>OZ007598.1:59306825-69306825 GCA_963931845.1 Maratus michaelseni | reverse complement strand
TCAAATTTTTCATTTTGTAGCGTTTTCCATTATTAGCATAAAACAAAGTTATTCTAATGAGTTATAGCAAATTTAAACACAAGTGGTTTTAGCTTTTGACTAGACACAAAAATAATTTTAAAATACAAAATATACACCCTTGATTGTTTTAATGTTTTTTATCATATAAAAACATAACTTTAGAATTCTTAAGGGCAAGGAATATTCAGAATAAAATTAAAGGTTGCAACTCTTTTGAAACAGGTGAACTGTCAGCTTTTTATTTACTTGTTGACATCATCACTTATTATTTCACTAGTATAATTATGCACTGAAACTGTTCATTATGCAGCCAGTGATGTAGTAATTAAAAAAGCCAGAGGGCATACGCTTTAGGCAGAGGGTATACCCTAAAAAGTATATGCTATAGTGTTTTTGAGAAGAGGGTATACGGTATTCCTTAAAATAATCCAAAAAGTATACTGCATATCCACCATATATCCTCCATTACATTGTCTGCAGCTTTTACTTTTCTTAGCATCAAATATAGTTATAAACAATTTAATAAGAAATATAGTGCCTACAATATGAATATACACTAATTTACCTTTCTATATAATACTTTGATCATATATATATGTGTTTGTGCGTGCATGTGTCAGAGAGAGAGAAATAGTATGAGCCCCCCCCCCCACCCCTACATTTTCTTGAGCACCCCCCTATTGTTTACTTCTAGCTACATCCCTGGTTTGTCTGCGATGACTAGCAAAATCTAGCCCACCTAAGTCTGAAAATTTAGGTGTGGATAGTCCAAGGTCTGGCCATGTGCACCCGAGTCTCAGAATTTTAATATTTTGATAATTATCCCAAGATATTAATTTCTAATTAACCATCGCTTCTAAAATGACATCTTTTAAATCAAAATGGCTAAAGAAACGAACAGGCGCATTGGATTTGCAAGCGGAAATGAACAAATTCGAAATTATTTTACTAATTAGTGAATTTTAAGAAAACTAATTGAGATATCAATTTGAAAATTTCTGAGCATATGTAAAAAAAAAAAAAAAATTGCCTCTGACTATGTGATTTTTGAAAATTTCGGTCGGTAATTTTTCTTAATTTATGCAAAAATCTGCCGGCGCCAGTGAAAATAATCCGAGAAAGTTTCAGACAGGGATCTGCTTTCATAAAAAAACTGAACTACAAAGAGATCGGTTTCTCTGTCCGATCCCTCCATTTAGTTTTCGAAAATGAAAGGAAATAATTGCCAATTTTTACTAATGAACAAAAATTTACTAAAGGTAACTAATTAAGATATAGATTTGAAATTGAGGTCGGGAAGGGGTGTCATCTGCCGGCTATTTTAGCGTAGCGTCTTCGTTATGTTCTAATTATCAGAAAAATGTAATTCTTTTTTTAATGATCGCGTTAATGTCAATCTTGAACAAATTATTCATTATATTTGCGGGTATGGGGAGGGAGGGGGTTAACGCCTTTCTCTGAGATTGTAATTATTTCGGGCCCGGGCAATGCCGGGCGGGTTAGCTTGTTGCTTAATATTCAAATATGTAGTTTTTTTTTCATTTGAAAAATCGGGTCAGCCCGAACCCGACCCGAAGGAGTCAAAACCTGACCCGAACCCGAAATATTTAAAGTCAACTCGAAACCCGAATACTACCCGCAATAATAAAAAAAAAATTAGTGTCAACCCGACTTGGTCCGAACCGCAGCTCGGGTCGGGTTCGGTTAAAATTGGGTTACCCGTCCGAAGCAGGACTCTAGTACCGACAAAAGAATTTTTAAAACAAATTTAGTTAAAAATTTATTTTAACCACTATGGCACATAAAAACTGCCAATAAGGTAGTTTCTTTTCTTTCTTTTTTTTTTTTTTTTTTTTTTCATTCTTGCTTTATCATAAGTATGTTAAACTGAAAATAACTCTAAGCTTTCCTTAAATTGCACTATTGACGTAAAAATTTTAAATGATCAAAACAATGGAACATATTTAAAAAAGACCTCATATTTAGAAAAATATTTTATGTATGTGTAGTATGGATAAAATAGTTAATTTAACTTTTGTGCTTGAAGTATCCTTATTCATTGCTCCAATTTTTTTTTTTTTTTACTCTAAAGTACTTCAATGACGAGGTATTTTTTTCTTTTTTAAGCAATTCCAGAAAAAAAGATTTCGTAAAATTCTTAGAATAAAGTGTTTTACTTAAAATTTTTGTACTTTCTTAGCTGATTTTATATATATATATATATATATATATATATATATATATATATATATATATATATATGTGGGATATTTTAAGATATTCATTTTAAATTCTGAAAGTAGGAAAAAAAAATTTAAGGCCTTTTCTAAAATTAAGTCACTGGGAAGTAGTTGCAGAAATCTCTCTGTGTGTGTTTTTTTTTTTCTATACAATAATTTCAAATATTAGTTTTAAAAAATATATAAAATGGAATGATTACGGCACAGTGGATTGGGTGCATTAACCCTTTCCGGCACAGACAAAGTCTGTTCGTAAAATGAGAAATTACTGACTGACACCGGAATTTACAAACGACTTTTTTTAGAAAGTAAGAAGTCCTTATTTTAAGATTTCATTGTAGAAACAAAATTTTATTAAATATTCTTGGTGCCGTATGCAGGTTTGGAATTAAAATTAGGTGTGCCCGGAGTGGGACCACTGTCCCGGAAAGGGTTAAGGGTGTTGACCAATATGATATCAAATTCCCTTCGCCAATGTTACACCTATGGTCATGAAGTGCATTTTTATTTTAAAAACATCTCTTCGGAAATTAATATTTTTAACTTTTTCTTTGTTTTTTTTTTCTTTTTAAAGAATGTTTTTTTTTCTTTTTTAGTTGTCAGAATATTTCTAAAATATATGCTTAATTTAATATTTTATGTTTTAAAAACTGACGAGCTGTGGGTAACATTTTGACACTTCAAATAATCTATATATTTTAAATATTTTGTAGACTAAGCAAGAACGAAAAATCAGGCGTCAAGCATAGATTATGAAATACTTTCCAAATTCAGAATACAAAACTTCGATGTTTAATAATGCGAAAGATGTCTAAGTAAACAATGATTTAGAAAACGTATGACACACTTGAAAACACAATTTCACCACTTACTAAGAGGAAAAATATCCAAATTCTTATGTGCAGCCCTATATATGATCTACAGATTTGTATATATACTACATAGTATCTAAAAATTTCGTTCAGTTAGAAAACACATAACACAGTTGAAAATTCCCCTTCAGCAATTTCCGCCAATAAGTGGAAATGTACTGCAAATCTTTGTGCTGCCTTGCATATCATCTTTCTATAGAATTTATACATACCAAGTAAAAAATGTAAAAAACAATTGTTAAATTTAAAAACGCGTACCACAACTGAAAACGCACTTCCAACAATTATTGTTCATAGACAGTGCTGTAAACGAATTCTTTTGTGTGTCCCTGTACATGAACAATAAATGTTATGCACACCATATCCTCTGTCGTAAGCATCTTGTAGTGTAAATCAGTGCTGTATCAATTACAATATATTTGAAGTAGTGCAACGTTATTAAAATACGCCGTAAACAATTTTTCCATACAGATAAGTCATGTAACAGAATTCTTTTGAGTGTCCCTGTAAATGAACTATAAATGCTACAAACTTTATTTTCAATCCCGAACATGCCATAGTAAACTTCAATAACGTATATATTAATTGCATGGAAATTCCGGTATATTTACGCGAGATATGGACAGGACAGATGACACAAACAAACCGAATTCATAAGCACTTTTCAACTATCTTGGAAAGTTTTAAAAAGAACAAGTTGGAAATTGTACGTCAAACGCGACAAACGAGGGTGCGTTCGTACTATAGCTAGTTATATAAATATTCAGATCTTGATGATTTTTAATTCTGTGAAATGAATTGTATATCGTCTGCAGATTAATTTCTGTCATAAAATAAGTATATCGGTCGCTTGACAATTAAATCTTGGAAGCTTCTATAACAAGAAAGCACCGATTTTTTTTTAACAAAATTCAAATTTCTTAGTAAATATTTTTATTATCTTCTAAAGTGTTGATTCGATTTTCATAAAATTTGAAATGTCTCGACAAAATTCTGCAAAGATAATATATCTTAAATTTCAAACCCTTGGGTTGGGTAGCTTTTGCGCCGTTACATGCGGACAGACGGACGGATCAGACGACGAGTATAGGTGCTACGTATTCATATAATTACGAACGCATCTAAAAAGACGTTCTTTTAGAAAAGCTACTCGTAGAAAAAAAGAGAAAATATTAATTTCCTGATGAGATTTTTTTTTTTTTTAAATAAGAATGCATTCGCCGCTTATTGATCGGTGACTGTGAGATCTCAAATTCCTTCCCCTAATGTTAACATTATTAGCCAGGCAGTGACATAGCTAGGGTGGGGATCCAGATGCTTTGGATACCACTAATTTTGTAACGTTTTCTTTGCCTTATCGAATCGGAGGACTTTCTCGGACATTCAAGGAGAAAAAAACAACAATATTACTGGTATCCAGAGCATTTGGACCCCCTCCCCGACTACGCCACTGTAAGTCAGGGGACTTTGAGATCTCACAGACCAAACACATAGAAACTGGACGAAATTCATTGAACTGGCATTGGATGAAAACTCAAAAGTCGTCGTATATTTTCATAGCTGTCAACATTTACGCACTTTTCCCTACCGCTATTTTTTAACAGAAAATTTATCTTGTTTAATCTCCGAAAAATTTAGATAAACAGGACCGGCGTAACGTCGCGCGGCGCCCTGGCAAAGCAGTTTGTGGTTGTACTCTGGCTAAAATATTGGATTAATAAAAATTTATTTTTTAATTGTATATTAAGGAATGATCTTTAATATAGATGATAAATGCATGAAAAATACCACTATATATTCATATTTAATGTGGATAATTATTTTTAATTTCGGAAGATCTTCTATCCTTTACAATATTTTCAATATTTATTTTTGCGTTTATGTTTAGTTACAGTGATATATATCAACTTTGCTTGTAAGAATTAAAGTTAATACTCCTTTTTTTATGTGCGTTCGTAATTATATAAATACGTAGCACCTATAGTCGTCGTTCACTCTAAATAAGAAAGAGTGACTATTCACTCTATCGCAGAGTCAAAATTTGCCCAACCTCTTTAGAGTGACTATTCACTCTAGGAAAAAGTGAAATTCTTGACTATTCACTCTTTCAGGAGTGAGTTTTTTCACCCCTGAAAGGAGTAAATAGTCACTCTTTCAGGAGTGACTAAAATTCTTGAATAAAAAAAGAGAAACTCATTTTTACAACACGCTTGTTCGTAGGCGGTCACCCTCCCAAGTAGTAACCGAGCTCGTTGCTGCTTGACTTCTGCGCTCGGACGAGAACTGGTACAGTCGAAGCACCTTATAACGAAATCGAAAGTGCTCCATAGATTTGCTCGTTATAAAGTGCTTTCGTTAAAACGTTATAATTCGTTATACAGTAAGAAATTCAATTATCCGGATTAATGTGGTCTGAACGTAATCTGATTATGCATAAGTCCGGATATTGGAGACAATCATAAAAAAAAGTCTGTTTATTTCTTTAAGATGTCTTAAAATTGTTTTTGTTAAAAAAAATAAAAAATAAAAAAGCTAGATCTCATGTATTCATATTAAATTAATGCTTCACAGGAAAAATTATTTTACTAGAAAGAGTGAAAAGAAGAAAAGCGTTGATTTAAAAAGAAATTTCAAGATAATTATATTTTTACGAATGTTATACGTACAATTCATATCATAAAATTTTTATTTTGTGATTATTGATCTGGATGACTGGATTTCAGCAGATAATTAGAGTTTTGTTGTATCATTTTAACGGTATATGTATGGTATATATTACTATGCTACACATGAAAAAAAAAACTGGGCAAATTAAAAATATATATATTATTGATTTAATTCTGTTAAAGGAAACTTTTACATACCTATATTGGTTTGAAGAATGAAGTTAACAAGCTCTTCTTTCTTTTCTTTACAGCATTATCTAATAATGTAAGCTCTATTTTGTCAACATACATATTAATTTCATTCGCTAACAAGTTTTTATTACGCATGTAACACACAATTTTCTGTAAATACTCGAGTGCATCAGATGGTAAAAGTTTCCGGCAAATTTCTACAAATCCTTCTTGCTCACTGATACTGCCATCAGACAACTCATATTTAACCTTTTTTTTTTTTTTTTTTTTTTTTTTTTTTTTTTTTTTACGCTATTCTCTTTATTGAACATTATAAAGTATTGATCAAAGTTATAAAGTGATATGCTTTTTCATGCAAAATACTTCCGCTAACGGGATTTTTTTTTGATCTTGCATCCTTAAACCATGAAAATAATACTTCCTCCACATCTGCATATTTTGCTGTACGTAAACGTTTAAACGAAGAGAAAACTGCATCCTTTTCGAAAATTTTAAGAATTTTTTCTCGATCTTTCAATATTGTGCTGAGAGTGTTAATCCTAATTTTTTTCGCTACATCGCTTTTTTTAACATAATTCTGGGAAGCATTTTATAATTTCGACTTTCTCTACTAAACTCAACCACTTTCTTTTGTGAGACACAGCCAGCGTACAGAGTTTTAAGAATTAACACGCCATAAATTTACCGGCAAAGCAAATGTCAATGAAATCAGTCATCGAATAAAAAAGAACATAATACAGTTCTGCTAAGCTACTGTCGTCTTTCTGTCTGTCTTAAAACACTGCGCCTCCCCAAAATCTCTCCTGGAACTATTGAAAATATGTGATTGGCCGTAGAGAAAAAGATTGAAGGTTATGTCATGGGGGAAAAAACTAGTAATTAAGAAAAAAAATATTTCCCGCGTTAAGTAAAAAAAAGTGAAAAATTCGCTATATCGTTTTTGTTGCACTGTTCATGCTCGAATTCTTTTCGTTATATCGTGCTTTTCGTTATAAATATTTCGTTATATCGTTTCGAATTCAGTATTTTTTAACATGCAGACCAACTAAATGGTAATGAACATTTCGTTATATCGTGCTTTTCGTTATATCGTAATTCGTTATAAAGTGTTTCAACTGTACCTACAGCTTGCTCAGCCACTTACAATTAAAAATGTTCTTATTACATTATTTTAGCTTTGTTTCTTTTGTGATATTCGAACACACTTATTAAATTTGTGTAGAAATCATAAATATTTACGGTGTTTCTCAACTTTGTAAATAAGAAACTGAAACCTTCTTTTTGTATCATATAATACAGAGACTGTTCGCACATTTTTTAGACAAATTGATAAATTAGTTAAAAAAATGGAATTCTTTTAGAGGAAAAAATTCTGACAACTTCTTATTATGTGTAATTTATATTATCGTCTGATACTTTCAAATTTATTCTTATTTCAAGATTGCGCATGCCAAAAAAGCTGTGAATGGGAAGATGCGTTTGCGTTTTTTTTTTTCTTCTTCCGAACAGAAGTATGCTAATTCCACAGTCTAAAATGATTGCAAAGCACATAATATAAAAACTTTTTAGTGCGAAATAAACATAACAATTGATTGAAAAGTGCTATTCCAAAAATCAGTACATATACATAGTAAAAAGATACCAGATGAAAAAAAAAAAAAACAGGGAAAAAAAGAGCCCATTTCAAGGCGGAAAACGAAGTTTCAAGTAAGGATTTATGACTATCGCAAATTTATCTTACATCGAAAACATTCATCGATATCCATCGAAAGCATTATGCAGAATTAGAATCAAGAAACAAGATTATCATACAGATTATTTCAGAAAGCAATATTAATATTTTAAACGTTAAAAACAACAACGCCGAAATCGTCTAAAAAATGTGCGAACACCCGTCTGTACATTTCCGCTATGACAAAAATTCCGTTACAGCAAAGCAGTTATTTATTTATTCATTCATTTTTTTCTTGCTAATAATGTTTGCATAATTAGAGCCCGATTAAGATTGTCCGAGGCCCAGGGCCTGTTTACCAAATAGGCCCGTGAAGCCGAAGTTTACTCACTGAAATACAAAGGGGCCCCCAAATTTACTTTTCAAAACTAATTTTTAGGAGGGAAATTTCAGTCAGGGTAAAAAACGTTTTTTTTTCCTTAAATTATAGCTGTTAAATTTTTCCTAAGATTATTTCCGACACATTTATACTCTTTTTTTTCTTCTATAATAAATGTTATAAAATCAGTGATTAAATGCAACGTTTTTCATTTCTCTTATGTTTAATTTCAAACGTGCTAAAAATAACAGAAAATTTAATCTGTATAGTTATATTTTGTTTATATTCATAAAGAGGTTAGAAATTATATAAAGTATGTAGAATAGGTTATTTAAATAAAGAGGAAAATAATTAGCATTCAGAGATATTAAATTTCTGTTTATAAAATAGAAGCAAAATTGTGTTGCAGCTAAGCATAAATTTACTTCAAATATTTTTTTTTCCCACACTTTTCTTAGCATTGGCAAATCCTGCAATTTGTAAAGCATAAAATATATTTCCTGTCCATGATTCTATCGATTCATTTATTATTTCAATGCCTTTTTCAGTTTTTTTTTAAATCGTGCTACTATATATAAAGGATTTTATTTTAGGTGTTTCGTTTCGATAACGGAGATTACTCGGATTCTCATCCGTGAGCTGGCGCCATCTTGTGATTTTATTGGAAAAAATTGTTTTTCCTCACTCTTCAACGGAGTGAAATATCTCACTCTTGTCAACGGAGTGAACAGTTACTCTCGACAACGGAGTGAGATATTTCACTCTTTTCTAGAGAGTGGAAAGTTCCACTCTTTAAAGAGTGCATATATATATAAAATTCACTCCTAAAAGAGTGAAAATGCCTCTCACTCTTCCAAAGAGTCAACTTCTCACTCCTTCCAATTTTAGAGTGTTGGTAACGTCCGTCCATCCGTCCGTATATATCACCGCAAACTACCCAACAGAATGGTTTAAAATTTAACATATATAATCGTTTCAAAATTTTGTCGAGTCATTTCAAAATTTATGAATATTAAATCAAATCAAAACTTAAAATTATATTAGTAAAAGTTTTCTTCATTCTATGAACTCCTATCATACATAACTTATATAATAAAATGTGACTGAGGAAAACAAATACGAGCTAACCACTTCTTTTTTCATATGCCAGATGGCCGATTTTAATAAAAATTATTTTTTCGAATAAAATCGTATAAAAGTTACATTTTTGGAAAGATCGTTCAAAAAAATTATTTGTTTGAGAGATGAGCGTATGAGTTCTGAGATAAGTATATATATCTTATAATTGGAGAGATGAGTTATAAATTCTGAGATAACTTCAGTTAAAATTAGTTTAACAGCCCAATATTTATCCCAATATCCATTAAAGTTAATAAACACAAGATATTCATTCATCATGAATCATAGAAACATTAAACCATGGAGGTAATCATTCGCAAAGAAAGATCTCCATGGTGAATTTTGAAGCGCTGTTTGGTGTCGAAAAAAAATCGTATCTGTAAACGTGGCATACGTAATAATTTTTTTTTTAAAAAGGCATGCTCATTTCGCCCATAAGACGATATAACTAGTTATAGTAAGAACGCACCTCATTTGTCACGTTTAACGTACAATTTCCAAATTATTCTTTTGGGGACTTTCTTCTTTTACATCAGAAGAAAAAAAAAATACAAATATTCGAGTAAATATGAAGATTTAATCTAGTCAAAAATGGTCTCAAAATTTGTTCGTGCGAAGCTCTTCGCATTTTCGTAAAATGTTTTAGGTATTTTTTTATCCATCAAGTCATTAAAATTGCTTCAGTTAAATTATACGCGGTAATAATTATCCTGAGGGACAATTTATTGCACAACATCTCAATATTTTCTGGTGTAACTTTATTTGTCTAAGTTAGTTGTTGGTCGGCCTTCAAGAGATTAATTGTAAAAGACTTCTACGTCTACACTGGAATTCTTTGAACCAGTTGTAATTTATTCCTCGTGCCTTCATCTCTTAAAGTCATATTTCTTCGATCGACACAAAGTTGTGATGTTCAGGGCCGAAACTATGATTTTTTCTTTTTTTTTCGCCCGCGGCAAACATCAATTTTAGCGCCTCCCTCCCCTTCTTTCCAAAATAAATTTATAAAGATAATTTTTGACTCCACTGTCTTAATTTTTATTTTAAATATGAAATAATTGTGAGGGAGTGTAATAATCTTAAGATTTTTAGGTTGATTTATTTAGAAATCTACAATTGCAATCACTTCGTTTTTATATATGTCTATATATAATGCAAATCTTGTTAGCACGATAACGTCCGAAATACTGAATCAATTCGAACCTTATTGGAACAGTAATAACTTAGATGAGTTCGTTAATAAAGCATCGAGATATTATAGTTTTATATGTACAGGGGCGGGGGGGGGAGATTATAGGTGCAGATTCACCTGGTATTCTCAGTCCCCATCGTGAAATGTTGATTTTTTTTTTTTTTTTAAAGATCAAGACCAAAACACATAACAAACATTATTGTTATCTTTTAATAACATTTCATAATGATCTGTTAAACACAGCAAACTATTAAATATATTCGAATAGCAATGTTATTCGTAGCAGTTTGAATCTGATAATTTTACATAGACTGTGATTTAAATATATATATATATATAATATATAAACGTTTGAAGTGTGTTTTGAATTTTATAGTGCAAAATAATTTCACAAATTCAGATTTTCTTTCATATGTACTTTTTGTCTGGCAAAATCAAAATAAGAAATATTGTTTTTCTGATATTCCCCGCTATCATAATTGCTTAGCTTATACCTACATTTTTTTTTATTTAAACCGTATCTTGCCCAATTTTATCTTCTGACGGTACGTGATTTAAGATTTAATTAATATTCAAGTTTTGTTGTACATGTGTTTATATTAAATAAATTACTTTACACTTTGAATTCCTGAGTTTAAGTTTTTTACCCCATATAAAAACACTATTGTTTTTATGCGTTAGTTTTACAATTGTGGCTACTGAATTTTTTGGGTTTAGGAGCCAGTGACCCCTTTCAAATTTTGGGAATCTGCACCTATGGGGGATACAAAAGCAAAACATGCAAAACTTGCCATTACGATAATGTCCGACACATTTAATCAATTCAAAACCTAATTGGGATAGTGTATTGATCTTGCAAGTATCTTGGATCAATTCGTTAATCTAGAATTGATCTGGCGCCTTTAGGCGGTCACCTAATGGAAGAACTTGCCCTTTTCAAAGCAAAAAGTATGCAATTAAAGGTCTCAATTTTCAAAAAATCTATTTTTCTTTTCCTGACGGTAATTAAATCTTTATAGTGTGTAGAAATATGGGCAAAACGTTTTAAAGTGATATCTCAATTATTAAGATAGATATGAACAAAAATGTGAGCGCGTGCACAATCGATAAAACCGACCTCGCCGAAAAGATTCTACTAAAGCTTCATAGGTGTTGCAAAAACATTTTAAATGAACAGATTAAGGCACAGGAGGGTCTACAGTATGGCGCAGGAATAGCAAATTAAGTGCAAGTTGATAAAAAAAGTCCTTCCGTCCTGTACCGGGAGGAAAAGATAGTTTTCCTATATCTTCGTTTTAAAATTTTAGCTAATGTTACCCGAAACAGCAATCTAAAATGCAAAGAGCCCAATTACAGAACATTCGTTAATACTGAATTTGAATAAGAAATTTGCCAAATTAGTCAACTACAGCCAAGTTGGCTTCATTTATGAAGACTTATTTCGATCGCCAAATTTGGTGATATTTCGCCAAATGTCGCCAAGTTTGGCGAGAATGGATATGAATATATAGTTTTATGCGTATGATTGGGAAAATGATTACAACAATGAAAGATAATAATTTGCGAGAAGTCGCGTTCACTAAAACTTATAAATTAATCGTTGGATTTTTGTAATGTGCTATCTTGTTTCAAAATGTCTGCCACCCTAGAATTTCAAACTGCTGTATCTCAGCCATTTTTTAAGATAGAGAGGTAAAACAAAAAATACTCCGGAATCCTTGTATCAAGGCCTAACACTTAAGCAAAAAATTAATGTAAATTTTTAACTTTTTTGTATATTTATTTTAGTTTTAAATTTTTAAACGGCCTCCATCTTGAAACAAAATGCCGTACCAAGCTGGCTAACGAACTCGGTCGAGACATTGGTTAGCTTAATACATACAATTAGTTTCATCGAAATTGATTTATAAATACGAGTGCTATCGCATGACATAGATCAGATATATATATGGATATATCTATATATATATAAATCAACAATTGAACGGAGGGTGGTTTTGGGGTCTGGGGGTCATGATCAGTGAAAATATACCGAAATTATCCGGAATTGCTTTCCTCCGAACGGCTGCAATAGGTAGCTTTATGCTTTTTTGTATTGAAAACTATCTAAAAAAAGAGCCCAGTTAAACTTATCGCATTGAGCTCACAGGCTATTCACACTACTTGGGGTTAATAATGTTTCAAGCGAAATTAGAATTTCAGAATTTTCCATGAAATTGGGATAATTTTTATTATACATTTCAAATTCCAAATCTTTATTTCCAGAAAAAGTAAAGCATAATTTTTCCTTACTTTTTTTTTTGTGCAAAAAGAATAATTTTTAAATGAGTGTAGAAAAATTTATAATGAAATATTATGTTGTTTAAAGATAGTTATCTTTATTAAAAATCATCTCATAAACAACCATTTAAGTTAGTTAGAAGGGAAATTTTAATATGGGAATATCTTGCATAGTTTTAAACAGTCTTTGACAAACGATCTTGGAAAATTATTTGTTCCATTAACCCCTTTTTTCATTTTCTCCTATGACTAATGACTTTTTCTTCCTTTGAAATGTGCACTCTTCAAAACTAATTCCAAAAGATGTTTAAAACATTTTGTGTTGCATATTTTTTAGTAATGATCATTTTAATCTGTTTGACAATAATTAATTGCTTAAATTAACTGGTGTCGGTAAGACCATAAAAGTTTTGATAAAGGTTCTTTTAAATTATTTAACCCCTTTTTTTTTCATTTTCTCTTATAACTAATGACTTTTTTTTCCCTTTGTAAGTGAACGCTGAAAAAATAATTTAAAAAGATGCTTAAAACATTTTGTGTTGCATATTTTTTTAGAAAATACTCATTTTAAATTCTTTGACAATAATTGCATTCTTAAATTACTAATACCGATAAGACTATAAAAGTCTTGACAAATGTTCTCTAAAACTGTTTCTTCCATTAACCAGTTTTTTATTTCTTCTATAACTAATATCCTCCCCCCCCCCTTCTTAGTGTACACTCCAGAATTAATCCCAAAAAGATACTTAACATTTTGTTGCATATTTTTTTCAATGCTTATCATAATCTTTTTGACAATAATTAATTGCTTAAATTACTGATGTAAAAAATTATAAAAGTCGCTTCTGCGACATTCATGTTATTTTTTAACTGTATCATAAAACAATTATTAACTAACGATAAGCAATTAAAATTAATTAAAACACGCTATGTATAAATAATATATAATACCCTTCAAATTTTTTTTCTCTCAGATCAACAGAAAATAGAAATTGCATTAAATAACGATAATCATTTGATAGTTTTTCTGGTTCAAATTATGTTTGACTTGGGGAAGGAGGGGGATTAGATGGGGAAAAGAAAAAAAAAAACCCTTGAAGATTGACAGCTATATAATGGTTACTAAAAACAACTCAATATAAATTGATACTATAGTGCAATGATTTGTTTGTTGACACTAGAGAAATATTTTTTATTTATTGACATTAAAGAAATATAATTTTATGCATATATTCAAGCATAGATGATGTAACACTTTCCAACTCTTCTAAAATAATTTTATAAATCTTTACCGTTTAATAAGGTGAAAGATAATATCTAAGTAAACAAGGTCAAGAGGAGGCCTACCTTTTCGGCTTAAGCTCAACTAGCCCTATCTAAGTAAACAATTTCGAAAACACATAACATATTTAAAAACCCAATTTCAGGAATTATCAACAATATTCGAAAAAATATCCGAATTATTTTGTGCAGCTCTGTATATGAGCCATAGATTTGTATATATATTACATAGAACGCTTAATTTTTGTTCAGATAGGAAACGCGTAGCACAGTTTAAAATTTCCATTTTGGAATTTCCGTCAATAAACGTAAATGTACTTCAGAACTTTTGTGCTGCCCTGTATATGATCTATAGAATTTATACACACCAAGTAATACAAAAAGAAATGAGTTAAATTTACAAAAACCGAATTCATAAGCACTTTTCAACTATGTTGAAAAGTGTTAATAAAATGTAAAGAATGGATTTTGTAAGAGGTAATGAATTTAAGAGTTCGTTAATTTTTTTCACTTGTAATTACAGATGAAATTTAAAACTTTGTTTAATATTGTGTTCATAACAACTCGAGTATGTTCTAAGTCATATTCGTAATGTTGTGGGGGAGGGGAAGGTACTTTCTTCCTTTTTTTTCAGTAAAAGTTTCAGCTGTTTACATTTTAATTTTGATATTTCTCTATGCTTTCAAAAAACCCTCGATCATTGTACAACTTTAAACTTAAAGTAACATACAGCATTTTATTTTTATCTTAACACCTTATTTCGTAATCATTCAGTTATTAGACAGCAGATTTTATTAGGGGAATATTTTGAATAGTTTGACAAACGATCTCCAGAAATGTTTGTTCCATTAACCCATTTTCTTTATTCATTTTCTCCTATGACTAATGATTACTTTCGCCTCTTGAGGCGTTCACTTTAAAAATAATCCCAAAAGATGTTTAAGACCTTGAGTTTATTATGCATTTATTAATAATGCTCATTTTAACTAGCAGTTAACTAGGATTTGTCAGAGAGACACATAATTATTCAGAAAATAGTTTTTTTTTTTTTTTTTAACTGTTGGGAAAATGGTTGTTGCTTTCGGTCGAGAATGGACCAAATGATGTTCGCATTTTACTATTTTAACCGTTTTTAACGAAATTCTGTAACTTTAGAAGAATTTATCTTTGAATAGGCAATAGAAATGCATAAAATCGTTACAAAAATGTTAAAGTTACAAAAAGGATAGATGCAAATTATCAGATATGAAAGAAAAATAAAGCAGAAATTTGGTACTTTCATGTTATAGCGGCCCTCAAGGATGAATCGCCAAGTGGCCAAGATTTATCACCAAATTATAAAGCATGTATGACATTATAATATATATATATATATATATATATATATATATATATATATATAACATTTCTTGACGTATGTGGCCAAGTTATAGTCATAAATGATGTATATATATATGACATGTGTAATGATGTATATACGATATATAAGACGTAAACACGTAAATATGTGTATAAGAACGTATATGGCACAAATAGGAGTGTTTGGAATATATATATGCGTATATAGGATGCTTATATAAGCTTTGCGATGATCTTGGCGAAATCATAACTGCAACCTTGGCATAATCATAATTGTGGGAACCGCTATAACACGAAAGTACGGTAATTTTTATCTTTTAAGCTTTCGGAGCATTTTCCCAATGGTTAATTTATCAAATTATATATATACCAGAGAGCCCGTGCGAAGATTTCGCACTGAAATCTAATATTTTTTAGGTACTTCTCTATTATCCCGTCGACCACTTTTCATAACAAAAAACTACCGCCAAAATGTAAGATTAAACGCCAAAAATGCAGTCCCATTAACTTGATGTCAGAATCATTATGTGTGTTTGTTACGTCATCTAGTGGTTTTACATTCGACATTTGCGTGTATTTTTCATTATGTTTTACTGATTTAGTAGTTATTTTATTAATTAAAATAACAATTGTGCCCTTAAATTCTTATATTTTATTTATTTATTTTTTTTTTGATATTCCAATGGCAACGTTCTCCCGTTTATTTGGCGATAGTTTTTTGTTATGAAAAGTGGATAATAGAGAAGTATCATTTTTTATTTCGCACTGAAATCTAATATTTTTTGGTACTTCTCTATTATCCCGTCGACCACTTTTCATAACAAAAAACTACCGCCAAAATGTAAGATTAAACGCCAAAAATGCAGTCCCATTGACTTGATGTCAGAATCATTATGCGTGTTTGTTACGTCATCTAGTGGTTTTACATTCGACATTTGCGTGTATTTTTCATTATGTTTTACTGATTTAGTAGTTATTTTATTAATTAAAATAACAATTGTGTCCTTAAATTCTTATATTTTATTTATTTTTTGATATTCCAATGGCAACGTTCTCCCGATTATTTGGCGATAGTTTTTTGTTATGAAAAGTGGTCGACTGGATAATAGAGAAGTATCATTTTTTATCAATATGTAATACTTATTAGATGCAGGTTTAAACTTCTAAAGAAAAAGCAAGGATAAAAATATCTGCAAACAACATTTAGTTGTTAGTCAAGCCAGAATATCTTCTAATTTATTCCATCTAAGTTAGACTAAAAACTGATCCAAGATTGCTAAAGGCACGCGCGAGAAAAAAAAATGAACAATCGTATTTTGACTGCATTAGAGGATGACGTGTTCGGGAAAAACATGGGACTTAGAAATATAAATCTAAACATTTCAATTTCAATTTCGCTTTTTAATCATAAGTATAAAATAAACCCGTGCGGTGTTTTTTTATAATAATTGCTATGAGCATCATATAATGTGGTATTTTATTTTTTTGGCAACAATAATTTCAGGAAAACCTTTCATTTCTTTCATGAAATCAATGCCGATTTAATTTTTTAATTTCAGCAAATTTTAATCAAAAACATGTTTTAACTAATTTTTAAGTGGGCTATGTCAGAAGCCTGTTCTAAAACCTTTCATATGGTACCTCATTCGTTGTTCTGCGTTTCATATTTTCTGAGTAAAAGGGATGTTGACAGGAGAAATAATATATAAGGATATATATATATTTTTTTTTTTTTTTTTCAGGAAAATAAAATATAGAAAAGGGAATTGTAGTTTTGCGCTTAAGGCATGTTATAACTTTTTATTTTGAAAAAAAAAAAAAAAAAAAAAAAAAATTACATATTTTCACTTTTTAAACCTTCAAAAACTTTGTGGTAAAACAGTTTTTTCGAAATTCGTATTGGTTCAAAAGTTATCTGCCTTTTGGTGTTGCAGTGAATAGGCTCATTTTTAGCGTATTGTGTGCGGCGCGCGCGTGTAGAAACAAAAAAATCGAAGTCTAGGAGGGTTCATTATATGGGCCTGGTATAGATGATTTTATGCAAGTTGAAAATTGTCACTGTTATCTATGTTTGTTTTAAAAAGTTGTAAAACTTTCAACCTGTTTTTCTCGAAACTCTGTTTTACAGGTAGAACTCGAGATTGGATTGACCTGTTTGGTTGAAATTTTCATGCTTTTCTAGTATATACTATTTTGTAGTCCCTCACGGACGCGTTTTTCAATATTCGAATTGGGATTTTTTTTTTTTTTTTGCTTGATTTAAATCCGAAAAGTTTTGTCGAAAATCGGCAACTTGAAATTTTAATCGTCGCCATTTTCTTCAGGATCGAAAAATTAATAAACCCATCCGAGAAAGAGTACAAAATATCGTAAATTTTAAAGTTTTCTTTTTCTTTTTTTTTGTTACAGATAAGCAGATTCCGCGATTCATCTGGTATCGCGGAACGCTTCAATTTTTGCACACCCCATTATGAAAGGCCGCCAGAGGAAACTTATGTGTTCTGATAATTCAATAATATAGTAAAATAGACAATTTAAACTCTGTCTTTTTTTAGAGCATTTTTCAACAAATATCCAAATAATGAATTGTTTTTTTTTTTAACTTCAAAATATGCTCTTTCATTTGCAAAAAACCCCATTGTGTTATTACTATAAAATTGCTCTAAGAATATCGCAAAACTGTGGAGAAATTTTAGGTATATTTTTATTTTAAAGTTATAACATGCTTTAACACTTGGTTCCAAATTTCGAATTAACAAAAATTCCAACTGAATAATTTAACCCCTTAATTTTTGAAAATACATTAGAAAAAAATATACAGTGGACTATGTTAATGAGTTTCCCCTTAAGACATATCTTAAGTCAATAAATTCAATTAGCAGCAGCGTTAGTCAATCTTTTTAACACTTTCCAACCTAGTTGAAAAGTGTTTTTGACTTCGGTTTGTCTGGCCGTCTGCCGTCTGGCCGTGCTCTAACTCCCGTAAATATGCTCGGATTGCCCTGCAATTTTTATATGTTATAATCGTTATCTATAGCATGTTCCCTATTTCAACGGAAGTGTGTAGCACTTATAGTTTTTTTTACAGGGACACTCAAAAGAATTCCGTTACATTGCGGTCTATGGGGAAAAATCATTTGCGGTTTATTTTAATGATGTTACACAATTTCAAACACATTGTAATTGATATATATCACTCAGGTGCATTACAAGAAGCTTAATATGGAATAGGGTGTGCATAGCACTTATAGTTACTTTACAGGGACAGTCAAAAGAATTCCGTTACATTTACGTCTATGGAGAAAAATCGTCTGCGGTTTATTTAAATAATGTTTCACTATTTTAAACGCATTGAAATTTATATAAGGTTCATTACAAGAGGCTTACTACTGAATATTGTGTGTATAGCAGTCATCGTTCATTTACAGGGACACACAAAAGAATTCTCTACTGTATGTTAACAATAATTCCTGGAAGTGCGTTTTAAATTACTGAATGCGATTTTAATTTTAAATCGCTTTTTGTATATTACGTGGTGTGTATAAATTCTGTAGATCCTATACAGGGAAGCACAAAAGTTCGGGAACACATTTCCGTATTATTTAACTCCAGACGGAGAATTTTAAACTGTGCTACGTGTTTCCTAACTGAACTAAAATTTAGCATCCTATGTAGTATATATACAAATCTATAGATCCTATACAGGGCTGAATAAAAGTATTCGGATTACTTAGATGTTATCTTTTAGCTTATTAAAGAGTATGATTCGTAAAATTATTTTGGAAGCGTTGGAAAGTGTTACATAATCTATGCTTGACGCATGATTTTTCGTTCTTGTTTAGAATAGTGAGATTCATAGGAGTATTTTTCTTAACTGAAGGGATTGATATTTCTATAAACCCATTAGTTTATGAGGGGGGGGGAATGAAACGTCCTTATTGATGCTAAGATTAAAAGAAAAAATCGAATTTCTTCATTATTTACACTTAAAAAAATTTTATGCATTCTATTGCAAAATCCATCATTAACTTTAATCATTTTTAAAAGCAGCAAAATGTCAAATAAATAAATAAAAATGAATAAATAAAATAAACCTCTAACCCAGAATAAATATTTTAAAAATAACTCTGTTACATTTGAGAAATGGATGCAGTAAAAAAACTGTTTTCACATACAGTGGAATTTCCATTTAACGAAGTCTCTATTTAACGAAGTTTTCTGCATAACGAAATTTTCTGCAGAACTTTCACTTTGAACACCATTAACATGTAAATTAATCTCCATATTACGAAAGATATATTCTATATAACGAAGTCTATTCCACTTTTGTACGTGTACAGATTTCAAACTAAGAGTTTTCTGTTGCGATGGATATGCGAATTTATTTCAGCGTATTGTATGGAAATGAGCACATTTAAATAATTTCCATTCTGCTTGGTGCTAAATAAAACAATTTTATTTCATACCAAGAAAAACACTTGTTATCATTACTCTCCCACACCGAGACTCCAGCGCTGACAGTTGGGGCTAGTAAAAATCCCCTTTTTAACACTTTCCAACCTAGTTGAAAAGTCTTTATGACTTCGGTTTGTCTGGCCGTCTGCCGTCTGGCCGTGCTCTAACTCCCGTAAATATGCTCGGATTGCCTTGCAATTTTTATATGTTATTGTCGTTATCTATAGCACGTTTCCTATTTCAACGGAAGTGTGTAGCACTTATAGTTTTTTTTTACAGGGACACTCAAAAGAATTCCGTTACATTACGGTATATGGGGAAAAATCAATTGCGGTTTATTTTAATGATGTTACACAATTGCAAACACATTGTAATTGATATATATCACTAAGGTGCATTACAAGAAGCTTAGTATGGAATAGGGTGTGCATAGCACTTATAGTTATTTTACAGGGACAGTCAAAAGAATTCCGTTACATTACGTCTATGGAGTAAAATCGTCTGCGGTTTATTTAAGTAATGTTTCACTATTTTAAACGCATTGAAATTTATATATATCACTAAGGTGCATGACAAGAGGCTTACTACAGAATAGTGTGTGTATAGCAGTCATCGTTCATTGACAGGGACACACAAAAGAATTCTCTACTGTCTGTTAACAATAATTCCTGGAAGTGCGTTTTAAGTTACTGAACGCGATTTTAAATTTAACTCACTTTTTGTTTATTACGTGGTGTGTAAAAATTCTGTAGATCCTATACAGGGAAATACAAAAGTGCGCGAACACATTTCCCTTTATTGACAGAAACTCCAGAAGGAGAATTTTAAACTGTGCGTTTCTTAACTGAACTAAAATGTAGCATCCTATGTAGTATATATACAAATCTATAGATCCTATACAGGGCTGAATAAAAGTATTCGGATATTTTTCCGAATATTGTATACGTTGGAAATTCCTGAAATTATGTTTTTAAATAGGTTATGCGTTTTTCAAATTGTTTACTTAGATGTTATCTCTCAGCTTATTAAACAGTATGATTTGTAAAATTATTTTGGAAGCGTTGGAAAGGGTTACATAATCTATGCTTGACGCATGATTTTTCGTTCTTGTTACATTTAATGATATAGAAGATACAGTGACACAATGCATTGAAGCAAAAAATATCAATTAGAGTCAGACAGTTACCATTCGAGCTTCATTGCTGATAGACAGTTGCTTTGTACATCCACAAGAATGTGCTTCAAAATGCAAATAGAAGAACATCAAATTTATTTTTGTTCCTGCCAATACAACCTCTAAACTTCCGCCGTTAGTCTAAGGAATAATGAAAAATCTTGAAGTACATTATCGAAAAAAAAAACAGAAAAAAGACAATGTAGTGAAAACTGAAAACATTGGTTTGAGAACTTGTATATCAGAGCTGATGAAAGCTGGAGCCAAAGCTTGGGAATATGACGTGATTTCATCGACCTGACACAACTGTTTTGTAAAAGACAGCTTCATAATTGAAACTGAATCAAGTGCTTCTGAATCCAATACCTGTTTGTCATATATGAAGGAAAAATTTCATGAATTTAATTTTATTTCTATTAAACGAATTTTTTTTCACAACGAAGATTTTAAGTGTAACGATGAGACTTCGTTAAATGGAAGTTTCACTGTATTTGTAATTATCGGATCTTTATGCAACTCCGCCAAAATATACTAGGGATGTCTAAATACATTTTAAGCAGGTGAAGGGCACCGATACCGAGTCCCTTGAAGCTCAATAAAATTTAAGCTTTCATAAATAAATATTGATGAAAGATTAGTTCCACTTAAATAGTTATCCATGAACATTTTCATAATTGCCTAACAACTAAACTTTATCCGTTGTCCACAGCTGCATAAACATAAATTTTAATGAATAGCTAATTTGATAGTATAATGATATGAAATGTAGAAAGAATTCGCCCGGTAAAACTCACTTATTAAATCGGTAGCTCTAGGTCTTTTTGTAAAATATTTACAAAAATAAGAGACTTAATTAGCAAATAACATTCTTTTTTGAAATACCTCGATTCGTATGAAATAATAAAAGTAAATAATCTATGGTTTTATCTGTAAATTGAGATATTATTTTGAGGAGAAAAAATTCCGTTGAACATCCTTCAACAACACAAACACCGTCTATGGGTAAATGGTTGAGGAAAACTCCTTCTTTTAAAATATTTAGCTTTGTAAAATTGGCTATGCTTTCTAATTGTGGTAAAACTGAGCTGCGCCGCCAGGCACGTCATCCGCCGTACCCAAGTTCTGGAGAACTTTTAACGCGCATGACCAGGAGAGTTCCTGTATGCGCTACGACCGTGGGAGTGCCGCCACCTGATTTTGTCTTCTCATGAAAATATATAAAACAACAGCGAAGGTGTTAAAAACTTTTAAAGATCATCTTAATTTTATATTTAGAGATTAATGATTATGTGTCTCGGGCCGCACATAAAAGGTCGCCGGGCCACAGGTTGAGTATGGCTGATTTAGAGCCATTTAGGACTACTAGGAATAAATTCAAATTTAATACATTTCTCATTTTTAGGGATTGTGATAGAAAACAATGAATTTTATTTTAGATAAATGCAAATTAAAAAATATATATATATCACAAAATTGCTGTATGCAGTCTATGTATTTAGATGCACTTCTTCTTTATTGGAAAACCTTTAGCATTCTTTCTCTGCAGTGTTTGAACAATTATTTTCTCTTTTTTGCGAGAAAATTTACTTAGAACATTATGCAACATTTGTTTATATGAAATGGCGTTTTTGTAGTAGTTCTCTGTAAATTAAATTTCCCATATTTTGTCTCTGAGAGAGATCCTATAAACAAATTTGAGACCTGTGAAGACAAATCGCATGTTTTTTCTTCCTGTAATACAACTAGATATAATAATGTCTACACATATATTTCTCTTACGTGGCGCGAAAATAATTTGTAGTATGCTATAGTTCGTTAGCATGCATGGCTGAATTTGTAGCATGCCGCTTGGCAACAACCGTAGTTTCTAGAGTGACGATTCTGAGTAGTTCATTTTACGGTCACAGGATTCAGCAAATCAAAATTCAGAGCAGGATCTCTATTTAAACACAGCATGACTTTTCAACCGACGCGACGTATCTGTTTCCGGCGATGCATGTCATTGGTTCGTTTTACGGTCACGTGATGCATTCAGCAAATTAGCTTTTTGATCAAAACACCAGATTTACACACAGCAGAAAACGTGTTTACGTCTGATAGAGAATGTATTTTTCACGTCGAACTTCAGACGATGATTGTTGATTTATATTGAACTATTTTACTATCACGCAGTGTTTTTCGAGATTAATTTAATCCGTGCTGTACAATATTATAGGCGCAATGAGTTTTAAATTGTGTTTCCAAGGTATTTTTTTTTCCCATAATGTTAAAATGATTTATGTACATTGGTTAGCACGAACTAAATGCATTTTTAATTGTGTTTTCAACGAAGTCCTCAATTACTTTTTTATACTTAAAACAAAGTTGTAAATTTCATATGGTAAAATTATTTTTGATACTACTCATTCTGGCTGGAGTTTATGCATATAGTGGCGAGCTAGTGATACCAGCTGGGATATCGTAGCGGTCCCAATGTGAATTGCGTTGCAACTCTCATTGGGACTTCCTAACCCTAGTGTGTTGCAATTCACGGGGGTTGGGGAGCGTTAGCAAGCACGGGGCCGAGCTTCTTAGTAATTATGTAGTTATTTCTATGTCTACGAAGACAAGATATGATAGGTAGGATTCCCAGAACACAATTTTGCCATGGCTCTGTATTAGTGTAGTTTACACCACTGGTCTTAAGATTCGAAAGACAGGTATTATTAAATTTCGCCTATGTTGTTTTTATACTCCTGCACACCCTGCGTACGCTACGGGTATTAGTACTGCGGAATATTAGAGCTCCGGTAGTTTTTTTTTTTTTTTTTTATTTTTTTTTTTTAGAAATTAAGCTCTGCCTATGAGTAGTACGCTTTAAGAGCCTATACTAGTCACGCGAAGAAACGCTTAAGCTAATGTTAAGTCTATGGGAAGGTTCTTGCGCGATTTCTCGCTCGCATTTTAATATTTTTAAATTTTTTTTTGCATAGGATAGATGAGGTCGATCTCTAACGTTGTTAGTTTTTACTTTTTCGATTTTGGTTACAGTTTTTTTTATAAGCGGACATTTTCAATTTTGGAACCGGTTGGAACTGGTTCTGAAAGTGAAAGTACCCTTATATAAAAAAAACTTGAACCAAAATCGAAAAAGTAAAAACTAACAACGTTAGAGATCAACCTCATCTATCCTATGCAAAAAACCTCATTTAAAAATATTAAAATGCGAATGAGAAATCTATCAAGAACCTTCCCATAGACTTAACATTAGCTTGTGCGTTTTTTCGCGTGACTGATGTAGGCTGTTAAGCAATGTCTTTAATATTAATTGCAAATAGCAAATGATGGGGAAAACAAAATGGTCCTCATTAACCAGAGATACCTCTCAACCGGAGACAGAGTCCACTTTATTCGCTGCAATCTCTTAACGTCAAAACACTGACTACCTCAATTTCTTCAAATCATCATCATGTTTTCACGTTGCATCATACTTTTTTTTTTTTTTTAACGTTTAATCATGAAACGTGTTTCACCATTTTGAATTTAAAAACTGATGTCATACCTTCACCCTGACAGAGCCTTCCACGAGAATACAATGGAGACAAGGAGTTGAAGGGCATGCATAATAGGTTCTTCAGTGTTTCATGGTCACATATCATCTAATCTCTTTGATTTTGCTTCCAGCCTGTAACGTTGCGAAACGTTACTGAGTTGTGCAAATGCATTTGGAATGTCAGCTATTAGTTTATCAAAGTGTTATTCCACTGTGTAATTGGTAGTTAAGCACGTTGGACGAATTGGGGGACGATGTTTTCGCGTTTCATTGACGAGCAAATGTTAAAGGTTAATAATTAGTATAAACAACTATCATTTTTTAATGTAACAAATGAGTGATACCTTGACATCAATGTTTATATTTGGCAATGAGTCACGCATAAAGTTAGTCGCTGTTGGATGCAGTGTCTAAATGAACTGTAAGTTATTTCGTAGATCTTTCATCAACATATGGGTGTGAAAGTTTAAAATAATAAAGTATAAAAGAAAAGCCTATTTTTTATTCAAGTGTTGAATTTAATAAGTCGGACAAAAGGAAAAGAGGAATTGCCTGAGAAACAGTTTGTAACAATAATATATAAAGACATGGGTGGCCAGCGCACGCTATGCGCAATCTGTTTTTAAAACCTAAATAACTTTTAACGATATCATTGTTTAATAAAATGTCCAATAGTAATATAAAAGTAACAAGTAATGTAAAAAAAAATTTAGGTCAATTCCTACTTTTTAATCATAAATAAATAAAATAAACCCGTGCAGCATTGATGTCCCACGTTATCTTTATTGAAAATTTTTTTTTATAATCATCGTTGCGGTATTTTATTTCTGTGGAATCACTCATTTGAGGAAAATCTTTCATTTCATTTATGAAAAGAATAGGAAAAAATTTTTTTCTCCCATAAAAAACTAAAATTAATTAATTTAATTTATTAATTAATATTTGAAAAAAATGTATTAATATCAAGTGTCATAAAGTACAAGTTTAAAAAAAATATTTGAACTTGAGTGGATGAATAGAAAATATTTTATTAACGATTGAAAATTTGAACAAGATATATAAATATATAGAGAGTGTGAGCTAATAGTAGGAATTGAATAAACATGAATTCATTAAAAAAAAAACTAGTTTAATTAGAATTAATATAACACGGACGGTTTGTGGTATAATATAAAGATATGTGGCGCACTCCAACGTCTTTTAAAGCCTAAATATCATCTTTTGATGCTAAACAAAGAGTAGTGCCTAATGTATAGTAACAGTAGAAAAGTAATTTATATAAAAAAAATTAAGAACGAAAATAGAATATATTACACAAATACACGGGTGGCATATTCTGTACATTAGCGGTGACTTCAAAATAAAAATAATAAAACAGACCAGAAAAACATGCGAACTTCAACTTTTAACATTGGTTGAACATAAAGTGATTTTGGGAAGAGGCTACATAAAGCACAAGCACTTTTTGCACAAACAAAATTACACCATACATGACAGAAAGTGACCTTTTTTTTTTCTGAAATTGATACTTTAGGAAACTGGTAATTTAAGTTCACACAAATATACATGTGGTATTTTGGCTGGCGTCTAGGGGTAACAAGTTCAAAGTTAATTACATAGAATTTTAATATCTTGATTAAAATATTTACAATAATAATTATAACTGTTTAGACATTATCCGATCGTCTGTCGAATTTAAAATTTAATTATTTGTGCGATCCACCGATCGGGATAAAAATTATAACAAGAACGAAAAACCATGCGTCAAGCATAGATTATGTAACACTTTCCAACTCTTCCAAAATAATTTTACAAATCATTACTGTTTAATAAGTTGAAAGATAACATCTAAGTAAACAATTTGGAAAACGTATAACATATTTAAAAACGTAATTTCAGGAATTTTCAACATATATTTCCAACATATACAATATTCAGAAAAATATCCGAATACTTTTATTCAGCCCTGTATATGATCTATAGATTTGTATATATACTACATAAGATGCTAAATTTTAGTTTAGTTAGGAAACACGTGGCACAGTTTAAAATTCTCCTTCTGGAGTTTCTGTCAATAAACGGAAATGTGTTCGCGAACTTTTGTGCTGCCCTGTATAGGATCTACAGAATTTATACACACCAAGTAATAGACAAAAAGTGAGTTCAATTTAAAATCGCGTTCAGCAACTTAAAACACACTTCCAGGAATTATTGTTAACAGACAGTAGAGAATTCTTTTGTGTGTCCCTGTAAATGAACGATGACTGCTATACACACAATATTCTGTATAGTAAGCCTCTTGTAATGCACCTTAGTGATATATATAAATTTCAATGCGTTGAAAATAGTGAAACATTATTTAATTAAACCGCGAACGATTTTTCTCCATAGACGTAATGTAACGGAATTCTTTTGACTGTCCCTGTAAAGTAACTATAAGTGCTAGCCACAGCATATTAATCTTCCTGTAATGCACCTTAGTGATATATATCAATTACAATGTGTTTGAAATTGTGTAACATCATTAAAATAAACCGCAAATGATTTTTCCCCATACGTAATGTAACGGAATTCTTTTGAGTGTCCCTGTAAAAAAACTAAGTGCTATACACTTCAGTTGAAATAGGGAACATGCTATAGATAACGACAATAACATATAAAAATTGCAGGGCAATCTGAGCATATTTACGGGAGTTAGAGCACGGACAGACGGCAGACAAACCGAAGTCATAAACACTTTTCAGCTAGGTTGAGAAGTGTTAAAAAGGACTCCCTGGCAGTCCGTTTGACTGCTACGAAAGTCTCGGCTCATCTGCTCTCTTTCTCATGATGAAAATGTACATCTCATCAAAATTCTATTGTACAGGAAGCTTAGAGCTTTGATTCCAGATCACAAGCCTCCAGTTAAAATTTTGCTGTGCCTTGCAGTCGTTCAGATAAAGAACTCTTGCGATCACATAGATATAAAATTACTACTCTCCTTAAAATATGAATTTAACTAATCAATAACCTGTATTCACGCAATAACAAATTGAAGGATTTGAAACAAATGAATGATATCTATAAATCCTCAAAAAAAAATTTATTATGTAAAGTGTTTAAGTCAAATAATTGCGAAAATTTCTTACTTTCTTGGCCAGACTGTCTTGAAGACATTCCGTAAATTTAGATAACCTTTATTTTATAAGGAAATAGTCCAAAGCATAAAATATTCACCAAATATTCACGCAAGAAAAAAAATCACTTAAACGTAAGCGCGCGCACACACACAAAATGGTTAACCTTATTTCAAACTATACTAGAAATCATACAGTGATTGCACAGTTGCATTGTTTGAATGGAAACCACCACACTCCGGAAATGGAAATTTTTATAGTCACAGGCGTTAACACTAAGAGGGTTATATCGGCAGTCCCACGAGGGGGCGAATCTATTTGCGACTTTCAAAGACACCTTTTTTTTTTATAGTTCAAATTTAAAAGGGTCCACTACTGGTACAGTGCCTTCGACGGGTCAAATTACCTTGTCTGGAATTTAATAACACTTTAGTTTAACCTTTTAACTGATAAATAACCATGAAAAAACAAACTAGTGTTTTCAAATTATATGAAGTCTGCAGCCAAATTTTATTTGGCAATTTTGTCTTATTCCTATTTTTTCTTTCTTTTCGTAGTGAAATTGAAAATGAAGTTGTTGGTCCTTTGTCGCGCACATTTAAATTTTTGTGCTTGTTTACAATGCTAAAGCTGAAAACATTAATAAAACTAGTCGAATGTGTCAATCCCAAAACTTTCTTCTATATCACACAGGTTTCGCATACAATAAACACTAGTCAGCACCAATTTATATCAAGGTCTAACTGAATCTGAAGTTTTATTGAATTCCGTGCATTAGTTCTTGAGATATGACTATCGCTAAAATCGTGTAAATCCTGAAAAATGCAGCATAGCAGCGCTATTTGTTGGGAGATTTACACCAAAACCTAATCAACAACAACTTATGTCAACGTCTAACTGAATCTGAAGTTTGATGAAAATCCGTGCATTAGTTCTTGAGATATAGTTATCATGATAATAATGAAAAAAGTAGCATAGCAGCGCATAGCATAGCATTTCTGTTGGGAAATTTACACCAAAACGTAAGCAGGATCTATTTATGTCAAGGTATAACCGAATTTGAAGTTTGATGAAATTCGCGCATTAGTTCTTGAGATAGAGCTATTGCGGAAATCGCGAAAAATGCAGCATAGCAGTGCTACCTGTTACGCGATTTACACCAAAAACTAATCGGCGCCAATTTATATCAGGGACTAACTGAATCTAAAGTTTGATGAAAATCCATGCATTAGTGCTTGAGATGAGATAGAGCTATTGCGGAAATCCCGAAAAATGCATCATAGTAGCGCCACTTGTTGGGCAATTTACACCAAACACTAATCAGCACCAATTTATATCAAGGTCTAACTGAATCTAAAGTTTTATTAAATTCCGTGCATTAGTTCTTGAGATAGAGCGCCCACAAAATTTTTGTTACCGACATTTGAGTCACAGACAGACGTTTTCTAAAAACAGTCAAATTGTGTTCAAGACCTTTTAAAACGTATAAATCCGTCGAAAACCGGAAGTCGAAAATTTTCATGAATCCAATACTTTTTTCTTGTTAAGATAGAAGAAAGTAATTATGATATTCTATTTTCATGGAATGCTTAGTAATCATAAATGAAACTGTGGACCTTATGGCATGAAAATTACCTACTAACATTAAATTATTTATCAGTTACTAATCCGACTCCCTTGGTTAAAAAAAAACTGGGAAAATAGGTAAAGTAAAAATGTAAAAAGAAAAATCAAACAGTTTGTTCTTTTCCTCCTAAAAACTAGAGGTCCACATTTGTGTACCTCGGGGTCTGAAGAGGTTCAATTTTCCGTTTACGAATTTTCCAGGTGTGGTCGGAATTCGCCGCGCTGGACGCTACTCTTCCATTCACGCGACTTATTTATAAGTTGTGGGTTGTCCTGTCCGTGCTTTTTCTTCCGATTTTTCTGTATTTTCTAAAATTCCCTTTTGATCTCGCATGCACCTGCCCCGTCTTTTATATAATACATTTATGCAATAAATTATCACGTTCGTCCGTGCCTTTACTTCGATTTTGCTATGTACCTACTTTTCCGAAACCCTTTTGAACTTTGAACACTTGAGCTGTCTTTTATCTAACATTCTCGCGCCTAAACTGTAACTTACATTACATTTCGTTGATAATATTAATGGGTTTATAGAAAAGTCATGAAGAATATTCCTGCGAATATAAGAAAATAAATTGTGTAAAAAATATTAAAAATTAAAGTTTTAACGTTTTTTTTAAAATTTACTCTTAATATATATATATATATATATATATATATATATATATATATATATATATATATATATATATATATATATATATATATATATAGCCGTGATATATTTTTTTGTCGTGAAAATTATTTTGTTTAACAATTTAATTTTATGATAATTAAAGGAAGCCCAAAACGGCTTAAGAAAAAAAAATGAAATTTGTTGATAAAATGTTGAATTTTATACCTGACAATCGGCCATAAGAAAAAAAATATATATGGAATCAAAATTATTCTTGTAAATAAATATTTTACAAAAATAACTGTAATTACCGATTTATTAAATCGATTTCAATGATAAAACTTATCTAAACTTCATATTACAGTAGAAGATCTTTATAAAGCAATTCTATACGATGCAATTCTCTTACATATCGCACTACTTCTCAGATGTAAACAATGAATTTTGCAGTTAAGAAGCACCTGCATCCACATCACAGAAGAAAAATTGTTACTCTCTAGACTAAATTTGATACATTAGTTCATCTTTATCCCCCTTAATGAAAAAATGGCTATTATTACAATAAATAATTTTGAAAATGTGTAATATGATTTATTTGGTCCAGGTATATTTGGACCATGTTTATAAAGTAAATTTAACAATGCGGAAATGATTTATATTCTGCAAAAATTTATTATCTGCACAACTTCTGGTTCCAAGGAAACGCACAACCTCTCAGATGGAAACAATGAATTTAGCATTTAAGAAATATTTGCATCCACGCCGTAAAAAAAAGTTGTTGCTCTCTAGAGGACTAAATTTGATACATTATTTCATCTTTATATCCCCTTAATTAAGATCTTTATAATGAAAAAAATGTTATTATTACAATAAACATTTAAAAAAATTTTTAATACGATTTGGTCCAGGCATATTTGGACCATGTTTATAAAGTAAACTTAACAATCCGAAAATGATTTATATTATGCAAAAAAAAAAAAAAAAAAAATCTGCACAACTTCTGGTCCCAATGAATGCAATATAAAGATCCTCTACTGTATATTGATATGTTCCAGACATATCTGGCCATGTTTATAAAGTAAGTTTAATGATGTATGAAATGTGATCTATATCATGCCTGTGATTCTATAATACGCACTGTGCTTTATATAAATCTTCTACTGTATTATTAGGTGCGTTCGTAATTATATAAATACGTAGCACCTATTGTCGTCGCTTGGTCCGTCCGTCTGTCTGTCCGTCCGTCCGCACGCATATAACAACGCAAAAACTACCCAACCGAATGGTTTGCAATTTAAAATATATTATCTTTGCAGAATTTTGTCGAGACATTTCAAATTTTATTAAAATCTAATCAAAACTTTAGGAAATATTAATAAAAATATTTATTAAGAAATTTGATTTTTTTTTTTTTTTAAATCGGTGCTTTTTTGTTATAGGAGCTTCCGAAGTTTAATCGTCAAGCGACCGAGATACTTATATCGTCTGCAGATTAATTTCTGTAATAAAATAATTCATTTCACAGAATTAAAAATCAGAAAAGATCTGAATATTTATGTAACTAGCTATAGTACGAACGCACCTCATTTGTCTCGTTTGACGTACAATTTCCAACTTGTTATTATTATTATATAAATTTTCTAATATCTTCAGTCATTATTGGGACGAAGCAATTTCTTGATTATACAGGGTAATTCCGAATTCATGGTACTAACTTTAAGGGCTGATACAGGACACTATAACAATCATTTATTATGTAGACAACCAGGGTCAGAAATCCATTTATTGATTCAAAAATACAGGGTGTCTCACTCCAATACGAAGTCGCTTTTTCGTTCATAACTTTAATAGTAGTGAAGATACTTTAATAAAATCCGTACAATATCCTTACAATTTATATAAAGATGAGTCTGTTGCGAATTTTGTCAAAATATCGTCACTACTGTTCAAGTTATGAACGAAAACGCGGCTTCGGATTGGAGAGAGACGCCCTGTAATTTTGACTAAATAAATGGATTTCTGTCCATCGTTTCCTATACAATAAATAATTGTTAGTGTCCTGTACCAACCCTTAAAGTTTGTACCATGAATTCGGGATCTCCCTGAATAAATTTTCTAATATCTTCCGTCATTATTGTGATGGAGCAATTTCTTGATTATACATAACTTTTCTAATATCTTCAGTCATTATTGGGATGGAGCAATTTCTTGATTATATAACTTTTCTTCAGTCATTAGTGGGATGGTGCAATTTCTTGATTATATAACTTTTCTAATATATTCAGCATTATTGGGATGGAGCAATTTCTTGATTATTTAACTTTTCTAATATTTTCAATCATTATTGTGATGAGCAATTTCTTGATTATATATATAACTTTTCTAATATATTTAGTCATCATTGTGATGGAGCAATTTTTTGATTATATAACTTTTCTAATATCTTCAGTCATTATTGGGATGGTGCAATTTCTTGATTATATAACTTTTCTAATATATTCAGCATTATTGGGATGGAGCAATTTCTTGATTATTTAACTTTTCTAATATTTTCAATCATTATTGTGATGAGCAATTTCTTGATTATATATATAACTTTTCTAATATATTTAGTCATCATTGTGATGGAGCAATTTTTTGATTATATAACTTTTCTAATATCTTCAGTCATTATTGGGATGGAGCAATTTCTTGATTATATAACTTTTCTAATATCTTCAGTTATTATTGGGATGGAGCAATTAATTGATTATATTTTTTCTACTATCTTCAGCATTATTGAGGTGGAGCTTTTTGATTCATAATTCTAAATCAGAAGTTTTTATTTATTTATTTATTTTTCCTTTGGAATTTAGAGATTAACTGAAACTGCAAAAATCATCAACTCTTTTATGTTTTCAAATTCATCTTGTGTATTTCTGTTGCTATATCTGAATTTTATTATATATATATATTTTTTTTTCTTTATACATATATTTTTACTTACGGAATTTTTCTTCTTTTCTTTTAGGTAAGTGATCCTGTGATTTGTATTTTTGCCAAAAAGGGGATGATGTACAGACGTGCAAGAGATATTATATTGATTTGTGATTTTTTTGTACTGTAACTTTTATGATGCCACATGAAAGGTAAATTTTCTTTTATCATGGAAGCGTAAAATATTGTTTAATTCAAATATTTATATCATTATCATTTGATGACGTAAAATAGTTTCTTTCTTAATTTAAATTAAAAATTTTATGTAAAAGAATTTTTCTTTAAATTCTGTGTGAAAAAAATATATAATTTTCGGTGAAAAAAAAAACTACGAAATTACGTAAGTTATAAAAAAGAATGAAGAGCCGAGTTAATAAATCTTTTGCATATTTTTAACACTTTCCAACCTAGTTGAAAAGTGTTTGACTTCGGTTTGTCTGCCGTATGGCCGTCTGCCGTCTGTCCGTGCTCTAACTCCCGTAAATATGCTCGGATTGCCCTGCAATTTTTATATGTTATTGTCGTTATCTATAGCATGTTCCCTATTTCAACTGAAGTGTGTAGCACTTATATTTTTTTTACAGGGACACTCAAAAGAATTCCTTTACATTACGTCTATGGAGAAAAATCGTCTGCGGTTTAAATAAATAATGTTTCACTATTTTAAACGCATTGAAATTTATATAATCACTAAGGTGCATGACAAGAGGCTTACTACAGAATATTGTGTGCATAGCAGTCATCGTTCATTTACAGGGACACACAAAAGAATTCTCTACTGTCTGTTAACAATAATTCCTGGAAGTGCGTTTTAAGTTGAACGCAATTTAAAATTTAACTCACTTTTTGTCTATTACTTGGTGTGTATGAATTCTGTAGATCCTATACAGGGCAGCACAAAAGTTCGCGAACACATTTCCGTTTATTGACAGAAACTCCAGAAGGAGAATTTTAAACTGTGCTACGCGTTTCCTAACTAAATTAAAATTTAGCATCCTATGTAGTATATATACAAATCTATAGATCCTATACAGGGCTGAATAAAAGTATTCGGATATTTTTCCGAATATTGTATATGTTGAAAATTTATACTGGAAATTCCTGAAATTACGTTTTTAAATATGTTATGCGTTTTCCAAATTGTTTACTTAGATGTTATCTTTCAGCCTATTAAACGGTAAGGATTTGTAAAATTATTTTGGAAGCGTTGGAAAGTGTTACATAATCTATGCTTGACGCATGATTTTTCGTTCTTGTTTTTATTTTATTTTAATTTACTTTTTGCTGCTTTAGAATTATTAATCGTGTATCATTTTTTTATTGCCTGGCAAATTTTAATCTTAACTGTACAGTAAATTATGGATATGAGACAAGTAAAATCGAAGTATAAGATAAATTGATTTTTTTAATTCTCTGATTTTCTCTCAAACTGCGCGGTTTCATGGTGATTTTGTCTCTTTTAATTTTAAGGCCTTCAAATCTAAAATACAACAGGACCCGACTAAGCATTCTTGGGAAACAAAGTAGGCACTCACCGCAATTTTCAAACAGCAATTTTAATCTTATTTATTAAAATTTCCGCGTTTAAATAAGCATACTTGCCAAGTCTACTATTTTTAACGTGAGAAAAGACATACAGGGTGCTTCTCATGGTATAGCGAATCTTTTAGTTGAATAACTCTTCAACGGGTGGAGCTAGTGACGTGAAATTGTGCACACATGCGCAGGGACCCAAAGGAAACTTATTTACGAACTCTGGTTGCTGTCGAAGAATATGTCGTTTTCGCCAAAATGTACCAATATTCAATCGAAGAGCGTGTTTTTTAGTCGAAACGCTTCATCTTTGTGACCGCAGAGACCTGCTGAAACACTCGGGAAGTAGTCTAGTGTCTTTAAAATAAGCCAAAGCCATCTTCAAGCATGTTAAGAGCACAAATTGCCACGGTTGAACGAACAGGTTCAGTGGCTGATGTCTACGACAAACACTGGATCCAAGACACATGGTTTCAGCAGGATGGAGCTTCTCCACATTCAACAGGAGACGTCCTGCACTTTCTCAGGAGTCACTATGACAATCGTGTCATCGCAAAAGGCTTCCCGAATCGCTTTGGCTATGGACTCATTTGGTCCCTTATAGCCTGGCGTATCACCACTAGACTTCTTTTTATGGGGCTACATACTATGTTAAAGATCAAGTCTACAGAGATCGACCAAAAACCATAGAAGAGATGAAAACAGCGATAACAAATGTGATAAGGTCTATTCCAAAAAATCAATTCAAGCATGTTATCGCGAATTTCAAGCAGAGACTTCACTTCATTATTTCCTCAGATGGCCAATATTTTGGGAACCTCATCTTTTAATTTCATTTATTCTCATGTGTAAATCCTGAAATTTTGAAATAAAAACATTTTTCCGTTCAAAAGTTTATTAATGTTTTCTTTTTTTTATGCCCTGTGAAGTATCCTCGAGTTCTGTTAGAGCAAGTGCGGATCGAGAAAACCTGACTTAAGGCCTAGGACCTGGCTCCCTTTTGGGTGTCCATCCCCGAAGCTGTTTGGAGACTCCGGCTTGTTACCAAGTGTAACGTGGTGGCCTCTCAAGAGGGTGGGAGCCACCACAATCTTAACGGCCTTTGCCGTTCGTTCACTTGGGTTCAAAGGGAATGGTCAGTAGGTGGCGGCGTTCCCGCCGGCGGTAGAGCTCACAGGAACACTCCTGGTCGTGCTCGTTAAAAGTTCCTCGGAACTTGGGAACGGCAGTTGACGTGCGTCTGGCGGCGCAACTCAGTTTTATACCCTGTGAAGCACCCTGTACATGAAACAAGAAAACTTGTTTAATAAAATTATTTAAGGCGTGTTTGGTTCCATTTATTAATTAAAATTTTTGTTTCAAAATATGATTATTTCATTTTTACGAAACCCAAAGGTTGACGAGTCTGAATAAGGAGACGATTAGTATTCGAAAATAGTGATACTTTCCTGGCAAAGGCAACTAACTGCCTTGTGTGCCCCTGCGGTAATTCAGCTTTGTATAATGTGTCAAGGGCTATGACCAACACTTTTATGATGCTGAAGTAATAAATAAAACATAAAACATTGTTGCTAATCCTACCACTGCAGAATGCCTAAGCAAGAACCATTAATCAAACCAGACTTTGTGACGTCTGAATTGATAAAGCCGCCTCTACGAAAGACCATTAAAGATACGATGACGTCGAAATTTCATAACGAAAAAAGTTCTTCAACTAGCGATGATGTAAGGCGTTGGGTATCTGTTATAGAAATATTCTGACCAGCCCACACGGACAAACTAAAATCGTGATTGAAATAACCTGAGTCACACCCTTGCTTTTACCACGTACAAGTACAAAAGAGATGTGTGGTTCGACAAAAGAAGTTAATTGGCTTGCTATTCAGAGATCCGCCGTTCAACACTAGTTTGTTGAAAAGACCTTGAATACATTATGCCCGAGGGATTAATTTCAAAGCAAAAAACGACGAAATAACTCTTTTAGGGAAATTGTTTACTAATCTTACAAATAATTATTCCATATATAAATTATTTAAAAGAATATTTGGAATCTATTTCCATTGCCTTCATATTTTAAATATACTTTTTATTAGATATTTCATGTCGAAAACTTAAATTAGGTCCCACGATAAAGAGCATGTGGTGAGTGCAATGCAATTGGGGCCCCACCATTATAAAGGGCCGCCTACAAGATTTGGTCTTTTTTTTTACCTTTTTGAAAAAAAATCGTCCATAAAGAAATTTGCATCTGCGCCCGAGCTTAATTCCTGCGCTTATAAAGCGCAGGAATTAAGGGGTAGTCGGTAGGGGAAAGTTATTTAATGTAAATAAAACGAATTAACTAATATAATTTATTAAATATGATTAAATACGATAAAAATTGTTAAATAAAATGTTTTTGTGAAGTATGAAATTTATAACAAGTTGGAAATTGTACGTCAAACGCGACAAACGACGTGCGTTCGTACTATAGCTAGTTATATAAATATTCAGATCTTGATGATTTTTAATTCTGTGAAATGAATAATGAATTATATCGTCTGCAGATTAATTTCTGTAATAAAATAAGTATCTCGGTCCCTTGACGATTCAACCTCGATAGCTCCTATAACAAGAAAACACCAATTTTTTTTTTTTTTTTAATTCAAATTTCTTAATAAATATTTTTATTAATATCTTCTAAAGTTTAGATTCAATTTTCATAAAATTTGAAATGTCTCGACTAAATTCTGCAAAGATAATATATCTTAAATTTCAAACTATTTGGTTGGGTAGTTTTTCCGCTGTTATATGCGGACAGACGGACGGACGGGACGGATTAGACGACGACTATAGGTGCTTACGTATTTATATAATTACGAACGCACCTAAAAATAACATCTTAGCACCATTTACTGACATTTTTTCCCAAATGCATCAATTGACAGAGTAAAAGTAAAGTGGCAGGCCATTGTCTGCAAGATTAGACTTTCTGGACACCTTGTATTCTTTGTAGAGGCAAAATTGCTGCTACCAAATTGAAAAAGATGAAAATGAAGAATTCGGAGATTGATTAATACATGATTAATACAGATTCGGAGACCTGGATACAGAGTCAAAATTAGAAATTTTATTTTATTTTTTTATTTTATTTTTATTTTTTTTAACCCTTGGCAGGCATGAATTTTAGCACCCTCCCCTGTCCAAGACAAATTTATAAACAGAAGTTTTCGACCTTTTGCTTTTATTTTTTATTCTAAATATCAAATAATTGTTAGAAAATATATTAATAAAATCTGTAGATCGATTTCTTTAAAAATCTACCTCTTGCAATCATTTCGCGCGCGCGCACACACACACACACAAAAATAATAATAATTAATCTTGTTATTACGATAACGCGCGAAATACTGCACCAATTCGAGTCTAATTGGGACAGTAAATTAATCTGCCAGTATCTTGGATGAATTCGTTAATCTAGTATGTAACTGTTTATAGTTCGTTTACAGACACACACAAAAGCAAAAAATATGCACAAATTGTCATGATAACGTCCGAAATACTGAACCAATTCAAACCTAATTTAGACAGCGTACTGATCTTGCAAGTATCTTGAATGAATTCGTTAAGGAAGTAATGTTTTGGCTTCCCTCCCCTGGGTGGTTGTCTGATGGAAAAACTGGCCCTATTCAAAGCAATCAGCATGAACTCAACGAATACATTATTAGTATGCGGGTTGTCCGATTGCATGACTGTTTTGTCCAAATTTCGTTATTTGTTTTTTGTACCGAATCAAATCTTCTTTTAGCGCCCCCCCCCCCCCCCTAGTGTTGGCCCTGCTTGTGCATCAAAATTTAAACGGCTCCTAAAATGACACATTTCATACATGATTATGTGATAACAAATTTACATTCAAGAACATTGCTCTATAAGATGACCACATTTCAAAACTTTTTCAGCTTTTCCTTTTTTAAACTTCATGAATTTTTTAACTTTTTAGAACTTAAGTTATTTTTTCTTTAATTATGAAAAAGACCAACCCTCTAAACGTAAACTATATTCTTTTGCTGTGACTTTGATCGTGCCATCTGTTGATGAAAACGCTAACTAAAATACTTTCTTTTGTCGGAAAAGAAAAATGTATGTAACATAGAGGTAGAAAGTTTGAAGAATTCGGAAGAAGTTATTGTGATTAAAAATATATACTTCAATGGTTTTCAATATTTTCCTTAATTCAAAAATGGGAAATGTAAATTGAAAAATTTATTCTTGACAGCAGCCTGAAAATAGAATCAATATAACAAAACCCCTCGTTATTCTGTTAACAAAACTTTACTTACGTTACACAGATTGCAAACATAATTGATAGTAATATTTAAACGGATTGCTTTTTCTTTTTTGTTGTTGTTTCCAGCTAAACGAATAAAACACAATTATAATGGAAAATGTGCCTGGTTATTCGGCAACCTAGAAACTTTTTCCGGTTCTTAGGAATTCCATCTTTGCTTTTTATACTGTACAAAGTATAAACAGGTTTCTAATATTATTAATAAAGTAAACCTATCAAAATGGAATCCCTAAAAACCCAAAAATGCATTTTTAGACAAATTTTCTTCTTAGCAAGCATAATCATCATCATGTATATTATTTCTGACATGTCAACATCCCTTTTTCTATGCATTTACGAAACGCACAACAACAAATGAGGTATCATTCTAAAGGTTTTAGAAGCAGCTTCTGACATAGTACACTCACATTTCGTTAAGACAAGTTTTTTTAATTAAAAATTGCTGTTAATTAAAAATTAAGTCGGCGTTGTTTTCATAAATGAATTAAAATGAAATGTTTTCCTGAAATTAGTGTTGCCACAAAAATTAAAACACCGCATTATAGGATGCTCAGCAATGATTATAAAAAAAATAAAGAATTCAAAAAAGATAAAGTGACAACTCTCCATGGATTTATTTTAAATTTATGATTAAAAAGCAAAATTGAAATTGCAACGTTTAGGAGAAAAGACACCATCGATTAATCGAAGCAATTGTATTATTTCACTTAAACTGTATGCTATGTTATATTAGATTAAATTATATTTTATACGTATTCAATTTGTTTTTTCGTTGTCCCGTGTTTTTCCCGAAGCGGATGACGTTATCCTCTAATGCAATTAAAATACGATAGTTATTTTTTTTTTCCTCGCTCGAACCTTTTCCTGTATTCGATAAGTTTTTATTGTAATTTTGATGGAATAAAATGAGATGATCTAAAAAAGATTAGATATTGCAATAAAATATTACACTGAAAAAAATCATTGTTGATTTTACAGTGCGAATAACTGTAACTGTAGTAATACGCTTCCGCGCATGCGCGGAAGCTTATTACTGCTTATTTTACTGCTTATTACTGTTAATTTTACGGTATAATACTAACAGCTGGAGTGCCAGTATTATACTGTAAAATCAAAAATGTTTTTTTGCAGTGTAGAATGTAGTGCGAAATCCTCAAATGGGTCCACCGGCTGTATAGTATTCCTTCCATTTGGACCATAAAATTTTTCCATTTAAGATAGGTTTCAGTTATAGACAAGCTCTTTTTTCGCAGGTTTTACAGTTTCATTTAACATCTGTAATATATGACGCCAAATTGTATAAAAATAGTTTGCTATACTAACAAGAGTACATAGTTTTTTTTTTATATATAATCAATTATCACAAGCACGCACTTTAACTGTAAATGTTGTTATCCAACAACATAACTTTTATTGCAAGGTAACTAAACATTGATAATTATACGATGCAAAACGGGGTATCGTATTTTATTGTTTGCATCTTTTATTAAGTTAACAAAAGTTTACTTGCATTACACTGATTGTAAGTATGCGGGATAGCAATATGTACAGTTACAAAAAAGGGGACTAAATATTTTTTCGGTTAATTTAACTGTTCTAACTGTTCTAAATAAAGGAAATTTGCTACACGCTTATTGTTACTTTTCTTTTTTCTTTCTTTCTTTCTTTTTTTTTTTTTTTTTTTTTTTTTTTTTTTTTTACTTTTTAAAATTTTCCATACTTAAAAATAATAATAATAATTCAAAAATTAAGTCTGTCTCGCTTCACCTATTATTTATTTATATTTTAAAAATTGATATTTATTTTGATTATGACTTATTATTAGAGCCCGCAGGACTCTGGTCGGGTATAAAATATGAAATTAATTGTTACAAGTTGACCCGTCCTGATCCCCCCCCCCCCCAAAAAAAAAAAAAAGTTAGTTCGAGCCCAAAATACTTAAAGCCGGAGTCCGAAATAAAAGAAAATTAATCAGTTACGAAAAAATAGTCTGAAATTATATCTCTATTATAAATTTTATTTTACTTATTTATTTATTTATTTTTTAAAAATTAACTCACATTCACACAACTTCATGGTAATAACATTTTTGAAGTATTGAAATATTTTCCCCATTTTTTTTTTCTCGTAAATAATGATTTTTGTAATTTGATACATTAAAAATCGTGATTGGTAAGCTCAGCAGCATCGATCACTGCTCTTCCACGCTGAATTAAATTTAAAGTTCCATGCCTATTTATTAAACATTCCTTTTTCTGGTAGTAAAAACGTAAACAGGAAGTGAACCCGCTTTAGGTAATTGTATTGCTAAATAAATAAATAAATAAAATATAGTCATACCTCCTCACCCTGCGTGCGATACATTAAATTCTGTCAGGTCCTTGCAATTACGTGCAAGAATTGAATTTTTAACTCTGTTTTTATGCATTTCAAACCCAATATTATACAATGAAATATCCATACATTTGAAAATATCACGTTCATGCAATTTTAGATTCTAGAATCTATCATTAGTTCATTCAACGTTCCGTAGAATGAAGGGGGGGGAACTACTGTCGGTTCATCATCCTCAAAAATTGGTCAGTGTTTTAGATCGCAAAGTCTTTCAGTCACGCAGTGTTTCACTTTGTTGGCGGTTAATAACTTGTCCATTTTTTTTACGATATTTTACGAGAATTTTACGATATTTTGTTTTTCATTTCTAATGTTTCATTGATAAAACTTGATTCCGAGTTTCCCTTTGAGTGATTTTTTGAGAGTTAGGAGCTATCTGTTCCGTTGGGATGGTTTTATCTTTTAATATAGAGAAACAAGAAATAATAAGTTGGAAATTGTACGTCAAACGTGAAAAATGAGGTGCGTTCGTACTATATCTAGTTATATAAATATTCAGATCTTGATGATTTTTAATTCTGTGAAATTAATTATATCGTCTGCAGATTAATTTTCTGTAATAAAATAAGTATCTCGATCGCTTGACGATTAAACTTCGAAAACTCCTATAACAAAAAAACACCGATTTAAAAAAAAAAATTCCAATTTCTTGATAAATATTTGTATTAATATCTTCTAAAGTTTTGATTCGATTTTCATAAAATTTGAAATGTCTCGACAAAATTCTGCAAAGATAATATATCTTAAATTTCAAACCATTCGATTGGGTAGATTTTGCGTTATGTGCGGACAGACGGACGGACCAGACGACGACAATAGGTGCTACGTATTTATATAATTACGAACACACCTAAAAATCATGCATCCCGCATAGATTATGAAACACTTTCCAACACTAACAGATTATTATTAAGAAAATTAACTTTTTCCTAGAATGAAACGAGTTATATAAATAAGCAATTTAAAAAATACATAACTCGCTAAAAATCCATTTTCAAAAATTTCTGCCCATATTCGAAGTTTTTTACGCAGCCCTATATATGATCTACAGAATTTGTAAACAACACGTAATGTACTAAAAATTACATAAAAATGCATACCACAGCAGAAAAGGCAATTCCAGGTCATAGTCAGTCCTTTAACGGAATTCTTTTGTGCGTCTCTGTAAATGAACGATAAACCCTACGCACTCCATAATTTATAGAAAATAAGTTGTATTGGACCTTAGTTATCCTTTAAAATACCATTATGTTTCAAGTATCATAACATGCTCAAAATGCGCCGCAAATGATTTTTCCCTATAGACCATAATGTAACGGAATTATTTTGTGTGCCCCTGTATCCTGTAAATGGACTATTAATGCTACACACTTCGTTTTCAAAACCGAACATTCTATAGTAAAAATCAATAATGTGTAAAAATTTCATGACAATCCGAGTATATTTACGAGAGTTAGAGCACGGACAGAGAGACAGACCAATCGAATTCATAAACACTTTTCAACTATGTTGGAAAGTGCTAAAAAAAGAATTTGTAGGGAACCAAAATAAATCTTTTTCCTCTTGTTTTATAATATGTTCAAGAATTGCATTCAATATGTGTAATATGGTAGAAATTAATTTAATTTAAATTTTGAAGGCAACATTGGACTTTAAAAATTAAATTTTTAATGAATTCACTTGAATTCTGGAATAGTTGTTAAAACCTGCTAAAATACTTAAGCATAAAATTTGAAATTAAAATATTAAAAATGTTTTAGTTATTGCATTTTAAATATTTTAATACGACAAACAATTGACATATTTCAAAATATTCCACGCGCATTTCTTTTGCATAAAATATGACAATATTTATTTATGAGATGCTTTCCATAATATGACAATGGAAATTGGGGTGAACTGTAAGAATTCACTGAATGTATAAGAAGAAGAAAAAAGTTTTTTTTTTTATAATTTATGCTTTGATTTTTCTAAAAGTAGCATATATATTTCCATATGCACATAAATTTCAACATTAAAATACCCCCTGGAACCCAACTTTTAATGCTAACATTTATTTATTATTGTATTGAGGATACACAGTATAAATCTCAAAAGAACTTGATTATTGAGAATGCGCATAAAATGTTGCAAAAATTTAGAACCTGAAAGTAGATGTTATAAAAGTGCATTTGAAAATACAAAGGATGAGCAAATGATACCAAAAAATAATTATTGTATAAAAAATAATAAATACACAGAAAAATGCGCAATGCAGCTATGTTAACTATGTATTTCCAACCGAAGCTTATCAAATAGATATTTAAGAGCCAAAATAGGCTAAATTTTATGGTATCATACAGATACAGGGGTGTAAAAACTGGGCGCCAATCGGCCGACTGTCATCAATAAATTTTATTAGTATTCTTTGCCTAAATTTTATTAGTATGCTTTGCCTAAATTTTATCAGTGCTAAATTTTATTAGTATGCTTCGTCTAAATTTTATCAGTGCTAAATTTTATTAGTATGCTTCGCCTAAATTTTATCTGTATTCTTATTAGGCGAAGAATACTAAAAAATTAGTGGTGGGAATCGGCCCATTGACTCTTAGATTTTTGCACCCCTGGTATAAAGCAATGATAATAATCATAGATAATTATTGAAAAAGAAACTAATATATATATATTTAGTCTAATTTCGCGATTTTGAAAGTCTATTGTCCCCTTAAATCTGGGCAAGTTTTTTTCTCTTTTTCAACTCTCGAACATATCGGAACGCAACTTATAATCAGAAATGTCCATATGGAAAAAAATGGACATCAGAGAGCAATGGGTACAGTTGTACCGAGTCTTAAGCTGAAAAAGGCCCCATGAGGGGTCGATTTCGTATTAAGTATATGCATATATAAGGCATGCAGGTGGCTTATAAACGTAATCTGGAGGAGCTCATCCCATATCCGTACCAGGCCTCACAATTTCTGTGCACGTCCCTACTTAGAACTAGAACCCCTAAAAAATCCGGGCGTTTTGTCTAAATCGGAACATTTGGTTGGTTGGTTGATTTATGACGGCCGATTATCTACTCGAGGGATATAGGCCCTAGGAGGGGTGCCCTCCGTGGGGTCTTTCTAAGGGATCCTAACCCGTATTTACGGCAAGGTTTGAAGAAAACCACGGAAAACTCCGAACGATTAGGTCGACGAGCGCGACAGGGGTCTGAGTCTGAACCCAACACCTCCCGTCTACCAGCTGTGAGAGCAGAACCTCTCAGCCACTGGTGGGGCCGGAACATTTGACAAATGTATCAAACTAGTTAAAATATACGTGACAGCTTGTGAAATCCAAATATATCCAACTCCATAAACTATTGCATAATTAATTGTAAGGGTTCCTTCAGATCGCATTCAAGGAAGGCGGGTCTTTTGTCGGCCTCTTTGATGTGGGACTTCTTCTGTTGTGCTGCAATAGAAGAATGTCCCTACTGACGAAGGAAGGTCCATGAAATGTTTATCGTCATCCTTGGAGAGAATTTATTTTGTTGATTTTGTAAGCACTTTGCTTCCAAATATTTGAAGAGTAACAAAATAAACTTCACAGCTGATCACAGAACGTTTGGTAAACTTTTGGAAAAGAAAACCCTGAGAAATAATTTAACTCCTCATCGCAGAATTTGAAAATGTGATCCTTCCTCCACTAATTTAATTTATTTGAACTGTATCAACGAACTGTAACTGTAGGGAAGTAGAGGTTTTGTTAAACATCCGCAAGGTTTTGTCCATACTGCTGTAGAAAGGATGCCTTCAGGGAAGACTTTTGAAGGGAAAGTGAACCGGAAAACCCCCTGAAAACCTTCCACAATCTCCACGCCTAGATTGCTCTGCTGATATCAAACCGACGAGTATCGGCTGAAGCTCCTTATTTTGTGGCCAGCATGCTAACCATTGAACGGAGTCTGTAGCCGTATAAATAAAAATGTGCTAAAATTAATCCTATAAGTTTTTTGTAATTCTGAGATTTTAATATTCAACCCTCCCAATTTTCTCCTATTGTATTGATAATTCAGCATATTTTCTAGCACATAATATAAAAATCAGGTTACACACCTTTTTATAATTTTCTTACATCATAAACGAAAAAGGTTTTTTCTTTAATGCTCTACAGAGAACAATAAAAGACATTAATTTAAATCGGATCGGATATATCCTCTCGAGAATTTTGCTTATCAAACGTGTCATCAGGAAAGCAGAATTTTTCTGTGGTCAGTTATGTTGTTCACTCACGCTCTGGATTTAGGACAAGGAACTTTTTATTTTCTTGACCATTTGCCAGATAGCTTCTGATGAAGTGACAGATTGGGTGGGTGACAAAGGCGTGACATGATCTTTGAAGTAGTTAGAAAATTTTAACTACGTAAGCTATTTTGTTCTCCCCCACCCCCACCCCTCTTTGTTCGATCTTGTATTCTTTGAAATTTTATGCTAATGTCATAATTAATTGTTTTCTATTAACCCATTTGCTGCCAACCACGAGCATACTCGTGATTTTCCAATCTAAAATTACGAATTCGTACCGGAAATTTCGAAAGAATTTTTATTTTATGTAATCACGAAATTTCTGTAATAAAATAAAGTAAATATTGCTATTAGTATTTTCTGGTATGAATTCGAACTCTCTAAATAAAATAAAATTCCGGTAATTTTAACCCGGCAGTGAACGTGTTAAGGATGTTCTCGAATCAAAATTCGCTACTTTCTGAGGTGTTGCCAGGTTCAGTAGAGTAAAAAAAGCAGAGCAACTGCTTTACAGTTGGAATATACACAAATATATATCTGTCGCCACGGAATTACAGCAGGATATTATATCTCTATTCTGTTCTGGAACTATTCAATACAAATATCGGGAAGTGTTAATGAATCGCCCCAGAGTATAATAAAGTTTATTGTTTTTAATATTACTCAATTAAAATCTGGGTAGTTTTTTTCTACTGCAGAACATATCGGCATACAAGACAAACTATAAGAACCTACCGGATAGTAAAATCAGGCCATCTGATATCTCTACGTTTGCCGGATATATCTATAACTTCCATAATGTCCCATTCACATTACGATAGTTAAGTCCACTGGCGACCAAGTTTTTTTAATCTAGCCACAAAGCTATTTAATCTGGCTTTTTTATTATTATAATTTTTTGTACAGAAATTGACATAAGAAATGAACACAAACGGCATTTTTCTCTTTTTCGGCATTTTTAATTTGGTTCAACAATTTTTAATTAAGCTCAACAAATTCACAATTAAAATAATAAAATCAGAATTATTTGACTGACTTCGACAGGAAGATACGTAAAAATTATTTTCCTGATTAACTATTTCATCGGTGACCCCCCCCCCCCCTCATCAGATATAGATTTTGTCGCACTCAATTATCCGGACATTTAAAACCTTTACAAAATTTCTCTCTCTCTCTTTTTTTTTTTTTTTTTTTTCAAATAAATAAATAATTTTGATAAATTTCATTAGAAAACTTGGTTTATAGTATCTTTATAAATTATGTAACTATTCTAAACTATGTAACTAATAATCCTTAACTATGCTTGTTATTATTTTTTTACAATTAATCCATAAAAAAACTTGTGCTTTTTGGAAATTTGTGACGGAAGGGGGGGGGGGGGTAATATTTTTTTACTGGCGACAAAAATTTTTTGCTGGATACCAGATTTTATCAAACTTGTAAAGCCCTCTGGTTCAGTCAGTCACTTGTTTTTTGAAGCAGACTATCCGGAACAAAATTCTCAACTTAACGTTCATAACTTTAATTCTTTCTTAACTATGAGTTGAGTGGAACTTTGCCTTTTGAACTGTTTTTCTTATTTGAAATTGTTAATATTTGATATTTAATTTCGAGTTAAGTTCTGCAAGTAATTAATCAGCTTTTTCAAATGATCTTTTCAATCGTTTATTCAACACGCCCGAAGTGAAGAATAAAAACAGTAATAAACATATGTATATAGTCAGAAGTTGCAGTTACAAATTTAAGTACTTATATCTGCTTGGCTAAAGCAAGCCTCTTAAAATGTTTGGTGAACGGGTGAAGCCTAATTCCGGGTCGTCCAGCTCAAAAAAGTTAAGCTAAGTGATTTAACCCTGCAAGACTGACCTGCATCATAGTGATGCATTGGTCAGCAATTGCAGTAATAAGGAGGTAATAAATATTGCAGTAAGTATTGGGCTGCAGTACAGTAAGTATTGTAGGTATTGTTAGTAAGTATTTAATGCCTAAGGGAGGCCACTCGGCTTGGCAGGCCATGCCAAAGACGTTAGTAAGTATTTCAGTAATAGGGAGGGGCACACGAGGGTCAGTGTTGCAGGGTTAACTATCATCGTGTGAACATGATATAAGCTTGTGTAGCTGCAGCTGTCTGTACATCTTACGCTACTAATAACATATATTTTAATTATATCAACGAACTGCAGAGGTAAAGAAATATGAAACAAATATGAAAACGTACTAAAGTTAGTGTTAGGAATAAAATTTTCTTTATTATTAGAATTATGTGGTTTTTAATGTTAAATATTCAAATATCATAAATATCCCTCTCAAATATTCCTTTAAATATATCTTTGTAAATTCCCAAGAAATAATAATCCATATTATTTTCTAGGACAGACTATAAAAACCAGGTTATATTATGAAACAACAATTTTTGTTTAATATTTTTCGTTTAAAAATTAAAAGAACAATATTTTCCCTTACAAAGAACAATAAAACACAGTACATAAATCCGTATTATCCTCTTGAGAACTTTTCTTATCAAACTTGTCATCGGGAAAGTAGAATTTTACAGGTCCACTCATTTTACAGTTGCTGTCAGTTACGTTCTTCACTCACAAACTGGATTTAGAACAAGGAACTTTTTATTTTTTTGATGATTTGCCAAATAGCTTCCGGGGAAGTGGCAGATTGGCTCGGTGACAAAGGCGGGGACTTTATCTTTGAAGTAGTTAGAACTTTTTAACTACGGAAGGTTTTTTTTTTTTTTAATCTTGTATTCTTTGAAATTTTATGCTAATGCCATAATGAATTGTTTTCCGTTAACGCTCTTCTCAAATCAAAATTCTATACTTTCTGACGTGTTGCCAGATTCAATATCGCAAAAAGCGGAAGTACTGTTTTTCAATCGACAGTCAGCACATATACAACTTAATTTATTTCTATCATCTTAAATTTATGTGAATTAACTTTTTATATTCCAACTTATGAATTAATGAAAATTTTATCTTTTAAAAGCATTTTTTCCTGAATTATTGATAATACGTTAGAAGATTTGTGAAATCAAAATTTTGTCGATTAAAATTAATAAACTAGTAGCTGGCGTAGCATTCCTGAATTATTGATAATACGTTAGAAGATTTGTGAAATCAAAATTTTGTCGATTAAAATTAATAAACTTGTAGCTGGCGTAGCCGATGTGTTGCATCTGAATTGCGTTAGGTCTTTCGATTTATGTGAGATATAAGTCTAATTCTATAGTTTCAAAAAATTTAGAATAGCAAGTTTATAAAGTTTCTTATTATAAGCAAGAAATCATGTTTATTGTAAATGAACTAAAATTTACGAAAGTTAAATCTTGCAAGTTGTATGGTTTTGATGCAATTCTAGTAGAATACCTTTATCAGAAAATGGCGACATACGGACAATAAAATTCTATTGGTCGAAAGGATGTCGCCAGGATTTTTGATAAAAAATTGAAATCCTTGCCATATTTGTCAAAGTAATGTTTATTTACTTGCTTAACTCATCTAAGTTAATTCATCCACGCGAGTATCGCTAACTTCTGTAAAGTAGGCTGGTATGGCTTAAACAAAAACTTTTAATCTGAGCATATATCCTGTACGTATGTTCAGACTCAATGTTCAAAATTCCATGTTTTATCATAGTCAAAACAAATTCGGAAAATATTATTTCATACATATCAATAATAATAAATTCTTTCAGCCGTTTTACAATAATTTTAGTGTATGTGGAAATAAGCCATATGAATGTTTTATACATTAAATTTTCTTAAAGAGGGTGCAAACTAAAAATCATTAAATTGATTTATTCAAACAAAGCAAAAATAGAGATATGTGTTCACCATTTTGGATAGCAGACGATATCCCATTCTTCCCTCCTCCCACTAAAATGGAGTAATTTAGTTGCCATTTTAAGAGAAACTTAGTTAAAAAGTTACAAAAAAATTAATAAATCGTAAACTAATTGAAATTTTAAAATTCTGGAGGCTTATGACATCCTCGGATCCATGCGGATAACTGGAGTTAAATTCATCGTGCTGCATTTCATATTCTAGGAGGAGGAGTTGTGAAATACAAACCGACACTCATATAATAAGTATCAGTATTTATAGGTGTTTTTTGAAATATTTAATCATTATCTATTCTCAAATCATTTATTTATTATATATATAATTTTATTTATATATTATTTATTTATATATATACATTACATACATTATATTTATATATTACATATATATATATATAGGATTAAAAAAATTACAAATATTTTACTTACAAATATAAAATATGGAAAGTTTTCATAGCTGAAACATTCTATTCCATTCCATGTTTTTTGAACATCAAGGGAACTGAAAAGTTATAATTGCAAAGAAGTTATTCATTGAAAAATATTTTTGTTTTGTACAACGATAAATGCCTTTGGAACATAACAAAGTAAAGTAACTAGAACTTTTCCTGATTTGTATTATTTGCCATTCTATGTGTTAATGAATTTCATAATCAGTTTTTTTATACTAATTTGTCGAAGTATAAAGGGTTGAACCAATCCCTAACGAATACAGTAGATAAATATGATTACATTTCGGAGTCCTTCTCTCTCTCTATATATATATATATAAAAAAGTAATGGTTTGGAAATGGACCAATGAAAATCTGCGTAGATATCACGAAACGTATCTGATTGGTCAGAGCTTTCTGACTTTTCTTAGGGGGAATTAAAATGAAAGTAGAGAATTTAGATAGGATAGGCGCTATTAGGGGGGGGGGTTACCAAGGGGAAGGGACCCGGGTCTGTCATCAAGTTTGGCGCCAACTTGGCGATATATTGCCAAATTTGGCGGCCAAAATTAGCTGCCAAAAGTGGCGCCAACTTGGCGCTATTTCCAGTATTTCGCCAAATTTCCATAGACTCTCATTGAAATCCAATAGCGTTTACTCGCTTGCCAAAAATCAACAAATTGAGATATTGCAATGCAACAAAAATTAATATTAGCTTATGAATAGAGGTTAATTGAACTATTTACATTATTTTTAAGCACAAACACTAACTATTTACAATACGAAGTGGATGTAATATACACTATACGATATGTATATACACTATACAAAACTACAACAATTACGAAGTGGAATCTAAATATTTAATGCATAGAAAATAAGGGATCGCGAGGCCATCCAGAATGGAAACGCGAAACGATTACGTCTGGGGTTGGCTAGGGCGCGATTACGCGGGGGGTTGGTGAGCGTAGCGAAGAGGGGGGGGGCGAGACCCCCTAGTAATTAACAAATATTTTTTATGTCAGTCAGTTTCTTGAAATGATACTAAACAAACATTTATGAACCATAATCAGGGACTGGTTACCGCCGGGCAAGCCCACTGCCATCGAAACACTCACCTCGACCTCACCTGCTATGACAACTGCAAACCCCCACCAGTAAATTTGAATAGAGATTTTTGACATATGTGTAACAAAAATTTTACATGGATAAGGCGTGAAAATTTTCTATTCAAATTTACTGGGTGAAAGTTTGCCCCGGCAGTAAGCAGGCACGGACCACAGTGTTAACATAATGTTCTGCAATGGAAAACGCAGCAAAAACTCAAAATAAAATTTTGGCAAGCTTTCTTACTTAACAGCATTACAATACTTGAAAATCGTCAATCTTGTATGAATGATAAGTGATTCAAATAACTAAATTAAAATATTAAAACAACGTATTTTTTTTTAATCGCCGCCTGAATCTGCCTGTGGTTCGAATAGGGTCGGGTTGGTGATAATTTTTTCGTTACTGGTCGGGTTGGCGGTAATTTTTTCATTACTGGTCGGGTTGGCGGTAATTTTTTCATTACTGGTCGGGTGAGTGATCATTTTTTTATTACTTGTCGTGTTCGGCTAATTTTATTTTTTAGGGTTTCGTTCTTCTGACGAAACCATATTCGTCTCACTCCTCTGTCTGTCACAGAGTTCATACTCGGAAACAGTTAGGGACTTCAAATTTTGCGTACTTATAGCTGAATACCTCCTGTCACATGACAAATCTTAAATTTTTGAAAAGTCTTATATTATTTTAATTAAATTAATTAATTTAATGACATCCGACCATTTCTGCTATTTTCTTATATCTTAAAACAGATTCTTGATTTCAGTCTTTTTCGTGTAGGCTAGATGGTTCAGTGGTAGCGCGTTTTCATCCTAACTGAAAGGCACCGGGTTTTATTCTCGACGACGGAAGTTGAAATTTTCGATTTTTACATTTTATTGTCCAGTGGATTGAATTAAAGAACTTTCGAAAAAAAAAATTCTATTTTAAGGGTTTTCTTTCTTTTCTTTTTTTTAAGCTAAAATTAAATCATGTAATTAAATATGCTTTCAGATATACAAACATACACTGTTACCATTGTCTTAAAAGCATTTCTTGAATATTTTTGATTTAAAAAAAGCCCTCTTTGGTTATAATTTTATTATTAAATTTAATGGTGCTGTCATCTATGTTTACATTGATAAAGTGTATTGATAAATGATAGGATAATTATAAATTAGTGATTTGGATTTATTAATTAAAGGATAAAGTGTTTTGAAAGGAATATTATATATTATAAAGGAATAAGTGTTATTAAAGGAATATGGCCCTTTTTGCGACGATCTTCGATCATACTTACTCACTTGTGTTATGGGTTCGAGTTAACCCGATTTTTCAAAAAAAAAAAAAAAGTTCAGAAAATTATTACAAATGAAAAACTATATACATCTGAATATGAATGACTCTTTACATGTCCATTTTTAAATATAAAAAATAAAATTTATGTTAGACATATGATTAGAGACTATTTTTTCATAATTGCATTAAATTGTAAATCAATTTTCTTTGATTGCGGGTGTCGGATTGCGGATCAGCGAAACTTTTGTTGTTGACTTCAGGTCGGGTTGCCTGTTCCCTTTAAATAGAATTTGCGGGTTGGTTTGGGTATAACCCGACTTGCGCAAGACTCTAATTGGAGTTCTCAACATGGTAATAAATAACAATGAAATAAGTATTCACTTAACAAGCAACGTGGTCGTCAACTTCGTTTATAATTAAACTTAAAAAACAAATAAAATAAAATAAAAATATTTGGGATGCTTTTTTCCCGTTTTATTACTGTTATAATTTATCTAACTCTTGTTTTAAGTGTACCAATTTGACTTTTTTAACCCAATCTTATTAATTTGCTAATTAATATTTTAGGTACTTCACTGGAAATGTTCTATTTTTAAACACACTTTTCACAGTGAAGTGCATCTTAGACACGAAGTTTGTTTGAAGTGTCGAAAGAAATTTTTATGTTCGATTCACCTTAAGCAGGATGTTTGATATGTTTTTTTTTTCTTTCCTTTTCATTTATTAACGGTAGCAGTTCAAGTTTTATAAAAGTCAAAAGAATTAAAAAAAAAAAAAAAAAAAAAAAAAAAAAACCTCTGTTAAAAAAGTTCTTTTTTATATTAAAAAAAAAAATCGGAGTAAGATTTTTAAAAAATGCGTATCAGTGAAGTTAAGAGATATTGTTTAGAGATAGGCATCAATACATCGATTTATTGCAGACATTGATTTTCATTGATACATCGATGTTTCAAATAAGGTAAATCGACATTCATTGGTTCGGTATTGATTCATCAATACATTGCATATACCTATTTTTATTGATATATTGATGTTTCAAATGCTATACGAGTTCGATTTTTCAAATGTTCGTATATTCCTTGAAATTCGTTTTCAGTAACGAAACTATTAAGTCTTCACCCAGATTTAACGCCTAACTTACAAGAAGGACTATTGTATCCTTAAAAATAACGTATAAAGTAGTGCTCGCGAACATACGTATAATACGTTTAAAACATATTGTAACTGGTAACGATTTTGGATAGGTATAATATGGAAAAAAGGCTTAACTACGTATACGTTTAAACGTATATAAACCTATATTCGTGAGTACTATAGTATAAAGTTAAATCGTTCAACTCTAATTTACATTTCATGTAGAAAATATATTTGTAGTAATAAATTTTTAAAAGTACATTTAGAACAGCATTATGTTTAAATAAAATACATCCAGTAATTTATTACTCAAATCGTAGATTCTTCACCAAAGAAATGGTTGTTTTACAGGGTCGATCCAGACAAAAATTGGGGAAATGCTTTAAGTCGCTTCACAAATTTTATATAATAAAAGTTTCCCTTCACAAAATTCCATTTCATAAAGGAAGTCACTTCGCAAAATTCCTTTGAATAAAAGAAGTCCCTTCCCAGAGCTCCATTTGGTAAAGGTAACGGAAGGTAAAGGAAGTCCCTTCCCGGAGTTCCATTTGGTAAAGGAAGTCACTTCCCGGAGTTCCATTTGGTAAAGGAAGTCCCTTCCCGGAGTTCCATTTGATAAAGGAAGTCCCTTCCCGGAGTTCCATTTGATAAAGGAAGACCCTTCCCGGAGTTCCATTTGATAAAGGAAGTCCCTTCCCATATTTCCATTGGATAAAGAAAGATCGCTTCCCATATTTCCATTGGATAAAGGAAGATCCCTTCCCATATTTCCATTGGATAAAGGAAGACCCCTTCCCATACTTCCATTGGATAAAGGAAGTCCTTTCCCATATTTCCAAGGAAGTCCCTTCCCATATTTCCATTGAATAAAGGAAGTCCCTTCCCATATTTCCATTGAATAAAGGAAGTTCCTTCACAAAATTCCATTTCATAAAGGAAGTCACTTCGCAAAATTCCTTTGAATAAAAGAAGTCCCTTCCCAGAGCTCCATTTGGTAAAGGTAACGGAAGGTAAAGGAAGTCCCTTCCCGGAGTTCCATTTGGTAAAGGAAGTCACTTCCCGGAGTTCCATTTGATAAAGGAAGCCCCTTCCCGGAGTTCCATTTGATAAAGGAAGTCCCTTCCCATATTTCCATTGGATAAAGAAAGATCGCTTCCCATATTTCCATTGGATAAAGGAAGATCCCTTCCCATATTTCCATTGGATAAAGGAAGACCCCTTCCCATATTTCCATTGGATAAAGGAAGTCCTTTCCCATATTTCCAAGGAAGTCCCTTCCCATATTTCCATTGAATAAAGGAAGTCCCTTCCCATATTTCCATTGAATAAAGGAAGTCCCTTCCCATATTTCCATTGAATAAAGGAAGTCCCTTCCCATATTTCCATTGAATAAAGGAAGTCCCTTCCCATATTTCCATTGAATAAAGGAAGTCCCTTCCCATATTTCCATTGAATAAAGGAAGTCCCTTCCCATATTTCCAATGAATAAAGGAAGTCCCTTCCCATATTTCCACTGAATAAAGGAAGTCCCTTCCCATATTTCCACTGAATAAAGGAAGTCCCTTCCCATATTTCCACTGAATAAAGGAAGTCCCTTCCCATATTTCCACTGAATAAAGGAAGTCCCTTCCCATATTTCCACTGAATAAAGGAAGTCCCTTCCCATATTTCCACTGAATAAAGGAAGTCCCTTCCCAGAGTTCCACTGAATAAAGGAAGTCCCTTCCCAGAGTTCCACTGAATAAAAGAAGTCCCTCCCAAAATCCAGTTCCATAAAAGCGAACTCTTCATATATTTTTTCATTATTTTGTTAGGATTTGTAATGTTGCAATTTTCAAGTAAAACAAGTTTAACCGGAAGGAAAATTTTAGTAGGAGGACTTTAAAAAAAGTTAGTATTAAGAAATACATCGTTTCAATTCGAGTGGCTGGATTTCTCATCGTTATTACAAAATTTTTATTTTTCTTGAAAATATAGTAAATTTCACAAGAATCTTTTCTTTCAAAAATTGCGGAGCCAATAAAAGAAAGCCCATCATACTGCTTTATTTTATTCTGAAATGAATCTCTTTTTATGAAAACTTTTAGTTTCTTAAGAAATGTTTGTCAATAAAAGAAGCCAAAAAAAAGTCAGTCTTCAGCTTTTAAACTTTATAGATAGATCTGTTTTCACACTTTTCTGATTTTGTAATCCTGTCGCTTATCCTTGAGATTTTTTTAAAGGAATTTGTCGCAATCGTTAGAATCTCTCTCTTTGAAAGTAAGTACTTTGTTAACCATGAACATTTTTAAAGACTTTTGTTCAAAACTATGTATACATATATATATTTTTATTTTTTCCAATAATGTTTAAACAGTGTATTGTATTGAATTGAGTAGAGATTCCTATTTTATTTTTTATCATGAAGCAATACTTTTAAATTGGATGTCTTTGTGCTCTAGTTCAAGTAAATATATAAATTTTATATACAACCTTTATAGCTTGAAAAGTGGTGGTATCTTGCCACCAACATTAATAAATAATGTTAATTTTTCTCATAAATATATTTTTTAAATTATATTCGAACTCTTAATACGAGAAGCAAGGAAATTGTAAAAGTCTTCGTATTAATCGTTATTCGTAATACATGTGAATATAATAAAAATCTGAAAAACACTCGCATAATGAAACTAATTTATACTATTTTTGTTCTAATTATCTCAATACTAAAATTAACTTAATATCATAAATTGAACATAAAATATTCAGTCTCATCTATCTGAGTATCATTTTTTTAGACTGATATTTTCTTTAGACACAATCACAGTACCGAAGTCAAAGCCTTAAAGAATTTCAAAGCATATGAACAACGTACAGTAATACAACTGTCCAGTTCCTTTTTTACACAAAAAACTCAACTAGCAGTGAAATAGTCTCTGCAATTTTCAAGCTATTGATTTCATATATCTTTTCAGTTTAACAATAAGAGGCATAAAAAGACTTATTAATATGGCCCAGAGTCAATATTTTAAACAAATAAGCGCTTTCTTCTATGCTCCTTCCTTTCAATGGCTCAGCTGTAAGTCTTATAAAGGAGCTATATTTGAAACGTCCTTAAACGTCTTTCTTTATTCTTTCAAGACGTCAGGACATTCCTTTTCATTTTCTTGTGTGTGTGTGTGTGTAATAAAAATCTTAAAAACACATACATAATAAAACTATTTTATACTATTCATTGCTCTAATTATCTCAATACTAAAATTAACTTAATATCATAAAGTCAACATAAAATATTCAATCTCACCTTTCTGAGTATCATTTTTTAGACGGATGTTTTCTTTAGACAAAATCACGGTACTGAAGTCAAAACCTCTAAAGAACTAGTAATTTCAAAGTACATGAACAACGTACAGTTAAGCAACTGTTCAGTTTTTTTACCCGAAAAACTCAACTAGCAATGAAATAGTCACTGCAATTTTCAAGCTATTTATTTTATATCCTTTTCGGTTTAACCAACAAGAGGCATAAAAATGTAGAGACAATACGAGATCTAAAAAGGCTGGTTAATATGGTCCATGGTCAAGATTTTAAGAAAGAAATAAGGACTTTCTTTTATGCGCCTTGTTTTCTATGGCTCAGCTGTAAATCTTACAAAGGAGCTATATTGGAGACGTCCGTATCGCTCCCTTCTTTTTGTTCTTTCAAGGCGTCAGGACATTTCTTTTGCATTTTCTAGTCTGTGTGTGGGTGGAAGGGGAAGGAATTGACTTGACTTGAAGATTGACTTTTTGTCTGATAAAACTGATTAATTACTAAATTTTTGAAAGACAGTTGTAATGTATGAATAATTATCGATGAAAGAGAACAGTGTTAGATAAGAAAGTTATTTCTTTCCTTATTCTACTCTACTTTTCACCAAAAAGTGCATTGAAATTGAAATGAACTGAAGTTTTGCTCATATTAGCTGTAGTCCTGCTTTTGTAGCTCGTAAAAACGTTAAGAAGTCTCAGGAGTCTTACTTTTACTTACCCACCATACCTAGTATAGGGTAAGTCTTGTAATCGTTTTGAAAATCGAAAAAAAAATTTTTTTACCGATTTACACATTTTAGACACTGGAGATTCCGAAAAACATATTTTTAGAAAAAAAATTCCGTCCGTCTGCCTGTGCATAGGTCTGTAAACTCTCTATCTCCCTAACAAATTGAGATAGAGACTTGAAATTTGGTATGTACTTAGTATGTAATAATGGAAAGAAGCCTATTTCATTTCAGTAACCTCGATTACCCGGAGTTATTTTTTTCGAACTCTCGAAATATTCGTTCTGATAAAAGGTATATAAAAATCTTCGAAATTGTTTATTTTAAGGAATGAATATAAAAGACAATAAAAAAAAACATAAATTTTGCATAAAGCATGAAGTCGATCGGATAATGAGTTGCCGAGATATTTGTAAATCCTATTTTCCATACTCTTCGATTTTTCATGACCCTGTATTATATTTAAATTTCAATTCAAATATTATATTTTAATTGGAAATGAGACGCTTCATCGGACGCAGTAAACCGTTAGTTAATAGGATTATCAATTTTGGAGTTATAAGGATGTTTCTTTTACGCAATTCAGTAATAGAGCATTTAAAGTTTATGACGTCATCAAGCCACGATTTTATTCGAATTTATATCGATTTTATTCGAAATTATTTAATTGCAATGCATTTTATAAGTAGTTTACGCATGTTTTATTTTTATATTTTGTAGTATGCATATTCATGATGGGTAAGTACGTATTACGGTGGCCCCCAACTACTAGTTTATCTGAAGATGAAATTTAACGTCATGTCACATTTAATTTTATTTCTCATTCCCTATAAAACAGAAATACATATAATTTTTAAAACTGATAGCTTAATATATGTTCTATAAAGCATAATTATTTCAACGTTCTACAATTGATATTTTACTTTTTTTTTTAATATTTAATTTTGATAAAAAATTTAAATTATTTTTTGCCTTGCATCCACTGCGCGCAAGACTAGCAAATGTTGGTTCTAGAGCCCTAAATAATATTGATAATGATGTTAATATACCCTGAACGTATACTTCATTTTTAAGCAATTAAAAACATAATTGCTTTTCAATTTAAATTTAAATTATAAAATTTTGAAAAAAAAAAAGGTCACTTTTTGGTTGAAAAATGTTGATTTTAAATAACCAATGCAATTATAATACTAAATTTAAAGTATAAGTTATTCCCTGCTTCAAAATGAATGTATTTGTCAAGTAACATACAAATTGCATTCTAAGTTTTTGAGAAATGTTGCGCGCAATTTAAAAAAAAAAAGATATTTTTCACAAAATTAAATGGTTAAAAATCGGGAAAATATCTGTTGTATAATATTGAAATAATTATATTACATAGAACAGATATTAAACTATCAGTAGTAAAAAGTTTATGCATTTGTGTTATTTGGGGAATCAGAAATAAAATTAAATGTGACATGATACTAAACTGCACTTTTAATGGAAAAGTAAGTCCCCTTGATATAGTTTAAATGATGAACCATTCTTAACGTGGAAATTTCAAGTTATAACCGTGTCCTCGTTTTAGACGTGCTCGTAATAAACGAGTTCGACTGAATCCCAATAGTTCGTTTTATTCGAAAATGACTATTTTGAGCCTCTTTCGTGATTTTAGAATTGCTACAACTCTGTTTGCCACATACTATATAATCTATATATTTAAAACGAAAAGTGCATTCTGCCAAATCCACATGAAAATTGTCTCTTTGCGCATGCGTCAACTTAAAAAAAACAAAAAAACTTCTACCCTCAGAAACGGGAAACCTGATTGATTAACCCAACCCTTCCCTGTTTAGCAAGGGGATTGAAAAGGGTTGATTGAAAACGGATGAAGTCGTACCATTGCATTGAAAACATAGACCTAATTTATTTTTGCTCTGAGGTTGAAAGCTAACGCTTTTTTTTTAAAAAAGAACTCATGTTTTCACTATTAAATATGCACAGTTTTTCGTAAAATTTTTAAGAAGGCTTGGATACAGTTATATTTATAACCGATTGAAATGTCATAGAGTTTGGAAGATGAGAACTATTTTTTTATTGCTATTTTAAAGGAGCCGACGCGAAAGCAAACAAACAAAAAAGCGAGAAGAAAACATATTTTTCTCGATTTTTTTACACGGGCTTTAAAACAGTTTTATTTATCACCAATAAAGATTTCAAAGAGCTCGAACAAAAATAACTTTTTATTTTAAAACTATAAAACGACCCTGGGTTTAAAAAAAAAAAAAGAAAAAAAAAAAAACAAGAAAATAAGCGCTTTTATCACTAAACATCAATACTTTTTCGCGAATTTTTCATTTAAAAATACAATTTCATACAAAATCGGGTTAAAGATATCTACCCTATATATATATCTACCCTATATATATAAAATCCTAATGAAACAAATTTGTGAAACGATTTTATGAAACGAATTTATGAAACGATTTTATGAAACGACTGATTATGTTTCAGGGCTATTTTTAATAAAATATTAAACGCTTGATGGTGAAATTAATATTAATTGTCCATAAAAATCCGCGGATGTCAAAACTGGTAACAGAATTTTGAAATTGGATTTAGTTTTCGAGATATTAATTTTTTTCTAATTTTAATGACTTTTCTGTAATGATGGCAACTAATTACTCTGTTTTTTTTGGGACAAAAAAGGGGAAAAAATGAAAAGGATCCCGATAGGGATTATTGATTTCTTTTTATTTGTCATTTTCAAATTGAAATTGAATTTATCTTTTATTTCAATGGATAATGAAGACAAGATTGTGATTAAATTATGTTTTTCAGGAAAATTTGAAAAAAAAAAAAATCACATTTCTATCGTTAGGATTCAATTGCCTGTCAGCATTTAATTTAATTTATAAACTGAAAATATTTTGAATAAATTCGTCCAAATGACGTCATTTATGTAAACGCAAAAGAAAGGAGCAAAAAAATATTTATACAATTTGTTTAGTGTAAAATGTCATTTATCCTATTTTATATATAATCAGAAGTAATAATATACGTATAATTAATATACGTAATAATAATATACGTATAATTAAAATACGCATATAAACAAAAAAATCGTCGAATTTGTTTCCATGGCTGTTTATGTCATTTGGCACCAAATCTCAGTTTCTGATGCCCGAATTGCGCCAAGCTTTTTAAAAAAGCGTCAAGACCCCTATAATAGAAAAGCACCAAAAGCTCATTGGGTTTGTTTTCATAACTTTTGGCAACAAATCTATGTATATTAACGAATCTATCCCTGTTCGAAGCTCGAATTACGCCAAACCTAAAAGCAAAGGATCCTATACTGGAAAAGTACCCGATTTTCTTATGGACAATATTCAAGTGACATAACAAGGTGTAAAATTATCGCGGACAGCAAATTTGTTTAAATATGTCATCAATTGATGCCGAATAAATGCAGGCATGCATGCACAAAATGTTTAGGTAATTTTGTATGATAAATAATTATTAGAAAATTTGTATATACATATTAATTAAAATAAATAATTTACATATTTAAAATAACATGAAAATGTGCATGATGGTGCACTAAAATAGAGAGAAAATTAAAACCTGTTACTGAAAGTGTCTTTAACAGTACTTTTCAATACCGTAGTTCTTAATGTTATTCACAAGCAGATGAAATTTTTCTCATCCTTAAACACAAAGGAAGAATAGAATACAGATCGTTGTTATAAAAGTCCGAGAGGTAGCCACAATTTAAACCTAACCATTTTATACAAGCTGGTTTTCAAGTTGTAATTGATTTTACTTATCAATCCCGAAAACAGTCGTCAGTTGTCGCAACAGCTGTGTATGAGGCCACATGGTAATCATAAAATGCCCCATTAAAACGTTAAAAGCATGGCAACCCAATTACAGATTTACCAATATTTTTAAAACAAAGCACGCTGTCTTGTTTTTAGAGGCTTCGAAGTCTGAGCGGGGGTTGGCGAGCGTAGCTCGCAGGGGTTAGGCCCCCTAGTAAAATAATAAAAACTTGATGTCTTTTTTTATTATAATTTATTTATTATCACGGGCCCGGGCAACGCCGGGCTGGGGTCAGCTAGTTTATTATAACGTTTAGTTATTGACAAAAACTTTCAAAGACATAATAAAACTTAGTATAATATTCTGTCTACTTCAATAAAAAGAAGTATATTATTCTTCATAATATTCTTCTGTCAACGGAAGCATCTTTAATTCTCCTTTCAGTAATGCATTCTCTCAGCAGTAAACAAGTCGTTGGGCACGGCAGACGACTATTATGAACTCGTAGATAAGTACTCGAGTGAAGAGTAATTGCACTTTAACATAGTAAATTATAGGGCTGACCTAGTTTTGTCCATTTGCTACTGCTTCGCACTGTAATGTTTATCAATTGGTTTGCCGCCCAAATTTTTTTGCTTCTCTCAAGATCTTACGAATTAAGGTGGTCCGGAATAGAGTCCTGCACGGGTTAGGCTGGTACCCGACGCGAACCAACGCCACCTGGCACCTACACACATCTGTAGGCAGGGCTTAACTTATAAGAATAAGTACCGGAGCCCTAATATTCTGCAGTACTAATACCCGTAGCGCACCCCCCCCCCCCACTCCCTCCGCGTCACTCCAATCTGCATATTTATATTCATACATTATTTTTAAAATTTAAAGCCTTGTTTTTTTCATTTAGCAAAATAAAAAATTTAAATACTGGTTAAACTGCGTAAACTTAGCTATCAACTATTCCACTTTTTAGTTATTAGTACTATAATAAAAATGAACATTAATATTCAAATATACAGGGTGTGCGAAAATTCTGGAAACGGCCGAATAACTCAAGAAATATACATCGGGTTGAAAAACGGAAAATTTGTGTTCAATATTTTTGAAAAATCAAAAGGGATATCAAAGTGCCCCCCCCCCCTCCGAGCTCTTCCACCTGGGGGGGGGGGGGAAGCAACTTTGAAATCTTAAAATCCCTCTTTTTTTTTACTGCAGATTCGGATTCTAAGGGGGGAAATACATAACTTTTATAGTTAACATTTTCTTCGGAAAATCGTAAATGTCGCTGTAATCGAGTAAAATGCAGTGAGAATCGTTTTCATTAATAAGTCTGGCAACGGTCGAATAACTCGAGAAATACACATCGGATTGAAAAACGGAAAAATACGTGTTCAGTATTTTCAAAAAATGGAAACTTTGATGTACCTAAATATATTTTACAAAAATATTGGACACACATATTTTCCGTTTTTCAATCCGACGTATATTTCTCGAGTTATTCGACCGTTTCCAGACTTTTCAATGGAAACGATTCTCATTGTATTTTACTCGATTACAGTGCCATCCACGATTTTTCGAAGAAAATGTTAAATACAAATGTTACGTATTTTTTCCTGTAGAATCTGAATCTGAAATAAAGTAAAGGGGAGGGGGGTTATCATTTAAGATTTCAGAGATGCCCCCCTTTCCCCCCCGGGGTACAGAGTGGCGAGGGGACATCTTTGATATTACCTAAATAGATTTTTCAAAAATACTGAACATGAATTTTTCCATTTTTTAATCCGATGTATATTTCTCGAGTTATTCGACCGTTTCCAGACTTTTCGGACACCCTGTGTAATTTGTTTTTGTTTTGTTTCATTTGTAAAATATTCAAGACTCTCTTTTGAAAAGCCGGATCAAACCTAATCCTACCCAAAAGAGTCAAAACCTAATCCGAAATCTTTTAAAGTCCGGACCCGACCCGAACTCTGGTGAAATCTGGTTATCCGACCCTATGCACATCTCTAATCCGGGATACAAAAATGCCGAAAAAAATTAGATGTCTACTTTTTTGTTTAAAAATATTCAAGAGATTTTGAACAAAATGTAGAAAAAGTCCCTGACGGCTCGGCCTACAGGCACAGGTAGATTTCGATGATGCAGACCGTGGGGCGCTTGTTTGTTGGGAATTGCGGAAGAAATGACCTTTTTGCCGTGATACGGCGGATGGGAACCGCCCACTTGATTGCAGGCGGAGCCGGCAGGGATTTTTTTGTTTTTATTTATTTTATTTTTTTTGTTATAAGGGTTGGTCCTATAAAAAACTTGTCAATATAAAAGTTTTAGATAATATTAAGAGGATTAATAATAAATTTCAGCTGATTTGATATCTGGTGAATTGACGAAGTTATGATTTTTTTTTCTTCTAAAACCCCCCCTTTTTAATGATATCAAAAACTGTCATACATAAATTTTCGGTCCTTTTCCTAGAAGTAATAATAACTTTAAACAGATTCGACACGTATCATAATTAAGAAATTATGGGGGGGGGGGGGTTCTGTTTTCACAAAAAGCCGGGGGACACTCCCCCCACCCCCGGAGAATCGAAATCCCCCCCCCGGAAAATTTGAGATTTTATGCTTTCAATGGTTATAAAAAGTGCAATCCCCCCCCCCTTCCGGAGCCAACAGAAATCCCTCCCAGAGAAAAGTGTCTGAATTCAACACTGTTTATAAGTAAACATTTCAAAATCTTAAACCCTTCAAAAAATATTTCTTTTTCAAAATTTACACATTAAATAGGAATTTTTTTTTTTTCGTTATTCTCTGTACAACGAATTTTCTGACTGGAACAACTGATTTCCTTATATATAGACTCGACTGTATATACGATTATGTTGACCATTAAAATAGAAATGCGGAAATATAAATTTGTTAGCGGAAGCCCGTTTAATTCTTCTCTCAATAACACATTTTCCCAGCAAGTAAACAAAGTCGTCCGGCAGACGCCTTTTATGAACTTGCAGACAACAATCTTCACAGAAGGGTAATTGCCTTGACTTTTAAACTTATAGGAAGGACTGACCTACTTTGTTCATTTGCTCCCTCGGTGTTAATATCGATTTTTTGGACGAGTTGTGGGTGATAATATCTGGGTCAGATTTTTGAGGGGATTGCATGGCTTCTGGGAGTTGTGAAATGACATCTTGATCACAACTTGAGACAACATTTTTTGTTTGTTTATTTGTTTTGAATTATTATTCCCAGGCTTTCCCACCGTCTCATCATCATTGTTTGAAAGTGTCGAAGCTTTTCAGTCAGTGATGATGATCAGTTGTTGTTTTAAGCTCTTGAGTGCTTTTTTCATAGTCGTGGAGGTCAATTGCTTTTAGCTTTGCCTAGTACATTGTATTGTGTAGAATAAGAATAATGTACAAAAACACAGGTGTTCAAGATTTTGTTTTAAATAATAGCGGCATATGTAAACATTTTTTTCAGCATTTTTATTTCTGTATTGTTAAACGGTAGAATCGAATGCAGTGGCAGAGTTGCCAGCCAGGGCCCTACTTAGATCATCTAGGATCCCGGGAGGTGCGGGGGTTTTCTATCTATCAATAAAAAAATTTCTTGAATTATGCTGAAGTGACTAAACTCTATATATAAATTTCGTACTAAAGTAGGTGCTATTCATATATGTATACAGGGTATTATAAGAAAGATGATCACAACTTTAAGAGATGACCAGTTGACCAGTGCGAAGATTTGGCACTGCAGTCTTAATATTTTTTAGCAATACCTAACATTTTTTTAGATGTAGGTTTAAACTTCTAAATTAAGGACATCTCCAAACAACTTTAGTCAAGCCAGAATATTATATCATTTATTCCATCAAAGTAAGAGTAAAAACTGACCGAAGATAGCTTTTTTCCAATCACTTCTGACCAATTTTTTTTTTTTGTGGAGGGGGGGGGGAGGGGTGTACGGAAGCAGGGGAGGAAAGACCTCCCCCCCCACCAATAAATCTGAAAAAGTAAGAATTTTGATCACTTTTGACCAATTTTAATATTTGGCTCCCCTTTCAACAAAAATCCTGTTTACGCCCATTCTAGGACCATCTGAAACAGCTCCAAATGTTGGTGGTAGAGTAAAATCGGGTACTAATCGGACAAATCGACTATCTTTCGAGTCTTTTTGGGGAAAAAACTTGTTAATTCAGTTTTTAAATGTATAAGTGGTAAGCTAAAAATGTAATTATTATCATTTACAAGTCTTAATTAAACCTTTCAATCGCTGTAAGATTTGTTAAAAACGATCAGTAGGTTCCCGAGTTTTTGAGTATTGAAAGATTAGTTGATTGATTGATTCTCTCGATTTTTTTTCCTGTTTTCTCAAAAACTGTTTTAGATATCGAAATGCGATAAAGTGCAGATTGTAGACAGAATCATTCTCTATCTGCCACTGATAAGTTGAGTGTTTGTTCAGAGTCTATTTCGGACAAACAGATGGACAGAAAAAAAAATTAACTATGCCCTGCCGTTTAAATAGTCGAAACAACTTTTTTTAAAGTTCTTTTAAAACTTAAAATTCGGCATTTTTCCGAAAATCTCAGACAAAACTCTAATTTTATGTATTAGATGTAAGATAATTCAAATATATATTTATTTAATCGTTTGTCTTAATTTTTTTATTTGTATACCACGTAAACAAATGGCGTTATTAGCTTCTTTTAGCGTTGTTTTTACAAACCTTTGCTTACAAATTTTAACGAAATTTCTAGTAAAAAAAAAACCTTTTATTGCTCACGTAAAAGTAATAAAACAATTTGTGTAGTTCGTTTTATTCGCTTAATGCTTCAACCTTTTCTTTGTTTCGCAGTTTAAATAATAAAGATGACACTTACAGCACTCGCTATCAAAAAGAAATATTGTAGAATCCACCTAAGTCACATTTTAAAAGTTCTTGGAGTGACAAAAAGTTTATCATTATTAAATAAAAATGTATTTTAACTAGTCGGATGTGTCAATCCCAAAACTTTCTTCTATCTCACACAGGTTTCGCATACACTAAAAAGAATCAGCACCAATTTATATCAAGGTCTAACTGAAACTCAAGTTCTGTTTAATTCCGTGCATTAGTTCTTGAGATATGACTATCGCTAAAATCGTGTAAATCCTGCAAAATGCTGCATAGCAGCGCCACCTGCTGGCGATTTTTATCAAAAACTAATCAGCCCTAATTTATATCAGAGACTAACTGAATATAAAGTTTTATTAAATTCCGAGCATTAGTTCTTGAGATAGAGCTATTGCGGAAATCGCGAAAAATGCTGCATAATTTTACCAAAAACTAATCAGCACCAATTTATATCAGGGACTAACTGAATGTAAGGTTTTATTAAATTCTGAGCATTAGTTCTTGAGATAGAGCTATTGCGGAAATCTCGAAAAATGCTGCATAGCAGCGCCACCTGCTGGGCGATTTTTACCAAAAACTAATCAGCACTAATTTATATCAGAGACTAACTGAATATAAAATTTTATTAAATTCCGAGCATTAGTTCTTGAGGTAGAGCTATTGCGGAAATCGCGAAAAATGCTGCATATTTTTACCAAAAACTAATCAGCACCAATTTATATCAGGGACTAACTGAATATAAAGTTTTATTAAATTCCGAGCATTAGTTCTTGAGATAGAGCGCCCACAAAATTTTTGTCACATACAGACAGACAGACATTTTCTAAAAATAGTCAAATCGTGTTCAGAACCCTCTAAAACGTATAAATCCGTTGAAAATCGGAAGTCGAAAATTTTCATGAATCCAATATTTTCTTCTTGTAAAGATAGAAGAAAGTAAAAAGAACTACAGCTTACGGTTTTCCCCGAGTAATTTATTTTACAATTGTAGTAACAAATTTCAATAGTAAAATTTCACTCCCTAAGTATTAATTTAAGTAACATAATTCATTAATTTGAACGAAACGTAACATTACTAAACCTTTCCGATAAGATTTAAATCGGGAAAATTGTGCACGAAAGAATTTTTTTTTTTCATTAAATAAAACGTCTTTTATTTTATAATTCATACATTTTATTGACTATTTAGTCAATACATTACCGTTTATGGCCTGTTATTGACCAAAAATAATTTTAATTCTTCCGGTAAAACGACGAGTTTGGCTCGTCATAAAATTTTTCTACTAAACGGTAAGATGGCGAACTAAACTCATCATTCGATATTTTGATGCTAATTTATTTTAAATTAAGAAAAGTACAAATTTTGTGGTAGTAAAAATTTTTTAAGTAACTTTAGTCGGTGCAACTCCCCATTTTACACTTTGAGACGAAAAACTCATGACAAGCAAGACTTTACCGGAAGTGTTAATTTTACCTTTGGTCAACAATAGGCCATAAACTATAATGTATTCGAATTGCTTTTTGTGGTCCTGTAGAAATGCGATATCTCTCCAAGCCATAATTTGCTGCGAATTGAGCATCGTTAAATTCTAAACCAGATTCTAATTTCTTAAGTGCCTCTGAAATACATTTTAAGCGCACCATACCTGGCATAATAAAATCGTCTGCTCCTCTGACGTCAATAATAAACTGGAAACTGGCATTTAAGTGGATAGCATCCTTGCGTAATGTTTTAAAATATTGGTTATGAAAATCTGTTTCCGGAAGCTTTATTTAATTTAATTTTTCGTTTTTAATTCAAGTAATGTCGAGAACTTAAAGTATAAAAATAAATTAGAGAAAATAGCATTATTGGATTATGGTCTTTTACAACTCGTTTTCTTTTAATTATACCCCCATTAAGGTTTAATAAAGTTTTTAATGTTCTTAGAACAGCGTTATTGTTGTATTTACATTCTTTTACTTTTCACGCGCTCGAATTAGTTAAATTGTATATTCATTTTCTAATAATATATTTGTTAAATGCTAAAGATTTTACAATTTTTCTTTACTTTTATTCAAAATGGCTAAAATGTGTAGTTTATATTCATTTCTCATTTTGCAATAAAACTTTAGCATACCATACATTTAAGAAGTTGAATTCATTAAAATTTGAGTAAAATTCATTAAAGTAATTTTTTGTATTATTGAAATTTAAGTTAAGTATATAAAATTTGATATACTTTCAAAAATTTAATAAATAACATTTAGATTTCTTCGAATTCACATATAGCTCATAATATAAAATAAAAATAAATATATGTAAACTTAGAATAATCAAACAAAAAATAATATATACTTAAAGTTTTTTAAGGCATTTATTCATAAACATACATGCATAAACGCACGCTCGTTGTCCCTTTTTTTTGTTGTTGTTTTTTTCGTTTTTTACTTTATTCTATCTACAATAGAATAGAATGCAATCGAAATTTTTTTCGACTTCCGGTTTTCGGCGGATTTACACGTTTTTAGGGGTGTCAGAGATCTTGATTTTACAAAATGTCCGTGTGTCCATCCGTGTGTATGTGTCCTCCGTGTATCATAGAAAAGTGTATGGAGTTATACACATAGAACCAAATTTCATTTATATTTTTTTGGCTATGGCCAACAGGTCCCAATTTGGGGATATTCTGTCGGAAGGGGACGCTGTGATAGCGATTTTTGTTCCATTTCGATGATATCAAAATGTGTTATGAAGTTATACATAGAATTGAACCAAATTTTATATACATGTTTTTGACTATGGCCTGCATGTCCCAGTTGAATTTGTAGATATGCCGCCTGAAGGGGCGTTGTGATAGCAATTTTTGTTCCATTTTAATTATCGTATCATCGAAAAGTGTATGAAGTTCTTCATAGAATTGAACCAAATTTCATATATAATATATATGTGTGTGTTTGGCTATGGCCAGCCAGTCCCAGTTGAATTTGGGGCTATTCCCAAAAGATTTGCTAAAGATTTGTTTTATGTCGGAAAAAAATTACTTCGTTTATAATTGTAATTTGTGTCATTTATTTATGTGAATTGTTTTTAATAATTGAATGATTAATTTTGTTACTTTTTAATACTTTCCAAGATAGCTAAAAAATGTGGACACTGTAATAAAAAATCCGTCGAAAAAAAAACAGTCAGCCAGGACGGTAGTAAACAAACTGTTTATTTTACGGAAATAATCTGTATTTATTATGAACTTACGAAAAATATCTGTTAAAATAACAAAATTCGTAGTAAATACAGAGTTGTTGTCGTGTCAGAGAAAGTTCCATGGCACTTCTCTGAGAGAAGGGGTGCCAGAGCCTCAAGAGAGGTTGGACTTCTAGAGCTGGTCTCCCAATTTTTGAACCAATTCCAGGTGAGAGACCTGCACCTGGATTGGCACCCACAGATGTATTGTTTTCAAACTTGGAGGACATTGGAGCCACGAACAGATTTTACGTGCACCGGCTCCCATTAACGTACACTTTCGGTGATCTTGGCGGGAACCGATCTTAATCGTCTGCGCCACTGCGGGACTAGTAAATACAAAGTATTTACGTAAAATGAACAGATTTTTACTGCTGTCCTGGCTGACAGTTTTTTCTGTAAAATCGGCAGATTTTTTACAGTGTCGATTTTACGAAACATTCGGCTTGTCTGTCCGTGCTTTAACTCTCATAGATACACTTGGATTGCCATGTATATATTATTGAAGTTTACTATAGAATGTTCGGTAATTAAAGTTTACTATAGAATATTCGGTATTAATTATTATGGTTAAAGTTGTGTAGTATTTATAGGTCGTTTACATGAACACAGAAAAGAATTCCGGTCAATGGAGGAAAAATCGTTTCCATGCATTTTTTTTAATGTTATGATATTTCAAACATATTGAAATTCATATAGAGGAATTTCGGGTATTATGGAACAGTCGGGTAATATAAAATACCTAGGTTTCTGTTTGGTAAAGTTTTGCCACCAAGCGGCAATATTATAAACTACTTCAGAACAACATTTCCAGAAATTAATTGGTGGGAAATTACGTCATGAAAGCCCAATTAATAATAGATCCAAATACCCTTCCATTAAAAAAAATATTTACTCAAGATTTATGGATTTCAAAAATGTTATTTTTTTATATTGTTGCCAATTTTTTTTAAAGTGCAAATAATATTTCCTTTTAATTAAAAAATATATTTACTCATAAATATTAAAAAGAGGAAGAAAACTGGTGAAAATTACGTCATATTTAAAACAATACATTTAAAACGTCTTATTTAAAACAACTTTTTTATAGCGTCGGTATAAAATTTCAGGAGGCAGCGACATTGTTTGCTTAGCCATTTTATACGAGCTGATTTTCAATTGTTTAATTGATCTGATTTAATCAATTCCGAAAACAGCCGTTAGCTGTCGCGACAGCAGCTGATTCGGCCTTAAGAGCCAAAAAATTCCTCAGTCAAAGGGACATTAATAGCAACCCTATTACAGAAGACCGCCACTGAATATTCAAACAACCACGTTTAATTATAAGTAAGTCACTCATAAGGGGCTGAGCCCCTTAGAGATTTTTTGAAGTTTACGTTGAGCTGTCTTAATGCATTTAGGGAAGGGGATTACAAATTTACTCACATTCAAATATTTATTTTTCTAAAAAATATTAATCTTCGAAACTTTGGTTATAAAATCGAATCTCTTGTTATTGACCAGCAGAAACATTATAGCTAAATATATAAATTTAAGTTAATAAAATTATGCGATTGGAAAATACAATAACATAATTCTAGGAATAATTGAAGAACTTGCAGCAAGAAAGGATTAGTTTAATTTTTGGCACTTTCTCTATACATAAAGCTGCCATCGTTAGCATTGGGACAAGAAAAGGGTAGCTTTTACTATAGGACTCCTCCTTTGCAAATGAGTGTCAAAAATTGAGCTAATCCTTTCTTGCTGCCAAGCCCTTCAATTTTGTACTTACTAATAATGTTAATAACAGTAGTGGTAAGAAAAATAGTTTGTTATTCCAGGCCGTAACCAGATAGGGGCAGAGGGGCTCAACCCCCTCTAGACCATAATTGCTTAGTTATAAACAGCATCCATATTACATTTTAAAACTTCTACACTTTGTAGCCAAAGGTTTTATGACAGGTGGACCACTACTTCTGCCTGTAATTATTAATCATTAAAGTGGAAGAAAACAGATCAGACGTCAATTAGCCTCATGTCCTCTGGCTTTGCCGACGTCTTATGGTTACTACATTAATTACTCTGCATATTTAATGTATTTAATATAATGGGTTAAAAAATAAAGAAAGGGGGGGGGGGGACAAAGAGATATGACATTTTATTATTTCGAGTCTTCTTATTGAGTGGAGGGCTCTGGGTCTGGTCCCAATGTGCCACCCCTAAAGACGGTCCCAACCTGGGACGCATCATTTGGTAACGCGCCACAGCCGGAAATTGTCTTTCTAGAAATGATTTCTGCATATTCTGTTGCGTAAATAATCGGTTGCGGATGCGTTTATCTGATTTGATAACAGCCTTTTACAATTTTTTTTCGCTTTTATTTTTTAATTATATATTGTAATGAGTTGCTATGTACGTCAATCGTTGACTCATTCGTTCATTCTTTTAATTTAGTCAACCATTTTTCAACGGAAATACGTCTGCTATGTTGATTATGTTATTACAGTGTGATAATGTAATGCATTTTTTTTATCTCTAATTATTTAAGCAGCGTTTCTGAGCTTATGGAGTTACGTTATTGAAAGGGAATGATGAATCATCAAAATATACACGGTATGTATATTAGGCTAGATTTTGAAGATTTACCATTGCAAAAGTTCACAGATCTTTTATTTTTCAACACGACTATGCTTTGTAAATTGAATCGACTGTGCTCTTTTTGCAATTAATTTTGCTGTAAAATCTGATAAGCCACTCAACTGGGAAAGCTAAAATTCCCTTCTCAAAAACACAGTTTTTTCCCCGGATTTTTGCAACTCTAGGTCCATTGGGTTTAGACAAAAAACAAATGAACAAAAAAAGACATCATTATAAATGAAATTTAGTTGAATTGTACGCTTTATTCTTTTGTAATGCATGCTATAAATGAGAGCAGTATTAATTTTTTTTTATCAAGAATACAGTGGCGGGGATGCGAGGTAAGGTAACAGTCCAGAACATCACTGTTTCCGAATCTTAGCTTTATTTACTTGCAGAATTCTACGATTAAATAAATTGAATATTACTGTTTGGAAATAGTGATATCTTGGAACCCACTCTTTCTCTCGCTACGCCACTACAAGAACAGAACACAATGGCGGATATAAGGGGGGGGGATGGGGCGATCGCCCCCCCCTTGGGCTGAAAAAGGGTCGGTAAACCGACATTAGAGGCTTCCACGGGAAAAGGCATCTGGTGAAGACCGGCCCGACCCGCGGGTCAGGCCGGGACAGGTTTTCACTCATTAAGGGTCGGGTCGGGACCGGACCTTATTTTTTTCTGGAGACTTAGGTCTGGACTGGGCCTCGCTTTTTCTGGAGACTGGGGCCAGACCAAACTTCTTTTTTTTCGGGTCGAGCCTGGTTTAGATTTCATTCTTTCTAGAGGTCTGCACGGGCCGAAATTTTCAGGCCTGGCCCGGCATAAAAGCTGAAAATTCGACCCGGTTGCGACCAATGACGGATCGATCGCCACCCCCACCCCCTCTTGCACTTATAAATGGTTTGCAAACCGACATCAGATGTCTGTGTGGGAAAGGGTGTCGCCCAAAGAAAATTCTCGAGACAATTTTTATTCACAAAACTCGGACCTTGCCTGTTCTCCACTCTTTCCTGGCCGGGTATTCCTTTTTTCTGCAGACTCGAGCCAGGCCGGGCTGCAAATTCACAATCACTCAACGTCCTACGCACTTGACGCCAAACGGTTTGGCGAGAAAATGAACTGGCACGCATTCGCGTGAAAGTACTTCGACATTTCGACCGCGCATTTCTTGTTTATGTAAGAAGTAATTCTGACTAATTATAATACATATGTATGCATATATATTGTGAACATGTACATTATTTTATGTTTTAGATCCGCTTTATAACTTTACCTTTCTTAAAATGATCACAATAAATAGATGAAAGTTTATTTACCTTAATTACTTGTTGAAGAAATGTTGACATAAGTGTCTTGTTGCTGATTGATAATAGGGTAAATGTGACATAACAGTAATGGACCCCTCCCCCTCAAAGTTTTTGCTTTATAAAAAAATATCCAATATAAATTAATATTTTATTATTTTTTTTTCAGAACTCTTCCTTGGATGTTTTATAATGTGGTATCGCAGACGGCGATTCGATAAACAAAAAATTACCCGATCTTATATTATCGCCATTCAGAACACGTGAAAATAATATATTTCCATAAGATAAGTGAAAATCATATAAAACTCAACAACCTTTTATTCATTTTGCTTTTGTGACATTAAAAAAACCATTCGACACACACACACCTCAAAGTTACAGCCGCTCAAAATACATTTCCGTAAGAAGGAGGAAAATCGTATCTCTTTTCATTTAATCAGTGTATGGTGCTGCCATCTCGTATTACATTCGATAAACCAATTCGAGACTCAAACCCAGGCATAGAGAACAATATTCAATATATCTTATTGAATATACAATACATATGATCTCAATATCTGATATTCAATATATCTTATTGAATTACTCAAAATATTGCTTCACAGTTCCACCGTCTTTTAGTGAAATTTTTACTGAACAAGCTAAGAGATGGTTTTACTTAATTCATTTATATCTTCTTTGTTTTCTTACAAAAATTGCATGCTTTTTTTTTTTTAGTAATAGAAAACTGGATTTTTTTATACTAATGGTCATTTATAAAATTTCATTTATTTTTAAGATTTAGTATCCATTACCGGAATGCTCAATTAGGTTTCTTCTCTAATCTACTAACAAATTTATTTAAATATATATATATATATACTTAATTAAGATGAATTTAAAAAGTAAAAACCTAACGATCCTAATTATTTTATTGAATTTGGTGTTATTGCAGTGCTGTATTATCCCTTTAGAATGTATCTAATTATATCAATGCTTAACAAACTGTATAAGATTTTTTTTTTTGGAGGGGGGGGGGGGATAATTTAAGAGTGAAAAAGCGTTTAACTAAATATAATAAAGAAATATCCGTGTTTATTCGAGATTAAATAAAGTAGTATAAAAGGTAAAAAATGTAAGTAACAACATGTATTATAAATTGTATTTTTACTTCTTTCTAAGCTTATTTTATAAAAACAATTATTGTTTATTTAATGTAACTGTTTACAAAACAGGAAATGATTCATTTTCATGAGCTTGGTTGCCTAAGCTACCAAGTAGTTACTTCAGTAGCTACTGAATCTTTGTAATATCTTTAAAAAAGGAAAGCTTTCATTTATTTTTAAAGCATTTTAATGCTGGCGATAAAATTCGAGGTAAAAAGGTAGGAGGAATGCTGTAGGATGATGTACAATTGTAATAAAACATTTATCTATTCAATGGTACTTGTACGATTTTGAGTTTGCCGTCCAAATTCCACGCATGCGCGAAGTTCATTTTCTCGCCAAAGCGCTTGGCGATAGAGGTTGGCGTCAAGTGCGTAGGACGTTGAGTGATTGTGAATTTGCGGCCGGGCTAGACTTCTTTTTTCCGAGACGAGTTTGGCATGGAATTCATTCTTCCTAGAGATCTGCACGAGTCGAAATTTCCAGAACCGGGTCCGACTCTGTATAAAAACTAAGAGTTCGGCCCGTATCAGACTCAACCCGTATGAAAACCATTATTGGCTCGTACATACATACCTCTAAATTCTTTCCTCCGATCTTATGTTCGGGTGGCCTTTTTTACTTTCTTCTATCTTTCCAAGAAAAAAGTATTGGATTGGTAAAAATTTTCGCCTTATTTCTACAATTTAAGAGGTCCTGAACACGAATTGACTGTTCTTAGAAAATGTCTATGTGTCTGTCTGTCTGTCTATATATATGTGACGCAAATTTTGTGGGCGCTCTATTTCGAGAACTAATTCGCGGAATTTAATGAAAATTCATATTCAGTTAGACCTTGACATAAATTGGTGCTGAGGAGGTTTTGGTTTAAACTACTCAACAGTTGGTGTGGCTATGCTGCATTTTTAGCGATTTCAATGATAGCTACATCTCAAGAATTAACGCACGGAATTTTAATAAACTTTAGATTATATTTGACCTTGGTATAAATAAACCTTTATTAGAATTGGGTATATACCACCTAACAGATGTCGCCACTATGTTCTGTTTTTCACGATTTCCGCGTTAGCTATATTTCAAGAACGAATAGATTGTCATTTAATTTTTATTGCAGACGATTTGATTTATACCGAAGAGAGTTTTGTGATAGTCACAACATACTAGTATTTGTTTTCGTAAAAATTGTAGTGATGTGCATTTTTTTAGCATATTTTTTAGAAATTTAATTTGGTTTAATAAATCAAAGAGATATATTTTTAACTAGTGGGATGTGCCGATCCCAAAACTTTCTTCTATCTCATACTTGTTAATACTTCAAAATTCGCTATCACATAATTCTGTTTTACGCCAGCTGCTTGCAAAGCGCCGGGTTACCTTCGCTGCAGTAATAGCCGGTGTTAAACTACGAAAAATTCCACAAAAATTGCTATCACATTGCCCCTCTTCCGGCTGAATATCCCTAAATTCAATTAGGACCTGCTGGCCACAGTCGAAAACCTATAAGTAAAATTTGGATCAATTCTATGCATAACTTCATACACTTTCCAATGATACAATAATGAAAATGGCACAAATACCGCTATTACAGAGCCCCCATCCGGCGCAATATCCCCAAATTTAAGTTCGACCTGCTAGTCGTAGTCAAAAACCTATAAATGAAATTTGGTTTAATTCTATGCACAACTTCATACACTTTTGATGATACAAAGAGGACAGACAAACATTTTGTAAAAACATGTTTTTCGGGATCTCGTTTGGTGTAAGTCCTTCGAAAACCGGAAGTGGAAAGAAAAATTTTAATTACAATACTGTCTTCTGCTATATATAGAAGAAAGTAAAAATGTACTTTTTTATTTGTAGAGCTTTAAAATTATGACTTTCGTTTATTATTTATTTTTTTAATTATAAACTACGTTAATATTAATTATTATTCACCATTCAATGAATGTAATTGTATAATTCAAATATTTAATGAGTGTTTATATACACAATTACTTAACTGTTATTAATATTGTTGTCATTCTGTATTCCATGAATTTCGAACATAATCTCAAAAAAAAAAAAAAAAATCTGCGCATAAGTAAGTGGGCTTCATGAATAAGTTTAATTGTAGAATAATGTTTCTTTAGAAATACCGGCATGTTTTGTAGAAATTAAGTCTGGCCGTGAAGTACCAATTAAGTTTGTTTACGGGGAAATCCGGGCTTGGGGCAAACTTTTAGCTTTTATACTGGAGCTGGCCGTGCCGAGCCGAGGCTTTTATACCGGGCTGGCCAATATTTTTTGTACGGGTCGGGCCTGGCCCGAGGCTGGAAATTTCGGCAAGTGTAGACCTCTAACCGAGATATCTAAGCTTGTTTTAATGTTTGTTTTCTAAATGCCTCTTTCAGCCAGCGTCCCATAACTACTGAATATATGTTTCGTTAATAAGTTTCAAAACAGTTTTTACTGAATTAGAACTGATCTTTGATATAAAGAAACAAGCAGTCTTATACCCAGTTAGTATTTTTTTTCTTTTTTCAGAATTCTTAAATGTGGTGATCAATCAAATCTTAAAATTGTCTCTATGATTATATTAGCCTTCCAAAAATTGAGTCTTTATGCGATTTCTGGAAGGTATCTCCCCAAGTGCCCAGAGATGCACATTGCCTCAAAAAAAGTTTGTATTAATGCTTTGTATATTTTTTGTCCTACCGCTGTATAATTCTAATGAAAATCTGGACAAACTTTTTATTAATACTGTAATGTGATGTCGTTCTACCCTATAGTTCTATCTTCGAAGTGTCCGTTGTTTCTTTGGGCGTTTTATTACAAGGTCCAGTACGTCAATTGCGTCATAGGCGATGTTACAGGGAGAAGGCTCACCCAGTCTCACTGTACCCATCCCTATACATCTGGCTAGTTGGCGACAATTTTCAAGTTAGCAAATTTACTAGCAGTGAGAGTAAAAATAACCAAGCGATACAGCAATTGCTTACACATGTACAAAGTGGTAGATAGCAGAGATTCGCATTCAAAATTTGATGTGTTTGTTGCGAAAAGCCAGAAAAACTGGCAAAACATATTTAATTCAGAGGGAACTGAAAAAAAAAAAAAAAAAAAAAAAAACAAGCAACATTTCATTTAAAACAGAACCAGAACAAAGCACGAAATTTCGAAGTAAATTGGGCTTCTTCCATTATAAAACAAATGCGCTTAAAAAAGGGTGATAAAGATTAAAAAGATAAGGACATTCACAACATTTGTTTATTGTTTTTGTTAATACTCGCCCAGTAATGTAATGGTCAGCTTTTCTCACTACCACGCTACAGGTCCCCAGTTCGACTGCGAATTGATCAAGGCTAACTCGGGCCTTAATCCATTCTGGGTCTATAAATTGAGTAAAAGCTTACTTGGGGACTAAACATTCATATTCCCGCGTTAAGCTGACAACCTGACAGGGGCATTATAGCATCCCAGGGCCCATGGTAAAAAAAAAAAAAAAAAAAAAAAAAAAAAAACAGGGCTCGTTACTATAGACCCTAAGCGTTAATGAATTGTAAGTTTAGTTCTCAAAAACAAACTCACTTTTTTCTGACACATTTACACAATCATTGCTATTCTTACACATATAAGAATACAAGATCAGTATAGCAATGGCTGTGTTTTAAACGTCTGTAGCAATTCAAAAATTTGCTCTCGCTCCCTAGAGACTACTGTAGTTTCTTATACCGTAATTTTTAATACAGCGAGGTTTTGGAGTTCCTAAAAAATTTAGCGCATTGGGCAATTTTTAAGATACTACAAAAATCCCATTTAAAATAACTCCACCTTTTGAACATACAACTTAAAATTCCACCTAGAGACGGATCGGATTGTCCCAAACCGAACCCCGAAAAAAAATCTTCGTTCTCCCGAAACCGAAATGAAAGACAATTAATCCATATTTTAATAGAATTATAAAATATAGTATTCAATTATATCTCTAATTTCAATTTTCTTTTATATAGAAATATAAACATATAGTATGTATATACTCATTAATATTCAAATACAGTAGAACATTTAAATAACGGACACCTCGGTGCCATCGAATTTATCTATTACTCAGAGGAGTGCACAAAAATATGCAAATATTTGTATTGGGGACTGTCTCTGCTCTTCAGGAGTGACCGTACGGAGGTCTTACTGTACATGCTATTACTTCTGAATTTGCGGATAAATTCGACGGCTCCAAGGTGTCCGTAATTCAGAGGTTTTACTAAATAAAAGATTTAAAAAGTATTCCCTACATAAACCTTCCTGCTATTTGGGACTGTCCGTTAAGAAATTTTTACTGCATATAGATTTTTTCGGAAAAAATATTTTAGACATTCTTTTAAAAAGTAGGGTCGACCCGAACACAACACGCAAGAGTGAAAAAACCTAACCCAATAATGTAAATGAGCCCGACCCACAGAAAAAATGTAGAAGTCAACCCGACCCACAGCAAAAAAAGTAAAAATTAGCCCAACCCGAACCCATCTCGTACCAAAAAACAAGTTAACCCGACCCAAAACCGACCCGCAGTAAGCAAGTAGGAGTCAACCCGCCCCAAACCTGACCCGTAGCAAAAAGCAGAAGTAAACCTGACCCACAATTTAAAGAAATTAGGCCCGACCCGACCAAGATTGCGGGTCGGATATTAACCTCCAAATTTCTGATATCGCCCCCGCCTTGAAGACTCTCCTGATCCGCCCTTGACAGAACATCACATAGTACATAACATATTACATTTCTTGCAAATCTAAAATATCGCTTGCGCTTTTCTTCGGTATGTTAGGATTATGATCGTTCGCCCAAACGGACTTCGGCTCTATACTTCTGAATTTGTAACAATATGTTACTGTTAGGGATGAACTCGTTTTGTTCTAGTTTCACAATCCTATCGCAAGCAAATATTGTTAAGAAATTGTCAAGAAAATGAAGTTAAAAATTATTTGCAAGCAAGTTTAAATTCAAACAAAGTTTATTAGTTTATGTATGGCTGTACTAGATACTGGAAAAAATTCAGGTAGAATCACAAATATGGTGACCATGAAACTGTATTAACCCTTAACTGTTGTTAGCGGTCTCACAGACCCCTGCTTTTTTCAATTACCACAGTTTAACTATAGATAGTACTAGGGAAATTTTATTTCGTTTGGAGCTTTAATACTATCGCTAGTCTTCTGAATAAAGGAATTTTAATTATAATAGTCCTGTAGAGAAACAGTATCCTATGAGTTAATAGACTCTTTTATTCATATTTCGATCAAGCGGTCTCTGTCGGAGACCGTCTTCTGCCACGACCGCATCACACTTTCAATGCCGAGGCTAACGAAAAAGACAGGCTACCGCGGTGCATTCTACTTATCTTTTTTTACAGACCGCTAGAGTGACGTGATGCTCTTTTCGTACACCTTCATTGGTGCATTCGAGCATCACGTGACTCCCGCAGTCTGTAAAAAAAGGTATGTGTAAAGTACTGCGGTAGCCTTTCTTTTTCGTTAGCCTCGTTTCAATGCGTAATGAAGCCTGCATTTTTCTGAACCTTTTGATTACTGGGTTGGGACACCATATGTTCCCGCGACTATTTTGTTTAATTCTAGTAGTACCACTTTTTGAAAAATAATCTTTGCCATCTACTAAGATATTTTCAAGAGAAATCTACCACAAAGATTTTTTTTTTTTTTTTTGTAAATTATGGTACGATAAAAAGTAGTCGCCGGCCCTGTCCCGTAATCAAAAGATTAATATTAGAAGCATTTTTTCAAATTTTTACACACTTTTGGTTATTTTTACACTTTTTTTTTTTTATATTTTTATGAGCAATACTTATCCAGTTTTTCATGTTTCTTGTCAACCAAATCTTGTATCAGATTTTTATTTTTATATATGAAAAAAATAAATGTTTGCGATAAAATTAAATAAAACATGTAGTTATTTGAACAAAAAATATAATCCTGTGAAAATTATAGCATCTTCATCATATTTTTAAAAGAAAATCAAATTGCAAAATATTTACCCCGTACTACACTATGGGAAGAAGTCTGTTTTGATATACTCTTTCTTCCGAAATTCTACGGCATTTTATTCATGCGCGGACCGTTAAATCCAATGTAACAGAATAAAGAGTTGTCTCTCCGTTCTATTGTAGAGCTCAGCTCTCAGCGCCGCTCTCCCAGTATCTATGCGACATTTTTAACACTTTCCAACCTAGTTGAAAAGTGTTTGGGTCATTCCATGCAAAATGAGCAAAAATTAAAAAAAAGTCGTGGCCACATAGTAACCGATTTTAATAAAATTTGGTACACAGATTCAGTTCATATTTAAATAGAGCTATTCAAAATATCTTGACGAAAAATAAAATATTTTGGAAATTCTGGACATTTAAAAAACTTGTGACATAGAATGGCTTGTATGGAATCGTTCAAAGTTGCAAGTTTAAAGTTCTATATCTTGAAAACTATTTAACATAAATAAAAAAAATTCATAATATTGTAATCCGTGGACAGTTATCATAATTATTTAGTAATAATAATTTCGTAATACCATGGTTGCCCTTAAATTGGTTGTAAAAATTGAAAAATTGAAAATTTTGAGAAAATTAAAAGCGTTAAAAAAAATCGAAGGAATTTAAAAACATATGTGAAATTGATGTACGATGTAATGTTACATATGAAAACCAAATTTCTCAAATTTGGAAGTTGCCATTTATTTTCTTCATCTTCAAAATAGCTTAGAAACTTTTAAAAAAATTACAAAGTCACAATTTTTCCTCTTATGTATACTTAAAAAATCAAATGAATGAAAAACCTGACATTAACAATATTGCAGAAGCATATAGTTCAAAAAGCCCATGATATGCTGAAAAAAATTCAACATTACCTATTGATTCCTAACATAACAGAAATAAGTTCAAAAAGGTAATATTTGTTACGTTCTATGGGCTATTTCACTTCAAATTTGAGCGTCTTCTCTTCCATCTTGTCAAAAAAATGTAGTGCTGCCATCTATAAGGAGCTTTAATTACTATATAATTGTTTGTTAAACCACTGCCAAAATCAATAATTTATTCTACTCTAATTTAAAATATTTTTGAGGAAAAATAAACTGAAAGCAAGAATGAAAGTTTCTATATTTAAAATATACACTTTTATCTATAACGTCAAATAATTTAAAATTTTTAAGATGTTTCCTTCATGTTTAAACAAGTAATAGAAATATTGCATTTTTCCCTCAAAATTTTTCATTATTTATTTTTTTCTCATTAAGGAATAAAAAGGCAAGAATGAAAGTTTCTATATTTAAAATATATACTTTTATCTATAACGTCAAACAATTTTAAAATCTTAAGACATTTCCTTCATGTTCAAACAAGTAATAGAAATGTTGCATTTTCCTCTCAAAATTTTTCACTATATTTTTTTTCTCATTATGGAATAAAAGGACAGTTACTAAATCACTCCAATCTGTTACTTATTATTCATTCTTAATTATAAATAATTTTTGATAAAGTCTTTCCACTCCTACGGCTAATAATGAAAATTAAAATTTCAAGCATGTAGACAAAACCTCGATCTTATATCAACTTTTAACGTAAGTTTTAATACTTAAATAAACAATCCTGAAATCTATTATTTTACAATTGCTCGTAAATACATATGATCTACTTATATGCTGATTTTCATTAAAATCTGACATGTCAGCCACAGCTGATTTGCTCATTTAGCAGGGAATGACCCGTTTATGACTTCGGTTTGTCTGGCCGGATGGCCGTCTGCCGTCTGTCCGTGCTCTAACTCCCGTAAATATGCTCGGATTGCTCTGCAATTTTTATATGTTATTTTCGTTATCTATAGCATGTTCCCTATTTCAATGGAAGTGTGTAGCACTTAGTTTTTTTACAGGGACACTCAAAAGAATTCCGTTACATTGCGGTCTATGGGGAAAAATCATTTGCGGTTTATTTTAACGATGTTACACAATTTCAAACACATTGTAATTGATATATATCACTAAAGGTGCAGTACAAGAAGCTTAATATGGAATAGGGTGTGCATAGCACTTATAGTTACTTTACAGGGACAGTCAAAAGAATTTCGTTACATTACGTCTATGGAGAAAAATCGTTTGCGGTTTAAATAAATAATGTTTCACTATTTTAAACGCATTGAAATTTATATATATCACTAAGGTGCATTACAAGAGGCTTACTACAGAATATTGTATGTATAGCAGTCATCGTTCATTTTACACATACAGGGACACACAAAAGAATTCTCTACTGTCTGGACTTTACCCATATCACGTCATCTGTGGGTAAAGAGAAGAAAAACACCAATAGGCGTGAAGAACATTTTAACACAGCTTCCCCTTCGTCCAATAAACAGTCTTTTTCCGAAAGAAATTACCCTCAGAGGTGGGGTTGTTGCCATTCGTGGGCAAGGTCCATTCCTGGAAGTGCGTTTTAAGTTGCTGAACGCAATTTTAAATTTAACTCACTTTTTGTCTATTACTTGGTGTGTATAAATTCTGTAGATCCTATACAAGGCAGCACAAAAGTTCGCGAACACATTTCCGTTTATTGACAGAAACTCCAAAAGGAGAATTTTAAACTTTGCTACGCGTTTCCTAACTAAACTAAAATTTAGCATCCTATGTAGTATATATACAAATCTATAGATCATATACAGGGCTGAATAAAAGTATTCGGTTATTTTTCCAAATATTGATATTTTGGAAATTCCTGAAATTACGTTTTTAAATATGTTATGCGTTTTCCAAATTGTTTACTTAGATGTTATCTTTCAGCTTATTAAACGGTAATGATTTGTAAAATTATTTGGGAAGCGTTGGAAAGTGTTACATAATCTATGCTTGACGCATAATTTTTCGTTCTTGTTTGAATTACATTGTGATACATGGACGGGATTCATTTAAACAATAACTGCTATAATTAATACTATTGCACAATCACTTTAAGTTACAAAAATTAAATATAAATTTATTGAAAAGAATTCTCTGCCCTCTTATTAATACTAAAAATAAAAAATGCCTTTCCTTCAAACCTCTATCGCCTGGCGCTATATATCTATCAGATAAGTAAATGCATAATTTTCCACTTCTGTTGATTTCCTGCTATCAAACATGTTACGCATTTCATATACATGTGTATGGAGCCGTGAAACATATGGTGAAACGAGAATTTCACCTTCAAAGTTTAATGCTGTTTGGCCGCAGTCCAGGCTGCAGCAGGATGAAAACATCTCCACTCTTGACTGTTTACATTTCGTCTGTCGTCGTCGGTTCTTTTTGACATTGGTTTCGTTCTTCTTCGATGCTTTTTATTAAAAATAAGAGATTTTACATCACATTTTAAAGTTAAAAAAAAAAAATGTAATATATAATAATTTCTTAAAAATATTTTTGTGAAATGGGTTTAATTAAAACTGATTATGAGTATCTCAACAAAATAGATGGGATATATGATAATGGTCGGTTAGCTGCCATTATTATATGTTTAGTGTTACATACTGTAAGTATTAAAATATTTTATTTTGCAGATTTTTGATTTGTTTTGCATCTATTCATAATTTAAATACAGAAGAAAATATTCAATAAATCGTAAATTATCGAAAGGAAACCGAAATTAAATTTATACTAGTTCATATCTTGAATTTAATTTAATTACTCTTTGTATTATCATTAGTTTAAAATATTTTTGTTACTTTGCGTGTTTTTAAAAAATAGAAACACGATAAAAAGCTGTTACACGCAGATGTTTTTTCTATAAAATATTCGTTTTTGTTTGTCGTTATTTCATGTTAAATAAAATAATTATAATGATGATTAACTTAACTTTTCTTTTCATATTATAAATATGATATTTAGCAGATTTTTTTTTATGAAACAGTCAAAAGTGAAGAAAATGATTTTCAATTGCATTTTCATTGCATTAAAGATCGTGGATTTATTATTTTACACATAATTATATCTTTTGCAGAACTACTATCCCAATATATATACAATCGATAATCAAATTTTAAATTATTTGTAGCTTCTATAATAGATTTGAGAGTAGAGATACCCTTTAAGGGCATACTTCGCCAATAAAGGTTTTTACCTCGCTGATCGTAAAATCCCATGTTAATATATGGGAAAATTGGAGTGATTATTCGTTACGTAATCTAAATATAGAAATATGATTTTTACTATCTGAAATAAGATGTCTGATGTTGATGTAGTGAATTAAAAAAAAATGTTTCCTTAAATTTTAAGTTTTTAAAATAAAACCCTTTATAAACCTTAAATTTTCTACTTGTAGAAAATTAAAAAAAAATTTCACTTTTTATAAAGTATTTAAAATTTAACCCTCTGACCATCGAGCAAAAAGTTAAAATTGCAATGTTGTTTTCTCTGTATTTTTTTTTTTTTAATTGCTAAAAAAACATGATATAAAAAACTTAATTACGTATATGAATATAATCCTTGAGACTATTAATAATTACTTAATGTTTTAAAACTACATTATATTTGTAGAATTATATTAATTTAAATAATGCTAATATTGCAGTGAAACCTACAGCATAATGAATGAATATATCAGTTCACGGCAGTGAGAAGGTTAAGGAGACAGTTTTTTAAAACTTATCTCATTACATTGGCATCATATGTTTAATTTTTGATGGCGAAAACCACATTTCTATACTTGTATTAGGTAATGAGTGATCTTCTAATAAAATTTTCCCATATGGGATTTTGAAATCGTGAAAAAATAGTGAAGTGGTCCCTTAATTTTCAAACTTTTAAATAATTAACTTCATTTTTTTAAATTTTATTAATTGCCTTTTGTAGATTATTTTAAAACTTATGCTTTATTATTATTTTTTTTTAGTTGGCTGGAGTAGCACTTCTGTCCCTTTCAATATGGATGTACGTTGATACGGCATCCTATTTGGCCACAGATCATAATGACAAGTTCTTCATTTCAATATACATCTTGATGGCAGCTGGTTCACTCATGACTTTAGTTGGTTTCCTAGGATGTTGTGGGGCAATGCAGGAGAGTTCTTGTATGCTTGGAACAGTAAGTATCTTCCCATTCATTTTCTTTGCCAATTTGTAGTTTTATGCATTTTATATTTTTAAAGGATGTTTTTATATTATTTCCCTCTTAAAAACTTCTTTATTAAACTTTATATTGCAAATTTTTAGTAATGATTTTTATATCTAAAGCCGTACCATAATGTTTTCAGTTACTATTAAGTTTTAAAAATATATATATATTAATTTAAGAGATGCTTTCACATATTCTTTTTCAGTATGGAACTAGATCCCCCCCATAAAATGAGCAAAGAAACACTATATAGTTTTGATAACAATTAGTTATCTGTTCTCTTCATCAAGTGATTAGTAGCAGAAAGTAGTTTACCTGACAATCGGTAAACAATTGCTTTCAGAACTAGTTGTTTCTGTTCTCATTTTAAGAAGAAAAAAAGTTCTAGTTCCAGGTATTGGACAGTGTATTAGACACCGGCAGTATTATTTTGTTCATAAAAAATAACTGTGCTTCTCTATTATACCGTCAACCACTTTTCATAACAAAAAAAATTGCCAAACTGTAAGATTAAACACCAAAACTGCAATCCCAGTTACCTGATGTCAGAAGCATTATACGTGTTTGTTATATCAAGTGTTTTTAAATTCGACATTTGCGTGTATTTTCATTATGTTTTGCTGATTTATTAGTTATTTCATTAATTAAAATAACAATTGTGTCCTTAAATTCTTATATTTTATTTGTTTATTTATTTATTTTGATATTCCAATGGCAACGTTCTCCCGTTTATTTGATTTGGCGTTACAGTTTGGCGATAGTTTTTTGTTATGAAAAGTGGTCGACGGGATAATAGAGAAGTACCAAAATAACCTATACATTATTTTATAATGTAAATTTTTTAAACAAAATTACTATTTACTAAAAAGCCATTGTGAAAAGAAAATGCCCTTTATATTCAGATAATGTAATTATCTTGGAGAATTATTAATATGATTTTTAAATATTTAAAAAAAAAGTGAAATGTTTAAACTTTTGAAGTCTTATGTTTATTTATACTTATACATTATAATTTTGTTCCTTTTATCACTTACTATGATTTAATGTCAGTAAATTCATTGGTTATCATTAATGTTTGACAGTTAAGTTTATTATCTCTATAATTTTTTTTCATAAACACATATTATAATCATATAACACATATAAGAATTTGGTACTTCTCCATTATCCCGTTGACTACTTTTCATAACAAAAAAAAAACTATCACCATTGGAATATAAAATAAATACAAGAAATTCGGAAAAGAACCACTCACAAATGTGTCAACTTAGTAAGCTTAAAAAATAAAATTTAGAATATATTAATGAAAACATAAAACAAAATCTTGGATATTTATTTATTTACATTTTTCTTACTTCTCCTTCTCGGCTGGTGAATAAATGTTTGTGATGTCAATTGCAACTGATCTATTGTACGTAACTATGCATCACAACAGTTTTTCAATGCTTTTTCTCTTTTAATATCATGGGACTGCCGTTTAAGGACGCAATTCTTATCTTAATTAACAAAAAAACTAATAATTCAGTAAAACATAATAAAAAGTACAAGTAAATGTCGAATTAAAAACCACTTCATGACATTAAAAACACATGTGACGCTTCTGATGTCAAGGGAATGTGATACAGTGATCATTCATTTTGGGCCTTAAATCCTATAGTTTGGCAGTTTAAGAGAAAAATTCTGTAATTCTGTATGTTTTTATTTTTTCATAAATCAGGAATCTTTGAAATTATCTTAAATTTCAAACAGGGAAAAAAAAAATCAGTGATAGTTTTTAATCATTTATTGGCATGTTGGCTAATAAAACCTTTTTGTTTTCTGTAATTAATTATAAGTTTATAAAATTCTTCTAGATTTTGGAATACAGCCACAACTACTCTTTGATATGTTTAGTAAGTCGCAAATATGTGGCGTTGTTGGTTGAGTGTGCTGCGTAATTGAGCATCGTATAATTGAGTCTACTGTATTCATAAGTTTGTCAGTTTTTGATTTGTATCATTAGGTTAATTTTTTTAAATTTCTTATAAAAGTTAACATGCTATTTGACATTAAAATTGAAAGGCAGCCGGGCTGTTTTTGTTTTATTAATAGTCACAGAACACCTAATTGTGCTATTCAAAGTATAAAATTTGTTTAATGTGTTTTACAAGAATGGAACACTAATATGTAACAAATAAGAAAAAAATATATCTAATTGCTTTTTAACTTAGGAAATAAATAAATGTTAAATAACTAAAAATATAAACAATTATTAGTAGAAATAGTTTAATCTTGATTTGTTAATTGATCTTAATGACAAGGATTGTTTAACAAAATAATTTGTTTACATCCTTATTTGTTCAGCATTTTTTTTCACATGGCAATATATTTATAAATCATGTGCAATATATACAATCAAAAATACAATACATAATCTGAAATTGGGATAATTTTTTATTGCTATGTTAAAGTGTTTCAAAAATTCCTTTGTGTAGAATTAATTGTTATACATTTTGATGCTCAAAACTATGCTGATAGTCCCTCCAGTTTGAAAACTGCAAGGTTCTTAATATCAGAAATATTTACTCTGCACAACCTTCTTGACAGAAAGTTGATTGCTACCACAATACAGATGAAAGTGCTCAGAAAATCACCCAGAAATTTTTGGAAAAAAATCTTTTGGTTTTTTTTTTTTTTTTTCATTTGAAAAAACTAAAATTTCTTTTTTTTCATATTTTTTGACCTACATAAAAACATTAACTTGGAAATCAATTATAATTGCTACTTCTCTCATTAAAAATGAAATGTCATATGCAGAGTTATATCAATAATATAAATTACTGGAAATGATAAGGTTAAAAAAATTTAATTATAGTATCATTTGAAAAAAAAAAAAAAAAATATTGCCATATGTTCAATTTTTTATGTAATTGCATAGTAATCATCTGAAAATTTAACTATTGCTATATTTTTTATAAATTAACATGTAGTTGAAATTATTTACTTTTTTTCTGATTTTACCTTTAATTCAAATCCTTAAATTTATCTAATTGTATTTAAATACATATATATATATAGAATATCCCTAAAATCCCCTTACCATTACAAAATGTTATTACGGTACTTTTCGGTTAGCTGGACGCCAGTGATATATGTACATGTATATGTACACACATATATATACACATATCTACACATATATATATATATACATACATATATATGTACAGTCGTGGAAAAAAAAACTGGACACCCCCCACTAACTCTGCAACAAATTATAGTAGAAGGAAGTGACTGGTACCAAACGATTGGAAATAAAGTCTACTTTTAAATGATGTATATAAAATTTGCTTAGGGGGCCAAATACATATAAAAACACACCCAAACTTTGTTTTTTTCAATAGCAAGACCCAAATTTGACAACATATTTGAAATCTGCAGTTCAAACTATGCCTAGATACCAAATTTCATTAAATTCCTACGATTAGTTTCTGAGAAATTAATTACTTTATAATGAGCATATTTAAGGGGCTGTATCCAAATTGAAGTTCGGTACTCGACTGTTGAAATGCTGCACAATGTCACTTCTTTTAATGTATTATGTTTTACCGATATGACCATTTTACTTACTTAATAAGTTTCGGTTATTGTTATATGCGGTAAAATAATGTTAACAAGTGTTGAATTATCCAATTTTAATTCCTTTGGGACGAGCGACACGTATACGTGACTCATAAGTTGCTCAGAATCCTCGATTTTTCCCACCAGTTATTTTTTATTGTAAGTTTTGCCTTATTATATCTTAGCATTTCCACGATTCAATTAGACGAAAATTTCTGTTTTGAAAAACCGGTGGTAAATTATTAAAAATTCTGTAATAGACGCTCGTCACGGAGGGGTTAAAAAACCATAAGATTATTTGTAATTAAAATAATTTTAGAATATGTAAATATATAACGAAAACTTCTTCCAGCTTGCGACATGCCAATCATTTGGCCTTTCGTTGCTTCAGTTAATTGTGGGGCCATTTTGTTTCAGCAAATACTCTACACATATGCATTTATAAGAAACTACACTTCAAACATATATACTGCAGAAAAAACAATATAGCTTTATTAGACTGGAAAAGAAGCTATAAATCAATTTAAAGGTAACAAAAATGATTAAGTTTTTTCTAAGGTAGAACTGATCATATTTTTCAAAAATGAGCTTTATTAATTTAAAAATAAAAGCGAAACTATTTTCCATAAATGACGTAAACATACATCTAATCCAAATACGTTTTACGTAATTTTAATGAAAAATTTTAAAGCAGACATTGAAAAAGTAAAAGAAATATATATATATATACTAATAAAGGCTGGGGTTCTGGTGCCTCGCTATCTTATATCTTACTACAATCACAGGTCGTTGTCAGGTTTGTTGTGCTCCCGCGATCATTCACTTACGCTTCAGTTTAAGCTAGCTTTCAATTTAACATAAGAACGCGAAGCATTGAAATACGGTTTACGCATTGTTTATATTGTAAGACAGACTTAATCTCTAAGTTTTTCAAGTCACTATAATCCCAGCCTATGAGTATAATATTTTCTCAAACAGGGATGAGAGCGCTCCGACCCGAATATCGATTCTTACCACTAAATTTTAATAGTATTCTCCAACGTAATGAATTTCAGAAATTTTGTCCTTGAATAAGGTAACAAATACTATTAAAATTTAGTGGTGTCAATCGGGATTTCGAGACGGAGCGCTCCCATCCCTGTTCAAACTATGCTTTAATGCACATCATAGACGGCCCCTTAAAGCAGCATCTTGCCGTTTTTTAAGCATAATTTGAAAACTACTTGGAAGAAAAATTTGAAATTTTGAATACATATAAAGCAGGACATAATAAATATAAATCCATCAAAAAAAATTGTAGGTTACAATTCATAATTTTTTCGAATATTAATTTCATAATTCATATTATAAAATTTTAAAAATTACAAATTTAACGTAGTTATGTTTGGGTTTTTGAGTTTTATAACCAAACAAAACGTTAGCACATCAGGATTTTAATTTCAGGAGATATTAATAAAAATATGAAAATGTAATTTAACATTAAAAGCTCTAAAATTTGAATGTTTATAACTCGAAAACTTATCATCCGAATGACTTAAAATTTTGTATCTAGGCATAGTTTGAACTGAAGATTTAAAATATCATGTCAAAAGTGGGTGTTGCCATTGAAAAAAATAAAGTTTAGGCTGATTTTAATATGTAGATGGCCCCTTAAGCAAATTTTAGATACATAATTTAAAAGTAGACTTTATTTCCAATCGTTTAGTACCAGTCACTTCCTTCTACTATAATTTGTTGCAGAGTTAGTGGGGGGTGTCCAGTTTTTTTTTTCCACGACTGTACACATATATATATATAGATGTATATACATATATATTTATATATGTACATATATCACTGGTGCCCAGCTAACCGAAAAGTACCGTTATTACTAATAAAGTATTTGATGGTGGCTGTTTTGGCTAAATCATGTGTAGTATCTAAAGTTTGTTTTTTGGAGTATGCAGAATTTAAAGGTAGGTTGTATGATGAAATGATCAGATGCTTCCCCCAGGTCCATTTACCCCATATCAAGTCCCAGGACTTTTTGTGTAGTTTGGATGCATACAGATAGTTTTTAACGAATTGATGACATTGCAATGCTGAAGATACAGATTGCAAAGTTTAATGAATTGATGACATTGCAATGCTGAAGATACAGATTGCAAAGTGTGCAATGCCTGATATGCTAATTCATGTATGGCAGAAGGTAAAACATCACTTTAAGATATTGAGGGTAACTAAACTATAGACACACATGCTAAATAAAGTATTAAGAGTGCTGATGCGCAAACTTTAGATACTGGAAACAACTCGGCAACCATTTGTATTTAATACTTCATTAGTTATAATGTTTTGTAAATGCATAAAAATAAGCTGTGCAAATAGAATTCAAGAAATTTTCTTGCAAAATTTAATTGGAAACAATTTATATAGATAAAGTAATGTAAAAATTCATTTGTTTTATAACTTTAAAAATAAGTTATTGATTCCTTTTAATATAAAAGTAATTATAAGAAATTTTATTAGTTTGAAATTTCTTAAGTTTTTCAATTAACTTTGAACAAAATTTAAATTTTATCTTTGAATGTCTTCATTCTGAATCAGTCTAAATTTATTGATTCTATGCTGCTGGGAGATAAACAGCCTGTTGCAATAATTTTTTTTATATATATTAATAAATATTTGGTGAAACTTATAAGAATTTTTTTGGTTATTATTTTTTTAATTAGTTTTAATGGGAATTTAAATACAACTAAAAAATTTTTTGAAACAGTTGAATTATTATTGAAAAAAATGTTAAATTAAGCAGAAATACTGTTTAAATTCAGAGAATGAAAGGTTAAAATTTTATTAATAAAATCTCTTATTTTTATTTATTTTGGTTATATTCTTGTAAATTGAAAAAAAAAAATGTGTACATGAATTAAAAACATGTTTAATATTTCACATTTTCTAAGAAAATATGGTTTAAAAAAAAATAAATATCAATTTTTCCAAAAAAAAAAAAAAAACTTTTTTTTGCCCATTTCAGAATTTTCTGTGAATTTTACACCACAATTTTCAAAGGATAATCACCTTATTTAGGCATAAAGTTTCTGTCATTAAACAAGGCGAATTTCTTCTATTCTGATTTGAAGCAGCGGTAGCTTGGTAGCATGTCGGCACAGTTGTGCATTCCTATTAACAAGCTTAAAATGTTTGAACTTTTATTAAAATGCATATGTTTGCTGTGTTATGATTCTTATGTTTTCAATTAAATCAGCAGATTTCTGTTTTCTTTCTAGTTTTCAACTTTCGTCATTTTAATATTTGCGGCTGAAATTGCTGGAGCTGTTTATGGATATTCTCATCAAGATGAAGTACTTATTTTTATTATTAATATTATAACAATAAACTTTGTCCAAGGCGAACTCTCTGCGCTAGAGAGATTTCTTTCTTACATAAAGATTTTCAATAGGCAGAGTATTGTCTACGATGGAAAATTTGCTTTTTTCCCAATTGATTTCACCTTAGACAGAGTTTACTGTATTTGTGAATTTGATTTTAGTAGAAATAATGTCAATTCTTTAAATTATATGTTTTGTAATGATTTTCAGAATATGAGTTCAAATTTACAATGAGTTCAAAAACAGATCCATCCTGTCTTTTTTTTTTTTTTTTTTTCGGGGGCTGGGGGGTGAAAAGTGTCACTTTTCAAACAGCAAATAAATAATGTAAAAGCATTCTCTTTGATTTAAATATGATTCTATTTTTGAATAATTCTGAATATTTGTATTAATTAATAATTAAAAATAGAAGCTGTGCAAGGTTTTTAAAAAGTGTTTTTAAATATTCGGGTTGGCTGAATATTTTGATGTTTGGTCAAACCAAATATTTAGCCAGCTGAATATTTTGATATTTGACAAAACCAAATATTTGACAGACCAAATATTTTTATATCTGGTCTAACCGAATATTTGGTAGTATGACTGAACAGGCCGAGCATAAAATAGATACTGAATATTTAGTACTATTCTTATAGACTTAATCCAAAAATTTAAAAATTGTATATTTCTATACAACGAAATAGATACTTCCTTATAATTGTGGCCCCCTTAATTGTTATGTCAATGTCCCATTTACAATTTTTCCAAGCTTGTGAAGGTGAAAATGTAATAGAGAAATAAAAATAGATAACTATAAGAATAAATAATATAATACCCTATTTATAAAAATGTATATTTCCATTGTAACAGTTTACAACAATTTCTGACACTGTTTCAAAAGAATATTTTTAATGTTTGATGTCATGCTCTACATTATAGGCCATATTTCTGAATTTACTTCCAAAAATTTATCAAATTTTTTTATAACATTTATGCTAATTATTATGCATTATTTCCATAATCTGTGTTCCCCTCAAATATAGATGGGGTATCCCATGATGCTTAATGTTTGTTAACGCCACATTAAAAAACAAAACGAAAAAACAAGGGATTTAAAAAAATATATATGAAATCTGGAACGTGAAGTATATATTGTGGAATGAAACAAAACAAAAACATATGATAGCATAAACATGTTCTGTTCCTTTAAGACTGCAAGCATTTGGCGACATTTTACAACCTAACATGGCAATTTCTATGGGAATATTTCTTTTTTTTTTTTTCATTTGTGGGAGGGAAAAGAGATGACCCCAGCTTCTTAGTGTTGTCTTTAATTGCTTGGGGCATCTTGGTTGCTTGGTGGAGATTCATACTCGGAAACCTCTATAATAAGAAAGTATCACAGTGTGTTATATGGGAATATTTATTTTTTTTTTTAATTTGTGGGAGGGGAAAGAGATGACCCTAGCTTCTTAGACTTGTCTTTGATTTTATTTACTTATTTCACAAAAAATAAACAATAGAGTTTATGCTTGAACAAAAAAGTAAGGTGGGATTTTTCCATCCTAACCAAAATGTTAAGATGGACTTTTGAAATTTAAGTTAATCCTGTGGTTATTTGTGGTGAAAGTTTTAGAAATATGGCGGTAATTGCATGTTCTTGTACTCTAATGTGAAACCTGATGAAGCTCATCAACAACTAACGAGATTGAACATGAAACATTATATTTGAATTGTATCTTTTAGATTAGAGTTGGTATTTATTGCTCACTGATTGTTATCATCATAGGTACCATGTAATTTTTAATTATATTTTTCTGGTGACTAGAATTTTTTTGCTGGTTACCGGATAGATTTTATAAAATTTGTAAAACCCTGTTTTCTGCTTATATATATTTTAAATATTTTAATTAACATCTTGAATATGAATTGTTTAATTTTGTATAACTAAACATCTGCAAAATTATTTTCTATGAATATACAGTGAAACCTCCTTGAACGGTCACCTCTAAACAACGACAACCTCCGAATACTGGCCACATATTGATGGAACCAAACAGGTTCCATAGCATTAACATTAGTATGAACCTCTAAATAAGGAATTCTGAACAACGGCTGCTCAAAAGTCACGAGAAAAAAAAAATAACAGCTCCTGGTACAATTTCATATTTATTTGCAAATCGAAATATGGAGCAGATCAAAGAAAAGTTACTTGATATGTCAACAAAAAGTCACTTAATCCCTTAAAAACTTAATCCTTTTCCAAAAACTAATCTCTTAATCTTTTTGATAATCACTTCTGCCTCAAGATGTCATAAATTCCCAAGACTCGAGAGAGAGAGAGGACAGAAGGACTGACAACAAGATATCTGTTAAACGAACAATGTGACCACCCAGTCTTTTTTATACTTTTTTTCTTTGGTGTGGGGTCTTGAAATTCTCATTTTGTCCGTAGAAATTGTCATGAAAGTTTCATTGGGGAATAAAAAAGCATTTCCGTTTGGCAACAACGGATAGATGATTTCTGTAAACATTGAGCGTCTTTGGAAATTTCAGTTTTCTGGAAACTTCCGAACAAAAATGTTAAAGGTTGATCATTCTTTTGTTCAACTTTTCTGTAGTCTGTCTTATTGGGGCTCCTTCGTATAACCTGAGAGTACACTTCTGACTTGTTCGGGATTCTTCGTGCGTTGTTACCATAGACCTTCTAATAATACGATCTTTGCTTTGAGGTTGTTACCAACTATCGTATTAAGATTCATCATTTGATTACAAGTGGAAAATTACGATGAATTCTAAACGAAAATTCCAAAATTTCTAGTATTAACACATACACCGAAGTTTTGACGAACATTCGTGAAATTCCAAATCTTTTCATTAATTAATAATGATGATGAGTTGTGTATAGCAAAACAACTCATATTGTTATTTCTTTGGATAAAGATATTTGCAGCAAAAAAAAAAAAAAAAAAAAAAAAGCAACTACAAATCACTGATTTTTTTAATGTATTAAAACAATAAGGAATAATTAAAATGACTGTGTATTTCTATTTAAATTTATGTATTTTGATTTTTTTAAAATGAAACCTCTGAATAACACCCACCTCTGAAGAGCGGTCACTTTTCGCGGGTCCCACAGGTAACCGTTATTCAGAGGTTACACTATCTTGAATGTTTCTTTGAATTTTATTAATTTATTTGAGAAGCTATATTTTACATTACTTGCCTCTACTTAGTTTCATTCATATTGGATTTCATATGTTTGAAGTCATCCCTTGTAAGCAAAAATGAGAATAATAAATGACTGGTAAAAATGTGAAAATAAATTTTTTATTTAATAAATTAGTATAACTTAGCTGTTATAAAAAAGATCTGTTATCTGCTAACTAATATTTATCTTTATCTTTTTTTTTTTGTTTTTTTGTGTGTAAATCATTAAGATTCTATATTCATAGCATATTTCAGTGTAATTTCATTTTTAATAAACACCATGTAGAAAAATTTCTAATTCGTCAGGCATTTGCACATTGGGCAGAGGGTTTTGAATTGCTTCAGCTATAATATCTCAGCTTCTGAGTTATTGAATTTGTTTTCTGTGATAATTGAACTGCAAATATTATCTTTATATATATATTTTTATATATAAAGTATTCTTTAGTTATTCTGTAACTGATAATTCCAGCCAGTTTTGAATTAAATTCAAACCTTTTCTCTGGAAGGGATTTCTGCAAATCTTGGTAGGGGCCCCGAGGCAAACATGAGTCTAGGAGCCCCCTTCTATCTAACCATATCAATTGTTCGTGAATTATGCTGAAGTGGCAAGTACTAAATTTCATAGCTATTGTATGAATACAGAAGTTCTGTACCAGGTAATTCACATCTGTATACAGGGTATCACAAGAAAGATGATCTCAACTTTAAGATAAGATAGAATACACTGAAGAATGTAAGGGCTCATGTGAACCTTTGAAGTATAAATACAGATCATGTGAACCTTTGAAGTATAAATACAGATCATGTGAACCTTTGAAGTATAAATACAGATCTTTCAGTCACTCTTGGGCATTATGGAGCTCTGTGGTGGGAATTTGCACTTTCACACCATTAATAAATAGGAAATCCAGGAGGAACACTTAAATGGTCGGGAAAGGGAGGGGAGAGGGCACTTTCCCAGGTTACCCCTATGAATTCATTACTGATTCAAGCATGACAACAACCCCTCAAGATGCAAGTCAAAAATGATTTTCAGTACATTTTCTTTTCTTTGTTCAATCTTACTTTCATTACACAAAGGTTTCTGAAAAAAAAAAAAATCTGCAGAACTTTAATTTCTTATTAATTTGATAGGAAATTTTGGATGGATTCTTAAAAGCGAATGATATGACAACTGTAATTAGTGGAAAAAACTGGCATTCTTTATGTTTGTGATAACATTATGTAAACAAAAATATAAACAACAATTACTTTAAGCAACAATCACTGTATTTTAAGAATATTTTTATTTCATATTAGGATTGTATGTTTATTATACAATTTGGTTTGGAATTTTGCCTATTTGACTCGTTAATATTTTAATTTTTTGACAAATCTATAGTTCCTCCTATTGTATGCATCTGTTCTTGTTGGAACCAATAACTGAAATTATTTTTTAGAAGAAATCTTATCTTTTATATAATTATGCTTTATTTTACTTATAACTGAATCATGATTGAATTATTTAGTATTGTTTTTTGAAATAGTCTCTTTTAAAAGTATATTTTACATCTGAAGTTTGCTTTAGATATATATATCTTAACAAATGTTTTACAATTTGGTTTGGAATTTTGTCTATTTGTCTAGTTAATATTTTAATTTTTTGACAAATCTATAGTTCCTCCTATAGTATGCATCTGTTCTCGTTAGAACTAATAACTGAAATTATTTTTTAGAAGAAATCTTATCTTTTATATAGTTATGCTTTATTTTACTTATAACTGAATCATGATTGAATTATTTAGTATTGGTTTTTGAAATAGTCCCTTTTAAAAGTATATTTTGCATCTGAAGTTTGATTTAGATATATATATCTTAACAAATGTTTTATAATTTTGTAGGTGAAAAGCGCTATTACCAAGAGAGTGACTAACATGATAAAGAATGAATATAGTGTTCAAGATGCTGTAACTTTAGCAGTTGATCAAATGCAAGATAGGGTATGCATATTTATTTTTCAGTTCAGTATTATAAGTTTATAAATATGTACATACAGTATAACAATATTATGTAATTGAACTTTTTGTATATTGAAATAAATAGTATTTATTACTTTTAATGGAATTGCTTCTGAAGTAATATTTAATTCTGTAAGCTGTAAACTGATATTTAATCTTCATTAAATTGGTAATATGCCTGCTGTTTAATATAAACATGAAATTTATTGGGATAGTTTGGCAAGACTCCAATTAAGTGACTGTATAAGGTTTCCAGGGTGTTATTTTAAATAACTAACTGAACTTTGTCCGACTAGATGGTAGATTTGGGGACACTTGCAGCATTTACAAAAACTGGCATGTTAATTTCTGTCCAAAACATAAATAATTGGAAGTTTTTTTTTTTCCTTTCTTTAATGCGGTTCTTAAATTCCCTGCTCTACAACATGAAACTGTCCGATACATTTTCTGATTAATTTTTAAACGTAAAGACTAATTTTTAAACGTAAAGACATAAAATTGTCTAGCCTGATTATTGAAGCAATTTGGAATCTAATGACATTTTCCATTTTTTGACAAATAACTTGCTTCTTGAGTTATAAGCAGTTGTTGTCACGTGACAGTGGGTTTTTTGTTTTCCGCGAGCATCTGGAAATTTGGTTCAAAATCCCAACTTTGACAGTATTTTCTGAAAGATCTTCTGCCTTTACCAGAAAATGGAAAATGCTATTCAATTACGAATAAGAACACCTGCCAATTTCATGCATTTCAGAACAAAAATGAATTCAGATATGTGTCAGAAAGTAGCTTCTTTGAATTTGAGAACAAAACAGTCTTAAATAATACAAAAAAATACTCAAAGCATACATTTTAATTCATTTGAAACAGTCTAATATAAAACACAAAGAATAAAGAACTTTATTTTCTGCAAAAACAGAAAAAAAAAGCCCCGACAAAATTAATTTTAATTCTCTCTATCTGAAATTTAAAAAATAGATTGCAGCATGACGAATGATAAACTCTTATTTGGGTGGTCTTAACAGAACAAGTCCATTTTTGGTCAAATCAGTATATTTACGTATCTCACAGTCAAAATATAATCTGTAGGTGGTTAAAAGAGTATAAGTCAAGGTGGAAGATAACAAACTGTTTTAGCTAGTGATCATAACAGTACAAGAAAGAAATGTTCACTTCCTTGTATATTATAGTACTTTCTCGCAAAACCAAACAGTAAGAATTATTACGTTACACTATCAAAACACATTTCACGGTTAAATACATTGATATTAACCAAAACAGCCTGTACCCAATTAAACCAAAAGCAGAGACGTACACAGTTATTTCACTTTCCTCTAAAATTGTAATTTCGGACTTGTATTGTTAAGATCAACCACCTAAGAACTCTGATTAGTTTACATGCAATGAAATTACACGTGTTATGAAAATGATACTCAGAAATAGAAAAATATCCTGAAAAAGAAACTTATCAATTTCTCGCATCAAATAAAGAAATAATGTCATTGCTGTATGTTGAAAAATCTGATTCATTAATAGCATATGATGTGCACAGGCAGTTGATTGTTTTGCGTGAATGAGCTGAATTATTTCATCCATGGTCCTAATTTTATTAAATCACAGAGCAATGAACCACTTCTGTGCACATTGCTTATCGTGCGATTCAGTGAATTTCAACTGAAGATATCTCTAAATATATACATATTTCGATATAGCTTATTTATTTTTTCACATTTCTAAAGAGAGAAATTTTATGCTACTTTATTAAAAAAAATTAAAACTGTAAAATTAGTCTAAAATGGCAGACTCAGGAGATTTTATTTCTTGGTCGGCCCGTAATGAACACTAACAGACAGACATGGGGTATTATTTTAATGATAAGAATTTAGACTGCTTGTCCTTAGAAAGTTTTCCTTGTGAAGTTATCATGCCCAACGCAACATGATTAAGAAAGCCCTCTCCAATAATCAACCTTTTCTACATTGCTTGCATTTCATTTGAAATGTTATGCGTCTATCTGACTCGTTAACCATAAAACAGTGAGTTGGTCAACAGGAAAATCTAATCAATTGAGAAAAAAATTTTAGTCAATTTTTAACAAACCAGTTAAAAATATAAAATAAAATTGTCACATTGCATACTTATTAATTAGTGTTGTAATTGGATATTTCCATTAGCATTTGCCGTAAATAAATAAGTAATGTAGATATAATAAATAAATTTATTATAATGTAGTTCTAGGTATATTTAGCATGGTGGTGTGCAATTTTAACTGAGCTATGTGATTTTCAGAGAGCCTCTTGTTGGATTTACAAAGTGCTGTACAATTTTTTTAAACCAGCTACGTTGTTATCCAAACATGGACAGATGTATCCCTTAGAAAGTAAAGTCAACTGTGATAGGTTTGTGATCATCAATGATCAAATGTGCCTTTATTCGCCAAAGGCTTGTCTCGACATTTCTTGTGTGAGTCTTGAGTAAATACATGAGAGGTAATTCAAAGTTAAATTGATGCAGCAAACCTAATTTAGTGCAAATGGCACAGCATCTATGCAAATCACTAGCATAAATCAGTGGGCCATGTGTGACCTGATGTAAGTTAGTAATCCAATCTAATACTCCAAAAGCAGACTCCAATTTAAGGCTGCACACATGGTATGCTAAATCCCTTCAAGCACTAGAAGTTTGTATGGGCCTGACCCATTTAGAACGAAAGCTATCTTGACTCAGCCTGGCCGAGTGTAAAACATAAAAGTTGGGTCAACCTTGTGCAAAAACCAATAAAATCAAACCCGATCTGACACAATTAAGGTTCTTTTAAAGAATACTGCCTAGATACTATGATGGGAAAATTTTACAGCATATTTCAGATTATTTGTCTGCAAGCTGTGGAGTAACATTAGCAACATTAATAATCACTTAAACCAGTCAGTACATTCAAATAAAGACTCATTAAAATTAAATGTGGTGTAGAATAAAAGAAAAAAGATTTATAAAAAAATCATAATTTTGAAACTTTATAGTAAACAAAAAACAAATTATAAAATGTTTCTGTGTAATTTATTAAATAAATAAATTTCAGGTATGTAATAAATAGTGGTCATTACTTTCTGTAATTTATTAAATAAATAAATTCCGAAGATTCTGGTAAAAAAATTTACAATATCGCAATTTTACATGACTTTGACTTGAATGAACATGAATGAACATTTTTCACAAATTGTCAAAAAGATTTTTACTACATGGCCTGTCCCGAGTCTATAGAAATAAAAGTAATCCCGAGTCCAGTCGAAGTGTAATAAAAGAAAATTATTCCTAGTCTGGGTCTGTACAGATTCTTTCAATGAGAGAGCAGCTGGTAACCAGTGATAGCTTTAATAGCCACGACAGCCTGGTGAGATTTGTTAGCCCCTATAGTAATGATATATCCTGAAGAGACTATTAAATTTGAACCAATTATTTTATGTATTTAGCATCAAAGCTGGCCTGCTAGTAACAACTGTGATCGATGAAATTTAAAATATCTTTTTCTTCTAGCTCATGTGCTGTGGTGCCACTGGAATTAGTGATTGGGCAAATTCTAGTTTCAACAATAAAAATAAAGATACCTCTCTTCTTGATAAACTCATTAGCACGGCTGCTTTTAAAGTTCCTCGCTCATGTTGCATTTCAAAAGAAAGCGGACAGTGTGATACAGCAACTAATATAATTGCTGCCAACACATTTTCGACTGAGCTCTATTCTGAGGTAAGTATTTGAAATGTCTTTTATTTTGCATTATATTTCTTTAATTTCAGTGCAGAAATTCTAGTTTTATGCTTACAAAACTTAACTGAAAAGTTATTTTAAAACAAATTAAAATCTTTTATAAACTTACTGTGGTTTTTATAATTTATTCTGTATCGCATATTTTATGTTTTTTTGTGACAGTTTTATTTATTTTCACTACGGACTTTTCCGTTGTCATCAGAAATATATTGTTCACTTTTAGACGTCTGACAAAAACCGGCTGCTATTTTATCTTTTTATTGATTTAGCTGCTATTTTATTCGGACTTTTGCATATGGAATTTCCATACAACTAACAGACTCCAGCCTCAACCCCCCCCCCCCCCCTCGAATTATTTAATTCTGTTTTCAATGCTTGTTTACCCTTTTAAAAATGTAGTGAAATGCACCTCCTAGTTGTACCCAGACATCTTTTGTGGAAAAAAAAAAAATTTCTAAATTTGTATGGCCAAGATTTTGAAAGCTTATAGAACTTCCTAATTTTTTAGGTACATTTCGTAAGAAATACTACCTATTACATTCTCCCCTAAGTTGGAAATTTTGAAAAAATTTTGCAGATCTACGCCGATCATGATTCCCAGAACCCAAAACCACCCCCAGTTCAAAACTTTATATATCTATCTATGTCACTTTTTTATGGACACAATAACTCCCATAATTCTGCACAAATCTCTTCCAAACTAATACATAAAATCAAGGGGCATAAAATCTTGGTCGTCAAGTTTGTGAATGGGCAAAATCGAACCAAGGGGGCTTTTTGTGAAAACAGAAAAAAACCCATAATTTCTTAATTATAATGCGTATTGAATCAATTTAAAGTTATTATTACTTCTAGGAAAAGGGCCAAAAATTTATGTATGACAGATTTTTGATATCATTAAAAATGGCCCCAAGGGAAAAGGGGGTTTTAGAAGGAAAAAAATTCATAACTTCGTCAATTCAGAAGATATAAAATCCACTTAAATTTATTATAAATCCTCTTAATATTATCTAAAACTTTTATATTGACAAGTTTTTTATAGGACCAACCCTTATGGCAAAAAAAATTAAAAACAAAAATATCCCTGCCGGCTCCGCCTGCAAACAAGTTAGGTTTCGAAGTGGGCATTTCCAAATGCCACATCATGGCAAAAAGGTCTTTTCTTCTGCAATTCCCAACAAACAGGCGCCCCACGGTCTGCGTCTTCGAAATCTACCTGTGCCTGTAGGCCGAGCCGACAGGGATTTTTTTTTTTATTAGAAGAAACATATATGAAATGTAGTATTAAATCCTTTTGTAATTACATTAAATTTATTTGTATTTATAATTCATAAAAGCCATTCAAAATTGTTACTTTATTTATCATACATAAAAATTGCATATTTTTATTTTTACTAAACATAATAATGCATTTTCTCTCGAAATATGTATTTTTTCATTGAACTAGTTGTACACATTTTTACTAACTAGCACCCTGCCCTTTTTCTTTCCTTAGTGGACTCTAGATTGTTATTACTGGTGTAACGAACAGTATTTTATCTGAATATCAAATTGAACAATATATATATTTAAATATTCATTTGTGTTTTGAATTGGGTCCACATCCAAGTATTGCCATGATGGCTACAATGTCTTTTAAAGTGAATGTGGATACCATTAAAGGTTTTAAAAAATCCTCTTTCTCCAAATCACATTTGTTCAAATGTGCCATTTAGATATGAAGTTGAAATTTATCAACATAAAGACACTTTCATGTCTGTTATTCGAAATAGTGACCATTTGATTTAATTTTATTCCCTGTGGTTGTACTGTTTATAATTATTTTTCTTTTATTTGGTTGATTAACATTACTCTTGCAACATATAGAGAAAATAAAGCTGTCAATGTATTTATAATCAGAGGAGCTGATTATGTTTCGTTTCTTCATGAAAAAAAAAAAATCAATTTGTAGTTTTTTGCTTTTTTTTTTTTTTTTTCAAATATATATTTCTTGTAGTTGTAAAATTTTCTTTATGATTATTTCTTCACATTCAATTCTATTAACATGTGTCCGCTGTTCAAAATATTGACTTTTCATTTAATTTTATTCTCTAAAGTTGTAGCAAAGAAGATGAATATACTATAAAGAACGGAAAGCTCGGTCGACATTTTCTGCTGAATTGAGACGCAGAAATGTACAGAGAAAAAAAACTTGCAGGGGAAACACTGCTTCCCGCATCCCCGCAGCTTGAATAGACAAGGTCCACCGGGGTTGCAAAAAATTATTTAGCAGTTTCTTTCAAATATCAATATATGTGTTTTAAATCTGTGGATAATTTTGTAAACACGTGTATACGCTTTTCAGTGTTTCACAAAAGTCTTAATTTTTTAAACTTCTATATAGTTTTTAACCATTGTAATACATAAAAAGAAGCAAAAAGAGTTAATGCTTGGTTTTAATTAAGTGACTTTAATATATGTCTCTCCCAAAATTTAGCTCAGTTTAGTTATTTATTTTAAAAAGAATTTTATTCTTATTATACTTTAAGTAAAAATAATAAGATGACAATTTTCACTTTTGAAGTTTTCATTTGATTTCTGATAATAAAAAGAAGGGGAGAGGAAGGGTGTTTAATGTCAGAGAATGTATTTTTTTTTTTTTTTTTTTTTTTTTTTTTTGTGAAAGCATCAAGTTATAACAAACAACCATGGATATTATTTTAGAATGATAAAAAATAATAATTGTTATTTATATTATTATTTATATTTAAATAAAAAAGAAAATCTGACTGTCACTGTATATATACAATTATAATCTATAAAGCTAACATTATATGAATTTTTCATACCTTAAAAAAACATAATGGCTATTATGTTTACCTTAAAGTGAAATAATAAAAATTTTAAATAATAATAATAATAAATAAACATATTTCTATGACTGATAGAAATTTAAATGTATTTATTTTCTTGTCAAATTTGTTTAAATAAATTGTAAAAGAATTGACTAAATTTAGTCTAAATATTTTTAATGTAAGATTTTTTTTTTTGTGTGTGTGTGCAAAAAAAAAAGGAAAGTTCTGTACAACAATTAAAAGTAGACATTAACTATGTTTGATTCTTCTTTGTATTACAATAATTGAAAACTACGTAGATATCTAAAAAATTAAGATTACGAAACACTGAAAAGCTTTTGCAAAATTTGTGCTTGAATAAAAATAGCTTTCGTCTTTTGTTTACAAGTTTGATTGGCAGGTTTAAAAACACACTCAGATGTTTCATTTCTTTAAAATTTATCCTACTTACTAAGTGGTCTTGCTTAATAATTTTTTTTAGGAGGAGGATGGGGGGGGGGGGGGGATACAATTTCAAAGTGTTTGACAACAAATCATTTGAATCAAAATACATTTATTCTCAGAGCAAATTTGTTTAAATAAATTGAAAAGGAAGCGACTCATTTTAGTCTGAATGTTTTTAATGCAACATCTTTTTCGTGCAAAATAATAATAATGAAATAAAAATAAGTTTTGTACAAAGCGAACAGCGATTTCGAAATCACTGAAAAAATGTAACATTTGTCTATTTATCGCTACTATTATTCGTCAGCTTTCGCCAAGCACCCACCGCCAATTTCATCCTGTAAAATTGCTTTACTGCCATACAGCCAGGGTATCCGAAGGGAGGAGGAGGGAGGGGAATCTGAGGGAATGCACTTTACCATTAAAGCCTATGGAGCTTTCCGTTCTTTATCAGTATCTAGTTTCTTTGGTTGTAGTATTTGAATTCATAGCCATTTGAGTCTTTTATTTGGCTGATTAACATGTTTTTATTGTTTATGATTCAACTGTTGAGCTTTAAACAAAATCCTAATTTATCTTTTGGTAGTGCACATATCAAGAGATATCTTCCAGATAAATGAAAAAATGAATCAACCAATTAAAATTGACAATTCTAAACAAAACAGTATATTTATATATTTCATTGTATATTATTTATGAATGTGTACTTACAGTATACCATCATATTATTGTTTATATTTGAGCATAAAATTATTTTTTATAATTTATAATATTCATATTTTATAATTTTTGTGAATTACAGGGTTGCTTGAATAAGATCGAGGACAAAGTGGAGAAGCATCTTTTTACAATTATTGTTGTTGGCATCAGCATTGCTGTTATTCAGGTAATTTAGCAATCAGTAGCTTTTAAAAATTTCTTCTAATTCCAAGGCAAATTTTATTCTATTTTTATTTACTTACTGAAAAAGTTTCTTTTGCTGTTATTAATTTTTGCATAACAGGTTTTTAAGGAATTCGTGTTTAGGAACTTGCACCACTTTTCTGCTTGAGTTATATAAACTTATGGTTTGGCCACTTTTTAAGTTAATGGGGAAATACTTTCTTTACAATTAACGAAATTATTGTTCCATGATATTTGAAAAAGTTTTAGGAATGAGCATCAGTTGCTAATTTAGTAATGTTTATTGCTTTTAAAAATGTTTAAGAATTACACTGTTTTATAGATAATGTAATTATTACTTGGATGTATACTTTTTATCAAAAATTTAGAATTTACTTCTGTTAATTATTAAAGTTCAATAAATATAGTATTTGTTTTAAAAATAAAATCTAGTTTATCATGTTATGCAAATCAGCACTTTAAAATTTAATGCGGAATATGAAATTGACTTTCCTTTCACTAATCATAAGAAATTAATCAACGGAACAATTACTTTTTGAATAAGCTAAGCAAAGTATTTTTATAATTTTTTGTATTTCAATAATCTGTAAAAAAAATAAATAATTTAAATTTTTTTCATAATTTCTATTCAATAGAATATATGGTAATCTAATATTATTAAAGATATCTCATTTTTAAATAACATTTAACACTTTTAAATAGTTTAAAAAAAATATTTTTAATCTGTAATTTGTAATGAAAAATTTTTATAATTCCTATCTTATTTTTTAGAGAGACAGGGAATTAACCTTGCTAAGATAATGTTTATAAAAAAAAAAAAAAAAAAAAAAAAAAAAAAAAAAATCCTTTCTCTATGTTGAGTGAAACAAAATCGTAATAAACAAAACCATGACTCAAGAAGCAGGCAGAAAATTTAAATTCCATAAAACATATTTTATTGCCTTGATAAGTCTTCTGGAAAAGAATAATTATCACATATTTACCTTGAAAACTTGTCCTGCTATTTGTATTTTTTTTCTTTGTATATCAAAAATAATTAATTTAGTTTGAAATCTCAGATTCTGAAAGAAGGGCCTATGTTACAAATTTAAAATTTTACAGAAATGAAGAAAAATTATTAATGTCATTGATTAGCAATGTCCTGATCACTTTATGCAACTGAGGCCCTTACCGTAAAATCCTGTTAATCTGCCCTTCTCGATCAAATGTCCCCCCCCCCCCCCCCCCGGTTCTAAACTTACAAGAAATATATTGCTCTTCTTGTCACCATCCATACGAGGAATATCCATTTGGTTTCTTTTCTTTATTTACATTTTTCATCAATATACTTTATTACAATAATCTTTATTTAAATCTCTTATTTAAACCACATATGCTACTTACCTCTGTTTCTTTTCAAATTATATTTTCCGTTTTTATTTCACGTCACTATATTTTCATTCCTTTTACTAAGTTCAAACATCGCATGTGTCTCCATATCGCAAAACTTTATCACATTCATAAACTCATTTTAATACATAAAATTGTCAGTCACAACGATTGAAATATTGTGGAATCATATAGCGCTTTCATATTTCAATAAATGTATTACATCTCAAGTTATAATAGAGTGCTGTCTTATGATGATCCTTCCATCACTATCGCGTCTGGAAATCCGGTTCAAAACACCTATTTTGACAGTATCTCCAGAAAACTCTTTTGCATTTAAAGAAAAAAAAAGAGACACTAATCGATTTCTTAATTTCTGATCATGAGTACCTGCTGATTTTATGTGTTTACGAATAAAAATTAATAATTAAAAAAATTATATTTCATAGAAATACTTTATCGTTCCTTAAATATAGCTACAACGAATATTTTATTTCACTGTAAGCTTCTGTTCTTTTTACAGTAAAATTATGAGCAATTTTAATTGATTTAAATGCATAATTAATACTAAATTAACCATTAAAATCCTACAAGAAAAACAAACACGTCTTTCCTCCCTATTTCTTAGATCCATGGTTCCTTAATGTTTTCCTTCTTTTTTTTCAATATGTGCATGGAAATTTTAATATTTTTTTGGTCAAAATATGTTTTACAAGTTTCTTCTTATGCAATCAGTTCTGCTGTTAATATTTGAAAAATACATACAAAACTTTATATCTGTGAGATTACAAAAAAGTGTAATCCCTAAAAGAATAAACGGCTTTTACGCAAACGAATGGGTCTTTATGAAGCTAGTATGAAAGTAACGAAACGACTAAATGAACACCCATATATCCAAAGTCCAAACAAAAACTCCCATCTTTTCGCATCGGACTATCCAGCTTCATGAATCCTGCAAGAGCTGTTGCAAACCGTACGTATTCGTTACTGAGTAACGGGTATTCTCTCTTGACTCGAAGTACCGAATCGTTTCATGAATGGAGACGGATAGTTTGATGCGAAAAGATGAGGGTTTGCGGTTGGGCTTCGGACTCGAAGAATTCGGTTTCAATTCTTCCATATCAGTATCGCATACGGGGATATGGGTGTTCATTTAATCCTTTCATTACTTTATCACTGGCATAAGTAAATACCGTGCGAGTAAAGGTAGCATTTGTTTCATCTAGTTCTCCAGAGCGTTGATACAGTAACAAGTCGTATTCCAAAGTAACTTATCAGTAAGTAGTATCAGAGAGAATGCTCATTACCCAGTAACGAATACATACGGTGTGCAACAGCTCTAATTGCAAGTGTTTTACTTTACATTTTGCTTGAGCTTGAGCAGTCTACAGTTGTCTTCTTTAGCTAATCTACTGTAATTAGTACTCTCATGGTCATTGTTCAGTATTTTTCTGCTTACAACACTGTATGATCTCGTGTTGATCTTTAATTACTTTTCATTTTTGTATTATCATTTTTATTATCTGAAAATTTCAAAGAAGTTAACTGTCATTTAGTTCCCACCATGGATTGTATTTTTATTAAGTTATTATTCATTTAAAATTAAGTATAAGCAGTTCTTTGTTTTTATATTCTAATGTATAATTTTTATTTCAGATATTTGGATTTGTGTTCTCTCTTGTTCTCTGCTGTGCAGTTTCTGGACGAGATTACTAAAACACAACTCAACTCAACTCATTTCAGTGTGCAACTAAAAAAAAAGACTGAAAATGTATCATACTTACGTATATTCTGTATTATAACAAACTTGCAGCTGTATATATGTCTCTAGAGAAGAAAAACTAATTTTGAGACTGTAAGAAGCATAATTTTCGCAATCTGGACTGACCTCAAAATGTTTATAACATGTTCTATGTCTATTTCTCATTTGCTTTCATTTTATTTTATTTTTTTTTTTTTTTTTACTTTTTTGTTTGATCTGATCCTGTTTTCAGGAACCCTAATTGCATTGGCTTTGTGGTGCAGGTTGAATATATATTTTTATAAATGCCTAAAAACAAAAGTTTCATTGAAAAATCCAAGCAATTTTATTTTTTCCCCCCTAAGAGTACACTTTAGCAATCTTCAACGATCGCAAAATTCTTTGTTAACTTATAGAAAAGTTTACAAACATACTCAATATGTGATGCATTTTGCAAAATCCAAATTTCACCATCATAAAGTGAGTATTTGACGCTAACTTGCTACAATCTTAAACATGAAATATTTTTAAAAGATAATAAATTTTGCAAATTTTACTTAAATAAAAGTTTTAGTTTATTGCATTTATAAAAACACTTAAAATTTAGGAAAATTGTTTTGGAAACATGTAACTTTCTCATGGTGCAAAGAAAATTTTGATAATTGCATTAAGTAATCATTGTTTAAATTTGCAATTCGCAAAGATCGTTGAAGCATCCCCTTAAACAAATATATATGTATATTGAAGATTCTATGAAACTTTTTATTTTTTTCTTCCCCTGTAACTTTTCCTTTTCTTATGCAAATTATAAGCATAATAAACAGAGAAAAGTATTTTAATAGAAAAATAATAAACTGTTGAGAATTATAAGTAATTGAACTTAAATATATATATCTTAAAAGCACCAGACAAGCATTTGGAATTGAAGAAAAGAGAGCCTGCAAAGTCTTAATTTGTTTTCTACCTCAACTTTTCTGAAATTCCTTTTATAGTTTTCTTGTTCTCTGCTGTAATTGTCTCACCCCCCCCCCCCCCAATCCCTTTAAAAAAAATTTTTTTTTTTCAGTATTAGAAATAATTGTTTAAGTAGCTAAGGTAATTTATTTGCTTGCTTTGGTGGATATTTTAGACTATTTTTCTTAAATGCAAAATTTATTTTTCTATGCAAAATAGCTAGTTGCTTTTAATTGTATTTTAGTTTGTTGACTTACAAGGCAATGATAGTGTTCAGATCGAATACATTATTTTTCCTGTAAATATGGAGATAAGCTTACTAAAGATGCATTTTAATTTTATTCTGTATGTAGGGAAAACCTGGTTTCTTAAAAAAAAAAAAAAAAAAAAAAAAAACCTTCAAATATTTTTTTATATTATAGAAATAGTGTAAAAAACAAAAGTTGTCATGTGACATACATTTATTTTATTTCACAAGTGTGAGAATATTTTCTCTGTTCCTTTTTAAGTTCCTTTAATTTAAGAAATGTTTAAAATGAAGTGCTAGCAAGGAATATAACTTAATAAGTAAAAAAAAAAAAAAAAAAATCTTTTTTCTGTTAAGGTGCTCACATTTCACAAATGAAATCTAAATCGATGTAAGTGAGCCTATTTAATGATATGGGATTGCTAGCATTTGCTAAGAAGATTTAGATTTTTTTCGATAGTTCATGAAAAGTTCTGTTTATATAATATGCTTTGTTTTTAAAATAGCATTTTTGTGTATTTAAATCATTTTATTTAGAGATTTCTCTTATATTTTATTCTTTTGACACGCTGAAATTTTAGAGTTGTTTTTATTCCTTGACATAATTCATTAATTTTGCTTTTTATTTGTATGATGAATTTAACCCTCTCGTTCCCATGACTCTCATATGAGGCTCCTAACTTAAATGATAAAATGCAATGTTTTAGAAATGGATTTCGATTATATTTTATTTTGAATGATGTCTCTTAAACACCCAGGCTTCATTTATGGCACAAATTAATTTTTTATTGCAATCTTTAATGGCATTTTAATTCTGCTAATTCAAAGATTGATTTGTGGGGGGGGGAAAAAAATGGTAACAAGAGGGTTAAAGACAGTGATATTTTTGTTACATGAGAAATATTATATGATTTGTGAATTGCTGAAATTTTGATGGAGACTGATTTACAAAATAGTGTCTTTTATTTATGCATTTAAAAACTTTAGAATATTTTATTTCTTTTTTGATAAATTTCAGAGTATATTTGTTTATTTAAAAATATCTGTTAGTTTCAATTTTGAATGAAATGTATAAAATTCTTAGTTTTAATTAACAATGTTATTTCAGCCAGTTATAATTAACACTGCTTTTTTTTTCTATGTCAGAAGTTCTTTATCAGCCATTTACCAGTGACTAACTCAATAAGAATAATAAAAATAATTGTTAAAATTTAGAGAAGAAATTTAAGCACTAATAAATGTTTTACCAGTGTGCTTTCCTTAATTTTCACAATGTGGGAAGCATTTATTGTTTCAAATTCTTATATGTATAAACTATTCAAATGTTACTTCTTGTATATGTTGTAACATTGCTTATGCATAATGTTAGTTATGCATAATTAAATTCACTGCCATAAAATTTTCCTATAATTTTAATCTATTACATTTCGTTTTCTCATGAAATTTTTTATAAAAAAAAATAATAAATAACAGGGTTTGTATGCCTCAAGGGATTTGAATACCAGAATTTTTGTAAAGTAATGGTTGACACATTTAAACAGGGAATTTTTTCATTAAATAAGGCAAAATTACTTTACAAAAGAAAAAAATCTGGTGTTCAAGTCCCCTGAGGCATGCAAACTTTGATAATATATTTCATTAGAACCTTACTGAAATCTAATACGTAAACTGTTGTGTCGCAGGAAAAAAAGAAATCGTTAAGAAAGAATATTAAATTAATATTTAAAATTAATACTGTACTAGCAGGACTTGTATGCATTATATTACAATTCATTAAAATTTCATAAATTTTTGTAAGAACATGTGTAATTAATCTATTCACTTTTTCCCATCATTCACCTGTATTTTTAATTGCATAACATTCATCAGTGCAGATAAAATGTGGAATATAAACCTTTATAAACAAGAAGTATATTTCATTTTTAAAATGTAATATGTAATTTAGGTTGAAAGAATAAAAGTTGATAATACAAATTTTTAATTTTTTATATGGTGAATATATATACATATTTTCTCTTATAAAAAAACTTCTAACATTTTATTGAATTCTGGATCTAAAATTTATGGTTGTATAGTTAGAATTTGTATGTTGTCATATTGAGAAAATTATTTTGCAGCTTTTGAATATTTTGGTTGCTTTCTTTCTCAATTCTGTTTAATTTTTCGAAATCTTAGAATAATTCAACTATAGTGATTTTTATGCATTTTTGTGTTGTACTAAGTTTATAATTTTAATATCTAGGATTAACTGAAGTTTTGAATGATAATTCATTCAATTATTTAAAACTGAGATTGTCGTTCTAACAACAACAGATACCTATAGGTAATGTTAGAAGGCTTCCTTAAGATAAATAAAAAAGAAATATGCAATTTTCTACAAGTTGAAGATTCCATAAATGTATTAAAATTTCATATAGAGTAATATATTAACATTATTTAAATTTTATGGAACTAACATACAAAGTAATATTATTTATTTTAATTATTAAAATAATGTGTGAGAATTACATTGAAAAGTTCACCATTGTATATTTAATGCAACTTTTTGATAAAATGAAGAGCAAAATAAATAAATTTTTAAAAAAGTGCTAAAATGCACAAATACGAAAATGCGTAAAACTCCATTAGCCTAAAAAACTTGCAATATCAATGTAAAAGTTTTAATTGAATGACTATAAAATACACAGCCAGAATTTAATACTGTTTATACTTTAAAGGTTGTATATTACATATGTCTTATCAATTCTTTTTTTATTAGTTGTATAAATTATCAGTTAAAAAAAAACGCTTGTGATTCATTATGTTCTTTTAAAGTTTGTATTTCTGACAAAGTTCATGTTAATTATTGAAAACATGTGCCTTAATTGAAATAACAGGATTATATATTTATTTTTGATTCATATTTGAAAGCTTTGAAGCTTTGCTAAACATTTCTGTGTTTAAGGGTACTAAAGTTGACTGTTAACTGTTTTCTTATCTTTGAAAAGAAATCTTTTTTTTTTTTTTCTGTGTTTGTCTCTCATAATCATTCACTATTATGTATTTGATACATTTTTTCAGCATTTTCGTAAGATTGTGTTTATATGTTCATTTTACTTATTCTGTATTTTGTAATCAAATAAATTTTTCATGTCTAAAAAGGGTGATTTTTTTTTTTTTTTTAATTGTATCTGCTGTTTTGTCCAAACTTTTTGTAGTTAGTGAAGTTTGAGGCTAAAGGTACAGTGTGACTGTAAAAGTAGATGTGTTAAGAGCCTACACTAGTCACGCGAAGAAACGCTCACGCTAATGTTAAGTCTATGGGAAGGTTATCCCGCGATTTCTCGCTCGCATTTTTATATTTTTAAATGATTTTTTTTGCATAGGATAGCTGACGTCGATATCAATCGTTGTTAGTTTTTAGTTTTTTGATTTTGGCTCCAGTTTGGAACTTGCTGTAGACTATGGTGAATAGATTCTCTCAGGGGCACTGGTATGTTTATGAAACCACTTAATTTTAATTCCCAAATGCCACAATGGCACCAGAGTTCTGCTAAAATCTTTTTCATTTAATACATATGTGAAATATAGCCTTTTACATATTTACAAATAATTTCTTTTGTAAATTCTGGTGTCAGTCATTTATTTCAACATTTTAGTACTGGAAGTACTTTGCCCTTGAAAGGGTTAACCAAGTGAGGAAAAGAAGGAAAAACTCAATTTTTTGCTACAGAGGCAAAAGTGGCACTGCATGTTGGTTTTGAGCAGTAAAATAAGATATAAAAAAATTTTACATGATAGTATAACATTTTATGGAATGTTTAGTTCCCATCTATAAATTCATATAATTAACTTTGGCTAATATAATATTCACTTAAGTTATCCATCTATAAATTTTCATGTAATTATTAGCTTCTGTATTCTTTAATGGATGCAATTTTGGACTGTCTCGAAAAAACTTTGCAGATCCAGTACCACCATCATCTTTTCCTTTAACATATTATAAATTATAATAACTAACATCTTTAAAGGATGCACATAGCTTGTTTCTTAAACCTCGGCGATGGCAAGAAATCATCCTCCGAGTCTTTGAGATCGTGTACATTCTCCTTCTCTGCCTCTGTTGGAACATGGCTCGGACTCTGTACATTCTCCGGTGGAATAAGGTTCGGCATGGCATAATTACTACGAAGTACAGAAAGAAACTGACTATTAGGCTCGCAAGACTCCTTTTTTGTAAACGATATTTCAGCTTGCTCAGACATGTATATCTTATCAAATTGTCTCCATATCGCAACATAAACAGAACCAAAAAATATTTGTTCTATTTTAAAATTTGACGTAACAATTATGCTCAGAGGTCGTAGTTGCATACTAGAAGGTTTTATCTCCGCTAAAAAAAAGCACCTATCAGCCCAAATTTTTAAATAATACCCTAACCAGGAACTATGAAAAGGCTAAACATCTGATATTAAAACATTCCTCTCATTGGAATATCCATCTCACCATTTACTTAAAAATTTAACAGACAAATTATCCTCAAAAAGTGAATAAATTGAAAAATCCTTTCCTGTACCTGGCGATCCAAATAACCAAATGCCACAAACATTATCTAATTGGTTCACATCATGGTTCATATAATTAAATTGCCTTTGAAGTGCTATTGTTGGTCCTAGAGGTATAAAACTCTGGAGTAATTTTTTTTCTTGTTGAATTTATTACTCATTGTTGAAATATTATTTATACCAAATTTTGTTGTTTGGTCCACTCGAATTTTTACAATTGACCTCTAAACACCTTTACTTTATGGTGACCTTGTATTTTAAATTCTTTAAAAACTTACTCAAGGATCTAGGATCAGAATTAGATTGAGAGAGAGTTAATTCCATAAACGGAGAGAAGAATTGTAAATTTTATTCATATATCTATATTTTAAAGCAAAAACATGTCCATGAGTAATGCTGAAGTCATAACATTGGTGGCAAAGCCCTGAGCCATCAATTTTGCTTATATCTGAAATTTATTAACTTCTAAACTACACACAATTTAAATTTTCATGATGTCGAATGGTAATGTACTTTCACATGCAATTTGTTTGAAAATTGTATCTCAATTTACTGATTTCTTTAAGGTTTTTAAAATAATTTTCAAGCTTCATAAAAAAATATATATATCATTTATGTGCGGCCCAATTATGGAAGGTTAACCTGTTTGCACCTAACATTATAAATAGTTCAGCATTTCTTTCCAACTAATATTTGTTAACGAAATTAAAATTTCATCAATAAATGAATAAAAAATTAAAGAAAACCCAAGTTTAACAGACTACATGTGAACTACTACTAATTAAATTATGCACTTAAACACTGAAATAATCAGAATCAAAAAGGGTGCTGTAAGTAGTGAAAATTTTGGCGATTTCTTTTGGAGTTCTACATTGCATTAAAAAACTTAATTCTACCTTAACCAGGGCTTAATTTCTAGGATAAAAAGTACCGGAGCCCTCATATTCTGCAGTACCAAGACCCGTAATGCACCCCTCCGCCGTCATTCTAATCTGCATATTTATATTTCATACATTAGTTTCAAAATTTAAAGCATTGTTTGTTTATTTAGCGAAATAAAATTTTGAAATGTATCTATCTGCGTATACTTAGCTATCAGCTATTCCACTTTTTAGTTATTACTATGTCCAAATAGAAACCTTAGCCTAATCTTAATGTTAATGAATCGCAGAATTCTGCGATTCAATAAGCTCAGTATTAGGATTCGGAAAGAGTGTTTACACAAAAAATGAATAGTTCGCAGCTATGCAGAATAGAAAATGACTATTTCGGTTGACTCTTTATTCTGATCAAAATAGCATTAAAATGATTTGAAATGAAAATCTAAAATTTTGAATTTAAGACAGATTGAGCTCGAGCCTGCCCAAACTCGAAGACTGATATAAAAATAGAGACCATTTCATCTCCATCTCTTATGTGGGCGATACATTACGTCACTTATAAGTGTTTCATGGGCAATCTCCATAATAAAGATCGGCCGTTTTGATACAAAAGAAGGTAAAAGATTGAAGATGGGAGGGCTAGGTAAGGGTCATTTAGGATTCGTTTTTCGGAAGCGTTATTGCACTGGGCTTCGGAGCGCAGTGTTCATGAGCTCCGGTGAATTCTGGCTAATATTTAAATTTTTACTAAAATCAGAGAAGTACCAGAGCTGAGCTCCGGTGGGCTCTGGTGCAAATTAAGGCCTGACCTTAACTCAACATGGCATATGCGTTTGACTAAAACTTTTTTTTCTTTTTGTGTGTAGCAGATTCAAGTCAGATTGGTGCTATATTTTCTTTATTGCAGATTGTTTTGGTGTTGTGTTACAGTTCTTGCATGTCAGATTCAGGTATATCCAATTTTGAAAATCCAGAAATTTGTTTCAAATGAAAATAATATGTTTGAGTAGATTCAATTTTTATGTTATTGCATTTAAAAACTAGTCGGATGTGCCAATCCCAAAACTTTCTTCTATCTCATACATGTTAATACTTCAAAAAGCGAAAAGTGTATTTTTTTTAATTATGCATTTTAGAATCCAAAAATGCAGCATATCGGCACCACCTGCTATATGATTTGCATGAAAACCTAATTGGCACCAACTTATGTCAAAGTCTAACAGAATATGAAGTTTAATGAAATTTTGTGTATTAATTCTTATAATATGACCAGCGCTTAGCAAATGCAGTCGCCTGGTCACCACTGGCAACCAAGTTTTTTAATCTGGCTTTTAATTAATTAATTTTTTATTTTTGTTTTTTTACGAAAAATGACCTAAGAAATGATCTCAAATGGTTTCCCTTCCACCCTTACTCATATGCTGCAAGCATTTTTTCCTCTTCTATCGTACTTTAATGGAAGAGTCAAGTTTAAAAAGCATCCATTTTTCATCTCATGCAAGAAAACGCCATTCTTTTACGTTATAGCCAGCTACCATGCCACATGGTTAGAATGTGGGAAAGGGGGGGGGGGCAATAAAACAGTAAGAAATCATGATAATCTGGCCTCGGTGGCGGCATCTAAAATTAGATACAATGCTAAAAAATGTTCTAGGGTTTAATCTAGTGCTAACCAAATTGCCGAAAAGCTAACTGAAAGCACCTTTTGCCCCCAAAGCATTTAGTGGATTCGCTAAATAGCGACAGCCAAAAATATATATATAATTTCCATTTTGTTCCGCCTTTCGTAAACCTGCTGCTGCCACGTTAAAAAAAAAAAATAATAACATCAGACTATTTCGTTTAATTTTAGTTGAAGTTGGAAAGAGAAAATGTCATACATTACATTCTTAATCATTCAGACTGTCTTTGCCTTGATTGTATCCTAAGAATATGGATGTATTGAAAATTGTTTGCTTTTTAGCTTATTTGAAGAGTATTTCTTTAATTCTCTGAGTATCAAAAATGGAAGGAACTGAGATACTAAACGAACACGACTACTATGAGTATCAAAAATGGAAGGAACTGAGATACTAAACGAACACGACTACTACAAACGATACTTAGTACGGAGGTTTTGAGAAATTTCCTATTCCAAAAAAATTACAGTATTGCACTTTTCCACTGGTTATATATGTCTGTCTCAGCAACTCACTTCAAATTTTGTCTCGTCCTCTCTGTGCAGGCATCTTACAAATAGTGTGACATCATTTGCGTTAGACGTATTGAGGAAATTAAAAGAGTGTTTATTTTTTGTTGATGATCCCAACTTAGGAAATGAAACCAAAACAGTTCATGAATGGAAGTTGTTCAGGCAGGTTCTGACTACAAGGGGTAAAGAAATGAAACCAGCTGATTGTATTCTTTTTTTACATAAAAATGGCATTACCGACTTGTTTCCCAATGTGACTTCTTTGTATGAATTTGTAGCAACAATTCTGTTGTCTACAGCATATTGTTAAATAGGATTGAGTCTTTTGAATATAGCAAAAACTGACTTGAGAAATAGACTGACAATCCAAAATTTAAGCAACTTAATGATGATTAGTTTGGAAGGGGAAGTTTGAAATGAATTTCCATTTAAAAAAGCATTTGATGTGTGATGTATGGCAAAATCTTGAAGGGGCAATCTTACAGAGTGATGTACTGTTTGTACATTGCATAATTAAAAATAATACTCATTTATATAGAAATTTTGTATAAGTAAAAGTTATTTTTTTCTTGGCTAAAGCTATTTTTATTTGGCTAACAGTTATTGGCTGCAATTAGCCAAAAAGCTACAAATCTCTTTTTCCTAGATTAAACTCTATGTTCAAAGTCTTTTTGGTTTCAAATCAGATTTTTGTGTTTCAGAATTAAAACTGATTAATCTATCACATTCATTTTAAAGAATAATAACATCTAAGTTAAGTAATTTATTTGAAGTAAATCTATAAAACTTAATTAAAATTTCAAGTGTAACTAATTTTAATAAAATTAAATAATATATATTTTATAAATATTTCTCCCTCATGTAAAATATAACGCTTTTAACCCTGGCTCGTCCTCAAGTGTAACGTGGTGGTTTCTCCAGAGGGCTGAGAATCGCCACACTCGCAACGACCTATGTCGTCAAACTCTTGAGTTCAATGGGAGTGATGCACAGGTGGCAGTACTCCCACCGGTCGCAGCACATACAGGAGGACTTTCTCCTAGTCATGCATGTTAAAAGTCCCTCAGGACTTGGGTGCGACGGTTGACGTGCCAGATGGGGCAGCTCAGTTTTATCTGCACACATTGCACAATAAGTAGGTGCCAGCCTGGTTTAGAGTTTATATGATGTAAAAGATTGAGGATACTACTTCTTTGCAGAGACTGGCTGCTTTTAAAAAAGGGAAAATAATTTAAAAAGAAATATTAAGTGTTCATTTTTCGTTTGGTAACATTTTATTTCGCTAGTGAAATATTTTGTGCTTCCTTGCCCCATGGAGTCCTAGAATCTTTTTGCATTTGAATATTTGATTTTTTAATTCCCCTCATCAAAAATAGATTTTGTAACACTCAACTATCCAGACGTTTGTAGCATTCGACAATCAGTATTTCCCGAACATACCAGTAATTCAGCACTTACTGTACTTTTTTTTTTCAAATTTGTATAATTTTGTTAAGTTTTATTAGAAAACTTTGTTTATATTAACTTTCAAAATTATGTACTTTTCTGAACTATGTAACTAATAATTCTAAACTCTGCTTGTTATTATTTCAATTAATAAAAACAAAAACTTTTGTGCTTTTTGAAAATCAATGACTTGGGGGAGGGGGGGGTGTAAATATTTTTTACTGGCCAGTAGAATTTTTTGCTGGCTACCAGATTTTCTCAAATTTGTAAAGCCCTGGATATGACTATTGCTAAAATTGTGTAATCCTAAAAAATGTTAGACTATTTACACCAAAACGTAATCAGCATCTATTTATGTCAAGGTCTAACGGAATCGGAAGTTTGATGAAATTCTGTGCATTAGTTCTTGAGATATAGCTATTTTGAAAATCGTTAAAAATTCAGCATAGCAGCGCCACTTGCAATTTACACCCAAAACTAATCAGCACCAATTTATATCAAGATCTGACTGAATCTAAAGTTTTATTAAATTCTGTGCATTAGTTCTTGAGATAGAGCGCCCACAAAATTTGTGTCACATACAGGCACACACACAGACAGACATTTTGTTAAAGCAGTCAAATCGTGTTCAGGACCTTATAAAATGTATAAATCCGTAAAAAAAAAAAACGAAAGTCGGAATTTTTCATGAATCCAATGCATTCTTCCTGTAAAGACAAAAGAAAGTAAAATAGACTTAAGTGAGGAAACTATAGCTATTTATTCCATGCTATATTGTTTGCAGTAGATTCCAGAAAATTCTAATATTTACAAATCTGTTTTATGAAGTATATTGCCCCATGTGGCGTGCAGTGGCGCACCCACGAGGGGAGTTAAGGGGGCTGAAGCCCCTTCCAGATCTCGAGATTAAACTAACGATTTAAAGTTTCCTAAAATTATGCAAGATTAACTTTTTAGTAAAGGTTCTTAGGAAAATGGAAATTTGTGGAAACATTGATTTTGCTTCAGATTACATCATATTTTTAAATTGTCTTTTCAAATTAAAAATATAAACACGTTTGTTACATACTAATTAAAAATGTTTCCACTTTCTCACATTCATAACTGCCATAATATAAAGTGCAGTGGCAGAATTTCCAAAATGTTTTGGAAATAGCTTTATTTTGCCAAATTTTAATTGACTGTTGGCTGATCAAAAGTGTCACTCAAATATACTAGTCTCCACTGGTCAAATTTTCAGAACTGGCTCGAGCCGGAGCCACCGAGATGACGCTGTGTGCTTTTTTTACCAGGTAGAAAACAAGCAACGTCATCTCGGAGTCCCCGCTCAAGCTCGGCCTAGAAAAAAGCTATCTTGGCCTAAAGCTATCAGTACAAAAACCCTTAACGGGTTAAAAGTTGTGACGCAGCACTTTCTTTTGGCTCTAAGAATTTTAAATATGGGTCTTAAAAGTAATGATATCAAATTTGTGTGACGCTCTGTTAATAATTTTTTTTTTAAAAATCATCATTTTCTTTTTAGTTTTATTTATTTTCATTAGTGCAATTATTATCTTAACATGAAAAAATATATACAATTTATTCGCTGATGCTTTTTTATTCACATCTCTCATGAATTCAAAATATGGGTTTTAAAAGAAATGATAACAAAATTTGAGTGACACCTTGATGTGCATTTAATAGGATTGTTTTAAAATTCAATTTAAATTATTTTTCGTCTGTCTTCTAAAGTATATTTACACATACAAACAATACTTTTCATTTTTCAATACACTGTTAAATATATTACTTTCACTGAGCCTATATTATGTATTGAAATGTATTTATTTCAATAAATTGATTTATCTTTTGTGCCACGCTATCCAAACTCATAAGTAAAATGTATGTAAATGATTATTTTGCGTCATATTATCCACTTGCATACAATTCTCTTTGTTTGGATACTATGACGCAAAATAATCATTTACATACATTTTACTTATGAGTTTGGATAGCGTGGCACAAAAGATAAATCAATTTATTGAAATAAATACATTTCAATACATAATATAGGCTCAGTGAAAGTAATATATTTAACAGTGTATTGAAAAATTAAAAGTATTGTTTGTATGTGTAAATATACTTTAGAAGACAAACGAAAAATAATTTAAATTGAATTTTAAAACAATCCTATTAAATTCACATCAAGGTGTTACTCAAATTTTGCTATAATTTCTTTTAAAACCCATATTTTGAATTCATGAGAGATGTGAATAAAAAAGCATCAGCGAATAAATTTTATATATTTTTTCATCTTAAGATAATAATTGCACCTATGAATATAAATAAAACTAAAAAGAAAATGATGATTTAAAAAAAAAATTAACATTGCGTCACGCAAATTTGATATCATTACTTTTAAGACCCATATTTAAAATTCTTAGAGCCAAAAGAAAGTGCTGCGTCACAACTTTTAACTCGTTAAGGGTTTTTCGTACTGATTAAACATTCGCCAGGTTCATAAAGGTTTGTCGGTCACTCAAACACAGGGCATTCTTGCCTTAACCCTTTAAGCGTCGCAACCGGGTTTTTCCGTCTTTAGAAAGAAACACGAAAATCGTGGAAGCCGGGTTTTCCTGCCACAACTTTTTGCTTTCAAAAGAGGCCCAGGCGGGTTTTTCCACACTCCAAATACGTCTCGTAAATCGGCCAAGCCGTGTTTTTTCTCCATATCCTTCCCCCCCGAGCAGAAGACATGTTGACAATGGAGGCGGGTAAAGGCGTAGGGTACTTGTCACTTTGCTTGTACACTAAAGGATTAATGTACAATAGGTAAAACTTTTAAGTGGGAATTTGTTTATCTTCAGATGGGAGATGTTGTTGCAAAAGATTAAATATATCGTCCGGTTATATACAATGCTGTGCATTAGAAGAAAAATTTTTTTTTTGTCGCGTTCAGAATAGAATAAAATTAAATTTTTACAGAGAAATAATACGTTTCAAATAAACAGAAGTAATTAGAACTACAATGTTTGTAAAAACCATGTAATATCATGAAATATTTGTTTTAAATTATGTTTGAATTTAAATATTGTAATAATGTTTTTGTAATTTCTCTTTAAATAATTTCAGTTTTTACATACTAATTTAAAAATTAATAATTTTGTAACTATACAATTAGAAAACAAGTACTTCAGAAACGTATAACTAAAATTTTTAATACATTTTTATTTATATTAACTAGTTGAGATCTAAAATTCATTTTTCTTTAATGTTTTTCTAATATAAAATAATAGAACGAAATTTTAAAAGATATTCAAATAGTTATATTTTTGAAAACCAATAATAATAGAATATTCAAAATAACGTTATTTAAAAATTTTAACATACTGTCCATTAAGGGTGAATGGATTTTTTCTTGATATGCATGTATGTTAAAAAATAATATAGAAGATAGTACATTTTAAGTAACATTTTATTTTTCATGTTTTGATCCACAAAAAGGGTACCTTAAAAAACGAAAGCATACACAGCATCAGTTTTTTCTTATAATACTTTTGCTGTCAAATGTAACATTTCTCACTTTGTAATAAAGAAATAAATACATAAATATATAAAGTAAAATTATTAACGGGATAGTAAGGAATAAGTGCCTTGTGATAATTTATAAAAGGATTTTGAGATTTAATTGTTACTATTTTAATGTAACTAAGAATCCAACTTCCCGAGTTCCGTACACAGATGAAAAACATTTACTTCTAACTCTAATATATTTTATATATTTAATATATTTTTTAAGTTTCCCATTAATAAAAAAAGGGCTTTTTTGTATCAAAATATCAATAATGTATTTAAATAAAAGTCCAGAAATTTATTAAAAGCTATACTTTCGTATTAGCCGCATGACAGGAATTCAAAGATCACACTACATATTGCAGCATTTTTCATTGTTATAATTTCAGCGGTTTACGCGCGTAATTCAATTGCATGTTAGTTAAATTTGTGTTTTATTTATATGTTCATTCATGAAGTTTTAAGTTCGATCTAGAATATTAGCCGTATACAAATGGTAAACTATTTATATTGTTTTAAGTGCATATAATTAATCTTTTGTAATCGGGCTGCAAACCATAGAAATAGTTTTTAAAATAAGACATGCTTGAAAATTATTTTAAAAACCATAAACGACAAGTAAAGTTAGATGCAGTTTTCAAACAAAATATACTTGAAAAAAAAATTTTTTTTTTCATCATTTGGCAATGTAAAAATTGAAATTATTCTGTTACATATTTGTTAAATTCGTGCTTTATTATTTTTATATATTTATGGATGCAGTTTTAATTTCCTTACGGAAAATTTCTCACAAAATTCTAGTTAATAAAACAGCCCCCTTAATAAAAATTAATTTAATAAAATGGGACCCTTCACAAAAATCAATTTGATAAAATGGATCCCTTCATACAATTCTTATAATAAAACAAGTCCCTTCACAAAATTTCTTTTAATAAAATCGGCGCTTTCACAAAATTCTATTTCATAAAAGCAACTATTTATTATTTATTTATTATCTTGTAGCGTTTTAAAGTGTGTAATTTGCAAACAAACAAATTTAGCAAAGAGAAAAAATTCAGCAAAAGGTTTTTAAAAAATTTTTGCTAATAAATGCATGGTTCAAATTTTACAAACTGGACTTCAACTTTCGTTACAAAATGCTTTTTTTTACGAAAATATAACCAATTTCACAGAAATAACCGTTACTTTTCACAAAATGGACCCCCCCCCCAAAAAAAAAATAAATAAATAAATAAATTAATTAATTAATTAAATAAATTAAGCAATACTGATTTACGGATGCTTACGAATAACAGAAATATACATGATTTAACAGATAGCCCTACTTGTCTGGCAAAACTGAAATTGGTCTCAAACATTTATTATATATATATGTATGTATGTATATATATATATATATATATATATATATATATTTAAAGACTGGTACAAAGATCAGAAAGTGTTTTAACTTCTACAATTGCAAAGCAATCTCTGATTGTGGTACTAAGCAATCGAATAGCATTTCGCTTTCTCATACACAGACAAAAGATTTTATAGGAGAAAAAAAAAACAGAGCTGCTACTTTAAACCAATTTTCGAGATACGTCTGTCGGAGATGGATCTGATAAAATATAAGTTTTAACCCTAATCTATATAATAAATGTGCAAGTCATGTCACTGCCATAAAAAATTACAGGCTGGCCGCTTTCCTATCCGTATGCTAGATGGCCATTTTATTCAAACTTATTTTTCAAAAAAAAAAAAAAAAAAAAAAGTAACGTTTTAAGAAAGATCGTCAAAAAAAATGAAAAATTTATAGATGAGATACATTAATGTATATACTCTATTATACTCTGATGTATATTATTGTATATATATATATAAATATGTATATACTCTAAGGAAGCTTCAGATGAAATTAGGCAGACAGCCCAGTATCTCATTCCATCAAAGTAAACAACCACAAGAGAGTTGTTCTTCTTGAACCTTGAAAAAATTACACCAATGATACACTATTGATCAGCAAAATGTCTTTCAATACAAGAGTAACCGTGACACTAAAAAAAAAATCAATTTCTTAATTTTAAGAGCTCTTTAACTATAGATGATGAGTTGTCCTTAAAATGTATCCGTTAAAATGTATCCGTAATATTTCTAAAGAAGAATGAACACATATTAAAATTTAAATAATGTACAAATAAAGATTAAATTCGGTGATTCAGAAAATCCTTTCTCTAAGCAGTGAGTTGAATTACTATTAAATCTTTGTAGAAATTGCTTTTAAATTTTTTTATATATTGAAATGATTGAAATTATGTTACTAACACTCGTAAAATATGCCAATATTTATAAAACATGAATCTTAATAATGTGAACTTTATTAAATTATTACATTTTTATAATTTTTTTCTCAGTTTATTAGTTATATTTATGTTTACAAAATATTTTCTTAAAAATAAAAAAATAGATATTTTATCTTTAAATGAGAATCGTTATTTAAATTGGATTGTATTACATCATAAGAAAATATATTTTTTAAATTACACTTAAGATTAGATACAAATTAAAATCAGCTATGTATTTCAGTTATTCAGTACTTAAGTTTTTTTTTTTAAACTATAATTATTATAACAATTACAACAACCAACTATAATTTTTTTTTCGAAATTCTGTCTAAGGGATAATCTGTCTACCATCAAAAAGAACTGGCAAGTGTAAATTAGGTCTATATTATATTAAAAATATTTTACTATTATTATTATTATTATTATTATTTATGTACAATTTCATGAAAAATACTTGCCTAATGTTGGACCGTTTCATATTTAAAGTGATATAAAAATCCTTAAAATGTATCCGTTTAAAATATTTTCGCAATTGTTTAATTTTTTTTGTCGATTAACGAACGGCATATTGAAAGTAAAGAGATTTTAAGGATTTTTTTCAGGTTGTTTCAGTAAATTTCTTTGCTATCTCATGGGTAATAAAATCTTTAACATTTAATGGGATGTTCGAAATTTAAATGAAATAAAATAGGCATGACCAGCAGGAATTTAATTGCAGAAAAAAGAGCATATAGTTGATATTAAATACAATAGAAAAACTACATCCCTGTCAAGATTATATCAAGAAGAAACCATCCAAATAAATTTCAATGAAAGTAAAATAATATTTCCCTCCAGTCTATACTATCCATCCATAATAAGAGAAACCATAGAGATACTCACGCGCAAAAATACAATATGTAACAATGCGGCATCTTTTAATTTACCGAAACTGTGGCTAGAGTTACTCCATGGTCAAAGATATGAAAATAAACAATCAAGTAAAAAATAATAGATAACGTGCGTACTTTTTAAAAAAGCACATGAAAATAATAACTTCAAAGCCCGTGCAGCTTTATAATATTCTCATTTTGTTTTTGAAAATGACTCGGAAAGAGTCGAAACATGTAAAACAAATAATAAAAGTTATTTTAATTTATATTATGTTGTTAATTTTACACCTTTAGCATTTAAAAGTAATATACTATTTTACAAGGTGTTATAATTTATTATATTATTATATTGTGAAATAAAACACTTTTATACCATTGAATTATAAAATTATGATAAGGAAAATAAAAGCATTTTATTAAGCACATGAGAAGTATGATCTGATCAACAACCCCCAACATCCTGAGACGTTTTCTCGCTCATTTTTAGACACAAATGCATAAAATTGGCAGACCTGACTATTGAAGCAATTTGGAAGCAAATCGGGTCTTCCATTTTTTTTATAAATAGTTTACTTACCGAGTTATAAGCTATTCATGCAATGTGATGACCAGTTTTTCTCCTTTTTCGCGCTGCGGCGTCAGAAATTCAGTTCAATACGTAGACTTTCACAGTATGTTCTGAAAAATCTTTTGTTTTTACCAAAAAATAGAAAACGTCTTTCGATTATAAAGTCTCTGAATAAGAACACCTATCAGTTTCATGCGTTTTTTTTAACAGCAATGAATTAAAAATTATATCATAGAGTAGCCAATTTGAGAACAGACTTAAGGTGGTTCTCAAATAACCTCTGCTCAACAACACGAAACCTTTTGACACAATTTCTGACTCATTTTTAAATGCAAAGACATAAAATTTGCAGGCCTGACTACGGAAGTGATATGGAATCGAAATGAGTTTTCCATTCTTTAGTAAATAGATTGTGATGACGTGATGACACTTTTTTCGCTCTTCTCGTGCTGCCGCGTCGGGAATTCGGTTCAAAACTTCGACTTTGACAGTGTTTTTTGATAAATCATCTACCTTTACCAAAAAATGGAAAACGTGTTTCGATTACATAGTTTCTAAATAAAAACAGTTGCCAATATCATGCGTTTGCGAATAAAATTGAATTAAAAAATGTGTCAGAAAGTATTTTGTTTGGATTTTAGAACAGCCTTAAGAAATTTCCATTTAAACCACCCATAAGAAATCTCATGGAAAGCAATAAGGATTATAGGAAATATAAGAGCTAAAGTGTTGATAAACCTATTGCACACTGCTACATCGATAAAAGGAAAACTTTCATAACTTTTTGAAAAAGACGTTTTAGAAATAACTGACAGATTTTCCCAATCCCTACATTTTCAAAATTTGATCAATTTTTGATCTTTGATTAAAAAAAATGAATAAAAATAAAATATAATATTATTAAAAAATATTTAAAAAAGTAATAATTTTAAAAGTTAACAAACTTTATTATTCGGCTCAAAGGTTTGTAATAAAGCTTACTACTGGGCCCCTGATTTTGCTGACCCCCCCCCCCCTCCCCAAATGGCCCTGTTTACAATCACACATTGCTATAAATCATAATAAAATATAATTAAAGCCAAAAACAATTTTTATATATGTATGTATATGACAGAAACAGAAAAATGTTCTCTTTATTTGCTTATTTGAAACATTAGGTTTCTTTTCTGTCCATCCATCTCGTATATCAGGAATTATTAAAGATAAAAGAGAAAAATTAAAAGAAGAAAATGTTATATTTAATTATAGTAACACTTTTAGGGAAACTGAATGAAGTATCTGGAAAAGTTCTTTATTTGTTGTCTGAGGTCAGACTACAGTTTTTTTAAGACAGAATTTATTTATTTAAATGATTAAAAATGAAAAAAAAATATTTAACAATTTAACTGAATCCGACAAAATTAGTTCTTATGTTTTGTAATACTTATATTACATTATGATTAATTATATTTTATAATTATGTTTTATAATCCAGAAACCTTTTGAAACAGTTTTATTATAGCGAGCAAATGCTCGTTACGGATTCATTCACACTATAAGTGGTTTAGCTGTTCAATTATTTAATGACATCTCAATTTTAGAAATATTGCAATTTGCGTCCTCTTAAAAAAAAGAGAGGGGGGGGGGGTTAACATGAAACTATTAAAATGACAATTTACTTTTTGAATTTTGTATCAGAACATACTACAACTTTTAAAACATAATTTATTTTTATTTCAAAATTAAAAAAAATATATAAACAAATGAAAATAAAGTTTGTATTAATCTTCGTACATGTAACGAGAATATTAAAAAATTTTGTAAATGTAAAACTACCAATAAAAGTAAACAGAGGAAATTAAAACAAAAAACAATTATTAATTTGCTTTGACTACTCATTCTTACAAAAAATGAAATACGACAGTATTTCTGTACTCTATCCTTCTAAATTTCCAGGTACAAGTTGATGTCTTAGTATGTCAAAAGAAATATTTCCCCCTCAGGAAAGGTGGAAAGCATTTGCTATACAAAAGGGTTTTATTTTGCTCACCCGCCTACAGGACAATAAGGAAAAGCTTATCTTTCACTAGAGATGGGGGAAAGAAACATCGCCTTTGAAATTTTTAACGTGCATTTGAAGATCCGAGAATGCTTTTTTTGAATGGAATTTTTGCTAGCCGTGAGAATTTTTTGGGGGATAATTTTGAACTAGCATTAACCGCTTAAAGGGTTAAAGGAAAATTGCTATGTAAATTTGAGAATTGGCCTCCATCTGGGATTTTCCCGTGAATAACTATCCTACCGACTAGAAAATGTAATGAAATACTTGGTTTCACCCTTTTACGTTACGTATGCGTACTTTCCGGGGCCGGGTGCGACATTGTGTCGGGGCTGTTGAAATAAGAACAGAGTTTTTTCCTGGAGTCTGACTTTTTATTCCTTTTTAAATACAGTCTCTTTTTTACCAAGTCAGCCCCAGGGGTTTTGAGAGCCAAAATTACGAACGCATCATGGACTAGTTAACCCAGCCCGTTAGAGATGGTAATTTCGGGGGGGGGGATGATGGGGGCTACAGCCCGCCCCCCCCCCCTACCACCCGAAATTTTCGTAAATGATATGGAAAAAGTGCTGATGTATTTCTTTCTTTTTTGGAAAAGTTTAATTTTTTTTTCTATCATACAGCGGACTAGCCATTCTTATTAGTCCCACATTTAGTCCGCATTGACACAAAAGAAGAGAAAGAGGGCTGATGGTTACAGCCCCTTCTTCCGAAATAGTCGGAAATTAAATGAAAAAAGCGTTTTTTCCTTATATTTTTTAGACAAATCTGTAATTTTTTCTTCTGTCATACAGCGAAATAGCCATTCTCGTTAACCCCATATTAGTCCACACTAACATCACAGTATATCCAAAGACTAGCCATTCTTATTAATCCCACATCAGTCCGCATTGACACAAAAGAAGAGAAAGGGGGGGGGGGGGGTGACGGGGTTACAGCCCCCTCCTTCCAAAATAGTCGGAAATTAAATGAAAAGAGTGTTTTTTACTTACTTTTTTAGGCACATCTGTAATTTTTTCTTCTGTCATATACAGCGAAATAGACATTCTTGTTAACCCCATATTAGTCCACATGGACATTACAGTATACCCAAAGATGGGGAGGGGGCTGATAGAATTACAGCCCTCTCCTCTCGAAATAGTTGAAAATGAAATGAAAAAAAAAAAATAGTACTGATTTTTTTTTCTTTGTTTGATATAAATTTGCATTTTTTCCCCAGACATTTAACAGACTAGCCGCTCTCTTCGCTTTAGTTCCATTTTCATATTAGAGCACAGTGACACCAGATTATACCCAAAGAAGTGAAAGGGGCTAATGGGGTTACAGCCCCTCCCTAAATAGTCGAAAATGAAATGAAAAAGATGCTGATTTTTTTCTTTTTGTTTGTTTGAGATAAATTTGTAATTTTGTTTTCTGCAATCGTTACTTTTTTAGATAAATCAATTTTTTTTTCTGCTGTCATACCGCGAAAAAGTCCTTCCGGCCTGTACCGGGAGGAAAAGGTAGCTTTCCTATATCTTCGTTGTAAAATTTTAGCTAATGTTGCACGAAAGAGCAAACTAAAATGCAAAGAACCCAATTACAGAACATTCGTTAATACTGAATTTGAATAAGAAACTTGCCAAATTAGTTAACTATAGCCAAGTTGGCTTCATTTATGAAGACTTATTTCGGTCGCCAAATTTGGCGATATTTCGCCAAATGTCGCCAAGTTTGGCGAGAATTTGGCGCTAATGGATATGAATATATAGTTTTATGCGTATGATTGGGAAAATGATTACAACAATGAAAGATAATTTGCGAGAAGTCGCGTTCACTAAAACTTATAAATTAATCGTTGGATTTTTGTAATGTGCTATCTTGTTTCAAAATGTCTGCCACCCTAGAATTTCAAACTGCTGTATCTCAGCCGTTTTTTAAGATAGAGGTAAAACAAAAAAATACTCCGGAATCCTTGTATCAAGGCCTAACACTTAAGCAAAAAATAAATTTGAATTTTTAACTTTTTTGTATATTTACTTTAGTTTTAAACTTTTAAATGGCCGCCATCTTGAAACAAAATGGCGGACCAAGCTGGCCAACGAACTCGGTCGAGACATTGGTGAGCTTAATACACACAATTAGTTTCATCGAAATTGATTTATAAATACGAGTGCTATCGCATGACATAGATCGGATATATCTATTATATATAAATCAACATTTGAACGGAGGTTGGTTTTGGGGTCTGGGGGTCATGATCGGTGGAAATATACCAAAATTTTCCGAAATTGCTTTTCTCCGAACGGCTGCAATAGGTAACTTTCTACTTTTTTGTATTGAAAGCTTTGTACTTCTAAGGATCGAATTACATTACTGCCCTGCAATTGATTGCAATTCTTAACATTCAAAATAATGTTCTTGTATAATTACTTGTAACTACTATTTAAACACTTTCCTTATGGGTGCCTGACGTTGCTCTTAAACAATCTTTGGCCCCTTACATGAAAGTATTGGAGAACCGTTCTAATCCCCACCAGTCAGTTCTACTTCTTCACACTTTCTTTCTACAACAAAGGGTTGCCAACAACTACTAAGATAAGAAGGGAGTATTTGTACTTCTAAGGATCGAATTACCCTTACCGTCCCGCAATTGATTACAATTCCTATTTTCAGAATTTTCCCTTTTGCAAGTACACCTTTTTTTGGCGGGGCGTGTGTAGGGGTGGGGTGAGAGGATAGAAGTAGTAACAAATCTAAAATTAAACCCCTTATTCAAATTTTGTATGTTAAAACTAACTTACTTTCTAATTTAAGATTTAAAATAAAGTGTTTGTATAATCACTTATTACTACTAATATACCCTTTCTTTATGGGCGCCTGACGGCGCCCTACTACTTGAACTTATTGGAGGGGGAGGCTCCCCCCCCCCCCCCTAAAGCTACGTCCCTGTGCTCAGACACATACACATATTGACTCATTGCAAAATCACCAAACACAGACTTTGGGAATCTTAAAGAAAATACCAACTCGCACACATGCATACGCACATACATAGAGAATTGTTACAGAAATAGGAAAAGCGGACTCAGGGAACCTATAAAAGTAAAGATATAAATTTCATAGTCTTTTTTTTTCTTGTCATGATTATAATATTTTCCTTACATTATACGTGTCCGTAATGTAAAAATGCAATAATTTTCAATGCTCTTAGTATACAATAGTTATTCTATGACTATCTCAAAAATAAACAATGTCTAACAAAAGTCTCGTTGCGTGGATTAGTGTTATTAAATTACGAATTCTATTTCAAATACGTACTTTCACATATGAAATAAGGTTAACAATATTTTAATTTATGGGAAGCTATGAACGACCAACAGATAAAAAACTTTAATTAATTTAATTTAAATAAATTTTAATTTAAAATTTAATTTTTCGATTACTTTTCTCTGCAATTCAAAATGAAAAGCAAGATTCATAATCAAGTTTGCCCTATGGGTGATACAGATACAGACCCTAATGATCGAGACTATGAGCGTCCCACCCACTTTTTTCCCCAGGATTACACCACTCTCCAATATTTTTTGCTAGAGTGCGCTACTAAGAGTGGGAGGTGATAGACAGTTAATTGGTTACTTAGCTCTAGCATGTTACCCGGGTTTTTGACCAGGCCAATTCCTGCAGAATCTGGTCGCCCAGCCAAACCGCAAGCACTTGTAAAAAGCGTAATATTCAGCACTTTTAAACTTAAGGAGAGATCAAAAGTGATGTCTGAAAGTAATAATTGTGAGGCAGCAAAACAAAGATACCAGGGGTAAATTTGATTTAATACGCATTTATGAAGTTAGAAAAATGTTTTGGGTATTTTAAATTTTAAATTTTGAGTTTTAAATTGTGTGACTTACTATAATCACTGATGCATGAAGTTCTTTCAAAGTGTGCTACAAATTTTAAGTAGGTAGCATTTTTATAAATTTTGGAAAAAATCATAGTTGTATGTAAATTTTGTAAAATATTTATAAATTGTTTTACCTTTCATTCTAATGTAATACAAATTAATAAATTATCAAGCACTTAAATAACCCCACACCCCAACCAAAAAAATAAAATAAAATAATAATCTACATTAATAAAAGAAAGTTTCTCTTTGTGTGTGTGTGTATGTTTGTTCGTCTGCGAAGACAAGCAAAATCTAGCATATTTAGAAGCCTGAAAATTTATATGTAAATAGTCCAAGGCCTGAACTGATGCACCTGAGACTCAGAATTTTAGTATTTTGATAATTACCCAAGATATTAATTAAAATCTCATTAAACATCACATCGAAAATCCCATATTTTTACTTTCTTCTATCTTTACAAGAAAGTATTGGATTCATGAAAATTTTCGACTCCCGGTTTTCAACGGATTTATACGTTTTAGAAGGTCCTGAACACGATTTGACTATTTTTAGAAAATGTCTGTCTGTGACTCTGTCTGTCTGTCTGTCTGTCTGTGACAAAAATTTTGTGGGCGCTCTATCTCAAGAACTAATGCTCGGAATTTAATAAAACTTTAGATTCAGTTAGTCCATAATATAAATTGGTGCTGATTAGTTTTTGGTAAAAATCGCCCAGCAGGTGGCGCTGCTATGCAGCATTTTTCGCGATTTTCGCAATAGCTCTATCTCAAGAACTAATGCTCGGAATTTAATAAAACTTTAGATTCAGTTAGTCCCTGATATAAATTGATGCTGATTAGATTTTGGTAAAAATCGCCCGGCAGGTGGCGCTGCTATGCAGCATTTTTCGCGATTTCCGCAATAGCTATATCTCAAGAACTAATGCTCGGAATTTAATAAAACTTTAGATTCAGTTAGTTCCTGATATAAATGGGTGCTGATTAGTTTTTGGTAAAAATCGCCCGGCAGGTGGCGCTGCTATGCAGCATTTTTCGCGATTTCCGCAATAGCTATATCTCAAGAACTAATGCTCGGAATTTAATAAAACTTTAGATTCAGTTAGTCCCTGATATAAATTGGTGCTGATTAGTTTTTGGTAAAAATCGCCCGGCAGGTGGCGCTGCTATGCAGCATTTTTCGCGATTTCCGCAATAGCTCTATCTCAAGAACTAATGCTCGGAATTAAATAAAACATTATATTCAGTTAGTCTCTGATATAAATTGGTGCTGATTAGCTTTTGGTAAAAATCATCCAGCAGGTGGCGCTGCTATGCAGCATTTTGAAAGATTTACACGATTTTGGCGATAGTCATATCTCAAGAAATACTGCACGGAATTTAATAAAACTTGAGCTTCAGTTAGACATTGATATAACTTGGTGCTGATTCTTTTTAGTCTATGCGAAACCTGTGTGAGATAGAAGAAAGTTTTGGATTGACACATCCGACTAGTTTTTTATCAAAATGGCTAAAGAGGAGAACACATATTCTCGATTTGCAAACAGAAATGAACGAATTTGAAATTCATTTACTAATTAACGAATTTTAAGAAAACTAATTACGATATCGATTCGAAATTTTCTGTGCATATGTAGCACAATTTTCTGCATCCGACCGACAATGCAATTTTTTTTAAAATTCGGCCGGTAATTTTTCTTAATTTTTGCAAAAATCTGCCGGCGCCAGTCAAAAAAAAAAAAAAAAAAAAATCCCAGAAATATTCAGACAGGGATCTGCTTTCATTAAAAACTTAACTACAAAGAGATCAGTTTCTCTGGCCGATTCTTCCATTTAGATTGCAAAAATGAAAGGAAATAACTGCCATTTTTTTTACTAATGAACAAAAATTAAGATAACTAATTGAGATATATATATAGAGATTTGAAATTGAGCATGGAAAGGGTGCCATCTGGCGGCTATTTTAGCGTAGCGTCTTCGTTATGTTCTAATTATCAGAAAAATATAATTATTTTTTTAATGATCTCGTTAATGTAGGACATATGTTCCCGGGGGGGCGGTAGCGGGTCCAAAGGCAAATGGGGGGTGTTAAGCTCGTCAAGGGGGGCGGCCGTGGCATAGCTACCTATTTAGGAAATTAATATAATAAAACTACCTGACCCCCTGGCGTTGCCTGGGCCCGTGATAAAAGGCTTAAATATGCTTTTAAATGAAAATCTGTACAAACAAACTTAGGGCTGGGGGTTCCAAATCGGATTTTTTTTTTTTTTTTTTGCGAATATCAAAAAATCGCTGTGTAACACAATAAACGCTAAAACTCACGGAGGAAAAAATTTTATTGTAATGGACTAAAACATTGTAACCGCAATTATTTCATGAATGTCAAAAAACCGTTGTAAAACGCGACAAATCGCTATAAAGTGCGTTAAAAATCGTTTGAAGTTCAAAAATCGTGGATTGCAAAATTTGCTATATTAGGCTGGCTGAAAGTTCGAAACCACATTTCTTTTTTTTTTATTAACCTGCATTTCAAAAAATTTCAGAAAGATGGCAACACATGAATGAAGAGAGATTTCCAAACGAACCTGTGGTTTGAATCTGCTCAAGAAATTCGTTTATTCTGAGAAAAGATGATAAAAGTCATTATAGCCATTATTTTCACAACTATCTATATACTGTAGAAAAGTTAATTTATTTAAACTTAAACCGTGAGTAATTTTGCATTTCAAAATGTTTGAATCAAAGAAGAAATGCAGGCAATATAGTATTGAGTATTTGAAATGTGGATTTACGCACTCTCCTACAAACCAACCATTACCTATGTGTTTAATTTCCTAAAAAGTTTTTCCAAATGAAGCCATGAGGCCTTCTAGGCTGCAAGAACATTTTAATAAAATACATGTTGATAAAAAGGACAAAGATTTATCCTATTTTAAAAGACTGGAAAGGAATGTTTAAAACAGTGAACTGTATCCAACCTGTTTGAGTCGTTTTCTAAACAAGAAAAGAGGATCATGTACGCTAATGGCGCCTGGTGCATGTAAAATCCGTCGTGGGTGTAAAGTCCTCCAAATTCCCTGTGAATTATACCTCTGGGGGTGCCTAATCAGGTGAAGGTCTCGTCACCTGATCAAGGCTCTAAATTACGAGACCAACTCGCATAACGATGACAGGTCCATATAAAAAGAATAACATCAATTAGCAGCAAAACAAAATGGGAACAAAACTAAGTCCTCCACATAGCCGTCCTGTCAGCAACGGCCAGCCGCTACGCGGCATCTCTTCAGTGGCGCTACGCGCCCCGGTATCAGGCACTAAACCCGTTTAAGCTAGGGAAACCTGGCAGGTAGGGGCCTGGTCGCCGGTCTCAAAAAAAAAAAAAAAAAAAAAACAAGAAAAGAGGTAATAAAAACTGTTCTTCATCCAACTCTATTAAATAACGAAGCAGTACTCTTATCATATGTTTGATTCATAAAAGAACTAAAACCTTGCCAGGAGTTATTTTTTGCTAAAAATTTGGAAACTGATACCAAGAGAGAATCTATATTTAATACCGTGAGCAAGTTTTTCAAGAGAAAGAAATTCCCATTCGTAATATTTTGTCAGCTGCTACTGGTGGTGCTCTAGCAATGAAGGGGCGTCATAAGGGCATTTGAAATAAGTTGTACCAGATATACTCGCTATACGTTGCATTATTCATCGTCAGCATTTGGTTACAAATAAAATTAATGAACGCCTGCATACGTCGCTTCATTGCGTTATTAGAGCAGTCAATAAGATTAGAAGCAATTCATTGCATAAGAGATTATTTGGCCAGCTTTGTAGTGAAAATGATGATTAGATTCATTTGCTGCTGCACACAGAAGTTCGTTGGCTCTCAAAAGATATTTGTCTTAATCAGTTTTGCTATCTACTTGACTCAGTACTGAACTCCCTTTGAAAACAGCAACGAAAAACTGATTACATCCAAAAATCCCATCTCTTATTTGACAGACCTGTTTAGAATATTTAATGAAGTCAATTTACAATTGTAAGGTGATGAGTTGAATTTAATTAAATCAAAAAACGTCATAGCTGTTTTTGGGGAAAATCTTCTTCCGCTCAAACGAAATCTAGGTAGGGAAGCCACTTGCCAACATTATCATCAGCCTCTGCAAAACAAGAAGATTTACTTACTTACCGCCAACACTTGGACGTTCTTCATGCTGATTTTACGAAGCTACTCTAGGATATTTTAAACATGAATATCCCGAGCTGGGTTTTAGATTCTTTCGCAAATACGGATACAGAAGAATAATCAAATTTAGAAGAGGAACTCATGTCATAACTAACGAAGGACTAAAAGTAAAATTCAGAAACGGATACCAAGAATTCTCGCTTAAAACATCGATACCAGCACTCTACACTGGAATGTGGGCAAGAGTACAGAAATTTCAAAATTAATTTCCTTCATAGTATTTGGCGGATCGTGCAGTATAGCTAATTTACTGTCTAAGAAAAGGAACAGACTCCATAATCAATGAACGTGGCAATTTCGACTGATGTTAACGAAATTGGAACCTAACATTAACAAATTGTTAAAACTTCTCCAGCCTCAACTATCTCATTTTTTTGTTTCTCATTGATTTTATGCGAAACCAGTTTTTACTACATTTGATGGTCCTTTTAATTAATTTTTGTGTTGTGATTCTTAGTAGATGGATAGACAGATAAAATAGGTAAAGTTAATATGCAATAATATTTTAATATTTGGTATTATTAACTATTATGGAAGAAGGGGGGCGTTGGGATTTTTTTTCTTGTAAAGGGGGCGTTGGGATTTTTTTTCTTGTAAAGGGGGCGTTGGTCTGGAAAAGGTTGGGAATCTATGATGCAGGAGAATGTGATTTTCTTGAACAAATTATTCGTTATACTTGCGGGTATGGGTAGGAAGGGGGTTAACGCCTTACTCTGATTTACATAAAACAAATTCCATTTAAGAAATTTAACATTTTTAGCTTCTCCTGTAGCATTTTATAAATATTATATATAGAGAATACCGGAAATTTCAAATAACGATTTTCGTAAAAATTAAATTTATGTTCCTAATAAAAGTACACAACCCGTATTTACTTGATGTATGCCAACAATCAAAAGTAAATGTTTTGTTGTTGAGCACTTGCATTCTTATCTCAGATTCTATGGGCCCGATCACAACGGGTTTGAATGATTCGACTTGTTTTTCGATCGCGTTACAGATTTTAGTTTCACCTTCCACCGCCAGGGGTCGCATAATTTTTTTCGAGTTCTATGGGCCCGATATCGACGGGAATTGGTTCATTCAACTCCCTTGATATAACGGGTACTCATGTCGAATGTTCGCATAGAACAAATTGCGCCCCTGGCGGTGGAAAGTGGAACTAAATGATTTTGAAGCACGTGCTCAGCACGCCTGCTATACGGTGCAGCAGGCAGCGGGGGCACGTGTTGGAATTTCGTTTGGAACAAAGTACGCGGTTGGTGCCCCTTTACTTACTGGGCGTAAACTTACGCCTTTGGTGGCGGAAGGTGGAACTAAAAGATTTTGCAGCGTATGCGCTGCACGCCTACTATACGGTGCCACAGACAGCGAGAACACGTGGCATATTTTTTTTTTACCCAACCATGTTTTGCCACCTCATAATCCGATTGGCCAACGCTTTCGGTGGAAGTGATCTTGGCGGGCGGGAATCGTGCTTGACGTAAACCATCAGAGGAGAGTGTTTCGACGGCAAAAGTGATTTAAATACTTTTGTTACGTGCATATCAAAAGAATTAGAAAAACTAGAATATCATGAAAATTAATAGAAATATATTAAATTAGTTTTCTATTTGGATATTTTTATCCAATCAATTGATTATAAATATTAACCTGTGTTATTTGATCTTTTAATGTATAAATACCGAATCCCAAAAAAAAGATAATCTCCATTATCTAATGCAGTGGTTCCCAAACTTTTGAGCTCGCGGAGCCCTTTTTGGGAAGAATTTCTAAGGCGGAGCCCCTTAACCCCACGGTACTCTATGGTTTACAAATTAATGTTTTTTTTTATGCCTATGGAGCAGAGAAAGATCTGCTGGATAAGAATCTGAACCAGTAGTTTCCAACATGGGGTCAAGGTTCTCAGTTTGGCTTGATACAGAAATTCTGAATTTATACTAAAAATTTTGAAAATCCAATTTTCTATTATTTAACTGTTTAACAGTTTTATTTAATAATACTATTATTGGACGCAATAAATTAAAAATAAGGACTAAAAACCACTTTTTTTGTATTTAAATATCTGATTTGTATAATCGAGATATGTCCGCTAAATACAGCAAAAATTATAGTTCAAAATTTGTGGTTTCTAGAAGCTTTTAGTAACGAAGAAAACAAACTCTTCTTACTCGAGCGACGTTCGAGCAATACTGTTAAGGGGTTAATGACATCCATTCTTTCGGGAATTCCAGTATGAACTCGAAATTAAAGATCAAAATGGCAACCGTGTCTGGGTTATGCATTGCATTGGTGCTTACGTAGAACTATTATTATTTATGGAGAAAACCACATACACACACAGAAAAAAATGTAAGTTGTACAGTTTTCGTTTACAAAGAGAGACTTCTGTATAATCCCAATAGGCTACTCACGAAAAGAAAGAAAATGCGTAGTACTTCTAAACATGCAACGAATACGAATCGCCTCTGAGCTTCTTCTTTTGAACCATTTTTAGCACTTTCCAACCTAGTTGAAAAGTGCTTATGACTTCGGTTTGTCTGGCCGTCTGGCCGTCTGCCGTCTGCCGTCTGTCCATACTCTAACTCCCGTAAATATGCTCGGATTGCTCTGCAATTTTTATATGTTATTGTCGTTATCTATAGCATGTTCCCTATTTCAACGGAAGTGTGTAGCACTTATAGTTTTTTTACAGGGACACTCAAAAGAATTCCGTTACATTGCGGTCTATGGGGAAAAATCATTTGCGGTTTATTTAAATAATGTTTCACTATTTTAAACGCATTGTAATTTATATATATTACTAAGGTGCATTAGAAGAAGCTTAATATGGAACAGGGTGTGCATAGCACTTATGGTTACTTTACAGGGACAGTAAAAATAATTCCGTTACATTACGTCTATGGAGAAAAATCGTCTGCGGTTTATTTAAATAATGTTTCACTATTTTAAACGCATTGAAATTTATATAGATCACTAAGGTGCATTACAAGAGACTTACTACGGAATATTGTGTGTATAGCAGTCATCGTTCATTTACAGGGACACGCAAAAGAATTATCTACAGTCTGTTAACAATAATTCCTGGAAGTGCGTTTTAAGTTATTGAACGCGATTTTAATTTTAACTTGCTTTTTGTCTCTTACGTGGTGTGTATAAATTCTGTAGGTCCTATACAGGGCAGCACAAAAGTTCGCGAACACATTTCTGTTTATTGACAAACTCCAGACGGAGAATTTTAAACTGTGCTACGCGTTTCCTAACTGAACTAAAATTATCATCCTATGTAGTATATATACAAATCTATAGATCCTATACAGGGCTGAATAAAAGTATTCGGACATTTTTCCGAATATTGTATATGTTGGAAATTCCTGAAATTATGTTTTTAAATATGTTATGCGTTTTCTAAATTGTTTACTTAGATGTTAGCTTTTAGCTTATTAAACGGTATGATTTGTAAAATTATTTTGGAAGCGTTGGAAAGTGCTATATAATCTATGCTTGACGCATGATTTTTCGTTCTTGTTTAAAAATACATTTAGAAGCAGTTCATTGTTTTAGTGTTTAAGTAGGCGGGCCAAAATCTATAACCTGTATTGTTAGGTGCAACATCATTCACTTTTTTGGATGTTTTATTTGAAGTATTTAGCTATTAATTATAGTTTTGAAAGAAACTTTCTTTCATGATTCTTTTTGCCTCAAAATAGATATACGGTTAAAACGACACATGTTAAAAGAACTGCAACTAGTAGAAAAACTTTACTGTCAAAACGGGATATAAGGGTGGGGTTAAATTTACATAAGGGCGGGTACTCATTGACGAAAAGTCTAAGCAAGGGGTGGAGCTGATCAAAAGTTTAGATTGTTAGTGTGCTGACAAATGTAAAGAACCAATATATATTTTTTAATTACTACAGCCTTATATCTGATAGGAAAATGTGGCATCACAACATAAGAATCTTAGCCAATGGCGAGACCAACTAAAACAAAATTTTAAAGAGGGGTTGTTAAGTGATACAAGATGTTAAAAAAAATGCGTTTTCAGCAACATACATTGCTTTAAAAATTAAGCACAATTATGTAAAACAGCATAGAAAATTTAAATAACTAAGAATTAATAAAAATAAAATAAATAGATGAAAGGAATTAAAGTTACTAACAGAAAATAGAAAACTATATACTCAAAATATACAAATATTAAATGAATCTAATGAAGGGTTTATTAAATTATACGAGATGTTACAAAAAGAGGCGTTTTAATCGACAAACATTGTTTTACTATGAAAAACAGTACAGAAAATTTAAATATACAAATAGCATAAAGAGATTAAAGAAATTAAAGTTTCAAAGAAGAAAAGTAATAGGGGAGACCGGGGCAAGATGACTATGTTAACAATTTTTGTTGTTTATTAATTTATTTTGAAGTAATAGTAAAATTAATTTTACATGAACTGATAGAGTATACCTTTCTAGTATTAAATACATTACCATTTAATTTTTCAAATAAAAAAAAATAAAGGACAATTTTATTTTTTCATAACATTAACAAATCTTCATCTTGCCAGTACTGGGGCAAGATGACAACACTGAAAAAGATTGAACATATTTTATCTTTTGAATATGTTATATGGTTTAACAAATGATAACTGTGTTTTTACATCTTACAAAGTATCAAACTAAGCATAATGCACTGATTGTAACGTAATTTTGAAGTGTTTAGTTGTGCAGCTAACAATAGTCACAAATAAAAATGCCATTTTCATAATTGGAACATTCCTCATGCCACCACTCTTGTCATTTACAGCACTGGATCCATTCTTCTGTTGGTGGGTCACAATGCCGGGAGTTGGCCTTAAACGCTTTTTGAATTTTTTGGGAGGAGGGGGACCAGCGGGGGAGGGGGGAGGTCTTGACCCCGTCGAACGATACTCTCCTCGTACCGATCGATGCTTGGAAGTGGAGATACGGACCCCGATAGGGTTTTTCTTTCGGGAGGCTAAGGGGGGGGGGGGGGGCTTAGCGGATGGCAAAAATGTCTTCCTCTGGTCGCCCCCTTTCGAACAACACCTCCCCCGATCCCATGCGCCCCTTAGCCCCAGAGGAGATAGAAGCGAAAGGTCGTGCGAAGAAACACACAGACAAACAAGCGTTTACAGGATTTAAATAGAATGGACAACATAGGTATTCCGAAGGTAATAAATTCCGAAGCCAGATGACGAGCTCGTCATCTTGCCCCGGACTGCCTGTTTAAAAACATTCGTTTTCATTGCCATGAAGAAAGGCGATTAATTGACATTTATTCATGGTAATAGGCAGTATTTAAACTAAGTTACTCATAAATATTAAAGAGAAACGATATATCTTACCTGTATCTGTAGCAGAGCTCATTTACACATGCATAAAAGTTATAACGTGGCAGCGGAAAACAATCAAAGCTTCACAACTGACAAAAAAATGGCGATTTCAGCGTCTCTATAGTATTGTTTAACGAACGGCCGATAGGAGAGCCAGTAGTGTCCGGTTGATGCTGCCACCTAGCGGAAAACGGAAAAATTAAAACATTCGTCATCTTGCCCCACTCTTCATCTTGCCTCGGTCTCCCCTATATATACACTATATACACGAATGTAAAATGAATCTAATGAGTTGGCTTTAAATGATACAAGATGTTATAAAAAAAGATATTTTTTTCGACAAACATTGTTTTACTATGAAAAACAGTATAGAAAATTTAAATAACTAAAAATTAATACAAATAACATAAACAGATTAAATAAATCAAAGTTATAAAAAAGAAAAAGAAATATATATATATATATGCACAATATACACAAATGTAAAATTAATCTAGTGAGGTATTTTAAATGATACAAGATCTTATAAAACAAAGTTTTAAGCGACAAACTTTTTTTAAAATTAAATACAATTATGAAAAATAGGATAAAAGATTTAAGTAACTAAAATTTAATAAAAATAAAATAAACAGATTAAGGAAATTAAAATTCCAAAAATAAAAATAATACAATATACAATATATACTAATATTAAATGCTGATAGAATTTTTTTTATTCTGCACAAAGTGTGACGAGCAATAACGTATAAAAGTTTAGTGTGGAAAATGTGGTTAAATTGTTTTGAAATTTTTTTTATATCTGGTGCAATTTTTGACAATTATAAGCGAATGTCTGGCTCTGCATCTGTTCTGGCTTCTGTACTTTGTTTTCATACTTGTGTAAGCGGAGAATCCAGCTTCACACAGAATGGGAAGAAGTCGTTGAGAATGGGAGTAAAATTAATTTTTCTCTGTCTGACAAGATTTTGTATACCTCTGTCAAAAGACACCAAAATACTGTGATACGTTTGTTTTGAAAAGAGATTTCTATGAGGTCTCCTCTGAGTTATGGGAACCTCCGCCGTATCGTAGCAACCTATGTCGTCGATCACTCGGGTAAGAGGGCTTGGGGACCCGCAGGTGGCGGCCCTAGGCCGGTCGCAGCGCCGCGCCGTAGCGAGACAAAGCTACTGGTGCGTTAAAAGTCTCTCAGGACTTGGGTGCGACGATTCGTACGCGCCGGGTGCCCGTCAGGGCGCCTGGCGGCGCAGCTTAGTTTTATATCGCTTTGAGATGTTAAATGAATGAGAGTATCGTATTCCTCAAAGTTTAAACTGTGCATTTTTTTAACACTGAATGGATTTATAGTACCCATTTAAAATCGTCGAGCATCTTATTTTGAGCAGCTGGAAAGTAATGCTCAAATGAATCTATCAGAGCTTCGATATGATCTGGAATACTTTTCTGATTTTTTTTTCAAACGGGAATAACGCTCATTAAAGAACATTGTAGTAAGAGGAAAACAAATTTATATCTGCCATTTCTACACACTCCGACAAGAAGGTAAGTTTCCTCTTAATTGCAGACACTTTGGAGTTTGCATCAAAAACAGTAACACTTTCTCCTTGCAACGATAAATTCATTTCGTTCATTTTACTAAAAATTTCCGCCAAATACGCCAATTTACACGACCAATCTTCTCCATTTAAAACTCTTGCTAGTTGAGAGTTGTGATCTGTCAAAAATGCTTCAACCTCTGCACGCAGCTCCAGCAAACGTGTCAACGCTTTTAATCGGGATAACCATCTTACTTCAGTATGCAGCGATGCAGGCTTCCCATATCTGCGCAAATTAGTTTGAAGAGTCTACTTTTAAGTGGTCTTGATTTTATAAATTTTATTATTTTTATGGCATCATTCAGAACTGTCATAAGTTCAAGAGGCATTTTTCTAGAGGCTAACGCGTGTCTATGAAAAACATAATGGCTACTGCTGCATTCCTTTGACTTATCCTTAATTTTAGCAATAGTTCTAACATTGTGACCTACCATTGCTTTCACACCATCAGTGCATATATCTTTGCAGTTTTCCCATGGTATTTCATTTGATATTAAAAAATCATCCAAAAGATGAAATATTTCCTCCCCCGGTGTATTGGATTCTAGTGGTCTGAAGAAGAAGTTCCTCCTGATAGCTCTGAAAGTAAACATAACGAACAAATACTATTAAAACCACCAATCCAGCGACGTCTGTCGATTCATCCATTTGTAGGGCATATTTATTATGTTTCAGACGATTGATAAGTGTTTCTTTTACGTTATCTGCCATATCGCTAATTCGTCGAACAATAGTGTTATCTAACAATGGAATATTGTAAACTAAATTGGCAGCTTTTTCATCAAACAAACATCTGGCAATATCAGTTGCACAATCATGGCGTCGCAAGTTAAAGGTGTAATTGTTACTTTAATTTATGAAATAACTAATAAATCAGTAAAATATCATTAAATATACAGATAAATGTCAAATTAAAAATCACTTGATGACATAACAAACATGTGTATCTGACTTCAAGTCTATATGACACCACGATCATGCAGTTTTGCGATAGTTTTTATTTATGAAGAGAGGTCGACGGGATAATGGAGAAGTACTGAAATTTCTTTCCATGGTACCTTATTAATTTAAAATACTTTATTTAAAATTTTTCTAATAATATCATGTTATGAGAAGGCCTATGGTAATTTTTTTTAGGACCTAATAAGATATCTTTGAAATAGGTAATGTGGTAACTATTTCCCTTATAATGTATTTTTCTAGAACCACTTTAATACATGTAATATTGTGTGTATCTAAACAGTCCTTGAAAAGTGCTTGAATTTTATTTGTTCTCAAGTGTATGAACCATGTGAAACAGAACTCAAGAATTTGACATTAGAAAATACAAAGTTTTTAAAGTTACAACATAAATCAGATCCAATGCATAGTCAATAAAGTTTTGTGCAATTATTTTTTTATGGTCTTTTGTTTAAAAGCATTCAATTGATTTTTTTTTTTTTTTTTTTTTTCTAATGAGACTATTTTCAGTAAATAATATTCTCATTTTCTTTATCACTATCAAAATAGATCAAAGATTTTTCATTCGTTTTTAAAATCTAGGCTGTGATCAAATATAACATAAAATAGCCTGAAAAAAAATATATAATTTGCTTGCACCATCTCCATAAAGTATATGAATAATTTAACTATCGAAATTTCATATTATTTTTTAATTTCTAAGAAGTAACTTAAACTATTACTTAACAAAATGATGTAATAACTTATTAAGCAATCTATCTAAAATGGTATTACAGTACAGAACCATTTATCCAAGATGGTCAAGGTTTGTGATCACATGCACATAGGTGAGTAATCTAAGCACAATTTTTGCAGTGCAGCTAAATCTCGGATGTGCTTTCAAAAAATTACCTTTACATAAAAGAGATAACAGCATCGTTTTACATTTAACAGCAACTGTTTCTTTAAATGTACATGCTAACTGTATTGCTATGTTACTTATCTATATATTTAAAACGCTAAGCGTTTTCTTTCGACAATTCGTGAGAGCAAACTACTGCATCAAATTGCATTATTCTTTTTTTAAATGAAAGATATTTGAACGCAGATTTGTTATCGTGCATTCGTTTGTTCGAAAATTTAATTAATTAGCCGTAATTTTCAATTAAACTTTTACTTCTGCTAATGACGTCATAAAGTCGGCAATTCTGATAACGCCCACTGTTGCGAAGCACAGAGTTTATTTTCTGAACTCTGTGGTTGCAATAGGATAAAAGAGAAATAATAAATATTAAAAGAACGTGGCTTTTAGGCCAAATTTTTTAATTAGCAAGTTAAATTTTTGTAAAAATATTTATTCGCGTGTTTTATAAGCGAATAAAAATTCATATTTATTGAGACGTCACGGGAATATTGTCCATTGGGTTTATTTTATCATTATGCATTATAACTTTGTTGCTGCCATTTTTCCATTACAATTAAATACAAAATATATTTTTATTTGTATACATGGTGTTTAAGCATTAAAGTAACGTATGTAAAGTACGTGTAAAAAGTTTGCGCCGGTGAAAATGACTTTATGTTTAGCTTGAAATGCATTTTTACATTGATAAAACGATAAAACTAAAGAGAAAATGTATATAATTGTGTCAACTTGGAGCCGTCTTTGATTGCTTCATTTTGATTGCATGTTACCAATTACTTATTTTTTTTAATAATAGGTTTGAAGATTTCCTTTTATAATAAAAAAAATACAAAAGTAAAGGATTTCAGGAAATTTAAAATTAGTAAAAATAGTGTTATGGTAGAAAAAAAAACTTGAAATAATGATTGTATTTTTAGCTAGAATAAACAATGTAAGACTAATATTTCATAGGAATTATTTTGGTAGGTTTATTATAAGTTCATTTAACAGTTCCTTATTAGCACAAAGTCTTATTTCTTTCACTGTGAATTTCTCTTTCGATGTCAAAAAATGGTTTTCTAATTTTTAACGCCAGCTAAAAGACAGTGGCAATTTTTAGAAATGTACAACGGTTGTGACAATAAACGGCGCTATCGCTTTAGCTTTCATCGCGCTTACATCACTTCTAAATACTACAAACTTCTATTTTTTACTACATTTTACTATATTTTACAATTTCAATTCATCAATTAGAAAAAAAAATTAGCATTCGATTGAAATTTATTTGAAAACTGCAGCTTAATTTAACAACTTTTTAAATAATTTTTAAGCATGAAAAGTTTTTCAATTCTATCTTATCAATGACCACCAGTTTGCTTCAATAATGTAAAATAGCCCCCGCGAAAGTTGCCACAATTGAAAATAGATTTCCGTAACTATCATAAAAAGTGAATAATAATAATAATAATAATAATAATAAAAACAGTGATAAATCATAAGATCTGATTATCCATAAGATAGAACATTTTGGCGCTAAACAAAAATCTGTCCCCCCCAACCCCCCCCCCCCCCAAAAAAAAAAAAAAAAAAAAAAAAAAAAAAAAAAAAAAAAAAACTATTTTCAGTTTATGTTGAACATAAAATTGATATGTTGAATTCGTTGATGTATATGTTCCATCAGATATCAGATTATGCTAGGAATGGTATTTTTTTATTCTTTAAAGATCCATTTGCCAACTGTATAAGAGGGAAAATATCCCCGACTGTGATAGAAAAGGGACAATCATCCTGATTATGTCAAGGAACCGAAGAAACCAAACAAATAAATTACATTTAAAAACATTAAAAATCTCCCTCATCTGCAGATTGATTTACTACAGTAAAAAAATTCTTCATCTTTATATAAAAATTGATTAGTTTAAAACTATGGATGTGTTTTAGAAGATATGAATTTGAAACGAACAATGATTAAAGAGGACAATTTAAAACTTTTAATTTAAACATTTTAAAACTTTTTTTACGTCGAATTTCGACGGTGCTTTTGGGCAGATGCAATGCACATGTGCATAGGAGCTCATTCGGTGGCATAATCACAGGGGGGGGGGGGATGTGTGCTTTATTTACTATGTTCTTTTATTTACCGAATATAAAATGGACGTAGGAATATACTATTTGTATACTTCATAGGTCCATGAAATTTTTTTCTTGCCGAGGGGAATATGACGCTAATGTCAAACTGATTTGCATTACACAGTTGTTTTCAGATTGTTTGGTTGGAGTTTTCATCGGAAATAGTACTGTATTTGACTGGGGGAAAAACTTTTAAAATAAAATATTTGAAAGACTGTTTCATACGCACCCCATCTTGAATAATAAAGACGCTTATTTTGCTAATATTGTTATAGTTTTTTTTTTCCGTCAAGTTTTGACGGGTTTCATCTAGTTTGATATTAAAATGCGAAGAACAAACTGTTGTTAACAGATTTCACAACTAACTATTTCAAACAGGAGAGAGAGAGAGAGAGAGAGAGAGAGGGGAGGGAGGGGAGAGGGAGAGCGAGAGGGGGGGGGGAGGGAGAGAGAGAGAGAGAGAGAGAGAGAGAGAGAGAGAGAGAGAGAGAGAGAGAGAGAGAGAGGCCCCGAATAATAATAAAGTTCAGAATAATAATAAAGTTTGCAAATGTTAAGGGATTGCTGTAATAATATTTATGAAAAAGTTTCTTGTACCTTAACTGTTACTAGCAGCTTTGTGAAGAATGATTAAATCTTTTTGGGGGTTCTCGTTATAAAAAACAAATGTTTTTTTGGTTTTTAGGTGCTTTCGTAATTATATAAATACGTAGCACCTATTGTCGTCGTCTGGTCCGGCCGTCCGCATATAACAACGCAAAAACTACCCAACCGAATGGTTTGAAATTTAAGATATATTATCTTTGCAGAATTTTGTCGAGACATTTCAAATTTTATTAAAATCGAATCAAAACTTCAGGAAATCTATATATTTAAAACGCTAAGCGTTTTCTTTCGACAATTCGTGAGAACAAACTACTGCATCAAATTACATCATTCTTTTTTTAAATGAAAGATATTTAGACACAGATTTGTTATCGTGCATTCGTTTGTTCGAAAATTTAATTAATTAGCCGTAATTTTCAATTAAAATTTTACATTTGCTTATGACGTCATAAAGTCGGCAATATGATAACGCCCATTTTTTGCGAGGCACAGAGTAACAAGGAACTCTGTGGTTGTGACGATGATAAAAGATAAATAATAAATATTAAAGGCACGTGGCTTTTAGGCCAAATTTTTTAATTTGCAAGTTAAATTTCAGTAAAAATATTTATCGCGCGCACTTCATTTTTATAAGCTAATAAAAATTTATATTTATTATGACGTCAAATGAATATTGTCCATTGGGTTTATTTTATCATTATGCATTATAACTTTGTTGATGCCATTTTTCATTACAATTAAATACAAAATATTTTTTTTATTTGAATACATGGTGTTTAAGCATAAAAGTAACTTATATAAAGTACGTGTGAAAAGTTTGCGCCGATGAAAATGACGTTATGCTTAGCTTGAAATGCATTTTAACATTGATAAAATTAAAAAGGAAATTGATTGTGTTAACATGACGTAATTTTAACTGATTTTTCAATTTTTAATTTCAAAGGTCAGATTTGAGGCCTTTATTGGTTGCTTCATCTTGATTGCATACCTTGATTACATGTTACCAATTACTTTTTTTTTTTAATTATAGGTTAGAAGATTTCATTTTTTAATAAAAAAATGCACAAAAATAAAAGATTTCAGGAAAATTAAAAATTATCAAATATAGTCCAGGATTTTTTTTTTTTTTTTGGCCGTGAGGAATATGGCGGTAATGTCAAACTGATTTGCATTACACAGTTATTTACGGATTGTTTGTTTGGAGTTTGCATCGGAAATAGTACTGTAATTCACTGGGGGGAAAAACTTTTAAAATAAAATATTTGAAATACTGTTTCACACGCACCCTTTCTTATGTAATAAAGAAGCTTATTTTACTAATATTGTTATTGTAATTTTTTTCCGTCAAGTTTTGATGGGTTCCATCTACTATTAATAAAAACATTTATTAAGAAATTTATTTTTTTTTTCTCTTTAAAGTGGTGCTTTTTTGTTATAGGAGCTTCCGCGATTTAATCGTCAAGCGACTGAGATACTTTGCAGAAATTAATCTGCAGACGATATAATTCATTTCACATAATTAAATATCTTCAAGATCTGAATATTTATATAACTAGCCATAGTACGAACGCACCTCATTTGTCACGTTTGACGTACAATTTCCAGCTTGTTTTTTAATTTCCATGTATGAAATATCCTAAATGTTTTTATAAATTCACTTTTTAAAATAGTAGCTCATTGGTCATTTTACATTGTGATGTTTGTTTTACACTGAAGGTATTTTGAGAGGCATTTTTATTATGTTTAAATGACTCTGTTTAGGTAATGACATAAAATTAGTTTAATTAATCTTGCACTATATTACAGAAAGGATAAACATGAAACATAGTAAATTAGCGTCTTACATACAGCAAGATTTTACAGTGATAGCAGAGTTATCACACAATTACATCCTAATAGCTCCACACCCACACTCTATTTATTTTAAAATATTTGCATATTTTCATTTGTAAATGTTAGTGACTCCACTTCATTAATTATCTTGGATAGAGAGAGACAATTCTAGTACAGGTCTCAGCTGGTAAAAGTGCAGAAACATATCTGTTGATATGCTGCATATCAAGACAACAGAAGATAGAATAATAATTTTAAAAAGTACTTAATCCTTATTTTTTTCCCCTATTTCCTAACACCCCAAAAATCTGAAAGTTCTTTAAAATGTTTTAATTAATGTTTAATTTTTGAAATAATTTAAGAATTCCTTTTTATTTTTTAAATGATTCACTTCAGTTTTTGATTAAAAAAAATACTATGTTTTATACACTTAAGGGGACTTTTCACACACGTGAAAACATCCGTTTGAATATTTTTTTTTATAGGATAGCTGAGGTTACTCTCTAACATGGCTATTTTCTACTTTTTTTACTTTGGTTTCAGATATTTTTAATAAAGGTACTTTCACTTTTGGAACTGCTTTCGAAGGTGAACGTACCTTTCGAAACTGGTCCAGGCTTATTAAAAAAATCAGAAATCAAAACTGAAAAAAGCAAAAAGTAGTCATATTAGAGATTGACCTCAACTATCCTATACAATAATAATAATAATAATAATTGTTTTAAAACATTCAAATTTAAACAAAAAATTTGAATTGTGTGAAAAAGTATTTGCCCATACGTTTAACATTAGGGAGTGGGTGGTTTCTCGTTGGTGAAAAGTCCTCTTTAAAAAAGAAATCAAGCATCTTTTAAAGATTTTCAAGGACTGTTTAGTTATACGCACGGTATAAGGGACCACATGTAGCTTCCTTCTCTCTGTGATGATGTCAACTAGACACCAGTGCTTAACTAGACACCAGTGCTTAACTCCCCACCTCCTAAAAAGTGCTGTTTATACAGTCTTTTTACTGTCAAAAGAAATTCTTATCAATAAAGCACACTATTATTTTGTCGCTGACGACAAATATATTTTTTCCAATCTGTATATTTTTAATGAACAGAATGTTTATATTATATATATGAAAGGAAAAAAATTAAACCCTTTTAAAATGCAAAATTCATAAAACATTTTGTCTAACTTTATAAATTTATATTTAAATCCCCTGTTATCCTGGTTTTCTAACCGTACAATTATTACTCTCATCCATTAATTTTGATCTCTCTTTAAGATAAAAAGTGCTGCGTTTGTATTTTTTGCAGCCGTCTGTGGTTTGTGGCACCCAGGTCTCGGCCAAACCTTGTTGTCATCATAAGACACCAGACATCAATCAAAAGCTAATTAACCAATTAATCTTTCTCCTCACATTCTCAGTAGCACATTCTATCAGAAAATATTTGAGTTAAGCTCTAACAAAAAACGGAAGCGCGCCTTTGTTTTTAAATAATAAAACGTTGCAAGTAGAAAAAAAATGACCACTTTAATATGTTTAAAGATTTTTTTTGCTTCTTTGCACGCTTATAAGTTAGCAGTCGTTAGTCATCAAATACAACTAAATTATTACATTTCACAACCACAAAATTATGCCTAGTTGTCAAATTTGACACCTAGCTTTCTTTCACTTTAATTTTTGTTTTACAAATGCTCTCATTTGTACTTTAGCGTAAATCCCCCCCCCCCCCCCATAGCATGCACTTCGAGAGGACCGGTTTTCTATAAAAGATCAGACAGCGGCACATGTCAGACTCCCTTGCATCTGTACTTTTAAGTTGACTTCACTTTAACCAATGACCGATAAAAAATACCTTAAAAATCTGTTTTTGTAAACATATTAGTTTTATCAAAAGAATAAGTTAAACTAGAATCCAAATATTGTAGTTTAATCAGGTTTTACACTTTTATAGAAAGCCAGTTTTTATTTTGTTTTAGTGATTAACACACAGGTTGTCGCTGACGACAAATATATTTTTTCCAATCTGTATAATTTTAATGAACAGAATGTTTATATTATATATAAAGTTGTCATTATTTTTTTGGTTAAGATTAAATGGTTAATTAGCTTTTGATTGATGTCTGGTGTCGTGTAACGACAACAAGGTTTTGCCGAGACTATAGGACAAAATTAGCACTCGCCAAGTAATACTGAAAATTTGGTGATTGACTTTATTGCCACCACTGGTCAAACTTAATAGTCACACTCATCAATTGCGATGATTGAATGGAAAAAGATTTCTTTCTCGCTGTCGCTTGACAAATTTCGAAACCATTTAGCGAATTTCACGATTTTTTCCCCAAAATTATTTGCCGGATTGTGATTTTTTTTTCTTAAAGACATTCCAGATATTCGAAATTTTTCCCCCCTGAAACCAGTTTATGAATTTTGCTATTTTTCCGCTATCGAGGGACGAATTTTGTGATTTATCGACTATCGATTAACGAATTTCACGATTTTCTCCATGAACGAACAAAGTGTGCACTTTCTTTCCACTGATGTTCAACAAATTTCGCACTTTATTTCTGCTGCAGTTCGACGAATTTTGCAATTCTGCACCACGATTGTTTGACAAATTTCACTATTTTGCTCCCGAGATTATTTGGCGAATTTTGTGATTCCCCCGAACCTATTTGACGAATTTCTCAAATTTTTTCACGACAGTTAGACAAAATTATTTTTTTCCTACAACGCCTGATTTCTTTCCCGACATCATTTGACGATTTTCGCTGTTTATTCCACAATCGTTTGGCAAATTTCGCACATTTTTTATCAAGTATTTAAATTTGTTATTGGCCAGTGCTAAAAAACACTGGCAAGTAAAAAAAATCCATGTACTGGCCAGTGAGTAAAAAATTTAATTTTTACCTATAGCCGAGACATAGTGCTGCAAACCACAGATGGCTGCAAGAAATTAAAACTCAGCACTTTTTAATGTTTAATATGTACACACTCCTCCCCCTTACCCTTAACAAAAATATAAACATTATTGTTAACATGGTGAGAAAACATGACGTATCATAAAATTGAAACCATGGAATGCAGATTGGCACCTAGAAAAAAAAAAATTGTAAGCGTCATTTTACACTTTACTTATAGTTCCTAATTTCTAACTTTGCTTCTTTGCGAGTATGTTAAAAGCATATTGACAGGCTCATAAATATTAGAATATTTCAATTTTCTGTAAAGGCCGGTGGAATGTTAGTAGAAAGCCTACGAAGGAACGTCAACCTCTTCCACCATTTCGCAGGTCACTCCTTTTTTAAAAAAAATTTCAGGGTAAAAGAGGCTTTCACAGGCTTAGGCCAAATAGACCTGTGATACGGAGAAAACCCTTGCACAGTCAAAAATTCGTTATTCTTGAACAAATGAATGCTATTGTATGTTTTAGACTTATTCAGTGCTATTTGGTATTAAAATAAAATATGCATGCTTTAATATGAAATATGCATTTTTAAAATTAAGTCAAACCATGCAGCTAGTTGAACAATTCTAAAATTAAGCCAAAAATTTTTAATAAAATGAAACATGATTTAGAAATTATTAAAAATTACTGCCTGCCATTATCATTTTAGGCAATTGTCCAATTTCTGGGAATGCAATTTGTAAAATAAATCTGAAAAATAAATATACATTAGAATATATGCAACAAGCGAAGAAACCATACTCACTATGGTACTTTTTTTATAGGAACTTTGCATAGACTGAAAAAATGCCCTAGGCAAAATAAGAAAAAAATTTTCACACATTCTTTCATGAAACCTATTTACTGAGTTCCACGCATATTAGAAACTTGTTCAGTGCTTACATAATTTATTTTACGTGCATTCACACACAGAAGCTATTTAACTATTATTAATTATTTAATATATGTAACCAGATTCAATTTTATTATATATATCGATAAATATAACAATTCATCTATTTTGTTTGAATAGCTGCTTGTGTAATTTTGCAACAATTCTCCTTTTCTCAATCCCGAAGTGTGCAAAAATCATTTTAAAAAAACACCAAGAGCCCTATAAAAAAAGTACCCACGCACAGTATACACTATCATAATTCAATAAAATGGAAACATGAAATGTATAATTTACAAAATGCATGAAATGAAAACATGAAATATATTATTTATAAATTGCATGAAATGAAATGAAATATATTATTTCCAAAATGCATGAAAAGAAATGAAAACATGATATATATTATTTACAAAATGCATGAAAAGAAATGAAAACATGATATATATTATTTACAAAATGAATGAAATGAAAAACATAATCAATAAAATAATGATTAAAGATAATAAAAAAAATTGTACATATACATATATTAAATAAGAAGAAATAGAATAGAAAATAAGTTCAATAGAACCTTGTCAAATGAAAAATATGGATAAAATCCAGCTAGTCATCAAAGTAAACTCTTCTGAATTTCTAAAATAAAATATTTTGTTATAGCTACACCTTATTATTGCAACATCAAAATAAGACATGTATTTAAAAAATAAAATACACTGTTTTAAAATTAAATGAAAAAAAAAAGAAAGAAAAGGTGCATATATTTTTGCATTCAGGTTATATAATCAATAATCTTAACTAAAATGAATATAAATAATGAATATTTAGTGACAAATATTGCACTTGATAGTTCACCTAAAAATTCATGTTTTCACTATTCAATGTTACATATTGTATAGCCACTCTTTCAATTTCTTGGAAAGTACTAACTCTACTATCAAAGTTAATAATTAACCTAATCCAAATTTTAACATTTTTCCTAGCAGTTGCAACTATTCGTTTTCGAATAGTTTCATCCACTGAAAACACAGGGGATGCATTTGCCAATAAATGATACAGTACATTATATTTAAAATATTCAAGTAAACTACTTAACATTGCAACTGATGCCTCTTTCTCTAAAAGTATGGATATTGATCCAGTAAAAAAACCTAATTGAAAAATATCAAACTTACCTAAGCTTACTTCATCTACCTCCATCTGCACTTCATTCTCTTTCTCAACTTAAATTGCAGTATACACTTCACACTCCATGGCCATCCTAATTGCCTAGAAGGAGAACAAAAAAATAGGCGTGTTGTTTGCACAAAAGAAAAACAACTTATGACTCATTTTGCAGGGTTGCAAGCAGATAAATTATATCGCTACTCTGATTGGTTCGCCGTTGCCGAAACATATGTATAGTGGCGCCACCTGTTGGCAGAATTATTCACAAAATGCTGTAGGACAAGATGTTTTAAGGCTGTTACTATATCAATACTCCAATTCCTCTCGCTAATGTTAAATCTATTGGCGTCAAGAATGCATTCGTATACTCGTAAAATATCATTATATTATATAATGGGATATTTATATATCCTATTATATACTTCGTAAAATATCTCCTCAGGAAATAAATATATTTAACTTCTTTTTGGGGTTTCGTTCATCTCAAGAAACCCTATTACTCCCGCTTCGTTGTCTGTCCGTCACAGACGCGATTCTCAGAAACTATTTAACTTACAGGCATGAAATTTTGTGTACTTATAGCTGAATACCTGCTATGAAGCTCAAAATAATAAAATTTGAAAAAATCGTATTATTTTAATATATAGAGATTAAAAAAGAAAAAAAATCTAACAGCCTTTTTCTATTAAATTTAAACATTTTTCGCTATAGCAGTTGCCAATAATTAAAAATCCACAATAAAATTTTTCTACAATAATTAATTTTCTATTGAAAGATTTCCACGTGAAAAATGAAAATGAAATAAAAAGGTTCACCAATTAAAAAAAAAAAAAAAAAAAAAAAAAAAAAAAAAAAAAAAAAAGATTTTTATGACGTCATATTGGTAATAAAACGGAAATTTTCAAACATTCCTCAATAATACAAGGAGTATGAGTATGTGTAAAATACAGAAAGCAGCTTAATATGACGTCATTAGAGAATTAAAAATAAAATTAATCTGTCTTCATAACGGATTTTTCAAATGTTTCCAAAAAATGCAAACACATGTTTAATTTTAAATTGATTTTTTTTTTAAAATATGGCATTTAGTCCACATGACGGATATTATTATGACAGAGTATAATAATCGGCCGGTTCAGATATTCGAAAAAACGAGAAAAATAGACCGGTAAATTTTTACTTTATAAAAAACATGACTTTTTTTTTTTTTTTTTTTTTTTTGAAAATGAAATTTATTTGGATTTATTAAGGAAAGGATAAAGTGGTTTGAAAGGAATTTTAAACGAAACCCTTTGTGCTATCTTCGATCACACTTACCCACTTGTTTTTTTATACTCTTCTTAAAGTATGTCTCTTTTTTTTCTTAATTTTTAAAACATTTCTTAAAGATATATGTAATTTTATTTGAAGTGTTAAAATCTTTCTCGCAGCTAGACAGCTTTTAACACACAAAATGTAAAATTAAGCATATACAGTCGAACCTCGTTAACGCGAACACTGAAGGAGAAACTTTTTTTTGTTCGTGTTAAAAGTAGTTCGTGTTATCCGAACTGAAATACATTACATACAACTGGACGGGGCAATCGGATACTGTTCGTGCAGAAAGTAATTCACGTTAAGCGTGTTCGTGTTAACGAGGTTTGACTGTATTTTAGAAATATTTTGACAACTTAAAAAAAGAGACAACTTTTAAAAAGAATGCAAAGAAAAAAAAAGTTTAAAATATTACTTAGAATATAGGTTTTATATTTCGTTGCATTGAATTGAATGACTAGCTTCTAACTGATAAAATTGGCTGAAATGCGATGGTGTCATCTAGTAAGAATCCTTATCAGGGCCCAATCAAGCCAAAGAGAAGTCCGGAAACTGATATTCATTGAGGGCCCTCCTTCCTATACTGCCATAAAAAATGAAACCTTTTTGATGCCCTACAATGTATATCATATACTCTAATACGAGCAAATCTTGTGTGGTTATATATGCAAATTTTATCTTAAAAACGGCTCTAACGATTTTGACGAAATTTCGTTTCCTACCGTTTTGGGGCACCAGAAAACCATTGGGCTAGGTTACATGTTCGAGAAAATTCGATTAGTGGGTCATTTTGGGTCATGTTCTAGCTAATTGTATCTAAAAAACGGTTCAAACGATTTTGACGAAATTTTGTATCCGACCATTTTCGGGCATGAGAAGACTATTGGGCTGGGTCACATGTTCGAAAACTTTCGATTAATGGGTCATTTTTGGGTCAACGCGGGTCAAATTAATTTTATCTAAAAAACGACTCTAACGATTTTGATTAAATTTTGTGTCCTACGAGTTTCGAGCACGATAAAATCATTGGACTAGGTCACATGTCCGAGAAAATTCGATTAGTGGGTCATTTCTGGGTCACTGTCGGTCAAGATAAAAAAAACGGCTCAATTTACACTAAATTTTGCATCCAATGGTTTTCGGGCACGAGAAGACTGTTGGGCTAGGTCACATGTTCGAGAAAATTCAACTATTGGGTCATTTTGGGTCATGGTCAAGCTAATTGTATCTAAAAAAACGGTTCAAACGATTTTGACGAAATTTTGCATCCGACTATTTTCGAGCACGAGAAGACTATTGGGCTGGGTCACATGTTCGAGAACTTTCGATTAGTAGGTCATTTTTGGGTCAAAGCGGATTAAATTAATTTGCTCTAAAAACGGCTCTAACGATTTTGATTAAATTTTGTATCCTACAAGTTTCGGGCACGCGAAAATCATTGGGCTAGGTCACATGTTCGAGAAAATTCGATTAGTGTGTCATTTCTGGGTCAAGATCTAAAAAGCGGCTCAATTTACACGAAATTTTGTATCCAATGGTTTTCGAGCGCGAGAAGACTGTTGGGCTAGGTCACATGTTCGAGAAAATTGAATTAGTGTGTCATTATGGGTCAAGCTATTTTATCTTAAAAACAGTTCAGAGGATTTGAAATAAATTTAACACCCTACAGGTTTAGAGAACAAGAAGACTATTAGGCTAGGTCACATGTTCGAGAAATTTCGATTAGTGGGTCATTTTGGTCATAGGTCAAACTTTTTATCTTAAAAACGGCTCAGACTATTTACACTAAATTTTGCATCCTATGGTTTTCGGGCACGGGAAGACTGTTGGGCTAAGTCACATGTTCGAGAAAATTCAATTACTGGGTCATTTTGGTCATGGGTCATGATATTTGAACTAAAATTTAATTTTGACCGAGCATAGCTCGGTCTTCCCTGCTCGTAAGAATTTATAAATGCATATTTAGATTAGATAATCATATTTTTTTCTTTGGATATAATCAGACTCTAAAAGCTCAAAATATTGATTATAATAAATATAAGATGATTTTTTTTTTTTTTTTAACTTTTAGCTTAAAAAAATAGCCTACCAAATTTGGGAGATGTGGGGGAGGACAGGTGCATGCTTTAATCGGGCCCTATTCTTTAGTCTTATCTACAATCGAACTAACATACATATAGAACGCATTTTTACGAGTATTTTCAGAGAGAACTAATTTGACAATGTTTCAATTGCAGTGTTGCCTGTGGATGAATGAAAGTTTTATCTCATTTTTCCCAAAAGTGTGGTCGAAATAATTAGAACTTTGCCAGCGATTTGTCACTAAAATTTTGGTTTATTATTTGCGTAATATATAATTTTATTAATGAAATTAACGACAGACATTTTCTAAAAACAGTCAAATCGTGTTGAGAACCTTCTAAAACGTATAAATCCGTCGAAAACTGGAAGTAGAAAATTTTCATAAATCCAATACTTCCAATTATTCTAAAGATAGAAGAAAGTAAAAATAAACTTAGTGGGTCGTCTTCATACTGAAATTTTCCGTACGAACATCTAATTTTAACATTATATTTGGATTTTTCGGAAAATTTTACCATAAGATATCAAATGGGAAGCCATTCGGTCAAGTAGTTTAGGAATTGTCCACATTTAAATTTTGAACGCCTAATGTTTAATTCATTACTAATAAATTATAAAACAAGCTGTAATATCTGTATTTTTTTTTTTTTTTATGCAGAACTCAAAAAATATTTGGCGAAATAACGTGGTATTTTAGATTCGCATCTTTGAAACTTCTAGAAATCGATTTGTGTTAAAAAAATTCAGAAATTAAAAAAAAAAAAAAAAATCCGAATATTTATTGCGAAAATATGAATTGTAACTTATGAATTTTTAAAACAGGAATCGGCTTCTAAAAGCTTCAAGTATGCGAATCCAAAATTACAGCTCATTCCACTAAGTAGTTTTGAGATATATGCTTAAAAAAGCCATTTGCAATGCAATCTCTTTTGCAACGATTACAAATGAATGTAACATTACTAATTCCAAACTTTAAACTTTCATCATTCCTAAACTAGTTGACCGAATGACTTCCCGTTTGACATCCCAAAGTAAAACGCGAAATAATGTGTCAAAATTAGGTGTTCGTATGGAAATTATCAGGAGTTTTGAGCTATTCCAGTTTGGAGACGACCCCCTGAGATTTTTTTTTTCAAACATAGTTTAAAAACAGATATTAATTTCCAATCTGATGGCTATTTCTGTTTTATTTATTTATTATTATTATTATTTGTGAAAATTTGGAGATTAAAAGATATGGGAGTGTCGTCTCTCTCTCTCTTTCTCTTTTACTTGCCGACTGTGCTTTTTTTTGTTTCATATTTATATTGCACAATGTAAACTGGTATATAAGATTTCTTTTATGGTCAAGGGAAGGGTCAACTTATAAAAATTATTACTTACCCATCATAGTATAGTATAGTGTAAGTCTTATAATCGTTTTAAAAATAGAAAAAAAATCTTGACGGATTTACACGTTTCAGACACTGGAAATTCAGAAAAACATATTTAAAAAAAAAAAAAAAAAAAAATTGCCGTCCATCTGTGTGTGTCTGTAAACGCTTTATCTCTCGATCAAATTAAGATAGAGACTTGAAATTTGATATGTACTTAGTATGTAATAATGAGAAGAAGCTTATTGAATTTCAATAGCCTTGATTATCCGGAATTATTTTGTTTGGACTTTAGAAATATTCGTTCGGATGAAAGGTACATAAAAATTTTCGATTTTTTTTTTTTTTAAGGAGTGGATATAAAAGACAATAAAAAACAAAAACAAATTTTGCATAAAGAATGAAGTCGATCGGATAATTAGTTGCCAAGATATTTATAATCCTATTTGCCACATTTTTCATGACCTTGTATTTCATCCAAATTTCAATTCAAAGATATATTTTAATTGGAAAAGAGACGCTTAATCCGGCGCAGTAAACTGTTACTTAATAGGATTATCATTTTTAGAGTTATAAGGATGTTTCTGATACGCAATTCAGTAATAGAGCATTTAAAGTTTATGACGTCATCAAGCCAAGATTTTATTCGAAGTGCAATGCATTTTATAAATAGTTTACGCATGTTTTATTTTCATATTTTATATTATGGATATCCATGTTGGGTAAGTATTACTGTGGCCCCCAACGACTAGTTTTGTTTTTGTATTAAGTAGTTTAATTATGTATTTGGGGAATCAGAAATGTTTTGATAAAAGTTTTATATCTCTAGATTTATAAAATCAACTATTTTTGAAACTTTGTAAGACAGCTAGACTTAAAAAGAGAAATATTTACAGAGGTGGCTTTACAGTTTTATATATTTATAACTAAAGGAAAATTTTTAATAATTGTTTTAAAAATATTTCACACAGGCAAAAAATCAACCAATTATTTAAAATACCGTCTATTGTGAAATCCGCAGAATTTTGGGATTGAAGATTGTACGCTTTATAAAATTTTAGAGATCCCAGATCCTGTTTTGTTTACAAGTTATCATTTTTATTTCTGTTATAAATTAACAATATTTCTGCAAAAATTAAAGTGAGAAAAGAGAAATATTATGTAGAATTAGTTTAATACTATATGTATTTCAAGCAAAATTATGTGTATTCAATTATCACATGCACATAGGTGAGTAATCTAAACACAATTTTTGCAGTGCAGCTTAATCTCTGATCTGCTTTCAAAAAATTTCCTAGAGATAACAGCATCATTTTACATTTAACAGCAACTGTTTCTTTAAATGTACATGCTAACTGTATTGCTATGTTACTTATTTGACATTAAAATACAAAGAACAACCTGTTGTTAACAGATTTCACTACTAGCTATTTTACACAATAGAGAGGAGGGAAAAAAAGTGCCTCAACTAGTTACTGTTTGTGAATTTAAGTTTTTTTCCACATTTTTATGTTTGAGAATAATATAAACTTGCAAATGTTAAGGGATTACTGTAATAATATTTATGAAACAGTTTCTTGTACCTTAATTGTTACTAGCAACTTTGTTAAGAATGATTAAATCTTCTTGGGGCTCTCGTTATAAAAAACAAATGTATTTTTTAACACTTTCCAACCTAGTTGAAAAGTGTTTATGACTTCGGTTTGTCTGTCGTATGGCCGTCTGCCGTCTGTCCGTGCTCTAACTCCCGTAAATATGCTCGGATTGTCCTGCAATTTTTATGTTATTGTTGTCATCTATAACATGTTCCCTATTTCAACTGAAGTGTGTAGCACTTATAGTTTTTTTACAGGGACACTCAAAAGAATTCCGTTACATTACGGTCTATGGGGCAAAATCATTTGCGGTTTATTTTAATGATGTTACATAATTTTAAACATATTGTAATTGATATATATGACTAAGGTGCATTGCAAGAAGCTTAATATGGAATAGGGTGTGCATAGCACTTATAGTTACTTTACAGGGACAGTCAAAAGAATTCCGCTACATTAGTCTATGAAGAAACATCGTTTGCGGTTTAATTAAATAATGTTTCACTATTTTAAACGCATTGAAATTTTCATATATCACTAAGGTGCATTACAAGAGGCTTACTACAAAATATTGTGTGTATAGCAGTCATCGTTCATTTACAGGGACACACAAAAGAATTCTCTACTGTCTGTTACTAATAATTCCTGGAAGTGCGTTTTAAGGTGCTGAACGCGACATAAAATTTAACTAACTTTTTGTCTATTACTTGGTGTGTATAAATTCTGTAGATCATATACAGGGCAGCACAAAAGTTCGCGAACACATTTCCGTTTATTGACAGAAACTCCAGAAGGAGAATTTTAAACTGTGCTACGCGTTTCCTAACTAAACTAAAATGTAGCATCCTATATAAGTATATATACAAATCTATAGATCATATACAGGGCTGAATAAAAGTATTCTGATATTTTTCCGAATATTGTACATGTTGGAAATTCCTGAAATTACGTTTTTAAATATGTTATGCGTTTTCCAAACTGTTTACTTAGATGTTATCTTTCAGCTTATTAACCCTTTCCGGCACGGAGTAAGTCTCTTTTTAAAATGATGAAATTATGGACTGACACCAGAATTGTCAAAAGAATTCTTTAGAAAAGAAAAACTTGCTTATTTTCCCGTACTTTATAAAAAGAAAAATTTAAATAAATAATCTTGGTGCCGTTTGTCAGTTTTGGAATTAAAATTAGGTGTCCTTTTTTGTGGACACCACCCGCTAAAGGGTTAAACGGTAATGATTTTTAAAATTACTTAAGCGTTGGAAAGTGTTACATAATCTATGCTTGACGCATGATTTTTCGTTCTTGTTTTTTTTTTTTTTCCATACATGAAATATCCTAAAAGTTTTTATAAATTCACTTTTTCAAATAGTAGTTCATTGGTCATTTTACATTGTGGTGGTTGTTTTACACTGAAGGTATTTTCAGAGGCATTTTTATGATTTTTAAATGATTCTTTTTAGGTAATGACATAAAATTAGTTTAATTAATGCTTGCTCTACATTGCAGAAAGGATAAACACGAAACATAGTAAATTAGCATCTTACATACCGTAAGATTTTACAGTGACATCAGAGTTATCACACAATTACATCCTGATAGCTCCACACCCACACTCTATTTATTTTAAAATATTTGCATATTTTCATTTGTAAATGTTAGTGACTCCACTTCATTAATTATCGTGGATAGAGAGAGACAATTCTAGTACAGATCTCAGCCGTAAAAGTGCAGAAACATATCTGTTGATATGCTGCATATCAAGACAACAGAAGATAGAATAATAATTAAAAAGAAGTACTTAATCCTTATTCCGCCCCCCCCCCCCCCATTTCCTAACACCCCAAAAATCTGAAAGTTCTTTAAAATGTTTTAATTAATTTTTAATTTTTGAAATTATTTAAGAATTTATTTTTATTTTTAAAATGAATCACTTCTGTTTTTTGATTAAAAAAAATACTGTTTTATACATTTAAGGGGACTTTTCACGCACGTGAATATATCTGTTAAAATTTCTTGTTTGTATATTTTTAAATGATTTTTATTTTCCATAGGATAGTTGAGGTCACTCTCTAGTATGGCTATTTTTTACTTTTTTTACTTTGGTTTCAGATATTTTTAATAAAGGTACTTTCACTTTCAGAACTGCTTTCGAAAGTGAAAGTACTTTTCGAACCTGGTTCAGACTTAAAAAATCAGAAATCAAAACTGAAAAAGTAAAAAATAATCATGTTAGAGATTGACCTTAGCTATCCTATGCAAAAAAATGTTTTAAAACATTCAGATTTAAACAAGAAATTCGAAAAGAACTTGCACACACGTTTAACATTAGCGAGTGGGTGATTTCTCGTTGGTGAAGATTCCTCTTTAAAAAAAAAATTCAAGCACCTTGCCAAGATTTTCAAGGACTGTTTAGTTATACGCACGGAAGGGGCCACATGTTGCTTCTTTCTCTTTGATGACGTCAACTGGACACCAGCGCTTAACTTCCTAAATAGTGCCATTGATACAGTCTTTTTACTGTAAAAAGAGATTCTTATCAATAAAGAACTCCATTAGTTTGTCTTTGACAGCAAATGTATTTTTTCTATTCTGTGCATTTTTAATGAACTAAATGTTTATATTATATATACATATAACACTACAATTGAATGTCGTAATTTAGAATTTTTGATAGAACATTTTGGTAGATATATAACTTTTTAACAATAAAAAAAAGGCTATAGCAGCTATTGTTTTTTTACTAGTTATCTTTAATTTTATTGACTCCCTAATATTTACACAAAATTTAATATAGTAAGAGATACTTTCAATTTATAATATATCATAAAATGGAATGCACATTTAGGGCTTATCAACTAAAGCAGCAAAAATTTAGATTTGAAATAATAAAACGTTACAAGTTAAAAAAAAAAAAAAAAAAAAAAAAAAAAATGTCAACTTTAATATGTTAAAGGACTTTTTTTTGGCTTCTTTGCATGCTTAGAAATTATCGGTCGTTAGTCGTCAAATACAACTAAATTATTACATTTCACAACCACAGAACTATGCCTAGTTGTGAAATTTGATACCTAGCTTTCTTTCACTTTAAATTTTGTTTCACAAATGTTTTCATTTGTACTTTAGCGTAAGTCCCCCCCCTCTTCCACCCATAGCATGCACTTCGAGAGGACCAGTTTTCTATAAAAGATCAAACAGCGGCACATGTCTTAGACTCCGTTGCATCTGTACCCCTAAGTTGACTTAACCAATAACCGATAAAAAATACCTTAAAAATCTGTTTTTGTAAACATATTAGTTTTATAAAAAGAATAACTTAAACATTTTTCTAGAATCTAAATATTGTAGTTTAATCAGGTTTTACACTTTTATAGAAAGCCAGTTTTTATTTTGTTTTAGTGATTAACACACAGATAAAGTGTTTAATAAGTACACAGTACACCTCCCTACCCCTTGTCCTTAACACATAAAAATAGAAACAATATTATTGTTAACATGGTTGCAAAAAGAAATGAGAAAATATGATATATCATAAAATTGCAACCATCAAATGCAGATTGGCACCTAGAAAAAAAACTGTAAGCGTCATTTTACACCTTACTGAGAGTTCCTAATTTCTAACTTTGCTTCTTTGCGAATAAGTTAAAAGCATATTGACAGACTCATAAATGTTAGATTTTTTTTTTTTTTTTTTTTTTTTTTTATGAGAGAGAGTTATTAGGTTATAACTACTATGTTGTTTGGCAGAACAATTTTTTTTTTTTTGGGGGGGGGATGTTAAAAACATATTGGCAGACTCATAAATGTTTGAAAAGAAATATTTTGGAGGGTTATTAGGTAAATACCGCGTTGCCTGGCAGAATAATTTCGGGGTGGTCTTTTTAAGGCAAAGGGATTTGAATATTTCCATTTCTATGCTAGTTTAATATCAACATATTTCAGTTTTCTGTAAAGGCCGGTGGAATGTTAGTAGAAAGCCTACGAAGGAACGTCAACCTCTTCCACCATTTCGCAGGTCACTGCTTTTTTAAAAAAAATTGCAGGGTAAAAGAGGCTTTCACAGGCTTAGGCCAAATAGACCTGTGATACGGAGAAAACCCTTGCACAGTCAAAAATTCGTTATTTTTGAACAAATGAACGCTGTTATGTTGTTTTGGACCAGTGCTATTTGGTATTAAAATAAAATATGCATGCTTTAATATAAAATATGCATTTTTTAAATTAAGTGAAACCATTCATCTAGTTGAGCAATTCTAAAATTAAGCCAAAAAATTTTAATAAAAATGAAACATGGTTTAGAAATGATTGAAAATTGCTGCCTGCCATTATTACTACAGGTTTCTAATTGTCCAATTTCTGGGAATGCAATTTGTAAAATAAATCTGAAAAATAAATATACATTAGAATATATGCAACAAACGAAGAAACCATACTCACTATGGTACTTTTTTTATAGGAACTTTGCATAGACTGAAAAAATGCCCTAGGCAAAATAAGTAAAAAATTTCACACATTCTTTCATGAAACCTATTTATTGAGTTCCACGCATATTAGAAACTTGTTCAGTACTTACATAATTAATTTTACGTACATTCACACACAGAAGCTATTTAACTATTATTAATTATTTAATATATGTAACCAGATTCAATTTTATTATATATATCGATATATGTATAACAATTCATCTATTTTGTTTGAATAGCTGCTTGTGTAATTTTGCAACAATTCTCCTTTTCTCAATCCCGAAGTGTACCAACATCATTTTAAAAAACACCAAGAGCCCTATAAAAAAAAGTACCCACGCACAGTATACACTTTATCATAATTGAATAAAATGAAAACATGAAATGTATAATTTACAAAATGCATGAAATGAAATCATGAAATATATTATTTATAAATTGCATGAAATGAAATGAAATATATTATTTCCAAAATGCATGAAAAGAAATGAAAACATGCTATATATTATTTACAAAATGCATGAAAAGAAATGAAAACATGATATATATTATTTACAAAATGCATGAAAAGAAATGAAAACATGATATATATTATTTACAAAATGAATGAAATGAAAAACATAATCAATAAAATAATGATTAAAGATAATAAAGAAAATTGTACATATACATATATTAAATAAGAAGAAATAGAATAGAAAATCAGTTCAATAGAACCTTGTCAAATGAAAAATATGGATAAAATCCAGCTAGTCATCAAAGTAAACTCTTCTGAATTTCTAAAATAAAATATTTTGTTATAGCTACACCTTATTATTGCAACATCAAAATGAGACCTGTATTTAAAAAATAAAATACACTGTTGTAAAATTAAATGAAAAAAAAAAAAGAAAGAGAAGGTGCATATATTTTTGCATTCAGATTATATAATCAATAATCTTAACTAATATGAATATAAATAATGAATATTTAGTGACAAATATTGCACTTGATAGTTCACCTAAAAATTCATGTTTTCACTATTCAATGTTACATATTGAACAAATTGTATAGCCACTCTTTCAATTTCTTGGAAAGTACTAACTCTACTATCAAAGTTAATAATTAACCTAATCCAAATTTTAACATTTTTCCTAGCAGTTACAACTATTCGTTTTCGAATAGTTTCATCCACTGAAAACACAGGGGTTGCATTTGCCAATAAATGATACAGTACATTATATTTAAAATATTCAAGTAAACTACTTAACATTGCAACTGATGCCTCTTTCTCTAAAAGTATGGATATTGATCCAGTAAAAAAACCTAATTGAAAAATGTCAAACTTACCTAAGCTTACTTCATCTACCTCCATCTGCACTTCATTCTCTTCCTCAACTTCCATTGCAGTATACACTTCACACTCCATGGCCATCCTAATTGCCTAGAAGGAGAAGAAAAAAATAGGCGTGTTGTTTGCACAAAAGAAAAACAACTTATGACTCATTTTGCAGGGTTGCAAGCAGATAAATTATATCGCTACTCTGATTGGTTCGCCGTTGCCGAAACATATGTATAGTGGCACCACCTGTTGGCAGAATTATTCACAAAATGCTGTAGGACAAGATGTTTTAAGGCTGTTACTATATCAATACTCCAATTCCTCTCGCTAATGTTAAATGTATTGGCGTAGAGAATGCATTCGTATACTCGTAAAATATCATTATATTATATAATGGGATATTTATATATCCTATTATATACTTCGTAAAATATCTCCTCAGGAAATAAATATATTTAACTTCTTTTTGGGGTTTCGTTCATCTCGAGAAACCCTATTACTCCCGCTTCGTTGTCTGTCCGTCACAGACGCGATTCGCAGAAACTATTTAACTTACAGGAATGAAATTTCAGGCAATGCAATCTCTTTTGCAACGATTACAAATGAATGTAACATTACTAATTCCAAACTTTAAACTTTCATCATTCCTAAACTACTTGACCGAATGACTTCCCCTTTGGCATCCCAAAGTAAAAGGCGAAATAATGTGTCAAAATTAGGTGTTCGTATGGAAGTTATCAGGAGTTTTGAGCTATTCCAGTTTGGAGACGACCCCCTGTTTTTTTTTTTTTCAAACATAGTTTGAAAAAAAAATACTATGTTTTCTATGAAACTATGTTTTCAAACATAGTTTGAAAACAGATATTAATTTCCAATCTGATGGCTGTTTCTGTTTTATTTATTTATTTATTATTATTATTTGTAAAAATTTGGAGATTAAAAGATATGGCAGTGTCGTCTCTCTCTCTCTCTCTCTTTTTCTTGCCGACTGTGCTTTTTTTTTTTTGTTTCATATTTATATTGCACAATGTAAACTGGTATATAAGATTTCTTTTATTGTCAAGGGAAGGGTCACTTATAAAAGATATTACTTACCCATCATACGTATAGTATAGTGTAAGTCTTATAATCGTTTTAAAAATAGAAAAAAAAATCTTGACGGATTTACACGTTTCAGACACTGGAAATTCAGAAAAACATATTTAAAAAAAAAAAAAAATTGCCGTCCATCTGTGTGTGTCTGTAAACGCTTTATCTCTCGATCAAATTAAGATAGAGACTTGAAATTTGATATGTACTTAGTATGTAATAATGAGAAGAAGCTTATTGAATTTCAATAACCTTGATTATCCGGAACTATTTTGTTTGGACTTTAGAAATATTCGTTCTGATGAAAGGTATATAAAAAAATTCGATTTTTTTTTTTTTTTTTTTTTTTTTTTTTTTTTTTTTTTTAAGGAGTGGATATAAAAGACAAATAAAAAAAAAAAAAAAAAATTTGCATAAAGAATGAAGTCGATCGGATAATTAGTTGCCAAGATATTTATAATCCTATTTGCCACATTTTTCATGACCTTGTATTTCATCCAAATTTCAATTCAAAGATATATTTTAATTGGAAAAGAGACGCTTAATCCGACGCAGTAAACTGTTACCTAATAGGATTATCATTTTTAGAGTTATAAGGATGTTTCTCATACGCAATTCAGTAATAGAGCATTTAAAGTTTATGACGTCATCAAGCCAAGATTTTATTCGAATTGCAATGCATTTTATAAATAGTTTACGCATGTTTTATTTTCATATTTTATATTATGGATATCCATGTTGGGTAAGTATTACTGTGGCCCCCAACGACTAGTTTTGTTTTTGTATTAAGTAGTTTAATTATGTATTTGGGGAATCAGAAATGTTTTGATAAAAGTTTTATATCTCTAGATTTATAAAATCAACTATTTTTGAAACTTTGTAAGACTGCTAGACTTAAAAAGAGAAATATTTACAGAGGTGGCTTTACAGTATTATATATTTATAACTAAAGGAAAATTTTTAATAATTGTTTTAAAAATATTTCACACAGGCAAAAAATCAACCAATTATTTAAAATACCGTCTATTGCGAAATCCGCAGAATTTTGGGGTTGAAGATTGTACGCTTTATAAAATTTTAGAGATCCCAGATCCTGTTTTGTTTACAAGTTATCATTTTTATTTCTGTTATAAATTAACAATATTTCTGCAAAAATTAAAGTGAGAAAATAGAAATATTGTGTAGAAGTAGTTTAATACTATCATAGGCGTAACTAGTGGGGGGGCGGGTGGGCCGTGCCCACCCCAGATAGTTCCAGTGCCCACCCCAGAATTTCAAGTTCACGTGAAAATTTTATGACTGCGATATGGTCAAAATTTTAATTTTCAAATATTTGAATGATTATACCAATAAATTATACTTTATACTTCTGATTTGATAACTAATGTAACGAAAATGGTGCGCACGCATATGTAAATGTGTGTGTGTGAGGTATAAAAGAAGCAACAGACAAAGAAAATCCTATTAGTCTTCTACTTTCTTTGCAACAGTTATATGACCCGGAGTCTATAGGGTTCCAAAAGGAACAAAGTGAAATATTATCTGAAAGCTCTAATTCTGAACGAGGGTTTTCTTTTTTGTCACGAGGTGATGGGGAAAAAATCAGTTCCAGATGTCCAGTTCCGTATTCTTTCAACTAACAAGGAGGCCGCCAAACATGATGCGCACAGATTTTGATGATTTTAAAGTATGTTGTAGGGATCATACCCCTAACTATTCAGGTCAAAGGTTTCCTCCAAATGGGCTTTAGTTTTCGAGAAATTTCGGTTTAAAGTTTAGTATGCATTTCAAATGCCATTACTTCGCGATCCCAGACATGGTCTCCGTGGTGACGTGGTAGCGTTCGCGATTTGAGATCCGCAGATGGGTGTTCTGTCCTCTCCTGTGACTTTTACCTTTTTTAAAAACAAATTTTATATATTTGTCGCGTTATAGCGCTATTACACGTGAATTACGAGCGACAAAAAATCGCCTCCACAAACTCCTCCCACCAGATCATTCTGCCTGGGTTGCCAAAATAATATCTGAATCCGCTCCCGCGCTGCTTTACTCATCGCTCTAAATTGGCAGCCAAGCGAGCGACCGTGTCAATATGATGGTTTTTGAACTTGTTTTGCGGCTTTTAACAAGATTTTCGGTTAAATTTTAATAGCACATTGTATAAAACAGACATTTATTCGAACTTTAGTAAAAAATACTTGTATAACAAAGTTTAAAGATATGATTTATAAGTTCGCTGGTTGTGTTTATTGTTAAAAATGCTGATATATACACGAAATTAACAGATGCGATTAGGCATTAATACAGGGGAATATTTAGCGTTTTTTCGCGGCAAATTTTTGACATTCGTTAAAAGGAATCCAGTTTAAATTTTCTAGCGCAATATAACTCTTTTGAATAAAATTTATTCCGAATTCGTACCTTGATTTTTGAATTTTCACGAAATTTTACATGCTATTTTCAGAGGGTTTTTTTTTTTTTTTCGACATTCGTAAAAATAATCCTGTTTCAATCTTTTAACACAGTATAATAAATTTTGACCTCTGACATTTTTTAATTTTTAGCGATACTAAGGAAGTTTGAATAGAAAAATTGTATTATATATATATATGTGTGTGTGTGTGTGTGTGTGTATCAGCACCAATTTCTATAATATTCATAAAAATATAAATCATTAGCCCTACACCCAAATTAAATTTTATAAATTAGATTTTTAAAATAATCCATAGTGTACAGATAACAGATATAATTTTGTATCCTTTTCCAAACCATCATGGAAAGCTCCTTTTAAAGAATCATAAACAGTATTAATGTAATACAGGCAAAACTGGATAAGTGAGAAACTTTTATTACTGCTATTTATTCTGCCACTGCATTTTTAGAAAGAAAAAGCTTTGTTATTGAGACAATGAAACCTCTACTTGAAATTATTTTATTTCTGTATTAAGTGATTATTACTTTCATAACTGAGATGGTTTTTACTTGTTATTAAAGTCCCACATGATTGACAGTTAAAATTGAGAACACAGATATAATACCTTTACTAATTATAGTAGTTACTATTACTTTGATAACCTCTATTAGTAAAATAAGCACTTGTTGAACCTATATAACAGAGAAACCATTTTAATTATGGCTGGATTGGTCGATACTTCAGTTCCCACTTATCGAAGTTCAATTTCATTTATATATTCTTAGAACAATGCAACCAAATGTACAATTCACAAACTAAGCTGTCCCACCTAGGATAGTAACCAGATAGACCTCTGAAAAGATCAACTCGCATACCCAACCCTTAAAAGAGTAAAAAAAAAAAAAGATGTTTAAAATAATTTATAGGGTGATTTTAATATTTATAAAAGCCATGTCAGATCACAGTAATGCAATAGTGCAAGCTACTATCATTTCTTTTCAAAAAGTATCAAAATTATTTTATGAGAATATTAATTCCATTTTTTTAATAATTCATGGCATCATTAAAGAACATTTTATCCTAATATACATATAAAATATGTAAAGTTATGAAAGCATATAATGTAACAAAATATGTAAAGTCATGATTATTTTAACTTTACCTTTAGCACACCTGTTATAATATAAGATGCACTGTTGCAGAAAATTACTGTACTTTCTGCGACAAACTTTATTAACCGCAAAATCTTTCTTCAGTAACAGTCCTGAAGTCAAACAAGAGTTATATTAGGCCAAACTACAAAAAAGTTTAAATACTTTGTACCTCCCCCATATTTAGAAAATCCCCCTTGGAAAATATAGAATGATTTGTTGCCAAAAATATTTTTTACTTTCTATGCTGGCCGGGGGTGGGGGGTGGGGGGTGGGGGTAAACAAGCAGTAGACATTTCAGGGAACAATTAAAAAAATATATTTGTGGATTGTTTATGTAAAAAAACACAAGGAAACTTAAAAAACATAAAGAAATAATTTTAAATACTGTAAACTTTGTTTATTAGGAGGAAGGGAAGCTACAAATTTTGGGGGGGGGGGGGGGTGTTGGTGATAATTTATTTCAAAGTAATAAATACGGCAGATTTTTATCATTATTTTTTTTTTTTAAGATTTTAAATTGTGATGATGGAACAAAGTGGGGGGGGGGGGGGGGGGGATTACATGGATATTTATGTATTAGTATTTTAAAGTAACAAGAACTAAGGTAGAAGTAACGAGTTCAAAATAAAAGAACTAAGGCAAAACAACATTAAAAAAGGGACACAATTTTAAAAATAGAGACTTTTTAATATTAACAACGTTAACACTTAACTGTTGTTAGCTGTCTCACAGGCAGCTATATATATATGTTTTTCAATTTTCATAGTTTAACTATAGATACTTATGATTTAACTATAGTGAAATATTTCGTTTGAAGCCCTAGTACTATTGCTAGAGAATTCTGAATAAGTGGATTTTAATGATAATGGTCCTGAACTAAAGTTTAGTACATAAACAGTATCCTATGAGTAAATCGAGCTTTTTTTTTCGCCTTTCGAACAAGCAGTCTCAGAGATCGCTCACAGTATCTTATGCAACAGTGTTTGTCACAGCAGTTAAAGGTTAATGCTGGAGAGAGAGGTGGGGAGGGGGGTGTTGCAAAGAAAGAGAAAACTAAAATTTTGTAACAATAAAACTACTGCAAAACCCTATTAAGAAACTGAGCAGAACTTAGAGCTTAACAATTATAAATATTTTAAACTTTAAAGTTTAGGAAGTGTGGGAAGGGACAAACAAAAATTTCGGGGGTGGAGGGACAAAAATCTGCCGAAACTCAGAAGATTTTCACCTCTTACCAATATTGTTCTGCAGAAGCGAAACATACAGAATATCTTTTTGCTGTTGCATAAATCTTCTCTCTCTCGCAAAAATGTTTTTTTTTTTTTTCCAAATGAGAATTATTTCTGCAATAAATCTTTCCTATTCTGCGACATTGTCGCTGCAATTCTGCCACGGGGATAAGATGTTTATCTGAAACTTGATATTAAGAATTTTAATTATTTACAAAGTGTAGGGATTGCATCATTTTACTCCCCACTAGATAAGTGGATTTTCTAACACGGCGAATGGAAGTCCTTTAAAAACTGCTAGCTATAGAAGGTGTGCCAAAAACTTTATTTAATAACCATATTTTGCATATTACAGGGTTCGTACACTTTTACAACAATGTTTTAATAATTTTTTTTAATTTACTATTTAAATAGCAGAAATTGTAGATACATTGTTTAATTACAGCATTCATAATACTTTTCTACATTTACATAAGGCAAACAATTCTATTAAAAAATTGTGTTAAAAGTGTACGAAACCTGTATTACCATGATGTAAACCTGGTGCTAAGTTATATCCTATACTACAGTTCCCTCCCCCCCAAGTTTCAGGACCCTGCCTTCCCTTTGGTATAAAAATAAGCACTCTTCTTGCCCCTCAGTTAAAAAAATTTTGCCCATAATGCCTTTGTATTAAAAAATTTATTTGCATAGTAACAACTGATTCATTCTTATCTTGAAGAGAGTGTCCTTCAGAATTCAAAATGTGCAGTTAAGGTAGTCCTTAAATGACCTGTTCAACAATGCGAAACTTTCTGACACAACTTCAGACTCATTTTTAAACACAAAGGTATAAAATTGGCAGGCCTGACTATGGAAGCGATTTGGAATCAAAACGAGTTTTACATTTTATGATAAATAGATTACTTATCGAGTTATAAGCGATTCTGGTTACGTGACAACACGTTTTTCGCACTTTTCTGGCTGCCGCGTAGGGAATTTGGTTCAAAACGCCAACTTTGGCAGTATTTTCTACAAGATCTTCTTCATTTACCAAAAAATGGAAAATGTGTTTAGATTACATAGTTTCTGAATAAGTACACCTGCCAATTTCATGCATTTGTGAACAAAAATTCATTAAAAAAGTTGTCATAAAGTAACCTGTTTGGACTAGAGAAGTCTTAAAAATCTAAAAACTGCTCTTAAGAATCTAAAAAATATACTTTCTTCATCAGCCTCAACATGTTCTTCTATAAATATGGAGGAGAAAAAAAAAGGCAGCAGTAAAATTAGCAGAGAAAAGAAAAACATTTACCAGCTTTTTAAACCATTAAAAATATTGTTCTTAAAATGCACAGTAGTTTTACAAAAACTGTCATGTCATCCATTAAACAATTTAAACAGCCATCAGACTTTAAAAACAGGCTTTTTTTCTAAGCTATGTTGTAATACACATTACTTTTAAATGAAAAAAAATATATTAATAACATATTTTTAGACAATATTTTATAAAACGATGTCTAAAACAAACCGTATCTTGATTTTCCCTTCATTTTCTTGTTAGGTTCAAGATAGTGGGTTTGATTGTGCATGTAAATACATCTTGTTTCATATTTTAGTTAAAAGTAAACAGGTGCTTATTCAACAGAATTTTGGTTTAAAAATATAAAAGAAAAACAAACTTTTTTCTAGTTTTTAAATTGTGCGATTTTGATTATTGGAGACCACGCCAATAAAAGATTTTTCTACCTTGACTGTAGTATATTTTTGTAGTGAAAACTAGCTCACTGAACATTTTAATATTTTCTTCTTCACCTAATCATTACTTCACAATTATAAACAAATTCATCTTCAAAATGGCTAACTTTGTTTAATATAATTATCGGTATCTGAGATTGTTAAAGAATTTTTTATATTAAAATACTTCATGTGATTTTGTTTTTTGAGTGATAACTCCATGTCTAGATTTGTGTCCATCAGATTCAGCAAGTAACGAAAAAGATAGATTGGTATTATTGAAATGCTGTAACTAGCACCCAATTTTTTAATGCATTCTTATTCGACTTCATATCTTTAGTTTCTTTGTTTAATTCTTAAAGGATAATCGGTACTTTTCGGTTAGCCGGGCACCAGTGATATATATATACATATACACACACATATATATACATATATACACATATATCTACACATATACATACATATATATGTACACACACACACACACACATATATATATATATATATATATATATATATATATATGCACATATATCACTGGCGCTCGGCTAACCGAAAAGTACCGGATAATTTTCCCAATCGAGAAAATTTTCTTTTACAGCTTGACCAAAATTTTAAAGATCATCTTATGTTATTACTTGTCATAAATAATCTGCAATTTTAAAAGAATAAAGTGTTAAAAGTAAAAATTATTTATATCCAATAATTTATTTATTTTTTGAGAATAAACACACATTGTTTGCAGTTAATCAAAATTTCCTCTAGACAGCTAACATTGAAATATTATTATGAAGACGAACATTAAGCTCGAAGCTGCTGCGGTCGTCCAATGATCTCAGAGCCCCGAGCCCAATCCTTCCCCATTTTCGGTGCATTAAATTTGCAGAATTTAGAGTTTAAATTTCTCCGATATTGAATCCGGTTTTTAAAGAATCTGGTAGAGTGTCGGGAAAGGGCATACGGACATTGGACGACCGTCCAACGTCCCTACGCCCTTTACCGTGACATACCTGACCAACATCCAGATGCGAAATAAAGATGTCACTGGTAAAATGTAAAAGCCTGATATGATAGGTTTAATGCCTCGAAAAGCGGGAAGGGTTGGCCCCGGGGCCCTGAAGGCATCAATGAAATTATTGCCTAGAGCAAGAATCTTGGTTTAATGAGAAAATCGACTTGATCTTCTTTGGTTCTGAATGACTCTTACATCAACAAATTGTGCTATATTTTTCTTTTTTTTTTAATTTTATGTGTGTTAAAAATTGTGCATCTGATATTGCACACTTCTACCAATATATATATTTTAATGAAAAGGAAAAATAAGTCAATGATATAAACATGAAACAAGAATTAAGGCTATTAGTCAGTCAACTTCCGAATTCCCCTCGCTAATGTAAAAGTTTAGGACATAAAATACATTCATATATTTAAGGTAATTAATATTTTTAACCTTTTTTCTGTGTATATTCCTGTTGTTCTTATAGGATTCTCTTTTTATTTACTTAGTTTTCAAAATATTTCTAAATTAAACACTTAATTTTATTTGTGAGGTGTTAAAATCTTACTCACAGCTCGTCAGCTTTTAACACATAAAATATTAAATTAAGCATAGATTTTAGAAATATTTTGAGAACTAATAAAAAAAAGAGACATCTTTTAAGAAAAATACAAAGAAAAAATGAGTTAAAAATATAAATTTCCCGAGGAGATATTTTAAATATATGGCGCATTCTACACCCATAATGTTTAACATTAGCGAGGGAAATTGGGAAGTTGACTGACTAACAGCCTTAACAATAAAATTAATCTCTTGCACAGTAAATAATACAAAATAAATTTATTAAAAGAATATAATGGTACTAAAAATATTAAAAAAGATATTGGCCAAAATAAATTTTTATATCATTTACAAACAGTAATTTCAATTTTTCTGTTAAAATATATATAACTTTATCACTGTTATACACGGCTAGCTATCTAAAATGCAACACCATGAAGGAATGCAAATAACAGAATGATATTTATTGGACAAATACATTATAATGGGAAGGACAAGCGATTACATTTTCAGAAAATTTGAAGGTATAGATCCTGAGAAAACACTACCCAAAGCAGCCACTTCTGGTTGCAATAACAGCATTTATCTGCCTAGCCATGGAGTCGAAGAGAGATTGGGTGTCATGTACGGGTACATCAGTCCATGCAGCTTCAACACTATGCCACAGTTCACCAACCGTACTGATGGGCGAGTGGTGGCGGGCCAGTCGCTCAGAAGTCATTGACGGGACATTTTCAATTGTTGAGAAATTAGGAGAATGTGATGGCTCGGGTAACAGTCGAACATGTTCTGTATCAAGGAAGATCAGCATAGTACAAGCAACATGCGGTCGTGCACTGTCCTGCTAAAAAGTAGAATTGCAAAGGCATCGAATATAAGGCAGAACCACGGGCCGTAACACATCAGAAATATAACGTCTGCTGTTGAAATTGCCGGCAATGAGAACAAGAGGTTACCGAAACAAAAATCCAATGGCACTTCATACCGTCACTACAGGTGATATGACAGTATGACGATTCGAATGCAAGCTGGCAATGTGCATTTTCCACGATGCAGCCAAACATGGATGCTAGCATCATGATGCTGTATATGACACAAGAATGGTATCTTACGTCATCTTTGATGAATTCTTCTCTATTGAAGAAGAACTTTTTTCAGCAGTTCAGTTGTCGTTTAGTCATTCTTAGCTGACCCTCGGGATTACCTCTTCATCAGTATTATTTACGACAGCTTTCTTGGACCTAAAAGGAAAATGAATTATGAGTAATTAGATAAAAATATCAAAATTAAATCAAGTAAATGATCTATCTTCATTGTTTATCTATATGTGAATATTCCATTTTAAAAAGGGTTAAATTTATACAAATTTGAGGTTTATTTAAGGTTATCATGGTCTCGGGCAACGCCAGATGGGTCAGTTAATAATAAACAAAACTTATATTATGAAAACAGAATAATGTGAGTTTGAGTATGAAGTTTAAATAAGATTAATCAACCTTGGCATTAAACATGCTAATGTGAAAATGACATTCACAATGTAACTAGAAACCCTGTCACTCAAATTTTACACTACACTTTTTTTTTTTTTTTTTTTTTTTTTTTTTTATTGAGTGCTTTTTTTGTTAGCCAGATCACCAAATAATGCTTCAATCCCCATTACTGACATTGTGATGTGATTAAGCCCATTCATCATATGATCCGATTTTAAGGAAGATCAATGGTTTTTGTACTGATATATTCATGTTTACATACTTTGTCAGGATTTTTGTACAGCTATTTTAATTTTTTAACAGATTTTTTTGCCTTTTACATTTTAGATTAAAAAAAGTACATAAAGTTGTTTATAAAATAATTAGTATGTTTTTATGACAACTACTAAAGTTTCTTATGGCCAGCATAATTTGTTTTTCAAATATATCCGTGCTATATAATAATGAACAATGTTCAAAGAAATTTTTTTATGATCATATTAGATATTATTAATCCTATGATCACAAATCTCAATGTTTGTCAAACACTCTTAAATTTATCCCTTTTATAAATATATAGAGATAGGATATCTGTTATTAAAATATTTTTGCCCCTAATTAAAGAAAAACAGTAGTTTTGATCTTTGCATATGGAAATAAGAAACAATGTAAATGTTGAAATGAAATACTTTTGATTCAAGGAATTTCTCATTAGAACATTTTGTTTTTGTTATTTTAAATGAAGGAGTGAAAATATTTTTTTAATGTGTGTGTTTTCCCTTTTAATATAAGAGTTTAAATTCTTTCCATAAGAACTACATTGTGTCCCCCCCCACCCCCCTCCCCCCAAAAAAAAATAAATAAAATAAAATGAATAAATAAAACTTGTCTAACTGAAAAGTACCATATATTGTGACGTTGTTATTTTCTATTGAATGCAAGCAAACTAAGCATTAAATTTGCTGTTGGCATACTCAAAACAAAATTAGTATTATCTGGAAGATTTTTTGGTACTGACATCTGGGATAGGAGATAGATAGCCAAAAATTGTTGTCAATAATGGGCAAAACAGTTATTTAATATTGTTAAATACATAAAATTCTTGAAAGTGGTAAATAATATAAAATAAATAAATAAAATAAATAATAATAAATAACAAAAAACTGTAACCTATAATAAAAAAAATCCCTGACGGCCCGGCCTACAAGCACAGGTAGATTTCGAAGACTCAGACCGTGAGGCGCTTGTCAGTTGGGAATTGCATAAGAAATGACTTTTTTGCCATGATGCGTCATTTGGAAACGCCCACTTTGAAACCTAACTTGTTTGCAGGCAAAGCCGGCAGGGATTTTTTTTTTTTAATTTTTTTTTTTGCTATAAGGGTTGGTCTTATAAAAAAAACTTGTCAATATAAAAGTTTTAGGTAATATTAAGAGGATTTATTATAAATTTAAGCAGATTTAAGCCCCCCCCCCCCGGGCCATTTTTAATGATATCAAAAATCTGTCATCCATAAATTTTCGGCCCTTTTCCTAGAAGTAATAATAATAACGTTAAACGGATTAAATGGTATCATAATTAAGAAAATATGGGGTTTTTCTGTTTTCACAAAAAGCCCCCCCCCCTCTATACATCCATCATAATTTTCTCAGAACATAGATTTCAATACATTTAAAAAAAAAAAAAATTATATGCCCCCGTAAAGTGGACCAGTGTGCCCCACTTCTGGGGTACACTGGTCCACCCACCGGGGTACTGTGGACCGCTATTAGGTATTATCTGAAATACAATATAAATCTATTTTTCATTAATCTAATTCTTTTTCATTTCCCCTTTACCTGCAAAATAACATAGTAATATAAATTTACAAGTAACATTTTGAAACAAAAACAAAATTAATTAGATTTTGAAAATAATAACACATTAATACAGGAACAATTGCAATTTAGTTGAAGTTATTACTTAAGTACAAAAAAATCAGCTCACATTAAAATTTGCAAATGAAATTCCAAAATACTTATGAGTAAGATTGAGCCTGGAATATTCCTGAAATACTTTTGGGTCTGGGAGCAACATTATGAAATCATTGATATCAATAACAGATTCATCTACAGTTTTGGAAAAAAAAACTGATTTCCATTCAATTTGCATCTCACAAATCTTATTTGAATAGAATCATCATCAATTAGACTACAGTTACATTTATCAAAGGCAGTAAATAAATGCAGAACAAAATATTTCTTACCATGTTAAATAAATTGTTATTTTTCTTTTTTTACTTTATTTTACCGTTAAATAACTACTTTAAAATATTTCTTTATAGAAAATAAGCATCTGATAAATATTTTGAACATTCTGCATTACAGGAGCAGAGTGGATTGTGAACCACTGTGCCCCAGGTGTGGGTGGTCCATTCTTTTAAACATATTAACTTTAAAGTTAAATAAATACAAGTATCTTAGCTTTGCAAAATAGCTGTTTTATCTTATTTATCTATAACCTTTAATTACTTAAAAAATAAAAATATGATGAGGAAAAATTTTACTTTTAGAAGCTCAAAACAACCAATCAATATAAAATAGTTCAATCTGAGCTAAACATATTTTCTGAAGGCTATAAATAATCAGTGCAGTGCTGTTATCTATTAGAAGAGAAGCTTTAAAAAAATCAAATAAATAAAATGTTAGGGGGTGGTCCACTATGTACCAGTCTCCCCTACATTTCCACATATTTACACTTTCTGGTTAAATAGACAGCTGTCAAACACCAATAATTGTCATGGTAATTTTAAGCCTCTCCCTAATAATATGTCATAGCGATGGCTCTGTGTATTTGATGCGTGAGATTTTTAAATAGATGCACATTTCTTAAAATGAAGCATATAAATACAAAATAAGCAAAACTAAGAATTTTTGACATACAGAGAATTTTTAAACATAAAAAGTAATACAGAAATGTAACAAACAAGCAATAGTAAATATCAAAAAGTAAACTTATACTAGTTTTTTTTTTTTTTTTTTTTTTTTTTTTTATGAATAATGAAACAGTTTTTCATTTGTTATCTTTCGTTAATTTTAGATAATTTTTAAACAAATTAACAAAAAATAAATTTTATATTATACAAAATGTTAAGGGGCCCTTTTTAAGGCCCTTTTCATAAAAAATCATTGCTTATTTTCTCTTGTAATACTTCATTACGTTTCATTAGAGAATAGGGAAATTTTTTAAATTAAATTTAAAATTACAGGCATGAGCAATGGCATGTCCTACCCCACCCTTATTTGCATCCATTTTCCAGTTCCAATTGAACAGCTTTTAAATGAGGAAGAAGTAGACATAATCTAAGCTCTTTTACAATATCAAAAACTTCCAAGTACAAAGGAAAATAATAGATTACTACTTTCTTTACATTAAAATTGTTAGATTATTGCTGCGAATGTCAAAAAATGTACATCTGGAATTAGCTCTTTAAATATATCTTACTGCTAGAATTTTTATTTATGTTGGTGCATATTTATGTTATTTATAGTATGTTTACTTAGAAATTAATGTTTGTGCATATAAAATACTGGTAATATGTGCTACCAATTTTCTAATGATTTTAATTTTCTGATATATATTCGGTCTTACAAATATTGGATAATTGGCTAATAGTCAAAATTTTAAGAAATTTCCAAAAATTAAATTTTTATTTTCAACCTGGCAAGAAAACAGTAAAATTGCATTTTTAACATTACATTGACATATATATCGCTGAATAAACGCTGGACAAACAGGTTGGCGAGAAAGTTTTGAAATAGCGCCAAAATATCATTACGGAAATTACGACATTAATAAGAATAACAACAATGAAATAATTTTAATGAACAGGAGAATGAATTAAAGAAATTAATTGTTATTGTATTTAACATTAGATAAAAGATGGTTTAGAATAAAAAAGATAAATAGAAAAGTGACACTTACCAACTATGAAGAGGAAAGCAGAATATGTATCTTGCAACTCTCGGCTTATGTGACGAAAACCTTTCACTATACTTTTCGTTTTGAAGAAATAGATGTGTCTGTGAGGTTTAAAAGATATTGCCTGACAAAATAAATGAAAAAAATGCTCTCCGTCGAGCTGAGACAGAGCTTCGGCAGCCGCCATGTTTTAAGAAGAAATCGTGACGTCAGATTCCTAAGCATTTGATTGGCTGTTGGTGGCGACATGGTCGCGATATCGCCTGTAGCCGAGCGACAAAATTGCTCCGACAGAAAAAAGTTGCTTGCTACCGAGCAACTCTTCTGAAGCCATAGTAGGTTTACATGGGTGTCGCCTGGAAGTGGCGGCGACTTGACGCCTCGTGTAATAGCACTTTTATAAGTTGTATGCAGAATTGCATCTTTGAACTTTTTGATATTTTCCTAATAAATTCCATTTATATTTTCGAATATTGCGTGAAAATTTATAGTTTTTGCGCAATTTTTATTCGAATATTTCTGCTGACGAAAATCCAAACTAATTTATGTCTTGATATTTCGTCTTTTTAAAATGATTATTGTTTACATTTATGTATATTTACTTATTTATTGTATTTATGAAATAATACATTTTTTTTTAATTTACATTTTCTATTAAAAAAAAATTTAATGATTAAGAAAAAATTAACGAAATAATATATCCTTTTAATATTTGATTTGTTCTAAATATATTGAAATATGTTAACTGCTGAAATACTAAAATATTTATCATCACCGACATGGACATTTTTAGTTTATTAAATATGGAACTAATTGGGTTATACCTATCGCAAAAATATTCTAAACAAATTTCGCATTAAAAATCACCTTTAAATAATTGTTTTAACAATATTGGAAGAATGTATAAATTAGCATATTATATATTCTTTAAATACTTAAATTGTGATAAATATATTTAAAAATGCATTAAATTTGAAAAATAAATTATTTCAAACGTGGAATTTGTCTGCAAAGGAAGCGAAACGAAATTGATTAAAAGAAAATTTTATTTATTCTGATATTACCGTAAAAGTAGTTGCAGACGATTTTTTTTTTCAGGTATTTTTTAAATGTATTGTAATTTACAAACGATTTATCATTTCTAGTTGAATTTTTCTGTATGGCATCGACTTGTTAGACTGGAAAAAAAATGAATTGTAATACATTATTTTTTACTTGTGCAAATCAAAAATGACGGTGAGTTTGAACTTTACAGTTAAATGTATTTAAATAACATAAATATATATATATAACTAGCTAAAACTTGGATATAATCGTTATTGCTTTAATATTTTATTACTCCTTTCAAGATATGTTTTTGGAATTAGTTAGTTTGGAATTTCGTCAATAGAAATATTAATTTCAAAACTGCACAAGGAAAAAAAAAAAAAAAAAAAAAAACGTAATTTTTTACGAAATATTCAAAAATGTAAATGGAATTTATTAGGAAAATATCAAAAAGTTCAAAGATTCAGAATTCATAATTCTGCATACAACTTATAAATCGACAAATATATAAACTTTGTTAAAAAAGGTAAAAGACACGGGAGAGGACAAAACACCCATCTGCGTCTCTCAAATCGCGAACGCTACCACGGGACCACTGAGATCTTGTTGAGGTTCGTGAAGTAATGGCATTTGAAATGCATGCTTAACTTTAAAACGAAATTTCTCGAAAACTAAAGCCCATTTGAAGGAATCCTTTGACCTGAATAGTTAGGGGTATGATCCATACAACATACTTTAAAATCATCAAAATCTGTGCGCATCATGTTTGGCGGTCTCTTGTAAGTCAAAAAATATCATCTGCTGTGGTGAGAGACGATAAGATAGAGAAGGGGATAGTAGGGGGCACAGGTGCCCGAACGGTTTTTTTCTTACAAAATAATGACCAATTTAAAAAACAGGATGTAATTGACAAATTACTGATCAATTAATTGTCTGAGTGATGAAATACGGCAAAAAGTCGTAATGAGAACAAAAAGTAAAAAAAGTCGTAAACAAAGTCGTAAATGAGAACATCATCGCAGGGGGGCTTTACTTTGAGGGTTAAGGTAAGGCGAATTTTTTGCAATTTGCCTGCGGCTGTAAGCGTGTGGGATTATTTCCCTTTTCCAAGTTTGCATGCGTAATTATCAGTGCTCAAATAAATTCTGTAGTTTTGGAAATTTTTGTTTGTATTGCTGCATGCTGCTTCATGGATCGAGGCTCTTTGCTTCATGTTTCTGAATGTACTTTTTGTGAGTAAATTTTTCCTTATCAATCTTTGATATTCTGAATAAATAGAAGGGCTTAGTGAAATAAGATGTTACGCAACAAAAATAAAATTCTGAGACAATTTAAATGAAAGCTTTTAGTTGCAATTTTTATTTTATTTTTGTTCTTGTACCTTGTATTTAGTAAGTTAACGAGTTGTACTAAGCTCTCTCAAGAAAACTTAGCAACATTTAATTATCTAATATAAAAATTATTAATAATATTTAAGTTATTTTTATTAAAATATTAACTTTTAATAAATAATATATCAGATTTTAAAGATTAATTAAAATATTGGTATTTTATCTTTACCATATGACATATTATCTCATAACACCCTCATCGAAAAAATAAACTGTATTTTGAGAAAATGTAACATAACAGGTTCTTGCTCGAACCTCTTTAATTATTGTCATTTATTAATTAAAAAAAAAAAAAAAAAACTATTTGGTGAAGACAGAATTTTTTTTTTTTGAAATTAACAAATTTAACCTTAAAATTTTTTTTTCAAAATTTTAGGAAAATCCTGTATGTTTGCAACTTCTAAAAATGATCGCTCGCTGTGGTGCATTTAAAAATTTCATTGATAAATCAAAAGGAGCAATAAGTTTTTTTTTGCCTAGTTGCCACTTGAATAGAATTTTTTTTTTCTTACTGACTTACTGTTTCTTTCTGACAAATAACACTATATAACAGTAAAATTTTTCTTCTATGTCCTTAAAAATTTCTTTTCAATATTCTAATATTTATTTTAAAATAAAGGAGCTCTTATAAATTTATTTTAATTTAGAGAAGGAATTATGGAATTTAACGTTTTATTAATTAATATTTTTTAAGATCATCCTCTTCTTAAAAGAAAACAAACTGAAAGCTTTTTTTTTTTAATTTTTGTGTGTAAAGTTTACTTGTAAAATAACTCATTGCTGTACTCATTCCTCAAAACACAAGTATTTGTGTTAAATATGGTATACAATTTACTTTAAAGTTTATTTTTGAATACTTTTAAATCTTAAAATACATTAATATTAGGCCTACCGAATTTTCAACATCTGGTTTACAGATGTCGAATATTCGCTATTGGACCAAAATCACTAATCGATGCATCTCTATAAGCACCTTTCAAATGTGATAGAAATAATTTTGAAGAATACTTTTGTTTTCCCATGAAAAAAAGGTAAAACTTAAGCTTTTTTATTTATTTATTTTGGGCGAAAATTATTTTAGGTAAAAATGTTTTCCATGTGAGTTTTCTTTAATCAAATCTCTTTCTGCTGAATGCTGATGGAGCTAATTAAATTTAAAATCAATCCACTACTATAGAAATCATCGTAGTTTTAAAATTATAATGTACTGTTAAAATTTAAGAATGTATATATATTTTTTATACTTTAAAATACTTCTGATTTCTTTTTCTTTCTTTTTTTTTTAAAGATTTTATACACTATTTTATGTGATATGTCAACTTTTGAAAGGACTATTACTTATACAGTATCGAATTTAAAAATTGTGTTCTTATAAACATATTTTGCACATATTAAAAATTGAGGATTTTATGCAATAAAACAGTGGAGTATCCACTGAATTTTAAATAAAAAACGCATCGTTTTCAGTACCGGTTTCGAAGATTAAAAAAAAAAAAAAAAAAAAAAAAACATAAGAAAAAGTAATATGCGGTCTATGTAGAGATTGACCTCAACTATCCAATGCAAAAAATAAAATAGAAAATCATTTTAAAAATATGAAAATGCAAACTAAATATTGGATGTTTTCGCTAAGTGAAGTACCCCCCACCCCCACCCCCTTAAGAGCTCAATCATACATCCTCCCTTTTCATTTAAAATAAACGATTTATGTGAATACTGTAAATTAAAGGTGAGTCAAATTGAAGTCATATTTTAATTTTTCTTGTCAGAATCTCAGGCTGACGTATCATTTTTACTGCAGTTAAAGGAAACATTAACTGTCTTTTGCTTATTTAAATGTATTCGTCCCTCAAAATAAAAACTAATCTTTTCCTTCCGCTCCTCAAAATATTCTTTTTTACATTCTTACATTTCTTAGAATTTTTAAACAAATTTAGAGTTTACATTAATGATTTCAAGAAAAATTCTCTAATTTTTCCGTTTATTCATTCTTAAAATAAATAGATTCAGTTTACTTTACCTGCATAAAATTACAGTGATCGGAAAACTTCTACATTTTAGACAGGTTTCAGTTGTATACATTTTTCAGACATGTATAAATTATATCTATATGGTATTCGTTCTATCGGAACCACAAAATTTTTCTCAAGACAGTTTTCTGTAATAGACACAATTCAACATTTTGCTGTTGGAGAAGTGGAATTCGGTAAGAATCAAAACATTCATTTTAAAAAAAATGAATTTTGGAGAAGTGATAGTTCAAGTGCTGTGTTTAAAACCGGGACATTAAAGAGATGTATTGGGACACCCAGACATTATGCCTAAAATTGGGTCTCTCTCGGAACTTCTAGTCATCTTAAAAATTTCAATGGCACAAAAAATAGCAGTGGTGACGACTTATATGGGCCCGTGGGGCTTTAGCGTCGAGCCCGCCCAATAATTTGTTCCCCTGACCCACCTAATTCCCCTTCTTTTATTTCACAACGTATTTATTTAAATTTTTAAATCTCTGAAACAAAATTTCATTTTCTATTTGTTGGACAACAAATAAGAGTGAAATATGCCAGCCCAGGATATCGTCGGGATAGCTCAGTAGGGAGAGCGTTGGTACGGCAAACCAAAGTACCCAAGTTCGAGTCCTGGGCGTTAGTCCTGTGCCTTGGATATAATTTACTTAGATGAATATACTTTCCTCTGTTCATTATGAAAATTTCATTTTGTTGACGTTGAAAAATAGCATTGACATCCGTAACAGAGACATCAAGAGCACTAAATGTTCTTCAGTACACATATAATTATTAAATTTCTCTCAACAGTTCAATTTCCTATATACTTGATCAGCAGTATTGTTGTCGTATGTAAACCAAAGGGTAAATGCTAGAATCATGTGAACTTTAATGACTATGCTATAGATTTGTTTGAGAAAGAGAATGTATACGGAGCATTTAAAAAAAAAAAAAAAGATTCTAAAATGTATACGGCGAGTAACTTCGTATGCCCTCCACTATACCCCTTTTGATCAGTGAGTGAACATTATCTATATTTTAGTGTCCCAATCCTGATAATTATAAAGCTCATAAATGACTAAAATGCTTTGCTTCTTGTGTTTTTAATTTGTATTAATATTTATGATATTATAGTAAATATAAAATTATTATGCAAAAGAATTCACGAATAACATAAGCAAATAATAAAACGTGCCGTGCTATTTTGCTTAAAAAATTTGGGCCCATACGATATATTTCAAAAGTTGGCTCCATTGATCAATGGCATTCCTAAATAATAACCTTGATAATAAGTTGTTTCTAATTTTAAGTCAAAATTTTCATTAAATTAACGAGTTTGGTCTCAATGCAGTTTTTTTAAATATTCTTGCACCTTGCACGCATCAGTGGTGCAGCCAGAATTCTGCTCTATGGCGAGGAGAGGTTGAATTGTTGATAATGGTGGTCGCTGGTTACTTGAATCACCGGCTAATCGAATCAGTTTAGCTAATGAAGTGATAATAATTTTTTTCCCTCGAAGAGTAGAATCAATAGTTACATTGACCATAATTCATTTCAGCAACGTTTACTATATAAGAGTTAGAAAACATAAAATGCACGAATGGAATAACAAAAAACTGTTAGATTAATATAGTGTTTGAAAAATGAGGAGGCAAACTTAAGAAATGGAAGGGAATAGTACAGCAAACAATTTTTTGTACAGAAAATCAGGAATCGATTTTTAAATCAGAAATACATAGGATTTCATTCCAAGACAATCCCGAATTCTTGTTCTTAACTTTAGTAATAATAAAGCAATTTTAGCAAAATTTCCAATAGACTTTACTTTGCTTTGTGTCAGATGTAAAATAACACGAGAAGAGGTAGAATTTATTATAATCCGCGTCCAAACAATGCCAAATTAAGTATTCCATATTTTAGGATGTAGTTGACATTAAACGCGGTATCGTTGACTGAATTACTGTGCACTTCCAGCACTTTATTTGACATCTAATTTCGTATACAGTATACTGAAAATTTTGTTAAAATATCTTCATTATTATTAAAGTTCTCTAAAAATACTTGGATTCGACTTGACTTCCTATATCCTATATTTTTCACTAAATAAATGGATCGCGACCTGGTTTCCTATACAAAAATCTTTAATTGTAGTGTGCTCTACCACCTTTTACAGATTGTTCTACTTTTTTTTAAACACATTGTTTATGTGTTAAGTATGTGTGCTTTCTAAATATTATTTGTTTTTAACCTTTTTCATGATGTTGGAGAATATTTATCTATTAAATCACACAAAAATAACGCCTGCATTCAATTCTAAACATACACACAAATATTATACACACATACAAGCTATAAATACAATAAACCCAACAAGTGTGAAAAATTAGCCAGAGAAAGGAGTCGAACCTGGGACCACAGCATACAAGACTAATGCTCTAACCACTGAGCTACCCCGGCCACCTGGGTCTGCAATTTATTAGTGAGAAATTGCAGACCCAGGTATTGGCCGGGGTAGCTCAGTGGTTAGAGCATGAGTCTTGTATGCTGTGGTCCTAGGTTCGATTCCTGGTTCTGGCTAATTTTTCACACTTGTTGGGTTTATTGTATTTCTAGTTTGTATGTGTGTATAATGTTTGCGTGTATGAACATTTATCTATATTTAGTTTTCTGTTAGAAACACCTATGCAGAATGAAAGATAGGTTGTACCTGCCTTCGGCCGTGGAAAAAAAAAAAAAGAAAATACATTATAATAACAATTTTGAAAAAAGAGGGTACTTTTTAACTTTCTCTGTCCCTCCCTGTAAGTAAGGGCGAAAGGATCTACTTATATATACATTTATTTAAATGAAATACATTATAGCTAAAACTCTAAAAGATATTCCAGTTTTTACTTCTTATCTGATTTAAACACGACTGTAATTTTGTCCACATGAAAAACAATATGTCATAATTTTTATGATATAGAGGCAGCATTATTTAAGATTTAATAAGTGTAGATCAATGTATAACTAATTTATTACTTATTAATTTCAGTTAAAGCATAATTAGCATAAGTTTGTGTGTAATTATAGTAAATTTTATAAATTCTATGAAAATGCTTCATATTTAACGCTTTTCTTTTGAAAACCTTGCTCATAGGCATGTATCTGTAAGTCAAAGTCAATAAAATTGCAATCAGTGCTTCTTTCCTCCGGGGAACGCGTGGCCTGAAGAACATTTCGAGCTACCTTACTAGCTAATAAACTACACTCTTTAAATATATAGTCCCCCCCCCCCTCAGGAACAAATTGTTCGAATGAAACACTACAATAATCTGTTCAATCAAAAACACATTTTACATTTATATCTTTATAGCACATTTTCTTAATTCTTACTTTGTCAAAGATTTTTACCTGCATCACTCACATACCTTGGTCTTAGAAATAACTGATAGCAAAAACACAAAACAAGATGCACATGCAGAGGTCTGTTTGAGCTCGGTCCTGGCCCTAAACCGGACCAACCCACGGGCCAGTCTCCGGCCTATTTTCATTCATGGCAATCGAACCGGGCCTGGCTTCCTCTTTTCCAGGCCAGGCTGAAACTGGAATTCATTCTTCCTAAAGGTCTAGACGAGTTGAAATTTTCGGGTCCTGTTTTTAACAAGCCCATATGAAAATAATTGGCCATGCCTACCCTGACCTGACCCATGCAAAAATCAGTAAAATTTCGATCGGCCCAACAATTTTTGCAAAAAAATGCATATATTTTTAAATCGTCATTGTTCTATATTAAAATTTTCAATTTTTTCTTTTTAAAGAATAGTTCATTTTCTAGGCAATAAAATTAAAGTACAATAAAGCGTGTGAAAAAGAACCTGTCCATGACAGAATCCTGTTTCAAACGGAAAAATGTATTTATCCATGCAAAATGAACATAATAATACGTGAGAAAAGAATGTAATATATTTACAACCAACAGTGTATATGCTAAGAAGGTAACTTTCCTATAACGGATATTTCTGTTCTCCTATGCGATTCCGTCTTAGAATTTTTTACTATACTATAAGAATTTTCAGGTTTTTAAGTCTCCAAGCCATGTAATACGGATTAAAGTTATTAATAACAACTTAGTCATTTGCATACAAATCGAGATCCAGTAACAAAATAAATATCTCAGCATAAAGTGTTTTTTAAAAAAAAACGAAGAATGCAAACAACATGAAAAGAAAAACTAAAATAAATATTTTTGTCAGAACTCCTCGTAGAAGACAATTTTTAACCATACCAGTGTAAAAATATGTTTTTGTTGAAATTCAGGCGAGCTGGGAAGGGATAATTACGTTTTTGTATGAGCCGGCCCGGGCTCGGGCCGAGATTCTAGCTTTTATACTGGGTCGAGCCAATAAACTATGTGTATGGCCCGGACCGGATTCGAGTCTAACTTTTAGCTTTTTTTTTTTTTTTTTTTTCGATCGAACTTTTAACTTTTATACCCGGCTGAGGGGCAAAAAAATTTCTACAAGTCGGGTCGCACTCGAACCTAGAAATTTCTCCGGTGCAGACCTTAACGGAAAGTCTGAAACTGAGAAAAACCTATAAACATATATTTTATGTTTTTTTTTCTTTTTTCTCCTGGAAATTAATGTCTATTATCCTTTTGAACATGGAGCAAAGACAGAAATTCAATTTAAAAACTATCCACTGTATAATACTCAAAGCGTATGACGGTCGAAATAATCATTCTTTTACTGTAAGATGTCTGAAAAATGTAATTGCTACCCTTTTTCAAAACAAATGACAGTTTGCACTTAACCAGTGCATCTAAGATCTAATATACGTTTCCACAGTTTAAATATAATATTCGCGGTCTAATTTAATCACTTTGTTGAATATAATTTGATTCAACAAAGCTGCGAATTTCAAATAAACTAAAAAAACTTAATATTAACTTTAGTTTCGATTCATAAAAGCGTCTAATTTGCTTAACTAGTGATTCATATAAGCGGAAATTATAATATTTTTTTTAGCTCTGGAAGGGGTTTTACCCCTCCCCCCACCCCCTTTGGTCTGTGCCACTGGACGCATAAACACATACAAAGGACTTATGAAGTTGGGGGCCTGTGCCCACCCCACAAAATAGCTCTAGTTACGCCTATTAATACTATATGTATTTCAAGCAAAATTATGTGCATTCAATTATCACATGCACATAGGTGAGTAATCTAAACACAATTTTTGCAGTGCAGCTTAATCTCTGATGTGCTTTCAAAAAATTTCCTAGAGATAACAGCATCATTTTACATTTAACAGCAACTGTTTCTTTAAATGTACATGCTAACTGTATTGCTATGTTACTTATTTGACATTAAAATACAAAGAACAACTTGTTGTTAACAGATTTCACTACTAGCTGTTTTACACAGTAGAGAGGGGGGGGGGGGGGGAAAGTGCCTCAACTAGTTACTGTTTGTGAATTTAAGTTTTTTTCCACATTTTTATGTTTGAGAATAATATAAACTTGCAAATGTTAAGGGATTACTGTAATAATATTTATGAAGAAGTTTCTTGTACCTTAACTGTTACTAGCAACTTTGTTAAGAATGATTTAATCTTCTTGGGGTTCTCGTTATAAAAAACAAATGTATATATATATTTTTTTTAATTTCCATACATGAAATATCCTAAAAGTTTTTATAAATTCACTTTTTAAAATAGTAGTTTTACATTGTGATGGTTGTTTTACACTGAAGGAATTTTAAGAGGCATTTTTATGATGTTTAAATGATTCTGTTTAGGTAATGACATAAAATTAGTTTAATGCTTGCACTACATTGAAGAAAGGATAAGCACGAAACATAGTAAATTAGAATCTTACATACCGTAAGATTTTACAGTGATAGCAGAGTTATCACACAATTACATCCTAATAGCTGCACACCCACACTATTTATTTTAAAATATTTGCATATTTTCATTTGTAAATGTTAGTGACTCCACTTCATTAATTATCGTGCATAGAGAGAGACAATTCTAGTACAGATCTCAGCCGTAAAAGTGCAGAAACATATCTGTTGATATGCTGCATATCAAGACAACAGAAGATAGAACAATAATTAAAAAGAAGTACTTAATCCTTATTCCCCCCCCCCATTTCCTAACACCTCAAAAATATGAAAGTTCTTTAAAATGTTTTAATTAATCTTTAATTTTTGAAATTATTTAAGAATTAATTTTTATTTTTAAAATGAATCACTTGAATTGATCATTTTTGATTAAAAAAAAAAAAAAATACTGTTTTATACATTTAAGGGGACTTTTCACACACGTGAATATATCCGTTCGAATGTCTTGTTTGTATATTTGTAAATGATTTTTATTTTCCATAGGATAGCTAAGGTCACTCTCTAGTATGGCTATTTTTTACTTTGGTTTCAGATATTTTTAATAAAGGTACTTTCACTTTCAGAACTGCTTTCGAAAGTGAAAGTACTTTTCCAACCTGGTTCAGACTTAAAAAATCAGAAATCAAAACTGAAAAAGTAAAAAATAATCATATTAGAGATTGACCTTAGCTATCCTATGCAAAAAAAAAAAAAAAAAAAAAAAAAAAAAATTGTTTTAAAACATTCAAATTTAAACAAGAAATTCGAAAAGAACTTGCACACACGTTTAACATTAGCGAGCGGGTGATTTCTCGTTGGTGAAGAGTCCTCTTTAAAAAAAACAAAAATTCAAGCATCTTGCCAAGATTTTCAAGGACTGTTTAGTTATACGCACGGTAATGGGCCACATGCTGCTTCTTTCTCTTTGATGACGTCAACTGGACACCAGTGCTTAACTTCCTAAATAGTGCCATTGATACAGTCTTTTTACTGTAAAAAGAGATTCTTATCAATAAAGAACTCCATTAGTTTGTCTTTGACAACAAATATATATTTTCCATTCTGTGTATTTTTAATGAACTGAATGTTTATATTATATATACATATAACACTACAATTGAATGTCGTAATTTAGAATTTTTGATAGAACATTTTGGTAGATATATAACTTTTTAACAATAAAAAAAAGCTATAGCAACTATTGTTTTTTTTACTAGTTATCTTTAATTTTATTGACACCCTAATATTTACACAAAATTTAATATAGTAAGAGATACTTTCAATTTATAATATATCATAAAATGGAATGCACATTTAGGGCTTATCAACTAAAGCAGCAAAAATTTAGATTTGAAATAATAAAACGTTACAAGTAAAAAAAAAAAAAAAAAAAAAAAAAAATGACAACTTTAATATGTTAAAAGATTTTTTTTTGGCTTCTTTGCACGCTTAGAAATTAGCGGTCGTTAGTCGTCAAATACAACTAAATTATTACATTTCACAACCACAAAACTATGCCTAGTTGTGAAATTTGATACCTAGCTTTCTTTCACTTTAATTTTTGTTTTACAAATGTTTTCATTTGTACTTTAGCGTAAGTCCCCCCTCTTCCCCCCATAGCATGCACTTCGAGAGGACCAGTTTTCTATAAAAGATCAAACAGCGGCACATGTCTTAGACTCCCTTGCATCTGTACCTCTAAGTTGACTTCACTTTAACCAATAACCGATAAAATATACCTTAAAAATCTGTTTTTGTAAACATATTAGTTTTATAAAAAGAATAACTTAAAAATTTTTCTAGAATCTAAATATTGTAATTTAATCAGGTTTTACACTTTTATAGAAAGCCAGTTTTTATTTTGTTTTAGTGATTAATACACAGATAAGATGTTTAATAAGTACAGAGTACACCTCACTACCCCTTGTCCTTAACACATAAAAATAGAAACAATATTATTGTGAACATGTTTGCAAAAAGAAATGAGAAAATATGATATATCATAAAATTGCAACCATCAAATGCAGATTGGCACCTAGAAAAAAAATTGTAAGCGTCATTTTACACCTTACTGAGAGTTCCTAATTTCTAACTTTGCTTCTTTGCGAATAAGTTAAAAGCATATTGACAGACTCATAAATGTTAGATTTTTTTTTTTTTTTGAGAGAGTTATTAGGTAAATACTATGTTGTTTGGCAGATTTTTTTTTTTTTTTTTTTTTTTTTTTTGGGGGGGGGGGATGTTAAAAACATATTGGCAGACTCATAAATGTTTGAAAAGAAATACTTTGGAGGGTTATTAAGTAAATACCGTGTTGCCTGGCAGAATAATTTCGGGGTGGTCTTTTTAAGGCAAAGGGATTTGAATATTTACATTTCTATGCTAGTTTAATATCAACATATTTCAGTTTTCTGTAAAGGCCGGTGGAATGTTAGTAGAAAGCCTACGAAGGAACGTCAACCTCTTCCACCATTTCGCACGGCACTCCTTTTTTAAAAAAATTTTCAGGGTAAAAGAGGCTTTCACAGGCTTAGGCCAAATAGACCTGTGATACGGAGAAAACCCTTACACAGTCAAAAATTCGTTATTCTTTAACAAATGAACGCTGCTATGTTCTTTTAGACTTATTCAGTGCTATTTGGTATTAAAATAAAATATGCATGCTTTAATATAAAATATGCATTTTTTAAATTAAGTGAAACCATTCATCTAGTTGAGCAATTCTAAAATTAAGCCAACAAATTTTAATAAAAATGAAACATGATTTAGAAATGATTGAAAATTGCTGCCTGCCATTATTACTACAGGTTACTAATTGTCCAATTTCTGGGAATGCAATTAGTAAAACAAATCTGAAAAATAAATATACATTAGAATATATGCAACAAACGAAGAAACCATACTCACTATGGTACTTTTTTTATAGGAACTTTGCATAGACTGAAAAAATGCCCTAGGCAAAATAAGAAAAAAAATTTCCCACATTCTTTCATGAAACCTATTTACTAAGTTCCACGCATATTAGAAAATTGTTCAGTACTTACATAATTTATTTTACGTACATTCACACACAGAAGCTATTTAACTATTATTAATTATTTAATATATGTAACCAGATTCAATTTTATTATATATATCGATAAACATAACAATTCATCTATTTTGTTTGAATAGCTGCTTGTGTAATTTTGCAACAATTCTGCTTTTCTCAACCCCGAAGTGTGCCAACATCATTTTAAAAAACACCAAGAGCCCTATAAAAAAAGTACCCACGCACAGTATACACTATCATAATTCAATAAAATGAAAACATGAAATGTATAATTTACAAAATGCATGAAATGAAAACATGAAATATATTATTTATAAATTGCATGAAATGAAATATATTAGTTCCAAAATGCATGAAAAGAAATGAAAACATGATTATTTACAAAATGCATGAAAAGAAATGAAAACATGATATATATTATTTACAAAATGAATGAAATGAAAAACATAATCAATAAAATAATGATTAAAAGATAATAAAAAAGATTGTACATATACATATATTAAATAAGAAGAAATAGAATAGAAAATAAGTTCAATAGAACCTTGTCAAATGAAAAATATGGATAAAATCCAGCTAGTCATCAAAGTAAACTCTTCGGAATTTCTAAAATAAAATATTTTGTTATAGCTACACCTTATTATTGCAACATCAAAATGAGACATGTATTTAAAAAATAAAATACACTGTTGTAAAATTAAATGAAAAAAAAAAAGAAAGAAAAGGTGCATATATTTTTGCATTCAGATTATATAATCAATAATCTTAACTAAAATGAATATAAATAATGAATATTTAGTGACAAATATTGCACTTGATAGTTCACCTAAAAATTCATGTTTTCACTATTCAATGTTACATATTGAACAAATTGTATAGCCACTCTTTCAATTTCTTGGAAAGTACTAACTCTACTATCAAAGTTAATAAATTAACCTAATCCAAATTTTAACATTTTTCCTAGCAGTTACAACTATTCGTTTTCGAATAGTTTCATCCACTGAAAACACAGGGGTTGCATTTGCCAATAAATGATACAGTACATTATATTTAAAATATTCAAGTAAACTACTTAACATTGCAACTGATGCCTCTTTCTCTAAAAGTATGGATATTGATCCAGTAAAAAAACCTAATTGAAAAATATCAAACTTACCTAAGCTTACTTCATCTACCTCCATCTGCACTTCATTCTCTTCCTCAACTTCCATTGCAGTATACACCTCACACTCCATGGCCATCCTAATTGCCTAGAAGGAGAAGAAAAAAATAGGCGTGTTGTTTGCACAAAAGAAAAACAACTTATGACTCATTTTGCAGGGTTGCAAGCAGATAAATTATATCACTACTCTGATTGGTTCGCCGTTGCCGAAACATATGTATAGTGGCACCACCTGTTGGCAGAATTATTCACAAAATGCTGTAGGACAAGATGTTTTAAGGCTGTTACTATATCAATACTCCAATTCCTCTCGCTAATGTTAAATCTATTGGCGTAGAGAATGCATTCGTATACTCGTAAAATATCATTATATTATATAATGGGATATTTATATATCCTATTATATACTTCGTACAATATCCCCTCGTGAAAAAAATATATTTCACTTCTTTTTGGGGTTTCGTTCATCTCAAGAAACCCTATTACTCCCGCTTGGTTGTCTGTCCGTCACAGACGCGATTCTCAGAAACTATTTAACTTACAGGCATGAAATTTTGTGTACTTATAGCTGAATACCTGCTATGAAGCTCAAAATAATAAAATTTGAAAAAATCGTATTATTTTAATATATAGAGATTAAAAAAGAAAAAAAATCTAACAGCGTTTTTCTATTAAATTTAAACATTTTTCGCTATAGCAGTTGCCAATAATTAAAAATCCACAATAAAATTTTTCTACAATAATTAATTTTCTATTGAAAGATTTCCACGTGAAAAATGAAAATGAAATAAAAATGTTCACCAATTGAAAAAAAAAAAAAAAAAAAAAAAAAGATTTATATGACGTCATATTGGTAATAAAACGGAAATTTTCAAACATTCCTCAATAATACAAGGAGTATGAGTATGTGTAAAATACAGAAAGCAGCTTAATATGACGTCATTAGAGAATTAAAAAGAAAATTAATTTGACTTCATAACGGAATTTTCAAATGTTTCCAAAAAATGCAAACACATGTTTAATTTTAAATTGATTTTTTTTTTAATTTCGCATTTAGTCCACATAACGGATATTATTATGACAGAGTATAATAATCGGCGGTTCAGATATTCGAAAAAACGAGAAAAATAGACCGGTAAATTTTTACTTTATAAAAAACATGACTTTTTTTTTTTTTTTTTTTAGAAAATGAAATTTATTTGGATTTATTAAGGAAAGGATAAAGTGGTTTGAAAGGAATTTTAAATGAAACCCTTTGTGCTTTCTTCGATCACACTTACCCACTTGTTTCTTTATACTCTTCTTAAAGTATGTCTCTTTTTTTTCTTAGTTTTTAAAACATTTCTTAAAGATATATTTAATTTTATTTGAAGTGTTAAAATCTTTCTCGCAGCTAGACAGCTTTTAACACACAAAATGTAAAATTAAGCATATTCAGTCGAACCTCGTTAACGCGAACACTGAAGGAGAAACTTTTTTCTTTTTTTTGTTCGTGTTAAAAGTAGTTCGTGTTATCCGAACTGAAATACATTACATACAACTGGACGGGGCAATCGGATCCTGTTCGTGCAGAAAGTAATTCACGTTAAGCGTGTTCGTGTTAACGAGGTTTGACTGTATTTTAGAAATATTTTGACAACTTAAAAAAAGAGACAACTTTTAAGAAGAATGCAAAGAAAAAAAAAGTTTAAAATATTAATTTCCTGAGGAGATATTTTAAATATATGAATGTATTCCATGCCCATAGGTTTAACATGCGAGGACTGCCTAATAGCCTTAACTATAGCAGTAGCTTTTTGTTATCGCGTATACCGGAAGGTAAGAAAATTAAAGGGAAATAAATATACACGAAAGCTCAAGAAACAGAGGGAGTAAAAGAAAAAAAAAAAGATGATTACTTAGAATATAGGTTTTATATTTCGTTGCATTGAATTGAATGACTAGCTTCTAACTGATAAAATTGGCTGAAATGCGATGGTGTCATCTAGTAAGAATCTTTAGCAGGGCCCAATCAAGCCAAAGAGAAGTCCGGAAACTGATATTCATTGAGGGCCCTCCTTCCTATACTACCATAAAAAATGAAACCTTTTTGATGCCCTACAATGTATATCATATACTCTAACGAGCAAGTCTCGTGTGTGGTTATATATGCAAATTTTATCTTAAAAACGGCTCTAACGATTTTGACGAAATTTCGTTTCTTACCGTTTTGGGGCACCAGAAAACCATTGGGCTAGGTCACATGTTCGAGAAAATTCGATTAGTGGGTCATTTTGGGTCATGTTCTAGCTAATTGTATCTAAAAATAGGTTCAAACGATTTTGACGAAATTTTGTATCCGACCATTTTCGGGCATGAGAAGACTATTGGGCTGGGTCACATGTTCGAAAACTTTCGATTAATGGGTCATTTTTGGGTCAACGCGGGTCAAATTAATTTTATCTAAAAAACGACTCTAACGATTTTGATTAAATTTTGTGTCCTACGAGTTTCGAGCACGATAAAATCATTGGACTAGGTCACATGTCCGAGAAAATTCGATTAGTGGGTCAATTCTGGGTCACTGTCGGTCAAGATAAAAAAAAAGCGGCTCAATTTACACTAAATTTTGCATCCGATGGTTTTCGGGCACGAGAAGACTGTTGGGCTAGGTCACATGTTCGAGAAAATTCAATTAGTGGGTCATTTTGGGTCATGGTCAAGCTAATTGTATCTAAAAAAACGGTTCAAACGATTTTGACGAAATTTTGTATCCGACTATTTTCGGGCACGAGAAGACTATTGGGCTGGGTCACATGTTCGAGAACTTTCGATTAGTAGGTCATTTTTGGGTCAAAGCGGATCAAATTAATTTGATCTAAAAAACGGCTCTAACGATTTTGATTAAATTTTGTATCCTACAAGTTTCGGGCACGCGAAAATCATTGGGCTAGGTCACATGTTCGAGAAAATTCGATTAGTGTGTCATTTCTGGGTCAAGATCTAAAAAGCGGCTGAAGTTACACGAAATTTTGCATCCAATGGTTTTCGAGCACGAGAAGACTGTTGGGCTAGGTCACATGTTCGAGAAAATTCAATTAGTGGGTCATTATGGGTCAAGCTATTTTATCTTAAAAATAGTTCAGAGGATTTGAAATAAATTTAACACCCTACAGGTTTAGGGCACAAGAAGACTATTAGGCTAGGCCACATGTTGGAGAAATTTCGATTAGTGGGTCATTTTGGTCATGGGTCAAGCTTTTTTATCTTAAAAACAGCTCAGACTATTTACACTAAATTTTGCATCCTATGGTTTTCGGGCACGAGAAGACTGTTGGGCTAAGTCACATGTTCGAGAAAATTTAATTACTGGGTCATTTTGGTTATGGGTCATGATATTTGAACTCAAATTTAATTTTGACCGAGCATAGCTCGGTCTTCCCTGCTCGTAAGAATTTATAAATGCATATTTAGATTAGATAATCATATTTTTTTCTTTGAATATAATCAGACTCTAAAAGCTCAAAATATTGATTATAATAAATATAAGATCAATTTTTTTTTTTTTTTTAACTTTTAGCTTAAAAAAATAGCCTACCAAATTTGGGAGATGTGGAGGAGGACAGGTGCATGCTTTAATCGGGCCCTATTCTTTAGTCTTATCTACAATTGAACTAACATACATATAGAACGCATTTTTACGAGTATTTTCAGAGATAACTAATTTGACAATGTTACAATTGCAGTGTTGCCTGTGGATGAATGAAAGTTTTATCTCATTTTTCCCAAAAGTGTGGTCGAAATAATTAGAACTTTGCCAGCGATTTGTCACTAAAATTTTGGTTTATTATTTGCGTAATATATAATTTTATTAATGAAATTAACGACAGACATTTTCTAAAAATTGTCAAATCGTGTTGAGAACCTTCTAAAACGTATAAATCCGTCGAAAACTGGAAGTAGAAAATTTTCATAAATCCAATACTTCCAATTATTCTAAAGATAGAAGAAAGTAAAAATAAACTTAGTGGGTCGTCTTCATACTGAAATTTTCCGTACGAACATCTAATTTTAACATTATATTTGGATTTTTCGGAAAATTTTAACATAAGATATAAAATGGAAGCCATTCGGTCAAGTAGTTTAGGAATTGTCCACATTTAAATTTTGAACGCCTAATGTTTAACTCATTATTAATAAATTATAAAACAAGCTGTAATATCTGTAGTTTTTTTTTTTTTTTTAAGCAGAACTCAAAAAATATTTGGCGGAATAACGTGGTATTTTAGATTCGCATCTTTGAAACTTCTAGAAATCGATTTGTGTTAAAAAAAATTCAGAAATTAAAAAAAAAAAAAAAATCCGAATATTTATTTCGAAAATATGAATTGTGACTTATGAATTTTTAAAACAGGAATCAGCTTCTAAAAGCTTCAAGTATGCGAATCCAAAATTACAGCTCATTCCAATAAGTAGTTTTGAGATATATACTTAAAAAAGCCATTTGCAATGCAATCTCTTTTGCAACGATTACAAATGAATGTAACATTACTAATTCCAAACTTTAAACTTTCATCATTCCTAAACTACTTGACCGAATGACTTCCCGTTTGGCATCCCAAAGTAAAAGGCGAAATAATGTGTCAAAATTAGGTGTTCGTATGGAATTTATCAGGAGTTTTCAGCTATTCCAGTTTGGAGACGACCCCCTGAGATTTTTTTTTCCCAAACATAGTTTGAAAACAGATATTAATTTTCAATCTGATGGCTGTTTCTGTTTTATTTATTTATTTATTTATTATTATTTGTAAAAATTTGGAGATTAAAAGATATGGCAGTGTCGTCTCTCTCTCTCTCTCTCTCTTTTACTTGCCGACTGTGCTTTTTTTTTTTTTTCATATTTATATTGCACAATGTAAACTGGTATATAAGATTTCTTTTATTGTCAAGGGAAGGGTCAACTTATAAAAGATATTACTTACCCATCATAGTATAGTATAGTGTAAGTCTTATAATCGTTTTAAAAATAGAAAAAAAAAATCTTGACGGATTTACACGTTTCAGACACTGGAAATTCAGAAAAACATATTTAGGTTGGTTGGTTGTATAGGGTTTTATGGCGCAAGGTCCGAAAAAAAAAAAAAAAAAAAAAAAAAAAAAAAAAAAAAAAAAATTCCCGTCCATCTGTGTGTGTCTGTAAACGCTTTATCTCTCGATCAAATTAAGATAGAGACTTGAAATTTGATATGTACTTAGTATGTAATAATGAGAAGAAGCTTATTGAATTTCAATAGCCTTGATTATCCGGAACTATTTTGTTTGGACTTTAGAAATATTCGTTCTGTTGAAAGGTACATAAAAATTTTCGATTTTTTTTTTTTTTTTTTTTTAAGGAGTGGATATAAAACACAATACAAAAAAAAAAAAAAAAAAAAAAAAAAATTTGCATAAAGAATGAAATCGATCGGATAATTAGTTGCCAAGATATTTATAATCCTATTTGCCTCATTTTTCATGACCTTGTATTTCATCCAAATTTCAATTCAAAGATATATTTTAATTGGAAAAGAGACGCTTAATCCGACGCAGTAAACTGTTGCTTAATAGGATTACCATTTTTAGAGTTATAAGGATGTTTCTCATACGCAATTCAGTAATAGAGCATTTAAAGTTTATGACGTCATCAAGCCAAGATTTTATTAGAATTGCAATGCATTTTATAAATAGTTTATGCGTGTTTTATTTTCATATTTTATATTATGGATATCCATGTTGGGTAAGTATTACTGTGGCCCCCAACGACTAGTTTTGTTTCTGTATTAAGTAGTTTAATTATGTATTTGGGGAATCAGAAATGTTTTGATAAAAGTTTTATATCTCTAGATTTTTAAAATCAACTATTTTTGAAAATTTGTAAGACAGCTAGACTTAAAAAGAGAAATATTTACAGAGGTGGCTTTACAGTATTATATATTTATAACTAAAGGAAAATTTTTAATAATTGTTTTAAAAATATTTCACACAGGCAAAAAATCAACCAATTATTTAAAATACCGTCTATTGTGAAATCCGCAGAATTTTGGGATTGAAGATTGTACGCTTTATAAAATTTTAGAGATCCCAGATCCTGTTTTGTTTACAAGTTATCATTTTTATTTCTGTTATAAATTAACAATATTTCTACAAAAATTAAAGTGAGAAAAGAGAAATATTACGTAGAAGTAGTTTAATACTATATGTATTTCAAGCAAAATTATGTGCATTCAATTATCACATGCACATAGGTGAGTAATCTAAACACAATTTTTGCAGTGCAGCTTAATCTCTGATGTGCTTTCAAAAAATTTCCTAGAGATAACAGCATCATTTTACATTTAACAGCAACTGTTTCTTTAAATGTACATGTTAACTGTATTGCTATGTTACTTATTTGACATTAAAATACAAAGAACAACCTGTTGTTAACACATTTCACTACTAGCTATTTTACACAGTAGAGAGGGGGAGAAAAAGTGCCTCAACTAGTTAATGTTTGTGAATTTAAGTTCTTTTCCACATTTTTATGTTTGAGAATAATATAAACTTGCAAATGTTAAGGGATTACTGTAATAATATTTATGAAAAAGTTTCTTGTACCTTAACTGTTACTAGCAACTTTGTTAAGAATGATTAAATCTTCTTGGGGTTCTCGTTATAAAAAACAAATGTATTTTTTAACACTTTCCAACCTAGTTGAAAAGTGTTTATGACTTCGGTTTGTCTGCCGTATGGCCGTCTGCCGTCTGGCCGTGCTCTAACTCCCGTAAATATGCTCGGATTGTCCTGCAATTTTTATATGTTATTGTTGTCATCCATAGCATGTTCCCTATTTCAACTGAAGTGTGTAGCACTTATAGTTTTTTTACAGGGACACTCAAAAGAATTCCGTTACATTACGGTCTATGGGGAAAAATCATTTGCGGTTTATTTTAATGATATTACACAATTTTAAACATATTGTAATTGATATATATCACTAAGGTGCATTGCAAGAAGCTTAATATGGAATAGGGTGTGCATAGCACTTATAGTTACTTTACAGGGACAGTCAAAAGAATTCCGCTACATTACGTCTATGAAGAAAAATCGTTTGCGGTTTAATTAAATAATGTTTCACTATTTTAAACGCATTGAAATTTTTATATATCACTAAGGTGCATTACAAGAGGCTTACTACAGAATATTGTGTGTATAGCAGTCATTGTTCATTTACAGGGACACACAAAAGAATTCTCTACTGTCTGTTAACAATAATTCCTGGAAGTGCGTTTTAAGGTGCTGAACGCGACATAAAATTTAACTCACTTTTTGTCTATTACTTGGTGTGTATAAATTCTGTAGATCATATACAGGGCAGCACAAAAGTTCGCGAACACATTTCCGTTTATTGACAGAAACTCCAGAAGGAGAATTTTAAACTGTGCTACGCGTTTCCTAACTAAACTAAAATGTAGCATCCTATGTAAGTATATATACAAATCTATAGATCATATACAGGGCTGAATAAAAGTATTCGGATATTTTTCTGAATATTGTATATGTTGGAAATTCCTGAAATTACGTTTTTAAATATGTTATGCGTTTTCCAAATTGTTTACTTAGATGTTATCTTTCAGCTTATTAACCCTTTCCGGCACGGAGTAAGTCTCTTTTTAAAATGGTGAAATTATGGACTGACACCAGAATTGTCAAAAGAATTCATTAGAAAAGAAAAACTTGCTTATTTTCCCGTACTTTATAAAAAGAAAAATTTAAATAAATAATCTTGGTGCCGTTTGTCAGTTTTGGAATTAAAATTAGGTGTCCTTTTTTGTGGACACCACCCGCCAAAGGGTTAAACGGTAATGATTTGTAAAATTACTTAAGCGTTGGAAAGTGTTACGTAATCTATGCTTGACGCATGATTTTTCGTTCTTGTTTTTTTTTTTTTTAAATTTCCATGCATGAAATATCCTAAAAGTTTTTATAAATTCACTTTTAAAAATAGTAGTTCATTGGTCATTTTACATTGTGGTGGTTGTTTTACACTGAAGGTATTTTAAGAGGCATTTTTATGATGTTTAAATGATTCTTTTTAGGTAATGACATAAAATTAGTTTAATTAATGCTTGCACTACATTGCAGAAAGGATAAACACGAAACATAGTAAATTAGCATCCTACATACCGTAAGATTTTACAGTGATATCAGAGTTATCACACAATTACATCCTAATAGCTCCATACCCACACTCTATTTTTAAATATTTGCATATTTTCATTTGTAAATGTTAGTGACTCCACTTCATTAATTATCTTGCAGATCGGCACCTAGAAAAAAAATTGTAAGCGTCATTTTACACCTTACTGAGAGTTCCTAATTTCTAACTTTGCTTCTTTGCGAATAAGTTAAAAGCATATTGACAGACTCATAAATGTTAGATTTTTTTTTTTTTTGAGAGAGTTATTAGGTAAATACTACTATGTTGTTTGGCAGAACAATTTTTTTTTTTTTTTTTTTGGGGGGGGGGGATGTTAAAAACATATTGGCAGACTCATAAATGTTTGAAAAGAAATATTTTGGAGGTTTATTAGGTAAATACCGTGTTGCCTGGCAGAATAATTTCGGGGTGGTCTTTTTAAGGGAAAGGGATTTGAATATTTCCATTTCTATGCTAGTTTAATATCAACATATTTCAGTTTTCTGTAAAGGCCGGTGGAATGTTAGTAGAAAGCCTACGAAGGAACGTCAACCTCTTCCACCATTTCGCAGGTCACTCCTTTTTTGAAAAAAATTTCAGGGTAAAAGAGGCTTTCACAGGCTTAGGCCAAATAGACCTGTGATACGGAGAAAACCCTTGCACAGTCAAAAATTCGTTATTTTTGAACACATGAACGCTGTTATGTTGTTTTAGACTTATTCAGTGCTATTTGGTATTAAAATAAAATATGCATGCTTTAATATAAAATATGCATTTTTTAAATTAAGTTGAACCATGCATGTAGTTGAACAATTCTAAAATTAAGCCAAAAATTTTTAATAAAAATGAAACATGATTTAGAAATGATTGAAAATTGCTGCCTGCCATTATTACTACAGGTTACTAACTGTCCAATTTCTGGGAATGCAATTAGTAAAATAAATCTGAAAAATAAATATACATTAGAATATATGCAACAAACGAAGAAACCATACTCACTATGGTACTTTTTTTATAGGAACTTTGCATAGACTGAAAAAATGCCCTAGGCAAAATAAGAAAAAAAATTTCACACATTCTTTCATGAAACCTATTTACTGAGTTCCACGCATATTAGAAACTTGTTCAGTACTTACATAATTTACTTTACGTACATTCACACACAGAAACTATTTAACTATTATTAATTATTTAATATATGTAACCAGATTCAATTTTATTAAATATATCGATAAATATAACAATTCATCTATTTTGTTTGAATAGCTGCTTGTGTAATTTTGCAACAATTCTCCTTTTCTCAATCCCGAAGTGTGCCAACATCATTTTAAAAAACACCAAGAGCCCTATAAAAAAGTACCCACGCACAGTCTACACTATCATAATTCAATAAAATGAAAACATGAAATGTATAATTTACAAAATGCATGAAATGAAAACATGAAATATATTATTTATAAATTGCAGGAAATGAAATGAAATATATTATTTCCAAAATGCATGAAAAGAAATGAAAACATGATATATATTAGTTACAAAATGCATGAAAAGAAATGTAAACATGATATATATTATTTACAAAATGAATGAAATGAAAAACATAATTAATAAAATAATGATTAAAGATAATAAAGAAAATTGTACATATACATATATTAAATAAGAAGAAATAGAATAGAAAATAAGTTCAATAGAACCTTGTCAAATGAAAAATATGGATAAAATCCAGCTAGTCATCAAAGTAAACTCTTCTGAATTTCTAAAATAAAATATTTTGTTATAGCTACACCTTATTATTGCAACATCAAAATGAGACATGTATTTAAAAAATAAAATAATACACTGTTGTAAAATTAAATGGAAAAAAAACAAAGAAAAGGTGCATATATTTTTGCATTCAGATTATATAATCAATAATCTTAACTAAAATGAATATAAATAATGAATATTTAGTGACAAATATTGTACTTGATAGTTCACCTAAAAATTCATGTTTTCACTATTCAATGTTACATATTGAACAAATTGTATAGCCACTCTTTCAATTTCTTGGAAATTACTAACTCTACTATCAAAGTTAATAATTAACCTAATCCAAATTTTAACATTTTTCCTAGCAGTTACAACTATTCGTTTTCGAATAGTTTCATCCACTGAAAACACAGGGGTTGCATTTGCCAATAAATGATACAGTACATTATATTTAAAATATTCAAGTAAACTACTTAACATTGCAACTGATGCCTCTTTCTCTAAAAGTATGGATATTGATCCAGTAAAAAAACCTAATTGAAAAATATCAAACTTACCTAAGCTTACTTCATCCACCTCCATCTGCACTTCATCTTCATTCTCTTCCTCAACTTCCATTGCAGTATACACTTCACACTCCATGGCCATCCTAATTGCCTAGAAGGAGAAGAAAAAAATAGGCGTGTTGTTAGCACAAAAGAAAAACAACTTATGACTCTTTTGAAGGGTTTGCAAGCAGATAAATTATATCGCTACTCTGATTGGTTCGCCATTGCCGAAACATATGTATAGTGGCGCCACCTTTTGACAGATTTATTCACAAAATGCTGTAGGGCAAGATGTTTTAAGGCTGTTACTATATCAATACTCCAATTCCTCTCGCTAATGTTAAATCTATTGGCGTCGAGAATGCATTCGTATACTCGTAAAATATCATTATATTATATAATGGGATATTTATATATCCTATTATATACTTCGTAAAATATCTCCTCAGGAAATAAATATATTTAACTTCTTTTTGGGGTTTCGTTCATCTCAAGAAACCCTATTACTCCCGCTTCCTTGTCTGTCCGTCACAGACGCGATTCTCAGAAACTATTTAACTTACAGGCATGAAATTTTGTGTACTTATAGCGGAATACCTGTTATGAAGCTCAAAATAATAAAATTTGAAAAAATCGTATTATTTAATATATAGAGATTAAAAAAAATAAAAAAAATCTAACAGCCCTTTTCTATTAAATTTAAACATTTTTCGCTACAGCAGTTGCCAATAATTAAAAATCCACAATAAAATTCTTTCTACAATAATTAATTTTCTATTGAAAGATTTCCACGTGAAAAATTTAAATGAAATAAAAAGGTTCACCAGTTGAAAAAAAAAAAAAAAGATTAATATGACGTCATATTGGAAATAAAACGGAAATTTTCAAACATTCCTCAATAATACAAGGAGTATGAGTATGTGTAAAATCAAGGCAACACTAGATACCGGGTTTGCTCATTCACTCTCAAAACGTCACAAATGGTGGCTGACCGCGACCAGCGATTGGTCCAAAGCAACGCGCCCATCGATTTGTGCCAATCGCTGTATGTCTTTCCTCCTAGTCAGCCACCTTTTGTGACGTCATCATAATGAATGAGCAAGCCCGGTATCTAGTGTAGCCCTGGTAAAATACAGAAAGCACCTTAATATGACGTCATTAGAGAATTAAAAAGAAAATTAATCTGACTTCATAACGGATTTTTCAAATGTTTCCAAAAAATGCAAACACATGTTTAATTTTAAATTGATTTTTTTTTTAAATATCGCATTTAGTCCACATGACAGATATTATTATGACAGAGTATAATAATCAGCCGGTTCAGATATTCGAAAAAACGAGAAAAATAGACCGGTAAATTTTTACTTTTATAAAAAACATGACTTTTATTCCCTTTTTTTTGGAAAATGAAATTTATTTGGATTTATTAAAGAAAGGATAAAGTGTTTTGAAAGGAATTTTTAACGAAACCCTTTGTGCGATCTTCATTCACACTTTACCCACTTGTTTCTTTGTACTCTTCGTAAAGTATGTCTATTTTTTTTCTTAATTTTTAAAACATTTCTGAAAGATATGTTTAATTTTATTTGAAGTGTTAAAATCTTACTCGCAGCTAGACAGCTTTTAACACACAAAATGTAAAATTCAGCATATATTTTAGAAATATTTTGACAACTTAAAAATAGAGACAACCTTTAAGAAGAGTGCGAAGAAAAAATAATTTAAAAATATTAATTTCCCGAGAAGATGTTTTAAATATATGAATGTATTCCATGCCCATAGGTTTAACATTAGCGAGGACTGCCTGATAGCCTTAACTATATCAGTAGCTTTTTGTTATCGCATATGCCGGAATGTAAGCAAATTAAAAAGAAATAGATATACGCAAAAGCTCAATAAACAGAAAGAGAAAAAAAAAAAGATGATCACTCAGAATATAGGTTTTATATTTCGTTGCTTTGAATGACTAGCTTTTAACTGATAAAATTGGCTTAAATGCTATGGTGTCATCTCGTAAGCGTCTTTAGCAGGGCCCAATCAAGCCAAAGAGAAGTCCGGAACCTGATATTCATTCAGGGCCATAAAAAATGAAACCTTTTTGATGCCTTACAAGATATATAAGAGTATATAAATGCATATTTAGATTAGATAATCATATTTTTTTCTTTGAATATAATCAGACTCTAAAAGCTCAAAATATTGATTATAATAAATATAAGATCAAATTTTAATTTTTATTTATTGTTACTTTTTTTAACTTTCAGCTATAAAAAAAAAATAGCATACCAAATTTGGGAGATGTAGGGAGAGGACAGGTGCATGCTTTTATCGGACCCTATTCTTTAGTCTTATCTACAATTTAACTAACATACATATAGAACGCATTTTTACGAGTATTTTTAGAGATAACTAATTTGACAATGTTACAATTGCAGTGTTGCCTGTGGATGAATGAAAGTTTTATCTCATTTTCCCCAAAAGTGTGGTCGAAATAATTAGAACTTTGCAGCGATTTGTCACTAAAATTTTGGTTTTGTATTTGCGTAATATATAATTTTATTAATGAAATTAACGAATATTTTATATTATGGATATCCATGTTGGGTAAGTATTACTGTGGCCCTCAACGACTAGTTTTGTTTTTGTATTAAGTAGTTTAATTATGTATTTGGGGAATCAGAAATGTTTTGATAAAAGTTTTATATCTCTAGATTTATAAAATCAACTATTTTTGAAACTTTGTAAGACAGCTAGACTTAAAAAGAGAAATATTTACAGAGGTGGCTTTAGAGTATTATACATTTTTAACTAAAGGAAAAATTTTAATGATTGTTTTAAAAATATTTCACACAGGCAAAAAATCAACCAATTATTTAAAATACCGTCTATTGTGAAATCCGCATAATTTTGGGATTGAAGATTGTACGCTTTATAAAATTTTAGAGATCCCAGATCCTGTTTTGTTTACAAGTTATCATTTTTATTTCTGTTATAAATTAACAATATTTCTACAAAAATTAAAGTGAGAAAAGAGAAATATTATGTAGAAGTAGTTTAATACTATATGTATTTCAAGCAAAATTATGTGCATTCAATTATCACATGCACATAGGTGAGTAATCTAAACACAATTTTTGCAGTGCAGCTTAATCTCTGATGTGCTTTCAAAAAATTTCCCAGAGATAACAGCATCATTTTACATTTAACAGCAACTGTTTCTTTAAATGTACATGCTAACTGTATTTATGTTACTTATTTGACATTAAAATACAAAGAACAACCTGTTGTTAACAGATTTCACTACTAGCTATTTTACACAGTAGAGAGGGGGGGGGGGGGGAAAGTGCCTCAACTAGTTACTGTTTGTGAATTTGTTTTTTTCCACATTTTTATGTTTGAGCATAATAATATAAACTTGCAAATGTTAAGGGATTACTGTAATAATATTTATGAAAAAGTTTCTTGTACCTTATCTGTTACTAGCAACTTTGTTAAGAATGATTAAATCTTCTTGGGGTTCTCGTTATAAAAAACAATTCTATATATATAAAAGAAAGTCCTTTCTGGCTAAGATGATCAACGCACAGCCAAAACTACTGAACCTACAAAGACGAAACTTGCAGGAAAAATACTTCTTAGTATTGCTGGGATGGCTCTGTGGTACGTTATCCTTACTTTGCTTTAATTGATTCGATTGAATTTTAATTAGATTACTTCCATTGATTAATTGATTACTTCTCTTATTAATTAAATATTTGAATAGTATTAAAAAACTACAATGGAAGTTGCGTGGCATCGTGAGTAAATAGTGGTAGTTACCCAGAATCGTACGCAGACCATCACCTCCCGCCTTCTCTGTATTGGTAAATAATTAAACATTAAATTAGAACTAAACAGTTTATTAGAACTTTCACAAATAGGTTACAATACAATTAAAGATTATACTCATAATTTGAATATAAGCTGAACTAGACTTGATTCTAAATAAACAAATAAATACACTTAATCTAAACACATTAGTTAGGATGCCTACGAAGCCCTATACAAGCTTACGTTAAAATCTACATTAAATTTTTGAATGAGAACAATTCGGAATACTTAGTAAATAAATCATACCTGCGGTCAACTGGAACAGTACGCTGATCATCCTAAAATCGGTCCTTTCGAACAGTTCAGCCGGCACTATCACTCACAATTCGACTAATTTTCAATCGGCTATTCTATCCTCTCCAACACTTCAAAAAAAACCCATCACTTTCCTCTGATCATCACCAACCTTTTTCTCTCGTCAACTCCTTGCCTCCGTATCCCCTCTCCTCTTTCTGCTCCCCTATCTTATTTCTCTGTCTCCTCCCCCAAAATATTCTCCCCGTTTTTTCTATCCCAATCCTGGCCACCTTCTCATTTTCTTATCATCCCTTTCCATTCACTCAAATGGCTAGAAACTTCTCATTGTCTGAAAACCTGCCTCCAAACAAAATTATTGGATATCTCTTCATTTAATAAATCCCACCTACTACGGGGTCATCTCACCCTTTTCCCGCCGAAAATTCTCACGTTTTTTTACTCTTAGGTGGTCTGGGGGGGGCGTTCTTGCACTCATAATTTTATCTAACGCTGTCAAGTATGACATTTACTATTCCCGACTTTCTTTTATTAAACTTACTTCTATCTATACAATTGTAACCTCTCTTCTTGACGTAACTAACTTTACACCTGGGTTCCCCATTATCGTTCACACGTGCACTCGCCACTTAAAATCAGCAGCTGAGCCAGCCTTTTATCTTCTTAGCCCAACCTAAAATTCCATGTTATTCACGAGCATCCCCATGCTCTATTTCTATTCTTCTAATATAACCTACCTGGCTCTTAACCGAAACTCATCTTGAGAAAGAATATTCTAAGCTTACAATTATCTCACGCCTTGCCGATAGTTATCCGGCAATATTAGAAAAGGCTAAATAAAAGAAAAAAAACAAGAAAAAAAAAGAAAAAATCCTAAACTCCCTATTCTGAAATAACTAGGCATCCCAACAACATAAATATAACATAAAACTAGGAAAAATGCACAATAAACACTAAATACAATATAAACATGATAAAACTACTAGCCATAAGACATAGGATATACCAACGCAATAAAATACCAGACAGCATAAAGTTATGTAAAATTGAAATACTAAAAGAGAATTTTTTTTTTTTTTTTTTTTTTTATATGTCTTGTGACTAGCTAACAAAACTTTTAACGTGATTTGCAACAACAAGTAATGACAGTCGCGAGTGTTGTAATTATAATACAAATAATGAATAATGCAGCGCCTACCAATTTTAAAAAGAAAAATGTGCTGCCCAAATTTGGAATTTGCAGCCAATCCCATACTTGGGTTGTTGTAGTAGCACTAATTGAAGCTGTGTAATTTGTGTCTAGTTTTAATAATTCTACCGACGGTTCGTCTAAGCAATATTTAAAGGTGCGACATTGTGAGATAGTATTTGATTTAAGGCATAATTTGTCCGTATCACACTTCTTTTCCGCCTGAAATTTTACAACATGTTGTGAGTCTTCTAATTGAAGAAATATGGCCTTAGTATGTATTAATATATGCTGTAGTTGTACGGTGACCATTCCAACTTGACATGATGAATGCGCGGTGAAAGTTAAACGAGCCAAAATCTTACAATTATAACAGCCACTAATTATCAGATTAGCTTCGCTTAATTGCGGGCAAATAGTAGTAGTTTGCACTGCTATTTTAAAATTAGAAAAATGCAGCTGAACTCGTACTGCTGATGATAAAAGCTGTGTAGACTGGAGTTTCTCATTGTTGATTCTAAAGAAATGTATGTGTCTTTGGAGTGGTAACGCTGTTTCCTGTGTAGCTCTCAGGCGTTCTATATTGTCAGGCGCCGTAATACATCGTAATCTGTCTTCGAAAAAATCGCACTTTGTGAGGTCAGGTGAGAATATAAAATTCTTTGTAAAGGAAGTGTTCGCTTGGATAGCGCCAACCATATGTGCTTGTGGAGAATTTCGTTCTGAGGCTGGGGCTAAGTAAGCCTCCTCGGGGTTACCCACTCTTTGAATCAATTTATCAGTGAAATGTAAAACAGGCTGATTGTATGCGCCTAACACTGTAATTCTTATACCAGAGTCCGTGATAGCGGTATCAGAAGTAATAAGTCTCGAAATTGTGTTATTTTCTACGTGAGTGATTAGAATTTTATATTTACAAGAGTGTCCTACAATATTCGAGACTTCGAAACACTGCAACAAATTTGGCTCGTACCAGACTCTATAAAAATTGCAACTTGGCCGCGTTAAAATAAAGCATCCTGAACCATTTTCTCCAGCTAGACAATCGGAAAAACCCGGAAATTCACGGCTCTCTGCAGTTTCAGCTTCGAATTTCAGACCATTTTCATTGATTGTTTTCGAAACACAATGCTGGCCTTGCCCACAAAATTTATTATAGATGCATGAGATCTGGCTAATTTGCTTAGCCCTCACAGGAAACGTAAAGTAAAGACGTTCTTTATTAAATGTACAAAGCACTTCTTCTAGTTTTATTTTTAAAGAGAAGAGATGGTTTTCATTCGCGTCAGAAAACCACAAACAGTTTTCCGCTAACAATGACGGTAGCGAAATCTCTGCGGTCGTGAAGATTTTACAGTTACGGGAACCGTCATTCATTGTCGTACATGACTTGAGGTCAGACTGTATGATTGTGTTCATGTTGCAGTCTGCCGTAGTGGGGGAGAAAAGACAAATACATGCTAGTATCACCACCGGCAGAACGGGAATGTTACCTCTCCGGTACTCATTTTGTTCCAGTTTTACATAGCAGGAACGTAAAATGTCCCGTATTGAGTGTCCGATAAAAGCACCTAATAACAATGAACACCGAGCGATGAATTTAAAGACACGAAGGACTGCATATAAACACATAAGTACAGATAAAAATAAAAATTGCATACTTTTAAAAATCATTTTAACACACAAAAGTAATAAAATAAATGACACTGAAATAATAAAATAAAGAGAATAGCGAAATATGGCAGGATAACATTGAAAATGTGATAAGATTTCCTTACATAGGAAACAGTGTCTGATTTGGCACAACGATTTTCCATTGACATGTACCGTACCAAATACAACTTTTCCACTTTTGTGGAGGTAAGTGATTTCTAAATCAGTTTTATAAGCTAATAGTTCGAATGGGATATGAATTATATTGTCAGACGGTATGGTTAACACGTGTTCGAAATCAGAACTCCTAAGAATGACGCGTCCTGAGTCTGGAAAATGTAGCAACGGGTCCCGAAAGGAAAAAGTCAAATTGTTCTGTGTAAAAGACGCCGTTTCGCCTTCTAAGAGTTTTCTGCGTACACTGTGAACAGTATTAATCTTGGAGTCGTAGAAGCACACATCCAAATTAATTAATTTTGGATTGGTAATCGTTGAGTCCGGCATCACGGCGATTAGGTCCACTCGTTTAAATGTAGAAAAACAAAAGCATGTGCTATTAGGAAAACATGTATTATGTCCGGAAAAATGAGAATCACCATTACAGTTATTTGAAGTACACGCACATTGTTGCATGATGTTCGTTAAACACTCATATGTAGTAGATGCACTGTCGTTTCGAATGGGGTCTGCACGTACCAGAAAATGAGAAGGATGAAGTAGTTCATTTCCCGACAAAACAAATGTTCGTTTAATGACAATACATGTCTTGCAGGAGTGAAAATAACAAGAGTCCTGAGGCAACTCTAAAGTTCTCCAAAGGCTTTTGGATATATGGGAGCAATTTCTCATATTTGTGCATATTTCACCGTGAAGATGCCTTTGGCGTGAACACACCTCCTTGGCGAAGTGAAGTAGCAAAACTGCAAGGAAATGATTTAGTTTACACAGTATTCCGAAAAAATTTAAAAGTTAATTTATATTAATAAAGACAAATGTGCTAATAACATATTAAAGTTTCGAATCTCACAAAATAATAACATTAATAATATAAATGTGAATTCGTTTTCATTCTTTTAATTTTTTTTTTTTTTTTTTTAATTTAAATTTATTTATTTGTGTAATATTAATTTTCTTTCTTTCTTTCTCTCTCTTTTTTTTTCCATTTAATATGAGAAACTCAACAGTGACGTGTTCTTTTCCGTAAGAAGCAACTAATAAAACAGCAGAAATACTACTGATAATCCACTAAGTTGTCGATAAATGTTATAATGTGAAACCAAAAAAAAATGCATATAAAAATTTTTCTATTAATGAAATTGAAAAAGCAAATTTTGAAAAGAATTATACATAAAAAAAACAAAAAAAAAGGAGAGGAAATAAAATGTACATGGGTAAATATCGCTCTAAATTGTTATTTCCACAACCCTGGCCAGAATGTAGCGAAAAAACCCAAATTTGAGATCAATTTAGCCCACATTTTTAAATTAACAACTGACAAAATTACTTATATTATGCAGAAAATGTATAATTATAAAATCTACTTAGAGAGAAAGTGAAAAAAATAATGTAGCAAATTTATAGATAATGCTAAAGTTGAAAGTCAGTGCTGAAATGTAAAAGAGAGGAGAGAAAAAGTTATGAATTTTTAAAACCCTATCAAAAACTTAACTATCTATAAATTTAATATTAGAGATTTCAACAAATATAAATGGTAATAAAGAAAATTAATTCTAAAACTTGTAAACGAACTATAAAGGTAAATAACATGTATTTTAGCGCCAATGGAATAAAGGTAAATAATATGTATTTTAGCGCAAATGGAATAAGCTAAAATAGTAATTTCATAATACAAACTAAATACACTAGACATTTGTTTACGGTACTATAAAATATTAATCCTCATACTACTAGTTATCAGTTCAACTAAATGTCACTACAAATCCTATAAATTATCATTAGCTACAAAAAAAATTAATTAAATATGCACAATAATAAAGTATAAATGATAAAACATCACATCACATCAATATCTTTTATACTATGACTAAACAAGTGGATCTTCCATCCCAAATAATAAAATATATTTTTTTTTTCCTTTTTTCCCTTTTTTTTTTTTTTTCTTTAAATCCTATTCTGTAACCCTGTACGCCCAGTCCAAAAAACGATCAGCTAAATAACGTGGTTCAATAGGCCGCAAGTCATAAATGTGACTCTGCCCCCCATTTATGTGTGTGGGTGGGGAGTATACAATAGTGTCCTGAGAACTATCACTTTCAGGTGCGTTCGTTTGCGACGCAATAATTTCTGAATCTTGACATGATGGGGTGGCAGGAGGACTTATGTCTGGAGGGGTAATAGCCGTGTGAGACATTTCAGTGTCGCTGAATGAATTGTCAACTGTAGGGGGAACGGTGATAATAACAGGAGAGTTTTGGCTGCTACCGTTACCCTGAAAACTTGAAGGCCATAATAAGTCTAAATTTTCATTGTCATCGAAAACCGCGTGTGGTCTCGCAGGTGAGATACACTGCCTGTGGGTGTTTCCCGGGGAGTCTGTAGCCTTAATAGGGGGGTGAAGATTTAAGTGTCTTCTCCGGTCGGGACAAGGAATAAGTCTTTCGGCGTGCACTTTAACGCCTTTTGTGTGTAATTTGAATGGGTCAAAAATAGTATAGTTAACCGCATTATGTCGCTGTTTAATTTCGTATGGACCAACATTAAAACGCTTTTTTGTAGTTAGTTTATATCTGTCACAAACTCTAGTATGAAGAAAAACACGTTGACCTGGAACAAAATCCCTATTCTTAGCGAAAGTATGTTGATAATCGCGTGATTTTTCAGCTGCACGTGCTATACTCTCTTTTATTTTTCGGTTAACATACTGCAATTGCAAAGCTCTTTTTTTCACATAATCTTGATGAGAAACATGTTCCACTGATGTCGGCTCATTTATAATATCCGTAGGCATTTTTGGTTCAAACCCGAACTGGACAAAAGAGGGCTTTTCATTTATAGAAGTGTGATGCGTGTTGTTGTAAATTAGAGCGTAATATGAGGTAAATTCGTCCCAATTTAACGTTTCTTCTGCAAAAATGGCAAGCGATTTCTTTATATTTTTGTTAATTACTTCAGCGGAACCATTTGACCTTGGTAATTGCGGTTCTAATAAACGCCTCCGATTCATGATTATTATTTGGTGGAGGATCTTGGGCGGTATCTGAAGGGGGGTCTGAAGGGGGCATGTTTATTTAAAATACGGGAGAAAATATACCAATTTCCGTTCAAATAATTTAAACCGAAAACTAACCTCTCCTTATCTAACAAAATTTTAACCAGTAATAATAATATTAAAACCAATATAATATACAGTAATACTCAAAAGTTCATAAATCATAAAATACACTAGAATATGATAAAACCTATACTAATTCCATAATAAATAATGAGAATAGAAAATTTCGTATAAAAACATTTAAATGACCATCGTACTTTAAATCATAATGTCTCAAATTAAAGATCTCTAGATAATATAAGTAACACAATATTTTAAAATACATTTACATTCACCCAAGAATAATGTCATTTGTGGAGAAAGAGAAAGGAAAAGGAAGAAAAAAAAATTCTTGACCCCTAGCATTCCACAATACAAAACTGTACGGAAAGAGTAACAAACACTGTATCATTAAACATATCTGTAACAAAGAAAAAGAAAAGTAACGAAAAGTTTATAATCCTTATTTTAATAAAATTTCTTTCATGTTTTTTTTTTTGTTTTTTTTTGTTTTTTTTTAAAAACAAATTGAATAATTTTGACGGTAAATTAAATAATTTACCACTACAGAGGTATACATTAAATTTTTAACAATAGTATAAAACTATAGGTCACGGTAACCATTGCTGGGATGGCTCTGCGGTACGTTATCCTTACTTTGCTTTAATTGATTCGATTGAATTTTAATTAGATTACTTCCATTGATTAATTGATTACTTCTCTTATTAATTAAATATTTGAATAGTATTAAAAAACTACAATGGAAGTTGCGTGGCATCGTGAGTAAATAGTGGTAGTTACCCAGAATCGTACGCAGACCATCACCTCCCGCCTTCTCTGTATTGGTAAATAATTAAACATTAAATTAGAACTAAACAGTTTATTAGAACTTTCACAAATAGGTTACAATACAATTAAAGATTATACTCATAATTTGAATATAAGCTGAACTAGACTTGATTCTAAATAAACAAATAAATACACTTAATCTAAACACATTAGTTAGGATGCCTACGAAGCCCTATACAAGCTTACGTTAAAATCTACATTAAATTTTTGAATGAGAACAATTCGGAATACTTAGTAAATAAATCATACCTGCGGTCAACTGGAACAGTACGCTGATCATCCTAAAATCGGTCCTTTCGAACAGTTCAGCCGGCACTATCACTCACAATTCGACTAATTTTCAATCGGCTATTCTATCCTCTCCAACACTTCAAAAAAAACCCATCACTTTCCTCTGATCATCACCAACCTTTTTCTCTCGTCAACTCCTTGCCTCCGTATCCCCTCTCCTCTTTCTGCTCCCCTATCTTATTTCTCTGTCTCCTCCCCCAAAATATTCTCCCCGTTTTTTCTATCCCAATCCTGGCCACCTTCTCATTTTCTTATCATCCCTTTCCATTCACTCAAATGGCTAGAAACTTCTCATTGTCTGAAAACCTGCCTCCAAACAAAATTATTGGATATCTCTTCATTTAATAAATCCCACCTACTACGGGGTCATCTCACCCTTTTCCCGCCGAAAATTCTCACGTTTTTTTACTCTTAGGTGGTCTGGGGGGGGCGTTCTTGCACTCATAATTTTATCTAACGCTGTCAAGTATGACATTTACTATTCCCGACTTTCTTTTATTAAACTTACTTCTATCTATACAATTGTAACCTCTCTTCTTGACGTAACTAACTTTACACCTGGGTTCCCCATTATCGTTCACACGTGCACTCGCCACTTAAAATCAGCAGCTGAGCCAGCCTTTTATCTTCTTAGCCCAACCTAAAATTCCATGTTATTCACGAGCATCCCCATGCTCTATTTCTATTCTTCTAATATAACCTACCTGGCTCTTAACCGAAACTCATCTTGAGAAAGAATATTCTAAGCTTACAATTATCTCACGCCTTGCCGATAGTTATCCGGCAGTATGTAGAGGCGCACTAAGACGGGAAATTCAAAAACTCCACCCCTAAGGGGGGTAAAAAGGGGAACAAACTTTTAAAATATTCCTTAAAAATCGGGTATTGTAGTTACGTAACAAATGATAACATATTTTAATGTATTTTTATATGCTGAATCGAATGGTATCAATTAAATACTCATAAGTCAAATAGTTCGTGAGATATTGCACATTTTTCTAATTTGGCGAAGTCTTTGACGTCAAAATCTAACAATTCTAACAATACAAGTGAGAATTTCTAAAAATACATCCGTTACTATAGCAATGGAAGAAATTCAAAGTAAATCTTTTTGTTATTTAATTCTTTTGTTTATTTTTACAGATAGGAACATTAACTGTTCAATTGGGAATGGAATATTATTCTTACGGATATTTATGTAATTATGTATTATTATTAATTCTACAAAAGCCACGATTTAAAATAAAACGTTATTGCTAAAATAAAGTTTCGAAGGTCTGTTTAGTATTATATATTGCTACTTTATTTGTTTTCAGTCTTCAGCCATGTTTCCCCTTTTCTTTGGGTAGTTAGTTATTCGTACGATTTCGGTCTAATTTTCCGCAATCAGATACCGCGCCAATTGGCGTTTTAGCTACCATGTTGGGTACTTCTCTGTTATCCCGTCGACCACTTTTCATAACAAAAAATTATCCCCATACTGTAATGCCAAATGCCAAATAAACGGGAGAACGTTGCCATTGAAATATCAAAATAAATAAATAAATAAAATATAAGACTGTAAGGACACAATTGTTATTTTAATTAATGAAATAACTAATAAATCAGTAAAACATAATGAAAAATACACGCAAATGTCGAATTAAAAACCACTTGATGACGTAACAAACACGTATAATGTTTCTGACATCAAGTAAATGGGACTGCATTTTTATCGTTTAATCTTACAATTTTGCGATAGTTTTTTGTTATGAAACGTGGTCGACGGGATAATAGAGAAGTACCCAATGAGGAAAAGCATCGTTTATGTTTGAAGCGAAACCTTCATGATGAATCCTATTACAGAAAATCATATAATCATCTACTATGAGTATAAACCTCATATTCATATTTTAATCCGATTATTCATGATATTTTGTTAAGTTTTACACTGTTAGTTAAGTAATGTTTCTCTGTTATAGAGATACAGAGGAAAGCTTTAAAATTAAGTGAACCCGATTATTAAAGATTACCTTTACAAAAAAATTCTACTGAACAAATTTTGATGGAAGTGACTTTTCAGGTACGGTTAATGACTCTATAATATATCATTCTATGTTGCTTAGTGATAGAGCTATGGGAAAGTGATTGGGAAAGGTGAGTGCAATTATGAAAGATATATCTACTATATATATAAAATGCAAATTCGTATTTCATTCCGACCGTTTATAATTTGAAAACTGCTGGACGGACTTTGGTGGGATTTACACAGTTAGTTACGCGATTTTGTGGTGATGGTTGGTAATTATATGTAGAAAAGTTTTCCTCTGCGTTTCTTTTTCTGAAGCAAAAGCTTGACAACGAATTCGATTACACAAATCATGTCATCATCATCTACTATATTTATAAAACGCAAATTCGTATTTCTATCAGATCGATTAAAACTCAGGTTCTACGGAACAGATTTTTATAGGATTTCACTATTAGTTAGGTAATTTGTTTTAGAAAGGTTTAAAAAGAAAGCACATTGTTCTACATTGCTTATTTATAGAGCTACGGGGGGAAGTTTTAGATAAAATTAGGTGAACCCGATTATGAAAGATTACCTTTTTAAAAGTTCTACTGAACGGTTTTTGATGGAAGTTTCACAGTTAGTTAGATAATATTTCAGGGATTGATTTTCTACATTGTTTAGTTATGGAGCTATGGGAGAAAGTTGTCAGTGGTGTAGTCGTAAAAAAACTGTGCATATACGCAATAGACAAAGAATGTATACTAGAGAGTATGTCACAGCTACGGAGGGTGTGCAGAGTTTCTTTTTGAAAATTCCAGAAGGTAGACCGCGTATACCAGCATATACTCTCTACAACATTCCTGAATGTTCTATCATCAGGTCAAGATGATTATGAAAGATACATTCACCTATCTACTGTATATATATAATGCAAAGGGTAATTACAATCCGGCCACTTATAACTGGAATTTTGTTGAATGAATTTTGATGGGACTTGCGCTGTTAGTTAGCTAAATTTTGGGGCAAGGTTTTAGTGCATAACATATCATTCTACGTTGTTTAGTTATAGAATTAGGAGGAATTTCTATAATCAATTGAATCCGATTATGAAGCATTATCCTTTTTCAAAGATTCTGCCAAATGGATTTCGATGCAACTTGCATTGTTAATTTTTCAGGGATAGTTTTGGTGTGGTGCATTATCGTTATATATTTTTCTTTAAGAAATCCTACTGTAAATGATTTTAAATAAACGAATTGGTCTTTAACAGCCTAAATTTTGTGTAATACATTAGAAAATATAACAGCGCAATGGCGGTCGTATCGTTTTACAGCAATGCGGAAGGACATGCAAGGTAAAGGTTCATGTTGCTTTAAAACACAAGGTCAAATTCACCGATATATTTTGTTTCATTCACGGTTCGTTTGTAGAAACTGACCAGCAGCGTAGTAGGCAAAGCCTGCTAGGTAAAACTAATGGTTAATTTTATCTGTACATAAATAAAATTCTATATATAAAAAAGAAAGTCCTGAATGGGGAGATCATAAACGCACAGCCCAAACTACTGAACCTACAAACACGAAAATTGTGGGAGAAATGATTCTGTAGAGGAAATGTAGAGGCGCAATAAGAAATGATTTTCTAAAATTCTACCACTAAGGGGGGTAAAAATGGGAACTAACTTTAAAAAATGTCCTTAAAAATTGGGTATAATAGTTATGTGTCAAATGATAACATAATTCGATGTATTTTTGCATGCTGAATCGAATGGTACCAAATTAAATATCCCAAGTCCAACAATTCGTGAGATAGTGCACATTTTGGAATTTGGCAATGTCTTTGGCAACAAAACCTCAAAATTTATTGCAGTGATCGCAAACTGATAATTTCTAAAACACATCCGTCATCTACTATCTACTATATATATAAAACTCAAACGGAAATTTCGTTCCGTTTCTTTATAACTCGAGTTCCGCTGAATGGATTTTGATGGAACTTACTCTGTTCGACAGATAATTTTTCAGGGAAGGTTTTAGTATATAACACAACGTTCTACATAGATTAGTTACAGAATTATGATGGAATGGTTTGTTATTTTGGACGAAAAGGTTACCATTGCTAATTTTTTGGCGACCATTATTGTTGCAGAAAGAATTGAAAAGGCTCGAAAAATAAAAGAAAAATATGTTGCTAATTTTATTTTCTTAAAAAAGAAAGAATCTATATATATAAATGAAAGTCGTGACTGGGTAGATGATCCACGCGCAGCCCAAACTACTGAACCTACAAACACGAAACTTGAAGGAAAAATACTTCTTAGTATGTAGAGGCGCACTAAGACGGGATTTTCAAAAACTCCACCTCTGAAAGGTGTAAAAAAAGGGAACAAAAATTTTAAAAAATCCTTTAAAATCGGGTAATGTAGTTACGTGACAAATGATAACATAATTTAATGTACTTTTGTATGCTGAATCGAATGATATAAAGTACATTTTTCTAAGTCCTATTGTTCATGAGATAATGTATATTTTTGTAACGATCGTTAATAGTTCTACGTTGTATAATTATAGAACTACGGGGGAAATTTCTATAATGAGTTGAACCCGTGAAACACTACCCTTTTTAAAAAATACTGCAGAATGGATTTCGATTGAACTTGCATTAATATTTTTCCAGGAGTAATTTTAGTATATTGAATATTGTTGCATATTTCTTTAGCAAATCATACTGTAAATGATTAAATACAGAAGTTGGTCTTTAATAGCTAAATTTTGTGCAAAAAAATAAAAAATATAACAGAGCAATGGCGTCTATTATCAATCAACGTAAAAGTGCATATTGCTTTAAAACACAAGATGGTCAAATTCACAGGCATATTTCGTTTGCAGAAACCAACCAGCGTAGCGGGCAAAGCCTGCTAGTGTATAATATTTTTTAATTTCCATACATGAAATATCCTAAAAGTTTTTATAAATTCACTTTTTAAAATAGTAGTTCATTGGTCATTTTACATTGTGGTGGTTGTTTTACACTGAAGGTATTTTAAGAGGCATTTTTATGATGTTTAAATGATTCTGTTTAGGTAATGACATAAAATTAGTTTAATTAATGCTTGCACTACATTGCAGAAAGGATAAACACGAAACATAGTAAATTAGCATCTTACATACCGTAAGATTATACAGTGATAGCAGAGTTATCACACAATTACATCCTAATAGCTCCACACCCACACTCTATTTATTTAAAAATATTTGCATATTTTCATTTGTAAATGTTAGTGACTCCACTTCATTAATTATCGTGGATAGAGAGAGACAATTCTAGTACAGATCTCAGCCGTAAAAGTGGAGAAACATATCTGTTGATATGCTGCATATCAAGACAACAGAAGATAGAACAATAATTAAAAAGAAGTACTTAATCCTTATTCCCCCCCCCCAATTTCCTAACACCCCAAGAATATGAAAGTTCTTTAAAATGTTTTAATTAATCTTTAATTTTTTAAATTATTTAAGAATTTATTTTTATTTTTAAAATGAATCACTTCTGTTTTTTGATTTAAAAAAAAATACTGTTTTATACATTTAAGGGGACTTTTCACGCACGTGAATATATCCGTTCGAATTTCTTGTTTGTATATTTTTAAATGATTTTTATTTTTCATAGGATAGCTGAGGCCACTCTCTAGTATGGCTATTTTTTACTTTTTTTACTTTGGTTTCAGATATTTTTATTAAAGTTACTTTCACTTTCAGAACTGCTTTCTAATGTGAAAGTACTTTTCAAACCTGGTTCAGACTTAAAAAATCAGAAATCAAAACTGAAAAAGTAAAAAATAATCATATTAGAGATTGACCTTAGCTATCCTATGCCAAAAAAAAAAAAAAAATGTTTTAAAACATTCAAATTTAAACAAGAAATTCGAAAAGAACTTGCACACACGTTTAACATTAGCGAGCGGGTGATTTCTCGTTGGTGAAGAGTCCTCTTTAAAAAAAAAAATTCAAGCATCTTGCCAAGATCTTCAAGGACTGTTTAGTTACACGCACGGTAAGGGGCCACATGCTGCTTCTTTCTCTTTGATGACATCAACTGGACACCAGTGCTTAACTTCCTAAATAGTGCTATTGATACAGTTTTTTACTGTAAAAGAGATTCTTATCAATAAAGAACGCCATTAGTTTGTCTTTGACAACAAATATATTTTTTCCATTCTGTGTATTTTTAATGAACTGAATGTTTATATTATATATACATATAACACTACAATTAAATGTCGTAATTTAGAATTTTTAATAGAACATTTTGGTAGATATATAACTTTTTAACAATAAAAAAAAAGCTATAGCAGCTATTGTTTTTTTTACTAGTTATCTTTAATTTTATTGACACCCTAATATTTACACAAAATTTAATAGAGATACTTTCAATTTATAACATATCATAAAATGGAATGCCATTTAGGGCTTATCAACTAAAGCAGCACAAATTTAGATTTGAAATAATAAAACGTTACAAGTAAAAAAAAAAAAAAAATGACAACTTTAATATGGTAAAAGATTTTTTTTGGCTTCTTTGCACGCTTAGAAATTAGCGGTCGTTAGTCGTCAAATACAACTAAATTATTACATTTCACAACCACAAAACTATGCCTAGTTGTGAAATTTGATACCTAGCTTTCTTTCACTTTAATTTTTGTTTTACAAATGTTTTCATTTGTACTTTAGCGTAAGTCCCCCCCTCTTCCCCCCATAGCATGCACTTCGAGAGGACCAGTTTTCTATAAAAGATCAAACAGCGGCACATGTCTTAGACTCCCTTGCATCTGTACCTCTAAGTTGACTTCACTTTAACCAATAACCGATAAAATATACCTTAAAAATCTGTTTTTGTAAACATATTAGTTTTATAAAAAGAATAACTTAAACATTTTTCTAGAATCTAAATATTGTAATTTAATCAGGTTTTACACTTTTATAGAAAGCCAGTTTTTATTTTGTTTTAGTGATTAATACACAGATAAGATGTTTAATAAGTACACAGTACACCTCCCTACCCCTTGTCCTTAACACATAAAAATAGAAACAATATTATTGTTAACATGTTTGCAAAAAGAAATGAGAAAATATGATATATCATAAAATTGCAACCATCAAATGCAGATTGGCACCTAGAAAAAAAATTGTAAGCGTCATTTTACACCTTACTGAGAGTTCCTAATTTCTAACTTTGCTTCTTTGCGAATAAGTTAAAAGCATATTGACAGACTCATAAATGTTAGATTTTTTTTTTTTTTTTTTTTTTTTTTTGAGAGTTATTAGGTAAATACTATGTTGTTTGGCAGATTTTTTTTTTTTTTTTTTTTTTTGGGGGGGGGGATGTTAAAAACTTATTGGCAGACTCATAAATGTTTGAAAAGAAATACGTTAGTAGATGATAAAAGAGAGTTCTGCGCCAGCTGTGGGTGCTGTGGTGACCTTCTGTGCTCTGCGAAGGTCACCGGAAGTGGCAGGTGTTGACACCGGAAGTGGCAGGTGTGGATAACAGGCATGTTGAGACAGGAAGTGAACAGGAAGTGTAGATAGGAAGTTTAACCGGAAATGTGACAGGAAGTGAATGCGATAAGGGAGAGAGGGGGAGGGCTTATTTTTGTGGGGGGCTTAATTTTTTTGTTGGTTTTAATCCTTCTAGTCGAGTGGAGCTGAGTTGTAGGAATCCTGCTATCAGAATGAATTTAGTTTGAAAGTAATATTAGCAAAATATTCGATTTTTTTTTTCTCACCTGAAATAAAAATTTTATTTGCTAACTAACATCTAATATAAAAATGGAAATCTTTCTGACTTTGTTTTACTTTATAAAAGTTAGCATGAAATTTATTTTAAGATTGGAAACGCAATAGGAAGTAAGACCGGAAACGGGATTAGACATGTTTATTTATTTATTTATTTTCAAAAAAGGTTTTCAAGAAGCAGGATGTTTGGGAGCGTGTTGCAACAGGAAAGGTAGTTTAAAAGACCGGAAGTGATTAAGCGATAAGAAAAGTACAGGAATATACACGTAGATTTTGTTCTTAGTAGAGGGTGAAATTTTATTTTATTTTTTATTTAAAGAGTTTTCTTTTTTTTTTTTCTTTTTTTATTTAATGCGTTTCAAATTATTTTTTATATTATTATTATTTTTTTTTTTTGTAGTGGTTTACGTATTATTTTAATTTTTAGTGATGTTAGAACCTGCAATGTTCTGTATCACACATGTCTTATCTAATAGGTTACTAAGGGTGTGTGTATTGTTATCTCTTTAAATGCGAGAGATGGGGACTTCAGACCTGCGTTTAATTATCTTTATCATAGTTTTAATGAACTGCAGGAAATTGTCTTTAGCTATTGAGTAATTCGCGAGTTTTGGTTTAATATAACTGCTTTTACATCTGTTTGTTTAATTTACAAACACATTTCTCTTACAACATTCTGTCAACACATCATTTCCATATTCGAAATAATAATTTAGAAGGAAAATTTTTATATGAAAATACTATGAAATGTTATTTATAGAGATTGACGGAAACAGTATGCCTGATTCTTTCTTGTATTAACATTATATTCGAAATAGGTTTCTAGCTTTGTTATGAAAAATAACGTGTTTACATATTTTAAAAATGAAAGCAAAGTGATTTTTACCAACGTAACTATAAGCTATACACCCACGCATTTATGTTATTGAATTGAATTTCAATGCTTAATATTGTATTCACCGTAATATTTTCCTACAAAAGCTGTTTCACAAACTTGTACACTGAAATTAATGTACCATTTTTAGGGGGGGGAAAATAATTCAAGTTTTTGAGACTAATCTTTTATAGGAAAAAAAGATTAGCATGCTTGATTCTTTCTTGTATTAACCTTATAATCATTTATTTTAGAAATATAGGTTTATAGTTTTGTTACGAAAAATAACGTGTTTATACATTTTAAAAACGAAAGCAAAGTGATTTTTACCAATGTAACTGTAAGCTATACACCCACGCATTTATGTTATTGAATTAAATTACAATGCTTAATATTGTATTCACCGTACTATTTTCCTGCAAAAGCCGTTTCACAAACTTATATACTGAAATTAATGTAACATTTTTAGGGAAAAAATTAATTCAAGTCTTTGAGACTAATCTTTCATAAAAAAAAAAAAAAGATTTGTCATACTTTCTGTTACATTATATCTTCCGTTTTTTAAGTTTACAATATATTTTTTTTATTATTATATATTTGTTTTAATTGACTTGTAATAGCTAACATTTTTCTTAAAAGGCTACTAGAGAATAACTTATGTCACAATTACTACACCCTTCTTTAGTTAAATATGTTTCACTTAAGACATGACAGTCTTAGAAACATTTCATTTTGGAATTAAGTGATTAAACAGACTAGTGGCTGAGAGGCTCTACTTTCAAAGCTGGTATACGGAAGGTTTAAACACCTCTCACGCTCGTTGACCTAACCGTTTGGAGTTTTTATCGAATCTTGTGTCAATACGGGTTAGAACACCTTAGAAAGACCTCCCACAGAGACTTATATACCATACGTAGATAATCGATTGTAACAAATCACCAACCAACCACAACGTATAAGACATTTTAGATCATTCCATTTAGTCAAGAAATGATTTGACATGCAAAATTTGATTTAGAAAAACATACAATATGATATAAACAATACCATACGATATAAACGAACAACATTACATACAATTTGAACGATTTTTTCCCTTTCATATGAAATATTTTTAGCGACTATTTAACTTATTAAAGAGAGCGGGTATTTTGTTTAGAGTTATACGATTAAAATAAATTTTCAATAGATTTGACTTTATACAACCAACATTAAAAAAAAAGGGAATGGAATCTAGTTTTTATAAATTAACGTATTTCAATTTTACAAATACTTTACACCCCCTCTTTTTCCCCTCTTTGTTAGACTCCATACACATAAGACATAAAAGGCGTTTTAGAATACATCATTTAGAAATTAAGTGACTTGATAAGTAAAATATTATTTATAAAAGTAATAAAGATTTTTACTTACAAATGTACGAACTTCTGATAGGTAAGACTTTCTCAGTCATTGTGCAAGAATTAAGTGGTTATTGAACTTATAACATTATAGGATGAAATAATCGCGTGGCGTATTTTTAAACCAATAAAATGTCAGTATTTTTAAACCAATAAAAAGTTAGTATTTTTACACGAGCGCCCTCTATCATTATATAAATTTCAATGAAACGAGTTGATATTATTATACTGTGCCCTGAAATTGTTGTAATAGGTTGTATTTTTCGTTAAGTTAGTTTTCATTTAAGTTATTATGGAACGAGTTCAGAATTCTTATGTTGGTGATGTAACCAACTTGGAGTGTCAACACTCATCACCAAAGTTAAATAATCAAGAGATGGATTCTACACTTTTACCCAAAGAAGCACCCGTTTCGAATTATGAAGTGAAACCCAACTCATCAGGACTAAAGTTACCCTTTGTGTGCACTACTTGCAACAAAGCTTTTTCCCGAAAGTTTGTCTTAATTAGACACATGAAATTTCACCTGGAGAAAAAACCTTTTGTGTGTGACATCTGCGAAAAACAATTTGTTCAAAAGAGTGACTTATTAAATCATGTGAAGATTCATTCAAAGAGCCCAGTGATTTATAATTGTGATCTATGTGCTGAAGTTTTTTCAAAAAAAGAGTGACTTACTTCAACATAGCAAAATTCACAAATCTGTCAAACAACATAAGTGTATTGAATGCAATGAACTGTTTTCGAGAAAGTATGACTTATTGAAACATAAGAGGATGCATAAGCCCCGAAAGCAGTATGAATGCATCCAGTGTAGTGAAATATTTAATCGAAAATATGATTTATCACGTCATATAGACACTGCACACAAAGTACTACCCAAAGTTGTCAAATCGACATCTTTAAAAGATTCGTTATATGAAAAAGTGAAGCATTTTAACAGACAAAATGCTTTAAATGTATTTACTAAAACTGTAATAAATTCTAATGAGGAGAATGATCAAGACTTTCACACATTTTTTAACAGTATTCGGTCGGACGTTTTGAATGAATTAAATTATCAGATAGAAGTAAAAAGGTCAATGAAATGGTATGCAACTGCAAAAGTTGTTGTAAGTCGCCAAACACCGGACGGTGATATAGATACTATCACACCATATTTTCATTCAAGAACTGTACTGGAATTGACGAATCAAAACATACCTGTACATGTTGAGGATGCCTTTACGAAAATTATTAACTCTTTTGAGAAATTCACTCAACAAGGATCTAATTGGACATTGCAACAAATATTAAATCTAGAACTGTCTACAGCTAAATATAGAATGGTTTAAAATGTGTGGACTGTTTTTGAAACATGTATATTCATGTTTTTGCTATTGTAGTTATTTAAAATGATAAATAAATAGCCTATGACTAAAAAATCTTAAGAGTTTTTTATTATTTTCATGGTAACTATTTTATATAAATTACTTATAACAGTTTCACAATGCTACATAAACTACTGTTTAACATTTTGAATGTCTTAGACAAAATGGGAATGAATTTGTTGAAATTTTGTAAAACATGATGAAATAAATGCGATGTATTTATTATATGTTACTTAAACTACAAGAAAGATGATTGGAAATGTGTTATTTTAAATCTATGGTACTTTTAATAACTAACAAGGTAAGACGTGACGTTATGAATCATCGATGGGTTTTCCTTTGAATATGTATTAATCTTACTTATTGATAAGAAAGTTGGAAAAATAGACTTAACACATTGTTAGAGGTTTTGGAAAAATATATAGTTGGTTAAAAATTTTAGAGAATTTAACATAAAGTAACAAATTTTAGAAAATAAACATTTCGATAAATGAAAAAAATTAAATTTTGGTAAACTTTACACTTAGACAATATTTCAAACTAGGAAAAAATAATAACTTTACACTGAGACAATATTTTAAACTAAGGAAAAATTAGACTTAACGCATTATTACAGTTTCTTTGAAAAATATCTAGTTGGTTATAAATTTTAGAAAATTCAACCTAACGAAATTAACACACTTAAAAATATCTAGGTTATACATTTTATAAAATAAGCAACAAATAAACATTTCGATACATTGACAAAAGAAAATAATTAAGTTTAAGTAAACTTTACACTTAGACAATATTTCAAACTAAGAAAAATAATAAATTTACACTTATACAATATTTTAAACTAAGAAGAATAATAACTTTACACTTATACAATATTTTAAACTAAGGAAAATTAATAACTTTAAACATCAGACTTAACACATTGTTAAAGTTTTTTGAAAATAACACAACATTTTGAAAGCAGTGGAAATAGTATACCTGCAAAAAATTCAACTTAGTGGAATTTAATATTGAAATTTTTTAACCTCACTCATTTAAAAAATAAAACTTTATAAAATTTTCACTTTTTTTTTTAAATAAGCAACTGTTAAACATTTTGAATGTCTTAGACAAAGTGTGAATAAATTTGTTGAAATTATATAAAACATGAAAAATTTCATAACTTTTAAAGGAAATTTTATTTTTGGTGAAATAAACTCGAGGTATTTATTGTATGTAACTTAAACTACTAGAGAATTGATTGAAAATGTGTTACTTTTAAGCACTCACAAGATAAGACAGGATGTTAGGAATTATAGATGTGTTTTTCCGCCACAATTGACGTCACTTGTAGCATATTTACTGACCAAGTCATAAAATCATAGTTCAGGGTATGTTTATGAGCACGGCGTTTAGTTGAGATTTAAGATATTTGAGAAATATAAACTACAACTTTGACTACTTTTTGAAATTTCCCCCTACATAAGAAAAAGGACATAGGAAAATAAAATGAAAAGTTGTCTTTGAATGGAATCGAACCATTATCCTTTCACTTAACAGCTGAATGCGTTGGCAATTACATCATAAAGGCACTGATAACAACTGGTTGAATATATTGGGTTTCTTTTTTAAGGTTAAATTCATTTAATATTCAAGTTATTTCTTAATGATACACTTAAAAACAATAAATTTAATTAGCATTCAAAAAACAAACGATCACATTATTGTGTAAAACAATCAAATGTTTTGAAAGTCACGAGTTAAAATTTTGGAGGGTGCGATAACTTGGAAGTGCACTGCAGAAGGGGAGTTAAATTTTTGAAGAAGTTTAATCTTAGAAGACTAGAGTAAAATTTGAAATGACTTAGAGTTTAATTAGAATTTAGATGTGAACCTTTTAAAATGAAATAATATTTTATTTTGTATCGCCCTCTATCGGTGGGTAACGGAATTAAGAGATAATTAAAAGTTTTAACTTGGATTCGAACCCACAACAAAAATTATTTTACGGTTTGATAATTTAGGGTAGGTTTAACTGAGCAAACGATGATATTATAGTATTTAGAGATGTTTTAAGATATTCGATAAAGGAAATCATCTAAATTTTCAATTTAATTGAATGGTTTACTGCTTAAAGTACTACAAAATGAATAGAGCACGATACATAGTGTTTTTTTAATTAATTATATTTTTCGAAAGGTTAAATTGACTTATTGATAAACTTAGGATTTATGTTTAAAGTGAATAAATTTGATATGTTAGGTTTACTTAATAACAGAGGGTTGAATAAGTTATTTTTTTTAATTAAAATTTCATAAAAATAAAGTTTACTAAAAGTTTTTAAAGTTTAAAAAATTGTAAGTTACGTTAAAAAAGTTAACAAAAATATAGTTTAAAAAAATTTAAAGTTTAAAAATCTTTAAATTAATTAAAATTAACTTTTTAATTTTAACTATTGAGAGACTATAATTTAATTGTTAATTCTTGTAACCAACTGGTGCATATCAACTATCTGCACATGTGCAGAAAAAACATACACTTTTACAATAACTTGAGTTCGATTTTAAATTATTTGCTAATTTTTATACAACTCGATTACCTTTCAGAAACAAAATAGAATTAAATACTTACCGAAAAACACGTCCACTTCTTATGCTTTCTTTCACTAGACTAACCTTTCTCCCTTATCTTTGTTAGGGGGCGCTGCAATCGACGTAGAGGCGCTACCAGTCTTCCGGTTTGTGACGTCATTTCCGGTTTGAGATAAGAATAAACTTTAAATACAAACTACACTCGCTCGGTCATTCTTCCTCCACTCTTACTTGATAGCAGTTGTTAGTTTCTTATTTTGACGTGTTGAATGACGTCATCACGTGTTTGTCTAAACTTGTCCAGTCTTGTTTCTGTGCTGCACGTCTGTTTTGCTAACTCATCTCTTACTCGTTTAGACTTGTTTCGTCTGCTTTGATGATTCATCTTTTGCTTTAACTGTTTGGCCTTGGTGGTGTCAACCACCTCATGTCTTTTGTCATAGCTTGAATATACTTTACACCAATCACTTAAATATAAAAGTCTTGTCACAACTTACTTAAACTTTGATAAAAATATTAATTATTCATAAATTTTATCAAATTCTTATACATTTACTAAGTCACTTTCATTCAAAAATATGGTAAAGTCCGATTTTAAATCGAAGTCTAAGATAAATTCCCCAAATTTGTAACATTTTAACACTAATAATAAGTATCGTAAACACCCTGTACATACAAGTTTTGTAAAAATAATATTACTTATAGCTAACTCGTTCAGTCTCATGATAAATAATATAAGAAAAAGTTAGAATAGTTCACATATTTTTGTAATTAAAAAAATGTATGCACAAACACACACACACAATATCTTACAAGGTTACAATACTCAACACGCAGTTCACCATACTTAAAAAAACGATTCACGATAAATTTATAAATTTAAATTTAAATATTTTATTTATAAATGAACAATTATAAATAAAAATACTTCAGTATTTTTCAAATATTTAAATTTAAATTTATAAATTTATCGTGAATCGTTTTTTTTAAGTATGGTGAACTGTGTGTTGAGTATTGTAACCTTGTAAGATATTGTGTGTGTGTGTTTGTGCATACATTTTTTTAATTACAAAAATATGTGAACTATTCTAACTTTTTCTTATATTATTTATCATGAGACTGAACGAGTTAGCTATAAGTAATATTATTTTTACAAAACTTGTATGTACAGGGTGTTTACGATACTTATTATTAGTGTTAAAATGTTACAAATTTGGGGAATTTATCTTAGACTTCGATTTAAAATCGGACTTTACCATATTTTTGAATGAAAGTGACTTAGTAAATGTATAAGAATTTGATAAAATTTATGAATAATTAATATTTTTATCAAAGTTTAAGTAAGTTGTGACAAGACTTTTATATTTAAGTGATTGGTGTAAAGTATATTCAAGCTATGACAAAAGACATGAGGTGGTTGACACCACCAAGGCCAAACAGTTAAAGCAAAAGATGAATCATCAAAGCAGACGAAACAAGTCTAAACGAGTAAGAGATGAGTTAGCAAAACAGACGTGCAGCACAGAAACAAGACTGGACAAGTTTAGACAAACACGTGATGACGTCATTCAACACGTCAAAATAAGAAACTAACAACTGCTATCAAGTAAGAGTGGAGGAAGAATGACCGAGCGAGTGTAGTTTGTATTTAAAGTTTATTCTTATCTCAAACCGGAAATGACGTCACAAACCGGAAGACTGGTAGCGCCTCTACGTCGATTGCAGCGCCCCCTAACAAAGATAAGGGAGAAAGGTTAGTCTAGTGAAAGAAAGCATAAGAAGTGGACGTGTTTTTCGGTAAGTATTTAATTCTATTTTGTTTCTGAAAGGTAATCGAGTTGTATAAAAATTAGCAAATAATTTAAAATCGAACTCAAGTTATTGTAAAAGTGTATGTTTTTTCTGCACATGTGCAGATAGTTGATATGCACCAGTTGGTTACAAGAATTAACAATTAAATTATAGTCTCTCAATAGTTAAAATTAAAAAGTTAATTTTAATTAATTTAAAGATTTTTAAACTTTAAATTTTTTTAAACTATATTTTTGTTAACTTTTTTAACGTAACTTACAATTTTTTAAACTTTAAAAACTTTTAGTAAACTTTATTTTTATGAAATTTTAATTAAAAAAAATAACTTATTCAACCCTCTGTTATTAAGTAAACCTAACATATCAAATTTATTCACTTTAAACATAAATCCTAAGTTTATCAATAAGTCAATTTAACCTTTCGAAAAATATAATTAATTAAAAAAACACTATGTATCGTGCTCTATTCATTTTGTAGTACTTTAAGCAGTAAACCATTCAATTAAATTGAAAATTTAGATGATTTCCTTTATCGAATATCTTAAAACATCTCTAAATACTATAATATCATCGTTTGCTCAGTTAAACCTACCCTAAATTATCAAACCGTAAAATAATTTTTGTTGTGGGTTCGAATCCAAGTTAAAACTTTTAATTATCTCTTAATTCCGTTACCCACCGATAGAGGGCGATACAAAATAAAATATTATTTCATTTTAAAAGGTTCACATCTAAATTCTAATTAAACTCTAAGTCATTTCAAATTTTACTCTAGTCTTCTAAGATTAAACTTCTTCAAAAATTTAACTCCCCTTCTGCAGTGCACTTCCAAGTTATCGCACCCTCCAAAATTTTAACTCGTGACTTTCAAAACATTTGATTGTTTTACACAATAATGTGATCGTTTGTTTTTTGAATGCTAATTAAATTTATTGTTTTTAAGTGTATCATTAAGAAATAACTTGAATATTAAATGAATTTAACCTTAAAAAAGAAACCCAATATATTCAACCAGTTGTTATCAGTGCCTTTATGATGTAATTGCCAACGCATTCAGCTGTTAAGTGAAAGGATAATGGTTCGATTCCATTCAAAGACAACTTTTCATTTTATTTTCCTATGTCCTTTTTCTTATGTAGGGGGAAATTTCAAAAAGTAGTCAAAGTTGTAGTTTATATTTCTCAAATATCTTAAATCTCAACTAAACGCCGTGCTCATAAACATACCCTGAACTATGATTTTATGACTTGGTCAGTAAATATGCTACAAGTGACGTCAATTGTGGCGGAAAAACACATCTATAATTCCTAACATCGTGTCTTATCTTGTGAGTGCTTAAAAGTAACACATTTTCAATCAATTCTCTAGTAGTTTAAGTTACATACAATAAATACCTCGAGTTTATTTCACCAAAAATAAAATTTCCTTTAAAAGTTATGAAATTTTTCATGTTTTATATAATTTCAACAAATTTATTCACACTTTGTCTAAGACATTCAAAATGTTTAACAGTTGCTTATTTAAAAAAAAAAGTGAAAATTTTATAAAGTTTTATTTTTTAAATGAGTGAGGTTAAAAAATTTCAATATTAAATTCCACTAAGTTGAATTTTTTGCAGGTATACTATTTCCACTGCTTTCAAAATGTTGTGTTATTTTCAAAAAACTTTAACAATGTGTTAAGTCTGATGTTTAAAGTTATTAATTTTCCTTAGTTTAAAATATTGTATAAGTGTAAAGTTATTATTCTTCTTAGTTTAAAATATTGTATAAGTGTAAATTTATTATTTTTCTTAGTTTGAAATATTGTCTAAGTGTAAAGTTTACTTAAACTTAATTATTTTCTTTTGTCAATGTATCGAAATGTTTATTTGTTGCTTATTTTATAAAATGTATAACCTAGATATTTTTAAGTGTGTTAATTTCGTTAGGTTGAATTTTCTAAAATTTATAACCAACTAGATATTTTTCAAAGAAACTGTAATAATGCGTTAAGTCTAATTTTTCCTTAGTTTAAAATATTGTCTCAGTGTAAAGTTATTATTTTTTCCTAGTTTGAAATATTGTCTAAGTGTAAAGTTTACCAAAATTTAATTTTTTTCATTTATCGAAATGTTTATTTTCTAAAATTTGTTACTTTATGTTAAATTCTCTAAAATTTTTAACCAACTATATATTTTTCCAAAACCTCTAACAATGTGTTAAGTCTATTTTTCCAACTTTCTTATCAATAAGTAAGATTAATACATATTCAAAGGAAAACCCATCGATGATTCATAACGTCACGTCTTACCTTGTTAGTTATTAAAAGTACCATAGATTTAAAATAACACATTTCCAATCATCTTTCTTGTAGTTTAAGTAACATATAATAAATACATCGCATTTATTTCATCATGTTTTACAAAATTTCAACAAATTCATTCCCATTTTGTCTAAGACATTCAAAATGTTAAACAGTAGTTTATGTAGCATTGTGAAACTGTTATAAGTAATTTATATAAAATAGTTACCATGAAAATAATAAAAAACTCTTAAGATTTTTTAGTCATAGGCTATTTATTTATCATTTTAAATAACTACAATAGCAAAAACATGAATATACATGTTTCAAAAACAGTCCACACATTTTAAACCATTCTATATTTAGCTGTAGACAGTTCTAGATTTAATATTTGTTGCAATGTCCAATTAGATCCTTGTTGAGTGAATTTCTCAAAAGAGTTAATAATTTTCGTAAAGGCATCCTCAACATGTACAGGTATGTTTTGATTCGTCAATTCCAGTACAGTTCTTGAATGAAAATATGGTGTGATAGTATCTATATCACCGTCCGGTGTTTGGCGACTTACAACAACTTTTGCAGTTGCATACTATTTCATTGACCTTTTTACTTCTATCTGATAATTTAATTCATTCAAAACGTCCGACCGAATACTGTTAAAAAATGTGTGAAAGTCTTGATCATTCTCCTCATTAGAATTTATTACAGTTTTAGTAAATACATTTAAAGCATTTTGTCTGTTAAAATGCTTCACTTTTTCATATAACGAATCTTTTAAAGATGTCGATTTGACAACTTTGGGTAGTACTTTGTGTGCAGTGTCTATATGACGTGATAAATCATATTTTCGATTAAATATTTCACTACACTGGATGCATTCATACTGCTTTCGGGGCTTATGCATCCTCTTATGTTTCAATAAGTCATACTTTCTCGAAAACAGTTCATTGCATTCAATACACTTATGTTGTTTGACAGATTTGTGAATTTTGCTATGTTGAAGTAAGTCACTCTTTTTTTGAAAAAACTTCAGCACATAGATCACAATTATAAATCACTGGGCTCTTTGAATGAATCTTCACATGATTTAATAAGTCACTCTTTTGAACAAATTGTTTTTCGCAGATGTCACACACAAAAGGTTTTTTCTCCAGGTGAAATTTCATGTGTCTAATTAAGACAAACTTTCGGGAAAAAGCTTTGTTGCAAGTAGTGCACACAAAGGGTAACTTTAGTCCTGATGAGTTGGGTTTCACTTCATAATTCGAAACGGGTGCTTCTTTGGGTAAAAGTGTAGAATCCATCTCTTGATTATTTAACTTTGGTGATGAGTGTTGACACTCCAAGTTGGTTACATCACCAACATAAGAATTCTGAACTCGTTCCATAATAACTTAAATGAAAACTAACTTAACGAAAAATACAACCTATTACAACAATTTCAGGGCACAGTATAATAATATCAACTCGTTTCATTGAAATTTATATAATGATAGAGGGCGCTCGTGTAAAAATACTAACTTTTTATTGGTTTAAAAATACTGACATTTTATTGGTTTAAAAATACGCCACGCGATTATTTCATCCTATAATGTTATAAGTTCAATAACCACTTAATTCTTGCACAATGACTGAGAAAGTCTTACCTATCAGAAGTTCGTACATTTGTAAGTAAAAATCTTTATTACTTTTATAAATAATATTTTACTTATCAAGTCACTTAATTTCTAAATGATGTATTCTAAAACGCCTTTTATGTCTTATGTGTATGGAGTCTAACAAAGAGGGGAAAAAGAGGGGGTGTAAAGTATTTGTAAAATTGAAATACGTTAATTTATAAAAACTAGATTCCATTCCCTTTTTTTTTAATGTTGGTTGTATAAAGTCAAATCTATTGAAAATTTATTTTAATCGTATAACTCTAAACAAAATACCCGCTCTCTTTAATAAGTTAAATAGTCGCTAAAAATATTTCATATGAAAGGGAAAAAATCGTTCAAATTGTATGTAATGTTGTTCGTTTATATCGTATGGTATTGTTTATATCATATTGTATGTTTTTCTAAATCAAATTTTGCATGTCAAATCATTTCTTGACTAAATGGAATGATCTAAAATGTCTTATACGTTGTGGTTGGTTGGTGATTTGTTACAATCGATTATCTACGTATGGTATATAAGTCTCTGTGGGAGGTCTTTCTAAGGTGTTCTAACCCGTATTGACACAAGATTCGATAAAAACTCCAAACGGTTAGGTCAACGAGCGTGAGAGGTGTTTAAACCTTCCGTATACCAGCTTTGAAAGTAGAGCCTCTCAGCCACTAGTCTGTTTAATCACTTAATTCCAAAATGAAATGTTTCTAAGACTGTCATGTCTTAAGTGAAACATATTTAACTAAAGAAGGGTGTAGTAATTGTGACATAAGTTATTCTCTAGTAGCCTTTTAAGAAAAATGTTAGCTATTACAAGTCAATTAAAACAAATATATAATAATAAAAAAAATATATTGTAAACTTAAAAAACGGAAGATATAATGTAACAGAAAGTATGACAAATCTTTTTTTTTTTTATGAAAGATTAGTCTCAAAGACTTGAATTAATTTTTTCCCTAAAAATGTTACATTAATTTCAGTATATAAGTTTGTGAAACGGCTTTTGCAGGAAAATAGTACGGTGAATACAATATTAAGCATTGTAATTTAATTCAATAACATAAATGCGTGGGTGTATAGCTTACAGTTACATTGGTAAAAATCACTTTGCTTTCGTTTTTAAAATGTATAAACACGTTATTTTTCGTAACAAAACTATAAACCTATATTTCTAAAATAAATGATTATAAGGTTAATACAAGAAAGAATCAAGCATGCTAATCTTTTTTTCCTATAAAAGATTAGTCTCAAAAACTTGAATTATTTCCCCCCCCCCCTAAAAATGGTACATTAATTTCAGTGTACAAGTTTGTGAAACAGCTTTTGTAGGAAAATATTACGGTGAATACAATATTAAGCATTGAAATTCAATTCAATAACATAAATGCGTGGGTGTATAGCTTATAGTTACGTTGGTAAAAATCACTTTGCTTTCATTTTTAAAATATGTAAACACGTTATTTTTCATAACAAAACTAGAAACCTATTTCGAATATAATGTTAATACAAGAAAGAATCAGGCATACTGTTTCCGTCAATCTCTATAAATAACATTTCATAGTATTTTCATATAAAAATTTTCCTTCTAAATTATTATTTCGAATATGGAAATGATGTGTTGACAGAATGTTGTAAGAGAAATGTGTTTGTAAATTAAACAAACAGATGTAAAAGCAGTTATATTAAACCAAAACTCGCGAATTACTCAATAGCTAAAGACAATTTCCTGCAGTTCATTAAAACTATGATAAAGATAATTAAACGCAGGTCTGAAGTCCCCATCTCTCGCATTTAAAGAGATAACAATACACACACCCTTAGTAACCTATTAGATAAGACATGTGTGATACAGAACATTGCAGGTTCTAACATCACTAAAAATTAAAATAATACGTAAACCACTACAAAAAAAAAAAAAATAATAATATAAAAAATAATTTGAAACGCATTAAATAAAAAAAGAAAAAAAAAAAGAAAACTCTTTAAATAAAAAATAAAATAAAATTTCACCCTCTACGAAGAACAAAATCTACGTGTATATTCCTGTACTTTTCTTATCGCTTAATCACTTCGGGTCTTTTAAACTAACTTTCCTGTTGCAACACGCTCCCAAACATCCTGCTTCTTGAAAACCTTTTTTGAAAATAAATAAATAAATAAACATGTCTAATCCCGTTTCCGGTCTTACTTCCTATTGCGTTTCCAATCTTAAAATAAATTTCATGCTAACTTTTATAAAGTAAAAGAAAGTCAGAAAGATTTCCATTTTTATATTAGATGTTAGTTAGCAAATAAAATTTTTATTTCAGGTGAGAAAAAAAAAAAATCGAACATTTTGCTAATATTACTTTCAAACTAAATTCATTCTGATAGCAGGATTCCTACAACTCAGCTCCACTCGACTAGAAGGATTAAAACCAACAAAAAAAATTAAGCCCCCCACAAAAATAAGCCCTCCCCCTCTCTCCCTTATCGCATTCACTTCCTGTCACATTTCCGGTTAAACTTCCTATCTACACTTCCTGTTCACTTCCTGTCTCAACATGCCTGTTATCCACACCTGCCACTTCCGGTGTCAACACCTGCCACTTCCGGTGACCTTCACAGAGCACAGAAGGTCACCACGGCACCCACAGCTGGCGCAGAACTCTCTTTTATCATCTACTTACGTTGGAGGGTTATTAAGTAAATACCGTGTTGCCTGGCAGAATAATTTCGGGGTGGTCTTTTTAAGGCAAAGGGATTTGAATATTTACATTTCTATGCTAGTTTAATATCAACATATTTCAGTTTTCTGTAAAGGCCGGTGGAATGTTAGTAGAAAGCCTACGAAGGAACGTCAACCTCTTCCACCATTTCGCAGGGCACTCCTTTTTTTAAAAAATTTTCAGGGTAAAAGAGGCTTTCACAGGCTTAGGCCAAATAGACCTGTGATACGGAGAAAACCCTTGCACAGTCAAAAATTCGTTATTCTTGAACAAATGAACGCTGCTATGTTCTTTTAGACTTATTCAGTGCTATTTGGTATTAAAATAAAATATGCATGCTTTAATATAAAATATGCATTTTTTAAATTAAGTGAAACCATTCATCTAGTTGAGCAATTCTAAAATTAAGCCAACAAATTTTAATAAAAATGAAACATGATTTAGAAATGATTGAAAATTGCTGCCTGCCATTATTACTACAGGTTACTAATTGTCCAATTTCTGGGAATGCAATTAGTAAAACAAATCTGAAAAATAAATATACATTAGAATATATGCAACAAACGAAGAAACCATACTCACTATGGTACTTTTTTTATAGGAACTTTGCATAGACTGAAAAAATGCCCTAGGCAAAATAAGAAAAAAAATTTCCCACATTCTTTCATGAAACCTATTTACTAAGTTCCAAGCATATTAGAAACTTGTTCAGTACTTACATAATTTATTTTACGTACATTCACACACAGAAGCTATTTAACTATTATTAATTATTTAATATATGTAACCAGATTCAATTTTATTATATATATCGATAAATATAACAATTCATCTATTTTGTTTGAATAGCTGCTTGTGTAATTTTGCAACAATTCTCCTTTTCTCAATCCCGAAGTGTGCCAACATCATTTTAAAAAACACCAAGAGCCCTATAAAAAAAGTACCCACGCACAGTATACACTATCATAATTCAATAAAATGAAAACATGAAATGTATAATTTACAAAATGCATGAAATGAAAACATGAAATATATTATTTATAAATTGCATGAAATGAAATGAAATATATTAGTTCCAAAATGCATGAAAAGAAATGAAAACATGATATATATTATTTACAAAATGCATGAAAAGAAATGAAAACATGATATATATTATTTACAAAATGAATGAAATGAAAAACATAATCAATAAAATAATGATTAAAGATAATAAAAAAAATTGTACATATACATATATTAAATAAGAAGAAATAGAATAGAAAATAAGTTCAATAGAACCTTGTCAAATGAAAAATATGGATAAAATCCAGCTAGTCATCAAAGTAAACTCTTCTGAATTTCTAAAATAAAATATTTTGTTATAGCTACACCTTATTATTGCAACATCAAAATGAGACATGTATTTAAAAAATAAAATAATACACTGTTGAAAAATTAAATGGAAAAAAAAACAAAGAAAAGGTGCATATATTTTTGCATTCAGATTATATAATCAATAATCTTAACTAAAATGAATATAAATAAAGAATATTTAGTGACAAATATTGTACTTGATAGTTCACCTAAAAATTCATGTTTTCACTATTCAATGTTACATATTGAACAAATTGTATAGCCACTCTTTCAATTTCTTGGAAAGTACTAACTCTACTATCAAAGTTAATAATTAACCTAATCCAAATTTTAACATTTTTCCTAGCAGTTACAACTATTCGTTTTCGAATAGTTTCATCCACTGAAAACACAGGGGTTGCATTTGCCAATAAATGATACAGTACATTATATTTAAAATATTCAAGTAAACTACTTAACATTGCAACTGATGCCTCTTTCTCTAAAAGTATGGATATTGATCCAGTAAAAAAACCTAATTGAAAAATATCAAACTTACCTAAGCTTACTTCATCCACCTCCATCTGCACTTCATTCTCTCCCTCAACTTCCATTGCAGTATACACTTCACACTCCATGGCCATCCTAATTGCCTAGAAGGAGAAGAAAAAAATAGGCGTGTTGTTAGCACAAAAGAAAAACAACTTATGACTCATTTTGCAGGGTTTGGAAGCAGATAAATTATATCGCTACTGTGATTGGTTCGCCGTTGCCGAAACATATGTATAGTGACGCCACCTGTTGGCAGATTTATTCACAAAATGCTGTAGGGCAAGATGTTTCAAGGCTGTTACTATATCAATACTCCAATTCCTCTCGCTAATGTTAAATCTATTGGCGTAGAGAATGCATTCGTATACTCGTAAAATATCATTATATTATATAATGGGATATTTATATATCCTACTATATACTTCGTAAAATATCTCCTCACGAAATAAATATATTTAACTTCTTTTTGGGGTTTCGTTCATCTCAAGAAACCCTATTACTCCCGCTTCGTTGTCTGTCCGTCACAGACGCGATTCTCAGAAACTATTTAACTTACAGGCATGAAATTTTGTGTACTTATAGCTGAATAGCTGTTATGAAGCTCAAAATAATAAAATTTGATAAAATCGTATTATTTTAATACATAGAGATTTAAAAAAATAAAAAAAATCTAACTGCCCTTTTCTAATAAATTTAAACATTTTTCGCTATAGCAGTTGCCAATAATTAAAAATCCACAATAAAATTCTTTCTACAATAATTAATTTTCTATTGAAAGATTTCCACGTGAAAAATGAAAATAAAATAAAAAGGTTCACCAATTGAAAAAAAAAAAAAAAAAAAAAAAAAAAAAAAAAAAAAAAAAAAGATTAATATGACGTCATATCGGTAATAAAACGGAAATTTTCAAACATTCCTCAATAATACAAGGAGTATGGGTATGTAAAATACAGAAAGCAGCTTAATATGACGTCATTAGAGAATTAAAAAGAAAATTAATCTGACGTCATAATGGATTTTTCAAATGCTTAAAAGAAAAAAAAACATGTTTAATTTTGAAATTGATTTTTTTAATATCGCATTTAGTCCATATGACAGAGTATAATAGCGGGCTTCGCTCGCTATCGGCTGGTTCAGATATTCGAAAAAACGAGAAAAATAGACTGATAAATTTTTACTTTTATAAAAAACATGACTTTTATTCCGTTTTTTTTTTTGGAAAATGAAATTTATTTGGATTTATTAAAGAAAGGATAAAGTGTTTTGAAAGGAATTTTTAACGAAACCCTTTGTGCGATCTTCATTCACACTTTACCCACTTGTTTCTTTGTACTCTTCGTAAAGTATGTCTATTTTTTTTCTTAATTTTTAAAACATTTCTGAAAGATATGTTTAATTTTATTTGAAGTGTTAAAATCTTACTCGCAGCTAGACAGCTTTTAACACACAAAATGTAAAATTCAGCATATATTTTAGAAATATTTTGACAACTTAAAAATAGAGACAACCTTTAAGAAGAGTGCGAAGAAAAAATAATTTAAAAATATTAATTTCCCGAGAAGATGTTTTAAATATATGAATGTATTCCATGCCCATAGGTTTAACATTAGCGAGGACTGCCTGATAGCCTTAACTATAGCAGTAGCTTTTTGTTATCGCATATGCCGGAATGTAAGCAAATTAAAAAGAAATAGATATACGCAAAAGCTCAATAAACAGAAAGAGAAAAAAAAAAGATGATCACTCAGAATATAGGTTTTATATTTCGTTGCTTTGAATGACTAGCTTTTAACTGATAAAATTGGCTTAAATGCTATGGTGTCATCTCGTAAGCGTCTTTAGCAGGGCCCAATCAAGCCAAAGAGAAGTCCAGAACCTGATATTCATTCAGGGCCATAAAAAATGAAACCTTTTTGATGCCTTACAAGATATATAAGAGTATATAAATGCATATTTAGATTAGATAATCATATTTTTTTCTTTGAATATAATCAGACTCTAAAAGCTCAAAATATTGATTGTAATAAATATAAGATCAAATTTTAATTTTTATTTATTGTTACTTTTTTTAACTTTCAGCTTTAAAAAAAAATAGCATACCAAATTTGGGAGATGTGGGGAGAGGACAGGCGCATGCTTTAATCGGGCCCTATTCTTTAGTCTTATCTACAATTGAACTAACATACATATGGAATGTATTTTTACGAGTATTTTCAAAGATAACCAATTTCACAATGTTTTAATTGCATTAAATTGTCCATGGATGAATGAAAGCGTTATTTCATTTTTACCAAAAGTGTGGTCGAAATAATTAGAACTTTGCCAGCGATTTGTCACTAAAATTTTGGTTTTGTATTGGCATAATATATAATTTTATTAATGAAATTAATGACAAAAAATGGGGAACTTGTACATTTTTTCATTTAGCTTCCATTTTATACAGCATTTCGATGCTATTTATACGTATATTTGAAACTCGAATAATTCATTAAATTAACTTTAAAAACTCAGTCTTGTGGGAAAATGCCATATAATTTGAAAGCGATTCTGACGTAACTGCATGCGTAAATAAACACTACATTCTCTATTAACAGGGGTCGGAAAAACTACTGTTTTATTGTAGCGAACTACAACTACTTTATCGAAAATATAGTTAATCATAACTACTTGTTTTAAAAAGTAGCGACTACAAACTACTTTTCAAAAGTAATCGCTACTTCGCTACTTTCAGATTTTGTGAAAGGGTTCAATTTACACTCGAAATTGAAAACACGGATGAAATAATAAAACTAGTCGTTGAGGGCCACCGTAATACTTACCCATCATGGATATGCATAATGTAAAATATTAAAATAAAAATGTGTAAACTATTTATAAAATGCATTGCAATTCGAATAAAATCCTGGCTTGATGACGTCATAAACATTAAAGTCTCGATTACTGAATTGCTTGAAAGAAACATCCTTATAACTCCAAAAACAATAATCCTATTAACTAGCGGTTTATTGAATCTGATTAAGCGTCTCATTTCCAATTAAAATATATCTTTGAATTGAAATTTGGATGAAATACAGGGTCATGAAAAATCGAAGAGTGTGGAAATATGATTCCAAATTTTTATTACCAAAATTTTTATATACCTTTTATCAGAACGAATATTTCGAGAGTCCGAAAAAAACAGTTCCGGTTAATCGAGGTTATTGAAATGAAATAGGCTTCTTCCCATTATTGCATACTAAGTACATACCAAATTGCAAGTCTCTATCTCAATTTTTTCGGGAGATAGAGCGTTTACAGACACACACACAGACGGACGGCAAATTTTTTTTTTTCTAAAAATATGTTTTTCCGAATCTCCAGTGTCTGAAACGTGTAAATCCGTCAAAAATTTTTTTCGATTTTCAAAACGATTACAAGACTTACCCTATACTACGTATGATCGGTAAGTAAAAATAGCCATTCGACTAGAAACTATATCTTCTTTCGATTCATGTTGAACAAATAAACTTAGTGGGTCATCTTCATACTGAAATTTTAAGTACGAACATATAGTTTTGACATCATAGTTGGATTTTTCGGCAAATTTTACCGTAGGGTACCAAATGGGAAGCCATTCGGTCAAGTAGTTTAGGAATTATCCATATTTATATTTTGTACACCTAATGTTAAATTCATTATTAATAATTATAAAACAAGCTGTAATGTCTGTAGTTTTTTATGCACAACTGAAAAACTAGTCGTTGGGGGCCACCGTAATACTTACCCATCATGGATATGCATAATACAGGGTCATTCATAATTCCCTCCGGGGTTTCGAAACGTTATAGTAAAAAAACGAAGACGAATATGAAAAAAAGAAACATATGAAATTATTCCGAAACTATTCAAGTTTTACTTACATACATTACAGGTATTCTATGTGTGAACCCTTGGTCACACGGCATACATCCATGCGATAGTCCAGTTCCTGCCATACTCCGTTTCTTTAAATTTCCGGTACCACACATAAATTGTTTTGTCAGTTGGTCCCTGTTTTCGATATTTATTACGAAAGGCCCGTTCAACTGACACCACTGATTCAGATTTAAAGAAACGGAGTATGGCAGGAACTGGACTATCGCATGGATGTATGCCGTGTGACCAAGGGTTCACACATAGATAACCTGTAATGTATGTAAGTAAAACTTGAATAGTTTCGGAATAATTTCATATGTTTCTTTTTTTCATATTCGTCTTCGTTTTTTTACTATAACGTTTCGAAACCCCGGAGGGAATTATGAATGACCCTGTATAAAATATGAAAATAAAACATGTGTAAACTACTTATAAAATGCATTGCAATTCGAATAAAATTTTAGCTTGATGACGTCATCAACTTTAAATGTTCTATTACTGAATTCCGTAAAAGAAACATCCTTATAACTCCAAAAATGATAATCCTTTTAACTAACGGCTTACTGCGTCGGATTAAACGTCTCATTTCCAATTAAGATATATCTCTGAATTGAAATTTGGATGAAATACAGGGTCATGAAAAATGGAAGAGTGTGGAAAATAGGATTACAAATATCTCTGCAACTCATTATCTGATCGACTTCATTATTTATGCAAAATTTATGTTTTTTTATTGCTTTTTATATTCACTTCTTAAAATAAACAATTTCGAAAATTTTTATATACCTTTTATCAGAACTAATATTTCCAGAGTCCGAAGAAAATAGTTCCGGCTAATCGAGGTAACTAAAATTCAATAAGCTTCTTCCCATTATTACATACTAAGTACATACCAAATGCAAGTCTCTATCTCAATTTGTTCGGGAGATAGAGCGTTTACAGACAGACGGCCGGCAATTTTTTTTCTAAAAATATGTTTTTCGGAATCTCCTGTGTCTGAAACGTGTAAATCCGTCATTTTTTTTTTCAATTTTTGAAACGATTACAAGACTTACCCTATACTATGTATGATGGGTAAGTAATTATTTGACGGAATGACGTGGTAATTTAGATTCGCACATTTGAAACTTCTAGAAATCGATTTGTGTTAAAAAAAATTCAAAGATTAAAATTCATTTTTTTTCCGAATATTTATTTCGAAAATATGAACTGTAACCTATGAATTTTTAAAACAGGAATAAGTTTCTAAAAGCTTCAAATAAGCCAAAATTACAGCTCATTCCGCTAAGTAGTTTTGAGATGTATGCTTAAAAAAACTATTTGCAATGCAATCTATTTTGCAAAGATTACAAATGAATGTAACATTAATAATTCCAAACTTTAAACTTTCATCATTCCTAAACTACTTGACCGAATGTCTTCCCGTTTGGCATCCCAAAGTAAAAGGCGAAATAATGTGTCAAAATTAGGTGTTCGTATTGAAATTATCAGGAGTTTTGGGCTATTCCAGTTTGAAGACGACCCCCTGAGCTTTTTTTTTTTTTTTTTTTTTTCAAACATAATTTGAAAACAGATATTAATTTCCAATCTGATGGCTGTTTCTGTTTTATTTATTTATTTATTATTATTATTATTATTATTTGTGAAAATTTGGAGATTAAAAGATATGGGAGTGTTCTCTCTCTGTCTCTTTTTTTTTCTTGCCGACTGTGCTTTTTTTGTTTCATATTTATATTGCACAATGTAAACACTGGTATATAAGATTTCTTTCATTGTATTGTTTCTATCTCCCTAATAAATTGGATAGAGACTTGAAATTTGATATGTACTTAGTATGTAATAATGAGAAGAAGCTTATTGAATTTCACTAACCTTGATTATCCGGAACTATTTTGTTCGGACTTTCGAAATATTCGTTCTGATAAAAGGTATATAAAAAATTTCGAATATATATATATATATATATTTAAGGAGTGAATATAAAAGACAATAAATTTTGCATAAAGCATGAAGTCGATCGGATAATTAATTGCCGACTTATTTATAATCCTATTTGCCACACTCTTCGAGTTTTCATGACCCTGTATTTCATCCAAATTTCAATTCAAAGATATATTTTAATTGGAAAAGAGACGCTTAATCTGACGCATTAAACTGTTACTTAATAGGATTATCATTTTTATATTTATAAGGATGTTTCTTGTACGCAATTCAGTAATAGAGTATTTAAAGTTTATGACGTCATCAAGCCACGATTTTATTCGAATTGCAATGCATTTTATAAATAGTTTACACACGTTTTATTTTACTGTTTTATCTTATGCATATCCATGATGGGTAAGTACAGGGTGATTATAAAAAAACTATCCCGACATTTGAGCCCCTAACTATCATACCATTCACAGAAACTGAATGAAATTTTGACAAAAGGTATTTTGAGGTATGCGCTCAAGAATGATATGGAAAACAACAGTGTCACTCAAACGGTTACGGTTACAGTGAGAAAATTTCGAAAAAATCAAATGGCAACACTCAGTTTTTTGTATTGGAATGTGATCTCCATTGTGGAAAATCCTAAATAGCGTTGGAACGGCAACTGTAGCAGGAAAATCACCGGAACTAGGCAAGGGAAAAGTAAAAAGGACTTTGCCGTGTACCAGAGCATTAATTTTCGTTTCATTTACGTCACACGTCACACCGTTTCTTTAGCTGATATCCCAGCCTGATTAGTTCTCCGCAAAACGAGAAGAAGAAACCAAGAAACGCAAATTTCGGATTCTACGTAAGACACAGTCATGACTGACGGCGTCACGCTAGATGAAAGAAAAAGCACTGCGAAATGCGAGCCGCGTATGTTCCTTTTTGCCATTCCGAACAAGATGCCGCTTTCAGGGAAAGAACGTGGGGAAATCGTAAAGATTTATTACCTGAATGGACAAAATGCCGCAGAGACTTTGCGTATTTACCGCAGAAACCATTGATTACGGCGAGGCCCGTACGCTGTCAAAACTGTACGGGACTTGATTCATAAATTTGAAGAATCTGGTTGCACATGCGATCGACCTCGTTCTGGACGACCTTCCGTTCCTGTGGAAGCTGTTGCAGAAGTCCATCAGACGATAACCACAGTTCGTCCCACAACTGCACGCGGTGGTTCACGTGTTCTGGATCTGCCGAATTCAACTGTACGCAAGATTCTGCGCTTTGTTCTAAACATATTTCCGTATCGATTCCAGCGTGTCCAGATGTTGGAAGCGGGAGACTATCAATTACGGCTGGATTTTGCAAATCAATTCCTTATCCGGTACGATGAAGATAGCAGCTGGCCTTTACGCATTCTGTGGACAGATGAGGCGCATTTCTCGTTAACTGGTAACGTGAATTCGAAAACTTGTGTGCACTGGGCAGAGAATAATCCACATGATGTGCATGCACGTCCATTACATGAGGAAAAAGTGACTGTGTGGTGTGGTATAACGAGTACGTTCATCCTCGGCCCTTACTTTTTTAGGGTTTCGTTCATCTCACGAAACCCTATTAATTACTCCCGCTCCGTTGTCTGTCCGTCACAGAGCCATTCTCAAAAACCATATAACTTACAGAATTGAAACTTCGTGTATATAGATGAATACCAGCTGTAAAGAGCTCAAAATATTAAAATTTGAAAAATTCGTATTATTTTAATAAATAGAGATAAAACACCAAAATTCTAACAGCCTTTTCCTATTAAATTTAAACATTTTTCGTTATAGCAGATGCCAAAGATTTAAAATCCACAATGAAATTCTTTCTACAATAATTAATTTTCTATCAGACGATTTCCACGTAAAAAATGAAAATGAAATAAAAAGTTTCACCAATTGAAAAAAAGATAAATATGAAATAAAATTGATTGACGTCATAATCGTAATAAAACGGAAAATGTCTAAGATTTCTCAATAATACAAGGAGTATGAGTATGTTTATGTGTAAGTACACAAAGCAGATTAATATCACGTCATTAGAGAATTAAAAAGGAAATCTGACGTCATATGGGAAGTTTAACTAATTTTTCAAATGTTTGAGAATAATACAAAGCGAGTATCAATATAAATAATAGAGAATAGTAAATATATCAGTTTGAAAAACATATTGAATCCTGATAATAATCCGATTATGGAAATATTCTCATATTTTAACATTTTAAAGTTGTACAATTTGTTTAATTTTGAAATTATTTTCTTAAATATTGCATTTAATCCGTATGACGGATATTATTATGACAGAATATAATAGCGGGCTTGGCCCGCTATCCGACTGGTTTAGATATTCGAAAAAACGAAAAAAATAGACCGGAAAATTTTTACTTTATAAAAAACATGACTTTTTTTTTTGTTATTGCTAATTGAAATTTGTTTGAATTTATTAAAGAAAGGATAAAGTGTTTTGAAAGGAATATTAAACGAAAGCCTTTGAGCGATCTTTGATCACACTTACCCACTTGTTAAAGAGGTTACTGCCGGTGATCTGCAAACGTGTACAGTAACGAGTGCTCGCTATCTGGACATGTTAACTCATTACGCGATTCCCGCACTGCAACGGCAAAATGCTCTATCTGAAGTTGTGTGGATGCAAGATGGCGCTCCTCCACATGTCGGCTCTTCAGTCAGACGTGTCTTAACTCAACAGTATGGTGACAGAGTTATCTCCCGTCATTTCCCGTTTCCGTGGTCACCAAGGTCTCCTGATCTGACACCAATGGATTTCTGGTTGTGGGGATATCTGAAATCCAAAGTGTATCAGTTTCGTCCTCAAACTGCATCTGATTTGAAAGATGCCATCAGAACTGCGATTCAAGAGATTCCTAGTGTTGTAGTGCTATCCACCATCAGCCGCATGCAAAGTGTCATCGTTGTTGAAGGAGGTCATGTGGAAAATTTGTGAAACCCAATAAAATGCTTTATTTTATGCTGCTTCTCTGTCCTTATTGGTTGTCCTCACTTTTAGCCTATCTACCGCCGGTGATTTTCATGCTACAGTTGCCGTTCCAACGCTATTTAGGGTTTTTCACAATGGGATCACATTCCAATACAAAAAACTGGGTGTTGCCATTTGATTTTTTCGAAAATTTCTCATTGTAACCGTAACTGTTTGAGTGACACTGTTGTTTTCCATATCATTCTTGAACGCATACCTCAAAATACCTTTTCCCAAAATTTCATTCAGTTTCTGTGAATGGTATGATAGTTAGGGTCCCAAATATCGGGATAGCTTTTTTATAATCACCCTGTATTACTGTGGCCCCCCCAACGACTAGTTTTGTATTTGTATTAAGTAGTTGAATTATGTATTTGGGGAATCAGAAATGTTTTGATAAAAGTTTTATATCTATAGATTTATAAAATCAACTGTTTTTGAAATTTTGTAAGACAGCTAGACTTAAAAAGAGAAATATTTACAGAGAATTATATATTATATTATATAGAGAATTATATATTTATAACTATAGGAAAATTTTTAATAATTGTTTTAAAAATATTTCACACAGGCAAAAAAACAACCAATTATTTAAAATACCGTCTATTGTGAAATCCGTAGAATTTTGGGATTGAAGATTGTACACTTTATAAAATTTTAGAGATCCCAGATCCTGTTTTGTTTACAAGTTATCATTTTTATTTCTGTTATAAATTAACAATATTTCTACAAAAATTAAAGTGAGAAAAGAGAAATATTATGTAGAAGTAGTTTAATACTATATGTATTTCAAGCAAAATTATGTGCATTCAATTATCACATGCACATAGGTGAGTAATCTAAACACAATTTTTGTAGTGCAGCTTAATCTCTGATGTGCTTTCAAAAAGTTTCCTAGAGATAACAGCATCGTTTTACATTTAACAGCAACTGTTTCTTTAAATGTACATGCGAACTGTATTGCTATGTTACTTATTTGACATTAAAATACAAAGAACAACCTGTTGTTAACAGATTTCACTACTAGCTATTTTACACAGTAGAGAGGGGGAAAAAAAGTGTCTCAACTAGTTACTGTTTGTGAATGTTAAGTTTTTTCCACATTTTTATGTTTGAGAATAGCATAAACTTGCAAATGTTAAGGGATTACTGAAATAATATTTATGAAAAAGTTTCTTGTACCTTAACTGTTACTAGCAACTTTGTTAAGAATGATTAAATCTTCTTGGGTTTCTCGTTATAAAAAACAAATGTGTTTTATTTAAATTTCCATGTATGAAATATCCTAAAAGTTTTTAAAAATTCACTTTTTAAAATAGTAGCTCATTGGTCATTTTACATTGGGGTGGTTGATTTACACTGAAGGTATTTTAAGAGGCGTTTTTATGATGTTTAAATGACCCTGTTTAGATAATGACATAAAATTAGTTTAATTAATGCTTGCACTACATTACAGAAAGCTAAACATGAAACATAGTAAATTAGCATCTTACATACAGTAAGATTTTAGAGTGATAGCAGAGTTCACACACAATTACATCCTAATAGCTCCACACCCACACTTTATTTAGTAGTTTAAAATATTTGTCTACTTTCATTTGTAAATGTTAGTGACTCCACTTCATTAATTATCTTGGATAGAGAGAGACAATTCTAGTACAGGTCTCAGCCGGTAAAAGTGCAGAAACATGTCTGTTGATAGGCTGCATATCAAGACAACAGAAGATAGAATAATAAAAAATACTTAATCCTTATTTTTTCCCCCGTTTCCCAACACCCCAAAAATCTGAAAGTTCTTTAGAATGTTTTAATTAATCTTTAATTTTTGAAATCATTTAAGAATTTATTTTTATTTTTAAAATGATTCACTTCGGTTTTTGATTTAAAAAAATACTATGTTTTATACACTTCAGGGGACTTTTTACACACGTGAATACATCCGTTTGAATTTCTTGTTTGAATACTTTTAAATGATTTTTTTCCCATAGGATAGCTGAGGTTACTCTCTAACATGGCTATTTTTTACTTCTTTTACTTTGGTTTCAGATATTTTTAATAAAGGTACTTTAACTTTTGGAACTGCTTTCGAAGGTGAAAGTACCTTTCGAAACTGGTTCAGACTTATTAACAAAATCAGAAATCAAAACTGAAAAAAGCAAAAAGTAGTCATATTAGAGATTGACCTCAGCTATCCTATACAAAAAAATAAATAAATAAATAAATAAATAAATAAATAAATAATAATAATAATAACTGTTTTCAAACATTCAAATTTAAACAAGAAATTTGAAAAGAATTTGCCCACACGTTTAACATTAGGGAGTGGGTGGTTTCTCGTTGGTGAAAAGTCCTCTTTGAAAAAGAAATCAAGCATCTTTTAAAGATTTTCAAGGACTGTTTAGTTATACGCACGGTATAAGAGACCACATGTAGCGTCCTTCTCTCTCTGTGATGATGTCAACTAGACACCAGTGCTTAACTCCCCACCTCCTAAAAAGTGCTGTTTATACAGTCTTTTTAATGTCAAAAGAAATTCTTATCATTAAAGCACTCCATTATTTTGTCGCTGACGACAAATATATTTTATCCAATCTGTATATTTTTAATGAACAGAATGTTTATATTATATATATGAAAGGAAAAAAGTTAAACCCTTTCAAAATGCAAAATTCATAAAACATTTTGTCCAACTTTATAAATCCATATTTAAATCCCCTGTTATCTTGGTTTTCCAACCGTACAATTATTACTTTCATCCATTAATTTTGATCTCTGTTTAAGATAAAAAGTGCTGAGTTTGTATTTCTTGCAGCCGTCTGTGGTTTGTGGCACCCAGGTCTCAGCCAAATCTTGTTGTCGTCATAAGACACCAGACATCAATCAAAAGCTAATTAATCAATTAATCTTTGTCTCCCATTCTCAGAAAATATTTGAGTTAAGCTCTAACAAAAAGCTGAAGCCTGCCTTTGTTTTTAAATAATAAAACATTGCAAGTAGAAAAAAATGACAACTTTAATATGTAAGATTTTTTTTGCTTCTTTGCACGCTTTGCTTCTTTGCACGTCTTTAGTCATCAAATGCAACTAAATTACATTTCACAACCACAAAATTATGCTTAATTGTCAAATTTGACACCTAGCTTTCTTTCACTTTAATTTTTGTTTTACAAATACTCTCATTTGTACTTTAGCGTAAGTCCCCCCCCCCCTCCCCCCATAGCATGCACTTGGAGAGGACCGGTTTTCTATAAAGGATCAGACAGCGGAACATGTCTTAGACTCCCTTAAGTTAGTACCTCTAAGTTGACTTCACTTTAACCAATGATCGATAAAAAATTATCTTCGACCACGAACAGAAGGCGCGAGGCTAACGAAAAAGACAGGCTACCGCGGTTCAGTCCACTTTTCTTTTTTTACAGACTGCTAGAGTGACGTGATGCTCTTTTCGTACACCTGCATTGGTAGATTCGAACATCACGTGACTCCCGCGGTCTGTAAAAAAAGATACGCGTAAAGCACCGCGGTAGCCTTTCTTTTTCGTTAGCCTCGAGAAGGCGGGTGTGACGTGAAAGTCACGTGGTGCCAGAGGAGTCTAATTGACTGATTTAGGGAAAGAAGGAGGATTGAGAGAAGAAACTTCAGGACTAAGTTATTTGATCTCGGATTACCATATCTGGCTAGTTAGCACCTTTTGATGTAGAATGAAAATAAGATTACATGTATAGGTGTTATACAAGAATACAAATTCGAAATTCTTTACCATCGTGATATGCCAAAAAATGCTTGGAAAATAGGAAGTAGTGAATTTTTATTGGGTGAATTCATTGTTGAGAAAATTTTTTGTTAGGGTATTTTACGTAAGGACAGTTTTTACACAGTGAGAGACCTTGTGAATTAAATATACAAGCTAATCCATAAGCAATAAATAAAAATTTTCAGTAAAATGTGCTTTTTTATTCAAGATACTTTTCGCATAATGTTATATCATATGTATATATATATATATATATATATATATATATATTTTTTTTTTCAAATAAAAGTTTGAAAACTTTTTCACACACCGAAACTTTAAAAGTATTTGAATATTATGTATTATTAAATATTAAGTTGCGATGGAGATATTTGTATAATGTTTCGGTGTTATATGAAATATTCATGATATTTTGGTCAGTAAGATCTCTCGGCTAAATCATATTCTAAAAAAATCCCTGACGCCTTGACCTACAGGCAGAGGTAGATTTCGAAGACGCAGACCTTAGGGCGCCTGTCTGTTGGGAATTGTGGAAGAAATGACCTTTTGCCATGATGCAGCATTTGGAAACGCCCACTTCGAAACCTAACTTGTTTGCAGGCGGAGCCGGCCGGGATTTTTTTTTTTTTTTTTTTTTTTGTAAGGGTTGGTCCTATAAAAAACTTGTCAGTATAAAAGTTTTGGATAATATTAAGAGGATTTATAATAAATTTAAGCGGATTTGATATCTTCTGAATTGATGAAGTTATGAATTTTTTTCTTCTACCACCCCCCCCCACTCTTTCCCTTCCTCCTTGGGGCCATTTTTAATGATATCAAAAATCTGTCATACATAAATTTTCGGCGTTTTTTCTAGAAGTAATAATAACTTTAAACGGATTCGATACGTATCATAATTAAGACGTTATGGGGTTTTTTTTTCTGTTTTTGCCAAAAGCCCCCCTCCCCCCTTAGTTCGATTTTGCCTTTTAACGAACTTTACCGAGATTTCATGCCCCTTGATTTCATATATCAGTTTGGAAGAGATTTGTGCAGAATTATGGGAGTTATCGTGTCCATATAAAAGTGACATAGATAGATAGATAGATAAAGTTTTAAACTGGGGTGGTTTTGGGTTCTGGAAGTCATAATCGGCGTAGATCTGCAAAAAATTTTCAAAAATTCCAACTTAAGTGAAAATGTACCTTTTCTTCGTAGGTAGATTTCTTACGAAATCTACCTAAAAAATTGTTGTTATAAATTATTTTCTCATAATACTTTAACTAGATTTTATATACACTTATATTAAAATACAAAAATGCGATACCTGAAAACATTGCCCCACCAGTGGTTGAGAGGTTCTGCTCTCAAAGCTGGTAGACAGGAGGTGCTGCGTTCAAACCCCTGTCGCGCTCGTCGGCCTAAGCGTTTGGAGTTTTCCGTAGATTTCTTTGAACCTTGCGTAAATACGGGTTAGGCTTTCAATCCCTTAGAAAGACCTCCACGGAGGGCATGCTCCTCACCGGCCTACATCCCTAGAGCAGATAATCGGCCGTAACAAGTAACCAACCAATCAATCTAGAAACATTCTGAAAACGAGTATTTCAATATAATTTAAATTGATTTTGCATAAACCATATAGGTTCAGGAATCGATGCAGGTTTTTTTTTTTTTTTTTTTTTTTTTTTGGAAGGGGGGGGGGGTTATTTTGTGAAAAGTAAAAGTTATTTTTGTGATATATTTTGTGAAATTTGTTATATCTTTGTGGAAAATAACATTTTGCGAAAGATGCAAATTCAAACGAAGCATTTAATAATAACTTCTTTAAATCCTTCTGCCATTCAGACACTTTTTTCCGGGAGGTATTTCTGTGCTCCGGGGGGACATTGTAGAGTTCCGAGGAAGGACATTTCAATGTTCCGGGGGGCAATGTAATAATAATCAAGAGCGCTGAGAATATAACAACCTTCAAGGACAAAAGAAATTATATCAGTGAGAGGAGAGGACAGACGAGAAAGAGAGAGGGGAATATATATCGCCAAAGGCAGGAACACTCGAATATGTTACAACCCTAAATACTTGCTCTTCCACTGTCCGAACCTTTGAGAAAATGAACTCTTCTTCCAAGCGCCGATCTCACCCGAGTTCTCGTTGTGGTCGCATACCTTAAAAATCTGTTTTTGTAAACATATTAGTTTTATAAAAAGAATAAGTTAAACTAGAATCCAAATATTGTAGTTCAATCAGGTTTTACACTTTTATAGAAAGCCAGTTTTTATTTTGTTTTAGTGAATAACACACAGGTTGTCGCTGACGACAAATATATTTTTTCCAATCTGTATATTTTTACTGAACAGAATGTTTATATTATATATAAAGTTGTCATTTTTTTCTACTTGCAACGTTTTATTATTTAAAAACAAAGGCGCGCTTCCGCTTTTTGTTAGAGCTTAACTCAAATATTTTCTGATAGAATGTGCTACTGAGAATGGGAGGACAAAGATTAATTGGTTAATTAGCTTTTGATTGATGTCTGGTGTCTTATGACGACAACAAGGTTTGGCCGAGACCTGAATGCCGCAAACCATAGACAGCTGCAAGAAATACAAACTCAGCACTTTTTCATGTTTAATATGTACACACCCATCCCCCTTACCCATAACACATAAAAATATAAACATTATTATTGTTAACATGGTTGCAAAAAGAAATGAGAAAACGTGACGTATCATAAAATTGCAGCCATGAAATGCAGATTGGCACCTAGAAAAAAAAAATTGTAAGCGTCATTTTACACCTTACTTATAGTTCCTAATTTCTTACTTTGTGAGTATGTCAAAAGCATATTGACAGATTCATAAATGTTAGAATAATTAAATTTTCTGTAAAGGCCGGTGGAATATTAGTAGAAAGCCTACGAAGGAACGTCAACCTCTTCCACCATTTCGCAGGTCACTCCTTTTTTTAAAAAACTTTCAGGGGAAAAGAGGCTTTCACAGGCTTAGGCCAAATAGACCTGTGATACGGAGAAAACCCTTGCACAGTCAAAAATTCGTTATTCTTGAACAAATGAACCCTATTGTATGTTTTAGACTTATTCAGTGCTATTTGGTATTAAAATAAAATATGCATGCTTTAATATAAAATATGCATTTTTTAAATTAAGTGAAACCATGCATCTAGTTGAACAATTCTAAAATTAAGTCAAAAATTTTTAATAAAAATTAAACATGATTTAGAAATGATTGAAATTGTTGCCTGCCATTATTACGACAGGTTACTAATTGTTCAATTTCTGGGAATGCAATTAGTAAAATAAATCTGAAAAATAAATATATACATTAGAATTTATGCAACAAACGAAGAAATCAATAATACCCACTATGGTACTTTTTTTATAGGACCTTGCATAGATTAAGAAAATGCCCTAGGCAAAATAAGAATTTTTTTTTTCTCACATTCTTTCATGAAACCTATTTACTGGGTTTCACGCATACTAGAAACTTGTTCAGTGCTTACATAATTTATTTTACGCACATACACACACAGAAGCTATTTAACTATTATTAATTATTTAATATATGTAACCAGATTCAATTTTATTATATATATCGATAAATATAAAAATTCATCTATTTTGTTTGAATAGCTGCTTATGTAATTTTGAAACAATTCTCCCCTTCTCAATCCCGAAGTGTGCCAACGTCATTTTAGAAAACACCAAGAGCCCTATAAAAAAAGTACCCACGCACAGCATACACTTTATCATAATTCAATAAAATGAAAACACGAAATGTATAATTTACAAAATGCATGAAATGAAAACACGAAATATATTATTTATAAATTGAATGAAATGAAATGAAAACATGAAATATATGATTTCCAAAATGAATGGAATGAAAACATGAAATATATTATTTCCAAAATGAATTTAATGAAAACATGAAATATATTTTGTATAAAATGCATGAATGAAATGAAATATATTATTTCCAAAATGAATGGAATGAAAACATGAAATATATTATTTACAAAATGAAAAACATAATAAAATAATGATTAAAGATAATAAAGAAACTTGTATACATACATATATTAAATAAGAAGAAATAGTAAAAAATAATAGTAGTAGAAAATAAGTTCAATAGAACCTTGTCAAATGAAAAATATGGATAAAATCCTTCTAGTCATCAAAGTAAACGCTTCTGAATTTCTAAAATAAAATATTTTGTTATAGCTACACCTTATTATTGCAACATCAAAATGAGAACATTCAGGGATATTTATCGACATTCGTAAAAAACAATATCATTTTTCGGACATTTCAAGATATCTGTCGTTGTCGACATTCAGCATATCTGACGAAGTTTGTAATGTTGACCGAAGTGAACTGAAAGTTCTAAAGGACCGCCCATTTGTGTAGTGTAGTTTTCGTCAATGTGTATTTTATGGAGGCGATAGGCGTGAAATTTGCACAGAAAGAAAAAGCCTATATAAAATTTTTCTGTAGGAATATATAGGTATTTTTATACATAAAAAAAGCATGTGAAAATTTGTGTTTTATAAAAAACTAAAGATGTTTTTATACTATCTTTATACTATGTATTTTATACTAATTTAAAAAATGTTTTTAAATGTTAAAAAAAAATCAATTTATATAATTTTTAAATGCATGTTTGTTTATCTTTTTTTAAATGCTTTCGGATTTCCGACTTTTATAAGAATTTTATTTTTTATTATTGAAAGAATACAAATTTACTTTCAAAATTAGGTCGTCACTGAATTTTTAATTATGCATTATTAATAATATATATTTTATACAGTTCATCTAATTAATTATTATTATTATTATTATATAAGCTTTTGGGGCTAATTTGTGTGCTTGTTAACTTTTGTGTAGTGCATCACTTTTTGAACAAATGTACACATATTTCTGACTTAAAATTAATAAAAAATATATATATTTAACTAGCTGTTTAACCCGTTCTACGAACGGGAGTTCATGAATTTCACTCTAAAAAGTGAATAAAATGAATTTAATTCCCCTGTTAAAGTGTTGAATTGTTCAATAACTATACGATTTAGAAAAAAAAATTACTACTGTGCATTTTTTTAATGAAACTTAATTTATGTTGCTATGGCAGCAGACGATAAAACGATATATTTGGAATAAGGGAATAAATAGAATAAAAATTTTGTTGATGTTTGTAATAAAATGTTTTTCTTTATTTTAAAAAAAAATGAAATAATGAAGCGCAATTAAAAAATCTCTAATTATTTGCATGCGAGTTAAAAGCATTATCGTAATACACGCTACAGCTTCTTACTATTGCAGAGTGCCGTCCGTAATATGTATATCTCACATTGCAGTTAACATTTACAACTGTTTAGAACTCACACGATTACGGGTTGACATAAAAAAAGGCAAATCTTCGTAAAAAACATTAAAAACTATTTAAAATTTTGATTTTTTTGCCCCAATCGTTCATGGGCTCCCTACCAGCAACACGTTTGCCAAATTTCGCAGCCCCGCGCCCTGTTGTTTCCGAGTTTTTAAGGTTACATAGATAGATACGCGCACGGATTTTAATAGGGTATATTATTCTACCTGACCCGCCCGGCGTTGCCCGGACCCGTGTAATAAACTTAAATCTCTTAAAAAACGAAACTCTGCCCCGGGTCTCCGATGGCTTTGGCACCGTGTACCGGGCATGCTCGTACTCTCCGGAAAATATTTTATTTCCACCTTCCACCACCAGGGGAGCATTCTGTTCTAAACAACGAACGAACATCTGACACAGGTTCCCGTTGCTTAAGGCATCGTAATAGTAGACGGGCTACAAAAGCGGTTTGGAGAAGATGGGAACATTATTAGCCGAGTTATTGAATTAGGCCCAGTTAGAGAAAATAACCTTGAAGGGGGCGCCAGAAGGAGGGGATGTTCAAGTGTCCTTCAGAAAATGACTAATTAGGAGGACCACTATGTATCTTCAAAAATGTGTTCGTTTGGTTAAGCTATGAACTTAATTACAAATTTGGCTTAAACTATAATTCGGAAATAGTGGTAACTACTACTCATAAATTTACTTTAATGTTATAGAGGGTGACTATGAACTTAATTATAATGTTTGTAATCAGTTGCGTTGAAATCGGAAAGATAGTTGCTGAGTTATGGAAACGGGGCATAGTTAGAGAAAAAACCTTGAAGGAGGTGCTGGGGAGGAGCGGATGTTCAAGTTCATTTCAGTAAATTACTAATTAGGAGGACCAGTATGCATCTTTAAAATTTGGTTCGTTTGGTTAAGCTAGGAACTTAATTAGAAATTTGTCTTAGACTGTTATTCGGAAATAGTGGTAACCGCTACTCACAAATTTATTTTAATTACATAGACGTTGATTATTAAGTTAAATATGATGTTTGGAATCAGTTGCGCTGAAATCGGAAAATTTGTTGCTGAGATATGGAAACAGGGTACAATTAGACAAAAAGCCTTGAGGGAGGGGCTGGGGGGGGAGCGGATATTCAAGTGCCTTTCAGAAAATGATAAATTAAAAGAGTCACTGTATGCATCTTTAAAGATTGATTCATTTGGTTAAGCTATGAACTTAATTTGATATTTGGCTTAGACCATTATTCGGAAATACTGGTAACTATTTTCTAGAAGCACACCCTGAAGCTAGGAATGCTGATTTTTATGATAATTTAGCATAATGGAACTGGTTTAGAGAAGTTTGGAATATAATTCTCTGAGTTTTGGAACTAAAGCACAGTTAGAGAAAAAAAACCTTGAGGGAGGGGCCGCGAGGAGGCGCGCGGTCAAGTGATCGACAACAAATCACTAACTTTGACTGTTGGTATGCATCAACTGAATACGGGCTCTGTACTTTTATTAGGAACATAAATTTAATTTTTACGAAAACTGTTATTCTAAAATAGCGGTATCATCTATATAAAACAGCGTTTAAACGTTAAGGGTGAAGCAAAAAATGTTAAATTTCTTAAATGTAATTAGTTATGTTGAAATCAGAGCAGTAGATTTGGATTTATTAATACAGAGGGTCAATTAATGAAATGGCGCGCGGTCAAGTAAAATATATGTGATATTTAATAAAAAGTCGTTTACCTCCACCCCTCCCATCCGCGCAAATTTAACAAATAATCTGTTAAATAAAGTTTTCTGTATTAATAATCTCTATCATACTAATATATGTCATGTAAAAAAACCTTAAACCCAGCTAATCATCATTCATTAAGTCGATAAAATCTTTTAAAATTAAGTTTTTTGCATTTGGCACCGGTCAATAATTAAGTTGATTGTCTACATGGCATATAATCTCTGATCCATCGATTTTAAACACTCGACTGGCAATTGCAATGATCCCTACCTTGATTTATTTAAAGATTTCTGCGGAGATTTTATACAACCAACCAACCGAAGATTACTCTGTGAAAAAGCATATTTTTGATGAGATCTCTTTGTGGATAGATTTTAATTAATATTTAATCTATCAAAAATCTATTTGAAATTTTCAAATTTTTTGCCCCAATCGTTTATGACCGCCCTACCAGCTAGCTACACGTGTGCAAAATTTCGTAGTCCTGCGCCATGCGGTTTTCGAGTTTTTGAGGTTACATAGATAGATACGCGAACGGTTTTTAATAGTATAGATTAATTTCTCACGAAGCAGAATGCAAAGTAATGAGGTTGTTAAAACTTTCTTTATAGTTTTGTGCAAGGGGGGGGGGGGGGCATGATTTTTAACACAGAAAGCTTTAAAATTTCTTATTTCTTTTAAATTTCTTACATATTTAAAATACTTTTTACAAAATTTCCAACAAACTCAGTAATAAAAAGTGGTATTTAAATAAATCTTTGCTAAAAAAAAAAAAAAAAAAAGTCGATTGTGATTGAAAAATACGAGATAATTAAATGAAAGTTTTGTCATTTGTCAGACATTTTTTATCCCAGTAACACAAAAATCTACTGCCCCTAAGCTTATATTAATAGCTTTTTATAACATTACTTTATAGTACCTGGGTTTGTCTTTGTCACTTTCCTTCAGCACAGAACTCTCGTTTTACAATGAGGGATTTCTGTCCACCACATCTGGGGTGCGAAAAAGAAACTGTTCCATATCTAAAGTTGTTATTTAGTAATGAAAAAATAAGTCATTTAATATCTAAAAATGTTATTCAGGAATGTTGGAAAAATATATCTATCACTTAATGTCAAAAAATGATATTCAGAGATGTTGGAAAATATTGGCCAACATTCACAGATGTCAAAAAGTAATATTCTCAAATATTATTTTAGGGAGAGGTCATTTAATGTTGGCCAATACAAAGAAATAGAAGCATGAAGAAAGACAGCTCCCGTAGGGCTAATGTAAAACTGGGACCTGTACGTTTCGGCCGTCTGAAGTGTTGCTGCAAAACTAACTTTACAGGGTTGAGGGGCAGTGATGCATGCGCGCGCACTTGACTCGAAACCAGAATAATAAAAAGTCCGCGCTTTTTTCCATTATTTCTACTGTGACGTTTCCGCTATCAGCTTCAGTTGTTTTCTGTTGTAAAGACACGACTCAAAGACAATTTTGTCTTATATAATGCTCTCCCCCCGCCCCCCATTTCAATTTTATATATAATGAAAGCCATTTTTTATTTTTAAATATCATTATTATTTTATTTCTATTTCCATTAAAAATAAATATATATATATATGAAAAAGTTTGACTTGCATTATATCTTAAAAGAAAAAACAATAAACAAAAATGTTATGCAATAAATTGAAAAAATATTTTTTTCTTTTAAGACATTTTTTTATCTCTTTTGCAGATGGTATGAAATAAATTCTTTTTGTTTTATTCTGCTAAAAAACGGAAACAAAAAACAAGATATTTCAACTTCATGTGTTTTCTTTTTAATGAGCAATTGAAACTGCATTTTCAATTGACAGCTGTATCTCCGTGAATCATAACTTAAAAAAAAAAAAAAAGATAAAAATTGATGTTTTATCCTATTTTTTTTTTTTTAGATTCAAATAAAATCCCTTGCCTTTCATTTGGATTAATTCAGAATAATATTTCTTGAGATTTTTTTTTTCAGTTTTAAATATTAAAGAAAATTTATACCACAACAACCAGTGTTATTGTTTAATCAAACTGTTTATAATTGCAATTTTTGAAAGTAAATAAAAATACCATAATTAAAAAAGAAATTCTTTTTTTTTTCAATAAATAAATGAGAAAGTAAAGTATAATTTTGGAATTTTTTTTTTAATTTACAAGTTGTAAAAAATGGTATCTTTTATACAATGTATTATAAAGAAATTGTTTATTCTTAGGAATACTGTAAAGAGCATATTCCATTAAAATAATTGATTTCTGATACATAATTGTCAGTTGTTTTATTTCCAAAACTGATTAATTAAACGTCGTTATGAATAATTACAAAATAACACATTAAAACAAACAAGGAAAGCAATCTTGGAATAGTAATTCTTTATTTAAGATGGCATCACAGCATAATTTTCTTCACTTATAAGGAATATATTGGAAAAAATACAGTGTATCAAGTTTTAAGATTAAATTTAAACAAATTCAAAATAAGGAAATGAAGAATACAGACAGATACATGTTTACGATTTAAAAAATACAAACTGCATGGCTTGTTAAACAAAGACTACATGCAAGTTGTAGTTTCATTAATAAATAATATATATATATATATATATATATATATATATATATATATTTACTCAGCTCCAAATTTCATCTCAATGAATAAACTAACAAACCCCTCCCCTGGCATAAAAAGTAGAACAATGACATATATATTTAAGAAGTTTAACAATATGGGGAAAAAAAAGGATAGATTTCTTTCAAATGGTTAGCAAAATGTTGAAATGCATCACAACAAATGCAGTTCTAAATAAATTTTTCAGCAATTAACATTTAAGGGGGGGGAGGGAGGGAAGAATTAACAATTCTACAGCAGATTTTTTTTTTCTTTCTGTTGTAAAATTCATACCAAGAAAAATTATAAAAGTATTATAAATTTTCTATACATATTTACATAAAAAATCTTTCACAATTTTAATGCTTTTGAATTTAACTAACTCATGAAAAATATTAAGTGTACTTTCGAAGTATTACGCACAATTCATATTTAAAAAAAAAGTGGGAAAAATATGTTTTTTCAGCTATTTAATTTAAATTTTTTATTATTGTTTTCATCTAGAATGCGCGCGCATGTCAAGGTCAACAGAAGTTTCGCAAATTTCCCGCCGCCACGTTCGGGCACGGTGCTTCCTGTAATGTTTGCTTCTCCTCACATCCGTATGTTTGTAACGGCCTTCAATTTTAAAGCTAGCGACAGATGGCGACTGTTGCGCTTTTTCGGACTGTGGTTCTTATCTATTCTACTTTATTTGGTCTGATATTGGCCGATATTACATTTTGATATTGTCTAATATCTTTGTGCTACCTGCGGATAAAAAAAGTAGAAGCTCAATATAGAGTGAGCTCTTGACGGGAGCATGTACAACGCTTGCGCGTGTTGCTTGCTGCCTTATTACTTGGCGATTTGCGGAAGTCTTCGCCAACGAGCTGAAGAGCGAAAAGCTCTAACCGAACTTTTCTCTCTGCTGATTGTAAGGGTAAGCGCGAAACGTCAAAATAGGTTGCGAAAAAAAATGAGAATTAATTTTTATTATCACCACGTTTGCTTCGTGAATATATTTAAATCAACATTAATTATGTTACTTAATATAATATTTTATTTTCATCTATATAATTGAAACGAGACCAGTAACATAATTTGCAAGTGTAAATGTTAATGTACATTAACAGTTATAACATGCTACTCATTCAAAACAATACAATAATTGTATACAAAATTAATTAATATAGCTTTTAATATAATGTTTTTATTTCACTAAAACTTTACAGACAGTAATTATTAAATACCGTATATAATTATTTGTAACTGAATATAGCTTTTAATATAATATTTTTTATTTCATTAAAACTTTATAGAAGACAGTAATTATTAAATACCGTATATAATTAATTGTAACTGAATATTTCTTAAGAGAAATTTTTATACTACCTTTATATAATATATAATATTTTATAAATATGTATTTATGAGCTTAGTTTATTGTTATTATTATTATTTTGAGTTATGAAAAAACAAAGTAGAGTTCATTTTTTATACAGTGTAGTATATTTAGTGTAACGAAATTACACTATCCGTGTTTACCTCAATAAGGACAAAAATTACATTTTTTTCCCAGAAAAGAGGAATTTTTTTGCTTGATTAGTGAACAATAATTCACAGATCAACATACAGTGATCGGACAATCATGATTGATACAACATTTTTTTCCTTAGATTATAAGGAAGAATACGTCACTATTGTATACAACCCAATATATGGTAATTTTTGAAGTGTGAAGTGGAGATGTTCCCAAATCGTAACATATAGTCTAAAATTTAAATATCCACATTTCTCTTCAACAATGCTGTTTAGCATACATTCTATATATATAAGTGACAATTAGCTTTTATTATTTAAATGTGAATAATGTAACAAACTTTAAATATTAATAAGTACTTAAAGTAGCATTGATTTTAACTTAATATTTTGAAATTAAATTAATTTTAAATTACATGAAAGTTACTCTCATATTCTGTAATATTGTGATATTAGAAATTTTTTCGACCCTATCTCCTTCCCTTTCTGTTTGTTTGCTTGCTATGTTTATTTATGTTTATTATTTTTAACTTAATACTCAAAAATTAATTTAGTTTTAAACCAAATAAAATATACTCATTTTTTTATGATAAAAAAAAAAATTAATGAAGGCGAATATCTTATATGATAAAGTAATATTTAAAATGATTTTGTTCGTACAAATATTATTTTTATTCCTGAATATTTTTTTATGAGCAAAATTTTTCATGATTCAGCCAAAAGTCATTTTCAGCATTTCATTTTGGAAAAATAAGTATTACATATACATAGAGTAAGACCTTATTAAATACTGTAGGGCCTATTACATAAAGTAAGTCCTCCTTTTCATGCTAAGCGTATAATTGGCTTTAAACATCCATTTTGTCAAAATTTTCTGAAGATTCCTTGCAACCTCAATAAAGTTAACTGAATAAATAATTTGCAGGATTTTTAAAACTACAATATTTTACTTCAGGAATAGTTGTTACTTTTACCCTGATGAAAGAAAGAAATAAAAATTATGCTTTGTCGACATTTCTGAAATCTAAAAAATAGGGCACTCATAAAAAATATCCCTGTATATCTGATAAAAAATATACATATATAAACTGAAATACTACCCAATCAATGGTACTTTTATGTTAGCCGGGCACCAGTGATATATATACATATAATGTATATAGTATACACATATACATATATATAAATTTGTATCTGTATCTATGTATATATGTGCGCATATATGTACAGTAAACTCCCGATTATCCGCGAGTCTAAATTTCTTTTTTTTTTCTTTTCTTATCCTTGAGAAGAATCTTATTTCTGCGATGTAGGATGAGTTTTCGATCCTTTTTACTAAATATGATTTCCATTTGAAAACGTGGAACAATCACGTGGAACAAAGCAGGTGCAGCTAATCTTGAGGGCGTCGCAAGGCCACACACCTGTTGATAAACAATGTACGGGTACTGAAAGTCATCCCCGCCCCCCTCTTATGATTTTGTTTCTCCCGTTTTTCAGAAAGCACATCAGTTTGCTTGTTTTAGCTGAGCTGTGAACACGTGTCTTACAGAAGTTCGCGTTTGTATTTAAATTTTATAGTTTTGCATTTTAAATATTTGAAAAATGTCACAAAAAGGGAAAAGGGTTGTGTTAACGATTCAAGATAAATTAGAACTGATTAAAAAAATTGAAAATGGTGCTACAAGAAAACAAATAAGCTTGCAATATGGAATTGGAGAACGCACAGTTAGGGACATTTTAAAACAGAAAGATAAATTGATGCAATTCTCAGCCTCATCAGACAACTTTTCATCGATGAAAAAAAGAAAAAGTATGAAAAGCAGCACTTTTGAAGAACTGGATGCAGCACTTTTACGTTGGGTAAGACAAGTGAGAACTGAGGGAACGCCTGTTTCGGGGCCTATTGTTGCTGCAAAAGCAAAACAATTTTTTGAAATGCTGGGATTAGAGGGATCATTTGATGCATCGTCAGGATGGCTGACAAGATTCAAACAACGCCACGGGATAAGAGAAATAGGTCTTTGCGGCGAGAAATTAAGTTGCGACGAAAAAGCTGCAGAAAATTTCAAAGAAGATTTTGTACAATTTCTTCAATCAGAAGGAATTTCTTTCGAACAAGTATACAACGCCGATGAGTCAGGACTGTTCTGGAAATGTGTGCCTACACGAACTCTGGCATTTCAAAGCGAAAATCAAGCTCCAGGACATAAGTGCAGTAAAGAGCATCTAACAATATTGCCTTGCAGTAATGCTAAAGGATCCCATAAACTAAAGTTAGTAGTGATTGGAAAAAAAAAACGATATATTTTAAAGGAACAAGAGCTGAGAACCTCCCAGTACATTATTTCAACACAAAGAAAGGTTAGATGTATCAAACAATATTTATAAAATGGTTTGAAGAAATGTTTATTCCCGAAGTTAGGAAACATCTGGCGTCTCAAAATTTACCCCAGAAAGCTGTGTTGCTAATTGACAACGCCCCATCTCACCCTGGAGAACTACAATTGAAATCAGAAGATGGAAATATTTTTGCAAAATTTTTTGCCTCCCAATGTTACAGCTCTTATCCAGCCTATGGACCAGGGCGTAATCGCTTCAATTAAGAAAAAATACAGAACGAAATTGCTGAAAAAAAGAATTGAAAAGGGAGATGATCTCAAAAGCTTTTTCAAAGATAACACGATTCTCGATAGCATTTATGATGTAAACAGTGCTTGGGAGTCGGTACAGAAATCCACATTAATAAAATCCTGGCGGAAGATTTTGCCAAGTATAGAAAAATCTCTAGTAGAATCAGGAAAGGAAGAGGAAGAAGTTTCCGTTCATAATTTAGCGAATTTAGCAAAATCTGTTGCTGGCGGAGAAAATGTCGAAGAAGATAATATCATTGAGTGGATTAATTGTAATGCTGACAATCCAGGCTTCGAACATGCAACTGATGACCAAATTATTGAAGAAGCGTTAGGTATGAATTTGGAAGAGAGTGACGAAGAAGATGATAAGGTACAAAAGAAAATGAGCCACGACGCAGCTTTAGCTCACGTTAAAGGACTTATCCAACATCTAGATCAGGGGTCGGCAACCTATGACCCGCGGGTCACCGAGTGACCCATTTCATAATTTCAAGTGACCCACTTAAGTTCCGAAAAAAGTATAAAAAAAATAAAATTCTATTGAAAAAATATTTCGAGTTTATTTTGGAACTTTAAAAAAGGTTTAATTTTAATTCAGAAATTTCAAACTATTAAATAACATAACAGAAAATTGCACTTATTTGTTATAATACATATATGTTTGCATCAGGGGAGCCATTGAAGAGAAAGTAAAGTTCATTCAGTTATGTTTCCTTTTATAATAATTATAATTTTATGTTTTGTGTTTAAAGTTTAAAAAGACGCACGATGATTATTTCCTCAATAAAATTTATGTTATTATTCACCAAAAAATGATTGCTTTAAAATGAAAATACCACTGACCCGAAACGTCTTCTTAATACACATATATTGGTTGATTGTGACCCGCAGACGAAAAAGGTTGCCGACCCCTGATCTAGAGGAAGAGGATAACGCGTCACTTTGTGATAAAATAGTACTTAAAAAACTTCGATCGCAAATAAAGAAGAAGTGTTTCAGTACAAAAAAACAGACACGTTTGATGGATTTTCTAAAGAAATAAACCTACAAGTTTATAAGTAATGAATAATTTTATTATTCCTGAAGTAATAAGTATCTTTATGTTACCCATTGTGCGTAGAAACTGTAAAATGTATGCTTGTGTTACTTATTATGTGTATAAATTGTTCAAGTACATATTTGTGTTGATTTGTTCCCTTTTTTCAAAATTTTGTGGATTATCCGCGATAGTCGCGCCACTCAATTCCGCGGATAATCGAGAGTTTACTGTATGTATATATATATTTCACTGGCACCCGGCTAACATAAAAGTACCCAATTAATAACACGACACAAACAAACATATAACAGAATAGATATAAAACTTACTGCAATTTTTTTTTGTTTGTTTGCTTATTAATCAAAATTTTTGTAATGAAATAAAACATGCCAGGTTTTTTAAAAAGTGCATTTGCTCTAAATCATAATTTTTACTGAACAACCATCCCTAATATGTCAAACACAAATTACAAATATAAAATTATTCTCCACAAGCTCCATTCTTACAACAAAACTTGCATTATTGTAATCTAACTTTTCAACAGCTCTCTTTTAAATATATTTTATTGTAGTGCATAAGATTTTTTTCCTCTTTTTTTTTTTTTTTTTTTTTTTTTTTTTGCTCCCTTAAAACGTTAAATAAGATAGTATTAAAAAATATTGCAAAACAAAAATGCTCAATGGTAAATTCAGGAAGCGACCCTGATACGCGCGCGGGGGGGGGACCTCCCCGGAAGATTTTTAATTTGATGCTTATTAATGGTGTTGAAGTGCAAATTCTCCACACGCACCACCACCACAGTTAGAACTTCCTCACCCCCTATGAGAAGAATGCCTGAATTAAACATTGAAAATATTAAAGAATTATTAAAATTTCTAAGTTATCTAACGAACTTAGTTTTTACTTATTCTCGTATTAAATGAAAGAAAAAAGGGTCCATATAACATATTATAAAAATTGTAATAAGTTACATTAAATTTTAAAAATCAAAATTGCTAAAAAAATTATAAATTATTTAACACTATTTTTTTACGCATCATTATTCTCTTATCAATCACCTACAAATATGTCTATATGTTATAAAAATCAGGCATTGAAATTATTTCTTAAAAACAAACCTACTAAAAAATTACGTTTTCTAAACTATTTAACAGAACAGAAAACTCTAAAATTCAGTTTTAATAACATCATAATCAAGTATTTTAGTTGTTACAAATACAATACTATATCTTGCGACCCCCCTCCCCCCCCCCAAATAAGATTGCTTGATCTAAACATTAACATTTTTTATCTACAGATTCTCATAAATAAACTTATTCTTGCTCAGTATATTTTTATGTTATTAAAGATAAAATATAAATACAACTTTAAACATAAACACTTTTTTCTACACGAAACACTTATTTTCCTCTCATAGGCAGAGTGGGAGCCATGCTTCCTTTTTCTTTCTCTTTTCGTGTTCAGTGGGAGCCAATTCTACCATATGCTTTTTCTCTATACAAATATTAAATTCGGTTAGCCAAACAAGCGATAAACTGCCTAATACAGTAACCCTATTCATGCGCTGCAGCTTCTCAGAAGGAGCCCTTTCTATATTGAGAAGCTAGTGATACTTGAACTTGTGATAGGTTCAATGGGCTTCCAAGTTGCGAAGCAACTGAACAGGCTTTGAGTAGGTGTACCGGGCTTTGAGTAGGTGTATATCAAATCCTGAGAGAGCCATAAGAAATGTTTAGCCGTAGTCTAATTGACTACATAAAAATAGGTTAGTGTTAAGTATAACTATAAAATAATGAAAATTTACTAGTTAAAGTATAAAAGTAAAAATAGTTCATAGTTCAAAAAGACAAAAGTAATGCCAGACGAGGTAAAGTAAAGATGTTAGGAGAGGTTTAAGAGAAAAATCAATTTTATTTTATTTAATAAAATAAACATATAATAATATTTTTTTTTAATTAAAGAGAAAATAAGAATTATAGCTCGGAAGGACTATTCATCAAGAATAGTGGAGTACCTTGGTTTTTTCCGGTTGGATGGACTGCAAGCAACGTAGTCAGGTAGCTCATAGATGAGTTCATTCGGGATGTGATTAATGTTAGACCGGGAGGCGACAGCACAGACAATCACCTCATCGAGTTCACGGCTGAAATTCTAGAATTAGTTAAAACTCGATTCGCATATTAAAACGCAATCGGTCTGCCAAGTCATATCTTGGTGGAAAACACCTGAAAACCCGATTTTAGCCGTTAACTCGTAGGTTTAGCATTGTGTTTTCCTGCACCCAAAAGTGCGATAACATGGAGAACTGAGTGCAGGAAAACATAATTGTAAACCTACGAGTCAACCGATAAAATCGGGTTTTCCCGTGTTTTCCACCAAGATATGACTTTGCAGAACGATTGCGTTTTAATATGCGAATCGAGTTTTAACTAATTCTAGACTTTCAGCCGTGAACTCGATGAGGTGATTGTTTATGCTGCCGCCTCCCGGTCTATGTCATTGTAGAATTTTTTCGCAAGGTGTTTAATGCGATGTTTGAGTGAAGTCGTTTTCAGATCCTTGAGGATTGTGGAGTTTTTGAGGTATCGAGACCCGTTCCTGATGTAACGGAGCTGTTTGTAATGGGTACTAGAGAGGCTGTTCATACTGGTTTTACAAGTGAAGCCCCAGATTGGACATGCATATGTGATAACAGAGAGAATGCAAGCATTATAAATTAAGAGTTTGTTGTGTATGGAGAGAGAGTGGTTGCGAAGAAGGGGGGCGAGGGTTCTGGAAATCCCGGCGACTTTACCGCGGATATTAAGAATATGCTTTTTAAAGGTAATGCGTTTGTCAATGGTAACCCCCAGGTACTTGGCATCGTCAGACCAGGGAATGGTAGTATTACTGAGTGTTAATCTATTAGGAGTGGAAAATGTTCTAGAGAAGTAAACAGCAGTAGTTTTAGATTCGTTTATTTTAATGCGCCATTGATCACACCAATCCATGAAGATGTTGAGGTGATGTTGTAGATTTTTGTAAAGATTGTATGGGTGATGTGCAGTGCCATAGAGAACAGTGTCGTCCGCATAGAGTGCGAGTGATGTGAAGAGTGTGCATGGAGTGTCATTAAAGTATATTATGAATAAAATAGGGCCAATGACTGAACCTTGAATAATACCACAGAGTATTATGTGTAGTAGAGAAAGTGAGTTGTTTACGCGGACGTAGAGGTTACGATCACCAAGGTAAGAGTGTATTAAATGGATAAGTCCAGACGGGAACTTAAGCCGAATTAATTTGTAAATGAGGCCCGCGTGCCAGACTTTGTCAAAGGCCTTGGCGACATCAAGAAATATGGCAGCAGTAGGCTTCTTCTCATTGAAGTTTTCAGTTAAGAATTCCACAAATCGAAGAAGTTGGTGTTGGGTGGCGTGCTTGGCTCTGAAGCCGAATTGTTCGGGCATAAGAATGTTGTTGTTGTGAAGGTAGTCATTGAGCTGTGATCTAATGACGCGTTCGATGACTTTACTTAGAGAGGAGAGAAGACTGATGGGACGGAAATTAGTTGGATCATTAAGATTGCAGGATGGTTTAGGAATAGGAGAAATGATAGAGGTTTTCCAGGGTTTAGGAAAATAACAGTGTTTGAGGATAGAATTAGTGAGCTTCGTAATGTAGAGAATACAGTTGATAGGAAGTTGTTTAAGAGTATAGTTGGAAATTTTATCGTACCCACGAGATTTTTTATTATTAAGTTTTTGAATGATATCGTTGATCATGATGGGTTGAATTTCGGGGAGGGGGGTAGGAGGGGTTGAGAGGAAGTCATTAACAGTATCATTGACATTGTTAAAGTGTGCTTGATTTGCGAGGAAGGGATTCGGAGGGAATTGCTTTTCATATGAGCCAGCAAGGCATTCTGCCTTGTCCTCGTCAGTATACTCAGTTTGACTATTGACAGTAAGGGGAGGGATAGGGGTGTAATTATTGTTGAGTTTCTTTTTGATTTGCCAAAGAGAGTTATCCTCGCAAATAAGACTTTCGAGAAATTTAGACCAGTTTTTTTGCTTATCTTTTTGAATAAGGGTTTTAATTTTATTGTTGAGCCTGTTGACAGCTGTTTTGAGGGTGGGATCTCTGGTATTTTGGTAGAGTCAACAAGTGTGTTTCGTTGTTTACAGATATTGTGTATGTAAGTGGGTAAGATGTAAGAGTTATTATTTTTGAATTTGGTGTAAGTGGCATCTTTTTGAGCTTTGTAAATGATGTTGTTGAGTTTATTAACTGCGTTGTCAATGTCAGTAGTGTTGTTGATTGTGGGGTAGGTAAGGTCGGTGTTGTTGAGGTAATTTTGGAATTTATTCCAGTCAATTGCTACTGAAGGAGGAGGAGAGATAGGGTTGATAAGATCAATTTTGAAGAAGACAGGAAGGTGGTCAGAGCTTAGGTCATTAATAACAGAAGTGGTGATAGGGAAGGTAAGATTTTTGGTGATGGCGAAGTCAGTAATAGAGGGATGCTGGTTGCGAGCAACTGGAATGTGTGTCGGTGTAGTAGGTGCGTGGAGACTGAGATTGAAATGGCTAACCAAGTTGTGAAGAGATCTACCTCTGGTAGTGGTGGAATGACAGTTCCACTGCCTGCTATGTGCATTGAAGTCACCAGCGATAAATGCGTGTGGGTGTTGTGTAATGATGTGTGTCAGGTCGTTTATGGGGTATCGTCGCCCGTGTCGTGCGTAAAAAGATGTGAAGTTGATTTTGGCATGGGGCAAGTTGACGACAATACTGGTGTAGTCAATGCCTGGGAGTGGAATATTTTGAGTTGTGTGATGTGGGATATAATTTTTGATGTAGATGGCTGTGCCGCCCCAGTGAGAGTTGGCACGCGGTGTATGATGGAGTTTGTAACCTGGGATGGTGATACTGCAGGAAGGGTTAAGTGTTTCTTGGATTAAGAGTATATCGATTTGTGGATTAATGGAAATAAAGGAGCGGAGTTCATTAATCCTGGGTTGCAATGATTGACAATTCCAGGAGAAAATAAGAAGAGAAGAGAAATTTTTGTTATTGTAATTATTCATAATTGGGAATGTTGAGCTCCGTAGAAAAGGCGTCTAATTCTTCTATTATGATATACATTTTGTCGAATGGGTTGTTGCACTTTTTTGATTTGATGGCGATGTTTTTTAAATGTTTTAGGAGTTTGGTAATTTGGAGAAGTTCCTTCATGTCTTTGAAGGTGTCAAACATATCTTTGAATGTGTTTGTATAATTATTTTGTATAACAGATGGTGTTTTATTCTGTTTGCGTAACTGGAAGTGTCCTCAACTGGGGCTTTCTGGATATCGTTATTAACGTCAGTAGTGGTCTCACAGTTGTTAATATCGTTTGGTTTATCATGAATGGTGTAATTGTAGGGTTTGAAAATGTCTGCGATGTCAGCAATTAGATTTGGTTTTGCGGGGTTTTTTTGGTGTTGAGTGTTGGGGTATTTTTTTTCTTAATGTTTGGATTTTTTGGGCAACCTCTGTATGAGGCCGGATGGGCACTGTTACAAATGGAACATTTTGGAATTATTTTACCTGTCTTGGGGCAGTTATCAGTGCATTTAAGACATTTTGGTGTTAGGCTGCACGTCTCGGAGGCGTGTCGGAACCGTTGGAAGCGGTAACATTGTTTTGGGTTATTGTTGTTTCTGAAGTATTCAATACGAACACTTATATCACAAAGTTCCTCAATTTTATAGATTTTCTCAAAGTTAGTGCAAGGGAGGACGTTGACCATGTAAATTGGCATACCTCTGCCGGTTTTGCGACTCTTGAGCATGGCGGCTCGTGTGGCCTTAAATCCATGGTTACCAAGGTCTTCGATAATAAGTTGGGGGTCAGTGTTGGGGAGGATTCCCCTAATACAGATTTTTTTGGTCGGAGTTCTTTTGAATTAAGGGTGTTGAAATTCATATGTTTGTCAGTTAGGTATCTTTGGATTTCTCTAAACTGGCTCACAGATTTGGGTAGAACTTTTAGAAGTTCCCCGGAGAGGCTGACTTGAGGGGGATTATCAGAATTAAGGGCTTTTATCTCTTGGGCGACTTTTCGCCAATCCATATCTTTGAATTCAATAAAGAAGGGGTGCTTGTCGTTTATTGAACATTCAACATCGGTGCTTGCAGCACCATCTTGAGTAGATTCTTGATCCATAAGATCATAGTTATCAAGATTAGCTTCGGAATTTAGGTTTCCGAATTTATTTTTGAGGGGAATTGGATTTTCAGATTCAGAATTTTTTCTTTTTCCTACACGGGGGGGGGGGATTAGAATGTGAGCTAAAATTCTTTAGAACTTGGAGTTTTTCCCATTGGTTATTCCCCAGAAATCTAATATAACCAGTTCTACAGGCTAAATCAATTAAATCTAATCTAGATGGCTCCCCCAAAATAGATATAGCAAAGAGACAGAGGTCTTTTACCTGAGCCTTGTGGGTGTCTTTGTAGTCCTTTTGTTGTTGAAGAGACCGTATTTCCTCATCTAAACCGGATAGCAGTTCCCGAAAGACTTCATTTACTTGATCATTTAGAGTAGGGAAGTCGTTGAATTCTTGTAGCCAGTCCGCTGGAACATATCCGCTTATAATTCCATTCATCAAATCGTCAAGCTGTTGTTTTTCTTTCATAGCCATAGCATAAAAAAGAGCAGTCATTGAAGATTACCAGAGATCAGGTGGGCGGGAGTAACACGCCCCTTTTCCAAGCACCGCCGGAAGAACACAGAGCACAGGAGACAAAAACTGGTCAGCAAGAGGGCGGGAATAACACGCCCGCTTTCCAAGCTCCGTCCGACGAAGAAACAGCACTGGATACACACTAGCACTGGATAGCAGGGGGCGGGAATAACACGTCCCCTTTCCAAGGTATATGAGACCGTTTCGTTCTTTTTTCCAACGTCCTAAGTGTCTAGTGACTGCTTGTCATTCCGAAGCCTGCTAGTGATTAAAAAAAACCCAGGGAAAAACGTGTTATAAAGAGCTGTTAACAAAAGCTGGTGGGAGTAGATTTTTCTGTTAATGGAATAAAAAATGTCTGACAAGTGACAAAACTATCATTTAATTATCTCGTATTTTTCAATCACAATCGACATTTTTTTTTTTACGTTCTTTTAGCAAAGATTTATTTAAATATAACTTTTTATTACTGAGTTTGTTGGAAATTTTGTAAAAAAAATATTTTAAAATAGGTAAGAAATTTAAAATGTAGAAATTTAAAAAAAATAAAATTTTTTAAAGCTTTCTGTGTTAAAAATCATGTGTGACCCCCCCCCCTTCTCCCCTTGCACAAAACTATAAAGAAAGTTTTAACAACCCCATTACTTTGAATTTTGCTTTGTGAGAAATTAAATATATATATTTTTTTTATTAATTTTAAGTGAGAAATATGTGTACATTTTTTCAAAAATTGATGCACTACACAAAAGTTAACACGCACATAAATTAACCCAAAAGCTTATTATTATATAATAATAATAATTACTTAGATGAACTGTATAAAATATATATTATTAATAGTGCCTAATTAAAAGTTCAGTGACCTAATTTTGAAGCTAAACTTGTATCGTTTCAATAATAAAAAATAAAATTCTTATAAAAGTCAGAACTCCGAAAGCATTTTTAAAAGATAAACAAGCATCCATTTAAAAATTATATAAATTGATTTTTTTTTCTTGTAAAAACATTTTTAAAATTAGTATAAAATACATAGTATAAAGATAGTATAAAATCATCTTTAGTTTTTTATAAAACACAAATTTTCACATGCTTTTTTATATATAAAAATAACTATAGATTCCTACAGAAAATATTTATATAGGCTTTTTCTTTCTGTGTAAATTTCACGCCCAACAAATGCACATTGACGAAAACTTACACCACACAAATGGGCGGTCCTTTAGAACTTTTCGATCACTTCGGTCAAGATTACAAACTTCGTCAGATATGCTGAATGTCGACAGATATCTTGAAATATCGGAAAAATGATATTGTTTTTTACGAATGTCGATAGATATCCCTGAATGTTGTAATAGTAATATCATTTTTACAACATTGGCCAATGTAACCAAATATTAAAAATAAGGCATTAAAAAGTCAAAATTTTTAAAATTGGCAAAATTATTAAATTTTATTTTTTAGAATACTATTTCTGTATTATGATGTCATAAGTAATGCAAAAAGCTCTTTTGAATGATTTCTTTTTAAAACTAATTTTAAGTTATATCAGTGAATATTAGGCAGATGTAAATTTGACGTACGACATTCAGTGACTTTCAAAATATTGGCCAATATTGCCGTGGATATTGGTCGATATCTCTATGCTACCTGGGAATAATAAATATATTAACATGGTTCTCAAATGACTTTTCAACAACGCGAAACTTTCTGACTCATTTTTAAAAGCATAAAATTGAAAGTCCTGACTATTGAAGCGATTTGGAATTTTTTGATCAGTAAATTACTTATTGAGTTATAAGTGATTCGTATCATGTGACAGCACTTCTTTTGAAGTGAAAATGTCTTCAGGCGCGTTGGGCATTTTTTGAGATGGGGAAAAAAACATTGATCTCGCGACACTGTTACTGTAACCGACACGTAATTTATATTAAATATATTAATATAATTATAAATATTGATAATAATATAATATAAAATTAAAATATTATCTATAATATAATAATAATAATAATTTAATCATATTAAAATAAATAAACATTACATTAAATTAATATTATGAATAGTTAATACTAATAATATATAATTATTTATCATTTTAAATGATTAATAAACATAATTGATATTAATAAATAATATAAAATTAATTATTAATAATTTTAATAATTATTATTTAATTTTATATATATATATATATATATATATATATATATAATTAAATAATTATTAATTAAAATCATTAATGATTAATTTACAATAATCATTTTAAATGATTAATAAACATAATTGATATTAATAAATAATATAAAATTAATTATTAATAATTTTAATAATTATTATTTAATTTTATATATATATATATATATATATATATATATATATATATATATATATATATATAATTAAATAATTATTAATTAAAATCATTAATGATTAATTTTATATTATTTATTAATATAAATTATATTTATTAATCATTTAAAATGATAAATAATTATTTATTATTAGTATTGTTTATTCATAATATTAATTTAATGTAATATATAAATAATTTAATATGTTTAAATTGATTTAATATTTAATTTAATATAGTATATCATTTTAGTATTATAATTTAATATATTATATTCATTTATATTATATTATATCATATTTTATATATTTTTTAATATATAATTTTAGTATTATAATTTAATATATTATATTTTATATTTATTTATATTATAATATATCATATTTAATATATTATTTAATATATAATTTATAATTTATGTATTATAATAATTTATAAATTATAAAATATCTTTACTAATTTTTAAAAATGTAAAATTATTAATTTAAATTAAATAAAAGCTTTACTTATAAGTAGAGAGAGACAGAGATACCGTGACAGACATTGATGTAAATATCACCAATTCAGCCGATGTAAACAACCGTGATGTTTGTCTAACCGGAGTTAAGCTAATGAGTTTTTAATAAATTGATCAAATTTAAATCACAAAATCAGAAGTTTGGGAAATTCATAATGAAAAGCGTACCTTAAACTTTGCAGAATATTGCCTGAAAGTTCTTATATATGAAAATTATTATTCCTAGAAGATTTTATTTTTTATGTCCATGTTATTTCAATGGGCACTTCAGTCTGTTTATGCGAGACCTGCGTTATACACGGCCGGTGCTTGACGTTTAAAACGTCACATGGAGTGGATCATTTTTACATGGCGATTGGGGCAAAACTAGAGCTCCTATAATACAGGCTGAATCATACCGCCATTTAATGACCCAGCGGACCAAAAACCAAGCTAAAACCGGTTAGCTTACCGTACTAGTGGACGGCGAGTGACTTCAACGAGGACGTTGAACACCTGCTCAGGCGGTTTCCTAATGCTGAGCTAGGTCACAATATGGCGGTTATTTTGGGCAACAGAATGGATATGCGTCAGCTCCCTTTATAGGAGCCTTAGGCAAAACGGGGGTGTGCGCCGCTTTGCACCAATCACCGTGTAAAAATGATCCACTCTATGTGACGTTTTAAACGTCATGCACCGGCCGTGTATAACGCAGGTCGCGGTTTATGCCACTGAGCTCATGCCCAGCGCCATATTGATGACGTCACGACTTCGGCGGCGTATAGAAAGTGGGAAATAGCGCTCGAATACACCATCTGGTGGAGAAAATATATAACTGCTCTCTTCAGGAAACTCGAAACTCCCGGTGTTTTAATTTGTTCATAATCATTATTTTTTTGCACAATTTCAAATTCCATGTGATATTAATGTTCTGTGTTTATATGGCAAGGTAAAAATGATTCGAATTTGAATATCTAACATTTTCAAACACGTTTACAATAAATAATGATTTCAATGACACTTTTTTATCATTAGTTAAAGGGCGTGTCCAGCAATTATCCTGTACTCATGAACCTAGATACCTGGACCGGAATCCATAATGGGGATTTCGCTTGAAAAATAGTCCTTGAAATTTAGTTGATCTATAAGCCATCAGAGGGACATGCAAAGTAGAGTTGCAAAAAACCCGCAGTTTTTGAAGGACGGGAGTAAACACGGGAATTTTTCGGAATAAAACAGGAATTTTGGGGAATATTGGAAATTTTGAAGGAGTTTTGAAAGTAAGCAAAACTAGCCTTTTTCATTTTTTTTTTAAAGAAATTTCAAGCACTGTTCTGAAAAGTATAAAATAGGTTTTTCATTATGAATTCACAAAACTTGGGTTGGTTGGTTGGTTGAATAGGGTTTAATGGCACAAAGTCCCTTCTGCAACATGCTGCTTGGAAGAAAAAGTGAATAAAGTACATAAAATTATATCAAGAAGTTATCCAAAACCTTGTCAAAAAAATAAATAATTAAAAGAACACAGTTTAATGAAAAGAGTGATGGGATGATATATGTAATTAAAATCACTAAAATTACTTCATACTGATGTTTAGAAAACACAAACAAATCTTTACATTCTGTATAGTAACATTTATCTAAAATAGTATAAAATATCTAAATAATGCAGAAAAACTGGTATATTTACACACAGAATATTAAAAAACAAAATTAAATCATGTCTGGTCAAATTCCTCAAAAACAGTGTTTTCTTCATCTGTATCAGTGTCATAATTGTCGGACTCCATAGCCTCTTCCATATAGTGGAGTAGCTGTTTGGAATCTTTCATATTGGTTATTAATGGACTGAGACATGATTTCTTGTTTTTTCTCTTCACAGTTTTCCACTGTGAAGAGGCTTGGGTTGAGGTTTTCTTTCTCTCTTTCTGTGCACATGATTTTTGGTTTGCTTTTTGAGTAGGGGAAACAGGTTTTTCTATTTTGTTTGCAGATGAAACGGAAGTTTTTCCAGACTCATGTTCGGTTGACTGTTTAAATTTACGATTATTAGGGTATTCTATTTTCACAGGTTCTGATGATGGTGCCCAACGTGCTAGATCAGGTATGGCTTTTTTAAAAGTCGGACAGCACGCATCACGGGTTTTTTCTTTTTAGTGCAAGTTAGTGTCATAGAAGAATCATTTGCTGGTAAAGAAAATTCAGTTTGGGTGCTAATATGTCTTAAGGATTTTGTTTGTTGCTTAAGTAAACTGGAATAGGAAACTCCTACAGATGGTGTTCTGGATTCTACAAGTTTTCGAGCTTCAGGATAAGAAAGTTTTTGAGCGATTTTAACTGCAAGGATTTCTTTTTCACGAGTCCAGTTTGGGCAAGAGCGGGAGTATGCTGTATGGTCACCCTTACAATTTGTACAACATTCAGGCTTTTCGTATGACTTACCATCGTGGCCGACTTCTGCACAACGTGCGCAGGTAACAGAACCACAACAGGTAGTTGTAGTATGACCATAGCGCTGGCATTTAAAACAACGGAGTGGGTTAGGTATATAAGGTCGGACAGAACAGCTCAGGTAGGCAGCTTTAATTCTGGTTGGCAATGCAGGGCTATTGAAAGTCAGAATAATGTGCTTCGTAGGAAGCACTTTCTCATTCCGGCGGATAGTAATACGACGTGCATCTATGACATTTTCATGTTTTAAGTTTTGTAAGAGTTCGTCTTTTGTAGTGAATAAAAGATCTGGTTCGGATATTACACCACGGCTTGTATTTAGAGTTTGATGGGCCTGAACAGAAACAGAGAAAGATCCTATTGTTGTTGAATTTGAGAGAAATTGTGAATGTTTGGCTTTAGAAACCTCAACAAGCAAATCTCCAGACTGTAGTTTTTTAAGTGAGTAACCGTCTTCAAATGCAGATTGGAATGTTTTTGCAATAAGAAACGGTGAAGTTCTCTTAAAAGAACTATCAGAGTGACTATCAGTGCGTTTAATTATAAAAAAACGTGTGAATGATTCATTCTGTACAATTCGTTGCTCTCCAGATGGGAGAGGGATAGGAAGAGTTGATTTTTTTCCATCCATATTAAAGGAAAAACTAATTCAGACCCCGGCCGCACCACCCACTACCGAGCCCAACAAGGGGATGCACATTCATGCACCAGTGCTAACCAGGGCCCATACGCTCACATGACACACCTATATCAGTTTCCACCCTTAACGAAATGACTAACATGTGCCTTCTCACTTGATCCCCAGCCAGTGACAAGTCAGCTGACCAGCCGATTGATGCATACGGGACCAATATGCACCTCCCGTCTACCTGAAGCAGAGGCCAAAGCAGTGTGTTGGTTTCCCTCAACTGCCAGGATCCCCCCTTTCCAGGGACACGGGTCGCCACGCACGGCAAACGCGTGGGTGGTTTACAATTCTCCATAAGTCGATATAAACAGGATGATATCGGCTTATGCAGAATCGCCCTCACCTCAGAAGAGGAAACCACAATGAGAGTGAAACAAAGAAGAAAGAGTAGACAAGAGAATATAGAAGGAAAAAGAAAAGAGAAAGATCGCTCAGGTGCCCGGGGTTGCGAAGCCCGTGAATACCTAAAGAAGGTATCCCCCTGGGGGGCACAAAACTTGGGATTTTGTGCTCTAAGTTTTTATGATTTATTATAACTCATTTGATTTAAAACAATGGCGGCTGTAAATTTGTAAAGATTTGAATGTTTCTTTAAAAATTTAAATTGTTTAATTTCTGTTAGTTGGCATATTTACTATTTAGGCATACTCTATATTAATTTGCTTGTCAAACAGCGCATTTTTGCATTAATTTCTATTAGTTTTGTTCGGTTTTGTTTCTGTTTACATTGTCTGAATCAGAGAACAGGGGTGATATTTATATTCATGTCAGGCAAGATGAATCTGTCATCTGCCTCTCGCACTGTTTACTTATCCACGATTAAAATATCACATTACTTATGATATTTTAATTATCTTACTTAATATTTCTGCAGCTTAACCATGTATGTCGTAAGTTTTCATGTAAACTGTGGTATTTTTCTGCATTTGTGTTATTAGTTTTGTTTACATTTGTAAAAAACATTTTTTTTTTTTTTTACAAATTAAAAATTCCATATCTAAAACTTTCTGAAAACTCTCGAGAATTTTCAATATTTCCCTCCCAAAAAACCCGGTTTATTCCCGGGAATAAACCCGGTTTTTTCCACCCTTTGCAACTCTAATGCAAAGCATAGGAGAAGTTACAAATTTTTCAAATTTTAATTAATTTAAAGAGCTCTTAAACACATTATGGCCAGAAATTGTTTTGCTCCGGGTTGTGATACTGAATATCCCAGCTCTTTAAAGATAAATAAAGCCTTAGGAAAGAAGAACCCGAGTTTATTTTCAGACTGTATACAATGTTATAACAGACTGTCGTGTGCATTCTATAACTACTTTCTTTTTACCCTCTGACTTTTCAAAATATGTATTTTAAATATTCATCGGCGCAATGTGTACAGGAAAATTTATACAAGTTATGTAGTTAAATTTTCTTTTTTTTCTATAATTCCAATCTAACAAAATTAGTTACAGCTGAACAATTTACATTATTACAAATACTGTTGTAAAGTGTTTTTTTTTTCTCTCGAAATTCAGAATTTTTTTTTCTGTTATAAATAAATAGGAATGTTTCTTATAATTCTGTTTTTATGTCCCTTTAAAAAAAAATACAAATAGTACCATTAAAAGTATATAAATTGCTGAAGGGAAAAATTAAATATTTAACTATTATATCAAAAGGTTTTTCCTATGTTGTGTGTCACTTATGTTACACATAGAACAGTGTGTGTTATGGGAGGTTGAAGTTCCTGATAATTAAGTTTATATGCATTATTTTACAATTCAAGGTGTCATATTGATAAAAAATATTAAATGTTCCTGTCAAACTCTCTCTAAATGTTTCCTAACGAATATTTCCACGTTGACTATTGTAAGAAATGCACATTCATTTAATTCAGACTATAAAACCATTTCCTTATTTTTTATGTACTTATTTAACTTTACTGTTAATTATTTTTAAATTTATTTTATGTTTTGGAGAGAAAATCTTAACCTAGTTTCCACCATTTTGAAAAAATATCATAAAAAACGTTTAAAATTAAAATATAAAAATGACACTATTAAAAAAAAAAAAAAAAAAAAAAAAAAAACTAGTTGTGGGCACATCTACAAATGAACAGCTTTTGTTTTAATATATATATATATATATATATATATATATATATATATATATATATATATATATATATATATATATATATATATATATCATCATCATCATCATCATCATCAACCGTTTTCAATCCACTGCTGGATGTAGGTCTCCCCCAGATTTTTCCATTGTTGCCTGTCTAGTGCTTTAGTCATCCAATTAACACCGGCCACTTTTCTGATTTCGTCATTCCATCTTACTTGAGGTCGTCTTCTTGGTCGTTTTACATCTCTGGGATACCACTGTAGGGTGTTTGTGCTCCATCTATTGTCTTGTCTTCTTGCAATGTGCCCAGCCCATTTCCATTTTAGCCATTTAATTCTCTCGATAATGTCAAAAACTTTCGTCTGACTTCTTATCCACGTTATTCTCTTTCGGTCTCTTCTGGTTATGCCTAGCATACATCTTTCCATACTTCGCTGTGTTGTTTGTAATCTTTGTACCATCCGTTTTGTTAGTGTCCAAGTTTCTGCTCCATAAGTTAGTGCAGGCAAAACACATTGGTTAAACACCTTTCTTTTCAAACAAAGAGGCATGTTACTTTTCAGAATAATATTGTTCTTCCATATATATATATATATATATATATATATATATATATATATTAAAATTGGTTCAGTAGAAAGTTTAGGGCAGATGACTAAAACAACAGCCTTGTGTTTTAAATATATACATATATATTAATCTTTTGTGTAGCAAAAGAGAGGCAGGGAAATTTTTCACTTCATAATGGTTATCTGTCAAGTGAACAAAAATTTTATGATTTACACTATAATGCAGCAGTAACTCTTAATATTAGTTATAAAAAGCTGCAAGTTAATATTATGTATTTAAAAGATTGGAATTATTATATCTATTTTTAAGATTGGGAGGGGAGGAAAAAAAAACCCAGAAAAGTATGGAAATAATCCAAGTTTGTTTTATATAGGTATTTTAGGAAATATTTTGAGTAGAAAGTTTAACTTTCATCATCTAAAAAAAAAATCATTCGAATAAATCTTATGTTACATGAGAAACTATAATTGATAAAGATAGTAAATATATTTACTAATTTTAATACTAATATCACTAATTTTAAATTATTTCGTTTTTTGTGTTTAAAATTCTTACATTTTAAATATAATTATTTAATTGTTTACTCAGTAAAAATGTTGAAGTAAACAATGACTTTATCTAAAAATTTTCTTGCGAAAAAAAAAATAAAAAAAATAATAATAAAAGTCATAATTCATTGTTCTGGAAGTAAAGGGAAGCATAAGCTAAATAGTTTCTTCGAATATAAATTTCACGAAAGTCTAAAATATTTTTTTCTTCTCAAATTCATGCATTTATTTTACTTTTAAAATGATTAATTTGATAATGTTAATTTTATGAGAAAAAACTCAGTAGATGGCGCTGCGCCACGCAGCTATAGTTTCGACGTTTTTCGATGTTGAAAGAGGACCATATCTGTAACGTTGGAGTCCGGTCCATCTCTTCTAGGTTCATGCCTGTACTACAGTGCCTAGAAGTATATAGTGTTGTTATCGGCGTCAATATTATACTTCAGAAATAGAGGGCGCCGATAGATGGCGCCAGTGTTCTCGCCGCGGCTATGGTAACTTTCGTTTTTACATACACCTCATTTTAAATCTATTTTTTTCTGTATAAATCAGTACTTTAAAATGCTCTAGATAAAAAATAAACAAGGAAAAAAATTCCAATAATGAAAATACAGTTGAAGAGAAATGTAATTGATTTCATAACAACTAATTGTAATGAACTCAAACAGTTACAAACTTTATCATAGGACAATGTTTTTCTTCCTACAATATTTAGTTACTTCTAAAATTGGATAAATACAATATATTGGATAAATACATTATACTATGATGAATTCTTGCAAAAACATGTCCCTATTTTGACAACTTTTTAATCGGTATTCATTATTACATAACTTGTTTACATCCTGTTAACAAACTAAGAGTAAATTGAGTTGTTAAAAATTTCTGACATTTCGGAGCTTTAGTTTTGAGTAAAATAATTTAAGGTATACTAGCAAACATCAAACATTACATTAATGATAATTTCAAATCTAGATAAAAAAAATAATTACTCTCCTGAAAGTATGACAAGAATGCATTTTCTTTAAATTAGGGTAGATGCGCCAATCATCCTTAAAAAATTATTTAAAAATTATTTTTGATTAATAGTTATTATTATATATATATTATTATTATTATTATTATTACATTAAGTTATCAATAATATTTAACCATTCTCATACTCACATTTCTCAAATGTGAATCAAAATTTTAATAACAGAAATAAATCAAACACTTTCCAGTTTTTTTCGAGTAATAGACACCCTACAAAAAGTAATACATTGATTTTGTGAATGTATTTAAAACCATGATTGAATGAAAGCTTACTAATGAAACAAAATAGTCATGTTAAAATAAATTTTAAAGTTAGGATATCAATAATTAATAAAATACTTATGATAATGTTCATTGTTTAAATTATTTATTGTCATTATCACAAGATAAATATTTTAATTATTTTAGATAGAAAAATTAAAATACTAAATTAAAAATAATTGAGCAAATCTTCTTTCCCTTCAATAGTGTATTTGTAATTTCTCTCAATAAATCGCTCATGAAAATGCGATTCACATTAGAGTCCTGCATCGGGTCGGGTTACCCGCACCCGACCCGTCCCGCGGTTCGGGTCGGGTTGGCGCTCTTTTTTTTGTTGAGATTCGGGTCGGGTTGACTTCTACTTTTTGCTGCGGGTCCGGTTGACATTCACTTTTTCGGGTTCGGGTTGGGTTTTTACTCTTGCGGGTCGGGTTCAGGATGACCCGCTTTTTCAAAAGAATGTCCAATATTTTTTCAGATTAAGGAAATCGAGGTAAATTTTTTGTCGGGTTCGGGTCGGGTTGCTAGTTGACTTCAAATGAAATTTGCGGGTTCTGGTCGGGTACAACCCGACCCGTGCAGGACTCTAATTCACATGCAACTGAATGTTGGTTCAGATCTTTGTCGGCGAGGAATGACTTTTAACCATTTTTCAAACTAGTTTTAGTCTTTGGGGGGGGGGGGCGATAGAGTTATGTTAGTTTTGTTGCTTTTATATCCACTAGTATATCCGGGAACGAAGCATGTTCAGGGCTTAATTTGCGCCGGAGCCCACCAGACCTCAGCTCCGGTACTTCTCTATTTTTAGTAAATGTTTAAATATTGGCCAGAATTCACCGGAGCTCATAAACACTGCGCTCCGGAGCCCAGTGCAATAACGCTTCCGAAAAACGAATTCTAAATTACCCTTTCCTTTCCCTCCCATCCCAAATTTTTTGCCTGCTTTTGTATCAAAACACTTATAAGTGAGGTAATGTGTCGCTCACGTAAGAGATTGAGATAAAACGGGCTCGGTTTTTATATCAGTCTTGGGAGGCTTGAACTCAATCTGTCTTAAATTCAAATTTTATTTATTTCCATTTCAAATCATTTTAATGCTATTTTGATCAGAATAACGAGTAAACAGAAATAGTCTTTTTTCTATTCCGCATAGCTGCAAACTATTAATTTTTTGTGTTAACACTATTTCCGAATCATAATCCTGAGCTTATTTAATCGCAGAATTCTGCGATTAATTAACATTAAGATTAGGTAAAGCAAAGGTTTCTATTTGGAAGTAGTAATAACAAAAAAATGGAACAGTTGATATCTAAGTATACGCAGATAGATGTATTTAATTATTTTTATTTTGCTAAAAAAAAAAAAAAAAGTGTTTTAAATTTTGAAGATAATGTATGAAATATAAATAGGCAGACTGGAGTGACGGTGGGGGGTGGGGGGGGTGCGTGTTAGTACCGCAGAATATTAGGGCTCCGGCCCTTTTTTTCTTAGAAATTAAGCCCGGAGCATGTTCGATCAGCTTTTCTTTTCTTAGTATTTGCAGATTTATCCATACTGATTTATCATTAAACAGGCATAATATATGTTTACTTTAAAATATTATAGAAATAGAAACATTCGTATAGTTTGTTTGAAAATACAGCGTTAATTACATTGAAACTAACATTAGGATCAAGCCTGTTAAATGAAACTTCAAACGTTAATAACGGCGGTGGGAACTCGACGCCCTCTCGTGGAGAATCTGGTTTTCCTCCTGTTAGGGACATTTTTTTTATTGCGGTTGTATTGGCGATAAGCACACTACTTACTTCTAGGCACTGTACCTGTACTGATGGCTGCAATCAGCGCCTCTATAGGCCGTTTTATTAAGTTCCAATCACATGTCGTAGCCTACGATGATGCGCGGCGGCATATAAGCAAAACATACATTGATTCATGTACAGAGAAAAATAGACCAATCACCTGGCGCTCTGGCGTTTCAAAACTCCGCCCCTTGCTTCGCTGGCGTGTGGCGTGGCATGGAACGTTGGTTACAGGTTAGAACTAAAACTAATGTTGATGTCACTACTGTACGCTTGCACTTCATTTGTTTTCTTTGCCAAAAATTTTGTGAGATCTGATGCAAAGCTGTAATTAGTTACAAATATTTTCAGTCTCAATAAAATCTGGTAGCTGCAGAAACCTTAATAACATTAGGGCAATTAAGTTTTGCCCAAATTCTTAAACAAGTTGTTCAGCATCGATAATCAATCTGCATTAGTGTTGAATGTTTATGAAATATTAGAATAAGATTATTTCAATATTAATACATTTCGAATGTAGAAGTATTAATTTAAAACATATTTTCTTGGAAATAACAGTATGTAATCAAATTATAAGGTCAGTATATGTTTAACTCATGAATTCACAAAGGATGTCTTTAATCAAAACAACTCAATCTTAAATTTAGTCTTTAAATTATGTTATTTTAAATTTTTATCTATGCTGTTTCTCATACTGTGATTAATTAGAGTGATTGCTTTTATTATTCACTTACAGTTTATTAAATAATAACTTTTGTTTATTCAGATCCCTAATACTTTTTCACCTTTTATTGTGCTGTCCTCTTAAAAAAACCCACAGTGAAATGTTTCCTAAAAAAAAAAAAAAACTCTCTAGTACTACATCAAATATTTCACTAAAGTCTTTTTTTTTTTATGCTCAAATTAGAATAATAAAAATATCTAAGGAGTGCTTATTTAATTTTAAAATAATGTAAACTAACAATTGCAGAAATCTGGGAAACACAAGCTTCATTTTTACAGATTTTCTTCTTATAATAGAAATTAAGAATGATCTACATAATTTTTTTTAATGTTAAACCATTAATATGCAATAAAATGCTTCATTTTTAGCTGATTATGTCATGTGTGGGTGTTTTTCAGGTAACATAGGTTATTTTTTTAATTTTTTTTTTCCTTATTTAATTGGCTGCCATTTTGTAATAAAGTGATAAAATAAAAAATGCTCAACATTAAAATCTTGGTCAGAACAGCTGTGAAAATTTAGCCATGCTTAATTTTTTTTTAATTTTTTATTAAACTTTATGTAGAGAAAATTTCAAAAAATGGGTTTTTTTAGAGGACAGCACAATATGTGTTTGTCTTCTGATTTCTACTCTTTATGCACCTGTCAAACAACTCAATTTGCACGTTAAAGTTTTTTTTTTTTAATTGTAAATTAATTTATTATATTCTTAATTATTATTATATTTTAATTTAAACTGAACTTTATAACTTAAACTGAAGACCTAATTGGAACAAAATATTTTTTTTCTACATTCTTATTAATACCGAATTCAGAATACAATGATATTAAAAAAGTATAGTATAAAATTATAAATTATGGATTCTTATCAAATTAAAGTAAATCTTGAGGGGATCGTATCTGATGGCCCGGTGAACTCTTGTGGTGTCTTAGAGCCTTCATATTTGATAGCCTTAGCATTACGGGCAGTTCACCAGGACAATGTAAGCAGCGTGAAAATGGAACCTGTGTATAATGGAATGTTACCTGCTTAAAGTAGAGAATTTCATGGCCGAGTGAAAGGAAGAAATGCTGATGTGGAAGCCTGCCTAAAATAGAACTTTTCTTCTGGTCCCACTCAGGAAATTCTGTAATTTGGCAATTATCTATAATTTATAAACTTATAGTACTGTGTTTTTGAAGTTTCATATATTTTGAATTTACAAAATGGAAATAGTAAACATATTTAAAATTTTAGACATGAAAAAAAAAAATGTTAATTTTTGAAAAATAAATGTTATTAATTGCAGAAATTTAAAATAGGTGCAAATTGGAATTTTTTTATTCTTTACAGCTTCATTTCCTTGACTATTTATAATTGGCTAGAATTCACACTTTATTTTGTCTGAGTTTTATCAAGGTTGCTATATAAATTAAATATTATCAAATTTTACTTCTCAAAAGTAAAAATTAATGCAGTATTAATTTTCGTAAAGGATGTTTGGTTTCTGCATAAAAAAAAATCTTTTCTGAATGAAATCAGAACTAGTATATATGTTTGGGTACTTTTTATGTTAACCAGGTGCAATCTCATCGATAGCAGCTTTACCTTTCCACGTGTCTAAATTAGAAACTGTGCTTTGATGTTAATATAAAACTAGATGGAACCCGTCAAAATTTGACGGAAAAAAATTACAATAACAATATTAGTAAAATAAGCTTCTTTATTACATAAGAAGAAATGCTTATGAAACAGTCTTTCAAATATTTTATTTTAAAAGTTTTTTCCCCCAGTGAAGTACAGTACTATTTCTGATGCAAACTCCAAACAAACGATCCGTAAACAAAATGCAAATCAGTTTGACATTACTGCCATAATCCCCACGGCAAGATAGATAATTTCCTAGACCCAGACTTGCCAAGTCTCCGGCTTTTTGCACACCAGTATTATCTTAGAGAAAATGTTGTTCTTTTAAATCTCGGAATGTTCTGGTTACATAAAACAACATTTTCTGTACTAAAATACTGGTGTCCAAAAAGCTGGAGACTTGGCACCTCTGCTGGACCTATGAAGTATCATAGATATAGTATATCTCTACGTTCATCTCATATTCAGTCAATAAAAGAACATAGTACATAAAGCACACATCTCCCTCTGTGATAATGCAACCGAATGAGCTCCTACGTGCATGTGCATTGCATCCCCCCAAACGCACTGTCGAAATTCGACATTTAAAAAAAATGTTTTAAAAGGTTTTGATCAAAATTTTTAAAATGTCATTTTAAACATTGTTCGTTTCAAATCCATATCTTCTGAAACGCATCCATTGTTTTAAGCTAATCAATTTTTATGTAAAGATTTTTTTACAATAATAAATCAATCTGCAGATAAGGGAGATTTTTAATGTTTTCGAGTGTAATTTATTTGTATGGTTTCTTCAGTTCCTTTACATAATCAGGATGATTATTCCTTTTCCATAATTAAGAGAAATAATGTAAATAAATAAATATCCAAGATTATTTTTGATTCTGTTTTCATAATTATATATTGTAAATTTCATTGTTTAAAGTTACTGATAAATGATACTTTTGTATATGGGGCTTTTCCTAAGTATTTTTTAATTATTATTTTTTATTTTTGAGATTTAATGGCAACATTCTTCCGTTTGTTTATTGAGCGCTACAGTTTGGCGAATTATTTGGGGTACTTTTTGGTTAGCCGGGGGCCAGTGAAGTATATATATATATATATATATATATATGTATATATATATACATATATATATACATACATATATACACATATATATATATAGTATATATATACATATATATATACATACATATATACACATATATATATATATATATAATATTTATAAATTTTACTGGTGCCGGCTAACCGAAAAGTACCTAATTTGGATATAGTTTTTTTTCCTTAATGGGACGACGGGATAATGAACGGAATTTCGACAGGATAATGAATATTTTTGATGGTACCAGAAAATTTTCTGCATTTTATAGTTATATTAAGAAATACACACTTTTAAAGTTTGCTGAATCACTTATTTGTTTACTTTTTCATGCGTTATATTATTGAAGATTGTTAGATCTCTCATTCTTTTAACTATACCCTACTTATATAAAAATAGCATGTGTTCTCTGTGGTGTTTCGCATAAACGTTGTAAAATTCAGGTTATTAGATTTTATCCAACTTTGCTGTCCTAATTGCTGATGAAGCAGTCATTTTTGACGATTTTATTGTTAACTGTAAAATGTTTGTATTTGATATAGCCCGAACTAAGAAAAGTTTGGGTACTTTTCCATTATACGGACACCATTGCCTCCAAGCATACATTTACATGTATGGCATGGTGTCGGTAACGGAAAACTACTAAAATTTGCGATTGATCAAATAATTGAATTTCGTTAAGCATTACATTTTCTGATTACTTCTCTATTATCCGGTCGATGACTTTTCATAACAAAAAATTATCGCCAAACTGTAAAATTAAACGCCAAAAATGCAGTCCGATTTACTTTATGTCAGAAGCATTATACGTATTTGTTACGTCATCAAGTGGTTTTTAACTCGACATTTCCGTGTATTTTTCATTATGTTTTACTGATTTATTAGTTATTTCATTCATTAAAATAACAATTGTGTTCTTAAATTCTTATATTTTATTTATTTATTTATTTTGATATTCCAATGGCAACGTTTTCCCGTTCATTTGGCGATAGTTTTTTGTTATGAAAAGTGGTCGACGGGATAATAGAGAAGTACCATTTTTTTTTTATCAATATGTAATATTTCTTAGATGCAGGTTTAAACTTCTTTAGAAAAAGTGAGGATAAAAATATCTGCAAACAACATTTAGTTTTTAGTCAAGCCAGAATATCATCTAATTTATTCCATCAATGTTATAGTAAAAACTGATCCAAGATTGCAAAATACACGTGCGAGAAAAAAAAAATTACAATCGCATTTTAACTGCATTAGAGGATGATGTCATCCGCTTCAGGAAAAACATGGAACATAGAAATATAAATTAAACATTTCAATTTCGCTTTTTAATCATAAATATAAAATAAACCCGTGCAATGTTTTTTATAATTGCTGAGCATCATATAATGTGGTATTATTTTTTGTGGCAACAATAATTTGAGGAAAACCTTTCATTTCTTTCATGAAAACAATGCCAAATTAATTTTTATTTTTCAGCAAATTTTAATCAAAAACATGTTTTAACGAAATGCTATGTCAGAAGCCTGTGCAAAATCCTTTCATATGGCATCTCATTCCTCGTTCTGCATTTCGTATTTTCTGAGAAAAAGGGATGGAGAAATAATACATATGATACTAGTTGCATAGACAATCATTTATACTCGCTCATATTTGACACCAGCATTGGTCGCCAAAGCCAATTACAGAAAATTAGCCTGAAGTTAAAGGTGTTACATGGTTTCAAACAGAATGAAATTTTTACATGCTTTTCCGAAAATATTGGTAAGGCAAATCTTTTAGTTTTATCTGTCCGTCTTTCTATCTTTTACTTTCTTAAAATAAATTTTATTATAAATGTTGGTATTCTAATCACAATATCGCTCCAGTCAGTGTGGCAAATCTTTGGTTGTTATTTCTTTAAGTGAATTTTAATGATGTTAATAAACTTTATATATATATGTACACACATGAGATTTTATTTGGAATATATGTATATGTTACGGTCAATATGATTAATCGGTCATTATTAATAATAACCGGTTATTATTAATAATGACCGTATTAATCATAATGACTGTAACATATATATATATTATATATACATGCATCACACATACAATATATATTCATCATTATGATGTCAACATAAACAGGGTATGTTTATAGCCAAATTTGGCACTATTTCATTAAGTGTCGCCAAGCTTGGCGAGCATTTGATGCTAGAGGCTATATTCCATTGAGAATTTTTGGGTGAGTAACCCTCCTCTTTAATAAAAAGCTACGTGTTGCTGATGACTGGTTTTTTGCTAATCGTTGCCACAAATTAATCTTGGAAAATGAAAGATTTGAAGTTACTGAAAAAATGAATAGCTCGAAAAGTATTTGTTAGAAAATTGTTAGACAAAACTGCGTTAGAAAGGAAAAAAAATTCTTCTTTCTTGATATAAATTTCAAATCTAATATTATGCCTTTTTCAAATATTGAATTTAAAAAATTACCAAATTTCACAATAGAGTACCATAGCGAAACCATCGCGCATAAAAAGATAATGATAACGGCAATGTAACCTGACGTGTATACTGGCTGATGTCATGAGTACATGATTTTTATTTAATTCTCGACAAATACTAGATGCACCATTTCTTTTTAGTTGTGAATAATAATATAGGTTAATTCCTGTTATTAAAAAATGTAGCTATAAAACATGTAAATAAACGGAAAATGGTAAGCATGGGTGCAAGTCTTCAGTCTCAGGACTGATTTCAGTCCTGGAGAGATTTTTGATTAATAGTAAATTCTACTTTTATATAACTAATAATAGCTATTTTACTATCAAGAACTTTTTAATCACTATCTTTTACTGCAAGATATCAATTTTTAGCTGTAATGAAAGACATAGAAATCTTCTAGTTCATTTCCATTTGGTTATTCCCAATTCTCAGAAAAGTTTTCAGTCTTGGCTTGGTTGGACTTCTTGCACCCATGTAATAAGTGGTAAACCGCATTAAAAAAAGCATAAAACAGTGAAATAAGTAATTTTTTCTGTCAAGTGTTGACGGGTTCCATCTAGTCCATTAAGTGGTTAATTAAATGGCAAAACACACGATTGTTAATAAAGTTTCAATCTTTCGTCACTGCACAAGACTCTTGCTATTATATTCTCAAAGATTATATATTACTGTATTGTTAGTCTTTACTCTGTTAAAAGTTTATTATAGAAAGAGAATTTTCAGAATTAAAGCATCGAAACTGCCAGTTCTCCTCATGATTATTATAATTTTATAACAAATATCCAGTTTAGCGATATGTATGTTATAGAATAAATCTTTTATATTGGAGTTCTTCGCATTTCAGCTTCAGGTTTTTGCATAAAATTAGCTAAAATCTTAAAACCAAGTCACATTGACATATTATCTAAGACGATTAGATGAAAATAATGATAGATTTTCTAATGGAAAAATGGCCGCGCGTCTGTAGATTTTGTAATCTTACTTAATCATGCCAATGTTAGAATGAAAGGAAAAAAAATTATTAGCATCAATATGGTTTATTTTAAATCTGGATAGCTTTAAAAACGTTTAAAAAGAACCACTTCTCTTGCACTAAATCGTGTTTGCTAAAATATGTCATTTGGCAGTTGCAATTACAGAAGATTACTTAATAGGATTAAAAATTTCCTCATTAGTGAACATAACAATGCAAACAAGCATGAAGCATAAATGCCTAAGTAAATTAAGCGATAATTGTCAATAAAGATGAAATGCATACTAACACAAAATATAAGATATGCAGCCATGATCGCAAAGAGTTGATTCTTGATTTATCTAACAGAAACTTCCGATTTGGCGAAGGGTTGAGCAAATAAATTATGACAAAAAAGCAATATGATAAAGTGCTTAGCATACATTTTAGGAAGACTAAACTAGTGGCTAGTATTTTGATGTAAACAAGAAATAAAATATAGATTTGTAAAACATAATAAAATAATTTTATATTTATATCCATCCTTTAGAAAAATACATTTAAAAAAACCTACAAATCCCATCAAAAAAATTTCTATTAAAAAAAAGTGCCAAGTTCCTCTTAATGTTTCAGCCGCAGAAAGTACCTGATGCTTGCCCAAGTTAAAAGTCAAACATCTGAAATCTTTCATTGAAAATGGCTTCCTGTAACTTGGCCGTTAATGCATTATTAGAGGGTTTTTCATATTCTAAATAATGTATCTACATGTCTACTACATTTTTTTTTTAAACATTTAATGCATTTTATTGCACAAAATACTGAAATATAATACACATTTTAAAAAGCATAATTTCGAAATCACAGTTGTCGAGGATGGTCCACTCTGGTTCTCAACGTCTCATATAATGTAACAAAATGTGAAATTTGATGAAAAAATTATTCATTGGAATTCGTGTTAATGACAATAGACCGTACAAAATAGCAATTAAACCATGGTAAAACTAAATGATGGTTAATCAAAAATAATGTTTGTTGAAATTCAATGGTAATTTATCACATAGCTTTTAGTTTCAATGTCTTCATATGAATTTGCTTATTTGCATTCTGATATTACTTTTAATATTCAAATAATTTATAAATGCATCATTTCTAATCATTTATTTTGAAAAGATTTATCGACGTAATTGTTTATTTCAAATGAAAGTTATATGTTTAACATCAATCAGGGTGTATTATATATTCTAATTTATTTTTCTCAGTATTAAATTCTTCTAATGTTCTTTGGAATTTATTGAAATTTGTATAAAAATGCCAGATAAATGAAAAAAAAAAAAAAAAAAAAAACCTAGATTGCATTAACGGCCAATTTCGCAGGAAGCCATTTTCAATGAAAGATTTCAGATGTTTGACTTCTAACTTGGGCGAGCATCAGATATCAGTACTTTTTGTGGCTGAAACATTAAGAGGAACTTGACACTTTTTTTTTTAATAGAAATTTTTTTATGGGATTTTATACTTTTCACTGGAATAATGATAAATGTGAAAAAAAAAAGTTTCATTTGTTGAAGCAATACAGTAAAAGAATTCTGAGATGATAAATCACAGAATGTGAAGAAAATGTACTGATCTTCTTTCCGAATATTTTAAAGTAAATGTTAAGAGTATCATATTTTGTATAGAATTCAATAATTAACTCCACATGTTTCATTTGACCTTATTACAATTTATTGACAATACATCCAAAATCAATTCATTATGCAAAGTACTTTCTTTCTATATTTATACAAATAAGAGTATATTGACACTTTCAAATTTAGAAGATAAAAAATTTTTTGAAAGCAAACAGCAAAATATATTTTTTAAATGGATTACATACTGATCATGTAAAAAAAAAATATATTCATAAACTAGCACAAACAAGGGGAGGGGGAAGATAGGATCTATATATTAATTTCCATTTATGTAAAAAAAATATAATTTCCAGTTGAATGATAATAGTCACATATTTACATGGATAGTTTACATACACATATAACAAATAATTAAACATTAAAATTAAATAAGATTAAATATTTTTTACTATCTAATATAATAAAATGTATCAAATATCATTATCAAAAAATATATATATAAATAATAATAAAAGCATATTGAATATGTATGGTGAAACGCTGAAAAATATACACACATATATATTATATAGTATATATATATGTGGGAAAATTATGGAAATCAAACCTATTAATTAGTTTTTTTTTTAATGAATCGCCCCTCACTTTGGATACAGGCCCGATGACACATAATCACGAATTTAGCAGGGTAGCCAATTTAATCAGTTTATCGGCTTAATTAATAAAACCACAAGGCCTTTTGAACTGATAACTCTTCGGAGATGAGGAATTTCTAATATACTTCTACCCCACTTGCTGTGTGAAAACCATCATATATGCAACCATGAAATTCTACTGCTGTAGCAGGCTTTCCTTTAATAAAAGATGTTATATTTAAATCACCCGAATGCTGTCATTTTCTGAAAAATGTGACATATATATATATATATATATATATATATGTGTGTGTACTATATTGTTATAATTATATCATAATATCCTACATAGCATTTAATTAATGGATTACCAAAATTAATGAAAAAGGCAATAATATAAATTTATTGACTAATTAATTACAGTGAATGAATAGTAATTTTACGATAAAAAAATTAATTCCAAGTATAGCACTTCAACATGGACTTTGTGGCATATTTTAAAAATTATTATCCTTACATTCTTTTATGTTGAATTTATTTTTATCTAAAAGTGGGGGTATGTAATTTGCATCCTTTAGTTTCAAGCTCTTTTCGCACAATAAATCCCATATCTGCCAACAATGAATCTCCTTTTTCGAATGATTCTAAAAGATTTGATTTCAAGAGATTATCTCTGTCTGAAACAGTCCCTCCCAATGCATCCAACATGAATGATATTGCACCAGAAGATACAATACCTATGAGACATTTGTTTCTATTTTTACAGCAGCTCAAAGTGACTCCTAGGGCCAAAGGGATTTTGAATTCAGTGGTATCTACAATTAGGGCACTTATTCTTAAACAGATGGGCATATAATTTTGAATTTGTTGTTTACTGGACCAAATAATATTTACTATTTTGTTGTAAATTAAGTCTGTCATCATAAAAAGGATACGGGAAATTGTACTTTGGCAGCCTCAAAATATTAGTGCCAACATTTCTTTTATCAGAACGGTTTTTAATCTCATCAAAAAACATGAAATATTTATTTTATAGACAGCGTTTTATCATCATCATCACCAGAAAAATTTGAAAATGAAAACATATTTTCAAATGGTATTTTATTAAATCCTATTATAAGAATTTTTAAATCCCTATTTGTAACATATTCACCTGTAAAAAAATAAAATTGAAACCTTTCTTTAAGATATGTATTTTTTTCCCTCAGTTGCTGATTTTCTTATAAAAAAGGACAATATAATGCCTTCAGTTTGACATTCTTTATCTTCCGGTGCAGATGACACAGGAAATATGGGGAGAGGATGTTCTGAAATGAAAAAAAATGTGTCATAAATTATAAAAATTATCAATTTAACATTCGATTAAAAAAAGGATGGCTATGATGTCTTACACTCATGTACAGATTTTTTTTTTTTTATCAGTTATAAAAAGTAAAAAAGTCGCCAAATTTTGGGGATTTTTCCCTTTAATGGTAACCTGGCTATTGTATTCAGTTATCAATTTGATGCAGTCTTGAAAATTGTGCAATCAAAAAGTCACCAAACATCGGTGCGTGAGTGTAACACATCTGTTCCAAAAGGGTTTTTCCCTCTGTTCTCAAATCCAAACTGGCTACTTTATGACATATTTTTTAATTCATTTTTGTTCTGAAAGGCATGAAATTGGCAGGTGTTTTTATTCAGAAACTTTGTAATCAAGACACGTTTTCTATTTTTGGTAAAGGCAGAAGATCTTTCAAAAATATTATCAAAGTCGGCATTTTGAAATGAATTCTGATTTTGCAGTACAAGAAAGAAGAAAAACGGGTCGTCACATGACCAGAATCATTTATAACTCGATAAGTAATCTATTTATCAAAATATGGAAAACTCATTTAGATTCCAAATCACTCCAAAAGTCAAGTTTGCCAATTTCACGCCTTTGCATTAAAAAATGCATCAGAAATTGTCTCAGAAAGTTTCGCGTTGTTGAGCAAGTCATTTGAGAACCACCTTTTACATTTTGACAAAATATCGAAACTTCAAATTTTCATAATTCCTCCAATGAATTTACATTAAAACATTTTAATTTCATTTTTTAACTATTTTGCTGTTTATTAAATTCTTTTTATTGTGAAGTGAACACAAAGAATATTTTCTTGGAAGTAGTTTTAAATTTTATACCTTTTAAATTAAAAAAGTTTTGAAAAAAATATTTAAAAAGTGATTATTTAATAATATAGTTCCCATTTCCTGCATATTTTACAATTTCTGATTCTACAGTCTTTTGTGTGTATGTTTGTTTTGGGATTAATTTAAATATTTTAATAAATAAACATGATTAAATTTTGTAAATAAGGACTACTCACTGATAAAAGGAGCCCTCATTCACCCGAGTCTCTAACAATCTGAACATGATAAAAGTAATAAAATGAATGTAATTAGAGGATTGACAAATTTGTTGCACAGGTAGACATCCATTTTACCTACAGTGCTGGGTTTTTTTAATCAAATAAAACTGTATTTCATTCAAGTACTTTTGGAAAATAAAATTTCAAAAGTGAAACATTTGTTTATATACAAACATAGGTACGTACTTTTATGTTAGCTAGGCACAGGTGATAAATTATCAAATATTGCTCCCATCACCATCATTTGTATTGCATCCATTTATTTTAAAATATAAACCTTTCACTAATTTCATTTAGGATACATAACTTTCATTTAAAATACATATATTATATAAATTAGATTTAAAATACATGCATTTCACTTTTTTTAAAATACCCCTCCCATGAAAAATAATAATAATAATAATAATACCATAAACCAAACATTTTATATCAAAATCAAAGCACTGTTTCTAATTTAGACACGTGAAAAGGTAAAGCTGGAATCGATAAGATTGTGCCTGGTTGTTAACCTCTCTAAAGTATCCAAACATATACTGGTTCTGATTTCATTCAGAAAAGATTTATTTTGGATGCAGACACCAAACATCCTTTATGAAAATTAATACTGCATTAATTTTTACTTTTGAGAAGTAAAATTTGATATTTAATTTATATAGCACCTTTGATAAAACTCAAACAAAATAAAGTGTGAATTCTAGCCAAATATTATAAATAGTCAAGGAAATTAAACTGTAAAGAATGAAAAAATTTCCAATTTGCACCTATTTTAAATTTCTGCAATTAATAAAATTTATTTTTCAAACATTAACATTTTTTTTTCATGTCGTCTAAAATTTTAAAAGTTTACTATTTCCAATTTGTAAATTCAAAATACATCAAACTTCAAAAACATAGTACTATAAGTTTATAAATTATAGATAATTGCCAAATTACAGAATTTCCTGAGTGGGACCAGAAGAAAAGTTCTATTTTAGGCAGGCTTCCACATCAGCATTTCTTCCTTTCACTCGGCCATGAAATTCTCTACTTTAAGCAGGTAACATTCCATTATAAACAGGTTCCATTTTCACGCTGCTTACATTGTCCTGGTGAACTGCCTGTAATGCTAAGGCTATCAAATATGAAGGCTCTAAGACACCACAAGAGTTCACCGGGCCATCAGATACGATCCCCTCAAGATTTACTTTAATTTGATAAGAATCCATAATTTATAATCTTATACTATACTTTTTGAATATCATTGTATTTTGAATTCACGTTTCCTGAGGTGGTCATCCCTGCATTTTGAATTCAGTAAAAAATGTATAAAATTATATATTTTGTTGTAATTACTTCTTTTCAGTTTAAGTTAAAATATAATAATAATTAAGAATATAATAAATTAATTCAGAAAATAAAAAAACTTTAAAGTGCAAATTTTGTCCTTTAACAGGTGCATAAAGAGCAGAAATCAGAAAACAAACACATAAATGGGGAAAAGGTACAAGGGTTCTGAATAAGCAAAAGTTATTATTTAATAAACTGTAAGTGAATAATAAAAGCAATCACTGTAATTAATCACAGTAGGAGAAGCAACATAGATAAAATTTTAAAATAACATAATTTAAAGACTAAATTTAAGATTGAGTTGTTTTAATTAAAGACATCGTTTGTGAATTCATGAGTTAAACACATACTGACCTTATAATTTGATTACATACTGTTATTTCCAAGAAAATATGTTTTAAATTAATACTTTACATTCGAAATGTATTAATATTGAAATAATCTTATTCTAATATTTCATAAACAAACTAATATAATACAGATTGATTATCGATGCTGTATTGTAAACAACTTGTTTAAGAATTTGGGCAAAATTTAACTGTCCTAATGTTATTCAGGTTCCGCAGTTACCAGATTTTATTGAGACTGAAAAACAGCAAAAGCTAATATTTGTTTTAAACCATGTGTTGGTGCAAGAGAGCATTTTTATTTAAAATAATATTACTTACATCTAATGAACAGAAAAACCCTAATTAGACTACATTATAAACATGTTATATTACCAGCAAACATTTTACTTCAATTTGGTTGAGATATTCTCACATTCAAACTAGTATTAGTTTTCATTCTTATTATAGATGAGTCATCATTAATCTTGATAATTTCATTCTTAAAAGAATGGGGTAAATCATTAATAGTAAATATCAATCGATCCTTGAAAAGATAATTAATTTGTCAACAAAAATAAAAATTTCCTTCTTAGGCTAACCAAACATCAACTTTCCGTTCCGTTCCACGCCACGCGCCAGCGAAGCAAGGGGCGGAGTTTTGAAACGCCAGAGCGCCAGGTGATTGGTCTATTTTTCTCTGTACATGAATCAATGTATGGTTTGCTAATATGCTGCGCGGCGCTGTAAAGCCTGTCATTTTGAACGATTTCTGTAAGCGAAAACAGGTCAAGAAAATAGTTTTAATATAATCTGGTAGAGGGCGTCATTCCCGGGGAAAACAAAAGTTGAAATTACATTACTTAGAGTTCGTTTTAGCATTGTGTGACGCTTTAATTAGCTATATTTTTGTTAATGATTATTATATCTAATTAAAACCGACATATTTTACTAATGCAAAGTATATATCTCATCAAAAAGTCACCTGTAAAAAATGCAGCCAAGTCTTGTAACTCATTTACCGTAAAAAGTACTGAGATCGTATAAAGCCAAGTTTAACAATCTTATTAACTCTGAAATTTTCATTCACAAATCACTCCTAGTCTCTACATCTTTTGTTAATTATTATTTTGTGACTTAGCAATTACGTAGCACAAGAATGTGATGTATGTAGTTAGTCTTAATCAAATAATACTATAACTTATTAAGGTGTAATAACTTCCCTGTGCGTACATAATTTGCCTTAATTAAATTATCCCATCCCATAACATAGTAAGGTGTAATAACTTTCCTGTGCTGCGTAATTGCCAAGTCACAAAATAATAATTAACGAAAGATGTAGAGACTAGGAGAGATTTGTGAATGAAAATTTCAGAGTTAATAAGATAGTTAAACTTGGCTTTATACGATCTCAGTACTTTTTACGGTAAATTAGTTACGAGACTTGGCTGCATTTTTTACAGGTGACTTTTTGATGAGATATAGTTTACTTACACATCAGCACTTATGAATAGGGATTACAGTGCATTTCTCTGAACACTGAGTGATCTGCAAATTAAAAAAAAAAAAATAGCACAACAGTGCCCCAGTTTGCATGCATATGGTACATAAGTTTAAATTTATGCAATTAGAGTAACTGTATAAATTGCAAATGCGTCATTACAGTTGCGAAAGAGCTGTCATATTTTATTTCCACTGATAATTAATGAAATAACTTATTTGCAGTTCTATTATACCTATAATTATTAATTATAATTCTTTTAATGGTAAACAATCTAAGTAACCATATCATCTAATTAGAGGCTTAGTTGTTTACAAATCTTGAGTCATCCATACTTTAATGGTGGAAAAAAACCCTCCCCCCACCCCATAAAAATCTAATTTAAAAAAATCTTAAATCAGAAAAAAAAAATCCCTTTGAATTTTTTTTTTTTTTTTTAACTTCCTACTTGCTTGTGAAGATAGATATTGGAATTTTCTAAGGTCACATCCTTTTATAAGTGAACAAAAACTTCTAACTGATTGCAGGTTTCAAGAAAATATTTTAAAATAGAAAAATGAATATTCTAAAACTAACTGTTGATTAAAAATTTCTAACAGTGAGGATAATTTCCAAAAATTGTTCATTAAACAAATAGTTCTTTAATGAATTAATTTAAATTTTCATAATATATCTATTTTTATTAGCATTCAGAACATATAAATAGCTGTTTCACAAAGATATAACTATTCTGGCGAGGTTAAAATGAACACAAAACAATGACCACAAAATTAACAAAATCCTCAGTCCCAAACTGTGTACCTTCAATGAAATATTACATTTCATCTTACAACTTATGAAAATAATGTAGTATTAAACATTTGTTATGAAAAATAAAAGGTTTAAAAAGTTTTTTTAAGCATCAATCAGTATGGTCTTTTAAACCAAAAAGTGATTTGATTAAAATTTTAGTCTTTTACATATAAATATTATAGTAGTTGAAGAAAAAATAAAGAAAGAATAAAGATATTAAATCATCTTTAGAGCTGTACTGTAACAAATTAATTCACTAGTATATCATATGAGCAAAATTTTATCTAAAATAATTATTTGAATAGTATGCAGGTGCAATGGCACTTTTTTTTTTTTCACAGTAAAATGAAAAAGTTAAAATACAGCATTCCTATCAAGTTTGGCTTTTTAAAAAGTTATTAAATATTATTAATACATTCTAAAAAAAACGGTCAGAATCGAGTTACTTTATTTCAATGGAATGTATAAAGGAAAATCATACCCAAAGCGAAATCATTATCAAGCTTCAGTTTAAATTAGCCTTAATGAATCATTATATTGTTTGGGAAGTGAACACTACCATTTTCTATGCACATATAAAACACACAACAAACAATAAATGAGATATCGTATGAAAGGATTTTGACTTAGTACACTTACATTCATAAAAACATGTTGTTTGATTAAGAATTGCAGAAAATTAAAAACTATTGAACATACTCATCAGCAAATCGAAAAAATTACAATGCGACAGCTTCGAACACAGTTTATCTGGTTTTGAATGTAAAGTGGTAGAAAATGTTTTACTTAAAGCAAAACCTGCAACAATTATATGAGAAAGAGAGGTATGAAAACATCTACAGAGAAAAAAAGATGAAAAATTAACTTTAAATCTGATAAATACAGCCAGGCTTTTGTTAGAAATGGACTCCAACGATACGATAATTCAGCGAAAGAGATGTGTTCATGGTAATAGAATACCTATTTATATCTTATTATTTAATCTATTATTTAATCTATTTATATCTCCCTGGATGTGTTTTATTTACTTCTGTATATAACGCAACCCTATGCTATACAACACCAAGCAAGGTTACTAAATAACCATTTTATCTCACGTTGGCAAAGCTTTGGCTTCGAATCACTGTGATTGGTTGCTCGAGAGCCCGAGCATCCGAGCGATTACCGTCTAGTTTTTCTTCTAGATCTGGGAACACTGTTCACACAATACAAACCTCCAAAATTTTCTTAATGCTACTACCCACCCAACACCATTACAGATCATAAAATTAACGTCCACATTTGTGAACATTTCTTGATTGGTTGACGAAACCATATACATAAGCAATTCATAAGTTATCTATTTTGTTCCTTTTATGATTTATAGTTATATTTATCTGGTGTGAGTTAAAATTTTTGCTTTTGTAAATTTTATTAGTTCTCATTATGCAGGATTTTATTGCCAGTAGGTCTTATTTAAATTTCTCAAGCAGATTTAGTTGCGAAAACTTTAAATGACATATATAGCTCACATACAACTCGAACAGGATAGCTTTTGACCTCAATAGCAAAATACTTTGTTATTTCAGGATCGAAAATATAACGGAGGAATATAGATTACTCCGTGGAAAATAAAAAGTAATATAAATAACGTAATAACGTCGACTTTGAAAGTATTGGCTTCTCAAACTTTTGAGTTAATTCCCAAAATATATTACATTGCTGAAACATCTGGACATTTTTAAAATAAAAAAATATTATTTAGGCTTTGAAATTCCACAACCATTGTGATATATTTACTATATACAAGAGTATACGCATTTATGAGACCTAATGTACCTACGTTTTTTTAGAAAACTGAATTTTGTATGTGTTACTGTAAAAGCCCTGAGTCTGGTAAATCGTAGGATTTGTCGGTTATTCCTAGCATTTACCAAACTGAATTGGTAAAAGCCTGAAATATGTTTTTAAACGCTTCTGCTTTCGGCTATAGCTGAAAAATTTCGGCCTTTATTCCTTTTTGTAAAAGACCGCAGTGAGTGATGAACCTACAATCTTATCTATGAACATAGCTGCCAACTTTTACGCTTTTTCGCTACCACTAAAATTTTATAGTAAATATAAACTTATTAAATAGCCAAAATCATGCGATTCAATCAGGCAAAATTTTCTATTAATTTTTAGTGGTATCAAAAAAGCGTAAAAGTTGGCAGCTATGTATGAAGCAATTTGCCTCCTAACTCTTTTGTGTTTGCCCCAGATGCAGTCTCACTTCGTATAAGTATATATAGGTGTGAAACGCTACGATCTAGAATCAGTTTTATATGGTTTTCTTATTTTGTTGTAAAATAAGAGATAGACTGTGGAAAAAGTTTTATGACTTTTTGTAAGAGTCAGTAACTATTAGGCAGGAAAACACCTCTCATTTAGTGAGATATTCAATTTGTTAATAAATGAAGTAAAATAAGCTAAATGTGTGCGGGAAAAACAAACAGTTGATTAGATTATACGAGTTGTATTTACTTACAAAGAGGAATAATTGTTTTAAATTTAATATAGTGTCATGTTAAATTGTTGAAACCTAGGGATATTATGAACATGGGAGACGAAGATAAACTTATAGCGCCATTATCTCCAGAAAAAAATAGAAATACTGTATTATGTTACATTTGACGAATTGTTCAACTTCATATTCCAAGTTCATATCGCTCTTGGCCAAGGTAGAATCTGAATGATTAATGAACTGGTTTCTTTTAACAGCCTACATCAGTCACGCGAAAAAACGCTCCAGCTAATGTTAAGTCTATGGGAAGGTTATAGCGCGATTGCTCGCTCGCATTTTAATATTTTTAAATGATTTTTTTTTGCATAGGATAGATGAAGTCGATCTCTAACGTTGTTAGTTTTTAATTTTTCGATTTTGGTTCCAGTTTTTTTATATAAGGGTAATTTCACTTTCAGAACCGGTTCCAATCGGTTTCAAAATTAAAAATGTGAAAATGTCAGCTTATAAAAAAACCGTAACCAAAATCGAAAAAGTAAAAACTAACAACGTTAGAGATCGCACGATTTCTCGCTCGCATTTTAATATTTTTAAATGATTATTTTGCATAGGATAGCTGAGGTCGATCTCTAACGTTGTTAGTTTTTACTTTTTTGATTTTGGTTACGGTTTTTTTTGTAAGCGGACATTTTCAATTTTGGAACCGGTTCTGAAAGTGAAATCACCCTTCTATAAAAAAAACTGGAACCAAAATCGAAGAAGTGAAAACTAACAACGTTAGAAATCGACCTCAGCTATCCTATGCAAAATAATCATTTAAAAATATTAAAATGCGAGCGAGAAATCGTGCGATAACCTTCCCATAGACTTAACATTAGCTGGAGCGTTTCTTCGCGTGACTAGCGTAGGCTCTTAATACAAGAACGTGACTGGGCGGTAGAATTTATTGTCGCGTAATTTGAGACTATGTGGACCATGTCAGAAAAACCAAAAATCTCTGAAAAAGGGAATTTCAGTCAAGGAATTTTACATAGTCTCCATGACCAGAAGACCTGATGAATATGTTACCAAATCCTGACCGTGATAGGAAATTAATTTTAATGTATCATGATCATTTAAAAAAATTCATCCTTCTCTGATCTTTGCACAGTAGAAGTGGCACACATCTTTTGGATATTTCACGACGTTTAGAGCGCCAAATATATGGAGCGCTTTCTTTAGTTGGTGGTCAAAGACTCAATAAATGGAACTGTTTAAAAAATGTAACCTGAAAAAGCGCTAATCAAGTCAATCTGCTTTGAAATTCAAAATCTCACAACAGTCAACCTTGCAAGTGAGTTTAATCTTGAGTGAATCTTGCAAGTGAGCAAGCAGCAAGTGAGTTCAATTATGATTTTATAATGTTACACAAAATTCTGAGTAATAAATTCCTTTATACTATGAGCTTTCTCCTTTATAAATAAATTTATTCTATTTTACATTTCTATAAATAAATTTATTCTATTTTACATCTTTATAAATAAATTTATTCTATTTTACATTTTTATAAATAAATTTATTAATAAATAATTTTTTTAATATTTTACATTTTTATAAATAAATTTATTATGTTTTATATTATATTTTAAATTATAATAAACAGATTTATAATTATTTTTATATTTCAATTTATAATAAAAAAAATTATAATATGTTTTATTATATTTTAATTTATAAAAAAATAAATTTATTAATATATAAATTTATTATATATTATTTGCTAATAAATAATTTGATAAAAAAATGTTTTAATAAGTTACTTAAATCTGGCAAAATATAAAAAGTTAAGTTTAATGTTATACAAAGCTAAATTTCATGGTGCATAAAGTAAAGTTTAATCTCATCAAAAAGTCACCTGTAAAAAATGCAGCCAAGTCTCGTAACTCATTTACCGTAAAAAGTACTGAGATCGTATAAAGCCAAGTTTAACTATCTTATTAACTCTGAAATTTTCATTCACAAAATCACTCCTAGTCTCTACATCTTTAGTTAATTATTATTTTGTGACTTGGCAATTACTTAGCACGAGAATGTGATGTATATAGTTAGTCTTAATCAAATAACACTATAACATATTAAGGTGTAATAACTTCCCTGTGCGTATATAATTTGCTTTAGTTAAATTATCCCATCCCATCCCATAACATAGTAAGGTGTAATAACTTCCCTGTGCTGCGTAATTGCCAAGTCACAAAATAATAATTAACGAAAGATGTAGAGACTAGGAGAGATTTGTGAATGAAAATTTCAGAGTTAATAAGATAGTTAAACTTGGCTTTATACGATCTCAGTACTTTTTACGGTAAATTAGTTACGAGACTTGGCTGCATTTTTTACAGGTGACTTTTTGATGAGATATAGTTTACTTACACATCAGCACTTATGAATAGGGATTACAGTGCATTTCTCTGAACACTGAGTGATCTGCAAATTAAAAAAAAAAAATAGCACAACAGTGCCCCAGTTTGCATGCATATGGTACATAAGTTTAAATTTATGCAATTAGAGTAACTGTATAAATTGCAAATGCGTCATTACAGTTGCGAAAGAGCTGTCATATTTTATTTACACTGATAATTAATGAAATAACTTATTTGCAGTTCTATTATACCTATAATTATTAATTATAATTCTTTTAATGGTAAACAATCTAGGTAACCATATCATCTAATTAGAGGCTTAGTTGTTTACAAATCTTGAGTCATCCATACTTTAATGGTGGAAAAAAACCCTCCCCCCCCCCCCCCATAAAAATCTAATTTAAAAAAATCTTAAATCAGAAAAAAAAAAAAATCCCTTTGAATTTTTTTTTTTTTTTTTAACTTCCTACTTGCTTGTGAAGATAGATATTGGAATTTTCTAAGGTCACATCCTTTTATAAGTGAACAAAAACTTCTAACTGATTGCAGGTTTCAAGAAAATATTTTAAAATAGAAAAATGAATATTCTAAAACTAACTGTTGATTAAAAATTTCTAACAGTGAGGATAATTTCCAAAAATTGTTCATTAAACAAATAGTTCTTTAATGAATTAATTTAAATTTTCATAATATATCTATTTTTATTAGCATTCAGAACATATAAATAGCTGTTTCACAAAGATATAACTATTCTGGCGAGGTTAAAATGAACACAAAACAATGACCACAAAATTAACAAAATCCTCAGTCCCAAACTGTGTACCTTCAATGAAATATTACATTTCATCTTACAACTTATGAAAATAATGTAGTATTAAACGTTTGTTATGAAAAATAAAAGGTTTAAAAAGTTTTTTTAAGCATCAATCAGTATGGTCTTTTAAACCAAAAAGTGATTTGATTAAAATTTTAGTCTTTTACATATAAATATTATAGTAGTTGAAGAAAAAATAAAGAAAGAATAAAGATATTAAATCATCTTTAGAGCTGTACTGTAACAAATTAATTCACTAGTATATCATATGAGCAAAATTTTATCTAAAATAATTATTTGAATAGTATGCAGGTGCAATGGCACTTTTTTTTTTTTCACAGTAAAATGAAAAAGTTAAAATACAGCATTCCTATCAAGTTTGGCTTTTTAAAAAGTTATTAAATATTATTAATACATTCTAAAAAAAACGGTCAGAATCGAGTTACTTTATTTCAATGGAATGTATAAAGGAAAATCATACCCAAAGCGAAATCATTATCAAGCTTCAGTTTAAATTAGCCTTAATGAATCATTATATTGTTTGGGAAGTGAACACTACCATTTTCTATGCACATATAAAACACACAACAAACAATAAATGAGATATCGTATGAAAGGATTTTGACTTAGTACACTTACATTCATAAAAACATGTTGTTTGATTAAGAATTGCAGAAAATTAAAAACTATTGAACATACTCATCAGCAAATCGAAAAAATTACAATGCGACAGCTTCGAACACAGTTTATCTGGTTTTGAATGTAAAGTGGTAGAAAATGTTTTACTTAAAGCAAAACCTGCAACAATTATATGAGAAAGAGAGGTATGAAAACATCTACAGAGAAAAAAAGATGAAAAATTAACTTTAAATCTGATAAATACAGCCAGGCTTTTGTTAGAAATGGACTCCAACGATACGATAATTCAGCGAAAGAGATGTGTTCATGGTAATAGAATACCTATTTATATCTTATTATTTAATCTATTATTTAATCTATTTATATCTCCCTGGATGTGTTTTATTTACTTCTGTATATAACGCAACCCTATGCTATACAACACCAAGCAAGGTTACTAAATAACCATTTTATCTCATGTTGGCAAAGCTTTGGCTTCGAATCACTGTGATTGGTTGCTCGAGAGCCCGAGCATCCCAGCGATTACCGTCTAGTTTTTCTTCTAGATCTGGGAACACTGTTCACACAATACAAACCTCCAAAATTTTCTTAATGCTACTACCCACCCAACACCATTACAGATCATAAAATTAACGTCCACATTTGTGAACATTTCTTGATTGGTTGACGAAACCATATACATAAGCAATTCATAAGTTATCTATTTTGTTCCTTTTATGATTTATAGTTATATTTATCTGGTGTGAGTTAAAATTTTTGCTTTTGTAAATTTTATTAGTTCTCATTATGCAGGATTTTATTGCCAATAGGTCTTATTTAAATTTCTCAAGCAGATTTAGTTGCGAAAACTTTAAATGACATATATAGCTCACATACAACTCGAACAGGATAGCTTTTGACCTCAATAGCAAAATACTTTGTTATTTCAGGATCGAAAATATAACGGAGGAATATAGATTACTCCGTGGAAAATAAAAAGTAATATAAATAACGTAATAACGTCGACTTTGAAAGTATTGGCTTCTCAAACTTTTGAGTTAATTCCCAAAATATATTACATTGCTGAAACATCTGGACATTTTTAAAATAAAAAAATATTATTTAGGCTTTGAAATTCCACAACCATTGTGATATATTTACTATATACAAGAGTATACGCATTTATGAGACCTAATGTACCTACGTTTTTTTAGAAAACTGAATTTTGTATGTGTTACTGTAAAAGCCCTGAGTCTGGTAAATCGTAGGATTTGTCGGTTATTCCTAGCATTTACCAAACTGAATTGGTAAAAGCCTGAAATATGTTTTTAAACGCTTCTGCTTTCGGCTATAGCTGAAAAATTTCGGCCTTTATTCCTTTTTGTAAAAGACCGCAGTGAGTGATGAACCTACAATCTTATCTATGAACATAGCTGCCAACTTTTACGCTTTTTCGCTACCACTAAAATTTTATAGTAAATATAAACTTATTAAATAGCCAAAATCATGCGATTCAATCAGGCAAAATTTTCTATTAATTTTTAGTGGTATCAAAAAAGCGTAAAAGTTGGCAGCTATGTATGAAGCAATTTGCCTCCTAACTCTTTTGTGTTTGCCCCAGATGCAGTCTCACTTCGTATAAGTATATATAGGTGTGAAACGCTACGATCTAGAATCAGTTTTATATGGTTTTCTTATTTTGTTGTAAAATAAGAGATAGACTGTGGAAAAAGTTTTATGACTTTTTGTAAGAGTCAGTAACTATTAGGCAGGAAAACACCTCTCATTTAGTGAGATATTCAATTTGTTAATAAATGAAGTAAAATAAGCTAAATGTGTGCGGGAAAAACAAACAGTTGATTAGATTATACGAGTTGTATTTACTTACAAAGAGGAATAATTGTTTTAAATTTAATATAGTGTCATGTTAAATTGTTGAAACCTAGGGATATTATGAACATGGGAGACGAAGATAAACTTATAGCGCCATTATCTCCAGAAAAAAATAGAAATACTGTATTATGTTACATTTGACGAATTGTTCAACTTCATATTCCAAGTTCATATCGCTCTTGGCCAAGGTAGAATCTGAATGATTAATGAACTGGTTTCTTTTAACAGCCTACATCAGTCACGCGAAAAAACGCTCCAGCTAATGTTAAGTCTATGGGAAGGTTATAGCGCGATTGCTCGCTCGCATTTTAATATTTTTAAATGATTTTTTTTTGCATAGGATAGATGAAGTCGATCTCTAACGTTGTTAGTTTTTAATTTTTCGATTTTGGTTCCAGTTTTTTTATATAAGGGTAATTTCACTTTCAGAACCGGTTCCAATCGGTTTCAAAATTAAAAATGTGAAAATGTCAGCTTATAAAAAAACCGTAACCAAAATCGAAAAAGTAAAAACTAACAACGTTAGAGATCGCACGATTTCTCGCTCGCATTTTAATATTTTTAAATGATTATTTTGCATAGGATAGCTGAGGTCGATCTCTAACGTTGTTAGTTTTTACTTTTTTGATTTTGGTTACGGTTTTTTTTGTAAGCGGACATTTTCAATTTTGGAACCGGTTCTGAAAGTGAAATCACCCTTCTATAAAAAAAACTGGAACCAAAATCGAAGAAGTGAAAACTAACAACGTTAGAAATCGACCTCAGCTATCCTATGCAAAATAATCATTTAAAAATATTAAAATGCGAGCGAGAAATCGTGCGATAACCTTCCCATAGACTTAACATTAGCTGGAGCGTTTCTTCGCGTGACTAGCGTAGGCTCTTAATACAAGAACGTGACTGGGCGGTAGAATTTATTGTCGCGTAATTTGAGACTATGTGGACCATGTCAGAAAAACCAAAAATCTCTGAAAAAGGGAACTTCAGTCAAGGAATTTTACATAGTCTCCATGACCAGAAGACCTGATGAATATGTTACCAAATCCTGACCGTGATAGGAAATTAATTTTAATGTATCATGATCATTTAAAAAAATTCATCCTTCTCTGATCTTTGCACAGTAGAAGTGGCACACATCTTTTGGATATTTCACGACGTTTAGAGCGCCAAATATATGGAGCGCTTTCTTTAGTTGGTGGTCAAAGACTCAATAAATGGAACTGTTTAAAAAATGTAACCTGAAAAAGCGCTAATCAAGTCAATCTGCTTTGAAATTCAAAATCTCACAACAGTCAACCTTGCAAGTGAGTTTAATCTTGAGTGAATCTTGCAAGTGAGCAAGCAGCAAGTGAGTTCAATTATGATTTTATAATGTTACACAAAATTCTGAGTAATAAATTCCTTTATACTATGAGCTTTCTCCTTTATAAATAAATTTATTCTATTTTACATTTCTATAAATAAATTTATTCTATTTTACATCTTTATAAATAAATTTATTCTATTTTACATTTTTATAAATAAATTTATTAATAAATAATTTTTTTAATATTTTACATTTTTATAAATAAATTTATTATGTTTTATATTATATTTTAAATTATAATAAACAGATTTATAATTATTTTTATATTTCAATTTATAATAAAAAAAATTATAATATGTTTTATTATATTTTAATTTATAAAAAAATAAATTTATTAATATATAAATTTATTATATATTATTTGCTAATAAATAATTTGATAAAAAAATGTTTTAATAAGTTACTTAAATCTGGCAAAATATAAAAAGTTAAGTTTAATGTTATACAAAGCTAAATTTCATGGTGCATAAAGTAAAGTTTAATCTCATCAAAAAGTCACCTGTAAAAAATGCAGCCAAGTCTCGTAACTCATTTACCGTAAAAAGTACTGAGATCGTATAAAGCCAAGTTTAACTATCTTATTAACTCTGAAATTTTCATTCACAAAATCACTCCTAGTCTCTACATCTTTAGTTAATTATTATTTTGTGACTTGGCAATTACTTAGCACGAGAATGTGATGTATATAGTTAGTCTTAATCAAATAACACTATAACATATTAAGGTGTAATAACTTCCCTGTGCGTATATAATTTGCTTTAGTTAAATTATCCCATCCCATAACATAGTAAGGTGTAATAACTTCCCTGTGCTGCATAATTGCCAAGTCACAAAATAATAATTAACGAAAGATGTAGAGACTAGGAGAGATTTGTGAATGAAAATTTCAGAGTTAATAAGATAGTTAAACTTGGCTTTATACGATCTCAGTACTTTTTACGGTAAATTAGTTACGAGACTTGGCTGCATTTTTTACAGGTGACTTTTTGATGAGATATAGTTTACTTACACATCAGCACTTATGAATAGGGATTACAGTGCATTTCTCTGAACACTGAGTGATCTGCAAATTAAAAAAAAAAATAGCACAACAGTGCCCCAGTTTGCATGCATATGGTACATAAGTTTAAATTTATGCAATTAGAGTAACTGTATAAATTGCAAATGCGTCATTACAGTTGCGAAAGAGCTGTCATATTTTATTTACACTGATAATTAATGAAATAACTTATTTGCAGTTCTATTATACCTATAATTATTAATTATAATTCTTTTAATGGTAAACAATCTAGGTAACCATATCATCTAATTAGAGGCTTAGTTGTTTACAAATCTTGAGTCATCCATACTTTAATGGTGGAAAAAAACCCTCCCCCCCCCCATAAAAATCTAATTTAAAAAAATCTTAAATCAGAAAAAAAAAAAAATCCCTTTGAATTTTTTTTTTTTTTTAACTTCCTACTTGCTTGTGAAGATAGATATTGGAATTTTCTAAGGTCACATCCTTTTATAAGTGAACAAAAACTTCTAACTGATTGCAGGTTTCAAGAAAATATTTTAAAATAGAAAAATGAATATTCTAAAACTAACTGTTGATTAAAAATTTCTAACAGTGAGGATAATTTCCAAAAATTGTTCATTAAACAAATAGTTCTTTAATGAATTAATTTAAATTTTCATAATATATCTATTTTTATTAGCATTCAGAACATATAAATAGCTGTTTCACAAAGATATAACTATTCTGGCGAGGTTAAAATGAACACAAAACAATGACCACAAAATTAACAAAATCCTCAGTCCCAAACTGTGTACCTTCAATGAAATATTACATTTCATCTTACAACTTATGAAAATAATGTAGTATTAAACGTTTGTTATGAAAAATAAAAGGTTTAAAAAGTTTTTTTAAGCATCAATCAGTATGGTCTTTTAAACCAAAAAGTGATTTGATTAAAATTTTAGTCTTTTACATATAAATATTATAGTAGTTGAAGAAAAAATAAAGAAAGAATAAAGATATTAAATCATCTTTAGAGCTGTACTGTAACAAATTAATTCACTAGTATATCATATGAGCAAAATTTTATCTAAAATAATTATTTGAATAGTATGCAGGTGCAATGGCACTTTTTTTTTTTTCACAGTAAAATGAAAAAGTTAAAATACAGCATTCCTATCAAGTTTGGCTTTTTAAAAAGTTATTAAATATTATTAATACATTCTAAAAAAAACGGTCAGAATCGAGTTACTTTATTTCAATGGAATGTATAAAGGAAAATCATACCCAAAGCGAAATCATTATCAAGCTTCAGTTTAAATTAGCCTTAATGAATCATTATATTGTTTGGGAAGTGAACACTACCATTTTCTATGCACATATAAAACACACAACAAACAATAAATGAGATATCGTATGAAAGGATTTTGACTTAGTACACTTACATTCATAAAAACATGTTGTTTGATTAAGAATTGCAGAAAATTAAAAACTATTGAACATACTCATCAGCAAATCGAAAAAATTACAATGCGACAGCTTCGAACACAGTTTATCTGGTTTTGAATGTAAAGTGGTAGAAAATGTTTTACTTAAAGCAAAACCTGCAACAATTATATGAGAAAGAGAGGTATGAAAACATCTACAGAGAAAAAAAGATGAAAAATTAACTTTAAATCTGATAAATACAGCCAGGCTTTTGTTAGAAATGGACTCCAACGATACGATAATTCAGCGAAAGAGATGTGTTCATGGTAATAGAATACCTATTTATATCTTATTATTTAATCTATTATTTAATCTATTTATATCTCCCTGGATGTGTTTTATTTACTTCTGTATATAACGCAACCCTATGCTATACAACAAAAAGCAAGGTTACTAAATAACCATTTTATCTCATGTTGGCAAAGCTTTGGCTTCGAATCACTGTGATTGGTTGCTCGAGAGCCCGAGCATCCCAGCGATTACCGTCTAGTTTTTCTTCTAGATCTGGGAACACTGTTCACACAATACAAACCTCCAAAATTTTCTTAATGCTACTACCCACCACCATTACAGATCATAAAATTAACGTCCACATTTGTGAACATTTCTTGATTGGTTGACGAAACCATATACATAAGCAATTCATAAGTTATCTATTTTGTTCCTTTTATGATTTATAGTTATATTTATCTGGTGTGAGTTAAAATTTTTGCTTTTGTAAATTTTATTAGTTCTCATTATGCAGGATTTTATTGCCAATAGGTCTTATTTAAATTTCTCAAGCAGATTTAGTTGCGAAAACTTTAAATGACATATATAGCTCACATACAACTCGAACAGGATAGCTTTTGACCTCAATAGCAAAATACTTTGTTATTTCAGGATCGAAAATATAACGGAGGAATATAGATTACTCCGTGGAAAATAAAAAGTAATATAAATAACGTAATAACGTCGACTTTGAAAGTATTGGCTTCTCAAACTTTTGAGTTAATTCCCAAAATATATTACATTGCTGAAACATCTGGACATTTTTAAAATAAAAAAATATTATTTAGGCTTTGAAATTCCACAACCATTGTGATATATTTACTATATACAAGAGTATACGCATTTATGAGACCTAATGTACCTACGTTTTTTTAGAAAACTGAATTTTGTATGTGTTACTGTAAAAGCCCTGAGTCTGGTAAATCGTAGGATTTGTCGGTTATTCCTAGCATTTACCAAACTGAATTGGTAAAAGCCTGAAATATGTTTTTAAACGCTTCTGCTTTCGGCTATAGCTGAAAAATTTCGGCCTTTATTCCTTTTTGTAAAAGACCGCAGTGAGTGATGAACCTACAATCTTATCTATGAACATAGCTGCCAACTTTTACGCTTTTTCGCTACCACTAAAATTTTATAGTAAATATAAACTTATTAAATAGCCAAAATCATGCGATTCAATCAGGCAAAATTTTCTATTAATTTTTAGTGGTATCAAAAAAGCGTAAAAGTTGGCAGCTATGTATGAAGCAATTTGCCTCCTAACTCTTTTGTGTTTGCCCCAGATGCAGTCTCACTTCGTATAAGTATATATAGGTGTGAAACGCTACGATCTAGAATCAGTTTTATATGGTTTTCTTATTTTGTTGTAAAATAAGAGATAGACTGTGGAAAAAGTTTTATGACTTTTTGTAAGAGTCAGTAACTATTAGGCAGGAAAACACCTCTCATTTAGTGAGATATTCAATTTGTTAATAAATGAAGTAAAATAAGCTAAATGTGTGCGGGAAAAACAAACAGTTGATTAGATTATACGAGTTGTATTTACTTACAAAGAGGAATAATTGTTTTAAATTTAATATAGTGTCATGTTAAATTGTTGAAACCTAGGGATATTATGAACATGGGAGACGAAGATAAACTTATAGCGCCATTATCTCCAGAAAAAAATAGAAATACTGTATTATGTTACATTTGACGAATTGTTCAACTTCATATTCCAAGTTCATATCGCTCTTGGCCAAGGTAGAATCTGAATGATTAATGAACTGGTTTCTTTTAACAGCCTACATCAGTCACGCGAAAAAACGCTCCAGCTAATGTTAAGTCTATGGGAAGGTTATAGCGCGATTGCTCGCTCGCATTTTAATATTTTTAAATGATTTTTTTTTGCATAGGATAGATGAAGTCGATCTCTAACGTTGTTAGTTTTTAATTTTTCGATTTTGGTTCCAGTTTTTTTATATAAGGGTAATTTCACTTTCAGAACCGGTTCCAATCGGTTTCAAAATTAAAAATGTGAAAATGTCAGCTTATAAAAAAACCGTAACCAAAATCGAAAAAGTAAAAACTAACAACGTTAGAGATCGCACGATTTCTCGCTCGCATTTTAATATTTTTAAATGATTATTTTGCATAGGATAGCTGAGGTCGATCTCTAACGTTGTTAGTTTTTACTTTTTTGATTTTGGTTACGGTTTTTTTTGTAAGCGGACATTTTCAATTTTGGAACCGGTTCTGAAAGTGAAATCACCCTTCTATAAAAAAAACTGGAACCAAAATCGAAGAAGTGAAAACTAACAACGTTAGAAATCGACCTCAGCTATCCTATGCAAAATAATCATTTAAAAATATTAAAATGCGAGCGAGAAATCGTGCGATAACCTTCCCATAGACTTAACATTAGCTGGAGCGTTTCTTCGCGTGACTAGCGTAGGCTCTTAATACAAGAACGTGACTGGGCGGTAGAATTTATTGTCGCGTAATTTGAGACTATGTGGACCATGTCAGAAAAACCAAAAATCTCTGAAAAAGGGAACTTCAGTCAAGGAATTTTACATAGTCTCCATGACCAGAAGACCTGATGAATATGTTACCAAATCCTGACCGTGATAGGAAATTAATTTTAATGTATCATGATCATTTAAAAAAATTCATCCTTCTCTGATCTTTGCACAGTAGAAGTGGCACACATCTTTTGGATATTTCACGACGTTTAGAGCGCCAAATATATGGAGCGCTTTCTTTAGTTGGTGGTCAAAGACTCAATAAATGGAACTGTTTAAAAAATGTAACCTGAAAAAGCGCTAATCAAGTCAATCTGCTTTGAAATTCAAAATCTCACAACAGTCAACCTTGCAAGTGAGTTTAATCTTGAGTGAATCTTGCAAGTGAGCAAGCAGCAAGTGAGTTCAATTATGATTTTATAATGTTACACAAAATTCTGAGTAATAAATTCCTTTATACTATGAGCTTTCTCCTTTATAAATAAATTTATTCTATTTTACATTTCTATAAATAAATTTATTCTATTTTACATCTTTATAAATAAATTTATTCTATTTTACATTTTTATAAATAAATTTATTAATAAATAATTTTTTTAATATTTTACATTTTTATAAATAAATTTATTATGTTTTATATTATATTTTAAATTATAATAAACAGATTTATAATTATTTTTATATTTCAATTTATAATAAAAAAAATTATAATATGTTTTATTATATTTTAATTTATAAAAAAATAAATTTATTAATATATAAATTTATTATATATTATTTGCTAATAAATAATTTGATAAAAAAATGTTTTAATAAGTTACTTAAATCTGGCAAAATATAAAAAGTTAAGTTTAATGTTATACAAAGCTAAATTTCATGGTGCATAAAGTAAAGTTTAATCTCATCAAAAAGTCACCTGTAAAAAATGCAGCCAAGTCTCGTAACTCATTTACCGTAAAAAGTACTGAGATCGTATAAAGCCAAGTTTAACTATCTTATTAACTCTGAAATTTTCATTCACAAAATCACTCCTAGTCTCTACATCTTTAGTTAATTATTATTTTGTGACTTGGCAATTACTTAGCACGAGAATGTGATGTATATAGTTAGTCTTAATCAAATAACACTATAACATATTAAGGTGTAATAACTTCCCTGTGCGTATATAATTTGCTTTAGTTAAATTATCCCATCCCATAACATAGTAAGGTGTAATAACTTCCCTGTGCTGCGTAATTGCCAAGTCACAAAATAATAATTAACGAAAGATGTAGAGACTAGGAGAGATTTGTGAATGAAAATTTCAGAGTTAATAAGATAGTTAAACTTGGCTTTATACGATCTCAGTACTTTTTACGGTAAATTAGTTACGAGACTTGGCTGCATTTTTTACAGGTGACTTTTTGATGAGATATAGTTTACTTACACATCAGCACTTATGAATAGGGATTACAGTGCATTTCTCTGAACACTGAGTGATCTGCAAATTAAAAAAAAAAATAGCACAACAGTGCCCCAGTTTGCATGCATATCGTACATAAGTTTAAATTTATGCAATTAGAGTAACTGTATAAATTGCAAATGCGTCATTACAGTTGCGAAAGAGCTGTCATATTTTATTTACACTGATAATTAATGAAATAACTTATTTGCAGTTCTATTATACCTATAATTATTAATTATAATTCTTTTAATGGTAAACAATCTAGGTAACCATATCATCTAATTAGAGGCTTAGTTGTTTACAAATCTTGAGTCATCCATACTTTAATGGTGGAAAAAAACCCTCCCCCCCCCCATAAAAATCTAATTTAAAAAAATCTTAAATCAGAAAAAAAAAAAAATCCCTTTGAATTTTTTTTTTTTTTTAACTTCCTACTTGCTTGTGAAGATAGATATTGGAATTTTCTAAGGTCACATCCTTTTATAAGTGAACAAAAACTTCTAACTGATTGCAGGTTTCAAGAAAATATTTTAAAATAGAAAAATGAATATTCTAAAACTAACTGTTGATTAAAAATTTCTAACAGTGAGGATAATTTCCAAAAATTGTTCATTAAACAAATAGTTCTTTAATGAATTAATTTAAATTTTCATAATATATCTATTTTTATTAGCATTCAGAACATATAAATAGCTGTTTCACAAAGATATAACTATTCTGGCGAGGTTAAAATGAACACAAAACAATGACCACAAAATTAACAAAATCCTCAGTCCCAAACTGTGTACCTTCAATGAAATATTACATTTCATCTTACAACTTATGAAAATAATGTAGTATTAAACGTTTGTTATGAAAAATAAAAGGTTTAAAAAGTTTTTTTAAGCATCAATCAGTATGGTCTTTTAAACCAAAAAGTGATTTGATTAAAATTTTAGTCTTTTACATATAAATATTATAGTAGTTGAAGAAAAAATAAAGAAAGAATAAAGATATTAAATCATCTTTAGAGCTGTACTGTAACAAATTAATTCACTAGTATATCATATGAGCAAAATTTTATCTAAAATAATTATTTGAATAGTATGCAGGTGCAATGGCACTTTTTTTTTTTTCACAGTAAAATGAAAAAGTTAAAATACAGCATTCCTATCAAGTTTGGCTTTTTAAAAAGTTATTAAATATTATTAATACATTCTAAAAAAAACGGTCAGAATCGAGTTACTTTATTTCAATGGAATGTATAAAGGAAAATCATACCCAAAGCGAAATCATTATCAAGCTTCAGTTTAAATTAGCCTTAATGAATCATTATATTGTTTGGGAAGTGAACACTACCATTTTCTATGCACATATAAAACACACAACAAACAATAAATGAGATATCGTATGAAAGGATTTTGACTTAGTACACTTACATTCATAAAAACATGTTGTTTGATTAAGAATTGCAGAAAATTAAAAACTATTGAACATACTCATCAGCAAATCGAAAAAATTACAATGCGACAGCTTCGAACACAGTTTATCTGGTTTTGAATGTAAAGTGGTAGAAAATGTTTTACTTAAAGCAAAACCTGCAACAATTATATGAGAAAGAGAGGTATGAAAACATCTACAGAGAAAAAAAGATGAAAAATTAACTTTAAATCTGATAAATACAGCCAGGCTTTTGTTAGAAATGGACTCCAACGATACGATAATTCAGCGAAAGAGATGTGTTCATGGTAATAGAATACCTATTTATATCTTATTATTTAATCTATTATTTAATCTATTTATATCTCCCTGGATGTGTTTTATTTACTTCTGTATATAACGCAACCCTATGCTATACAACACCAAGCAAGGTTACTAAATAACCATTTTATCTCATGTTGGCAAAGCTTTGGCTTCGAATCACTGTGATTGGTTGCTCGAGAGCCCGAGCATCCCAGCGATTACCGTCTAGTTTTTCTTCTAGATCTGGGAACACTGTTCACACAATACAAACCTCCAAAATTTTCTTAATGCTACTACCCACCACCATTACAGATCATAAAATTAACGTCCACATTTGTGAACATTTCTTGCTTGGTTGACGAAACCATATACATAAGCAATTCATAAGTTATCTATTTTGTTCCTTTTATGATTTATAGTTATATTTATCTGGTGTGAGTTAAAATTTTTGCTTTTGTAAATTTTATTAGTTCTCATTATGCAGGATTTTATTGCCAATAGGTCTTATTTAAATTTCTCAAGCAGATTTAGTTGCGAAAACTTTAAATGACATATATAGCTCACATACAACTCGAACAGGATAGCTTTTGACCTCAATAGCAAAATACTTTGTTATTTCAGGATCGAAAATATAACGGAGGAATATAGATTACTCCGTGGAAAATAAAAAGTAATATAAATAACGTAATAACGTCGACTTTGAAAGTATTGGCTTCTCAAACTTTTGAGTTAATTCCCAAAATATATTACATTGCTGAAACATCTGGACATTTTTAAAATAAAAAAATATTATTTAGGCTTTGAAATTCCACAACCATTGTGATATATTTACTATATACAAGAGTATACGCATTTATGAGACCTAATGTACCTACGTTTTTTTAGAAAACTGAATTTTGTATGTGTTACTGTAAAAGCCCTGAGTCTGGTAAATCGTAGGATTTGTCGGTTATTCCTAGCATTTACCAAACTGAATTGGTAAAAGCCTGAAATATGTTTTTAAACGCTTCTGCTTTCGGCTATAGCTGAAAAATTTCGGCCTTTATTCCTTTTTGTAAAAGACCGCAGTGAGTGATGAACCTACAATCTTATCTATGAACATAGCTGCCAACTTTTACGCTTTTTCGCTACCACTAAAATTTTATAGTAAATATAAACTTATTAAATAGCCAAAATCATGCGATTCAATCAGGCAAAATTTTCTATTAATTTTTAGTGGTATCAAAAAAGCGTAAAAGTTGGCAGCTATGTATGAAGCAATTTGCCTCCTAACTCTTTTGTGTTTGCCCCAGATGCAGTCTCACTTCGTATAAGTATATATAGGTGTGAAACGCTACGATCTAGAATCAGTTTTATATGGTTTTCTTATTTTGTTGTAAAATAAGAGATAGACTGTGGAAAAAGTTTTATGACTTTTTGTAAGAGTCAGTAACTATTAGGCAGGAAAACACCTCTCATTTAGTGAGATATTCAATTTGTTAATAAATGAAGTAAAATAAGCTAAATGTGTGCGGGAAAAACAAACAGTTGATTAGATTATACGAGTTGTATTTACTTACAAAGTGGAATAATTGTTTTAAATTTAATATAGTGTCATGTTAAATTGTTGAAACCTAGGGATATTATGAACATGGGAGACGAAGATAAACTTATAGCGCCATTATCTCCAGAAAAAAATAGAAATACTGTATTATGTTACATTTGACGAATTGTTCAACTTCATATTCCAAGTTCATATCGCTCTTGGCCAAGGTAGAATCTGAATGATTAATGAACTGGTTTCTTTTAACAGCCTACATCAGTCACGCGAAAAAACGCTCCAGCTAATGTTAAGTCTATGGGAAGGTTATAGCGCGATTGCTCGCTCGCATTTTAATATTTTTAAATGATTTTTTTTTGCATAGGATAGATGAAGTCGATCTCTAACGTTGTTAGTTTTTAATTTTTCGATTTTGGTTCCAGTTTTTTTATATAAGGGTAATTTCACTTTCAGAACCGGTTCCAATCGGTTTCAAAATTAAAAATGTGAAAATGTCAGCTTATAAAAAAACCGTAACCAAAATCGAAAAAGTAAAAACTAACAACGTTAGAGATCGCACGATTTCTCGCTCGCATTTTAATATTTTTAAATGATTATTTTGCATAGGATAGCTGAGGTCGATCTCTAACGTTGTTAGTTTTTACTTTTTTGATTTTGGTTACGGTTTTTTTTGTAAGCGGACATTTTCAATTTTGGAACCGGTTCTGAAAGTGAAATCACCCTTCTATAAAAAAAACTGGAACCAAAATCGAAGAAGTGAAAACTAACAACGTTAGAAATCGACCTCAGCTATCCTATGCAAAATAATCATTTAAAAATATTAAAATGCGAGCGAGAAATCGTGCGATAACCTTCCCATAGACTTAACATTAGCTGGAGCGTTTCTTCGCGTGACTAGCGTAGGCTCTTAATACAAGAACGTGACTGGGCGGTAGAATTTATTGTCGCGTAATTTGAGACTATGTGGACCATGTCAGAAAAACCAAAAATCTCTGAAAAGGGGAATTTCAGTCAAGGAATTTTACATAGTCTCCATGACCAGAAGACCTGATGAATATGTTACCAAATCCTGACCGTGATAGGAAATTAATTTTAATGTATCATGATCATTTAAAAAAATTCATCCTTCTCTGATCTTTGCACAGTAGAAGTGGCACACATCTTTTGGATATTTCACGACGTTTAGAGCGCCAAATATATGGAGCGCTTTCTTTAGTTGGTGGTCAAAGACTCAATAAATGGAACTGTTTAAAAAATGTAACCTGAAAAAGCGCTAATCAAGTCAATCTGCTTTGAAATTCAAAATCTCACAACAGTCAACCTTGCAAGTGAGTTTAATCTTGAGTGAATCTTGCAAGTGAGCAAGCAGCAAGTGAGTTCAATTATGATTTTATAATGTTACACAAAATTCTGAATAATAAATTCCTTTATACTATGAGCTTTCTCCTTTATAAATAAATTTATTCTATTTTACATTTCTATAAATAAATTTATTCTATTTTACATCTTTATAAATAAATTTATTCTATTTTACATTTTTATAAATAAATTTATTAATAAATAATTTTTTTAATATTTTACATTTTTATAAATAAATTTATTATGTTTTATATTATATTTTAAATTATAATAAACAGATTTATAATTATTTTTATATTTCAATTTATAATAAAAAAAATTATAATATGTTTTATTATATTTTAATTTATAAAAAAATAAATTTATTAATATATAAATTTATTATATATTATTTGCTAATAAATAATTTGATAAAAAAATGTTTTAATAAGTTACTTAAATCTGGCAAAATATAAAAAGTTAAGTTTAATGTTATACAAAGCTAAATTTCATGGTGCATAAAGTAAAGTTTAATCTCATCAAAAAGTCACCTGTAAAAAATGCAGCCAAGTCTCGTAACTCATTTACCGTAAAAAGTACTGAGATCGTATAAAGCCAAGTTTAACTATCTTATTAACTCTGAAATTTTCATTCACAAAATCACTCCTAGTCTCTACATCTTTAGTTAATTATTATTTTGTGACTTGGCAATTACTTAGCACGAGAATGTGATGTATATAGTTAGTCTTAATCAAATAACACTATAACATATTAAGGTGTAATAACTTCCCTGTGCGTATATAATTTGCTTTAGTTAAATTATCCCATCCCATCCCATAACATAGTAAGGTGTAATAACTTCCCTGTGCTGCGTAATTGCCAAGTCACAAAATAATAATTAACTAAAGATGTAGAGACTAGGAGTGATTTTGTGACTGAAAATTTCAGAGTTAATAAGATAGTTAAACTTGGCTTTATACGATCTCAGTACTTTTTACGGTAAATGAGTTACGAGACTTGGCTGCATTTTTTACAGGTGACTTTTTGATGAGATTTCACTTCTTTTTGTAAGTAACCCTCCTTTTCTTGATTTTGGGTTCTTTTTGGAGATCATCCACTGATTTTCGCTAAGCCCACACTCTGTCCCTATTATTTACAGGTATCAAAAAATTGAAGCTTTAGTTTCGTTTGCAAAGTACTGTAGATAAAAAGAGATTTCAGGTTCCTAGGCAAGCACTAAATTATGGGAGGGGGAGTGTCAAAAGTACTCTCAATTGCTTCCAGGATAGGCGCTATGCATCTGAGATATAACTCGCAGCCCTAGATACTTGATATTTAACATAAAAGAACTTTTTAGTATAAAAAGAAAGCCAAAATTAAAATTTCCGGAAATTTCCAATAAATCAAACTATATTCCTTTTTTCGATGGTTTTTTTTTTCGTTTTTTTTTAAGACTTTTTTTTATTATTTACGGATTTTTTAATTTTTCCTTACTTTGAGTACAAAACCCTGCCTTTCTGCCAAATGTCAATCTTCTAGGACTACAAAATCGAATTATTTTCAAATTTTCGACTTTTTATGAATTTATTGATTTTTCGATTTTAATTCTAAGTTACCTGATTGTCATGCCAATATAGTAATTATTTGATCCGTCTTCTTAGGATCATTTAGGTTCAATTTAGAGATAAATCAAGTGAATCTTAGAGTCACCATGATTTTATTTAGAAAGGACTATCAAGCCATAACCAGCCAGTAATGTCTGGAGGGTAGGGGGAGCTGTAAAAAATTTTGTGGGGCTAACATCATTTAACAATCCATATTTCATATGTGAAGTAAATAGAGTACAACATGTGAAAGAAAACAAACCTGTCTATAAAGAAATCGCCTATATCGTAGCCAGTCTATAGCGGAACTTTTCTATAACGAAATTCGTAAACGAAAGAAAAGAAAACCATAATCCGGGGGAAATAACATAAAACAATTAGGGGCGTTGTACTAGCTAATAGGACAATTATCTTATAACTAATGTTTCTAGCAGTACAAAAGCAAATTGTTTTCGAATTTTCGATTTCTTAAACATATTTCGATTTTTCGATTTTATTTTCGAATTTTTTAATTGTTCCTTTTATTGAATAGTAAATACTACCTTTACACCAAGTTTTAAGTTTCTAAGACTACAAGATAAAAATATTTTCAATTTTTGATTTTTTCGCATTTTTTTTTTTTATAATTTTCTGGATTTTATAATTTTTTCTTATTTTGTATCCTTTATTACAAATTTTAAGTTTCTAGAGCTACAAAATCGAATTATTTTAAAATTTCCGATCTTTTTCGAGTTTCTTATTCTATTTTCGAATTTATTGTGTTTTAATTTTTCTTTTTTCTGTATCTTAAACAATAAGTTTACGCCGAATTTTAAGTTCTAAAGCTACAAAATCGAATTTTTTTCAATTTTCGAATTTTCGAATTTTTTTTCGAATTTTACAGATTTTTTATTTATTTCTTTTTTTGTATCCTAAATACTAACTTTATTCCAAATTTTAAGTTCCTAGCTTTACAAAATCGAATTATTTTCAAATTTTCGTTTTTTTTTTGATTTTTTTATTTTATTTTCAATTTTTGTTGTGTTTTTAATTTTTCTTTTTCTGAATCCTAAACACTACCTTTACACCAAATATTCAGTTTCTAAGACTACGAGATCGTATTATTTTCAATTTCTCTCTTTTTCTTTCTTTCTTTCTATTTTGTTTTTTTAAATTTTCGATTTTTTTTTTAATTATCCATATTTTTTAATGTTTCCTTATTTAGTATCTTAAATATTACCTTTATTCCAAATTTCAAGTTTCTAGTGCTATGAAATCAAATTATTTTCAAAATTTCCTTATTTTTCGATTTCTTTCGATTTTTTTAATTTTATTTTCGAATTTTATTGCGTTTTTATTTTAACTTATTCTGAATCCTAAACACTATCTTTACCGCGAATTTTAAGTTTCTAAGGCCAAAAGATCAAATTATTTAAATTTTTTTCAAATTTTTTCGAATTTTTTTATTTTTTTTTCGAGTTTTCTGGATTTTTTAATTTTTGCTTATTTTGCTTCCTAAATACTACATTTATTCCGAATTCCAAGTTTCTAGCGCAACAAAATTGGATTATTTGAAATTTTTCGATTTTTTTCGATTTTTCGATTTTATTTTCAATTTTTTTTTGTGTGTTTTTGATGTTTTCTTTTTCTGAATTCTAAACACTACCTTCACACCAAATTTTAAGTTTTTAAGACTACAAGATCGTGTTATTTTCAAATTTCAATTTTGTTCGATTTTTTTGAATTTTCGAATGTTTTTTTTTTTTTTTAAATTTTCCGGATTTTATATTTTTTCCTTTCTTTGTATCGGAAATGCTAGCTTTATTCCAAATTTTCAGTTTCTGTGGATGTGGGATATACTCAATCTTTTTGATGACGCGAGAGTGAGTGAGTGTGTGAGTGACAAAAAATCGAAACTTTGAGTTCATATATCGTCTGCACTAATTTATGGGTATTTTTGAATTATCCATATTTTTGAATTTTTCGTTATTTAGTATCTTAAATATTACCTTTATTCCAAATTTCAAGTTTCTAGCGCTATGAAATCGAATTATTTTCAAATTTTCCTTATTTTTCGATTTTTCCGATTTTTTCGATTTTTTTGTTTTATTTTCGAATTTTATTTGGTTTTTTATTTTAACTTATTCTGAATCCTAAACACTATCTTTACTGCGAATTTTAAGTTTCTAAGGCTAAAAGATCAAATTATTTTAATTTTTTCAATTTTTTTCGAATTTTTCGAATTTTTGAATTTTTTTTTCAAATTTTCCGGAATTTTTAATTTTTCCTTATTTTGCATCCTAAATACTACCTTTATTCCGAATTCCAAGTTTCTAGCGCAACAAAATCGGATTATTTGAAATTTTTCGATTTTTTTCGATTTTCGATTTTTTCAATTTTGCTTTCGATTTTTTTGGTGTTTTTGATGTTTTCTTTTTCTGGATGATAAACACTACCTTCACACCGAATCTTAAGTTCCTAAGACTACAAGATCGTATTATTTTCAATTTTCAATTTTGATGGAATTTGTTGAATTTTCGAATGTTTTTTTTTTCGAATTTTCCGGATTTTATAATTTTTCCTTTCTTTGTATCCTAGACACTACCTTTTTTCCAAATGTCAAGTTTCTAGGGCTACGGGATCTACCTAATCTTTTTGATGACGCGTGAACGAGTGAGTGAGTGAGTGACAAAAAATCGAATGTTTGAGTTCATATATCGTCTGAACTAGAAAAGATAGAAAGTTTTAATTTTAAATTTTGGTCCTGTGTGCCAAATACTCTAGAAAAACGAAGTTTCAAATTTTTGGGATACTCCAGCGCGGAGATATGAGGGGGTCAAAAGTGCCCTGAGTTGCTTCCATGAAAAGTATGCTTACGCCTGTCCTCTCTCGACTTTACGGAGGCACTGCCGTGCCTCCAGATCTAAAACAAACTATCCCCATCCTGTGGGATTTGTTTTTCAATGTTTTACTTTATTTAATGCAAAACATAGATTGCATCCGACAACTCATAAAAAAGTCCTCCGGCCTGCACCGGCAGGAAAAGGTAGCTTTCCTATATCTTCGTTTTAAAATTTTAGCTAATGTTACTCAAAAACAGCAAGTTAAAATGCAAAGAAACCGTTTACAAAAGATTCGTTTACACTGAATTTGAATAAGAAATTCGCCAAATTATTGAGCTATAGCCAAGTTGGCTTCATTTATGAAGACTTATTTTTGTCGCTAAATTTGGCGAGATTTCGCCAATTGTCGCCAAGTTTGGCGAGAATTTGGCGCTAATGGATATGAATATATAGTTTTATGCGTATGATTGGGAAAATGATTACAACAATGAAAGAAAATAATTTGCGAGAAATCGCGTTCACTAAAACTTATAAATTTATATTAAAATCATTAAAATTACAGACATTACAATACACTTTCATAAAACAAGTTGTTAAGTGTTTGTTTCTGTGTAATGTAGTTAATAAATGATGTGTGTTAAGAAACGAATCTTTAATAAATAATTATAAGACATATAAAGATATACACTAACTAACAAAGAAGCGTCACACTGGCGACGAGTTAAACGTTGATGCTTCTAGTTTTGTAATCTTGCTACTTTAGATTACTACTTCAATTTCGGAAGATTGGAACAAGGTAAGAAAATCTTATTATTCTATTAAAATGGAACAATTAGTTGAAGAATTAATTAAACAAAATAAGGCGTTAATGGATGCGCTAAAGGGGGATAGCACCCTAAAGAATAATAAGGTTTCTGGAGTACAATTTGAGAAATATGATGAATCATTAGAAAGTTTTGATACCTTCATGGATAGGTTTGAAGCCTTTCTAGATATACAAAATGTTCCTAAGGAAAAACGCGCAAAAACACTAATATCAAGTTTATCTGCAAAGCTATATAACTTGTTAAAAAATCTTCTTGCTCCACAAAATCCCAGTGATCAGGAATATGAAGCGCTTAAACAAATTTTGCAAGAACATTTGAATCCGAAACCATTAATAATACCTAGTAGACACACGTTTTTAAACAGGAAACAACATGAAGGGGAAAGCGTTAGTTCTTATCTTGCTGAACTTCGCTCTTTAGCAATTCCTTGCAAATACACTCAACTTATGTTGAATACTATGTTGAGAGATGTTTTCGTTAGTGGTTTACGAGATAGGGCAATCCTAGATCGGCTATTTGAAGAAGACGATATCGATCTCGATAAAACAGTTACGATCGCTTTAGCAATGGAACGAGCTAATAAAGGAGTTAATGATATAATTGGTAAGCCACAAGAAATTAAAGCCGTTGGTGCATATAAAGGAAAAAATATAACACCACAACCTAAGAACACACAAAAGAAAAATAACATAGTACATTGTTCTAGATGTAACGGATCAAATCATAATAAATTTAACTGTAAGTTTAAAGCAAGTAAATGTAGAGTTTGCCAGCGTATTGGCCACATTGAACGAGCTTGTTATTATTCTAAGGAGGCTAAACCAAACAAAATGGTGAAGCAAAAACAGTTTCATGTACATGATTCAGAAGTTCAAAATTCAATTCCACTTCATAGTTTAGAAGTAGAGAGCGTTTGCATGAAAGAAGAATTTCCTAAAAGACCTCCCATAATAGTAACTGTTGAAATTGAAGGTAAATCGGTTGAAATGGAAGTCGATACAGGCGGTACAGTATCAGTAATGAGTTTAAAGAGATTTAAAGATATTTCGAAGAAAAAAATATGTCCTACAGACTTGAAATTTAAGACCTATAATGGTGAAACTCTTAAACCCCTGGGTTACTCAACAGTTAAAGTAAAATATAAGAATCAAACAGAATACTTAAATTTATATATTGTTAAAGAAGACTTAGACACTATCTTGGGTCGAGAATGGCTGTATAAAATCAATTTAGATTGGGTAAGGATTAAAGCTCTTACAGTTGTAAATCAGGGAAATCTTACAAAACTGTTAGAAGAATACGCAGACATATTTGATGAAAAATTTGGCGAAATAAAAAATTATGAATGCAGTCTTGAGTTAAAACCGGATGCCGTTCCAGTTTTTTGCAGACCGAGACCATTACCGTTTGCAATGAAAAAGCGTGTTGAAGAGGAATTAGAACGACTTGAGAAAGACGGAGTTATCAAAAAGTCGAATATTTCTGATTGGGCGACTCCAATTGTACCAGTAGTTAAAGCAAATGGGAAAATTCGATTATGTGCTGATTATTCAGTCACTCTTAACAAAAATCTAAAAATTCAAAGACATCCTCTTCCAAAAACAGAAGAAATTTTTGCTTCACTGAATGATGGTAAGATATTTTCAAAGATTGACTTTAGTCAAGCTTATTTACAAATGAAGGTTCACCCTGACAGTCAAAAATTATTAACGATTAATACTCATAAAGGACTTTATGAATGCACAAGACTAATGTTTGGAATTAACTCAGCACCTGCTATATGGCAGAAATATATAGAAAGTGTATTGCATGATTTAGAAGGAGTAGAAGTATTTTATGATGATGCACGGATCGCAGCACCAGATTTCCAGACACATTTGTCAAGATTACGGAAATTTTTCGATAGATGTCGTCAACATGGATTGAGAATAAATAAAGATAAATGCAAATTTTTCCAGAATGAAATTGAATTTTTGGGATATAAGATAAATGCACAAGGATTATCTAAAACAGATGAAAAGATTGCTGCAATTAAGAATGCTAAAATTCCTAAGAACGTTCAAGAAATTCAGTCTTTTATGGGATTAGTTAACTTTTATTCTAGATTCTCAAACAAACTTGCTACTTTAGCATATCCATTACACAACTTGACAAAAAAAGGTGTTCCATGGATTTGGGATAAAAAGTGTCAAGAAGCAATTCAAAACATAAAAGATGAAATCTGTTCAGATAGAGTATTAGCACACTATGATCCAAAACTTCCTATTTTCCTTGCAGCTGATGCATCTCCAGTCGGTTTGGGGGCAGTGCTCTCTCACAAATTTCCAGATGGTTCCGAGAGGCCTATTGCATTTGCTTCAAGAACACTTTCACTAACTGAACAACGCTATTCACAGATTGATAAAGAAGCTCTAGCTCTAGTCTGGGCTGTGAAAAAGTTTTATCTTTACCTAAAAGGAAATCGATTCACTCTCATTACAGATCACAAACCACTCGTGGCAATTTTTGCTTGCAAAAAGGGTCTTCCAGTTTTGTCTGCTACAAGACTTTTGCATTATGCTCTAGTACTACAGTCTTATCAGTTCGACATAATTTATCGGAATACTAAGGATCATGAAACACTTCCAATAACAGCAAGAGATTTAGCCAAAGCAACTGCAAATGACGAAGATTTGGCACCCTTGCTAAATGCTTTAAAAAGGGGAACTTCTCTAAAAGGGAAGGAAGTCGAATATACTCTCCAGGATGGTTGCATTATGTACGGCCAAAGAGTCTGTGTACCTAAAAAATACCATAAAAAAGTTTTGGAAGAACTTCATCAAGGACATTTAGGAGTTGTTAAAATGAAGGCAATAGCCAGATCCTATGTCAATTGGAAAAACATAGATAAAGACATCGAAGATGTTGTTAAAAATTGTACAGATTGTTCCAGGATTAAAGATTATCCTCCAAAATCTAAAACACACCATTGGGAGTATCCAAGTTTTCCATGGGAAAGAATTCATGTTGATTTTGCAGGGCCAATTTTTGAGCATATGTTTTTATTAATTGTAGATGCACACTCTAAATGGCTCGAAGTCTATCCTATGAAATCGACAACTGCCTTGAAAACAGTAGAATGTCTAAGAGATTGTTTTGCTCGTTTTGGATTACCAGTCATGTTAGTCAGTGACAACGGACCACAGTTTTCCTCATATGAGTTCCAAGAATTTATGCAAAATAATGGAATTTTTCATAAAACGAGTGCACCTTTCAAGCCCTCCAGCAATGGTCAAGCAGAAAGGTATGTACACACTTTGAAACAATCCCTTCGAGCAATGCAAAACTACCCTGGTAGTATCAATCAAAAAATCAACTGCTTTCTGTTACAATATCGGAAATCACCGAATATGACTACAATGCAGTCTCCAGCAAGTATGTTCTTGAAAAGAGAGATTCGTACGAGAATTGACCTCTTAATTCCTAATACTAAAGAAAGAATTCAGAATAAAATTAGGAAGGATATATATTTCAATGATCGGTATTTTGAAGTGGGTGAAAAAGTAGCTGTACGAGATTACACTGCAGCTAATTCAAAATGGAAATTCGGTCGTATCATCAGCCGAGATGGTGAATTACATTATACCATAAATGTTCAAGGCAATTTGGTTAGACGACATGTTGATCAAATTCGATCAGCAGGTGAAGAAGTGGACAATGATGTTCAGTATAGACCAAGAGTAACTAATATGAATGTCCCATCTGATCCAACAGTGACTTCAACGGAGACAGATGAAGCATCGACTGAGCCACCTACGACCTCCGAGGATATCGCCAAAGATATGCCTCCATCACTGCCAACAGTCACACCTCCAAGTGCTCCTTCAGTTAGCACACCCCAAGTTGTCCAAAATCCAGTGCAACTAAGACGATCTAAAAGGATCCGGAAACCTCCAAAAAGATTGTGCTGTTAATTTGAAAGGGGAGGAAACTGTCGTGTATTAAAATGAAGGTATTACACTAAAATGGCAAACGCGCGAATAGCCAACTTTTATCTGCTGTGTTTTGGCAACGAGCAGAAACTTTGGAACTGGGATAAAATGTTGTTTGGATAGATTTATGTTTATTGTTAAGTGTTTGTTTCTGTGTAATGTAGTTAATAAATGATGTGTGTTAAGAAACGAATCTTTAATAAATAATTATAAGACATATAAAGATATACACTAACTAACAAAGAAGCGTCACAGAAAATCCCTCTTCAACAACAACATTTCACTTAGCGTAAATCATAGTTCAAAAATATCAACAAATAGAAAATGCAACGTATCAAAATTTCGAAGTCAAAGTTGCAGTTATAATAACACGGAGTATTCATTCGGGATTGCACCTGCTTGACCATTATTGACCATAAATTTATCGTTGGTTTTTTGTAATGTGCTGTTTTGTTTCAAAATGTCAGCCACCCTAGAATTTCAAACTGCTCTATCTCAGCCAATTTTTAAGATAGAGGTAAAACAAAAAATGCTCTGTAATCCTTGTATCAAGTCCTAACACCTAATTAAAAAATAAACTTGATTTTTTAACTTTTTTGTATATTTATTTTAGTTTTAAAATTTTCCGTGGCCGGCATCTTGAAACAAGATGGCGGACCAAGCTAGCCAACGAACTCGGTCGAGGCATTGGTGAGCTTAATACACAAAATTAGTTTCATCCAAATTAATTTATAAATACAAGCGTTATCGTATCAAATTATTTTCATGTTTTCAATTTTTTTCGAATTTTTTTTATTTTTTTTTCGAATTTTCTGGATTTTTTTAATTTTCCCTTTTCTGTATCCTAAATACTACCTTTATTCCTAATTTGAATTTTCTAGCGCAACAAAATCGGATTGTCTTCAAATTTTCGTTTTTTTTCAATTTCTTCGATTTTTTCAATTTTGCTTTCGATTTTTTTGGTGTTTTTGATGTTTTCTTTTTCTGGATGTTAAACACTACCTTCACACCAAATCTTAAGTTTCCAAGACTACAAGATCGTATTATTTTCAATTTTCAATTTTGATGGAATTTGTTGAATTTTCGAATGTTTTTTTTTCGAATTTTCTGGATTTTATAATTTTTCCTTTCTTTGTATCCTAAACACTACCTTTTTTCCAAATGTCAAGTTTCTGGGGCTACGGGATCTACCCAATCTTTTTGATGACGCGTGAACGAGTGAGTAAGAAGTGACAAAAAATCGAATGTTTGAGTTCATATATCGCCTGAACTAGAAAAGACAGAAAGTTGTAATTTTAAATTTTGGTCCTGTGGGCCAAATACTCTCTATAATTGAAGTTTAAACTTTTTGGGATACTCCAGCGTGGAGATATGGGGGTGTCAAAAGTGCCCTGAGTTGCTTCCAGAAAAGTATGCTACGGCTGTCCTCTCTCGACTTGGCGGAGGCACTGCCGTGCCTCCAGATTACTAATAGAGAAATTTTGACATTGATATATAAAGCCATTGATTAACTTTATGACGTCTGCTCTGAAGAATTTTATAATTTTACAAAATTTTCTGCTTCAATTTATTTTTCTAATTTTTAGTCGTAGATAATAAGTTTAATAAAACATCTATTCCAGTGTTAAGGTTTAAATATGTTAAGCATTTCAGTAAGATATATACACTTTACTTCGTCATGGATTAATATTCGCATTTAAAATTGTCAATCTCCAGTATAACTATAGAATTGTAATGTAATCAATGAAAACAATCTCTAAATTTTTTAATTTAATTTTTATAATGAGAATACTGTTGTGATAGAACGATTTGATAGCTTAGAAAAGTACAAAATGAAAAAAACATAATATCTCATAATCAAGTATAAAGGGGGGAAACGGGGGGTAACTCCCCCTTAATTTAGATAAATGGGTTTTTCATGCAGAATTTTCCGATTTCCTTTAAATTTTGTATGTAGGTTCATTGTGGTAAGGAGCTTTCCTGATTAGTGTTGGGGGTCCATTGGTTAAGTATAAAGAGAGGAAACGGGGGGCTAACTCCCCCCCCCTCAATTTTGATAAATAAGGTTTTCATGCAGAATTATCCTATTTTCTTCAAATTTTGTGTATATGTTCATTGTGGTAAGGTGCTTCTCTGATTAGTTTGGAGATTCACTGGTTAACTGTTTATATTGATTATTTATTTATAAACCAAAAACTTAGGAGGTATCCATTACTGGCACATTTATCATATATTTTAAAAGACATTTATTTTAAATTGATTTATAATGAACAGAAATTTTATAGGTACAAGGTACAGGTAATTGCTTGATCTGTGTAATAGTATTAGAATTTTTACTCTTAAATGTCTTAAAATACTACATGCTTTAATTTAAAATAATTGTTAGAAATTTCATAACTTTGAATATTGTGTTGAGGGAGGGGGGTGGGAGAGCAGAAATAGTTGAAAACTATTAGTTACATTATCTCATTAAATATCTCAAAAAGTATCTAAATAAAATAAAAAAAAATTATGACCTGTTATTACATGAAAAAACGAAACTCCTTTACTTTTCGGTCTTTGTGTAGGGGAGAGTGGGGCATCTTGGCGAAGATTTTTTTTTTTTTTTTTTTTTTTTTTTAATACATCAGTTTAATTTTCCCAGTGTCAGATCAAAGAGTCTCTGTGGCTAAGTGCAACAGCCTTTTACATAAATTTGTTTTTTAATATTTTGTCGTAGTTTTTAAGAGCAAATGCCCAAGAACCCTTTAAAAAATCCAGTTTCCGGATAATCTGGTACTGGTAAAAACCAGAAAGTCATTAGCTTTAAATATTGCACTTGGTAGTTTTAGAGAAGATTGCGATAAACAATATTCAATGATTTTTATTGCATTTATTACTTTTTAATCAAACTATAAAATTGATAATAAATTACAGTTGATGTGTATCGGAAATTTATATGTACTGAGTATGAGAAACTGTGTAATGTATGCATCTGGAGTACCTTTCGCTTTATATCATTTTTAAAATTCTTTTAAGCCAATGAAAGCAAATTTTGTTCCATTTTGACTCAACATCTCAATACAATATATTTATTAAACACACATTTCTGCTCTTTTTTCAAAAACATAATTATGTGTGACTTATAGTCACTGATAATTCTTACTAAGTGTACTACACATTTTAAGTATGTAATATTTTTAATAAGTTTTCTTGAAAAGTCCTAGTTGTACATAAATTTTGTAAAATATTTATATGAAATTGTTTTACATTTCATTCTAATGTAAAACAAATTATTAAATTATTAAGCACTTAAATCTCCTCCCACCTAAAAGAAAACAATCTCCAGTTTACAAGGTTTAAAATTTTTAATTTTTTCCCTTTAAAACTTTTCTGCAGCTCTATTTATTACTTCATTTTAACAATAATAAAAATAATAATCTTTATTTCCCCAATTAGCCAAAAATTTTGTGCACCTCCTACCTTTTGTTTTATAAATTTTTTTAAGCCAATGACTGCAAATCTTGTTTCATTTTAACTCTGCAAGTCAATAGTACAATATTTATAAACACACATTTCTGCTCCTTTCCCAAAAGCATATTTAAATTGTTTTACATTTCATTCTAAAGTGATGTAAATGATCAAGTATTTAAATTACCCTCCACCCCCCCCATAAAAGAATGATAAGGAAAAAAGGGGAAAAATCCAGTTTACAATGTTTAAATACCTTATAACTTTTTTTTTTTTTACTTTTTCTTAAAACTTTTCAGTTGTTCTATTTATCACTTTATTATAACAATATAGAAAAATGCTCATTTTAATATCTTCAACTATCCAAAAATAATTTGTGCACATTTTGTTCATATGTAATTATGTGTGACTTATAATCACTGATGCGTAAAATTCTTTCAAAGTGTGCTACAAATTAAATTTTAAGTAGGTAACAGTTTTATTAAGTTTTCTAAAAAAATCCTAGATGTACATAAATTTTGTAAAATATTTATAATAAATTTTTGTGCATTTCATTCTAACGTGATCTAAATGATCAAGTACTTAAATAACCCCCCTTCTCCTCCTCCCCCCCCAAAAAAAAAATAAAAGAAAAGAAAGGTAGGGGGGGGGGAATCTCCAATTGACAATGTTTAAAATCTTTATTATAAATTTTTTAAGAAAACTTTTTCTCTCAACTTTTCTGCTGCTCTATTTATTACTTTATTATAACAGGATGAAAAAAGAGTCATCATAATAGCCTCAACTATCCAAAAATGTTGTGCACCTTTTCTTCGTCTGTAATTATGTGTGACTTATAAGCACTGATTCATAAAATTCTTTCAAAGTGTGCTACAAATTTTAAGAAGGTAGTAATAATTTTATTAAGTTTTGTGAAAAAATCTTGTTATACATAAATTTTGTAAATTATTTATAATAAATTGTTTTACATTTCATTCTAATGTAAAACAAATTAATAAATTATCAAGCACTTACCCCCCCCCCCCCGCCCAAAAAAAAAAGTATTTTTCTTAAAAGTTTTCTGCTGCTATTTATTACTTTATTATAACAATAAAAAATCATCTTAATTTTGTCAACTATCCAAAAATTTTGTCACCCCCCCCCTTTTTCCTTTCACACAGAAAAAAATTCTGTATAATTATGTAGTATCAATAAAAAAATGAACAATAATCTAAATTCCTGCCATCCCCTTAGAAAAGATTGGGGGAATTTCTATAACCATGGTTTGCCAGTAGATGGCGCTCGTCCCGGGACAAATTCCCACTCCCTGTCCCCCTACTTTTGAGTCGAAAATGATAGGCTGTACGCTAATTTCCAAACCCTCAACCTTTGGACACCCTTGGCGAAAAGGGAATATAGCCAAATAATTTGGCGCAGCGCGCATGCGCGCTGCTTGTTTGGAGTTGACGTTGGGGGTGCTCGCTCAAATCTCAAATGTTGAGTTTTTGTAAATGTAAATTGATTCGGTTCGGTAGTCGTTCCTATTGTGAATTTCAGATGCGCTTGAAGATGTTTGCTTTTTGTTTTTCCTCAATAAATACTCCTCGGAGTGGTATGTATTACACTTTTATTATTATTGAATATAAATTTTATTCGGATTTTTTAAAAATAACGTACTTTTAAAGTTGTTTAATTTCCTGAGAGCTGCTGTGATTCGGATTAGGCCTAAAATGTCTTTTAAATAAAGTCCTAAAAACTTATTTGGATTGTAAAATGCACTTCCCGTAATGAAACATTACTCTAAATACATCAAACTGTTACAATGATTAAACATAAAAATACTTTTTTTTTTAATTTACTGTATTTCCAATTTAACATTTAAACACTTTAAAATAAATATAAAAAAGATTGTGTTCGACCATATCACTATTTGTTACATCTCTAGGTTTTATATAAGTATAAAGTACTTTTTAAAAAGCTATCTTACAGCCTTGTCTGATTCCCACCCCTTCCTCAGAAACAAAATCTTGGTTATACCTACAACTTAATTTAATTAAAACATTCAGATCTATGTAAAATATGCCTAATTGTTTTTATAATTTGTCTGCCTTTAATGTGTATATGCATGATTTGTGTTTTTGTGAATTGTTTGTCTCCAGTTTGTATGTTCATGACTTTGCATATTTCGTAATTTCTTTTTCAGTTTAAAAACTATGGAATTTAGACTAAGTGCTGCTGACTGTTATATTTAGCCAGCAGAAAGCATTCAAATGGCCTGAAATGCAATTGTTTTTCTTGCCTTTAAATGTCTTTCTGCTAGCGCTTAGAAGACCGTATAGATGTGGTGTTTCAGATAGAAAGCTATTTTGAGGATTTTATGGACTGAATCAAGCCCAGCTAAATATTCTTTCACATGTATCCTTACTTTTTAAATTTTGTAGTGTTTTAAGTACTCAGTTGTTATAGTCAGACATGGAAAATAACGTTTCCATGTATGACATACATCTTATTTAACCTTTGCACCTTAATCTCTTAAAATTTGTCAACTATATTTTTTAAATATTTTCTGCATTTAATATTACTATGCGTGAACTTCGAAATACATAGTCTAATATACATGATTCATATATATCAATTACGTTATCAAATTTGACAACATTTCTTTTCTCATGAATATTTGTTTCAGATTATCTCAGGTATTTTTTACAAAATGGTTACCTGTTTGTTGTCTTGATCTTTGAATGACTGTTTTAAATTTTTCAAAGAAATTCAGTTTTGATACTGGTAGGAAGGTGTATTACTTTATAATTAATAAAGTGTTTATGGATTTCGTTTTCAAATATTTCATTATTAGATTGTTTTAGTTATCAAATTGCATATATTTGTGTCCCAAATCAAAGCACACCTAATCCGACAATATCCAGTCCAAAGCTGTTAACTAGGCTAGTTTTTGTATATAAATTTAAAAGAAATTAGTATATTATACCCTATGAAAATGTAAGTATTCCTTCTAAAATATTTCAATAATAGTTCTAAATTAAATTTTAATATTTGTTTGCACCTGACGAATGTTACTGTAGTTATTTTAAATAAGTTTTGACATTTGCAGTTCACAACAAAGCTAAAGGTAGACTTGTTTGTCCCTTCTTATATTTATTGTAAACAAAAAATTAATTTATTTTGAAAAGCTCCTCTATTAAGTATTTATATTATTTCTCATGAATACCATCTCTGTATATTTTATTAAAGTATAGGTTTTCAAATATTTCAGTATTAGATTATTTTAGTTATCAAACTGTATAACGTTTGTGTCCCTAATCAAAGCATACCTAATTCAACAATATCTTGTTCAAAGCTATGAACTAGACTAGTTTTTGTATATATATTTAAAAGTATAGTACAGTATATCCTGTGAAAATTTAAGTATTCCTTTTTAGAATATTTTAATAATAGTTCTAAATTAAATTTTAATATTTCTCTGTACCTGAAAAATTTTACTGTAGTTATTTTAAATAAGTTTTGACATTTGCAGTTCACAACAAAGCTAAAGGTAGCCATGTTTGTCCCTTATTTATTTTAAACAAAATATTAAATTTTTTTATTGAAAAGCTCTTATTAACATAAGTATTTTTTATTTTTCAGGAATACTATCTCTATACATTTTATTGCTTTATTATTATTATTAATACTATTTAAATGTTCTTTTGCTTAAAAAAAATTATTTTTTAAGTCAAGCAATTTTAGGCCTAACTTTTTATCATTTATCTTCATAAGGATAACATTTTATAAATCACAGTTCATTTGAAATTGAAAGAGATCTTTTATTTTATGGTATGTTTATGTTCATTTTTTGCTTGTATAATATAGAAATGAATAACATGTAATGTTCATATATTCTCTCAATCTTCGAATAATTTTGTTGATAAAATGTTTTCTGCTTAAATATTTTTTGTTTTCCATTTTTAAAGTTTACTTGCTTTAGAAAATTAAGTTTTTATGTACAGCAGACAACTTATTTAAACTTGGCATTTTGATTTCTTAAAGTTTTAGTACTTTTGATGACTCTTTTTTAAATGTTTTTCGCATTTAATATTACGATGCATAAACTTTGAAATAAATAGTCTTAATACACTTCATTCAAACAGACCAATTATGTTATCAAATTTGACAACACTATATAATTTTTTCTGGTAGTAATTTCTTTTTTCATGAATGTTGGTCTCAGATTATTTCAAGTATTGTTATTTATCTGAATTTTGTTTATTTTTTCAAAATGCTACCTGTCTTAATCTTTGAATGAGTGTTTTATAATTTTTAAAAGAGATTCAGTTTTGATGCTGGTATGAGGATATATTACTTAAAAATATAGTACTAGTGGAGTAGAAAGTGTATGTCTTAAAGTGTTATAGGTTCGATTCTTGTGAATATGGAGCTTAAATTTGCCTCCTTGGTTTAATCTCTATCTGAAACAAATCTTGATTTCTAAATGACAATATATTGACAGGCGATTTTTGTTCTGCAGAATACCTTGATTCATAAAGTTTGAATATGTGGAAATATGTTTCGATAATAGATTAATTTTAACACAATTATTTTTCAAATTGGTAAAGAAATCATACGAGTTATAATTTTCCAACTGGACGAAAAATGTCCAGGCCAGGATAGGATTCGAACCTGGGATCTCTTGGCTGAAGCCGCCACACTCTACCAAATGAGCCATCCCGGTCAAATCTGGAGGGCATAATTCATCCAGTTAACCTTATTGATCATTCATAGCATCTGGTCTGATATTTTAATCAGCTCAACAGAATAAGCAATTGGTAGAGCGTGGCGGCTGTTCAAAAGTTAACTGAAATTACACACAAACACTGCATGTGGCAATTTGGATAAAAAATTATTGTAGATGTTCATATAACAATAATAAATGGTTTTCCTAATTAATTGAAATTTATTATGATAAGTGAGCCCTTTTCAAAATTCAATATTTAAGAGTAGTGATCACAATCAATTTTAAACCTTCAAAAAAAGTCCATTTCTTTTCTTCTGATATACTATTTGTTTCAAATAAAACATCAGCATGAAAATATTCTAATTGAAATTGTTAATGTATACTTTAACACTGACTCAAATTTATTTTCAACTTTGCATGCGTTTTTCTCAAATCAGGGATTTTACTACTTGTGCACACTAAAAATTTTTTGCATTGCTTTGCATAGATGCATCCCCCCCCCCCCCAACTTTCTGAACATCAATTTCTAAAATATGATACAGTCAATTAAGACTTGTCTTGTATTGACCCAAAATAGAAATGAAATAACTATTTAATTTTCATTTTATATTTCTTCATTTTTTTTACTTAATCAGATGTGAGATTAGTATAGGTAGCTCAGCTCTTTTTCTTTGAAGTAATGAATTTGGTAGCAAAAATTGTGTTGTGCAGTACAAATCCTGATACGAACATTCATTAAACAAAAGTTTGAACTATCACTCTCTTACAGTTGTGGACAATTTCAATGTGTCAGCTGTTTTTTCCTCTGTTTGCAGTTAGTATCTACATGTACTTTTCCCCCTTTCTCATTCTGTCTGTAGACTTTAGAAAATGTAGTTGTGTTTATTAGAGCGGGAGTTCTGTTTCTCCGCATACATATATATTTCATTTAATTTGTTGTAATTTTAATTATAATTTAATCAAGTCATAAATATCCTGCTTTTCCAAGCTGTGTCGCTGGAGTTATTTACAATGGAATGTAACCACACATCACTAAGATTATAAAAAATAATTAATATTTTCTTCATTTAGTTATTATTAAATATGTTCCTCTCTCTTACTTATTATTTTTTTTATTGACAGCACTTAATCTTCTACTATACCTTCGCATTTTTGAGATGCAATGGTTATGATTTTTTTTTTCAAAATGTAAGCCTTCTTGAATGAGCTGTTTTAAAGTTAATATACAGCTTTACCTTAGTGAACCGTTCCAGAAATACCGTTGCTATCGAAGGTGCAATTTTCCATACAATTTTGCAGGCGCACATACCTTAAATGATTAGTTACTTCTTAAAAGTGCCGTTTAAACTTATTTCAAATGTCTTAAAATTTTTATATATGTCTTTTATTTGTTATCAAGGCCGTACCAAGGGTGGTGCGGGCGGTGCTCCCCCCCCCCACACACACACACACACATCACCAGGCGTCTGATACAGTTGTTGTGGTGCTGTTTATTATATTTGTTACAAAAATATTAATTTCAATAAAATGATCTAGCGGAGCTTTCCTCATTTACTTGGTCGTTTTTTTTTCAAGTGAACCTCGAATTAAATGAACCGAACCTGGTAGTGGGGACAAACTGCTGTACACCCGTGCAGACTATGCCTGATCTGGTCTCGAATAAAACTAACCTGAATTAACTGAATTTTTTTAATTTTTTATTTCGACCCAAATAAGTTTAATATTTTGAGCTTCACGTTACGACGATTTTGTATTCTTCCAACTTTAATTTAATCGGAGGAAAGCAAAATTTAACAGAGTTAGTTCTTTCAGTTTCGAAAAAAAAAAGGTACAAAATTTGCCGAAAAAGCGAAAAAACACTAAAAAATTCGCGAGAAATTCAAAACTTGCAGAGGACAAAATATACTATATTGGTCTAAAAGCTTGAAAACGAATTCATTTTACAAGTGTTAAAAAATTGTCGCTAACCGCAGAAAATCGCATACAGTTTTTTATGTACGCGATTTTAATACAATATATTTAAACTGGATTCCTTTCGCCGCAGAATGCGAAGAAATGGTAAAAATCTCTCTCTCTTTTTTTTTTTTAATCGCAGAGGACAAAATTTACTATATTGGGCTAAAATATTGAAACCCGAGTCCTGTAACAATTGTTAAAAAATTGCTGCGAAACGCAAAAAAAAAAGGTTAAATCGCATATTAAATTAAAATAATTGTATGGATTATGAATAAACCTTATTGAAAAGAGAAGAAAAATTACTGTATTGGGCTAAAAGATTGAAAGTGGATTATTTTTATGAATGTGAAAATATCTCCACAAGACGTAGGAAAAAAAAAAAATCACGAAAAATTAAAAAAACTACAGAAGACAAAATTTACTATATTGTGTTCAAAGATTGAAACCAGATTTCCTTTACAAATGTAGCAAAATCGCTGCAAAACGCATAAAAACGTAAATTTTGCAAAAAATAATCGCAAAAAATGTAAAAATCTCAGAGAACAAAATTTATTACATTAGGTTAAAAAAATTGTAGCTGGATTTCTTTAACGAATGTCAAAAAATCGCCGCAAAACGCGAAAAAACGTTAAAATCGCATGAAAAATTAAAATCATAGTACGTATTCCGAATAAACTTTATTGAAAAGAGAAAAAAAAATTACTCTTGGGCTAAAAGTTTAAAACCGGATTCTTTTTACGATTATGAAAATATCTCCATGAAACGTGAAAAAAAAAAATTCACGAAAAATTAAAAAATTGCAGAGGACAAAATTAACGGTATTGTATTTAAAGACTGAAACCAGATTTATGATACAAATGTTAGAAAAATCGCTTCAAAATGTGTAAAAACTTTTAAAAAATTCACGAAAAATTTAAAAATCGCTAAGAACCAAATTTATTATATTGGGTTAAAAGATTGTAGCTGGATTCATTTTACGAATGTCAAAATAATCGTCGCAAAGTGCGAAAAAACTCTAAACCCCGCATAAGAAATTCGCTATAACGAGTTCCAAATAGACCATTATTGAAAAGAAGCCAACATTTACTATATTGTGCTAAAATAATTTGGACTAAAAGGTTGGAATTGGATTCCTGTTACAGATGTTAAAAACTTCCACAAAACGCAAAAAGTCGTATGAAAAATTCACAATTAAAATCAGTGAATACAAAATGTAATCGCAGAGTTCAAAATTTAGTATAATGGGCTGAAAGATTGAAACTGGATTCCTTTTACGAATGTTTAAAAATCGCAGCAGAATGCGAAAAAACAGCAAAATATCTCATAAAAAATTCATGAAAAATTTAAAAATCGCAGGAGGACAAATTTTACAATAACGGATTAAAAGATTCGAACCAGATTCGCATCACAAATGTTAAAAAATTGCCACAAAACACGGAAAAACACTAAAAATCAAATAAAAAATTTTAAGAAAAATTTTGAAATCACTGAGGACAAAATTTACTATATCGGGCTGAAAAAATTTAAACCAGATGTATTTTACGAATGTTTAAGAAAATCACTGCGGAACGCTTAAAATTGCCTAAAAAATTAGTGAAAAATCTAAAAATCGCAGATCACAAAATTTGCTATATTGGACTAAATTGAAGTTGGATTCAGTTTACGGATGTCAAAATAATCGCCGCGAAACGCAAAAAATCGCTTAGTAAATTTTCAAAAAATTAAAAAACCGCAGAGTAGAAAATGTACTATATCGGCTGAAAAAATAAAACCAGATTTCTCGTACAAATGTTTAAAAATTGCCTCGGAAGGATAAAACAACGCTAAAAATCACATAAAAATTTAAAAAAAAAGCAGAGGACAAATTTTAAAATATTGGGTTACAAGATTGAAACTTAATTCCTAACACAAATGTTAAGAAATTGTCGCAAAACGCTAAAAATCACATAAACATTTCACAAAATTCAAAAATTACTGTACGACGAATGTTTAAGAAAAATAAACTTTTTGGTCTAGGTGGCTAGAAGATCGAAACTAAATTTCTTTTACCCAATGTGAAAAATTTCTGCGAGTCCATTTTTAACCGAGATACCACTGTCATATAATATGAGAATGTGTGCGTGCGCACGTGTGTGTTTAATAAACATTTGTGCCCCCCCCCCCCAAATTTTCGGTCACGCTACACCTATGCAGAGAAATGTATGCAAAATCCTTTAAAAATAATTTTAGATGTAGAAAAATGGAGACATGAGAATATCTGCAATTTTTTGTAGAAATTAAGCTGTGCCTGATCAGGCTAGATTTTTTTAAATTTTGCACAGGATGGGACCAGGCCTTAAATGTAAAAAGGTAAACAGACTGTACCAGGGGGCTAGAAAGGATGATTATTTTGAATGGCATTAGAGATTTTTGGCCTCCAGAATAATTACTGCAAATTTTGACTTTCGTTCAGGTGATTTTGGGTAAAATAATGTTAGAATAATTGGTGTTACATTGTGAATGCTAATTTTTGCTATGCAATGTCTTAAATTAATCAAATCTGTTTGAAATTTCTAAATCACCCTATTCTTCAGTGATGTTTTAAACTCTAATTTCCTTAATATTCTTATGTGTAAAAGTTTGAAAAGCAACATTCTTAAATTTGCTTACTTGACATTATATTTTGGCATTAATTTTTTTTTTTTTTTTTTTTTTACGGAAAGTGGTTGACAAGGTAATAGACAAGACCCGGATAATTAATAAAATGTTTTCTGTTTTCCCTAAAGTGTCAAATGTGTAAAAAATTGAGACATGAAATATACTCACATAATCATTTCATTTTTTTAAAGCTTTCCATATCTTAAAAATAAGGGTTTGAATTAATAAATTTGAAGTTTGGGACAAGTCTTGGCAATGACATTTACAACTTTACAATTTTTTTTAAATATTGATTTTTTTTATATATATATTGAAAGTACCTAGTGTAGTGAGTGCTTAAACACAAATGCTCACAAAAACCAAACATTCATAGTTTAATTCATATTTTTTAGAGACGAACATAAAATTTCTCATTATCTGAGAATGACTTGCATATCAAGTTTCACCAATTAAAGATTTGTACAAGGAAAATACAATCATTCATTTTCATTCTAGAGATAAGTTCAGAATTTTTTTTTTTTTTTTGGCTGAGACGGATATTGGAAGTACACAGCAGAATTTGTTAACAACATTATAACATTTTAAAATTGTTTCAAGAATAATATTTTCATTTAAAAGCCTCAATTTTCATGTTCCTGAAAATCATTTAAAATGGCAAATTTGTTTTATTTCTAACGACTGGCAAAAATCTGTAAAAGTCACTGTTTTTATTCTGTTAAAATATCATTTTAAAACTATGGCCAAAAGACTAAAGTTATGGCAGAAAGGTTCTGTTTTCCAATAAACCAAGGACTTCAAACAGAAGAGAAATATCTCAGGGCTTCTTTATGCTACTAACAGTGACTATGCAAAGTAGAGATGGGCAACATCGTTCCTTTTAGGGAATCGTTCACCGAAAGGAATGAGTTCTTTGGAGTCGTTCCTTTTGGAATTGTTCCAGGAAAAAGGAACGATTCCGAGAAAAAGAAATGCTTTCGAGATAAAAATAACGATTTCAAGATAAAAGGGGTAATTTTGAGAAAAAAGGAACAAATCCAGAAGTATTAGAACGAACATGAAATCCATAATATTAATAATACTAATTTATTTTCTTACGTATTCGTCCATTTTCTTACGCATCCATTCGCCTTATTTTTAAATTTTTTGGACAGGTGATTTCGTTTTCAAGTGTTCATTTCATTGATGAGTGTGTGCAATTTTTTCTAATTACCATAATACAAGTATACTCCCTGACTTTATGGTTTATGGCATTAAACTCAATTCCTCTTGAAAATTAACCCCTGGATTGCCTTTCATTTACTGCTATAGTTTATCAAAGAAATTTTATTGTAGCTGTTTGTTTTGGCCACCAGGGTGGCGACCAATTCCATTTTTAGTGTAATCGGGTTTCCTCCTGAAAATATATCGTTGAATGACCCTCCATTTATACTATTAGTTATTTTATGCAGGAATCTTCATTCTAGTTCGGATGTCATTCGGTCTTCATTCTAGTTCGGCACCAGGGTCTACGCAATTTTAAGCCTTATAATTAGATCCCTCTTCAAAATCCACCCCAAGATAACCAATCATTCATTTACATGTCAGTCCTCGGAACCAGTCGTTTTCAGAGTCACTCCATTTCGGTACGATTATTTGGAAATCGGTCATTTTCTCAATCTGCCCATTTCTAAACAATTCCTAGGACAATCTTCTTTTAGTATTAAGTTCCTGCGTGAATAGATTCTTTTATAAAATCAAATTCGGATACCTGTTAATTTGGGAAAACATAATTCATTAAACGAAATATATTTGAGAGTCTTAATATAAAAATCCATTAAAAAGGTGTTTTCTGAAATTCAACTGTTAGGTGATTGAAAGTTTTTGAAAAGGTATACCAATATATTAAAATTTAGGAATTGCACATAATTAGAACTATAGATATTGAGATAAGAAACAAAATCATAACTATATAGTTCAATACGTTTCAATAACTTAACTAACTTTCGTCAACTTTATAGTTTAATACAAATACGATTTCAAATACACAAAATAAATAAGAAAATACAAAAAACGATACTCTTAAAAAAGATTTTATTTCAAAAATAGGAATATATAAAATTTGTTGATTTGGTGAAATCCTAAAATAATCCGCAACAAAAGAGCAGGCTAAAATGTTAGTACAACAAACAATTCAACAACAGTTTCATGATAGTAAAGAAAATTAACATCAATAATATAAAACAACCAGGAATGGTAATTTGTTTCTAAAATTTTTCATTCATTGGTGTAAATATTTTTTTTTTTTAATCGATTTTATTTTCTAATAGTTTTTGTTTAATAAGAATGCTATATAATTCCAAAACTATGTTAAACTTTCAATATATGGAAAAAACTAACAATAGAGTCTGAAATACAGAATCAATTCGAACCTATTTGGGACAGTAAATTGATCTGTCAGTATCTTCGATGAGTTTGTTAATCAAGTATGTAGCTGTTATAGTTCGTTTACAGGAGCACACAAAATCAAAAAACATTCAAAGCTTGTCATCACGATAACATCCGAAATATACTGAGCATATTTAAACGGAATTAGGACAGTACATTGTTCTTACATGTATCTTGGAAGAATTCGTTAATCAAGTACTGTTTTGTTGCCCCTATGTGATCACCTAATGATAAAAACCAGCCCTCTTGAAAGGAAAGATAATAAAATGAACGAATATGTTTTTATTTTATGTTGCCTGATTACAAGTATTTTTTGTTCAAATTTCGTTATTTGTATTTTGTACCGAAAGAAGATTCAAATCCTATTTTGGCACCCCTTTCTACACTGGCGTCTGGGCATATGCCCCCTTCGCTCCTCCGTTGTTTCGGCACTGCAAATATCTGTTATCCACCACCACAGTAACAGCCATTAATTCGGGAACTGATTTCGGAAGTTGCGAGTATCAATCCAGATCGTGCAATCGCGATTGCCACAAGAAATTATTATGAAAAATGATTTTTGTCTTGCTTTTATTTTACGTTTTATTAAAACAAAGTCAAAGAAATTTAACTTCTCATTATTTAGCAAGAAATAGAAATAAAATGACAAAAAAAAAAAAAAAAAAAAAAAAAAACTACAAAATCACAATTTGCATTCTTTAGCAGTCAATAATTAAAAAAGAAATTAATGTAATAGTGCTGCTCTATTTTTAGCTCACAGGCTATCAAAGCCTCAGAGCTTATGTGCCCACCGGTTCTGTATGTATGTATGTATGTACGTAACACGATAACTCTTGATAGAACTAACCGTTTTACTTAAAATTTTGTTTATAGGTTCCTTGTAATAAGGCGCTTCCCTGATTAGTTTTGGAGGTTCATTGGTTAAGCATAAAGGGGGGAAATGGGGGCTAACCCCCCATAATTCAGATAAATAGGTTTTTCATGCAGAATTATCCCATTTTCTACAAATTTTGTATATAGGTTCATTTTGATAATGTGCTTCTGTCAATAGTTTTGAGGGTTCATTGGTTAAGTATAAAGGGGGGATAACCGCCCCCCCCTAATTTAGATAAATGAGTTTTTATGCAGAATTATTCAATTTTCTTCAAATTTTGTATATAGGTTCATTGTGATAATGTGCTTCTCTGAAGAGTTTTGGGGGTTCATTGGTTAAGCATAAAGGAGGGAAATGGGGGGCTAACCCCCCATAATTTAGATAAATAGGTTTCTCATGCAGAATTATCCCATTTTCTACAAATTTTGTATATAGGTTCATTTTGATAATGCGCTTCTGTCAATAGTTTTGGGGGTTCATTGGTTAAGTATAAAGGGGGAAAGGGGGGATAACCCCCCTAATTTAGATAAATGAGTTTTTATGCAGAATTATTCGATTTTCTTCAAATTTTGTATATAGGTTCAGTGATAATGCGCTTCTCTGAAGAGTTTTGGGGGTTCATTAGTTAAGTATAAAGGGGGAAAGGGGGGGGGGGCTAATCCCCCCATAATTTAGATAAATGGGTTTTTCATGCAGAATTATCCGATTTTCTTCAAATTTTGTATACAGATTAATGGTGATAAAGCATTTTCCTGATTGGTTTTGGGGATCCATTGTTTAAGTATAAAGGAGGTAACAGAGGGCTGCCCCCCCTTAATTTAGATAACTGCGATTTTCATGCAGAATTATGCAATTTTCTTAAAATTTTGTATATAGGTTCATTGTGATAAGGCACTTTCCTGATTAGTTTAGGGGGTTCTTTGGTTAAGTATAAAGAGGGTAAAGGGGGGGCTTATCCTCCCCCCTTAATTTAGATGAATGTGTTTTTCATGGAGAATTATCAGATTTTCTTCAAATGTTGTATATAGGCTCATTGTGGTAAGGAGCTTCCCTGGTTAGTCTTGGGGTTCATTGGTTAAGTATAAAGGGGATATGGGGGGGGGGGTAATCCCCCTTAATTTAGATAAATGGGTTTTTCATGCAGAATTATCCGATTTGCTTCGAATTTAGTATATTTGTTCATTGTAATAAAGGGTTTGGGCCTGATTAGGTTTGGGGGTTCAATTGTTAACTATAAGGGGGTGGGGGAACGGGGGGATGATCCTCCTTAATATAGTGTCGATTTCTTTATTTTTCGAGGGGCTTATTTCAAATTCTTTGAAATAAGTGTATAATATACAATTAGTGTGAATAGCCTGTGAGCTCAATGCCCTCAGTTTAACTGGGCAGTTTTTTTTTTGGGCAAAATATAAAAATGTCTATTAATCTGTATACACGTACACTATTATACAATTATATTAGCACTAGAATCAGTTAAAAAGAAAAAAAAAACATAAATGTCTTTACTGTAAATTATGTTTTTTTTTTTACTATATATTTCTACTATATATTATAAAATTAGTTTAATGTAATCTAAACATAAATCTATAAAACAGAAAAAGCATAAAATACGCAGCTTTACATATATGTCACAATGTTGGAAAATGTCTGATAATCTATATGTAGCATGTAATTTTTCTTACCTGTTCATACTCAAAACGGCCATAAGGGTAGCGAACAGCGGTTAAATTATTTGAATCCTACCCACTACTGCTATATTATTATTATTATTATTATTTACTCTTTTTTTTTTAATCTTTATTATAGGAATTTTAAGAAAGAATTGAAAACATTTTGCAAAAATTCCTTGTTCAAATAGGTTTTCCTTTATATATCCACTGTAAGTGGATCAAAACTATCTACGGGAGTTCCGAGATCTTTTGAATCATCTTTTTCAGGAGAGAAAAATAAAACCCCAAACTGAGGAAACAAAGTGGTACTTGAGCGCTTGTAAATTCTCTTATTAGGTAGATTTCGTAAGAAATACTACCTATTATATTCTCCCCTAAGTTGGAATTTTTGAAAAATTTTTGTAGATCTATGCCGATTATGACTCCCAGAACCCAAAACCTTCAATTATTCGTTCAACAATTCGTTAGTTCAAAACTTTATCTATCTATCTATGTCGTTTTTTTATGGACACGATAACTTCAATAATTCTGCACAAATCTCTTCCAAACTGATACATAAAATCAAGAGTCATACAATCTAGATCAAGTTCGTTAATGGGCAAAATCGAACCAAGGGGGTGGAAATGGGGGGGGGGGGTTTGTGAAAACAGAAAAAACGCCATAATTTCTTAATTATGATACGTATAGCATCCAATTAAAGTTATTACTTCTAGGAAAAGGGCCGAAAATTTATGTATGACAGATTTTTGATATCATTAAAAATGGCCCCAAAGGAGGAAAAAAAATTTCAGAAGAAAAAATTTCGTCAATTCACACGATATCAAATTCTCTTAAATTTATTATAAATCCTCTTAATATTATCTAAAACTTTTATATTGACAAGTTTTTTATATCACCAACCCTTTTAGCAAAAAAAAAAAAAATTAAATTAATTTAAATTAAAAAATCCGTGCCTGAAACTTTTCGTGCTTGAAATCCTTTCGTGCCTGAAAAAACTTTTCCCCCCAAAGAGGGAAAAAAAGTTTCAGAAGAAAAAAATTCGTCAATTCTCAAGATATCAAATCCTCTTAATATTATCTAAAACTTATATTGACAAGTTTTTTATATCACCAACCCTTTTAGCAAAAAATAAAAAAATCCGTGCCTGCTCCGCACGCAGACAAGTTAAATTTCGAAGTGGGCGGTCCCAACTGCAGCATCATGACAAAAAGGTTATTTCTTCTGCAATTCCCAACAAACAGGCGCCCCACGGTCTGCATCTTCAAAATCTACCTGTGTCTGCTGGCCGAGCCGTCAGGGATTTTTTTATATTTCTTTTGACAGAGACGATCCTCAAATTAAAATTATGCTTGAAACATATGAAGCAGTGAAATATACACGAAACTGCGTAACCATGAAGTTATTAAAATTGATCGAAAATCAGTTCTTTCAGATAAAAAAAATCAGTTTTTATTAACGGATTAAAATGCAATTGTTTAGGGCATAGCGATGTATTTCTTATATTATTGAAAACTGTTCCTAATCAGATTTAAAAAAATATATATATATTTCCCACTATTATTTAAACAAGCATTTACTATATATTAATTTTTTTTCTTTCTGATCAATTTAGCACAAAAAGTTTGAATAGTAATGTAATTAAGTCGCAGGTGATAAGTACATAGCTAATTAATAGACAATATTTTAACTGAAGTACAATAATATACTTCTATTTATCTTAAGATAAATTTAAGAGAAAGTAATACACAGTTGTAGTTTATTTATCAATCGCCACCCTCCCCCCCCCCCCCCCCACACACACCTCTCTCTCTCTTTTATTTTTTTATCACGTACACATTAATAGGATTTTTTGGCCAGAAACTCTGCTTTAATAGAATCAAAATCTGCTATTTTAAAATAAAATAGTGTATTTTAATTTATTAAAACAGGCCAGTCTACAAGAGCAAGGACCGATTCCGAGGAATCGATCCTTTTTGGAATCTTTTGTTATATTTTGGACCGATTCGTAGGAATCGTTCCTTTTCGGAATAGCTACATTTTGGACTAATTCCGAGGAATCTATCCTTTTCGCAGTCGGTATATTTTGGACCGATTCCTAGGAATCGTTCCTTTTCGGAACCACTACATTTTAAACTAATTCCAAGGAATCGGTCCTTTTCGGAGTAGATTCCTAGGACTCAGTTCTTTTCGGAGTCGGTACATTCTGGACCGATTCTGAGGAATCTGTCCTTTTTGGATTTGATATATTTTGGACCGAATCCGAGGAATCGTTCCAAAAAGGAACGATTCCTTTTTAAAGACTGGAATCGTTCCTTCAATTTCACTGCCGGAGTCGTTCCTTTGGAATCATTTCTTGACAAATGACACATCTCTAGTGCAAAGGTTTCAAACTCAGGAAGAATATTTCTCTTTGCATCACATTATTATCAATTCAGTTTACTTTCAGTTTTTAAAGATTGTAAATCACTGGCCACATTCTTGTTTCTCAAATAACAAGATTTTTTTTTTTTTCATTTTTGTATAAATAAAATTTTGACCATGAGGCTGAACCTGAGATTATTTTTTTTTCTTCCCGATTACCACAATCGTAATGGAAATTAACATTTGGTTCAATGAATTTCCAGGTTTAGTTTGAATTTCCCTCATTTTTCCAGGTTAACAAAATTCCCTGATATTTCCATGTTTTCCAGGTCTGTGACCACCCTGTTTTACGCATGCACAAATGGAGTCATTTTCATGTGAAAAGTGGATTTGACAGAATGTGCTTTATGTTTTAAATATATAGATATTTATAATATAAAATAAGTAATTAAAAAAATAATGTCTGTTGTTAAATTTTATTTACTACAGTCCCAATATTTTGAAAAAAATATTTACTGTTTTTTTTCTTAGCTACACGACCTTTAAAATTTTTCATTAAATTATTTTTTATCAGTTTGATTCTAAAACTCTGAATTTAAACTTTGCTGTTTCTTTTATATTTTCCATTTTCACTCATTATTTAAATGTTAAATCATGGATATCAATATAATTTAGTGTTTCTGTATGAGTATTTCTCCTTCTTTTTGTTATCTCCTTTTATTTTTCCCCTTTTATGAAAAATAGTCACATAGTTATTATATAATATATAACATTCTGGTAATGGTCATACCAAATATAATAAAAATTGTAGACCAGTTCAATTTTTTTAATCGATAATTACATGCACAATCTTTTAATTTAAATACTTTTAATACAAATTAATAATTAAAATAAAATATGCTTGGGTGATAAATTTCACTTAATTATAAAGCATTCGAATAAAAAAAAATACAAATTATATAACTTTTCTTCCTGAATTAAATATGGCATTATTAAAATGAGTTATTGCACTAAAATAAGAAAAATCATTCTGTCCGGAGTAGGTTTCAAACCGACACACTGATCAGAACAGAGAAGCACTATGCCTTATACCACTCGGCCACCCCTTTCTCGCTGGATTAAAACTGGTTATGTTCTAAATTTAATTTTACGTATGTGCAAATGGGTCATTTTTGTGTGAAAAGTGGATTTCATGAAAATCCCTTTTCATTTTAATATATAAGATAATGCACAAGTGTTATTAAATAAGGCCTACCACCTATACACGGCCACTCATGAACGTTTTAGGACCAGGAAAAATAAAATATTTTTGGCCCAAATCTTAGATTGATACTTTTACAAAGAATGCATATGATATTTAAAGTATTACTGAATGCAAAAATACTGAAACTTACTTGAATAACTGTTAACACACTTAAATTATTATTAGCATTTTTTGAATTTGAACTTATTATGAAACTTTTAATATGGAACAGAAACAATGTGTTGTTCTTACTTTCATAAAAAGAAATACCTTATAAAATATCAATTCATAAAAATTAAGAATAACTAATTTGTAAAGTTATTAATTTCCTTTTTTTTTTAGTCAAATCGCTTCTTTAAATAATGTTCAATATAGTACTGTTCTTACAGTTACTGCCTAATGTAAGTTTTACATAATTCATATATTGAATCAATCCATTGAAAACTTTTTATTTTGTTAACATATTCTTAAATAATACTATTACTGGGCATCAGAAATTTTTTTAGCAGCTTATATCTGTGGTCAACGAACAAGTGCCTATCGGCAACAGGGCATTGCACCTATGCAACTTAGAAACTCCTTCCTGTCTACCACACAACATTATTTTTGTAATTCCCAAAGCAACATAAAGCTAATAAAAATTATTTTTGTAACCATCAGCAAGAATGTTTTCTGAATCTAAACAACTTATCCATTAACATTTTTATTTACCAATATAATCGAAAAGGTGTATTTATATTAACTTTCAGAAAATAATTCGAAAACTAGACAAAACTGACAGGCATGTATTGTATTTCCTTATAGTGAATTGCTGATGTGATCTTTGCAGTTTGAAATCTGGAAAAATGTATTTTGAAAATACAAAATACTTCGTAAAAAACATTACAACAATACTTTGATTTTATCGGTTTAAAATACAAAATACTAATGTATTTTGAAAATATATTTCGAATACATGTATTTTCAATACTGCCCAACTCTGACCACAGTCAGCTCCAGCAAAGATGTACAACATATTATTAGGTGGTGCACATCTTTTTGATCTAACCTAAAATATTATCGCTGTGCAGCAAGAAAAAAAACAAGTTGGAAATTGTACGTCAAACGTGACACATGAGGTGTGTTCGTACTATAACTAGTTACATAAATATTCAGATCTTTTCTGATTTTTTAACTCTGTGAAATGAATTATAATGTCTGCAGATTAATTTCTGTCATAAAATAAGTATCTCGGTCGCTTGACGATTCAACTTCGGAAGATCCTATAACAAAAAAGCACAGATTTAAAAAAAAAAAATTCAATTTTCTTAATAAATATTTTTATTAATATCTCCTAAAGTTTTGATTTGATTTTAATAAAATTTGAAATGTCTCGACAAAATTCTGCAAAGATAATATATCTTAAATTTCAAACCATTCGGTGGGGTAGTTTTTGTGTTATATGCAGACGGATGGACGGACAGACAGACGGACGGACCAAGCGACGACAATAGGTGCTACGTATTTATATCATTACGAACGCACCTAAAAAGGCCAATACATGTAGTTAATCACATTGAAGTGATACATAATTGCTTGATACATTACATAAGAGATAATAAAGTACTAAAGATAAAAAATACATGTCAGATATAACCTCGCAAAGGTAAGCGTTGAACAAATTCAAGCTAGCAAACAAAGAAAAGTTGTTAAGGCTGTTAGCCAATCAACTTCCCAATTCCCCTCATTAATTGTTAAACCTATGGCCGTAGAATGCCTTTGTATATTTAAAATATCTCCTTAGTAAATCTATATTTTCAACTTTTTTTTTCTGTATATTTTTCATTTCACTGTGCATATATCTTTTTTTTCTCAGTTGTCAAAATATATGCTTAATATAATATTTTATGTGTTTGCTGACGAGCTATGAGTAACTTTTTAACACTTCAAATAAAATTAAGTATATATATTAGAAATATTTTCAAAACTAAGAAAAGAGACATCCTCCTTTAAGAAAAGTACAAATAAAAAATAAGTTATAAATATTAATTTTCTTGGGAGATATTTTAAATATACAATTGCATTCTACGCACATATGTTTAACATTAGCGAGGGAAATCACAAATCAGGAAGCTGACTGACTAAACCAGCAAGTTTCATTTCAATGGATGTAAATCTGAAATCAGAGTTATGTGTATAAAATGTATAAACTTTAACATTTTAATAATTGTTTTGAAATTTTCACACTAAGTAAAAAAAAAATAAAATTTAAATTTTCCAGTCATTTCATAAATATAGTTCACGACAAATTTATTTAAAAACTTTGATATTTACGATTTAATTAATTTAATACTTTTAAAGCAATAATAAATAATATTTAATTGTTTTATGTTAAAAAAAAACATTTTTGCAATTTTAAAAAGAAAAACATGTTTACAATGATATTCTAAATTTCTGAAATTTTTATGCAACTGAGTCCCTGGTACATCAATATTTAAAAAAATTTATTATTATTTCAGAAAAAAAAATGTCAAAATAGATAGAAAAAACTATTCCAACATTTCTTTCAAAAATTATTTTTTATTTAGTAATGAAGTGGATATAGTAATATACCCTCCTATAGTCCTACCAGCATCAAAACTGAATTTCTTTCAAAAAATATAAAACACTCATACAAAAATTCAGGTAGCCATTAAAAAAATAAATAAATAGCAATACATGAAATAATACGAGACCAATATTCATGAGAAAAATTTCTACCAGAAAAAAATTATACTGTTGTCAAATTTGATAACATAATTGGTCTATTTGAATGAAGTTTATTAGATTATGTATTTCAAAGTTTAAGCATAGTAATATTAAATGCAAAAAACATTTAAAAAAGAGTCAACAAAAGTACTAAAACTTTAAGAGATCAAAATGCCAAGTAATAAGTTGTCTGCTGTACATAAAAACTTAATTTTCTAAAGCAAGCAAACTTTAAAAATGGAAAACAAAAAATATTTAAGCAGAAAACATTTTATCAACAAAGTTATTCGAAAATTGAGAGTATATGAGCAACACTACATGTTATTCATTTCTATAGTATACAAGCAAAAAATGAGCATAAACATACCATAAAATAAAAGATCTCTTTCAAATGAACTGCAATTTATAAAATGTTATCCTTATGAAAATAAATGATAAAGTTAGGCCTAAAAATGCTTGACTTAATTTTTAAGCAAAAAAACATTTAAATAGTATAAATAATTAAGTAATAAAATGTATAGAGATAGTATTTATGAAAAATAAATACTTATGTTTATTAAGAGATTTTCAATAAAAAATTTTAATTTTGTATTTACAATAAATAAGGGACAAACATGGCTACCTTTAGCTTTGTTGTGAACGTGAACTGCAAATGTCAAAACTTATTTAAAATAACTATAGTAAAATTCTTCAGGTACAGAGAAATATTAAAATTTAATTTAGAACTATTATTAAAATATTTTAAAAGGAATACTTAAATTTTCACAGGATATAATGTACTATACTTTTAAATTTATACACAAAAACTGGCTAGTTAACAGCTTTTGACAGCATATTGTTGAATTAGGTATGCTTTGATTAGGGACACAAACGTATACAGTTTGATAACTAAAATAATCTAATACTGAAATATTTGAAAACCTATGCTTTAAGATATATACTTTCTTTTTCATTAAGTAATATATACCCTCCTACGAGTATCAAAACAGAATCTCTTTCAAATAATATAAACCACTCATTCAAAAGATTAAGACAAACAAGTAGCCATTTTAAAAAAATAAACAAAAATATAGGCCTAGGCCTAATAATGCTTCATTTAAAAAATACAATTCTTAAGCAAAAAACATTTAAAAAATGGAATAAATAAGTAATAAAATATACAGAGATAGTATTCATGAGAAATAATATAAATACTTAATAGAGGAGCTTTTCAAAATAAATTAATTTTTTGTTTACAATAAATAAGAAGGGACAAACAAGTCTACCTTTAGCTTTGTTGTGAACTGCAAATGTTAAAACTTATTTAAAATAACTACAGTAACATTCGTCAGGTGCAAACAAATATTAAAATTTAATTTAGAACTATTATTGAAATATTTTAGAAGGAATACTTACATTTTCATAGGGTATACTAATTTCTTTTAAATTTATATACAAAAACTGGCCTAGTTAACAGCTTTGGACTGGATATTGTTGGATTAGGTGTGCTTTGATTTGGGACACAAATATATGCAATTTGATAACTAAAACAATCTAATAATGAAATATTTGAAAACGAAACCCATAAACACTTTATTAATTAGTATAAAGTAATACACCTTCCTACCAGTATCAAAACTGAATTTCTTTCAAAAAATATAAAACAGTCATTCAAAGATCAAGACAACAAACAGGTAACCATTTTGTAAAAAAAAAAAAAAAAAATACCTGAGATAATCTGAAACAAATATTCATGAGAAAAGAAATGTTGTCAAATTTGATAACGTAATTGATATATATGAATCACATATATTAGACTATGTATTTCGAAGTTCAGGCATAGTAATATTAAATGCAGAAAATATTTAAAAAATAGTTGGCAAATTTTAAGAGATTAAGATGCAAAGGTTAAGTAAGATGTATGTCATACATGGAAACATTTTCCATGTCTGACTATAACAACTGAGTACTTAAAACACTACAAAATTTTAAAAGCAAGGATACGTGTGAAAGAATATTTAGCTGGGCTTGATTCAGTTAAAGTATTCAGTCCATAAAATCCTCAAAATAGCCTTCTAATTGAAACACATCTATACGGTCTTCTAAGCGCTAGCAGAAAGACATTTAAAGGCAAGAAAAACAATTGCATTTCAGGCCATTTGAATGCTTTCTGCTGGCTAAATATCACAGTCAGCAGCACCTAGTCTAAATTCCATAGTTTTTAAACTGAAAAAGAAATTACGAAATATGTAAAGTCATGAACATACAAACTGGAGACAAACAATTTACAAAAACACAAATCATGCATATACACATTAAGGCTGCTAGTCAGTAAACTTCCAGATTCCAATCGCTAATGTTATTCCTATGGGCATAGGATGCATTCGTATTTTTAAAATATCTCCCCAGGAAATTAATATTTTAAAGTTCTGTTTCCTGTGTACTGTTCTCAAGAATGTCTCTTTTTTTTTTTCTTAGTTATCAAAATATTTCTAAACTATGTGCTTAATTTATATTTTTATGTGTTAAAATTTTAGCGAAACTGAGTAAGATTTTAACATTTCATATAAAATTCAGTACATATTTTAGGAAAAAATTGACAACGAAGAAAAAAAAAAGAGACATTCTTCAGGCATATTTTACATAGATCTTAATGTTTTAATTACATTAAGTTGTAGAACCAAGATTTTGTTTCTGAGGAAATGGTGGGAATCGGACAAGGCTGTAAGATAGCTTTTTAAAAAGTACTTTATAATTATATGAAACCTAGAGATGTAAAAATAGTGATATGGCAGAAAATCTTTTTTATATTTATTATAAAGTGTTTAAATGTTAAATTGGAAATACAGTAAAATTTAAAAAAAAAGCATTTTTATGTTTAATAATTTTAACAGTTTGATGTATTTAGAGGGGAAGTTAGAGTAATGTTTCATTACGCGAAGCGCAGTTTACAACCCAAATAAGTTTTTAGGATTATATTTAAAAGACATTTTAGGCCTAATCCGAATCACAGCAGCTCTCAGGAAATTAAACAACTTTAAAAGTACGTTATTTTTAAAAAATACGAATAAAATTTATATTAAATAAACTGAAAAGCAAACATCTTCAAGCGCATCTGAAATTCACAATACGAATTTACAAAAACTCAACATTTGAGCGAGCCGAGCCCTCCCAAAGCCAACTCCAAACAGGTAGCGCGCATGCGCGCTGCAATCTCCTCTGGCCAAATTATTTGGCGACATTCTCTTTTCGCCAAGGGTGCCCAAAGGTTGAGGGTTTGGAAATTAGCAGGCTGTACAGCGACGTGCATCATCGTAGGCTACGCACATGTTTGTCTAGGACCAAAAAAAATTTTCAAAATCCAATTCTCAAGCTGTGAGCTAACCAACCAATCAAACAAAATCCAAAATGACGGAAGAAACAATGTCGACGAACCCGAACGATAAGAAAACAGAATTTCCGTTTTTACTTATTGCAATTGTTAAAACATTCTGGAGCGGCTTCGGTGTATGTTTTGAAACTAATTAGACCTCTAATTAGAATGCTGTTGTATTTTTAGACATTAATATAATTACTGAAATAATAAAACTGTACTGCGTATTTAATGATTTTATTAATTATTAAAATTAAAAATAAAATATCCTGGCAGCATTTTGGCATTAATAAGGGATAATTTTAATCACATAAATTTAACATAAACATGTATGTATAGTATTGATAATAGGGCTGTAACCAGAAGGAGGTAGAGTGAGCTGAGCCCCCTCAAGACTTCGTAATCTTTCGATACTAATGTAATCTGCGTTACATTTAAAAATTTTAAAACTTTTTCGGGCTTAGATGCTTTACGCTCACGCTAAAAAAAAAAAAATAATAATCGGTTAAAAAAAAGAAAAAAGTCGCCAAATTTAGGGGATTTTTTCCTTTAATGGCAACCTAGCCATTGTATTAAGTTATTCGTTTGGCGCAGTCTTGGAAATCGCGCCAACCAAACAGTCGCCAATCTTTTGTTTACATTTTAGCGTGAGTGTAACACATCTGTTCCAAGTAGTGAGAAAAAGACAAGCTGTGAGTTAGTCCCACCAAAAAATGTCAAAGCCCCTTCAGATTTTTCCGACTGACAACAACAATTTAACTCAATTAGGTATTACTCTTCAATGCATGCACACAGTTAATCATAAGAATGACTGTACTGTTATATCTGCAATCCACATTAAGCAATGTCACTTTCATTGTCATTTTGATTTTTTACTTTCTTCTATCTTAACAAGAAGAAAGTATTGGATTCATGAAACTTTTCGGGCTAAGATGCTTTACACTCACGCAGGAAAAAAAAAAAAATTAATCGGTTAAAAAAAGGAAAAATGTCGCCAAATTTAAGGGATTTTTTTCTTTAATCTCAACCTAGCCATTGTATTAAGGTATTCGTTTGGTGCGGTCTTGAAAATTGTGCCAACCAAAAAGTCGCCAAACTTATGTTTATATGTTTGCATGAGTGTAAAGCATCAGTTCCATGTCTGTGACTCTGTCTGTCTGTCTGTATGTGACAAAAATTGAAACAGATTTGGAATCCCTGGTCATGGAATTTTGGCAACTTTTATTTTGGCGTGCTTCTCAGAATCGCGCGAACGATCTATGAAAAAGAACTAAATCCAGCAATTTAACTACTGCCGGGTTATCATAGCAGAAATCATAGTCCCCAAAATTTGGCGACTTTTTTCCTTTTTTTAACCGATTAAAAAATAAAAAATCCGTGACTAGGGATTGTACATCATAGCCCAAATATTTTGTGGGTGCTCTATCTCAAGAACTAATGGACGAAATTTAATAAAACTTTATATTCTGTTAGTCCCTGATATAAATTGATGCTGATAAGTTTTTGGTGAAAATCGCCCGACAGGTGGCACTGCTATGCTGCATTTTTCGCGATTTCCGCAATAGCTCTATCTCAAGAACTAATGCACTTATTTTCATCAAACTTCAGGTTCAGTTAGACGTTGACATAAATAGACGCTGATTATGTTTTGGTGTAGATAACCAAATAGGTGGTGCTGCTATACCACTTTTTTCTCGATTTTTACGATAGTTATATCTCGAGAACTAATGCACGGAATTTCATCAAACTTCAGATTCTATTAGACCTTGACATAAGTAGATGCTTCTTACGTTTTGGTGTAAATTGCCCAACAGGTGGCGCTGCTATGTTACTTTTTTATTATTATCACAATAACTATATCTCAAGAACTAATGCACGGATTTTCATCAAACTTCATATTCAGTTAGACGTTGACATAAGTTGTTATTGATTAGGTTTTGATCTAAATCTTCCAAAAAGATCCAACTGCATCACCTAGCATACAGAGTTTAAAACTTAAAAATAATCAAAAACAAACAACAACAACAAAAAACATACTTGTTGCTCTCTGGTAACAATAAATAAATAATCAGTCATTTAAAATATTCGCTCTTGTCAAAATTTCTGATTCCCCCCACTTCTGCCATAACAAATAGTTTAAAATCTTAACTCTAAATTTTTATTTATTTTTTCTTATTTGATACTTTAGTAATGATAAATATCAGTCATCTAAATTCCCTCCCATTTGAAATTTCTGCTTGTAAATGCTACAGAAGATAGTCATTTCAAAAGTAAGCAGAAATATAGGAAAAGTAAAAACTTCCCTTATATTGCAGTTTAGGGACAAGAAGTTTATTAATAAAATGCTAGAAATATCTCTATTATACCTGCAACTAACAAGATCTGTTGTATCATGTTTCGTTTGAAAACTTGCAGCAAACTCGAATGTCAGGAAAACTAGAAATGGAATTTCTTTTAACAATTTTGGTTAAATAATAATTGGATAATACTGTAAAAAAAATATTGAATTTGTTTGTGTTGTGTTGTGTATGAAATGTTGTATCACTGGTTAGGAAAATTTAATCACTTTCAGGGAAATTATAAAAACAGGGGTCTGTCCAGACTTTTCTCTCAGGGTCCTGTTTTTGTGAAATTGTGAAGTTTTTTATATTTGTAAAAAATCTAGTCATAATTTTGTGAATTTGAATTTTGAAATGACCGTTATATTCAAGGTCTTGTTTATAGATTTTTAGGTAGATACATGTATGTAAAATACACAAGATTTTCTTTATATATGTAAAAGTGACAATCAGATTTTTCTTTTAAATGGTTAAATTTGTGAAAATTTCGGTTTGGAGAGGGAAACGTTTTGTGAAAGGTCTATTTTTAAGACAAAGAATTTTGTGAAGGGTCTTGTTTTTAAGGTGAAAAGTTTTGTGAAGGGTCCTGTTTTGAGATGAAAAAAATTGTGAAGGGTCCTGTTTTGAAATGAAAAATATTGTGAAGGGTCCTGTTTTGAAATGAATAAAATTGTGATGGGTCATTTAAAGGAACCAATTTCTTCTTAAACAGATATTCAAAAAGGAAAATGACTAGCTATCTGAACATAGCAACAATTTTGGATAATACTTTATGTGCTACTATTTTTCTAAATTGGCCATAGTATGCCACTATTTCTGGCTTTGAAAGTTACTAAAGTGACAATTTTTGGAATGGCAGCCCTGTAATAAGTAATCACCTAGTTTTCCATATGTTAACATGGGATTTTGCAATCAGAAAAGAAGGGTGAAGTTGTCCCTTAACTATCTTAACTCTTAAATAATTAATTTCATTTTTTAAAAATCTTATTAACTGCCTTTAGTCAGGGATCACTCTAGAGAGTTTCAGAGGGGCGGCCTGCCCTCATGCCCTTTTTAGATAAAATCCCATCCTCCCCCTCCTTGCCCTTTTCCCAGGTAGAATTCTACCCTCCTTGCCCTTTTTCCAGAACTTTCCAACCTTCTTTTTATTCCTGGGTAGAATCCTCCCTTATTTGCATTGTACTTTCAAAAATTCTTTACCTATCCTTTATTTTTAGAATGCTAGTATGGTACATCAGGAGTACTCCTCTTTCCCTCTTTATTTCTCTGTGAAATGCCCTGGTATGTCTAATCTTTGACTTTGAGCGATTCATCTTTTTATTTATCATTTTTTCCATTGAACAAGACATAAAGGGTAACTAAGGGACATTGATTAATTTCATCTTCTCTATCTCTAGTGAAATGTAGTATTAGATAAGACATTCTGGCCTTTGACCACATGATAACTTATATAAGTTCTATAAAAAATTTGAGAAGTAGCTTTAGAACTTTTATTTTGTAGCTTTTTTAAAACCAGTTTTGCTAAAACCGGGAAAAAGTTATCTGGTGAATAAAAGTTTTAGAGAGAGAAGTTTTTGAATATCGTAGGAAAAGGGGGAAATGACTGTGAATATTGTAAACAATTTTACAATAAAAATCAAGAACATAACTTCATTTTGCTATTTGTAATACTTTTCAAATGGTGAAGTTATGGAAATTAGAAATGTTATTGGATTTTTTAAATTAAAGAGTACTTTAAGCTGTTTCCAGACTTCCTTTCTCATCAGTATATGGGTGTATGCACTTATTACAAAAATGCCCTTTTTCTGAAATGATGTGCCCTTTTCAACAAAATTGCCCTTATTATGTAATGTGCGCCCTGCCCTTTTTTATGTTCTAGAATGATCCGTGCTTTAGTATAATATTTTTAAACTTTTGCTTTATTTATTTTTAGTTTGCTGGAGTAATGCTTTTGTTCATTTCAATATGGATGTACGTTGATACTGCACAGATCAAGGTTTTTGCCACAGATCATGACAAGTTCTTCTTTTTAATATACATATTGATGGCAGCTAGTTTACTCCTGATTTTAGTTGCTTGGCTAAATTGGGAAGTTGTTCGTGGAAGTTGGTCATTGAAGGAGAGTTATTGTAAACGTGGAACAGTAAGTATCTTCCTATTAATTTTTTAATAAGAAGAAATAATGTAAATAAACATTGCATAGATATTTTATATATTTTAATTTTAAAATAAAATGTTTCATTGCTTTGTTTTTCCTTATCAATTTGTAGTTTTATGGATTTTATGGAGCATTGCTTCTGTTCCTTTCAATATGGATGTACAGTGATACTGCATCATATTTGGCCACAGATCATAATAAGTTCATTTCAATATACATATTGATGGCAGCTGGTTCATTAATGACTCTATTTGGTTTCCTAGAATGTTTTGGTGCAAGTATGCATAGAACAGTAAGTATCTTCCTATTCATTTTCTTTGCCAATTTGTAGTTTTATGCATTTTATTTTTTTAAAGGTTGTTTTTATATTCTTTCCCTCTTAAAAACTTCTTTTCTTTTTTAAACTTTATATTGCAATTGGAAATTTGCAGTTAATGATTTTTATATCTAGAGCCATAATGTTTTCAGATATTCTTATTAAGATTTAAAATGTATAGGGATTTAAGCGATGTTTTCAGGTATTCTTTTTCAGTATGGAATTAGATCTTTTTCTCCCCCAAAAATGAGTAAAGAAACAATTATAGTTTTGATAACAATTAAGTATCTGTTCTCTTCATCAAGTGATTAGTAGCAGAGAGTCGTTTACCCAACAAGCATTAAACAATTGCTTTCAAAACTATAGTTATTTCTATTCTCATTTTAAGGAGGAAAAAAAAAGGTCTAGTTCCATGGACAGCCAGCAAATTAGGCCACATCAACAGAGCTGTCCTTAGGGATGTGCGACAGGTGCAGCTGTACAGGGCCTCGCGTTCGAAAAAAAAAAACATTTAATACAAAATAGCTATATTTATTATTCTTTTTTTTTTTTTTTGAGTTATTATTTCATAATAAAACTTGGCACAGACAGATGTCATATGCGCACCACATTGGCACAATTGCAACAAAATGGCAATTTTATGCCAAACATGGTAACCTGGATATTTTGTTTATGCGTTAATAAGTGTTAATATTTACGATTTATTGTGATATTTATATTTATTATATTTATTATTGTATGCTATTTGTAACTAATATTCAAACACAAAGTTATCGACAAATTGGTGGGGAAAAAAAATCGTGCCAATGTGGTGTGTATATGACATTTGTGTTTAAAATTTATATGTGCAAATATGTATATATATATTTTTTAATAAAATATTAAATGTTTTATCAAAAAAATGTTCAGTGAAAATTGTGGATACTTGAGAAGAGAATAAATTTTTTCTAATTTATATTAAATTTTTAGGCATTGTTATACTCTAGCCTAAGCCTCACTAGATGTCCACACGTATAATGTCATCGTATAAACAAGGAAGGCAAAGGAGCTGAAACCCCCATACCCGGGACTAAACTAAATATTCAAAGTCTCCAAAAATTATGAAATGTTAATGTTTTTAAAAATTCTCAGGAAAAAGAAAATTTTGGAATATATTGATTTTGACTCAGTTCTTTCCATATTTATAAATTCTCTTATTAAATGAAAAATATTAACAAATTTAATGCTTGAGAATTAAATCAACATACAGATCAAAAACTTAAATGTGTTACAATTAAATGAAAAATAGTTTATATGTCAAAATTTTCATCTTTATCAAATTCATTACTACCATACCATGAAGTGGACTGATAGAGTAAATTAATTGATTAACACTTTGACTACAAAAATATTTTTTATTGGAAAATTAAGACTGTATTTTTTATTCTATTTGTTATTTAAAAAAAAAAAAATCTTTCTTCTTGTACACTTCTATAACAATTTCAAGAGAAATCTCCCACAAAGAAATTTTTTTGCACATAATAGTACGAATAGAATATAAAAAATTTGATAGTGAAAGCCTGCTGTGGGTCCATGGTACATATATATCCCACCATAGTGCTTGAATATATAGATGTATTAATCATTATCATTTATTTATATTTTCTGTTTAAATTATATAAAAGGTACTGACAATTTTCTTCACCAAACTGTTTTAAAAATTGCTTGATTTTGCATAATTTTTATTGATTTTTGGCACACATTACTGCACATATTGACCCAGCACATATTGACATTTGCACAAATATCAAGTAAATCTGCTGCATGGTCCAATTTTCAGATTCAGTTCCAGCTCTGGCCAGAGAAAGCTATCTTGAATCCGTGTAAAAGCTAAAAGCTCGATCCCAGCCTGAGCCGAGCAAAAATCATTAAAATCAGGTCTTACCCAACTCAATTTCTACAAAATTTCTGATATTTGTTTGCCTATATTATCCTACAACTACAATTCTGTATAAGAATATTGGATATATATTTAAGCAAACATTTTGAAGTACAGGGTGATTACAAATGAATATCCCAACTTTAAAGGCTATTAAAATACAATAAAAAAAGTACAACCTTGTTGTTCATCGGAAATCAAATATAATCGTTGAAAGTTGAAATTCAACACAGTGCAGTTATAAGTGTTAAATGGGAGCCCCTCCAGGAACACGGAAGATATCGAGGCAATACGATAACGCATCCTACATTTTTTTTCCAGCATGTTTGGTGTGACTCTTTCAATGGCTACAGATATGCGTGTACTAAGTTCATCAACGTCAGTTGGCAGCAGTGAAACAAACACCTGATCTTTGATGAGACCCCACCAAAAAAATCACATGGAGTGATGTCAGTGATGAGTAATTGCGGTCGCAGACATTTAGCCGAAAACCAAATAGCCGACAAGACATTTAGCAGACAGCAATTAGCCGACAGGACATTTAGCTGACAAGTACATGTAGCAGACACGTACATTTAGCCGACAAGACAATTTGCCGACAGCGACATTTAGACGACAGGACAATTAGCCGACAGAGACAAATAGCTGACAGGACATTTAGCTGAAACAGACATTTAGCTGACAGACAATTGGACGACAGTCAATTAACCGACAGGGACAATTAGCCGACAGGACAAATAGCCGACAGGACAAATAGCCGACAAGACAATTAGTCGACAGGACAATTAGCTGACAGGACATTTAGACGACAGGACCAAAATAAAAGACATGACATAAGCTTACGTGACTTTTTATACTCGCATTTTTAAAAGGGGCCCCCATCTCAGAATCTAAGGGGCGTAAATATTCAAAGCTTGCACAAGGCGACGCAAAAAAAAAAAAATCAGCTTTCAGAAATTCTAAAAATTATTCATATATCTTAATTACAAGCTGAGATATTATTAATTATTATTTCACTAAATAGTTGATTTTTATTATATGCTTATTTTAAAAGGCAGTCACGTGCTGTTATGGAATGTGGAACTAACAAACCACGATTTAAAGTAGGAAATCTAACAATGCGACCTGTTTAAAACTTTGAGGTAGTTTATAACACATGATAAAAATTTATAAAAAAGAGTGGTGCGTCACATTTCGGTGGAGAGGGGGGAGGGAGGGGCGCGAACAAAATTAGGAAATATAATAAGGCGATCTGTTTGAAACTTTACGATATTTTCTAACACATAACATAAATTTTAAAAATGAGACCGCATCAAAAATTATGGGGAGGGGGGGGGGGGGAGCATGTTTTACCCACACAGGGAGGGGGGCACTTTTCTAAATTTTAACGATACGCGTCATGTCACATATCGTTACAAAGAGCTATGGCCACTTTTTCATGCTATGCACCACAGGTGTCATTCACCCTCCCCAACTTGCTTCCCAAGGGGGGGGGGGATTTTCTAAATTTTGTGGACACCACTCATGTGATATATCGTTCGAAATCGTTATATCGTTCGAAGCCTGTGACCGCTTAACCATTTTTGGATCTCCAGGGTCCATCCCCCACTTTTACCCTAAGGGGGGCACTTTTCTAATTTTTGACGACACCCCTCATGTGATATATCGTTGGAAAGGTCTGTGAACGCTTAATCATATTATGCATCTGAGGTGTCAATCCCCCCCACTTTGCACCCCAAGGGGGGCACTTTCCTAAATTTTGCCGATACCCCTCATGTGATATATCGTTGGAAAGGTCTGTGACCGCTTAATCATATTATGCATCTGAGGTGTCAATCCCCCCACTTTGCCCCCTAAGTGGGGTACTTTTCTAAATTTTGCACACAACCCTCATGTGATATATCGTTGGAAAGGTCTGTGACAGCTTAATCATGTTATGCATCTCCGGTGTCAATCCCCCCACTTTGCTCCCCCATGGGGGATTCTTTTCTAATTTTTTCACACACCCCTCATGTGATATATCGTTGAAAATGTCTATGATCGCTTAATCGTATTATGCATCTGAGGTGTCAATCCTCCCACTTTGCCCCCCAAGTGGGGTCCATCCGTACATCTCCGGTGTCCATACCCGTACTTTGCCCCCCCAAACGCGATTTTTTAAAAGTATTCTGGACATGTTGGAAAGCATTTCATAATCTATGCTGGACGCATGGTTTTTTGTTCTTGCGTATTATAAAGTAGATTTTTTAAATGTCTAATTGGAAATGGAAAAAAAGATATGCAAGCATAAAAAAATTAATATTTACTGCACAAACTTCTCATGATGAATATGGAATAACATGCTGTTTGTCACTTCGAATGTGGAAGATGAGTTTAAATTTACTTTAAAATCTTTATGTATATAAAGCTGGGTTGGAAAGGGGGGGGGTCGATTAGATGATTATTTATCATTACTATAGAGTTACAAGTAGGGCAGGAAAATAATTCAATATTGAAGAGCTTCTAGATTTTTCAACTTTGTGTACTTTGTACTGGGAAGAGAAAAGGAAAAAGCCAAAAATTTCGGGACGGGGGAGGGGGGGGGGAGAAATTTAAATGAGCAATTATATATTGTTACAATAAAGAAATAAACAAAACAGAAGAGTTTAAAAAAAAAGTTTTTAAGATTTTAAACCTTCGAAACTGGAGAGGGAAGAGGGAGGTGGTCAAAATGAAAGAAGCAGAATTTTTTCGGGGAGAAAGAGGTTTATTAGATGATTGCCTAGTTATTTACCATTGCTAAAAATTTATAATTGGGACAGAAAAAAAAAGAAGTGAAAGTTTCAAAGAGTAAAAACATTTTGTAGTAGAAAAGAGGAGGTCAGAGGTATTTTTTGGTGGGTGGGTGGGAGGGGGGGGTAATAATTTTTTTTATATTTTAAATGATTATTCATTGTTATTGTTAAAATAAAGTAACAAATAGAGCAAAGAAACTTTAAAAAAAATAAAGACACTTGAAGATTTTTAACTTTGAAAGCTTCGGGTTGGGGGTGAATGAGATGAAGCAGAAACTGTATGGGACAGGGTAGAAGGCTTCTTAGATGATTAATTCTTTATTATTTTTCGTGTTAATAAAAAATTTAAATGGGACAGAAAATAAAATCTTTAAATTTTGTATGCTAAGAGGGAAGATTCAAAATTAGGGGGGGGGGGACATTTAGATGGTTAATTATTGATTGTTACAATAAAGTAACAAATAGAGCGGAAAATTTTTAAAAGAATGCAAAATTTTAAAGATTTTAAATTTGTGAGCTGAAGGGGAAGTGGGAGTTATAAAGAGGAAAAGCAGATTTGTTTTTTTGATATTTACAAATAGGACAAAATAAAAATAAATTAGGAAACGTCAATTTCAGTGGGGGGAGAAGAATATTGTATGATCGATTATTTATTGCTACTTTAAAGTAACAGAGAGAACAGAAAAAGTTTCATGAAAAATAACGAATTTTAAAAGTTTTAAACTTTATGAGTTGATGGGGTAAAAGGGGAAAAGCAGATTATTTTGGTGTGGGGGAGTTTATTAGAAGACTTATTATTTATTTACCTTACTAATAGGACAAAAAATTTAAACTAAGGGTTTTAAAGACTTTAATTTTTTTCTGCTTTGTAAGAGGGGGGGGGACATAGGGCAAACGTCAATTTAGGATGGCGTGGAAGGGAAAATTTTATGATCGATTATTTATTGTTTAAATAATGTAACAAATAGAGCATAAAATGTTTTGAAAAGTTAGATAATTTTAAAGATTACCGCAGATCATTATGTAGCAGATTTCTTTTGTGTGGCCCTGTAAATAAATAATAAATGCTCTGCACCCCATATTGTACAGACTACATGTTTTAGTAAACATCAATAATACGTATCAATTTCATTATGTCTGAAGTATAACATCATTAAAATGCACTTGAAACGATTTTTTCTCATTTTTTAATGTTCCAGAATACTTTTGACTATCCTTGTAAAAAAAAACTGTAAATGGGGGGAGGGGGGTATCGGGTTTGAAACAAGATGGTGCATGAAGCTAGCCAACGAACTATACGTCGAAAACTTACTTAAAATTTAAAATTAAAAGAAATAATTGTTATGCAATAAAATATATAAATGTTGTATCATATCAAGGTATAGATTGCCTCCCTACATGTTTGATGCATGCATGTATTTTGATACTTCTCATATGAAATAAAGTGGCTTAAATAAATATATATGCATGTTTTCCTGATTTTTATGAGGAAATCTGCCTCACTTCTATCTTTTTCATTTCATATTTTCTTTTATTTTTCGGTCTATAAATGTGAAATTACCCAAATCTGGTATTATTTTAGCTAATTATAGCTTGTGCAAGAATGAAATCTTATTTTTTTTTTGTGGAATCTATAGTAATTTGGGCCCGACGGTTTTGCTACGTAGTTCCACAAATGTTTCATTAATTCATTTTTTTTGTCAATTTGATTTATATTATTTAGGTCATAAATTTTATATTTTTTCTTCTTCCTCTTTTCGATATTATTCAAACAGGTATGTGTTCCCATTTAAATTTTTTATTTTTATTCCCCCATTTGTGTATGATGTTTCTGTGTTGTCTTTTAACTGTTATATACATACATACATATATTTATTTATTTATTTATTTACACATACACATATATATTAGAGATGGGACGAATATTCGGCCACTATTCGGTATTCGGCCCTTTTGCCGAATATTGAAGGCTAGTTATTCGAATGTTTCAGCCGAATATTGTAACATTTCTCGCCGAATAAATTTCGGATTTAGAAGAAAAAAAAATCATTTTTTGCATTTTGTCTCTCTAATTCAAACTGTCTATTTTCTGACATATTCATGAAGTTATATTCCTTCTTAATTGCACAAAATTACAGTTATTCGTATACTACCATTATTATATGTATATATTTATGTTACATCTTCTTTAATTCATATTGTTGCTATCAGTTTGTGAGCATGCTTTTAATGCATGTTGAGTAAGTTGTAGAAGTTTTCTGTTGTTGTAAATTGTATATGCTGGTTCTATTGTCAAAGATTTGGTAAATAAATATATATTACTACTTTAACCAAACCCCCTGCTTTAATTTAATTTGTAATTTAAGATAGAAAGTCAAGTGTCAGAAAATACTAATTCGTACAAATTTGTTGATCACTATAGGCACACAAATATCTTCGCAAAAAAAATTACTTCGCATTAAAGGTTATTCCAGGAAGAATCTCACTATGAATTATAAGAGAGAGTGCGTATTATCATTCATTTTATATGTAAGAGAGGATAAAAGTATCATTGTATAATAAGGTAAAGTACATTCTTCACATTTAAATGGAAATAACTTAAAGCTGTTATCAAATCCAAATTGACTACTTTATGACATATTTTTTAATTCATTTTTGTTCGGAAACACATGACATTGTCAGATGTTCATATTTAGAAACTTTGTAATCAGAAGACGATTTCTATTTTATTTATTATTATTATTTTTTTTAATAAAGGCAAACAATCTTTTGGCAAATACTATCAAAGTTGATATTTTGAACTGAATTTCTGACGCTGCAGCACAAGAAAGGGGGAAAACGTTTCGTTAGGTGACGCGAATCGCTTATAACACAATAAGTAATTTATTTATAAAAAAATGGAAAAATCATCTCGATTCCAAATCGTTTCAATAATCAAGCCTGCCAATTTTATCAATTTGAGTTTAAGAATGAGTACGAAAATGTGTCAGAAAGTTTCGCATTGTGGAGCGGGTCATTTAACAGCCAAATTTACATACCATCCTAATTTACAAAAAATCCCTTTGATTTATCTAAGAACAAAAGAAGAAATTGCAATTTCTTAATTTTTTGTGCCAAAACAAATTTTCTAAATAAAATATGCATTAACAGTGATAATGACTAATGAGTTCTTTTTTCAGATAAAATGTTTATGAATTTCTTTCCTGTAGATAAAATTATACTGTTATAATTTATATGTGGTAAAAGTTGTTTTATTATTAGCATCAAGCTCTTTGAAGTATTACAAGCTATTGGAAATTTAAATCACATAAATAATTTTTAAAAAAACATAAATTTCTGTTTAATTATTTTTTTATTTTAAAATTTTAAAACTGTATATATAATCAAAAATTAATTTCTTTTTAGGAAAAAAAAAAGGTAGGTATTCGACCAAAAATTGTGACCGAATATTCAATATTCGGCCAAATCACTATTCGTCACATCCCTGTATATATATAAATAATTTGCCCTGAAAATAGGTTACAAAGTTGAACTTTTATATTTTAAAATGTATATACCTTATATTAATTCAGTAACTAAATCAAAAATTAGTTCAGCTACTCTAACGTAAAGGATTTGTATAGTTGGAAGTTTATTTTCACGTTTAAAAATATATATACATATTGCATATATGGGGCATACAATATATATTTAATTGCATGAAAATTGAGAATCATTGTAAGTAATTTATTGTGATGTAACAACGACTAGATGGTAAATGACCATTCGAAGCTCAACTGTTTACATTCCTTCAATTTTGTTTGATATTTTTATATTATTGAAAAATAACCAATCACATTTAAAATTGATATCAAGTTATTGCATAGACTTGTTGCTTTTTAAATGTAAATATATTATATTCATATTATTGAAAATTCTAAATATACATTTAATTTGTGCGTAAAATATTTTTAATTAACTGGAGAAACAGTTCACATTGAAACATTTTCTTTACTTTACTTTATCTGGAAAATTTATTTTGAATTAAGATACCATCTTTCATTTTGTATTGTCTCTTACGCGTTGTTTTGAAATTTTATTCATCGGTTAAATGAAGCATTTAACGTTATTTTACGTTCTCGAAAATAAAATAAAAAAAGAAAAGAAAAGAAATACAAAAAAGTAAAAAGAAATGAAAAGAAACCGCATTTGAATTTTTGATTTACAAATGAACGTAAACAAAGAATTTTAATTCTTAAAAAAACAATTCTTCTATGAATGTGTATATTCAATTTACTGCATGATCAAAGACCATTAAACTTCTAAAATATATATAAATTTCTGTGCGAATTGGCTGCTTATTTTCTTGGAAGTGTGGAATTTTTAGGATAAACAAGAGAACAGTTGTCATTTCCTCTCTGCTCAATCCAAAAGTTTATGGTCATTACCTCATTCACACAGCATATACGTCTCCCATACATCATTCAGCATCAAACACCCCCTCCCCTAAAAGACACCCTAATCTGCTTCCCCCTTTATCTTACTGATTAAGGCGAAGCTTACAACGTGGTGCGGGGGCAAGCCCTAGATGTTCGCTCCCCTATATTCGTTAATTCCTAGTGCAACTGAATGTCGCCCGATACTTCACTGCTTCATCTAAATACACATGTCGGCTAAATGCCCTGTTGGATAAATATCCTGTCGGCTAATTGTCCTGTCGGCTAAATGTACGTGTTGGCTAAATATTCTGTCGGTTAATTGTCCTGTCGGCTAATTGTCCCAGTCGACTAATTGTCTGTTCGGCTAATTGTCCTGTCGGCTAATTATCTCTGTCGGCTAACTGTCTCTGTCGGCTAATTGTCCTGTCGGCTAAATGTACGTGTCAGCTAGATGTACTTGTCGGCTAAACGTCCTGTCGGCTATTTGTTGTCTGCTAAATGTCATAGACTCGAGTTATTGTACCATCTCAATATCGTTCGTGTTTCTAGAGGGGCTCACATTGAACACTTGTAACTGTGTTGAGTTTAAACTTTCAACTGTTAGTTTTGATTACTTTTTTTGTTTTCTTTTAATAGCCCTTCAAATTTGGGATATCCATTTGTAATCACCCTGTACAACGTTTCTCACATTGTATGTCCACAATCTATGGTATACAGCATTACAATATTAATGATCACATAAGACAATTACATTCAAACGAACTCATTAAAATTAAATAGTTCAGAAGGAAAGAAAAAGATCATTAAAAAAGTCATAATTTTAAAGTTCTCTAAAAAAAAAAGTAGGGTTTTAAAAATATTTAACTTAAAATTATTAAGCAAAAATAAATTTCAAAATGTACAGTCGTCTAAAATGAAAATAACTGAGAGAGAGAGAGGGAGCAAGCACCTCATACCTTTTAATTGCCAAATTGTTGCAGAAAGATTTAAGAGGTACTTTTTGACTCAGAATTTATTTATTTTCTGAATATGAATGTGTAAATTTTGTAATAAAAATAGTCTACATATTAGAAATTGTGCCAACATCAAATTTTCAAATAGTAAAACCCACTTTTGACACCATATTTCAGTTCCTAAATCAAGACAGTTAGAAAAAAAATATAGTTTATATACTTTATCTTAAATTTTCACCATGTTGTAAAAGAAAATGTGTTAAGGGTTTATCCCATATATTTAGAAAAATAAAATTATTATTTTACAAGGAAATATGTCGGAATTATTCAATTAGTTACCAGAATAATTATACATAATTTTCTAATACTAAAAAACAGGTGCTAAACAGGTTTGCAGCTTTTGGGAGTTTTCCAGTTGAAGATAACTTCACAACTTGCGCACTCTAATAGATGAGGAGTCTCTGCAATGTGTGTAGCCGTAAAAGAAAAAAAAGTAGAAATGTAATTAGATAACTACAATAGACTCTCTCAAATCCGCTTAGCATGAGACCAGAGGTTGTGTGGATTTCTGGTCACTGTTTTGTTTAAATTTTTTAAACAGTAATTTGAATGTAATTATGCACTGCAAATTAATGAATGCTTACAATAAAGTAAAATATTAAAATAATTAAGGAAAATAATAAAGTTAAATAATAAAAACTAAAATATTAAAAGGTCAAATAAATAATTAATAATGCATGACTAAATATACATAAGGATGAGATAAATTTTTTTTGAATTATTCAATGAAACTCATCTCATAAAGGTATACTAATAATATACATCAAAACTGTAAAATAACGAAATTTTATTTCATGTTTAGCCAGATTTAATAACCAAGAAAACGTGATTAATACATAAATGTATTTGATAAAAAAATCACGATCACCACTGATATCAGTGCCATCTTGATTTTTTTTTTTTTAATTTATATTTCCTTCATGGGAAAGTATGTGTTCAATGATATTCACCAGAATTACATATTAAAATGTGTGCAGAATGATATATATCTATAAAAACTCTAATTTTCCCCCTACATCTTAACTGTAAAATTCCACTGTTTACATCTGAAACAATGCGGATTTTAGGTGTTTGTGGATTTTAAGGTTGCGGATTTGAGGGAGTCTACTGTACTAAAGAGAGAAAAAGTCTTTGAAAGAGAGATTGAGAGTACAAAATATTTCTAGTCCAACGAAAATTTCGCATAGTAATTGGATTACATTTTTAAAACAAAAAACAACATATTATTAAGAAATTGTAGGTATTTTAACTCTTAGAAATTATTTGTATGTGCATGGTTTGAGTGTGCAAATATTTTGGCACAGCAATTGTGTTAATACAAATAAAGATGTTTATGTCATTTTCTTTGTCCAGTAGCAGAATTGTTCACTCCATTTAATATTTATGTTTTGTTTAGCAAGTAGAAATTGCATTTTGATTTTGATCTCTAAAATATATTTTTTAAACAAGTTTTTTTATTTGCTTTGAACTAAAAAGTTAAATTTGAAAAAAGCATAATATCATTAAAATGTTTTTTAAACAATTTTTTCTCATACATCATAATATATCTGACTTCTTTTGTGTGTCCCTGTAAAAGAAATGCAAATGCAATGCACTTTTCTTTAGAAAAATGCTATGGTGCATCTCAATACCTTGCATAAATTTTACTGATTTTGATTTAAATTTTTTTCTTGTAATTGCGGTAATGTATCCAAAATTTTTTGAGTGGCCCTGTAAAATAAATAGAAATAGTATGCACCTAAGATCATAATAATATTAATTTGTCATTAGATTTACAAGAAACACGTATGCAAAATTTAACATCAATCAGATATTTGGAAATGAGTTAAAATTCTAATTCCTTAAAAAATAAAACATATGTTAAAATACAATTATTTTAACCAATCTGAAACTTAATTAATGAAAACCAGAAGGCCCCTGCGAGGATTTCGCACTGAAATCTAATATTTTTTAGGTACTTCTCTATTATGCTGTCGACCACTTTTCATAACAAACAAGAACGAAAAATCATGCGTCAAGCATAGATTATGTAACACTTTCCAACGCTTCCAAAATAATTTTATAAATCATACCATTTAATAAGCTGAGAGATAACATCTAAGTAAACAATTTGAAAAACGCATAACATATTTAAAAACATAATTTCAGAAATTTCCAACGTATGCAATATTCGGAAAAATATCCGAATACTTTTATTCCGCCCTGTATAGGATCTATAGATTTGTATATATACTACATAGGATGCTAAATTTTAGTTCAGTTAAGAAACGCGTAGCACAGTTTAAAATTCTCCTTCTGGAGTTTCTGTCAATAAACGGAAATGTGTTCGCGAACTTTTGTATTTCCCTGTATATGATCTACATAATTTATACACACCACGTAATAAACAAAAAGTGAGTTAAATTTAAAATCGCTTTCAGTAACTTAAAACGCACTTCCAGGAATTATTGTTAACAGACAGTAGAGAATTATTTTGTGTGTCCCTGTAAATGAACGATGACTGCTATACACACAATATTCTGTAGTAAGCCTCTTCTAATGCATCTTAGTGATATATATAAATTTCAATGTGTTTAAAATAGTGAAACATTATTTAAATAAACAGCAGACGATTTTTCTCCATAGACGTAATGTAACGGAATTCTTTTGACTGTCCCTGTAAATTAACTATAAGTGCTATCCACACCCTATTCCATATTAAGCTTCTTGTAATACACCTTAGTGATATATATCAATTACAATGTGTTTGCAATTGTGTAACATCATTAAAATAAACCGAAAATGATTTTTTCCCATAGACCGTAATGTAACGGAATTCTTTTGAGCGTCCCTGTAAAAAAACTATAAGTGCTACACACTTCAGCTGAAATAGGGAACGTGCTATAGATAACGACAATAACATATAAAAATTGCAAGGCAATCCGAGCATATTTACGGGAGTTAGAGCACGGACAGACAGCAGACGTCCAGACAAACCGAAGTCATAAACACTTTTCAACTAGGTTGGAAAGTGTTAAAAACTATCGCCAAATTGTAAGATTAAACGCCAAAAATGCAGCCCCATTTACTTGATGTCAGAAGCATTATACGTGTTTGTTAACGTCATCAAGTGGTTTTTAACTCGACATTTGTGTGTACTTTTCATTATGTTTTACTGATTTATTAGTTATTTCATTAATTAAAATAACAATTGTGTCCTTAAATTCTTATATTTTATTTATTTATTTATTTTGATATTACAATGGCAACGTTCTCCTGTTTATTTGGCAATAGTTTTTTGTTATGAAAAGTGGTCGACGGGATAATAGAGAAGTACCATTTTTTTTATCAATATGTAATATTTCTTAGATGCAGGTTTAAACTTCTAAAGAAAAAGTGAGGATAAAAATATCTGCAAACAACATTTAGTTTTTAGTCAAGCCAGAATATCATCTAATTTATTCCATCAATGTTATAGTAAAAACTGATCCAAGATTGTAAAATACACGCGCGAGAAAAAAATAATTTACAATCGTATTTTAACTGCATTAGAGGATGACGCCATCCGCTTCGGGGAAAACATGGGACATGGAAATATAAATTAAACATTTCAATTTCGCTTTTTAATCATAAATATAAAATAAACCCGTGCAGTGTTTTTTATAATTGCTGAGCATCATATAATGTGGTATTATTTTTTGTGGCAACAATAATTTGAGGAAAACCTTTCATTTCTTTCATGAAAACAATGCCGATTTAATTTTTAATTTTCAGCAAATTTTAATCAAAAACATGTTTTAACGAAATGTTAAGTGTGCTATGTCAGAAGCCTGTGCAAAATCCTTTCATATGGCATCTCATTCGTCGTTCTACGTTTCATATTTTCTGAGAAAAAGGGATGTTGACAGGAGAAATAATATATATGATTAATACTATCGTAATATTTGTATGATGTGACTACTTTCATTTAAAGTGCAGATACACACAAAATATAATTCTTCTAATACTTTAAGGACTTCGTACAATCTCTTGAAGCAGGGCCCAACTCATCTGTGTTCAGTTGCAGAAAATTAGTATAAGTCATGCAATTCAAAATTCAGTTAATTTTAGTGTTAGAGGAATGGGACTTTTTTTGATTGGAATTGGAAATTTTTATTAAATATCAGTTATATGAGCAGGAGACCGTATAAAAAAATTTCATAATTTTTTAACAAATGCTTTTTATCAGGGCTCAAGTCAGCCCCATTTTTGGGCAAATGAGTCTACGGCGTCTCCAACTCCAGTCTTTCTTTTCTTTTTCTTTCTTTCTTTCTTTTTTTTTTTTTGTTTTGTTTGTGGACAGTTTGAAGGATCTCTACACCTCAATTTTCAAATGGTTAATATTCACTTTATTTAATTATGAAGTTTTTGTCATTGAATAAGGCATTATTCTATTCTGATCTAAAATAGCTGTAACTTGGTGACATGCTGCCTATGTGTTGTGCATCCCTATTAACATGTTTAAAATGTTTCATCGTTTATTAAAATTCATAACAATATCTTTTATGTGTTAATGATTCTTATGTTTTAAATTTTTCAATTAAATCAACAGCTTTCTTTTTTCTTTCTAGTTACAAGCTTTTCTCATTTTAATATTTGTGGCTGAAATTGCTGGAGCTTTTTATGGATATTCTTGTCACGATGAAGTAATTAATTTTATTGCTATTATAATTTTATAATTATAGTAAACTTTGTCTAAGCGGACTCTATTTAAGACAAAAATTTGTCTTGTGCAAAAAGATTATTTTAAAGTAAATGATTTTCAATACAGTAAACTGCCTAGGATAGAATACTTTTGCAATGGAAAATTTTCTGTGTCCCAATTGATTTCGCCTTTGAAAGAATTTATTGCATTTGTAAAATTGATTTTAATGGAAACAAACGATGCCAATAATAAATGTCAATTTTTTAAGTTATATGTTTTATGATGATTTTGTTCAGGAGCAGATCCATAATGTAATTTTGTGTTGCAAGGGAGGACACATCTCTTAATAAAATAATAATAATGATGTGTGTTTCTATACAACAAAATCAGTATTTTCTTATTATTTTGGCCTCAACAATTGTGATTATATCAATGTTTCATTTATGATTTTGCCAAACTTGTGAAGGTGAACATGTAAAAGAGAAATAAAAATAGATTTCACTACGATCTATATTAATAAAAGACAAAATCGCTCTGTGTCTCTGTCTCTATGTGACGGCTAGCGAAATTTAGTGCACCTAGAAGTGTGAAAGTTTAGATTTAGGTAGTCCAAAACTTCTCCTGGTGCACCTGAGAATCAGAATTTTAATATTTTGAAAATTAGCCGAAACATTAATTAATATCCACAAAAAACTCTCATAAAAAATACGCTTTTTTTCCTTCGTTTGGTTGGTTGTATAGAGTATCCGCAGAAGTAATTAAATAAACCAGGGTAGGGATAATTGTGAGTCGAGTGTTTAAAATCGATGGATCAGAGATTATATGACCTGTAGACAGTCAACTTAATCATTAACCATTGCCAAATGCTAAAAACTTAATTTTAAAGGATTTTATCGACTGAGCTATTTTAGAATAACTTTTCGTAAAAATTAAATTTATGTTCCTAATAAAAGTACACAGCCTGTATTCAGTTGATGCATACCAACAGTCAAAGTTAGTGATTTGTTGTTGAGCACTTGGCCACACGCCTCCCTGCAGCCCCTCCATCAAGGTTTATTTCTGACTTTGCTTTGTTTCGATAACTCAACTAATACTGTTCCGAACATCTCCAAATCAGTTCTATTTTGCTAAATTATCATAAAAATCAGCATTCATAGCTTCAAGATGTATTTCTAGAAAGCAGTTATCAGTATTTCCAAATAATAGTCTAAAACAGAGGTTTCCAAAGTGTGATCCGCAGAGCCCTTGGGGCTCCGCCTATACTTTTCAGGGGCTCTGCGGCATTCCAGGAAAATAAACAAAACATAAAAGAAATTAGCATATTGCAAGGGGAAACTTTTCGAAAGTGTGTAGTTATTTGTATGTGTGTGTGTCAAAAATAACTACATCTACCAGTGGGTTGAAAAATACTATAATATATTTTTTAAATCATATAAAAGTTTGTATTATAGATGTACCTATTTTCTATATAATATTTTTGGTTTGAACCACTTTATTTTATGTTTCTTCATTTAAAGTGTTTTAAAAATTTGATTCAACATAAGCTACAAGAAATAGTATTCTGAGTCGAATGCACAACATGAATCGAAAGAGAAAAGGCACTGTTTATCTTATTTGTATTAAGTTTTAGTTATTTAAATTTTGTAGACTATTTTTCACAGTAAAACAATGTTTGTCGCTTAAAACATCTTTTATAGAACATCTTGTAGCATTTAAAGCCCCCCATTAGATTAATTTTACATTTCTGTATATTGTATATATACTTCTTTTTTTTATAACTTTAATTTCTTTAATCTGTTTATTTTATTTGTACATTTAAATTTTCTATACGGTTTTTCATAGTAAAACAATGTTTGTCAATTAAAACGTCTCTTTTTTGTAACATCTTGTGTCATTTAATAAACCCCTCATTAGATTCATTTAATATTTGTATACGTTGTGTATATAATTTTCTTTTTGTAACTTTAATTCCTTTAATCTGTTTATTTTATTTTTATTCATTCTTAATTATTCAAATTTTCTATGCTGTTTTATATAACTGTACCTAATTTTTAAAGAAATGTATGTTTCTGAAAATGCATTTTTTAACATCTTGTATCACTTAACAACCCCTCTTTAAAATTTTGTTTTCATTGGTCTCGGCATTGGCTGAAATTCTTATGTTATGATGCCACATTTTCCCATCAGAAATAAGGCTGTAGCAATTAAAATATATATATATATTAGTTATTTACATTTGTCATTACACTAACAATCTAAACTTTTGCTCAGCTCCACCGCTTGCTTAGACTTCTTGTCAATGATTACCCGCCCTGATATAAATTTAACCCCACCCATATATCCCGTTTTGTTAGTAAAGTTTTTCTACTAGTTGGAGTTCTTTCAACATGTGTAGTATTTAACTCTAAATCTATTTTGAGGCAAAAACAATGGTGAAAGAGAGTTTTTTTCAAAACTATAATTAATAGCTAAATACTTCAAATAACACATCGAAAAAAAAGTGAATGACGCTGCACCTAACAATGCAGGTTATACTTTTGCCCCGCCCACTTAAACGCTAAAAGGAAGTGCTGCTTCTAAATGTATTTTTAAAAGAAGCTCAGAGGCGATTCGTTTTCGTTGCATATTTAGAAGTACTAGAAACGTAAAGAAGAATAAAAAAAGAATCCGTAATTGCATGATTCTATTACGGGTGGGCGGGACTAGCGAAAACATGTTATATAATTACTCATGGGCGATTGTTCCTACGCATTTTTTTTCATGAGTAGCCTATTGGGATAATACAGAATTCTCTCTTTGTAAATGAAAACTGTTCAACTCCCCTTTTTTTTCTGTGTGTGTGTGTGGTTTTCGTCATAAATAATAATAGTTTCACATAATCCCCAATGCAATGCATGGCTCAGACAGTGTTACCATTTTGATGTTTAATTCCGAGTTCATACTGGAAATCCCGAAAGAATATTTTTTATTTTAAAAATGAATGCAATTAACCACTTAACAGTATTGCTGGAACGTCGCTTGGGTAAAGTGTTTATTTTCTTCGGTTCTAAAAGCATTCAGAAACCACAAATTTTTAACTATAATTTTTGCTGTATTTGGCAGACATATCTCGATTATACAAGGCTGATATTTTAATACAAAAAAAGTGGTTGTTAGTCCTTATTTTTAATTTATTGTGTCCAATAATAGCAATAGTAAATAAAACTGTTAAGGGGTTAAATAATAGAAAAAAGGATTTTCAAAATTTCTAGTATGAATTCGGAATTTCTGTATTAAAAAAAGGGCCAAACTGAGAACCTTGGCCCCATGTTGGAAACTACTGATTCGGACTCTTATCTAGTAGATCTTTCTCTGCTCCATAGGCATAAAAAAAACATTAACCCTTTGGGTACAGATTTATTTGAAAAAAAAAACAGACATACCAGAAATTTGGAATAGTGTTTTTTCTGTATTTGTTGACAGATATTCCCTGATTAAAAAGAAGCGAGAAGTACTGTTTGAATTTTCTGATATAAATTCGAAATTTCTGTATTAAAAAAAAATCCGTGGACATTACTGATGACGAATCTCAGTCGTCAAATGTACCCAAGGGTTTGATTGTAAACCATGGAGTGTCGTAGGGTTAAGCGGCTCCACCTTAGAAATTCTTCCCAAAAAGGGCTCCTCGAGCCCAAAAGTTTGGGAACCACTGGTCTAAAACATTAAAGTACATTTATGAGTAGCGGTTACCATTATTTCTTAATAATAGTTTAAGCCAAATTTGTAATTAAGTTTCCTAGCTTAACCAATCTAATGCATTTTTAAATATGCATAGTAGTCCTCGTAATTAGTCATTTGCTGAAGGACACTTGAACATCCCTTCCCCGTTATTTTCTCTAACTGTGCTTTATTTCAATAACTCGGCTAATAATGTTCTCATCTTCTCCAAATCAGCACAATTTTGTAGCACACCTACTATATGGTGCCATAGGTAGCGGGGATCTGTGTCAGAGGTTTGTTTAGAACAGAATGCTCCCCTGGCAGTGGAAGGTGAAAATAAAAGATTCATGCCCTGTATATGGTGTTGAAGCCATCCGAGACCAGGGCCAGAGTTTCATTTTTTAAGGGATTTAAGTTTATTATATAGGCTTGGGCAACACTGGGTGGATCAGCTAGTAAATAATATGTTCTGTATTTATAAGGTTATTTTTACATTGTTTAAGAATATTTTTAATGATTTTTGATATCTTACTGTATATTATAGGCCATATCTCTGCAATTGCTTTCAAGAGTTTATCAAAAAATGTTTTTTATATAACATTTGTCTTTGTACTGATTATTGTGTATTACCTCCATACTCAGGGTTCCCCTTAAACATAGATGTGTAATCCCATGATAGTTAATGTTTCTTATACCATAAAAAAAAAAAAAAAAAAAGGAGATTAAAAAGTATATGTGTGAAATCTGGAACATGAAATATTTTTGGAATGAAACAGAATGTGAATATAATATAGACATGTGCTATTTCTTTAAGACTGTGAGCATTTGGCGATATTTTACAGCCTAACTCTGTGATGCATTTTAGTTACTTGTAGATTCATCCTCAGAAACTTCTATAATAAGATAGTCTCTCAAAATGTTTTCTATGGGAATTTTTCTTTTTCTTTTTAGCACTTTCCAACCTAGTTGAAAAGTGCTTATGACTTCGGTTTGTCTGGCCGTATGGCCGTCTGCCGTCTGTCCGTGCTCTAACTCCCGTAAATATGCTCGGATTGCTCTGCAATTTTTATATGTTATTGTCGTTATCTATAGCATGTTCCCTATTTCAACGGAAGTGTGTAGCACTTATAGTTTTATTACAGGGACACTCAAAAGAATTCCGTTACATTGCGGTCTATGGGGAAAAATCATTTGCGGTTTATTTAAATAATGTTTCACTATTTTAAACGCATTGAAATTTATATATATCACTAAGGTGCATTAGAAGAAGCTTAATATGGAATAGGGTGTGCATAGCACTTATAGTTACTTTACAGGGACAGTCAAAAGAATTCCGTTACATGACGTCTATGGAGAAAAATCGTCTGCGGTTTATTTAAATAATGTTTCACTATTTTAAACGCATTGAAATTTATATATATATATTTAAGGTGCATTACAAGAGGCTTACTACAGAATAGTGTGTGTATAGCAGTCATCGTTCATTTACATGGACACACAAAATAATTCTCTACTGTCTGTTAACACTAATTCCTGGAAGTGCGTTTTAAGTTACTAAACGCGATTTTAATTTTAACTCGCTTTTTGTCTATTACGTGGTGTGTAAAAATTCTGTAGATCCTATACAGGGCAGCACAAAAGTTCGCGAACACATTTCCGTTTATTGACAGAAACTCCAGAAAGATAATTTTAAACTGTGCTACGCGTTTCCTAACTAAACTAAAATTTAGCATCCTAGCATATACAAATCTATAGATCATATACAGGGCTGAATAAAAGTATTCGGATATTTTTCCGAATATTGTATCTGTTGGAAATTCCTGAAATTATGTTTTTAAATATGTTATGCGTTTTCCAAATTGTTTACTTAGATGTTATCTTTCAGCTTATTAAACGGTATGTTTTGTAAAATTATTTTGGAAGCGTTGGAAAGTGCTACATAATCTATGCTTGACGCATGATTTTTCGTTCTTGTTTAAAATTTGTGGGAGGTAGTCCAGGCATTAGGGGATAAAAAAGAGCAAATAAAGGAAAGTTTTGGTGTAGTTTTTTTGGGGGGGTTCCTTTATGTTTTTTGGGTCACTGAACACGAATCCGAGGTTTTCCAACAAAATTTTTTACAGGAAATAAGTTTTTTTTTACAAAAAACGGACTTTTCTCCGTTTTTTCAAAATAATTCCAAAATTGTGCATTTTACATGAAAGTCAGCAATATATGAATTAAAGAGAATAAAATATCATATATTTTATGTACTGAATGTGTTTTTCTCTGATCAGTGTTTTAGCCGTGAGAGTGCCGCAAAAAAGGGTTTTAAAAACAAAAATCTGTAAAAAAAATGGGAATTACGCTAGTGTATGTCGATGTAACATGGAAACTAACCATTTTACGCAAACGGTAACCATTAATGATACTAAAGATTATATGTTTGACTATATTTTATGCATTTGAGGTAGAGGAAAAGTGCGGATCCTGCGCCAGGGGAAGGTGCGAGCAGTGGAGCAGTTCCACCTTCTCTCATGAGTCGAAGGTGCTCCTCCGCCGGAGTGCTCATACTGTAAGAGGCGGTAAAATTGGGAGGTATAAAAGACAATAAAGTGTAAAAAACGGGAATTACGACCCTGTACGTCGATGTAACATGTAAATTAACCATTTTAAACAAACGTTGACTGTTAATGATACTAAAAACTATATGATTGACTACATTTTACAATGAAGTTGCCTGATAATAAATACGGTGACTCATTATGAATCTTTATTTAATTATTATCTACATTAGTAACAAACATTAGTATATTTACATGAAGTCAAAAAGCAAAATTCTTATTTCGCAATCTTTTATTTGAAGGTCCCTGCTGTTCATCAATATCTACAACATAGAAAATAGATGTATATAATTAGTGGATTTTTTATTTACTACCAATATTATAGAATAAATGTTTTCTTAATGGTAAATATTTCATACCTTGTGGCATAGCTTGTTCCTCTTCTATTGGGTCCACGGATTCAATGGGTGGGCAATCCATCTCCAGCTCGGTTTCAGGGTATAACTCGTCTTCCACATCTTGATTCACTACTGAGATGTTGTTGCAGTACCCTTCGCAGTTGAGGCACATGTTGGAACAACAAAGACCAGCCTTCTGGTACCCACAATTTTGTTGGCAGTTCTTTTTGCACTTACATGATGCAAGCTTCAACAACGCAGGGGGAGAAGGGGGTAGTAAAGTAAATACAGGTTGAAGGCCAATATTTGTTTTATTTCCATCCCCATTCTTCAGCATTTTTTTCAACTCCCAGCCATTGCTGCACCTGGTGATATACTCTTAAAGATTGCTGTTGTGCTGCAGCTGCAGATGGTGGTAAAGCAGCAATATTTGAATTGTATTTAAATGCTGACTTCTTGTACAAAATATACCTTAGGTGGTTCAGCGAAGGCACATTCGTCCCACTATAACTGTACAGCAAAACCAGGAAACCTTCCCCAGCAGCTTCAATCATCTCTTGAGTAGCGTTGGAGTCTTTAAATACTTTAACAGCGTCAGCAACATCTGAATTCTTCACAAGAGTTTTGAGGAACTTCATTTTTCCTTGCATAAATGGTGCTGACGTTGTATCACACCCGCTCATAGCATGTAGGAAGAGGATGTTTTCCGCAACCGTTGAACTCACAGCATTAATTAGAGAAAATATCACTAGAGAAACAGTGTCCTTTCCAGGTTTTAAAAAGAAAACATTTTCAGCCCTGCAGAGAGCAATCAAAATGACCAAGAGGTCTACATCCTCCCCAAATATAATTACCGTCTCATTTGATGGAGCCAAGGACAAAGCAGTGTTTATAATCAAGGTGTCTGCATCTTATTTTGCTTGCTTGCATGTAATATCTGCTGATAAGAACTTATCACTCAATATAGATATTAACCGACCCTTGTTTTTTGGGTTAGCAAGAAACTTTTCTTTGCAAATGGTAGGTATCATTGTACCGTCAAACAATATATCCGTTGAAGAATGTTTCCTTGCTTGTCTCATATGCTCAGCAGTTTTTGTACCACCTTGTAAGTCATCAGGGTAGCCATCAAAGACAACTACTGCCTGCGGTTTGTACCGTGACTGTACGTACTCAACATATTTATCGCAGATTGTTGAAAAAGGCTGATTCTTAGGCCAAATAACCCTATGTAATAACCCCCCCCCCCATCAATGACGAATTGAATTCTGCCGCTGAACCGCTTGTTTGTTAGGGGTTTGAATGCCTTGTAGAGAGTAGATTTGGTTCCTTTTCTTAAACCATTGTCGAATAGGGATAAGGAATAAGAGCCTAGATCGTACGTCAAAAACTCCTCAAGATCTTCATCCGAATGCTTTGCAACCGAAATTCATTGGAACATTTTAGTATCATTAATAGTCAACGTTTGCTTAAAATGGTTAATTTTCATATTACATCGATACAGGGCCATAATTCCTGTTTTTTACAGTTTTTTCTCTTTTATCCACTCCCAATGTTACCGCCTTTTAGAATACGAGCTATCCGGAGGTGCAGCACCCTCGATTCATGAGAGTAGCTGGATCTGCCCCACTGCTCCCACCTTCCCCTGGTGTCAGATCCGCACTTTTTCTCTACCTCAAATGCATAAAATATAGTCAAACATATAATCTTTAGTAACATTAATAGTTAGCATTTGCGTAAAATGATTAGTTTCTATGTTACATTGACATACAGTACCGTAATTCCCGTTTTTTTACAGTTTTTTGTTTTTAACACCCATTTTTGAGGCACTCTCACGGCTAAACTATTGATCAGAGAAAAAAAACTTTCATTACATAAAATGTAGGAAATTTTATTCTCTTTAATTCACATATTGCCGACTTTCACGTAAAAAGCATAATTTTGGAATTATTTTGAAAAAACGGAGAAAAGTCTGTTTTTTTACATGTTTTTTTTTACAAAAAACTTATTTCCCAGAAAAAATTTTGTTGGAAAACCTCGGATTCGTGTTCAGCGACCCCAAAAACATAAAGGGACAAAAAAAAAAAAAAAAAAAAACTACACCAAAACTTTCCTTTATTTTCTACCAAATGACTGGACTAAGGGGAGAGAGATGATCCCAGCATCTTGGACTTGTCTTTGATTTTATTTACTTATCTTGCAAAATAAAAACAATGAATAGGGTTTATGCTTGGTACAAAAAATAAACTGGTATTTTTAAATCTTAATCAAAATTTTAAGAAGGACCTTTCAAGTTTAAGTTAATCTTGTGGTTATTTGTGATGGGATTTTTTAAATGTTGTGGGAATTGTATAACCCTGCATTCTAATGTGAAATCTGATGAAGCTATTAGCTAACGAGGTTAAACATAAAATATACCGTAAAGTGAGTACCCTTTGTGACACTTTTTGAGCTTTTTCTCACACTAACCGGTGTGTTTTATAAATTATCCAACACTGACTATTGCTAAACATTGATATAGCCTTTTTCTACATAATGACATATTATGCTAATCTAAATTTTTAATATCAACTGAGGAATTTAGGTTTAAACATATCACAAAGTTACTTCATTGGGTGAGGTTACTTTGTGACAGGTCTGTTTTCACCTTGAAATGAATGAAAAAAAAAAAATAATGTCACAAAATTAGCCAATAGAACATTTATTAGAACTTTTATTTATGTAGTGCTTACAAATTTTTGGCAGATTAATCTAGGTCTTTGATATCAAGCAGCCCTCGGTTGCTCACTAGCATTGATGGATCAATGATGAATAAATCCTCGTTCCTTTCGTACAAAATTTCACACATGATTGTCTTTGAACCGTCTTGCCTTTTCAGAGTAGGAAACATAAGTGATATAAACCAGTTCTCAAAACCTTGGTGTTCGAACTACCCTGATTTTGTTTGATTGTATCTTGTTCCCTCTGGATTCCCTCCAAGTAGATCACGATTTTTCAGATTTGTAGTTGGCATAAATTGGTGCCAGTTCCCACGCCGTAACTTAATTACAAGCCTTCGAAAAGTTTTGAATCTGCTCAGGATATTGTACTCCTCTTCCAGTGATCATGTTTTTACTTCCAGGGTTGCCCATCAAATTTGTCGCATCATAATTCCATTAGTTTTTGGGCGGAATACCCTCTAACTTCTTTTCCAAGTTCATAAAATAGATGCTAAATACTTTTTGATCGGCCTTGGCCTCGCCATAGCTGAAATTTTTGGACGTTTGTTGAGTGAGAATTGCTCTGTGGCAGTGTCGGTGTGCTACAAAGTGTCATCAAGTGTCTGTATTTTGGTTATGTTGTCATATCTCACATAAATATTACTTGACAAAGGTTATATTACTCCACAGTCTAACTAACACAATAACAGCAAATTACCTGTGTTAGATGGTTCTTATTTGCTTTCGGCTTCAGCATACAAAGTATCTGGATTTCAAGACAATGCAAGAGCAGGTTTCAAAGATACACCGGCTAGAAAGAACAAGCGAGGTGATGGAGTTTCAATCAATGATCATTAGATGATGCGGCATACCATACTAGGAGGTTGTACTGCTGTTTTCTTTCCTGCTACTGCTGACAGGGCAGGAGATTCGAAATACGAAAACTAGAGTACAGTCTTATGGTATTTGAATTGCATCCTCTAGATCATCATTCTCAACTGTTGTGGCTAGAGAAAACTTCAGGTGTGTTGCTTAGATTTTCAGTAAAGTTCTATCAAGATCTAATGAATTATCAAAATGATATAAAATGTACTGACAGATGTTTACAAACTTTTGTCACAACCCTCTCTAGTTTAGAAGAGAAATTCTTTGTTTGAGGTGTCGTGTATGTGTGCTTCAGCAAATTTAAATATTCCAAAAGAGGAAAAGTTATCAGAAATAAGGACAGACAATTGCAATGGAAATAATTAAACAACTGATATTACAATCTATTTGTTTCTCTCAATTGTAAATCCACAAATAATAATTTTTAAATAAAATTTACAAAGAAAATTTTCTGATGAGGAAGGAACTTTTGCGCAGTGACTATTGTTAAAAACAAAAAATAGATCTTTGGAAGATTTACATATATGGACCTATGCAAATATTCTGTTTATATTCTAAAAAACATAATTTTTTTAATAACAAGTTGTACTTTACTTTTTTGGCTGTGGTAGAGCCATTAGTTTGTTATTAAGTAAATTTAAAAATACATCTATTTTTTTTTCTCATGTTTTTCACCATACTAAGTTTAGAGTGCCACAGAAATTGAATTATGGATTCAAGTGTGCTATAAAATAAAATGGCTGAAAAACACTGCTTTAGATTATTATTGTATTTGTCCACTAATTGTAATCGCCATAGGTGCCATCTAATTGTCTTCATTGTTTCACTGTAGTCATGTTACTGGATTTCAAACTACCATTATCATATGGCTCCAGCAAAGTTATTGTCTTATAGATTAAATCTGTCCTGTTCAGAATTATGCTTCTAGAAAGTCTAAAATTTTGACACTTTGTGAGGGGGAATGAAAGAAAAATTGTAAGAAACTTTCATAAGTGTCATTATTAGAATATTTTATCCTTTAGAATATTATCATATTTCTAAGTACAAATAAGACTCACTGTTGCATTTCAAATGGAAATATGAAACTGTTATTCAGATACGATAGTAATTGTATGACTGACAACACTGCATTGTAGTTTTTTTCTTACTCTTTATTTCTTTTTCCTCTATTTTATACTTACTGCAATTTTTTAAGAAGCAGCTTATATTCTAAATGGCTTAGGCATGGCAATCCAAACATTATGAAAGGGGCTCATATAATCACTTCCAAACAATGAAAATAATTTAAACTATTAGAACTATTAAAAATGATAAAATATTTACAAAAATAATTATGCTGTTATACTTAATAATTGATATCATTGTTGTAAAATCCATACTTTAATTTGCTTCAAAACTAAATAATTTACTAGACTAAAAACAGAAAATAGTATTTGTTAGAGCTTATGTGTATTTTAGGTTTAAAAAAAAGTCTTGGTTTGGAACAGAGTTCCCTACCATTTCCGAAGCTCCTGCAAAATGGCACACCAAAGAAGAAAGGGGAAATTCATTTTAAACCAAACTAGTTTATCATATAGAAATGTGAATTTTTTAGCGACTTTTTTGTGATGTTCTAAAGTTTTTTCAACAAAAGTTAACTTATCTATTCTCTCTTCATTATTTGCTTCGTATTAAGTTTATTAAATTTACTTGTATTATCAGCTGTTAAGTTGAATACATTGCCTGAAAGTAAATATTGATTGCTTTTGAATAATAAAAAAATATATACAGAAGAATTCTCAATTTGATTATCTTTTCTATACAATGCGTTCTCCTTATATATATTTTTAAATATTTTAATTAACTTTTTGAATATTGTTTAATTAGGATAACTAAACACCTTCAAAATTACTTCTATGAAGATATCCTGAATGTTTCCTTGAATTTTATTAATTTATTTTAGAAGCCATATTTTACATTATGTGATTACTATTGTCTTGTGGCAGAGGCTGATGTTGAATTTAAAGTGGTAGCACAAACTTCAATAATCCGTTATCATTTAAAATCAAAATAAGACTTTATTATATTGAAAAATAAATAACATAAAAGAAATATTGATTAAATGAGATTCGCAACAAAATTTGGTTCATAAAGTTTATAATCAGAAAGGCTATTTATAGGAATTGTCCGTTAAGCATGCCACTGATTTTAGTGCAAATCACAAATGATAGAGTTCGATAAATTTTATTGTTCAAGAGACTTAGATTTCTCCTGACAGTTTCTTAGAAACTCGTTCCGTAAAGCACTCGGAATGAGGCACTCTTTCTCGTTGACAGGTTGTCAACTTTTCTTTTGCTACTGTTACTGATAGTCCTAGTTTTTCACCCTCCGGTTCTAGCTGTGTACGCAGCCTCAGAGCATGAGCTTTTGATGTCTCACGAATAAACAAATTGACTGGGATCCTAGCAATCCCTGAATAAATTAAACTCCACCGAGATTTCCTCAGTCTATGAACTGAGATTAAATCTCTGAATTTAGCTGATTCTCCAATCCCAATCTCTCTAAAAACTATACATCCACTTATATAACCTACATTTAGGTCTCAAAGATCAATGGCTATTTCCTTCGCCACTCAGAGTGCTGGAACATGAGATCATAAACAATGTCTTCTCTCATAGGATGAGAAGATGTTGCATCCCTGCACAGCTAAAACTTGTGATTTCATTTATGGGTTCTTAGCTCACTGATCTTTGGAGAGCTGTAAGGGATACCGTACCACCTTGGGTATTTAACCGAGTGTCAAAATACCATCAACAGCAGTGATCGGTGAAGATGGAGTGAAACATTTGAAGTACTGTTGCTGAGAGTTGGACTTAATCAATATTTCAAGCAGAATTTCTTATACATGAGGTTTTCCTATACTGGATTCTGACTAGTATACAAGGGTTCTTAGTGAGATATTGGTCAAATTCTCACAGCATCTACTTTATTTTAATTTTTTAAAATTTAAATTTGATTTCATATTTGAAGACATTCCTTGTAAACAAAAAAGAGAATAATGAATGACTGATAAAAATATCAAAATCTTATTTTATAAATTAGTATAACTTAGCATTTATGGAAAAATCAATGTTATGTGCAAAATAACACTTATCTTTATCTTTTTGCTTTGTCTTTTTTTTCCCTGGTTGTTTGTGTGTGTGTATATATAAATCATTAAGATTCTATTTATAGTGTATTTCAATGTAACCTCATTGTTGATGAACACCATGTTGAAAGACTTATAATAACTTCGATGCTCAGGGAGGAAGAAGGGATGCCCCTTTCCAGAGTCAATGATTCAATTCAAGCACCATAACCCTTAGCATATAATTGGAATTTTGTCTATTTAGCTAGTTAATATTTCATTTATTTCTTGATAAATCTATAGTTCCTCTTATAAACAAGTATGCATCTGTTCTTTTAAAAATTAGCTGGAATCAATAACTAAAATTATTTCTTAGAGAAAATCTTATCTTCTATACAGTTATGTTTTATTTTACTTATAATAACTAAATCGTAATTGAATAATTTAGCATTGTTTTTTGAAATATTCACTTTTAAAAGTATATTCTACTTCTTAGGTTCGATTTAAATAGATATATCTTAACAAATGTTTTATAATTTTGTAGGTGAAAAGCTCTATTACGAAGAGAGTTCCTAATATGATAAAGAGTGAATACAGTGTTCAAGATGCTGTAACATTAGCAGTTGATCAAATGCAACAAAAGGTATGCATATTTATTTGTTAGTTCATTATTATAAATTCTATAAATATTTACATACAGTATATCATTATTTGTACTGTTGAATCCAGACTTTGAGTAAACGGATGCATAGCTGTGGCATCACAGGAATAAAATATATATATGTGGAAATACTGCTAAGCTGGAATAAAAGTTAGATGTGGGAGAGAATAGTTTCATTACAAAATTGTCCAAAGCACAATTTTATTTTGCAGTTGATTTGGTATCCAGGTTCGTGTTACAGGCAATAATCACTGAAGAGGAGGCGTACCAATTAAGTTAATACTGAAACAGTCGAGATAAGAGTGATACAAATTGTTTCAAACATAATTTGCACTTTTTATTTTGGCGTGTGGTTTTTGTTATCTGTCGCCAACATATACAATGAATTTGGCGATATTCATGCAAAGGAACAAAGTATTTTGGAGAGTTAAGGGAGTAAATTTGAAAATTACAGACCGGCGCAACATTCGTGGGAAGAGAGGGTTGTACAAATTTTTGTAATTACTGAGATGCTGACCGGGCCTGTATGATTATTAACATAGAATGCATGAACGTTAGAATTTAGACAAAACTAAGTGCTAAATTTAGATGTTGGTTGCATATGAGAACTGAAAATTCGTTAGGAAAAGGAGGAAGTACAAAGAAAGCAGTTACTTTATCTTTCTTTTTTTTTAATTATTCGCAAATGCTGACTGGTGTGAAAAGGAGGAGAAAAATGCAGTATGGGTGTGAATACATATTTCTTTTAATTCTGCAGGCTGAGAAATGAAACTGACATGATAGAAAAATGCGTAATATAAATTAAGTGAAACCGCACTGAATAAAAACTGATATTAAAATTTAATAAGCACAAATGGAGAAGGGTAGAATAAAGTTATTTTACTGTTAATAAAAAAAATAGGAAAAGTTAAATAAATTAAATAATTTTGAAACAACAAAGGGGGAGGATTAATTTTAAAGAATACGAGGATATGTAATGAGAAACGTCATTACATATCTCACCCCGCGAACGAGAATGAAACTCAATCCCTTACCTAATAGCGAGAGAAAAATACCGTGTCTCTTTGCATGAAAATATATAAAAATAAAATAATACAGTAATAAAAATGTGAAAATGCAAAACAAACCTGTAATGAATCAACATACAATACTGGCATCATAAGCATCATAATTATTTTGACCATTAAAATTTTAACCTCTGTATAATAATCTTTTTTTTATAGTTGCAACTTTTTATTTAACGAGGTTTTCTTTTTAACATGGATATCCTTTCTTTAATCATCCGGTACCGGGAAATTTATAACAGTCCTTTTTTTATTTTCTTTAAGGACTTCAATATGGTCATAAAATAGAGAAGATTAAAGCAGACATATTATCATTATTCTTCTCAAAAAAAATGATTCATTTGAATCTAAACTGATGCCCAAAAATTTAAGTTCACAAAATAAACAAACACATACAATAATAAAACACACTACAAATGTATAAAAATATAGAAGAAAAGGTTATATATATATTCAAGTATAAAATGTAATAATGAATAAGCATAATTAAATGAGCAGAAAAAAAATATATAAAAAGAAAATATTTCGTGCATAGCACGGGACAGAAAAGAATGCATGTGGCAAACTAATAAAAAATCTGCCCCAAATCTTGTCATGTGACAGCTATAATGTCTCAAGCTTAAGTGCTTTACGTCCTAGGGAAAATATTGACGTAATGAGAGTCCATATTATGGTTGTTCTTGACCACGATATTAATTCCTTGCTCCACCTTGAAGACCAGAAGTGATCTCCAACAAGGAGTACTAGTCAATGTCTTGTATGAGTCCTTTTTTAAAAAAATGCTACACCAATTGATGAATGTCTCTCCGCACTATTAAGTTTGGGAGTATAGGGCACAAAATTCTGAGTTGACCTGAACTTCAGATGGTAATAATTAGTAAAAAATAAATAAAAATAGCTATATATTTATCTTATTTATCAAACTCAAAATACTATCCGAGAGTGTAGAGAGACAGTTTGTCATTATCGTGAAAATGCAAGTGCAAGTATGTCCTAAACTCAGCTTAGTGTAAAAAAAAATGCATTTATTTATAATATTGAAAAGACAGAATAGAATTGACTTAGGTAATTGAAGTTAGGATTACTGTCATTGTGTGTGAAATTTTTGTATTGAAAACCTTTTGTGATTTTAGAGTGACATATCAGTCTGTGAAAGAGATAAAACAAGCCTTTTTTTTTAACTAAACACAGTTAAAATGTTCAATATTAAGTAGAAATGTTTAAGACATGTATTCTTATGTGTAAGCATATAAAATTAAAAGTTAATTTGAAGTAAGATTAAAAAGGGATTGTTAATCTAATATTATTTGTAGAAGGAAATATATTATGAATTGTGTGATATATATATATTTTACTATAAAACAACATAAGCAAATGAGAAAAAGTAAAGAGATATTATGTGGTAAAGCTTATTTTATATGTAAAGGAAAACAACACAAAAGAGTTTTTTTTAGTCGTTTTTGATAACTCTAACATGTAAGAAGAACAGTGTATGACCCAACATATCATCTGAGTATTAATGTGTAGAAAGGTGCTGACTGGAATCTTTGTTTACCAACAAAGTGAGGGTGGCCTTAGAATGCCTTGAAATTACACAAAAAAAATTGAGTGTGAAATTATTTTACAAAGATGAAAAAGAAAAAAATGTGTATACCTAATAAAATTAGACATATAGGAAGCGTAAAGGAAAGGAAAACTCAACGGTATGTGTGTACAAGACTCAGAATCTTTATGAAAAGATATCTTAGTCACCAATGAACCAAGTACCATATGGCAAACGCTATGACATGATCCAAGGATGTGTTGTGTAATTGTGTCAATGAGAAAACTATGAACTAACCTATGAGTAAACAATGAGTAAAGGTTTCCGTATACACTAAAAAAACTGAAAGTACAATGAACTATAGGCAATGAGCGTTTTTTTTTTTTTTTTTTTTTTTTTTTTTTTTGCATAAAAAAAATAAAACGAAACAATGATCTATTCAATGAGTAACAATGAGTAACTATGAGCAGCAGTTTTCCGTGTATATAAGAACCCTAAAAAAAAACAATGAACTATATGTGTTAATGTTGCAATGAACTATATGTCTTTAAAAAAAAACATATAAAAATACCGTTGAAAATAAAAAACTTTTGAAAAATAGAAGTTCCAAGTGGATTTATTAAAGAATAAATTAAAATAGCAACGTGGAGGAAAGTGAGAGTTTGTTTATGTTTCAATGCAAGTAGGTGTAAAAATGAAACAAAAATGTTAAAATAATATAAAAGTTTGTATGTTTGAATGTAAATAGTAAACAAGTGAGGGGAAAAAATATATATGCATATGTGTGTACATAACCTTTTAAAATTATCTTGTATGAGAAAAAAAATGACGACCCGCATCAAGAAAATTACCATACAAATAATACATCAGATCATTTAACCATTTCCGATCATTAAAATAGGTAAATGAAAAGATGAACTAAACTGTATGCAGAGATGTTTACAAAAAAAAATAAACTCTAAAAAAATTATCTATAAATGAATACAAAGAAATGTAAAATGTAATGTTGTGTATGGAAGTATTAAAATAAGTGTATACAAACTGATATGCATGTAGTAACTGAGTTACAAGAAAAAAAAAACTATGGCGTGTGTTTTACAAGTGAGAGGGCAAGCACATGTTATTAACTCTTTTTTTTTTTTTTTATTAACCTAAGTGTACTTGTAAATATGTTTCCGTTCTTCATCAATGTGTCGCTTTAGTGAAAGACAATCATGAGCAAATGCAGGGTGACAAATATCAAATTGAGTGTTGTTATTATTATTATTTGTAATGCAATTAATGCATTTTGGAGTGTTTGCACATTGAGTATCATAGTGTGGACCTGAGCAGACAGCACATGTGAAATCGTTACAACACCCTTTTGCAAGATGTTGATACGTCTGACATCTAAAACAACGTTTAATGTCTATAAATGGTTTCACTGGGTAAAATTTTGACTGTATGGGAATCTCTTTACGATACAGTAATTGTTTAGCACTTTCCGGAGAAATCTCCAAAATCCAATTAAAAGCATTTATGTATTTGAGTTTGTATTTTTTTATAACTTGGATAAAAGGGACCGGTGAATGTAAAATGTCAGAAATTCCTAACAAAATATCAGGGATATTATATTTTTCTGGTAACTTACAAATTATAATACGAGTTGGCTTAAGTTCCTGCACATTAGAAGGGTCGATAGACATATTTTGCGAAAATTTAACAGTTTCTGGACATTTTGACTGACAATTTGTAATGCTATTATAAGTCGTGGTAAGTTGTGAATCTTCGTGATATATTTCCTAAGATTCTACATTGTGTAAATGTTCATCCACAACAATTTCAGTTTGTGTGCATACATCATGCATAAATTTACGTTTTTCATTTTTAGGAAACCTTATCTTAGCAATTTGTGTTTCTTCAGACTTAAGTTCATGTTTATTTTTCAATGATAGTGTGTGAAGTCGTTCTAAGATTTTTTTGTCTACAGTAAATAAATTATCTTTCTCTTTCACTATTTCGTTATGTTCCTGTAAAACAGATTTATAATTTTCTATGAGAAGTTTAAACTGTACATTTATTTGATTTCTTAAGGTCAAGAATTCTTTAGACAAAGTAGGGTTATTAATCGAAGTGACAAGTTTGTCAAAAGCTTCGAAGTCAGTGGAAATAATTTCAGCATAACGATTAAGTGTCTCTTCAAACAGATGAGGCCAAGAAATTTTGAAAAGGGATTTGTCTAAGATAGAAAAGGGTTCGTTGTTCTCAATTAAAGGAGTCTGTTCATGTAACGTTTGAATATCTTGAATAGATTTCTGTTTATTTTTATTTTTCCTAGGCATTTTTCCGTTAAAAAGATAAACAATGATCAATAATACTGAAATAAGCTATAAATAAAAAGAAGTAAGTGAGAGAGAAGATGTGTGCGAATAACTTTGTGCAGAAATGCCTTTTGAAAGTACACACAACATAAAATAACAATGGTTAACTGAAACAAATGCAATTCCTTTTTTTTTTTTTTTTTGATTATGAAAGAAGAATAAAATCCGAAATATGTGCAGAGAGCTTTTTTTTTTAAACTGAAGTAAAATAAAACCAAAATCGAAAAGTTAGCCTTTTTTTGATAAATACTATCGAAATGCATATGCGCGATCACCAAAAAGTATGTATTGTGCCAGAATACTTCATCAAAATTCAACCAAAATAAGATAAAGTCACAAAATATTTATGCTGGGTTCTAAGTATATCTTTTTAAGGTGAAGGCAAAAACTATAATTTCACAAGAATACAAAAAAAAAAAAAAATATCTCTCTCTATATATAGAACTGCAAATAATTTCCTTTTTTTATAAACGTACTTACCGTCACCATGACTATTACACACAAACATCCTATCTGTACCCTTCAATTTTTTTGATAAACATCAAAATTATGCAAATATATTTAGATACAATAAAGAACCAATCTTCAGTAACTTTAATTATATTGGGGGTAAAAATTGCAAAACAAAAATAATAATTAATTGAGGAGTTCTAAAAAAAAAAAGCGAAGGAGTACAAGAGAAAAAAAAATAATAACTAATTGTTACACGATACAAACCTTTGCGGGAAAAAAATATTTATATTATTTCCTATAAATGTAAGTTAAATTTGCAAAAAGACAACACAAAAAAATTAATATATATCTGTATAGGATATTCTAAACTATTAAAAATATCACTACAAAAATAGTATTTTTAATAATATAAAAATGAAGAAGGTTTAAATATTCTGTTAAAAAAATGTAAACCAAATATTGATAATAGTTAAAACAAAAATCTTGAGCATGAAAAGAGAAGTTTAGGGAAACAATGCATAATTATTTTAAAGCAACATTTTAATTAGAAATTGGGAAAAGAATCCTTCTCTGTTTATGCTCTGAAAATCCTAAACACTTATTCGATGTTGAATACGGTCAACCAATTTTATTTATTTACCTTTTTTTTTTTGCACTCAATCCATTATATATCTATTTATTTATTCGTTTAGTTATGAAAGAAAAAAAATTGGATTTAGAGACACAAACTGCCTCATTTTTGTTGTTTTTTGAAGATACTCATGATTTTCTGCATTTATTTTACACAAACTCTGAGTGTAAAACTCTTTGGAGGTACACAGTTTACTTGGCGTCACAAGTACAGAATGCGGATAAGTTTTCATGTGGCTGCAGAAAAACACTTAAATTATAATAACAGTGCACTTTGTCGTAACAAGAAACAACCGAGTACTTCTTTATCACGGACCATGCGGACGCTTGCCACAAATAACTATGAAAATCACTTAAAAACAGCTGTAAATCTTTTTTTTTGATCAACAGTACACACATGAGTTTGAAAGAGATGCACTTGCACACATTGGATGGAATGTTGTAGCTGAACGATTCCAAAACTAAGAGCGTGAAGCACAATTTGAGACACAAGGGAGGGGGGGGGGGGTAGAAAATCTTCGTTGAAGCAGCGAGCAAGTGATTTTCTTTTCTTAAAAATGGTCGATGCTGAAACATACACCGCACTGATACACATTAATTCCGAGACGGAGCACAGAAAAGGTGGCTGTTACACACAAGGAGAAAAAAAACAGCGCCAGCATAGGAGCGAGCTCTCATGACCGCTGCGGCGGGGCGGGTGGAGTATTTCCGAAACTAAGAGGAGCGAAAAATATTCAGCCGACGTATCACCGGACTTCCGCATTTAGCCGACCGACGGTAAAAACAATTGATGAGCGCTTCACAGTCACAGCTCTGGATTTCTGGATATTAAAACACAGGTCACACCAAAATCCATGTACAGATGTCACAATCGGATAGAAGATTAGTCCTTTTATGAAACACACAGTTCGTTAGACATGTCTTATTTTTTTAGTCCATATCCTTTTTTTTCTCAATCTTTGTGCAAACATGATTAAATTAAAAATCCCTCCTCTCCAGTGACGAAAAATATTGCCTGTACCCTAGATGCACCAATTATTTGTACTGTTGAATCCAGACTTTGAGTAAACGGATGCATAGCTGCGGCGTCACAGGAATAAAATATATATATGTGGAAATACTGCTAAGCTGGAATAAAAGTTAGATGTGGGAGAGAATAGTTTCATTACAAAATTGTCCAAAGCACAATTTTATTTTGCAGTTGATTTGGTATCCAGGTTCGTGTTACAGGCAATAATCACTGAAGAGGAGGCGTACCAATTAAGTTAATACTAAAACAGTCAAGATAAGAGTGATACAAATTGTTTCAAACATAATTTGCACTTTTTATTTTGGCGTGCGGTTTTTGTTATCTATCGCCAACATATACAATGAATTTGGCGATATTCATGCAAAGGAACAAAGTATTTTGGAGAGTTAAGGGAGTAAATTTGAAAATTACAGACCGGCGCAACATTCGTGGGAAGAGAGGGTTGTACAAATTTTTGTAATTACTGAGATGCTGACCGGGCCTGTATGATTATTAACATAGAATGCATGAACGTTAGAATTTAGACAAAACTAAGTGCTAAATTTAGATGTTGGTTGCATATGAGAACTGAAAATTCGTTAGGAAAAGGAGGAAGTACAAAGAAAGCAGTTACTTTATCTTTCTTTTTTTTTAATTATTCGCAAATGCTGACTGGTGTGAAAAGGAGGAGAAAAATGCAGTATGGGTGTGAATACATATTTCTTTTAATTCTGCAGGCTGAGAAATGAAACTGACATGATAGAAAAATGCGTAATATAAATTAAGTGAAACCGCACTGAATAAAAACGGATATTAAAATTTAATAAGCACAAATGGAGAAGGGTAGAATAAAGTTATTTTACTGTTAATAAAAAAATAGGAAAAGTTAAATAAATTAAATAATTTTGAAACAACAAAGGGGGAGGATTAATTTTAAAGAATACGAGGATATGTAATGAGAAACGTCATTACAAATATTAATGCAGTTATTCTTTTTTCTGCATGTGAGTATTATAATTAAATTTAAAATTAATTTCCAAATTAATAGGAAATTCAGGTTCTGCTGGATTTTTCCCAGCCTCTACGTGATGTAACTGTATAGAAGAGTAAGTAGTAGTATTTATTACTTTTAATGAAACCTGCTTCTGAAATCACCTTTAATTCTGTAATCTGTAAACTGATTTAATCTTTATTATATTGGTAATAAGCTTACTGTCTAAGGCAGACATGAAATTTATTGGGCAAGTTGAGAAAGGCTGTTGTTAAGTGACTGTTAAAGGTTTTTTGAGTGTTATTTTATATAATTACCTGGATGTTGCCCATCTGTACGGTCAGTTTGGGGACACTGTCAATATTTGCAAGTAATTACACTTCTGACCAAAATGAAAAAATCATAAAAGTCATTCTCATCCCCCTAACCCCCCCCCCCCCTCCTGTGTAAAGAAAAATAAACAAAGTGTGGATCTTTAATTCATTTGAAATAATTTAATGTAAACCACAAAATGGAAAGCATTAAGAACTTTATTTTCCACAAAACACTTTCCAAAAACAGGAAAAAAAAAAACCCTGACAAAATTAATTCCAATATCCCATATCTGAGATTTTAAAAATAGTTCAGAGTTCACAGCATGATGAATGATAAACTTTGATTATTTTGCAGGCGAATGATGTCTAGCACAATGAAAATGATAATAAGAAATACAAAATTATCTGGGAAAAAGAAACTGTTACCAATTTCTAGTATTTTCCATTCCTCCGAAGAAATAACGTCATTGCTGCATGTTCTGAAATCTGATTTGTTAATTAGCATATGACATTTACAGGCAGTTGATTGCTTTGCATGAATGAGCAAAATTATTTCATCCATATTTTATTGAATCACAAAGAAATGAGCCACTTCTGTTTACATTGTTTTCTTTTTATGATTTGGCAAATGAAGATATCTCAAAATATGTGCATATTTCAATATAGCTCATCTCTCACAATTTGTTTCAGTGCTTTTAAAAAGATAAATTTTATGTAGCTTTATTAAAAAGTTAAATCTATTAAATTAGCCTAAAATGGCATATTCTCAGGCAATTTTACGGCTTTGTCAGCCCGTAATGAACACTATCAGACAGACATGGTTTTTTATTATAATGACAAGAATTTACGCTGCTTATTGTTAAAGTCTTCCATGTGAAGATACTATACTCAAGGCAACATAGTCAAGAAAGGCCTCTTCCAAAAATCAGCCTTTTTACAGGTTTGCATTTCACATGAAATTTTACAGATTAGTTTGACTTGTTAATTATTAAACAGTGAGTCAATCAACAAGAAATCAATTGAGAAAAAATCAACCAGTAAAAAAAAAAACAGTAAAAAAAAAAAGCATATATAATTAGAACATTGTCACATTGCATACATATTAATGAGTGTTGTACTTGGACACTTTCATTAGCAGCTACCATAAATAAATAAATTTATTATAATGTAGTGATTATTCTAGGCATATTTAGAGTGTCGCTGTACGATATTTTAATTGAGCTGTATGATTTTCTGAGCCCCCCTTGCTGATTTCCAAAGTGCCTTGCAATTTTTTTTTAACTTGCCATTCAAGTTTGGACAGAGGTCCTCTTTGAAATTAAAGTCAACTCTAGGTTCGTGATCATTGATGATCAAAATTGCTTTTACTAGCCAATGGCTTGTTTCTATGTCTCTTGTGCAAGTCTGACAAGTAAGGTCTCCTTAAAGTGCATACTCAGAATATTTTGAAAAAAATGCTAATGGAACTACTCATGTACGTAATAAAGGATCAGTCCAATTTAACTGCAGAATCCCAGTAGAAAATCTGAATTTTTTTTTTTATAATTTTCGAGTATTTGTTGCACAAAGATGTGATTTGGTGAGCAACACTTTTTCCTCGTCAAATGCAACTGATTTTAATCTGTTTGAAAATTTTTGGTTAAATGAATGTTTAAATGTGCAGTACTTTATGAATTTAAACTTAAATGATTACATAGTTTATTATTTTCCCTGTAAGCTTACACAATACTAGCAGTTCCATCCGGCGTTGCTCAGGTTTCTTGAGATAATACAGAGAAAAACTTAAAAAAATTACTATTCATTCCCCATGTATTAATCTGAGATTTGGTGATCTAGCAGGGACAATTTGTTTTGCTGAAACGTTCCTCATTGTGCACTAAACAGACAATGCAAGAATGAATGAAAAATGTAAGAAGCATTATTATTTTCTTACTTTAACATTTATATTACACATAACACGGGGATCCAACTGGGCCTCTCCTGGTTACAGAACATACTGTCCAGTGTTAGAATGTTGGGTAAACATAATTTTTAATTGAAAACACTAATAATTTTTATTTCCATGAAAAAGGCCAAAAAATAATTTTTATATGAAAAATATCGATTATGTATCCAAATAAAGTTTTGAAGTGAATAAAAAACTGAAGATCTGTAATTAACTATATGTCAGCATTTAATAGCCAAAGATTTCACTATTAATAACAACTTTTGTAGTGACACCCTATCTTGTAGCGTCCTGTTACTTTCACTACGGACTTTTCTACCCATAGTCCATCTCCAAAAAGTCGCAGTTCACTTTTGTACTACTGCCAAATAAGCTATTTTTAGAAATGTATCCGAATTATGGCAACGGCCAGTGCTATGACTTTTGCTTTTATTTTTCTCACATCACTTCTACTCGCATAATTTTAATTTTTACATTACCATGGGATTTTATGGTTTAAAATAATTTTCAAGTACAATTTTTCTTTTAATCTGTCTTAAGACTGAACATTTGTTTGCTACACTAAGGAAAAGTATCTAGTAACGTGACAGATGGGTTATCACAATTGGCAATTGATTGCCCAGAGCAAATTAAAAAACTTTTTTTTTTCTTTTTTTTTTTTTTTACATTAATCTTCTGCAGGGTTGTTTGGTTTAAACCAAGTGGTTTTTTTTAACCTGTTTTTTTTTTTTCATTTTCCCTAATGTTTTCATTTATTTTACACATTATTGAAAAATGCAAAATCCAAGTTATGCACAAGCTACAAGCAAAGCAAATCTTTAAAAAAAAAATGATGAAATTTGTAAAGCGACAAACATTTTAAATCAATCCAACCAGGGGTGGGGAATTACATGACATTACCTGCCAGTGGCTTGTAAATTATCTAATTGGGTGAGTAAGTTTTCAAACAATGTATTAAAAATTGCATTGTATAAAAATTTGCCATAAACATTCCTAATGTTCAAATCATTGGCCATATTTCGCATTTTTCTCAGTTTGCTGGAATGTATACATGGCACTAAGTTCTGTTCTGTACTTGCATATATTTTTTAATTGTATGTAACAATTTTACAGAAATGTTAATATGAAAGTGCATTTTTGTAAAAAAATATTTTAGACATTAATTCTGTCTTAACAAATTGATTGTTGCATCTTACTAGCTGGCTGGTAGAAAAAATCCTTGGCTAGTATGATTTTCTGAAAATTCCCCACCCCTAAATCCAACTTTTCTTATAAGCTGTAATCTACATGACAAAATAATTTTTCTAAAATTAGCTGGGGAGGAAAAAAAAAAGTAGTTAATTTTCTTTCTTCTTTTTTGTAAGCCTTTTATTTTTAAAAACAGGCAAAATGACAGATTCCAGCTAAAAATAAAGAAGTCTCGCAGCTTTTTGAATCCAGGTATAAAATGGCTCTAACACCCACGCACTTTTTGGCATATATGCTTGATCCACGGTAGATTATCTGAGCAAGAAAAAAAAGATGCATTAAATTTTGCAAAACAAAAATATCCATCTAACTCTATGCTTGCACTGATTGTAAAATTTAACGCCTGGCTGACAAAAAAATCCTTTTTTTTTTTTTTTCCCAACTCTGATCTTTTGTAATTAGATCCACTTCTTTCTTCTCGAGGTCGACCGCAATCAAGCAGATGGCGCTGTTGACTGCAAAAGTGCTATTTGCTTGATTGCGGTTGACCTACCCAATGGTGTATCGGTGTCTTGCACATTCGCGTTCACCTGCTGTGTTGTCTTTCGCCCAAAGCCGTTCAACGCTTCGTCCATATGCAAAGCCCTGATTTTTTCCTGGAGGGCTTTTTGAAGCTTATAAACCGGCATGACAAATGTCTCAATGTACTTGGTACTTATATGGAAAAATAAAGTTATGTTTTATCTTTAATGTCTCATTACATTTTTTGTCTGTCATACACACCTCTGTCCACAGTCGCCAGGGGAAACTTATTTTCCGACTGCCCCTCGTATTTATATCATGGTCTAACAGAATCTGAAGTTTGGTGAAATTCTGTGCGTTAGTTCTTGAGATATAGCTATCATAAAAATCATAAAAAATGTGGCATAGCAACATTACCTGTTGGGATATCTACACCAAAATGTAATCAGCATCTATTTAAGTGAAGGTCTAACTGAATCTGAAGTTTGATAAAAATAATTGCATTAGTTCTTGAGATAGAGCTATTGCGGAAATCACGAAAAATGCAGCATAGCAACACCACCTATTGGGCGATTTTCACCAAAGACTAATCAGCACCAATTTTTTTCAGGAACTAACTGAATATAAAGTTTTATTAAATTTCATGCATTAGTTCTTGAGCTAGAGCGCCCACAAAATTTTTGTCACATACAGACCAGACTTCGAGTCAATTACAGAGGAGTGTAATCGATTACGATTACTTTCAATATCTAAAAGCAGATTACGATTATATCTCTATTTATGCAAGTTGGATTCCGATTACATTTGTGATTATTCCTTTTTTTTAATTCTAGATTATGATTACGTTTAGATTATGATTAATATTTTTTTCTTCAATTACAATTACAGAACTAGTCGATTACTATTACAATTCGATTACACGGTTTTCATAATCTGCATGTTACAAAATAGACTCCAGGTTCATGTCAGGAAACATGATTTTACCCGGACCCGACCCAAACTGTGTATCGGGTCGCATTGAAGGTTGGAGCTAATTTCTTTCGCTGTAGTTCAGGTTGGGTTGACCTTCTGTCTTTTTAGGGTTTCGTCCATCTGACAAAACCCTATTCGTCCCCCTACACTGTCTGTCTGTCACAGAGCTGGTTCTCAGAAACTATATAACTTACAGACTTGAAATTTTGTGTACTTACAGCTGAATACCTACTGTGAAGCTGGAAATCATAAAATTAAAAAAATAAATCGTATTATTTTAATATAGAGATATAAAAATAAAAAAATCTAACAGCCTTTCCCTATTAAATTTAAACATTTTTCATTATAGCAGTTGCCAACAATTAAAAATCCACAATAAAATTCTTTATAGAATAATTAATTTTCTATTGAAAGATTTCCATGTGAAAAATGAATATGAAATAAAAAGTTTCACCCATTGAAAATAAGATTAATAGGACGTCCTATTGGTAATAAAACGGAAATTTTCAAACATTTTTCAATAATTCAAGGAGTATGAGTATGTGTAAGTACATACAGTAGGTTAATAAGATGTCATTAGGGAATTAAAAAGAAAATAATCTGATGTCCTATTGGAAGTTTAACGGACTTTTTCAAATGATTGAGAATAATACAAAGAGAGTATCAATATATGAGTAATAGAGAAAGCAAGTAGATAGGAAGTCAGCAAGTGATTCTAACATCATATGAGTTTGAGGAACATATTGAATCATGATAAAAACCCGATTAGGGAAATATTGGCATATTTTAACATTTTGAAGGTCTCTATACAACATGTTTAATTTTGAAATTTATATTTTTTAATATCACATTTAGTCAGACATGACAGATATTATTATGACAGAGTATAATAGTGGGCTTGGCCCACTATCAGACCGGTTCAGATTTTCGAAAAAACAAGAAAAATAGACCGGTAAATTTTTACTTTATAAAAAATGACTCTTTTTTTTTTTTTTTTTTTTTTTAATGAAATTTATTTGGATTTATCAAAGAATCCTCGCTGCAAGACATTTCGGCATACAAAGCAAAACAAAAATTAAAATATATTAAATATTCAAAAATAGGTTTCTACCAAAATTTTATAATTTGGAGAATTGGAACAGTTCATTCTGTTTCTTTCGTCTGGACGACTCTGCCTTCTTAAATTTCACTGCAATTTGAAAAGAAAAAACAGGTTATAAATATACAATATTTCTAAAATAAATTGATAATTCATACTAATATATAAAAAAAAAACTTACCTGCGTGTGGGTGTTCAGGTTCGATTTTGTCTTCATGGAAACCCGGACGTCTGACGAGCACAGTTTACATTTATATTTCAGAAACGTTACGCCATTGTCATTTAAATCTGAACTCAATTCATTAAAAAAATCCTCAATTTTTTTTAATAGTTTTTTTTAGACATTTCTGTAATATATACGAAATATACGGAAAATTTAAAAGTGTATAAGCAATTTCTAAGAAGAGCAAAGTGAGAATGAGTTATATAAATTGCCGTATCTCGTATGACATTTAACACCCCCCCCCCTTTTTTTTATTGCCAAAATCCTGATTAACACACTCCCACATTTAAGGGTGGAGTCGAGTGTTGTGTTATTATAACTGTTATAGTGTGTTACAGCGAAATAAATAGCCATAATATATGGTTTTTTCTTTCCTTTTTTTATTTTTTATACTTCATCACTCACTGCCATTCAATGAGTTTGACACATGACTCTTGGAGTGACCACGTGCCTAGATGCTATCCTCAATTCTCACATCTTTAACCAAGTCAAATCATACTACTTCTATGTCATCCTGTGGCCATCTACTGCCAGGACTATAGAATCCCTTATCTATAGTTCTGATCTACTGCTACTGTCCCCTGTGATCTCTGACCTCTCCAGGCTCACCACTTTAGACGAATTTTAATGAGCTGAAAACGTGAACATATCCAGATCTCTTCATTTCCTGCAATGTTTATCTAGAAAAGCCGAGTATTTTTTGGATGGAAAGCGAAAGGAAAAAAAAAGGTGTAATCGCGTGTTTGTGTGAAATTACGACTACAGAACTTTTCGATACGATTACATTGCGATTACATTATGTAGTAATTATGATTAGATTATGATTGTAATTGGAGTTAAATCTTTTGATTATGATTACTTTGTGATTATTTCAAAACCAAAATTTATGATTACGATTACGGTGCAATTAAACAGTGTGCATAAAAAAAAAAAATCTGTTACAACTTGTAATCGATTATAATCGACTACGATTACACTATTACGATTACTCGAAGTCTGATACAGACAGACAGACATTTTCTAAAAACAGTCAAATCGTCTTCATGACCTTCTAAAACGTATAAATCCGTCAGAAACCGGAAGTCAAAAATTTTCATGAATCTAATACTTTCTTCTTGTAAAGATAGAAGAAAGTAAAAAATATGGCAAATCCTTTAAAATTCTTGTACCCATTAGAATTTTTCTAGACTCCTTGGATTTTTTTTCTTCTCAAGTCTGTATGAACCCTGTAAAAGTAGAATTTATTTAAATCCAATAATTTAAAACACTTAAATTACAATATATATACAGGTAAAGTTCCTTAATCCGCACAAGTTGGGACCAAAGGTTGTGCAGATTATAGAATATTGCGGATTATGGAGTATTATGGATTATGCGTCATTTTCTTATTTCTGAACAACATTTTAATTCCACATTCAGTATAATATAAAAAGATAAATATAAAATCTAATAATTAGAATAAAAAATGAAACAATTAAAAATGGAATAATAAAAAAAGGAAATATTCAGTGAGCTATGATGAAATATGAAAAATAGCATCTTGGAATATTGAATAATATTTATAAAGTTTTTTTTTTTTCAAAAATAGAGCCAAGTGTTGTCTGTTTTAAAACTTTAAATTTTCTTTAAAAAGTTTATCTTGCATTCTATGAACAGTCATTAACTCTTGTTGAGAAATAAAATTCTTGCTCTAAAAAGTTCAAATATTATCTACCCAAAGCTATTCCCTAAATGTCCAGTTAGCCTAGGTGTGTTCTGTAATGCAGTTTAGTTTTTACTAGTATATAAAAAAAACTATATGTGGTTGTAGATTTTAAAAAAAAATGTTTTATGACTAACTTTTTCTACATTTATTAATTTTTTAAAAACATTTTTGGATCAAGAATCTGTAAATTTATTTAACTGTTTACATTTGGTCAGCAGTGCGGATTATGGGAAATTGCAGATTATGGGTGTGCAGATTATAGATCCTTGACTGTATATATATTTGAGTTGTTCTAAAAAAACTTTTTTTGAAGGGAAAAAAAAACAGTTGATTTAAACCAGGGTTAAAAATACTTAGTTTAAACCATGCCAAACTTGCTATTACATTCAAATAAAGTCTCATTAAAAAAATTAATATGATGTAGAATAAAAGAAAATGATTGTTAAAAAAATCATTATTTTGAAACTTTGTAGTAAACAAACAAACAAAAAAAAACTTAAAAAATGTTTCTCTGTAATTTATTAAACTAAATAAATTCCAAAGGTTTTGGTTAAAAAAATTTACAATATCACAATTGAATTATTTTCACAAAAAGAATTTCTCATGAAAAATTTTCCACAATTGTCAATTTTTTTTTTTTTTTTTTTTTTTTTTTTGGCCGACATAGCCCCGCTAAGCCTGTAGAAATAAAAGTAAGCGTGGGCCCAGTTTAAGTGCAATAAAAAGCAATTGGCATGGCCTGGGTCTATTTAGATCTTATCGGCAGTCTTTCTGTTGTGAGAGCAACAAGTAACCAGCGGTAGTTTTAGTAGTCATCTGGGAAAGATTTGTTAGTGCCCTTATAGTAATGATTTATTATTCTAAAGAGATTATTAATTTTGAACCAAGTATTTTGGATATTTTACATCTGATAGTGTTTAACGTCCAAGGTAGTTGCTTGTCCAACAACTGTTATCTGTGAAATTTAAATATTTCTCTTTTCTAGTTCAATTGCTGCGGTGTCACTGGAATTAGTGATTGGGCAAATTCTAGTTTCAACAACAAAAACAAAGAGACAACAACAAAGAACAACATAACCTCCCTTCTTGATAAACTCATTACCACTGCTGCTTTTAAAGTTCCTCGTTCATGTTGCATTAAAAAAAAAAGCAGACGGTGTGATAATGCGACTAATATTATTGATGTCAACACAACTTCAACTGCACTTTATTCTGAGGTAAGTGTTTGAGATGTCTTTTATTTTGCATTATGTTTAATTCTTTATATTCAATGCAGAAATTCTAGTTTTATGCTTAAAAAACGTAACTGAAAATTCCGTTTCGAATGAAATTAAAATCGCTGTGGTTCTTATTATTTATTCTAGATCATATATTTTAGGTGATTTTTTTTTTTTTTTTTTACTATGAGTGTTTCCATTATCATCAGAACGTTCACTTTTAGATGTCTGCTAAAAACCAGTTGCTATTTTTATTTCATGTTTTATGAATTTTTTTTTAAATTGATGTGCTATTTCAACATGTTATAGAGCTTTTGCACATGGAATTTCTGCACAGCCCCCCTTCATCACATCATTTAAATTCATAAAAAGCATTCAAAATTGATGTTACTTATTTATCATTCCTAAAAATTGCATATTTTTCTTTCTATCATTACTAAGCATAATGATGCATTTTCTCTCTAAATAATGCCTTTTTTTATTTTCTGTCAAGGAACTAGTTGTATTCTTTTTTTTACTAAATAACACCCTTTCTTTTTTTTTTCTTTAGTGAGCACTAAATTGTTATTACTGGTTCAACAAATAGCATTTTGACTGAATATCAAATTATATATATATATATATATATATTGTAAGTAAAAAATATATTTTTTAAATGTTCAATTGGGTTTGTAATTGGGTTCACTTCCAAGTGTTGCCATCATGGCTACTATGTCCTTTAAAGTGAATGTAAATACCATTAAAGGTTTCAAAAAACCCTCTTGCTCTAAATCTCATTTGTTCAAACACACCATATGAAAAAAAAAATGGCTGATTGAGAAACAAGTTGTTGTTTTTCGATTAACCTAATGCTATCTAGGCTCTTTGCATTTAGCCTAAATAATATCAGGCTGATTGAGAAAAAAATGGTCACCATATTCTAATTAGCCTAACGCTCGTAGGCTCTTTGGAATAAAAAATGCCTGAAACATATCAGGCTATTTAGAAAAAGGCAGATGATTCTCCAATTAGCCTGCTTTTTGCAAACAGCTTAGGCTTATTCCACAGAGCCAGATTTTTCAATTAGCCTATGATATATACACCAAATAATATGCAAAACTTAGTTAAATTTAAAAACACATACCACAATTGAAAATGTACTTCCAGCAATTATTGTGTACAGACAGTACAGTGTAACTGAATTATTTTGTGTGTCGCTGTAATTAAATGATAAATGCTATGCACACTCTATTTTATTGTAAGCATCTTGAAGTGCACCTCAGTGATGTATATTAATTCCAGTATGTCTGAAATAACATCATTAACATAAGTGTAACATCATTAAAACGAGCAGGGAAGACCGAGCTATGCTTGGTCAAAATTAGCTTTGAGCAATATTTTTTCATTTGGCGCCAAGCAGGTGTTTTGGCATTGGTAATCTTAAAAGTCAATTTTCCCTATCATATGTACCCTGATTGTTCGATTTCTGTTTTCGAGAGCAATCTATGGACTCTGATTGGTTGAATCATGTATCTTTACTCCTATTGGGAATTTCTATAAAATTCCTTCAGATTCTGAAAGCCAACTTTTTCGACAAAATGTCGCCAAATTCGGCGATATTTTTTCATTTGGCACCAAGCAAGTGTTTTGGTATTGGTAATGTTAAAAGTCAATTTTCCTGCCAAATCTCGCCAATGTCGGCAACACTGTTTAAGATAAAAATAGTTTGACTCATAATGACCCATGACCAAAATGACCCACTAATCGGAATTTCTCGAACATGTGACCTAGTCCAATAGTCTTGTTCCCAAAACCCGTAGAATATAAAATTTCGTCAAAATAGTCTGAGCCTTTTTTTAGATAAAATTAGCTTGACCCACAGTGACCTAAATATGATACCCTAATTTGATTTTCTCGTGCCCAAAAACCATAGGATACAAAATTTAGTTTAAATCGTCTGAGCCATTCTTAAGATAAAAATAGCTTGATGCATAATGACCCACTAATTGAAATTTCTCAAATATGTGACGTAGCCCAATAGTCTTCTCGTTCCCTAAAACTGTAGGATACTTAATTTAGTTCAAGTCCTCTGAGCCGTTTTTAAAATAAAAATAGCTTGACCCATAATGACCCATGATCAAAATGACCCACTAATCGAATTTTCTCGAACATATGATCTAGCCCAACAGTCTTCTCATGCTCGAAAACCATAGGATGCAAAATTTAGTCTAAATAGTCTGAGCCGTTTTTTAGATAAAATTAGCTTGACCCACAGTGACCCAAAAAAGACTCACTAATCGAATTTTCTCGGACACGTGACCTAGCCCAATGATTTTCTCATGCCCGAAACTCGTAGGATACAAAATTTAATCAAAATCGTTAGAGCCGTTTTTTAGATAAAATTAACTTGACCCGCGTTGACCCAAAAATGGCCACTAATCGAAAGTTCTAGAACATGTGACACAGCCCAATAGTCTTCTCGTGTCCGAAAATGGTTGGATACAAAATTTAGTCATCATTAGAACCATTTTTCAGATACAATTAGCTTGACTCTGACCCATGGTGACCCAAAACGACCCACTAATCGAATTTTCTCGAACATGTGATGTAGCCCATTGGTTTTCTGGTGCCCAAAACGGTAGGATTCAAAATTTCGTCAAAATCGTTAGAGCCGTTTTTAAGATATAATTTGCATATATAACCACACACATACACAAGATTTGCTTGTATTAGAATATATGATACACTGTAAACGATTTTTTTTCCACAGACCATAATGTAACAGAATTCTTTTGAGTGTCCTGTAAACAAACTATAATAAATGCTGCACACTTCATTTACCGTACCAAATTTGCCATAGTAAACCTCAATGACATACATCAATTACATGGAGTTGATTTATGGAAATTAGAGTATGCACAGACAAACTGAATTCAGAAATACTTTCAACTATTTTGGAAAGTGTTTAAAAATCCATTTCTAGAATTTTATTATTGTAGTATCAAATATATATTTCTGTAATTATAACAGTTCTCTTTCGAGGATTTCTTCACAATTAATTCCATTCCTCTGTGTCTGCTGTCATTTTATTCTCTAAAGTTGTATTATTTGAATTCATAGTCATTTTATCCCTCTTATTTAGCTGATTAAAATGTTTACCGCCTATGATTTAACGATTTAACTGTTGAGGAACAGTTGAGTTTTGAACAAGATCCCAATTTATCTTTTTGCAGAAAATGTTAAGAAGTCCTTTGCAGGTAACGTAGAAAATTAATTTACCAAATAAAATTGACAATTCTAAACAAAACAGTATATTTATATATTTCATTGTATATTATTTATGAATGTATGCTTACAGTATATACCATCATATTATTGTTTATATTTGAACATAAACTATTTTTTATATTTATGGTTTTTGTAATTTACAGGGTTGCTTGAATAAGATCGAAGACAAAGTCGAGGACCATCTTTCTGGAGTTTTTTGTGTTGTCATCTTCATTTTTGCTGTTCAGGTAATTAGCAATCAGTAGTTAAAATTCTAGACTCAAGGCAAATCTTATTCTATATATACTTTACATACTAAACAAATTTACTTTTTGCTATTATTAATTTTTGCATAATAGTTTTTTTTTTTTAAGAATTTATATTTATGAACTTGCACCAGGAATGTAGTGGAGGGGGCTGTATACCTTATATATGCTGTATACCTTATGGATTTTTTGAAAGGAACTCTGTATACCCTCCATAGCTAGAGTGTATACTCTCTAGTGTATATCCTCTGCCTATAGTGTGTACCCTCTTGTTTTTTTACGGCTACACCACTGATTTGCTAAATTAGTTGCTTTCCTGCTTTAGTTAATTCATGTTTTTGGGTTTTTTTTTTTTAACTATTGAGGAAATTATTTTCTTTAAAATTAATGAAGTTGTTGTCCCCCATGATATTTTCAAAATTTCTAGGAATGATCATCACTTGTTAATTTAATAATTTTTATTGCTTTTTAAAATATTTAAGAATTAAACTCTTTTGCAATTAATGTAGTTATCACTTAACTGTGTATGTTTTACCAAAAATTTTGAATTTTTAACTTGTTTTTTCTTGACTTTAGAGATTATTTAACTTTTGTTAATTATTGAAGTTCAATAAATATAATATTTGTTTTAAAAATAAAATCTAGTGATCATGTCATGTAATCAGCAATTTAACATTTAATGTGGAATATCAAATATAAAATTGACTTTTCTTTCACTAGCCATAAAATTTCCTGATCAATTACTTTTTGAATTAAGCTATAAGCAAAGTATTTTTATAATTTTTCTATTTCAGTAATCTGTGAAAGTTAAATAATATATATACCATTTCTATTCAACAGAATGTATACTAATCTGATATTAAAGATATCTAATTTTTCAAATAACAATTAACACTTTTAAAAAGTTATTATTTTTTAATATTCTTATTGAGTAATTTGTATTGAATTTTTTTTATAATTCCTTTCTTATCTTTCTAAAGAGAGACAAGGAATCAAACTAGCTTAGATAAGGATTGTGAAAGACCACCTCCCCTTCTCTACTGCCTATCTGCCTTTTACTTTTTTTAGGTAGATTTCGTAAGAAATACTACCTATTACATTCTCCCCTATGTTGGAATTTCTGGAAAATGTTTGCAGATCTACACCGATCATGACTCCCAGAACCCAAAACCACTCCCAGTTCAAAACTTTTTTTTATGGACACGATAACTTCAAAAATTCTGCACAAATCTCTTCCAAACAGTTACATAAAATCAAGGGGCACAAAATCTCGGTCAAGTTTGTTAATGGCCAAAATCTAACCAGGGGGGGGGGGGGAATCGGGGGCTTTTTGTGAGAAAAATCCCCATAACTTGTTAATTGTGATGCCTATCGAATCCATTTAAAGTTATTATTACTTCTAGGAAAAGGGCCAAAAATGTATGCATGACAGATTTTTGATATCATAAAAAATTGTCTCAAGGGGGGGGGGGGGGAATAAGGGTTTCAGAAGAAAAAAATTCATAACTTCGTCAATTCACAAGATATCAAATCCGCTTAAATTTTTTTAAATCCTTGTAATATTATCTACAACTTTTATATTGACAAGTTTTTTATAGGACCAACCCTTACAGCAAAAAAAATAAATAAATAAAAACAAAAAAAATTCTGCCGGCTCCGCCTACTTGACACAGGTAGATTTCGAAGTGGGCATTTCCAACTGCCGCATCATGGCAAAAAGGTCATTTCTTCTGCAATTCGCAATAAACAGGAAACCACGGTCTGTGTCTTCGAAATCTACCTGTACCTGTAGGCCGAGCCATCAGGGATTTTTTTTTTATATAAGAACTGGGGTGAAATAATATCATATTAAACAGAGTCATGACTCAAGAAGCAGGCAAAAAATTGAAATTCTGTATAAAGTTTTATACTGTCTTGTTACGTTTTTGGAAAAGAATAATTATTACATATTCACCTTGAAAACCTGTCCTGCTTATTGTTTTTTTTTCTTCTTCTTTTTATATCAAAAGTAATTAATGTAGTTTGAAATCTCAGATTCTTATAGACACACTTGAAATGTTAACTGATGTTTACTGCACTCCTATGTTTTATTATTAAATTCATTTAGTGTTTTATATGTTATGGAAAGTTTTAAATATTCTTTTGTTCATTTTTGCTGAAATATTTTTATTGTACAGCATTAGTAAGTTTTTTTTTCCTCGTCATCTCTCTCGGTTGAATAGAAATTGCAAGCTAAATTGAAAATTAATTAATTTTTATCAGTAACAGAAAGATTTAAACTATTTCTCTTACTTCCTTTAAAAGAAAACTGTTTAGAATCCCTTTTATGATCAAAAGAAAAGTGAAATATATACAAAACTGTGCCATGGACAAAAGTAGAAATGTTCTTGAAATTTTCATAACTTGATTATGAGGATTTTGCTTTTATATAATTTAATTTTATAGTAAACTAGCTGCTTGTCTGTGGCTAAGACTCAGTGGGAATGCTTTTGGCATTTCTGTTTCCATTTACTGTGTCTTGTATGACACCTTTCACATCAAACAATATATTAAATGCCATTTCCAATTCAATTTTGTTTAGTTTTAAACAGAATGCAACAACATGAGAATGCTTAGCTACAAAAATTAAATTTTGCTATAACAGAAATCACAAAATATACTTCAAAATGTGAAGTTTAATGTATAATATATATATTGCCAAAATAGATTTTACTGCAACATTGGTTTTATGTCATTTGTATTTTCAAAACAGAAAAGATTTAACTTAAAATAGAATTAATTAAAAAGCTAGTAAAGATGTAAAAATAAAACACTAAAATCATTTGCACTAAAGACAAATATTTTTCTTGCTTGACTTCTCACAAAATAGAGTAATATGCACACAAATAAAATAAATTTGATTTAAAATAAACACAAAATGAAATTTAAACTGTTAATACAGTAGACTCCCTTAAATCCGTACAGCTTGGAATCAGAGGTTGAGCGGATTTTAGAATTTTGAAGATATCTGGTCACTGTTTTGTTTACATTTTTTAAACAGTAATTTGAATGTAACAATGCACTCAAAATTATAATGAATGCTTACAATAAAGTAAAATATTAAAATAATTAAGGAAAATAATAATTTAAAGAATAAAATTAAGAAATTAAAAAAAATTATTATAATATTAAAATTAAAGATCAAATAAATAATTAATAATGCTTGACTAAATATGTATAATAATGATGAAATAAATTTTTCTTAAATTATTCAATGAAGCTCACCTCGCATACATAATTTACATCAAACCCATAAACCAATGAAATTTTATTGCATGTTTAGACAGATGTAATAACAGCTTGATTAATACATAAATGTATTTGGTATAAAGATCACGATTGCCATTGGTATCAGTGCTATCTTGAATATTTTCAGAAATAAATTTATACTTCCTTCATAAGAAAGCATGAGTTCAGAATTACATATTAAAATATGTACAGATTGATATAAATAAATCTTGAAATTTCGCCCTACATCTTAACTGTAAGTTTCACTGTTTACATCTAAAACAATATGCTGATTTTTGGTGTATGTTGATTTGAGGTAGTCTATTGTAGTTTTAAAACAGAATGTTTTGGCACAACATGTAGAACTCGGCTTATCCGAAAAGCATAGGATCGAAGAAATTTAGTTAACCTAGGTTCAATATTTTTTTTTTGGGATAACCAAAAACCTTTTTTTTATCTTCATTTGTCGACAGATGTGACGGATCGATCCTTCTAAAAGTTATGGTTTTCTAGGGAAATTAGCTAAAACTAGTGAACCAGTGTGAGGATTTCGCACTGCAGTTTAATATTATTTAACAATATCCAATATTTCTTATATGCTGTTTCCATCACAGTTACCGTAAAAGCTTGAAATTGATATTTAAATACTGATTTAAATTCTGCAGAAAATTTCCTGTCGAAGAAGTACAGCCATTTCATATAAAAAATATATGTTGTCTTTCAAAATTCTATATTTTATTATGTCATTTAATTATACATTATGCAGAAACTTATTAATTGATTAACTGATTAATTCTTTGATTCTTGCAGATAAAAATCTTATCTTTATTTAGTACTAGCTACCCATCCGGCATTGCCCGGACCCAAGATAATAACAATCTCAGTGCAAGGCGTCAACCCCCTCCCTCCCCATACCCGCAAATATAATGGATAATTTGTTCAAGAAAACCACCTTCACCTACATTAACGCGATCATTAAAAAAATAATTAAATTTTTCTGATAAATAGAACATAACAAAGACGCTACGCTAAAATAGCCGGCAAATGACAACACCTCCCATCCTCAATTTCAGATCTATATCTTAATTAGTTATCTAAATTTTTGTTCATTAGTAAAAATTGGCAATTATTTCATTTCTTTTTTGCAAACTAAATGGAGGGATCGGCCAGAGAAACAGATCTCTTTGTAGTTCAGTTTTTAATGAAAGCAGATCCCTGTCTGAAACTTTCTCAGATTTTTTTCACTGGTGCCAGCAGATTTTTAGCAATTTTTTGCATAAATTAAGAAAAATTACCGGCCGAATTTTTCAAAATTTGCATAGACAGATGCAGAATTTTTTTTTACATATGCTCAGAAATTTTCAAATTGATATCTTAATTAGTTTTCTTAAAATTCGCTAATTAGTAAAATAATTTCGAATTTGTTCATTTTCGCTTGCAAATCCACAACAACAGTTCTTTTCTTTAGCCATTTTGATTTAAAAGATGGCATTTTCGATGCAATGTTTAATGATATTCTAATTAATATCTAGAGTAATTATCAAAATATTAAAATTCTGAGACTCAGGTATACCAGGAGAGGGTTTGAACTACTTAAATCTAAATTTACAGATTTCTAGGTGTGCTAAAATTTCCTAGCCATCGCAGACACACACACAGAGCGAAACTTTCTTTTATTAGTATAGACTATTATTTCAGTGTATTATCAGCATTAGATGTTTTTTTCTTTAAGTCACAGGTGCAGTCTAAGGACCAATGAACACAATAATCTATTGGTCTGCAGCTATCATGATTGATCTGCAAGCTATATTTTGCTGTTTGAAATAAGATACTTTTCATTCTTATTAGAAATAAATTTTTATGGGTATAATTGACTCTGTACTCCTTATCTGAAAACTAAATCAATTCCAGCTTATGTAAATGAGAAATTGGAAAGTAAAAAGCAAAGAATACAAAAAATTTAACTGCAAAATGGGTATGTAGTGATAAAGTGACATAAATAGGGAGAACATTACAATTTTAAAACAACAATATAAAATAAGTAATAAGAGCTGTATTGCTGTTGATAAATCCATTTGCTTTCCATGGATTTGATTATGAGGTTCAACTGTAATTTTTTTTGATCTGTCACTTGATCAAAGGCAGAGTGAAAATTCATCTAAAATATTGGAATTTTTAATATTTGCTATGTACCTTCCTTAAGTCAGTCGCAATTTAATTATTTATCTGATTTTCCGAGTCAGTTTTAAAATCGCCTAAATTCTTAAACCCATTTTCAGTTTCAACAGATATATGAAATTTTTTTTTTCAAAATGTTAATTATACACATTCTTTTCAAAAGAAATGCTTTTTGGCCATTAGCTGTGTGGACCAGGAAAATCTTTTCCTTTTTGATTGTTTTTTTCAGTGGTTTCATATTGGTGGGCCATCAATAATTTTGAATCCTGATTTTAACCAATTTATTTGTATTGGCAGGATGCCTTTAATTTTTAGCCGAAAGTATGGGAATGTGAAATAATTAACCCATGATTATATTGGAATTCTGAGACAATATAAAATTGTGAGTATTATAACTAAATTAGATTGAAGTATAGGGTCATCAAAAAAGGTGTCCAGGATTTAAAAAATAAATTGCATGAGAAATATGCACTCAATTGGTATAAAAACCAATGTGAAATTGTAGAACATCTGAAGGAGTTTTTGTAGTGGTGATTGCATTGACCTTGACGTAACTGTGTGCATGTTCTGACGCCACTTCATGATGCAGCGCCATTTCACTCATCAGTCAGTTCATAGCAATCATGGTCAAAATATCTCAAAAACATTCTTTATGCTGAAAAAATTTGGGATCTGCAGCAATAGCGACTGTAACCCCTGACATGTTTGGATACACCTAGAAGGAGATCGACTACCGCTTAGATGTTTGCCGAGCAACAGGGGTAACTCATATTGAAGTTTTCTAAGTAATGTAAAAAAAAAAATTAAAAAAAAACACAGATTTTTCCAGTTTAACAGTGTAAAAATAAATGGTTTATCTTATCTTTATTAAGGCCTTAGTTATTTTAATTTGAAATCAGGGACACCTTTTTTGATGACCCAGTTTTAATGATTCTCATGTAAAAATTTAAATATTTTCTTTTGCAGTTATGCATTTTATCTTTGAATTTAGTTACAAATTAAAATGAAAGAATTTAATATTCATTGACTGTTGCAGATAATGATCTTATCTTCAATACGATATTTTAACTTTATTATAATCAATTTTTTTTAATACAACAGTTTGAACATAAATATCTTTAAACGTTTTTGCTTGTTTGGTGTTAAAATATGTTGTTTTAAAAGATATTAATGATTTAATCAGTTAGCTATTAAAAGCATCTTAGTAGATAATTGTAGTAGATAATTGTAAGTAGTAGATAATTGTAATTTTCCAACTGTTGTAATTTTTCAATCAGTAATTCTTTTGAGCTGTTTCAGATAATGTCATTATCCAACAGTTGTCTGAGCTAATTGTGTCCGCTTGATTTGCTCAGGATAGCTCAGTTGGTAGAGCATTGGCAGCTTAAGGGGATAACCTATTGAGGTGTTTTACATGTTAACTAAATGTACCTTTCTCTTAAACCACTCATCTGATCATCACAACACTTTTTTTTTATAATTTTATTGAATCTGTGTATATCAAATGAACTAAGGATTTTTTAAAAGAATAAATACTTATATTTTATTGAGATTTAGATAAAAAAGCATTTTTGTACTGTTTATTTTTCAGTAACAAAAAAATGTTTGTTTGAAATTCCATCAATTTAAATGATGCCTAATGAGACAGACTAACAGAGAAAAAAAAATTACCAAGAGGGCTATTATGGTTTTAGAGGAAAGGTACAAATTGTGATAAAAAATGAGACTTTTCAGGAGAAGTAAAAAACCAAAAACCACCTTTTTACTCAGTTTTTTAAATATATTTTTTACTTTTTGTTTTATGTGTTTTTTCATGTTTTTAGTTGTTAATTTATTTTTTTTTTTTTTTTGGTTGTTTGTTTAGTAGTTTATTTTATTTTTTAGTGATTTAGCCATGCCTAGAAGTAACAAAACTTTAAAAAATAGGCCAAAAAGTTTTTTTGAAGTCAGATATAGAGAAGGAAATAGCGTAACAGCAAAACCAGTACCTGAATAATCTGTATCTTTAGACAGTGCCGAAACTAGCCTTTTTGGCACCCGGGGCAAACATGGATTTTGGCGCCCCCCCCCCCCATCCGAAAAGAAAATTTCCAAAGCTAATTTTTTCTAAGTTTCTAAAATTTAAAGTATATAATCAGATAATCTGTAATACTGAACTAAGTAATCAGCTTTGTCAAATACTGATTCATTAAAACCTTGAAAATGGAATCGAAAGGAATCGAAAAATATTCCGCTTTATACAAGTTTTCATCTTAGGAAGTATAATTATTGATATTCACAGGAGTGGAATTTAAGGGGTCGCGATGGTCTCAATCGCGAGGGGCCCCGCATCCAAAGGGCCCCCAAAATCCTCTTTTGAGTTCAACGAGAAAAACTACTTTTTGATCAAAGGATTTTCTTAGCACTTTTTTTTAATTAGTATTACTACATAATTTTCATGTAATTTAAATAGAATATTTTTTATACCATTTGCTATTCCAAGAAATGTTTTAGTTATGTTTAAATATTTTTCCTTGTCTTCTTTTCTATTAGCAATTATCAGAACTGTGAACGGTTGTGGAGGGTTATGGTGAGACTCAAACTTCAATCTGAGCTGAAAGGAACCCTGTTACTGTTAGAGACTTTTATGACGATTTAATTACACAGATTCAGAGTCTAATTAAATCAGATCTGATAAATCTAAATCTGGATCATGACACTGGGGCCCCTGATTTAGGGGTGCTCCATACTTGGTATGCTGTTTACATAAAGCTGATATTTAGAATGCATTTGACTTTGTTACTGATTATAATCTAATTTTATTAGTCATAGCAACTTGGGTATGGTTTTCTCCCTGCACCCCTACAAATGACATTTTTTTTTTCAAAAAAAGTTTTAACAAAGAGTTTTATTTTGCGTATTTTTCAAATTATTCTTTCAAATATTATTTGTTTTTAGTATCCAAGGCAGTCGCCCAACCTCGCCCCCTCTAATAATACTACATTGGATCTGTATAAAAAAGTAATTTCAGCAAAATTAACAGGCCGGCATATTCCAGTTGCCGCCAAGGGCGGCAAAACGCTTAGGAAACTTTCGCAAAAAGACAAGTAAAAAACTTTTTGGAAGATAAAGCCAGGGGCGGCTCCGGCTTTACTAGCCGTGGCGCGCTGTACGAATGTACCTCTACAAAGGCTATAGTTAAAAGAAAAAGATTTTACTGAGAATTTTACTTTGGGCATTCATCCTCCAATTTGTGTTTATTGTCCAGAGCAGTCACCCCTCGCCCATGACAAAATGGAAAGAGAAGAAAGCTCTACGCTGGGAGCAAAGGGAAAAAATAGAACAGCCTTCATGGAATATTTTTATCTAATAGAAAAGTCAGAGTGAGGGAATCATTTGTCAATTATCCATGCTGGACAGTGCAGAGTGCAGTACCGTATCCAGATGACGTTGAACAGTGTCATATACAGACACGAGTAGGGACTGACCTTGAAAAATGTTAGTGATTCTCCTAAACCACAAGAAGAGATTTAAATGATAGACGGCATAGACATGATACATTTGGAATGGGAGAAAGAAAATAGCCTAAGAGAACAGTTCGTTTTTTATTCATTTGCTATCTTGTATTGTAGACGAATCTTTTTATCTATTTGTCTATTTTAATGCATTTGGTTCATTTTTCTTTTGGATTTTCCGGCTGCGAGACTTTTTATACAAATTTCATATATATATACATTTCTATATCAAACAAAACCTGCATTTGGCGCCCCCTCCACCTTCAGTTCTGCTGGCGCCCGGGGCACGTGCCCCCTCTGCCCCCCCTTAGTTTCGGCCCTGTCTTTAGATACAAATGTCAAGCCTACAGAACCAAAACCACCATATTCTTCAGGATCTTCTTCTAAAAAGCTCAAATCATCTGGTAATAAGTATGACTCTTATGATTCTGGTCTATATTGATATATCAGTAATATATATAAGTAGTTTTTAATATGTAAATTCGATATCATTTGTGGTATCTTTTCCCCTCAATGTGAACGGCCACTCGTGGACAAAAATAGATATTTTATTTTCATAGAATGGTACACTGCTACCACCGGTATAAAAGTGTGATGCCGGGCACAGGGTTTGTTGATATATATCAATGGATATATATTATGATATCTATCATGATATATATCTGATATTTATTTTCAAAATATCAAGATTTTTGATATTTTCATATTATTTGATATTTATTTTCAAAATATCACTCTGCAAGATATTTTTGCTATTTTAAGTCAAAACAAGTGTAAATGATTTTTTCAACTGATATTGACTGTCATTCTGTAGATAAAGAACATTTGTACAGGGGCAGGGACTTTTCTAGCTAAAGAAAAAAACAAAAATCTTATCCAAGCTTCGTTTGAAGTATTTATTTTTAAATGTAGATTATATGGGACTAATAATTATGTGGAACATAACTAATTCAGGACAGATATAGAAAGATAAACTGTCTAATTTAGATAATCAGCTCTCAAGGGTCGATCCAGGAAAAATTTGGGGCCTGTTTAGGATCCCTTCACAAAAATCAATTTGATAAAATGGGTCCCTTCACAAAATTCTATTCCATAAAAACTTACTATTTATTATTTATTTATTATTTTGTGATGTTTTAAAATGTGCAATTTGTAAACAAACAAGTTCACCAGAGCGGAAAACTTCAGCAAAAGGATTTAAAAAAGTTTTTATTTATAAATGCTTGGTTCGAATTTGATTAACTGGATTTCAACTTTCGTTGTAAAATGTTATTTTTCACAAAAATAACCTTTACTTTTCACAAAAATAACCTTTACTTTTCACAAAATGGGCCCCAAGAAAAAAAACCTGCATCGACCCCTGGCTCTATAGAGCTTAAGATGAGAATCAATTTCTCGTTTTGGTGTTGTTGAGCTTAAATTGTAGAACATGTTAGGGAATAAAAAATAAATAAGCTTACATTTATGTTTAATTTTTTCAATTAAAAAAAAAATTGTATTTAATTTTTTGTTTTATACATTTCTGATTTCTTCATAGTTGATACTGAATTTTATAGTTGTTTTTTTATTAGTATATAAAGCACATTGTTTCTGTTTTGCTGATTAGTTATCTTCAATTTTGTTCAGAGTGAAAAATAAAAGAAAAAGGGGGAAAAAAGCATTTTGAGTATATTGTTTAAGTGTTCATGTTAAATGCAATATATTTTAGTTTCTAATCTATATTATGTTTGAAAATATTTAGTATCAGCAGTAAGTTGACTTTTTTGAAAATATCGGATATATATCGAAAATATTGGATATATATCAAAATATCGGATATTTTTTATATTTTCGAAAATATCATGATATTTACAAACCCTGGCCGGGCATGATATGTTTGAAATCACTGGACAGAGCCACTTTTGACAAATATTAAATTATTTGTGTATTGATTATATATACACACTGGAACAGTAGACACTGTAACAATATGCTAGAATAATACACACCACTATTTTACTATTTTACACTGGTATCTTCACTATGTACTTGGTTTAAAAAAAAAAAAATGAACTCCCCACTTGCAAACAGCAAGCCACGTTTTCGCACCGAACTCTCAGTGCACTCTCTTGTCTGCTCTGCATCGACCAAAACTCAATTTCCACTCCTTCTCACATGCTGGTCAAATTCTCCTTTCCAAGCTATGGGGATTCTTCCCTACTTCCACAGAAAAAACCACTTGCTGGTCTTTTTCCTTCGTCCCAAGACAAACTATTCACCCATTTTGTTTATGAGTTCCTGCTTCTTTTAGCAAGCATTCCTCCCTTGTCACTACTACCGCATTTCAAGAGGTCGCCACCCTTTTGAAATTTCTTTTTAAAAAGTCCAAACTACGTAGATAAATGGGATACTTCCACCAAGTACGTAGAAAAAAAATATATAGATAGATAGATAGGTAGGTACACTACATAATAAATAAATAAAAATCGTTAATTAAAATAGCAATCGATATATAATAAACATGCCTTATTCAGGTCAGGAACCTGACAAAGATATATAAAGATAAAACAAAAGATTTGGGTATATATTTTTAAATTTTTTTCACACTTCTGAGAATGAAGTACCCTACTTTACAAGTAAATTTAAGGTTCTTCCAGAGCAACTATTGAGATTGGAATTTTAGCATTTTGTGCTGTACATAGTGCAAAATAGTATGAAAAAAAAATTTTTTGTTTCATTTTTCTAGTAGGTCACTGTTCTGTGGATGAATTTGTGTCTCTAACGTAACAGCCATGTAAAATTTCAAATGTCTACTCCCAACAATTTCAGATAAATCATAGTTTAGAAGGTTTTTAGAACTTTTCCATCTCATATCCCTTTTTAAAATTTCGAATTTTTTTTAGAAACCGTTCTTAGCGAGCACTGAAATCTTAAAAATAGCCAACATGTCAAATTTCTAGATCAGCAGTACCACTAAAATTGCAATTATAGAAAGTTTTTTGATTCTGAAATTTTTTATATTTTGAATGTTTAGTGAATCGTAATTTAGAATGTTTTATAACACTTTTCCCTCATATCACACTTTTAAATTTCGCATTTTTTAGAAACTGTTCTTAAAGAGCATATATATCTATCTTATAAGAAACTACCTTGCCCAATTTCAAGTTTCTAATCCCTTCAATATCACAAAACTTGCAATTTTAGAACGTTTTTTTGCTGCTGCAACCCCTTGAGGATAGTAGCACTGACATAAAATATAGCCTATGTTAGAGTGGAGACTGTCACCATAAATTTGCGACCATTATGTTTAAAATTGGTTCAATAGTTTCAGAGATTCCTTAGAAATTGTAATTTAGAATGTTTTTGAATGCGTTTAGCTCATATCATCCTTTTAAATTTCGAATTTTTTAGAAACTGTTCTTGGAGAGCATTTATATTTTATAAATAACTACCATGCCAAATTTTAAATTTTTTGCCCTTTCAGTAATACAAAAAATTTTAATTTTAGAGCATCTTTCACTACCATACACCTCTGGGATAGTGATACTGACATAAAATATATCCTATGTTAAAGCAAGGACTGTCACCATCAATTTGCCTACATTATGTTTGAAATCAGTTCGGTAGTTACAGAGATTCAATAGAAATTGTAATTTAGAATGTTTTTAGAACCCTTTTCGCACATTTCACTCTTTTAAATTTCGATTTTTTTCAAATTGTTTTGTGCGACCATTTATGTCTTTAAAGCAATTGTCATGACAAATTTCAAGTTTCTATCCCTAGCAAATCCATAGAAATCATAATTTAGAAAGCTTTTTTAAAATGCTTTCCGCTCATTTGAGCCTTTGAAATTTTGAATTTCCTCACAAATCTGGTTTAGCAAGCATTTGTATCTTAAAAGTAATTGCCATGCCAAGTTTTTAAACCTGTCAGTATAAAAAAAAAATCGTAATTTAGAACGTTTTTTTCTCTTTCACCCTTTTAAATTTCGTTTTTTTTTCTATAAAACTGTTCTGTGTGTTCACCTGCTTCTTAAAAAGTATCAGTCCTGTCAAATTTCAAGTTTCTCTCCTTAACAATTCCACAGAAATCGTAATTTAGAATGGTTTTAGAACACTTTTCCCTCATACCACCACTTTAAAATTTGACTTGTTTAGAAACCATTCTGACAGAGCATTTACATCTTACAAGTAACTGCCATGCCACATTTAAAGTTTCTAGATCCTTCAGTATAAAAAAAATTGCAATTTTAGAATGTTTTTCGCTCCCCCCCCCCCTGGGTGTAGTGGTACCAACATGAAATATAACCTATGTTACAGCGGGAATCAAACAATTTGCCACCATCACTTTTGAAAATGGTTCTATAGTTAAAAAGATTCCGTAGAAATTGTAATTTAGAATGCATTTCGCAGATTTCACTCTTTTAAATTTCGATTGTTTTAGAATTTGTTTGTGGACAGCATTTACATCTTATAAGTAACTTCCATACCGAATTTCAAGTTCTAGTTCCTTCAGTATAAAAAAATTGCAATTTTAGAACGTTTTTTGCTCCTGCACCCCTCGGGGGGAAGTGGCAGCGACATGAAATATAGCCTATGTTACAGCAGAAACTGTCACCATCAATTTGCCTCCATCACTTTTGAAAACGGTTCTATAGTTCCAAAAATTCCGTAGAAATTGTAATTTAGATTGTTTTTAGAATGCTTTTCGCAGATGTCACCCTTTTAAATTTCGAATTTTTTTAGAATTTGTTTTTGGACAGCTATTACATCTTATAAGTAACTACCATGCGAAATTTCAAGTTTTTAGCTCCTTCAGTATCCCAAAAAACACAATTTCAGAACGTTTTTTGCTCCTGCACACCGCCCCCCCCTGGGGGTAGTGGCACCGTCATAAAATATAGCCTATGTTAGAGCAGGGATTGTCACCATCAATTTGCCACCATCACTTTTAACTCTCTGAGTGTTTTGAAAAAGGGTAAAATTGTAATGTTGTTTTCTCTGCATTTTGTTTTAAATGCTAAAAAAAAATGATTCTTTCAGCATTATAAGTAAAATTTAATTACAAATATGAGTGTAACCCTTGAGAGTATTAATCATTCTTCATTGTTTTGAAAATTCATTAAATCTATAGAATTATATTATCTTAAACATTGCATATATTGCAGTGAAACCTGGAGCTTAGTGAACAGAATAAATTACATTCCACATGCTTAGAGGGTTAAAATCGGCTCGGTAGTTCCAGAAATTACTCCCTACAAACAAACAAACAAAAAAACAAACGTTACTTCTTTATAATATTAGTATAGATAGAGAGAATGCCTGACTGGCTGACTCATCAATGCCCAGCTGAAACAACTAAAGCCAGGATCATGAAATTTGGACAGTTGATTCTTGTTATGACCTAGGCAAGCAATAAGAAAGGATTTTGAAAAATTCTCTCCCTCCCTCCCGAAGGAGGTTAAAGGGTCAGTCGATCGTTTTAGGGGATTTCACCATATGTCAGAAGCAGTTTTAGGTAGGAGCACGAAATTTAGGAAAACAAATCGACTAAAAAAATGGTTAAACACGTATTTCAGAAATTTTACAAATTCACCCACTAAGGGAGTTAAATGGGGGGGAGAGTTGGAATGTTTTAGGTCATTTCGCCATAACTCAGCAGCAGTCTTAGGTAGGAGCATGAAATTCAAGATTAAAAAAATTACTAAAAAAATAGTTAAGCACGTATTTCAGCGATTTTAAAAATTCACCCCATAAGGGTGTTAATTGGGGATGGGGGGGGGGGGGGGATCGAACGTTTTAGGTCATTTCGCAATATCTCAGCAGCAGTTTTAGGTAGGAGCATCAAATTCAGGATAACAAATTTACAAAAAAATTGTTAAACACGTATTTCAGTCATTTTAAAAATTCACCAATCAGTTAAACATTGGATACGAACCCAGTTATGGAAGATTAGATGAATAAGACAACTATTGCTGATTTTTGATTAGATGTTTTGCATAAGACATTTTAAAAAATAATTTTTTTTTTTTAATCATTTATAAAGCTGAAGAATTTAGTATGATTGCATGAAAATAACATAAGTTTTTTCTGATTGTCATTTTGGACGGTTTATGGATGCAAATGCATTATTGTGATTGGCATATTTTTAGGTTATTACATTTTTACTTATGTTACCCGGAAGGCCAAGGTTAACTCAGGCGAAGCCGGGTGGTTCTGCTATATTAAAATAAATTTACCAGTTTCAATATGTACATAAACAGAAAAAAATTATTTAAGTTCAAAATTTGGAAGTACTGTAATTTTGTCTTGCTTCTGCTTTTATCCAATTTAGAACAATTTTTTTAAAGTACCTACCCATCCCTACACTACATTATAGTCACACATTGTCTAACCGCATGAAGCCATGGCAGGCCGCTAGTTTAATATAAAGAAGCCATTTTTTTATTTTTATATACAAACAGAAGTGATTTGTGCATAAAAAACAATAATATATATATAAATAAATGTTTATATATATATGTTACGGTCAATATGATTAATCCGGTCATTATTAATAATGACCAGACATAAAGGCCGGTTATTATTAATAATAACTGCGGTCATTATTAATAATAACTGGTTATTATTAATAATGACCAGATTAATCATATTGATCGTAACTAACACACACAACATACACACACATATACAGGGTGATTATAAAAAAACTATCCCGATATATGAGCCCCTAATTATCATACCGTTCACAGAAACTGAATAAAATTTTTGTTTAAAGTATTTTGAGATATGCGCTCAAGAATCATATGAAAAACAACAGTTAAATTCTAACAATTACGGTTACAGTGACAAAATTTCAAAAATTTCAAATGGCAACACCTACTTTTTTTATTGGAATGTGATCTTCGTAGTGAAAAACCATAAAAAGCGTTGGAACGGTACCTGTAGCACGAAAATCGCCGGCGCTAAACAGACTAAGAGGAAAAGTAAAAACAACCAATAAAGGACAGAGACGCAACAGAAAACAAAGCATTTTATTGTTCAGCACTATCCACCATATGCCGCATGCAAAGTGTCATTGTGTGTGAAGTGGAAATTTGTGAAGCACAATAAAATGTTTTGTTTTCTGTTGCTTCTCTGTCCTTATTGGTTGTTTTCACTATTATTCTTAGTCTGTCTAGTGCCGGTGATTTTCATGATACAGGTACCGTTCCAACACTTTTAATGGTTTTTCACTATGAAGATTATATTCCCATAAAAAAAAGTAGGTGTTGCCATCTGAAATTTTTGAAATTTTGTTACTGTAACCGTAATTGTTAGAATTTAACTGTTGTTTTTCATATGATTCTTGAGCGCATATTTCAAAATACTTTAAACCAAAGTTTCATTCAGTTTCTGTGAATGGTATGATAATTAGGGGCTCATATATCGGATAGTTTTTTTATAATCACCCTGTATATATATATATGTATAATACATTATAAAATTTCAATAGGTTTGTTTTACTTTGTCACTCTGGTTATATTATTTGACAACAAATCTCACTATCTGAAACCCGAATTGCACGAAACTTTTTGAAAAAATGCCATGGCTTCTATAGTGTAAATATACCATTTGTTTCTATGGAAAACGTTTTACTTTGTTGATATTGATTTCATTACAGTTTGATCAGTGCTGCAATATAAGTTTGTCCTACTACAAAACTGCCAGATGCTGATACAAACTGCAGCTTGTCCTGCTACAAAACTGTTAAATTGTGATACAGAAATGCAATTTATCCTGCTGCAAAAACAGATTTCTGATTTTCCACCCCTGTACTTGCACAACAAACTCAAATTTCGTGATGATTGGCCAAATCTTTACAAAAATTAGAGTCTGGTGAAAAACAAAACAAAGAAATAAAACAGAAAACCAAACATATTTTTCCAATAGCAATCCTTTTCCAACAAAAACGGAACATTTTTTAAAAGTTATGCGTGGATAATTAAAAATATATACATGCATACATGTATATGTAAAGAAACAAATTGTATAATCTCATTTGTTGAAAGTCTGTTAAAAATTTACTGGCTTTTGTTTTTCATTTTAAACTATACAATAAGCACAAACAGAAGTGACACAGAAGAAACTGTTAAAAATGCAATGATGTTGAGTTTGATGCTGATTGTAGCCACTGTGTCATTCATGCCTTTAAATTGCTAGTGTTTAGGAATTGTTCTAGCTTGAACAGACTACAGTATTTTTTTTTTTTTTTTTGGCAATTAACATTGCCTAAAAAAGACTTTGTAACATAAATACACTTAAGTTATTTAAGATTTAATCTAAAATAACTGAACATTAGTTTTAGCTAATCTACGGTAAGCAGTACTCTACATGGTCAGTGTTCAACATTTCCACATATACTATACCACTTACACCAAAGGAATATTATAAGATTTTGTATGGATCTTTGTTAATTGCTTTTCCTTTTTGTATTATCATTGTTATTATCTGATATTTTCAAATCAGTTAACTGTCATTTAGTCACCACACTGCCTATTTAAACAGGCTATTATTCATTTAAAATTAAGTAAAAGCAGTTCTTTGTTTTTATATTCTAATGTATAATTTTTATTTCAGATGTTACATTTTGTGTCGGATCTTGTTTTCTACTGTAGAAATCTACATGGGCCGAAATCTTCAGACCCAGACCCGGCACAGCCTGTTTAAGATTTTGCATTTCATGACCCAGCAAAATTTAGTGAAAACAGGGCCTGTCCATGCAAAAATCAATGAAATCAGGCCTGGCTCAACCGTACTCAATTTCTACAAAAAATTTCAATTTTTCTGAACGTACAATTAAGATTCTTTTTAATGAATACTGCATATACATATGAATGGTGAAATTTTACAGTATATTTTAGATTACTATATGTCTGCATGCTATAGAATATAGAATAGCAACATTAACGATCACTTAGACTTTTAAACTATGCATTCAAATAAAGATTTAAAAAAAATTAATGTAGTTTAGATTAAAAGGCAAAAGATGGTTAAAAGACATCATGACTTTTGAAACTATATATTAAAAAAAAAGTAGATTTTTGAAAATGTTTCTCTATAGTTTATCTGTTTATCTATAATAATAAGGAAAGAAGTTTGTCTGTCTGTGTATGTGTGTACTGTGTTCTAAAGAGCTACAAAATTTGGTAGGATATATATACTTTATATCTGTTGTAATGCACCACAAAACCCAATTTTGTATTTATTAGATTTTGTATACGATTTTTAGCTTTTTTCGTGTTTTGAGGCGATTTTCTTGCATTAATAAAAGTAGGTTTCATTCTTTTTGCCCAATATAGTAAATTTTGTCCTCTTTTAAACAAAGATTATACAGAATTCGTACAGTGATATTTGCAAATATTTTTATGTATTTTTTGCATTCTGCATAGCAAAATAAAACACACGCCTGCTCTTGATTGTAAATAAAAATGGATGAATTTGAGAATTTTCACTTATTAGCAAAAGTTAAAAAAAACTATTTGAGATATCGATTTAAAACTCGCCGTACATACACAGAAAATTTTTCTGCATATGAATGTCCATTTTTTGTAAAAATCAGTAGGTAATTTTTCTTAATTTTTGCAAAAATCTGAGGGCGTCAGTTCAAATAATCCGAGAAAGAGCCAAATAGGAGTCGGCTTTTATTAAAAACTGAACTACAAAGAGATCTGTTTCCCGGTCAATCTCTCCATTTACTTTGTGAAAATGAAAGGAAATAATTGCGAAATTTTACTAATGAGCAAAAATTAAGATAACTAATTAAGATATAGATTTGAATTTAAGGAGAGAAGAGGAGATATCTGGCGGCTATTTTAAATTCTACTCCCCTTTATTTACATTTAAACATATGTTTTCTAAATATAGGCTTCAGTTACCACCATTTTCGAACAGTAAAATCGCATTCTTTTCCCGGAATCTCCGATTTCAACGGGAATTGTTTCATTCAACTTGTTACGCCACCGTACATTGTTTCTGTATTAATCTAGGCTAATTTAATTCATTAATTTCGGTTACTTATACACTTAACTTAATCTTATAATCATTTTTCAGTAAAGTCCTTTTTCTTTCTAAATTTTCAAATATTTCGTTAAAGTAATTTTATTCTGTTATTAAATAATAATATTAATCAATAAATCAAATGTTGTAATTATTAAAATCATTAATATAATATTCAGTTAAAGTAATATCAGTAAAAAGATAATTTTTTCGCGTGTCAATACAAACAGATATGAAATATTTCTAAGTCCAAAAAACGAAAATCATAATTATTAAATATTAAATATTTTGTATTAAAACCATATTCAATCTATAGAAAAAAAATTCTACTTCAAGAATCCGTTTACGGTTTTTAAATACGTTATTTAGTTCAGCAGTTATGGCAAGAAATTCTATTTATTCAATTCTCTTTTCAAAGATCGCGCGTTTTGTTTTGCAGAAATATCGACATTTTGATTGCGCATCTTCCCCAAGATACTTGTTGTTTACGATCACGTGACAGGATTTCTCGGAAGAAATAGCGTACAGTTCATTGCACTCCAGCAGAGACGCGCTCCCATCTCAGCGTCCATCCGGGTACTTTTACGGCGTCGTTGCCATTCAGGAGTAATGATGATTTTTATTCATCTCAACTCTGCGTTGCGTAGCGAACGCTCGATAGTGCTCGATGCTCATTGGCTGAAAGTTAGCTTTCAAAAATCTAACTGACTTTTGAGCACGATGTTTTCAATCACTTGTCAGCGAGGGATTAACGCGTTCGGTTGCTCTATTTAAGCTGCGGACCTTCGGGTCCCGCAGAGAAAGTTCGTTTCAACGATGTTAGCTTCAGCAGTCTTCAAAGTTATTGCATTTTAGAGTGTAAACTCTCTAACTAAATTTTTATCGCAGTATGGAGATTGCTTGAAACATTTCAAGTAACTTTTTCTGATTGTTAGCAGCCTCATACCAACCATTCCGGCCATCATCGATCATCTTAGGCCCGTAGCTTCATCTGTAATGAGTTGTTTTAACATCCAGCTAAACTTCGCTAAATTTTTTTAGCCTGAAATCTCCTGGAACGAAGATAGCTTGAAACATTACAACTCACTTTTCCTGATTGTTAGCAGCTTCATCAAACAATCCATTCCGGCTATCATCGATCATCTTAGGCCCGTAGCACAATCTGTAATGAGTAGTTTTAACATACAGCTAAGCTTCGCTAAATCTTTTTTTAGCCTGAAATCTCCAGTAATTCATACATCTATAAAAGTAGTTCTGTTTTTCCCTCTTTGAATTCACTCAGCGTGTCCCATCTATCATCTTGGTTCCGTTTTAAACGATTTTAACTTCACCTCTCTTCATTGTGCTCTTCAAGCAATATGCCAAAATTGTCTAGCTTCATATTTTTACTGTAAGAATTCCACTTCACAAACTCATTTCATTATAGTGACTTATCTCAAAGTCTTAACGTTATTTCATACAAGAACTCTGATCATCCTATTTGATCCTAATTTATAAACTTACGTCGATGCAGCGTGGTCCTCTACAAATGAATTTACCATAATCATAGTTCTGAAATCCTGATATAGTAATATGTAATTTCAATATAATGATACGAAATTTTTAAATGTTTGTTGTTTTGGTTGGCCAACTAAGCTTTCTACACCTTTATGTTTATGTGTTGTTTCGTCAATAAATATCTATTTGTTATACGTCAGTTTCTTTGTTTTGTCAAGACATGGGTGAGTGTTACTTTAATTTACTTTACATCTTAATCTAAGAATCGACTTCATATCTTAACTATTTTCCAAATTATCTAGTGAAGTTTATTTAATTGTTCATCCGGCCTTGTTCTTTAAATTCTTTTGCTGTAAATTTAACTGTTATGTCGATTATTGGGTTAATTGCCACTTTACGATCACGTGCCGTGACGTTGTTTTGGATTGGCATTTTTTAAAGCATTTCTTTAGTTCTTTTAACTTCATTAATTTTTGCATCTCTATTTTTCAAAATTACTTTCAATCTTTAAATTTTTCACACCAATCCAAAACGACGTGAAATTTTATGGTGCCGTGACCAGGATGTTGAACCTGTGTGTTTTGTAATATAAGTATTTTCAGGAAAATTTAACTTCTTATTTATATATTAATTTTGGCTTCTTTCAGTGCTAAAAAGTAACGATCTTTTAGAATGCAACGATCTTTATAATTTAACTATTTTCTATTCTAAAATATTTTATATCTCAAAAATCTTATATTTTAACGATGTTTGCTATTTTAACGATCTTTTGTAAATTCTCAAATTCTTAGATTTACTTAAAATAACTTTTCTTTCTGCAGTCTCAAAATTTTTATCTGCATTTAATTTTGCCAAATTTTACATTCTGAAGTAAATAAATTATTTCTTTGTGATTTTACCATTCTTTGATATGAATTTTAAATACTAGAACTGAGATTTCAAATCCATGTGCCTCCAATAGTGCAATACAAATATATTTTATATTTTAACCAAAGATTTCAACTTTAGTGAAATTTCCTTTACAAATTTTCACTAAAATTTTAGTATATTTTATTTAATTATCTGTATTCTGATTTTATTATTTGTGTTTTCATATTTTTATACTATTTTGTGTTTCATTATTTTATTGCAATATTATCTATACTATTTAAGAAATTTTATAGTGATAACATGTTGGAAATTATTTAGGGAATCATAAAATTTTTCTGAAAAGTAACTTTTCTTACGTTTTTATATTTTATTTATTTTGTTTTTCTAAATTTAAAGGTATCATGGCAATTCCGATGCATTTAAATGCTTTAATGTCCGCTATTCCGCTTTTTCACGGTAAAGAGGACGAAAACGTTAACTATTTTATTAGAAGCATTATCGACATTTGCAATCTTCAAAATTGGCCTGACAATTATAGAATACCCTTAGTAAGATTGCATTGTAGGGACAGGGCTTTGGAATTTATGTCCAGTGATCCCCAGATCAGAGACGAGGAAGACTTTGACACTGTTGTCAGATTACTCAGAGACCGTTTTCGTAAAGAACAAACATTTGAGGAAGCTTCGTACGAGTATGCTAGAACGGTGCAAAAACCAAAACAATCTGTAAAAGAGTTAGCAGAGGTCATTCGTAAAATTGTGGGTAAAATGGCTCCAGATGTTGATAACAATCCCCATTTGACAGACTTAAAAATGAATTTAATGTATTCAAAATTCATTGAAGCCCTGCGTTCTGATATTCGAACAGAGGTAATAAAGTTCGGTGTTACTAATTTTGACGATGTCGTAGCCAAAGCAGTTGACATCGAAAAGGCGCTAGAACAAAATGCCTTTGAAGTTAACAACTTAAACACTGTTCTGACTACCAGCAGCAGTAGCCAGAATTCAGTCATGCAATTGCTCTTAAAGCAGCAGGCAGATCATAATCAACAACTTTTGCAACTAACAAACTTAGTGCAAAAATTACAGGAGGACAAGAAGAGTTGTCAAATTTGTGGGAAACCGCACAATGCCAAGGACTGCTGGCATTATTTGGGTGCAGCCAATCAGGGAAATTTTAACAGGGATTCACAATTTTTTTCTTCAAATCCCAACTTTGTTAGCAGAGATGCTAATTTTCAGGGCAGAAATGTCAATTTTTCGAATTTTTCTAGTCCTCATCGTAATGTTTCGGGACAGGAAAGGAGAAATGATCACAACTACATCTCACGATTTAACAGGGGTAGAGGAAGACGTAATTACAGACCCTACAATCGTCATCCAAGAAAGAATTTAAACTTATAGAGGGTTCTGACAGAATTTTTCAACATAATCCCCCTCACTCTAACAGAACCCGTCGTAAAAATTCTCTTGCAAGGTATGAGGGTACAAATTCTAATTTTTCTTCAGTCAATAAATCATTAATGTCTTGTAGTACTCAGAATTCAGAACTGTCCATAATTAAACTTACTTTTGATAAAAATTCCTTCGAGGCTCTTTTGGACAGTGGAGCAAACTTATCTTTAATTCAACCTAAGGCAATAGAAGTTCTCAAAAAATATAAAAAACTTAACTTTCTTTCTAGATCTGTCCAAATCAAAACAATAGATAATTCCTCCATCCCATTTTTTTCTACTGTTAAACTCAGCTTTAAAATTAACTCCACTTGGTTTTCGAATGTTTTCTTCATAACTCATAATAACTGGCACTCCAACTATCAAATTATTCTAGGATATGACTTTCTTAATCGTAACAAACTTTTATTGGACTCTGCCAACTCTCAACTTATTATGGGTAACCTTCGATTTCCTTTCCAAAGCAAAATTCCAGATAGTATTGAAGACTCTAATTTAAATTCTGATAATTTCATTTCTGATAATTCTAACCTTAATGATAATAATTTTTCGGATTCTGATGTAATTGAGAACGCTGCTACCTATTCCCCATCCAAGAACATTAATTTGATTTCTAATGATGATATTCCTGATAACGAAAAGAACTTTGTAAAACCCATGTATAAAATTATAATCAGACCCAACCAAGGCAAAATTATTAAACTTAAAACTAAATTTAAAATCAGTAAATCTCTTAACTATTTATTTTGTCCTTTAACTACTAAATTACCAATTAACCTAGATTATAGTCTCCACGAAACTAATGAAAATAATTCTATTCTTATATACATCCACAATAACTCTAAAGATAAAATCACACTCAGGAAAAATGTAATACTGGGATCTATTAAACCAATTGCTAAAGATCAAATCTCTAATCATAACAACTCAGAAACCTTTCAAATTAACTCTTTAGTAACTCAGGATATCTTAGAACTTAGAAAAAAGGAACTTAAAGTAGATAATTTTACCATAAACCACTTACCTGACTCAGACAAAAAACGTGTTCTTAAACTTCTAATGAATAACTCTGCTGTATTTTCTACTTCATATGATACTCTTGGATGTACAGATAAAGTTGTTCCGGAATTCAAATTACTTCATGATTTTGCTCTTCAAACTAAACCCTATCCCATTCCCAAAATTGCTAAAGAATTTGCTCGCAATGAAATTTCTGCTCTCTTAGATGCAGGTATCATAGAAAACTCCAATTCAAACTATTGCTTTCCGGTTATTTTTGTTAAAAAGAAATCTCTTCCAACTGACAATCCTAACAAACTTAAATTTCGTATGGTTATAGACTACAGATTATTAAATGCTATCACAGAGCCTTACAAAATTTGTCTTCCAAGAATCAATGACATCATGCAAAATATTGCTGGGAAGAAGCTTTACACTGTTTTAGATTTAAAGTCTGCATTTTTTCAAATTTTACTTCAAGAGAAGGATAGATCTAAATTAGCTTTCGCTACAGAGTTTGGTAATTTCATGCCAAAAAGACTCCCTTTCGGACTTGTCAATTCAACCAGCTATTTTCATACCTTAATCAATAGTTGTTTAAATGAACTTAAAGGCAAAAATGTTCAATTTTTTCTGGATGATATTATCGTTGCAGCTGATACTCTTGAGGAAATGTTATTCTGGCTTCAAAAAGTATTCGACAAACTTAAAGAATTCAACCTAACCTTAGATCCTGCTAAACTTCAAATTTGCAAAGAGAACATAACTTACTTAGGTTTTGACCTACATAAAAATGGCCATTCTCCTTCTTCTGATAATGTTAAGAAAATTACTAAATTTCCTGTACCAACAAATGTAAAACAAGTTCAAAGCTATCTAGGAATGATAAATTACTTCAGACATCTCATTTATAACTTTGCTAAAATTGTTCAACCTATTGTAAAATTAACCCATAAAAAGTCAAAATTTCTTTGGAGTAATGAATGCCAAAATGCCTTTGATAAAATTCAGAATATTTTGCTCAACAATCCTACTGTCAAAAATTTTGATGAGAGTAAGGAAGTATTTTTAGTGACAGATGCATCCATGCATGCTATCTGTGGAATTTTATTGCAAAAACACGACAACAAATTTTATCCTCTTGAATTTTACTCTAAACAATTAAACCCAGCTGAATCAAAATATCCATCAATTAAACGTGAATTTTATGCCATATATTCTTCTGTAAAACATTTCCATGAATATCTCTATGGTAGGCAATTTACTATTTTAACAGATGCCAAAGCTCTCACTTACCATCTAAACTTAGAGAAACAGGCAGAAATTATAACTAGATGGGTTTTGTTTCTTCAAAGCTTCAACTACAAAGTTGAACACATTCCTGGTCTTGTCAATCCAGCTGATTTTCTCTCTAGAGTGATAGACTATCCCAATAATCCTAATTTAATTGTTAATGCTCTAAATATTTTTATACCTACCAATGACTCACTTAAAACTGAAAATATCTTAAAAGAACAACTTAACGATCAAAAACTTAATGACATCAGAAATAAAATATTAGATAAAACATGCACCAACCCTAATTATTCAATTAACCCGGAAAATAATCTTTTAATGTTTGCAAAAAAGAAAGCTAAAAATGTAAATAGAACTAAGAAAATTCTCATCCCTAAAACCTTAATAAATAGCTGTATTGCTCTTGCACATCAGGCACACTTTGGCATAGCTAAAACTTTGGATATCGTTGCTAAACATTATTATTGGATTGGTATGGTTCAGGACGTCCAAAACTTTGTAAATTCTTGTGAAAAAATGTCTTCCGCACAAAAGTAAACAAACAAACACCAAACCTTCTTTTATTTCCAAAAGCGAACTTGCCCCTGGAGAGATGCTTGCTATAGATGTTGTAGGAAAACTACCTAGGTCACATGATGGAAAATTTTTTATTTTAACTATTGTCGACCATTACTCACGCTTTTTAGAGGCTATTCCATTAGCTAATGTTACTTCTCATTCAATAATTAAAACTCTCAATGACTATTTTTCTAGATTTGGAATTGCTAAAGTAATACTTTCTGATAATGCCTCAAATTTTAAATCTGATGAATTTGATGATTACTTAAAATCACTTAATATTAAGCACAGACATTCTTCTATTTATTACCCGCGCTCTAATGGTTTAATTGAACGTATCCATAGATCCCTTAAGGAATCCGTTGCTTCACTTGCTGACAATGTAATCGAATGGTCTGATAGGTTAAAATTCTTTGTTCTACATTATAATAACTCAAAACACTCTGTTACCAACTTTACTCCAGCTAACTTATTCTTAGGTAGAGATTTAAATTTGCCAATTGACACGTTTCGACCACCTCAGTATGCTCAGGAACCTTCTGTTTATTTACGGAAACTACAAGAACATATTGTGGCATCTAGAAATTTAGTAAGAGAAAATGAGAAACACTACTTTTCTCTGAAGGAAAAATTTCTGAAGGGTCGTACACCGTCTACTTTGGCTGTTGGAGATATAGTTTATTTGAAAAACCTAATTCCCTCTACTACTTTCAAACCAAAAAATACTGGTCCATATGAAATCTTACAATGCTTTCGAAATGACAATTATTTAATTAGACATTGTACGGACCAGGGGAAAACTACAAAGGTACATATCAGCAAACTAATTCGTACAGGACAGAAATAGTGTATTTTTGGTCAAAATTTTATTGTTGATTTCTTCTGTAGTAACTTAAACTCATTTATAATTAATCTTTATTTCAATATGTTATTCATATAAGTTCATTTTTAATTTCGTAAACTTTTATGTAATAAAATTTTACCATAGTAGGTAGCAACTACCTATATAACTTGTTATGATATTCAAACAATTTACATTCTGATATCAGTGTAAGTTCCCTGCAGTGTGAGTGACTAGCTACCACAAATCGCTTCAGGAAGTATCGTCTCATGTTATATACTCAAACTCATAAAATTTTTAAGTTATAATATTTTCTCCTTTACATGATGCATTTAAATATTCCATTTTATTTACATTCTGCTTTTATTAATTCAGTTGCTACTATATATTTTTATAATTTTTCTATGTTTACTACATGGATTTAGACTTTTATTGTTTTGATTTTACACACTCTCATTTTACTGTTTGTAGTTTGATGTGAATTTTGAAAATACTATTAATTAAATTAATGATACATTTCACAAGAAATGATCAAATTTAAAAGAATGAGACAATGATGAAAAAGAAAATGAAAGATATAAAGAATTTTGAAAATTGATCAATTGTTTAAAGAATGTTGATAATCTCAAAAAATGCGCATGCCTATATGGTTCTAGTTGAGATTTATAATGATTGCATGTAAGAACATGCTTATAGAATACGATGGAGCAATTGCTCTAAGTTTTTCTAAAATATTTTCGGCTATTTCCTAAATTAATGTTTGAGCACACAGAAGGTACATTCGGGCTTAATGGGGTTTTAACAATCACAAATATTGCCCTTCCGACAATCCTTCATGGTTTAAATGTTATCAAATTTATGGAATCAAAATTTTGTTTTTGTGAATATGTTGTCTAATTTACCAACAGTTGGTTAAAATTTAATTAGCTTTAATTTTATTTAAATAATTGGACACTGCTACAATTCATAGGGAATGTACTCACGTTTTTTCCTTATAGCTATTTGTAGTTTATTTACAATGATTTATGATGAATTGATGCTAATTATGTCTCATTCAAATCACATCTGCTCTTCAGTATTTGTCCTGTATATAATATACTTTGATCCTACACTCATATTCCTATTTACCCTTATTATATATATGTGATAGATTTTATTTAAACATTGCAATAGTCTGTAATGGTGTGCACATGGATATTACATTTATACATCTCAGATTTTCACAATTTTAGATCTTTGGTTTAATTAAGGCACTATACACTTGTTCGTTCGTTCACTCACCCTTACTATGTATATATATATATATATTGTGTTTATTTGTGGCGTATTTGTAATTGTTTGTGTTTGCTTCATATATATTTTATTTACCATTTTGTTAACTATTTACATTCATGTTTTATATTATTAAGTTTCATATGTGCTCAAGACTCAGCTAAAATTGGTCAAGTTCTTCTGGACTTTTGATTTTTGAACTTGTGTATCTGCACATTTTTTTATTGATTTCTGTTATGTTCATGAGATCAATCGTTGAGGTTTTCAACGTTTCATTTTTATTATTACCCTTGTGTAAAATTAGTTTTTCTTTGAGAAAAAACCCGTCAGCTTATTCTTTTTTTTTTCTTGCTTTTTTTTTCCACAGTGTGGAGGAAAATGTTACGCCACCGTACATTGTTTCTCTATTAATCTAGGCTAATTTAATTCATTAATTTCGGTTAATTATACACTTAACTTAATCTTATAATCATTTTTCAGTAAAGTCCTTTTTCTTTCTAAATTTTCAAATATTTCGTTAAAGTAATTTTATTCTGTTATTAAATAATAATATTAATCAATAAATCAAATGTTTTAATTATTAAAATCATTAATATAATATTCAGTTAAAGTAATATCAGTAAAAAGATAAGTTTTTCGCGTGTCAATACAAACAGATACGAAATATTTCTAAGTCCAAAAAACGAAAATCATAATTATTAAATATTAAATATTTTGTATTAAAACCATATTCAATCTATAGAAAAAAAATTCTACTTCAAGAATCCGTTTACGGTTTTTAAATACGTTATTTAGTTCAGCAGTTATGGCAAGAAATTTTATTTATTCAATTCTCTTTTCAAAGATCGCGCGTTTTGTTTTGCAGAAATATCGACATTTTGATTGTGCATCTTCCCCAAGATACTTGTTGTTTACGATCACGTGACAGGATTTCTCGGAAGAAATAGCGTACAGTTCATTGCACTCCAGCAGAGACGCGCTCCCATCTCAGCGTCCATCCGGGTACTTTTACGGCGTCGTTGCCATTCAGGAGTAATGATGATTTTTATTCATCTCAACTCTGCGTTGCGTAGCGAACGCTCGATAGTGCTCGATGCTCATTGGCTGAAAGTTAGCTTTCAAAAATCTAACTGACTTTTGAGCACGATGTTTTCAATCACTTGTCAGCGAGGGATTAACGCGTTCAGTTGCTCTATTTAAGCTGCGGACCTTCGGGTCCCGCAGAGAAAGTTCGTTTCAACGATGTTAGCTTCAGCAGTCTTCAAAGTTATTGCATTTTAGAGTGTAAACTCTCTAACTAAATTTTTATCGCAGTATGGAGATTGCTTGAAACATTTCAAGTAACTTTTCCTGATTGTTAGCAGCCTCATACCAACCATTCCGGCCATCATCGATCATCTTAGGCCCGTAGCTTCATCTGTAATGAGTTGTTTTAACATCCAGCTAAACTTCGCTAAATTTTTTTAGCCTGAAATCTCCTGGAACGAAGATAGCTTGAAACATTACAACTCACTTTTCCTGATTGTTAGCAGCTTCATCAAACAATCCATTCCGGCCATCATCGATCATCTTAGGCCCGTAGCACAATCTGTAATGAGTAGTTTTAACATACAGCTAAGCTTCGCTAAATCTTTTTTTAGCCTGAAATCTCCAGTAATTCATACATCTATAGAAGTAGTTCTGTTTTTCCCTCTTTGAATTCACTCAGCGTGTCCCATCTATCATCTTGGTTCCGTTTTAAACGATTTTAACTTCACCTCTCTTCATTGTGCTCTTCAAGCAATATGCCAAAATTGTCTAGCTTCATATTTTTACTGTAAGAATTCCACTTCACAAACTCATTTCATTATAGTGACTTATCTCAAAGTCTTAACGTTATTTCATACAAGAACTCTGATCATCCTATTTGATCCTAATTTATAAACTTACGTCGATGCAGCGTGGTCCTCTACAAATGAATTTACCATAATCATAGTTCTGAAATCCTGATATAGTAATATGTAATTTCAATATAATGATACGAAATTTTTAAATGTTTGTTGTTTTGGTTGGCCAACTAAGCTTTCTACACCTTTATGTTTATGTGTTGTTTCGTCAATAAATATCTATTTGTTATACGTCAGTTTCTTTGTTTTGTCAAGACATGGGTGAGTGTTACTTTAATTTACTTTACATCTTAATCTAAGAATCGACTTCATATCTTAACTATTTTCCAAATTATCTAGTGAAGTTTATTTAATTGTTCATCCGGCCTTGTTCTTTAAATTCTTTTGCTGTAAATTTAACTGTTATGTCGATTATTGGGTTAATTGCCACTTTACGATCACGTGCCGTGACGTTGTTTTGGATTGGCATTTTTTAAAGCATTTCTTTAGTTCTTTTAACTTCATTAATTTTTGCATCTCTATTTTTCAAAATTACTTTCAATCTTTAAATTTTTCACACCAATCCGAAACGACGTGAAACAACTCACCCTTTAATTACATTTAAAAGTATGTTTTCCTTAATATAGACTTCAGTTACCACTATTTTTTAACAGTATCATCGAATTTTTCACGAATATTTTTTTTAATGGGATTTTTAGAGTTTTCTTCCATTTAGTGGTGATTTTTTGACATTAGGAAAAAGAATTTGGTTTCAAACTTTTAGCCTAATATAGTAAATTTTGTCTTCCACGATTTTTGAATTTTACCAATTTTTAATGCAATCTTCAGAGCAATTTTCAAATAAATTTTTAATGCGATTCTTAGCAATTTTCTGCATTTTTATTTTTTTAGTACCGCAGCGATTTTTTGACATTAGGAAAAGGAATTCAGTTTGAAATCTTTAGCCTAATACTGGTTCAGTGATGGTCGAACACAAGATTTGAATGGCCATGACCGACTACTAGAGAATTCACTACTTTTAAATTTAACTTTCTATATATAGATATAAACTAATATATTTTTAATTGCTGAAACATTATAAGAAAAGTATACATTAACATATGTCACTGTTAAAATTTTTGTACTGCTTTTAAAAAATCCACATCAAGGTATACACAAAAACAAAGTGCTTAACTGGCCGACTGTTGGTGCTTTTACCCTATATCTATTTTTAATAAATAAAGAAAATGTTCTTGTTTATTTCTGTTAAGGTGCTCATGCGTAATAAATGAAGTCTAAATCAATGCAAGTGAGTTAAATATATAGGATTGCTAGCATTTGCAAAGTAGATGAAACAGATATTTTCTTTAGTTGGTAAAAAAATTCTGTTTATATAATATGCTTTGTTTTAAAATAGCATTTTTGTGTATTTAGAGAATTTTATATTTTCACTTATATTTTATTGTTATGACATGCTGAAATTTTAAAGATTTTTATTCATTCACATAATGTATGAATTTTGCTTTTTATTTGTATGATTGTATTTTTTTTTTTTGTCTGTTTTTGTTTTGCATTTAAGACAGTTATATTTTTATTACATAAGAAATATATGATTTGTGAATAATTAAAATTTTGGTGAAGACTGATTTACAAAATAATTTATTGTCTTTTATTATGCATTAAAAATTTCGGAATGATTATAGTTGCTTTTTATTTAAAAAACTTTTATTTATTTTTAGATAAATTTGAGAGTGTATTTATTTATTTAAAAATTTCCGTAACTTTTATTTTTGAATGAAAATGTATAAAATTAAGTTTTTAAAACTTAGTATTAACACTGCTGTAGACAAGTGTATATATATGTCAGAATTCTTTTATCAGACATTTTCCAGTGACTATCTCAATACTGATAATAATAAAAATAATTCTTAAAATTTACAGATAAAAAATTTAAATGATGATAAATGTTTTACCAGCATTCTTTCCTTAAATTTCATAATGTAGGAAACTGTTATTGTTTCAAATTCTGATAGTGTGAAGAAATTATTCAAATGTTTCTTCTTGTGTATGTTGTAACATTGCTTATATGTAGACTGTTAGTTATGCTATACATAATTAAATTCACTGCCATAAAATGTTCCTATAATTTTAATCTATTACTTTTTATTTCTACATTTTTTATTAAAAAAGGTGATAACATTGCATGCCTCAAATGAAATATATTGTTATCCAAGTTTTGTACCTTTCAGGGAATTTTAACACCAGATTTTTTTTGTAAAGTAACTTTGCCTTATTTAATGAAAAAAAAATCTGTTTAAATGTGGCGTCCATTACTTCCTGAAAATTCAAAATTATGAAAAAGATTTGATTACAAGAATTTTCATAAAATATTGGTTGCGATATTTAAACAGACTATTTTTTCATTAAATAACTCAAATACAAAAATAATCTGGTGTTCAAATTGCCTGAAATGTACAATCTTGGAATAATAATATATTTCAATGGAACTTTACTCAAATCTATTTCTTAACTGTTCTGTCACAGAAAAAAAAGAAATTCTTTAAGGAAAGAATATTAAATTATTTTTTTATAATTGATAGTGTTCTAGCAGGATGTGCAAGCATTATATTATAATTCATTAAAATATTATAAACTTTTGTAAGAACATGTGTAATTAATATATTCACTTTTGCCCATCATTCATCTGTATTTTTAATTGCATAACATTCATCAGTTCAGATAAAATGTGGAATAAACCTTTATAAACAAGAAGAACATTTTGTTTTTAAAATGTAATATGTAATTTAGATCGAAAGCATAATGGTTTATAGTGCATTTTTTTAGTTTTTGATATGGTCAGTATATATACAATACATCTTTTCTCTTATAAAACATCTTATATATACATTTTTTCTCTTATCTAATATCATTTGTAAGCATTATTTTATAATTCATTAAAATTTCATAAATTTTTGTAAGAACATATGTAATTAATATATTCAATTTTGCCCATCATCCATCTGTATTTTTAATTGCATAACATTCATCAGTTCAGATAAAATGTAGAATAAACTTTTATAAACAAGAAGTATATTTTGTTTTTAAAATGTAATATCTAATTTAGTTCGAAAGCATAAAGGTTTATAACACAACTTTTTAGTTTTTGATATGGTCAGTATATATACAATACATTCTCTTATCTAATATCATTTTGTTGAATTCTGGGTTTAAAATTTATGGTTGTATATTTAGAATTTTGATGTTGATAGTGCAGATTTATTTTTCATATTGATAAAGTTGGGTTATTTTGCAGCTTTTAAATATTTAGATTTCTCCCCCCCCCCTCCCCTTAATTATGTGTTTTTTTTTTCAAAATCTTATAATTCTACTATAGTGGTTTTTATAAGTTGTTGTGTTGTACCAAGTTTATAATTTTAATATGTAGCATTAACTATGAAGTTTTGGGTGATAATTGATTTAATTATTTAAAACTGAGATTAGTGTTCTTCTAGCCTAAGGAGGCCTTGCTCGTAGTAAATAAAGAAGAAACATGTAATTTTCTATAATTTGAAGATTATATAAATTTACTAAAATTTCATATTGAGTAATATATTAACAGTATTTAAATTTTATGGAACAAATGTTCTAAGTAATGTTATTTATTTCAATTATCAAAATAACAATTTGTTTACTAAAAAACATGCCAGAATTATATTACAAAGTTCACCATGGTATATTTAATCTAATGTTTTGATAAGGTGAAGAGCAATATACATATACATTTAAAAGTACTAAAAAAACACACAAAAAAATGTTAACCGAAAAGTGCTAAAGTATGCCAAACTTCATTAGCCTAGAAAACATGCAATATCAATGCAAAAATTTTAATTGAATGACTATAAAATACACAACCAGAATTAAATACTTTTCCGCTATAGTTGCCTTGAAGATTTTTAAAAAAGCTTGGTGCAATTCAGGTTTCAAAATGTGAGATTTGTTGCCAAATAATATACAAGGTCTGTCTGAAAAGTATCCGACCTTTGGCCAAAAAAAATTTATAAGTTACCTGATGGGATTGGGACTGTAATCGCCTTTTAAGTTGGCCCCTTGTGCCTACGCACACATAGCCCACCATTTCTTCCATTGCCGAAAATCTTCTTTTGGAATGGTGTTCAACTCTGCCATCGTGGCAACTTTTTAATTGATTGGACCACTCCTTAATTTGTGTTACCCCCATAGCATCATCTCCAAACACTTCATGAATCTTATGAATTGTTTCGCTTTGAGAATCACGAAACTTCTGGCAGAATTTGATACAGTACCTTTGCTCAACTCGTTCAGTCTTCTTGAGAGAAATCAAAATCCAACAAACACGTTATGACAGCACCTCATTCAGCGGCCAGCAGACTACGACTGGCTCACTGGAATGCATGAAGAAAATTCAAGCATGCACATTAAGCTGTCTCCTTTTGCTGCACACCGCCTTAGAATTACTACTGCACACAGAAAAATTGAAAATTCAAGGTCGGATAGTTATCTAGACAGACCTCGTAAAAACCTATGAAAACAAACTCATGAACTTTTATGCTTTTTTATATATATACATTTTTATATATGTATATTGTTTTGTATATCCAATTTACTTATGTTTGTATATAGAAACAGATAAATGGTTTTTATATTAATTAAATTGTAACCATATTGAAAAAATTGCTTCTGTATATAAAACAGTGAATATGTTATCAGAAAATATGTTGCCAAATTTCCTTCTCTTGCCAAAGCCCCTATACTGAAAAAGTACCCAGAATTTAATTATGTTTCATTTAATTATATTTCATGTTATGACACTTATGTGGATTAAGTGTCTATAAATCTTTCTATAGAAAATTAAATATATAATACATATATATTGACCATTTTATTGGTCTTATTAATTCTTGCTTTATCAGTTTGAAGAAAAAGCTTGTGATTCATTAAGTTCCTTTAAAGTTTGTATTTCTGACAAAATTCATGTTAATTATTGAAAACATGTGCCTTAACCAGTTAATGCTCAAGTTAATAATAATAGAACTATATTATTACTTGTCATATATTTCAGTATAGAAATGATCCTGAGTAAGTTAAGTGAGAAATATAAGAAATCCACCCTTTAGTTTTAAAATTACAACCGAGCCAGAATTAGTTGATTCTAAAGGGAAAAACAGTGCTGGAAATAGGATTTTATAATCTGTCCTCAAATGAGGACACTGAGCATTAACTGGCTAATTGAAATAACAAGATTATATATTTATTTTTTATTCATATTTTAAAGCTTTGCTAAACATTTCTGTGTTTAATGGTACTAAAGTTAACTGTTTTCTTATCTTTGAAAATATTTTTATTTTCTTCCGTATTTATCATAATCGTTTCCTATTATGTATGTGATACAATTTTTCAGCATTTTTATAAGGTTGTGTTGAATGTTCATTTTACTTATTCTGTATTTTGTAATAAAATAAATTTTTCATGTCTAAAATGGGCTTTTTTAAATTGTATCTGTTTTTTTTTTGTCTAAACTTTTTGTGGTCAGCAAAGTTTATAAACTGTAAATTATGTGATTTAAGAGGCTAAAAGCACAGGGTGACCTTGTAAAAGTAGATGTGTTAAGACAAGAAGTTAGTTGTAAAATTTTTACTGAGTCAAACACAGCAAAACTTTATGTATATTATAGTGAATAGACTTAATCAAGTGGAGGGGGCTCATATTTTCATTCCATGGGCAAAAATGACCCTGCAGGCTGATTTCGAGCAGTAAAATAGGAACAAAACATATTTTACATGATAGTATAACATTTTATGCAATCTAGTACCTATGCTTTGAAGTACTATTATTGGCCTTAGAGGTAAAATTCTGGAGTATATATTTTTCTTCTTAAAATATTACTTGTGGTCTAAATGTTATTTGCACCAAATTTTGTTGCTTGGTCCTGTGGAATTATTACAACTGACCTCTAAACACCTCTACTTTAGGGTGACCTTGTATTTCAAATTCTTTAAAAACTTACTCAATGATCTAGGATTGGAATTAGATTGAGAGAGAGTTAATTCCATAAACAGAGAGAAAGATTGTAAATTCTATTCATGTATCTATATTTTAAAGCCAAAACATTTTCCATGAGTAATACTGATGTCATATAAATGGTGGCCAAGGCTTGAGCAATCAATTTTGCTTTTATTGTAAATTTATTAACTTCTAAACATCACACAATTTGATTTTTTTATGCCGTCTAATAGTAATGTACTTTCAAATGCAATTTGCTTGAAAATTGTTTCTCAATTTATTGATTTCTTACAGTTTTTAAAATAATTTTCAAGCTTCAATTTAAAAAAAAAAATCTCTCAATCACATGCAACTTAATTATGTAAGATTAACCTGCCTGAATGTAAACAATATAAATATTTCAGCATTTCTCTCCATTCTTTAACAAAATTTTAATTTTGCCAATAAATAAATAAAGTAAAGAAAACACAAGTTTAATACACTACATGTGAATTCCTACTAATTAAACTATGCACTTAAACACCGAAATATTCAGAATCAAAAAGGCTGCTGTAAATAGTGAAAACTTTCAAGATTTCTTTTGGAGTTCTGCATTGCATTGGGTAATCTAATTTTACCTGAACTCAACCTGGCTTGTGAATTTGACTAATTTTTTTTTTCTTTTGTGGCACAGGTTCAAGTCAGATTGACACTGTATTGACTATATTTTCTATGTTTTGTTGATTGCTTTTGGGTTGTGTTACAGTTCTTGCAGGTCAGATTCAAGTATATCCAATTTTGTACAAGAAAATCCAGAATTTTGTTCCCAATGAAAATAACTTTGAATAGATTCAATTTTTATTATTTCATAATAATAATAATAATAAAAACTTTATACTAAACTTTATATTAGAGATATGATTATAGACTAAGGATGGGCAAACTGTAGCTATTTATTTTCTGCTGTAAGTCTTGCAATTGATTCCAGAAAATTCTAATATTTAGAAATTTTTTTTATTAAGTATCTTGACCCATGTGGCAGGACAAGTGCATAGTTCCAAAGACTACATACTAAAGACTATACAGCATAAAGAATATGCATCAGGCCATTAAAAATACAAAAATTATTTGCTTTGTCACAGAAATGGTCCAAAAATGTCTAACATTAGTTGTAAAAAAAAAAAGTTTCATCTTTCTAATAGTATTATACTTTTTGCATTATATTTTAAACACAAATTATTGTTGAAATGTCAGTTGAAGCTTATTGTGAGGATCTGAAAAGTTTTGGTGTATGTTTATCTGTTTGTATGTTTCACAATAACGGCTACAAAATGCACCCGATTGACTTGTAATTGTGCAAGTATGTTGGTGAGGTACCCAGAATTAGCTGTATAGTTTTTGCTTATTAAAATCCAATGCATATGTATAAAAATATATTTATATTTTAGGCCTCCCTCTTACCCAATCTGACTAGCCATAACTTCCAACAAATATCATCCACTCTTTTTCTTTTTTTTTTTTCAGGCACCTGATGATCAGTAGAATATTAATTGATTTGAAAATTTAAAGCATTAAAGTAATCAGCTTATGAATGTCTTATGGATCAGACTTTGAATGTGATTTAACTTGTGATATCGACTTTATTTTATTGTTACAAATTTCTAAGGCTGTTCTTGAAAGATATTCTAGCATGATCAACAATGTGAAGCTTTGACAGATACATACACTCATCTTTACACAATAAACTATGAAATTCATAGGCATTTTTTTTTTTTTTGGCAATTAAAGTGATTTAGAATTGAGTGATTTTCTTTTTTTTTATAAATGTTTTATCACTTGTGTTACAGTTGATTGCTATGTCATGAAGATCTCTCCCAGGCTGTTGCGCCCTGAAAATAGGATTAAAATGCCAACTTTTATATAATTTTTTAAAGATCTTTTGCCATTATCAATATGGGAAAAATGCTATAACTTATATTTACATCTTAATTAAATTTTGCCATTATTGCCATCAAAAATTGTCATTAGTTTCTGGCGTAGTTTCAGCTCTGCTGAAAATTTAATTAAGATGTAAATATATATTCTCCGATGCTGGGAACTTGTTCGTCTCATATATGTCACTAAGTTATGTGCTCATGTATGACTTTCTATCTTATGTTGCAGGTTTGTGGCCTGGCCAATGTGTAAGAGTAAAAATGCTAAACTGGATGTTGTCCTGGTGGCTTAAATGGTAAAGCACTTGGTGCACTTTACCTAGGTATCTGGGTTCGCTCCCCGGTCTGGACATTTTAAACTTTGTTGGTTGTACGCTGTGTAGCAAAGGGAAAATTCACATCCTTTGTTATTGCTATAACTTATGTTTTAAAAAGCTTATTTCCTTGACTTGTACCCAACAAAATATAAAACCTAAAACTTATTAATAACAAATTCTGTTTTGTGCCCTTCCTAGTTTTGGCATCCCAGATGGGTGTCCAGCCTAAGGGTCTGATTGTTGTTATATATGTTGTTAAGATTCAATATATTTTAGTGTAATAACTTTTTCTTTCAATTAAGTAATATACTTCACAAGAAATTAAACATAATGTAACAGAGTCAAAACATTTATTTTAACTTATCACAAAAAGTAACATTACATAAAAGCTGACAAATTTATTTTTTAAAGATTGGGATTCAGTTACATCCCATCAGGCTATACATATTTTGACAGTGTGCGTCCTGTTCGATTATGGACTTAGCTTAACATTATTTATGTACAAGGTGTGAGAACCAGAGTGAACAAACCACACCAGCTGTGATTTCGAGAGAAATGCTTTTCAAAATTGTACAATATTTCGTCATACTCTTTTACACTAGTTTTGAAAGAGGCTAATTAGATTTCTGTCTTTTTAAGTTCAGGAAAAGGAAAAATTTAAAAATATAAACCTTAATCCAAGATCCGCTCTTGCACTGGCAACTGGATGTCCAAGTTACGTTGAACCATTTTTTAAATGGTCTCTATCACTTGAATAGTTTCAAAATTAATAAAATTCCTTATACAGCCAATAGATGGCATGACATGTATGTTTTGACACTTCAAACTCATTTTTAACAAAAATGTGGGCTAGTCCATCCTGGTTCTCTCAACGCCCCGTACAAACCTGGTAAAATAGACAAAAAAAAATAACAGATGTTCAATCCTTTGCATTCCATTGCCGAATTGTAATGGACATCACATTTTGTTTGAACTGTTCAAATGATCGGTTACATTGGAGAGATTTTGATTGTTATGCTTGCAATAGTTTTTTTACCTGAAGAGCTTGCTATAGAACATGAACTTCAGGCTTTGGAGTTAATATATATAGGAAGACACACTAAACAATGGGGATTTTTTAAATGCTTAGTAACATTCATGTACAGTTGGCAGCACTATGGAATTAGGACCTTGAGCTGTAAGACAAATTCGCCATTTTCAGTAATTATGGTTCAGTGGAATGGTCATCAGTGTCATAAATGTTGTACAACTGCTTGGATTTTACAAAATTTCCTGTTTGTGTCATCCTGTATAATTACAGTATAATTTACTATTCACTTAATGTACAGGGTTACTCAAAAGTTACTAAATGGTGAATTTAAAGTTGAACCACATGAACTCAAAACTTATTATTTGGTACTTTTCAATTAGACTAACACCAGTTGCAATTTGCACCAAATGTGGTAAATTGTTTTATTTCTCGTCAACAAGTGTAGTGACCCAATTGTAAATCATTTATAAATTACTTTTTTTTTTTTGAATTCTAGAGTTTCTTTTTTAATGAATAGATGATTTTTTTTAAAATATTTTAATTTTCCTTATACAATTTTGCAATTGCCAAATGATGAATGCTCTGCAGTTAAATTCTGCAAAAGTAAAAGTGAAATTCATATTGGGATATTAATTCATAAAAGCAAAATAATGTATTCTTGATTCTGTCTGAACTACCAAAATGACACTGTGGCCAAATAACGAGGATATTTGTATTTAAATCTGATTTCAAGATTTCCGCATTCCATTAATAATTGCTGTTCGATTTGTGTACTTCGTGCACATTTATAGATTTATATATTATACATCGATTTCTATGATTAGGCTGTTGATCATACGCCATTGAATTCAAATGGCTTCACTGAAATGAAAAAAAAAAATTATAGTTTCAGCTATATACTAAATGAAATCATCATTTTTATGCTGAGTTTGTTATAAAAAATTACTTTTATTGTTGTGAATAGAGTTGCCATATTTATCCCTTATTTTATTATTTTTTTTTTTTACACTAGTTTTTTTTATCAAACTGCACTTACATCCTACTAAATCATGTTGGATGTGCCAATGTCTTCTTTAAAAGTTTTCCTTAAAAAAATCATTAATTATTGTTTTCCAACTGTATTTGTATTACATTATTCTAACAACACTAAAGAATTTTGCAGTCACATTTTTGTGGTAAATAATGCATCAAAAGTGGAATTTTTCTGAAGCAAATTGAAAAGGTAAACACTCTGAACATTTTACATGAAAAACTCTCAAATTCTAATATGTTTTTTTTTTTTTTTAACAAATGGGAGAAATCATTGTACGGGAAAGGCTTAGGTGTACAAGGTACGAGAAGCATTAAAAACATACAACTGGAGAAAACGTACAATATGGAAACCATAGTTGCAAATTTACTCTATATTTTGCATTCCATAAAATGGTTATAATTGCATTCCATAAAATGGTTATAATTAAACTATATGTATGTCACTAGGATTACAATCACCATTTTCTACCCCAGGTAGCTTTTATTCCGATATTTGTCTTGGTGTGAAGTGGTGTTAGTCTAACAGAAAAGTACTTATTATTTTTCCTTTTAGATTTAGAATCTGGACTCTTTGGAGTTTTACTTTGCTGAATTACATGGATAAACAAAAATTAAATTGGTAGAACTTTATTTCAGGAGTGTCATTGCAGATTTTGATTGGAGGAGGCAAAATTCATTTGTTGGGCTCCGTAAATCAAGATTTTCTGATAATTTTTCATACATATTTTCAAAGGAATAAAAACAAGTGAAGCTGTTCAACTAATAAGAAATTATAGAAACAAATAATAATAATATTGAAAAGAGGGGGGGGGATTGCCCTGCCCTACCCTCCCTGAGTGATGTCCCTGTTTTATTTTCAAAATCGGTGCTTGATTATTACATGTTCGATATTCTGTTATTTAAAGTCAGAATGTGGTGTATGTGTGTATCTGTATTGCTAAATATATAAAAAAAATGTTATATATTTGTCTAAAATATGTATATTATGTGGTAAAGTTCAGCAGTTTGCTTCTAATTTGATGTGCAGTTGCAGTAGTACTATTGGACAGAAGTGTGTTATTAAATTATGTATTACCTCCAGAGGATAATTTCTCACAGAGACGCCTGCAATATTTGAGTGTTGATTTTGAAATAAGTTTTGTCCAACTGTATTTCTCTATATAGGAAAGTTGGAGTATCTAGATTCTAAATTTTAAAGAATGTGAAAAGTTATTAATTTCTCATCACTTTTTAACTTAAACCCCTTAGCAACTTTTGAGTCAGTCTGACTTTTTGTGTCCTTCATGATAAAATGATTAAATCAGAGTGTCCACCTTGCAGCCCGCAAGCTACAGAGCCACCACTATTTTTGTACAAATTCATAATTTGTCTTATTTTACGACAGTCATTTTGTGATTTAATAAGGTAAAAATTTTGAAGTAGTAGTGACAGTGACACACGCGGTTTACAAGCAAAAAGGTTAGACACCCCCTGAATATTTTTTCTTAATCTGTTTCTATTTATAGGAAAACAAAGTAATAATTTTCTATTGAATGTATAACTGTATCGCTTAGCATATACAAAATATTATATATTTCTCGAAAATGTGTATATTATATGGTAAATTTTAGCAGTTTGCTTGTAATTTGATGTCCAGTACTATTGGGCAGTGGGTCTGTGAAAGATTAAATCAAATAAAAACATGTATTAAAAAAAATTAAAAATCCTAATTTAAAATAAAAAAAGTTATAAAAAAGGAAATACATATTATTGGTCTTCAGTGATTAGATTAAATAAAAAAGGTTGAAATCTGAAATTTTATTTGAAATGACCTGAATATTAATTGACTCTCTTAAATCTACTAAACTAGCTACTTTCTGACACATTCACAAAAACATTTTTATTCGTAAATGTATGAAATTTGCAGGTATTCTTATTCAGATACCAAGGAATCAGAGAAATTTCCCATATTTCTATAAAAGCAAATTGCTTTTTGAAAATAATGTCACAGTTGACATTTTAAGTCAATTTTCGAGACATGGGAAAAGGGTTTCACGAGGAAGCAATCGATTGTAATTCAAGATGTATCACATTTATAAGAAACGAAAAAGGCTGTTCGATACTTTGTCTTCTAAGTAGTAATAATTGAAAATGTCATTCATTTATGTACAAAAATGGCTTTGTGAATGTGTCAAAAGATAACTTGCACTGTTGAACAGAGACATAATAACAAATTTAGAACAACTTTAAGAAAAGAATAACTTTGAATTAATCATTTAATATTTTTTTTTAATCCTTGAAAATGGCATACTTTGTCTTCCTTTTTTTTTTTATAGAGATGTTACTGAAAAAATTGACAGTGTATCATTTCATATAAAAATTTGAGTTTTCATTTGAAATATATGTATAAAAGGCTAATTGGAGAATCCAAATATCAAGTAATTTTTCTAAGAATTGTTCAAACATATATTTGAAAACAATAATTGTGTCATGAACTTAAAATGCAGAAACTGAACAGTTTTCAAATGATCTGTTAACACTAGAACCGTGGGAAATTTTACTCAAATTTTATAATATTTACATCAGAATTTATAGTTAAAACTATTTAACTTTTTTCTCTGTGGTATATATTTAACTTATTTTATAAAGAAATTGCTGGTTCGAATCGAAATATATTCATTTGGTACGGTATGGATCAAAATGATTCCCCATCACTGTTCTAGCGTTAAGAATAGTTCCATATCGTGTGGCTTCATCTGTTCAGTTGATGTTCGTTACATAACTTTAAACTTCTTTACAGAGACACATTTCAAACACCATTCCAAATATCTAGAAAGAAATATAAAATAAAGATTCATGTTTAACTATTTCTACTTATAAACTGTAAACATGACACAACAAAAGACAGGATATATAATGACACAATACTTGATCAATAAAAAATGAATCAAGTTTGAAAACGTAATTTTTATTCATTATACCTCTCGCTCACGGATTATTGGAAGAAAAAAAAACATTGGATAAATTAATATTATTAAAATGCTATTTCAGGTTATATATATATAAAAAAAAAAATACTTTAAAAATATGCTTTTACTGTAGTTAGACATTAGACCAGATTGCCACTAGATGGCAGCACTACAAAAATAATAGATCTGAAAAGAGCTTATAAGTGACAGTATCGTTCGGTAGACCCAAATGTGATTTGGGTAACCCAATTTTACCAGAATCTGAACAGTGGTTCGGGTTCGAATTGGGATTTGACTCTTGCTGTTCAGATGGATTCGATTAAAAAAAAAAAGTCCAATCCAGTGTTTTTCTTCAAAATGTTACCACATAGTGGCAGTAGATGGCAGCACTAAAAAAAGTAACAGGATGTGTAAAAGGAGCTCCCAGGTGACAGCATGAGAGCAGAGCCTGATTACCAACGGGGCAAACTTCCACCAGTAAATTTTTATAGAAATTTTCGTCCTATTCAAACGGAGTATTCATACAAAATTACTCCGCTGCTAATCGAACTCTGACCCTGAATGAGAGGGGGGGGGGGGAATTCTGCATAATACGGGAATAGGTTTTTTCCTATCAAAAAAAAAATCTATATATTTGAACATTGAGTAGATATATCTATTCATTTTTCAACATAAAAGGTAAAATTGATATTTGAGATATACTTGTAGGCTATTTTTACAAGAAGGTCCTGTCCCCTCACACGAAAAAACCCGCTCACAAATGTTAATCCTATAAGTGCTGTTATTTTCTAATACCTCGTTTGCATTTCAATATTTTTAAACTTTTTTTTTTTTTTTTTTTAAATTGGATAGCTGAGATTGATATCTACAACGGCCGTTTTTTCCTTTTTGATTTTCTTGGCGGATTTTTTTTACGAAAATACTTTTACTTTCGGAACTAGTTTCAAAAGAAATATCCATAATATATATTTTTATTTACCTTTTTTTTTGCACTGTTAACATTTAATAATAAAATAATTTTGAAAACTGCACTTTATACATCCATTATTACATCCGAAACGAAATCCTTAAACGAACTATATATTTAGTATTTTAATATTAATAAAATGCATCTGAATCATTACCAAAAACAGATATATTTATCGTACAAAAAAAGTGCAACAATAAGTAATCTATACTGGATTACTATTTACTAAACGGAAAGACATTAATAAAAGACATAAACTTGTTAATAAAACTCACTATTTTGCTTCAATCACAAAAAATGGAATTTCTTTTTGTAAAAGCTGAATAATTCCAAAATAAATATTATTTATCCGCCGCCATTATGTATGAAAAGCTCTTTTCTAATTGGCTGGACTTGGGTAAGATGGGCTTAGGATTGAGTACTGATCAAACCTTCAAAATCGCTACCTAAAATCTTGGGTTTAGGTCGAAAGTTGGGCAAATTAGGCTTTGGGTCGACCAGTGAAAACGCAGCTATAGATCGCAAGAACGCCCATCCTAAGATCGATTGAGGCACCGTAATCCCAGCCATAAATGTGCAATGGTGCTCCTACGATAGGTATTCATTCCAGCCGAAACATTCACAATGTTTCCGTTTACATTAAGGCAGCTCTAGTTCACATACAATGTTAACGTTGAGAAGAGCTACCAGATGGCGCTGCGATCCCATCGTTATCTTTTGAGCAACATTGTCATCCATGAACATTGTACATTTATTGGATTCAATTTTTTAGTACTATTTTGTAGCAGATTTCCACACTATGTATTCTAGGCGCTGCACAGTGGGGCAAAATCCCAAAAACCTGGCCAAAAGTCGAAAAATAAAGTTACTAATTCGGGAATTTTTATTATACAGTTGGATAGAATAATGTTTGGAGCGTCAGAATCTATATTTACAAATAGGTTTTCGCGTTTCCCTGACAACCTGCATTATTTCAAAAGTGATGCTTGGGCGAGTGTCATCTGAGGCACACAAAAAGCGCAAAACAACGCTTTCTTTAAACACGTGCTACATATTTCCATATAATCCGATTTTAATGATTTAAAATGGATTCACACGATAGTAATGTGTACATATTTGGATGTGTTACAAAAATTGTTCTAAGCATATAAAAAATAATAATTTCATGATTATTTTTGATAATTTTTTTTAATAAATATATGATTTTTGTGCTTTCAAACATCAAAAAGTATAAAAGTTCCACGGTGTTCCGCAACGAAATTTAAGGAGATAATAGCCTGAACTATTATATAATAAATTATTAAAAAAAAAAAAGCTGCTAAAAACTGCCATTTTACGTTTCATGCAGGTTTTTGCAACAGCAAGTAGAACTGTCACTTTTTTAATCGCCTCAAAAAATATGAAATTGTAAAAAAAGGAGTGTGTATTTTAGAAATTTAGTTTATCGTCTGCGATGTTGTTGTCGTATGTTAAAGCTGAGTGCCATCAATTCTTTGAGCAAAGTTATTTTTTCTGAAAATGGCAGCATTTTTGATTTGTTGACGTGCATATTCTATTCTAAAAAAGAATTTTGTAAACCAAGAGGGTTTAATTAAAGTGCGTGATACAGTTATCTTTTTTCTTCAATACGTGTTCGAATTAGTTTGAGTTCGTATTTTATTTAATATAAAGATTTTTATTTAATTAATATTAATTAACTAAATATTATATTCTTGAATATGTTAAAATAATGAGTTCGATTGTATCAGATTTAATTTAGTTTACAAAATCTACTGACATGGCTATGGGCAGTGGTGATAAAATTGGTTTATCACGGAAGGAAATTTTTCTCTTAGTGAGAAGTCACTTAAGTGATAGTATATCCGTGGTTTATGAAGATATCGAAAAATTTATGTCTGGTCGACTTGAATGTCATTTCACTCTGCCGAAAGACATCAAACCAGTTATTCGGAAGTTTGATGACCAGTTTTCGTACTAAATGGCAAGAGGTTAGAAGGGTTGAGGACTTATTTTTTAAAAAATTTGAGAATTGGCTAAGCATGTTTGTTTCTTTCGAAGAAACCCAGCAGTTTGTAGAAACGCAAAAAAAAAAAAATTAATCAGGTCGACCTTCTTTAGATTTTAACGCTGCCAGCGAAAGAACAAAACGAAGAAAAACTGAAGACATGCGGTCAGAATCAAGTATGGAGGAGTTATGTTTTGCCACGCAAATGAGTCTTCGAGCTTCTGGACAATTAGATGCTGCAAGCATTGTCAAGGATGTAACCACGGGGAGCCCGTTAAAAGCTCAGAAATACAGAAGATCTACGTCATTCGTCCTAGAAAATACTCTTTCAGGTGATTATGCTCTTTCCCTTATGATTGAGCATAAATTATCGAGAAATCAGTATCAAGGGTTGAGAACTATAAGTTTAGAAAATAATTGTAAAATGTATCCATCGTATAAAGTGGTGCAACAAGCTAAGCAAAAATGTTATCCCCATAAATCAGACATAACCATAACCGAAACTGCTGCCGAAGTGAAACTGCAATCTTTGCTAGATCATACTGCTGAGCGTATTTTATTAATGCAAACAGACGTTCTTAAGAATCTGACGTCCGAGAATGTTAGTAATTTGAATTTGATTTGCAAGTGGGGATGTGATGGCACATCTGGTCAAAGTACTTTTAAACAAAAGTTTAGCGATGATGATGGTAGCAAATCAGATGAAAATATCTTTTTCACCTCTCTTGTGCCACTACAACTCGTAAGTGTTGCGAATAATGCAGAAATTGTTGTCTGGAAAAATCCGAGACCTTCATCTCCTCGATTTTGTAGGCCCATCAGAATACAATTTTTGCACGAAAATAAGGAGGTTACTGTCAATGAAACTGATTATATTAAAGATCAGGTGATTAAACTTATTCCTTTTAAAACAATCATTGATAGAAAAGAAATAGTCGTTAATTACAAACTAGCATTAACGATGATTGATGGTAAAGTTTGTAATGCCATTACTGGTAATTTGTCAACTCAGCGTTGCTACCTATGTCAGGCAACTTCAAAACAGTTTAATAACCTGGATGACATTCTCAAATTGAAACTGAATGAAGATCATTTGCAATTCGGGATATCCACATTACATGCCTATATAAGATGTTTTGAATGTTGCTTGCATCTGGCATATAAACTGGATGTAAAAAAATGGCAAGCGCGTACTCCAGATGAGAAGAAGAAAACTGAAATTGCAAAACAAAATATACAAAAAGGATTTCGCTTACAATTAGGACTTATCGTCGATAAACCAAAGCCCGGATATGGAAGCACAAATGATGGCAATACAGCTCGTCGATTCTTCGAAAACGCAACTATTTCTGCTTCCATAACGGGCGTAGACGAAGATCTGATCAAACGATTCCACGTCATATTACAAGTAATTTCTTGTGGTCATGACATTCATTTGATCAATTTCGAGCACTATTGCTTACAAACAGCTCATAAATTCGTTGAACTATATCCCTGGTTCTATATGCCAACTTCAGTGCACAAACTACTTATTCATGGCAAAGAAATAATAGCTTCCTCATTATTACCAATTGGGCAAATGTCAGAAGACGCGCAAGAATCGTGCAACAAATTTATCAAAAGGTACCGAGAAGATTTCTCGCGAAAATCCAGTAGGACTAAAACAATGGAAGATGTATTTTTACGGCTTTTAATATCATCAGACCCCTTCATTTCAAGCTTACGTAAATTACCACAGAAGAAATTAAGATCATTGTCCCTAGAGGCACAACAACTTCTAATACCGCCAACACGTTCTGTAAACTATTTCGACACCCCCCTTCTGAAGAATCTACTTATACTTCAGATGATGAAGTTTAGAATATCCTTTCGTTTTATTTTAATAATATAACAATTAAATACTGTGATATTTTACTTTCCATAAATGTACTTAATTGTATTTCATAAACAAAAATTCATTGTTTAATTTTGATTAAAAATGTGTTAATTTCTTGAAAATTTCCTTGTAATGTTTAGTCTCAAAACGTTATATTGTATTTAAATCTAATTGTTTTTAACTTTTAATTTACTACATTAGATCCGTCATTTTTTTTTACTTTTGAATCGTAATTAGCAACCTCAAAAGCACCCGTATACAAGATTTCATAAAAATTGAAAAAATATCAAAACACTTAAGTTTTTAGTCCGCCATTTTGTTTTTTGGAATTTTAATTTTGGAATCATAATTAGCATCCTGAAAAATACCTGTGCACAAAGTTTCGTGCAATTTGAATAACATTTTCATATTTTGGACAGCTTTTCGGGGTTTTGCCCCACTGTGCGCTGTAACGATGCTGCCCACAAAGTTAAGAGAAAGAATAGAGAGGCCGGTTATATATATATCGCTCAAATCACAAAGCAAGCCGTCAGTTGTTTGGACCGACTTTGGGGTTGCATTTTCGGCATCACATGGGGCCTCCGTGGCCGAGTGGTTAAGACACCATTCCGCTAATCGCTTGAGAGCGTAGGAGTCAGGTCGGCGGGTTCGACTCCCGCCAGCGCCAACTCCATTGCACACACTTTGTGGAGCTCGCGGATGTAACTCTCTGGTTAATCTATGCTCTCTGGTGTGATAAATTTCCTTGTGGCTATCTCGTCCCTGTATATTGAGGATGACTTATAAGCGGGCACTTGATGTCAAGCACACAAAACAGATGTATGTTATCAATAAACAAACAAACAAAAAATCGGCATCACATCAAACACGGGTTGTGTTCAAGAACGAAGATCGCGCGGGCGAAGGAGAGAATGGTTATGGAGTAGGTCTTATCGGAAATTGAAATAATTTAATATATTGAAATAATTTAATTATTTCAACCATTTTAAGCTTCTGTGGCTCGGATTAGGTGAAACTAGCGACTACACATCTTTATCCTCAAAAAAAAAAAAAAAATGGATCTTATAATAGGAATATCTATTTTTATTTCATCATAACAAACCCCCCCCCCCCGAAACTTTCATGAAAAGCATCACGTGATCAGATAGCCCGATCAGCGTTCATAACCTGCAAATTTTTAGCGCGGGCTGCGCGCAGGTAACTCACAAAAATTCTGTGGGCGATTTGATCACGTGATTGGGCTTTTTTGTGTCCTACTTGGTTTGGTAGGTTGATTGATACAGCTGTAGCAACATGATCGGATATCTGAAAATTATCAACTTCTTAACATTCTAAAATGATTTTTTAAGCCTTTGATCCAACATAAAAATAATAGAATACGAAAGTATGATATGTATATGTTATATAAAAATTTATTTCCTTCGTAGCCTTCAATTTTATTCGCATTAATCTTTTAAAATTAATCTTACTTCTGTCATAGTCAGTATTTCCTTAATTCTTAATAATATCTATTCCTATTTAAAGTCCTTTTAAAAGTACATATCCGTATATTAATAATTATTTTATTCCAAATCTTAATCTAAAATTTAAGATCATTCGTAACTTTTATCAGTTCCCCAATCTATAAAATTCTGAGACGCGTTCTCATTTCGAATGTTTTTAAAGCCATTTTCTTTTTATTATTATTATTATTATTGCTCTGATTCTTTCGCGCGTTTGGGATTTTAACTTCTAAATTGGTCCGCACCAAAGTAAGGGATTCTTTAAAGTTTTAGCCTCGCCCTCTAGCCTCATTCGTTGGGCTGGAGCTAGCTTCTCACTCATTGGGTTGAGCGCTCGTGACGTAATTCTGTGTATGTTTCCGCGGAGAGATCAAAACTCGCCTGCACCGGTCGGAACGAGGGATTTTTGACGTTTTCGGAAGCTAAACAAATATGTGTCTGGTATTTGTATGACCGTAGAATATTCATCTGGCCCAGGAACATCTTAATTCAATGAAGTGAAGCAACGTTAGCCCGAGGGCTATAAGTTTTAGACCTTTTGGGAATTGTTCTGTGTTGTTCGTCTTCTAATAAAATTATTCGTCTGGAGATTGGCTGGATTTATTGGAAAACTTAGGTGGAATCATTTCATTGCCTTACTACTTCGCCATACTCGCTAAATTCGACTGCAACTTGCTATATAGTTGAAGGACTGCCATCTTTTCATCGAATATTATTCATCGTAATATCTCAACCTCGTCAAAATGCTACATACATATATATATCATAATATAATATAATTATATATATATATATATACATACATACATACATACATCATATAGTTACATAACTGCTGTCAACTTATATGTCTCTAAAACTACAGCAACTACTAAAACTGATATATTAGTTCAGTTGATAGCAGTTACATAAATATATATATTGTACAAAACAATGCATATAATAAAATAAAGTTTAATGTTCTATAACCAGTGCATCGTTATCTAACAAGGGAGAGGATGTTCGGATCACCGAATTCCTGAAACACAGTATTGGTGGTTTCAATAAAATTAATGTAAACTCTAAAACAAAAAAAAAATTGGGTACTTTTTGGTTAACCGGGCACCAGTGAAACAAATATAACTATATACACAGACACACACACATATATATACATACATATATACACAAACATATATGTAGATATGCATTTATATATTTTTTTTTCACTGGCGCCCGGCTAACCGAAAAGTACCAAAAATTGTTATGTACTTTACTGACGTTTGGGTTGTCCTACACAGATGAACCTGAAAAGTATGGATGCAAAGTGAATGCTCGCCGTTTATTTCTGATTTTTTCCCTATTTTTATTAATTTAAAAATTATATATCAGTTGCTTTATATTTTTTGGGATAAATAGAATGTTAATAAATCAAGGTCGTGATACCAACATGTTAAAAGATTTATATCTTTTTTTGTAATAGTAAAATAAAATCTTTGTTAAGATTTGATAAAAAAGCTTTTAAACATTTTATTAAAATATATTTTTCGATAACAACCTTGTTGAAACATAATTATTAATTTCTAAAAATTTATTTTTCTTGAAATTCATTTTTTGATGTAAATTGCATTATTTATTATATTGCAATAAACATAATAAAACACGAGAAACAAATGCTAAAATACTTATACATTCAGTAGAAAATTTATAAACATTCTAACTATATTTTATTTATATTCATTACAAAACTAGTCGGTAAACCACATGTATTTTACCTCTTTACAAAAATAGGTATTGATATTTCTAGTTTAAATAATGTATATATTTTACATTTTATTTTTATAATATTTTTTACATTGTAAAATATGCTTTGCATTCTATTCGCACTAAAGATTCACTGTTGAAGTACTCATTATAAAAACATGGAGAAATTCATGCAAATTGACTATATTTTCATTCCTTATTTTACATTTGCTAAAAAGAAAATAATAATAATAATAATAATGTTTAAATATTAAAAGGCACTGTAATGTAAAATTTTAATCGTAAAATAGCTGAATTTGTCGTATTTAATTAAATAAGTAATTGTTAATAATATCAAATTTTACTTTTATAAAATAATATTCTATTAATCATGAAAAATACAAAGCAACCGATTAAACATTTTTAAATGAAAAAAATATAAAAATTAAACAGAAATTCTGGGGGATCGAACCCGCAACCTCCAGAATCAAGAGCAGTGCTCTAGGACCGTGTTCATTATCATTGATTTGGATGTCCAAATTAATGATAATGAACGCAGGCCTTTCAATTTCATTCGCAGTATAGACTCACTCGATATTTTAATCTCCATCGCCCGCGCGCCGCCTGATCTTCGGTTCTGAACAGCCCCACGAATATCTCATTTCCAGTTCGTGGATGCCGCCACCAACGGCGTAGCACAGGTCCCCCCAAGCTGTGTGCCAGACAACCAACCAACCAATAATAGTAATCCAAAGATGGAGGAGAAAGAAAATTCTCCAAACCCAAACAAGACAGAAAAAGCTCTCTCCGTTTTTATTTATCTTTCAATAAGCTGCTACAGTGTATGTTTTCAAAATAATTAAATTTATTAGAATGTTGTATATATATTTTACAACATTAATATAATTACTAAAATAATAAAACTGCACTGCACATTAATAATTTTATTAATTATTAGAATAAAAAAACAGAATATCTTCGACTAACAACAACAGAGTAACTCAATTAGGTATACTCTTCAATCAGGCATGAAAGAGTTTCTCCTAACGGAGGAATTCCACCTTTTTGAAAGTAATTTTGGCCATTAACTGGATTGATGCAAAAATGCAAAGAAAATATTGGAAGCATATGGGGAGGGGGGGGGGGGAGGTAAATTTAATCCTCAGACACCTTGTATAGATTCACCCTTCCTTGGTGTTTCTGAATTGATGTACAGAAGAGCTATCAAATCAAAGGTCAGCTTATGTTATGAACATCTGAAAATCATGTTAATGAAGTTATTTAGAGTGTCAATCCTGAGTGAAGTTTTTTAAGTCATTAAAAGGGAAAGAAATTTTGCATAATGTTCTTTTTGAAATAGTATATTTTGTCCCATTTATACACTTTTGGGTAGTTTCAGTGATGTATTCTTGAACCGAAGATCACTTTGATGTGCATATATTTAGCATGGAGAATTTATTTCCTTAGAAAGGAGGGGAGGGGGAATCTTAAGCAGTCAAAAACTACCCAGAATAATATTTGTTTTGAAAAATTAATTGCTGTACTTCATATAAATTCATCAGATATATTTGGATTTACATTTTTAGCAAACTGCCTACCTTTCTTTTTTCTTTCTTTCTTTTTTTTTTAATTCAATGAATCATTTTTTGTTAGTTGAATATATCATTTTTAATATATTTTCTAAATTATTAAAATAAAATAACAATCATATGTACTTAATTATATTTCAGTTTATTGCATAAATACTTCTTAAAATGTGTCTAAATTACAACAATTTACTGCCGTTATACAGATAGAAAAAAATTTCTACCTTTTTTTCTATTTCTCACTTTCATGCCTGTTCAATGTACAGTTAATCATGAGAATGACTGTTATAGCTACAGTCCGCATTAAGCATTGTCCCTTTCATTGTCATTATTGTCATTTTGATTTTTTTTTTATGTTGCAAACCAATTTTATTTTATTATATTTATATTATATATGGGCTATGATGCCTTACACTCACGCACCAATTAAAAAAAAAAAAATCTGTTATAAAAGGGAAAAATGTCGCCAAATTTTGAGGATTTTTTTCCTTTAAGGGTAACAACTTGGCTACTGTATTAAGTTATTTGTTTGGCGCGGGTTTGGAAATCGCGACAATCAATAAGTCGCCAAACATCTGTGCATGAGTGTAACACATCTGTTCCCATTTTCAAAAAAATATTTTTTCTCCGCTTAACAATGCAGAACTTTCTATCACAGTCATGGACTCATTTTTAACACTTTTCAACTTTGTTGAAAAGTGTTTATGACTTTGGTTTGTCTCTGTCTGGCCGTCCGTGCTTTCTCTAACTCTCGTAAATATACTTGGATTGCCTTGTATTTTTCAGATGTTATTGACGTTTAAGTTTGTTGAAGTTTTTAAAAGTTGTTTTTTATTGGGACAGTCAAAAGTATTCCGTTACATTAGAGTCAATGGGGAAAAATTGTTTCAAGTGCATTTTGATGATGTTATGCCATTTCAAACATAATGAAATTGATATGTTACAATTATGAAGTGCTCTAAAACATGCTTTTTGTAGAATATGGGGTGCAAAGTATTTATTATTCATTTACAGGGTCACACAAAAGTGTTCTGTTACACAATGTTCTATAGGGGAAAAATTGTTTGTAGTATAATTTGATCTTACACAATCTCAAATATCATTAAATTTACATGCATTACTGACGTGCACTATAAATTGCTTGCTGAAAAGTATGGTGTGCATTGTGTTGATCGCTCATTTACAGGGACACACAAAAAAATTCAGTTACACTCTATGCGCAATAATTACAGTATATGTGTGATAAGTGCATTTTCAATGGCTATGATGTCTTACACTTACACACCGTTTTTTTTTAAAAATTGGTTATAAAAAGGAAAAAAGTCGCCTAATTTTGGGGATTTTTTCCTTTAATGGTAACCTGGCTATTGTATTAAGTTATTGGTTTGGAGTCGGCTTGTAAATATTGCCAATCGAAAAGTCGCCAAATATCGGAGCGTGAGTGTAATACATCTCTTCCTTTTCAACTTTGGTTTGTGTTTTTAAATTTAACTAAATTTTTTCATAGTATGTGACATGTATGAATTCTGTTGATCATATACTGGGCTAAACAAAAGAATTCACAAGTATTACTGACTTTGGGAGTGAATTTCTTAAGGGTGGTTTTTAATTGTGTATGAATTTTCCTGCTGAACTATATTTAGTAGACTAATAGAAGTGTGTGGAATATAAAAAAATTCATATACAGGGTTATGCAAAGAACAAGATACATTGCCGTTTATGGTTGGTAATTGCTGGAAGTTCATTTTAAGTTGCCTGATGTGTTTTTACCTGAATTAAATTTTAGCTTAATATGTGGTGTATATAAAAGTTTTTAGATTAAATATCGGGTTGTACAAAATAATTCGAATTCAATTTCATCGATTGGTATGAATTGCGAAATGTGAATTTTTTAAATTGACTAAATTTTACCAAACTGTGTAATATATGTCCAAATCTATATAGATCATATACAGGGCTGTACAAAACAACTTGACTACTTTTTTTTACTATGTAAGGTAATTACTAAAACTGGATTTTAAAATGTGTTATATTTTTCCTAAACTCTTTACATAAATAAAATTTTTCACCTTATTTAATGGTGAAGATAATTTATGGTTTTCTGAATGTGTTGGAAAGTGTTTCAGAATCTATACCTGACTCATGATTTTTCGTTCTTGTTAAATATAACAGCATTGAAAAAGGCATGACTATTGAAGTGATTTGGAATCAGCCAGTGTTTTTCATCTTTTGATATGTAGTATTGCATCTTGAGTTAAATTGATTTCTGTCTCATAACGACCTTTCATGAGTTACTGTTCCTAGAAATTTGGTTCAAAATACCAACTTTGACAGCATTTTCTGAAAGGTCTTTTGTCTTTATTAGAAAGTCTAAAATACTACTCAATTTCATAGTTTCTGTATAAGAACACCAATTTTATGTGCTTATGAATAAAAATAGATTTAGGAATGTGTCATAAAATAGCCAGTTTGAATTCGAGAATAAAAAACATTATGGTAATATATGTACTCTACCAAGAAAGGTTTTTCCCACACCAAGTGTGAAATCCCATGTTAACCTATGGAAAAAAGTGATTAGGTAATTACTCATTACTATACTCATTACCGTTATAATGTGTTTAAAAAAAGTCTTACATTTTAAGTCTTTTTAAAAAAAGCCTTATGAACTTTAAAATTTCTACTTGTAGAAAATTTTTCAATTTTTATTTTATTTTATAAAGTATATAAAATTTAAGGAGACTAAAAAAGAACTTGCTACATTGGAATCAGATGTTGACTTTTTGATGGCAAAAACCACATTTCTATAATTGTATTAGGTAATGAGTAATCACATAGTTTCTCATAAGTTAACATAGGATTTTGCGATTAGGAAAGAAGGGTGATGTGGTCACTCTACTATCCAGCTTTTAAATAACTAACTTCATTTTTTAAAATCTCATTAATTGCCTTTTGTATAATATTTAAAAACTTTTGCTTTTTTTTTTTTTTTTTAGAGTCTTGGAACATTGATTCTGTTAGGTTCAATACAGAAGTACTTTGATAGTAGATCATATTTGGCCACAGATAATAATAAGTTCTTCATTTCAATATACATATGGATGGCAACTGGTTCATTCTTCTTTTTAGTTGCGTGCCTAGGTACTTATGCATTCAAGGACCATTCTTGTTTTCTTAGAACAGTAAGTATCTTCCTATTAATTTTTTAATTAGAAGAAATAAGGTAAATAATCTAAATATACATTGTGCAGATTTTTAAATATTTTAATTTTAAAATAAAATGTTTCATTGCTGTTTTTTCTTGTCAATTTGTAGTTTTATAGATTTTATTTTATAAAAGGATGTTTTATTTTCTTCGACTCTTCTTTTCTTTTTTAAACTTTATATTGCAAATTTGTAGTAATGATTTTTATATCTAGAGCCATAACATTTTCAGATATATTCTTATTAAGATTTAAAACAAGCCGGGAAGACTGAGCTGTGCTCGGTCAAAATTAGCTTTGAGTTCAACTCGATATATTTTTCTCTCTGTATTATTACTATAATGCCTTTTATTTTATAAAAATAGCTTGACCCATAATCAAAATTACACACTAATCAAATTTTCTCGAACATGTGACCAAGGATAATTGACTTCTCGTGCCCGGAAGTTATAGGATATAAAATTATAAGCTGAGGGAACATATAAGCCATATAGTCAAAATAGTCTGAACTGTTTTTTAGATAAAATTAGCTTGATCCACAGTGACCTAAAAATGACCCACTAATCGGATTTTCTCGAGCATGTGACCTAGCCCAATGATTTTCTCGTGCCCAAAAACCATAGAATACAAAATTTAGTTCAAATCGTTTGAGCCTTTGCGTGGGAGTGTTTAACAATAGAAGTAGTTTAATTATTTCTTTCATTTATTTAGAATGGGAAAACAGAGGGTTTAAATAAAATTTAAAATAAATTAATGATTTAAAATGAGATTTTTAATAATGAAAAAGGGAAAAAATAGCTTGACCCATAATGACCCATGACCAAAAATGACCTCCTAATCGAATTTTCTTGAACATGGGACCTAGCCCAACTGCCTTCTCATGCTCAAAAACTATAAGATGCAAAATTTAGTCTAAATAGTCTGAGCCATTTTTTAGATAAAATTAGCTTGATCCACAGTGACCTAAAAATGACCCACTAATCGGACTTTCTCGAGCATGTGACCTAGCCCAATGATTTTCTCGTGCCCAAAAACCATAGGATACAAAATTTAGTTCAAATCGTTTGAGCCTTTGCGTGGGAGTGTTTAACAATAGAAGTAGCTTAATTATTTCTTTCATTTATTTAGAATGGGAAAACATAGGGTTTAAATAAAATTTAAAATAAATTAATGATTTAAAAATGAGATTTTTAATAATGGAAAAAGGGAAAAAATAGCTTGGTCCATAATGACCCATGACCAAAATGACTCACGAATTTTCTTGAACATGGGACCTAGCTCAACTGTCTTCTCGTGTTCAAAAACTATAAGATGCAAAATTTAGTCTAAATAGTCTGAGCCATTCGTCAAAATCGTTTGAACCGTTTTTAGATACAATTAGCTTGGCCATGACCTAAAACGACCCACTAATTGAATTTTCTCAGACATGTGACATAGCCCAATGATTTTCTCATGCCCAAAACTTGTAGGACACAAATTTTATCAAAACCGTTTGATTACTCCTCATCTTCCACCTTTTCACCTTTTCCAAAAGTGTGGTATTTGGTGAACCATCACGTCTGCGATGCGTGTTACATCCCGTAGGTGATAAGCGAAGTTTTCGGTTACATGTTTTGGACTGCAGGGTTCTAGGGGGGTGGACGCATCGCCCTAGCGACTTTGTAAGTGGAGAGCCCTGGAGAAGATTTATCAAATCGGGTCGAGGTAGGACTTGTGAGATTATTTTCGCCGGAGTTTTACTCTTGCGCGCGGTTGCTTTATCATGTCGTTATTTGATTTTCTTCGTTAGTAGAGTGGTATAAAAATTTTTCTCTGCGTTCAAAATTTTTTTCCTACAGAGGGGGATGTTGTTAGGTGGAAATGCTTCGAATTTTGGAATTTTTGGTTGAGAGAAATATAAATAAATGAATTTTTTAGGAAAATGTAAATATACAAAATTTAAGGATTATTTTAAAAATAATATAAAAATATTTAGTCAGTAAGTTTGTTAGAAAGTAAATATCCGTTTTAAGATGGGAGTAAAGTTCTTTGAGCCTGAATTTCCGGGGAACCCAGGGCAGAAATATTTCCCGCTCGGAAGAAGGGAGTTAAGTATTTTTGCAGTGTTTTTCGGTAGGGGCCTGTGAGGCGGTTAATGAACTTTTCGTAAACAACAAAATAGAAAAACAGGCTGTTTTCTAGATGCGATTCCCAGAATTGAAGGGTTTTCATGGAGGTTCCGCGTCTTCCAGGATGTCTGGAATAAACATTTTAGATTTGTTTTCGAAGTGCAGTTTGCAGTGTGGGCCATCTGTTTTTTGTATTCAATGTGGGAATGCAAGGGGTTCTAGAATGTTACGCCCCTTGTGTTTGTGATTGGACGATTGTCCTTATGGTGGGAGGCAAGTGTAGCCCCAGTTTGTTTGGTTGCGTGTTATTTTTTTTAAGTGGCAGTCAGATCGTCAGAAACTGTTGGAGAGTAGGGAGGCAACCAAGGGCTTGTGCCCCCACTGGTTTGCTCTCCCGGGAAAAACGTTTCTCCGCGAGATGCGGTATGATCGTGCCGTAAAGTTATATAGTTTTGGGCAGTTTAGCCCCAGTTGAATGGTGCGGTATGTTGACCCGTCCAGTTATATACGTTTTGGGGGCAGTTTAGCCCCAGTTGAAGTTTGAGTGAAGCAGAAACGAAAAAAGCCTTTTTTCACGATGCCCCTTTTCTCCCAGCCTTTTCAAGTTTACAGCGTGGAACCAGCGCCCTGTTAGAAGGCTTGAGAGAGTCCACGTTGGATGGCAGTTCGAAAGAAATCGTGGGAGTTGTTGGCTGAAAAGTTTAGTAGGGGGATGATGCCCGGACACTAGCCCCTTTTCTTTTTCCCGGTTGTGGGAAAGGATCTATAGAGACAAACCAACGTCCTGGTATGAGTTAGAGTGAACTTGGAAGCCATATTCCCAAGTGTTGAGCCGTACGAGTTTTCGGGAGAAGCCCTCAACTACAGCATTATGCTCCAATTTAACCGAGAGATGTTTCCCCTCCATCGCCGATATAGTACCTAGGAGAATTTAGGGGTGAACGCTCAGAGTCCAGAGATTTCCTTTCTGATGCTCTGCAAAGAAGGAGTTGAAAAAAGAAACTTTTCTCCGGTGGAGTAACCAAAGATTTCAAACTAAGAAACTCCCTATGTTTTGAAGCTCCCAGATTGAAGGGTAAAGTACGTGCTTGAGGCCAGCTGTAGAAATTAAGGCCCCAAAGTCTTACTGTGTCGCCACCAAAATCACCGGTATAAACAGAACCAATCCCTGATTTACCGGGATGAGTATTTATTGTGCCATTCTAAGAGATTCTGTCACCTTGGTAAGTTATTTTACGTATTTCTAACTTGAGGGCTCATTAATGCAGAAGAACATTCGGCAGAAAGCCTAATTTTCAATAGAACTGGTTGTCTATTGTGTAATAATAATTTGGCCGAAAGTCTGAAATATCCAATTAATGAACTTAATGACTATATAATGGCGAAAATATTAATTCCCTAAATTCTTGAGCAATTTCTATTGAAAGTCTCCAAAAGAAATTTGTTTTCCATGTTAAAATATTTAAATCATTTTTGTTATGAAAACTTTATAAGTATGTATACAGAATCTACCTTTGACCTAAACTGATCTTGTCATATGTACCATTCCTTATATTTTTTTATATTTCTCTTCAAAATATAATTTAATAAAATGTATTAAATTTTATCCTTTTATAAGTATTTATTTTATTTAGTTTTGTATATTTATTGTTGTATAATAAATAACTTTAATCGATTTCAAATTTGACTCAGCAAATACATCATATTGTCTTTTTTTTTTTATTATTTATTTAAAAGGAAAAATAAGTTGAAGAATCCTAGTTCTTCTTTAAAGGTGAAGATTTAAAAATTATGATTTTGTAAATATCTCTTTTATATGATGGATTAAATGTTTAAGATTTAACTCTCTAAAGTAAAAATAATTTAATTAAGGATTATGCAGTTTGGGTTATTACTAGAAATTAAGTATTGATTGGTGAACTAAATGCTTTCCTTTTTTTTTTATATTTACTATATGAATTTTAATAAATCCATAGGTGACTTTAATTGAAAGAAAGTAAATTTTGTCTAAGTATATTATAGACCTGAAAATAGTAAGATTTTGTTGATGTATAACCCATTTGAAGAGGTGAATTTAATTAATCTAAGGCACTGTTACTAAGATTTGTACTAATTTGAAATTAAACTTTGAAGAATTTTAAGAGTAATTAATTGCAATTATATATACATGATAATGGCATTCTTCTCATCTATAATGGTATGAGCAAATGAGTGAATTAATGAACCAAGGCTCCTGTTCTTTTCAGGGGAGATTTTATTGGGTTATTAGAATTATAATGTAAGCGTCATAGAACACAACACAGGCTAAAATTACTGGTGGTGATTGTTGATATTTTTTTTTTATTGTTAAACTCATACTTATGTTTTAACTTATTTAAGGAATTTGTATTTGTTTATTTTGGGAAATTCTTTAAAGGGATTTATTGCTTATTTGGCTATTTTTCACGGAAATTAAGTACTGGGTCTTTGCTCAAAATTTAAATGTTGAAAAACATTGTAACAAAAATGATGCCGTGACCTGTCCTTGGTAATTCACTCATTTATATATGTATGTTTATGTGTTAATGGTTTATATTGATTTCACTTGTGAATAAAATTGATTCTGATAATATTTACTTGCTATAATTCATGATTGGATTAACAGGAGATTATTTATACTTTTCATATATTTTATATAGTTATGCACATACAGGTGTGCAGTTTTTGATTGGGTGCCAATATTATTATTTTTATTATTATTATTTTTATTCTATGCTTAAAATTTATAAATTCCAGTATCAATCAGTCCAGTAAGAGGTACTTTTTGTTTTCAAAATTTTTGTGACATCTTTTAGGATTCTTTTTTATTTTTCTATGTTTATGAGAAAAAGTTTATTTTCGTTGATTTTATTGTGTTTTTAAAAAATCATTATGGGGAGATCAAAAGAGGTAGTTGATAATTCATCAACCGTAAATGGCCCAATAACGCATGACGGTGAAGAAAAAGAAATGTCTGTATCTCAGAGAAGAGGTCTTTTATTGGAAAATTTAACTCTTATTCCGATATTTACGGGTCAAGACCCAAATTTTCGGTTTTCCGATTTTGCACAGAAATTTAAGTCCTTTGCTGACTTTTTAGAATGGCCCAAAGATGACAGACTATTTGCACAGAAATTTAAGTCCTTTGCTGACTTTTTAGAATGGCCCAAAGATGACAGACTATTTGCAATTCAGCAAAGATTAGCAGGGCCAGCGTTGCAAACTTTAAAGATCAAATTAACAATATTGATGATTTTTTCAAAGTGTTGGGGGATATTTACAATAAAGAAAAGGACCCTTCCTCACTCTTAGAAGATTTTTGGAACTATAAACAGGTGGCTGGAATTCGGGTTTCTCAATATCTTGCCATTTGCAAACAGAAAGCAAGAAATGCCGTTCTGGCACAAAATCTTCCTCCCGAATGCCAAAAGCAAACTGAAGATCAGTGGCTTATGGCGATGCTCAAAAAATTTTAGAACCTCAGATAAAGTCATTCTGTTGACGATCTTTCGAAAGTGAAAGGGATACACTGACTGCAGTTGTAAGATTAAAGATAAGACCCCCTTCCCCGCGCTGGAAACCAAAACAACTACCTCAGCTGTTCAGGTAAACAAACCAACCCCCGCTGTAACAGTCCCCTTTACGAATATCATCTTGAGTCTGACCCGTTGGAGGATTTTCAGATGCGTAAGGCAGGAAAAAAATTTTCTCCTCCACGAATGCACGTTGAGTTGGGGGAGCACGCTTACGTCCGATGCAAACAAACATGATTATTTCTTACGCTCTAACGCTAAGAATTAAATAATAAATTCCGGGTTCGTTTCGGTTACTTAAATTTTCGTTAAACTGTTCTATAATCTGTATATGGTTATTAGTCATTATTTATTTGTCATTTTGTTGTGATTTTTATTAAGTTCATATGCATTTTATTATTTTGGTTATTAAAATATATGTGTAATATTATTTGGGTGAGAAAAAAAAATTACAAATAAACTGTAGTTATTTTTTTTTTTAAATGCGAAGTTATGTTTAGTTAGAATTCATGGGTTTTATATATATAAAAAAAAAAAACCATCCCTCAAACGGGTTTGTATTATTTTCAGGAAACATTTTGTTTTTCTCTCTCCTTTTTTTTGGGGTTATACTTACTCTATTATATGCAATTTGTTATAGTCGGTTTTTGGATTTTTATTGGAGATTTAAACAGAAAAATTATGGAATTTATACTGAAATTACATCTCAGATTTTCTCTATGCATAATAACAAACGTAAAGTATACATGTAGACATTATGAGAAGCATTTTTGGCATAGGACTTTTATTGCCAACACTCAGTATATTGTGAACTTTTCTGTTTAGAAAATGATCTGTAATCGGCATATTTAGAACTAAGTTTGGATTCATATTTGATTATTAATGTATTTGGTGGTAATTTATAGTAGATTTTTCATTTTTCATATTTTGTGTTTTGATTTTTTTTTTTAAAACTTTTATTTGTTGTAAGTGTACTGTATTTCATATCAATAATTTGGTTTTATATGTTTTATATTTGGCACCCATGATACATTATATATGTATATATATATTTTTGTAAAGGCAACCAGTTCAATTTCTTTTAAATATCGTGACCACAGGGTTCGGCTGTTTTTCTTTTTATTTGGTTTGGTAGGTTAAGCAATGTTAAGTTAAATGGATCTTTGATTACTCCTCATCTTCCACCTTTTCACCTTTTCCAAAAGTGTGGTATTTGGTGAACCATCACGTCTGCGATGCGTGTTACATCCCGTAGGTGATAAGCGAAGTTTTCGGTTACATGTTTTGGACTGCAGGGTTCTAGGGGGGTGGACGCATCGCCCTAGCGACTTTGTAAGTGGAGAGCCCTGGAGAAGATTTATCAAATCGGGTCGAGGTAGGACTTGTGAGATTATTTTCGCCGGAGTTTTACTCTTGCGCGCGGTTGCTTTATCATGTCGTTATTTGATTTTCTTCGTTAGTAGAGTGGTATAAAAATTTTTCTCTGCGTTCAAAATTTTTTTCCTACAGAGGGGGATGTTGTTAGGTGGAAATGCTTCGAATTTTGGAATTTTTGGTTGAGAGAAATATAAATAAATGAATTTTTTAGGAAAATGTAAATATACAAAATTTAAGGATTATTTTAAAAATAATATAAAAATATTTAGTCAGTAAGTTTGTTAGAAAGTAAATATCCGTTTTAAGATGAGAGTAAAGTTCTTTGAGCCTGAATTTCCGGGGAACCCAGGGCAGAAATATTTCCCGCTCGGAAGAAGGGAGTTAAGTATTTTTGCAGTGTTTTTCGGTAGGGGCCTGTGAGGCGGTTAATGAACTTTTCGTAAACAACAAAATAGAAAAACAGGCTGTTTTCTAGATGCGATTCCCAGAATTGAAGGGTTTTCATGGAGGTTCCGCGTCTTCCAGGATGTCTGGAATAAACATTTTAGATTTGTTTTCGAAGTGCAGTTTGCAGTGTGGGCCATCTGTTTTTTGTATTCAATGTGGGAATGCAAGGGGTTCTAGAATGTTACGCCCCTTGTGTTTGTGATTGGACGATTGTCCTTATGGTGGGAGGCAAGTGTAGCCCCAGTTTGTTTGGTTGCGTGTTATTTTTTTTAAGTGGCAGTCAGATCGTCAGAAACTGTTGGAGAGTAGGGAGGCAACCAAGGGCTTGTGCCCCCACTGGTTTGCTCTCCCGGGAAAAACGTTTCTCCGCGAGATGCGGTATGATCGTGCCGTAAAGTTATATAGTTTTGGGCAGTTTAGCCCCAGTTGAATGGTGCGGTATGTTGACCCGTCCAGTTATATACGTTTTGGGGGCAGTTTAGCCCCAGTTGAAGTTTGAGTGAAGCAGAAACGAAAAAAGCCTTTTTTCACGATGCCCCTTTTCTCCCAGCCTTTTCAAGTTTACAGCGTGGAACCAGCGCCCTGTTAGAAGGCTTGAGAGAGTCCACGTTGGATGGCAGTTCGAAAGAAATCGTGGGAGTTGTTGGCTGAAAAGTTTAGTAGGGGGATGATGCCCGGACACTAGCCCCTTTTCTTTTTCCCGGTTGTGGGAAAGGATCTATAGAGACAAACCAACGTCCTGGTATGAGTTAGAGTGAACTTGGAAGCCATATTCCCAAGTGTTGAGCCGTACGAGTTTTCGGGAGAAGCCCTCAACTACAGCATTATGCTCCAATTTAACCGAGAGATGTTTCCCCTCCATCGCCGATATAGTACCTAGGAGAATTTAGGGGTGAACGCTCAGAGTCCAGAGATTTCCTTTCTGATGCTCTGCAAAGAAGGAGTTGAAAAAAGAAACTTTTCTCCGGTGGAGTAACCAAAGATTTCAAACTAAGAAACTCCCTATGTTTTGAAGCTCCCAGATTGAAGGGTAAAGTACGTGCTTGAGGCCAGCTGTAGAAATTAAGGCCCCAAAGTCTTACTGTGTCGCCACCAAAATCACCGGTATAAGCAGAACCAATCCCTGATTTACCGGGATGAGTATTTATTGTGCCATTCTAAGAGATTCTGTCACCTTGGTAAGTTATTTTACGTATTTCTAACTTGAGGGCTCATTAATGCAGAAGAACATTCGGCAGAAAGCCTAATTTTCAATAGAACTGGTTGTCTATTGTGTAATAATAATTTGGCCGAAAGTCTGAAATATCCAATTAATGAACTTAATGACTATATAATGGCGAAAATATTAATTCCCTAAATTCTTGAGCAATTTCTATTGAAAGTCTCCAAAAGAAATTTGTTTTCCATGTTAAAATATTTAAATCATTTTTATTATGAAAACTTTATAAGTATGTATACAGAATCTACCTTTGACCTAAACTGATCTTGTCATATGTACCCTTCCTTATATTTTTTTATATTTCTCTTCAAAATATAATTTAATAAAATGTATTAAATTTTATCCTTTTATAAGTATTTATTTTATTTAGTTTTGTATATTTATTGTTGTATAATAAATAACTTTAATCGATTTCAAATTTGACTCAGCAAATACATCATATTGTCTTTTTTTTTTATTATTTATTTAAAAGGAAAAATAAGTTGAAGAATCCTAGTTCTTCTTTAAAGGTGAAGATTTAAAAATTATGATTTTGTAAATATCTCTTTTATATGATGGATTAAATGTTTAAGATTTAACTCTCTAAAGTAAAAATAATTTAATTAAGGATTATGCAGTTTGGGTTATTACTAGAAATTAAGTATTGATTGGTGAACTAAATGCTTTCCTTTTTTTTTTATATTTACTATATGAATTTTAATAAATCCATAGGTGACTTTAATTGAAAGAAAGTAAATTTTGTCTAAGTATATTATAGACCTGAAAATAGTAAGATTTTGTTGATGTATAACCCATTTGAAGAGGTGAATTTAATTAATCTAAGGCACTGTTACTAAGATTTGTACTAATTTGAAATTAAACTTTGAAGAATTTTAAGAGTAATTAATTGCAATTATATATACATGATAATGGCATTCTTCTCATCTATAATGGTATGAGCAAATGAGTGAATTAATGAACCAAGGCTCCTGTTCTTTTCAGGGGAGATTTTATTGGGTTATTAGAATTATAATGTAAGCGTCATAGAACACAACACAGGCTAAAATTACTGGTGGTGATTGTTGATATTTTTTTTTTATTGTTAAACTCATACTTATGTTTTAACTTATTTAAGGAATTTGTATTTGTTTATTTTGGGAAATTCTTTAAAGGGATTTATTGCTTATTTGGCTATTTTTCACGGAAATTAAGTACTGGGTCTTTGCTCAAAATTTAAATGTTGAAAAACATTGTAACAAAAATGATGCCGTGACCTGTCCTTGGTAATTCACTCATTTATATATGTATGTTTATGTGTTAATGGTTTATATTGATTTCACTTGTGAATAAAATTGATTCTGATAATATTTACTTGCTATAATTCATGATTGGATTAACAGGAGATTATTTATACTTTTCATATATTTTATATAGTTATGCACATACAGGTGTGCAGTTTTTGATTGGGTGCCAATATTATTATTTTTATTATTATTATTTTTATTCTATGCTTAAAATTTATAAATTCCAGTATCAATCAGTCCAGTAAGAGGTACTTTTTGTTTTCAAAATTTTTGTGACATCTTTTAGGATTCTTTTTTATTTTTCTATGTTTATGAGAAAAAGTTTATTTTCGTTGATTTTATTGTGTTTTTAAAAAATCATTATGGGGAGATCAAAAGAGGTAGTTGATAATTCATCAACCGTAAATGGCCCAATAACGCATGACGGTGAAGAAAAAGAAATGTCTGTATCTCAGAGAAGAGGTCTTTTATTGGAAAATTTAACTCTTATTCCGATATTTACGGGTCAAGACCCAAATTTTCGGTTTTCCGATTTTGCACAGAAATTTAAGTCCTTTGCTGACTTTTTAGAATGGCCCAAAGATGACAGACTATTTGCACAGAAATTTAAGTCCTTTGCTGACTTTTTAGAATGGCCCAAAGATGACAGACTATTTGCAATTCAGCAAAGATTAGCAGGGCCAGCGTTGCAAACTTTAAAGATCAAATTAACAATATTGATGATTTTTTCAAAGTGTTGGGGGATATTTACAATAAAGAAAAGGACCCTTCCTCACTCTTAGAAGATTTTTGGAACTATAAACAGGTGGCTGGAATTCGGGTTTCTCAATATCTTGCCATTTGCAAACAGAAAGCAAGAAATGCCGTTCTGGCACAAAATCTTCCTCCCGAATGCCAAAAGCAAACTGAAGATCAGTGGCTTATGGCGATGCTCAAAAAATTTTAGAACCTCAGATAAAGTCATTCTGTTGACGATCTTTCGAAAGTGAAAGGGATACACTGACTGCAGTTGTAAGATTAAAGATAAGACCCCCTTCCCCGCGCTGGAAACCAAAACAACTACCTCAGCTGTTCAGGTAAACAAACCAACCCCCGCTGTAACAGTCCCCTTTACGAATATCATCTTGAGTCTGACCCGTTGGAGGATTTTCAGATGCGTAAGGCAGGAAAAAAATTTTCTCCTCCACGAATGCACGTTGAGTTGGGGGAGCACGCTTACGTCCGATGCAAACAAACATGATTATTTCTTACGCTCTAACGCTAAGAATTAAATAATAAATTCCGGGTTCGTTTCGGTTACTTAAATTTTCGTTAAACTGTTCTATAATCTGTATATGGTTATTAGTCATTATTTATTTGTCATTTTGTTGTGATTTTTATTAAGTTCATATGCATTTTATTATTTTGGTTATTAAAATATATGTGTAATATTATTTGGGTGAGAAAAAAAAATTACAAATAAACTGTAGTTATTTTTTTTTTTAAATGCGAAGTTATGTTTAGTTAGAATTCATGGGTTTTATATATATAAAAAAAAAAAAACATCCCTCAAACGGGTTTGTATTATTTTCAGGAAACATTTTGTTTTTCTCTCTCCTTTTTTTTGGGGTTATACTTACTCTATTATATGCAATTTGTTATAGTCGGTTTTTGGATTTTTATTGGAGATTTAAACAGAAAAATTATGGAATTTATACTGAAATTACATCTCAGATTTTCTCTATGCATAATAACAAACGTAAAGTATACATGTAGACATTATGAGAAGCATTTTTGGCATAGGACTTTTATTGCCAACACTCAGTATATTGTGAACTTTTCTGTTTAGAAAATGATCTGTAATCGGCATATTTAGAACTAAGTTTGGATTCATATTTGATTATTAATGTATTTGGTGGTAATTTATAGTAGATTTTTCATTTTTCATATTTTGTGTTTTGATTTTTTTTTTAAAACTTTTATTTGTTGTAAGTGTACTGTATTTCATATCAATAATTTGGTTTTATATGTTTTATATTTGGCACCCATGATACATTATATATGTATATATATATTTTTGTAAAGGCAACCAGTTCAATTTCTTTTAAATATCGTGACCACAGGGTTCGGCTGTTTTTCTTTTTATTTGGTTTGGTAGGTTAAGCAATGTTAAGTTAAATGGATCTTTGATTACTCCTCATCTTCCACCTTTTCACCTTTTCCAAAAGTGTGGTATTTGGTGAACCATCACGTCTGCGATGCGTGTTACATCCCGTAGGTGATAAGCGAAGTTTTCGGTTACATGTTTTGGACTGCAGGGTTCTAGGGGGGTGGACGCATCGCCCTAGCGACTTTGTAAGTGGAGAGCCCTGGAGAAGATTTATCAAATCGGGTCGAGGTAGGACTTGTGAGATTATTTTCGCCGGAGTTTTACTCTTGCGCGCGGTTGCTTTATCATGTCGTTATTTGATTTTCTTCGTTAGTAGAGTGGTATAAAAATTTTTCTCTGCGTTCAAAATTTTTTTCCTACAGAGGGGGATGTTGTTAGGTGGAAATGCTTCGAATTTTGGAATTTTTGGTTGAGAGAAATATAAATAAATGAATTTTTTAGGAAAATGTAAATATACAAAATTTAAGGATTATTTTAAAAATAATATAAAAATATTTAGTCAGTAAGTTTGTTAGAAAGTAAATATCCGTTTTAAGATGGGAGTAAAGTTCTTTGAGCCTGAATTTCCGGGGAACCCAGGGCAGAAATATTTCCCGCTCGGAAGAAGGGAGTTAAGTATTTTTGCAGTGTTTTTCGGTAGGGGCCTGTGAGGCGGTTAATGAACTTTTCGTAAACAACAAAATAGAAAAACAGGCTGTTTTCTAGATGCGATTCCCAGAATTGAAGGGTTTTCATGGAGGTTCCGCGTCTTCCAGGATGTCTGGAATAAACATTTTAGATTTGTTTTCGAAGTGCAGTTTGCAGTGTGGGCCATCTGTTTTTTGTATTCAATGTGGGAATGCAAGGGGTTCTAGAATGTTACGCCCCTTGTGTTTGTGATTGGACGATTGTCCTTATGGTGGGAGGCAAGTGTAGCCCCAGTTTGTTTGGTTGCGTGTTATTTTTTTTAAGTGGCAGTCAGATCGTCAGAAACTGTTGGAGAGTAGGGAGGCAACCAAGGGCTTGTGCCCCCACTGGTTTGCTCTCCCGGGAAAAACGTTTCTCCGCGAGATGCGGTATGATCGTGCCGTAAAGTTATATAGTTTTGGGCAGTTTAGCCCCAGTTGAATGGTGCGGTATGTTGACCCGTCCAGTTATATACGTTTTGGGGGCAGTTTAGCCCCAGTTGAAGTTTGAGTGAAGCAGAAACGAAAAAAGCCTTTTTTCACGATGCCCCTTTTCTCCCAGCCTTTTCAAGTTTACAGCGTGGAACCAGCGCCCTGTTAGAAGGCTTGAGAGAGTCCACGTTGGATGGCAGTTCGAAAGAAATCGTGGGAGTTGTTGGCTGAAAAGTTTAGTAGGGGGATGATGCCCGGACACTAGCCCCTTTTCTTTTTCCCGGTTGTGGGAAAGGATCTATAGAGACAAACCAACGTCCTGGTATGAGTTAGAGTGAACTTGGAAGCCATATTCCCAAGTGTTGAGCCGTACGAGTTTTCGGGAGAAGCCCTCAACTACAGCATTATGCTCCAATTTAACCGAGAGATGTTTCCCCTCCATCGCCGATATAGTACCTAGGAGAATTTAGGGGTGAACGCTCAGAGTCCAGAGATTTCCTTTCTGATGCTCTGCAAAGAAGGAGTTGAAAAAAGAAACTTTTCTCCAGTGGAGTAACCAAAGATTTCAAACTAAGAAACTCCCTATGTTTTGAAGCTCCCAGATTGAAGGGTAAAGTACGTGCTTGAGGCCAGCTGTAGAAATTAAGGCCCCAAAGTCTTACTGTGTCGCCACCAAAATCACCGGTATAAGCAGAACCAATCCCTGATTTACCGGGATGAGTATTTATTGTGCCATTCTAAGAGATTCTGTCACCTTGGTAAGTTATTTTACGTATTTCTAACTTGAGGGCTCATTAATGCAGAAGAACATTCGGCAGAAAGCCTAATTTTCAATAGAACTGGTTGTCTATTGTGTAATAATAATTTGGCCGAAAGTCTGAAATATCCAATTAATGAACTTAATGACTATATAATGGCGAAAATATTAATTACCTAAATTCTTGAGCAATTTCTATTGAAAGTCTCCAAAAGAAATTTGTTTTCCATGTTAAAATATTTAAATCATTTTTGTTATGAAAACTTTATAAGTATGTATACAGTATCTACCTTTGACCTAAACTGATCTTGTCATATGTACCCTTCCTTATATTTTTTTATATTTCTCTTCAAAATATAATTTAATAAAATGTATTAAATTTTATCCTTTTATAAGTATTTATTTTATTTAGTTTTGTATATTTATTGTTGTATAATAAATAACTTTAATCGATTTCAAATTTGACTCAGCAAAGACATCATATTGTCTTTTTTTTTATTATTTATTTAAAAGGAAAAATAAGTTGAAGAATCCTAGTTCTTCTTTAAAGGTGAAGATTTAAAAATTATGATTTTGTAAATATCTCTTTTATATGATGGATTAAATGTTTAAGATTTAACTCTCTAAAGTAAAAATAATTTAATTAAGGATTATGCAGTTTGGGTTATTACTAGAAATTAAGTATTGATTGGTGAACTAAATGATTTCCTTTTTTTTTATATTTACTATATGAATTTTAATAAATCCATAGGTGACTTTAATTGAAAGAAAGTAAATTTTGTCTAAGTATATTATAGACCTGAAAATAGTAAGATTTTGTTGATGTATAACCCATTTGAAGAGGTGAATTTAATTAATCTAAGGCACTGTTACTAAGATTTGTACTAATTTGAAATTAAACTTTGAAGAATTTTAAGAGTAATTAATTGCAATTATATATACATGATAATGGCATTCTTCTCATCTATAATGGTATGAGCAAATGAGTGAATTAATGAACCAAGGTTCCTGTTCTTTTCAGGGGAGATTTTATTGGGTTATTAGAATTATAATGTAAGCGTCATAGAACACAACGCAGGCTAAAATTACTGGTGGTGATTGTTGATATTTTTTTTTATTGTTAAACTCATATTTATGTTTTAACTTATTTAAGGAATTTGTATTTGTTTATTTTGGGAAATTCTTTAAAGGGATTTATTGCTTATTTGGCTATTTTTCACGGAAATTAAGTACTGGGTCTTTGCTCAAAATTTAAATGTTGAAAAACATTGTAACAGTATTTATAATTAATCAATTAATAATAAATGACATAACCATAAAAATAAAACTACAAATTTACATTTTTATTTTATTAAAGTAAAACAACTGAAGAATGACATATTTCCAGGTCAAACAGAGCACAAAATTACTGCATTAGACTTTTTATAACATTGGATAGCAAATTAAAACTTTTGTGAAAGTTTGTTTCTGATATCAGAATGAATAAAAGAACAATTTGAAAATGTTGCAGAACATGGGCAAAAAAATTGCAAATGAGTAATTAGTTCATAAAAATTCTTTTGATATGTTACAAACAGATGAAATACTTTCCCACCATCAGGGCCTGACTTAGTCTATCTAGGGCCCCGGGGCAAGCATCATTCTGGGACCCACCCCCTTCTAACTATCCATAGAAACTGTTCATGATTAGCGTTGAAGTCACTAGTATTAAACTTCATAGCTGTTGTATGTATACATAAATTTTGTACTGGATACTATTCAGGTCACATCTGTATACTGGGTATTACAAGAAAGATGGTCAAGATGGATTCCTACTAGTACTTTAAGAAAAGTACCAGTAGGAAAACTAGCAGAAAAAATGATGGATTGTCTTGAGAGGTGTATTTGTTTACAAATTTTCCTTTAATTATTTACCTTACTCATATGATGTATGAAAGAAAAATGCCCCCAATTGGTGGTCATGAATGCTTTTAGGAAAATAACAATAATGAAATTCTTTTGAAAATGATGGACTACTAAGTTGTTATAATAAAACTTTAATTATTAGTATTCTAATAATATAATTCGTTCTTTTTGTGTGTGTGTGTGGGGGGGGGGGGAGGGGGATATGAGAAGCCAAAATGGAAGACCACACTACCTTCCTAAAGAAAATGTAAGAATATTGGTCAGGCCCTGCCCACCATTTGTAAGCTGTAACTGATTCAACAACATTAACAGTAAAGTATGTTTTTGGGTCAGTTTTTTCATGTCAAATTTTATAGCAAGAGCTATGTAGTCGGGATCTATTTCTTGCAACCGCTTTCATGCTTTATCCTTTTGTTCATAATTCAATAATTTCCTTCTGTATTTTGGGTGTAATAAATGTATGACTAAATGATATGGTAGAACTGCTTGGTTGAAACATTTTCTGACTATGGCAATATGACTTTGCAAAACAGGATTCTGTACTAAAGAACACCACAAATGACAAGCATCTGCTAATGTTGAACTAGTTTTAGAAGTGAGAAAAAATTATGTTAATTGTTGATGTTAAAAATTTCATTTAAAGAAATTTTAGAAGGAATTTTTTAATGATTTACAAAAGAAACAGTTGATCAAGATTGTAATTTAAATCACTGATTTTAATCTTGTAATTAAAATAAAATCCTTAGAACCCTGTTTTAAAATATTAGTAATTTTTGCCAGTGGCATTGTGGCAAAAAGTATTTTTACCAGGACCTTTTTTTCCATGGTTTTTTCCATAGTTTTTCCCACTTTGGCAAAATTTATTCAACCCTGTTTTTTTTTTTTACAGTTTTGACATAATTTTACCCCATATAAAATTTAAGGCACATTGTGTTTTTGTGTGAGTGCACATAGAGTATCTGGGAGGGGGAGGGGGGATTTTCAAAATATTCTGTCTACCAGAGACAATTAATGTAGGAGCAAAGTTCCACAGACATTTTATAAGAGTATTTTTGCTCTGATTTTTAAAAAAAAATTCTGCATTTAAAAAAGTTGAAAATTTTTATATTAAAATATTGTTGGAAGTTTGCTGCTGCAGTAACTGGGTTCTGGTCTTGACTACCTATCACAGCCGACACCTATAATTCATCCGAAGAAATGAAATGAAAAAAAAAAGAAACATATGTTATGCACATCACATGCTTCACGGTCAAACAGAAATGTGCCAGTATGTTGCAGTGTTGTCTGTTGAGTATTTTTTTTTTTTAATTCTGATTACTTGATTGCTACCACTTTTTTAAATAGTAATATTTCCTTTATTTAATGACAAATTTATTTAAATGACTATTACTATTTCAAAACAAATTACAGCAATGAAGTAATTTGAATAACAATAGAAACCCACCCAATAGGCTTCTACTTTAGCCATCCCAGAGTTGGAGTCAGAGTCTGTTCCTTTAAAATTTCAGGAGTTGGAGTCAGTCATTTTTCCCACCGACTCCACAGCCCTGGTTTATATATTTTATCTTAAATCTTCATAGTGCTATAGAAGAAAATGTGTTCAAGGTTTATCCATATATTTAGAAAAATAAAATTATTATTTTACAAGGAGATATGTCGAACATATTCGATGAATAATTATACATAATTTTCTAATGCAAAAAAAAAAAAAAAAAACAGATTTGCAGCTTTAAGAGGTTTTAAAGTTTAAAACAACTTCACGAGGAGTCTATCTAAAGTGGAGATTATGTGTAGCCATAAAAGAATGGCTATGGGTTGTGCATCCCTATTAACATGTTTAAAATGTTTCAATGTTTATTAAAATGAATAACAATATCTTTTTTGTGTTATGATTCTTATGTTTTCAATTAAATCAACAGGTTTCTTTTTTCTTTCTAGTTTTCAGCTTTTCTCTTTTTAATGTTTGTGGCTGAAATTGCTGGAACTTTTTATGGATATTCTCATCAAGATGAAGTAATTAATTTTATTACTATTATAATTATATTAAACTTTGTGTAAGCCAGAAATTTGTCTTGTGCAGAAAGATTATTTTAAAGTCCCATAGAATGATTTTCAATACTGTAAACTGTCTAAGGCACAATACTATTTAAAATGGAAAATTTTCTTTGTCCCAATTGATTTAGCCTTAGAAAGAATTTATTGTATTTGTGAAATTGATTTTAATAAAAAAAAAAAAAACAGTGTCAATAATAAAATTATACGTTATGTAATGATTTTTATAGCGAGATTTAGGGAACGTAGAACTTATACCGGGAAAAATAAACGAAGTGACGATTCTCTCGAAAAATATTCCGATTGAATCCAAACCTGAAAATTCAATTTAGGAAAGAATATAAGTTAACTATCCCGAAATCTCTCTATATTGCGTAATCTCAAGAGGTAGTAACATTGCGTTGTAAAGAAAAGTAAAATTAATACAAGTTAAAATTAAATGTTGGAATTGTAAAATTTAAATTAAAAGCTTAATTGTAAGATTTAATAAGTTGATCCAACTGCATTCTGTATCCAGTGAAATGTAAAAAGGAAAAACAAAATAACTCACCAAATAGATGCCACACTGTAGTTTATTCAAATTCAAATCGTGCACTTAAAGAATTTCAAACAAAGATAACTATACTTATATATATTTGACAATCTTCTGTTTCACCATACTTTATACAAAATAACCACTTATGAAGACATATCAATATATCAAAAATGCGTAAAGTAAAATGTTCAGCTTAAGAAAATTAAATTATAATGCTATACATTTAAATAAGAAAATTGTCTTTAGATCTAATTTTTAATATTGCTGCCATAGGAATGTTTATGAAGATTGATATTGTCTGTTAAAATTATAGGAATGTTTATGAAGGTTGAAATTTTCTGTTAAAATTATGGCTGAGTCGGCAAATTATCAACTATTGTTCGTAAATCGTTTAAGTTCGAAGTTATGATGCTACCATTGGCAAAAGGAAGATCTCAAACGACGAAAAGTGCGCTGACAGAACTGGAAAATGTGAGTGATTATTCACACTTTCTTGAAATCATTGCAGAAAAACTAAAATCTGACCTCTGGTCTAGATGACACATAATGATATAGGTATTCTGTAAATAGGCTGGTGGTTAGGGCTTATCGAAAAAATCCAAATTTTTTAGATCTTTTAGCGGTAGTGCGGGAAAGTTGTGAACTCCCTTTATTAAAAAGTGTGCGAAATCTTAAAACTGTGGGTTGATATCTTCTGTCGCCTCAGTGGGCCTAAAGTTATAAAAAATGGACTAAAAATGATTAAAAATCAAAAATTAATAAATAATCACAGATTTCGCTCATTGGTTTGAGGTAGTGGTTACAAGTTACTCTTTTGTAACAACAACAACCATAGAAAATTGTAGAATTATAGGTTGATATCTTCTGTCGCGTCATCGGCATCGAATTTTTTAAATTTTGATGCAGTTTGGTAGTTTTCTGCATTACTGTTTACTGCTTGCACGATGCACAATCGAGACAGACTGGGTTTGTCGATCTGCCAAAATAGTGAAACACCCTTATTTTCACGCCGAGAAACAACAGCCATAAAAAAAATTAGGTTAATATCATATAAAATAATTACATCAATCAGCTAATTTTTAATCAATTAAAATAATATAATAATTTTAATATGTTAATATCTTCTGCTGCTTCATCGACACCAAATTTGGGAAAATGAAGGCAAAATTTTAAATAAATACACGTCACACTTACCTCATTTTAATGCAAACACAAAATTTATTTTACCTTTCGAACATACAAATGACAAAATCATTACTGGCTTACTTCAAATTTTGACATGTGTTTTCTGGATTCTAGTGTCGCTCTAATAAATCTATCCCTGTTCTGCCTCCCAACTGTTTTTCTGGAGGCTGCAGTGACTAGTTTCACAATCCGCTCTACCGCTTGTGTGTGTGAAGCAAATTTAATAAAGTCCCAGCAATACATTGGCATACTGCCCTGTATCATCTTCAGAAATTCTTGAGAACAGGAGGCGATATCACATAACAAGCTCGCCAGTCAATAAGATCTACATAGTCTGTAGCTCCAAAGTTAACAGCAGGAATAACAAATTTGCGAACACAATTTCCGTCTGGGCTAATTTGTCTTGCCTTGATAATCCGCCGATCTGCAAGGGTCCTAATACGGCAGCTATCATCAGATAACATGGCCAAAAGCATGTTTACTTGAGCCGCAAAGTAAGCGTTGCGAAAAATAACTGGGTCGATTATGTCACAATACTTTTTTGGCAATTACCGAGATGAGCTGATCAAATACCACAGGTGTCTCGCACCATCCTTTATGGAATGACGAATCTTAATTCGGAATCATGAAAGTGCGTAGACTCTTAGAATGAATACAACAAAATGTTAGCAACTCATTTGATGGGCCTGATGTTGATATATATAACCTCAGTATTCGATTGGAAGTTGTTAGCCAGCGGGACAAATTCAACGTTCCCGGTTCCCGGCCGGAAATGTAGATCTGAACAACAAACGCCAGAACTAATGGTGGTACAAATGTCTAATAAGTATTTCTGATCTGAACTGAGGATGGTAGGATCAATGTCTGGCAACTTGCATTCAATGCTATTAAAAGCAACAATTGAAAGCTTTTCGTATCCTTTAAGGTTTCGTCCAATGTCTCCGGTGTAATATGTGGAGCCAGATGACTTGCCGTCTATGGACTCAAACAGGTGTTGTAATGGCAACTCATTGAAATAAAGTAAGCAGATGGTCCATTGTACTAGTCTCTGAAGTTTCAATTCAAGCCTGCGAATTACGCCATTAGACATTCCTGTGTTCACTACAGTGCCGTCACACCCGAGAACAATAAGGTTGCTAAAATCATCCAATAAAGCTCTTGTTACGTATTCGTAAATGCTATTAGATATATCAAGACTAGATCTGCTTTCAAGTGTAACATGTCCCATATACGTAGAACCAGGCTCCGATACAATACAGCAATGCGCTTCTACAATTGTACTTTAGAACTGCTTGTCCTCGAGTGTTTCTGATGTTAAGGTTTTGTCATGTCGTCCATCAAAATAAAAGCCAGATAGAGTGGAACAATTTTCATTTGATTTTGAGACCATTTTTATGTAAATTCTCAAATTTTCCCTCAATATTTTATTTTTGCCTGTGACGAGGCCTGTATCTGATTCCGATATTAAACCCAAATCTTACGTAACACGCAATGCAATAGCAGCCGTGGCTCTGTTGGAGACACCATACCTTTTACTGACAAGAACTGTGTTGTCCAGTTTTAAATGCATTTGAACACTCCTTGTGAGTTCCCACATTGCCTTCACTATTTTGGCAGACCGCCAAACCCAGTCTGTCTCGATTGTGTATTGTGCAAGCAGTAAACAATTATGCAGAAAACTACCAAAATGCGTCAAAATTTCCAAAATTCGATGCCGATGAGGCAACAGCAGATATTAATCTATAATTCTACAATTTTCTATGGTTGTTGTTGTTACAAAATAGTAACTTGTAAGCACTACCTCAAACCGATGAGCGAAATCTGTGATTATTTATTAATTTTTGATTTTTAATCATTTTTAGTCCATTTTTTATAATTTTAGGCCCACTGAGGCGACAGAAGATATCAACCCACAGTTTTAAGATTTCGCACGTTTTTTAATAAAGGGAGTTCACAACTTTTCCACACTACTGCAAAAAGATCTAAGAAATTTGGATTTTTTCGATACGCCCTACTGGTGGTGCTTGAAGTTTCATACGTTGGTGATATTTCTCTAAAAAATCAGTGATGACATATCATTTGAGACGTTGAAAATATAGTATAGTTGAGAAACTGTAGTTATTTTACAAGTACGGCATCGCATCTAAACAGGACGAACGGATATTTTTTCTTCAGCAGTCTGCATACTGACGATCGTTGCTGACGAAAATTCCCTAACAAAACTGGATAACTTCTTCTACTGCCGGAAATTGCTGAACTGCCGCCAGGCCCAAGGCCCGACAGCCTAAAAAGTTGTTGTTGTTCAGTTGAGTATGTCTGGAGAAGTGATTCTCTCCCGAATTCTCAAAGTACGGTAGAACACTCTAAGATTTGAAATTTCCGCCAATCAGATAGCAGCATTTCCCAACGTTTCCAAAATTAACTGTCGCACTCGTGACACCACCTGACGGAGTTTTTGAAGAAGCTCACCTACACGGTCAAAGTTAAATTTTAACTGTATTGCACCCCTGGCGACACATCATTAAAAATGTTCTAGGAGTTTCGATCCGTCACCTTGAATCGTCTAAAAACTGACCTCGCTCTACATGAGTCATTGACACAGAAAAATGAGCGGTTAACGTGAAGTAAATAGTAGTTGTTTACAGGAATGCATCTGAAAATTTATCAATGGCCGATCATAGCGAAAATCTGCGAGCTTCAAAACAAAATAAAAGAAAGTAATTAAAAATCGATAACTGCCAAACTTATGGATGAAAATAAATGAAATTTTAGCAATCTAAATAAAATAAGAAGTTCTTTCCACCAGATATGTTTTGAAAGTAAAAATATTTAATTTAAGGAATTTTGAAAAAGTTATTATTGTACTTAGAAATTTTGAAACGATATATGAAAGTTTTTGCAATTCTGAAAGATTTTGCATTGATCAAAATCAGTGAATCTGACTTTCCGAAAAGAATAAAATTAGCGATTAACCATTTTTAATAAATATTATTGAAAAGGAAATACACTATATTTTAGAATAATTATTTATTTTAGACTGTCTGTTATTTAAGAAAAGTGGATATTATTTAAAAGTTAGAAAAAGTAAGTTAGAAATATTTTTATTTTAGATAATTTGAAATTACGTTTAATTAATATTGTAAAGTGAATAAATTGTAAATTAAATTGAAATGAATATCCTAAAACATATGTAATGGAAAGATTCTGAAATTAATTTATGCTCTCACCAAAAGTAAACAATTTAAAAAGAATGTTTGAAAAGAAAGAAACCTGTAAATGAAATAACGAAATTTAGCTTAATTAATTTAAATGAATTTAATGAGTTTAATTAAATGGATGAATAAATTGAAGTTAAATATTAAAATACTGAATAAATTAAGAGTAAAATTTTAAATCATAACAATTTTGTTCAGGGGCAGATCCATTCCGTGATTTTGTGTTGCGAGGGAGGACACATCTCTTAATAAAACAGTAATAATGATGTGTGTTTCTATACAACAAAATGAGTACTTCTTTATTATTTCGGCCCCCACAATTGTGATTATGTCAATGTTTTATTTACAATTTTTCCAAACTTGTGAAGGTGAACATGTAATAAAGAAATAAAAATAGATAACAATAAATAATATAATATTCTATGTTTTTAAGAATACAGTGGGTGATCGGTTAACGAACTGTTCGGTTTACGAACAGATCGGTTAACGAACATTTTCGCGAGAGAATTTTACGTTCGGATAACGAACACATGTTCAGTTAACGAACACCTAAAAAAACAAAGCCAAGAAGAAGCAATGCTGTGTTTCAGATTTGCAGAGTCGTATTTAATTGCATCTTGCATGTACTATCATCGACTTAGAGAACATTTTAACAGTTGTATACTTATGGCCTAATTTATTCAAGGGCACCTGGGGGTTCGGGACCTACATTTTAGGGCCCTCGCGTTAGAATGAAGAATACAAAAACATTAATTTTTATATTTGTGTCCATTTTTATAGAAATATTTTTAATTGGAAATTAATTATTCTAACTGAAATTTAGTTCCTAAATTATTAACAAGCCCTATGGCTTCACTGGAATTTTATCGGGCTCTACAGTAAACACACTCTTTTAGAAAACTAATGGAGTTTTTGATAGGTCAAAGTAATAAACTTATATGATTTAATGCTGTAGTCAAAGAATGTGATCCTAAAAGTTTTTAGAAAGTGTATGTCATTTATTTTTTTAAGTACGGCACGTCACGGACAAAGCCATGGAACTGCGATCTGTCCATATTAAATAAGGACGCATATTAGCCCTATTAAAATGGGAAGATTGAAAAGTCCAGAAAAAAATAATAAGCTTTTGTCAAATATTTAATGCCCCACAAACTCAAAAAAAGCATGACTGAAGGATTGACAAGACGGTATATATGTAATATATGTTTTATTATTATGACATTTAATTAAATTTAGGGAGAATTTATATTAATTAATTTTTATATATTATTTAGCTTTTAAGAACAAATTAATTGAATTCCCATACAAATCTATACTAAATCTATGATCGGTTAACGAACAATTCGGTTAGCGAACATTGTTTTGGAACGGATTAAGTTCGTTAACCGATCACCCACTGTACTTTTTGCATTGTTTCATGACAATATTTTATAACAATTTCTTACACTGTTTCAAAAGAATATTTTTAATGATTTTTTATATAATGCTCTATATTATAGGCCATATCATTGCAATTGCTTTCAAGAATTTATGAAAAGAAAAAAGTTTGTAATAATTTTTGTGTATTATTATCTCATATTACCTCTATAGTCAGGTTCCTCTTAAGCATAGATAGGGCAGCTCATGATGGTTAATGTGTTTGTTACACACACACACACAAAAAGAGAATTAATATATATATATATATGAAATCTGGAACATGAAGTATATTCTGGAATGAAACACAATATGATGACAATATAAACAAATGCTACTTCTTTAAGACTGCAAGCATTTAGTGTGATTTAAAACCTAACTCTGTGTTGCCTCTTGTTTGTTTTGGAGATTCATCCTTGGAAACTTCTATAATAAGAAAGTACCTCAAAATGTTTTCTATGGAAATTTTTCTTTTTTAGGGTTTCGTTCATCTCACGAAACCCTATTACTCTTGCTTCGTTGTCTGTCTGTCACAGAGCTATTCTCAGAAACTATGTAACTTACAGAGTTGAAACTTTGTGTATATAGCTGAATACCAGCTATAAAGAGCTCAAAATATTAAAATTTGAAAAATTCGTATTAATTTAATAAATAGAGATAAAAAACCAAAATTCTAACAGCCTTTTCCTATTAAATTTAAACATTTTTCGTTATAGCAGATGCCAAAAATTAAAAATCCACAATGAAATTCTTTCTACAATAATTAATTTTCTATCAGACGATTTCCACGTGAAAAATGAAAATGAAATAAAAATTTTCACCAATTGAAAAAAAGATTAATATGAAATAAAAATGATTGACGTCATAGTGGTAATAAAACAGAAATTTTCAAAGATTTCTCAATAATACAAGGAGTATGTGTATGTACACAAAGCAGATTAATATCATGTCATTAGAGAATTAAAAAGAAAATCTGACGTCATATTGGAAGTTTAACGAATTTTTCAGATGTTTGAAAATAATACATAGTGAGTATCAATATAAGTAATAGAGAATAGTAAATATATGCGTTTGAGAAACATATTGAATCATGATGAAAATCCGATTATGGAAATATTCGCATATTTTAACATTTTGAAGGTGTACAACATGTTTAATTTTGAAATTATTTTTTTATATCGCATTTAGTCCGCATGACAGATATTATTATGACAGAATATAATAGCCGGCTTCGCTCGCTATCGGGTTGGTTTGGATACTCGAAAAAATAGACCGGTAAATTTTCATTTTATAAAAAACCAAAAGCATTTTTTTTTTTTTGGTTGCTAAATGAAATTTATTTGGATTTATTAAAGAAAGGATAAAGTGTTTTGAAAGGAATATTAAACGAAACCCTTTGAGCGATCTTTGATCACACTTACCCATTTGTTTAAATTTGTGCAAGGGGAAAGAGATGATCGTCTTTGATTTTATTTACTTATCTTTCAAAATATAAATAATGAATAGCGTTTATGTTTGATACGCCATTATATTTAAATCCATTTGAAGTGAGTTAAGTGTACATCTTCTCAAGACGTTTGTTTATCTTTCAACTTTAATGTGTTTTTGAAGTGAGCTATTGATACAGTGATAAAGTAAATATATTGGTGTATTTATTTAACATTTCCTTTCAATCTCTGGAGCACGGAGTTAATTTATTCAATTTGAAAGTTGCAATTGCTTTTCCTTCTCTGAAAGTACTTGCACTTAATTGTCATGAAGTTACCTTATTTTTAATTCCAATTCATATAATCTAAAAGAAGTATTTTTCTTCTATCAGAAACCAAAATAGTATGTAGTTACAATCACCTTTTATTATGTGTGTTTTGTTTTATTTAATTGTTTTTAATAAATCTTAAGTTATCTTTTAAACCTATTTGCTTTCTTTATATTGCCACACATATATCATGTTTTCAGCAAGTTTGACTTTTAGTTCTTTAACTCAAGTATAATAATTTATTCATTTTGATAAAACTTTTCTATTCAGTTTAGGTACATTAGCAAATATATTTTTCCACTGCAATTTACACTTCTGCTAATTTAAATTTTAACTTTACTTAAATGTAATTCACATCAATGTCAGGGAAGCTGCGCAATAGTGTGACATGCAGATCTGGCTCCTAGAAGCACAATCGGAGGTTGAAAACAAAACAAAAAAAAAAACATCCCTTGTATTACCAACTCTTTCACAAACTAAAATAAAATTTTATTTAAATTGCCCTTTTCTTAAATTGTCTTCTTTTTTAAAATAGTCTTTTTCTTAAATCGGAGAGATTGGCTAGATAGCATTGGGACTTGTGATGTTTGCTTAAACCAGGTCCTTCTAAATTGATTTAACCTCTGATTGCCACACATGCAAGTAAATACATCGATGTAGATAGATCATTTTTCCGATGTTAGATCGGTATTTTGTTTTAGATTGATTTAAAGCCAATAGCCAATAGATAAATAGCATTTTCGATGTTAGCTTTAAATAAATTTTTTGTTTTAAATCTATTTAGTTAAATCGGATTTCTGATATTATTTTTAACAAGTCAAACTAATCTGTAAAATTTCAGGTGAAATGCAAACCTGTAAAAGATTGATTTCTGGAAGAGGCCTTTCTTGACTATGTTGCCTTGAGTATAGTGTCTTCACATGGAAGACTAACAACAAGCAGCCTAAATTCTTGTCATTATAATAAAAAACCATGTTTGTCTGATGTGTTCATTACGGGCTGACCAAGCTGTAAAATCGCCTGAGAATGTGCCATTTTAGGCTAATTTCAGAGATTTAATTTTTTAATAAAGTTGCATAAAATTTATCTTTTTAGAAGCACTGAAAAAAATTGTGAAAGATGAGTTATATTAAAATATGCATATATTTCCAGATATCTCCAGTTGAAATTTGCCAAGTAATAAAAACAATGTAAATAGAAGTGATTCATTTCTTTGTGATTCAATAAAATAATTACATTGGACGAATCAACTGCCTGTAAAATGTCATTGCTAATTAATGAATCTGATTATAATAAATTACATGTTTAGAATTCTCGTGAAAATATACCGATGGATGTATAATTTTCAAATCAATAAATGTAATATCTAAAAAAATTTCGATAGACCTGGAATCCTTCCACTATAAAGAAAGGAGTTTTGTTTTATTATTGTTAACTTTAAAATGAGTTTTGTCTTAAATCGATTTAAAGAAATAGGTAAATTGAATTTCCGATGTTAGTTTTAAATAGATTTAAGGCCCAAGCTTATACTTGGTACCAGTGCTGTAGTTGGGTGGGAACGCGTGGGAACGCCGTTCCCAGAAACATTTTTTTTTTTAGTGTAAAAAAAATAACGCGTACGAGTACAAGCCTTTTTTTTCTTCAGACTGTGAAAACTATACCCATTTCAATGTTTGAATGTGAAAGAGCATTCATCTGTATGAATAACATCATGACCTATGCGAAAAATTCACTCCTTATCTACTCTATGAAAAGGTGAGTTCCCACAAATATTTTTTTTCCAACTACAGCACTGCTTGGTACAAAAAATAAACTGAAAATACAATCTTAATCAAAAATTTATGAACTTGTGAAGTTTAAGTTAATCTTGTGGTTATTTGTGGTGAAATTTTTGAAATGTTGTCGGAATTGCATGATCCTGCATTTTAATGTGAAATCTGATGAAGCTAACAGCTAACAAGGTGAAACATAAAACATTATATTTGAATTATATCCTGTAGATCACCATTTTCAACTGTTGTGCCTGGAGAAGACTTAAGGTGTGCTGCTTAGATTTTCAGTAAAGTTTTATCAAGATTTTATGACTTATCAAAATGATGATGCATTATTGAGTTCTTGGGTAAATATTTGCCCTTTTACATCATTAATAAGTAGGAAATTCAGGGGAATACTTTTATTTGTTTATGAACTAATTGAGAAAAAATAATACCAAGCATAGTTTAGAATTATTAGTTACATAGTTTAGAATAGTACATAATTCAGAAAGATAATATTAACTATACATTATTTAATGAAAGTTATTAAAATTGTATATCTCTGAAAGAAAATGAAATACTGCAAAGGCTGAATTAACCAGCATGTTCGGGAAATGCTGATTGTCGAATGCTTTAAATGTCCGGAAAGTTAAGTGTTACAAAATATATATCTGATATGATCAATAAGATAGTGAAGCAGAAAAACTATTTTTTGCTTATTTTACTGTCGAAGTCAATCAAATGATTCTGATTTTATTAATTTCAAATTTGCTATTGATGAACTTAATTTTACCTAATTAAAAGTAAAAGTAAAAAGTATTTTTTGCATGAATATAATTCTAAGTTTATTGTTTAATATTTTGTAACTTTGCAACATCTATAATGAGACATTTCATGAGAATTTTAATTTAACATTGTAAACAAGATGAGTAATAGATGCTGCTCTTGATAGAAATTGCAGGTAAATAATTGCCGTACACATATTGATTGTAAAAAAAATAAACCTATTTATGTATATAAGACGGCTTGAATAATAAAAATATTCACGTCCTTATATAATAAATCCCAATATGAGAAATATCAAAACTAATTACGTTTGCGAAATAACTCACAGTTATAATTTTTCAATCAGATTAAATAACGTAGTGGCCAAATAAAAAAAGTTGGTCGCCAGTAGTGTCCTGGCGACCGCATTTGTCAAGCCCTGCCCATATGAGATATTTTGAAAATAAGAATGCATTCCACTTCCATAGGTTTAACATTAGCGAGGGGATTTTGAAATCTGACTGACCAACCCCCTTTAAATAATATTAAATAATGTAATTTCAGTTTTCCTCTCTATCGATGGTGTTGAGAACAGGGTCGGACTGGGCCAGGGGAAAGGGCGCAGACCTTCGATTTTCAGAGGGCGCGAAAATGTTAAATAACTCATGTCAATCTTACTTATTTTTTCTGTGTTTTACTTGACAAGAGATAACACATTCGCATAGCACTAAGTAAGAAAATTGTTTAATATAATTGGGTTGTCCGGAAAGTTCGTGCCGGTTGGGAAAATCAATTCGTACCGGAAAATTCAACCCGTTAATTATTATACATTTGAATCGAATTTAATGTCTAATACTTAAATGGTAGAATTTTCCGGTATTATTTGATTTTCCCAACCGGCACGAACTTTCCGGACAACTCAATAATCATATATTCTAATACGAGCAAATCTTGTGTGTGGTTATATATATATATATATATATATATATATATATATATGCAAATTTTATCTTAAAAACGGCTCTAACGATTTTGACGAAATTTTGTATAATACCGTTTTGGGGCACCAGAAAACAATTGGGCTAGGTCACATGTTCGAGAAAATTCGATTAGTGGGTCATTTAGGGTCATTTTGGGTCATGGTCAAGCTAATTGTATCTAAAAAACGGTTCAAACGATTTTGACGAAATTTTGTATCCGACCATTTTCGGGCACGAGAAGACTATTGGGCTGGGTCACATGTTCGAGAACTTTCGATTAGTGGGTCATTTGTGGGTCAACGCGGGTAAAATTAATTTTATCTAAAAAACGGCTCTAACGATTTTGATTAAATTTTGTGTCCTACGAGTTTCGAGCACGATAAAATCATTGGGCTAGGTCACATGTCCGAGAAAATTCGATTAGTGGGTCATTTCTGGGTCATTGTGGGTCAAGATCTAAAAAGCGGCTCAATGTACACTAAATTTTGCAACTAATGGTTTTCGGGCACGAGAAGACTGTTGGGCTAGGTCACATGTTCGAGAAAATTCAATTAGTGGGTCATTTTGGGTCATAGTCAAGCTAATTGTATCTAAAAAACGGCTCAAATGATTTTGACGAAATTTTGTATTCCACGAGTTTCGGGTACGCGAAAATCATTGGGCTAGGTCACATGTTCGAGAAAATTCGATTAGTGGGTCATTTCTGAGTCATTGTGGGTCAAGATCTAAAAAGCGGCTCAATTTACACAAAATTTTGCATCCAATGGTTTTCGAGCACGAGAAGACTGTTGGGCTAAGTCACATGTTCAAGAAAATTCAATTAGTAGGTCATTTTGGTCATGGGTCATGATATTTGAACTCAAATTTAATTTTGACCGAGCATAGCTCGGTCTTCCCTGCTCGTATTATTGAGTCTAGAAAGACGACTTCGCTATATTCCTCGTGTATGTTTGATGTTCCATCAAATCTTTACAATGCTACACAATTTTCCAAAACATGTTATGTAATGTTCAAAAACGCTAGAAAGTTGAAAATAGTAGTTGAACACATTGTAGTAGATTGACTATAGGTTACGGCTTTCCTACTCTAGCTTTTTTGTCAGTAGAAGATGCCTTAAAAATTCATGGGAAAAAAGTGATCACCCTTACTAATTATCCTGCAAATAAGATATAAAAAAACATAGGTACCTATTTATTGGGAATAATATCTACTATTAAATTCTATTCATAAATTTTGTTTCGGGGATTGTCTACATATTAAAAAAATGCACGAACCATGATTTTTCAAATGGTAAAACCTACTTTTGACACTCTCTTTGAGTTCCCTGGATCAAGGTAACTTGGGAATATACTTCTCTTAAATCTCCATAGCCTTATAAAAGAAAATGTGTTAGGGGTTTGTCTAAAAATTTCGAAAAATAAAATTAAAATCCTACAAGAAAAAGTAATGAAAACATTCATTTAGACACCAGTAAATTATACAGGAATTTTAAATTTATAATTAACTTTCTTTCTATAAAAGTAAATACAGCAAAATGTTTCAGGTAATATATTACGATTTATTTTTTGTGGATCTTTTGAAAACAGAAGAAGGTTTTCTATATCTCGAAAACTAATTATTCAAATGAGATGTAAACTTACACACTAGTGATTTTTTTATACAAAAATTAATGCAATTCATGATTTATAATTTTTTAATGTGAATTTATCAATAACTTTAAAAAAAATGTCTTTGAATACAATAAAAGCCTGGAATATGTTTAGGTCAATTAAGTGTATTTCATTAAAAAATTAATAAAAATTCAATCGGTTGATTTTTATAAGTTTGTCAAATGTATTTAACATTAGCATCCTCAAACTTTAAACTCTTCTAATTCTATGAATATTTAAGATAAATACTATAAACTATACCTTTCCGCCAGCTGTCTCGATCCAAGGAACTCAAATGGGGTTAAAAAATGCGTGTTATGGTTTTAAATTCAAAGTTGGTATAATATTTAATATGTAGACGACTCCTGAAACATTATTTATGCATAGCATTAATTAGTAGACATTATTTCCAATCGATTGATACCTATAATTTTTTTTACAAATATTTTTACAGGAATTAGTAGGAGGGGATCGCTTTTTTTTTTTTTTTTTTTTGTCCAGGACTTTAAATTAACACTTTAGTCTAGCTTGATTTTTTTTTTGTCCAGGAGTGTAAATTAACACATTAGTCCAACTTGGTATATCCATAGTCGTGTCCATTAACAACAACAAAAATAACATTGCTTTACTTTTTTAGCAATTTCAGATTTTATTACAAGCTTAACGATATATATATATATATGTATATTACCGTCATCTTTCTGTGAGTTACGACTCTTCCCTTTTTTATATATATATTTTTTTTTATTCAAGCAAGACAGAATTATTGGGATATCATTAGTTCATTGTTTTCTAGCTTCGTTAGCCAACGATTGAGTTTGGCAGTCTTGCGATTGGCAGTTTGGCGATTGACATTGGCCAAAGATTTTTCTATTAGTTGGACCAACAGCTAACACTGCGTCTGAGTCAACGTTTGGCTGATCTTTGGTCTAAAGATATGAGTTGCCATTTGACCAACAGTCATGTTTACTGGAAAAAAACTGCGCTAATAATAACAATAAAATATGATAATAATTGACCTTATTTTAATTAGAAACTTCAACTAATTTGTCGATTTTTTTAGGCAAAAATTAATTATGCTTCTAGAATTACTGATTAAAATTGCTAAATATTTGTTTTTTCTTTAGCAAAGTAGTATATTTAAATGGAATCTCTGCAGGTGTCTACCTCATCACACACACACAGAAAAAGATTTAATATGCAAACTTCGTTCAAAAAATATTTATATCTAAAACAAAAATGTACTTTCCGTATGGAAATGGAAATAGAAATTCTGAAGTTAAAACTCATGCTTGATTTTTATTTTATTTCATTTATTTATTTATTTATGTATATATTTTTGGAAAAAGTACCACACATTATAGCAGTATTTGAATGTTGAACTATATGATGAATGTATGATGTATTACTGTTTGTATGTAAATGTGGAAAGAACACTTACTTGTGAAAATAATATTAGACTTGAAGCATTTGACCTAAGGAGAGACAGGAGGGGGAAGAGGTATTTTATCTGCTTTAAAAATTACTTTATGCATCCGTTAAATACTGAATTGATATCGCACTAGAAAAAAGTTTCTACTGAAAAGATAGATCGGAAATAGCTATTAGTAGTCTTAAATCACTGAAATAATTGAGTAAATTTACTTTTTTCAGAACACTCTTACCATGATTTGCAAATTTTTTATCACAATTAGAGATCAAGGGAAATATTTAAGTTTCCATAATTGAAATAAATCCCCCGGGGATTGCAATCCTGTAAGCTACAGGATTTTGCAGTCAGCGTTTTTTTTTTTTTAACCTACAATAGTTTCTGAATAGTAATCATCGCTTTATTAAATGATCGATTTTTCTGTGATGAAATAAAGTAATTTTTTATTGAAAATACATACCAGAATTTTCTATTAGTTATTTAATTACAGAAATGCTGTTATTAAATATATCTAAGATTACTATCCGAAAAATATAATAGGTTTTTTTAATAAAAAAAAAAAAAAACGCTGGCCGCGGGAATCTGCAGCTTGTAGAATTGCAATCCAGAAATGTGATCGAGGTTGTATTCCTCGAAAAGAAAGAGTATGTTTTCCAGTCAACAACAAAATCCACACAAAACGTTTTGGTTTTCTAATATTTATCTCTTTCTTTTATCAAACTGTTTTTCGAAAAGCATACTTTCGATTATAGGGACATTCAGGGCCGGCTTTAAAGGGGTGCAAGTTCGGTGACCAATGTTGAATTCAGGCGGTGGCCCGGGGGGGACATCATCCCTCTGAGCCTGGAAATGCCCCCCCCCCCCCCCCCGGAAGATTTGAGATTTTATGCTTTCAATGGGCAAAAAGTGGAATCCCCCCCCCTGGAGCTACAGAAATCCCTTCCGGACAAAAGTGTCTGAATTCAACACTGTGGGTGACCGCCCTGGGTTGACCGCCTAATAGCTAAGGGACGGAAAATTTCCAAAATATTTAGCCTAAATGTAAGACCTAAAACATATTATTTTAAGAACCAATGAAAAAATTTCTCGCAGGGCGCGGGAGTAATACCTGGGCGTAGTATCCACAGCGCGTCAGGGCTTTTAAAACTTTCCCTATGAACAAGATCTTAAATAGTACGCAAGAAGATTCCTCAATAGTATGCAAACACGTCTGCTTTGGTTTCCTATTCAGGAAATTCCTTCGATGTATCTTCAATTTCTTCATGATAATAAAAATCTCTCTCTTTTGACATTTGTCTTAATTGATGATTATTCGTAAGAAAATTATCCAAATTTAGTACAATAATCAGAATGTATGCTTATAGCCAGGGGAAAACATTGCAGTGGCTTAGGGGTGCAAAATTTTCCCTGGCTGAGGGCGCACCGGCCCTCGGGCCGATGGGCCGGCGGGCCAGTCCGAGCCTGGTTGAGAAATGCAATTACTTTAGTACCGAACACTAATTTTAGTGTGTGCCATCTTAACTGTTTACAATTAGTTCTTAACAGAATAATGTCTATAAAATGCAAAAAGAATAAACAGATTAATAAGTAGTTTTTAAAAGCTATCCGAACATTGAAAACCAAAGAAGAAATTGTATGAACACGAAAGAAACTGACAAAAAAGCAACCTCCCGCACGTAAGGGACTGTGTGATTGGAATGATATGAATGATGCGTTCCCCTCATGTATGTCTGTCAGCTTTCGTCCACATAAAGTTGTTTTGAAGATCAATTCTGCAGTTGCACGTACGAGCGGAGGTCTCTCTGTTGAAAACTTTCAATTTTTGCATTATTACAATTACGTTTTGTCTTTGTCATGTATAAGAGAAAGGGGGTTGGGGGGGGGTGAAAGAAGTTCATCCTACAAATGGAAAAAAATAGATATGTTCTTTAATTATTTTATTTAACTTGCTAATATATATATTTTTTCATTTTTCTTTGGGGGTTCACGTGCTCATGTGTGCCAATAGATGAGCTGTTTTTAGTACATTTTTGTTTGTTTGATCAATCTTACTTTCATCACGCAGAGGCTGAGCAAAATCCAGCAGAACCTGAATTTTCTATTAATTTGGTAGAAAATTTTTTATGGGTTCTTAGAGGTGAATGATATGACAGCTATAAGTGGTGGAAAAAAAAACATTCTTTAGGTGGTTCATTCGGTTTGAAGTTTATCATTTGAGCTTCCTTATGTACAAGGTTTATCATATTTTAAGAGATTCATTCGATTCGAGGCCCTGATGTAAATTAGGAGCCCGCTAGTTTCCTATTAAGTTGGTTGAAAATTTGTTATGGTTTCTTAAAGCTGAATTATATGACAACTGTAAAATGTGAAAAAAAAACATTCTTTATGTTTATGATAACATTATTCGAACTTGCAAATGATAACAGAAACAACAATTATATTAAACAGCAACCACTGTATTTTGAAATGATTTTTATATCATGTTAGGTTTGCATGAGTACTATGCAGTTTTGTTTGGAATTTTGTCAATTTAATTAGTTAATATTTCCATTTATTTCTTGATAAATCTATAGTTCATCTTATAAACAAATATCTATTCTTTTTACAATTAGCTGGAATCAATAACTAAAATTATTTCTTAGAGAAAATCTTATCTTCAATACAGTTATGCTTTATTTTACTTATAACTGAATCATAATTTATTAATTTAGCATCGTTTTTAGGGTTTCGTTCATCTCACGAAACCCTATTGCTCCCGCTCCGTTGTCTGTCTGTCACAGAGCCATTCTCAAAAACTATGTAACTTACAGAGTTGAAACTTTGTGAATAAATCAGAATATCAGCTGTGAAGAGCTGAAAATATTAAAATTTGAAAAATTCGTATTATTTTAATAAATAGAGATAAAAAACCAAAATTCTAACAGCCTTTTCCTTTTAAATTTAAACATTTTTCATTATAGCAGATGCCAAAGATTTAAAATCCACAATGAAATTCTTTCTACAATAATTAATTTTCTATCAGACGATTTCCACGTAAAAAATGAAAATGAAATAAAAAGTTTCACCAATTGAAAAAAAGATAAATATGAAATAAAATTGATTGACGTCATAGTCGTAATAAAACGGAAAATGTCTAAGATTTCTCAATAATACAAGGAGTATGAGTATGAGTAAGTAAACAAAGCAGATTAATATCACGTCATTAGAGAATTAAAAAGAAAATCTGACGTCCTATGGGAAGTTTAACTAGTTTTTCAGATGTTTGAGAATAATACAAAACGAGTATCAATATAAATAATAGAGAATGGTAAATATATGAGTTTGAGAAACATATTGAATCGTGATAAAAATCCGATTATGGAAATATTCGCATATTTTAATATTTTGAAAGTATACAATTTGTTTAATTTTGAAATTATTTTTTTAAGTATTGCATTTAGCCCGTATGACGGATATTATTATGACAGAATATAATAGCGGGCTTTGCCCGCTATCTGGCTGGTTTAGATATTCGAAAAAACGAAAAAATAGACCGGTAAATTTTTACTTTATAAAAAACTTAATTTTTTTTTTTTTTTGTTGTTGCTAAATGAAATTTGTTTGAATTCGTTAGAAAGGATAAAGTGTTTTGAAAGGAATATTAAACGAAACCCTTTGAGCGATCTTTGATCACACTTACCCACTTGTTTTAAATAGTCCCTTTTGAAAGTATATTCTACATTTTAGATTTGATTTAAATATTATATATCTTAACAAATGATGTATAATTTTGTAGGTGAAAAGCTCTGTTATGAAGAGAGTGCCGGATATGATAAAGAATGAATATAGTGTTCAGGATGCTGTAACATTAGCAGTTGATGAAATGCAACAAAGGGTATGCATATTTATTTGTTAGTTCATTATTATAAATTCTATAAATATTTGCGTACAGTATAACAATATTATGCAATTATTCTTTTTTCTGCATTTGAGTATTCTGATTAAATTCAAACTTAATTTCCAAATTAATGGGAAATTTAGGTTCTGCTGGATTTTTCCCAGCCTCTGCATGATGTAACTGTATGGAAGAGTAAGTAGTAGTATTTATTACTTTTAATGAAACCTGCTTCTGAAATCATCTTTTATTCTGTAAGCTGTAAACTGATTTAATCTTTATTATATTGGTAATAAGCTTGCTGTCTAATATGACATGAAATTTTTTGGGTCAGTCGAGCAAGGCTCGAGTTAAGTGACTGTAAAAGGTTTTCAGTGTTATTTTATATAATTAGCTGGATATTGCCCATCTATATGGTCAGTTCGAGGGCACTCTCAATATTTGCAAGTTATTACACTTTAATTTCCGACCAAAACGTAAATAATCATATTAGTCATTCTCTCCTCGCACCCCTTTCATGTGTAAATAAAAATACACAAAGTGTATATCTTTACTTTAATTCATTTGAAATAATTTGATATAAACCGCAAAATACAAAGCATAAAGAACTTTATTTTCTGAAAAACACTTTCCAAAAACAGAAAAGAAAAAACCTCTATAAAATGAAAATTACCCAATATATGATATTTTAAAAATAGATGGTGAATGATAAACTTTGATTATTTTGCAGGTGAATGACGTCTAGTGCATTGATATTCAGAAATACAAAATTATCTGGAAAAAAAGAAACTGTTGCCAATGTCTAACATTTTCCATACCTCCAAAGAAATAGTGTCACTGCTGCATGTTCTGAAATCTTTATTATTAATGTTCAGAAACGTCTGACTGTGTGTGTGTGTGTGTGTGTGTGTGTGTGTGTGTGTGTGTGTGTGTGTGTGTGTGTGTGTGTGTGTGTGTGTGTGTGTCTGTCTGTCTGTCTGTCTGTCTGCCTGCCGTCTGTGACTGCAAAAACTCTGCTCGCTAAGCCAGCAGACCAACGATCTTGGTGTTAAAAATTTTCGGAAAATGCCAGATTTGTTGATATTCATTATCATAGAATTCAATCCTTAATTAAGAAAGTTATTAATTGAGAAAGCCTTGAAAATTAAGCGCAAAAGATATTTTTACAGAAACAAAGAAAGAATCTCATTCCTGCTTAAATTTGTACCTTGATGTGAGGCTAGCTAAGCTCGCAACCGACCAATCAGCTTCCGTCTTTGACCTACACCCAGATATTTTTTGTTCCAGCTGTGGTAAAAATGGCGTACTGCATGTTTTTTGGTCTTTTCGAAAATATCTTCCCATCCCCACGAAAATTTGCAAATGTACGTAAAAAAATTTTCGCGAATTCAGGATGGTAAATTTTGTAAAATTTGACCAATTAGAAGAGAACATATCAATTAGTAAACTTTTAAATTTAGGTCGAAAAAAAGATCAGTTTTAATTTCAATACTCCATCAGGTGTCTATTGGAGACAAAACTTCTGCTTAAGAAATAATAAAACAAAACTCCTTTCTTTATAGTGGAAGGATTCCAGGTCTATCGAAATTTTTTTAAATATTACATTTCTCGATTTGAAAATTATACATCTATCGGTATATTTTCATGAGAATTCTAAATATGTAATTCATTATAATCAGATTCATTAGTTAGCAATGACATTTACAGGCAGTTGATTCATCCAATGTCCTTCTTTTATTGAATCGCAAAGAAATGAATCACTTCTATTTACATTGTTTTTATTACTTCGCAAATTTCAACTGGTGATATCTGGAAATATATGCATATTTTAATATAACTCATCTTTCACAATTTTTTTCGGTGCTTCTAAAAAGATAAATTTTATGCAGCTTTATTAAAAAATTAAATCTCTGAAATTAGCCTAAAATGGCACATTCTCAGGCGATTTTACAGCTTGGAATGTCAGCATGTAATGAACACATCAGACATACATGATTTTTTATTATAATGACAAGAATTTAGGCTGCTTATTGTTAGTCTTCCATGTGAAAACACTATACTCAAGGCAACATAGTCAAGAAAGGCCTCTTTCAAAAATCAATCTTTTACAGGTTTGCATTTCACCTGAAATTTTACAGATTAGTTTGACTTGTTAATCATTAAGCAGTGGGCCAGTCAACAAGAAATGCTAATCAATTGAGAAAAAAAATCCTTTGTCAATTTTTAACAAACCAGTCAAAAAAATTGTTATATAACATTGTCACATTGCATTCATATTAATGAGTGTTCTAATTGGATACTTTCATTAGCAACTTCCATAAATAAATAAATTTATTATAATATAATGACTATTCTATGTATATTTTTGTGCCGACATACAATATTCTAATTGAGCCATGTGATTTTCTGAGAGCCCCTTGCTGATTTCCAAAGTGCCGGGCAATTTCTTTTAACCTGCCATTTCATTATTCAAGTTTGGTCGGAGGTCCTCTTAGAAAGTAAAGTCAACTCTGATTGGTTCGTGATCATCAATGATCAAAGTTTGCTTTTACTCGCCAGTGGCTTGTTTCTATGTATCTTGTGTGAGTCTGAATAAACACATGCGAAGTAATTCAAAGTTAAATCGATGCAGTGAACCTGATTTTATACAAATGACAAATCATTGAAGCTAAAACACATGTGCGACCCAATTTAAGTTAGCAGTCCTATCCAATACTTCAAAAGCAGAGTCCAATTTAGGGCTGCACGTGTTTTATGCTAAATCACCTCAACCACTAGTAGTTTCATGGACCTGACCCGGTCAGAACAAAAGTTATCTTGACTCAGCCTGGTCAGTGTAAAACCGAAAAGTTTGGCCCAGCCCATGCAAAAATCAATAAAATTAGGCCTGACCTGAATTTAAAAAATAACTATCTTTCTACAATTTGTTGCTTGATACACTAACGTATCACCTTAACACTAATTAAAATAAGCAGAGGTTAGTCGCTAGGATTAAAACACAGATTGGAAACGGAATTTTATTAAACTAAAAAAATGCCAAAGGTTTAAAAAAAAAATTTGTACAATATCACAATTATTTCCACAAAAAGAATTTCTTGTGAAAAATATTCCATGAATTGTCAAAAATGTTTTTGTCTAACATAGCCCAGCCCAAGTCTGTAGAAATAAAAGTAAGCCTGGGCCCCAACTTATGTGTAATAAAAAGCAATTTGCCCTGTCCCAGGTCTATGCAGATCTTATCAGGCAGTCCTTTCGATGTGAGAGCAACTAGTAACCAAACCAGCAGTAGCTTTAGTAACCATGATGTCCTGGGCAAGATTTGTTAGTGCCCTTATTAATGATACATTCTAAAGAGACTATGAAACAAAAGACCAAGTATTTTGCATATTTTCCATCGAATAGTGTTCAGCATCCTTGGCAGTTTGTTTGTGCTCATTTTTCTCTAAAGCCAGCCCTGCTGGTAACAACTTTGATCCATGAAACTTAAGTGTATCTTATTTTTTTAGTTCAATTGCTGTGGTGCCATTGACATTAGTGATTGGGCAAATTCTAGTTTCAACAACAAAAATGATAAACTCATTAGCACGGCTGATTTTAGAGTTCCTCACTCATGTTGCATTTCAAAAGAAAGCAAACAGTGTGATAATGCGACTAATATTATTGCTGCTAATACATTTTCGACTGAACTTCATTTTGAGGTAAGTATTTGAGATGTCTTTTATTTTGCAATATGTTTAATTTTATATATTCAATGCAGAAATTCCAGTTTTATGCTTAAAAAACTTAACTGAAAATTCCTTTTAGAATGAAATTAAAATTGCTGTGGCTCTTATAATTTATTCTGGATCATATATTTTAGGTGATTTTTTTTTTCACTATGGACATTTCTATTGTCATCAGAAATGTATTGTTCACTTTTAGATGTTTGTCATAAACACCAGTTGCTATTTTTATTCCATGTATTATGATTTTTTAAAAACTTGATTTAGTGGCTATTTCATACGTGTCATGGGACTTTTGCACATGGAATTTCAGCCAACAGACTCCACCTCAATCCCCCCCCCCCCCTCATTGAATCATTTAACTCTGATTTTAGTTTATTGTTTAGTCACTTTAGGAAAATATTAAAGGGTGCAGTGCCCTATCCTTTTTTAAAAAAGTGGTTGTACCCAGATATCTTTTGTAAAAATATTTGTAAATTTTTTTCTAAATTTGTGTGTTCTAGAACTGTCTCTTTTCTGTTCACAAGAAGATACATTTGAGATTATTAAACCCCTTTGTAATTTAATTGTATTTATATATATTTATAATTCATAAAACTATTCAAAATTAATGTTATTTATTTATCATTCCTAAAAATTGTATATTTTTCTTTTTATCCTAATAATGCATTTTCTCTCTAAATAATGCCCTTTTTTAGGTGCGTTCGTAATTATATAAATACGTAGCACCTATAGTTGTCGTCTGGTCCGTCTGTCCGCAACAGCGCAAAAGCTACCCGACCAAATGATTTGAAATTTAATATATATTAAGTAATTTGAATTTTTTGAAAATCAGTATTCTTTTTATAGCAGCTTCCGAGGATTAATTGTCAAGCGACTGAGATGTATCGCCAAGTTATCAGACATGTATGACGTTATAGTCTTATATGACATTTTATAACCTCTATATGGCCAAGTTATAGTCACATTCTTCATTGTATGAAATCCCGTCATACGTAATTAATTCAATTAGATAATGATTCTTGGTTGCCAGGGTAATTACATCCTATTTAAGATGGAGTCCTATTATTTCCATATTACTGAATTTAAAAACCAAATTTATATACTAAAATTGTTTAATTATAGCAATCATATAATCTACCAACAGTTTTTTAGATGGATGTTTTCGGAGATATAGATATTAAATGGAAAAAGAATCTAAATATGGATTTAAAGTTCTGAAATTTTCAAAGCTGAGGCTTCATTTTCACATTAAATTTTCAGTAACTGTCAACAAAAGATAAAATGTTGCCAACTTAAAATGTACTTATTTTATTATGGAAATTAATCATATCATAATAAAAGACGATATAATTCATTTCACTGAAATAATAACACTAAGAACGCACCTCATTTGTCACGTTTGACGTACAATTTCCAACTTGTTATTGAACTAGTAGTATCTTTTTTTTTTTTTTTACTAAATAGCACCCTGTTTTTTTTTTTTTTTTTTCTTTCTAGAGTGAACACTAGATTGTTATTACTGGTTCAACAAATAGTATTTTGACTAAATATTAAATTTTAAAAAAACAAAAACATATTTTTATGTAAATAAGAAATATTTTTTATAAACATTCAGTTTGGTTTGTAATTGGTCCACTTCCAAGTGTTGCCATCAGGGCTATAATGTCTTTCAAAGTGAATGTGAATACCATTAAAGGTTTTAAAATACCCTCTTACTCCAAATCGCATTTGTTCAAATAGACCATTTGACTATGCAGTTGAAAGCGATCAACAAACAGAGAGACTTTTCATTTTATGTTGAATATAAAATTAATATCAAGCTAAGTTGAATTGGTTAAAATATAAATTTTATCTGAATATTTTTGGGTATTATATATATATACATATAATTTTTTCTACTTAATTTTAAATTTAGCATAAAAATTAATATTTTTTTAATCTGCATTAATATTAATCACATTTTAGATATGACCTTAATTTTATTTTGAAGATCTAAGTTGCTTGTCTTCTGTTAAGTTTTAATCTGAAACTTATTAGTATTTTTATTAAGATCAAAGTAAAATAAATTACTTGTTACAAATTTTAGTTAATAACAACAAATAATCGGCACTTTTCTGTTATACCAACACCATACCAAATTGTATGCTAATGTACTATTAACAGCAACCCTGACCATGCAGAGGATTTTATTGCAATCTGTGCCAATCATTGTGACTCCCTATTTATTAAAAGTGAATCATTTTTATTATTATGTAATTGTAAGCATGCAAAACATCCCAATTAGCTATTTTTTTAATCAAAAATATTTTTTATTAAATTATAACGTACATTTTTGCTGACGTTAAGATAGATTTTACCATTTGGCAGTTACCTGATGATGAGAAAGCTGCAGTAAAATTGTTTTAGTGCTATGGAATTATACATAAAGAAAGTTATTTTATGAGATGGCGATTATGAACATTTCATAGTAAATCACAAATATAATTTTGTTGACTCTCACAGTGGCTGTTATACCCGATCTGTTGAGCGATTATTAGCATCACAAAATGGCATAATAATAAACACCACATCACCATTCGTTAATATGTTTACTAACCCAGTGTTGTAGTGCTAAGGAAAAAAGTTGGGATATGCTCATAGTCCAGAACATAGGGTCTGAACAATAGAATCTGGAATTCAGTAACACTAATTCATGCAATGAGATTTTCATTAAAGTTTGATTTTGAAACAGTTGTAGAATAACATTAAACTTGTCCACTGACAACAATCAAAATTACTGCATTTTTACTTTCCGGATATGTGTGGTGTAAGAAAAGTGTTGCAATCATAAAAAAAAAAGAAAGAGTCAAATTTTGGCATAGCTTTATGTTTTGGGGTTCCCTGGATCCGCTTTTGCTGTTTTGTTTTTTTTACACCAATGCTGTATCTATGTGCGTATGTTGGTGTTTCCTTAAGTTTTCAGGTCCCCTAAGTCCATTTTTGCTGTTTTACGATGAGTCTGTATGTCGTGTGTAAGTGAATGAATGAACATAATATCATTCAAACGATGGTTTTGACACTGCATACACCATTTTCAATAGTGATAAATATTGCAATGAACCTCAAAAACATTAATCAATTTAGTTGCAATTCAACCCAACTTATGGAAGTTAGAGTAAGAACAGATAAATAGATAGGCAGAGTATTAAAAATCAGTGCTTTATTTCTTAAAATTGTTTATTTATTAGTGTGCTTATCCTTTAAAAAAGGTATTAAGTTTGAAAAGTCTGCCTCCTCTCCTGTCCCTAGCGTCCCCTTGAAAATAAAAAGTAGAGGAACGTTCGAGCTAAAATTAAAAAGGGAGACGACACTGTCCTCCTGCGTACCCCCTAGACTACACCACTGGTTTAACCCTTCTTTATAATTTTTATGTTGCGACCCGATGTCTTTATTAAAAAAAAAATTAAAATTTTTATTGCAATACTAACAGACATTTACAATTTCATGCCTGCAGTTTAAATTGAGTTTTATTATTTTATTGCATAATATTTATTTCTTTTATTTTTTAAGCATATGTTTGTATTGATATAATAAAATAAATTCATGAAAGTCTGTAATTTTCAAATGTTATAGTTTTTAAATTATCACTTTTGTACCAACAATGTTAATTTTTTTCAATGTTTCATTTTGCACCAACTATTACGCTTGGTGACAATGATGTTGGTATAATGGAAAAGTACCAAATAATCTTTCTATAATTTTACCTGCATTTATATTGGTGATTTTCTGACTACAATTTTCCCATTCTTTTAATTATATCTGACATACGTAGCAGTTTCATAATATATTCACAGTGGAATGAAATTTTGGCATTTTCCTGGCAACAAATCTGTTGTTGCCAAAACATTTGCCTGGAAAATGTGATAAGTACACATGCTATTGATGGAAGACTTTTTAAAAACTGAATAAAATTTATTATTGGGTAACAAACGAGTGGATTTTTCATTGCTAAACTGAGCGTTAAGCTAACAGAGTGAAAAATGTCCCAAGCCGGGAATTGAACCTGGGACCCCAGAATAGCGCTCTGAGACTCTACCACTGAGCTACAAGGAACGATATCCCAACTTCACTCCTGTACAATTAATTGAAAATTAATTGGAAATTTACAAATTTATTATGTTATTAAAAATGAGAGAAATCCTGTTTAGCCTATTCTACAGAAATAAAGCTAAAAATGAAACTGTATTTTTTTTCTTATTTCTTTTTAGAATTTAAAATATAGCAGTAGATGATTATATATGTTATTAAATGTTCACAGCAGATTTTTTTTTTCTGTTTGTGTATGTGTGACAATTCTTTTGATACTGAAATCTTCATTTCATATACATGAAATTTTATTGCTTATTTTGATATACACCCATGTGAAAGTTTTCATAACTTGCCAAAACTCATGAATACGAGTATCATGAATACGAATATCATATTAGTTTAGAAAATTTACTTGTAATCAGGGCTTAATGTGCGCAGGAGCCCACCGGAGCTCAGCTCCAGTACTTCTCTGTTTTTAGTAAATATTTAAATATTGGCCAGAATTCACCGGAGCTCATAAACACTGCGCTCCGGAGCCCAGTGCCATAACACTTCTGAAAAACGAATCCTAAGTTACCCTTTCCTTTCTCTCCCATTTCCAATCTTTTGCCTACTTTTGTATCAAAACATTTATAAATGACGTAAGGTGTCGCTTATGTAAGAGATGGAGATGAAACAGGCTCGATTTTTATATCAGTCTTCGGGTTTTCAATCTGTCTTAAATTCAAATTTTATTTATTTCCATTTCAAATCATTTTAATGCTATTTTGATCAGAATAAAGAGTAAACAGAAATAGTATTTTTCTTTTTTGCATAGTTGCGAACTATTCATTTTTTGAGTTAACACTATTTCCGGACCATAATCCTGAGCTTATTTAATGAGTAACCGAATGCGAATAATTATCATTAAGATTAGGCAAAGGTTTCTATTTGGAAGTAGTAATAACTAAAAAGTGGAATAGTTGATAGCTAAATATACGCAGATAGATGTATTTAAAATTTTTATTTTGCGAAATAAAAAAACAATTCTTTAAATTTTTAAAATTTTGTATGAAATATAAATATGCAGATTGGAGTGACGGCGGAGGGAAGTGTTAGTACTGCAGAATATCAGGGCTCCGGTACTTTTTTTCTTAGAAATTAAGCCCTGTTTGTAATCCAAAATATAATTGTAATGTGCATCAAGAATTCTGTACAGATAATTTGCTTACTTGAAACATGTTTAACATTGAAACAAATCAAATCTCAATTCAAAAATATAATTTCCTTAGAGTTGATATTATTTAATTAAAAGAATAATTTGTAGCAGCAATGATTAGTCTGCCTAAGCTAACAATTCCATTTCTTTCTTGTAAAGTAAAATGAATTTCAAAAAGTTTTTCTTGTTACAGCATTTCTTAACCCTATTGTATATGTTTGCTTGTTCTCAAGATGATATAAATTCTATTTTAAGTATAATACAGTAGACTCCCTTAAATCTGCAACTCTAAAATCCACACATTGTTGCAGATGTAAACAATGAAGTTGTAAGGGAAAAATTCAAGGTGCTGCTGATGTCAGCCCCAATTGCAGTTTTTTTTAAACTTTTTTTGTTTATTTTTTATTATTTATTTATTTAATTATTTTAAAAAAATCTGTGTAGCTTTAAATTTTCAATAATTACAATTCTGATATAAATTAGCATATCTAAGGCAAAAACTTGGTACATCATAAGTTCTGCACAATATTTGCATGTGTAATTGTAACCAAATTGTTTGTTTATGTTTTTTGCATGCAGTTGCCGTTTTTTCAATATTTAATTATTTTTATTTTTAAATATGTAATTCTGGTTAATATGATTGAACTTAAGCTTTCTTATGAAGGAAGTATATAAATTTATTTAAAAAAAAAAAATTCAAGATGGCACTGATCTAGATCATGATCTTTTTACCATATACATTTTTTAATTAATTTTTTATTATTTAATCTCACTAAACAGGAAATAAAACTTTGTTATACGATTTTGGTGTAAATTATTAGTGTACCATTACTTAATAGGTGTGTTTTATTGAATAATTCAAGAAAAAATTATCGCATCATTATAATGCATATTTAGTATTGCACTATTAATTGTTTACTTGACCTTTACTTTTAAATATTTTATTGATTTTTACAATTTTCTTAAGTTTTATTATTTCACTTTATTATTTTATTATTTTATTTTATTGAAAGCATTCATTATAATTTCCAGTGTATTATTGTTTAAAAATGTAAACAAAACAGTGACCAGGAATTCACAAAATTCTAAAATCTGCACGAGCTCTGATCTCAAGCTGTATGGATTTGAGGGATTCTACTGTACTTGTTCAAGTCAGTAAGTGCATTTTTTCCATATTTAAAAAATATATGTATATTTATGTTTAAAATTTATTTTAAGAGTACCAGTGGGCCTGTGCGAGGATTTCGCACTACAATCTAATCTTTTTTATCAATATGTAATATTTATTAGATGCAGGTTTAAATTTCTAAAGAACATGTGAGGATAAAAATATCTGCAAACAACATTTAGTTTTTAGTCAAGCCAGAATATCATCTAATTTATTCCATCAAAGTTAGAGTAAAAACAGATCCAAGATTGCTAAAGGCACGCATGAGAAAAAAAATTAACAATCGTATTTTAACTGCATTAGAGGATGACATCATCCACTTCGGGAAAAACATGAGACATAGAAATATAAATCGAAACGTTTCAATTTCAACTCTTTTTAATCATATATATAAAATAAACCCATGCAGTGTTTTTTATAATCATTACTGAGCATCATATTATGTGGTATTTTATTTTTGTGGCAACACTAATTTGAGGAAAACCTTTCATTTCTTTCATGAAATTAATGCCAATTTAATTTTTAATTATCAGCAAATTTTAATCAAAAAACATGTTTTAGGAAAATGTAAGTGTACTATGTCAGAAGCCTGTTCAAAATCCTTTCATATGGTATCTCATTCGTCGTTCTACGTTTCGTATTTTCTTAGAAAAAGGGATGTTGACAAGAGAAATAATATATACAATAAATGAATTACTTTAATCTGTAATACTTGTTTTCTATTTCTTCAATAGTGTTGTAAACAGGGCTGTGGAGTCGGAGTCAGGCCTATTTTTGGGCAAAAGAATCGGAGTCGGAGTCATTAAAAAACAGGCTGACTTCGACTCCGACTCCAGCTTGTTTTTTAGATTGTTTGAAGTGAAATTAAACCAATTCTATGTAATTTTAAATTTATAAACTGAATTATTATTTTCATATTTGGACTATATATATACAAGGAAACTCAGGTTAAACAGGCCTAATATACTGTCCAGTGTACAGCATATATGAAAACTGTTTTTAATTGTAATCTCTAGCTTATATTTTACATTTAGTATATAGTCCTTTCTCTTGGTTTTTTGGGGGGTTTGCGGAACCCGAGGTAATGTGAAAATTAGAAATTTTTCCCTTTTATTTTCTTGTTTCCCTCTGATTTTTCAGGTCTGTGCGACCAGGAGTAATATGCTGAAATTGTAAATTTTCTCCCCTTTTTGCATAAGACAACCCCCCCCCCCCCCCCAAAAAAAAAAAAGTGAAATTGTATTTTTTTTTTTTTCCTGAGTCTGCAGTACTCAAAATAATGATGAAATAGTTAAATTTCATTTCTATTATCTTTCTCCTTTTGATATTCAATAAAGCCAAAATTATAAAATTAATGCAGGAAATATAAAATTTTCATCTTTATTTTTCTTGCATTCTCTCAGAATTTTTCGGGTTCTGGAAACCCCAAATGATGCTTAAATTGTAAAATTTTTGTTTCCTATTTTTGGGGTCTGCAGGAATAAATATAAAACCAAAATTAAACATATTTTCACCCATATTTTGGTATAATATATGTTTGATTTGGCATAAAATATTTTGGTTGTCGTCTTAAAATGATATACCAACATAATATATGTTGTTTGGATTCATCTGATAGATCTTTGTATGTGTTGTTCAAAGTAAATTTGGGAGATTTATTAGATTTCAACTGTTGTTTCTATCTAATAGCTTCAAATTTAACTTTTTGATTGCAATTTACATGCAGTTTTTGCAGAGTTTTGACATAATTAAATTTTACCAAATATAAAATTTAATGCATATTGTGTTTTTGTGTGAGTGCATGTGCATAGGGTATCTGGGAGGAGGTTCAAAATATTTTCAGTCTTGACCAGAGCTGATTAATGTAGGGGCAAAGTTTCACAGGCAGTTTATAAGAATATTTTTGCCTTATTTAAAAAAAAAAAAAAATCTGCATTTTAAAAAAGGTGAAACTTTTTATACTAAAATACTGTCGGAAGTTTTCCGCTGCAGTAAATGAGTCCTAGTCTTGACTACCTATCACAGCTTACACCCATAATTCGTCAAAAAAAATTATCGGTTGATATGCACGTCATATGCTTCAAGGTCTAACAGGAATGTAACAGCAGGTTGCGGTGTTGCCAGTTGAGATTTAAAAAAAAATTCTAATTGCTTGATTGCTGCCTCTTTTTTTAAATAGTAATATTTCCTTTATTTAATCACATTTAATAAAGTGACTATTACTATTTCAAAACAAATGACAGCAGTGAAGCAATCTGAATAATAGGAATCAACAGGCAAAACTAGTACTTTAGCCATCCCGGAGTCGGAGTCAGAGTCGGTTCCTGTAAAATTTCAGTAGTCAGAGTCGGAGTCGGGCATTTTCCCCACCGACTTCGCAGCCCTGGTTGTAAACACAATTTTTACCTAAATTTTGCTTGTTTTGTTTCATATTTTATAAAAGTTTGAAAACACACAAAGGAAAATAGAAATATTGCTTTTTATAAATTACTATTTTGCATAAGAAGTTCTTTTTGAATTGGGTGGAGTTTTTCTGTTTTGCCTGAAAATTCAAAGGACTTCTTTTGATAGTTTATTTCTTAATGTAATGTTCTTAAATATAGTCTGGAGTTCTGTTAGTTGGTTAATGTATAAATCTGAATTCTTAAAAATTATATGAAACTAATAGTTTTTTGTCACAAATATTTTAACTTTTTCTATTGTAGATTTTCATGTTAATCATGATTAGGCAGTTTATTATTAAGTATGGAATTATATGTGTTGTAGAAGAATCATATTTTGGTCATCATGTAGTGCATGGGAATTTTATTATGCTCATTTTAAAATATTAAAATGCTGCAGGATCTCACCTTTATTTTCAGTAGGAACAACAACAACAGCAAAGCAGTGTTAAACACAAATACCATGGATTTAAAAAAAAAAAAAAATGTCAGCGATATGTTTACAATTTCTCCAGATTTCCATGTTGTTCAAATTATTTATTTTTTATTTAATTTTACCTCTGCGAATTAAGAGCCTATGCTAGTCACGTGAAAAAACGCTCAAGCTAATGTTAGGTCTGCGGGAAGGCTCTTGGCAGATTTCTCGCTCGCATTTTAATATTTGTAAATGATTTTTTTTGCATAGGATAGCAGAGGTCAATCTCTAATGTTGTTAGTTTTTACTTTTTTGATTTTGGTTACAGTTTTTTTTATAAGCGAACATTTTCAATTTTGGAACCGATTGGAACCAGTTCTGAAAGTGAAAATATCTTTGCATAAAAAACAGGAACCAAAATCGAAAAAGTAAAAACTAACAACGTTAGAGATCAACCTCGCCTATCCTATGCAAAAAACATCATTTAAAAATATTAAAATGTGAGTGAAATATCTGCCGAGAACCTTCCCATAGACTTAACATTAGCTTGCACGTTTTTTCGCATGACTGATGTAGGCTCTTAATGGACAATTTATGTCTCTTATTTCACTGCTTAACATTACTCTTAGAAGGGATGGAGAAAATTAACCTGTGAATGTATTTATAATACTATTAATTATTATTTATAATACTATACTATATATACTAGTTTTGGTAGCATTTAGCGTACCGTCCTCAGTCCTGAGGATGGTACACTAAATGCTACTGAAACTGGTATGCCGTAGAAAATTTAAGTTCTGGTGTTTTTATCGTTGTTTTATTTGCATCTCAAAATGGATATTCTTTTCTAAGATGTTCTTTTCCATGCATTTTACAAGAATTAATAAAGACTTTTATTGAACTTAAAATTGTTTTCCTTGTGTCCAGCTCTACATTGCTTTTAGGTAGCTTTCAATACAAAAAAGTATAAAGCTACCTATTGCAGCCGTTCGGAGGAAAGCAGTTCCGGAAAATTTCGATATATTTTCACCGATCATGACCCCCAGACCCCAAAACCACCCTCCGTTCAAATGTTGATTTATATATATATATATATATATATCTCCATATATATATATATATATATCTGACCTATGTCATACGATAACGCTCGTATTTATAAATCAATTTTGATGAAACTAATTGTGTGTATTAAGCTCACCAATGTCTCGACCGAGTTCGTTGGACAGCTTGGTCCGCCATTTTGTTTCAAGATGGCGGCCAATTAAAAATTTAAAACTAAAATAAACATACAAAAAAGTTAAAAATTCAAATTTATTTTTTAATTCAGTGTTAGGCCTTGAAACGAGGATTCCAGAGCATTTTTTGTTTTACCTCTATCTTAAAAAACGGCTGAGCTAGAGCAGTTTGAAATTCTAGGGTGGCTGACATTTTGAAACAAGACGGCACATTTCAAAAATTTTCATTGTTGTAATAATTTTCTTAATCAAACGCATAAAACTATATATTCATATCCGTTAGCGCCAAATCCTCGCCAAACTTGGCGACATTTGGCGAAATATCGCCAAATTTGGCGACCAAAATAAGTCTTCATAAATGAAGCCAATTTGGCTATTGCTCAATAATTTGGCGAATTTCTTATTCAAATTCAGTATTAACGAATCTTTTGTAAACGTTTTATTTGCATTTTAAGTTGCTGTTTTCGTGTAACATTAGCTAAAATTTTAAAACGAAGATATAGGAAAGCTGCCTTTTCCTCCCGGTATAGGCCGGAAGGACTTTTTATAAAGTAATACAGTTCCTTTTATTAAATTTTCTAGTAAAGTGATGTCAAAAGAACCACTTTAAAATTAATTAAAGGGGCCTCTAATATTTCAAATTCAAGTTCTCCACAATCAGCAATTGTACGTTTTTGATCGTGGCTAAACTAATTCGAACCAATTATTGTGCTGTCCTCTAAAAAAAACCCACAATGAAATTTTTCCTTTAAAAAAACAAAAACAAAAACATCCTTGTATCAAATATTTCACATATGTCAAATTTTTTTTTTTTGTTCTGCTTTTATGCACCATTTAGAATAATAAAAATAGTTAAAGTTTCCTAAGGAGTGCTTATTTAGTTTAAAAATAATTTAAATTACAGTTGCAGAATTCTCATAAAACATGAGCTTCATTTTTACAGATTTTCTTGTTATAATAGAATTTTAGAATGATCTACATAAATTTATATGTATTTTTTTATGTTAAACCATTCAAATATAATAAAATGTTTCATTTTCAGCTGATTATGTCAGGTGTTTTTTTTTTTGTTTGTTTGTTTTTTTCCAAGGTAAAATGGGTTATTTTTTGGAAAAGTGTTTTTTTTTTTTTTTCAAATTTTCTTATAATTGGCTGCCATTTTGTAATAAAGTGATAAAATAAAAAAATGCTCAACATTAAAATCTTAGACAGAACAAGCTGTAAAAATTTAGCAATGTTATTTTTTTTTAAATTCTTTATTAGACTTTATATAGAGAAAAACAAAAAAATGTTTTTTGTAGAAGACTACAATATTGTCACATTTAGCTGATAAAAATGTTTATTGCCTATGATTCAACTATTGAGGAACACTTGAGTTTTGAACACGATCCCAATTTATCTTTTGGTATCAAATGTTAAGAAATCCCTTTCAGATAATTGAAAAAATTAATCTACCAAATAAAATTGACATTTCTAAACTAAACACTATAGTTATATATTTTATTGTATATTATTTATGAATGTATGCTTACAGTAGACCATCATATTATTGTTTATATTTGAACATAAAACTATATTTTATAATTACGATTTTTGTAATTTACAGGGTTGCTTGTATGAGATTGAAGACAAAATTGAGGAACAACTTAAAGGAATGATCTATATGAGCATCTTTGTTGTTGTTATGCAGGTAATTTAGCAATCAGTAATTAAAAAAAAAAAAATCCTCTAGTGCCAAGGCAAATTTTATTCTACAGGGTGATTCACTACCAGTGTTACAAACTTTAAGAGGTGATAGAGACCATTGCATCAAATATTTTTTCTATAGGAAAGCTGGATCGCAATCCATTTATTCAGTTATACATTCAGGGTGTCTCACTCCAAGACGAACACTGATTTCCGTTTATAACTTTAACAATAATAAAAATATTTCACTAATATTCTCAACAGACTTACTCTGCTTTATCTGAAATATCATAACTTTTCTAGAATATCTGGAAATGGCCACAATCTGCATCGAAACAGCACTGATAGCGATGCTCTGTAATTCGGAATGTAGCCCATAGTACATATGGGTCATTGATCTAATTAAAGTGCAAATTTCTGTAATTTCTAACCATGTCACATAAAATAAAGTAAGGGTGCTGAAAATATCAATAAAATATCTTCATTACTGTTAAAGTTATAAACGAAAATCTGGTTTTGACTTGGAATGAGATATCTGTATATATAACTAAATAAGTGAATTGCGTCCCAACTTTCCTATACAAAAAATTCTTCCTGTAGTATAGCTCTATCACCTCTTAAAGTTTGTCACACTGGTAGTTAATCACCCTGTATATATATTTACTTACTAATTTTTGCATAACAGATTTTTGTAAAGGAATTTATATTTGTGAGCTTGCACTAGGAATGTAGTGTAGTGTACAGGAAAGTAGGGTAAAATAGTGCAGGCGCATTAAACCGGGTCGCCTGTTTTCTTACTGATGAGTGCTGCACTGTGGACAACACCCATCTTAACTACATCCCTTAGTGTCTCCTAGTACTGCACTATTGACTTTTGAAGTGCATTAATCTCCGTGTCTGTGCAGTGCTAGTGGAAAGAAATTCACCCCAAAAGATTTAATTTTTTGCAGTCTTTTCTGCTCTTCAAATAAATCCAGCCTGACAGATCAATTTAGGTAAGTAAACCACTGTTTTCTATAGCTTTCACACCGTATTTTGATGCCGAGTAGAACTGTGAAGAATTGATACAATGTCCAGTCTGCAGAGAGTAGGCACATGAGGAGTGCAGTAGATATGAGAAATAAATGAGAAATAAAATTCAGGAGAACGACCACATTAATTTTTGGTCGTCTGTTGGGGCAAAACCAGCTACCCATGGTTTTGCATTGAATTCTGCAATAGATTATTTATTCACTGAACAGGTGGTGAAGAATTGATACAATGTCCAGTCTGCAGAGAGTAGGTACACGAGGAGTGCAGTAGATATGAGAAATAAATGAGAAATAAAAGCTGATAAAGCCATTACATGACAACATTAAAAATTGCTTTAAAACCTGTTAAAAAAAAAAATACAGACTTTAAATATATATATGTTTTAAAGTTTGGTTTAAAATGTATTACAATAAAGCTTTTTGTTACTGGAAGTGTAAAAACTGAATTTCTGATTAGTACCTGGTTTTACCCTACCACCAAAATTTGGAGCTGTTCCAAATGGTCCTAGAAAACTCCTTTTCCCAAATAGAGAAGAATTTTCCTGTAGTTATCAATAGCCCAGATGTCCTCAAACACTTTTGTGGGGTGTTGCAATTTGTCCACCCTTCTAGAATTTTGTCAAGAAAGGAAAAGCATTAGGTAACTGGCTTTACCCTACTTTCCTCTATGTGGTGGTGTACGCTGTATACCTTCTGGATTTTCTAAAAGAAACTCTGTATACCCTCTGTAGCTATAGCATATACTCTCTAGTATATATACTCTGCCTATGCATATACCCTCTTGTTTTTTTTTAAGGCTACTTCAATAACTTGCTGAATTAGTTACTTTTCTGCTTGAATTAAGTCATGTTTTTAGTCCTTTTTTAAACTATTGAGGAAATATTTCCTTTAAAATTAATGAAATTATTGTCCCATGATATTTGAAAAATTTCCTGGAATGTATGAGCATCAGTTGCTAATTCAGGGCTGCCATTTGCAACTAAAATGCTACTAAAGGCGACTATTTTCAGCATCAGGCAACTATGGCTACTATTTTAGCCCAAAAACCTTCAAAAGCGACTATTTTGGGAGAAAACCAGGAAAAAGGAGACTATTTTCCAATTCCAGCTACTATTTTTGTAAAAAATAAAAAATATAATTCACCAGTTTCAGAATTACAAATTTTTTAACCCAATATTCCAACCTAATATTTCCGTATAAATTTGTTTTTTATTCAATTTTTAAAATATGTAAACTTCCAATTGAAATTTAAAAAAAAAATTACTTTTTCAATCTAAATATAGTTTAAATATATCAATCATTCAAATTTCAGTAGGAAAACTAATTACTGACTTTTGGTTTGGCTACCACCCATAAGCCTCATGCTTTACAGTATATTTGTCCAATTTTTGATTGTTTTTAAAGGTATTTAACCCTTTAACTGCCATATGAACCCCAAACAATTAACTGTAGATTTGTTCACTAGGCAGCGTGAATCGTTTTTGTTTCTAACCTTTTATAAATGTTTCATACCAAAAATTTTAATTAATAAACGAGCTGAAATAAATCCTACTTAGAAATAAGAAAATCTTGTTTTCTATCGCAATTTTTCAATTTAATAACAGATTTAAAATATTGAGGAAAACATTTAAAATATTGCCTTTCTTACTTATTTAGATAGCTTTATTTGACCCATTGGTGTCTATAAAATCAGACTTTAATTATGCTGATTTTGCTATTTTATTTTACACAAATTTCTTCTAAAGAATAGATTAGTTATGTACACCTATTTTCTTTATCAAATGCATCCTTTTTTGATAAAGTCACTTTTTATTGGCAGATTTCTTGCTTCAGTTTTATTTTGTTTACAAAATGGAATTAAAATTGTAGCTAATAACATGCAATAAAAGTTTTATCGTTTTCAGTTACATCACAGTAATGCTCAAGTACAAGCTAAGCATATATTGAATTTAGTTTGGGAAAACCAAATTGCATTCAGATCTTATATTTCAGATGATAATTTAAATAATTTCAGAAGTTTCTTTTCTGTTTCCGTTTTTGTGATTTTATAATTAAAATACAAAAAGTAGCAAATTTGGATGGTAACATGTAAGGTAACTGTAGAGAAAGATGTGGATTTTCATTGTTATTTTTATGGCAAATAAGGATTCTTGCCCTTCTTTTCTTAAGTTAGAATGCAACTATTTTGGCTACTATTTTTGTACAAATACTACTATTTTGGCTACTATTTTTTTCATAGTAGGCTACTAAAGCAACTATTTTTGATGCCATTAGGCAGTGGCAGCCCTGTAATTTAATAATTTTTATTTCTCTTTAAGATATTTAAGATTTACAATGTTTTACAGTTAATGTAGTTATTACTTGACTGTGTACTGTTTACCAAAAATTTGGAATTTTTAATTTGTTTTTTCTTGACTGTTAGAGATTAATTAATGTCTGTTAATTATTGCTAATTAAATCTGCTAATTAAATCTGCTAATTTTGTTATATCTGCTAATTAAAAATAAAATCTAGTAATCATGTCATGTAATCAGCAATTTAATATTCAATGTGGAACATCAGAGATGTATGAGGAAATCGATGCAAAATGCACATTCTTTTGCAATTCATTATGCACATTCTTTTCACAAGAATAAAGAAAAAGAAATGTCTTTTGGCCATTAGCTCTGTGGGCCAGGAAAATCATTTCCTTTTTGAATATTTTTTTCAGTGGTTTCATATTGGTGGACCACCAATAATTTTGAATGCTGATTTTAACCAATTATAACAATTGGATCAAAATTTTTAACTTACCTGGTGCAGAATTATATTTATAGAAATGTTGTGTTGTGCATATTAAATATTTTCCTGTATTGGCAAGATGCCTTTAATTTTTAACCAAAAGTATTTAAATTTAAAATAATTAATACATGATTATCTTGAAATTCTGAGACAATATAAAATTATGTTGATTATAACTAAATTAGAATGAAATATTGATGATTCTCATGTAAAAATTTAAATATTTTCTTTTGCAGTTATGCATTTTATCTTTGAATTTAATTACAAATTAAACTAAAGGAACTTAATATTCATTGGCTGTTGCAACCCCTGTCGCGCTCGTCAACCTAACCGTTCAGAGTTTTCCGTGATTTTCTTCGAACCTTGCCGTAAATACCGGTTAGGATTTCTTAGAAAGACCCTTGCGGAGGGCACTTTCCCCTGGGGCCTATATCCCTTGAGTGGATAATCTGCCGTCATAAATCATCCAACCAACCAACAACCATTGGCTGTTGCAGATTAAGATCTTATCTTCAATACGATATTTTAACTTTATTAGGATCAATTTTTTAATATAATAGTTTGAACATAAAAATATTTAAATGCTTTTGCTTATTTGATGTTAAAATATGTTGTTTTAAAGGATAGTAACTGCTTCATCAGTTAGCTATTAAAAGCAAGTAAACAATTGTAGGAGTTATAATTTTCCAACTGAGTGAATCAGCAATTCTGTTTAGCTGTTTCAGATAATGTCATTATGAAACAATTGTCTGAGTGAATTGCGTCTGCTGGATTTGTCCAGGCTAGCTCAGTTGGTAGAGCATTGGCTGCTTAAGCCAATTTCCTGGGTTCAAATTCTGGCATGGACACTTTTTCGCTAAGTTGGAAAATTGCAACTCCTATGATATATTTGTCAATTAGAATAATTGTGTTGAATTGTGTGAAAGTGTTGACAATTGTAGTCTATTCAAGATGAAGAGGTATCAAAAGTACACGAAATTTTTTTCTCGTTTGCTTGTACAAATACATTCCGGTTTTATGCTTTCTTCACTGAAATGCTGATTTTATAATTTTTTTGAAAAAGTGTTACATTTAATGAAATAATGAATAAATTTAACCAAGGAATGGCAAATATTTCAATTTTTTGCTGAAGAATTTTTATACCTTTTTACAATTATTTTTTAGAAAAAAAGACCTCAAGACATTGTTTTTTTTCTTTATTGTACTGAATTTTACTTATTGCATGCCAGTTTTCACAACAACAGGCTTTTCTGACAACCCTTTATTGTTACCCAGATTTACTTTAATTCCCATTGTTGTCAATATCATTAATTTTGACATACAGTAGAAGTAGATGATCAATATGGAAATCTTTGATGTGCTCCTGTATTTTTCTTTCTTTTTTTTTTTTTTGATAATACAACGGCTATTTTAAATACATAAAGTAGTAAACATTGTACCTGCAGGGGTGGAAAATCTGCTCCAATCTGCTCAAATTTTGATTTCCTACTACATTCTGCAAAGGGCTAAATTTCTGAATTCTGCTTCAATCTGCTACAAAAATCAGTTTCATAATCTAAAAAACCTTGCATAGGCTTAACAACGTACTAGTAGCTTAAATAGGCAGCATCATGAAAGTCGGTGAAATTTATCTCTAACTGAATGATGGATTCTGATACAGGTTCATTATCTTAAATTTCAGTTTTTAAATATTTTTAAAAATTTTAATTCAAAGAGGATGATTATTCCAAAACACAGCGCTTTGTACAATCTTTGAAAAATAGCATTATTGCAACAGATTTTCAGAATCAAGACTGTTCTTAAAGTAAATATTTTTACCTGCTGAACAATGCAGAACATTCTGACACATTCACAAAACTTTTTTTAGACGTGAAAGTATGAAATTGGTAAGAAATAATTACTGAAATAATTTGGAATTGAATAGCATTTTTCGATAAATGTATCGCATCTTGAGTTATAAGCAATTTTTGAGTCATAAAGACCTTTTCAAGACTGTAGCATAAAAAAATTCAGTTAAAAATGCCAACTTTGATTTCTAAAATATCTTTTATGTGGTACTTTTCCAGTATAGGTGCCTTGGCAAGATAGATAAAAATGGCCTTGGCGAATGGCGAGAGAAGGAAATTTGGCAACAAACTTTGTGGTAATACAGACAGAAGTGATATGTACATAAGAAACAATAATATATATATACTCTGGTTATGTCATTTGACAACAAATCTCACTATCTGAAACCTGAATTGTGTGAAGCTTTTTGAAAAAATGCCAAGACCCCTATAGTGGAAAAGTACCTTTTGTTTTTATGGGAAATGAATTTGATTTCATTATGATTTGATTCAATGCTAAGTTTGTCCTGCTATGAACTGTTAAATTGTGATACAGAAACACAATTTATCTTGCTATAAACTTGCTACAAAAACCAGATTTCTGATTTTACACCCCTGTACTTGAACAACATACTCAAATTTTGTCATAATTAGCCAATCTTTACAAAAATTAAAGCATAAAAACACAAACTGAAACCCAAACATATTGTTTTACCCTAATGAAATCTATATTGGACTTCCATTAGCAAGCATTTTCCAACAAAAACGGAACATTTTATTAAAAGATATGTTTGGTAAAATATACAATGTGATTAAATATACACATACATACATATATATACACAAGAAGTATATTTTTTTCAAGGTCCGATTAGTTGTGAAATGAAAACCAAAGTGAAAATCAAAATTGATTTATTTGGAACATTTAGATACACCTTCCATCTACTTCTGTACATAGTCGCCTCTCCGACTGAGTTATTTGTCGTTGTGTGGTACAAACTTTCCTATTCCCTCATCATAGCCTGCTGAACAAGATCATCGGTTGACACTAGAGTCCTGCACGGGTCGGGTTGTACCCGACCTGAACCAACAAAAAAATTTCCTTGACCCGCAACTTGACCTGAACCCACAAAAATAATTTTCAGCGACCTGCAACCCGATCTGAATTCAACATATTTCAACTCGCACCCAACCCAAATCCACTATACTGCAACCCGAACCGCACCTGCAATGAAAGGACAATAAGTCATGTTTTAATGCCATTATGAATGGACAATTATATCTTTATACCAATTTTATATAGTAAAATGGACAAATTTATATTCTTTAATATTCAAATATAGCGGACATCTCGAGATCGTTGAATAGAGTCCTGCAGCGGGTCAGGTTGCTTCAATTTATTTTTTTGGACTGGGATAACTAATTTTCTTTCTGCGAGTCAGGTTCAACCTTGAATAATTCTTCCGGATCATATTTAGGTTTTAGCATGTCTGATTGTTGGGATTTTCACAAAAAGTTTGAACAGAACTATGTTTCAGAAGAAAATAAATAAGTATTTAATATGAATAAGTCAGGTATCGGAAAAATTATTTTTTTTTTAGTAGCAAACTACAACTACTTTATTAGAAATGCAGTTAACTACACCTACTTGTTTTAAAAAGTAGCGGCTACAAACTGCTTTTCAAAAGTATTCACTGTTTCGCTACTTTTATATTTTTGTCGAAAGATTCAATCTACACTTGAACTTGAGGACACAGAATTAGAATTCTGCATGGGTCAGGTTGTGTATCCAACCCGAACTTAAAAATTCTGCTTAAAGTCAACTTGAAACCGACCCGAAACTGAAGGAAGTGAAATTTAATCCATATTTTAATACAATTATGAAAAAGTAGTCCAATATTATACCTCTAATATCAATTTTATCTTTTTTGTAAAATGAGTGTGTACACACACACACTCATTAATATTCAAATATATAGTTTTTTCATTAAAAAAAAATTCAGGACATTCTTTTGAAATGTTCAATTAATGGCAATTTTCAATGATAACACTGTAGTTGGAAAATAATATTTTTAATTTACTTTAGAATTTATGCCTGAAAACCAAATTTCAAGTAACATGGACTGAAAGTTTTAGAAACTATTGTATCTAATTTCCATATATGTATGATAAAAAATAAGGAATTAATGTTCGAAAAAACTGTAAATTATAACCGATAAATATTTTAGAACTCGATTACTAAAAACGTCCAAACTTCTTTACAAAATTTCAGTATAATCTGCCAAATAATCTTTGAGTTATACTTAAAAAAAGCTACAGTTTGAGAGAGCATAATTTATCAAAAAAGTGACTAATCTCAGAAAACTGTAATTTGAAATATTCCATTTAATGTTTATAGGCTTTTTAATATTCGGTGCGAGATGCGATCTAGTAATTATTATTAATAATGAAAATGCTAACTCACTTCTATGTACAGCTTCATGTTGAAAGTGCGTGATTTTGAAACAGACAATTTTTTAATTAAATGGGCAAAATTTACAAGTTACAATGTAATTATCAAACACTTGCTGTTCGATAACTTGAAAATATTCGTTATATGCCGACCAGGCAGTTCATTTTCATTTTCTCTTTCATAATTTTAATTGCAAAAGAAGATACCCGGTATTAAAACATTAATGCGTTAGTAGATAAAGGTTAACCGCAAGAAAATTTATTCTTTTCATGAGTTAAGCATTTTGGTTTGTTTTATCAGCAAGAGTAAATGGAAAAATCTATGACACTGCTACTGAGATTTGTCGCTGACATTCGTAAATTGTTGCACAAAACCCATTTTGAAAAAAAAAAAACCAGCGAGTTATGACCAAGTGATTAGAAGAATGGCATTTTTCCCTTTCTTTCCAAGTAGCGTTAAAAGTAGCATAAAAGGTCTCTTTTCGGAGTATCCATTAAGGAGATTTTATTGTATGCATATTTTTAACCTGCAAAAATATTGTGGACATTCTTTTGGAAAAGCGGGTCAACCAGAACCTGACCCACAAAAATGAAAACCCAATCTGAAACTGACCCGAAACAATGAAAGTCAACCCAACCTGCAACAAAAAAGTTGAAGTCATCCTGACCCAAACCCGAATCACAACGAAAAAAATATAGCGTCAACCCGACCCAAACCATGGGTCATGTGCAGGTAAAAACGGGTAACCCGACCTGATGCAGGACTCTAGTTAACACTCTCTTCTTTCCCTGCCCACCTGCATCATGAACGTCTGTATGTCCTGCTTCAAAGTTCCTGCACCATTGCCGCACTTTGCTGTCACTCATGAAAGTTATACCATACACTTTACTCACTTGTCAATGAATTTCGGCTGCATTGCACCCCTCAGCATGCAGACATCAAATGACAGTATGCACAGTATGACAGTATGTACTTCACACTTAGTGGGAACCTCTATTGTTCAAGGTTTGTTTACGTGCTTACTGCAAACTCAAAACAGACAACTGCAACCTGACGTGATCAAAGGGCATACTAGAGATACTGGGCAACAGATCTGTGCACAGCGTCATTGGATTTACACTGTGGTTTTCAGTTTGTGACTGATCGAACGTTGAAAGAAAAAATATAGCCCTCGTATGTGTATTGCATAACCTCCTTTGTTGGAAGTCTTAAAAAATTACTTGTTTTTCTTTTTCATTTTGAACTATCCAATAAACATTAACAGAAGTACAAAGAACAAACTGTTAAAAATGCAATGATGTTGAGTTCGTTTGATTGTAGCCAATGTATCACTCATTGTGGTATCACACAATGTATCACACATGCCTTTAAATTGCAAGTGTTTAGGAATTGCTCTAGCTTGAGCAGACTACAGTTGTCTTTTTTTTTTTTTTTTAATTGGCAATCAAAATTATTACCTAAAAAAAAAACTTCGTAACATAAACATATTTAAATTATTTAAGATTTAATCTAAAATAACTGAACATTAGTTTTAGCTAATCCACAGTAATCACTACTCTATATGGTCAGTGTTCCACATTTCATATTGATCTTTGTTCATTACCTTACATTTTTGTATTATCATTTTTATTATCTGAAAATTTCAAAGAAGTTAACTGTCACTTAGTCCCCATACCGCCTATTTAAAAAGGCTATTATTCATTTAAAATTAAGTAAAAGCTGTTCTTTGTTTTTATGTTCTAATGTATAATTTTTATTTCAGATATTACTATTTGTGTTCTGCTGTGCATTTCAGTATAGTGTGAAATCTCCAGACAGTGTCCCGGCCACGCCCGTTTAAGATTTTACATTTCACGGTTCAGCCCTGTCAAAAATCGGCAAAAACAGTTCCGGTCCATGCAAAAAATCAATGAAATCTGGCCTGGCCCAATCCAACTAAATTTCTACATTGAAAAAAAAAAAAAAAAAAAAAAAAAAAAATCCAATTTTTCTTAACATACAATTAAGATTCTTTTAATGAATACTACATAATGAGAAAATTTTACAGTATATTTTAGATTGCTATATGTTCGCATGCCATAGAATACAGAATAGCAACATTAATGATCACTTAGATTCTTAGATTAATTCATTCAAATAAAGACATTAAAAAAATTAATGTAGTTTAGAATAAAAGGAAAAAGGTGGTAAAACTGATAACATAACCTTTGTAACTGTATAATGAAAAAAAGTAGATTTTTAAAAATATTTCTCTGTAATTTATCAATAATAATAAGAAAAGAAGTTTGCCTATATATCTTGTGTGTGTGTGTGTGTGCATGCTATGTTCTAAAGGGACCACTGGCTGCAGAGGTACACAATTTATTAAGAAGGTACCTCTATATCTGTTGTAATGCACCTTGAAGCCTGATTTTGGATTTTTTGAAATTTAACTTTTTATGCAAGTTTGCGTATTGAGGTGATTTTTCTACATTAATAAAAATAATTTGGTTTTGATATTTTAGTCTAACATAGTAAATTTTGTACTCCTTTTCAATAAATTTTATGAGGAATTTGTACAGCAATTTTTTAATTTTTTGCACATTTTTTATGCAATTTTTAGTTTTTTGCATTTTGCACGGCAAGAGAAATGCACACCTACTCCTGATTTACAAGCGGAAATGAATGTTTGAGAATTTTCACTAATTAGCAAAAATAAAAAAAAAACAATTTGAGGTACCAATTTGAAACTCGCCATACATATGCAGAAAAATTTTCTGCACCTGAATTTCCAAATTTTGTAAAAATCAGTCAGTAATTTTTCTTAATTTTTGCAAAAAATGACAAAAATCTGACAGCGTCACTTAAAAAAGTCTGAGAAAGAACCAAACAGCTTTCATTAAAAAAAAAACTGAACTACAAAGACATCTGTTTCTTGGCCGATCCCTCCATTTACTTTGTGAAAATAAAAGGAAATAATTATGAAATTTTACTAATGAGCAAAAATTGAGATAACTAATTAAGATACAGATTTAAATTTGAGTATGGGAAGAGGAGATATCTGGCATCCATTTTAGATTCTACTCTCCTTTTATTTACATTTAAAAATATGTTTTTTTAAATATAGACTTCAGTTACCACCATTTTTTAACAGTAATGTCACAATCTTTTCTTGGATTCTATGAGCCCGATTTCAATGGGAATTGGTTCATTCCACCCCCTCTTTATTTACATTTAAAAATGTTTTTCTAAATCTAGACTTCAGTTACCACAATTTTTGTACAGTAATGTCACATTCTTGTCTTAGAATAAGCTTGATTTCAACGGGAATTGTTTCATTCAACTCACCCTTTAATTAAATTTATGGCTTCCTAAATATCGACTTAAGTTACCACCATTTTCGAACAGTATCATTGAATTTTTCACAATTAAAAAAAAATGGGATTTTTTAGAGTTTTCTCGCTTTTTGCAGCAAATTTTAACATTAAGAACAGGAATTTGGTTTGAAACTTTTAGACTAATATAATTTTGTCTTCCACGATTTTTGAAATTTAGTGATTTTTAATGCGACTTTTAGCAATTTTCAGCATTTTTTCAAGTACTGCGATAATACAAGAATCTTACTAATAATTAACTACCAATTAATTACTAACACTAATAATTACAAAAAAGTAAAGTTTTTGAAGTACAAATTAGGTTATTTCAGCATTTTTGCTAAATTTATTTTGACTCCGCTTGTTTAGATAAAAGAAAACTATAAGAAAAACTAATTTCTCACTTTAGTTTCTTTTTGTTTGACATTCGGAAAAGGAATTAGGTTTCAAACCTTTAGTCTAAAATAGGAAATTTTGTCCTTTGCAATTTTTGATTTTTTAGCGATTTTTAATGTTATTTTCAATGCGATTTATTAGAATTTTTTCGTGTTCTGTGGGAATTTATAAGATTTGTATAAGGAATTTGGTTTCGAACATTTAGCCAATTATAAAAAATTTTGTCCTCTGCGATTTTTGATTTTTTTTAGTGAATTTCAATATGGTTTTCAATGCGATTTTTAATGTTTTCTGCGATCTTTGATATTTTAGCAATATTTAATGCAATTTTTTACCTTTTTTTTTTTTTTTTTTTTCAATTTTTTGACATTACAAAAAATAAATTGTTTTCAAATTGTTAGCCTAATATAGTAAATTTTGTGATGCAATTTTTGACATTTTCAATGCATTTTGTACCATTTGTAAAAGGAATTTGGTTTCCAACAGTTTGCCTAATAATATTCATTTTGTCAACCACAAGTTTCAACTTGATTTTTAGCGTTTTTTCGAGTTTGCACCGATTTTTGCAAAATAGATTTAATCATATTAGTTATTTTAGTTTGATTTACAAGGCAATGATAGAGTGTACAGATCAAATACTTTATTTTTCCTTTTAATATGGAGATAAGCTTACTAAAAATGCATTTTAATTTTATTCTGTGTGTAGGAAAAACCTAATTTCTTAAAAAAAAATAAATATTTTTTTTACATTATTAAAAAATTGTAAAAAATTTGTCATGTAACATACATTTATTTTATTTCACAAGTGTGAGAATATAATTTCTGTTCCTTTTTAAGTTCCTTTAATGTTTAAAATTAAGTACTTTAATATAATGTCAAGTAATGCAAATAATATAATGTCCCAAATGGTCTACTATTGGTGCTTTTACCCAATATTTGCTTTTAATAAATAAAGAAAATGTTCTTGTTTATTTCTGTTAAGGTGCTCATGCTTAATAAATGAAGTCTAAATCAATGCAAATGAGTTAATTATATGGGATTGCAAAGAAAATGAAGTAGATTTTTTCTTCAGATGAAAAGTTCTTTTTATATAATATGCTTTGTTTTTAAAATGGCATTTTTGTGAATTCAGAACATTTTATATAGAGATTTCTTGTATATGTTATTCTTTTGACATGCTGAAATTTTAGAAATTTTTGTTCATTCACATAATGCATTAATTTTGCTTTTTATTTGTATGATTATATATTTTTTTTTTTGTTAAATATAAGAGAGTGATATTTTATTACATAAGAAATATTGTATGATTTGTGAATCTCTAAAATTTTGATGAAGACTGATTTACAAAATAATTTGTTGTATTTTATTATGCATTAAAAATTTTGGAATGATTATAGGTGCTATTTATTTAGAAAACTTTTATTTATTTTTAGATAAATTTTTAGAGTATATTTATTTATTTAAAAATTTTTGTAACTTTCATTTTTGAATGAAAATGTATAAAATTAAGTCTTTAAATCTTAGTTTTAATTGACACTTCTGTAGACAAGTGTAAATGTATATTTTCCATGTCAGAAGTTCTTTATCAGCTATTTTCCAGTGACTAACTCAACAAGGATATTGATAACAATAAAATGAATTGTTAAAATTTACAGATAAGAAATTTATGCAACAATAAATGTTTTACCAGTGTGCTTTCATTAAATTTCATAATGTAGGAAACAGTCATTTTTTCAAATTTCGATAGTATGAAGAAATTATTCAAATGTTTCTTGCTTATATATGTTGCTTATGCATATTGTTAGTTATGCATAACTAAATTTACCGCCAGAAAATGTTCCTATAACTTTAATCTATTGCTTTTTGTTACCACATATATTTTATATAAAAAGTAATAACAAGGTTTGTATGCCTCAAGTGAAATATATTGTTACACAAATTTTTTGTAAAGGGACTTTGCTTTATTTAAAAAAAAAAAAAAAAAAAACTCTGTTTAAATATGGCGTTTTATTACTTTATGAAAGGGATTTGAATATAAGAATTGTCATAAAGTAATGATTGATATATTTAAACCCAGAATTTTTTCATTAGATTAGGCAAAGATAGTTTAAAAAAAATCTGGTGTTCAAATTCTCTGATATGTACAATCTTTGAATAATAATGTATTTCACTAGAACCTTGCTGAAATCTATTACTTAAACTGTTCTGTCACAGAAAAAAAGAAATTATTTTATGGAAAGAATATTAAATTATTTTTTATAATTGATAGTGTACTAGCAGGATTTGTAAGCATCATATTATAATTCATTAAAATTTCATAATTTTTTGTAAGAACATATGTAATTAATATATTCACTGTTGCCCACCATTTACCTGTATTACTTACCCATCGTACGTAGTATAGGGTAAGTCTTGTAATCGTTTTAAAAATCAAAAAAAATTTTTTGACGGATTTACACGTTTCAGATACTGGAGACTCCTAAAAACATATTTTTAGCAAAAAAAATTTTGCCGTCCATCTGTGTGTCTGTAAACGCTCTATCTCCTGAACAAATTGAGACACGGACTTAAAATTTGATATGTACTTAGTATGTAATAATGGGAAGAAGCTTATTGAATTTCAGTAACCTCGATTATCCGGAACTATTTTTTTCGGACTCTCGAAAGATTCGTTCTGATAAAAGGTATATAAAAATTTTCAAAATTTTGTATTTTAAGGAGCGACTATAAAAGACAATAAAAAAACATAATTTTTGCATAAAGAATGAAGTCGGTCGGATAATGAGTTGCCGAGCTATTTGTAATCCTATTTTCCACACTCTTCGATTTTTCATGACCCTGTATTTCATCCAAATTTCAATTCAAATATATATTTCAATTGGAAATGAGACGCTTAATCCAACGCAATAAACCATTAGTTAATATGGTTATTCGTTTTGGAGTTATAAGGATGTTTCTTTTACGCAATTCAGTAATAGAGCATTTAAAGTTTATGTCGTCATCTAGCCCGATTTTATACAAATTGCAATGCATTTTATGAATAGTTTACACGTGTTTTATTTTCATATTTTTTTATATTATGCATATCCATGTAAGGTAAGTATTACGATGGCCCCCAACGACTAGTTTTTAATTGCAAAATATTCAACAGTTCAGAAAAAATGTGGAAAAAACCTTTATAAACAATATGTATATTTTGTTTTTAATATATAATATAGATCGATAGCATAAGGGTTTATAATGCAATTTTTTATTTTTTGATATGGTCAGTATATATACATCTTTCCTCTTATAAAATAGCTTATATATACATCTTTTCTCTTATCTAGTATAATTTTGTTAAATTTTGGATCTAAAATTTATATTAGTTAGAATTTTGATGTTGATAGTGTAGATTTTTTTTTCTTATTGATAAAGTTGGGTTATTTTCCAGCTTTTGAATATTTAGATGCTCCTCCACTTCCTTAATTCTGTGTAATTTTTCGAAATCTTATAATAATTCTATTATAGTGGTTTTCATAAGCTGTTGTATTGTACCAAGTTTATAATTTTAATATGTAAGATTAACTGACGTTTTGGATGATAATTGATTCACTTATTTAAAACTGAGATTGATGTTCTAACACAGATAGATGCCTAAGAAGGCCTTTCTCAAAGTAAATGAAGGAAAAATATGTAATTTTCTACAATTTGAAGACTACATAAATTTACTAAAATTTCATATGGATTATTCATATTAACATTATTTAAATTTTATGGAACAAATATTCTAAGTAGTGTCATTTATTTCAATTATAAAAATAACAATAGGTTTACTAAATAATATGCCAGAATTATATTAAAAAGTTCTCCATGGTATATTTAATCTAATTTTTTGATAAGTTGAAGAACAAAAAAAAATAATATATACATTGAACGTACTAAAAACACACACACACACACAAAAAGTTAAGCGAAAAACGTTAAAATACGCAAAACTTCATTAGCCTAGAAAACCTGCAATATCTATGTAAAAATTTTAGTTGAATGACTGTAAAATACCCAACCAGAATTAGGTACTTTTCTTGGCATTTTGAAAAAAAGCTTGGTGCAATTCGGGTTTCAGAAAGGGAGATTTGTTGCCAAATAATATACGAGGTCTGTCTGAAAAGTATCCAATCTTTGGCCGAAAAAATATCTAAGTTACCTGACGGGATTGTGACTGTAATCCTTTTTAAAGTAGACCCCTTGCACCTACATACACTTAGCCCACCGTTCCTTCCACTGCCAAAAACACTTCTGGAAGACGTCTTTTGTCTTTTTGAATGGTGTTCAACTCTGCCATCGCTACTTTTGAATCGGTTGGACCACTTCTGAATTTGTGTTATCCCCATAGAATCATCTCTAAACACCTGATGAATCTTACGAATTGTTTTGCTTTGAGAATCGCCAAGCATTTTACAAAATTTGATGCAGTACCTTTGCTTAACTCGTTCAGTAATCTTTTGAGAAACCAAAATCTGATGAACATGTTATGACAGCACCTGATTTGGCGGCCCAGCTGGCAATGACTGGCTCACTGAAAAGTGGGGAAAAATTCAAGCATGAGCATTAAGCTTCTTCCTTTCACTGTGCACAGTAGCCACACCTTAGAATCACTACTGTGCATGGGAAAATTGAAAATTCAAGGTTGGATAGTTATCAGACAGACCTTGTAAAAACCTGTGAAAACAAACTAATGAACTTTTATGCATTTTTTATATATGTATTTATATATAAAAACATTTTATTTTTATATATATTATTGTTTTGTATATGCAATTTACTTATGTTTGTATATAAAAATAGATAAATGGCTTTTATATTAATATAATCTTATATATATTGAAAAAATTGCTTCTGTATATGAAACAGTGAATAGATTATCAAAAAGTATGTTGCCAAATTTCCTCTTCTTGCCAAAGCCCCTATACTGGAAAAGTACCCAGAATTTAATAATGTTATAGTTATACCTTAAAGGTTTGTATAATATATTTATATTGAGCCTATTATTCTTGCTTTATCAGTTAAAAAAAACAGAGCTTGGGATTCATTACGTTCCTTTAAAGTTTGTATTTCTAACAAAATTCATGTTGATTATTGAAAACATGTTCTTCAACCGGTTAACGCCCAAATTAATAATAATAGAACGATATTATTACTTGTCATATATTTCAGTATAGAAATGCTACTGAGTAAGTTAAGTGAGAAATTTAAGAAATCCACCATTTAGTTTTAAAATTACATTCCAACCAGAATTAGTTGATTCTAAAGGAAAAAACTGTGCTGGAAATAAAATTTTATATCTGTCTTCAAATGAGGACACTGAGCGTTAACCGGCTAATTAAAATAACAGGATTATCTATTTATTTTTGATTCATTTTTTAAAGCTCTGAAGCTTTGCTAAAAATTTCTGTGTTCAAGGGTACTAGAGTCCTGCATCGGGTCGGGTCGGGTTGACGCATTATTTTTTCGTTGCGGGTCGGGTTCGGGTCGGGTTGACTTTTACTTTTTTGCTGCGGGTCGGGTTCGGGTCAGGTTGACTTTCATTTTTTGCAGGTTCGGGTTGACTTTTAACTCTTGCGGGTCGGGTTCGGGTTGACCCGCTTTTTTTAAAGTATATCCAAAATATTTTTTCAGTTGAAAAATATATCTACAATAAAATATTTATAACGAACAACTCTATTTAGCGATCACTTCTTCATTTAACACATATATTTTGTACGCTTTTATCACTGAATAGTAGATATTTCCGAATAACAAACTGCTTCGACAGTAGATTCCTTTTTCGCTCAGTTGTATCTGACCCGAAACAGAAAAAGCTATTTGAAATCAATCTGCAATCCGATCCGAACATGAAAAATATTTATCGTCGAGTCGCAACCTGAGACCAGACCCAAACTCGGCACATTTCAATCGGAACACGAAATAATTTAACTCGAACTCGACCCGCAACCCGCAATGAAATAAAACAAATAGTTCATTTAAATATCATTAAGGAAAACCCTTTTTAGCTTACAGGCTATCAAAGTCTAAGAGCTACTGTGCCCACCCGATCTGTATGTATGTACGTATGTATGTACGTACATAACGTGATAATTCTGGATAGAATTATCAGATTTGGTTCAAATGTTGTATATAGGTTCATTCTGATAAGGCGCTTCCCTGATCAATTTTGGGGGTTCATTGGTTAAGTATAAAGAGAGGAAAGGGGGGAAATCCCCCTTTAATGGGTTTTTCATTCAGAATTATCCGATTTGCTTCAATTTTTATTCATAGGTTCATACTGATAAGACCTCAGTAGTTTTGGGGGTTTTATTGGTTAAGTGTAACAGGGGGAACGGGGGCCTAATTCCCCTTAATAGGTATTTTATGCAGAACTATCCGATTTGCTTCAAATTTTGAAAATATTTCTTTGAAATAAGAGTATAATATTTAAAAAAATTTTCATTATACGATTAGTGTGAATAGCCTGTGAGCTCAATGCCATCAGTTTAACTGGGCACTTTTCTTTATTTAATTGAATGAATTAGTAGCATTACATTAATGCTCAGGAATTCCACTTAATCTATCTTTTTAATATTGTAAAAAAATAATAATAATTAAAAAGCATCTACTGATAAATACGAGAAAATTAAAACTTTAATTATAGAAAATGTTTAAAACTCGATTTAAAAAAACAAAAACAAAAAAAAAACACTGACTAACCATCTTAAAAGCAGAACGCATGTCGAAAAAATCTAGTTAGTCATTCTTCACTAATCCGTGGTTTGAGGGCAAGAGCAAAACATTTATATATTAATTGTTAATATGTTACTGTTTCTTGTTTACATTTAGTATAATTTTGCCTGTGTTTAATATATCTTTGTTCATATCTTTTACTTAAATTTAATTCCTTCGTATAACATTAATGGTTAATTCAAAAGTTTTTTTTAAAACTGTATTTTAATAGCGACCGCATCTAACAAAAGCTTTAATACTGTCTAAAAATATAAATGCCATATATTTATACATGTAAATAATAAATAGAATATTTCCATTCCTTGCAACTGCAACCAATATACCCCCCCCCCCTTCCTCCAAGCTTTAAAACAATTAAAGCAAGTATGTGTGTAGGGGAGAAGGGAATTTTTTTTCATATCATACATAAGCAATAAATGCCATAACTTTTTGAGTGATATACACGCATATATATATTTTTTCATTCAGTTGGCAAAACTTCTCAAATGGATTAAAATATTTTTATAATTAATATTTAATTAATATTTTTAATTATTTTTATAAATTCATCTAATGTAAACTTGTATATTCATATTCATATTGAGCCGGTGAAACGAGCTCGAGAAATTAGTAAAACGTGTGAGCAGATAATACATTTTCCGCTCTACATCTATTTTATAATCATAAGTAACTCGTAATTAATTACGCATTCCCCTTCTTTAGAATGTCTTAAATATAACTACTCCATTTAATAGATAATATATCCTATCAGTCTGCGAATATATCAGTTTATGTCCCGAGTTGTAAATAAACAGAAATGGTAGAAAACTGAAACTCGTTTTCAGCTGGCGTCTTATAATTGAAGTTCAAGATCGTTTTACTCTTTTTATTTATTCTTGGTAACGTCCAGGGATGAAAGTGTTTTAGTTTTCTGTATGTAAATAAAGCATAAGCAACTTAATGGTGTTTATTTCACTAGAGAGTTCTAAGTGGGTACCACCAATTAAACGTTGCCTGGTACTTGGATATTACTCATACTGACAGATTCTTGTTTACATGTGTTTTTGGATGCAACATATTATATGAATTGGTGCGAGAAGTTTCTCACTGTTTTACTCATTTGAAATCTAGTAGTTGAAGAGGATAAGTCGATCGAGAATGTCTAACGACGATATAAAGAAAAAGATAGACGAAGAAGAATATTTCTTAAAACCAAAAGTTGGAAAATCAGAAATATGGAAAAGATTTAAACAAGTTTTTGATAAAGACGATGTTTTAGTACCGGATGTTATAGCTTGTGATAACTGTCACAAAGTGTTTCGTTTTGACAGCCATAAAACAGGAACATCTACTCTTTTAAAGCATAAATGTATGCCTTCAAGTAAAGGAGCTCAAGGAAAATCTATTGACAGCTTCTTCAAAGAAAAAGAAACGGTACCTTCTGTACAAAAACCATCTCAAGAAGATAAGAAAATTATCATTGAAAAAATAACAAAATTTGTATATCGGGACCTGAGATCATTTAACATCATTAAAGGAAAAGGTTTTCAGGAGTTAGCCCAATCTTTAATTTCGCTGGGAAGTAGATGTGGCGATATGGATGTGAAAGATGTACTTCCAGATCCAACAACAGTATCAAGGAACATTCATCAAATAGCACAGAATATTAGAGACGAGGTTAAAGAAGAACTAGGTAACACAATTGAAAAATGGGGTGGAGCAGTTACGCTAGACTTGTGGACAGATGATTACAAAAAAAACTCTTATCTCTGCATGACAATTCATTATATAAACGATAAGTGGGATTTAATAGACCGAGTATTACATACTACCTTATGGGACAGTAACCAGAAGAAAACGGGTGACAATATAAAGCCCATAGTTATACAGAATCTAGAAAAGTTTGGTATTAGTGAACAATTTGAAAATTTAATCTATGTAACAGATAGAGGATCATATTTGATTGCTGCTCTTAGAAACAATGTTAGATTATCTTGTACTGCTCACATATTAAATAACATTCTGGAAAAAACTGTGGATAGGAATACTCAATTTTCAGATATGATAAATGCTTCAAAATCCCTTGTGAAGTTTTTTAAGCAAAGTGGCTTGCAAAATAAACTGTCGAAGTCTTTAAAGGCTAGTGTAGATACCAGATGGAACAGTTCATTTTTTATGCTGAAATCAATTGCAGATGTTTACTGTGAAGTGAAAGAGCTTCTTTCGCAGAGAAAAGAAGAGAGCAAGCTCATTGAAATCCGACAGCCTTGCCTTGAAAAACTTATATCATTCCTGGAAAAATTTAAAATTGCATCTGACGAAATTGAAGCAACAAAACGACCAACACTTTTTTTGGTAATAATTTGGTACAACCGACTGTTAAAGCATCTTGAAGTTACCGATGATGACGATGGAAATTTTCGTGATTTAAAATCATCATGCCACGCCATTTTCAAAGAAATTTTTGAAATTAATAAATATCATAAGATGGCTATTTTCTTACATCCAAAGATGAAGTCGCTGAAGATATTGAACGATCGAACAGAAATTGATTCTGTGCATGCAGAAATAAACAATTTAATTTCTGCCTATAGCAAGAAGATTAAAGATGAAAATACAAATGTTACTGACAGGAAATCTATTCCAAGTTATGAATCAATGGAAATAATATGTAAAAAAAACCCGGCCAAAAAGCAAAAAATAAAATGTAACATTTCAGATTTTGAAGACACAGATGAAAGTGACAACGAAATTAGTGAATTGGAACGCTATATAGCTCTAAAACCTGGCAAATTTAGGGACAGTGATGGCAATCAAACAGATGTTCTGAAATGGTGGCATACAAATGAAGCAAATTTTCCTTTGCTATCCAGAATAGCAAAATTCATTTTAAGTATTCCTGCAAGTAGATTTTTCCTCAGCGGGTTTAACTCTTAGTGATAGAAGAACAAATTTATGTCCAAAGAGATTGGATGATATTCTTTTCCTACACAGCAATTTAAAATATCATGATGCATAAAAAGAAAAAAAGAAACTAAAACATTTTCTATATAAGCTTAAAATATAATTATACTTTATGTCATAAAATATTTTGATCAACAAGTTTCATCAAAAAGTAAGATACTTCTTTATATATTTTTTATTCAGTACTGCAAATTAAATAATCATGATTCATAACTGAGTATATTAACTACTGTATATTTTTCAACTTATATCTATCTTTTAATTATTTATTATTATTATTATTATTATGTGTTCTTTTTAAATTATCATTTTTTATATATTTATCTATTTATTTTTTTGTCAGATAAATTGTTTTAATCAGCAAGTTTCATAAAAGAATAAAAAAAAGTCATTTCTGCAAAATTTTGTTTTACATGGCAAATTTAAAGTATCATGATTCACTAAGAGAAGTTAACGTAAAATAATTACAGTATAACTTTTGAAATATGATTATTTTTAAGTACTAAATTTTCAGGATGCATAACCGTGCATTTTTTACTACCACTATTTCCGAATAGTATTCTAGCTTAATTTAATAGCAGAAATCTGAAATTTAATAAGTCTTACTATTCTGGTATTCAGATTAAAACACTTCTACGCACCCCCTCTCTCTCTATATATATATATATATTAAATTTCCAAATTAAACTTAAAATACTATAAAATTTAAACGATATATATATGTATATATATATATATATATATATATTTGCTTTCAAATTATCATCCTTCCTTGTCCTTGCTGTTGTGTAAACTTTTCAGCCTGAAAACTTGATACTGCTTGGTGATATCTGCATATTCTTGTTCTATATTGAAAATTAAAGTAGTTTAAAATGAATAATATAACATAAAATAATTGCAGGAATATTTTTTAAATATGTTTATCATTGTCAACTTTTTATGGATGTTTGATTTTAAATTATCATTTTTCGTACTGTGTAAATTTTAATATCAATGTTTCAATCTGCAATTTTTTGGGAAAAAAAAATAGATTTTATGTATATATATATATATATATATATATATATATATTTATATCAAAAATCCATGAAAGAAAATAGTTGGAAATGCTTTCTGTATAATATTTAAATATATATATAACAACATTTATATTTGAATATGCTTAATTGTAAATTCTTTGTGGATATATATATTTTTTAATTTTCACCTTAGTTACTGATAGTTTCTTTATTTTTATAAATACTTAATTCTGTCGTTTGAAGTTTCTCACTATTGTATTTGAGGACCATAGAGGCCAATGGGTATAAGTGACAAAATTGAAAAAACTGAGTTAACTGCACAGGCGATCTCGAAATAAGGCTATTTATTAGTACGTAAAAAAATATAAGTGATTGTTTAATTATTTGTTGCGTTTTGGAGGTCACTTACTGAAACATTCGAAATTTCTACCACTTTTTATCAATACAGATTAACTATAAATTTGAAAAAACAAAACAATGTACTCCACCTTCTTTACATAGTTATTGAAATAATAGTTCAAAAACCACAATGAAATAAGCAACAGTTTCATAATTATTTCAGTCGATTAATATTGACTCAAAACTTTGAACTCAATTTACTCGAAATCGAAATTTTGTAACTTGTACCCCTTGGCCTTTAAGGTCGTCATTTATTTTTAATGTTATAGTACTGTATATCAAGTATTTAGTAGAAAAAAAAATCTGTTTTTAATAATACTTCAGTAATTTTTTATTGTAAATAAAGCCATGTCATTAAAAATTAGAAAATTAGATTTTTGTCTAAATTGCAAGATTAAATAACTTTTTAAAACAAAATTGTGAGTCTCAAATAAGTATATTTAACCGGATGCAAATGCAAACAAATATAAAATGAAAGTTATGAAGTTATGACAGGAAATCAAATTCAGTAATTAAATCTTAATATATTTGAGTAACTTATTAATTTTACAAAATAGGAAGAAAAATATTATTAAATTTATAACACATATTAATTTTAAAATACTGAGTTGTATCTCAAGAAGTTTGAAATTATTAAATTTGTTATTATTTTTATTCATTTGGTGGTCTAGGTTTTAATTTATCAATTTAATTTTCAGAACAGTTTATTAGTTCAACACCCTTTAATATATCAATTTTATGTGTGTATTTATATTTATCTAAATCTCTGACTATTATTTCATCAAATATTATGTTTCTATTAAGGATGTTCTCAAATGCAAAAGAGTTACTTTCTGACATATATTGGAATTCATTTATGTTCATAAAAGGATGGAACTAGCAGGTTTTTTTTATTCAGAAACTATGTAATTGATTGGCGTTTTTTTTTTTTTTTTTTTTTTTTTTTTTTTTTTTTTTTTTGTGAAGGCAGAAGATTTTTCAGAAAATACTGTCAAAGTTGGCATTTTAAAGCGAATTCCGGACGTGACAGCGTGGTAAAGTGGAAAACTAGTCGTCACGTGACACAAATTGCTTATAACTCGATTATTTATCAAAAAATGGAAAACGGTATTCGATTCCAAATTGTTTCAATTGACATGGCTGCCAGTTTTATGACTTTACATTTAAAAATGTGTTAGAAAGCTTCGCGTTGTTGCGAGAAGGGAATTTAAGAACCACCTTAAAACAGCACTTATTATTATTATTATTATTATTATTATTAATTTTGTTTCCCCTCCACCACCTAGAACCTGTGCGCCGGGGCTACAATTGGTGCTTTTTCTCCTTATCAAACTTGGTTACTTGCTGTCACTTTCTAATTCACTCTACATTACGTAATATATATATATATATATATATATATATATCTTCATCTTATTCAAAAATTAGAACCTCAATTTATTGGATATTTCGTTATATTGTATTGTATTTGTCGGTTAATATTATAGTATGTTTTTTTTTTTTATTATTTAATGGTTATTATTAACAAAAGTTTATATATATATAAAAAGAGCTAAATACCCACTACCGCCTGGATGACTGATTGTATCAGTTTTGTTCTAGAATAATAATACATAATTTGGAAAAATGGGGAAGAATGCAGATAGGGAGTTTAATTCGAATAATTCTCCTCAAGGTACTGCTTCGTCAAGTGTAATATATGTGTATATGTAGGAACTATCACAAATACAAAAATACGATACATGTATTTTTATGTGTATCAAAAATAAAATGTTGGTAATATTTTTCATATTCCAGTGTTCTTAACTGTATCATAGAGAATAATTTATGATTAAATTTCTTATATATAATTTAATTATTTTGCAGTAAATTGAATATATACTCATTCATATTCAAATATGTATTTATTTTCTTCTAAAACGTAGTTCTGTTCAAAATTTTATGAAAATTCAAAGAACTCTAATTTGATTAAAAAATCCAAATGACTCGCAAGTAGGTCCACACCAAAAGTAGTGCGGACGGTGCCCCGGCACCCCGGCACCAAGCACTTTAAAATGCCGACAGGCGTTTTCAGTTACCACTTTAATGTTCCCAGGGAGCGATAGAAATATGTACAAAATGTAAATTCTTATTTTTATGACAAATGAAAATTGCCACTTACAAACTAGTATTTCTTTTCCATAAACACTTACACTATTTAGATTTATTTCACTCTAAACCATTTTATTTTAGCATTTTTTCGTAAATTATAGAAATTGTATAATCTTATTAAGATCTTTGAGCGGCTCTGTTATGTAAATTGCGCACTAATTTTCGTTTAACGCTTTTAAGGGCAAAGTATTCTATTGTTAGGATGTTGAAAGGATTGAATGACACCAGAATTTGTGAACAAACTTTCTGAAAATAACTAAAAGCTTTTCTTTACGTGCATTAGAAAAGCAAAATTTTATTCAAAAATTCTGGTGCCATAGTGGCATATGGGTATTTGATATATGGTAAGATGTTTATATAATATGCCACCGCCCTTTAAGGGAATTATGTGCAATAGACACATGTGCAGAAGCCACAAATTAAAATAACATTCAAATTTTTAGACCTTGACTCGTGGTTATTTGATCATTAAAGTTATTTTTTACAGCTTTTGAGTTTTGGGAATTAAAAAAATTATATGTCTTATTAATTTTTAAATATTCTTAAATAATATCTCTCCTTCTCCCTAAATCTAAAGATGCAGTGGAGGTAAAAAATAAAATTTAATGGGCAGTAAGATTCTACAATTAAATTTAGCTCATTTATACAGGATGTTGTCAGTGCAAACTTTCTTAAAATTGAAAACATCACATGATAATTTTCTCCGACTGCAGTGAGAAGCTGATTCAGTGAAAACTTTTAACTAAAAAAAGTGCTAAACACAGCACTGATGGGCAGAATAGCTGATTATTGGATTTTGTATGAAATACCATAATGTCGGCGCAAATTTCTGTCAATTAGCTTTATAGTGTTTGTTCAATAAGCTACATTACTTTGTTTTTGTTTCTAGTTTGCGGAGATAGTTTTATTGAGTATAAATTAAATTGCATTGAAAATCGCACAAAATATCAATGTCGCAGTTAACTATATCCCTTTAAAATTTTGTGATTTTATTTAAAATTTAGATTAAAACCAGCCAAGTTTCGATCTTTTTTTTTCTTCGTTTAAATCAGAAAATGGGAAAAGAAACAGAAATTAAAGTAACAAGCATTTAATTCTAGAAAAAAAAAAAACTATTGAGAATAATTTTAACCAAAATAGTTGTCGTTTCGTATCTGCCAAACCTTCTAATGTTTTTCCAGATATATAAACATGTTTTCAAACAGAAAATTTATAGAATAAGGCATCTTAATCTTTCTTTTATTTGGTGCTTATTTGATTATATCTATATAGGAAGGTTTGGCAGCTATGTCGTTTAATAATAAGCTTTAAAAATTTTTCCTATTGGATTGGGAATGCCAAATCAACGAGTGGCTCAACCTGTGCATTTTAGATTTTAATGAAAGTTACAGGAACTCCCTGATGATATAAATGAGAATATGCTTTTATAATTTTTCTTTATCTCAGTAAATTTTCATACAATTCATTTTTAAATTTCAAAAATTCATCATCTTTTGGTTTGTTTTCAATTTTGAATTTCTCAAGCTCTATCAGGCGTAGAGAGTTGTTTGACCCCCCATTTTACAGAGAATATCATAAGATTTAATTTGATATGAATGTTGACTATACTTGGCTAAAAAAAATAATAAAATTTTATAATATATATATATATATATATTTTTTTTTTTTTTTTTTTTTTTTAATTTTGGAAAAATTATATGTTTTTGTAATATTATAAACTTTAAATCCTAAAAGTTTTAGAGTGGGATCTCAATGAGATCAGCAGTTATGTAAAAAAAGAAAAAATGTTAAACACCAGTTAGGGCTGGTATTTAAAAAGTTAAGAACCTTGCCAACTTTAGGATTGTACTAAAGACAATATTGTCTTATTAACTTTAAACAGTAATTTTTTTTTTCCATAAATCTGATACCATTCATATTCCATTCTAAAACTTTCAGGATTTAAAATTTAAAATATTAAATTAAAAAAAAATAATTTAAAAAAAACAACACTATTTTATTTTATTTTTTTTAATTTAATTTATTATTTTTTTAACCAAGCATAGTCAAACTTGTATATCAAATTTAATCTTATGAAATTCTCTTTAAAATGAGGGGTCAAGTACACGACCTGATGCAGGATTCTGCTCCACGATCTTGAGGTGTCCGCTATTTAGAGATTTCACTGTATTTGAATATGAAATAACATACATTTGTCCATTTTAAGGGGCGTTCGTAATTATGTAAATACGTAACGTAGCACCTATTGTCGTCGTTCAATCCGTCCGTCCGTCCGTCTGTCCGCATATGACAACGCAAAATCTACCCAACCGAATGATTTGAAGTGTAATATATATATTCTTTGAAGAATTTTGACGAGTCATTTCAAATTTTATGTCAATCGGATAAAAACTTAAAACGATATTCATAAAAATATTTATTAATAATTTGAATTTTTGTTTTAAATCGGCGGTACTTCTTTCTTATAGGAGCTTCCGAGGTTTAATCGTCAAGCAACCGAGATACTTATTTTATTACGGAAATTAATCCGCAGACGATATAATTAATTTCACAGAATTAAAGATCACCAAGATCTGAATATTTATATAACTAGTTATAGTACATTTGTCACGTTTGACGTACAATTTCAAACTTGTTCTGTATAAAATTGGTATTAGACAAATAATTGTACATATACTACTTTTCATAATAGCATTAAAACATGGTTTATTGTCCTTTCACTGCGGGTTCGGGTCGGGTTGCGGCTCGACGAAAATTATTTTTGCGGGTTCGGGTCGGGTTGCGGGTTGACTTCAAATTGAATTTGCGGGTTCGGGTCGGGTTCAACCCGACCCGTGCAGGACTCTAAAGGGTACTAAAGTTAACTGTTTTCTTATCTTTGAAAATAAATCTTTTTTTTTTCCTTCTGCATTTGTCTCACATAATTATTCCCTATTATGTGTTTGATACAGTTTTTCAGCATTTTTGTAATATTGTATTTATATGTTCATTTTACTTATTCTGTATTTTGTAATCTGATAAATTTTCCATGTATAAAAAAGGTGTTTTTGAATTGTATCTGCTTTTTTGTCTACACATTTTGTGGTCAGCGAAGTTTATAAACTGTAAATTATGTGATTGAAGAGGCTTAAAAGCACAGGGTGACCTTGTAAAAGTAGATGTGTTAAGACAAGAAGTTGGTTGTAAAATTTTTACTGAGTCGAACACAGCAAAACTTTCTGTAGATTATAGTGAATAGACATAATCAATGGAGGGAGGGGGGGGGGTGGTCATGTTTTCGTTGGGGATACGTCACGGCTACGGATATTTCAATCAGGAGTTCGAAAGGGTGTGTCAACGAGTACCTTTGACAGTATAGATTGCCCTTTCTTTTCACCCGATATTTCCATTCCCTCCTGTAAGGCTGACATCAAGCTGTTTTCGTTCCAGGGGCAAAAGTGACCCTGCAGGTTGATTTCAAGCAGTAAAATAGGAAAAAAAAATATTTTACATGATAGTATAGCATTTTATGAAATCTAGCTCCTATGCTTTGAAGTGTTATTATTGGCCTTAGAGGTAAAAATCTGAAGGTTTGCGGCCTTGCCAATGTATAAGAGTGAAAGTGCTATCTCATCCTGGTAGCTTAAATGGTAAAGCACTTGGTGCACTTTACCAAGGTATATCCAGGTTCGATCTCCTGTCTGGACATTTTTAACTCTGTTGGTTGTACGCTGTGTAGCAAAGTGAAAATTCACATCCTTTGTTATTGCTATAACTTATGTTATTCTAACTTCTAATTATGTTTTAAAAAGCTTATTTCCTTGACTTGTACTCAACAAAATTTAAAACCTAAAACATATTAATCACAAATTCTATTTGGTGCCTTTCCTAGTTTCAGCATCCCAGATGGGTTCCCGGCCCAAGGGCCTGATTGTTATATATGTTGTTAAGATTCAATATATGTTGGTGTAATAATTTTTTCTTTCTTTCTTTTAATTTAAGTAATATACTTCACAAGAAATTAACCATAATGTAACAGAATCAAAACATTTATTTCAACTTATCACAAAAAGTAACATTACATAAAAGCTGATAAATTTACTTTTTAAAGATTGGGATTCAGTTGCATCCCATCAGGCTATACATATTTTGACAGTGTGCGTCCTATTCGATTATGGACTTAGCTCAACATTATTTATGTACGAGGCATGAGAACCAGGGTGGACTAACCTCGCCAGCTGTGATTTTGAGAAAAATGCTTTTCAATATTATACAATATTTTGTCAAATTCTTTTAGACTAGTTTTAAAAGTGGCTGATTAGATTTCTGCCTTTTTAAGTTCAGGAAGAGACATATTTAAAATATATAAACCTTAATCCAAGCCCTTGATCCACTCTTGCACTGGCAACTGGATATCCAAGTTATGTTGAACCATTTTTTAAACTGGCTCTATCACTTGAATAGTTTCAAAATTAATAAAATTCTTTATACAGCCAATAGATGGCATGACATGCATGTTTTGATACTTCCAATTCATTTTTAACAAAAATGTGGGATAGTCCACTCTAGTTCTCAATGCACCATATAAGCCTGGTAAAATGGACATATAAAAAAATAAGAGATGTTCAATTCTTTGCACTCCATTGCCAAATAGTAATGGACATCACATTTTGTTTGAATTGTTCAAATGATCGATACATTGGAGAGATTTTAATTGTTATACTTGCAATAGTTTATCTATCAGAAGTGCTTGCTATAAAATTTTGCTTGTGGGGTTAGTATATACAGGGAGACACATAAAACAAAGAATTTTTTAAAAATACTTAGTAGCAACCATGTACAGTTAGCAGCACTATGGAATTGGGACCTTGAGCTATAGACAAACTCGACATTTAGTAATTATGGATCTGTGGAATGGTCAACAGTGTCATAAATGCTATATACCGCTTGGATTTTATGAAAGTTCTCTTTTTTGTGCCCGCCTTGTATAATTACAGTATAATTTACTATTCACTTAATGTACAGGGTAACTCAAAAATTACTAAATGGTGAATTTAAAGTTGGAACACATGAACTTATATCTTATTATTTGGTACTTTTTCATTAGAAGAATACCAGTCGCATTTTGTGCTTAATGTGGTAAATTGTTTATTTCTCGTCAACAAGTGTAGCGACCCGATTTATGATTTATTTCCAAAATTTTCATTTTCAATCAGTGTATCTGTGTGACGTAAATCAGCTATATAACCTTGATTTATGTATCGCTAAACATCTAAAAAATTTTATATATTTGTTTAAAATTTGTATATTATATGGTAAAGTTCAGCAGTCTGCTTCTAATTTGATGTGCAGTAGTACTATTGGGCAGAAGCGTTTTATTAAATTACGTATTATCTGTATAGGATAATTTCTTTCGATGATGCCTGCAATATTTGAATGTTTATTTTGAAATAACTTTTGTCCAACTGTATTTCTCTACATCTATTTATAGTAAAAAAAAGTAATAATTTTCTATTGAATGTATAACTGTATCGCCTAACATATACAAAATATTATATATTTCTCTAAAATGTATATATTAAGTGGTAAATTTAAACAGTTTGCTTGTAATTTGATGTCCAGTACTATTGGGCAGTGGGTCTATAAAAGATTAAATCAAATAAAAACATGTATTAAAAAAAATTAAAAATCCTAATTTAAAATTAAAAAAGTTATAAAAAAGGAAATGCATATTATTGGTCTTCAGTAATTAGATTAAATAAAAAAGGTTGAAATCTGAAATTTTATTTGAAATGACCTGAATATTAATTGACTCTCTTTAAGGCTGTTCTTAAATCTAAACTAGCTACTTTCTGACACATTCGCAAAAACATTTTTATTCATAAATGTATGAAATTTGCAGGTATTTTTATTCAGATACCAAGGAATCTTAGAGAAATTTCCCATATTTCTATAAAAACAAATTGCTTTTTGGAAAATAATGTGACAGTTGACATTTTAAGTCAATTTTCGAGACAAAAATTAATGGGAAAAGGTTTCATGAGGGAGCAATCGATTGTAATTCAAGATGTATCACATTTATCAGAAACTAAAAAGGCTGTTCGATACTTTGTCTTCTAAGTAGTAATAATTGAAAATGTCATTCATTTATGTATATAAATGGCTTTGTGAATGTGTCAAATGGTAACTTGCACTGTTGAACAGAGACATAATAACAAATTTAGAACAACATTAAGAAAATAATGACTTGGAATTAATCATTTAATAATTCCTTTTAATCCTTGAACAGGAGTGTCAAAATCTAGACGCCAATGGGCCGATTCTCACCACTAAAATTTAATTGGTATTCTTCAGTTTAATTTTATTATTATACTTCTTTTAAATTTATCAGTATTATTATTAGTCGAAGAATACTAAAAATTTAGTGGTGGTAATCTGCCTATTGGTGCCTAGATTTTTACACCCCTGTCCTTGAAAATTGCATTCTTTGTCTTCCTTCTTTTATCTTTTTTTTTTATATATATATACAGAGAAGTTACTCAAAAAATTGACAGTGTATCATTTCATATAAAAATTTGAGTTTTCATTTGAAATATATGTATAAAAGGTAATTGGAGAATCCAAGTAACAAGTAATTTTTCTAAGAATTGTTCAAACATATATTTGAAAACAATAATTGTGTCATGAACTTAAAATGCAATAACAGAACAGTTTTCAAATGATCTGTTGTTTTAACACTAGAACCGTGGGAAATTTTACTCAAATTTTATAATATTTACATCAGAATTTATAGTTAAAACTATTTAACTTTTTTCTCTGGGATATATTTAACTTATTTTATAAAGAAATTGCTGGTTCAAATCGAAATATATTCATTTGGTTCAGTATGGATCAAAATGATTCCTCGTGGTTCTAGTGTTAAGAATAGTTCCATATCGTGTTGCTTCATCTGTTCAGTTGACATTGTTACATAACTTTAAACTTCTTTACAGAGACACATTGCAAACACCATTCCAAATATCTAGAAAGAAATATGAAATAAGGATTCATGTTTAACTATTTCTACGTATAAACTGTAAACATGAAACAACAAAAGACAGGAATATATAATGACACAATGCTTGATTGACAAAAAATGAATCAAGTTAGACAAGGTAATTTTTATTCATTAAACTCTCGCTCACAAATTATTAGTAGAAAAAAAAAACATTAGCGAAATTAATATAATTAAAATACTATTTCAGGTTGCATATATAAAAGACACTTTAAAAATATGCTTTTTATTTAGCTAATATTACTCCAGAATGTCACTAGATGGCAGCACTACAATAATATATGATCTGTGATAAGAGCTCAAAAGTGACAATATCGTTCAGGTTGGACCCAAATGTGATTCGGGTAACCCAATTTTACCAGAATCTGAACAGTAACTCGGGTAAATGTTAATTTTTTTCATTGCGGGTCGGGTTGATTTGGGATTTGTCTCTTGCTGTACAGGTTGATTCAATTAAAAAAAAAAACAAGTCCAGCGTTTTTCTTCGGACTGTTACCCCATCCATAGTGCCAGTAGATGGCAGCACTACAAAAAGTAAAAGGTGAAAAGAGCTCCCAAGTTTTAGGTTACAGCAAATGAGAGGGACAAAATACTGCATAGTTGGGGCTAGACGGCAATGTTTTTTTTTTTTTTTTTTTTTTTTTTTTTTTTTTTCCATCGGAAAATATATATATATATATATATATATATATATATACATATATTTTAACACTGAGTAGATAATCTGTTCCTTTTTCAACATAAACGGTAAAATTTATATTCGAGATATACTTGTGGGCTATTTTTCCAAAAGAATCCTGTTCGCTAATGTTAATCCTATGGGACAGTTTTCTAATACCTCGTTTGCATTTCAATATTTTTAAACGATTTTTTTTTTTTTTTTTTTTTTTTTTTTTTTTTGCATTGGATAGCTGAGATCGATCTTTACAACAGCCGTTTTTTACTTTTTCGATTTTCTTGGCGGATTTTTTTTTACGAAGATACTTTTACTTTCGGAATCTGTTTCGAAAGTGAAAGTATCTTATGACTTGAAATGAAATTTTCGGGTTTGGGTCATTTATAAGTATAACCCGACTGGCTTAGGACTCTAGACGAGACTTCCAATAATCGTAAATCATAATCGTGTAAAGGTAAACGATCACATTCGATTGCAAACATTGTTTAATCGTATTGTAATCGTTATCACGAAGTTTAGGGCTCCCAAATGGTCCGCTTTTTGAATACCGGTATTTTTTTAGAAAAAAAATATTTTTAGATTTAGAAAAATATTCGTATTCAGTTGGCGGACCATTTGGAGCCCTGGAAGTTTTGTTTTTGAACAACACTATACAATTTTGGGGAATCATACTCGCCAAATTTGGCGACCAAAATAATCTTCATAAATGAAACTAATTTGGTTATAGCTCAATAATTTGGCGAATTTCTTATTCAAATTCAGTATTAACGATTTTCTGTAACCAGTTTCTTTGCATTTTAGCTTGCTGTTTTCGAGTAACATTAGCTAAAACGAAGATATAGGAAAGCTACCTTTTCCTCCCGGTACAGGCCGGAAGGACTTTTTTTTTTCGTAAAGAAAATTTAGCTTTTAGGTAGCTTTCAATAAAAAAAAAAAAAGTATAAAGCTACGTATTGCAGCCGTTCGGAGGAAAGCAATTCCGGAAAATTTTGGTATATTTTCACCGATCATGACCCCCAGACGTCAAAATCACCCTCCGTTCAAATGTTGATTTATATTATATATATATGTATATATATATAGATAGATAGATATAGATATACTAGGGGGCTCAGCCCCCTACTCGCTAACGCTCGCCAACCCCCGGTGAATTGCAAAGCAATTCACATTGAGACCGCTACGCGGTCACAGCTCGCTTTGCCCGCTCGCCCCTTTTTATTTTTCTAGCAATTCTAGCCGGAATAAGTACTACAATAAATCATTTGAACATATGAAATTGACAATTTTTTTAATGTAAAAAAGTAATTGAAAACACAATTAAAAATGCATTTAGTTGATGATACTAATGGACATATAAATAATTTAAATACTATGAAAAAAGGATCTTGGAAACATAATTAGCACCTATAATATTGTACAGCACGGCTTAAATTCATTAAAAAAAAAAAAAAAACTATGTGGTAGGAAGATAGTTTATATTCAATGATTGTTTAAATTTCGTTCAACATTTTATTATTCTAATTGATTATAGATTTCTGCAAAAGAAATTATTTTTACTTCAATAAAACGGCAACAGATGGCAGCAGGGCATTCTAGAAAGTTTATATTTTATTATCTCCGATTTTTTGTGTGAGTGAAATTCATAAATAAATTCTACATGAATTCTTTGAAAAAATTGACACTGACCGCCATATTGGAGGCGGGGCTAACACAATCTTGTCTGTTCATTGGTCTGAGCTCTGGAAACTACGATTGTTGCCAACGATAAGGTAGAAATTCAGCCCTATTTCCGCACCACGTAAGACAAATATATATATAGATATATATATATCTGATCTATGTCATACGATAACGCTCGTATTTATAAATCAATTTGTTGTGTATATAACTAATTGTGTGTATTAAACTCACCAATGTCTCGACTGAGTTCGTTGGCCAGCTTGGTTCGCCATCTTGTTTCAAAATGTTTCGAAATATTTAAAACTAAAATAAATATACAAAAAAGTTAAAAATTCAAATTTATATTTTGCTTAAGTTTTAGGACTTGATACAAGGATTCCGGAGCATTTTTTGTTTTACCCTTATCTTAAAAAATGGCTGAGATAGAGCAGTTTGTAAGTCTAGGGTGGCTGACATTTTGAAACAAGACAGCACATTTCAAAAAACCAACGATTAATTTATGAATTTTAGTGAACGTGAATTTTCGCAACTTATAATCTTTCATTGTTGTAATCATTTTTACAATCATACGCATAAAACTATATATTCATATCCGTCAGCGCCAAATTCTCGCCAAACGTGGCGACACCTGGCGAAATATCGCTAAATTTGGCGACCAAAATAAGTCTTCATAAATGAAGCTAACTTGGCTATAGTTGACTAATTTTGCAAATTTCTTATTCAAACTCAGTATTAACGAATCATCTGTAATTGGGTTCTTTGAATTTTATCTTGCTGTTTCGAGTAACATTAGCTAAAATTTTAAAACGAACAAATAGGAAAGCTACGTTTTCCTCCCGGTACAGGCCGGAAGGACTTTTTTAAATTGCTGAATCCTGAGATTAATTAAGTCGAAAATTTCCTTTCGAAAGAAAACTGTGGGAGTTTGCTTAGGCAGTAATCAGGCCCTGCTGACAGTATTACTTAATAATATTAGCAGCACAACACTAATACGTATACACCAATACTCCCTGCCGTAGTAACTGAACCTACATGCATGAAAATTATTTTATCTCGCTACATAGTATACGTACGAGGAGGGGCCCGTATCAAATCTGTGCCTAGGACCTCCAACAGTCATAGTCAAGCCGTCAAGCTCTGATAATCCATGATTAAAACATACAAGCAAAGTATCAGGGTCTATAAGCCATGTTTTTGGCCCATGAAATAAGACTAAAATTCGATTTTGTTATACTGACTTAATTATTTCACTTTTTAATATTAGAAGGTTTATCCTGTACGATTTCAACCATATTTTTTTGCATTTTGTTCGGATTTATATGACTTACACAAGCTCAAAGTTCGTATTATTCGTAGTTTTTGATGAAAAATACGCAATTTCTCCTAATTCTACCTTAATTATTTATATGAGCGCAATCGTGCAACACTTTCTTCTTTACATATATTATAAAATACATCAAAATGTACAATATATGTAAAAATAAAAGGGTTGCAAAACAGCGCTCATAGTAAAATATTAAAAAATATGTTAAAAATTGAGGTAAAATTAGGAGAAATTGCGTATTTTTCATAAAAAACTACGAATAATACGAACTTTGAGCTTGTGTAAGTCATATACAAACGAACAAAATTTTAAAAAACTATTGTTGAAATCGTACAGGATAAACCTTCTAATATTAAAAAGTGAAATAATTAAGTCAGTATAACAAAATCGAATTTTAGTCTTATTTCATGGGCCAAACACACGGCTTATGGACCCTGATCCTTTAATATTTAATTGAAAACCACAAAAAATAGCCTAATTTTTTTTTTTTTTTTTGGATCAAAATAATAAACTCAAACTGATTTTGAAAATAAAAATTCAGATTCTCGTTTTATCAATCCAATTCACTTCCTCTTCAAGCCAAAGTTTTTTTTTTCTTTTTTATAAAAATGTACATGAAGGGTGTGTGAAAAATACGTAAGGTAGTTTCATGTAGTAGGAACATATTACTGACCTCTAATGCTGCTACTCCACAGCCAATGGCAACAAATATTATGCTTGTGTTTTTTATGAATTCTTCAAGCTTTAATAAACAGCCCTAGGGAGAAAAAAAAAGATACAGTCATTATGAAGACATTTTATCATATGAATATTCACATTCCCAATATTTATTTTATTATTGCCAATACAAATACGTTATTAGATTTCAAAGAATGTATCAAATTGCTTTAGTTTAACGGTAAAGGATTAGAATAAAAGAGCGGTTTCCAAACGTTATTGATACGGACCACTTTAGAATTTGAAAAGTTTCCGCGACCCACCTAATATGCAGGATAGAACCTTTTGTATAATCTATCCTACAGAAATACTTTCTTTTATTTTTACAAGAAGAAAGTATTGGATTCGGGAAAAAATTCGACTTCCAGTTTTCGACGGATTTATACGTTTTAGAACACGATTTGACTGTTTTTAGAAAATGTCTGTCACAGTGAAACTCTCTCTCTCTCTCTCTCTCTCTCCCCCCCTCCCCTGATTCCCGCAATAGCTGTATTTCAAGAACTAATGAGCGGATTTTCATCGAAATTCAAATTCAGTTAGACGTTGACATAAGTTTTTGCTGATCAGGTTTTGGTTTAAATCGCCCAACAGGTGGCGCTGCTAGGCTGCATTTTTCAGAAATTACACGATTTTGGCGATAATCATATCTCAAGAACTAATGCACAGAATTTCATCAAACTTCATATTCTGTTAGACCTTGACATAAGTTTGTGCTGATTAGGTTTTTTTTGTAAATCATGTAACAGGTGGCGCTGCTATGCTGCATTTTTAAAAATTCTAAAATGCATAGTTAAAACATTACGTTTTTTGAAGTATTAACATGTATGATACAGAATAAAGTTTTGGGATTGTCATATCGGACCAGTTAATGTTTTCTTTTTCATTTAAAGTTGTAACAGATTGTGCTTGCGATAGTTTTATAGCAGATGAAAATTAATAATGCATTTTTGTAGACCTAACTGATCGTCCCCCGACCCACCATTGCCTATAGTTGGGGAATCGCTGGTTTAGAAGAATAAATGAATCAAAAGCAAGAGAGTTGAAACTAGTATGTTGTGTCCATAAAAAAACTTTCTTATACACAAATCAACTCGTGTGTAATCAAAATTAAATGACAATCTATTCATTACTTGACATATAGCTATCGAAGAAATCGGGGTAAACACAACATAAAAGCAACACCTGTTGGACGATTTACACCCAAACTTAATCAGCGTCTATTTATGCCAAGATCTAACAGAATATACATTTTGATGAAATTCCGTGATTAGTTCTTGAGATGTATAGTTATCGCGGAAATCATGTAAAATGCAGCATAGCAGCCTCTTAGGCGATTTATACGTTTATAACGATATAAACCTCTTAGGCGATTTACACCAGAACCTAATCAGCAATAATTTATGTAAAGGTCTAACAGATTACGAAATTTGATAAAATTCCGTCATTAGTTCTTAAGATAAGTCCGACAAGACCGACAAGATTTGTGTCACATTCAGACAGAGAGACACACAGACTCGCGGTCAGACATATTCAAAAAACAGTAAAATCGAATTCAGGGCTTTCTAAAACGTATAAATCCATTGAAACTTTTCACGAATCCAATACATGTATACTAGATAGAAGAAAGTAAAAAGAAAATAAAATTCCAAATAGCTTTCAATAAAAGATCGTTCCTCAGCACGGTTTTAAAAAGTGATATTTCATGTAAAAGAAAAGAAACTGCCCTTTTGCTAGATTTATTCTTTCCTCACTTATATGCTTAGATATATACCGGGTGAACCAAAAGTTCGTTAAAACTTTAAAAATTCATAAAAAAGGGAGAAATGATAAAGAAATACGGTTTGCAAAAAAGGGCTCACAAGGTACTCGAATTTTTTTAGCAGCAAAATAATTTTTAGGAGAGATTCAGCAAAATTATGCAAATTAATCCGGCAATAAAAGACCGGGATACACGAGGATTTCTCATTCGCTTTCAGAATGTTATCATTACCCGATCGAGCGTTGTTGATGAAGTTGTTCTATTTGAACGGAGACTCAGCAACTGTTGAATTGCGAAAATTTCGCTCTGCGAAAGGACTGATGACGAAGAATGTGGCCTGGAGGTCATGTTGAACAATTGTTATTGTTATTGCAAGAATAAATGGATGGAGCGTACTGTTGTCCTGTTCATTGTGTTTCGGATCGTCAGCGCCCTCTACCAGTGACATTTTAACTAAAAAAATTTTTGCTGCTAAAAAAAAATCCGACTACCTTGTGAGCCCTTTCTTGCAAACTGCACTTCTTTATCACAATTTCTTCCTTTTTTATGAATTTTTAAAGTTTTAACGAACTTTTGGTTCACCTAGTATATCTTACATATTTACATACATACTAACATACATATTTCCTTTTTTATGAATTTTTAAAGTTTTAACGAACTTTTGGTTCACCTAGTATATCTTACATATTTACAAACATACTAACATACATATTTCCTTTTTTATGAATTTTTAAAGTTTTAACGAACTTTTGGTTCACCTAGTATATCTTACATATTTACAAACATACTAACATACATATGTCCTTTCAATAAATTGAATGAGTGGGGTGGCACACACTTTTTCTTTATTTCTGTTTTTCATATAATTCCTTATTTTATTAATTCTACTAAGGCCAAAGAAATGTTCTCACCTCGTAGTGTCTGAAATGAACACTTTCGGCTGGTTTTGCTGACTGGCACCATGTACTGTTTAGTGGTCTTGGATCTAGATGGTCGTCATTCGACAGCAAACAGCAGGTTTTGGAAACTTGGTCGCCTTTTCCCAGGTCCTGAGTTTTCCACACGCTGTCGTCATAATCTTCGGGTCCGAAAATACCACAACAGTTGAACTAAACAAGAACGAAAAATAATGCATCAGGCATAGATTATGAAATACTTCCCAACACTAACAGAATATTATTAACAAATATTATCGATTTAATGTTTTCACACAACGAAATCGTTCACAGTTCATCCTGTAATCAAATTCTTTTTGTGCGTCTCTGTAAATAAATGCTATGTACTCCTTAACCCCTTCGCGACGAGCGTCCTTTACGGAATTTTTAATCTTTTAACACCGGTTTTTTAAAACAGAAATTTTCAGCTAATTGAATCGCAGATATGCTACCATTAAATAAGGCAAAGCTTACACTAAAAAATAACTGGTGGGAATAATCGAGGATTCTGAGCATCTTATGCGTCACGTGTACGTGTCGCTCGTCCCCAAGGGGTTAAACTAAAATCCGTAAACCTTACATTATATTAAACCTTAGTGATCCTTTTTGATTTCATTATATTTGAAGTATCATAACGTCATTAAAATACATTACAAACGTTTTTTCCTCATAGATCATAATGGAATGGGATTATTTTGTGAATCCCTGTAGTCGAACTATAAATGCTAATTATTCTATACTCTTGTGAAAGCGTCTTTTTGTCTACCTCAGTGATGCATATCAATTTCATTATGATTGAAGTATTGTAACCAGGGCCTGATTACCAACGGGGCACATTTCCACCAGTAAAAAATAATAGATTTTTTTTTCCATATTCATGGCAGCAATTTTGCATGAATGGGGCATTTTAATAAGACGGAAATTTCTATTAAATTTTACTGTTGGAAGTGTGCCCCGTTGGTGATCAGGCCCTGATTGTAACATTATTAAAATGCAATGGAAATGATTTTTCCCCACAAATCATAGGGCGCGTTCACGGACCGAACCCCGAGTTACATAGGGTAACTCATGGGTAACCCGAAGCGTTCAGAGGCCGATATCGCATGGCCTTTTTGCGGGTAACCCGTAGCGTTCAGAGCCGGAAATTACCCAGACTTCGGGTAACCCACATTACCTGGAGAATTTTGTTGGGTAAAGTGATCACATGGTTGGGAAATCTGATTTGTTTGTTTACTTTATAGCTAACTGGAACTGTTAATTGTCGTTCTTTATGACTCCTACTCTACACTTGAGTCCTGACCATTTGATTGGTCTTCCTTAAAAGGACTATGATATAATTGGCCGACGTCGCTAGGATGGTTCCTGCAATGTTCTTACGATCAAAATGTAATAGTAGATTGGTTGACGGAAGTGTTTGATTGTAAACATGCCCATAACTTTACCCAAAAGCGTTCACAGCCGTTTTAACCCAACTTAAGTGCAGCTTCAGCTCCATCTCTACGAGAACCTGCACATTTTAAATGAATAGATTGAAGATGCCGTTACCTTTCCGCTTCTAAATATGTAATATCCTCATTACAATGAGTATTCTTCTGTTGTTATTATTTTGCTTTCTTACAACATTCGCTCCTTTTTCAGTTGACAACTGAAAATTGATTTATAAATAGATATTAAGAAATCACAGGGGGAATAACCTTTAACCACTACAAATTCTGAAAAAAAGAAAGAGATAATAAAAAAAAAATCACGAATAATCAAGTCAGATTCTCTCGAATGTTAAGTTTTTCCGCATTTTCATATCCGCGAATGATCAAAACTCGTGGGAATGTTAAAATCACGAATGTTGAGGGATTACTGTATTTGCTAATGATGAAAAAGGAACAGATTTCTTCATTGAGATCGCATTACTTCCAATCGCAGAAATTTGCAAAAGGGAGTGCACATAATATTTGTAGAATATTAGTCCTTTCCCGAGATAACATTTTTCATTATTATTATTTTTTAGCAAGATAGTAGCTATTGTTTTCAATCACCGGAAAAATGGCGTGAAATTTATGATACAAGTATCCCGAATATGGAAAGGGGGCGGAGAAAAATGTCAGAAATATTTTTAACCCGGAAGCAGTCATGCTGGATATGGTGTGGCAATTAAATAACGTGACTGGTGCGAGAAATGATATTTATTTCAAATAAATTTATATTTATTTTTCACCTTGTTCAACATACATTCCTCCCTTATCTATACGCAACTGTATAAGTGTCTTCCATTGTTCAAAACAATAGTTGTCAGCCTCTTCAACAACTCTGCCGTTTTTTTCTTTTACTTGTTCAAAAGACTGAAATTGAAACGTTAAAAAATCACCAATGGAATGTTTACAAATGTTATAGGGGATATTTGGTGATAATGTTATGTCACGTGCGTGAGTTTTTGAATGGCGTAAACGGTTTTCTGAAGGTCGGGAAGAGGTTGAAGATGACGTACGTTCCGGTCAACCTGTCACTGCAAGAACGGAAGGAAGCGTTCAGAAAATTAATGAAATTGTGCGGCAAGACCGACGCCTGAGCATTCAAATGATCGCTACAAATATTCATACAAAGATTCCCACAAAGAGAGAAAGAGTAAGGAAGAAAAAGCCGATGCCCAATCAACCCCCCCCCCCATAACACAATGCCCAATATTTGAAGCAGTTTTTAGCGGTTAAGAGCATTCCTGTATTTTATCATCTTCCGTATTTGCCAGATCTCGCATCATATGACTTATACCTGTTCAAAAAAGTGAAAAGTGCATCGAAGGGAACACATTTTCAGTCTGTTGATCAAGTAAAAACAAAAACGGCAGAGTTGTTGAAGAGGTTGACAACTGATGAGCTGCAGCAATATTTTGAACAATGGAATATACTTATGCCGTTGTGTATAAATAGCGGAGGAATGTATGTTGAAGGGGATAACAGTTAAATATAAATTTATTTGCAATAAATATCATTTATCACATCAGTCTCGCTATTTAATTGCCCCACCTCGTATGACATACCCAGGGGGCATACGGTTTTTACAATTGTCATCACTATTTTTCGAAAAATAATCTTCAAATTAGTTTATCGCAGTATTCGTAACAATTGTCTCCGACTAAATAAGGCGACGATTATTATTTGTATCTATTGGTGACAAAGTAAAAACCATTCATAACCTGGATATGCCCAACTTCTCCAGGGTTAATTGAAATATTAAAAATCTGTCTCGTCTGCAGATTTAATTGGTACACACCAGCGGACAAAATATGCCATTAAAAAACAAAAACAAAAAATATTTAATAATATAAGCCATTCTGACGCTAAAATAAAATCTGTCAGGAAGGTATTTTCTTTTAGTACCCTTTTTATATTATTTAATCTTGTAATTAACGAATAAGGGAAAATTTGACTCTAAAGTTAATATTTTCTCGTTTGCATATGATTACGATAATATTTTAGATTACAGTTTTAATAATAACAATAAGAAAAATGCAATTTGTTATATAAAATTGAATGAATTTTTAAAATAGAAATGTATCGCTTCAAAAAAAACAAACACACTTCAAAAGAAACTATGTTCATAAATGAAAATAACAATATTTAAAAAAGTGACCCCAATAATAATTTTACTTACATTACATCTAATACAATAACAACAATAATAATAATAATAACCTTAGTTTGAGCAAAATCAATAGCCTCTGTTGTTTGGCTGTTGATTCCATATTCATTTTTGAGCATGGTTGATAAATCCTCCAACCTTCCTAAAGTCTGTTTTGAAATATAAAAATCAAAATTATTCATGAAGAAATGTTGGAAAAAAGTTACATAAATTAAAATATTTTATATTTTTATGCTCATTATCGTAATCACCTATTCACGACGGAATAGATTTAGAACAAAAATTCAGCTTGAAAGAAAGCACATAGATTATTTAAGGACTAAAACTGATGAATCAAAAGTGAAATATTAGATATTCAATAAAAAGCTAAAATTTCAGTGCAAATTCACCTTGTTTAATAATTAAAATTCACAAAGATACAAATAAATGTAAATATATTGCTTGAAGGTGCGTAAAAACATACATAAAAACATTTAAAAGCACATTAAAGTCCTTTTAAAATCAAAACGTTTTCAACCGAACTTACTCGATCATCATCAATCTGATGATGACCGAGTAAGTTCTGTTGAAAACGTTTTGATTTTAAAAGGACTTTAATGTGCTTTTAAATGTTTTCATGTATGTTTTTACGCACCTTCAAGCAATACATTTACATTTATTTTTATCTTTGTGAATTTTAATTAGATATTCTATCCCCTTTTTTGGTTAGTTTGAAGATTTAAGTATAATAATATTGTTTGATGTATAAATTTTCTGATAACAACAAATTTTCATGTAAAGGGGAATATTCAATAAATAAATACGTAAATATTATTCATAATAATAAATTAATGTATACAGAAGTTAAATCGAGTAGTGTAGCTAATTTATAACATAAACATAATTTAGTACCACAAACATTTATTATTTTTATTTTTATTTTTTAATTTTGAACAGTGTCACATTATTGATGCTTCAGAATTATTTCACTTTTTTTTTTTTTTTTTTTTTTTTTTTTTTTTTTTTTTTTTAATTTACTTAACATAAATTTCTACCTAAAATTAGTGAACAGAAAATAATATTATGTGCGTTTCTTTTTGAATCAATGTATCAACAATCCCTAATCATTAACACTTAACAAATTCGCCGCTTTGATTTACACTTAAGAAAATTATAGTAGAAAGCGCGAATTATTGAATTAAAAAAACATGAATTTTTTTCTCTGTTTCTTTTTTAAGATATGGTAACAAGTAAAACAACAACAACACATTATTTAAATTATCTATTCAGGATTTTTATTTTATTTTTCTCAACGTATAGTATTAATTTAATTAATATTAAACTATTAATTGATAAAAGCGTATTTAAAAATATATATATTACAGTTTTTCGTATACATTTTATTTTCTACTTTTGGTGTTTAAAATATTTCACTGTTGGAGTTTCACAGCCAGTTGACCTATTTTAGCGAGCATGGTTTGACGTACAATTAACTCTGTTGTTTTTAAAACTCATATATATGTTGTAACCATAAAGAATATTTGGCAAATCTGTGCCTGGGTAATGGAAAAATTCCATAAAATTAATTTATAATTAAGTTCTATAAAAATATTAAAATGTTTTTCTTGTAATCGCAAACACACTCGTGTGCCTAATTTCTATAATTCTAACACATCTGGAAAGGAGCGAAAAATCGATTACAAAAATCCATTTTTACATATATGGATGGTTAAGTTAAATAAAAGAGTTTAAAAGGAAGAAAGAAATAACTTGAGTAGAGTTTAAATTCTATTCCAAAAAACCTCTATAAATATCTATTTAATTTATTAATTTTAATCGACGAAATCTTTCGAAAATGTATTTATTGACTGTGCAGATCTTCTAACGTATTTTCAAAATTTCAGGAAGGATATTTTGAAAGGTGAAATTTTCATTAATTAATAATTTAAGAATAAATGGTTAAATAATAATAATAATAAAATATAATAATAACTGTGTTGTTTACCTTGTCTTGAAAAATGACACTGAGAATTCCAACCGCTAATTCTGCTCCCATTATTAAAAACAAGAAGATGAAATACTGAAAGAGAAGATACATAACAACAATTATTTTTATAAATACAAAAATTTCTATACAAGAATCTATAGAAGAATTTCATATATCAAGAATTTCTTTCAAAACTTTTTAATACTTTTCACCATAGTTGAAAAGTGTTTATAAGTTCGGTTTGTCCGACCGTCTGTCTGTTTGACTGTCTATGTACGCTCTAACTAGCGTAAATATACTTGGATTGCTATGTATTAATACACTGGAAAAAAAAATGTTGATTTTACAGTATAATATTGGCATTCCAGCTGCCAGTATTATACCGTAAAATTAACAGTAATAAACAGTAAAATATTCGCGGCAATGTATTACTGCTTTATTACTGTTAATTTTACGGTATAATACTAGCAGCTGGATGCGCGGCAATGTATTACTGCTTATTTTACTGTTTATTACTGTTCATTTTACGGTATAATACTGGCAGCTGGGAAGCCAGTATTATACTGTAAAATCAACATTTTTTTTTCAGTGTATATTTTATTCAGAATTACCGTGGCATGTTCGGTAGTGAAAATGAAGTGTGTAGCATTTATAGTTCGTTTACAGTGCCACTCAAAAGAATTTCGTTACATTATAGTCTACGGAAAAAAATCGTTTGCAATGTATTTTAATGATGTTAGACTATTTCAAACATATTGAAATTGATATATATCACGGATGTCCACTTGTCCACTACACGATGCTTGCTGTAGAATACAGTTTGTATAGCATTTATCTTTCATTTACAGGACAAGCAAAACAATTCGGTTACAATATTGTCTATGGGCGATAATTGCTAGAAATGTATTTTAATGATGTTGGACTATTTCAATCATATTGAAATTGATATATATCACGGATGTCCACTACACGATGCTTGCTGTAGAATACAGTTTGTATAGCATTTATCGTTCATTTACAGGACAAACAAAATAATTCGGCTACAATATTGTCTATGGGCGATAACTGCTGGAAATGCGTTTTCAATTGTAGTATGCGTTTTTAAATTTAGCTGTTATTTTCATATTTACTTTATGTTTATAAATTCTGTAGATTCTTACAGGGTTGCACAAAAGAATTTGAATACATTGCTGTTTATTGATGGGAATTGCAGTAAGGGGATTTTTAACTGTGTTCTGCGTTTCCTAAGAGAGCTAAATTTTAGCTTACTATGGAGTATAGCATATACAGAAATTTTTAGATCATGTACAGGGCTTCACAAAATATTTGAAATACTTTTCCGATTACGGATGGTAATTGCTGAAATTGTATTTACAAATGCGCTATAATTTTTCCAAATTGTTTACTTAGATATTACCTTTCACCTTATTAAGTTTCGTTATAGTATTCTGAATGTTTTAGAAAGTGTTTCATAATCTATGCTTTGGCGCATAATTATTTTTCTTTCTGGTTATTTTTATACTTTTTGTCCCCTTTACTTCATTTATTTTATCACCCCCCTCCTCCGTTTTCTCTTAGTCCTTTTAGGGCAGAGGTGCAAAAATCTAGGCGCCAATGGGCTGATTCCCACCACTAAATTTCATTAGTATTCTTCGTCAAATTTTATTAGTATACTTAGCCTAAATTTTATCAGTATTCTTATTAGGCGAAGAATACTAAAAATTTAGTGGTGGGAATCGGTCCATTGGCGCCTAGATTTTTGCACCCCTGTTTTAGGGGCAAGTAAATGTGTTTTTGTAATGTTGAGTTCATACAAGAATTTTTAAATAATTTTGATTGAAAATAAGGTAATGCAATTTTACAGCCTTTTATTTTTTTCACCAAAGCAATAAAAGTAAAATTTTGTTCAAAAATTCTGGTACAAATCTTGATTAAAATTAAGTGGTATAAAAAAATATCTCACCGCCCTCCAAGGTTTTAAATACGCTAGAAAAAAAATTAAAAACTTCTATCTTTATTTTTTTTATAAGTAAAATATGCATTAATCAAGTAAAATACGCATTAATCAAGTAAAACATGGATTAATCAAATAAAACATGGAATAATCAATTAAAATATGCATTAAAAAATTTCCACAGCGATCTGTATGAAAATATTAACATATTTTTCACATTCCATACAATATGAGAATTGTCAAATATGACATTAAAAAAAAAATCTTTAAATGTTTTATGATAAACATAAATAATACATAACGAAAGATAAAATTTGTAATGTTCACAAATTCTTGTTTACTGAGTATGAAAAATATACTATTTGAACTAATTTCCAATAAAAACATTTTAACCATCACTAAAAAGTACGTATTTATGTAACAATTTCTATAGCAATGCTCTGAAGTAACCTATATTTTTAGCTATAAAATTTAATTCTTCCGACAGCAAGGTAGATTTTGCGAAATTTGATTCATTTATTTTTCATTAAACTGCGCTTACCATGTAATGCGTGTAAGAAATGTAAGAAAAAGCATAAAAATAAACAAAAAATTATATATTTCTAAAACAATTCTTTACATTTTTTATGAAAAAAGATTACACATAAATGAAAAATAAAATTTCGAATGCTCCATAGATAATTGAATTCTTGTTCATTGAGCATAAAATTGTTCTGTTTGGGAATAATAGCTATTGAATCCCACAAAAACACATTAAGCAGTATTTAAAAGATTTATGTAATAATTTATGTAGTTATTGTGCCGAAATAACCTATATTTTTAGCATTAAAGTGCAACTGAGGTATGATTTTGCAGAATTCGGTTTTCTGCTGATATTATCTCAGACGCTTTTGGTATTCAGGAAGATTTAAACGCACACGCACAATATATATACACACATATTTGCTTATGTGACTAATGTCATTACAAACAAAATTTACGATTACAGCGTGACGAAGCTGACCTTAATTGTTTGAAATTCCACGGAATATTTATACACAAAACGAAACGATTATTTCTGTTGGTAAGTCATGTAAATCTAAAAGTTGAGCTTTCACTCGTAAAAAGCAATTAGTCAAGATGTTACGAGCTTGATCCAGCGAGTTTCACTTGAATAAGACTGGATTACGATATTCTTCAATCGTTTAATTTATGCACAGATGTGTCAAAATTTTGAGTAATGTTTCAGACGTCTCACAGTGGATTATTTGAGGCTAAATCCTGGCCAAAATTAATTTTCATGTGTTTTAAAGTTAAAATCATTGTTGTTGACTTACTATTAGTAAATACACTTAATTAATTTTAAGTATACATAAATGTATGTATTTAGTTAAATAAATAAATATATAATACAATATTTACTTAATTGTTTAATGTTTATAAGAGGAAATTAATTGTTGATAGGTTTGTTTTATTTGCAAGTAAAGTTTAATTAAATGTGGTTCATTTTACTACACATAGATGTTTAATTATTTATAAAAACCATTGCATATAATATTATTTACATGTATTTATGTATGTATGTATGTATTATTACTATATATTACTTGCATGCATTATTTACCAAAGTTGAGTCTCTATGGTATAGAAATGCTGGTTTTTGAATGTTTTTAATAGATTTGCAGTTCTCCCAAAAAACATTGATATCTAAAAATAGCAACAATATGCGGAACGTTTAATATATATATATATATATATATATATATATATATATATGCCTTCAAAATTATAACCAATACGATTATAATTCAAAAATAGTCCGACACAGCTTTAAAAAGCTTTGAATATATTAGACGGTCGGCCTGATTTCTCTATCACATAAAGGTCTCCTACTGATTTTCACTGCACAGAATTTGAACATTTTCTTTTTGGATAGTTTGAAGTAGAACTTGCAGGCGAGATGCAATCCTTGAAGTCTTCTCTACATTTGCCGCCTTTTGAGCAATGGCTAAACAATGAACACAGCGCTTCATAAGCACTTCGAAAGTAAATGAATAATATATCACAATAAAGTCCATAAAAATACTACAGAACTTGAAAAAACACGCCTGCTTTCTCCGATTTTAGTTGTGAAATTAACGCCAAACAATGCGCCCATACTTTTCAGCCACCCTGTAGATACTTATTAGGTTATGGCGTATATAGCTCATCAAGTGGCGCTACAATGCTACGTTTTTCACGATTTCCGTCATAGCTATATCGCGGCATCTATGGGATGAAATTTCACAAAATTTCATATTCCATTGTTAGATTTTGAAATAAAATGGTAGTGATTAGGTTTGGATGTATATATTGGTGGTGCTGATGGTGACTCAACAGGTGGTGCTGCTGTCTGTGTTTTTCGCGATTTCTGTAATAGCTATATCACGGCGTCTATAGGATGGAATTTTGTCAAATTTATCATGTAAGATCTTTATTAAAAATCATATTGATTCAATTTTGACTTTGTTTACTCAACAGGGGCGTTGATGTGCTTTTATTTTGCGATAAGCTGAATCTCAGTTGCTATTGAGTTGAAATGCATCAAATTTTATATTTGAAGTTATTATTTAAAAATATAGGGTTGCCAGTTTCGTAGTTGATTATCCAACAGGAAGCGCTGTTGAACTGCGCATTTTTTCATTCACTGGCCACTGTCGCTGCCCGAATTAAATTCAAAGAGATGCACTATACTTCTTAATTGTTGATGTGTAGTAGCGCTATTTAAATTAAACAAGAAGGAAAAATCATGCTATATACATAGATTATGCAACACTTTCCATCACTAACACAATATTATTTAGAAAATTTATTTTTTCATACAATGAAATCGATCCTAATCCGTCCTGCTGCCGAATTCTTTTGTGCGTCTCTGTAAATGAAGGATAAATGATAAAGTCTTTGATACATTGTTCGCCTAGATAAGTTTTGTTATTTTAATTTATACTTGAGTAAAAATGTTACAATGTATGGATTTAATATAAAATTTCTTACATTTTGACAAAATAGGCATAAATATATGATATAAATACAAATTTTAGAATTTTTTTATGTTGATAGTCATGCACCAAATATTTATGCATGTTTTTGCATGGTATGTAATAAAGGATCAGTCAAATTTAACTGCGGAATCACAGTAAAAAAAATCTGTAAAAAAAAATAAAATACTTTCGAGTATTTGGTGCAAAAAGACGCGAATTTGGCGAGCACCAATTTCTTCGCTCCAGATGCAAGCGATTTTAATGAATTTGGAAATTCCTGGTTTAATGAGTGTTTAAATGAGCAGAACTTTATGAATTAAAACTTAAACGATTAAATAGTTTATTATCTTTTTCTATAAGCTTATATAATATATGTACAAGTTGCATGTTGCTGAAGTTATTTAATTTTAAACAGTTTCATCGGCGGATAAGTTTTAAGTGTATTTTAACAGTTATTGACCTATTAAAAATGCTCTCATTATGTATTTCGATATTGAATAAGTTGCTGCTTCCATGGCAACAATACTTTCAGCTTGTTATCTCTTCAGAATTGGATCTTAATTTTTAGTTTGAAGCATTTTTAATCAATTTAAATTTTGTTCTAAACCATAGAATATCATTGTTAATTTTCTTTATATATATATATATATACATATAAATACATATGGCAGGGCAAAACCGTGTTTGTAAAAGTGTATTTACTTAAGTTAAACTTACTTTAAAACTAACTAGTTCAGTATGAAGAATAAAAAAAGGTCTTTCATAAATCAGCATTTATCATAAAACCGTATTTCTTTTTTATTTCATTGTGATACCACCAATAAATCGTCAAAAATACGAAATTTTCATAATTTTTTTCCGCATGTTATATTGAGGTTCATCAGCAAATTTTTTTATGAACATATATATTTTCATAAAATATATGTTCATATAGAGAAGATATAATTATATATTTTCATATAGAGAAGACTATTCTCTATTTTTTTAAGGTATTTCTGAGTATGCATTATGAAGACCTTCTTTCTAAGTGGCTGTCACGTAACCAGTGTTGAATTGAGGCAGTGGACCGCGGGGGAACATTCCACCCCGCAGCATTGAGATCCCCCCCCTCCGGAAAGATTTGATATTTTATGCTTCTAATGGTTGAAAAGAGTACCCCCCCCCCCCCCCTTAAATCTGCAGAAATGCTATATTTTTATTTAAATGTCATAGATTGTACCTTATCAATACCATATGATTTTATTCTAAAACACCATAGATTATACTATTACCATCTTATGAATGCCATAAGATTTCGTTTGAAAACACCATAGATTGTGACATACAAATTCCATAAGATTTCATTAAAAAATGCCTTAGATTGTACCATACAAATGCCATAAGATTTCATTCAAAAACACCATACAAATGCCATCCCAAAACTCCTTAGACATTTACCATACAGTGCCATAAAAATTACCATACACTTAATATGTTTATATGGTTTTCCATAGGATATTTTTTACCATAGGCGAAAAACCATAAGATTTCACTTATGTTTTTTTTATGGTAATTCTATGTCATTTTTTGCTAAGGGCTTCTCGACAGAAGCATGCCGAGACATTTTATGAACAAAAAAATTAAACAAGTGAAAGTGGAACTTAGAAATTCAGAACATTCCCTTAGTCAAAGACGTTTAGTTACATATAAACATAAGTATACTCATGACCGTTTAACAATGTCTTTAATCCATTTGCATCATTAGCGCGCATCATATGCATGCATTTCAAGATTTTACTTTTTTACGCAAAAATTCCGAATTCATACCAGAAATTTTTTATAGTAATTTTTGATTTATTTAATGGCAGACATTTTGGAATTACACAAAATGAATTCTTCTTTCGTTATTTCGGCATGGATTCCGAATTTCTGAATCTGGAAGCACTAAAGCACAGCCGTAAGCATCCTTTTCTAGAAGCAGCTCAGGGGACTTTTGACAACCCCCCCCCCCCATATTTTTGCGCTGGAGTTTTTCAAAATCCTGAAAATTCGTTTATCTAGACTAGAGTATATGACACATAGGACCAAAATTTAAATTTTCACGTTTCTGTCTTTTCTAGTTCAGTTCAGACGTTATATGAACTCAAAGTTTCGATTTTTTGTCACTCACTCACCCAGCCGTCATCAAAATGATAAGGTAGATCCTGTAGCCCTAGAACTTGAAATTTGGAATTAAGGTAGTGTTTAGGATACAAATAAAGGAAAGATAAAACAATCCGGAAAATTCGAAAAAAAAAAAAAAAAAAAAACGAAAATTTCAACAAAATTGAAAATTGAAAATAATTCGATCTCGAAACTTAAAATTTGGTGTGAAAGTAGTGTTTAGAATTCAAAAAAATAAATAATTAAAAACACAATAAAAATCGACAATCAAATAAAAAAATTGAAAAGATCGAAAAAAATCGAAAATTTGAAAATAATTCGATTTTGTAGCGCTAGAAACTTGGAATTCAGAAAAAAGGTAGTATTTAGGGTACAAAGTAAGAAAAAGTTAAAATATCCTGAAAATTCGAAAAAAAAATTCGAAAATTCGAGATATTCGAGAAAAAAAGAAAATAATTTGATATCCTAGCTTTAGAAACTTAAAATTCGGCGTAAAGGTAGTGTTTAGGATTCAGAATAAGAAGAAAATAAAAACATAATAAAATTCGAAAATAAAATAAAAAAATCGAAAATAAAATAAAAAAATCGAAAAATTGAAAGTAATTCGATTTTGTAGCGGTAGAAACTTTAAATTTGGAATAAAGGTAGCATATAGGATACAAAATAAGGAAAAATTAAAATATACGGAAAATTAAAAAAAAAAAGAATCAAAACGGCAAAAAATTCGAAAAAAAAAATCTAAAAACGTAGCTCAAGGAAGTTATTACACTTTACTATGAGTGTTATGGGATGGGATGGTATTATTTTATTAAACCTATTATGAATAAGAGGAATAAAAGCATAAATGAGGGATGCCTTTCTAAAAGGGATTGTTTGGCACGTATTTATGTTACATCGGAAGAAAACCACCCAAAACAACGGACATCCAGCTCAACCGTAGAAGAGGTTTCGTTCACGGGCTTACAATATTATATAAAATTATGTCCACGCTACAAATACATATACGTTCAATGCTCATATAAATACTATTTTATACACTATTTTATTAATAAACTCGATTATTAATATGTAAGCAATAGCCGGCCCATTCTCTTGCTGTGTAGTTGCCAAGTTAAAAAATAATTTGTAACTAAAGATCTAGAGACTGGGAGGGATTTGTGAATGAAAATTTCAGAGTTAATAAGAGAGATAAACTTGGCTTTACACGATCTCAGAACTTTTTACGATAAAAGGGTCACGAGACTTGGCTGCATTTTTTACATGTGACGTTTTTGATGGGATATAGCTCTCAGGATTCCCGTTACTGATGGGTATATTGAATGATTTTGATGTTCGAATGAATCTTTCGCATATGCGCATAAGTATAGCTGTCAACCTTTGTATTCTTTTTAGTCAATTAAAACCAGAAATTTTACAAAAAGAAATTAAATTAAGAGCATCTTAATATATTTTTTTCTGAAAACTTTCTGGTTTTAATTGATTAAAAAGAATACGAAGGTTGCGGATGCCCGAATGATGAATTCTAATATCAAAATTAGAATTTCAGGCATTATACCCATCTCTAATTTCCACACACCTATCCTTACTCCATAACAAATAATACATCGTAAGTTGATGACTGATATAGTGGACCATAATTTCCGGCATATGCCGCGACTTAAATAAGTCTGTTTCTGAACGAAAATTTCAATTAATAAAAAAATGCAACTTACTTCTTCTTGGCATTTATTTGAATTTATTTATTAAATAAAATTTCTGGTTTGAAACAAACTTATTTTAACCGCGGAGCAGAAAATACTGTATATGCCACACAGCAGATTTCAATGACTATTTCCCAAGAAATTTAACAACAGAATTTTTTTAAAATCAGAAATGTATTTTCATTGAAGATGCTGTTTCACAGTCACTGACGAGACAAAAAAAGGAATTTATTCTGCTAAGATGGAATTCTTGAGTCAAATTCTTAAAAAGGATAAATTAAGGGAGTTTTGTTTGCTGAAGTGAGCGGAATAGCTAAATATTATAGAAAAAATTGTAAAACATGTTCAACGTGAAATTTAGAGTGAAGCTGTGCAACATGAATTTTTTTTCCGTCTAAATTGTGCTCAATCCAAGATTTATTTAAAAATGAAGTTTTAAACCAAATATTAAAATGTCATTCAAAAAAGAAAAATATTGGGTTGTTCGAAAATTTCTTTCCGTTTGAAAAAGTTGGTTCGTACCAGAAAATTCTATCATTTAATTATTAGACATTAATTCCGATATCAAATGTCTAATAATTTACGGGCAGAATTTTCAGGTAGGAATTGGTTTTCCTAAACAGAAAGAACTTTCCGAACAATCCAATACGATTAGAGTTGCAAAGGCTAGAAAATAACCCGGTTTAAACCTGGGAATAAACCGGGTTTTTTGGGAATAAACCGGGTTTTTTGGGAATAAACTTGGTTTTTTGGGAATAAACCAGGTCTATTGGAAATAAACCTGGGAATAAACCGATTTTTGGCAAATCTAAATATGATGCACTTAAAAATATTTTAAACATGATTGTGCCCAATTCCTTAGCTCAGGGTCACTTGGTATCTGGGCTATGGCCATTACAAACAAATGTACACATATGCATACAAACAAACTTTATCAATAAATATGTCTTACTGACATGAAATGAATATTATATTCATACGAAGAAGATGACCATTGCCAAAATGTCTTCGGAATATATGTGCTTCATGCAAATTTCCTAACATCGCAGTTGCTATCAATTATGATAATATAAGCATGACGTCTTTTTAATAATTAACAGGTTACGGGAGAAGGATTTTCCATCGTAAAACGTCCATTCGAATTCTAATCACGTGCACATGAAGAATTAATTTAATACTCCGAATGCTTTTCACACCCAGTCTGACGAGTTGAATCAAAACAACAGCCCAGATGTTTGTCCAGCCGAAGAAAGTGAATGCAGACGATTTTCTTTGTTGTTGCTACACCTGCTGACATAACTAAAAGTCTTCAATGTCGCTGAAGCGAAGCGACGTGTTTTTCCGTCAACCTGTTAAAATGTCATCGAGTTTGTAAACAATGTTCAAGGTTGTTATAATAGCTGCTTGGACAAATAAATTACGCATGCATCAATCAAATGATGCTCTCAGGCTATTGTTCATCCCGTCATGATGGATATAAGTTAATCAATTCCATTTTTGTATTTTCCTACAAGATAATTAGAATTCAAAGTGATTTTTTGAGATAGCTGTGTAATTCCAAAACAATTTGCTTATGAAACTTCTGATTTTCTCTCTTTTTTTAGTGGCTATTATAATGATATAATGGTCACTAATGAGTATTGAATAAATGCTGGAAAAATTATTTGTATTTTTGTTTTCTAAATTCATGGTTTAAATTTATTTTATATCAATAAGTTTTGAATTATTTGTATTTATTTTTAACCGACTAGAGATAAGTGTTAGTTGCATAATTTGTCCACTACATCTTTTTAATAAAAAAAACTTTTCAGCATAGCTAAAAATAGTTTACGATTTCAATTTGTCTACCTGCCCGTCACACTCTATATTTTCGTAAAATGCGCTTGGGAAGCCAATTTTATTTAAATTATATATGGGGGAACTTCAGGAGTACCATTTACGTTTGAGGCAACATCACAGCTCGATATTGTTTAAGACCCGAAAACCGAATACAATCACAAACTTCAATTATCTCTGATTAGTTATTTGTAGACAAAAATCATTTTACGAAATTTCATCAAATGCAAACAAATAATAATACTGAAAAACTTTGCTACTTTTCGGTTAGCCGGGCGCCAGTGATATATGTACATGTATATATACATACACATATATATACATGTGTCTACACATATACATATGTATACATCATACATATATATATATACATTTATATGTATGAATATATATATATATATATGTATATACATACATATTTATATATGTACATATATCACTGGCGCCCGGCTAACCGAAAAGTACCAAAACTTTTTTAGAGGGTGTTATGAGATTGTCTGGATAAATGGAACAGGGGGTTAAAAATAAACAGAATTTTTCAAAAAACAGATGTAATGATATCAAGAGAGCATGATCAAAATATAGTGTTTAGGTAGTCAGCCAATATATTCCAGTTCCTACTTCAGATTTGCTCAAATCGTCAAATATAAGGATCTGTCTTTGCGCCACCATTATGATGGAGTATTTAGGAGATAGTGGTGTCCCATATAACCAGGGCAACACTAGATACCGGGCTTGCTCATTCATTCTCATGACGTCACAAATAGTGGCTGGCCGCGACCAGCGATTGGTACAAAGCGACTTGCCCATCGTTTTGTGCCAATCGCTGTATGCCTTTCGTCGCGGCTAAGGCTCCTATAAAGGGAGCTGACGCATATCCATTATGTTGCCCAAAATAACCGCCATATTGTGACCTAGCTCAGCATTAGGAAACCGCCTGAGCAGGTGTTTGCCGTACCTGTTACTGTCACTCGCGGTCCACTAGTACGGTAAGCAAACCGGTTTTAGCTTGTTTTTGGTCCGCTGGGTCACTAAATGGCGGTATGATTCAGCCTGTATTATAGGAGCTCTAGTCGCGGCCAGCCAACATTTGTGACGTCATGGTAATGAATGAGCAATCCTAGAGCTCCTATAATAGAGGCTGACGCATCCTCGCAGATTTGGTGCTCAAATTGAAGTTCAGTCGAAAAACCAAGCTAATCAGAACCGGTTCAGCCAATCAGAACCGAGTTTTAGGCAACCCCAACTCTGGCTGCGGTAGATTGATGCTGAACTGAGCACCAATAATCCGAAACAAAATGGATATGCGTCAGCTCCTATTGTAGGAGTCTTAAGCAATCCCGGTATCTAGTGCAGCCCTAATATAATCCGACAACGCGGTTTCGGAAAAAAATACGCTATGTTTATTGGTGTGATATCGCAAGCTAAAAAATGAGTATTATATCATAAACTGTTAGTATTTCGTTGTACATTATGCTTAATTTCAATGTAAAAATATTACTTCTAATAATGAATAAAATATATTGAAAAATTATCTCCTGAAACCTTCCAAAGACGAAAGACAAATGTTTATTCATACAACGCGCCCTGACGCAGACCGACGAACTGCGCATTCTGTGAGACATTCTGGAAACGTTCTTTAGTAGTTTGCGATATTGCCGCTTGGTGGCAGCACTTTATCAAACAGAAACCTTGGTATCCCACATTACCCGACTATTCCATAATACCAGATGTTCCTCTAATCTATATGTGTGGGAATAAGATAAACGCTATGTTCTTAACCACAGTGAATACTACATTTTCTTGGGTGTGTTTGTGAGTCTCTTCTTGAAAGTTGAATTCTGTTTGGTAAAACTGATAAATTACTTTATATTAACAGAAAGTTGTAGTGTAGAAATTTTATCGCTGAGAGAAAAGAGTGTTCGACAAGAGAGGCATTTCTTTCCTAATTCTGGCCTATCTTTTGTCAAAAATCACATTAAAAGGGACAGATGCTTTGCTCGTATTAACCCAATTCCTGCTTTTGTAGCTCGTAAAAATGCATAAAAATTTTAAATGATGAATCATTCTTAATATCCAAATTGCTCGTTTAAAGCGTGTCCTAGTTTTAGCCGTGCTCGTATTAAACGAGTTCAACTGTATAACTGTAGGTTGTTGACTCAAACTCGTCGTGTTCTCCTAGAACATCCATACTCAACCTTCTTTTCTCGCGGGCCGCAAACATATGTTTGTGACGCTAGGCGGGCCGCAACGCACTTATAAATAGGTAAAAAAAAGAGTAATTAAAATAGTAAGATACCATAAGTAGTGTAACAAAGTAATGTAACAAAGTTATTATTATCAATATAAATTCTTGTTGCGGAAGAAATGTTGCAAAAAAAGTTATAACATCACTTTTTCCAAAAAATAAATTTTGTGACGGATTTCTACTGCAAATGTTGTAGAAATATTCCGCGAAATTTGTTGTTTGGAAATAATGGTGTTAAAAATTTTTGGTGCCATTTTTTTTTCAAGACAAACGTTCATCCTTAAAAAGTGGCACTAGCTATATAATAAGAATAATACATAATAATGTAACAATGCAGAATTTCAAAGTTGTAACGAAAAAAAGAAAATCAGAGGATTTTATCTAATAAATCAATACAAACACTTTTATTTATTTATTCATTTAAATGTAGAAACAGAGTGCAAATTTAATTAATTTGCAATAATGTTTAATTAGTAAAATGTATACATCGCTGTAGAACAAATAGAACTACATTTAAAAAGAACTTTTGACTAAGAAAACCGCATTTTAGAAGATTAAATAAGTTAAAATTAATTATGAATAACAGGGCAGATTTTGTCTTCCCATCAAAATATATATAACAATATTTAAGGTCTTAAATACTTTTTATGCACATCTAAATTAATTTTTAAAAAGGGGTGCAAAAATCTAGGCCGATTCCCACCACTAATTTTTTAGTATTCTTCGCCTAAGTAAGAATACTGATAAAATTTAGGCAAAGAATACTAATAAAATTTAGTGGTGGGAATCAGTCCATTGTGGCGCCTAGATTTTTGCACCCCTGATTATATGTCTCGAGGCGCAAATAAAAGGTCGCCGGGCCAAATGTGGCCCGCGGGCTGCAGTTGAGTACTGCTGCCCGAGAAATTCTTCGCGTACCCACAAGGTGTTATAATGTAATTATAATGTAATGGGATTATTTTGTACGTCCCTGTAAACGAACTGTAAATCCTACGTATTCTATACTCCCGAGCAAGCATGTTTTACTTCACCTCAATGATGCATATCAATTTTATTATTTTTGAAGTATTGTAAGATCATTAGAATGCATCAGAAACGATTTTCTCCCATAGACCATAATGTAATGGAATTCTTTTGTGTGTGTTCCTGTAAAAGAACAACCTGTGTGTAACCTGTAAATGCTACACCCTTCATTTTCAATATGGAACATTCTATATTAAACATTATTGACATATAAAAATTAAATGGCAATCCGAGTATGTTTACGCGAATTAGAGTACGGCCAGACAGATACACTGCAAAAAAAAAAAAAAAAAAAAAAAAAAAAAAGTGTTGATTTTACAGTATAATACTGGCAACCGTAAAATTAATAGTAATAAAGAGTAAAATAAGCAGTAATACGCTACCGCGCATGCCAGTATTATACTGTAAAATCAACACTTTTTTTTTTTTTCTTTTTTGCAGTGTAGATGACCAGTGGAAACAAATTCATAAACACTTTTTAACTTTAATCGAAAGTGTTAAAAAAGGTCCAAAAAATGCTTACCGTTACAAGGAGACCCCTGTTCTCCCTGATGGCCCCACAACAGCCACAGAATCCAACAAAGAATATCACGCCGCCAATGCCGACTAAGGCCCAGGCCAGGTATTGTGTTAGAGCGTAATTGAGACCAGGAGTGAGAAATAAGTGAAATAACGTGGACTTCTCTTTGTCCACGAGCATGTAAATACCCACTGCTAAGAGAAAGCAACCAGATACCTGAAAAATAATAAATAGTAAGTAAGCATTTTTTGTAAAGACAAGCTTTTATGATAATGTTCTTAAAAAAAAATGTTGATGGACAATTGATGAAGTAAATACCCTTTTTAACAGAAATAAATTAAATTGCGTGTGATTTTTTTCAAGTTTGTTCAAAAAATAAAATGGATATACAATTTTAAATCAATTTTCCTGGCAAGAAAAAAAATTGATGAACGTTCTCCTTAGAATCTTCATCATTAATTGATTTTCTCATATTGAGTTAGAAGCTATTTGACCCCTCCCCTCCTCCTCCCATAATTTTTAAATTGCTTCGTTACTGAAGTCGTCTTTATATTAAAAATTTTATCAAATTTCATTTATAAAATTGTAGCATCCCCTTTTAACGCCTTATTTCAGTTGCTTATATCAAAGCAGACCTGAGAAGTGTATCATATATGCACTCTTTCTAAAATCTTCATTGAGCTATAAAATAAAAATGTGTTAGGGGTTTATCCATAAATTTCGAAAAATAAAATTTAGAATTAAGAGCCTACGCTAGTCACGTGAAGAAACGCTCAAGCTAATGTTAAGTCTATGGGAAGGTTCTTGCGCGATTTCTTGCTCGCATTTTAATATTTTTAAATGATTTTTTTTTGCATAGGTTAAGCTGACGTCGATCTGTAACGTTGTTAGTTTTTACTTTTTTGATTTTGGTTACAGTTTTTTTTATAAGCGGACATTTGAAATTTCGGAACCGGTTCTGAAAGTGAAAGTACCCTTATATAAAAAAACTGGAACCAAAATCGAAAAAGTAAAAAACTAACAACGATAGAGATCGACGTCACTATCCTGTGCAAAAAGAATCATATAAAAATATTAAAATGCGAGCGAAAAATCACGCAAGAACTTTCCCATAGACTTAACATTTGCTTCCGCGTTTTTTCGCATGATTGATGTAGGCTCTTAAGATCAGAATCTATCAAATATTAACCAAAAAAAGAAACTAAGATACAAAATAAACTAATATTGTAATTCAAAATTTTTATATAAATTTTCCGGTTGTTTCGTATTAATTTAATTTAAATTATCTTTTTTATAAGTAGAGGCAAACGATAACAGGATATGACCTCCATCGAAAGGCAAGATTTATGTGCTAAAAAAGCTATCGTTGTTAAAAAAAAAAAAATAATAATAAAATAAATATTTCGTATTATACAAAAAAGTCATGATGATTATTATGAAATGTAAGATTTATGAAATATTATTTATGAAAATGGGGACAATAAAGAATTGAATGATTTTGAAACACATTTAGCTTTTTCTCCTGTGTTCTAAGACTTTTTATTAATGGAGCCATATTCGGGCGTTACGCTTTTTTTTATATTTAATTAAATTTTTAGATGAACCAATTGCAGATAAAAGAAATTCAAAATGTTATTCAAAAAGTGAAAAACGATATAAAAATGTTAAAATCTAGCTTACCTCGAAAGTTCGATTTTTAAGAATTAAAATTTTAAGAAATTTTATAAAAGGTATAAATTGCATTTGAAAAAAGTAATGCGTTACGGATATTTTAAACATACAAAAGAAAAATGAAAAAAATTAGAGTGTTAAATGTGGGAATTGAGATAGCGAAACACAATTTAATTTGATAATTTAAAAATGAGAGCAAGAAATTCGCAGTAAATAAACCATATTCTATTATTTTTTCGCTTTTTAAGTATAATTATAATTGACTAAAGAAAAAAGGATTTAATGTTATGATTTTTATCACACAAAAAAGTGTTTTTTGATTGTTTAAAACATAGGTCAGAAAATACTAATTGATTGTTCGGGCAAAGAAGTTGGAAATGGGGAAATAAAAGTGTTTGAAATCTGTAAAATATTATTCAAAAAGCAAAAAAACAAAATATATGTAAAAACCTTAAAATCTGGGTTAATACAAAATTCTGATTTTGCAACAAGAACGTTTTAAGGGATTTTAACACGTTGACGGACACTTGCGGCTATAGCTGTCAAAGCGAAGTTCACTAAGTGGCATGACGGCAATAGCCGTCCAAAACAAAACGGTCGTTTTTAGACACTACGGCTATAGCAGCACAAATGTGCATTTACCGGCGTACAAGTAGAAGCCCAGTGTCATGTTTGGAAATAACTTTTTAGGGTGAAGTTCGTTTTCCACCTGTTATACGAGTTGCAGCTTCAGTATGCACGTGCAGGGTGGCTAATGGTCAGGGAAAAATACAGTAAAAAAAAAAATAATTACCAGTATATTCTTATCGAAAAATTCAGTTTCATTATTTGATGGAATAATTAACATAAATTTTTCTATAAGAATATACTGGTGTTCATCACTTTTTTTGACTGTATTTTTCCCTGACCACTAGCCACCCTGACGTGGTCGTGAAGGGAGTAGTGCAATCTAATTAAGGGTGCTGAATTAATCAAAATTAAGTTTATTTATGCAGAAAGAGTAAAACTATACTTCTAATATTCTAAAAATTACAAAAACATATAGTGTCAATTTTCGAACTTCACTTGTTCCTACTGTCCGTCAATGTGTTAAAAGAAATAGATAATATCTGAAATAATTGCAATAATAACAAAATATGCCATGAAATATTGCATACAGGTAAAAGAATGGAAAAAAAAATCAGAGTTTTAAATTTGAGATTCCGAAATGAAATTTGATTTGGTAATTCAACAAAATGAGAGTAAGAAATTGATCTAAAAAGTCACCCATTTCGCCAACATAAGTCATAATTGGAAAATGTTTTGCGTTCCTAGGGATAGCTAAATATTTTCTATGTAAAAGCAGTTTTAATATTAAGATTTTCCTAACAAAAATATTGTTATTTTTAAAGATTTGACAGAGTTAATAAAATTTGTATATTAAACAAAATTAAAATGCAGGATCAGGAAAAAAGCTTAAGCAATCTAATTTAAAATGGTTATTCAAGAAGCGGAAATTGATCTAAAAGCGTCTAAATAGAGTTTATTACTTGAGTTTGATTTGCAAAAATTAAAGTTTTAAGATATTTTAAAAGATAGCAAAATATATTAGTAAAAGAGGAAAAAAAAGGGTGAGAAGAACGTTAAAAAAATAATTCAGAGTGTTAAGTTTGAGATATCATAATTTAAAAAATTACAACAAGGGATAAAAAAAATTACTCGTTTCTTCTACATAAACCATAATTGAAAACCTTTCGCACATTTAATGATAATAAGAATTTATCATAATTAGACATCGTAGTCTAATCATTCAATAATAACCTCAATGGAAATATTATAAATTTTTAGGAAATATTTTAGAAAACTTTCTGACCTATTGAATAATGGAGAAAATATTTAAGTCAAGTCCAATACTGCACTGCATTGGGAACATATATTTGAAACACTTTGATTCAAAGAAAGTGTTCCAGTTACCTTAATATGTTACTGAATGTGTTCCGAATATGCTCCGCTATAAAGAAAGTGTTCTGAAAGTGTATCGAAAGTGTTCTGCTCAGGATATTTGTTAAATCTAAATTTGGGAACACATTTGAGACCGGATTGGAAGCACATTTGGGCACACTTGGGAAACCATCGCTTTCAAGAAGTGCACTAGAAAGTGTGCTGAACAAAAGAAGTGTTCTCAGAAGTAGTCTAAAAACTGTTCTAAAAAGTACGCTTCAAAGTGTGCTAAAAAAGGTAACAAAATAAGTGTTCTAAAAAGTGTATAAAGATTTGCAGTGTGGTATTACGAAGGTATCTTCAATAGAGATGAGTTCGGGCTCTTTTTTTCAGAGCCCGAGCCCGACAATTTGAAATCGGAGCCCACCCGAGCCCGAAAAATTTTTTGTCATCAGAGCTCGAGTCCGGTACCGAAAGTACTTAGTAGAAAACTTTTAATAACATTTTAAAATCGTTTCAAAATTAATTTTCTCATTTAATAATCTGTTCTTGCATAGAAATTAGTATTAATCCTAAATATTCCCTCATGACAACGTTTCGTGATTTTCTTGTCCCTGAACAGGGTTCGTACGCGGTCCTGGAATTTTCAGGGTAATAACCAGTATTTTCTTATAGAAAAACTCGTCTTATGTAATCGCGCGATTATACAAGGTGAGTTTTTCTATAAGAAAATACTGGTAAAGACCTGGAAATTCCAGGACCCCGTACGAGCCCTGCTGAAAATCTGTTTAAAAATAGCGAATTTGTTATTTATAACAAACCACTGGCAGACATCTGTAAAAGTCACAATTCTTATAATTTAAAAAGAAGTATACAAATATGGCAGAAATACATAAAGCCTGTTTTCCAATAATTCCGGAAAATGACTTCAAACAGAAAGTGAGTCTAGATAAGGGATGTCCAATGGTTTCTTTATGTTATTAACACTCACCGTGCAAAGGCTTCAGAACCAGATAGAACACTTATCCTTATACCTCTACAATAGCAATTCAATTTCCTTTCAAACTGAGTTTTGAAAGGATTGTAAAACCCTTTAAGAAACTTAGTTTCCTACTTCTCAAATAGCAAGTTTTTTTTTCCCCTTTTACAATTTGTGAATAAATAAAATTTTCACTTTGAGCTCGAGCGCGGGCTTATTGCGTCTCATTAATCTGTATCAATTTCTGATTGTTTTTAGGTGTGTTCGTAATTATGTAAATACGTAGCACCTATAGTCGTTGTCTGGTCCGTCCGTCTGTCCTTCTGCCTGTCCGTCCGTCCGCATATAACGGCGCAGAAACTACCCGATGGATGGAAATTTAATATATATATATATATAATCGTTGCAGAATTTTGTCAAGTCATTTCAAATTTTATGAAAATCGAATCAAAACTTAAAAATATATTAATAAAAGTTTTCTTCATTCTATTAAATCCTGTCATGCGTATAATCTATATAATAAATGCACAAGTCATGTGACTGAGGAAAACAAATACGGGCTGACCACTTCGCTTTTCATATGCGAAGCGGCCACGGCCATTTTTAATCAAAATTATTTTTTGGAATAAAAGCTCATAAAAAGTTACATTTTTAGAAAGATCGATCAAAAAAATTGTGGATTTAAGAGATGAGTTACATTCAAATGTGTATAGATTCTCAGATAATTTCAGTTGAAATTAGGTTGACACGCCAAAATCTCACTTCATTAAAGAAAACAAACACAGGAGATTCGTTCATTGTGAGTCATAGCATATCAAACCACGAAGGTAAATCATTGGCAAAGCAAGTCCTTCATGATACATTTTGCAGTGCTGTCTGGTAAAGCGTGGTATACATAATAAAAGAAAAGCATGATCAATTCGCCGAAAACTGCGGAAAAAGCGTAGCCAGATTCAGTACAAACCCTAAGCCAAAGTTCTCATTGGATTAGCGTGATCTTTGTAATAATAGATTTTAAAATCTCTGCATTAGCGAACGTGTTGCAACTGACAAGCAAACCGATATGAAGCATAAATGCCTAAGTGAGTTAATACTTTAGTTAACTTAAAATGGAGCTATTTTATTGCGGAAATTAATCATACACTGTAAAAAAACTCAGAAGCGTTTCGGCACAAGGCGGTAAGGTTTCCGGAAATTGATAGTAAACTTTGTGTTCTCCTCAGTTACTTGTTATTTCGGAACCGTTACGCGTATTTTCGGAAAAATATTCAAAGCGGTGAATACTCTGAAGAAGTCCGAAACGTTACATTCCATAGCGGAAATGTTTCCGAATAGGTAGTGTAAAATGTTGGTTACTGAAAAATTCGGAATTGTTACACTCATTCCGTGTAAAGTTTAAAATGGAATTCGAAATGAAGTAATATTTGCGCATGCTCATCTACTCCGACCTACTGCACATGTCATTATCACGTGATTTGTATTGTTCTTGAGAGGAAAGACAGCTTAAAACAGATGCAGATGCAAAGTATTTATATGAGCTGTAAGTATTCTGTTTTATAATTTCTTTTATTTGAGAAAATGATATGTTTTTTTAAAAGAATTAATATTATCAGATTCTAATTTATTGCATATTAATATTACATTTGCAGTTAATCTTTTGTTGTACATACAAAGTTAAATAACTCGTTCGATAGTTTCTTTATACTCTTGTTCCATGAATCTATAATAAATATTAGATATTTGATTGATGAATAATAATGTTGTACTAGTATTAACGAAGTTGAGATAGCACCGTTTATACGTCTTTAACATCTTTTCGTTTTGAGATTGGTTCCGTTTCATAACTTTTCTAATGATGAAATGTATCGTTTATATGACAGAACAAATTTCTAATTTCACTTATACTATACGTTTTCACTTCATTTTTTATGAATCAGATATTTATAAATAAATATAATTGAAAATTTGATTTATAAATCTATAAATAATTCTTTTTTAAAATCCGGTCTCGTGAATTCCATTCTGTAAATAGATACATATACATTATGAAAATGCTTTATTTCCCAAAATAGATGTATTATTTTTAATACTTTTAAATAAATATATTTTTTAATCTTGTAAGTAGAGATATCATGTCAAAATATTTCGTATCTGTAAATAATTATTTTATTTCATGAACTGTATACTTATAAAAATATATATATTTTCTCAGGTTATCAGCACTTCTCAAGTTATACGAATAAAATAATACCTTTAAATGAATATATTTAGAAGCATGATAATTGTAAAACACTTTATAAAAATATTTACAAATAGACAAAACATTTTTAACAATATATCTATTTATAAGTATACAATTCGTGAAAATAAAATAATTACCACTTAATATAAAATATTTTGGAATAGTATATCTATTTACAAGATTTATAAAAAAAATGTTGAAAGCTATTACTAAAATCTATCTATTTATAAGTATAGGAAAATTAAACATTTTCATTATGTATCTATTTAGAGGATGGAACTCATGAGGCTGCATTAAAAAAAAGAATTATTTATATATCTATAAATCAAATTTTCAACGTTATTTATTTACAAATATCTGATTCATAAAAACGGAGTGAAAAATGTATAGTATAAGTGAAATTAGGAATTTGTTCTGTCATATAAAGGATACATTTCATCATTAGAAAAGTTATGAATCGGAACCAATCTCAAAACGAAAAGATGTTAAAGGCGTATAAACGGTGGTATCTGTACTTTATTAATACTAGTACTATAAATTATAATTCATCAATCAAATATCTTAATATTTATTATAGATTCATTGAACAAGAGTATAGAGAAACTATCGAACGAGTTATTTTGTATGTACAACAAAAGATTAAATGCAAATTTAATATTAATATGGAATAAAATTGAATCGGATAATATTAACTCTTTTAATAAAAAGAAAACTGCCCAGTTAAACTGAGGGCATTGAGCTCACAGGCTATTCACACTAATTGCATATTATACTCGTATTTCAAAGAATTTGAAATAAGCCCCTAGAAATATAAAGAAATCGACAATATATTAAGGGGGGGTCATCCCCCCGTTACCCCCTCATAGTTAACTAATGAATCCCTTAAACTAATCAGGGAAGCCTCTTATTACAATGAATATATATATACAAAATTTGAAGAAAATCGGATAATGCTGCATGAAAAACCCATTTATCTAAATTAAGGGGGGATTAGTCTCCCCCTCTTTCCCCCTTTATACTTAACCAATGAACCCCAAAACTATTCAGAGAAGCGCATTATCACAATGAACCTATATGCAAATTTTGAAGCAAATGGGATAATTCTGCATGAAAAACCCATTTATATAAATTAAGGGGGTATTAGCCCCCCCCCCCCGTTCCCCCTCTTTATACTTAACCAATCAATCCCGAAAACTAATCAGGAAAGCGTTTTAATCCAATGAACCTATGAACAAATTTTGAAGAAAATGGGATAATTCTGCATGAAAAACCCATTTATATAAATTAAGGGGGGGATTAGCCCCCCGTTCCCCCCTTTATACTTAACCAATCAATCCCGAAAACTAATCAGGGAAGCGTCTTAATACAGTGAACCTATAAGCAAAATTTGAAGGAGAACGGAATAATTCTGCATGAAAAACCCATTTATATAAATTAGGGGGGGTATTAGCCCCCCGTTACCCCCTTTATACTTAACCAATCAATCCCAAAAACTAATCAGGGAAGCGTCTTAACACAGTGAACCTTTAAACAAAATTTGAAGGAAAACGGAATAATTCTGCATGAAAAAATATAAATTAGGGGGGGATTATCCCCCCGTTACCCCCTTTATACTTAACCAATCAATCCCAAAAACTAATCAGGGAAGCGCCTTAACACAGTGAACCTATAAACAAAATTTGAAGGAAAACGGATATGTCTATGAAGAGTTATCCCGTAGCGTACATACGTACGTACATACATACAGAACCGGCGGGCACATAAGCTCTCAGGCTTTGATAGCCTGTGAGCTAAAAAAGTGTATCGTTCTCCTAAATAAAAGAAATTATGATAAAGAAATACACAGAAACATTTCAGAAACATTTCTGAAACACACAGAAACATTTCCGATATATACACAAACATTTCCGAAATATACGGAAATGTTACTAAATAGTTTTCCGAAATATACGGAAACGTTACTATATACTTTTCCGAAATATACGGAAACGTTACTGTATACTTTTCCGAAATATACGGAAACGTTACTATATACTTTTCTGAAATATGCGGAAACATAACAGAACCGATGGGCCACATTGCTGTCCCACAAGATAGACTAACGTTTCTGAGTTTTTTTTTTTTTTTTTTTTTTTTACAGTGATCATAATAACAGACGCTATAATTCATTTCACTGAAATAAAGATCACCAAGATCTAAATATTTATAAAACTAGTTATAGTACGAACACACCTCATTTGTCACGTTTGACGTATAATTTCAAGCTTGTTAAATTTCTATTATGAATTTTAGACAGGTTTTCGATACTAGATTTGAATATGAAACGCCATATCGGAGAGACATAAATCATGATGGCGAGAATGCAGGCTTTATATAAATTAGTGTTTTATTGTGAATAGAGAGATAAGGACTTTTAAGAAGATGATTTTTAAGCTCTAGCGACCTGGCCTGTTATGGCGTGGTTATATGAAATATACTTCATTAACCACTTAACTGTTTTGCCCGAATGCTGCTCGGGCAAGAAGAATTTGTTTGCTTCGTTAATAAAGCTTTTGTATACGAGTAATTTTTTAACTGTAATTTTCACTTTATTTATTGGAAGCCTCTTTTTTGATTATTAAGGTAAATATTTTAGTATGGAAAAAATTGGCATTTTATCATTATTTTTAGTTTATTGTGTCCAAAAAAAAAAAAAAAAAAAAAAAAAAAAAAAAAAAAAGAAAAAAAAAAGGAACTGTTAAGTGGTTAAATGAAATTTATGGTCCAAATATGTTTATTTGAACAGGAGTATCCCGTTAAAAACGGGAGAATTGTAAAAGCATGCGCATTACATAGTTTTTAGACAGGGCTATTCTCTAGCCCTGGTTTTTAGAGGTCATAAATTGTATCAAAAGGAAAAAGAAAAAAATATTGTATCTCCAAATATTTTATACATGAAAGGACGGGAAAAAATTTTCAGAATGTTGAATTTAAGATTTCGTAATGCAATTTATTTTGATAATTTATTGAAATGAGAGTAAAAAAAAAAAAAAAAAAAAAAAAAAAATCTCCCAAAATTACTTGTTTCGTCAGCATAAATAATTTTCCACTTCCCTAGGGATAGCTTAGAAATAAATATTCGAGGAAAATCACGACAAAATTATTTTTATTTTTCCCTAGCAATAAGAGATGCTTTCATTTGTTTAAAAAAAAACAAGAAACAAAACAGATATAAGTTTTCTTACGGTATTCAGCATGTAGTGTTTCATGTAGTGTTTCATCATGTGTTTGACGCATGATTTTTCTTTTTTCTTTTTACTTTTTTGCTTTTCATATAAAATAAAAGGTACGCAATTACACAATTGTCTCCTTAAATTTGCCTTATCTTTATTTACAATATTTCTTTTATGATAACTATTTATTTTAATTTATTGATAGTAGATATTTATAATACATTTTAAAAATTAATTGATATTTAAGCATAGCCGCCAACTTTTAAGCTTTTTTGATACCACTAAAATTTGAAAATAATTTTGACCGTATTCAATTGTAAACAGTTAACAGTTGACCGGTTCAATGGGATTCCTAGTTGCAAATCAACCCCACTGCCTGTAGATGAGTAAATGTCAAAGCCATTAAATAATAAGCCCAGTCAGATAGTGTTAAATTTGTTAGCGACATACTAGCGCCAAACCTCTGCTGCGGAAGGAGGACAAAACAGAAGTGGGTCACAGAGAAAAGATACGATTTATTTATATCGATATTTTATACGATTTTTGTCGATGGTTTGTTTTTGCACTTCCTTTAAAAGCTTGCTAATTATTGGGATCTTTCACATTAAAACTAAAACAATAATGAAAAAAAAATATGGAAATTTACTCCATTAATATTTCTATATAAATATAGTGGTGGCGAAGAAGTTGATTTATTTATTAAAAGTTAAATAAAAAGTGATGGAAATTTACATCACTATGCAATTAACCCTTTCCGGCACAGACAAATTATGTTCGTAAAATGTGAAATTACTGACTGACACCGGAATTTACAAACGACTTTCTTAGAAAATATGAACTCCTTATTTTAAGCTTTAATTTTAGAGGCAAAATTTTATTAAAATATCCTTGGTGCCTAATGCAGCACTCCCAACCGCTAGATGGCGCTATTTTCAACTTGCGAAAAGTTTCCCATTTATCTGACTGGGCTTATTATTTAATGGCTTTGGTAAATGTATATTACATCATAAAGGTTTCTTGAAAAAAAAAAAAAAAGTACAGCTGTAGCACATTTGTACTAGAATGGAAAAGAAAACTAAAGGATTGGACCAGAGGTGCCAAGTTCCCACTAATCTTCCGTAATATGTGGGTTAATCTGACCCAATTTAACAAAACTTCAAACCAGAAAAATTATTGGATAAACATTTATTTATTTAATTGCAGGTTTCTACGTGGAATTTTTTTTATTTAATTTCTTAAGAAAAAATCTGGTGCAAAACATGTTAAACCTGAGTCATATTAACTGACATATTCCGGAATATTAATGAGAGTTTGGCACTTCTGGATTGGACTGATACTTTATCAGCCAATCAGGAGAGAATAGCCACCCAATCAAATGTAACAAGTATTAAATAAAGAGAAAAAAGTTAAAATTATGGGGAAATTTATAAAAGTGGGTATTTATAAGCATAATAACAAATTTTTAAGGAAAAAAAATATTAAAAAGAATTAGAAAAAAGCTACAAAATAAAATTTACACAAAAGGATTGGACTGATAACTTGATCGATTAGCCAACCAGGAGAGTAGCCGGCCAATCAAATTTAACTGACAGTAGAGGATATTTAATTGTACTTTTTGGCGATTATATAAGGCAAATATTACTAATAAATTTTAGTGATACAAAAATTGCGCAAAAGTTGACAGCTATATTTAAGAAATAAAAGTGAATTTCATACCCAAAATAATAAATTAAAAGTGACCAGCAGGCCTTTGGCACATTTAGCTCCACAAGACAGTCCCATGTTGGCTCAGCACCGGACGCTTTAATAATGTCTATCTGAAAAATTGAATATTTTTAAATAAGGAACACAGTACAATAATTGAAAAATAAATAAATATTTTATAAATACAAGTAAAAAGGTAGATTGCTAAAGTTGAATACAAACAGAGACATATTATTTTCTATTTATTTACATATACAGAAAAATGTATTACAATAATTACGGTAACAAATCAAACATCTCAAATGTATTCGAGAATGAATTATTGATGAGACAGTCAATAAATTCGATAAAGATGGAAGAAATATAATACAGGGTGGCTAGTGGTCAGGGAAAAATACAGTAAAAAAAAGATTATTACCAGTATATTCTTATAGAAAGATTCAAATTGATTATTTGATAGAATAATCTACATAAATTTTTCTATAAGGATATAGTGGTGTTTATCACTTTTTTTGACTGTATTTTTCCCTGACCACTATCCACCCTGTAATAAAGATGAATGTAGTAACTTTTAAACCTTTGAAAGGCGGTGGTACATTATTTATACTGCGTACTTAATTTTAAAATCCAATTGCCAAATTCACACCACAATTCTTTAAACAAAATTTTGCTTTATAAAGTATGCTACGAAAACCATTTATTTATTTTCAAATCAATTTGTTCGTAAATTCTGGTAGCAGTCCATCATTTGGACATTTTCGCAAAAGAATTACTTTGCCCTGAAAGGGTTAAATTAGTGATGGGCATAATGAATGATTTTGATATTCGAATAAATCAAACATGCGGCAAAAAAAAAAAAAAAAAAAAAGAAAAAAAAACATAACTGCTAACTTTTATATTCTTTTTAATTAATTAAACCTAGAAATTTTATAAAGGAAAAAAAATATATAAATATTTTTAATGTAGCTTTTATTATTATTATTATTACTATTTTTTTAAATTTTTACAATTTTTTAAAAATTTTAATTGATTAAAAGAATTACGAAGGTTGACAGTTATACTAAAGTATGCCCTAATGATTCTTTTGAATAGCAAACTCATCCATTATGATTCACAAGGTTAAAGCTTCTATGAAACTAGAGATAAAAACCTGACAAATCATACTGAATCTTATATGGTTCGCACGCTTTTACCACCATTTTTTAATAGAATTTTTCTCTTTATATAAATTCAGAAAAATCTTTCAAATCCTTCAAATCTTTTAAACGAGGTGCCTACAATTTCTGCTATTTAAATGTAAAATAGAAAAATTCTATTAAAAAATTGAAGTAAAAGCTTAGTACGAACCCTTGTCTTATCACTTTCACTACTGGGTTAAAATTAACGGAATTTTATTTTATTCAGAAATTGCAAATTCAAACCAGAAAATACTAAAAGCAATATTTGCTTTAATTAATGACAGTTATTTCGGGATTAAATAAAATAAAAATTCTTTGAAAATTTCCGGTATTCGTTATTTTGGATTAAAATTGAAATGTCAAATGAGTAACCAAGCGACGCCCCGTATGTGTCCTCGGTAGCGAACGTGTTAATCTATAATAGTCTTGAGTATTTATTAAAATATTGTACTCTCATAAGTGACTTCTTTCGAATTTAAACTATACATTCTGATACATTCCCGAAATCATTTTCATAAATATATACATGTATTCTTATCTCCATTCTAAGAAACCAAAAACACGTTTCATATCTTTACAGCGAAGCATTTTACAGAAAATTTAAAAAAAGTCTTCGTGTTTACTTCTTTTAAATTTAAACTATATATTCTGATACATTCACGAAATCATTTTTATTAAAAAATATACTATATACTGTTATTCGTATTCCAAAAAATCTAAAAACATGTTTCATACCTCAACAGCGAAACATTTTACAGAAAATGCCGACAAATTTGATATTTTGAATCAATTTTCAATAACAGAAAAATTATTGATACTTTTAATCGCAACACCACTGTTTGAAAATTTCTTTGCTACAATAATTTATTTATCCTCGTCCGTTATATACATAGTTATTAAATAATAATAATAAAAAAAAAAAAAAAAAAAAAATACGATGCCATCTTGAAAATAATCTGATTTTTATTTAAGGTTTAGGTAAAGTTTTGGCATAAAACTTGATCACATGTGGCATTTAACATGTCTAGAAAAATATTTCGGTGATTCGGGTGTGGTCCGTTTTAAATTTTAATATAGTGTATTTTACATGCATTTTGAAATGTATTCCTTTAATACAAATCAGGGCTAAAGTTTTTTTTATTTTTATTTTTTATTGTAACCCTGTCCAAATGGTTTTATTTGGATTTTTTGAGTTTGTTTTTTCCCTTACGTTATTGAAATAATTTTAACACTAGAACTACCGGAATTTTTACTCAAGTTTTTTAAAACTATTTCGCACCAGAAATTTTATTTAAAACTACCTATTCATTTAACGTATTTCTGTGAGTTTTATATTTAATTTATTTTAAAAAGAAATTTCTGGTTTGAATCGGAATATATTCATTTGGTAACCGTCAAAATGACGGCTCATGGTAGTTCTAGTGTTAATATTAAACTTGCGTTACAATAATATACATTATTAACCCCTTAATCGTCGTGCCCGAGACATTCACGGGCAGCGTAGGTTACGCGTGTTTTATTCAAATTGTTTGATTCCCACCAGTTTTTTAAAATAGTTTTATTGGCTTTATTCTTGCATTATCTTATCTGTCTATTAAATAAGACGAACATTTCTACTTAAAAAAACTGGTGGTAAACAAGCAATCTGAATTTTTAAAAAGTAGCCTACACTTAAAGTGCGCGACGATTAAGGGGTTTATGCTTAATACATATTAAGATCTATCTTAAAAAGCAGATTTATAAGCAAAAGCTTCATAAATCTTATGAAAAAAATCTCCGGGTTTTTTCCCCGCAAACGATTCCCTTGTAACACTTTTTCCCCACAATGGGGAAAAAGTTCCCCAACCTGGCAACACCGGTAGCAGTCTCAAAAAAGATTACTTTTCCTCCGTTCTATTTTTCTTTCTAGAGAGATACTTGGGTGAAACGCAACCAGTCTTTTCGCTGTCGAGGTAGCGTGGCCGAGTGGTCTAAGGCGCTGGTTTTAGGCACCAGTCTCAATGAGGCGTGGGTTCGAATCCCACCGCTGCCAAATTGATATTTTTTATTTAGGCTCGTTAGCCAGACCACAAATTTCCCTCTCTAATGTTACACCTATGGGCTTGGTATGCCTCCGTATTTTTTAAATAAATCCTCTGAAAATTAAAATTTTTAAGTTATTTTTTCTGTATGCTCTTCTTCAAGGTTATTTTTTCCCCTTTTCTATTTGATAAAATATTTCTAATATACATATACTTATTAGGTGCGTTCGTAATTATATAAATGCGTAGCACTTATAGTCGTCATCTCGTCCGTCTGTCTGTCCGCATATAACAGCGCAAAAAGTACCCAACCAAATGGTTTGAAATTTAATATACAGGGTCATTCATAATTCCCTCCGGGGTTTCGAAACGTTATAGTAAAAAAACGAAGACGAATATGAAAAAAAGAAACATATGAAATTATTCCGAAACTATTCAAGTTTTACTTACATACATTACAGGTGTTCTATGTGTGAACCCTTGGTCACACGGCATACATCCATGCGATAGTCCAGATCCTGCCATACTCCGTTTCTTTAAATCTGAATCAGTAGTGTCAGTTCAACGGGCCTTTCGTAATAAATATCGAAAACAGGGACCAACTGACAAAACAATTCATGTGTGGTACCGGAAATTTAAAGAAACGGAGTATGGCAGGAACTGGACTATCGCATGGATGTATGCCGTGTGACCAAGGGTTCACACATAGAACACCTGTAATGTATGTAAGTAAAACTTGAATAGTTTCGGAATAATTTCATATGTTTCTTTTTTTCATATTCGTCTTCGTTTTTTTACTATAACGTTTCGAAACCCCGGAGGGAATTATGAATGACCCTGTATATAATCAGAGGTGCCAAGCTCTCATTAATCTTCCGTAATATGTGGGTAAATTTGACCCAGGATTTAACCCTTTCAGGGGCAAGCACTCGTGCTCCTCTAACGCTGAATTCCCACCGGAATTTAGGAAAGAAGTTAGTTCAAAATGAGAATAGGCAATTTTTCAACCTTTTCTCGTCAAAGTTAAAAAAGTAAAATTTAATTAAAAGTTTCTGGTTTGAATCGGATTAAAATTAGGTGCTATATAATATATACCACCGCCCTTCAAAGGGTTAATACGTGTCACACCAGAAATTGTTTAAAGAAATGAAATTAAATATATTCCGCGTATAAATCTGAAATTAAATAAATAAAGGTTCTTCAAATAAATTTTCTGGTTTGAAACGTTGTTAACTGGGTCAAATTAACCCACATATTACGGAAGATTAGTGGGAACTTAGCACCTCTGTATATAATCATTGCAGAATTTTGTCGAGTCATTTCAAATTTTATGAAAATCGAATCAAAACTTTAAAAGATATTAATAAAAATATTTATTAAGTAATTTGAATTTTTTAAAAATCGGTACTTCGTTCGTATAGCAGCTTACGAGGATTAATCGTCAAGCGACCGAGATATTTCGCCAAGTTATGTGACATGTATGATGGTATAGTCATATATGATGTTTATGACATTTTATAACTTCTATGATCTAGTTATAGTCACATTGTTCATTCTATTAAATTCTATCATATTACGTAATTAATTCAATGATATCCCATGATAGGTAATGATTCTAGGTTGCCATGGTGATTATGTCCTATTTAAGTTAGGTCATATTATTTTCGTATTGCGGAATTTAAAAACCGAATTTGTATACTAAAATTGTTTAATTATACCAATGCTTTAATATAACGTTTTTGGATTGATGTTTTCGGAGAAATAGATGGAAATAAATGGAAAAAGAGTCTAAATATAGATAACAAGTTCTGAAATTTTCAAAGCTAGGCTTAAGTTTCCCATTGGAATTTTCAGTAAATGTCAACAAAAGATAAAATGTTTCCAACTTAAAATGTACTTACGAAAATGAATCATAGCATAATAAGAGACGATATAATTAATTTCACTGAAACTAGTTATAGTATGAACGCACTTCATTTGTCACGTTTCACGTGCAATTTCAAACTTGTTTTGCATTTTAAGTGTTAAAATCTAAGTGAAGCAGACGAGTTTTATTAAATAAGATTTTAACACTCAAAATAAAACTAACAATGTATTTAAAAAATATTTTGTTAAATAAAGGAGAAATAAACATCCTTAAAAAAGAACAGAAAAAAAAGGTAAAAATTTTAATTTTTAGAGTAGTATTTGGAAGAATACGGGTCCATTCCAAGCCCATAGGTTTAACATTAGAGAGGGTCTTATTGTGGTCTGACTGATAACAAGCCTTAAGTTGGTCTACTACACAAAAATCTCGATAAATTAATATAATAATTTTACTTTTTTGGCCTAAAAGTGTAATTATTAAAATAAAATTACGTAAACCGACAATTAGTTCAAAGTAGTAACACTTTTTACGTTCTACTGTCTATAGTACACACGCCCTCTTCCAGAATATGTCTATTTATATCAGATTTTATTTTTTCATGTTAAAATTTTGGATTAATTGAATTAATCATATTTAAATTGGAACATCTGAATTTCTATAATTGTATGAAATCGAAAATTATTTAAGATTATTTAGTTAAATTTATTAGTTATTAATTCAGGTCATTTCCCTTTAAATGCCCTCCCTGAAGGTATTTAATATATTAAAACAAGAAGCAAAAGTCTTAATTTTTCAGTGCAAATTCGACCTTACTACGCATGCCTCAACTTTTTTTGAAGTGTGAATAAAGCAGGAAATAGAATTAAGAAGAATCAAGAGCGCCGGTGAAAGAATAGGTCTCTTTTTGGAATGCACTACTCCCAACCCTGTCGCTAGGAAATACTCGTTCTAAATTCTTCTTAATTCTATTCTTATTTCCCCTTCCTGGAGGGAGCATCCATTCTTCCATCTTCTTTATTTGAAAGAGGGGTGAACAAAAGGGAATTGGTGATTGCAAGGGGAAAGGACGGATTGAAAAGGAGGGAGGCGCTTTCACTTTTTTGAAGGTAGGAATGGTTGGTTGATTGGTTGGTTGATTTTATGACGGCCGATTATCAACACGAGGATATAGGCCCTGGGGGGAGTGCCCTCCGTGGGGGTCTTTGTAAGGGATCCTAACCCGTTTACGGCAAGGTTCGAAGAAAACCACGGAAAACTCCGAACGGTTAGGTCAACGAGCGCGACAGGGGTTTGAACCCAGCACCTCCCGTCTACCAGCTTCGAGAGAAGAACCTCTCAGCCACTGGTGGGGCGAAGGTAGGAATGGAAAAAGAAATGAGAGGGGGAATTATTTGGGGTTCATTTAAGGTTTTATCACGGGTCAACTAGTCTCTCTTATAGCAATATCGCCAACACTAACTGATGCTTAATAAAATCCCTCCCTCCTACCTTCCAGAATTTCTATAAAAGATAAATGTACGAAACATTGTACAGTGTTTTTAAGTAATATATTTTTTTTCCGTTGTCATCGGGATTTATTTTATTTTGAGCGAAAAATTCTAAAAAGTGATTTTTGTAGTAAAAGGTACCGTGAGATCCACGTGTGACGTACGCACCCATAAGGGGACAATTTGACTCTTTAGAAGAGGGGGGGGGGGTTAATTTGTTAATAACACATTCACTGCCAGGTTTTTTGTAGTTGTTGTTTTTGGGAAAAGTTATGTTGTACACTAAAAATAAAATACATGCAAAATTCAAGTTTCTAATACCCAATCAAAAGCTCAATTCGAATCTAAACCGGAATTATTATATCAATAACCTTTATATATATATAAAAAATAAAAAAATAAAAAAAATAATCAATACTTTTCTCATATTTAAAACAATTTACATTCTTTCTGGTTGCAGTTGTATTTTACAATTTTTTACAACTCTTTCGACTTTTTATTGAACGAGTCTTGTATTCATGTTCCCTTTGCTTTATGTCACATGAAGAAATGTTACATGTGAAACTACTTAACCTGTAACTGGGTATGGCGAAATATTTCGTCTTGCAGTTGCGTCTTGCTTGTCGTTTAGTGGGGCATTACTTCCACCAGTAAAATTTTATAAAAATTTTTCGTCTTATTAAAACGCCCTATTTATGCAAAATTACTGCCATGAATAAGGAAAAAAATTTCTATTCTTTTTTTTACTGGTGGAAGTGTGCCTCGTTGATAATCAGGCAAATCAGTAGAACAAAAGTTTATTCCTGGATAAATAAAAAATTTTCAAAATAAGGAATAATCCGGTAAATTCCTTATTTTATAAAAAAAATAAGGAATTTATCGGAATTCCTTAAGTAATTCCGGATTACTTAAATTGTAATCCGGATTACAGATTAAGGAAATATCTAAAACTGACTCTCTTGAACGCATTTAACCCTTTCCGGCACAGACAAATTCTGTTCGTAAAATGAGAAATTACTGACTGACACTGGAATTTACAAACGACTTTTTTAGAAAATAAGAATTCCTTTTTTAACCCTTTTTATCCTGACGGTACTTATAAGTACCACTTTAATAAAACACCTATATATTCGTAATATGACCGTTTTTCCTAACGGTCATATTCCACAGTGGCACAAAGAGTGCATTTCTGACAGCAGGCAGGATATGGCAAATTCAAGCACATATGCTCTTTCTTTGCATTGTAGGGATATTACATTTGCCACGCTACATTCGAAATCCATTTTGCAATAGAATTGACATGCATCTTGTTCTTCATTTGAGTAATTTTAGTGGTTTATTACCGGTTATTTAGTACTATTATTTTCTATTGTTTTCTATACTCTACAGGTGAACATTTCCTATATTTTATTTGAAGTTTACTATTTGAAATTTACTATTTTATTTTATATCATAGGGTAAAAAATTTATGGTGGTTACAGTTGCATAATTAACCACTAAAACACTATAAAAATTATTTTCTTCTTTCCTATGTTTATTCTGCACCAAAACTTATCCAATGATGCAAAAATACAATTAAAAATTAGCTGGAAAATTAATTCAGGATATAAAGGGTTAAGCTTTCATTGTAGAAACAAAAGTGTATTAAAATATTCTTGGTGCCGTTGCAAGTTTGGAATTAAAATTAGGTGTGCCCGGAGTGGGACCACTGTGCCGGGTTAACTTAAGAAACATTGGAAATTTCCTAAAGAGGTACTAACAACTTTAGAAAATTAATAAATCTGAAATGGGCATCAGAAAAAAAATCTGTCAATAGTAAATTTGTATGCCTCTATTTCCTCCTACACAGTAAATAAATATACACTATGACATATACATTTTAAATTTTAAAATCAGATAATACATGGCAGTCAACTGACGATAATGGAAGGAAAAGGTCGTTAACAGAGAAATGTGTTATTACAATGTGAAAAAATGACAATTTAAAATTGATAAAAATGAGAATCATGAAATGCTTCTTGTGTATTGTGTTATTTACAGAGGAAAAACTTAGTGTCCAAAACTTTTCCACCAATTATTTATGTGTTATTAAAATAAATTATAAAATATTTTAATATTAATTTTAATGCTAAATGTGAGAGTCTTTCCAAGATATTTTATGAAGAGAAAAATACACACTATATCACTGAGGTAAGTTGACAAGGAACAAAAAATTCACCTGTTAGCTAAAAAATGCGAAATGACTAATTATTGGGCTTCCTCCATGCGCATAGAGTTCACCTTTTTAATTAGAAGAGATATGTGTTACAGAGTACGGGGTTGTGGGCCGTGATTTTACAGATGCTTCAGTAGGGCGCTGCCAATAAAAGGTTGGGAAACATTGGTTAACTAACCCCTTGAAGGGCCGTGATACATACATATATTTATATATAAATATATTATACCACTTCATTTTAAGCAAGATTTGTTACAGAATTTGTCAATAAAATTTTACTTTTACAGCTTTGTTGAAAAACAGCAGAACAGCTGTAAAATTGAATTTGATTATTTTCAAATAAAATGTTTCTAAGTGTGGATTCAACACAGATACTTGTCCCTAAAGGAGTTAATAAAACCCTTTTTCATAAAAAAAAATATTAATTTTTTAAATAAATATATTTCTTTATCGAGAAGACAATTACACATTTATTCTTTTCTGAATACCAAATTTAAACATAGCTAAAACTTAAAATTAGTAATTTTTATAAATTAAATTAAAATTTTTTCTTAAAGATCTTACTCATGAAAAATAATGTATGATTAAACACACCTCTCAAGAAGGAATGTATGTATCAACATACATCTCAAGAAAAGAAAAAAAAAAACGAGCAAAAAAGTATTGATAAATAAAAATAATTACAATTTTGTGTTCCGGACTATCTTAACATGTTCACTGCCGGGTTAAAATTAACGAAATTTTATTTTATTTAGAAAATTCGAATTCACACCAGAAAATACTAATAGCAATGCAATATTTACTTTATTTAATTACAGACATTTCGTGATTACATAAAATAAAAATTCTTCTTTCAAAATTTCCGGTACGAATTCGTAATTTTAGATTAAAAAACCACGAGTATATTCATGGTTGGCAGCGAATGGGTTAACCCTTTCAGGGGCAGTGGTATGTTTATGAAACCACTTAATTTTAATTCCCAAACGCCACAGTGGCACCAGAATTTTGTTAAAATCTTTTCTATTTCATATGCATGTGAAATATAGCCTTTTTCTTATTTACAAATAAATTATTTCGTAAATACCGGTGCCAGACATTTATTTCAACAATTTAGTACGGAAAGTACTTTGCCCCTGAAAGGGTTAACCCCTTAATCGTCGCTCCCGATAAGCGTAGGCGACTTTTTTTAAAATTCAGATTGCTTGATTGCCACCAATCTTTTAAAATAGAAATATTCGGATTACGTAATGGAAGTTAAAATAATGCGAGCATAAAGCCAATTACACTATTTTAAAAAACTGGTGAGAATCAAATAATCTGAATTTTAAAAAAGTAGCCTATACTGTCCGTGAATGTATCGGACACGACGATTAAGGGGTTAAATCGTTTCTAATTTGTCAATGTTGCATTATTGAGAATCTACAGAAAAGCTGCGATTAGATATTCAAAGCTAATTAGATAAAAAATGTTCTTTCAGAAAATCTGTCTCGGAAGTTGAAGAAATTAAAAATGAAATAATACATTTTTTTTCTTCAAAAATGAAATAAGAAATGTTATTTTAGTTTACAATCAAAATAAATTATGAATTTGAAGGAAGAAAAAAAAAACATAAACAAACTTCTTCATATACACAGCGTTTTATTATTTTGTTTATTATGTACTTACTTTCTTTTTAAGTTTTAATTTAGAAGATAAAGTCATATAAAATGTCATATAAAATCACCCAATACTATCTAAAAAGATAAAAGCTTTCATAAAATTTAATATTCCATTATTTAATTCGTTTCCTTTTAAAATTTAATTTAGCCGATTCTTTCACATAAAATATCATCTAAAATTTCCAATTATCTAAACACATTTTATTAAAAAGAAGTTTTATTGCTCGAAGATTAGTCTACACATATTTATTAAAAGAAAAGACAAACTTATAATATTTAACTTATATAAAGGCAATTTTACTTAACAAATAATACACATTTAATTCATGGAAACTTTGATAAGGGAGTAACGGAGATGCCCTATAAGTTTTAGCAACAACGTTTTTTGAAAGATGAATAAAGAAAGCTCTGCATCGAAACAGAGCTAAACAAGACAGAGCTAAATGGAATTTTCAGCGTATGGTTTAGGGCCATAACTTCTACTGCAGAAAAAACTATAATTTATTGAAATAATTATAATTTTTGCAATCTAGAAATTAAAAATCAACAGAAACAGTTGATTGTTTCAATGAGATTCCTAGTTGTAAAACAACTCCACGTCCTGTATATGAGTAGTTGTATATCATAGATTAACATACAAGATATGACAGTTACAGCAAAATCTGTAATGGCAGCAATAATACCGTCACTAGTGACAAGGGGGGAAAACCTACAAGCTCCCGAAATTTACTCATGTACATGAAATCTGTTTATGCTCTATGTTTTTAATATCTATTCTTTTCGCTTCGAGGCAGACGATTCTCTTCAAATTGGTCCCTCGCTGGTGTGTTAAGTTTCTTTTCAGAGGACTTCATTTTATTTTTTATTTCATTTTTATTGAAACAACAGTTCTTTTCCGAACTTTTTTAGTATGTTAAAGATGTTAAAATATGTCATGTAGAATCATGTCTGCATACAAATCGGAATTTTAAAACTTTTTTTTTTTTCGCTTTTCCTACAAAGTTGAAAATGGTAACATGTAGCATTTAAAACAGAAAGATCATAATAAGATAGACGTTCAACAGAAGAAATATTCAGTCTATGAGACGTTTATTCCCCCTTGTCACTACAGGCGCTGCGTCGTTACCATTACACCCTAATCTATGTTGTATATCACATCATAGAGAAGCCATGGGAAAAAAAAAGTATATATGTAGCACATTTGCTCTACAAAATGAAATAAAAGTAAGGGGTTTCACTGAAAACTTCATCATCCAATCAAGAGAGAGAGAGAGTCAGCCAAACAAATTTAACTAGCGTAAAGAATAGATTACCTACAAGATAGGACACTATCATAGAGCGTAATGGTAACGCGATGACGCAGCGCCTGTAGTGACAGTGGGGAAGAAACTTCCCAAATATAGAATGTTTGTGCTTTTGAACGTCTATCTTGTTATGATCTTTCTTTGTTTAAATGTCACATGTTTACTTTTTCAACTTAGTAGAAAAGGCGAAAAACGAAAGCTTTGAACTCCGATTTGTATGCAGACAAGATTATGCTTGACATACTTTAACATGTTTAGACATACTAAAAAAGTTTTGAAAATAACTGTTGTTTCAAGAATAATAAAAGAAAGAATAAAAATGAAGTCGTTCAAAATCAAAAACACACGTAAACAACACAAAAATGGTCAATTTGAAGACAATCGTCCTCCTCGAAGAAAAAAGAATAGATATTAAAAACATAGAGCATAAACAGATTTCATATACATAAGTAAATTTCGGAAGCTTGTTAGTTTTCACCCTTTGTCACTAGTGACGCTAGCATTGCTGCCATTACACATTTTGCTGTAACTGCCCTATCTTGTATGTTAGTCTATGGCGTAAAGCAACCAATCAAATTTAACTTGCAGTATAAGAAATTAAAAATATTCTAAAATCACATGAATACAAAACATTTCGTTAAATAATATTTCTGGTACAAATTATGTTTATTTGACTTGAAAAGAAAACTCGGATGGTTGGCAGTTATAGAGTCCTTCATTGGGTTGGGTAATCAGATTTTACCCCGACACGCGGGTTCGGTTCGAGCTGACTTTAAATGTTTCGGGTTCGGGTCAGTTTCCGGTTGAGTGTCGATTCGAGATCGGGTTGATTCGATTTTTCAAAATAAAGTCCTGAATAATTTTAAATTAAAAGAAAAAAAAAAAAAAAAAAAAAAAAAAAAAAAAAAAAAAAAAAAAAAAACCCTATATATTTTGAATATTAATGAATGTATATATGTTAATGTTTATAAAAAAAGATAAAATTGATATTAGGGATATAATTGTACACTACTTTTCCATAATTGTATTAAAATATGGATTAAATTTTCCACTTCGGGTTCGAGTCAAGGACAACCCGAACCGTGCAGAATTCTAGTTGGCAGCTATGCAATATGAATGAAGATCTTTCGATGCTCATACCCAGGACTTGACAAATGCAGTCGCCAGGTCGCCACTGGCCACCATTTTTTTTTTTTAACCTGGCGACCAAATTTTTTAATCTAATGGTTTTTTTGTTTGTTTGTTACAGAATAACTATAGTTTTTTTTCTAAACAAAAATTGAACGAAGAAATGAGCACAAACTGCATTTTTTCTCTCCCTCACATCTAATAGTGCGCGGCAAACAAACATATATTCCTCTTCTCTCATACTTTAAATGGAAGAACCAAGTTTAAAAGGCATTTTCTATCTCATGCACAGAATACGCCATTATTTTCCATTCTAACCAGCTAGCATGTCATGTAATTAGACTGTGTGTGTGTGTGTGGGGGGGGGGGTAGATGGGGCAGGTTTCAATAAAACAGTAAAAAATAGTGTTAATCCTGCCTTTGTGGCACCTAAAATTTGATACAATACGAAAAAATGGATATCATCATATACAGATTTTTTTGTAGCGCTTAACTACTCAGACATTTCAAGCATTTGGCAATAAGCATTTCCTAAAAATGCCGGTTAATTCAACCTTTACAGCAATTGTTTCTTTCTTTTTTTTTTTCAAGGCTATATAATTTTGATAACGAAACTTAGTTTATATATTACTTTCTAAATTGTGCACTATTCTAAACTATCTGACTAATAATTCTAAACTATGATTGATATTATTTTTTTCTCAATTAATTCACAAAAAAACTTTTGTTCTTTCTGAAAATCAAAGCCGGTTGTGGTGGTGGTGGTCTGGGAATGTGAGGGGGTAGGGGGGGGGGGGGGTAAATATTTTTACTGGTGACTAGAATTTTTTACTGGCTACCATATTTTATTAAACTTGTAAAGAATTGCTCATACCATCGAAGGAGACATTTTTCAGGTTTTTGCCCATTAAGACATTTCGTCAGCTGGTATGAACTACGACATATTAAAATTTCAGCCAATTCCACACACGTTTTCATATCATTTCTGCGTGAGCCTTTTTAACACTTTCCAACATAGTTGAAAAGTGTTTATGAATTCGGTTCGTCTGCAGTGGCGTAGTCAGGGTGAGGATCCAGATACTCTGGATACCACTATTTTTGTATATTAGTTTTTGTCTTATAGAATCGGAGAACTTTCTGCGATAATTAAGGCGAAGAAAAATTTAAAATATTACTGGTATCAAGAGCATTTGGACCTACTCCCTGGATACGCCACTGTTCGTCTTTCTGTCTATCCATGCTGTAACTCATGTAAATATACTAAGCTTGCCTTGAAATTGATATAGTATGTTATTGAGGTTTGCCATGGCATGTTCGGTATTGAAAATGAAGTGTATACCATTTATGGTTAGTTTACACTCAAAAGTATTCCATTGCATTACGCTACGGTCAACGAAAAAAAAAACCGTTTTCAGTGTATTTTAATGTTATTGTTATTACACTGTTTCAAACATAATGAAGTTGATATACAATACTGAGATGGATGGCAACATTCTTTCTATATAGCATAGAGTAAGTAGCAATTATAGTTCGTTTATAGGGATGCACAAAAGAATTCCATTACCATTATGATATATGGGGAAAAATCGTTTGAAATGTATTTTAATGATGTTACACTATTTCATTGAAACCAAGGAGCATTACAGCATGTTTTTTTTAATAGGTTATTCAAAATTATAGAATTTATCGTTTATTTACAGAGATGTTTGTTTTTCATTTAGACATTTAGAGTCTTTTTACTATGTATAAGTACTGATTTTCAAGATTAGCCCTTACCTATTAAGAGGCTACGTCATTTAGGCGAAAACACCCGCTCGCTAATGTTAATCCTGAGGGGAAATAATTTATGATCCTCTTGTTCGCTTTCTATATGTTTAAATGATTTTTTTTGCATTGGATAGCTGAGGTCAAAAAGTGAAAGCATCCTTAAAAAAAAAAAACACTGCAACAAAAATCGAAAAAGTACAAAGAAGTATGCATAGAGATATTGACCTCAGCTATCCAATGCAAAAAAAAAAAAAAAAAAAAAAAAAAAAAAAAAAAGACATTTAAAAATATTGAAATGCGAACGAGATATCGTAAATTATTTTCCCCATAGGATTAACATTAGCGAGCGGGTGTTTTCGCCTGAGTGAAGTAGCCTCTTAATAGTGACGTTTATTTTGCACTTAGAATTTTTTTTATACTACGCGCTTTACAATCATTTTAAATTTCCGAATCAGATTATTTCTCTTCAAAAAACAACAAAACAACAACAACAAAACAAACAAACAAACAAAAAAACCGTATCCTCTTATTCACAGCTTGTTTGCATGCGCCATCTTGAAAGAAGAATAAATTTGAAAGTATCAGACGATAATACTCATTACAAATAATACATTGTATCCAGAATTTTTTCCTCCAAAATAATTCCATTTTTAAAATCATTTATCAAACACGTCTAAAAAAAATATGCGAACAGACTCTGCAATTACGAATTTTTATAGACCTTTAATCATAATTTTGTTTTTCATTTTAAATTCTCCATTGTACATAACAAGTACTAAGTCTCACGAATACTTTTCATGACAGGAAAATAAATAGTATCTGCAGTGTTTCTAAACGTTTACAGAGCAGGGAATAAACAAGAAAATAAGTATTACTCTGGAAAAAGCATAGAAAGGGAGTGTTGCGTTAAATTTACATGAAAAGTCTATTTATTATCTAAATCTTTTTTAGTTATGATGGTAATCCTAACTATTCTAGACGATTTTCTTGAACGAAAGTTGTCCTATATTTTTAATCCGGAATAATATCAGTTTTCCAAACCTTAACAGAAAGTAAATCAGAATTTATTCTGAAATCCTGAAAGCATGAATATTTAAATACTATGTATTTGGCTTAAATACGTAACTGTTACTCAATAGCTTTATTTTACCATTTCTTTTTACTTTGTAAACACGTTAAAACACGTATCAGTGTTGTCAATCGAAAGGGTTTTTGAATACTATTTCCGAATAGTACCATCGACCTAATTGGATTTAATACCACTATTTTCCAATACTTTTTGTCTTATTTTATCATAGAATTTCATTCATTAAGTAAATATAATACTTCTATTCGCAAATAGTGGCCAAAAAAAAGAAAGAAGAAGAAGAGAGAGTTGATTGTTATGCTGGGACCATATGCCGCCACTAGCCCTTAATGTGTTAATCACGGAATATATGTGATTAAATAAGGCGAATGTTATTACTCAGAAATAATGGTACTAAAAAAAAGGAGAGTTGATAGTTATGCTATGACCATATAGCATCACTAGTCCTTAATGGGTTAATCATGGAATATCTCTGATATTCCGTGATTAACCTAATACACGAATGTGTGTGTATATATATATATATATATATAATGTATGCGAATGTATATATATATATATAGTAATGTTAAATAATGCGAATGTTCACTGTAAAAAATGGGTACTCAAAATTGAGTAAAAAGTACTCAATTTTGAATACGTCACATACTCAAAATAGCTCCGATCCAAATGTACTCAAAATTGAGAAACACCTGTACTCATTTTTGATCCCATGGATGTATTCAAATATGAACTGCTATGTACTCATTTTTGATCCCACGGATGTATTCAAATTAAAAAAAAATTATGTCGTTAAAATAAAATTTATAGGATAAAAAAAAGTTACTTCGCGAGGACAACCTTATAAGGGATACATACATTTCTGCTAATTTTTCTCATTCCTGCGTGAGTTTTTAGTAATTAACCAACCCTTGCCCATGAGAGGAATCGAACCCGTGATGTCCTGCATACTAACCTGACGACTCAGACCAACGCGCCATGAGTGGTCACGCCTCCTTCTCAAATGTTTTTAGTTACTTTGCAAAACTTGCAAAAACTTGAGGTTTCATCTGTAGATGGATTTTTTCAGTTCCAATGTTTGTAATATTTTCTTTTCATAATTTTCAATATTTTGCTGTATGATTTGGTGCCTTATAACAGATAAATTTCAATTTATTATGTATTATATGCGTAAAACATTGCATTACGAATACTGATTGCTTCTTTTTGCAACAGTACCAACAATTTCTTTATTCGAACATATATTTTTAAAAAATTATTTGCCTGATTATCTACTTATCAATTCTAATAAAAACAACAATTATCTTAATCAGACGTGTTTATTATATGCTATTAAAATATTTTTTTTAATGTCTTATTTAAAAAAAATATGTAAATAAATTTTTTATAATAAATTATTATATTTCAGCTATGCTGAGAGCTTTTGCGTACGGTTCGGTTAAACTAAATAGTTAAAAAAAAATGATTTTTAAAGACAAATTTGAAATTAATGACCTTGCAGAATTGCCAAGTCTCCGGCTTTTTGGACACCAGTAATTTTTTAGAGAAAAATGTTTTTCTTTTAAATCGCAGAATGCTCCGATTAACTAAAACCACATTTTCTGTACTAAAATACTGGTGTCCAAAAAGCCGGAGACTTGGCAGGTCAGACCTTGGGATAGGTAGGTTTAAATCTGGACTTATTGATTTTATTTAAATTAAATTAGTTTAATTTATAAAAATATAAGCTAAAGAAATAAATTAAAAACGTTATAAAGTTAAAAACTTTATTTTTATAAAAGTAAAGAAAAATATTAACTAATTTTATAAATTCAAGGAAAAAATTAGAAACTTGTGAAATTATAATTTATAAAATAATAAATTTTAGCGTAATTCATAAATTTGTAAGCCAAATCAGCTTAGTTTAATACCAATTTGCAAAGCTATTATGTTATGAAACTTTTAAATAACACAATATTGCCTCACGTTAAAAAAGTTAAAATAAATTTTAAAAAAATTAGTGGGAAAAAAAATCATAATTTTGAAGTACTATCAAGGAAAAAAAAAAGTAGATGTGTAAAATGTGAGGGGAAAAAAAAAAAAAAAAAAAAAAAAAGAGTAAATGTGTTGTAGTGGATCCACTTTGATGAAAATCCCGAACAACCAGATCCACTTTTCATTTCTCTTATTCTTCGTTTTTCCTTCAAATAATAGGTTTTTAGGCTCCGAAATTTCGTCATTACACATTCTGAAATATACAAGTATGTTGGGTTTGATCATATGTTCATTTTTTATCCAAAAATACTCATTTCGAAATGAGTACATAAACTTACTCATTTTTGAGAATACATATGTTCATTTTTGATCCAAAAATATTCATTTCGATATGAGTACATGGACTTACTCATTTTTGAGAATGCACATGTTCATTTTTGATCCAAAAATACTCATTTCGAAATGAGTACATGGACTTACTCATTTTTGAGTACTTCATTTTTTACAGTGTTATTACTTGGAAAAAGCGGTATTCAAAAATTCACTGAATTAGTTATACTGCACATATCGACCTCAAGGAAAAGAAAAGCGTGAACATCTTTTAACAGTTTTGAATATTAATGTATTAATGGTAAACTTATACTGTTAATTGATAACAACATTTTACTGAAAGTTTTTTCTAATATATTTAACAGCAAAATTGTCAGAAATTCTAGGCAGTTTCGAAGTCAATAAGAATTACTAGATATGTGAAACATTTATAAATAAAGATCCCCTAATTATTAAGTTTTCTGATTTTTTTTTACAAAAACGTTTCTAATAAAAGAGTAATTTTAATAAAAAATAATCGGTATCGTAGATATATATATATATATATATATATATATATATATATATATATATATATATATATATATATATATATATATATATATAGATATATATATATAACCCTAATGTATATATATACCCTAATACAGTCCCTGGCCAAATTATTAGACGCAGTTGTTTTTATTAGAATATTTGGTATGTAATGACCCTAAAAACTAATTCAGCGGGGTAATATAGTTTTAATTCATTAAAATAATGTACCCCACATATTTTACTAATTTGAGAAACTGCTTTTGTTGACATGTCGAATTGTAACACTGTCTTAAGGTCAACCGAACTAAAACACGTCATGACAGGCTGCAATTACGGGCCTATGTGCGACGATCATGGAGGTGTTTATGGCATTGTAAAATCAGTTGTTAGATGTTTATTTGTATTTCTCTTGTGTATATATTATTTTTAATTGTGAATATATTATTTTTAATAGTCCATATACTATTTTTAGGTAGTTAAAATATGGGTAGAAAAACAGATTTGTCAACAGAAAAGAAAGGCGAAATAAAAGCGCTTTTAAATATTAAATAAATATTCGAATAGAGAAATTTCAAGAAAATTGAATGTTTCTGAAGCAAGTGTAAGGCGGGTAAAGACGACACTTGGTCTTGGACAAACATTGAGCCCAAAAAGAAAGAATAAATGCGGAAGAAAATCTGTATTTATACCAAAGATAGAACGATGCTTAAAGAAGATCTCGTGAAAAATCAATTTGCTACTACAAAACAGATCAGATCGAAGCTCGAAGAGTCTGACGTTGTTGTGACAGAACAATCTGCACGCAGAAAACTAACAGCTATGAATTTCAAGGCCTTTAGACCAGCTAAAAAATCAAAATTAACCGAAGCAATGAAAGCTAAGCGACTGAAGTGGGCTAGAGAGCATAAACACAAGACATTGGAGTCCTGGAAATCGGTAATTATAAAGTTATTCTTATTTTATTAATATTTAACCCTTTGAGGGCGGTGGTATATATTATATACCACCTAATTTTAATCCAATTCAAACCAGAAACTTTAAATAAAATTTTACTTTTTTACTTTTGACGGAAAAAAGTTGAAAAATTGCATTTCCTTATTTAGAACTAAATTCGTTCGTAAATACCGGTGTGAATTCGACGTTACAGGAACACAATTGCTTGCCCCTGAAAAGATTAAAACATTTAACAATGTCTGTCTTTAACCATTATTCATGTTAAAATTATTTATTTCAGGTTTGCTTCAGTGACGAAAGTACTTTTGAAATTTTAGCAAGCAATTCTCAGTTTGTGCGTCTTCGTCCTGGCGAAAAGTTTCATCAAGATTGTGTCGTGCCAACTGTCAAGCACCCAACAAAGGTCATTTTTTGGTCTGTCATAAGTGGCAAATTACATAGTCAAAGGAACTTTGAAACAAGAGCCATACAAAGAGGTGTTGCAAAGCCGGTTGATTCCACAACTAAAAGAATGGTTTCCAAATGGAGAACCTTTTACATTTATGCAAGATGGAGCTCCTTGCCACTCAGCCCGATCAGTAAAGGCTTATTTACAACAAGAAAAATCCCTGTATTGAACTGGCCGGGTAATTCACCAGATATGAATCCCATTGAAAATGTTTGGGAGCTGATGAAGAGGGAGTTGGCCAAAGAGGTCATAACGAACAAAACCCAGTTGATAGAAAAACTTATCCATGTCTGGTATCATCACTCACACATGAAAGAAACTATTCAATTTTGCATTAACAGTATGCCACGACGAATAGAGGCATTGATTGCCGCCAAAGAAGGCTCAACAAAATATTGATATTTTCGAATTTTAAGTAAAAAGTTTTTCAAGTTCAATAATTTTAATTTGACTTACAAAAATAAATAATTTTAAAGTCATTGGCGTGCTTTTTATTCATTCTTACCCTACAATTAATGTTTATTCTGAATTTTAATTGTTTATACAATAATATAATCTCCATGAAGCCAGTAATATGATTTTACACGAAAAAACATGAGTGCGTCTAATAATTTGGCCAGGTACTGTATATATATAAGCCTAATGTAACGATTTTATAAAACGAAATTATGAAACATTTTTTGAAACGCTTAAATGTGGGATTTGTAGGAGGCTGACGGTAATATAATTTTAGTATGTTGTTAGAGTCAGCTGAAGCATGATATTTCTTAAATACCGTACGCATAGCACAGATAGTTATTTTACAGGGCCGCACGAATTATTGGATTACACTACTATGAGTTGAATTGCAAAAAATCTTTTATGTCATCATGCCGTTATGTTATTTTAAACTCTACGAAATATATACTATATGTTACTCAGGTTCATTACGGCATGTCCTCCAATGAAAATATGGGATGTAACATTTATAATTCATTTAGAGGGCAATGCAAAAGAATTCAGACGCATTACACTTTTTACCATGATTTTTATTTAACTTATGATGTTTCTTGTGTCTTTATAACTATGTCTTCATCTAACTTTTCGAACGCAATTTAAACTCACTTCCCATGAACGAATTTCACTCATATCGCCAGAATAAGCTTCTGCCATGGTTAAATTTATTTATATAGTCCCCCCCCCCTCCTGAAAGACTTTTTTTTTACGCTGGTAGTGATCCTGGTGGAAAATTGCATAACTAAAATTTTAAAATGGATTTTTTTTTAAATGTTTTTCCTTACGGGTACTGGAAGTATATTAGAAGTTAAAATTAGATAAGACAGATTTAACTCAACTTTCTTTTACGCCATTTTCATATTATCTTTATTACTAATTTGCTTTAATGCCCTAGTATGTAGGTCATTAATTATCCATAGTTATAGTTTCGAATGTTTTCATGATAGTTCGTTTGTCCCAGCGTGCACGCGTGTATATGTGTATGTGTGTGTGTGCGTGTGCGTATGTGAACTTCAATATGTCACTATATATGCATACATTTACAAAACTAAACTTATTACACTTGTATAATATCAATCGTATGTAACATCATTACATGAGTAAAATCCTATATATTATTTCTCCTGTCAGCATCCCTTTTTCTAAGAAAATATGAAACGCAGAACGACGAATGAGATACCATATGAAAGGATTTTGAACAGGCTTCTGACATAGCACACTTAACATTTCGTTAAAACGTGTTTTTGATTAAAAATTGCTGATAATTAAAAATTAAATCGGCATTGTTTTCATGAAAGAAATGAAAGGTTTTCCTCAAAATATTGTTGCCAAAAAAATAAAATACCACATTATATGATGCTCAGCAATTATTATAAAAAACACCGCACGGGTTTATTTTATATTTATGATTAAAAAGCGAAATTGAAATGTTTAGATTTATATTTCTATGTTCCATGTTTTTCCCGAAGCGGATGACGTCATCCTCTAATGCAGTTAAAATACGATTGCTGATTTTTTTTTCTCTCGCGTGCCTTTAGCAATCTTGGATCAGTTTTTACTCTAACTTTGATGGAATAAATTAGATAATATTCTGGCTTGACTACCAACTAAATGTTGTTTGTAGATATTTTTATCCTTGCTTTTTCTTTAGAAGTTTAAACCTGCATGTAATAAATATTACATAATGATAAAAAATGGTACTTCTATATTATCCCGTCGACCACTTTTCGTAACAAAAAACTATCCCCAAATAAACGGAATAACGTTGCCATTGGAATATCAAAATAAATAAAATATAAAAATTTAAGGACACAATTGTTATTTTAATTAATGAAATAACTAATAAATCATTAAAACATAATGAAAAATACCTACACGCAAATGTCGAATTAAAAACCACTTGATGACGTAACAAACACGTATAATGCTTCGGACATCAAGTAAATGGGACTACATTTTTGGCGCTTAATCTTACAATTTGGCGATAGTTTTTTGTTATGAAAAGTGGTCGACGGCATAATAGAGAAGTACATAAAAAATATTAGATTTCAGTGCGAAATTCTCGCACGGGCCCTCTGGTTAACAATTATTCTTGCTAATCACTAATAGCAAATAAACTAGTCGGACGTGCCAATTCCAAAACTTTTTTCTATCTCATACATGTTAATGCTTCAAAATTCGCTATCACACCGCCAAAAAAATCAATATTTTTCGTTATTCTGTTGTACGTCAGCTGCTTGCGAATCGTCGGGTTACCTGGATGCGAGCAGCCGATGCATTATACTAAACTACGAAAGTCCTTCTGACCTGTACCGGTAGGAAAGATAGCCTCCCTATTGCTTGGTTTTAAGATTTTAGCTAACTTTATTCTAAAACACGAAGATAAATTGCGTGGAAACCGATTACAGAAGAGTCATTCTCAGTTCTCGTCAATATTGAATTTGAATGAGAATATCGCCAAATTAGGAGGACATAGCCAAGTTGGCTTCATATACGACAACATATTTTTTTCACCAAATTTGGCGACATTTTGCCAATTGTCGTCAAGTTTGGCAAGAATTTGACGTTGGCGAATATAAATATATAGTATTAAGCATGTATAAGAATTAAAACGATGATTACAACAATGAAAGAAAATTTGCCGAAATCATGTTCACAACTCATAAATTAAACCTGTTTATGGAGGAATCCTGCTGTATTGTTTCAAAATGTCAGCCACCCTAAAATTTCAAACTACTATATCTCAGCCATTTTTTAAAATAAAGGCAAAATAAATGCTTTGGAATCCTTGGATCAAAGCCGAAAATTAAACGCAAAAAAACCTTTAAGATTTCTAATTTTTTTGTATACCTTTTTTAATTTGAAATCTTTAAATGGCTATCACAGCGCCCTTTCCAGGCGCAATATCCCCAAATTCAGCTGAGACCTGCAGGCCATAGTCAAAAACACATACAAAAAATTTGGTTCAATTCTCTGCATAACTTCATATACTTTTCGATGATAAAATAGTGAAAATGGAACAAAAATCCCTATCACAGCGCCCCTTTCGTTGGAATATCCCAAAATTCAAGTGGGACCTGTTGCCATAACCAAAAACCTATAAATGAAATTTGGTTCAGTTTGAAGCATAACTTCATATACTTTTCGATGATACAAAGAGGACATACACACGGACAGACAGACATTTTGTAAAAACATGTTTTTCTAAATCTTTGACCAAATCCGTCCAAAACCAGAAGTCGTAAAAAATTTCGTTTACAATACTTTTTTCTATTATAGATAGAGGAAAGTAATAAATAATAAAAAAAAATAAAACCATATTTATAAGAACATAAATCACACATTTTATTTCAAAATCCATGTCACATCTGCCGTATATAAGAAATCTTTTATGATCAAATGCCACCATCAGACAAAAAAGCTAATTCGTTTTCCATATATATATTTAAATGGAAGTCTACATTAAAATGACAGTGAAATATATATTAAAAGACCATTTACCACCTTAATCTTTTTTGCATCTGATAGTCAGTTTAAATCTTTTTAAACAAACGTTTGCCCCATATTTTTAATCCGGGATAATGTCAGTTTTTGAAACCCTGTCACAAATCTGAAAAAGCACTAAATTTCAATCTAGAAAGCAAAAAGCATGAATATTTAAATCACGTCTTCAGCTTACTTACATATGTAATCAGTTGTGATTTTGTAGAAGATGTTCGCACATTTTTTTTTAGACGAGTTTGGTTTGGTGCAAAAAAAAAAAAAAAAAAAATCGTCTGCAAAGAGAAATTACTTTAAACAGCTAATATGTTCTCGAAAATATAATTTATCGTCTGGCAAACTAAAATTTTTATTTACATGGAAAATGGCGCTTTAAAAAAAACGATAGATGGAAGGCTATATTTCTGTATTTTCCCAGGGCTCGTACGCTTTTGCCACAAATTTTTAATAGAAAATTTCTATTTAATATTTAAATAGCAGAAATTGCAGACGACTCGTTTAATTGCAGGATTTGTAATATTTTTGTGCATTTAAATAAAGCGAAAAATTCTATTAAAAATTTGTGGTAAAAGAGTACGAACCCTGTTTCCGAAGAGAATTATTCGTATTCGGTTATTAAAAAACTCTGTAAATTGCGCGTTTTTTCTACAGGGTGATTATAATTAAAGTCTCACTTTTAAAATGCTGTAAAAGAAGAACCACTGGTCAGAATGACTTCAAATTTGAACTGGCGGCATACTATGCAAATTAAAAGACACTCATGCGCAATTAAAAACCGAATCATTCTGTGATTTTTATGCGGTTTTTGGCCCAAGGACGATTAAAAACCGATTTTTCCCATCCAGTGTGGTACGACCTTCCCGTGGTGGATGGACTGTCCACTAACAGTACCACAACTGTTGACTGATTTGGAAGTCATTTTTTTCTGTCAAACAACCGAAACACTCATGCATATTGAACAGTACGGTTGGTTTATTGTGCAATTCATGCCAAAGCCGTCGTATTTCGATTAAAAATGTCACTTGTAGCCGAATCCACTTTCGTTATGCCGCTTACAGCGCCGTCTATTGATACACTTGGGAACTTTCTCTTTCTTATGCCATACCGTTACCTCTTCTTCCAGTATATTCAGTTCAAATTTGAAGTCATAGCCCAGTGGGTCCTTTTTACAGCATTTTGGTAAGTGGGATTTTAATTATAATCGCCCTGTATATCTAAAGCTACAGTAGGTAATATTGCAAATAAGACAGAGAAAAACCGTGAATGTCTCGCTGTAAGTGGAAAAATTGTTCCAAATATGTAAACAAAAAGGTATTCTTCAAATATAGCAAATGTAAGATCTTTCATGGTAATAAAAATCCTCCAAATAAAGGACTGCTGCAAAATCGTTAAAGTGTCAACTGTTAACAAAATCATTCCATAGCTGCCAACTTTTACGCTTTTTTGCTACCACTGAAAATTAATAGAAATTTTTATATTATTGAATCACATGATTTCGGCGATTTAATAAGTAAAAATTTACTGTAAAATTTTAGTGGTAGAAAAAAAGCGTAAAAGTTGGCAGCTATGTTAATACTGATTTGAATTTTTAAAACGACAAAAATTCACAATGTTTATTGTATTTCTCCCCGACATATCGCCGAACATAGTACACGATGCAGAATGCTTTAGGAGAAGCATTTATCCGGAGAAAAGGGGAAAATGTTGTTAAAATAGATGAAGTTTGGGGTCTATTTAAATGAATGTAATAAAAATAAATCAATTTATTATCGTCAAAGAGGAGAAAATATCTTAAAACATGGTTCAATGTATCTAAAGAAAGTTTTAGCAAAGGATTTATGATTGTTGCTGGCTTTGTATATAAACAGGATTCGTAAGCTTTTACCACAATTTTTAATAGAATGTTTCGTCTTATTTAACCCCTTAATCGTCGTGCCCGAGACATTCACGGGCAGCGTAGGTTACGCCTGTTTTATTCAGATTGTTTGATTCCCACCAGTTTCTTAAAATAGTGTTATTGGCTTTATTCTTGCAATATTTTATCTGTCTATTAAATAAGATGAACATTTCTACTTAAAAAACTGGTGGTAATCAAGCAATATGAATTTTTAAAAAGTAGCCTATACATAAAGGGCGCGACGATTAAGGGGTTAAATGCCGAAAAGTATTACAAATCCTGCATTTAAACGAGGTGTCTACAATTTCTGCTATTTAAATATTAAATAAAAAAATTCTATTAAAAAATTGTGGTACAAGCGTACGAACCCTGTATAACGGCATACTAAAAATAAGGAGAGTGGAGAAAAATGCTCAACTCCACATACTGTCAGAAATATATTTTACTCCCAACTTCAAACATGAAATACCATCTTTTTACTCCCAGTGCCACCAATCTGTTGAACTGCTTCAAGATAAAGCAAGCAGCTATACATCACAACCCACTGTTAATTTCCTGGAAAAAGGTGGAACGAGAAACGGGTATCAGTGCTATACCCTTCACTATTAAACCTGCTAAATTTCCTGATGTATCACCCATGGATTTTTGTGCTTTTGAAGTTTTAACCCTTAATTCACCGCCCCCTGAATAATAGGCCTGCGCGCTGAAAAAAATGGCGGCTGCCGCAGGCGGAATCGTTTGTACAGTCCCTCGAACTTCAACACCAATAATATCTAAAAGTTATCTTTGACTTATTTGATCTCCGAAAAACAAGGCGAAGAAAACTTTTAGAAATTATTGGTGTGGAATTTCGAGGGACCGTTCAAACGCTGAAAATAAAATCGGCCTGCGACAGCCGCCATTGCTGTCAGCGCTCAGGCCTAGTATTCAGGGGGCGGTGCTTAATTGCATAGTGATGTAAACCATCACTTTTTATTTAACTTTTAATAAATAAATCAACTTCTTCGTCACCACTATATTTATATAGAATTATTAATCCAGTAAATTTCTCATGAACTATGTTGCTGAACAAAGTTAAAAATCTATCTTAAAATTTCTGGTGTCTAATATTTAATATATGTATAAAAAAACACAATTGTAAAAGAAAAAATCATGCAATTAAGGGTTAAAAACCGCGTTATCCAAACGTCGACCGACAACCTTTCATAGACTTTGCAAAGCTGTTCAAGTGGAATGGGCCAAAATTTCACTTCCGAAACTACAAAAGGCATTATTGTCATGGAAATTACGGTGTAGAAAGGTAGTTCAGAATAAGGATTACCAAATTGAGCATTTAAAACACAAATATTTTATGTAAAAAAGTTCGGTAAAAGTATCATGAAAATCATTTAAAAATGTGCGAATTTCGCGACCTCTTTTCACTTAGCAATGCACTGAAATACTACCGAGCAAACGAAAGCGTGAAAATATTTTAGTTTTAAAGTAAATTTGTTAATAAATAGGCTAAACTTGTAAAATACGATAGGTAATCCAAACTGTTAAAGAAAACTTAGTTTTAGTTATTTGAAAAACTGTATAAAATATTCATTGAAATGATGATAATATTATAATAACAATCTTTATTATCTTTGTTAAACAAAAATACTAATTTTCTTTAATATTCTGGAGTAATGTTACCAATCAATTTAGAGCGTTTTTTTATTCCAAACTTCTACCACTATTTCTGAATAGTCAATTTCACTCTATTTAACGGCAGACATTCCGCAATTAAATAAGGCCAATATTACTATTATCAAATAGTAGTAGGTTTTTTTTTAAATTAAAAGCTATTTTTATTAAAAAATAAAAAATAAAAATAAACTAAACTGGCAACATTGTGTGTGTGTGTGTGAGTATGTGAATATTGACTTAAAACTGCATATATTCTTACATTAATTTATTACATTTGGATAAATTAATATCAGCCACATGTAACATTATTTAAAGAAAGGATAAGTATGTACAGCCGTGAAAAAGAAAGGCTACCCCCCCCCCCCCCCCGAACTAACTATGCTGTAAATGATTGTATAAAAATGTGTCTTGCATTAACCCTTTATCGGATAAAGCACTTCAATTGCTAAAATGTTGAAATAAATGATTGACACCGGAAATTATGAACAAATTTATTTGTATATAAGAAAAAAGCGATATTTCACATACATAATAAATAGAAAACATTTCTATTAAAATTCTGCTATCATTGTTGAATTTCGTAATTAAAGTTTTGCGGTTTCATAGGGAAAACAATGTCCGTTAAACGGTTAATCGTCTAATAATAACGTCTACTAGTTAATGCCGCACTTACATTTTGCTTAGGGAGTCGTCTATATATATAAATTGTATCAAACTTCAAAATTTTCGATATTAAAATTTATTTTTTACACAGATTTTTCAATAAAGTTACTTTTCGAGTTACGTGTACATACGGATATATGATACAGTTAGTATATATGTGACATTTTGTCACAAATGGAAGAAATATCTAGCAAACACTTAATTTAAATTCAGTCGTAAATTAATTTTCATCTCAGCAGCCGAGTAGTGTAGATAGATTTTAAGAAACACAAAGATTGACAGTCACATTCTTTTTATAAAACATGTCCGACTTCCGGAAAATGCTCTCGTTAGCTATTGATAAATTTCGTTACTCTCTACAGAAGAACACATCAATTAACAAACTCTTCGACGACAACATTCCACTACTCTCCCAAAGCCGTCCACGTTCTTCAGTATCGTAGCACACTAACACACTGTTGATTTTGCTCCGCTCCCGTATTTCAGTAATCACGCGTCAAGTTACAAGTCACGTGGTTTCTTTACGCCAATAATAAGCGAATTAAGAGGGATTTATTAAACAGTTCCGGTGTATTAATTTTGAAGTAAAATGACTTCCACGCTGTAAGAAAAAATCTGGAATCTTCTAAAGCCTCGAAACAGGCATACTTCAAGTAAACAGAATTTTAAGATCTGATTTCGATATATATATATATATATATATATATATATATATAAGTTGCACCACATAAATTTTAATTGCCAAATTGTTTCAGAAAAACACATAAAATTGCCATTCGATTAAGAATTATGTCATCTTTTAATTTATGTTTAAAACAAATGTCCAGGGTGCCATCTGCTGAAATTGTACCAAACTTTGATATTTTCCACACGAACACTCGAATTTGACAGCATACCTGGATTTTTCGGTACGTTTTACCATGAATAATTAAATCATGTCTTCAGCTCGCTTATATAATTTATCACTTGTATTTTTATTTCGCGACTTCTTTTCACTTACTAGCACACTGAAATATATACAGGAACGGGGGGCAAAATAATGCGTGAACATCGTTTAACAATATTTTTCTGTGATTAAATAAAGCGAAAAATTTTATTTAAAAATTGTGGTAGAATTGTATGCATCTTGTAATAGTAAATAAATAGATGCATAATAATAATAATGAATCCATATTTATAAGAACATAAATCATATACGCATTTTATTTCTAAATTCGTGTCATATCTGTTTTATAGTATAAGAATTCTTTTTTGATTAGATTCTAAGTAAAAAAACTAGTTATTTCTCTCATTTCTTAAATGGAGGTTTAATGTTAAATGACAGTGGAGTAAGAATAAAAATACTATTTATTACCTAAATCTTTTTTATATATGATAATAATTTTAAAACTTTCTAGTCATATCTTGCTCCATATTTCTAATCCGGGATAATATCAATTTTCCAAACCAAAAAACAAACTAGTAAAAGCACTAAATTTAACCCTAGAAGGCAAAAGGCATGAATATTTACATCATATCTTCAACTCGCTTACATAATTTATCACTTGTAATTTTTATTTTGCGTCCTCTTTTTAACTTAGTAACACACTGAAATATATACCGGACCTAGGGGCAAAGGAATACGTGAACATCGTTTAACAGTTGTCTTAGAATTTCCAACGAGTATGACACTCCTATTTGAGATCAGAACTCTTTGCTTAAAAATTTTTCGATGATTAATCACAGAATTTGTAAAATTTTTCTGCGATTAAATAAAGCGAAAATTCTACTTTAAAATTGTGGTAGAATTGTGTATCTTATAATAGTAAATAAAAATATGCATAAAAATAATAATAAATCAGTATTCCTAAGAACAAAAATTATATATATTTTTTCGAAATTCATGTCACATCTACTTTATAGTACAAGAGTTATTTTTTGTTTAGATACCAAATGACAAAAACTAGTTCTTTCTCTCATTTCTTAAATGGAGGTTTAATGTTAAATGACAGAGGAGTAAGCATAAAAATACTATTTATTACCTAAATCTTTTTTATATATGATAATAATTTTAAAACTTTCTAGTCATATCTTGCTCCATATTTCTAATCCGGGATAATATCAATTTTCCAAACCAAAAACAAACTAGTAAAAGCACTAAATTTAACCCTAGAAGGCAAAAGGCATGAATATTTAAATCATATCTTCAACTCGCTTACATAATTTATCACTTGTAATTTTATTTCGCGACCTCTTTTTAACTTAGTAACACACTGAAATATATACCGGACCTAGGGGCAAAGGAATACGTGAACATCGTTTAACAGTTATCTAACCTTGAAACCTAAAAAGTGTAGAGTTCGATACAAAGTGAACATAGTCGTAAAATATTTACAAGTTTCGTCTTTTGTAACCAATTATACGAGTCAATGAGGCAGGGGACATTTAACATGGAAGATACTTATCGAAATTTATGTGAATGTTTAACTCTGCGGCAAATGGCGCATCAAATATGACATACATATGACGTATCGGCTAAGGAAGTTTCTATTGATCGTAATCGTATTATACACACATGAGTGGATCGAAACGTTTTAATTTTAAACGAATTTGTTTTTATTGTCTAAGTGTTAAGAGTTTTTTTGTTCGAGAAAGTACTTTCAAGTAGCTTCTTTTGGGTAAAGTAATAGTTTTGAGAACAGCATATAGATTGAAAAAGTCATTTTATGACTTTCAATTTTTGAGAGCGCGGTAATCTAGCATTTTTGTGTCCCAAATCTGGGAAAATTAATAGAAAAAAATAGGTGACATTCGCACATATTTAAAAAAAATGAAAGGAAAGAAATACTTGATTTATTTATAACATTTCACAATTTTTATTGTTTTGAGAAATTACTTTTAAGTAGCTGATTTTGGATAAGTTTTAAAAACAGCATGTACATTGAAAAAAGTCATTTTACAATTTTCAACTTTTGAGAGCGCGGTAATCTAGCATTTTTGTGTCCCAAATCTAGGAAAAGTAATAGAAAAAAAAAATAGGTGACATTCGCACGTATGGCGTTAATTTAAAAAATGAAAGAAAAGAAATGCGTGATTTATTTATAACATTTCACGATTTTTTTTGTTTTGAGAAAGTACTTTTAAACAGCTGATTTTGGGTAAAGTACTAGTTTTGAGAACAGTAAAAAATTACATTGAAAAAGTTATTCATTGAAAAAGATACATAGATACATTGAAAAAAGTTATTTTATGATTTTCAACTTTTGAGAGCGCTGTAATCTAGCATTATTGTATCTCAAATATGGGAATAATAATAATAATAATAATAAAATTAGGTGACATTCGTACGTATGGCGTTAATTTTAAAAATGAAAGAAAGAAATGCTTGATTTATTTATAACATTTCACGATTTTTATTGTTTTGAGAAAGTATTTTTAAGTAGCTGATTTTGAATTAAATGACAGTTTTGACAGTATGTACATTGAAAAAAGTCATTTTGCAATTTTCAACTTTTGAGAGCGCGGTAATCTAGCATTTTTGTGTCAAAAATCTGGGAAAAGTAACGGGAAAAAAATAGGTGACATTCGCACATATGGAATTAATTTAAGAAATGAAAAGGAAAGAAATGCTTGATTTATTTATAACATTTCATGATTTTTTGTTTTGAGAAAGTATTTTTAAGTAGCTGATTTTGAATGAAATAACAGTTTTGAAACAGTATGCACATTAAAAAAAGTTATTTTATGATTTTCAACTTTTGAGAGCGCGGAAATCTAGTATTTTTGTGTCTCAAATATGGGAATAATAATATAATAAAAAAATTAGGTGACATTCGCACCTATGGCGTTAATTTGAAAAATGTAAGGAAATAAATGCTTGATTTATTTATAACATTTCACGATTTTTATTATTTTGAGAAAGTACAAAGTAGCTGATTTTTAATGAAATGACAGTTTTGAGACCTGTACATTGAAAAAAGTCATTTTGCGATTTTCAATTTTTGAGAGAGCGGTAATCTAGCCTTTTTGTGTCCCAAATCTGGGAAAAGTAATAGAAAAAAAAAATAGGTGACATTCGCACATATGGCGTTAATTTAAGAAATGAAAGGAAATAAATGCTTGATTTATTTATTTATAACATTTCACGATTTTTATTGTTTTGAGAAAGTACTTTTAAGTGGCTGATTTTGGGTGAAGTAATCCTTTTGAGCAGCTGATGTACTTTGAAAAAAGTCATTTTGCAATTTTCAACTTTTGAGAGCGCGGTAATCTAGCATTTTTGTGTCCCAAATTTGGGAAAAGCAATAATAATAAAAAAAAAAGTGACTTTCGCGCATATGACGTTAATTTAAAAAATGAAAGGAAAAGGATGCTTAACACTTCCCGATTTTTTTGTTTTGTGAAAGTACTTTTAAGTAGATTCTTTTGGATAAAATAATAGTTTTCCAACCAGTATGAAAATCGGAAAAGTCATTATACGATTTTCAACTTTTGAGAGAGCGGTAATCTAGAATTTTTGTCTCCCAAGTCTGGGAAAAGTAATAGAAAAAAAAAAAAAAAAGATGACGTTCGCACATATGGTGTTAATTAAAAAAATTAAAGGAAAATGATGCTTGATTTATTGATAGCATTTCACGATTTTTTTGTTTTGAGGAAGTACTTTTAAGTAGCTTCTTTTGGGTAAAATAATAGTTTTGAGAACAGCATGGACATTGAAAAAAGTAATTTTAATTTTACGATTTTCAACTTTTGAGAGCACGGAAATCTAGCATTTCTGCGTCCCAAATCTGGAAAATTTGAGTGCGCTGATTCCACATCTGAACTCTAAATTTCTAGATCACGTCAGTATCTCGAGTTATAGAAACTATACCAATGGTTAACTTATACATTATGAGACTGTTTTGCACAACTGAAACGTGATCAATATTATTTGTTTCATAGAGATTCACAATCTGGATACGTTATTGACTCTTGACCATTGCGTTAGCCCTGTATTGCACACAGTGCAACATATATATATTGGTACTCACCATTTGTCCTGATCGCCAACTTCCACACCAAAGTAATGATGGTAAAAAGTTTTCACTTTTGAAACAGCAAGATGGCAATAACTTTACATACTGACGTGATAGAGAAATTTGGAGGAGTTCAAATTAGTCTTAAAACACTTACATTTGTCAAAATAACTGACAAAAAGTTTTTTTTTTTTTTTTTTTTTTTTTTTTTTTGACCAGTGTAATAAGATACATGTGATTGATTAACGTGCGAAACTGAATTTTAAAAACAAAGAATTAATCCAAATTAATATTTTTCACCTTTTGTGTGAGACTCGTCGATCAGAGGCTATCTGTGATTATATTTATGACTTAGATCATAGATCATAGGTAAAGAAAATTCACGAGCCTCGCATTTTACATCTTCTATCTAAAATAATTAAAATAATGATTTTGTGATAGCGGCATTAATAATTATTTTAAATGAATAATTAATCTCTTAAGTATTTCATTAATATTTCCATTACGGGCCAGGAATGGTGACTATTTTTATATTCAATCGTACCGCATTTTACAAAAATTTCTTCGTAGTAGATTTCTCTTGAAAAGTATGAAACTTGAGTCTGTGGCAAATATTATTTTTCAAATAGTGGTACGATTAAAATAAAAAAATAGTCATATGTCAAAATCATAAGATAATATCTAATAGATATCATAGATAATAGATATCATAGATAATATCATAATCAAAAGATTATTGTTAATTCTAATTTTTTAATTTATTTTAAATTGCGCCCCTCCCATAATTTTTGAATTGCTACGCTACCAATGTTGCTAAACCTGGTAGATTTTTTATTCAGAAATTCCAAATTCGCACCAGAAAGTTTGACTAGTTATTTTTGGTTTACATTATGATACACATTCCGTGAATAAATTAACACTTCACTGCCAGGTTAAATTACCGAAATTCTATTTTATTTAGAAAGTTCGAAATCATACCAGAAAATACTAATAGCAATATTTACCTTATTTAATTACAGACATTTCGCGTTTACAAAAAATAAAAATTCTTCTTTCGAAATTTCCGGTACGAATTCGTAATTTTAGATTGAAAAATCACGAGTATACTCGTGGTTGGCAACGAATGGGTTAAAATAAAAGTACTACCGTAATTTCGCGCGTATGTGCCGCACCTTAGTTAAGTCTTTTTCAAACCGGAAATTTTATTGAAAATAAGAAGTCAAATAAGTGCCATGCAGAAGTAAGTCACATTTTATTTAAAATAAAATCTGGTAGGAAATCGAATTGTCTGAGGTGCGGCGTATACGCGCGAAATTACGGTATACAGAAGTTTCTGTTAGGAATTCGGAATTTCTGAATAAAAAATCAGCAAGATTTGGCAACATTATGTACGATACTGTTTATGGAAATTTTTAGTTCAACAAATTGTAGACGTGTTCGGAACAAATATTTTGGTATTATAAAAATTCCATTATGGAAGACATGTTGCAAAAACAGAAAGAAATATTTGTATTTTTAGTATAATAGTTATTATCTTTTGGAATAACGCTGGAAATAAAAAAAAAAAAGAGCAGAAAAACGAAATTCAATGACCACGCCTTTATGAGAGTCACTGAAAGCTTTATCGTCAAATGGATCAAAAGAAATACTAGATGATTGTCATGATTTCCGGTTACAGCACGACAAAAAAAACCAGGATAAGCTCAATAAACTCTTTCAGAAAAAAGGAAACCGACGAAGAGATTTCACTTTTTTTTTGTTTATCACTTTTGTTTACACTCGGTTGAAGATCACTATGATTTTATTATATGTTAGTGCTAGGGTTGCCAATTTATCTCTTAAAAACGGAAGATTCTTATTGACACTACTTTGTTTTTGTTTTATCGTCATTTTTCACATCCTACTGAACCAGTGGCGTAGCCAGGGAGGGGGGTCCAAATGCTCTGGATACCACTATTTTAAAGTAATATTCTTAATTTTAATTTTATTTTTTATTTTTTATACCGCTGATCAGGCATTTTTTATACCAGCCGGGCTTGACGAGTAAGTACCTGGGTACGGGCGATATTCGCCTGATCATAGCATTACTGCAGGGCTCCCAAATGGTCAACCAACTGAAAACCAATATTTTTTAACAGAAAATTTCATGGTAGGTTTCTACAACATTTCCGAGAAAAATCTACCTCCAAAAGTGGTTTCTGCGAAATTTGCAAGAAAAATCTAAAGATAAAATATTTCTAAGAAAATACCGGTATTCAAAAAGCGGACCATTTGGGAGCCCTGTTACTGTCATATCCACCTGTCAAGAGCCTTGTTCAGGGTTCGTACGCCTCCAGGAATTTTGCGACCAGGAAATTCTCCGGTACCAGTATTTTCTTACAGAAAATCTCTCCTTAAAAGAAGTTGAAGTTCCGCGAGTTAACCTAGATTTCTTTTTCTGTAAAAAATACTGGTATTTTTTCTGGAAAATACCCTGATGCGTACGAATCCTGCTTATTGGCACCGCTGCAGTGCTCTTTACTGGTTTGTTACAGATTTCTTTGTTTGCTGGTTCATAGTGTTACTTTGCCTTGGTTCTATGTTGGTCGGTTACTTAAAGTGGATTTGCTTGACGCGAGGTGGTATTGTAATTTAAAATCTTGATCAGGTGACGAGACCTTCACCTGACTAGGCACCTCCAGAAGTATAATTCATAAGGAACTTGGAGGACTTTGCACCTTGGCAGGACTTTCTGCGGTTGAAGATGGAGAAGAAAACTGTACGAAATTAGTGCTATCCAAAACATTTGGACCCCCAGTGGCGTAGCGTCAGGGGGGCACGATCATTTTACTACCAGTATAATTATATACTACATTTAGCCTTATTTAATCTTTGAACGGTATGAAATAAATAAGGCCAAATATAGAATATAAAAATACTGGTAGTAAAGTCACCAGTGCCCCCCTTGACGCCACGCCTCTGTGGACCCCCACCCCAGCTACGCCAATGTACTGAACTATGTTGAATGTGCCAATAATGTCTTCTTTAAAGATTTTTTCTTTAAAACAAATCATTCATTAACTGTTACAATTGTTATTTTCCCGACAATATTTGTATTACACTATTCTAACAACACTGTTTAATTAATTTTGTAGCCACATTTTTGTAGTAAAGAGTGCATTTAAAGTGGAATTTTTGAAGCAAATTGAAAAGGTAAACTAATAGAAATTCTTGAAATTATAATTTTTTTTTTTTTAAATTTATATATTTTTTAAACGGAAGAAATCGTTATACGGGAAAGATTTAAGTATACATCGTACAATAAGCCTGAAAAACGTACAACTTATGGATAAAATGTACAATCTGACAACCTTAATTAGTGTATGCATAGTCTAACTTTTCATGATATTCAATAATCGGTTATCGTATATGCTCTCGTATAAGTCGGCCCTAAAATTAGGGAGAAATAATGTCTTTTTGTTATAATACTATAGGCATAGCTGCCAACTTTTACGCTTTTTTCCTACCACTAAAATTTTACAGTAAATTTTTACTTATTAAATCGCCGAAATCATGTGATTCAATAATGCAAAAATTTCTATTAATTTTTAGTGGTAGCAAAAAAGCGTAAAAGTTGGCAGCTATGCTATAGGGTTCGTACGCTTTAACTACAATTTTTTTTGATAGAATTTTTCTATTTAATATTTACAATTTTTTAATAGAATCTTTCTATTTAATATTTATATTGCAGAAATCGTAGCCGACTCGTTTAATTGCAGGATTTGTAATACTTTCCTGCATTTAAATAAGGTGAAAAATTCTATTAAAGAATCGTGGTAAAAACGTACGAACACTGTACTAGAATTTACGTATTTTATTTATTTAATCAACTAGGATTTGTCTTATTTAATCAAAGATAATTATTACGAATTCTGAGATTAAATAAGGCGGATAAAAACATTGGAAAATACTGGTATTAAAAAGGAATAACATGATATTTCCCTCGAATTTTTGGGTCGACTTATATGCGAGTATACGGCAAAAATTTCAAAATAAGTACACGACAGCAAATGCAAGATGTTAAATGCAAAGTTAATAATAAAAATGCTTTTATCTAAAATAAATTAGGGCTGGAGCATCATATATGTTTGCAATTTAGTGCATGCGTTAATTTTTCATAACATTGTATTTCCAAAATAATTTCTTAAATACGAAGGAATATAATGGAAAAATAAATTAAATGTTATAACCTTTTTCATTATATTTACTGAAAAAGATATGCGATAAAAATATTGAAAAAAGGAGAGATAGATCATTTCAGTTAGAATTCATATAATTGTTTTAAGAATACGATATCACAAATGGGACACGGCCAGTATTTCTCTATAACAGCGACTATTTTTATATTCTATTCGCACCACTATTTAAAAAATAAATAAATTTTATAGTATATTTCTCTTGCATACGTTGTCAAAGTGCATGTGAAAAACATTTGTTTTGGAGAAGTAGCAAGTGGCAGCCCTGATATAAGAGTTATTTTAAGTGTTGTAAAAGAATGTAATGACAAGGGTATAGTTGTACTGGCCCGTAAGTTATGAACGGGGTCCCGTCAGGGGTTGATTTCGAACTAAGTACAGGTATTATTCTGAAGAGTAACACGTTTCTTTGCTTTAAAAGAAAAGTGTTTAACCAATATGTTTTACATGCCGTAACTTATGGAGCGGAAACATTTCGATGTTAATAAACTGGATGGTACCAAGATTAAAAATAACGCAGCGAAGTATGGAATGATGTATGCTAGGCAAAACTAGAAGAAACAGAAAAAGGAAATCCTGGATAAAAAAAAATCAGACGAAAGTATTTGACTTTATCGAAAGACTAAAACGGTCAAAATGGAAATGGGCTGGGCGCATTGAAAAATACAAGACAATAGATGAAGTAAAAACACTCTAAAGTGGTATCCCAGAGATGTAAATCGGCCAAGAAGACGACCTCAGGTAAGATGGAGCGACGGAATCCAAAAAGAGGCTGGAGTGGTTGGGTTGTACCCGAAAAAAAAAATCGTCAACCCGAAAGTCGATAAGAACGCGATATACTTCAACCCGAACCGAAATGAAAGAAAATTAACCCATATTTTAATACAATTATGGAACAATATAGTCTGCAATTATATCTCTATTATTAATTTTGTCTTTCATGTTGAAAAATGAGCATATAAGGTGCGTCTGAAAATTATATGGACAGGCGATTTTTCGAAATAACAGGTAAGAAAATAAAACAATAATCACGAAAAAAATAATTATCATATGGAATTTTTGTTACTAACTTAACCAAGAACCCTTTATTTAAGTACCTTTTATTTAAGTACCTTTTCAGAAAACCAATATGTCTCTTCTAGCACCTTCGGACCCCCCACCATTTGGCCACATCAAAATCATTCAGGTTAATTTAAATCACTGCAAGGCAGCTAATGTCAGCCTAAAAAATTACATGATATCAGAAAATATAGACATTGCATTGCTGCAGGATGCCTACTGTGGCAATGATGGAGCGCTGCTGTCAATGGGCGAAGTTCGCGTCCAAAGATAACAGCGCTCATCTGGTCGTCCAGAATACGTATCTGGCATACTCACACCTATTCACAGGAGACAACTGTGTTTTCATCACTATAATGGCGAAGGAAGGAAAACTAATTATAGGCTCTACCTACGCAGCACCGCGTTTCAATTTTGATGAAACCCTTATGGAGTGGCAACACTTAATAACTCATAAGCAGTACTTCATTTGCGGAGGTGACTTCAACGCAAACTCCACTGTTTGGGGTTGCCCACAGGAAACCATCCGCGGAGACAGTCTCATCGAGCATCTCGCAGTCCATAATTTAACCATTGTTAACATTGATAACAGAACACACACATTTGTCAGAATGAACAACACAGGTATTATAACACACAAAGGATTCCCAGATCATACGCTGGCGAATCCGAAGGCGGCACAAAAAATCAGGGACTGGCGAGTAATGGACATCCACAATGCCTCGGACCATAAATACATACGTTTCGGCTTTGACATTACACCACTGACTACAACTAAACGACGTTTCAACACAACCCGAGGAAATTTTAAAAAGTTTACACAAATCATTAAAACACACAGACCACTCCTTGCACAACACCTAAGGGATGCAACAAACATCACCGACATTAACTCCTTCACAAAAAAACTTATTGCTTCCATGCAAGAGGCGGCACGAGCATCCTTTAGACTAAAAAATACTCGGAGGACTCCAGTCTTCTCGTTCTGGACCACCGAACTTAAGACACAACGAAACAAACTCACAGCGCTAAGGAGAAAGATTAAACATCTACGAGAAACACACGGAAACACACCTTATTTTGAAAACCTTGGCGCTCAGTACAAAATACTCTCATCAAAATTCAAGAAAAGTGTTCAGAATGCCAGAGTCAAAGCCTGGCGGAATTTCTGCAGCAATCAATCAGAACCTTTTGGCACGGCACAAAATTTTTTTACAGGAAATTTCTTCACACCAGACGAAATTAAACTTGAGCTTCCACCCTCCATTTCATCCAGGCAAGCGAATATGGAGCACCTAACTGCAGCACTTTTCGGACCATCCTCGTATCCCAACAGGGACAATTCAGACCTCAATTTTTCGACACCTAATGATAAACCCTTTTCTAAAGCTGAAGTAGCATCTGCTCTACATACATTTAATGATAAAAAAGCCCCTGGCCCAGACTGCGTGGACTTCAAAATTTTAAAATTAACTTTCAAAATCATCCCAAAGTTGTTCACCAGATGGGCCAATCTGTGTCTCAATCACAATTACTTCCCTCAAACACTGAAGCAAGGTGAGGCCGTCTACTTCCTGAAAAAAGGAAAGAATGCCTCAGAACCCACTTCCTATAGACCTATTTGTCTCCTACCAACTCTGGGGAAGCTGCTAGAAAAACTACTAGTCACACGACTGGTGCACTTCATGGAGACGAATGGCATCTTGCATCATAGGCAATATGGGTTCAGAGAGGGTCGGTCATGTGACAAGGCCCTTTATGACATTCTTACCACTTGCAATGAAACCATCAGCAAAGGAGACTACACCTCACTTGTTTCACTAGATATTAAAGGTGCTTTCGATAATGTAGAATGGAGGGACATTATCCAGCAACTAATTGAAATTCGGTGCCCGGCTAATATAGCTGGAACCATCGCATCCTACTTAAGCCTTCGTAGCATAATGATCAATTGGGGTTCAGGCACTTCGGTACATCAGCTCGAAAAGGGCTGCTCCCAAGGCTCCTGCCTTGGCCCAATACTTTGGTTACTCATAGCTAACATAATTCTAAAAGAGCTAGAATCTAGAGGCTTCATTCTCTTTGCATTCGCTGATGACTTCAGCTTTATTTTCTCGGGCAGGCGGCGCATGGACTTGGAGGCAATGGCGGCTCAAGCCCTCCCCGTATTCTGCCAACTGCTAACAAACCTCAACCTCCAGCTATCAAGCCAAAAATCACAAGCAGTCACATTTTCCAAACCACGCAAACTTGAACGTAAACCAATCATAAGAGTGAACGGGGTTAGTGTCGAGCATGTCTCACACCTCAAACTTCTTGGCCTCACCATAGATGAACACCAAAGCTGGACGGAACATATCAACACCCTCAGGATTAAAGTAGGAAAATTACACTTAAACGCACGTAAACTAACGTCAAAATCCTGGGGAATAAAGCCAACAATGTTAAAAATCTGGTACCACACAATAGTGGAGCGGATAATTTTCTACTGTGTGGGCGTCTGGGGAGGTAACCTCACGCAAGCCGTGAAGGACAAATTGACCTCGATGCAACGGCTCTTTTTGCTGCAAATTGCTCGAGGATACAGGACAATCTCAACGGACGCACTCTTAGTAATTACAGGTATTCCTCCCATAACAATAACACTCCAATATGAATACCAGAAAAACAGGATCACACACCTAGAACATGAACCAACGTGTGCAGCACTTTTTCCACAAATACAACTACAGAGGAAGGTTCCCAGTTGGAGAATACATCCCGCAGAAGAGACATCTCACTTACAGATAAACACAACCAGGCACGATTTTGAACACAGCTACTCTCCCCGCTGTCCGACCATTTTCACTGACGGGTCACGCACGGAGACTGGCGTGGCAGCAGCATTCTGTGCCATGAAAGGCGAGGTCGTGACCCATAAGTGGGCCTGCAGAATCGGTGATAACAACACTGTCTTCCAGGCTGAGCTGTTCGCGATTCTGCGGGCATTGGAATGGATTGTCTCTAACCCAACAGTACATTTTTACAGGCTATATTCAGACAGCCTCTCCAGCCTGCAAGCAATCTTTACTCACCGCACAAAACATCCCATTGTACTCCAAATAAAACTATTTTTAAAAGTCCTTGCACGGCGAGTAGCCCTGGGCCATGTGAAGGCACACATTGGCATTGCTGGCAATGAATTAGCTGATAAATTGGCAAAAGAAGCTACGGGAAGCACAAATATTGATCTTTCCCTCCCTGTTCCCCCATCCTACATTAGAGGGTTTTTAAAGTCTAAAATCATTCCTCAGTGGCAGGACCACTGGGATTACTCGGATAAAGGTCGACATACCCACAAATTGCTCCCTTTTGTCTCCCTAAACCTGCTTAACCTCGCCCCCCACACCTCAGCGTTCCTCACAGGACATGGTCCATTCCCTACTTACCTCAAATATTATAAACGTGCAGCCTCCAATGTGTGTCCATGTGGCCAGCGGGGCTTGCCCTCTCATTACTATTTTGACTGCCCACTGACCGTTGCCTGGCATCTCAGATCTCCCGAAATTCCCCCACCCTCTTGGCTAATCAATATTCTAACAAGACCAATCTTACTAAAAAAATTAAAAAATATTTTTAATTTCTTAATGGATTTATCGAACTTAACAAATTAAGTAACCAACTCTAGCTTTTATCAATTTTTAACTAAACATATTAAATTCTTCACCACCAATCAGTACTGTAATTGATCTTCCTACCCTCCTTCTCCTGACTTTTCCTTATTTTGGCTGTACCTTGTCAGTGTTTGAGCACCTTGCTGTGCTCCCTTCGCAGTCTTTAGAAGCGGCCTCATCTCTCCAACGCAACAACTTGTGGCGCCATCTGTCGCGTGGGAACTGAGCTTCTCAGATTCCGGCGCATCATTATTATCCAAGGACCGCCTTGGCCGCGAACTGTGTGTCATGACGCAGGAGCGTTAAGGACTGTTCACCTACAAGTTCTTCATCACTGCACCTGCCGCTGTCTGTCGCGAGGGAGTGCAGGCTCCAGCGGTTCAGGCTTTTTTCAGTTTCTTTTTCTTTTTTTTTGTTTTTAGCTTTCTTGCCTGCCCCTTGTCGCGCTTAGGCTTGTCCTGGCAGTGCCGGCCTTTGGCCCAGTTTGTATTTTCTTTTTTGTTGTTGTTTGGGCCGTTTGCGCGTGCGCTGGCGGTCTCGGCGTCGTGCCTTCCCTTCCGCCGGTGGCTGGAATCACCCAAAACGAATCCCCGCGTGCCGGGGAACATCCCGGGGGAGGTGCTAACGCTCTACGGCCTGGCTTTGCTGGGCCGAGTGGCCCCCCCTTAGGCATTCAATTATCATATGGAATCATAACATAAGTTTATTACGATACAGAAATGTTATGTTTATATCACAGATTGTTTGTAAAAAAATAAAATTCAAAATAAGCTGTCTCAAAAATATATGGACAATGAAACGAATTGCTTTTATTACCACCGCATCAGAAAAAAATGCATTTTCTGCGTTCTGTACTTGTGATGTTACTACTTTGAAATGTAAAATCATTGCTCTTTCTTCAATTGTTGAATAGTTGGAAAAGGCTACGCAACGTTGAATTCTCTGCTGATGATATTGCTAAAATTTGGCGTTTAAAGGCTCAAAATGTTAAAGTTTCTGATATTGCAAAACAAATGAAGCGTAGCAGATGTGGAATCTATGTAATTTTATCAAAAAGTGACAATACGATTGCAAAAAAGTGTTCAGGTCGACCAAGAAAAACATCTCTAAGACAAGATAGAGAAATTTTGCGAGCAGTTTCAACCCAAAAGAAGTTTGTTCGGGAAATTGCGAGGACGTTGGCGTTTCCTATTTCCAGATCTACTGTTCACTGTCGCATACAGGTAAGCGAAAATCATAAATATCGCAGAATGTGTCGGACACTTATGCTGAAAGTGCACCATTGAAAGGCTCGAGTTTTTTGGGCTGAAAACCACATGTATTGGACGGATGAATGGTTAAATGTTTTCTTCAGTGACGAAAATTTTTTTAATTTGGATGGCCTTGATGACTGGGCATACTATTGGCAAGACTTACGAAAAGAACCTCGCGAGTTCTTTAGTCGACAAAAAGGAGGTGGTTTACTAATAGTGTGGGGCGCATTCTGTTTCAACGGTACAACGGATATTGCTTTTCTTAATGGTCGACAGTGCTCTGAGGATTATCAAAATGTCCTTAAAAGCAATCTACTTCCAATCGGAAACATCTTAGGGGGGGGGGGACTGGAAATTCCAACAGGACAATGCGTCTATTCACACCTCCCACTCATCAACAGCTTGGTTTAAACAGAATCAAGTGACCGTTATAGACTGGCCAGCCATCAGCCTAGACTTGAATCCAATTGAAAACCTTTGGGGAGTACTTGCACGAGATGTATATGCCCATGGTCGGCAGTTTTCTACTATTCAGGAATTACAGCAACAGTAGAGCAGAGTTGGTTCTCTTTACAGCCGCACATACTCCAAACACTAGTTGGAAGCATGCCTGATAGGGATTTCAACATAATTTAAAGGAATGGATACAAAATTTGAATTTAAATGCAAAATATTCGAAAAGTCCATATATTTTTGGGACAGCCAATTTTTATTTTTATTTTTTTACAAAAACTCTGTAAAACTTATACTTTATTTTTTTGCTGTAGTAAATTTATGTTATGATACTATATGAATATTATTTTTTTCGTGATTAGTGCTTCATTTTTTGAACTGTTATTTCAAAAAATCGCCTGTCCATATACTTTTGAGACGCACTATATGTACTCATTTATGTTTAACTATATATTTTATTTTATTCTGAAAAAATATTCTAGACTTTTCAAAAAATCGGCTCAACCCGAATCTGAGTCACAAGAGTCGAATCTCAACCTGAAACCTGCCCGAACCCAAAACAAATAGTGTCAACCCGACTCACAAAGAAAAAAATTAGCGTCAACTCGACATTGACCCGAACTGCGAGTCGGGTTAAAATCGGGTCACCCTACCCGAATTCAGAACTCTAAAAGGTGTTAATCGGATGACCAAAAGCACTAGACAGGAAACAATGGAAAAATTTGGGGGAAAACTACATTCAGCAGTGAATGGAAAACGGTTGACGATGATGATGACATGAATATACAGGACATGTAAATAACTTATAAACGAAACTGCGACCACACAATTTCTGTGAAAGCTCCTGTTTATTTGCAACGCCCTTTGAAGCTCGAGGTCGTTATCATTTCGACAACTTCAAAGTTGTCGAAACGTTGCACACCGAAAAGTTGCACACCAGTGTTGATGATTAATTAACCAACTTGTTCCGAATGGTAGGACTTCCTGCCAACATATACTTTCAGGATTCATACCACTAATTTTGAGAAGTAATATTTATTTAATTTAATGACAAAAAATTCGATTAAATAAGTAGATTAGTATTTTAACCCATTTGCATCATTAGCGTGCATTTCAGGAATTTCTTTTTATTCAGAAATTCCTGGAAATTCCCAAAGAAATTTTTTTACTTTTTATAATCACGAAACGCCTGTCATTAGATAAAACAAAAAAATACTGTTCGGAATTTCTGAAAAAAAAAAATCTTTTGACACATATGTGCGCTAATGTTGCAAATGTACATTTGTCAAACTCCGACTATTCTTCCGTAAAATGTGTTTTAATGTCACCCAGGTTAAACACTTTCCGAACCAGAAATACTTTTAGCCCACAGGCTATCAAAGCATGATGTGCCCGCTAATATGCCCGCAGGTTCTGTATGTACGTAATGCGAGAACTCTTGATAGAGATATCCGATTTATTTCAAATTTTGTATATAGGTTCATTCTGATAAGGCGCTTCCCTGATTAGTTTTGGAGGATCATTGGTTAAGTATAAAGGGGGGGGGGTCTAATCCCCCTTAATTTAGATAAATGTGTTTTTCACGCAGAATTATCCGATTTGCTTCAAATTTTGTATATGGGTTCATTGTGATAGACGCTTCACTAATTAGTTTTGGGGGTTCATTGGTAAAATATAAAGGAGGAGAGTGGGGGGGATAATCCCCCCCCTTAATTTGTTGTCGATTTCTTTATTTTTCGAGGGGCATTATTCTTTGAAATAAGAGTATAATATACAATCAGTGTGAATAGCCTGTGAGCTCAATGCTGTTTAACTGAGCACTTTTCTGTGTGTTTGATATATCTTTACTTATTTAATTTCATGTATCTACAAAGTACTAATTTGATCTGATTTTATTTCTAAAAAAAAAAAAATGTTTGGTTCGGAAAGTATGGATAAAATTATACCATAAAAATTAATCTGGATAAAATTAATCCACATCTTATGAAAGAATACTGGGTTAAAATTGTGGTGCAAATCCTGTTATTTGAACCTATATCAGATAGACAGTAATCAGACCACACACTTTAGAGATAGATTTAAAAATAAAAATCATGCTTGAAAATTATTTTCCATAAAAAATCAGCCCATAAAACCCCCCCCATAAAAATCAGCCAATTGAGATAAATTTTCAGACAAATTGCATTTGAAAGTACATTTTTAGGGTTTCGTTCATCTCATGAAACCTTATTACCCCCTCTCTGTTGTCTGTCTGTCACAGAGCCATTCTCAAAAACTATATAACTTACATAGTTGAAACCTTGTGTATGTAGCTGAATAAAAGCTATAAAGAGCTCAAAATATTAAAATTTGAAAAATTCGTATTATTTTAATAAATAGAGATAAAAAATCAAAATTCTACAGCCTTTTTCTATTAAATTTAAACATTTTTCGTTATAGCAGATGCAAAAAATTAAAAATCCACGATAAAATTCTTTCTACAATAATTAATTTTCTATCAGACGATTTCCACGTGAAAAATGAAAATAAAATAAAAAGTTTCATCAATTGAAAAAAAGATAAATATGAAATAAAATTGATTGACGTCATAGTGGTAATAAAACGGAAAATGTCTAAGATTTCTCAATAATACAAGGAGTATGAGTATGTGTATGTACACAAAGCAGATTAATATCACGTCATTAGAGAATTAAAAAGAAAATCTGACGTCATATTGGAAGTTTAACGAATTTTTCAGATGTTTGAGAATAATACAAAGCGAGTATCAATGTGAGTAATAGAGAATAGTAAATGCATGAGTTTGAGAAACATATTAAATCGTGATAAAAATCCGATTATGGAAATATTCGCATATTTTAACATTTTGAAGGTGTACAATTTGCTTAATTTTGAAATTATTTTTTTAAATATCGCGTTAAGTCCGCATGACCGATATTATTATGACAGAATATAATAGCGGGCTTCGCTCACTATCGGGCTGGTTTAGATATTCGAAAAAACGGAAAAATAGACCGGTAAATTTTTACTTTATAAAAAACATGACTTTTTTTTTTTTTGCTAAATGAAATTTATTTGAATTTATTAAAGAAAGGATAAAGTGCTTTGAAAGGAATATTAAACGAAACCCTTTGAGCGATCTTCGATCACACTTAACCCACTTGTTTTCACGTGTCGACGGTGTAAAAATTGTAATTATGCGATGATTAGAAGTTAATAAGTTTGTGAAAAAGGCGTTAGATCGTTGTGGCCGTCGATATAACGTCAGCGTTACTCACGGACATTTGCTTTATAATATAGATTGTTTGAGTCAATTTCTTTGCTATTTTATTTTAAAAGCAGTTCACGTGACGGATCTTTCATATAGCACGGTCCCGGTAATTTGTACTGGCTCTATCTATCACCCTGTTTTCGGGCTAGAATTTTAAAAGTTTAACCAATGGGAGCTATGAATAAAAAGAGCATGTAGTGTAGTGCCTACCGGTTACGAATGAAGTAACTGAGGTCACAAGATGGAAGCTATTGTTTGTTTAAATTGGATCAGGGCCTGATTAACGCCGGGGCAAACTTCCACAGGTAAACCCTTTCCGGCACAGACAAATTCTGTCTGTAAAATGCGAAAATACTGACTGACACCGGAATTTACAAACGACTTTTATAGAAAATAAGAACTCCTTATTTTAAGCTTTCATATTAGAAGCAAAAATTTTTAAAAATATTCTTGGTGCCGAATGCAAGTTTGGAATTAAAATTATGTGTTCCCGGAGTGGGACCACTGTGCCGGAAAGGGTTAAAACGAATATAAAATTTTGTCTTATTTATGGGAGAATTCCATTATATTATGAGGTATGTTGAAAAATCGTTTTCAGTGTATTTTAATGATGTTACATTATTTCAATGAAATTGATATGAATTACTACAGCATATTTTCTATAGATTATTGAGTATACATAGTTTATTTACAGAGACATTCAAAAGAGTTTGGTTACTCCGATTACCTGTAAATGATATATGTTACTGAGATTTACCATGGCATATTCGGCATTTAAAATGAAGTGTGTACCATTTATGGTTAGTTTATAAATACTATAACATAGTTATGGTTGGTTTATAGATACATAATTGCTGGATGCTGCGTTTTCAGCTGTGATATGCACTTTAACTTAACTAATTATTAGTATATTACGAGGTGTGTATTAGATAACATACAGAGGTGCACGAAACAGTTCACACACATTACCGGCTTTGGACAGGAATTGCTAAAAATTGTAATTATTACTTTCTTTTTCAGATATTTTATTTCATTGTATGAACAAAAATGAAATTTCCTAACAATATTCCGATAGTGTTGAAAAGTGTTTCACAAAATCTATGCCGTAATGCATGATTTTCTGTTTTACTTACCCATCATACGTAGTATAGGGTAAGTCTTGTAATCGTTTTGAAAATCGAAAAATTTTTTTTGACGGATTTACACGTTTCAGACACTGGAGATTCCAAAAAACATATTTTTAGAAAAAAAATTTTGCCGTCCGTCTGTGTGTCTGTGTGTCTGTGTGTGTGTGTGTCTGTAAACGCTCTATCTCCCGAAAAAATTGAGATAGAGACTTGCAATTTGGTATGTACTTAGTATGTAATAATGGGAAGAAGCCTATTTCATTTCAATAACCTCGATTAACCGGAACAATTTTTTTCGGACTCTCGAAATATTCGTTCTGATAAAAGGTATATAAAAAATTTTGAAATTGCTTATTTTAAGAAATGAATATAAAAGACAATAAAAAAACATAAATTTTGCATAAAGCATGAAGTCGATCGGATAATTAGTTGCCGAGATATTTGTAATCCTATTTTCCACACTCTTCGATTTTTCATGACCCTGTATTTCATCCAAATTTCACTTCAAAGATATATTTTAATTGGAAATTTGATGCTTAATCAGATGCAATAAACCGCTAGTTAATAGGATTATTATTTTTGGAGTTATAAGAAAAAACCTCTTTCAAGCAATTCAGTAATCGAGCCTATAAAGTTATGACGTCATCAAGCCACGATTTTATTTGAATTGCTATGCATTTTATAAGTAGTTTACACATTTTTGTTTTAATATTTTACATTATGCATATCCATGATGGGTAAGTATTACGGTGGCCCCCAACGACTAGTTTAGGGTATCGTTCATCTCACGAAACCCTATTACTCCCGCTCCGTTGTCTGTCTGTCACAGAGCTATTCTCAGAAACTATGTAACTTACAGAGTTGAAACTTTGTGTATATAGCTGAATACCAGCTATGAAGAGCTCAAACTATTAAAATTTGAAAAATTCGTATTATTTTAATAAATAGAGATAAAAAACCAAAACTCTAACAGCCTTTTCCTTTTAAATTAAAAAAAATTTCGTTATAGCAGATGCCAAAAATTAAAAATCCACGATGAAATTCTTTCTACAATAATTAATTTTCTATCAGACGATTTCCACGTGAAAAATGAAAATGGAATAAAAAGTTTCACCAATTGAAAAAAAGATTAATAAGAAATAAAAATGATTAGTTGCAGTAAAACGGAAATTTTCAAAGATTTCTCAATATTACAAGGAGTATGAGTATGTGTATGTACACAAAGCAGATTAATATCACGTCATTAGAGAATTCAAAAAGAAAATCTGACGTCATATTGAGAGTTTAACAAATTTTTCAGATGTTTGAGAATAATACAAAGCGAGTATCAATATGAGTAATAGAGAATAGTAAATATATGAGTTTGAGAAACACATTGAATCATGATAAAAATCCGATTATGGAAATATTCGCATATTTTAACATTTTGAAGGTGTACAACATGTTTAATTTTGAAATTATTTTTTTTATATCGCATTTAGTCCGCGTGACAGATATTATTATGACAGAATATAATAGCCGGTTTCGCCCGCTATCGGGCTGGTTTGGATACTCGAAAAAACGAAAAAATAAACCGGTAATTTTTTACTTTATAAAATACAAAAAACATAAAGTTTTTTTTTTTTGGTTGCTAAATGAAATTTAGAGTTTTTTTTGTGAGTTTTTTTTGTGTGTTTTTAATGAGTTTTTTTGTTTGTTTGTTTGTTTGCTGAATGAACTTTATTTGGATTTATGAAAGAAAGGATAAAGTGTTTTGAAAGGAATATTAAACGAAACCCTTTGAGCGATCTTCGTTCACACTTACCCACTTGTTTTTTAAACCGTCAGAGAAAAAGATGAAACAGTTAATTAAATTTCAATATCTACGGAGGGACCCTACCCCGCCCTTGCCGGCAACCATGGTCTGTCTGAAAGGGGAAAAGAAAAAAACGCTCCGGCGCTAAAAAATACCGCTTTGAAATTCCAAGTCACGATTTGTTTTCAAATCCCTTTATTTATTTCACTATACCTCTTCAAAAAAAAAAAAAAAAATCTCCAAATCACGGTTTATAAAAGGCTAAAGCAAACAAAAGGCTAAACGGATGAAAGGAAAAAAATCACTCGACCAATATAAAGGACCGTAATAATGCGATGCCGCTTCTGGCCGACAATGCCGTGTAATTAGTCTAAGAGGAGGTTATAAAAGGATTTTGCAGTAGGAGTTCCATGCTATTATTTGGTCTTCCATGTTTTTGTCGATATGATCTGTGCTATCTCATTTTTTTTGAGCGTGTTTGGTTGCTATTCTGAGGTATAATTGCTCTGAGGTCTCTAATTGGCGACCGATTCCGGTTACATGAAAATGGATTTTTCTTTTTTATTTCAGGCATGCTTTTGTAGGATGAGAAATTTATTGTTTGAAGCGTTTTTTACCGTCAGGGTGCTCTTCATTTCATAGATGTAAAAACGGCTTAGCAGAAAAATAATTGGTCATTTTGCGGTGGTATGAACAACGAAAACCATGGGCGTAACTAGAAAGAGGCTACAAGGGTGGTCCTTTCTAAAAGTATAAATAATCTTTAAATGAATATATTTTTTAAGAATTACTAGAAAATTTAAGTGAACCTGGGAAGCATGATAAAATTGACCAATCATGCTAAATGACGTAACTAAGCCATTTTTATCTATACTACAAAAAGTATGTTTGTGGGTGTGTGTCCGTCCGCGATGACTAGGAAAATCTTCTGCATGTAGAGGCCTGATAATTTGGGTGAGAATAGTCCATGGCAGTTCTTGATGCTCCCAGGCTCAGATTTTTCACTTTTGTTAATTAATCCAGATATTAATTAAAAACCAAAACGAACATTCATCAAAAGACATTATTTTTCTCCAGATTGCGCACGGCGCCAATTTTGGAATATCACTAACCGTGACAGTCATGATCCGATGGCTGATAGCGGTTATTTTTTTTCGCTGTTAAAGCACCCCCCCCCCCCCCCCGTCTTCTAAACCATTTGAAATACGGAAAAAGTAAAAATGTTGTAGCCCTAAAATGTCGTAATTTTACTTTCAAACTGCGCAATCCGTTTAAAAAGATACGAATTTTAACCCTTTTGAAAGTTTTTTCAAAAAAGAAAGTTCGAATTCAGTTCGTAGATTACTATTTGGAAATAATGGTTCTCAAAAGTGAGGGCCATAAACACCCTGTTCTAGTGATGGACATAATGAATGATTTTGTCATTTGAATAAATCATCCGGGCATGCACAAAAGCATAGTTGCCAACCTTCGAATTTCTTTTTAATCAATTACTACCAGAAACTTTATGAAAACAGAAAAGAAGTTTCTTTTTTTTTAATTACCACTTTGGCGTCCGGCGACACCAAAGTGTTGCTGTCGTAAAGTAACTTAATTTTAATCCTTAACCCCTTCGCGACGAGCGTCCTTTACAGAATTTTGAATCTTTTACCACCGGTTTTTCAAAACAGAAATTTGCGCCTAATTGAATCGCAGAAATGCTATGATTGTATAAGCCAAAGCTTACAATAAAAATTAATTGGTGGGAATAATGAAGGATTCTGAGCATCTTATGCGTCCCGTATACGTGTCGCTCGTCCCCAACGGGTTAAATGCTACATTGGCACCAGAATTTTGGAATGAAAAATTGTCTTTTATGAAGTACGTGGAAAAAAGGTTTTACTTAATTTCGAATAAATTTGTTTCTAAATTCTGGTGTCAATCAATCATTTTCGATTTTACGAATAGAAGTATTTTTACGAGACACGCGGACGGCAAAGGTGAGCGAAGATTAACTTCAATACAGATTAAAATCTAAAAATTTTTTTTTTTTTTTTTTTTTACAAAATTTCTGGTACTAATTGATTTAAAAAAAAAAAAAAAAAAAAAAAAAAGCGAAGTTTAGCATCTAGGCTTTTGGGCATGCCCGAATGATCCGTTCAAATTACAAAATCATTCATTAGGCTTATCACTAACCTGAGAGTTGCTCTTTTGAATTTATTAATAAAGTAACGCATCATCGTATATTTCCAGCATTAAACTAATAATAAAAAAAGGTAAAAGCGTTAACTTTTGTAGAATCTGCATCCTTGACGAAAAAAAAAAATGAAGGGGGGAGCGTTAATCCTTGTAGAATCTGGCATCCTTCGAAAAAAGAAAAAATTAACGCATCCGTATTTAGAAAGCATCCTACTAAAGGTTATTCTCTTGCTAATTCATTAGTAGAACAAAATATCATCCTTTATTTTGACACTATCGTGTTGCGTTACCTGTATGTATTTTGAATGATTAATTAGGCTCTGGCGAAATCTGTTAATCCTTGACTGATTTTTTTGTCGCACGTCAATCATTTCTAAAACGTGCAAGAAAGATCCTTGACTTCCTCTGTTACGAAACTTGAGAAAACAGCTTCGTATTCATCATTATTCATCATTCGTTTATTTTTCATGTAGAGAACTTCTTTATACTTTAAAAAATGAACAATTTATTTAAATTATGAACTTCAAAATAGTCTATATTTGTTAGGGAAGAATATTTAGAAATAATTTGATTGCAGCAATTTTCGAAATAAAAATATATTAAGTATTTTGTATAATGATATTCTGTGATTGACAGAAATATTCCTTTATAATTTATTTAGTACTTTTTAACACTAAACATACCGGGGGTTTTACTAAGTTTTTAAAAAATATTTGACACCAGAATTTTTATTTTGGAACTATTCAACCTTTCAATTTAATTTATTTTTATGCGATTTAAATTTTATTTGTTTTATGAAAAAATTTCTGGTTTGAATAAAAATATTTTCATTTGTTACCGGGCAAATGACCGTTTGTTGGTATATTTAGTGTTAAGAAGTGTTTTTTTATTTTTTATTAAATAGCCAATACGTATGATAAAGAAAAACAGTGATGGTTTTAAAAATAAACAATAACATAAAATAAAATAAAATATTTTTCTCCGCTCAACAACGCAAAACTTTCTGACACATTCATGGGTACTTTTTTAAACGTAAAAGCATAAAATTAGCAGCTATGACTATTAAATTGATTTGAAATCGGCTAGCGTTTTTCATTTTTTGATACATCATCTTGAGTTGTAATCGATTATTATCTCATGACGACATTTATCGCGCTGTCGCGTTCGGGAATTCGGTTCAAAAAGCAAACTTTGATAGTATTTTCTGAAAGTTACTCTGAGTTTATGGAATACATTATTCGATTGCAAAGTATCTGAATAAGAACACTTGCTAATTTGATTCGTTTACGATTAAAAATAAATTCAGGAATGATAGGTACCCCGTTTGGATTTCAGAACGGTCTTAAATCATGAGCAACTTAATATGTAGGAAAGTCACATTTGAAATTAACGTGATTCAAACGATGCTTCAAAATAAAACGTGCAAATAATTGAACCGCTATTTTATAATACGACATTGTAAAATTGACAGAATAAGTTTTTCATAGTTTATCACTTTCAAAACAATTAAAATAATTTGTTAATTAAAATTCTCAATAAATTTACTCAAAAATCAAAATTTATTGAAATGATGAACATCTTAAGAAATAGTACTTGTAGAAAAGTATTTTTATAATGAAAACTAGGAGGCTACGCCCGCTTCGCTGGTCATTTTTTCCAAACTAACCTCGAATGATTAAAACATCTTTTAGTTCCACGTTTCACCGCCAGGGGAATTATTCTGTTCTAAACTAACCTCTTTCCGAACGGAAAACTTGCCGCCTACGACATCCTATGTGATACTCAATATGAAAACGTAATAAAAAAAATTAAGTACATTGTAACGATACTTTAAAATTCATAGAATTATTTTTTTATAGCTTTATTTTTATTTAAAAAAAATGAAAATACCAGAGGAATGAAACATTTCTTATATTAAAATGCTCAACAGATTCGCTCAGAAGCAAAAATTATAATATATTATCATTTATGGTGTCTCTCTAGTCTAAAAAAAGTTACTAAATCCGCCGCTGCCGGTATTGAATCTATTGTAACCTTTTCTCTTTCTTGGCTTCTTCTGCAAAAACTATCGCATATACAAACATGAGAACTAGAGAAATCTACATATTCTATATATATTATATTCTATGTATAGTTAATATCCATAGTGGAAAGAATGCACCTTAATGCAATTATAAAGGGCAATAGAAAGGAAACAAGCTTTAAATAAAAACGTTCATGATCCTGCTGAAAAGAATGCAACTCAACACAATTAAAAGGAGCAATTGAATAGAAAGGAGACAGAATAAAAAAAAAAACAATTGTGGTCCCGACGAAAAGAATGCAACTCAACACATTTAAAAGGATCAATAGCATAAAAAGGAGATTTAAATGAAAATTCCGACGAAAAGAATAAAACTTAATAAAATTATAGGGGAGAATAGAATAGAAACAAACTTTCAATAGAAATTTTCGTGGTCTGGACGAAAAGAATGCAACTCAGTATAATTATAAACGACAATACAATAGAGACAAGTTTTAAATGAAAATTTTTATGGTTCGGAACGAAAATAATACAATTTAATGCAATAATAAGACACACGAGAATAGAAAAAAGCTTTAAATGAAAATTTTCATGATCCTGCTGAAAAGAATGCAACTTAACACATTTAAAAGTGTCAGTAGCATAAAAAGAATATTTAAATGAAAATTCCGACGAAAATAATACAACTCAATAAAATTATAAGGGAGAATAGAATAGAAATAAGCTTTCAATAAAAATTTTCGTGGTCTGGACGGAAAGAATGCAACTCAGTATAATTATAAACGACAATAGAATAGAAGCAAGTTTTAAAGGAAAATTTTCATGGTTCAGAACGAAAAGAATGCAACTTAATGCAATAATAAGGCACAAGAGAACAGAAAAAAACTTTAAATGAAATTTTCATGATCCTGCTTAAAAGAATGCAATTCTACACAATTATAAAGAGCAATTGAATAGAAAAGAGATTGAAATAAAAGTTTTCATGGTCCCGACGAAAAGAATGCAACTCAACACATTTAAAAGGATCAGTAGCATAAAAAGGAGATTTAAATGAAAATTCCTATGAAAATGGTACAACTCAATAAAATTATAAGCGAGGATATAATAGAAATAAGCTTTCAATAGAAATTTTCGTAGTCTGGACGAAAAGAATACAACTCAGTATATTATAAAAGACAATAGAATAGAAACAAGTTTTAAATGAAAATTTTCATGATTCAGAACGAAAAGAATGCAACTTAATGCAATAATAAGGCACATGAGAATAGAAAAAAACTTTATATAAAAATGTTCATGATACTGCTGAAAAGAATGCAATTCAACACAATTATAAAGAGTAATTGAATAGAAAATAGATTGAAATAAAAGTTTTCGTGGTCCCGACGAAAAGAATGCAACTCAACACATTTAAAAGGGTCAGTAGCATAAAAAGGAGATTAAAATGAAAATTCCAACGAAAATGGTACAACTCAATAAAATTATAAGGGAGAACAGCATAGAAATAAGCTTTCAATAGAAATTTCTGTAATAGTCTGGACGAAAAGAATGCAACTCAGTATATTATAAACGACAATAGAATAGAAACAAGTTTTAAATGGAAATTTTCATGGTTCAGAACGAAAATAATGCAACTTAATGCAATAATAAGTCACAAAAGAATAGAAAAAAACTTTAACCCTTCTTCGCATGAGTCTTTCTTTTACAATTGTGTTTTTTTATACATGTATTAAATATTAGACACCAGAAATTTTAAGATAGATTTTTAGCTTTGTTCAGCAACATAGTTCACGGGAAATTTACTGGATTAATATTTCTATATAAATATAGTGGTGGCGAAGAAGTTGATTTATTTATATAAAATTAAATTAACAGTGATGGAAATTTACATCACAATGCAATTAAGGGTTAAATGAAAAATTTCAAGGTCCCGACGAAAATAATGCAACTCAACAGAATTATGAAGAGAATAGAAACAAGATTTTGATGAAAATTTTCATGGTTTCCACGAAATAAATGCAACACAATTTAATCATATAAGGGACAATAGAAATGAAACTTCTTTTAAATGAACAGAAGAAAAAACTCAATACAATCATAAGGGGCAGTGTATCTGGTAAGATGGATAATTTTTTTTCGGTCAATTGCAATTCCGTCTTAGTAGGTTTTGTCATATTAATTTCCTTAAATTCTTTGACATAAATAAAAAAATAATGCTTACAAAGTGTTCGTCAGATTTTTTTTCTTCCTTAGTATTTCCTTAAATAATAGAGGTAATATACAGCAGAAATGCGAAAATTTTCGTGATTTTTTATATATCGAAATTTATTTTTTAAAAAATCATACCTTTAATATCGTGACATATAGCTGTGCATGAATAAATACTAGTTATGGAAATAAATAGCAACACGATCTAATGATTGTACTTGTGTTTATACTTACATGAGATGACAGACAAATAGGAAATAGACGTCATTTAAATGAAAAAGGAATAGTTGTTTTCTGATGACATTAGCCGTGCTCTAGGAATCACTAACACTATAGACAATAATAATAAACTAACACTACAAACAATAATAATATCCAAACGTACACGATTATTATACATGTTTCATATACAAACAATCGAGTTCCGTTAAAAGTTCCCGAAAAGCCTTTAATGTGTTTAATAATACCACGGTAGTTCCCCTCACTTTTAATGAATATGTAGTAAATATGAGTCAATCGTATAATTAAAGTCTTTTAAAAATATTCTAATAAGAATTGAAATATTTCACATACTTTTCCAGATATTTGAGATGGTATATATTCACCCCGTAGAATGTTTATATTTTAGAACTATTTTAAAGAAAAATTAAAAAATATTTCAGATGACGGTAATCAGTACTATTTATTATTATTATTATTAGGGGATCCAACCCAGGCTTCCCGGGTTACAGAATGTAAGCAGAGTTGCCAAGTCCCCGGCTTTTGCACACCAGTAATTTGTTAGAGAAAAATGTTGTACTTTTAAATCGCAGAATGCTCCAATTAAACAAAACAACATTTTCTGTAATAAAATACTGATGTCTAAAAAGCCGGAGACTTGGAAGGTTTGTGAAAGTGTAAACCATTTTTTTAATAATAAGTTGTGTGCCCTTGTTATGTCCCTGCTAAAATTTAAGAATTTTCTTGGTCATCATTTCGAAAACATCAAAACCGTTTTATTTTTTGTAACGTTCTCAGGTTAATTGGCTTTCATAAAACAAATATTGCATTCCCCATGAAAATAGTTTTACTAGACCAAAAAAAAAAAAAAAAAAAAAAAAACGGAATTCCAAAAGTCTACCAAGTGGCCATAACAGGGGGCTTACCTTAGTACAATACTCAAATACATTTTTTACAGTTAATATATTTTTTTAGATTATCCACTAACAACAATAACACCAACAACAAAATAAAAGTATTTTTATATAAAAAATAGCAATAATGTTTTAAAATAAGTTTTTAAATTTATTAAAATCCATACTTTCGTATAAGCCGCATACCAAGAGTTAATAACCGAAGAAATCACCAAAGATTTCGCTACTTACAACAGCTTTTTTGATTTTGATAATTTCAGAGGAAGCGCATAATTCGATTACATGTCTGTTAAATTCGCGTTTTATTTATATTATTTTATTTATTTATTAATACTTTTTTATTTCGTAAGAGCATATTAGCCAGAACAAATGCTGAACTATTTATATTGTTTTATATGCAAAAGTATTAATCTTTCGTAATCGGGTTGCACGCGGTAGAGATCGATTAAAAAAACAAAAGCATCCAGGGAAATCATTTTAAAAACCATAAAAAATCAGTAAATTGAGATAGATTTTAAACAAAATTGCATTTGAAAGACCATTTTTTCACCCAATTCGATGATGTAAAATCTGAAATTGTACGTGATTTTGTTACGTACATACGTACATGCATACATACGTACGTACATACAGCCTGTGAGCTAATAAAAACAAAACTGCCCAGTTAAACTGAGGGCATTGAGCTCACAGGCTATTCACACTAATTGTATATTATACTCTTATTTCAAAGCGCCTCGAAAAATAAATAAATCGACAATATATTAAAGTGAGGATCATCCCCCCGTTCCCCCCTTATAAACAAACAATGAACCCCCAAAACTAATCAGGGAAGTGCCTTATCACAATGAACCTTTATACAAAAGTTGAAGAAAATCGGATAATTCTGCGTGAAAAACTCAATTTATCCAAAATTAAGCGGGGGTTACCCCCCGTTCCCCCTTTATACTTAACCAATGACCCCCCAAAACTAATGAGGGAAGCGTCTTGTCACAATGAACCTATAAACAAAATTTGAAGCAAAACGGTTATTTCTATCAAGAGTTATCGTGTTACGTACATACATACATACATACATACTTACATACATACAGAACTGGCGGGCACATTAGCTTTTAGGCTTTGATAGCCTGTGAGCTAAAAATAAAGAAAAATAATTTTCTTTTGTTGTGCATATATCTTTATCGTTATATTATATCTATATCGCATATACATATAAACAACCCGTAATAACGTAATAAGGCGTAACGGCATCTAATTACTTTGCATCTAATAACTATGCTTTAACCATTGCACAACCAGTAACTAGCATTTCGCTTTCATGTTTCTTTGTATTATTCGTTACTCTATCTTCCGTTTAAATCATTTTTTTTTTTTATATACAACACACTTTTATTTCTTTTTCCCTGTTAATCACCTTTTAATCTCCCAGACTGCTGGAATTTGTATGGTTGGATTATAGCTTTTTTCCCCTTGCACTGTAACATAATTCCTCGTACTATTTCTACAGAAAGAATTTGATGACGAGTTCAAAGAAATGTGCATTCGGCTTCTTTTTGTACATTTTTTTTTCCTAACAAAACATACCAAAAAACATCACTATCTGGTTCATCATTTTCAGATGCAGATATTTATCAATATCAGCTATTTTCCTCAGGAATTGAGAATGATGTGGACATAAAGAAAACTCATGAGAAACTCGGGTATTGTATTATTTTTATAAAGTGATGAATGCAGAAATACATAACATGCACCTACACAACAAAAAAAGACAAATGTTTCTTAATCTACGAAAATATAATATAACCACGAACGAAAATGTGCAATAAGTCTAGGAATGCGCAATCTGTGACCCGCGGTGGGTTAACTGGTGGCCCACGGAGACCCTAAATGCCAACATTTTCAGAAATTGCAAATTTCGCCAATTAGTCGCGAAAAAAAATGCAAATTTTGTCCGTAGGTCGCAGAAAAACATCATGAATTTAATCAATCGGGCGTATAAAAATCATGAATTTCGACAATCAGGCGCGTAAAAAAAGCGAATTTCGCCGATTGGGAGCGTAAAAATCGTGAATATTGACGATAGGGAGCGTAAAAATAGCGAATATCGACGATCAGATGCGTAAAAATCGCGAATCTTGACGATCGGGCGTACAAAAATCATGAATTTCGACGATCGGGAGCGCAAAAATCGCCAATTTAGTTGATCGGGCGTATAAAAATCGCGAATTTCGTCGAACGGATCTTATGGTGGCTCTCGACAAGGCAGTCATTTTTGTGAGTGGTCCTCGACAAGCCAGTGATTTTTGTGAGTGGCACTCCTCTTGTAAAGGTTGTGCACCCCCTAAATGCATTCTTTTACATTTACGTCCTATGGGGAAAAATCGTTTGCGGTGTACTTTAATGACTTTACTGTATTTCAAACATATTGAATTTCATATATATCACTGAGGTGCATTACAAGATGCTTACTACAGATTATTATTTACAGGGACACACAAAATAATTTGGTTACCGTACTGACTATGAATAATAAATTGCTGGAAGTGCGTTTTCTGTTGTTTCACGGGATTTTAAATTTAAGTAATTTTTTTGCGTATTATGGTTGGTGTGTATAAATTCTATAGATCATATACAGGGTTGCACAAAAGACCTCGAGTACATTGCCTCTCATTGGCGGAAATTAACGAATGGAAAATTTCAACTGTGTTATGCATTTCCTAACAGAATTAAGTTTTAACATACCATGTAGTATATATACAAATCTATTGATCATATACAGGGTTGCACACAAAAATTCGGATATTTTTCCAGTTATTATCTACTGAAATTGGGTTTTCAAATATGCTAAACGTTTTGCCACTATTTTACTTAGATATATCATCTTTCACTTTATTAATCTATAAAGTTTAGTTACAATATTCCGAATGTGTTGGAAAGTGTTTCATAATGTATGCTTAACGCAGGATTTTTCATTCTTGTTTTACATTGTACAGATAAAGAAAGAAAATTGGGTAAATCTGAGATATTTTTTATGCGGAAGAATTTCAGAATTGTATAGCGCGCAGTGTAAATGTGAATTACAAAGAAAACTCATATGCTACTCTGTGATTATCACTACATAGTATAAAACAAAGTCGCTTTTTCTGTCCCTATATCCCTATGTACGCTTAAATCTTTAAAACTACGCAACGGATTTTGATGCGGTTTTTTTAATAGATAGAGTGATTCAAGAGGAAGGTTTATATGTATAACACGACGTTCTACGTAGATTAGTTATTGAATTATGATAGAAAGTTTTGTTATTTTGGCCGAAAAGGTTACCATTGCTATTTTTTTGGCGATCATTATTGTTTCAGAAAGAAATGAAAAGGCTATACATCTCCAAAAATAAAAGAAAAACTGTGTTAAAATAATTAAAAAAAAAAAAAAAGAAAAAGAAAGAAAAAAGAGTTTTGATGAGAGAATATTATAAAACGAAAATATTTAATTTAAACATGATTGGGAATGTTCGCAATGCTTAAAAAATTATTCAAGGGGCACGATTGCTATCGAAACAATATTTCACGATTTATCTTTTGTTTTTGGCGATTTTGATTTTACTTTTGATCCTAAACAATTTGATTTTAAGCCAAAAGGTGTCTTTTTTTTTTTTTTTGATGCAGAAAGAATTGAAATGGCTATACAGCTGGAAAAATAAAAGAAAAAGCTGTTATTAATTTTATTTAAAAAAAAGAAAGGAATTATAGGGGGAAATTCGAAAATCAGGTGATATTTTTTTTATCAAATATTAGCTTTTTCAGTATTTGATTCGGATTATGAAAGATTAGCCTTCTGAAAAAGTTCTACTGGACGGATTTTGATGAGAATTGTATTGTTAGTCATATGCTATTTCAGGAATGGTTTTAATGTACTACATATTGTTCTACGCTGCTTAGTCAAACAGTTGTGTGAAGGTTATACAGTCAGGAGAACCCGATTCCGAAAGATTAGCCTTTTTGAAAGTTTTTACTGGGCGTATTTTTTGCGACTTGCATTGTTAAGTAGATAATTTGTAAGGATGGTTTTAGTATATTTTATATTGTTCTGTTTTAGAATTACGTGGAAAAGTTCTATAATCAGATGAACCCGATTATAAAAGATTAGACTTTATAAAAACTTCTACTGAATGGATTTTATTAATTAGTTTGCATTGTTAGTTCGATAATTTTTAGTGATGGTTTTAGTATATTGCATATAGTTTTATCATTCTTTAGCAAACCTTAACTGTAAATGACCAAATAAAAGAATTGGTCCTTAACAGCTAAAATTTTGACTGCACATTAGAAAATATAATAGCGCAATCACGTCATTTTTCAGTAATGTGGAAGGATATTCCAGGTAAATATACAGATTACTTTCAAATACAAGGTCAAATTAAACGATATATTTTGTTTGCTTCAAGGTTCATTTGTAGAAACTGACCAGCGCAGCGGGCGTAGCTTGCTAGTACTTTATAAAGCAAAGTTGTACAAACATCAGCAAGTACCATAAATGCTTTCGTAATGATTTTCTATTTTAATGTATTGTTTTTCTACTATTATGAAATTCAAAATACCATATCCCTAGAAAACAAATTCTATCATCTGAATACAAATTGCAAAAATAATGAAATCAAAGTAATTTTCTTTTGTTATGCATGAACAATTTTGACCGTTGTTAAAAAGTGAAACAATATATAAAAGCGTAACGGCATCTGATTACGTAATCATTGCGTAACCAACGGTTAGTATTTCTCTTTAAAATATTACAATGCGCGATTAAAATATCATTTGCTCTCTGAAAAAAAAAAAAAAAAAAAAAAAAAAAAAAAAAAAAAAGAATAAAAGAAAAAAGAAGGGAATAATGATTAAAATCTTCTCTAAAGTAAAAACCGCGACAGGTCGGGTTGTATCCAACTCGAACCCGAAATTTCTGCTTAAAGTCAACCCGAATCCCGACCTTAATCCGACATTTTTTTTTTTGCCAAACTAAACCCGACCGGAACACGATACACTTGAACCTCAACCCGACCCTAACCCGAACCCGAAGTGAAAGAAAATCAATTTATATTTTAATACAATTATGGAAAAATAGTTTACAAGTATATCTGTAATATCAATTTTATCTCTTTAGGTGCGTTCGTAATTATATAAATACGTAGCACCTATTGTTGTCGCCTGGTCCGTCTGTCTGTCCGTCCGCATATAACAACGCAAAAACTACCCAACCGAATGGTTTGAAATTTAAGATATATTATCTTTGCAGAATTTTGTCGAGACATTTCAAATTTTTAGAAAATCGAATCAAAACTTTAGAAAATATTAATAAAAACATTTATTAAGAAATTTGAATTTTGTTTTAAAAAATCGGTGCTTTCTTGTTATAGGAGCTTCCGAGGTTTACTAATCGTCAAGCGACCGAGATACTTATTTTATTACACAAATTATTCTGCAGACGATAAGCAGAGACATTTCACAGAATTAAAAATTATCAAGATCTGAATATTTATATAACTAGATATAGTACGAACGCACCTCATTTGTCACGTTTGACGTACAATTTCCAACTTGTTTCAATAAATATGATTACATTACACTCAGTAATATTCAAATACATATTTTTCAATAGTTCTTTTCATTTTAAAAATATTCAGGTGTCTTTCTTTTGATATATCGGATCAATCCGACCCTGACTCGAAAAAGTCAAAACCTAACCCGAAACATTTAAAGTCAACTCTACTCGAATGCCACCCGGTATGAAAATCATTACCAACAGCCCGACCCGACTCGAAAAGCGGCTCGGGTTGTGTTAGGGTTACCTGACCCGATGCAGGACTCTACTCTAATGGTCAAAATATTTGCACCGTGAAGTTAGTAACAGAGAGTGTATTATTAGAAAATTTTTAAACTTTTATTAATTTGAAATTTTTATTGCTTACTATAACATCTAATATTCTAAACTAACATTTCGGTTTGTTCCTGAAAGAAGTTGAGAATTTCTGTTATAGTAGATATTAATCTTAAAATTATACCTCACGTTATTTCTCCAACATTTATTTGTCAAAATCATATACTAAATTGCTCTTTGAAATCTGACATAAATCCGCAGTCTTTTGTCTCATACGTGATAGATGCTTTTGAGTGATCATTAAGCGATTAAAAAAGCTCTTGTTCTTTCAGAAATAAAAAGGGAAAAGAAAGATTATGAATAAAGACAAAAGTTAGTTTTTAGAAAACTGGTCTGAAAAATAACAAACTAACAGTTACATCCAATTAAAAGTCAAAACAACGCCACTCAAAAACAAAATTATTAGCAAATTTTTAAACTTTTATTAATATGAATTTTTATTGATTAATGTATAAATCCTATATCCCGAACTAACATATTGGTTGCTCCTAAGAAAGATGAGAACTTCGGTTACATAAAATGAATTATAACTTACAATTAGACCTCAGGTTATTCCTATAACTTTATTTGTCAAGTTAATTCATTAAGTACTTCCTTAAAATCTGGCATGAATCCGGAGTCTTTTGTCACATACGTGACAGATGATTTTGAGTCAGCACTAAGCGATTAAAATGTGACTTGTCCTTTGAAAAAAAAAATAAATAAAAAGAAAGATTATGAATAAAGACTGCTTTAAAGGTCAAAACAACTCCACTACGAACTCGATAACAAAATTACTAGAAAACTCTTAAACTTTTATTATTATGAAATTGTATTGCTTTAATGTATACATCTAATATCCCGAACTAACATATGGTGGTTTGCTCCTGACTGAAAAAGATGGGAACATCTGATATATAAAATGTATTAATCTTAAAATTATGTACATTACCCTTCTTATAACTTTATTTCTGTTCTAAAGGTCAAAACAACTCCACTGTTTACTCAATAAAAAAATTATTTGAAATTTCTTAAACTTTTAATAATATGAATTTTTATTGCTTATTGTATACATCTTATATCGCGAACTAACGTAGTGGTTTGCTTCTGAGAACGATACGAACATTGGATATATAAAATATATTAACCTTAAAAGTATATATATATTAACCTTCTTATAACTTTATTTGTCAAATTAATACATTAAATACTTCCTTAAAATCTGGCGTCTTTTGCCACATCCATGTCAGGTGCGTTTACATTATCATTAAATGATTAAAATATCACTTCTTCTTAAAAAAAAAAAGAAAAGAAAAGAAAAGAAAAGAAAAAGATTATGAATAAACACATAATATTAATAATTTAACCTAAGAGTAAAAGTAACTCCACTGTGAACTGAATAACAAAATTATTAGAAAATTCTTAAACTTTCATTAATATGAACTTTTATTGCTTAATGTACGAGTATACATCGAATATCCCGAACTAACATAGTGATTTGCTCAGAGAAAGATGAGAACATCTGATATATAAAATATATTAACCTTAAAATTATGTATATTAATCTTCTTATAACTTTATTTGTCAAATTAATAGATTAAATTCTTCCTTAAAATATGATATAAATATGAGTGATACTTTTGACTGATCATTTAGCGACTAAAATATCACTTGTTCTTTGAAAAATAAATAAATAGATAAAAAGAAAGATTATGGATAAAGACTGCTGTAAAAGTCAACATAGCTCCACTATGAACTCAATAACAAAACTAGTTGGATATACCAATCCCAAAACTTTCTTCTATCTCACACAAGTTTCACATCAAAACGTAATCAGCTTCTATTTATGTCAAGGTCTAACAGAATCTGAAGTTAGATGAAATTCCGTGCATTAGTTCTTGAGATATAGCTATGGTAAAAATAATGAAAAAAGTGGTATAGCAGCGCCACCTGTAGGGATATCTACACCAAAATGTAATCAGCGTCTATTTATGTCAAGGTCTAACTGAATCTGAAGTTTGATCAAAATAACTGCATTAGTTCTTGAGATAGACCTATTGCGGAAATCGCAAAAAATGCAGCATAGCAGCGCCACCTGTCGGGTGATTTTCACCAAAAACTAATCAGCACCAATTTGTATTAGGGACTAACTGAATATCAAGTTTTATAAAATTTCGCGCATTAGTTCTTTAGATAAAGCGTTCACAAAATTTTAGTCACATACATACAGACAGACAGACAGACAGACGGACAGACAGACAGAGAGACAGACAGACAGAGTCACAGACAGACATTTTCTAAAAACGGTCAAATCGCTTTCAGGACCTTCTAAAACGTTTAAATCCGTCGAAAACCGGAAGTCGAAAATTTTCATGAATCCAATGCTTTCTTCTTGTAAAGATAGAAGAAAGTAATATTAGAAAACAACTTTTATTAATATGAATTTTTATTGCGTAATGTATACATCTAATATTCTGCACTAATACAGTAATTTGCTCCCGAAAAAGATGAAAACTTGTGATATATAAAATATATTAACCTTAAAATTAGACTTTAGGTTATTCTTATAACTTTATTTGTCTGATTAACAGATTAAATAATTAATTAAAATCTGGCATAAATCCGGCGTCTTTTGCCACATACAGGACAGGTGCGTTTATATAATGATTAAAAGATTAAATTATCACTTGTTCTTATTAAAAAAAAAAAAAAAAAAAAAAAAAGAAATAGAAAGATTGAGAATAAAGACTCCTCTAAAGGTCAAAACAACTCCACTGTGAAGTCAATAACAAAATTATTAGAAAATTCTTAAGCTTTTATTAATATGAATTTTTATTGCTTAATGTATACATCTACAATCCCAAATTACCGGACATAGTGGTTTGCTCCTGAGAAAGATGCGAACATCTGATACATAAAATACAGGGTGTTTCACAAAGGACCCCTAACTTTAAAAAATCAATAACCCGTAAACGGTGATAGATAAAAACATGAAACCAGTGGTATGTTTATTAAAAATTCGTAAGAATCTTATACATAAATCTCAAAATTTAGTTAAAAATAGCATCGATAGATGGCGCTGAGAGCTTTAAGAATCCTTCTAAAGAGAGTTCAAAAGCATAGAAAGAAGAAAGATTTCGAAAGGCTTCGAAGATTTCGCCATTTCAATCTGACCGCTACTAGCGTATAGTGAAAATAATTCCGAAAGTGATGTATACCGTGGAGGAACGTATGTTTATTGTGTTTGAATACCACCGATTAAATCAGAGTCCTACCGCCACAAGAAGTTTTCAAAACCGATTTCAAGTCGCAAGAGGCCCAGATGAAAACAATTCGTGAGCTTTTCAAAAAAAATCAACAGACAGGCCGGTGACTTACAGCAGAGAGTCACTGACAATTTCATTCTTCGTTTGCGGTATGTGTGTTGTGTAAAAGGTGCACATTTTGAATCACTTTTAATGTGATACGCCTATTTATCGCAGCGCCATCTATCGGCGCAATTTTTTACTAATTTTTGAGATTTATGTATAAGATTCTTACGATTTTTTTAATAAACATACCACTGGTTTCATGTTTTTATCTATCACCGTTTCCGGGTTATTAATTTTTAAAGTTAGGGGTCCTTTGTGAAACACCCTGTACATTACCACTTAAAATTATACCTCAGGTTATTCTTATAACTTTATTTGTCAAAATAATACATTGGATATTTCCTTAAAATCTGACATAAATCCGAAGTCTTTTGCCACATACGTGACAGGTAGGTTTACGTGATCAACTGGCGATTAAAATATCACATGTTCTTTGAAGAAAAAAAAGAAAAGAAAAGAAAAACGAATACACTAAAAAAAAAGAAAGATTCTGAATAAAGAGTTTTCTAAAGGTCAAAATAACTGCACCATGAAATCAATAACAAACAACGTGTTGTTAGAAATGTCTTATATTTTTATTAATACGAAATTTTATTGTTAAATCTAACGGAACACGTTTTATATTTCTTTTTAGGAGCGTTCGTAATTATATAAATACATAGCACCTATAGTCGTCGTCTGGTCCGTCCGTCTGTCGGCATATAACAGCGCAAGAACTACATAACCGAATGGTTTGAAATTTAATAAATATAATCGTTGCAGGATTTTGTCGAGTCATTTCAAATTTTATGAAAATCGAATCAAAACTTAAAAAGATAGTAATAAAGTTTTCTTTATTCCTATAAATCTTATCATACATAATCTATATAATAAAAGCGCAAGTCATGTGACTGAGGAAAACAAATACGCGCTAACCACTTCTTTTTTCATATGCCAAGCGGCCATTCTTATTCAAAATTATTTTTTCGAATAAAATTGTATAAAAGCTACATTTTCAGAAATAGAGTTAAAAAATATGGTTTGCTTAGAGATGATTTACATTTAAAAATGTATAGATTTTGAGGAGATAACGTCAGTGAAAATTAAGTTAACAGCTGAATATCTCAAACCATTAAAGTAAATAAATACAAGAAATTCGTTCACCGCGAGTCATAGAAATATTAAATCACGGAGGTAATCATTCACAAAACAAGATCTCCAATGTGAATTTTGCAGCGCTGTCTGGTGTCGAAAGAAAAAAATCGCATCTGTAAACGTGGCATACTTAATAAAAGAAAAGGCAGGGCATACTCTCATTTCGCTCATAACAGACTATATAATTCATTTTACTGAAATAATAAGGATGATATTTTTTTACATTGTAAAACTAGTTATAGTGCGAACGCACCTCATTTGTCACGTTTAACGTACAATTTCTAACTTGTTTTTTCTTTCAATTTTTTCCCCTTGGAGACAGGTAATTTATTTGCGCAAACTTCTACATATTAAAAATGGTAATAATTTTCGACTTAATCTTAGATAAATAAGACTAAAAATGCTGTTATTTTTCACTGGTAGAAGTTTGTTCATGCTAGTGATGGGCATGATCGAGTTATTCTAATAATCGAATGATTTATGTTCGAATTATTTGATGTTTGAATGATTTGAAATAATCGAATGATTTGAAAAATATTGAAAAAATATAGATTGTATTTATTCTTATGATTTATTCTCATCCAACGTTCTCAGATAAAGAAAAGTTCCGACATGTATGGGGATTCAAATAATTTTAGGAATTTAGGGTTTACTATCAAAGGAAATTTTAGGAAAATTGAAATACTTTCTTAAAATTTTTGAATAAAAAAGAACTTTTAAGCCACTTTTAAATATTTGTAGAGTTTTGCGTAGAAGGACTTTAGCGACTTATCAACCAGTCAAATGCGCACTCGCAGTTTTAATATTTATCGTCTATCAGAAAATCCGAAAACTACTCTTATGCACTGTAAAAAAAAAAAAAAAAAAAAAAAAAAAAATAATTGAGGTAATTAAGAATTTTCTAGGACACTGGGATGCCTAGAACTTTCTAAGTTACTGCTACAAAAACAATTCATGTAAAATTTCAAAAGTTGTGTAACTGTTACTAAATACAGATAAAATTTTAGTAAGCAGACGTATTTCTGAAGCTTTACAAACACTAGTATATAGATTTACATTTTTTTTTGTTTTCACAGTGTGGCTCTTTATTTAATTAACTTTTCTTCTTCACAAAATTTCTGGTGTAAATCGATTAAAAATAATACGAAGGTTGGAAGCTATGCTTTTGCGCATGCTGGAATGATTCACTCGAATATCAAAATTATTCATTATACCCATCACTACAGCACCTAGAATACGTAGTGTGGAAAACGGCTACAAAATAGTACTACTAAAAAATTGAATACGATAAATGTAGAACGATGCTGAAAACATAACGGGTCGATCGCAGCGACATCTTCTAGCACTGGCGTAGACAGAGTGGAGGTCTGGATGGTTTGATACCACTAATTTTATGAAAATATTTTTGCCTTATCTAATCGGAGAATTTTCTGCGATATTGAAGCCGAAGAAAACTTTATAATATTACAATTTTCCAGAGCATTTGGACACTCTGGCTACGCCACTGTCTGCTAGCTCTTTTCAACGCAAACATTGTATAAGAATCAAACTGAGAAAACGTTTCAGCTGGTGATAAATATTTTAAATAATTAAATTATACCCTATTTCCTTTGACTTGGAAAGTGATTTTCATAAGCTTTGAAAATATGAATGATATTGATCGTGGCCAAAAAACGTGATACGCATTCTTTTGTGCCTGGTTGCAGTGCTCGATACAAGACAGCAAACTAGACACTATCCCTATTTAGCATACCAAAGGACGAATCTCTGCTAGAAGAGTGGAAAACATTAATTCCCTGATATGATAAAAAACTAACTTCAAAATCAGTTACATCTGAAATATACACTTACAAGAAGATTTTATTAATACAAATTATGTTCATGTTGTCAATAGTGAAACGGTTACTTTTGGTAGAGGTAAATCTATTTTTAAAGCAGATGTCGCTGCGATCGCCCTATTATTGTACCGCATCGTTGCACGTTTATCGGCTACAATTTTTTAGCACTTTTTAAAGCGTTACCAGTTTGGCATTTTTTAAATTACGACATTTCGCATTTATACCAGAAATTCCGTATAATGTTCTTTTCATTACTTAATGGCAGATATTTCCTGACTTCTTAAACTAAAATTCTTGTTTCAGAATTTCCGGTTTGAATTCGAAAATTTTGAATTAAAAAACGGTAAAACCGTTTTCCACACTATGTATTCAAGGCGCTGTAACATCACTACCTTCAAGCCATGTGCCTTTGAACCATGTACATGACTTTGTGCAAGTCCAACAAATACATAGTCTGACGATCAGACAGATTGGTAGAAAAACCACAGTCGTTAATCTGTTTCAGTTATTAAAAAGTAAAACAGAAAAAAAACTGCAGTGAAATCCAGCAGGAATTAACTGATAAGAGAATAATCTGACAAGATATTGATTAGATATGATCAGCTGGCCTTTCCTCTCAGCAAGCGGTCACTCATGCAAAAAATCAAATAAGGTAGCAAATCTTATTACTGCAGAAAACTACTGATAACAAGATTAGAATATCGAGGAGAATTTTTTGATAGATTTTTTATTCAAGCGGAACAAAACACAGATTTACATTTTAAGAGGAAACAGATATACTATAAGTAAATACAGTAGCCACTCGTTATATATCGTACGTGCCAGAGGAAGCATAAACAAGTTGATAAGTGTGATCGAAGATCACACAAAGGGTTTCGTTTAATATTCCTTTCAAAACACTTTATCATTTCTTTAATAAATCCCCCCCCCCCCCACAAAAAAAAAAGAAAGAAAAAAAAGTCGTTTTTTATAAAGTAAAAATTTACCGGTCTATTTTTCTCGTTTTTTCGAAAATCTGAACCGGTCCGATAGCGGGCGAAACCCGCTATTATATTTTGTCATAATAATATCTGTCATGTGGACTAAATGCGATATTAAAAAAAAAATCGATTTCAAAATTAAACATGTTGTATAGAGACTTTCAAAATGTTAGACGTCAGATTAATTTTCTTTTTAATTCTCTAATGACGTCATATTAAGCTGCTTTCTATATTTACACATACTCATACTCCTTGTGTTATTGAGAAATGTTTGAAAATTTCCGTTTTATTACCAATATGACGTCATCTTTTTTTCAATTGGTGAAACTTTTTATTTCAATTTCATTTTTCACGTCTTTCATAATCTTTCAATAGAAAATGAATTATTGTAGAAAGAATTTTATTGCGGATTTTTAATTGTTGGCAACTGCTATAACGAAAAATGTTTAAATTTAATAGGAAAAGGCTGTTAGATTTTGGTTTTTTATCTCTCTATATTAAAATAATACGATTTTTTTTAATTTTATGATTTTCAGCTTCATAGTAGGTATTCAGCTATAACGACACAAAATTTCAAGTCTGTAAGTTATATAGTTTCTGAAAACCGGCTCTGTGACGGACAGACAACGTAGCGGGACGAATAGGGTTTCGTGAGATGAACGAAACCCTAAAAAGGCGCCATACATCCTAAAGCAAAACATAATCGTAGGTATTATAAATTAAGTGTACAAGTAAAATATTTTTATATTAGTTTCTAAAACGTTACTTTATGCGTATATATTTTAATTTTAAGTTGAAACAGATATAATATAAGTAAATACTGTAGACACTCGTTATATGATGCAAGCTAGAGGAAGCAACAAAAAAGCGCCATATATCCGAATGCACGATATAATCGTGGGTATTACAATTTAAGAAAAACGAAAACCTACAATTATTATTATTATTATTATTATTATTATTTTACATTGGTATCCAAAACGTTAGTTTATACCATGTACATGTTATTGGGTTGGTTGGAAAGTTCGTTCGTACCGGAAAATTCTATCATTTAATTATTAGAGATTAATTCCAATATCTCATAACTAAAACTTAATGGGCAGAATTTTCTGGTACGAATTGGTTTTCTCAAAAGGAAAGAACTTTCCGAACAACCCAATACAATTTTAATTGGAACAAATGTATTATAAGTAAATACAGTAGCCATTCGATATATCTGGCAAGCCAGAGGAAGTAACAAAAAATGCCATACATCCGAATGCACAATCGTGGTACTATAAATTCAGAGAAAGATAACCTACAAGTAAAACGTTTTAAAATAGTCTACAAAACATGAGTTTCTACCAATCTTTCTTAACCTTTCTTATCTGATACCCCACTTGAATCCATGTATAAACTTCCGCTGCACACTAAACCTATGATGAAAAAAAAACTATGACAATATACCTTTTTTAATTTATTTTTAGATAACACAGACAAAATCCCCCATCCCATCAAAATAAAAGTAAGATATTTTGCTATGTGTACTAAAAAGATTTTTTTTTAAATATTAACTTTGCAATATAAAATTCATGGAATGGTATGCTCTTAAATCTTTTCATCTCATTTATACTAGAGTATTGCAATCCGAACCCAAAAATTCTGTTTAAAGTCAACCCCAAACCCGACAAAAAAAATTTCGTCAACACGAAAACTGACCCAAATCCGACCCAAGGCGAAGTGAAAAAAAATAATACAATGATGAATAAGTAGTCTTCAATTATATCCCTGTTACCAATTTGATCTATTTTTGTATAAAAATGAAAATATATACTCGCATAAATATTTAAATATATAATTTTAAATATTGGGACATTTAATCAAATAAATGGACATTCTTTTGAAAAATCGGTTCAACCCAAACATGAGTCGAGAGTCAAAACCCAACCAGAAATAGACCCGAACTCGAAACATTTAAAGTAAACCCTGCGAAAAAAAAAAAAAAAAAAAAGTAGCGTTAACCCAACCCGATCGGATCGGGTTGGGTTTGAGTTATATCTGGTTAAGCGACCCGATGCAGGACTTTATCTTATACTTCCAACGAGCAGGGAAGATTGACTATGCTCAGTCATAATTAGCTTTGAGTTCAAATATCATGACTCATGATCAAAATGATCCGCTAATAAATTTTTCTCGAACATGTGACCAAGTCCAATTGTCTTCTCCTGCCCGAAACACGTAGGATATAAAATTTAGTCAAAATAGTCTGAGCCGTTTTTTAGATAAAATTAGCTTGACCCACAGTGACCCAAAAATGACCCACTAATCGGAATTTCTCGAGCATGTGACCTAGTCCAATGATTTTCACGTGCCCGAAAACCGTATGATACTAAATTTAGTTCCAGCAATTATTGTTAAAAGACAGTACTGTAACCGAATACTTTTGTGTGTCCCTGTAAATTAATGATGAATGCTATGCATACCCTATTCTATAGAAAGCCTCTTGTTGTGCACTTCAGTGATGTTGATCAATCTCAATATGTTTGAAATAGCGTAACATTAATAAAATGCGCTGAAAACGGCATTTCCCATTGATCGTAATGGAATCGAATACTTTTGAGTGTCCCTGTAAACTTATCATAAGTGGTACACACTTCATTTTCAATACCGAACATGGCATAGTAAACCTCAATAACATATAATCAATTACATGGCAATCCGAGCATATTTACGAGAGTTAGAGCACATGCAGACAGACAGACAGACAGACAAAACGAATTCATAAACTCTTTCAACTATGCTATGCACACCACATTCCACAGTAAGCCTCTTATGATAAAGAAACCATATATATTCTTTTCAAAATTAAAGAAATCTATATTTAAAGTATTTTAATAAATATATTTTCCCTTTTCTACATTATCGCATTTTATATACATTCTCGGCACTTAAAGACGCGCCTATTTTCTTTTTCTCTCAACGAAAAGTTTTGCAGTCAAAATCACATCTATTTTTATCAATGTATCGTTAATGTACTTTTTAATTCCCTTGCCAGAATCACTGTAAAAGACACCATATTCTAATCAAATCACACCATATTCTATAGCAAGCCTCTGATAGTGCACTTCAGTGATATTTATCAATTTAAATATGTTTGAAATAGTGTAACATCAATAAAATGCACTGAAAACGGTATTTCCCTATTGATCGTAATGGAATGAAATACTTTTGAGTGTCCCTGTAAACTAACTATAAATGGCACACACTTCATTTTCAATACCGAACATGGCATGGTAAACCTCATTATCATATAATTCATTACATGGCAATCCGAGCACATTTACGAGAGTTAGAGCATGGGCAGACAGACAGACAGACAGAGAAACCGAATTCATAAACTCTTTCAATTATGTTGGAAAGTGTTGAAAAGCAAAAACACTTACTATGAAAACAAAGAAGGATAAGCATTAATTTTGCCTTCACTCCTTCACAATTTCATAAAGATGTTTCCTTTTTTTAAAATTTTGATTGTTTAAACAGGGCCGTAGCGAAAGAAAATTTTTGGGGGGGCAAAAGGCAAGATTGGCCGACTCAAAAATGTTTCAAATCCGACTAATGTAAAATAGTCAATCTGTCGCATTATTTCTTAATTAATAGTTTTTACAATTAATTTTAACTGATTAATTATAATTGATAGTTAAAAATAAAATATATGATTTTGTATTACTAAAATATTTCTTTGATATAACTCGGTAATTATTTAAAAGATTTACCAAGAACTTTACTGGAAAAAAAAAAGAATATGTATTGATAAGAAAAAATCCTACAGTTATATTTGTGAGAAACACGTTTGTTTAGAATGATAGAATGCAGTGATAGTTTAGTAAATAGAACGAAGTTATTTTCAAAATAAAAGCTAAATAAAAATGTGATCTCTTAGTTCTAAAAATTATGATAATGTAATGAATGGGAAGTACTTTCAATATTTTATTAGCATGCGATAGAAATTAATTTGAACTTTATATTCCAATTAGAGTAATATCATATGGAATTAACAACATACACTTTCAGTAGTTCTAATTGTAAAACTAAAAAATGCACACTATAGGGGTACTGAAAATATTTGGAGGGGCCTCAAAATGTAATTGCGCCTGGGGCCTCTTGAGTGCTTAATCCACCACTGATTGTGTTTTATAGGAATGTCAAGGGACCGACAGAAACATTTGAATTATCCACGATTTCGAATTATACACGTTCGAATTATTCAAGTTTGACTGTACTCTTTTTACATGAATTACACATCACACTGAAAAAAGCAAACCATTCATACCTTTCTTATCACCATTCCCTGTCGAGTGGTTTCCACTTTCCAGGCATGTTGATAACTTCTTCGAACTTTTTGCAGCCTCCCAGTTTCGTCTTTTTAGAATCTGTCTTTTTAACACTTTCCAACCTAGTTGAAAAGTGTTTATGACTTCGGTTTGTCTGGCCGTCTGCCGTCTGGCCGTGCTCTAACTCCTGTAAATATGCTCGGATTGCTCTGCAATTTTTATATGTTATAGTCGTTATCTATAGCATGTTCCCTATTTCAACAGAAGTGTGTAGCACTTACAGTTTTTTTACAGGGACACTCAAAAGAATTCCGTTACATTGCGGTCTATGGGGAAAAATCATTTGCGGTTTATTTAAATAAAGTTTCACTATTTTAAACGCATTGAAATTTATATATATCACTAAGGTGCATTAGAAGAAGCTTAATATGGAATAGGGTGTGCATAGCACTTATAGTTACTTTACAGGGACAGTCAAAAGAATTCCGTTACATTACGTCTATGGAGAAAATCGTCTGCGGTTTATTTAAATAATGTTTCCCAATTTTAAACGCATTGAAATTTATATATATCACTAAGGTGCATTACAAGAGGCTTACTACAGAATATTGTGTGTATAGCAGTCGTCGTTCATTTACAGGGACACACAAAAGAATTCTCTACTGTATGTTAACAATAGTTCCTGGAAGTGCGTTTTAAGTTACTGATCGCGATTTTAATTTTAACTCGCTTTTTGTCTTTTACGTGGTGTGTATAAATTCTGTAGATCCTATACAGGGAAGCACAAAAGTTCGTGAACACATTTCCGTATTATTTAACTCCAGGCGGAGAATTTTAAACTGTGCTACGCGTTTCCTAACTGAACTAAAATTTAGCATCCTATGTAGTATATATACAAATCTATAGATCCTATACAGGGCTGAATAAACGTATTCGGATTACTTAGATGTTATCTTTTAGCTTATTAAACGGTATGATTTGTAAAATTATTTTGGAAGCGTTGGAAAGTGTTACATAATCTATGCTTGACGCATGATTTTTCGTTCTTGTTTTATTTCCACTTGTCTGGTGCCGAATTCGTTTCATAATATAAACTATTATCTCAACACAAGCAAAGTAAGATTAACCCCTTGGGGATGAGCGACAAGTATACGTGACGCATAAGATGCTCAGAATCCTTGATTATTCCCACCAGTTAATTTTTATTGTAAGCTTTGCCTTATTTAATGACAGCATTTCTGCGATTCAATTAGGCGAAAATTTCTGCTTTGAAAAACCGGTGATTAAAAATTCCGTAAAAGACGCTCGTCACGAAGGGGTTAAGTAATAAACTATCGTACTATCACTACTATGCGACTCTCAACTGCTCTGACAGTCCGATATTGATGAGCAGTTAGTAAACGAATGACATATCATGAATAGTACTAGCTCACTGCACGTCCTAGCCTGAAAATCACACGGAATTGACTCATCACTCTGCAGGTACTTGGCGCGACATGACACATTCGACTCGACATTCTGCTGTCTGCTCTAGAGATAAAGGTGAAAATAAGGAATTTTTCTTAGTAGCCACTGGCCGGTAGGTTGATTTTCTTTAGTAGCCAGTTACTGGCTAGTGACAATTTCTTTAGTAGCCAGTAAGTACATTCATGTCACTGAATATTTAATTAAAAAAAAATTAATGACTTTACAGTAAAGAAACAATATATGTACTAAATAAAAATATTTTAATTTATATTGTTTCGAATAAACTTGTGATATTAATTTCCAATCTATTTTAAATTTAAAAATAAGTTAACAGCAAAGTTATACACAACAGGCTTATGTGGCTAACTACATAAGTCCCACTATGCTTTGGTACTTGTGTAGCTAACTACATATGTACCTTTCTTTTTTAAATTATTTGTCTAGAATTAAGATCTGATAATAATAAAATAGGTATGTTTATTCACTAAGTAATAACCCACAACATGATATTCATTACACATGCACAACCTGAGACCCGTGGGCCAAAATCTCCAGAAATTCAGGAATTGTGTATTTCACCAATTAGTTTCAGAAAAAATTGTAAATTTCGTCAAAGGGACACATAAAAATCATGAATTTCATCGATCACGCACGTAAAAATCATGAATTTCATCGATCACGCGCGTAAAAATCAGGAATTTCATCGATCGCACGCATAAAAATTATGAATTTCGTCGATCGCGTGGGTAAAAATCATGAAATTCATCGACAGAGCACGGAAAAATCATGAATATCGTCGAACGGGTGCGTAACAATCCTGAATTTCGTTGATTGGGCGCATACAAATCATGAATTACGTCGACCGGGCATTTAAAATTCATGAATTTCGTCATTTGGTAGCGTAAAAATCATGAATTTAGTCGATCGGGCGCGTAAAAATGATGAATTTCGTCGATCGGGCGTATACAAATCATGAAGCAAAAATCATGAATTTCGTTGATCGGGTGCATAAAAATCATGAGTTTCGTCGAACGGGCACGTAAAAATCACAAATTTCATCGATCGCACGCGTAAAAATTATGAATTTTCTCGATCGTGTGCGTAAAAATTATGAATTGTCTCGATCGTGTGCGTAAAAATTATGAAATTCGTTGAACGGGCACGTAAAAATCATGAATATCGTTGATCGGGTGCGTAAAAATCATGAATATCGTCGAACGGAAGCACACAAATCATGAATTATGTCGACCAGGCACATAAAATTCATGAATTTCGTCATTTAGGAGCGTAAAAATCACGAATATAGTCAATCGGGCACGTAAAAATCATGAATTTCGTCGATCGGGCGTGTACAAATCATGAAGTAAAAAATCATGAATTTCGTAGAACGGCCGCTTAAAAATCAAGAATTTCGTCGATCAGGCGGATATAGGAAAATCCTGCATTCGGCCGGTGCTTTCCATATTTTTAATCGCCAGTTTTTCAAGTTTAATCGACGAGTGGAGACTGGCGAGTGCTTATTTTCACTTTTATCTAGAGATGCTTTTGCATGCGAAGCGTATGGAGTATTTGAACGGACACGCAAAAACATTTACTCTAGCACTTTGATGGATTTTTACTTTCTTCTATCTATAATAGAAGAAAGTATTGTAATCGAAATTTTTTTCGACTTCCGGTTTTCGACGGATTTACACGTTTTAGGGGTCAGAGGTTCCGAAAAACATGTTTTTACAAAATGACCGTATCATCGAAAAGTGTATGAAGTTATGCTTCAAATTGAACCACATTTTTCTTCTATGTTTTTGGCTATGGCAAGCAAGTTCTATTAGAAATTGGGGATATTTCGACGAAAGGGGGCGCTGCGATTGATATTTTTGTACAATTTTCACTATTGTACCATCTAAAAGTGTATGAAGTTATGCTTCAAATTGAACCACATTTTCTTTTTATGTTTTTGGCTATGGCAAGCAGGTTCTATCAGAATTTGGGGATATTTCGACGAAAGGGGGCGCTGTGATAGCCCTTTAACGATTTCAAATTCAAAAAGATGTGCAAATTCAAAAAAATTAGAAATCCTAAAAGTTTTTTTCGTTAAATGTTCGGCCTTGATCCGAAGAATCCGGAGCAATTTTTGTTTTGCATCTATCACCTCTACATTTTACCTAAGACAGCAGAATTCATCCATAAACGGGTTTAATTTATGAGTTTTAGTTAACACAGTTTAGGCAAATTTCCTTTCATTGTTGTAACGATTAATCCTATTATATGCTTATCACTATATATTTATATTCGCCAACGTCAAATTCTCTCAAAAATTGGCGACAGTTGGCGGAATATCGCCAAATTTGGCGACCAAAATAGGTTGCCCTAAATGAAGCCAACTTGGCTGTAGAGGACTAATTTGGCGATTTCTCATTCAAATTCAATGTTGACGAGAACTGGGATTGAATCTTCTTTAATTAGGTTCCACGCATTTTACCTTCGTGTTTTCCAGTAAAATTAGCTAAAATCGTAAAACCAAGGAATAGGGAGGCTATCTGTTCCTGTCAGTTCAGGCCAGAAGGACTTTTCGTAGTTTAGTATACATCAGTTGATCGCATCCCGGTAACCCGACGATTCGCAAGCAGCTGACGTACAACAGAATGACGAAAAATATTGATTTTATTTGCGATGTGATAGCGAATTTTGAAGTATTAACATGACTGAGGTAGAAGAAAGTTTTGGGATTGGCACATCCGACTAGTTTTTATTATTAACATTTAGCTAGGTGTTGGGTATTTTATAGGAAGTTAGATTAGATATTAAATTACAATAATTTTTTAACCATCAGTTTGGGGTCCCGGGGCAGTGCCCCGGCGGTAGTTAGGGGCCTGAAACGCTGAACTATTTATATTGTTTTAAGTGCAAACGTGTTAATGTTCCGCAATCGCTTCAAGTTTTTTTTACCATAAAACTACTTTTAATAATTTAATTTTTCCTGTAATCTTCTACTTTCTGAATTCTTGAATAAAAAAATAATTCCTCTTACGTATGATTTAGTTTTTAAAAAAAGTAATCGCTAACATGTACCGTAATTTCCGGCGTATAATCCGCGGATCAAACAATTATGTTTAGACCCAGAAATTTTATTTAATAATTGAAGTAAAATATTTACAGCGACCTAGTATGTTCCATTATATAAAATAAAATTTCTGGGTCGAAACATAACTGTTTGGTCCACGGATTATACGCCGGAAATTACGATAATCAGGGTATACAATAAATATTAAGTAATTAATAAAAGCTCCAATTCTAATTTTTATAATAACAAGTGAAAAATCAGTGAAAATTATGTAATTATGTTATGTTGGCACAAGCATATAAATTTAGTTTTAGTTTTATCAAAAAAAAAAAAAAAAAAAAGTAAGAAATTTTTTAGGTATTAAATGTTAAATGCACGGATATTTTTTTAATTTATTCATTTTCTTTTTCTAAATAGTTTAAAAAATTCTTCGTTTTTATTTTCCAAACGTTCCTAAAACAGTTCCAAAGGGCGTAAACATCATATCGTTGCTAGAACCTACTTACTAAGTATCAAGTATAAAATTTCTTGAATTTTCTTAAGCGACTTTCGCATTCGGTCGGCCTAGTTTATATATTGATAGTTTTTATCTATGTAAGTTGCGTGTGTTACTGTAGGACAAATTTCTGATATTTTCAAATCAATAGATCAGATTCATTTTTTCCCCTATTGCCCTATGTATCGACGGCCGACGTAGCTTTTCCATGTGTGGGTAAGGTATAGTATATGTCCAACATTTCGAGCTCTGCAGACAAGATTTATACATGATAATTTTTTTTTTCAGTGGGTAGGCCGACTAGCTATTTATGCGATTCGAAAATGTGACAGAACACGTGACTTTCATACCGGCTGACCAGATAGATCTATTGAAACCATTACTTTTTTTACTCATAACTTATCTATTGATAGACCGACTAGCTTTTGCCATATGATTGTAAGGTTGTAGCGAAATTCATTCTGAAGACTTAAAGTCCTGCCAACCAGAATTTTCCGAATTGTTTTTTTTTAATTGGGCTACTGACATACTACAGAAACACTAATTAAATCTGCTGATAAGCCGACTGAATCCTTTTACCAAACATTGGGGGGGCAGCTGCCCCTCCAGCCCCCCCGCTCGCTACGCCCCTGTGTTTAAAAATCATTTAGATTGTTTTTTTATTCCTCTCTGATTGATTTTTGTTTGAAGATTGTTTAAATGTGCTATAGAAGATGAAAAAATCTTCTAAAACTTCGTGAAACATTCTTCAAACAAACAAAAAAATAGAGACAGTAATTATAGATCCCAATTACCTCACGATGATCATCCTTTACAGTTCATTCATACATTATTTTCGAATAGCAATTTTTGCTTTTTTTTATTCGTGGAATTTCTGTGATTAAATAATCCAAAATATACTGATTTTAAGTACTATCATTCAAATTCAAGGATTTTGTGAACCGTATACGTGCCGTTTACTGCAAAGAAGCTAAGTTATATGAAAACAATCAAGACAGCTTTAAAAAAAAGACGAAAAAAAATATCTTATCCAAGGAGGAAAGAGTATTCTTATACAGTCGAACTCGCTTATAACGAGACCTGATTTAACGAGAACCTGGATTTAACGAGGAAATTAGAAATATATGGTTGGTACAATGTTAAGTCTATAGGAGCATAACTCGCTTTTAACGAGCAAACCCCGGTTATTGCGAGCAATATTTTTGTAATTCATAAAATTTCTATTGACTTCCACCTCTCCACCTCAGCTAAGCGTTTCTTGGAAAAATTACTTTAACATTCCGAAGTCAACCGAAAGTTTAGTGATGAGTTATAAATCCTGAGAACATTTCTCAAGAGGGGCAAATCTCTGAGGAAGAAGAAGAAGTAGTCAACTTGAAAAATTTGGAAATGAGTAAAGAATAATTTGAAAATTATGTATCTGTTGACTCCAATGTTATCACTTCCGAGATGCCTACTCCCGAAGACATTGTAGCTGAAATTCAAGCTAAAGAAGATGAAAAAAAAAAAATGATGAAAGTGACGATGATAACGACGAATGTGAAGAATTTCAAGCTGAACCGCCCCCAATATACTCAACGGCTTTTCAGTGAACAGAAAAATTCCAAACTTTTTCGAAGCCAGGGTGCAAATGACGATGTTTTTCGGGCCCTTCTCCGAAGAACAGTAACACAAGAAAGAGACAATAAGACAGTTCAAAGCAAATTAACCAACTTATTTTTTACTGAACAGAAATAAAAAATAAGTATCTATAATAAAGTAGGTATGCATGAATTTGTACAATTTTTTACAAACCCATTTTTTACGAGCACCCGGTTATAACGAGCAAATATCACGGTCCCTTCGCGCTCGCTATAAGCGAGTTCGACTGTATATCCAACTTCTTTAATTTTTATGCCAACTGCCATAGACAGTTGTCACTTGATACGTTTAGAGACAAACTGAAACTATAAACATAAAACAAAATGTACATTGAATTATTAAAACAATTTTTCTTAAGAACTTACTAGTGTGATTTTTTTAAAATCTTTCTTTCTTTTATACATATTAGAAGAAAGTATTGGAATCGCGAAAATTTGCGACTTCCGTTTTTTGATGAATTTACATGGTTTGGTATGTCCTGTCTTGACCCCGATTTGACTATTTTGGAAAAATGTCTGTCTGTGTGTAACACTACTTTTGTGACCGATTTATCTCAAGATCAAATGCACGGTATTTCGAAAAGTTTTATATTCTGTTATACTTTGACATGAACTGCTGTTAATTAGGCTTGGGTTTATATCGCCCATACATCAGAAGCCGCTTCTGATATGCGTTTTTCACGATTTCTATGGATAACTATATCTCAAGAACTAATGCGCGGAATTCCACAAAACTGCATATTCTCCTAGACTTTGATATGAATAGATACTGATTAGGTTTTGGTGTTTATAGACCAACAGGTGATACTGCTGTATTGAGTTTTGATATAGTTACATTCAGCTTCTACAGGATGGAATTTCATCACACTTCATATTCAGATATACCTTGGCATAAGTATATACTGTTTATTGTTTAAGTTTCGGTGTGCAGGGTGGTTATAATTAAAGTCCCACTTTCAAAATGCTATAAAAAAGGAACCACTAGACAGAATGACTTCAAATTTGAACTGAGTACACTTGAAGAAGGGGGGAAACGGTATGGCATAAGAAAGAAAAAGTTCCGAAGTGTATCAATAGATGGCGCTGTAAGCGGCATAATGAAAGTGACTTCGGCTACAAGTGACATTTTTAATCGAAATACGATGGTTTCGGCATGAGTTGCACAGTAAACCAAACGTACTGTTCAATGTGCAGGAATGTCTCGGTTGTTTGACGGAAAAAATGACTTCCAAATCAGTCAACAATTGTGGTACCGTTAGTGGAAAACCCATCCACAACGGCAGGGTCGTACCACATTATATGGGAAAAATCGGTTTTTAATTGTCCTTGGGCCAAAAACTGCATAAAAAGCACATAATGATTCGGTTTTTAATTGCGCATAAGTGTCTTTTAATTTGCATAGTATGCCGCTTACAGCGCCATCTATTGATACACTTTGGAACTCTTTTTTTTCTTATGCCATGCCGTTTCCTCCTTCTTCCAGTATATTCAGTTCAAATTTGAAGCCATTCTGACCAGTGGTTCCTTTCTTACAGCATTTTGAAAATGGGACTTTAATTATAATCACCCTGTATATATCCCACATAGGTAAGGCTTGTGAATACTGTAACCAAGCTATATAACTATCTATAACACACTATCTATATCCCTGTGTTGTATTTTTCTCGATTTGCATGATAGCTATATCTCAGCATCTGTGGGATCGAATTTCATCAAATCTTAGTAGTCAGTTAGACCTTGACGTACGGATTAGGCTTAAGTGCAGTTTATTTAAGAAGTGACACTGCTGTACTTTATTTTTAACAATTTCCGTTGGGATGGAATTGCACCAAATGTAATATGTAAGACATTTCTTAAAAATTATCTTGTTTCAGTTTTGGTTTGTTCATTTAAAGGGCCTGTTTACTGACGCGAAAACATTTCCCAAATCGATTCCGAAAGTGGAAGTATCCTCAAAAAAAAAAAATCCGCAAACAAAATCTAACAAGAACGAAAAATAATGCGTCAAGCATAGATTATGTAACACTTTCCAACGCTTCCAAAATAATTTTACAAATCATTACCGTTCAATAAGCTGAAAGGTAACAACTAAGTAAACAATTTGGAAAACGCATAACATATTTAAAAATGTAATTTCAGGAATTTCCAACATATATTTTCGACATGTACAATATTCGGAAAAATATACGAATACTTTTCTTCAGCCATGTATATGACCTATAGATTTGTATACGTACTACATTGAATGTTAAATTTTATTTTAGTTAGGAAACGCGTAGCACAGTTTAAAATTCTCCTTCTGGAGTTTCTGTCAATAAACGGAAATGCGTAAGCGAACTTTTGTGCTGTCCTGTACATGATCTACAGAATTTATACACACCAAGTAATAGACAAAAAGTGAGTTAAATTTAAAATCGCGTTCAGCAACTTAAAACGCACTTCCAGGAATTATTGTTAACAGACAGTAGAGAATTCTTTTGTGTGTCTCTGTAAATGAACGATGACTGCTATACACGCAATATTCTGTAGTAAGCCTCTTGTAATGCACCTTAGTGATACAAATAAATTTCAATGTGTTTAAAATAGTGAAACATTATTTAATTAAACCGCAAACGATATTTCTCCATAGACGAAATGCAACGGAATTCTTTTGACTGTCCCTCTGAAGCAGGCATGTCAAACATGTGGCCCGCGGGCCACAACTGGCCCGCCGACAACTTATCTGTGGCCCGTGAAGACTTTGGCATTTTACCTTTGTTAGTAATTTAGTTGTTAGAACACGCATGCTGAAAATATACTTTGCTCGAATAGTTATAAATGTCTTATTTATTCTGTCATTAAATAAAGGGAAATTTTCTCTTCAGCATAAGGTAGCATTCTAAATTAAAAAATCATGCGCAGCTGGCAACAGTGACGTATATAGAGAGATATAACTCAATTTTACATTTTAGAACGAGCAAATTGTGGATACAAAGATAACCAATTGGAACGTAGCAAAGTGCGGGATCTTAAAACTGAAAATTTAAAGATTTGTAAAATTTTTACAGTATTTTACTTATGTAATTTTTATTTGTTTTATTTCGAAACTAATACTTTATTTTGCACTGTCTTCGATTTTACACAACTTTATAAAATTATATACTGAATTTATTAAATACGTACTAAGAAATGAATTGTAAAATTAATACATTTCGGCGCTAATCAAGAACAGTTAATTGAAAAAAAAATAATATAAAATTAAATATCTTTAAATGAGTCGGTTTACAAGTGAGACAAATTATATCACTTTTGTGTTTAACTCAAAAATTACCACTATGTCATCTAGGCTCTTTACTTGGGCTTTAGTTGAACATATGGATTTTGGTTTTAAGCTCTTTAATTATTTTCATTACTTAGGTTAATAATTGTGTTATTGTTATGAACCCTGTGTGATCTTTCTTTCTATTATTTCATTTTTTATTGGCATGCTCTCATGCATTCCAAGATTTACCGTATATACTCGTGTATAAGCCGACCCCAAAATTCGAGACAAAAACACGTTTAATACCAGTAATTCAAAGTGGTTTTCTACAACTTATTTAATCTCATTTAATTCTAAATTATTTAAGACGGAGAAAACCATTGTAAATTATTGGTATTAAATCTATTTTCATCTCGAATTTGGGGGTCGGCTTATACACGAGTATATACGGTATATAAAAAATATGTTAAAGATCTTTACCGTTATGAATAAATTGTGATAACTGACTGAAGATCAACATCGCAGATACTTTTAAAGGTGATTTAAAATAAAAGTATATTCAAAGGAAAACTGAAATTTTATGTTTGAAATATATGTAGACACTGTTGGAGTTTGGAAAGATTGTAACATTAAGAGGTGCTACAGCACAAAGTATAAAGAAAACTCACAAAAATTTAGCTAAAGAGATAAAGTGTCAGAATTGAAACTGATACTTCTTAAAAGAGAATTAAAATAGTTTTACCAAGCCCATTGGAGAAAATACATTTACTTAAAAAAATAATCATAGTCTTTATTACATTAAATATCTCGCGAGTCGAAGCCATTCACTGCGAAATTGAAGAAATGATGTCTAGATCAGGTAAAGATATTTGAAAATACTATAAGCGTAAGTACCATTAGAAATATTTATATATAGCGATAAATTTATAAAAGCCGAATACGTGCTTATAAACTTATATTCGTACGCACATGCTTAATCATTGTCAATCTAGAAAATATCTTAGAAATATGGATACTGAAGATAAACAGATCTACCTTCTAATACAGAAATTTGACGGCTTTCCGTCATAAAGTTTTAACATTTAATTTCAAGCTGTTAAACAAGGTTACAATTTTCTTTTTAAATCGACAAATTATGAATGTGGATTATTAAAAGACCACCAACAGACAAAGTATTTGAAGTTAAAATATGAAATTATAAAGCACCTGAGTCAACTTCAAGGCAAATTTCATAATTCTATCTTGTTATTTGTTAGTATCAACGTTTTCAAATAGAATTAATTTGATAAAACAATTTTCATAAAGAAAATGTATTTCATTTTAAATGTTGCCAGACATTACTACAAAAGTCATCGGATTGGAAATTTTTAGAATATACTAAAAATAGATTAAAAAAGGAATTCAAAGAAGATTTTTGAATTTCAAGAAATATGAAAATTAGTTCAATCTATTTACTTCACCTCCAGTGATTGATGCTTTCATTATTCTTCAGAATTTATTACTGCAGTGAATCAAAATTTAGAGCGATTCCATATAGAGCGAAAATATATGGATATGCGATTTCCAAATTTCTGTAATTATTCCTCAATCGACCGATTTCTTAAAGTATTTCTTTTAAAGTGCAATTAGACATACTTTAGCTACGTTCGGTAGTGCACTTTTATACGACTTCTGCGTTACAGTCAACCTTTTAGTATTCAAGTCAAATAAACCTAATTTGAACCAGAAAAGAAATATTTTAGAAATGAAATCAAATAGGTTGTTCATAGGTACAAGACACATTATATTAAATAAATTTTCTCATTCAAAATATGTCTAATTTTTTACTTGAAAACACGGAAGATTGGCAGCTATGCCTTTGATAGATCAAGATTTAGAGCGATTCCATATAGAGCGAAAATATATGGATATGCGATTTCCAAATTTCTGTAATTATTCCTCAATAGACCGATTTCTTAAAGTATTTCTTTGCTTTAGTTGCCAGCGCATAAAATCAATTAAAATAATGCAATTTAGAAAATTCAGTTTAATTTCATAGATTTGGTTGATGAAAAGTAATTTTGAGTATATTTTTGACAAATATGATCAAATAAAATATGTTTAGGAATAACTTTGAAACTTTGATTGAATATTCCTTTAACACGTATTTTTTATGTGGCCCGCGGCTTTGTATATTGCTTATTTTGGCCCTCAGCAGTAAATGAGTTTGACATGCCTGCTCTAAAGTAACTATAAGTGCTATGCACACCCTATTCTATATTAAGCTTCTTGTAATGCACCTTAGTGATATATATCAATTACAATGTGTTTGAAATTGTGCAACATCATTAAAATAAACCGCAAATGATATTTCCCCATAGACCGTAATGTAACGGAATTCTTTTGAGTGTCCCTGTAAGAAAACTATAAGTGCTACACACTTCAGTTGAAATAGGGAACATGCTATAGATAACGACAATAACATATAAAAATTGCAGGGCAATCCGAGAATATTTACGAGAGATAGAGCACGGACAGACGGCAGACGGCAGACGGCAGATGGCCATACGGCAGACAAAAACACTTTTCAACTAGGTTGGAAAGTGTTAAAAAGTAAAAAACCGGCGATTATAGAGATCGACCTCAGCTATCCAATGAAAGAAAAATCGTTTAACAAAATTGAAATGCAAACGAATTATTGTAAAATAACTGTTACACAGGATTAACATTAGCGAGCGGGAGTTATATTATCTCAAAAGAAGTATACCGTAGTACTTTCCGGCAGTGTTGCCAATACACTACTTTTTTTTAAAATGCAGATTGCTGGAATGCCACCACTTTTTTTATGTTGAATTATTCACTTCATTTAATAGCAGGTTAAATAATCCGAGAATATGGCCAATTACACTATTTAAAATAAAAAGAAAACTGCCCAGTTAAACTGAGGGCATTGAGCTCACAGGCTATTCACACTAATTGTATATTATACTCTTATTTCAAAGAATTTGAAATATGCCCCTCGAAAAATAAAGAAATCAACAATACATTAAGGGGGGTCATCCCCCCGTTACCCCCTCATAGTTAACTAATGAACCCCTTAAACTAATCAGGGAAGTCTCTAATTACAATGAATATATATACAAAATTTGAAGAAAATCGGATAATTCTGCATGAAAAACCCATTTATCTAAATTAAGGGAGGATTATCCCCCCTTTCCCCCTTTATACTTAACCAATGAACCCACAAAACTATTTAGAGAAGCGCATTATCACAATGAACCTATATACAAAATTTGAAGAAAATCGGATAATTCTGCATGAAAAACCCATTTATCTAAATTAGGGGGGTTATCTCCCCCTTTCCCCCTTTATACTTAACCAATGAACCCCCAAAACTATTGACAGAAGCGCATTATCAAAATGAACCTATATACAAAATTTGAAGAAAATGGGATAATTCTGCATGAAAAACCCATTTATCTAAATTAAGGGGGGATTAGCCCCCCCTTTCCCCCTTTACACTTAACCAATGAACCCCCAAAACTATTCACAGAAGCGCATTATCACAATGAACCTATATACAAAATTTGAAGAAAATCGGATAATTCTGCATGAAAAACTCATTTATCTAAATTAGGGGGGGGGGTTATCCCCCCTTTCCCCCTTTATACTTAACCAATGAACCCCCAAAACCATTGACAGAAGCACATTATCAAAATGAACCTATATACAAAATTTGAAGAATATGGGATAATTCTGCATGAAAAACCCATTTATCTAAATTATGGCAGGTTAGCCCCCTGTTTCCCCTCTTTATGCTTAACCAATGAACCTCCAAAACTAATCAGTGAAGCGCCTTATCACAAGGAACCTATAAACAAAATTTAAAGTAAAACGGTTAGTTCTATCAAGAGTTATCGCGTTACGTACATACATACGTACGTACATACAGAACCGGCGGGCACATAACCTCTCAGGCTTTGATAGCCTGTGAGCTAAAAAGTGGAGGGAATCAAACAATCTGAATTTTAAAAAAGTAGCCTACTGGCAACACTGCTTTCCGGATGACCCAATATTTTAGGAATAATTAAAAAAAAAAAAAAACTGTTTTATATTCAGTAAATATTTTTCAACCAAACCAGTCTAAAAATTTCCTGTATAAAATTTCAGGACACATAGAAAGTCCATTGTCTTCGGCAGGGCTTAATTTCTAAGGAAAAAAAAGTACCGGAGCCCTAATGTTCTGCAGTACTAACGCCCGTAGCTACCTCCCCCCCTCCCCCCCCGCCGTCTCTCCAATCTCCATATTTATATTTCATACATTATTTTCAAAATTTAAAGCATTGTTTGTTTATTTAGCGAAATAAAATTTTGAAAGATATCTATCTGCGTATACTTAGCTATCAGCTATTCCACTTTTTAGTTATTACAACTTCCAAATAGAAAACTTTGCCTAATCTTAATGTTATTTAATCGCAGAATTCTGCGATTAAATAAGCTCAGGATTATGATTAGGAAATAGTGTTAACACACACACACACACACACACACACATACACACACAAATAATAATAATAATAATAATAATAATAATTCACAGCTATGCAGAATAGAAAAAGACTATTTCTGTTTACTCTTTATTCTGATCAAAATAACATTAAAATGATTTGAAATGGAAATAAATAAAATTTTGAATTTAAGACAGATTGAGCTCGAGCCTGCCCAAACGCGAAGAATAAAAATCGAGCCCGTTTCATCTAGATCTCTGACGTGAGCGACACATTGTGTCACTTAAGTGTTTCGATACAAAACAAGGCAAAAGATTGGAGATGGGATGGAAAGGAGGATTGCATTATTGCAGTGGGCTCCGGAGCGCAGTGTTTATGAGCTCCGGGGAATTCTGGCCAATATTTAAATATTTACTAAAAAGAGAGAAGTACCGGAGCTGAGCTCCGTTGGGCTCCGGCGCAAATTAAGCCCTGGTCTTTGGAATATGTGAAGTCGACAATAATAAGATTTTGCGACACTTATCACCCATGAATGAAGAAACTAGTCGTTGGGGGCCACCGTAATACTTACCCATCATGGATATGCATAATGTAAAATATTAAAATAAAAATGTGTAAACTACTTATAAAGTGCATTGCAATTCAAATAAAATCGTGGCTTGATGACGTCACAAACTTTAAAGTCTCGATTGCTGAATTGCTTGAAAGAAACATCCTTATAACTCCAAAAATAATAATCCTATTAACTAGCAGTTTATTGCATCTGATTAAGCGTCAAATTTCCAATTAAAATATATCTTTGAAGTGAAATTTGGATGAAATACAGGGTCATGAAAAATCGAAGAGTGTGGAAAATAGGATTCCAAATATCTCGGCAACTAATTATCCGATCAACTTCATGCTTTATGCAAAATTTATGTTTTTTTATTGTCTTTTATATTCATTTCTTAAAATAAACAATTTCGAAAATTTTTATATACTTTTCATCAGAACGAATATTTCGAGAGTCCGAAAAAAATTGTTCCGGTTAATCGAGGTTATTGAAATGAAATAGGCTTCTTCCCATTATTACATACTAAGTACATACCAAATTGCAAGTCTCTATCTCAATTTTTTCGGGAGATAGAGCGTTTACAGACACACAGACACACACACAGACACACACACAGACACACAGACGGACGGCAAAATTTTTTTTCTAAAAATATGTTTTTCGGAATCTCCAGTGTCTGAAACGTGTAAATCCGTCAAAATTTTTTTTTCGATTTTCAAAACGATTACAAGACTTACCCTATACTACGTATGATGGGTAAGTAATAATAGCTAAATACAAGAATAAAATTGAATTTAAATTTCTGGAAAACTGATATATCTTCACGCTTTTTTTAACACACAAATAATGTTAAATAAATATTGGTACAGAACTGTTAAGGCTTGTTTTATTGAATGTTTCGGGCCTCGGAGTGGTCTTTTTTTTTATGCCACCACTAATTTCTTAAAATAATTTTCGTTGTAGATTTCTACAATTGCACGAAGAAAAAAAAACTCACCATGAAGCGGATTCTACGACATTTGTAAGATCCCTCATGGGAGGTCCCGATCCCCAATTCCTAAAGAGGATCTGAGTAAAATCTGGTTTATCACTTATTTTTTTTTAAATTTTAAAACGTGAGAAATTATAATTAATCATAGAATTTATTTGTAAACGTTTCGGCGTAACCTCTTGATCCGACAAGTGGGATAGGTACAATGTGTATACTTGGTATCCGAATTTTTAAGAGATGAAAATACTTTGCAGGATTTTAACCCTTAATTGCATAGTGATGTAAATTTCCATCACTGTTTATTTAACTTTTAATAAATAAATCAACTTCTTCGCCACCACTATATTTATATAGAAATATTAATGAAGTAAATTTCCCGTGAACTATGTTGCTGAACAAAGTTAAAAATTTATCTTAAAATTTCTGGTGTCTAATATTTAATATATGTATAAAAAAACACAATTGTAAAAGAAAAACTCATGCAAAGAAGGGTTAATATAATTTTATTAAAGGGCTTGTATGTAAAAGTTCATCCTTGGGGGGAGGGGGGGGGGTTCTATGATTTTTTAAGTGTATTTGATAATTTCCATTTAGCTTTTGAATAAAAATTTATTGATTTCTTCCAAAACATTTATTATAAAATTTTGAATTAATAAAAAATAAAAATTAAAAAGACTTACTTTAATTTCATGTCGTTGAACTTTCAGAATTTTATTCTCTCTTTCTTGTAAAAATCACATACATTGTCACATCAATAATACAACCATTTTCCCGCGCAAAAAATAATCCAGTAGCGAGAGAGTGATCTTTTCAACAACTTTCTTCAAGACGACAGATAGAAAAAAAATATTTAAAAAAAAATACCTAAACAGGTTTCAAAAACAACTACGCAGCGTCTCAGCTTTCATAATATCCACTTTCCCTCATTAGCAATTTTTTTCTTTTTGCACATCAGAAGAAGTACATTCATAAAATAATATATAAAAGATAAAGAACATGAAATGAAAGATTCGAGGCAGACGATATTTTTCACGGAGAAGGCTTGTAGCAACTTAACTCGGCCAACTTCGCCTGTTTGTTCTGACGATTGGATCTGATAGTGAGAGCAGAAATACCGCCAGTTGTGTTTCGCTAGTTTATTCTTTATTTTCTCCGACGAACTCTCTACTCCTCCCTTTCTCTGTGTTTTCCCGCCAACTGAGTGTAAAATTAGGTCGAACGGGTTTCCGAGCCTTGCGTGATCTGGTTTGGCTACAAGCTTGGGAGAACTTCCTAATTAATATGTGCACGATTTGACGAAATGTCAAAGATGAAAAGAGCGTTTTTATTTTTCATTAATTAGTTTTGCACTCATAGACTGTTGTTAAAATGCAAGGATGAATGCGCTGTGTCACAAATGGATAATTGTCACCACTAAATTTTAATAGTATTCTTCGGTTTATTAAATTTAGAAATTCTGCCATTAAATAAAGTGTCAAATACCATTAAAATTTTGCGGTGAAAATCGGCCATTGGTAGCGCTGCGCTTTCATCCCCGAAAGATGAGAAACAGGAAGGGATGGGTGGGATATTAATAGATTTAATGACGTAAAATTTTGCCATATTTATACTTATTAATTCTTAAATAACTATGCTTAGTAATTCTTAAATTCCTTGTTAAGAAGTTACGTTATGAAGTTTAAAAGTAAAGTTAAGATTTCAGATTGATTAATTAAAACTTTAATTTTGTAGTAATTATGATTTGATGGTATATCAAAGATGCAAAAAGTGTTTTTTTTTTCACCAGTTTTCTACTGTATCGTAAAATTTATTTTAAAAAAGTATCTTAACTGAGAATGACGAAACATTATGCTATGTATAGGCACTTACACGAAAACAGAGTAGTTCTTTACTCTGTTTTCGCCTGTCTAGCCGGCCCAATTTTCTTACCAAACCTAGTGGTTGTGGGCCCCAAAAAGAGCAGCGTAGAACCATGCTTCCCATCTTTTAACATAATGGAACCCTGTGAGCTTTGTGTCCATAAATTGTTAATACAATACAAAGTTCGAAATCGTTGAGAATTTGGTGATTTCGGATATTAGACAGGGCTGCCACTGGCGACTATTTTTAATTCTATCTCGCACCACTTTCTCAAAACATTTTTTTTTTTTTTTTAATAGTAGTGCGAATAGAATATAACAAAAGAAGGTTCTTAAATTTAAAATATTTACCTTAGAAGCTGAACTCAAGCTAAAAATTTTATTTCCATTTATTAAAAAAAAAAAAAAAATTCAAAAAGGAACAATCTCACTTTTGGTGTTTTAGATAATACTTATATTGAGACATAACATCTTCCTGTTACAAGTAGCTAATTTCTTTTTGTTAATCATGATATTCCCGTATCATGTGCTTGCGCAATATTATATAATGAAATTTTCTCGTTACTTGCCAGAATTTGCTCGTTATTCTCCCGTTAATTCTAATAAGTACTGGAACAGGAGTATCCCAAAATCGTGGTGGGGAATTTGTGGTACGGACTTGAATTCAAAAACTATCTCCAATACAAGTGCAGGAAAAAGTTACTTTCCCGCTACTTTTTTTATTTTTATTTTTTATTCAGATTGCTTGATTGTTACCACATTTTTGAAATAGTAATATTCGCTTTATTTTCAATATACAGGGTACTCCAAAATTCAACTGACAAATTAAGAGGGACGATAGAAGGCATCAAGAGGATGAAAACATGGGGTCCCAAACCACGTTTAGTGGGAGAAATTAGGAAAAATAGTTATGAAGGGTGTGACGTTGAGTGGAACAGAAAGAGCCAATAATAAATAGAAAAAGCATTTATATGACGTCAAGCATGATTACAATGTATTGCAGTTAAACGTCAGAAAAGAGACGACGACACATTTTTATAGAAATTGTTCGAAGTTACGGTCTCGACGGTCATTGTACAGCCGACACGGACAGGCGAAGGATTGGCGGACGCGTTAAAACATATTCCTATAAAAATGTCTGGTCGTCTCCTTTCTGACGTTGAACGCATTGAACTTGACGTTGAATGCATTGTAATCATGCTTTACGTCAAATAAATGTTTTTTTTCTATTTTTTCTTTCCCCTTTTTGTTCCACTCGACGTCACACCCTTCATAAATATTTTTGAGATTTTCTCCCACTAATCGTGGTTTACGACCCTATGTTCTATGGTAAGTTTTCATCCTCTTGATGCCTTCTATCACCCCTCTTAATTTGTCGGTCGAATTTTGGAACACCCTGTAAATAATCCATAATTAAATAAGTGAGATATTTCAAGCGGAATAATTCCAATGCAACTTTGAGTACAAGAGGGCAACTCTCCGACTCTTAAAATTATATCGTTATTATTTACAGTCCTTTACATCCGAACAGGGTTGCCAGCTTGGCCTAATTTTTAATTCAGAAATTCTGACTTCATACCGGAAATTTCAAATAGTAATTTTTGCTTTATTTAATAACAGATATTTCGTGATTACATAAAGTAAAAATTCTTCTTTTTGAATTTCCGGTATGAATTCGGAATTTCTGAATAAAAAAGGGTCACACAGGTAACCCTGCATCCGAGTGAAGAAAAAATAATGCTCCAAGCGATTTCCCCCCCAATCAATTTTAGCATCCAATTGCCACCATTTGCAACATTTACAACGAATATACTTATAAAAGTCGCAAAAATGATTACTTGAACAGAAATGTTCTTGCCTTAATAAGATAAATTGTAATAATAATTTAAATATAAATAGAGAAATATGTGAATAAATTCATGTAGGAATATTAAATAGTGGAACAACTTATCTTCAACTTATTAATATTTCAATTGATCACACTGGATTTGAAGATGATAACGAACATGTAATTAATTCACACTATACATACCGGAAATTTTACTCAAGTTTTATGAAAGCATTCCACTCTTTTCATTTCTAACTAATCCCGAATTCATGGTACAAACTTTAAGGGTTGGTACAGGACGCTGTATAAAACATTTATTGTATAAGAAACCAGGGTCAGAAATTCATTTATTTAGTCAAAATTACAGGGCGTCTCACTTCAATCCGAAGTCGCGTTTTCGTTCACAACTTTAACAGTAGTGAAGATATTTTAACGAAATCCTTACAATTCATACAAAGACAAGTCTGTTGCGAATTTTTTTTTTAAATATCTTCACTACTGTTAAAGTTATGAACGAAAACGCGACTTCGGATTGGAGTGAGACGTCCTGTAATTTTGACTAAATAAATGAATTTCTGATCCTAGTTTCCTATACAATAAATGATTGTTACAGCGTCCTGTTCCAACCCTTAAACTTTGTATCATGAATTCGAGAACACACTGCATTTAACTTGTTTACCAATGTACCAATTTTGAAGTGCCGACGAAGTTCGGCTTACTGACTTCATTTACCTTCATTCGGAAGTGATCAATCGAATAGCTTTGATAAACAGATTGGATTGAACAAGAAGAGTGGATTTTTTTTTTGTTTTTTTCAAAATCCGTTGCATTAACTTTTTTAATGAACTTATTTCTGTAACTTACATTTTATTTCTTTTGAAAAAAAAAAAAAAAATCTGGCTCGAATCGAAATATTAGGTAGCTTTCAATACAAAAAAGTATAAAGCTACCTATTGCAGCCGTTCGGAGGAAAGCAATTCCGGAAAATTTTGATATATTTTCACCGATCATGACCCCCAGACCCCAAAACCACCCTCCGTTCAAATGTTGATTTATATATATATATATATATCTGACCTATGTCATACGATAACGCCCGTATTTATAAATCGATTTTGATGAAACTAATTGTGTGTATTAAGGTCACTAATGTCTCGACCGAGTTCGTTGGCCAGCTTGGTCCGCCATTTTGTTTCAAGATGGCGGCCATTTAAAAATTTAAAACTAAAATAAATATACAAAAAAGTTAAAAATTCAAATTTATTTTTTAATTACGTGTTAGGCCTTGATACAAGGATTCCAGAGCATTTTTTGGTTTACCTCTATCTTAAAAAATGGCTGAGATAGAGCAGTTTGAAATTCTAGGGTGGCTGACATTTTGAAACAAAACAGCACATTAACGCGATTACTCGCAAATTATTTTCTTTCATTGTTGTAATAATTTTCCCAATCATACGCATAAAACTATATATTCATATCCGTTAGCGCCAAATTCTCGCCAAAATTGGCGACATTTGGCGACCAAAATAAGTCTTCATAAATGAAGTCAATTTGGCTATTGCTCAATAATTTGGCGAATTTCTTATTCAAATTCAGTATTAACGAATGTTTTGTAAACGTTTTCTTTGCATTTTAAGTTGCTGTTTTCGTGTAACATTAGCTAAAATTTTAAAACGAAGATATAGGAAAGCTTCCCTTTCCTACCGGTACAGGCCGGAAGGACTTTTTTCATTTGGTACCGGTCAAATGACCGGTTGTTGGTATATTTAGGTTTAAACGCACAGTGCATAGAGAAATAAACAATAGATTGTGGGTTAGTGAGTTAACATGACTCAATATACCGGGTGAACCAAAAGTTCGTTAAAACTTTAAAAATTCTTAAAAAAGGAAGAAATTATGATAAAGAAGTGCGGTTTGCAAGAAAGGGCTCACAAAGTATTCACAATTTTTTTTTTTTTTTTTTTTTTTTTTTTTTCAGCGAAAAAAAATTTAGTTAAAAATGTCACTGGTAGAGGGCGCTGACGATCCGACACTCAATGAACAGGACAACAGTACGCTCCATCCATTTATTCTTGCAATAACAATTTTTCAACATGACCTCCAGATCACATTTTTCGTCTTCAGTCCTTTCACCGTGCTAAATTTTCGGAACGCACTAGTTGCTGACTCTCCGTTCAAATAGGACAACTTCTCCAACAACGCTCGCTCGGGCAATGATAACATTCTGAAAGCGAACGAGAAATACTCGTGTATCCCGGTATTTTATTGCAGGATTAATTTGCATAATTCTGCTGAATCTCTCGCATGTTAGCGCCATTTACAGGTGACTTTTTTAACTAAAAATTATTTTGCTGCTAAAAAAAAATCCAACTACCTTGTGAGCCCTTTTTTGCAAAACGCATTTCTTTATCATGATTTCTTCCCTTTTTATGAATTTTTAAAGTTTTAACGAACTTTTGGTTCACCCGGTACTTATTTCTGTAATTTACATTTTATTTATTTCGAGAAAAGAAATTCTGGTTCGAATCGGAAAATTTTCATTTGATACCGGACAAATGACCAGTTGATGGTATATTTAGGCTTAAACACACAGTGTATAGAGAAATAAACGATAGTTTATGTGACGGTGAGTTACCACGAGCCAATTAGCTTACTGCTGTAATTTATGTTTTATTTATTTTGAGAAAAAAAAATTCTGGTTGGAATCGAAATATTTTCATTTAGTACCGGTTAAATGACCGGCTGTAGGTATACTTAGGGTTAAACACACAGTGCATAGAGAAATAAACAGTAGATTGTGGGATAGTGAGTTAACACGAGTCAATATGGCCATTTGCCGACTTTACAATAATAACATAATAGAGAAGCACTTTTGCTTTCTCTCATCAAACAAAACCAGCCAGCTAAACTAAGTCTTGCATAAAAACACCACGAATACTGTTCTACTGGTGATATCGTGCTTCATCATGGCTCGTGAATCGTTTTACCTCATCCGGGTTGAGATATTGCATGTTTAGACATTGCTCGTTTTTCTCACATTCATATATATTACACGCATATACTTCATTTTGTATAATAATGTATTAATCAATCTAATAATAACTATTTCTCACTTTAACTTATCATCTTATAATGTTAGATAATTATTTTTATTGTGCTATTTTTTATTACAATTTGTACTAAATTTTACTTTCTTAAAAAGATAATAGACCGGGAGGCGGCAGCACAGACAATCACCTCATCGAGATCATGGCTGAAATTCCAGAATAAGTTAAAACTCGATTCACATATTAAAACGCAATCGGTCTGCCAAGTCATATCTTGGTGGAAAACACCCGAAAACCTGATTTTAGCGGTTGACGCGTAGGTTTATCATTGTGTTTTCCTGCACCCAAAGGTATGAAAACATGGAGGACTGGGAACAGGAACACACAATGGTAAACCTATGAGCCAACCGCTAAAATTGGGTTTTCGGGTGTTTTCTACCAAGATATGACTTAGCAGACCGATTGCGTTTTAATATGCGAATCGAGTTTTAACTCATTCTGGAATTTCAGCCGTGAACTCGATGAGGTGATTGTCTGTGCTGCCGCCTCCCGGTCTATAATTAGTCAAGCTTTAATTTGTTTGGATTCCTATAGAGAAGTTCACATCACGTGCCTTTTACCGTAAAACGCTGAAAAAGCTGTAGGACACACAAGTAGAAAAAGCATTGATAAAAATAGTGATATCCGTCCTACAGCTGCAACAAAAACCTGTTCGTGACGTCACCTTACACAACTCTATTACGATTTGATAAATATTTAATTACTAATAAAGGAATAAGTTTTACATTGTATGGCCTCCTTTCTCTAAAATTAGTTAAAAATTTGTGTTGAAAAACATTGTTAACCCAAAGATCGTTGAGTTTTCGCCTTTCGGTTATTCTCCCAGGATTGGGTTTCTTTTTGAAAGTGATTTTTGAAGGAACGTTCGAAAACGCACGATTACCAACAGGGTAAACGGGCAAAAATGTAAAAATGAATAGAATTTTTCTTATTATTCATGGCAGTAAGTGTATCTGAATAGGGCGTTTAAATAAATAAAAAATTATATTCAAATTTACCGACTGAAGTTTGCCGTGTTGTTGTTATCGTCTTCAAATCCATTGTATAAGTGCGTTTTGGAGGAACGTTCGAAAACGCCTGGGCAATGGGACGAATTTACACCAGTTAAACTGAATAGAAATTTTTTTCTCATTCATGACAGTAGGTGTCCCTCAACAGGGCGTTTAAATACGTCAAAAATTTCCATTAAAATTTACTGATGGAAGTTTGCCATACATGTATGTTCGTTATCGTCTTCAAATCCAGTGTATAAGTGCATTTTGAAGGAACGTTCGGAAACTCCTGTGCAATGGAGCACCAGTAAAAATGAATAGAAATTTTTTTCTCATTCATGACAGTAGGTATCCCTCAAGAGGGCGTTTAACCCCTTGGACGGCAAGCACGAGGTCTAAAAATACTAAACTTTGCTATGTTTTGACACCAGTAATTTTAAATAGTGAATTTTTACCTTCTCAATCTGCAAAAAACAATAATAACTATTTTTATTTAATAATACTGGTGGAAAAGTTATATTAAAAAGTGGTATATATTATATACCGGTGCCCTTCAAGGGGTTAAATAATTAAAAAATTCCCATTAAAATTTACTGATGGAAGTTTGCCATGTATGTATGTTTTTTATCGTTTTCAAATCCAGTGTATAAGTGCATATTGAAGGAACGTTCGAAAACTCCTGTGCAATTGGGCACCAGTAAAAATGAATAGAATTTTTTTTTCTTATTAATGACAGTAAGTGTGCCTGAACAGGGCGTTCCCTTTCCGGCGCAGACAAATTCTGTTCGTAAAATGAGAAATTACTGACTGACACCGGAATTTTCAACGACTTTTTTAGAAAATAAGAAGCTTTCCTTTTAGAAACAAAATTTTCTTAAAATATTCTTGATGCCGAATGAAAGTTTGGAATTAAAATTAGGTGTGGGACCACTGTGCCGGAAAGGGTTAAATAAGTCTAAAATTTCTATTAAAATTTACTGGTGGAAGTTTGTCATGTTGGTAATCAGGATCTGAAATTCAAATTGACGCATTTAGCGCGTCCGTAACGTTGAGAATTAGACTCAGAAGGACGCTCTGATCGCGTTCGTAACGGTCTAAGGGTCTACAATACTCTTTAGAAAAATAACCTGTTAAATAATAATCATAGTGTAAATTTCAAATAAATATGGGTCAAACTAATATTTATATTTAGAAAAGAGGTAAAAAAAAAAACACTACTGTTAAAAAACTTGCAACTTATTCTTATTATTTTAGAATTAATATTTGTGCTTTTTTTGTCTGTTGATTAATTTCTTTATAAAAACAGACAAGGGATGCTGATCTAAATTGAATACTGTAAACATACATAAAATGATTTACTGAATAATCAGTGAATTGCAGTATATGGTGCTAAAACTATTATTTTTGCACTAAAAAAAATGATTAACAAAAAAGTTAACAAAGTTTCAACCTATTACATTATTATTATTATTATTATTATTTTGTTTTGTATAATTACAATTTTTGTTTCTTCGTCTGTCGAATTTTCTTTTTATAAAAGCAGAAACGAGTTGCTGTAAAAGTAGGTCATTTTGAAGATATTAAATCGAATATTGTAATGACATTCTTACGAAATAATCAGCGTCGTATATGGAACCCAAACTAATTTTTATATTTAGAAATCACGGCAAAACAGGAAACCAGTTATTGTTAAAACAAGTATAAAAGTGAAAAGAATGATTTTTTTAACACCCTTTTATAAGCATTAAACATTTATCTTGAAAATTTCACCTAATTTCATGACAGCAATTCAATTTTTTTTTCAGAAAATTCCGTTACAGTACAGTAACTTTGCGTGTACACCGAACTTGATTACGGAAAATTCACTGTTTTTTTAAACGCTTGGTAGGAAGCGCGAGCTATTGAATTTATTAAAAAATATATATATAATTTTTGCTCTGTTTCTTTTTTAAGATACAGCAACACAATAGACAAATTGAAACATTTATACATGTGTATCATGTATATCATGTACACCGAACTTAATTACGGAAAATTCACTGTTTTTTTAAACGCTTGGTAGAAAGCGCGAGCTATTAAATTTATTAAAAAATATATATAATTTTTCTCTGTTTCTTTTTTAAGATATAGCAACACAAAAGAAAAATTGAAACATTTATATTGAATTTATTTAAAAAATATATAATTTTTGCTCTGTTTCTTTTTTCAGATATGGCAACAGGAAAGAAAAAATCAAACATTATTTAAACTATATTTTTAGGATTTCAAATTGATTTTTCAACGTATAAATATAATTTAATTAATAGTAAACTATCAATGGATTAAGCATATATTTTTTAAATATATATTACTCTCTTTATGTTTTATTTACTTTTTCTACTTTTTAGTGTTTAAAATATTACGTTGTTGCAGTTTCACAGTCTGATAGCCTTTTTTGGCGGGCATGGTTTGGCGCATAATGAACTCCATTGTTGTTGTAACTCGTAAACAATTGTAACCATACATAATATTTGGCGATTTATCATTTGCGGCCGGTTAACGCAAAAATGCCTTAAAATTAATTGATTAATTTATAATTTAGTTCTAAAAATATTAAAATGTTGTATTGTCATCTGAAGCACACCTATGAACATTTTTTTTAAAAATAATTCTAGCATATCAGGTAGTGAGTTAATCGACTACAAAATTCCATCTTTACACACAAAAATCAAGTTGGGTTAAATAAGATAATATAAATAGCTTCAACTTATTACATTATCATAATTTGCCAACCTCACATAAAACTGTTTAATTTGACCCAAGCAGTTTTCATCTAAAATATTTATTTAATAAAATGATTGTGTGTGTCTAAATGGTATGTATTTGATTTAGTTTTTTAAGTAAAATATCTGGTTAACATGTTCATTGCCGGGTTAAAATTACCGGAATTTTATTTTATTTCGAAAGTTCGAATTCATACCAGAAAATACTAATAGCACTATTTACCTTATTTAATTACAAACATTTCGTGCTTACATAAAATAAAAATTCTTTCAAAATTTCCGGTACGAATTCGTAATTTTAGATTGAAAACCACGAGTATACTCGCTAAAAAGCGTTTACTTGACGTGGGTCGAATGGAACAGCTTTACACAAGGCTGACTGGTTATACATTATTATTGTTATTATTTCGGTGTTTCGAATAATTTTTACTTTTGCTTTTCAGTCTGTTAGATTTTCTCTTTATAAAAGCAGAAACGAGTTGTTGAAAAAGTAGGTCATTCTGACGCTATTAAATCGTTTGGCATTTAAGACAGAAAAAGTTCGTATTTCACATCTCTTTTTCGTATGGAATCCGGTTTCGAAGCAACAGAATATTATTCAAATGGATGCGGAAGCAGTAAATTCTCTATTTTATTTGAATATTTTTTGAACGTAAATCATTTAACGCTTGAACTCCTGTAGAGTTAGTTTGATTTAATCGAAAATGCTTCCGATGACGAGATAATCAATGTTTCTCGCGTGCTGAAGGAAGCACTGGATGTTATAGTTAGCACTGACACTAGACATACCAGAAATTTTACTCAAAATTCGATTATGTTATAAAAATATTTTACACCAGAATTTTCATTTAAAATAATTTAACTCGTACATTTAACTTATTTGGAACTTGAAAGAAGTTCATTAACCAGAGTCCCTGGAGCCACGGTGTCCGTATCTCTGGTAAGATCTCAATGTGGATCTTAAATTTATGACCGTAACCCATGGTTGCCAGTTAGGCCTTTTTCTTAATTCAGAAATATCAAAGTCATAACGGAAATTCCAATTGCGACGATGCATTCTACAGTCCAGAAACACAAGGTGCATGCTTACACTCCTTGGAATTTCCAAGGAGGTATGCATGCACTATCTTTCAGAATATAACACTTCTATTTAAATTTTAAATCGTAGAATCCGTAATCACATCGTTTAATCGCTGGATTTGTTATATTTTTCTACGATTAAATAAGGCGAAAAATTCTATTAAAAATTTTTGGTACAGATGTAAGCATGATGGAAACTGTAAGCGTAGTCATGTAAAAAAAGGGGAAAAAATGCATAGTTCAACGATTATAATTTTTTAAAAAATCACAAAATTTTTCTGAAAGCAAACACGGATCCCCTATTTCCTTAACAAAATAAAGACTGCCACATTTTTCATGTATGCCACGCTCTTGTGAAACACACGCACCACAATTTTTATCATCTCATTTGTGGAGAAAATGTATATTTATGAAGCAACAGCATGGGAGAAAAGTATTTCAAAAAGGTTTGATTCTATAAAAATCGTACAATAAGTAATAAAATTGCATAGATTGATTCACAAAGAATTGCTTCAGAATTTTGTTAATTTAAATACAGAGAAAATAAAATCCCTGACGGCTCGGCCTACAGGCACAGGTAGATTTCGAAGACGCAGACCGTGGGATGCCTGTTTGTCGGGAATTGCGGAAGAAATTACCTTTTTGCGATGATGCTGCAGTTGGAATCGCCTACTTCGAAACCAAACTTATTTGCAGGCGGAGCCAGCAAGGTTTTTTTTTTTTTTTTTTTTTTTTTTTTTTGCTATAAGAGTTGGTTCTATAAAAAACATGTCAATATAAAAGTTTTAGATAATATTAAGAAGATTTATAATAAATTTAAGCGGATTTGAAATCTTGGGAATTGACGAAGTTATGAATTTTTTTCTTCTAAAACCCGCCTTCCCCCCCCCCCCTAAGGCAATTTTTAATTATATAAAAAATCTGTCATACATAAATTTTCGACCCTTCTCCTAGAAGTAATAATAACTTCAAACGGATTCGATACGTATCATAATTAAGAAATTATGGGTTTTTTTCTGTTTTCACAAAAAGTCCCCCCCCCATTCCCCCCCCCCCCCTCCTTGGTTCGACTTTGCCCATTAACGAAGTTGAACGAGATTTTATGACCCTTGATTTTATGTATCAGTTTCGAAAAGATGCGGGAGTTGGAACCGCCTACTTCGAAAAATAACTTGTTTGCAGGCGGAGCCGGCAGGGATTTTTTTTTTTTTTTTGCTGTAACGGTTGGTCCTATAAAAAACTTGTCAATATAAAAGTTTTAGATAATATTAAGCGGGTTTATAATAAATTTAAGCGGATTTGAAATCTTGAGAATTGACGAAGTTATGAATTTCTTTCTTCTTAAACCCCTATCTCCCCCTCCCCCTTGAGGCAATTTTTAATGATATCAAAAATCTGTCATACATAATTTTTTTGTCCTTTTCCTAGAAGTAATAATAACTTCAAACGGATTCGATACGTATCATAATTAAGAAATTATGGGTTTTTATTCTGTTTCAACAAAAAGCCCCCCCATCCCCATCCCCCCCCCTTGGTTCGATTTTGCCCATTAACGAACTTGACCGAGATTTTATGCCCCTTGTTTTTATGTATCAGTTTCGAAAAGATGCGGCAGTTGGAACCGCCTACTTCGAAAAATAACTTGTTTGCAGGCGGAGCCGGCAGGGATTTTTTTTGTTTTTAATTTTTTTTTGCTATAACGGTTGGTCCTATAAAAAACTTGTCAATATAAAAGTTTTAGATATTACTAAGAGGATTAATAATAAATTTACGCGGATTTGAAATCTTGTGAATTGACGAAGCTATGATTTTTTTTCTTCTAACCCCCCCCCTTTTTCCCCCCCTTGGGGCCATTTTTTATTATATAAAAAATCTGTCATACATAAATTTTCGGCCCTTTTCCTAGAAGTAATAATAACTTTAAACGGATTCGATACGTATAATAATAAAGAAATTATGAGGGTTTTTCTGTTTTCACAAAAAGCCCCCCCCCCATTTCCCCCCCCCCCCTTGGTTCGATTTTGCCGATTAACGAACATGACCGAGATTTTATGTCCCTTGATTTTATGTATCAGTTTGGAAGAGATTTATGCAGAATTTTTCCAGTTATCGTGGTCAGAAAAAAGTGACATAGATAGATAGATAGATAGATAGATAGATAGATAAAGTTTTGAACTGGTGGTGTTTTTGGGTTCTGGGAGTCATGATCGGCGTAGATCTGCAAAAATTTTTCAAAATTTCCAACTTAGGTGAGAATGTAATAGGTAGTATTTCTTATGAAATCTACCTAAAATGCGCGGCATACACCAAAATATTAGATAAATCAAAAATTGTAAATAAATAAATAAATATTTAACCACTGACCTGGATAATTATCTTTTTAAGTATTCCAGATTTGCATATGCTGTTATATTTAAAGCAATAAAATAATTTTAGATATGTTTAAAAAGTAACTCAACGGTGTTTATTTTAACATGAAACTACAATGTCTGACCATGACTTTGAACGTCTGTTGGGATAAAAAAAAATCCCTGACATTCAGCCAATTTGCGTAGGATGTTTAAAGCCGTTAACCTCTCAAAAAGAATTCGAAAGGCTGAAGATATGCTTCCATAAAATTATTAAATTGAATAGATTAATGCTTCTTCTACATCGTATAATTCGAAATAGTCTGGTTTATACATTGAAGAAATATTCCCTGAATCCGTTTATCACTAGAACTACCATGAGTCGTCATTTTGAAGGCTATCAAATGAATATAATCCGATTCGAACAAGAAATTTCTTTTCAAAATAAATTAAATAGAAAACGCGCAGGAAAATGCTAAATGAATAAGTTACATAGTTTTAAATAAAAATTCTGGTGTGAAATAGTTTTATAAAACTTGAGTAAAATCTCCGGTAGTTTTAGTGTTAAGTATATCTTTACAATTATTCCTTATGTATATGTGTGTATATAAGTGTGTAGTAAATGTGTATCGATAAATGTGTGTATAAGTGTATGTTGGCGGTTTTTTTTTACGTTTTCAGGTCTTTAGAATCCGTTTTGGTTTTTTTTTTTTTTTTTTTTTTTTTTTTTTTTTTTTTACGATTATGTATGTGTATGTGTTAGATATGACTTCAGGCTCATTTTTTAAAGCAAGAGCTCGACGATTTGAAATTCGAGTCCGAAAACTTGTGTGTCACCAGAGCTCGAGTCCAATACTGACTGTATGCAGTAGAAGATTGTTAATAACATTTAAAATATGTTTCAAGATTAATTTTCTTATTTAAAACTATCTTCGTACATAGAAATAATTATTAATCCTAAATATTCTCCCATTCGATAAAATATCCCAGTAATAAATAACCATCGATAAAATCCCCAATAAAATTTTTACTTTGAGTCCGAAGACTGGTATAAAAATCGAGTTCGACCACATTTCGGGACCGGATATCTCTACTGGGAATGCGTGTGTGTAAAAACGATAGCGTTCGAACAATATTTTCCATTGAGACCTAATTAAGCAAATATGTTCTAGACAACTATTGCAAGAACAAATTTCGTATTCGTACAAATTCGTACATTTCATTTCCGTACCAAATCGGACAATGAGTTTGGTATCTAAACCATTTTTAAATCATTTTTCCATCACGTTGTGTTGAAGAGAAAACCTATTAGTATTTTCTTTTTTTTAACTCAATTATTCAATTAAAACCCTCTAAGCGTCCGGCATTGTAAATATCAACAACATATCTCAAATTTCGTCAAAATGGCAGTTTTGGTTGTACTACTCTTTATGTTACAATTCATATACAAAAACTTCTTAAAATTTCAACACTCTAACAAATACATGTTTCTATAAATGAACTTTAGAACATTTCATCCTTGGCTGATTCCATTCAAGGATAATTCACTCATTTAAGAGTGATAAATGCGCCGTTTAAACTCCATCGTTAAATGTCGATGCACTCGATAGCTTCGTAAAGACATTCGCGTTTAAGTAACCCTCAAGTTACACGCGTGGGCTTTAAATTCGTGTCCTGCAGCCATGAAATTTATCATGTTGAGATAAATGAAAATGTACCAACAGATTAAATGAATTTAAAGATCGTGTCAGCGAAAGCAAATATTTAATCATTGAGGATTTTTCTCAGAGTGTAAAACGAAACGGGTTGCTGACTTTAGTTAGTATCTTAGTGCTCTAAATTTTGTTAATTGCTTGAAATACCTCAAGAATTTTATCAATTATTTGTAATGGGCTGTGCAAGGTTCTAGTTTTTACTTGCTTTTGAGAGAAATGGTTGTATCGGCGTTTATTCGTTACTTTAAAAGCTTTTATTTACCCTCTTCGAGATGAGCATTCGTTGCAGAATATTTAATATACCGGCTCTTAAAAGAATATATATATTTTTTTTTACTTTCTTCTAACTTTACAAGAAGAAAGTATTGGATTCATGAAAATTTTCGATTTCCGGTTTTCGACGATTTTATACGTTTTAGAAGGTCCAGAACACGATTTGATTGTTTTTAGAAAATGTCTGTTAGTCTGTGACTCTGTGTGTCTGTATGTGGCAAAAATTTTGTGGGCGCTCTATCTCAAGAACTAAAGCATGAAATTTAATAAAATTTTATATTCAGTTAGTACCTGATATAAATTGGTGCTGATTAGTTTTTGGTGAAAATCGCTAGACAGGTAGCGCTGCTATGCTGCATTTATCGCGATTTCCACAATAGCTCTATCTCAAGATCTATTACAGTTATTTTCATCAAACTTCAGATTCAGTTAGACCTTGACGTAAATAGACACTGATTACGTTTTGGTGTAGATATCTCAACAGGTGGCGCTGCTATACCACTTGTTTCTCGATTTTTATGATAGCTATATCTCAAGAACTAATGCACGGAATTTCATCAAACTTCAGATTCTGTTATAACTTGACATAAATAGATACTGCTTACGTTTTGGTGTAAATATCCCAACAGGTGGCGCTGCTGAGCTACTTTTTCCTTATTTTCACGATAGCTATATATCAAGAACTAATGCATGGATTTTCATCAAACTTCAGATTCAGTTACGTTGACATAAGTTGTTGTTGATTAGGTTTTGTTCTAAATCGCTCAATATGTGGCGCTACTATGCTGCATTTTGCAGGATTTACACGATTTTAGCGATAGTCTTATCTCAAGAACTAATACACGGAATTTAATAAAACTTTAGATTCAGTTAGACATTGATATAAATTGGTGCTTATTCGTTTTAGTGCATGTGACATCTGTGAGAGATAGAAGAAAATTTTGGGATTGGTCCATCCCACAATTTTTTACTTTCTTCTATCTTTACAAGAAGAAAGTATTGGATTCATGAAAATTTTCGACTTCCGGTTTTCGACGGATTTATAGGTTTTCGAAGGTCCTGAACACGATTTGACTATTTTTAGAAAATGTCTGTCTGTGACTCTGTCTGTCTGTCTGTCTGTATGTGACAAAAATTTTGTGGGCGCTCTATCTCAAGAAATAATGCTCGGAATTTAATAAAACTTTAGATTCAGTTAGTCCCTAATATAAATTGGTGCTGATTAGTTTTTGGTAAAAATCGCCCGGCAGGTGGCGCTACTATGCAGCTTTTTTCGCGATTTCCGCAATAGCTCTATCTCAAGAACTAATGCTCGGAATTTAATAAAACTTTAGATTCAGTTAGTCCCTGATATAAATTGATGCTGATTAGGTTTTGGTAAAAATCGCCCGGCAGGTGGCGCTGCTAAGCAGCATTTTTTGCGATTTCCGCAATAGCTCTATCTCAAGAACTAATGCTCGGAATTTAATAAAACTTTAGATTCAGTTAGTCCCTGATATAAATTGGTGCTGATTAGGTTTTGGTAAAAATCGCCCTGCAGGTGGCGCTGCTATGCAGCATTTTTCGCGATTTCCGCAATAGCTCTATCTCAAGAACTAATGCTCGGAATTAAATAAAACTTTATATTCAGTTAGTCTCTGATATAAATTGGTGCTGATTAGTTTTTGGTAAAAATCACCCAGCAGGTGGCGCTGCTATGCAGCATTTTGAAGGATTTACACGATTTTGGCGATAGTCATATCTCAAGAAATACTGCACGGAATTTAATAAAACTTGAGCTTCAGTTATACATTGATATAAATGGGTGCTGATTCTTTTTAGTGTATGCGAAACCTGTGTGAGATAGAAGAAAGTTTTGGGATTGACACATCCGACTAGTTTTTTAAGTAGTGAAAATACAGTTGCCGAACAGTTGATGTCGGTTAAGGGGCTTCCGAGTTGCAGACAACTTTACGCCCAGTCTATTTGTGAGTAGAGTGTCTTGTATTAAATTGAGCCGTTGGGAAAAGTTAAGATGTAGTATTAACTACAAGATAAAAGAACAATTATAATGAAAAGGATAGATGTAAAGTTATGAAAAGAGATGATAACAACATGTTCGTGAAACAGCACATAAATGCCAAGTGGTGAAAAAACGGGCAAAGAATTAAAAAAAAAAAAAAAAAAAAAAAAAGAGTATTCAAAAGACCTATACTTTTTTTTTTTTTAGTATAGCATTGATGTTAAGTTTCAATTAAGAAATTACGTATTTATAACGTGGAAAAAAATGAGAAAGTATGAATAAAAAAGTGTGCTTTCATTAAAATACACAATATTTTCCACTAAAAATTACTGGTAGGAAAAGAGTTAAAATTTTTTGTTTGTTTAATAAAATTTTTTTAGAAGCATGTTAGACACATATGGACTCAGAATTTGTTTTGTAAAAATATAAGGTGTTTCTGGTGTTGCAATTTGCATAGGTACTAAAGATTGCTGATTTTAATTGCTACTATTCCCGAATAGTAATCTTCGTTCCATTTAATACTAGAATTATGCGATTAAATAAGGCGAAGCTTTCTAGTTGGAAGTATTAGAATTCAAAATCTGCAATTCTTAGCAGTTGCAGTTAGTGAAATTGTAGCTACAGTTTAAATAAAACTGTAATGAAATGTTAGCATAAGCAAATTCTGAACCATTGCCAATATTTTTCAGACTGTATATAACAAAAAGAGGTGTTGACTTTGGATAGTCTCAATCTGCTCTAAATTTTGCATAAATATCATATTTGCATAAAAATTGCATAAAATATATCATGACTTTAACAAGTGCTAAAGATATACTGTGCACGCTAGTTTTTCATTTGTAAGTAATCCGCGTTTATCAATTGATATTGAAGGTTTTTTCTTAAAGACAGTTAACAACTTTTGATTATTTTAAGAGTGAAGTTAGGTTTTACATTGAAAATATTTGCAATGAAACGTCACTATTACAGAAATAATGATTTCACTTTGGAAATAATTGCAAAGAAAATTCCAACATTCCAGGAAAACCTGCTTTGCATTCCAATTAGGAATTCGATCTCGAAACATTTTTTTTGTCAATTATAGTGCAATATTTGTAAATGTAAAAACATGAATGTTGGAGCAATATATTATGCTAATATTGTCCAAGATATACCCAATACTGATCAAGCTATAACCAATACAAACATTATTAACAAAGTACTGGTTTGAAAAAAAAAAATTAAATCACTGAACAGTTTTAACTTAATATAGATTCTTTGGAGTCAAGTTGAGTGACTCGAAAGGTTCATGACATGAAGTTCCACGCGTGGTCTTGGAATCTGTGCCCCTAATGTAACGCAGTTTTCTTGCCGTAATAAGCAAAACTAATTTAGAAACGCGTACCACAACTGAAAACGCACTTCCAGCAATTATTGTTAACAGACAGTACTGCAACAGAATATTTTTGTGTGTCCCTGTAAATTAATGATCAATGCTATGCACACCACATTCCACAGTAAGCCTCTTATGATAAAGAAACCATATATATTCTTTTCAAAATTAAAGAAATCTATATTTAAAGTATTTTAATAAATATATTTTCCCTTTTCTACATTATCGCATTTTATATACATTCTCGGCACTTAAAGACGCGCCTATTTTCTTTTTCTCTCAACGAAAAGTTTTGCAGTCAAAATCACATCTATTTTTATCAATGTATCGTTAATGTACTTTTTAATTCCCTTGCCAGAATCACTGTAAAAGACACCATATTCTAATCAAATCACACCATATTCTATAGCAAGCCTCTGATAGTGCACTTCAGTGATATTTATCAATTTAAATATGTTTGAAATAGTGTAACATCAATAAAATGCACTGAAAACGGTATTTCCCCATTGATCGTAATGGAATGAAATACTTTTGAGTGTCCCTGTAAACTAACTATAAATGGCACACACTTCATTTTCAATACCGAACATGGCATGGTAAACCTCATTATCATATAATTCATTACATGGCAATCCGAGCACATTTACGAGAGTTAGAGCATGGGCAGACAGACAGACAGACAGAGAAACCGAATTCATAAACTCTTTCAATTATGTTGGAAAGTGTTGAAAAGCAAAAACACTTACTATGAAAATAAAGAAGGATAAGCATTAATTTTGCCTTCACTCCTTCACAATTTCATAAAGATGTTTCCTTTTTTTTAAATTTTGATTGTTTAAAAATCATTTAGAATGTTTTTTATTCCTCTCTGATTGATTTTTGTTTGAAGATTGTTTAAATGTGGCTATAGAAGATAAAATAATCTTCTAAAACTTGGTCAAACAATCTTCAAACAAAAATCAATCAGAAAGGCAATAATTATAGATTCCAATCACTTCACGATGAGCATCCCGTACAGTTCATTCATAGATTATTTTCGAATAGCAATTTTTTCTTTTTTTGATTCGTGGAAATTCTGTGATTAAATACGCCAAAATATACTGATTTTAAGTACTAGCATTCAAATTCAAGGATTTTGTGCACCGTATACGTGTCGCCGCTTCTCGCAAAGGAGCTAAGTTATATGAAACCAATCAAAACATCTTTAAAAAAAAAAGACAAAAAAAAAAATCTTACCCAAGATTCTTATGTATCCAAATACTTTCATTTTTATGTCAACTGCCATAGACAGTTGTAATTTAATACGTTTAAGGGCAAATGGAAAAAAAAGCCTGAAAGATAATTCGTACATTGAATTATTAAAAATACGTTTTCTTAAGAAATTACTGGTGTGAATATATATTTTTTAAATCGTTCATTCTTTTATACATATTAGAAGAAAGTATTCGAATCACAAAAATTTGCGACTTCCGTTTTTTGATGAATTGACATGATTTGGAATGTCCTGTATTGACCCCGAATTAACTATTTTGGGACAATGTCTGTCTGTCTGTGTGTGACACTACATTTGTGGCCGATTTATCTCAAGATCAAAAGCACGGAATTTCGAAAAACTTTATATTCTGTTATACTCTGACATGAACTGGTGTTAATTAGGTTTGGGTTTATATCGACCATCATTAAGGGCTCCCACCACGTTTTAGTCTTCAAAAAAAGGGGGAAAGGGGACCATTTATACTACAAAAGGGGACTTTTTGGGACCATTTATATTTACAAATTCAACTGAAAGGGGTCCACATGTCTAAAATTACTGCACCCAGGTTTCCTAAATATGCAATTTTTTTTAATTACCACAGAAAATATGTTAATTGATTGTCTTTACAAAGATGCCATTAAACAATGTACATAGCTTTATTTAACGCACTTAAATAAACCACAAAGAAATTTTTTGTAAATTGTGGTGTGATTGAATGTAAAAATATTCGCCCGTCCTGACCCGTAATCAAAATGTTAACAGTAGCTAGTTTTTACATAATAACACTTAAAGGTTTTTATTTAAGAATCTACAACAGTTTTCATTTAATGGCATTTTTTTCAAAGCATGTTATAAGCGTGGGTTCGGAAGTTGTTTCCTGAAGGTATATAAGGCGTTTTTCATGTCACCATGAATCAAAGTGACATTTTAATTAGAATAATGATGAAATGTAAACATAAGCAAATTCACAATCGTTTCTGGTATTTCTCAGACTCTGTTCAGTGTCTTTGAGATCTAAATTTTGTTAATTGCATGAAATATCTCACGATTTTATAAAATACTAGAAAGTATTCTGTACAGAAAGTTATAGATTTTCATTTATTTATAGATGCATTTGCCTTTTTTGATTAATCTTGATGTGTTTACTTAAAAAATAGTCCACAGTTTTTATTTTTCAGAGTGAGGATAGAACCATAGATTTGGATCCCATCGCCTTTAGATGAGTGTATATGTACCAATATATTAACCCTTTGATTACGGTTCAAGACTGGAAACAGTTTTTTGTATCCGATCGTACAACAGTTTACAAATACTTTTCTTTGTGGTAGATTTCTCTTGAAAATATTCTACTATGGCAGAGATTATTTTTCAAAAAGTGGTACGAATCGAATAAAAATTAGTCCACTGGGAAATATATGTCCCAAGCTGTAATAAAAGGGTTAAATGAAATTTAAGATAAGAGGCTCAAAGATTGTATCAATGAAAGCAAATATTTAATCATTTTGAATTTTGTCCATTGAAAAATGAAAAGGGTTGTTGATTTTGACCCCCACCTCCCTCTGTGCCAACATTTGATTAATTGCATGTCATATCTGAAGATTTTTTTCATGTGCTTGAGGCATCGGCGCCAAGTTCTTGGAGGCAATCAGGCAAACTTCTACCACTAATTTTTAAATGTTATTTTTGTCTAAATTAATCAAAATCATTAAACAGGGAAAAAAATGTTTTTAAAATTTGTGTAGAAGTATACGTGAATTCCTAATTTGTCCCTTGAAGTCGGCGCCAATGGCTTGAGGTACACTGTGCACCAAGTTCTGGCTTTTATTTGTGCGCGTGACAAATGTATACATCTGCGTTTATCAATTGTTATTGAATGTTTTTACTATAACCTAGTTACAATCAATATTGCTTATACAAGTGCCCACTATTGTCCACTGTTGTTGAATCGCATTGAACGGCAATACTTCTATTGAAATTTCAATATTGGCTAAATATTGGCTTTACATTGAAAATATTTACAATGGAATACACTTATGAATATACAGGCCTCCCCCGACTTACGCAATTAACGCGTTCAGCAGATTTTTACGTAACTCGAATTTTACGTAAGTCGAATGTGTAATTTGCTTAAGTAAAATTTCGTAAGGAACTGCAATATTTATTATGTGTATATATAGATTATTTACACAGTATTAATTTTTAAATAAAGCATTATGCAGCAGTATTTACTTGGATAAAAATTATACAAGTATAAAAAAAGAAAAAAACATTTCAAATAAAAAATATCTTGTGGAATTTGGGATTTATAAATTTAACATTGATGGAGTAATTTATAACAATTTTGAGATAACTTCAAACGACTATAAAAGTAAGAAATAATTAAAGAGGACTGACTCACCTCTTCTCCATGAATTTTCGATGACAAGACAAATGAATAGCACTCACAAAATGAAATAATTCTTGATAAGCACAAATTGTATTTATTAAGAAATAGATGACAACAATGAATAACGAACAATAAAGATTCGTTGTTATGATAATACTGTATATTCCCAACAAAAATATAACTCTCTCTAATACATAAAACTATATTAAAATAATCACAGAAATGATCTTATGGACAGAAGATTTTGTCCAGAAAATAAAAAATATTCAGATTTCTAAAGGAACTATTCTAGCTAGTTTAGATACTGTGTCTCTTTACCCATCTATTGATACAAATGAAGTTGTACAAAATATTAATTTGGCAACAGAAGATTTTGTCCAGAAAATAAAAAATATTCAGATTTCTAAAGGAACTATTCTAGCTAGTTTAGATATTGTGTCTCTTTACCCATCTATTGATACAAATGAAGTTGTACAAAATATTAATTTGGAAATTGATAAACAAAATAATTTAAGTGATAGCGTAAAAACATCTCTAAAGTCAGGACTTAACCTTATCATTAATAACAACGTTTTCATGTTTAATAAGAAATTTTACAGACAAAATAAAGGAGCACCTATGGGATCTCCTATTTCCGGTCTGTTGGCAGAATTTAAACTTAGACCTATGGAGGAATTTATTTTTAAAAGTTTGAATTTAACACCAGAAGTTTGGCTAAGATACGTGGACGATATCTTTATCACATGGAATCATGGAAAGCAGGAACTCCTATCTTTCCTCTCAAAAATAAATGAAATAGACGAAAATATTAAATTTACGTTGGAAATAGAAGAAAATTCATCACTGCCGTTCCTGGATATTCAATTAATTAAAGATGGCAACAACTTAAAACGTAAAGTCTACCGTAAACCGATGAGAAGTAACACAATAATCCCATTTAATGCCTCTACAACTTTTTCTTATAAGATTGCTGCCTTCAATTCGTTCATCAAGCGTGCTTTTCTGGTTTGTTCAAGTGAATTCATCCAAGATGAACTTAATTTTATCAGAGATATCGCCATTGACCATGAATTCCCTGCTCATCAAGTACAGAAAATTATAGAAAAACTCAATGGCCATTTAATTCAGCATCCTGTCCCTAGCAATAATAAACCAAACTATCGGAAATTCCAATATATACCTATTATATTTGAAAGGATTAAAAGGGCCCTCATTAAATACAATATCCATCTTATTGCTGTCCCTCCCAGAAAATTGGTTGACTTAGTTTCATGTAAATTAGATCCTATCCCCCCTGATCAATTCGCAGGTGTTTATGAAATCCCCATTAGCTTAAATAATAATAGTATAATTTTTTACATTGGTATGACTAAAAGAAAGTTTTTGGAAAGGTTAAAAGAGCATAAAAACGACATAAAATTTGGAAAGTTATCCATTGCACTCTCCCGGTTTTGCGCTCAAAATAATGATACTGCAATTAATTTCGATAAAGCAAGAATAATCTATAGGTTCAATAACCCATTTAAAGCCGCCATTAGGGAATCATGGGAGATTAAAATTAGGAAGGATTGTATTTGTAATGATAACTTTTCTTTCAACATACCTAGTTTATGGAATACATTTTTAACCCCTTGTTAATTCATAGTTTAGTTTTTCGCTCTTTGGCAACAGAGAGCGCCCGCTTATTTTATTTAAATTTTTCCAAGCTGTTGATTTCAATTTTCTCGTGTCGAAAATTAAAAGGTCCGTAGTCGTTTGTGTTGTTCTTCTTCCCCGATGATGGCTTTAAGTTTAAACCCGAAACATGTAGGATTTTAGCTCTTTTATGAGTTTAAAACAATTTTTACACTGATTTTAGCAACTAATAGGCACAAGTTGTGCAATTTGTATTTTTAAAATAACTAGTTAACAGTGTAATGTCCAAATGGATTCAATTATATTATAATAGTTATAATTTTTATCTACATATTTTATTTATAATATAATTATCAAAAGTATGGAAACGCGTATCAAATGCGCTAGTGAGTTCATAAATGTAATTTTCAAAAACATTTTACGTAACTGCGAATTTACGTAAGTCGCAGTATACGTAAGTCGGGGGATGCCTGTATATGAAAATATTGGCAATAAAATGGCGTAGTATTTCTTGTCAATATTGGTGCAATATTGATAAAATGTAAATATACCACATTATTGAGGAAATAGTTAATTCTAATACGGTCAATATTGGAAAATATACAGTCAATAAAAACAATATTGGCAAAATATTGCGAATGTTGCATTTTGAAAATGTTGCAGTAGCAAGGCTTTTGTAAATATTATTGATAACTACTAATTGATGTACTTAAAGTGTTTATTTAATGCTAACAAATCTATTGTTTTAAAATCTGACAAGTTATTTTAGCTTTTGTGCAATTTCTGAAAAATTCATGATTGATACACTCTGACATATCAAACTCCTTGAGAGGGCAATTACTCCCCTAGCCTTCCCAAACGGTGCCCTTTAGTGTTTGCCACCTGTTGAGGTGCGCTCTTGCTTACTAAACGATTGGACATGCCTACTATACATCCAGGCACCGCCCCTGAATACTAGTCCTGAGCGCTGACACAAAAATGGCGGCTGTCGTAGGCGGATTTTTTAATCGTTTGTACAGTCCCCTAAATTTACACACCAGTAATATCTAAAAGTTTTCTTTGACTTATTTGATCTCAGAAAAATAAGGAGAAGAAGATTTTTAGAAATTATCGGTGTTCAAATTCGAAGGGCTGTACAAACGCTGAAAAATATCCGCCTACGATAGCCGCCATTTTTGTGTCAGAGCGCCGGCCTTGTATTCAGGGGTGGTGATCCAGGACCTGATGACCAACGGGGCAACTTCCACAGTAAAAAGGAATAATTTTTTTAAATTATTATTCATGGCAGTAGTGTTTCATGAATGCGTTTAAATAATGCGAAAATTCCGATTAAAATTTACTGGTGGAAGTTTAACCCGTTGGTAATCAGGCCCTGTCTAGATCACCACCATTTGTTTTGTCTTGGTATCTCTCAGACAATTGATAAATATACGATTTTAAGGGAAAACAAATCACAGCTTAAATACGACTTAACCCTCTAGCCGTGGGCGATGTTTCCTTTCTCTTATATAAAACCGCGGCCTATTTTTATTCGTCTCTTATAATAATTATAAGGATTGAATGTCACCGGAATTGAGAAACAGATTTATTTGCAAATAAATAAAAGCAGTTTCTTCATGTACATTATAAAAACAAATTTTTATTTAAAAATTCCGGTGGGAATGCGGCATTTATGGATTCAAAATATTTCAAAAACCAAAGAACTTTCAAAATGAAATGCTATATATATATATTATAATTTGTAAACGAATCTCTCTATTTCTAAATAAAAGAAGATAGATTCAACGAAAAAATAGAATCTCCCGATGCTTAAGTACTATACAAATTATAGGGAACGTCAAAATAGCGTTCCCCGCGGAATTGTATAAAATAAGGGAAACGCGATAGGAGCGTTACCCGCGGCTGGAAGGTTAACATGTGATTAATAACCTCTTTTTATAACTATTGCCCTACTGCTGCTTTTCGTCAAAATGTTTATATCTATTTAAAACCAGAAGTAACCGGAAGGCAACGTATGTAAATGCCATTAAATGCTTTTAAGAAACCGCACAAACATGCCGCCTAGCTCCCCGTACAGATTCGAACTTACCTCTGAAATAATTAGCCGGGGCAAGACTATTTTATTGTACTTCCCACAAATAACTCAAATATTGCGCATTCCTCCCGCCTTTTCGGATTCGTTGAAGCGAACAACGGTAATGTATTTTCAGTAAAAACTAATTGCTGTAAACTTTTTCTCTTGAAGAATGGTTATTTTTCTTCCACTCAAAACTTTCAAATAAGTAGGGCACCAAGCAAACAGAAACCGCGGAAATACAGACGGAGTCATGAGAGAGTATTTTCTGCATAGGATCCAAATTTAGTAATGTGTGTTTGACTGTGTTTAGTAATGTGGGTTTTAGTAATGTGTGTATGTTATAAATGCATATGCTAGAATAAAAATTAAAGGGACTTTTCACTCACATGAAAACATCCGCTCGCTAATATTAAACCTATGGGCAGGTTCTTTTCGAATTTCTCGTTTCAATTTGAATATTTTTAAACATTTTTTTTTTTTTTTTTTTTTTTTTTTTTTTGCATAGGATAGCTGAGGGCGATCAAATAAAATATGGCTACATTTTACTTTTTCGATTTTGGTTACAGATTTTTTTAATAAAGGTACTTTCACTTTCGGAACCGGTTTTGAAAATAAAAGTACCTTTATTAAATAATAATAATAATAATAATAATAAAAATCTGAAACCAAAATCGAAAAAGTAAAAAAAAAAATAGCCATATTAGAAATCGACCTCAACTATCCTATACAAAAAAAAAAAAAATCCTTTAAAAATATTTAAATTCAAACCAGAAACTCGAAAAGAAGCTGCGGGTGTTTTCGCGTGAGTGAAAAGTACCCTTAAAGCTGTTAATCAGTGAATTCCCAAATTACCTTCTCTAATGTGTCTTCTAAGCGAATGAAGCATTCGTATATTTAAATTATCTCCTCAGGATATTAATACTTTTAACTTTTTTTTTCTGTGTACACTTCTTAAATGATAATACTTTTAACTTCTTTTTTATGTGTACACTTCTTAAAGAAATTCTATTTTTTTTTCTTATTTGTCAAAATATTTCTAAAATATATACTTAATTGTATGAGGAGTATTAAAATCTTACTGAGTTTTGCTAAGATTGTAACATATAAAATTATAAATTATGTATTTATTTTAGAAATATTTATACAAATAAGAAAAAAAGAGACATCCTTTAAGAAGAGAACACAGAAAAAAAAAGAAGTTAAAAATATTAATTTCCTGAGGGAGATATTTTAAACATACGAATGCATTAAGGGTGTTGGCCATAGCCCGTGAGATCTCATATCCCCCACGCTAAAGTTAAGCCTATGGACGTTGAATGTAAGTTACTTTTACTTTCTTCTATCTTTACAAGAAGAAAGTATTGGATTCATGAATATTTTCGACTTCCGATTTTCTTCGAATTTATACGTTTTAGAAGGTCCTGAACACGATCTGACTGTTTTTAGAAAATGTCTGTCTGTGACTGTGTCTGTCTGTATGTGACAAAAATTTTGTGGGAGCTCTATCTCAAGAACTAATGCACGGAACTTAATAAAACTTTATATTCAGTTAGTCCCTGAAATAAACTGGTCCTGATTAGTTTTTGGTGAAATCGCCCAACAGGTGGCGCTGCTATGCTGCATTTTTCGCGATTTCCACAATAGCTCTATCTCAAGAACTAATGCAATTATTTTCATAAAACTTCAGATTCAGTTAGACCTTGACATAAATAGATGCTGATTACGTTTTGGTGTAGATATCCCAATGGGTGGCGCTGCTATACCACTTTCTTCATGATTTTTACGATAGCTATATCTCAAGAACTAATGCACGGAATTTCATCAAACTTCAGATTCTGTTAGACCTCGACATAAATAGAAGCTGCTTACGTTTTGGTGTAAATATCCCAACAGGTGGCGCTGCTATGCTACTTTTTTCATTATTATCACGTTAACTATACCTCAAGAACTAATGCACGAATTTTAATCAAACTTCAGATTCAGTTAGACGTTGTCATAAGTTGTTGTTGATTAGGTTTTGGTCTAAATCTGCCAACAGGTGGCGCTGCTATGATGCATTTTGCACGATCTACGCGATTTTAGCAATAGTCATATCTCAAGAACTAATGGACGGAATTTAAAAAACTTTAGATTCAGTTAGACCTTGATATAAATTGGTTGCTGATTCTTTTTAGTGTATGCGAAAGCTGTGTGAGATAGAAGAAAGTTTTGGGATTGGCACATCCGACTTGTTAAAATATCTCCTCAGGAAATTAATATTTTTAACTTCTTTTTTCTGTGTACTGTTCTTAAAGGATGTCTCCCTTTTTTTTAGTTGTCATATTTCTAAAATATTAAAGATTATTAAAAGATAAATATTGAAAGCTTCACGAGGTGTGAGAGGGATTTTAAATTTTAACAGCTAAGAAAAACTAGTTGGATGTGCCAATCCTGAAACTTTCTTCTGTCTCAGACATGTTCATATCTCAAAGTAACAGAATATGAAGTTTGATGAAATTTCGTGCATTAATTCTTGAGGTATGACTATCGCTAAAATCGTGTAAATCCTGAAAAATACAGCATAACAGCGCCACCCGTTGGGCAATTTACACCAAAACGTAATCAGCAACAACGTATGTCAACGTGTCAACGTCTAAATGAATAATCAGCACCAAATTATATCATGGTCTAAGTGAATCGAAAATTAAACTCCATGCATTAGTTCTTGAGATATGACTGTCGCTAAAATCGTGTAAATCCTGAAAAATGCAGAATAGCATCGTCACCTGTTCGGAGATTTACACCAAAACACAATCAGCATCTAATTATGTCAAGGTCTAATAGAATCTGAAGTTTGATGAAATCCCGTTCATTAGTTCTTGAGATATGGCTATCTTGAAAATCGGGAATAATCCAGCATAGCAGTGCCACCTGTTGGGTGGTATTCATCAAAACATACAGCCCTAATTAGCGCCAATTTATATCAAAGTCTAACTGAATATAAAGTCTTATCAAATTCCGTGCATTAGTTCTTGTGATAGAGTGTCTACAAAATATTTGTCACACATATACAGACAGAGTCACAGACAGACATTTTCTAAACACAGTCAAATCGTGTTTAGGACCTTCTAAAAGGTATAAATCCGTCGAAAACCGGATGTCGAAAATTTTCATGCATCCACTTCTTCTAGTAAAGATAGAAGAATGCTTTTGAGGGGGGAGAGAGAGAGAGAGAGAGATCCTTTAAGAACAAACATTACGCAGATTACGACAAACATTACGAATGCATATTACATGCCCATAGGTTTAACACTTGCGAGGGGGATTTAAGATCTCACTAACCAACACCCTTAACAAAGAAACTTTTATTTAACCAGTTCTTTTACCACAAATAAAAAAATACATTTTCGCAAAAATACAGACTAATGAGACAACAATCAAAAATATAAAACTCAAAAATTTATGGATTTTCTTTTTACAAATTGACTTTTATATAGGCACTACTACCGTAATAACTAAATGCCTCTCGCATTCACGACTTCCCCATACAAAAATTGGAAGTAAATTTTTCCCCAGCGTACAGTGCCATCTATCGGTGAAAAATCGAATTATAAAATCGAATTAAAATCGAATGTTTTAAATTAAAAATACCAGTTACTACAGTAATTTAAATTGTTATTTATAAAAGAAATACAATAAATACATGTGTGAAATTCTAGAAATTAATTAAAATTTTTTAAACAAAGTTTATTTTTTAACCTATTTTTTTTTTTAACTTTCCATATAAATATTCTGAATACAGCCTTTGATTACGGTAGTGGTTTACGTTATTTACTGATATGTATTGAAAAATCATGTCAGCTGTCACCGATAGATGACAATTTTTGTCGCAATCCAATTTTTGTCGTGAATGCCATATAGGACGATAGAACCATTTTCTACTGCAAATTGTGTACATCTATTTTGAAATTAGTCAGCAATACTCATTTTTATTCAAGACACGAATAGAATTTTTTTTAGATAAGAATTTTTCTATTTAATATTTAAATCACAGAAGTTGTAATCACCTCATTTAATTTCAGAATTTGTAAAATTTTTCTGAAATTAATTACGATGGTTTCTTTTTTACAAATTGTTCTTTAAATAGGACGGTGGTACCATTTTCTACTGTAAATTGTGTACATCTGTTTTACAATTAATCAGGAATACTCATACAATACAACCAGTTTTACTCAAGGCGCGTACACACGTTGGAATTTACAAAGAGTTTGGCGCCATTTTTTAAGAATAGAATTTTTCTATTTAATTTTTAAATAGCAGAAGTTGTAAACAACTCGTTTAATGGCAGAATTTGTAATGTTTTCTGAGATTAAATAAGGCAAAAATTTCTATTAAAAAATCATGGTACATCTGTACGCACCCTGGTTTTAGCTGGCCATAATATATAAGACGTGTGATAATTAAATTTGAACATAGTTGTGACTTTTGTTTCGCGCAATTATTATTATTTTTTTTAAAGTAATAGCTCAACAGCCAAATTAAAAAAACTAAAAATAATTAAATAAATAAATTATTTAAAAAAATAAATTTAAAATTATTACAAGTGACAATCATCAAACTTAAAACTTATTTTAGTAGATGGGTTCATAAAAATAATAATCATAAAAAATGCTATATAGCTATTTCAGATCTCCCTTTCGGCCCGTTTTTGAATACCACTCTTTTCATAGAAATTTCTTCTTTGTAGATTTCTCTTGAAAATTTTGTAGAAACAAACCTCAAATGTTAAATTTATCTCAAATATTATAAAAATCTATGATGAAAAGGTTTCTTAGGAAATACTGGTATTAAAAAAACGGACCAAGGGAAAACCCGCTTTTGTGAAAATCCAATAAGACTATATTGTAATAATTCATCCTGAGTTGATCTGTATACAATGGTAAACTGTAGGTTATATAGATTAATTAATGTGGATTAGTTTTTACTTCTTCTTTATAGATTTCTCTTGCAAATTTTATAGAAACAAACCTCAAAGGTTAAATTTATCTCAAATATTATAAAAATCTATCCTGAACAGGTTTCTTGGGAAATACTGGTTTTAAAAAAAAACAGACCAAAGGAAAACCTGCTTTTGTGAAAATCCAATAAGACTATATTGTAATAATTCACCCTGAGTTGATCTGTATACAATGGTAAACTGTGGGTAAAACGGATACAAAAATGTGGAATAGTTTTTACTTCTTCTTTATAGATTTCTCTTGCAAATTTTGTAGAAACAACCCTCAAAGGTTAAAAAATATTATAAAAACCTATCATGAAAAGGTTTCTTAGGAAATAATGGTTTTAAAAAAAAAAACGGACCACAGGAAAACCTGCTTCTGTGAAAATCCAATAAGACTATATTGTAATAATTCACCCTGAGTTGATGTGTATTCAGTGGTAAACTGTGGGTAAAACAGATAAAAATATGTGGAATAGTTTTTACTTCTTCTTTATAGATTTATCTTGCAAATTTTGTAGAAACAAACCTCAAAGGTTAAATTTATCTCAAATATTATAAAAATCTATCATAAAAAAGTTTCTTAGGAAATACTGGTTTAAAAAAAAAGACCATAGGAAAACCTGCTATTGTAAAAATCCAATAAGACTATATTTTAATAATTCATCCTGAGTTGATCTGTATACAATGGTAAACTGTGGGTAAAACGGATAAAAAAATGTGGAATAGTTTTTACTTCTTCTTTATAGATTCCTCTTGCAAATTTTGTAGAAACAACCCTCAAAGGTTAAATTTATCTCAAATATTATAAAAACTTATCATGAAAAGGTTCTTTAGGAAATACTGGTATACAAAAAACGGACCAAAGGAAAACCTGCTTTTATGAAAATCCAATAAGACTATATTGTAATTCACCCTGAGTTGATTGATCTGTATACAATGGTAAACTGTTTGTAAAACGGATAAAAAAATGTGGAATAGTTTTTACTTCTTCTTTATAGATTTCTCTTGCAAATTTTGTAGAAACAACTGTCAAGGGTTAAATTTATCTCAAATATTATACAAACCTATCATGAAAAGATTTCTTAAGAAATACTGGTATTCAAAAAACGAACCAAGGGGAAACCTGCTTTTGTGAAAATCCAATAAGACTATTATAATAATTTCATCCTGGGTTGATCTGTATACAGTGGTAAAATGTGGGTAAAGCAGAAAATGTTTAATAATGATGAAAAAAGTTATTTGTTATGACCACATTTTCAAGTAAACGGCTTTAACTTTCTTTAAAAAATAAAAATTCCTATAAGAAAGATAATAGTTACTTTGAAACATATGTGTATTATGTTCGTAGACGCTTGTATATCGCTACCACTACTTATAGTAAGATAATGTTGTTTGCATGGTTCTAATCATGTAAATAATGGCGTCCTTTGTTATTTTGTTCTAGCTGAGGTGAGGCCATGCTTATTGAAAGATTAGACAAGCCTGCTGTAGGAGATACTTGAGATGTTTGACCTATTTTTTACTGAAATGCTTGAAGTTTGTGTTTAACATACAGTAGCATCTCAGTTTTTCTCGCATTCTGTAGATTATAATGCATAGTATATTTTTACGGCATCCTAATTTTGAAAATACACTAAATAATTAAAAATGGCACGAACCTCCTTACTTCATTATGTTTGACATACTAAATCATATAATAATAATAATAATAATACCATTACCAGAAATTTCGTTTCATAAAAATATCATATATAACGCATATCCGGTGTTGCCAACTTTTTTATCCTTTTACTCCCCTTTTTTTTAAATTAAATTTCCACTGTTTTGGAAAAAATGAGCCACAATAATATTTAACCCTTCTTTGCATGAGTTTTTCTTTTACAATTGTGTTTTTTATACATATATTAAATATTTGACACCAGAAATTTTAAAATAGATTTTTAACTTTGTTCAGCAACATAGTTCACGGAAAATTTACTGGATTAATATTTCTATATAAATATAGTGGTGGCGAAGAAATTGATTTATGTATTAAAAGTTAAATAAAAAGTGATGGAAATTTACATCACTATGCAATTAAGGGTTAAGAGCCGTTGCACGACCGTCGCCGCTTCTTCGCAGAACAAGCAAAATATATTATGTTATCCTAAATGAAAAAAAAATTCACACCAGAATTTGATAGAAAGTTTTTTATAAACACATATTGCACATTAACGTTGAATGACCCATTCGTTAGACGACTGAAATTCTTTCGCCTAAACAGATCAACAAATTTTAATCTGTAATTTTTTTTAAAGTAATGTCTTAATATACGCGGCCCAAATTCATATAGATTGCGCTTTTAAACACATATGCATCCGAAGCTCCTATATGCTTCCATTTCAAAAATTTCTATTTTAAAAGATAAAACAAAATGTTTCTTTCACACCGACATTTGAAAGAAAGTTTTGTTTTAAATATATATTGCTCATTAAAATTGCATGACCCTTCTCTCTGACGTCAGGATTTCTATCATGTAAAAAGTCAATAAGTTTTGATCGGTAACTTGTTTAAAGTAAAGGTCTGAAATTCGTGTACTGTGGACCAAATTCATATAAATTGCGCTATTTAATCAAATGTGCATCCAAAACTCATATATGCTTCCATTTCAAATATTTCTTTTTTAAATAAAAAATAAATATATTTCTTTCACACCAGAATTTTAAAGAAAGTTCTTTTAAAATAAATATTGCTCATTGTAATTTTTGGATCTTTATATCACATGACTTAATTTCTATCACGTAAGCAGATCAGTAAGTCTTGATCTGTAATCTTCTAAAGTAAAGGTTTTCAAGTGTCCAGTGAGCCAAATATTCATATAAATTGCAGTATTACACCTTAAGGTTCTTCATCCGTGATATTTTAAATTACCCTCGATAATGTTAAACCTATGGGCGTGTGATGCATTCGTATTTAAAAAAAAATCTCCTCAGGAAATTAATATTTTTAACTTCTTTTTTTCTGTTTACTATTCTTAAAGGATGTTTCTTTCTTTCTTAGTTGTGAAAATAATTCTAAAATATATACTAAATTTATAATTTTATGTGCTAAAATTTTAGCGAAACTGAATAAGATTTTAACACTTCATATAAAATTAAGTATATATTTTAGAAATATTTTGACAACTAAGCAAAAAAAAAAAGAGAAATTCTTTAAGACGAGTATACAGAAAAAGAAAACTAAAAATATTAATTTACTGAAGAGATATTGTATAAATATGCATGCATCACACGGCCATAGCTTTAACATTAGCGAGGGGAATTTGAAATCTGACAGATGAAAAGACTGCTGTTAGCGGGCTCACAGGCCGCTACATTTTCCCCATTTTCACTGTTTAACTAGTAAATACCATTTTTTTAAAATAAGAAACAACTGTAAAATTACCAATTTTTACAAGCAGACATTACATTGGTATTCACTATAAACATGAGTCATTAAAAATGGCCATCAGTTTTCATAAAACCATCACTGTACAATAACGTTTTCAACTCCGGTCCGGAGCGTCCTCAATTGTGAATGCTGCGAAAAGTCTTTGCTGTCGTTTATTAGATAATTTGGGGATTGAGAGATTTTCTTTACTATGCTTTTTAACCATTGGGAAAATGGTTGTTGCTTTCAGTCGAGAATGGACTAAATGATGTTCGCATTTTACTATTTTAAGCGTTTTTAACGAAATTCTGTAACTTTAGAAAAAATTTTAAAGCGTTTTTAACGGAATTCTGTAATTTTAGAAGAATTTTTCTTTGAATAGGCAATGGAAATGCATAAAATCGTTAAAAAAATGTTAAAGTTACAAAAAGGATAGATGCAAATTATCAGATATGAAAAATAAAGTAAAAATTTGGTACTTTCGTGTTATAGCGGGCCCCAAGGATGAACCGCCAAGCGACCAAGATTTATTGCCAAATTATAAAGAATGTATGGCATTTTAATAATATATGATATATAATTCGATATAATGTGGCCAAGTTATAATCATATATGTTGTATATATGATGCATATATGATGTATATATATGACATGAGTATATGATGTATATACGACATGTAAGACGTAAATAATATGTGTATAATGACGTATATGACACATATATCAGTGTTTGGAATATATATATTCGTATATAGGATGCATATATAAGCTTTGCGATGATCTTGGCGAGGGCCGCTATAACACGAAAGTACAGTAATTTATTATTATTATTTTTTTTAAGCTTTCGGAACATTTTCCCAATGGTTATTGTAATTTGTTAAATTATAATTTTTCCCCTTTATTTGTTTATCCTACATTTTTTCTCCTTCTTCCTCCCTTTTTCCCTTTCTTTTCTTCAGTTTTTCCTCTTCTTGCTCTTTCAGCATTCTCTTCCAACAGCGGTCAATAATTGAAGTTATCATATCATTACAAACATTTTGTGTTGATAAATTAATTTCCAAGGCCTCTCTTATTAATGCATTATACAAATTTTCATAGTTGACTGTTTTCTTTATTGTAATAGTTTCAAGTTTTATGGGGGTTTCAATATTTAATCTTGCAAGGGCTGTTGTTTGTTTTCGATTTCACACATTCAATTCCCCATTCACACATTCGATTTCACACATGGAATGGCCATTCCATCTTGGCCACGCGCGGAGACGCAAGCATACTTACATGGCGTAAACTTTTAAATCTGTTTTTAATATTTTTAACTTCGGCACTGATGATGGAGCTTTAGAGGCTCCGAAACAGCTGTTTTCTACTTTATATGTATTTTATTTGTGCTATTGTTACGTTGATCATTTATTTCAATACAGAAACGCCCCACGAGTGGCTGAGAGATTCTGCTGCTAAAGCTGGTAGACGAAAGGTGCTGGGTTCAAACATCTGTCGCGCTCGTCGACCTAACCGTTCGGAGTTTTCCTTTGAGTTAATCGAGACTTTTACTCATACAGTGGAACTCCAGATATACGTAACCTGAGTTGCACGTTTCCCTCAGTTGTACGATTCAACTCAGCGGTCTCGACCGTTTGCCATAAAAATTAGTTGAGTTATACGTTTTGAGTTATACATTTTCCTCAGTTATATGTTATGTTTTTGCGTTCCCGGACAAAATTTGTCGCATTTATACATTTTGTAACCAGAAACACTAACAACGCATCATATGAGTCTGATTTGAAATATTCCATTTAAACTTTGGAGCTGGGGACTTTTGACGTATTAAAGCGTTTCGTTAGTAGAAAAAGCAGTAACGATAAGGCGGCTGCATTATTAACAGTAATGCAAAGTTTACTGTTCAGTGTTACCTTTGCCGAAAAGAAACAATCGACGATTAGTGATTATTTCAACAAGATTCAGTAAACTATTGAAATGTCTGTTGATAAATGATTTACATACCAAGGCAATTCCAATAATTTCTTTCAAGTACTCCATGTGTATTAAAAATATTTTTAACAAAGCTTTTATGAAAAAAAAAAAAAAACTACATATGTACTTTTCTTATGTACCTTTTTTCTACTTTGTTCCATTTCCGAAATTTTATGTCATGGTGCAGTAATACATAGGAAATTTCAGTTTTCGATATAAAAGGTAACAAACTCCTCAGCGGAACAATGTTTTTACGATATATTTGAAAAATGGTTCCGATAGACCATTAACTGAGTTGTACGTTTTACTGAGTTATACGTTTTGTTGTCCGGTCCCGGGCGAAACGTATAACTGGAGTTCCACTGTATTTCGATCAAGCAATCTCAGAGACCTCTCACAGTAGTTATACGTCAATTTCTACCCATTTGCATCCAAAGAGCATATATGCCTCCATTTCAAAAATTTCTATTTTATACCGAATTCACACCGAAAATCTCGAAAGAAGTTTTATTTCATGTAATCACAAAACGTCTGTTATTAAATAAAGTAAAAATTACTCTTCAGAATTTCTGGTATGAATTCGAAATTTCTAAACAAAAAAAGAAATTCCTGAAATGCGCTCTTCGGATGTAAATGGGTTTAATGGCTGAAATAAGCGTATTATTTTATTTTTTAGGTGCGTTCGTAATTATATAAATACGTAGCACCTATAGTCGTTGTCTGGTCCGTCCGTCTGTCTGTTTGCCCGTCCGTCCGCATATAACAGCGCAAAAACTACCCAACCGAATGGTTTGAAATTTAATATATATAATCGTTGCAGAATTTTGTCGAGGCATTTCAAATTTTATGAAAATCGAATCAAAACTTAAAAAGATATTAATAAAAGTTTTCTTAATTCTATTAAATCCCATCATACGTAATCTGTATAGTAAAAGCGCAAGTCATGTGACTGAGGAAAACAAATACCGGCTAACCACATCTTTTTCCAAAATTATTTTTTCGAATAAAATTGCATAAAAGTTAAATTTTTAGAAATATCGTTCAAAAAAATTATTTGTTTGAGAGATGGGTTGCATACAAAAATGTATATATTCTGAAATAACTTCAGTGAAACTTAGGTTAACAGCCGAATATTTCAATCCATTAAAGTAAATAAACAAAATATTCATTCATCATGAGTCATTTAAATATTAACCATGGAGGTAATCATTCGCAAAGCAAGATCTCCATGGTGAATTTACAGCGCTGTCTGGTGTCGAAAAAAATTTGCATCTATAAACATGGCATACGTAATAAGAAAAAAAAGAGGGGGCATCCTCATTTCGTTCATAGCAGACGATATAATTTATTTCACTGAAATAATAACGATGATTTTTTACATTGTAAAACTAGTTTTAGCACGAAACGAACGCACCTCATTTGTCACGTTTAACATACAATTTCCAACTTGTATGTTAAAGTGAAAGTCAGTTATTAAAATTTTAAATATGATTAACTACACCATGTGAAAAAGATAGGCTTGAACGGGTTTAAACTATCCACTGATGCAATGGATAAAACATCAATAACTGTCATTTTGAAAGAAAAGCATAGAAAAATACATGGCAATATCTAAATCAAGTTCCAATCAACTAATCATTAAGTGAAAGACTGTTTACAGCAAAAATTGCTTCATTAACTTTATTTACAACTAGCATAGGAGGTTATGATTGACAAACGGTAAAGTTAATTTTTGAAGGAGAAATTGTAAAATTCCTCGTTCCTTTTCTACTATCCTAACCTAACCTAGTCGTTGGGGGCCACCGTAATACGTACGGATATGCATCCATATATCCATCATGGATATGCATAATGTAAATATTAAAATAAAAAATGTGTAAACTACTTATAAAATGCATTGCAATTCGAATAAATCGTGGCTTGATGACGTCATAAACTTTAAAGGCTCGATTACTGAATTGCTTAAAAGAAACATCCTTATAACTCCAAAAACAATAATCCTATTAACTAGCGGTTTGTTGCATCTGATTAAGCGTCTCATTTCCAATTAAAATACATCTTTGAATTGAAATTTGGATGAAATACAGGGTCATGAAAAATCGAAGAGTTGGAAAATAGGATTGCAAATATCTCGGCAACTCATTATCCGATCGACTTCATGCTTTATGCAAAATTTATGTTTTTTATAGTCTTTTATATACACTCCTTAAAATAAACAATTTCGAAAATTTTTATATACCTTTTATCAGAACGAATATTTCGAGAGTCCGAAAAAAATAGTTCTGGATAATCGAGGTTACTGAAATTTGTTAGGGGAACCGTCGGTAGCGTAATGAATTTTCTTATTTTTATAAATAGTTAAATCAGTCTTCAAATTTAATATACATTTTCATCTTTTGATATGTTAAAGAAGTTTGTTCAGCTTACCTGAAATTTTCCTTTTTGCGCCAAGTAATATCTACAGTAATCCAAAGTGTTGTAGCGATATTTATCTTATCCATTGATTCACTTATATTGGAGTAATAATAAATAGTATTAGTAGAAAATGACAATTGTGTAAAATAAACAGAAGATTCATTTTCCTTTGAATATAATATAATTCTTGGCTAGATGTACATGTTTAAAATCGCATTTTGGAGGCTGCGTATAAGTGCTCCAATTTTACATTATATTAAAATATATTTACATCATATATATACAAGAGCGTCTTAACTGCTCGGAAACATTTTGGAAACTGAAGGGAGATTGTTATTTGAGTTCTGTGCACACGCGAGGGACAAACAGCTGTAGATTGTAGGAGGGAGATCTGCAGTATCTCTCCACTTAGTTAGTTTCGACAGTCTCTGGTTTTGTTCACTATGTTTTTCAGCTGCGGCACTTGAAGTACTTATTGGTAATTGGGGTCTGGTTTTTAACATGTTTTTCAATCGTTCGCTGCACGTGGAGATTAATCAATTGCATAAAAAAGGTTTCTCCGTCACTCCCCCGTAATCTCCTGTGTGGGGAATGGTTGAAGGTTCAGTTTCTTACGGTGTTTTTCATACACAGGTTTGGGAGTGGGCTTCGTGAGAGTGTCGGCTATCATTTCTTCAGTGGGGCAGTATTGTAAATCGATTTTTCCTTCTTCTTTCATCAGTTTGATGTTGTGGAAACGTATGTCGATGTGTTTGGATCGCTTAGTATCTTTATCGTTTTCAGTCATTTTTATACAGGACATATTATCCTCAAATATCGTGATGGGTAATTTTTGTGGAATGTTGAGATCGCTAAGCAAGTTTGTTATCCAACTTAATTCTTGTGCTGCGTTGCTAGCTGAAACGTATTCAGCTTCGGCTGACGAAAGTGCAATGCAATTTTGCCTTTTTGTAATCCAGTAAATCGGCGATTTTCCTAGCATGAATAGATTTCCTGACGTTGATTTACGTGTTTTCAAGTCACCTGCCCTGTCTGCATCGGCGTATGCTGTTAGGATGGGCTTGCTGTTTGCGCTAAGAGTTAAATTCAAATTTTCTGTAGTTTTAAGGTATGAAATGATTCTTTTTACTGCTGTCCAGTCCTTTTGGCGTGGTGTTTCATTTCTACGACATAATATGTTGACTGCTGCGGATATGTCAGGACGCGTGATTGTTGATATGTAAAGTAATGTGCCTGTGGCTTGTCGATATTTCGTGTTATTAGGTAAAAGATTATCATCGTCCTCAAGTCTGTTGAATCCTGCAATCATTGGTGTGTAATGAGGTTTCATGTCGTTTAAATTCAGTTTTTTCACTAGTTCGTGTATTTTATTGTTTTGATTTAGGTAATATGTATCATTGATTTTATTAATGTTTATTCCTAGGTAATTATTCACTTCTCCTAAGTTTTTCAGTTCATATTCTTTCTCAAGTTGGTTTATTGTTTCTTCGATATCACTGTCCTTTCCTGCTATCAGGATATCGTCTACGTAAATGATGATGTATATCGGATTTTCTTGATTTGATTTAAAGTACAGACATGGATCATTTTTGCTCTGTAAGAAATTATTGTTTGTGAGTGTTTCCGATATTTTGGTGTACCAGGCCTTTGCGGCTTGCTTAAGACCGTAGATGGCTTTTTGAAGTTTACAAACTTTTCTTTCATCGCCGGGTTTAATATACCCGTCTGGTTGACTCATATAAACAGTTTCAGTTAATTCAGCGTGCAAAAATGCTGTGGTTATGTCAACATGTTTCACGTTCAAATTTTTGTGCAATGCAGAGATGAGAAATGCTCGTATTGTAGCGTGCGAAACTACAGGTGCAAAGGTTTGATCATAGTCAATCCCGAATCTTTGACTATATCCTTGTGCTACTAGACGCGCTTTATAGCTTTGAATATTTCCTAAATTGTCCTTTTTTAGTTTAAAAGTCCATTTTGAGCCGATAATTTTTGTTCCGGGGGGTGGATCTGTTAAAGTCCAAGTGTTATTTTTTCTTAGGCATTGTATTTCATTTTGTGTTGCTTTTATCCAATTTTGTTTATCATTAGTATTTTTCATTTTTTCGATATCTTCCCAATTTTCGGGAATGTTTTCAGATGAACTATTTATGAGACAAACATATCTGTCAGGAGGAACGCCTCTATTTGTCCTATTAGACCTTCTTGGTTCAATTGGTTGCTGTTTGGGCACGGATGGTGTCTCTTCACTGTCAAGTTTTATTTCTAAGTGATTTTCATGTCTATCCGGTAATTGTGTATTGTCATCTGATGTTTTTGTGGTGATTTGTATCTCCTCAATGTTATCTGAGTGTACATTTTCATTCTCAAGAAATTTTACCGTTCTCGCTATTATAATTTGTTTTCCTTGTGTGTGAATTCTATAACCAGTCGATCGTGTATCATAACCTTCAAACGTTCCGGTTTGAGCCCTGTTATCGAGTTTTCCTCTATTTACTTTATCGACGTAAAATAGCGCTTTACAACCGAATGTTCTTAAGTGTTTTAAATTCGGTTTAATTCCTTTCCATAATTCGTAAGGTGTTCTGTTGTTGTTTGCTTCGGTTGGGAGTCGGTTTTGTAAGTATGTTGCGGTATTTATGGCTTCACCCCAAAAATGTTTGCTTAATTTTGCTTGTGATAGCATACTTCTAGTCATATCTAATAAACTTTTATTTTTTCTCTCCGCAACTCCATTCTGGCTCGGATTATGCGGGACAGTCAATTGGTGTAAAATTCCGTTCTGTTTTAAGTATTCATCGATCTCTTGATTTACATACTCACGACCGTTATCCGATCTAATTTCCTTAGGTTTTTTACCGAACTGATTGTATATCATCGTTACGTACTCTTTTATCTTTTCAGCAACTTCGCTCTTTTTAGATAATAAATATATCGTAGTATATCGGGAATAGTCATGAATAAGAGTCAAAATATATTTTTCCGCCTAAGGTCGGTGTATCTAGAGGTCCACACACGTCACTGTGGATCAAATCCGCAATATTAGTAGCTCGATTTGTTGCTGATTTAGGATACGGCATGTTAGTTAATTTAGTTTCGATACAAGTTACGCATGTTTTATTTTGATGTTTACATTTTCCTATCTTTATTCCGTCCGCAATTTGATTTGTTATCATTGATTTAATCGCGTCATAATCTCTGTGACCGAGTCTGCGATACCAGAGATCTATGCATTGTTTGCTGTCACAGTTATACGTTATGTTTACATAATTTTGTGGTTCTTCCACATCGTCCATTTCCTCAATAATGTATAAATTTTTCTCATTTTTCGCCCTAATATGTATTTCTTCATCAAAGATCAAATCGCATTTATTATCGTCGAAGATTAGTTTACACCGTTTTTAGCGGCTTTACTAACCGAAATTAGGTTCGACTCTAAGTCTGGGACATAAAGCACTTCACGTAATTTCGTTAGTTTTTCTTTTCCTTCGGGGGTTAATGTTTTTATAAAAACTTCTCCTGAACCTAACGCTGTCAGTTTATTACCATTCGCGATCGTTACTGAAGTTTTATTATAATCAATAAATTTACTAAATAGGCTTTTATCATTACAAATGTGCGAGGTAGATCCTGAATCGAGAATCCAGTTATTTTTGCCTACTTTTTGAGTGATTAATGCTTTATTTTGCGTCTGATATTTGCGTATTTTCTTTCGTTTGGAACTTTGTTTTCCCTATGAGTTTCGTTTTTTTCATAACATAATGAAGATGAGAAATTCTTTTTATTTTTGAATTGATTGTTACGAGGATTTCCGGATTGTACCGTGTTTTTGCTCTTGTAGTGCCAGCATTCGTAAGTGGAATGATTTTTCATTTTACAGTTATTGCAATATTTTTGTTCTTTTCTATTTTCAGTGTGTGTATATCTCCTATTTGTTTTAAATGCTCTCTCATTGTTGTTATATCCGCTATGTGATTGTTCTGACATTTCATGTCTACGATTATATTCATCTGTTAATTTGTTTTTGATAAAATCAGGGGTGAGCTCATTTTCTGGTCTCGCCTCCAACGCAGTTATCAAAGTATTGTAACTGGGGGGAAGAGAACACAGAAATAGCGCGGAAATATGTGAATCGCTAATATTTTCTCCAATGGCATTAAGTTTATCTATAATTTGCAAGATATTAGTGATATGTGAGATCATGTTTCCGCCCTCCGCTAATTTAGTACTGTATAATTTTCGTAACAGGTAAAGCTTACTAGATAAATTGCTTCTCTCATGTATATTTTTCAGAGCTTCCCATGTTAATTTGGCAGTTTCTAAGTTTTTTACATTTACGATTTGAGAATCATCAATGCTTAAGTTAATTAAAGCTCTAGTCTTGCGGTCTCTTTTGTGCCATGCGGGGTCGGTTGGAGCTGGTGGATCTTGTACTATAATATCGTCGAGTTCCTCTTTAATCAGGAACATCTGCATCTTGAACTTCCATGTACTATAATTTGTAGAATTGAGTTTTTCAATAAATTGAGTATTTTCTTTTATCGCATTCATTTTTTTCTTTAGCGTTCCTTTATTTATTATTATATTTTAGAAATTTGTTAAATTATCGTTTTTTTTTTTTTTTTAATACTGGGATATTCTTTTTTCAGTCTCATAATCTTTGTTAGGGGAACCGTCGGTAGCGTAATGAATTTTCTTATTTTTATAAATAGTTAAATCAGTCTTCAAATTTAATATACATTTTCATCTTTTGATATGTTAAAGAAGTTTGTTCAGCTTACCTGAAATTTTCCTTTTTGCGCGAAGTAATATCCACAGTAATCCAAAGTGTTGTAGCGATATTTATCTTATCCATTGATTCACTTATATTGGAGCAATAATAAATAGTATTAGTAGAAAATGACAATTGTGTAAAATAAACAGAAGATTCATTTTCCTTTGAATATAATATAATTCTTGGCTAGATGTACATGTTTAAAATCGCATTTTGGAGGCTGCGTATAAGTGCTCCAATTTTACATTATATTAAAATATATTTACATCATATTACATCATATATATATACATCATACAAGAGCGTCTTAACTGCTCGGAAACATTTTGGAAACTGAAGGGAGATTGTTATTTGAGTTCTGTGCACACGCGCGGGACAAACAGCTGTAGATTGTAGGAGGGAGATCTGCAATATCTCTCCACTTAGTTAGTTTCGACAGTCTCTGGTTTTGTTCACTATGTTTTTCAGCTACGGCACTTGAAGTACTTATTGGTAATTGGGGTCTGGTTTTTAACATGTTTTTCAATCGTTCGCTGCACGTGGAGATTAATCAATTGCATAAAAAAGGTTTCTCCGTCAAAATTCAATAAGCTTCTTCCCATTATTACATACTAAGTGCATCCAAATTTCAAGTCTCTATCTCAATTTTTTTGGGAGATAGAGCGTTTACAGACACACACACAGACAGACGGACGGCAATTTTTTTTCTTTCTAAAAATATGTTTTTCGGAATCTCCAGTGTCTGAAACGTGTAAATCCGTCAATTTTTTTTTCGATTTTCAATACGATTACAAGACACCCTATACTACGTATGATGGGTAAGTAATAGCTGGTAAAGAACATTAACTAGTACTAAAAGCTTCAACTATGCTTATATCGTGTTTATCAGTAAAAAAGATTTTTTTTTTATATAAAAAAAGCAGCAAGTCCAGATTTTTTAAAAATATTTTTAAAATTTAAAACAAAAAAAGCAGTAGGTCAAGCCTCCCATATGTCAAACATCCCTAGTTTCCTCTCTATATAAAAGCCAGAAACAATTCCCATTTTCTGCATTAGTATGAACAATTTCAGTAGTAATTAAGTAAACTTAGGATTTTTTTTTCAGTCCATCTTAAGTGAAAATGTTGTTTTGTTTTTTGTTTTTTGTTTTTTTTGTTCTTTGTTTGTTTTTTTTTTCTTTTAATTCTCCTAACTTATAATCCTGTATAAATCACTCAACAACTCGGATTTGAAAATTATTTATTCAGATGTTAGAAAACAACATTTTAAGCATTCAAAAAATTTAGAACATTAAAATAAAATATTATTGACTAAAAGGAGCTTTTTTCATATCCGCAGAAAATTACACATTTTTCATAAATATTGTAAATTTTCTATTACAAAGTTGCATACAAACTTATTTTTGTAAAAAAAAAAAAAAAAAAAAAAAAAAAATTGGACGTGTCCAGCCGTTTTAATTTTACAAAATTTACGAAGTTTATTTTAGCAATAACGATGTGAAACTGCTCAAAGGATAAATAAAACGTTGTTATAAAAAATTAACTCAGTCAATTTATCGCCGTCTGTCGAGAATTATGTGCAGGACCTGGTTATCACAGGGGCACGTGAGGCACGTGTCCCGGACCCTGATTCTCTAAGGGCCCGAAATGAATTTTGTGCACTCTCTGAAAATACAAATTAATACAAAATTCCATTTATAGTTCATAGAAAAAATAATTTTTTCTAACTAAACTATCTCATTCTGCTTCACTAACGACAGTGAATTGTAATCTTAAGTTAGATATTCCGAGAAGAAATGATATTACATCAAACATGTTTAATTAAATCTAGATTAAAAAAAATTATTCCCTCTAAACAGCATATAGTGCAGAAAATTTTGCTTTCATATAATTTTTTAATGCATCTTTATATATCGTCGGTACAATGTCAAACTATCGAATGCGAAAAGATACATTTTTCATAACTTTTAAAAAAGGGCCGATTTTCAGGGGGGACTGACGCATGTGTGCCTGTGCTCCGGTCCCCACATAGAGATAACCAGGTCCTGAATGAACAATTTACGTTAATTGCTGTGTTGGAAGATAACAACGATAAATAAAATCGTCTTTTAAAACCCGCTCTATAAAATAAAATTTGCTTTTGGGTATATTGTAGATATGCAACAAGGTGATACAAAAGGTTAACCTATTCGCTGCCAACCACGAGTATACTCGTTGTTTTTCAATCTAAATTTACGAATTCGTACAGGAAATTTCGAACGAAGAATTTTTATTTCATGTAATCACGAAATCTCTGTAATTAAATAAAGTAAATATTGCTATTAGTATTTTCTGGTATGAATTCGAAATTTCTAAATAAAATAAAATTCCGCTAATTGTAACCCGGCAGTGAATGTGTTAGCTTAAGTCCATTTACACATGAAAAGTAACAAAAACAACAACAGTATTATTTGACATTCATCCTACAGATGGCAGCACTGAAAGAGTCTTCCCAATTCCGTTTCTGTTCTCTCAAAATATAGTGATCTTTTAGAACTGATTATTTAGGAATATAATAACAGGGCTAAGTGGGCTGAATTTCCATTTTGTGTACCCATGGAAATCTGACGTTGACTTTTCCCCGCCTATTGATTCTTCTATGGCTTGGAAAAGTAGAATCAGTGGCATAGTAATTAAAAAATTATTTTCAAATAAAATTGGTTTAATAATAAATTAACAAAATATTTATAAGAATGATTAATTGATCTAATTATTAATGCCACTGTCACGAAATCCAGATTTTACTTTCTCATAGAAGCTATAAAATACTGAATTCTAGAAAGTTACTATTAAAATATTAATGAGACAACAGACAGCTTAAGTCGACTCTGCCTCCCCCTCCCCTCCGAAACGAAACAGTTTGATATAATAAAAATACTGTCGACAAAATAATTATTTTTACATATTAAAATTTAAAAGTTTTAATAAAATATAAATAAATATTTATACTGGAAGAAATTTAATACATTGTTTTAAATTTTTTTGTTTTGTTTTGTTTTGTTTTTATTAAATGCAAAATAAAATTTTAAAGCCGTAAAATATATATTTTTTAACAGTACAAGTTTGAAAATTTTACGCAAAAATAGTATTTGTACACTTTGCAATTTACACTTTGCATGCTTATGATCCATACAATTGTATAGTGTTAATGATTCAAAGAATTTTTCGAAGTGTGCTTGTAAGTAATTGTTGGTTTCATATATATACAGTCGAACTCGTTTAACGCGACCACGGTTAAAACGAGAAAACTGTTAAAACTAGCAGTTTGAATGTTAAGAATGGTTCATCACTTAAATTATGCTAAATTATTCACGCTTCTTACGAGTTACAAAAGCAGCATTACGATACGACTATACTGTAATATAGTAATTACTGTAAAACAGTACAGTAAGTTACTGTAATACAGTAATACAGTCGACCTATACTATACTGTGACACAGTCGAAGTCTGTTAATATGAGATGTAAGGGAATTATAAAAGTCCTCTTATTAAGAGGCCACTTCACTCAGGCGAAAACACTCGCTCGCTAATGTTAATCCTATGGGGGAAATAATTTACGATATCTCGTTCGCATTTTAATATTTTTAAATGACTTTTATTTACATTGGATAGCTGAGGTCAATCTCTATGCAGGTTCCTCTGTACTTTTTTCGATTTTGATAACAAGTTTTTTTTATTAAGATACTTTCACTTTCGGAACCGGTTTCGAAAGTGAAAGCATCCTCAATAATAATAATAAAAAAACTGCAACAAAAATCGAAAAAGAACAAAGGAGTCTGCATAGAGATCAACCTCAGCTATACAATCAAAAAAACAAAAAAAACAAAAAACAAAAAAATCATTTAAAAATATTGAAATGTGAACGAGATATCGTAAATTATTTCCCCCATAGGATTAACATTAGCCAGCGAGTGTTTTCGCCTGAGTGAAGTAGTCTCTTAGCCGTTACTCGTAATAGCCGTAAAACTAATAAAAAATCTTACATATACGCACATAATTAACCATAGAACTACGGGAAATTTTACTCAATCTTATAAAAACATTTTTTACCACAATTTTTATTTAAAACTATTCAACTTTTTTATTTACTTTAGTTCTCTGCGGTTTATAGTTAACTTATTTTCTGAAATAAATTCTATGTTTCGAAAAGGCATTTTGAAAGTCTCTGTCGGGTCCATTGGATTCGTCTGGTAGGCGAAAGGGCTAAACTAATTACAATTATTAATTGTAATTAGTTTAGCCCTAATATCTTTAATTAGTGCTAGAATAGCTTAGTGAGTGTCATTTTCTTCAGACACGTCTTCTCTTTAGATTAGACAAAATCACAGAACTGAAGTCAAAGCCTGTAAAGGACTAGTAATTCGAAAGTACATGAATGACGTATAATACGTCATTCGTCGTCTAATACGTCATTCGTCGTCAAATACGTCAAATCGTCAATATCGTCGTCAAATACGTCATTCGTCGTAATTCGTCATACGTCGTATAATACGTCATGCTATACTGACGTATAGCAATGCAACTGATAACTTCCCCCTTCTCCGCAAAAATTCTGCAATGCCAAAGCAGTAGACACTGCAAATTTCGAATAAAAGCTGTAAAACTGCATTTCTTTATTTTCAAATAAATTTTATCGAAAATTCTTGTTGAAATTCAACATTACAAAAGCAGAATTATTTGCCCCTGAAAGGGTTAACCCCTCCGGAACCAGTATCCCATTCCAAATTTAATTCGGCTTACACCACTTTTCTTTAAATATTTAACTTTATTTAATTATTAAAACTTACCTTATTTAACTTTCATTATTATATTTGTAAATACAGTGACCTTTCACTTATACGCGATTCACAGTAATTATTTTTCTGCACCAAGTAATTTTCTTCTTATTTAATCGCAGAATTTATTAATCAAATGTTACTGTTTTAAAATAGTGGTACGAAAAAGTAATTACTGAACATCGCGTATAAGTGTGAGGTCACTGTATTTGTATTTAATTTTTAACTTTTAAAATTTCTCACGGCTCCCTTTTTCCTCGCAAGTCAATTACCTGTAACCTGGAAGTTCAGTTGGTACGCAACTAGGTATTCCATGCTGCTAACTACATTGTTCCATTGTTCAATCTTATTTAACTCTTTGTGACTCAACAACTCCCATTTGAAAAACATTTTCTCACATGTTAGAATACATCATTTTAAGACGTATTCTAACGTAAAAAAATAATTTAAAAAATTTGAGAACATAAAAATAAAAATATTATTGACTAAAAGGTACTTTTCGACAGCTTCACTAAACATAAAATTACTTATTTCTCACAAATATTGCCAATTTTCTAAGTCTACGAACGTACCTTTGTAAAATATCTATTTTTGGACGCCTCCAGTTTTTTAATGTTACAAAATTTACGAAATTTATTTTAGCAATAACGATGCGAAACTGCTCAAAGGATAAATAAAATTTTGGTATGAAAAATTAACCCAGTATAGCCGTATGTTGAGAATTCTATGAACAATTTATATTAACTGCTGTGTTGGGAGATAGCAGCAATAAATAAAATCGTCTTTCAAAGCCCACTGTATAAGTAACATTGACTTTTGGGTGTGATGCAGATATGCTACGCGGTGATACAAAAGATTAAACAAGGCAAATACTACTTAATACCAAAAACTAGTCATTGGGGGCCACCGTAATTCTTACCCATCATGGATATGCATAATATAAAATATGAAAATAAAACATGTGTACTTATAAATGACGCCATAAACTTTAAATGCTCTATTACTCAATTGCGTAAAAGAAAAAGCCTTATAACTCTAAAATTTATAATCCTATTAACTAATAGTTTACTGAGTCGGATGAAGCGTCTCTTTTCCAATTAAAATATATCTCTGAATTGAAATTTGAATGAAATACAGAGTCATGAAAAATCGAAAAGTGTGGAAAATAGGATTACAAATATCAGGGCAAATGATTATCCGATCGGCTTCATTATTTATGCAAAATTTAAGTTTTTTTTATTTTCTCTTCTTAAAATAAACAATTTCGAAAAATTTTATGTACCTTTTATCAGAACGAATATTTCGAGAGTCCGAAAAAAATAGTTCCGGATAATCGAGGTTACTGAAATTCAATAAGATTCTTCTTATTATTACATACTAAGTACATATCAAATTTCAAGTCTCTATCTCAATTTGCTCGGGAGATAGAGCGCTTACAGACACACACAGACAGACGGACGGCATTTTTTTTTTCTTCTAAAAATATGTTTTTCGGAATCTCAAGTGTCTGAAACGTGTAAATCCGTCATAATTTTTTTTCCGATTTTCAAAACGATTACAAGATTTACCCTATACTACGTATGATGGGTAAGTAATAATTTCTGTATGCAATTTTCAGGATGCCTATAATACAGAGGTGCCAACCTCTCATTAACATTCCGTAATATGCGGGTTAATCTGATCCACTTTAATTACGCTTTAAACCGGAAAAATTATTGGATGAATCTTTATTTATTTAATTTCAGGTTTCTACGTGGAACTTCATTTCTTTAAAAACAATTTGGTGCGAAACGTGTTAAACCTGGGTTAAATTAACCCGCATATTGCGGAATATTAATGAGAGGTTAGCACCTCTGATATAATATGTACCCATGAAAGGTTTAAGCATAAATAAATGTGCGGGAACTTAAGTTTTGCAATTTTTAATGAAATATTCACAAATATTTGATTTAACCCTCTCGTCACCCTGGGCATCATATGAGGCTCCTAGTTCGAATTGCAATATTTGAAAGAAAAAAATTATTTTTGTTAATTCCAGCACCTGATAGTGATAGCATATGTCGATACATTTTCTATTATTACGTTACTTATGTTTCAGCATTTAATAATAATAATATTAATAAAAGTTTTATTAATTATTAATAAACCGTTGGCGTTTCTTTAAATTCAAATTAGGGACTCCTTTTTCCGAATTAGTAATTTGTGATAAAAGATAAAAAATACTACTAATTTTTTTGTTTGTTTAATCTGGTTGTAATACGACATTTTCCAAACGTCTTAAAAAATTCTTCCTTAGACTATTTTCATAGGAAAAACATGCAACATAACTACATTCGTTAGATGTAAAGAACACATTCGTTAAATTTCAGTAAACTGTAACTTCTGTGATTTCGATAGCTACTTTTAATTTTGTTAGCGTAAAAGTAATTTTTCCCAAAATTGGAAAAAAAAATCGGTGCCGAGAGGGTTAATAATATTAACTAGAAATAAAATATAAAGAAACTTACCTTGAAATGAAAATCATTTTATCCCAAAAAGCATCCAATTCACAAGTTAGATCTGGCGGGTAACTATGAAAATTGCAACTCCAAAATGAGATGAGTTGAAAGATAAGTAAGACACCTCTACCTATCTCATCCGGCTAATTCAAATCTATCCTGTTATGCCTTGCTTTCCGGCGGAAGGCACATAGCTACTATCCCGCATCTGATAAACTGACCACCACAAAAATGACACTGCCCATTGCACCGTGCTTCCCGGTTTTGGATGATACTTAAACATCATAGTGCGGGAATCAGGGCTATTGTGGTTAAATTTTACCTTTGTTCAGGTTTATGTCGGCAGGGTTCTGTAATGCGCAAGGACGTTTCGGAAATAACGCAGAGTGAAAATATTACTTGTTAGTAAAAGGTCAGTGGACCGTAACACTTTGTAGCGATGTATCTGTGGATTTTGTTAGGACTACAATGTAAAAAAAATCCCTGACGGCTCGGCCTACAGGCACAGGTAGATTTCGAAGACGCAGACCGTGGGGCGCCTGTTTGTTGGGAATTGCGGAAGAAATGACCTTTTTGCCATGATGTGGAACCGATGAACCACCCACTTCGAAACCTAACTTGTTTGCAGGCGGACCCGGCAGGGATTTTTTTTTTTTTTTTTTTTTTTTTTGCTATAAAGGTTGGTCCTATAAAAAACTTGTCAATACAAAAGTTTTAGATAATATTAAGAAGATTTATGATAAATTTAAGCGGTATTGATATCTTGTGAATTGATGAAGTTATAAAGTTTTTTCTTCTAAACCCCCCCTTCCCCCCCTTGGCACCATTTTTAATGATATCAAAAATCTGTTATACATAAATTTTTGGCCTTTTTCCTAGAAGTAATAATAACTTTAAACGGATTCGATACGTATCATAATTCAGAAATTATGGCGTTTTTTCTGTTTTCACAAAAAGCCCCCCCCCACATTTCCCCCCCTTTGGTTCGATTTTGCCCATTAACGAACCTGACCGAGATTTTATGCCCCTTGATTTTATGTATCAGTTTGGAAGAGATTTGTGCAGAATTATTGGAGTTATCGTCTCCATAAAAAAGTGAGATAGATAGATAGATAGATAGATAGATAGATAGGTAGACTGATAGATATAGAGATAGATATATAGATAGATAGATAGGTAGACTGATAGATATATAGATAGATAGATAGATAGATAGATAGATAGATAGATAAAGTTTTGAACTGGGGGTGGTTTTGGGTTCTGGGAGTGATGATCGGCGCAGATCTGCAAAAAATTTTCAAAAATTCTAACTTAGGGGAGAATGCAATAGGTAGTATTTCTTACGAAATCTACCTAAAAAGAGAGAGATTCCTTAATCTAAGAAAAATGTAATATAACAGCGAAAGAAAACTAGTCGTTGGGGACCACCGTAATACTAACACCGTCATATAAAACCCAATGTATAAGTAACATTGACTTTTGTGAATGTGGCAGATAATCTACGCGGTGATACAAAAGGTTAAACAAGGCAAATACTACTTAATACCAAAAACTAGTCGTTGGGGGCCACCGTAATACTTACCCATCATGGATATGCATAATATAAAATATGAAAATAAAACATGTGTAAACTATTTATAAAATGCATTGCAATTCGAATAAAATCCTGGCTTGATGACGTCATAAACTTTAAATGCTCCATTACCGGATTGCGTAAAAGAAAAATCCTTATAACTCCATGATAACCATATTAACTAACAGTTTACTGCTTCGGATTAAACGTCTCATTTCCAATTAAAATATATCTTTGAGTTGAAATTTGAATGAAATACAGTGTTATGAAAAACCGGAGAGTGTGGAAAGTAGGATTATAAATATCTCGGCAACTCATTATCCGATCGACTTCATTCTTAATGCACAATTTATGTTTTTTTATTGTCTTTTATATTCACGCTGTGGCAATTTGACATCTCGATTCACACATATTTGTAGTATTAAAGTAATCCTCTATATCCTAAATGTTTTTTTATTGTCTTTTATATTCACTCCTTAAAATAAAGAATTTCGAAAATTTTTATATAACTTTTATCAGAACGAATATTTCGAGAGCCCGAAAAAAATAGATCCGGATAATCGAGGTTACTGAAATATCAATAGGCTTCTTCTCCTTATTACATACTAAGTACATACAAATTTTCATATCTCTATCTCAATTTTTTGGGAGATAGAGCGTTTACAGACACACACACACAGACAGACGTACGGGCAATTTTTTTTTTCTAAAAATACGTTTTCCGGAATCTCCAGTGTCTGAAACGTGTAACTCCGTCAATTTTTTTTCGATTTTTAAAACGATTACAATTATTTAACCTATACTACGTATGATGGTTAAGTAATATACAATAGCCTCTTAAGGGGACACAGTACCTTAAAATTCGTCAAAATGTCGATTTTTTCTTTTCTTTTTTTTAATTTTAATTTTAATTTTAATTTTAATTTTAATTTTTTTATTGGCTTAAATTATAACTACACCTTTTAAAAATATACTGCTGAAATTTCAAAGCTATATCTTTAAAAATAAAGAAGTTATTAAAGATTTTATGCGCAGTGACAGAATTTAAAATGACAGGACATGTTCATATATTTTCATAACTTGCGTGTTCGATAAATGCTAAGGCTTTTTTGCTAATTCAGCTAGAGGTTTGAAAAAATTTTAACTTCTTTTCTAGTGTATTTAATATTTTTTGCATAGATTTAACATTCAAGTTTATATATATATATATATATATTTAAATTGTGAGTTTGTTGAATTTTCTTGATTTTTTAATATACACGAGAGAAAAAAATCATAATTAATGCAATATCCCATACATCTAAAAATATATGCATAGTTTTATGTAGTATTTTCTAATGAATGTGGAAAAAAATCGAAACAAAAATATTCATATTTTAAAAAGCAGTAGAAATTTTTAAAAAGTTAAAAAAAAAAAAATACATTTTAGTAAATTAGGCTGTTTTACAAGATTTTTTTTTAAATATATATATTTACTTTTTAGTATTAAGTATAATGCCACCACAGATTTTTCAGTATTATTCAAAATTGAAAAAAAAAAAAGTTAAAAAAGTATACAGTGTATCAATAGTCCAGGGGAAATATACATGTTACCTTGCAAAAGGTCGGGTAGAAGATTTTATTTTTTCAACTTGTATATAATGAGGCCAGCATAGAAAAGCCGAATTATCCAACAAAATTTCCTTCGGAAGAATTTTCTGTGGCCAAAAAACAACAAAATTTTGGGACTTTTTTTATTGTCTTTTAAATATCCCAAGAGTCGTTGTCGTAGCGTGTTATTTGTTAATTACAATGTAAAGGGGACAAAATTCGCTACAACTTTTATGTTTACAGCTTTTTTACGCACTCAACAGCAAGCGCAGTACGGCATTTAAAAAAAAAAGACAATTTTTTCAATATCCTTAAAAACCGTGAAAACCGTAGTTTTGTCCCGATGATTCAAATGTTCCCCACGGATGTATGTCAACTTCTACATATTGATAGCAGAAAATTATCTATTATTTGCACAACCTCTTCCTCATTTTCATCACAACAGACATATTTTATATTAAATAAATCTACATAATTTAGCAAGTAGGGGAGAGTGTGGATGACTAAGACAATTTTCATATTTAGACAACAGCTTTAAGTATATACAATTGTAAATTTTAAAGTATTATTTAAAAGAATATTTCAGCATTTAGTAACTTATTGGCACGACAGTTTCAATAAAAAAAATCTTGTTTAATTTTAATAATTATTTTTATAATGCATACATATTGTTCATTTTATTCCACAAACATTTTACTCTCAATAAAATATTTGAGATAAATATTTTCATAAAAACGTTCAAAATATTAGTTTTAGTAAATATTGTCAATATTTTCCCACTTTTATTACATAAATATAACAAGAGATTATAACATTTTAGCGTGCAAAAATATATAAAATTTTAAGATTTTATCTATTAAATGCTTTAAAGCTCAAACAGAAAAACTTACTTTGGTTGTTGAAAAAAACACTTTGTGGAATATTCTGATCCTCTGTAATAAAACTGACTGTTTTGAAACTATATAAGTTGAATGATCTCAGTGTAACCATTTATCAAATGAAATACAAAGTTATTTATGATTGTAGACCATATAAACATTTTTGTTGTTACAATCATCCCCTATCTCATTCCACTTTCCCTACACAATAAAGTAAGGTACGCAATATGACTGCATAAGCTAAATGAAAAAAATGTATTTTAATAATAATAATTTCTATGGAATATTTAACAGTATTTTTGTCTCTTTGATGGGACTGTTGTAGGATTATTAGCATTCGGTTATCCTGAATAGAAGATATATCAGGATCATGTTCCTCTAGAGCAGGGGCTCCCATACTCTTAGACCGACATACCACTAAATCGAAGTTCATACTTCCGCGTACCACAAGGTAACAAATGTAAAGCTAATATAGAGAAACCTATAAAAAGGAGCCTGCCTAAAACGAAATACATCTTCGGTCTTTCGTGTTTCCGTCATAGCAGGTTTTATTGTATTTAAAAATGAATGATTACAATACTAAATTGGTACTAAGATTGACTGCTTCATAATAACATTTAAGTAAAAAGTAGTATCACCAATCACCATTAAATTTTAATAATGCATACAATATACAAAAAAAAAAATGTTCTGGTATAGGAAAAAAGCCACAATACTTAATGACATATTGGCGCATACTGATTCATATACTGTTACAGTAGTTTATTCCTGTGTTTGTTTTTGATATAATGAAGAGGGGGGGGGGGGAGGAAGCACATTCATAGAGATATATTGTGCTAAACACAAGCAGAATTTGACGATATCAGACGGTACTCTCATATTCTCGCCAACAAAAAATCTGTTACATTCATCCAGGGGTGATTGTGTTCCGGTATTTTGTGCACCACTCGCAGAATTTATCCTCTAAACAACAAAAAGATTGCTATATAAATTTAGTGGTGTACAAAATACCGAAACACAATCACCCCTGCATTCATCCTTTTGAATATGGACTCCAATAATCCATCACGGAGAGCTGAATAAGTTCACTTTATTTCCTCTATCGTGAGATACAGTGGCAGGGTGTTTCAAATGAGAAACGAATTTCTTATCCAAAGTTTACTTAGCGCATTTAATATAGGCTCGATGCAACTGTATTAATAATTTGCATACTTTTAAATGCAATAATAATATATTACTTTTAAATGCTAAAGGTGTAAAATTAACAACATTAAAATAACTTTTATTAGTTGTTTTACATGTTTCGACTCTTTCCGAGTCATTTTCAAAAACAAAATGAGAATATTCTAAAGCTGCACGGGCTTTGAAGTTATTATTTTCATGTACTTTTTTTAAAAAGTACGCACGTTATCTATTATTTTTTACTTGGTTGTTTATTTTCCTATCTTTGACCATGGAGTAACTCTAGCCACAATTCCGGCAAATTAAAAGATGCCGCATCGTTACATATTGTATTTTTGCGTGTTAGTATCTCTATGGTTTCTCTTATTATGGATGGATAGTATAGACTGGAGGGAAATATTATTTTACTTTCATTGAAATTTATTTGGATGGTTTCTTCTTGATATAATCTTGCCAGGGCTGTAGTTTTTCTATTGTATTTAATATCAGCTATATGCTCTTTTTTTCTGCAATTAAATTTCCTGCTGGTCATGCCTATGTAGTAATTCTTGGATCCGTCTTCTTTAATAAAAGGTATTTCATATACTCCTGAATAATTCTCAAAATTAATTGGGTCAATTTTACTGCAAATGATATTCTTTAATTTCTTAGGTGGTTTGACTATTAAGCAGATATTGAAACTAGAGATCGAATGAAATTTCGGTTTCGGTTTCGGTTTCGGCGCAAAATCGGAGTTTCGCCGAATATTCGTTTTCGGCGAAACTGCTGCCAAAATTTCGGCCTGACCGAAACTCGACCGAAACTATCTGTATTTTAAAATCTCGTTCCTTCTTTCAGAAATTTTCAACTTTACTCATTGATATGAGTTGTATCGGCTCAAATGAGACACTGTTTATTGCTGTGAACTCCACTGTTAATCATTATCCGTTATAACTGATTCATGAGGCGAGTGTAAATTATAAAGCAAGCAATGCATATATGACTAAACTTAAAAGACGCTTATCACGTGATCTTTAAAAGCTGCAAACTTAACTGCAATAGAAAATTTTTACTTTGAAACTCCAGATTGTTTCAAATGCTTTATGAGAAAGGTGTTGTTAAAACATATGAAAATTTACGAAATTTATTACAAAAGATATATCGAGGTATGTATACTTAAAATATTTTTTATTGGATGAAATTCGTATAGTTGGAAACTATTTCTGTCTTATTCATAAATTAATTACGTTTTATTTTATATGAAAAGAAATAGTTTTGGATTGAGGCACACAGAAGCTTGGCACCGGATATAAAATTTTCAAACAGGGTGCCATTTCAACACTTTCTTAGAGAGGCAGGGAGTGGCAAAGCTTTTTTTAAGTAAACATGTTATTTAAAAATATGTACCATAAAAATGTTTGTACAAAATTTTAAATAATTAATAATAATATTCAGCAATATATATTAAATATTGCTGAATATTATTATTAATTATTTAAAATTTTGTACAAACATGTTTATGGTATATATGTTATTTAAACATATGTACCAAAAAAATGTTTGTACAAAATATTAACGAACTGAAAATATGAATATATTTAAAAATTAAACATTCATTATTGAATTTGTTTTACATTATTTAGCTACATTGTTAATTAATTATTGATAAATGCCTATAATTATCGGTTGTTATAAAATTGTAAACTAAAAAAGGTTGTATTATTTATGTTTAATTTTTGTTTGAAACTTATACACACACATATATATGTACGTGTGTTTGTTAGAAATGTGATTCAATACACGTATAAATAATAAATTAATTAGTAACGTAATTAGTTACTATTAAGTAATTATTAATTATTTGTTATTAATTAATTTATAATTATATGCAATTATGTATGTATTAATCAGATTTTAATTTTTATTTACACTTTCGGTTTCGGTTTTGGTTTCGGCCGAAAGTGGGAAGATCACCGAAATCCGGTTTCGGTTTCTGTTTCGGTCTTAAAACCTGTTTCGGTCGATCTCTAATTGAAACGTTTAAGACTGTGTTTTAATTTTTCAAAAAAGCTTGGATAATATTGCAGAGTATAAAGTTTGTATTTTTGCGAATCACCTTTCTTTTCTGGTTTCTTATTATTGATGATATCCATGATTAATTTATTAATATGGTGTACTTTAAAACCATTATTATAAGCAATTTTACGAATATTATCTAATTCATTATTTAATTTATTTTCGGTACATATTATAAAGGCTCGTCTTATGAGAAATCTGTAGGCTGAAATTTTGTATGTAAAGGGAGAACATTGTTACTAACGCGCAAAAATACAATATGTAACGATGCGGCATCTTTTAATTTACCAAAACTGTGGCTAGAGTTACTCCATGGTCAAAGATAGGAAAATAAACAACCAAGTAAAAAATAATAGATAACGTGCGTAATTTTTAAAAAAGTACATGAAAATAATAACTTCAAAGCCCGTGCAGCTTTAGAATATTCTCATTTTGTTTTTGAAAATGACTCGGAAAGAGTCGAAACATGTAAAACAACTAATAAAAGTTATTTTAATGTTGTTAATTTTACACCTTTAGCATTTAAAAGTAATATATTATTACAAGGTGTTATAATTTATTATATTGCAACAATAATGTCGCGCATTAGGCAACACTTGAAAGTTTCTTCATATATTTATGTATATACTACCTCAAAACATATGTACAATGCTATACCTCAAATCCACACTACATAAGACCACAGTTTTTGTTTGATTTCAGATCACCATTTTAAATAACCTTACTCTGTTAAAAACTAATTTTCATGAAATAGAAATTATACACATTTTGTACAAGAGAAGAAAAGTATTTCAATCAACAGAATGAATAAACTTGTGAATTATGTTTTAAACTAGGACTTCCCTCAAAGGGATTAGTCTGAGTGATATTGCCGAGAACATAGGGTTAACAATTACAATATAAAGAAAAAGAGCAAATTAAATGATAGAATTACAAAATATCATATATAAATTCATATACACTGTTAAAAAAAATAGAAAAGAAGTACCGTTCATCAGATGTGTTGTCATAATTTTTTTTAACATGTGGCAAAGAATCTCATTTTCTTAAGCGCGTATTGCGCAAAACTTGGGAAAAAAAAAAAAAAAAACGCCGGATCTTTTAAAACGCCAAGCTTTTTAAAGTTACGTAATTGGATTTGCAGCCAATACATTATTCTATCAAGCGTGGCTTAACGCAAATTTAATTTCATTTTTGCACCTTTTTTTGTGTGTGAATTTAAAATTTTTCTTCCTTGATTATGTATCTATTATTTGTATAACTGTTTATAGAAACTCTTACACTTCAAACCACATTGATAGCATGCTTTGCTACAAACCAGATTGCAAAACTATAGTCTAAATTACTATTAAAGTATACAAAAAATCTTTCGATGACTTCTGTAAAATAACTTTTAAATTAAATCTCCATATCGGCAAAATCGAAAAATTATATATATTTCAAAGTTAAGCTTAACAGATACTTCTTGATTATTCTCTAGGAGGCTCTGCCCACTGCGCCTTTACTGCGCCAATCCGCAGACTTTTGTTTTGCCTGTCTGTCTCTCCACAATATGTCTGTTTCCCTATCCGTTCTTCTGCCCGTCTCTCTAACCGATTGTCTATCTCTCTACACGTCTCGCTACCTGTCTCTTATTTCTCTACCGGTCTCGCTACCCGCCAATCTATTTCTCTAACCGTCTGTCTATCCGTCTAACTACTTGTATGTCTAGCCGTGTCTCTATCCACTTCTCTACCCATTTGTCTACCTGTCTCACAACTTGTCTATCTGTCTCTCTACCCGTCTGGTTATACGCCTCTCTACCCATCTTCTTACCCATCTCCGAACCCATCTACTGTCTCTCTACTCGTCTGTATACCCGTCTCACTATCCGTCTGTTTTTGTTCCCGACTCGCTACCAATCTCATTACCCGTCAGTCAACTCGTCTCTGTACTCATCTCTGTACTCGTCTCTTTATCTACCACTCTACGCGTCTCGCAACCTTTCTCGCTACATTCCCGTCTACTGGTGTTGCTACCCGTCTCGTGACCCATCTCGCTACCCCTCCGTCAACCCTCTTTTTACCTTTCTCTCTAGCAGTCTGTCTATTCGTTTCGCTACCCGTCAGCCTACCTATGTCGCTACTCGTCTTTCTACCCGTCTGTCTACCCGTTTGTTTACTCGTCTTTCTACCTCTCGCCACCTCTTCCCAATATTTAAACAATTCATTTAATATACAGAAGCCGTTTATCAGTTATTAAATGCAAACAGAAGTAATTTATCTAATAAGTGTAATCAGATGCAATTTTTTTAAAATACATACATAAACCAGAATAATAATTCATCAGTTTTGTGTTCATAGTTGTTTATATCATTTGACAGTAAATCTCAACTTCATAAACCTGAATTGCCTCAAGCTTTTTAAAAAAACCACAAGGTCTGTATAACTGCAAAGTACCCTGAGGGCTATATTAGCTACATGTTATTAAGTTAAGTGAAAGTTTCGTTATCGCGTTTGCAGCCAATTGTTTATGTCAGAAAGCGTGGCTTAACGCCATTTTAAATTCATTACTGTAATTTTTTTTTGGAGGGAGGGGGAGGGGGGAAGGGTTTCAAATATATACATTTAAATTAAAACTTTTGCCTCCATACCATTAGTGTTGTTTGTATTATTAACTAATACCTTGTACACCGAGCTTCACTTGAAACAAATGTAAAAGACTTCTTCTACAGTTTTTTTTAGGAGAAACTTTCGTAATCGGGCCCAAAGCCAATCGGAGCATTTAATATCATTATTGTAACTCTTATAGAGTTAAAACAATATTGTTGCTAGCTTTACTCTTGTTTGAGACCCGCCTTGCCTGTGTATCTGAATGGGAAAAAGTTTCGTATCCTATGTCGGTTGGCGAAAAAAATTTTAAATGGTGCCAAAAGGTAGTTCTAGCATGCTACAAAGTTTTTCAACAGAGCGGTAAAACATGTTTTTCAAATATTTACAAACATACGTTTATTAAAGCATGTTTTTGCACCATCTTAAAAATTTAAGCACGATGCTAAAATTAAATTTTATCGCCATATTCGATATTTTAATATATTCGATATTTTAATAAATTTCGCGCCAGTGATACATATACATGTATATACTCAAACACACACATATATATATACACATATCTACATATACGTATGTATACATACACACATATATGCATATATGTATGTATATATATATATATATGTGTGTGTGTGTATACATATGTGTTTATATACGTACATATATCACTGGCGCCCGGCTAACCGAAAAGTACCTTTTTTTCTTGTACGATGGGTGATTATAATATAATTGTTTCATTACACATACTACATACCGTTTGATGTATTGGTACTTTTATGTTATCCTGGCGCAGTTGATAAATCGCCAATAATCGTTCATATTGAATTCATTTCATTTAAATATAAACCTTTCACTCATTTAATTTAAAATACATGCCTTTCATTAATCCCATTTAAAATGCTAAAAAGAGAAAAAAAAAGAAATAATGCCATAAATCGAAACCTTTTATTTAAACATCAAAGAATTTTTTTTTTTAATTTACACACGCGAAATAAAAAAAGCTGCTATTGCTGAGATTTGCGCCAAATCTCTAATACCAAGTCTACCAAGTTATTGCGGGGTTTTTCTTTCAAACAGAAAAAAAAATACAGATTAATTTTCGATTTCTACTAAATTGAAATATATTTTATTGTGGTGAATATTAGTGCGTGCATATTTTTTTGCTCCATGTACTCCATGAACTTTCCAATTCCGATTGTCTACGAAAATCTCCCGCCGGTGAAAATGACGTACGCACAAAATTTTCGTGACGTATGTACTTTAATTGTGCTTTTTTATCTATTTTTTTAATATAATTTCCAAACGCTTTGACATTTATTCTTGGTAATAAATAGACGTCGTTGTCACCTTTATAGGTACCTGCTGTAAAAATTTGAACGAAATCCGTTAAATATTTTTTGAGTTATGCTTGACGAAAGGTTTTAATATCCATCGTAGCTATATATGGGGCAAAGTAATACTGCGCTGTGTATGAGTCTTCGTTGCACTCAGACAATAAAACTTTTATTTCAACATCTCTTAGAAGCTCTTCCATTACAAAGAGAACAATGTGTTATAAATTACACTTGGAATTTTATTTTGTTTTAACTGCTCCTACTCACACAAGCTCTTCCTACTTTCAACCATCCAGACTTTATCTTCAGATAATTCGATTTATAAAGCATGTTTAAAAAAGTTATTCTCCTAATTAAAAATATTTCATTTATTAATTTTACAATTAGGTCTTTATTAAAAAATTCAATTTTTATCCATATAAATCTAATAATTATGTTTTTAATTATGGAAAACTGATTGTATCATAAGCGGTGTGTGCCAAAATAATGCGTTTACAGATCCAAAATCGCATTCGAATTTTTTTCGAAAATTTCCAAGCAGCAAAGACAAGCGGTTTTGATTCCTTAATAATATGTTGCTTTCTGTATTTTATTCCACGTACCAGTATCGGACTTCTGCGTACCAGTAGCCAGAGCTGCGTGTACCAGTACTGGTACGCGTACCATAATTTGTACCAAACCCTGCTCTAGAGGTATTTTTTCTTTTTTCCTTGCAGTTATTTGTCACCCGTCCCATCTACCCCATACCCACTCTCTCTATATCAAGCAGGTATGTAAGTTGGAAAAATAGCCTCATTTTTGAAAGCCCATATTGCACTTAAGAAAGAGGGAGTGCAAATAACAGATAATTTACTGCGATCAATATGTAGAAGTTGACAACCATGATTAAATCCGTGGAGAACATTTGAATCATCGGGACAAAACTACGGTTTTCACGGTTTTTAAGGATATTGGAAAAATTGTCTTCTTTATGAAATGTCGTACTGCGCTTGCTATTGAGTGTATAAAAAAGATGTAAATATGGAACTTGTAGAGGATTTTGTCCTCTTTAACATTGTAACTAACAAATAATACGTAACGACAACGGGTCTCGAGATATTTATAAAACAAAAAAAAAATGTCCCAAAATTTTGTTGTTTTTTGAACACAGAAAATTCTCCCGAAGGAAATTTTGTTGGATAATTCGGTTTTTTCATGCTGGCATCATTTTAACCCTACAGTGCATGAATTTTTCTTTCAAAATTGTGTTTTTTTTATACTTATACTAGCCGCCACTGGCGACCAGTTTGGTCTCCCTTAAATGTATGTTAAGCATTGTAACTCGTTACTTTTATTCATAATTTAATTTTTTCCTTAATCCTTCACCAAATCGGAAGATTCTAAATAGACAGATCAAGAACTTTTACGATCATGGTAACATTTCGTTATAACATACCGCCAATAAAACTACCATGTCTAAGCATATCTACATATCTAAAAGCCATGAATATGATTTTATGTGATTAATAAATGCATACTAAATTATTTTTTGTATTATGTTACTTTGATTCTACATTATTTACCATTGCCAATGACGGGTACTTTTGGGTAACACCTATGTCGCAGACGCACTGGGGTATCATTTTGGCGCCAAAATGGCGATTTTATACGTTTTTAATCCCGGCGGTTTGAGCTAGATTTTGCTTCGTATGGCAACCCGGTAGAGCAGATTCTGTATGTTTTGTAACAAATTAAATATTGTGTGTTTTATAATAAATTAATCATTGTGTGTGTGTGTGTTTTTTTATGTAAAATAAACTATTTTCCTTCTAGATTAAAAAAAAGTAATCTGGAACTGAGCCAAAAACGAAATGGACCAATCAAGTTCTGTGTAGATATTAAGGGTTATTTTAATCGCTTTTTTACTAGGGACTTTTTTGAGAAGCTATTATTTTTTTTCTAGCCATCCTACGGATTCGAAAATCATACCACCAGACGTGAAATATAACAAGCTTTCAGAAATTAAAAAAATTATTACGGTCGAGCAATAAAAACTCAAAAAATCCTTAAAAATCGAGTAAAAAATCTTTTTTTGAAAAAGTCATTTTTTTATATTGTTGCCAATTTTTAAATAAGTGCAAATGATTATGTTTTATCTCAAATAAAAAATGTATTTGCGCGAGACTATTAAAAACAATAATGAAAGTTTAAAATAATAATTGAATGATCACGTGTTGAAAGCAGGAAATAAAGAAAATTACGTCATAAAAATTGTGTTTACACAAGAATATTAAAAATAAAAAAGATGAATTAAATGAAAAAGTATTATAACCAGTTAAATGAAAAAGCATTATAACCTGATTACAGAAGAAAGTCGTGATATCATCATCATCATCTTTTTAAAACAGGATACATTACCAGGTTTTAAGAGGCTGTGAAATCAGAACGGGGGTTGGTGAGCGTAGCGAGCAGGGGGCAGAGCCCCCTAGTATAATAAAATAAAAGTAACATGCTGTTTTAGCAATCTCTAACAGGTACCTGAAAATGTGGTTTTCTCGCCAAAACCGCGTTTCCCGGCGCGTCTGCGACAGCTGTTCCAATTTAAAATACATGTCGTTCACACTTTTCATTTAAAATAGAAAATAGATAAATAAGAAATATTATCATAAATCAAAACATTTGATTTCAAAATCAAAGCATTGTTTCTAATTTGCACACGCGAAAAATAAAATAAGTATTTACGATTTTAAAAATTCTGTTGGCGAGATTTGCGCCCAAATAACATAAAAGTACTTAATGATGTTATGTATTTTATAATTGTATATTAAATTACTATTTTGAACGCGATTGGTCATTAACCATGCTAAATATGATTGACGATTAAGAATAATTTTCGGTGATATCTCTTCCTGCCACGTATAGTACATAAATACCAAATTAACTGATCATTTCAAAATTTGATTCATTAAATATTATTACATGAGTTGTATTTGTTTACATTCAACTTACGTCAAGAAAAGATTCGGAAGGGAGTTGAGTTGTATAAGCACTTCATCAAACGGAATTATGGTAAACTTTAATTGTCTCACAGGTCCTGGTGCGAATTATTTTTTGACACAAGACAGCGCTCCAAAAAATCATTCAAAACTTACTTTACGAACGATTATCTCCATGGTTTAATGGTTTAATATTTTAAACCTTCACGACGAATGAATCTTTTATTTTTGTTGTTTACTTTCATGGATAGAGAATTTGAACTGCGAAGCTAATTTCAACTGAAGTTATTGCAGAATATATACATAATTGAACGTAAGTCAAATCTCAAATATTAATTTATTTTGAACGATCTTTCTAAAAATGTAACTTTTATGCAGTTTTGTTCGAAAAATAATTTTGAATAAAAATGGCCGCCTGGCATATGAAAAAGTGAAACGGACATCCCGGAACTGTTGATGACAGTCACATGACTTACGGTTTTATTATAGAGATTAAGAATTCGGCACCAGAAATTTTAAAATAGATTTTTAACTTTATTTAGTAGCATATTTATGTTATTTTTACAGCATTAATATAAATATAGTGGTTGTAAAGAATTTGATTTATTTATTAAAAGTTAAATAGAAAGTGTTGCCAATTGGCTACACTTATGCACTGTAGGGATATACAAGTCGAAAAAAAAATCTTTTACCTGACCTTTTGCAAGGTAACGCCTTTTTTTTTTGGTTCATTTCCATCGGGTTATACCACTATTAATAAGAAAAAATACTTTAATTTAGTTATTGGCAAAAGTTCTGCCATTAGACAACAACAATATTTCGTTTAAAAAATAATGGTATGAAAATAATAAATGTTCCTGGCATGCAGTGTTGCCAGATTGGGGATTTTGTCCCCATTTTGGGGAATTTTGAGCCTCCGGGGGAAATTTTTGGGACAAGTTATTAGTGGGGAAACGTTTGGGGAATATGAACATTTTTGAGGGAAAATTAGGGGGATTTTTTTATTATTTCGTGTTAAAATTTACCTTTACTCACCTGACAACACTGGATACTCGTCGATTACACATATTTTAAGTTCTAATCTATAATGCATTTAATTGTAACATATATTTATCATTTCATAATTCATATTACTTTCTTCAAAAGTAATTAATAACAATGAAAATAGCGATTCGCAAGTTCATTTTTTTTTTCTTTTTGTAAATGGGATTTTTTTTTTTTTTTAAAGGCTCGATTTGGGGAAAAATTTGTAAGGTTAAATTGGTTAAATAATTTTACAGTGATAAATTTAAAATTTACTTTTTTGACTGAAAACTTATTTGGGGACTTTTTCGAAAAAAACATTGAGTTGGGGGCAATTTAAGAACTTTTAGGGACTTTCGACTATCTGGCAACACTGCTGGCATGTATTTAGTACTGCAAAAGAAGACAGTCATGAGCCGCCCCTGACAAGAGTAATAAAATAATATTAATTTTAATGTTAATTTTAATACTGTTAATTTATCATGTTTGCCTGTAAAACATACGTATTTGTTGAACATGAAAATAGTATTTATTTGGCAATTGAAAGACTTATATTCCGGATTGAGAAAAGTGATTAACACACAATGAAATCTACTCGGAAAAGTTTATTAAAATAATTGTCAGCAAAATAAACTTTTTATAAATACTTTTTTTTTAATCTCGAAAATATATTGGTTTCTGAGTTTTCTACAGATAAAGAACTAATTCAGGAATCGTTAGTAACTCGGACGAGGTTATTGTATATTACTTACCCATCGTAAGTAGTATAAGGTAAGTCTTGTAATCGTTTTGAAAATCGAAAAAAAAAAAAATTGACGGATTTACACGTTTCAGACACTGGAGATTCCGAAAAACATATTTTTAGAAAAAAAAAAAAAAATGCCGTCCGTCTGTGTATCTGTGTGTCTGTAAACGCTCTATCTCCCGAACAAATAGAGATAAGGACTTGAAATTTGGTGTGTACTTAGTATGTAATAATAGAAAGAAGCTTATTGAATTTCAGTAACCTCGATTATCCGGAACTATTTTTTTTTCTCTGGACTCTCGGAATATTCGTTCTGATAAAAGGTATATAAAAATTTTCGAAATTGTTTATTTTAAGGAGTGAATATAAAAGACAATTAAAAAAACATAAATTTTGCATAAAGAATGAAGTCGATCGGATAATGAGTTGCCGAGATATTTGTAATCCTATTTCCACACTCTTCAATTTTTCATGATCCTGTATTTCATTCAAATTTCAATTCAAAGATATACTTTAATTGGAAATGAGATGCTTAATCCAACGCAATAAGCCGTTAGTTAATACAATTATCATTTTTGGAGTTATAAGGATGTTTCTTTTACGCAATTCAGTAATAGAGTATTTAAAGTTTATGACGTCATCAAGCCACGATTTTATTCGAATTGCAATGCATTTTATAAGTAGTTTACACATGTTTTATTTTCATATTTTATGTTATGGAAATCCATGATGGGTAAGTATTGAGGTGGCCCCCAACGACTAGTTGTATATTTTCTTTCGTGGTTATATTATATTTTTATTGATTATGAAACATTTGTCTTTTATTACAGTGTAGAATGGAATTAAGAATTCCATGGCTCTATTCAATGTTCCACTATGCTTTCAAGCTTCCAAAAGTATTCTATTATTCAATGCCTTGCCATATTTACGTGCTGGTAATAAGCATTCAATTACACAACTAAAACAGAGTTGAAAAGTCTCCGGCTTTTTGCATACCAATATTATCTTACAAAAAATGTTGTTCTTTTAAATCGCAGAAAGTTCCGATTACATAAAACAACATTCTCTGTACTTAAATACTGGTATCCAAAAAGCCGGAGACTTGGCAGCTCTGCTAAAAATGTTTAATTTAGAATTAACGACATCCTAAAAACCAGTATTCCGACTTGAGAAAACGGATTAGTACACTATAAAAACAACTCGGAATCGTTTTTGAAAATCAGTGGCAGCAATAGAAACTTTTATTTTCTAAATGATTCTTTTAATCACGAAGATATCCTCGCTACCATGTCAAACTTTCGAAAGTGAAAAAATGCATTTTTCATTACTTTAAAAAATTGGCCGATACTCACCACTAAATTTTATTTCTTCGATTAGTTAGAATATTAATAAAATTTCTGTGAATAACAGGGTTATCAATTTAACCTTCTTTTTCATTCAAAAACACCGAATTCATACCGGAAGTTTTAAGAAAAAAAATCTTAGTTCAAGTAATCACGAAAAGCGTGTCATTAAATAGAGCAAAAATTTCTATTTGAAATTTCTGGTATGGATTCGGAATTTCTGAATGAAAGAGGAGGCCAAACAGGCAACCCTGGTGAAGAATAAATACTATTAAAGTTTAGTGGTTAGAATCGGCCCATTTTTTAAAGTAATGAAAAATGCATTTTTTTCACATTCGATAGTTTGACATGGTAGCGACGAGGTTTCTGAGGTTTCTAAAAACAAAGAATGCTTTTCGAAATCGTTAGTAATTGTTAAGGAGACACGGTACCTTTGAATTTTTTTTTTTTAATTTGAATAATATTGTAATATATGTGGTGGTAAAAATTAAATAAAATTAAAAAAAAAAAAATCTTCTAAAACAGCCTATTTTACTAAAATTTAATTAAAAAAATTAACTTTTTTAAAATCCCTACTACTTTTATAAATATAAATATTTTTGCTTCGATTTTTTTTCCACATTCATTAGAATATATTACATAAAACTGCGCATGGATTTTTATATGTATGGGATTTTACATTTAATATGATTTTTTTTTCTCTCGTGTATGTTAAAAAAATGAAGAAAATTCAACAAACTCTCAATTTAATTTTTTTTTTAAAAATAACTATAAACTTGAATGTTAAATACATGAGCAGAAATATTAAACACACCATGGAGAACAAGTTAAAAAATTTTCAAACCTCTATCTAAATTAGCAAAAAAGTCTTAGTATTTATCGAACAAGCAAGTTATAAAAATATAAACATGGAGAAAAATCAGTTTATAACATGTTTAATCTTATAACGTGTAAAATCCATGTAAAAATTTATGAAACACATAAATTTAAGCATATATAAACACTTGCATATAATTTCATTACATATAATATGTTAGGTAATGTTTTAAAAGTATTAATCACTGAAAAATTAAAAATGAGAAAATTGTCTCATTTGTCGTTATTTGTATAAAATTTTACTTACTAATAATATATAACCTGCGAGAACTTAAATAAGTTTCATGTACATTTCGTATAAAAATAAAAAAAAAACATCGTGGTTTCTATGTAAGCCCCTCATTTTTCCTTTTTGAGGCATCTATGTGTCTGCGAGCAAACTTAATTTTTTTTCCGTGCTAATTGTAGTCCAGGGGAAATGTACCAAAAAAAAGGCGTTACCTTACAAACGGTCGGGAAGAAGATTTTTTTTTCTGACTTGTATATACTGAGGCCAGCATGTAAAAACCGAATTATCCAACAAAAATTCTCAAGGGAGAAGTTTCTGTGGCCAAAAAACTACAAAATTTTGAGACTTTTTTGTTGTTTTTTAAGTACCTCAAGACCCGTTGTCGTAACATATTATTTGTTTATTACAATCTTAAAGAAGACAAAATTCTCTACAACTTTCATATTTAAAACTTTTTTATGCACTCAATAGGAAACGCAGTACGACATTTCAAAATTAAGACAATATTTTCAATTTCCTTAAAAACCGTGAAAAACGTAGTTTTGTCCCGATGTTTCTAATGTTCCCCACGGATTTAATCATGGATGTCAACTTCTACATATTGATAGCTGTAAATTATCTGTTATTTGCACAACCTCTTTCTTAAGTGCTGTACGGCCTTTCAAAAATGAGGCTATTTTTCCAACTTAAGAACCCGCTGGTTACAAAGAGAGTGGGTATGGGGAGGAGCGGACGGGCGACAAACAACTGCCTGGGAAAAAGAAAAAATACCTCTAGAGCAGGGGTTGGTACAAAATATGGTACGCGTACAAGTGCATACCAGTACTGGTACGCGAAGCTCAGGCTACTGGTACGGAGAAGTCCGATATTGGTGCATGGATTAAAATACAGTATACATCATATTACAGTAACAGTATATGAATCAGTACGTGCCAATATGTCATTGAGTATTGTGGTTTTTTTCGTATACCAAAACACTGTATTTTGATATTATATGCATTGTTAAAATTTAATGGTGATAATACTTTTTACTTGAATGTTATTATGAAGCAGTCAATCTTAGTACCAATTCAGTAATGTAATCATTCATTTTTAAATACAACAAAACCTGCTATGACGGAAACAAAAGACCGAAGATATATTTCGTTTTAGTCAGGTTCTTTTTTAGAGGTTTTTCTATATTAACTTTACGTTTGTTACCTAGGGGTACGCGGAAGTATGAACTTATTATTTAGTGGTACGTCGGTCTAAAAGTTTTGGAGCCCTTGCTGTAGAGCAGCGCTTCCCAACCTTTTTTCTTTCACATACCCCTTGCTCAGGCTTTTCATTTCCGAGTACCCCCTATTTATAATATGTTATCACCCCACATGTTATTAAAATCTTCATCTCCCGTGAATGAAAATCCATATTTCAAGAATTATACATTATTATATTTTCTATTCTTTAAGGAAGCAGTGATGTTTTTAGTTTTATTTAAAGTATTAGGTTTATCAGTTATCAGAACAAGCCTATCAACAGCTAAGCTCAGGTTCAGAACAAACCTATTAACAGCTAAGCTCAGGTTCTCTTGTAATTATAAATAGTCAGATTGTTTCGAAGAACTTTTAGTTTCCGAATCATCAGGGTGAATTTCAACCGCAGTTGCAATACTTTTAAGAATTCCGGATTTCAACGGGTTATCCATTTTAAACATAAAACAAATCATTCAAATAATAAGTAAACACTAAGTAACTAATAAGTAAACTAATAAGTAAATAAATTAAATACTCATCAAAGGGAAGAAAGCTTTCCAATTAATATAGGCTAATGATATAACTCCGCCAATTCAAAAAACAAAAATATGGGCTTCCTTTTTCAACACGTTTTAAAATAAAACATTAAAACCAACAGCTCTGGTATAATTTAGACGTTTTGTAATTATTAAAAAGGAACAAGATAAGAAAGAATTGTATAATGATCAATGAAAGTTTTCGCGAAGATCGGGGAAAATATGTAAGTAATCGTGCAATATGATTAGCAGTGGGCGGATATAATGACATTGATTTATCAATGAATTAATAGGTCTAGTGGGCCTTTACCCTCATTTTGAGTGTAATATATTGCAGACACATGAGAATAATTTTGTAATCTAAAACTATCTACTTTGTTTTATGTGTTTTCAGTTAAACATTTTTTTCCGCCATTACCGATCTTATTTTTACGTACCCCCAGGGGTACGCGTACCCCAGGTTGGGAACCGCTGCTGTAGAGGAACACGATCCTGATATATCTTATATTCAGGATAACTGAATGCTAATAATCCTAGAACAGTCCCATCAAAGAGACCAAAATATTCTTAAATATCCCGTAGAAATTATCTATACTAATAAAAGAAAGTTTCGCTCTGTGTGTGTGTGTCTGTCTGTTGGCGATGGCTAGGAAAATTTAGCGCACCTAGAAGTCTGTAAATTTAGATTTAGGTAGTCCAAACCCTCTCCTGATACACCTGAGCGTCAAAATTTTAATATTTTGAAAATTAGCCTATATATTAATTAGATTATCATTAACCATTGCTTCTAAAATGTCACCTTTTAAATAAAAATGGCGAAAGAAACTGACTGGCGCATTGAATTTGCAACCGGAAATGAACGAATTCGAAATTATTTAACTAATTAGCGAATTTTAAGAAAACTAATTGAGATATCAATTTGGAAATTTCTGAGCATATGTAAAAAAATATTCTGTGTCTGACTGTGTGATTTTTGAAAAATTCGGTTGGTATTTTTTTTTTTTAATTTCTGCAATAAATTGCCAAAAATCTGCTGGCGCCAGTGAAAACGATCCCAGAAAATTTCAGACAGGGATCGGCTTTCATTAAAAACTGAACTATAAAGAGATCTGTTTCTCTGGCCGATCCCTCTCATTTAGTTTGCGAAAATGAAAGGAAATAATTGCCAAATTTTACTAATAACAAATATTTAGGTAACTAATTAAGATATAGATTTGAAATTGAGGTCGGGAAGGGGTGTCATCTGCTGGCTGTTTTAGCGTAGCGTCTTCATTATGTTCTAATTATCAGAAAAATGTAATTCTTTTTTTAATGATCGCGTTAATGTACGTGACGGTGGTTCTCTTGAACAAATTATTCATTATATTTGCGGGTATGGGGAGGGAGGGGGTTAACGCCTTTCCCTGAGATTGTAATTATCTCGGGCCCGGGCAACGCCGGGCGGGTTAGCTAGTTATTATTAAAATACATTTTTTCATTTAGCTTATGCAGTCATATAGCGTACCTTACATTATTGTGTAGGGAAAGTGGACTTGAATGAGGTAGGGGATGAATGTAACAACAAAAATGTTTATATGATCTACAGTTATAAATAACTTGGTATTTCATTTGATAAATGGTATCACTGAGATCATTCAGCAGATATAGTTTCAAAACAGTACATATTACAGAAGATTAGAATATTCCACAAAGTGGATTTTTCAACAACCAAAGAGTGTTTCTCTGTTTGAGCTTTAAGGCATTTAACAGATAAAATCTTAAAATTTTATATATTTTTGCACGCTAAAATGTTATAATCTCTTGTTATATTTATATAATAAAAGTGGAAAAATATTAACAATATTTACTAAAACTAATATTTTGAACAATTTTATGAAAATTGTGATCTGAAATATTTTATTGATAGATTTTTTTTATATTTTACAATAGATATAAATACATAATATTAGTTAATGAAATAATCTGCTGTCATTTTTATTGTAGGTATTTTATAAGGTAAAAGTGTTTGTTACATAAGATATATTTATTTTTTGAGTTCCTTCTTTTATATGAAACTACAATTCAATGTTTGCTATACTTAAAACAGTAAAACATTAAAACATTTGTCATCAATAATTGGTAAATAAAATGTACCATTGTACTGTAGAATAAAATGTTTATGGAATAAAATGAACAATATGTATGCATTATAAAAATAATTATTAAAATTAAACAAGATTTTTTCATTGAAACTGACGTGCCAATAAGTTACTAAATGCTGAAATATTCTTTTAAACAATACTTTAAAAATAACAATTGTATATACTTAAAGTTACTGTCTAAATATGAAAATTGTCTCAGTCATCCACACTCTCCCCTACTTGCTAAAATATATAGATTTATTGAATATAAAATATGTCTGTTGTGATTAAAATGAAGAAGAGGGTATGCAAATAATAGATACTTTTCTGCTGCCAATATGTAGAAGTTGACGTACATCATTATATCCGTGGGGAACATTGAATCATCGGGACAAAACTACGTTTTCCACGGTTTTTAAGGAAATCGAAAAAAAAATCTTATTTTTTAAATGTCGTACTGCGCTTGCTATTAAGTGTATTAAAAAGTTGTAAATATGAAAGTTGTAGAGAATTTTGTCTTCTTTAACATTGTAATTAACAAATAATACGCTACGACAACGAGTCTCGAGATATTTAAAAAACAACAACAACAACAAAAAAAAAATCGCAAAAATTTGTTGTTTTTTGGCCACAGAAAATTCTCCCTTAAGAAATTTTGTTGGATAATTCGGTTTTTCCATGCTGGCCTCATTATATATAAGTCGGAAAAATAAAATCTTCTACCCGATCTTCTGTCTCTTTTGCAAGCTGACATGTACATTTTAGTGGTGTAGTCGAGGGGGGACGCGGGGGGACGGCGTACCCTCACTTGTTTATTTTATGTCGAGCGTCCCCTTACTTTTTATTTTCAAGGGGGACGCTAGAGAGGCGAGAGGACGCCATCTTTTCAAACTTGCTAATTTTTTTTTTAATTATGAGCACACCAATAAATCAACAATTTTAAGAAATAAGGCATTGATTTTTAATACTTTTCAACAACATGGAAAGTGTTTACGGTGTCAGATCGCTTGTCTGTCTCCATCTGTTCGTATTCTACTTGTAACTTCCAAAAGTTTGCTTGAATTTCGACAAAATTTTATGTATATTTTTTCAATGTAGCCTTATCACTATTGTGAATTATGTGTATAGCATCAGTATTTCGTTTACGAGTGATAAAAAAAGAGTTCTTTCATATTACTGTTTACTGGACGGAGATTGTTTGAAATACACATAAATGAAGTAATGCCATATGGTATTGAAATTCGTGACAACATATTCCCTATCAAAAATAGCATTTTTATATCGTTCGTTTACAGGGACGTTAAAAAGTATTTCGAAACACCATGAGCTATTAACAGTAATTGTTTGCAATGCATGGAAAACGGTGCACGAAACATTTATAATTATTTTACAAGGCCAAAGAATCCGGACACATTGTCAGACGTGGGTTCAGTTGCGCAAAACGTGTTTTCGATTAAATTTTGTATTTTTCAGCTGAAGAAAATATTTATTTGCTAAGTGATACGTAAATGATATTCGTATACAGGGCCACACAAAAATAATCCAAATACACTACCGTCATGGCCGGATATTTCTTGAAATGTGTTTTGCAGCTGGTTTAAATTTTAGTGTGTTATGTGATGAGCATATGATCATTAATTTCTATACAATAACTCTTTACATGACCACTCAAAATAATTCGAATGAATACGTTACCATTTATAGATAATTATTGCTTGGCATGTGTTTAAACTAAACGAAATTATATTTTCGATAAAAAAAAAAAAAAAAAAAAAAAAAAAAAAAAAAAAAAAAACACTAGACATGCTTTTCCTTCACACATTGTTGCACCAAATTAATTTTACAAACATTTGTGTGTAATGAATATAATATATATTGGCTGGTATACAGTGTGTCTGTTATTATAAAAGTTGACACGTACTTTAATTTGTTACCTGCTGGAGATAAGTAGATAACGTAAATTATAAAAAAGTTTAAAATAAAGTAAACAAAAAATAATATTGAAATAATATTGTCAATGAAATAATTATCTTGTTAATTTTCAAACATTTATACAATAACTCTTTATGCGGCTCTTCTATTTAAAATTTGTCAGTCAGAAAAATTTTCCTTTTTGCTGCAATAAAATCATTAAAAATCTGCATATATATAAAATTAAATTTAAAAAATGAAGGAAGAAAGCTGACTTATAAAACCTTTTTGAACCATTTCAATATTACTTTATCAGTGAAAATGGTCCTGTGCACATATTGGCGATAGCATTTTTAGAACAAAATTAAATATTAAAGAAAAAGAAAAAAAAAATGCATCGCAAGTGTATCTACATAAAAAGCTGCACGGGCAGAAATCATGTAAAGAGACAGTGTAGTTTTAAAACTTACAAATAAAAAATAATAAGAAGAAGAATTGGCTAAGCATGCTCTATGTATTTTCCGTCAACTGCAATACATAACTCGGGGTCAACCACACATGTTTATTATCATCCCTGTTACTGTTACCTTCTTGTAATGCCTCATAGCTTTTCTAATTTGATATATAGTCGTTGTCCCCTTCTTCCCCCTGCATATTTCCTACCTTATTTTAAACTTTTTTGCATCTTACATTGACTACTTATCTTCAAGTTTAAATTTTTTCGGACGCCCTGTAAAAGTCGACCTTAGCTCAAACTTGAAGACTTTGTCAAAAAAATGCAATACTTTGATAGCAACGTGGTTCAAAGTGATTTTTAGTGACAAAACTTGATGCTTTTAATTTATAATAGTAATTTAACTTTAATGAATAATAATCTGTTTAATCTTCTAATTCATTCTAATCTTTAACGATTCATCCTTATCTAAGTGAAAACCACAGCCTTACTCAAAATTTGGAAAGCGGTAAATCATAGAATGGCTACTGATACAAAATCTAGAAAATATATAAAGAGGTGAAAAATTTCTTTTTTTTTTAAAATAAGTATTTCTGTAAAGTTCATTGAAAAAAGGAAAATAATACATATTATTAAACTGTGAGAGAATTAAATATATTGCTGTTGCTTTCAACCCATTTTTCCCTTTTTATTTAAATATTTAATAAATAAAAGAAATTAATTTGAGCCACTTTTTTACCTGCTTTCTTTTATCTCGCATTTCTGTGTCTATGTGACAGTCAAATCTTGTGATACATTTTTCACCCACTTCCTGTTGACGTAGAGCTTTGAAATTTGGAATATATATATATGTATACCTGAGGAAAATACATAAATTGGACATTAATTTTTTAAAAATTAGATCAGTAAGGGGGGGGGGGGTTGGTCAACGTCGGCACAAAAATGGCATTTACCCCCATAGAAATAACATTACGATTGTTTAATTGGAAAAAATAGCTCCATTGTTTCAAAATTCATCCATTTTCACCACATTGCTGTCCGCATCAGTATGACATCATTGAGCGACGCACACATTTGTGCTTTATAATATAAGTTGACTTTTTGTGAATTTTAATGAAAGTATGTTTTTTTTTCTATATTTAATTTATTTTTATTAACGTTAAAAGTAATTTTATTAGGAAAGTGTTTCTTAAATAAGTCATCTGGCACAAGCATAAGTATTATTTGCCATAGAAACTCTACTTCAAAATTATATCTTTAAAAAATTTCCGCTCAATTCTTTAAACACTTATAGAATGGCATGGATTCAAATCAATTTATAACTAGAGTAGACTTTTATATCGCTATTAATAGTGTGGTAACATTCACTGAAACGATTCCCACATTAAAATTTCAATTCATCGTAGAGAATATTTACGAGTTAAATAACTTCTATGTCAAATTTGAAGTTTCTAGTACTGATAGTTTCAGAAGAATAACAACTTTAAAAAGTTTTCGGCTTATATCAGCACTTAAAATTTCGAATATTTTAAAAGCCATTCTTCGTGAGCATCTGCATGTTAATAGCTACCAGATAAATCGTGATAAACGAGTTTAGAAGATTTACTTAACAATCAGGGCTCCCAAATGGTCCGCTTTTTGAATACCAGTATTTTCTTAGAAAATTTTTATTTTTAGATTTTTCTTGTAAATTTTGCAGAAACAACCTTCGGAAGTAAATTTTTGCAGAAAAGTTTTAGAAACCTACTAAGAAATTTTCTGTTAAAAAATATTGGTATTCAGTTTGTGAACCATTTGAGAGCCCTGGACAATTCATCCTTTTAAAATGTAAATTAAAAAAGTAATAATAAATAAGATTTTACGAGCATGTAAGTCCTGAAAGTATATGTGTGCCAAGTTTTAAGTCAGTTACTCTTGCTCAAATATTTCCACACAAATCATGATGAAACCATTATTTTTGAACGTTTGAATTTTCTCCATTTCATCCCGTGAAAATTCAATACTTACAGATTAGAAGTAACCTAGTAACTGATTTAAAGAGTTACTAATTCTACAAAAATCTTGATGAAACGCGATTTTCAGAAATTATCATTATAAGGATACTGGTCTATTTCACCCTTTTCAAATTCGTATTGGGATGTTCGGAAAGTTCCTTTCATTTGGGAAAACTAATTTGTACCGGAAAATTCTGCCCGTTAATTGACATTAGGTATTGAAATTAATGTCCAATATTTAAATGATAGAATTTTCCGGTACGAATTGGTTTTCCCAAACGGAAGAAACTTTCCGAACAACCCAATATTTTTACATGTTGTTCAAAATTTTGTATAGAGTTTGGGCAGTGGCATATATAATCCAGAATGTTAAATAATCTTTTCATCATATATAACATACCTGCGAAATTTAATCTCAGCCGAAAACACCGTTTAAATGCTACCCTGCTCAGACACATACACATATTGACTCATTGCAAAATCACCAAACACAGACTTTGGGAATCTTAAAGAAAATACCAACTCGCACACATGCATACGCACATACATAGAGAATTGTTACAGAAATAGGAAAAGCGGAGACAGGGAACCTATAAAAGTAAAGATATAAATTTCATAGTATTTTTTCTTGTCATGATTACAATATTTTCATTACATTATACGTGTCCGTAATGTAAAAATGCAATAATTTTCAATGCTCTTAGTATACAATAGTTATTCTATGACTATCTCAAAAATAAAAAAGTCTTGTTGCGTGGATTAGTGTTATTAAAGTACGAATTCTATTTCAAATACGTATTTTCACACATGAAATAAGGTTAACAATATTTTAATTTATGGGAAGCTATGAACGACCAACAGATAAAAAACTTTAATTAATTTAATTTAAATAAATTTTAATTTAAAATTTAAAATTTAATTTAAAATTTAAAATTTAATTTTTCAATTACTTTTCTCTGCAATTCAAAATGAAAAGCAAGATTCATAATCAAGTTTGCCCTATGAGTGACACAGATACAGACCCTAATGATCGAGACTATGAGCGTCCTCCCACTTTTTTCCCCAGGACTACACCACTGGTACATTTCCCCTGGACTATAAGGATTTAAAATTAATATTAATTAAATATTGAAATTAATTAGTTACATATTAATTAAATATTGAAATTAATTAGTTACATATTAATTAAATATTGAAATTAATTAGTTACATATTAATTAAATATTGAAATTAATTAGTTACATATAATGTTTCTGCATACAAAGTTAGAAATTAGATACACATGATATAAGTGGTTATGGTAGAACATTTAATAAAAATTAATACATATATTATATTAGCATTTAAGAAAGTATACATTATATTAGAAGGTAATATGATATTGTCCACCGTGTGCATTAATGTAAATACAATTAATCAAAAACATTCTTAATAGTAATTAATATAAATTCATTTAAATTAATTAATGGATATGTAAATATAACTACATTAATTTGCATATAAAAGTATCATATCATAGTCCATTATAAAATGTGTATTAGCAAACGTGTGTGTAAATCAAAATGCCCCATTTTTTTAAATATAAATTAACCACGCGTTTTCCCATACAACTCCGCCACACACCTCCTCAATCCAATATCTACCCAGCCATTAGTCCTATTATATATATATATATATATATATATATATATATATATATATATATATATATTTTAACTATTTTCTAAGATTACATGTATTTTTTTATACATTTTTTAACGCATGTGTTAATTTGGTTGCTAAGATCATTTAAGTACTAATTATATATTAAAGAATATATGAAATTTTTTGGAAAACCATGTTGTAATGCATCATAGATTAGTTTTTTAATATTGTTGTTAATTAGTTGAGAAGAACCAAAACTCTTTATTCTATAAATATGATTAAGGAGTATATTACGATATACAGAATTATGAAGACAAGATTTAAAATTAGTAAATGTATTAACTTTAAATTTAAATTCTTTACGTTTATCAAATAGATCAATTATTGTTTTGTTTTCTTTAAGTGTAAATTTAAGATCTAAAAAGTTAATATTATTGTTAGAAAGGAGGTTTTCCGTTAATTCTAAATTAGTAGGATAATCTACTGGAAATATAGAAATATTAGTGTAATCAGTGGCAATTAAAATTATGTCATCAATATAACGATATAAATGTATATTACTGTTAATAAAAGTACGTTCATAGTGATACAAGTATAAGTCTGAAAGTATACTAGATGTACATCCCCCTTGTGGTATACCGACTTTCTGTAAATATAACGTGTTATCATTCATTATAAAATTATTATATATAATGAAATTTGTTAAAGTTTTAAAATAAGCAGTATCTAAATGAATTGGTAAATTTAGTGTATGATGATACACATTAAATAATGCATTTATAGTATTATGTAGATCTAATAAATCTATATTATTAAAAAGATCTTTGAAATCATATGTCATTATATTGTTAACACATTTAAGATTTTTCAAAATATTGACGAGTTGATAGCTATTTTTTATACAATGTGTATTATCAGTGGATGTTGCCAGTGTATAAATTTGATTGAGAATTTTTAATAGATGTTTTTTGGCTATATTATTATATGTATTGCACCCAATAGCTACAGTCCTAAATTTAATTGGATTTTTATGAAATTTGGGTATAAGAACTAAATAAGGATAGTTAAATTTAGTAGAAGAAATATTTAATAGTTTATAATAACTGTGAATTTTACGATTGTTTACAATTACATTTTCATTAGTTTTTTGAAAAGATTTGTTAGTAGAAATACAGGATGTAAGTAGTCGGTGATAATAAGATTTACATATGATGGCATAATTAATATATCTATCTATATATATATATATACCGGGTGGTTATAAAATAAGTATATCTATTTGGAGCTGTCTGTAGCTTGAAGGAATAACCGAAATGAAACCAAAATAAGTACACTTACTATTCAAGAAGGGGGTAGAAGATTGGAACAATAAAGATAATTAATTGCAATAATCGCCGACAGATGGCGCTTTTGAGTGTGAAATGTAATGTGTAATATTATTTACCGTGGAGTTGTCGCAAACCTCAATAACTTTAAAGCATATCAAAACATGTGCGAAACATCACTCCTGATGCGTTACATTCCGCAGTTGAGCAAGTCGTGCACCGGCTGGATTGTGTCCTCGAGCACAATAGCCGTGTGGAACCTGAACAGGATCGGCAACGCCTTGCGAAAGCGTAACCACATTCACTGTAACATTTTCGAATAAATTAGGTGTGTCATCTGGTTTGACGCCTTAATTCCTTGTTCTTGTGTTACACATTACATTTCACACTCAGTAGCGCCATCTGTCAATGATTGTTGCAATTATTATTAGTAGATGGAGAATGACAGTTCAACCCCAGCAGGTGGAGGGTGGAGGAAAAATTGCTTCCCCCTCCCCCCCCTACCCCATGCTCCCCAACACCCCCTTACCCCATGCCCCCCCCCCCAAAACCCCCGACCCCCTACCCCCCGTTTTTTTTTTTTTTTAATTTAAAAATTTTAAAAATTGTCTTATAGTACGAGGTATCGGTGATGGTAGAGTACGACCACTATCCCCCTACCGCCCCCCCCCCTTCACCCCCCTTACCCACCCTTTTTTTTAGGAGAGAGAATGTTTAAAGTGGTGTCGCTCTCTATCGGTAAGTATAAAAATTATGGAATTTAAAATGACTGCTTCTGAATTTTAAGTTATAGCATAGTATAAAATAAAATATTCTAAAGTATCTCACCATACTGCTTACAATAAAAATTTCAGTTATAGCATGGTGTAAAATAAAGTAACTTACCACTGCTTACAATGGAAATATATAGTTATAGCATAGCACTTAATAAATAATTTTAAAGTTACTTACCAAACTGCTTACAATGGAAATATTTAGTTATAGCGTAGAACTTAATAAAAATTTTAAAGTGACACATGTAAATAATTATAGTTATAAACCGACATATAGGCAGATAGGCAGGCACACAGACAAGCAGGCAGGCAGACAGACAGACAGACAGACACACAGTCAACTATTTGTTACGTACACACACAAGCATGCATATACGAAGTGAACTAATTGTAATAAAATACATGACGTGCATACGTTTTAAAACATTTTTTTTCTTCACAGAAATTAAGAAAATATTAAATTTCGACTACAACTTTCACTTTGAAATAGCGTAGTCCCTTTTTAAAAAATCATTAGCTTTTAACATACATTTAAATGAAGCGAGGTTATGAAGCGAGGTTCGAACCTCGAACCTAACAAAATGATCTCATGATGTGTTGATTTGTAGTAGGTTTAAACGAACACGCCATGAGATCATGTTTCTTAGACGCGATTTAAGATATATAAGAAAAGGTGTCACATGATTAAACATATTGAAGTATTATTATACAGTGCTAATGATATTATAAATTTAAGCTTTACGATAAACTTTAATGTTTAAACTTACAAACACGTTGGAATGTATTTATAACATATAAAATAACCTTGTAAAAGGTTGGTTGGTTTTATAAACTTGCAAAGCAAAGCGTTTCTTACCAATTTGCATACAAGAGATTTTGTAACATAAATTATACTGTATAATACAGCAAATTTTAACTTACCAAGTGGGGTTTAAGGATACTGTAATAGAATTTTTAATTGTATACTTTAAAAAAGAAAGTTTAACTTACCATTATGTTTATGCTCGGATTCGAACTGTCAACCTTTTGGCTAGCTTTCCAATGCGCTCCCAGTTACGCTACGAAGGCTCCGTACAATTTAATATAAATAATGAAAGCTAATATTACTTCTTTTAAAGATTTTTGAAAAATTTATAAGTTAATAAAATAGGATATGACGACATTTGTAGAATAACATCCTGTTTTACAACGATAAGAATAGCAATATAAGAAGCTTGTACACCATACTGAATTTACTGTTTAAAGTTCTGTAACCTAACTTATACGATTGTTTTTCTAATTACCTAAAACCTTGCTGTATATTTGCTTGATCACCTATCTGTTTACCCTGCTTTTTGGATACTTCTAAACCTGAAAATGACTACTTCGCTTAACACATCTTACTATGAAATTTCAGAAATCAACGAATTTAGTAGAATATTTCAGTATTTTGATGTTTTTACCCCATACCATTGGGACTTAGGGGAGGATACGACTGTCGAAGTGCAAATGAATAAGGACTGTGAGTTAAACGTTCACATTCAAAAATATAATGAATTTGAGAATAGTAGTAAAATGTACCCTACAAATGAAGGAATTACAATATCGTGCGCAACCCTTGATAAATTTGAAACGAGAATGGCTAAATTTAATTTTAACTCTGCAGAAGAAAAAACATTCGTATGTAACAACGACTTACTAACAATTTATGTGGATAAGGAATCATGCATACTGCAAAAACTATTGAAACCTGATTATTTACTACTTACAAAAGAACAATTTCTCAAACTAGAGGAAAACTGCATTCAAATTAGCGAATGTCTTATTCAAACCTTTTTTAACAAAGATTTTACCTGTTTATGTTTTAAAAAACTTAAAAATATGTAAATGTTCTCACTTTACAGAGAAAGAGGCGATGGACTATTTTTTAGAATGCTTCGATCATGAATTAGAGAGATCAGTATATCGCACGTTTGACTGTTATTTATGTTCAATCGGCCAACCAATTGAAATGGATCATGAATGTATGAGATATAATTTAAGAAAACAGTTTAACTGGTGCGCAGACAGTGCTTTGTTAAATTTCAACATTAAGGAATTTGTGAAAAACCTACTAGAGAAATGTACATGTAATTATACTTATTTATTTTTTGAATCTATGAATGTAGACTTTTATAATAAGCATTTGAACAATGTATTTATAAATTAACATAATTATTTAATAAATATTTGTTTAGTTTTTCATCATGTGTCTGTTTTTATTTATGTATAAGGAATAAATAAGTTTAGTTTTCGGAAAGTTTTGCAATTTTTATTCAGAAAAGGTAGAAACTTGTTTATTTTTCTACAAAAATTAAGGATTTTATACTATTTCATTAAACATGTGTACCATTATTATAATATAACTTACATATTGTATACAAAATACTACCCTTTACTTGATAAATTATTTAAGATTTTAAACCAAAACTGAGCGAATATTATAACGATTATCGAGTTTGAAAATAGATCTGTTGTCTACCAGAGCAAAAACAGGAAACTACTTATTTGCGGATTACATCCCTGTTTTCTTACTGATAACGGTACTTCTTGTATAGTTTAAGGTATAAAAATTCTTTCACTAAATTGAATATTTGTATATTGAATAGTATATTTTTATACTATAAGTATCTATAAGTATATGTATACTTACATGTTATTTAAGTATATATGTATACTTATGGATTTGGTATATAAATATACTATGTATTTACAAGTTATATTATATATAACTTAAAAATTTTGTAAACATGATGTGTTAATGAAGAAATATTATTTTCCGCTTGTGTAAGAAAATTAAGTTACTTCTAAAAGCAATAGCCAGTTGAATAAATAATGTTTATGCTAAAATAAAACCCAATAGTAAGATTTTAAATGTATTACATCATCTTATGGTCGATAGAATTACAAAATAAAAGTCTTTTAAAACAATAATTTAGTGCTTTTACCTTACGTTTGCAATATAAACGTTATTTAAATTAGACCTTCTTAATAAATTGTAAAATAAAGAATACAGGACATTATAACTTACTAAACAAGCCTCTTCTATAGCAGAAGTGAAAATGTCAAACACGTTGTGTTTAACTGTTATCTTCATGATCACGTGACTTTAAAGGAAATCACGTGGTACGACAAAAACATCCTGTTGCTAGGATAGTAACAAGCATAATGTCTGAAGTAACTATGTAAGATGGATGTGCTATTATAAGTGGGCTATATTTGTAAGTATAAATTAATCTATTTCTTTAATTTAAAGCTAATTGTTATTAATTATCAGAATATAGAGTTTCTAATGACAAAGTTTGAGAATTTCTATTACTTAACTAAAGTTCCACATGTATATAGGTACATACACACACATATATATATATACATAGACACAATTTATTAAAATTAAGTATTTTAAAATATTTATAAAATAATTTTGATAACTTTTCATTTTTGTTAATTTATTTTAATTAAAAAAAAATAATTATTTTGTTTACTTATAATTTAATTAAGTTACTTTGTAAATTTTTTTAAAACTTTTACAATAATATAACATGTTTAAATTATTTTTATAAGTACATGTAGTAACATAACAACTATATAGTATGTTACCATTCTATTATATTAACATACAAGACGAATCAACATTGATAAAGTATGAAATACTTTTATTAAGTTTTAAATTTAAAATTGTAAATTTATAAAACTTTTTTAACTGAAAAATAATTTTGCTATCTTGTAAAATTTTAAAAACTTTTATAATAGTTCAAAAATACATTTACTAACATGTGTAGTATGTTACTAACATTTAGTATACATACTATGTTATCATGTTTCTGTTATAAACATATAACAGAAATTATTAATCTTAAATTGCAAGTTAAACAATATTAATAAACACACACATTTTGTTTAAATAAACACACAGATTTAAAGCAAAATATTTTATTTTTAGGATTTAAATAATACATTTCGAATAAATTCCACATTAATGTTACGTAAAAAGTTTTCACTGATACATTCAACTCCGTTTAAAAACCTTGAAATAACATAATCAAAATTTACAAGCATTAAAATCATATCCCCTAAGTGATTAAATCTTTCACGTTTATTAAAGGTGAAACATGTATGTAGACTTTGGGATTGGTGTCTAAATATACATCCTACACATTCATAAATTTGATTTAATATTGTCAGTACATTATCCTCAATAGAAGAGATAAGTTTCGTTAGTAAAACACGCTCGATTTCAGAAGGTAAATTAACGAGTGTGCATTTTTGCTTAATTAACTGCGGTAGATGAACTGTATACAAGTGTTTAATAAGTTTGCTATTAAAATCAATAGCTTTTTCTTTTAAATTTTCTAACTGAAAATCGTTTAAAACACAGTGTGTATAATTCTTTAAATTTTTTATTTGCATAATAGAATTATTATAATTTAACACTAATACTGTATTGTTAGCAATAAACGATGAACTTTTATATTTTAAATTAAATCCAAAAATTTTATATTGGAATTCATACCATGTTGAAATATCCATAAAAATTCTATTTGTTGATGAAATTTCTTCATTTGTAAATACATTGTGTTTGATTTCTTCAATATATACATAATACTGTTTATAATGTCGTTTTAAAGTTAAAAATATAAAATCAGCAAGTTTAATCCGAAACATGACAAAAATGCGAGATTTACCATGTTTGGTTTTGGAAATGTTATTCACACATGCGATGGGAGGGGATATGTTATATAATTGTTCACTACTATGTGTAATGCTAGTTGATGGTTCATTTGAAGAAATTAAATCGCTTGTAGTCGGTGAGGTAAGGTATGTTTCCAAATTTTTTAAATCTAGATCCTTAAACATTGTATCCAAAAAGCCTGTAGCAGGGGTAGACTCACAGCAGGTGTCAGGGAAAGACGTTTCGTCATTATCACAGTTAGTAAATATTGGGGTTGTAGAATCCTTGGCAATCTTAGGCTCTGCAGCATACAAGTCCATGGTAGGTGATAGTGTTTCATAGTTCTCCTGTATATTAGATTTGGGTAAAAATTCATGTTTATAAAAATCAGAATTTTCCATAGGTTTATCTAAACGTTGAAACTTTGTTGAAGAAGCCATTTCTTCACACGACCGTTTAATCCTATCTAATTCATAAGCCATTTTTAAATAACAAACAGTAAAAGGTTCAGTCACGACAAAAGTCAACAGTAAACTGATTATATTATATCTAAACAGTTACTAACATAGGTTAAAAAAGAGTGATGGTTACAGTTAAAAGCAAGTTTAAAAGTAAATATGACGTTATAGATTAAAGATTCAAGTTGTTCATTTAACGAAAATGTATATTGCTTGTTTATGTGAAATCCGTATGCTTTATAATATCTAATTATTTATAAAAGCGGGTATGGCAACGCTTATTAAATGTATAAATAGTTAATCGCGTACGATAAAAAGTATAATCATGTGTATGTAAATAATAAAAATTAATTATCGATACGTATATTTAGTAAAATAAGTGTGTTTAATTACACAAATGTATAATTAGTTAAATCGATTTATTGTAAAAAAGTAATATGTGTTAAAGAAAATTAATAATATAGATTATACAAAATTATATGTTTAATAGCATATTAATTTAACTATCATATGTGAATCAATAATATATTAAAAAAATTTATTAAATATATAATTTAAGTAACTTGTATTAAATTTTTACTTCTTGTAAAAGTTCAAGAAATTTACTTTTATACATAGTGTATAAATTTACAAGTCCATTCATTCACATAATAGTGATATAATATAATCATATTGAAAAATAAAACACAAAAGCTTTTCACTTATCTATTATTTATTTAATTATTTAAACACATACATTAGTATATACAAGAATATGTATAGTTCAAATAAATTGGTAAAGTCAATATTTCAAAAAGGAATAGTTTCATTTTTTATAGCATTTTGTAAAGTGTCTATACGTAGTAATAAATTCTGTAAATGGTTTAAAAGTTCAGTACGCTGTTCAGATATATGTTCTTTGGGCGAGAGATGAATTTTTCTATGCTTCACTAAGTCAAATCTGTGATTAAATATTTCAGAACAATCGACACATTTATAGTGTCTGGTAAACGGTTCAATATTCCTTTGCTTTTGCTGAGGGGTGTTATGAATCATAGTATGATTTATTAAATTTTTTTCCCGTAAAAACTTTTTATCACATTCATTACATTTATGCACAACTCCTTGTTTAGAATGTACTAAGTTATGCTTTTGTAAGTCACTTTTCTGCACAAAAGATTTCGAACACATTTTACAATTAAAAGGTTTCTTTTCTAAATGAAATTTCATGTGTCTAACTAATACATTTTTTCGCGAAAAAGTCTTACTGCATTTCTCACACTTATATGTGGCAGATGACTTTGGATGAATTAGCATATCATCCCGTAAAGCACTCTTTGTAGTAAACAGATTATCACACTTAGAGGGTTTTTTTCCTAAATGTAAGTTCATATGTCTTAATAACATATATTTTTTAGTAAATACTTTTTTACATGTATCACATGTAAAAGGAAACTTTTGATCGACTTGATCTGATGAAAAGGCCATTGGTTCCTTATTCAAAACAGGTTTCATTAAAATAGTAGAGTCGATTTGCTCCTTAAATTCCGCTGTCAAGGCTTTTCTTATCTTGGTTGGTTCGTCTAACACCATGTCTTGCATTGTACTTATTTAATTTAAATCAATTAAAATCACAGATCACTTAAACGGAGAAAAAATTAGAACGTCTTAACGGCACAGAAACAGTATGTATATTATTTCAAATAAAACTTTTCATGAATATTTATTTAATTGTAGAGGGCGCGCATGCTTAAAATAATTAAAAATAGCGTCACGTGATATATATCTTATACAGAAATTAGTCTGTATGTTAAACATAAGTAATTAGGTAAAGTATCTTTTATTATACAGTGGGTGATTTAATAAGTTAAGTACAAATTTATTTTCCATATTTTATGTAAAAGTATACAAGTACAGTAGAACTCCAATTATCCGAACTCCGACTATCCGAATCGCTGATTATCCGAATCGCTTTCAGAATTTCAGAAAAAAAATTAAGACGGAAACGTACTGCGATTTTCAAAATAATGATTCTGTCTACGCGCGCTATATTGTCCTTCCCTCCGCGAATCTAGTGTAGGCGCAGCGCGAACATTATTGGGATGATGAGTCAGCGTCTCATAGCGCAGTTCGATTATTGGCTGTCGTCCGTCGCCAGGTGGCTGGCCCGGCCCACCACAGCCGTCCTTAGCGAGGACGACTTAAAGCGAGGCCCGGTGCAGGGATTTTGCGAGGCCCTTTCCTTCCAGATTCTTAACATAATCTTATCTATACTATCAATAAAAAAGAATGGTTTTCACCTATATACTGTAAGCCCAGGGAGCCCTGGTTCGATCCCCTAGCTACTATAAAGAAGTAGCATTTGTTTGTGTGTTTTGTAGAGATAATTTCTGGAACTACTAAACCAATTTCAAAAGTAATGGTGGCAAATTGATGGTGAACGTTCCTCTTCCAACATAGGCTATATTTTATGTCAAGACCACTATCTTTTCTTAACTAAAATCCTGAATTTATATTAGAGATTTTCTAGTATACCTTCTTCTTTTTATTAAAGAAAACATATTTTGCGTCCGCGTGCGAGGCCTCTTTAGGCGCGAGGCCCTGTGCGGCCGCACCTGTCGCACACCCCTAAGGACGGCTCTGCGGCCCACCTGGGTTTCAAATTCTAAATGACGATAACTTATTGAAAGTGTGAGAGAAGAAAGTGTCGAGGAAAACGATGACCTTAATGTCGAAGTTGAAGCAGACACGGGACCATCAGCTAGTGAAGCATTTGCCGGCCTTGAAACTGCGTTGAAGTGGATGGAGCGTCAGCCTGAGTGTGACCACATGCAACTTCTCACTATCAAGCGGATGCGCGACTTGGCTGCCCGAAAACGGATGTAGACTGTCAAACAGCTTACTTTGATCGAGATGCTCAGCAAGCAATATGACTTTCATTTACAGTACGATGTGTACATACTGTACAGCACTTGTAAATACGCTTAGCATGTAAAAGTGTTGACTTTTCATTTAATTAATTAAAAGGTCCTTTTCTTTAAAAATAGTTTTTACCTCCCATTTTAACATACGTACAGTAATTAATTAAAATCGATCCTTTTTTCGGAAAAAATCCAATTATCCGAATTTTTGATTATCCGAATGGGGTCCGGTCCCAATTGATTCGGATAATTGGAGTTCTACTGTAATGTTTTATTATGTATTCATCATGGCTTAAAATGCAAATTTAAATGTGTGAAAATACTTGTTCATTATATGGTATTGCTAATTAAGTTACATATCACGAAAAATAAAAACATAATATTCAATTCAGTGAAAGAATTTTTATACCTTAAACTATACAAGAAGTACCGTTATCAGTAAGAAAACAGGGATGTTATCCGCAAATAAGTAGTTTCCTTTTTTTGCTCTGGTAGACATCAGATCTATTTTCAAACTCGATAATCGTTATAATATTCGCTCAGTTTTGGTTTAAAATCTTAAATAATTTATCAAGTAAAGGGTAGTATTTTGTATACAATATGTAAGTTATATTATAATAATGGTACACATGTTTAATGAAATAGTATAAAATCCTTAATTTTTGTAGAAAAATAAACAAGTTTCTACATTTTCTGAATAAAAATTGCAAAACTTTCCGAAAACTAAACTTATTTATTCCTTATACATAAATAAAAACAGACACATGATGAAAAACTAAACAAATATTTATTAAATAATTATGTTAATTTATAAATACATTGTTCAAATGCTTATTATAAAAGTCTACATTCATAGATTCAAAAAATAAATAAGTATAATTACATGTACATTTCTCTAGCAGGTTTTTCACAAATTCCTTAATGTTGAAATTTAACAAAGCACTGTCTGCGCACCAGTTAAACTGTTTTCTTAAAATTATATCTCATACATTCGTGATCCATTTCAACTGGTTGGCCGATTGAACATAAATAACAGTCAAACGTGCGATATACTGATCTCTCTAATTCATGATCGAAGCATTCTAAAAAATAGTCCATCGCCTCTTTCTCTCTAAAGTGAGAACATTTACATATTTTTAAGTTTTTTAAAACATAAACAGGTAAAAGCTTTGTTAAAAAAGTTTGAATAAGACATTCGCTAATTTGAATGCAGTTTTCCTCTAGTTTGAGAAATTGTTCTTTTGTAAGTAGTAAATAATCAGGTTTCAATAGTTTTTGCAGTATGCATGATTCCTTATCCACATAAATTGTTAGTAAGTCGTTGTTACATACGAATGTTTCTTCTTCTGCAGAGTTAAAATTAAATTTAGCCATTCTCGTTTCAAATTTATCAAAGGTTGCGCACGATATTGTAATTCCTTCATTTGTAGGGTACATTTTACTACTATTCTCAAATTCATTATATTTTTGAATGTGAACGTTTAACTCACAGTCCTTATTCATTTGCACTTCGACAATCGTATCCTCCCCTAAGTCCCAATGGTATGGGGTAAAAACATCAAAATACTGAAATATTCTACTAAATTCGTTGATTTCTGAAATTTCATAGTAAGATGTGTTAAGCGAAGTAGTCATTTTCAGGTTTAGAAGTATCCAAAAAGCAGGGTAAACAGATAGGTGATCAAGCAAATATACAGCAAGGTTTTAGGTAATTAGAAAAACAATCGTATAAGTTAGGTTACAGAACTTTAAACAGTAAATTCATTATGGTGTACAAGCTTCTTATATTGCTAGTCTTATCGTTGTAAAACAGGATGTTATTCTACAAATGTCGTCATATCCTGTTTTATTAACTTATAAATTTTTCAAAAATCTTTGAAAGAAGTAATATTAGCTTTCATTATTTATATTAATTGTACGGAGCCTTCATAGCGTAACTGGGAGCGCATTGGAAAGCAAGCCAAAAGGTGACAGTTCGAATCCGAGCATAAACATAATGGTAAGTTAAACTTTCTTTTTTAAAGTATACTATTAAAAATTCTATTACAGTATCCTTAAACCCCACTTGGTAAGTTAAAATTTGCTGTATTATACAGTATAATTTATGTTACAAAATCTCTTGTATGCAAATTGGTAAAACTAATGAGCGCCATCGGCGCCCGCACGGCGCCGAGCGAGCCCAACACCTCATCGTCCCCAAGTTCTGAAGAACTTTTAATGCAGACCATGGCTTTGTCTCACCAGGTCGCTACGATCGATTCAGAGGGTTCGCGTTCCAGCGACGCCTCCTCATCTTGCCCCAGTGTCGACGACAGAGGTCGTTGCGATTCGGCGGAAGTTCCAACCATCAGAGGAGACTTCCCCACGTGACACCTGATGAACCGTAGAGACTGTCGGACGGCTTCATAGCCGAGCACCCATAAGGGAGTCGGGTCATCCACCATATGTCCGGCATCCCTACGGCCCTTGCTTTCCCGCGGAGTCCGATCATGAAATGTATGGAAGAACAAGCCACTGGTCTCTTCTTTCGCGGGCGACACTACGTGTGCCGGAAGGTGCCCCTGGCCGACCCGAGACCACGGGGAAAATCGGTCTCTGTCTCATAGGCGAGACTCGGCTCGGTTGCACTCGGTGGACGGCGCGAGTTTGAACCCGACTAGGCGAAACTAGACGGTAAACCAGCGACTGAGTCCCTGAAATGTCAGAGACTCCCGCCACACCGAGTATGGCAGGGCAAAGGTTCAGTAAATCGGATCGGGAGGCTGCAAACTTTGTCTATGAGGAGACGAGAGCACAGGCAGGATCTGTTGAGCACGACTTGCATGGTTCCTAGTGAAGAACTTCGCGACCGAAGCGGGTTTGGGACCCCGTAGGCCGCCTTGCGAGTCCTCTGCGGCAGGATCAGTTGGGAGTCGCCTTCGAAGCCTGGTTCGAGATTGCCCGACCAGAACAAGCAACGACACAGGAGCACGGCACTCAGCCTGCGATAAGTGTCTTGAAAGGTTTCTGGGCGGGGGGACCTTTCTCGAGATAGGGCCACGGAGTGCGGACCGGAGGCTCGTCGGTAAAACGACGATGTCTGGGCTCGAAATCAAATCATGGGCCGAAGCCTAGTCCAGCACGTCTCTCGTGCAGCCAGGAATTTCCACGTCTGGCGGGCGGATGAGCGGCTCGTCTTCTGAGTTTCAACCAACACTAACCTCGATCGGGCCCGCCTCTTTGGCGCGTTTGGAGGAGCTTTCCGCGACCTCCAGCGTCCGATAGCGGCCTCTTGATTCCTTCCTTGTTGTGTTTTTAGATTTTTAATTTGTTTGTGCATGTTTTTGTGATATGTGTTTCTGTGATGCAAATTGGTAAGATACGCTTTGCTTTGCAAGTTTATAGAACCAACCAACCTTTTACAAGGTTATTTTATATGTTATAAATACATTCCAATGTATTTGTAAGTTTAAACATTAAAGTTTATCGTAAAGCTTAAATTTATAATATCATTAGCACTGTATAATAATAATTCAATATGTTTAATCATGTGACACCTTTTCTTATATATCTTAAATTGCGTCTAAGAAACATGATCTCATGGTGTGTTCGTTTAAACCTACTACAAATCAACACATCATGAGATTATTTTGTTAGGTTCGAGATTCGAACCTCGCTTCATTTAAATGTATGTTAAAAGCTAATGATTTTTTAAAAAGGGACTACGCTATTTCAAAGTGAAAGTTGTAGTCGAAATTTAATATTTTCTTAATTTCTGTGAAGAAAAAAAATGTTTTAAAACGTATGCACGTCATGTATTTTATTACAATTAGTTCACTTCGTATATGCATGCTTGTGTGTGTACGTAACAAATAGTTGACTGTGTGTCTGTCTGTCTGCCTACCTGCCTGCCTGCTTGTCTGTGTGCCTGCCTATCTGCCTATATGTCGGTTTATAACTATAATTATTTAGATGTGTCACTTTAAAATTTTTATTAAGTGCTACGCTATAACTAAATATTTCCATTGTAAGCAGTTTGGTAAGAAACTTTAAAATTATTTATTAAGTGCTATGCTATAACTATATATTTCCATTGTAAGCAGTGGTAAGTTACTTTATTTTACGCCATGCTATAACTTAAATTTCCATTGTAAGCAGTATGGTGAGATACTTTAGAATATTTTATTTTATACTATGCTATAACTTAAAATTCAGAAGCAGTCATTTTAAATTCCATAATTTTCATACTTACCGATAGAGGGCAACACCACTTTAAACTTTCTCTCTTCTAAAGAAAAAAAAATTGGGTGGGTAAGGAGGGGGAGGGGGGGGTGCGGTAGGGGGATAGTGGTCGTACTTTACCATCACCGATACCTCGTACTATAAGACAATTTTTAAAATTTTTAAATTAAAAAAAAAACGGGGGGGGGGGGGGGGGTAGGGGGGTGTTGGGGAGCATGGGGTAGGGGGGAAGGGGGAGGCAATTTTTCCTCCACCCTCCACCTGCTAGAGTTGAACTGTCATTCTCCATCTACTATTATTCTTTATTATTCCATTCTTCTTCCCTCTTCACGAATAGTAAGTGTACCGATTTTGGCTTCATTCGGGTTATTCATTCGAGCTACAGACAGCTCCAAATAGGGATACTTATATTATAACCACCCTGTATATATATATATTCTACGGCGTGCAAGTTTTAAAAAAGTACTTACCCGAAAACCACGCCGTTGGTGTAATAATGAAAAAAATAAAATATAAGTAAGCAGCGATCGAAAGGGCATAGTGAAACGTGTTTTTTGACACTTAAATCAATTGCCCTCGTCTACCGTTATCGAAACATCAAATCTTAAAATTTGCTAATTTATTGATTTAAAGGATGGAAGGAAGAGTCGATAGGATGGAAGGTGGAGTCATTACGTTTTCAATGTAACAACATCATCAAAACCCAGTTACTTGTCCATTTCCAATTTAGTGCACCGCAATACTGTGACATGATTCGGTATGTTTAGTACAAGTCTGGATTGCTGCAAACTGGCCACTTCCATTTGAAATGCCCTTGCAATTTTGTTTTTCGCAGGAGGTGGACCACTGTAATCATTGCATTAGAATTAAGTTCATGTTAAGGGTGCCATAATTTTCTATGCTTCAATAATTTTTTGGTTCAGTACCATATTTGTCAATAGCATTTTTTTTACGGTCTTCTTTCATTTCTATATTACTTTATCCAAATATGTTTTGTATTTTATATTAATCTGATTATTAAAATTTCTGAATCCACGCCTTTTCTCCTTAAATTAAACAAATAAATTAGCAAACTTTACGACTTGATTATTATTATTATTATTATTATTAAACCGCAGACCAGGCCCCTACCTGCCGGGCATTATGCCCAGCCTAACGAGTTTGTATACCTGGCCGCGGGGCGAAATTCGCCTAATCTCCTCATAGCGGAGATCCACCTGATTAGCTTCTTGGGTGTCCTTGGCTGCAACGCTATTTCGTGAGAGTTACTTGGTTACTGTGTTGGCCGGTTCTAGTTTGTTATTAATTATGGGTTTCTGGGTATGTTGTCGAATAAGGAAAGGGGCTTGCTTTCGGGCCATATTCACACTGACTATGGTTGCTAATATAGACAGGTTTGTATAATTCATTTTAAATATTTGTGTTTCCGCTATGTATTACATCTTGTCTGTAATGTTCTCTAGTGGTTTGCCACAGTTTCTCTGCTTGACAGCTCATGGCATTCAGCCAACCTCGCTGAAATGGCAGACTTAAAATAAAAAATTAAATTAAAAAAAAAAGAAGAGAGAAAGGAATTGGTCTCGTAATTTAGAACCTTGATCAGGTGACGAGACCTTCACCTGACTAGGCACCTCCAGAGGTATAATTCAAATGGAACTTGGAGGACTTTGCGCCCACGACGGATTTTACATGCACCAGGCGCCATTAGCGTACATAGCTTCGTTGATATTTTTTTTTTTTTTTTTTTTTTTTTTTTGTGCACATTGTGCTTTTAGTATATATATACATATACATACACATATATACACACATATATATATACATATATATACATACATATACACACACACATACATATATATGTGAGTATCGCAGAAGGGTTTCGCAGTCCATAGCAACAGTGATACACGTGTAAAAACTAAGCCCATAGCAACAGACATACTCAGCGATTCTGTTGTGACGTAAAACCCTTTCTTTAATAATTATCCTTGCACAGCAGGAAAATGGAGCAGAGTAATCTGTTTTCCTTAACTCAGTTAAGATTGAACTAACTTCTCTTTGTCCAAAACAGCAGAGTCAGCTGTTATTAAATCTATAAGTAGGAGTACGACGTATTGTGTCGAGTAGTCGAGAGCAGAATCGCACAGAATGTGTTGCAGAATGGTAGCACGGGTCTTAGATGTAAAGTCCCGCATTCCCCTATCATTATAATCCCTCATGTAAATAATGTACATAGTCAATATATTAGTAATTAAAGTATAAAATGTTAAAAGAATCGTGCCTTTTTCCACCTACAAACACCCAGAGAACGAGAGTCTGCTATACTCTTCGTTCTTAACATGGGCGCTTCGGCCGGTCCCTAGACAAAAACCAGCTACTTTTTAAAGAGACCGATGCTACTTTTCCCGGTCGCTACTTATCGGCGCAGCCTCACCCGAGCCGGCCTCTACACAACAGCTACTTTTTGGAGAATTCTGCCGCCCTACCAGCCCCAGACCGGGATAATCCACCAACAACGCCGCCAGCCTGATGTGTCCGGACCCAAGAAACGCAGCATCAAAGAACCCCAGCAAGAAACGCCGTAAGCCTGATGCCGCCTGAAGTCTAAATTTTCTTCATGTACAGACGACTCAAGAAGCAAGCCTGATTCAAAGCGAGACCTTTTTTTTTCGTTGATTGAAGAAAAGAAGAAGAAAAGGAGAAAGTTGGCCTAGATACGATCGGCGCTGACCGATATTGGTGTTAGGCGATTAGAGAAGTTACGAAAAAAAAATAAGGAGCCACTTTGTTTATGTGCTAAAAGAGTCATATCGCAGTGAGTGAGTACTGATATTTTTTTTATTATTATTATTTCTCGATTTTATTTCTTTCATAAAAATGAAGTTAATAGATATCCCACAATTAAAGGCTGTTCTGCAATTAGCCAAGCCAGATAAAATCAAATTATTGCACCAATTTATATTTAGTAAAGATGAGAATAGGCAAAATCGAAAAAATTTACGAAATTTTGAGGGTTTCCCATTTGAAATTGAGAGTGAGGATTTTAAGGCCAAAATACTCAAAATAAAAGAGGCGTTCTCAAAATTACAGTTGATTAGCATCGCGAACTTATTATCGCTGGAGATAGAAGGGTCAGAGGAGGAATTGGCGCACCGTATGTTGAGTGCATTGACAAATTTAGAGGAATTTTCCGGTGCACTTCGAGTGGTCACTGATTCGGAACCCGAGGATTTCAGTCCCGTTCCGCCGACAATATATAATGATGCAAATACGAGCTCGCAGACAGTAGTTAACTCAAGCGGTGTACAAATTTCACCGAAACCACTTATTTCATTCGCGGATTTTGAAAATTTAATTCCCCCTTTTTGTGGCCGGGAAACAGAAAATATTAATAATTGGATAAATCGCTTTGAAAATCTAGCCGAATCATTTTCACTTTCTGAAATACAAAAATTTATATTTATTGAGCGTGCTTTAAAAGATATAGCATTATTATTTGTACGCAGCGAGCCATACATAAACTCGTACGAGAAAATTAAAAAAGCGTTGCTAAAGGAATTCGGACACTATTCCTCACCTGCCCGTATTCATGAGTTGTTAACAAATCGTAGACGGCGGCACAATGAGAGTTTAATTGAATACTTTTTGCATATGCGAGTAATCGCAAATACGGGAAATATAGATGAAAGATCGCTTATCCACTATATAATCCAAGGCATAGATGATTCGTCGCGTAATAAGGCTATTCTATTCGGATGCACTGATTTGGCTCCATTTAAACAAAAACTTTTAATTTATGAAGCAATCTGCAGCTCGACACGCGAAACTAGAACGCGTACCCAAAACTACAGCCAGAAAATGTCCCCTGCCATCGAAAAACAGACCAAGTTTAGCTGTTATTTATGCGGAAATTTAAATCATAAAGCGAGCGACTGTATACATAAAAATAAGGGCCCAAAATGTTTTTCTTGTTTTCATTACGGTCACAAAAGTTTTGAGTGTAGAGAACGCGCTGCGGATAGAAAGTCTTCAAACCCAAGCACCCCTCCCTCCGAAATTCGCGTAGTAGAATTAGATAAACCACGTCAAAATATGACAAAATTAGTAAAAATGGCAGATTTAGCGATAGATGCATTGTTTGATACAGGTTCTCAAATAACAGCCATACGACAAGACTTGTACCGATTACTTGGCTCCCCTATGCTAACAGAAGCGAACTTACAACTCACAGGATTCGGTAATGGCAGCGTAAAACCAATAGGATCGTTTAGCGCAACTATCCATATAGATGAGAATGCCTATAAAACTACAGCTTATGTTATTGAATTTCCTCGCATGAGCCTTCCTCTTATCATCGGTAGAGACATAATTTCACAAGGAACACTGACGTTTGATCCGAGCGGCATCTCCCTCCAAAAACTACCTCCAGCCAGAATATCTATCAACTGCATCACCGTTTGTGATAGTGTACGTAATATGAAACTAGACCACAGACAAGACAATGTTATGGTGAACCCCACAGTTTCGAATACCCCAGTAATTACCGATAATGTGCTTCCTCAAGTGCCACAGTCCACTAATTGCCCTCGTGACGAAACACCTATACAAAAGCAGTCGCCTACCAACAATTTTCTGATTTCGGTAATATTCTGTTTACTCGCCCTATTTTTTTTCTCAACGGAATCACCTAACTGTATTTTCGATATATCTACAGTTTCGCTCTTTCTTGCAGAATATTTCATACTATTTATAACGGCATATTTCTACATCTCACCTAGTGCATTTATTAAACGCGCAAAAGCGAGGAAACGACGCAAGAAAAATAGGAAAAAGAAGGTGAACGCATCGAATGCACAGTGCATATTTTCATTTGCCAAGTAATAATAATTTTTTTCCTGTACGCTCAAGTGTTTTTTTTTCCGAGCCGTACTCATCACGAAATACAGTTTATCAGACTACGAAACAGTGATTTTTGTTTTCTTTTCACCATATTTTTAAGTGTTACGATTTTTTTTTCTCAAACCAATATGGTGTGTATGTGTACTACAGAGCTTGAGTGTGTGTCTTTTGTCAAGCTTTAAAAATTTTTTTTAATCTTACGTGTATAGTGAATTTTATAAAGAATATTAGCATAAAGAAAAATTTGATGGAATCCAAGAGTTGTTTTTTCCCCCTTCTTGGGGATCCTCTAACGACGACGGTGCGAGATTGACAACAGGAGCAGCTGATTTTATGAAAGCTTGGACGTCATATTAAACAGCTGATAAGAGAGTCACCGATTTTTTTTTTCTTTTCTTTTTCTGTGATCTGTGCAAAGAATTTGTTTGTGTTGAAGTGTATTAAGTGGAACGAAAAGTATTAAGTGCAAAGAAATTTTCGGTATCGCTTGAGTGATTTTTTTTTGTTTTCAAGCTGATATATTATTTTTTTCCAAATATCTTATAGTGTTTTTTCTTCTTAACAATGATGCTCAGTGATTTTTTTTTTGTGGGCTCATACATTTATTATTTTATTATTTTTTTAAACAATTTTAGGAAATTCAAGTGATTTTTTTGTTTTTGAATTTCCACAGTAAAAGTACAACTGACAGAAATAGTGATTTTTTTTTAAATTTCTGATCAGTGTATGTTTTTTTTTCCCTACTAGAAGTACAACTGACAGAAATAGTGATTTTTTTTTTAATTTCTGGTCAGTATATACGTAGTGTGACAAAGTTTTTATTTATTTTTTCCTACTTTGGTGTTGTGTGTGAAGATGCTCAAGAAGTAAATTTTTCCTTGTTGTTGTTGAAGGAAGGACGATGAACAATAGCAATTTTTTTTAATGGTATTTTCGATGGACGATGTCTAATACAGGACGATGATACGATGTATAACGATGAACGATGCTTCCTGGACGATGATTAAAAGGAGTAGTGATGTATTGTCAGTTCTGCAAAAGGAAATTTTTTTTCTTCTGTTTTTTATTGGTTTGAAGTGCAGTTGAATTGTGTTTATCTGTATTTCATATATATTTGTGTATTATACTCATTGTTGCTATGCAGACTGGGGGGCCAGTCTAAAGTCAGATGCCCGAGTGTGAGTATCGCAGAAGGGTTTCGCAGTCCATAGCAACAGTGATACACGTGTAAAAACTAAGCCCATAGCAACAGACATACTCAGCGATTCTGTTGTGACGTAAAACCCTTTCTTTAATAATTATCCTTGCACAGCAGGAAAATGGAGCAGAGTAATCTGTTTTCCTTAACTCAGTTAAGATTGAACTAACTTCTCTTTGTCCAAAACAGCAGAGTCAGCTGTTATTAAATCTATAAGTAGGAGTACGACGTATTGTGTCGAGTAGTCGAGAGCAGAATCGCACAGAATGTGTTGCAGAATGGTAGCACGGGTCTTAGATGTAAAGTCCCGCATTCCCCTATCATTATAATCCCTCATGTAAATAATGTACATAGTCAATATATTAGTAATTAAAGTATAAAATGTTAAAAGAATCGTGCCTTTTTCCACCTACAAACACCCAGAGAACGAGAGTCTGCTATACTCTTCGTTCTTAACATATATATATATATATATTTTTTTTTTTTTTTGGTGCAGTAAAAGTAAAGTTCTTTTAATGCCTTTTTTGTGAAAAAATAGAGGATTCTATTAATTGCTTTTTATTATTTCGCTATGCACTACGCTAGATTACTGTTGCTGCTGAAGGAATTAATCTTGTGTGGATGGGGGGAAGGGCTTGTTCAGTTTTGTTTCACGTTAGTGTGAAATTAAGTCTATGTTATCAGTTAACCATCTGATCACTGTTTTGGCTTTTGCTTGTACATGTTTGTTTTGAGCTAGCTGTTTGTGCCAAATTTGCTCGTTGTTTGATGTTATGCCTACCAGATGGAGTGCTTGTGTGAGTGGACAGGCTATGAGGTAGTGTTTGGAAGTTCCCAACAGTCCACACTCACAATCTGGCTTTTCCACCAGTGCGAATCTGTGCAGATATGCTGGGAACGCGCCATGGCCTGTGTAGACTTGAGAAAGTAGTTTGCAGCTTATTAATCTGTGTGTATCCACTTTAGGGAAGTACCTGTGTGTCAGCCTGCCTGTGTCCCCGTAGTCCCACTCGAACTGCCATTGCTTAATTGTTAGCTCTTTCAGGGTTCTCTTTAGTTTTGTTATTGGTTTCTCCATGTGGTAAGGGATTGCATTGTATGGGTTTTGTGCTGCTTGTTTGGCCAATTCGTCAGCATCCTCGTTTCCTTGGATGCCCACGTGATCCTTGACCCAGCTGATTTTAAATTTATTATTTGATTTTTTTACTGTTTGTTGTATTGTATCTATTATTTCAGTTACGTTAAAGGGTTTGCTTAATGCTTGTATTGCTGACATGCAGTCCGAGCGTATGCTGTAATCTTTCCCTGTGGTATTACCCCATTCTGCGGCTTTCAGTATGCCCAGTAGTTCGGCTTGGAAGACACTGTTGCACTTTCTTAGTGGCACCGACCATGTCTTGATTTTTTGTTCATTTTTGTATGCTACGAAAGTCGAAAACGTAGCGCCTGATTCAAATTTCGAACCGTCTGTGTATACGACTATGTCTCTTAGATTGTGTCCTAATCTTGGTTCTACTGTTTCTGCTGGGTGATTGTGCCAAACGTTGATCTTTTTAACATAGTCCGTGTGATGGATAGTTGTGTTGTATATGTTTACTGTTTTGCGTAATCTTGAGACAGTGCCGTAAGCTGCTTCGTATTGTACTTGAAGGTGAATTGGAATCAGGCCAGATAGAACCTGAAGTGCCGCTGTTGAGGCTGTCCTATAAGCTTTGACTATGGCCAATGCAAAGTGTCTTTGACAGCTAGATAATACTTCCTTGCTGCGTCTATTCAGGTTATGCCCCCATATTGGGGCGGCGTATGTAAGTGTTTTCTCCACTACTGACCTATACCAAATTTTAATTATGTTGGGTTGTAGACCCCATCCCTTAGAGACCATCCGTTCCATCATCCAAAATGATTTTCTGATTTTCTTTGTTTGTTGTTGGCAATGTGGGATCCAGTTTAGATTCTTGTGTATCATTACCCCTAAATATTTAATTTGTTCTTTGACTTCTAACTTTTTACCGTTGAATTCTATGCCCTCTATGTTGTATGAATTTTCGGTTGGGAGATTCCCTGTGTGTCCTCTATTTAGGTACAGTAATTCTGTTTTGTCCCAATTTAATGTTAATCTATTGTTTGTTATCCACTCGTTAAATTCTTTTATTATTTTATTTGCTAATTTTATAAGTTCTTCTTTTGTTTTTGATCTTAAGATTAGTATAAAATCGTCTGCGAAAGCCTGAATCCTGACATTTATACCCCATTTCTTCTTAAGTGCTATATCTGCTATTAGCAGCCACAGAAGTGGTCCCAGGCAGCTGCCTTGTGAGCATCCGCCGAATGTTTGCCTTGTTATTTTTATACCATTTTCTTTTAATGTTACGTATCTATCTTCCAGAAAACTAATGATCCAATTAATTAAGTATGTGGGGCAGGGAGATTGTTTTAGGGTTTTGGCTATTATCGGTCAACTTATATTGTCAAATGCGCCCTTAATGTCCATAGAAATTAGCAGTGTTGGATATTTTTCCTCTTTGTCTTGTTTAATTTTGTTAATAAGTTCGTCTAGTGCATGTTCTGTTGATATTCCCTGTTTGAACCCGTATTGTTTGGCGCTCCAGAAATTACTAGTTGTTAGATTGTGGTTTATTCTACCATGTATTATTCTTTCTAATATTTTGCTGAATGCTGGTAGTAGGCATATTGGTCTGTAATTTTTTGGATCTTTGGTGTCTTTACCAGCTTTGTGGAATAGTACTACTGTACCTATTTTGAAAGATTTTGGGAAATAGTTAAGTTTGAGGCATGTGTTGAAAAGCGTTAGTAAAAGTTGTGGTTCTGCATTGTGTATTCTTTTAATTAAATTATAATCTATGTAATCATACCCTGGTGCCTTGTTCTGTTTTATATTTCTTATTATTCGGTTTAATTCCTGTTCGTTATCACGGGGGGCCTTGAGTCATTAAATCTGCGAGGGGCTGGTATAAGTTTATGTTCTGTTGATGGGTCTGTAAGACACAGGTTATTTAGAAAGTGATTAAGAGTTTCCTTTATTGTGACTGTTTTATTATCTGGTAAGATGTTTACAAGTCTTGGGGGTTTCGTAACTTTTCCCGAGGCTAGTTTATACTGGGATCCGTATCTGTTTGTTGCGTCATCACGGAATCTTTTCCAGGTTTTAATTTTTGTTTTTTGGACTATTTTTTTTAGTTTTGCTCTTTCTTTTTTGTATTCTATGTGTTGTTTAGATTTTAGCTCTTCGTTGTTTTGTTTTTGATATCGCCTTCTGAAGGCCCTAACTCTGTTTCTTACCATTTTAATTTCATCTGTTCACCATGGTGGGGCTGTTATATCGGGTGTTAATCGTTTTTTATAGCAGTTAATCGCTAGGGTTGTGATTTCATTTTGGAGTCTGAGGCTAATATTATCTAGTTGGTCTATTTCCGATACTTTTTTTAACTCTTTGATATATTTATTTCTGATTTTTTTTTTTTATGTTTTTGTCAAATTTTTCATGTTTTCCATATTTTGTTTCTAATCTGTGTCTCTCGATAACAAGGAGACGAGGGCAAATGATTTACTATGTGTTAAAAAACACATTTCACTATGATCTTTCAATTGCTGCTTACTTAGATTTTTTTTCATTATTACTCTCTGTCGTGGTTTCCTGGTTAACACACACACACACATATATATATATATATATATATATATATATATATAGGATTTTATGTGTTTTCTACTATATATATATATATATATATATATATATATATATAACACAAACGGAAATTTCGTTACAACTGCTTAAAACTCAAATTCTGCTGAATAGATTTTGGTGGAACTTGCACTGTTAGATAGATAATTTTTCTGGGAAGGCTTTAGTATATAACACTAGCTGGCTTCGCCCGCTAGCCGGCCCTTAATTTACGTCGTTTCCTTGAATCTAATTGAATTCTCCATTTGTATATAACTTCGAACCGAACGAACCTCCGGCTCGCGTCCCCCTCGAACCGAACGAACCTCCGACACAGGTCCCCGCTGTCTTCGTGACCGTATACCGGTCGTGCTACGCACGCACCGGATAATCCCTTAATTTACACTTCGAATAGTATAAACCTCTAACCGAACGAACCTCCGAGCCGGGTCCCCACTGACTTTGGCACCGTATACCGGTTGTGCTACGCACGCACCGGATAATCCCTTAATTTGCACATCGAATAGTATAAACCTATATCTGAAAGGTTACCTTTGGTCATTTTTTGCCGACCATTATCGATGGTGAAATAATTGAAACGGCTATATCATTTAGAAAATAATACAAACACCTCAAAAATTAAAGAAAAAACTATATTAATAAAGGGAAAAATAAAAGAAAGAAAAACATTTATGATGAGACATAATGTTATAAAACGAAAATATGTAAGTAAAAGAATATAAATATGTAAACAAAAAGGAACATTTTCTTTCATGTTTTACATGGAAGAAAATGTTTGTTATGCTTAAAAAATTATTCAATGTGTAATATTGCAATTGAAACAATATTTGGCGATTTACCTTTTGAGTCAGGTTTAAAAGAAAATGCATCTGAAAATTTGATTAGATAAAATCCGAGTAACAATTTTCTTTTTGATTTGTTCTTTTATTTAAAATTTAATAATTATTTTTATCTAACTCCACCATCATGAGACTTACAGAAGAAGCTAGCAAATGTAATTATAAAAATGACAGCACTTGTGAGTTAGTTTACATGTTATTTGTTTAGTTATAATTTTGATTTTACTTTTGTCGCCAAACAATTTGATTTTAAACCAAAAAAGAATAAGCATGAAATCGGTCTGAGCGATTGTTACAATAATGTGTTTTGTCAAGTGTACGACATAATTTTTAGAGTAATGTTTTATATTCAAATGTAAATTATATAAATAGCATTTAATATTATAAAAATGGAGTCAAATATTTAAATTTTGGTGTAAATCTCTGCCACACACAAATTATTAACACACATTTAAATAAATGTTCACCATTCATTTATTTTTAGTTCTATTTGCATATATTTTCTTCATCTTGAAGGTTTTAAAAATATATTGGACTGTTCTTCCGAAATCGGGTCACCCGCCAATTGATGTATTTACTATATTGTTGGAAATTTCTTTTATATTTGTGGGGGCCTCTGGAAGGTGAATCCAACTGCAGAAAATTACACGAAATTTGTACTTAGCGATTAGTAAATTTACTGTTTTTCATTATGAAGCAAACGGGCAAAAGAAGATTTACTATTATATATTTTTCATCTGCAGTTATTTTACAATCACTAAAAAAGCAATACTTGCAATGTACGAAAAAAAGTTTGAAATGCCAATGGCGGCCAATGGAAATTGTGCATAACTAACTTTATTTATTATTCACAAGCAGTTATATTGGTGAAAGATCTGTAATTCAGTCAACAGCAATTTGACATTAATGGAACATAGTTTGACGGGTAATTAACTTCCTTTCGTAGCAAACTCTGGTACATTTGTAACCATATCGTACTAAAGATTTCTAATGTTTGACTTCAAACTTAGTTGTGGATCTGATTACGGAAGATTAGGAAGACTTTATTTGAGGCAAAATAGGGGATTTTTTTTTCTAGCATAATCAGTTATAGAAGTTTTTTCCAGGTTAATGGTTACATGATTGTAACTGGTATATAAAATGAAAAGGCAGTGAAAATGACGTTATCTTAATTTTATTTAAAAGATTCAGCTTTAAAAATTCACTATTTTATGATTCATATATTTTTTTTTTCTTTTTAATACTAAAGTTAAACATTCTTTGTGTGCAAATAATTTATTACATTTTTGAGTGAATTTACTCTGTTGGAATCAAAAGATAGAAAACTGTAGTAGACCTAAAAGAAGATGACGTATATCACTAAATATAATGTAACGTAGAGTGAGATTATATTTAAACTACCAGAACCACGCATAGCAACAAGCTGAGAGGCCCGGAGTTAAAGAAATAACAAACGAAAATGTATAACCCGAGTATTATATAAGTTTAGTTTAATGGTCAATCTATGCAATGAATGTAATGCTCTCTTTTTTAGTAATATGGTGACTAGAGAACATTTAAATTTCTGTTGCTCATAACGATCACATTTCTCTACTAAACTGTACTATAAATGATGAAATAAAAGAGTTGGTTCTTAATAGCCCGAATTTTCTCTAACGCATAAGATAATATAATAGCGCAATGGCGTTTGATTTGTATTCAGCAATGCGGAAGGACTTTCCAAGTGAAGGTCCATATTACTTTAAAATACAAGGTCGAATTCACCATTTCGTTTGATTAAGGATTCATTTAGAAAATGGACGCGGGCATAGCCTGCTACTATTTAATAAATGCTAGAAGTTGCTTTGGCTTGTTGACATGTAATTGTCAGAACAATCAAAAGAAAGTTTAAATTATTTAAAAAATTGTCTAATTTGTATAAAAATTTAAGTGTATTTGTTTATTAATTAGGTGATTTATAAGTGTTTTGTTCTTTGTAATTACAGTGATTTACAGGTTTCATTTAATATTTCACAACCTTCACTCTTTCTTTATTTTCTCACTCAAAACAGATTCAAAGAAACTGATAAACTTTGTAGCCCCTCCTTTCTATAGCTAGAGTAAATTAGGATTTATTTTAACTGTTGAATTTCCCGAAACTACTTGATATAATACTTGTAGTAAATAGTAAGTGAAAAATGTAATCTGCAGATTTAGTAATTTCATTTCTACTATAAATCAAATTAATATTTACAGTATTTTTTTATGTACAGAATTATTGTCAGAGATGAATAATTAAATATTTAAAACTAAAAACAAAATTTTTTAACTATTTGTGTCGCTTAAAAAAATTGTTTTTATTTGAATGGTCGGGGCTTGAGCCCCTCCTTTTTCTGTGTCCTTGAAAATTGATATCCATGAAAATTGATAAATTGATTTTTCTTCATTCTAATGGCTTTTAGAACCGTAAGCAGAACATAGATTAACATTCAAGATAGGACAAAATCTGTAATGGCAGCAATAATAACGTCACTAGTGACAAGGGGGGAAAACTAAGAAGCTTCCGAAATTTACCCACCCATGTATACAAAATCTGTTTATGCTCTATGTTTTTAATATCTACTCTTTTCGCTTCGAGGCAGACGATTCTCTTCAAATTGGCCGCTCGCTGGTGTGTTAAGTTTCTTTTTAAAGGACTTCATATAATTTTTTATTTTATTATTATTGAAACAACAGTTATTTTCAGAACATTTTTAATATGGTTAACGATGTTAAAATATGTCATGTAGAATTACGTCTGCATACAAATCGGAATTTTAAAACTTTCGTTTTTCGATTTTCGTACAAAGTTGAAAATGTAAACATGTAGCATTTAAAAAAAAAAAGATCATAATAAGATAGACGTTCAGAAGGAGAAATATTCCGTCTATGAGACGTTTCTTCCCCCTTGTCACCACAGGCGCTGCGTTCACCATCGCATTACCATTGCGCCCTATGATACTATCCTATCTTGTGTATTGATCTATGAAGCAGAACTACCCTGTATGATGAATGTTTTATTATAATTTCATAAATTTAAAAGGAATGTCAAAAATACTCAACTACAAGCACTCAAGGCCATACTTTTCTGCCATGAATGTGAATTAAAGTTATTGGTGTTTAGCTCAATGAGGAAGAATAACGGAATTTTCATTAATCTATTCACTGATGTTGAAGTAAGCAATACTGTTGAATTGTTTCAAGGGATTATTGTAACTTCCAAGGAATTTAAAATGACAATGGAGAAAATTTTACAAAATGGAATATAGAAAAGTTAATAGCAAATTAAACTTTAGAGTTAAAATTAGGGTCTAAATTGATCCGGAATGAAAAACATAATATGGCTGATATGAACATAACATTTACGGGTTCAAGGTCAAATTCGAAAAAATGACTCAAAGCCTCAGAATGCGGAAAACGGAGCAGCAGGCTGAAATCCCAATTAGAACACTTGACAGTCCGCGGCACTGAAAACAACCAATCGCGAAATCCCATATTCACCTATGGGAAAATTTAAAAGCTCAATTGCTCATTACGTAATATAACTATTAAAATATGTGTTTTCACCATCGGAAAGTAGACGTCGGATGTCAAAGATGTGTGTTTTTAACATATCCCTATAAACTTTGAAATTTTCACTTAATAAAAGTTTATCATATTTTTAAAAATTCTTAAAATTTACGGGGGCAAATTAAAAAAACGCATACCGACGTCTACTTTCCAAAGGTAGAAACTGTAAATTAGATAATGAGCATTCACACTTTAACCCCTTCAGGGGCAAAGTACTTTTGTAGTTAAAATATTGAAATGATTGATTGACACCAGGATTCACGAACGAATTTATTTTAAAATAAATAAAAGCTTTTCCTCATGTACCTTATAGATTCAAAATTTCATTATAAATTTTCGGTGTCATTGAGGCATTTTGGGATTAAAATTAAGTGGTATATATAATATACCGGTGCCCTTCAAGGGGTTAATTTCGCCCATTCGTTTATATGAAAACGAAGTCAAGTCGTCGATGTCAAGTGGCACCATATAATATAATGTATTATACAGCACTTAACTGCAATGAAAGCAGTTGAAGTGCTTGTATAAATAGATAATGCAACTACTAATACGAGAATAAGAAAATTCGCACTTTAATAACTAAAATAAACATTCTATAAATAAAGTGGTGTGAGTAGACTAAAATAAAAGTAAAAACTTTTTGAAATATTTACATTGGAATATGTTTTTGAAGCACGGAGAAAGCACGGAGCAAGATACCTCCTCCGTGGCTAAAAGCAGTCTCAGTTTGTGGGGCCTTGCATACTTGTAAACCGTGGATACGGGTACATACTCGCTAGTATTTTCAAATAGAAATTTTCGTCTTATTTATGACAAAAATTATGCATTTAAACTAGAGATAGCCAAAGAGTCGACTCTTAAACTCGATTCTTTCTAAGTGAGTCGAACTGTCGACTCACTGCTTTTGATAGCTTAGGTAGCTGCTTTCGACTCGATAGCTTAGAAAGCTATCTCCGCTCAAAAGAGTCGAACTTTCTACTTAGAGTGGGATTCGGAATCGAAAGGTTGTCGAAACCAGTTCAACGTAGTATTTGACATGGAGAGTCGGGAATCGGGAGTCAGAGTTGAACACAGAATTAGGTTTCGACTTTTTGATATTTCAATTCCTCGACTCACAAGGAGACCGCCAAGCATGATGCGCACAGATTTTGATGATTTTAAAGTATGTTGTACGGGTCATACCCCTAACTATTCAGGTCAAAGGTTTTCTTCAAATGGCCTTTAGTTTTCGAGAAATTTCGAGTTAAAGTTCAGCATGTATTTCAAATACCCATTCGTGCGCAGTCTTGAACGAGGTCTTCGTGGCTCTTTGCTAGCGCGCGCGATTTGAGAGCCGGAGACGAGGGTTCTGTCCTCTAATGTGACTTTTACCTTTTTTTAATAAATTTAATATATTTTCGTGTTATAAGTTTTATGCAGAATTATGAATTCTACATCTTTGAACTTTTTGATATTTTCCTAAAAAAAATCAATTTACATTTTCAAATTTTTCGTAATAATTTACTTTTTTTTTTTTTTTTTTTTTTTTTTTTTTTGTGCAGTTTTGAAATTAATATTTCACGAAATTCCAAACTAATTTATGTCTAGATTTTGTTTTTTTTTTTATTATTATTTACCCTTTATATTTTAATAACTGTTCTAAAATAACACTTTTTTTAACTTTATGAAATTTTAAATAAAATTTTATATTCTTTTATAATTTATATAAAATATTTTTTATTTCAAATCTTCTAAAGGTATGTATGATTAGGTAATTTCAACAACATATCTTGAAAGGAGTAATAAAATATTAAAACAATAACGCTTATATCCAAGTTTTAGCCAGTTATGTATATATATATATATATATATATATTGTTATTTAAATACATTTAACTGTAAAGTTCAAACTCAACATCATTTTTGATTTGCACAAATAAAAAATAATATATTACAATTAATTTTTTTTAATTCTAACAAGTCGATGCCATACAGAAATATTCAACTAGAAATGAAAAATCGTTTGTAAATTACAATAGATATAAAAAATATCTGAAAAAAAATCGTCAGCAATGACTTTTACGGTAATATCAGAATAAATAAAATTTTCTTTTTATCCATTTCGTTTAATCCTTTGCAGACAATTACCACGTTTTGAACTAATTTATTTTCCAAATTTAATGCATTTTTTAATATTTATCACAATTTAAGTATTTTTAAAGACAATTACCACGTTTGAAATAATTTCTTTTCCAAATTTAATGCATTTTTAAATATATTTATCACAATTTAAGTATTTAAAGAATATATAATATGCTAATTTATACATTCTTCCAATATTGTTAAAACAATTTACGTAAAGAATATATTTAAAGGTGATTTTTAATGCGGAATTTGCTTAGAATATTTTTGCAATATGTATCACAGAATTAGTTCCTTATTTAATAAACTAAAAATATCGATGTCGGTAATGATAAATATTTTAGTATTTCAGCAGTTAACATATTTCAATATATTTAGAACAAATCAAATATTAAAAGGATACATTATTTTGTTAATTTTTTCTTAATCATTTAATTTTTTTAAAATAAAAAATGCAGCTAAAAAAATGCATTATTTCATAAATACGATAAATAAATAATTAAATATACATAAATGTAAACAAGAATAATTTTAAAAAGACGAGATATCAAGACTTAAAATAGTTTGGATTTTCATCAACAGAAATATTAGAATAAAAATTCGAATTTTCACGGAAAATTCGAAAATGTAAATGGAATTTTTAGGGAAATATCAAAAAGTTCAAAGATGCAGAATTCATAAATCTGCATAAAACTTATAACGCGAAAAACATATAAAATTTATTAAAGAAAGGTAAAAGTCACATGAGAGGACAGAAGCCTCATATCCGGCTCTCGAATCGCGTGCGCCAGCACAGAGCCACGAAGACCTCGTTCAAGAATGCGAACTAATGGGTGTTCGAAATGCATGCTGAACTTTAACCCGAAATTTCTCGAAAACTGAAGCCCATTTGAAGGAAATCTTTGACCTGAATAGATAGGGGTATGACCCCTACAACATACTTTAAAATCATCAAAATTTGTGCGCATCATGTTTGGCGGTCTCCTTGTCAGTATCGGGGATGATATTAGGAGGATGATTGTATGAATAGAAGGGGCGGGACAAAAAGGCGAGAAGTTTTCTGAATTATTAATTGAATTTGCCGTATGATAGACCACCCGATCAAGCAGTTGTTATGTGTGGATTTTTCTAAAAAAGAGGAAGTAGGATTGAATAGTGGAATGTTTCAAGTTCTTTTGTTACATGTAATTTAGAAAAAAATTAGAAAAAAGATAAATTAAATTTTAGTTTAGTAACAGGCTGTTAAAAAAATGTCCTGTTAATGAATTTATTTTATAATCGACATGTTTTATTTAAATAGGATATCATTTATTTAATTTGCGTATATATAGTTATTTTAATTCATTTTCATAAATATGAATATTCGCAGATAACTAAAAAAAATTATACATGACTTCTTTTAAGTTTAACAAATTGATTTTGTTTTAATGTTTCATATTTGAAACCAAATTCAGAGATTATTTTCAAAGTTCTGCTTTCCGTTCTTTTCCTGATTCAGAGGGGTTAGGAGGGGTAGAGGGGAGGGGGGGTTAAAACATATCTTAGGATCTATGATGGTTTTAAAAATGAAATTTTGAAAGGAGGTGAATCACAAAACATAAAAACCAGATATTAAAGTTTTTTTTTTTTAGATTATGTTTTCTTGCTGGGTGTGTTTAGGGGGGGGGGGGGGAGGGCAGCGCAAAAACGCATCTCAGGATATCTCGCCGATTTCGTCATAAAATTTTTCAAGATGTTCAGTTTCAGAATATAAACATAAAATGCGGGTGAATGTTTTCAAACGGTCCTTTTACACACCCTCTGGAACGGCGAGTCGTAAAATGAGAATCTATCACGGTGTTAGAGATATAATTTTGAAAGAGGATGAATCACATAATGTAAACATCTCATGCGAAGAACCTTCAGCTATCTCCTTCCCAAGTGTGAGGGGAGGGGCTAAAAAATAATAAATCATGGTTTCCGTGATGAAATTTTCCTACATGCTAAGTGTCAGAATATAAACGTAAGATTCGGACGATTTTTTAAAAATTCAGTCCATTGCCCTCCAAGAAAAGAGGAGGGAGAGGGGCATAAACACACATCTCCGTATTTATCAAGGTTTTAGAGATGAAATTTAGAAAGCGGTTGAATTGCAAAATATAAACAGCAGATACGAAGAATTATTTTGTATTTCGTTCCCTTGTAACCCCCTGCCCCGGGGGGCGAGGAGCAACCCTTTTTTTAAATTTTATTTTAATCATTTACAGTTTTTTTTTTATCCTACAATTTTACGTAATCACCAAACTATATTCATTCATAAATGCATACATTTTATTTAGCAGATCAAACAGGTTTTTTTCATTTTTCCATAAAAGCAATGCATATAAAAATAAATAAATAAATAAGAGACAACCACCAATTGATATTTAAACCTAATTTTTAAGTCACCACAATCACAACAAAGTGATTACAAGAAAACATTCGACAAAATTAAAATATATATCACATTTATTAGAAAATAATATATAATATTAGAATTTTTATAGCTGCACTGAGAATATTTGAAATTTTACAGTATGTTGGAAAGAAATTCATCTTGCAAACGTGTCAGAAAAATCCGCAATGACGATCAGAGGATTTTTTCATTTCTTTCTTTCTTTTTCTGTTTTAGAATACATTTTAGTTCTATTTATGGAATGTTACAAGAGTCCTTCCTATGGAACTTTATTTGCGAATCTCTGTTCCTAAAGAACATGATCTGGAAAGAATTTATTTATGTTAAATATGAGAAAGTTGCTGCTGATAAAAAAGTAGATGTTTGTTAGATTTTATTAGTTGTGATAAATATTATTTTCAATACTTTCCAACCAACCACGCCTACTTCTTCAGGTGAGTCGACTCATCATGCAAGGAAGTGAGTTAAAACTCGACTCCGGGCAGTGAACCGAGATGTCCCACTTTTCATACTTAGGTGCAAACGAAATGTAATGATAAAGATAGCCAATTTAACAATCAAATTTTGGCAAATTGAAAAGAGATAATACTTTAAACTTTAGATGTGATGCAAGTCCCATGTATAAAGAATATATTTTAATTTTTAAATTCCTTTTCAAATGAAAATTTCGCTTGATACTTTTCAATTAAAAATAGCGCGTTTCTAATTCAAATCAATTGGAAAACTGGAAAGAGCACGCCGAGTGATGTCAAACAGCGAGTGGCTCCCCATTGGCTGCAGAGGGAAATGGCTCAACCTTATGATATATGATATAGTAACCTTGGGGCTTACACAGTTATTGCCCCTTAAGATAACTTTTTTTGCAGTACAATCATTTTGTCGAACAATCCAATTTGCACAATCCTGGCAATAGTTAGCGCAGTGGAGTTACCATACCAAAGACCTTTTAAACGCTAGAGTTCTTTGACCATACCGCCAGCCTTAAGCTTCTTGTAAGGTAAGATATTTCACCTTTGACTTTATTGTTATTATCGCTGCCAGTTCCCGAAAGGTAACAGACAGCGATGTGATCTAAAACGATGCGCACTGTGAACTAAAGACACTGTTGACAGGAACAGTCCGGAACAGTTGATGCCGGTTCAGGGGCTTCCTAGTTGCAGCAACTTTACGCCCAGTCGAGTGTGAGTTGAATGTCTTTTCAAAGTGAGCCGTTGGGGGAAGGTAAAAGATTGCTTATAGCAATTAAAGATAAAATAAAGATTGTTTATAGCAATTAAAAGTAAAATTTAAGATTACATAAAGCATTTAAAAAGATAAATTTAAAAATGGGTGAAGAAATTTGGAATAAGAGAAGAAGCGATAGAGACTAAAGATAGAGTCGATTATACGTGAAGTAAATGGTATAGCTGTAGTAAATACTACTGGGAATGTTGTTGACAGGTAAATCTACTGTTTGTACTTGAAACGATTCCCTTTAAAATATTTCTGACATGAAAAGTATAAATTTGAACTTATATCTTAGGCATATTAAATAAATATACTACTATACTAAAAATCACATGTGAATTGTGACCTCTCCCGATAGAAATAAGTTGCTACCTGTTATCATTTGCATCCACTGGGAAAATAACATAAAAAGAACCTCCTTCATTTTTTTTTTTTTTTTTCCAGCTTTTACTGAAAACCTCCCTTTTTTATTATTTATTTCACTGACGAATGAGTGGAATAGTATGTATTTTAATCTTTATATCACGATTAATTAATGGAAATTTTTCTTCCAAAGCATATTTCCTGAATTTTTAAAAATTCCTTAGATCATTTATGCAATTATTAAATTATCGGAAGATTTCATCTATAAAAAAGAAATTGTTGTTTATAAAATTGTTGTTGAATATTTAGAATTCTCCCCAAATCATTTCTTTAAAATACTGTTTCACTATATTATAGAGCTGAAAACAATTTGATTATAAAGGCGTTAATTATAAATATAAAAACTTTATAGAATTAAAACTTTTTACTCCATCACTTTGATCATCAAAAAACAGTTATTACTGGAAGGGGGAAAAAAAAAAAAAAAAAAAAAAAGCTTTTTAAAGTTTTTTGCTTTGTACAAAGAACAGCTCTTTTAGAAATGGAATTTGTTAATGTATCTAGAACACATAATAAGTGTATTATTAGGTGGTAAGCGAAAATAAAAAGTATTTAAAAGGAATAAACAGATAAAGTTACGTTTATTAATAGGGAAACAAAAAGGTCATCCTATAAATTATATATATATATATATATATATTTCGATAAACATTCTTAATAGGTTATTATTGAATAAAATAACGATTCCAAATTCCTGGGTAGCGAATTCACTCTAGTTTAATTGCTTAACAGTCGCAAAGACAGTATATTTATAAATAAATAAATATATATATATAAAACATACTTTTCTTCAGAGAATTCCAAAAACACCCTTTCAAATCTAACTATTTACCAAAATATTCTAATAAATTTCCTGGAGGGGAGCTATTAGCTATATTAAAATAGTTTTGCTTATTAAGCATCTTTATCTTGCTTCTAAATCAATTAAACTAAACTAATATTTGTATATTATCATTTCTAGTGCACGGTAATTAAGCTACTTTAATAACAATAATTCTATATCGGTGTTACACTAATTTTAGAGATACTTTATTTTTCTATTCCCATATTCTAAGAAAATCATGAGAATTCACTTGTATTTCAGAAATAGTAACTGGGTTTTTAAGTGAAAAGCAGCTATTCTTTAAAATCGTAAACATAGAAGGTGGAATTTACAACTGCTTTTTTTCTTAATATATGTGATATTTTCTTTTAAATTGTTTAAATTAAAAGTAATCTTATTTTCAATTAATAAACCTACTTTCGAAAAAAAGTTTTCACAACATAATATTTTTAAAGACTGCGGCAATTATCCAAATTCCCATGCATCCGCATTGAGCCCACGCGAGATGATTGGATCTTTACTGTATTTGCTCTATCATTCTTCCGTTCTACTCATACTATAATATTTTTGTAATTATAAGTATAATTTGAGCAAGTGCTTCACAAATAGGCAATCAAAACTGGTTATGTCTAATGACTGGGTTCGTAAGTTTTTACTACAAATTTTTAATAGAATTTTACGCCTTATTTAAAGGTAGAAAAGTATTACTAATCCTGCAGTAAAACGATTCTTCTGCAATTTCTGCTATTTAAATATTAAATATTAACATTTTTTTCAAAAATTCGTGGTAAAAGCGTACGAACCCTGTATGAGAAAATCGGGTTGACTTCAAATGGAATTTTAAGGATTCTAAATAATAAAAATATAATATTTGTTGAATCTATTTTAATTGCTACGAAGTAAATTGATCCACATTATGGACAATCTAAAAATAATAAATAAATAAATAAATAAAACTTTATAAACGAACTTTGCCGCAACAAAGAAAAATTAGACTAAATGCGAACTGAAATCTATCCACATCAAAGGAAAAAAAAAATAATTAGCATGATCCGCATAAACAGGCAACCTGACCCGTCTATAAGACTCTAGTGCTTAATTGTAAACTTTACAGAAATATTTTACAATATTTGTACAATATATCATTTCCATGAAAGAAAAAGGTAATGAGAAATAAAATACTACTAATTTCATTGATAAATATTTTATATTTTGTTAAATTTTATGTTGTTTCAATAAATTGGTTTTTACAATAAATCTTCAGTTATCCGAACTACTGTCATCTTGTTTCTAGATAGGCCAAATATCAGGAACTAAAAAAATTATGTATATCTAAGATTAAAAATTAAAACAAATACATAATCTGATTAGTTTCATTTAAAATTAAAATATTTCATCACGCTATGAGTGTGTTAAATGGAGGGAATGAAAATTTCAGATTGCCGTTACTTTCATACTGCCCCGAAATGACGAACATTTCAATGGTTACATTTCAAGCTAAGAAAGTAGACCTAAAAGCTATGCGTGGAACGCCCGCCCACTATCCAACAATATAGTTCTCATCACAGCCAATGCAACTCCTGTGGAGCTTCTTTGCGCCATCTCCTAACACGGGAGTGTCTTCGTTTTACTATATATTCTGTTTAGTACTTAATCACTTTCGGTCTAGTGAAACATATACATACACTCCTTCAAAAATTTAGCTGTTATGGTGGCGGTCACGCCCCACACCAAAGAATCCCATCCCAACCCCATGCTCACTAGTTCCAGATAGTTAAGTGGAAAATTTCCAAAAAGTTCTGAAAATTTCCCCAAATCAATGTTTTTTTTTTTTCGAAAAAGCCCGCAAATCAGTTTCTACTAAAAAAAAAAAAAAAAGTAAATTTTAAATTTTAAATTTATTACTATAAACAAAACAATTTAAACTAAAAAGTTTCCCCAAATCAAGCTTTTTTTATTTTTATAATAACCCATATCTCCAAAAATAAATAACAAGGAGGAATTTGCGAATAAAGCTTTTATTGTAATCTTTTACTTTCCAGTAGAAAATAACACGAATTACAAAAATATAAATACCTACTATTAGAATGAGATAAAGAAATGAATTAGAATTTAAAATCCGAATCGACGAATTGAGATCCAGTCTTGTAAGATGATTAGAAATGAACTTTTATCTAAAAACAAGAAAAAATGTAGAAATTGCCCAATTGTCTCCAAACATCCAACAAAATTTCCAATCAGGCAAAGCTGCCCCTGCAACATTCTTCAATTTAATGAGTGTGTAACTTTAATTTTTATTAGCTCTGTCAGTTTCTAAAAGGTAACAGACAGAGATATCAAGAGAATACAATGCATAAAAACCAAAATGGATAAGTAACGTTTATTAGTGAAACAATTTTTCTTAAAATATTTCTGACACGAGAGTATAAATATGAATTTATATCTTACGCAGATTAAATAAATATACTAATACTAAAAATTAAATGTTAACTGTAGAGTGTGTTTAGAAATGTAACATGGCATACTTTTTCTAATTTATTTATATAATTAAAAAAAAAAAGATTACTTTTCCCCACTTCCAACTATTTAATTATTTCCACTCAAATATTTCGTGTTTAAATTTTTAAATTCTACAATAGAAGTATCACGCCATTTTATTATTATTATTATTAGTATTTACCATCTTTTTTTATTACTATTTCTTCCTTACTTCCTTTTTTGTTTTATTTTGTTTTTAATTTATCTTATTTTCTTTCGTAAGACAACTCATTTCATACGTACAATACTGGATGTAAAAGGTGATCACCAACAACTAATTTTACTGAAAATAATCGTACATAAAAAGATATAGAATATATCTAGTTAGAGTTTTTTTTGGATCAACCAAGACGGGAAAATTCTAAAGTTTATGCGTTTTTTCTTCAATCATCAAAAAGTTAGAAAAAAAAATTGAGTATGCGAATTTTAAATCGATGTTACAAACTGTTATATTAGGTACCTTTCATGACAAAAAGTAAAAAGCTACCTCATGTCGGAGGAAAACAATTTCGGAAAATTTCGGTATATTTTCCCCGATCTTGACACTCAGACCTCAAAACCACTCTCCATTCAAATGTTGATATATATATATATATATATATATATGAAATGCGTTTCTATTTCATATTAAATTATTTCGAAGAACCACAGACGTAGTAATTCTGGTACACGATGTATTTTTAGACTCATTATTTTGCAGTCGAATAAAGTCTCGATGGAAGGCGATGTTTGAAATACACTAGGTATTTTCCCGTAAAATAAAAAGGAATCTGCATCATCATCAATAAATTTATTGACACTTCACAATCAAAGACAGTTCCACTAATATCCAGTTTAGAAACTCATAATTGGGCTGTGCTACACCATGGAAAAAATGAAGATGTTATTAAATTAGAAGTACACCAAATCGAAGATATTCTCCTCAAGGTGACGGGTTTTATTTAGCAAGTCAAAAACGTAAAAATTCTCAGCTCCAAGGTTGTGTAACGCGTTTTACACCCGGCGAGGCATAGGAATCTTTCGCCAATGCAGGGGTAATTTAACCAATGAGCAGGTTGCAAGGCTTTGGGACTCTTTAATATACTCGGCATAATTTTGAAGTGAATAGATAGACGCGGGAGTTGAAATGAATCATGTGATATCGAATGATAATTAACCCTTTGAAGGGCGGTGGTATATATTATATACCACCTAATTTTAATCCGATTCAATCCAGAAACTTTTAATAAAATTTTACTTTTTTAACTTTGACGAGAAAAAGTTTAAAAATTGCTTATTTTTATTTTGAACTAAATTCTTTCCTAAATTCCGGTGGGAATTCAACGTTACAGGAGCACAAGTGCTTGCCCCTGAAAGGGTTAATACAAATAAAAATGGTATTAAGAAACGTTCTAAAGAAGCAAAAATTTAATGTCTCAAAATATCAAGGAATAAATTAGGGCGTTTTACAAAGAAGTGTCGCTTTTAACAGACTAAGGTTTTTAGAATAAGAATTAAAAGAATATGTTGATTAAAGATATGGATTTAAAATATAATTTATGTTTAAAATATTATTAAACGACAGGGAAAAAAAGTAGAATTAGAATTATAAGAATTTGGAATAAATTAATTAAGGTAAAATGGCGAAATTTTTTTATTATTACACACACACACACACACACACACACACACACACACACACACACACACACACACACACACACATATATATATATATATGATCTATGTCATACGATAGCACTCGTATTTATAAACCGATTTAATGAAACTAATTGCGTATATTAAGCTCACCAATATCTCGACCGAGTTCGTTGGCTAGGTTCGTCCACCATTTTCGGCGCCACTAAAAGATTTAAAACAAAAAATATGTAAAAAAATATCAAAATTAAAATTTATTTTTTGTTTAAGTGTTAGACTTTGTTATAAGTATTCTGGAGCATTTTTTGTTTTTCCTCTATCTTAAAAAATGGCTGAGATATAGCAGTTTGAAATTATAGTGTGACTGACATTTTGAAACAAGACAGCAAAATAAAAAAAAAGAAAAAAAAAAAAAAAAAGAAAAAGATGAATTTATGGGTTTTAGTGAAAGTGATTTCTCGCAAATTATTATCATTCATTGTTGTAATCATTTTCCCAATCATATACATAAAAATTTATTTTTATATCCATTGGGGTCAAATTCTCGCCAAGCTTGGCGACATTTGGCAAAATATCGACAAATTTGGTGACTAAAATAAGTCCCCGTGAATGAAGCCCACTTTGTTATAGCTAATTAATTTGCGAATTTTTTATTCTCCTAGGAAACTACTGGAAGTAGCATAAGAAGTTACTTTTGTTCTCATTTCGGCCGAGAATTCTGGGATTGGGATTCTAGTAAACCTAAAGTGCTTGGCTAAGTTTTGGCGTTTTTTTCCCCTTGTTCAAAGTTTTATTCAACCACGATCCGTTCTGTAAGCCTTCTTTTAAGCACGAGCTCCACAGGTGTCTTTTAAGCCGTTGAGCTTTCAAGTTTTCTTATTTATCTTATTTTAATTTAAAATTTATATTTATAAAAATGTAAAAATTGATGTATTCAAAGAGAAAAAGAGTGAAAGTTCTGCAAGTAGGAGAGGGGGGGGGGGGGGTCCTAAGTTATCTTTCACTGTGCCACTGCTTATTATGAACACATAGCATAAAGCTTCAACTTTTATTTTTACTGAATACATGTTTACGCGAGTATTTAAAAAAAAAAAAGAAATATATCAATAATGGTCATAAAATCTTTTCTAATTTAGCTGAAAAGCTAAGGAAACAAATTTAATGTTTTTTTAATTGCACCTACCAGAATAACAAATTTTTTATAGAGTAGATGTGCTAGTAATGGACACCTTTAAGGAATTTCTTTAAAAATTATTTTTTAATTGATAGTTATAATTATTATATTCCACTTTTTTTAATGTTATATTAATCTGTCAACATTGTTTAATCAATCTCATAGTCTCATTTATCAATGCGAATCAAAATTTAATTAAAAATAACAGAAATATATCAAAACACCCAAAATTCTATTAATGGACACCCTCTATTCCAGTAATGTAAACACTACAAAAAATAATTAGATAATTGTTTTATGATAGTATTTAGGCTCAGAACTTAATGAAAGCATATTGATAAAATAAAATATTGAAATTTAAGATAGAAATTTATTACATTAAAGGATTTATAATGTAAAAATTTAGTTTTACAATAATTAAGTTTGGTGACATTTTTTACTTCATTTTATCTAACCTTCACTCATATCAACATCCGAATGATGTGCTGAAAAATTATGGCATTCAAATGCCAAATCTTCAATTTCCTCATCACTTTCTGATTATCCAAAGCATTCAAGATGCGATTTTGGAATGCATTTAAAATGATAAGCGTTCTTGCACTTGTCACATTCTACCCACTTCTTTACTTTTCATGATTGAAACTATGTTTGCATTTATGACAGATAAAAGCTGAAGATTTCCATACAAATAATAATCTAACTCTAGCAAACTTTGTTATTTATTTATTATTTCTATGACATTATTATTATATATTATTATTTCTTCAGCTTTTATTTAGTAAATCCTGATATCATCGAGATCCCACTCTAAAAATTTCAAGATTTCATGCTTATAATATTACAAAAAACATAACATTTTTTCCAAAAAAATTAAAAAACACGATTTAAAAATGTTTAAATTTTTAAAATGTTACTTTTTTTAATCAAGCATAGTCAACTTGCATATCAAAGGAAACCTTGTGAAATTCCCTTTAAAATGAGTGGTCAAACAACTCCGTACGCCTGATAGAACCTGAGAAAATCAAAACTGAAAACATTTATGCAAGCCAAAAAATGATTTTTCGAAATTAAAAAAAAATAATTGTTTGAAAATCAAATGAAATAACAATATTAATAAAAAAAATTAAAGATATATTCTCATTTATATCATCAGGGAGAATGATAACTGACAGTATCATTAAAATCTGAAATGGTCAGGTTGAATATTGAAAATTTTTGGTTCATTCATCAACCAAACCTTACCCTGTTTGACCCTATTTATTAGAAGAAAATGCTTATTACATTCTACTAAGTAAAATTTAAAAAAAAATTAAATTTGATTAATTAGCTTTTCAGTTAAATAAAAAGATTTTATGCACTACTGATATTACACTTTTAGTATTGGCCATATGGAATATCCATTACTGGAAAGAGACTAATTAAGCATTCCAGTAATGGACACCGGTCTTAAAATCTTAGCAATAAATGAAATTTTGTAAATGGCCATTGATATATGAAATTCAAAGTTATATATTACTATCCAAACAAAAAACATGCAATTTTTGCAAGAAAATAAGGAAGATATAAATTAAGTGAAGCCCGCTTTTAGCATGTTCATTAAGATTTTCATAGAAAAACAGTGGTACTGTGAAATATTATTTTCTGCTTCTTGATTGGTTTGATAACGAGAGTCAACATTAACCCAGATTATAAAACATGGAAGGGAGAGTTATGAAAAAAATAATAAAAGCAAAATTTTCATTGGTAATTTTTTTAAACTAAAAACATTGGGGGATATCCATTACTGAAAGGGTGTCCAGATTAATTTGTTTTCAATTCACACTGCTTTACATATTTTCTGGACGGGTGCCCTTCAAGGTGGTCCCGAATCAACCCGGCCACTTCGTGACGCGGGAGGATGACCGGAAGCCCGGCCGAGGACGCTGTGGCGGCCAGTTTCAATTTCAAGATTTGGTCAAAGCAGGGTCCCAGAGGGGGCAGATGTTCGACGTAGCCCACTTCCGGGGCAGCAGGTTGGTCAGCTATCGCCGGTCCACTTGCCACCTCTAAGTACCACCCGGGGATTCCAATCCGGACATGTCATCATGTGGCCTGAGTCTCACTCGTCCTGACTCACGGCACACCAGAGGTTAGACAAGATGAGTGCGTCTCTTGTCCGAACTCAGGGCCCCTGGCGGGGTGCGCCAGAAACATCTGGTTTCAATATCGGGAGCGGTTGGGGCGCCGGTTAAGGACATGGAAAACAGGTGGACATGTCTAGAGTGGATGAGCAAACGGGCTCAGTCGACACCAAGGTCCGGCCTGACCACATTTCTGCTGTCTTCTTCTCCCTGCCCTACGGCATTTCCAGCCTAGTCACCTGGATGTGTGACGGGGGTAGGATAACTTTCCCAGTTTTTTCTCTATCCTTTGTGTGTTTAACATTTTTTGCGTGGTGTCCAACCCCTGGAAGAGAACTAGAGGTATCCTTTCATAGGAGCTCCTCGATTTCGACCGGGGAGAAAGCAAATCTCAGGAGGGAGCCCTTGGTTAGTCTCTGGGCCCTGGTCGTTCATATGAACTTCCAGAAAAACCCGGGGATAATGATGTCACGAATTTCCCCCTGGGAACCGAATCTGATCCGGCCCCTTTAGTACCCATGGCCGGGATTACTATTGGACTGCTGGATTTTCAGGTAATTAGTGGCGTCAATGTTCTTATTGGATGGGAGCCTATGACCTATTAGTTTTACATATTTTCTAATCAACAAATAAAATTCATATATATAAATTGCTTATATATTTCTACATGTTCTGCGATACAACGATAGGGTCAGTGACAAACGGGTACGGCAGGTGTCCATTGTAATTAAACATATTTTTTATACACCTGCTATTAAAAACGTTTGCACTGGGACTTTGCATCTAGCGAGATGTATATGCCTTTTTTTTAACTTTGAAAAAATGTTTAGCAGAAAAATGTAAATAATTCTTTGCAGTTAAAACATACTTTTTTGCATTATCATAACAGTATCCCAAAACAACGAACTCTATCGACAACTTTGTCGATACAAATCTTGTAGAGCTTAAAATTCTCAGTAAAATGAGTACACACACTTCATACTTTTGTTGACCATTAAGATCACAACTTCTGTATCAAAGTTTTGCCTAAATCGCTGATCAAGAGTTTGAAGCCAGAACAAACCTTGTTCAGGGTTCGCACGCTCTTAAGCCACGCCCCATTTTGTAAGGCTTCTTCCATCAGTAATCGCATAAAACTATCTTCTAGCTATTGAATCGTGAATTCATTAGGAAGAAAATAATCTTTCTGGTATACTGGTGGTAGAGTCCTTACAAAATGGGGCGTGGCTTAAGAGCGTGCGAACCCTGATGTTACATACCAAGAGCTACAAGTAATGAACTTAAACTATCAAAGTCTACCCGACTCTGACATCTCACATTATCATAAATAAAATCCCCTCATTCCCCCACCCAGAGAAGAGTGAGATGTTATCCAGCCACATATAATGCACATTTTTATTGAATTAAGCTTCGTACCTGGGTAGTTTGTTATCCATCCACTGAATTAATTCTTTTCATCTTCATAATCCAGTAAATAATTATTTTAATGGTATAAAATCTTCTTTTTTAATATCCAAAAGCATGAGACCACAAGAGAATATACTGCTCCTTACAGAGCCAGAATAGCACTGAACCTTTCATAAAGATCCACAGTTAACAAAAATGACATGATCAAACATAATTACCCCATCTTGTTAATATAATACTTATAATTGCCCAATTATATAACATATTAAATTATCTAAAAATAATTACAAAAATAATAAATCTCCATTACGAGGAATGTAATCAATTATATATTTTGTAATGTAAACAAACTGGGGTTTTTCATGCTTGATTATTTAGAAATTAAAAGTATAAACAATTAATGACTATCATTTAAAGAAAGATGGCAATACCCCAAAATATCATGAATGAAGATTACATTTTACTGATAAAAAAAGAGAAATGATGCATTAGCAAAAAACATAGAAAGAAAAGAAAATATGATTGCGCTTCACAGATGTAAAGATGCCTTGGTATAATTTTCTCCGTAATAAATTGTCTTTCGATTAGATTAATGTTCTAACATCCTGCCACCTTTTGATTTAGTGAGAGGTAAATCAAAATCTGGTTGAACATCTGAGATAGAGTCTTTAGCATAAGAAGAAAATTCCAGAAGATAAAGTTTTATGACTGGTCGAATTAAATAACCATTGGCAGTTTTTAATTTAATCGCTCATACGCGACCATCTCTACTAGGGCACAGTTCTTCCACTTTAGCAATTGGCCAGTTCTGTCTCTTTAGGTTTTCAGAACCCGTCATCACGACGTCACCGACCTTTATAATGTAGTCGTCAGTGATAGTCTTTTGGACTAACTACCCGAGGTATTCCTTGCGGAAACTACTTCTTAACTGGTCTCGAAGTTCTTTATCGTTGTCGTTTTAAAAGTTTATCTCGATGTAGAGCATCTAAATCGGGTGTCCCAAATTCCTTACTGTCATGGAGGAACATTGAGGATGTCAGCGGTGAAAGTTCCTCGGAATCGTTGGAAACATAAGTAAGGGGACGGTTATTGAACACCGCTTCAAAATCGCAAATGATCGTGAGCAGCTCTTCATATGTCACAGACAAAGGCGTAGGAGCCGGGGAAGCTGGGGAGCTGTGGCAGAACAAACTGGCAACTGAAGTTTTTTTTCTACATTGTGCAAATCATTCCATAGACGTTGCACTGCAAGAGGTGGCGCGTTCCAATAGATTAGATTCCTTAAATTTGATAAAGACGATATCGAATCTGATTAGAGAATCGTCTAAACGGAGAGATGTCTACAAAAACATCGTTCTTTGGCCAACTAACAATGTAGAAGAAAGCAACATAAACTTAAAACCAAAGCAGTTGCTTTCTCTCTGCCCGACCATGGGCAGTTCGATTTGCTGCAATATCGAAATTCGTGAAAAATTATCCAAGAGTTTTAGAGACTCTTAATGCATTGTTGAAAGATCCAATAGCACTACATCGTGAGAAAAAGGCTGAAATTAAAGGTTTCATAAGAAGCTTGAAAAAATTCAAGATATTTGTTGGCATGTACATGGCCATGGAACTTTTTGGTCATTGAGAAATCTTGGCGAAAATTCTGCAAACAACTGAATTTTCTGCCGCATGCCGCTTCAACGTTAGAAGATACCATACAACGTATGAAAGAGGATAGCCATTTCGAAACTCTCTACAAGAAATGGGAGAGAAAAGCGTCCACATTAAATTTGAAAATAAAAATGACGAGCGTCTCCAGACAAAAGATAGTTCCACTAAAATATGATCAGACAAGTTCCCTCCGCTCCAGCACAACTTGGACATTAAGAAAAATTGCGAGTAAATTTCAGAAAAGCACTGGACCTTATAACCAATGAATTAAAAAATGATTTGATCAAAAAACTTTTGCCTCTCTCATAAAGATCGAATCCGTATTCACGGACACAGCTTCAACCACTTCAGAAGATCTGAAACAAAAGCTTGGAATACATGCTGATAATTTTGACTTGACAAATCTTTATGCTGAGTTGACGCTTCTACCAACTCTAATCCCGGACCGAACTGACAAAAATGCGTTGTCGATCGCAATTAAAATTATGTTATCAGAGGAATTAGTGAAGAAATTATTTTCTGAAGTTTACCTTTTGGCAGAATTTATTTTGGCGATTCCGACATCAGTAGCGACAGCTGAGAGATCTTTCAGCGTTCTTCGCCGGCTTCAAACACACCTCAAAACAACAATGGGTGAACAGAGACTCAACCACTTGATGCTACTGCATATTTGTAAAGAGGAGATTTGGAAGAGATTTGTAAAGCATTTGTCAGCAAAACACAGAAAGAACTTTAACTTTTGGTAAATGGGAGTGAGAGAAGCCTTAAATTTGAATATTGTATTCGGGATCGTCCATAAATTAAGTTTCTATGTATCAAGTATATCTAATTAAAATTATTTTAACTGTATTAAAGATTATTTAAAAACAACACAAAATGTCACAAAACATATATGCATCATTTAATAAAAAATATTTACTTAAGGTGTTTTTAAAAACATACAAAACTGTATTTCACATTTGATAAAACCTAGAGCTTTCGATCCACCTTGGCTCATCATCAGAGTTAAAAAACATTAACACGTAGACACACACAAAAAAATAGTCTAAAACTAGTAAAAACATCATTGTCTGCTGAAGAAAAGGTTACATTACAAACATGTCACTAGGGGTGGGAAGCATAGGGAGGGATGTGCCAATCTTATTCAATCTTGAACTACCTGTAAAAGTTTATACCATAATTTAGGGATGTTGTAAGATACTGAATCATTGCATGTTTCAACTTTTCTGGTTAAAATTTCTATGGATTCACTTACTATTGCTTGATGAAAAGAGGATGTGGGTTTAATTATTTTAGCTTTATCAAAATCTATTTTAATCGACTGCTCTTGCTTTAATCTGGAAAGTGCCGTTTTACTTTTATTGTATTTGATATCTGCAATATGTTCTTTTAACCGAATTTTAAATTTTCTTAAAGTCATACCAATGTAGTCTTTAACTTTATAACATTTCATCCTATTTTCAATTATTTCTATAGTAACTGGGATTCTATAAATTCCTGCTAAATCTTCTATCGGTATGGGATTTTAATTCTGTCAAGTTCTTCATTGATATAACTATCAGTACATACTGAAAATACTGTACGGATGTAAAACCTATATGCAGCCAGTTTATAACTTAAAGGTGATGAAGCATCTCTGAAAATAGTATTATTTGACCGCATATTTTTCCTATAAACTGTCCGATCTATTGTTAAATTACTGTTTTTTATCAGCTCTACATCAAGAAAAGGTAAACGATTCTGTTTTTCTAACTCCAGGGTAAATTGTATTTTTGTATCAATTTTATTAAGTTTAACCACAAAGTCCTTCAATAAAAATCTATACTATGCTCCATATAATAAAAATATCATCTGCATATCTACACCAATATGCAGGTTTTTCACTAAAATCATTCATAACCATATTTTCAATGGGTCTTAATTTAATATCTGCGCATAAACCCGAAATGGGGGAGCCCATTGGTGCACCATCCTTTTGTTTATAATAAATATTATCAAACTGAAAAACGTTATTGTTTTTGATAAGATTAAACCCGGAAATAAGTGTGTTCTTCTCAGTGGCGCCAAAATCTCGCCAGAATTTTTTTGCTCGAAGAAATACATGCTTCTTGAATATTACAAGTATTTGTCATAAAAATGACTATACATTAAGATAAATCAATTTTGCTTAATCAGCCAATCGTTTTACAATAGAAAAATATAAAAAAATCGGATTTAAAATGTATTTTCTTTCAAATTCAGTAAAGAACTATTTATTCTCGCGGATGTACACTTCTCTCTAGTATAATGTCCGCTGCCAAGTTAGGTCTTCCCCAACTCTAGTTAGTTTTTAAGTTTTTAGTATTTTAAGTTTTTGGTATTTTAATTTTTTGTTAAATTTATTAATTATTAAAATTTAAAAATAATTAAAAGGATGAAAAAATTTAAATTATTATTGGAATTAACTTTATGGAAAACAAATTAATTATTAAATTTTAAATTAGGAAAAAAAATTAAATTTAAAATTAGGGAAAAAATATATTTAATTATTAAATTTAAAATTATGAAAAAAATTAATAAATTTAAAATTATGATTTTTTTTAAATTATTAAATTTTAAATTAGAAAAAATATATTAAATTTAAAATTAGGGAAATATATATTTAATTGTTAAATTTAAAATTATGAAAAAAAAAATTATAAATTTTAAATTATAATATATATATATATATATATATATATTAATTTTGAAAAAAAAAAAATTAAAATTACGAAAAAAAATATTATTAAATTTAAAATTATGAAAAAAATATTATTAAATTTAAAATTATGAAAACAAAAATTATTATTAAATTTAAAATTATGAAAAAAAAATTGCACTAATAAATCGTCTAGGCTCTAAAAATAGGAAATATAATTATTTAAATTGTTAATATTGGTACAAATTAATTTTATAGCTGAATTAAATATTGAAAAATAGAAATTTTCCATTGCTCTCTTCAACTTATTTTATTATTATTATTATTATTTATTTTATTTTATTTTTTTACAAAAAACGAACTTTTTGTTTCAAATTTCCCCCTGCCTTGAATCGAAGTTATGTCGTCAAATTTGGAGTTGGGCGTTATACTGCAAAGCCGAGGCTAACGAAAAAGACAGGCTACCGCAGTGCATTCCACTTCTCTTTTTTTACAAACCGCTAGAGTGACGTGATGCTCTTTTCGTACACCTGCATTGGTGCATTCGAGCATCACGTGACTCTCGCGGTCTGTAAAAAAAGATACACGTAAAGCAACGCGGTAGCCTCTTTCTTTTTCGTTAACCCCGGCTAAGCCACCACGCACTTTGCAAAAGTAGCTCAGAACATTAAATACAAGCATATTGAAAGCTCACTACATCATGCACAGAGTATGCGCAGAGCGTTGATCCCACAGGAGAAAAGCATCAGGGACCAACATAGAAAAAGTGTGGGCGGCGCTAGCCGCGCAACAGCGAATGTTTAGTTATTAGCACCGTCTGTTCGGAAAAGGACACAGACAGAGGTACCTAGATCTAAATTGAACCTAAAAACAGATATCCAACACTAAAATCTACTATTTAATTGTCAAATAATTTACTTTAAAATATTTGTGACATGAAAATATAAATATTAACTTGTATCTTATTCAAATTAAATAAATACACTACTACTAAAAATGAAATGTGAACTGTAGATTATGTTTAGAAATGTAAGATGACATACTTTTTGTAAATTATTTAGATAACTTTAGAAAAGTTACTTTTCCCCACTACCAACAATTTAAAAATTTCGACCGAAATATTTCGTGCTTAAATTTTTAATTCTGTAATAGGAAAGTATCAAACCCATCTTTCCTCTTCCTTTATCTTTTTTCGGTTTTTTGTTTTGTTTTGAATCTATATATTTTTTCTTTGGAAGACAACTAATTGCACTTAATATAACATGTACAATCCTCGATGTAAAATGTGATCACCAACAACTAATTTCAATGAAAGTAATTGTACAAAAAAGATGTAAGGATAGCGATATAATTTAGAGAAAGATATACTTTATTTAAGTTTCTTGGATCAAACGAGTCCGGAAAATTCTAAAGTTTATACAGTTTTTATTAAATCATCAAGAAGTTAGAAAAGATCAAAATTTGAGTACCAGAATTTTAAATTGACGGGAAAAACGAATGTATTCTTCAAAATATCCGATTGAAATGTTTCTTTTTTTTTTTTTTTTTTAAATATTTCATAGAGCTACATTTAATAGACTTACACATTCGAGGCATTTTTTGATTCAAAAACTTTCCTAATTATTAAATTTGAATTATTCATATTTTAAAAAAACTATTGATTATCGACTTAAAATATTACACATTAATTTAAATAACATTTTAAATATTTTTTAAAATAAAATAATGTTTAATAGAAATTATTACTCATTCATTTTTACAAGGAAAGAATCAGCATCATCAAAAACATGCCCAGATAAATTACTAGCTTATTTATTTCTGTAGTAATTTTTTTTTTTTTAATCTCGAACACGTTCACTTCTCCCGGTCGAAATGAGTTGCCTACTTTTATAGTTTTCATCCACTGGAAAGAAAAAAAAATATAAAATTACGGGAAAAGAACTCTTTTAACCCTACAGTGCATAGTGTAGCCAATTGGCAACACTTTCTATTTAACTTTTAATAAATAAATCAAGTTCTTTGCAACCAGTATATTTATATAGAAATATCAATCCTCTAAAAATAACACAAATATACTACTAAATAAACTTAAAAATCTAGCTTAAAATTTCTGGTGTCAAATTCTTAATATAAGTATAAAAAAAAAACACAATTCTAAAAGAAAAATTGTGCACAAAAATTGCACTGTAGGGTTAAGAAATACATTTGTTTAGAATTTAAAATCGGTGATTAAGAGCGTTTTCTCTGTTTTTCGCAGTGTATCAAAGCTCTTTTATCTATAAAATGTCAAATATTAATTCCAGCTTCCAAAATTATTACTAGTTTCTCATTCAATTATTTAGAAAACATTCTTTTTAGGCTTGAAACATTTTTTTCATTTTCTGGAAACCTTACTTTTTTCATTTATTACACTTTCGAATGAATGGGACAATATGTATTATAATATTTATGTCCCAATTAATAATTGAAATTTTTTTTTCCAAAGCGTATTTCCTGAATTTTTGGAAATTCGTTAAACCATTTATGCAATTATTAAATTTTTGGAAGATTTCATATATTAAAAATTAAATAGTTATTTATAAGATTTTCGTGGAATATTTAGAATTCTCCACAAATCATTTCTTTAAATCTCTCTTTCACTATTTTATAGAACTGAAAAGACACAATTATAATGGCGTTATATATATATATATGTATACATACAGAAACTTCATACAATTGAAACTCTTTAATTCCATGACTTTGATCACTAAGAAAGCTGCACAGTTATACGTGGGGAATATATATATATTATCAATTTTTAAATACACTATATTGCCAAAGGTGACCGGTCACTTGCGATTTTAGACGTTTTGTTATCTATCTAGAAAAATACATGAGGAATTAACCTGGAACTGCAGGTGTGTAAACAGTACAGTATAGGTTATATATTTCCGCGAAGATATTTTTACGAAACCTCATAGGGGACTGCCAACAAATTGAAAAAGAACGAATATCTTTTGGATAACCCTGTAAAAACTAATGTAGCAAAGGCGTTCAAACTTGAGATTATTGATAAGTGGCTTATTGTAATATACTGTGTTCATTTTTATGAGGATAGCATGTATACTCGTAGAGAAATTAAGGTTTTTATATAAACAGTCCCAAATTTCGCCTAAAGTCTCAAAATCATAGCTTAAAAATTCCGAAAATTATCGTCGATAGAATAAGCTCGAAATCCGTTGTTCCCAAAAGGAAGCAAAAATATGAGGGTTTGTATCCAAATATAGTACGTGCAAGATTGTGTACGCTATCTTGGCACTAATCAACAGATATTTGATACAACCCCTTATCTTTTTGCTTCTTTTGGGGAACAACGGATTTCGAGCTTATTCTATCGACGATAATTTTCAGAATTTTCAAGCTATGATTTTGAGACATTCACAAAAGTTGTTCTATATACTTAGCTAATACATTATGCATATTATAATTTGATTTCATTCGCGCATGCGCAGTGAAACATTTTTTAGTAAACCGGCTCAATTTTCATCCAATTTTTAATATTTTTTAATTCTGATTGCAGTGCGTTATGTGCAATGTTGTTTGTCTTATTTTCTGAAAAGAGCTTATTTTTATATTAATAACTCTGCAAATTATAAGCAAAAAGTAGGCGAAATTTGGGACTGTTTTTATAAAAACCTTAATTTCTGTACGAGTATACATGATATCCTCATAAAAATGACGACAATATATTACAATAAGCCACTTATTAATAATCTAGAGTTTGAACACCTTTGCTACATTAGTTTTTACAGGGTTATCCAAAAGATATTCGTTCTTTTTCAATTTGTTGACAGTCTCCTATGGGGTTTCGTGAAAAAATCTTCGCGGAAATATATAACTATACTATACTGTTTACACACCTGCAGTTTCAGGATAATTCCTCATGCATTTTTCTAGATAGTTAACAAAACGTCTAAAATTGCAAGTGACCGGTCACCTTTGGCAATATAGTGTATTTTTGCTTTGTTCAAAGAACAGCTATTTTGGAAGTGAAATATTTTAATATATCTACTGTATTATTGCCAACCAATCGAATAATGTTATCGAATTGTTAAATAACTTTTATAAAAAATGTTTGTATGTTACATTTGTGCACCGTTGGGGCATAAAAAGTTAAGTTGTAGTCATAAAATTAGTAAAAAATACTTTTATTTGTAAAAAGGGAATGCCAAATTTTATTCTATTTTTTACGATTCTGTAAATGCGCCACCATACCCTTTCATTCGTGAGCGAGGGTTCTGTAAATTTGACATAGAGTATCAGTATATGTCTTTATAAAGGCAATATATATCGGGTGGTTATGATATAAGTATCTCTATTTGGAGCTGTCTGTAGCTTGGAAGAATAACTGGAATAAAACCAAAATTTGTACACTTACTAGTCGAGAAGGGAGAAGAAGAACTGAACAATAAAAAATAATAATTGAAAAAATGCCGACAGATGGCGCTTTTGAGTGTGAAATGTAATGTGTAATATTGTGTACTGTGGAGGTGTCTTAAACCTCAATGACTTTACCGCATATCACAACATGTGCGAAACATCACTCCTGATGCATTATATTCCGCTGTTGAGCACGCCGTGCACCGCCTGGATTGTGTCCTCCAGCACAATGACCATGTGGAACCTGAACATGATCGGACCGCCATGCGAAAGTAACCACATTCACTGTGACATTTTCCAATAAATTAGGTATTCTATCCGGTTTGGCGCCTTAATTCTTTGTTCTTGTACAAGGTGGTTAAAATTAAACTGACGGTATTCAGAGGCTCATAACTCCGGTTATACTGAACGAATCCGAATGAAACTTCAGATTAATGTTATGTAAATCATGCAGCCGAGGTTTTCGTAAAAAAAAGGTTTCAAATTTTGCCACTAGGGGGTATTTCAACAATGTAAAACGAAAGATAATGATTCAAAAATCAAAGAATAATGGAATATTTTATTTATTTACACACCTGTGTGCTCTATGTGCATGCCTTGATGGTCAACAATATGCTGAAAGCGTACTACCGCGTTATCAACGGCCGCACGCAACATATCAGTAGGAATGAGGGAGACATGGCGTACGATGCTAGCTTTCAAGTCCGCTAAATTAGTTACACGTCCTTGATAAACATTAACTTTAAGAAAACCCTACAGCCAGAAGTCACATTGTTTCAGATCTGGTGAACTTGCTGGCCAGGAAATTGGGAAAGTACACGTTCATCAGAGAAGTTGGCTTGAATTACATTCTTTACACATCTCGTCGTATGAGCAGTTGCTCCATCTTGCATGAGTATTGTGGTAGTCAAACAGCCTCTTTGACTTAACGCCGGGACAACATGATTCTCCAGGAGTCTGCTGTATCGGTCATCTGTTACTGTACTCCTAACAAACCCGTTCATTGTAACTTCCTCGAAAAAATACGGGCCCGAAATAAAATTCGCCATGAATCCACACCAAGCCGTGACGTATGGGAAATGTAGTGGCTGTTGTTACATGGCATGAGGATTGGTGGAATCCCATATGCCGCAGTTCTGGGTGTTCACAGCACCATCTAAGTGAAAATAAGCCTCTTCTGTCCATAAGATGTGTGATGGCCAGTACTCATCCACTTGCATCCTCGCCAGAAAACGCAACACAAAATCAAGACGCACAGAGTGATCTTGCGGTTTCAACTGTTGCACGATATGCATCTTGTAAGGGTAGAGCTTCATAATTTTGCGTATAATCATACGCACGGTTGTCCGTGGAATATCCAATGCTCGTACTATTGAGCGGCCACTTACGGTAGTATTTGAAGAATTTGCAGATGCTTCAGCTGCTGCAATCGCAACTTCTTCCACAATCGCCGGCTAAGTTGCACGTCGTCCTCTTCCCGGTGCAACATCAAGAGACCCAATTTTTTCAAACTTACAAATCATGCATTTAACTGAATTTACGGACATGGGTCCTCTCCTTAAGCTTTTCATCTGTCGATAAGCACGGAGGGCTGCCGAAGCATTGCTCTCATTCTGATAAAAAAGTTTTACGATAAAGGCGCGTTCCTTCTTGTTCAGCGGCATGTTCACTGCGGACGAATGATTTCTTTGAACAATACGTTCCGCTTTTATAGTGAAATTGCACTAACTAATCATTTGCATATGGTTTTTAGAGCACAGCGCCACCTGATAACAAAATTTCAAACTATTTTTTCTTTTTTTACGAAAATCTCGGCCGCATGATCTACATAACATATATCTCAAGTTTCATTTGGATCTGTTCAGTAGAATAAGAGTTATGAGCCTCTAAGTACCGCCAGTTTAACCACCCTGTATTACACATTACATTTCACACTCAGCAGGACCATCTGTTGGTGATTATTGCAATTATTTTTTTATTGTTCCATTCTTCTTCCCCCTTCTCGAATAGTAAGTGTACCGATTTTCGTTTCGTTCGGGTTATTCCCTCGCACTACAGACAGCTCCAAATAGAGATACTTAAATTATAACCACCCTGTATATATATACTATACATAATTTAGAATACTTATTCAGGAATTATACACTTTTTATTAATAAGCTTATTTATAAAAAAATTGTCTTTTGATGTCATATACGGTTCCATATGAATAAAAAAGAGGTGGTAAGTCAATATAAACTGTATTTAAAAGGAATAAACAGATAAAGTTGTCTTTATTAATGGAGTACAAAAAGTCATTCTATAAAATATTTCTGTTTTCTTGTGATAAACATTTTTCGTGGGTAATTGAATAAAGTAATGAATCTGAATTCCTGGTGTGCGAATTCAGTCTAATTGAATTGTATAAAAGTGGGAAATATAGTATATTTTAAAATATAAGAGATCACATTTTTCTTCAGCAAATTTCAACAGCACCTTTTATATCTAACTATTTTCAAAAATATTCTACTAAAATCCCTGAAGAGGAACTATTAGCTAAATTAAAAATAGTTTCACAATTAAGCATTTTTATCTTGTTTCTAAATCCCTTAAACTATTATTTCTATATCATCTTTTCTATTACACGCTAATTAAGCTACTTGAATAAAGGTAATTCTATATCGGTGGTCTACTAATTTCTGATATATTTTTTTTTTCTATTACTACATTCTAAGAAAATCCGCAGAAATCACAGATTTTAGAAATCGGAACTGGGCTTTTAAGTGTATAGCAGCTATTTTTTAAAATTGTTAACAAAGCAGGTGGAATTTACCACTGCTTTTTTTCTTAACAATTGTAATCCCCCCCCCCCTCTTTTTTTATTTCTAATAAATAGAAAAAGTAATCTTATTTTGAATTAAAAAACGACTTTAGAAAAAAGGATTTCACAACATATTTTTTTATGATTGAGTTGATGATGATATATGATGACATATGATGATCCGGATTTATGTATATCCGGCTAGCGGTAAAGCTAAGTAAGTAAATCAATCCACATTACGGACAATGTAAGAATAATAAATAAATAAATAAATACTTTAAAAACGAAATTTATCGCAACAAAGAAAAATTAGAATCAATGCGAACAAAATCTATCCACATCAAAGAAAAATAAATAAACAAGACCCACATAAAAAGGCGACCTGACCCGGTATAGGACTCTAGTTCTTACTTATAAATTTCACTGAAATCTTTTACAAAATTTATACAGTCTTTTTTATTCCATGAAAGAAAAAGGTAATGAGAAGTAAAATAATACTAATTTCATTAATAATTATATATATATATATATATAATTATAATATCTATCTATCTATCTATATATATATATATATAAACGCATGGTTAATTTATATATTTAAAAAAAAATACAAAAAAAAAAATAAAAGGGGCATTTGGATTTACACACACGTTTGATATTACGCATTTTATAATGGACTGTGATGTGATATTTTTATATGTATATTAATGTAGTTATATTTACATATTCATTATTTAATTAATTTAAATGAATTTATATTCATTAATATTAAGAATGTTGTTGATCTAATGCATTTAGATTAATGCCTACGGTGGACAATATCATATTAACTTCTAATATAATGTATACTTTTCTAAAGTGTTAATATAATACATGTTCTAATTTTAATTAAAAGTTCTACCCTTACCACTTATATCAAGAGAATTTAATTTTTAACTTTGTATGAAAAAACATTATATGTTAATAATTAATTTCAATATTTAATTATTATTAATTTTAAATCCTTTGTATCTTAATTCAAATATTTAGTATTTTAGTTTAATTTTTGTTATGTTGCATTTTTGGCACAGCTATTTCATATTATTCTAACATCTATTCTGGCAACATGGTAAATCATTTTCTAAAACTAAATTTGGCAACATGTAATGATTTTTTGCAATTCATTCCCTCTGTTTGGTTGTGTTCATGTGTGGTTCATGTGGTGCACAGGTATATTTTTTAATCCAAATGAATTATGTACTTTATGACTCTATTTCAAGTTTTATCTGTATATTATAGGTATGGTTTCTTTCCTTTTTAATATTGTATTTATTTTTTATTTTTTCACAGGTTTGATTCATTGTTTATGAGTGGTAGTCCCAAAATCATATTCTTTAGCAATGTTATGGCTAATATGATGATGAAACCACTCATTTTATTTGTGGTATTTAGGCATTTGGGACTTGACAATTCTGTCTAAATTCCACGAATTTCAATTCATTCATTCAATTTCATTTATTCAATTTTTAATTTAATTTATTCTTCTTTTAAATAAGTTTTTGGTATCTATATTCTGTGTGTTGGGGAATACTTTCATTGTCAACTAATTATTACATACTTAATCATTATTTCATAGTTTAAGTTGGTGTTATGGTAATGTTTCATTTATGGTTATATACATATATATATAATATATATATATTTGATAAATTCTATGTATTTCAATAAATACTTGTTATTAAAATATAACTCCAATTGTCTGAACTTTCGTCATCTGGTTTCTAGATAGGAAATAGAAAAAAAAATATGTATATTAAAATAGGTACTGTATACATTTTCTCGTAAAAATATAAATTCATTGAAATTTCTATTAGAGCCAATGTTAAAATTTATGTTTAATTCAAAATTTTGCAATCTATATTTGGATAATTCTATATCGGTATTCCACTAATTTCAGTGATGGCTGTATCTGGGCTATTAAGTGAAAAGCAGATATTGATTAAAATTGTTAACAAAGAAGGTCAAATTTATCACTGCTTTTTTTTTCTTTATATGTGCGAAGTTTTTGTTTTAATTGTTTATAGTAAAAGTAATATTATTTTCAATTAAAAAAGCTATTTTAGAAAAAAAGTTTCACAACATAATATTTTTTTTATGATTGCGGTAATTATCCGGATTTCTGTATATCAGGTTTGTGCCTAGGACATATAATTGGAGCTTCACCGTATTTGCTCTAACATTCTTCCGTTTTATACATACTATAATATTTTATTCCATTACAATTATACTTATAGCAAATTCTTTACAAATAGGCGATGAAATCTGATCAGTCATATGAGAAAATCAAATAGGTGATTTATTTGTCTGATTCTCAGCATTAAATGTTACATAGACATTTCCATACCATCTCCCGCCCCATCAGTAGCAGAGAGGTTCTGCTCTGAAAGCTGGTAGACGGGAGGTGCCGGGTTCGAACCAAATCGCGCCCGTCGGCCTAATCTTTCTGAGTTTGTGTTTTACTCCCAATCTTGGATATCCATGTATAAATACGTGTTAGGTTCCCTTAGAAAAATCCCCACGGAGGGCATTCCTTTTCGGATCTATATCAATCGTGCAGATACCCGGCAGTCATAATTGCACCAACACCCTCCATCCTCACTAGATGAAAACTTTCTAGAAAATTCTATATGGATTCCAATGTTAGTTTAAAAGCAACTGATGGTTTAGTTCCACATGTGGCAAATCACTACCAGCATTCGACAATTAACTGCAGGTGGTCACGATTAGTCCTGGTTTAATTGTAAAAAAAAAAAAAAAAACAGCAGTACTTAATCATATTCGGTTCAGCGAAACATACCTTTATTTAAAAATGAGTTACATAGGTGGAGTAGCTGATAGGGACAGCTTAATGCAACAATATTAAAGAAGTGCCAGCGAAATATAGGATGGGAGAAGGGAATCTCATAGGGATTTCTTTAAACTTGGATTGAAGCAAGTGGGAAAAAAGCGTTTTGCATTTGTACTAGCACCACCTATCAAAAATATTTTAAAATAATCACAGATTAGGATTATTATTAAGATTTCTTTTTGTCTGAGAGTGTAATGTCTAACTAAATCTTTAGAACATAATCTTTCCAACATTGTAGCAAGAATTATATGAATAAGTAAACAAATAAATTACTGACTGCTGCATGAATGGATTTCATGCATTCTAGAGAATGCTGCATAGCGAGTTTCATGCATACAGGGTTTTTTTTTTTCGGTTAATGTACGTGGAGCGTACATATATATAAGTTACCAACCGCTGCTTGAATGAGTTTCATGCATTCGAACAATCAGAAATCTCGAGATTCTCCACAATCATAACCTGTGTGCTATGTGGCAGAGAACTCACTACTTACGCGGTTCCTATGAGAATTTCTTTCACAAAGTAAACATTTATTTTATTCCATTTTGTGACAATTTACAAAGTTTAAGCTAAAAGGAAAAAATTACTAAAAATTTATAAAAATAGAAAATCCGGAGGAAAAAATGGCTAAATGTTTGTAAAAATTAGATTATCCGGAGGAAATATTGCTAAAAGTTTGTAAAAATTGGATTATCCGGAGGAAATATTGCTAAAAGTTTGTAAAAATCGAAAAATCGTGAAGTAAAACTTGCTAAAACTTTGTAAATAGTCGTAAAATTAAATAAAATCGATGTTTACTTTGTGAAAAAGCTTGCCGTAAGAAGTGTGTAAGTATCCAAGTTCAAAGAAATCCCTACGAGATTCCCTTCTGTCTTCCTATATTTCGCTGGCACTTCTTTAACATTAAGCTGTCCCTATCCGCTACTCATTGGTGGCGGCCACATGATCCCATCCCAATTGTCCCAACCTCCATAAGGAACCTTCAATCAGCGTTCTCAGATTGATTTTAGTTTTTTTCCCTAGACTATCAAAGTAAAATTCCCTAGATATCTCTAGATTCTCAAGTCACGTGATTGGGAAGAATACGGTATTTTGATTAGCTGGCACTGTTTTATATGACATTAAACATGTAAAAAGAAATAGCAGATGGCGGAACAAAAGTGATTTTGTTGACATAAATGTTTAAAAATTTAATGGTAAAAATACAAAAACGGAAAAAAAGGGCAAGGTTTATAGTGAGAAAATCGAAATAATGTGTAGCTCCGCCTTAAATCCATTCCCTTTTCCTTTTTTAGTATTTTATATATATATTTCTAAATATTTACGTGTGATACCCATCGCACAACTTGCAGCTAAATAAATAAATGTGACGTGATCAACCATAAGGAATATTTAACACACACAAATGTGTGTAAAAATTTTTTTTTACAGTATGAGGTATGGATATATTTTTAACTTTTTAAGAATATATATCGTAGATTTTTTTCACAATTTTTCACTGAAAGAAATTGAAAAAAAAAAAAAAAAAAAAAAAAAAAAAAAAAAAAAAACTTACCAAATTATAATTTTTTAGTACCCCAAAACTTATTTTAAATTCATGAAATGTGGTGCAATGATTTTTAAGAAAAGAGGGTTTTGCAATATTAAAAAATTAAATATTTTTCTCAAACGCAATTTACATCTGTATTCAAATCGTACGGCGGAGACGATGCTCCGCCTACTTTATATTGCTAGATTTTCTGCACTAATGCTTTTATTCTGAACAAATACATACATCACGATGAGCGGAGTTTAAATATAAAACACAGCGAGGGCGGAGTACAGATGTAACAAAAACCTATTAATAGGTTTCTGGCGTATAATACGTAAATTAATACTGATAGCGTGATATTTGGGGAAATTTATTGTTCACTAAAGAGAAATTTCTGATAAAACAAAATCAGCAAATTTAATTAAAAGGCATGGATATGCTTTAAACAAATTTTACACATTCTTATAAGACATCCCCCCTTTATTATTCTCAGATAATCCTTCACTGCTGTAAAGCTCTTTAAAAAATTTTTGCGATAAGAATCTAACTAAAATAATACTAATATTAAAAATCCATGAATAAGAGAAAAAAAAAATAGAATAAAATACCAATTTGCATAATTTGGGAGAAGTACTCGCTATTGTTATGACTAATACTTAAAAGCTATAGAATAAAAGATCAGGATGTTTAATTTTTTAACAGATCTTTTCATCTAACATTCTTCTGTTTTACATACATTATACATAGTACTATACTTCATACTTCATTACAACGAATTCTCCCCATGAACGTAATACGGAGCTTTATAACAAAGGAGATCAGAGGGATAATTTATTTGGTTTTACTTCAAAAGACTCCAGGAAGAAAGATAAACCAGATCTAACCTCCGGCCCTTTTCCTTCAAATGAAGGACCTTAAGAGGAGTAGTTTCACTTTTAAAAGTTTCTAGTGATTCCAATTGAGATACTGAAATCTGCAAATGATTTTTCTATTCAAATTCTGAGAGGCTGGATGACGAAATAAGCAGTGTCCTTAGCTGGAGCAATTAACAATTGTAGGTCCAGGTACCAGGGGGTGATCATTTATTAGCCATATAGGATTTCGAGAAACGACAGGGAGGTGCGAGATTACTATTTCTCTATTTTCCTCCATCTTCATTCGGTTTATGTATCAGAACGTAAATTTTTCCACATTCACTTTCTTATCCTCCTAAATGATTTGAAAAGTCAATCCCGAAAACCGTATCTCAAGTATTTCCCCCCTTTTATATCTCCCTCTTAGTTCCGTTTCGAAGATCTCGCCGTTCATTCATCACACATATCATATTTATCACAGAAGACTAACAAAAATTCCACTTTTCCCTAAATTTTGGAAAAGTATTGCCCGTCTTCCGCAAATTCTCTAGAACAGTGGTTCCCAAACTTTTGGGCTCGCGGAGCCCTTTTTAGGGAGAATTTCTAATGCGGAGCCCCTTAACCCCACAGTACTGTAGGGTTCACAAATTAATGTTTTTTATGCCTATGGAAACATCTGCTGGATAAGAATCCGAGCCAGTAGTTTCCAACATGGGGACAAGGTTCTCAATTCGGCCCCTTTCTGGATACAGAAATTCTGAATTCATACTAGAAATTTTGAAAATCAAATTTTCTATTATTTAACCCCTTAACAGTTTTATTTAAGATTACTATTAATGGACACAATAAATTAAAAATAAGGACAAAACCACTTTTTTGTATTGAAATATCTGCCTTGTATAATCCAATATACAGCAAAAATTACAGTTAAACTTTTGTTATTTCTGAAAGCTTTTAGTAACGAAGAAAACAAACTCTTCTTACCCGAGCGACGTTCGAGCAGTAATGATAAGGGGTTAATGACATCCATTTTTAAAGTTAAAATATTCTTTTGGGATTTCCAGTATGAACTCGGAATTAAAGATCAAAATGGTAAGCCTGTCTGGGTCATGCATTGCATTGGGGCTTACGTGAAGCTATTATTATTTATGGCGAACACCGCACACACAGAAAAAAAGGTAATTTGTACAGTTTTCGTTTACATAGAGAGACTTCTGTATAATCCAAATAGGCTACTCGTGAAAATTAAGAAAATGCGTAGGCCCAGTCACCTATGAGTAATTATATAACACCTTTTCGCTAGTCCCGTCTAACCGTAATAGAATCATGCGATTAAGGATTATTTTTTCGTTCTTCTTTACGTTTTTAGTACTTCTAAATATCCAACGAAAACGAATCGCCTCTGAGCTTCTTCTTTTGAACAATTTTTTAAAAATACATTTAGAAGCAGATCATCGTTTTAGTGCGTGTGCGGGGCAAAATCTATAACCTGTATTGTTAGGTGCAGCATCGTTCACTTTTTTTGGATGTTTTATTTGAAGTATTTAGCTATTAAGTATAGTTTTGAAAGAAACTTTCTTTCACTATTGTTTTTGTCTCAAAATAGATATACGGTTAAAAACTACACATGTTAAAAAACTGCAACTAATAGAAAAACTTTACTAACAAAACGAGATATATGTAAAACAATGTTTGTCGATTAAAACGCCTCTTTTTTGTAACATCCTGTATCATTTAATAAACCCCTCTTTAGATTCATTTAATATTTGTATACGTTGTGTATATATATTTTTTTTTTGTTTCTGTAACTTTAATTCCTTTAATCTGTTTATTTTATTTTTATTAAGGCAAATTTATATCAGGGTGGATACTCATTGACAAAAAGTCTAAGCAAGGGGTGGAGCGGAGCAAAAGTTTAGATTGTTTGTATTATGACAAATGTAACCAATACATTCTTTTAAATTACTACAGCCTTATTTCTAACAGGAGAATGTGACATCATAACATACGAATCTTAGCCAATGCCAAGACCAATTAAAACAAAATTTTATAGATGGGTTGTTAAGTGCTGCAAGATGATAAAAAAATACGTTCTCAGCAATGTACATTGCTTTAAAAATTAAGTACAATTATGTAAAATAGCATACAAAATTTAAATGACTAAGAATTAAAAAAAAAAAAAAAAAAAAAATAGATTAAAGGAATTAAAGTCACAAAAAGAAAAAAAAGAAAACTATATACACAACGTATACAAATATTACATGAATCTAATGAGGGGTTTATTAAATGATACACGATGTTACAAAAAAGAGGCGTTTTAATCGACAAACATTGTTTTACTATGAAAAACAGTGTAGAAAATTTAAATATACAAATAACATAAACAGAGGAAAGCAGAGATAACAGCACTGGCGCGCCTTTGCTCTTTCGATTCCCGCTGTGCATTCGATTCAGGTGCTATTTCTTGTAGCTTATTTTGAAAAAAAAAAAAAAACACAATAAATGCAGAAACATAAAATAAAGTAGCTCAAACCAAAAATATTATATAAAAAATAAATATATGTATTATGTAAATTTTTATATGTTTTAAAAAATATATAATATGGTATTTTTCAACACAGTGATATATATATTTATTTTTGACGCACACAAATTCTTACATACTTTCGAAAATTTTCCCATTGCAATATGCTAATTTCTTTCATGTTTTGTTTATTTTCCTGAAACGCCTCGGAGCCCCTGAAAAGTTTAGGCGGGGGCTCCGCGGAGCACACTTTGGGAACCTCTGCTCTAGAAATAAGAAAGAATTCCGCAAATCAAAGGAAGTAGAATGCAAAGTCTGTATTATATACGCACTTTGGTAAAATGCTTCTATTTCTTTGCCTAAATCCCTAAATAGACTTGAATGTCCCCCTGGATCTGAAAACCCTGTCTTCAAGATTCAACGAGCGAGACTTAATCCCTTATAGGCGCTCACTCGTGTTTTAATGCAATTACAAGGCATTATTATACTGAACTTAACGCATAATTATTATATTTATAAATAATTCGTTCAATTTTATCGGGTTGAGTTATTGAATATTTCAATGCTGTATGTCATCGTGTTTTTTCATTACCTCCGTAATATATAAATATATAATTATATATTACGGAGGTAGTGGTTTATTCAAGCAATACCATACGCAAACTTTCAGATTTTTAAAGGGGGCAAGTGCACTTTGAATTGATTTATTTTTTTATGTTGCATGATATTAACAAATATAATCAAAATGTAGCAGTTCTATTTCAACTGTAGTGAATTGACAACTTTAGTAAAATACTATTTTATCATCTAAACTAATATTATACAGAAGTAACCAGTGGAGTAGCAACATATTCAGCGCCCTGGAGCAAGAAAAATTAGTGCGCCCTCTTGTCTCTGAAAATTGTTTATTTTATTTTAGGTATAAAATTCGTGTAGAGGGTTCTTACGGATGCTTACTTTTGGATACCACTAATTCCATAAAGAAAATTTTCTTCTATTTAATTGCAGAATCTTGCAATTAAATAAGGAAAAAATTACTTTTAGGAAATACTGCTATTCCAAAGTAAGCATACTTAGGAACCTTAATATTACTTATTTTTTATTCAAATAAGTAATGAGTAATAATTGAATTTCTACCGAATATTTTATTCTAAATTCTAGATAATTTAACAGTTAGATGTTAAACGCAATAAATACAAATATAATTATAAAATAAATTATAATTCATTAAGTACCGAGTGTCTACTTATATTTACAGCAAATGGGGCGGGATTTACGTTTTATGTGCGATCATGAGCCCAATGAATGATACCTGCCAAACATCAACTTTTGTTGTTCGTTTCCAGAATTTGTGATTTAAGAATTTTAATAGCAAAACACATTATCGTGGAGAAATTTTTAATTTTGACAGCACGTTACTTGAAGTATTTCGATGAAAAGTAACAAACGATGAAAAAGAAGAACAAATACATGCCTATACATCATTAGAATGTAGAGACTGTAATTATAACTATAGAAAACAGTTTTTTTGATATTCCGTGGGCCTGCCAACTATAATATTAATAACTAAGCTCAAACCTCGACATTCCTCCCCCCCCCCCCCCCCATCTTTTCCAAAACTACTAAAAATAAAATTTGCACAAATGGTGCACATTTTTTTTCTGTACTTGAATTTATTTTTAAAACACAATAGCAAGACCATATTAATCACATAATTTGGCGAAACTAGCATGTTTTCGCACACCTCAAATTAGAGTGCCCCGAATTAGATATAATCCTTAATGTAATTTGTGATGGGAAAAGGGGCTATGAAACTTCCATTTGCCCCTAACCTGCAGAGTATACTTAAAAATATAAATTCTAAATGAAATATAAAAACACATATTGAATTCACGTGGAGAATTATAGTTCAAAGTATTTCTCAGAGATTTATTCACGATTCTTTTAATAAATATATGTAAAGCAGCATACTATCTGCATTAATAAAATAAAGATGTTTATCTATCTGTCTGTATGTTTGTTGGCGAAATCTAGCACACGTAGAGGTCTAAAAATCTGGATGAGGTTAGACGAAGACAGGACTCAATACTCTAATGAACATTGCAAAATGGCAAGTTTACGTCGTTCTGCGGATTGGGGATGTGCATTTCTCGGATTTCAGATGAAAGCGAAGCGTTCGTTTTTTTATGCATTTTGGAAATCATGTTCACGGTATCCCTCGCACAGTTACAAGAAAAATGAAATAAAAAGAAAACACGAAACTTTTTGCCTTACATTCCCAGTTCGAAAGTTCTTTTGTTAAAAAAAATAAAATAATTATATTTGGTATTTCAAAAAACGTTTTTATTTCAAGTTTTCCGTTTTTCTGCATTTTGAAACTGTCGTATCCGTTTGCCGAAAGAAAATATAAAAAAATACCCACTTATTCCTGGTACCTTTCCCTTTTTAACAGTCTTTAATAATAATAATAATAATATTTACTTTACAAAAATATAAAAAGCCGAAGTTCGATTTCAAGTTGTTTTCGTGATTTCAGATTCCATTTCAAGTTTTCTGTTTTTTCCCTACATTTTAAAGCCGCTTTTCTGTTTTTACTCCAGTTTTAAAATGTTATCTCCTTTTTTCGAAGAAGATATCCACTTATTCCCAGTATGTTCCCGGTTCTACAATATCTGTGGTTTCAAAAAATATTAAAATTTACTGTTTCAAAATAATTAATTTCTTGAAGTCGTTTCACGGATTCCACTCTCTTGGTGCCTTTGAATATAGCGTTTCCAGTTTTAAGAGAATTGTTCTTTTGACGATTTTCCGAGGGGTTTTCGTTTTTGCACATGTCCGGTAAAACCTCCACATTTTCAACACAGGTTGATACACTGGAAGATATTCTTTAGCGTTTTAAAAGAGTGTGTGCATGGCGAAGGGGGGGAGGGGGTGCGCATTTCATATTATTTATATTTTCTCGAGATCTTTTGGTCAGAATTCAAAGTTTGATATATCTAAATTTCAGAAATTAAACCAGCAATCGCTATATAATGGGCATAATAATGTCATATAATGGGGCCCTCTTAGTTTGGAAACATTTTCGTGTAATAAATATAAAACCATACAAATTCGAGGTTCGTATGCAAAAACAGACCAGTGCGTACGTAGCACACCTAATGTACACTGCCGAAGACAGTGGGTCTGGGGCCTCCGATTCTAGGTTTATTTGAATAGATTTTCGTTTAAAAATGTGAAATCATATAAAGTATAGAGTGTACGCTGCCGAAGGCAGTGGGTTCCCCAACATTAGATTCGTGTGGAAAGATTTTCGCCTAAAAATATAAAATCTTGCAACATTGATTTTAAGTATATTTAAGGTTATTATCACGGGTCCGGGAAACGCCAGGAGTGTCAGTTAGTTAATATTAAAAAGCAACATTTCTTAGAAAATCATTTTTTCACTAATAAGCATTTCATTTTATCATGCAATATGAATCTCAAAAATATGAAATATTCTTTTACGTCTCAAATTTAACAAAAAAGTATTTTTGAAAAAAATGACACTTTATTTTACATTGCGTTTACTCATTTTCAATCTTAAATAAATTCCCCCTTACACCATAGATCTTTCAGCTTTCACATGATTTTCGAGATTTTACAAGAGATTACAGGATTTTCGAGATTTTATTGCATATATTGAGTAACTTTCGGATAAAATTTCGTCCATAGGAAGTTGCTTATTAAAATAAAATGATAGAATATGTGGTCCCTTACAATGGAGTTTTAAGTGAATGTAACAGTCATCAAAAAGTTATCATTAATTTTTTATCCTAATCAGGTTTTTTTAATGGACTTCTAACTAATGGCCATTTTAACATAACAATGCTTTCTATTTCGGGTTGGGTTGGGTTGATTATTGACGGCCAATTATCTACACTTGGGATATAGGCCTGGGAGGAGTGCCCTTCGTGGGGGGTCTTTCTAAGGGAACCTAACCCGTATTTACGCATGGATAAATCCACGGTTCGAAGAAAACCACGAAAACTCCGAACGATTAGACCGACGGGCGCGATTGGGATCGAACCCAGCACCTCCCGTCTACCAGCTTCGAGAGCAGAACCTCTCAGCCACGCTTTCTATTTCGGTAAAAAGGGTAAAAAATTTAGATTAAATTCTGTGTAATATGAGAGAGTTAGAATGATAGTGAAATAAGTCAATATTTAGATAATTTGAGAAAAGAAGGGTTTTGTGAAACTTGTCGGATTGCCGTTGCATTAAATGATCCAACTTGTTTTGCCCTCTAGTGACCCCCTAAGTGAACTATGACTTATTTGACTGTCGCACTGAATAGAAATTAATATACGTTCACTGACAATATGATTATCTAGATTTTTCAAACTTTTGACTTACTTCACTGTCATTCTAACCCCCCTCATATCATGAAGTTTCCTGCATTTTAGAAGCTGAACGTTTTATTTTTGTGTAATCATGTGACGATAACTTTTTTTCTAAGATAACCCTTTTCTCTCTTTATGATAAAAAAATGTTTATGAATTTTTCTTTTTAAATTTGCCCTATCTTTAAATTAAAAATTGTTTTGGTAGAGGGACCATGTGGCATATGTCAAAATCCTACCTTGTCTACGTATTTTATAACCTTTATTGACAAATGCATGTTTAATTTATACAAAAAAAAAAAAAAAGATTTTTTTTTTTTTTGTAAGATTGTCACTAAATTTCTTCATATGAAATTAAGACACTACTAATTTTTTTAATTAATATACTGAACAAAGAACTAAATCGATGTTGTGACATTCTGCTTCTTGACCTTTTAACTACGAATTTATCTTTTATTAGAAAACTAGCTACCCGACCGGCGTTGCCCGGGCCCGAGATAATAACAATCCCAGTGCAAGGCGTCAACCCCCTCCCTCCCTCCCCATACCCTGAAATATAACGAATAATTTGTTCAAGAAAACCACCTTCACCTACATTAACGCGATCATTAAAAAAATAATTAAATTTTTCTGATAAATAGAATATAACGAAGACGCTACGCTAAAATAGCCGGCAGATGACAACACCTCCCATCCTCAATTTCAGATCTATATCTTTATTAGTTAGCTAAATTTTTGTTCATTAGTAAAAATTGGCAATTATTTCCTTTCTTTTTCGCAAACTAAATGGAGGGATCGGCCAGAGAAACAGATCTCTTTGTAGTTCAGTTTTTAATGAAAGCAGATCCCTTTCTGGGATTTTTTTTCACTGGCGCCAGCAGATTTTTAGCAGTTTTTTGCATAAATTAAGAAAAATTACCGGCCGAATTTTTCAAAAATTGCATAGACGGATGCAGAATTTTTTTTTTACATATGCTCAGAAATTTTCAAATTGATATCTTAATTAGTTTTCTTAAAATTCGCTAATTAGTAAAATAATTTCGAATTCGTTCATTTTCGCTTGCAAATCTACAACAACAGTTCTTTACTTTAGCCATTTTGATGTAAAAGATGGCATTTTCGATGCGATGTTTAATGATATTCTAATTAATATCTAGAGTAATTATCAAAATATTAAAATTCTGAGACTCAGGTCTGCCAGGAGAGGGTTTGGACTACCTAAATCTAAATTTACAGAATTCTAGGTGCGCTAAATTTTCCTATCCATCGCAGACAGACACACACACACAGAGCGAAACTTTCTTTTATTAGTATAGACCAGCGGTTCCCAACCTGGGGTACGCGTACCCCTGGGGGTACGTGACGGGCCTGCTGGGGGTACGTGAAAATAATATCGGTAATTGCGGAATCACAAAAATGTTTTAACTGAAAACACAAAGAAAGTTTATAGTTTTGGATTACAAAGTTAGTCTCATGTGTAACTCCAATATTTTGCGCTCAAAATCAAAGTAAAAGACTATTAGACCTAATAATTGATTAATAATTCCATGTCATTAGCTCCGCCCACTGCTAATCATAATGCATGTACTCTTACATATTTCTCCAATCTTCGCGAAAACTACCCTCGATTATTGTACAATGTTCTTTTCAAACGTCTTATTTATTCCCGTTTGTAATAATAATTACAAAATGTCTAAATCACGCCAAAGTGTCTGGTTTTAATGTTTTATTTTAAAACGTGTTGAAAAGCAGGCCATTATTTTTATTTTCGAGCAGGCGGAGTTCTATCATTAACGTATATTAATTGAAAAGCTTCATTCCTTTTAATAAGTATTTATTTTGAAGTGTTTACTTATTATTTGACAGATTTGGTTTTATGTTTAAAATGGATAACTGGTTAAAATTCGGAACTCTTAAGTGTACTGCAACTGCGATTGAAATTCAATCTGATGTTTCGGGAACTGCTAGTTCTTCAAAACAATCTGATTATTTAGAATTGCAAGAGAACCTGAGTGTAGCTGTTAATAGGCCTGCTCTGATAACTGATAAATACTGTATAATTATACTTTATAATACTTTAAATAATACTGAAAACTTCAGTGCTCCCTTAATGAATAGAAAATATAATAATGAATATTTCTTGAAATATTGATTTTCATTCAAGGTAGATGAAGATTTTAATACTATGTGGGGGAGGAGAGGAGTGGGTGGGTGGTTACGATAAATGGGGGTACTCCGAAATGAAAAGACTTAAGAAGGGGTACGTGAAAGAAAAAGGTTGGGAAGCGCTGGATTGTCAATCTTATAACGTATAATTTCTGACTTTTCGTTTCGGAAAATATAAATGGAGGAACATGCCCGAAGCATAAGTAAATTCAATACGACCCTCTCACCTGTCTGGGTCATTTTTATTCGTTAAGTTAGTTTTTTTACGAAAAATTACGAAAAGTTACGGTCCGATATTCACAAAATTTGCATTTTTGAATCAAAAATAAAATACGTATACGCTGTGAGTTTCGAATCGATTCCCCCGATAGTTTTCTTAATATTTAAGGATAAGTGAAAATGAGAAAATTTTACCGTCTGCAATTATCAAATCATTTATTTCTTTTGTGGTTTTGATATTTCTTTAGCGCCATTTTATGATAAAAAAGACAGCATTTTTGCCATGTTTAATGAGTTTTTAATTAATATATTGGATAATTATTAAAATATTTAAATTCTGCGCCTCAGGTGCATGTGTACATGCCTTGGACTATCCTCAACGAAATTTTCAGACTAATACGCGCGGTAGATTTCGCTAGCCATCGCAGACACAGATACACAAAGCGAAACTTGGTTTTATTAGTATGAATGATCAATGGCATAATTTAAAATGATTTATTTTCCAGAAAAAATATTAAATTATGTTTGTAAACTTCATAGAACGTTTTTGCCCCTTTCTGCATGTATGCTGGAGTCCCTGTCTTCAGTCTGATTAAAAAAAAATTAAAACGTTTCCTTACAATGTGATTTGTTCGTGATATTAAAAATGAGAAATGGAAGACCATTGCAAGGAACATTGCATTAATCAGCTGAATATCATATTTCTCTCGCATTTTTCACACTTCTAATGATACGTGAAAGTCTCATTTATTTTATAAAGATGATATTTTATGAAGAAGCAAAATCTTTCATGAAATAAAATATCAAACTGTTTGAAAAATTATAACTCACACCATAAATATTATATAGTTAAAATGTTATTTAAAATCGGCGTACAGTAGTAGCTAAGACTCACTTCTTTGCCGTATGCGGCAGATCAAGGTACCTGCTGTCCTCCGTGACTGGCAGTGTCAAAGTTAAACGTAGGTTAATCAAAGCCTGAGATGTCATACACTCACGCACAGTTTTTCCTTCACGCACAGTCTTTTTTTTTAAAATCGGTTATAAAAAGGAAAAAAGTCGCCAAATTTAGGGGATTTTTTCCTTTAATGGCAACCTAGCTATTAGACCGGGAGGCGGCAGCACAGACAATCACCTCATCAAGTTCACGGCTGAAATTCCAGAATTATTTAAAACTCGATTCGCATATAGATCAGTTTCAACTGAAGTTACACCCTAGCAACCACCTTAGCAACTAGGTTTGTTTTTTGTTTGCCCATCAAAGATGGTGGATTGTGATTGGTTGGCTCGTAATACAGGCTACAAATCCACGATTATGATTAGTTGATAACTTTTGGTGGGCTGGTGATCACGTGGTTGAAACTGATCTATTAAAACGCAATCGGTCTGCCAAGTCATATCTTGGTGGAAAACACGTGAAAACCCGATTTTAGCGGTTGACTCGTAGGTTTACCATTGTATTTTCCTGCACCCAGTTCTCCATGTGTTCATGCTTTTGCGTGCAGGAAAACACAATGGTAAACCTACGAGTCAACCGCTAAAATCTGGTTTTAAGGTGTTTTCCACCAAGATATGACTTGGCAGACCGATTGCGTTTTAATATGCGAATCGAGTTTTAACTAATTCTGGAATTTCAGCCGTGAACTCGATGAGGTGATTGTCTGTGCTGCCGCCTCCCGGTTTATATTGTATTAAGTTATTAGTTTGGCTCAGGCTTGAAAATCGCGCCAAACATCGGTGCGTGAGTGTAACACATCTGTTCCGTTATGTATTCTGCTTTGATATTGATGAATATTATTACTTAACTTTTAACAATGTCTCTAAATAAGCAAGTAGATTTTGCTAGCCATCGCAGACACTCACACATACACAGACACACAAAGTGAAACATTGTTTTATTAGTATGAATCATTAATGGCATAAATTAAAATTATTTATTTATTTTCCAGAAAAAATATTAAATTATCTTTCTAGACTTCATAGAATGATTTTGCCGTTTTCTGCATGTAAGCTGGAGTCAGTATCTTCAGGTTGATTAAAAAAATTTAAACGTTTCCTTACAATGTGATTTGTTCGTGATTTTAAAAATGAGAAATGGAAGACCATTGCAAGGAAGATTGCATTAATCAGTTGAATATCAAATTTCTCTTGCATTTTTCACACTTCTAATCATACGTGAAAGTCTCATTTATTTTAGAAAGATGATATTTTATGAAGAAGTAAAAGCAAAACCTTTTTTGAAAGTAAAATATCAGACTGTTTGAAAAAAATATAGCTTACACCATAAATAGTATATACTTAAAATTTTATTAAAAATCGTCGTACTTAAATAATTTGTCCTTTTATTTTCATACTAGCTAACCCGCCCGGCGTTGCCCGGGCCCGAGATAATTACAATCTCAGAGAAATGTTGGTTTTTTTTTTTTTTTTTTTTTTTTGTATTATAAAAAGGAAACTATTACCTTTTTCTTTATATGAATGAGTGCAAATTACCAAAAACTAAAAATTGAAATGAATCCTGTCAATATACACATTTACAAAATTATTCCAAGACTTAAATAAATTAAAAAAAAAGTAAATGGATTAAATTAAACAGAAATATTTAAAATTTAAAGAATTTAGAGTTACCTGAATTCTAAATCTTGAATTCAAAACAATACTAGAATTAATCATTTAAAAACACTGACAAGATTCTCAATTTGCACTACATACTACATACATACTACTGATTGTTGAATCAGCATTGTGAATTCAAGGATTAATATGGTATATGATTACTGAAAATTTTCATAAGCACAATAATTTGGACTAAATGAAAATTTTGGAATAAAGGGACCTTTATTCCAAACCTTCGTAAACATTCGTATTCCAAACCTTTCTTTTAGAGAAAGTATAAAAAAGGGGGAGGGGTGAAAATTAATGATAAAAGTTAAACAAGAATAATATTTAACAAATATAAGAAATCCCATATCAATTTCAAGAATTCAGAATACTGAAGCTGTGATCGTATAGACGTATAAAATTTTAAGAGACCAAAAGTAAATAGTTAAATTTTGAATAAAGTAATTCATTATAAAAAAAAATACTTCTCATAAGACTTTAAATTAAAATATTAAAATTACTTTATATGTCAGTTCTGACATGTATGCCATGTAATTAATTAAAGAAAAGGAACAGGTCTCAACTAAATAAAATAAATTTGAATGTTATTAATTTCAACATTTAGTAAAAAAGCAGTCTATTTTCACCAGGTTTAGTGCTTAAAATATTATTTAGAATATCATGATTAGGGAATACAATAATTTACTTTAATTAATTTTTAAGTTTTTATTAGAATTAATATTTAAATCAATTAACAGAAATTAAGTAAAAAGATTAATACAAATCTTTGGATTGATAAAACAATCTATAAATATACATAGTATTCCAAATTAAATCTTAAAAGTTAACAGTAAGAAAAATTACTGAAAAGCAAACTTTATTGAAATGATTAAGCGAAAGAAAAATAGAAAGAAAACAGATAAAGAATTGCCTGAGTATTATGTTTATTTACAGAAACATATCATCAATGATTTTCATTAATTAAAATAATCACTCAATTTTAAGTGATGCTTCATCACCATCATGAATAAATAATAGCTATGTTGTTTACAGAAGATATAGATTTAGAATCACAATTACAACACAAGTAGTCATATTAAATCAATTAGAAATGTAAATTATTTATATTTACCAAAGAACAGTTGTTGGTATCGATGGGTACCGTACGTCGGACACAAATAGATTTGATGATTCTTTAACTCATTTTTAATTCTCTCATAATGACTCTAAATATGAGTCAAAGAATTTAGATCCACAAAAATTGCGTTCATGGTGACTTGTTTCGAGACAGTTACATAAATGTTTATTTTGTACTTTTCAGCTCTACCGCTGATCTTATAAACCCTGCATTATTCTTTGGAGATCATACAAAGTAATTGGATATTCTTTTCGCACATGTCGCATTAATAGATGCCCAGATGATCGTCGGAGCGAGCGAAACTGTTTCTAAACATTTCGCGACCACTGAAGAAGATGTATTTTACCCAGTCTTGGCCGAATAACTGGTCAAGGATTAAGACGCTGCACAAGGAATTCTCTTTAAGGATACAACAGAAGAAGTATTTTGACTAGTCTTGGTCCAGTAACCTGTCACGAACTAAAAGGCTGCGTGTGTAAATATCCTTATGCCTGAATACTGCTAGGTTGATAACACGCTTGTGTAAAGTAATTGTAATTCGAAAGTGTTGTTCAGAAGCATATTTTTGATTTAGTGCACAGCCATACGTACGTAACTCTGCTCTATGTAATTGTGTCCATTTAAGATGTCAAATTATCATGTTTTGATGGTCAATCGTTCACTGCGTGGAAATCAATGTGGTCGAGGCTCAAAATGCGGCACTAGTAGCGCTTCTTATCGGAGAACATCGTTACATTTTTCACTCTGCCTTATTCATGCTCCTCTAAGCCCGAGTTCAACATGCATACTTGCTTCGATTAGTTAAAAAAAACCTACTCGAATTCTTAACGTCCTCACACTCCAACAAAACATTCTCTCTCTGTTTTTGACTCTGTACCAACTGACCAGGTGGGGTGGGGGAAAAATCCCTCCACCCGCACACGCACACAACTTCCTAACTCCCGCTTTAAAACATCACTCTCTCTACTAGCTATCGTCCGTTCCCTTGGTAACGTAGGACAAGGGGGTAGAAAAAAAAACTCAACGTTCATTGGGTGAGGTGTTACTACGTCGAAAATCCCCGCTTAAATTCTCGGAAATCAACTACAGAACAGCTGTCCGTTGGGATGGGTTCCGCGCCCTCAAATTGGAAAGCAGTATATCGTTGTTATCATTTTGTAAACATGCATACAAGCACCGTTTTATGGCCGTCTTACTAGGGGTGATAAAAATTGCGTACAATACAAGTGAAGCGAGGCATTCTGCTATTCCCATGAATATTCACAAAGGGTGTTTGTGATTGTTGTCCACATTTACGTGTGTGTGTGTGGTGCATGACCAACATTGTAATTACGTGACAATTTCAAACGTGGGAATTTGCCTCTCATCTTCTTGTGAGGTTTAAAAAGGAAAACAAAATCCTGGGTGGTCTCTCTCTACTCAGAAAAACACAGATACTTAGATTTTGGAAATAAGAATTTTAATTAATAATGTTTAAGAATTATAAGAAAAAAGGGGAGGGGGTTTATTTAAATACTAAAAAAGAATGAGTTTATAAAAAGGAAATGTTTTAAAATATTAAAGAAAATTTAAATATCAAAACTTAAATTAAACGACCTCTAACAGAAAGGCGTTAACCCCCTCCTTCCCCATACCCGTAAATATAATGAATAATTTGTTCAAGAGAACCACCGTCACGTACATTAACGCGATCATTAAAAAAAGAATTACATTTTTCTGATAATTAGAACATAACGAAGACGCTACGCTAAAATAGCCGGCAGATGACACCCCCTTCCCGACCTCAATTTCAAATCTATATCTTAATTAGTTCCCTAAATTTTTGTTCATTAGTAAAATTTGGCAATTATTTCCTTTCATTTTCGCAAACTAAATGAGAGGGATTGGCCATAGAAACAGATCTCTTTGTAGTTCAGTGTTTAATGAAAGCAGATCCCTGTCTGAAACTTTCTCTGATCGTTTTCAATGGCGCCAGCAGATTTTTGGCAGTTTTTTTGCATAAATTAAAAAAAATTACCGACCGAATTTTTCAAAAATCACATGGTCAGATGCAGAATATTTTTTTACATATGCTCAGAAGTTTTCAAATTGATATCTCAATTAGTTTTCTTAAAATTCGCTAATTAGTAAAATAATTTCGAATTTGTTCATTTCCGCTCGCAAATCCAACGCGCCAGTTCGTTTCATTCGTCATTTTGTTTTAAAAGATGACATTTTAGAAGCGATGGTTAATGAGAATCTAATTAATATCTAGGCTAATTATCAAAATATTAAAATTCTGAGGCTCAGGTGCACATGGCCAGACCTTGGACTATCCACAACTAAATTTCCAGACTTGTACGTGGGCTAGATTTTGCTAGCCATCGCCAACAGACACACACACACACACACAGACAGACACACACACACAGAGCGAAACTTTCTTTTATTAGTATAGATGCTGCAACTATCAGTCCTGCTATCGGTTCGTGGGGCGCACATGTCTCCCCATATAATAGTGGTAACTTGGTAGCTCACGGACCACAAGATGAATATCCTTAATCTAATGGACCATGGTAATTGATCCATGGGGTGTTAACTCGAATGATGACTGAGATTTCTCATCTTGCATTTGTAAAAAGTAAGTGTATGACGAGATTTAGTCATCAAATATATCTGAGCGTTTAAGTAAATTTTAAAAACTTCGTTCTGCTGTATCGTTGACTCCAACGGTAAAATTTAAAATAAAAGCAGGCATACTAAAATAATGTTAGAGAAGTTACTTAAGGTGGCAATATGGTAGTGTGAATTAAAACTTTGCGAATAGGAGTTTATTTCTTTTAAACGAGTATAAAAGTGCGCGTTTTAAATCGAGGAAGTTAGATCCAAAAGCTAAAACAAGGTAAAATATCATAGGAATATGCGATCAAAACAAGTATGATCCATCCATAATAACTTGTAATTTAAAAAAAAAAATTAGGATTAACATTTTTTTTTTCAAAATTTTATTTCGCTTCTCTCTTTTCAATTTTACGCCCTTATGATTCTTGCGCCTGGAGCAGTTTGCTCCAACTGTTCCACGGTTGCTACGCCCCTGGAAGTAACGTTTGTTTGTTTGCTTGTGGGGATTATCTCTGAACTACCGAACCGATTTCAAAAGTAACAGTGGCTAATTGATGATTACAGTTCCTGCTCTAACATTTTGGCTATATTGTATGTTGGTGCCACAATCCACCCAGGGGGTGCAGGAGAGAAAAACTGTTTAAAATTGGGATTTTTGTGATGCTGAAGGAGCTAGAAACTTGAAATTTGGCATGATAGTTACTTATAAGATGTAAATGTACTCTAAGAATAGATTCTAAGAAAGTTCAAAATTGAAAAGGGTCAAATGAGGGAAAATAGTTTTAAATTACCTTTTCTATGGAATTGTTAAGGATAAAAATTTGAAATGATTGCTACTTTTAACACACAAATACACACACAACACTTTTTTATATATAAATTTAAAAGGGTGTGGGAGACAAAAACGTTCTAAATTACGGTTTCTCCGATTCTCCGAACTAGAAATTTTGCATGAGACGGTTACTTTTAAGATAAAAATGCTCCCGAAGAACAGTTTCTAGAAAAATTCGAAATTTAAAAAGATTAAATAGGCTATATTGGATGTCGGTGCCAGAACCTCCCAGGGATTGCAGGAGCGTAAAAAGTTCTAAAATTGTAGTTTTAGAACAGTAAGACAAAGAGCACAATTTAAATTTAACGGTGTCAATTGATTCTCTGCTGCGCCACTGTTCCATCTCCGATACCGAGACACAAAACTGAGTGGAAATTAACATTGTTGCAGAAGATATTCAAAATGTGAACATTTTTCTCGGATACAAAGACGTATGAGTATTTTGAAATTTGAGGCCACTCTTCTCAATGTTGGAACACTTATCTTTTGAATCTCATGTTTAATATTTGTTTTCAGGTCAACGATGGAGTGTGGAATGTTTTTGCGAAAAATCCACGCTTCATCGTTGACCTGAAAACAAACAATAAAAAAGACAAAAAAAATAAGTGTTCCAACATTGAGAAGAGTGGCATCAAATTTGAAAAAACGTATATGTCTTTGTATCCGAGAAAAAGGGGTCACACTTTGAACAGCGTCTGAAACTAGTGGTTGGGGGGCACCGTAATACTTACCCATCATATGCATAATATAAAATATGAAAATAAAACATGTGTAAACTACTTATAAAATGCATTGCATTTCCAAAATAAAATCAAGGCTTGATGGCGTCATAAACTTTAAATGCTCTATTATTGAACTGCGTAAAAGAAACATCCTTATAACTTCAAAATTGATAATCATATTAACTAACGGTTTACTGAGTCGGATTAAGTGTCTCATTTCCAATTAAAATATATCTTTGAATTGAAATTGGAATGAAATAAAGGCTCACGAAAAATCGAAGAGTGTGGCAAATAGGATTACAAATATCTCGGCAACTCATTATCTTATTAACTTCATTCTTTATGCACAATTTATGTTTTTTTATTGTCTTTTATATCCACTCCTTAAAATAAACAATTTTGAAAAAAATTATGTACCTTTTATGAAAACGAATATTTCGAGAGTCCGTAAAAAGTAGTTCCGGATAATCGACGTTGCTGAAATTCAATAAGCTTCTTCCCATTATTACATACCAAGCACATACCGAATTCCAAGTCTCTATCTCAATTTGTTCGGGAGATAGAGCGTTTACAGACACACACAGACGGTAGGCAAAAAAAATTTTCTAAAAATATATTTTTCGGAATCTCCAGTGTCTGAAACGTGTAAATCCGTATTTTTTATTTTTTTTTTCGATTTTCAAAACGATTACAAGATTTACCCTATACTACGTATGATGGGTAAGTAACAACATTAATTTTCGCTCAGTATTATTACTCTTTCAATTTAGTTTATGTTTGTAATTTAAAGCATGTTTGCATTTTAGTAAACAAAATATTTTCATCAGTTGCGCGACTTTTCACTCATCCTTATTAGCAGGATTTCTTATTGAAAAAATCAAATTCATTTAAAAGTTGTCAATATACAATGAAATTTGTTAAACACCCTAAGTTTCAGATCCTGTGTAACACATTTAAAGAATCTTAATACTTTGTTGACAGGTGATTTTGTATGAAATCTTGTTTTTATACTTTAGAAGCTCCGCCCTCTTCTGAAAGTTTTTCATTAAATGATTTTCTAGATAGATTTTTTAAGTTTACGCGTCAGTAAATATCGCACAATGTACCGATTTAATATAATTTTTCTTACAATCTTAAAAAAAAAAAAAAAAAAAAAAAAAAAAAATATGGACAAAATGATATAAATGCATTGATATAAATGATAAAAATTTATTTAAATGATTATTTTGCGTCATATTATATACTTGAATACATTTCCCTTTGTTTGGATACTATGACGCAAAATAATCATTTAAATAAATTTTACTTATGATTTTGGATAGCGTGGCACAAAAGATAAATCAATTTATTGAAATAAATACATTTCAATGCATAATGTAGGTTCAGTGAAAGTAATATATTTAACAGTGTATTGGAAAATTATAAGCATTTTTTGTATGTGTTAAATATACTTTAGAAGACAAACCAAAAATAATTTTAATTGAATTTTAAAATAATACTGTTCAATTCATGTGAAGGTGTCACTCGAATTTTGATATAATTTCTTTTAAAACCCATATTTTGAATTCAGGAGAGATGTGAATGGACAAGCATCAGCGAATAAATTATTATTTTAATATGAAAAAATATATATAATTACACCTGTGAATATAAATAAAACTAAAAAGAAAATTATGATTTAAAAAAATTATTAACATAGCGTCACTTAAATTTGATATCATTGCTTTTAAGACCCATATTTAAAATTCTTAGAGCCAAAAGAAAGTGCTGCGTCAGAACTTTTAACCCGTTAAGGGTTTTTGTACTGATATCATTACTTTTTTGCGGTTATTGATGAAAATGTCAATTAGTCGAAATCAAGCATAGGGTATAAATTAATCATTAGAATAAAATTTTAAAGAAATGCTAAAAAAGACCCCTAGGACCCCTAGGTATTTATTGAAATAAATACATTTCAATACATAATATAGGCTTAGTGAAAGTAATATATTTAAAAGTGTATTAAAAAAATTGAAAGTATTGTTTGTATGTGTAAATATACTTTAGAAGACAAACCAAAAATAATTTAAATTGAATTTTAAAACAGTCCTATTAAATTCACTTCAAGGTGTCACTCGAATTTTGATATAATTTCTTTTAAAACCCATATTTTGAATTCAGGAGAGATGTGAATGGAAAAGCATCAGCGAATAAATTATATATATTTTTTCATATTAAAATAATAATTACACCTGTGAATATAAATAAAACTAAAAAGAAAATTATGATTTAAAAAAATTATTAACATAGCGTCACTTAAATTTGATATCATTGCTTTTAAGACCCATATTTAAAATTCTTAGAGCCAAAAGAAAGTGCTGCGTCAGAACTTTTAACCCGTTAAGGGTTTTTGTACTGATATCATTACTTTTTTGCGGTTATTGATGAAAATGTCAATTAGTCGAAATCAAGCATAGGGTATAAATTAATCATTAGAATAAAATTTTAAAGAAATGCTAAAAAAGACCCCTAGGACCCCTAGGCATTTATTGAAATAAATACATTTCAATACATAATATAGGCTTAGTGAAAGTAATATATTTAAAAGTGTATTAAAAAAATTGAAAGTATTGTTTGTATGTGTAAATATACTTTAGAAGACAAACCAAAAATAATTTAAATTGAATTTTAAAACAGTCCTATTAAATTCACTTCAAGGTGTCACTCAAATTTTGATATAATTTCTTTTAAAACCTATATTTTGAATTCAGGAGAGATGTGAATGAAAAAGCATCAGCGAATAAATTTTATATATCTTTTCATGTCAAAAATAATAATTGCATCTGTGAATGAAAATAAAACAAAAAAGAAAATAATGATATATTTTTAAAATTATTAACATAGCGTCACTCAAATTTGATATCATTGCTTTTAAGACCCATATTTAAAATTCTTAGAGCCAAAAGAAACTGCTGCGTCACAACTTTTAACCCGTTAAGGGTTTTTGTACTGATATAAATGACATAAATGTCCTTAGTCAATGATGCTCTGTGAAACAAACACGAGTAAACTCGTAACCGGTCAACAAAGTGTTAAGTATGAGAAAAACCGATGATAGAACCAGTAAATACAGATTCTAAATTTTATCAAAACATCTTTAAAATTTCTTCTTTTCTTTGGTCCTGAAAAAGGCCAGATATGAATTGTTGTATATCATCTATTTTTCCGTATTAAATAACGGCTGTAATCGCTCGGCTAAAAAAAGCGTGTGGCTAATTTGTTGACATTTGAGAATGTTTTCATATATACTTATAATTTTTATCGCCAAATTGCTGTCTTTCTTGTATATGTCGTCTTTTGCTTTCTACAGAGATTTAAATTGTATGAATCTTTTACTGGTGTCCGATATCTTTCAAAGACTAGCTTTCATACAATGAATGGAAAGTGTCTGGTTCGACAGACCACAAGATTTTCAATACTATTGAATTTACATAGAAATTTGCAAGATATTTAAGGTGGTCGGTTACAACTCTTACAAAAAAAAAAAAAAAAAAAAAAAAAAAAATTAAGAACGAAAAATCATGCATCAAGCATAGATTATGTAACACTTTCCAACGTTTCCAAAATAATTTTACAAATCATTACCGTTTAATAAGCTGAAAGATAACATCTAAGTAAACAATTTGGAAAACGTATAACATATTTAAGAAACGTAATTTCAGGAATTTCCAACATATACAATATTCGGAAAAATATCCGAATACTTTTATTCAGCCCGGTATAGGATCTATAGATTTGTATACATACTACATAGGATGCTACATTTTAGTTTAGTTAGGAAACGCGTAGTGCAGTTTAAAATTCTCCTTCTGGAGTTTGTCAATAAACGGAAATGTGTTCGCGAACTTTTGTGCTGCCCTGTATACAGATCCCTGATCTACAGAATTTATACACACCAAGTAATAGATAAAAAGTGAGTTAAATTTAAAATCTCGTTCAGCAACTTAAAACGCACTTACAGGAATTATTGTTAACTGACAGTAGAGAATTCTTTTGTGTGGCCCTGTAAATAAACGACGACTGCTATACACACAATATTCTGTAGTAAGCCTCTTGTAATGCACCTTAGTGATATATGTAAATTTCAATGCGTTTAAAATAGGGAAACATTATTTAATTAAACCGCAAACGATTTTTTTCCATAGACGTAATGTAACGGTATTCTTTTGACTGTTCCTGTAAAGTAACTATAAGTGCTATGCACACTATATTCCAAATTAAGCTTCTTGTAATGCATCTTCGTGATATATATCAATTACAATGTGTTTGAAATTGTGTAACATCATTATAATAAACTGCAAATGATTTCCCCCCCCATAGATCGTAATGTAACGGAATTCTTTTGAATGTCCCTGTAAAAAACTATAAGCGCTACACACTTCAGTTGAAATAGGGAACATGCTATAGATAACGACAATAACATATAAAAATTGCAGGGCAATCCGAGCATATTTACGTGAGTTAGAGCACGGACAGACGGACAAACAAACCGAAGTCATAAACACTTTTCAACTAAGTTGGAAAGTGTTAAAAAAGGTACTCAACTGATTTGAATGAATTTTTTCGAAAGGATCTCGAGAAACACTACATGACGCCAAGTTTTGCCTCGCACATTCATGGAAGCGGAAATACGAGAGTTTATTTAGTTGATTTTTACACTAATAGCTAAAGTTACTTGTTCTTTGTGTGTTTCCATCAAGTTTGAAACTTTGTTTTAATAATGTTATCTTAACTTTAACTTCGTATTTGTGATAAAATACTAAATATGTGAGGTAATGATCTTTTCGCCTCGGTATACGGTTTGTCTAAGTTAACAGCTTATTCTAATCATTTTTAGAGTTCGTTTACTTTTCAACGATCCGAACAGGGGTCGTTTTTTATTGTCGTTAAACCACTTATAAGAAAATCAGAAAATTTGTATAACATTTATATTTTTCTGGTCCCTAACAGTATGACAATGGAAGTTTTCCCCATCAGATCTTAGGTTTATTTTTCTAAGCTTATGAATAATTGGCTTTCGATTTCAGCCCACCATACCTGGCTCTCAAGCGACAAGAGAGCCGGGTTAGTCCACGGTCACTTCTAGATACGTACTACAAGCGAAATATCGGAGCGGCGAGAAAACACTAACTACGCAACACTCCAATTGCACCCCAAAACCTGGTCATAATACCCTGGTCAAAAGGACATTTCCGCCCCCCTCAGGAACCCCAAGTAAACCGGACATTTATAGAAGAGCAAGGCACGAGGCCTCAAGGTTGCACGAATGTTTTTTTACCATATCTTCGGAACATGGAATTCTATATGTGAAAAAAATTATTCATATGCCTATAACACATTTTCCTTAACTCCATGAAGATTTAATAAAAAAAAATATATAAACTATGCCTTTTTCCTTACTGCTTTAATCCAAGGAACTCAAATATGCTCTCAAGCAGACTTGCTAAGTTTCCGGCTTTTTGGATACCAGTATTTTAGTACAAAAATGTTATTTTATTTCATTCTAGAATTCTGTGATTTGAAATAACATTTTCTCTAAACAATTACTGGTGTGCAAAAAACCGGAGACTGAGCAACTGTGCTCTCAAGTGTTATCATTCGAAACTACTATTCTGTAATCCGTTCATGTCAAGGTCCAACAGAATAGTTTTATGAAATTCCATGCATTAGTTCTTTATAGAGCAGCCACTAAAATTGTCTCACTAACACAACACAGACAGACTAACAGGAAGACATTTTCTAAAATTAATCAAATCGTTCAAGACATCCCAAAACGTAAAAGAAACGGAAGTCAAAATATTTGCTATTTCAGTATTTACATATATATATATATATATATATATATATATAAAAAAGTAAAAACAATTTTTTTTATATGTAGTCGACCCTATTTCAAAAATTGTATTCATATTCTGAAATAACACATTTCGAGTCTAATGTCACCTTTTCTTTTATTGTAAACGCCTTTCAAAAAAACCTGCATGTATAGTTTCTTCTACACGGACTGAATATTGTACAATTAATGCAACAGATTTTTTAAAAAGTATTTCGATTTGAAAGCCAACACAAATCAGAATGTAGGCGATTAAAATACTTTTATTAACGTAATCTAAAAAATAAATATTCTACAGAATGCACATAGAAATCTTTAAGACAAAGTTCAAAACTCACCCAAATTTAGAAAAATAAAATTTATCATTAAAGAAATCTAAACGTTTAATTATCTCAATAATATTAATTCATTCTATGGATAATACACCAATCTGCAGTGGAAAAAAATTGTAATGTTACCCATTAAAAAGTTTTTTAACCTTACTAATTGCCCTGAAAATTACGGTAAACAATGGTATAGTAAAAAAAAAAAAAAAACAGAGGGTATACACCAGAAAGTATACGCTATAACTATGGAGGGTAAAACAGAGTTAACCAGAAGTTATACGGCGTATACCACTGTATACCTTCGACTACATCCCTGGGTGTAAAGCAGAATCTTATGTATGAAAAGTTGCCTTCAACGCCAGATGGAGGATGTTCATTTAATCCCTTTACGGTCGTTTTTTTTTTAATTTTAGGGAATTTATATTTAAAATAAGTAAAAGTAGCTACCCAAATGAAAGGTTAATTGAAATTAACAAATATATCATTTACTAAAATCTAACTGATATATATACTATGGAAGAATTTTCAAAGACGATTGGAATCTTTATTACAACAGGATTAAATACATAACTCATCAGTTTTTTCCCCCTTTTTTTTATCAGGAATTATTGGTCCGGCTATGTAGCTCTTATATTTAAAAAATGAAACATGTTCGAAATTAAAGTCTCAGCACCTGTGTATAGACTTTTGATGAAACTTTTTTTTTTAATGTTAGTAAATGCTGAAACAAATCAATAATATTAAATGCAACGACATATACCCCACCCTACTCCGGCCAAATTATAAGGGCACTAAAAATGTAAAGAATCAAATTTTATACAATTATTCTAAGTATTTTTAAACATTATACAATATGCATTTATAATCCGCAAAGAACTGTGTTACTCATTTCTATTAAAATATTTTTTTAAAATATGACTAAATATAAGAACACTACTTATAAGTTCGAATAGATACAATTTTAATAAGAAATGTAACCACCGCTATTTTGGAGACAATCATACAACTTGAACAAGTTTGAAAAAAATATAAATATGATGTGGATACAGATGTTGCCCATTTGGCCTTTTTTCAATTCATAAATTTTGAATTCGTTCCGGAAATTCTGAAAAAAGAATTTTTACTTTAAGAAATCGCGAAATGTCTGTCATTAAATAAAGAGAAGAACATTATAGAAAATATCTAGTATAAATGCAAAATTTAGGAATTAAAAAAAGGCCAAACTGGCAACCCTTTGAGGATACAGCTGCCCAGGGATTGTGCTACGATTGTAAATAGCTACCTTAAGATCTAATGCACGAATATTGCTCGCCATTTATATAAAAAAAAATCACCATTGCACCCTTTTTTATAATGCTCTTTTCGGGATATCTAGGCTATTCAAATAATGGGTGAAAGTTATTTGAACCACTTTTTGGTAGCTTTTATGGCACAGCGCGGTGCCTTTCATTAATTGAAAATGATTTTTCCCTTCTAAATGCAATATGTTAAGATTTGTGCTTCTAAAATAGGAGTACATACTTAAGCTCATTGTCTTAGAAACAACTTGAGAAGTCCTATCTGCAGCTAGCACAACCCCAAACCATGACTGATCCTCCTTTATTTTGACGGCTCCATGCAACGTTTCTATACCTCCAGTATTAACGTATAATCCCAGGCGAGTGAGAAAAAGATTTAATCTTGATGGACCTGAAATTATACGTTAATACTGGCACGATTTGTGGAGGAATAGAAACATTGCATAAAACAGTCAAAATAAAAGATTCAAATCATGGTTTGGACTGATGTGTCAGACCAAAGTAAGACTATTCAAGTTATTGTTTCTTAGAAAATTAACTTAAAAGTGTACATACATATTTTAGAAACAAAATGGAATATGGTTACTTTTAGGAGAGAATAAAATTGTTAACAAGAAACTACACCGTGCCATATCGCAAAAGCTAAAAAATGAGTGATTCAACAATGACAATGTCATTATCTGATTGGCTACTTCGATAGCACGATATGAATGTTAAGCAAAATGAATGGGGGTTTTGGGGAGCATTTTGATGTAAATGACAAACAATATTCAAGCATTACAGATCTCGAGAAAGCCATTTACAATCCCTGGGCCGCTATATCCACATCATAATAAAATTTGTTCCAAGCATGTCGTAAGCGTATGGCTGTGAAGAAATTGCAAAACGAAATTAATTATTATTCTTCGAATCAGGATCTATTTCAAACTAAACGTTCACTGTTTCTTATTTTTTATAAAATATTCTCGATGATATTACACATAATAAAAAGTTCAGTTAAATTAATATTAAGAAATTTATTGTTACCAAGCAAAAGCCTGGTTCAGATAAAAGCTGGTTATACCGCCAGCCACTCGGTTCACGAATTACATCACATCTAAATCAGAATTAAAACTGAAAAACAACAAACGCAAGGGTTACAATAATTATTATTGGCGACGCCTAATCTCGCCAATCAAAACAACAGAAAGGGGGATTTTACACACTGCCCCCGGATGAACAATTACTATTGTTCATCATTTAAGTTAAATCTCTAAAAAATTTCAAACTACATTGATAAGATAAAAATAGAACATACTTACAATAAGGAGATTACACAAAATCAATGTTTTCACAGGAGTAAATACTGAAACTAAAATATACAAAATAATAGGTTTAGAACGTTAATAGAAAGAAAATAAAAATAAAATGTTCACGCTAATGTTCATTTTTAGTCTATAATATCCAGTTCCAGTTTGTAAATCAATTGGATTGGTCTTCTTATCACACCGGAAACAGTCTGAATGGCACAAGATCTAATTTTCGAATCTCTTCCTAAAAACAGTTCTGTAATTCGTCCGCATTTCCACATGTGCTTTGGAGTTTTATCCTTATTAATCAACACAACATCTCCAACTTCGAATTCAGTTGGAGTTTTGACTGGAACTGTAAAATTAGCAGAACGAAGTTCTAGTAAATATTCCTGCCTCCAACGTTTCCAAAAATGGTTTAAAACTTGATCTCGATATCTCAAAATTTTTGTCAGTGTTATTTTATTCGATTTAGTTTCTGAAACACAATGAAGATCTGGTAGAGAATTTATTCGCTTGCCGATCAAAAAATGAGAAGGTGTAAGTGGTTCACTGTTTTCTTCATAGACATACGTCAATGGACGACCATTAATCACAGCCTCAATTTCGGTCAAAGTAGTTTGAATTTCTTCAAATGAGAGACAAGATCTACCGAGAACTTTCTTCAACGGAGTTTTTACCGAACGAACCATTCGTTCCCAAAATCCCCCCCACCAACTGGCTCTTGGAACAATAAATTTCCAAACGATCTTATTTTTATTAAAATATCGTAAAACTTCAGCTTTTGATATTCGGCTCCAAACTTCTCTAAGTAAATTATCTGTTTTGATAAAAGTTTTCGCATTGTCACTATACATAGTTTTACATATTCCTCTTCGAGCTATAAAGCGTTTAAATGCTAAAAGGAAGGTTTCAGTAGATAAATTCGTACATAATTCGAGATGTACTGCTCTAGTGACTGCGCACGTGAAAAGAACGATGTAAGCCTTTTCTTGGCCAGTTTTTGCTTTAACATAAATAGGACCTGCAAAATCCACAGCACAGGTCTGGAAGGGGGTGGGGGATTCTATTATACGATCTTTTGGTAAAGGTGCAATTTCCTGCTTTCCAGGAGAAGCTTTAAATTTTGTACAAATGAGGCATTTTTTCAGTACGGATTTTATCAATTTTCGTGCTCTAATTATAAAATATTTTTCTCGTAAATGAGCTAATGTAGTTGTGATTCCATAATGGAAAACCTTTTCATGGGCATTCTGAATCAACAATTTTGTGAAAGTACTGCCATTTGGAAGTATAAAAGGATGTTTTTCCCTTTGAGAAAATTCTGAAAATTGTAATCTGCCCGATACAATCAGTAAATCATACTCGTCTGATTTTGGATTCAGATTATACAATGCTGAATCTTTATCGATGGGCTTTCCCCTTTTCAAAAAGTCAATTTCGCGATTAAATACAGATAACTGAGTTTGTTTTATCCAATAAATTTCTGCCTTTTCAATTTCTGGAGCTGTCAGCTCACCTGAAATTTTAGTTTTACTTTTGTTGATATTATTTAAAAATCTTAAAATCCCTGCTGTGATGTTAAGTAATTCTGTAATATTACTAAAATTTTCTAATTTTAACAATGATTCTGGAGGTACATCACCTACTGTACAAGATATTTGGTCAGAACTCAACTTCGATGATTTTCTTTCATTCAAAGTGCTTTGATTTAGGATGTTTATGTTAAATGGTACCTTTTCAGGTTTTGGCCAACTGTCCTTTGGTAATGATAACCATTCTGGACCATAGTACCATAATTTATTTTTAGTGAGGTTATGTAAATTCTCGCCTCTAGTAAGAAGATCACTCGGGTTGTCCTTACCCGGGATATATTTCCACAATTTCGGATCAGTCAAAGACTGTATTTCTACAACCCTGTTAGCCACAAAGGGCTTCCAATTATTGGCTGATCCTTTTATCCAGTATAACGTAATAGTGGAAACTGACCAGATATGCATTTCCAAATTTTGAAAATTAAATACATTTTTTAAATATTTAGACATCCTAGCAGCTATTAATGCCCCCATTAATTCAAGACGAGGGATTGTCAAACACTTAATCGGGGAAACTCTACATTTTGCCCAAATAAGACTGGTCATAATTTCATTATTACTTGTGATATATCGAAAATAAGCTACAGCCCCATAAGCCTTAGGGCTGGCATCGGAAAAAATATGAATTTCAATTGGGTCTGAAAATTCTAGGCCCTGCGGAAAATATTTGCGGGGAACCTCAAATTTATCTAAATGATCGATTTCTGAACACCAATATTTCCATTCAATTTTTAAATCATCAGGGAATTTTTCATCCCATTCCAAACCCCTTTTCCATGTTTCCTGTAGCAAACTTTTCATACGAATAGAAAATGGTGCGATGAATCCAATCGGATCAAAGATTTTTAACATGGCTTTAAGAACAACGCGTTTCGTTGGATTAAATTTCCATTCATCAGGAAAAGATTGCACGTCAAAACGTAAAATATCCCAATTGGTATCCCATAATAATCCCAAAATCTTCAAAGAATTATTCGAATTTTCTTCGGATTCACATAATTTATTTTCCTCCCATATTTTTCTAAGTTTAACAGAATTAGTATTGAATTTTCGCAAATTCATACCAGCTTCCCTAAAAAATCCGAAGCGGTTGATGATAGATAAAAAGCGTCTTCATCAGATTTTGACCCCGTTATTAAATCATCTACGTATAAAGATGAATTCAAGATCTTAACTTCAGGATGATCAATATATTTCCGAATATGATATCTAATCGTTGCAGCCAAAATAAAGGGACTACAAGTTAAACCAAAAGCAGCTCTAGTAAATCTCAAAAAAGTAAGTTATCATTTTCGTCACTAAACCACAAAAATTTTAAATAATCCCGATCCTCTTCTGATATCCCAATTTGCAAAAAGGCTTTTTCTAAGTCAGCGCAAAATGCAATATTATATTTTCTAAAATTCATTATAACATCAAGTATGTTAGGATTAAGATTAGGACCTGGGTATAAACAGTCATTTAAAGAATTTAAATGCTTTTCTTTAGAAGAAGCATCAAAAACTATCCTCACTTTGGTAGTTAATTTATCCTCTCTTAAAACTGGTCTATGAGGTATAAAATACCCGTTCTCAATTATTCAATCAGGGCAGTCTTCTACAATTTCGGTAGTTTCTTGTTCCAATACAATAGCCTTATATTTTTTACATAAGTCTTTATCCTTTTCGAGTTTACGACTTAATTCGTTAAAACGATTCCTTGCTATTATAAAATTATCTACTCTAGTTTTCTCATCCTTCCACAATAAACCCGTTTCTTACCTATTATTTACAAATTTTAAATTATTCTCAAATTTATTCACAATTTCCTTATCCATATCTGAAATATTTTCATTTGATTGCGTAATACCCAAAGATTCAATTTCCCATAAAAATTTCAAATCCTCTCTCTCTAGATTTACAACGGACAGATTTAAAACAGATGCGTATTTAAAATTCTTTTTTTCATCCTCATAGAACCCACATAATGAATGTCCGAATAAACTTTCACATAAAAATAGAGATTTAGTTATTTTATGTACCTCTCCCTCGTGACAGATTTGATAAAAATAATCCTCTCCAATTAATATATTTGAGAATCGCATGGCGCAGCAAAATTGGACAACTTATAAGGCGCCAATTTGTCTGTTATCTGTTTGTTAAGAAGTGGGGGATGAATCGTTGCGTTAGAAATTACGTCTGTTACTAAAGTTTCAATAAAAATGAAACGCGATTTGTCTTCAACATTGAGATAATTTTAATTGCACAACATCATAAGTTTTTATTTGTGGCTTAATAGCTGTAAAAGAAAAAATCTGAAGTTTTTCTCTACGAATAATTCGTGGATTTAATTTTGAAACTAATTCTTGTGTCACAAAAGATTTTTGACTACCTAAATCATATAAACATAAGGAAAGTTCAGAATTTATTCCAGATTTCACTTTTACGCAAGCTGTTTGTAAAATAACCTCTTTAAAGGAATTTGCATTCGAATTGACTTTACAATGAGAAATAGAAGTTATTACAGAGTCTGCTGATTTGATTTCTTTCGGGACAGTTTGATTAGAATTCCTATTTAAACAAATCGAAAAATGGTGAAAATTGCTATTACAAAATTTACATTTTTCAGAATTAAATTTACACTTGGCCGACACATGAAAATTTCGGAAACAAACAAAACAGCGACCGAGGATGCGCAATTTATCACGTTTTTGATGAACAGAACAATCTTTACATGATTTAGAATCGTGATCATTTTCAAAAAATATACAAACGTTTTTTACTTTAGTAGCCAATGCAGAGGCTGAAGGAATGTCGCGTTTATAATTATTCAACTGTTTATAATTGTTATTATACTTTGTATTTTTAGCACTAAAACTATGTTCAAAGTTCTGCAGTGTCATCGTAGCTTCTCGAGATTGCACTTCGTTTTTAATGAAGGAAAGAAGCTCTTCGATCTCCATTTTAACAGTATTGGCTCTTTTAAGATTAAAATCTAGCGCTATTTCAGAAGGTATTAATTTCATTAAAATCGGTCAGAGAAGATGACCATAACTTCCGGACGTAACACCAAGAGAATTTAAATTTCTTATTTGTATCTCGCATTTATCATACAATTCTCGTAATTCTCTAACATTCGAAGCATTTTTTACTTGTTTTAAACTTAACAATTTACTCATATGAGCAATGATAACTAGGTCGCTACGACCATAGCGATCTTTTAACAAATCAACAGCAGCTTTGAAATTTTCCTCGGAAAGTGAAAAACCTGCAACAGCATTATAGGCACTGCCTCCAAGCAGGGATTTTAAATATACGAATTTATCAATTGGGGTTAAATTAGAATTCTTCTCAATAGCATTAGAAAATTGCCCCCAAAATTCGAGCCAAGAACTGCTATCACCATAAAATTTGTTTATTCTTAGCTTCGGCAAGTTCATAGATCTCTATATTTCCGTTTTGAGAAACGGAATGATTTTTCATAAAATTTTGAAAAGCATTATTTTGGTTTTGGGAGTTGCGTTCATGTAAGAACTTCGCTATTTTGTAACGCGATTCGATAATTTTTTCACTATAGCTTTCTGAGCTTTCGATTTCTTTTTCGAAATCTGCATCGGCGATTTCGTCTTGTATGTCAGAATTTAATTTTTTTAAATGTTTCGTATTTTTCATTTAACTGATCTTTATAGATATTTAACATATCAAACTTGTTTTCTAATGACAGAGAGTCATCTTCAAGAATTGTACATATTTTAGTACACAGCTTTGTTGTTTGCGTTCGTAAACCAGAACGCTTCTTTTTTAAAGTATCTATAGTAGACATATCAGTCTTCAGAGAACCATTTATCAAGAACAAAATCATAAATCCAGTGCAGACATCAGGTCACGGGACGCCAGAAATGAAGAAATTGCAAAACGAAATTATTATTCTTCGAATCAGGATCTAATTCAAACTAAACGTTCACTGTTTCTTATTTTTTTATAAAATATTCTCGATGATATTACACATAATAAAAAGTTCAGCTAAATTAATATTAAGATATTTTATTGTTACCAAGCAAAAGCCTGGTTCAGATAAAAGCTGGTTATACCGCCAGCCATTCTGTTCACGAATTAGATCACATCTAAATCAGAATTAAAACTGAAAAACAACAAACGCAAGGGTTACAATAATTATTGGCGACGCCTAATCTCGCCAATCAAAACAACAGAAAGGGGGATTTTACAGGCTGAGTGCCTCCAAAGGAAAAAAATTTACATTTCTGATTAAAATTGTATCGATTCAAACATAAGTACTGTCATTATAATTATGAGCAACAAAAATTTAATATTTCATATTTAATATATATATATATATATATATATATATATATATATATATATATATATATATATATATATATATATATATATATATATATATATATATATATATATATATATTACTAAAAATGAGCAAGACAGTTCTATTTCGAATTATAAATGCATATTTGTACGATGCATGAAATTTATGATTTAATATTTTTTAATGTCCTTATAAATTTGGCCAGGATATCTATCGTTACTACACCTAGAAAATAAAACAGTAATAAGAAAATAGTAAATATCTTATCAAGACGCCAGATAAGAAAAGATTAAAGAGTATGGTCCTGTGTTCGTTCTCTTTAAAAAAAAATTCTATATAGATATCCATTTAATAAATTATAACCAATAAACTATTACCGATCTAATACAGAAGGTCATTAGCACTTTATGGAAACTATTTTCACAATAAATTTCTGAAGATATGCCATAATCGTTGCGACAATTTTACTCTGCTGTATAGCCCTGACTCTTGATTATAACACTGGATCGAAATTTTCATAGTCGTTTTTTGTTTTAGTTCAATCACACCAATTTTCTCCCACACCTCTTTGAAAACTTTCCAAAGTCGTCCAATGTGCTGTGGATAGCGCTTTTTAATGCTCTCTTTTACAAACAGATAGGTGGGTGATAAATAAAAAAAAAATATCGTAACACTGGATGAAACATGACTTTATTTAAATGAGTATCAAAAGAGCAAATTTTATCAATAGAAAAAAGAAGAAATGCGTTTGTGAAAGTAAAGAAAAATTTCCAAAAGAATTCATGATTGCTGTTTGATTTCATTATGAAATTAAAGGTAAAAAATTCAGTAAAGCTAAGGCGATTTAATTTTATCAGTAAAATATTTTAGAACCCATTTTTGAAGAAAAAATTCCAGCCTTATATGGAAAAGACCGAGTTTCTTATGAATAAAGTTTCCCTGCCGTTCTGCCATAACTCAACTGACGCATACTTAGCAAGGAAATATTCCCAAACCGAATTAAATTGTGTATTAACCTTTTCACCGCCGTGAACTGATATATCCGTTCACTATGCTGTAGGTTTCACTGCAATATTAATAATATTTAAATTAATGTAATTCTACCAATTTAATGTAGTTTTAAAACGTTAAGTAATGACTAATAGTCACAAAGATTATATTCATATACTTCTAAGTGTTTTATATCATGTTGGCAATATGTCTTTTAGCAGTTTAAAAATATTACAATTTTGCTCGGCGGTCAGGGGGTTAGTTTATGAAATACATGTAAAATCACCTGACGACCGCCCCCCTTCATCAATGACTTTTTTCTGCACTTGGATTGTTTAAATGAATTCACGTACATTGAAAAGACTTAGGAATGTTTTTACAAGAGGTAGCGGGAAAAGTTGACATGACTAACAAGAAAATTATGTTACAGAAATTTAGAGCATGAGTTTATAGCCAAAAGTCAAGGCTACCCGACAAAGTCAAGTAAAATTGTTGCCAGTAATATGTCATTTATGCTTAGAAATTAACCTTAAAAATCGTTTCCATAAAGTGCGAACGACCTATTGTATATCAGTTTGCATTTTTAACAGTAGCATAAGAAATTCGAAATCAATATCCTAAATTGTGATCGATACCCTTTTGAAGAATGTAAGACAACGTATTCACTTGTTGATTTGACTAAGAAATATAATTATTCGAAGTATCTGACCTCCGATAGTATATCTTGAAAGATAAATTAAAAAAAAATTGAGCATCAATTCGAAAAGCAACTCGAAAAATGTGTTTATATAAAATGAATGGGAAAATAATTGAAAATACTTATTTACCAGGGCTAAATATGAGCCATTTGACAACATATCTGAAGATCTGTAGACAGTTCTGGTTTTATAACATCAAACACAAACAATAAAACCTAATTTAGGCATTTTAAAAGTGATTTAAACTTACTTTTCAATGACAGATGGAAAAACATGAGATTCGCTCGTTTTTTTGTTTTTCAAAAAACATTTAAAAAAAGATGTTACTTTACCAATAAAGTATGCGAAATAGTTTACAGCAATAGACAAAAACAACATACACAGATAATAGCAGAAATACTACTTCTTTCAACAAATTTATTGAGGGTAAGGATTGCGGTTTTGACAGCGACATCCGATACAAAATTTAATCAGCTATATTAAAACGAAAAACAGCTAAAAACAAAATAATTTGAAGAGAAGATGTTTTTAAAAATGTCATTTACAGATGATGCAATTTTTACACTTTTTATACTTCACCACCTTCTCAAAAGTAAAATTTCTGAATTAGGAATCTTCAGAATTAGGAACTTTTCTAGATTTAGGAATTATAACAATAAATGCTCTTGATACATCTTCTGAACTGTCAACATTTCGTCTTCTTTCTTCATCCACCATATTCTTGCAACATTTACGATATGCAGCGTATATACACGCAATAATGGCGAAAAAAAGGGAAACGAGTCTGAGCCAAACTCTCGTTGTGCTTTGTGTATTGTAATCATTATATGGGTATCCGTAATCGTCATCAATGGGTATTTCTATCGTTACGCGGATAATATTTGGATCATCTTTGAAATCTGGAAAATTTGGAATATCTGGAATATTTGGAATATTTTTATACATATCGTCGTATTTTTTAAAAATATCTTCGAAAGATTTCCGGGTAATTTCTGTCTCGTATTCATCGGAATTTGGTAGAGTTACGTTAAGAATGTCATTTGAAGCATCGTTGAACACATTTTCTGAAGACTTCCGATTACTTTCTGGTTCATATTCATTAAATCTGGACGTTTCTTCTGTTAGGTTGAAAGCATCATTTTCGGGAGAACTTTGAGCAATTTCGTAGGTCTTGTTTCCTTGCCCCAAAATAGAGTTATTGCGTGCTTCTATTATTTCGTAGGCAGTTGATTTATCATCAGTGACATTCTTATCCAAGAGTTGAAAATAAACTGAAAAATAAAAATAAACATTAAATATTTTACGACAATCATATTGACTGCATAGAAATGTATTGGTATGCATTTTACTAGAATATTTTACTATAATAAAGAACACACAGTAGCAGGACCTCAATCATATTTGTGAAACTTTGAAAACGTAGTTTTTGAGAAAAATGCATTTTAAGACTGACCGCTATATTTTTAAAACCACTCGACGGATTTAAATGAATTTATACAGCATATATTTCTAGGCAACAACTAGTGCTTAATTGAAAGTTTATCAATACTTTTATAAATAAGTGCTTTTTTCCCCTCAAAATTTGTAAGAAAGTTTAGAGTTATTTGCTTAATTTGAAAAGAAAAAAAAAAGCTTCCATTAAGCAGTAGATGAAGTATTAAACAAATATTTTTTATTGTTGTTGCATAGATTTTAGATAAGCCACTATGAAATACCAATTGTCACCACAAAGCACTATTTGTATAAGCGTTCAACGTTCCAGCAGATAACTTGGTCCAGAATTTATGTATTTTTATTTAAAATTTTCGTGAGGTTTACGTAAAATGTAGTGTAAACTTTGTATTATATGAAAAATAAACAATTTTATTTTACAGGCCTATTTTTATACGCCTCTGAGTATCTTAAGCTCTTAAGTATCGTAATAATTGTATTATTTTATTCAGAGCCGTAACTATACGGGGACAAGGTGGGCTGAGCCCCTCCTAGAAACTTCTTGAGCCCCCTCTCGATTTCAAAATCTTACAATACGAATAACATCATTTATTACATTTAAGAATTTTAAAACTTTTTAATCAAAAATTTTATGACAGTGAGGACTTGCTTTCTACTTCTGTCTATATTTATAAATCCTGAAAATAGAGGGAAAAAGACAAGCTGTGAATTAGCCCCATCAAAAAATTTCAAAGCCCTCCCTGACTTTGCCGACTGGTTAAGGCCTTGATTTTACTTCGAGTTTCGGATATTTGATTATGGTTTGGGTCGTGTTGCAGGTTATAATAGTAGTGTTTTGCAAGCTGCAAGCGAGGTAGCGAATAGACTTTAAGTGGTATTTAAACAAAAACTTATGAGAAACGTAGTGTTTGTTTCAAGGAATTATATTCAATTACTGTGGATCTGCAAATAAACTTTTAAAGTTCAACCAACAAAAACAAATTTAAATAGATTTTCTCATATCAAACAATGTATAAAAACAAAAATGATTTAAGGCTGTATTCAAAAAATATATTTTTCCACGCTCAACAACTCAATTTTCTGACACATTTTCAGACTCATTTTTAAAAGTAAAAACATGAAACTTGGCAACGTGGTTATGAAGAAATTTATAAGTGACATGTGTTTTTATTTTTCGTTCAATTAATTAGAAATTTATTTACAAACAATTATTTTCACAGTACGATAATTTTCTTTTGTTTCCATCGCTTTCGGTTCAAAATGTTCACTTTGACAGCAATTTTTTAAATATATTCTGCCTTTATCAAAAAATCGACCAATACGGACATTATAAAGTTTCTGAATAAGGGAACCTGCCAATTGGATGCATTTTAGAGCAAAAGTGAATTTAAAAATAAGTCTCAAAATAAGCAGTTTGGATTTGAGTGCACCCTTAACTCTTTTGGTAGTCGGAGCAAGGTTTTCGGGTTCTTGTAATTAGGGCATTCATACCTCCTAACCCACTTTCCTTTCAGTCAAAAAATTCCTGAATTTTGTTTCAGATTAGTGACGGCTCGCATGTTATTTAAATGGAGTTTCACAAAACATAAAAAAAATTGCGAAAATAAAATCAGCCATTACGGTCTAATGTGCAGGTTAAAATACAAGGGACAGTCAAAAAGTTCCCGGAATTTTGTTGTAACTCTTATCACAATATGGACACACATTTACTTAATAGCCTTTAAAGTAGGCTCCGTCAGAACACACATACATACACACACACTTGCTCCACCGCTCCTGCCATTGCTGGAGACAACGATGAAAGTCCTGTTTTGGTATCTTCCAAGCTCAGCTGTCGCGTTGGTTTTGATGTCTTCAACGGTGTAAAAACAGTTACCTTTGAGGAACATTTTGATCTGGGGGAAGAGCCAGAAATCGTATGGAGCTGAATTCGGTGAGTAGGAAGGCTGGTGGAGGAGTGGAATGTTCTTTTCTGCGATCCATATCTGTACAACACTATGTGTGGGAGGGAGCATTGAGATGCAGTGACCATCTTTCTTGCCATTTGGCGGGACGTTTTCTTCGGATTGCCTCCCTCAGTATTTCCAAAACTTGCACGTACAAAAAGAGTCGTTAACAGTTTTTTCCAGCTGGTACAAATTCATGGTGCAGTACATAGTCGTTGTCGAAAAACGCAATGAGCATCACTTTTGTTTTGGACAAGATATGACGTGATTTCTTTGGTCGAGGAGAGGACGCTGCGTGTAAACAAATGAATTATATTGTACTATTAAAGCGTTACAACGAAATTTAACTTTTTGAGTGCCCTTCGTACATTTGAGTTTTCAAAGTTAGATTTAAACAATGCAACTCAAACAAATGACAAACACTTAGAAAAAAATGTAACATTTTACTTTTAATAAAGGAAGATCATACAATAATAATAAAAAAAAAAAACTAAATTAATATAGGAAACCAAGGGAGATTTCAGGTAAACAGCAATCAAGAAAGAGACTGAGTATTTGAGGAAGGGTTGTAAAAAACTCAGCCCGGGTGGGTACCCGGGCAGCTACCCACCACAACCTTTATGGTTGTAAAAAACACGGTTTTAAAAAAAACCCAGCCCGGGTGGGTGGCTGGGTGAGTACCCGGTCAGCTACCCACTACAACCCTGATTTGAGGCAAAATCCTGGTCGAAATTACTTTTCATTTGTTTTAAAGTTAAAACCATTGCTGCGTCTCACTACTAGTAAGTCAGGGTTCGTACGCTTTTACCACAATTTAATAGAATTGTTAGCCTTATTAAAATGCAGGAAAAGTAGTTTGTCCGAGAAATGGCTTTATCATTCTTAACATTAATAACAAAAATACTAACAGGTGAAATGAAATTCAGTTTGCTGCAAAAGAATGAAGAAATCTAAGTTTTTTTACAGGTACCTTCAAAGTAGCTGTACGTGAGCTCCGTTAGTAGAACGAAGAATGTCGAGCCTGTACTAGATTTCACCCCAAGTGTTTAACATTTGCGGTGTAACAGTGTGGATTACTAATTGTATCCTTTTATTATAAAACGGATATATCAGAAACAGGTGTTTGATAAACCTTGTCTTTAACATAACTCCACAAAAAGAAATCCAGTGGAGTTATATCGAGCGATCGCGGAGGCCAAGGTATGGGTCCTCCAGGACCAATCCATCGTTCCGGAAACACTATTAATTAAAAAATCTCTTATATTTCTTCATTTATTTGCGGAAAACTGCATTCCATTTCACCTGTTAGTATTTTTGGTATTAATGTTTAGAATGATAAAGAACTTGGGGACGATGGGTTCTTGGGAACGATGTATTACAAATCCTACAACTGAACGAGGCGTCTATAATTCCTGCTATTTAAATATTAAATAGAAAAATTCTATTAAATTGTGGTAAAAGCGTACGGACCCTGTAAATACACTTAATGTTATACATACATAAATGTATGCATTTATTTAAAAAATAAATATAACACAACGTTTACTTAATTGTTTGTTTGTAAGAGGAAAGTAATTGAGGGGGTCGGGGAAAGAGTGCTAAGCTACATTTCTGAACTTCTGAGATATTTTAATTTAAAATTTGATCAAATACTCAAATCAAGATCTATAACAGTTTTCTCGCTAATGTCTTAGTAACATTTGAGATAGCCTGAGTAACAATATGACATTACTTTAATGATATTACTATTACGTTTTTTGTAAATTTGCCATATTCGTTGTGGGCATAATCATCTGGGGCAAAAAGGAAACCTGGAAAATATGCTACCACCAAGTGACATTAGAAACAAATTTTATGTAGGATACTATAATTTACAATATTAAGCAACAAATTACAGTGTTAGATTTATTTCACCAAAAATGTGGCTTGGCACTTTTTTGCCCCGACCCCCTCAATTGTCGATAGGTTTTTCTTTTATTTACGAGTAATATTTAAATATGGTTGATTTTACTACACATAAATGTTTATGTAAACCAATTTATACAATATATATATATTACCTGCATTTAGTATTTAGCAAAGTTGAGTGTATAGTATAGAGATGCTGGTTTATGAGTGCTTTTAACAGGTTTGAAGTCCTCTCAAAAACACTGGTCGTCTAAAAATGGCAACAATTTGTGGAACATTTTTCTAAAATTTGCCTTTAAAACTATCAAATACTCAGACAAACTCAGACATAGCTTTAAGAAGCTTTGGATATATTAGGTATATTTCAAAAAATTAGATCTAAAAAGGCTAAAAAATAACCCATTTTAAATTTTAATTATTTTTTATTATATGAAAAGTAAAACCATTTAAATGCACACGTCAAAGTATACATTTAAACACAAAGCCGAAACACAAAAAAAGCAAGTCTTCTCACAAAAACTTTCACTTCAACCGAGGTAAGAGGCAGCCAGATATGACATACTCCTGAAACAGACAGATCAACACACAAGTTAGTTATTATAAAATATGCTTTCTACAATTGTTGAGCAAATTTTAATATTTCCTTTTTTGGCCTGGATTTTGCATCAAATACTCGACTGTGAGGCGTAAAATTCCGTACACTGAAAAGATAGGGCAAATGGAAGGTTAGGAGCGGAGCCTTTGCCTCACTCCCCTCGCCGCTTTCGTCCGCACAAGCTGGTTTCGAAGGAAATTTCTTTTATCGCACGTAAGATCGTGGAAAGACCGGCAGCTCTACCGAAATTTTTTGAAATTTACATTATTAGAGTAACGTTTTATCTTTTACATATTTATAAGAGATTTTGGGGTGCTGGGTGGGTATTGAAACTCATTCTAGAAGTGTACAAATATGGAAATGCGATTAATATTATTTGTTTTTCTTATGGGGGCTCACTTGCTCCATTAGAGGAGTTACTGTGAAAATTGATTTAATAGATAAGTTTAGAGATCCTATAATTACCATAGGACACCATTATTCACAGCAGGTATCTGACTGCAGCCTCTACTAACCGGTTTTTACATGCATATTGCATGCATCGAAATGCATTAATATGTGTTGTACTAGAATCTTACTATAACAACGAACATGAGAGTAGTAGGACCTCAATCGTAATAGTTAAAAACTGAAAACGTAGTTTTGAGAAAAATGAATTTAAAGGCTGACCACTACATTAAAAAAACACTCAACGGATTAACATGAAATTCATACAACAAAAACTAGTGCTTAATTCGAAGGATTTTACTCATATCAATACTTTTATAAACAAGATTTTTCCCTCAGGATTCGTAAGTACAGTTCCAGAAGCCACCTATTTGCCTAATTTGAAAAGAAAAGGCTGGATAAAGTATTAAACTTTATTTATTGTATTGATTTTAGATAATCCACTAAGAAATACTAATGGTCACAACAAGGCACTATTTGTAAGAGTGTTCAACATTCCAGCAGATAACTAGGTCCAGAATAAATATAATTTTATTTTAAAATTTTCGTGAGGTTTACGTAAAATGTATTGTAAACTTGGTGTTATATGTAAAATAAAAAAACATACAACAGTTAATTGTTTTTTAAGGCCTATTTTTATACGCCTCTGACTACCCTTAAGAGCCTACGCTAGTCATGCGAAAAAACGCGCAAGCTAAAATTTAAGTCTATGGGAAGGTTTTTTTTTTTTTTTTTTTAAATTTCTCGCTCGCATTTTAATATTTTTAAAATATTTTTTTTTTCATAGGATGGCTGAGGGGAATTTCTTTTTTAGTTTTTACTTTTTCGATTTTGGTTCCAGTTCTTTTTTATATAATGGTACTTTCACTTTCAGAACCGGCCCCAACTGGTTCCAAAATTGAAAATGTCCACTTAAAAAAAAAGCCTAAAAACTGCCTAAAAATCTACCTAAAATTGCTGCTGAAATACTACTAAATGACCTAAAATGTTCGACATTCCTATTTAACACCCTTAGTGGGTGAATTTCTAAAATGACTGAAATACGTGTTTAAGAATTTTTTAGTAGATTTATTATCCCGAATTTAATTCTCCTACCTAAAAATGCTGCTGAGATATTGCGAAATGAACCAAAACGCCACTAAAAGAATTAAAGCAAAAAATATGTAAAAAAATTCTAAATTAAAATTATATTTTTTGCTTAAATATTAGGCCTTGAAACAACGATTATGGAGCGTTTTTTGTTTTGACTTTCTTAAAAAAACGGCTGAGATATTGCAGATTGAAAATTTAGGATGGCCGACATTTTGAAACATGACAGCAGATTAAAACAAATCAGGGATTAATTTATGAGTTTTAATGAACGGGATTTCTCACAAATTATCTTTCATTGTTGTAATCATTTTCGTAATCATAAGCATAAGACTATATTCACATCCGTTAGCGTCAAATTCTCTCCAAACTTGGCGACCAAAAATAAGTCTCCATAAATGAAGCCAAGTTGGCTAAGTTTATTAATTTAGTGAATTTCTTACTCAAATTCAGTTTTTATGAATCTTCTGTAATCGGATTCTTTGCATTATAGCTTGCTGCTTTCGAGTAACATTAGCTAAAATTATAAAACAGAAAAAAGAAAGCTACCTTGTGCAGGCCGGAAGGACTTTTGATCTTTACTTTTGACTGCACATTTTCTTACACAGTATAATTACGCATATATATGTTTAGACAAACTTTCATAATAAAAAGATAAATTTAAAAAATAATTTCACTAGATTTAAATGTTACATTTTTTAAAATTATTATTTCAGATCCAGAAAATTCCATATGTTTTAAATAAAAAATTACATAAACGGATTTCTTTTAAAAGAAATTTTTTTAAACACAGAAAACTGAAAATAGCACCAATGTCAAGAAAATTCCATACTTGCCATATATCAAATACACTTATAAACCACATTCTTTGATCTTTAAATGGTCTTTTTTTATAATACTGCTGTGAATTTTAGTTTTCATAGCTATTTTGATTATACAGTTATTGACAAATTTACGTTCTTACAAATTATATAATTTTTTCTATAGCTAAAATTTTAATATTTGGTAAAAAAATACATTTATTCGTATTTGTAATAATTATATAATGGTTACATACGAAATTTTTCATTATTAGGTTTTAGGTATTTTAGTACACTTTCGGAAGATAAAGTTCACATGTACCGTTTTAAACGCAAACTCCAATTTGCACACACACATTCATCAGAATTGGGTTTTGGACAGGACTTATGGATTTTATTAGTTAAATCATATAAAGAGTGATAGTGCATATTAACCGACCAGAGAAAGTTCCGAATAATTTGGGTTTTATGGTTGAAGGTTGTTAATCTAATCACATATCAGCGTGCACTTCTAAATTTGTGACACACAGATTTAAAGTGACCATAGAAAGGTAATCCAATTTCATTGCTTAATTAGTTTGATTCTCAGTTTTTCAATTGCATAACAACAACAAAAAAAAAAATGTAGGTAAATTGAACCCAATAAAAATCATCTAATAACACCATTTAAAAGAAATTATTTTAATTGAAAAATATTATTATTATTCCTCACCATTTTCGGCTTGCACATAGTAATTTCCCAAAAGTATTAAGGTCCACAAGAAACAAATATCTCTCATTATTGAACAAAATACACGATATGTGTAATTCAAGCTATGTGTTTCAAAAGTCAATTCCAGCACGTGTAAATGTTTTTCTGATTTGCTTTACAAATGAATTAGACTTGAAATGAAAAGCCAAAAACGGATTACTATTATCCCGCCATCTTTTGAGCGTAATTAAAAACACGAGAACTCAATACAGAGAGCGCGTCAGTAGAGCTAACAAAAGAACGTGTTCAGTAAAGCTTACCGAAGTGATAAAACTCGCCGGTTACTTGATAAGCTCTATTCTGAGAAAGGTACGAGCGTGTTCAGTGCAAATTCAGCCTTTTGACCAATTAGATAACCGCGTCGTCAAGTAATCACTGAGATCGATCACTTTGATTAAATCCACTGGACGAGCCCCAACCTTACCGAAGAAAACTGTGAGATCAGTTTGTTATCAATGCATATAATTGAAAATGACCGAAGTAACCGGTAAGCGACCAACTTACCAAAACTATTTCACGGGTCACTATTATAAAACTATTTAAAACTATTTAAACCATTTAAAACTATTTAAAACTAAACTATTTAATTGGGCCACGTGATCGGTTATTTATACAGGTGGTGATATTTACAGTAACAAAACAATAATATTGCGACGACGCTAAGACAGATGACGATGTACGACAGGCTGGTAAATACCGTGCAGTTGGCATTGAATACATATACATATAGAACGGAGAGCTAATTTCCTATACATACTTTAACATTTAAGCAAGCTGTCCGCCCATGAATACAATTTCGCCATAAAGGTTTCTTAGTCTGTTTCGCTTTGAATTAAAATTATGGCCAAACAATGCTCCCATTGGCGAATAGGTCGCGCTCTGAAAATGGTACGATAAACGTTTTAGTAAACAAAGCAGACCACCTATCTATATTAAAGCTCAGTGACAGTGGGTCTGTCAACCTGTTAGCGACGCTTGAGTCACGTGATGCTCTTTTCGTGACTCACATGCTTTATAAGCAAGAATGCAGGTGCACGAAAAGAGCATCACGTGACTCGAGCGGTCCAAAGGGAGATACAAACGCTAAACGTAGTGCGGCAGCCTATCTTTTTTGTCAGCCTCGACTGGCGTGCCTCTATATGATAATGGCGACATACAATGCCCAGACTGGGCGTTTGTCAAAACTGTGGCAAACCTAGGCATTTTTTATTCCAGAAGTTGGCGATATTCGGCTGGACGAGTTCCATTATATGAGCCAGACCAGGGCTATACTAGATACCGGGCTTGCTCATTCATTATCATGACGTCACAAAAGGTGGCTGGCGGCGACGAAAGACATACAGCGATTGGCGCAAAACGATGGGCGCGTCGCTTTGTACCAATCGCTGGTCGCGGTCAGCCACTATTTGTGACGTTTTGAGAGTGAATGAGCAAGCCCGATTTCTAGTGTTGCCTTGTCTATACGCGTTGGTAACTAACCTATTTCATCGGTTACTTCGCAAAGCTGCATTGAACAAGCCCTTCATTTCGTACCTTTCTAGAATTTAGCTGTAAGTAATCGGTCATATCGGTCACTTTGGTCACGATCAACGAAATACACGGCCGATTCATGACGTTTAATCAAGGCAACACTAGATACCGGGCTTGCTCATTCACTCTCAAAACGTCACAAATGGTGGCTGACCGCGACCAGCGATTGGTCCAAAGCAACGCGCCCATCGTTTTGTGCCAATCGCTGTATGTCTTTCCTCCTAGTCAGCCACCTTTTGTGACGTCATCATAATGAATGAGCAAGCCCGGTATGTAGTGTAGCCCTGGTTTAATACGTTCCACGGTGTGCATCATCTTTACAAGCGATTACTACAAAGTAGCGCGCCCATCGTAATGTGCCAATCGCCGTGTAAATATTATCCACTCTGTGGACGTTTTAAAAGTCATGAAATTACCGTGTATTTCGTTGGTCGCGCTTTCGTCGTATCCAGTTAATCTAACCAAAGCGACTGATCTCACCAGCACTTTCTGCTCGATACAGGGAAGGTACGAAACGAAAAGCTTCTCGTAAAGGCAAAGACGAAAAGGTAAAAGACGTAAAAAATAAAAGGCAAATCGTGAAGTCAGCCGCGACTTATGTTATACACGGCCGGTGTATGACGTTTAAAACGTCACATGGAGTGGATCATTTTTACACAGCGATTGGTGCAAAACGGTGGGTTCGGCGCTTTACACCAATCACCATGTAAAAATGATCCACCTCATGTGACGTTTTAAACGTCATGCACCGGCCGTGTGTAACCTAAGTCGCGAGTCAACACGAACACCTTTTGGTATCGCATCATATTCTCGCATATGTCAAAAAACGAGGATATCAGCTGGGATCTGAATTTTGTAGGACGTGTTCGTTCAGTACAGCTTACCATAGAGTGCCTCGATATGAGAGTGGTAACATACGCGATTTAAAATGTGATTAATTTAGACGATTCTGTACAAAATCTAATCGCCAAACATCTTAGAAAGCCTGCCATTATTCTCAAACTAATGCTTGTTGACTTGTCTCAATCATTTAACTACGTAACTCTTTGGTAATTTTGTCGACTCACTCGTATAATAGAACGCATCCAGGCGAATATCGCCAAGTTCTGGAATGTCGGTTTGCCATATCTCGGACAAACGCGTCTATCTAAGCACAGTCTGAGCATCGCATGTCGCCACTTCCTATAAAGGCATCCTAGCTTACCAAAGTGATTAATCTCACCGTTTATTTGACGTCACTATCCAACGGTCGAGGATAATGTTCCTCAATATAAGAGTAACGATATACGGGTATAACCAGGGCTACACTAGCTACCGGGCTGGCTCATTCATTATCATGACGTCCGTAATGGCGGCTGGCCTCGACCAGCGATTGGTACAAATAGAAACGACAAAACGAAAGACATACAGCTATTGGCACAAAACGATGGGCCCGTTGCCTTATACCAATAGCTGGTCGGGCCAACCACCATTTGTAACGTCATTATAATGAATGAGCAAGCCTGGTATCTAGTGTAGCCCTCGAGGCTAACGAAAAAGACAGGCTACCGCGGTGCATTCCACTTATCTTTTTTTACAGACCGCTAGAGTGACGTGATGCTCTTTTCGTACACCTGCATTGGTGGATTCGAGCATCACGTGACTCCCGCGGTCTGTAAAAAAAGATACGCGTAAAGCACCGCGGTAGCCTTTCTTTTTCGTTAGCCTCGGTCTGGCCAAGGCAACACTAGAAACCGGGCTTGCTCACTCAGTCTCAAAACGTCACAAATAGTGGCTGACCGCGACCACCGATTGGTACAAAGCGACGCGCCCATCGTTTTGTGCCAATCGCTGTATGTCTTTCGTCACCGCCAGCCACCTTTTTTGACGTCATGATAATGAATGAACAAGCCCGGTATCTAGTATAGCAAAAAAGGTAATTATTAGTAAAAAAGGTAAGTAGAATGCACCGCGGTAGCCTGTCTTTTTCATTAGCCTCGAGGGCTACAGTAGATACCAGGCTTGCTCATTCCTTATAATGACGTTACAAATGGTGGTTGGCCCGACCAGCGATTGGTATAAGGCAACGGGCCCATCGTTTTGTGCCAATAGCTGTATGTCTTTCGTTTTGTCGTTTCGCTTTGTACCAATCGCTGGTCGCGGCCAGCCGCCATTTCGGACGTCATGATAATGAATGAGCCAGCCCGGTAGCTAGTATAGCCCTGGTTATACCCGTATATCGTTACTCTTATATTGAGGAACGTTATCCTCGACCGTTGGATAGTGACGTCAAATAAACGGTGAGATTAATCACTTTGGTAAGCTAGGATGCCTTTATAGGAAGTGGCGACATGCGATGCTCAGACTGTGCTTAGATAGACGCGTTTGTCCGAGATATGGCAAACCGACATTCCAGAACTTGGCGATATTCGCCTGGATGCGTTCTATTATACGAGTGAGTCGACAAAATTACCAAAGAGTTACGTAGTTAAATGATTGAGACAAGTCAACAAGCATTAGTTTGAGAATAATGGCAGGCTTTCTAAGATGTTTGGCGATTAGATTTTGTACAGAATCGTCTAAATTAATCACATTTTAAATCGCGTATGTTACCACTCTCATATCGAGGCACTCTATGATAAGCTGTACTGAACGAACACGTCCTACAAAATTCAGATCCCAGCTGATTCCCTCGTTTTTTGACATATGCGAGAATATGATGCGATACCAAAGGGTGTTCGTGCTGACTCGCGACTTACGTTATACACGGACGGTGCATGACGTTTAAAACGTCACATGAGGTGGATCATTTTTACATGGTAATTGGTGTAAAGCGCCGAACCCACCGTTTTGCACCAATCGCTGTGTAAAAATGATCCACTCTATGTGACGTTTTAAACGTCATACACCGGCCGTGTATAACATAAGTCGCGGCTGACTTCACGATTTGCCTTTTAGTTTTTACGTCTTTTACCTTTTCGTCTTTGCCTTTACGAGAAGCTTTTCGTTTCGTACCTTCCCTGTATCGAGCAGAAAGTGCTGGTGAGATCAGTCGCTTTGGTTAGATTAACTGTATACGACGAAAGCGCGACCAACGAAATACACGGTAATTTCATGACTTTTAAAACGTCACACAGAGTGGATAATATTTACACGGCGATTGGCACATTACGATGGGCGCGCTACTTTGTACTAATCGCTTGTAAAGATGATGCACACCGTGGGACGTGTTAAACGTCATGAATCGGCCGTGTATTTCGTTGATCGTGACCAAAGTGACCGATATGACCGATTACTTACAGCTAAATTCTAGAAATGTGAAATGTTTTAAATTTTGTCTTCCACAGCACATTTTTAAAAATGCAGAATAAACAGTTTACTGTTTTATTTGTTAAAGGGACACAGGCCCTGTACTTCCCATTTAAGATGAATTTATAACACAAGAACGTTAAAATAGAATTACACATGTTCTTCCACGAGAGGTCTGGCGAACATCTGAGAAAAAATTCTTAATTCCTTTTACTGTTAGTGCTGTTTAACTAATCTAAACACAATACGAAAGAATAAATTTTATAATTTTTTTTTTCAAATAATCAGCGATAAATAAAATATAGTTTAGTAAACTTAAATTTCTAAAATTCATCGTCCTTCATTTTTTGTAAAATTATTTTTATTATTCAAAATATTAGATTACTAAAATAGGTGGTTCAAAATATTAGAATACTTATGAATTTTCCTGATTGATTCAGAAGGTTGCATAAATTAAGCATAAAATTAGCTTCTGCGGGACTTCTTCTTAAGTTATAAAAACGCAAAACATCCACATTGTTTTCATTTTGTGTGATACACGGGTTATTCGTCCGCTTATCTAATTTTTTTTATTTAACTTCTTATTTTCGTTTGATCTGTAGTATTAATAAAAAAGACTTCAGTAAAAAGAAAGCCAACTCAGTTGGATAATAGTCAATTCGTATGATATATTTACCGATCAGTGTGATTGAATTAAAAACAATAAAGAAGAAAAGTTCTTAAAATATTGTGTGTAACATAGATTTTATTAATTTCTGAAAAATCTTAAATCTTAGACTTGTGTAGTTTTTGAAGTCATTGATTCAATTGTCAACAAAAAAGGACGACAAAATATAATAAATCATTCTGAAGTCGATTGTTTTATAGCATCATCGATAATGCAATTAATTGTGTGTATCGGTTCTGCCGATAATTGATATATTATTAAGGGACATATTATATATATTATTAAAGGACACTCCAAATTTTTATTCTTCATTATCCTCTTCCTACTATGGAAAATGACTTCTGACAGAATGTTTTAAATCCATTTTATTTAACTAATATTTCAATTGTTAGTTTAAAATGCCTGAACATGCAGACAAATGCACTGCTAAAATTATATAAATATATACAGGTCCGTATGTTGTTGCGTACTAAATTCTGGCCAAACAATCAGGCCGCCAGGCAGTGAGATTTTTTTTTATCTAGCGGTACATAATCGTTATTTTTAAAAGTTAAAATTTACGCACCATATGACTTATCTGCAGGGCCTGATTACTGACGGGGCACACTTCCACCAGTAAAATTTTACAGAAATTTTCATATTACTGAAACGCCCTCAAAATGCATGCAAATGAACAATTCAGCAGGCATAATTAATGCAAAATTACTTTCATGAATAAGGAAAAAAAATCCATTATTTTTTACTGGTGGAAGTGTGCCCCGTTGGTAATCAGGCCCTGCTTATCTGAGTATCAAACTATCCAAATTAGCCTAATACATGAATAGTTTTGTCAGGTAACACACATAACACTAGCAGAAGACGCTGGAAGCAGCCGACTGCTTCATTGTCTTGCAGAAAAAATCTTGATTCATTGCACTAGCAATTTTAATTCACAGTTACTTGAATAGTGATAACATGTATCTGTATCCGTAGCTGTTTCCGAAATTTTTGTTTAAATATGGGATTCTGCGTATAATAAGATAATCTATGCGTACAATAAAATAATGTATGCTTTATTAATATTTATAAATTCACTGAAGGTTTAAACATATTATATCACAGCATATTAATTAAATTTCCCCATAGCTATAAAGCTAGACTCCTAATCTATTAAAAACAACAAAAAATTTCTACATTAAAATACTGGTGGAAGCTTGCACTGCGGTAATTTCATGTGATCATGACGTTTAGAAATTGCTCGAAATATTTCTGCAAACAGAAATCCCACAAATAGCAAAAAAAAAGGACTTCCAGATTTTTGTCAATTTTCTATAATTCTGAACCTCAGTATTTTGAAGTCTTTGAGGCTGTTTTGCATCAGAAATCTTTTTCTTGTAATATCTTTGAAGTACTGCTTGCGAATTCAATAGATATAAATTAGATGTTACGCGTTGGATGAGAATAATATTGCGAACAAGAGGGGATCCTTTAATTTGTTTGAATAATGTAGTATATTTTATATCGCATGCGCCCAGTAACATATTTATACTCTATAGTATTTTCATTGTTTTTAAAATAAGAAGCTATTGAATGAATGTTCTTCATTTTAATTTTTCCTTCAGCATGCATGCAATACATTTTATTTCTTTCTTTAATGTTTTTTTAAGTTTTCAATTGATTGCTATTCACATAGCTCAAACCATAAATTGCGTGCTGTTTTTTCCGTATAAACTCGCGTATAAGCCGATTCCCAAATTTGAGACGAAAACAGATTTAATACCGGTAATTGAGTATGGTTTTCTACGCCTTATTTAATGTCACCAGCGGGGAAGAGCGAGCTATGCTCGGTTAAAATTAGCTTCTTTGTGTTCAACTTGATATAACAAGAAATTCTCTGTACAACATATAACAATCATTTCTATGTACCCTGATTGGTTAAATTCTGTTTTTGAAAACGTTCTATGGATTCTGATTGGTTGAATCATGTATCTCCGCTCCTACTTACAAAACGTTAAGATACAAAACACTGGGGATTTCTAGAAAATTCCTTCAGATTCTAAAAACCAAATTTTTCGCCAAATATCGCGAAATTTTGTGCACATTCTTTCATTTGGCGTCAAGCATGGGTTTTGGCATTTGTTATCTTGAAAGTCAGTTTTCCCGCCAAATTTCGCCAAATTTGACGATGTTTGGCGAAATGTTTTTAACTTTGCTATTTCGTTTACGGCCAATTGTTTAACAACTTAATAACTGTTTCAAGCTTCATTCACATTGAAATGCACTGACCCGTAGTGATCACTGAATGAGGATATAATCTAATTTTCTTGAACGTGCAGACAAATGCACTGCTAAAATTATATAAATATATACAGGTCCCCAATGGTCTTCTTATAACCCAAAGCAGTAGGATACAAAATTTAGTCAAAATCGTTAGGTCCGTTTTTTAGATAAAATGAGCTTGACCCGTAGTGACCCAAAAATGACCCACTAATAGAATTTTCTGGTACATGTGACCTAGTCCAATGGTCTTCTCGTAATCAAAAACGACAGGATACAAAATTTAGTCAAAATCGTTAGAGCCGTTTTTCAAATAAAATTAGCTTGACCCTGAACGATAGTGACTCAAAATGACCCACTTATCGAATTTTCTCGAACATGTGACCTAGCCCAATGGTTTTTTCGTACTCGAAAACGGTAATATGCAAAATTTAGTCAGAAATTTTTAAAATAAAATGTGCATCTATACACACAGATAGACATACAAGATTTGCTCATATTATAATACATGGTTTAATTCAAAACTATTTACGACGAAGATAACTATTGTAAAATATTGGTATTAAAGCTGTTTTCATCTCAAATTCGGGAGTCGGCTTATACGCGTGTATGTATACGGTATATAGAATATAGGGTACACTGGCCAATTAACTTAAGAAAAAGTAAATTTTTAAAAGCTGGTGATAAATTGATATACTTTTCAATTATCTTAATTAATTTTAGGCAAAAATTAGCTTAGTGATATGTTTTTTCTTCATAAACTATTATGAGAATAAAAATAAAATTTGTTTAATTAAAAAAAGTCTTACCAAAAAAGAACTAGCACATAAGTTCTTCATCGAAAGATATATTGATTTCTTACATTAATAAAGGTAAATTTGTTTTATTTTGAAGTTTAAGGAATCTCTTATTTAAAAAAAATCTAATTCGTAAATTGTTTATTGACAAAATATCGAATTATTTTTATCAGTAACACATTGTTACAATTTTATTTGCAGTTGCGATTTTTAAGACTCGTACTCTTTTTTTTTTTGACTATGTTGTATTAATTTCCATGACAATAACATTGTTGTGCTACAAAAGATACAGCAAAATATATACAAAAATATACATCCATGTATACATCTGGTTTATTAGGTGTACGAAGTCCTTGAACAGCAGGCTAAGTTATAAGTGGTATGGCAGTTAATTTTACTTTTACATTAGTGGATTAGAATTTCGTTCCCATTAATAATTTTATAGAAATTTTCTTTGTTTACAGATTTAGCTTGTGTAAACCATGGCAACAGTTGCAAGAGTCCATTTGCAATCAATATAATACACATTTTCCACCATTGTGCAGTTCATTTCCACATCTACCAGAGCAATATTAAATATTTCTATTGTTTTTAGTTACTTAGCTCTAAATAAGACAAATACATGCAATTTTAAAGATTTTCTTTATATTTGAATGTTAATTACCGCACACTGAACAGTGCATTGGAAACTGGAACAATAACTACTTTGATAATTTTTATATGCAAATGCAAGCCTATTGTACTAACGCTACATCGTGAAAAAAAAGTCAGTATATCCATTACGAGCCATGGTAAAAGCAAAACTTAAGCAACGTCGACGTATCACAGTCGAAAGTGCATGAGGAAGTTATAAAAATTATTTGATTATAACAAGTGTTAATCAGATATCAACTCCTATATTAGCTCATCGAGAAGCTAATGAAATACTTGGACATTCTTGTGGTGATTTTTTTTCCAGACTTACGGAGCAAAAAATGGGCGTACCGTAGAGGGCACATTGAGGACTGAAGAATTAACTCTTTGAAAGACAGTAGTATATTATTTATACAACTTAATGATGCATATATGAATCAATTAAAATTTAATTTTTAACAAATAAATTAAGTTCAAGTATGTTTAAGTAAAAATATTTATATTAGTAATTACAATCGGAAAAGTACGAACAGTTGATGTGGGTTAAGGGGCTTCCGAGTTGCTATCAACTTTACGCCCAGTCTATTGTGAGTAGAATGTCTTGTAAAAATGAGCCGTTGATTAGTAATTACAGAAGACTGCTTTTAAATAAAGTGAAAAATTTCTCATTAAAATTTCTGGTGTCTAATCCTGCATATGAGTATAAAAATACATACTTCCAAAGGAAAAAATCTTGCAGTTTAGGGTTAAATTCTATTGTCATTCAATTATTCAACATTTTAGTAACATTTTGACACTGAAAGGTTTAAGATTGAATCACAGTTGTGAATTTCAAACAAGGGGCTTGTTAAATTGGTATTGGTATGAGTGTTATTTCTAACTCTGTTGATTTGTGTTTTGTTTATATTTAAAAAAAATTTAATGCAATGTTTTGTTTTGTAATTGATACAGTTCATGAAAAACAAATTAACTATCGGTAGTTACATTTAGACTGCATATAATACAGCCAGCATATACGGATTTAAACATTTGTAACACGAAAATTTAAATCCTGTATTGGGATATTAGTAAATTACAATATCTGATATATGAATAATATTTGATTAGGCAACATATTTCTAAAAAAAATTATTTCGTTATAGCGTGGAATAGCTCTTAATTTTCTTTATTAAGAAATGCCTTGATTAATCATAGTTCAATAATACCCATCTTTCTTTTATAAATAATATAAGTTTCTTAGCATCCGTATTTTGAAAGCTAAGGGATTTGTTTAATAGTATTTGTTTTAATACTGAATTTGACAGATAATTGTGAGTTAAATTTGTATTAAACAGAAGAATTTTTTAATTAAAATATTCAGATATAGTGTTTAAAAGCTAAGAACTACACATATACTTCACACTGCATAACTGCAATAATAGAGACAGTATTTCATCGTGTTTCGAGAATTTCATAAATTCTTTTATTCTAACTATTCGGTAGAATTTATGATTACTTAATAAGTATGCTTACCTTGAGAGAAAACGACAGATTACGTTTATTAGGGTTTTTCCTAAAACTCATCAAAGTATCAGTGGCATATGATGAAAATTAAGTACCTTGTGAGTTAAAATGCTACAAATTATGCATTATTACCACCATATTATTGTCATTACTTAGTATTTGTATTACAGCGATAAGCCGTTTTACTGGGCGTTTGAATTATTGAAATGTTTTAGACTGCATAATTGCAATATTTATCGTTGTAAATTAGTTTGTTTCAAATAAGTTTAAAGCTATTCGTTTAGCAGTTTATGATTACTTAAGTCACTCTCTTTTTCCCTTTATGATTACTCTATAACTATGCATACTGCAATATAAAACAACAAATTACGTGTATTTTTTTCCCTTAAACTCTTAGAAATCAAACTATGAGTGACAAATGAAAAAATAAAGAATCTTACTGGTGAAAATTCTACAAATACGGCATACAAATTCTACAAATACCTCTTGTCATATTATTATCACTACTTACTGTTTTTGTAGAATTACATTTAATAAAAATTTAAATATGTATCATGAATTTTTAATCTTATTTCACTTTAGAAACTGTTGAAGATTACTTAATAGTTATGCTTATAGCGAGAGAAGATGACAAATTGCATGCATTATAATTTCCCTAAAACTCTTGTGAGTCAAAGAATCGACACTAAACAATAGAAAAACGAAAACAGAATTTATCATGAAATTTCCCACTCGTTAATACATTCTAATAACATTTCAGAAGAGTTGATGTTTATATAATAAATAATCTCACCGAGAGAAAATGACAAAATACTTGTATTATAATTTTCTTAAAGCTCTTGTGAGTCAAAGAATCAGTGTTAAAGAATAAAAATAACGAAGAAAGAATTTATCATGAAATTTACGACCCGTTAATCCATTCTTATAACACTTCAGAAAAGTTGATGTTTATACAATAAATAAGTTTACTGTGAGAGAAAACGACAACATACATGTATTATAATTTTTCTAAAACTCTTGTGAATCAAAGAATTACAGACAAATAAATAATAAAAATAAAGAAGAACGAATGTATTAGGAAAATTCTCAACACACTTCAGAAAAGTTGATATTTACTTAATAATTAAGTTTACCATGAAAGAAAACTACGAACTGAGGGTATCGTGGTTTTCCCTAAAACTCCTAGGAATCAAAGTATCAGTGGTCAATGATAAAAATAAAGAATCTTGTGGCTTTAAATGCTACAAATTATGTAATTTTCTCGTCATATTATTGTCAGTACTTGGTGTTTACATTACAGGAGCCAAACATTCTAACGGGCATTTGAATTACTCAAATGCTTCAGACTACATAATTTCAATAGCCTCTGCGTCGATGTACTTCAGTTTATTTCGAGCAAGTTCCAACCTAAACAGAGTACGAAATGCAATAAATAAAATACCATTAACGCGTAGAAAAACATCTTTATTTATCGTAATATTTCTGTTAGTAATGTTTTCAATTTTAAGTTTAGTATTTATTCGAATTATATATAAGTATTTTAGTGAAGATTATCTCTTTTTCCTAACAATGTATGAGTTTAAAAGTTTAAGTTTAAGGCGAGTTATTTTTGTTGCATGTGTTGCACTTCGTAATTTTCTTCAAGTTATTATACCAACTGTCTTAAACAGCATGTTTTGCACTGTATGCTACCATTGGAAAGAAGTTCTATTGTCAGTGAAAGACGAACTCCAAATTATGGGAATAAAATATTTCACTGATTCAAATAAAATAGACGAGTCATTAAGTTTGCTGGGAAAATGTCGCTTTCTGTGGCGTGTAACGAAATTAATAAAAGATACGTTTTCATCATTTTTATTTTTCTTGATTGTCATGCAAGTGGTGGTAATGTTTTTGCTATCTGCTATCCTCACAGAACCAAAAGCAGAAAGCTCACAATTAGAAGGAAGATTATGGCTTGCTTGTATACTAACAGTGTATGTTTTTTATTTCACATGTACTGTGTATATATCATCAGAAATACCAGAGGAATTGGAAGAAATTCTTATAATATTGAAGGACCTTCAAGAATTTTTATGCCTGAAACAGGAACGAGCTGAGTTAAATTTTTTAAAAGAACAGTTGAAATTACTTACCGAAAGAAAAGTGATAGTTTTGTCTATAAGAGGCTGGGCAGATCTGAACAAGGGCTTAATATTGACCACATTCGGAAGTATCGTTACTTATGGATTAATCATTACGCAAATTTCGGAACAAAGGATTAAAGAAACAGAGAATGGAGGAAATTGATTAAAGGGATTTAAAAAAAAAATAATAATAAAGAAAGCTGTGTGCTTTCCATCAAGGACATCAGAGGAACTGCGGAAATTTCCAGAATTTTTATGTTTGAAACAGGAACGAGTCGAGTTTACTTTTTTAAAATAAACAGTTGAAATTACTTTACGAAAGAAAAGTGATATACACTCAGTGCCATAAAAATTGGCGCACCAAGAAAGAGGTGTCCGAATGAACCGAAATTTTATACATGTGAGTACAACGTTGGTATCAGTAAGTGATTAGTAAGTGATAGATTTGTAAGAGATTGTTAAGTCATTTGTAAGTTTAGTTTTGTTAGTGATTACAAATCTAAAGCAAAAGGATAGTTATATTATAAGAAAATTTACAAATGAATGGCGATTCAGTATCCTGTTGGGCCACCTCTAGCTTGACTACAGGATGCGATACGGCTGGCACTGATGCATACAGGTTCCGTATAGTGTCCGGCATTATCTCATTCCACAGTTCCGGTAATTGATCAGCCAAACTCGTAGGTTGCCCAACCTGCCGTTCCAAGTTATTCCAAACATGCTCGATTGGTGACAAATCTGGGGATCAGGCAGGCCAGGGTAAGGTGGTAATATGGCGGAGGCATTCTTGTTGTAATTGAGCATTATCCTGTTGAAAAATGCCTGCTGGAAGCTCTTGCATGAGTAGCAGATGTCCCGAACATACCGCTGGGCTCTTAAGGTGTCATCGATCAATATTATAGGTGACCAAACATTTTTAAACACGATAACAAAGGGGGTCAGTTAGCCCTAGAACTACCACGAGCCGTCATTTTGACAGTTACCAAATAAATTTATTCCGATTCGAACCAGAAATTTATTTTTTAAATAAATTATATATAAAACTCACAGAAATACGTTAAATGAAAAACTTAAGAGCCTACATCAGTCACGCGAAAAAACGCTCCCGCTAATGTTAAGTCTATGGGAAGGTTATCGCGCGATTTCTCGCTCGAATTTTAATATTTTTAAATGATTTTTTTTTGCATAGGATAGCTGAGGTTGATCTCTAACGTTGTTAGTTTTTACTTTTTCGATTTTGGTTCCAGTTTTTTTTATACAAGGGTAATTTCACTTTCAGTACCGGTTCCAACCGGTTCCAAAATTGAAAATGTCCGCTTATAAAAAAACCGTAACCAAAATCGAAAAAGTAAAAACTAACAACGTTAGAGATTGACCTCAACTATCCTATGCAAAAAAAGCATTTAAAAATATTAAAATGCGAGCGAGAAATCGCCCGATAACCTTCCCATAGACTTAACATTAGCTGGAGCGTTTCTTCGCGTGACTAGCGTAGGCTCTTAAGTAGTTTTAAATAAAATTTCTGGTGTGAAATAGTTTTAAAAAACTTGAGTAAAATTTCCGGTAGTTTTAGTGTTAAAAATCCAAATCCAAAACCCAAATTAGCAATAGCATATCCAGTGTTGTGGGCTACTTTTTTAAAATTAAGATTGCTTGATTGACACCACTTTTTTGAAAGAGCATAATTCGTCTTGTCTTCGTCCTGCTTAATTTGTCATTAACTAAGGCAAATTTTACTTTCAACAAAAACTGGTATCATTCAAGAAAAGTGAATTAAAAAAAAGTAGCCCACTGGCAACACTGCGCATATCTTTAACCAGTCTTCAACCAGTGTATAGCGTGAATCTCATTTCGATGTTCTGTACAACCCTTATTTTGCGATAAGGGCATGATTTCACTAGCCAAACTTTTAAGCACGCTATCCTTAAATACTTTTTATACGCAAATTACTAAATACATGCACGAATTCGAAAACTAAGTGTAGCGTCTATATAGAGTAGAGATCTGCACGGGCCGGAATTTCCAGGCCCGGGCCCGGATCGGCCCGAACAAAACCTATCTTGGCCCGGCCCGGCCCGGTGCAAAAATAAAAAGTTCGGCCCAAGCCCGGCCCGGCCCGTTTATATTTTCACATTTCATTGCCCTGCCCGGCCCGTACGGAAATCAGGGAAAAAAGGCCCAGCCCGATATGGCCTGACACAATTTCTGCAATTTCTACTATTTTGAAAAAATTGAGATTTTTAGCATATAATTAAGATTTCTTTAAAGAATACTGCATACATAATATTTATGGGCAAAGTTTACAGTATATTTTAAAATTGCAATGTGTTCGCAAGACAGTAAATACACAATAGCAACATTAATAATTAACTTAGTTTCTAAGACTTTCAACATTTAAATAAGGATTCAAAAAAATTAATCTAGTTTAGAATAAACAGAAGAAAAGAGGGTTAAAACATCATAACTTTTGAAGTTGTATAATAAAAAGTAGATTTATGAAAATATTTCTCTGTCATTTATTAAAGCTTTTCTCAAATCCAAAGGACCTACTTTCTGATACATTTCTAAATTCATTCCTTTTCGGAAACACATAGGATTGGCAGGTGTTCTTATTCAGAAACTATGTAATCGAACAGCGTTATTTATTTTTTGATAAAAGCAATATATCTTTGAGAAAATATTGTCAAAGTTAGCGTTTTGAATCGAATTTCTGGAAGCGATAGCATGGGAAAGGGGAAAAATCTGAAGCCACGTGACAAGCATCTCTTATATATCGACAAGTAATTTATTTTTTTAAAAATGGAAAATGCTATTTGATTCCATATTCCTTCAGTAGTCAGGCTTGTCAATTTTATGACTTTACAGTTAAAAATTAGTCAGAAAATGAGTCAAGGTTTCGCGTTGTTGAATAAGAATTTAAGAACCACCTTTAAGGTATATTGTTAAAGATTACATTAACAGAAGTTCATTTTCGCTATTAATACTTTTACAAAACATATTGCCTGCCCTACACATCCAGAAAACAATTAAGTCCAGTTCCGGCCCGGCTCGACTATGAAGAAAAAAATTCAAGCCTCATCTAGGCCCGGCACGAGTCTGCTAAAAAAATATTAAGTCCATGTAACCGTCCGGTGTCGATTTCTACGGTGGACAACTTGCATTTCTCTATTATGTTGTTAAACTATCATGGGCTCGTGACGCTCATTTATAGTTATTCTTGCGAAAACCATTCTTTGAAAATAGCTCATATTTTATCGGTTCTGTTTAAATTTTTATATCGGGCCGATGGCCTGCTAAATTTTTTTATCGCCCCGGATAGCCCGTTCAATTTTTTTGCCGGCCCGATCCGTTTATTTTGTTTGTCGGCCGGCCCCGCCCCTTGAAAAAATTGCTCTAATTTTGCCGGCCCGGCCCGTTTGAAAATTCACCTTCAATCCGTCGGTCCGGTCCGGCCCGGCCCGAGGGCCGGGTCAGGTACGAGTCTCGGGCCAGGCCCGGGCCCGTGCAGACCTCTAATATAGAGATATATATACTGTGTTCTATATATACTATATTCTATTTGCTGTATTCTATTTGCTTGCTGCTATTCTATATTGTGTATCTATATATACTGTGTGTATGGTAATGTCATTTTCCTTTGCTAGGGCAGGCAACTATGATGTGCGACGTCTGTACCGTTCAAAATGGGATACATGCCGCAGTTTCTTTTGTACGGTATGCCGCGATTAATGAAATTCAAATCATCAGACATTGAGGAATGTTCAAACAGCATAAAGTTTACTACACCTAAGGAGAAAAAGGGAAAAATAAAAAGTAACAAGGCGAAGAAAGATGCATGTCAAGATGATAATAATCAGGCTCTTATGGAGGGGGTAGAGCCGGTACAAATTACCGATGCCGTGTTCTCCTGGGGGACCCGACTTCGGGCCGGCTTAGTTTTTAAACAGAATAGCAGACTCGTACTTTTTACGCAAAAACTTTAAAGTAAACTAACAGATATTAAAATTTAAAAAGTCCAAATATGCTAGAATGCCCTTACGGGTCGGACAAGTGTGTGTGTGTGTGTGGGGTGTGGGGTGGGGGGTAGGCCCTGAATCCCTGCGTATGTACCAAATACTTGACAATTGGGCGTTTTATGTTCGTAAAACTGTCCAGCTTTTAGTAAAAAGCAGCTGAATGCACATAGTAAAGACGCAGGAATCAGACAGTCGGCGCCGGTGAGATTTAAGAGGCTACTTCACTCACGCGGAAACACCCGCTTTCTAATGTTAATTCTATGGGAGAAAATTTTAAAAATGTCTCGTTTGCATTTCAATATTTAATTTTCTTTTTCATTGGATAGCTGAGGTCGATCTCTACGCAGGTCGTTTTTTTACTTTTTCGATTTTGTTTACAAGTTTTATTTATTTTTTATTAAGATACTTTCATTTCGTTTCGAAAGTGAAAGTATGTAAAAAAAAAAAAAAAAACTGCAACAAAAATCGAAAAAGTAAAATGCGTCCTGCGTAGAGATCGACTTCAGCAATCCAATGCAAAGAGAAAAAAAGAAAAAATCATTTAAAAATATTGAAATGCAAAAGAGATATTTTTATAACTTTCTCCCATAGGATTTACATTAGCGTGCAGGTGTTTTTGCGTGAGTGAAGTAGCCCCTTAACCCCTTGGGGACGAAAGACACGTATACGTGACGCATAAGATGCTCAGAATCCTAGATTATTCCCACCAGTTATTTTTTATTGTAAACTATGCCTTCTTTAATCAAAGCATTTTTCCATTCAAATCTGCGAAAATTTCTGTTTTGAAAAACCGGTGCTAAAAGAGTAAAAATTCTGTAAAGGACGCTCGTCCCGAAGGGGTTAACCCTTTAAACACCACGACGTACCTGCGTGCGTCATGAACACCTCTATGTGTAATACAGGACGTATGTGGTTACAACAAGGTTGCCAGTTTAGCCTTTTTTTAAATTCAAAATTTTGAATTCACAACAGAAAGCTATATCAGTAAATTATATTTTATATATTGACAGACCTTTTGGTGATAACATAAATTAAATTATTCTTTTAGAATTTCCGGTGTGAATTTTGTATTTTTGAATTTTTTTGTATTTTTGATAAAATTTAACATAGCTGGTATTCAGCATACTATCACTAAATTGAATGTGGTGCTTAAGGGCTTAAGCAACCAATTCTCAAGTAATTCATATTCCAATAAATATCCCTTTATTATCAAGCTTTTAATTTCTTCATTTTTGCCAGTTTCTTGTCAGTGTCTCTTCAGTGTTAAATCTACAGATAACGATAATGCAGTCCGTTTATCTAAAACTTTTAATTTATCTTCTTATTTTAGTTAGAGCTGCAGTATTAATACAAAATACTTAGTAAAAAGAAAATGTACTCAGTTGGATAATAGTCAATTCGTATCAAATCATTACTAATCGGTGTGATTGACTTAAAAACAATAAAGAAGAAAAGTTGTTAAAATATTGTGTGCAGCTCAGATTTTATTGATTTCTGAAAAATCTTAAATCTTGGAATGATTAGGTTTGTCAGGTAACACCAGAGGTGTCAAGCGCCCATTAATATTCCGTAATATGTGGGTAAATTTGACCCAGGTTTAACACGTTTCGCACCAGAAATTCTTTTAAGAAATGAAATTGAATAAATTCCACGTAGAAACATGAAATTAAATAAATAAAGATTTAGCTATAATTATTCTGGTTCCGAGCGTTGTTAAACAGGGTCAGATTATACGGAAGATTAGTGGGAACTTGGCACCTCTGGGTAACACGCACAACATTAGCAGAAGGTGCTGGAAGCAGACGACTGCTTCAATGTCTTGCAGAAAAAATCGCGAGTTGCGTCGTCTTGGTTCATTGCACTAACAATTTTAATTCACAGTTACTTGTATAGTGATAACATGTATCAGTATTTGTAGTTGTTTCTGAAATTTGTGTTTTAATAGGGTAATGTATGCGTATATTATGATAATTTATGCGTATAAGAATGCAATTTCTGCGTATAATAATGTAATTTATGCTTTATCAATATTCATAAATTCACTGAACGAGTAAACATATATCACAGTATATTAATAAAATTTAGCCATAGCAGGGCTGCCACTAGCGACTATTTTTCTATTGTATTCGTACCACTATTTAAAAAAAGAAATTTTGGATTACATTTTTCTTGCACAAGTTATCAAACTGTATGTGAAAAATTTTGTCTTGAGAAAATGATGCGAGTTAGAATAAACAAGAACGAAAAATCATGCGTCCAGTATGGATTATGTAACACTTTCCAACACTTCCAAAATAATTTTACAAATCATTACCGTTTAATAAGCTGAAAGATAATATCTAAGTAAACAATTTGGAAAACGCATAATATGTTTTAAAAAGTAATTTCAGGAATTTCCAACATATACAATATTCGGAAAAATAACCGAATACTTTTACTCAGCCCTGTATATTATCTATAGATTTGTCTATATACTACATAGGATATTAAATTTTACTTTAGTTAGGAAACGCGTAGCATAGTTTAAAATTCTCCTTGTGGAGTTTCCGTCAACAAACGGAAATGTGTTCGCGAACTTTTGTGCTCCCTGAATTGATCTACGGAATTTATGCACACCAAGTAATAGTCAAAAAGTGAGTTAAATTTAAAATCGTGTTCATCAACTTAAAACGCACTACCAGGAATTATTGTTAACAGACAATATTGAATTCTTTGGTGCGTCCCTGTAAATGGACAATGACTTCTATACACACAATATTCTGTGGTAAGCGTCTTGTAACGCACCTTAGTGATAAAGATAAATTTCAATGCGTTTACAATAGTGAAACATTATTTAATTAAACCGCAAACTATTTTTCTCCATAGACGTAATGTAACAGAATTCTTTTGACTGTCCCTGTAAAGTAGCTATAAGTGGTATGCACATCCTATTCCATATTAAGCTTCTTGTAATGCAAATTAGTGATATATATTGTAATATCACTATCGAATCGTTTATAATTATATATATATATATATAGAATCGTTTGCAATTGTGTAACATCATTAAAATAAACCGCAAATGATTTTTCTCCATAGACCGTAATGTAACGGAGTTCTTTTGAGTGTCCTTGTAAAAAAATACAAGTGCTACACACTTCAGGTGAAATAGGTAACATGCTATAGAAAACGACAACAACATATAAGAATTGCAGGGCAATCCGAACATATTTATGGGAGTTAGAGGGCGGACAGACGGCAGACGGCCATACAAACCGAAGTCATAAACACTTTTCAACTAGGTTGGAAAGTGCTAAGAATAGCCGCCAGTGGCATCCCTGCCATAGCTGGAAAGCTAGAAGCCTAATCTGTTAAAAGCAGCAAAAAAATTCTATATTAAAATACTGGTGGACGTTTGACCCTGCGGTAATTGTATGTGATCACGTTTAGACATTGTTCGAAACCTTTCTACAAACAGAATTCCTACAGATAAGGGATTCTTAGATTTTTGTCGATTTTCCTTAATTCTGAACCTCAGTATTTTGAAGCCTTTGAGGCTGTTTGCGTAAGAAAACTTTTCTTACAACATCTTTGAAGTACTGCTTGTGAATTCAATAGATTTGAGTTAGATTTTACCCGTTGTTGAGAATAATGTTGCGAAAACAAGGTGATCCTTTAATTTTTTGAAAAGTAATGTAGCATATTTTATATCACATGCGCCCATTAATATACTATTTATACTACATGGTATTTTCATTGCTTTTAAAATAACATGCTATTGAATGAGTGTTTTTAATTTTAATTTTCTGTTCCGTATACATGCAATACATTTTACTTCTTTATTTAACTTATATATATATATGTGTAGGATTTCAGTTTGAACACTTCACTTCATCAAATGAACTGACACTCTAATGCTATTATCCATGATTTAAATGCGTGAGCTGTAAATAGTTTGGATCACGAGATTTGGCAAAAAGCCAGTCTTCTAATTTTTGTTATGAAGCAAGATATAAAATGAATATAGCCGGTAAAGGCGCTATTAGGCCTAGTTGGATTATTGTAAGGTAAATTTGTTATATAGTTTTAACCAAAAGTGTATTAGTTGAAATTAAAGTTCGTATTTTGTTGTTCATCGATTATTGGTTCAGTAAAGCGACTATTTACATATCATTTACTTACATTTTTGGGGGCTAGGCCGGGATTATTAAAAGTAAAAGCCACTAGTAGTGAAATGGAAACCAAACGTAAAGTGTTGTACAACGCCAGTATCAAAAGTTGGGTTACGAATTAGCAAGGTGAAACCGTAATCGTATCACTTCAAGTACAATTTTTGAAAGATAAGCATGGGAACTCTCAATAAAGCTAAGAGAATTGATCTAATAAACCTCTGCGAAGAATGCGGAATTGAAGCACCAGAAAAACCGACAATACCCGTCCTAATAAAGCTGATCAAGAGTTGGGAGAGTTACGAAGAAGATTTTATAAGAGATAGATTGGAAGTAGTGATAGCAGCTAGAAAAGAAAAAAACAGAAGAAGAATGAGAAGAGAAAACGAAAAAATTACAAGCAGAACTGGAGGAGAAGAAATTACAAGCAGAACTGGAAGAGAAGAAATTACAAGCAGAACTGGAAGAGAAGAAATTACAAGCAGAAGAAAAGAAATTGAAAATGGAAATGGAAGAGAGAAAATGGAAAATAGAATTGGAGCAAAATTTTGAAATTTAGAAATTGCAGATACAAGAAAATTCAAGAGAACACATTAATGAAAACCCAAGGACAAATCCAGGTAAGCGATTTGAATTGCTTAGATTATTAACTAAATATGATAGTTCGAATGATATTAGTTTATATTTAGCTATGTACGAAAGGCAAATGACGCAAACGGCCATTGATAAAAAAGAATGGGTAAATTATTTAATTAATCTAATGCCGTTAGATGTGATCAATATAATAACAAGGGAAAACGAACCTGAAATTCACGATTATGATTACATAAAAAATATTCTACTAAAACGCTACAAACTATCACCAGAGGAGTTTAGGCTGAAATTTTTCTCATCTAAAAAGGAGCCATCAGCCAATTGGAGAGATTTCGCTTATGAGATAAAGGTGTATTTTCAACAATGGATTGAAGGTCTTCAAATAAATAACTTTGAAGATTTAGCAGAATTAATTGTTGTTAATCAAATCAGGCATAATTTACCTACGGAAACAAACACACATTTCATAGAGGAATTATTAGTAATAAAGAAAATTGATGAATTAGTTAATAAATTAGATAATTACGAAACAGCACGAAGGGTTTACAATAAACAATCAGTTAAGGATACAAGCAGCGATTTTGATGACAGAAGATCGAGAGTGGCTGACGACGCCAATTTGAAAAGACGCCAAATTGACAATAGACACAGTGTGAATCATGGAAGCAAAGAGTCGCATATAATCTGTTTTGCGTGTGGCAACCCTGGTCACGTAAATGCGAAATGTGCCATGGCGAGTAATACAGAACTAGAATATTCAAATTTTTACCCGCAACATAATCAAAATTGGCGAGAAACAAAATACCAAAATGAGACCCAAAACACGCAAAGAAAAATAGTTAATATGGGAATGTTAAATGGTAAAAAAGGAAGAATCTTAGATATTAGCGGAATAAAAACAAACGTAATAATCGATACAAGAAGCGATATTTCAATCGCCAGCTCAAGATATCATACTGTAATAAACGCGCCAAAACTAACCAGCGACAATATATCTATATCAGGCATAGGTGAAAAAGAAATTAAGCCAACAGGTTTTTTCTGGCATAAAATCTACGTGGACAATACAGAAATCCAGGATAAATTTTACGTGGTACAAGAGACGGACTGCGATGTAATAATAGGCAGAAAAGCAGTAGAAGGCATGACGTTAAAAGTAACGGAAGATGGTGTTAGAATAATAAGCGGCAACAGAGTACGAGTAGGATACATTAAAATTAACGAAGTACCGACAAAAATTGATGAAGCAAGTATAAACAACGATAATCGAGGTTGGGAAAATATGGTTAAAATCGACTGCGTAAATGACGGGGTGAATTTGACTCATATTACAAATTTAGCAAACAGAAAGAAAATAAGAAAATTAATAAAACTATATAAGCCGAATAAAACAAAAGATACAGGATTATCCGATGAATGGAATGTTGACTATCCATCTCCAGAAGAAAATTATGAAAGTACTAGGTCCTGCACATGGTAGAAAAGACTATGTGAAAGATCGCAATAGGAATTCGATCCTAAGGGAAAGAACAGAAATTTTAATAGACCATTTGATAACAGAAGCAATAATAGATATCGCCAGAGATATTTTGAACAGCCATTTAACCGTGGAAATTACAATAAATATAGATATGGGAAACAGAGTTCTTTGAAACCTCAAGACATAACAGAAAATACTTCACATAATTCAAGAGCAAGGTACAATCCAAAATTTTCCCCTAGATACACGAATAGAGGCTATTATCAGGGTCAAAATAATTATAATTATGGTGGCCAACGATCATACAAGGCTAGTTATAATGAACAAAAATATTCACAACCATCACATAAAAATAATTCTCATCATGCATTTAGAGAAGCTTATTCAAATTCTTATCATTCTAGAAGCAATAGGCATGAAAAAACATAACAAATCAAGATGCTGATGTCGGGACGCCATCACGTCAGGATGACCGATTTGTAGGATTTCAGTTTGAACACTTCACTTCATCAAATGAACCGACACTTTAATGCTATTATCCATGATTTAAATGCGTGAGCTGTAAATAGTTTGGATCACGAGATTTGGTAAAAAGCCAGTCTTCTAATTTTTGTTATGAAGCAAGATATAAAATGAATATAGCCGGTAAAGGCGCTATTAGGCCTAGTTGGATTATTGTAAGGTAAATTTGTTATATAGTTTTAACCAAAAGTGTATTAGTTGAAATTAAAGTTCGTATTTTGTTGTTCATCGATTATTGGTTCAGTAAAGCGACTATTTACATATCATCTACATTCAAAGAAAGAAACTTTAATATATATATATATATATATATATATATATATAAAGTTTTCAAGTGATTTCTATTCACATAGCTCCAAACCATAAATTGAGTGCTGCATATATATAAGATACACTGGCCAATTAAGTTACGAAAAAAGAAAAAAGAAAATTTTAAAAGCTGGTGATAAATCGATATACTTTTTAATTATCTTAATTGATTTTAGGCAAAAATTAGCTTAGTGATATGTTTTTATATTCATAAACTGTTAAGAGATTAAAAATGTAAATTCATTTAATTAAAAAAAATCTTACCGAAAAAGAATTAGTACATACGTTCATCATCGAAAAATATATTTATTTTTAAAATTACTAAAGGTAAATTTGTTTTATTTTGAAGTTTAAGGATATTCTTATTAAAAAAATTTAATTCGCAAATTGTTTATTGACAAAATATCGAATTATTTTTATCAGTAAGATATTGTTCTAGTTTTATTTGCAGTTACGATTTTTAAGACACGTTCTGTTTTTTATTGATTATGTTGTATGAATTTCCATGGCAATAACATTGTTATGCTACAAAAGATGCAACAAAATATATAAAAATAAAAGATAAATCCATGTATACATCTGGTTTAGTAAGTGTACGAAGTACTTGAGAAAAGGCAGCAGGCTAAGTTGTAAATGGTATGGCAGTTAATTTTACTTTTACATTAGTGGATAAGAATTTCGTTCCCATTCATGGAAATTTTCTTTATTGAATTGATTTAGCTGGTGTATACCTTTACCATAGCAACAGTTGCAAGAGTCCATTTGCAATCAATATAACACACATTTTCCCCCATTTTGCAGTTCATTTCCACATCTACCAGAGCGATATAAAATATTTCAATTGCTTTTAGTTACATAGCTTTAAATAAGACAAATACATGCAATTTTAAGGATTTTCTTTATATTTGATTGTTAATTACCGCACTCTGAATTGTGCATTGGAAACTGAACAATAACTACTTGGATAATTTTCATATGCAAATGCAAGCCAATTGTACTAACGCTACATCGTGAAAAAAAAGTCAGTATACCCATTACGAGCCATGGTAAAAGCGAAACTAAGCAACGTTGACGTATTGGAGTCGAAAGTGCTTCAGGAAGTTATAAAACATACTTGATTATAAAAAGTGTTAATCAGATATCAACTCTTATATGAGCTCATCAAGAAGCTGATATATAAACTTGGACTTGCTTGTGGTGATTTTGTTTGCAGAATTACGGAGCAAAAAATGGGCGTATCGTAGAGGGTACATTGAGGATTGAAGAAAGGCAGTAGTGTATTTTTTATACCACTTAATTTTTATTTCCAAATGCCACCAGGATTTTGAAATAAAATTTGCTTAATGTACGTCAAGAGAAGCGTTTACATTTTAAAATAAATATGTTGTTAATATTACACAGCGCAGTGTGCATATATCAATCAATTAAAATTTAATTTTTAGTAATTAAATTCAGTTTAAATATATTTATATTAGTAATCATAGAAGTGTGCTTTTAAATAAAGTGAAAAATTTCTCATTAAAATTTCTGGTATATAATCCTGAATATAAGTATAAAAATACATACTTCCAAAAAAAAATGTGCAGTATAGGGTTAAATTCTAGCGTCATGCAATTATTCAACATTTTACTAACATAAGTGTTTTGAGTCTGAAAGGTTTAAGATTGAATCTCAGTTGTGAATTTCAAACAAGGGCTTGTTAAATTGGTACTGGTATCAGTGTTATTTCTAACTCTGTTGATTTGTGTTTTGTTTATATTTTGAAATTTTTAATGGAATGTTTTGTTCTGTAATTGATACAGATCATGAAAAACAAATTAACCATCGGTAGTTGCGTTTAGACTGCATATAATACAGCATATATGGATTTAAACATTTATAACACGAATATTTAAATACTGTATTCGGATAATTACGATATCTGATACATGAATAATATTTGATTAGACAACATATTTCTAAAAAATTAATTACGTTATAGTGTGGAAGAATACCATGATTAATCATGGTTCAATAAAACGTGAATAAAAAATGAATCCCAAACCGGGACTTGTTAAATTGGTATTGATATCAGTGTTATTTCTAAATCAGTTAATTAATGTTTCAATTTTTAATGAAATGTTATGCTCTGTAATTGATACAGATCAGGCAAAACATATCAACCATCGGTAGTTGCATTTAGACTGTATTTAATACACCATATGCGGATTTAAATATTTGAAATACGAAAATTTAAATACTGTATTCGGATACTAGTAAATTACAATATCTGATATATGAATAATATTAGATTACACAACATATTTATAAAAAATTAATTTCGTTATAATGTGGAAGAATTCTTAATTTTCTTTATTAAGAAATACCATGATTAATCATGGTTCAATAATAACAATCTTTTAATTGAATAATATGAGTTTATTAGCTTCCGTATTTTGAAAACTAAGTGATATGTTTAACAGTTTTTTATTCAATATTGACTGTAACAGATAATTGTGAGTTAAATTTTTACTAAACACAAGAATTTATGAATTAAATATCCACAAATATTGTTTAAAAGCTAAGAACTACACATATGCTTTACACTGCATAATTGCAATAATACCGACAGTATTTCATCGTGTTTCGAGAATTTCATAAATTCTTTTATGCTAACACTTCAGTAGAATTTATGATTACTTAATAATTATGCTTACCTTGAGAGAAAATGACAGATTACGTTTATTAGGGTTCTTCCTAAAACTCATCAAAGTATCAGTGGCACATGATGAAAATTAAGTACCTCGTGAGTTAAAATGTTATAAATTATGCATTATTCTTGTCATATTTTTGTGATTACTTAGTATTTGTATTACAGCGATAAAACGTTTTAATGGCCGTTTAAATTACTCAAATGCTTTAGCCCTCATAATTGCAATATTTATCGATGTAATTTAGCGTATTTCAAATAAGTTTAAAGCTATTCGTTTAGCAGTTTATGATTACTTAATTCATTCATTTGTTCCCTTCATGATTACTTTATAATTATCCATATTGCGATATAAAACAACAAATTACGTGTATTATTTTCCTTAAATTCTTAGAAATCAAACTATCAGTGACAAATGAAAAAATAAAGAATCTTATGGGTGAAAATGCTACAAATATGACATTCCTCTTGCTATATTATTATTGCTACTTACTGTTTTTATAGAATTACATTTAATAAACATTTAAATATTTATCATGAATTTTTTTGCTATATTACACTTCAGAAACTGCTGAAGATTACTTAATAGTTAAGCTTATAGCGAGAGAAAACGACATATTACATGTATTACAATTTTCCGAAAACTCTTGTGAGTCAAAGAATAAGTCATAAACAACAAAATAAAGAAAATAGAATTTATCATGAAATTTCCGATTCGTTAATACATTCTAATAACATTTCAGAAGTGTTGATGTTTACATAATAAATAAGTTTACCGTAAGAGAAGACTACAAAATACATGCATTATAATGTTTCTAATACTCTTGTGAATCAAAGAATCATTAACAAACGATAAAAATAGTGAAGAAAGAATTTATCATGAAATTTACAACTCCTTAATCAATTCTTATAACACTTCAGAGTAGTTGATATGTACATATAAATAAGCATACCGTGAGCGAAAACTACAAAATACATGTATTATAATTTTTCTAAAACTCTTGTGAATCAAAGAATCAGTGACAAACAATAAAAATAACGAAGAAAGAATTTATCATGAAATTTACGACTCGTTAATCTATTCTTATAACACTTCAGAAGAGTTCATGTTTACTCAATAAATAAGTTTACCGTGAGAGAAAACGACAAAATACATGTATTATAATTTTTCTAAAACTCTTGTGAATCAAAGAATGAGTGACAAACAATAAAAATAATGAAGAAAGAATTTATCATGAAGTTTATGACTTTTTAATCCATTCTTATAACACTTCAGAAGAGTTCATGTTTACTCAATAAATAAGTTTACTGTGAGAGAAAACGACAAAATACATGTATTATAATTTTTCTAAAACTCTTGTGAATCAAAGAATCAGTGAGAAACAATAAAAATAACGAAGAAAGAATTTATCATGAAATTTACGACTCTTTAATCCATTCTTATAACACTTCAGAAGAGTTCATGTTTACTCAATAAATAAGTTTACCGTGAGAGAAAACGACAAAATACATGTATTATAATTTTTCTAAAACTCTTGTGAATCAAAGAATGAGTGACAAACAATAAAAATAATGAAGAAAGAATTTATCATGAAGTTTACGACTTTTTAATCCATTCTTATAACACTTCAGAAGAGTTGATGTTTACGCAATAAATAAGTTTACTGTGAGAGAAAACGACAAAATACATGTATTATAATTTTTCTAAAACTCTTGTGAATCAAAGAATCAGTGAGAAACAATAAAAATAACGAAGAAAGAATTTATCATGAAATTTACGACTCTTTAATCCATTCTTATAACACTTCAGAAGAGTTCATGTTTACTCAATAAATAAGTTTACTGTGAGAGAAAACGACAAAATACATGTATTATAATTTTTCTAAAACTCTTGTGAATCAAAGAATCAGTGACAAATAATAAAACTAACGAAGAACGAATTTATCATGAAAATTCTTAACACACTTCAGAAGAATTGATGTTTACTTAATAATTAAGTTTACGATGAGAGAAAACTACGAACTGAGAATATTGTGGTTTTCCCTAAAACTGCTAGGAATCGAAGTATCAGTATCAGTGGCAAATGATAAAAATAAAGAATCTTGTAGGTTTAAATGTTCCAAATTATGCAATTTTCTCGTCATATTATCGTCAGTACTTGGTGTTTTCATTGCAGGAGCCAAACATTTTAACGGGCATTTGAATTACTCAAATGCTTCAGACTGCATAATGGCAATAGCCTCTGCGTCGATGTACTTCAGTTTATTTCGAGCAAGTTCCAACCTAAACAGAGTACGAAATGCAATAAATAAAATACCATTAACGCGTAGAAAAACATCTTTATTTATCGTAATATTTCTGTTAGTAATGTTTTCAATTTTAAGTTTAGTATTTATTCGAATTATATATAAGTATTTTAGTGAAGATTATCTCTTTTTCCTAACAATGTATGAGTTTAAAAGTTTAAGTTTAAGGCGAGTTATTTTTGTTGCATGTGTTGCACTTCGTAATTTTCTTCAAGTTATTATACCAACTGTCTTAAACAGCATGTTTTGCACTGTATGCTACCATTGGAAAGAAGTTCTATTGTCAGTGAAAGACGAACTCCAAATTATGGGAATAAAATATTTCACTGATTCAAATAAAATAGACGAGTCATTAAATTTGCTGGGAAAATGTCGCTTTCTGTGGCGTGTAACGAAATTAATAAAAGATACGTTTTCATCATTTTTATTTTTCTTGATTGTCATGCAAGTGGTGGTAATGTTTTTGCTATCTGCTATCCTCACAGAACCAAAAGCAGAAAGCTCACAATTAGAAGGAAGATTATGGCTTGCTTGTATATTAACAGTGTATGTTTTTTATTTCACATGTACTGTGTATATATCATCAGAAATACCAGAGGAATTGGAAGAAATTCTTATAATATTGAAGGACCTTCAAGAATTTTTATGCCTGAAACAAGAACGAGCTGAGTTTAATTTTTTAAGAGAACAGTTGAAATTACTTACCGAAAGAAAAGTGATAGTTTTGCTTATAAGAGGCTGGGCAGATCTGAACAAGAGTTTGATATTGACCACATTCGGAAGTATCGTTACTTATGGATTAATCATTACGCAAATTTCGGGAAAGGATTAACCCATTCGGGACCATGGGTGCATATATGCACCCTCAAAAAGAGCATACAGAATTTGTTTTAGGCACCAGTAAAAAATAAAAGTAATATTTGCTTTGTCTAATTAGAGCATTTTTGTGAAAGTTTAAGTAAAGGTAGTTTTTTTTATAAAAAGTGGTGCCATCCGAAAAAAAATTGTGTAAAAGCCGTCGGTCCGGAAGGGATTAAAGAAACTGTGAATGGAGGAATTTGATTAAAGGGATTTAAAAAAAATAATAATAATAAAGAAAGCTGTGTGCTTTCCATGGAGGATATAAGAGGTACTGTGGAAATTTCCATAATTTTTATGTCTGAAACAGAAACGAGTCGAGTTTTTTTTTTTTTTTTTTTTTAATAAACAGTTGAAATTACTTAACGAAAGAAAACTGATATACACTCATTGCCATAAAAATTGGCGCACCAAGAAAGAGTTGTCCGAATGGAACGAAATTTTAAATATGTGAGTACAAGGTTGATATCAGTCAGTGATTACAAATCTAAAGCAAAAGGTTAGTTACATTATAAGAAAAATTACAAATGAATAGCGATTCAGTATCCTGCTGGGCCACCTCCAGCTTAAATACAGGATGCGATACGGCTGGCACTGATGCATACAGGTTCCGTATAGTGTCCGGCATTATCTCATTCCACAGTTCCGGTAATTGATCAGCCAAACTCGTAGGTTGCCCAACCTGCCGTTCCAAGTTATTCCAAACATGCTCGATTGGTGACAAATCTCGGGATCAGGCAGGCCAGGGTAAGGTGATAGTATGGCGGAGGCATTCCTGTGACACCCTTGCTGTGTGTAACTGAGCATTATCCTGTTGAAAAATGCCTGCTGGAAGCCCTTGCATGAGTGGCAACACATGTGGCTCAAAGATGTCCCGAACATACCGCTGGGCTCTTAAGGTGTCATCGATCAATATTAGAGGTGACCAAAAATTTTTAAACACGATAAAAAGGGGGTCAGTTAGCACTAGAACTGCCACGAGCAAAACCCAAATACAAAACCCAAATTAGCAATCGCATATCTTTAACTAGTCTTTAACCCAGTGTATAGCGTGCATCTCATTTCGATGTTTACTTGTTGCTGTACAATCCTTATTTTGCAATAAGGGCATGATTTCACTAGCCAAACTTTTAAGCACGTTATGCTTAAATACTTTTTATACACAAATTACTAAATGCATGCACAATTTCGAAAACTATAAGTGTAGCGTCTGTATAGGGTACTGAGTGTAAGGTAATGCCATTTTCCTTTGCTAGGGCAGGCAACTATGATGTGCGACGTCTGTACCGTACAAAATGGGATTCATGCCGCAATTTATTTTGTACGGGATGCCGCGATTAATGAAATTCAGTTCATCAGACATTGATGGATGTTCAAACAGTATAAATTTTACTACACCTAAGGAGAAAAATGGAAAAATAAAAAGTAACAAGGCGAAGAAAGATGCATGTCAAGATGATAATAATCAGGTCCTTAAGGAGTGGGGTAAAGCCGGTACAAATTACCGAGCCCGGGTTCTCCTGGGGTACCCGACTTCGGGCCTACTTAGTTTTTAAATAGTATAGCAGACTTGTACTTTTTACGTAAAAACTTTAAAGTAAACTGACAAATATTAAAATTCAGAAGTCCAAATATGCTAGAATGCCCTTACGGGCCGGACAAGTGTGTGTGTGTGGTGGTGGTGGTGGTGTGTTTGTGTGTTTTGGGGGGGGGGTTGGGTAGGGCTCGAACCCCTGCGTATGTACCAAATACTTGACAATTGGGCGTTTTATGTTGGTAAAACTGTCCAGCTTTTATTAAAAAGCAGCAGAATGCACATAGTAAAGACGCAGGCGTCAGACCGTCGGCGCCGGTGAGATTTAAGAGGCTACTTCACTCACGCGGAAACACCCGCTTTTTAATACTAATCCTATGGGAGAAAATTTAAAAAATGTCTCGTTTGCATTTCAATATTTTTAAATATTTTTTTTTCATTGGATAGCTGAGGTCGATCTCTACGCAGGTCGTTTTTTACTTTTTCGATTTCGTTTACAATTTTATTTAATTTTTTTCTAAGATAGTTTTATTTTCGGAACCGGTTTCGAAAGTGAAAGTATCTTAATAATAATAATAATAATAATAATAATAATAATAATAATAATAATAAACTGCAACTAAAATCAAAAAAGTAAAACACGGCCTGCGTAAAAATCGACTTCAGCTATCCAATGCAAATTATTCCTATGGCAACTTTCTCAAAGTGAAACACATTTATCAATAATGAGTACTTTGGCCAATTTTATAAATAAATGTGAGAATAGAAATGGGTCAATTACTTCTCAAATGTGCGCAACAAGATACCCCTTCCCCCCCCTTTCAAGAAAGTTTTGAAATGGCGCCCCTGTTTTAATGACGTAGATGATTTCAGACTAGAAACAGGAATCAGTGGAAAGTTGAGTAAAGTAACATGTTAAAGTTTCGGATTTTATTTCTTTTATACTTTTAACGCTTTCGTTCAAAATTAATTGATGAATTCAATTAAAATGTATTAATATTTTTAAATATTTTAAATCTTTAGATGAAAATGTATTACAAATGCATCATAAGCTGTAGTACTCTAACAGCAAAAATATAAAATTTTAAGCAAATACTATATAGATTTTCTAAAAAAGTGCTACCCATCAAGCTTATGTTCCAATACAGTAAGGCCTGTTTATAACAGAATCTTGCTATAAACGGAGAAAAATCACGGTCTACCCAAAAAAACCTCATGCAATTATATCTTCTAAGACAAAAAAACCTGTCTAAAACGGAATGTTTCACTGGTCGCTTTCGATTTTATCTACGCAGGTTTTATTGTGTCATACTTATGATGGGGGACCCAAATTGGAATTATTACCAAGGCCCGCGGTCTCACTTTCCAGAAATTCGTCGACCAGATGAGCTCTTTTTGAGCGCGAGTTGTTGTCCATTAAAATGAAATCAGGGCTAACTGCAGCCCTGAAAAGGCAAACATACGGCTCCAAGATATCATTCCTATATCTTAAGTAAATCATAGAGCCTCCATTATTAATGTAGAACTGTGCGCCTATCCAACATGATGCCTGCCATGACCATCAAACTTCCGCTACCATAGTGGTCTCTTTCTCGGACATTGGAGGGCAGGTAGTGGGTCCCTGGTTCTCTCCATATGAAAGTACGTCGATAATCAGTGTTTAGGCTGAACCAAAACTTATCAGTGAACAGAACGCTCACCCATTGATCCCTGGTCCAAAGTCGATGATCTCTGTACTATGCTAAATGGGCTCTTCTGTGTGCAGAAGTGAGCGGGATGCAAACAGCAGATCTTCTTGAAAACAGCCCTCTGAAATGTAGCCTTGTGGAAACAGAAACCCTTGCAACTCGCCTTTCTGCGGGCGCATAAAGGTCATCAAAGAGCTAAAAAGCTGTTGCACTCCTGTTACACCTTGCTGTTATGGATAAATAACGATCTTCATTGGACGTCGTGGATCTTGGGCATGCCTTGCCCAAGTTTTCTCTATATGGTTCCAGTATCCGTAAACTGTTTCCATAAGCTGGACACAACGCTGGGTGTTACATCGAAGTCTCTAGAAATCTTCACTTGCGACTGCCTTGCTTCCAGTCTCCCTACGATTCGACACCTCACCTAATGCCATCAACTGAAAGTTGGTGGTTACTCATTTTTATTGTTTGTTTTTTAATGTAACCGAATGTTGCAAAAAACATATCAATATATTCGGCGAGGTGTGCGAGCGAACGAAACGCGGAAATTGCCAGGCAATCTTATAAAGCCTATTCCTCAACTCGCTCCGCCCACGCATTCCTGTACGCTTACATGTTAGACACTAATGATTTGCATCTTTGTTTCCAAGCATTAGTTTTACCTTTCGTTCAGTACTTTTGGAGCCTCCGTGGCCGAGTGGTTAAGACACCATTCCGCTAATTGCTTGAGAGCGTAAGCGTCAGGTCGGCGGGTTCGACTCCAGCCAGCTCCATTGCACACACTTTGTGAAGCTCCGGGATGTAACTCTCTTGTGTTTTAAATTTCCTTGTGGCTATCTCGTCCCTGTATATTGACGATGACTTATAAGCGGGCACTTGATGTCAAACACACAAGTCAGATGTATGTTCTCAATAAACAAACAAACAAACAAATTCAGTACTTTTCATAAAATTTGACAAAATATGCAAATTTTATTAAATTTGGACATGAGTGTATGATGCTTTCCGTGTGACGTTTTAAAAGTCATGAACCGGCTGCGTATGTCATTGGTCGCGATTTGACACTGTTAAGGATCAAGCAATGGTAATTAGAGTAACTGGAGTACCTTTATTGGAGAACGTGAAATTGAATCCGGTAAATGTACGAAGCCTCTTTCTATTGTCTCTTAATAGATCACAATTGAAAATTAACCCTTCTTTGCTTGAGTTTTTCTTTTACAATTGTGATTTTTTTATATATATATATTAAATATTAGACACCAGAAATTTTAAGACAGATTTTTAACTTTGTTCAGCCACATAGTTCACGGGAAATTTACTGGATTAATATTTTTATATAAATATAGTGGTGGCGAAGAAGTTGATTTATTTATTAAAAGTTAAATAAAAAGTGATGGAAATTTACATCACTATGCAATTAAGGGTTAACGTATGTAAAAGTTTAATTCCGTCTGTTCGAGCAGAATTTATTTGGATAGCAATACATTTTATGTCGTTTAAATACATCGTTAAAAGAACGAAAATAGACTTACTTGCAAAAAGGTATCCGTTTAAAAAAAAAGAAATGATAAATCTTGTGATAATGAAACTTGAAATTATAATATACACACTGCTGCGTCTTGAATTAGATACGAGCTTGAGCTTGAATCATCCGTATGCGTAGGGAAAAAAAAATCTTTGCAACGTTCACCCGTGACCTACATTTCTTATTGAGACGAAAATCATATTCATCTCTTATCTTCAAAAGTGAATCTAGCTGGTCGAAAACGTAGGTTTTACTTTTTTCAGCAACGGAAAAAAACGTAGCTGAGTGTAGCTAGGTCTAGGGCAGGGGTGCAAAAATCTAGGCGCCAAAGGGCTGATTCCCACCATTAAATTTTATTAGTATTCTTTGACAAATTTTATCAGTGTACTTTGCATAAATTTTATCAGTATTCTTATTAGGCAAAGAATACTAAAAGTATTGTGGTGGATCGGCACATTGGCGCCTAGATTTTTGCACGCCTGGTCTAGGGAGATGAAAAAAAAACTGGTTGCGAATTCATCGGCAAGCATTCCATATGAGGGTTGGGATTAAGATAAACAGGAGCTTTAATTAAAGTATAACATGAGTTTAATGTTCTAGACTAAATGTTAAATATAATACAGTATTATTTACAGACTAAAAAGGGGAAGGGGGGGGGGATTTGCAGTTATCTACACGGGAAATTCAGTAACGTTTGGCCGGTTTTGGCCCGATTCGATCATATTTGCTCTCTCGGCCCGAGAGCCCTGCAGGACTCACATCTGATTCTTTGCACGTCTAAATTAAATCTGAACTTTTCTGTTCCCAGGCGAGCGAGGCCAAAAAATGTATCTCAGCATTCTTGTGGTCTGCGGTCTGTTTGACGTCACAGCTTGCTCGTGCGAATTGCTTGTTGCCATATGCATTTGGTGGGAGTGCTTAACCGCATTCACATATACACATATATATATGTATCAGGGTAATCAGTTTAGCCTTTTTTGAAATTCAAAAATTCAGAATCTACGCCAGACATTCCGAAAGAGTTTTTTTAATTTTAGGAAATGTCTGAAATTAAACTAAGTAAAAATTATTATAAGGAATTTGTAGTATCAATTTGAACTTTCTAAATTAAAAAAAGCCCAAGCTGGCAACCCTGATATATATAAATGTAACTAATGAGCCATCTCGATCAAAGCTGTTATATATTAGGCTAGCGCAGATGAATGGAAGAAATTTAGCGAGTTGAAAATAGAGTCCTCTCGCAGCCGATCGTAAAAAACTTCGCATTTGATGTCCATCTACAAGATAAAATTTTAATTCGTAGGAAAATGTTAATTCTTGTCTTCTCAGTGTTAAATCTACAAATAACAATAATGCTGTCCATTTATCTAAAACTTTTTAATTTATCTTCTTATTTTAGTTAGAGCTGTAGTATTAATACAAAAGACTTCAGTAAAAAGAAAGCCAACTCAGTTAGATAATAGTGAATTCGTATGAGATCTTTACTGATCAGTGTGATTGAGTTAAAAACAATAAAGAGGAAAAGTTCTTAAAATATTATGTGCAGAAAGATTTTATTGATTTCTGGAAAATCTTAAATCTTGGACTTGTGCATGTGTAGTTTTTGAAATCATTGATTCAATTATCAACAAAAAAGGGAGAGAAAATATAATAAATCATTCTAAAGTCGATTGTTTTATAGCATCATCGATAATGCAATTAATTGTGTGCATCGATTCTGCCGATAATTGATATATTTATATTATTAAGGATAATCTCAAATTTTAATCTCTTCCTTCTATGCAGAACAGCTTATGACAGAATGCTTTTAATCCATTTTATTTAACTAATATTTCAATTGTTATTTAAAAATTCTTAAACATGCAGACAAATACACTGCTAAAAATATATAAATATATACAGGTCCGTATGTTGTTGCGTACTAAATTCTGGTCAAACAATCCGGCGGCCGGGCAGTGCGAATTTTTTTAATCTAGCGGTACAGAATCGTTATTTTTTAAAGTTAAAATTTACGCACCATATGACTTATCTTCAGGGCCTGATTACTGACGGGGAACATTTCCAACAGTAAAATTTTATAGAAATTTTCGTCTTATTAAAACGCCCTCAAAATGCATGCAATTCATACAAATGAACAATTCAGCAGTCATAAATCACGCAAAATTACTTCCATGGATAAGGAAGAAAAAAGTATTCCTTTTTACTGGTGGAAGTGTGTCCCGTTGGTAATCAGTCCCTGCTTATCTCAGTTATTGGATAAATCCATAGCTACCAACTTTTACGCTTTTTTTCTATCACTAAAATTTTAAAGTAAATTTTGGCTTATTAAATCTCCGAAATCATGTGATTCAATAAGGTGAAAATTTCTATTAATTTTTAGTGGTAACAAAAAAGCGTAAAAGTTCGCAGCTATGATAAATCTTTATTAGATTTATCAATTATCGGATTATTGGATAAATCTTTATTTATTTAATTTCATGTTTCTACATGGAATTTATTTAATTCCATTTCTTAAAAATATTTCTGGTGCGAAACGTGTTAAACCCGGGTCAAATTAATCCACGTATTACGGAATATTAATGAGAGCTTGGCACCTCTGGCATCATATGACTAACCTGAGTAGTAAACTATCCAAATTAGCCTTATACATGAGTAGTTTTGTCAGGTAACATGCATAACATTAGCAGAAGGCGCTAGAAGCAGACGACTGCTTCATTGTCTTGCAGAAAAAATCGCGTGTTGTGTCCTCTTGGTTCATTTCACTGACAATTTTAATTCACAGTTACCTGTATAGTGATAACATGTATCTGTATTTGTAGTTGTTTCCGAAATTTGTGTTTTAATAGGGTAATGTATGCGTATAATATGATAATTTATGCGTATAAGAATGTAATTTATGAATTTAATAATGTAATTTAGGCTTTTTCAATATTCATAAATTCACTGAACGATTACAAATATTATATCACAGCATATTAATAAAATTTAGCCATAGCAGGGCTGCCACTGGCGACTATTTTTATATTGTATTCGTACCACTATTTAAAGAACGAAATTTTGAAGTACATTTCTCTTGCACAAGTTATTAACCCTTTGGGGGGCGGTGGTATATATTATATACCACCTAATTGTAATCCGATTCAAACCAGAAACTTTTAATAAAATTTTACTTTTTTAACTTTGACGAGAAAAAGTTAAAAAATTGGTTGTTCTTATTTTGAACTAAATTCTTTCCTAAATTACGGTGGGAACTCAACGTTACAGGAGCACAAGTGCTTGCCCCTGAAAGGGTTAAACTGTATGTGAAAAAATTTTGTTTTGAGAAAGTGGTGCGAGTTAGAAATAAACAAGAACGAAAAATCCTGCAGCAAGCATAGATTATGTAACACTTTCCATCGCTTCCAAAATAATTTTACAAATCATTACCGTTTAATAAGCTGAAAAATAATATGTAAGTAAACAATTTGGAAAACGTATAACATATTTAAAAACGTAATTTCAGGAATTTCCAACATATACAATATTCGGAAAAATAACCGAATACTTTTATTCAGACCTGTATATGATCTATAGATTTGTTTATATACTACATAGGATGCTAAATTTTAGTTTAGTTAGGAAACGAGTAGCACAGTTTAAAATTCTCCTTCTGGAGTTTTTGTCAATAAACGGAAATGTGTTCGCGAGCTTTTGTGCTGCCCTGTATATGATCTACAGAATTTATAGACACCAAGTAATAGACAAAAAGTGAGTTAAATTTAAAATCGCGTTCAGAAACTTAAAACGTACTTCCAGGAAATATTGTTAACAGTAGAGAATTCTTTTGTGTGGCCCTGTAAATGAAGGATGACTGCTATGCACACAATATTATGTAGTAAGCCTTTTGTAATGCTCCTTAGTGATATCTATAAATTTCAATGCGTTTAAAATAGTGAAACATTTAATTAAACCGCAAACTATTTTTCTCCATAGACGTAATGTAACGGAATTCTTTTGACTGTCCCTGTAAAGTAACTATGAGTGCTATGCACACCCTATTCCATATTCAGCTTTGTGTAATGCACCTTAGTGATATATATCAATTACAATGTGTTTGATATTGTGTAACATCATTAAAATAAACCGCAAATGATTTTTTTCCATAGTCCGTAATGTAACGGAATTCTTTTGAGTGTCCCTGTAAAAAAACTATAACTGCTACACACTTCAGTTGAAATAGAGAACATGCTATAGACAACGACAGTGGCATATAAAACTTGCAGGGAAATCCGAGCATATTTACGGGAGTTAGAGCAGACGAACCGAAGTCATAAACACTTTTCAACTAGGTTGGAAAATGTTAAAAATAGCCGGCAGTGGCATCCCTGCCATAGCTGGAAAGCTAGAATCCTAATCTGTTAAAAGCAGCAAAAAAATTCTATATTAAAATACTGGTGGAGGTTTGCCCCTGCTGTAATTGCATGTGATCACGTTTAGACATTGTTCGAAATCTTCCTGCAAACAGAAGTCTGATAGATAAGGGATTCTTAGATTTTTTTCAATTTTCTTTAATTCTGAACCTCGGTATCTTAAAGTCCTTGACGCTGTTTGCATAAGAAATATTTTCTTATGACATCTTTGAAGTACTGCTTGTGAATTCAATAGATTTGAGTTAGATTTTACACGTTGGATGAGAATAATGTTGCGAAAACAAAGTGATCCTTTAATTTTTTAAAGTAATGTAGCATATTTTATGTCACATGCGTCCATTAATATACTATTTATACTACATGGAATTTTCATTGGTTTTAAAATAACATGGTATTGAATGAATGTTTTTAATTTTAATTTTCTATCCAGTATACATGCAATACATTTTACTTCTTCATTCAATTTATATATATATATATATATATATATATATAAAGTTTTCAAGTGATTTCTATTCACATAGCTCCAAATCATAAATTGAGTGTTGCATATACTATATAAGGTACACTGGTCAATTAAGTTCCAAAAAAAAAAATTAAAAGCTGGCGATAAATCGATATACTTTTTAATTATCTTAATTGATTTTAGGCAAAAATTAGCTTGGTGATATGTTTTTAAATTCATAAACTATTATGAGATTAAAAATGTAAATTCATTTAATTAAAAAATGTCTTACCAAAAGAGAATTGGTACATACTTTCTTTATCGAAAAATATATTGATTTTTTAAATTAATAAATGTAAATTTGCTTTATTTTGAAGTTTAAGGATATTCTTATTAAAAAAATTTAATTCGCAAATTGTTTATTGACAAAATATCGAATTATTTTTATCAGTAAGATATTGTTATAGCTTTATTTGCAGTTACGATTTTTAACACCCGTTCTGTTTTTTATTGACTATGTTGTATGAATTTCCATGGCAATAACATTGTTATGCTACAAAAGATACAGCAAAATATATACAAAAATATACATCCATGTATACATATGGTTTATTAGGTGTACGAAGTCCTTGAGAAAAGACAACAGGCTAAGTTATAAGTGGTATGGCAGTTAATATTACATTTACATTAGTGGATTAGAATTTCGTTCTCATTAATACTTTTATAGAAATTTTCTTTATTTAATTGATTTAGCTGGTGTATACCATTACCTTGGCAACAGTTGCAAGACACCTTTTGCAATCAATTTAACACACCATTTTCCATACATTATGCAGTTCAGTTCGACATCTACCAGAGGAATGTTAAATATTTCAATTGTTTTTAGTTACTTAGCTCTAATTAAGACAAATATATGCAATTTTAAGGTTTTTCTTTATATCTGAATCTTAATTAATACACACTGAACTGTGTATTAGAAACTGGAACAATAACTACTTTGATAATTTTCATCTGCAAATGCAAGCCTATTGTACTAGCGCTACATTGTGAAAAAAAAGTCAGTATACCCATTACGAGCCATGGTAAAAGCAAAGCTTAAGCAGCATCGAATAATCAGAGTCGAAAGTGCATGAGGAAGTTATAAAAAAAATATTTGATTATAACAAGCGTTAATCCGATATCAACTCCTATATTAGCTCATTAAGAAGCTAATAAATAAACTTGGACTTGCTTGTGGGTTTTTTTTTCCAGAATTACGAAGCAAAAAATGGGCGTACCGTAGAGGGTGCATTGAGGACTGAAGAATTAACTCTTTGAAAGGCAGTAGTATATTATTGATACTACTTAATTTTAATTTCCAAATGGCACCAGGATTTTGAAATAAACTTTGATTAATTAATGTACCTGAAGAGAAGCGTTTACACTATCAAATAAATGTGTTATTAACATTACGCTGCGCAGTGTGCATATGTGAATCAATTAAAATACAATTTTTAATAGATTTCAGTTCAAATATGTCTAAATAAAAATATTTATATTAATAATTACAGAACTCTGCTTTTAAATAGAGTGAAAAAAATTTCATTAAAATTTCTGGTATCTAATCCTGAATATGAGTATAAAAATACGTACTTCCAAAAGAAAAAATCTTGCAGTGTAGTGTAGTGTTAAAATCTAATGTCATTCAATTATTCAACATTTTAGTAACAGAAGTATGTTGACACTGAAATGCTTAAGATTGAATCACAGTTGTGAATTTCAAACAAGGGCTTGTTAAATTGGTATTGGTATCAGTGTTATTTCTAACTCTGTTGATTTGTGTTTTGTTTATATTTTCAAATTTTGAATGGAATGTTTTGTTCTGTAATTGATACAGATCATGAAAAACAAATTAACCATCGGTAGTTGCGTTTAGACTGTATATAATACAGCATATACGGATTTAAACATTTGTAACACGAAAATTTAAATCCTGTATTCGGATAATTACAATATCTGATATATGAATAACATTTGATTAGACATCATATTTCTAAAAAAATAATTTCGTTATAGTGTGGAAGAATTCTTAATTTTCTTTATTAAGAAATACCATGATTAATCATGGTTCAATAATACCCATCTTTTTTATTGAATAATATAATTTTTTTAGCATCCGTATTTTGAAAGGTAAGTGATATGTTTAATTGTATTTGATTTAATATTAAATGTAACAGATAATTGTGAGTTAAAGTTTTACTAAAAAGAGAATTTTTGAATTAAAATATCCATAAATATTATTTAAAAGCTAAGAATTACACATATGCTTCACACTGCATAACTGCAATAATAGCGACAGTATTGGTGTATTTCATCTGTTTCGAGAATTTCATAAATTCTTTTTTTTCTAACTGTTCAGTAGAATTTATGATTACTTAATAATTATGCTTACATTGAAAGAAAATGACAGATTACGATTATTACTGTTTTTCCTAAAACTCGCCAAAGTATCAGTGGTACATGATGAAAATTAAGTACCTTGTCAGTTAAAATGCTACAAATTATGCATTATTCTCGTCATATTGTTGTCATTAGTCAGTATTTTTATTAGAGCGATAAGCCGTTTTATTGGGCGTTTGAATTATTCAAATGCTTTAGCCTGCATAATTGCAATGTTTATCGTTGTAAATTAGTGTGTTTCAAATAAGTTTAAAGCCATTAGTTTAGCAGTTTATGATTACTTAATTCACTTACTTATTGCCTTTATGATTATTTTATAACTATCCATACTGCAATATAAAACAACAAATTACGTGTATTATTTTCCTTAAACTCATAGAAATCAAACTATGAGTGTCAAATGAAAAAATAAAGAATCTTACTGGTGAAAATTCTACAAATACGACATACAATTTCTACAAATACCTCTTGTCATATTATTATCAATACTTACTGTTTTTGTAGAATTACATTTAATAAACATTTAAATATTTATCATGAATTTTTTTGCTATATTACACTTCAGAAACTGTTGAAAATTACTTAATAGTTAAGCTTATAGCGAGAGAAAACGACATATTACATGTATTACAATTTTCCGAAAACTCTTGTGAGTCAAAGAATCAGTGATAAACAATAAAATAACGAAAACAGAATTTATCATGAAATTTCCGATTCGTTAATACATTCTAATAACATTTCAGAAGCGTTGATGTGTACATAATACACAAGTTTACCGTAAGAGAAGACTATAAAATACTTGTATTATGATTTTTCTAAAACTCTTGGGAATCAAACAATCATTAACAAGCGATAAAAATAACGAAGAAAGAATTTATCATGAAATTTACGACTTGTTAATCAATTCTTATAACACTTCGAAGTAGTTGATATATACATATGAGTACATACCGTGAGCGAAAACTACAAAATACCTGTATTATAATTTTTCTAAAACTCTTGTGAATCAAACAATCAATGACAAACAATAAAAATAACGAAGAAAGAATTTATCATGAAATTTCCGACTCGTTAATCTATTCTTATAACACTTCAGAAGAGTTTATGTTTACAAAATGAATAAGTTTAATGTGAGAGAAAACGACAACATACATGTATTATAATTTTTCCAAAATTCTTGTGAATCAAAGAATCAGTCACAAACAATAAAAATAACGAAGAAAGAATTTATCATGAAATTTACGACTCTTTAATCCCTTCTTATAAAACTTCAGAAGAGTTGATGTTTACACAATAAATAAGTTTACTGTGAAAGAAACCGACAAAATACATGTATTATAATTTTTCTAAAACTCTTGTGAATCAAAGAATCAGTGACAAACAATAAAAATAACGAAGAAAGAATTTATCATGAAATTTACGACTCTTTAATCCATTCTTATAACACCTCAGAAGAGTTGATGTTTACACAATATATAAGTTTTCTGTGATTGAAAACGACAACATGCATGTATTATAATTTTTCTAAAACTCTTGTGAATCAAAGAATCAGTGACAAACAATAAAAATAACGAAGAAAGAATTTATTATGAAATTTACGACTCTAATCCATTCTTATAACACTTCAGAAGAGTTGATGTTTACACAATATATAAGTTTTCTGTGAGTGAAAACGACAACATGCATGTATTATAATTTTTCCAAAACTCTTGTGAATCAAAGAATCAGTCACAAACAATAAAAATAACGAAGAACGAATTTATCACGAAAATTCTTAACACATTTCAGAAGAGTTTATGTTTACTTAATAATTAAGTGTACCATGAGAGAAAACTACGAACTGAGACTTTTGTGGTTTTTCCTAAAACTGCTAGGAATCAAAGTATCCGTGGCAAATGATAAAAATAGAGAATCTTGTTGGTTTAAATGCTACAAATTATGCAATTTTCTGGTCATAATATCGTCAGTACTTTGTGCTTTTATTATAGGAGCCAAACATTTTAACGGGCATTTCAATAACTTATTTGTTTTAGACTATGCAATGACAATAGAATCTGTGTCGATGTACTTCAGTTTATTTCGAGAAAGTTCCAACCTGAACAAAGTACGAAATGCAATAAATAAAATACCATTAACGAGTAGAAAAACATCTTTATTTATAGTAATATTTCTGTTAGTAATGTTCTCGATTTTAAGTTTAGTATTTAAACGAATTATTTTCAAGTGTTTCAGCGAAGATTATCTCTTTTTCTTAACAACGTATGAATTTAAAAGTTTAAGTTTAAGGCGAGTTATTTTTGTTGCATGTTTTGCGCTTCATAATTTTCTGCAAATTATTGTACCAACTGTCTTAAACAGCATGTTTTGCACTGTAGGCTACCATTGGAAAAAAGTTCTAGTATCAGTGAAAGACGAACTCCAAATTACGGGAATAAAGTATTTCACTGATTCAAATAAAATAGACGAGTCGTTAAACTTGCTGGGAAAATGTCGCTTTCTGTGGCGTGTAACGAAATTAATAAAAGATACGTTTTCATCATTCCTATTTTTCTTGATTGTTACGCAAGTGCAGGTGATGTTTTTGGCGTTAGCTATCATCACAGAACCAAAAGCAGAAAGATTTGAATATGAAGAAATCGTGCGGCTTACTTGTATACTAATAATGTATATTTTTTATTTCACATGTACTGTGTATATATCATCAGAAACACCAGAGGAATTGGAAGAAATTCTGATAGTATTGAAGGAGCTTCACGAATTCGTATGCCTGAAACAGGAACGAGCTGAGTTTAATTTTTTTTAAAAACAGTTGAAATTACTTACCGAAAGAAAAGTGATAGTTTTGTCTATAAGAGGCTGGGCAGATCTGAGCAAGAACTTGATATTGACCACATTCGGAAGTATCGTTAGTTTTGTATTACTCAATATGCAAATTTTGAAATAAAGGATTAAAGGAAACTGTGAATGGAGGGATTTGATTAAAGGAACTTTTCTTTAAAATACTAATAGTAAAGAAGGAGGCGCTTTCCATCAAGGACATCAGAGGAACTGCGGTAATTTCCTGATTTTTTATGTCTGAAACAGAAATGTCTTAATGAACGTCTATTCTTATTTTGAAACGCGATGAAAAACAGCTGAAATTACCGAAAGAAAAGTGACATATTTGACTATTGGAGACCGGGCGGTCATTAGACATATTAAACGCCCACACGCTACTCTGTATTTTAAACTTATTTAATTTAGCTTATGCATTTTTCCGGTGACATCTTCTGTGATCAGAAAAACATCTGAACTGCAGCTACCTTTCCGGTCATGTGTTAAAAGGGTATAGGAACTTCTGATGGGCAAGCGGTCCCCTTTTCCGCGAAGTAGCGGAAAACAATTAAATTATTACGATTTTTCGATTGTCCACATGACAGATATTATTATGACAGAGTATAATAGAGGGCTTCGCCCGCTATCAGACCGGTTCATATATTCGACCGATCGAAAAATAGACCGGTAAATTTTTACATTATAAAAAACATGGCCGTTTTTTTTTTTTTGAAAATGAAATTTATTTGGATTTATTAAAGAAAGGATAACGTGTTTTGAAAGGAATATTAAACGAAACTCTTTGTGTGATCTTCGATCACACTTATCCACTTGTTTTTTCTTTCATATCCATCAAGTTTTCTAAATTAAAAAAAAAAATCTGCGGATTGGCAACATTGTTCAACTATGAAATTTTTCGTTTTCAAAATGTTGGAAAACTTCTTTCAGAAAAAAAAATATGTATTTATTTTACATGCTTCGGCATATCTGAAATTTTTTTTAAATATTTTATAATAAATTCCCACACTCTAACATATTTAATGACACATAAATATGAAATAATTTCTAGTCATTCAATCTATCAAAGGTGTTCGGAAGAGTGTTGAGATTGTTTTGTTTCAAAATCAAATTTAACGTTGAATTACTAGTGAACAATGTGTTTAAAACCATTTTGTAAGCGATGTTGAAACATCCTAAAATGTTTCTTTTCTTCAATTAATGAACGCCGCCATTTGACTACAATTCTATGCTTTATTATTTTATTCAAATCGCTATTTAACAACATATTTTCATTATTTGTAAATATTCAAATTTTTAATTAATATTCTATTATTAACCCTATCACTATGACCTGGGGTCCACGCGGATCCCAAGCACTTTCAACAAGTTTTCAAAAAATCTATCCCTCACTGAGTAGTTACAGCCGGTGGCATCTCATATCATAATGTTTGTAACACACGGTAAAAATTAAACTACAAATATAAGTGGTACTTGTTTTTTTTAATTTGAAAAATAGATAGCATATTTGTCCTGAGCAACAACAGGGCATGTTTTGATAGGACATAGTGATAGGGTTAAATTTAAATATAATTTTATGATGAACATTTGGTAATTTGCTTTAAAAGCTAATTAACCCCTTCGCGACGAGCGTCCTTTACAGAATTTTTAAACTTTTACCACTTGTTTTTCAAAACAGAAATTTTCGCCGAGTTGGATCGCAGAAATGCTGTTATTAAATAAGGCAAAGCTTACAATAAAAAGTAACTGGTGAGAATAATCGATGATTCTGAACATCTTATACGACACGTATACGTGTCGCTCGTCCCCAATGGGTTAAAGAAATTAATTTATTTTAACACTAGAACCGCGAAAATGGGTCATTTTGACCCGTACCAATTGAAAGCATATCTATTCGAACCAGAAATTGCTTTATAAAATAAGTTACTATCTACCACACAAAATTAAGTTAAATTAAAAAAAAAAGTTGAAAGAAGTTTTAAATAAAAATTGTGGTGTGAGGTATATTTTTGAAACTTGAGTAAAATTTCCCGCGGTTTTAGTGTTAAACCTCTATCCTTAGCAAAAAAAAACAAGAACGAAAAATCATGCGTCAAGCATAGATTATGTAACACTTTCCAACGCTTCCAAAATAATTTTACGAATCATACTCTTTTATAAGCTAAAAGATAACATCTAAGTAATCCGAATACTTTATTCAGCCCTGTATAGGATCTATAGATTTGTATATATACTACATAGGATGCTAAATTTTAGTTCAGTTAGGAAACACGTAGCACAGTTTAAAATTCTCCGTCTGGAGTTAAATAATACGGAAATGTGTTCCCGAACTTTTGTACTTCCCTGTATAGGATCTACAGAATTTATACACACCACGTAATATACAAAAAGCGATTTAAAATTAAAATCGCATTCAGTAATTTAAAACGCACTTCCAGGAATTATTGTTAACATACAGTAGAGAATTCTTTTGTGTGTCCCTGTAAATGAACGATGACTGCTATACACACAATATTCTGTAGTAAGTCTCTTGTAATGAACCTTATATAAATTTCAATGCGTTTAAAATAGTGAAACATTATTTAAATAAACCGCAGACGATTTTTCTCCATAGACGTAATGTAACGGAATTCTTTTGACTGTCCCTGTAAAGTAAGTATAAGTGCTATGCACACCCTATTCCATATTAAGCTTCTTCTAATGCACCTTAGTGATATATATAAATTTCAATGCGTTTAAAGTATTGAAACATTATTTAAATAAACCGCAAATGATTTTTCCCCATAGACCGCAATGTAACGGAATTCTTTTGAGTGTCCCTGTAAAAAAACTATAAGTGCTACACACTTCCGTTGAAATAGGGAACATGCTATAGATAACGATTATAACATATAAAATTTGCAGGGCAATCCGAGCATATTTACGGGAGTTAGAGCACGGACAGACGGCAGACGGCAGACGGCAGACGGCCAGACGGCCAGACGGCAGACGGCCAGACGGCAGACGGCCAGACGGCCAGACAAACCGAAGTCATAAACACTTTTCAACTAGGTTGGAAAGTGTTAAAAACCTCAACGTAATGATGAATAAATATTTAACATAAAAAAAATCTTCCATTCGGTCGTAATTGATAGGTAATTTTAAATGTGAACACAACTTTTGGCGTTTATAATGTATTGACAATAACGAACGCAGTGCCAGTAGTAAAGTAGAATGGCGAGGACTGTATTCCAGCCTGAATGATTTTTTCGTAATTCCTTTGTTGGCTCCGTCTGTTCCGCATTTAAATGTCAAATATTTATTAATCATTGCTCAAAGTAATAATTAACAAATATTTGACATTAAAAAATCTTCCACTCGGTCATAATCGATAGCTAATTTTAAATGGGAATGAAAACTTGTGGCCTTTATAATTTACGAGCAGGGAAGATCTGGCTATGCTCGGTAAAAATTCGCTTTGAGTTCAAATATTTCAAAATATCTTTCATTTTGCGCCAAGTATGTGCTTTGTCATTGGTAATCTTGAAAGTCAATTTTCCAGCCAATATTTCTCAAAATTTGGCGAAATGTTGACAACTTTCCGGCTTCATTTACTGCCAACTATTCCACAACTTAATAACTGCTACATTCTTCATTTCGATGATCTACTAATGATCTACTAATCGAATTTTCTCGAACACGTGATCTCACCTAATGGTCTTACCGTAATCCAAAACATTAGGTAAAAGAATTTATTCAATATCATCAGATTTGGTTTTTAGATAAAATTAGTTTGACTCACAGTGGCAGCAAAATGACCCATTAATCGATTTGTTTCTTGAAAATTTGACTTACCCCAATGACCTTCTAGTGTCCAAAAACCGTAAGATATAAAATTCAATTAAATAGTTAGAGCCGTTTTTGATTAAATAAGTTGGACCCGCAGTGAGCCAAAAATGACTCACTAATCGAAATTTCTCGAACATGTGACCTAGAACAATAATTCTCTCGTTCCCGAAAACCGTAGGATACTAAATTTAGTGCAAATCGTCTGAGCCGTTTTTAATATAAAAATAGCTTGACCCATAATATCAAAATTAGCCACTAATTGAATTTTCTCGAGCATGTGACTAAGCACAATTGTCTTCTCGTGCCCGAAACCTGTAGGATATAAAATTTAGTCAAAATAGTCTGAACCGTTTTTAGATAAAATTTGCTTGACCCACAGTGACCCGAAAATGACCCACTATACGAATTTTCTCGAGCATGTAACCTATACCAATGATTTTCTCGTGGCCAAAAACCGTAGGATTAAAAATGTAGATCAAATCGTCTGAGCAGTTTTTAAGATAAGAATTGCTTGACTGATAGTGACTTCAGTAATCGAAATTTCTCGAACATGTGACGTTGCCCAATAGTCTTCTCGTTTCCGAAAACTGTAGGATACTAAATTCAGTTCAAATCCTCTAAGCCGATTTTAAGATAAAAATAGCTTGACCCATAATGACCCATTACCAAAATGACTCACTAATCTTTTTTTCTCGAACGTGTGATCCAGCCCAACAGTCTTCTTGTGCCCGAAAAACATAGGATGCAAAATTTAGTCAAAATAGTCTGAGTCATTTTTTAGGAAAAATTGGCTTGACCCGCACTGACCCAAAAATTACGCACTAGTCGAATTTCTCGGACTTGTGACTTAGCCCAATGATTTTCTCGTGCTCGAAACTCGTAGGATACAAAATTTAGTCAAAATCGTTAGAGCCGTTTTTTAGATATAATTGACTTGACCGTAATGACCCCAAAATGATCCACTAATCACATTTTCTCGAACATCGCTCCCAATCCATTTCTCGTAATCCAAAATGGTAGGATACAAAATTTAATCAAAATCATTTGAGCCGTTTTTTAGATAAAATTAGCTTGACCCTGACCCACTGTGACCCAAAATGACCCACTAATCGAATTTTCTCGAATATGTGACCTAGCCCAATGGTTTTCTGGTGCCCCAAAATGGTAACATACAAAATTTTTTCAAAATCGTTAGAGCCGTTTTTAAGATAAAATTTGCATATAATATATCTACCCTATATATATAAAATCCTAATGAAACGAATTTGTGAAACGATTTTATGAAACGAATTTATGAAACGATTTTATGAAACGACTTGTTAAACGACTGATTATGTTTCAGGGCTATTTTTAATAAAATATTAAACGCTTGATGGTGAAATTAATACCAATTGTCCATAAAAATCCGCGGATGTCAAAACTGGTAATAGAATTTTGAAATTGGAATTAGTTTTCGAGATATTAATTTTTTTTCTAATTTTAATGACATTTCTGTAATGATGGCAACTAATTACTCAGTTTTTTTTTGTGACAAAAAAGGGAAAAAAATTGAAAAGGATCCCGATAGGGATTATTGATTTCTTTTTATTCGTCATTTTCAAATTGAAATTGAATTTATCTTTTATTTCAATCGATAATGAAGACAAAATTGTGATTAAATTATGCTTTTCAGGAAAATTTGAAAAAAAAAATCACATTTCTATCGTCAGGATTCAATCGTCTGTCAGCATTTAATTTAATTTATAAACTGAAAATATTTTGAATAAATTCGTCCAAATGACGTCATTTATGTAAAAGCCGAGGCTAACGAAAAAGAAAGGCTACCGCGGTGCTTTACGCGTATCTTTTTTTACAGACCGTCAGATAGCCACGTGATGCTCGAATGCATCAGTGCAAGTGCACGAATAGAGCATCACGTCACTCTAGCGGTCTGTAAAAAAAGATAAGTGGAATGCACCGCGGTAGCCTGTCTTTTTCGCTAGCCTCGTGTAAAAGCAAAAGAAAGGGGGGGAGAAGGAATTAATAGTAATTATTATTTATTGATATCATTTTGTTATTTTTTTGTAAAATTTAATTAAACGAATTTATAAAATCAGTAATTCGGATATTTGAAACGAATATATAAAATAATAATTGTCCAACTGAAGGGAAGGAGAATAATAATAATAAAAAAAAAACGTCAAGACCCTTATAATAGAAAAGCACCAAAAGTTCGTTGTTTTTTTTCATAACTTTTGGCAACTAATCTATGTATATTAACGAATTTTGAAACTCGAATTACGCCAAACCTAAAAGCAAAGAATCCTATACTGGAAAAGAACCCGATTTTCTTTTGGACAATATTCAAGTGACATAACATGGTGTAAAATTATCGCAGATAGCAAATTTGTTTAAATATCTCATCAATTAATGCCGAATAAATGCAGGCACGCATGCACAAAATATTTAATTAATTTTGTATGATATAATTATTAGAAAATTCGTATATACATATTAATTGAAATAAATAATTTACATATTTAAAATAACATGAAAATATGAATGATGGTGCATTAAAATAGAGAGAAAATTAAAACCTGTTACTGAAAATATCTATAACATAGTACTTTTCAATACCGTGGTTCTTAATGTTATTCACAAGCAGATGGAATTTTTCTCATCCTTAAACGCAAAGGAAGAATAGAATACAGCTCGTTGTTATAAAAGTCCCAGAGGTATCTAGCCACAATTTAAACCTAACCATTTTATACAAGCTGGTTTTCAAGCTGTAATTGTACTTATCAATCCCGAAAACAGTCGTCATTTGTCGCAACAGCTATGTATGAGGCCATGATAATAAAAAAATGCCCCATTAAAACGTTAAAAGCATGGCAACCCAATTACAGATTTACCAATATTTTTAAAATAAAGCACGCTGTCATGTTTTTAGAGGCCTCGAAGTCTGAGCGGGGGTCGGCGAGCGTAGCTCGCAGGGGGTAGGCCCCCTAGTAGTATATATATATACACACAAGATTTACTCGTATTATAATACATTATTGATAATATTGAGCGCAGTACCAGAAGCAGCGTTCTCAGATGGATTTTAGTTTTTTCCCTTGACAATCAAAGTAAAATTCCCTAGATTTCCCTAGGTTATCATGTCACGTGACTTGGGAAGAATACGGTATTTTGATTGGCTGACACTGTTTTATCTGGCAATAAACATTTAAAAAGGAATAGCAGATGGCAGCATCAAAAGTGATTTTGTTCACATAATAGATAACAAATTTATTGGTAAAAATACATAAACAAAAAAAAAGCAAGGTTTAGAGGGAGAAAATCGAAGTAATGTGTAGCTCTGCCTTAAATCAATTCACTTTTTTTTCTTTTAGAATTTTTTATATATATTTGTATATATTTACGTGTGATACCCATCGCACAACTTGAAGCTAAATGAATATATATGACATGATGAACCAGAAGGAATATTTAACACACACAAATATGTGTAATAAATAAAATAAAAAATTATTGCTTTTACAGTATGAGATATGGGTATGTTTTTAACTTTTTAAGAGTATATATATCATCGTTTTTACACAATTTTTCACTGAAAGAAATTGTAAAAAAACTAACAAGTTATAATTCTTTAGTACCCTTAAAACATATTTTAAATTCAAGAAATGTGGTGCAATAATTTTTAAGAAAATAAGCTTTGTTCAATATTTAAAAATTAGATATTTTTCTCAAATAATATAATACCATTTTCATCTGTATTCAAATCGTACCGCGGAGACGATGCTCCACCTACTTTATATAGCTAGATCAGTGGTTCCCAAACTTTTGGGCTCGCGGAGCCCTTTTTTTGTGAAAACTTTCTAAGGCAGAGCTCCGTAACCCCACGGTACTCTATGGTTTACAATGTTACAATGTGGTTGTAATGTTTTTTTATGCCTATGGAGTAGCGAAAGATCTGCTGGATAAGAATCCGAACCAGTAGTTTCTAACATGGGGCCAAGGTCAGAGGTGCCAAGCTCTCATTAATATTACGTAATATGTGGATTAATTTGACCCAGGTTTAACACGTTTTGCACCAGAAATTTTTTTAAGAAATGAAATTTAATAAATTCCCCGCAGAAAGCTGAAATTAATTAAATAAAGATTTATCCAATAATTCTTCTGGTTTGAGCGTCGTTAAACTGGGCCGGATTAAACTACATATTACGGAAGATTAGTGAGAACTTGGCACCTCTGCAAGATTCTCAGTTTGGCCCTTTTCTTGATACAAAAATTCTGAATTCAAAATTCAATTTTGAAAATCAAATTTTCTATTATTTAACCCCTTAACAGTTTTATTTAATATTACCGTTAATGGACACAAATTAAGATCTAAAAACCACTTGTTTTGTATTAAAATATCTGCCTTGTATAATTGAGTCCATCAAATACAGCAAAAATTATAGTTAAACATTTGTGGTTTCTGAAAGCTATTAGTAACGAAGAAAACAAACTCTTCTTACACGAGCGACGTTCGAGCAATACTGTTAAGGTATTAATGACATCCATTTAAAAAAAAAATATTTCGAGATTTCCAGTATGAACTCAGAATTAAAGATCAGAATGGTAATCCTGTCTGTGTCATGCATTGCATTGGGATTTACGTGAAGCTATTATTATTTATGGCGAAAACCACACACACAGAAAGAAAAGTAAGTTGTACAGTTTTCGTTTACAAAGAGAGACTTCTGTATAATCCCAATAGGCTACTCGCGAAAAGAAAGAAAATACGTAGGCCCAGTCACCCATGAGTAATTATATAATACGTTTTCGCTAGTCCCGCCCACTCGTAACAGAGTTATCGATTACGGATTCTCTCTTCGTTCTTCTTTACATTTCTAGTACTTCTAAACATGCAACTTTTACATGTAACGAATGCAAACATGTAACGAATCGCCTCTGAGCTGCCGGTGGAACCATTTTTTTAAAATACATTTAGAATCATATCATCGTATAGTGTTTAAGTGGGCGGGGCGAAATCTATAACCTGTATTGTTAGGTGCAGCATCGTTCACTTTTTTTGGATGTTTTATTTGATTATTTTGATTGTTATTATTTAACTATTAATTGTGATTTTGAAAGAGACTTTCTTTCACCATTGTTTTTGCCTCAAAATTGATATACGGTTAAAAATTACACATGTTAAAAGAACTGCAACTTGTAGAAAAACTTTACTAACAAAACGGGACATATGGGTAGAGTTAAATTTATATCAGGGCGGGTATTCATTGACGAAAAGTCTAAGCAAGAGGTGGAACGGAGCAAAAGTTTAGATTGTTAGTGTGATGACAAATGTAAAGAACCAATATATAATTTTTTAATTGCTACAGCCTTATTTCAGATAGGAAAATGTGGCATCATAACATAAGAATATTAGCCAATGCCGATACCAATTAAAACAAAATTTTAAAGAGGGGTTGTTAAGTGATACAAGATGTTAAAAAAATACGTTATCAGCAACATACATTGCTTTAAAAAATAAAAACAATTATGTAAAACAGCATAGAAAATTTAAATAACTGAGAATTAACAAAAATAAAATAAACAGATTAAATGAATTAAAGTTACAAAAAGATAAAAGAAAACTATATACACAACGTAAATAAATAATAAATGTATCTAATTAGGGGTTTATTAAATGATACAAGATGTTACAAAAAGAGGCATTTTAATCGACAAACATTGTTTTACTATGAAAAACAGTACAGAAAATTTAAATGTATGCATAACATAAAATGATTAAAGTTATAAAAAAAAAGAAACATATATACACAATATACACAAATGTAAAATGAATCTAATGAGGGGTTTTAAATGATACAAAATGTTATAAAAAAGATGTATTAAGCGACAAACATTGTTGTATATGAAAAACAGTATAGAAAATTTAAATAACTAAAATTAATACAAATAACATAAACCGATTAAAGAAATGAAAGTTCTAAAAAGAAAAATAAATATATAAACACAATATACACAAACGTAAAATGAATCAAGTGAGGGGCTTTAAACGATACGAGATCTTATAAAAAAAAGACGTTTTAGGCGACAAACATTGTTTTAAAAATTAAATACAATTATGAAAAATAGGATAGAAGATTTAAATAACTAAAATTTAATAAAGATAAAATAAACAGTTTAAGGATATTAAAATTCCAAAAATAAAAATGATACAATATACAATATTTACAAATATTAAATGCCGATAGAAATTTTTTTATTCTGCGCAAAGTGTGACGAACAGTAACGTATAAAAGTTTCGTGTGAAAAATGTGATTGAATTGTTTTGAACAGTTTTTTTATATCTGGTGCAATTTTTGACAATTATAAGCAAAAGTCTGTATCAGCATTTAACCGGCTTCTGTACTTTGTTTTCATACTTGTGTAAGCGGAGAATCCAGCTTCACACAGATAAGTCGTTGAGAATGGGAGTAAAATTAATTTTGCTCTGTCTGACAAGACTTTGTATTCCTCTGTCAAATGACACCAAAATTATGTGATACGTTGGTTTTGAAAAGATATTTCTATATCGCTTTGAGATGTTAAATCAATGAGACTATCGTATTCCTCAGAGCTTAAGCTGTGCGTTTTTTTATTATTATTTTTATTATTTTTCATTTTATTTTTTGCACTGAACATTGTGCATCCGATTCAGAATACTATTTCTTGTAGCTTATTTTGAATCGAATTTTTAAATACATTAAATAGTGAAACATAAAATAAAATAGTTCAATAAAATAGTTCAAAAAATATTATGTAGAAAATGGATACATGTATAATGCAAATTTGTATATGTTTTAAAAAATATATATTGTAGTATTTTTCATCCCAGTGATAGATGTATTTATTTTTTACACACTCACACACACACACAAAATTCCTACATACTTTTGAAAAATTTGCCCTTGAAATATGCTAATTTCTTTCATGTTTTGTTTATTTTCCTGGAACACTGCGGAGCCCCTGAAAAGTATAGGCGGAGCCCCAAGGGCTCCGCGGAGCACACTTTGGGAACATCTGAGCTAGAGTTTCTGCAATGATGCTTCTTTGCTGAACGAATACATATCATGATGACGATGGGTGGAGTTTAACCCTTTCCGGCACAAACAAATTCTGTTCGTAAAATGAGAAATTACTGACTGACACCGAAATTTACAAACGACTTTTATAGAAAAAAAGAACTCCTTATTTTAAGCTTTCATTATAGAGACAAAATTTTATTAAAATATTCTTGGTGTCGTTTGCAAGTTTGGAATTAAGATTAGGTGTGCCCGAAGTGGGACCACTGTGCCGGAAAGGGTTAAAATGAAAAACAACGAGGGTGGACTACAAATGTAACAAAAACATATTAATAGGTTTCTGGCGTACACTGGCCTCCAAAAGTTAAGGTACAACCGGTATTTTGCGTCTAATTTGAAAATGAATGAATATAGAAACAACAAATTTGGAGGAAATGTGCGCTAAACTGTTATTTATTAAATGCTACACATAAATTCACTTAAGTTAATCGTATAAATAAAATTACAACAAAAAAGCACTCATGGTGGAAAATTCCATTCTTGGAGAAATCAGTACATCGCAGTATTATGCAGTAAAATGTGACAGAAAAATTAGAAAACTGGTTCTAATACGGAATATGTCCACCTCGGACTTGAAAGCATTGGCGGCATCGACTTTCCATGCTCTCAATTAAATTGTCGGACACCGAAATAGGTAATGCTGACCAGACTTGGAGTAAGCCTTGTTCCAGCTCATTAATGACCTTGCAGGAGGACTTAAACCCGCAACCTGTCTTCCAAGATAGTCCTAAAGATATTCTATCGGATTCACGTCTGGAGAGTGAGCTGGTCATTCCATTCTCTCCAAACCGTGATCCTCAAGATAATCCTCAAAAACCACAGCTCGGTGTGGTTTCGCATTATCATCCATTAGAATGAAACCATTGCCAATAGCACCGGCATATGGGCGCACATATGAATTAAGGATCTCATCCCGATATCTCGCACCAGTCACAGTTCCTCCATGGAACACATGCAGGTCAGTGTGGCCTCCGAGTGAGATCCCTGCCCAAACCATGATTCCACCGTTTCTATTCCTGTGTGTTTCGACAGTGTTTGATTGATAGTATCGAGTGCATTGTTCTCTCTAGATCAGAAGACGTCCTGAATCGCTCTCCAGTGTGAATCTGGACTCGTCTGTGAAGAGTACAGAATCCTACTGTTGTCTGGTCCAGGAAACATGTTCTCTTGCCTAACATAAGCGGGCCCTTCGCTGTCGTCTGTTGAGGGGGGAAACACACAACTGGTCACCTTGTATAGAGACCTGCATTGTGAAGACGTCTTCGCACCGTAGTAGGGGAGATTCTTCTCCCTGATGCTGCAAAGTGGTCTGCAATGAGTTGCGGCACAGTAGTGCGTCTTCTCCTTCGGTCCGAAAGAGCTAGAAACCGGTCTTCTGCAGGTGTTGTAACACGTGGGCTGCCTGGAACATGTCTTCTGGACACAGAATCTTCGGATTCATACTGATCCCAGAGTCGTTGGACTACACTGCGAGACACATTGAGCCGTCTAGCAGTATCGGCCTGTGACAACCCTATTTGCAACCATCCTACCGCCCGCCACCTTAATGAATCGTGTAAACGACTTCTTCTGGACTATACTGGCTGCTGTGAACAAAACTGACAACAATAGTTCGAATACAACAAAAATTACACGCGAAATTACGAAAGATTCGGAACTGCATATTTTCCTCTCATTCACAAATACCTATTCTTTTCTATAAAATAAAAGTGGTAGCTGTAATTTTTGCGTAAGTTTTTTTAAAGCTTATTATTGTCATTCATATAAACTATGAAGTTTAATCTGACTGCCATTTTTTGTCTGGTAAGCTTCGAAAAACATGTTGCACCTTAAATTTTGGAGGCCAGTGTATAATCCGCAAATGAGTACTGATAGCTTGATATTTTAGGAAATTTATTGTTCACTAAAGAGTAATTTCTGATAAAATAAAATCAGCAAATTATCTTAAAAGGCATGGATATGCTTTAAACAAATTTTACACATTTATCTGACATCGCCCTTTATTATTCTCAAATAGTCCTTGACTGCTGTAAAACTCTTTTTAAATTATTTGCGATAAGAATCCAACTATAATAATAATAATAATAATAATCCTTGAATAAGAAAAAAAAATGGAATAAAATACCAATTTGCATAATTTGAGAGAAATGCTCACTATTTTTATGACTAATAATTAAAAACTATAGAATAAATTTCTTTATAGGATCAGAATGTTTAATTTTTTAGCAGATCTTTTCATCTAACATTCTTCTGTTATACATACACTATACATAGTACTATACTTCATTACGGGTATAATTATAAAGAATTCTCCCTATGCACGTAATACGGGTTTTTTAACAAAAGAAAATCAAATGGATGATTTATTTGGTTTTACTTGAAACTACTCCAGGAAGAAAGAAAAACCAGATCTAACAACCGCCTCTCTTCCTCCTCCACTTTCTCTAAAATGCCATATAAGATGCAGTTTCACTTTTAAACAGTTTATAGTAATTCCAATCGAGATGCAAAAATCTGCAAATGATTTTTATATTCTAATTCTAAGAGGCAAGATGACAAAATAAGTAGGGCCCATAGCTGGTGCAATTAACAACTATAGATCCAAGTGGTGATCATCATTTCAGTCATATAGGATCCCCAGAAACTAAAGGGAGGTGCGAGATTTCAATTTTGGAACCCCACACCCCCCCAGCCCTCCGTTAACCAAAGAGTTGCTTGAAGACAATTTCTCAAGTCCTTTTAATTCCTTCTTCCATGTTTAATCATCACACTCGTCACATTTATCATGTTCATTCTCAGAAAAGCACAGACTAACAAAAATTCCCTTTTCGCTAGATTTTAAAAAAGTATTGTCTGTCTTCTTAAAATTCTCTTGAAATATTAAAGAATTCCCTAAATAGATTTGTATTTCCTAAAATCTAGGGATTTTCCCATGGATCTGAGAACGCTTTTTACTTCTGGTCCAGAAGTAAAAAAAATGGGAAGGACTTTTAACCCTTTCCGGCACAGACAAATTCTGTTCGTAAAATGAGAAATTACTGACTGGCTCCGGAATTTACAAATGACTTTTTTTAGAAAATAAGAACTAATTATTCTAAGCTTTCATTATAAAAACAAAATTTTATTAAAATATTCTTGGTGTCGAATGCAAGTTTGGAATTAAAATTAGGTGTGCCCGGAGTGGGACCACTGCGCCGGAAAGGGGTATTCGGACTAAGTGTTTCAATTTCCTTGTTTGCTCCGTCTGTTCCGCAGAGGAAGCAGCCGGAGATTTCTAGATCTATGAACTATTTAAAAAATTGGAATACCAGTGTAGATCTCCGTTTTTTATATTAAAACTTTTACTTTAAAATATTTCTGACATAAAACGCATAAATTTTAACCCATACCTTTCCAAGATTAATTTATATAATAAAATAAGTTGCTACTGAAAAATAAATGTAGATTGTGTTTAGAAATGTAACGATCTACTTTTCCTTATCTATTTATAGGGTTCGTTCGTCGAAATAATTTCTATTGCAAAATTGCAGTCATGGAAGGAAAAAGTGATCGCCTAATATGAATCTTGGATCTTGAGCATATAATATCGTTAAGAGATATAGGAACTAATGGTTTGGGGGGAATAGTCTGTATTAAATGTTTTGTATTAATTATGTTACGGGGTTAGTTCATAGATTAAAAATTGTAGCTAGTTTCATTTTTCAAATGTATGTTCCTTTTTTGACATTTTGGATATTTCTTGAATCTAATGAGCCCTGAAATTTATGTAGTTCCTGCGGAAATTTTTCTGTATGTTGCTTTAAAGTAGCGTCGGGGACTAAAGGGTTAAAATGCATTTATAAAATTTGTAACAAAATTTAAGTATCTTCTTAAAAAGCTATGCCAATCTTTATTCTAATTTTTCCTGTAAGACCAAAAACGTTTCAGCTCCTCCTTTCAGTCATAGGGGAGGAGCCTGTAAAATGAACACAGAAAATCAGCATATAACTCTATAATTTATAAATATCTGTATTTCAGGGTGGCTATTGGTCAGGAAAAAACACAGTAAAAAAAAGTGGCGAACACCAGTATATTCTTATATAAAAATTTATGTTGATTATTCGATCAAATAATTAATTTGAATTTTTCTATAAGAATATACTGGTAATTACAATTTTTTTACTGTATTTTTCCCTGACCACTAGCCACCCTGTATTTACATGTTTTTATATTTACTTTTTTCGCATTTAGAGTGCTTATTTATGCACTAAAAATTTCTTACTAAAATTTTAAAAGTTTTAGTTATTTCAAATGTCTTGTATGTTCCATATGCATAAAAAAAAGAGTTGGCATATGGATATAAACTGTATTTAAAACCAATAAGCTCATGTCTCCCTTATTATTAGTATACAATATGCAATTTATTATATAATTTAATTTTCTTCTGATAAAAGGTCTTAGTAGGTATTTATTGAATAAAGTTATGATTCAGAAATCGCGGGTTCGAATTCTATTTAGTTTAATAAAATAAAAATGAGTAAAAGTGCATATTTCTATATAAAGAAAGCACATTTTTACTTCAGATAATTAAAATTTCGCTATATAGTTAAATATTCTATTAAATCAATGAAGAAAATTTTATGCAAAATCTTCAATTCCTGAAGAGGAACTATTAACTAAAGTAAAATAATATTTCATTTTTCATAACTAAAAATCTTTTTATCTTTACTTTTAAATCCATTAAACTAATTTGTAATATTTGCAAATTAGCATTTCTATTATACGTTAATTAAGCCACTTTAATGCGTCATAACTATTTCATAAATAAAGTGTAAAATATTCTATTAACATATTGTTGACCGGTCACGAGTATACTCGTGCGTTTCATCATTTTAACAGGGATTTATTTCATATTTAGAAAAGGCCATTAGTTATATTGTTACCAAATTGTAAAACAGCGTAAATAATAATATTTCCTTTCACTTAACACATGTATTCACACGTGACTATTAAAAACAGAAAGAAACTTTTGAAAAAATAATTAAATTATCATTTGTTAAACGCAGTAAATGGGAAAAATTACTACATAAAAAATGCATTTAAACAAAATATTAAAAAAAAAAAAAAACTTTAAAATAATAACTAAATTATTACTCATTAAAAACAGGAAATGAAGAAAATTATGCCATATTTAAAATGCTCAAATAATAATATTGCCAAACAGTTTCAGTTTAAAAACGTATCTACGCGAAAGATTTTTTTTATTTTAAAAAGTCTTTTTACCTATTTTTGCCAATTTAAAAACATAGCAAATAATATTTTTTTTCAATTAAAAATGTATTTTCACTTGAAAATTAAAATGAAAAGAAAATATTGGTGAAAATTACATCATATTGAAAGCGATACATTTAAAACGTCTTATTTAAAAAAATTCTTATAGCGTCGTTGTAAAATTCCTGGAGGCAGCGACATTCATTACTTAGCCATTTTTATAAAATATGTTTTTAAATTTTTTATTGATCCCATTTAATCAATCACAAAAATAGCCGTTAGCTGTAGCGACAGCAGTTGATTCGGCCTTAAAATCCTCCAGTCAAACGGAAGAGAATGGATATCCGATTGCAGAAGATTGCCGCTGGCGATTATTAATTAAAATTTAATATTCCGTAATCTTTTTAAATCACGGCAAATTATCGAGTTTTTAGAGCCTGCGATAACCGAATGTGGGTTGGCAAATGTAGCTCGTAGTGTGTCTGTGGGGGGGGGGGGGGGGAGGCGGGAGAACCCCCCTAGTTGATGAATTAGAAATTATATGTCATTCTTAAAAAATATATCTACTGTAAAATGCATTTAAGAGTGAGTTCCTGAATACAAATGGGAAGGAAAGAACGAACTCTCGTGAAGTAAATATATTGTTAGTCAGAAAAGTTAAAACACGAAGTAATTAAGAAATTCTCTGTAAAGAAATTTATCCTTTAAACCATTTTTCAGAACTGATCATAAATAAAGAAACACAATATCTTGAAATTCGCTCTTAATTTTGCTAATGCATCTAAGCTTTAGAGATCTATTAAATCTAATTGACTAGAATTTGTAGCAATTTACAATAGAACGAAATAAATAATCATGAAAAAAAAAATACTCATTAAAAATTACTACATGTAAATTTATCTGGAATCTAAAATTACATCCAGCATCGATTCTAAAATAACAGAAAAATCTGATTTTTGTTATTTTAGATCGGTGCTGGATGTAATTATGGAATGCAGTTTACTGAAAAGAAGATACAAGTACGAGTGTTTAAGACTGGATAGAGAAGTCGTAAATTCAATATTCTTACAACTGTGCAAGCATAATGGTGTTAGTTATTCCGAAATTCTTAAAATGTCGTAATCAACTTATCAACAAGCAACTACCAACGGTTAAAATGGATTTTGAGAAGTAATGCTTAAAGTCATACATTTGAAATAAATTTAAATTGGTGACTCATATATCAATAAAATGTTTAAACTTGTATTTCAAATTGACGAAGATACTGCATATTGATGACTTTGACTAATTTCAGCGCATTTTGGGGCTATTTAGGAACTTTAAGCGACACACAAAGAAGAGTATTATTTATAAGAAAATAAACAGTTTGATAATATCAACTAGAGATGAGTTCGGGCTCTCTTATCAGATCCCGGGCCCGCCCGAGCCCGACGGTTTTAAATCAGAGTCCGCCCGAGCCCGAAACATTTTGTGTCATCAGAGCCCGAGCTGGTCCGAACCCGATAAAAAAAAATGCATAATATAAAAAAAAAAAAAATTAAAGTAATATCTTATATTTACAAAACTTCTTACATGAAAATAACTGTTAATCTACAGCACATAATTAAATTTTATGGGTATTTACATTTAATCTTTTGAAAAGAGAAGTTTGGTATGAAATAAAAATATACTTCCTTAAAAGATTCTCATAATTTTCGCACCCAACAAGCAAACATGATGGAGACATTAATGAATTGCGTTTTATAAATAAATGCATGAAATTTGCAGAAATTACTGTTCCTATGCCGTTTTTCTATTTCCTATAATAGGTGTATTTCGTAAATTATAATTGATTCCTTAATTAAAACAATATTTCGTGTTCCTGAAAATCAGCTTAAATTAAAAATTTGGCACCGTTATCTGAAAGATACTATGCTTTTACAAGCAAAGTGCGGAAACATTTTTCGATTGCTTTCTTATCGGAATAACAATACATGGCAATTATTATGACTTACGAATGGGAGTGACTCCGTAAATGCTCAGAGAAGATCTTTAACATGAGCAGAGTTCTTGAAAAATAGAATCATTAACGTTATTTTCATATGAAGAGCCATTATGACTCGCACACAATACAAAACTAAAAATTTCCAAATCTTAAGCTAATGCGGATTAACTACAAACAAAATAAAGTATTCACTTCGCTTTAGTTATCTAAAAATAAATAAATAAATAAACGTTCCAATTGAAAAATATCCTACTTTGACAAACGAAAATCGACATTTTTCGCGCCTTTTTCCATTGGCGCCGAATCAGCCGGTCATCGTCACGTCAATACCGCTCATAAATCTGCAAATATTGCAAATTTTCTTTTAAAGTAGCATTCTAAAACTGGAAAATAAAAATAATATTTCTGCTTCCCCTTTTATTCATTCTGATCAAAATAGCATTAAAATGACATAAAATGGAATATGTAATTTTTTGTGGGGAAAAAAAATATTTTTATTTTTTCTATATGGGAATAAATAAAATTGTCAGTTTCAGAAAGAATGAGCCCGAGCCCGCCCGGTTCCGAAGACTGATATAAAAATCGAGCCCGAGCCCGTGTCGGTCCCGGGCTCGGGCTCGGGCTCAGGCTTTCGGGCTCGAGCTGAGCCCGTCTTATCTCTAGTATCAACACCTATCAAACCAATTAAGAAGGCAGTTTCATATGTTAATTTATCGAATAAAGTCATAAATGAAGATGAGCATAATCTTTTGGGATTAGGCCCTAAACATATGTTTAGGTGCAAGGTTGATCTAAAGTCTATCGTTGTAAACTGTGAAATAATTTCACAATTTATCCCACCGGAAAAGAGGGAGAAGGTTAGGAGCATCCTTCATAATAATGTCCATGATTATTTAAAGAAACCGGTAAACCAACAGAACAAACATTATAAAATCATCAAACAGCTAAAATCAAACCCGGAAATTACTATCATACAAACAGACAAGTTAAATAAACTAGCCATCCTGAACACTAGTGATTATATCGAAAAAATGGAAACATGCATTAATGATATGAAATGTATTGAGCTAAATAAAGATCCTAATACCAACATCAGTAGAAAAATACAGGAGTTAGTCAAACATGGTAAATGGCCAACAGGCATGAAAGATAGCATAAAAATAAATGGAACTGCGGTTACACCCAGGTAAATTTGTCGCCTTAAAGATCACAAAATGGACTACCCCCTTAGACCTATTGTGTCGAAACACTTGGCCCCACCTATGGAATCGAAAAAGCATTTGTACCTTTTCTTAAAACCATTCTTCCACCCTCGGATTACGTAATAGATTCCACATCTGAGTTTATAAGGAAAATTAAAGATATTACGATAGATCAGAACAGTATACCCATCACTAGATCCCCATCAGATAGATACCCATCAATAGATGTTAATGAAATAATAGAAGTCATAGAAGAATCCATCGATAATAACCATACTTTTAATCACGACACACAGACCACGCTTAAATCAGCTATTAATCTTATCACGCATAATAATGTATTTATATTCAACCAAAAGTTTTACAGGCAAACAATGGGGGCCTCAATGGGGTAACATATCTCAAGTTTAATGGCAGAGCTGAAACTTAGACCCTTTGAAAAGCATATTACGGAGAATTTTGATTTGAAACCTACGCTATGTGGACGACATATTCGTAATCTGGGACCATGACATCCAATCTCTAAACGATTTTGTTAAAAAAGTTAATGAAATTGACATGAATATTAAATTTACATTGGAGTTGGAGAAAGACAAGATTTTGCCTTTTCTAGATGAACTAATAAGAAACATAAACAAAGGAACGATAGAAAGAAAAGTATACAGAAAACAATTCAGGTCAAATAATACCATCGCTTATGACAGCAATTCTCCGTTTAAATATAAAATTGCAGCTAACAGATTCTATATAAAGCGTGCTTTTGACATTTGTACGGAACAGTACTTATATAACGAATTGAATACAATTAGATACATTGCAGCAGAAAATGGTCCCCCCCCCCCCCTCATTGCATAAATAAGTTGATTCATGAAACATAGAAGAAAAACCCTAAGGATATGGTACACACGAGGGTTCTTAAATTATGCAAATTCGATTACATACCACAGTTGTACGAAATATTAAGATATACGTTAAAGAAATTTGATATCAATTTGGTTGCAAAACCCCCGCCAAAATTGAAAATTTTAGTTCACAATAAAATTGATCCGATACCTAGTAACGACATCGCAGGAATCTATTCTATCCCATTTTGTACAGAAACGCAAAGTGTTTATCCTACATAGGGATGACCACTCGAAAATATAAAGAAAGATTAAAAGAACATATTTCTGAGATTAAATTTAACCGTCCATCCACAGCATTATCGAGATTAAATCAGCGACAGATTATAAATATTAATTTTGAAAACGCGAAAATTATAGTTCCTGCAAATAACGATTTTACAGCTAAAATCAGAGAGTCATTGGAAATTTTATGTGACGGAAACAGCGTAACGATTGTTTATCATACGAGGGTCGATCCAGAAATAAGGTTCCTATCAAATTTACAAATAGACAACAATGTTTATTTTCATAGAATTTTACATTGTTGAAAAGAAGAAAGTTTGCTCTATTTCTCTACATAATCGCCATCTTTTTCTACACATTTTTGTAGACGGTGCTCCAATTTCTGTATCCCAATGTCGTAGTATTTGATGAAACTAATTGTGTGTATTAAGCTCACCAATGTCTCGACCGAATTCGTTGGCCAGCTTGGTCCGCTATTTTGTTTCAAGATGGCGGCCACTTAAAAATTTAAAACTAAAATAAAGATACAAAAAAGTTTAAAAATCAAATTTATTTTTAATTAAGTGTTAGGCCTTGATACGAGGATTCCAGAGCATTTTTTGGTTTACCTCTATCTTAAAAAATGGCTGAGATAGAGCAGTTTGAAATTCTAGGGTGGCTGACATTTTGAAACAAGACAGCACATTACAAAAATTTTCATTGTTGTGATAATTTTCCCAATCATACGCATGAAACTATATATTCATATCCATTAGCGCCAAATACTCGCCAAACTTGGCGACATTTGGCGAAATATCGCCAAATTTGGCGACCAAAATAAGTCTTCATGAATGAAGCCAATTTGGCTATTGCTCAATAATTTGGCGAATTTCCTATTCAAATTCAGTATTAACCCGAGAGAGATCGCGCGGGGCACAGAGTCACCCCAGTCTTAGAAAAACATCAGTCACGCAAAAAATGTTTATCTGTAATCAATCATCCTTCCAGTATCCTTCTGTCTGACTCTCCCCTTGATAGGTGTAATGTTATTAGCCACACACAGGGTGGCTTATTCTTTCAATCTCTATCATTTTTCATGTTTATGAAAAGTCACAGCAATCCATCGTTGCCACAGATTAATCTCGGAAAATGAAACATTTGAAGTTACTTAAAAAATTAATAACTCGAAAAGTATTTGTCACAAAATTGTTTTACAAACTGCGTTAGAATGGTAAAAAATTGTATTTTTCTTGATATAAATTTCAAATCTAATGATTATGTCGTTTTTCAAGTATTAGATTTCAAAAATTACAAAACTTCACAATGGAGTACCGTAGCGAAACTTTTACGCGTAAAAAGATAATGATAAAGGCATTGTGGCTCGACGTGTATCGTGTATACTGGCCATAGCATGAGTAACGAATTATAGTAAACTTATTATTCTGTTAAAATATAAAAGTGAATTATGTATATACATTTTTAAAAAATAAAGAAAAACATTTTATCACAAACATCAACAAAATTTTTTCTTCTATTTATTCCCTTATTCCAAAGATATCGTTTTATCCTCTGCTGCCATAGCAACATGAATTAAATTTCATTAAGAAAAATTGCTCAGTGGTAGAAAAATATTTTTCTAATCGAATGGTTATTCAACAACTCAACACTTTAACAGGGGAATTTTTATTTGTTATTTAGATATTTTAAAATTGTTTGTTGTCATTGCGTTTTTATTCTGAGTTACAGCTAGTTTATTTATTTTTTAAATAAAAGCCGTGTGTGGCAATCTATATTCTGCCTTATAGCAGAATTTTCCCCTCTTGTTTTTACATTCCTTTCATTTCTGCGCGTGAAACAATCGTTTTTTGGAATCCATGTAAAAAAGGGGGCGACTCAGTCTCCCCACGCGACCGTTATTGCTTCGAAATTTCTCATTCTAAGCAGCGTAGTTTTCTGTTCTGAAGTGTTTATGTTGTTTTTTGCGATGAATTATTTAATAAATAATGGCGTGCAAACGTAAACTTACGGACAATTAAAAATAAATGGAACTTTTGAAAAATTTATTAGATGAAGCTGAGTCTTCAAGAAATTGATCAAGCTGGTGAAAATGAACCTGATAAGGAAATATACAGTTCTTACGACAGCGAAAGTGAGTTTGAGCAAAAGGATAAAGATTACGAAAATTCTGATTCAGAAGAAAGTATTTTTGTTAGCAAAAATAAAACAGTTTTGGATAAAGGAAAAAACAAATCAAAAAGTGAAAACGTGATCTTAAAATATAATAAGTCATTTAGCAGGAGTAAAAATTATCGCAAAAAATATAACAGAACTAAGCAGATTTAAAGACAATAAAACTAAAATTTCTTGCATAAAGTATGATAATTTTACCTGTAAAAATCATTCTTCTTATGGTTATCAGAAATGTATGTACATTTAAAACTACTGATAAAGGTATGTAATTATTTTGATTGTAAAGTTTTCTTAAACATTACAAAAGTTTTTTTTTTAACTAAAGAAGTATACTTTCTTAATGATTTAATGAACTTATTGTTAAAATCAAATGACATTTTTCTTGTTTATAGCACAATATTTGTATAAAACTGATTGGGGTGACCCAGTCACCCCGCGCGATCTACAACGTCAGTGATGGGTGCGCGCCAGTATTAACGAATATTTTGTAAACGTTTTCTTTGCATTTTAACTTGCTGTTTTCGTGTAACATTAGCTAAAATTTTAAAACGAAGATATAGGAAAGCTATCTTTTCCTCCCGGTACAGGCAGGAAGGACTTTTATTTTTTAATTTATTGATCAAGTTAAAAGATTCTAGTTCATTTTGTACATTGTTTCAACATTAATAAGTTTGAAAAGTTTTGAGTCTCTATCTAAATTATTTTTGGAGAAATCGTGCGCGCAAGTTTGTAAATCATTGTTGTGAATTAAATGAATTTAAAGTTTTCACTCCCCATTAAAAAACAAAGAATGACGATTACATTTTTTATAACTTCGTCAATAATTATAGCCTCTGAAAAACATTGGTAACTTTTTACTCAGAATAAAATGTACTATTTACTGGCATCAAAACCTTGAAATTGAATTTTCGACCATTTTAAAGGTCGTATGTCCCCTTAAATAAGTCAAAGAAAGTCTGGTGTCCAAATTCACGGACCATTTAGACATTGAAAAAAATCCGCATACGACACAGCCTTCTTTTTATGTCAACAGTACAATGTTTTTGACTAAAGGCGTATTCTAAATTCATCGTTCCATTTGCATCTATAGTGTTGCCTGTTCGCTAATTTTTTTTTTTTTTCTTAATTTAGATTGCTTGACTGCTATCAATTTTTTGAAATAGCATTATTTCTCTTAGTTTCTTTTTATAAAGTCTGTCATTTAATAAGGCGAATATATCTAGTTGAAAAAAAAAAAAAAGTTGCGAAAATCAGGTAATCTGAATTTTAAAATATGCCACGTATTGGAACACTGCCCACCTTTGTAATTTTCCATTCAAAAAATGTTAAAAAATATTCAGTATAAAGTGTATGTTTATATCATATATTTTGTCATATTTGTTAAAATATGAAATATCTTAGAATAATTATCTAAATAAGCAGCAATCGAAATGGCATTATGAAACGTGTTTTTTGGCGCATAAATCGCTTGCTCCGGTCCCCCCGTTATCGAGATATAAAGTCCTAAAATTTGCTAATTTATTGATTTAATAAGATGGAAGGAGGAGTCAATAGGATTGAAAGTGGAGACTTTAACGTTTTCAACGTTACATAATCAAACTCCAGTCACTTGTTCATTTCCAGTTTAGTACGCCGCAATACTCCGAAATGATTCGCTATAGTAAAAATATATACATTGTAACATGGAAAAAAAAATCTAGATATTCAATGTATCAAAGGCACTTGGGTTTTGACTTGGTTGGGCAAGAGCAAAGGGTTTGACTTGTTTCGTTACGAAATCGAATATAAGATTAAATTGCCAGTGAACAATATGTTAAAAAGAACACTGTAAGCCGTGTAAAAATATCCCGATGTTTCTTTCTTTCAGTAACTTTACTCCTTTTTACTACAGTTCTACACAACAAAAATGTATTTTCATTTCATTCAACTAGCTATTTGTATTTTCATATGTGGACATTATATTTGTAATAAATATTCATACTTTCAGTAAAATACTTGTATTCAACGAGTAATTTAACGAGTATCCAACGAGTAATTATCACGAAAAAATAGTAATTTGCTTTAAAATCTAATTCAAGTAATTAATTTTAAACCGGTGTCTTCTCCAAAAAATCTTTATTCAGAGTAATGACTTTTTGATATATGACAATAAAAAAAAAAAATATATTGAGATCAATAAATAACAGTGCAAACCCCATAAAAATCCATTCAGCAGAACTCGATTTACAAGCTGCTGGAATGAAATTCACATTTGTATTTTATATATGTGGTGGTTGGAATAACAGTGGAGTAGGTCAATATTTAGTAATTTACGAAATGAAGGGTTTTGTGAAGTTTGTCGTATAGTCGTTGCATTAAGTGGTCCAACTTGTTTTGCCCTCTGGCAACTCTTGAAGTGAACTATGAATTATTTGACTGTTGACTGAACAGAAATTAATATATGTTCAGTAAAAATGGTTATCTAGGTTTTTGACTTACTCCACTGTCATTCTAACTCCTTCATATGTAGAATCGATGGACAATTTTGAACACAGTAATAGAAGTAAGGTAGGGTCGGAAGTATTATATAATCATATTGCTGTCTGTTTATTTGATCCGTCAGTTCCGTAAAGGAAACAGTCGGAGGTTACTAGATTGAATGTCAAACAAAGATTATTGTGTATTCATAAAATACCTCTTCTTTTTCTTTAAAAATTTTACGTTTAAGTATTTCTGACATTAAACATATAAATTGTAGCTCATATCTTTCAATGATTAAAATTGTAGGTAATAAGTAAGATATTACTAAAAAGTAAATGTGGACTGTAGATTGCTTTTAAAAACGTAGCAGGATATACTTTTGGATAACTTATTTAAATAACTTTGAAAAGATTACTCCCCACCTCCTCTCTACAGAGAATTAGTTTTTTTCGATCGAAATATTTCGTGTTTAAATATTTCGTTCTAAAAAATATATATCATGCCTATTTTCTTTTTCTTCTTCCCTTTTATTTGTTAACTTTTTGTTTTATTTTCAATTTATCTACTTTCTTTTCTTTCAAAGGATAACACACTTTTTTACTATAACATGGACAATCCTACGCGCAAAAACTGATCACTAACAACAAATTTTACTGGAAATTAATGTACAAAAAAAAAAAACAAAAAAAAAAAAAGAAAAAAAAAAGAAAAGAAAAAAAAAGATATAGTATAAGAACCAGTGGTTTGGGAATACTGTCTATTAACCCCTACACGACGAGCGTCTTTTACAGAATTTGTAATCTGTTACCACCGGTTTTTCAAATGAGAAATTTTCACCTAATTGAATCGCAAAAATGCTATGATTAGATAACGAAATTTTACAAAAAAAAAAAAAAAAAAAAAAAAAAAAAAAATAGCTTGTGGGAATCAAGACTCCCTTATCATAGATCAGACTTGACAATCCGGAGAAAGTCTATGGGAGAAAATGTCCGCGGTAATTGCCAACTTATTCATTGACTTTCTCCGGAAAGTATCGCCGCCTGGCGGATACTACCGCACAGTTGCCATGTTTCGGGCTTTTTGAACACCAGTATATTTTTAGAGAAAATGTTGTTCTTTTAAATCCCAGAACTCTCCGATAAAACAAAACAAAATTCTCTCTACTAAAAAACTGGTATCCAAAAAGATAATAGAAAAATCTATAGAAAAATCTAGCTGGTCTGCTATCGCATAGCTGCCAACTTTTACGCTTTTTTCTTACCAGTAAAATTTAATAGAATTTTTTTCGTCATGTAATCACACGATCTTGTCAATTTAATAAGATAAAATTTACTATAAAATTTTAGTGGTAGAAAAACTACTAGTTCATAAGCAAATGCATAGAACAAATGGAGCTGTGAAAATTTTTTGTGTTATTTCGTGTCGTAAATACTATTACTGACGATTGATGGCGCTAGTAGCAGGACAAGTATAGCGGTCAAAGGCAACTTGCTGATTGAGAGGTCTGATACTATGATAAGGAGGTCTTGGTGGGAATAATCGAAGATACTGAGCATCTTATGTGTCACGTATTCGTGTCGCTCGTCCCCAAGGGGTTAAATGTTTTGAATAAATGTGAGTATGAGAATTTTAAATCCACAAGACAAACTTCAATTGCCGAAACATCAGTAAGGCTTACCGTTGAGCAAAGCAAGGCAAACCGAAAAGATTTTGTTTTCTGTTTGTTCCGATAACTGCTGCAAAACTTATCCGATTAGGTTAATATTTGGTAGGCATGTTTGTGAGGCACCTGGATTTAGCTGTATAGGTTTTGGTTAAATTTGGTTGATTCGTTCGGAAAATATAGAACATTTCTTTTCCTGTCATAATGCATTCATATGGGAATTCAGACAATAGTGAAATATTCCATTCGTTGAAAAGAACATGGCGCATTTGATTAATGGATATAAACGGTAAGATATGATGTTAAAATTTACCAACGGGGGGGGGGGATTGAGAAGGGGGATCTTATTTATTCCGATTAATTTGAAATGTACTTAATACATTTGTCAGATTTTTTTTATTTTTTTTATTAGGTGTATAACATTATAACATTTGATATAATTTTATATACCTTTTCTAATAATATAAAACATTTTAGTTATCACTTACTTATTTGACATGATCCATATTTCATTTTTCTCTTTCTCTTTTATCAGTTCCGTAGCAAGTGTATTTCATGGCTTATAAGAAATGATTCAAATAATCCTCGATTATGTAAGATTAAGCAGAAAGTCTAGTTGAGGGAAATAAAAGGTTAGTTAATATTTCGAAATATGGCCTGAAACATAGGTTTGCGTTAAATATAAACGATATTAGTAACCTTACGGTTTTAATTTAATGTGTATACTATTAAAATGCATATCACAAAGGCTATCACAAAAAATACTTTATAGTGCCAAATCATGTTTTCTATTTAGTCAGTGGACACGATTAGGAACGATTACCCAATAGGTTTAAAAGTTTCCAAATATGCCTATTTTGGGTTGATTTTTGTATGCTATTGTATCAAGTAGATCAGGACTTCTTTAGATAAGATCTTAAAACTAAATATTTTGAAAAAACCATCAAAACTGTTTTTCCGAAACAAAAATTATAAAAAAAAATAGATTTCTAAATTAGATATAAGTGAAATATAGTAGATTCAGTTTACACTTCAATAGGTTGCTTTCGTACATGAGATTTTATTCAACTTTTCCATCAGATGGAGGTATTTTGTGGTTGCTAAGTAAGGAAATATTGCTAGAGTTAGATTTTAAGATAACATGAAATCCTTTTCCAAACAGATGCTTAACCCAATCAAATCACAGTGTAAAACGAAATCTTAGAAATATTATAGTCATTCGCTCAATTAATAGGAAATTACGAACATAAATTTAGCGAGACTACAGGGGGTTGAGGAGGGCGGGGCCTCCTCCTGAAGAAATTTACTTTTTTACCTACAAACTTACAAGAATAAGCAGTTCATCAGAATTTCAGAATGTCATTCCATAACACAATTTTTAACTTAACGCTTCTAATTTCCGAAACCATGGAAGTATTTTATAATAAATCTTATAAATATTTATGTAATGTACAAACTTTAAATTGCGGTTTGTAGGATTTTGAATATTATGCGAAATGTGTTAAAAAACAATGAATTTCAGAACTTACGTTGAGGCTCATGATCTGCAGATTTAATAGCTAATACACTTCAACTACATCCGATTGAAGTGTTTCTTTTTCTAGGATTTTTTTGATTTAAAAATATTTTTAAGCTTGATTTTATATATACAGGGTGTCCCACAAGGTACGCAGCGTCTAATATGTACAGATGAGGATAGAGCACATGAATATGAGTATTTTGAATGGTAACAAGTGGGGTCCCCGAATATAGCGTGATAGTCTAATTACAGGATGAACGTTATCATAGCTGCGAACTTTTACGGTTTTTTCTACCACTAAAATTTTATAGTAAATTTTACTTTATTAAATCTCTGAAATCACGGGATTCAATAAGTCAAAAATTTCTATAAATTTTTAGTGGTATCAAAAAAGCTTAAAAGTTGGCAGCTATGACGTTATTGACGAATCCGATAGTGGGTATTCCAAGTGATGACGTGTACAACATGAAGGATTCCCCAGATGATTATGCAAATTTGTGGTAACCACTAAAATTTTTATAGAAATTTTTGCCTTATTGAATCCCGTGATTTCGGAGATTTAAGGAGCTAAAATTTACTATAAAATTTTAGTGGTAGGAAAAAAGCGTAAATGTTCGCAGCTCTGATAACGTTCATCCTTTAATTAGACTATCACGCTATATTCGGGGACCCCACTTGTTACCATTAAAAATACTCAGATTGACGTGCTCTATCCGAATCTGTACATATTAGACGCTGCCGTACCTTGTGGGACACCCTGTATATATATATATATATATGTGTGTGTGTGTGTGTGTGTGTTGAAAAAATATTGATTATGATATACGTTAATTTTTACAAGGAAATAATCAGCAGCATCAAAAACATGTGTAAGTTAATTTACAGTGCATTATTGTAAGAAGTTTTCGGGATGAAGAGAAATTTGCTTTTGAACGGTCGAAAAGAAAATCCTTGAAAGAGGTCTGCTTTATCGTTTGCATCCACTGAAGAAAAAATATTATAAAATAACTGGAAATCAATCTCCCCCGAAAAGTTCATTTATGTAGTATTTAAAATATTAAAATTAGTGCGATTACTTTCTTTTTTCACAGATAGTGCGTCAAAGCTCGATTGTCTAAAACCTGTCAAATATTAATTTTAGCTTCAAATATTATTAATTAGCTCCTTATTCATTTATTTGGAAAACAAAATTCGTTTCAGGCTTGAAAACATTTTTCGCCTTTTCTGAAAAAAAGATATTCCATTAAAAAAAAATTCCTGACGGCTCGGCCTACAGGCACAGGTCGATTTCGAAGACGCAGACCGTGGGGCCCCTGTTTGATGGGAATTGCCGAAGAAATGATCTGTTTGCCATGATGCGACAGTTGGAACCGTCCACTTCGAAACCTAACTTGTTTGTAGGCGGAGCTGGCAGGAATTTTTTTTGTTTATAATTTTTTTTTGCTATAATGGTTGGTCCTATAAAAAAACTTGTCACTATAAAAGATTTAGATAATATTAAGTGGATTTATATTAAATTTAAGCGGATTTGATATCTTATGAATTGACGAAGTTATGAGTTTTTTTCTTCTAACCCGCCTTCCTTCCCCCCCCCCCCCTTGGGGCCATTTTTAATGATATCAAAAATATGTCATGCATAGAATTCTCGGCCTTTTTCCTAGAAGTAACAATAACTTTAAATGGATTCGATACGTATCATAATTAAGAAATTATGGGTTTTTTCTGTTTTCACAAAAAGCACTCCCCCCATCCCCATCCCCCCTTGGTTCTATTTTACCCATTAACGAACTTGACCGAGATTTTATGCCTTTGATTTTATGTATCAGTTTGGAAGAGATTTGTGCACAATTATTGACGTTCTCGTGTCCATAAAAAAGTGACATAGATAGATAGATAGATATAAAGTTTTGAACTGGGGGTGGTTTTGGGTTCTGAGAGTCATGATCGGCGTAGATCTGAAATTTTTTTAAAAAAAATTCCAACTTATGGTAGAATGTAATAGTTAGTATTTCTTACGAAATCTACCTAATATTTCGCTGTCGGATGAAGGAGAAAACAAGTAATTTAATTATTTATGTCATATTTGCATATATCAGACAACGGAATAAGAACGTAAAACATGCTTAAAAATAAGTTTCGTTTACCAATGTTCGGGAGTACTCAACTTTTTGCTTGTTTAATCCTTAGATATTACTTATTAAAAAAAACATAAAGTTGCCCAAAAGAAATTTGCACATTAAAAAAATAATAGTCGTATAAAGTGGAACTATATTTTAACACCGGTTTACACCATTGTATATGAAAATTGTCGCTAGATGGTGCTTTACGCAGACATTTTTTTTTTAATTAAAAAAATATATATACATGCAATCTGCTTGCGCAAACTTGTTTTTATTATGCTTTATGATGATATAATAAATAATTTCAATAAATACAACTACTTTCAGATTTTTAAAAAGATTTTGTTTATTGGAAATAAAGTTTTGTATCCTTGCACTTGTTTGTTTACAAACATGGGATATGTGTTCCGTTTGCAATCACAGAAACCTAATCAGTCACTAAAATACGAAACTGCGTCAACTACTGCTCATAAACAAAATACAATAAGATTTATAAATAATAGAACAGTGGCTGTTTTAATAAAGGCAAAAATATTGTATTAATTGTAAAAAATAATATTTCCCCCCCCAAGGTATAATATAAGAAAATCAAAATAAGTAACACCCAAAATTGCATGAATTATACACGAAGTTTTTTTAAAAAAAAAAGAATCAAACCTAGGAGGGAGAGCGCTTTGAACTCTTTTTCCTTTTAAGTTTTATTCTTGAGAAATTTAATTACAAAATATATTAAAATTTAAAAACTTTTGTTTAAAGCTACTCTAAAAAGTAACGACTACTGTAGTTTCGCTACTTATAGTGCAGTACTACGGATCCCTTCTTACCTGCTTATATGTTATTATTCTTAAAAACGAATGTGATAAATTAACCCATTTCAATTTAGAACATCAAAATGTGACACGTAACATTACAAAAAATATTTTTAGCATTGTATCACATTTTAGATATCAAAAAGGTTTGATTGACACTACTTCTTACTGTTTTATTTGATTAAAATAAATAAATAAATAAAAAATAAATAAAATAAATAAATAAAAAATAAATAAATAATACATGATTTTTTATATTTTTTTACACAGTTGCCAACCTCCCGATTTTTTGAATACCAGTAAAATCATACAAAATTTTCCGCTTTATCAAATAGCAGAAATTGCACGATTATAGAAAACAAATATTTTCTCATAAAAATACTGGTATGAAAAAAATCGGGAGGTTGGCAACTATGCATGATATTATTCGAAATTTTTCATTAATGAATTTTTGTACTATCCTTTTATGAATTTTTTTTTCTACTCCTTTCTTTTTGTAATTTCTATTTTTTATAAACTTATAAATAATATGTGTTTGCTGACACGTTTTTATAAAACGTGAAATTTAGGCGTTTTTTTTTTCTCCTGAGGATCCTAAGAAAACAGATACAACCACAAAGGGTGGAAAACGCAAAGTAAAATCTTTAATATTGAGAGACATGCCTGTTACAAAAAAAGTTGATGGAAAATTTAAAAGTAGAGGTGGAAGACACAGAAACTTACAGCAAAAAATGACTATCAAAATCAAAAATGTTAAGAAAAAATTTGAATTTTCAACCAGTGAAAAAGAATTTTTATAGGGTACTTCCCATAATAATGATGATGATGATTTATCTGATTTAAATTAGGTTAATTCGTGGGTTATTGTGGCCTTTTCTACTAAAAAGATTTTCGACATTATGTAGGTAATATATAATAGCAGTGCGATGATAGATGGTTAGTTCGTTTTGATTGTCGTGCAGAAGGGGTAAAAAATTAAATGGCCAGAAATGGAAGATATTTCTATACAGTAATCCCTTAAGAGGCTACTTCACTCAGACGAAAACACCCGCTCGCTAATGTTAATCCTATGGAGGAAATATTTTAAGATATATCGTTCGCATTTCAATATTTGTAAATGATTTTTTTTTTTTTTTTTTTTTTTTTTTTTTTTTTTTTTTTTTTATTGCATTGGTTAGCTGAGGTCATTCTGTATGCACGCTTCTTTGTACTTTTTCTATTTTGATTACAAGTTTTTTTTTTATTGAGGATACTTTTACTTTCGGAACCGGTTTCGAAAGTGAAAGTATCTCAATAAAAAAAACTGCAACAAAAATCGAAAAAGTAAAAAGGAGCTTGCATAGAGATTGACCTCAGCTATTCAATGCAAACAAAATCATTTGAAATTATTGAAATGCGAACGAGATATCTTAAAAAATTTCCTCCATAGGATTAACATTAGCGAGCGGGTGTTTTCGTCTGAGTGAAGTAGCCCCTTAACATTCGCCAGGGTTACGTTCGAGAAAAACCTCGCGAATGTCAAATCCGCGAATGTTGAGTCTATCTCTCTGCACTAAAAAAAGAGTTATGTTCTATGAAATTTTAATCAGAGTGACACAACATTTCAAGGAACAAAAGAATATGTGTGTTAACAATACGTTATGTATAAGATATATTTAGAAGGTGAATGTACACACATATTCACAAATGTGAAATTTTTTATTGAAGATAAATCAAACTAACTGACTAGAGAAATAATCACTGCTAAAAAAACATAGGTTTTTGTATAAAGTAATTTCGACTCTGTCTATTCGCAAAGAGATGATAATGTATTAGTTGGTCGCTATGTGATACAATATTAAAACACGATAGTTAAATACAGCTGAATGCTTCAGAGATGCTTTTATTTTCTATCTAAGTGCAGTTTCAGCTCTATCTCTACGAGAACCGGCACCTGTTACTTTACCACTTCTACTATGCCCATTGCAATGACTTTTCTGCTGCTGTTATTGTATTGCTTTCCTAAAACATTCGCTCCTTTTTCAGTTCACAGCTGAATGTTGATTTTTAAATAGATACTAAGAAAACACAGGGAAAATAATCTTTAACCACTATAAATTCTGAAAACAAAATAGGCAAAAAAAAAAAAATTGCGAATAATCAAGTCAGATTTTCGCGAATGTTAAGTTTTTCCGCATTTTCATATTCGCGAATAATCAAAATTCGCGAATGTTAAGGGATTACTGTAATTGCAAGAGCACAGAAACATGAATGTAGAACCCCCCCCCCCTCCTCCCCCTTATTCTTATGTCAAATAAAATGCCAAAGTTAACTAAGTTATTATCTCGCGCAAAAAGATACTTTTTATCTGACAAGTGCACTTTCAAAGCACTAATTGGTTTAATTTCGTTAATGAAAGCAGAACGGGAAATGTTTCGTTTTCTTTTAACGAGATATAGTGCGAAAGACAGAAAAAAAATATGCAACTATTCATAATTTTCTGAGTTTCCTTAAATTCTATGAAATTTAATCCTTCGAAAAATGTGTCACTTAGTAAATGTTATTTGAAGGGTCTTAAAGGAAGATACACAGCATTTAGTTTTAAAAGTAAATTTATGCATATTTGTTTTGACAATATTAAGATTTAATTAAATTTTCTAGTTTAAAAAATGCATCATACTTTTTCAGTTTTGCCATCTTGATGTTCGAGTACCATATTTTAGTTTTTTAAGTTTTTTTTAGGTAGCTTTGAATCAGGGATGAGATTTCTCCGCTTTTTTCCATACCAATCTTAGAGAAAACGTTGTTCTCTTAAATCGCAGAATGTTCCGATTAAATAAAATAACATTTTCTGTAAGATTATACTGGTATGCAAAAAAGCGGAGAAATCTCATCCCTGCTTTGAATACAAAAAAGTATAAAGCTATTTATTGCAGCCGTTCGGAGGAAAAGCAATTCCGGAAAATTTTGGTATATATTTTCACTGATCATGACTGCCAGACCCCAAAACCACCCTCCGTTCAAATGGTGATATATATATATATATATATATATATATATATATGATCTATGTCATACGATAACACTCGTATTTATAAATCAATTTGGATGAAACTAATTGTATGTATTAAGCTCACCAATGTCTCGACCGAGTTGGCCAGCTTGTTCCGCCATCTTGTTTTAAAATGGCGGCCACTAAAAGATTTAAAACTAAAATAAATATACAAAAAAGTTAAAAATTCAAATATATTTTTTGCTTAAGTGTTAGGCTTTGAGACAAAGATTCCGGAGCATTTTTTAATCTTAAAAAATGGCTGAGATAGAAGAGTTTGAAATTCTAGGGTGGCTGACATTTTGAAACAAGAGAGCTCATTACAAAAAACAACGATTAATTTATGAGTTTTAATGAACACGATTTCTCGCAAATTATTATATTTCATTGTTGTAATCATTTTCCCAATCATACGCATAAAACTATATATTCATATCCGTTAGCGCCAAATTCTCGCCAAACTTGGTGACACTTGGCGAAATATCGCCAAATTTGGCGACCAAAATAAATCTTCATAAATGAAGGCAATTTGGCTATAGTTGACTAATTTGGCGAATTTCTTATTGAAATTCAGTATTAACGAATCTTCTGTAATCGGGTTCTTTGAATTTTAGCTTGCTGTTTTGAGTAACATTAGCTAAATTTTAAAACGAACAAATAAGAAAGCTACCTTTTACTCCCAGTACAGGCCGGAAGGACTTTTTTTTTCATTTATGTAGTTTCCGGAAACAAACGATATTTTGTTAATTTAACACACTGCTGACGTGTAGACTTCGCCTTTCAACATGAAGTCCCGTCCATAGGCGTTACCCTAGCATATTCCATTATTTAACAAAAATATTTTCTGTGTTCGTGCTTGTATTCATATTAAAATAGCTGACAATATTATGCTGTTTTCCTACTACTATTTGTAAACAGAAAAAAATGTTTTATTTAATCGCCAAAATTTTTTTCTTAAATAAGGCAATTTTTATGTGCGTTCTTAATTATATAAATACGTAGTACCTATAGTCGTCGTCTGGTCTGTCCATCTGTCCGCATATAGCAGCGCAAAAACTACTCAACCGAATGGTTGGAAATCTAATATATATAATTGTTGCCGAATTTTGTCGAGATATTTCAAATTTTATGAATTCCGAATTAAAACTTAAAAAGATATTGATAAAAGTTTTTTTCATTAAATTAAATCCTATGATACGTAATTAATTCAATGATATCCCATGACAAGTAATGATTCTAGGTTGCCATGGTGATTACGTCCTATTTAAGAGGGAGTCATATTATTTCCGTATTACTGAATTTAAAAACCGAATTTGTATACTAAAACTGTTTAATTATCGCAATCCTATAATCTACCGACATATTTTTGGATGGATGTTTCCGAAGAAATAGATACTAGGACTTCCCTCAAAGGGATTAGTCTGAGTGATATTGCTGAGAACATAGGGTTAACAATTAGAATATAAAGAAAAAGAGCAAAATTAAATGATAGAATTAGAAAATATCATATATAAATTCATATACACTGTTAAAAAAATAGAAAAGAAGTACCGTTCATCAGATGTGTTGTCATAATTTTTTTTAACATGTGGCAAAGAATCTCATTTTCATAAGCACGTATTGCGCAAAACTTGAAAAAAAAAAAAAACTCCGGATCTTTTAAAACGCCAAGCTTTTTAAAGTTACGTAATTGGATTTGCAGCCATTAGATTATTCTATCAAGCGTGGCTTAACGCAAATTTAATTTCATTGTTGCACCTTTTTTTGTGTGTGAATTTAAAATTTTTCTTCCTTGATTATATATCTATTATTTGTATAACTGTTTATAGAAACTCTTACACTTCAAACCACACTGATAGCATGCTTTGCAACAAACCAGATTGCAAAACTATAGTCTAAATTACTATTAAAGTATACAAAAATTCTTTCAATGACTTCTGTAAAATAACTTTTACATTAAATCTCCATATCGGCAAAATTGAAAAATTATATATATTTCAAAGTTAAGCTTAACAAATACTTCTTGATTATTCTCTAGGAGGCTCTGCCCCCTGCGCCTTTACTGCGCCAAAATGCAGACTTTTATTTTGCCTGTTTGTCTGTCTCTCCACAATGTGTCTGTTTCCCTATCCGTTCTTCTGCCCTTCTCTCTAACCGATTGTCTATCTCTCTACACGTCTCGCTATCTGTCTCCATATTTTTCTACCGGTCTGGCTACCCGCCAATCTATTTCTCTAACCGTCTGTCTAGCCGTGTCTCTATCCACTTCGCTACCCATTTGTCTATCTGTCTCACAACTTGTCTATCTGTCTCTCTACCCGTCTGGCTATACGCCTCTCTACCCATCTTCTTACCCATCTCCGTACCCATCTACTGTCTCTCTACTCGTCTGTATACCGTGTTTTTGTACCCGACTCGCTACCAATCTCATTACCCGTCAGTCAACTCGTCTCTGTACTCATCTCTCTACTCGTCTCTTTATCTACCACGCTACGCGTCTCGCAACCTTTCTCGCTACATTCCTATCAACCAATGGTGCTACCCGTCTCGTGACCCATCTCGCTACCCCTCTTTCAACCCTCTTTTTACTTTTCTCTCTAGCCGTCTGTCTATTCGTTTCGCTACCCGTCAGCCTACCTATGTCGCTACTCGTCTCGTTACCCGTCTGTCTACCCATTTGTTTACTCGTCTTTCTACCTCTCGCCACCTCTTCCCAATATTTAAACAATTCATTTAATATACAGAAGCCGTTTATCAGTTATTAAATGCAAACAGAAGTAATTTATCTAATAAGTGTAATCAGATGCAATTTTTTTTAAATACATATACATACATAAACCTGAATAATAATTCATCAGTTTTGTGTTCATAGTTGTTTATATCATTTGACAGTAAATCTCAACTTCTTAAACCTGAACTGTCTCAAACTTTTAAAAAAACCACAAGGTCTGTATAACTGCAAAGTACCCTGAGGGCTATATTAGCTACATGTTATTAAGTTAAGTGAAAGTTTCGTTATCGCGTTTGCAGCCAATTGCTTATGTCAGAAAGCGTGGCTTAACGCCATTTTAAATTCATTACTGTAACTTTTTTTTTTTTTTTGGGAGGGGGGGGTAGGGGGGAAGGGTTTCAAATATATACATTTAAATTAAAACTTTTGCCTCCATGCCATTAGTGTTGTTTGTATTATTACCTAATACCTTGTACACCGAACTTCATTTGAAACAAATGTAAAAGACTTCTTCTACAGTTTTTTTAGGAGAAACTTTCGTAATTGGGCCCAAAGCCAATCGGAGCATTTAATATCATTATTGTAACTCTTATAGAGTTAAAACAATATTGTTGCTAGCTTTACTCTTGTTTGAGACCAGCCTTGCCTGTGTATCTGAATGGGGAAAAGTTTCGTATCCTATGCCGGTTGGCGAAAAAAATTTTAAATGGTGCCAAAAGGTAGTTTTAGCATCTTACAAAATTTTTCAAGAGAGCGGTAAAACATGTTTTTCAAATATTTACAAACATATGTTTATTAAAGCATGTTTTCTTAAAAATTAAGCACGATGCTAAAATAAAATTTTATCGTCATAGTCGATATTTTAATAAGTAATGAAAATACATAAACAAACATTTAACAAACTTAAGAGGCATTTTTGTGATAAATAATTGTTATTGTCAGGGGGGTAAATTGTAAACAATTAATAAACGGCTAGTAAATAATAAATAGCATTTAAAATCTAAAAATGGAGAAGTGGTCCGTATAAAAATGCAAAACATAACATTATACGCTTGATATATGTAAATCTTTTTTTATTTTTTAATATTTCCGAAGGCACAGATAAAAAGGTAAAAATCTATTTTCCAATAATGCCAAATAGAAAATATACAAAATAGAATCCCGAATATACAAAATAGAAAAATATCTGCAAAAAAATATATTTACGTAATACTACATCAGCAAAAAAATAAGATTTAGAAAAAGTAAGCCAAATCCTGCAGATCCCAACAATCGCATTGAAAAACTTATCACCAAAAAAGAACTCGCCAAATCTTACGGCACAGGAGATGGATTTTTCCCTCTGAATGCAGAATATTAGTTTTTTTTCTTGTACGATGGGTGATTATAATATAATTGTTTCATTTCACATACTACATACCGTTTGATATATTGTTACTTTTATGTTATCCTGGCGCAGTTGATAAATCGCCAAATATTGTTCCTATAACATTTTCATATTGAATTCATTTCATTTAAATATGAACCTTTCACTCATTTAATTTAAAATACATGCCTTTCATTAATCCCATTTAAAATGCTAAAAAGAGAAAAAAAAAAAAGAAATAATGCCATAAATCGAAACCTTTTATTTAAACACCAAAGATTTTTTTTAAATTTACACACGCGAAATAAAAAAAGCTGCTATTGCTGAGATTTGCGCCAAATCTCTAATACCAAGTCTGCCAAGTTATTGCGGGGTTTTTCTTTCAAACAGAAAAAAATACAGATTAATTTTCGATTTCTACTAAATTGAAATATATTTTATTGTGCTGAATATTAGTGCGTGCATACTTTTTTGCTCCATGTACTCCATGAACTTTTCAATTCCGATTGTCTACGAAAATCTCCCGACGGTGAAAATGACGTACGCACAGAACGTTCGTGACGTATGTACTTTAATTGTGCTTTTTTATCTATTTTTTAATATAATTTTCAAACGGTTTGACATTTATTCTTGGTAATAAATAGACGTCGTTGTCACCTTTATAGGTACCTGCTGTAAAAATTTGAACGAAATCCGTTAAATATTTTTTGAGTTATGCTTGACGAAAGGTTTTAATATCAATCGTAGCTATATATGGGGCAAAGTAATACTGCGCTGTGTATGAGTCTTCGTTGCACTCAGACAATTAAAAGGAAAAATAATCTAAACATAGATCACAATTGAAAGCACACTTCGAGCAGCTATTGCTCATAGACAATAACTGTATCCGATATTTTTGTGTGTCCCTGTCAATGACGTAGTGAAAGGGGGGGGGGGGGCTCGATCACTTTACTACCAGTATTTTTATATACTACATCTGGTCTTGTTTTAATTTATAACGTTCAAAGATTAAATAAGGCCAAATGTACAGTGATCTCTCACTTATACGCGATGCACGGAAATCCTTTTTCCACACCAGTTTTTTTATAAAGTAACTTTCGGCTTCTTAATTCGCAAAATTTATAAATCGAATTTTACTGTTTTAAAATAGTGGTGTGAAAAAGTAATTACTGAACATCGCGTATAAGTGAGAGATCACTGTATTATATATTTATACTGGTAGTAAAGTGATCGAGCCCCCCCCCCTCTACGCTACGCCATTGGTCCCTGTAAATATGCTTTAAATGCTATGCGCACCATATTCTATAGTAAGCCTCTTATAGTGCACCTCCGTGATGTATATCAATTTCAGTATGTTTGAAATAATTTAACGTTCTTTAAATACACTGCAAAGGATTATCCCATTGGCCACAATGTAACGCAGTTCTTTTGAGTGTGCTATTCGATTATTCTTACGCGAGTTAGAATTCCTCCTCCCCTAGGATTTGATATTCGGAAGGTGTGGTACAGTAATGGGGTAGTGTGAGTGTTTCACATCAGGCCTAGGACCCGGTTCCCTTTTGGGATCCCAGCAACGAAGCCGTGGCTCACTCTCGCTATCCGCCCAAGTGTGAACCTAGTGGCCCTTTTATAAGGTGCCACTAATGTCGCTTCGACCTTGTCGTCTCTTTCATTTGGGAAAGGGTGATGAAGTGCAGGTAGGCTCACGCCCCCGCTTCTCCCCCGGCCGAAGAGCACCACCTAGAGGGTCCCCGGGTAAACTGGATCCCTCCTGGTCGTGACTCGTATGGGCTCTCCAAGAGCCTGGAATCGGCGGATGATGCGCGACTGCCTTCGGCAGCCGTGACCTCTGTCTTACGCGAGTTAGAACGTGGTCAGATGGCCAGACAATCCGAATTCATAAACACTATTCAATTAATGTTGAAAAGTGTTAAAAAACTTTCTCATTGGCAGATTTTATTTATTCATTTTAAATAAAATCAGCCAATCAGAGTGTTATTTTTCTAATGTTTTAATGTTCGACTGCAAAAATACAAACAAAACAGTGTATGCAATTAATGCAAAAGAAAACTTTGTACAGCAAATGTATTCTTGAAGTTCATTAAGTTGTTATTCCGTGAAGGGAATTTTTTTTCCAGACAAATACAATTTCAAAGTAAATTAAGTTATTATTTTGTGAAGAAGAAAGCTTTTCTGAAAAAATGCATTTCCGAACAGTAATTGAGTAAATTGCTTTAATGAAAGTAAAAGCAAAAACCGAATGTTTTGTTTCCTGTTTAATGAAAGTGGGAAGGAATGGTAAAATAAATAAAAACTACTCAAAATATTTCGAGTTGCGTTAAACTCCAAATAATTTAATTACGTGTCTCACTAAGAAAATGTTACTTAAAAGTAATTAAAACAAGGGAAAAAGTACTCACATTTAAAAAATAAAAGTTGCAAAACTGTTTTCTCCGTGCGAATATTTTAAATTAATTATGCGTTGTATTATAAACAATTCCATTAAAAACCGGAAATTATATTTTATCTTGAATGACTGAAGTAGTGTATAATGACTGAAATGGTGTATACAAGATTCCATTCAAAACCGGAAATTATACTTATCTTGAATGACTGAAATAGTGTATAATGACTGAAATGGTGTATACACGATTACATTAAAAACCGGAAATTATACTTATCTTGAATTGATTCGTAAATTTAAAGATCGTGTTAAAGTCCATTTAGGGTTCCCCCTCCCTAAACCTTCTATAAAAAGGCAAATAAATTACTCAATCCGTTGCTAAGATATTTCTGGCACTGACTTAACACAAGAACGAAAACTGATGCATTAAACATAGATTATGAAATATTTTTCAACACTAACAGAATATTATTAAGAAATTTTATTTTCTCATATAATGAAATAATACGAGGTAGAGTCAATAAATTCCCGGAATGGTCGCCTACATTCATGCAGGTACTCGTTGTAGGGGAAATATCTTATTTGAAGGTTGACAGCACTGATAAGGAAAACACACAGGCAACTGGAATTTATTTTCGGTACTGTCGGCGTTAGCTGCGGATCATTTCTGACAAAGCGAATTTTTCATTCGTCGGATTTTGAAATGTCGTTTTTAGAGCAGCGTGCAAAAATCAAATTCTGCGTTTTGCTCGAGAAATCATCTTCTGAGACGCCCGAGACACTGAAGAAAGCATATGGTAACGATGCCAGGTAAAATAATGTTGCGAATTTGCGAGATACAAAGCATTAAACTAAATATCCTCAGGAAAACTCAGTAGCGCGCACTAATCTGTAATACTTCAGAAAACAAACAAATGGTAAGGAAAGTTTTTCAGCTTACCTATTTTGGCGTAAGAGCAGGGTCAGGCACATCGAGCTGTTTAATCCAATAGTGTAAATCCTGGGTGTATCCATAACGAAAATGCACTAAAATATTTCTTTGCTATTTCCTACATTACTTTAAGATAAAATTGTAATTAGTAAAGATTTTATAAACAAAATGCATGGCTTCGTATTGAGTTTAAAACTTGTTAACTGGTTAAAGAATTACTTTAATAAGTATTAGATCTATACAAAAAATTGAGGAGATTAACATTTTTGCTCCTCGTAAATATTTAGATCCGTTCCGATCAAGAGAGAGATTAAAAGTGAGTTTATTAGTCCTTTGGAGGAGAAAGTTAAGTTTTTGAATGATGCAATTGTCTTTGGTTATTACAGGTAGAGAAAAACAGTCATGTCGTCATCCGTTGCGCTTTAGGATGATGCAATACACACTTCCTATTACGATTCTCGGTTGAAGATCACTGATGTAACATATTTCTTTCTTAAATTGGGTGATTATTTATTAGGGTTTTCCAATAAATAATGGCTGTGTACGAGTGGCATAAGCGTTTTCGTGACAGTCGCACAAACATCGGAGATGACCCTCGGACTAGGCTCCCCTCCTCTTCCACCGCAGATGAAAATGTTGAGCGTGTTCGAGAAATCGTGCATACGGACATACGAATAACCATTGATGCCATTGCCTCTGAACTTGGAATTTCACATGGGAGCGTTCACAGCGTTCTTCATGATGATTTGAACATGCATCGTTTGTTTGAACATGGTTCCAAAAATGTCATCACCTGAACAAAAAGAAATGGAAGTGAACATGTGCAAAGATTTGATTGACATGGCTAATAAAGATGACAGCTTCTTGAAGAAAATCGTGACAGGTTATGAGACACGGTGCTTTCTTTACGAACATCAGACAAAATGTTAGTCAAGTGAATGGAATGGAAAGCAAAAACATCACCAAGGAAGGAAAATTTTCACTTGGACAAAAGCCGAAGGGAAGTGATGTTGGAGGTGTTTTTCAAATACGAGGGTGTCATTCACTACGAATTTATTCCTGAAGGTCAAACTGTCAATAAAGAACTTTACCTGGAGATCCTTAAACGATTACGAGATGCAATCAAACGAAAACGACCTGGAAATTGGCAACAAACGATTGTTTTTTTACACAACAACAATGCTTCACCACATCGCCCTCTGATTGTGAAAAATTACCTTGCTAGACACAGTGTTACCACTCTGGAACACCTTCCTTATTCTCCCGACCAAGCACCAGCGGATTTTTACCTGTTTCTATGGCTGAAAATAAAATTGAAGGGACACCGTCTTATGGATTGAGATGAGGTGATTGACAATGCGACGATGCTACTGAAGGACGTCTCAAAAAATGGATTAAAGGAGTGTTTTGAACAGTTATACGAACGCTGGAAGAAGTGTGTGCATGCAGGCGGAAAGTACTTTGAAGGCCAATACGGTAAAATTATTGTTCTATTTTTTAATAATTTATAATTGACCATTTCCTTGAACTTTTTGACCCTACCTCGTATATCTAATTAAGCAACTTACAAAAAACACAACTCAGTGAAAATCCTTTTCCAACAACTGCTACCTATATCCGGTAATCTGATCCCTCAAAAACCTGCAATACTTAAATTTCTATACGGTTTTATTAGTTTATTAAAACTAGAGATGAGCAGAATAAATGATTTTTTTTCTTTCGAATGAATCATTCGCGCAAGAGCAAAAGCATAGTTGCCAACGTTCGTATTTTTTTTTTAATCAACCACTACCAGAATTATTTTTTAAAAAAAGGCAACAAAACTGGATTTGCCAAAATTCGTTTCTCTTTTAATGAGTTTCCTCCAGAAATTTTGCAAAATGATAGACATTTTACATTTTTATCTCTTCCCATTATTTAGGCTCCATCCTAAATCTCCTTCGCTTTACTCTTTTATTCCAAATTTGTTATCAACTCTCTTTTGTTAACTTCACAATTATCCTTTTCATTGTAATTGCTCTTTTATCTTGTCGTTAATCTTAACTTTTGCCAACGGCTTAATTTAATACAAGACACTCTACTCACAAATAGACTGGGCTTAAAGATGTCTGCAACTCGGAAGCTCTTTAACCGATATCAACTGTTGGGCTGCCGTTATCTAATTCTAATTAAAATATCAAACTTCTTTTTTTTTTCAAAATTTCTGGTATGAATAAAATAAATATTAAGTTTGGCATATATGCTTCTGCGCGTGTCCGAATGATTCATTCGAATATCAAAATTATTAATTGTGCCCATCACTAATTAAAACTACTGTAATTTAACTCACCACAAGAAAAAAAAAAAAAAAACTCACTGTAAATTATGTAACTTTCTGCTGAAACATGATTGTTGTATCAACATAGGATGCGCGTGAACAATAACAATATTTAACTGAATAATTGAGTATTTTAAAAAAGAAAATACTTATCAGTTTTCTCTGCTCAAAAAATGATTGGAAAATGGTTAAAAAATTCCTTAGATATGAAATCCGCTGTCACAATCGTAGGAAAATGAAATAGGTCTTGCGAGAGTTGTTTATAAATTATTCACCAAGTGGTAGCTCAACCCAAAGTTTAGTTTGGACGCCATCGTGTTCACTCAGATACATATATATCTACGAACAGAGAAACATCATCCTAAAATCACAAAAATAACGGATTCTAAGAAACTGAAAACGTAAAAAAATATACAGGCATACACATACATATACATATGAAATCATGGTATGAATAGCAAACGTTGATTCAGGGATTCTCAAAATGTAAAAATATACCACAATTTCCACAATAGATTTTTTTTTATCATGATAACAATACTGTTCTTACACTATATGTCTCCCGAAGGTAATAAAAGACTGTGAAATAATCTTATCGATGGTAGTATAGCAGGCAAAGTTTGTCAACGATTTTTTTAAAATGACTTGTAATAAATAAAACACAAAAGTGAAGCGAAATCAAAAGCGAAAGAGAAACAAGTATCGTGATTATGCGTGCCAAATAAAATATTTCCTCTTTACAAGCTCATGGAGCTCTAGATTAAACAAAAGAACTGACTCAGAGTTAAAAAAATTACGTCCTCGATGAAACTTTTAAGGCAGAACGGAAAATACTGCTTAGAATCCGACAGAATGTTATAGGAACCAAGAGAGACATTCGCAACTATTACCGAATACTAAATTTTGGCTTACTTATGACAAAAATTCTGCGTGTATATAGGCGAAAATTTCTTTTTAGAAATAGTGGTACTTCCTGACCGGCACAGTCAGCGTTGAAAGTTTTTTAAAATTCCGTTGCCACCACTTTTTGTGAAGTAGAAATATTAGCCTTAATTAATAACAGATTAAACAATGCGAAAAGAAGATGAATTATACTATTTGAGGAAAATTGTGGCAGTGAAGCAATCTGAATTTTAAAAAAAAAACGGTAACGGACCGTGAACACTGGGCGCAGTTGCTCTGTGTTCCCGTGCGGTAATTAGACTCCCTGTCCACATAAAAAATCCTGCAATGTTAAGATTTTAGCAGCTCTCTACTATATCCATCAATAGCTGATAACTCCATAAATTTGAAAACAAATGTAATATGTTCATTTGCCTATGAGGCAAAACGAAAACTGAGTGTTTCTGCCCTGAATGAAAAACGAAAATTCTCGTAACAGCATTGTCCGATTCCATTCATGCTGTGGAATAAGCAGTCAGCTCTCCTGTTTTTAAAATTAATAGTTACATTTCAAATCAATTTTAAATATAACGTGGACGCAAAACCACCAGTGCATTATTTCTTTTTAAGGTTTCGTTCATCTCACGAAACCCTATTAGTCTCTCTTCGTTGTCTGTTTGTCACAGAGCTGGTTCTCAGAAACTATGTAACGTACAGTCATGAAATTTTGTGTACTTATAGCTCAATACCTACTATGAAGCTGAAAATAATAAGATTCGAAAAAAAAACAATAGTATTATTTTAATATAGAGAGATAAAACCCCCAAAAATCTAACAGCCTTTTCCTATTAAATTTAAGCATTTTTCGTTATAGCATTGCCAACAGTTAAAAATCCACAATAAAATTCTTTCAACAATAATTAATTTTCTATTGAAAGATTTCCACGTGGAAAATGAAAATGAAATAAAAAGTTTCACTAATTGAATAAGAGATTGGTAATAAAACGGAAAATTTCAAACATTTCTCAATAATACAAGGAGTATGAGTATATGTAAATACAGAAAGCAGCTTAATATTACGTCATTAGAGAATTAACGAGGCTAGCGAAAAAAAAGGCTACCGCGGTGCTTTACACGTATCTTTTTTTATAGATCGCCGGAGTCACGTGATGCTCGAATGCACCAATGCAGGTGTACGAAAAGAGCATCACGCCACTCTAGCGGTCTGTAAAAAAAGATAAGTTGAATGCACCGCGTTAGCCTGTTTTTTTCGTTAGCCTCGAGAATTAAAAAGAAAATTAATCTAACGTCTAACATTTTGAAGGTCACATACAACAAGTTTAATTTTGAAATTGATTTTTTTTTAAATATCGCATTTAGTCCACATGGCAGACTTATGACAGACTTATTAAGACAGAGTATAATAGCGGGCTTCGCCTACTATCGGACCGATTCATATATTCGAAAAAACGAGAAAAATAGACCGGTAAATTTTTACTTTATATAAAAAACGAGTTTATTTATTTATTATTTTTTTTTAAATTTCAAATTTATTAGGATTTATTAAAGAAAGAATAAAGTGTTTTGAAAGGAATATTAAACGAAACCCTTTGTGCGATCTTCGATTACACTTACCCACTTGTTTTATACGTTTCATAAGTCTATTTTCTTTTTGAGGTATGTAAAATATACCTTTTCAACAATTCAACTTTGTGCGAGATCATTTACTACATCGTCGCTACCATGTCAAACTATCGAATATGAAAAAAGGCTTTTTTCATTACTTTTAAAAATGGGCAGATTGTCACTACTAAATTTTAATAGTATTCTTAACCAGGGCACCCAGTTTGGCATCCTTTTCCCTACAGAAATTCCAAACTGAAACCAGAAATTTCGAGCAGAAATTTGTGCTTTTTATAGTGACAGACATTTCGTGATTATTTAAAGTAGACATTTTGTTTCTTCAAAATTTCCGGTATGAATTCGGAATTGCTGAATAAATAAGAACGCCAAACTGGCAACCCTGTCCTTCACACACATTTTATGAGTATTCTCGCTAGGCGAAGAATTCTAATAAAATTTAGTGGTGACAATCGGCCCATTTTTAAAAGTAATGAAAAATGCATTTTTTCACATTCGATAGTTCGACATGGTAGCGAAGATATGTTACAGGCAAAAGAAAAATTATACAAAATTGGAATATTTAATTAAATTTAAGATTTCATTCCTTTCATTCACACTTTTATTTATTGATCGAAAAGGGATTTTTCAAATAATACATAGTACCTTAAATGTTTCTGGTGATACGCCATTTATTTTCTTGGTAGTATCCTTTATGAGATGTGGATATAGTTTTTCGTTTTATCTCTCTTAACCCTTTAGCGGTCGGTGTCCTCAAAAAGGACACCTAATTTTAATTCCAAAACTGACAATCGGCACCACGAATATTTAATAAAAATTTCCCTCAAGTACAGTAATATAAGCAAGTTTTAATTAACTAATGAATTCTTTTATAAATTCTGGTGTCAGTGCATTATTTCATCATTTTAAAATCAGACTTACTCCGCGCCGGAAAGGGTTCATGCATTTAGCGTGGTTTGTACTCTACTATATCACCAAGCTTTGTCAGTGGGTGCTTGTTATTCTTGCATGTTGCATTATTCAACAAGATGATTTCGTTTATTCACAGTTGTATAAAAAGGAATGCATTTAATGACGGTAATGTTTCTTATCGATATGCTAGCATGTGATTATTGTGTGTTTTATGAAATAATTGTAGAAATATAAACGTTGTGCATATTTTTATAAATAATATAACATTCATTATGTGCAGGGCTGTAGCTAGAAGTAAACAATAGGGGGTGCTCAAGAAAATGTAGGGGGAGGGGGCTCATACTATTTCTCTCTCTCTAACACATGCACGCACAAACACAGATATATATGAACAAAGTATTATATAGAAAGGTAAATTAGTGCATATTCAAAGTGTAGGCACTATGTTTCTTATTAAATTGTTTATAATAACTTTATTTGATGCTAAGAAAAATAAAAGCTGCAGATAGGGATGTAATACCTTCTGGATTATTTTAAGGAATACCGTATACCCTCTTCTCAAAAACGCTATAGCATATATACTTTTTAGGGTATGCCCTCTAGTTTTTTTACTACTACATTACTGGCTGCAGAATGAAAATTCCCAGTGTATTAGTGTATAATTATACTAGTGAAATAATAAGTGATGATGTCAAAAAGTAAATAAAAAGCTGTTTCACCTGCTTCAAAAGAGTTACAACCTTTAATTTTTTTCCGAATATTCCCTGCCCTTCAGGATTCTAAAGTTATGTTATTTTATGATAAAAAACATTAGAATAATCAAGGGTGTATTTTGCATTTTAAAATTATTTTTGTGTCTAGTCAAAAGCTAAAACCAGTTGTATTTAAATTGGCTATAACTCATTAGAATAACTTTGTTTTATGCTAATATCGGAAAACGCTGCAAAATGAAAAATTTCAGTATATAACTAATGCAAAAGTCAATGTTTGCATCAGCAAAAGGTTACTAATTTTGATAGGATGAAGATGGGATGCGCGCCTGTTGAAGCACTTATTTGCAGTTTTTAAACAAGTATTACAATTTAGTATTTATGCAAAACTGTAAAGAGCCCCCAAAACTAAGTATTTTTGAACAGAGTTTCATTTGGATTTTTGAAACAGAATTTCATTTGGCAGCCTTGGTAACTTTCTTAGGGAAGGGGGGGGGGCTCAAAAAATTTCAGGGGGTGCTGAGCCCCCCCCCCTGGCACTCCCTTAGCTACGGGCCTGATTATGTGACAGAAACACTCATAGACGAAGCAACTATCTAAAATACGTACTTTTAAGTGTACAGTGAAAGATGTGTTAGTAGTCTTGTATGAAGAAGATTCATATTCCGTGTTGCCAGGTTAGCACGTTTTTTTCGTTCCACCAGTTTTTAAATTACTACTATTTCTGAATAGCAATTTTAGATTTATTTAATTGCGGAATATCTTTCATAATCAATTATCATTTTGACACATTGTATTTTGTAAGAATTCTTCTCGAATCTAACACTTAGAATAAAAAAAGTAATTAAAACTATTATACGAGGGAAAGTCATTAAGTAAGTCACAAAGGATAATTAAATAATAACTTAGTATGATATTCACTTCAAAACTATTTTTTTTCTTAACATATTCTCCACCAATATTTATGGACTTATATCACCGTTTTATCAGTGCATCAACACCAGCTGCATAAGATTCTTTGGGTTGCTGTCTCAGCCACATTAGGACTTCAAGTTGAACCTTTTCATCATTTGTGAACATCATCTTGTAACTTCCTCAACATCCACCATACAGCTTAGACTTATCCCCAAGCGATTTTCATCTGTTTAGTCCACTAAAAAACGAATTTGGAAGCAAGATGATGTTCACAGATGATGAAAAGGTTCAACTTGAAGTCCTAATGTGGCTGAGACAGGAACCCAAAGAATGGTATGCTGCTGGTGTTGGGGCACTGATAAAACGGTGATATAAGTGCATAAATATTGGTGGAGATTATGCTGAGAAATAAAAACAGTTTTGAAGGGAATATCATCGTAAGTTATTATTTAATTAACTTTTGTGACTTACTTAATGACTTTCTCTCGTACTTTAGTTTTAAATTGAAATGAATTGGATTACATCGACTGTTTCTCTCTTTACAAACTTTCCTCTTAATCTTTTGATTACGGACCAGAATTGGAGACTATTTGTATATTCAATCGTACCACAATTTACGAAAATTGTCTTTTTACATTAAAATATGTTTTACATCGCTTTAAAATATCGTAATATAAGTGTGTGGCAGAGACTATTTTTCAAAAAGTGGTTCGAATAGAAGAAAAAATTGTTTCTGGGACTTAAGGTGTCCCAAACCAGTAGTCAAATTATTATGCACAGTGTTGCCGATTGAGAGGGATGTTATAAGGAACATGTAACATGTTATAAGGAACGTGTAAAAATCTGTGTACAATAGACTAGTGGTTGAAATTAGTGTTTAGACTTTTGTTGCTAGTCTGCTACTCTTTCTTTCAGATTGCTTGATTGCTAAACTAAATAAAGCAGATTGCTTCATCGCTACCACATAGATGCCATCCTGTACGTTTTTTTTTTACCATGCAAACGTAACAGAAATTTTTAGCTTATTTAATCATTTCAAATCGTTATATTTCCTCGATCAAATTTAGCACAATTTGCTACTAAATTTTAGTGTTAAAAAAAGGCACAAGTTGTCAGCTATTCTGCTACTTATTTCCAATGGTAATATTCGTCTTACTTAGACTAAATAAAGCGAATATTACTATTGTAGAAAAAGGGTAGCAATCAAGCAATCTGAATAAAAAACAACCGTTCAACTGACAACACTGTCTAAGTCAGTGTTGTCTAAGTCAATTGTAATGTAAGCTTTATTTTTAAATGACAGATTAAATAAGGCAAATTGTATTATTTGAAAAAAAAGTTATAGCAATCAAGCAAACTGAAAGAAAAAGTAGCAGACTGCCAACAAAAGTCTAAACACTAATTTTAACCACTAGTCTATTGTACACAGATTTTTACACGTTCCTTATAACATGTTAAAAACAGATCTTTGCTGCGATCTGAATCAAAGCGCTTCTATCTTAACCCCTTAAAGGGCGCCGGTATATTATTTATACCACTTTATTTTAATCCCAAAATGTCACATTGACAGCAGAAATTTATAATCAAATTTTGAATTTATAAGGTACATGAAGAAAATCTTTTACTTATTTTAAATTAAATTATTTCGTGAATCTTGGTGTCAATCAATCATTTCAATATTTTAGCTCCAAGAGTATTTTGCCCCTGAAGGGGTTAAAGCACTACATGCACGTGACTCTACATAAAAATTTTGTTAGCACAGGCGAGCGCTACTTTCCTGTTCTGTGACGAGCTGCCAAAACAGAAGTCGCATAAAAACAGCTACTGGTAAATCATAGATTTCATTAACCCTTTCAAGGGCGGTGTTTGCAAGGCACGGACGCTTAATTTTAATTCCAAACTGCCAAGTGACAGCCAGAATATTTTAATAAAATATTGCTTTTATAATATACGCAAAGAAAATCTTATAGTTATTTTCAAATAGATTTGATCTTTAATTCTGGTGTCACTCAAATATTTCAACATTTTTGTAAAAGAAGTACTTTGCCCTTGAAAGGGTTAACTGTCGTTTATGAAAAGCCGCAGCCGAAACCTTTGTTACCGTCCATTCATCCCACTGAGTTTACGAGTGTAGGTTTTCAAATCAGATGCAAGATTTGGCCAGGTTACCCAACCTTGATCGAATAATTTTTTGCATTTTATCTTTGTGAGTTTTCTAGTTTATTCTTTTCCTTTTACATCAAGCAAAAAGACAATCAGTCAGAAGAAGGTATAATTTACAATTTGCGAAACTTCTTTCATTTATCTGCGTAGACTTATTGCACATTGCGCTGAATTTCACCTAATTTTAACAACTAGGTAGCATAAGTAACATCTAAATTACATGATTATGAGACCGTTGCAAATGAATGACTTAGAACTTTCGTTTGTAAATTTATGTTAATATCCGTCTACATATTTTAGATGGTGCTAATTGAAATTTTAGAATGTTGTATTTTAAAAAAATTAAGAAGTCCCGCAAAAACACATTTAACCTATAACCTCTTCTGTCCTGCACACCCAAATGTCTTCATCAATTATTTTCGTCATAAAAACTAAACTGTTTTGGTTTTCTAGGTTTTGACTTAATTTTTTTTTTTGCTTTAAAACTAAACCAATAAATGGCGGCACCTATGCTGATTTCCTCAAAACCTAAATGTTGTTTTCATCTGAATTTGGAAAGTGTCTTCAAGACAATGCAGCCAAGAAAATAGGTAATTTTCATAATTGTTTAACTTAAAAACTGTTCAATAAATATTTTTGACGAATTGTAGATTATTCACTTAGTACTTAAGCCCTTAATTGTTTTTAAGGCAAAGTGGGAATTTAGGTTATTGATAATTAAATTGGTATTTTAGAGGCAAATGTATTTTTAGTTTTAAATTTGTGAACCTAAATTATCAGCCCATTAAAGTATCAATAAAAAAGTGCTTTTTCTATCATCTATAGTGTCATTCTGCGCGTGTAAAAGCAATGAATGAATCGTTGTTGTATTATCTTAACTTCGGGATTTCAGTGGTTAATATGTATTTAACACTTAACCTGTTACCCTGTTAACCCCTGTTACCTTAACCCTTACCCTGTTGAAATTTTACTCAACCTAGATTAAAAACTTTTCACACCAGAATTCTTATTTAAAACTATTTAACATATTTATTTTATTTAGTTATGTTGATCTGTTAATTAACTTACTTTATAAAAAAAATTCTGGTTCGAATCGAATGAAATCAATTATTCAAACGGGTCGATTAGACCCATTCAGGGTAGGAAGGTTAATACAAAAGCAAGAAACATTTTAATTCAGAAAAAGGAGATTGCGAATTGTAATTGAGTACATAGTAGGGAAAATAAAAATGAAAAATCCTTATATTTTTGGCATAACCTTTAATATTTAGCGATACATTTTCATACATTTAAAAATTTTGTAATGTGGAAGATATATTTTTTTTTATTTTGATAAAAATCTTGAGCTCTTAAAGATTAATTTTGAAACATAATCTGTAGTTTAGAAAACATAGTGAAGACAGGCTGTAACAAACAATACGACTGCATTGTTACTTACAATGCCTGAACGAAGATATGGTAGCAAACTTTAAAACATGCTATTACATAGAACATTCATGAAGGCTATTAATGCGTTGTATGGAAATTCCGATATCTCTATACGACATTTCTGGAAAAAATTACGAAGCGGAGCTAGGAGCGACACCAGTTTGAACGGCGATAAAAAGTTCATACTTTAGGAATTTTTGCGGGTTTCAGAAACAACATAAGCTATTAGGAAGGGAGGTTTACAATATATTAGATTATGTTTAGACAGTGTTTTTTACAGTTTTCATTAAAAAAAATTGATACCTCGTTTTTGGAATCCATGTATAATCGAAGTTGTCCCGGGAATTCAGTCCAGTTGGCCGCTTGCACCGAGCATTCCTGAAATATCACAATAAAAAAAATAGTAATAATAGTAGGTTGGTTGTATAGGGTTTAATGGCACAATATCCCGTTAGGGACATGCTGCGCCAAAATAGAAATTATAATAAAACAAAAATACTAAAAAATATCATGCTAAAACAGTGTCATAAAAATATAAATACAAAACAAAGCTGAATGAGAAATGCCAGATATAGTCATACAACTGCATAAAACAAAGATTTTTAATTCTAAAACAGCAAAGCCTAAACACAAAATTAGTACAATAAGAAATACTATCTGGATTGGGTTACCCATTCAGATGTTACACTAGTATAAACGAAAATCATTACTTGTTAAAATAGTGAAATACAGAAATAACTATATCTCAAAATAAACGCCTGCATGCAGTATAAAATTAAAGAGAAACGCATGAGGTGTTTCCCCAATAAGGTTTGTCAATGTGGGTGATGATGTATTAAAATACATTTGATACAAGAGCCGTAGATCCGGACAGTCAGTTAAAAGATGATAAATAGTGAGAAGTTCAAAGTGACAGTGAGGACACATGGGTGCATCCTTTCAAAAGAACAGATGTTTATAAGTGATTCTCGAATGTCCAATTCTCAGTCGAGTCAAAATAATATCAGTTTTCCTTAGATAATTCGAGGGCCATGTCAGGATTGTTGGTTTAAAATTGTGCAGTTTATTATTAAATTCTAACTTCCAACATTCTTGCCATTCATTTAGAATAAAATGCTTTGTTAGTGTTTTAAGATCTGCGAATGGAATTTTATAATGTAGTGGGTTAAGAGCTTGTTTTGCCGGCTTTTCTGCTGTCTAATTTTCAGGAATTCGCATGTGTCCATGTGCACAGCAAAATAATATATTATAGCCACGCCTTGTCAAGTGTGTAAAGAATTGAGTTTCTTCACCCAGGTGTTCGTGTGTGTGGTCACTGAGTTTCCCGTGAGAATGCTTGGAAAGAACTATTTCCGGCATACTTTCTCACGTCGGTGTTGTTTTGAAGTTAAGTGAAATACCGAATGTCTTTGTGCATCGACATTAGCTCTCAGACAGTGATGGATCGTAAAGATCACCCAAGAAGACGTTCTGTACTTTGATCATTACTGGAACCGTGAGAAAAATAGCATCTGCCAGGAAAAACGAATGTTGCTCGATTTTATGTCCGCTGTTATGGAGAAACCAATAACAGACTTGCTCTGAATGGGGAGGTCGTTTCCCAGAGTGGCTCAGATCCTGAGTGGCCACGTTTTGCTCCTCCTTGACCAAATCCCCTCCCCTAGTGAAAATCCTTTGTGAGAGATTTGGTGAGTTAGAAGCTCAGTTTGGAGAAAGATCACGAACAGTGAAGTTACTCTCTGGAGAGAGTATTAGAAACACCTAGTTTCTGAGTTAGCGTAACTTAGACGCCAAAGAGGTATCTTACCTCTGATCAACTGATACTCAGTGTATCTGACAAAGCTCCATCAAGGGAAAGGTACGACAAGTGCCAGTGAATTAGGACTCAGTTCCAATTACTTATAGAAACCAGGAAAATCCCAGTGCGGGAACGGGTTCGTCAAGAGCCCGAACAATTGAACATTGAACCAGCAGCAAGTCGTGTTTTGTAGAACTTTTGAATCAGGAGTTTGACTTTATGTTACTAGAAAGTTAATCGATAAGCTGATAACCCTCATATATTTTTAAATGCTGTAAATACCACTTTTATGTTTACTTATAGAACCAATATTGCTCATTCAATAAAAATTCTATTAAAGATATAGAAGAATTCTCTTTGTACCTGTTCCGAACGCTACCGCTTAACACCCTAATCGGATCTGCATAGAGAAGGTACTATAACTGGTGGCTAGCGGTGAAGATGAATCAGCAAGGATTAGTGACAATTTCTACAGACAAAGAGTGGACTCTAGACTCAGGACGCCAAAGTGCTTAAAGAAGGAGACTCCCCCGTGGATCAACAAAGTTAGCTGAGAAAGTTCCCCATTTGAAAGAGGAACCTGACAAAAGAGCTGAGAAAGTTCCCCATTTGAAAGAGGAACCTGACAAAAGAGCTGAGAAAGTTTCCCATCTGAAAGAGGAACCTGACAAAAGAGCTGAGAAAGTCCCCATCTGAAAGAGGAACCTGACAAAAGATCGGAAAAGTCCCCCATCTGAAAGAGGAACGAGACAAATTTTCATGGTATTCTTAGCTTGATTAAATATCAGATATTCTATCATTAAATAAGGCGAAAAATACTATAAAAATTTAGTGATGACAATTGGCCCACTGCTGCGCATCTTTTCCACCACTAGTAATAATGATATTAATTAAAGTAATTTTAATTAATTTTCAATTAATTTTCATGTTTATTATTCAATGCTATTATTTCGTAGCATATTGGCTATCGCGTAGCATAGGATTTTCAAGGTCTGTACTCTACTTAGATTTTTCGGCTTCACTATTTCAGTTTACAAAATATTCATTTAATATTTGAATTGAACACCTTGTAAAAATCTCGTTTAATCCATTTGCCACAATATCGCATTTATGCGTGTCTTTCAGGAATATATTTTTTATTCAGAAATTCCGAATTCATACTAGACATTCTGAATAATATTTTTTGCAATTTGATCTGGTTTCAGGATTGCATAAGGTATAGATATCTTTTTTCGGAATTTCTGAATAAAAAAATCATGAAATGCACGCATATATGACCTAATGATGCAAATGAGTTAATTGTAAGATTCGCTGCACTTTGCTACAATTAAATAAAGAGTAAATGTCGGTTAAAAATTTGCCTTGGATTTTTGCAAAATTTAAATATTTGTGACGATGGTAGCACTCCCTAAAAAATGAATTTAATTTGGCCTCATAAAAATGGCGTTATAATAATGCTTGTAAAACATCGAAAAATGAAAATATCTAAAACATCCTACGTAGTCCATACAGAATTAAATTCTAACCGTTTGTATTGAAATTCAAAAGAAATCTGTAGAGCTGTTTTCGAATAATATAAGCAAAAAAGTCTCACTTTCAGAAAAAAGGTCTTTTAAAGTTCAAAGTTTACTTTAATGGCAATTGGTCACAGCTGGATAAAATAATTTGAATTTAAAAAATCGTTTTCCTGTTACATTCTAGATATTATAAGCCGTTAGAAAAAAACCGAATTTTTGAATGTTTAAAACTGGTGTTTCCCCAAATTTTTTTGATTGTGGTTTGGACATATATGTCCCAATAGACTACTTTTTTATTCTATTTGTAGCACTTTTTGAAAAGTAACCGCTGCTATACACCTTGATATTTGCAAGAGAAATTACCACAACGAATATTTTTGGAAAATTCTGGTACAACTGAATAAAAAATAATCGCCAGTCCTTGCCCGTAATCAAAGGGATAACATGTATGATCCATTCAACCCTGTAATTACGGATCGGGACATATACGCCCAATGAACCTTTTTTTCCGTACCACTTTTTGAAAAATATTTCCTGCCGTACACGTATACTGGGATATTTTCAAGAGAAATCTACCAAAAAGGAAGTCTTTTATAAATCCTGGTACGGCCGAATATAAAAGTAGTCGCCAGTTCCAGGGCTGCCACTGGCGGCTCTTTTAATATTCTATTAGCATCACTTTTTTTTTATTGTGGTATATTTCTTTTGCGCATGTTGTCAACGTGCATATGAAAGATTTTTGTTTGGAGAAAGTCGTGCGAGATAGAATTAAAAAAATAGTCGCCAGTGGCAGCCACGCATTTCTGATATGTAATCAAAGTGTTAATATAATTGGAAAACATGATAAGGTATGACGTTTACGTCTATGAAACAAGTGTGGAAGAAAATGTGTTCACAGATTTTTGGGGTTTCGAAGGAGATGATACTTTCAAATAATTCTGCAAAGAAATAGTGAATCTGCTAAGCAACAAAAAATGGCAGTGGATCTAGTAGAGAAAATCATTGAATCACATAATAAAGAACTAGCGAATACTGATTTAATGGCGATTGCAAACGAAAACTAATCGTTGGGGGCTACCGTAATACTTACCCATCATGGATATGCATAATATAAAATATGAAAATGAAACATGCGTAAACTATTTATAAAATGCATTGCAATTCGAATAAAATCGTGGCTTGATGACGTCATAAATTTTAAATGCTCTATTTCTGAATTGCGTAAAAGAAACATCCTTATAACTCCAAAATTGATAATCCTACTAACTAACGGTTTATGTGTCGGATTAAGCGTCTCATTTGCAATTAAAATATATCTTTGAATGGAAATTTGAATGAAATACAGGGTCATGAAAAATCGAAGAGTGTGGTAAATAGGTTTACAAATATCTCGGCAACTCATTATCCGATTGACTTCATTCTTTATGCAAAATTTGTTTTTTTTTATTGTCTTTTACATTCATTCCTTAAAATAAACAATTTCGAAAATTTTTATATACCTTTTATCAGAACGAATATTTCGAGAGTCCGAAAAAATAGTTCCGGATCATCGAGGTTACTGAAATTCAATAAGCTTCTTCCCATTATTACCTACTAAGTACATACCAAATTTCAAGTCTCTGTCTCAATTTGGTCGGGAGATAAAGCATTTACAGACACACACACAGACACACAAACAGACGGACGGCAATTTTTTTTTCCTCCTAAAAATATGTTTTTCGGAATCTCCAGTGTCTGAAACGTGTAAATCCGTCAAATTTTTTTTTTAGATTTTCAAAACGATTACAAGACTTACCCAATACTACGTATGATAGGTAAGTAAAAGCACAGAATACGAGGCGAAAGAGATGGCGATTGCATTTCGGGAATATAAGCTCATGTTTGATATGGCTCAAGATTTTGGATCCGAACTCAAGGCTTTCCTTAATGTGCAAAGAATAGTAGAAGATTTCTTTGAATGTTTTCGAGAAATATATGTAGAGAAAAAGAAACATTTCATGTAGCACTATATTATATGTTTTTCCTAAAAGATTGACTAGACTAGCAGCAGTCATCAATGAGACAGCATGGCGTCAACTTTACGTGACGTTATTTATTACAGCATCGCAGATGCTTGATTGACTTAATGATTTTTGTAAACAACTAATTATTATTGAACTTTTGTTAGCTAGTTAATTTGTATATAAATCGGCATTGTAAAAGTTTCGTACTTTATTTATATATTATGTAATTAATAATTTTCACTGCAGTATTATTAAATGGTATTCTTTCGATTTATGGAGTATTTCTTTTTATATATGTGTTTACGACATATCTTTCTGTTTATAGTGGAAAATTCAACTTAGAGGGCTGCCACTGGTGTCTACTTTTATATTATATTCCCACCATTATTTTAAAAACATAAATATCGTAGTATATTTCTCTTGCACAAGTAGTCAAAGTTTGTGTGAAAATATTTTGTTTTTAGAAAGTAGTGCGAGATAGAATTAAAAAATTGTCGCTAGTGGCAACCCTGAACTTACGTACATTTTGACTTGCGGAAATGTACGCATGGCCTTGGAATGATTTATTTACGTAAGTGGAGGACTGTCTGCATGAGTGTTGGTAGCTCGCTACTTAAAAAAAAAAATTCAGATTGCTTGATTGGCACCATTTTTTTTTAAGCTAAAATATTTTCTTTATTTAATGATGGACTCAATAAGCCCACAGGATCCAAGCTCTCACTAATCTTCCATAATATGTGGATTAATTGGACCCAGTTTAACAAAGTTTCGAACCAGAAAAAATATTTGTTTAATATTTATTTATTTAATTTTAGATTTCTATATAGCATAAATTTAATTTAATTTCTTAAAAAAAATTCGGGTGCGAAACATATTAAACCCGGGTTAAATTAATTCACATATCACGGAAGATTAGTGAGAGCTTGGCACCTCTGAATAAGACTGAAATAAGGAATTATACTATCTCAAAACTGCTTGATTACAGTAGCAATCAAGCAATCTGAATTTTTTTTAAAAGCAGCGGACTGGCAGCACTTGTCTATGTGAAGAAGACTAATGTTATATTTGAAGTAAACGCTGTCTTATCACATTTTCTTTGGTTTTAAATTACTCATTCATCATTTTAAAACGTTGCAGGCGGACGTTTAAAAAAAAAGCTCTCAAATTTTAAAATTACAATAAAAATTACAAAATTGAAAATTGTATACTATAAACTTAAATAAAAATAAATTGTGTGTTATATCTCTTGTTTAGCTCTTTAAAAAGTGTTTGATGATAATAGTAATTTCTACCACAAATTTATACAAGAACAGAAAATCATGCGTCAAGCATAGATTATGTAACACTTTCCAACGCTTCCAAAATAATTTTACAAATCATTACCGTTTAATAAGCTGAAAGATAACATCTAAGTCAACAATTTGGAAAACGCATAACATATTTAAAAACGTAATTTCAGGAATTTCCAACATATAATTCTAACATATACAATATTCGGAAAAATATCCGAACACTTTTATTCAGCCCTGTATATGATCTATAGATTTGTATATATGCTACATAGGATGCTAAATTTTAGTTTAGTTAGGAAACGCGTAGCCCAGTTTAAAATTCTCCTTCTGGAGTTTCTGTCAATAAACGGAAATGTGTTCGCGGACTTTTGTGCAGCCCTGTATATGATCTACAGAATTTATACACACCAAGTAATAGACAAAAAATGAATAAAATTTAAAATCGCGTTCAGCAACTTAAAACGCACTTCCAGGAATTATTGTTAACAGACAGTAGAGAATTCTTTTGTGTGTCCCTGTAAATGAACGATGACTGCTATACACACAATATTTTGTAGTAAGCCTCTTGTAATGCAACTTAGTGATATATATAAATTTCAATGCGTTTAAAATAGTGAAACATTATTTAATTAAACCGCAAAAGATTTTTCTCCATAGACGTAATGTAACGGAATTCTTTTGACTGTCCCTGTAAAGTAACTATAAGGGCTATGCACACCCTATTCCATATTAAGCTTCTTTTAATGCACCTTCGTGATATATATCAATTACAAAGTGTTTGAAATTGTGTAACTTCATTATAATAAACCGCATATGATTTTTTCCCATAGACCGTAATGTAACGGAATTCTTTTGAGTGTCCCTGTAAAAAAACTATAAGTGCTACACACTTCAGTTGAAATAGGGAACATGCTATCGATAACGACAATAACATATAAAAATTGCAAGGCAATCCGAGCATATTTACGGGAGTTATAGCATGGACAGACGGCAGACGGCCAGACAAATCGAAGTCATAAAAACTTTTCAACTAGGTGGTTGGAAAGTGTTAAAAAACGCATTTTTACATGTACCGCTTACCAACGTGATAAACGCAACGCTGCGCCATTATGTTTAACATTTTCAAATTCCATTAGACGTCGTAAACGACATCTAAGTACCTTGAATCAAGGAAATACCCAAATACATCAGTGCTTTTCTACTATTATTTAAAATTACTTTAATATTTTTCTATATAATATACCTGGTATAAAATGTAATATTAGAAAGTTTTATATTCGTAAGTTGACTTGCACGAAAACAAATTACCCTATATCTCGGCGTATCACACGCCCTGTCGTATAACACGCATCATTAATTTGAGAGTATATATTTTTATTTCAAGCATATACTGGCGTATAACACGCATCAAGTTTACACCACGAGAACAAACCAGAAGTAACAGCTTTCGCTTTCCCCCCTTCAGATAATGTGTCTTTTCTGCGCGACATGCGAACGCGATCGTTTCCGGTCTGCTCATTTCCTGTCCTTTGGAATCTAAATAACCCGTCTGTCCAAAATCTGGTTTGAGACAGGTCTTGTCTATTATGCACTGAAACTTCCTTTCTCCCCATCTGCGCGAATGCTTTAATCTTACCGAGTGAAAATTCCCGTTTTACACGTTATTTTCCATTCGATCGAAGCGGTTAACTTTCAGGTGTGTTAATCCTAAAGCCTAATAAAATCAGTTCTTCTTCATTTCACCTCCAGTAAAGCGAAATAAATACACTTCTGGATTTAAATGCAAACTAATAGCATTTTCAAAAGAAAATGGTAATTGCGATGCAGCTAGAATGTTCAGAGTTAATGAATGTTCTGTTCGTGAGTGGAAGAAGAAAGAAACTGCGATTCAAAATATGCCAAAACAAAAATGTGCACTGCCCACTGTTATTACAAAGTGGCCTGTTTTAGAAGAAAATGTAGCCCATTAGATATTAGAAAACCACCAAAATGGACTAATAATAACGAGAAACAGTATTCGTTTATTTGCATTACAATTTAAAAGAAAATCCCAGTGAAAGTGAAAACTTTAAGGCAACGATGGGTTGGTGAATTCGATTTATGTATCGTAAAAGTTTTGATCTTCACCAAAAGACAAAAGTTTTCCAAAAGCTTCCAAAAGACTTAGAACAAAATCTGTTTGCAGAAGTTTGTTATTGGTAAACGTTTGTTATTGAAAAAAAAAAAAAACTATGATTTGTCTCAAATTGGAAATGTGGACGAAACGCCAGTAATGTTCGATATAATAGGAAACAAAAGTGTAGAAACGAAAGGAGTGAAAACTGTGCCATTTAAAACAAAAGGACACGAGAAATTCCACTTCACAGTGGCTCTTTCTTGCTTAGTTAACGGCAACAAATTAAAACATATAGTAATTTTCAAACGAAAAATAAGGCCAATTGGTAATTTTCCAAAAGGAGTTTTTGTTCATGTCCATATGGAAAGGACTGGATGGGCGAAAATGGGTTAAAATTATGGATAAAAAATGTTTGGGAACATCGTCCAGGAGCTTTAAGAAAACCAGAAAATCTCTTAGTTTGGGATATGTTTAGAACTCATAGAACAGACTGAATTAAAAAAAGAATAAACGAATCTAATACAGATTTGGCAGTAATTCCAGGTGGACTTACTTCGTTAGTTCAACCATTATATGTTTTCATAAACAAACCTTTTAAAGAAAGTTTAAGAAGGCAATGGAATACATGGATGCTAGAGGAAGAAAAATCATTTACGAAAGGAGGAAATATGCGACATGCATCATGAACGCAAATGTGTGTATGGATTATAATATCATGGAATGAAATAAAACCGGAAATAATTGTTAAATCGTTTAAAAAGTGTGGAATATCAAATGAACTTGACGGTACCGAGGATGACTATTTATGGCTAGATGAAAGCGACAGTGGGGAAGAAGATGACACTCCCGAAAATATAAATGAGGACGAGTACAACGAACTTTTCATGTTATCTGATAAAGAAGACTAAGTTTATTAGAAAAATATATTGTAAGTTTCTTTATTTATATTGATATATTGTAAGTTTCTTTATTTATATTGATATATTGAAAGTTTCTTTATTTATATTGATACGTTGTAAGTTTTTTTTATTTATATTGATATATAGATAGATGTATTTAAATATACAGTTGAAGCACTTTATAACGATTTACGATATAACGAAAAGCACGATATAACGAAATGTTCATTACTATTTAGTTGATCTGCATGTTAAAGAATACTGAATTCGAAACGATATAAAGAAATATTTATAACGAAAAGCCCGATATAACGAAAAGAATTCGAGCATGAACAGTGCAATAAAAACGATATAGCGAATTTTTCACTTTTTTTACTTAACGCGCATGAACAGTGCAATAAAAACGATATAGCGAATTTTTCACTTTTTTTTACTTAACGCGGGAAATTTGTTTTTCTTAATTACTAGTTTGTTTCCCCCATGACATAACCTTCAATCTTTTTCTCTACGGCCAATCACATATTTTCAATAGTTCCAGGAGAGATTTGGGGGAGGGGCAGTGTTTTTTGACTGACAGAAAGACGACAGCTTAGCAGAACTATATTATGTTCTTTTTTATTCGATGACTGATTTCATTGACATTTGCTTTGCCTGTAAATTTATGGCGTGTTAATTTTTAAAACTTTGTACGCTGGCTGTGTCTGACAAAAAGAAAATGGTTGAGTTTAGAAGAGAAAGTCGAAATTATAAAATGTTTCCCAGAATTATGATAAAAAAAAGCGATGTAGCGAAAAAATTTAGGATTAGCACTCTCAGCACAATATTGAAAAATCGAGAAAAAATTCTTAAAATTTTCGAAAAGGATGCAGTTTTCTCATCGTTTAAACGTTTACGTACAGCAAAATATGCAGATGTGGAGAAAGTATTATTTTCATGGTTTAAAGATGCAAGATCCAAAAAAATCCCGTTAGTGGAAGTATAATTGCATGAAAAAGCATATCACTTTATAACTTTGATCAATACTTTATAATGTTCAATAAAGAGAATAGCGCCAAAAAAAGGAAAAAAAAAAGTTAAATATGAGTTGTCTGATGGCAGTGTCAGTGAGCAAGAAGGATTTGTAGAAATTTTCCAGAAAATTTTACCATCTGACGCACTCGAGTATTTACAGAAAATTGTGTGTTACATGCGTAATGAAAACTTGTTAGCGGATGAAATTAATATATATGTTGACAAAATAGAGCTTACATTATTAGATAATGCTGTAAAGAAAAGAAATCAGAGCTTGTTAACTTCCTTCTTCAAACCAATATAGGTATGTAAAAGTTTCCTTTATAATTTGTCCAGTTTTTTTTTCATGTGTAGCATAGTAATATATACTATACATATACCGTTAAAATGATACAACAAAACTCTAATTACCTGAAATCCAGTCATCCAGATCAATAATCACAAAATAAAAATTTTATGATATGAATTGTACATATAACATTCGTAAAAATATAATTATCTTGAAATTTCTTTTTAAGTCAACGCTTTTCTTCTTTTCACTCTTTCTAGTAAAAGTAATTTTTCCTGTGAAGCATTAATTTAATATGAATACATGAGATCTAGCTTTTTTTTTTTTTTTTTTTAACAAAAACAATTTTAAGAGATCTTAAAGAAATAAACATACTTTTTTTTATGATTGTCTCCAATATCCGGACTTATGCATAATCAGATTACGTTCAGACCACATTAATCCGGATAATTGGATTTCTTACTGTATAACGAACTAATTCGTTATAACGTTTTAATGAAAGCACTTTATAACGAGCAAATCTATGGAGCACTTTCGATTTCGTTATAAGGTGCTTCGACTGTACCTCTAAAAATTTTAAATGTTCTCTTCTTATGATTTTACATCAACCATTTTATATCAGGTGTATAACACGCACATGGAAAAATAAAGTTATTTTTTAGAGTTAAAAGTGCGTGTTATACGCCGAGATATACAGTAAATATTTTACATTTATGCAGGGATCGCATGTCTCAAACTTTTAAGTATAATTATTTCCGAATAACAGGGTTGGAAAAAACCGGTTTTTTAGAAAAAAAAACAAAAAAAAAAACGGGTTTTTTTGGTTTAAACCAGGGTTTTTTTGGTTTAAACCGGGTTTCTTAAAATTATTGTATAAATAACATTTTTTAAGAAAAAGAGTATAGATTTTAGTAAGTCATGATTTTTTATAATGAATAGTTAATAAACGCTAAACATTCAGATTAGTACTTAATTTTTTTAAATAATTAATTAATAAATACAAAAATTTATAATTAAATTACCTCATAAGTATAGATTTCTGTAGGGAAAGTTTTATTGTTTGAAAAACTTAGCTATTATTTTATTACTATACTTATAGATATATAAACTTTTGGAAAATAATTAAAGAAATTATTATGTGTATTGATACAAAACATAATGAGGGCAAAGAAAAAGACATATTTTACTAAACCAACGAAAAATTAGCTAAAATAGAAAGCATTTTCATAAGCATAATTTGTGTTCATAACCAAAAAATTATTTACAATATCAATAATATCAACATCAACAAATGATAACAAGTCCGTTAATATATATATATATTTACTTTCAAATCAAAAAATCATTTTTGTCTAATTAAAAGAAAAATATATATGTATTGACTTAACTGATTTTTCTGTGAATGTAACACTTACAGAAATTGAGACATAGACTTAAAAAAATCATTTATAATTTTAAAAATACGAACTTTATATTTATTGGTTAAACATACTTAGGAAAACAATTTCTTTATAAAAGCAACTCCATGCATTTAATTTTAATTAAAAGCTTTAAATAAAAAGACAAGTTTTGAAGTTTTTTCCAATCCTAACTTATTTCGTATTTTTGATTGAACTAATCCAAATGTCGAAAATATTCTTTCAACACTTGCTGAGGATGCTTTTGCTGTTATAAGTTGTTCAATTTCAGTAAAGACTTTGCTGTTAAATTTATTTACTTGAATTTGCTGACTCTTCCACCATTCATATGGGGTGACTTCTCTATTCTGCGCAAAAAAATTTTCTTCAAAAGCTGAAGATTTGGCGTTAATTTTTACACTCAGTGCAAGCATAGAGTTAGATGGATATTTTTTTGCAAAATTTAATGCATCTTTTTTTTTCTTCCTCAGATAGTTCACTTTGATTGTACCGTGGATCAAGCATATATGCCAAAAAGTGTGTGGGTGTTAGAGACATTTTATACCTGGATTCAAAAAGCTGCGATACTTCTTTATTTACCTTTTTCTCTTTTAATATTTTTTGAAGATCTTTCCAAATATAAACTGCATCAGCAATGGAACAATTATTACTTTGGATATTATCCAAGGCAGTTACAGTAGGCTTTAACAGTTCAAACATATCTTCAACATTTCTTTTTAGATTTAGATTAGACATGAGTTTTTGAATGTTTTTATCAATAACATTCCTATTTTCTTCACAAATTTTAAGTAAAGTGGACCAATTTTTAAGGTAAACGTCTAAAGCATCTGAAAAATAATTCCATCTCAGTATTAGAAGGAAGAACTAATTTGACAGCATTTGCATACTGAACAAAGAGTAACCAATGGAAAAAATGATTATGTCATCATTGATTCTTTGATTCATGATGCAATCCTTAGTAAATCTTAACTAATCAAGCAATATAAATAATAAAAGGTCATTTTTAGCTGAAATCTCTTATTTTGGCTGTTTTTAAAAATAAAAGCTTACAAAAAAGAAGAAAGAAAATTAACTTTTTTTTTCTCCCCAGCTAATTTTAGAAAAATTATTTTGTCATGTAGATTACAGCTTATAAGAAAAGTTAGATTTAGGGGTGGGGGATTTTCAGAAAATCATACAAGCCATGGATTTTTTTCTAGCAGCAAGCTAGTAAGATGCAACAATCAAATTGTTCAGACAGCATTAATGACTAAATTATTTTTTTTACAAAAATGCACTTTCATATTAATATTTCTGTAAAATTGTTACATACAATTAAAAAATATATGCAAGTGCAGAACAGAACTTAGTACCATGTTTACATTCCAGCAAACGGAGAAAAATGTGAAATATGGCCAATGATTTGAAAATTAGGAATGTTTATGGCAAATTTTTATACAATGCAATTTTTTAATACACTGTTTGAAAACTTACTCACCCAATTAGATAATTTACAAGCCACTGGCAGGTAATGCCATGTAGTTCCCCATCCCTAGTTGGATTGATTAAAAATGTTTGTCGCTTCAAATTTCATCATATTTTTTAAAGATTTGCTTTGCTTGTAGCTTGTACATAACTTGGATTTTGCATTTTTCAATAATGTGTAAAATAAATGAAAACATTAGGGAAAATAAAAAAAACCTGGTTGAAAAAAGACCAGCATGTTTTTTTTTTTTTTTTTTTTTTTTTTTTTTAAACACTTGGTTTAAACCAAACAACCCTGCCGAATAATAATCACCGGCTTATTTAACCTCAGAATTTCTGTTATTAAATAAAGCGAATATTGCCATTCGCAAATAGTAATACTCAAAAGTAGGAACAATGTTTACAACCCTGTTTATACAAAGTTTTACATTTGAGCACTTCAATGGAAAATAAAAATGTAAAATCTTCATATTTTAGCAAAAAAATTTGTTTTTGGAGGTAAATTTTCAAACAATTATGTTACAATATCATACATTCCCCTTTTTTCAATAACTAAAAGTAATTTTCCATTCAGTTAATTTAATGTTTACTTCTCAAAATTTCCACTTATCTTTTCTGAAAATTAAAAATAATTTAACATTTTGCGTAAATTATTATATTCTGTTATTAAATCCTAATTATTAATCTCTATAATAAAACCGTAAGTCATGTGACTGTCATCAACAGTTCCGGGATGCCCGCTTCACTTTTTCATATGCCAGGTGGCCATTTTTATTCAAAAATATTTTTTAGAATAAAACTGCATAAAAGTTAAATTTTTAGAAAGATCGTTCAAAATAAATTAATATTTGAGAGATGACTTACGTTCAATTATGTATACATTATGCAATAACTTCAGTTTAAATTAGGTTCGCAGTTCAAATTCTCTATCCATGAAAGTAAACAAACAAACAAAAAAAGATTCATTCGTTGTGAACGTTTAAAATATTAAACCATGAATTTTTGGACCGCTGCCTGGTGTAAAAAAAAAAATAATTCGCACCAGTGAGACAGTCAAAGTTTACCATAATTCTGTTCTATACAATTCAACTTACTTCCGGATCTTTTCTTGACGTAAGTTGAACTCATGTAATAATATTTAATAGATCAAATTTCGAAACGAATTGTCAGCTTTTATTTTTCGCGTGTGCAAATTAGAAACGATACTTTAATTTTGAAATCAAATGTTTTGATTTATGATATTATTTCTTATTTATCTATTTTCTATTTTAAAGAAAAATGTGAACGCCATGTATTTTAAATTGGAACAGCTGTCACGGAAGCACCGGGGTTGGCGCGATTTTTGTTTTGCGCCATTTTGGCGAGAAAATCCCATTTTCAGGTACCTATTAGAGATTACTAAAACAGCATGTACTTTTATTTTATTATGAAATAGTTTATTTTATATTAAAAAACACACAATTTTATTACAAAACACACACAATGATTAATTTATTAAAAAATGGGTTAAGCGGTTTTTGTGAAGAAAGATGAAATACATAATAACAAAAAATATGCGGAATGCTACCACGATCGCAAAAGTTCTTGATTTGTCTATTAGATTTTCCCGGTTTAGCGAAGGATTAAGGAAAAAAAATAAATTATGAATAAAAATAATTTGTTACAATGCTTAGCATACATTTAAGGGCGACCAAACTGGTCGCCAGTGGCGGCTAGTTTATTATATAAACTTTCATTTAATTATGTATTTGCCAATTTTCTAATGTAAATAAAAAGGAATATTCGTTCTTCACGTAAAAAAAAGAAAAATGTGTCAGCAATGATTTTCTAAGTCTCGAAAAATTAAATTTATTAAATATCAATTATTTTCTTTTAAAAAAATATATTAATGGATAGAATTATTTATTTCCTTTTAGCAGTCTTAAATTTTATTAAATTCCGTTTAAAACTTTGGCATTTATGCAGAAAATAAGAAATTGTTATTTCCTATCTTTTTCAATATCGCAGCGATGTTGGAAATTGACCATATCGTTCTACCTTCGTTAACAACAACTTTTACATGACGTGACCGATTTTAAATCACCATCTTGTTGCTGGGTTTCACGGAGATCGTTCCAGAACATTCTTCGAGTTTCCATAACTCGCGATCGTCCCTGAGTACTATTGCCACTCACGCCTAATTCTAGTTGAAAAACTAATTCGGGCTACTTAACTTTTAGGCTCCGCATCCTGAATACTAGGCGGATGCTCTGATACAAAAATGGCGGCTATCGTAGGCAAATATTTTTCAGCGTTTGTACGGCCCCTCGAATTTGAACACCAATAATTTCTAAAAGTTTTCTTCGCCTTATTTTACTGAGATCAAATAAGTCAAAGAAAACTTTGAGAAATTGCTGGTGTGTAAATTCAGTGGACCGTGCAAACGCTTAAAAAATCCGCCGAAGACATCCGTCATTTTTGTGTCAGTGCTCAGGCCTAGTATTCAGAGAGCGGTGTCTTAGGCTGCTATGACGTGTTGTAGTACGGTAAGGCTCCTACAATTCGGGCTGACTCACGCTTGGTTACGCCGTGTGGGCAACAATAGCTGATTAGTCTAAGTGGGCAACAAAATGCTTCATGATTCAGCCTGTATTATAGTAGCCCTAGAGTACGAGGAAGTGTGCTGATTGGCTGTTTTCGAAGCGTGCTTGTTTTTCTACGATCTTTTGCATCTGGTAAAGTAATCAGTGTAATTCGTTTCTTTGGATAGAGTAGGCAGTGTTAGGGTATCAGATTTTTTTAGGCTGCGGGCAGGGATGAGATTTCTCCGCTTTTTTGCATACCAGTATAATCTTACAGAAAATGTTTTTTCATTAAATCGGAACATTCTTCGATTTAACAGAACAACGTTTTCCCTAAGATTATACTGGTATGCGAAAAAGCGGAGAAATCTCATCCTTGGCTGCGGGGCCCGTGGCCCGGCAAATTTTTTTAGAAGATGATGTTCTTGCAGGAGGTTTTGCTTTATATTAGCTTCTGTCTAGTTTTCCTTCATCAAATAACTTAAGTAATTCGACTACAATTTTCCAGATTATTATGGCAATTATTCCTATTTTTTTTTTTTTTTGAACAACCTGGTTCTAGTTGCGATGCTGATGTGATAATCCAAATACTTTTCGTAATCTCACTAATCTATTAACAATAGCGGAATAATTCTACAGTGAGTGGTAATTCTCCACGAATAACTTTTATCGTCCACTCCTGGATCAGACGCAAAGTGGCTTCATTCGCACCGAATTCTTTATATTTTCGGGCGATAGAGCGTTTACAGACACACACACGGACAGACGGGCGGCACTTTTTTTTCTAAAAATATGTTTTTCGGAATCTTTTGTGTCTTAAACGTGTAAATACGACAATTTTTTTTTTCGATTTCTAAAGCGATTGCAAGATTTACCGTATACTACGTATGATGGGTTAAATAGTCTGTCTAAATTAAACTATTATAATATACCTTTGAAACTGGGTAATCTTTTATGGACACAATTATTATTAAAACTTTAACTGAAATGTCAACAAGAAATTATTTCATTATTGTACATCACATTATTATTACTATACCAATGTATATACAGTGGACTTTCGTTAATGCATCCCTACTTAAGACGTATCTTCCCCGGTTAATGAGGACAATTTCATTAACCCTATCATTTCCTATTTGTAATTACTGTAATTTCTAGTTAATTAACAGCGTACTATTCGTCGGATAATGTGGATAAATTTTCACAAATTGACCGGGCAGAACCGAAACTAGTTTTGTACAATATTTCTTCAAAAGCAACTTTGGTGTAACTTTAGATATTGAGATCAAGAAATTATTAGTGACAACGATGAATGCTTTTTAAAAAAGAGAAAAAAAAATCATTCCACCGCCAAAAACGCAAGGAGTTAAAAAATAATTAGCAGCTGTTTACCTATATTATCAACCGAAATGTGATGTAACAGACCAAATTTTCCAGTGTGCCGCAGAATTGAAAGATGATATGGAAAAATAATAATTTTTTTCAACTAATGCCAAGAAAAGTGAGAAATTACCTTTATGAAAATAAAATGATATAAGTAGAGTAATTTCTTCGCATATTTTGTTTGTCCTGATTATTTATTATTTTGTTTTAATCCATTTATGCCTAGTGTCCCAATTTTGGGACGCTTTAGTAAAATGGGAAAATGTGCATTTCACACCACTTTTTAAAAATAGAAATTTGGTGCCTCAGTAAAATAAGATACCAAATTCCTATTAAAAAAAAAGTGGTGTGAAATGCATTTTTTCTCATTTTACTAAAGCATCCACGCTTGGCATAAATGGGTTAACAAATTGTCATTAACTTGCTTTTTACAAAAATTACTAAATTAAAGGAAAAACTTTTCTCTTTCAGCTCAAAACTTATTTAATTTTGGTAACCTAATTAATTTTTGTCAAAATTTGAATTCGATTTATTCTAAGCAAGGGATTATTTTAAACCATTCTATCACCCGCCATTTTACACTACTGGTAATTTTTTCTCTATCTTGGGGACGGCATATTAACGTTGGTTAAAAAATTGAAACGGCTATATGAGTTAGAAAGTAATACTAACACCTCGAAAAATAAATGAAAAGAAATAGAAAGAAAGAAAAGAACAGAAAAAAGAAAAAGCCAAAAAGAGAAAAATCTTTTCAATGATATATAATATTATAAAAATATTACTCAAGAACAAAAAGCAAGAATAGGATCACTTGGATTGTTCCATCAGAGCACCAGTGGTACCAGAGTATTCGACACAGAACTTTGTAAACACTGCGTTGTATAGCAGATTATTCAATATGATTTTGCGATCAAATAAGGTGAAAAATGTATTAAAAAAATATGATAGAACTGTACGCTTCTTTGTAATTGGAAAAGATATATTAACCTGCAGAAACATTAGCGGTGATGGAACAGTGACTCAGCATTTGGGAGATTGTCACAATTAAATTTTAATAGTATACTTCGTCTTATAAATTCCCAGAAATTCTGTGCTTGTTTAAAAATACTATTTATTTAAATTTAGAGGTGTCAGTTGGTTCTCTTCTGCGCAGCTGTTGCATCACTGTATTAGTTATAAACGTAAAACATATTCTTCATTAACACATTTACATTTACTAATCTTTCAGAAATATTTAAATATATATTTGCTGAATTTTAATAGAAATCATAAATATGTTTTCTGAAAAGCAATTTTATTATATTACATTTTACAGTAATGGAACAGTGGCACCCCGTTTGGGTGAATGTCACGTCACAACTACATAGGTGCCAACCTCTCATTAATATTCCGTAATATGCGGTTTAATTTGATCCAGTTTAACAACTTTTAAACCAGAAAAATTATACGATAAATTTTTATTTATTCTATTTCAGGTTTTTATGTGGAATTTATTTATTTTCATATCTTTAAAAAAAGTTCTGGTGCGAAACGTGTTAAACCTGGGTCAAATTAACCCTCATATTACGGAATATTAACGAGAGGTTGGCACCTATGCAACTAATTTTAATAGAACACCTGAAAATCCCCAGAAATTCTGTCCTTAAATAAGACGAAGGGTGCGTCAGAAAAAAATGTATACACATTTTGCATGATTATAACTCTAGTTTTTATTCACATATAATTAATATTTAAATTGCAAAACAATCTACATAAATTGTGTAACTTTTACTTCTACACACTTTGAATGATTATAACAAGTGGCACTGCTATGCAACTTTTTTCATTATTATCATGATAACTATATCTCAAGAACTAATGCACAGATTTTCACCAAACTTCAGATTGAGTTAGACGTTGCATAAGTTGTTGTTGATTAGGTTTTGGTCTAAATCTACCAACAGGTGGCGCTGCTATGCTGCATTTTATAGGATTTACACGATTTTAGCAATAGTCATATCTCAGAACTAATGCACGGAATTTAATAAAAACTTTGATTCAGTTAGACCTTGATATAAATTGGTGCTGATACTTTTTAGCATATGCGAAATCTTTGTGAGATAGAAGAATTTTGGGAAATAAAAGTTTTGGGATTGGTACATCTGACTAGATTTAAAAGTTAATTTTAGTCTAATCATTATTACTTTCTTCTATCTTTACAAGAAGAAAATACAAGATTAATGAAAATTTTTGATTTCCGGTTTCCGACGAATTTATACGTTTTAGAAGGACCTGAACAGGATTTGACTGTTTTTAGAAAATATCTGTCTGTGACTCTCTCTATCTGTATGTGACAAAAATTTTTGTGGGCCCTCTATCTCAAGAATAATGCACGGAATTTAATAAAACTTTAGATTCAGTTAGTTCCTGCTATAAATTGGTGCTGATTAGTTTTTGGTGTAAATCGCTCAACAGGTGGCACTTCTAGGCTGCATTTTCGCGTTTTCCGCATTAGCTCTATGCCAAGAACTAATGCACTGATTTGTATCAAACTTCAGATTCAGTTAGACATTGACATATATAGACACTGATTACGTTTTATTGTAGATATTTCAACAGGTGGCGCTGCTATGCTACTGTTTTCAAGATTTTCAAGATAGCTATATCTCAAGAACTAATGTATGGATTTTCATCAAACTTTAGATTCAGTTAGACCTTGACATAAGTTATTGTTGTTTGGGTTTTGGTGTAAATCTCCCAAAAGGTGGCGCTGCTATTCTGCATTTTTCAGGATAGACACGATTTTGGCGATAGTCATATCTCAAGAAGTAATGCACGGAATTTCATGAAACTTTAGTTTCAGTTAGATCTTGATATAAATTGGTACTGAGAAAGATTATTTTTTAGTGTATGCGAAACCTGTGTGAGATAGAAGAAAGTGTTGGGATTAACACATCCGACTAGTTTAATTTTTACTTTCAAAAGAAAGAAAATTTAGAAAGTTATGACTCTTTAAACAGTGTATGCGTACACTTTTCTGAGGCACCCTGTATTTAAATTTAGCGTTGCCTGCCAATTAAGTCTCTTGTGCACCATTGTTACACCACTGCATTTTATTATCTTAGTTACATATTCTCCATAGGTTAATCGAAATTTCTTTCACACTATCTAGATAATTCGTAAATTCAAACTGCAATTTAGTTTTAATCTGCAGCTTTTATATTCAATAACTTAGTTTTATATTTAAAATAATCTTTGTAAAATTAATATATTTTACTTTCGATATAAACTAATAATAGCAAATTTCGATTGTGATAAGCAATTGGATGTTTCCGCCGCGATTCTTTTATTTCTATTGATTTATTCATATTTTTTGAAAAATATTATGTAATTGAATGAAATTTATTAAGATTCCAGGAAATTTCAACGTCTGATTTATTTTCAAATATATCCTAAGTTAAATATGTATGTTATGAATCAATCATTTGAATTTTTAATGAAGTTTGGATGATAAATTGCGAAAATTTTGTTTTTTTATGTGTTTCATAAATATAATTTGAAATGAGTAAACATATTAATATATTATTTGCAAATACATTATTTGTCGAATGGAAACATTTGCGGATGATGTTATATTCCCCGGAGTTTCAGTAATATTATTTCTTTCAAAAATTCTTTCTTAAATTGAAAGGCAAGTTACGAATATATTATTTATAAAGATATTTCGTAAAAGTATCTAACATCATTAGATATTGTTCATAAAGTAAATGAAAATTATCTCAGGCTATTTCGACAAAGAGAAAATTAAAAAACTAACTTATTTATAATATTTTGCTCTTTCTATTCAATAAACTAGCCTTAAATTTAAAACAAAATACGGTAACATTAATAATTTATTTCATATATACATTTTATAATAATAATAAAAAGCATAACATTTCAATTATTTTTGGAGGCGAATGAATTTACAATTACTTTATAAGCATAAAGTTTTATTAATATATATCGGGAAATAAAGTTTTACTTTAATGAAATTTATTATGTTTCAAATAAATTGCAGTTCCACAAATATTTTAAAAAAAAGTTTTTTTTTAAAAAATTTGCAGACAAATCTCAAATAAAATTATTTTAAAGCTGACTGTTTGTGTTTATACTAAACTGCATTAGTTACATGTTGTTCCAAAAATATTCAACAAAATATTTTTGCAGAATATACGGATAGAGCGAAAATTCAAAATACCACTTTTATAGTTGATGCATCATAGCATTCAACCGTTACACTTTTTAGTTGCCACTGTTTCTGAGTAGTAATGTTTGTGTTATTTAATCGCTAAATTTTTGCGATAAAGAAGTCAATATTTGCTTGTATTTTTGTTACCACTTTTCAAAAATAGTGTAATTTAAAAGTTAAATTATAAATTTGTTTTAACCAATAAATTGTTTTTTAATTTTAAACGCGGATTTTAAAGTTTGTATTTTACGAGGGTGCGTAGAGGTGCTTATTTTTGTGTACCACTATTTCTGAATAATAAGTGTCAGCTTATTTAATCCCACAATTCATCAAATAAATAAGGCCAAGATTACTAAGGGTTTGTAGTGTTTGTACACTGTTAAAAAAATGGGTCGATCTACTAAAAAATATTTAGTTTTTCTCATTGATTTTTGCAATTGCTAAAAAATTTTTTGTATTCTTACTCAGTTACTAAAAAATCTGTAAGAATTACCAGAAAACACCTAGCAAAATTACTAGAAAACAGCTAGCAACGATTCCAGTTTTTAGTACCGGTTACTAAAAAAAGCTGTGGAATACAAATATACTGAAAAAAATTTAGTAACCTCAGGATATCTTTTTACAGTGTACACGTCAGTGGATTCGAAAAACAATGGACGCCATACTTAAACGCAAAATTTCTTCTTTAGATAAGGCAGATGTTACTTTACCAAAATGTCTGGTATTTAAATCTCCAGAGATGTACGAGCATTGTTACTGATAGGAAATTTTGGTACTGAAGAAATACATTTCTACGCTCCCACTCTTTTTCGTATATACCTTCTATAATTATAGAAAATACCAAAATGTATTCTATCTTTCAAGATAAAGGTTTTTGAAAAATTTCTTTCACAATTGAACAGATACTTGTCAAAGTGACGGACTTTATGTGGCAATAGAACGGGGAGAAGAGGGTAAATGATTTATGTGTCAAAAAACACGTTTCACAATTCTCTTTCGATTGCTGCTTACTTAGATTTTATTCATTATTACACTAGGGCGTGATTTCCTGGTAAGAATATAACTGAAATGCAATTAGTTCATTTTCGTTCTTTAATTTCCAGTGGCAAACAGATAATCAAATAAAATAAAAAACAAACAACTCTGGATTCTGGATTCTTATTTGCAGAAAATACTATAAAATGTAAGTAAAAATGTATGCTGTATAGGTACGGTTTTGCATTTTTTTTTAACGTTTTACCATCTCTTTTGTGTTTAACTTGTAGCTTTTTGAACAAGTATTAAATCGGAAACCTAGTAGCTTAATTTAGGGCTCTTTATTTTTCATTTATAAACACTCTTCTTGCCTTCCTCGTTATATCGTTCCCTTCGGTATATCGCACTTTTTTCTTATCTCCCAAGTAGCACGATATATCGAGGGGTTACTATAATGAGATTTCTTGAATGCATAGCTTAATTTAGGGCTCTTTATTTTTCAATTATAAACACTCTTCATGCCCCCCCCCTCGTTATATCGCTCCCTTGGTACATCGCGCTTTTTTCTTATCACCCAAGTAGCACAATATATCGAGGGGTTACTGTAATGAGATTTCTTGAATGCACAAACTTCCAGTTTCTGCAACAATCGCCTTTTTTAATAACAGATTAAATAAAGCGAAAATAAGTCGAATTATAGTATTTCAAAGAAGTTGCAGCAATCAAGCAGTCAGCATAAAGAAAAAAATATCAAGTTTGTATCCCCTCGTTGCATACCTGCAACATACCCCAAAGTCAATGTTACTTATACACTGCAAAAAAAAAGTGTTGATTTTACAGTGTAATACTGGCACCCCAGCTCCCAGTATTATACCGTAAAATTAATAGTAAAAAACAGTAAAATAAGCAGCTGCTTATTTAAATAGTACAAAAGAGATAAAAAGTATCATTTCTCCGCACAGATTTATTTTAAATTTATGGTTAAAAATTGACATTAAAATGTTCAGAAGAAAAGACGTCATCGATCGATATAAGCAGTGACATTTCATGTGTAGAATAAAAGGTATGCTTTGTTATATTTGATTAAATTGTATTTTAAATGCATGAAATTTATTTTTCTTTGTTTCAGGTTTTTATCAAGAAACGGATGACGTCATCTTCTAATACAGTTAAGGTTTTTTTTTCACTTTTTCCTCGCGCGTGCCTTTGGTATCTTCTATCAGCTTTTACTGTAAATTTAATTGAATAAATAAAATGGTATTCTGGGTTGACTGATGCTGTTTGCAGATATCTTTATGCTTAATGTTTCTTCATAGGTTTAAACCTGCATCCAAAAAATATGAGAATGCAGTGCGAAATCCTCGCATGGGTTCGCTGATGAGTAAATAGTTTAATAATGTATAATTTTTTCTGCTTTCTAAATGATTAAGAGTTGACAATTTATTTAACTTTTAAATAATATTATTAATTATTTTCTTTTTAGAAAAATGAAAGAAATGCATGTTCACTTTTATTACCAAATGTAATTTCAATAAATAAATATTTCAAGCATTTAGATAACATATTGATTTAGACGGAAGATGCTATAAATATGTTAATAGAGTATAAGGTGCATATAGGTGCGTATTTGTGACTGTCACTATTTCCTAATAGCAGAATTGCCAAGTCTCCGGCTTTTTGTACACCAGTAATTTTTTAGAGAAAAATGTTTTTCTTTTAAATCGCAGAATGCTCCGATTAACTAAAACCACATTTTCTGTACTAAAATACTGGTGTCCAAAAAGTCGGAGACTTGGCAGGTCTGGCCTAATAGTATTTTTGCTGTTTTTAATCACAGACCTCTGCGATTTAATAAGGCTAAAGTTACTATGCGAAAACAGTTGCTGTCAAATGTCAATAACACATCTTGAGTATATTTATTTTATAAATTTTTGGATATCAAAGTTTTGTTTACATACGCAAAATTAACTAAATTATTTAGCATATAAATACACTTTTTTTAATTTTAAATATACATCAATTAACCAACAAAACTAAACTAGATTGAACTAATACATAATAACTGTTATGTATAATGAAAAACAGAAGAAATAACTATCTATAAAGAAAAAAAAATTACTAAAAAAACAAATAATAAAATAATAAAAAAAACTTTGAAAATATAATGCAAAGGTTTCGAAAACACCATTAGTTTTTTAACTTATGAGTGTTTCCCAGTAAAAAAGATATATATAAAAGAACATAAACAAGAATTGACTTTTTGGGTTAGATAATTTAAGTGCTTTTAAAAGTAACGAAAACTTCTCTTCTAACATATAAGAAGTTTGTAAAAACGTATCGGTCGAAAAGCCTTTTCAGAAAAGAAAAACTATGATGTTTTGAAAGATTGTGGGAAATATCTTGTATTACTTTTTTGTTTGGAAACTTTAAAAGTAATAATTAAAGGATTCGGATGTAAAAAATGGTACAGCATATATATTTAAATTTTTTAACATTTTTATGTGAAATTGTTAATTTGCATCCTGACAACATTTTAAAAACAAGTTGGAAATTGTAAGTAAACGTGACAAATGAGGAGCGTTCGTACTGTTATTGTTTCAGTGAAATTAATTATATCGTCTGTTATTATGATAGGGTTCATTTCCGTAATAAAATAAGTACATTTTAAGGTGGCAACATTTTATCTTCTTTTGACATTCAGTGAAAATTCCAATTGTGGTAGATATAAGTGTTGCCAGTTGGTTACTTTTTTTAGGGTTTCGTTCATCTCACGGAACCCTATGGCTCCCGCTCCGTTGTCTGTCTGTCACAGAGCCATTCTCGAAAACTGTGTAACTTACAGAGTTGAAACTTTGTGTATAAATCAGAATATCAGCTGTGAAGAGCTGAAAATATTAAAATTTGAAAAATTCGTATTATTTTAATAAATAGAGATAAAAAACCAAAATTCTAACAGCCTTTTCCTTTTAAATTTAAACATTTTTCATTATAGCAGATGCCAAAAATTAAAAATCTACGATGAAAATCTTTCCACAATAATTAATTTTCTATCAGACGATTTCCAAGTGAAAAAGGAAAATGAAATAAAAAGTTTCACCAATTGAAAAAAAAAAGATAAATATGAAATAAAATTGATTGACGTCATAGTCGTAAGATTTCTCAATAATACAAGGAGTATGAGTATGAGTAAGTAAACAAAGCAGATTAATATCACGTCATTAGAGAATTTAAAAGAAAATCTGACGTCATATGGGAAGTTTAACTAATTTTTCAGATGTTTGAAAATAATACAAAGCGAGTATCAATATAAATAATAGAGAATGGTAAATATATGAGTTTGAGAAACATATTGAATCGTGATAAAAATCCGATTATGGAAATATTCGCATATTTTAAGATTTTAAAGGTATCTCATTTGTTTAAATTTGAAATTTTTTTATAAATATTGCATTTAGTCTGTATGACAGATATTATTATGACAGAATATAATAGCGAGCTTGGCCCGCTATCTGGCTGGTTTAGATGTTCGAAAAAACGAAAAAATAGACCGGTAAATTTTTACTTTATAAAAAACATGACTTTTTTTTTTTGTTGCTAAATGAAATTTGTTTGAATTTATTAAAGAAAGGATAAAGTGTTTTGAAAGGAATATTAAACGAAACCCTTTGAGCGATCTTTGATCACACTTACCCACTTGTTTATTATTCAGATTGCTTGATTGCCATCACTATTTTGAAAGTAGAAATATTTGCTTTTTAAATAATGTGAGAATATGGCCGAATACAATATTTTAAAACAGTTGTGGGAATCAAACAATAATAAAATAAGTACATTTTAAGTTGGCAACATTTTATCTTTTGTTGGAATTTACTGAAAATTCCAATGGGAAACGTAAGTCTAGCTTTGAAAATTTCATAACTTCAAATCCATATTTAGACTCGTTTTTCATTTAATATCTATTTCTCCAGAAACATCTATCCAAAAATCTTTCGGTAGATTATATGATTGCTATAATTAAACAATTTTAGCATACAAATTTGGTTTTTAAATTCAGTAATACGGAAATAATAGGACTCCATCTTAAATAGGACGTAATCACCATGGCAACCTAGAATCATTACCTGTAGTTGGGGATATCAATGAATTAATTACGCATGATAGGATTTAATAGAATGAATTATGTGACTATAACTTGGTCTTAGAGTTTATAAAATGTCATATACGTCATATATGACTATAACGTGATAACTTGGCGATACATCTCAGTCACTTGACAATTAGAAGCTGCTATAACAAAAAAGTATCGATTTTTAAAAAAATCAAGTTAATTAATAAATATTTTTATTAATATCTTTTTAAGTTTTGATTAGATTTTTAAAAATTTTGAAATGACTCGACAAAATTCTTTAATTATTAAATTTCAAACCATTCGGTTGGGTAGTTTTTGCGCGGTTATATGCGGACGGACAGACAGACAGACAGACGGACCAGATGACGACTATAGATACTACGTATTTATATAATTAAGAACGCATCTAAAATTACAAGGTTTATTTTTAACTTAATATATGTCGTCGTAATCAAATAAAAAAATTAAATATGAATTTTAATAACGTAACCTATTCGCATATAAATCCCAGTACCTAATAGACCGAGCCCCACTCGGTAGTTTCATATTATATTTCAGTAAAACAAATTTTTGTTATTCATTTCTACATAAAAATATCATTTCTATAGTTTCTAAAAGTTATAATAACAAATATTGTTAATTCATTTTTTTTTTGTATATTTGTTTTACTCTATCCAATTTTCGCATGTTATAGAGATAGATGACAGTTTTGAATATATTTCCGTAGTTATAAAATACCAAATTGGTTTATTGTCGAGGTATGCAAAATTTGTTTCCATACAACATTATGGATGTGACGAGAATTTTCTGTAGATAAAAATACTTTCTGTTTCGCCGCTTATTCCTTTCAATTACGAAAGAGTCTCAATTACGAAAGTTAAAACAAACTCAGCGCTAAAAATGCTGTTTGTTATAAATCGAAAAATGCTCAAACGATTTACACAAAACGTGTCTTCTATACTATAACTCGAGCAACAGAAAGTGATCTAGCTAGGCCTGGAACACGGGAAAGTTCGTTTTGACACGTTAAAATAAACTCAACACTGAAAATGCTGCTATATATCTTCGCAATTATATTTGTTTTTAATTGCATAAAAACGGAGTTGTGTCATTGAACAAACTTTTTCATTTAATGGAGAATTTAATTTATTCAATTAACTATTGGCACGGTGAAAGAACGGTTTTCAGATCACGTTTGGTGATTTTTATTTATTTATTTATTGTGGTAAAACGAGTATTATTCCATGACATTTCTCTTTCATATTTAAACACTTTACCTGCATCAGAATTTAATCTCGGTAGTTTTCAACTTCATTTAGAATGGCAGTATGTCAGCAGCATATTAGTATTAAGATTTTTTAACCTTTCAAAATGCACTTTGTTGAAGTCGATATTTATCTAATTAAGATAGGTGTCCCTTTTTTAGGTGCGTTCGTAATTATATAAATACGTAGCACCTATAGTCGTCGCTTGGTCCGTCCGTCTGTCCGTCCGTCTGTCTGTCTGTCTGTCCGTCTGTCTGTCCGTCCGTCTGTCCGTCCGTCTGTCTGTCTGTCCGCATATAACAACGCAAAAACTACCCAACCAAATGGTTTGCAATTTAAAATATATTATCTTTGCAGAATTTTGTCGAGACATTTCAAATTTTATTAAAATCGAATCAAAACTTTAGGAGATATTAATAAAAATATTTATTAAGAAATTTGAATTTTTTTTTTTTTAATCGGTGCTTTTTTGTTATAGGAGCTTCCGAAGTTGAATCGTCAAGCGACCGAGATGCTTATTTTATGACAGAAATTAATCTGCAGACGATATAATTCATTTCACAGAATTAAAAATCATCAAGATCTGAATATTTATATAACTAGCTGATACATATATATCTGAATATTTATATAACTAGCTGATACATATATATCTGAATATTTATATAACTAGTTAAGATATTTGTATGAACAGTGTCATAAAATATATACTTAACTAGCTGTTTAACCCGTTCTACGCACGGGATATCATGAATTTAATTCTAAAACGTGCGTACGAACGCACCTCGTTTGTAACGTTTGACGTACAATTTCCAACTTCTTTACCATCTTCCTGATATGGCCATCCCACTTATATGTTAGCTAACCAAAAAATTCTCTAAATGGAATGAGCATACCGTGAAGGAGACTTCTAGTGTATCACCCACCATTCAGCTAGGTTGTGGAATTTGACGCCAATTTCCTACTTTATGTTTTTGGTGTGATCGCTTCTTGTTTTTATCTGATAAGTATCATTTTGTATGCACGTTTTTAAAAGAGTTTTACTATGAATATCATTATAATCTATTCAGTTTTTAAGGCTCTACCAGTCGGTGCTGTCGTTGATGGTGTATATTTTACGAGTTGTTCAAAATCAAAGGATTTTCGTGAAGTTGACCATCTCCTTATATGGCCATCCAGGTGGCCATATCAATTGTATCCTGAATGCCTAGGATAAAGACATTTTTATTTGTTCCAATTGCGATAAGTAATTCGTTTTAACATGTTTTTTTTTAACTCTAAAAGGATTTCACATTTTGTCTATATAAAACTTAAATTTTAAAGTCAATTTTTTAAAAAACTTAATATTTGATAAATAAAATCCACTTTTAAAAAACAAAGAAGAATTATTGAGTATTATGTTTTTATTTTTATTTTACACCAGAATTATTTAATTCAACATAACAGCATTCTTAAATTGAAGAAAATCACGATTTGTGAAACATGGAACAATGGTGGCCAAATCATGTGCACATGTTCCTGATATGGCCACTTGGTAGACTTTTGAAATTCCGTTTTTTTTTTCTCGTAAAATTATTTAAAAAAAAAAAAACGGTTTTGATTCTTTTAAAATGAACGCAGAGAAAATTCTTAAACTTTATCATGGCCATATCAGGGGCACCCATCTTATCTTCTCGTATTCGAATCAGTACGTAAATCTTGTTTTTCTGTAAATTGTATTAGACGGGAAGGCGACCGCAGAAAAATTTACATCTTCGAGCATTATCACAATGCATACATCATTCGAAAGACAATGCTGTCTATGGAACAAGAGATCTACCTGAATGGAATCTGTTCTAAGACAATAATGGCAGTCCGACCCGAGATTCAATATTTAACCCTTTGAGGGGCGGTTGTATATATTATATACCACCTAATTTTAATCCGCTACGAACCAGAAACTTTTAGTTAAATTTTACTTTTTTAACTTTGACGGAAAAAGTTGAAAAATTGCTTTTACTTATTTTGAACTAAATTCTTTCCTAAATACCGGTGTGAGTTCGACGTTACAGGAACAAAATTACTTGCCCCTGAAAGGGATAAAGAAGAAATCTCGTGAAATCGTTACCGTTTTCGATTTTAAAATTTTGCATCAGCATCTTTAATGCTGGGTTTGTTCAAACCTTGCAAAACAAAATTTCCTTAATTAAGGTCCAAGATAGGCCATTTTCTTGCGCTCGATTTAGTATAGAAGTCAAATTTCCTGAGTATCGTCACACCGTCTTCGGTATGGTCCGTAATCGTGTTGCTGATCAATGGTATTTGCTAGAATTCTGATTACTGAAGTTTAACCCCTTAATCGTCGTGCCCGAGACATTCACGGGCAGCGTAGGTTGCGCCTGTTTAATTCAGATTGTTTGATTCCCACCAGTTTTATTAAAATAGTGTAATCGGCTTTATTCTCGCATTATTATGCCTATTAAATAAGGCGAATATTTCTACTTAAAATAAAACTGGTGGTAATCAAGCAATCTGAATTTTAAAAAAGTAGCCTACACTTATCGGGCGCGACGATTAAGGGGTTAAGTTCGAAAATTGCTTAAACCTATGAAAATGAATTTTTTCGAAGTCGAGAACTATTTAGATCGTATTTTTATATTCGAATATGGCTTATTACATGAAAATCGTCGGAACTTTTTTAATTTATATCATCATTTTCAGTACTGAGTTTGTTTTAACGATATAAAGCAAATTTTTCTGAATCACAAAGCTTAGCTAGATCGTTTTTTCGTGCTAGAATTAGTATCGGAGTCAAGTTTTGTGAAAATAGTTCGAGTTGTTTTCGATATCTAGCAGCATTTTCAGTGTTGAGTTTATTTTAACTTGTCAAAACGAAAATTCCCTGTTCCTGACCCAGCTAGACGGCTTTCTTTTTCTCGAGTCACGACGAGACACGATTTGTGTAAATAGTTTGAGCATTTTTCGATTGATAACAAACAGAATTTTTAGCGCTGAGTTTGTTTTAACCTGTCAAAACGATTTTTTTCGCACATTTTTTAGACGATTTCGGCGTTGTTGTTTTTAACGTTTAAAATATGAATATTGCTTTCTGAAATAATCTGTATGATAATCTTGTTTCTTGATTCTAATTCTGCATAATGCTTTCGATGGATATCAATGGATGTTTTCGATGTAAGATAAATTTGCGATAGTCATAAATCCTTATTTGAAACATCGTTTTCCGCCTTGAAATGGGCTCTTTTTTCCCTGTTTTTTTTTTTTTTTTTTTTTTCATCTGATATCTTTTTACTATGTATATGTACTGATTTTTGGAATAGCACTTTCCAATCAATTGTTATGTTTATTTCGCACTAAAAAGTTTTTATATTATGCGCTTTGCAATCATTTTAGACTGTGGAATTAGCATACTTCTGTTCGGAAGAAGAAAAAAAAAAACGCAAACGCATCTTCCCATTCACAGCTTTTTTAGCATGCGCAATCTTGAAATAAGAATAAATTTGAAAGTATCAGACGATAATATAAATTACACATAATAAGTTGTTGTCAGAATTTTTTCCTCTAAAAGAATTCCATCTTTTTAAATAATTTATCAAATTTGTCTAAAAAATGTGCGAACAGTCTCTGTATTATATGATACAAAAAGAAAGTTTCAGTTTCTTATTTACACAGTTGAGAAACACCGTAGATATTTATGATTTCTTCACAAATTTAATAAGTGTGTTCGAATATCACAAAAGAAACAAAGCTAAAATAATGTAATAAGAGCTTTTTAAATTGTAAGCGGCTGTAGCAAGCTGTAAGTACCAGTTCTGGTCCGAGCGCAGAAGTCAAGCAGCAGCGAGCTCGGTTACTAGTTGGGAGGGTGACCGCCTACGAACAAGCGTGTGTAAAAAATGAGTTTCTTTTTTTTATTCAAGAATTTTAGTCACTCCTGAAAGAGTGACTATTTACTCCTATCAGGGGTGAAAATACTCACTCCTGAAAGAGTGAGTATTCACTCTTTCAGGGAGTCAAGAATTTCACTTTTTCCTAGAGTGAATAGTCACTCTAAAGAGGTTGGGCAAATTTTGACTCTGCGATAGAGTGAATATCCACTCCTCCGGAGTGATTAGTCACTCTTTCTTATTTAGAGTGTAGAATCATTACCTGTAGTGGGGGATATCAATGAATTAATTACGCATGATAGGATTTAATATAATGAATAATGTGACTATAACTTGGTCTTAGAGTTTATAAAATGTCATATACGTCATATATGACTATAACGTGATAACTTGGCGATACATCTCAGTCACTTGACAATTAGAAGCTGCTATAACAAAGAAGTATCGATTTAAAAAAAAATCCAGTTACATAATAAATATTTTTATTAATATCATTTTAAGTTTTGATTAGATTTTTAAAAATTTTGAAATGACTCGACAAAATTCTTTAAATATTAAATTTCAAACCATTCGGTTGGGTAGTTTTTGCGCGGTTATATGCGGACGGACAGACAGAAAGACAGACGGACCAGATGACGACTATAGATACTACGTATTTATATAATTAAGAACGCATCTAAAATTACAAGGTTTATTTTTAACTTAATATATGTCATCGTAATCAAATAAAAAAATTAAATATGAATTTTAATAACGTAACCTATTTGCATATAAATCCCAGTACCTAGTAGACCGAGCCCCACTCGGTAGTTTCATATTATATTTCAGTAAAACAAATTTTTGTTATTCATTTCTACATAAAAATATCATTTCTAGTTTCTAAAAGTTATAATAACAAATACTGTTAATTCTTTTTTTTTTTTGTATATTTGTTTTACACTATCCAATTTTCGCATGTTATAGAGATAGATGACAGTTTTGAATATATTTCCGTAGTTACAAAATACCAAATTGGTTTATTGTCGAGGTATGCAAAATATTTTTCCATACAACATTATGGATGAGACGAGAATTTTCTGTAGATAAAAATACTTTCTGTTTCGCCGCTTATTCCTATCAATTACGAAAGAGTCTCAATTACGAAAGTTAAAACAAACTCAGCGCTAAAAATGCTGTTTGTTATAAATCGAAAAATGCTCAAACGATTTACACAAAACGTGTCTTCTATACTATAACTCGAGCAACAGAAAGTGATGTAGCTAGGCCTGGAACACGGGAAAGCTCGTTTTGACACGTTAAAATAAACTCAACACTGAAAATGCTGCTATATATCTTCGCAATTATATTTGTTTTTAATTGCATAAAAACGGAGTTGTGTCATTGAACAAACTTTTTCATTTAATGGAGAATTTAATTTATTCAATTAACTATTGGCACGGTGAAAGAACGGTTTTCAGATCACGTTTGGTGATTTTTATTTATTTATTTATTGTGGTAAAACGAGTATTATTCCATGACATTTCTCTTTCATATTTAAACACTTTACCTGCATCAGAATTTAATCTCGGTAGTTTTCAACTTCATTTAGAATGGCAGTATGTCAGCAGCATATTAGTATTAAGATTTTTTAACCTTTCAAAATGCACTTTGTTGAAGTCGATATTTATCTAACTAAGATAGGTGTCAATTTTTTGACCATCTTCCTGATATGGCCATCCCCCTTATATGTTAGCTAACCAAAAATTTCTGTAAATGGCATGAGCATACCGTGAAGGAGACTTCTAGTGTATCACTTGCCATTCAGCTAGGTTGTGGAATTTGACGCCAATTTCCTACTTTATGTTTTTGGTGTGATCGCTTCTTGTTTTTATCTGATAAGTATCATTTTTTATGCACGTTTTTAAAAGAGTTTTACTATGAATATCATTATAATCTATTCAGTTTTTAAGGCTCTACCAGTCGGTGCTGTCGTTGATGGTGTATATTTTACGAGTTGTTCAAAATCAAAGGATTTTCGTGAAAGCTGACCATCTCCTTATATGGCCATCCAGGTGGCCATATCAATTGTATCCTGAATGCCCTGGCTAAAGACATTTTTATTTGTTCCAATTGCGATAAGTAATTCGTTTTAACATGTTTTTTTTAAACTCTAAACGGATTTCACATTTTGTCTAAATAAAACTTAAATTTTAAAGTCAATTTTTAAAAAAACTTAATATTTGATAAAAAAAATCCACTTTTAAAAAACAAACAAGAATTATTGAGTATTATGTTTTTATTTTTATTTTACACCAGAATTATTTAATTCAACATAACAGTATTCTTAAATTGAAGAAAATCACGATTTGTGAGACATGGAACAATGGTGGCCAAATCATGTGCACATGTTCCTGATATGGCTACTTGGTGGACTTTTGAAATTCCGTTTTTTTTTTTTTACTTACTTGTAAAATTATTTTTTAATAAAAAACGGTTTTGATTCTTTTAAAATGAACGCAGGGAAAATTCTTAAACCTTATCATGGCCATATCAGGGACACCCATCTTATCTTCTCGTATTCGAATCAGTACGTAAATCTTGTTTTTCTGTAAATTGTATTAGACGGGAAGGCGACCGCAGAAAAATTTACATCTTCGAGCATTATCACAATGCATACATCATTCGAAAGACAATGCTGTCTATGGAACAAGAGATCTACCTGAATGGAATCTGTTCTAAGACAATAATGGCAGTCCGACCCGAGATTCAACTTACTTAACCCTTTGAGGGGCGGTTGTATATATTATATACCACATAATTTTAATCCGCTTCGAACCAGAAAGTTTTAGTTAAATTTTACTTTTTTAACTTTGACGGAAAAAGTTGAAAAATTGCTTTTACTTATTTTGAACTAAATTCTTTCCTAAATACCGGTGTGAGTTCGACGTTACAGGAACAAAATTACTTGCCCCTGAAAGGGATAAAGAAGAAATCTTGTGAAATCGTTACCGTTTTCGATTTTAAAATTTTGCATCAGCATCTTTAATGCTGGGTTTGTTCAAACCTTGCAAAACAAAATTTCCTTAATTAAGGTCCAAGCTAGGCCATTTTCTTGCGCTCGATTTAGTACAGAAGTCAAATTTCCTGAGTATCGTCACACCGTCTTCGGTATGGTCCGTAATCGTGTTGCTGATCAATGGTATTTGCTAGAATTCTGATTACTGAAGTTTAAGTTCGAAAATTGCTTAAACCTATGAAAATGAATTTTTTCGAAGTCGAGAACTATTTAGATCGTATTTTTATATTCGAATATGGCTTATTACATGAAAATCGTCGGAACTATTTTTAATTTATATCATCATTTTCAGTACTGAGTTTGTTTTAACGATACAAAGCAAATTTTTCTGAATCACAAAGCTAGCTAGATCGTTTTTTCGTGCTAGAATTAGTATCGGAGTCAAGTTTTGTGAAAATAGTTCGAGTTGTTTTCGATATCTAGCAGCATTTTCAGTGTTGAGTTTATTTTAACTTGTCAAAACGAAAATTCCCTGTTCCTGACCCAGCTAGACAGCTTTCTTTTTCTCGAGTTATTATACGAGACACGATTTGTGTAAATAGTTTGAGCATTTTTCGATTGATAACAAACAGAATTTTTAGCGCTGAGTTTGTTTTAACCTGTCAAAACGATTTTTTTCTAATTCGAGAGCTAGCTAGATCATTTTTCTGGTGCTCAATTTAGTATAGACGGCAAGTTTCATGAAAATCAATCCAGCCGTTTTCGATATTATCCGTAATCAAGAAAACTGTTTGCTCGTTTAATATTAATTAAATTATTTAACCCTTTCAGGGGCAAAGTACTTTTATTCATAAAATACTGGAATGATTGAATTACACAAGAATTTGCAAGCAAATTTATTTGAAATTAACCCTTTCAGGGGCAAGAACTTGTGCTCCTGTAACGTTGAATTCCCACCGGAATTTAGGAAAGAATTTAGTTCAAAATAAGAATAAGCAATTTTTCAACTTTTTCTCGTCAAAGTTAAAAAAGTAAAATTTAATTAAAAGTTTCTTTTTTTCAATCGGATTAAAATTAGGTGGTATATAATATATACCACCGCCCCTCAAAGGGTTAAATAAAACCTATTTTTCACGTACGTAATAAAAAGAAAATTTTCATTACAAAATTGTGGTGACAATGTTGATTTTAATGTGGAAAAATAAAGTTGTCTAAAAATGAACCACCACCCTTCAAGGGGTTAACTTAAATACATTTTATTTAACTTAAATGTACATCATCATACAACTTAAAAAAAAAAAAAACTAAATTTAACTAATACATAATAACTGTCATGTGTAAAGAAAAATATAACTAATGCATAATAGTGGTTTTGTATATAATAAAAAATACTTTAAAACTGATCACAAAATTTAGCACAAACTTTTTGAAAACACCATTAGCTTAACTTATGAGTGTTTCAGAAGTAAAAAGGTACCATATAAAAATGAACAAGAACAAGAACTGACATTTTTGGGTTGAATGATTTAAGTGCTTTTAAAAGTAAGCAAAACTTTTCTTCTAATGTAATAGAAGAAGTATATAAAAATAGGTCGAAAAATGCTTTCTGGAAAGAAAAATGATGATATTTTTAAAGAGAGGAAATATTTTGTATTATTTTTTAACACTTTTCAACATAGTTGCAAAGTGCTTATGAATTTGGTTTATCTTGCCGTCTGTCCGTGCTCTAACTCGCGTAAATATACTCGGATCGCCATGTAATTTATATATCAGAGATGAAAGCGCTGCGCTACAAATGGCTAATTGACACCACTAAATTTTAATAGTATTGTTCATCTTATAAAATTTCAGAATTTCTATCATTAAACTTTTTCTTCATTATAAATACCTAATTTCTTAATTAAAACTTAACATCTAAGCTATACCAAAAAAAAAAAAAGATGGCTCTTTTGAGTGTTTTTTTTGTTTATGCTTTGCCCGCCGTTTCACCACCTGGCTTTTATGTGCTGTCTCACGAACATGTTCCAAACCCTATTTTTTTTACTTTTCAACTTCCTTACTAGTAGTTGGTTTTAACTACAACTATACCATTTCACTTTCTTCCAATTATTTAGACTCTATCCTTAATCTCCTTCGCTTTACTTTTTATTCCAAATTTGTTATCATCTCTTCTCTTAACTTTACATCTATCCTTTTCATTGTAATTGTTCTTTTATCGTGTAGTTAATACTACATCTTAACTTTTCCAACGGCGCAATTTACTACAAGACACTCTACTCACTAATAGATTGAGCGTAAAGGTGTCTGCAATTTGGAAGCACCTTAACCGACAACAGCTGCTCGGCAACTATCATTAAACTAGGTGACGAATACTATTAAAATTTAGTGGTGACAATTGGTCATTTGTGGCGCAGCGCTTTCATCCATGCATATACAGGGTCATTCATAATTCCCTCCGGGGTTTCGAAACGTTATAGTAAAAAAACGAAGACGAATATGAAAAAAAGAAACATATGAAATTATTCCGAAACTATTCAAGTTTTACTTACATACATTACAGGTGTTCTATGTGTGAACCCTTGGTCACACGGCATACATCCATGCGATAGTCCAGTTCCTGCCATACTCCGTTTCTTTAAATTTCCGGTACCACACATGAATTGTTTTGTCAGTTGGTCCCTGTTTTCGATATTTATTACGAAAGGCCTGTTGAACTGACACCACTGATTCAGAATTAAAGAAACGGAGTATGGCAGGAACTGGACTATCGCATGGATGTATGCCGTGTGACCAAGGGTTCACACATAGAAACCTGTAATGTATGTAAGTAAAACTTCAATAGTTTCGGAATAATTTCATATGTTTCTTTTTTTCATATTCGTCTTCGTTTTTTTACTATAACGTTTCGAAACCCCGGAGGGAATTATGAATGACCCTGTATATTATTCTGGTTCACCATGGCATGTTCGGTATTGAAAATGAAGTGTGTACCATTTATGGTAAGTTTACACGGACACTGAAAAGTATTCCGTTACATTACGGTGAATGGGAAAAATATTTATTAGGTGAATTTTAATGTCGTTACACTATTTCAAATATAATAAAATCGATATGCATCATAGAGTTGGACGAAAATATCTTATCTATGGAGTATGAAATAATTAGCAATTATATTTCGTTTACAGGGACACTCAAAAGTATTCCGTTACATTACCGTCAATGAGGAAAAATCGTTTTTAGTGCATTTTAATAATGTTGCACTGTTTCAAACACAATGAAATTCATATGTCTCACTGAGGCGGAAGCAATATGTTTACTATGGAGTATCGAGTAACTAGGAATTATAGTTGATTTACAGGGAAGCTCAAAATAATTCTGCTGTATTTTGATGTCTGGGGAAAATCATTTGGAGCGTATTTTAGTGGTGTTTAAATAAAACAAAATAATAAGGGATTCAGGAGTATATGAAATACCTTTTATTAAAGAAGACGGATTTAAGAATTACTATATTGGCATTACCAGCAGGAAATTTCATTACAGAAAAAAGGAGTATATAGCTGATAATAAGTATAATAGAAAAACCACAGCCCAGGTAAGATTATATCAAGAAGAAACCATCCAAATAAATTTCAATGAAATTAAATTAATTTTTCCCTCCAGTCTATACTATCCATCCATGATAAGAGAAACCATAGAGATACTAACACGCAAAAATACAATTTGTAACGATGCAGCATCATTTAAGTTACCGATATTGTGGCTCGAGTTACTCCATGGTTACAGATATGAAAATAAACAACCAAGTAAAAATAAAAGATAACGTGCGTAATTTTTAAAAAAGTACATGAAAATTAAGTGATAGCATTTTAAATAATAACTTCAAAGACTGTGCAATTATGGAATATTCTCATTTGTTTTTGAAAATGGCTCGAAGTGAGCCGAAACATGTGAAACAACCTAGTAAATTTTATTTTACTGTGTATTTATTATGTTGTTAATTTACACCTTTTAGCATTTAAAAGAAATATGTTAAAATATTTCAAACATAATGAAATTGATATACATTACTGAGGTGCACTACAGGATGTTTTCTATAGATTATTGAGTACGTAGAGGTTATTGGTTATTTACAGAGACAGTCAAAAGAATTCGGTTACATGATTGACAATGAACCATAAGTTCAGGATATACGTTTTCAGGTCTGATATGCATTTTAAAATTAACTTATTTATTGTGCATTTCGGGGTGTTTAGATTATTAGGCTACATGAAAAACTCCACTTACATTACCGGCTATGGACAGCTATATCTGAAAAAATAAATTCACTGTATTGCGTTATTATTATTATTACTAGCTCTCTAACGCTTGCTAGCGTACCCGACATTACTACATCATGAACGATTGGGACTTAAAACGGCCTATAGAGGCGCTGATTGCAGCCGTCGGTACAGGAAAATTACCCCTTTAACTAATGCTAAAGTGCCATTAAAACCATTATTTATTGTAAACGCCTTTGAAAGTGTTAGATATTCAAATTTGGAAAATTTTTACTTTGCCAAATAAACACAGAACACAAATATCACATGAAATCTGAAATTGTGCAAAAAAATAATCATTATTAACAAATTAAAACTTCATGTAACGCAATGGGCTTGCAAGGGATTTTCCTGAAGCGAGAAGAAGTTATATCTTAGCTCGATTCCACCAGATGGCGTATTCGAGCGCTTGAATTCCCAATTACCTCCATGGTTTAATATTTTAAACGTTCACGATGAATGAATCTTTTGTGTTTAGAATATCTTCAGAAGTATTAACATTGTTTATAATGATGACGTAACAATATTTGTCTCTAAGCTGCAAAAATACAAAATTAACATTCACAATGGACTCAAAATGGTACAAAAAAGTACAAACGCCTGGCATATGAAAAAGTGAAGCGGGCATCCCGGAATTGTTGATGACAGTAAAATGCATTGCGCTATTATTATTATTATTATTATGTAAATATCTCATTTCATTGTATGAAGAAAAATGTAATTTTTTAACAATATTCCGATAGTGTTGGAAAGTGTTTCACAATCTACGCCGTGATGCATGATTTTACTTTCTTGTCTAGTTTAACTTCAAAAGTAATAATTGAAAGACTTAGGTGTAAAACATGGTAAAAGAAATTTTTGATTTTTTTGTCATTTTCCTGTAAAATTGCTTAATTGCTTACTGACAACCATTTATAATTGCAAGGTTTATTTTTTTTTTTCAATATATGCCAAAATAATCAAAGACAAATTTTAGTTATGCATATAAACACCGTAAAATTAAATCTATCAGAAAAAAAAAATATATATATTGAACACAAGTTAACTAAATTTCCATTCTTAAAAAATCAAAACAGGAAACAATCACAATAGTTTTGTTTGTAGTTTTTTTTTTAATTATAAATCTTGAAAATCTAAAAAGTAGCATTTGGTTTGTTACCTTGGTTACAGCGTCTAGAATATATAGTGTCGAAAACGCTACAAAATAGTACTAAAAAATTTAATCCGATAAATGTAGAACGATGCTGAAAAGGTAACTGGTCGATCGCAGCGACATCTTCTAGCAGTGGCGTAGACAGGGTGGAGGTCCAGATGGTTTGGATACCACTAATTTTATAAAAATATTTTTGCCTTATCTAATCGGAGAATTTTCTGCGATATTGAAGGCGAAGAAAACTTTATAATATTACTGGTTTCCAGAGCATTAGGACCCCCCCCCCTCTCTCTGGCTACGCCACTGTCTCCTAGCTCTTTTCAACGCAAACATTGTATAAGAATCGAACTGAGAAAACGTTTCAGCTGGTGATAAATATTTTAAATAATTAAATTATACCCTATTTTCTTTGACTTAGATAGATAGTGATTTTCATAAGCTTTAAAAATATGAATGATACTGATCATGGACAAAAACTGTGATACGCATTCTTTTGTGCCTGGTTGCAGTACTCCAAACAAGACAGCAAACTAGAAACTATCTCTATTTAGAATACCAAAGGATGAATATCTGCTAGAAGAGTGCAAAAGATTAATTCCCTGATATGATAAAAAACTAACTTCAAAATCAGTTACGTCTGAAATATACACTTACAAGAAAATTTTATTAAAATAAATTATGTTCATGTTGTCAATAGTGAAACGGTTACTTTTGCTAGAGGTAAATCCATTTTTAAAGCAGATGTCGTTGCAATCGGCCTATTATTGTACAGCATCGTTGCACGTTTATCGGCTACAATTTTTTAGCACTATTTAACCCTTTAACGGATAAAGCACTTCAATTGCTAAAATGTTAAAATAAGTGATTGACACCGGAAATTATGAACAAATTTATTTTTATATAAGAAAAAAAAAAGCGATATTTTACATACATAATAAATGAAAAACATTTCTATTAAATTTCTGCTGTAATTGTTGAATTTCGTAATTAAAATTTTGTGGTTTCGTGGGGAAACCAATGTCCGTTAAAGGGTTAAAGCATTACCAGTTTGGCATTTTTTAAATGCCGAAATTTTGCATTCATACCAGAAATTCCCTATAACGTTTTTTTGGTTAATTAATGACAGATATTTCGTGATTTCTTAAAATAAAAATTCTTGTTTCAGAATTTCCGGTTTGAATTCGAAATTTTTGAATTAAAAAACTGTAAAATCATTTTCCACACTATGTATTCTAGGCGCTGCATTCCGGTTTTACACTCGATCCTTTGAAGTAAAGAATTTTAATTATTCAGAAAATCCAAATTCATACCAGAAAATACTAATAGCAGTATTTGTTTGATATAATTAACAGCCATTTCGTAATTACTTTTAAAAAAAATTCTTCTTTCAAAGTTTCTAGTGTGAAATCGTAATTTTGTATTAAAAATGGAATGTCAAATGACCAAGCGACGCCATGTATGACTTTTCGGTCGCGAAATTTGTGAAGGAAGTTTGTGAAATGGGATTTCATTTTTTGCTGACGTGTTTTGGTTACTTGAGAATTTTATCAGATCCATTTTGATTGACAACAAAAAATTGTTATATTACTATTCATTTTCATTTTTTCTTAATTTAAATATGTTACAGAAATGTATTTGTTTTTTTATTTACAGAAACGAGATTTATCGTTTCCCGAGGGTAATGTGTTAATTTTAATATAATGAGTAAGTACATATTTTGTATTTATTTACAGCTCCCGATTACCACTGGGGCAAACTTCCACAACCTGCTTAGTGTAGAAAATTTCGCCTTATTTAAACACAGAATTTATGTACGTATTCAGACGAAATTTCTATTATAAAAAAATTGTGGTAGTTTCATCCTGCTCTGTCTATTTACTAGATTATAGAACTTTAATGTAACCAATATTTGTGCTTTGCAAGTTATACCTTTCTCCATCGAACTTTTATTGTACATATATTACAAATGTAAACTGAAATTGCATTTCTTTTTTATTTTATACAAACCTGAAAAATATCATGAAAAGCAAATGCAGCACATTTCGTTGCTACGTTGCTAGCAATAATTTTTTTTAATGTAGCTTGTTATTTATGGCATGTTTTCGAATTTGTAGATGACTACAAAGAGCATTTTTAGGTGCGTTCGTAATTATATAACTACGTAGCACTTATTGTCGTCGTCTGGTCCGTCCGTCTGTCTGTCTGTCCGTCCGTTCGTCAGTCTGTCTGTCTATCCGTTCGTCCGCATATAACAACGCAAAAACTACCCAACCGAATGGTTTGAAATTTAAGATATATTATCTTTGCAAAATTTTGTCGAGACATTTCACATTTTATGAAAATCGAATCAAAACTTTAGAAGATATTTATGAAAATATTTATTAAGAAATTTGAATAAAAAAAAATCGGTGCTTTCTTGTTATAGGAGATTCCAAGGTTTAATCGTCAAACGACCGAGATACTTATTTTATTACAGAAATTAATCTGCAGATGATATAATTCATTTCACAGAATTAAAAATCATCAAGATCTGAATATTTATATAACTAGCTATAGTACGAACGCACCTCATTTGTCACGTTTGACGTACAATTTCCAACTTATTTTTAAAAATGTTTAAATTTGCTTTCAATGGTAGATAAGGAAATATGTTTGTGACTCATGCATATTAATATGCAAAAATCAAATTTTTTGAGAAGTGTGGCGCTTGATGTTAATGTGCAATATATTTTTGTCTTTGTTGTAGTATTTTAACTACTTGGGAACTGTATTAGACTCATTTTAACTGAAAAATCGCAACAACATTTTTCTTTTCATTTTATTTATTTTTCTTTTGATTTAACATTTGATTTATTGAAAGTTCTTCTGCCTGAAAGTTTGCTGATTGCTATTTGCTTTCCACAAGCCATATCTGGGCATAACAATGACATGTTAATCAATGTTTTATGAGAATAACTTATGTAATTTTTGGCATCACAAGCTTAATTGAGGGGGTCGAGGCAAGAAAGTGCCAAGTCACATTTTTGATGAAATAAATCTAACACCGTAATCTGTTGCTTAATATTGTAAATTACAATATCCAACATGTTATGACACGTACATAACATCTGCTTTTTTTTTAATTATTAAAATTTATTTATGCTAGATTAATTTATTTATTTTTAAATTTAAATAATTTAGTTCCAATTTTTAATTAATTCCCATTTTCTAAATTTATTTTCATTTGAACGGCAACCATAACGTTAATTTCTGTATTCTTTTAATTGTAAACAAACGCCGATTTAATTTATTCAGCGGTTGCCAATCGTATTTTTACTTTTTTCATCAACGCACTAGCTTTAGCGATCGCAAACTTGAGTTGCGAGTCGTTATGTTTAATCTTTAAGCATTTTTCCTGTGGCATTATCTGCGCCGGAGTTTTGAACGCCGTTGTAGCGTGGCGGCCTCTGATTGGCTATTATAGTTTCGGCGCGAAACGGGGGACTTCAACGTTTCCCCGATAGCGTCTGGTCTGTTCGACTACAGGACGCTCGAGTGGAAGCAAGTCCACGAGAGTGCTCCTCAAAAATAATTTATGTTTCTGACTGGCCTACTGTTGGACTAAACAGGTTCAGCAGTAGAGTCCTTTCAGTACAGTTTCGTCACAAAAGCTGAACAATCATTTAAGTAATAGTATTCAAATAAATTTAATATTAATAGTATGTAAAAACTTCGATTATGAATCTCAAGTTTGGCTACAGAAGTGTGGAAGAAGGGATCGTAGATGAACACTGATTCAACAAAAGATCTCAAAGATGTCCCATTTAAAAAAAGAAGGTTTAAAGGCTTACAGTAGCTGGTATGAGCTGGAAAACATCCTCTTTCTCACGAGAATTATAGCAAGATATCGAACAGTGGTAATATTTTTTCATTATTAACTATTCGGATGATGCAGCAGAGAATAATCATTTTTCAATAAGAATATACTACGTTTCGATATTTCTGTACTACAATGCCTATTGATATTGTATGATTAAGAAAAATCATATTAGTGATATTTGCTTATACAGAAGGTTAATTTTTGGAATTTTAACCTCCATTTATGGCTAGTACAGTACAAACAAGTCGTGATATTTATTAAAGCAAAAATCTATCGTCATTCAATATAAAGGTTGCTGTTGATTTCTGGCCAACGAACATTGTGATATTCGTGATAAACTTTTCATCTCATACTATTGAAGCATCCGTTGATTTTTTAATTCTGTCAAATCGTCTGTTAACTTTTTAGTTTTGTCAAAATACAGATTAAACATTTTAATCCTAGCTAGCTAATTCTAAATCAATATATTATCTTGTAAGGTTGTGCACAAACCATGAATATTAAATAATCAATCTATTTTAAATATTTATTTATATGTATATATATATATTTGCATATAATAAAAGATATATTGTTCAATTTACGTTTGTTTCTTTATGTCTTTAAAATTTATTATCTATCTGATATTTATAACGTAATTTCTACAGAACAGAGTGCCTTTAACTTAAAATAATAAATATCATAATCTCAAATTCAATATAGCTTCCAATAGTTAACTCATATTCAATAGTGTGAAATTTTAATTTTATGATGAAAGTACAGTAAAAGTTCAATTTGTTTAATTGAACAATTTAAAGATGTTATATATAATCTATAAATGGAATCTCTTAAGGCACTATAAAAAGGTTAACAATATTTATGTTTTCAGTGTTGCAGTATTCTCAGTTCAGGTAAGAATTGTTACATTTTATCATGAAGAATTCGTTAATTTATTTTTATAATATTCCAAATTTCTATCTCCTTTTCACAACGCATTGTTATTGTTTTTATTTCACTCCACTTTCGATCATTGGCTAAATTATTGTTCATCTATTTTAGGAAAATACAAAATTTAAAATTATGTTTATATAATATTCAAAATTCTTTGTTAATCTCTATGTCAGAAAAAACATTAAATCCAACTTTCCTATCTTATCTTTTTTTTCTATTTTTATTTGCATTACATTAAATGGAGCCGGTACAAACCCTCGAACTTTATATTTTTTTTCCTGTTGCTATATTTTGTACTTGATAATACATAAGAAAAATGATATATAATTGATTACTGTTTTGATTTAAAATATATATAAATAAATATAACTGTTATATAATTAAAAAAAATTATATATTGAAAACTATTTAACATCACTTTAGAGTGCAATAATTTTATTTGCAATGTTAGTTTTGAAATTTATGTTCAAATTGATTTATGCATGGGTTAGCAGAAATTGATCACTTTTGCTTTCTATTTATATTTTTGTCCCTGATCCAGACAATTTTACATTTGGCAGAAATCGTCTTTGAACATAAATTTTCTTCACTTCAAAATATTTATTTTTAAATAATTTCTGCATTGTGTTTTATGTAAATAATTTTTTAAGTTTTACAATTTAAATTTACATAGTCTAATATTAATATTCAGCAAGGTGCATTTTTATTTTTTGTTACTCTCTTTAGAAATAACTTTGTTAAAATATATTATATTGATTTCATTTAAATGAAATATTCTGTATTTTTTAAACTTATTCTTAAAAAGGTAGATTTTGATATTTTGTTTTCTGTTACAATATTAAGCTTTGTTTATTTTTCTCAGGCAATATTTTTCAATTTTAACTATAACTTTCTTTTTATAAAATTTTATGACTGTTATAAGTGAATTTAATAATTTTGAAGGTTAAATATTTCAAAAATTCCTATTTCTATCTCTACAAGAAAAATTTCTTAATTTTTTTCCCATAGATTTACTTCCTCTAATTTTAATTTTTTTAAATGTTCAAATAATGCCTTGGTCGGTATTATTCATTGATAGTTTCCATGTCATTCTGGTTAAGTGGTACTCTCCTTGATAGTTGCTAAAAAGTATCCGATAATGATGCATGGAACTATCAGTCCGTGTAAATTTGATTAATATTTGGGATTTATGTTTCAGTTTAATTTTTTTTATCTGCTTCTATTCCAAATTTAATTGGTTTATGAAGGGTTTCAGTTTGTGAAGGATTTTAATTTGACATTTTTCCTGATATTTATCTTAAAATTTACTTAATTATAAATTTATTTTCAATTTGATTTTAATATTTTCAGTATGAGGCAATAACTATAAAGTTTCGATAACAATTTTTAACTTTGGCAATAATTGTTATAATTAAAGTCTGTAATTGGTTTCTAAGCAAAAAAAAATTTAATTGGGTTCATCTTTGGTTTTCAATTTTTGCTGATTTGTGTAATAAGCACACAGGAGGGAAATTCGGCCCTGACTATTCCTTCAAGTGCAGTTGTATAATTTAAGGGATACTTTGAGAGTTGAAGTTCATTTTTTATGATTTTGATTAATAATTAATCAGTTATATTTGGAGGAAATTTTTAAAAGAAAAATATCTTATCCTTTCAAGCACTTTTAATTCTATTTGATTACAGTGTACTTCAAATTTGATATAATATATTTCAGTTTAAAATAAAATAAGTTTTGGAATATTCATTGATAAAAAATCTCATAAATTTCTGACAAAGCAAAATTTTAACATACAGAGCTATATTTGTAACAAGATTTTGGAATTCAGATTAATTCTCTTTTGATAAATACCATTATTATCTCTCGTGACACCAATTTCCCTTAGATATTTTTTATTATAGCAATAATTCAATATCCTCCTTAATTTTAAAGTTTACTAGGAAAGTTTTTTTAATCTAACTTTGCTATAAAGGCACAATTTATTGATTGTGTACCTTGTGAATGATCATTGTGATAACGCAGGCAGAGTGAAAATTAAAAAAAATTCCGTATGAAATAGATAAAATTTTAATTACCTATTTTATTGAAATTTTTATTTTGTCAGGAGTTTTTATAATTAGATTGCGTTCCTTGAGACTGATCATTTGATAACTCAGGTGGAAAAATTTCCTAGATATTTGGCCACTATAAAGGCACAATTTTTTTTCGACTCAGATGTAAGAATCTTGCATTCTAGCTGGCTTGCATGGGTTGCCGCACAAAAAGAGCATAATGTCTCTTGGAACTCTCCAGTTTTCGGGTGGCAAAGTAGAATTTTGATAGAATCTTTATTATTTTTTTTTTTTTGCTATAGTTAATCTTCAATGTTGTAGTTATTTGTGTTTCAATTTTGACAATAGATTTTAATTAATTTTTCGGTGTCACAGTTAGAGAGAATTGCAGTCCAATTCATAAAATATTTATGAGTCAAAAAATTTCATTATTTTTTATAGATATATTCATTGCTGAGGAGTGTACAAAATTGTTTATAAAAAATTTTATCATAAGAGTACTCATTTAACATCCTATTGAAATTATAAACAATACAACAACAAATGATAAAAAAATTTCTTTTTTTTGGATTTTGAGACAAAAAATAAATACATATAATGAAAAACAAATGAAATGAATAAAGAAATAAATGAAAAAAGTGAAAAATGATAAAGAATATGATAAAAGTAGCATGATTTGTTTAAATTTTTTTTCTACCCTCAGGCTATCTTGCATTCTCTTGAGTTTATCTCTTTAGTCTGTTCGGATAGTATTGTCAAATTGAGGAAGAGTTACTATTTTTTTTTTAATAAGGAAAATTTTGTTAGTTCTGCTAGGTTTAGAGATCAATAGCATGCGCAGGCTACTCTGAATTTTGGTTGAGCATACAACATATATTTTTTAACCTTTCTTCACAGTGTGCACACTTTAATAAAATCACATGTATAGATAGATAGTGTAATACAAATTCATGTCCTACTTTTTGCACCATTGTTAGGCAATACTATAAGGAAACTTCCTTCGTTTTTTTTTCCAGATAACAATTGGTGTTATGCTATAAATTGATATTGTCTCAAAAATTTTTTTTTTTGGTCCTGTTCTCCTCAGTATATTAAGTTTCATATGAAATAATTTATTTAATTTCTCTTAAAGTTTTCGAATGTTGTTCCTTTCTTAAAAAATTTTCCAAATTTCAAGTACATATTTTGATAACTCTTTTATTTTACAAAAATGCTAGAGAGCTTATACATAAAGGCCCATTTGCCAAGGATTATGTGCAAAAATTTGATACATTTAAGGTTAAAGCTCTTCATTTTAAGACTTTATTTATTTTGACATGGTTTTTACAATGCCAAATATACTTGGCAAGTTATATTGGGTAATTTTGGAGAGTCAATTGTCAATATGTAAATTTATGCACTTACCTTGTGTGATATATTCCATTGAAGTCTTGGATGAATTACTCTTGTTTTCTTCATGGTAAATTTTTTTTATCTTACCTGAACATATTTAACTTGTGCGTATATATGTATGTATATAAATATTTTTTTTGTTTTGGCATTTATTGGTTTCTATTTTTAAGTCTATATAGCACTGTACATAATTTATTAAAAAAGTCAATTTTGATGCCAAAAAAGTTTCATGGCTATTGTATGTGTTTTATGCGATAGTACTGTTATTGTTGATTTTGTTTTATATTTGTATATAGTATATATTTAATTTTTTTATTCATTTGGTATATAAGTCTCATGTTTTAGATATGGTTAGGATTCAGCTAATTTAAATTTTTCATTTAACTTTGAAGTTTCAGTTCAACTCCGTCAATAGTTTAAATTTTTCAAATTCTTGTTTCGATTTGATTCTACAGCTTCAAAAAAAAATTTTCAATTTTTTTTCTATTGGCCGTGGGTAAATGTTATGACACGTACGTAACATCTGCTTTTTTTTAATTATTAAAATTTATTTATGCTAGATTAATTTATTTATTTTTAAATTTAAATAATTTAGTTCCCATTTTTAATTAATTCCCATTTTCTAAATTTATTTTCATTTGATCGGCAACCATAACGTTAATTTCTGTATTCTTTTAATTGTAAACAAACGCCATTTTAATTCATTCAGCGGTTGCCAATCGTATTTTTACTTTTTCCATCAACGCACTAAATTTAGCGATCGCAAACTTGAGTTGCGAGTCGTTACGTTTAATCTTTAAGCATTTTTCCTGTGGCATTATCTGCGCCGGAGTTTTGAACGCCGTTGTAGCGTGGAGGCCTCTGATTGGCTATTATAGTTTCGGCGCGAAACGGGGGACTTCAACGTTTCCCCGATAGCGTCTGGTCTCTTCGACTACAGGACGCTCGAGTGGAAGCAAGTCCACGAGAGTGCTCCTCAGAAATAATTTATGTTTCTGACTGGCCTACTGTTGGACTAAACAGGTTCAGCAGTAGAGACCTTTCAGTACAGTTTCGTTACAAAAGCTGAACAATCATTTAAGTAATAGTATTCAAATAAATTTAATATTAATAGTATGTAAAAACTTCGATTATGAATCTCAAGTTTGGCTACAGAAGTGTGGAAGAAGGGACCGTAGATGAACACTGATTCAACAAAATATCTCAAAGATGTCCCATTTAAAAAAAAAAGGTTTAACGGCTTACAGTAGCTGGTATGAGCTGGAAAACATCCTCTTTCTCACGAGAATTATAGCAAGATATCGAACAGTAGTAATATTTTTTCATTATTAACTATTCGGATGATGCAGCTGAGAATAATCATTTTTCAATAAGAATATACTACGTTTCGGTATTTCTGTACTACAATGCCTATTGATATTGTATGATTAAGAAAAATCATATTAGTGATATTTGCTTATAAAGAAGATTAATTTTTGGAATTTTAACCTCCATTTATGGCTAGTACAGTACAAACAAGTCGTGATATTTATTAAAGCAAAAATGTATCGTTATTCAATATAAAGATTGCTGTTGATTTCTGGCCAACGAACATTGTGATATTCGTGATAAACTTTTCATCTCATACTATTGAAGCATCTGTCGATTTTTTAATTCTGTCAAATCATACATTAACTTTTTAGTTTTGTCAAAATACAGATTAAAAATTTTAATCCTAGCTAACTAATTCTAAATCAATATATTATCTTGTAAGGTTGTGCACAAACCATGAATATTATATAATCTATCTATTTTAAATATTTATTTATATGTATATATATATATATTTGCATATAATAAAAGATGTATTGTTCAATTTACGTTTGTTTCTTTATGTCTTTAAAATTTATTATCTATCTGATATTTATAACGTAATTTCCACATAATAACGTAATTTCCACAGAACAGAGTGCCTTTAACTTAAAATAATAAATATCATAATCTCAAATTCAATATAGCTTCCAATAGTTAACTCATATTCAATAGTGTGAAATTTAAATTTTATGATGAAAGTACAGTAAAAGTTCAATTTGTTTAATTGAACAATTTAAAGATGTTATATGTAATCTATAAATGGAATCTCTTAAGGCACTATAAAAAGGTTAACAATATTTATGTTTTCAGTGTTGCAGTATTCTCAGTTCAGGTAAGAATTGTTACATTTTATCATGAAGAATTCGTTAATTTATTTTTATAGTATTCCAAATTTTTATCTTCTTTTCACAACGCATTGTTATTGTTTTTATTTCACTCCACTTTCGATCATTGGCTAAATTATTGTTCATCTATTTTAGGAAAATACAAAATTTAAAATTACATTTATATAATATTCAAAATTCTCTGTTAATCTCTATGTCAGAAAAAACATTAAATCCAACTTTCCTATATTCTCTTTTTTTTCTATTTTTTTCATTACACAACATATAATTTGTTTCTAATGTCACGTGGTGGCAGCATATGCGATATGTTTCGATTTTGCCCCAGATGTTTATGCCCTTCCAATGAAAATAGCTAATTTACAAAAACCGTAATAGTAATCTCATTAAAGTAATGCCATATTGTTAGTCAGAATATCTCAAATGTTACCAAGACTTTGGCGAAAAAAACTTTGTTATATAACTTGATTTGAGTATTTGATCAAATTTTCAAAATGAAATATCTCAGAAGTTCAAAAATGTGACTTGGCACTCTCTTGCCCCGACCCCTCAATTGTAGGAATTTATTTATGGGTTTGCTTTAAAATGCACAGACAATATACCTCTTTCAAATACATATTCCTGGAAACATCGAATTTTTTGAAGACTGAAAAGTAGTAGATTCCCTTAATTAGCGTAACATACAGGGAATTTTGTATTTTTCTAATCGTGGTTACAAATATTAGAGCACGGATAAACAGACAAAGGAACAAATGTTCTTTCCGGAAAATTGATATTTTAATTATATTAAAAAGTATTAACCCTTAACTATTATTGTGGTGTTATCTAGTCCCTATGTATTTTTATACCCGTGTAACGTCTTCATTAATTAGTCGGATTCAGATAAAAGTAATAAAGTATATAAGTATACTTGCTGATTTATTCAACTGACAAATACTATCATGTAAAAATACAATTATTTTTTTTTATAAAAACTCAATTTAATTTTTGTATAACTCATAATACTAGCTAGGAGCGAAATGGTACCATGGTACACCTGTTGCGCAAAAAAATCAGAACGATAGATAAGGGTTAAAGAGAAGAAATTATTAACCATTGGGAAAATGGTTGTTGTTTTCGGTCGAGAATGGACCTCTTGGCGTCGTCACTTTATTTTTTTAGTATTTTTAACGAAATTCTGTAACTTTAGAAGAATTTTTCTTTAAATAGGCAATAGAAATGTACAAAATCGTTACAAAAATGTTAAAGTTACAAATAGGAAAGATGCAATCTATCAGACATGAAAAAAAAAAAAAAGCCGAATTCAAAAACTGACGTCGGATGAGAAATCGTCTCATAAAGCAAAAAATGTGGTCTTCAACTTTAATTTCCTCAAAATACCTTTAACTCAGACATCAATCTAAACAAGAGTTAAAGTTATTGTAGGAAGGACCCGATAAAATATTAAGGTACAGATGGGTGACAAAATAATACGAACACTCATGAAAAATGGTGAAAAGAGCAATATCTAGTAAAATATATGAAGAATGATACTGAAACTTCAGGCATATAAAGAGCACTGTTGGTGTCATGTATTTCCATGAACATTTCCACCCAATACGCCATTGGGGACCGTCAACAAATTGAAGAAAAACGAATATCTTTTGAATAACCCTGTAAAAAGTAATGTCCCTTAAGCTTTGAAACTTTAGCACATGATTAAGAGGCTTATTGTGATAAAGTGTGTTTATTTTCATGAGTGCAACGTATATGCCCGTAGAGAAATTAAGGTTTTTATAAAAACAATCCCGAATTTCACCAAGTGTTTTGCTTATAATTTGCAGAGTTCTTAATATAAAAGAATGTTTTTTTTCTTCAGAAAATATGACTAACAAGATTGTATACAACACCCCGCAATCAGAAATAAAACATAATAAATATTGGATGAAAAACGAGCAGGTTTATTAAATAATGTTTCACTGCGTATGCGCGAATGTTATCAAAATATAATGTGCATAATATTTTACCCAAATGTATAGAGCAACTTTTACGAAAGTCTCAAAAACAATACTTCAAAATTCTGAAAGTGATGGTCTATAGAATAATTTCGAAATCCGTTGTTACCAAAATGAAGCAAAAATATGAGGGGTTGGATCCAAAGTATGACAATAGTTCAATCAAATTAGGTTTTTTTCTGGACTTAATTACGAAAGTTTTGAAACTTGGTAATATTGTTTGGAAGGATCCAGTAATGAACATACTAAAAGTCCTGATGGATGGGGGGTGAGCGCGAGGGGGGGGGGAGGTAAAAGAAGATATCATTTTTTGTTTTTTGTTAATATCTCGCAATTTATAAGTCCTACGGAAAAATTACTACTACAAAAGATAAAGAGAATTATATTCTCTAGTAAATAGGTTGTATACATTTTTCTCTAGAGTCCATAGTTAACGAGATAATCGCATTAAAAAATCAAGAAATTTGCCAAAAGTCACAACAGCGTTGGAGAGCGAGTCAACGGCACTTATATTGCACTTACTTAACCCAAACTTAAACGAGCGTTAATAAATGCTGTGTTCAGGAGAATGGAATCCTGAAGTATAACTTCAACAAATCACATTTTTTGTTAACTAAAACCATACAAAAATGAAAAATGCTTAAAATACATCCAGTCAAATTAGGCAGATTTTGGGACATTTTGGAACATAATTTCGAAAGTTTTGAAACTTTGCAATATTGTTCAGGAGAGTCTATTAATGAGCGTACTAAAAGTCCTGATGGATAAGTGGGCTATCAGGAGGGTGAGGAAGTAAAAGAAAGTATCTTTTTTTTTGTGTTAATATCTGGTAATCTATAAGCCCTACCAAAAAATTGCTCTTACCAAAAAAAGGACAAATAAATTCTCTACAAAAAAAAGTCTTATTCATTTTTTCTCTGAGAGTTAAGTGCTTAGTTTACGAGATAATTGGGTGGGTATATAGGGGTGCCAATATTTGAATATTTATAAAGCTAGTTCTAGTACGAACGCTCCTCATTTGCCACGTTTGACGTACAATTTCCGACTTGTTTATCTCCGGCTGCTTTCGGTTGGTTGGTTGTATAAAGTTTTCGCAGAAGTAATAAAATAAACCCTGGTACAATGCAATTGGATCGTTTGATATTTCAAAAATTACTGTTTTTTAAACTAAGTATGAATATTTTAGCATTAAATTACACACACGGTTCCAAAACATTATGTTTGACTGTGTATATATTATTCACAAAAATTTCAAATAATTAGATGACAAGAAATTTATTTTTTAAAGCGTTAAATAAAAAATTATAACATGCACTGCTGCCTACCACCACTGCCATGGAGACTGCTCAAACAGTCCACCACCTGTTGAGGAGGATGTTTTAATGGAAATGGAACACAAATCAACATCTTTTGAAATTTCCCATTGAACCCGTGGTAACCAAAATGATCAAGGACTTGAGTATATTGTTTATTCCTATATCACTGTATTCTACGCATTTTTCATTTTTGTATGCTTTATGTTAACAAAAAATGTCATTTGATGTAGTTATTGTTCAGGCTTCCATTCTTCTGACCACAACATTTATTAATGTTCGTTTAAGTTTAGGTTAAGTAGGTGCAATGTAAGTTCCGTGGATCCGCTCTCTGGCGCTGGTGTGACTTTTGACAAACTTCTCCATTTTTTAATGCGATTATCGCGTTACCTATGGACTCTAGAGAAAAATGTATGGAACCTATTTTGTAGAGAATTTAGATGTCTTTTTTTTTGTACTGGCAGTTTTTCCGTAGGACTTGTAGCTTACGAGATATTAACAAAAAAACGAAAAATGGTACCTTCTTTTACCTTCCCCAACTCGCGCTCACCATGAGGACTTTTAGTATGTTCATTAGTAGACCCTCCCAAACAACAATACCAAGTTTCAAAACTTTCGTAATTATGTCCCAAAACGGCCCAAAATCTGCCTAATTTGACTGGACTACAAGTACAGTATTTCTTAAGAAATACTTCTCTACTTGTCATCATTTGGATTCAGCCCCTGATCTTTTTGCTTATTTTTGGGAACAACGAATTTCGAGCTTATTCTATGGATGACCACTTTCAGAATTTTCAAGCTATGTTTTTGAGACATTCACAAAAGTTGCTCTATACACTTGGGTAAAATTTTATGCACATTACATTTTGATAACATTCGCGCATGCGCAGTGAAACATTATTTCTTAAACATGCCTTTTTTCATCCAATATTTATTATTTTTTATTTATGATTGCGGGGTATTGTGTACAATGTTGTTAGTCATAATTTTTGAAAAAAACATTCTTTTATATTAAGAACTCTGCAATTATAAGCAAAGCACTTTGTGAAATTCGGGATTGTTTTTATAAAAACCTTAACTTATCTACGGGTATATATGTTGTACTCATAAAAATGAACATAGTTTATTACAATAAGCCTCTTAGTCATGTGCTAAAGTTTCAATTCTTAAGGGACATTACTTTTTACAGGGTTCTTCAAAAGATATTCGTTTTTCTTCAATTTGTTGACGGTCCCCAATGGGGTTTTTGGAAAATATGTTCACGGAAATACATGACACCAACAGTGCTGTTTACATGCCTGAAGTTTCAGGATAATTCTTCATATATTTTTCTAGATATTGCCCTTTCACTCTTTTTCATGGGTATTCCTATTATTTTATCACCCATCTGTATATACACTATATTTCCAATGATGATCGGTCACGTGCGATTTTAGACGTTTTGTTAAATATCTGAAAAGATACATGAGGAATTATCCTGAAACTTCAGGAGTGTAAACAACATGATAGATGTCATATATTTCCGCAAATATTTTTTCCCGAAACCCCATAAGGGGACGTCAACAAATTGAAGAAAAACGAATATATTTTGGATAACCCTGTAAAAACTAATATTGCAAAAGCATCCAAACTGTAGATTATGATTAAGTGGGTTATTGTAATAATTTGGGTTCATTTTTATGAAGATAGCATGTATACTCGAAGAGAAATTCAGGTTTTTATAAAAACAGCCCCAGATTTTATCAAGTTTTTTGCTTATAATCTGCAGAATTTTTAATATAAAAACAAGTTATTTTCAGAAAATATGACAAACAAAATAGTACACAATACCCTGCAATCAGAATTCAAAAATATTAAAAATTGTATGAAAAATGAGCTGGTTCATTAAATATTGTTTCACTGCGCATGCGCGAATACAATCAAAATATACTGTGCATAATATATTAGCTAAATATATAGACCAACTTTTATGAAAGTCTCAAAAACATAGCTTGAAAATTCTGATAGTAATCGTCGATAGAATAAGCTCGAAATTCGCTGTTCCCAAAAGGAAGCAAAAAGATGAGGGGTTGTATCAAATATAGAATGAGAGACGCTTCATTCTTATTATGTCAACTTTCATAAGCTAGTATATTTGGATACAACCCCTCATCTTTTTGCTTCCTTTTGGGAACAGCAAAATTCGAGCTTATTCTATCGACGATTACTATCAGAATTTTCAAGCTATGTTTTTGAGACTTTCATAAAAGTTGGTCTATACATTTAGCTAATATATTATGCACAGTATACTTTGATTGAATTTGCGCATGCGCAGTGAAACAATATTTGGTAAACCTGCTCATTTTTCATACAATTTTTATTATTTTTTAATTCTGATTTCAGGGTATTGTGTACCATTTTCTTTGTCATATTTTCATAAAATAACTAGTTTTTATATTAAAAACTCTGCAAATTATAAGCAAAAAACTTGGTAAAATTTGGGACTGTTTTTATAAAAACCTGAATTTCTCTTCGAGTATACATGCTATCTTCATAAAAATGAACCCAAATTATTACAATAAGCCACTTAATCATAATCTACAGTTTGAATGCTTTTGAAATATTAGTTTTTACAGGGTTATCCAAAAGATATTCGTTTTTCTTCAATTTGTTGACGGCCCCTTATGGGATTTTGGGAAAAAATCTTCGCGGAAATATATGACGTTTATCATCTTGTTTCCACTCCTGAAGTTTCAGGATAATTCCTCATGTATCTTTCCAGATATTTAACAAAACGTCCAAAATCGCAAGTGACCGGTCATCATTGGAAATATAGTGTATTAAGTGTAAGGTATAGCAATGGAAAATGCGTTTCAATAACTGCGGCGATGGTTCAAACGGATATTTTTGTGAGGACAGAAAATGCCAGGATCTCTTCAACTGTAGTAAGGGAATTTTTTTCATTTGTAAATGGTTCCGATGAATATTTTTGAATAATAAAATATATATATATGTACATATATATATATATATGTACATATATATATATTTTATTAATCAAAAATATTAATTATTCAAAAATATTCATCGGAACCATATATATATATATATATATATATATATACATATAAGTTTTCGGAACATTTTTTCAACGATTGTTGCAATTTGTTAAATTACAATTTTTTTTCTTTTGTCCTTTTCTTATGTAAAAGAAGTATATATATTAAAAGTAAGGATTTTGTATTTCTACCAGACAAAATTTACAGAATAAGTTAAATGGAAAATTAAATTTTATTAGCTGTTGCACCTGTATCGGATATCCATCGAGTTCAAGGTATATGGGAATCTTTAGCGATTCCTGTGGGCTGAAAGTGGAAAAATTCGGTAAATGCAGTAATCTTCGCGTTTAGGTAGATTTCGTAAGATATTCTATTTATCTCATGTTGGAATTTCTGGAAATTTTTTTCAGATCTACGCCGATAATGACTCCGAGAATCCAAAAACACCCCCAGTTCAAAACTCAATCTATCTATCTATCTATCTATCTATCTATCTATATCACTTTTTTATGGACACGATAACTTCAATAATTCTGCACAAATCTCTTCTAAACTGATACATAAAATGGAGGGACATAAAATCTCGTTAAAAAAAGCTCGTTAATGGAAAAATCAAACCAGGAGGGGGGAAATGAGGGGAGGTGTGCTTTTTGTGAAAACAGAAAAAAAAACTATAACTTCTTAGTTATGATACATATCGAATCTGTTTAAAGTTATTTTTACTTCTAGGAAAAGGGCCGAAAATTTATGTATGACAGATTTTTGATATCATTAAAAATGGCCTCGAGGGGGGGTGGGAGAAATACGGGTTTAAGAAGAAAAAAATTCATAACTTTGTCAATTTACAAGATATCAAATCCAATTAAATTTATTATAAATCATCTTTTATTCTCTACAACTTTTATATTGACAAGTTTTTTATAGGACCAACCCTTACAGCAAAAGAAAACTAAAAGCAAAAAAATCCCTGCTGCCTCCGCCCACAGACACAAGTAGATTTCGAAGTGGGCGGTCTCAACTGTCCCATCATGGCAAAAAGATCATTTCTTCTGCAATTCCCAATAAACAGGTGCCCCACGGTCTGCGTCTTTGAAATCTATCGGTGCCTGTAGGCCGATCCGTCAGGGATTTTTATAAATCGCTGATTGTCTTTAAAAATACAGTCGAGCCCAAATTTAATGATTGCAAATGGTCTATTGAAAATCGTTGTTAAATAGGGCTTATCGTTAAATTGAAAAATGCAATAGTAATTATTGTAGGAAGGATCCGATAAAAATTTAAGGTATATATTAAGGATAAGGTATAGTAATGGAAAATGCGTTTCAATAACTGCGGTGAGTGTTCAAGCGAAGATTTTTGCGAGGACAGAGAATGCCAGGATCTCTTCAACTGTAGTAATTGAAATGTTTTTATTTGTAGATGGTTCCGATTAATATTTTTAATTAATTTGAAATATATATATATATATACACACACACACACACACACAGACACACACACATATATATATATATATATATATATTATGCTTTCGGAACATTTTTCCAACGGTTGTTGTAATTTGTTAAATTACAACTTTTATTTATTTTGTCCTTTTCTTATGTAAAAGAAGTATATACATGAAAAGTACGGATTTTGTATTTCTACCGGACAAAATTTACAGAAACAGTTAAGTGGAAAATTAAATTTTATTATCTGTTGCTCCAGTATCGAAGATTCATTGAGTTCAAGGTATATTGGAATCTTTCGCGATTCCTGTGGAATGAAAGTGTATGATACAGTAGAAACTCACCGAGGCGGTGAACTTCGAGTTTAGGTAGATTTCGTAAGAAATACTACTTATTACATTCCACCCTATGTTGGAATTTCTGAAAAAATTTTACAGATCTACGCCGATCATGACTCCGAGAACCCAAAAACACCCCCAGTTCAAAACTCAATCTATCTATCTATCCATCTATCTATATCACTTTTTTATGTACATGATAACTTCAATAATTCTGCACAAATCTCTTCCAAACTGATACATAAAATCAAGGGGCATAAAATCTCGTTAAAAAAGTTCGTTTATGGACAAAATCAAACCATGGGCAGGATTGGGGGGGGGGTGCTTTTTGTGAAAACAGAAAAAAAACATAACTTCTTAGTTATGATACATATCGAATCTGTTTAAAGTTATCATTACTTCTCGGAAAAGGACCGAAAATTTATGTATGACATATTTTTGACATCATTAAAAATGGCCTCGAGGGGGGGGGAATAAGGGTTTAAGGAGAAAAAAATTCATAACTTTGTCAATTTACAAGATATCAAATCCAATTAAATTTATTATAAATCATCTTTTATTCTCTACAACTTTTATATTGACAAGTTTTTTATAGGACCAACCCTTACAGCAAAAGAAAACTAAAAGCAAAAAAATCCCTGCTACCTCCGCCCACAGACACAAGTAGATTTCGAAGTGGGCGGTCTCAACTGTCGCATCATGGCAAAAAGATCATTTCTTCTGCAATTCCCAATAAACAGGTGCCCCACGGTCTGCGTCTTTGAAATCTATCGGTGCCTGTAGGCCGATCCGTCAGGGATTTTTATAAATCGCTGATTGTCTTTAAAAATACAGTCGAGCCCAAATTTAATGATTGCAAATGGTCTATTGAAAATCGTTGTTAAATAGGGCTTATCGTTAAATTGAAAAATGCAATAGTAATTATTGTAGGAAGGATCCGATAAAAATTTAAGGTATATATTAAAGATAAGGTATAGTAATGGAAAATGCGTTTCAATAACTGCGGTGAGTGTTCAAGCGAAGATTTTTGCGAGGACAGAGAATGCCAGGATCTCTTCAACTGTAGTAATTGAAATGTTTTTATTTGTAGATGGTTCCGATTAATATTTTTAATTAATTTGAAATATATACACACACACACACACACACACACACACACACACACACACACACACACATATATATATATATATATATATTACAAAATTTAAATTTTTTCCGCAATTATTCTATAAAATTTGTCCATTCAATAATATTCGGTATATAACCCAGCTTATTAAAATAATTCTCATTCTTAAAATAGCCTTTTACTATCCATATGTAAAGCCAATTATTCCTAATCCACTTAATAATATTTATTCGAATGTATTTATTCTAAAAATGGCGATAGCTTTTTTAATTTATTCTTTAAATAGAACATCTTTATTTTAATCCATTATTAAAATTCATTAGTATTATTCCCGTGTGGTCAAATTGCTATAACTTCTTTATTTAAATGTTAAAATATCGTATCTCTTAAAATATTCCGCTCAAAAAACCTTATTTCATAAAGTTATCCTATTATTAAATATCAAATGTCTATTAAAATATTTCCGAAAAACTTTAATTCTTTCTTTTTTTTTTTCCCCTTTTATAAAGACTCATTTTCTTTTCTTCTTATTATTTTTATTACGTATTAAATTCGAAGTTTAGCTACAGCCTCAAAAACAGATAAGGTCGTTTGTTGATATGACAGGCATCTGGTACGAGATTATGGAATATTCTGGTAGGGCGTAGAAAGTTTTTGCATTTTACAACAAAATAAATCCACCGGAAATATTGATAAAGTTCCAAAAGAGACCTTTTGATTCGATAGAAGTGGGTCACGTGACGTATTCTGTATTATTACGCAAGCTAGTTTAAAAACACGATCATCCTGATTCGGAGAAGATTTTTTCGACGCTGGTGTTTGCTAAAAGAATCGGGGCGGATTCTAGAAAATAATGTAACGTTGTATTTTTTTTTCGTTTAGCGTTGGCTAATGAGCATTTTCCCTGAAGAGATGTCTTAAACTGGAAATAAAAGGTTCTTCGACAAAAATATGGACTGACATTTCTTGTTGTTGATGATACCACCCGGCCGCCTGATGCGAACTAAAATGGAAACCAATAACATCCCTAACCCTATTTATCACGAGCACGACTGCCTTTTTCCCGGATTTGAACTTGGAAACACGACATTAATATAATAAGTCGAACAGGATGCTGGTGATCAACCGAAAGTTTGTGTAGTTAAACGTGAAATTTGCCGATTAGAAGAATATGTTACGAGGACGTCTACGCCATTACAGCACGTTTACGTCTGGTGTTTTGTTATTTTGTAGTTTTATAATGAATTAAAAATAGTCAAGCCTAAAAGAGAAAAGAAGAGGAAAAGTTGGCCTAAGTGAAGTTGTTGCTAGAGAATATACTATTCATCTTCATAAGCGTCTTCATGGTGTTGGTTTTAAAGGATTGCGAAAAAGCAGAACTTTTGTGTTATCAAGAAAATTAAAGATTTTTAGGTGTGGGAAACTTTCCTGTGAAATATGCTCAAGAGTAACTGTAAGTTGGTATTTTTATTTATTGGTATCTTTATATGTTGATATTTATTAGTTTATGTTATATTTAAAATGTTTTATTTATTTAATAGTCTACCTTGAAATTTAAAGGTTTTATATACTATGTTATACTGATTAAAATTTTGTTTTTAAAATTTATTTCTGTTGCAAATATTTAAGTGTTGTTAAGGTTAATTAATTTATTTGATGATTTCGTGTGATACGTCATTGTAATATTATAGACAGCGGTATAATTTATATTTTCATGTTTTAAGAACAGATATTCTTAAAAAAAAAAAAAAAAAAAAAAAAAAAAAAAAAAAAAAAAAAATCTATTATTTTTAAAATGTTACTGAGATCGTAAATTACATATTTATTTACTATTTCGTTATTTGTATGGTATATAGTGTTATAAGTTTAAAATTTAATGTTTTTAAGATCCGGATATTTAAAAGAAGATCGAGTTAACTCTTTTGTTAGATTAAATAGTATGGCAGAACCAAAATTTATAGCATTTGATCCAGATTTAGGAGTTGAGATACAAGCGTGGTTAAAATACTTTGATGATGCTTGTGAAAAAGAAAAGAAGGATGATGATTGGAAGTTTAAAAATATTTCTCAAAATTTAAAGGGAGAAGCTCTTAAGATTTACATTAATGATTGCCTTAATTGCACTAAATACGAACAGATAGCTGATATCTTAACTGAGAATTTTATTAGGGTAAATATCACGAAATTTTCTGAATTTTCTGCTTTGAAATTGGATAGTTTAAGTAACTTAGAAACTTATTTTAGAAAGAAAATTGAAATTGGTAGGAAATTGCATTTATGTGAAACTATATTACTACAAGGATTAACCGATGGTTTAAAACCAGAATATCAAAATTATCTAATTGTTAACCCTCCTGAGAGTACAACAGAATGGTATAGAATTGTTAAGCAATTTGTGGAAGTTTCCACCCCTGCTGTTACAAGTCCATCATTACCAAGTAAACCTAATGCAACTAATTTTGACATTCCTCGATATAGTGTGCAGCCTAATAGACCAAATTTTCAACAAATTAATACTCCTAGGCATTGGATTCAGTCAAATCGGCCCAATAATCAATTTAATTCTCCTCGAAACTGGGTTCCTCGACCAAACTATAATTTTCAAAGACCTAGAAATTTCCAAAACGGAGTACAAAACAATTATTTTCAGAACCAGTACCCATCTAGGCCATGTAGAATTTGTGTAAACAAGGGTATAATGAATGCTTTTCACTGGGAAAAAGAGTGTATTTTTAATAACAACTCAACACCCTCTGATACTCTTCCAATTGGTACTCCTAATATTTGACAATTAATTGTGTATGGATATACGAATAATTATAATTTACCATGTGTCGTCGATACCGGTTCAACTATCGCAATTTTACCATTAAAGTTTGTTAAAAAATTGAATGCTAAAATTGAAATTGTTCCTCCAGTTACTATTGGTCAGGCAAAGGGATTTTTACAAATTAATCAAAAGTGTAGTATTCTTCTTAAAGTGGGTAAAATCCAAAAATATGTTAACTTTTTAGTATGTGATACAGATTTAGATTACTGCATCTTGGGGTTAAAAGAATGTTCAAAATTTAATTTAAATATAAATTGTAAGAATTGTACAGTAAAACAGGGAAGGAAGATTATAAATAGGAGTATATCCATACATGATGAGAGATCACTTCATTTTTATACTGTAACTGTAAAAAAACTACAACAAGGTAAGAATAACTTGATAACTTCTGATTGTGACAATTTGAATTTATTTAATGATGGTAACTTGATAACAACTTATAATGAAGATACTATTTCATGTAAAGATGAGTTATTAACAAATGGTGATAGTAATGAGAGTTTAAATGGATATAATGATGACAAAGTATCACCATATACTAATGAAAATTTTGTGAATACTCAGGACTTTTTTGCAGCTAATTACAATGATTGTAACGTGCAGCCTGATTACAGAAGTTCAATGACTCCTCAAAATTTTCGCGATATTAATGATTATAATTCAGATTTAATTGGGGAAATAAATTTAATTGAAAAAGGGGATTTAAGGGAAATAGTTCAAAATTATAGGGATATTTTTGCAAAACATAAATATGATGTGGGTAAGATAAATATTGAACCACAACGCGTTTTACTAAAATCTGACCTACCTATATCTTTGAGGCCCTACAGAACTTCCCCCTTAGAGGAAAAAGAAATAAAAAATCAAATTCAATCTTTGTTAGCGGCTGGTCTCATAAAAGAAAGCAATAGTCCTTATTCTGCCCCCGTCACCTTGGCTATGAAAAGAGAGGAAGGTAAAAAGACCCGACTATGTATAGATTATAGGAAATTAAATGCAATAGTTAAAAACGATGCAGAACCTTTACCTCTTATCGATGAAATTTTAGATAAATTGAGTAGTGCCCAGTATTTTTCCACTTTGGACTTAGCCTCTGGCTACTGGCACATACCAATACATCCATCCGATACAGAAAAATTAGCTTTTGCCACCAATTTTGGCCTCTTCGAATGGCTGGTGCTCCCCTTTGGTATAAAGACAGGGCCCCCGATATTTAATAGAACCATTAGAAGAATCCTCAATAAGTATAAAATTGATTTTGCTTGCCATTATTTCGACGATATCATAATTTTCTCCTCCTCTCTAGAAGAACATTTAAATCACTTAGCAAAAATCTTTGAAATCTGTAAACTAGAAAACCTTAAACTTAAACTTTCTAAATGTAAACTAAATCAAAATAAAATTAATTTCTTAGGCTATGAGATCACCAATGGGACTTTAACTCCAGCTAATACCAATATTGAGACAATTAAAAAATTGAAACCTCCCTCTAATGTTAAAGAACTACAACGATTTTTAGGTTCCATTAATGTTTATCACAAATTCATAGATAAATATGCTGAAATTAGATACCCCCTCAATAAATTACTTAGGAAAAACACAATATGGGAATGGAACTCAGAATGTCAAAACTCTTTTGAGAAATTAAAAAATACTCTAATTGCAAAACCAATTCTAAAAATTTATGACCCAAAATTACCTCTCCACATGTTTGTAGATGCCTCTCAGGTAGCAGTAGGTGCAGTTCTAAAACAACCAGGGAAAGATAATTTTTTGCATCCTATTGCTTACCATTCTAGAATTTTGAAGAGTTATGAACAAAATTACTTTATAACTGAATTGGAATGCCTTGCTATCATAGATACTCTTGATAAGTTTTATCACTATTTTCATGGTACTAAATTCACAATCCATACCGACCATGCATCTCTGGTATGGTTAAAGAATGTTAAAAATCTAAGAGGTAGACTTTTTCGATGGTCTTTAAAACTTAGCATGTTCGATTATGAGATCAAGTATCAAAAAGGTTCTACAAATGTCGAAGCGGACATGTTGTCACGAAATCCTGTTGCTTATCTTAATCAACATGTAAGTTTATTATTGGACAAAAAAGAAATTATAGCGATGCAAGATAAAGATAATGTTTGTGACAGAAAATACAAAAAAGAGAATGGGATTATAATTATTCAGAGAAAAGGATTAAAAAAAATAGTAGTACCAATGTCACTCAGGAGAAAATTATTACATATTGCTCATGATAATTTTGGACACTTAGGAATACAAAAAATGCTTAACTTAATATCTCCAAACTATTATTGGCCCAACATGACAATAGATATTACACAATTTGTTAAACATTGTGATACATGCCAGAGAAATAAAAAACCAAAACAAAAAAGATTTGGCTTGTTACAAGCTATGCCAGCCACAGATCAACCTTTTGAATGTCTTTCTATTGATACTGTGGGTGGATTTAATTATTACAATTCAACAAAAAAATTCTTACACATAATAATAGATCATGCAACTAGGTTTGTTTGGGCTTTTCCATCCAAAAGTGTTACTACCGAAACATATACTAACTGTTTAAAACAAATTTTCAATATTCAAGCACCTAAAACAATACTTAGCGATAGACATAAATCTTTTAGGTCTCCAAGATTCAAAAAATTCCTCAGAAAATATCATGTTCAACAACGTTTTACATCATCACATCACCCCCAAACCAATGGGAAGGTAGAACGAGTGAACCAAACTATAGTTACTAGACTTAAATGTAAAGTTAATTCCATTTCTTCTAAAATACCTTGGACTAGATTATTAGACCAAGTCATCCAAGAATACAATAACACACCACATTCCATAACCAAATTCCCACCTGCCTATTTATTTTATGGTCAATTACCTTATGAATCTCCTTTAAAACAAAATTATTACCCTCCTGTTAATAAAGCACTCAAAATTGCAAAAGCGCGAACTTGTGAATTCCACCTTAAAAGTAAAAGACTCTATGATAGAAAATTTGTTGAATCTCCACTAGAAATACAAGATTATGTAATTTGTGAAGAATTTAAATATCCTAACACTAGAAAATTAGAACCTACTTTCTCTGGACCATACAAAATAATAAATAAACTTTCTGATGTGACCTATGAAATAGACAAATTTAATTAAGAGACTAAATTAAATTCAGTTATTGTACATGTGTCTAAATTACGACCCTATTTTGCACCAGATAACTTCAGACTATTTCATGAGCAACCCAAACAACAATCAAAATCACCACAGACATCACAATCACCATCACAAAATCAAACTAAAGTAAAAACAATAGAATAAATTCTAATTCTTTAAATATCTCTTATTACTATAGTTTCAACATTATCAGGTATGTCTTTGGTGTACAACAGAGATATTACCCATTTTTGAAAGTTTAATATTTTAAAATTTAAAATAAATGTCACAGCTTTTATTTCAACATTGTGGTTATATTTTAGCCTGATCAACTAAAATATTTACTTGTTTTTGAGAGTTTTTGAGGTTGCGTAGACACCTTATGCAGGCATAAGATGTGTATTTTGATTTTAGGAATTGTCAAATTGATGTTGAAAAATGAAATTAAATGTTTTAATTCTATATCAAAATAAACTATTTTTACTTTATTTACTTTTTCTTAAACCAATTGTTTCAAAAATTTAATATTATGTTATTTACTTCAATAGATAATCAAATAGTAACCGTTTATAAGTATTTCTATAATTATATAAATGATTGGATAGTGATGATGTGATTTTACAGTGATTGTTTTGGTGTGACAATAGAAAATTAAGTATCTAAACTAATTGCCTTTGTATTCCATTTCTCAGCTAAAATTAACATCTTTTATTTGTTATTTATTGTCTTTATTTATTCTAAGTTTGCCAAAAAAAACAACTCTCTGCATTTAGGATATGAATACTTATAACTTAACAGTATAATTTTGTAAAAGGGTATCAGAGGAAAAAAATTATTGTAAGGAACTAATGGTTGAGAGTTCAATTTCTAAATATTTAGATTTAAATTTATTTGGATTTTGAAATTATTATATATTTTTTTTTGTATACTTTCGACTGGCAAAAATACTTTCTTATATAATTAAAAAATAAGAAATTTATTTATTTGCTATGTAATTATTTTATCCTCAACCAATATTTTTCCTAACAATAAATAAACAAACTGTGATATTTTCTTAAATTATACTGATGTTATTATATTATTATTTCTACTATTGAATTATATTATGAATTACTACATATGTTGAGAAGTATTAGTTATATTGAAAGTTATTATTGTTATGTTTATGAATTGAATTTTATTATAGCATTTATTTATATTATTGAAGAGTTATATTATTTATTAGTGAAAAAATGTTTCACAAATATTAGTTAAAGATGGTGGGATCCCAACAGAAATATAACAAATTCCACAGGAATATAACAAAGATAACATATTCCAAGTACAATAAACGACCAAGAGATAATTTGACTTGTTTATTATGTGAGAAAATTAATGTGATACTTAAGAGAAGATGTTGTGACAAGTGCTAGCATTATAAGGTCATTATAAAGTATTGGTAAGAATGACTACAGTTTTAAAATTTTGATGGAGTAATGTCTTTATTTTCAGCCTTTACATAAAAACTGTATTTTTAAGAAAGGGACTGCAGTAACCATTTTTTTTTAAAAACAAAATGAGGACTTATCACGATCCAAGAAAGAGACTGAAATAAAACAGATGGATCTAATGAACTCAAATTTGAATTAAGTCGAATTTTTTTTTTTTTAACTTTGTTTTAACAATTTGCTAGTGACTACTTATTCTAAAGCTTGTGAACTTGGTGAAAGCAAAATTCTGTTACTATTATTATCCTGTTTTTCCTGTTTATTAATATTTATTATTTATTGTTATTGTATTTTTCTTGTGCACTTACAAATGGTAAGTGAGATTGTAACCATTTCTTGTATTATTTTACAGGGGAAATGCTCGTAGCTTTATTTTTATTTATCTATTAATTTTAATTGATTACTATTATTTTATTTTTGTTTTTGTTTTTGTCTTCCAGTTCTTCAGAAATTTCCCATCTCCTTGCTGGCAGTCTCTAAATTTATACTAGTCAAAATTCAAATTTCTAAAGTATTAAATTTATATTGTCTGAATTTATAGTTACTTAACTATTAACTTCATCCAAAATCTTTAGGGAGGGGGGATAATATTACAAAATTTAAATTTTTTCCGCAATTATTCTATAAAATTTGTCCATTCAATAATATTCGGTATATAACCCAGCTTATTAAAATAATTCTCATTCTTAAAATAGCCTTTTACTATCCATATGTAAAGCCAATTATTCCTAATCCACTTAATAATATTTATTCGAATGTAGTTATTCTAAAAATGGCGATAGCTTTTTTAATTTATTCTTTAAATAGAACATCTTTATTTTAATCCATTATTAAAATTCATTAGTATTATTCCCGTGTGGTCAAATTGCTATAACTTCTTTATTTAAATGCTAAAATATCGTATCTCTTAAAATATTCCGCTCAAAAAACCTTATTTCATAAAGTTATCCTATTATTAAATATCAAATGTCTATTAAAATATTTCCGAAAAACTTTAATTCTTTCTTTTTTTTTTTTCCCTTTTATAAAGACTCATTTTCTTTTCTTCTTATTATTTTTATTACGTATTAAATTCGAAGTTTAGCTACAGCCTCAAAAACAGATAAGCTCGTTTGTTGATATGACAGGCATCTGGTACGAGATTATGGAATATTCTGGTAGGGCGTAGAAAGTTTTTGCATTTTACAACAAAATAAATCCACCGGAAATATTAATAAAGTTCCAAAAGAGACCTTTTGATTCGATAGAAGTGGGTCACGTGACGTATTCTGTATTATTACGCAAGCTAGTTTAAAAACACGATCATCCTGATTCGGAGAAGATTTTTTCGACGCTGGTGTTTGCTAAAAGAATCGGGACGGATTCTAGAAAATAATGTAACGTTGTATTTTTTTTTCGTTTAGCGTTGGCTAATGAGCATTTTCCCTGAAGAGATGTCTTAAACTGGAAATAAAAGGTTCTTCGACAAAAATATGGACTGACATTTCTTGTTGTATATGATACCACCCGGCCGCCTGATGCGAACTAAAAGGGAAACCAATAACATCGCTAACCCTATTTATCACGAGCACGACTGCCTTTTTCCCGGATTTGAACTTGGAAACACGACATATATATATATATATATATATTATGCTTTCGGAACATTTTTCCAACGGTTGTTGTAATTTGTTAAATTACAACTTTTATTTATTTTGTCCTTTTCTTATGTAAAAGAAGTATATACATGAAAAGTACGGATTTTGTATTTCTACCGGACAAAATTTACAGAAACAGTAAAGTGGAAAATTAAATTTTATTATCTGTTGCTCCAGTATCGAAGATCCATTGAGTTCAAGGTATATTGGAATCTTTCGCGATTCCTGTGGAATGAAAGTGTATGATACAGTAGAAACTCACCGAGGCGGTGAACTTCGAGTTTAGGTAGATTTCGTAAGAAATACTACTTATTACATTCCACCCTATGTTGGAATTTCTGAAAAAATTTTACAGATCTACGCCGATCAGGACTCCGAGAACCCAAAAACACCCCCAGTTCAAAACTCAATCTATCTATCTATCTATCTATCTATCTATATCACTTTTTTATGTACATGATAACTTCAATAATTCTGCACAAATCTCTTCCAAACTGATACATAAAATCAAGGGGCATAAAATCTCGTTAAAAAAGTTCGTTAATGGACAAAATCAAACCATGGGCAGGATTGGGGGGGGGTGCTTTTTGTGAAAACAGAAAAAAAACATAACTTCTTAGTTATGATACATATCGAATCTGCTTAAAGTTATCATTACTTCTCGGAAAAGGACCGAAAATTTATGTATGACATATTTTTGACATCATTAAAAATGGCCTCGAGGAGGGGGGGGGGAATAAGGGTTTAAGGAGAAAAAAATTCATAACTTTGTCAATTTACAAGATATCAAATCCAATTAAATTTATTATAAATCATCTTAATATTATCTACAACTTTTATACTGACAAGTTTTTTATAAGACCAACACTTACAGTTAAAAAAATAAAAATAAATAAAAACAAAACAATCTCTGCCGGCTCCGCCCACAGACACAAATAGATTTCGAAGTGGGTGGTCTCAACTGTGGCATCATGGCAAAAAGTTTATTTCTTCTGCAATTCCTAATAAAGAGGTGCCCCACGGTCTGCGTCTTCGTAATCTACCTGTGCCTGTAGGCCGAACCATCGGGGATTTTTATAAATCGCGGATTGTCTTTAGACATACAGTCGAACCCAAATTTAATGATTGCAAAAGATCTATTGAAAATCGTTGTTAAATAGGGCTTATTGTTAAATTGAAAAACACAATAGTAATTATTGTAGGAAAGACCCGATAAATTATTAAGGTATATATAAAGGATAAGGTATAGTAAAGAAAATGCGTTTCAATAACTGCGGTGATGATTCAAACGAAGATTTTTGCGAGGACAGAGAATGCCAGGATCTCTTCAACTGTAGTAATAGAAATGTTTTTATTTGTAGATGGTTCCGATGAATATTTTTGAATAATTAATATTTTTAATTAATTTGAATATATATATATACATACACACACACACACACATATATATATATATATATATATTTAAGCTTTCGGAACATTTTTCCAACGGTTGTTTTAATTTGTTAAATTATTTTTTTTTTCTTTTGTCCTTTTCTTATGTAAAAGAAGTATATACATGAAAAGTACGGATTTTGTATTTCTACCGGACAAAATTTACAATATAAGTTAAATGCAAAATTAAATTTTATTAGCTGTTGCTCCCGTGTCAAGTATCCATTGAGTTCAAGGTATATGGGAATCTTTCGCGATTCCTGTGGAACAAAAGTGTATGATACAGTAAAAACGCGCCGAGGCGGTAATCTTCGCGTTTAGGTAGATTTCGTAAGAAATACTACTTATTATGTTCTCCCCTATGTTGCAATTTCTGGACAATTTTTGCAGATCTACGCCGATCATGACTCCGAAAACCCAAAAACTTTCCCAGTTCAAAACTCAATCTATCTAACAATATCACTTTTTTATGGACACGATAACTTCAATAATTCTGCACAAATGTCTTGCAAACTGATACATAAAATCAAGGGGCAAAAAACCTCGTTAAGAAAAGTTTGTTAATGGACAAAATCAAACCATGGGCAGGATTGGGGGGGGGGGGTGCTTTTTGTGAAAACAGAAAAAAAACCATAACTTCTTAATTATGATATATATCGAATCTGTTTAAAGTTATTATTACATCTAGGACAAGGGCCGAAAATTTATGACAGATTTTTTATATCATTAAAAATGGCCTCGAGGGGGGGGGGAGAGAAACAGGGATTTAAGATGACAAAAATTCATAACTTTGTCATTTCAAAAGATATCAAATCCGCTTAAATTTATTATAAATCATCTTAATATTATCTACAACCTTTATACTGACAAGTTTTTATAGGACCAACCCTTACAGAAAAATAAAATAAAAATAAAAGCAAAAAAATCCCTGCCGGCTCCGCCCACAGACACAAGTAGTTTTCGAAGAGGGCGGTCTCAACTGTCGCATCATGGCAAAAAGGTCATTTCTTCTGCAATTCCCAATAAACAGGCGTCCCACGATCTGCGTCTTCGAAATCTACCTGTGCCTGTAGGCCGAGCTGTCAGGAATTTTTATAAATCCTGGATTGTCTTTAAAAATACAGTCGAGCCCAAATTTAATGATTGCAAAGGGTCTATTGAAAGTCGTTGTTAAATATGGCCTATCGTTAAATTGAGAAACGCAGTAGATGAAACAAAACTACTTGGAAATTGATTATGAAATTAAAAAAATATATATCGCTAGTAATTCGTTATATTTTATTTTTAACAATAGCTAGGGGCGAAATGGCCCCATGACACCAAGTACTATAAAAAAATTATGATTATAGTTAACCCGGGAGAAGTCGCATGGGGTATGACATACCCCGAGTGCGTACGGATTTTACAATTATCACCACTACTTTTCGAAAAGTAATCTTTAGTGCATTTTATCCTACAATTTGTAACAGTTGTCATTGACTAAATAAGTTGAGAATTATTGTTTGTATTTATTGGTGACAAAGTAAAAACTATTCATACCCTAGATATGCGCGATTTCTCCCGGGTTAAGGGTTATAAAAAATAAATTTTTCTGTTTGCCATTTTCTAATTTAAAAGTATCATATGTATTAAAATTATGGATTTTTTTCTATCGGATAAAATTTACAGAATAAACTGAAAGCTAAATTAAATTTTTATTTGCTGACCCCTCAGTGTTAAAAACCGATTTGAGTTCAAGAAGTGTAGCATTCTTCACGACACTGTTCCTGAGTAGGCTACTTTTCTTTAAATTCACATTGTTTGATTCCCACCACTTTTGAAAAACAGTATAACTAGCCTTGTTCTCGCATTATTTAATATGTCATTGAATAAGGGAAATATTTCAAATTCAAGAAAGTGGTGGCAATCAAACAATTTGAATATTTAAAAAGTAGCCTACTGGCAACACTAGCTCGCGATTCCTATGGAAAGAAAGTGTATGATACAGCAGAAACAGACCGAGCTAGCTTCGCTTATTTAAATCGCGGATTATCTGTAAAAAATCACTTGAACTTGGGTTGAATAATTGCATAGGGTCTGTTGAAAATCGTCGTTAAATCGAGAAATGCAATAGATAACTCCTACATGAAAAAAAAATATATATTATTTGTTTTTAAATTTTATTTATCACAAAAAATTTATTATGTTTTATTTTTTACGTATTAACCTTTTGATTACGGGGTTGGGACACATGTCGTCCCCGCGTTTTTCTGAAAATTAATTTCTGCCATACACTTATACTAGGATATTTTCAAAAGATATTTACCACAAAGAAATTTTTTTGTAAATTGTGGTACGATTGAATATAAAAATAGTCGACAGTCTTGACTCGTAATCAACAGATTAATATATACTTTTTACTGAAAAAATATATAGCGTGTAAAGTTCATAAATGAAATATACAACTTCAATATTCCGTTACAACTAAGCTGCGCCCCCAAGGGCCAGAGGGGCGCCCGGCGCGTCTCGATCGCCGATACCGAGTCCTGAGCGACTCATAACGCGCACGACCGGGGGCTGCTCCCCGTATGCGCTTCGGTCGATCGAGGGATATATATATATATAGATTGTTATAATTCTAATTCTTCTACTTTATAATTGCCTATTTTATTTTATTTTATTTTATTTTTTGCTATTTTTCTGTAAAAATTCGGTATTATCTGATAAAGATAATTTCCTATTTTAATTTTTTGAAAATGAAATAATGGAAATGATCGTTTTTGATTGATTTTTCAAAATGATGGTTTGCGTCAAGGGAGAAAAACTTTAGGAATTAGAAAGTGCAATGAAAGTGTTAAAAAGCATTATATTAATGTTCATCCATATCAAATCTCACAAAGTATGTTTTTCATTGCATCAGAGCACGTAGCGTTTCTAAATTTTTCAGTATTTGCTACCGCTACTTTAAAACTATAATAATATTTGTATTATATTCTTTCAACACTTGCCACAAAAATGTACCACAAATAATTCTGTTTTGTAATAGTGGTAGCAGACATGGAAAATATTAGGAACTGTGCGAGCCCTAAACGAATCTAGCATCTGCTTCAATTAAAACCCTTTAAATCTCGCTTCCGTCAATATCACGGGCTGAGGTGTCATTCGTTATTTCTCGTTCCCGTCTTATTTCCGGGCTCAAGATTTAACTGCTGGAAAAAACTTCCGAAACCAGAAAAATTTAACCTCTTAATTCTCTCGCCCGTGATTTTCACGGGCAGTGTAGACTACTTTTTTAAAAATTCAGATTGTTTGACTCCCACCAGTTTTTTTTTTTAATAGTGTGATTGGCTTTATTTTCGCATCATTTTATCTGCCGTAAACTATGGTGAATATTTCTACATCAAAATAGGGGTGGGAATCAAATAATTTGTATTATAAAAAAAGTAGCCTAAACTTATCGGTGGGCGGCGCTTAAGGTGTTAAGACGCATAATTATCGCAGGATGGCTTTTCTACAAATGTGAATTTGTTCTATAACATATTGGTTTTTTTCCTTTAAAAAAAAATCTAATTGCATATTATTTTTAGAAACCTTATAATTATTCAATTTCTGTAATAAAAAAATAGGTACTTTTTTGATGTTTTTTTTCAAATATTAAGCGACCCTGAAGGGGTAAAATAAAATTCGAGATTTCATCATATTTTGTGTCAGAATCAAATTCTAAATCGGACTATCTCTGCCTATTATGAGAATCATTGTTAACATTATCTGTAAATAAGTTTCTGCTAGAAATGTCATACCTAAACGATGTTTCAAATTTCTCTAAACCAAACACTTCTCACATCGGTCAATAGATACGCAACAGAGAGTAAAAGCTGACAATATTTGTAACCGAAATTGGTTTAACCCTTTCAGGGGCAAGCACTTGTGCTCCTGTAAAGTTGAATTCCCACCGGAATTTAGGAAAGAATTTAGTTAAAAAAAAGAATAAGCAATATTTCAGGTTTTTCCTCGTCAAAGCTAAAAAAGTAAAATTTAATTAAAAGTTTCTGGTTTGAATTGGATTAAAATTAGGTGGTATATAATATATACCACCGCCCCTCAAAGGGATAAAATATTCAAAAGTCATTACAATTATCGTTAAGTAGAGGAAAACTATTGAGTAAACGGGGATAATTTACACAGAAAAAAAAAATCGCGAATTATTAAATTTTTTTGTAATTTTTCACAGGTTGTTTAAGTTTAAAAATGGTGACTGCAAGTTGCCATAGGTTGCGAGATTACAATCTCTAAGATGGTGGTTAACATTGTTTTCCGTTTCACACATATAACATGGATGAAACCAGGGTTACTAGTTTGACCTCCTTTTTTATTCAGAAATGCCAAATTCACAACAGAAAATAAGAAAAGTAGTTTTTGCTTTATTTAATTACATTTTGTGATTACATGAAGAAAAAAATTCTTTGAAAAATGTCGGTATAAATTTTAAACTTTTGTAAAAAAAAAAAAAAAAAAAAAAAAAGCACAGACTGGGGGCCCTGCATGGCACATACCGTAGTTTCCGGCGTATAAGCCGTATCTGAAATAAATATGTTCCCTACCAGAACTTTTGTCTGATATGATATAACTTATTCACACTTTGTATTCATTTCAAAATATTTTTTTAATAAAATTTCTTGGTTGAAACTAAATTGTTTTAACTGCGTTTATACGCCGGAAATTACGGTATTCGGCCGCACAACACCTGCTTCTGATTATACATTTTTAAACATTAATGTGTATCTAACTTAAATTATTCTGTTTTTTTATAAAGAATTTGCGCCATATATGAAATATATCAACGTTTATTCAAGTTATGCTAACGTTTCTAGAAACCATTTTATGAGTTATATATTTTATGACATACTTTTATTTTATATGAAGAATTTCTCAATAAATATTTTAATTTATAATAGAATATCGCTCCTTGTCAAAACGGGTTATTTTTTTGACAAATTTGAAAAACAAAATTGCAGTTTGTTTATTTTATGAAAAAGATGTCGAAACTTAATTTTTATACAAAGCAAAGGTTCTTATGCAACGGAAGAAAAAAGGTTTGTTTTAACAGAGATACATTGTGTAAAACAAAATAATTGTGGGAATCTATACAGTCCACTATTAAAAAAGAAAATCAGATTGCTTGATTGCACCATTTTTTCTCAAGTAACAGATTTGCCATGTCTCCGGCTTTTCACATACCAGTATTAGCTTAGAGAAAATATTGTTCTTTTAAATAGCAGAATGTTCCGATTACATAAAACAACATTTTCTGTACTAAAATACTTGTGTCCAAAAAGCCGGAGACTTGGCAACTCAGAAGTAATAACAATCACCCTTTTAAATAACAGATTAAATAAGGCGGAAATAAGTAGAATTATACTATTCCGAAAATGTTGCAGCAATCAAGAAATTTGAATTAAAAAAAAGGTGCAAGTTGGCAACACTCAGTCTGTAGATTTTTCAAGAAACAGAACTGCAAACCTTTACGCTTTTTTGTTGCCCGTGAACTTTAAAAGTCGTATTTATTCGTCGAAATCTGCGATTAAATAAGTCAATTAAAATTTCGTGGTAACAAAAAAAGTGCAAAAGTTGACAGCTATGCAAATACCATAAAATTTCATATATCTTTGATTAACTTTGCTTGCTCAGGTCATTCACTCGCTCCGTTAATTGAATACCACTTTTTTTTCTAAGAAAAAAATTATATTAAAATGTTTCTGGCAATTTGTTGTGATCAAACCCGGAACGTAATTTTTCTTTAAAATGCTGCAAAAATCTAGTAAAACATTTTTTCTTTCGAAATACGGATACTCCAGAAACGTACCAGTCACAGTGCTGCTTGCTGTTGAAGTAAAAAAAAAAAAGAGGAAATATTTGAATAACATAATTTTTTTATATTTAAATATGTATGACTAAAAGTAAATGTTTTATATAGTTTTTTAATAACATAATTAAGAAAGTTTCCTTTATAGAAAAGAAAGAAACGCATGTTCCCTTTTATTACAAAATCTAATATCTACAAGGAGACAGTAAAACTATTGCATTCTATGTTTTACTATTGCATGTATGTCTTTATGTTTATTAACCAGTAAAGAAATGTTTTTCTAAATAATTATTTCACTTGATCGAGGAAATATATTTTTAAAAACTTTTTATTAGAAATTACTATTTGTAGCAACTCATATTTTTCAAAGCATGTTTAGGGAAAAATAATATAGATGAATTATACTTTAAATTTAGAATATGTTACAGTTCCCCTCCTTCTTGTCACATTATGTGAAGTAATACATGAAAATAGTTATGTATAGTCCACTCTACTATTTAAATTTTATTAAACAATTTGCAGTAGTAACTGCTGGTGAGTTCTGGGCCTCCTAATTGGAGATGGTTACTAATGCCCAATTACATAAACTCTCTACATTAGTTAAAGGAAGCACGGGTTAATGCTTCTTCCGGAAACGCTGGGTGTTGAATTATCAGGTTAAAGGTGTGATCGTGGCTTCTGGATGTCGGTGAAAATTTATAATGATCCCATAAAAGTTACTCATATTATTGAATTAAATTAACTACTCTAATAAAAAAAAAGATCAGATTATTACGTTGTGATTATTTACGCCGCCCTACGTCTTATGAAGCCGGACTAGATAAAGTATATAAATCCCTAACATACTCATAAATTATAAACTAGTCCTCCTGATAAACCAACTAAAATTAACAAACAATTAAATTAAAGAAAAAGAAGAAAAACACTACTCGATGACATATGAGTGTTAACCCATATAAATTAAATACAAAGAGTTAAAAGTAAACGAAAAACATTTATTTACATATCTATTTACAAAGACATAAAAAAATAGAGAACAAACATCCCTAACAGGATGTTAAATTTTAAGTATAAAAAATAAGATGAAACAATTGAATACTCATTAAAAGAGTTAGTGAGTCTTTTTCCGACTCGCACTACCGCACTTACGTGCATTAATTATATTTCAGAGAAGAAACAATTTCTATACATTTACTAAAGTACTTCTACCAGTATTTATTCATTATTATACACATCCAATATGAGGGAATAGTGAACCACAGATACCTGTACTTTCAGAGCATTTCTGGTCTGCATTGTTAGCGATAGTCTAACTCCACGGGATAGGCAAAGATCATCTGTTAGGTCATCCTTTTTGACTTTTGTCGCAACCACACCATTTCGGGAACTACCTTCGTTTTTACACACTACCAGCACTCTACTCTTTCTTTGAGATGTTACTTCCTCGGACAGGACGTCAGGTACTGCTCCTCTTCCAGATCTCCTCTTGGGGCTCCCTTTTTTCTTTTCCCCCGTCACTGGGCCGTCTATTGGCTCCAGTGTTTTGTAAAGAAGTCTCCGCCCTCATCTCTTATTGGTTTTGCTAAATGTTATTCAGGACCACCTAGGATGGGGTCCTAAATTGTAAATTTGCTATGCGCTTCCAAACAGCTATAAATTTTTCAGCTCGTAAATTTTTTTTCTCCGTAAAAGATGTCCTAGTTAGATCGCAGACCAGTGGCGGCTCCGAAGGTAATAAAACTACTCTGGGTGGTCGTTTCTATTTTCCCATACGAAAAAGAAACTATGTACACTAATAAAATAAATACTCCACAGAAATTCCTGGTTATACAATATATATACATAAAAACTACATATTAAAAAAATAAAAGTATATAAAATAAATAGTCCACAGAAATTCCTGGTTATACAATATATATACATGAAAAATACCTATTAAAAAATAAAAGTAAACTAATTTAGTCAGAAATTGGGAGGTGGCTCATATCTGACCACCAGTAACACATTACAATGTTGGGAATTTTTACCGATATGGCTTGGTAAAATGCCGAAGTCTAAGCATTTAGAAGCATTTTTTTTAATCTCTTACAATTCCACTACGAAAAATGCTAATATTTAATTTGGATTTACCAATCTATTGGCTTTACGGTAACATGGTTTATTGTGGCAGGGAAGTGAGATGAAAAAAAAGGTGGGGGGGGGGGGGATAATTTTTATGTTAGTGACTACTGACTCTCAAAAAATAAAATATTTTGTGACTCTTATTGAAAATCTAAGATTTAAAAAAAAATAATTCAAACATTTATATAACATACAAATTAAGATGAAATACGCTATGATTATGTTAATGCAATATAGAGTGCATAAAGGTGCTTACGTTTGAGTGCCACTATTTCTGAATAGAATTTTGCTGTATTTAATCGCAGAATACTGTGATTTAATAAGGCGAAAGCATAATAATTCGGAAACAATTTCAGTCAAATGTAAGCACATCTACACATCTTGAGTATATCAATTTTATAAAGGTTTAGACATTACAGTTTTTTTTTTAACATGCAAAACGAAATAAATCTTTTAACATAAATACATTTTTTTTAACTTTAATGTATATCATTTAACTAAAAAAAGTAAATTGAACTATTAGATAATAACTGTTATGTATAAATAAAAACATAACTAATACATAGTGGTTTTGCATAATGAAAGAAATTACATTAAAACTGATAAAAAATTTAATCCAAACATTTTGAAAACACTATTAGCTTAATAACTTATGAGCGTTTTAAAAGTAAAAAGGTACCATAAGAAAGAACAAGAACATGAACTGACTTTTGGGTTAGATGATGCAAGTGCTTTTAAAAGTAAGCAAAACTTTTCTTCTAATGTAATCTAAAAAGTTTTTAAAAACACATCTGTTGAAGAATCCTTTTAGGAAAGAAAAACGATGATATTTTAAAGGTAAAGGATATTTTGTATGATTTTTTAGTTTAACTTCAAAAGTAATGATTGAAAGACTTCGGTGTAAAACATAATAAAATATTTTTTATAAAACTTGAGTAAAATTTCCGACCTTTTCAATGTTAATAATGACATATTTTGGAATTTGTAGATGTCTGCTAAGCGTGTTTTTGCATTTGGTTGTTTTATTTTAACTACGTGATAAACATATTAGACTCATTTTAACACAACACTTCGCAGTGATGCATATCACTATATTTGTTGAATCAATTAAAATTAAAATTTTAACCCTTCTTTGCATGAGTTTTTCTTTTACAATTGTGTTTTTTTATACATATATTAAATATGAGACACCAGAAATTTTAAGATAGATTTTTAACTTTGTTCAGCAACATATAGTTCACGGGAAATTTACTTCATTAATATTTCTATATAAATATAGTGGTGGGGAAGAAGTTGATTTACTTATTAAAAGTTAAATAAAAAGTTTTGGAAATTTACATCACTATGCAATTAAGGGTTAAGAAATGAAATAATTTCCAGGTTATCACTATATATAAATAAAAATATTCGCCTTATGTAATCACAGAACCCTGGTATTAAATAAAGTGAAGAAATACTCTTTAAAATTTATTGCAGTTCACCTAAATATAAGTATAAAAAGTCCGTCCGGCCTGTACCGGGAGGAAAAGGTAATTTTCCAATACCTTCGTTTTAAAATTTTAGCTAATGTTACTCGAAAACAGCAAGCTAAAATGCAAAGAACCCGTTTACAAAAGATTCGTTAATACTGAATTTGAATAAGAAATTCGCCAAATTATTGAGCTATAGCCAAGTTGGCTTCATTTACGAAGACTTATTTTGGTCGCCAAATTTGGCGATATTTCGCCAATTGTCGCCAAGTTTGGCGAGAATTTGGCACTAACGGATATGAATATATAGTTTTATGCGTATGATTGGGAAAATGATTACAACAATGAAATAAAATAATTTGCGAGAAATCGCGTTCACTAAATCTCATAAATTAATCGTTCTTTTTTGTAATGTGCTGTCTTGTTTCAAAATGGCAGCCACCCTAGAATTTCAAACTGCTCTATCTCAGACATTTCTTAAGATAAAGCTAAAACAAAAAATGCTCTGGAATCCTTGTATCAAAGCCTAACACTTAATTAAAAATAAATTTAAATTTTTAACTTTTTTGCATATTTATTTTAGTTTTAAAATTTTCAGTGGCCGCCATTTTGAAACAAGATGGCGGACCAAGCTGACCAACGAACTTGTTCGGGGTATTGGTGAGCTTAATACACACAATTAGTTTAATCCAATTTTATTTACGAGCGTTATCGTATGACATAGATCATATATATATATATATATATATACATATATATATAATAATAATAAACTCCAATGGAAAATCACTTGCAGAACCATTATCACAAAATCCAACCAAAATCTATAAACCACATAAGTGCAATACTAGAAAAACAAAACTAAATTTACACAGAACCAGAAAACGCAACTAACTACTTAAACTCATAACAAAAGAACACAACAAATTGCAGCAAAAATTAAAAAAGCCAATAAACAACAAAGAAAAGCTAAAACAACCTGTGTCAGGTGGCATGGCTTGAGACATGCACTGCTGGGTTAAACTAGTTTTACGCATGCAACATTCCCCTAACCTGACAAGTACAGATTGAAAAAGAATGAAACTTAATAACGAAAGGAAGATAACTAAAGCCAGACTACACCAACAAATTCTCGATTTACACCTACAAACTATAACTAGACTACATCATCAAGTTCTCAACTTACATCACGGCAAACATCCCACTACACCGAAATACTAAAGCCAGACTACTCCATCAGGTTCTCAACTTACATCACAGCTAACAACCCACTACACCGACAAACTATAACCAGACTACACCATCAATTTCTCAACTTACAGCAAAGCAAACATCCCACTACACCGACAAACTATAGCTAGACCTTATTTTGGTCGCCAAATTTGGCGATATTTCGCCAATTGTCGCCAAGTTTGGCGAGAATTTGGCGCTAACGGATATGAATATATAGTTTTATGCGTATGATTGGTAAAATGATTACAACAATGAAAGAAAATAATTTGCGAGAAATCGCGTTCACTAAATCTCATAAATTAATCGTTGGTTTTTTGTAATGTGCTGTCTTGTTTCAAAATGTCAGCCACCCTAGAATTTCAAACTGCTCTATCTCAGCCATTTTTTAAGATAAAGCTAAAACAAAAAATGCTCTGGAATCCTTGTATCAAGGCCTAACACTTAATTAAAAAATAAATTTAAATTTTTAACTTTTTTGCATATTTATTTTAGTTTTAAAATTTTCAGTGGCCGCCATCTTGAAACAAGATGGTGGACCAAGCTGACCAACGAACTTGTTCGGGGTACTGGTGAGCTTAATACACACGATTAGTTTCATCCAAATTTATTTACGAGCGTTATCGTGTGACATAGATCATATATATATATATACTATATATAATAAACTCCAATGGAAAATCACTTGCAGAACAATTATCACAAAAGCCAACCAAAATCTATAGACCACATAAATGCAATACTAGAAAAACAAAATTAAACTTACACAGAACCAGAAAACGCAACTAACTACTTAAATTCATAACAAAAGAACACAACCAATTGCAGTAAAAATTAAAAAAGCCAATAAACAACGAAGAAAAGCTAAAACAACCTGTGTCAGGTGGCATCTGGGTTAAACTAGTTTTACGCATGCAACACTCCCCCATACCTGACAAGTACAGATTGAAAAAGAATGAAACTTACATAACGAAAGGAAGCAAACTAAAGCTAGACTACACCAACAAATTCTCGATTTACACCACAGTAAACAACCCACTACACCTACAAACTATAACTAGACTACATCATCAAGTTCTCAACTTACATCTCGGCAAACATCCCACTACACCGAAATACTAAAGCCAGACTACTCCATCAGGTTCTCAACTTACATCACAGCTAACAACCCACTACACCGACAAACTATAACCAGACTACACCATCAATTTCTCAACTTACAGCACTGCAAACATCCCACTACACCCACAATTTATAGCTAGAGTACACCATCAAGTTCTCAACTTACATCACAGCAAACAACCCTCCACACTGACAAACTAAAGCTAGACTACACTATCAAGTTCTTAACTTACATCACGGCTAACAACCCACTACACCGACAAACTATAGCTAGACTACACCAACAAGTTCTCAACATACATCACGGCTAACAACCCACTACACCGACACTCCCGCAATTATCACATCAACAAAACATCGCTCGTATTGAACACTCCTAACAATTCGTCACTATAACCTTTATTTCTTATAAATTTGTATGTTAGGTCAGACAAAAACTGAACCGGATAACCTTGTGTTAACGCCATATAATAAAATTCAGCTATATTCCTAGCAATATTTGCATAGTTAGAGTACAATTTCTCAATACGGCATAAACCATTTATAAAAATATTTCTGAAAATGGACAAATGTATATTTGAACTGAAACGTAACATTTTAATAGTATCAAAATTAAAATAATTTCTCTTATCGTAAATATTTGTTACCAGTTCACCATTAGAAACATCTAAAGTTACATCCAGAAAATCGACACATTTAGAATTATTTGACGCAATTTTCATGCTTAAACAATTTGGATAGTGATTAAAGCTGTAACCATTCAAGGAATTGTTAATCTCGGCTAATAGAACATCATCTATGTATCTGTAATATATTACATTTTTATTTGCAGTATCTTCTTTTTCATATGTATATAAATAAATATCAGCTAGGATGGAGCTGCAGCTCCCACCCATGGGAATACCTTTAATCTGTTTGTAAACCCGTTTACTATCATTAAATAATTTTCTTTAACTACAAAATTAAAAAGAGTTGTGAACTGTTCAGAGCGTATATTTTTAATATTGAACTCCTAAAAAAAATCCATAATTTTACTCTGCAAATCATCTAAATTAATACTATTGTATAAATCTTCAAAGTCATAAGTATGAAATTCCGTTATATTGCACAATTTTCTTAAAGTGTTAATTAATTCAAAACTGTTTTTAATTATACATGTAGATTTTTCTTTTAAAATTATAGCAAATATTTTGTTTAGAATGTGTAGAAACTTTTTATTTGCCGTAACCAAATTTGAACCGAAACCACATGTAATTGTTCTAAAGGTCACAGGAGTTTTATGAAATTTAGGGATTAAAACTAGATACGGCAGTTCGTTGCTATGTTATTTAATATTTAATTTCTTGTAGAAACCCCTGATCTTATTACCAATTACTTGTTTGCTTGATTTTAAGAGCTTATAATTCGCCTTATTATCATAACTACCACGTAGAATTTCTCCATAATTATTGCATAGTTAGAATTTGCTTTATCAACGTATGTGATAATAAAGTTGTTCTGAAGCTGATTTATAGAACTCCTTAAATCATTATAGTATTCGCCTGTAACTCCATCACTTTTTTTTTATTATAAATCATGTTCATTTCCTTCAAAATGTTATATTTCCACTCCAAAAAAAAAAACACTTTCGGGTAAGCCATATTTATTCATCAATTTCTGAACAAAGATATCTACATTTTTCGTTATACGTTGTATAGCATGAGTTTTTGTAATAATCCTTTTCAGGCGATACTTCGTACCGTAACACATATAATTTCTAAGGTTGATGTTTTGCACGATATTTAAATTACCTGTTAAAACATGTCCATACGTTTCATTTATAAAACTCTTGTATTTCGCGTCATTACAATGACAGACACTACTATCTATTCCTTTTGCAATTCTTTAGCATATCCATTACAGTTAAATATTGCACGTCCCAATGGCTTATCATATCTAAATGCCTTTACAATCTCAATTTTCTTAACTGGCAATAATTCGTTATATTTGTTTAGAATTGTGTTAAAATTAATGCCACTCATTTTGTGACCAATATAGTCCATAACAAAATACACTTTATTATCAATTTTATCTTGTTTATTCTGTAGCTTCAAATATTCTTCTAGACTTTGTTTTCTTACTCTAAATTTTAATAAATCCAAACTCATATATATGAGTTATATATATATATATATATATATATATATAAATGAATAGTTGAGGGTGGTTTTGGGGTCTGGAGGTCATGATTGGTGAAAATATACCAAAATTTTCCGGAATTGCTTTCCTCCGAACGGCTGTAATAGGTAGCTTTATACTTTTTTGTATTGAAAGGTACCTAAAAGCATACTTCCAAGAGAATAATTTGTGCAGTGCATCCTTAACTGAAGTTCCAATGACACTTTTATTTTCTTGTTATTTATATTTGTTTTGCTTTTGTTTTATTGAAAGCGTGAATATCTAATAAAAGTTATTTATTTATTAATTTATTTTTTGAAATATCGAATTTTGATGTAATCGACAATCGCAAGCTGAAAAGTCATGCATTTTTTTGTTGGAAAATCGGGGTAAATATATTTAATGCAAAATAAAAATATTAGTTTCTTTTTAAAAAATAAACGATTTTATGTAATAGAAATACAACATTTCTGGTTGCCACTCAACTAAAAGTAATTAAAAAAACAAATTTGTAATTAATGATATACAGTGATCTCTCTCTCTTTTTTTTTTTTTTTTTTTTTTTTTTTTTTTTTTAAGGGTAATTTTCGTTTTCTTAAATCGCAGAATTTATAAATTGAATTTTACTGTTTTAAAATAGTGGTATGAAAAAGTAATTACTGAACGTCGCGTATAAGCGAGAGATCACTGTACTTTGGAATTTAAAAAAATTGGTAAGTGAGTTTTGTTGTGGTTTCGCTATTTTGGATATTAGACGGCTACTGTTTAAAGACATGATTTAAAATAAAGAAACAAAACTTTTATAAACTTTTGCTGAAAAAAGAAAATGTATTACAACTATTTTCCCATGCAATATGAAATTTGTTTAAAATAAAATTTCTTATTTTTTTTTTACTTTTAGCAAAATTATTGTTGTTGTTAATTCTGATAGTAATTTCTAAATAGGCATTCTACTGAATTCTGCAGTGTAGAATTTCATTGTATACTGCTTTTTCTAGAAAATATTGTGTTAAATATAGAAAAAGCAAATATTACTTTTATTTTTTACTGGTGCCTAAAACAAATTTTGTATGCTCTTTTAGAGGGTGCATATATGCACCCATGGTCCTGAATGGGTTAAATAATTTGATAAATATATAATTACAAAAAAAAAAATAAGTCAAAATTATGAAAATTAATAATTATAAGAATACTAGATGCCTATAAAAAGACTTTTACATAAGATATAATTTCCAAACTAGTATAATTTGAAAATTTTAATACAGTTCTTAATAGTAAATTCATATATTTCCAAAGCTAAAGGAAATTTTAATACATACTTTAAATATAAAACAGTTTTGAATAAAAAGAAAATAAATTAAAGCTAAGTGATGTATTTATTTTTTCTTTGATTAAGTAGTGCGAAATAACTTTTATTTATTATCTGAGCAATATCTAATTAAAGAAATATTACATAATATAACAAAATGCCTTTTTATATAATATATTTTTAATTTGTCTTAGAATTCAGAAAATGCTTTTTAATCGAATTAATATCTCTGAAACTTTAAGATATATAATTCCATCTGTAAAATATATATTTCAATTTGAAAAATTATGTATTTCAGGAAAAAACACATTTACTCTTTTCAAATTAAGTTTATGAATTATTAAGTTTATATATTCTTCGGTGTCCAATATTCATCTTTCTTTTACAGTTGAAATGATTAATATTTCAAACATGTTTATTTAGTTTCTGATACATTAGGAAATAAATCAGACAAAATGACAGCAACTTTTAAGACATATAATAAATTTCAAACTAAAAATGAATTTTTCGAAAATATTAATAAATCAGTGTAAATAAAGCAATTGTGAAAAAATTCGATTAATTTATTTTCTTTCGAATAAAAACATTTTTTTATTAGGTAGTGAGTTGCATTGAAACTATCAGGATTGCTTTAAACTTTAAATTATATTAAGCAGAAAATAAAACACGATTGCAATTTAACCCTTTCCGGCACAGACAAATTCTGTTCGTAAAATGAGAAATTACTGACTGACACCGGAATTTACAAACGACTTTTCCTGAAAATAAGAACTCCTTGTTTTAAGCTTTGATTGTAGAAACATTATTTTATTAAAATATTCTTGGTGCCGTTTGCAAGTTTGGAATTAAAATTAGGTGTGCCCAGAGTGGGACCACTGTGCCGGAAAGGGTTAAATTTCGAATTATCCTGACAGTGTAACACAATATTTCATTAAAATAAGCATACGAAAGTAAGACAGTTAAATTAAATATAACGGTATTGCTTTTTTAACAATAAATTTACGCTTTTTACGAGAAATCAGAAAATTAAATACTAAATAGTCTGGAAAAGTCGGCATCCTGAACGTATGCATAAAGAATACACATCAACAGAGTTGCCAAGTTTCCGGCTTTTTGTATACCAATATTTTCTAAGAAAATATTGTTCTTTTGACTCGAAGAATTCTTCGATTTAAAAGAGCAACATTCTCTATAAAAAATACTGTTAGAGAAAAAGCCGGGACTTAGCAACTCTGTATCGATGTCACAAATGATGTTTCTGTGCAGTAAATTCAACTGCTGAATTCAGGGAAAGTTTTCTCAGAGTATGAAAATGTCCCATCGGAAGATTTCGGATTTTGAATATATTAACACATTTGTGATTGCTGATGCGAATTCGCGTTTTTTTTTTTTTTTTTTATCACGTGTGCAGTTTTGTCCACGGGCCGTACTTTTGTATTTCAGTATATGTTACATTATTTATACGCAATATTTGTCGAAAAAATTAAAGAAGACTTGCTAAAAAGCTGCATTTAATGTCACAAATATAAAAAAGATGTCACAAATATAAAATATACTATTACATTATAAAATAGTTTTTAAAAACTTAAAAACTTCTGACATTTTGCGTCCAGCGCTTTCGATCAGACCTTGATCGTCATCAGGGCAGCTTTGATTGCATACTAAAAAATTCCTAAACGTACTCCGTCTTCGGCTGGGTAATCGGGTGAATCTACTTTAGAGTGGAAGGGGGGGGGGAGAGAAAAGAGAAAAGGAGACAGAAAACTGAACATTTCTATGCAACTTTAACAAAACATCTTCTATTTTAAAACTTTAACCATATACCCGGAATGTTATATGACATGTTATCGTTAATAGCCTTATTACCTTGTATTAAAATTTCTATGGACTTTTTTATTAACGAAATATGATAATGGGAGGTAGGAATAATGATTCTTACTTCATTAAAACGAATGTTTAAATTTTGCTGTTGGTTAAGTCTTGCTAACGCTGTGGTTTGTCTACTAACCTTAATATCACTAACGTGTAGACAAACCACACCGTAATAACATCTTTTATATTTGTGACCTCTTTTTTTATATTTGTGACATCTTTTTTATATTTGTGACATTAAATGCACCTTTATAGAAAGTCTCCTTTATTTTTTCGTTATTTTCAAGGTGAATGTGACATTCCACAGTACCGTAATTTCGCGCGTATACGCCGCACCTCAGACAATTCGATTTCCTACCAGAATTCATTTTAAATAAAATGTGACTTACTTCTGCTTAGCACTTATTTGACTTCTTATTTTCAATAAAATTCCAGTTTGAAAAAGACTGAACTAGGGTGCGGCGCTTACGCGCGAAATTACGGTATATGTTTTTTCATATGTATATTGGTACAACATTTGTATTCATACTATTACTATACTATGCATATAACTACTCAGATTAGAAACAGTTCCTTTATTATATCGATTCAGTTGTATTATAAACACGAACGTAGAAAATATATTTCTAAAACAAATTCAAAATTCACACGTAATGTCCATAGGCGGGGTTTTTGGTTTACTAGAAGAAAATGAACTATCACCATCTATATTATAAAGGACAAACGTGTGCTTACGTAACGCTGACCTCATTTTGCGAATGGCAACACTTGATGATGAAATTTCGGTTTTGCGATTGTTGCTAATTATTTTTTTTAAATTTCTAAAAACATCACACATTTTTAATTTTTACACCGTTACGTAAGGGAAAAAATATCAAATACAATTTGTTTGAAAACTGTATCTTAATTGACTGATTCATTACGGCATTTAAATTAAATTTCAAGCTTGTGTTTTTTTAAAGTCCTCTATCGCTTGTAGACGATTACAAAATATTAATCCGTTTGCACTTTAAACAATATAAAAAGTTCAGCATTTGTTTCCACAGGGCTCCCACCGATCCGTTTTTTGAAAACCTGTAATTTTTAAGAAAACTTTTCGTGGTAGGTTTCTATAACAATTGCAAGAAAAACGCCCTTCCCGGTAAGTTTCTACGAAATTTAGAAGCAAGAATTTTCTTTGAAAAAAAGTGGTGTTCAAAAAACGGACCGCGTGGGAACCCTGTTTCCAGCTAATATTCAATAACGAAATTAAAACTTCATTAACCCGTTAACGGACATTGGTTTCCCTACGAAACCACAAAATTTTAATTACGAAATTCAACAACGACAGCAAAATTTTAATAGAAATGTTTTCCATTTATTATGTATGTGAAACATCGCTTTCTTTCTTTCTTTTTTTTTTCTGTATATAAAAATAAATTTGTTCATAATTTTCGGTGTCAATCATTTATTTCAACATTTTAGCAATTGAAGTGCTATATCGGTTAAAGGGTTAAGCAATAAATAAAAAATGGTATAAATAAAACACAAATTTAATAGACATGTCCCGCATAGCATGCATGGTCACTGTGACGTTACTGCGAGTCACAATTGTCACGGCAGATCTGTGACCAAAATGCCACCATACAGAGAGGTCACATTGTGACTTAAGTGTGAACTTCTTTAAAAACTCTAAAAAACGTACAGGACTATTTCAAAACATGTTATTTATAGTCAAAAATACTTTTCTTTTCAATTTTTAAATTTTTGTGACGTCACAGTGACGTCATTGCAAGTCACGCATGTTACGTTATACCTGTTACTAAAATATACTACCATATCGTGAACTCACACTGTGACAATTATGTGAATTTTAAAAATATTTGAAAATGAAAAGATACATTTTACTTAGTGCCATCTTTCTTCATTTGATACATTTGAGAGCCATTGACCTTAGTAATTTTTGTTGCCCCTTGTAAATTAATTTATAGTCACTTATTCCTTTATCTAGCTAAAAAAAAATGACCTGCATATATATATAATTTTTTGTAACAGTGCAATTGTAGATTATCATACTAAGGTAATTGGATATGAAAACTAGAAAACGTTTTCAATTTTATAATTTATTTTTTAATTTAAAAAAAGTGTTATTTTCTATGAAAAATTAATAATTTGTGTTAAAACAACTTCAAACAATTTTATCAATTACAAATTACTTCTACTATTGATAAAAGCTGAAAAATAATATAGTGAAGGGAGGTGATTGTTCATTGCGAAGTGCCATTAAAATGTGAAGCCACAATGTGGTCAAAATTTAAATACAGATAATGGGATATACTGAGAAAATTAAAGTTTATTTTTTGTATGCTAGTGCTTTATTTAAATTGTTGTGTACCTTTATGGATGAAGTAGATTATGAATATCATAAACGTATAAAATAAGTAATTTGCTCTTCTTAGAAGTATAAAACTATGACATTTTATCTCCAGAAATTTCCATATAATTTTTTTAGCTGCTCAAGCCTTATTTTAAAAAATAAAATCAATTCTCTAGGAATTATTTAATTTAAAAATTACATTTAGTAAACCTGACATAAAATAAAATAAAAGAAATGGAATTATTTCAGTGAATTGCACATCTGTTAACAAGAAGTTGAAAACATTTATATTTTTTTTATGATTGCTAAGAAAATTGACCAGCTGCTCAATATTTGCAAAAAGAACTCGTTCCCAACTTATCGTCTGCGGTGAAGCTATTTTGAAAAGTGGTTGGTTTCATTCGAAGGGTTTTTATTTATTAAGTCAAAGAGTGGCAAGGATAATTCCCGTTTCGTTTCTTGTTTTTTTTTCTTTCTTTCTTTTTTCTTTCTACTTTTTTTTTAGTGCTAATGCAGACCACTAAACAGTAAAACACGACATTTAATTGTTGGATCGGAACAGCCAAGAAATGTTCTCTAGAAAAATCTGTCGTCTTATCGGATTTAAGAATTCAGATTAAAATATAAGTCCGAAAATACTTACAATTGCTTTGGCGGTTATGATATGTATTCGTCAATGCTATTGTAATGTTTTTGTACTTAATTTACTTGAAAAACACTTGTATTCCTCGGATTACTTCCATGATGCCATAAAGAATTACATTTGCTAAAAAAAGGTATGTAAAAATTTTATTATTTCAATCTACATAATTAAAGTGTAGAAAGAACACCAACAGCAAAGCTTGAAATTTTTTTGTTGTTATGTATACTAGTAAGAATTTAAATATTAATTAAATGTTAACTATTTGAGATTAATATTAGATTAATTTTTCTTTAATTGTATCATATAAATTATCTGTATTGTTAAAACAATGCAAAATATCAGTAATGTTCACTAAACTGCATTCTAAAACTTATACAGTAGATCTCAAATCCGATTGTACGGTATACTATGTATTATGGTATCAGAATCACAGAAAATGTTACTGTGGTTCTTGCCCTGGAATCAAACATCAAGCCAGATAGATATCATGTCATTGGTGTATCATATATTACTATCGATGAATCGTAAATTATTAGAAAATTGTACAATTTCTTCACATCAGATGCTAAATAGAGTGGCTGCGGTGCAGTGCGTTATCAACAAAAAATGATCGGTGTTTCCAAAAAATAATCTATTGCAAAACTTATTATTTAAAAAAGATAGCAGTTTCTTAAATATATATATAATTTTTAAATAGATTAAGTTTTTTTTCTTTTCTTTTTTTTTTTTAATTAGCAAAAAATTGTTCTTATTTTTTATAGTTATCATTTATAGATAAAGTAATACCAGTCAAATACTGGAGTAAACGTAATTAAAACACATATAGTATTTAAAATAGAGGTCCCATGCATGATTTATAGTATATCTTATTTTGAAGGTTAAATTTTTGCTTTTCTCTTATTAAAAATATAAGATACTGTTTAAAACATATTGAAATATTTGATAAAAGGTATTTTTGTAAATTACAATCCTTAAAGGAGAGAAAAGACCCCCCCCCCAAAAAAAAGGGGGGGGCAAAGTATCAGTTTTTTTTTAAAATTATGAACTCAAATTACATAATATAAATTTTTGAACGTGGTTTAGAATGGTGGATTTATAATTTGAAAATTTCGTTGCTAGTGGAGGTATCGAGAAATAATTTTGTGGTACATTTTAAATAATTGTGACAATTTAACGCATTAAAAATTTATTTGTCAAGATATGTCAACATTACGTGCATAAAAATATTCAATATTGATAAAATAATAAAATAATTATTCAGTTTAGGTAATTTTTCCAGTTGTGTTATCGAATTTTTTTACCGTAAAAATTTATATTTAAGTTCTGCATTTAGTATTCTATCAAAAACTATAAATGAAATAATTTGTAAAGAAAATATATATATATATATATATATTTTTTTTTTGCGTTTATGATCTTAAGTTTTAAATTTCATTTGCTTCGAAAAATGTTTTACTGCTTGACACAATGTTTATTATTTAATAATATCTCACAATAGATAGATCTATTATTTAAATGGATTCCTAACATAAATATTTCACAATGCTTATTTTAAAATCCATATTTATATTTTCATTAAAGTTGTTCTCAAATCCAAAATAACTAATTTCTGAATTAATTTTTATTCGGACACACATGAAATTGGCAGGTGTTCTTAATCAGAATATATTTAATAGAATGGCGTTTTCCATTTTTTGGTAACGGCAGAAGATGCGTTTCAGAAAACACTATCAAAGTCGGTGTTTTGAACCGAATTTCCGACGCGCAGCGTGAGAAACGGGAAAAACGTGACCGAAATTGATCTTAAGTGTTTCATTTCTCTAAAAATGGAAAACGCTATTCATTCCAAATCGCTTTAATAATCAGGCATGCAAGTGCCATGCGTTTAAATTTTTTTTTCATAAATGTGTCAGAAAGTTTCGTGATACTGAGAGAGGGGAAATATGGCAAAGTATACACATTCACAAGACTTCAATAACATAACAGCAAAATAGCATAGTTTTAATTATTGTCAATATTTTTCGTGGTTACATAAAACAAATGGAAGTAGAAGTTAATTTAAAAAGTTTTTATTTGCACAATAGAATTTCATATTGTTGAAATATTTACTTTTATTATAATTTTTAATAGATTCATTTATTATTTTTAATTTAGTATTCGTTTTTTGCATTTATAGTTTTCTTGCTTAACGGCTACATTAGTCGGTTTCGCAATCAGATGCAAAGTTTTAATTTGAATACGAATTGCATTAATAAAAATTATTGCTGAGCCATTCCTTATCGTCGATCTTATCCGGATTTGGTAAAATCTTGTTATCCGAATCTATGCGAAATCATTTATCAGGTTCGGTCGGGTTGTGGGTCTACAGATTTTGTTGTTGTTGTTGTTGTTGGGTTAGGGTAAGAATATGGGTTGAATCGAAATATAATTTCAGTCAACCATCATTCATGTTCAAGTCGACATTCAACCATGTTCAAGAAGTATATAACCGGATTCGTGCATAACTCTATATTCGCGTATGCAAGATTCTATTCCGAACAAGACTTACAGTAAAAACATTATACCCAACTCGGGTCAGATCGAGTTCACGAAACTCAGGTCACCCGACCACTAATCCAAATCTATTCTGTAGCCAAACAAATCCAAAAAAGTTCGATCCGAACTTTCTGGATTGGATTCGGGACCCGGTGCAGTGTCGTCACAAACTTGTAGCATAAAAAAAGACGATCCGAACAATCCGGATAGGATTCGGGTAAAATCTGGTCACCCTATCCGATGCAGATTCGTCACATTTTTCTCATTGAAGTCGCACGGTGACTTCACAAAGTAATCACATTGTGAGGTCACAGAAAGCCTTGAAAACGGCCATAACGACCTCACATTTATGTCACAGTGACTTCACATCGACGTCACTTGACGTCACGACGACGGTCACAAAGTCACAGTGTGACTTCACACTGACGTCACCATGACGTCACCATACCTTACGGGGTAATTGAAATAAGCGCTTAAAACCACTGGAATTATCAGAATAATAATAAAAAGAACTGCTGAAGATAACAAAATTTTTATCGGCTGTTAACGTCTTGCACGACGCCAAGACGAAATTACCGCTTTTAATAGATTTCAAAATTTTATTTGAATATACAATTGACATATTTCATATAAAAATGCTCTTTGCTTTCGTTAGGGGCAATCTAATAAAAAATATTGAATGTAAAAAATCTCTTACAGTTTTCAATTAATAAGAAATAAATGGTTTTCACATATATTCTCCACCCCGGGAAGACCGTGTTGGATGTCCTAGTTGTTTTAATAAGCTAGATCAGAGTTGTCTAGCCTTGTTTCCTCAGAATACCATTAAATTTTTATAAAAAGCTTCATATCATTTAATATTAAAAATTCTGCCATGGAATAAGGTGAAGATTTCTGTTAAAAATTTAGTAGCATTCTGCGTGCCTCATATTGGGCAACACTGATCTAGCTTAATAATGCATTGCTGATAGATATTACCCACGCCCCCAGAAATTCCATAATGCGGATCTCGCATAGTTCCTATTTTTAAGACCACTATTTCTGAATAGAAATTTTCGCTTTATTTGACTGGAAATTTTAACATTAAATTAGATGGATAATTATTCGGAAACAGTAGTACTAAAAATTTAATGTAGTATGGATATAACTACTTTGATTTGAAACAGCATCCTTTTTATACACAGCCACGTTCGGTAATCAAAAATAGGAACTTCTAGAAGAAGGTCACGCAACCTGCTGACCATAATGTTGTGCTGCGTGCAATGTTGGGCGAATATGCTCGTGTGATACGGCTAACGGCCATTAAGCAGTTAGGAATCATACAAAAGCAGCACAAAAGAATAACCTTGCTAAACACTTCACTGTAAAAAAAAGATAAATGTTATTTGATTTAGCAAACGAAGTTTAGCAAATTTAGCAAATTTATTTTACGAAAATTTGATATATATACTAACGATTTTGAAAAGCGTTACAGAAAAGCGCCTAACAGAATTTATACATGCAAGAGTAACAGAATAGTGCTAATTTTAATGCCAAACATAATGCTGCAATTTAGCAAGTTTCTGGAGCGTGAAAATATTTACGCTCATGCTGTTTTAACTGTTTAAAATGAACATAATTTTGTTAATCTTGTATAAATTCTGTTGCAGATCTGAAAATGTCTCTTAAAAACTGATAGTACCCGAAAAAATGATATTTCGTGTTGATACTGGATTGAGACAACTAATTAATACACTGTAAAAACTACTCGTTTCCGAAAATTAACTAAAGCACACTATTGTTTCAGAAATTCTTCTTTAAACCTCGAAAATTTACTTTTTGAGGTTTCTGAAGATAAAAGAACATTTTACGGAGTCGTGGGTACCGGAATCGTGTAATAATTACGCCCCCCCCCCCACCGTACCCTACAACTGCGCAAATTCTTCCAGGAAAAAAGTTTTCAATTTAATGCTGGTTCCAAACTTAAATGAATTTTTAATCTTTAATATAAAATGTATTTTTAAAGAAATATATATACGTTAAAATTCTTATTTTATGATTAAAATCAGTTTATTTATTAAAAGAGCATTGGGTAAAAGTTTATATGTCGAAACTGTCTAAAACAATTCGCATTTATATTACGATCAATAGCTAAGATAACGTAACACGCTAAAACAAAATATCACTCTAATAATACATTTGGGATTTGATTTTAAATTAAAAATAGTTTTTCGTACAGAAATAACAACCCTAAAACAATAGTATTATACGTTTATTGGCAAATCATTATTCCAAATCGACAAATAATACTTCTACACAATGAGATATTTATTATTTTTAAATTATGCTTAAGTATATAAAAGAAGAATATTTTTAGGCATTTATCATTTCGCAATTGTGTTTGCAGAGCTCTTACTTTGTTCATTTTTTGAACACAAAATAAAAGTTTATATAAAATAAATATTTTTGTTTAACAAATGATGCTTTAACATAAAGAGATATTTATTCTTTTTAAATTATGCTGAAGAGTTAAAAAATAATATTTTTAAGACATTGCAAGTTTAATAACAGGGCTACCACTCGGTCACTTTTTTCACCATCACTTTTTTAAATGAAAAATCATCTTTTAAATGCTAAAAAGGTGTAAATTAACAACATAAAATAACTTTTATTAGGTTTTTATTAATAATATTCTTATTATTGAAACATCCTAAAAAAGTTATTTTATGTTGTTAATTTACACCTTTTAGAATTTAAAAACAACCTAATAAAAGTTATTTTATGTTGTTAATTTACACCTTTTTGCATTTAAAAAACAATCTATTAAAAGTTATTTTATGTTGTTAATTTACACCTTTTAGAATTTAAAAACAACCTAATAAAAGTTATTTTATGTTGTTAATTTACACCTTTTAGCATTTGAAAGAAATATATTATTACAAGATGTTATAATTTATTATATTGAAAAATCTTCATTTTAGATTTCGGTGGTAAATTTTGAAGAACCCTACATCGAAGTCTATTTTTTTTACAAATATTGTAAAAACCTACTACGAAAATTTTATTTAGAAATACTAGTATAAAAGAACACAGACCAGTGTGAGCCTTGTATCGATTTAAAACATGCATCTTTTTATTTTGAAGTAGCAGACAAAAAATGGCAAAATGAACAAGAATTTCCGAGAAAATTTAATGAACTATTTTTTTTTCCAAATTATAAAGAGGCAGTTAGGAAACAAATAATCGTGAAAACTTTTAGTTTCAAAGCGAAATTGAAATTTGAAGTTTTTTCCTTTAAAGAAATTTTTTTGTAGCAATTTACATTACTGTTACAGGAACTACTTTAATTTCCAAATAGAAATACTGAACAGAAAAAGGAGTGCATTAAAACTAAATTGTAATTGAAAATTTAATATTACGCTGATAATGTCGAAACAGTTTATTAACGTTCGGAAAATAAATGAATGTAACAATGAAATTGCTTTAATTACCAATGTTTTGTATTTAATGTGAGTGATATACTTTTATAATATGTCAAAAATATAACAATGCACATATAAAGAACTAACAATTCTCTATAAATGTTGTACTTCAATTTTTTTTTTTTTTTTTTTTTTTTTTCAAGAAACGTAAACGAATTCTAAAATTTTTAAGTAATTCCAAAATAATTTATTTTGGAAAATAAATAAACTTTTGTTAATACATTTTAATATAAAAAAAGTATTTATGAAATAAGTTATTACTGTTACAACGTTTCCTTTAACCCCTTGAAGGGCACCGGTATATTATATATACCACTTAATTTTAATCCCAAAATGTCACAAGGACACCAGAATTTTATAATCAAATTTTGATTTTATAAGTTACATGAGGAAAAGCTTTTACCTTTTTTTAAAAAAAATTGTCCGTGAATCCTGGTGTCAATCAATCCCTTCAATATTTTAGCTACAAGACTGCTTTGTCCCTGAAGGAGTTAAATTAAAACTAATTTGTTCAATAAAAAGTCATGCGAGTTATACTACAGGGTTCGTACGCCTCAAGGGACTTGAATACCAGATTTTTCTCAAAGTAATGGATACCATATTTATGACTTTTTTCAAGAAATAATGCAAATGTTACTTTACGAAATGTGTGGTATTAAAACTCCTGAGGCATACGAACTGTGCATTAACTTGCATTTTCCTTTTCCTCTTTATATAAATAGTCTAACACTGTTTACGTTTGTTTTGAGATCAATATGTAACTAGAGTAATATAATAGCATAAAGTACAATAAAATATCCTTACAGTGATGTATATATGAATTAGTTAAAAGTTAAACTTTAATAAATAAATTATGTTCCTCTGTACCACTATATTTAAATAAAAGTATTCACTTTATGTAATCTCAGTTGCCGAACAGTTGATGTCGGTTAACCCTTTAACGGGTAAAACACTTCAATTGCTAAAATGTTGAAATAAATGATTGACACCGGCAATTATAAACAAATTTATTTATATATAATAAAAACATAATAAGTAAAAAACATTTCTATTAAAATTCTGCTGTCATTGTTGAATTTCGTAATTAAAATTTTGTGGTTTCATAGGAAAACCAATGTCCGTTAAGGGGCTTCCGAGTTGCAATCAACTTTACGCCCAGTCTATGAGAGAGTAGAGTGTCTTGTAATAAATTGAGCCATTGGGAAAAGTTAAGAGGTATTGTTAACTACATGAAAAAAAGAACATTTACAATTTAATGGATCGATGAAAAGTTAAGAAAAGAGATGGAAACAAAATTGGAATAAAAATGTAAAGCGAAGGAGATTATATATATATATATATATATATATATATATATATATATATATATATTTATTTTTTTTGGGGGGGGGGAGGGCTGGGGGAGGTGTATAGTTTAGGTAATAAATTTTAATTAAGAAATTAGGTATTACTAATGTGGAAAAAATTACAAAAATATGTAATCTCAGTCCGAACAGTTGATGTCGGTTAAGGGGCTTCCGAGTTGCAATCAACTTTACGCCCAGTCTATTGTGAGTAAAATGTCTTGTAAAAATGAGCCGTTGGGAAAAGTTAAAATACTTCAATGAGCAATTAAAAGAGAAAAGAAGAAAAATTTAAACAATGGTAAAAAACAAATATGGAATTCATAGTAAAACGAAAGAGATTAAGGATAGAGTCTAAAAATAAGAAAGTAAAATGGTATAGCTGTAGTAAGTTTACTACTGAATGTAATCTCAGAAATCAGTTATTAATAGAGGTGAAGAATCATTCGATAAAATTTGTGGCATTTTCCCCTAAATTTGTTTATAAAAAAGATATATCCAAAGAAAATACCTGCAGTGTAGGGTTAATAACATATCTAGGATTTGTCTTTAAATTAAAAAAAAAAGATATTTTACTAAAAATATATTCTTTAAATATTAGGGAAAAAATATTTACCAATAAAAATATACTTTAATTTGACAAATAATAACTCTAAAATAATGTATTTTTTATTTAGAATCATATATAACAGGGTTCGTACGCTTAAACAACAATTCTTTCATAGAATTTATCGACTTATTTAAATGCAGAAAAGTATTAGAAATCCTGCAATTAAACACGGCGTCTACAATTTCTGCTCATTTAAATGTTAATTAGAAATTTTCTAATTAGAAAAAGTGGTGCCAGACTACATGGAAGTTCCAAGGAGTGTACGCACCGTGATAAGTCGAAAAATTGTGGTAAAAGCAAAGAAACATAGCATAAGAAACATACAAAAAGTATTTTAATTCGTTAAGGTACTTTCATGAATTATAACATACAGGCTTTAATTATGAAACATTGGGAAAACGATTAAGTAAAGGATGGCGATTTTCAAGAATCATAACAATTTTCTTATAAATTAATATCATATATGGTTGGCCAGGACCAGCTTCCGCACTGCGGGTTTTTCTTGTGTGTGTGTTCTTACGCACTCACCGATAAAACCAGATGCACGTCCTTTTTGAAACAATTTTTGCTGTTTTAATTTTGTCTTAAAAAGTAAAGAATATGGAGTTTTTTTTGTTTATGCTGATTAAGGAGAGATTTTTAAGTTATTTAATTTTGAAAATAAGTTAATATTTACTTTTAGTTTCATAACGTATCGAAATTGTTACTGACCTTAAATATGCTGAAATTAAGAGTGTTTTTAGATTTTGAACAGTTCCGTCAAACTTGTAAGATGCTACTTGTAAGATGCTATATATATGTATATAGTTATATAAAGAGATGGTATAAATATCAAAACAAAATATACTACTAAAACTAAACATGATAAAATGTAAATGTAAATATGGAGTCAGAGAAGCTACAGATGAATAATGCATAGGAAATAGATATGTTATTTAAAAAATAATATTAATTTCGCCTTAAAATGACAACATACTAACTCCTGCCCCCCCCCCAAAAAAAAAAAAGTGAAAAGAACAAGATATCCAAAAAATAAATAATGATCCAACTGTAATATATAAAAAACTAAATAATAATAGACAGAACTCACCTTTAAAATAAGGATATTAAATGATTAATACAGATTTAAAAATGTTATCCATGTGCGATCCAAAGTGCCTGACTAGAAAATGCTGTGTCACTGGCAAAACGGAGTACAGTAATAATAAAAAGGAAGTAGCTGGTACAGCCAAGTAGCGATACATAAAAAAAAGGAAATGCTGCAAACTAGCTTTAAAAAGAGGAGTATTTATCATAAGAGAAATTACATACACTGTAGTTATTAATGTAAATCAAGATATAAATAGATATGAAAATTAAGTGGGAATAATATGGTATTAAACAATAGTTAAAATTAGAAAGTATGTAGTTAATAGTATTTAAAAATATGGAAAGGTGATATATGTAATAACTGAAAAGTTTAATAGATAAAGAAGATAATATTAATTAAAAATATATAAATAAATTAAAAATAAAAAGAGATGAATATGTAAAGAAAATATTAATATAAAAAAGTAATAATTTAAGAGGGTGAAAATTTATGCCATGAATGAGGAGACCTTATGATTATGTAAATGATAAAATGATTGTGTTAATCAAAGAATGATAAATAGATGCAGAAAACTGTTAGGCGCATAAAACCCGCTTAAAAAAAATTAGCAGTCCTTCTTCAATTTTCCGTAATGGCATTTCGATTTTATTATTTTTGGGGGGAGAAATTTTATTATTTTATTATTTCTTTATATTATTTTTTAAAAAGTTTTTATAATTTTTTCAACAATCCACGCCCATTCCCCATAATATTATTTTCCAATTTTATAGTTTTTTTACATATATATATATATATATATATATATATATATATATATCAATAATTCAATAAAATCTGAGTCAATACACGAATAACGGACTGTTAGGCGACAAAAGTATGACTTAACTGTTTAATCTATGAAGAATTTCAAACAATTTTTGTTGGAACAAATGGGTTAACTTTACTAGTTGTTGCTTTTTCCATTGTTCACAAAAGGCATCTATGATAGTGACATTGGAATTGACTCTAACGTCAACCTTCGGAACAATGGAAAGTGAGATCTCAAAATGGTGAGTTACCATTAATTATATGAAAAAATTGAAAAATACAAATATTCTTGGGAAATATTGATCGAATTTTTTATACCTTTTTGAGTTTAACTATATATAAAAGAAACTAAAAATAAAAAAGTTTAGTAAGATATTGCAGAAACAGAGAATAAAATAAGTGGTTAATGCTAAAATGATCATTTTAAATTTAAAAATCGGTATAATGAACAATGAAGCATCAGATAAGGAATAAATTGCATTTTTAATTTTAAACAGACAGTCTGAAAACGTTTACCATACTTCATGAGCAATTACTAACTAGAAGATTTTAACATTCTACAATTAAATGTTGTTTTCATAATGAAATATTACCTGCGCTTTTTAAAAAAATTCAGAACGTACTTTATGTACTCATTTGAAAGAATGTAAAATAATAAAATCTAATTTAATCACATGTATTTCTTGAAAAAGGGGGAAAAATGTAAGAAAACATTAAAAACTCTATATCTGACAGCAACAATATTTAGGTCATTTGAGTTATTAACAAGTATTCAGATCCTTAATCATATTGTCCTGCAATCCGCAAGACTTAAAAAATTATCCATTTTAATTTGAAAAAAGTATTTTTTTTTTTACTCAATAATATATTTAATAATATCAAATCATTTTTATGAATCTTAAAAGAATATTTTTAGACATTTGTCATTCAAATGTATTGATTCAAAAAATTTATGTTTAAAATTTTGAATATTAGAAAAAAAAAAATCAGGTAAAAACGGCGCAATCTCCTAAATTTTATTGTAACAAGAAATTACTTTCCGCAATATCAATCATAGGTTAGGCGAAAAGAATAATCGAGAAAATATTTAATTTCGGAAAAAAGGGAAATTTGCAAAAAAAAAAAAAAAAAAAAAAAAAAAAAAAAATAGCGGTTTGAAACTAAAATGCAAAATATTTATTTATTTATATACAGATTTTTTACATTGTTCAGATAGTGTGAAAAATATTTCTATTAACTTGTTGTACTGAAAAATATGTAATTTGGATGTAGCATAATTAAAACGGCTTTTTTAATAATAAATTGTTTTCTGTTGAAATCCCAAATTTTTAGTCACAGAGTCGTGTTTTTTTCCGTTCAGACTTCTACGTCTACGTCTTCATCAGAAATGAGCTGTTCTAGTGCTGTACTTAGTATTAGAACAGGGTTTGTACGCTTTTACCACAATTTTTAACACGTTGACGGACACTTGCGGCTATAGCCGTCACAGCGAAGTTCACCATGTGGCATGACGGCGATAGCCGCCCAAAACGAAACGGTCGTTTTTAGACACTACGACTATAGCAGCACAAATGTGCATTTACCGGCGTACAAGTAGAAGCCCAGTGTCATGTTTTACAAACAATATTTTAGGTTGAAGTTCGTTTTCCACCTGTTATACGAGTTGCAGCTTCAGTATGCACGTGCAGGGTGGCTAGTGGTAAAAAAAAAAAAAATGATACTTACCAGTATATTCTTATAGAAAAATTCAAATTGATTATTTGATCGAATAATCAATATAAATTTTTCTATAAGAATATACTGGTGTTCATCACTTTTCTGACTGTATTTTCCCCTGACCACTAGCCACCCTGACGTTGTTGTGAAGGGAGTAGTGCAACCTAATTAAAGGTGCTGAATTAATCAAAATTAAGTTTATTTAAGCAGAAAGAGTAAAACTATACTTCTAATATTCTAAAAATTACAAAAACATATAGTGTCAATTTTCGAACTTCACTTGTTCCTACTGTCCGTCGACGTGTTAATAGAATTTATCGCCTTATTTAAATGCAGAGAAGTATTACAAATCCTGCAATTAAGTACGGCGTCCACTATTTCCACTATTTAAATATTAAGTAGAAAAATTCAATTAGAAAAATATGGCAAAAGCGTACGAACCTTGTAGAAATATATACTAAAAGGAATTACGGTATGCCCATGTCAGAACGATGTTTCCAACGACCTGCACTATCGCTTTCTTCGCATATACATCGCTACTAAATACTGCATAATTTATTTTTTTACATCATCGAAAAGGACACATAATGTCCATTCAAACGAACGGATTACATTGTCTTTTTTTCTCTATACGAACATTTCAGTGTAACCAGTAATATTTCTACCAACAATGTAAAGAAAAAGAATTATTACTGATTCGTACGTGTTCCACTTATACATGCTGAGCTATACTCCGCGGAATTCTTATTGTTGCCTGTTCCACACATGTCAGAAAATGACACGTGAAACACCCGAAAACAAGAGACCTACATAACAGATTTTGATTATTAATTCACTTCTTTTAAGATTACCATAATATTTTTCTATATAATTTATCCGGTAGAAAGTATTATTTTAGAAAGTAAAACGAATTAAATACTTAACCTTTACAAGCAAAGTTCGGACTGTTCGTACGTTTCATGCCAGTATCTTTGTCTTAATTCTTGGCATAACTTCTGGCATTAAATCAGGTGATGGTTACTATTATAAATAATTTTATTTAGAAAATAGAGATAAGGTATTACATGTGGATGCACAGAATGGAAAATTAAAATGGAAAATTCTTATATTTTACCAAATTAATTTCATTTTTGTTCACACAGTTTAAAATAATTCAGAATTTTGGCAAAATCTTCAGCTCTTTTAAAAGAATTTTAAATCTATATTATTTCCTTCATTGTTTAGATGGGATTAGATATATGAGTGCGATAAGAAATTCTGCTAAATTTAAAATGTCTGGCAGAAAATATTTTGAATTATAAATTAGTATCCAAGTCATATTTCTTTCAGTGCGAACTTATCGTCATAAGAACTCTGTAGCTAATTTTTGGATATTTGTTGCCCACGCTTTCCGGTTGTTATTTTTTTTTATCATACATTACTTCTAAATATCGCATAATTTGAATTTTTATATAACAAAATACGAAAACTAACTAACGAATGAGATTTTATTTAAATCTGTGTCTGAATTTAGTGAACTTTAGGGACGTTTAAAATAATTCTTTTGATTGAATATCTATCAGAAAAATTAACTTTTGTTCAATAAAATCATGTAGAGTAACGAGAGTCAGTGTCAGCACAATCGGCGCCTGAGTGCCCAATGCAAATTAAAAAAAAGAAAAGAAAAGCACATTCTTTTCATTTTTTTTACATTCCATTAGTCTTCTGTAGGTTCACTTCCAATCGTTTTTATCTTGCACGGTTGCCACTGACGACTTTTTTAAAAATTAATTTGGTCAAGTAAAATAAATGTGATATTTAATAAAAAGTCGTTTAACCCCATCCCTCCCCATCCCCGCAAATTTCACAAATAATCTGTTGAATAAAGTTTTTTGTATTAAAATCTCTATCATACTAATATTATGTCATGTAAAAAAAAAAAAAAAAAAAAAAAAAAAAAAAAAAACCTTTAACCCAGTTAATTATCGTTCATTAAGTCGATAAAATCCTTTAAAATTAAATTTTTAGCATTTGGAAACGGTTAATAATTAAGTTGATTGTGTATATGTCATATAATCTATGATCCATCTATTTTAAACACTCGACTCGCAATTGCAATTATCCCTACCTTGATTTATTTAATGACTTCTGCGGAGATTTTATACAACCAACCAACCGAAAAGTGTATTTTTGATGAGATCTCTCTGTGGATGGATTTTAATTAATATTTAATCCATCAAAAACCTATTTAAAATTTTCGATTTTTTCACCCCAATTGTTCATGGGCTCCCTAGCAGCAACCCGTGTGCCAAATTTCGTAGCCCTGCGCCCTATGGTTTCCGAGTTTTTGAGGTCACATAGATACGCGCACAGATTTTAATAGTATAGATATTCAATATTAGCAATATTTCTGACATTATTAACAGTCCTTGGAGTGGTCTTTTCTTTAAACAATTATATTTTAAAATTATTCTCGTGGCAATCGCAAGAAAAAGCGGTACTTTTAAGTTGGTCGGGCGCATGTGATAAATAGCCAAATATTGTTTAAATCGCCGTCAATCCTATTGCATTCATTTCATTTAAAATATAAACTTTTCACTCATTAATTTTGAATGCATACATGTAAAATACGCATATTACATACATTTAAAATACACACCTTTCACACATTTAATATTACGCAACTAACATTCACACCTACAAAACAAAACAGTCAATATTATCATCGAAGTATTGTTTCTAATTTACACACGCGAAAAATAAAATCTGCTATTGCTGTGAAAAAATGTTATTGGTGGGATTTGTGCCCGGCTAACATAAAAGTACCGAAGAACCTCATCATGTGGCGGGTTTCTACAACACTTGTAAGAAAAATCTAAAGCAAAAAAAAAAAAAAAAAAAAAAAAAAAAAAAAAAAAAAAATGTAAGGAAATAGTGGTGGTCATAAAAGGTACCACTCCGACGCCTATATTAGTGATTTATAGCCAAGTATGATATCAGATATCAGTCAGGAATTGATTGTTACAAATATTTCCCTGAAAATCGACGACGGTTAGCCAAATAGAGAAGCTGTCATCCGTGATATATCATAAACAGGTTCACCTGATTACAGAATTTTCTCCCATAGCTCTACAGCTAAGCAATGTATAACAATATATTACATACTAAAACTAATTTGAAAAATGATCAAACTAACAGCGCAAATCCTATCAAAAACCGTCAATTAAAACTTTTAAAACTGGCTTTCCCCTATAATTCTAGAAGTAAGAAGGGTAGACTGATATGCTATATGATAAAATGTTCCCTGGGAAATTATCTAACTAACAGTGAACGTTCTATGGAAATCCATTCGGCAGAATCTTTTAAAAAGGCTAATCTTTCATAATCGGTTTAATCAGATTATAGAACTTTCTATCATAATTCTATAACTAATCTATATAGAACGATATAGTATGTATTATAACCGTTACTGAAAAACTATCTAACAGTTAAATTAATTATTTTACAATACATGTGTGTGTGGCAGACTTTTACACAAAATTTTAATATTTGACTCCATTTTTATAAGAATACATGCTATTTGTATAATTTACATTTGAATATAAAAAATTACTCCAAAAATGTTGTTGTACATTTGAAAAAATACCATTATTGTGAACATTGCTTGGACCAATGCCACGCATATGCCTTTTTAGCTTAAAACAGGGGTGCAAAAATCGATGAGCCAATGGGCCGATTACCACCACAACATTTTTAGTATTCTTCGCCTAATAACAATACTGATAAAGTTTAGGCAAAGTATACTAATAAAATTTGACGAAGAATACTAATAAAATTTAGTGGTGGGAATCAGACCATTGGCGCCTAGATTTTTGCTCTCCTGGCTTAAAAGCAAATTATTTGGCAATAAAAGTAAAATGAAAATCGTAAAAACAAATTACATGTATTACATTCACAAGTACCGTAATTTTTTATAACTACATCAGCTAATTTCTTCTGTATAAGTCACGAGACGGAGGAGTTAGATCAAAATAAAATTTAAATATAAAACAACAACTACAAATAAAAAACAAAATTGTTACCCATATTTAATCTAATCATATTTTCAGATGCATTTTCTTTAACCTGACGCAAATGATAAATCGCCAAATAATACTTCTACTGTAATCTTTCACACTGAATATTTTTTAAGAATTACGAACATTCCCTTTCATGTTTGAATTAGATATTTTCATTTTATAATATTATCTCTCATCAAAAGTGTTTTTATTTTTTCCCTTCTTTTTAATAATACAATAAAATTAAGAAGTAAAATAACTTCTTAAAACACCATAAAAACTTTAAAATGCGCTAGGCCTTTCGAAAGATCTGAGTCTTTCTTCGTCAGGCGCAAAGAGACGTGCGTCTACTATGAAAGCAGCAGCAAGACTGAAATGAGAGGTAAGGGAGAGGAAACAAGCTGATGCAACAGCCAATAGGAAAGTAGAAAACAACAGCCAATAGGAAAACAGAAGACAACAGCCAATCACAGAAGAGTAAAAACAAAACAATAGAGAATACAAAATAGAAGGGGAATAAGGAAGTGAAAAAATAAATAAATAAAAAATAAAATAAAATAAAATAAAATAGAATAAATAAATATATATTAGAAAAAAAATGGAAACACATGAAAATTAAGAATTAAATAAGTAACCAAAATATATAAATATATATAAAAACAGACTAAAATTAATTAATACAAAATAAATTATATGGAAGTACTGAAGAGGTTTTTTCAAGCAGCAGAGAGCATTGTGGAATCTGATTTATCATTAACAATAATTTCACGATTAAGATAAATAGCTAAATTTTCCAAAAAGTCCAATTCAGAGATACTATTAGCATTAAAGATAATTTTAGCATTTTTAAAATTAAAACAATGGCCGGAATCCCAAGAGTGCTTGGCAATTGAAGATTTAGAAATTTCTTGATTAGTTACATAACGAGAGTGTTCTTTTAAGCGGATTTCGAGATTTCTTTTAGTTTGACCAATATAAGATAAATCACAGCCATTACAAGGAACATTATAAATTCCCCATTTACGAAGATCAGGAACAGGAGATTTGGTGGAGGGGAATTTGAATTTATTGACAGGTTTAAAGATAATGTTAAAATTGAAGCGACTTAAAACTTTAGCTAATTTGAAACATAAAGGAGGATAAAAAGGGAGGACAACCAAATTATCAGGTTTGCTTCTCACAGATTTAGAAAGAGTAGATTTATAAGACGGTCTATTGAATTTCTTCACAGCATTATTGATAACAGAAGGATTGAAACCTGTTTTGACAGCAATAGTTTTTAAGTAATTAAGATCATCCTTAAGGGATGCAGAGTCGGAACAAATTTTGAGAGCACGATTTACATACGTATAAAATACACCGATTTTTTGGTTGACAGGATGATTTGAGAGAGCATGAGGTGGGTTAGAGACAGAAAAAGGTTTTCTATAAACACGTTTTGAAAGAAGAATCATATTTGGTAACTAAAACATCAAGGAAAGGAAGTTTATTACAATTTTCTAACTCAAAAGTAAACTGAATATGAGGGTCAATATAATTGACAGTTTGAAGAATGTTAGAAATATCAAAAAGATTATCAACTAAAACAAAAGTATCGTCAACATAACGCATCCAACATTTAAAATCTGGTTAATTAAATAATCTGGTTAATTTAATTAAATCTGGTTAATTTTAAATGTTGGATGAAAAATTATCTATCTAACAGTGCAAGTTCCATCAAAATGCATTCAGCAGAACGCGAATTATAAGCAGTAACGAAATTTCCATTATATATATATATATAGTAGCTATAAACATAGCGGTTTAAAACTAAATTGCAATTTTGTTTTCCTTATTTCAATAATGTGAAAAAACATTTTCATTAACTTATAGTATTCAAAAATATGTAAATTGGGTGTAGTGTAATTAAAATGGGTTTTAATAATATACTTTTTTTCTATTGAAATCCAGAAATTATTGGCGATAAAGTCGTATTTTTTTCTGTACGGACTTCTCCGTCTTCGTCAGAAATGTGTTGTTCACTAGTATTAGAAATGGATCCCGAAAACAATTACAATATGTCCATGTCATAAAGATGGTGCCAACGAACATTTTTTTCCACCAAAGATAATGGTCGCCGAAAAATAACCAATGGTAACATTTTCGTCCAAACTAAAAGAACTTTCCATTATAATTCCATAATTATTCTACGTAGAACCAATGTTATTTAATCTTCCCTGAACAATTATCTATCTAACAGTGCAAGTTCCATTAAAATGCATTCAGCAGAACGCGAAATATAAGCAGTCGGAACAAAATTTCCGCTATCGCTTTCGCTATTTTCTCATATACATCCCTACTAAATATCGCATAATTTCGTTTAACCCCTTCAGGGGCAAAGTACTCTTGGAGCTAAAATATTGAAATGATTGATTGACACTAAGATTCACGGACGAATTTATTTTAAAATATTTAAAAGCTTTCATTCATGTACCGTATAAATAAAAAAAAATTCTAAAATTCTGGTGTCATTGTGGCATTTTGGAATTAAAATTAAGTGGTATATATAATATTCCGGCGCCCTTCAAGGGGTTAATATATCACCGAAGAGAAAACAAAATGTACTTTCAAATGAATGGATTACATTGTCAATTTTTGTCTATAAGAACATTTCGGTGTAAACAGTAATTTTTCACCACCAATGTATAGAAAAATAATTATTTAGTGGAAAACGTATGTGTTCCTCTCCAAACATATTTAATTCAATAGATGTCGGAAAATGGCATCTAAATTTCTTGAAAGTAACAGCATGCACGTGCTTCTGAATTAAATCGGTTAACTGCCATTTAAATTTACCTTAACATTTATCTATGCAATTTTTCCGGTACTATGTAAAATTTTCGAAAGTTACAATTAAGTATTTAGCTATAAAAAAATAAAGCGGTGTCTTGCGCGAAAACAAATTACATATTTAATAAATACGCAGAGCTCGAGCTGTTCATACTTTTGAGTGCTACTATTTCGAATACATTTGCAATGGCAAATATCTAAAATTATTCTTATTTATTATTCTTAAAAATAATTTGAAAATATTACATACTAAATCTTTGCTTTATTAATTGGCAAAAATTTCTGGCATTAAACAAGACGAAGATTACTATTATAAAACATTTTATTTAGAAGATTGCTATTATAAAACATTTTATTTAGAAAATAGAGATAAAGTATTACAGTTTAATTCATAGAATGGGAAGTAAAAATGTAAAATTTCCAAACTAGTTTCGTTTTAATGGAATATTTTCAAAGAATTTAAAATTTTTCAAAAGAAGAGGATTTTTTTTTTTTTTTTTACTTTAGAGGAAATCTTTAATTCTTAAAAACGGTTTTTGAAACAAACATTGTTTGAAAATATTGTAAAATGAATGAATACACTAAAAAAATCAACTAAGTTTAAAATACCTCGGAGAATATTTTAAAATTTAGTATCAAATTCCTACGCCTTTCAGTACAGCCTTAGCGTAATAAAAAATGTGAAACTGACTTTGGATGCCAGCTAAAAACAGTTTGCTATTTTTATCGTTCATTCATCTCTTCTAAATATAGCATATTTTCAATTTCTGCGTCACAAAATAAGAAGAATAACTATCGCATGAAATTTGTTTGAAATCTGTGGCTAAATTTAATAACCTTTCATGACGTTTTAAATAATTATCCTGCTTGAATTTTTTATTAATCTATCACAAAAATATTTTTTTTCCTACTAAAGTAATGTAGAGTAACGAGTGGCAGTTTTACCATAATCGCCCAATGAGTGCCCAGTTCAAATTAAAGAAGAAAATAAAAGCATTTTCTTTTACGAACTTATTATATTCCATTTATTTTCCGTAGGTTTACTTCCAGTTGTTGTCATTATGCGCAGTTGCCACTGACGACTAGTTGTTTCCAATTATTTCGTTCACCATATTCGTGATACATTTCTGCTTATATTCAGGGTAAATTATTTTTGTTTATAAATATTGGTAAACAAATTAATAAATGTAATGACCACTGGCAGCAACCCAGCATTCTAACGGTTTTTTGAAAGTAACTACTACAGTTTTCGAATAGTATTCTTCGCATTATTTTTCCAGGATTAAATAAGGGTTTGTTGCTCCAGTTTTCCACTTTTAGGCAATTAAAATAAAAAAACCTTTTAAAATTTATGAAACCCATGCATGGTTTGCCACCAGTAATATTATCAAGAGGGTAAGTGTGATCGAAGATCGCACAAAGGGTTTCGTTTAATATTCCTTTCAAAACACTTTATCCTTTCTTTAATAAATCCAAATAAATTAAAATATACCGGTATATGTTTTCGTTGTTTCGAGTATCCAAATCAGCCCGATAGTAGGCGAAGCCGGCTATTATATTCTGTCATAATAATATCTGTCACGCGGACTAAATGCGATATAAAAAAATAATTTCAAAATTAAACATGTTGTACACCTTCAAAATGTTAAAATATGCGATAATCGGATTTTTATCATGATTCAATATGTTTATCAAACTCATATATTTACTATTCTGAATTACTCATATTGATACTCGCTTTGTAGTATTCTTAAACATCTGAAAAATTCGTTAAACTTCCAATATGACGTCAGGTTTTCTTTTTAATTCTCTAATGACGTGATATTAATCTGCTTTGTGTACTTACACATACTCCTACTCCTTGTATTATTGAGAAATTTTGAAAATTTCTGATTTATTACCACTATGACGTCAATCATTTTTATTTCATATTAATCTTTTTTTCAATTGGTGAAACTTTTTATTTCATTTTCATTTTTCACGTGGAAATCGTCTGATAGAAAATTAATTATTGTAGAAAGAATTTCATCGTGGATTTTTAATTTTTGGCATCTGCTATAACGAAAAATGTTTAAATTTAATAGGAAAAGGCTGTTAGAATTTTGGGGGTTTATCTCTATTTATTAAAATAATACGAATTTTTCAAATTTTAATATTTTGAGCTCTTTATAGCTGGTATTCAGCTATATACAGAAAGTTTCAATTCTGTAAGTTACATAGTTTCTGAGAATAGGTCTGTGATAGACAGACAACGCAGCGGGAGTAATAGGGTTTCGTGAGATGAACGAGACCCTAAAAACTACTTATTGTGAGAGACTTTTGTTTAAATAAAAAAGTGGACATCCCAAAAATGTCAAAAATGGAATTACATTCTTTTTGCAGTAAGCACTCTAATTCGGAAATAATTAACTGAAGTAAACGGTTTTGTCTCCTTTTATATAGAGAAAATTTTAGGATTTAGGCAAAATGCTGCTCGTCAGAGTAAACACTCTCCTTGGTCCTTGAAGTTTCGAGTGCAGCCCCTTTTCTGATTATTAGCGTAGGATCTCATCGAACCATTTGAACAGTTTTTTTTCATTTCATCATTATTGTTGTCCTTAAATTATGACGTATTTGTGTCAAATTTGTGGAATTCATTCAAAATATGCACAAATCAAATTGCGAACCGATCGGTTATCCACAAAATAGGTTCCCCCGATCCATTTATTTCTTCAGCTACTGGACACTGTTTGCTACGTTATTCATTGTCACTACAACCGCCGTAAAAGTTGGCAGCTATGCCTACACCTAATTTTTCTGAGATTAAACAAGTGAAAGGAAACTTTTAGAAAATACTTTGTGCCAAAATTCAGAGGACCGTACAAATGCTTAAAAAAATCCGCCTACGACAACCGCCATTTTTGTGTCAGCGCGTAGGCCTAGTATTCAGTAACGGTGGTCACCAGACCAGAATTACCGGTATGGCCTCCATTTTTATTCCGAAAGAAGAACTTTTACTTTAGAGAATCGCGAAATGTCTGCATTAAAAAAAGCAAAAAACACTATTTGTAATTTATGGAATAAATTTGGAATTTCTGAATGAAAAAGGACGCCATCCGGGTCACCTTTCCCGCATCGTCTCCTGAATATTAGGCCTCCGCACTGACACAAAAATGACGGGGTCGTAGGCCGACTTTTCTCCACTTTTGTACACTCCCTTGAATTTAAATACCATTATTTGATAAAAGTATTGTTCACTTTATTTTTCTGAGATTGATTAATGTGTTAGAAGTCTACGTGAGTACGATTATATAAATTATGATGTTCGACCCTTTAGTTATTTAATAACTTCATAATATAAAAAGTATAGTATTGCTTACCTGTTAAAACAGTAGCGACTTCTTGGCATCTATTTATCGTTATATCAGATGATCGATCTAAATAATTTTATTTATTATTTGTATGAAATCGGATGATGTTGGAACCTGGGTGTGTTGGAGTCGAACTGACTTGTAGACCCTTTTGCATGTTCTTGAATAATATTTTAATAGAAAAAGGGTTGGATTAATGATTAATATACAGGATTCAGTATTATACACTTACTAAATCAATTACAATTAATTGCCGGAGCTTTGTAATAGCTTCCGTTTTACTTATAAAACAATTGAAAAAATCATACAAGTGCTTGGCATCAAAGCCAGCTTAACATCTGAACGAGGTCCAGAAAAGTACTTTAAGAGTTTTATAAAACACAATAGAAAAATGCTAAATAAACACTTTTTACATTGTCTGATTGAGATGTGATCTCAGAGTCCAAATTTTGGTGCTGCCATCTTGCGTGATGAATTTGAACTGAAATGTCTTATTTGTTCTCACGACGTACTGCCACCTATAATCTTTAATTTGCACTAAATTTACACATAAGTTATTAAATATTATGAAACACTAGTTACAACACCTCGGTTGTTTTTGATGGAATAACATTTGGGACAGTATTTTTGCTCTGCCCAACATAATGTGAAGATTAATTTTAGAAGAATCTGGGGATTGAAATTCAAGGGACCATACAAATGCTGAAAAAAATCCACCTACGACACCCGCCATTTTTACGTCATCACGTAGGTCTAGTATTCAGGGCCGGTAGTCACCAGGATTCCAGCTTTTTGACAGGGGGTTTTGACCCTACTGCTTAAGGCGATATATCTGGGTACCAGTAATGGAAACTCATAAGAAATTCACCGAGTTGATGCAAAATACAAAAATAAACGTAATTTATGAATTATGGAGACCTATTTTAACCACAATATTGCCAAAGGTATAAACAAGATGCTTACATGCAAGAAGAACAACAAGAACAAATTCCGAACTACAAGAAATCACTTTAAGATGACTGAGCGATCACATTGTTTGAATTGAAATCACCTCGTTTTGTAAGTAATGACATTACTTTACTTTACTGCCCGAGAGGGACTGCTCAGACTAGGAACGAAGTCTGTAAGCATAGATGTCCTACGGTCCCTTTATTGAGATTAAAAAAATAGAAAATCCCGGCGGTATGTACGACGGAGGGCGGGGTGGTGAACAATAGAAAAATGGATATATGAAGTAATGGCTTAAAATGTCAGTAGTCAGAGGCAGAGGTGCCAAGCTCTCACTAATCGTCCGTAATATGTGGGTTAATTTAACCCATAGTTAATGCGTTTTGCACCAGAAATTTTTTTAAAAAATGAAATTAAATATTTTTAATGTAGAAATCTGTAATTAACTAAATAAAGATTCATCAAATAATTTTTCTGTTTCGAAACGTTGTTAAACTGGGTCAAATTAATCCACATATTACGAAAGATTAGTGAGAACTTGGCACCTCTGGTTAGAGCAACGCCCGCTAGATAAGAAAGCCGTGACACGTGTCACGAAAACGACATACCAAGCAGGCAAAACAAAGAAAACAATTCGAACAACTTGCATGTTTCGATTTCATTGGCTCATAGAATTTATAATCATTGTTTACGACTAATAGTTAATAATTCCACGAGCTATCGAAATCGAAACATGTAAGTTGTTCGAATTTTTTTCTTTGTTTTGCCTGCTTGGTATGACGTTTTCGTGACGCGTGTCACGGCTTTCTTATCTAGGGGGTGTTGGTCAGAGGCATTAAAATTAGAGGGTTGTATGAAGAACCCTACGTGGGCGCGAACCTCTGTCCGACTTCGAAATCTATTTAAAAGTATCTATTACTAGTACAGTGTCCATTACTGCTACTAATTTCCCAAAAAAATTCTTATACAGTATAAAAATAACATAAACAAAAACCAGTTTGGAAGTCTTCTGAAATTCCAAGAGAGCATGTTAAATTTATATTTTTATTTATTACATGGATTAACTTTTTCTGGTTCAACAATGGTATAAAATTCTTTTCATTGATGCAATGTCTGTTTGTCTTATTAAAAATTGCTATCATATTACATAATCTATTAAAGAACATAACTTAAATATCTTTTAGTAAAAGTTTCTAACATAGAATAGCTAATATCTTTTATATCTTAGCTTAGTATATTTTAAAGTAGTAATACATTTTCCAAGCAGATTAAAAAGAACAACAAGAAATAAGGCTCATTTAAAAGGTCTTCTGAAATTTCAAAACACACTATAAATTTCAATTAAAATTTACATTTTAGTAAAAGTCCAATAGTTCTATTTATTTTAAGCGTAAGATTTTGTCAGTGAAAATATTTTCATTTAATAGTATTTGTACTAGTAATAAATTTCGCAGACATTCTAAGCAGAGCAGAATATAACATAATCCATTTAGAAAGTTTTCTGAAATCATAGGACGTTTTACAAATCGAAATTAAAATTTTACTTATTATATGCAGTTTTTCCAATTCAAATGCAATAAAAAAACTTTTTTGATGCCATATTTTCTATTTTCTTTAAAAGCTAGGAAAAATATAAAAAGGACATAAAATTTCTATTTCTTTAATTTAAAGAGGTTTTAATATCATTCTAGAGAATCATTCTAGTTTAATAGTTTTTTCATTGAAAACATTTTTTATTCGATATTCGATATCATTCATAGAGTCATCATTCTAGTTTAATAGTTTTTTCATTGAAAACATTTTTTATTCGATATTCGATATCATTCATAGAATCATTCTACTTTAATAGTTTTTACTGTACTAATAAAATTTTCAGAAAGTCAAAAATAAACACCAGGAAATAAAACTCATTAACGATGTCTTCTGAAATCCCAAGACATATTATACATCTCAAGTCAAATTTAAATTTTATTTATAATATTATATCATAGTGGTAAAATCTCGAATTTGAATATCAGTTCCTTCACAATGGGAATATTTGTTTTATGTAAACGCAGAATTTTACGATTAAATGAAGAAAATATTTCTATCTGGAAATACTGGTACTCAAAAATTGAGTCTTGGCAATTATGCTATATGCATAAAAATGTTCTAGCTCAAAAAATAGTACAAAACATTTTCCATTCTTGCATAATTTTTTTTATCTTAATAAAAATTGCAATAATATTACATATAATCTATAAAATTACATACAATAGGTATGTCTTTAACTGAGTGATTTTAGTATAAAATAGTCCAAAACCATTTTGAAACAAGATGGCGCATCAAGCTGGCCAACGAACTCGGTTGAGACCTTGGTATGTTCTGTACACACGATCAGTCACATTCATATCGGTTCATAAATACTAGAGTTACAGCATAACAAATATCAGATTGTTTCAAAATCTCAGCCACCCTAGAATTTTAAACTGCCATATCTCAGCCCTTTTTTAAGATATAGCCAAAACAAAAAAAAAAAAAATTCCAGAATCATTGTATAACGTTCTAATACTTAACAGAAACAGTTTTGTCAGTTTATAATTTTTTGTACATCTTTTTGAATTTTTTAAAATGTAAAATTTTTTAACTGGCCGCCATTTTGAAACAAGATGGCGGTTGAAGCTGGACAACGAACTCAGTCAAGACCTTGGTATGTCCTATACACATACTCAGTCATATCCGAATCGGTTCATAAATAAGAGAGTTACAGAATGACATACGTCATATATATATATATATATATATATATACTTATAATAAAATCCGAAGGCTAGAAAGTGTCTGTAACCATTCCGGGCACAACCACTCTGGTCTGAGAATTGACCGTAGTTAAACACCATGTTAGGCTTAATGAAAAACCTATTCTAACATATAACAACAAAACGATAATTTATCCTACTTGAAATCATGTCTATCAAAATAAATTAATGTTTGTGAGTTGACTTACATTAAATTATGTTTATATTCTGAGATAACTTCCGTTGAAATTTGGTTTATTGCTCCATGAAAGTAAACAAACAAATGATTCATTCATCGTGAACGTTTCAAATATTAAACTATGAAGGTAAACGTTCGGAAAGCGATCGCAAACGGAAGAAGTTACCTTCCTCTGTGATACCCGCTAAAATTCTTCGTTCATTCGTTGTGAGCCTTTATCGCCATCTATCGGAGATTAATATAAACAAAATTTTCTTCTGAAATTGTAGTTTTAATTCTCAATGAATACAGTGACCTCTCACTTATACGCGATATACTGTAATTATTTTTCAGCACCAGTTCCTTTTTAAAGTAATTTTCTGCTTATTTAATCACAGAATTTACAAATTGAATTTTACTGTTTTAAAATAGTGGTACAAAAAGTAATTACTGAACATCGCGTATAAGTGATAGGTCACTGTATTTCTTATAAAATTTAATTAGAATATAAGGAACATGTAATTGTACTGCCGTATGCTTCATATATTAATTATATGAATGCAAATAAAATTTTGCATTTTAACATAGTAGAAACTTTAAATAAATTTGTAATTTAATAAGAGAATTAATGCAAATAAAATTTTGCATTTTAACATAGTAGAAACTTTGTAGTGAAAATAAATTTGTAATATAATAAGTGGAATAAAAAAAATACTTATTTAATAAAATATGATCTTTAATGATCAAAATTTATCACAGGTTTCTTTAGGCATGTTTATAAAAGATAAGAATTTTATTTGAGATAAACTTTTTAAAATTTAACTTATTTAATTATCATTTTGGGAAATAAACTTTCTGTTGAAATTGTAATTTGTTCTGTATTTTATCAATTTTGCTTGCATTGTAAATAACATGAATTTTTTATATCAAATGTAATTAAAATATAAGAAATATAATGTAATACTGTGGTACAACAAGTATTAGTTATATCAATGCAGATAAAATTTTGAATTTTAACATAGTAACTTTGTAGTGAGAAAAACAATGATCAGTCATATTAATACAATTAATAGATACCATTTAATTAAGAAATAAAATAAAATAAATTATTTTAATGATCGATATTTATTACAGTTGTATACAGTTGTGAAATCGGAATTTGAATAATGAAATGTTTACTCTGATATAGCAGGGCAGTTTAAAAGATCGCAAATGATTTAAATGACGCGAATTGCCGAAATTACTCGAAATTTTTAAAGTCGCTTAAAAATATGCTTTGCAGCGCTGCCTGGTGAAGTATTATAGTAGTTTTTTACGAGGTTTGTATGCAAGGTCCCGCTCCGATGTAATTAGGGATCCGCTAGCGGGCCCGGAGATGTGTTAACCCAGCAATGGGTGTTTAAACAAATTTGTTGATCTAAACAATGTTTTGAAGATTTTATCGTTCTTAATCTTTACAGAATCTTTTTATAGTGAAATATTTAAACTATTGAAGTTAAATCAAAACAGTTTATTTCCTTCGGTAATGTCGTTGTTTATACAAAAGGATTGGATATTATTTCATAACATCTTAACCCCTTGGGGACGAGCGACACGTATAGGTGACGCATAAGATGCTCAGAATCCTCGATTATTCCCACCAGTAATTTTTTAGTGCAAGCTTTGCCTTATTTAACCCTTTAACGGACATTGGTTTCCCTACGAAACCACAAAAGTTTATTTACGAAATTCAACAATGACAGCAGAATTTTAATACAAATGTTTTCCTTTTACTATGTTCGTGAAATGTCGCTTTTTTCTTATATACAAATAAATTTGCTTATAATTTCTGGTGTCAATCATTTATTTCAACATATAGCAATTGAAGTGCTTTATCCGTTAAAGAGTTAATGGTAGCATTTTGGCAATTCAATTACGCGAAAATTTCTGTTTTAAAAACCGGTGGTAAACGATTAAAAATTCCGTAAAGGACACTCGTTGCGAAGGGGTTAATGCTGTTTGTTTGTATGAAGTCTTATGAAAATGAAACGTAACATTCCGTCATTTTTGACGGGTGTTATATACTAGTATATAATTTAAATATAAATAAATCAACATTTGAACGGAGGGTGGTTTGGGAGTCTGGGAGTTATGATCGATGAATTTTTACCAAAATTTTTTGGAATTGCTTTCCTCCGAACGGCCGCAGTATGTAGCTTCTTGTAATGAAAGCTGCCTAAAATGTTTATAACGTGTTTAGATGCCTGGTAACAGATGGAATTTCAGTACTATAACTTCAGTCAAGAATGAATCTGAGGCATTCGGGAAATTTACCCTTACACTAGATATGCAACCAAATTTGATCTTGAACCGAACTTAAAAATTTTAAATTTTTTGGACCTTGTGAAGACATTTGTGTCAAGCCTAATGATTTCAAAAAATTTGGTGACCATGAGGGTCCAAACACTTCAAGAAGTTCAGCAGACCATATGAAGTTATGATGTGAACAATAAGAACTCATAGCCTATTTTTTTTTCTTTTATGTGTTTCCTTTTGACAGGTTGCCTGTAGTGTTCATATAGCTGCCACGATGAGAACACTGACGCCAAAATGCCCGGGCAGTTGTAGAAAGAGCAAGTCACATTTTTAAATCTTTGTGTGAAGAGTTATGCGCAAGAGGGTACTGCTGTCTCATGTAGGTGATCAGCGTATTTGTTTTTAAATATGCAGTAATAATAATAGTGATTATATTATATGTGGTTTCATAAATATGTAGAGTAGATGAATATTTGGATTTATATAAATTTTTCAGCCAAAATTGTTTGACCGACAGATTCTAGCTGAATTCTATTCTACAAAATAATAATCAAAATTCTATATCGCGCTTCATGTAGTAAAAAAAACAGTACATTCACAGAAATGAAATCTTTATGTTAACATTAGGTTATAAATTTTATCTATAATATTACAAAGCCAAATTATCCCGATTTAATGTATTCTTAGACTTTAGAGACTACCCTTGCGTCTATAGAAAATATCCTTTGGAAATTCACAAAGTATTTTCACTAGAAAGATGTCTGAGATAAAGAATCACGTTTTACGAAATCCCAAGGAAATTCCCGATGAAAAAGTTTAGATAATTTCTTTCTTCTGCTTAAACTGAAGCTTTAAAATCTTTATCGTCAATTATTTGTCAATTATTGTAAGGAAAATAGTATTAAGTGATGCGGATTAAATAATATATTTCATTAAATAAAATTTTTTATTTAAAAGTGCCTCAAAATATACTAAAATTTCAATTAACATCCATTATTCAATTAACAACTTTTTTAAATATGTGTAAGTATAATATCAATATACAGTGAACTCCCGTTAGGGCGGATTCTGAAGGGAGGCCATTTTTTTTATCCGCACTAAACGAAGTCCGCGTTAAACCATGTAAACATATAAAGAATATACTTCCCTTTCAATGAATAAATTCAACTCAATTTTGCCAAAAATTAGATATTTTATCAACTTTATCCTAAAACTAATTTTTTATTTAATTTAGTAATTTTAGTTTAAAATCAAGTTACATAGTGACAATTCGTTAGTACGAAAGCATAAATTACTGAGGAGAAACGAACTATGCAAAGAAATTACTGCATTTACATATTTTAACCCCTTCGCTACGAAACCGCCCAAGACGCCCAGTCAAGCAAACTACTGCCAAATCGTCTGAGTGCCTGAGAATTGGTGTTCCATCCCCCACACCCCTCGGAAATATCGAACTATTGTCGTAGAGTAAGTTATTGATGATAGGATTATTGCAATCAACATGTAGGGTACTTTAGTACAATACCCCTATGCCGGAGGAGTCTTTTATACTAGTGATCTTAGGAGGGATATTACGGAGAAAAGTTCCCCTTTCAAAGATAGCTGCCTTCTTATTGTTCTGCTGACAAGTAGGCAGGCAGAAGAAAGGCGGAAAGTAAATTCTCGCAGAAATATGTCAGCGTTCAGGCGTTTGCCGTATTTTGAATGCTACTGAGTTTTTAGACTTCAGTATTCAAATATTTAACTTCCAGTAAAGTAATCTTTCACGTTTCTTTGGATTGCCTAAACACATAATCTTTTTACCACATCTTTTTCTGGATTTTTGACACACTTGAAAAACTGCCCTGTTTTTATTAGATTTTGACTAATAATATCGGCTAACAGTCATTAACAATTTTTAAACTTATTACGTTTTTGATATTAGAAAGTTTTCTTTCTCTCCATTATTCTCACTGACAATTTCTTGATCTCTCAATGATCAAAGTTACATCAAAGTTGCTTTTGAAAAAATGATGTACAAAAGCAGTTTCGATTCTGTTCGGTTAATTTGTGAAAACGTCGTCCGCATTATCCAATGTAGGGTGAAACCCCTAGTAACTGACACTTTATGATTCTTTTTTGTTGAAATCACTATTACAAAAAAAATAATCTATTTTATAGTCTTTGAAAGGATATTAAAAAATTATTGTTGGCGAAATTTTGAAAAATTATACATTTTATTATTAAAAAATATTTTTTTTTTCATAAATATGTTCAAATACTCTAGTAAGTGACACTATCTCTATTTTGAAACACCAATAACTGGCACAATGTGAACCAGTGACTGACACTATATTTCAAAAGATTAAAATGTTTTAATAAACTTGATTCCTTATTATAACAAGAAAATACATTAATATTTATTATAAAAAGTGGGATTTATATTTTAATAGAGGCAAACAGATATAAAATGCTTTACTTTAAATTTAAACAAAAAGGGAAATAAACATTTCACATCATTTAATATAGTTTTTATTTTAACAACTGTAGCCTTACAAAATTAATCTATTTCTTTTAAGCAAGCACAATGCATGTATTGAAATGTTATTAAAAAAGATAGCAATGATGGGTTTTTTTTTATTTGGCTGTCTTTATTTTCCGAATTATAACTATATCAACTACAACAAAAAAAAAGATCACTACGGATAACAGTCAAAGGCCTATAAAAAAAATAACAGTTTTCTTTACCACATCATTGTCTGTTTTCAATGAACATAAATAGGAATTTTCCCTTTGTAGAAATTTTACTGTACTGTATTCTTCAATAGCTTCCAGAATGCATCCAATGTTAAACTTATCATCTTAATATATAGCATAACAGCATTCTTTCTTCATCTGAATGTTACATTTTATTTTAGTCCAAGATTTGTCTGTGTTGAACACACAGACAAATCTTGGTGTCTCCGGATCTTGATTTGAATCCAGTTCCGAAGAGTCTTCATATGCAATATTTGTTTCAGACTGATTCTCACTAGATTTTGATAAAGGAGATTTATGTTTTCTCTTTTGTCTTGGTAATAAACCACGCTTTTTATTCTTCGCAAGGGTGGGAAAAACTACTTTTTTATTGTTTATCTACTTTTTTATTTTTCATCCACAACTACTTTATCATAGATGTAGTTTACTGCACCTACAACAACTTGTTTAAAAAAGTAGCGACTGAAAACTCTTTTTAAAAGTAGTCACTACTGCATTACTTTCATATTTTATCAAAGGGTTCAATTTATACTACAAATTGAAGACACAGAGTAAATAATAAAGCGACCCTTCCTTATATCGCACCTGCCCCAATACAATTAAATAAGTGCGACATAACCGAGGGAATTAAAAAATTAAGAACGATAATATATACAAGAAAATGTTTTATGTTTGTCTATTGCTATTTTATACACACACTGCAAATTTCGTAGCAAAATTAAGTGATACAGTTAAAGCACTTTATAACGAATTACGATATAACGAAAAGCACGATATAACGAAATGCTCAAACCCATTTAGTTGGTCTGTATGTTAAAGAATACAGAATTCAAAACGATTTAAAGAAATATTTGTTACGAAAAGCACGATATAACGAAAAGAATTCGAACATGAAAAGTGAAATAAAAAACGATATAGCGAATTATTTTTTTTTTTTTTTTTTTTTTTTTTTACTTAACGCGGGAATTAGAATTTTATTTCTTAAATACCAGCTTTTTTTTTCCCGTGATATAACCGTCAATATTTTTCTCTAAGGCCAATCACATACTTTCAATACTTACAAGAGAGATTTGGCGAGGGGCAATGTTTTAAGACAGACAGAGGGGTGACAGCTTAGCTAAACTTGATTATGTTGTTTTTAATTTGATGACTGATTTCATTGACATTTGCTTTTCCTGTAAATTTATCGCGTGTTAATTTTAAAACTCTTTGTACGCTGGCTATGTCTGACAAAAGAAAATGTTTGAGTTTAGTAATGTACAGGCATAACTGCAAAGCTTTGATGGCGAAATGTCAATTTGAAGAATCGATTTTAGATTTTGACAAAGAAATACAACAAAACTCTAATTATCTGAATTCCAGTCATCCTGATCAATAATCGCAAAAATGAAAAAATGAATAAAAAATGATGATATGAATTGTACATATATATTCTTAAAAATATAATTATCTTGAAATTCTTTTTAAATCAACACTTTTCTTCTTTTCACTGTTTGTAGTAAAAGTAATCCTTCCTATAAACGCTTAATTTAATATGAATACATAACAAGATTCGTACGCTTTTACCACAATTATTAATAGAATTTTCCGCCTTATTTAAATGCGTAAAAGGACAAATCCTGCAATTAAACGAGGCGACTACAATTTCTACTATTTAAATATTAAATAGAAAAATTCTATTTAAAAATTGTGGTGAAAACGTACAAAACCTGCATAAGGCCTTTTTTTTTCTTTTTTTTTGTATTAAACAAAAGCTATTTTACAGATATATATAATAAACCTCCCTTTTTTATGATTGTCTCCATTATCCAGACTTCTACATACTGAGAATACGTTCAGACCACATTATTTAGATAACTGGAGTTCTTACTGTATAACGAAATAATTCGTTATAATGTTTTAACGAAAGCACGTTATAACGAGCAAATATTTGGAGCACTTTCGATTTCGTTATAAGGTGCTTTGACTGTATATTATAATTTTGAAAATTACAGAAGAACGACTCTAAGTGTAAATAATAAATAATTCCGAATAATAAGAAACCCAGCTTTAAAACATGAACACCTAATAATGATTAGACGTTGCCAGCAAGTAAATTAATTCCTTTGTTAGGGTAATACTTGATTTTAGCAGTTAGTGTCAATGGGAAAAAAATGTATGAACTTCATGCGATGCGTTGGTATATATTGCAGCTGGGATTCACAAATTGTTGAGCAGATCCAATTTGGCACAGAAGAAGCATATTTAGGCGACACGATTTGCAAAACGGTATATATATATATATATATATATATTTTAGGTAGATTTCGTAAGAAATAGTACCTATTACATTCTCCCCTAAGTTGGAATTTTTGGAAAATTTTTGCAGATCTACGCCGATCATGACTCCCAGAACCCAAAAACATCCCCAGTTCAAAAATTTATCTATCTATCTATCTATCTATCTATGACACCTTTTTATGGACACGTAACTCCAATAATTATGTACAAATCTCTTCCAAATTGATACATAAAATCAAGGGGCATAAAATCTCGGTCAAGTTCGTTAACGGGCAAAATCGAACCAAGGGGGAGAAATGGGGGGGGGGGGCTTTTTGTGAAAACAGAAAAACCCCATAATTTCTTAATTATGATACGTATCGAATCCGTTTAAAGTTATTATTACTTCTAGGAAAAGGGCCGAAAATTTATGTATGACAGATTTTTGATATCATTAAAAATGGCCCCAAGTGGGGGAAAAGGGGGTTTTAGAAGAATAAAATTCATAACTCCGTCAATTCCCAAGGTATCAAATTCGCTTAAATTTATTGTAAATCTCCTTAATATTATCTGCAACTTTTATATTGACAAGTTTTTTATAGGACCAACTCTTCTGGCAAAAAAATAAAATAAAAATAAGAACAAAAAAATCCCTGCTGGCTCCGCCTACAAGCAGACGTGAAAACAGAAAAAAAACCCATAACTTCTTAATTTTTATACATATCGAATCCGTTGAAAGTTATTATTACTTCTAGGAAAAGGGCCAAAAATTTATGTATGACAGATTTTTGATTTCATTAAAAATGGGATAGGGGTTTCAGAGGAAAAAAATTCATAACTTCGTGAATTCCCAAGATATCAAATCCGCTTAAATTTATTATAAATCTTCTTAATATTATATACAACTTTTATATTGACAAGTTTTTTATAGGACCAACTCTTCTGGCAAAAAAATAAAATAAAAATAAGAACAAAAAAATCCCTGCTGGCTCCGCCTACAAGCAGACGTGAAAACAGAAAAAAAACCCATAACTTCTTAATTTTTATATATATCGAATCCGTTGAAAGTTATTATTACTTCTAGGAAAAGGGCCAAAAATTTATGTATGACAGATTTTTGATTTCATTAAAAATGGGATAGGGGTTTCAGAGGAAAAAAATTCATAACTTCGTGAATTCCCAAGATATCAAATCCGCTTAAATTTATTATAAATCTTCTTAATATTATATACAACTTTTATATTGACAAGTTTCTTATACGACCAACTTTTACGGTAAAAAAAATTAAAAACAAAAAAATCCCTGCTGGCTCCACCTACAGGATGAGGTATATTTCGAAGTGGGTGGTCCCAACTGCCACATCATGGCAAATAGGTCTTTCTTCTGCAATTCCTAATAAACAGGTGCCCCACGGTCTGCGTCTTCGAAATCTACCTGTGCCTGTAGGCCGAGCCATCAGGGATTTTTAACCTGAGATAGAGTTAGAAGTAGCGCGGTTCTGACTACAAACTACTGATTTTTGTTATCGCGCTACACTACATTGTTCCAAAATATAGCCTGCTACACTACAAACTACTGTAAAAAGTAGCGATTACTGTTGTTTCTCTACTTGTAACTCGTTACTTCCGATCTTTGGGTTCAAGTTTTTTTTTTGCTTTTTCTTTTCTTACTCAAGCTTTTGTTTCTTTTTCTGTTTCTGTTCTTCCTTGTTATTTTTTCTGTTTATACTATTTTATGTACGATGTGTTATAGATGCATTTGCCTTTTTTCAGATTTTAAATTATTAGTAATGCAGATATACAATAACTGACATTTATGAACCAGTAACTGACATGCGGTGTCAGACACTGGTAAAACTGCTTAAAATTTAATGGTGTTTAATACAAGAAAAATTTAATTTATCATTATGCATTTTTAAATAGTTAAAATAATGTATTTCAACTTTCTTTAATATAACCAATAACTGTCACCTCTATCAAAGACTGGTGAAATGAAATTTCAGAAACCAATAACTGGCACCGCCCATTAAGCTAAATTAAATAACTATAAACCCTAAATGATGGTCCTTATATATCATATGCATGTGTACACTAATTTCTACAAGTATAATTTTAAGAAAATAGTTCAGGATGGTTGCATTGGAAATATATTAAAAAAACACTTCCTTAATTTTAGAAATAAGATGATTGCTGCAAAATGGCACTTTTTGTATTCTCAAAAGTTTCTTCCTCATTGAATATGCTCTTGGCCCTATAGTGGTGAATACATTGACTCCAAAATAAATATAAGTGTATAATTTATCACGAGATGACATTACTTTGTAGAATTTTACAACAAAATGCTTATTTGAGTTAGATTTGTGCTCAAATGTCAGTTACTGGTAAGGTGTCAATAACTGGGGGTTTCACCTTACTATGTAATTGTACTCTTTAAGCTTTAACATTAATTGCAGAGAGTAAATGATAGGATAAACATAATTGTCCTTATTAAGAGGAGATACTTCTTAAGTTTAGACGCATTAACGAGAGTCAACTGTACACATTAAATACAGGATCAAATATATTATTCCTATGTCTCAGTCATCATTATATTAATCTAAGGCCTTCTGTGTTATCTCTATTACAAAGAAGAAAGACAATCTGACTCTAATAGATTCTTAGAGTGCTGCTAATGCTTTAGGACAATACAAATAGTTCTTTCTGTTAATCATATGATATTTTTCCTTCAATGGATACATGTTACAAAAAGAATCACGTTTCATTAAATTCTCAGGATAAGATTATGTAATTGGAAAATAAAAAGGTTTAAAGAATTATTGTCTTAAAATAAAAATATGTATGCTAAAAGGGATTACAATAAACACAAAGGCTTAAACAACATTTTAATAAACATACATACTAATTTCGTTCAGACAACCGGTGACATTCTGAAGAGCAGTAATGATAAAATAAACTATATTCGCAAGAAATTTGAAACATGAACTTGATAAATAAATATCGTGAGATATCAAATAACATGAAAGTATGGGCTTTAATAAAATATATCCTTGTTAAAAGTTATTTAAGTTATCTTTAAGGAGCATCATCTTCTGAGACCCTAAACAAAATTTAAAATCATTAATTTTTTCCCAATATTTCTTCTTTTTTAGTTATTTTTTGTAATCTAAATATTCAATCATCTGATTCCGCCCCCCTCCCCCGAAATTACTGCTTTCCTGTGGTACCAAACATGTAGAGTTCAACGTTTATAACTCTTTAATTTTAAATTTCGTTTCTGATCTATTTAATACTCATGGATAACAATAAATAAATAATCTATCACCTAAATTATCCCCCTCCTCTTCTTTTACCCCCTGTCCCTTCAACCTCAGCTCATAAAGATCCCCCCCCCCCTCATCACATGCAGTTTAAAATATTTTTTAAAAAATTCTGCTCTATTTGTGATTTTGTTGTAACAATATTTAAATAACCATATAAATAATTCCCTCACCACCGAAAAAAGTCTTCCCCCTCTAACACAGACAGTTTAAAATTATTAAAAATATGGGTTTGTTTTCGTTCTATTTCTCTATTTATATCTTGTAATAATAATTAAATATTCATCTAAATTACTCCCCCCCCCAAAAAAAAAATAAAAAAATAAAATAAAAGAATAAAAATAAAAATAAAAACAAATAAATAAATAAATACAAAAATTTGCTTCTCCCTCCAGCACACAAATTTTAAAACCCTTAAATAACTTGTTTTGCTTGTTTCATTTAGTACGGTAATATATTTTTGAAGATATCTCAATTAATGCGTGGAAAATTTTGATTAGTGCGAAGAGCATACAATGTGTTATCCTAATTTGCCAGCCAAACGGCGTCGAATTGTTATGAAAATAAAACACAAATCCGACAATAAATGTGACGAATGGCGCGACAATTGTACGAAAGTCCGTATGCAGAATTGATGTTTAAATCGCCTTTTTAATATTTCTTGATTGTCATTTAATAAATTAGCACATACATTAATGTTATGATAATGACTAAAATAATGTTATTGTAAGTTCATGTAAAATGAATATTTATCTACAGAGATACCTCGGTTTTAGTCGGTAATCCGTTCGAAAACAATCGGTGAAATCCGAAATCGACGAAAACCGAGGCAATTATTTCCATATGAATCTATGTAAATTTAATTAATGTGTTCTAAACACTACAAAAAAGTACAAAGCCCCATTTTATAGAGAATAAATACAGCGTTTAAGCGTTTAATACTAAAAACCATAAAAAATTGTAGTTGACGTATGGTATCAAGGGACTATATATGGGGCCACTTCTTTTTTTGGCCTTTTGGCCGTAGAACTAGCTTGAGAATCCGAGTACCTATGTCCAAGGTTGTAAAAACTGGGCGCTACTGTGCCACCACTAAATTTTTAGAATTCTTCGCCTAATAAGAATACTAATACAATTTAGGCAAACTATATTATTTAAATTTAGGCAAAGAATATTAAGAAAATTTAGCGGTGACAATCGGATCATTGGCGTCCAGTTTTTACATCCCTGCCTATTTCGCTCAAAAAGCTGTCTAAAGTGGCATGTTTCTGCTACCTCTGCAAGATTCGCCCAAAATGGGGCAAGACATTATCATTAAACAAGTTGCTTACAAGAAACTCTCTTTGGTCCCATGATGAAACCTCGCAATCAGTAAAAAGAGCACAAAAATACACTGGAAATAAACGAAATCCGAGGTAACCGACGAAAACCGAAACAAATTTTTCGCGGAAAAAATCGACGAAAACCTAAACCGACGATAACCGAAGTCAACGATAACCGAAGTATTACTGTATTTTGTTTATGTTTCAAATCAAACTATAAAATATACTGATGACATTCAGTGATGACAAATCTAGAGGGATTTTTTATTTAGAAATTCAGAACTCTTACCAGAAAATGGAAATAGTTACTTTTAGTTTATATAACGATAACTTGAAAGTTAAAATAAAATATATAAAATTACATTATTCAAAATTTTCTGATGTGAATTCGGAGAGTGTTGTCAGATTGGAGATTTTGTCCCCAATTTGGAGAATTTTGAACCTTTAGGAGAATTTTTTGGGGACATTAATATTGGTGGCGAAATTATTTGAGGAAAACTAGGGAATATTTTTTCATTATTTCACGTTTTCAGGTTAAAGTTTACTTTTAGTCATCTGGCAACACCAGATTTCGATTGATCGATTCATAATTAGAAATTTATCATGGAAGACTGCAGATTTCCATGAAATTTATCAATTATCAATCATTATTCTATTTATTTATTTATTTATTCGTTGTTGTTAATGGGGAATTTTTTTCTAAAAAAGCTTGATCTGGGGAAAATTTTTTAGCCTAAATTATTTAAATATTTTTAAACCAGGTAAATTAAAAATTAAAATTTATTTTTTGAGTTGAAACTACGTTGGAAACACTTTAAGGAAAAACATTGGTTTGGGGGAATATTTCAGAACTTTTGGGAAAATTGACTTTCGACTTTCTGGTAACACTTAATTCGGAATTTCTGAAACAAATTGTACAAGATTTAGCAATACTGCTTTCGATCAATAACACATCAAAAGCAACATGGTAGTACATTATTAGATTGTTTATTTATGTATATTGGGGTTTAATAATGTTAGTTGTGGATCTATTGTATGTTTCGATTGTTGCAATAATGTCTCGGAATCATTTAACCGCACTAATCGAGGGAAACTTGTTTTATTATTTGTTTCAAAAATAAATTTATTAAAATGAAAAATTTAAATTGTGGTAATTTAGTTTTTATCAATTTTTAAAAGCTTACCACATTGAGGACGGGTGGTTTTTGCCTTTTAAACAGGAAGCCCCGCCTATGGGCGTTACATTTGCACGTTACATTATTTAACAAAAAGATTGTCTCACTTGCGTAAATTATAAATGAATGTATATAATAATGGTATTGTCTCTAATAAAAAAAATTATATGCATAGTACTCTAAATGTAGAAATTCGACATTTTGTGTATGTTATTTGAGAAATAATGTAACGTAAAATACAAAACGTAAAAGTACCGGCTATGGACGGTAAAATGTTCAAAAGACGTGAATTGACGTCTCCCGTCCTCAATGTGTTAAGTTATGTCAACTTAAATTTTGGAATTTTCATTTCATAATAAGTAAAATGGTCAATAATTCTAATTAAATGTACTTACAACCGAAGGAATATATAATTTTATGTACTCAGTGTCCGATTACTGCGGTTGCAAACTTCATCCAGTAAATTTGAATAGAAAATTTCATGTTATTTAAACGTCTTATTTCAGCACAATTCTTGTCATAAAAAAGGCAAAAGTTTCTGTTCTTTAATTTAATGATAGAAAATGTAATAAAATAACTTTGAGTCGAATTAATTCAATCAGAAGTTGCAATTTATTTGTGGAAATTAGAAAAAAAGAATTAATAGAAAATGATTTGTATGATTTTTTTTTCTTTTTCTTAATAATAATAATAATAATAATAATAATAATAATAATAATAATAATAATTAATAAATAAAAAAAAATAAAACCCATTTAATAGCATAACTTTCATACGAAGCTTTCACATCACGCTATTCATATATTAATTAAAACATTTTGTTTCATTTTATAAATATCCACGTTGTTTTCAATTTTTTTCTTATATTCCTATTTGAATATTCTTTTAATCGAATTTCATTTTTTTTTTAAATATCAGACTTTCAAATACCTAATACTTTCAGAAAGAAAATTACTAAATATTTGTTCAAATTAAAATGTTTTAGGAAAGTAGTTAAAATCTCAATTTACTTAGAGTATTTCTCTTAATACCTCATGCTTATTTTGACTACCAGATATTTCATTAAAAAATATATGTTCTATGTTAAAATATATTAATAAAAAAATGTTCTTGAAAAAAAAAATTATATATTTTTTTCCATATAAGAATTCGAAATACTATTGAATATACCTACCATATAATAATTTCTACGTATTTACATGTGAGTTGTTAAAACAAATTGCATAACTCCTGCTATAACATGCAGAAAAAATAAGCTGAAATCATGTACTGGGAATGGTGTTTCATTAGAGGAGAAAGGAAATAAAGAAAAACACTACAACCACCCCATTGAATGAGACTAACTAATGTAATGATTGAGCACCCGTCTACTTGTGAGAGTATCCAAGGATTCCATCAGAAATGAGGTAAGACTCCTATGCGGTGAGGGCGAAGCCCTCTCTGCCCATATGTATAGGTATTTCCAGGCAGGTGTAGGTATTTCCAGAGGTCTAGATACTTCCAGACTGACCGTTCTTACGCCCATATTGTCTGAGTGATGAAGGCCCTCACCCCTGTGGTAATCAACCACTACTGGACATAAACCCGCATTCCAGTAGAAATCCGGACCGCTGTTAAACAAGACCTCCTGTCATACGCACGAAAGGGCCGGTTTCCGACGTAGAGTCCATGACTCCATCGCCCCCCAAGCATCTCTGAGAGCCCATAAGAGCAACCAGAGACTCAAGAACTAGTCAAGGGCTCCCTCCCGAGATTTGCTCTACCTCTGGTTCAAAAGTAGAAAGCGGAGTAGAAACTCATGCTCATGATAATTGCATTGTAAATGCTTTTTACCCCTTCCCGTCTTGAATAATGGAAAAATTATATTGGGAAAACGAGCAATTACCAAAACAAAAGTATTGTGAACAAAAATAAATAAATAAATAAATAAAACGGAGAACAGACTTTAACTTTGCTGCTAGTACATTTTTCTTTTATGACTGATTTATTTAACCCGTTAGCGGGCGGTGGTCACAAAAAAGGACACCCAATTTTAATTCCAAAACTGACAAACGGCACCAAGAATATTTAATTAAATTTTTTCTTTTATTAAGTGCCGGAAAATAAGCAACTTTGTATTTTCTAATGAATTCGTTTGTAAGTTCTGGTGTCAGTCCATTATTTCATCATTTTACAAACAGACTTACTCCGCGCCGGAAAGAGTTAACAGTGCACCAACTTATAAAACTTGCATTTTTAGATACCTCTTTTAAAATGCACCAAGCTCTGTGGCGTGCTCCCTGTTCATTTGATTATATTTCCATAGATGTCTGAAATGACATCTAAATGACTTGAACAGATTTAATTCTTTCGAGCTCCATTATTTGAGCGTAGTTATTTAAATTTATCTTAGTACTTGCTTATAAGATTAATCGGGTAGCAATTGTATTTTTAGAAAGTTATATTTTGTGCTTAGCTGTTAGTTAAGAAAGTTGTCTTGCGCGAAAATGAATTACATATTTAACATTTTCGCAATTCTCGTACAGCTTATATTTTTGAGTGCCGCTATATCTGAATAGTAATATTCACATTATTAATTAAATTTTTTCTGTAATTCTTATTTAATTACATTTTACACTTTTCCTTATTTAATTACGTTTTTACATTTACACTCTGTCTTTAAGTAAGGTGAAAGTTGATATTCGTAAATAATAATACTCACAAGTAGGAAACGTCCTGTTGATGACAAATCAAAAACATTTTATTTAAAAAATGGAGGTTAACCCATTTGTTCCGAGAATTTTAATTTGATATTATTTTCATTTTAAACATAGAACTCTTTTCTTCGTCATCTGTTATTAATGCTCGAGGAAATTTTTGGTATTTTTTGTTGAATTATTGGTAGTTTTTTTGCCTGGCAAAAAAACTTGCCATTGTGAAGCAGCAGCACTTGCACAGAAGTGAGATTTCATGGGACGACACAAAATCTAGTCTTTAGATTTTTCACTGAAACAATGAATAAATTTATTGGTGGAGAGTAACAAACAGGTAGTAAAGTTAACAATTTGATGACGGGCCAGAACAGGTGAGTATTTTTATATTGGATTATACCACAATTTACAAAAAATTTTCTTTGTGGTATATTTCTCTTGAAAGTTGAACAGTTTGGGTATTTATTGGGCTTTCTAGTTTACGCCAAGTGTAGGCGTAGCCACTGTTGCCAGTGGGCTACGTTTAGGTAGATTTCGTAACAAATACTACCTACTGCATTCTCCCCTACGTTGGAATTTCTGAAAAATTTTTGCAGATCTACGCTGATCATGACTTCTAGAAATCCAAAACCACCCCAGTTCAAAACTTTATATATCCATCTATCAATATGTCTATCTATCTATATCACATTTTTATGGACACGATAACTTCCATAAGTCTGCACAAATCTCTTACAAACCGATACATAAAATCAACGGGAATAAAATCTGGGTCAAGTTCATTAATGAGCGTAATCGAACCAGGGGGGGTGGGGAGGGGGTGGAAACAGAAAAAACCCATCGAATCCGTCAAGTTATTATTATTTCTAGGAAAGGGTAAAAAAATTATGAAGGGTTTTCTGCTCCGGTGTTTTACTTTTAGGAAATTAAAATAAAGAAACTTTTAAAATTTATGAAACCTATGCATGTTTTGCCACCAGTAATATAAAAAAACTGCCTATTGTGAGGGACTTTTTTAAATTAAGAATGTGGACATCCCAAAAATGTCAAAAATGATCGAATTCCCGTAATTTCCGGTGTATAATCCGCGGATCAAACAATTCTGTTTTAACCCAGAAATCTTAATCAATAATTTATTTCAAATATTTACAGCGATCAAGAAAGTTACATTTTGTAAAATAAAATTTTTGGGTCGAAACATGATTGTTTGATCCGCGGATTACATGCCAGAAATTACGGTACATTCTTTTTGCAAGTAAACACTCGAATTCGGAAATAGTAAACTGAAGTAAGCGGTTTTGTCTCCTTATGTATAGTGAACATTTTAGGAATTAGGGGATATGCTGTCTCGTCAGAGTAAAACACTCTCCTTGGTCCTTGAAGTTTCGAGTGCAGCCCCTTTTGTGACTAATAGCTTCGGTTCTCGTCGAACCATTTCAACAGCTTTTCTTCATTTCACAATTCCTGTTGTTCTTAAATGATGAAGTATTTGATTCAAATTAGTGGAATTCCTTCAAAATATGCTCTAAACAAATTGCGTACCGGTCAGTTATTCACAAAATAGGCTCCCCCGATTCAGTTATTTCTTCAGCTACTGCACACTGTTCGTTACGTTATTCGTTGTTACCACAATCACCCTCTGAATACTAGGTCTACTCGATGACAAAAAAATCACAAAACTGGCGGCTGTTGTAGGCGGATTTAATTTTTTTTGCGTTTGTAATTTCCCTTGAATATGAATACCAATAATTTCAAAAAGTTTCCTACATCTATTTTATCTGTGATTAAACAAGTCAAAGGAAACTTTTAGAAAGTACTGGTGCCAAAATTCAGAGTATAGTACAAATGCTTAAAAATATCCGCCTACGACAGCCGCCATTTTTGTGCCAGCGCGTAGGCCTAGTGTACAGTAACGTTGGTCACCAGACCAGAATTACCGGTATGGCCTCCATTTTTATTCCAAATTGCCGAATTCATACAGGAAATTCCGAAAGAAGAACTTTTACTTTAGAGAACCACGAAATGTCTGTCATTAAAAAAAAGCAAAAGACACTATTAGTAATTTCTGGAATAAATTTGGAATTTCTGAATGAAAAATGAGGCCAACCAAGCCACCTTGCACCACACCGCCTCCTGAATATTAGGCCGACGTTCTGACACAAATATGACGGTGTCGTAGGCCGATATTTCTCAACTTTTGTACATTCCCTTGAATTTAAATACGATTATTTGCTAAAAGTATTGTTCACTTTATTTTTCTGAGATTGATTAATGTGAAGATTACTTTTAGAAGAATCTGGGATTAAAATTCAAGGAATCATACAAATGCTGAAAAAAAATCCATGTACGACACCCGCGATTTTTGCGTCATTACGTAGGTCTAGTATTCATGGTCGGTGGCCACCAGGATTCTAACTTTTGACATGGCTGACCCCTTCTGCTGGGTACCAGTAGTGGACACTCGTAAGAAATGCATCAAGTTGATGCAAAATTAAAAAAATAAATGCAATTAATGAATTATTGAAACGCATTTTAGTTATAATAATGTCAAAAGTATAAAAAAGGTGCTTACACGTAGGAAAACAACAAGAACAAAAAGTTCTTACTTTATTCCAAACTACAAGAAATCATGTTAAGATAACTAAGCGATCGCTTTGTTTGAATTGAAATCACCTCGTTTTGTAAGTAATGTCTTTACTTTACTTTACTGCCCGAGAGGGACTGCTCAGACTAGGAACGAAGTTCGTAGAGCATAGATGTCCTAACCGTCCCCTTTATTAAGGTTAAAAAATACAACATCCCGCCGTAAGCGCGACGGAAGGCGGGGTGGTGAACAATAGATAAATGAATATATGAAGTAATGGCTTAAAATGTCAGTAGTTAGACGCATTAAAATTAGATCGTTGTATGAAAACCACACGGGGCGCGAACCCCTGTGCGGTTTTCGAAAGCTATTTTTTCTATTTAAAAGTATTTATTACTAGTATACTAGTAGACACTAGTACAGTATCCATTACTGGTACTACTTTCCTAATATAATTCTTATACAGTATAAAAATAACATAAACAAAAACCAGTTTAGAAGTCTTTTGAAATTCGAAGAACGCATGTTAAATTTATATTTTTATTTATTATATGGATTAACTTTTTCTGGTTCAACGATGGTATAAAATTCTTTTCATTGGTGCTATGTTTGTTTGTCTTATTAAAAATTGCTATCATATTACATAATCTATAAAAGAACATAATTTAAACACCTTTAAGTAAAAGGTTCTGAGATAAAATAGCTAATATCTTTCATATCTAGCTTAGTATCTTTTAAGGTAGTAATACATTTTCCAGGCAGTTTTAAAAGAACAACAAGAAATAAGGCTCTTCTGAAATTCCAAGACACACTATAAATTTCAATTAAAATTTACATTTTAGTAAAAGTCCAAAAGTTCTATTTATTTTAAGCGGAAGATTTTGCCAGTGAAAAGATTTTCATCTAATAGTATTTGTACTAGTAATAAATTTCGCAGACATGCTAAGCAGAGCAAAATAAAAGATAACCCATTCAAAAAGTTTTCTGAAATCCTAGGACGTTTTACAAATCAAAAGAACGTTTTACAAATTTTACTTATTAGATGCAGTTTTTCCAATTCAAATGCAATAAAAAAATGTTTTTCGATGTACATATTTTCTATTTACTTTAAAAGCTAGAAAATCTATAAAATTGACATAAAATTTCTATTTCTTTAAGTTAAAGTGGTTTTAATATCATTCTAGAGAATCAATCTAGTTTAATAGTTTTTACATTGAAGACATTTTTTATTCGATTTTTGATATCATTCATAGAGTTATTCACTGTAAAAAAAAATTCGGAAAAGTTTCCGGTAGGAATAGGATTTCCAGTTGCCCGTATAGTACAGGAAACTTTTCCGGAACAACACGGAAAAAAAAACGGAAAAAAACGAAAGTTTTTTCTTTCCGTCAGGAAACTTTTCCCGTTTGATTCAGAAACTAATCTTTAGACACAGAATAAATTCCTGGGTCTTACGGAAATCTTTCCATTCACATAAAGAAACGTTTTGGAAGAATGGAAGAATAGATAGAAAGTATTCCGTTTAAAAAAGGAAAACTTTCCATTCACATAAAGAAACGTTTTGGAAGAATAGATAGAAAGTATTCCGTTTTAAAAAGGAAAACTTTCCATTCACATAAAGAAACGTTTTGGAAGAATGGAAGAATAGATAGAAAGTATTCCGTTTTAAAAAGGAAAACTTTCCATTCACATAAAGAAACGTTTTGGAAGAATGGGAGAATAGATAGAAAGTATTCCGTTTTAAAAAGGAAACTTTTCCGAATCAGTCAGTAAACTAATCTTGAAAAAATTAAAAATTCCTGTGTAGAATAGAAACTTTTTCTTTGCTTTACGGAATTTTTTTTCATTATGATCGGAAAATTTTCTGTATTGTAAAGAAACTTTTGTTTTAAAGAGTAGGAACATTAACAGATGAAAATATTGCTTTTGGACACTGTTTTGATTTCCTTTTATCTCAATTAAATATTATTAAGAACTTTTTTGAATACATACACACATTTTAAGTATTTGTTATCATAAAATGCATTACATGTAATGCATTTTATGATAACAAAATGCATTTTATGATACGAAATGTGTGTAATATGTATTCAAAAAAGTTCTGAGTATTTTTTAATTGAGATAAAAGGAAATCAAAACAGTGTCCAAAAGCAATATTTTCATCTGTTATTGGTCCTACTCTTTATAACAAAAGTTTCTTTACAATACAGAATCAGCTTGAAATTTTATTTATTTGTTACAAGTATACTGATGCGCTCATGGGTATAATATAACTAAATATTCAGATGATGCTAAACCAGTGTTGAATTCAGAGCCTTTTCTGCGGCTCCGGCGGGGAGGGGGGGGGAGGAATTATATATTTCCTTTTTGGAAATTGCACTTTTTAACCATTAAAAGCATAATATCTGAAATCTTCTGGGGGGGGGGGGGGGGGGAATTTCAATGTTCCAGGGGGGTCCCAGCGGGCCACCCCCTGAATTCAATACTGTGCCAAACAACTGTTCAATATTACTAAAAAAAAGGGACAAGCCTGTATCCTCAAAAAGCTCAAATTTATTCCACTGGGTGTAGCACAAGTATGAAACATGTTCTATGCATATGAGGTGTATGCAACTACTTTGAAGTTTATTGTTGCTGGAAAGAATTTCTATAGCTATATTTCTAAAACAAAGGACATACAAAACCTTTCTTTTTAAATCATAATATTGCCCACCCCTCCTTAAAAAACAGAAATAGCCATATTTGACTGAAAGTAACCTTCTTCCAATAATAGGTTTTAAAAAAATAAGCTTAGGGGGTCGTCATCCTTCTTAAATTGTACCAAACTCCAACTTTTCAATATATACACCTAATTTTGACGTTATACATTTTTTTTTCTGTAAATTTCTCCCAAGGATACGATACAAGAAATCACTTGGTCAAGTGGTTTAAGAAATATGAAGGTTTAAAATTTGGAAGTCTTAATGTGAAATTAATTTGCAATTGATGAAAAACAAATTGCAATGCGGGTAGCTTTTTAAGCGTCATTCAAAAACTACTTGACATAATAATTTTGGATTCGCTTATTTGAAGATTTTCAAAATCTATTTGTTAAAATTGTATAGATTATGTTTAGTTCTCTCTTATATAACAAAAAAATGTATTTTTAAATTCATTTCAAAAAAGAAAAAAAATAACCTATGAATTTTTAATAGAGGTGGATTTCTGGAGGCTTCAAATATGCAAATCCAAAATCACAGATAGTTGGTAAGTAGTTTTTGAGTTATGCTTAAAACATAGAATTATATGAGACTTATTTCTCAATTTCTCAATGTATTTATCAATGCTGTAACTATTTGAGTTTTCACGATAGTTCACTGGTCTTTTTATATGAGTTGCCCTATAGTATAGCTATCAAATCATAACAAAAATGTTTGCTGTAGTTTGCGCATGTGCAGTTAAAATTATTTTCATAAAAATACCTATATCTCATCAAATATTCAATATATTAATATTTTAATCACAGTATACTATTTCTACGATTCTTTGTCAAGTTTTTGGAAAGTGGTGTTAAATTTGGCTGAAAACTCTGCATGTTATAAAAAAAACTTTTGAATTTTTCACAGAAACGTTAATATAGTCACGAATATGCATGCTATACTTACAAAAAATGCACACAAATGTTGAACAGAACCTACATAGTCATTTACTACAGTGACAGACCATTTTTAGCATTTTTCGTTACTTGGGTGATCGAAAATATTATTTTATTATTAAAGTTATTATCCCCCCCCCATAGTTGTCCTCGCGATAAAATATTCACTGAAAAACATCAAGTCAAACATGTTCTTTACATCCTCAAAGCTTAAGGGCATTCCGGGCATTTCCTCACGAGTTTCAGTAAGATAATCGACGAAACGTCCGAAATCGGTCACTGCCCCTTAATTTCTGGACACCAGTGTAATATTAATAAAGTAAATCTAAAAACTTTTGAAGCCATGTAACTTATAAGAATATACAGAATTCAGCTAATCCTAATAAATAGCTTGATGATAAACAAATTTTAGAAGCCATGCAATTTGAAAATGTACAAGACTTTGAACTTGAAGCTCAACTGAAAATTATATAACAAAAAGCCTTGCTAAATGAAAATCTTTTTTAAAAACAGGGTTCGTGATTTTAATTATTTATTTAATCAAAAAATCATATATATTTTTAATTATTTAAATCAGCTATTTTTTTTAATTCAAAATACAATTTTAAAATTATACATTTTACAGTAAAATAAACTTTACTAAATAATTAAAATTAACAATTAGAAGTGTCCATTTAAATATATTTGAAATTAAAAAAATATATAGAAACTCATTCACTTGGTTAAATTAAAATATTTTAATCATATAGATAGTTAAAAATATACAGTTTAAAAAAATGGAGCTACAGAAAAAGATTTAATTTAGAAATGTGAATTCTCTTTTACTTTTGAAAACATGAAATAAATAAAACAAATTGTCTTGTGTCATCACTTATTTACAAAAACTGCAATTTAACAGATATCCTATTCTGTATAAAATACATATACCACCTTGAATTACCCCTTTGATAAAATAAAAAGCTTATGCACTCTGCATTACTAAAAGCTAAAGCTTTTTGTTCTGACCAAATTTCTTTATTCATTTAATGAATTCAGAGCATATATTAAACACACTTAAGATGGTTATGATTATATTTTATAAATTTCAATGGATATGAAAAAAATATTCCTTGTTATTAAAATGTTTGAAAAGAAACACCAATTTTCCAGCTTTATGAGTTCCTAAGCGATTACGGAGTTTACAGTGAATTAAAGTTTGATTTATTTGAATTTAAAATAAAAATAATTAAATCAGGCCTTTTTTTAAGATTTTAAAACTTTAGTTATTTATGAGTTTACATTTGCAAGTAATTGAAATTGTATGAAAATATATATATATAACATTTCAAAGTATATTACTTACCATGCAATCTTTATTTTCCGAATCTTTCCATAAATAAATAACGTTGGAATATTGAACCATTTGTTATTTACATGTGCACAATGAAGTCATGAGATATCTACATAAATATCAATAAATATACTGTTGACTGACCTATATTTATTTTACTATATTTATGAAGTCCAGTTGCCTGTAAAAATTTATGTATATTTAAAGTCAAAATTTTATCATCATTAATGACAAAGAAAGAAATGTTTGTGAGTCTTTTATTCTTCAATGGCAGATCACTTAATAGAAGAATATTAAAAATTACAAATAATTCAGGAAAAATATATAAAAAATAAGTGTCTATTTAATAAAAAATCTGACTTCGCAAATGTGTATGTGCTATTTTTTTAAAACTTAAACTTAGTAAAATAAATCAATCGCATTTAATCTGCACAAACATTAAATTGCACATACTAACAAAATACTATTTAAAAAATATATATATAAATTACTCGATTTTTTTTTCTGGCTAACTACAAAAGACAGAAAAAATAAAACAAACATTTATACTGAAAAATAACATTTATTTGCAACAAAAATATAAATCAAAATGTTATAATGAATAAAAATTACAGCAATACTGATATTACTTCCATTGACAGTTCTTGCCTCCAAATAGCTGCACTTAGTAAAAAAATAGGCCTAGATTCTTTAATTTCTTCCAGGCCTTAATTGATTACACAATATGATGCTACCAAAACAAAATTGTCCTAGGACATTTCTCCGAAAAAACTGTCAAACCATCAATATTATTCGCGAACAGCATGATTTCCTTTCTTACATCATCATTCGCTACTAAGCAAGGATGATATGCTCTAGCTGGAATGCGACACTGATCACTGCAGTATTATCCTGCAATAATAACAATAATAATATTAATATATTTTTATTTTACTAATTTCTAGTGATCATGTATATTTAATGGGACAAAAACAGCACAACAGCAATGAATGATTAAGAGGACTCTTCGTCTTCAGCGATAAGTATTTTTAAGAGCATAAAATTTGAAAATTTTCCTTTAAGTAAAAATTTCAAATTTCATAAGTTTTAAAAATACTTAAAAATTAAGGAAAAATTTTAAAATGTACAATTTAAAAATGTTAATTTAAAGATGCACATTGGACATCTGCTTCCTGCTGATGAAATCTATATTTTGATAATTGTATAAGGGAATTTACTACCTCTTTAAAATTTACATAGGTTACCATGGGATTTCACGATCAGCAGTAAATGAAAAAAAATGGTGCCACAGTAATATAATAGAACTAGTGGGTAAGTGTGATCGAACATCGCTCAAAGGGTTTCGTTTAATATTCCTTTCAAAACACTTTGTCCTTTCTTTAATAAATCCAACTAAATTTCATTTAGCATCAACAACAAAAAAAAACTCATGTTTTTTATAAAGTAAAAATTTACCGGTTCTGCATGAAAACCCATTTCTTTAAATTAGAGGGTGGAGAATAGCCCCGTTCCCTCTCTTTATACTTCACCAATTAAACTTCAAAACTGATCAGGGAAGCACCTTATCAAACTGAACCTATATACAAAATTTGAAGCAAATCGCATAATTCTGTATGAAAAACCCATTTATCTAAATTAAGGAGGGGAGATTAGCCTCCCGATCCCCCCTTTATACTTTACCATTGAACCCACGAAACTAATCAAGGAAGCGCCTTATAACAATGAACCTATATACAAAATGTGAAGCAAATTGGATAATTCTGCATGAAAAACATATTTATCTAAATTAAGGGAGGGATTGGACCTTGTTCCCCCTTTCTATACTTAACCAATGAACCCCCAAAACTAAACAGAAGCAACTTGTCACATTGAACCTATTTACAAAATTTGAAGCAAATCGGATAATTCTGCATGAAATACCCATTTATCTAATTTAAGGAGGGGGATTTGCCTCCCTTCCCTACCCTTTATACTTAACCAATGAACCCCCAAAACTGATCAGGGAAGCGCCTTATCAGAATGAACCTATATACAAAATTTGACACAAATCGGATAATTCTGCATTAAAAACCCATTTATCTAAATTAAGGGGGGATTGGACACAGTTCCCCCTTTATGCTTAATCAATGAACCCCCAAAACTGATAAGGAGAAGCGTCTTATCACAATTAACCTATATAAAAAATTTGAAGCAAATCGGATAATTCTGAATAAAAAAAAAACTTTTATTTAAATTAAGAGGGGGGGATTGGCCCCCTGGTTTCTCCTTTATACTTAACCAATGAACCCCCAAAACTAATCAGGGAAGCGACTTATCACAATGAGCCTATGTACAAAATATGAAGCAAATTGGATAATTCTGCATTAAAAACCCATTTATCTAAATTAAGGGGGCGATTGGAAACCGTTCTGTTGTTTATACTTAATCAAGGACCACCAAAACTGATATAGGGAAGCGTCTTATCACAATTAACCTATATACAAAATTTGAAGCAAATCGGATAATTCTGCATAAAAACCCATTTATCTAAATTAAGGGGGGGGGGGAATTAGCCACCGTTCCCCTCTTTACACTTAGCAAATGAACCCCCAAAACTAATGAGGGAAGCGCCTTATCACAATGAAGCTTTATACAAAACTTGAAGCAAATTAGGTAATTTTGCATTAAAAACCCATTTATCTAAATTAGGGGTGATGAGCCCCTGTTCCCCCTTTATACTTAACCAATGAACCCCCAAAACTGATCAGGGAAGCGCCTTATCAGAATGAACCTATATACAAAATTTGAAACAAATCGGATAATTCTGCATAAAAAAACCCATTTATCTAAATTAAAGGGGTGATTGGACACCGTTTCCTCCTTTATACTTAATCAATCAACCTCCAAAATTGATATGGGGAAACGTCTTATCACAATTAACCTATATACAAAATTTGAAATAAATCAGATAATTGTGCATAAAAACACATTTATCTAAATTAAGGGGGAGGGGATTAGCCACCATTCTCCTCTTTATGCTTAACTAATGAACCCCAAAACTGATCAGGGAAGCGCCTTATCAGAATGAACATATATACAAAATTTGAAACAAATCGGATAATTCTGCATGAAAAACCCATTAGCCCCCAGTTCCCCCTGTATCTTTAACCAAAGAACCCCCAAAACTAATCAGGGAAGCGACTTATTAGAAGGAACCTATATACAAAATTTTAGCAAATACGATAATTCTGCATAAAAACACCATTTATCTAAATTATGGGGGGATTAGCCCCCGTTCCCCTCTTTGTGCTGAACGAAATAACTCCCAAAATTAATGAGGGACGCACCTTATCACAATGAAGCTATATACAAAATTTGAAGAAAATTGTGTAATTCTGCATGAAAAACCCATTTACCTAAATTAGAGGGGATTAGTCCCTGTTCCCTCCTTTATGCTTAACCAATGAACCCCTAAAACTGAGCAGGGTACCGCCTTATCAGAATGAACCTATATACAAAATTTGAAACAAATCGGATAATTCTGCATAAAAAAAATCCATTTATCTAAATTAAAGGGGTGATTGTACACCGTTTCCTCCTTTATACTTACTTAATCAATCAACCTCCAAAATTGATATGGGGAAACTCTTATCACAATTAACCTATATACAAAATTTGAAATAAATCGGATAATTCTGCATGAAAAACCCATTAGCCCCCAGTTCCCCCTGTATCTTTAACCAAAGAACCCCCAAAACTAATCAGGGAAGCGACTTATTAGAAGGAACCTATATACAAAATTTTTAGCAAATACGATAATTCTGCATAAAAACCCCATTTATCTAAATTATGGCGGTATTAGCCCCCGTTCCCCTCTTTATGCTGAACGAAATAACTCCCAAAATTAATGAGGGACGCACCTTATCACAATGAAGCTATATACAAAATTTGAAGAAAATTGTGTAATTCTGCATGAAAAACCCATTTACCTAAATTAGAGGGGATTAGTCCCTGTTCCCTCCTTTATGCTTAACCAATGAACCCCTAAAACTGAGCAGGGTACCGCCTTATCAGAATGAACCTATATACAAAATTTGAAACAAATCGGATAATTCTGCATAAAAAAACCCATTTATCTAAATTAAAGGGGTGATTGTACACCGTTTCCTCCTTTATACTTACTTAATCAATCAACCTCCAAAATTGATATGGGGAAACTCTTATCACAATTAACCTATATACAAAATTTGAAACAAATCGGATAATTCTGCATGAAAAACCCATTAGCCCCCAGTTCCCCCTGTATCTTTAACCAAGGAACCCCCAAAACTAATCAGGGAAGCGACTTATTAGAAGGAAGCTATATACAAAATTTTTAGCAAATACGATAATTCTGCATAAAAACCCCATTTATCTAAATTATGGGGGGATTAGCCCCCGTTCCCCTCTTTATGCTGAACGAAATAACTCCCAAAATTAATGAGGGACGCACCTTATCACAATGAAGCTATATACAAAATTTGAAGAAAATTGTGTAATTCTGCATGAAAAACCCATTTACCTAAATTAGAGGGGATTAGTCCCTGTTCCCTCCTTTATGCTTAACCAATGAACCCCTAAAACTGAGCAGGGTACCGCCTTATCAGAATGAACCTATATGCAAAATTTGAAACAAATCAGATATTTCCGCATGGAAAACCCATTTATCTAAATTAAGGGGGTATCAGCTCCCCGTCCCCCCTTTTATACTTACCAATGAACCCCCAAAACTAATCAGGGAAGCGGCTTTTAACAATGAACCTATATACAAAATTTGAAGCAAATTGGATAATTCTGCATTAAAAACCCATTTATCTAAATTAAGGGGGGATTAGACACCGTTCCCCCCTTTATACTTAATCAATGAACAACCAAAATTGATAAGTGGAAGCGCCTTATCACAATTAACCTATATACAAAATTTGAAGCAAATCGGATAATTCTGCATAAAAAACCCAATTATTTAAATTAAGGAGGAGGGTATTAATAACCACCGTTTCCCTCTTTAAACTTAACTAATGAACCTCCAAAACTAATGAGGGAAGCGCCTTTTCACAATGAAGCTTTATGCAAAATTTGAAGCAAATTGGGTAATTTTGCATGAAAAACCCATTTATCTAAATTAGGGGGGATTAGGCCCCCGTTCCCCTTTATACTTCACCAATAAACCCTCAAAACTTATCAGGGAAGCGCCTTATCAGAATGAACCTATATACAAAATTTCAAACAAATCGGGTTGGGTTGATTATTGACGGCCAATTATCTACACTAGGGATATAGGCCCGGGGGGAGTGCCCTTCGTGGGGGTCTTTCTAAGGGAACCTAATCGTATTTACGCATGGATAAATCCACGGCTCGAAGAAAACCACGAAAACTCCGAACGATTAGGCCGACGGGCGCGATTGGGATCGAACCCAGCACCTCCCATCTACCAGCTTCGAGAGCACAACCTCTCAGCCACTGGTGGGGCCTCAAACAAATCGGATAATTCTGCATAAAAAAAACCGTTTATCTAAATTAAGGGGGCTATCAGCCCCCTTTTCCCCCCCTTTATATTTAACCAATGAACCTCCATAACTAATCAAGGAACCGCCTTATCAGAATCAACCTATATACAAAATTTCAAAAATTGAAATCGGATAACTCTGTATGAAAAACCTATTTATCTAAATTAAGGGGGTGGCGAATTAGCCCCCCTTTCTGGCTTTGACAGACTGGGAGCTAAAAAAGGTTTCTATTACAATGATATTTCGGGTTCTGTAGACTCCAAAAGTAGCAGAATTTTCAATTTTTGCCTTACCTCGGGTTCTGCAAACCCCAAAAAGCTGAGTGAAAAGACTGTATACTAAAAGGAAAATATCAACGAGAGTTTTTAATTAAAAACAGTTTTCATCTATGCGGTATATAGTCCCAAAATAAAAATAATAATTCAGTTTATAAATTTAAAATCACATATAATTAATTTAATTTCACTTTGAATTGTCCAAAAAACAAGCTAGAGACTGAGTCAAGTCGGCCAGTTTTTTAGCGACACCAAATCTCCCCCCCCCCCCCCCGAAAAAAAAAAAAAAAAAAAAAAAAAAAAAAAAAAAAAAAAACGTGCCTGACTTATACTCAGACTCCACAGCCCTGGTAGAAATGATTGGATGAGGACGTATCACAAAAATTCTAAGCTTTGAGATTACTTAAGAGTAGTGCTTGGAAGGGCACGCAAAACTGCTGTGCCTAGGACTCTGAAGTTTAAAGTTGGGTTCTAGTGACATTTATGATTTATATGTTGACATCATGACTCTTTTGAACATTTTTTATTTCTTGAAATTTGAACAGTATTAACACGTGCATTTAAATACATGACAAGATTTAGTTAAATGAAAGCAGAAATATGAAATAAAATCAAGTAAGAAATTTTTTTTGCTAAAACACCACATTTTTTTTTTTTTAATGAATGAATGGAGAATTGAAGCTTTATATTTTTGAAATAAAAAAAATTCAAGCCTTTTGAGGGTTTATTCTCCCTGAAGCCCATTCAATATAATTTTTCAAGACGAAAATAAAAATCACGAAATAAAAATCAGAACAAAAAATTGTCTTCCTTTCCACGTGTGACATGATGTTCAGCAGTGGAGATCTCCCCCACCCATCTATACTGACAAAAATTCCCTGTTTGCTTTTTTTCCTTTTTCTGTTTATTTTAAATTATTAGAAAAGATTAAATATCATTTTTTATTTTCAAAATAATGTAAGAAAAATAAAATTTAGCCAATTAAACTTGAATATCCAGGGCGAGGCAGTTGATCTCTGCTGCCCAAGATGTAAGCTTCTGCATGCAAGCTTTTACAACATGAATAGAGATAATATCAACCTCAAGATATTCAGCATATTCAACTTTACGTTTGTTACAACTAAAATTTTGTCTGATATGCAAAGAATACTGAAATTTATTTTACCATATACCAATATAAATTTCATTATATCGTCCTAACATAAAGTTCTCAATTTATTAATTAACATTATAGAATTTAAAGGACTCCCCTTTTCAATTGAATTTTAATACACTACAAATAATTAGGAATGTAAAGAATATTCGACCACTATTCGGTATTCGGCTTATTCGGCCCTTTTGCCGAATATTGAACAGATATTCTGCCGAATACCTGTAGCCGAATATATTTAGATATATTGTCGAATACTTGCTTATTTGGCCGAATATTCTAAGATATTTGGTTAAATAAGTTCCAGAAAAAAAATGTGATTTTAAATATTTTTAACAAACAATATTAAAGAATGATATCTAAATACATTAATTATTATAAGAAAAATAAATCCTAATACTTACTCAATTTTAAAGCTTCATGACAACTTATAAATAACTGTATATAATGAAATTACATAAATAAAAAATATTTTTCTTGCTGCATATTTAGGCATCATATGAATTTAAGTAAGTATTGCAACATTAATTTATTTTACATTAAAATGCAAAATATATACTGCATTTAAAGTTTAAATCTCTCTCTCTCTCTCATCAGTGAATTAAAAAAAATTAACTTTACATCTATTTTTTTAATCTGATTTATAATGATGATAAGTTTCTTAAACAATAAAATTCATAAATATTAAAAACAAATATTTTACTGTCTTGTAAAAATGCTTAATCTTTCACAAATTAAATCATTTTTCTAGCTTTTAGTTTTACTTTTAAATAATAAATATATGACTATATAATTACTTTACTAATTAAAAATTAAACATTAGATGTTGATTAAACGAACTAATGAGTTTGATACATTGAAAAGAAAAAAATTATTACCTATACTGAAAAAACATTTAATGAGTTACTTCAAAATAACATACAGGGGTAACAAAATTATTTATCACTGTAAAGCCTGAAATTGTGATGCAAAAATAACTTTTCAGCATTTTCAGGAAGAAGTCTGTTTCGTTTGGTTTCATATAATATTACCAGCTTCAGAAAACAAACGTTCACTATATACCGTGCTTACATACATTCAGCTGTTATGATTTTTGAACACTCAAACAAAAAAATTATTTCAATTAGTCCTTAATTTAATTTTTGATTTTAAAATTGGAAATAAAAAATAAATAAACAAATAAAATAAAATTTTTTAAAGTCAGTATTCGGTCGCCGAATATTCGGTATTCGGCTAAAATTTGGCCGAATATTCGGTATTCGGCCAAATTACTATTCGTTACATCCCAACAAATAATAAAATGTAAAATTGATTCTATAATACTGCAGTACCTGAAAAAAGACAATATGATTCTGATATAGCATCGAACATAGAAAAATATCATCAATTTATTTTAAGATCATAGGTATGTTATTGATGTCTTCAGTGTTGAATTCAGACATTTTTCTCCGGGAGGGATTTCTGTGGTTCCGGTGGGGGGATATTATAGAGTTCCGGGGGGGATTGCACTTTTTGACTATTAAAAGCATAAAATGTGAAATCTTCCGGGGGGACATTTCAATGCTCCGGGGGGGGACTGTCCCCCCACCCCCTGAATTCAACACTGGATGTCTTACAGAATTAAACAAATAAACAAGGAATTTAATTTAGAATAAGTTAAAAACTATTTAAAAAAACAGCCTACAAAAAATAAGTTTCATTAAGATAATATCTAAGTTAGAAATTTCTGGCACATCAAAATATTTTTTACTTCGGGGATATTTTTCTCATAAAAAATAAACTGAGCGAGAAATAAGATAACATGCATTTTATTTCAGGCTACGCAGCTCCTTAAACATGTTATTCGATTTGATAATCATGCACTATAAATATATGTACATATCAAATCCAAAATATTAAAAATCACATAAATTTTAGTACTTACCATTGCGAAGTTGTTGTTGTTGTTGTTGGTTTGGCCCATGGGCCCGGTGAGGAGCTTTTTATTCCTATACAGCTGTCTTACTCCGCAAAAACCAGACTCCTACCAGAGGTAAAACTATTGCGAAGTTAGAAGTACGTAGAGCAGTTGTCCAATATTTAAAAACATGGCGTCCATCTTCATCCAAAAACTCGATTCTGTTCTGTTATCAATCACGTGACGCAACGCCTTTCATACGTCAGCAGAGAGCGAGACTGCGCAGTAAGTCCGGAGAAAGCTGTTTTCCATCCTTTCGGAAACTAATCCGATATAAATAGATTATTTTTATGACTGTAGAAAACCTTTCTGTTGTGATTCGGAATAATTATTTTATCGGTTGTTTTCCGTATCGTAAAGGAAATTTATCTTTTACGAAACGGAAAAGGGTTGGAAATTTTTTACAGTGTTCTAGTTTATTAGTTTTTATATTACTAATAAAATTTTCCGACTGTTAAAAACAACACCGGGAAATAAAACTCATTTACGATGTCTTCTGAAATCCTAAGACATACTATACATCTCAAGTCAACTTTTACATTTTATTTATTATATTATAGTGGCAAAATATCCTGATTTTTGAATATCATTTTTTACGAAATGGAAATATTTGCTTTATATAAACTCAGAATTTTACGATTAAATAAAGAAAATGTTTCTATCTGGAAATACTGATACTCATAGATTGAGTCTTGGAAATTGTGCTACATGAATAAGACTGTTCTAGCGCAAAAAATAGTATAAATTTTTTTCCTTTGACGCACAATTTTTTTATGTTAATAAAAATTGCAATGCTATTACATATAATCTATAAAATTACATACAATATGTATCTCTTTAACTGAGCGATTTTAGCATAAAATAGTTATAACTTAATGGTATTTAAAGTAGTGATAACTGATACAGGCAGATTAGAACATTTGTTTTATTTTTATTACGAGGGTTTCTGAATACCGTTCAAACATTTCTTAGCATGCTAAATATAGTTCAGATAGAAAATACATAACTCGGAAAAAAACACCTTTAATTAATTCTTGTTGTCAGTAATGCTGAGGAATTCTTTTGTGTAGACCTGTATATGATCTATAACAGCGTCTCTTAATCTGTGGTTCGCGGACTCCTGGGGTTTCGTAAGCTTACAGCCGGGGGTCCTCAAGCCCAATGTTGAATTAGGATTTTTTTCTTCGGGGAAAATTTCTATAGCTCCAGAGGAGGGGGGATTTGCAAGACTAGAACTTTGCAAGTCTAGATCATTAATAAGCATAAAATTCAAATGCTTTAGATGAGACTTTTCAATGCTCCGAGGGTGGAATATGTGTGAAAATATTAAAAATCTATTGATTCTACACGTAAATAATCAGCCCTTATTACGCATTGTAACTACATGAGCGTTTAGACATTTCTAATACTGTCAGGGCCTTATTACCGACGAGGCAAACTTCCACCAGTAAAATAAAATAACATTTTTTGCCTTATTTAAACGCCATAATTAAAAAAAATTCTGTCAACAATAAGGTAAACATTTCTATTCAATTTTACATGTGGAAGTTTGCCCCGCCGGTATTTAAGCCCTGAATACTGCAAATTTGTGAGTTTCCTTTCATTATGAATTTTGTGGTAAGATATGTGACTATTTTTTGTTTTACAAATCCCTTCTAACTTACACAACAAGTGCAGCGCTATTACCATGTTAAAAAAATTTCATACAAGAAAATTATGAAGAACAACTGTAGCACTTGACGGCATGTTGAACCACTCTTACTTAATTCATAAACCAAAAACACTTACAACGTTGTGACACACAAATATTAAGAAATGGCACAAAAACCGCATACGGCCGTTTCAAGGATTCCTCTATCCCCTTCCTCAGTGAAAAAAAAAAAAAAAAAAAAAAAAAAAAGGATAAAAATGGGCTCTAAGGATTTCCGGTTAACTACGTCATTTGTTTGGGTATATAAACTTCTTGCTTTATCATTTTTAATCAAGCCAGTAATCAGGGCTATAACCGAGGGGTTTTTAGAGCCCATTTTTATCCTTTTTTTTTTTTTTTTTTTTTTTTTTTTTTTTTTTGCACTGAGGGGGAAGGGGATCGAGGAATCCTTGAAACAGTCGTATGCGGTTTTTGTGCCATTTCTTAATATTTGTGCGTTACAACGTTGTAAGTGTTTTTGGTTTATGAATTAAAATTCGCACAAAGTATTAGATCTATGTTTACACTCTTACTTAAACATTGAACGAGATGCTGCACTTACAGTAGGAAAAGATAAGCAGCGTACTTCTTATAGCAAATAGTATTATGTATATTTTAACTGTCTTAAAATGTAAATTATAATTATTTTTCTTGTTATTATTTTTCTTGTAATGTATTGCTATTATTATTTTTCTTGTATTAATGTAACTGATTTTTCTAACAACAATTTTTTCTGTAATTCTTATTTAATTACATTTTACACTTTTCCTTATTTAATTACGTTTTTACATTTACACTCTGTCTTTAAGTAAGGTGAAAGTTGATATTCGTAAATAATAATACTCACAAGTAGGAAACGTCCTGTTGATGACAAATCAAAAACATTTTATTTAAAAAATGGAGGTTAACCCATTTGTTCCGAGAATTTTAATTTGAGATTATTTTCATTTTAAACATAGAACTCTTTTCTTTGTCATCTGTTATTAATGCTCGAGGAAATTTTTGGTATTTTTTGTTGAATTATTGGTAGTTTTTTTGCCTGGCAAAAAAACTTGCCATTGTGAAGCAGCAGCACTTGCACAGAAGTGTGATTTCATGGGACGACACAAAATCTAGTCTTTAGATTTTTCACTGAAACAATGAATAAATTTATTGGTGAAGAGTAACAAACAGGTAGTAAAGTTAACAATTTGATGACGGGCCAGAACAGGTGAGTATTTTTATATTGGATTATACCACAATTTACAAAAAATTTTCTTTGTGGTATATTTCTCTTGAAAGTTGAACAGTTTGGGTATTTATTGGGCTTTCTAGTTTACGCCAAGTGTAGGCGTAGCCACTGTTGCCAGTGGGCTACGTTTAGGTAGATTTCGTAACAAATACTACCTACTGCATTCTCCCCTACGTTGGAATTTCTGAAAAATTTTTGCAGATCTACGCTGATCATGACTTCTAGAAATCCAAAACCACCCCAGTTCAAAACTTTATATATCCATCTATCAATATGTCTATCTATCTATATCACATTTTTATGGACACGATAACTTCCATAAGTCTGCACAAATCTCTTACAAACCGATACATAAAATCAACGGGAATAAAATCTGGGTCAAGTTCATTAATGAGCGTAATCGAACCAGGGGGGGTGGGGAGGGGGTGGAAACAGAAAAAACCCATCGAATCCGTCAAGTTATTATTATTTCTAGGAAAGGGTAAAAAAATTATGAAGGGTTTTCTGCTCCGGTGTTTTACTTTTAGGAAATTAAAATAAAGAAACTTTTAAAATTTATGAAACCTATGCATGTTTTGCCACCAGTAATATAAAAAAACTACCTATTGTAAGGGACTTTTTTAAATTAAGAATGTGGACATCCCAAAAATGTCAAAAATGATCGAATTCCCGTAATTTCCGGTGTATAATCCGCGGATCAAACAATTCTGTTTTAACCCAGAAATTTTAATCAATAATTTATTTCAAATATTTACAGCGATCAAGAAAGTTACATTTTGTAAAATAAAATTTTTGGGTCGAAACATGATTGTTTGATCCGCGGATTACATGCCAGAAATTACGGTACATTCTTTTTGCAAGTAAACACTCGAATTCGGAAATAGTAAACTGAAGTAAGCGGTTTTGTCTCCTTATGTATAGTGAACATTTTAGGAATTAGGGGATATGCTGTCTCGTCAGAGTAAAACACTCTCCTTGGTCCTTGAAGTTTCGGTGCAGCCCCTTTTGTGACTATTAGCTTCGGTTCTCGTCGAACCATTTCAACAGCTTTTCTTCATTTCACAATTCCTGTTGTTCTTAAATGATGAAGTATTTGATTCAAATTAGTGAAATTCCTTCAAAATATGCTCGAAACAAATTGCGTACCGGTCAGTTATTCACAAAATAGGCTCCCCCGATTCAGTTATTTCTTCAGCTACTGCACACTGTTCGTTACGTTATTCGTTGTTACCACAACCACCCTCTGAATACTAGGTCTACTCGATGACAAAAAAATCACAAAACTGGCGGCTGTTGTAGGCGGATTTAATTTTTTTTGCGTTTGTAATTTCCCTTGAATATGAATACCAATAATTTCAAAAAGTTTCCTACATCTATTTTATCTGTGATTAAACAAGTCAAAGGAAACTTTTAGAAAGAACTGGGGCCAAAATTCAGAGTATAGTACAAATGCTTAAAAATATCCGCCTACGACAGCCGCCATTTTTGTGCAAGCGCGTAGGCCTAGTGTACAGTAACGTTGGTCACCAGACCAGAATTACCGGTATGGCCTCCATTTTTATTCCGAATTGCCGAATTCATACAGGAAATTCCGAAAGAAGAACTTTTACTTTAGAGAACCACGAAATGTCTGTCATTAAAAAAAAGCAAAAGACACTATTAGTAATTTCTGGAATAAATTTGGAATTTCTGAATGAAAAATGAGGCCAACCAAGCCACCTTGCACCACACCGCCTCCTGAATATTAGGCCGACGTTCTGACACAAATATGACGGGGTCGTAGGCCGATATTTCTCAACTTTTGTACATTCCCTTGAATTTAAATACGATTATTTGCTAAAAGTATTGTTCACTTTATTTTTCTGAGATTGATTAATGTGAAGATTACTTTTAGAAGAATCTGGGATTAAAATTCAAGGAATCATACAAATGCTGAAAAAAAATCCATGTACGACACCCGCGATTTTTGCGTCATTACGTAGGTCTAGTATTCATGGTCGGTGGCCACCAGGATTCTAACTTTTGACATGGCTGACCCCTTCTGCTGGGTACCAGTAGTGGACACTCGTAAGAAATGCATCAAGTTGATGCAAAATTAAAAAAAATAAATGCAATTAATGAATTATTGAAACGCATTTTAGTTATAATAATGTCAAAAGTATAAAAAAGGTGCTTACACGTAGGAAAAACAACAAGAACAAAAAGTTCTTACTTTATTCCAAACTACAAGAAATCATGTTAAGATAACTAAGCGATCGCTTTGTTTGAATTGAAATCACCTCGTTTTGTAAGTAATGTCTTTACTTTACTTTACTGCCCGAGAGGGACTGCTCAGACTAGGAACGAAGTTCGTAGAGCATAGATGTCCTAACCGTCCCCTTTATTAAGGTTAAAAAATACAACATCCCGCCGTAAGCGCGACGGAAGGCGGGGTGGTGAACAATAGATAAATGAATATATGAAGTAATGGCTTAAAATGTCAGTAGTTAGACGCATTAAAATTAGATCGTTGTATGAAAACCACACGGGGCGCGAACCCCTGTGCGGCTTTCGAAAGCTACTTTTTCTATTTAAAAGTATTTATTACTAGTATACTAGTAGACACTAGTACAGTATCCATTACTGGTACTACTTTCCTAATATAATTCTTATACAGTATAAAAATAACATAAACAAAAACCAGTTTAGAAGTCTTTTGAAATTCGAAGAACGCATGTTAAATTTATATTTTTATTTATTATATGGATTAACTTTTTCTGGTTCAACGATGGTATAAAATTCTTTTTATTGGTGCTATGTTTGTTTGTCTTATTAAAAATTGCTATCATATTACATAATCTATAAAAGAACATAATTTAAACACCTTTAAGTAAAAGGTTCTGAGATAGAATAGCTAATATCTTTCATATCTAGCTTAGTATCTTTTAAGGTAGTAATACATTTTCCAGGCAGTTTTAAAAGAACAACAAGAAATAAGGCTCTTCTGAAATTCCAAGACACACTATAAATTTCAATTAAAATTTACATTTTAGTAAAAGTCCAAAAGTTCTATTTATTTTAAGCGGAAGATTTTGCCAGTGAAAAGATTTTCATCTAATAGTATTTGTACTAGTAATAAATTTCGCAGACATGCTAAGCAGAGCAAAATAAAAGATAACCCATTCAAAAGTTTTCTGAAATCCTAGGACGTTTTACAAATCAAAAGGACGTTTTACAAATTTTACTTATTAGATGCAGTTTTTCCAATTCAAATGCAATAAAAAAATCTTTTTCGATGTACATATTTTCTATTTACTTTAAAAGCTAGAAAATCTATAAAAATGACATAAAATTTCTATTTCTTTAAGTTAAAGTGGTTTTAATATCATTCTAGAGAATCAATCTAGTTTAATAGTTTTTACATTGAAGACATTTTTTATTCGATTTTTGATATCATTCATAGAGTTATTCTAGTTTATTAGTTTTTATATTACTAATAAAATTTTCCGACTGTTAAAAACAACACCGGGAAATAAAACTCATTTACGATGTCTTCTGAAATCCTAAGACATACTATACATCTCAAGTCAACTTTTACATTTTATTTATTATATTATAGTGGCAAAATATCCTGATTTTTTAATATCATTTTTTACGAAATGGAAATATTTGCTTTATATAAACTCAGAATTTTACGATTAAATAAAGAAAATGTTTCTATCTGGAAATACTGGTACTCATAGATTGAGTCTTGGAAATTGTGCTACATGAATAAGACTGTTCTAGCGCAAAAAATAGTATAAATTTTTTTTCTTTGACGCACAATTTTTTTATGTTAATAAAAATTGCAATGCTATTACATATAATCTATAAAATTACATACAATATGTATCTCTTTAACTGAGCGATTTTAGCATAAAATAGTTATAACTTAATGGTATTTAAAGTAGTGATAACTGATACAGGCAGATTAGAACATTTGTTTTATTTTTATTACGAGGGTTTCTGAATACCGTTCAAACATTTCTTAGCATGCTAAATATAGTTCAGATAGAAAATACATAACTCGGAAAAAAACACCTTTAATTAATTCTTGTTGTCAGTAATGCTGAGGAATTCTTTTGTGTAGACCTGTATATGATCTATAGCAGCGTCTCTTAATCTGTGGTTCGCGGACTCCTGGGGTTTCGTAAGCTTACAGCCGGGGGTCCTCAAGCATAATGTTGAATTAGGATTTTTTTCTTCGGAGAAAATTTCTATAGCTCCAGAGGAGGGGGGATTTGCAAGACTAGAACTTTGCAAGTCTAGATCATTAATAAGCATAAAATTCAAATGCTTTAGATGAGACTTTTCAATGCTCCGAGGGTGGAATATGTGTGAAAATATTAAAAATCTATTGATTCTACACGTAAATAATCAGCCCTTATTACGCATTGTAACTACATGAGCGTTTAGACATTTCTAATACTGTCAGGGCCTTATTACCGACGAGGCAAACTTCCACCAGTAAAATAAAATAAAAAATTTTGCCTTATTTAAACGCCATAATTAAAAAAAATTCTGTCAACAATAAGGTAAACATTTCTATTCAATTTTACATGTGGAAGTTTGCCCCGCCGGTATTTAAGCCCTGAATACTGCAAATTTGTGAGTTTCCTTTCATTATGAATTTTGTGGTAAGATATGTGACTATTTTTTGTTTTACAAATCCCTTCTAACTTACACAACAAGTGCAGCGCTATTACCATGTTAAAAAAATTTCATACAAGAAAATTATGAAGAACAACTGTAGCACTTGACGGCATGTTGAACCACTCTTACTTAATTCATAAACCAAAAACACTTACAACGTTGTGACACACAAATATTAAGAAATGGCACAAAAACCGCATACGGCCGTTTCAAGGATTCCTCTATCCCCTTCCTCAGTGAAAAAAAAAAAAAAAAAAAAAAAAAAAAAAAAGGATAAAAATGGGCTCTAAGGATTTCCGGTTAACTACGTCATTTGTTTGGGTATATAAACTTTTTGCTTTATCATTTTTAATCAAGCCAGTAATCAGGGCTATAACCGAGGGGTTTTTAGAGCCCATTTTTATCCTTTTTTTTTTTTTTTTTTGCACTGAGGAGGAAGGGGATCGAGGAATCCTTGAAACAGCTGTATGCGGTTTTTGTGCCATTTCTTAATATTTGTGCGTTACAACGTTGTAAGTGTTTTTGGTTTATGAATTAAAATTCGCACAAAGTATTAGATCTATGTTTACACTCTTACTTAAACATTGAACGAGATGCTGCACTTACAGTAGGAAAAGATAAGCAGCGTACTTCTTATAGCAAATAGTATTATGTATATTTTAACTGTCTTAAAATGTAAATTATAATTATTTTTCTTGTTATTATTTTTCTTGTAATGTATTGCTATTATTATTTTTCTTGTATTAATGTAACTGATTTTTCTAACACCGTTAACTAAACATAGAATATATGTAATGAAAAATAAATAAAGTGTATACGTTAAAATAATTCGATATCTTATATTAAAAAAAATATTGTTGTCGGTCCCCTGATATCAAAAGAAGGTCCACGAGATTACAAAGTTTAAGAAACGCTGTTCTATAGAATTTATACACGCCACGTAGCAGGGTGGTGCAAAATTTTAATTAGATTAACTATTGAAAACTAAAGATTAAATGTTTAATCATGACTAAAGATTGACGATTGAATATATATCGCCAATCTTTAGTCATGATTAAACTTTTAATCGTTAGTTTTCAATAGTTAATCTAATTAAAATTTTGCACCACCCTGCCACGTAGTATGCAAAAATTAGTTAAACTTAAAATTTGCATGCTATTACTGAAAACGAACTTCCAGCAATTCTTGATAATTGACAGTACTGTATCCAAAATATTCCGTGTCTTCATGTAAATGACTATAAATACAATGAACATCATATTTTACAACAAACATCTTATAGTAAACCTTGGCAATGCATATCAATTTCATTACGTTTGAATAGTGTAACACAATAAAAAAAGTCCTTCCGGCCTGTACCGGGAGGAAAAGGTAGCTTTCCTATATCTTCGTTTTAAAATTTTAGGTAATGTTACACGAAAACAGCAAGTTAAAATGCAAAGAAACGTTTACAAAAGATTCGTTAATACTGAATTTGAATAAGAATTTCGCCAAATTATTGAGCAATAGCCAAATTGGCTTAATTTATAAAGAGTTATTTTGGTCGCCAAATTTGGCGATATTTCGCCAAATGTCACAACTTTTCCAATTTTGTTGCCAATTTTGTTACCAATGTCGCCAATTTTGGCGCTAACGGATATGAATATATAGTTTTATGCGTATGATTGGGAAAATTATTACAACAATCAAAGAAAATAATTTGCGAGTAATCGCGTTAATGTTCTGTTTTGTTTCAAAATGTCAGCCACCCTAGAATTTCAAACTGCTCTATCTCAGCCATTTTTTAAGATAGAGGTAAACCAAAAAATGCTCTGGAATCCTCGTATCAAGGCCTAACATTTAATTAAAAATAAATTTGAATTTTTAACTTTTTTGTATATTTATTTTAGTTTTAAATTTTTAAATGGCCGCCATCTTGAAACAAAATGGCGGACCAAGCTGGCCAACGAACTCAGTCGAGACATTGGTGACCTTAATACACACAATTAGTTTCATCAAAATTTATTTATAAGTACGAGCGTTATCGTATGACATAGGTCAGATATATATATATATATATATATATATATATATACATATGGATATATCTATATATATAAATCAACATTTGAACGGAGGGTGGTTTTGGGGTCTGAGGGTCATGATCGGTGAAAATATGTCGAAATTTTCCGGAACTGCTTTCCTCCGAACGGCTGCAATAGGTAGCTTTATACTTTTTTGTATTGAAAGCTACCTAAAAGGATGAAAACAGTTTTCTCCCGTTGGTCATTATATAACCGAATTTTTTGTGTACATTAGAATCTATTAATTTCATTATGTTTGTAATAATGTAAAATCTTTAAAATACACCCCAAACGGTTTGCCCTTACAGTTGAACGGAATTTTTCTGAGCGTCCTTGTAAACGAACTGTAAATGCTACACACTTCATTTTATAAAGTGAACATGCCATAGTAAACATAAATAACATATATCAGTTACATGACAATCCACGGATATTTATGGGAGTTGAGCACGGACAGTTGGCAGACAGATAAACCGAAGTCATATACAATTTGCAACTCTGTTGGAAAGTGTTAACAACTTATGTTTGATGGATGTTAAGAAAACTCCAACTTTTGTAGTTTCGTGAATAAGATTGCAATTTAACATTGCAATCAAGGTAAATTATTTCTTAACCCTTAAATGCCTAGAGTATCAAATTTGCAACACTTTTTATTTAACTTTTAATAAATAAACCAAGCTCTTCGCAACCACTATATTTATATCGAAATATTAATCCTCTAAAAATCGCATAAATATGCTACTAAATAAAGTTAAAAATATATCTTAAAATTTCTGGTATCTAATACTTAATCCTTAAATGCACGAATTTTTCTTTTAGAATTTTTTTTTTTTTTTTTTTTTAAATTTATACTAAGGTAACTCCAGCGATAAACAATTTGGAATCTAAAAATAAAATGCAAAAATAAATCATACTGATGAAGAAACTTCTGTGTTTTATTATTTTTAGCAAATGTTTTGAATGTAATTGAAAATAGAGATTAAGATTTAGGCCATACTACTTACTGACTCTGCTTTTAAAGCTAAATTAATCACTAATTACAAGCCAAATAAAATAGAAACCACAGATTTAAACATGTCGGTAATTTTAACTGATGAAATCCCAGTATTTCGAAGATCGCATCGTTTATCGTTTAAAGAGACACTAGAAGTTGAGAAGCACATTAATCAATGGCTAAAACAAGAGATTATAAGGAAAAAATGTTCAGATATTTTTTCGCCAGTCGTGGTATGTTGAAAAAAAGAACAGGGGCAAGCGTCTATGTATTGATTATTGACAATTAAATAAGAAAATGATTAAAGATAACTATTCATTATCTGTAATTGTAAGAGATATTATATAATTTGGGAGATGAGAAAGTATTTACAACGCTTCAGTTAAAAAATGTTTTTACATCCTGACATCGATGAGAGTAGTATAAAAAGTCCACGTCAATTGTTACTAATACTGATCAATTTGAATTTTTAAAGGTTCCTTTCGGTGTGAAGAATAGACCAGACGCATTTTAAAAAAATGTTTATAACGTGTTTAGATGCCTGATACAGGGTTCGTACGGACTCCTGGAATTTTCCGAATAGTTACCAGTTATTTCTTATAGAAAAACTGGCTTTATCTAATCGCGCGCTACATAAGTCGAGTTGTTCTATAAGAAAATACTGGTTACTTCCTTGAAAATTCCACGAGTCCGTACGAACTCTGCTGATAACAGATGGAATTTTAGTACTATAAATTCAGTCAAGAATGAATCTGAGGCACTCAGAAAATCTATCCTTAGACTAGATATGCAACCAAATTTGATCTTGAACTGGACTTAAATATTTTAAATATTTTGGACCTTATGAAGACATTTGTGTCAAGCCTAATGATAGATATGATTTCAAAAAATTTGTTCACCATGAGGGTCCAAACACTTCGAGCAATTCAGCAGACCATATGAAGTTATGATTTGAACAATAAGAACTCATAGCCTAATTTTTTTTCTTTTATGTGTTTCCTTTTGACAGGTTACCTATAGTGCTCATACAGCTGCCACGGTGAGAACACTGACGCCAAAATTCTTGGGCAGTTGTAGGAAGAGCAACTCATAATTTTAATGATCTGAAGAGTTATGCGCAAGAGGGCATTGCTGTCTCATGTAAGCGATCAACGTATTTGTTTTTAAATATGTAATAATAATAATAATAGTGATAATATTATATGTAGTTTCATAAATATGTAGAATAGATGAATATTTGGATTTATATAAATTTTTCAGCCAGAGTTGTTTGACCGACAGATTCTAGCTGAATTGTATTCTACAAAATAATAATCAAAATTCTATATCGTGTTTTATGTAATAAGGAAAAAAACAATACATTCAAAGAAATGAAATCTTTATATTAACATTAGGTTATAAATTTTATCAATAATACTACAAAGCCAGATTATCTCGATTTAATGTATTCTTGGACATTAGAGAATACTCTTGCGTCTATAGAAAACATCCTTTGGAAAATCACAAAGTATTTTCACTAGAAAAGATGTCTGAGATAAAGAATCACGTTTTACGAAATCCCAAGGAAATTCCCGATGAAAAAGTTTGGATAATTTCTTTCTTCTGCTTAAACTGAAACTTCAAAATCTTAATTCTATAAATAAGTCTTTTGTGAATGATTGTAAAAAAATAGCATTAAATGAAGCGTATTAAATAATATATTTCACGAACAAAATTTATTTAAAAGTGCCTCAAAACATATTAAAATTTCAATTAACATCCATTATTCAATTAGCAGCTTTTTTAAATATTTGTAAATGTAACTCCCGTAATGTAACAGTGAACTCCCGTTAGTACGGGTTCTCAAGGGAGTCCACTTTTTTGTTTGTAATGCGAAGTCCGCATTAAACGATGTATTAAGAATGAATAAATTCGCTGAATAAATTCAACTCAATTTTGATAGAAAATAAATAACTTATCGTCTAATTTAAATCCTAAAACAAATTACTTTTTAAATTAAAGTCTAACTAATGCTTAAAGTGGTATAAACATAACACGAAATGTTTAAAACTACCTTTTAATGTAGATTACATATGTTTCATTCGCTCTATCGGCAACATCTTTAGATCTAAATGATAAATAAGATACTCTCGCATATTTTTGAAAAATGGTAAACATAAAACCACGAGATCGCATGTCCAAGGTAAGCAGGTTCTTAAATTGGTCAAAGTGGAAAACGTGAAAATTATTATTTATTTTTATTTTTATTGCTTTTTCAATCTGTAGATCATCGCGTGCCAAATTTTAGGTAATTCAAAGGAAGCGACTTCGTTGCAAATGTTATCTTTTCGCAAATAACTTTCTATTGATTCACGGATAATGGATGGAAAATAAGCTCTTGATTGAAAAATTATTTTACTATTCTTGAAATCAATCTGCAACGGCTCCTTTCTGTATTGTCTGGCTAAAGCAGTAGTTCTTCTGTCATATTTGATATCTGACATATATTCTTTTATTCTTGTTTTAAACTTTCTGTCTGTCATTCCTATATAATATTGTACTGTTCCATCCGCCTTGGTGAATGGGATTTCTTAAACACCGGAAAGTTATTAAACATTTCGTGTTATGTTTTTATCACTTTAAGCATTAATTAAACTTTAATTTAAAGTTAACAAGTGATTCTATTACATTATTTGAAATAACTTTTTATTTAATTTAGTAATTTTAGTTTAAAATTAAGTTATATTGAGACAATTCGTTAGTGCGAAAACATAAATTACTGAGGAGAAACGAAATATGCAAATAAATTACCGCACTTACATATTTTAACCCTTTCGCTACGAAACTGCCCAACACACCCAGTCAAGCAAACTACTGCCAAATCGTCCGAGTGTCTGAGAAGAGGTGTTCCATTTCCTCCCCCTCAGAAATATTGAACTATTGTCGCAGAGTAAGTTATTGATGAGGGGATTATTGCAATCAACATGTAGGGTATTTTAGTACAATACCCCTGTGCAGGATTAGCCTTTTGTACTAGTGATCTTAGGAGGGATATTAGGGGAAAAGTTACACTTTCGAAGTTGGCTGCGTCTTCTTATTCTGCTGCTGACAAGTAGGAAGGCAGAAGAAATGGGCAGAAAAAAATCTCTCAGAAATATGTTAGCGTTCGGGCGTTTGTCGTATTTCGAATACTACTGAGGTTTTAGACTTCGGTATTCAAAGGGTTAAATTTAAGTAAAATAATATTTCACGTTTATTTGCATTACCGAAACAAATGATCTTTTAATCACATCTTTTACTAGTTTTTCGACACATTCTAAAAACTGGCCTGTTATTATCAGATTTTGATTGGTAGTATCGGCGAACAGCTATTAGCAATTTTTAAACGTCTGACGCTTTCGGTGGTAGAAAGTCCTCTTTCTCTTCATTATTCTTACTGACAATTTCTTGAACTCCCATTAACTAAACTTACGCCAAAGTTTATTTTGAAAAAAAAATGCTGTACAAAAGCAGTTTCGATTCTGTTCGGCCAGTTTGTGAAACCATCGTCCGAATTATCCAATGTACGTTGTATTTGTACGTCTTTAACATTAATTGCAGAGAGGAAATGATAGTGAAAACGAAATTGTCCTTGCTAACCTGAGATATTTATTTCTTAACACTTTAATCGTATCGCCCGATACATTCACGGGAAGTGTGTAGACTACCCCCTTTTTTAAATTCAGATTGTTTGATTCTCATCAGTTTCTTAAAATAGTGTAATTGGTTTTATTCTCGCATTATTTTATCTGTCATTTAAATAAGGCGAATATTTCTTCTTCAAAAAAAAAAAAAAAAAAAAAATTGGCTGCAAGCAAGCAATCTGAATTTTTAAAAAGTAGCCTACACTTATCGGACGCGACGATTAAAGGGTTAAGCTTAGACGCATTAACGAGAGTCAACTGTATACATAAAATACAGAAGCAAATATATTATTCTAATGTCTCAATTATTACTATGTTAATTTGAGGCCATCTGTGTTATCTCTACAACGATGAAGAAAGACGATCTGACTCTAATAGATTCTTAGAGTGCTGCTAATATTTCAAGACTATATAAACAGTTCTTTCTGTTAATCCTATGATATTTTTCCTACAGTGGATACATCTTATGAAAAGAACCACGTTTCATTAAATTCCCAGGATAAGATTATGTAATAGGAAAATAAAAAGATTTAAAGAATTATTAGAATTATTGTCTTAAAAGAAAAATATGTATGCTAAAAGTGACTAAACTAAACACAAAGGCTTAAACAACATTTTAATTTTCTTTCTTAACTAATTTTATTTCTGTTTTTAATTTTATTTCTTATACTCATATTTGAATTTTCTTTTAATCGAATTCCATTTTTTTTTTTAATTTCATACTTACAAATATCTAACACTTCATAAAAAAGAAAATTCCTAAATATTTGTTCAAATTAAAATGTTTTTGGAAAATAGTTAAAATTTCAATTTACTTAGAGTATTTCTATTAGCACTTCATATTTTACGATTTTTCTTTTAACGTCTAGATTTTTCATAAAAACATATTTTCTACTTTCAATTAAATTAATGTTCCTAAAAAATAATTTTTTAAACTTTTTTTTTTTGTATTTAAGAATTCCAAATATTATTGAATTCTCTATAATAACGGTACGCTTTTCAAATAACAGTATTTTCTAAGAAAAATTTACATTTTCCATTATTAACTTCGAAAGATATTTCTGTTGCAAATGTTTTAAAAATGAACCATGAAACTTTTCCTTAGAAAATACTGGTATTAAAAAAGCGGATCATTTGGCAGTCCTGAAATTGTATGTGTTTAATATGTGATTTGCATACATGGCAACTTTCAACTAAACTTCCGTACAATATGAGTTAGTTAGATCCTCGTTAAAGACATTTCTACTCAGAAAATATATCTGAAAAAATAATAAATATTCAGTTTCATGTTCTTACGTGGAACCATTCCCACTGTATTTCTTTAAAAAATTTCTGGTTTGAAACGTGTTTAACCTCGGTTAAATTAACCTAGATTGTACGGAAGTTTAGTGTGATGTTGGCAGGTATGGATTTGTAAAAACAATTACAGATCTACTGCTATACAAATCAGAATAAATAAACTGAAATCATGTACTGAGAATGCTCTTCCATGAGAGAAGAAAGGAAAAAAGGAAAAACCCTATAATCACGCCATTTGGTGTGACTAACTAATATAATGTATTGAGCACCGGTCTACTGTGTGAGAGTACTCAGGATCCAATCAGGAATGAGGTAAGGCGAGTAGAAACTCGTCTGCGTGATAATTGCATTGTAAAGTCTTGTTTTTCTCCCCGTCTTGAATAATCGAAAAATTCCATTGCGAAAAAAAAAAAAAAACACAATTACCGAAACGAAAGTATATTGTAAAAAAAAAAAAAAAAAAAAAGGCGGAGAACAGAAGACAATTTTGCTGCCAGTATATTTTTCTTTTATGAACTGATTTCTTTATCAGTGCACCAATTTGTAAATCACGAATTTTTGCGCAACTCATTTTAAAAGCGTTAAGCTCAGAGGTGTGCTTGCTGTTCTGCGATATCCATTTATTTTTACTTCCATAGATGTCAAAAGTGACATCTGAATGACTTGAACCCACGATGGCATCAAGAACTTATATACATAACCATAATTATTTAAATATATTTTTTTAATTGCCTGTATAATTTATCGGGTAGCAATTGTATTTTTAGAAAGTTACATTTTGTGTTCAGGTGTTAGTTAAGAAAGTTGTCTTGCGCGAAAATGAATTACTATTTAACATTTTTGTAACGCTCATGCAGCTTATATTTTTGGTGACACTATTTTCGAATAGTAATCTCACCTTATTTAATTACATTTTTCTGTCATTAACTAGGGTGAAAGTTGTTATTCGAAAATAACAATACTCAAAAGTAGGAAACGTGCGAGCACTGCTTATGACAAATCATTTTATTTAAAAAATGGAAGTTAACCCATTTGTTCCGAGAATGGTATTTAGAGATTCTTTGCATTTTAAACATAGAACTCTTTTCTTTGTCACAGATTATTAAGACCTGAGAAAATATTTGGTATTTATTGTTGAATTATTGGTTTGTTTTTTGCCTGGCAGGAAAACGTGCCATTGTGAAACAACACTTGCAAATAACTCGAAATTTCAAGGGACGACACAAAAACTAGTAATTAGACTTTTCTCTGAAAACAAATAGTAAATTTATTGGTGGAGAGTAACAAACAGGTAGCAAAGTTAACAGTTTGATGAAGGGCCAGGACAGGCGATTATTTTTATATTCGATCGCACCACAATTTACAAATTTGTTGTTGTTGTATATTTCGCTTGAAAGTTGATCTGTTTAGAAATTTCTTAGGATTCCAAGTTTCCGAGGCGTAGCCAGTGTTACCAGTGGGCTATTTTCAGGTAGATTTCGTAAGAAGTACTACCTATTACATTCTTCCCTATGTTGGAATTTCTGAACAATTTTTGCAGATCTACGCCGATCATGACTCCTTCCTAGAACCCAAAACCACCCCCAGTTCAAAACTTTTTCTGTCTATCTGTGTATTTATCTATTTATACCACTTTTTTTATAAACACGATAACTTCCAGAATTCTACACAAATCTCTTCTAAACTGATACATAAAATCAAGGGTCATCAAATCTCGGTCAAGTTCGTTAATGGGCAAAATCGGACCAGGGGGAGGGGGGATTTTATTTTTATTTTGTGAAAACAGAAAAAAAAACCATAACTTCTTAATTATGATAAATATCGAATCCGTTTAGAGTTATTATTATTTCTAGTAAAGGGTAAAAAATTTATGAATTAAATTTATTATAAATTGTCTTAATATTATCTACAACTTTTATACTGGCAAGTTTTTTATAGGACCAATTCTTACAGCAAAACAAATAAAAAGAATCCTTGCCGGCGCCGCCTACAAACACAGGTAAATTTCGAAGAGGGCTGTTCCAACTACAGCATTAGGGCAGAAATGTCCTCCTTCTGCGATTCCCAATAAACAGGCACCCTACGGTCTGCATCTTCTAAATTTACCTGTGCCTATAGACCGAGCCGTCAGGAATTTATTTTAATTAAATTTTCTTAATTGCCACCACTTTTTTGTGAAAGTAAAATTTGCCTTATTTAATAACAGATTATGTTCTATTAATTGGTGATGAAGATTGAGTTTTCCTTTCTCTCCAATTATACTTAATTTTTTGTCTTTTGTCTTTGTACTAAAAAAAAAAAAATATATATATTTAGTCTGCCTATTTGCTTTTTAACGTTATTAATTTGTGAAATTTAAACTAAATGTATGGTGAGGAGTATTTTTTTCTTTTTTGAGATGGGTTCGACACTCGGTAGGTACGTCTGTCATATTTTTGGATCTAAAGGAATCTTTTAAATTTTTATTTACTATTTTTATTACACTTCCATTTCATTATTATATTTTTAAATATTTTTATTTAATTTTTAACTTTATAAATTTCCCACGGCTCCCTTTTGCCTCGCCAGCAAATTACCTTTAACCTGGAAGTTCAGTTGGTACGTAACTAGGTATTCCATGCCACTAACTACATTGTTCCATTGTAAGGCGAAAAGAAGGCGAAATATCATATTTACAAATATGTAAGACTTTCAAAAAGAAAATTCCCAAATATTTGTTCAAATTAAAATGTTTTTGGAAAATAGTTAAAATTTCAATTTACTTAGAATATTTCTATTAGCACCTCATGTTTTACGATTTCTCTTTTGACATCTAGATTTTTCATAAAAATATATTTTCTACTTTTAATTATATTAATAAAAGTGTTTTCTTAAAAATATATATTTTTTTTTATATTTTATTGTTGTATTTAAAAATTCGAAATATTATTGAATTCTCTATAATAATTGCAGGGCTTAAAATGGTCCGCTTTTTGAATAACAGTATTTAAAAAAAAAAAAAAAAATACTTTTTCTATTTTTATTGGAAATTTTCTAGAAAACAACCTCGAAGGATATTTCTGTTGCAAATGTTTTAAAAATCAGCCATGAAACTTTTCCGTAGAAAATACTGGTATTATAAAAGCGTAACATTTAGGAGCCCTGTAATTGCTATGTATTTAATATGTGATTTGTAAAAACAATTACAGATCTACTGCTATAGAAAATCAGAATAAATAAGTTGAAATCATGTACTGATAATGCTCTTTCATGAGAGAAGAAAGGAAATAAGGAAAACCCCTATAATCACGCCATTTGGTGTGACTAACTAATATAATATATTGAGCACCGGTCTACTGTGTGAGAGTACTCAGGATCCAATCAGGAATGAGGAAAGGCGAATAGAAACTCGTCCGCGTGATAATTGCATTGTAAAGTTTTGTTTTTCTCTACATCTTGAATAATCGAAAAATCCCATTGATAAAAAAGAACAATTACCAAAACAAAAGTATATTGTAATTAAAAAAAAAAAAAACCTGAGAACAGATGGCAATTTTGCAGCCAGTACATTTCTCTTTTATCACTGATTTATTTAACAGTGCACCGATTTGTAAATAAATCACGCATTTTCGCGCAACTCATTTTAAATGTGCTAAGCTCAGAGGTGTGGTTGTTGTTCTACACAGGGCTTCTTAATTTGTAAGAAAAAAATAGCGGAACCCTAAAATTCTGCAGTAAGTACTAACACCCGTAGCGTACCCCCCCCCCTCCCCTCCACCGTCACTCCATTCTGCATATTTATATTTCATATATTATATTCAAAATTTAAAGCATTGTTTCTTTTATTCCAAATAAAACTTTTAAATGCATCTATCTGCGTATACTTAGTTATCAACTATTTCACTTTTTAGTCTATTCCAAATAGAAACCTTTGCTTAATCTTAATGTTAATTAATCTTAGAATTATGTGATTAAATAAGCTCAGGATTATGGTTCGGAAATAGTGTTAACACATAAAAATAAATAGTTCGAAGCTATCCAGAATAGAAAAAGATTATTTCTGTTTACTCTTTATTCTGATCAAAATAGCATTAAAATGATTTGAAATGGAAATAAATGAAATTCTGAATTTAAGACAGATGGAGCTTGAGCCTGCCGAAACCCGAAGACTGATATAAAAAGCGAGCCTGTTTCATCTCCATATCTTCGTGAGCGACACATTACGTCACTTATTAGTGTTTCGATACAAAAGAAGGCAAAATATTGGAGATTAGTTGGGAAGGAAAGGTCAATTTAGGCTTCGTTTTTCAGAAGCGTTATTGCACTGGGCTCCGGTGAATTCTGGCCAATATTTAAATATCTACTAAAACCAGAGAAGTAGCGGAGCTGAGCTCCGGCGCAAATTAAGACCTGGTTCTACACCAAAGCCATTAAATAATAAGTCCAGTCAGATAAATGGGAAACTTTTCGCAAGTTGAAAATAGCGCCATCTAGCGGTTGGGAGTGCTGCATTCGGCACCAAGAATATTTTAATAAAATTTTGCTTCTAAAATTAAAGCTTAAAATAAGGAGTTCATATTTTCTAAGAAAGTCGTTTGTAAATTCCGGTGTCAGTCAGTAATTTCACATTTTACGAACATAATTTGTCTGTGCCGGAAAGGGTTAATTGCATAGTGATGTAAATTTCCATCACTTTTTATTTAATTTTTAATAAATAAATCAACTTCTTCGCCACCACTATATTTATATAGAAATATTAATCGAGTAAATTTCCACATTTTTTTTTCATTATAGTTTTAGCATTAATGTAAAAGATCCCAATAATTAGCAAGCTTTTAAAGGAAGTGCAAAAACATCGATAAAAATCGTATAAAATATCGATATAAATAAATCGTATCGTTTCTCTGCGACGCACTTCTGTTTTGTTCTCCTTCCGCAGCAGAGGTTTGGCGCTAGTGTGTCGCTAACAAATTTAACACTATCTGACTTGGCTTATTATTTAATGGCTTTGTTCTACACAGTCCATTTGTTTTTATTTTCAGAGACGTCAGAAGTGACATCTACTAAATGACTTGAACCCATCTTAATTTTTTAAAGTATCACATACATTACCGTAATTATTTAAACATATCTTAATAATTGCTTATATAATTTATGGGGTAGCAATTGTATTTTTAGAAAGTTACATTTTGTTTGCAGGTGTTAGCTAAGAAAGTTGCCTTGAGCGTAAATGAATAACTGTTTAACATCTTTGCAACGCTCATACAGCTTGTATTTTTGGGTGCCAATATTTCCGAACAGTAATCTTCGCCTTATTTAATTACATTTTTCTGTCATTAACTAGGGTGAATGTTGTTATTCGGAAATAACAATACTCAAAAGCAGGAAACGTGCGAGCACTGCTTATGACAGATCATTTTATTTTAACCCATTTGTTCCGAGAATTATATTTTGAGATTATTTGCAGTTTAAACATAGAATGATTTTCTTTGTCACAGATTATTAAGACCTGAGAAAATATTTGTTATTTATTGTTGAATTATTGGTTGTTTTTTGCCTGGTAGGAAAACTTGCCATTATGAAACAGCACATTCAAATAACGCGATATTTCAAGTGACGACACAAAATCTAGTAATTAGACTTTTCCCTGAAAACAAAGAATAAATTTATTGGTGGAGAGTAACAAACAGGTTGCAAAGTTAACCCTTTTTTTCCTGACGGTACTTATAAATACCACTTTAATAAAACATCTACATATATTCGTAATATGACCGTTTTTCCTAACGGTATTCACAATAGCACAAAGAGTGTATTTCTGACAGCAAGGCAGGAGATGGCAAATTCAAGCACACATCCTCTTTCTTTGCACTGTAGGGATTTTACATTTTTCACGCTACATTCGAAATCCATTTTGCAATAGAATTGGCATGCATGTGTTTCTTCATTTGGGTAATTTTAGTGGTTTATTACCCGTTATTTAGTACTATTATTTTCTATTTTTTTCCATACTACAGGTGAACATTTCCTATATTTTATTTGAAGTTTACTATTTGAAATTTACTATTTTATTTTATATCATAGGGTAAAAAATTTATGGTGGTTACAGCTGCATAATTAACCACTAAAACACTATAAAAATTATTTTCCTCTTTCCTATGTTTATTCTGCACCAAAACTTATCCAATGATGCAAAAATACAATTAAAAAGTAGCTCGAAATTTAATTCAGGATATAAAGGGTTAAACAGTTTGATGAAGGGCCAGGACAGGCGATTATTTTTATATTCGTTTGTACCACAATTTACAAAAAATTTTCTTTGTGGTATATTTCGCTTGAAAGTTATAAACACTTTAGATATTTCTTGGGTTTCCTAGATTACGCCAACTTTACGCTCTGTCTAGGCGCAGCCAGTGTTGCCAGTGGGCTATTTGTAGGGAGATTTCGAAAGAAATACTACCTGTTACATTCTACCTTATGTTGGATTTTCTGAAAATTTTTTGCAGATCTACGCCGATCATGACTTTTTCCTAGAACCCAAACCACCACCAGTTCAAAACTTTTTCTGCCTATCTATCTATTTATGTATCTATATCACTTTTTTATCGACACGATAAATTCCATAATTCTGCACAAATCTCTTTCAAACTGATATATAAAATCAAGGGACATAAAATCTCGGTCAAGTCCGTTAAAGGGCAAAATCGGACTAGGGGTGGGGTGGGGGGGATGGTTTTTTTAATTTTGTGAAAACAGAAAAAAACACATAACTTCTTACATATCCGTTTAAAGTTATTATTATTTCTAGGAAAGGGACAAAAATTTATGTATGACAGATTTTTGATATAATTAAAAATGGCCTCAAGCGCGGGCAGTGGCGTAGCCGGGGTAGGGAGTCCAGTTGCTCTGGATACCACTAATATTTTAAAAGTTTCTTTAAATTATCTAATCAGAGAAGATAAACAAGAAGAAGGAAATTTTACAATATTACTGGTATCCAGAGCATTTGAACCCCCCCCCCTCCCTGGCTACGCCACTGAGCGCGTGGAGGGGGGATAGGTGTTTAAGAAGAAAAAAATCATAACTTTGACAATTCACAAGATATCAAATCCGCTTAAATGTATTATAAATTGTCTTAATATTATCTACAACTTTTATATTGACAAGTTTTTTATACATAAGTCATTTTAACTTAGCCAATATTCCACTACATTTTTAAAAGTATTTTTTTGTCTTATTTAATTCAATATTCTTATTCAATCCAAGATTCAATTTTGACTTAATAAGGGAAAATTAACTTTTCTAAAAAATTGGTGTAAATTTACCTAGGCCGTAATGATTTTGGTAAATGATTTTATGATTGTAAATCGCGTTTATGCGACCTTGAAACAGATTGTCTGCCTTTACTTACAGTTTGCCATGTGTCACAGCAGTAATTTAGAATTACAATAAACATGCCAAAAACGTAAAATATTTAATTAGAAAAATGAGTTCCAAGACAGTTTTAAAGCATCTAAAAATGTTAATAGTAAAATAACTGATGTAAATTTTTGTAAAAATGTTTTCAGAGCTATGTGGAACATTAAATTGTAATTTTATAACTATAAAAATATAATTATTATTTTTAATTCATTGTACATTCTCCATTTTTCTAATATTAATAAAAAATACAAATTAACTATTTATTCCATAAGATAATTATCTGTACCCTTAATGTCATTGGAATATTACAATTAAAAGGTATGCTAGAAGAACCCTCTTTGTTATTTAACTGAATTTAATTATTCCATTCTCATTAATCATTATATTTCTGCAGGCCATCCATGTAAAAACATGTATTTCATACAATAATTGTTTACACAGATTAAAACCACTACGCAGAACTTGATAAAACAATCTTTATTTTTGTTAACATTAACATGTTAAAAAAATGAGTGAAGAGGAACACAATCATCTGAACAATTCCAATTATTGATACTTTTATACTTAGAAAAACATTGCCGCAATTAACCAACAAACGTAATTAAAAGGAGACTAGTTTCTGATAGAAACTTCGTCTAGCTTTTTTGCTTCTTTGTGCATGACATCACAAAAGAAATAGACCCATATCTCAGGGCCCCACCAGTGGCTGAGAGGTTCTGCTCTCAAAGCTGGTAGACGGGAGGTGTTGGGTTCAAACCCATGTCGCGCTCGTCGACCTAACCGTTCGGAGTTTTCCGTGGTTTTATTCGAACCGTGAAGAGGAACACAATCATCTGAACAATTCCAATTATTGATACTTTTATACTTAGAAAAACATTGCCGCAATTAACCAACAAACGTAATTAAAAGGAGACTAGTTTCTGATAGAAACTTCGTCTAGCTTTTTTGAGATTGTTTTATTCGAACCGTGAAGAGGAACACAATCATCTGAACAATTCCAATTATTGATACTTTTATACTTAGAAAAACATTGCCGCAATTAACCAACAAACGTAATTAAAAGGAGACTAGTTTCTGATAGAAACTTCGTCTAGCTTTTTTGCTTCTTTGTGCATGACATCACAAAAGAAATAGACCCATATCTCAGGGCCCCACCAGTGGCTGAGAGGTTCTGCTCTCAAAGCTGGTAGACGGGAGGTGTTGGGTTCAAACCCATGTCGCGCTCGTCGACCTAACCGTTCGGAGTTTTCCGTGGTTTTATTCGAACCGTGTCGTAAATACGGGTTAGGATCCCTTAGAAAGACCCCCATGGAGGGCACTCCCCCTTAGGGCCTATATCCCTCGTGTTGATAATTGGCCGTCATAATTCAACCCAACCCATATCTCAGGAAACGTTGGATTAGTACAAACAGTTGATATGATTTGCTTGACAAGAGCTTTTCAACAACACCACTTTTGAAGAAATAGAATTTCTCATGTAAATACCAATAAATTTTTCAGGGGTGAAATTCGCCCGAAACTAATTAGTAAGAAACAAGTGATATTTTTTCATTGCTAAATTGAGCATAAAGCCGATAGAGTGAAAAGTGTCCTAAGCCAGAAATCGAACACGGGAACTCAGAATAGCGCTCTGAGGCTGTACCACTGAACTACAAGGAACGATATCTCAACTCGGCATCTCCCACTCTTATAAATGTTGGATAGGCTGCAACCGCAGCACAAGATATAAAACTGTCATCCAGAGCACACAAACGCTGTGGCAAATTTTAGACGGTATTTTAAAGCCACACCAAGTCCAGCATACATCAACCCATACAAGTAAATTTCAATTAATTATATCAATTAATTTTTCAGGATTGAAATTCGCTCGAAACTAATAAGTAACAAACAAGTGGAATTTTTTCATTGCGAAACTGAGCATAATGCCGACAGAGTGAAAAATGTCCCAAGCCGGGAATCGAAACCGGGCCATTTTTTTTAACGACAAACGAGAAACGACATTTTTTTTTTAAAAGCCACACCAAGTTCAAAAAAAAAAAGTCGTCTAAAATTTGCCACAGTGTTTGTGTGCTCTGGATGACATTTTTCAATCTTGTGCTGCGGCTGCAGCCTAACCGACATATATAAGAGTGAGAGATGCCGAGTTGGGATATCGTTCCTTGTAGTTCAAGAGCGCTATTCAGAGGTTCCGGGTTCGATTCCCGGCTTGGGACATTTTCTCCTCTATCGGCTTTGCTCTCAATTTAGTAATGAAAAAATCCACTTGTTTCTTAGAATTTCTCATTTATTTTCTTTATGCATGACATGACAGGAATAATTGACGTGTACATCGTGAACGTTTATATTTGGATGGGTTGCTTCTATATATCTCTTGATCCCCATCGTAAGAGCTTTATAACAGTGCAACTTTAGTCGAGATCCAGAACAGCTGAAATATTATTATGAAATTTCTTGTATGATTTCGGGATTTTAGAATAACAAATAAATTCCTGAAACACATGCTAATGAAGCAAATGTGTTAAAATATGCTCTAAAATGTAAAATTTGTAATATGTGTTAACCACATGCGCTAAAAAAGAACCTTTTACGTTGAGATGCATTTGTAAAATAGTTTCATAACTATGAAAATTGAATATTTGATGAAATAAATTTCACGAATAAATAAAAAGAAGATTAAGCTTAAAAAATAGTGGCACGAGACTTAGCAGCTATGCAACTAATTAGCTCCCCCCCTCCTCCCCTACACTGCAAAAAAGTGTTGATTTTACATTATAATACTGGCATCCAAGCTGTCAGTATTATACCGTAAAATTAACATTAATAAACAGTAAAATAAGCAACAATACGCTACCGCGCATCCGTGGTAGCGTATTACTGCTTATTTTACTGTTAATTTTACGGTAACCCTTACCGTACCCCTTACGAAAACATGAAAACAGTACATAATTTACTAATTTTAACTGTTACCATTCTTCAGAGATGAAAATTCATTTCTACGTTTTTGCCACATTAGCCACTGGCGCTATAAAAAAAAGGTTCCATGCACGCCGACTTTTCCTATTTTTTCTTTTTTATGTGTGAATTAGTTGCATAGATGCCAATTCTCGTACCACTATTTTTTATAGTAATCTTCGTCTTATTTAATAGCAATTTTTCTTTCAACAACTACTCAATTTTCCTAGCTATGCAACTAATTTACAAATGCATCTCACTGCGTGGTCCGTCTTTCTAGCTCAAGTGGTTAATAAATATTTAAACCTTTACATTTTTAAACTTATTTTAAGAGTAAAGATTTACCAGGAATACTTTTTTCACAAATGGTAGGAAATCAGCTACGAAAATAAAATCTAATTAAAACGTTAGCCTTTTTTTATACGAACAACGAATGAATTCGAGATTCATATTAATTTGAACAAAAAGGACTTTTAAAGAAGTCATAATTTAGAAACAGAAGTAAGAGGTAATGAGCCTCTTCATTAGAATTTATTATTACTGAGAAGAAAAATCACACTACAGGTAAATGGTTTCATATAACAGTTTTTATTGATTGTGGATCATTAATTTTCTGAATTGCAGATATATTAGTTTTAGTTCTTTAATGACTGTATGGATAATTAAATATATTTGTTTTATGAACATATCTGGTAACTAATTTATTCATTTTAGGTACATTTAAATACATATTGCATTATATTTTTATCTGTTTCTTTAACTTTTGTAAATTATTTTACTGTTCTTTATTTAGACTCAAGAAGTCGGAAGTATAAAGATATATGAATAAGGCAAAGTTCAGTATTTTTAATTAAAAAAATAACGTTTAACACACGGAACACAGAAATTATATTAAGAAAAAGTAATTACAAAAATCCTCTATTGCTTGTCACTGTTGGAGTGAGGGACATAATTTTAATTTTGAATCAGCCACTATTATTCAGAAATGTAACACTCCAATGAGATTTAGACTTCTTTGAAGAAGTTGATATTCATAAATTTGGTAACTCCCTGGTCAATGATTTGTCAAGCGTACCTTATGTCTCACCTTTTTGGGTTGAGTTACTGTGTCATAGTGAATCACTTCCGGCTTAATCTCATTGGTGGCTCGTGCGTGATGGGTTTTTCGGTGTGCTGTTGTTTTCATTTGGGTTTCTCGATTCAATTTCATGTCTTTGGGGGGGGATACAATAATGTTTTATTTTATTTTATTGACACTGAGGATGTGAGTCCAAGTTATTCACGAAACGTACGTCTGTCCATTGTACTATAGTTTGATATACACGGATATCATCATAGCATAATATCCGAGTGTAATATCAGAATATTAGAGTTATAATTAATTTCAAGAGAATACATCACAGATAGATCGATAGTAACATCCACATCATATATCCATATTAATGTATGTGTGAAAAACGATAGTTTCCTTAATTACTTAACATGTTTTTCAAAGTTTGGTTTTCACCGTCAGAAATGTGACAATATTGACCATTTAAATATCGTATATTGTGTGTTCTGTGTTTTTAAAAAGCATCTCCCTAAATTTTAAGTACTTTAGACATTTTAATTAAAAAATCATTCTTATATAATTTATTGAATTATTTCACTAAAGATAAATAGAGAAAAGTATTGTTAATTTCTTCTGTTTTACTTTGTTTTAGAATACGAGTTGGAATATAGCATTACAAAAATATACTCCTATAACTAAATAAATACATTTAAAATCAGACATTTAATAAATAAATAAAAAACACATTAGTATTTAATGTTATAAAATGAAATTTACTTTAGATGTTTCAAGCTTTAATCAAGCTCCTCTTTCGTACAAATGTCAATCGAAAACCAAAGCTAATGTTTCCCCATGTTCAATCAAAATATGAGTATCAAATTATAAATCACCATGGTGTATATTTTATAGTAAGACAACGTATTTTGGTGGGATTGTACATGCTTCGTTTAGGGTAGTTTTTTGTAATATTGTAAACCACCTTTCTAGAAAAATTCTACTTTTATTAATATATTGATTTAGATTTAATTATTTTAATATTTTCAAAAATTGGGATATCGTGGGAATCTATTGAGTGATTATCCACCGCCCACTGAATACTAGGCCTGAGCGCTGACACAAAAATTGATCCAGTCGTAGGCGGAAATTTTTCAGCGTGTGTACGGTCCCTTGAAATTCAGTACCAATAATTTCTAAAAGTTTTCTCCGCCTTTTTTGACTGATATTCAGTAAGTCAAAGAAAACTTGTAGAAAATACTGGGGTGTAAAATTAAGGAACCGTACAATGGTTTTACAAAATCGACCTACGAACGCCGCACCGTCATTTTTATGTCAGCGCTCAGGCCGAGTATTCAGGGGGCGGTTGATTATAAAGTTTTGATTGTAAACTGCCGTATTTGTTGGCGCGTTTATGTTCTTCTAAGCGGATTTTTCAAAATCGTCCAATTTCACCAATGTAAACAGAGTCACAATCTTTACAAGGGCAGAGTTGCCAAGTCTCCGGCTTTTTGCACACCAGTAATTTTTTAGAGAAAATGTTCTTCTTTTTAAATTACAAAATGCTCCGATCAAATAAAACAAAATTTTCTGTACTAAAATACTGGTATTCAAATATCCGGAGATTTGGCAGGTCTGCAAGGGATATTGTAAACTATGCTGGTATTCTGTAAGGAGGGGAGGGATTTTAGGCTTGAATTTGCAAAACATATACTTCATAACATTCTGAGGTTTAAAGGCTCTGCCCATATTAATTGATTTGAATAATTTATATATTATTTTTGACAAATCGAGTTCATTCAGACATTTCGAATTCATATCAGAAATTTTGAATAGTAATTTTTACTTATTTATTGATAGACGTTTCGCGATTACATAAAAGAAAAATTCTACTTTCGGAATTTCCTATATGAATTCGGAATTTCTGAATAAAAATACGTTCCTGGAATGCACGCTTATATGCGCTAATAATGGAAATGAATTAATTAAAGAAGGTACTTTAACACTATAATAATACATGTAAACAAACAATACAAATTTCAATGACAATTAAATATTCAGGTTCTACTGTTGTTCATCGTAATTTTGACAGCCAAGATCTTTTGCTTTTGCTTTTGCTATTTGCTATACCGCAAGCTATTGCAGATGTACTGTTCATTTTAATAGGTTAATGTTCATTTAAAAATTAGAAATCATAAATTTTCGCTTGAAGACATCAAATGAACGTTTGCAAATTGACTCGCACCAGCTCAAGTTAGTTCAGGAAAGGATGAGCTTCTCTAGTTTTAAAAGTTTTATATCAATGTCTATTTTAATGCGTCCACTTATGCGGTCAATAATACACAGGAAGGAGGAAGGTAGGGTGAAAATCCATAATTTTCTTTTAATAATAAAAAAAACGAATAAAAATACGGCAGTGCGGTTAGTACTAAAATTATTTTCGGGACTCAAGTTCTTAAAAAAAAAAAAAAAAAAAAAAAAAAAAAAAAGCGTAGTAGTTTGAAAATATACCATCAGAGAGCTTTAACTCTAATGCATCTTCTGGAAGTAAGCAAATAAGGATGATCATAAAAGTGAACTGACTTGGTGGATCCTTTATTCGATTCAACCACGAATTTCAAGCGTAGAAAATGTTTTTTAACAATACTGCTTTTTTGGCAAAAACTATTCTTAAATAGGAATGTGATTCACCAGCATGAATCGTATGTTATGTCAAATTCATCGGATACTAGACCTTTTATACATCTGATTACTTTCCTATTTCCATCTCCACCTAACGGCAATCCCTTTTTTATTCATTTAATTCGTCCTACACAGCAAAATGATGTGCGAATTTAATAAGGAATCCACTGAGTAATCAATTTTTTTTATCATTATGCTCATTTGCATTAGAGATGTGTCATTTGTCAAGGAACGATTCCAAAATGAACGACTCCGGCAGTGAAATTGAAGGAACGATTCCAGTCTTTAAAAAGGAATTGGTCTTTTTTGGAACGATTCCGAAAAGGAACGATTCCTCGGAATCGGTCCAGAATGTACCGATTCCGAAAAGGACCGAGTCCTCGGAATCGACTCCGAAAAGGACCGATTCCTCGGAATTAGTCCAAAATGTAGCGATTCCTAGGAATCGGTCTAAAATATACCGACTCCGAAGAGGACCGAATCCTCTGAATCGACTCCGAAAAGGACCGATTCCTCGGAATTAGTCCAAAATGTAGCGATTCCGAAAAGGAACGATTCCTAGGAATCAGTCCAAAATATACCGATTCCAAACAGAATCGAGTCCTTGGAATCGGTTCTTGTTCTTGTATACTGGCCAGTTTTCATAAATTAAAATACGCTATTTTATTGCGGGGTAGGGGGGGGGGTGCGATTGATTAATAAACTACAACTGTGTATTACTTTCTCTTAAATTTATCTTAAGATAAATAGAAGTATATTATTGTACTTCAGTTAAAATATTGTCTATTATTTAGCTATGTACTTATCACCTGCGACTTAATTACATTGCTATTGAAACTTTTTGTGCTAAATTGATCAGAAAGAAAAAAATTAAGAAAAACACTTAATGTAAAGTAAATGCTTGTTTAAATAATAGTGGGAAATATACATTTTTTTAAAAATCTGATTAGAAACAGTTTTGAATAATATAAGAAATACATCGCTATGCCCTGAACAATTGCATTTTAATCAGTTAATAATAACTGATTTTTTTTTTTATCTGAAATAACTGATTTTCGATCAATTTTAATAATTGCATGGTTACGCACTTTCCAGTATATTTCACTGTTTCATATGTTTTCATCAAACATAATTTTAATTTGAGGATCCTCTGTGTCAAAAGAAAAATAAAAAAATCCCTGACGACTCGGCCAGCAGACACAGGTAGATTTCGAAGACGCAGACCGTGGAGCGCCTGTTTGTTGGGAATTGTAGAAGAAATGACCTTTTTGCCATGATGTTGCAGTTGGGACCGCCCACTTCGAAATTTATATTGTTAAATTCGAAATTTATATTATTTATTTTTATTTTTTTTTGGCTATAAGGGTTGGTGATATAAAAAACTTGTCAATATAAAAGTTTTAGATGATCCGAAAAGGACCGATTGCTCGGAATTAGTCCAAAATGTAACGATTCCTAGGAATCGGTCCAAAATGTACCGACTCCAAAAAGGACCGATTCCTCGGAATCGGTCCAGAATGTACAGACTCTGAAACGAATCGAGTCTTCGGAATCGGTCCTTGTTCTTGTAGACTGGCCAGTTTTAATAAATTAAAATACGCTATTTTATTTTAAAATAGCAGATTTTGATTCTATTAAAGCAGAGTTTCAGGCCAAAAAATCCTTCTAATGTGTACGTGATAAAATAATAATAATATTATTAATAATAAAAAGAGAGAAGTGCGGGGGGGGGATTGATTAATAAACTGCAACTGTGTATTACTTACTCTTAAATTTTAACTTCAGATAAATAGAAGTATATTATTGTACTCCAGTTAAAAGATTGTCTATTATTTAGTTCTGTACTTATCACCTGTGATTTTATTGCATTGCTATTGAAATTTTTTGTGCAAAATTGACAAGAAAGAAAAAAAATAATGTAAAGTGAATGTTTGTTTAAATAATAGTGGGAAATATTTTTTTGAACAGTTTTGAATAATATAAGAAACACATCGTTATGCCCTAAACAATTGCATTTTAATCAATTAATAATGACTGATTTTTTGATCTGAAAGAACTGATTTTCGATCAATTTTAATAATTGCATGGTTACGCACTTTCATGTATATTTGACTGTTTCATATGTTTTCATCAAGCATAATTTCAAATTGAGAATGCTCTTTGTCAAAATAAAAATAAGACCATTTACGAGCGCTCGAGTACCACTTTGTTTCCCCAGTTTTTCTCTCCTGAAGAATAGATTTATGTTAAGATTACATTAAACTCGTTTTACAATATACGTATATAATAAAAAAGTATATAGTATATAGTAGAAATATGTAGTAAAGGAAAAAACGAAAAAAAAAACGTAATTTTTTAAAACGAATTCTTTAGAACGAATTTCGAAAACGAATTTCGTAAAAACGAAACCCTATTAGTCCCGCTTCGTTGTCTGTCTGTCTGTCTACAGTAACGACATTTATTGTTTTTTTCTTTTCTTTCCTTTCTTTTTTTTCTGATTCTAGTGCTAATATAATTGTATAATTGTGTACGTGTATACAGATTAAAAGAAATTTTTATATTTTGCCTTCCAAAAAAAAAAAAAAAAAAAAAAAAAAAAAAAAAAAAAAAAATGGAGCAGTACTATTACGCTTATTTCTTCTTAATTATTGAATGCTAAAGAATACAAATTGTGATTTTTAGAAGTTAAATATCGTTGACTTTGTTTTAATACAACGTAAAATAAACGCAAGACAAAATCGTTTTTCATAATAATTTCTTGCGGCAATCGCGATTCCTACGATCGGGTTTGATACTCGCAACTCCTGAAATCAGGTCCCGGATTAATGCCTGTTACTGTGGTGGTGGATAACAGACATTTCATTTGGGTTTAATTTCGATCCGAGAGAAGCTCCCTTCATGCCAAACTAGGTATATGATTCAACTTCCGTTTTTATTGAAGTAAAAAGTACTGTAAATACAGCAATTTTTCAGTATTTTTCTTTCTTATTAGGGTTTCGTGAGATGAACGAAACCCTATTAGTCCCGCTTCGTTGTCTGTCTGTCACAGAGCCGGTTCTCAGAAACTATATAACTTACAGTCGTGAGATTTTGTGTACTTACAGCTGAATACCTACTATGAAGCTCAAACTCTTAAACTTGAAAAAATCGTATTATTTTAATATACAGAGATAAAAAACTAAAAATCTAACAGCCTTTTCCTATTAAATTTAAACATTTTTCGTTATAGCAGTTGCCAACAATTAAAAATTCACAATAAAATTCTTTTTACAATAATTAATTTTCTATTGAAAGATTTCCACGTGAAAAATGAAAATGAAATAAAAAGTTTCACCAATTGGAAAAAAGGATTAATGTGACGTCATATTGGTATTAAAACAGAATTTTTAAATCTTTCTCAATAATACATGAAGTATGAGTATGTGTAAATACAGAAAGCAGCTTAATATGACGTCATTAGAGAATTAAAAAGAAAATTAATCTGACGTCTAATATTTTGAAGGTCTCTATACAACATGTTTAATTTGAAATTGTTTTTATTTTATTTTAATATCGCGTTTAGTCCAACTGGCAGATATTATTATGACAGAGTATAATAGCGGGCTTCGCCCGCTATCGGACCGATTCAGATTTTCGAAAAAACAAGAAAAATATACCGGTAAATTTTTATTTTATAAAAACATGCCTTTTTTTTTTTTTTTTTTTTTGGCTAAAGGAAATTTATTTGCATTTATTAAAGAAAGGAATATTAAACGAAACCCTTTGTGCATTCTTCGATCACACTTACCCACTTGTTGTTATTATTATTATTATTATTTTTACATAGAACGTTTATTTATTTTCATTTTTTCTCTTTACTTAAAATTTTCTGAAAAGTTCGAATTTAACAAAATTTTAATTTATCGATGTCTTTCATTCAAGGCCAAAACTACGTCAAAAGGATGTTAATGAAAGGATATTTCTTTAAATATTCTTACTATTTATTATAATAATGGACGTGCTTTTAATTTGTTTAGTTAATTAACCCAATCGTTTATCAGTTAAAATTTTAGTAAATTTCAAATTTAAAGACATAGAACTTTGAAATTTAGTGAATCGGTGGAGATAATATTTAACTACAATAATTTAACATTTGGGAAATTTTATCTTATATGTCACTAGCCAATAATAATATGCTGCTCATGATTTTGTCTTCAAATATTCTGAAAGAATTTTTATCACTTCGTGTAACACCATAATACAAGAGTTCAATGATTCTAAGTCCAAACATAAACTTGTCCGCATACGCATCACACTGCGTGCGCTCACCATTCACATCGACTTAAGCGGAGAGAGGAGTGAGGGTGGTTGAGGGTGGGTAACTGGTGATTCAAAAAGACAGAACACAGAACTACAAGTGGCTTTTTCTTTTTAGGTATTTATTGAAATTCTACGTAGTTAACACCAGTTCACTAAAGTTAGGGACATTATACATACATAGGTTACTAAGGAAGGACAGCGTGCAAAAAACTGCTTTACTTTTTTGCAATGGAAAAGAAAAAAAATCCCTGACGGCTCGGCCTACAGGCACAGGTAGATTTCGATGACGCAGACCGTGGGGGTACCTGTTTGTCGGGAATTGCGGAAGAAATGACCTTTTTGCGATGATGCTGCAGTTGGAACCGCATACTTCGAAACCAAACTTCTTTGCAGGCGGAGCCAGCAAGGATTTTTTTTTTTCGCTATAAGAGTTGGTCCTATAAAAAACATGTCAATATAAAAGTTTTAGATAATATTAAGAGGATTTATAATAAATTTAAGCGGATTTCAAATTTTGGGAATTGACGAAGTTTTGAATTTTTTTTTTCTAAAACCCCCCTCCCCCCCCTTAAGACAATTTTTAATTATATCAAAAATCTGTCATACATAAATTTTCGGCCCTTCTCCTAGAAGTAATAATAACTTCAAACGGATTCAATACGTATCATAATTAAGAAATTATGTTTTTTTTTCTGTTTTCACAAAAAGCCCCACCATCCCCCCCTCCTTGGTTCGATTTTGCCCATTAACAAACTTGACCGAGATTGTATGCCTCTTGATTTTATGTATCAGTTTCGAAAAGATGCGGGAGTTGGAACCGCCTACTTCGAAAAGTAGCTTGTTTGCTAATTAGTTAATAATAAATTTACGCGGATTTGATATCTTGTGAATTGACGAAGCTATGATTTCTTTTCTTCTAAAACCCCCCCTTCCCCCCCCCCCCCTCCTTGGGGCCATTTTTAATTATATCAAAAATCTGTCATACATAAATTTTCGGCCCTTTTCCTAGAAGTAATAATAACTTTAAACGGATTCGATACGTATAATAATAAAGAAATTATGAGGGTTTTTCTGTTTTCACAAAAAGCCCCCCCATTTCCCCCCCCCTTGGTTCGATTCTGCCCATTAACGAACTTGACCGAGATTTTATGACCCTTGATTTTAAATATGAGTTTGGGAGAGATTTATGCAGAATTTTTCCAGTTATCGTGGTCAGAAAAAAGTGACACACACACATATATATATATATATATCTACCCTATATATATAAAATCCTAACGAAACGAATTTGTGAAACGATTTTATGAAACGAATTTATGAAACGATTTTATGAAACGACTGATAAAACGACTGATTATGTTTCAGGGCTATTTTTAATAAAATATTAAACGCTTCATGGTGAAATTAATACCAATTGTCCATAAAAATCCGCGGATGTCAAAACTGGAAATAGAATTTTGAAATTGGAATTAGTTTTCGAGATATTAATTTTTTTCTAATTTTAATGACATTTCTGTAACGATGGCAACTAATTACTCAGTTTTTTGTGACAAAAAAGGGAAAAAATAAAAAAGGATCCCGATAGGGATTATTGATTTATTTTTATTCGTCATTTTCAAATTGAAAGTGAATTTATCTTTTATTTCAATCGATAATGAAGACAAGATTGTGATTAAATTATGTTTTTCACGAAAATTTGAAAAAAAAAAATCATATTTCTATCGTCAGGATTCAATCGTCTGTCAGCATTTAATTTAATTTATAAACTGAAAATAGTTTGAATAAATTCGTCCAAATGACGTCATTTATGTAAATACGTCATTTATGTTTATACAATTTATTTAATATAAAGAAGCCATTTATCTATTTTTATGTACAATAAGAGGTAAATTGAAAGACAATTATAAATAAATTGTATATATACATATAAATACATGTATAAACAAGCATAAAAGTTCGGTGCTTTTCCAGTATATGGGGCCTTGACGAAACAGAGAAAATAGCCTTGGCGGAAAAGGAAATTTGGCAACATACTTTCTGTCAACCTATTTACTTTGTCATTTCGTATACAGAAGCATTTTTTCAATATTTATACAATTTGTTTAGCGTAAAATGTCATTTATCGTATTTTATATATAATCAGAAGTAATTTGTATAGAAAAAACAATAATAATATACGTATAATTAAAATACGCATATAAACAAAAAAAATCGTCGAATTTGTTTCCATGGCTGTTTATGTAATTTGGCACCAAATCTCACTTTCTGATGACCGAATTGCGCCAAGCTTTTTAAAAAAAGCGTCAAGACCCCTATTATAGAAAATCACCAAAAGTTCATTGGGTTTGTTTTCATAACTTTTGGCAACAAATATATGTATATTAACGAATCTATTCGTTTTTGAAACTCGAATTACGACAAACCTAAAAGCAAAGGATCCTATAATGGAAAAGTACCCGATTTTCTTATGGACAATATTCAAGTGACATAACATGGTGTAAAATTATCGCGGATAGCGAATTTGTTTAAATATCTCATCAATTGATGCCGAATAAATGCAGGCATGCATGCACAAAATATTTAATTATTTTTTTATGATAAATAATTATTAGAAAATTCGTATATACATATTAATTAAAATAAATAATTTACATATGAAAATATGCATGATGGTGCACTAAAATACAGAGAAAATTAAAACCTGTTACTGAAAATGTCTATAACATAGTACTTTTCAATACCGTGGTTCTTAATGTTATTCACAAGCAGATGGAATTTTTCTCATCCTTAAACGCAAAGGAAGATTAGAATACAGATCGTTGTTATAAAAGTGCGAGAGGTAGCCACAATTTAAACCTAACCATTTTATACAAGCTGGTTTTCAAGGTGTAATTGATTTTACTTACCATTCCCTAAAACAGTTGTCAGTTGTCGCAACAGCTGTGTATGAGGCCATGATAATAAAAAAATGCCCCATTAAAACGTTAAAAGCATGGCAACCCAATTACAGATTTACCAATATTTTAAAAACGAAGCACGCTGTCATGTTTTTAGAGGCCTCGAAGTCTGAGCGGGGGTTGGCGAGCGTAGCTCGCAGGGGGTAGGCCCCCTAGTATATATATATATATATATATATATATATATAAAGTTTTGAACTGGGGGTGGTTTTGGGTTCTGGGAGTCATGATCGGCGTAGATCTGCAAAAATTTTTCAAAATTTCCAACTTAGGTGAGAATGTAATAGGTAGTATTTCTTACGAAATCTACCTAAAAGTGAAGCTTGGAAGTATTTTAAATTATCTAAAGATGAAAGTATCGCTATTTGTGATTTTTGCTTTACGAAAATTTCTTATAAAGGTGGTAGTACTACAAATTTAATGCGGCATCTTACAAGGAAACATCCATCATGTGTTGCAGGAAAAATTAAATCTGCGAAGAGAAAACTGGAGGCATTGCTTAGTGCTTCTACTTCTGAACCAGACCCTGAAGACAATGATAATAATGTTGATGAATTATGCGAAATATCCACTGTGCAGACTGAGGACAAAGACGATAAGGGGAATAAAGTTATTGAAAGTACGGAAACTGGAACAAAACGAAAAAAACTGCAACCCACTTTAACAAGTTATATATCCAAACCCGTAGGACCATCTTGTTGCCCGTGTTACGGAATAAGCCTCCTAATTAAGATAAGTGCTAAAACAAAATAAAGAAATAGTCAACTCCATCTAATAGAACTTACATGTGGACAATCTTTCTGTGCCGCTGACATCTGGTTAGCCGATACTAACGAGGAGAATTTATTGCCTGTTAGAAAAGACTTTATCCGCTAGCCATCTGCGGAACATTTGTGTTAAGTATCATGGGACATTTTCAAAGACAGTTTAAGCTCAACTCCCTTTTTAACGAGACTTTTACTGACTCTCTATTTTATAAACACTTAAATTTGACTTTTAATGATGCAAAATGGCCAATTTTAGATAATGATGTTTATCACGCATATAACCTTTTAAATGTAACACACTTGTTGAGAAAAGCACGTGTGTATTTTCATATATATGTTTTCTGCTCACTTCTCGCTTGAACATCCGACTGAGAGGATGCAAAATGTTCTTTCTTAATTTTTATCTTATATATTAAATTCTTTTCTTTTTCCTTTAAAAGTGTGAAGATGATTTTTCTACTTAGTGCACCACTACAATACGATGGAATACAAATTTTACAGCAGTGTTCATTTTATAGTGAAATAATATAATTTTCCAACGGATACTTCATACAAAATAATATTCACACAACAACAAACAAAGTTGTTAAAAATGGATTTACTCGGATATACCACTGATGAAGCTACCTAATGGTAAGAATATTCCTTTTACTTCTATTAGAAGTTTGTGAAGAAAAGTGATTAAGTATTTAGCAATAAAATAATTGAAGTAATTAACCGTTCTCACGCCTTAATACTCGTTAGGTAAAATATTGTCTAACACATCTAAATAAAAAATTCTCGATGAGCAGTTAGCTCGTCTAATTGCGACGGAGTACCAACCACTCAGCCTGGTTGAAGATAAAGAATTCAAAAAGTTTGTGGAACTATTAATTCCAAATTATAAAATTCCTTCAAGGAAAACTTTAACAAACTCAGTGATTATTCAACTTTATGCTAAAACCGAAAGATTTGTCAAAGAAAATTTAATAAATGCAAATAGTGTCGCATTTAGTACAGATTGTTGGACATCCATCAATACTGAAAGCTGCTGTACTGTAACAGCTCACTTTATAACTGAGGACTGCAAATTGCAGTCATTTCTTCTCAATTGTAGCGAAATGGAAGAAAGACACACCGCAGAAAATTTGTACTCTTTTTTGGAAGATAGTTTAAACAAATGGGGTTTAAAAGAAAAATAAGGCACTAAATGCCTAATTATAAGGCTTAAAATTGCGCAGGCCCTGGTGGCAAACATCAGAACTAGAATAAAGATTCCTGCATAAAATAATTAATAGTTTAAATGGAGGGTCATTCAACGGTATATTTCAAGAGGAAACCTGATTACATTGAAAATCGAATGGGTCGCCACCCTGGTGGCCAAAACAAGGAGCTACAATAAAATTTCTTTTATAAACTATAGCGGTAAATGAAAGGTCACCCAGTGGTAAATTTTTAAGAGGAATTGAGTTTAATGCCATAAACCATAAAGTAAGGGAATACTTGTATTATGGTGATTAGAAATAATTGCTAATTACTTGCACACACTCATCAATGAAATGAACTCTTGAAAACGAAATCATCCGTCCAAAAAATTTAAAAATAAGGCGGATGGATGCGTAAGAGAATGGACAAATACGTAAGAAAATAAATTAGTATTATTAATATTATGGATTCATGTTCACTGGTTCCGGATTCGTTCCTTTTTTCTTAAAATCATCCTTTTTATCTTGAAATCATTATTTTTATCTCAGAAGCGTTTCTTTTTCTCGGAAACCTTTTTTTTTTCTCGGAATCGTTCCTTTTATTTCGGAATCGTTCCTTTTTTTTCGGAATGATTCCGAAAGGAACGACTCCAAAGAATTCGTTCCTTTCGGTGAACGATTCCGGCTGGAACGATTCCTTAAAAGGAACGATGTTGCTCATCTCTGATTTGCATACATCCGGAAGAAATAATCACTTTTTAGAGTCCTCCATCGGTGATTTTTTGAGCAACAACGTTCTTTGCTGTTAATAAATTCCGCATCCTGACAACAGGTTTTTGACGGTTGGTAGTTTGGCCTCCTGTATGGCTCAGAAATTCCGAATTCATACCTGAAATTCCGAACAATAATTTTAGCTTTAGTTAATGACAGATACTACGTGATGATTACATGAAGTAAATATTCTTCTTTATGAATTTCTGGTATTATCTTGGAGTTTCTGAATAAAACAGGTGGCCACACTGGAAACCATGCCTGAAAATGTGTTTAATGCAAATCACATTTCGAGTATCATTATTTGTTACTTTTTTATGATATTTAAAAATTGTTACCCACTTTCAGCTGACCGTGTATTTCTTTTTCGATGCCAATTGTTATTTGTACAATTTTGTGATTAAATGATCCACAAAGTATTTATTCAATCGAAAATGCTCGAAATAGAGATCATAGAAATAATTATTATAAAAACTAATCCATTAAATTTAGAAGACAGCACAGGAAGCAATTATACATTTTAACCATTCGTTAACGCTACTTACATTATGTTGGTAAATTGGGCCATTAAATAAATGTGGATTTTAACGATGGCAATTAACATAAAAGTGGTCGTTAAAATATTCAGTTTGAAATATTTGCTACTCTTGTCATACGTAAACTCTCATGATATAAATATTATCGTTTTAAAGATTTTAATACAAAGGAAAGATAATACATAACAAAGCTATGAATTTGTTTTAAATGTTATTCCTGGATTTACAGTAAATTCCAGATTATATGACACTCACGGAATTGAATTATCTAAGGAAATCGGAAGTATATAATCAGATGTATCTTTTAATTGTACAAATGTTAAATAACATTCAAAATTACTACATTTAAAGTAAATAGCTATTATCAAATAATTTGAAAAATTATTATAAAATTTAAAAAAAAAACAAATGATGAGAAAATTTGATGAGAAAATTGTGAAATTACGTACCTTTGATTTTTTTCTTATAAGTAACGACTATCGAAGTTTCTCTAAAGATGGCAACTAAATTACTCCATTTTTGCCATTAACCCGTCAGAACAGCGCCCTTTTCCATTACGTTACTACACGCGCGGGATAAATTTTACCCCAATGGATTTTCTTGCGTCAGTTTCCCCACGGTTTGATTATAAAGAAAAATTTATGTTTTGAAATAAACTGTAAATCAATAAATAGCATAATTTAACTTAAAATAAGAAGTTTTTTTATATTAAACGAAAAAAAAAAACATAAAATATAGCACTAAGATTTTTTTCTGCATATCATTACATACAAAGTTTTACAATCCAAATTCAGCCATGAAAATACAAAAAATATAAAACTGATATAAAGAAACTGTATGTGCAAGAGTTGTTAACGATTAAAATAACAATTATATTATTATTTGCATTGCATAAACATTTGCATTAACATTTTCCTATCATTATGGGATACGTTATAACACGCATGGGGGTAAATTTCCTCCCACGTGACATTTTTATAATAAAAGAATGGAAAATCCAGAACCGGAGGTAAATTTTTTTGGCCACATCTTGATATCTTTCAGCTTGAAAGGTACGATAAAGCTCAGAATGATCACGAACGATTTTCGCACATTTTTAAGTATTAGTTGTGAGCTGGGATAGATTTTATCCCAGCGCGTGTGTTGACGGGTTAAAAATAGATAATGGGATATCGTCTGTTATCGGAAATTGCGAACAAATATTTTTGCTTTTGTTTTGTTTGGATAAATTGATTCAATGATTTTTACTTTACATTCTCTTAAAAAATAAAATAAAGCAGATTCAGATGACTTACATTTGCTAAAATTATTATCAAAAAGCTGAAAAATTTTAATAGTATTTATCTGTTAGGAAATATTTTTTCCGATTTTGTTTAAAATGTAAATTAATGGGTTGTGATAGAACATGGAGTTTTGAGTATGGAGTCAGTCTTATCACAGATTAAAGGTTTTTGTCTCAACTACTATACCATCCACACTACAGAACTTGACTATACTCGCCTGGACGAAGTTTCTTAGACAAGTTAGACATATAAACATACATTATCGTTGTAATAATGATATGATCTCCACATTTGTATCTAAAATACTGAATTTTGTTCATGTACGTCGTCATTTTCTTATAAAGGCATTATAATATACCGGTATAAAAATCGCGTAACTTGCGAAATGTAATTTTCGTAATTCCCAGTTCATTTGCATTATAAACATGATTTATCGCTTATAATAAAAAAATATTTAATGAAATTACTTTTATAAATCTTTTTTAAATCCAGAATTAAATTAGATCCCCCCCCCTCCCCCGCCTTAAAAATGTTATGCATTGCAAATGGAACACATCGGTCTGCTACGCCAGTGAGTTTCAACTAAATTACACCGCTAATCATATGTGCAGTAGATTCACTTAATATGGTTAATATATGAAATGGTGTGTTAAACTGCAATATTTAAAGCGTTCAGAATTAACTCTACAGTGCATGAATTTTTCTTTTAGAATTGTGTTTTTTATACCTATACACTAGAACCTCGATCCATCGTTCCCGCATCTTTCGTTATCCCGTATGTATCGTCTAGTTTTAAAGGTCCCGTCACGAATACTATTTAAATAATGTTAATTTTACCCGCTTAGGTCGTTTTTGAAACATGCAAATTCCCGCATCTAGTGTTCAAAAATTTTATCGACCTTCAAAAAAAAAAAAAAAAAAAAAAATGGAGAATTTATCCCTTTGTATTCATGTTTAAGAAAAAAAAAGTTCTAATTGTGACCTTGGATGTACGTGCGTATTGATAAACCAACAGCGATTCCATGAGAGTGTGGTGATCTTTAAATGCAATCCCCAAACGGGCGATAAACAAGTTCTGTAAGTGGCAACCCTCCAGTGTACAGGTGGAATGAAAAAAGTTTGCAATAGAAAAAAAATGTAAAATGATGAGCAGTGAATTGTCTTTATAAAAAGTAGAATAAGACCTTAGTTTTAGTTAACGACGTGGCGTCGAATATCTGTATTTATTAAAGTAGTCACCTTAAGAGAGAGAGAGGGAGGGGGGGGGGTGAATGCCTTTCAACCAATGAAATTAAGGAGGGCAGTAGATCCTTCGTGTGTTTTTTGAAAAATATTGAAAGAGTGAATGATTGACAGAGAGGACGGGGATTAGCTGCAAACGTCATAGCTTCTAGAAGTTAAGACATTGTCACTTTACGTTAGGCTCTTATTTCAGTTTTTTCTGTGATAGGTTATTGTTGCGTGTCTATTGTTTTCATTATTTTTCACTTGTTTGTGACTAACCTTTTATTACAAAACTGTGCTGTGTGGAGAATAACTCTGGATAGATTTTATATTTCCCTAAACAAATTCGTACTTTAGAGGAAAGAATTCAAATCATTGAAGAAGTAGAAAAACATCCGTTTGAAAAAAAGAGTTCAAATTGCTAAACGTTTAAATTTACCACCTGCAACACTGAATTCCATAATTTAAAAAAAAAGCCAAAATTAGAAAGCAGTTTGATAAGTACGGTATTTCGGCGAAAAAACGAAAAACTGGTCGAGAATCAATATACAAAGATTTAGAAACTGTTTTGTACGACTGGTATCGTCAAGCTCGAGGGTCACAAATTCCAATAGATGGAACAATTCTGCGGGAAAAAGCCCTAGAAATCGCTGCTTTAAAAGGTATTGAAAATTTCACAGCCTCAAATGGATGGATTTCACGCTTTAAAGAGCGACATGGATTAAAATTTAAAAAAATGTGTGGTCAAAGCGCAGCTGTTGATGACAGAGTGGTTCAAGATTGGTTTTCCAAATTACCGGCATTAATTGAAGGATATGACTCTCGTGACATTTACAATGCGGATGAAACGGGGCTTTTTTTATAGATGTTTGCCGGACCGTGCTATGGCACTAAAAAGAGAGGCTTGTCATGGAGGCAAAAGTTCTAAAGAAAGACTGACTGTTTTATTGTGCACAAATAGTGATGGAAGCGACAAAAGAATGCCGATTGTAATCGGAAAGTCAGAAAAGCCAAGGTGTTTCAAAAACATCAAAAATTTACCAGTGTCGTACCGTGCTAATTCAAGAGCATAGATGACAAATGAAATTTTCTCTGAATTTCTGAATAATTTTGACAAGTCAGTTGGAAAATAAAAAAGAAAACTAGTTTTATTCATTGACAACTGTTCAGCGCACCCTCCGGATATATCTTCATTAAAAAATGTGACAGCTCATTTTAACCCCTTAATTTCACTAGTGGGGTCCAACCCCTGTATATGGGTATTATTCACAGTTTCAAGCGCCATTACAGAAAAAATTTAGTTAGTAAAACTGTAGCTATGATGGATGAAGGAAAAGGCAATAGCATCAAAATTGAGGTTTTATAAGCCATTTATTTCGCTGTCTCTGCCTGGGAGAGAGTAACCCATGAAACTATAATTAACTCTTTTAATAAGGCTAAGGGGATGTCACAGAACTCGAAAATGTAACTGCTGATACTAATGATGAACAGGAAAATGATTTATCACAGTTTGGGGCAAATGTCTCGAACATCACCTTTGACGATTATGCATCAATTGATGAAGAGGTTGCGACATGTGGCTTGATTTCTGTTCAAGAAATGATCGCAGAGAATGGAAAAATGGATGATGATACCGATGAAGACGAAAATGTAAATACAGAACCAGTTCTAATGTTTGTTGAAGCACTTAAATGATTTGAAACAATGAGAAATTTTCTTTATTAACATGCATTAAGCAAAAGAGAGCAGAAAGATGTCACTAATGTCAAAAATTTATTGTTTGGGTTAAGAAGAAAACAGCTAAAATTTCCCAATATTTCCAGTAAATAAATAGATCTATTCCTCTTTATTCTGTTTCGTAAATTTGTTATAGTAAGTAAGTATTTTTCTCCTTCAAATTTTCTATATTTCAATGTAATAAATTTATTTTTGCCACATACTATTTCACACGAAAATATTTATGTTGACCCGCATTAATCGTTTTCCCGTACCTATCGTTTGAAACGAATGGTCCCTTGAGAAACGATCGATCGAGGTTCTACTGTATTAAGAATTCGACACCAGAAATTTTAAGATAGATTTTTAACTTTATTTAGTAGCATATTTATGCTATTTTTACAGGATTAATATTTCTATATAAATATAGTGGTTGTAAAGAACTTGATTTATTTATTAAAAGTTAAATAGAAAGTGTTGCCAATTGGCTACATTATGCACTGTAGTGTTAAAGTGGATCAATTGCAAAAGTATAAAAATTTATCTGTTGCAAATTAAATCTCTTTAATGTTGTATATTTCAGAGTCATAGGGAACCAAATCCCATTATCACTGTGTCGTATTCCTTTGATCGACCTTATATAAAATACATTTCAGGGCCAAAGTGGATAAAGTTCGGTAAATTCTAATTTAAAATTAAATCGCCACTTTAATTATTATTTTTGAATTTTCAAATCATGACCCATATTTAAGTTAGTATTCATATTACAACAATAAAACGAAAATTTCCTTTTAAATCATATTAGGATTAAATTAGTGTTAATAAACTTTAACCTTCATTATCTTAAAACTATAATCTATGGACTTGATCCACTTTAGCTCTGAACGTCGCACTTGTTAATCGTTTGAGTGTGCTCCAAAAGTTATGTTGCCAAATAAAAATTACCTGAGATTTTGCTATACGAGGAAAATTTGGTTCGAAATGCAGCTAAGGTTTATCGAAATGTAGCCGAAGAATGAGGCAAGGAAGCGACGTGTACCATATATCGAGGGTTGCAAAATTTCGTTCCAACGAGATAAGTTTTCAAGATGAAAAAAGACCTAGGTCAATATTTCGGTCTTGATAGCGGCGTGCTGAATGAAATACTCAACTCAGGCAAATCCTCAACTCAGTGTTAGGAAACTTGCCGAACAGTTAGGTCTATCAATATCAACCATTTCCGAACACATTTGGCAGTTGGAAAAAGATAAGAACTGCGATACGCGGTTAGGAGATGACTTAACTCATGGAACTATGAATTAAGAGAAATTGACAATCCTCAAAATTGTGAAGCTTAAACTGTAAAGGGTTCCACCAGGTGTGATGGCCGCCGTAGAAAACTTCCACCAGTAAATACGAATAGAATTTTTCTCCTTATTTAAACAACTTATTCATGCAGATATTCTGTCATAATTAAGACAAAACATCTATTTTCTTTTACTGGCTAAAGTTTGCCCCGGCGGTAATCGGGTCTTTTGGTACCGTCAAGATGTGACTGTATAAACAATCCAACTATCAATGTCAATGAAAGAGAGTATAACACCGCCGCCGCCGGTGCAAAATTCCCCCAGTAAAAACGAACAAAAATTTTTGTTTTACGTATAACAGAAATTTTGCTTGAGTAAGTCTTTTAAATAAGGCAAAATGTTCTATTCAAATTTACTGGTGGAAGTTTTACCTGGCGGTATCCACACCCTTCTGATCCGATGTAACACAACAGTCGCCATCTTGTGATTACATCCTCAATCACTTTCCTCACAACTGGTAAACACTAAACTATATGTCTCCCCCTCTTTATTCATAACTCTATTTGAGTAGCAGATGACCTAACGGAACAGCAAAATAAATTTCCATTTGAAAGTTTCAGTAATCTTCTGCTCCTGCATTAACATTTCTGAGAACCTACTCGCCTAACTTACCACTTACCGATTTCTATATGTGTTTATGCAATGCACCTAACCATCTATCTAATGGGGAAAACATTTAGAAATAAAGAAGAAGCGTAAAATGCCCTTTTAAATTTTATTGCTTCTAAAAATATAAAAATTTATTTTTAACTGGAATTGAAGTACCAGTTATTCGTTGGAAAAGTTGATTAGATGGCAGTAGGACCTACTTTGAATAAAACATATTTGATTGCTTTAACGCAAATTGATTTTCATTTCTTACTTCTAAATCTGCCATTACTCTCCGAATAACCTAGAATTTCAAATAATGTATTGCTAATATATATATATTACTCGCCTCCGTCAGTATTGCCACTTGGCTACTTTTTTCATACATTTAGATTACTTGATTTGCCACCACTTTTTAAATATCATGTAAATCGTCTCATTTTCGCTTTGTTTAATGTGTCATTAAATATGTCGAATATTTGTACTTTAAAAGTGGTGACAGTTAAGTAATCTTAATTTTCAAAAAAGTAGCGAACTAGCAACATCATCTGTCACAAAAAAAGAAACCCCTTAAAAATAAAAAAACTGACAAAATGCTTCTCCCATGGAAAAAATTATTAATTAATATTATTTTTAAAGATTTTCTTAGTGGATTTTTGTGTATTTCACTTTTTATCTGTTTTCAAAAGTTTGAAGTCAAGATATTTAAAAATAAAAAACAAAATATTTATTCAGAAGTCCTTATATTTTTCTTTCCTTTTTTTCGAGAAAACAGATTAAATTTAAAGAAATGTCTACATATCTTCTCTAATCATGTGAAGCATGAGTTTGCGAAGAATAAATTAGATTTTGCAAACAATTGACATTAGTTCAATTACAAGGTGCGTACACTCGTTAAAGTTTCCAAGAAGTGCGGCGAATCTTTCTAAAACTAAGCATTTTCTATTTAATATTTAAATCGCAGACTTTGTAATATTTTCTTGCGATTAAATAAGGGAAATAATTCTATTATAAATAGTAGAAAAACTGTATGCACCCAGAATTTACTTAAAAAGAATATTTTTATAAGCACCTATTGCAGCAACTTTTCCAATTGAGTTGAATTCAATTTAAAACATTGTATGCGGGAAATATAAACATATTTTTTTAAGATTGATGGTAAAAACTATTGCTTTCACCAGAAATTTTTTTAAGAAGAAAACAAAAGTTGTAATATTATCTGTGTGTTACCTTTGATAGAAAACTAACGTGGAATAAACGTTTTTCAAATTTTTGAGGCAAAATTGCTGGTATATCCAAATCACTTTCACCTCTCCTCAAAAGTAATACTCTTTCTATTAAAAATAAAGTTATTCTATAGAATGTATGCTTTCGCTCTATCCTCACTTATGTTTGTCCAATCTGGGGGCCTTGTTAGTAATACTAATATGAATTATCTATATAAAGACCATAATAAAAATATTTGAATTACCAGGAATGGTCACCGTTACCTCAGAATCAGTACTATCCGCAGAGATCTCTGCACCACCTCTTAAAAACATGTCAACTTTCCAAAAAAAGTTATTAAACTATTTACAATATCCCTAACGATATTATTGCAGAATTGCCAGACTTTGAGGTCTCCGACCCCAATAACCGTAAACGTCCTAACTAAGCTTTATTAATTGATCATGAAGATTGAGTTTTCCTCTCTCTTCATTTAAACTTAACCTCTCTTGTCTTTTGTGTTTGTATTTAAAAAAAAAAACTTTTTTTAATCTGCCTAGTGGCTTTTATTCTTGGATCAAATGGAAAAATTTTACTTTTTTTTTTTTACCTTTTAAATTTTTTATTGTTAAACTTCTATTTCTTTATTATATTTCTAAATATTTTTATATAATTTTTAACTTTTTATCTTTTTCACGGCTGCCTATTTTCCTCGCAAGTCGCTTATCTATGACCTGTAAGTTCAGTTGGTACGCAACTAGGTAATTACATTGCTAATTACATTGTTCCATTGTTCCACATCAGTTGATTGTAAATTGGTTTCAATTTAGAGATTTTATTGCATAATTTGCACGTTCTTTCGTTTTTTTTTTTTAAAAAGTCGCCTGCCTACAATCTCCTTCGTTAATAAATATACAATTTAATTTGAAAACACATTTTTTAAAACTGCTTTACTTTTTATACCAAATATGCCATCTCTCTAATTTTAATAATTTTTTTTTTATGAGTGTGCGTAACATATGTAATCATTTACTTTTTATACCAAATATGCCATCTCTCTAATTTTAATAATTTTTTTTTATGAGTGTGCGTAACATATGTAATCATTTACTTTTTATACCAAATATGCCATCTCTCTAATTTTAATAATTTTTTTTATGAGTGTGCGTAACATATGTAATCATTTACTTTTTATACCAAATATGCCATCTCTCTAATTTTAATAATTTTTTTTATGAGTGTGCGTAACATATGTAATCATTTACTTTTTATACTAAATATGCCATCTCTCTAATTTTAATAATTTTTTTTATGAGTGTGCGTAACATATGTAATCATTTACTTTTTATACCAAATATGCCATCTCTCTAATTTTAATAATTTTTTTTTATGAGTGTGCGTAACATATGTAATCATTTACTTTTTATACCAAATATGCCATCTCTCTAATTTTAATAATTTTTTTTATGAGTGTGCGTAACATATGTAATCATTTACTTTTTATACCAAATATGCCATCTCTCTAATTTTAATAATTTTTTTTTATGAGTGTGCGTAACATATGTAATCATTTACTTTTTATACCAAATATTCCATCTCTCTAATTTTAATAATTTTTTTTATGAGTGTGCGTAACATATGTAATCATCAGAAGAGTTGTTATTTGCCGTATACAAAAATGAAAACATATTCTTTTTAAATAACAAAAGTATATTATATGAAATAAAAGATTACATTCAGTAAATTTCCTTTTTATAATGATTGAACAGATTTCTAACACATCTAAAATGCCATAAAAGTAGAAGATAAATGAAATTAAAATTTCTTATTTTTTAACTCTAGGGATCCACATGCTAGTGGTTAATGAAATTTAGAAAAAAAAACAATGCTTTTATTTTAAAACTTATCAACATCTTATTCGGATAGCGGACTTTTTTTTTACATAAAGAGTGAAAAATGTCTACGATAATAATAGCGAAACAGCTTATCACATTTAAACGATTATAAAAAAAAATAATAATTTAAGAACAGTTTCTTTGTAACATAAAATAATAAATGCAGTAGAAAAATACACGATAGCGCTAAACATTTCGTAAAACTGTTCTTTCTGTTAGTTTTTAAACTATGTTTATGATTAAGAATTTCTCCCTTATAAAGAAGGGAGAAAAAGAAGTCCGTTTATCAATCTATACATACATATGTCCAATTACAAACATTTTTTATGCTGTTCTTCATCGCATTAGTATCCATGTAATTCGAAATAGTTATTCATGTAAAAGTTACATAATGTACATTTTTTGCATATGGTGAACACAGAGACAGCGAATTCTTCTAATGAGTGATTACAATAAGATTTTTTGAAATAATTAACTCCAAAAATGCTTTTACATATTTCATGCTTTCATTTATATAAATTAGCTTTTAAAATTAAACATTTATTTAAGGTTATAATTTTGATAAAATTATATTTACAGCCAAACAGAAATGCCATATATGATTTACTAACTCATAATTTTAGATACTTTATGAAAGTGTTTTAGAATTATAATTTTCTATTATATCATCACCAAGCGGTTTTAGAATATACGTTTTAACCAATTAAATGTTCTGTTTTGCACTTTTTTATTTTATATAGTAACTATTCTCAGTGGACTGTAATCTTTATGCAATCTCATAATTAAATTTATATTTCGCATTCGAATACATTATATTTTTTCTATTATTATTTTCTTTATGACCATAAACAAAAATATTTAGTTAATATTACCTTAATTTAACTCAGTATTAGTTTAAACAAATTATTACTTACATATGATAAATATAGGTACAGTGAACTTTTCTGATGAATCGTTGCATCATTAAGATTTTTAGAAATATTTAATTCCGATAACATTTTAAAATTTAATGTCTATGTTTATATAACATAGTTTAAAAAAATAGATTATTTATATAAAGTATCTGCTGCTTTTAAGGTATAATTGTATTTTCTATGAAAGCAGAAAAACATTTGTACTGTTAAAATTTAATGATATTTTTAAGAAAATTGCATTTCGCATTCGGATATATTCTATATTTCTCTCAGTATTTTCTCCGTATACAAAACTATTTATGGAATACTACCTTCCTTTAACTCATTATTAGTATAAAAACAAAGGATTACTTGCCTATGTTGAACATAAGTACAGTGAACTGTTCAAATGAACCACTGCATTAAGATTTTTAGAAATAGTTTATTCTGATAACAATTTAATATTTAATATCTATGTTTATATAACTTAATAAAAAAAATGGATTATTTATTTAAATATTCTATTAAGGTATAATTGTATTTCTTATGAAAGCATAAACCCATTTGCGTTGTTAAAATGGAATGATGTTTTCTTTAACAATTATATTTCTATTTCTCATTCGAATACATTATATTGTTCTCTAAGCATTTTCTCCGTATATAAAAATATATTTTTTAATAATATCTTCCTTTAACTCATTATTATTAGTTTAAAAACAAATGATTACTTACATTTGATAAATAAAACTACAGTGAACTTTTCTGATGAATCGTTGTGTTAAGGTTTTTAGAAAAAATCTTTAATGCCTATGTTTTTGTACCGTAATTTAAAAAAATGGATTATTTATTTAAAGATGCTGTTAAGGTACAATTGCATTTTCTATGAAAGCAGAAACACATTATTTGTGTTGTTAAAATGCAATGACTTCTTTTCAACAATTAAATTTGTATTTCGCATTCGAATACATTCTATTCTTCTCTGAATAGTTCTCTGTATACAACAATATTTATTTAATGCTATCTACCTTTAACTCATTATTAGTTTAAAAACAAATGATTACTTGCCTATGATAAACATAGGAACAGTGAACTTTTTAGATGTCTCATTGTATTAAGATTTTTAGAAACATTTAATTCTGAAGAAACTTTAATGTCTATGTTTACATAAAAATATTATTTATTTATAGCTGCTATTAAGGCATAATTGTATTTCTCATGAAAGCAGAAACACATTAGTGTTGTTAAAATTGAAAGACTTTTTTTTAGCACATCGCAAAACAATTTTAAACTTACTTGTTCCATTAACATGCTTTCCTGCACGATTTAATTTCATATATGTGCATTTAACTATTCTCTTCGGAAAATAATTTTCATGCAGTCTGGTAATTAATTATCCTATTTCGTAATTATATTTTCCATTAGAATGCACTCTAATTTTTCCTTAATATTGCATTATAGAAAAGTGTTATTTAATGCTACAAGCTTTTCTCGCATTTCTAAATTAAAAGCAAAAGATTATTAGTTTATGACAAACATACAGACAGCAACTTCCTCAAATGATAAACTGGATTTAGACGTTTATAAATAATTCATTTCAATAACACTTTAATGTCTGTATTTTTCTATATATTTTTTAGAAATTAGATTATTCATTTAAAGATATAATTATGGTGTAATTCTATTTACTATCAAAGTAGAAATACATTAGTCTTGTTATAATTGATTAACACGTCATACGCATTAAAGCAGCGTTAAAATTAGATATCCCATTAATGAATCTTTCTGTACTTTTTAGTTTCGTATATATGCATATAATTGTTCTTGGAGGGATATAAACTGTATGAAATCGAATAACTTTACGTTAGATTCGAAAATATTGAAAGTTTTATACAATATCTGTACGTATAAAAAATGTTATGTAATGCTGCGGACTTTTTTCATATTACTCATTTATTAGCAAAAGATTACTTCCTTAAAATAGGCAGAGATACATTGAACTGTTATGAAGATTTCTAGCATTTTGTTTTTTTTTAGAAATAATAAATTCCGAAAACACTTTAAAGTCAGTATGTAAATAATTTAATTTAAAAAAATGGATTATTTATTTACCTTACATCGGCCGCGCTTAATTTATTTTGCATGAGCAATAGCGTAAAGTATAGAGTGGTCATACAGACTTTTCTTGATTACAAAAAGTATTATGAAATAACCACTGAATGTAATAGTGTGAAATTTTTATTATGGCAAAGTCATGTTCTTAAGTTTTTTTTTAGTCCAGTCTCTACCGTCGTTCGTGAGTTCCATGATGATAAATTTCCTGAACGATAGATCGGAAGGGGGGACCAACTCCACTAGATTTGTTTCTTTTGGGGGTACATAAAGGACAAAGTGTTTATAACATCAGTAAAAGGTATTCAAACACTCAAGATCAGGATCACAGATGTTGTGTCACCGCCCCATGAATACTAGGCCTGAGTGCTGACACAATAGTTGCGGCGCTCGTGAGTCGATTTTGTAAAACCTTCGTACGGTACTCTAATTTAACACTCCAGTATTTTCTAAAAGTTTTCTTTGACTTATTGAATCTCAGACAAATAAGGCGGAGTAAACTTTTATAAATTATTTGTATAGAATTTCAAGGGACCGTGACACACGCTGAAAAATTTCCGCCTACGATTGCATCAATTTTTGTGTCATCGCTCAGGCCTAATATTCAGTGGGCGGTGGTTGTGTCTTGTGTGACAGCCTAAATGTTGGGCAATACGTGGCGAGAAGTGGAATACCGCCTTGGCATTCTTCGAGCTACCAAGAGTGCTCACATCAAAATTTACTGATGCAAGTACTTCTTTTAAGAGCTTCATAAATGTCCTTACAATATATTGAAACAAGCATATACCTAATTATATTATTTTTACTGAATTAAATAATTGTAATCAGGGAAAGACTTTATGACCATCCTCTAGTGTTTTCACACAGTAGTTACGCTACTGAAATTATAAGAAACTAGATGGAACCCGTCAAAACTTGACGGAAACAAATTTATAACAAGTTGGAAATTGTACGTCAAACGTTACAAACGAGGTGCGTTCGTACGCACGTTTTAGAATTAAATTCATGATATCCCGTGCGTAGAACGGGTTAAACAGCTAGTTAAGTATATATTTTATGACACTGTTCATACAAATATCTTAACTAGTTATATAAATATTCAGATATATATGTATCAGCTAGTTATATAAATATTCAGATCTTGATGATTTTTAATTCTGTGAAATGAATTATATCGTCTGCAGATTAATTCCTGTCATAAAATAAGTATCTCGGTCGCTTGACGATTTAACATCCATCGGAAGCTCCTATAACAAAAAAGCACCGATTTAAAAAAAAAAAAATTCAAATTTCTTAATAAATATTTTTATTAATATCTCCTAAAGTTTTGATTCGATTTTAATAAAATTTGAAATGTCTCGACAAAATTCTGCAAAGATAATATATTTTAAATTGCAAACCATTTGGTTGGGTAGTTTTTGCGTTGTTATATGCGGACAGACAGACAGACAGACGGACGGACAGACAGACAGACAGACAGACAGACGGACGGACAGACGGACGGACCAAACGACGACTATAGGTGCTACGTATTTATATAATTACGAACGCACCTAACAATATCAGTAGCTTATTTATTATTTAAGAGGGGGAGAATATGAAACAGTGTTTAAAATATTTTATTTAAAAAAATCCCAGTGAAATACAGTATACTATTTTCGATGAAAACTCCAAACAAGCAATCCGTAAACAACTGTATAATGCAAATCAGTTCCACATTACCGCCATATTCACCACTGCAAAAAGAAAATTTCATGAACCTATGAAGTATCATATACAAATAGTATATTCCTATGTCCATATCATATTCAGTAAATAAAGCACACATCTCTCTCCCTGTGATAATGCAACCGAGTAAGCTCCTAATGCGCATGTGCATTGCATCTGTCCAAAAGCACCGTCGAAATTTGACGTTAAAAAAGTTTTAAAATGTTTAAATGCTAAAAAGTTTTAAAATGTCCTCTTTAATCATTGTTCGTTTCAAATCCATATTTTCTAAAACGCATCCATTGTTTTAAGCTAATCAATTTTTATGTAAAGATGGAGACATTTTTTTACAATAATAATATGCAATCTGCAGATGATGCAATTTTTTTATTTTTTCAACTATAATTTATTTGCATGGTTTTTTTTTTTCCCTTTCCATAATCATGATTGTTCGTTTTCCACAGTCATGATCTTTTCCCTCTTATACAGTGAAATACACCATGGATCTTTAAAATAATAATAAAATACAATTCCAAGCATATTCTGATGCAACACATACATCAAAGAATTCAACATGATATCAATTTTATGTTCAACATAAACTGAAAATCGCCTTTTTTGTTTGAAAGATTTCAGTTTAGCGCCAAATGCTCTATCTTATGGTTAATCTAATTTTATGATTTATCAGAGGTTTTAATTATTTTCTTCACTTTTTATGTTGGTAAGAAAAATCAATTCCCAATTGTGGCAACTTTCCCCGTGGCTATTTTATGTGACTGCAGCAAACTGGTGGTCATTGTTGAGATAGATTTGAAAAATGATTCATGCTTGAAATTTATTTAAAATGTTTTGTAAAATTAAGCGGCTGTTTTCAAATAAATTTCATTCGAAAGATTACTTTTCTAATTGATGATGTATAAATTAAAATGGTACGGTATTTAGAAGTGATGTAAGCACAATAAAAACAAAAGCGATAGCGCCGTTTGTTGTCACAATCGTTATACATTCTACTCTTCATAATGAAGAATTAACTCAGTTTAAATTACGTCATGTTGACACAATCATATAAATTTTTCTCTCTAGATTTATCAATGTAAAAATGCATTTCAAGATAAGCATAACGTCATTTTCACAGGCGCAAACTTTTCACACGTACTTTATATACGTTGTTTTTATGCTTAACCACCATGTATACAAACAAAAATATATTTTGTATTTAATTGTACTGAAAAAATAGTATCTGCCATATATATCCTGCTCAGATAGTGGCTCGTACTCAGTTGTTTTTCAGCGTCAAAGTTTGAGAAACATTAATCGTATTTTTAAGCAAATTAATTGCATATGCCCTTCAATTTCATACGATTTATAAGAATTTTGATACTTCTCCGTTATCCGGTCGACCACTTTCCATTAAGAAAATAACTATTGCCAAACTATAGGATCTGGTGCGAAAAATGCATGATCGTGGCGTCACACTCACTTTACGTCAAATGCGTTACACGGGCTTGTTATCTCATCAAGTGATGTTTAATTCGACGTTTAATGTATTTTTAATGACGTTTTACTGATTTATTAGTTAATTCATTAATTAAAATAAAATTTACATCTTCGACAACATGATATTAAATGTGAAAAAGCATTGAAAAAATGTTGCGATGCGTAGTTACGTAGAATAAATCAATTTTAACTGACGTCAAACATTTATCCAGCAGTCGAGAAGGATAATTAAGAAAAATAATGTATAATTAAATAAATTTCCAAGGTTTGTTTTGTTTCTGTTTTCATTAATATACTGTAAAATTTATTGTTTAAAGTTACTGATAAATGATACTTTAGTGAATTGGGCTTTTCCTAATTTATTTCTTGTTTCTTTTTTTTTTTCTGAGTACTTCTGATTCTAATGGCAACATTCTTCCATTTGTTTAGTGGGCGCTACAGTTTGGCAAATAATTTAGCGATAGTTTTTTTTATATAGGAAGTGGTTGATGAGGTAATGGAGAAGTGCCAGAATATTAACTAAGCCCGAGCTAAGAAAAAAATTCGATCAAATAATTGTATTTCGTTAAGAATTAATTTTTCTTATTTTTAATCTCCGAAAGAAACAATAATCATGGATTTAATTAATTTTGCGAAATGCGGTGCACCCAATCAATTTTGATTAAATCGGCACAAATGTCACAGACCCATCGAGGTTTCTTTTTGGCGTCAAAATGGCGATTTTTGCTTCGTATGGCAACCTAGTGTTAATAAAAATTGAATATGCGTGTAAAGAAATAAAATAAAATAATATTAAAATAATTAATTAATACAATTAACCCTTTCAGGGGCAAGCACTTGTGCTCCTGTAACGTTGAGTTCCCACCGTAATTTAGGAAAGAATTTAGTTCAAAATAAGAACAAGCAATTTTTTAACTTTTTCTCGTCAAAGTTAAAAAATTAAAATTTTATTAAAAGTTTCTGGTTTGAATCGGATTACAATTAGGTGGTATATAATATATACCACCGCCGCTCAAAGGGTTAAATGCGTGTGTTTAATAAAAATAATGTATGAAAATTGGGTTTTCTCGCCAAAATGGCGCAAAAAATAAATCGCGCCAATCTTTGTGCGTCTGCGGCTCCTGTTCCAGGTAAGGGTATTTTTTATTTAATAAATAAAATTTAGTAATGCTTAAAAACAAATTTATGAATCATTTAATATATTTTAATCTTTTTGTATTAGTTTCATTGTTTCAACAAATGTTAAAAGTAAATAAATTGGTGACATTGATATTTTTAGAGAGTAATCGGTCTTTGTTTGCGATTCTACCTTGCCCAGATAACCTGATGTTACGGTCAGAGCGGGGCCTCCGAGATGACGCTGTGTGTTTTGAACCACACAGCGTCAGGTTCAAAACACACAGCGTCATCTCGGAGGCCCCGACCAGAGTCCGACTTCAATTTTGGGCAAAGTTGAAGCGTCCTCTGATGATTGACTTTATGACGTCATACGCAGAAGTAAAAATTTAATTGAAAATCACGGCTAATTAATTAAATTTCCGAACAAACGAATGTACGATAACAAATCTGCGTCAAAATATCTTTCATTTTAAAAAAGAACGATGTAATTTCATGCAGTAGTTTGTTCTCACGGATTGTCGAATGAAAACGCTTAGTGTTTTAAATATATAGATTTCACAGTAGTAATAAGAGATGTGTTAGAAACTATATCAGGCATTGTAATATAAAATTTGAATTTTGAAGCCATTCGTCAATATAAAGTTTCGAAAGAATCGCACTTATCATAAAACTTGTGACAGCGCGCTATCTCGGAGATCAAAGTGTTGCTAGTCCCCTATTTTTTTGAATTAAAAAAGCTTGACTGCTACCAGGATTTTTAAACACTAATATTCGTCTTACTTGATGACATGTTATATTTAAAAAAAAATGGTAAATATAACTATTAAATAAAAAGGTAGCAATCAAATAATCTTAATTTTAAAAAAGTAGCAGACTGGAAACATTGGCTACAATTATGGCATATATTTGTATTTTCAGTAAAAGCAAATCTCATTATTCTTGTATAATTAAAGAACAGCCCTTTTAAAATTAATTAGTATTCAAAGAAGCTTTAAGATAGAAGCTTCCATTAATGCACTTTCTTGTATTTATTTTTTAATTTCGTGTAAGTGTAACTGTTTTTGGAGGATTGTGATCTTCATGTAATCTCATAATTACTATTGCATTTTTGATCAGGATGCGTTTTAATAATTTTTTATAACATAACTTGTTTATTTTTATTTTTTTGGAAGCTTTTATATAGAACATATTCATAATTCCAGCGATATTTTTAAAAGTTTCTTTACAACTTTTTAATTAAAATCTTTAAACAACTAACTAAAAAGATTTCCATGTACTGAAATTGTAATTTAATATGCTAAATGGGAAGATTTTTAATTTCTCATTTAAAAGAATGTACTAAATTGTTTATGATAAACACAACGAATGTTTATAGGAAAAGCGAGAGAATTACAGAAAATAAAGCCAGGCATTAGAAAATCTGCGTAGTGGATAAATTATTTACGAAACTGTTACAAAATTTCCATATGTTACTAAGCTCCTCAAAAAAAGCAGTTGTATATTGATGAGCATTTCTAAATTATGGAGCCTTCGGAAGAGTAAAAATTGTAGCTGCAAGACAGAAAATGGTCAGCCATAGCTGAGCGTTTAATATTATCGTTTTTAACACAGTTCTCATGTTCTCCCAAGCAGGCGTTAAAAGGTCGCTTGGTTTGGTTTACATACATTTTTTTTTACACCCACAAGATATTTTCTGAATTCCAAGGACGATGGAGATTTAGAAGCTCCGAAATAGCTGCCTGCTTTTTAACATCCATATTTTCATCTGTGCTCTTACCATGTTGTCTTTTTGTTTCTTTATATATCAGAAACAAAATTATATCCTTCAATTTTAACTATAAATATTACAGGGTCCGTAAGCTTATAGCACAATTTTTTAATAGAATTTTTCGACTTTTCAAGGTGTGTGAAAATTGGAATTTTCAAGTAGTCTGGCATCACTTAGAAAATTTCTGTTTAATATTAAAATAGTGGAAATTGTAGACGCCTCGTTTAATTGCAGAATTTGTAATAATTTTCTGCATTTAAATAAGGTGACAAATTCTATTAAAAAATTCTGGTAAAACGTACGAATCCTGTGTTATTGTTACATTTATCATTTTAGTTTATAGAAATATAAACAAGTCCCACTTCACTCTTTGTTAAAACTACTTGGAGACCACTGACCAGGCCCCTACCTACCAGTATTCGACCCAGTTTGACGGGTTTGAGTGCCTGGTCATTGGGGCGAAATTCGCCTGATCGCCCTATTGGGGCGGTCCACAAAGACAAGTACCCAGGTCGGCCAACCAATTTAGTCCGGATTTTTCTGTGTTGTTCACTCCTAAATTTAAATGTTCTGAGATCTGACGCCGCACACCACGTACTCGTCGTGACAGTTGGAATGGGGCTGGACAATTTAGTGCCGAAACGTTGGTACTGAACTTAGATTGAAAAAGGGGGGAGAATTTTGAGGGAAACTAATTAAAGCAATTAATTAGATAATTGAAACCACTGAAATTAAAATATATTTTTCGCCAATAGCTAAGTCGTACCATCGGGGAAAATTTTGGGCCGAGTTGCAAGGCAGACGAAAACGGCTGACGGGACTGCGCCTTTCTACCGTAACCCACCTGGTAAAAATTGGCTCCGTGGGCTGTCCCATTGGAGCGGGTCCGGTAGCTTGTGCGGACAATGTCCATTTGCACCTAATAAAGAGGCGAACAGTAAAAAATAAAATGAATAAACAAAACTGCTGCCAAAACAGACCCTTGTTCTACCAGTTTGGGCCAGCCATTGGCCCGTCCCAACCGGCAGCACAAGGAACTGCAAGGGGAACCTGGTAGAGAAGAATGTTAGTAACATTTTAAACTGAACTTATTCTGAATTATACTTTAACTACATTATTGAAATTAATTTACTTTTATTGTGCTAATTGACTTGGCTACCCGTCCATTGGGCCCATGAAAGGTTGTTAAATAATTAACAATTTGCAATTTAAAATAAGTACTATTGCCGTTAACTGACTAAACCATAAGCCCAATGGGTTGTTGTTGTTGTTGGTTTGGCCCAAGGGCCCGGTTTTGCAGTTTTTTATTTCTATATAGCTGACATGATCCACATAACTGTGAAACTAGTCTCCTAATTTTGAACCAATTCCAGATGAGAGACCTGCATCTGGATTGGCACACCCAGAGGTAACGCTTATATAGAACTTGGAGGACATTAGAGCCACGAACAGATTTAACGTGCACCAGCTCCCATTAACGTACATGGTCTACTTTCCATACTTATCCTTTATACTTATCACCTCTTTCCTTCCAGTTCTTCTTCTTCTTCTTTCTCATCTGTCTTCTTCCCCTTCTTTTTATTATTATTTTTTTATTTTTTAACACAAGGACGGACAAACAGTGCCGGGGGCTATTATAAGCTTCTTACTGTGTCATGGTGCACAACTTGCTGGACCGTTGATGACATACGTCGTGCTGGTAATACTGGGATTACGGGGCGCTTGTTTCGGGCCGTGGTACCAGCTGATATTGTGCGACTACCGCACACTGCTACTAGGACAAAACACATAGACATTTTATAATTTTTTTGGTGGCTTTGGATTGCTCCTGGGCCTTTTTTTTAACATATAACACATAAACACATAAATAAACACTTTTTTTCCTTTTACACTAGGACGGACAGACAGTGCCGGGGGCTATTATAAGCTTCTTACTGTGTCATAATGCACAACTTGCTGATCCGTTGGTGACGTACGTCGTGCTGGTAATTCTGTGATTACGGGGCTCCTTTTTCGGGCCTTGGAAGCAGCTGATGTTGTGCGACTACCGCACACTGCCATTGGACAATACCCATGGACAATTTTTTTAATTTTTTGGTGGCTTTGGATTGCTCCTAGGCCTTTTTTTAACATATAACACATAAACACATATACATATTCATTTTATCGTTGTGTTACCTTCCACCTTCGACTGCTGCTGGGGTGTTAAATATTATTGTGTGTTGTTTTGTATTAGTGTCGTGATGCTGTCGCAGCTTTCTTGGAGCCACCTGATTACTGTCTTTGCCTTGTTTTGTACGTGTTTGTTTTTCGCTAATTGTTCATACCATAATTTCTCGTTGTCTGTTGTTATTTGTGCCAGGTGGTGTGATTGGGTAAGTGGACATTGAATTAGGTAATGTTTTGGTGAACCCACCGTTCCGCATTTGCAGTCCGGTGTGTCCGCTTTCTTAAACCTGTGTAGGTATGCTGGAAAAGCTCCGTGAGCTGTGTATAGCTGTGCTAGTAGGAAATCGCTTATTAGTCTATTTGTATCTACTTTTGTGAAGTACCTGTGTGTTTCCCTACCTGTGTCCCCATAGTCCCACTCGAACTGCCATTGTTTTAGTGTTATATCTTTTAGTGTTCTTTTAAGTTTTGAGATTGGTTTAGTCAGGTTGTATTTACTTTTGTTGTTTACATTTAGAGCTGCGGTTTTGGCTAACATGTCTGCCTCTTCGTTTCCTTGGATGCCTACATGCGCCTTAACCCAGCTGATTTTAAATTTGTTGTTAGCTTCTTTTATTAGTTTTTGGATTGTGTCTACTGTTTTGTTTACATTGAATGGTTTACTAAGTGATTCGATGGCCGATCTGCAGTCCGAGCCGATGCTATATGACTCACCCGTGGTGTAGCCCCATTTTGCTGCTTCTTGTATTGCCAGTAGTTAGGCCTGGAAGACGCTGTTGCTGTTCCTTAACGGCACTGACCATGTTTTTATCTTTTGGTTATTTTTATATGCTACAAAGGCCAAACCTGTAGCACCTGATTCCAATTTAGAGCCGTCCGTGTATATCGTTGTGTCTTGTGTATTGTACCCTATCCTAGGTTCTATTGTGTCTGCTGGATGATTCTCCCATATGTTTATTTTTTTGTCGTATTCGATGTGGTGTAAAGTTTCATTGTGTATTGTTGCATTTTTCCTTAATCTTGAGACTGTGCCGTACGCTGCTTCGTAGTAGACTTTAAGATGGATTGGAATCAGGCCTGAGAGTACCAGAAGTGCCGAGGTTGGGGCCCTGACTATGGCCAGTGCAAAATGTCGCTGGCAGCTTGACAATATCTGTATGCACCTTTTGCTGAGGCAGTGTCCCCAAACCGGTGCTGCGTAGGTTAGCGTCTTTTCCACTACTGTTGTGTACCAGGTTTTTAGTATATTTGCTTTTATTCCCCTACCCTTTGCTACCATATGTGCTAAGTTTATGAAGTTTGCTCGTACCTTATTTGTTTGTGTTTGACAGAGTGGTATCCAGTTTAGATTTTTGTGCAGTATGACTCCCAAATATCTTATCTGTTCTTTTACTTTTAGTCTCTGGCCGTTGAGTTCTATTCCGTCTATGTCATTGGTGTTTTCTGTTGGAAGGTTTCCCGTGTGTCCCCTGTTAAGATATAATAGTTCTGTTTTTTCCCTGTTCAGCGTTAGGTTATTCCCCTCTATCCAGTCATTAAATTCCTTTAGTATTTTGTTTGCTAATCTCTTAAGTTTATCCTTTGTTCTGCCTCTCAGAATTATAATAAAATCGTCTGCGAAGGCTTGTAATCTAACATGCTTTCCCCAATTTTTTTTAAGTGCTGTGTCTGCGATTAATAGCCAGAGGAGCGGGCCGAGACAACTTCCTTGGGGGCATCCGCTAAATGTCTGCTTTGTGACTTTAATGCCGTTTTCCTCTAGTGAAACGTACCTGTGTTGGAGGAAGCTCACTATCCAGTTTACCAGGTACCCTGGACAGGGAGATTGCTTAATATTATTAATTAATATTGTCCAGCGTATGTTGTCGAAGGCCCCTTTGATGTCCATGGCTATTAGGAGTGTTTGGTATTTGTTTGTTTTATCTTCTTTTATTGTGTTGATTAAGTTATCTAATGCGTGTTCTGTTGAGATCCCCTGTTTGAAACCATACTGTTTGTTGCTCCAATAATTATTATTGTTTAGGTGGAAGTTTATCCGACCGTGTATTATGCGTTCTAACATTTTGCCAAGCGCTGGTAAGAGGCAAATTGGCCTGTAATTTTTTGGATTTGCTGGGTATTTACCTGGTTTTTGGAACAGTACCACTATGCCTATTTTAAACGATTTTGGGAAGTATTCTAACCTTAGGCATGTATTGAAGAATGTCAGTAGTAGTTGCGGTGTTGCATTATTAATTCTTTTAATTAGGTTGTAATCTATGAAGTCGAATCCGGGTGCTTTATTTTGTTTAATGTTTCTGATTATTCTGTTTAATTCCGCCTTTGTTACTACCGGTGGTGCTGGTTCGTTGTTTTCTTTATTTGCCTTTGTTAGTGTGTGGGGTATATTTTGGTCTGTTATGTATAAGTTGTCCAGGAAATGTGTTAGTGTGTCTTTAATGGTTACTTTTGTATTTCGGGGTAGAATGTTGACTAGTTTTACCGGACCTGTTCTTTTGTTGCTAGCGTTTTTATATTGGGAGCCATATGTGTCTGTGACCTTGTTGCAGTAATCTTTCCATGTTTTGGATTTTGTTCTGTTTATTAGTTTTTTTAATTTGGCTTGTTCTTTTTTGAAGATTATGTGTTGTTTTACTTTTAATTCTTCGTTCTGTTGTTTTTGAAATTTCCTCCTGAGTGCCCTAACTTTGTTCCTCGCTGTTTTAATTTCATGCGTCCACCATGGAGGGGCAGTGACCGCAGGTGTAGATTTTTTCTTATAGCTTGCAAACGCTATCGATGTGATTTCATTTTGCAATCTGAGTGTTATGTTGTCTAGCTGGTCTATTGTGCTTGCTTTTTGGAGTTCTTTAATGTATTTGTTTCTGATTTTTCTAATGTTTTTATCAAATTTTGCATGTTTTCCTATCTTTGTTTGTAGACCATATCTTTGGTAGTCTATGTTCTCGTAGTTTTAAATTTTAAATTTTATGTATCTGTGGTCACTGAGTGAGACATCGTCACTGACATGCCAATAACTTATGTCGTTACCTAGTGTTGCCGTTGTTATTGTCAAGTCCGGCCATCCCTGTATTTCCTTTATTGTACCATCCCTATTTTTCCCTCGTACAGTTTTGAATGAGGGTGGTGCGTCCGGCGGGTTGTAGACAAACAACGCGTGTAGCAGGAGAAAATCTGTTTGCTCGCGCCCTCTGTGGTCTATGTCATCGTAGCCCCATGCTGTTGAGTGTGCATTAAAGTCCCCCACTAGCAGTACTTCTCCGACCGCTTTACTCAGGGCCTCACCTATCTCGTCTAGTACTTCTGAGAAGTCCGCCAGGGGTGGGCGTATGAATTTATTATTGTGAAAGTTTTGTCTTTGTTTTCTAGTTTTATAGCTGTTGTGAACTCTCTTGTTAGTATTGTTATTGGTTTGGTGCCTAATCGGGTTATAATAGCAGATCTGTTTTGTGGTGTTTTTGTGATATTCCAATTTCCTGGTTTGAACCCTGTTATGTTACCCGTTTTTTTATTTTGGTGGAAGTCCTGTAAGAGTACTACCTGTATTACTCTGGCTGCTACATAGCCTGCGAGTGTGTCTGTTGCTTTGTTGCTACCGTGTAGGTTAATTTGTATCATGTTTAGGGTGTCGTGTGTTTGTTGCATATTAGTTTGGTTTTTGTCATGTGGTATTTGTTTATTTTGCGCTGCGCTCCTTGAGCGCGTAGTTCTAGTATTATTTGTGTCTATTACCATAATTGCGGCGCTGAGCGTCATTTTGTATTCTAGCTTCAATGTCTTGTCTGGTCATTTTGACCAGCTGTGGTTTACCGCCTGTGAAATTTAGTGACACCCTCCCCTCCATGACTTCTTTTGCTGAGGCTAGTGCTGTGTCCCTGTCCGACTGTAGTTGGCGGATCGTTAGTAGATGGCGACGCACCCAGCATGCACTCGAGTTGGCTTGATGATCCGTCTTCTTCTGTGTTCTTAGCCATAGTCTGTTTACTTCGTTGTACTTGTTGCACGCATAACAGCGGGGGGTTTGCCGATTACAGTCAGTGTACAGGTGCTCGCCCGCGCAGTTAGAGCATCGCTGTGTCCCCCTGCAATTTGCTGCCACATGATCATATTCGCGACATTTGTGGCAGCGCGTCACACTAATGAGTGGCTTTATTGGGCAATCCCTCAGCCCCTTGCAGATCGTCCTCGCCCTTAGCAAGTAATCTGCCAGAGGCTCAGGAAGTAGAACAGGTTGATGCTTGCTACCCTCCCGGACGGCCACCTGCCTGTGCAAACTGATGACATCCTCCCTCGTTTGCGGCCCTAGTCCTAAGGTCTTCTTTATATTCTCAGTTATTTGGTCTTCTTTCACGAAGTCTGGGACATGGAATATCATTATCTTCTTCTTTCTAATGTTTCCTGATCTTACTCTTATTGTCTCTTTGCCTTCTTCGCTGTTGGTGATGGTATGTTTTATTTTCAGTGCTTCTTTTTCGTCCTCACAGATAAGTTTCACCCCGTTTCTTATTCTTCTGATCTTCTTGACTCCTCCATGGTGTTCTGTTGTTGTTCTCGCTATCTGTTTTTCTAGGTCTTCCGCGTCTGTTTCAGTCGTCCCTTGGATGATGAGAGTGGATGTAGCCGCTTTGACTGATTCCGAGTATCCTCTTGGAGGCCTGGTTTGAGTCTCGGCGGCCACCTCCTCCCTGTGTACGTTACCTGTGTTTTCTTCTTTGTCTTCTTTTTCTGTTGGTTTCCAGTGTTGTTCAAGGATTTCTACTTTTGCACTTGCTGCTTGCATCTTCACCTCTAAGTCCATTATGTTCTTCGTGATGATTTCAACTATCCTGTCTATCTCGCTTCGTGTTGTAACTGGTATCCTCGTGCATCTGTGTTGTATTACCTGCAAGTAGTTTAGGGCTCTCATTACTCTTTCTGCCTCCACGCTTCTTTTTATTCCAGTGTCTGTTTCTGCACAGTAGTCCATCAGTTCTTGTTTGAGCCTTCTCTCGTATTCCGCTGCTTTTCCTGTGTTTTTCTCTTCTATGATTTCACCATCGTCCACTTCGTATGGGTCGCTATCACTGCTATTCAATGTGATCATGAGATGTGTGATAATTTTCTTTTCTACCTCTTCTTTCTGTCTTCTTCTGTGGTTTTTTCTGCTTTGTTTCTTCTTTTTCGGATGTGCTGGTCGTCCCCGAGCTTACTGAGCTTGCCCTGTATGGTTTGAGTGTATTCCCTAGTTTGTTGTTTTGTGAACCCTGAGCTTGACAGGGAGCACAGGTGGGGAACCATTGCTTTTAGACATTTTTTGTTTGGTTCCGCGTGTGTGTATGTGTGTTTGATATTTGCTTAACAAATTGGTTAGTTTCGAACTATCTATCTATCTATCGCAGTAGGTGGTGGGTACAGGGACACCGGACGAACTTTGTGGGTATGTCAGAAAGTGTCAAGTTAAACCATATATTTTTGGATGAAACATAAAACTACAAAACACAGTTTGATACAAATTACAGTATAGAGAACTTGTGAGAGCTAAGGCCTCTGTAGTACAAGTGGATGGCTCATTGGCTTAACTTTTATTTAGCTGAAACTCATATTACATTATACCAAAATATTTATGTTTATATATATTAATCAGTACAGTAGGAATATGAATTTTTATTTTTCTGGACCACCTTGGTAGATTGAATATACTAATTAAACTGTAGAGCCCACTGCTCGGGGGAAATATTGAATTTTAGCAGTATGCGACCACTGCAGCTATTTATACGTCTGTCATAGATATATGCAGTAATTAGTTCATTAACAGTGACTTTATTGAAGCAACTTGGGTATATGCGGAGAATCGAGATCTGCAGATTGAGCGGAGAAGTTTAGCACCAAACACAGGCCATTAAAACCCCCTAAGTATTCTAGTAAGTATTTTAATTGGCCATCTAAGTAATTAGACAGAACAGTTATAGTTTGACAATAATGAGTGGTGCCAATCAATTCTCCACGCCTTAGAACCCCCAGGTCATCTAATCGAATTTTACTGGAAGGGCGTTGAGCCCACCGTTAGGAGATATATTGATTTTTATCGAATTATTACAGCTGGAATTAATTGCAATAATTAGTATATAGACTATGACTCAGTAGAGATTTAGCTTGGGATATTGTGGATCGAGAACTGCTGGGTGAACAAAGAAGTTTGACACCGAACACTGGCCTATAAATCCCCTATGAAATTTAGCAGTTTCATTAATTAGCAATGTTATTAATTAGACTGAACAGTTAAAGTTAGACAAGAGTTAATGGTGCCGATCGATTCCCCGTAGCTTGAAACCCCTAGTGCATTTCCTGAAATTTTACTGGAAGGCCGTAGAGCCCTCCGTTTAGGAGATATATTGATTTTTAACAAATTAATAGTGGAAATTGTAGACGCCTCGTTTAATTGCAGAATTTGTAATAATTTTCTGCATTTAAATAAGGTGACAAATTCTATTAAAAAATTCTGGTAAAACGTACGAATCCTGTGTTATTGTTACATTTATCATTTTAGTTTATAGAAATATAAACAAGTCCCACTTCACTCTTTGTTAAAACTACTTATATTAAATCACTGCAATATTGATTTAATCAATACATAATGCATGGTTTTCACTTTGATAATCAATATGTGAAACCTGTTATACAGAGTTCAATAATCGACTTTTACTGAAATGTCAGGTTTCCAAGATTTAATTAAAATATAATATTACTAAGTTATTTAACCCTTTCCGGCACAATGGTCCCACTACGGGCACACCTAATTTTAATTCCAAACTTGCATACGGCACCAAGAATATTTTAATAAAATTTTGTTTCTATAATGAAAGCTTAAAATAAGGAGTTGATATTTTCTAAAAAAGTCGTTTGTAAATTCCGGTGTCAGTCAGCAAATTCTAATATTGCGAACAGACTTTGTCTGTGCCGGAAAGGGTTAACAAACTGATTACTATAAAGTATTGTAATACATCAGGTGGAGGCGAAAGTTGAATAAATTTTCCCAACAGAGTACAGAGCAGAAAGACCAGAATTCGAACATTGGATCTTGTCTGAACGTAGTGCCAATGTTCTTCCACTGAGGTATAGCGCCTATAATACGTAGTGTGGTAAACGGCTGCAAAATAGTACTAAAAAATTGAATCCGATAAATGTAGAACGATGCTGAAAAGATAACGAGTTGATCGCAGCGACATCTTCTAACAGTGGCGTGGACAGGGTGGAGATCCAGATGGTTTGGAAACCACTAACTTTATAAAAAATATTTTTTGCCATATCTAATCGGAGAATTTTCTACGATATTGAAGGCGAAGAAAACTTTATAATATTACTGGTTTCCAGAGCATTTGTACTCCCTCCCCCTCTCTCTTTGGCTACGTCACTGTCTGCTAGTTCTTTTCAACGCAAACATTGTGTAAGAATCGAACTGAGAAAACGTTTCAGCAGGTGGTAAAAATTTTAAATAATTAAATTATACCCTATTTCCTCTGATTTAGATAGTGATTTTCATAAGCTTTGAAAATATGAATGATATTGATCATGGCCAAAAAACGTGATACGCATTCTTTTGAGCCTGGTTGCATGGTTGCAGTACTCGATACAAGACAGCAAACTAGAAACTATCCCTGTTTAGCATACCAAAGGATTAATCTCTGCTAGAAGAGTGGAAAAGATTAATTCCCTGATATGATAAAAAAACTAACTTCAAAATCAGTTACATCTGAAATATACACTTACAAGAAGATTTTACTACCAGAAATTATGTTCATGTTGTCAATAGTGAAATGGTTACTTTTGCTAGAGGTAGATCTATTTTTAAAGCGGATGTCGCTGCGATCGCCCCATTATTGTACCGCATCGTTGCACGTTTATCGGCTAAAATATTTTAGCACTTTTTAAAGAATTACCAGTTTGGCTTTTTTTTAATTCCGAAATTTCGCATTCATATCAGAAATTCCTTAAAATGTTCTTTCGGTTACTTAATGGCAGATATTTCGTGACTTCTTAAAGTAAAAATTCTTGTTGCAGAATTTCCTGTTTGAATTCGAAAATTTTGAATTAAAAAACGGTAAAACCGTTTTCTACAATATGTATTCTAGGCGCTGTAACTGAGGTATCCAAATGATGTTGAGATCAACTATGTTTTAGTCATGTAAATTTTGTTAATAATTTCATGAAATAAAAAAGAAGAGCTTGTTCTATACAATTTTAGAACAGATAGCAAAGTGATTTCCAACATATTCTGTTATGTAAAAAAAAGTTTTATGAACGTTTTTCTGAGCTACATAAAAATCATGGGAACGCTGAATCTCAACTTTCTTAGGACGTTGCGGAAGAACTAACGACGAAAAATACACCCTCTTACAATGTTCTATGAATAATGCTATTGAACATGACCTAGATAGACAGATAGACGTCAGTGGAGCGTATAACCTATACGTTCTTAACGTGTTTCGGTATAACCATGTTTGAACTTTCATAAAAGGTTCCGGGGCTACTTGGGCGTTAATTATTAATTGTTCTTGAATTAAAAAAAATATATATATGCCATGCAATTTTTATCACACCTGGTAGTTAAATTTACATTTTTATTCGGAATTATTAGTAAAATATTGTGTAGTTTTATTTGTTAACCTTACTGATTATTTTAAATTTTTAAAACAATTTGGAAAATTGTTCAGAAAAAAAAAATTCACGAAATAAGTAAATTTCAAAGTATAATGTTAAAAAAAATACATATTACTCTTCTCCGAGATGCACACACAAACAACCACACATTCATTTGTTTGTACACAAAAGAAAAACGCCATTAAAATTATACACAGACAAAATGCATCTTTCATTCTTTAAATTGTAGTTTATTTTCTCTTGAAAAACTTTTTCTTGGAGAATTTTTTGCACATGTTATAATCTGTTTTGAAAAATTCAAAGCTTATTCTGGGAATAAATGTCTGAAAGTATTCTTTTTTCTTCCCCCCCACTATTTTTTGTGGTAAGAAAAATAACTACATAAAAAGAAATTTAAACGTATTTTTCTCCAATGAGTATGTGAATATTTTGTAAACTATTGAATTTATAAGATTTACTTAAAAATATATTTAAAAATTATTGTTTTAAGAAGAACTTTTAAATAAGTTTAGAATACCTTTTCGTTTATAAATACCATTTTAAAGAAATTTTTTCAAACCTTTTTGATGTGTGTTTTTGTGATGAAGGTGTATTTTTGTATTCATTATAATTTTCTTTCTCTCTCTCTCTCTGTGTGTGTGTGTGTGTATCTGATATACAATAATGAGCCGATTTTTTTTTTTTTTTAACACAAAAGAATACTGAATAATTTAAAAAACCTACATTACTTGAAATAATAGAATGATTTCAGATAACTCTCAGTTTTATCATAGTTAAATAGACATCCAGCATGTCTAATGTTTTTTTTTTGTTTTTTTTAAACAAAAAGTAAAAATATCAAAATTAATAGTTTTCATGCATTTACTTTTGACTACTTATGCATTAACTATTTCAACATTTATTATTTTTACTTTTAAAGCTGATTAAGTTTAATATTACATACTAGTTTTTTCAAGAAATTAAATACTCATGTCAAAAAAAGAAAAAAAAAAAAGATTATTAGATTTAAACTATTGAAATCTCTCTCCCACACCACCCAATAAATAAATAAACAGGTTATGTCACAATTATCAGAAGGAGGAGAGAATATCTGAGACAAGCATTGTTTGCATAAGACGATCGAAATTTTCTATTTTCATAGTGAAGATATAAGATGTTTCTGTTTTAGTTAAAGGTTTCCATATCGCTGTAAGTATGGCTGCGAACAACGACATTGCTCTGTTAAAAGGCAGAAAACCAACGTTAAAAGGCACAAATAATACACAAAAAGCAGCAAACAGCTGTTTGCTGCTTTTTTGTGTATTATTTGAGCATTTTTAACTTTGGTTTTCTGCCTTTTAATATTCTTGCATAAAGGCTATTTTTATTTGCAATTTTTATTGCTCGGGATTTTTGAACAAGTACTGTTTTTGTTGGTGGCTTTTTCATTTTTTAAATTTCTTTTTCTGAACTTCTTATAGCCCGCGGTTCCTATATTTAGAACGTATTTATCCGTGTAAATCAGTAAAGGTTCCATTATTCTTCGACCAAAACTCATCAAGATACTTTAAATTTTATGATACTTTGAATTTTAAGAAATTTCGGAGTTTCTTTGTACTCACTCCAAAGAAGTATCTTTCCCTTTCAATGCCGGAAACGAAAGGATTGAAATTTCATAAAATTCAAAGTACTGTAACTCGGTGAATTTCGGTCCAGGAAGAATAGAATTTTTGCTTTTTTACTTGTCAGAACATGGATGAATTTGTCTGAATATAACATAGGAAAAAAGGCAATATAACGTTTTTTAACAAGTATATTTAATGTATATGGTTATTAACGTATATGAAGACCAACATTAACCCTTTCCGGCGCGGAATAAATCTGTTTGTAAAATAATGAAATAATGGACTGACACCAGATTTTACAAACGATTTCCTTAGGAAGGAATAACTTGCTGACTTTCCCTTACTTTATAAAAGGAAAATTTTAATTAAATATTCTTGGTGCTTTTGTCGGTTTTGGAATTAAAATTAGGTGTCCTTTTTTGTGACCACCGCCCACTAAAGGGTTAAAACATTTTTGAAATTGAACCTATACCCATAAAACTAATGGTTTAGGAATTACCTAATAGTCACAATAAGAAGGGACACTTTTTGTATATATATTTACCGCATCGTCTAATTTTAACGTATACAAGTTACCGTGTATGAATTATTATAACAGATTCGAGAAGCTTTATAGCGTGTTCATCTTAATTATAACTCCCCGAATTAGGAAGAATTACAGTGACAAAACGCGTGTCGAGAGAAGCGTTGATTTTTATATTAATATAAATTCAACCTTTATTTTTAACATGAAATTTTACGTTTGTCCTTGATTTTTTTTCACTTTTCTAGATTTTGTTGAAAAAAATCTTTTAAGTGTGGTAGGGTTTGCTTTTCTCCCCCTAAAAGCTTACGTTTAATTTTATTAAACATAAGCTTTTAGGAAGAATTGTTTGAAAAGTTTTCCATGTACAGAGAAGGTTTTGCAATCCAATAATAGTCAAGGATTTATTAACCCTTTCCGGCACAGACAAAGTCTGTTTGTAAAATGAGAAATTGCTGACTGACACCGGAATTTACAAACGACTTTTTTAGAAAATGTGAACTCCTTATTTTAAGCTTTCATTATAGAAACAAAATTTTATTAAAATATTCTTGGTGCCGTATGCAAGTTTGGAATTAAAATTAGGTGTGACCGGAGTGGGACCACTGCGCCGGAAAGTGTTAAGTAATAAGATTAATTGCTTGTGATAAATTTAAACATAGCAAACATCGCAAATTATTCGTCACATTAGGATTTTAAGAAATAAGTTAAAAATACATTAATGTGTTTAATGTCTTCATTTAAATCGTTTGCCTTCCAGGATTAATTTTATTTAAAGCTCTATTTCCAGTGTATCTCTGTCTAAGTAGAAACACATTAGTCTTGTATAACTGACTAACGCTTTATTTCATCATATTACAAAGCAGCTGCAAACTAACATTTTTCATTAATTTCAAGTTTGAATACCTTTTCACAGCGAAAGGCAATTTTTAAGCCATTTCATTCTTAAAATTGTATTTTGCATTTTAATCCATTATATTTCTTTGTTCACAAAAATTATTATTTAATAGACTTTTCACGCAATGTACATTTAAAAACAAATGGTAATTTGCTTATGACTAACATAGGTACAAATTCTTTAGAAATATTTCGATGCATTAAGATTTCAAACAAGTAATTAATTTCGATAGTGTTTTCATATCTGAACTTATTTAATTTTACTTAAAAATGTACAGTATTTATTAAATCAAGTTGTATAATCATAGTTGTTCTCAAAGGGCAAACACATTTGTGTAGTTATAAATGAGTAACACGTTACAAAGCAGTTTTAAACTTGCATATTCCATTAAAGTGCCTGTACATTTGATTTTATACATGTGTAACAATTTTGGGCAAAATATAACTTTTATGCAATATCAAAATTAACAAGAACGAAAAATCATGCGTCAAGCATAGATTATGTAACACATTTTTACGCTTCCAAAATAATTTTACAAATCATTACCGTTTAATAAGCTGAAAGATAACATCTAAGTAAACAATTTGGAAAACGCGTAACATATTTAAAAACGTAATTTCAGGAATTTCCAACATATACAATATTCGGAAAATATCAGAATACTTTTATTCAGCCAGGTTATGATCTATATATTTGTATATATACATAGGATGCTAAATTTTAGTTTAGTTAGGAAACGCGTAGCACAGTTTAAAATTCTCCTTCTGGAGTTTCTGTCAATAAACGGAAATGTGTTCGCGAACTTTTGTGCTGCCCTGTATATGATCTACAGAAGTTATACACACCCAGTAATAGACAAAAAGTGAGTTAAATTTAAAATCGTGTTCAGCAACTTAACCCTTTCCGGCACAGTGGTCTCATTCTGGGCACACCTAATTTTAATTCCAAACTTGCATACGACACCAAGAATATTGTAATAAAATTTTGTTTCTATATAGTCCAGTAGAAATAGCGCAAAAAGGGCCTTGCCTTACAAAAAATCGCATAGTTCTGATTTTTGGGTATGCTGTAAAGGTTGACTCTCTAATAAAAAAACCAAGTTTTCGACCTTCTAGACCTTGTGCGTTTTTCACAATACTGAAAAAACCAATATTTTTCGGCATTTTTTCGATTTTTCTTAAATAACTAAATTTTAGTACACTTTACAGAAAAAAGCACTGTTACCATTTTGTAGAGCATAAAATTCTCTACAACATGCAGTATTCAGTTTTGTAAATTGTCCAAATAGAGGGTAAGATACGGAGCCGGTAAAATAGGGTAAAATTTGCAAAAAATGCAAAAATCTACTAAAGACGTTAGTTTTTGCTTAATAACCTACTTGTAGTGCGTTCTAGAGACAAAAGCACTTTCACCATTTTGTAGAGTATAAAATTCTGTACAACATGCAGTATTCATGTTTGTAAATTGTCCAAATAGGGGGTAAGATACGGAGCCGGGAAAATAGGGTTAAATTTGGAACAAATGTAAAAATCCACAAATGACGTTAGTTTTTGCTTAATAACCCACTTTTAGTCGATAGTTTCATTTATTATAGGTTGACCGTCTAATAAAAAAAAAGTTTTCGACCTTCTAGACCTAGTGCGTTTTTCACAATATTGAAAAAAAAAACAATATTTTTCGGCACTTTTTTCGATTTTTCTTAAATAACGCAATTTTAGTGTATTTTACTGAAAAAGCACTTTCATCATTTTGTAGAACCTAAAATTCTCTACAACATGCAATATTCAGGTTTGTAAATTGTCCAAATAGGGGGTAAGATACGGAGCCGGGAAAATAGGGTAAAATTTGCAAAAAATGCAAAAATCCACTAAAGACGTTAGTTTTTGCTTAATAACCTACTTTTAGTGCGTTTTAGAGACAAAAGTGTCAATATAAAGTTTGTAAAGCATGAAGTAGTCTATAAATTTCATTTATTAGATCATTAAATGTCTATACTAGACTCTAAATATCAGAATAATACAATTTATGGTGTAAAGTGCCACAACCAACTATGTGGCAACGCTCCTGATATTATACTGGACCTTGAGGACTTTGATGAACTAGAACATCCACTCGAGTCAAGTACAGAGACGGACGATGAAGTATCTGAGACGATGGTGTCATTACCAGGCCAAGCAGCAGAAAAAGGAAACATATATGACAAAGTGACTATACTTTCTATATATTTGGTGATTAAATTCTTGTACATTCTGTAATTAATTAACCGCATCGTGTTTTCAATATCAAAAATAAAAGCTCATTTTTTAAATTAATAACTTGTTAGGCAATATTTTCCTGTTTTCACCCAAAATCTTTTTGCTGTGATTTTAAAGGTTTATTACAAATAATTAATTTTATAATAAATGAAACTATCGACTATCTCATGCTCTAAAAAGTTGATTATGACAATTTTGTCTCTAAAACGCACTAAAAGTAGGTTATTAAGCAAAAACTAACGTCATTTCTGGATTTTTACATTTTTTCCAAATTTAACCCTATTTTCCCGGTTCCGTATCTTACCCCCTATTTCGACAATTTACAAATATGAATACTGCATGTTGTAGAGAATTTTATGCTCTACAAAATGTTGTAAGTGCTTTTGTCTCTAAAACGCACTAAAAGTAGGTTATTAAGCAAAAACTAACGTCATTTGTGGATTTTTACACTTTTTCCAAATTTAACCCTATTTTCCCGGCTCCGTATCTTACCCCCTATTTGAACAATTTACAAATCTGAATACTGCATGTTGTAGAAAAGTTTATGCTCTACAAAATGGTGAAAATGTTTTTTCTGTAAAATGCACTAAAATTGAGTTATTTAAGAAAAATAAAAAAAAGTGCCGAAAAATATTGGCTTTTTCAATATTGTGAAAAACGCACAAGGTCTAGAAAGTCGAAAACTTGGTTTTTTTATTAGAGGGTCAACCTATAATAAATGAAAATATCGACTATCTCATGCTCTAAAAAGTTGATTATGACAATTTTGTCTCTAAAACGCACTAAAAGTAGGTTATTAAGCAAAAACTAACGTCATTTCTGGATTTTTACATTTTTTCCAAATTTAACCCTATTTTCCCGGTTCCATATTTTACCCCCTATTTCGACAATTTACAAATATGAATACTGCATGTTGTAGAGAATTTTATGCTCTATAAAATGTTGCAAGTGCTTTTGTCTCTAAAACGCACTAAAAGTAGGTTATTAAGCAAAAACTAACGTCATTTGTGGATTTTTTCACTTTTTCCAAATTTAACCCTATTTTCCCGGCTCCGTATCTTACCCCCTATTTGGACAATTTACAAACATGAATACTGCATGTTGTAGATAATTTTATGCTCTACAAAACAATGAAAGTGCTTTTGTCTCTAAAATGCACTAAAAGTAGGTTATTAAGCAAAAACCAACGTCTTTAGTGGATTTTTGCAAATTTTACCTCATTTTCCCGGCTTCGTATCTTACCCCCTATTTGAACAATTTACAAATCTGAATACTGCATGTTGTAGAAAAGTTTATGCTCTACAAAATGGTGAAAATGTTTTTTCTGTAAAATGCACTAAAATTGAGTTATTTAAGTAAAATAAAAAAAAGTGCCGAAAAATATTGGCTTTTTCAATATTGTGAAAAACGCACAAGGTCTAGAAAGTCGAAAACTTGGTTTTTTTATTAGAGGGTCAACCTATAATAAATGAAAATATCGACTATCTCATGCTCTAAAAAGTTGATTATGACAATTTTGTTTCTAAAATGCACTAAAAGTGGGTTATTAAGCAAAAACTAACGTCATTTGTGGATTTTTTCATTTTTTCCAAATTTAACCCTTTTCCCGGCTCCGTATCTTACCTCCTATTTGGACAATTTAGAAACATGAATACTGCATGTTGTAGAGAAGTTTATGCTCTACAAAATGGTGGCAGTGTTTTTTCTGTAAAATGCACTAAAATTGAGTTATTTAAGAAAAATCGAAAAAGGTGCCGAAAAATATTGGTTTTTCCAATATTGTGAAAAACGCACAAGTTCTAGAAGGTCGAAAACTTGGGTTTTTTATTAGAGGGCCAACCTATACAACATACCCAAAAATCCGAACTACCCGAATTTTTGTAAGGTAAAATGTTACTTTTACTGGACTAATAATGAAAGTTTAAATTAAGTAATTCTTATTTTCTAAAAAAAGTCGTTGGTAAATTCCGGTGTCAGTCAATAATTTCTCATTTTACGAACAGACTTTGTCTGTGCCGGAAAGGGTTAAAATGCACTTCCAGGAATTATTGTTAACCCTTTAAGGCACAGTTGTCCCACTCCTGGCACACCTAATTTTAATTCCAAACTTGCAAACGGCACCAAGAATATTTTAATAAAATTTTGTTTCTACAATGAAAGCTTAAAATAAGGAATTCATATTTTCTAAAAAAGTCGTTTGTAAATTCCGGTGTCAGTCAGTAATTTCTCATTTTACGAAAAGAATTTGTCTGCGCCAGAAAGGGTTAATAGACAGTAGAGAATTATTTTGTGTGTCCCTGTAAATGAACGATGACTGCTATACACACAATATTCTGTAGTAAGCCTCTTGTAATGCACCTTAGTGATATATATACATTTCAATGCGTTTATAATAGTGACACATTATTTTATTAAACCGCAAACGATATTTCTCCATAGACGTAATGTAACGGAATTCTTTTGACTGTCCCTGTAAAGTAACTATAAGTGCTATGCACACCCTGTTCCATTTTAAGTTTCTTGTAATGCACCTTCGGGATATATATCAATTACAATGTGTTTGAAATTGTGTAACATCATTAAAATAAACCGCAAATTATTTTTCCCCATAAACCGTAATGTAAAGGAATTCTTTGAGTGTCCCTGTAAAAAAAACTATAAGTGCTACAGACTTCAGTTGAAATAGGGAACATGCCATGGACAACGACAGTAACATATAAAAATTGCAAGGCAATCCGAGCATATTTACGGGAGTTAGAGCACGTACAGACGGCAGACTGCAGACGGCCATACGGCAGACAAACCGAAGTCATAAACATTTTTCAACTAGGTTGGAAAGTGTTAACAATGAATTTTGAATTTGAGGATATTATAATATGTGTTTCTAACATGAATTATTATTTTGGGATAACATTTTCCGTATCTTTACCAAAATTTATAAAGACTCACTTAGAATTTTATTTAATTGCCATTTTTTTAAACCACAAAGACTTTTTAAAATAAAAATGTGAACAATAATAATGCATTTAGAGACAGCATATTTTAAAAAAAACGGATGATTTATCATTTAATAATTGCCATAGCTATCAACTTCTGTGCTTTTTAAATACTAATAAGCAAATAAAAATATTTGAATCATACATTTTACTGATATGCACTTTATTTTATTAAGTAAACACAGCATATATTTTATTAACCATTGGGAAAATGGTTGTTGCTTTCGGTCGAGAATGGACCAAATGATGTTCGCATTTTTCTATTTTAACCCTTTTTAACGAAATTCTGTAATTTTAGAAGAATTTTTTAAGCGTTTTTAACGAAATTCTGTAATTTTAGAAGATTTTTTAAGCGTTTTTAACGAAATTCTGTAATTTTAGAAGATTTTTTTTGAATAGGCAATACAAATGCATAAAATCGTTACAAAAATGTTAAAGTTGCAAGAAGGATAGATGCAAATTATCAGATATGAAAAATAAAGAAGAAATTTGGTAATTCTCGTGTTATAGCGGCCCCCAAGGATGAATCGCCAAGTGACCAAGATTTATCCGCCAAATTACAAAGCATGTATGACATTATAATAATATATTATATATATATATAACATTTCTTGACGTATGTGGCCAAGTTATAGTCGTATATGATGTATATATGATGCATAAATGATGTATAGATATGACATATCTATGATGTATATACGACATATAAGACGTAAATAATATGTGTCTAATGACGTATATGGCACATATAGGAGTGTTTGGAATATATATATGCGTATATAGGATGCATATATAAGCTTTGCGATGATCTTGGCGAAATCATAACTGCTACCTTGGCATAATCATAATTGTGGGGGCTGTTATAACACGAATGTACGGTAATTTTTCTTTCTTTTTTTAAACCTTTCGGAACATTTTTCCAATGGTTATTGTAATTTGTTAAACTATATATTTTTTTTTTGTTCAAAACATTTTTATATGATTTAAAAAAGCGTAGTATTTGCCAGCTATAATTTGGTATAAATATAATGAAATAATAAGAAAAAAAAGATGAAAAATTCGGGAAAGAAAATTACCCTATTTTTGGATGTGATATTTGTTACATATCGTCACTATTAGTTTTAATTACAAACTAAAGGTATATATATATCATATTTGTTAATCTCCGACTTTTTTTAAATTCAAAAAGATGCTTTGAACCAGAAAGTTTGTTTAATTAAAGGTGTCTTGTATCTATGTGGTACTCATTTGAATTCATATTGTTTTTAGGTGCGTTCGTAATTATATAAATACGTAGCACCTATAATCGTTGTGTAGTCCGTCCGCCTGTCTGTCTGTGTGCAATAACCGTCTGTCTAACTACAATAAATATTAAGATGAAATAAATGACATTTATATCGGGTACCTCTAAAATTTTATATGCTGTAATTTTAAAAACAGCTCTAATTTTAATCAATAGATGGCACTGCAGCGTCTGGTACATTAAATATGATCAAATAAATTTCAAAATTCAAACCTTTTTTCGGGTTTTAACCGTTAAATAGAGGAAAGAATAAAACTATAGAAATTTTTCATGCAATTTTACATGTTAGTTTGAGCCTTCTTACAATTTCAGACAGTGCAGTGCCCTCTATTGACAAAAATGTGAACTGTTTTTAAAATTACAACATATTAAATTTAAGAGTTACCAGATATGAATGTCACTTTTTTTTTCATCTTCATATTTATTATAGTTAAGCAATTATTGAATTTTCAAATTGAGGCGCTTTTTACGTTCCACCCTGTGGATGAGTGAACACGATAAGCACCCAAAGTATGTTTTCGATTGAACTCCCATTAGATGAAGAATATGTTATGGGCCCCTATCGTATGAACTGTATACATTTTCCAGAAAATCGACCGACGGGTTTGATATGTAAACTATTTTTTAACGATCATGTGACGATAACTGCTAAACATTTTCTCTTATATCTCAGCTATTAAATTATTCAAGTTTTACAGCACACGTTCATCTTATATCGATTCAGAAATTATATTTCACCTGAACGTGACTTAATTTAGTAAAGCCTTTTCTTTTCTTGAAGAAAACAAAGAAATATATATTACAGTGAATTCCTTAATCCAGAGCTGCCAAGTCTCCGGCTTTTTGGATACCAGTATTTTAGTACAGAAAAAGTTGTTATATTTAATAGGAAAATTTTGCGATTTACCACAACAACATTTTCTCTAATAAAATACTGGTGTTCAAAAAGCCGGAGATTTGGCAACTCTGCTTAATCTAATAAAAGCGTATAAATATTTATAAATTGCATGTCTTTGAAGAAAAATGGCGAAATAGCTATATTTAAAACAACAGAAAACTCTTATCAGTTTGACTATATAAAATCAATTGCAATATTTATTTTAGATTACATACCAGAGGCGGGATTAAAATTCATTGAAAATTACGTCACAAATTCAGCTTTCTGAATGAAAGCGCATGTTTTCTTTAGAACATAAGGTAATTTTTATCAGCGGAAACATTTTACCTTTAAAATTAGGATCTAATTTTTTATTTATTTTATATTATTACTTATTTGAATGTATACTATTCTGTAAAGTGTTCGAAAAGTCGAGTTGAGTCACTCATGAATTTTTTAATATGCTGTTACCACATCTTAAAAGAAATCAGGCAAGGGAAAAAAGCTTTATTATGCTGTTACCACATCTTAAAAGAAATCAGGCAAGGGAAAAAAGTTTTATTATGCTGTTACCACATCTTAAAAGAAATCAGGCAAGGAAAAAAAAAGTTTTATTAAATTTTGAGTTATTAATATAGTGTTTTTAAATGTAAAAGTGACGTCATATTAACTTATACAATGTGAATCAATTTTTAACACTTTCCAACCTAGTTGAAAAGTGTTTATGACTTCGGTTTGTCTGCCGTATGGCCGTCTGCCGTCTGTCCGTGCTCTAACTCCCGTAAATAGGCTCGGATTGCTCTGCAATTTTTATATGTTATTGTCGTTATCAATAGCATGTTCCCCATTTCAACGGAAGTGTGTAGCACTTATAGTTTTTTACAGGGACACTCAAAAGAATTCCGTTACATTGCGGTCTATCATGCGGGAAAAATCATTTGCGGTTTATTTAAATAATGTTTCACTATTTGATACGCATTGAAATTTATATATATCACTAAGGTGCATTAGAAGAAGCTTAATATGGAATAGGGTGTGCATAGCACTTATAGTTACTTTACAGAGACAGTCAAAATAATTCCGTTATATTACGTCTATGGAGAAAAATTGTCTGCGGTTTATTTAAATAATGTTTCACTATTTTAATCGCATTGAAATTTATATATATCACAAAGGTGCATTACAAAAGGCTTACTACAGAATATTGTGTGTATAGCAGTCATCTTTCATTTACAGGGACACACAAAAGAATTATCTACTGTCTGTTAACAATAATTCCTGGAAGTGCGTTTTAAGTTGCTGAACGCGATTTTAAATTGAACTCACTTTTTGTCTATTACTGGGTGTGTATAAATTCTGTATTTCATACACAGGGCAGCACAAAAGTTCGTGAACACATTTCCGTTTATTGACAGAAACTCCAGAAGGAGAATTTTAAACTGTGCTACGCGTTTCCTAACTAAACTAAAATTTAGCATCCTATGTATATATACAAATATATAGATCCTATAAAGGGCTGAATAAAAGTATTCGGATATTTTTACGAATATTGTATATGTTGGCAATTCCTGAAAGTACGTTTTTAAATATGTTATGCGTTTTCCAAATTGTTTACTTAGATGTTATCTTTCAGTTTATTAAACGGTAATGATTTGTAAAATTATTTTGGAAGCGTTGGAAAGTGTTGCATAATCTATGCTTGACGCATGATTTTTTGTTCTTGTTTAATATTAAAACGAAATTTGGATTTAAATTAGTAGTACTTAATAATGTACACGGTGATTCCAAATGAATATTCCAACTTTGACGGGTTATTAAAAGAAAACAACAGCAACAAAAAAGTACAACCTTTGTTGTTTATCAGAAATCAAAACTAACAGTTGAAAATTTAAATTCAACACAGTTATAAGTGATCAATGTGAGCCTCTCTAGAAACACGAACGATATCGAGGCGGTACGATAACTCATCACTGACATCACTCCATGTGATTTTTTTGGTGATCTCATCAAAGATCAGGTGTTTGTTCCACGGTTACCAACCGACGTTGACGAACTTAGGACACGCATATCTGCAGCCATTCAAAGAGCATGACATGCTGAAAAAAATGTGGGAGGGGTTATCGTACCACCTCGATATCTTTCTTGTTCCTGGAGGGGTTCACATTTACCACTTATAACTGAACTGTGTTTAATTTAAACTTTCAACTGGTATATTTGATTTCCGATGAACAGCAAGGTTGCACTTTTTATTTTGTCTTATTTTAATATCTCTGTAAAGTTGGGTTAATCATTTGTAATCACCCTATATGGTGTTAAATTGGTGTGATTTCCACTCATTTTTGTTTTGTCAGAAGCAGTGGCGTAGCCAGGGAGGCGGTCCAAACGCTCTGGATACCAGTAAAATTTTAAAGTTTGTTTCCATTTGAGTATCGCAGAAAATTCTCAGATTACTTAAGGCAAAGAAAAATTTATAAAATTTGTAGTATCAAGGGCATCTGGACCCCTACCCTGGCTACGCCACTGGTCAGAAGCATCTAATTATTCTACTGGACGGGGTATGTCTTTTAAATAACAATATTATTATTCCTCCTAGTAAACAAAGCAGTCAGAACCTAGAATAATCAGGACCTGATTACCGACGGGGCACACTTCCACCAGTAAAATTTAATAGAAATTTTCGTCTTATCAAAACTCCCTATACATAAAAAATTACTGCCATGAACAAGAAAAAAAATATATACTCTTTATCACTGGTGGAAGTGTGTCCTGTTGGTAATCAGGCCCTGAGTATAATTGCATGCTAAGTGACCTTGAACCTGTCTGAACATGCATGGGAAATCGCAATATTCTATTACTTTCAGTTGATTGTGAATCGCCGTTTAGTTTAGTTGTGTTTTCTGTAGTTTAAAAATTGAAGAACGTGTTAATATGAAATTTGTAGTAAAATTGCACAAAACATCCACATAATATTTTCGAATGCTTACTGTGGTCTATGGGAATGATTGCCTGTTTCGTGCACTAGTGTTTGGACGGCACAAAAGATTCGGCGAGGGCCGTGAGAATGTTGTAGATGATGAACGCCCTGGACGACCTTGCAGTTCAAGAACCGAAGAAAAATGCGATAATGAAAGGTGTAATTTTGGTAAAATGGGTTCCTGAAGGCACAACAGATAACCAACATTTTGATAAAGAAGTTTTGAAAAAGGTGACAGAAAGAGTCAGAAAGAAACGCCCACAAATGCGTAAAAATGATTTCATTCTTCACCAGGACAAATCGCCTGCTCACTCACCTCTTTCTGTGAAGCAGTTTTTGACCAACAATCACATAATTAATTATACTTGGCCATCCTCCATATTTGCCTGAATTAGCACCTTGTGACTTTTATTTTTTCTCAAATGTTAAACAAGTGCTTAAATGGATACATTTTGAGTCAGTTGATGATGTAAAGACGGTAGATATGTTAAAACTGCAGTCATGGATTATTGGAACAATAATAATTTCATATAATAGAATAGTAATTTCATTCATGTATCCAATGCATGTCTTCGACCAGTGAAAAACAAGACTACAGTGATGTATTAGTGGAAATGGAGAGTATATTGAATGGGACAAGCACATTTTGAGTCAGTTGATGCTATAAAGATGAAACGGTAGATGTGTTAAAACAACTGACAGAAATTGATTTACTGTATGCCTGCGACCAGTGGAGAACAAGACTACAGCGATGTATTAGTGGAAATGTAGAGTATATTGAAATGGACAAGCATTGCATTTGTGATACAAATAAATAAGGGTGAGTTATCTAATCCGTCACGTTATTTAATAGACAATTGCAATCTTTGTTAAATTAAAGTAACAGAAATATTAGTCTTAGAACGTACTAAAGGGAAACTGGAGAAATATGAATTCATTTAATGCAGTTAACCTTATTTTTGATATTAATATCCTTTTTTCTGTTCACTTACAAAACAGCACAAGTATCTTTAGAAAGGTACTTGACAAGGCTTCTGATATAATACTATCAGATTTTGTTAAACACACCTTGTTTAATTAAAAACAGCATTTAATTAAAAGTTAATGAAAAAACGTATCAGTAAATAATCTCAAAGACTGCAACGCAAAAGCCTTGCACGTATCTGCGTTAATTTATAAAACGTTTTTCCTAAAATACTATTTTATTTTTAAAAATTAAATTTGTCAGAAAATAAATTGTTTCGAGTTTTTTAAAACAAATAGAGATGTAAAAGAAATGAACCTTTTTAATAACAAACTATTCAAAATCCTCTTAAGCTTACACAGCGTCGTGAGATATATATGGAACAATTAAAATTTAACCCGTAATAAATAAATACTGTTACATGTGACCACTATACTTAATTAAAAATATTCTCCTTATGTATATTACAAAAGTGCGCTATTAAATAAGCTCAAGAAATACTCTTTAAAAATTCTGATATCTAATCTTTAAATATACGTATTAAAAAATATATTTCCAAAATAAAAATTCGTGCAGAGTGTAGGATTAATTACAGAAAGAGAATACTTCTAACACAAAATACATTGTACGCTCAAACAATATATTTTGAAATATGTTTAAGCTCAAAATTAGAAAAAAAAACACAAAAAAAGAACCAAAAACATTTTACATTTTTCACTTCTATGAAGTAAAATTGAAAGAAATTCTTTAAAAAAAATTCTCACACAAAAAATGACTTTAAAGGGATAAGTAAAAAGGAAGGCTTTATTTTATTTTAAAGTAAAGCCTTAATAAAGTCTTTTTCAAACATTGTTTACTTCAATTTCTTTTATAATTAAATCTGCTCTTTGAAACAAAGACGATCGATAATATTTATATATTGTGTCGTACTATTTCATGTTAGCGTTTAGTTCTAGTATATAATTACTATGTAAAATAGAAAACTTTATGGCTTAAAGACTGTTTTGCGTGAATAAGAAATAAATTAATTACAAAATTAAAATATCTGAATTTTTAAGTAACTGTTTTAAATTTCTTATTATTAGTTAAGAAAAGAGTAGAACAATTTGTTTAATGATATAATATACAAAGTAAATATATTTAAAAAACATCCAGAAAGCTTTTAAAGGATAAGAATAAGGATTAAAAAAATTATTTTGAAATTTTATTTTATTTTTAATATAAATTTACGTTATATTTTATTACTTCTGTTTCTTCATGTTACAATTTATAACACAGAAAACAGTACATAAAAATTATAATTTAACAAATTACAATAACCATTGGGAAAATATTCCGAAAGCTTAAAAAAAAAGAAAAAAAGGTATTTTTGTGTTATAGCGGCATTCAGAATTATGATTATGCCAAGGTTGTGGTTATGATATCGCCAATATCATCGCAAAGTTTATATTTGCATCCTATATACGCATATATACAGGGTGATTTTTTTTAAAGTTGTGAAAGTAAAACCCTATAACGAAAGAACCACTGATCCAAATAACCTGAAATTTCACCAGTATGCTCCCAAAGCAATGGGAATTTTTAGGTGTGGTAAAAAAAAACTTAAAATCGCTCCGACAGATGGCGCTGTAAGTTACCAGAAACTAAGGATCCTACATTAGAGAGAGATTGGACATTGACGGAAAGTCCGCCATATTAGTTACAAAGCAGGTGGAACGCCGTAGAACGCAATGCATTTTCATCCGCGTCCAACACTTTTTATTCTATTAAAATCACCAGAAATTCATTTCATATGCCTTCACAGAGTCATTCAGAACATAAACATAAGCACAATTCCGTTTTAATGAATAAGAATTCTCAGAAAATGCTTTTTCTTTTATTCGGCTGAATTGCAGGGTTAACATTTCGGGACTTTACATTATGCTTAAAATATTCGAATTTTATTATAAACAAATATTCAAGTTTTTTTTTTTTTGGGGGGGGGGGGGGGTGTTTCACTTAAAATAAACATTTTAATTTATGCATAACACAAGAAATGCCACATAATGTAATTTTTTGTAGCGTGGGTATTTATTTTTTACTTTTCTCTGTTTAAATGGTCATGACTCATGATATAGATTAGTTAGGTTACTTTTTTAAGTAAATAAATAAAATTTCTTAGAGGGAACTCTTTTAATTTTATAAGGTTAAAAATATATCATTTAATAGCAATAAGAAATTTTAAAAAAAAATACTGAAATATACAGAAAAGTATAAATTTTTTAAACTTATTCCTAATATACCTTCTTTATTAATAAATTTAGATAGTTTTAAAGAAACTAATTGGTTGTATGAAATTAAAAAGCTTCAATTTTCTAGAATAATACACTTTATAATACTAAATATAATCTAAATATGCAAAAAAAAAAAAAAAAAAAAAATACATTCCGAGAAACTGAATAAAAAAATTTACACACATATGCTTAGTATTGTTTATTTATATAGAGGTTTATATATTGTGAATTTATATATTTTTTATACATAGATATTTTTTTTTATGCGGAAAATTTAAATGCTTACGTCTTGTGCTCTCAAATTCCGCGGATATGTAAAAAAGAAATTATTAAAAAATGAACAGTTTAACAATTTATTCAATTATTCCTTATAATTTATAAACAATTTCATATTTTAAAAAGAGTGCACTATATACAATTTTATTCTGTATTACGTTCTTAAAATAAATGTTTCAAAATGTAAACAGAAATTCATCGCCAATAACGTTTGTCAATTACCTCCAACTGTGTCAAACTTCGAAACTCCAAATTATTTACACGTTTTGCTCACTCACTACAAAAAGATTTAAATCAAAATCAGTTTTAAAATGTAAAACAAGAGACGCAGAAACGAAATTGCTTTGTTTGTGTTACTCATTTCGATAGTTATTATTTAATGAAACTGTTTAAAGTTGACCACATACTCAACAATTGAACTCTGACAATTTAAAATATGTTACAAAATAAATAAACATTACTAAATATTAAAAAGTAACTATAAACAACAAAAGAAAATTATCTATTAATAGTGTACTAAGTCTTGATACAATATTTAAAATGTTGAATCTTTAAAATCCAAATTTTCTTTAGAAAGCAATACCAGCGTATAAATACGACGTAACTAAAATGGCGGATTTGTCAAATCTGCCGGCGACGCAATGTCCAATCTCTCTCTAATGTAGGATCCCTACCAGAAACAAAGAATATCGTCAGTGGGAGAAAAAGAATGGGTGGAACTTTCAGAAACCATCTTCCGCAGGCCTTCTGTCGTCATCGGACCTTTTCTTAACCCTTTGGGGACGAGCGATACGTATACGTGACGCATAAGATGCTCAGAATCCTCGATTATTCCGGGGCCTCCGAGATGTCGCTGTGTGTCCTTCACCGGGCCTGCTACAAGTATTAGTGACGTCACAGTAGTGATCCACTTTGGTCAATGTATCGCAGCAGAAAGATGTAATAAAAAGAGCATTTCCGCTCTTATAATTTGTGATTACATAAATAATATTAAATTTCATAATCGTGAAATAAAAGGGAATCAATACACTTGTTTTATTAAAGGAAATTAAAAGTTTTAAATTAAAAAAATGCTCAGATTAATAAATCCGATTGAACCCATTGATTTACCTTTTCCTAAACACATTATTTTACAATAAATATACGTACAAAAAATATAATAAATCTACCAAAAACTTTACAAAATCAATCCCATTCCTCCCTTTTACAACTACATACCATAATTTAACCACCAAAACACAATAAATGTCAATTTAAATAGAGAAATCGACATTTTTTAACTATAGAGACCTTGACACTTTTTTTTAACGCTTTGGCGTAATCCGGGCTTCAGAAAGTTAGATATGTTTTTAAATTATATACACAATTATGAAAACAAACCTAATGAACTTTTATGTTTATTTATATATATAAAATTATTTATATATACAATTCTGTTCTACCTGCATATAAAAAGATATATATGGCTTCTTTATATTAAATAAATTATATAAATATTGAAAAAAAAATACTTATTTATATGAAACTACGAATAGGTTGCCAGAAAATATGTTGCAAACTTTCCTTCTCTCGCCATAAGCCTTTTTCGGTACTTTTCGGTTAGCCGGGCGCCAGTGATACATGTACATATATAAATATATATATATTAATTCATACATATATGTGTGTGTAGATATGTGTATATATATATGTGTGTGTGTGTGTGTGTGTATATATATATATCACTGGCGCCCGGCTAACCGAAAAGTACCCAATTTTCTATCTTAACTTTGTAACTGACTTGTAATATTTTAATAATTGTCTATTTATTGTACTTGGGTCTAGGACCTAATAACCACTCAAATTAACTTATCAAAAGTTTTATTTTCATAATATATTTGTACACTTAAGTTAGCTAAAATGTTAAATGGAACTACGTAGAACTACTAAGTTGTGTAAATCAGTTACTTTTATTTTTATAAACAAAGCACACTCACTTCTAACTAAATGTATCCAGATTTCATTCAATTTATTACAGTATTTCTTTCAAAATCATTTTTTAAGCTGTTTATCGTCTGCTTCTTTTATTATTATTTTTTTTTTCTAAAGATCATTTGACTCTTTTTGATTTGGAAGTAAAAATTCATTCAAATATGCCGGAATATTTCCATTACAGTAGGATGGACATTCGTTGTTAGGGTTATTTTTTTTTCTCAGCACAGCAAGTTCAATACCATCATATTAATTTTAGCTTCACGAATTATGAAACGTATATCGAAACATTTAATGCAAACCACTTCTGTTGAAATGTAAAAATAATTATCACAAGGTAATTTTCGTAGCTAAAATTTCTTCTTTTCATTATCAGTAGCGAATTTGAAGACTTAGATTAGAAACTAGGAGCACAACATTTTCTTCTCATTATTTTATAGATATAATCTACACTTTCTTTAATAATTATAATCAATAATTATTGATAGCATTATAATCTAAATACACTGAAAAATATTATTAATTACTATATAAAACAATAAATAAAATCAAAATACTATCGTAAACAATACGTACAAACGAACAAAGTACTTGAACATTTTTAAGTTATTATGGATCACTGTTTTGACGTCAGCAGGTTGTGACGTCACCTGTAGCAGGCCCGGTGTAGGACACACAGCGACATCTCGTAGGCCCCGATTATTCCCACCAGTTATTTTTCATTGTAAGCTTTGCCTTCTTTAATCATCGCATTTTTGCGATTCAAATAGGCGAAAATTTCTGTTTTGAAAAACCGGTGTTGAAAGATTAAAAATTCTGTAAAGGACGCTCGTCGCGAACGGGTTAAACTCTCAATTGTCCTAAAATCTCCTAAGAGCAGTTGCTGTGCTGTCATTATTCTGATAATGCAGTTTTACTAACAACGCACGGTCCGTCAATGGCACAGTCATTGCGAGGATATCCGTAGAATAATGACCACGAGGTGTGCGTTCTTCACGTTTTTATGGTCACTGTGCGTGTGTCGTGCGCAAGCTCGTCTTTACTGCATATACTGCATATACGCGCTTTACTGCATATACAGCGCCATCTGTCGGTGCCATTTTAAGTTTTTGTTAACCATGCCTAAAAAATTCCCATTGTTTAGAGAGCACACTGATGAAATTTCAGGTCATTTGGATCAGTGGTTCTTTTATTATAGGGTTTTACTTTCACAACTTAAAAAAAAATTACCCTGTATATTCCAAAACGTATGTGCCACATACGTCATTATACACATATGAATTACATCTTATATGTCGTATATACATCATATACAATGTCATATATATACATCATATGTGCATCATATATGACTATAACTTGGCCACATACGTCAAGAAATGTTATATATATCATATATCATTATAATGTCATTCAAGCTTTATAATTTGACGATAAATCTTGGTTGCTTGGCGTGGGGGCCGCTATAACACGAAAGTACCAAATTTACAATATACTTAAGAAAACAGAAACAAAAATATTTCATCCTTGGAGACCTCTATAACACGAAAGTACCAAATGTCCACTTTATTTTTCATATCTGATATTTAGCATCTATCCTTTTTGTAACTTTAGCATTTTTGTAAAGATTTTATACATTTCTATTGCCTATTCAAAGAAAGATTCTTCTAAAGTTACAGAATTTCGTTAAAAACGCTTAAAAAATAAAGTGACGACGTCAAATAAGTGACGTCGTCAAGAGGTCCATTCTCGACCGAAAACATCAACCATTTTCCCAATGGTTAAAAAAATATATTTTGTTAAACTAGACAAGTCCATACAGTATATATCAAATTTCTGTTTAAAAGAGTAATATTTTGATATATTAATTTACTTCTAAATATTTTACTCAATTAAGACTATTTAAAATAAATTTAAATTATCTTTCAAAATCATTTCATTTATATTGCTTAAATAAATAAGGAAGACCTTGCTATCTAAACAATAAAAAAAAAAAATAATGTTTTTGCGTGAAATATGTTTTAGTGGTACAATCTTCAATATTTTCATTTTTGTCATCAAAGTAAGAAATTAAACAAAAATCACATCTATTTCCTTATCATAGATACTTTATATTGCTTAGAAAAAGAAATATTGCTATTTCTCGAAACATAATAATGTCTTGACAAAAAATCCAATCATTGTGTTTCCCTAAGTCAATTTATTAGAACGAAAATTATGCATAACTCATCTTCGACTACTCACTTTTTTATGAGAAAATGGCATGCTTTTATCATTTCCGATAAATTATCCATGTTTACCAGAAAATGAAAATATTCATAAAAAAGGTTCGATTATTATTATTATTATTTTTAAATCTATTATCTATTCATTTTAAGATAAAATGTATTCAATACTTTTTTTGTGCAAAGTGTCGGATATAAGCACCTAATATTATGACTCATTCATACAGTGTAATACATAACTAACTCAGCAAGGATTATTACTTAACGTTTCTGGCACAAATACCTTCATATTTATAAATTTGTACAAAAATAAAATTTTAAATCTAAAAAGATATTTAATTTTTCTTACAACATTAAATCCAAATATTCTTCAAAGCGTAAAACTGACGTATGCTGACGTTGGAACACCGTCCCCTAAATACTAGGCCTGCGCGCTGATAAAAAAATGGTGGCTGTCGTAGGCGGATTTTTTTCAGCGTTTGTACGGTCCCAATAATTTGAACACTAATAATTTCTAAAAGTTTTATTCGCCTTTTTTCTGAGATAAAATGAATTAAAAAAATCTTTTAGGAATTACTGGTGTGTCAATTCAGGAGACTGTACAAGTGCTCAAAAATATCCGTCTCCGGTAGCCGCCATTTTTGTGTAAGCGTAGTATTCAGGGGGCGGAGTTTGGAACTTATATGGCTTTTTTGTCAAATGTGCCGGTGCGGCAATGTCCAATCTGTCTCTAATGTAGGATCTATATTTAACAGTTAGAACGCTTAAACTAATGTGTAAAATTGATTGAATTTAACTCAGTTGTTACCTTTATTCTGCTTAGTTGTTGAAATGCCACAAGATTCTTTTTATGTTGAACATTATTACAGTATGAGATACAGTAGCGCCAGTTATCAGTATAAATGAAACTAAAACAAGGTTGCGCAGAACAAAAATGCTTAACCACACATTACTTTCGTGCAAGAATAACTACAAGAACTGTCTCCATTTTTACTTTCTTCTATCTATAATAGAATAAAGTATTGTAATCGACATTTTTTTCGACTTCCGGTTTCTAACGGATTTACATGTTTTAGGGGTCAGAGATTCCGAAAAATATGTTTGTACAAAATGTATGTCTCTCCGTGTGTCTGTCTTCATTGTATCATCGAAAAGTGTATGAAGTTATGAATGGAATTGAACCAAATTTGACTATGACCAACATTGGCTTGTGACTATGACCAACAGGTCATCCTTGAATTTGGGCGTATTCCGACAGAAGGGGGCACTGCGATAGCGGCTTTTGTGCCATTTTAATTATTGTACATCGAAACATGTAGGAATTTATACACAGAATTGAACCAAATTTTATGTATATGTTTTTGACTATGGCCTGCAGGTCCCAGTTGAATTTGAGGATATTCGGCCGGAAGGAGGCGCAATGATAGCCACTTAAAATTTTCAAATTAAAAAAGATGTACAATAAAATTAGAAATCCTAAAAGGTTTTTCCGTTAAATGTTCGGTCTTGATCCAAGGATTCCTGAGCAATTTTAGTTTTGCCTCTATCTAAACAAATGGATGAGATATAGCAAATGGAAATTTTAAGGTGGCTGAAATTTTCAAACGAGACAGCAGAATTTATCTAAAAAGGTGTATTAAACTTTGTGTCGTTATATTAAAAATAAATGTACAACGTGAAATAGCACAAATTAAACATATATATATTGGCAAACAGCTGTTTCGGAGCCATCATGCGTGCCAATTCAAAAGATTAAAACCCATTTAATATCCTAAGCCATGTCAATTTGTCTGCGTCTTTCGCATGCACCAAGATGAAATATCCTAAATGGCCATTTCATCTTGGCGCGTGCGAAAGACGCAGACAAATTGACATGGCTTAGGCAGACTTGCCAAGTCTCCGGCTTTTTGGACACCAGTATTATCTTACAGAAAATGTTGTTCTTTTAAATCGCAGAATGTTCCGATTACATAAAACAGCATTTTCTGTACTAAAATACTGGTGTCCAAAAAGCCGGAGACTTGGCAACTCTGCTTAGGATTTTAAATCGGTTTTAATCTTTTGAATTGGCACTGATTATGGAGCTTTAGAGGCTCCGAAACAGCTGTTTGCCGATATATATATATTTAATTTGTGCTATTTCACGTTGTACATTTATTTTTAACAGCAGAATTTATCAATAAACGGGTTTAATTTATGAGTTTGGTTTTCGGAAATTTTCTTTCATTGTTGTAACCATTGTTCCAACTCTTATATGCTTAACACTATATATTTATATTCGGCAACGTCAAATTCTCGCCAAACTTGGCGATACCTGGCGAAATATCGCCAAATATCGCAAGGCTGGGCGACACCTGGTGAAATCTCGCCAAATTGGCGACAAAAATGGGTTGGTATAAATGAAGCCAACTTGTCTATAACCGACTAATTTGACGGTATTTTATTCAAATTCAATATTGACGAGAACTGGCAATTAATCTTCTTTAATCGAGTTCCCCGCATTTTAGCTTCGTGTTTTCCAGTAAAATTGGCTGAAATCTTAAAACCAAGGAATAGGGAGACTATCTTTTCCTGCCAATGCACTCCAGAAGGACTTTTCGTAGTTATGAATCGCATCCACGTAACCCGACGATTTGACATACAACAGAATGATGTAAAATATTGATTTATTGGCGATGTGATACCGAATTTTGAAGTATTAACATCATTGAGATAGAAGAAAGTTTTGGGATTGGCACATCCGACTAGTTTGCTATTGAATTGTCATTTAGTTTAACAATTTGAAGGGCGGTGGTATACTATTTTTACTACTTAATTATAACCCTCAAATGACAATATGTGTATCACTATTTGGAATAAAGTGTTTCCTTTATAATGTACTTGAAAGAAAAAAGTCTTTACATTTTTCCAAATAAATTTTATTATAAATTCTGGTATCTTCAATAATTTCAACAGTTTAGCAAAAAAACATCTTTGCCTCTGAAAGGTTTCTTTCATTCTCAAATACAGAGGTGTTAAGATCTCATTAATATTCCGTAATATGTTGGTTAATTTGACCCAGGTTTAACATGTTTCGCACCAGATATTCTTTTAAGAAATTAAATTAAATAAATTCTACGTAAAAAAAAAAAAAAAAAAAAAAAAACCCTGAAATTAAATAAATAAATGTTTCTCCTATACTTTTTCTGGTTTGAAGCGTTGTTAAACTGGGTGAGATTAAATCATATATTATGGAAGATTAGTGGGAACTTGTCACCTCTGTCAAATATATCACAAACAATTAAAAGTATAGGAAAATAAAATATTTCGCTCAAATTTATCATCATAAAAACAATGCTTCCCAAAAGTAAACATCTCTATTACTTTTTCATTAATTTAGGAGATTTGTATTTCTTAAGTACATGAAAAATAAAAAAAAATCCTCTGATTTAATATTTACGTCGATCGATCCAAAGAGAAACCGTTCCATTAAAATCTTGTACATTTTCGGCAAATCAAAAGATTGAAATAATTCATCCATCATATGTGTTCTTATCGCGAAAAAATGCATTATAACAAAAGGTTGTATCATCCTGCTTTACAAAGCTAATTTATCAGAACATGAATGATATATCAGCATCTAAGATAAGTGTTGATAATCTTTCAAGGGTATGGAAAAGAAAATGTTTCATTTATTTCAGATGAAAGATCTACATTTATCGACATGAAATACGATTAAAATAGAAATAGGTCTATTGATTTTAGTCAGTTAATTCTTGGATTAAAAATTATTCATTAATTTTATTTTATTTTATACTGCTTAAAAAAAAAGAGAGAGAGTACACAACAATTTTTAGGTGCTTTCGTAATTATATAAAAACTTAGCACCTATTGTCGTCGTTTGGTCCGTCCGTTTGTCTGCATATAACAGCACAAAAACTACCCAACCGAATGGTTTGAAATTTAATATATATATATTATCGTTGCTGAATTTTGTTATTTCAAATTTTATGACAATTGCATCAAAACTTAAAAAGATTTTAATAAAAGTTTTCTTCATTCTATTAAATCCTATCATACGTAATTAATTAAATGATATCCCATGATAGGTAATGATTCTTGCTTGCCATGATGATTATGTCATATTTAAGATGGAGTCCTATTATTTCCGTATTACTGAATTTAAAAACCGAATTTTTATACTAAAAGTTTTTTTAATTATAGCGATCATACAATATACCGACAGTTTGTTGTATAGATGTTTCCGAAGAAATAGATATTAAATGGAAAAAGAATCTAAATATGGATTTCAAGTTCTGAAAATTTCAAAGCTAGGCTTAAGTTTCCCATTGGAATTTTCAGTAAATGCCAACGAAAGATAAAATGTTACCAACATAAAATGCACTTATTTTATTACGGATATTAATCATATCCTAATAAATAACAAACGATATAATTCATTTCACTGAAATAATAACGATGATTTTTTTCGTACATTGTCTTGTATTGGATGTTTGCGCATAGTATAATTTTAATGTAACAGAATTAATTGTTTGTAAAAGTGTATAGAAGTGTATAGTGTGAAGAGAATAGTTTCATAAAATAAAATTAATATCTATAATATAATATATGATTTGCATTTTAATGTTGTATTCATGCATATTTGCATAAGAATGCAACAGCTATTGCACCAAGATCTGAATATTTATAAAACTTGTTATAGTACAAATTCAACCCATTTGTCACGTTTGACGTACAATTTCCAACTTTTAGCATAGTAAACTAGAGTCACTACGTATGCATTAAAAAATACAGGGTGTTTCACACGAATCGGATCATTAGTATTGTTCATAGCGGAAACAATAACAACGTTATAATAAAAAAAATTCAACAGCCTTACCTTGTTTTCTGTGAAATGCAATGCCGTCATGAAAAATGATGGAAGTATACAGTATACCGGTAAGTGAAATCGTATGTACTTCTAATTAATTTCATTGGGAAAAATGAAGCACGTTTAGTTCAGTGCTATATTGATGTACATGATGACCACTTCTACCGCTTCTCGTGATATTTTACACAAAGCAACACTATTTTACGGTTCCATAAAACATATTGATTGTTGTTAAATTTAGGAAAGAAAATCCCATTTCGGTTTGAAATGTGACATCCTGTATTTTTGATTGAATAGGTGGATTGGGACCGTAGTCTCTATTCAGAAATTGTTGTAGTGAGCTTTGCCATCTTTTAATACTTAAAGATTTTCTAATCTTTATTAACCCTTTCAAAGGCGGTGGTTCATTTATGGAACACCTAATTTTAATCCCTTAATACCACATTGGCACCAGAATTTTGGAATGAAAATTTTCGTTTTATTAAATATGTGATGTGAAGAAAAGCTTTTACTTATATTCAAATAAATTTCTTCGTAAAATCTGGTGTCACTCTATAATTTCAGCATTTTACGAATAGAAGTACTTTGCCCCTGAAAGGGTTAACTACATATGCACCTTTACTGACGTACCGTTCCCCCTGGGGTAAGCAAGGTGCGTACACGCCTTGGAATTTCCAAGGAGACTGTCACCACTATTTATGACCAGAACATTTCTATTTAATATTTAGATAGAAGACATTGTAATCGATCCGTTTAATCACAGGATTTGTAAAAATTTTCTGCGATTTCGTAAGGCGAAGGATTCTATTTATACATTCTGGTGCAATTTTGACAAAAATGTATTATTTTGTCCTCTATAGCATCCATTACTTCCCCTGTATTTTGAAAATCCACAAATTTTGCATAGAATTTTTCGTCTTATTTAAAAGCAGAAAAGTATTTAAAATTCTGAAATTATACGTGGCGTCTACAATTTCTGTTATGTAAATATTAAATAGGAATTTTCTAAACATAGAAAGTTGTGCCAAACTACTTGGAAATTCCAAGAGATATACGCACCTTGATAAGGCGAAAAATTCGATTAAAAATTGTGGTATATCGTACGAACCCTGATTTGAATGTGAAATATTTAATTAAACTTAAAAGAATATATTAAGTAATATACGAGGGAAAGTCATTAAGTAAGTCACAAATATAATTAAATAATTACTTACAATGATATTCACTTCAAAACAAACTATTTTTATTTCTCAACATATTCTCCACCAATATTTATGCACTTGTATCACGGTTTTATCAGTGCCCCAACATCAGCTGCATAAGATTCTTTGGGTTGCTGTCTCAGCCATATTAGGACTTCAAGTTGAACCTTTTCATTATCTGTGAACATCATCTCGCAACTTCTTAAACATCCACCATACAGCTTCCACTTAACTCCAAGCGATTTTCATCTGTTGAGTCCACGAAAAAACCACCTTGGAAGCCTTGAAGTCCTAATGTGGCTGAGACAGCAACCCAAAGAATCTTATGCAGCTGATGTCGGGACACTGATAAAACGGGGATGTAAGTTCATAAATATTGGTGGAGAATATGTTGAGAAATAAAAATAGTTTTGAAGTGAATATCATTCTAAGTTATTATTTAATTATCTTTTGTGACTTACTTAATGACTTTTCCTCGTATATATATATATATATATATATACAGTTTCTATATATTTCCAAATACAATGTACATTTTTGTTTAGTGAATGGTTTATAAAATGGTTACATAATTTTACTTTTCTAATATGAAGTCCGAGTATAAAACATGCATCTTTTGCATTCGATTGACGTCAGTTATTCTTTTGCTTAAAATCATGTTTCTTCCATTTCCGATAACCATATACATCTACGTAAAATAAAATATAAATGAAAACGGTTCTATTGATATATTTCCCGATGCCAGTTTATTAGCAGATTAAAATTATTTCATTCATCTTCTGTGAGCTAAGGGAATATGTACCTCGATGTACGTCATACATTACGTAATGTATTTTCTGGTTTCTTATTGCGGTAGCTTTATTTGCTGAGCTAGCTATTAAAAATTTTCTATCGATATCTTCCATTCATTCAATACATCAAAACATGAAACTTAAAACATTCTTTAGCGTTTAATTTAATATTTAACCCTTGAGCTACCACAAATGTTACTCAACCTTGATTAAAAACATTTCACCCCAGAATTTTTATTTAACCCTTTTAGGTAGATTTCGTAAGAAATACTACCTATTACATTCTCACCTAAGTTGGAAATTTTGAAAAATTTTTGCAGCTCTACGCCGATCATGACTCCCAGAACCCAAAACCACCCCCAGTTTAAAAGTTTATATATCTATCTGTCTATCTATCTATCTATCTATCTATGTCACTTTTTTCTGACCACGATAACTGGAAAAATTCTGCATAAATCTCTTCCAAACTGATACATAAAATCAAGGGTCATAAAACCTCGCTTAAGTTCGTTAATGGGCAAAATCGAACCAAGGGGGGGGGGAATGGGGGGACTTTTTGTGAAAACAGAAAAATCCTCATAATTTCTTTATTATTATACGTATCGAATCCGTTTAAAGTTATTATTACTTCTAGGAAAAGGGCCGAAAATGAATGTATGACAGATTTTTGATATAATTAAAAATGGCCCCAAGGGGGTGAAAAAAGGGGGGTTTTAGAAGTAAAAAAATCATAGCTTCGTCAATTCAGAAGATATCAAATCCGCGTAAATTTATTATTAATCCTCTTAGTATTATCTAAAACTTTTATATTGACAAGTTTTTTATAGGACCAACCGTTATAGCAAAACAAAATTAAAAACAAAACAAATCCCTGCCGGCTCCGCCTGCAAACAAGTTATTTTTCGAAGTAGGCGGTTCCAACTCCCGCATCTTTTCGAAACTGATACATAAAATCAAGGGTCATAAAATCTCGGTCAAGTTCGTTTATGGGCAAAATCGAACCAAGGGGGGGAGAAATGGGGGGGGGGGCTTTTTGTGAAAATAGAAAAATCCTCATAATTTCTTTATTATTATACGTATCGAATCCGTTTAAAGTTATTATTACTTCTAGGAAAGGGCCGAAAATGTATGTATGAAAGATTTTTGATATAATTAAAAATGGCCCCAAGGGGGGGGGAAAGGGGGGGTTTAGGAGGAAAAAAATCATAGCTTCGTCAATTCACAAGATATCAAATCCGCGTAAATTTATTATTAATCCTCTTAGTATTATCTAAAACTTTTATATTGACAAGTTTTTTATAGGACCAACCGTTATAGCAAAAAAAAATTAAAAACAAAAAAAATCCCTGCCGGCTCCACCTGCAAACAAGTTATTTTTCGAAGTAGGCGGTTCCAACTCCCGCATCTTTTCGAAACTGATACATAAAATCAAGGGACATAAAATCTCGGTCAAGTTTTTTAATGGGCAAAATCAAACCAAGGGGGGGGGGGGTGGGCTTTTTGTGAAAACAGAAAAAAAACCCATAATTTCTTAATTATGATACGTATCGAATCCGTTTGAAGTTATTATTACTTCTAGGAACAGGGCCAAAACTTATGTATGACAGATTTTTGATATAATTAAAAATTGCATTAAGGGGGGTTTTAGAAGAAAAAAATTCATAACTTCGTCAATTCCCAATATTTCAAATCCGTTTAAATATATTATAAATCCTCTTAATATTATCTAAAACTTTTATATTGACATGTTTTTTATAGGACCAACTCTTATAGCAAAAAAAAAAAAAAAATCCTTGCTGGCTCCGCTTGCAAACAAGTTTTGTTTCGAAGTAGGCGGTTCCAACTGCAGCATCATCGCAAAAAGGTCATTTCTTCCGCAATTCCCGACAAACAGGCACCCCACGTTCTGCGTCTTCGAAATCTACCGTTGCCTGTAGGCCGAGCCGTCAGGGATTTTTTTTCTTTTAGAATTGTGTTTTTTATACTTATATTAAGAATCCGACACCAGAAAATTTAAGATAGATTTTTAACTTTACTTAGTAGCATTTTAATGTTATTTTTTGAGGATTAATATTTCTATATAAATATAGTGGTTGCAGAGAACTTAATTTGTTTATTAAAAATAAAATAGAAAGTGTTGCCAATTGGCTACACTGTGCACTGTAAGGTTAAAACTACTTAACTTATTTGTTTGCCTTAGTTATTACTTAAGCAATCCAAGCAACTGTCTACTCTACATGTTTCATTTTCTGTGGTTCATATTTAACGTATTTTATGAAAAAAATTCTGGTTCGAATAATCATTTTAAATGTACCTGTCGGGTCCATTGGACTCGTCCTGTAGGTGGAGGGTTAATTGAAAAATATAATACACGGTTATCAAAATACAGAAGCTCTCAACTGTATCGTGCATCATCATAAAGCTTATTCGGATATATAGCTTTTATTATGCCTTTCTAAATTCTACTTAAACAGCCCATTTTAATTAATTTTATTTGTATATATTGATTACTATAAAAGCTTATTCCTAGCTTTTACAATTTCGAAGAATTGACACTATACTTCATACACAGAAGGCATCCGGGGTTTCTTATGAAACCAGTTTAATCTTTTCAATATGATTACAGCATGGACATTACACAAAATTATGTGCAATATGTACAAAGCTTACTATTTACAAATCGATTACAACTGGATGAAATCCTCCTAAATATAATTAGTTGTTCGCGCGTGAAATAAAAACACGCCGCTTTCTAGCAGCTCTCTTTCACAGCTATCGCATTTTATCTCCCAATGTCTGTCGCAAAGATTGATGGGAAAAACTATCTCCGAGCTGTCGCGAAAAAGATACTGTGTGGTGCTGCCACCTATGGAGGTAAAGGTTAACTATTGCTAGAAAGTTAATATCTGTTACAGTACAATAAATGTGTCTATCAAAATTTTTATTTACAAGAGTTATATCGGGGCTTCCAAATCGTCCACTTTTTATATATCAGTATTTTCTAAGAAAAAATTCTTTCTAAATTTTACTTGGAAATTTTGTAGAAACATACCCTGCAGGTTACGTTTCTACAAAAATTTGCTCTTAAATTCATTGCTCTTAAATTCAAGAATTTTAAATATGTTATTGGGGTGTTTACAGTGATTGATTGCAGCGTGTTTCCACCAATGAATGAATTATGAACAAGCAACCTTCAACCTGCGAGTCTGCTATTATTCTGGGGTTTTGCGCACTAAAGTCGCTGGGGGCTGAGCCCCCTAGTTATAAAATATAATTTTATTTTTTATTTTAAAAAGCGTGCTAGCAATTTATATGCAAGAGGTTACAGTTTGGACTTCTATAGAGGCATTGCATTTCATTTTACACACTAATAAATAAATAAAATAACAAATATATATTTTATTTTTGATTAAAGTTTAATAGAAACAATTAACAGCGGAAATGTAATGTCTAAGACATAAATCTGTGCAACGCGGAATGATTTTAAAGTCACGCAGAATGATTTTCGGTACCGTGAATTCTGTCTAGAGCAGAATACTGTCTACAAAGGAAAAATTGGTTAATCCTGATCAATTCCGTCTTGTAGAAAGTTTACTGTAATTATTATTATAAATGTTACGAAAACAGTGTTCTTTTAATTTTTGATAGAAATTTGCATTTTGTCTTTAAATCTTGTAATTGAAAATTATATCAGCGATATTGTTGCAGTAAAATATATTTTATACTGCTTAATTTTAATGAATATTTTACCAGAATTTTTCGAAAATTCTGACATGAATTCAACATAACAGAAACACAATTACTTGCTCCTGAAAGAGTTAAAATATAATAATTTTTTTTCCTCCTGTAAAAGTACTTGAGGATGGTTATAATAAATCCAACAAAGATAGAATTAATTAAATTCGAAGACACAATTCAGAAACGTAATTAAAATTTTATTTTTTTCTTATTTTTCTATGAATTCTCATTTTGAAAATTAAAAGACTTGAAATTTGATGTTCCTTGATTATATTGCTATGAATGAAGTTATTCTCCAAACTTTCTCTTTTCTAATTATATTCAAGTTAAAGTGATTTTCGATTTACTTAACAATTAACTTTTAACACTTAGACTCCCAGTGGGGCACTACGTCCCAGTGCAACTTCAAAAATTACTATTGGACACAGCAGTCCCTAAAACGCTTGGAAATATATGTCCCACTGGTCTTTCACGTTCATTTGGGATCGTAGTTAACCGTTTTCTCGGTAGATGGCAGCACAAGGCAGGGCTTAGCGTGTTAGCGTAGCAAAAAAAAAAAAAAAAAAAAAAAAAAAAAGGTAATCAAGGGGCTAAAGGGGTTCATGGGCAAAGTACTCTTGTAGCTAAAATACTGAAACGATTGATTGACACCAGGATTCACGAACGAATTTATTTTAAAATAAGTAAAAGCTTTTCCTCATGTACCTTATAAATTCAAAATTTGATTATAAAATTCTGGTGGTATTGTGGCATTTTGGGATTAAAATTAAGTGGTATATATACTGTACCGATGCCCTTCAAGGGGTTAAACATATAGCAAAATTTTAAGAATTTTGTTTAATTTTACAAGTGTAGATACTTCAATTTTAAGTTCCTTATTGATTGATTAATGAACAAATACCAATTTAAAACCATTTTACACAACTTTTTATGTAACCACTTTTTAAACCACTTTTTGCTTAGCAATTAACTACAAACCTTTAAAATACACCATAAATTTGATAGGAGAATTTCAAGATTTCTGTTTAATTTTACTGGTGCAGATGAAATTTGAGTACGAATACACTTTTCTGAAATTCCATCGGTATTATAAAAATGTGGTACGGCACACTCTGTGTTTCACATTGTATACAACTACAGCGTAATCGATGCCAGATTGTCGCCGATCAAACTACCACCAGTAAATTTGAATAGTAAAGTTCGTTAAATTTAAACGCCTTATTTATATAGAATTTTTGTCATGAATAAGGCAAATATCTCCTTTTCTTTTTATTAGTGGACGTTTTCGTCGTTTGTAATCAGGTCCTGGCCTTTTCCATACAAAAGACTTTTTAACGTCTCTGTTTATTAGCAACTTTGATACGAGGTATGTATGTCGTAAAAAAAACCTGTTTCCAAAAAGCATAAAAATATTTTTAACATTACTTCGAGTTGCTTTCGAAAAAGAAAACAAAATTAGTAGCTAGATGGCTCACCAATATGACGAGCTGGTACCACAGTGTTCAATGTGTCTTGATTTGTGTTTTTCGCTTGAGTTCTTTTTCTTCTTTGACTCCACCTTCTTCCACGTCTTTTCGTTATTCCGTCACGTTCTGGAGTATCCCGAAAATTGATTATACATAATTTAATGTTCTGAGATCACGATAGCATTGACACATCTTTAACAATACAAATTACGGACAAACTAAACGGAGTGCAACGTCTAAGCCACATGAAAAGAGGTGGAGCAGGGTGGGCGGTGTACGAAGATACGAGTGTTACTTGAAATTGAACTTGTGCTATATTCAATGGGCTTCCCAGTTGCGAAGCAACTGCACACCCTGGCTTTCAGAAGGTGTATTTCGAATCCTCAGAGAGCCATATGAAATGTCTAACCGTAGTCCAATTGACTACATAAAAATAGGATACTGTTAAGTATAGCTGTTAAAATAATGAACATTTATAGTTAAAGATTAAGTATAATAGTAAAAATACTTCATAGTTAAAAAAAAGTACTAAAATAATGTCAGACAAGGTAAAGTAAAGATGTTAGGAGAAAGTTTAGGAAAATAGTCAATTTATTTTTATTTATTTATTTTATTAATAATATTATTTTTTTTACAGTATAACATTTATTTATAGCAATTAGACCTGCTAACTGTCTATACCATAACAATATTCATACTTTTGTCCCATTGGATGAGGCCAACTCAACGAAAAAAGCTTATCTACCAATTTAATAGCATCTGAATGCGAAAAAATATCGTACAGGAAGTACGATATTTTTTGTCTCACGAACAAAGAAATGGAAAAAAATCCCCATTGTTTAGTTCGTCCTTTGTATTCGTAGTGCTTCATACATATTATCATTTCTCACCGGTTAAAATTTACGAAATAAATTACAAGTAAATTGATGTAAAGCCATATTATACCAGCGTAAGCATCGTTAGAAGGATAGAAATAATCAAGGCGAAGAGTCTTGGTCATTTGCGTTGCCTCTGGAACAAAAAGTTTGATTTACAGGTTAATATTGAGTCCGATTTCGAAAACAAATTGGTAGCTACTTGGCCCATCGGTTTGATGAACTGGTATTAGAGGATTCGATATGTCTTGATATGTATTCTTCTCTAGAAATCCTAATCTTCTTTGCCTCCATTTTCTTTCACGTCGTCTCGTTAGTTCGTCGCTTTCTGGAGTATTCCGAAAATTGATTATACATAACTTCACGTAATGAGATCGTGATAGCATCCAAGCAACTTTAATAACAAAAATCACGAACAAACTAAACGGATTATATCGTACAAGCCCCGTGAACAGATGTGGAGTGGGATGGGCCGCGTTTGAGGAGAAGGGAGCGAGAACTGAGTTAATCTTTCGTACTAGCCGCCACTGGCGACCAGTTTCGTCTCCCTTAAATGTATGTTAAACATTGCAACACGTTACATTTATTCATAATTTAATTTTCCCTTAATCCTTCGCGAAATCGGAAGATTCTAATAGACAAATCATAAACTTTTGCGATCATGGTAGCATTTCGCATATTTTTTGGGCACAGGTGAAACATACGCACGTTTGCGCGATTTCCCCCCTCCCTCGCCAATTTGGCGAAAACTTTGTTATGGAAATAGTTGTTTATTTACTTTTATTTTTTTTTTGTTCTATAAATTATTTTTGATATGTATATCAAAATTTATTTACATCAAACTATCATTTATTTATTTTTATTTCCTTTTTTAATTATGAGTATTTTTGTTAGCCGGGAGCAGATGATAAATTGCCAAATAATGTTCCTATCACAATCATTCATACTACATTAATTTAATTTTAAATTATAAACATGTCACTCATTTCATTTAAATACTTAACTTTAATCTAAAATGCTTATATTACATAAATTTAAAATACTTCACACTTTTCATTTAAATAGAAAATAAATAAATAAATAAGAAATAATATCATAAATCAAAACATTTGATTTCAAAATCAAGGTATCGTTTCTAATTTGTACACGCGATAAATAAAAGCTGTATTAGCGATTTTAAAAATGCTAAAAATCTGATTCATTAAATATTATTACATGAGCTCAATTTACGTCAAGAAAAGGTCCGCAAGGAATTTGAGTTGTATAGCACATAATTATGGTAAACTTTGATTGTCTCACGTGCGAATTATTTTTTTGACACCAGACAGCGGTTCAAAAATTCATTCGCGGAGAACTTGCTTTGCGAATGATTACCTCCATGATTTAATATTTTAAATGTTCACGACGAATCAATCTTTTTTTTGTTTACTTTCATGAATAGAGAATTTGAACTGCGAACCTATTTTCGATTGAAGTTATTGCAGAATATATACATAATTGAACGTAAGTCATCTCTCAAATATTAATTTATTTTGAACGATCGTTCTTAAAATGTAACTTTTATGCAGTTTTATTCGAAAAAATAATTTTGAATAAAAATGGCCGCCTGGCATATGAAAAAGTGAAACGGCCACCCCGGAACTGTTGATGACAGTCACATGACTTACGCTTTTATTTTAGAAGATACGGAGATCGATCGCTGCTGGAAGATACGAGTGCTATTTCCATTCCTACTTTTGTATCATTAGATGAGGCCAACTCAACAGAAAAGCTTATCTACCAATTCACTAATATATGACCACGAAATATATCGTTCTTCCTGCGTGTGTCTTACGAACCAAAAAATGAGAAAAAAATGGTTGAGGTCGTCCTTTGTATCCGTAGTGCTTCTTATATATCATCAAGTTTTTGTTTCCTACCGGATAAAATCTACAAAATAAATTAAAAGTAAAATGATGTAAGAATATAAGAATATAAGCATATAAGAATATGAAGAATCAAGTAGTAGAGATGGTCATTTGTGCTGTCTCTGGAGCGAAAATTTTGGTTTAGCGGACGCAGTTGTAGTATATGCTTCTGGCGGTTAATGTTGATTCCGTACCAACAAGCATATTCTTTTATTCACGTTTATTGATGAAGAGCTCCCTATATTAAATATATATATTGGTGGAAAATAGAAGACGAAAATAAGTACTTTTTGGCCAGAAAATTCATAAAATTAAAAATATAATATTTCGGTAAATATTATGCGAGGTTTTTAGCCCCAGTAAGTGTATACTGTGTACCTATGTGGGAATTTGTGCGTGTGTTGATGCCAGGATGGGGGGTCCAGATGCTCTTGATACCACTAATTGTGTAAAGTTTTCTTTGAATTAACTAATCCGAGAACTTTCTGCGATAGTCAATATAAAGAAAATTTACATTATTACTGGTATCTAGAGCATTTGAAAGCCCGCTCTGACTACGTCATTTGTGTATTCCGACGAAATAAAGTTAGAATCTAAAATCCAAGTTTCGTACACTTCTTTGGAATATCTGGAAGAGTCTGGAACTACTGTTAACGATAAGAAAAGTTCTATTTAATTTTAGAAACACTGAATTTGTAACCGCCTCTTATATTCATAGAATTTTCAATATTTTTCTGCAGGCTAAATAAGGCAAAAAAAAAAAAAAGAAACTTAAAATACTTTGGTATTGTGTGCTAACCCTGAAAATGTAAATACATCAAATTAATAAGAAATAAATATTTGGTTTTATTCTTCTTAAAAAAATGCGTCTGATATCTATATGACAAAAAAATATGTTCACTTATGGTAAGAAATTTAAAAAAAAACGTTTTAAGGAAATGCGTGTGTGTTTATTTATTAGGGTTGCTGTAAATGTTTCTGGCTTAATATAAAAAGAGAGGGATACAGATAAGTGCAGTTTGAAGTATTTGTTTAACCCCTTGAAGGGCACCGGTATATAATATATACCACTTAATTTTAATCCCAAAATGCCCCAATGACACCAGAATTTTGTAACTAAATTTTAAATTTATGAGGTACACGAGGAGCTTTTACTTATTTTTTAAAAAAATTCGTTCTTGAATCTTGGTGTCAATCAATCATTTCAATATTTTAGCTACAAGAGTACTTTGCCCCTGAAGGGGTTAACCTACTGTTCTGTACTTGTAAGAAGTATTGCTAATTTGATAGTTTTTTTTTTTTTGAGTAAATATATCAACCAGAGTTTTATTTAATATTATCCATTCTGGGATTGAACGAAATGAAGGTTACAAATCGGGAATTGTAAACATTGTAATAATTTCTGCTTCTTTGTCATGTTAGGATAGAATCTTTTTAAAACTTCCTTGTTAATGTCAATTCTGAATACATTATATTTCTGACACTGCCATACTATGACCAATTGTGATATTACTACACAAAAACTCCCTCAATATGGTTTGGAACAAGAAACGCTTGAGATTTCAGTGGCAGCATACTCTGTAGCTTCCCCTACTCATGTGTGGATGAAAACTTAGTCACGATTTAAATTAACACACATACTACGATTTCATTGGTGTAATTTGTAACGATTTCTTCGATTAAATAATGAGAAAGCTACTATTTTAAAAAGCTGGTATTAAAATTCAAATCGTACGAGCACTGTTATTTAATGTAATTTCACAGTCTAGTGTATTTGACCTTAATACGCAACCTCGCAACCATTTCTTCCATTGCATTGCCAATACTTTTTTTTATTAGGGTTTCTTTCATCTCAAGAAACCTTATTAGTCTCGCTTCGTTGTCTGTCCGTCACAGAGCCGGTTCTCAGAAACTATATAACTTACAGACATGAAATTTTGTGTACTTACAGCTGAATACCTACTGTTACGCTGAAAATCATAAAATTAAAAAAAAATCGTATTATTTTAATATAGAGAGATTAGAAACCAAACATCTCACAGTCTGTTCCTATTAAATTTAAACATTTTTCGTTATAACAGTTGCCAACAATTAAAAATCCACAAAAAAATTCTTTTTGCAATAATTCATTTTCTATTGAAAGATTTCCACGTGAAAAATGAAAATGAAATAAAAAGTTTTACCAATTAAAAAAAAAGATTAATATTACGTCATATTGGTAATAAAACGGAAATTTTTAAATATTTCTCAATAATAAAAGAAGTATGAATATGTGCAAGTACAGAAAGCAGGTTAATATGAAGTCATTAGAGAATTAAAAAGAAAATTAATCTGACGTCATATTGGAAGTTTAACAGACTTTTTCAAATGTTTGAGAATAATACAAAAAGAGTATAAATATGAGTAATAGAGAAAGCAAGTAGATATGACGTCAGTAAGTGATTATAATGTCATATGAGTTTGAGGAACGTATTGAATCATGATAAATACCCGATTATGGAGATATTGGCGTATTTTAACATTTTGAAGGTCTTTATACAACATGTTTAATTTTGAAACTGATTTTTTTTAATATCGCATCGCGGGAATCATACGCCTATTTATTTGAACTTGTTTTTCTTACACTAACAGAAAACATTTAAATTTTCTATAGTAAATAGACTTTGAGAGTGATACTGATAGAAGCTTTTCCTATTCACATCTTATTTGATGAAGAGATACGCTAATAAATGTAGGCATTTAATCAGAAATGAAACAAATATTTGTTTCCCTCATAGTCTAAAGAATAACCGAAGCTAACACAATATGCATGGTATATTTTTGCATTTGATAAAGCAAACATGGAAAGAATGTTGATACTATAATATGGTTTAATGCTTCTGCTAGTACAGGGTTAGTATATAGGGTTAGTACGCTTTTATAATGGAATTTTTCTATTTGATATTTAAATAGCCGAAATTGTAGATGCCTTGTTTAATTGCAGTATTTGTAATACTTTTCTGCATTTAAATAAGGCGACAAATTCAATTGAAAAATGTGGTAACAGCGTATGTGCCCTGATATATACGGAAATAAAATTAACTGATACGAGTAAAAAATTTCGTAAATTGTGCAATATATTTTTTATGATTTAAGAAAATAAATCATTCATGTATATATGTATATATAAATATATATATATTGGTTTTCATCTATATTTTCTTCCATATACATTATTTCATGCAAATGCATCTGTATTTTTAAGAAATTTGTAATGTATTTTGTCTTTCAAAAAATTTAAGTATTCTCAATTAATTCAATAAGAGATTACTGTAATTTTCTGACGACTTGCATTCTTCAATGAATTCCAAACAAATGATTATCTTTTATCCTACAGTATATTCATATAAATGACCTGTGGAAATAGATTTAAATTGTGAACAGGATTCAGTAAAGTTAACAATAGACTTATGTTCATTTCTGTCTTATTTCGTGCATAAAAACGTGGATATTGTACAGGAAATAACTTATACAAAGCTGTCAATATTAATTTTTTTTTTCAAATTAATTAGTACCAGTAATTTATTAGGAAAAGTATTTAAAATATAACCATATAAAAAAAGAACACACATTAACCCCTTCAGGGGCAAAGTGCTCTTGTAGCTAAAATATTGAAATGATTGATTGACACCAGGATTCACGAACGAATTTATTTTAAAATAAGTGAAAGCTTTTCCTCACGTATCTTATAAATTCAAAATTTGATTATAAAATTCTGGTGTCATTGTGGCATTTTGGAACTAAAATTAAGTGGTATATATAACATACCGGTGCCCTTCAAAGGGTTAAATGATTTTTCTGTTTATATAACTGCGAAATAAACCAGGAAGTTTGACAGCTATGCTGTAATGTATATGTACTATTCTTTTAAAGGATTAAAGGTTATTTATCATATTAAAAACATGCAAGCTTTGGTCACAAATTACTATAAATTTAAAATTATGCATCTGATAAACAGTAGAAGTTTATAGAAAAAAAGAACATGATATTAATATTTCTTAACTGATAATTGAATTGATAAAAATATATTTAAAACTCAATTAAAATCAGAAAAGCAATAATCGATTCATTACAGATGTTTTTTTAGACTAATGACGGACGATTAATAGATAATTCTACAATTGGAGAATAATCGACATCGTAGAAAATAACAACTGAGACAATCAATGAATTCGTTCCTAAATTGCGCGATCGAGATGTTCTACTACCTACTGTTTCACCGAGAAGCTAAACACAGCAATTGCAAAACTTAGCGACTATTCCGGCAGGAAATATAATTATTGTGACCGCTGATTGTTCGATTTTTATGCAATCGGAACAGATTGACGCTGATTGAGTTTGAGGAAAAATCAAGGTTACGTCCACACTTGCATTTTTGAAGCTGTTTATTTCTGCACGATATCCGGCCGATGTGTTTACTTTAGAGTCGGCACGGGACGTGTTTCAGCTTACATTTTTATCCATAGACTCAGGTCGACCGGGGCTGGGCATTGCTCTTTCTGGGCTATGTCAGGACGGATCTTTTATCTTTTTTGTGAAAATAATAATAATATTGTATATTTCATAATAAAATCTTTAGAAATTTACTTTTCATTAAAAAAAATTAAAAATAAAATGCCTCGCGAACATATAAGTTGAAAAAATGCTGTGCTTTTAAATTTTAGCAAAAATATGTGTTTAATATTCTTTATTTTTTTACTTATCATAGGATAAAATTGGAAATGATCCTACTTTTCGTTAAAAAATAATCAGCCGGTTCGGGTCATACTTGTTTTAATTCGTTTTTGATCATGCCTGGGTGGACATCAAACTTCAGGCGGGCAGAACATTCAGCTTTCACGACGGGCAGGGCCTCATTACCAAGGGGACGTATTTCCACAATTAAAAAAAAATAATAGATATTTTTGCCTTATTCCTGATTGATATTTTTCTGGAATAAGGCGTTTAAAAAAGACGAATATTTCAAGTAAAATTTAATGATGGATATTTTCCCAGACGAAAATAAGACCATGCCAAATGGGTGGGCTTGACCAGGATATCTCTGACACGGGCATGAAAACGTGCATGTCACGATATGGTACGGGCATGACTCGTGGCAACCGCTACAGGGAATTTTCATCGAAATGGAGTAAAATGTTGCAGGATTACGGGTCTTGGGACATTGTCAAAGTAATAAAAGAAATTTTTCGAAAATTCCCTCTTCCAACTGCCAGGAGTGAGAGAGACAAAATAATCAGAAAGGAAATTAATAGCTGTCTATTAGGACGTCAAACATGTAGTTTTTCTGGTGGATCTCAGAACATAAGCAGAAATTCAACCACATTTTAGGCAGAAAGTTTATCTGATAATATATTAGAGCTTTACAGATTGATTTTATCAAAATGATGGGCGTTAGGACATAAGCAAAATAAAAGAAGAATTTTTAAATTTTTTCTGATTTTTCAGGGAAGGAGGGAATGCAAGACAACTCAGAATGTATGAAAATCTTAGAAAAAATAATTACAAGGATGATGACTCTAAGAGCATTGGACATGTCCTACCTGAATCGGGTTATATCCGACCGGAACTCAAAAATTCTATTTTCTTTCTGCTATAAAGGGGTTTTTTCAGTTGTTATGTCATAAGCGCGCTCAGGGCTCCTAAATATTAGGACGGTTAAAGTTTTATGATGCACGTAACAAAAAGTGTACATCAATTTCCTTATATTGAATGTCTGCAAATTGATCTACAATTTTTGTAATCAAACTCCTCCAATATAAAACATATATTAAAGGTATTGTTTATCCGAAAGTTTCGCTGTTTGTTCTACTCTTTTACTTAACTCATCTGTGGATCTTATTTGGGATGATGTCATTGCGCTCCTTATATATTTAGATCATTACTTCCCATTCTTAGAGGATTTTTTTTTTGTAATTTGGATGTTTCTCGAATAACGTTGTTTGAGAAAAATGAAAATCGGCATTTTCTGTTTTATAGCAAACTGGGTAGTGATAAACACAGTGGCAAAATATTTTTCATTTAGTATCAATGTCAACAACTACATTTGTACATAATTTTACTAATTATTTATCTATATAAAATGGCTTTGATCGAATTTTGATCTATATTTCTTTTTTCTATATTTATTTTCTATTATTCATTCATATTGTAGAAACGGAAACAAGAAAAAGTAATAGTGTATCCGTAACAGGGTGCGTACATTTTTACCGCAATTTTATATAGTATTTGCGCCTTATTTAACCTTCAGAAAAATGTTACAAATTCGCTGAGGAAACTAGGTGACTGTGAATGCTGCAATTTAAATATTAAATAGAAAATTTCTTATTTTAAATAGCGGTGACAGACTCCTTTCAATTTACAGGGAGTATACGTACCCTGTCAGTAAAGGCCTTTATTGTATTTTATGTTTGTCTAACTAGGTAATCTCCCCAACTGCCAGATCCAGATTTTGATGAGGAGAGTGATGTCGTTGGAAAGCTCTTACCATGGGGATCAAGGAAATGTATACAACTACCCGTCCGAATGCAACTGGTGGAGAGTTATAGGCCGATATATTTATGTCATTTATTGATTTCTCCAGGTGGCTAGCTATGCAGGAAAAACAGTCTGTGTGGTAGAAAAGACAGCTTAGTACAGTTATGTAACCTGTTGTTTTCAGTGTGAAGTTAGTGAAGCTATCATGTTCCCTCTAATAAGAAACAGAAGATTGTGACTACATTTTCACAATCATATATAACTAATCGGACTGCACTCTTAAAATGTTGGCAGCTATGTCAATATTATTAGTTATTGCTGTCTGTTATAACACTCTCACTAGAGAAGGTCCCCAACTTCCAGACCGGGATTTTGTCGAGAGTGGTGTCGTTGGAAGGCTCTTACCATGGGGGTCAAGGAAATATATACAACTACCCGTCCGAATGCAACTGGTGAAGAGTTATAGGCCAATGTATTTCTGTCATTTATTGATTTCTCCAGGTCGCTAGCTATGCAGGAAATTCACTCTGTGTGGTGGAAAAGGCAGCTTACAGTACAGTTATGTAACCTGTTATTGCTAATGTGAAGTTGGTGAATGTTCCATGTTCCCTCTAGTAAGAAACAGAAGTTTGTGACTACATTTTCATAATGTGTGTCACCTTCCATGCACGAGCGCGCCTGGAACGCGAGCCACAGGTACTGCTAAAATTCTCCATGGTTGAGCGTTTCAGGAACTGCCCCCATACGATTGTCCATGCCCTATTTCCATCCCGTTGGATCAGGCGAGAAGTTAGTTCCAGATGTTCTTTAAAGCATACTCCAAGTCAGTGCAGTCCGATTAGTTATATATGATTGTGAAAATGTAGTCACAATCTTCTGTTTCTTACTAGAGGGAACATGGAACCTTCACCAACTTTACACTGGAAACAACAGGTTACATAACTGTACTGTAAGCCGTTTTTCCTACAACACAGAGTGTCTTTCCTGCATAGCTAGCGACCTGGTGAAATCAATAAATGACAGAAATACATCGGCCTATAACTCTTCACCAGTTGCATTCGGACGGGTAGTTGTATACATTTCCTTGATCCCCATGGTAAAAGCTTTCCAACGATATCACTCTCGACAAAATCCTGATCTAGCAGTTGGGAACCTTCCCTAGTAAGACAAACATAAAATACAATAAACGCCTTTACTGACATTGTGCATACACTCCTTGAAAATTCAAAGGAGTCTGTCGCCGCTATATAAAATAAGAAATGTTCTATTCAATATTTAAATTGCAGCATTCGCAATCACCTCGTTTCTTCAGCGACCTTGTAACATTTTTCTGCGGTTAAATAAGGCGCGTATACTATGTAAAATTGCGGTAAAAATGTACGCAACCTGTTACGGATGCACTAATACTTTTCCCTGTTTCAGTTTCTACTACCTGAATGAATAATACAAATTAAATCTTGAAAAAAGAAATATCTCATCAAAAACAACTCGTTGTAAATGATCCCGCCAAGCCACAAACCTAAAACGTCAGTCACAAAAAGAAGTGATATCACATAAAAAGAAGCGATATAGAAGTGCATACTCCGAGTCCCGTGTAAAAATCTATCACCACTCATAATGTTTCCAAAGGACTCGGAGTGAGGTACAGTATGTGAAAACTGCTTGGCGACCTGCAGGCTTTTATAATATATGTAGTATATCAATTTTGGAAATCGAAAAATAATTTTTTTTTATACCACTTTTATAAATATTTTTGTATGCGAAAGAACTGACAGAACGGATTTCCCCCAGATCTATGCCATTCCCTTACGCTAGAATTACTGCAATATATCTCAATTTAGTTAACGTTTATTATAAGATTTATACATACATATATATATATATATATATATATATATATATATATATATATATATATATATATATATATATATATATAAACTTATTGCAAAAATTAACCATTGAAAAAGAAACAAATGACCATATGCAATGATATTATTACACCGAATAGCACAGTCAAATTACAAATTATAAAACATAGTCTTAACAATTGAAGTTTTATTTATTCAAAAAGTGAAACAATAGTAAAAACACAAATGTAGGCTTATAATGTAATTTACTTTTTCAAGAGCTGGGAAACCACATTATAAGCAAAGAATGATTGTCTTCTGTAATTGACACCAGCTTAATACCAAAAATTGTATCAACTCCAAGCCCTAACAATCATTGGAATAAAATTGAAAAACAAGGATACCTTTGGAAATGAAACACTACAAATCAAACCAGCAATGTGATATAGAGGGGAGAAAATTAATAAATGTATAAACAAATAAATACACAAACTCAAAATCTTTATACGTTTACTTAAAAAATCCTCTTCGTAAGAGTGGTGCTTTTAGTTTAAATAATGGTAAATAAAATCAACAAATTGATTTTTCAAGCTCATAAATAAGAAAGGACATGCAAACACAGAAGCTTCAACTGTTACAATTTTATGGGAGCAAAATAAATAAATAAATAAAACAAAATAAAATAAAATAAAATAAAATAAAATAAAAGAATAAAAATAATATAGCCATATGTAATTGCAGAAAACGCAAACATTATAAAAGCCTGCAGGTCGCCAAGCAGTTTTCACATACTGTACCTCACTCCGAGTCCTTTGGAAACATTATGAGTGGTGATAGATTTTTACACTGGACTCAGATTATGCACTTCTATATCGCTTCTTTTTATGTGATATCACTTCTTTTTGTGACTGACGTTTTAGGTTTGTGGCTTGGCGGGATCATTTACAACGAGTTGTTTTTGATGAGATATCACTCCTTTTTGTAAGGTATTTAATTTCAATTATACGGATTCCATTTTTATTCAGAAAAGAAAAGATGAAAGGGGCAAGAAAAATAATAGTGATGCTATAAACAGAATTATACATCAGAATTACACAATTTATTGAGTGATTTATTCCAATGTACATGTCGCTACCATAACAACGGGGAAACTTTTATATTAATTTCCTTACATTGTATTCATCAGATTATTTATAACATATTTATTTTCCTTTTTCTTTTGTTTATATCACTCTTCCGTTTATATACATTCAAAAACAAAGAATTAGACAATTTTACAGTAGTTTACAAACTAATTAAAATACTACAGTTTCAGAAAAATGTGGAAAAAAAAGAAGCACTTTTTTTCGGTCAACTACAACGATAAGTTTATGGAGCATACTTTACCGAGAATAATCAACATTTTTTCTTCTACGAACCTATTTCTATTAGTATAAAAATTTACAGGGATTTTTATATTAACATATTAAATATATTATTTTTGAAAATTACTGAGCACCTTGGAAGTTTTTTATTTGTTTAAGTTTTTTAACTCAACGTTTCGAGAATTTGAAAAATATAAAATTCGCAACGTTTGCAAAAGTATAAAAACTATTAAAGTGATTTCTGTTCATATAGTCTGTTCATTCCAATTCGGTGATCCAAAAATATAGGTCCCCAATCTCCGGCAGTCCTTGAATTAATTAGGACATATGTATGCAACTGTTAAAAAGTTCTCAAAGTTGACAATAGAGTCAATAAGTATAGCTCGGCAAATATGAAACACGGCATTTCTTCATCATGGCTTTGTTTCGTGAGGTGTTCGTTCTCCGAATATAAAAATCTCGTGCGAAAGTGTTCGTTAACCGATTTGTTCGTAAACCGAACAGTTCGTTACCGATCACCTATTGTATACGAAATTTAGCATTTTAAGTTCGTCATAGCCGGAGATTCGATGAACGGCAAATATTTAAACGCAAAACTTGTAATCTTGGGGTTGCAACATTTTTACATTCTATTACTCAGCGCATGAACGTAAAGTTGGAATTTTGTAATCGCTATTTAAATCAATTCCTCATACGCTAGAATTATATATTTATAAATAAACACAGTTTTTTTAATCCATGAAAATACTATATTTTATTAGATTTAGAGCTTAACATCGACGAGATTTCAGACGGACAAAATGAACTCATATTAAATTTTAAAGCAAGATAATGAAATCTTACAGAGATTGAAACAGTGTAAAATCATTAAAATACATCTCACTCAGTAAATATACATCGGTTGTAATGTAATCAAGATCTTCTAAGAGACTCTGTAAACGAAACGTATATGTTTCAATGCCGCTTTACAATAGAGAGGATGTAGTAACATATTTGAATATCTTGTGTATATAGCCAATTTGACAAATGTTATGCAATTTACTATTGTTTTTCCTCTGTGTTAAGTACAGGAATCATGTACTTCAACGTAAAAATTCGCTAATTACACAACTTTTTAGTCTTATTAAAAAATCTTTTGAGTTACCCTGTAAACGAACAGTAAATTCTACAGTTCTGTTTTACAATAGGAAGCTAACTTAGGTCGTTCGTAGTAACATATTTTAACATCATTCGCATACGTTCTTTTTGAAAAGAGTTAGACCATTTAATATTTTTTTTTTGCTTCATCTTAAGTATAGGAATAAATCACTTTAAAGTGGTATACATAAAAAACTAATTAATATTTTTACACGAAATAATAAACATTTGAACTACTCATAAAAACAATTCAAATGCTGCAAACCGCGTAAAAATCGGATAATTACACAACTCTTTAGCCCAATATCAAAAGATCTTTTGTGAGACCCTGTAAACGAACCTTAAATGTTACAATTTTTTATAATAGGAAGCTTACTTGGGTCGAGTGTAATAACATATCTTAATATCACGTGTATACGACCATTCCTAAAAGAGTTGGGTCATTTACTATTTTTTTGCTCTATGTTAAGTATAGGAATCAATAACTTTAAACTGATATAAAACAAAAACTAACTAATATTTTTACATGAAACTTACAAAGGTTTGAACTACTCATAATAACGATTCAAATAACATAAACCGCGTAAAAATCCGATAGTTACACCTTGCTGTAGCCCTGTCAACAGTTTTTTGCTCTATGTTAAGTATAGGAATCAATAACTTTAAACTGATATAAATCAAAAACTAATTAATATTTTTACATGAAATTTACAAAGTTCCGAACTATTCATAAAAACGATTCAAATAACGTAAACCGCGTAAAAATCAAATAATTACACATTGCTGTAGCCCTGTCAACAGTTTTTGGTTTGAACAAGATTTAAAAAGTGCAAAAAACAGCAATTTTAAAATCGCATTTACTGAAAATCTACTTGTCGGATTTTGCTTTACTTTTGAATTCTTAGTCCCTTGGACCGCCCCATTCCATAGAATCAAGAATTTAGATTCTATCATAAGTAGAACGCGAGATATAGATGTGTCAAAAACCCGTTTTGTCCCGTCCGCAAAATATAAACCTAGACAGAGTTAAAAAAAAAAATTGTAAAATCGTTTGGCATCTATTGGCGGAAATTCCTTTCATTTACTGTTCAATTCATTGCTCTTTCTTATGCTTGGCGAAAAAGTCTGTCGAGTTTCTATGATAGATCAAAATTCGAACAAAGCCATTTTATATAGATACATAATTAGTAAAATTATGTACAAATGTAGTTCTTAACATTGATACAAAACGAAAAATATTTTTCTACTGGGTTGACCGCTACCAAGTTAGCTACCAAACAGAAAATGCCGATTTTTATTCTTCTCAAACAACGTTATTCCAAAAACAATCGAACTACCAAAAAACAAAATCCTCTAAGAATGGGAAGTAATGATATAAATGTATAAGGAGCGCAAGGACGTCTTTCCAACTAAGACCCAAAGAAGAGTTATATAAAAAATAGAACAAACAGCCAAACTTTCGGAAAAACAATATCTTTAATGTATGTTTTATGTTGGAAGACTTTAATTACAAATATTATAGATCAATTTCCAGACCTTCAATGTCAGGAAATTGATGTACAATTTTTGTTACGTGCATCATAAAGCTTTAACTGTCCTAATATTTAGCAGCCGTGTGCTATCGCAATGTTGCCGACCCCTAATCATGATTCTATGAGCACGCTTATGACATAACAACATCCTTTTATAACAGACAGCAATAACTAATAATAATGACATAGCTGCCAACATTTTAAGAGTGCAGTCCGATTAGTTATATATGATTGTGAAAATGTGGTCACAATCTTCTGTTTCTTATTAGAGGGAACATGACAGCTTCACTAACTTCACACTGAAAACAACAGGTTACATAACTGTACTAAGCTGTCTTTTCTACCACACAGACTGTTTTTCCTACATAGCTAGCCACCTGGAGAAATCAATAAATGACATAAATATATCGGCCTATAACTCTCCACCAGTTGCATTCGGACGGGTAGTTGTATATATTTTCTTGACCCCTATGGTAAGAGCCTTCCAACGACACCACTCTCGACAAAATCCCGGTCTGGAAGTCGGGGACCTTCTCTAGTGAGAGTTAACTGACACCTTTACAAAGGATCAGGGTCCATAAGCCGTGTTTTTGGCGCATGAAATAGGCTAAAACTCGATTTCGTTATACTCACTTAATTATTTCACTTTTTAATATTAGCAAGTTAATCCTGTACGATTTTATCAATAGTTTTTGCATTTTGTTCGGATTTGTATGACTTACACAAGCTCAAAGTTCATAATATTCGTAGTTTTTGATGAAAAATACGCAATTTCTTCTAATTTTACCTCAATTGTTAATGTGAGCGCAATAGTGCAACACTTTCTTCTTTACATATATTGTAAAATACATCAAAATGTACAATATATGTAAAAATAAAAGTGTTGCAAAGCTGCGCTCATAGTAAAAAATTAAAAAATACATTAAAAATTGAGGTAAAATTAGGAGAAATTGCGCACTTTTCATCAAAAGCTACGACTAATACGAACTTTCAGCTTGTGTAAGTTATATCTCATCAAAAAGTCACCTGTAAAAAATGCAGCCAAGTCTCGTAACTCATTTACCGTAAAAAGTACTGAGATCGTATAAAGCCAAGTTTAACTATCTTATTAACTCTGAAATTTTCATTCACAAATCACTTCTAGTCTCTACATCTTTAGTTAATTATTATTTTGTGACTTGGCAATTACGTAGCACGAGAATGTGATGTATATAGTTAGTCTTAATCAAATAATACTATAACATATTAAAGTGTAATAACTTCCCTATGCGTATATAATTTGCCTTAATTAAATTATCCCATCCCATCCCATAACATAGTAAGGTGTAATAACTTCCCTGTGCTGTGTAATTGCCAAGTCACAAAATAATAATTAACTAAATATGTTGAGACTAGGAGTGATTTGTGAATGAAAATTTCAGAGTTAATAAGATAGTTAAACTTGGCTTTATACGATCTCAGTATTTTTTGCGGTAAATGAGTTACGAGACTTGGCTGCATTTTTTACAGGTGACTTTTTGATGAGATTTCACTTCTTTTTGTAAGTAATTCTCCTTTTCTTGATTTTGGGTTCTTTTTGGAGATCATCCACTGAGTTTCGCTAAGCCCACACTCTATTCCTATTATTTACAGGTATCAAAAATTTGAAGCTTTAGTTTCGTTTGCAAAGTACTGTAGATAAAAAGAGATTTCAGGTTCCTAGGCAAGCACTAAGTTATGGGAGGGGGAGTGTCAAAAGTACTCTCAATTGCTTCCAGGATAGGTGCTATCCATCTGAGATATTACTCGCAGCCCTAGATACTTGATATTTAACATAAAATAACTTTATAGTAAAAAAATAAAGCCAAAATTAAAATTTCCGGAAATTTCCAATAAATCAAACTATATTCCTTTTTTGATGTTTTTTTTTCGTCTTTTTTTTTTATTATTTACGGATTTTTTAATTTTTCCTTACTTTGTGTACTAAACCCTGCCTTTGTGCCAAATGTCAAGCTTCTAGGACTACAAAATCGAATTATTTTCAAATTTTCGACTTTTTATAAATTTAGTGATTTTTCGATTTTATTTCTAAGTTACCTGATTGTCATGCCAATATAGTAATTATTTGATCCGTCTTCTTAGGATCATTTAGGTTCAATTTAGAGATAAATCAAGTGAATCTTAGAGTCACCATGATTTTATTTAGAAAGGGCTATCAAGCCATAACCAGCCAGTGATGTCGGGAGGGTAGGGGGAGCTGTGAAAATTTTTGTGGGGCTAACATCATTTAACAATCCATATTTCATATGTGAAGTAAATAGAGTACAACCTGTGAATGAAAACAAACCTGTCTATAAAGAAATCGCCTATATCGTAGCTAGTCTATAGCGGAACTTTTCTATAACGAAATTCGTAAACGAAAGAAAAGAAAACCATAATCCGGGGGAAATAACATAAAACAATTAGGGGCGTTGTACTAGCTAATAGGACAATTATCTTAAAACTAATGTTTCTAGCAGTACAGAATAAAATTGTTTTCGAATTTTCGATTTCTTAAAGATATTTCGATTTTTCGATTTTATTTTCGAATTTAACGAATATTTTAATTGTTCCTTTTATTGAATAGTAAATACTACCTTTACACCAAGTTTCAAGTTTCTAAGACTACAAGATAAAATTATTTTCAATTTTTGATTTTTTCGAATTTTTTTTTATAATTTTCTGGATTTTTTAATTTCTTCTTATTTTGTATCCTTTATTACAAATTTCAAGTTTCTACCGCTACAAAATCGAATTATTTTGAAATTTCCGATCTTTTTCGAGTTTTTTTTATTCTATTTTCGAATTTATTGTGTTTTAATTTTTCCTTTTTCTGTATCCTAAACAATAAGTTTACGCCGAATTTTAAGAAAAAAACTCTAAAGCTACAAAATCGAATTTTTTTCAATTTTTCGAATTTTTGAATTTTACAGATTTTTTATTTATTTCTGTTTTTGTATCCTAAATACTACCTTTATTCCAAATTTTATTCTAGCTTTACAAAATCGAATTATTTTCAAATTTTCGTTTTTTTTTTTCGATTTTTTGATATTATTTTCAATTTTTGTTGTGTTTTTAATTTTTTTCTTTTTCTGAATCCTAATCACTACCTTTACACCAAATTTTCAGTTTCTAAGACTACGAGATCATATTATTTTCAATTTCTCTCTTTTTCTTTCTTTCTTTCTTTCTTTTTTTTTTTAATTTTCGATTTTTTTTTAATTATCCATATTTTTTAATGTTTCTTTATTTAGTATCTTAAATATTACCTTTATTCCAAATTTCAAATTTCTAGCGCTATGAAATCGAATTATTTTCAAAATTTCCTTATTTTTCGATTTCTTTAGATTTTTTTTATTTTATTTTCGAATTTTATTGTGTTGTTATTTTAACTTATTTTGAATCCTAAACACTATATTTTCCGCGAATTTTATGTTTCTAAGGCCAAAAGATCAAATTATTTAATTTTTTTTTTCATTTTTTTCGAATTTTTAGATTTTTTGATTTTTTTTTAATTTTTTGGATTTTTTAATTTTTTCTTATTTTGTATCCTAAATACTACCTTTATTCCGAATTCCAAGTTTCTAGCGCAATAAAATTGGATTATTTGAAAATTTTCGATTTTTTTCTATTTTTCGATTTTATTTTCAATTTATTTTTGTGTTTTTGATGTTTTCTTGTTCTGAATTCTAAGCACTACCTTCACACCAAATTTTAAGTTTTTAAGACTACAAGATCGTGTTATATTCAATTTTCAATTTTGTTCGATTTTTTTTTTACTTTTCGAATATTTTTTTTATTATTTAATTTTCCGGATTTTATAATTTTTCCTTTCTTTGTATCCGAAACACTAGCTTTATTCCTAATTGTAAGTTTCTGTGGCTACGGGATCTACCCAATCTTTTTGATGACGGGAGAGTGAGTGGGTGTGTGAGTGACAAAAAATCGAACACGTCGTCTGCACTAATTTATGGGTATTTTTTGAATTATCCATATTTTTTAATTTTTCCTTATTTAGTATCTTAAATATTACCTTTATTCCAAATTTCAAGTTTCTAGCGCTATGAAATCGAATTATTTTCAAATTTTCCTTATTTTTCCACTTTTTGGATTTTTTTTATTTTATTTTCGAATTTTATTGCGTTTTTTATTTTAACTTATTCTGAATCATAAACTCTATCTTTACTGCGAATCTTAAGTTTCTAAGGCTAAAAAATCAAATTATTTTAATTTTTTCAATTTCTTTCGAATTTTTCAAATTTTTGAAATTTTTTTTTCGAATTTTCCGGAATTTTTAATTTTTCCTTATTTTGCATCCTAAATGCTACCTTTATTCCGAATTCCAAGTTTCTAGCGCAACAAAATCAGATTATTTGAAATTTTTCGATTTTTTTCGATTTTTCGATTTTTTCAATTTTGCTTTCGATTTTTTTGGTGTTTTTGATGTTTTCTTTTTCTGGATACTAAACACTACCTTCACACCGAATCTTAAGTTTCTAAGACTACAAGATCGTATTATTTTCAATTTTCAATTTTGATGGAATTTGTTGAATTTTCGAATGTTTTTTTTTTCGAATTTTCCGGATTTTATAATTTTTCCTTTCTTTGAATCCTAAACAATACCTTTTTTTCCAAATGTCAAGTTTCTAGGGCTACGGGATCTACCTAATCTTTTTGATGACGCGTGAACGAGTGAGTGAGTGAGTGACAAAAAATCGAATGTTTGAGTTCATATATCGTCTGAACTAGAAAAGACAGAAAGTTGTAATTTTAAATTTTGATCCTGTGTGCCAAATACTCTAGAAAAACGAAGTTTCAAATTTTTGGGATACTCCAGCGCGGAGATATGGGAGGGTCAAAAGTGCCCTGAGTTGCTTCCAGAAAAGTATGCTTACGGTTGTCCTCTCTCGACTTGGCGGAGGCACTGCCGTGCCTCCAGATAAATCCGAACAAAATGCAGAAAATATTGTTGAACTCGTACAGGATAAACCTTCTAATATTAAAAAGTGAAATAATTAAGTCAGTGTAACAAAATCGAATTTTTCTTGGGCCAAAAACACAGCTTATTGACCCTGATCCTTTGTTTTGGTTTGACGGATACCCCAGAGAAGGCTGTTCTTTTATGGAAGGATTCAATAAGGCAGATAAAATACTTTTTACAGGTATGCTAAAATCATTCGCCGAGGGACGCCAAAAGCCTGAACACGGCGCTGGTGTTTGCGATGAAGTTATATTTGCTTTTACACTTTGTGCTGCACTAAAACGAAAAGAAATTGAATTGGTCATTGAAATAAAAAACAATTTTAGATTTAATTCAAAACTGAGAAAGCGAAAGATAATAATTATAGCAGGCGTATTTAGTGTTGAAAAAACTATAATTAATAATGTTGTTAAAATCAAAAAACGTACTAAAAATTTACTATATATTGGACATGTTGCATTTTTACTCAGAATGTATGATATATTATTACTGATAAATTATTATTAATGTTAATAATATCGCTAATAATTGCCATTATTTCCTCTGCATTTTCTACTCATATTTAGTTATTTAACGCTCCAAGTGTTTTGCCCTTAGTTTTCGGTTTCCCAAAATCGACTTAACCCTTTGAGGGGCGGTGGTATATATTATATACCACCTAATTTTAATCCGATTCAAACCAGAAACTTTTAATTAAGTTTTACTTTTTTAACTTTGACGAGAAAATTTGAAAAATTGCTTATTCTTATTTTGAACTAAATTCTTTCCTAAATTCCGGTGGGAATTCAACGTTACAGGAGCACAAGTGCTTGCCCCTGAAAGGGTTAACCTTTTCAGGGGCAAGCACTTGTGCTCCTGTAACGTTGAATTCTCACCGGAATTTAGGAAAGAATTTAGTTAAAAATAAGGAAAAGCAATTTTTCAACCTTTTCTCGTCAAAGTTAAAAAAATAAAATTTAATTAAAAGTTACGGGTTTGAATCGGATTAAAATTAGGTGGTATATAATATATACCACCGCCCCTGAAAGGATTAAATCAGCTATAGACAAATACAGGATTCGTACGCTTATACCACAATTTTTAATATAATTTTTCGGCTTATTTAAATGCAGAAGATAATTACAAATTCTGAAATTAAACGGGAGTTTGCAGTTTATGCTATTTAAATATTAAATAGAAAAAAATCGGTACTTCTCTATTATCCCGTCGACCACCTTTCATTACAAAAATCTATCGCCAAACTGTAACGCCAAATAAACGGGAGAACGTTGCCATTGGAATATCAAAATAAATAAATAAATAAAATATAAGAATTTAAGGACACAATTGTTATTTTAATTAATGAAATAACTAATAAATCAGTAAAACATAATGAAAAATACACGAAAATGTTGAATTAAAAACCACTTGATGACATAACAAACACGCATAATGCTTCTGACTGCAAGTAAATGGGACTGCATTTTTGGCGTTGAAGCTTAGAGTTTGGCGATAGTTTATTGTTATGAAAAGTGGTCGACGGAATAATAGAGAAGTACCAAAAAATCTATTTAAAAATTGTGGTAAAACATATAAACGCTGAAATATATTTTTAACAGAATTGTATTTTAAGATAGTATATGAGGGGGTTAGAATGACAGTGGAGTATGTCAAAAAATTGAAAAATCTAGATAACCATATTTTCACTGAATGTATATTAATTTCTGTTCAGTGTGACAATCAAATAAGTCATAGTTCACTTAGGGAGTCGCTAGAGGGTAAAACAAGTTGGACCACTTAATGCAGCGGAAATAGGACAAGTTTCACAAAACACTTCATTTCTCAAATTACTAAATATTGACTTACTCCGCTGTCATTCTAACTCCCTCATATAAGAAGTGTATTTTAGAAACAAACAAGGAAAGAAAATTTAAATTAACATTAGTTTCAGTATAATTTTTATGAAAATGCTGTAAAGTAGCTCATAGAATTTTGATAGTGAAAGGGTTGGTAATTTTATAAATTGCTCACCTGTTTGATGGCAAAACGGTTGCACTACTGGTTGTCAACTCAAACTCGTTTCACCATATTTACTTCAGATGAAAACTGTTAGTCATTAATTATATGTATGTTTATCTCTCTTTTTACGGTTTCTTCATAGGAAAGAAAAAAAATATATATATTAAATGCTGACCCTCAATATTCATAATAATTATCTATACTAATAAAAGAAAGTTTCGCTCTGTGTGTGTGTTTGTCTGCGATGGTTAGCAAAATTTAGTGTTGCAAAAACTATAATTAGTAATGTTGTTAAAATCAAAAAACGTACTAAAAATTTACTATATATTGAACATGTTGCATATTTACTCAGAATGTATGATATATTATTAATAATAAATTATTATAAGTGTTTATAATATCACTAATAATTGCCATTATTTCCTCTGCATTTTCTACTCATATTTAGTTATTTAACGCTCCAAGCGTTTTGCCCTTAGTTTTCCGTTTCCCAAAATCGACCTAACCCTTTAACGTTCATTGGTTTCCCTGCGAAACCACAAAATTTTAATTACGAAATTCAACAATGACAGCAGAATTTTAATAGAAATGTTTTCCGTTTATTATGTATGTGAAATATCGCTTTTTTCTTATATACAAATAAATTGGTTCATAATTTCCGGTGTCAATCATTTATTTCCACATTTTAGCAATTGAAATGCTTTATCCGTTAAAGGGTTAAATCAGCTATAGACAAATACAGGATTCGTACGCTTATACCACCATTTTTAATAGAATTTTAAGGCTTATTTAAATGCAGAAGATAATTACAAATTCTGAATAGGCCAAGGTCTGGACTGGTGCACCTGAGTCTCAGAATCATAATACTTTGAAAATTAACAAAAATATTAATTAAAAACTGATCAATAACCCACTTCTTTTTTTGGGAGCCGGCTTTCAGAACTCTCGTATACCCAGAACCCGATTTATCGCATCGCACGAGAATAACGAACCATTTACATGAAGAATCCGTTTATTTCGCAATCCTGTTTTAAATTCTATCGACTAAATCGTTAGGTTTATTTAATAACGAAAAGCATATTCTGAGAGATCGCACTTTTACGTCTCCAATGCCGTAATCAATTCGAAAAAAAATTATGTTAACCCTTTGAAAAACAATTTTGAAAAAGGGTCGTTTTCCTGGGCTTATGTTTTCTCCCTCTCGCCAACGCCCCTCATTAGCACAATTTTAAAGATACAGACAAACCAAACATATGCTCTTAAAACTGAAACTTCTTCTAATAGAAAGTATAATTTTTTTTAAAATACGTATTTTAACCCTTTGAAAAACACTGGCGAACGCAGGTCATTTCGCGCCTCATGCACTTGCGCTAAAAGTTACTAAACGTTCGTATTTCGACATTATCTTTTTAGAACATTTCGGTAGACCAGATTTACATCACCTAAAACAATTTCGAAGCGTTCCGACGAGAACAAATATTTTTTGTTAAATTAAAATATGAGATATTTTCGGGGAAAACCCATAATAATAGGATGTTTACCGCGGTCACGTTTAGTTTCTGGAAACGTTTTCACTATTTAAAATAACGGACGACGAATCTATTTTTTTTATGTTAACGGACCCGACGCGAAAAGAAATCATATTTATTTTACAACCAGATAACAATCGCTCTAACGCAATTTTTACACGGGCTGTAGAACCATTTTATTTATGGCCATTGAAAATTTCAAAGGGCTTGGACAACAAAAACCATTTTTTTTTAAAACTATATAACGATCCTACTTGAAAAAAGAAGTAAATGTTTTTTTTTTTTTTACGATTTTGCGATTTTGTCATTAAAGATATAAAATCATACAAAATTGGGCAGACTATATTAAATAATACAAACTTGGGGTTTATTTAAGGTTTTATCACGGGCCCGGGCAACGCTGGGAGGGTCAGGTAGTTATTTATATAACTCAAAAGAAATTTCTTCATTTCAAGCAGTTATAAGAAGGAGTAAAATTTACGACATTATAAAAGTTTGTAAATGCATCTTTTTTTTTTTTTTTTTTTTTTTTTTTTTTTTTTTTTTTTGCCATCGGAGCAAATATCTGAGAAATTTCTTTTAAGGTAAGCATTTATTCCTATATCTTGGATATCAAAGCAGTTACGAAATGTTTAGATAAATACATAAGTGCATATTTTTTTTTATTATGTTTAAGTCTACTGCATATGTATATTACTCAAAAAGACCGAATTCGCATACCTACAAATTGACAACAAAAAAAATAAAACTTTACTGCCTTCTAAAAGGAAGTTGAGAAACATATATATTTTTTACTTCAACCAAATATCTCCAAGTTATACTTAACGTAAGAATTTCTTCATATTTCTTGGAAATAAAAAAAAATTCTCTGAAATTTGTAGGTTTCTCAGAGGTTTATGTAACTTCATGTTGTTCGATTTGTTTCATATAATGTTTTCATCTTTCGAAATATAGTATATTGGAAAGTTCTAGAAATCGTAAAAGTGTTTTACCAATTTTTTCAGTAGAAATTTTTATCAGTATTTTTCAGTTATTTTAAAATTATAGATATAAAAAAAGAGAGAGAAAAGGATTGTAATGAAATGTTACTAGATGCTTATATAGACAGAGTAAAACGTTGTTCTTAATCTAAGCATAGCCTATAATTTTTTAAAACCTGTCTATAAGTTTTTTAACATTTTTTTTTGCTTTTTAACCCCTTGAAGGGCACCGGTATATTATATATACCACTTAATTTTAATCACAAAATGCCACAATAACACCAGAATTTTATAATCAAATTTTGAATTTATCAGTTACTGAGGAAAAGCTTTTACTTATTTTAAAATAAATTCGTTCATGAATTCTGGTATCAATCAATCATTTCAATATTTTAGCTACAAGAGTACTTTGCCCCTGAAGGGGTTAAAGGAATCAAAGTGACTAAGTAAATTTCATGCTGTGATTTATATTATTTCTGTCTAGTATAGTGATATATTCAAAATATTAGACTATTCAATAGCGAACATTTGTATTTTTTAGAAATTCAAAGATAAAGTAAACATAATGTTTAATTGAAAAATTTCTTGAAATATGATTTTTAAAATGCTCATGCATTCAAAATAGTAGATCTTCTTGTTTGCACATGATGAAGAAAGAAATCGTATTTTTTCCAAGAACTTATTGCTTTACTTATTCTTATGGGGATTAATTTTTTTTAAACTTATGTAGTATATTACACCAGTTTTCATAACATCTTATTACAAACATAATTTACTGCGAAAAACAAAACGTTTTCATATTCTCTATGTACAGCAAAACCTGCTTATTTGGAATCGCAGGGTTCCACATATTGTATCTTCTAGCAATATAACATTAACTTATTATTATTATAGTTATTATTATTTTTTTTTATCAGCAAAAATACACTAAAAGATTTGTTCTTAATACAAAATCAACAAATTTGGACGTGCTAAAAACAAATATATTAAACTGACTATGCCGTCAAATATGTGTGAACATCCAAGATGGTCAATTAAAATCTGTCAAGTATTTTTCTAGTAATTCGACACAATTTGTAGAAACAATAGTGCCTGGCGATTTATTGGAGGGTCGTCTACATATTAAAAATTATATCTGCCTGTGTGTGTGTGTGTGTGTGTGTGTGTGTGTGTGCACGCGCTGTGTTCCGAAGAGACCGCTCAGAGCTACAAAATTTGGTAGGAAGGTACGTCTATATAACTTTTATAATCCGATTTTTTTTTTTTTTTTTATGAGATTTTTTTGGTTAATTTAAACGTTTTTTCATGTTTCGAGGCGATTTCTCTACATTACTAAAAAGAATCCGGTTTCAATATTTTAGATGAATATAGTAAATTTTGTCCTCTTTTTAATAAAGTTTTTTTTCAGAATTCGTATAGCGATTTTGGAATTTTTTGCGAATTTTTTATGTTTTTTTTAGAGTTTTTTCACATTTCGCGGCGATTGTTTGGCATTGGTAAAACGAATCAGGTTTCAAACTTTTAGCATTAATCAGTAACTTTTGTCCTCAACGTTTTTTCCACTTTAGCGATTTTCAATGCGATTTTTGACATTGACATTCGGAAACGAATTTGGTTACAAACTTTTAACCTATTGTTGTAAATTCTCTCGTCTGTGATTTTTTAATTTTAGCGAATTTTAATACGACTTTTAGCGTTTTTCGCGTACAGTGGGAATTTTTGAATATTCAGAATTTCTTTTCAATCTTTTAGCCTAATATAGTAAATTTTGTCATCCAGGATTTTTCAATTTGACTGAATTTAATGCGATTTTCTTTGTGATTATCAGCGTTTTTTTACGTTTCGGGGTGATTTTTTTAAATTAATGGACATATTTTGGTTTTAATCTTTAGCCCAATATAGTTTTATCCTCTTTAAAATAAAGTTTATTCGGGATTCGCACAGCGATTTTTGGAATTATTTTAAGCGATTTTTAGAGTTTTTTTACGTTTCGTGGTGATTTTTTTAGATTGATAAAAGGAATTAGGTTTCAATCTTTTAGCTTAATATAGTAAATTTTGTCCTGCTTGATTTTTGAGTTATAGCGATTTTTAATGCATTTTAATGCAATTTTTAATGCGATTTTTAGCAGTTGTCAAGTTTCGCGACGATTTTTTGACATCCGGAAAAGGAATTTGGTTTCAAACTTTTAGCCTATTATGATAAATTTTGTCCCCTGCGATATTTGAATTTTTAGCGATTTTTATTGCGATTTTTCGGATTTCGTGGTGATTGTTTTACATTCGTAAAATGAATTCCATTTGAAACTTTTAGGCTAATATAGGAATTTTTACTTGCTCTGTGCTGGATTTTTGCGATTTTAATGGCATTTTTAATGCGATTAGTAGTATTTTGTGGCATTTCACAATGATTTTTTGACATTCATACAAGGAATTCCGGCTTAACGTTTCGTCCACTATAGTAAATTTTGTTCTCTGAGAGTCTTAGCGTTCTTGCGATTTTCAATGCGCTTTGTACCACTGTTGGCGTTCCGTGGCGATTTTTTGATATATTTAAAAGTGATTCGTTTTCCAATATTTTGCCCAAGACTCCCTTAATAGATAAGACTTGACAATCCGGAGAAAGTCTATGGAAGAAAATGTCCGCGGTAATTGCCACTTACTAATTGACTTTCTCCGGAAAGTATCGCCGCCTGGTGGATACTACCGCAGAGTTGCCAAGTCTCCGGCTTTTTGAACACCAGTATATTTTTAGAGAAAATGTTGTTCTTTTAAATCCCAGAATTCTCCGATCAAACAAAACAAAATTGTCTGTACTAAAAAACTGGTATCCAAAAAGAGAATAGAAAAATCTAGCAGCTCTGCTACCACCGATACTAGTTCATAAGCAAATGCATAGAACAAATGGAGCTGTGAAAAAATTTCATGTCGAAAATACTCCTATTACTAACGATTGATGGCGCTAGTAGCAGGAGAATATAGCGGTCAAAGGAAACTTGCTGATTGTGAGGCCTGATACTATGATAAGGAGGCCTTGATTTTGCCTATATCCATTCTGTCATTCGCGAGTTTCAATGCGATGTTTAGCTTTTTTTCGAGTTTTGGGTCGATTTTTTTTATATTCGTGAACGAATTCTGGTTACAGTGTTTTAGCACACCAATAGTAAACTTTGCGAATTTTGAATTTTAAGCTATTTGTATGCGATTTTTGATGGGGGAGGGGATTTGCAATTCGAAGTGATTTTTCTGCATTATTAAAATGCATCCGATTTTAATGTGTTAGCACAGTATAGTAAATTCCTCTTTTCAATAAATGTTATTCGGAATTCATACAGCAATTTTTTTTAATTTATTCCGAATTTTTTTATAGAACTTTTAGAGATTTTCGCGTTTCGCAGAGATTTTTCGACATTCGTATAAGGAATACTGTTTCAATCCTCCCAAAATTGTAAATTTTGTTCTCTTTTCAATAAGGGTTATTCGGAATTCGTGCAGCAATTTTTGTACTTTTCGCGATTTTTTAATTGCGATATTAAGTACGTTTCGTGCTATTTTTTGATGGAAATGGACAACACCATGATTTTCAGCTTCCTATTTCATATACTGATCGCCTCTATAATATTACTGGTGTGTATGTGGAAGCTTTTTCCTATAATCTTAATTTTTTTTCTCCAATTTGTGGATATAACCTTAATGAATTTTCTTTTATAACTTTATACATATTTAATAAAATAAATATATGAACTATATTTCCCCCCCCTCAAATATGGTGTCAAAAGTGAGTAAAAACATTAAAAAACAAAAATCTGGTGCAATATTTAATCTGTAGACGACCCCTGTTTCAAAAATTCCATTCAAAGCTTAACGGAACACTCTTATTTCATTCATAGTACCCTAACATATGTCTTTTAGGTAGATTTCGTAAGAAATATTACCTATTATATTCTCCCCTAAGTTGGAATTTTTGAAAAATTTTTGCAGATCTACGCCGATTATGACTCTTAGAACCCCAAACCACCCCCAGTTAAAAACTTTATCTATCTGTCTACCTATCTATCTATCTATCTATCTATCTATGTCACTTTTTTATGGACACGATAGCTGCAATATTTCTGCACAAATCTCTTCCAAACTGATACATAAAATCAAGGGGCATAAAATCTCGGTCATGTTCGTTAATGGGCCAAAATCGAACCAGGGGGGGTGAAGAGACTTTTCGTGAAAACAGAAAAAACCCATAATTTCTTAACTATGATAAGTATCGAATCCGTTTAAAGTTATTATTACTTCTAGATAAAGGGCCTAAAATGTATGTATGGTAGATTTTTGATATCATTAAAAATGGCCCCAAGGGGGGGGGGAAGGGGGTTTTAGAAGAAAAAAAATCGTAATATCGACAATTCAAAAGATATCATATCCGCTTAAATTTATTGTAAATCATCTTAATATTATCTAAAACTTTTATATTGACAAGTTTTTTATAGGACCAACCCTTATAGCAAATAAATAAATAAATAAATAAAAATAAAAATAAATCCCTGCCAGTTCCGCCTACAAACAAGTTGGGTTTCAAAGTGGGTGGTTCCAACTACCGCATCATGGCAAAAGGTCATTTCTTCCACATATCCCAACAAACCACGGCCCCACGGTCTGCGTCTTCGAAATCTACCTGTGCCTGTAGACGGAGCCGTCAGGGATTATTTTTTTTCCTATTAGAGCTTTGAGTTATTGACTCTTATAGAGGAAACTTTTAATGTTTGATCATACGGGAGGTTTGATCCAATGCCTTTTTTTCATTTAAAAGGTCTTTTTTGCTCATAACCACATGATAGAAGCATATTAAAAACATTTTCTACAAGTTAGAGTTATTTTTCGGATATATGTTGTGATGAAAAAAAATGATGTGGGTTTTTGAAATTTCTTCCCTAAAAAAAAGTTTTCCATTTGTCAGTAAGCTCCGATGCGTCTTATAAATAAGAGTTAAATAAGATATATTTCCTTATGTAATGCAGGGTTCGTACGCTTTTATCACAATTTTGTAATACAATTTTTCTATTTAATATTTAAATAGCGGAAATTGTAGAAGACTCGTGTAATTGTGGAATTTGTAATACTTTTCTGCATTGAAATAACGCGAAAAATTCTATTAAAAATTGTGGTAAAAGCGTTCGAACCCTGTAATAAACTTTATGTATTGATATAAATTCTAAGGTAGAACTTGATACAGTTATTTTCATGGGTTTATTATTTTTTTTTAAATAACCATTGCGGGATTTTTGATACACCGCGTTCTAGGATGTTTGATCCGGGTAAAATCTCCCGCTTTTCATCTTGTATAATTGAACACATTTTAATAGTCGGGTTTTACATTCACAATAACAATAATAATTATAATAAGCTTTTTCAGTTTTTGATAGTAATTTTAATTAATATTTGTTTAAATATAAATTATAACCCAACATTCTAATTCAAACTGAGTGAAAAAAAAAACTATCAATAAATGACGTAAAGAATAAATTCAAACAAAAGTGTTTTACAATTCGGAACACATTATTCAGAATACAGCTAAATGACTATTAAAAATCTATAGTGTATGTGCAATACACGTAACGTTTGCTAAAAGTGTTGCGTTTATTTTGTCTGGGGTCTTCTTACACTACCACTTCCAATCAACAGTTTGGTTTTAAAAAATTAGCTTTAAAAATAATATTTGTTTTTCCTGTTTATGATAACTTCTCTACCATGTCAAACTATCGAATGTGAGAAAATGCATTTTTCACCACTTTTAAAAATTCGCGGATTGTCACCACTAAATTTTAATAGAGTTTCAGGGTTGCCAGTTTGGCCTCCTTTTCCATTCAGAAATATCGAATCCATACCAGAAATTTAAAATAGAAATCTTTGCTTTAAATAATGACAGCATATTTCGTGATTACATAAAGTAAAAATTTTTCTCTCAAAATTTCCGGTATGAATTCGGCGTCTTTGAATGAAAAGGAAGACCAAACTGGTAACCCGGTTCTTCACAGAAATTTTATTAGTATTTTCACTAGGCGAAGAATTCTAATAAAATTTAGTGGTGACAATCGGTCCATTTTTAAAAGTAATGAAAAATGCATTTTTTCATATTCGATAGTTTGACATGGTAGCGACGATAATATTCATTAACTTGTAAAATAGAGAATGTGCGTTAATGACATATTGAAATTCATTAACGTTATCAAGTGGCCAGAGGAAATAAACATGTTTCGTGGCAATAATTTTATTTATTAAAATAAATTAAATAAATATATCGTACACATAAAAGTCATTTTCATTTAATAAAGTTTTCGGTAAGAATATCTAGCTTTGTGCCCTCACTCGACTGAATCATTCGAATAATTCGACTATTACGAATGAATGAAATATCTCGATTGTAGAAATATAACTCTAAACAATCACTCGATCGATCATATTCTCCAAGTGATGACATATCTTCATTTTGTAATTTTAAGTAAAATAAACATATTTAAAACGAGATTTAATATTTTAAGAAATGTTTCTTTCTTGTATGTGTCTTTTAATGTTGTTATATGCGTTTGGTATGCGATTTTTGAGGCAAAAAAAATCATACAAATGGCATATCAACATGTGACGATATGTTGCCACATGGGCTAACAACTGGCCGAAGAATAATTAAATTCGAACGATATACACATAACTGACTAACTTTCCAATTTTTCAGTATCATATTGTTTCCAAGCAGTAACCTTCATCCTATTTAACCGCTAATTTCTGTTACTGAATAAAACGGATACTTCTATCCGGAATCACAATATTCAAAATTTGGAATGTTTGACAGCTCTGATATGTACAGTCGTGGAAAAAAAAACTGGACACCCCCCACTAACTCTGCAACAAATTATAGTAGAAGCAAGTGACTGGTACCAAACGATTGGAAATAAAGTCTACTTTTAAATTATGTATCTAAAATTTGCTTAAGGGGCCATCTACATATTAAAACCAGCCTAAACTTTATTTGTTTCAATGGCAACACCCACTTTTGACATGATATTTTAAATCTTCGGTTCAAACTATGCCTAGATACAAAATTTTAAGTCATTTGGATGATAAGTTTTCGAGTTATAAACATTAAAATTTTAGAGCTTCTAATGTTAAATTACATTTTCATATTTTTATTAATATCTCCTGAAATTATAATCCTAATGTGCTAACGTTTTGTTTGGTTATAAAACTCAAAAACCCAAACATAACTACGTTAATTAACTACGTTAAATTTGTAATTTTTAAAATTTTATAATATGAATTATGAAATTAATATTGGAAAAAATTATGAATTGCAACCTACAATTTTTCTGATGGATTTATATTTATTATGTCCTGCTTTATGTGTATTCAAAATTTCAAATTTTTCTTCCAAGTAGTTTTCAAATTATGCTTAAAAAACGGCAAGATGCTGCTTTAAGGGGCCGTCTATGATGTGCATTAAAGCATAGTTTGAACAGGGATGGGAACGCTCCTACTCGAAATCCCGATTGACACCATTAAATTTTAATAGCATCTGTTACCTTATTCAAGGACAAAATTTCTGATATTCATTAGGCTGGAGAATACTATTAAAATTTAGTGGTAAGAATCGATATTCGGTTCGAAGCGCTTTCATCCCTGTTTGAGAAAATATTATACTCATAGCCTGGGATTATAGTGACTTGATAAACTTAGAGATTAAGTCTGTCTGACAATATTTCTGTAAAGGACGCTCGTCGCGAAAGGGTTAAAAGAGATACTGATATTGTAAACAGCCTCATTGAATCAATGCCTCGCAGATTGGAAGAAGTTCTTGATAAAACTAATTGCTATACATTATATTAGCAAATTCCTCCCTCCCCTTTTTGTTATTTAATTACAAAATGCGGCTTATTAGTAGGGCTGAGGATTTTGCCTTTTAATTTTTTGTGTACTAACCAGCCCATGATGTTCTTCTACTCTTTTGTTAAAGTTCTATGATTTTCTTATTTGAAGTAATCATATTTTTGTTATTTAGATAAATATCAGTACTATAAAATTTTGGTTCCCAGTTGCTTTCACTCTTGATTTTAGGTTTTATTATGTGGGCAAGATTGTCCTTGTAGATCAAGTTTGCATTTGGAAAAAAAGACAGAAAACACAGCAATTTAATAATGTTAGGTGAGAAATGCAATATGATTACAAATCTTTCTATTTGCTTTATATCTTTAATTTTGAAACACGGATTTAGAACATATCAAATCCATAAAATTATATACTTGTTCATATAAATATTCAAAAAACTGTGAAGATCAAATTAACATAAAATTTCTGAGAGCAAAGCTAATTTCGTGGTGTATACACGTAATTATTCATTTCAATGTATTCCACAAAATAGTAGGACTCGTCAAATGTTTTCTGCTCTTTTTAAATACCGTAATTTCGCGCGTATACACCGCAACTCAGACAATTCGATTTCCTACCAGAATTTATTTTAAATAAAATGTGACTTACTTCTGCTTAGCACTTATTTGACTTCTTATTTTCAATAAAATTTCCGGTTTGAAAAAGACTTATCTAGGGTGCGGCGCATACGCGCGAAATTACGGTAGATTCCGATGATGCATTTGTGAGAAAAAAATTATATAATTCTTGCATTAGGTATCTTCAAAATTTTGGTCAAAAACAATTTACATCATTTAAACCTTTAATATATAAACATTATAATCACTGAGATATTTATACTTATTAATTCAATTTACTCAAATCTTGTTAAATTGTTTGCAATATTACACTAAATGGTTGTTAAATAAAATATTACCGCGAAAGTATTAGTTTGTTACTTAAAAATGCTAAATTGAACTTTTATTAACTTTTGTATATCAATCAAATATTGTAATCTTTACAAATATGTATGGATGTTCAGTTTTTATTCCATTAATAACGAACTTAAAATAATTAAACTTTTTCTTCTATAACTTTCGTATTTAGATCTATTCGATTAAACAGACTAATTGAAAAAAATTTACAAGTTATTTTTATGGTTTTCTCATAGGCAAGATTTTTTCCCAATCGCTAGCAGTGTGCATAAAAATCTAATAATAATAATAATAATAATAAATGGCAAGTTTTCTTGCCAAGATGCATTAATGAGTTAATTGTAAAATTTCAAATGAACTACCAGAATAGGTTTAATCATAGAATTATTAACCCTGTTCCGAAGGAGAATAACGGATGTAAAGTTATTCAGATGTCTTTATAACATAGATTTAGTTTTAGGTCTTCAAATAAATCGGAATATAAATCCTGCGAACATATCTCAAAACAAGACACCCCCCCATCCCCCCTCGCTACTAAAAAAAAAAAAAACAATGTCTGGATTTATTTTCAGATTAAAAAACAATTTATCTGCGGGTTTTTTTTTTTTTTTTTTTTTTACTTTGATTCCTTACGCTGCTTTATACTATTTTTTTTTTAATTCTAAATTTTGTATTTGTCAATATTATTCACGTTTCTGCCAATAAACTAAAAAAAAAGGCGAGTTAAATAGATGCAAAATCTGAGAAAAAGCATTATAAAAGCACCTGTAAAATTCCAATAAAATTTACATATTCTAAAACTATTTTAATTACAAATAATCTTATGGTTTAACCCCTTCGTGACGAGCGTCTATTACAGAATTTTTAATAATTTACCACCGGGTTTTCAAAACAGAAATTTTCGTCTAATTGAATCGTGGAAATGCTAAGATATAATAAGGCAAAGCTTACAATAAAAAATAACTGGTGGGAAAAATCGAGGATTCTGAGAATCTTAAGCGTCACGTATACGTGTCGCTCTTCCCCAAGGGGTTAAAATCGGATAATTCAACACTTGTAAACATTATTTTACCGCATATAACAATAACCGAAACTTATTAAGTGAGTAAAATGGTCATATCGGTAAAACATAATACATTAAAAGAAGTGACATTCTGCAGCATTTCAACAATCGAGTAACGAACTTCAATTTGGATACAGCCCCTTAAATATGCTCATTATAAAGTAATTAATTTCTCAGAAACTAATCGTAGGAATTTAATGAAATTTGGTATCTAGGCATAGTTTGAACTGCAGATTTCAAATATGTTGTCAAATTTGGGTCTTGCTATTGAAAAAAAAACAAAGTTAGGGTGTGTTTTTATATGTAGATGGCCCCCTAAGCAAATTTTATATACATCATTTAAAAGTAGACTTTGTTTCCAATAGTTTTGTACCAGTCACTTCCTTCTACTATAATTTGTTGCAGAGTTAGTGGGGGGTGTCCAGTTTTTTTTCCACGACTGTACCTTTTGTTACCACTAAAATTTAATAAAAATTTGGCTTTTTTTAATCATTAATTTCGGTGACTTCATTGGTCAAGGTTTAGTATTAACTTTTAGTGGTAATAAAAAAGCGTAAAGGTTGTCAGCTATTCTATAGTATTACCTATTAGAAAATAAAAAATGTTTAAATTCTCTATGCTAAATCAACATTGATGAATTGCGCAACGAAAGCAAAAATTAAATATTGCCCATATTGCTTTTTCACTGGTATCACCTAACACCTCGTGTAACAAAAATGAAGAATTCTAAAGGATATTAAAAAAAATGGTAATTTGCAAATTAAAATCATCTAGTACTTAAATAACTTCTGCCAGTTTTTTTCTCATTATTACATTAACACTTGAATGAACAAAGCGGACAATTTGGTCCAATAACTATGTTACGATTTGAACCAAAATTGTTTTTATAAAATAAGTTAAACGTAAACCACACAGAAATAAGTTAAATAGTTTTAAATAAAAATTCTAGTGTAAAATATTTGCTTAAAACTCGAATAAAATTTTCGTCCGTTCTAGTGTTAAATGTGTAATCATGAGGTAAGACTTATGTAATCTGTTTATAATTTCAAATATCGTATTTTGTATTTACTCTGAGATAAGAGTTTTCTTTTTCTTTATATACTTTTAGTCTTATTTAAAATTTGCCGAAAGTACATATTTGTCTTCTGTGATAAATGTTAGCTTTTCGAAGAACTAATCGATTATTTGACAAAATTACGCAAACGTTTCATTTCGTTTTCTATGAAATATTAATTCGGAACTGCTTTAAAAAGTTTGTTCTGTATTTTAATATCGCAATAATTCTTTTATTTTCCCAAGTATAACAGAAAGGTAACATGAGTAAATATATTATTGATGATGACGGTGCTTTGCTTAAGTCAAAATACTTTTTAAAACCCCTTGAAGCGTGGTGGGATGTAATATATCCTACTTAATTTTAATTTCCAAATACCACAGTGACACCAGAATTTTGAAATAAAAGTTTGCTTTTATAAAGTAAATGGCGAATGTTTTTACTTATTTTCAAATAAAGTGCGTCGTAAATCCTGGTGCCAATCAATTATTTTATAATTTTAGCAGCAGACGTACTTTTTTCCCTGAAAGGAGTAAGAACAATGACATAAACATAGATTGTTAAATAAAAACCTAAAACAAACTTTAAGCTGAGGTATATCGAACATGTTTTGTATAGGAAATAGAGATTGCAATCTATTTGTTCAGTTAAAAATATAGATCGTGTCAATCCTATTCGAACTGAAATCTAGTTTGCAATTTTAACAGTAATGAAGCCACTTTGAAACCATTTTAATCAGACTAACTTTAATTTTAAAAAGCCTAAAACAAACTTTAAGATGTGGTATATCGAACATGTTTTGTATAGGGAATAAAAATTGTAATCTATTTATTCTGATAAAAATATAGATCATGCCACTCCCATTCGAACTCAAACCTTGTTCGTAATTTTAACAGTAATGAAGATATTTTGAAAACATTTTAATTAAACTAACTTTACTTAAAAAAAACCTAAAACAAACTTTAAGATGTGCTATATCAAACATGTTTTTATTTATAGGAAACAGATATTGTAATCTATTCATTCAGTGAAAAATATAGATCGTGCCATTTGCTTTCGAACTCAAATCTTGTTCGTAATTTTAACAGTAATGACAACATTTTAACAACATTTTAAAAAGACTAAGTTGTCTTATAGTGAAATGCGATTATGTAACAAAAACAGCTTCAAGTGCACAATAATTCGGTCAATTGCACAGGACATTGTGCCAAATCTATTTAAAAAAAATAGGGAAGCAGTGGCGTAAAGGCTCTGGATATCACTATTTTAAAGACATATTTTTCACCTTATCTAAACTGGGGAATTTTAGTAATTAAACAGGCTAAAACAACTTTACGAAATTAATGGTATCCAGAACAATTGGACCTTCATCCTGGCTACACTAGGGAAAGTTTAGTTAAGCATTATTAGACTTCGAATGGTAACAAAAAATTATAAGACTTCAAATGTTGCAAATAAAAGTAGAGGATTTAATAATTAAAAGAAATAACGGTTAATATAAACAGAATAAGTTCTTATTGAAAACTGGAATACGTAGAATATGTCAGATTTATCATAGTAAAAGTGAAGCTATTTTAAACTATACATTGCAAAAGCATATTATAATGTAAAAAATATATCAATAAATAAAACATGAAACAAAGAACATGACAATACATTGGTCACTTGTGTAGCAACGACTTGAAGATTTTAAAATTTTTCTATGAAAAAAGTACAATTTTAGCTTGTAGAATGGAATAAAAAAATAAAGTATTGTCTTTAAAATGGCTTTTACATCTGGAGTTCATTTCCCGGTTAAAAGAAATAGCAGATATTAACACGTTGACGGACACTTGCGTCTATAGCCGTCAAAGCGAAGTTCACTATGTGGCATGACGGCCCAGTGTCATGTTTTGGAAGCAATATTTTAGGTTGCAGCTTCAGTATGCACGTGCAGGGTTGCTAGTGGTTAGGGAACAATACAGTAAAAAAAAATGAATATTACCAGTATATTCTTATCGAAAAATTCAAATGAATTATTTGATCGAATAATCAACATAAATATTTCTATAAGAATATACTGGTGTTCATTCCTTTTTTTGACTGTATTTTTCCCTGACCACTAACCACCCTGACATGGTTGTGAAGGGAGTAGTGCAACCTAATTAAAGGTGCTGAATGAATCAAAATTAAGTTTATTTAAGCAGAAAGAGTAAAACTATACTTCTAATATTCTAAAAATTACAAAAACATATAGTGTCAATTTTCGAACATCACTTGTTCCTACTGTCCGTCAATGTGTTAAAAATAGAATAAGCTGTTACTAATAGTTGAAATGAATAGAATATGACAGCCATAGAGGCAATACCTTAAAAGGGTTAACTTCTATTGGCTGTAACAGCACTAATATTAACATTAGGTTTTAGACCAGACACTACGGCACCATCGTTGATCCTCATCATAACAGGTTTGAATGATGAGTTTAATGTTTTTCGCTTTTTTGGAGACTTTTTTTTCTAACAAATATAAAAATGACGAACGAAACGCTCTGCATAGCATGGAACTATGAGGAATTGACATATCCTGAAAATGATGAAACTTCAACTGTAACCGGTTTGGCAGGGACTGATTACCACCGGAGCAAACTTCCAGCAGTAAATTTGAGTAGAAATTTGCTCCTTATTTAAACGCTTTATTCATGCCAAATTTCTGTTATAACTAAGGTAAAAAATATCGATTCGTTTTTACAGATGTAAATTTGCCCCAGCGGTAGTCAGACCCTGCGATTTCGCCATTTTGTGACTACATAAATTATTCTCCTTCAACGTCAGTGAATTTGATTATTGCCGGGTCAAACATCCACCAGTAATTTGAATAGAAATTTCCGCCGTATTTAAATGCGTTATGCATGCAGAATTTCCGTCATAAATAAGGCAAAAGTTTCTATTCGCTTTTATGGGTGGAAGTTCGTCCGGCGTTAATCAGCCCCTGATCAGATGTAAACAAACAACACAAACAACAGCAGCCATCTTGTGATTAAATCCTCAATTACTTCACTCCCAACTGGTAGACACTACACTATCTGTTTACTCCTTTTTATTCATTGCTCCATTCTGCATAGTTGATAAACTAAAATAATATATAGGCTTCTTTTAATCCACATTAATTAAATAAATAGGTTTATAAGTTATATTTTCATCATTATCCTGTTTGTAAAACAAAAAAATCCGTTACAGGGTTAATAAAATGAGAAAAGTACATTTCACACTACTTAAAATGTAATAGGAATTTGATATCTTATTTTACCGAAGAGTCCTCGATAAAATAGGCCACCAAATTTCTATAAAAAAAAAGTGGTGTGAAATTCACTTTTTCCCATCTTACTACAGCGTCCCTAAATAGGGACGATAGGCATAAATGGATTAATGGTTGCGAAAATTCGTATCAGTAGGGAGCTGTGACTTTAACCCTTCTTTGCATGAGCTTTCTTTACAATTGTGTTTTTTTATACATATATTAAATATTAGACACCAGAAATTTTAAGATAGATTTTTAACTTTGTTCAGCAACATGGTTCACGGGAAATTTACTGGATTAATATTCCTATATAAATATAGTGGTGGCGAAGAAGTTGATTTATTTATTAAAGGTTAAATAAAAAGTGATGGAAGTTTACATCACTATGCAATTAAGGGTTAAAATTTCACTGCACGTGCTTTATTTATTTATTTATTTATTGGTATGAGCAGGCACGGTATATATTTTTTTAGCACAGTACTTGCGCTATTACAAATGCAAGACATTCCACAACAGCAATAAGAGACATGTTAGAGCAATTATACATATGTCAATAGTAAATACTGAATTTCAATTTCAGTGCCATTTGTGTGAACAAAATCTTGGAAAAATTGCGTTTACCATAAAATTTACGAAAGCAAGCTCACTGGAAGGCTAAAATAGTGTCTGTGAAAAAAATTTATAGATTAAATATCAATAGAAAAGTGTTTATTTTAGACCAGTTTTTAATAAATAAATTATAGAAAAAGACATTAATACATTTAGGAACATTTTATTTATATGACAATTATTTAACCCTTTCTATCACCGCGTTGCATATATGCAACATACCCAAAAGTCAATGTTATTTATGCAGTGGGCTTTAAGAGACGATTTTATTGATTGCTTCTATCTTCCAAGACAACAATTAATGTAAATTGTTCATAGAAGTATCAACAGATGGCGATACTGAGTTAATTTTTCTTTCCAAAGTTTTATTTATCAGTTGAGCAGTTTCGCATCGTTATTGCTAAAATGAACTTCGTAATTTTTGTAAAATTTAAAACGCTGGAGACATCCAGAAATGGATATTTATATACTTTACCAATTTGTAAAATTGACAATATTTATGAGAAGTATATAATTTTCTGTTTATTACATATGTGAGCAAAAGTACTTTTTAGTCAATATTTTTAATTTTTACGTTCTAATTTTTTTTGTACATGCTTAAAATGATATATTCTAACATCTGAGTAAATATTTTTCAAATTGGAGTTTGAATCACAAAGGGTTAACTTAGCGTGCTTAGGCTTCCCCCTCTGCCCGTTATTTGGATGCTACTTTTTTCTAAGAAAAATCTTATTTTAAGCTTTTTCTTAGAAATATTCAGTGGGATCCAAATGGTCTGCTTTTTGGATACCGGTATTTTCTTAGAAAAATTTACCTTTAGATTTTTCTTGCAAATTTTGCAGAAACCACCTTCGGAGGTAAATTTTTGCAGAAATGTTGTAGAAACCTACCATAAAATATTCTGTTAAAAAAAATTGGTATGCAGTTCGCGGACCATTTATGAGCCCTGAATATTTGATACCTACCAGAAACGTAATTTTTGTTTAAAATTATGTAAAAATCTTGTACGAAATATTTTGTTCAGGATACTGGCGTTCAAGAGACGAAGTAGTTGCATCAGTGCATCCTGTAGAGGTAAATAATCCTATATATTATTTCTATTGTCAACATCCCTTTTTCTAAACAAATAAAAAACGCGGAACGATAAATGAACTTCGTAAATTTTGTAAAACTAAAAAGGCTGGAGACGTCCAAAAATCGATTTTTTTTTTACAAAAGTTAGTTTGTATAATTTACAATTTTGTATTAGAAAATTGACAATATTTATGAGAAGTATGTAATTTTCTGTTTATTGCAGATGTGGGAAAAGTACCTTTTAGTCATTTTTTTATGCTCTAAATTTTTTAAATTATTTTTTACATGTTTAAAAGAATGCATTATAACATCTGAGTAAATATTTTTCAAATTGGAGTTGTTGGGTCACAAAAGGTTAAAGAAATTTAATTTTTCGTTTCTATATCAACATTATCAACTTGCACAGCAGAAACGATGAGTAAAGTTTTATTGAAAATAATATGGTCTATTTTAAAATATATAAATATATATCCCTTTAGTAAAAGTGACAGCATGTTAAAATTCAAGAATGTAATTCGAGGCTAAAACAGATAATAGCTGGGAACATGGTTGAATAATTGGAGAAAATAGCAGCTAATGGAAGCAGAGTAGTTTCATACTTAAAAATGAAATAGAATGTTTTAGCTTTAAGATACTAAGGAATTTTGAACATGTGCTCCCTTTTAAAGGCGATAAAAAGTATACTTCTATACCTCCTGTTTAATTTTAATTCATAAATGCCGAATATGTTACCAGTAATTTTCAAGAAAATTTTTCTTTTAAAATGCACGCAAAGTAAAGCGTTTATATATTTTGTATAACTATAGCTATATCATTTCACCTTTTTCCCAATATTTAGACTCTATCCCTAATCTCTTTCGCTTTACTTTATTATTCCAAATTTATTATCATCTTTTTCTTAATTTTACATCTATTCTTTTTATTGTAATTTTCCCTTTATATTACAGTTAATACTACATCTTAACTTTTCCCAACGGCTCAATTTAATACAAGACAATCTACTCACAATAGACTGGGCGTTAATTTGTTTGTAACTCGGAAGCCCCTTACCCGACATCAATTATTCAGCAACTGTTTGGCATTTATATATTTTTGAGTTTTTTTCGTAAATTCTGGTAGCAGTCAACCACTTCATCATTTTAGCAATAGAATTATTTTGCCGGTAAAAATAATAAATTAAAAAACGAAAACAACAACAACAAAAAAGGACTTACTTTTTTTTAAATAAATTTATCTAATTAAAAATACGTAATGATTAGAGAAAAAAAAATATGCTCAAGAAAGATTTTGTATGATCATTTGTACTGACCATTTTCATAGCAGAAAAACGTTTTGGCAATACGAATAAAAATATGTATATTTGAACTTCGATCATTTTGAAACTAGGAATAAATGCTTCTTTTTAATTAGAACTTTTAAAATGTATTGAGACTGCTTAGAAGTTACTTATACAGTGATATTTTTAGTTTAGTCGCAGACAACAATTTCAAATACAATCTGTTTCAAGATATAATTTATAAGTTCATAATATTTCAAATTTTAATTGCTTAAAAGGCGCAAAGCCAACATAGTGAAAAAGTACCCAAGCCGGAACTCGAACCCGGGTCATTAGTATAGCGCACTCACGTTCTACAAACTGAACCACTTGGGAACGATACTCAGCTTGGAACTTTCACACCAAACATGTTGACAAGGCTACAAAAGCAGCACAAGATGGAATATTTTCCGTGAGCCACCAACCCTGGCGCAAACACTAAACTAAAGAAAATCCAGCATCGATAATTGAATAAATCATATATTTAATACTTGGAAATTTTTCCATAGAAAATTTCACACGCCTTGAATTCATTATATTTCAAATTTTAATTGCTTTTAATGGTGAGAAAGTCCCAAGCTGAGTATCGTTCCCAAGTTGTTCAGTTGGTAGAACGTGCGTGCGCTATACTGATGACCCGGGTTTCGAGTACCGGCTTAGGTTCTTTTTCACTATGTTGGCTTTGCGCCTTTTCAGCAATTAAAATTTGAAATATTATGAATTCAAGGCGTATGAAAATTTCCAAGTATTAAATAGGACTTATAAGTGCATTCCAACATTTTAAAAAATACAGGGTGAACTTTCGCTATTTAAGAAAATGTATTGCGCGAAAAATAATGTATTTTTTCTGGAAATGGTAACTGTAGTAATAGAATTTTCTTTATGTTACCTTAGTAATATTTAACGTACGATCCTTGTATACCTTGGAGATTGTGAAGTTAGTATCCCACTTCTCGGTATGTGTATTTGAACATTTTCTCTGTATCACTTCTTTTTTAGGGCTTTATGGAGGACAGAGTCTTTGCCACACCAGTCCGTGATATTAAAATATTTTTCTTGGCAGGAAAACAGACGTTGAGTGAAATTTTGCAGAGCAAATGTTCAAATATACGTAGCAAGAATACTGTAAAAAAATATCTCAAACTGACAGAAGAAAACTGTCAATTTTGGCGCCAGTGGAAAACCGCTTAATTTGCAGAAAATATCTGTATATTTTCATCGAAACAGTTTTTTTCTGTAAAAATATAGATTTTATCAGTAACAATTACAAAATCCACATTTTTTTTACAGAAAAAAACTGTTTTAAAGGAAAATAGTTTTTTTAAGTAAAAAATACAATATTTTCTGTTAAAATTACAGATTCTTTTTACAGTGAACTGGAGTGCTGACTTGACATTATTTGAGATACAACGGGAACGCACGTTGAAGTTTGCTAACATAAAAAGAGAGAGTTTTCATAAAAATCTCTGCAGTTACAATTTCCAAAAAACCAACAAATGTCTAAGTATAACACATCAGATTAAAAATGTTTTGTAATCAGGGAAATGTTGTATGCTTACCCTGTAATTTTAACTGATATCATCAATATTTGAGTAAGTTAAAAATATATTAATATATTCGTTTTCATGATAAATACTAACAAAATACTTATTGATAGTAACTTTAACTTATTTCATTTATCTACGTCTATTGCGTAATTTATATTTTTCAAAGTATATCTTTCGAAATATCATATTTGCAGTATTTTATAAATATTAACCAGGAAGTCTTCCTACACACGTATAATAAAAGATTTTGTAACGCAGAAAAGTATTTTTTCACGAAATTACTTTTCCCTCTAGCATTCAACCACAACATTTACTGTTATACAACACGCACAACTTCTGTCAAACAGACACCTAATTAAGGTATAGATTAGCTAGGATCTGACAAATTTTCTTTTACTAGACATTTCTTCCATTTGATCACTAATAGAAAGCGAAGAATTATTGAATCTATCAAAATGTGGATATAAAATTTTGTTATTCGAGAAAATCTAATTTAGCTGTTTCGGATTTCATATTGATATTTAGATGAAGTTTTATCAGTTCAAAAGTAATTTCGATTTTCTGATAAACAACTTTTGGGAACAATTTGTTAGTCGTTTAGGTTAATGTATTCTAATTCTCTTTAATAAATGAGTCGTTGATTATTTTACTGTGATATACATAAGTTGGAATTTATCTTATTTAAATCTTGAAGAGGACGATTTTTACACGACGGTAGCCATTAAAAGTAATTTCTCAAGGTAATCAAAAGTGATGCAGCGAAGGGAATAGCAGAAGACATGGTGTACGTTATTGATTATTTGTGCATAGGTAGGTTTGGAACATTCCTTGATTATGAATCTGACAAACTACAGAAAAATGTATACTTGAGTTATCACATGATATCGCTGGTACAAATTAATGTACGGGGATTGTTTGAAAATTTTGGGCTTACCATGGAAGAAAGGGAGATAGATAAATTTTTAAATATACTTCTCAACCAACAAAAGTACTAGAACATATATGAAAGTATTTGCAATATTTAAAATCACAGGAATCACTTTATTAAATACTTATATTGCATTTATTTATTTTCTCCCTTCTGTCATTATTCCTGTTAGGCCATATCTGCTATGCCATATTTGTCACACTTACGTGACAACTGTACCCGGACATCTGTAAGATCGAATCGAATCAAACTTAATATGTAGGACAAAAATCAAGAAAAACTATTCTAATTCAATTTCGGTCTATCTCAATTTACACGGGGCGCTGCTATGCTATGCTTTTTGCGCTGAATATTACACATCAGTTGCTTCTGGCTAAAAAATCACAAAATTTGATATTTGAAGTTATTAATAAAACTATGCATGTTGGTTTAATTTTCGTTTTGAATACCTAAGAAGAGACGCTGTTTGTTATGCTTTATTTTAATTCTAAACGTCAGTACAGTAACTCCAGTTAAATTTGAAGAAATGCATTATATTTTATAATCGTTAGAATATAACTGTGCTATTTAAATTATTTAATTCGACTAATATAGAATAAATATATTTTTTATGGCCATAGCATGCCGATTCTGTTTATTTAAAAAAAAAAAATAAACTTGAGCATTCCCACAATCTATTAAAATGTAAGATATTTCACACCTTAATGGAAATGGGTCAAATATATTTACTTACATTTTGTTAAAACTACAGATTGTCTGTAAGAAATAAAAAATAAATTGGGTACTTTTCGGTTAGCCGGGCGCCAGTGAAATATATATACACATACAAACACACATATATATATATATACATACATACACACACACATATATATATACATACATATATTATATATGTACACATATATACATATATATATATATATATATATATAAATTTTACTGGCGCCCGTGTAACCGAAAAGTACCATAAATTGCGTGCAATTGTATCATTAACCCTTTGATTACGGGGTTGGGACATATGTCGTCTCAGCGACTATTTCTTAATTCTTTTCACACCACTTTTTGAAAAATAATCTCTGTCATTCACTTAAACTAGCATACTTTTTACGGCAAATAAATGTTTTCGGAAATTGTGGTTCTAGTGACTACAGTAATACTCGCCGTGGTTACCAGTTTGGCCTTTTTTAAATTAAAAAATTTTGAATTCATACCGGGAATTTTAGACGGACGATTTTTACTTTAAGTGTTCACGAAATCTCAATCATTGAATAAAGCTAAAATTTCGACTTATTAGTTCTGGTACGTATTGAGTATTTCTGAATTAAAAAAAATAGCGAAACTGGCAACCCTGATACTCGCCAGTTGTAAAAAGGTTAATATTTTAAGCAACCATATTGGACTTTAAAAAAAAATATATATTCAATTACATCTACAAAACGTGTTTTATAGAAAAAAACTTAATTAGTACTTCTATCTTTAATCAGTTTAAAACAGGATTAAAGCCGAAATATTAATTGTCCATATTATTTGATAACGAATAACTGCTGAGGTAAATTTTCATGTATTATTAGACAGCGTTATCAAAACTTATTTTTTTTTTTGTCTCATTACAGGTAATTTAAACTGAGCATTTTCTGAAGAGCAAAGTTTTAGAAAATAAGCTTATCTTGTATATTTTAATTAAAATACAACAATGTATAATAGTCTAATTAGATTCAGAACGAGAGTTCCAGTAACAAATATGAAGAAAACTGTATTTTAAGTATGTCCCTAAATGAAACGTTTGTGTGTCTAATTAAATCTGCACTTGCCTGCTTAATTAATACTTTTCTCGAAATTCTTTACTGTTAAAAATAAAATTTGTTAAGTACATTTTACTACTCAGTATTCTGTTACTATTAAAATTTCATTTTAAGAGTAGTACGAAGTTTACTTATTGCATTTATTTACCTTTTTAATTTGGAATCTTCTCGACAAATGCACCATTAAAAGAAAAGAAGTTGTGCTAACATGATTCGTAAAAGTCTTTTAAAAGTAATAAAATAACTTTCTTATTGGACTAATTAGTTTCTAGCTCTGTGAGATAATATTAGGATATTTGAGGAATAATTAAGTCGGGCAACTTCATCTATGTAATTTCTATTTGTTTTTACAAGAATTCATTGAAGATTTTGAACGCTATTTTATCTCCAGAAAATCCAGAACGCGTCACCTCCATTTTTTTATAACCTCATTAAATTTTTATACATGAATTATCCTGTTGATTAACAAAGGTACACTTGTGTAAGATTTACGGCATCCAAAGTCGACTATTTTCATAATTATTTATCCTATAACTAATTTAAACTAACGATCTGTAGGGTAAATTTCTAATAGAAATATACAAAGAAGATTATTGTAGGGAAATAGTGGTAACAAAAATAATAATAAAACAATTATCTGGTACAATCCTGTATCAAACAATAAAAATAAAATAGTCTTCTGACCAGGAAACCACGCCGCACAGTGGGTCAAAGTATAGCAGATGTCGAACATAGGATTATCACAATAGTATAATCCTATATATAAGATTTTTTTTGTTATATTTAGGTTTAAAGAAGTAAAATATATTATATTCAATAGATTTGCATGGTTTTTATGAGCAATTTAATCTTTTTTTGTTTAAAACAGGACTTTTAGAGGCATACTGGATAACTAAATTAAACTTGAAAATGAAAGAAAAAGAAAAAGCTTAGCAGACAATAATTTTATTACCAATCATGTTTTTACTTATATCCTAAGGACATTGGCAAACTATTCAAAATATTTGTTTAATTTTTAATTGGCAACATATGTAATGTTTAGATAACTTTTCAAAATCGTTCTACAAAACCGGAACATTCTTCTGCAACATTTTAGAGCCTATTTCAGTGCATATTTTTTATCATCGGGATTATAATAATAATCATAATAATATAATAATAATAATTTTATAAAATAATTTTGTAGTGATATTAATTTTAGTATATTTTTTTTTATTTCAAGCAAGATTATTTCATTTTGCTTTTTTTTATATTCTTTTGAAAGATAACAAACAGAGATTTGTTTCTGTATCTAAATAATTTAAATAATGGTTTTAGTTATGAAAAATCAATTCTTAGTTTTGTACGTGCTGTTCTACTGTGGACTAAGTGCTTCAGAAATTGATGAAGAAAATTTAAAGAAGCGTTTACGTAAGTTTTGTGTAGCTGTAAAAGATCGATGGCAGAAATCTCAACGAAAATTAGATCGTTTCAATACTAAAAACGATTCTTGGCTTCAGTGTTCCTTTAAAGTTGGTAATGAATTTAAACCATCTGAAGTTGAAAATTCGCAGAAATCAACGTCTCGGAAATCTTTTTCAGATGTAACCGAAACTCATAAAAGAAAACTAACTCAACGTTTAAGAGAGGATACTTCTGGAGAAGCTCTTTTGCATGCAGCAAACAAAAATTAGCATCTGAGGGTTTTAAAAGATCTTTTGATATAGCACATAAAAATATAACCATTGATCATGAAATGAATTTAACAATGATTGATAGAAAAATTATTACGGAAATTTCAAATACATCCTCCTGTTCAACATGTTATATTTGTGGTGCAAAGCCCTTCGGAAATGAATAACATTGATAAAATTGTTCAAAGAAGTGTAAACGCATCCACATACAGCTTTGGTGTATCTAGTCTACATGTAAAGATACGGTCTATGGAATATTTGCTTCATATTTCTTACAATTTATCATTTAAAGCTTTAAGTGCTAGAACTGAAGACCAAAAGAAGCAAAAAGAAGAATCAAAGAGAAAAATTCAATGCGAATTCAGAAAAGAATTATGTTTGCTAATTGATGTTGTTAAACAGGGGAGTGGTTTGACACACGATTTAAACACTGCAAGGACATTTTTTGCTGAGTTTGAAATTACAGCTGAGATCACTGGATTGGATAAAGAACTAATTAAACGTTTTGCAATTATAATGCAAGTTATCTCCTGTGACGAAGTAATTAATGCCGAAAAAATTGGCGAATTTGCACTGGAAACAGCTAAAGAATCTGTTTCGAAGTACGGGTGGTATTATATGCCAGCTTCTATTCATAAGTTATTAATTCATGGAAAAAATATAATTACAAATTTTGCTGTTCCAATTGGCCAATTGGTTTATTATCGGAAGAAGCTGGCGAAGCTCGAAATAAAGAGTTTCGGAGGTACCGGGATTCCCATACGAGAAAAATAAGTCGAAGAGCATGTAACGAAGACTTGTTGCACCATTTACTTATAACATCTGAACCATTGATTTCCTGTATTAGACGCAAAGTAAGAAACGCTCAAAGGAACAAAAAATTTCCAGAAGCATTAGAACTTTTACTTTAAATAACATTTTAGCACTCACACATTATGCATCCATTTATTAGAGTAGATTTAACACTCTGAGAGTCTTTGCTCTTTTCAGCATTTTCATGTAAATATTTATCTAACACAAGATACGTATATATTGAATTTAATTTTATAGTTTAATTTTAAATTATTTTTTTACATTATTTCATCTTAGAAAATTCTTACAGTATAATATTTATTAAAAAATATTTTTGTCTACAGACAATTTACTATGCTTTCCGTTAATGGAAAATTATGCGATAGCCACTTATAGAGTGTTTCAAATCCATTTATTTCAAAAATGCGCAGGTTTGCGCAAATATTGCCCTATACCACATTAAAATACAGGCTTTTAGGAACACAAAGATGTGTTTGAAATTTCAGGCAACTTCATGCAATTTAAGTTGCACAATTTTTAAGTTTCTGATACCGTTAATTTTATATGGGCTGTTCATAATGTAAAATGATACATAAAATTCAATCAAAATGCAATCAGTAGTGGTTTAAAATGTGTTTTAGGAATATCATAATGATATTTTAAACGAGTTATTATTAGTGGTTACCTAGGTTTCATTTCTGAGCACATTTAAAAATCACTAAAATTCGCAGAAAAATTCTTCTGCTGAGAGATGTATATTCCGAGCAGTACAAATAAGATATAATTTTGTATAATTTAAAAGATAAACATATATTCGTATTTTGTAGACATTCTTTTAAAATATTTCATTGAAAAAATTTAATTATTTAATGATTATTTTTTGGCCCTATGTTCGCATTTTCTTAAGGATTGACCCACTGTGCGCCGTTAGTGTAATAGTAAAAAAATCTAAATAAGTAGCAATCAAAAGAGCATTATGAAAAGTGTTTTTGGTCGCATAAATCATTTGCCCTCGTCTCCCCATTATCGGCAAAAAAGTCTTAAAATTGCTAATTTATTAATTTAATAGGATGGAAGGAGGAGTCATCACGTTTTCCACGTAACAACATCATCAACTCAAGTCACTTTTGCATTTTCAGTTTAGTGCTAATAATGCCGCAATACTCCGACATGATTCGGTATGTTTGGTACAAGTCTGGATTAGTGTAAACTAGAGATGAGACGGACTCAGACCGAGACCGAAAGCCCGAGCCCGAGCCCGGGCCCGACACGGACCCGGACTCAATTTTTATACCAGCCTTCGGGCCCGGGAGGGCTCGGGCTCATTCTTTCTGAAACTGACAATTTTATTTATTCTCATATAGAAAAAATAAAAATAACTTTTTCCTCTAAAAAATTACAAATTCCATATTTCAAGTCATTTTAATGTTATTTTGAGCAGAATGAATAGAAGGGGAAACAGAAATCTTATTTTACTTTTCTAGTATTAGAATGTTATTTAAAAAAAAAATAGATCATATTTAAGACATGTCTCATGACTGGGTGATATGGCAGCAATGCGAAGAGTCGCCAATTATCTTTGTTGCTAGATTTCCGTTTGTGAAGTAGGATATTTTTTAATTGGAACGTTTATTTTATTTTATTTTTTTAAAGATATAATGCGAGATGAATATTTTTTTTCCGTTTTTAGTCAATCAGCATTAATTTAGGTTTGCAAAGTTTTAGTATTTTACTGTGTGCGAGTTATACTAGCTCTTCATGTGAAAACAACGTTAGTGATTCTATTTTTAATAATGAACTTTGCTCATGCTCTCTGCACATTTACGAGGTCACTTTCATTCGTAAGTACATATAATTTTCATGTATTGTTATTCCGATAGAAAGCAATCGAAGAGTGTTTCAACTTTTTCTATAAAAGCACAAGATCTTTCAGATAACGGTGTCAAATTTTTAATTTAAGCTGTTTTTCAGGAACACGAAATAATGTTTTAATTCAAGAATCAATTATAAGTTACGAAATACACCTTTTATAGGAAAGAGAAAACGTTGTTCGATTCTTCGGCATAGAAATAGTAATTTCTACAAATTTCATTTATTTATTTATAAAACGCACTTCGTTAGTGTGTCCATCAGATTTACTTATTGAGAGAGAAAAATATTTACATTCTTTTAAGGAAGTATATTTTATTTGATACCAAACTTCTCTTTTGATAAGATAGAATGTAAATTTCCATAAAATTAATTATGTGTGCGGGATGAACAGTTATTTTCGCGTACGAAGTTTTAAAAAATGTGATATTACTTTTAAAACAATTTTTAAATATTACGCAATTTTTTTCGATATCGGGCTCGGGCGGGCTCGGGCTCGGGCTCGGGCTCTAATTATACAAAATGTTTCGAGCTCGGGCGGGACCGGGCTCCGAAAAGAGAGCCCGAACTCATCTCTAGTGCAAACTCATTCACTTCCATTTGAAACGCCCTTGCAATTTTGATTTTCGTAGTTAGTGGACGATTGTAATCATTGCATTAGATATAAGTTCATGAATTGTTCTTGGTTCCACTATTTTCTATTGTTCAATCATTTTGTTTATTCAGTACCATATTTGTCAATAGCCTTTTTTTCCGTACTTCTTGCATTTTTATATTACTACTTCTAAATATGTTTTGTATTTTATATTAGTCTGATTATTAAAATTTCTGAATCAGAACCATGCCTGTTCTCCCTAAATTAAACAAATAAATTAGCAAACTTTAAGACTTTAATCTCGATATCGAGCATACGAGGGCAAATGATTTATGTGTTAAAAAACACTTTTCACTATGCTCTTTCGATTGTTGGTTATTTAGATTTTTTCATTATTACACTATGGCGTGGTTTCCTGGTGAGAAAGATTAAAAGAGCGGACTTCAGTGTATTACGTACCGCCATTGTTGCATTCTTAATAACAGTATAATTTATGAAGGGTATAGCTCACTTATGTTCCAATTAGAAATCTGCACTGTCTGAAATTTTTTGGTCCTGGCGGAAATCAATAAAACTGAACCAACCCATCCCAGTTTGATTCAGTTGCTGAAAGAAGAAGTGACAATTATTAACCAACATTACACTACAATTAATTTTTGTTACAGACATACATATTTTAGAAATAAATTTAAAGTATAGAATTTTTCAGATTTTATGTCTACAATTCTACACATAATTCTACATTAATTGCTAAAAGACGTAAAATAAAACTTTATAAACAGTAAAAGAAGTTTTATTAGACTGTTTATGTGTTTCGACTTCATCGAAGCCATTATCAAAATAAATAAGAATATTCTACAATTGCACGGTCTATGAACATGAAGTTATTATTTGAAACGCCATCATTTAAATTTTCGCGTGCTTCTTCAAATTACGCACGTTATTTTTTATTAATCCTTGGATATTTAATCCAAGTTTTATAAACATCCAAGTAAAAATGAAAAATAACTATAAAACGTGAAAAACTAAAACATAGAGTTTCAAATAATAACTTCATGTTCATAGACCATGCAATTATATAATGTGCTTCTTTGTTTTTAAAATGGCTCCGATGGAGTCGAAACATCAGTCTAATAAAACTTATTTTACTGTTAATAAAATTAATAATTTTTATTTTAAGCCTTTTAGGAATTACCAGAAGTATACTATTACTAGGTGTTATAATTTGTTATAATCCTACACATTTTTGACGACGACAGAATATTCTCTAGTGAAAAGAATGAAACTTTTTCGCTAATATATCTCTCTGAATATCATGAATAAGCGTGCTAGATCTTAGTATCATTTGCTATTATTGTATTAAATATTGAGCGAATAATTTATTATAAAAGTTTATTAATTGGATGATTTTAACCCTTTTTATCCTGACAGTACTTATAAGTACCACTTTAACCCCTTCGCGACGAGCGTCTTTTACAGAATTTTTAATATGTTACCACCGGTTTTTCAAATGAGAAATACTCACCTAATTGAATCGAAAAAAAGCTATCATTAGATAAGGAAAACTTTACAATAAAAAATAACTGGTGGGAATAGTCGAGGATTCTGAACATCTAAAAAGTAGCTGGAAAATTAATTCAGGATATAAAGGGTTACATTTTAAGAAGACTTAATACATCGATGTTGTATGTTACATTTTGTTGCTAAAAATGTGTTTCTGTTGTTTTTTAAAACGGTAACTATAATATTTGAAAAAATAAATGTACCTTATTTTAGATAAAATTTACGTGTACGCATCAGGGTTGCCAGGTTGGACTTTTTTTTTTATTCAAAAATTTCGAATTCTTACCGGAAATTCTGAACGAAAAATTTTTACTTCATGTAATGAAGAAATGTCTGTCATTGATTAAAGAAAATAATATTGTAAAGAATTTCTGGTATGAATGGGAAATTTTGAAATTAAAAAAATGCCAAACTGGCAACCCTGGTACACACGGCTCCACAAACAGTTTTTGGATAAGTAAGAGTAATTTTATAATAGTAAGTTTAATACTGATAGTAATAGTACTTACTAATAGTAATTTTTCATCTTATTCAGGACAAACAAATTTCTTTTAAAGAAGGGAAATATTTTTATTTAAAAATAGTGCTATACCGCGACTGGTGCAGCTGCCGCGTTAATGAGACTCTGTCTTTGTGTTTATGATTAAATTTACGCTGCTGTTTTGCGTTTCTGTTAAGATATTGTTCTTATAAAGTTACATTCACTTTTGAAACAGGTTCCTAAAGTGAAACTAGCCTTATTTAAAAACGATGCAACCAAAACCGAAAAAGTAAAGACTAGCCTGATTAGAGATCGATTTCAGCTATCCTACGCAAAAAAATCAATCAAAAATATTAAAATGCAATCGAGAAATTTGAAAAGAACACTCCCATAGGTTCAACATTAGCTTATGAGTTTCTTTCCGCGACTAGTGTAGGAACTTAAATTTACAAGCTCCTGAGTAATCGCGCAAAATGATGCATTTTTTCCAAAAGCAATTGTAAACAACTAGATGGCAACCTTTTATCGCGTGGTCAAGCTTTTAAACACGTGATTTATCTGTCAGTAATACAATACGAAATATAGTACAGTACAGTAATAAAAAATAATAATACATATAGTACAGTAATACTAAATAGAGTACAATGGAAATGTATGATAGTGTACGCAGTATAATCCTCTGGATTTTTTAAAGAAGCTTCGTATACTTTCTTATTTTCAAATAAAGTTATAGCGTATATACTCTATTTTTTTTGTGTAAACAGAAGAAAGTAAAAGCAAAGAAATGTAAAGAAATTCTGTGGTGAAAATGATCTATCAAAATTGTAAAGGACCAAAATGTCCTGCTACGGTTTTGTTTTATAAAAGGAAGCAAAAATACAAACTTACTAATAATGTAATAAATGATACAAAAACAAAATAACCTACATCTTCAAATGTAAAGAAAGAACGAACCAAATAAGTACTAGATTGTCTTTTCTGATATACTTGCTTCACATAATAACGAGGGCGTTTCTCTATTCATAGCTTATTTTCCTATTAGAGATGAGATGGGCTCAGCTTGAGCTCAATTTTTATACAAGTCTTCGGGCCCGGGCGGGCTCGGGCTCATTCTTTCTGAAACTGACAATTTTACTTTTTTTCTCATGTAGAAAAAATAAAAATTACCTTTTCCCTAAAAAATTACTTATTCTAGTTCACGTAATTTTAATGTTATTTTGATCAGAATGAACAGAACGGGAAACAGGAATTTTCTTTTTCTTTTCTAGTATTAGAATGTTACTTTAAAAGAAAATTTACGATATTTGCGACGCGACTGACGACTGGGTATATGGCGCCAATGCGAAGAGGCTCGAATAATATTTGTTGCTACATTTTCGTTTGTGACATTAGGCTATTATATTATTGGACCGTTTATTTTCTTTTTAGCGATTTAATGCGAGATGAATATTTTTTTTCATTCTTAGTCAATCAGCATTAGCTTAGGTTTGCAAATTTTTAGTGTTCTATTGTGTGCAAGCCATACTCGCTCTTCATGTGAAGACAACGTTAGTGATTATAGTTTTAATTGTGAACTCTGCTGATGCTAAAGCTCTGCTTCGTATACTTTCTGATTTTCAAATAAAATTATAGCGTATATACTCTGTTTTTGTGTATGACTACAGCACTGTGTAAACAGAAAAAAGTAAAAGTTCAAATGTAAAAAAATATCCACGGTGAAAATGATGTATCAAAATTGTAAGGGATCAAAAATAGCAGCTGGACCAAAATGTCCTGCTTCGGTTTTGTTTTATAAAAGAAAAGCAAAAATACAAACTTACTAATAATGTAATAGATGATACAAAAACAAAATAACCTACATCTTCAAATGTAAAGAAGAAACGAACCAAATTCGTACTAGATTGTCTTTTCTAATATACTTGCTTTACATAATAACGAGGGCGTTTCTCTATTCATAGCTTTTCCTGTAAGTATATGAAATGAAACAATTCCAATGAATAAAGGGAAATCTAGGAAAAGGAAATGAAATATTGAGCGGAAATTACTTTTATCATAAAGTCCCTAAATAGCATTTAATGCGTTTCAATACATATTTTCTCGTGTAAATAAATATTCGAAAGGAGTCGTTATTAAACAATCAAGAAAAACAGATTTTCTGAAAACAATAAATGGACTAACTATTCATCAAATGAAGTTTTGTATAATTTCGGGAATAGAAATGCGACCTGTGGTTTATAGTGGAATTTGTTAAGAAAAAATAATTTCTAAAAGTTCTCTTCGCCTTATTTTTCTGAGATTAAATTAGTCAATGAAAATTTTTAAAAAATACTGGTGTCGTAATTCAGGGGACCGTACAAAAACTTTAAAAAATCCGCCTAGACTGTCGCCAGGCCTAATATTCATAGGGCGGTGTCAATAACCACAGATACCTCACAAGCGGAGACGCATCAATTAGAGGTCTATGGTATATATATATATATAGGGTTCGTACGGGGTCCTGGAATTTTCAGGAATGTACCAGTATTTTCTTATAGAAAAGCTCAAATTTATATAATCGAGTGATTAAATAAGGCGAGTTTTTCTATAAGAAAATACTGGAAACAGCCAAAAAATTTCAGGACCCCATATATCGTTCGGTAATTGAGTTTTAAGATGCATTTACTTTTTTAGTCGGGAAAAATAAACATCATTTATGGATTTTTTAACATCTAGGAGCAAGTTAAGCTTTTGCATAATGAAACATATATATGAATTTCGGAACCCAAATTTAAATATAATTTTTCACGCGACTATATAGAAAAAATTATGTTTTGAACTAGTACGTTTTGAACTGTACGTGTATGTAGCGTATGGTGGTGTCAGAGATTTCTCAGATTGGTTTCATCGGAATCGAAAAAAAAAATATATAGAAAATATTTCTTTTTTTTTTTTTACCGACTTTTTGAAAATTTAGCACTATTCAAACGTAATGTAACAGTTTAGAAGAAAAGTCTGTTATTGTTTTGTTTATATAAAAAAAAAGAACGAATTAAAGTTTATAAAATCTTTCTTCAAAGACTAATGAAATATGGAAACTTTCAAGAAAAGAAAAAACAAGAATGAAAAATCATCCATGAAACATAGATTATGAAGCAGATTATGACAGTAACAGAACCCAAGTAGCACAAAATGTTTGCGCAAGCGTTAGCTAATTGTTGGCTAATTGTCTAATCACATTGGCTTACAGTAAGAAATTTGTCGTATCATTAGCCAATGAACCATTCGTCAACAAGGCTCCATAACGGTCCAACCGTTCACTTCCCAGAATCCTGCTCAGATACGCTGCAAATTGGAGAGATCTCTATATCGCCCATTTCCCAACTATTTCACAACGTTACCATTGCCTATCCTACCATTTTCACAAACTGGTAAAGATGGGCCAATAAACTATTCTGCTTTAGAATGTTACCTTGAAATTTCAGCAGCCACGTGTATGATCCATGTAATTTGTACACAAAATGTAATACATTAAAATTAGGTTTAAAAATGCACACCACAGCACAAAACGCACTTCCAGCAATTAGAAAACTTTAATTTATAATAAATGTACCTATATAATTTTAAATTCAGTACACACACACATATATATATATATGTCTGTGTACATATATATCTTTTCCATTACGAGAGGGATTTTCTATAAAATATTACTAACTATATCAGAAATGTAAATTTAGTGCGTGGGATTCCTAATATTAAATGCCTCCATCCCCCTCACTGAGAGTAAATTTCATAATTACTTCATTCAAAGTAACGAATTAAAAAAGAAGAAAATAAAACTCTAGATCATTTGGTAAATGCTGCTGATATTATAGCAACGAACATTAACAAGATTACTTTTGGCACGTTTTATTAATACGTTTTTTCGTCTCTTAAGTACCGTTAAATTGAGTTTATTTTTATTTCAAATTGTGTAACAGCCAGCAGATTTGTAAACTGAAGCACCCCACATGCTAAAGATGTGAAAAATGTTTTAAAAACCCTCTTACTCAATGATGGAATAGCATAGTTGAGGTCTATTCCAACAGAGAGAAAAATATCTAAGTCATTTTTCGAATCTGGGTACCTTAATTTGCCGATTCAATATTCTTCCTACTGAGCTACCCAGTTGGTTGATTTTATGACGGTCGATTACTTACACGAGGGATATAGTCCCTAGGCGAGAGTGTCCTCCGTGGGGGTCTTTCTAAGGAATCCTAACTCGTATTTACGGTAAGGTTAGAAGAAAACCACGGAAAACTCCCAGCGGTTTGGTGGACGAGCGCAAAAGGTGTTTAAACCCAGCACCTCGTCTACCAGCTTTGAGAGCAGAACCTCTCAGCCACCTGAGCTACCAGGACGATACTTGGCTGACAAAATTCATTCTTGTTTGTCGGACATAATTCACTCTTATTTGTTTGTTTTAAAAAAATTGCCATTAGATTACACTAGCTGCCTGATAAATATCCAATACAATGTACATATATGAGGGGGTTTGAATGACAGTGAAGTAAGTCAAAAATTTTGAAAATCTAGATAACCATATTTTCTCTGAAAGTATATATTAATTTCTGTTCAGTGTGACAGTGAAATAAGCCATAATTCAATTATTCAGTCAATAAATGGCAGAAATGGCAGAACTAGTTGTACCACTTAATGCAACGGGATACGGCAACTTTCACTAAAATGCTTCATATCTCAAATCAATAAATTTTGACTTACTCCACTGTCATTCTAACCCCCTCATATGTTTTTACTCCTAATGCAGTAAAGTATGCGAACGTATATATAGAAGAACATACTCCGTGGATCGTATAAAAATTAACTTACATATATACAAATATACTACTGAAAATGTTACTAAAACAGGAGTTATGCCAAGTCAGTTAGAGATTTTAGTTGGATATAATTAACCCTTCTTTGCATGAGTTTTTCTTTTACAATTGTGTTTTTTTTTATACATATATTAAATATTCATATATCACACACCAGAAATTTTAAGATAGATTTTTAACTTTGTTCAACAACATAGTTCACGGGAAATTTATTGGATTAATATTTCTATATAAATATAGTGGTGGCGAAGAAGTTGATTTATTTATTAAAAGTTAAATAAACAGTGATGGAAATTTACATCACTATGCAATTAAGGGTTAATGCTGCAATCAAACGTGGACATATCGTCGCTACCATGTCAAACTATCGAATATGAAAAGTGCATTTTTCATTACATTTAAAAATGGGCCGATTGACACCACTAAATTTTATTAGAATTCTTCGGCAAGTTAAAATACTAATAAAATTTCTTTGAAGAGCAAGGTTGCCAGTTTGGCCTTCTTTTTTATTCAGAGATCCTGAATTCATACCGGAAATTTTGAGAATCATAATTTACTTTAAGTAATCACAAAATGTCTGTCTTACATAAAACAAAAATTTCTATTTGAAATTTCTGGTAATGGGATCGAAATATCTGAATTACAAAAAAAGGAAACCAAACTGGCAACCTTGCTGAAGAATGCAATTAAAATTTAGTGGTGACAATCGGCCCATTTTTAAAAGTAATGAGAAATGCATTTTTTCACATTCGATAGTTTGACATGCCAAATTTCAACTAAACTTCCGTACAATGTGAGTTAATTTGATCCAGGTTAAAGACGTTTCTAACCAGAAAATGTATTAAAAAAATAATATGTATTTAGTTTCATGTTCTTATGTGGAACCTATTTGAATGCATTTCTTTAAAAATATTCTGGTTTGAAACATGTTTAACCTCGATAAAATTAACTTACATTATACGGAAATTTAGTGAAAACTTGGCAGGTATGCGTGGATGTTATTTGAGAACTTGTCCTTCTTGCTATTTAATTTATAACATAAATTATATAGCCACATATACGCCAAGAACAAAATGACGTACTTTGACTCTTACATTGTATAGACGTTTATAAAATACTCTTAAACAACAATGCAACTTTCTGGTATATATATTTATTTTACAATAGAGAGGAGGATGTTTCATATATTCACATCGTTACCACAAAAAAAAAAGAAAAAAAAAAACACGAGATTTAAAAACTGCAGATTGCGTAGTATCTGGTAAAAAGTTTCTCAGAATGTCAAGAATAAAAATTTCCTTGTAAGAGTAGATTTACTGAAAGATTTTATATTTTAGGATCTAGATAGCGCCAAATCGATTAAGAAAATGCAGAACAATCATGCGTTAGCGAAAATTGAGAGAAAGTTAACGAACACACAGTCCCACATAATCTAAGATCAAGTATGTTTATAGTTTAAATTTATAGTTAAAAACACTGCTTTACTGCATATAATATTATGTAAATTTTAGTTAAAGTGAAAAGTATATTTCATTGTAGTTTTGTAAATAAACAAAACTGTTGGAATTAATTAGAAAAATAAATTGATGAAAAATAATTTTTTAATTGAATGTTTGATAACTTATTACAAAAATGTAGACGGTGAAAAAAAAACTTCTTAAAATTATAAATGTTGTTTAAAATGCACAAAATAATAATTGAACTAAAAAGAAAATTAAAATTTACAATATAGTTTAATGGAAACAAGAAATTAAATAATTCTATTTAAAAAATTCATTTTCAGTTTTAAATCTAGATTAATAAAAGCGTAGGCTGCTTAAAAAGGAAAAATAACAATCAAGCTGCGCTGTGAAAAATATATATGCTTAACCTTTCGTGTTTAGTTTATATGCAAAAAGTGTACTTTTAAACCAGATAATTTATTTAATTAAATGTATCTCCCTCCCATGTGCTAGTCATTTGAAATCTATTTGACTTCATTCATTAAACAAAATTTCTCGCTGAAGTATTATTTGTTGATTTTTATTCATTTATTATTTTGTGCATTTTAAACGCTTTTAATAATCTAGATGTAAAATTGAAAACGAATTTTTTAAATAGCATTATTTAATTTCTTTTTTCCATTAAACTATATTGTAAACTTTAATTTTCTATTTAGTTCATTTATTATTTTGTGCATTTAAAATAAAATTTATAATTTTAAAAAGTTTTTCATTTTCATTGTCTACATTTTTGTAATAAGGCATAAAACATCCAATTAGAAAGTTATTTTTCATCAATTTATTGTTCTATTTAATTCCAATAGTTTTGTTTAATTTCAAAACTACAATGAAATATACTTTTCACTTAAATTAAAATTCATATGAAACAATTTATATGAAATATTATAAGTTGAAGTAGTCATTTATTCGTAATCTCTATCTAAAGTCAGGAGAGCAGGCAAGTATGATTTTTTTCTATTTCTCGAAATATATCGTTCTAATAAATTAAGCTGAAGTGGATGCTTGGAGAAACTTGAAAGACTTAGCATGTGCATGACAAACTTAATTAAATTTACCTTCTCTATTATCCCACAGTCTTATTTTTGACAATAACTTTTAAGTTTTTTTTTAATAAATCTTCTCACCGAATTTAGTTTTATCGAAAAGCCGAATGCAAGCAATACAATATTTTTGACTGGTCAATCTTAGGGAAATAACTTTCGAATGTTCAAAGTACAACAAATCCATCGTTAAATGTAAATGCAATAAATACTTATTGCATACATTGGCATTAGAGGCGACTCAAGCTTTTATTATTCCTAATCTCAAGGCTTGATTACCGCCGGGACAAACCTGCCACTAGTAAAAACAAATAGAAATTTTTGTCTTATACAGTACAGAAATTCTGCATGAATAAGGCGTTTAAATAAAGCAAATATTTCTATTCAAATTTACTGGTGGAAGTTTGTCCCAGCGATAATCAGGCCCTTCTTAATCTAATGTTTTAGATGCGTTTTCTTAACATTGTGTCAATATCGTTTAGGTAATCAGGCCCTGCTTAATCTAATGTTTTAAATGTGTTTTCTTAACAGTATCTCAATATGTTTTCTCAATTAAAGATTTGATTACGGCGTTTGGACATTCATCGTTACAGAGTTGCCAAGTCTCCGGATTTTTTCACACCAGGAATTTTTTAGAGAAAATGTTGTTCTTGTAAATCTCAAAATGCCCCCATTAAATAAAATAACATTTTCTGAAATTCTGGTGTCCAAAAAGCCGGAGACTTGGCAGGTCTGTCGTTACCATGTCAAACTATCGAATGAGAAAAAATGCATTCTTCATTACTTATAAAAATGCGCCGATTGTCACCCCTAAATTTTAATAGTATTCTTCACTACGGTTGCCAATTTGCCCTTCTTTTTTATTCAGAGATGCCGAATTCATACTGTAAATTTTCAGAAATTTTTTTTACTTTAAGTAATCGCGAAATCTCTGTCATTAAATAAAGCAAAAAATTCTATTTGAAATTTCTAGCATGGATTCGAAATTTCTGAATGAAAAATGAGGCCAAACTGGCAACCCTGGTGAAGAATACTATTAAAATGTAGTTTTGACAATCGGCTCATTTTTAAAAGCATTGGAAAATACATTTTTTTCACATTTGATAGTTTGACATGGTAGCGACGATATGTCGTCCCAGCGACTATTTTTTAATTCTATTCGAACCTCATTTCGAAAAATAATCCCTGCCCCACACTTATATTAGGATATTTTAAAGAGAAATCAAGAGACAATTTTTTTTCTGTAAATTATGTTGCGAAAGAATTAAAAAAAAAAAAAAAAAAAAAAAAAAAAAACGCCAGTCTTGCCCGTATTGAAAGGGTTAAACTGACTATTTTTCTTTTCTTAATTAATTTTTATGCATTTTTAATAAAGTGTTTATATAAAAAAATTCTAAATTACATTGAAGTGCAATTCATAAACGGATTATGCTGCAAAGAGAAATGATATTTCATCAAAAAACCTTGCAAATGGTTTTGTCAAGCCATAAGCTTGAAACGTGAACCATAAAAAGAAGTGATAATCCTCGCTACCATGTCAAACTATTGAATGTGAAAAAATTCATTTCTCATTACTTTTAAAAATGGGCTGATTGTCACCACTAAATTTTAATTGCATTCTTCAGCAAGGTTGCCAGTTTGTCTTCCTTTTTTTATTCAGAAATTTCGATTCCATTACCAGAAATTTCAAATAGAAATTTTTGCTTTATGTAATGACAGACATTTCGTGATTACTTAAAGTAAATTATTTTTCTCAAAATTTCCGGTATGAATTCGGGATCTCTGAATAAAAAAGAAGGCCAATCTGGCAACCTTGTTTATCAAAGAAATTTTATTACTATTTTTACTTGGCGAAGAACTCTAATAAAATGTAGTGGGTACAATCGGCCCATTTTTAAAAGTTATGAAAAATACATTTTTCATATTCGATAGTTTGGCATGGTAGCGACGATATCTCATGTGAGTTCCGAGTAAAAATCTATCACTGTTCATAATTATTCCAAACACCTTCGAGTGTGGTACAGTATCTGAACGGGTGGCAGTCAGTTCGTTGACAATCATTTCGTCGATATATCATTTCGTCGACACCACTTCGTCGACATGTACAATTCGTCGACATATACAATTCGTCGACATATGATTTCGCCGACATGCACACTTCGTCGAGATATCATTTCGCCGACATGTACACTTCGTCGACATATATTTCTAATATGTATTGCACATAAGTAATAATGTATTAATCGCTAGATGGCGCTGATTTAGTGATTTCAGTAATGAACAACCTACAAAAATTGATAATTGTTAATATAATTTTATTTAGAATCAACACTAAATGAAGGCATACTAATGAAACAAAATAGGGAGTTCCAAATAAATTTAACAATTGGTATATCAATAACTAATATAATATTTATAAAATTAATTAATTATTCAAGCTAATTCTTAATTGGTTTATCATAGGATTAATATTTTAATTATTTTAGATGGGTTATTTAAAATGGGCGATTATTTAAGATGGGCGATTTTTATGCGTTTGCGAATAAGAATGAAATGAGGAATGTGTCAATAAATATCCAAGATGAATTTGAGAACAGCCTCTACATACCTGGATGAAAAAGTAAAGATCCCTTTAAATATAAAAATTTAATCTAGTTTTTTTTTTTTTAATGAAGATTTTTGTAGATCTTTTCTCAGGATACAAAGTTTATGAAATAGTAATTATAATAAATTATTGTTTCCTATTTGATTCGATTATCAAAAATTTTTTATCTTTGAGAATATCTCAAACATTCTTTATAAAAATACATTTAAATATTTAAATTATGAATGGTTCTGTTATTAATGAAAATTATTTAATTTTTTTTTTTTGCAAACCAAATTTATCCACCGTTTGGCTTATAATTTCAAGAAAATCATTTTATAGAAAGTCAAAAGAAATTTTCCTACCAGCAAACAAAATTTAAAAGTTTTGGAATGCAAACGCCTATTGTGTACGGTTCCGCACCCACGCCCCTAGGACAAAAGTACAAAGGTAAGCCATCAATCAGATAAACGTGGGGAGAGATTGAAGTTCTTAAAAGTTTTCTAAAATTCCTTATCTACGTTCTTTGGTAGGAGTTTTGATGTTAGTTACAGGTTTGTCGTTGTCGACGGAGGTTGATCTGAGGTTTGATGCCAGTTATAGTTGTGTTTTAGTGGATCACGTTTTGCATTTAGTTATTGGAATGGATTTTTAGGCATCGTTACAAAATGTATCTAAAGTTTGTGAAGTTATAAAAACAACAAAAAATAAAAATTCAATTACAGTCGATGGATTTATTTTGACAAAGGGTCGGAATCGAAATGATCGTTACTATTGAAAATGCGAAGATCGGAAATGTTTAGGAAAAGCAGTCACTACATTGGTTAATGGACAACATATGCTTAGTCAACACGAGATTTCCAAGCATAATCATGCAGCACAAGTAAGTAGAGCTCCAGTTAGAATAGCCTGCACGAAATTGATTGAAATTGCGAAAACTGCAAAGGATCAACCAGTTCAAATAATTCAGAATATCATCACAGGAACTTCTTCTGAAATTATTCCATATATGCCCTCCAAGAATGGTTTGCGTCAAAAAATTAAAAGAGTTCGTAGAGAGCAATGTCCAGCTGAACCAAAATATTGGAGGAATTTTCATTACCTAGTGAATTTTTAATTGCAGAAACTGGGATGACTTTTTGCCGAGACGTAGCAGCTGCAGGGCGGAGAATTTCGATTTTTACAACAAGTGATGATTTGAAACATTTATCAGATGCAAAATTTTGGATTATGGAAGGAACATTAAAAACGGTCCCTGTCCTATTCAGGCAACTTTATCTTATCCATGCTCCAGTTGGTATTTCACCTGATAGTAAAATATGTCCTTTAGTTTATGCAGTAATGAGTAGTATAGAAGAAGAACTTTATGTGCGATTACTTCAAGAATTGATTGAATTGGGTGAGGAATGCAATTTAGAATTAAAGCCAGATTTTATTTTAAGTGATTTTGAGAAAGTTGCAATGAATGCATTAGCTTCAGAAATTCCTGGCCCTCAGAGCAAAGGCTGTTACTTTCATCTGTGTCAATCAGTTTATAGGCAGATTCAATCGTGTGGATTAGCATCAAAATATGGCTCTGAAGAGACTTTTAGTATTTTAATACGGAAAATACCGGCTTTTTCATTTTTAAGCCCATTGGAAATTCCTAATGCGTTTGATGAACTGAAAATAGTAAATTGCCAGATGACGCTGAGCCTATTAGGTGGTTCGAAGAAAATTATATACATGGACGTGTACGTAAGATTTTCACGAATGGTGAAATACGAAGAAATCAGCCTCTTTTTCCACCAGAAATATTGTCTGTATATGAAAACAATGTGTTTAGTTTGGATTTCCTCGAACACAAAACAAAGTAAAAGCTTGGCATAGGCGGTGGAATAATTTGGTAGCTCGTGCATATTTTGGAATTTTTGCTATTATTTCCGAAATTAGCAAGGAACAAAAGGAAACTGAATCAGAAATAGAACATATTATAGGAGGTGAACCGCCACAGAAAAAACGAAATGCAGAAAAAAACAAAGAACAGAGAATCCAAAATGTCTTGGCAAATCGAACAAATATGTTTAATTTAGATTTTCTACGAGGAATTGCACATAATGTTTCATTATAAATTTATTTTTACTGCAATTTTAATATGTTTTAATTAATTTTTTTTTTGCAATGTAATTTATATATTGCATTCTTTTTTTTTAATGTATTTTTTTTTGTAATGTCTTTTAAACAATAAAAATAAAATTGTTGACGAAAGGTAAATTACATACAATGTGTAGACGAAATGATATGTCGACTAAGTGTACTTGTCGACGAAATGATATGTCGACGAAGTCTGGTGTGACATATTTTAATAAATCTTCAGTAAATTTAACGGTATATTTAGTGTTAAGTATCAAAATTTCTCTTTTTAATAGAACATGTCTTTACATTAACTATTATTTTGTTTTAACTGCTATTTTTGCTATTATCTGCTTGTAATAATGATAGTATATGTTTATACACTTCTTATTATGACTTCATTTAAGTTTCTGCATTTAGTAGTAAAACAATTGAAAAAGGGGTGGGCGTTGCTTAAATTTCTTTGCACCGTTGGTAATTTTTTTTTTCTTTTCAAACATATGTTAAAATGAGGGCTACTTCTCCAAACGAATAATTCACGTTAAAAAAATACTAGAAAGTTGTTATGTGTATTTAATGCTGTTGTAATGTAATACGACATATTCTAAACGTTTTCAAAAATTCTTCCTTAGCCAAATGCCATTTCAATTGTACGCAAAATGACTACATTCTTTAGATTTCAGTAAAAGACATATTCCTTAAATTTGAATAAACATTTAGTTGTGTGGTTTGGACAGTTATTTAAAATTTTTCTAAACGTAAATGTAATTTTTTCATAAAATTATAAAAGAAATCGTACTCGAAAGGGTTAAAATTAATTGTACGAGAAAAATCAGAAAACAAAGTATAAAACGGTGTAAAACCGTTTGATGCATAAAGTCGCATGTAACCGTGATAAATACCCATTGTGGAAACTGCATTCCTAATTATGTCTAAACTTAATTTGAATAATATGTATACTGCTTCATCAGTATATCATTCGTTACAGCTTGAATGTCAATTGTATGGTGCAAGTACATTAATCTGCATGTCATTTTTAATTCTTCTGTTGTGATGTTTGAAAGCATACAACGCATACCAAAAGTATTCTTCCGTGTATATTGACATTACTTTTTTATTTCGTGACTATAATGAAAAAAACTATTCATTTGTTCAAGCAAATATGTAAAAACGGTCATTCATCAACTTTAGGAAAATAAATACAAGTTTAAATACAGTTAAATAAAGAACGCATTCAAAGGGATAACCCACTGTACATGCAATCATGTGGACTCACATACGATACACATACCTGCAGGGCGCAGGGCTGTTTTCTTATACTAACCACACATCAAGATTTTTTCAACAATGATGAATAATGATAGATGTCCCTACAGCACTCACTTGAGATATCTCTCCTTTTTAATGCTGTCGTTTAAAGTTTGTGGATCAACGAGGGTTTTATTTTCGATAACAAAAACTTTCCAGACTAATTTGATCCAAGGAACTCAAATAAAGTATCATAACTGAGAGGACCGCTTCAAGGACTGCCACTTCACTCTGGCGAAAGCACCCGTTCGCTAATGTCAATCCTACAGGGGAAATATTTTGCGATATCTCGTTCGCATTTCATTATTTTTAAATGTTTTATTTGCATTGGATAGCTCAGGAAGATCTCTATGCAGGGCCTTTTTTACTTTTCAATTTTGGTTGCAGTTTTTTTTTTTTTTTTTTTTTTTTTTTTTTCTTTAATCGAGGATACTTCCATTTTCGAAACCGGTTCCGAAAGGGAAATTATCTTTATAAGAAACAAACTTGTAATCAAAATCGCAAAAGTTCAAGAGAGGACATGCATAGAGATTGACCTGAGCTATCCAATGAAAAAAAATATATTTAAAAATATTGAAATGCGAACGAGATATCGTAAAATATTTCTCCGATAAGATTAACATTAGCGAGCGGGCGTTTTCGACTGAGTGAAGTAGTTTGTGTTGTATGACCATGTGTTCTGACCAATTTTCATAGCAGAAAAACGTTTTGGCACTACCAATAAAAATAAGTAAATTTGCACTTCGATCATTTTTAAAATAGCAATAAATGCTTCTTTTTAATTAGAATTTTAAAATTCTCTTTAAAATGTAATGTGACTGCTTACAGTAATATAATACAGTGACATTTTTAGATGAGTCGCAGACAACAATTGCAATAATTGTAATTGCAAACAGTTTTAAGATATAACTTATAAGTTCATTCCAAGATTTCAAAAAATACAGGGTGAACATAAAGACTTTCGCTGTTTATGAAAATGTATTGCTCGAAAAGTAATTTATTTTTCTGGAAATGGTAACTGTAGTAATAGAGTTTTCTATGTGTTGCATTAGTAATATTCAACGTGCCATCCATGTATACCTTGTAGAGTGTCAAGTCAGTATCCCACTTCTCTTTATGTACATTTGAGTACATCTTTATGTTTTCTCTTTATCACTCTTTTTTTAGGGCTTTACAGAGGACAGAGTCTTTGCCACAACAGTCCGTGATGTTAAATTTTTTTTTCTTGTCAGGAAAACAGACGTTGAAAGAAATGTTACAGAGCAAATGTTCAAACATATGCAGCAAGAACACTGTAAAGAAAATCTCAAATTGACAGAAAAAACTGTCAATTTTGGCGCCAATGGAATACCGTTTAATTTACCGAAAATATCTCTGTGTATTTTCATTAAAAGTTTTTTCTGTAAAAAATATATATATATATATATATATATACTTTTTTTACGGAAAAAAACTGTTTTTCTTTAAAACAGTTTTTTTCTGTAAAAAATACAATATTTTTCTGTCAAAATTACTGTTTTTTTTTGTTTTTTTGTTTTTTTTTGTTTTTTTTTTAACAGTGAACTGGAGTGCCGATTTAACATTATCTGAGATACAACGCGAACGCACGTGGAAGTTAGCTAACACAACATGTTTTTATAAAAATCTCTGCAGTTGCCATTTCCAAAAAAACAACAAATGTCTAAGTATAATACTTTTAGAAATGTATCGTGATCAGAGAAATACTGTATGCTTACTCTGTATTTTTAGCTGACGTCATCAATATTTGAGTAAGTTAAAAATAGATGCATATATTCGTTTTCATTATTTATAATAACAAAATACTTATTAATAGTAACTTTAACTTATTTCATTTATAGTCTATTGCGTAGTTTTTATTTTTCGAAGTATATCTTTCGAAATATTTTCTTCGCTTTATTTTATAAATATTAACCAGGAAGTCTTTCTATACACGCATAATAAAAGATTTTGTAAGCCAGGAAAGTATTTTTTTGCCGAAATTACTTTTCCCTCTAGCATTCAATCACAACATTCGCTGTTATACAACACGCAACTTATGTCAAACAGACACCTAATTAAGGGATAGATTTGCTACGATATGACAAATTTTCTTTTACTAGATGATATTTCTTCCCTTTGATCACTAATAGAAAGCGAAGAATTATTGAATCTATGAGAATATGGATATATAGTTTGTTATTCGAGAAAATCTAATTTATCTGTTTCGGATTTCTTATTGATATTTATATGAAGTTTTATCAGTTCAAAAGTAATTTCTATATTCTGATAAACAACTTTTGGGAACAATGTATTAGTCGTTTAGGCTAATGTATTCTAATTTTCTTTAATAAATGAGTCGCTGATTATTTTACTGTGATATAAATAAGTTAGAATTTATCTTATTTAAATACTGAAGAGGATGATTTTTACACGACGACGGTACCTATTAAAAACAATTCTTCAAGGAAATTGAAAGGGATGCAGCGAAGGGAATAGCAGAAGGTTGTTGATTCTTGGTGCATAGGTAGCATTTGAACATTCCTTGGTATAGATTATGAATCTGACAAAGCTACAGAAAAATGCATACTTGGGTTATCATATAACATTGCTGGTACATATTAATATACGAGGATTGTTTGAAAATTTTCGGCTTAACAGGAAAGGGAGAGAGATAGATAAAATTTTAAATATACTTATAATATAGCAAATGTACAAGAGCATATATGAAAGTATTTGCAATATTTATATTCACAGAAGAATCACTTTATTAAAGACTTACATTGCATTTACTATTTTCTCCCTTCTCTCTTTGTTCATGTTATTTCAGAAACTTTTCAACGCGTATATTATTAAAATTTACTTACTAATATTTAATACTTTTTCAGAATTTTTATTGAAAATATTATGTTTTAATAGATTAAATTGGTTCTTTTTTAGTTCTAAGTTAAATCAGTTTTATTTTAATCATTTGACTATTAATAGGTATACAAAAAGTAAATAAAAATAATAATGTATCATTTTTTTGTTTCGGTAAAAATCCCGCACTTGTCGCTGCACCCCTTTATTGATTACAGTTAATTTTGACAGAATATTTTAGGCACATAATGTAGAGATCGTACGCTCTTTAGAAATTTTAGCCTTATTTAAATGCAGAAAAACATTAAAAATCCTGCAATTAAAGAAGGTGTCTACAATTTCTGCTATTTAAATAATAAATAGATAATTCGATTTAAAAATTGTGGTAAACGCGTACGAACCTTGACATAACTTTTAAAATACATTCTGTGTCATATAGCCGACAGTCTTGATCTCTTCACGAAGCACTCTGCCCTAGTGCATATTTAGTATATACAGGGTGAACTAAAAGTCTTGCACGAGATTATAATAATTCATTACAAAATAACCGTTTGTATAATAATGTAACTTGTTGTATCATGGGATAGGTCAGTTTTAGTAGTTTTTTGTGTGCAACAGATGGCGCCAATTGGATTGGAAGGGATGGAAGAACACCCTGGCCTTCTCGCCCTCCAGATATTACTCCTCTGGATTTTTTCTTTTGGGACTATATCAAGGACAGAGTCTTTGCCACACGAATTGCTGACGTCGTAGAACTGAAGATTAGGATACAAGCTACTGTGTGTGCTGTAACAGAATACATGTTAAAGAACACTTGGAGGGAACTAGAATACCGCTTAGACATTCTCCGAGCTACTAAGAGGGTACACATTGAAATTTAATGAGGTACGTAGTCTTATAAAAAATATAACAATACTTACAATATATTTAAACAAACATATGTCTAATTATATATAATTAAACATATGCTTAGCAAAATAAATATTTATAATCAGGGCAAGACTTTTGGTTCGACCTATAATATAATTATGTAGAAGTTTATTGTTATAACAATCTCTGTTGCAAAATAAATGCTGTCAAACTGTGGACTAGTATAACATTATACTGTCAAATATTATCAGTGATAGTATTTTACTGCGTAAAAGGGCATCAAAATATAAATCAATATCCATCCTACGAGTTATCAAAAATATCCTCAGAATATTTCTCTGCTTTTCAATAAAATCGTGTTAGCATATTTTCTTCTACACTGCAAATAGAAGCGTCTCAAATCCAGATACAAATATGTCCAAGATCTGCGCAAACTTTGTTTTGTAAAACGTCTGTTTTTATATAACATTTCTTTAATTCTATAACATCTACCAGTGTGTAGGACTTCTAAAAATAAAGAAACGCTTTTCCAAATCATAGGTAACACGTAAGAAGTTTTATTACATTTTCGTTTATTGTTATATTACATTTTTGTAGACTAAGAAATATTTTTTTAGGCTGTAGGTGCCAACTTTTGTGATCTCACAGATTCACAAGTACATTCATCGACATGGAAATACAGGGGGAATCATATTATTTAAATGATTATAATAATTAATTACAAAATAACCTGGTTGTATCATTGTATAGGTCAGTTTTAGTAGTTTTTGGGGCAATAGATGCGCGAATTGGATTGGAAGGGATGGACCAACACCCTGGCCTCCGCGCTCTCCAGATATTACTCTTCTGGATTTTTTCTTTTGGGGCTATATCAAGGACAGAGTCTTTGCCACACCAATTGCTGACCTCGAAGAACTGAAGACTAGGATACAAGCTGTTGTGTGTACTGTAACAGAAGACATGTTAAAGAACACTTGGCGGGAACTAGAATACCGCTTAGACATTCTCCGAGCTACCAAGTGGGCACACGTTGAAATATACTGAGGTACCTGGCAATATTAAAAAAATTATAACAGTACTTACAATGTATCCAAACAAACATATGTCTAATTATAATAGTTTGGGCACAATAAATATTTATAATTCAAGGCAAGACTTTTGGCTCACCCTATATGGTTGAATTAAAAATATATGAATCATGATCGAGTTGAAAATTACTAATATTATGCTAAATGTTGAAGATTAATTTTATGCTCTTGGACAAATACGTTAGCTAAGCGGTTAATTTACATAATTATATAAACTTACTTAACAACCTTGTATTATTTAGTACCTAAGGGAGGCCACTCATCTTGGCAAGCCATGCCGAATTTTGTATTACTGTTCGGATAATATGGTTGTTTGTTTAGGTGTTTAAGGCGCTAATTACCATATACCAACCCTTGATTACTGCAGAGCGAAATTTACGCTAGTAATTTGTACTAGAAATTTTCGCCTTATTTGAAACAGAAATTCTACCTTTGCATGAGTCAAAATACTGGTGGAAGCTTGCCCTGTATTGCTACCGGTAGCCGGCCTCTACTCATCGCGAGGTGCTGGGTACGTATTCTGGTTCAGACTTGTTTGCTCGTAGTGGGTCGCGACGACTTTTAGCAGAAATCCCGATCTGTTATGTCTGTGTGTGAAATATAGGACTCTACGTGCCTTTTAAAACCAACTAATCAATCTGCTGCTACAACCGTCCGTCATTCAAACGTAAGATCTCTGAGGCTCATCTACTTATAACACTGTCACCGAAATTCAACTCTTATTGTTCGCATTCTCGTCACATAACGTATAGAAAGAATCGTATACAATTCACCGTGATGTCGGTACGTCATAACTTGAGAAGAGTTACAAATGACGAAAAAAAATCGAATCGGTCATTTCGAAAACTACGTAAGCCAAGTTTTTTCCAACTATATTTTTTTTTGTCGCAAATGCTTCCTTAAAGGTGATCTGGGTTAAAATCACATAAGTCATATTACTTCTTCTTCAAACAATACCTTCTAATGAACAGAGGAAACATTTCGCAATATTTCCCATTAAATAAAAGTGACATAAGCCAGATAGGATATCGTTGGGATAGCTCAGTAGGGAGGGCGTTGGCACGGCAAGACAAAGTACCCAAGTTCGAATCCTGATCCCGGCATATTTTCGCTCTGTTGGAAAAAATGTTTACTATGATACTCCAACCATTGGATAAATACCTTCTAATTTTCGTTCATTAGTCAAACAACATAAAGTTAGCGTCTTCAGTGGTTTTTGCATGCAATACCATACTGAGTGCGGATACCATATTACAATACCATATTAAAACATAAAAATACTCCTGTATAAGTGCTATCTTCATTAATTTTGATTAAAAATATGCTTAATATGACTGTTTTGTCCAAATTAAATACCACCTAACCTTGTTTCTTGCTAAAACAACATAAGTCAGGAACAGTTTTTCTGTTATTCTTTTTATTATTTATAAATTTTAAATATCATTCGGTATTTACAAACTTTGATGTCCGAGCTCTATAATCAGCCCAACCCCCCCCCCCACCCATAAAAATTCGTTTACTTGTGAATAATACAGTTGTATTTAATTGCTGGAAGTTCTGATTCTGTGACTTATGTGGTTTTTGAAATGATCGATTCAATTGTCACAGCGATTTTACATTAGAATTACCAAATGGCTGTCATTTCAAAGTCTTTATGTGACGAATTCAAAAAAGTCACTATTTATGTAGTGACTGTGACACTTGTCACCATTTGTGACTTTATAGTGAGATCATTAGGCGCCGACTTACGGAAGCGAAATCTGCAATCAGGCATACTTAAACACTAATTTTAAAAAGTTTTTTTTGGTCCTAATTAATCACTTAGCTTTATTAAGAGCCTACACTAGTCACGCGAAGAAACGCTCACGCTAATGTTAAGTCTATGGGAAGGTTATTCCGCGATTTCTCGCTCGCATTTTAATATTTTTAAATGATTTTTTTTTGCATAGGATAGCTGAGGCCAAACTCTAACGTTGTTAGTTTTTACTTTTTCGATTTTGGTTCCAGTTCTTTTATATAAAGGTACTTTCAATTTCAGAACCGGTTCAAACCGGTTCCAAAATTTAAAATGTCCGCTTATAAAAAAACTGTAACCAAAATCAAAAAAGTAAAAACTAACAACGTTAGAGATCGACCTCAGCTATCCTATGCAAAAAAAAATCGTTTAAAAATATTAAAATGCGAGCGAGAAATCGCGCGATAACCTTCCCATAGATTTAACATTAGCGTGAGCGTTTCTTCGCGTGACTAGTGTAGGCTCTTAAGACAAAAATAGCATTTTAAAACTAGTGGTAGAAGTTTTCCTGGTCACACCCGTTTCCGCCGTTAATTCGTCCTCTATGAATGACATCACATCAACTGGCTATTACAATGAATATATTCTATTACAGTATGTACTCATAGTTACATGTCATTGCGTTCTTAAAAAGAGCAATCTCGTCTACAAATAGAAATTATCGTATATGTTCGCGTATAAGTCACTCCTTAAATTTGAGATGAAAACATGTTTAATACCAGTAATTCAGAAATGGTTTTCAATGTCTTAAATAATTTAGTAATTAAATAAGATTAAATAAGGCGTAGAAATTCATTCTGAATTACTGGTATTAAATCTGCTTTCATCTCGAATCTGCGGGTCGGCTTATACGCGAGTATATATGGTACTTCCACATATTATGTTTTTAAAAATGATTAAGCTATCTTTATGCTATGCGTAAACATAATTTAAATTTTAGTCTTTTAATGTTCAAAAGTATTGTATAAGCAATGCGTACCACATGATATTTATTTTATTCTACATTCAGAAGATAAAAGTATTGAGTTCGTGAAAATGCTTGACGCCGAGTTTTTAACACGTTGACGGACACTTGCGGATATAGCCGCAAAGCGAAGTTCAGAATGTGGCATGACGGCTATAGCCGCCCAAAACGAAACCGTCGTTTTTAGACACTACGGCTTTAGCAGCACAAATGTGCATTTACCGGCGTACAAGTAGAAGCCCAGTGTCATGTTTTGGGAACATTTTTTTAGGTTGAAGTTCGTTTTCCACCTGTTATACGAGTTGCAGCTTCAGTATGCACGTGCAGGATGGCTAGTGGTCAGGGAAAAATACAGTTAAAAAATGATAATTACCAGTATATTCTTACAGAAAAATTCAAATAGACTATTTGATCGAATAATCAACAAATTTTTCTATAAGAATATACTGGTGTTTACCACTTTTTTGACTGTATTTTTCCCTGACCACTAGCCACCCTGACGTGGTTGTGAAGGGAGTAGTGCAACCTAATTAAAGGTGCTGAATTAATCAAAATTAAGTTTATTTAAGCAGAAAGAGTAAAACTATACTTCTAATATTCTAAAAATTACAAAAACATATAGTGTCAATTTTCGAACTTCACTTATTCCTACTGCCCGTCAATGTCTTAATACATTTACATGTTATGGGATGTCTGAATACGTATTGACTATTTTTGGAAGACCTGCCTTTTTGTCTGTGTATTATACAATTTTGTAGGCGCAGTAACTCAAACAGGGTTCGTACACTTTTACCACAATTTTTTAACAGATTGTTTCGCCTTATTTAAATGCAGAAAAGTATTACAAATCCTACAATTAAACGAGGTGTTTGCAATTTTTGCTATTTCAAAACTAAATAGAAAAATTCTGTTAAAAAATTGTGGTGAAAGCGTACGAACTCTGTCAAACATTAAAGCTCAAAATTCTATGATATTCAATATATCCAGTTAAAATTGTACAATCATTAACTTTGTTTAGTTTTTATTGTATATTGTCTACCAGGTGGCGCTGCTATGTGCATATTTTTCACATTTACGTGACAGTTGTACCCGGACAGTTACAGTAACTAGAGTAAGATAGAATAGAACCAAACTTAATATGTAGGATACAAATCACGAAAAACTATGCTAATTCAATTTCGGTCTATATCAATGTACAGGGGGCGCTGTTAAAAATAGACGCTGTTTGTTATGCTTTATTTTAATTCTAAACGTCAGTACAGTAACTCCAGTTAAATTTAAAGAAATGCACTATATTTTATAATCGTTAGAGTATGCCTGTGCTATTGAAATTATTTAATTCGACTAATATCGAATAAATATTTTTGTATGGCCACAGCATGCCGATTCTGTTATTTAAAAAAATAAATAAATAAACTTGAGCATTCACAATCTATTAAAATGTAAAATATTTCCCATCTTAATGGAAATGGGTCAAATATATTTACTTACATTATGTTAAAACTGCAGATTGTCGGTAAGAAATAAAAAATAAATTGCGTGCAATTGTATCATTAACCCTTTGATTACGGGGTTGAGATATATGTCATCTCAGCGACTATTTCTTAATTCTTTTCACACCACTTTTTCAAAAATAATCTCTGTCATACACTTAAACTAGGATACTTTCTTCGACAAATAAATGCTTTAGGAAATTGTGGTTCGAGTGATTATAATAAAACTCGTCGGCGTTACCAGTTTTTTTTTTTATTCAGGAAATTCGAATTCATACCACAAATTCCAAACGAAGAATTTTTCCTTTAAGTAATCGCGAAATCTCTGTCATTGAATAAAACTAAAATTTCTATTTAAAAGTTCTGGTATGAATTGAGTATTTCTGAATTACAAAACTGGCGAAACTGGCAACCCTAATACTCGCCAGTTCTAGCACGTAATGAAAAACTTAATATTTTAAGCAACCATATTGGCCTTTTTAAAAAATACATTCAATTACATCTACAAAACATGTTTTATAAAAAAAAAAATGCTTAATTAGTACTTTTATCTTTCATCAGTTTAAAACAGGATTAAAGTCGAAATATTAATTTACCATATTATTTGATGATGAATAACAGCTGAGGTAAATTTTCATATATTATTAGACAGTGTTATCAAAACTTATTTTTTTTAATTCATTACAGGTAATTTAAACTGAACATTTTCTGAAGGGCCAAGTTTTAGAGAATAAGCTTATATTGTATATTTTAATTAAAATACAGCAATGTATAATAGTCTAATTAGATTCAGAACGAGAGTTCCAGTAACAAATATGAAGAAAACTGTATTTTAAGTATGTCCCTAAATGTATCGTTTGTGTGTCTAATTAAATCTGCACTTGCCTGCTTAATTAATACTTTAAACGAAATTCTTTACTGTTAAAAATAAAATTTGTTAAGTACATTTTACCACTCAGTATTCTGTTACTATTAAAATTTCATTTTAAGAGTAGTACGAAGCTTACTTATTGCATTTATTTACCTTTTTAATTTGGAATCTTCTAGAGAAATGCACCATTGAAAGAAAATAAGTTGCTATAACATGATTCGTAAAAGTCTTTTAAAAGTAATAAAATAACTTTCCTGTTGGACTAATTAGTTTCTAGCTCTGTGAGATAATATTAGGATATTTGAGGAATAATTGAGTCTGGCAACTTCATCTATGTAATTTCTATTTGTTTTTACAAGAATTGATTGAAGATTTTGAACACTATTTTATCTCCAGAAATGAACGCTTTTCCAATTTTGTTTATATCTCATTAAATTTCTATACATGAACTATCCTGTTGATTAACAAAGGTACACTTGTGTACCATTTACGGCATCCAAAGTCGACTATTTTTATAATTATTTATCCTATAATTAATTTAATCTAAAAATCTTCAGGTTAAATTTCTATTAGAAATATACAAAAAAGATTATTGTAGGAAAATAGTGGTACACAAGTAATATTAAAAAAATATTTTTTAAGTCAATTCCTACTTAGGTCAACAAAGAAAAATTTTATTTTAGTTATTTTTATTAAATAGTTACAATTAATATAAATATGTATATACATATGACATAATCACAATATAAAGTGGCAAAATAGAAAGCGAATTTCCTTTTGAGCATTTGAATATGAATTTTGCTTTTTAATCATAAATATAAAAAATAAACCCGTGCAGCATTAATGTCCCACGTTATCTTTATTGAACAGTTTTTTATAATCATCGTTGCGGTATTTTATTTTTTGTTGGCATCACTAATTTGAGGAAAATCTTACATTTCATTTATAAAAACAATGGGAGAATTTTTTTTCTCCCATATAAAATTAAAATTAATTAATTAAATTTAATTAATGAATTAATATTTAAAAAAACTGTACCGTAATTTCGCGCGTATACGCCGCACCTCAGACAATTCGATTTCCTACCAGAATTTATTTTAAATAAAATGTGACTTACTTTTGCTTAGCACTTATTTGACTTCTTAGTTTCAATAAAATTTCCGGTTTGAAAAAGATTTAACTAAGCCGCGGGGCAAACGCGCGAAATTATGGTATTAGCATCAATTGTCATCCAGTACAAGTTTAAAAAAATGTATTTGAACTTGAATGGATGAATAGAAAATATTTTAATAACGACTGAAAATTTGAAGAAGATATATAAATATATAGAAAACGTTTTGACAGGAGCTAATAGTAGAAATTAAAAAATAGTAATAAAACAATTATCTGGGACAACCCTGTACCAACCAATAAAAACAAAATAGTCTTCTGAGAAGGATTAAAACAGCGGACTTCAGTCTATTACGTACCTCCCATATTTGCACTCTTAATAACAGTATAATTTAGGAAGAGTATAGCTCACTAATGTCCCAATTAGAAATCTTCACTATCTGAAATTTTTTGGTCCTGACGGAAATCAATAAAACTGAACCAACGCATCCCAGTTTGATTCAGTTGCTGAAAGAAGTGACAATTATTAACCAACATTGCATTACAATTAATTTTTGTTAAAGACATAAATATTTAAGATAAATTTAAAATAAAGAATTTTTCAGATTTTATGTCTACAATTCTACACATATACTTATTTTAATTGCTAAAAGACGTAAAATAAAATTTTATAAGCAGTAAAATAAGTTTTATTAGACTGGTGACATGTTTCGACTTCATCGAAGCCATTATCAAAACAAAAATGAATATTCTACAATCGCACGGTCTATATGAACATGAAGTTGTTATTTGAAACTCCATCATTTAATTTTTCATGTACATTTTCAAATTATGCACGTTATTTTTTATTCTTCATTGGATGTTTTATCCAAGTTTTAAAAACATCCTAGTAAAAATAAAAAACAACGGGCGTAATTTGAAAAAGTACGTGAAAAATTAAATCATAGTGTTTCAAATAATAACTTCATGTTCATAGACCGTGCAATTGTAGAATATTCTTCTATATATTTTGTTTTTAAAATGGCTCCGATGGAGTCGAAATATGTCAACAGTCTAATGAAAAGGAAACTTAATTTACTGGTTATAATTTTTTTACGCCTTTTAGCAATTAAAAGAGATATATTACTACAAGGTTTTATAATTTTTTATAATCCTGCACATTTTTGACGACGACAGAATAGTCTCTTGAAAGGACTTTGTCGCTAGTATTTCTCTCTGAATATCATGAATAAGCGTGCGAGATCTTAGTATCATTTGCTATTATTAGTTTAAATATTGAGTGAGTGATTTATTACAAATATTTATTATTTGAATGATTTTAAATTTAAGAAGACTTAATACATCGATGTTGCATGAGACATTTTGTCGCCAAAAAAGTGTTTCTGTCGTTTTTTAAAACGGTAACTATATTATAATAAATTTACCTTATTTTAGATTAAACCTACATGTACACACGTCTGCACAAAGAATTGTTGGGAAACGGGGTAAGTATTCGCCGTTATTTCCTAATAGTAATTTTTCACCTTATTCAGGAGAGAAATCTTGCTTTTAAATAAGGAAACGATTTTTATTTTAAAATACTGCTATTCCCTGACCACGGAAACAATGTTACCAGCGGGCTATTTTGTTTTAATTGCCACCAGTTTATTGTGAAAGTAAAATTGTCCTTAATTAATGACATATTAAATAAGATGAAAACAAAGCAAATAATACCATTTCAAAAAAGTGTTGTCAATCAAGCAATCTGAATTTTAAAAAGGAGTAGCCAACTAGCAACACTGTGGGGTAGTTGTCGCGTTAATAAGACTCTGTTTTTGTGATTCAGATTAAATTTACGCTGCTGTTTTGCGTTTTTGTTAAGGTATTGTTTTTATAAAGTTACTTTCGCTTTTGAAACCTGTTCCGAAAGTGAAAGTAGCCAGTAGTCTCATAAAAAAAAAATGCAACCAAAGTCGTAAAAGTGAAGACTAGCCTGTTTAGAAGATTAAATTAAGCTATCCTATGCCAAAAAAATAAAATAAAATAAAAAAATAAATAAAAATAAATAAAATGCAATCGAGAAATTTGAAAAGAACACTCCCATAGGTTCAACATTAGCTTGCGAGTTTCTTTCCGTGACTTGTGTAAGCTCTTAAGTTTGCAAGCTGCTGAGTAATCACGTACAAATGTTTCATTTTTTTTTTCAAGAGAAATGGTAAACAACTAGATGACAAAATTTTATCGCTAAATGCATAGAAACACGTGATTTATTTGATAGATACAATACCAAATATAGTACAGTACAGTAACACAAAAGAATAATACATATAGTACAGTAATACCAAACAGAGTACAATGGAAATGTACGATAGTATACGCAGTATAACCCTTTGGATTTTTTAATCCATTTATGCCTAGCGTCGATGCTTTAGTAAAATGGGAAAGAGTGCATTTCACACCACTTTTTTTTTAAATAGAAATTTGGTGTCATATTTTATCGAGGACTGCTCGATAAAATAAGACACCAAATTTTTATAAAAATAAAAGTGGTGTGAAATGCCCTTTTTCTCATTTTACTAAAACGTTAAAAAATTGGGACGCTAGGCATAAATGATTTAAAGAAGCTTCGTGTACTTCTGATTTTCAAATAAAATTATAGCGTATATACTCTGTTTTTACGTACAACTACATTACTACAGCACTGTGTAAACAGAAAAAGTAAAAGTTCAAACGTAAAGATGATATCCATGTTGAAAATGATCTATCAAAATTGTAAGGGAGCAAAATAGTAGCTAGACCGAAATGTCCTGCTTTGGTTTTGTTTTACAAACGAAAGCAAAAATACAAACTTACTAATAATGTAAAGTTTCATAAATGATACAAAAACAAAATAAATTACATCTTCAGATGTAAAGAATGAACGAACCAAATACGTACTAGATTGTCTTTTCTGATGTACTTGCTTTACATAATAACGAAGGCGTTTCTCTATTGATAGCTTATTTTCCTATAAGTATATGAAATGAAACAATTCCAATGAATAAAGGGAAATATAGGAAAAGGAAATGAAATATTGAGCGGAAATTACTTTTATCATAAAGTCCCTAAATAGCATTTAATGCGTTTCTATACATATTTTCTCGTGTAAATAAATATTCGAAAGGAGTCGTTATTAAACAATCAAGAAAAACAGATATTTATGAAAACAATAAATGGACTACCTATTCATCAAATGAAGTATTGTATAATTTCGGGAATGGAAATGCGTCCTGTGGTTTTTAATGGAATTTGTTAAGAAACAGTAATTTCCAAAAGTTCTCTTCTGGTTATTTTTTTAGATTAAATAAGTCAATAAAATTTTTTAGAAAATACTGTTGTCTAAATTCTCGGAACCGTACAAAAACGTACTAAAAAAACCGCCTAGACTGTCGCCCTTTTTGTGTCTACACGTGGGCCTAGTATTTGGGGGACGGTGTCAATAACCGTAGATACGTCACAAGCGGAGACACATTAATTACAGGTATATGGTTTATATACATAGCGTTCGTACGGGGTGCTGGAATTTTCAGGTTTTTATCAGCATTTTCTTATAGAAAAACTCAAACTTATATAATCTACTCGATTACATAATTCAAGTTTTTCTATAAGAAAATACTGGTACCACTTTCTATAAGAAAATACTTTTTCACGTGACTAAATAGAAAAATGTACGCTTTGAACTAGTTTTACTCGATGCTGCACAGGATTGTAACGTATCGGGGGGGGGGGGGTATCAGAGATTTCTCAGACTGGTTTCATCCCGAATCCAATTAAACAAAAATAGCATTAAAATATAGAGAAATTTTCTATTTGGTTACCGACTTAGTAACAAACTAAGAAAAAATTGTTAAAAAATTTCAATTGATCAAACTTAATGTATCAGTTTTGAAGAAATGTCTGTTATTGTTTTGAGTATAAAATAACGAATGAATTAAAAATTTATAAATTCGTCCTTCCAGTGCAAACTTTCAATAGAAGAAAAAACAAGAATGAAAAATTATCCATGAGACATGCATTATGAAGCAGATTATAACAATAACAGAACCCAAGTAGCACAAAATGGTTATGCAAGCGTTAGCAAATTGTTGGCTTATTGTCGACTCATGTTGTCCCACAGTAAGAAATGTCCATTTTTACGTACAATTGGAAAATGAACAATATGCCAATAAAGACCTAATAATGGTCCAACCGTTCGCTGCGCAGAATCTTTCTTAGCTGATTGGAGAGGTCTCTATACCGCTTATTTCCCACCTATTTCACAACCTTACCAATGCCTATCCTAACATTTTCCAAAGGTTTCCTCAAACTGGCAACGGTGGGCCAACATGCCATTCTGCTTGAGAATGTTACCTAGAAATTTCAGCAGCCAACTATATGATCTATGTAATTTATACACATCACGTCATACATTAAAAATTATGTTTAAAAATGCCTACCACAGCAGAAAACGCAATTCCAGCAATTAGAAAATTTAAATTTACAATAAATGGATCTATATAATTTTAAATTTTCAGAATTTTTTAGTACGTACATTGTATATGTATGTATATATATGTATGTATATATATATATATATATACAGGGTGTCCAAAAAGTCTGGAAACGGTCAAATAACTCGAGAAATATACATCGGATTGAAAAACGGCAAAATGCATGTTCAATATTTTTGAAAAATCTATTTAGGGATATGAAAGTTGCCCCCCCAAGGGGGAAAGGGGGGCAGCTTTGAAATCTTAAATGATGACCCCATTTTTTATTGCAGAGTCGGATTCTACGGGAAAAAATACATAACTTTTGTATTGAACATTTTCTTCAAAACAATGTAGATGACGCTGTAATCGAGTGCCATACTTTGAGAATCGTTACCATTGCAATGCCTGGAAATGCTCGAATAACTCGAGAAATATACAACGTATTGAAAAACGGAAAAATGCATGTTCAATAGTTTTGAAAAATCTATTTAGGGATATCAAAGTTGCCATTTTTCTAAAATATTAAACATGTATTTTTCCGTTTTTCAATCTGTTTTATATTTCTCGAGTTAACTATTATTTTGTCTTAATAGTTATTTTTGCTATTATCTGCTTGTAATAATAGTAGTATATGTTTATACATTTTTAACACTTTCCAACCTAGTTGAAAAATGTTTATGACTTCGGTTTGTCTGGCCGTATGGCCGTCTGTCCGTGCTCTAACTCCCGTAAATATGCTCGGATTGCTCTGCAATTTTTATATGTTATTGTAGTACTCTATAGCATGTTCCCTATTTCAACGGAAGTGTGTAGCACTTATAGTTTTTTTACAGGGACACTCAAAAGTATTTCGTTACATTGCGATCTATGGGGAAAAATCATTTGCGGTTTATTTTAATGATGTTACTCAATTTCAAACACATTGTAATTGATATATATCACTAAGGTGCATTACAAGAAACTTAATATGGAATAGGGTGTGCATAGCACTTATAGTAACTTTACAGGAACAGTCAAAAGATTTCCGTTACATTACATCTATGGAGAAAAATCGTCTGCTATTTATTTAAATAATGTTTCATTATTTTAAACGCATTGAAATTTATATATATCACTAAGGTGCATTACAAGACGCTTACTACAGAATATTGTGTGTATAGCAGTCATCGGTCATTTACAGGGAGACACAAAATAATTCTCTACTGTCTGTTTACAATAATTCCTGGAAATGCGTTTTAAGTTACTGAACGCGATTTTAAATTTAACTCACTTTTTGTGTATTTACGTGGTGTGTATAAATTCTGTAGATCATATACAGGGAAGCACAAAAATTTGCGAACACATTTCCATTTATTGACAAACTCCAGAAGGAGAATTTTAAACTGTGCTACGCTTTTTCTAACTGAACTAAAATTTAGCATCCTATGTAGTATATATACAAATTTATAGATCATATACCGGGCTGAATAAAAGTATTCGGATATTTTTCCGAATACTGTATAGGTTGCAAATTCCTTAAATTATGTTTTTAAATATGTTATGCGTTTTCCAAATTATTTACTTAGATGCTATCTTTCAGCTTATTAAAGGGTATGATTTGTAAAATTATTTTGGAAGCGTTGGAAAGTGTTACATAATCTATGCTTGAAGCATGATTTTTCGTTCTTGTTTATTATGGCTTCATTTATGTTTCAGCATTTAGTAGTAAAACAACGGAAAAGGGGGTGAGGCGTTGCTAAAATTTTATTGAACCATTGGTAATTTTTTCATTTCAAACGTATGTTAAAATTAGAGCTACTTCTCCAAACGAATAATTATACGTTAAAAAATATATACCAGAAATTTGTTATGTGTGTTTAATTCTGTTGTAATTTAATACGACATTTTCTAAACGTATTCAAAAATTCTTCCTTAGACAAATGCCACTTTAATAGTACGCAAAATGACTACATTATTTAAATTTCAGTAAATGACACATTCGTTAAAATTGAATAAACTTTAAGTTGTGTACTTTAGACAGTTATTTAAAATTTTTCTAAACGTAAATGTAATTTTTTCATACATTTATATAAATAAATTGTACTCGAAAGGGTTAAAATTATTTGTACGAGAAAAATCAGAAAATAAAATATAAATCGGTGTAAAATGATACATGAAGTCGCGTGTAACCGTGGTATATGCCCATTGTGCAACTTGTATTCCTAATTATTTCTAAACGTAATCTTCAATACTATATTTACTGCTTCATCACTATCTCAATTTGTATTGTGCACAGAGATTAATCTACATGTTATTTTTAATTCTTCTGTTGTGATGTTTGAAAGTACACAACGCATATCCAAAGTATTCTTCCGTATATACTCACATTCGTTTTTTATTTCATGACTAAAATGAAATAAACTAATCATTTGTTCAAGCAAATATGTTAAAACTGGCATTCATCAATTTTAGTAAAATAAATACAAGTTAAATATAGTTAAATATAGTTAAATAAAGCAAGCATGCAAAGGGATAACCGACTGTGTATGCAATCATGTGGACCCATATACGCTACACATGCCTGCAGGTCGCCCAGCAGTTTTCATATACTGTACCACACATCAAGATATTTTCAACAATTATGAATAATGATAGATGTTCACACAGCACTCACTTGGGATAGCTTTCCTTTTTTTGGAGCTGTCGTTTAAAATTTTTGGCTTGGCGGAACAACGAGTGTTTTTTTTTTTCTATAAAAAAACTTCTCCGACTAATTTGGTCCAAGGAACTCAAATAAAGCATCATAACTGGGCGTTACTTTTTGAAAAAGAAAGATGGTATATTTTTTATTATTTGGTGTTTCTCGACTATTAATTTACGCATTGCATTTAATAGAAGGCATTATATCCATTGGATTGATTCCTGTACCTTTTTATAAGATTACATGTGACATAATTAGTAGGTAGTGATAATGGTGTTCTCCTGAAGGATAGTTGTATATTATCAAAGTTTTCTTTTCATACCGGATAAAATATACAGGAAAAATAAAAGCAAATAAATTAAATCTTTGATGATTATGAAACACTAATTAAAGAAAACGCTCAAGCCATTGAGGTAGTCTTTCGCACTGCCTCTAGAACATAAAAAATACTTGGTGGACGTGTTAAGAGGCTACTATCTCACTCGGGTGATAACACTCGTGTTAATCCTATGGGGGAAATATTTTACGATATCTCGTTCTTATTTCAATATTTTAACACGTTGACGGACACTTGCGGCTATAGCCGTCAAAGCGAAGTTCACAATGTGGCATAACGGCAATAGCCGCCCAAAACGAAACGGCCGTATTTAGACACTACGGCTATAGCAGCACAAATGTGCCTATACCGGCGTACAAGTAGAAAGCCCAGTGTCATGATTTGGAAACAATTTTTTAGGTTGAAGTTCGTTTTCCACTTGTTATACGAGTTGCAGCTTCAGTATGCACGTGTAGGATAGCTAGTGGTCAGGAAAAATTCAGTCAAAAAATGATGATTACCAGTATATTCTTATAGAAAAATTCAAATGGATTATTTGATCGAATAATCAACATAAATTTTTCTATAAGAATATACTGGTGTTTATCACTTTTTTTACTGTATTTTTCCCTGACCACTAGCCACCCTGACGTGGTTATGAAGGGAGTAGTGCAACCTAATTAAAGGTGCTCAATTAATCAAAATTAAGTTTATTTAAGCAGAAAGAGTAAAACTATACTTCTAATATTCTAAAAATTACGAAAACATATAGTGTCAATTTTCGAACTTCACTTGTTCCTACTGTCCGTCAATGTGTTAAAATTATTTTTTTTTTCATTGGATAGCTGAGATCAATCTCTATGCAGGCTCTTTTTTACTTCTTCGATTTTGGTTGCAGTATTTTTATTGAGGGTACTTTTACTTTTGAAACCGGTTCCGAAAGTGAAAGTATCCTAAAAAAAAAACTTCAAAATAATCAAAATTGAAAAGTAGTCCAGGCATTAGGGAATAAAAAAGAGCAAATAAAGGAAAGTTTTGGTGTAGTTTTTTTTTTGGTCGCTGAACACGAATCCGAGGTTTTCCAACAAAATTTTTTTCGGGAAATATGTTTTTTTTTTACAAAAAACGTGTAAAAAAACGGACTTTTTCCGTTTTTTCAAAAAAATTCCAAAATTGTGCATTTTACGTGAAAATTAGCAATATATGAATTAAAGAAAATAAAATTTCCTATATTTTATGTTATGAAAGTTTTTTTCTCTGATCAATGGTTTAGCCGTGAGAGTGCCGCAAAAAGGGTGTTAAAAACAAAAAACTGTAAAAAAGCGGAAATTACGGTAGTGTATGTCGATGTAACATAAAAACTAACCATTTTACGCAAACGGTAACCATTAATGATACTAAAGATTATATGTTTGACTGTATTTTATACATTTGAGGTAGAGGAATAGTGCGGATCCTGCGCCAGGGAAAGGTGGGAGCAGTGGAGCAGTTCCACCTTCTCTCATGAGTCGAAGGTGCTCCTCCGCCGGAGTGCTCATACCTACTTTTAGTGCGTTTAAGAAACAAAAGCACTTTCACCATTTTGTAGAGCATAAAATTCTCTACAACAGGCAGTATTCATGTTTGTAAATTGTCCAAATAGGGGGTAAGATGATATGCCATGAAAATAGGGCTAAATTTGGAAAAAAATATAAAAATCCACAAATGACGTTAGTTTTTGCTTAATAACCCACTTTTAGTGCATTTTAGAAACAAAATTGTCATAATCAACTTTTTAAAGCATGAGATAGTCGATAGTTTCATTTATTATAGGTTGACCGCTAATAAAAAAACCTAGTTTTCGACCTTCTACACCTTGTGCGTTTTTCACAATATTGAAAAAACCAATATTTTTCGGCACTTTTTTCGATTTTTCTTAAATAACTCAATTTTAGTGCATTTTACATAAAAAAGCACTTTCACCATTTTGTAGAACATAAAATTCTCTACAACATGCAGTATTCAGGTTTGTAAATTATCCAAATAGGGGGTAAGATACGGAGCATGGAAAATAGGGTAAAATTTGCAAAAATCCACTAAATACGTTAGTTTTTGCTTAATAACCTACTTTTTTTTGCGTTTTAGAGACAAAAGCACTTTCACCATTTTATAGAACATAAAATTCTCTACAACATGCAGTATTCATGTTTGCAAATTGTCCAAATAAGGGGTAAGATACGGAACCGGGAAAATAGAGTTAAATTTGGAAAAAATGTAAAAATCCACAAATGACGTTAGTTTTTGCCGTATCTTACCCCCTATTTGGACAATTTACAAACATGAATACTGCATGTTGTAGAAAATTTTATGCTCTACAAAATGATGAAAGTGCTTTTGTCTCTAAAACGCACTAAAAGTAGGTTATTAAGCAAAAATTAACGTCATTTGTGGATTTTTACATTTTTTCCAAATTTAACCCTATTTTCCCGGCTCCGTATCTTACCCCCTATTTGGACAATTTACAAACATGAATACTGCATGTTGTAGAGAATTTTCTGCTCTACAAAATAGTAACTGTGATTTTTTCTGTAAAATGCACTAAAATTGAGTTATTTAAGAAAAATTGAAAAAAGTGCCGAAAAGTATTGGTTTTTTCAATATTGTGAAACACGCACAAGGTCTATAAGGTCGAAAACTTGGTTTTTTAAATTAGAGGGTCAACCTATACAACATACCCAAAAATCAGAACTACCCGAATTTTTGTAAGGTAAAATGCTATTTCTACTGGACTACAATGTTACTGCATCTCAGAATACGAGCTCTCCGGAGGAGTATCACCCTGGTGTCGGATCCGAGCTTTTCCTCTACCTCAAATGCATAAAATATAGTCAAACATATAATCTTTAGTAACATTAATAGTTAACATTTGCGTAAAAGGATTAGTTTCTATGTTACATTGACATACAGTACCGTAATTCCCGTTTTTTTTTAGTTTTTTGCTTTTTCCACCCATTTTTGAGGCACTCTCACGGCTAAACTATTGATCAGAGAAAAAAACTTTCAATACATAAAATGTAAGAAATTTTATTTTCTTTAATTCATATACTGCCGACTTTCACGTAAAATGCATAATTTTGGAATTATTTTGAAAAAACGGAAAAAAGTCCGTTTTTTACACGTTTTTTGTAAAAAAAAAACATATTTCCCGAAAATTATTTTGTTGGAAAACCTCGGATTCGTGTTCAGCGACCCAAAAACATAAAGGTACCCCCCCCCCCAAAAAAAAAAAAAAACTACACCAAAACTTTCTTTTATTTTCTACCAAATGCCTGGACTAAAGTACAAAAGTACCTGCATAGAGATTGACCTCAGCTATCGAACACAAAAAAATCATTTACAAATATTGAAATGTTTACGAGATATTGTAAAATATTTTCCCCACAGGATTGACATTAGTGAGCGGGTGTTTTCGCCTGAGTGACCTAGCCTCTTAATGGCTTGCGAATCTGGTAGTAAATGTTGCAATAGTGGTTGGGGACTTCTCAATACCATAATGTTAAAAAAGAGCATGAGAAATAGAAGAAGGAAGGGAGAAATTCTGCGGGTAATTCCTTAAATCTGTTTTGAAGAAAGAAAAAAATATATAGATGCCTCTTTACTAGCGCCACCTATAAAAAATTGAAAATAACATTAAAGCGAAATATTTGAACATTATCAGAAAACGTGCTGTCAGACTCCATTGAGTGTTCCTATGTTGCCAGTCAGCTAATCTTAAAAAAACAATTAGATTACTTCATTTCCACCAGTTTTATCAAGTAGCAATATTCGTCTTATTTAATGAGAGATTAAATAAGGTGCAAAAAAGGCGAATTATAGTATTTCCGAAAAAAGGGTGTTACATAGCTGCCAACGTTTACGCTTTTTTGATACCACTAAAAATTAACAGAAATTTTTGTCTTAATGAATCACACGATTTCGCAGATTTAATAACATAAAATTTACTATAAAATTTTAGTGGTAGGAAAAAAGCGTAAAAGTTGGCAGCTATGGTGTTAGCAATCAAGTGTTTTGAATAACAAAAATAATAGCCGCATGACAATACTGGTAAACACACCTTCTTCAAAATCGTACATATGACGTCACACCTTGTTTAAACACCTATTCCGCTTGTCACATTTCGAGGACAGAGGTAATAGTTTGAGGTAATAGTTGATCCCTTAAACCGCATTCGTGACGCATAATGTGCTCAGGGTCCTTGATTGTCCCTTCCAGTATTTTTATTAGAAAATTTGCCTTATTTAATCAAAGTTTTTCTGCGGTTAAATTAGTCAAGTATATCTACTGTGAAAAACCGGTTACAAATGATTAAAAATTCTGTAAAGAAAACTCGTCAATTAATAGAAATTGGATTGTTCTTATTTTGATAGTTTTTTCATGGATACTGAATGCAAATACAATGAACATTGTTATTTCGAATATAATATTTCACTTTTCAACAGATTATAATTAATTAGTCAAAAATTATACCAATGGAACTTTTTCAATCGGCATTGTATTTTACGTTGACTTATTCGAGTACTATATCGTTAGAGAGAAAAGCATATATTTCAAATAGAAAAATAAATCGGAGATAAGTGATGAATAGTTGCGATGTGATCAGTTCTAAAGGAAGTAATATTGATTAATTATTTTTTATAATGAATTTAAGATAAATATTTCTATTTTTCTAAAACCGACTTAAACATATATCTTTTTTCCAAGTAACATTAAACAATTTAATCCTCACGAAAATGGCTAAAAGTATTTAAAACTTCAATGTTCCTGACGCTGATTAATGTGTGCATAGAAAACTTTTTTACAACATATAGCATACATTTACTCAAAAATTTACGAAACATTTTATTCGCACGGAATGCCAATGCTCTGTACTAACAAAAAATGATAATTTTTTAAGATAAATTATTTTTGGGAAGATACTGTTGGGGGTTACTTTTATCATTATAATTATAAGATGATATCATAAGATTATATATATAATAATATATATAATAAGACTTAATTACTCTCTAAGAATGGTTTCTAAAATAATTCGAAATTTAAAAGGGTGACATGAGCGAAAAGCGTTTTTAAAACATTCTAAATTACTATTTCTGTGGAAATGTTAGGGATAGAAATTTGAAATTTGACTTGACTGTTACTTTTAAGACGTAAATGATCGCATAAAACAGTTTAAAAAAAATCGAAATTTAAAATGTTAAAATTGCGAAAAGCTTTTTAAAAACGTTTTAAATTACGATTTCTATGGTATAGTTAAGGATAGAAACTTGAAATTTGGCATGGCTGTTATCTAGACCTAGAGATTAAGTGCTTGAACGAAACAGTTTTCTAAAAATATGAAATTTAAAATGCAGCAAGAGCTAAAAACGTTAAATTCTGCTGATAAGTCCTTATATCTGGTTTGCTGTAAAGGAGCTGGGGAAGAATATATAGAAGACACTTCACTGGCGCCACCTATAAAAATGATCTGAAAATAAAATTACAAAAGAAATATTTAAACATTATCAGAAAACGCGATGTCAAACTCCATTGAATGTTGCTATATTGCCAGTCAGCTACTCTTTTAAAAAAAAATTATTACTTGATTGCCACTAGTGCTTTGAAGTATTAATATTCGCCTTATTTAATGACAGGTTAAATAAGGCGAATCCGAAAAAAAGGTGTTAGCAATCAAGGGATTTGAATAATAATAAAAAAAAAAAAGGATCGTCTTGCCAATACCGGTGTACACCTTCTTCCAAGTGTATTATATATGACGTCACAACTTGTTAAAACACCTATTCCTCTTGTCACACTTCGTGGACCCTTATTTTTGTCCTTAAGTTTGAGGTAATAGATGAACCCTTAACCCCATTCGTGACGCATAATGTGCTCAAGGTCCTTGATTATCTCTACCAGTATTTTTATAGAAAAATTTGCCGTAATTAATCATTGTTTTTCTGCGGTTAAATTAGGCAAGAATATCTAATGTGAAAATTCGGTTACGAATGATTAAAAATTGTGTACAGAAAAATTGTTGTAAAGGGCTTAAAGTTTATTATTTTTTTTAAATCTTTTTAATTAAGACATTAAAAAAATATTCTTTTATTTGCTTGTTTCAAGCAAATATATGTGGATAGTTAATCAGAATTGTGAAGCATTTTCTTTACGCAAGGAGCATAAGTACTGTCTAAATTAATGGAATTAGGATTGTTCTTATTTCTGATATTTTTCTAATTGTATACTAAATGGAAAGACAATGAAATGCTTATTTTGAATATTGTATTTCCCTTTTCAACAGAATATAATTATCTAGTCAAAATTATATCAATATAACTTTTTCAATAGGCATTTTATTTAACGTTGACTAAATCGACTACAATATCGTAAGAGAGAAAAGCATATATTTCAAACAGAAAAAAAAATCGAAGATAAGTGATGCATAGGTACAATGTGATCAATTTTAAAAGAAAAAATGTTGATTAATTATTTTTTATAATGTATTTTAAAATAAATATTTCTATTTTTCTAACCGACTGAAACATATAATTTTTTTCAAGTAACATAAAACGATTTAATATTCACGAAAATTGATAAAAATTTGTAAAACTTCAACGTTTCTGACGCTGATTAATGTGTACAAAGGAAGATTTTTTACAACATATATCACACAATTATACACTGACGGAAAACAAATCCCAACACCAAGGAAAAATTATTGTAGAGAAATGAAATTTGGACAACGCATTTGTCTAGTTAACATGTTTAATTGATTAGATTTTCAAGATCACAGGTTCAGTTAAGCTCAAGAAATGCATTTCAAATGTGAAATGCTGTTACATTAATAGCCGGTGTAACCTCCAGAATTTTGAATGCAAGCCTGCAAACGTGCATGCATTGTGTTATACAGGTGCCGAATCCGAATGTCACTTTGTCGTATGGAGTTACATGCTTGTTGTACTTGTTATGTCAATATAGGGACGGTCAGGGCTGGCTGTGGATGATGATGGAGTTGTCGTCCAATGATATCCCATGCGTGTTCAATTGGAGACAGATCTGGTGTTCTCGCAGGGCAAGGTAACATGTCAACATTCTGTAGAATACGTTGCGTTAGAATAGCGGAATGAGGGCGAGCGTTATCCTGTTGAAAAACTCCTCCTTGAATGCTGTTCATGAATGGCAGCACTACAGGTTGAATTACCATACTGACGTACAAATTTGCAGTCAGTGTGTTTGGGATAACTACGAGAGTGCTCCTACTGTCATAGGAAATTGTTCCCCAGACCATGACTCCAGGTGTATGTCCAGTGTGTCTAGGTCGCAGACAGTTTGGTTGCAAGCGTTCCCCTGGCCTCCTTCTGACTAACACACGGCCATCATTGGCACTAAGGCAGAACCTGCTTTCATCAGAAAACACAACAGATCTCCACTCCATCCTCCAATGAGGTCTGTCTTGTCACCACTAGCGTCGCAAACGGCAATGGCTTGGAGTGAGACGAATGTACGCTACGGGGCGCCTGGTTCGGAGCTGTCCTTGACGTACCCGATTTCTAACAGTTCGTAGTGTCGCAGTGGTACCAACTGCAGCTCGAATTTCTGCCGCAGGCGCAGTACGATACGCCACAGCGGTACACCGAAAACGTTCCCTCACAGTAGTGCCAGGTGGCCGGCCGGAACCCGGTGTTCTTGAGGCAATACTATCCCTTGACCACCGCTCCCAAAAATCATGCACAGTGGATACATTCTGGCCAGGTCTTTTTGCAATATCGTGGAAAGAAAATTCAATTTCTCGTAGCCCTATTATACGACCTCGTTCAACCTCGGCGAGCTGTTGATAATGGTTTCTTCGACATCTTAAAGGCATTCTTTGTTAACATCAACACAATACGTCAAATTTCGAAGATAAATAACGCTCACAAACTTTACAGCACGCATTTAAAGCAAACCTGATTCACAAGTTCTAAGTGGCGCTACCAGCACCACACTTATGCGCGAAGCGCAAAATTTGAATCGATGTCATCTTTCAGATGTATAAACACGCCTACCAAATTTCATTTATCTAACACAAGTCTTTCTTGGTGTTGGGATTGAGTTTTCCGTCAGTGTATGTAACTACATTAACTCCAAAATTTACAAAACATTCGATTTGCATGGAATAGCAATACTTTTTATTAATAAAAAGATGATGATTGTTTAAGATAATTTACTTTTGAGAAGATACTAATAGGGGTTACTTTTACGATTATAATTGAAAGATTTTATTGAAAATAAGATTTTCTATAAGATTAATATATTATAATATATATTATAATATATATTATAATATATATAATAATATATATTATATATATATAATATATATATATATTATTATATATTTAATTACTCTCTAAGCATGATTTATGAAATAATTCGAAATTTAAAAGGGTGACATGAGCGAAAAGCGTTTTAAAAATATTCTCAATTTTTATTTCTGCGGAATTGTTAGGTATAGAAATATGAAATATGAAATATGACTTGGCTGCTACTTTTAAGACGTAAATGCACAAAACAATTTTAAAAAATCGAAATTTACAATGTTGAAAGCGCGAAAATCTTTTTAAAAACGTTCTAACTTACGATTTTTTTTGAGTTGTTAGAGGTAGAAACTGGAAATTTTGCATGGCTATTATCTATAGATGCAAATTCTTGACCAAAACAGTTTTCTAAAACTATGAAACTCAAAAGGGTGCAGGAACAAAAAGCGTTCTAAAATGACGATTTATCTGATACAGTTGATATAGAAGCTTGTATGTTGGTATGGTGATTACTTTTGATGTCTATATATTTTATACCTGTTTACCTGTGGCATAATTAGTAGGGGTGATAACGTTGTCCTCCTGAACGATAGATATGCATAATCAAAGTTTACTTTTCTACAGGATAAAATGTAAAGAAAAAAATTAAAATAAAAAATATTAATCAATTGGTAATTACCAGAAAATTAATTTTATTAATATTCAAGACATAGAGGTGGTACTTTTCGCTACCTCAGCAGTATAAATAATTACTTAGTAAACCCGTTAATCCCTTACGCATCTGTTACTAAACGTTGCAATAACTGTTGGAGACTTCTCAATATCAGAATGTTAAAGAAGAGCATGAGCAATAGATGAAGGGAGGGAGAAATTCTACTGGTAATTCTTATAATCTTTTAAAATCTGGTGTGAAGTAAGGGAAAAAAGTATAGAAGCTCGCGAAGAATATATAGAAGCCACTTTTCTCGCGCCACCTATAAAAAAGATTTGAAAATAATATTACAAACGAAATATTTAAACCTTATCAAAAAACATGAAGTTAGACTCTATTGAGAGGTCCTATATTGCCAGTCAGCTACTTTTTTTATAAAAAATAGATTACTTGATTGCCACCAGTGCTTTGAAGCAGTAATATTTGCCTTATTTAATGACCAGTTAAATAAGGTGAAAATAAAGCGAATTATACTATTTCCGAAAAAAAGGTGTTAGTAAGCAAGCGATTTGAATAATAATAATAATAATAATAATAAAGTATCGGCATTCCAACACTGGTAAACACATCTTCTTCCAAGTGTATTATATATGACGTCACAACTTCTTAAAACAACTATTCCTCTTGTCACACTTCGTGGACCCTTATTTTAGTCCTTAAGTTTGAGGTAATAGATGATCCCTTAACCCCATTCGTGACGCATAATGTGCTCAAGGTCCTTGATTATCCCTACAAGTATTTTTATATTATTAACATATTATAATATATATTATAAGATTTAATTGCTCTCCAAGCATGGTTTCTGAAATAATTCGAAATTTAAAAGGATGACATGAGCGAAAATCGTTTTAAAAATAGTCTTAATTTTTATTTCTGTGGAATCGTTAGGTATAAAAATATGAAATTTGACTTGGCTGCTACTTTTAAGATGTAAAGGCACAAAAGAGTTTTAAAAAATTGAAATATTAAATGTTGAAAGCGCGAAAAGCTTTTTAAAAAGTCCTAAATTACGATTTCTATGGAATTGTTTGGAGTAGAAACTTGAAATTTGGCATGACTATTATCTAGAGATGCAAATGCTTGCCCAAAACAGTTTTCTAAAAATATGAAATTTAAAAGGGTGCAGGGGCAAAAAACGTTCTAAAATGACAATTTGTGTGATACAGTTGATACAGAAGCGTGGAATTTGGTATGGTGGTTACGTTTGATGCCTATATCTTTTAATAAGGTTACCTGTAGCATAATTAGTAGGGGGTGCTAACGATGTTCTCCTGAAGGATAGATACACATATCCAATGTTGACTTTTCCTACCGAATAAAATGCAAAGAAAAAATTAAAAGTAAAAACAAATTAAACCATTTGTTACTTATTAAAAAATAAACTTTACAAACCTTCAAGACATAGAGGTGGTCCTATGCACTACCTCTGGAATATAAAAAATTTCTTTGTAAACGCGTTAATGCCTTGCGCATCTGGTGGTAAATGCTGCAATAATGCTTGGGGACAGCTCTGTACCAGAATGTTCAGAAAATACACAGAAATTTTGTAGTGTATTCCTTAAGTCTGGTTTGAAGCAGGGAAATATATATAAATATATAGAAGCTGACGAAGAATATATAGAAGCCACATAAAAAACGAGTTTTGAAAATAATATACAAACGAAATATTAAAAACGTTATCAGAACATGTTCTGTCAGACTCCATTGAAACCGACTCACAATTGATGCATAGCATTTAATACTAGTAGGCATTCTTTCCAATGTATTTATGCCTATATTTTTCTTTTAAGATTATCTTTGGCATAATTAGTAGGGGGTGATAACGTTTTTCTCCTGAAGGATAGTTACAGGTATGGGATTTCTCCACTTTTTTGCATACCAGCATAATCTTACAGAAAATGTATTTTTATTTAATCGGAACACTCTACAATTTAAGAGAACAACGTTTTCTCTAAAATTATACTGGTATGCAAAAAAGGGGAGAAATCTCATCCTTGGATAGTTATATATTATCAAAGTTTTCTTTTCATACCGGATAAAATGTAAAGGAAAAATAAAAGCCAAATAAATTTAACAATTGTTGATTAGGAAGTTAAAACAGAGGTAAAAACAGTTCAAGACATTGATGTAGTACTTAGTTCTACCTCTAGAATATAAAAAATTACTTGGTGGATGCGTGAAGAACCTGCTACCTCATTCAGGTGAGAGCAACGCTGTTAAACCCAAAGCCATTAAATAATAAGCCCAGTCAGATAGTGTTAAATTTGTTAGCGACACACTAGCGCCAAACCTCTGCTGCGGAAGGAGGACAAAACAGAAGTGGGTCGCAGAGAAACGATACGATTTATTTATATCGATATTTTATACGATTTTTATCGATGTTTTGTTTTTGCACTTCCTTTAAAAGCTTGCTAATTATTGGGATCTTTTACATTAAAGCTAAAACTATAATAAAAAAAAAATGTGGAAATTTACTGGATTAATATTTCTATATAAATATAGTGGTGGCGAAGAAGTTGATTTATTTATTAAAAGTTAAATAAAAAGTGATGGAAATTTACATCACTATGCAATTAACCCTTTCCGGCACAGACAAGTTATGTTCGTAAAATGTGAAATTACTGACACCGGAATTTACAAACGACTTTCTTAGAAAATATGAACTCCTTATTTTAAGCTTTAATTTTAGAAGCAAAATTTTATTAAAATATTCTTGGTGCCGAATGCAGCACTCCCAACCGCTAGATGGCGCTATTTTCAACTTGCGAAAAGTTTCCCATTTATCTAATTGGGCTTATTATTTAATGGCTTTGGTTAAACCTGTAAGTGGCTTTTTTTTTTTTTTTTTTTTTTTTTTTTTTTTTTTTTTTTTTTTGATAGCTGAGGTCGATCTCTACTCAGGCTCTATTTTACTTTTTCGATTTTGGTTGAGTTTTTTTATCGGGGATACTTTCACTTTTGAAACCGGTTCCGAAAGTGAAAGTATCTTAATAAAAAAAAATTCAAAATAATCAACATTGAAAAGTACAAAACGACCTGCATAGAGATTGACCTCAGCTACCCAATGCAAAAGAAAAAAAATCATTTAAAAATATTGAAGTGCGAACGAGATATCGTAAAATATATCACTCATAAGATTGACATTAGTGAGCGGGTGTTTTCGTCTGCATGAAGTAGCCTCTTAATAGCTTTCGAAACTGGTGGTAAATGTTGCAATAGTAGTTGGGAATTTCTCATTACCAGAACGTTAAAAAAGAGCATGAGAAATAGAAGAAGGGAGGGAGAAAATCTGCAGGCAATTCCTTAAATCTGGTTTGAAGAAAGTGAAAAAAATATATAGAAGCTGGCGAAGAATATATAGAAGCCTCTTTACTGGCGTCACCTATAAAAAAATATTTGAAAATAATATTAAAAGCGAAATATTTAAACATTATCAGAAAACGTGCTGTCAGACTCTATTGAGAGTTCCTATGTTGCCAGTCAGCTACTCTAAAAAAAAAATAGATTACGTGATTGCCACCAGTGTTTTCAAGTAGTAATTTCGCCATATTTAATGAGAGATTAAATAAGGCGCAAATAAGGCGAATTATACTATTTCCGAAAAAAGGGCGTTAGCAATCAAGTGATTTGAATAAAATAAATAGTAGCCGATTGTCAATACTAGTATACACACCTTCTTCAAAATGTTATATATGACGTCACAAGTTGTTTAATCACCTATTCCGCTTGTCACACTTCATGGACAGAGGTAATCGTTTGAGGTAATAGATGATCCCTTAACCCCATTCGTGACGCATAATTTGCTCAGGGTCCTTGATTGTCCCTACCAGTGTTTTTATTGAAAAATTTGCCTTATTTAATCAAAGTTTTTCTGCGGTTAAATTAGCCAAGAATATCTAAAGTGAGAAACCGGTCACGAATTATTAAAAATTCTGTAAAGAAAACTCGTCGCAAAGAGGTTAGTATTTTCTAAAATTGTTTTATTTAAGACATTAAAAAATACATTTTTTTTCCTTACATCAAGCAAATATGTAGATACTTAATCACAAATGTGAAGCATTTTCTTTACGCTAGGAGCATAAATACTCTCTAAATTAATGGAAATTGGATTATTCTTATTTTTCATAATTTTTCCATGGATACTGAATGCAAAGACAATGAACATTCTTATTTCGAATATAATATTTCACTTTTCAACACAATATAATTAATTAGTCAAAAATTATATCAATGGGATTTTTTCATATCGCATTGTATTTTACGTTCACTAAATCGACTACTATACCGTTCGAGAGAAAACCATATATTTCAAATAGAAAAAAATCACCGAAAATTAGTGATGCATAGTTACAATGTGATCAATTCTAGAGGAAATAATATTGATTAATTATTTTTTATAATGTATTTTAAATAAATACTTCTATTTTTCCAAAACCGACTTAAACATAAATTTTTTTTCCAAGTAATATTAAACAATTTAATCGTCACGAAAATTGATAAAAAATGTTAAAACTTCAATATTCCTGACTGTGATTATTGTGTACATTTTCTTTCTTACAACATATATCATACATTTACTCGAAATTTTACGAAACATTTTATTCGCATGGAATGTCAATACTCTATTAACAAAAAAAATATGCTTGTTTAAGATAATTTACTTTTGGGAAGATACTAATGGGGGTTACTTTTAAAAGTATAATTATAAGATTATATATATTATAATATATATTATAAAATTTAATTACTCTCTAAAAATGATTAAAAAAATAATTCTAAATTTGAAAGGGTGACATAAGCAAAAAGCGTTTTTAAAACATTCTAAATTACTATTTCTGTGGAATTGTTAGCGATAGAAACTTGAAATTTTACTTCGCTGTTACTTTTAAGACCTGAATGGTCGTATAAATCAGTTTAAAAAAATCGAAATTTAAAATGTTGAAAGCGTGAAATCCGTTTAAAAAATGTTCTAAATTACTATTTCTATGGAATTGTTAAGGATAGAAACTTGAAATTTAGCATGGCTGTTATCTAGAGATGCAAATACTTGTCCAAAACAGTTTTCTAAAAATATGAAATTTAAAAGGTTACAGGAGCAAAAAGCGTTCTAAAATGGCGATTTATGTGATACAGTTGACATAGAAGCTTGGATATTGGTATGGTGGTTACCTTTGATGTCTATATATTTTATTAAGTTTACCTGCGGCATAATTTGTAGGGGTGATAAAGTTGTTCTCCTGAAACGAAATATATATACACAAGTGGGAAAAATTCTACCTTACGGCAAAATATAGATTGGCCACCCACGGCTTTTATCGTTGAGATTTTTTTCAGCCAAGTCTAACTCGTAAAAAAAAGTGTTTGTTAGCATAAGCCAGCTTCTCCACTTTAGAATTTAGTTAGCGCTCTAAGATTTTTTGTGAGACTGGCGGAATATATTAGGCACGGACACACCAAGTTTTAAAAAGATTCGGTGACTAGAAGTATTTTTAATAAATATAATAGTAAAAAGATGCGGCTTCAATGGGCTGAGACGTGGCGAGGTAGTTGTTGTTTACAAATGTGCTGGTTTAATGACACCCTTCAAACTATTTTTAATGGTTCAAGGCATTTTAGCACTTAATAGATAACCTAAAAAAGGTAATGAAAAGTTCTATGATAGCAGCTTTTATGATGGATACAGCTAAGAGAAATTGTTTAACAAATGATGAGTTAGCATTAATTGACGGGATCATGGAGAGCGGTGGGGGGAAGGGAGGGGGAGCTATACAAAACACAAGTGCTCTACGAGACCTTTAAAATGAATCCTCACTTGCAATTGAGAGATGGGACTTTAAAAGGAATCCCCATTTTCGCCCCTCTGACGGGCCCCCCTGGAGAAATACGTGAAAACCAAGGGCACCAAAAGAAGGGGGGGGGAATACCTTTAGTCGGTTTACAGCTAATTTTGGTGAAATTTTGGAGCTGTCCGGCTCATAGAAACAGAGAAAAAATGGGAAAAACTAAAATAAATATGATAAATTGAAAAAAATAAATAAGAAAAGTGCTCCTGACAGGAGACGGGACAGAAGGAGGGGGGAGTAGAACCAGACAAAAGTGCTTGATGAGATCAAACTTTTGATATGTTACATGACGGGGTTTGAACACCTTGAATGTCTCCCCCGTGGGGGTGTAACTCGGGACCATCTAGAGCAGAGGTTCTCAAACTTTCAGACCGACGTACCGCAAAATCGAAGTTCATACTTCCGCGTACCACCAGGTAACAAACGTAAAGCTAATATAGAAAAACCTGTCTAAAACGCAATATCTCTCCGGGTTTTTGTGTTTCCGTCATAGCAGGTTTTACTGTATTTAAAACAAATGATTACATTACTAAATTGACTGCTTTATAATAACATTCAAGTAAAAAGTGGTATCACAATTAAATTTTAATAATGCATTTATCAAATTTATTTAATTTTTAATAATGCACAATTATCAAAATACAGTATTTTGGTATAGTAACAAAACTTTAATACTTAAGTACATATTGGCGCACACTGATTCATATACTGTTATAGTAGGCTAATAAAAAGGGTGGGCGTGTTTTATCAAGCACAACTTCCTCATATCTGGCTCAATATTAGGAAGTTTTAGTCATAAGTCAGATTCGATGTTTAGTTTATTCCTGTATTTGTTTTTCATATAACAAAGGGGGGGGGGGGAAGCACATTCACAGAGGTATGTTGTGCTAAACACAAACAGACATTGACGATATTAGACGGTATTCTGATATTCTCGTCAGCGAAAATTCTGTTACATTCATTCTTTTGAATCTGGACTCCAGTAATCCATCACAGGAGAGGAGAGCTGAATAAATTCACTTTTTTCCTCTCTCGTGAGATACAGTGGCAGGGTGTCTCAAATGAGAAACGAATTTCTTATCCAAAGCTTAGTTAGCGCATTTAACATAGGCTCAATACAACCGTATTAATAATCTGGATACCTTTAAATGTGACAATAATGTCGCTCAGTAGACAAGCACTTGCAAGTTTCTTCACACAATTATGAATACACCACCTCAATACATATGTTGATTCTCTCTCAAATCCGCACTGCATATGACCACAGTTTTTGTTTGATTTAAATAACCTTACTGTCTTGACCATTTTAAAAAACCTTATTCTCTTAAAAACTGATTTCCATGAAATAGGGAGAAACTATAACACTTTTTGTACAAGAGAAGAAAAATATTTCAATGAACACAATGAATTCATTTATGAATTATGTTTGAAATAAGACTTTCATTTCTACACCTCCTAGAAGCTCTTCTAGTACAAAGAGAACAATGGGTTATAAATTACACCTGGAATGTTATTTTGTTTTAACTCCTCCTGCTCACAATAGCTCCTCCTACTTCCAAGCATTCAGATTTTTCCTTCAGATAATTCAATTTATAAAGCATGTTTAAAAACAGTTCTTCCGCTAATTAAAAATACCGGGTGATTATAATTAAAGTTACGATTTCAAAAATCGATAATTTTAAAACTACTGGTCAGAATGACTTGATATTTTAGCAGAACAATCGTGAGGCAATGGAATTTTGTTTGGCGAAGGAAAAAAAATAGTTCCAAATTGTGCCGATAGATGGCGTTGTCAGGGTAATGTCAGGGGAAAGACCAAAAATGTATTCTTGAACCCTTTCCGGCGCGGAGTAAATTTGTTTGCAAAATGATGAAATAATAGACTGACACCGGAATTTACAAACGAATCCATTAGTAAAAAGAAACTTGCTTATTTTTCTGGTTCTTAATGAAAGGAAAATTTTAATTAAATACCGGGTGATTATAATTAAAGTTACGATTTCAAAAATCGATAATTTTAATTAAAACTACTGGTCAGATTGACTTGATATTTTAGCAGAACAATCGTGAGGCAATGGAATTTTGTTTGGCGAAGGAAAATAAAATTTCAAAATGTGCCCATAGATGGCGCTGTCTGGGTTCACATTGTCTGAAGATATATGCAAATTACTAATACGTGACATGCGCACCGCAGACATAGCAACCATAAAAATGCAGAGCAGCAGCTCTTTGCCTGAATGCTTCATCATGACTCTGACTATGAAGGATCGCGCTCTGCTCTTGAAGCTTTTTTATAAGAACGATGACTGTGCACTTACAGCTATTAGGAAGTTTCGGACATTAAAATCCATAAAAAAAGGTCCAATAACAACAAATGGTCTGCAAAAAATGATTGCTAAATTCGAAGAGACAGGTTCATTTGACGTTAAACGGGGTAGAGGAAGGAAACCAGTTTCAGCTGCGGCAGTGGAAGATGTGGCTACAGCATTACAGGAACATACTGATAGTGATGCTGGAATCAGCAGTGCAAGGGGGATTGGCCGAATGCTGGATATGCCGAACAGCACGGTGCGTAAAGTCCTACGGAACGTCTTACGCTGTTATCCGTAACAAGATAACTCATGTGCAGGAGTTGCTACCTGCTGACCTGGAAGCACGTCAATCTTTTGCACTACAATTTCTTGCCCGGATGGAAGTGGACAACGGATGGCCATGGAACATTCTGTGGTCTGACGAAGCCCACTTTCATTTGCAAGGTTCTGTAAATACGCAAAATTGCAGGATATGGGCGACCGAGAATCCGTCCCAGCTACAGCCATTACCTCTTCAGTCTGAAAAGGTCACTGTGTGGTGCGGAATAACGGCAGCGTTTATCGTCGGTCCATTTTTCTTCGAGGAGATCACACCTGCGGGTCCCGTTACCTGCACAGTTACTGGCAAGCGGTATGAAGCACTTTTGCGTAACCATGTTCTTCCGGCACTTCAACAGCGTCAGTGTGTGGATCGCATAATATTCATGCAAGATGGCGCTCCTCCGCACATTGCTACTACTGTGAAGCAGCTACTGAGTGATAATTTCGGAGATGATAGGATCATAAGCCGCCATTTTCCAACAACGTGGCCGCCACGTTCCCCCGACTTAAACCCGTGTGATTTTTGGCTTTGGGGGTACCTGAAGAATGTTGTTTATAGCGGGCGGATTCAGAATCTAGCCGACTTGAAGGCAAGCATCACACAACACACCCATTGCATTAGTACAAATACCCTCCGATCTGTTGTGGAGCATGCCGTTTTGCGCTTCCAATTAGTAGCGGAACAAGGCGGAGGGCATATTGAGCAACTTATGCCTTAATAATCAGTAAGGTGTTTGTTCCATGAAGCTCTTTTTTTTTTTCATTTTTTGTCATTATCGCTGTCGTCGCTGTAAACACGTAGTCTTGTCTTTTCGCTAATAAATTTTTAGTAAATCTCTGAACTCTATTTTTTTCCTTTTGGCAACATCATTCCTATGTTTAACCCTTTAACGTGCGGTGGTCACAAAAAAGGACACCCAATTTTAATTCTAAAACTGACAAACGGCACCAAGAATATTGAATTAAAATTTTCCTTTCATTAAGAACCAGAAAATAAGCAAGTTTCTTTTTACTAATGGATTCGTTTGTAAATTCCGGTGTCAGTCTATTATTTCATCATTTTGCAAACAAATTTACACCGCGCCGGAAAGGGTTCAAGAATACATTTTTGGTCTTTCCCCTGACATTACCCTGACAACGCCATCTATCGGCACAATTTGGAACTATTTTTTTCCTTCGCCAAACAAAATTCTATTGCCTCACGATTGTTCTGCTAAAATATCAAGTCATTCTGACCAGTAGTTTTAAAATTATCGATTTTTGAAATCGTAACTTTAATTATAATCACCCGGTACTTCATTCATATATTAATTTTAAAATTAGGTCTTTATTAAAAAATTCAATTTTTATGCATATAAATCTAATAATTGTGTTTTTATTCTGAAAAACTGATTCTATCATAAGCAGTGTGTCCGAATTTCAGCAAGTCTGCTATACCAAACATTTCTCGTAACAAAAAAATAGAAAGGGCGTTTACAGATCCTAAATCGCATTCGAAATTTTTCTGAAAACTTCCAAGTAAATAAAGACAAGCCGTTTTTGATTCCATAATAATATGCTGCATTTTGTATTTTATTTCACGTACCAGTATTGGACTTCTACGTACCAGTAGCCAGAGCTTCACATACCAGTACTGGTACGCGTACCATAGTTTGAGAACCCCTGATCTAGAGCCTCGGGACTCTCTTAAAAATGTCGGCCTCGACGATTTTAACTTCGTTGTATCCTTTAGAAGAGGCCTACGCCCTCTGTGGGGCTTAAAGGGGCTGAGAAAGATGGGGAAAACTAAATTTAAAAAGAGTTGAAACAGAGATATATGATTCTTAAGGGAGGGGGGGGGGGGGAGTGAGAGGCGGAGAGTAGGACCAGACCATAGTGCTTGACGAGATACATCAATTATTGATATGTTACATGAAGGGGTTTACATGAGGGAGGAGCACCAAAAAAATCTTACTGAACCTTTCCCCCCGGAACTTACAAGAACTTATCCCCCGGGGGGTAACTTCATTCCTATTGGAGATAGGGCCACGGGACCTTCTTAGAAATGTCTGCCACGACGGGTTTAACTTTGTTGGATCCTTTATATTATTGTTTAAATGTGGTCTGCGCCCGCTGTAGGACAATTAGGTACTGAGAAAGGAAATACAAGCGGAAGTATCGGCATAATACAGAGACAATTTGATTTTTAATATCGTCAGTAACAACCATTTCGTAAAGCTATATATAAAATGTGTCCTCCTTTATATATGGAGTGGTTCTGACTTTTCATAAACATGAATTTTACTGTAGACTAAAAAAATTAGCCCTGTGTGTGGCTGAAAAAAAAATTACCGTACTTTCGTGTTATAGCGACTTCCACTATTATGATTATGCCAAGGTTGCAGTTATGATTTCGTCAAGATCATCGCAAAGCTTATATAGGCATCTATACATGCATATATATATTCCAAACATTCCTATATGTGCCATATACGTCATTATACACATATTATTTATGTCTTATATGTCGTAAATACATCATATACACATGTCACATATATACATCATATATGAATCATATATGACTATAACTTGGCCACATACGTACAGAAATGCTATATATATATCATTATAATGTCATACATGCTTTATAATTTGGCGATAAAACTTGGCCGCTTGGCAGTTCATCCTTGGAAGCCGCTATAACACGAAAGTACCAAATTTACAATATATTAATGATAAAATAAACTTTTACAAAAAAAATATTAACCGACTTAAAAAAAGCACTAAAAAGTATTAAATAATTCTTTAAAATTCTCTAATGACAAAATGTTATCCATTAACCACAAATCTGATATCATGTGTCGGAATAAAAATGATAAATTTAATATGTACAGTTTAATACCCACCAAACATGGATTTTCGAGAGAATATATTTTATAAAAGATGAATATACAGACTTATGATTCAGTTTACGAATATATACATATGAAAAGCAATCAATTACTTTCTGAAGTCGGTGCAAAACTACCTTAAGTTTAGTAAGAATTGTGAATATATTGTACCTAGTATCTACAAATTTATCGATTGGGGTTGTTTGGCACCGACTTCAAAAAGTAATTGATTGCTTTTCATATGTATATATTCGTAAACTGAATCATAAGTCTGTATATTCATCTTTTATAAAATATATTCTCTCAAAAATCCATGTTTGGTGGGTATTAAACTGTACATATTAAATTTATCATTTTTATTCCGACACATGATATTAGATTTGTGGTTAATGGATAACATTTTGTCATTAGAGAATTTTAAAGAATTATTTAATACTTTTTAGTGCTTTTTTTAAGTCGGTTAATATTTTTTTTTTTAAGTTTATTTTATTTCCTACTTTTTAGTTATTAATACAGTAATAGACAATTATCTTGATTTCAACATCTGCTGAATAAATAAATAATTTGTAATAGAAATTATAATTTACCAAAATTATCCATTTAATAAATATTTTTTAATAAAATCTTTGACAGAATCAAATTCTTATCAATCTGGACGACAACTGGAGAAATATCGCCAAATTTGGCGATCAAAATATGTTGCCATAAATGAAGCCAACGTGGTTATAGTTGACTAATTTGACGAAATTCTCATTCAGATTGACGAGAATTGGGAATGAATCTTCTGTAATCGATTTCCACGCATTTTTTAATTTTGAAAATTTTTTAACAACAAAATTGTTCTAATCATCAGAATTTGACGAAATTTAAAGGGGACCCACCAGGGTGTCTTAGACTTTTAAACAAAAATATATATATATCAAAATCGGTGCACATTTACGAAAGTTATGCGTGAACAGGACTAAAACATACATACATTGGATCAAATTATTAAAATCCTCCTTTTCTCACCTTCTTCTATCTAAATAGAAGAAAGTATTGTGATAAAAAAATTTTCAACTTCCGGTTTTCGACGGATGTATATGTTTTAGGAGTCAAAGATTCCGAAAAACATGTTTTTACAAAATATCTGTCTGTCCGTGTGTGCCCTCTTTGTATCAATGAAAAGTGTGTCAAGTTATGAAGCAACCTAGAATTGAACGAAATTTCATTTATAGGTTTTTGGCTGTGACCAGCAGGTCCCACTTGAATTTGCGGATATTCTGCCGAAAGCGGGCGCTGTGATAGCGATTTTTGTTCCATTTAAATTATTGTATCATCGAAAAGTATATTAGGTTATCCACAGTACTGAACCAAATTTTTTGTATGTGTTTTTTATTATGGCCTGCAGGTCCGATTTGAATTTGGGGATATTCGGCAAGAAGGGGGCGCTATGATAGACACTTAAAGATTTCAAATTCAAAAAGATGTACAAAGTCGTTAAAAATATTAGAAATCCCAAAGTTTTTTTTTCAATTGAATGTTTAGCCTTGATCCAAGGATACCGGAACAATTTTTGTTTTGCCTCTACCTTAAAAAATGCCTGAGATATAGCATTTTGAAATTTTAGAGTGGTTGACATTTTGAAACAAGACAGAAGGATTCCTCCATAAACGGTTTTAATTTAAGAGTTTTAGTGAACATGCTATCTCGCAAGTTTTATTTCATTGTTGTAACCATCGTTCTAACTCTCACATTCTCAACACTATATATTCATGTTCGCCAGCGTTAAATCCTCTACAAGCTAGGCAATATTTGGCGAAATATCAACAAATTTGGCGACAAAAACAAGTTGCCATAAATGAAGCCAACTTGGCTATAGCTAGCATATTTGGCGAAATTCTGATTCAAATTGAATATTGACGAGAACTTCGACTGAATCTTCTGTAATCGGGTTCCATCCATTTTTATAGCTTGGTGTTTTGCAGTAAAATTAGCTAAAATCTTAAAACCAAGGAATAGGTAAGCTGTCTTCTCCTGCCGGTATAGACCAGAAGGACTTTTCGTAGTTTAGTCTACATAATATATCAGCTACAAATAAATTAATCTCTCGTGTAAATATTGTTGTGAGCTCGGGGTTCGAAAGGACTGATGCCAATATATAAGAACAATCAAAAGGCTTTATTCACTATAAACAGTGCAATACGATCACAAATATCTTCTGAAAATTACAAGATATTCAGTAATCTTCAAATCCAATAAAAGCGCAGCAAAATTTCACACAGAAACAATGTGTTCAATACGACGTATCAACGACAAAATCAATCTGAGTAACACAGTTCTCAATGCAAAGCCTCTCGTATGAATTCAATCGCAGTTGACAGACAACTAACTGAACTGAACTGGTGGAGGTCCCTTATATAGGCTTTAAAGATAACTGTAGAATTTTCCAGAGCCTTCAGATGCTAAAAATTACCAGAAAGTGCTTTAACTTTCGATAGAGAACCTAAGCGAGAAAGGATCCCAATGCACAGGTATAAGGGGGGGGGTTGCACAAAAAGTCGCCAAATCCGTCGCCAACTTGGCGACAAAAATAAGTCGCCAAAACCATCGCCAACTTGGCGATAAACCCATTCCTTGGCGATTATTCCATAGACTTCCATTATAAAGATGAGGGTGTAAGGTTGTTTTCTTTGCAAACCATCTGAGGCCTTTAGCATTGAGTTACATGATGCTCAATAGGAAATACAATTATAATACTGCAATTTTCACAATAATAAAATAAAATAAATTTAAACAAATGGAATATTTACAGATATATACAAAATTCATAACATTGCCCCCTCTCAAGGACTGCACGTCCCGGGCAGTTCAACCTTTGATCGGAAAGCAAACCCGTTGCCAACAAACCTTACAGGAAGATCAAGTGCTGGAAATGCGGTGGAAAAGGCCATATCCAAATCGACTGCCCAAGACGACCCAGTACCGAAGGTAATAGCTCACCCGCTAACGGAGGAGCAAGAAAACTGATTATTGACCATCTTGCGGGACGGAGGTTTCCAGATCTTAAGAAGCCTCATTTTCAAGTATGTGAAATTTCTGCAAGAAGTTGCGGCGAGAACGGAGTTTTTCTAGTCGGAAGTGTGAATGATTTGCCCTGTAATATGATCATCGATACAGGAGCCAATGTGACCATCATTCGGAAAGATCTAGCTCAGCGGCTGAAAGAAAAACTCTCCTGGACCCCGCCACGTGTAATCCTTCAAATTGTGACAGGAGATAAGATCGACATATTTGGAAGAATGACACTGGAAGTAAAGTTTGGGAACGCCGCTTACCATCATACAGTCTATGTGGCCGATATTTCAGATCCTTTCATACTCGGTCTGGACTTTTTAAAAGAGCATGGACTTGCACTGGATTTTAAGAATAATGAATTACGCTCTGCTCAAGAAGATGTCACTATTTTCAAACTTGGAAATGAGTCCGGGTCCATTCAACAGATCACAGCCAAGGCAGATGTTATCATCCCTCCTCGAACCGAAATGATGATACCTGGGGTAACTGGAAACGAAAGAAGTTTTCAGTGTGGCTTGGTTGGATATCCTGAGAAGAGCCCAAAAGGAGTGCTAATAGCATCAGCGCTGGTAGATCTGTCGAGAGATGTGATACCCGTGAGGATGGCGAATGTAAGTGAAAAGTCTAGAATTATCCAGAAGGGTGAAGTGCTTGCTACTTGTGCTCCAGTCACCTGTGTTTGCAAATACCCGAGCTTGACGTTGTCGGAGCCGCCTACAAGTTTAACACCTGAAATTGGACGAAATGAGAATTTATCTCCTGAGCAGAGACATGCCGCAGAAAGACTGTTCCAGGAATTTACGGATGCGTTTTCACAAAACGAGAATGATATAGGTCGCACTTCTCTGACACGTCATAGAATTGATACTGCCGACCATCCACCGATTGAACAGCATCCAACACGCTTGCCGTTTGCAAAACAAGAAGAGGTTTCTAAGCTCTTACGAGAGATGCAGGATAGTGACATCATCGAACCGTCATCAAGTCCGTGGGCCTCTCCCATCGTGTTGGTCCGAAAGAAAGATGGCTCCACAAGATTTTGTGTGGATTATCGTAAACTTAACGATATAACGAAGAAGGACAGCTATCCTCTACCAAGAATAGACGACACGCTAGACACTCTTTCAGGACATAAATGGTTTTCCACACTGGATTTGAAGAGTGGGTATTGGCAAGTAGAGATCTATCCTGATGACAAAGAGAAGACCGCATTTACTACTGGACAAGGACTTTGGCAATTCAAAGTTATGCCGTTCGGGCTCTGCAATGCTCCAGCAACGTTCGAGCGCCTCATGGAGACAGTGTTAAAAGGCCTGACTTTTGAAACTTGTCTCATCTACTTAGACGACGTCATCATTGGTGGTCGCACGTTTGAAGAACATCTAGAAAATATTCGAAAAGTGTTAACGAAGCTAAGAGCGGCGAATTTAAAGCTGAACCTTTTGAAATGCAAGTTCTTCCAACGGGAAGTAAATTATATAGGACACATCATCTCAGCTGAAGGTGTCCGAACAGATCCTGAAAAAGTGTCTGCAGTAAAGAACTGGAAGCGTCCGGAAAATGTCCATCAGTTGCGAAGCTCTCTGGGACTATGCACTTATTACAGAAAGTTTGTACAGGGGTTCTCCAACATCCCACTTCTGACACCAAATGTTGTGAGCTCGGTGTTCGAAAGGACTGATGTCAATATATAAGAACAATCAAAAGGCTTTATTCACTATAAACAGTGCAATACGATCACAAACATCTTCTGCAAATTACAAGATATTCAGTAATCTTCAAATCCAATAAAAGCACAGCAAAATTTCACACAGAAACAATGTGTTCAATACGACGTATCAACGACAAAATCAATCTGAGTAACACAGTTCTCAATGCAAAGCCTCTCGTATGAATTCAATCGCAGTTGACAGACAACTCACTGAACTGAACTGGTGGAGGTCCCTTATATAGACTTCAGAGATCTTTCCAGATTATTCCAGAGCTTTCAGATGCTAGAAATTACCAGAAAGTGCTTTAACTTTCGATAGAGAACCAAAGCGAGAAAGGATCCCAATGTACAGGTATGGGGGGGGTGGTGGTTGCACAAAAAGTCGCCAAATCCGTCGCCAACTTGGCGACATTTGGCGATATATCGCCAAATTTGGCGACAAAAATAAGTCGCCAAAACCATCGCCAACTTGGCGATAAACCCATTCCTTGGCGATTTTTCCATAGACTTCCATTATAAAGATGAGGGTGTAAGGTTGTTTTCCTTGCAAATCATCTGAGGCCTTTAGCATTGAGTTACATGATGCTCAATAGGAAATACATTAATAATACTGCAATTTTCACAATAATAAAATAAAATAAATTTAAACAAATGGAATATTTACAGATATATACAAAATTCATAACAATATGTTTTTAAATTGAAACTGTTTGGAAGTAATGTTATTTGAGTATTTTAAATATGACGTAAGGTTTCCCATTTAATGTTTTGAACATGTAATAATTTAATTATTTCTCTTTTTTATTAATATTCACGCGCAAGTCTATTTTTATAACGTATTTTTCTGCATTTACTGCTTTTAACACGTGATCATTTAATTATTGCTTTAAAGTTTTATTTCTGTTTTTGATAGTCACGTGTAAATACGTTTTTTTAATTGAAAGGGAATATTATTATGTGCGCTATTTTACAAATTGGCAACAATTCAAATAATGGACTTTTTGAAATATAAATTAAATTATCAAAATAATGGAAATTTGAATAAAATAATTTGTTCTAATGATCAGATTTTGACGAAATTGAAATGGGACCACCTTGGACTCTTACTCTTTCAAACAAAATAAAAATTATCAAAATCGATACACATTTACGAGAGTTATGCGCAAACAATAAAATACATACATACGGGTCGAATTGATAACCTCCTCTTTTTTTTAAGTCGGTTAAAAATATTTCATGCTTGGTGGCTGCTATAACACGAAAGTACCATATTTCTTCTTTATTTTTCATATCTGATAATTTGCGTCTATCCTTTTTGGTAATTTTAACATCTTTGTAACGATTTTATGCATTTATATTACCTATGCAAAGAAAAATTCTTCTAAAGTTACAGAATTTCGTTAAAAACGGTAAAAACAGTAAAATGCGGACATCGTTTGGTCCATTCTGGACCAAAAGCAACAACCGTTATCATTACCTTTTGACGCGTGAAGGTTTTGTTATGGTACTTCATTGTAAAGTTTGGTAATTTTTTTAATCCATTCTTTGAAAAACGGTATAATGATTCGATTTTAAATTTATATCAAGAAAAAAACAATTTTTTTCCTTTCTAACGCAGTTTGTCTAAAAATTTTGTGACAAATACTTTTCGAGCTATTAATTTTTTCAATAACTTCAAATATTTCATTTTCCGAGATTAACCTGTGGCAACGATGGATTGCTGTGACTTTTCATAAACATGAAAAATGATAGGGATTGAAAGAATAAGCCACCCTGTGGGCGGCTAATAATCAAAGTTTACTTTTCTACCGGATAAAATGTAAAGAAAAAAATAAAAGTAAAAAATATCAATCAATTTCGTGATAATAAAGTATTAAATTTTACTACTGTTCAAGACATGGAGGTGGTACTTAGCGCTACCTCAACAATATAAATAATTACTTAGTAAACCCGTTAATCCCTTCGCATCTGGTGCTAAATGTTGCAATAACAGTTGGGGACTTCTGAATATCAGAATGTTAAAAAAGAGCAGAAGCAATAGAAAAAGGGAGGGAGAAATTCTACTGGTAATTCCTTAAATCTTGTTTGAAGTAAGAGAAAAAGTATAGAAGTTGGCGAAGAATATATAGAACCCACTTTATTGGCGCCACCTATAAAACAGATTTGAAAATAATATTACAAACGAAATATTTAAACATTATCAGAAAACGTGATGTTAGACTCCATTGAGAGTTACTATATTGCCAGTCAGCTACTCTTTTTAAAAATGTAAATTACACAAATGCCACCAGTGCTTTGAAGTAGTAATATTCGCCTTACTTAATGACTGGTTAAATAAGGTGCAACTAAGGCGAACTATATTATTTCCGAAAAAAAGGTGTTTGCAATCAAGCGATTTGAATAATAATAAAAAAAAGTGTCCGCTTGCCAAGACTGGTGTACACACTTTCTTCAAAGTGTATTATAGATGACGTCACAACTTGTTAAAACACTTATTCCTCTTGTCACACTTCGTGGACCCTATTTTTTGTCCTTAAGTTTGAGGTAATAGATAAACCCTTAACCCCATTCGTGACGCATAATGTGCTCAAGGTCCTTGATTATCCCTACCAGTATTTTTATGGAAAAATTTGCCTTAATTTTTCAATGTTTTTCTGCGCTTAAATTAGGCAAGAATATCTAATGTAAAAAATCGGTGACGAATGATTAAGAATTCTGTAAAGAAAGCTCGTTGTAAAGGGCATAAAGTTTTGTCTTTTTTAAAATCATTTTAATTAAGACATTAAAAAATACATTCTTTTATTTGCGTGTTTCAAGCAAATATATGTGGATAGTTAATCAGAGTTGTGAAGCATTTTTTTTACGCAAGGAGCATAAGCACTCTCTAATTAATGGAAATTTGATTGTTCTTATTTCTGATAATTTTCTAAATGTATATACTGAATGGAAAAACAAAGAAAATTCTTATTTGGAATATAATATTTCACTTTTCAACAGTATATAAATATCTAGTCAAAATGACGATCAATATAACTTTTTCAATTGGGATTTTATTTAACGTTGACTAAATTGACTACAATATCGTAAGAGAGAAAAGCATATATTTCAAACAGAATAAAAAAAATCAAAGATAAGTGATGCATAGGTACAATGCGATCAATTTTAAAAGAAAGAATATTGATTAATTATTTTTTGTAATATATTTTAAATAAATATTTCTATTTTTCAAAAACCGACTGAAACATATATATATATATATATATATATATATATATATTCCAAGTAACATAAAACGATTTAATCTTCACGAAAATTGATAAAAATTTGTAAAACTGCAAAGTTCCTGACGCTGGATAATGTGTACAAAGGAAGCACTCCAAAATTTAAGAAACATTCGATTCGCATGGAATGACAAAACTCTATATTAATAAAAAAAAAATTATGATTGTTTAAGATAATTTACTAAGATTTTATTGAAAATAAGATTTTTTATAAGATTAATATATTATAATATATATTATAAGATTTAATTACTCTCTAAGCATGGTTTCTGAAATAATTCGAAATTTAAAAGGGTGACATGAGCGAAAAGAGTTTTAAAATCTTCTAAATTTTATTTCTATGAAATTGTTAGGTATAGAAACATGAAATTGGACTTGGCTGCTACTTTTAAGACGTAAATGGTAGTACAAAGCAGTTTTAAAAAATCAAAATTTAAAATGTTGAAAGAGCGAAAAGCTTTTTAAAAACGTTCTAAATTACGATTTCTATGGAATTGTTAGGGGTAGAAACTAGAGATGAGTTCGGACTCTCTTTTCGGAGCCCGGGGCCGCCCGAGCCCGATGATTTTAAATCCGAACCCGACCGAGCCCGAAACATTTTGTATAATTAGAGCCCGAGCCCGATACCGAAAAAATTGCATAATATTTAAAAATTGTTTTAAAAGTAATATCACATTTTTTAAAACTTCGTATGCGAAAATAATTGTTCATTCCGTACACACATAATTAATTTTATTGCAATTTACTGTCTATCTTATATCAAATAAAATATACTTCCTTAAAAGGATGTAAATATTATTCTCTCCCAATAAGTAAATCTGATGGACACTTTAACGAAGTGCGTTTATAAATAAATAAATGAAATTTGTAGAAAGTACTTTTTCTATGCCGAAGAATCGAACAATGTTTTCTATTTCGTATAAAAGGTGTATTTCGTAAATTATAATTGATTCTTGAATTAAAACAATATTTCGTGTTCCTGAAAAACAGCTTAAAATAAAAATTTGACACAGTTATCTGAAAGATCCTGTGCTTTATTAGAAAATATCGAAACACTCTTCGATTGCTTTCTATCGGAATAACAATACATGGCAATTATATGTACTTACGAATGAAAGTGACTTCGTAAATCTGCAGTTCAGAGCTTTAGCATGAGCAGAATTCATAATTAAAAATAGAATCACTAACGTTGTTTTCATATGAAGAGCTAGTATAACTCGCACACAATAAAATACTAAAAATTTGCAAACCTAAACTAATGCTGATTGACAAAAGACGGAAAAAAAATATTCATTTCGCATTAGATCTTCAAAAAATAAAATAAAATAAACGTTCCAATTAAAAAATATCCTACTTCACAAACGAAAATATAGCAAAAAATATTATTGGCGCCCAGTCGTCAGACAAGTCTTAACTATCTGATGGACATCAGTCTGATGGATCAGTCTGACAACTATCTGATGGATCAGTCCATCAGTCGTGACACAGTAAGAAGCTTATAATAGCCCCCGGCACTGTTTGTCCGTCCTTGTGTTAAAAAATATTATAAAAAGAAGGGGAAGAAGACAGATGAGAAAGAAGAAGAAGAACTGGAAGGAAAGAGGTGATAAGTATAAAGGATAAGTATGGAAAGTAGACCGTGTACGTTAATGGGAGCTGGTGCACGTTAAATCTGTTCGTGGCTCTAATGTCCTCCAAGTTCTATATAAGCGCTACCTCTGGGGGTGCCAATCCAGATGCAGGTCTCTCATCTGGAATTGGTTCAAAATTAGGAGACTAGTTTCACAGTTATATGGATCATGTCAGCTATATAGAAATAAAAAGCTGCAAAACCGGGCTCTTGGGCCAAACCAACAACAACAACAACAACCCATTATGGTTTAGTCAGTTAACGGCAATAGTACGTATTTTAAATTACAAATTGTTAATTATTTAACAACCTTTCATGGGCCCAATGGACGGGTAGCCAAGTCAATTAGCACAATAAAAGTAAATTAATTTCAATAATGTAGTTAAAGTGTAATTCAGAATAAGTTCAGTTTAAAATGTAACATTCTTCTCTTCCAGGTTCCCCTTGCAGTTCCTCGTGCTGCCGGTTGGGACGAGCCAATGGCCGGCCCCAACTGGTAGCACAAGGGTTTTTTTTTTAGCAGCAGTTTTTTTATTCATTTTATTTTTGACTGTTCGCTTCTTTATTAGGTGCAATTGGACATTGTCCGCAAAAGCTACCGGACCCGCTCTAATGGGACAGCCCACGGAGCCAGTTTTTACCAGGTGGGGTACGGTAGAAAGGCGCAGTCCCGTCAGCCCCCGCAGCGTTTTCGTCTGCCTTGCAACTCGGCCCAAAAATTTTCCCCGATGGTACGACTTAGCTATTGGCTGATTATATTTTCATTTCAGTGGTTTCATTATCTAGTTAATTTCTTTATTTAGTTTCCCTCAAAATTCTCTCCCCTTTTTCAAGCTAAGTTCAGTACCAACGTTTCGGCACTAAATTGTCCAGCCCCATTTCAACTGTCATGACGAGTACGTGGTGTGCGGCGTCAGATCTCAGAACATTTAAATTTAGGAGTGAACAACACAGAAAAATCCGGACTCAGTTGATTGGCCGAACTGGGTACTTGTCTTTGTGGACCGCCCCAATAGGGCGATCAGGCGAATTTCGCCCCAATGACCAGGCACTCAAACCCGTCAAACTGGGTCGAATCCCGGTAGGTAGGGGCCTGGTCAGTGGTCTCCAAGTCTTAACTATCGTAAATATTCTTTTAAAGTAACATTCTAATACTAGAAAAGAAAAATAAGATATCTGTTTTCCCTTCTATTCATTCTGCTCAGAATAACATTAAAATTACTTGAAATGGAATTTGTAATTTTTTAGAGGAAAAAGTTATTTTTATTTTTTCTATATGAGAATAAATAAAATTGTCAGTTTCAGAAGGAATGAAACTGAGCCCGCCCGGGCCCGAAGGCTGGTATAAAAATTGAGCCCGAGCCCATGTCAGGCCCGGGCTCGGGCTCGGGCTGAGCCCGTCTCATCTGTAGTAGAAACTTGAAATTTCGCATAGCTATTATCTAGCGATGCAAATGCTTGCCCAAAGCAGTTTTCTAAAAATATTAAATTTAAAATTGTGCAGGAGCAAAAAACGTTCTAAAATGACGATTTATGTGATATAGTTGATAGAGAAGTTTGGAATATGGTATGGTGGTTACGTTTGATGCCTACATCTTTTAATAAAATTACCTGTGGCATAATTAGTAGGGGGTGCTAACGATGTTCTTTTGAACGATAGATATACATAACCAATGTTTACTTTTCCAACCGAATAAAATGCGAAAAAAAAAATAAAAGTAAAAAAAAAATAAACCATTTGTTACTTATCAAAAACTAAACTTTACAAACTTTCAAGACATAGATGTGTTCCTTTGCGCTACCTCTGGAATATAAATAATTACTTTGTAAACGCGTTAATGATTTGCGCATTTGGTGGTAAATGTTGCAATAATGCTTGAGGAGCTCTATACCAGAATGTTACGAAAAGAGCATGCGCAATAGAAGAAGAGAGACAGAAATTTTGTAGTGTATTCTTTAAATCTGGTCCCCCAGGGGAATACATTCTTTAGGTATTTACGGGTTTCGCGACCCCGGATTCCTGAGCGATCTTTCTCCTTTTATGCCTTCTTTTCTTTTTAGTTGTCTATCCTTTTTTCATTGTTTCGCACTTTTTAATCTTCTCTTTTCAGTTTGTTATACCTCTTTGTTCTTGTTCATGTTTGATTGTTTTACTAACACTTTTGTTCATATTGTTCTTTGTTCTACTAACGTTGTTTTCGTTCTTTATTTTAAAAATTAGGAAAAGAAACAAAAGAAAAAGCTTAAAAAAGACAAAAAATACACCTTGTTTTTAAGTTTCTCTCACATTGCTTCTTTTTTTTTATCAATAGTGGATTTTTTTATTTTCACGTGAGACACTCTGGGTGCTGAGGTTTTTTAATCTCTTCGACTCGGTTCTACCTTTTTAGGCTGATCTTGAGTCCCAGAGTGCAGGGCATTTTCCGAATTCCGGTTCCGTGATCGGAGGACGCCATACATTGTATGGTGGCTTTTAGGACCAACACCGGGAGACGGGTGCCTTTCGGTGGAAGGGGTTGTAGGTTGGACAGAGCTGTAAAGGCTTACCTACTGACTACCTGATTCCAATGTGAAAGAACTAGATATTAGGAAATGCTATCGAGTTTAATCCAACGTTCGAAAAACGTGGAGGTTTGTTGATAATAGTTTTCGCCCTTTTGAGACCTGCGCCTAGAAGTAAGGTTAAGAAGAAGGGTCGGTGACCAGGCCCGACGCCTGGCGTTTATTCGATTCTCTCTAATTATAGCCACAACTAATGGAAATAAGACATGCGAAGTGGAGGCCTCACAACCAAATACATCCTGTGCTGATAAAGTCGAGGAAAGTTTTTCTTCAAATGCACGTTGCTTTATTCTAAAATGTACTGAAGGCGATTTTGCCTTCAAATCACCATTCCTCATACAAAAAGCTATACAAGGACTTATTGGTGAACCAAAGACTCTTAAAAAATTAAGATCTGGTGACTTACTTATTGAAGTCAAAAACTCAACTCAAGCTGTAAATGTAAAGAAATGTAAATTCTTTGGAAATATACCGGTTACTTTATCTGCTCATAATTATTTAAATAGCTCACGTGGTGTCATTTCAGAACAAGACCTCACATTTGTCTCAGAATCAGAAATACTTGAAAATCTTAAAGAACAGCATGTTACAGGAGTTCGAAGAATAACAATTAAAAGAGATAATAAAATCATCCCAACAAAACATATAATACTTACATTTGATATACCTAACCTACCCACACACATAAAAGCTGAATACTTAAGTTGCCCAATCCGACCATATATACCAAACCCTTTCTGGCGAGTCCCTCTCCGTGGTCCTGACCCGACTCCTTCAGTGGAGGAGGTGACCGGGAGCGGAGCATTGAGCGGACACACCGTCAGGTGACTCCGAATCGGCTCTTTGAGTAGGGAAGATGACCGGGCGCCTAACATACGGAGTGTTCGTCGACACGATGGGTACAGGAGGTGACTGGTCTTCATCGTTGGTCCGCAAGTGGGAAAGGAGTCTCTGTTGTGCCGGAGTCGCCACGCCTTGACTCATTGTGGTTCGCCCTTATGGGTTGTGAGTTCGTGGGTCTCCTCCTCGTAAGCGCAGGTTCTCTGCGACGCGAGCATAGCCTGTGACCGGAATTTTCCGTAGGTGGTAGGCAGATGACTCCGTAGGCCAATCCTAAGGTTCACGTGGATCTTGGGCAAAGGCTAGCAAATGCCAGCTGGATCCCTCCAAAACTTGACTAAGGAATTGACGGAAGCACGGTCGATCTCTGTAGAGCACGAACTCGTGATGACTCTGTTGTGCACCGATCGTCGGGAGATACGGCGCGCAGCAACTATCTGCGATGAGACGGAGGAAGAGGAAGTCCCAACACGATTCCCACAAACTCGTGGAAGAGGACCTCACGAAATCCACTGCAGCTGGAGAGTTGTGAGCCGACCTCAATGGTCACCGCAGGAAGTGCCCGAATCGAGGAGACGGTCACCATCCGAAAGCGGTCAAGGCTCGACCGCCAGGGACGCGAAAGCTCTCTTCGAGGAAGGGACTAGCCCGCTTTCTGCCATGTGATTACGAGGAACCGGGCCGGAGGCTGCCTACTAACGCGGCATCGATCAGCCAAAACTCGAGACCTTGGTCCGAAACCAAAGTCCGAGCACGTCTCTCGTGCAGCCAGGAGTTTCCACACCTGGCGGGTGGACTAGTGGCACGCCTACTAAGTTTCTTTTTACTAACATCGATCGGGCCTGTCTCTTTGGCGCGCTTAGAGGGAGTTTCCACGTCCTCTAGAGTCCGATAGTGGTTCTTTAGGATTCTTCCGTTTTTTTGAGTGATATGCTATGTGGATGATCTCGTAGTTCTGGAGTTGTCGCTGGGTTACTGTCTAGTTCCGCCTAGATGGGTTCAACCTCGCGCCAGACTGCGTAGGGACGAGAGAGGCGCCTTTCGCTCTTTTTAGTGCATAACCATGTGAACCTCACGGCCGATGAAACCAGTAGCTTGTCCTTCCATACATGTCTACGATCGAAAGCCGTGGGAAAGCAAGAACCGTCGGAGTAACTCGACATATGACCGAGGGACCGTCTCCCCCTATGGGGTTTCGCGAACGAAGTCGTCGGGGGTTCTTCGGCGGTTCGTCAGGTGTCTGTTCCACGCGGAAGTTTCCCATGAATGGGATTACTGGCGCAACGACCTAGAGGTCGACACCTGGTAGAATGACCTGGGGGTGCGCAGTGGGGAGTGGCCTCAGGCCGATCGCAGCGCCGGGCGAGACAAAGCCCTGGTGCGTTATAAGCCCTTCAGAGGCTTGGGCGCGATGGTCGTTTACGCGCGTCGGCGACCTCCGTGGGCGTCTGACGACGCAGGATAGTTTTATACCAAACCCTTTGCGATGTTTCAAATGTCAAAAATTTGGTCAATCCAAAAATAGTTGCCGTGGAACCCTAGCATGTGCTCGATGTGGAGAAAAAGGACACGAAAGTGAAAGCTGCACAGCTCCTGCCAATTGTGTAAATTGTGAAAAAGATCATCCGTCTTATTATAAATCATGTGAAATCTGTAAAATTGAGAAAGAAATCCAAACAGTGCACACAAAACAGAATATTTCATATCCAGAAGCAAGGAAAATAGTTAAGTCTCGCACACCAAATACAGACATAAGTTATTCTGCTGCATTAATTGGAAATAAAAAAATATAAAACAATTGCCTTTCAAACAGAAACAACAACAGAAAACCTGTCTACTTTTTCTGCTACTACAACTAAATCAACACAATCTGTGTCTTCTAAATCAGTAAATGCTCTTCCTCCTAAATCACCACAGAATGTCTCTTCAAGGTCATCACAATCCATGTTTCCTAAAATTCCAATCCATAAAAAAACCTCTCAAAATACCACCAAAACTACACCTATAAAAAAATGTCGCAGATCTGATACAGAAAAACATGGCCTACCACAAATAAAATCCACTGTATCATCTGAAAACCCAGCTAATAAGAAAATAAAAACTAAACCACTCAAAAAAGAAACTCGTCCAAAACATAATAATAAAAAAGATGAGATGCATGTGCAGGATGAAGACGCTGTGTCATCCAGAGTCGGATGATGAGTTGAGCGATGGAGGAGATGATATGTCTACCTCCTCCAAACAAAATGACGTAGATTCATTTATCTAAAAAATCAATCATGACTAGTATTATCTCTTGGAACTGCCGTGGTTATCATATTAAACATGATGAAATCCGTAATATTCTCTCTGACCATCAACCATTATGTCTAGCTCTACAAGAAACCCATCTAAAGCCCAATGACAAAGCAAAATTACATAATTATACTACATACAGAAAAGATTTTACAGCTAATGGAAGGACCACTGGTGGAGTGGCTCTTATCATCTCCAATAATTTACTCCATTCTTATCTCTCTTTAAATACAAACTGACAAGAAGTTGCAGTCCGGGTACATATTAACCCCTTCAGGGGCAAAGTACTCTTGTAGCTAAAATATTGAAATGATTGACAGACACCAGGACCCGAACGAATTTTTTTTTAATAAGTAAAAGCTTTTCCTCATGTACCTTATAAATTCAAAATTGGAGAATAAAATTCTGGTGGCATTGTGGTATTTCGGGATTAAAATTAAGTGGTATATATAATATACCGGTGCCCTTCAAGGGGTTAAACAACTCATAACAATATGTACAATTTATTTACCTCCGAACCAAACTATCCAATCAGCACATCTCGATAATCTCCTTCTACAACTTCCGACTCCATACATACTTATTGGAGATTTTAATGCACACAGTCAAATCTGGGGCAACCGTGATTCTAACCAACGTGGTGATATAATCGAAAAATTTATTTCTGACAACGGCTTATGCCTGATCAATAATGGTGATCACACTTATTTTCATCAGCCAACCCGTAGTTTCCATGCAATAGACCTTACAATCTGCTCCCCAATACTCTATCCATTCTGGAATTTCTGGGTCTCTAATGACCTGCACGGCAGTGACCACTTTCCGACCTTTATTACACTGACTACTCCTGATAGGGATTCTTATAATACCTACCAATCGTTATATTTATGACAGAGCCGACTGGCCAACATTTACAGCACTTGCAAACATCACAGCTCACATGATACAGGGGGATATTGACAATGCACTTGATAATATAACTCAATGTATTATCCATGCTGCAGATTCTAGCATTCCAAAAACAGCATCCACACGTAAGCACAGAAAGCCACATGGTGGAATAGTGATTGCCAAAATGCCAAGAAAAAACAACAGAAGGTTTGGGGAATATTTCGGATGTACCCAACTAATATTAATTATATGGCATATAAAAAAGCAAAGGCTGAAGCTAGAAGAGTGCGACGCAAAAGCCAGCGTGAATCGTGAATCAACTACATCTCAAGCATTAATTCCAATACATCAAGTAAAGAACTATGGAATAAAGTAAAAAAATGTATGGGCCTATACTCTGATAATCATATTTATATTTTAAAGCATAACGGTCAAACCATTTCATCACCTAAAAACATCGCTGAGACAATAGGTAGTACCCAAGCATCTATTTCATGCTCTGACTCATACCCAGAACCTTTTTTAACATACAAAAGACAAACTGGAAGAACCAGGATTAATTTTAACTCTCATCACTCATATGCATATAATGAGCCATTTCTTAAATCAGAGCTTATAAAATGCTTGAGAGACAGCCATTTATCTGCCTCAGGTCACGATGGGATTACATACATTATGCTCAAGCACCTTTCTGCTCTGTCCTTGAATAATCTTCTCTCCTTCTTTAATAGGATATGGATGGAGCAGACATTTCCTAATGCTTGGTGTAGAGCTATAATAATACCATTTCCTAAACCAGGAAAAGATGCTACCAATCCCAATAATTACAGACCAATTGCACTCTCTAGCTGCCTTTGCAAACTTCTTGAAAAAATGGTAAATTGCCGCCTCATGCATATTTTAGAAACTAACAATTGCCTTGCTGCATTTCAAAGTGGATTTCGACGTGGTAGGTCTACTATCGATAATTTAATCCATTTGGAACATCACATACGGACAGCCTTTCTAAAACGCAGCCATTTGGTCTCAGTATTTTTTGACATGGCGAAAGCTTATGACAGAACATGGCGTTATGGGATTCTTCGCGATATTTTTAACCTGGACTTTCGTGGGAACCTTCCAATTTTTATTAAAAACTTTCTTGCCATTCGACGATTTCAAGTCAGAATAGGGGGAATTCTATCCAGTTTTTATGTACAAGAAGAGGGTGTACCTCAGGGCAAAGGGTCTTGAGTGTCATCCTCTTTGCTATCAAAATAAATGACATCATTAAACAACTTCCTCCTTCTGTGAAGGGGGATCTCTATGTTGACGACTTCCGCATTATGTGTATGGGACAGGATATCCGTTTTATAGAAAGACAACTGCAAATTGCAATAAAAAGTATTCTTAACTGGACGAACAAAAATGGTTTCTTAATTTCTCATGACAAAACATCTTGTGTGCATTTCTGTAGACGAAGGGGTCTGCATCCAGATCCTGAAATTTTTATCAATTCATCCCAAATTCCTGTTGTGGACAATGTTCGATATCTTGGCGTACATTTTGACAGTAAACTTACTTTTTTACCACATGTTTTACAATTAAGGACAAAATGCGAAAAATCCATTAACTTAATTAAAGTACTTTCAAATACTTCTTGGGGAGCACACCGTACCTCTCTATCAAAAATTTATCGAGCTGTTATTCGATCTAAAATGGACTATGCCTGTCAGGACTATGGTTCAGCGCGAAAATCTGTTCTTAAAAAACTAGACACTGTGCAGCATAGTGCACTCCGTGTCTGCTCTGCTGCATTTCGTACATCTCCAATTTTAAGTCTTTATGTTGACTGTAATGAACCATCATTACACAATACTCGTGAAAAACTTTCATTAGAATTATATTACCGTGTGCTCTCTCATCCTGGCCATCCTCTCCACACCTATATTTTAAATACTGACAATGATATTCTTTATCAGCATCGACCATCTTGCATCTCTTCTTTTGGAATGAGAATGCTAAATATTATCAATAATGGCCCTTTGAATAATATCGAGGTGAGTCCATGTCCCTTGCATGTGCTCCCTCCTTGGAATCCTCCTAATATTACTTCTCTCCATCCTTTTAAAGGTTATGATAAAAACAACTTGGCACCTACTGTTTTTCAACAATTATTTGCTACACATCGTGCAAAATTTAATAAATATACTGGTATTTATACAGATGGTTCCAAGAGTGGGGATACTGTTGGTTGCGTGGTTTTTATTGATAACACTAGTTTCAGTTATCGGCTTCACACTTCAATTTCTGTTTTTACGGCAGAGTTGATTGCTATAGAGAGAGCCATGTTACACATATCTCATCATCATAAAACATCCTTCATCATATACACCGACTCAAATAGTTCTATTGACGCAATAATGTCTTTTAAAAAGCATCCATATGTCTCAGCCATCCTGGATTTTTATATCAGATTGACTAGACGTGATTATAATATTTTATTCTGTTGGGTACCTGGACACATGGGTATTCCTGGAAATGAAAAAGCAGATGAGGCGGCAAAACTTGCTCTTAACCCGTTATGCCACAGAATTCCATTCTCAGACGTTAAACTATTTATAAAACACTTTATTCATAATAAATGGCAAGAAAGTTGGGATTTAGAATACAATAATAAGCTGCATCATATAAAACCCACAATCATGACCTGGCCTCCGAGTTATCCAAGAAAAACCGATGTTCTTCTGACCCGTCTGAGAACTGGACATTCAAGGATCACTCATAAACATCTCTTACTTCGGGAGGATGCTCCCATGTGTCCGCACTGTCATTTCGATACTGACTGTCCGGGTCTCCGGCACTTGTATAGAATACATTTTAATTCATCATCACCGCTCTTGACAAACCTCATTGGGGAAATACCTCATGGGGCACTCTTTACCTTTTTAAAACATGCAGGATTTTATTTTGAAATATAATTTTTATTGTTTTCATTGGTTTAACAACCCAGTTCAGTTTTTACAGTTTTGCTACATCTGGATGGGAACCCCATCCAGATTGTACTTTTTTAAATCATTTTATTTTTTAAATAATTTTTACAGTTTACTCTACTGTTTTTTTGGACTTGAAAGTTTTTATCTTCTGCACTTTTCTGACGATATCTGGATGGGAACCCCATCCAGATTACTTTTCCCTTTGCTTATTTTGATTTTACTTGCATTGCTTCTGTTTCACCTCATGATTTTTTTAACTTTTTTTTTGGCGCAGCATGTCCCTTAAGGGACTTTGTGCCATAAAAACTTATACAACCAACCAACCAACCTTAAATCTGGTATGAAGCAAGGAAATATATATATACAGGGTCATTCATAATTCCCTCCGGGGTTTCGAAACGTTATAGTAAAAAAACGAAGACGAATATGAAAAAAAGAAACATATGAAATTATTCCGAAACTATTCAAGTTTTACTTACATACATTACAGGTGTTCTATGTGTGAATCCTTGGTCACACGGCATACATCCATGCGATAGTCCAGTTCCTGCCATACTCCGTTTCTTTAAATTTCCGGTACCACACATGAATTGTTTTGTCAGTTGGTCCCTATTTTCAATATTTATTAAGAAAGGCCCGTTGAACTGACACCACTGATTCAGATTTAAAGAAACGGAGTATGGCAGGAACTGGACTATCGCATGGATGTATGCCGTGTGACCAAGGGTTCACACATAGAACACCTGTAATGTATGTAAGTAAAACTTGAATAGTTTCGGAATAATTTCATATGTTTCTTTTTTTCATATTCGTCTTCGTTTTTTTACTATAACGTTTCGAAACCCCGGAGGGAATTATGAATGACCCTTTATATAGAAGCTGACGAAGAATATCTAGAAGCCACCTTACTGGCGCCACCTATAGAAAAAGTTTTGAAAATAATATACAAACGAAATATTAAAAACGTTATCAGAATATGTTCTGTCAGACTCCATTGAGTCCGACTCATAATTTTTAATAGCATTTAATACTAGTAGGCATTATTTCCATTGGATTGAAGACTATATTTTTCTTTTAAGATTACCTTTGGCATAAATTGGGGGATGATAACGTTGTTCTCCTGTACATTAGATACACATAATCAAACTTTACTCTTACCGGATAAAATGTAATGAAAAAAATATAAGTAAAATAAATTAAAACATATGTTGCTCAGCGAAAACAGTGCAGCCAAATTAGGGATTCTGTGTCCATTTTGGAGGATTTTAAACCTTTAGTGGAATTTTTTGGTTACAAGTTATTAGTGGAGAGCAGTTTCATTATTTTATGTTTTCAAGTTTACTTTTAGTCATCTGGTAACACTGGACCTGGATTCGTCAAGACTTGCATGAGGAACTAACCACCGCCCACTGAATATTAGATCTTAGCGCTGACACAAAAATTGATGTAGTTGTAGGCGGGAATTTTTCAGCGTCTGTACGTTCCCTTGAAATTCAATACCAATAATTTCCAAAAGTTTTCTCCGCCTTATTTGTCTGAGATTTAATAAGTCAAAGAAAACTTTTAGAAAATACTGCGGTGTAAAATTAAGGGACCGTACAAATGTTTCAAAAAATCGGCCTACGAGCGCCACCTTTTTTGTGTCAGCGCTCAGGCCTAGTATTCAGGGGGCGGTGAACTAACGTTTTTTAATTCATTGAACGGGGGAGAAGAGCTGCAAGTGGATATAAAGAGCTGCAAGTGTTTTGGCTGAGATTTAGGATTGCATTTTTGGCTGCACCCAAAGCAGAACATTTCATCTCTATTTTTCTGTGAACTTTGTGTTATCCTCTGTGTGCCTGTCGTTTGCAGTTTAACGTGTTTTAAGTTCTAGTACACAAGTATTATTTATCTGATTCTAATATGTATTTATCTTTTCGTACTCCGTGTTATTTTCTACAGGAAAGTAATTGATCACAATATAAATGTCGGTTGGCAAATTCGTTATTATTTTTATTTTTTTATTTATTTTGTAAATGAGAATTTTATTTTTATTTTAAGTCTTTTTTTTTAAGTTTTAGTTCCTTTTACATATCACAAATTGTATCAGTGCTGAAAATATTCCTGCAATTTCAAAATATAACCCCTTTTCTTTGGCATTTCAATACATAGATAGGATAAAGTGTAAAAACAGAATAAAATTTAATCCACTGTTTTACGCTACTTTTAGCGTTGTATTAATTTGAACAAACACAGTGCCATCTTTTAGTGGCATTTCGCACTAAAACAGGGAAGCTTATTAAAATATTCCCCGACTTCACACATTAGTATCCTGCAAAAAATATTCAATACTGTATGTACTTGTTTATAAGTCGATCTCCAAATTCAATAGGAAAAACAGTTGAGTTCCATTTTTTCACCATGTATTTCTTTGTCTTATTTAATCGAAGAAATCGCAACAATTATCTTCGATAAAATAAAACAAAGATAACTATTATTAAATACTTGTACTCAATCTCTCTGTTCTCTCTTATTTGGGGTCGAATTATACATGAATATGTACGGTAAATGTTAGCCTCACCATTTATTTATTATTGAATTATCAGTCCAAGACCCCTGCATATATAAAACAAAACTAATTAATGCTATGGAATTCCCAATTATTCGAGACATAAAAGAATAAAATTATTAGAAAATGCTCTCTAACTATGATTACTTGAAAACTATCGTGGATAGAAATTTTAAATTTGACCTGCAGTTATCCATTAGGATCAAAGCCATTAAATAATAAGCCCAGTCAGATAAATGGGAAACTTTTCGCAAGTTGAAAATAGCGCCATCTAGCAGTGCTGCATTCGGCACCAAGAATATTTTAATAAAATTTTGCTTCTAAAATTAAAGCTTAAAATAAGGAGTTCATATTTTCTAAGAAAGTCGTTTGTAAATTCCGGTGTCAGTCAGTAATTTCACATTTTACGAACATAATTTGTCTGTGCCGGAAAGGGTTAATTGCATAGTGATGTAAATTTCCATCACTTTTTATTTAATTTTTAATAAATAAATCAACTTCTTCGCCACCACTATATTTATATAGAAATATTAATCCAGTAAATTTCCACCATTTTTTTTTATTATAGTTTTATCTTTAATGTAAAAGATCCCAATAATTAGCAAGCTTTTAAAGGAAGTTCAAAAACAAAACATCGATAAAAATCGTATAAAATATCGATATAAATAAATCGTATCGTTTCTCTGCGGCCCAATTCTGTTTTGTCCTTCTTCCGCAGCAGAGGTTTGGCGCTAGTGTGTCGCTAACAAATTTAACACTATCTGACTGGGTTATTATTTAATGGCTTTGATTAGGATAGACTAGGGATATCCCACAGTTTCTTTGTTTTTCTAACATTGAACGTTCAAAGAATCAGAATGAGAATCTATCTTTATATCCCATAAATAACAATTCAATTCCCTTTAAAACTAATTTTTAAAGGGTTGTAAAACACTTTAAGAAACTTGGACTACATTCTTATTTCTCAATTAGCAAGTGTTTTTTCCTTTACTTTTTCAATTTGTGAATAATTATATATTTTTTTAGCACGAGCTCGAAGATTGGTATTAAAATCGAGCCCGAACCCGCCTCATCTCTATTACATATACGTTTCAGTAGACTATTTTTCATTCTATTCTAACCCTATTTAGATGAAGAATCTCTGTAATATATTTATAACTAGGATATTTCCACGAGAAATCTACCAGAAAGAAAAACTTTAGTAAATTGTGATATGACTGAATATAAAAGTAGTCTTTAGTTCTACCTCGTAATACAAAGATTAATACATTGTTGACTGGTCACTATCGGCGTATCGTGACTGACTTTATTTGGGGCACTAAATGAATGGATGTCAAATTTATTCGGTTTCTTACCACTATTATTAAAAAGAAATACTTTCTTTTATTTACTGGCAAAAAGTTCTAACATTAAACAAAGATTTCTTGTAGAAAATAACAGTATGAAAATAATAAATGTTTCAGGCTTGCATTTAGTGCCCCCAAAAAAGACTGTCACGAGCCGCCACTGCCGGTCAAGAGTTAACTCCTGTTTGTTTCACCAAGCATCATTGACTAAGGGCGTGGCTTTTACCTTACAGAAAATGCATTTATATTATGTTGTTCATATTTTTTTAGTCTGTAAGACTTTTATATTGAATCCGTATATATAATAATATTTACTGATGTATAAACTTGAAAAACGTATCTAGAAAACCATTTAATGAAAGACTTTCAGAAGAGGGCGGAGCTTCTATTGTTTTAACCCTTTGAGGGGCGGTGGGATATATTATATCCCACCTAATTTTAATCTGATTTGAACCAGAAACTTTTAATTAAATTTTACTTTTTTTTCTTTGATGGGGAAAAGGTTAAAAAATTACTTTCCCTTATTTTGAACTAAATTCTTTCGTAAATTCCGGTGGGAATTCAAAGTTACAAGAGCTCATACAAAATCGCAGGTCAACAAAATATTAAGAGATTTCATGAAAACTTCATATTAAAAACATACGAATATTTTCTTTTTGCGTTCTTAAATAACATCTAAATATTTCGATTCATATTTCATTTGTCTGCTTCTTTCACAGCAATATTTTTGGCACTCACTGTATACATCTCATATAATAATCTTTTATATTTTAGAAAAATTCCCAGAAAATATCTGACACGCGTAAAAATATAACATTATTAAACCCAGCAAAATACATTTCACGAAAATTACGTCACTTGATAAGATTTAACCACTACATTGATTGTCACATATATCCTGTCGAAATGCCACCTAACTTAATGATAAACTGAGAAGACGACGTCACAGTTTCTTTTAGTAGATGAGATTTTTCTTTGTATTGGCGGCTGATAGAGACTTGAAAGAGTTTATCTGTATCCGACGAACGTAACTTTGTTCTACTAAGGAATGATTTTATTTGAACGACTTTTGGATTTCATTTTAAAAATTAATATCTATATTAAAACGTAAAAACATGTACATGAGTCACTCTGATATCATATCACCGATGGAAATGCATGTTTCTTGTTTTTCGCAAATTTAATTACTTATAAACATCATATAATTTTATTTTTTTCACCGTTCAATGGGGGTAAAATGCAATTTATTTGAAAACTGTATATAAATTTACTGTTTTGTTTATGCTTTCAGAAAAATCTATTTTTGAAAATCTATCTTTATCATTCGTAACTCGATTATGGAAGTTGAACCCATTTACACTTAAAACAATATAAATAATTCAGTGCTTCTTTCCGGCTAATATTCCATAACGAAACAGGCAATTCATAAAAAATCAAATAAAAAAATGTAAATAAAAAACATAGTTACCAGAAATGTAACAGAATTTCATGCTTAAACATTGAAATAATTAGAATCAAACAAGCTGGTAAGTAATGGAATCTTTTGCGATTTCTTCGGCTATTAACGTCTGGCATGCGACTAATAGAAACGTATGGCTTTTAATAATATCCGTAACTTTATTTGAATATATTATTGGTATAGTTCATATAAAAATGCTTTTTGGTGTTGTTAGTATGCAATTTAAAAAATATACAGATTGTTTTTAAACTCATGGTAAAAACTTTAAGGGTAGGTAGAGCACACAGTAACAATCATATATTGTATAGTATATATTGTATAGTATATATATTGTATAGTATTGGTATGGGACCAAGTGACGCATTAAGTTAAAAACACCACGGTGGCAATTAGGCCCCTTTTTTAATTTTCAAAATTTCGTATTCATACCAGAAAATTTTTATGCTATCCTTTTCTTGACATTTCATAATTACTTAACAATAAAATTCTTCTTTGAACATTTTTGGTGTGAAATCGAAATTTTTGAATAAAAAAAAGCGCAAAACTGGTAAACTTATCAAACGAAATACATGAATAAAAAAGATAAAATGTTTATTTACAATGTAGTTTACAAGTAAATAATAATGCATACAATAATATTACAATAAGTGTTTAAAATTGCGCCCACCAACTGTGATAAGCATGTGGCCGCGTTGCATGTGGATTATTGGTTGCCCAAAGATGGAAATTGTGCGCATTAAATACACCCTCGCGTGTAAATACTGCCTCATCTGTAAATAGAATATGAGCAGTAAATTCTGGCTGCAATACATGTTGCTGCAAAACCCACTGGTAAAAGTTCAACCGCAGAAGATGGTCTTCCGGGTTCAAATTTTGTACACGTTGAAAACGGAAGGGATGAAATCGATTTTCATTTAACACTCTCCAAACGGTCGAATGACTCACACCTAAATTCTGTGCAACAGCTCTTGTACTTGATTCGGGCCTTTCATTCACAAAATTCAAAATAATTTCTTCCAGGCTTGCACTGCGTATAGCTGTTTCTCGCCCATTTTCCTGTCTGGTGACGTGGAAAGCACATGTTTCAGAAAGCTGACGGTGTAAGCGCTGAAACATTCTATGATCAGGCATTCTTCCGTGAGGAAACTGCTCCTGATACATTCGTAGGGCAGCCCTGGCGTGCCATTTGCACGACCATACATGAAATGCATGTCGGCTTTTTCGGCATATGTAAAATCTTCCATGACGAACGATAGCACAATTAAAAATGGCGATTTCTTCTACTTGAATGCATGGTATTAAACGGCGACCAGTCACTTACTGCCCTCTACCGCCAGTGGAATCAACCAAAAACTCCATTTCTATTTCAAAAAATTTCTATTTCTCTTTCTATTTTCAATTAAAAAAATTTCGATTTCATACCAAAAATTTTCAAAGAAGAATTTTAATATTAAATAATTATGAAATGTCAACAAAAGGATAGCATAAAAATTTTATGGTATGAATGAGAAATTTTGAAAATTAAAAAAGGAAGCCTAATTGCCCCCTAGTGTTTTTACTTTAATGCGTCACTTGGTCCCATACATTTCTATACAATAAATGATTGTTACTGTGTGCTCTACCTACCCTTAAAGTTTGTACCATAAGTTTAGAAACACCCGTATATCAAATGTAAAAAATCTACTAGAGATTTCAATCTATTTATACAATACGGTAATGTAACGATGACGGGACGCGTTTCATCCGCGAGAAAGAAAAAAAAAACACATCGCGGCCATGTTAGGCTTAAGCATTCCGATGCCGTATTTAATCCAATTGCCTGATTTAATCTACATTGTATCACATATTTTCTTCTTCATTTTCTCTGAAACCTTCAAGCACTAAACAATTATAATGTTTTAAGTTCTAAATTAAAAATAAGTAGCTACCAACAGCAGATTAGCGATATAAACAAATGCACACCATCAGGTTCAAAGAAATTTGGTGGCGCACTCTAGCAAGTGTAAAATGAAATATATTTTTTCAGAAATAGCATTACTACTCTGAGAGGGAAAAAAAAGAAAGAAAGAAAAGAAAAAGACCTACTGTATATGCAAAAATTGCTGCATTTTTTTTTTTTTTTTTTTTTTTTTTTTTTTTTTTTTAATATTGTGACAAAGGAAATTTTATACTGAAAGATTGAATGCTGAAAATTATGAATTTATTATTAGCTTTTTTTAAAAGCCTAGGCCCAACATTTTTCTTTCTTTGAGCAAATTATTGTTTATAAAATATGCCTTTGAAATTTTAACAAGATAAGTTTATGATGAGTTTACTTTTTTGGAATTGAATTTTGTATTAGGGATCCTTTTTGTGAAATAGAATTTTGAGAATGGTTTCTTTTTATTAAATTAAATTTTGTGAAAAGGCCCTTTTTATTGAATAGAATTTTTTGAAGTGCCCCTAATTTTTGCTTGGATCGACCTCATATATCAGCTGTTTTAATCATTATAGGTAATTAAATTGCATTTTTCTGCTTTTATTGGCAATAGGCCTTATTATTAATAAAATAGTTTTAATGAAATTTGTAACAGTTTTTTGTTTTATTTTTAATTTTCTTATTTAACTTATGCATACTCTAAGCTGAATTTAATATTATATTTCTGTGAATTATTTTGTGTTCTTTAAAAAATGCAACAGCTTATTTGTTTTATTTTTAACCTATGCAAATTTTTTATGACTACTTTACCAACGCATAGCTGCTAACTTACGCAAAAGAAAATTCAGTAAATTTCTTAAAAAAATCAGTTGATTAAGCTGCTTTCATAAAAAGCCATGATTCAAAGTAACACTTTTTTCACATTTAAAAAATGAAAAATAGTATTAATAGAGAAAAAATATGGATTTTCTTATTTCTAAAATTAACCATTCTAAAATTTTTGCGCAGCTCTTCAAGCAAACATTCATGTTTAAATTACAGTTAAAAGCGTAGAAAATAGCTATATTTTCTTCCTCTGGAGGTTGAATTTTGCCACCACAGTTTTTGGGGGTGATTTTGATGATTTGCCACTTGGAATGATCGCGTATGGCACAAGATGACAGTAAGACAACATTACAGAAGTCCCCATACTGGATCTCCAATTAAAATCTTTCAATTTATATCATCTGTTTGAATGAAATAATATGCCAATAATCTAAAATAACGTTCTGAACTTAAACTAACACTTTTCCGTCATTTTTGACGGGGGCATATGCTAGTAAAAAATAAATGACATAATCATATACTAAAGTCAATAATTATAATTAAAATATAGATAAAAATGCTTAAGTTATAAAAACAGAACACAAAAAGGCTTAGAAAAAGCTTTTAATATAAAGATCGATATTTCTTAAGGTTCAAGCGGTGCAATTATCGCAATTTTTTGAAAATAAACTTGAAAAAACATAAATCACGAGATCATATCGCCACTACCATGTCTAACTATCGAATATGAAAAAATGCCTTTTTCATTACTTTTAAAAATCAGCCGATTGTCACCACTAAATTTTATTAGAAATATTCATCTAGTATGAATAAAAATAAAATTTTTATGAAAATCAGGGTTGCCAATTTGGCAGTCTTTTATATTTAGAGATGCTGAATTCATACCGGAAATTTTGAGAAAAATCAGTAATCATAAATATCTGACATTAAATAAAGCAAAGATGGCTATTTTAAATTTCTGGTTTGGATTTAGGATTTAGAATTTCTCAATAAAAATAGAGGCCAAACTGGCAACGCTGGTGAAGAATATTATCAAAGATTAGTGGTGACAATCGGCCCATTTTTAGAGGTAATGAAAAAGGTATTTTCACATTCGATAGTTTGCCATGGTAGCGACGATATGTAAAAAAGCAGACCCTTAAAATAGTCTACTGTAAACGTGAAAATTAATATTTCCTTATTGCTTTTTTAAAAACTGAAAATGTATCTCGTGACAAATTTTAGGTAATTCAAATGAGGCTGATTCATTGCAAATGTTCTTGTTACGCATATAGATTTCTATTAATTCACGGATAATAGATGGAAAATACAGTCTTGATGGATAAATTATTTTACTATTTTGAAAATAAAATTTTAAAGTCTGGGTTCTATGTAGTTTTGCCATTGCTGTAGTACTTCTGTCATATTTGATTGCTGTCATATGCTCTTTTAATCTTCTAACAAGGCCTTATTTGTGTTCTGTTTGTATCACTTAAGCATTTTCATCTATATTTTCAAAGAAAGTGGTTTTTATTTATGTTCTATATACGAGGCAGTATGATCTGTAATATATACACCGGTTACAGATCAACAATATTATGTATTTAAAACATTAATAAAAGCGGAATTTTATAAGGATCGCTACGAACAGTGTCCTGAAATTGTTTTCAAACTCCAAACACTTGCGAATATTTTCTGGTAATGGCAAGCAATAGCTGCAATATGTTTTAAGCCTAGGGATTGCGATCACACCAGCTGTGGGTGCACAACCAGCGACTTTTTTGTTTAAAAAAAATCTACTATAACTCCTGAATAAATTTCTTCGTTTTGTTTTAGGGACATTTGGTGATTAAATAAGATAAAGCTTACCATTCGGACATTCTGGTACTTTTTTGAATAAAAAAAAGACGTCCTAAATTTGCAACAATGCTAACAACTAGTTTTGACACCAGAAATTCAAAATTACGCGAAATTTCAAATAGTGATCAATATCTGCCTTATTTATTCATTGAAAGTCTGTCATTGAATAAACCGAAGTTTTCTAATACGTTTTTTGTATTAAAATAATAATAATAAAATAAATAAAAACGTTGACCAACATTCCACAGCTCGCGGCAATGCAATCTTTATTTACGACCGAATTTTAATACCTTTAAGACTGAACTGTATATTTATTGCGTAAAAAGCTTTTATTTGTTCCCACAAAGCCACACCAGAAAATTCTGACACCCATAAAAGTAAAAAATTGTTAAACCCTAAAGCGCATTTTCCCGGATATAACTGTACTAACCGGGAAACCACGCCGTTAGTGTAATAATGAAAAAAAATCTAAATAAGCAGCAAACGATATAACCTAATGAAACGTGTTTTTTGACGCATAAATCATTTGCCCTCGTTTTCCCGTTATCGAGATATAAAGTCTTAAAATATTCTAATTTATTGATTTAATACAATGGAAGGAGGAGTCATTAAGTTTTCAACATAAAAATATCATCAAACTCCACTCACTTGTTCATTTACAGTTTAGTGCGCCGAAATACTCCGACATGATTCGATACGCTTGGTACAAATCTGGGTTAGTGCAAACTGGGTCACTTCCATTTGAAACGCCCTTGCAATTTTCGCAAATTTCGCAGGAGGTGGACCATTGTAATTATTGCACTAGAATTGAGTTCATGAAATGTTCTTGGTGCCACGATTTTCTATGCTTCAATCATTTTTTGGTTCAGTACCATATTTGTCAAGAGCATTATTTTTGGGAGGCTTCTTTCATTATTATATTACTATAACAAAATATGTTCTGTATTTTATATTAATCTGTTTATTAAAATTTTTGAAGCAGAACCACGCCTGTTCTCCCTAAATTAAACAAATAAATTAGCAAATTTTAAGACTTTATATCTCCATAACGAGGAGACGAGATCAAATGATTGCTGTGTTAAAAAAAAACATTTCACTATGATCTTTCAATTGCTGCTTACTTAGATTTTTTACATTATTACACTATGGTATGGTTTCCTGCTCAGTAACATTCAACTACACCGTTCACTGTCAACGAATGCTGTAGAAATGCCATCTAATTTAACAACAAATTGGCATGCCGACGTCAAATTTTTTTGGACTTGATTTTTTTTTCCTACGCTGACAAATTAATAGATAATGGAAAGGTTTAATGCACCTATAGAAAATATTCTTAAAATAGTTTGTAATACATTAAAAAAATAATTTAACAGAATTGATAATTTTATTTCAAAGATTCATAGAGGATTCATACGCTATTACCACAAATTTTTAATATAATTTTTCGTATTTTTTAAATTAAGAAATTTTTTTTAATTCCTGCAATTAAACAAGGCGTGTATAATCTCTGCTATTTAAATAGTAAACAGACAAATTCTATAACAAAATTGTGGTAAAAGCGTACAGACACTGTCATATTTAGATGATGTTTTTTTAATCAGTAATTTTAAGTAAACAAAAAAAGTAATTTTGAATTTTTGAAATGATTTACGCAAAATTATAAAATTATATTCGCATACATGTCACACTCCACCTTTTTTAGTACTTTCCAATATAGTTTATAAGTGTTTGTGAATGCGGTTTGTCTGTCTGTCTGTCTCTCTAAAGTCTGTCTGCCGTCTGTCCGTCTCTCTAACATCTGTCTGCCGTCTGTCCGTGATCTAACTCTAATAATTGTGCTATGTTTTTCTGAACTGAAATAAATTTTAGCATACTGTGTAGATACAGATACATACAGATCTATAGATCATATATAGGGCTGCACAAAAGAATTGTGCATATTGTTTGACTATTGGTTGTAATTGTTTAACACTAGAACTTCCGGAAATTTTACTCAAGTTTTTTTAAACTATTTCACACCAGAAATTTTATTAAAAACTACTTAACTTACTCATTTAACGTATTTCTGTGAGTTTTATATTTAACTAGCTCACCCTCCCGGCGTTGCCCGAGCCCGTGTAATAAACTGAAATCTTTTAAAAAACGAAACTCTGGCCAAGGTTTCCGATGAAAAAATAAATAAAAACGTTGACCAAGATTCTGCAGCTCGCGGCAATGCAATCTCTATTTACGACAGAATTTTAATACCTTTAATACTGAGCTGTATATTTCTTGCGTAAAAAGCTTTTATTTGTTCCCAAAAAGCCACACCAGAAAATTCTGACACCCATAAAAGTAAAAAATTGTTAAACCCTAAAGCACATTTTCCCGGGTATAACTGTACTAACCGGGAAACCAAGCCGTTAGTGTACTAATGAAAAAAATCTAAATAAGCAGCAAACGATATAACCTAATGAAACGTGTTTTTTGACGCATAAATCATTTGCCCTCGTTTCCCCGTTATCGAGATATAAAGTCTTAAAATATTCTAGTTTATTGATTTAATACAATGGAAGGAGGAGTCATTAAGTTTTCAACATAAAAATATCATCAAACTACACTCACTTGTTCATTTACAGTTTAGTGCGCCGAAATACTCCGACATGATTCGATACGCTTGGTACAAATCTGGGTTAGTGCAAACTGGGCCACTTCCATTTGAAACGCCCTTGCAATTTTCGCAAATTTCGCAGGAGGTGGACCATTGTAATTATTGCACTAGAATTAAGTTCATGAAATGTTCTTGGTGCCACGATTTTCTATCCTTCAATCATTTTTTGGTTCAGTACCATATTTGTCAAGAGCATTATTATTGGGAGGCTTCTTTCATTATTATATTACTATATTTAAATATGTTCTGTATTTTATATTAATCTGTTTATTAAAATTTTTGAATCAGAACCACGCCTGTTCTCCCTAAATTAAACAAATAAATTAGCAAATTTTAAGACTTTATATCTCCTTAACGAGGAGACGTTTTTTTAACGAGTATATAGAGTAGTAACCGTATACCGGGCACGCTCGCACGCTCCGGAAAATCTTTTATTTCCCCCTTCCACCGCCAGGGGAGCAACCTCTTTCGGAAAGAACCTCTGAGACAGGTTAACGTTGTCTACGGTACTGTATAGTAGACGTGCGACAAAATCGAGCTGGTTTCGAAAAGATGGGAACATTATAAGCCGAGTTATTGAAATAAGGCACAGTTAGAGAAAATAATCATGAGTGAGGTGCCAGGTGAAGGTGATGTTTAAGTGTCCTTCAGAAAATGACTAATTAGGAGGACTGCTATGCATCTTTAAAAATTCGTTCATTTGGTTAAGCTAGAAACTTAATTACAAATTTGGCTTAAACTATTATTCGGAAATAGTGGTAGCCTCTACTCATAAATTTAGTTTAATGTTATAAAGTGTGTCTATTAAGTTAATTATAATGTTTGGAATCACTTGCGTTCAAATCGGAAAGATAGTTGCTGAGATATGGAAAATGTGGCATAGTTAGGTAAAAAACCCTGAAGCAGGGGTCGGGGGGGGAGGGGATGTTCAAGTGCCGTTCAGCAAATGACTAATTAGGACAACCACTATGCATCTTTAAAAATTCGTTCGTTTGGCTAAGCTAGGAACTTAATTAGAAATTTGGCTTAAACTATTATTTAGAAATAGTGGTAACCGCTACTCATAAATTTACTTTAATGTTATAGAAGGTTACTATTGATTTAATTATAATGTTTGGAATCAGTTGCGTAGAAATCGGAAATATAGTTGCGGAGATATGGAAACAGGGCATAGTTAGAGGAAAAACCTTGACGGAGGGATCGGGGGGAGGGGGGGAGGTGATGTTCAAGTTCCTTTCAGCAAATGACTAATTAGGAGGATCATTATGCATCTTTAAAAATTCGTTCGTTTGGTTAAGGTAGGAACTTATTTTGAAATTTGACTTAGGCTATTATTCGGAAATACTGGTAATTGCTTTTTCAAAGTAATACATTCCATGAAATTAACTTAACCCATTTATGCCTAGCGTCCGAATTTTAGGACGCTTTAGTAAAATGGGAAAAAGTGCATTTCACAGCACTTTTTTTTAAAAAGAAATTTAGTGTTTTATTTTATCGAGGAGTCCTCGATAAAGTAAGACTCCAAATTTCTGTTTAAAAAAAAAGGTGTGAAATGCACCTTTTCCCATTTTACTAAAGCATCGACGCTAGGCATAAATGTGTTAAAGTATTTTTATAGGTTTTTTTTTAATTATTTTTTAGATGGATTTTTAGAAATTGTGTCCGACAAATAAATGCATTGAAATCTGAAAAACAGACTTTCTTTAAAATGAATTATTTTATGAGATCTTTAGTAAGTAACGCTAAAAATGACATAAATGACATAAACGCCGAATATTCAAGTAAATAATTAAAATATTTTTGAGTTTAAAAAATTTGGTTCTACGAAAATTCTACAGCTACAACATTTATTTAAGAAACTTTCTTTTACATATTTAATATGTAAAAGTCATGTATTTAATGTATGTAAAAGTTATGTATTTAATGTATGTAAAAGTATTATATGTTTCGCATTACTTTTACATATTATACATAATTCACTAAAAGTTACTTCCATTTTACAAATATTTGGTCTGACAGAATAATTCAATCAAGTAGCAATTAATCCGGTTTCTGGGAAATCACTTTCCTTAGCAACAGCTAAACAGAATATTCGCTGCCATGCAAATACTGTCGAAATGAAATCTAATTTAACAATAAATTCACAAGCCGACGTAAAAGTTTATTTTATGAGATGATATTCCTTTCTGTGTTGACGGCTATAGGAAAATAAAAATGTTTTTTCTGCAAACATCGGAAGTATTCTTAGAATAGCTTCTTATTATTTGAAAAAATAATTAATTTAATTCATTAATTGCTAAAAGATGTTAAATAAAATCTATAAAAACAGTGTAAAAGGTTTCAATAACATGTTTACATGTTTCGGCTCTACCGAAGCCATTATCAAAACAATTTCTATAGTTGAATGACGTAATGATTTGAAACTCCATCATAACAAAACTTCACCGTTTAATAAGAGGAAATATGATGTGTAAGTAAACAAAATGGTAAACGGATAACTCATTTAAAAACAAAATTTAAACAATTGCCTTCCTCTTCAGAAATTTCGATCAGTAAGTGAAAATGTACTCGAAATATTTTGTTCAGCACTACAATATTTCACCATTACATGTAGCTCGATTACGGAGGATAAACCCTTTACACTTAAACCAATTTAAATAGTTCAATGTTTGTTTCCGGCTAAATAAACATTTCATCAATCAACAAATAAATAGAAAAATATAAATAAAAAACAAATTTCCTTGAAATATAATGGAACTTCTTGCTTAAACACAGAACGAATTAGAATAGATAAGGCTGCTGTAAGTCGCAAAATCTTTGCAGTTTTTTCGGCCATTAAACTTTGGCTTGCGGCTAATGAATTTCGCTTTTAATGAATTTTAAAACCTTATTCGAATACATAATTGATATTTTTCATATAAAAATGCTTTTTGATATTCTTATAATATATAAATATAATAATAATATAAAATAATAAAAATATAAATAATAAAATAATAAAAATATAATAAATATGAAATATATCATAGAGATTTCAATTAAAAAAGGTGGTTTTCACTTTTGTTCTGTATACTAGACAATATGTTCTATCACCAAGGGATCCCGGGTTTATTCGTATAAATAGCAAAAGAAGAAATTTAAAATTCATTAATTAGAAAAACCTTTTAAAAGTGTTGTTAGAATATATACAAAAACAGATTCACGATCACACAATCATTTTTAAAACAGCATTAAAAGCCCATTTTTAAAATTATCGCATAGAACAGTTCTTGCTAAAATTATTTTCAAACTCCAATCACATATGCATATTTTCTGGTAATACAGACAATAGCTGCGATATGTTTTAAAACTAGGGATTTACAGTCACTCAACATGTGGTATCCCACAGCCAGCGATTTTTGTGTTAAAAAAATCTACAATACTTCTGAATAGATTTTTTCATTTTGTTTTACAAACATTTGGTGACTATATAAGGCAAATATTACCATTCTTAAATCCTGGTAGTTATTTTGAATAAAAAGACGTACTAAATTGGCAACACTGATAACAACTAGTTTGACGCCAAAAATTCAAAATTATTAAAATTTTCTAAGGGTAATCTCTTCCTTATTTATTCACTGAAAGTCTGTCATTGAATCAAGCGAAGTAATAGATTTTCTAATAGGTGTTTTGTATTTAAAAAAACGCTGGCCGCAAAATTCCGCAGCTCGCGTCAGTGCAATCTCAATGTTAGAAGTTGTTATACATTTAGAAAAGTTTCTTAACAGTTTTGTAAAAATAAACATAAAAACACGGAACAGATGCTTTACACTCACGCACGGTTGTTTGGCGATTTTTTGGTTGGCGCGATTTTCAAGCAAGCGCTAATCCAATAACTTAATATAATTACTAGGTTGCCATTAAAGGAAAAAATCCCCTAAATATGGCGACTTTTATCCTTTTTGTAACCGATTTAAAAAAAAAAAATTGTGTGTGAGTGTATGACATCATAGCCAAAAACACATTCACGATCACACTGCCATTTTTAAAACAACTAGTAAAAGCTGATTTTTAAAATTATAACATAGAACAGTGTTCGCTGAATTTTTTTTTTCAAACTCCAAACACATTTGCATATTTTCTGGTAATTAGAGACATTCAATATGTTTTAAGACTAGAGATTTATAACTTCTCAACATATGGTATCCCACAGCTTGCCATTTTTTCTTAAATAAACTTACCATAACTTCTTAATAAGTTTTTCCGTTTTATTTTTACAGACACCTGGTTTATTATTTAAAATAAAAATTACTATTAGAAAATTCTGGTAGTTATTTTGAATTAAAAAGACGCATGAAATTGGTAACACTGCTTGCAACTCCAGAAATTAAAAATATTTACCAGAACCTTCGAATGGCAAATTGCCCTATTTAATCATTGAACGTGAGTTATTGAATAAAACAAATATTTCTGGTAGTTTTTTTTGTATAAAATAAAAATTTGGTCGCAAGAATCCGTCCGCAGCTTGCGGCAATGCAAACCCTATTTATAACTGAATTTTACCACTTTTAACATACTTAACTGTATATTTCTTGTGTAAAAAGCTTTTATTTGTTCCCAAAAAGATACACTGGAAAATTCTGACTCGCATGGAAGTAAAAGAGAGTTAAACCTTAAAGACATTTTCCCGGATATTACTGTGTTTAGTAACATTCAAGTACACCATTCACTGTCAACGAATGCTGTCGAAATGCCATCTAATTTAACGCCAAATTGACAAGCCGACGTCAAATTTTCTTTTACGAGGTGATATTTTCTCTACACTGACGAATAATAGAGATTCGAAAAGTTTTATGCATCTATAAAAAATATTCGTAAACTAGTTTGTAACTAACTTAAAAAATAATTTAACAGAATTGATATTTTTATTTCCAAGATTCATATTTAGATGATGTTTTTTAAATTAGTAAGTTTAAATAAACAAAAAAAATGTAATTTTTGGATTTTTTGAAAAGATTTACGCGAAGTTATAAAATTCTATTCGCATACATATCAACAACTACCTTTTTTTACATTTTCCAACATAGTTGAAAAATGTTTATGAATTCGGTTTGTCTGTCTGTCGTATATCCGTGCTCTAACTCGCGTAAATATACTCGGATTTTCTTGAAATTGATATATGTTATTGTGGTTTACTATAGCATGTTTGGTATTGAAAATGAAATGTAAAGCATATATGTTTCTTTTACACGAACACTCAAAAGAATTCTCTTACATTATTGTCTATGGGGAAAAATTGTTTTCAGCGTATATTAATCATTTTTCTCTATTTTATACATTATCAAATGGATACAAATCACTGAGGTAAACTAGAAGTCGTTTAGTGTACAATGTGGTATGCATAGGATGTCCATGATATTTACAGGGACACTTTCAAGAATTTGGTTACAGTACTGTCTATAAACAGTAATTACTGATAGCTGATTTTCAGTTGTGGTACGTGTTGTTAAATGTAACTAATTTTTTGCATATTAATTGGTGCATATAAATTCTATAGATCATATACAATGCTTCTCAAAATATCTAACGTACATTTCCGTTTATTGATGGAAATTGCTGAGAGGGGAATTTGCAGTTGTGCTATTTCCAAATTGAAATACATTTTACACCGTGTCCCAAAAGTTTAGACAATCAATAAAATTTGCATTAACATAAAAAGTAATAATGTAAATTAAAATTCGTGAGATAGGTAATAAATAAAAGCAGTTTTGCTGATATAAACATTATAAATTATGATCAAAGGTTTGAAATTATAAAATATACATTAAATTATATAACAATGTGCTGTCCCAAAAGTATAGATAGTATAGAAAAGTATAGTAATTTTTTTGGTTTTACATTTATAAAAGTAACTAAAAACTTACTTTTAATATTTAATTGTATTGCCACGACACTTTATAACATCAAATACACGTTGTTCCATAGAATTAACTAAGCATTGTATTACAGAAGGAGGTATTTCATACAATGCTTTGTCAATTGCAATTTTTAAGTCATTTACACATGTATATTGCTTTGCATTTTCATATATTGTATGAGATAGGATCCCCCACATGTTCTCCATGGGATTCAAATCTGGATTAAGTGCTGGCCAGTCTAATAGTGTGATATTGTTTTGACTAAACCATGTTGTCGATGATGTGGAGGTATGGATGGATGCCCCATCTTGTTGGAAAACACAGTCCGGTGCTGCTAGAAAATCCATAATTGGTAAAAAATTAGTACGTAAAATATCCTGATAATCCTACGATTTAATTTTTCTGTCCATAAATCCTAGAAATGTTTGGCCGTCGAAAGAAAACCTTCCCCAGGTCATTACGAATCCTCCGCCTTGTTGCCTACTGAAACAGTTCTTGGGTTATTTTCGTAGGTCATGCCAGTAAAATTTATGACCATCAGGGCCGTCTAAATTCCATTTCTTTTCATCACTGAAGATGACAGAAATCCATTTTTCACCGTATGATATATGCTTTCTAGCCCACTTTAGACGTGCGTCTTTATGTCTCTGCTTTAAGCAAGGTTTTGCTTTCATTCTCTTGTAAACAATATTTGTTGAAGCTTTAATTCTTCTGTGTACAGTACTTTTTGAAATTCTGGAAATGGATGCAATTTTACGCACAGACAAATTATCAACTGAAGCCATTTTTAATAACATTCTATCATGACGTAACATTGTTTTCTTTGGTCTTCCGACTCGCTTTCTAGTATTCCATGTTCCACCTGATCTCAAAACTCTATAAATACTGCTCAAGGATCTCTTTATTCGTCTCGATATTTGTACAGGATTTTGTCCTTGCGCTTTTAAATGTAAAATCTTAATAATTTCATCTTTAGAAAATGGCATTTTTATCAGAATACGCAGGAAATGTCTTTTCCGAATCACAAACAAAACAATACATTGAACTCACTTGATTCCTCAAAATTACAATAAATTATTATGCTAAAAATACAGCAGACGATATTTCAATTAAAGGGAAAAATTATTCTGCATTTATAGAAGCAGAGGAAAATAAAAATATTTTATTTTGTGAACAAAAATGTAAAAGAAAGCATGTAATGCTGTATTGTGTCTATACTTTTGGGACAGCACATTGTTATATAATTTAATGTATATTTTATAATTTCAAACCTTTGATCATAATTTATATGTGTATATCAACAAAACTGCTTTTATTTATTACCTATCTCACGAATTTAAATTGTACCTTATTACTTTTTATGTTAATGCAAATTTTATTGATTGTCTAAACTTTTGGGACACGGTGTAGCATACTGTGTAGTATACGTACAAATCTCTAGATTGTATACATGGCTGCAAAAAAGAATTCGGATATTTTGTTTGACTATTGGTAGTAATTTCTCAAATTGGTTTTTCAAATGTGTTGAATAGTATTCTAAATTGTTCACTTAGTAATGGGCAGGGCTAGTTGAGCTTAAGCCGAAAGGTCGAACTCCCCGTCTGGTTTGAACTTGACCTTGTTTACTTAGTAAACTGTGAAGATTCATTACAGTACTCTGATTGTATTGGAACATGTTTCATAATCCATACTTGACGTTGGGTTTGTTTGTTCTTGTTTAAATAACAAAAAAACAAAAACAAAAAAACAGACTTTGAATCAGAAGATTATTTGGTTGGCTGGTTGGTTGTCTTTATGACGGGCAATTATCAACACGAGGGATATAGGCTCTGGAGGGAGTGTCCTCCGTGACGGTCTTTCTAAGGGATCCTAACCCGTATTTACGGCAAGGTTAGAAGAAAACCACGTAAAACTCCGAACGTTTAGGTCGACAAGAACGACAGGGGTTTGAACCCAGCACCTCCTGTCTACCAGCTTTGAGAGCAGAACCTCTCAGCCACAGGTGGGGCGAATATTGTTTGAAGAATGAAATGATGCAGATTTGAAGTGATTACCACTTAGAAGCAGGGCACGGTTAATTAAACAAATTTTCTGGTTCAAAGTAAGTTAAAAAAAAAGCTGGATGTTGCCAAAATGTATTCGTCATTCTTACATTTTCTTTTTTTACTTGAATGTAAAGCGTTTCAGCATTTTCCCACTTTTATATGTAGCTATTAAATTAAAGAAAAAGGCTTAAAATACTCATTCTAATGTCTTTTAAGAATCGTATACTTCAAAGTATTACATTATTTTATAAAATTGACTAAAAATCACATAAAATCACATAAAATCACATAAAAATCACTTAAAATCACATAAAGTATTTTTATGTGATTTTAATATGTCAGCGGGACTTTCAAAAATTATGTCCGACGAATAAATGCATCAAAATGTTAAAAATAGTTTTTCTTTAAAGTAAATGACTTGATGACATCTTTATAGTTAGTAATTCCTTTTGATAAATGACACATACATCGAATATTCTAGTAAATTACTATAAGTTTTGGGATTTAACAAGTTTGTTTCTACGAATAAAACTACAACTACAATATTTATTTAAGAAACTTTTACCTATTTAATGTTTTAATATTACTTTTACATATAAACATAATTCACTAAAAGTTACATCCATTTTATAAATATTTGGTCTGTCAAAATAATTCAATCAAGTAGCAATCAATCCGGCTTCCAAGAAATTACTTTCCTTAGCAACAGACAAACGAGATATTTCCTGTCACACGAATGCTGGCGAAATGAAACTTAATTTAACAATAAATTCGCAAGACGACCTAAAAGTTTATTTTAAGAGGTGGTACTCCTCTCTATGTTGACTACTGTAGAAAAATCAAAAAGTTTTTTTTTTTTTTGCAAACATTGAATGTATTCTTTGAATAGCTTCTAATTATTTGAAAAAAAATAACTACCGTAATTTCTGGTGTATAAGCAGCGGCTAAAAAAATTCTGTTACGAACCATAAATTTATTTGTTAAAAAAGTTCAAATAAGTTCCATGAACAAATAGGTTATATTTTATTAAATAAACTTTCTGGTCGGAAACAGAATTATTTGAGCCGCGGCTTATACACCGGAAATGACGGTAATTAATTTAGTGCATTAACTGCTAAAAGGTGTTAAATAAAACTAAGAAAACAGCATAAAAGGTACGGGACGGTAACACGTTGCCTTCCGCATGTCTGGTAAAAATACTTCTATTCGTAAAATGTTGAAATGATTGATTGACAGTAGAATTTAGAAAGAAATTTATTCGAAAATAAGTAAAATCTTTTCTTCATTTACTTTATAAATGGATTTTTTAATTCCAAAATTGGTGCCAATGTAGCATTTAAGGATTAAAATTAAGTTACTGTACGTACGACACCACTTTGGTGTCGCCGGACGGCAAAGTGTTATAAACTGTTTACATGTTTCGGCTCTACCGACGACATTTTAAAAACAAATAGGGATTTCCTATAGTTTTGTACGATCTATAATGTAATGATTTGAAACGCCATCATTCAGTTTCCATCATTCAGAAATGTACTCGATTTCTTTTGTCCAGTACTATATTAATTCACTATTACACGTACCATGTAGAATTCACCATTACATGTACCATATAGCATTCACCATTACATGTACCCATGTAGCATTCACCATTACATGTACCCATGTAGCATACACTATTACATGTAGCATGTAGCATTCCCTTTTACATGCACCATGTTGCATTCACCATTACATGTTACCATGTAGTATTCACCATTACATATACCATGTAGCATTCACTATTATATGTACCTTCTAGCATTTAGCATTCGCTATTATGTACCATGTAGCATTCACTATCACCTGTACCATGTAGCATTCACCATTACATTTAGCATGTAGCATTCACTATTACATGTATTAAAGAGGATAAACCCGTTTGCACTTAAACCAATATCAATTGTTCAATGTTTGTTGGATGATTGTTCGCTGACATTCCATAACGAAATTAATGTTTCCTCAATAAATAAATAAACAGAATAAAATAAATAAAACACTAATATACTAGATATGTAATGGAACTTCTTGCTTAAACACAGAACAAACTAGAATCGAAAAGGCTGCTTTAAGCCGAAAAACTTTTGCAGTCTCTTCGCCCATTAAACTTTGTCGTACGGCTAATAAGGTAATATCGCTTTTAATAATTTTTAAAACCTTATTTGAATACATAATTATTTTTTTCATATGCTTTGTAATTTTCTTAGTGCGCAATCTAAAAAAATATATTAAATATAAAACATATTATAGAGATTTCAATAAAAAAAGTGGGTTTTCATTTTGTTCTGTACACCAGGCATTAAGTTCTATAACCAAGGGAGCCCCTCATGCAAAGAAGGGTTAAAGAGGATAAACCCGTTTACACTTAAACCAATATCAATTGTTCAATGTTTGTTGGATGATTGTTCGCTGACATTCCATAACGAAATTAATGTTTCATCAATAAATAAATAAACAGAATAAAATAAATAAAACACATATATACCAGATATGTAATGAAAATTCTTGCCTAAATACAGAACAAATTAGAATAGAAAAGGCTGCTTTAAATCGAAACACTTTTGCAGTCTCTTCGCCCATTAAACTTTGGCGTACGGGCTAATACGGTAATATCGATTTCAATGAATTTTAAAACCTTATTTGAATACATAATTGCTTTTTTTCATATAAAATGCTTTTTAATTTTCTTAGTGCGAAATCTAAAAAAATATATTAAATATGAAACATATTATACAGATTTCAATAAAAAAAAGTGGGTTTTCACTTTTGCTCTGTACACCAGGCATTAAATTCTGTAACCAAGGGAGCCCTGATTTATATAAATAGCAAAAGAAGAAATTTAAAATTCATTAATTAGAAAAGCCTTTTCAGAGTATTTTAAAAATACATACAAAACCACATTCACAATCCCACAATCATTTTTAAACCAGCAGTAAAAGCGGATTTTTTAAATTTATCGCAAAGAACAGTGCTCGGTGAAATTGTTTTGAAACTCCAAACACATATGACATATGCATATTTTCTGGTAATTACAGACAATAGCTGCAATATTTTTAAGAGTAGGGATTTGAATTTACTCAAGTTGTGGTATCCACAGCCAGGAATGAGATTTCTCCGCTTTTTCGCATACCAGTATAATCTGACAGAAAAGTTTTTTTTATTTAATTGGAACATTCTACGATTTAACAGAACAACGTTTTTTCTAAGATTATACTGGTATGCAAAAAAGCGGAGAAATACCATCCCTGCCCACAGCCAACGATCTTTTTTTTTTCTTTAAGAAAGTCTACCTTAACTTCTAACAGTGGCAGCTCGTGAATGGCGTTATTTGGGGCACTAAATGCATGTCTGTTATTTTCTTACCACTATTATTAAAAATAATACTTTATTTTATTTACTGTCAGAGAGTTCTGTCATTAAACACAGAAATGATTTCTTGCAAAAAATAATGGTATGAGAACAATATATGTTTCGGGCATGCATTTAGGCCCCCCCCCAAAAAGACAGTCACTACGACAAGTACATATTCTTTGTTGTATTTTACAAACACCTGGGGAATAATTAAAGCAAAGATGACTATTAGGAAATTCTGGTAGTTATTTTGCATAAAAGACACTGCTTACAACTAGTTTTGATAAATAGAAATTTAAAATATCGACTATAATTTTCAAATAGTAATATTTGTCTTATTTAATCATTGAGCGTCTGTTATTGAATAAAACAAAAGTTTCTGTTTTTTTTTGTATAAAATAAAAACTGGTCGCAAGAATCCACTGTATTTATAACAGAATTTTAATGCAATTAACCCTTTCAAGGGCAAGCAATTGTGTTCCTGTAACGTTGAATTCTCACCGGTCTTTATCAAAATAATTTAGTTCATAATAAGGAAAAGCAATTTTTCAATTTTTTTCCCGTCAAAGTTAAAAAAGTAAAATTTAATTAAAAGTTTCTGGTTCGAATCGGATTAAAATTAAGTGGGATATAATATATCCCACCGCCCATCAATGGGTTAAGTCTAACCACAATTTCCGGTGGAAATTGCGGTAAGACAGCGGACACAGAAATTTTATTTTATAAAAGCTAACTTACTAGATTGCTGCAAATATTTGACTTCAGTTATTATATAAAATTTCTGGGTCTAAACATCCTTGTTTGATCCGCGGATTACACGCTGGAAGTTACGGTAACTATATATTTTTTGCATAAAAAGCTTTTATTTGTTCCCAAAAAGCCGCACCAGGAAGTTCCGACTCTCATAAACGTAAACAAGTATTAAACCTTAAAGCTATTTTACCGGATATTACTGTGCTTAGTAACATTCAACTACACCATTCACTGTCAACGAATGCTGTCGAAATGCCACGTAATTTAAGGACAAATTGGCAAGGTCGACATCAAATTTTCTTTTAGGAGGTGATATAGTTCCCTGTGTTGGCGAGTAATAGAGAATCGAAAGGTTTTATATATCTATAAAAATATTCTTAAACTAGTAATTAATTTAAAAAATAATTTAACACAATTGATATTTTTATTTCAAAATTTCATATTTAGATGATATTTTTTAAATTAGTAATTTTAAATAAACAAAAAAAAAAACAGTAATTTTGAACTTTTGAAATGTGTGATCAAAGTTATAAAATTATCGGGAAAAAAAAAACATGCTTTAAATCAGAAATTTATTTTAAAAATGAAATGAAGTGGATTTCAAGTGACTACCACAAAGATGCAAAACACATTTAATTAAACATACATTCTGTTTCAAAATATGTTAAAAAATAAAACGGAGGTTGGAAAATATGTATCCATCATTGTTCTTCCCATTTTTCTTTTACTTGAATGTAAAGGGCTTGTGCATTTTCTCACTATAATACAGGGTTCGGATGCTTTTACCACATTTTTTTAATAGAATTTTTCTGTTTGATTTTTAAATAGCAGAAAATGTAGAGAACCCGTTTAATTTCTGGATTGGTAATACTTTTCTGCATTTAAATAAGGCGAACAATTATATTAACCGTCCAGCCGCGGGCGATGTTTCCATTTTCTTATATAAAACCGCGGCCTATTTTTATTCGTCACTTATAATAGTTATAAGGATTGATTGTCACTGGAATTTACAAACAGATTTATTTCCAAATAAATAAAAGCAGTTTCTTCATGTACATTATGAAAATAAAGTTTTATTTCAGAATTCCGGTGGGAATGTGGCATTTATGGATTCAAAATATTTCAGAAACCACTGAACTTTCAGAATGACCTAATAAATGAAATGATATATATACCGTAATTTCCCGCGTATACGCCGCACCTCAGACAATTCGATTTCCTACCAGAATTTTTTTTAAAATAAAATGTGACTTACTTCTGCTTAGCGCTTACTTGACTTCTTATTTTCAATAAAATTTCCGGTTTGAAAAAGACTTAACTAAGCTGCGGCGCTTACGCGCGAAATCACGGTATTATAATTTGTAAACGAATCTCTCTCTTTCTAAATAAGAGAAGATAGATTCAAGGAAGAAATAGAATCTCCCGATGCATAAGTACTATAAAAATTATAGGGAACGTCAAAATACCGTTCCCCGCCGAATTGTATAGAATAAGTGAAACGCGATAGGAGCGTTACCCGCGGCTGGAGGGTTAAAATATTGTAGTAAAAGCGTACGAACCATGTAGTATGTAGCGATTAAATCAGATAAAAAATTCATAAAATACTTATTCTAACGTCTGTTACGAATCTTAAAAGTTAAAAAGTAATGCATTTCTATAAAGTTTAAAAACGCTTTTTTTTTCAGTTTTTAAAAATTTTAAGGCAAAGAAAATCAAGAAAGATTTAAACAAACTTTAGATGATACTGTACTTAAAGATTAAAATTTTTGTTTTTAAAATTAGAAGGACTTTTAGAAATTGTGTCCGACGGATAAATGGATTCAAATCATAAAAATAGGTTTTCCTTAAAATGAATTCTTTTATGACATCTTTATTGTAAGTAATGCTGCATAGTTGCCAACCTCCCGATTTTTTCCATACCAGTATTTTTATGAAAAAATATTTGTTTTGTGTAATCGTACAATTTCTGCTATCTAATAAAGCGAAAATTTTTGTATGATTTTACTGGTATTCAAAAAATTGGGAGTTTGGCAACTTAGTAATGACATAAACGCCGAATATTCAAGTAAATAATTTAAAGGTTTTGAGTTTAAGAAATTCGGTTCTACGAAAATACTACAGCTAGAACACATATTTAAGAAACTTTTTACATATTAATATAATTACCATTACTTTTACATATACATAATTCACTAAAAGTTACTTTCATATTATAAACATTTGTTTTCAGGTTTTCCAGAAAAAGTCAATAAGATAATTAATCAATCCGGTTTCTAGGATGTTACTTATTTTTTAGTAATGGTCAACCACAATATTCGCCGTCACACGATTGCTGTAGAAATAAAACCTAATTTAACAATAAATTTGTAAGGCGACATAAAAGTTTCTTTTAAGAGGTGATGTTCCTCACTATGTTAAAGGCTATAAGGAGAATCAAGAGGTTTTCTGCAATTATCTATAGTACCGTAATTTCGGGTGTGCAAGCCGCGGCTCAAATAAATGGATTTCGGCCCGGAAATTGTTTTTAATGAAATGTAACGTGTTACATTTTAAAACTTATTTGTATTTATTTCTGTAAAGATAATTCTGGTTTGAAACATACTTAATTTACTCGCGGCTTATACACCGGAAATTACGGTATTCATAGAATAACCTCTTATTATTTAAGGGGGGGGGGGGAACTAAGTCATAAGTAACACACTTTTAAATTTTATTTCAAAAAATGATATTTAGATGAAACTTTTAACAGGGTTCGATTCGTACTCTTTTACCAAAATTTTTTAATAGAATTTTTCGCCTTATTTAAATTCAGAAAATTATTACAAATCCCGCAAATAAACGACGAGGCGTCTACAATTTCTGCTATTTAAATATAAATGGATATATTCTAATCAGGAAAAGTGGTGCCAGACTACTTGGCAATTCCAAGTAGTGTACGCACCTTAAGAAGGCGAAAAATTCCATTAAAAATTGTTCTGAAATCGTAAGAACCCTGTTTAAGCTAAAGAATAATTTTGATTTTTTGATATAATAATGTTTAATGATATATGATGTCTAAATAAACAATCTCGAAAATGCATCACACATCGTCGCTACCATGTCAAACTATCGAATATGAAAAAAATGCATTTTTCATTACTTTTTAAAATGGGCCGATTGTCACCACTAAATTTTATTAAATGCCTTAGGGAGGCCACTCGGCCCAGAAAAGCCAGGCCGTACAGCGATAACACCTCCCCCCTACTAAATTTTATTAGAATTATTCGCCTAGTAAAAATTCTAATATAATAGCCGTGACAAACAGGGTTGCCAGTTTGGCCTTCCTATTTCTTTCAGAGATGCCGAATTCATACCGGAAATTTAGAGAAAATAATTCTTACTTTAAGTAATCTTACTACTTAGGTAATTATTATTTACGTAAATAATTCTTACTTTAAGTCGAAATGTCTGCCATTAACTAAAGCAAAAATTTTTATTTGAAATTTATGGTATGGATTCAAAATTTCTGAATATAAAAGGACTGGCAACTCTGCTGAAGAATAAATACTATTAAATTTTAGTGGTGACGATCGGCCTATTTTTAAAAGAAATGAAAAATGCATTTTTTCACATTCGATAGTTTGACATGGTAGCGACGAACCCAATTTAAACAATTACTATGTACAGTCTGGAGATATTTGAATTAATTTGTTCAGACCCGTTTATGATATATAGATTTGTATATATACTAAATAGTATGCTAAATTTTAGTTGAGTTAGAAAGCGCATAACGCAGTTGAACATTCTAATTCAGCAATTTCCGTCAACAAGCGTAAATGTACTTGCATTCTATTGTGCAGCCTTGTATTTAATCTATATAACTTATGCACGCAGAGTAATATGCAAAACATTAGTTACTTTTAAAACGCATACCTTAATTTAAAACGCACTTTCAGCAATTATTGCACAATATTGGTTGAAAGCATTTTCAGTTATAATTTTCCGTGTTATTCAAGTTTTTATATCTTTGCATTAAAAATGTCAAGGTTTTTTTTTGGCATATTTATTTTTGTAATTTTTTCTTTTTTTCACTTTCTCTCCCCACCCGCTCACTCTTTTTAACACTTTCCAACCTAGTTGAAAAGTGTTTATGACTTCGGTTTGTCTGGCCGTGCTCTAACTCCTGTAAATAGGCTCGGATTGCCCTGCAATTTTTATATGTTATTGTCGTTATCTATAGCAAGTTCCTTATTTCCACTGAAGTGTGTAGCACTTATAGTTTTTTTACAGGGACACTCAAAAGAATTCCGTTACATTACGGTCTATGGGGAAAAATCGTTTGCGGTTTATTTTAATGATGTTACACAATTTTAAACGCATTGTAATTGATATATATCACTAAGGTGCATTACAAGAAGCTTAATATGAAATATGCTATGCATAGCACTTCTAGTTACTTTACAGGTACAGTCAAAAGAAATCCGTTACATTACGTCTATGAAGAAAAATCGTTTGCGGTTTAATTAAATAATGTTTCACTATTTTAAACGCATTGCAATTTATATATATCACTAAGGTGCATTACAAGAGGCTTACTACAGAATATTGTGTGTATAGCATCGTTCATTTACAGGGACACACAAAACAATTCTCTATTGTATGTTAACAATAATTCCTGGAAGTGCGTTTTAAGTTGCTGAACGCGATTTTAAATTTAACTCACTTTTTGTCGATTACGTGGTGTGTATAAATTCTGTAGATCATATACAGAGCAGCACAAAAGTTCGCGAACACATTTCCGTTTATGGACAGAAACTCCAGAAGGAGAATTTTAAACTGTGCTACGCGTTTTCTAACTAAACTAAAATTGAGCATCCTATGTAGTATATATGCAAATCTATAGATCCTATGCAGGGCTGAATAAAAGTATTCGGATATTTTTCCGAATATTGTATATGTTGGAAATTCCTGAAATTGCGTTTCTTAAATATGTTATGCGTTTTCCAAATTGTTTACTTAGATGTTATCTTTCAGCTTATTAAACGGTAAAGATTTGTAAAATTATTTTGGAAGCGTTGGAAAGTGTTACATAATCTATGCTTGACGCATGTTTTTTCGTTCTTGTTTCTCTTCTGCATCTATAAATTACAGTCCTTTATAATTCAGTATCGTCAGGACTGATGATAGTTTATTGTTGGCGTGTTCTTTGTTTATATATTAATCTTATTTTCAATCTCCCCTTTTGTTTTTAAAGCGCATCTTTCTTCTTTGAACTTGTAATTTCATTTATTGTAAATTCTTGACTTAGACCAGTGGCGGCTCGAGACTCGCTCTTTTTGGGACACTAAATACATGGCTGAAAATTTTATTCTTTGATTACCACTATTTCTTTTTAAAGAAAACTTTTTGTTGGTTTAATGGCGAAATTATTTACCAACAAATAAGGTAAATATTTCTTTTACGAAATATTGGTAAGAAAATAATAAATTTTGAAACTATGCATTTAGTGCCCCAAATAAAAGCAGACACGAGCCGCCACTGACTTAGACATACTGATAAATACTTTCTTGGCTGGATTGTTAGACAAAAAAATTAGAAAGAAGGAATCAATGAATACAAAATATACCAATAAACAGATATTCATAAGAATCGCACCTACATTCTTTTAATCCCTTGAAGGAATGTGGGATACTGCCATACTGCATATTTCACTTAATTTTAAATCCAAAATTCCACATTGACCCCAGAATTTTGGAATAAAATTCTCCTTTTATGATGCTTGTGAAGAAAGGCGTTTAGTTAATTTCAAATAAATTTATTCGTAAATAAGAGGGCTGCCACTGGCGACTAATTTTTTATTCTTTTTGCACCACTATTTAAAAAAAATTGTGTAGTATTCTCTTGTACATGCTGTCAAAGCAAATGTGAAAAAATTCTGTTTAGAGAAAGTGGTGCGAGTTGGAATTAAAAAATTGTCGCCAGTGGCAGCCCTAAAATAGCAATGTCAGTCAATCATTTCAACATTTGAGTAATAGATGTACTTTGTCCCTGAAAGGGTAAACGAAAAGTTAAATTAGTAAAAATCTGTGAATCCGCTCAATCATTTTGGGTGAGTATTGATAAGAAATAAAAAAAAATCAAACATTTAGAAATTGACTTCTATTAACTCTTTGAATAAAATCCTTATTTTACATTATACTCGAGCTTTGAATTTTGAACTTTGATCACTATACCATTATCAATATTCATTTCTAGACATTGAAATTAAATACAATTGCATACAGCTATGCACCCAGACTTGTGTAATATTTAATTTCTGAACCAAATTTTTAAATAATATTATTTTTAATAATTATTTATTTGAATAAATATTTTATACATATATACTCTAATGATTATTTTTATACACATATAACAATACGTGATCCATAGTTGCCAACCTCCCGATGTTTTGAATAACAGTAAAATCTTACAAAAATTTTCGCCTTCTTAAATTGGAGAAATTGTATGATTAAAAAAGGCAAATATCATTCCATAAAAATACTGGTATGAAAAAAAATCGGGAGGTTGGCAACTATGGCTGACCCTATACAAATTGTTCAAAAGTTCATCGACGGAAATAATAATATATTAGAATTCCATGCGTCCTGTAAAAAACGCGTGTGTGATAGAACAACCATTTTCATAAGCGAAATTATTGTTGTCTACATTAATAATCATTCTATATATTATTTCTGCTGTCAACATCCCTTTTTCTCAGAAAATACAAAATGCAGAGCGATAAATGAGATACCATATGAAAGGATTTTAAGCAGGTTTCTGACATAGTACACTCGCATTTCGTTAAAACATGTTTTTGATTAAAAATTGCAAATAATAAAAAAATTAAATCGGCATTGTTTTCATAAATGAAATAAAAGATTTTTCTCAAATCAGTGCTGCCACAAAAATAAAATACCTCATTATACGCATTATATGGTACCCAACAATGATTATAAAAAAATAAATAGTACAATAAAGATACGTGTTTATTTTATATTTATGATAGAAAAGCAAAATTGAAATTCAAATGCTCAATTTATATTTCTTTGTTTCCTGTTTTTTTTTCCAAAACAAATGATATTATCCTCTAATGCGGTTAAAATCGATTAATATGTTTATTTATTTATTTTTATTTTATTTTATTTTATTTTTTTTGCCTTTTACAGTTTTTGATAATTTTTTACTATAACTTTGATGGAATAAATGAGATGTTATTCTGGCTTAACTAATGTTGTTTGCAGATATTTTTAGTCCCTAATTTTTCTTTAGAAGTTTAAACTTGCAGCTAAGAAATATTAGGTATTGGTAAAAAATATTAGATTGCAGTGTGAAATCTTCGGACAAGTCCACTGGTATATATTATTTCTGTTGTCAACATCCCTTTTTCTATGAATTTACGAAACGCACAAAAACGAAAGAGGTATCATTTGAAAGGTTTTTAAAGCGGTTTCTGACATAGTACACTAACATTTCGCTAAAACATGTTTTTGATTAAAAATTGCAGTTCATTAAAAACTAAATCAGCATTATTTTCATAAATGAATTGAAAGCTTTTTATCAAATAAGTGTTGCCACAAAAATAAAATACCACATTATATGATGCTGAACAGTGATTATAAAAATAATAAATAGTACAAAAGAGGTAAAATGTGACATTTTCTCACGAGTTTATGTTATAATATATGATTAAAAACCAAATTGAAATTGAAACGTTTAGAAGAAAAAAATGTTATTGATTGATCCAAGCAGAGGTATTTTACACGTGTAGCATAAAAGGTATGATTTGTTATATTAGATTTAATTGTAATTTAAGTGTATTTCGATTTATGTTTCTTCGTTCCGTATTTTTTTCCGAAGAATATGATGCCCTCCTTTAATGTAGTTAAAATACAATTGTTATTTTTTGTTCCACGCGAGCGTGCCTTTTTAACACTTTCCAACCTTAGTTGAGTTCCAACCAAAGTGTTTATGTCTTCGGTTTGTCTGCCGTCTGCCGTATGGCCATCTGTCCGTGCTCTAACTCCCGTAAATATGCTCGGATTGCTCTGCAATTTTTATATGTTATTGTCGTTATCTATAGCAGGTTCCCTATTTCAACGGAAGTGTGTAGCACTTATAGTTTTTTTACAGGGACACTCAAAAGAATTCCATTACATTGCGGTCTATGGGGAAAAATCATTTGCGGTTTATTTAAATAACGTTTCACTATTTTAAACGCATTGAAATTTATATATATCACTAAGGTGCATTACAAGAAGCTTAATATGGAATAGGGTGTGCATAGCACTTATAGTTACTTTACAAGGACAGTCAAAATAATTCCGTTACATTATGTCTATGGAGAAAAATCGTCTGCGGTTTATTTAAATAATGTTTCACTATTTTAAACGCATTGAAATTTATATATATCACTAAGGGGCATTACAAGAAGCTTACTACAGAATAGTGTGTGTATAGCAGTCATCGTTCATTGACAGGGACACACAAAATAATTTTCTACTGCCTGTTAACAATAATTGCTGGAAGTGCGTTTTAAGTTACTGAACGCGATTTTAAATTTAACTCGCTTTTTGTCTATAACGCGGTGTGTATAAATTCTGTAGATTCTATACAGGGAAGAACAAAAGTTCGCGAACACACTTCCGTTTATTGACAGAAATTCCAGAAGGAGAATTTTGAACTGTGCTACGCGTTTCCTAACTGAACTAAAATTTAGCATGCTAGGTAGTATATATACAAATCTATAGATCCTATACAGGGCTGAATAAAAGTATTCGGATATTTTTCCGAATATTGTATATGTTGGAAATTCCTGAAATTATGTTTTTAAATAGGTTATGCGTTTTCCAAATTGTTTACTTAGATGCTGTCTTTCAGCTTATTAAACGGTATGATTTGTAAAATTATTTTGGAAGCGTTGGAAAGTGTTACATAATCTATGCTTGACGCAAGATTTTTCGTTCTTGTTTCCATCTTCAATGAGATTTTATTGTTCGTCTCATAAATGAGATGGTTCTCTAGCTTGACAAATGTTATTTTCAAATATTTTTAGTCCTTAATTTTAATTTAGAAGTTTAACTAACCCCTACGTGACGCATAAGATGCTCAGAACCATCGTTTATTCCCACCAGTTACTTTTTATTGTAAACTTCGCCTTATCTAATGACAGCATTTCTGCAATTCCATTAGGCGAAAATTTATGTTCTGAAAAACCGGTGGTAAAAGATTAAAAATTCTGTAAAGGACGCTCGTCGCGAAGGGGTTAATCCCTTAACTGTTGTGTCGATAAGTATAGGTTTCTTTTTTCAAATTTCAGATTGTTTGATTTCCCCCACTTTTCTGAAGTAGAAATATTCGCCTTATTTAATAGCAAATAAAATAATGAGAGAATGAAGCCAATTGAACTGTTTTAAAAAACTGGTGGGAATCAAGCAATCTGAAAGTATCCTTCACAGCCCGTGAATATCACGGGCGGAGAATTAAGGAGTTAAACCTGCATCTAAAAAATATTAGTTTTTGGTAAAAAATATTGGATTGAAGTACGAAATCCTCGTACAGGGTCACTGGTATATTCATATTTTGCAGTATTATAGTTCATTTAACGCAGGTAGTAGATGACATTACCTTCCAGTTTGTAACTCCTCCTGTAAATATGTATATACAGTCGAACTTGTTAATACGAGCACGGTTAAAACGGGCACACGGTTAAAACGAGCAAATTGCATGTTAAGAATAGTTCATCATTTAAACTATATTAAGATCTTCAGGTTTTATACGAGCTACAAAAGCAAGATCACTACAAATACAAGCAAAACAGCTGTTCATTTCATTGTGATTGTTGGCGAATTATTGGGTAGAATAGTGTAGAAATTTCTTTTTTGGCGAACACACTCGGCGATGATATTTTTAAATTACAAATGAGTCTCAAAATGTAGTAATTTACCAATTTTACCAAACATAATTTCAGCACTCTAGGTAACCCCTCCCCCATCCAAGAAAATGCAAAAGAATGTCCTGAGGTCATGAAAGACAGACAAAAAAGAAGGAAAGAAAAAAGAGGTAAGGCTGTTTCATATACCGCTCCATTGTAAGATTTACAACTAAGGAATGTAATGGTAGGAGCATAAAATAAAACTTTTTTTTTTCTGTAAATCGGGATTTTGGACTACATTAACTTTTAATTTGTATCCTTACCACGGCTATATTAACAGCTTTTCATGTCTCTTATTACCCTCTTGAAATGAAAAGAATATGTAAAATAAATAAGTCGAAAAGTCTATTGCAATAATAGAAGAGTTTTTTCTGGAAACGTTATGGAATGTTAATTTTAACAATGAGATAATTAGATCAATTCTAGTTGTAATTAATTTATTTTTGTGTGCGTTTTAAAGATTTTTATGATGTCACGGGTATTACGGGCAGCGTTTAATACGTGAATTTTCAAAATTCCCTTGCTTATCGTTTTAAGCGACTTCGACTGTTTATATTTCTTGTACATATCTATATGAATATATCTATTCTTAGCATTTGTTGTAAAACAGTACTGCGTCTTCACTTGGCCTATTGTTACAAAAATCAGACAAATCAACATACCATTTTTAACACATTAAAATTTCGTAGCAATACAAGAAATTTTACTTATGCAGTAAATGAATACATTATAATAAAATTTATGCGAGGCCATTTTGAGAAAACTGCCTTTTGCAGTAAAAAAAAAAAAAAAAATCAATATCGAAGCTTACTTTCAAAAGTTTTGCGTGACCATAAAATATATAGATACATATTTTATCAGCTAATTCTCTTTGAAGTATTTAAAAAATTAAAATAGATCTATACCAGGGTTCGTACGCTATTACCACAATTTTTAAATAGAAAATTTCTATTTAATACAGTAATATCTCTGTTTTTGTTGACTTCGGTTATCGTCGCTTTCGGTTTTCGGCGATTTTTTCCGTGAAAAATTTGTTTCGATTTTCGTCGGTTGCCTCGGATTTTGTTTATTTCCTGTGTATTTTTGTGCATTTTTTTAATTGATTGCGAGTGCTCCATCATGGAACCAAAGAAAGTTTCTTGTAAGTAACTTGTTTAATAATAATTTATCGCCCCATTTTAGGCAAATATGAAAGAGACGATAGATACAGATCACTTTGGGCAACTTTTTTGAGCGACATACGTCCTCTGACTCTGAAGCTAGTCCTACTGCCAAAAGAAGAAAAAGGGAAATGACTCCAAATACAGTGTCTTAATACCATACGCCAAGAACACTACATTAATTTCTTATTGTTTTTAGTATTAAACGCTGTACTTATTCTCCATAAAATGTGCTTTTATACGTATTTTGGAGTGCGTTGAACGAATTAATTTGATTTATATGGATTCATATGCATATAAATTGCCTCGATTTTCGTCGGTTTCCGATTTTTCTGATTGTCTTCGGACGGATTATCTACGAAAACCGAGGAATCACTGTATTTAAATTGCAGAAATTGTAAACGCCTCGTTTACAATTAACCCTTTCCGGCACAGGAGAATTATGTATGTAAAATGAGAATTTACTGACTGACACCGGAAATTACAAACGACTTTCTAGAAAATAAAAAAAAAATCTTATTTGAAGCTTTCACTTTAGAAACAAAATTTTATTAAAATATTCTTGGTGCCATATGCAAGTTTGGAATTAAAATTAGGTGTGCCCGGAGCGGGACCACTAAGGCTGAAAGGGTTAATAAAGGACTTGTAATACTTTTCTGCATTTAAATAAGGCGCAAAATTCTATTAAGATATTGTGGAACAATCGTACGATCCCTTCTATAGAGTGTTTTTTTAACTACTGCTATTTTTGAACAGAAAAATCTGTTTTATTTAATCCTCAACTCTCAGCGATTAAATAAGACAAATTTTTCTATTCCAAATTAGTGGTAGGAAAAAATTATAAAAGTTGTTAACTATATATCTACTGCTTGAATTTTATATTAATCTTTCTTTTGACATTGTTAAGACATAATGCGGTATATACTGAAAATATAAAGCATTACTATAAAAATAACACAATAAACCAAATTCAAATCTCATACAAGGTTCATACGCTTTAGGTTATTTAAGGGGCAAGAATACCAGAATTTATATAAAGTAATGCTCTTCGTAGCTAAACACAGAATTTTTCACATTAAATAGAGCAAATATTACTTTACAAAAATTCTTTTATTCCCCCCTGAGGTATACTAACCCTATCATATTGCTCAAAATTTCATTTCTTTCAAAATAAAACTAACAGACATAAGAAAAAAACTGAATTTTTCAACTTTGCAGGAAAAAGGAAATTTGTGTAACATTTATTTTCAAAATAACTAGACTCTTATGCAGAAACTAGCATATATTTTTGTTGTGAAGAGCTATTTTGTTCGATATATATATCTATTCTATAATCTCTTTCACATATTTATTTTCTTTTTTAGTTCCTATCTTTAGGTAATAAATATTTCAAACACGACACGAATTGCTTATACTCCGAATTTCTTTTATAAAATAACTTCTTAGAAAATAAAATTGTTGGGAAATAACAATATTTAATACGGAATAAAATTGGATGTATTTCCATTTTTCATTTTACATGTTACACTGGACTCTATAATGAAGTTATATGTTAATGAAATAGCACGTTATTTCAGACATATATACAAATTAATACAGTAAACCCAAAACGAGTGAAAAAAAAGCCAGAGCCTGGAGTCGAACTTATGTCCACAGCGTTATGTGCTGCTGCTCTAACTACTGAGCTAACCCGGCTGATATTCTATCTCAGCAATTTCTCACTATTAATCCATATAATACAGGGTGTCCCAAATTTTTCTTTACGACTTTTATCGTCCATAAAACTTAACTTTTGAGGGGCGGTGGGATACGTGGGATATATTATATCCCACCTAATTTTAATCCGATTCGAACCAGAAACTTTTAATTAAATTTTACTTTTCTAACTTTGACGGGAAAAGTTGAAAAATTGCTTTTCCTTATTTTGAATTAAATTATTTCGTAAATACCGGTGTGAATTCGACGTTACAGGAACACAATTGCTTGCCCCTGAAAAGGTTAAACGAAATTAGATAACAAAAATCTGTTTATTGTATAATGAACAGCAAATTCCAAAGTCTTATGTGATGTTAGAAGAGCTCACATGCTCTTCATTCTATCATATCAGGGAATTAATCTTTTCCACTTTTCAAGCAGAGATTCATCCTTTGGTATGCTAAATAGGGATAGTTCCTAGTTTGCTGCCTTGTATCGAATATTGCAACCAAGCAGAAAGAGTTCAAGAGCCACATGAGCACCTTTGGTAGCACGACCAACGTCGAGACGATATTCAACCTCTTGCCATATATTTGGAGCATATCCACAGGAATATGTAGTGATGACTGCAGTAATCATGTGATCCAGCTCATCTCCGTATTTTGTTCGGAAATGTTTTGGACTTGTTTATCTGACTTCGTCTCTATGAACCAGGCCACATATTGGGCCTTTTCATGTGGTGTAGCCATCACCATTAATGAATCTTACTGGGTCGTACCTGAAAGAAAAAACATTATTTTTAATACAAATAAAACTTTATGAGTTGCTGTTATACGCACACAAAACCGAACTTCGCTACCTTATTTCGTTTAGATTTTATGGAGGATCAAAGTTATAAAGATAAATTTGAGACGCCCTGTATAATCCATGCTTGGGTATTAAGGGGTCTCGGGAGTCTTACTTTTTTTACTAGAGGTGAAATTTAACGTCATGTCACATTTAAAGTTATTTCTGGTTCCCGATAAAACACAAATTCATAAAATTTTTACAACTAATAGCTTCATATATTTTCTACACAGCATAATTATTTCAACATTCTACAATTGATATTTTACTTTTTTTTTAAACTTTATTTTTGATAAAAATTTTAAAGTTATTTTTAGCCTTGCATCATCCACTGCGCGCAATGCTGTAGCAAATCTATTGGTTCTAGATCTCTGAATAATGTTGATAATGATGCAAAACTCATGTACCTTGAAAGTATACTTCATTTTTAAGCAATTGAAAACATAATTGTTGTAAATTTAAATTTAAATTATAAAATGTTGAAAAAAATGCACTCTTTTGTTGAAAAAAATGCTATTTTTAAAAAACCAATGCAATTATAATACTAAATTTAAAATATAAGTTATTCCCTACTTGAAAATGAATGTATCTGTCACGTTTCATGCAAATTAGTCTAAGTTTTTAAGAAATGTCGCGCGCAAGTAAAAAAAAAATTAAACAAAATTAAATGTTTAAAAAGCAGAAAATATTTGTTGTATAATAATGAAATAATTTTGCTACATAGAACAGATATTAAGCTGTCAGTAGTAAAAATTTTATGCATCTGTGTTATACAGGGAAATCAGAAATAAAATTAAATGTGACTTAATGCTAAATTGCACCTTCAGTGGAAAAGTAAGACTGCTGAAGCTCTTTAATATAAATTTGAATTCGCAATAATGTACGGTAAAGTAACTGCAGACAATACGGCATTACAATTTTTTTTAAATCTCATATATGCAGCAGGTGAATATTTGTTAACTTTTTGTATTTTGTGAAAAGTCAGAATATGAATCTCTGACTAATTTTAAAAAGTAAAAGTGTATCCTTAACAAATCCTTAACAGTATATCTGATTTTCATTGAGATTGGATTAGAGTTTCACAAAAATTACAGATCAGACAAAAATACCATTTACATTTCGTAACAAAAATTTTTCGATAGTACCTCAAAAATGTGCCCTTTTAGACCGAAAAGACGCATTTTTCAATATTTAGCAACATAATATTTTTAAAGTTGGTTGAATAAAAATAAAATTAATCTATACCTTAAATTTAAAAATATAATTTATTTTGAACAGTGTCACAAATAACATTGTATGGCTTGAAAACATAAATTCATAATATAATCAATTAATCTCAAATCACATTCTGTCGCAATCAAAATTTTCTTTCTTTTGAAATAAAATTAGTAGAACTATAAAAAAATCCTTTAACAATAAAAAAGTAGGTTTATGTAACATTGTACAGTCGTGGAAAAAGTCTAACTAACAGTTGTATAAAACTGTATGCATAAAATGAAATGTCTTGTGTATAAAATCATTGTATGAAAATGTGACTGGGTTGATTATGAGATTTTTTTCACAATCAGGACCCACGCTACATTAACGTAATATTACAGAATTGCTTTTCGAAAAACATGAATTGCAGTCACGGAAGTAAGCGTGATTTTTAAGATGAATATTGAATGCTTAAAAAATAGAATTAAAAAAAAAACCTCTTTTTACTTTTATACTTATTATTTAAATTACTACTATTAGCTCACACTCTCTCTATATATATCTTGTTGGAATTTTCAATCGTTAATAAAATATTTTCTATTCATCCACTCAAGTTCAAATACATTTTTTTAAACTTGTAGTGGATGACACTGGAGGTTAATACAGTTTTTTCAAATATTAATTCATTAATTAAATTCAATTAATTAATTTTAGTTTTAAATGGGAAAAAAATTTTCTCCCATTGTTTTCATAAATGAAATGAAAGATTTATCTCAAATTAGTGATGCCAACAAAAAATAAAATACCGCAACGATGATTCTAAAATAATGTTCAATAGAGATAACGTGGGACATTAAAGCTGCACGGGTTTATTTTATATATTTATGATTAAAAAGTAGGAATTGACTTAAAAGTTTTTTTTTATATTACTTGTTTGCTTTACAGATTAAATTTTTCATCCGAACATTTACTTATACGTAAATGCGAGATCATTTTCGTAATTCATGATACATATTTTTATTGCTATTGTTCAAGCACGAAAATAAATTTACAAAAAAGCAAATTTTTTATACTAAACCTTATACCAAAGTAACTCATGTAATCGCGGAATAAACTGTACCATAAAGTAAAATATTATATTTAAAATATTATGATTTGGTGAAATGTGATTTGGTAAAATTTTGCTAGAACTTGGCTGAACTTTCGCCGCACTCGTGAAACCCTCTCGCATCACAATTGTTGAAAGCCTCAGCGTTAGATTGCAGAAGAGTGTCTAACTACTTTTTTTATAAGGGTACTCTGGTAGTTGAGTGAGTTTTGAGATTTTACGTGCAATCATGGTGTCCTGAATTTGAACATTTTAGAGTGATTGAGACCTATTGTTACATTTCTTTAACTTTCGCAATGTATGTATGAATCTCCGGGAATCTGATTGTGACGGTTATTTTTTAAATTAGTATATGTTAATTAGGTAACTATGATAGTATAGTTGGTACATACGAGTATAGTGCGGTAGGAGATAGAATAGATGGATTTTGAACGCATCCTGTCCTCTGGTATTCGAGTTCTTCATGTTTTGACTTAAAACGGAATTTCTAATTACCGTAATTTCGGGCGTAAGCGCCGCAGCTTAGTTAAGTCTTTTTCAAACTGGAAATTTTATTGAAAATAAGAAGTCAAGTAAGTGCTAAGCAGAAGTAAGTCACATTTTATTTAAAATAAATTCTGGTAGGCAATCGAATTGTGTGAGGTGCAGCGTATACGCGGGAAATTACGGTAGCTGTTTTGGATAGAGCATACGCCTGTGGATTTTAGCCACCTTGGTAAGAAGTTGAGTTTGGTATTACGAATAAAGAGTCATTGGAATCCACGGGGTTCCATTTTATAATGATATTACCTGTTAATTTGACTCTTTTAGCTTCTTTCAGAACGAGCAGTGAGACATTTATTTTTTAGGCATGTTATGTGAGGTGAATTTAATAAACATTTATGGAAAGGAATTTCCTCTATCGTCTGCATTAAATATACCCGCTCCACTACTATTCCCTTAGTACTGCTATAAATAAATTGGCATGATTTTGCTAAACCTGTGTCAAGAACATAGGTGCCAACATCACGTGGGCGAAGGAGGCAATTAAGCATATTTCCTCTACTAATTTTTAAAAGATTTATTTTTCATTTTTTATAGCGTTGTTAAGTAAGACAAGAATAAGTTTTAAAACACAGTAGTAGAAAATTTCCGGTTTGCCCCGTCACCAATGTAAAGTCAACACCTATGGTCATGACCTCTTTTCAAGTTAACAACCTGGAAGTATATGTATGTCACAAGAAATGTATTTCAAGCAGAAGATATGTGTTTCAAGACTGTATTTCAAGCACGACACGAATTATTTATGTGCTGAAATTTGTTAATTAGACGAATGTTTTAGAATTGAGAATTGTAGAAAGTAATAATACGTAATGTATCTATCTATCTATCTATCTATCTATATCTATAACTATATCTATCTATCTATCTATCTATCTATATCTATATCTATATCTATATATATATATATATATATATATATATATATATATATAGATAGATAGATAGATAGATAGATAGATAGATAGATAAAGATTGAGAGAGAGAGAGAGAGCGACTTGTGTGTCCCTATATTTCACTTTGCAGCCACAACTACCCAGTTCAGACAACTGGTGTTGGGATGTAGTTAATCGTGCTGTAGTGCAGTATGATAGTTCCATGTTGGTAGCTTTAGGGGTGTGAGAGATATGGTGGTTGAAAGTGGTCAGCCTAGGACATTTTCATATAGACATGTGTGTCCCTATATATCACTTTGCAGCCTCAACTACCCAGTGCAGACCGCAATGGTGCTTATGTCTGGCAGTAGCCTCGAGACTCCCATCGTGCACTATGGTGATTGCATTTCGGTAGCTGTGGAGGTGTGTTAGATAGGTGGTGGTGTGATAGAAAGTGGTCGACCTAGGACATTTTCATATAGACATGTGTGTCACTATGTATCACTTTGCAATCACAACTAAACAGTGCGGACCACTATGGTGTTAGTGTGCGGCAGTAGCCACGAGTCTCCCATCGTGCACTATGGTGATTGCATGCCGGTAGCTGTCGAGGTGTGTTATATATGGTGGTTGAAAGTGGTCAACTTAGGGCATTTTCATATTTCGACCAAAGTGTTCTAAAAAATGTTTAGAATCTTTTTCAATAGGAATTGGTTCATTCAACTTAATATGAACTAATTAAGATATCGATAACTAAATGAGATGATTTCGTGCCCCCTAGTGGTGGAAATTGAAACTAAAAGATATTGCAGCGCGTGCGTAGTACGCCCGCTGTACAATGTCGTAGGCAGCGGGGACAAGTGCCTGAGTTCAGTTCGGAAAGAGGTTTGTTTTCAACAGAATATGCGCCGAAAATGACTATTTTAAACGAAACCGCAAAAGACAGTTACGATTTCCGACAACGCCAGACGGATCAGCTACTACAGAATAAAAATGAAAGAAATGTTATTTTACATTTTACATGTTTCACTGAAAAGCATTCTGAAGTTGTTTATTAATATACATTTGAAATCATAATAGTTTATTTTTTACGGGGTTCGTACACGTTGACCATAATTTTTTAATAGAATTTTTCATCTTATATGCAGAAAAGTATTACAAATCCTGCAATTAAACGAGGCGTCTGCAATTTCTGATATTTAAATACTAAACTCTGTCGAAAAATTCTATTAAAAAAGAGTGCGAACCAAAATAAACAAACAACAACAACAAAACAAACGGAAAAAACGAACTATTTACAGAACCGCTATTTTTAAAATATAAAACAGAAATTTGTGCTTAACACAGAGGTACCAAGCTCTCACTAATCTTCCGTAATACATGGGTTAATTTAATCGAAGTTTAATACGTTTCGCACCAGAAATTTTTTTAAGAAATGAAATTAAATATATTCCATGTAGAAATCTGTAATTTTACTAAATAAAGATTTGTCAGATAATTTTTCTGGTTCGAGACGTTGTTAAACTGGTTCAAATTAATCCACATATATACGGACGATTAGTGAACGCTTGGAACCTCTGGCTTAACAGCAGATCGAGATCATCAATTTTCATTGACATCTGGATTAGCTTAAAGCAATTATATCACGAGAGAGATAAATACATACATATTCCTTTTTTTATCCTAATAAAATTTATTCAAAACCACATCGAAAACATAGTTATTACAACAACTACATTTTAAAAAAATGGAAGTTTCCGTAAATATTCACAAACTTACAAAAAATATAATTTTAATATTGAATCATACAAATTCTTTTTATGAAGCCGGTTTAAACATAAAATAAATATACTACTTGAATTAAGTAATACTCTTTCTTTAGAACCTTTTTAGAAATAACATCGTATATACTGAAAACATAAAAGTATAATATAATAATAGTGCAGCAAGTCCAACTCAAATAATGTACGGACGGAAAATTACATTTCTTTTAAAATAAAAGCATTAGAAGGAAGAAATAAAGCTTTATTAACTTTCAAAAAGAAAAAGCTTACGTAGTATATATTTTTCAAAATAACAAGAAAGATTCAACAACTGGAATGTATTTTTTTGTGTGTGTGAGAGATAAGTCAATTTGTTTCAGAAACAGTTCATATTCCTTTATTTCTTCCTTACATTTTCTTTTCATATTATATTTTTTAGGTAATAAATATTTCATACATTACACAAATTGTTTTCTCTCATAATTCTATATTACAGTTTTCGCTATTTTTCTCCTACATGCTTCATATAAAATCCATTTACAGTCGCTTCTTTGAATTTATTCATGCATGCAGGATCTCAAATTAAAAAACGCTTTTAATACACGCCATGACAAACAATTTGTGTATAGTTGTAATTTTCCAACTGAACGAAAAATGTCCGCGTCAGGATTCAAACCTTGGATCTCTTGGCTGAAGCTGCCATGCTCTACCAACTGAGCCATCCCGGTCGAATCTGGATGACCTAATTCATCTAGTTAACATTATTTATCTCATAATTCTATATTACAGTTTTCGCTATTTTTCCCTACATGCTTCATATAAAATCCATTTACAGTCAGATTCTTTGAATTTATTCATGCATGCAGGATCTCAAAGTAAAAAACGCTTATAATACACGCCATGACAAACAATTTGTGTATAGATGTAGTTTTCCAACTGGACGAAAAATGTCCGCACCAGGATTCAATCCTGGAAAATCTTGGCTAAAGCTGTCATGCTGTACCAACTGAGCCTTCCCGGTCGAATCTGGAGGACCTAATTCATCCAGTTAACCTTATTTATCATAGCATCTGGTCTGATATCTGAATCAGCTCAACTGAATAAATCGCAGGTAATTTGGAACTCCAGTAAACGCTGGATACGTGATTACACTAGATTAATTTTGACACAATTATTCAAATTGGTAAAGAAATCATATGAGTTGTAATTTTCCAACTGGACGAAAAATATCCGCGCCAGTCAGGTTCGAATCCAGGCACGGACATTTTTCGTCCGGTTGGAAAATTACAACTCATATGATTTCTTTACCAAATTGAATAATTGTGTCAAAATTAATCTAGTGCAATTTGTGTATAGGAAAGCAGGGTCGCAGGGGCCTCCGTGGACGAGTGGTTAAGACAGCATTCCCCTAATCGCTTGAGAGCGTAGGAGTCAGGTCGGCGGGTTCGACTCCCGTCAGCTGTATTGCACAGACCTTGGAGCTCCTTGTTGTAATTCTCCGGTATTGTAAATTTCCTCGTTGCTATCCCATTCTTGTATACTGACGATGACTTATAAGTGGGCAATTAATGTTAAGCACACAAGTCAGATGTATATTCTCAATAAAACAAACAAAACAAACAAACCAGCAGGGACGCAATTCATATATGGAGTGAAAAATGCAAGACGAATTTCCAAACATAACTTTAAAAAATAATTAAGATATTTTAAAGCGTTTTCAACAGGCTAACTTCCGTCTGTGTCAAATATGAAGTTATCAAGGAGACTGCTGGATCAGTAATACTGCTTGTTCTACCAGTTATATTATGGATTGTAAAACGTCTAACTCAGCATTGCTTGAATGCAAATAATGACAATCTCCAGTACTTCTCCTGATGTCTGCTGAAATTACTGATACAAATATCTTATTTATTGATCAAGTTACAATCAAAAATACGGATTCAGAAAAGAAAATTTTATCACGGTGTGTTTTTGAATGCAAAAGTGGATTCCAACTTTGGGTTTCTATACAAAAATTGCTTGTCTTAACATAAGCTAGTCGCTGACATAAATGGGGACGACGGAGGATGATTAGGCAAACTTCCATCACTAATTTCAAAATGCTATTTTTGTCTTAATTAATCACAATGATTAAACAGGACAAATAACTTATTAAAATTAGTGGTATAAAGATACCTGATTGTCTATTTCGCTCACGTGAAGTGGGCGCTTATTTTGATTTCTTAGAAAGGGGGTGGTAGAGTGGGAGTGAATTTTTAAGCATCGGCCAGTTTCTGTCATATTAATAAAGATGCCTTTAAGGATGACTTTTGAAAATTCCCAGGAAGAAAAATTGTATTAAAATAACAGTATGTCATGCGGAATAAAAATGAATAAATACGCAATTTTCATTTTCATTATTATCCTTGAATGCTTTCTGAAGTCTTGCATTAATATAAAGTTCAATTTTTAACATCATTTTTAATGCAATGAACACAGCAGGAGCAGGTGAAATTTACAGCAGCATTTGAAAAGTAATTATTTTGGAGAAAATATTTTTCCCAAAGTGGTGACAGATGGCGTTAGTTGTCTTACAGTGGTTGTGCGGGTAGGTAGTGTAAGTTCGCAGACGCGACAGAGCAATTGAAATGGCAAGACGTTTTGAAAAGTGGTCTCGCTTGGTGCGAGCGTGATTTGTTTCTTATGGGCAAAGAACATGCCCTGGCAGGTTGAATGATGATGTAATATTCCTGCATGATAATGCTAGGCCACATATTGCTCACCAAGCTCCAAAAATGCTGCAAAAGTTCAATTGGGAAGTCTAGAGACACCTCCCACATACAGCCCAGTTTTGGTACGCAGTGACTATGTTCTTTTTCCAAAATTGAAGGAACACTTATGTGGAAGTTCACAAAGTTCTCTTCAGACAGTGATGTAAAAATAGCTGCCGAGAACTGGCTCAATGGGTAGGGACGTGATTTCTACCAAGTCGGTTTAAAGAAGTTGGTCCTGCGTTTAAATAAATACTTAAATAGGTTTAGTGATTATGTGGAAAAATAATCGGCAAGTATGTCCCTTAATTGTTTTTGTATTTTATGTCTATTGTTAATATATACTTTTTTATTACCCTTGTAACCTTTTTTTTGGATTCATCCTCGTATATTTACCACGTCCTTCGTAAAAAAGATCTTTTTACAGCTCGCTAAATTTATAAGACTAAATAGTATTGTGGCTTTAGGAACATATTTTACAAAAAGTGGACATCAAAGAAGCAGAAAGACAAACGTAATATGTTTGGATCCTAATAAACATTTATACGGAATTACATCAAATGTTTATTTGACTAAAAGGTGTTTTCGAAAGTTTTTCCCCAAAAGTCTTAAACAGGACACTACATCTGCATCTAATAAATAGTATATTAATAGTATAAGTTTATATTTCCGAATTGTCAACATTTGAGGGGGTTAGAATGACAGTACAGTAAATATTTAATAATTTGAGAAATGAAAGGTTTTGTGAAACTTGTCATATCGCCGTTGCATTAAGTGGTCCAACTTGTTTTTCCCTCTAGCGACTCCCTGAGCGAACTATGACTTATTTGACTGTCACACTGAATAAAAATTAATTTACGTTCAGAGAAAATATAGTTATCTAAACCAGGGGTTTCAAAAATCTAGGCGTTAATGGGCCGATTCCCACCACTAAATTTTTAGTATTCTTCACCTAATAAGAATACTGATAAAATTTAGGCGAAGTACACTAATAACATTTTACGAAGAATACTAATAAAATTTAGTGGCGGGAATTAGCCCATTGGCACCTAAATTTTTGCACCCTTGATCTAGACTTTTAAAATTTTTGACTTACTTCACTGTCATTCTAACCCCCTCATTTGTCCTTTGAATACGCTTAACCAAAGCCATTAAATAATAAGCCCAGTCAGATAGTGTTAAATTTGTTAGCGACACACTAGCGCCAAACCTCTGCTGCGGAAGGAGGAAAAACAGAAGAGGGTCGCAGAGAAACGATACGATTTATTTATATCGATATTTTATACGATTTTTATCGATGCTTTGTTTTTGCACTTCCTTTAAAAGCTTGCTAATTATTGGGATCTTTTACATTAAAGCTAAAACTATAATGGAAAAAAAAATGGTGGAAATTTACTGGATTAATATTTCTATATAAATATAGTGGTGGCGAAGAAGTTGATTTATTTATTAAAAGTTAAATAAAAAGTGATGGAAATTTACATCACTATGCAATTAACCCTTTCTGGCACAGACAAATTATGTTCGTAAAATGTGAAATTACTGACTGACACCGGAATTTACAAACGACTTTCTTAGAAAATATGAACTCCTTATTTTAAGCTTTAATTTTAGAAGCAAAATTTTATTAAAATATTCTTGGTGCCGAATGCAGCACTCCCAACCGCTAGATGGCGCTATTTTCAACTTGCGAAAAGTTTCCCATTTATCTGACTGGGGTTATTATTTAATGGCTTTGCGCTTAACCCCTTGCTTACGAGCGACACGTATACGTGACGCATAAGATGTTCAGAATCCTCTATTATTCCCACCAGTTATTTTTTATTGCAAGCTTTGCCTTCTTTAGTCATAGCATATTTGCGATTCAAATAGGAGAAAATTTCTGTTTTGAAAAACCGGCTTTAAAAGATTAAAAATTCTGTAAAGGACGCTCGTGGCGAAGGGGTTAAACCTACACTGTACGAATTATTCTTTTACTCATATTTAGCGTTAGATATAAAAAATTTTAAACAGTACTTCTTCCATATTTAATAGCATTCTTCTGTAATTACATAAGACGAATATTTTCATTTAAATATACTGGTACAACAAAACTGAAATTATTTATTAAAGACTAAATTTTAATTAAATCATATATGCATCACTACGCGCTGCACGATTAAAATGAAAGAAATATACCGACTGCTTATTTTGTGGCAGAAAAACACTTTCTATGGAACTTTGTGAAAAATAACATTGTATGTCCTGCAACCATAAAATCATAAAAAAAAATAATAATACAATAAATCAAACTCAAATCACGTCTTGTTGAAGATCTTATCTATCTCGAAGTAAAAGTATTAGAACTAAGAAACAAAACTTTTAACTGTCACGGAAAAGGAAGTTTATTAATATTTATTTTTCAAAATAAGTAGAAACTGATGAAAAAAGTAACACATACATTTGTTCTCAAATAACTTTATCTCGATTTTATCCGAGACATGCATATTCTTTAATCTCTTTTAGAATTTGTCTTCTTCAGTTTCGATACTTAGGTAATAAATATTTAAAGAATGACGTGAATTGTTTATAGTAATATGTAGGTAGTATCATGTGCTTTGAATTCTGTTAAATACAGTAACTTTTTAGGAGTGAAAATTGTTTAAAAGAATAGTATGAGTACAGTATGTAATGCGGAATAAAAGTGATAGAATTCGTATTTTACGTTTACGAAGCTTCACTAGAATCCATATTGAAATTATCTGTTAATATAAATTTCAATTTTTAATGCATTTTTTTATTGAAAAGACTGCAGTGCATTCAACAGCAAAAAATAAATAAACTTTTTTATTGTGTTCATCCCACAAAAAAATAATAATAAACATAAAATTATATACTACTCACTAATCTGAAAAGTTAAAATAAACTAGTACATTAACACTAGAACTACCATGAGCCGTCATTTTGACGGTTACCAAAGGAATATATTCCGATTCGAACCAGAAATTTCTTTTTAAAATAAATTAAGTATAAAACTTACAGAAATACGTAAAATGAATATATTAAGTTGTTTTAAATAAAATTTATGGTGTGAAATAGTTTTAAGAAACTTGAGTAAAATGCTAATGTTCTAGTGCTAAACACATTCGATTTTCTTAGTGTTTACTGCAGTTAAGAAAACACTTTAAAGTGTGTTAGATAAATATACTATATCCAGATCTTTGTAACTTTTTTACGGGATCAATCTGAAAACAGGCTCTTTTATAACAAAAAAGAAGTGTTCTGAAAGAAGTGCCTGTTCAAACTCCAAAGTTATATCAAAACATACTCTCCCCCTCTCTCTCTCTGCAAATATATAATAAAATTGTGTAAAATAATCCTTTAAAGTTGGTTCAAAACATAAAATATATCTTCGACTTGAATTCAGTAATACCCTTGTTTTGAACTTTGTTACAGATAACATTGTATGTCCTAAAAACAAGAAAGCATAATACAACAATAATAATACAGTAAAGTAAACACAAATCACGTATGGCTGAAAATCTCATTTCTTTCAATATGGAAGTATTAGAAATAAGAAACAAATCTTTTTAACTTTCAAGAAAAAAAGTAACATTTATTTTTCAAAATAACTAGACTCTGATGCAGAAACTAGGATATATTTTTATTGTGAGAAAGCTTTATGCCGATTTTATTCGAGATATATGTATTCTTTTAGAAATTTTCTTCTCAAGCTTCTATCTTTAGTTAATACATATTTAACACCAGAACGACGGTGAAGGACCATTTTGGCCCCTACCAAAAGAAAAAATGTCGAGTCGAACCGGATATTTCTTCATACAATAAGATAAATATGTACCGCACAAAAATAAGTTAAATAAATAGGTTAAAAGTCCTAAATAAAAATTCTCGTGGGAAATATTTTTATGAAACTTGTGTAAAATTCCCCGTTGTTCTAGTGTTAAAGTATGACCGATATGTTTATTCTTTGAATTTTGTAAAATAAAACAACTTTTTTTAAATAATAATATGCATACTTGCTAACCTCCTGCTCTTTTAAATAAAAAGAGAAACCAGAAATGCTATTTAATGAATGAAATGAAATAAATTTTATATAACTTCCACGTAGAAGGAAGACACATTTATTTTATTAATTTTTCTCTTTCAAAGAATGTTTTTGTGATTTGAAAGACGCGGGACGCTTACAAGTGTGCAATCTATATCCAGGTTTCTGTAAAATTTTTATGGGATAAATTTAAAAACATGCTATTTTATAACAAAAAAAAAAAGTGATATGAAAGAAGTGCCTGTTCGAACTTCAAAGTTATATCTAAACATACTCTTCTCTCTCTGTTTCTGCATATATATAATAAAATTGTGTAACATAATTCTTTTACAGTTGGTTCAAAACATAAAATATATCTTCGACATGAATTCAGTAATACCCTTGTTTTAAACTTTGTTACAGCTAACATTGTATATCCGAAAAACATGAAAGCAGAATACAATAATAATAATACAGTAAAGTAAACTCAAATCATGTATGGCTGAAAATCTCATTTCTTTCAATATGGAAGTATTAGTAATAAGAAACAAATCTTTTTAACTTTCAAGAGAAAAAAGTAACATTTATTTTTCAAAATAACTAGACTCTGTTGCAGAAACTAGCATATATTTTTATTGTAAGAAAGCTTTATGTCGATTTTATTCGAGATATATGTATTCTTTTAGAAATTGTCTTATCAATATATCCTTAGGTAATACACATTTAAAGTATGACCGATTTGTTTATTCTTTGAATTTTGTAAATTAAAACAACTTTTTAAAAATAATAATATGCATACTTGCCAACCTCCCGTTCGTTTAAATAAAAAAACAAACCAGAAATGCTATTTAATGAATAAAATTAAATAAATTTTAAATAACTTCCTTATAGAAGTAAGACACATTTATTTTATTCATTTTTCTGTTTCAATGAATGATTTTGTGATTTGAAAGAAGTGGGAAGCTGACATGTATGCAATATATAATACCGAACAAAAATTAAAGAATTCTCGTATTACAATTATTCGAAATAGCACAGAAATCCACTCTGAAGTTGTATGCTAAATAAATTTGAATGTTTAATACTGTTTTATTGTAATGTATCTAACAGATGAAAATATATTCACATTTTGTGGTTCCTGTAAAAAATTATACAGGGATTCGCAAAAGTTTGAAACACGCCTTAATTTTTTTTTATCTGTTGGAGATACAAAAGCAATTCAAACTGCAAAAGCGTTCAAAATAAGTTAGGAATTCAGATTATAATGCTGAAATAGCTCTGACAATAATTTTCATAAAGTTACAATTTTTAGATATTTATAAGGTCCCTAGGTCTCTAAATTATATTTGTAACATTTTATACATGGTCTGACAAGTATAACAGTTCCGTTCATTTCCGACCAAAATTCACAGAGGTTAGAAAATTTGCGTAAACCGCAAGCAGGCACCAGACAGATACACAGAAATTCTCCAAAAGTATTCACATCATGTTCAGGACATATTCGAAAACTTGTAAATCCATCTAAAACTGGTATCCGAAAATTTCCTCTAATCTAATACTTTTCTCTTTTGAGTAAAAATTAAAAATAATTAAAGCACTCTTCAATTAAAGCACTAATTAAAGCACCGAATGTATTTTTTTGTGAAATGTGGTTTTACAACCGTAGATACCCCTCCCTCCTCTGAAAGTGTTTCGTAAATTGGTTTCCTACGTAGGTTTCAAATAAATGTAACTTGGCAAATAAATTCAAATAAATACCAAATAGAGACAAGAGAGATTTTATTAAAGAAATGTTCCGGTTCAAAACATATTTATTTGACTTAAAAAAAAATGGTGGCCTCCACCCCCCCCCCCCCTGTGCAAAAATGTGCTGTCGAAATCTTCCGTTATATCAAAATATTTCCTAAATTAAATTAACAGTTGCGTTAATTTGCCTTGTATAAAATTGTTTGCAGATGACCAAAAAATGTATATGATATTCTATATGGGTTTCTCATTAAACGATAAATTTAACTCGATGAGAGAATTAAAATAAATGCAATATAGATGAAGAGATATTGTATTACATTTTCTCGTTCAAAACATATTTATTTGACTTAAAATCTAAATGTTGACCTTACCCCCCCCCACCTTTTGAAAAAATATGTTGGTCAAATCATCCGTAGCATCAAAATATTTCCTAAATAAAATAACAGTTGAGGAAGTTGCGTTAATTTGCCTTGCATAAAATTGTTTGCAGATAACCAAAAAAATTATTTTGCCTTTATTTCAAAGATACGATTTTCCTATGCTTATCATTTTCGTTAATCTTTTTTTTTTAAATTCCTACTATTAGTTCACACCCTCTATATATTTATATATCTTGTTCAAATGTTCAATCGTTAATAAAATACTTTTTATTCATCCACTCAAGTTGAAATACATTTTCTTAAACTTGTAGTGGACGAAGATGTGTTAATTTTGTTTGCATAAATTTATTTGCAGATAACCAAAAAATTTATTTTGTCTTTATTTCAAAGATACGATTTTTCCTATGCTTATCATTTTCATTATTTTTTTTTTTTTTTAAATTCCTACTATTAGTTCACACCTTCTATATATTTATATATCTTGTTCAAATTTTCAATCGTTAAGAAAATACTTTTTATTCATCCACTCTAGTTCAAATACATTTTCTTAAACTTGTAGTGGGTGACACTTGATGTTAATACAGTTTTTTCAAATATTAATTCATTAATTAAATTAAATTAATTTATTTTATTTTTATATTTATATAAAAATAGTGACGGGAGCTTCCGAGGTTTAATCGTCAAGCGACCAAGATAATTATTTTATTACAGAAATTAATCTGCAAACGATATAATTCATTTCACGGAATTAAAAATCATCAAGATTTGAATATTTATATACCTAGTTGTAGTAGGAACTTGTCATCATTTGTCACGTTTGACGTACAATTCCCAACTTATGTTTTTAATTAAATTTAATTCATTAATTAAATTAAATTAATTAATTTTAGTTTTATATTTTCAAATTTTCAATCGTTAATAAAATAATTTTTATTCATCCACTCAAGTTCAAATACATTTTTTTTAAACTTGTAGTGGGTGACCCTTGATGTTAATACAGTTTTTGAAAATTAATTCATTAATTAAATTTAATGTCTATTTTGCCACTTGATATTGTGATTCTGTCATATGTATATACATATTTATATTAATTGTAATTATTTAATAAAAAGTAACTAAAATAAAAATTTTCTTTGTTAACCTAAGTAGGAATTGACTGTAAAAAAATATATATATATATTACTTGTTATTACTCATGTATCAGATATGGTATTTTACTCCCCTATTAAATTGACGAAATTCAAATTTTGCCAATTAAAATTTAGAGATTCATTAGAGAACTAACAATTGAATACTCTCATTTGCATCTTATTTTGTATACAGTACAGCTTTTACCATTCACTACAATAGTTGGACTTCCAAACTCTACTCTGAAAATCACTATTTATTGTTAATCATAATTCTGTTGCGTAAAGTAATACATTTTGATTACAGACAATTCCATTTAACTATTATCAAAGCATATTCAAATCGTAGTAACGCATTGTGCAATTCAGAATATGCTTCTGAGTCAAAATTAAGATGTCGCATCTCTCAGTGCAAATGCAAATATTTCCCTCAACCAATATACATTTAAATTTAGCAGTTTTTAATACCTTCGAATGATGAGAATATGTATTCAACAATGTAAGTTTAGATGCCGATATTTTCGTCACAACGATTTAATATTTATGATTTTGATAAAATAATAAATTTATTTGGCCTGAAAAACTTAAATAAAAATTTATCTCTTTAACCCTTTCGTAATGCGTGTTTCGTACGCAATTTTTAAACTTTTAATACCAGTAATTCCAAATTGAAATCTTTAACTAATTCAATCACAAAACGACTTTTATTAAGACGTTTTGATTGTGGGATAAGAATGGCGACTACTTTTATATTCAATTGTACCATAATTTAAATGTTTTTTGTGATCGATAGAAGTGTTGCCAGTAGGTTACTTTTTTTAATTCAGATTGCTTGATTGCCATCAATATTTTGAAGTAGAAATATTTGCCTTAATTAAGGACAGATTAAATAACGCGAGAATAAGGCCGATTACAATATTTTAAAACAGTGGTGGGAATCGAACAATAATAAAATAAGTACATTTTAAGTTGGCAACATTTTATCTTTTGTTGGAATTTACCGAAAATTCCAATGAGAAACATAAGCCTAGCTTTGAAAATTTCAGAACTTGAAATATATATTTTGACTCTTCTTCCACTTAATATCTATTTCTCCGGAAACATCTATCCAAAAAACTGTCGGTAGATTATATGATTGCTATAATTAAACAATTTTAGCATACAAAATCGGTTTTTAAATTCAGTAATACGGAAAAAATGTATCCACCTTAAATATCACGCAATCACCCTGACAACCTAGAATCATTACCTATCATAGGATATCATTGATTTAATTACGTATCATAGGATTTAATAGAATAAGGAAAACTTTTATTAACACATTTTTGAGTTTTGATTCGACTTTCATAAAATTTGAAATGACTCGACAAAATTCTGTAACGATTATATATACAGTGAAACTTCCATTTAACGAAGTCTCATCGTTACACTTAAACACTTCGTTATGAAGAATATTCGTTAAATAGAAATCAACTTAAATTTATGAAACTTGTATACACATAACTCACATAAAATGAAAAGTACCCATAAAATGGAAATATTATTTGAAAAATGTATTTTAATTCGGGCAGCAATTTTTTATGCCATGTAGATATGAGAATAATTTAATTAGAATAATGAATGTCTAAAAGAACGCATAACAAAGAGAAGTAAATAGAAGTTTACCTTTTCTTTTTTCGTTAAAATGTGATTAAATGTGGGTGTTTCGATTAAATGATTCAAATGTGTTCATTTTCATATAGTCAGCCAAAATAAATTCATACACCTATTACAACAACAACGTCTTCGTTTGAATGCTGTACACGCACGAAAGTGCAATAAACTTCGTTATATAGAATACGTTTTCCGTAATGTAGAGATTAATTTACATGTTAATGATGTTCAAAGTCAAGGTCCTGCAGAAAATTTCGTTAAGTAGAAAACTTCGTTAAATAGAGACTTCGTTAAAGGGAAGTTCCACTGTATTAAATTTCAAATCATTCGGTTGGGTAGTTTTGCGCTGTTTTATGCGGACAGACGGACGGACTAGACGACGACTATAGGTATTTATATAATTACGAACGTACCTAAAAAGTAGGCTACTGGCAACATTGTTAGATATCTCTTACAAATATACCCTCCCCTTACGATATAATACGTTATCATCCCTTGAACCCCCTTCCCCCTTCTAATGATATCGTTATCAGCGTCTAATTGATTTTTATTTTTTCTCTTTCGTTTGTCGTTATATACAGATATGGTTATACATACTTTATTATCATACTTTACTGATTTAAAAGCAAAAAAGAAGTCAATGAAATATGCGTATGAAATAACTTTATATCAAACAGCACCTAAAAGAAACAGTTACTATTTAAAAGTATTTAATAATAGGTTTTCGTTACATAATGCATTCAGTAGTAATGATGCCTTTGCACTTGTCCCCTGCACGGAGATGTGACAAGCAAAATTTCCTACAAACGAAACAAGCGGAGAACATTCTTTCTCTTTTCTTTATTAGTAAACACAAGTACCATTTCAAACATAATTTGCAAAAGGTTTATCCAACAGCGGATTATATACGCATTCAAATATGGCAGAAAAATATGTATGCCAAACGTTGGGGTATTGCATGTTTTCGAATGAAAACAAGTTATAATCATTTAATGATTTGGGTTCAGAGGGGAACTTCCCTTGCTTCAGGAAGTACACCACTTCCCCTTGTCTCAAAACCTCTGGAAAAATATTGTGCTGGAGACAGAGGTTCGCCCAGCGTGTAAGAATATTTGGAATTATGTGGAATATGGCCTTGAGTAATCTAAAATTTATTGAATCTGGACCTGGAGCCTTCTTGTCATTAAATGTACGCAAGGCTGTTCTTAATTCTGCTTTAGTGAAGAGCTTGTCAGGTGGTGAATCGAATGTTATGTCCTTATTGTTGTTATCAGGGTATGCTGTGGGTCTAAATATTTGAGATGTTAAATGTTGTAGGTTGTGTTGTCTTGATGCGACACTTGGGGGCTGCTCGATCAAGATTTCATCCGGAGTGAAGAGTTTTCCCGTGTATATCTTCTGTGCGGTCCCAAACGGGTTTGTGGTGTTGTTACAGATCTGTCTCCATGCTTTAGTTTTAGCATTCAATACGGAGCGCTTGTACAGTGCGGAGAGCTTTGAGTATTTTGCACTGAGGGATTTGTATGTTTCAGACTCGTCTTCATGGTCTCTGAGTCTCTTGAGTTTTTTTCGCAATGCTGTTAAGTGGTTTCGTTTTGTTTTTAGTTCTGTGTTCCAATATGAGAATGTGGGTGTTCTCCTAACTGTTTTATATCTATAGGCTGACTTCGCTGCTTGCTGAATTATTTCTATCAAGGTGGATGTAAATGTGTTGATTTGGTTGGCTTCTGTTATGCTGTTTAACTGCTCTCCGAGGAGCTGTTTGTTGTTTTTAATATGTTGTGTGAATTTGCGGATGTTTCCCCTGGTTGTGTTGAACCTTCTTCGGATTGTGTAGAGTGGCGAGATATCGAAGGAGAAGTGGATGTACTTGTGGTCTGATGCATTGTACAGGTTGGAGACTTGCCATTTTTTAAGTTTGTGTAGTGTTTGTGTGTTGACTAGTGTTAGGTCAGGCCAGCCTTGCGCCAGTAATTCGCCTTTTGAATTATATTTTTTATAAGTTGGTTCTGTGTTTTCAATGTTTGCTATTGTCATATTGTTAGTGATTAAGAATTCGGTAAGTGTTTCCCCGCGGCGATTTTCATTGGGGTAACCCCACAACGTGGAGTTAGCGTTGAAATCACCCCCACAAATGAGAAACTTTTTTTGTGTGATGATGTGTTCCCATTCTTCGAGTGTTTCATCGAAGTCAGATTTTGGTGCTGCGTATGTCGAGCCAATTATTAGAGAGCCTTCCTTGGCCATAATGGTCACGAAGGCACAGTGTGTTCCTGTATAAAGATGTGTGTATATGAGATTTTTGTTTTGTATGACTACATATGCCGAGTATTTTTTGGATGGAAAAATGGACCACGATGTGGGAAAGCTGGTTAGCTCTTCGCTTTTGTTACAGTGTGCATCCTGCAGCAATGCAATGTCTATGTTGTTGTCTATCATGTGATTTTTGGCTGTTTCATTGGCTGATTTGCAGTGGTTGAGATTTATTTGTAAGATCTTGATGTGACCAAATGGTGGGAGTGGTGTTGTTGAAGTCATTTCTTTGTGTTGTGCACTTAATTGAAATTGATATTAATTAAATGAGATTTTTAGAAAAACTATATAGATTGAGTGTCCTTTTAATGTAAGTTAAAGTACTTTATTACCTTAGGGATCCCGTCTCTCTGGATAGGTGAGGGTACTCGCTGCTATATGAGGGCCACTGGTGGTAAGGATCAACTGGATAATACATGTCCATTGGGTGGTTCTGAGACCTGTTTATCGTTGAATGTCCATAAAACCCTGGAGGAGGAGGTGGTTGGCTTTGTGGTAAATCCCATATGTTTGGTGAATGTTCGTTGTATTTGTTAATTGGTGGAAGATGCAGAAGTGGTGGTGACTCATAGTTATATTGAGGTTGACCACGTGTCTTGTCGTCACGGGGTGAGAAGAGGACCTCTCCTCATTGTAGGTGTTGCGGTAGACTGGACATCTTGAGTCAGAGGCCTTGTGCTAAGTGTTGTAGGTGGTGTTATGTACTTCGTTATGACGGAGACAATTGATGCAACTTAGGTCATCCTCGCAGTTTTGGATGTTGTGGTTAGCCCCGCAGCTCACGCAGAATGGTCTCCTGCTGTCGCATCGATTTTCAGTGTGTCCAAGTTCCTGGCAGCGGTGGCAACGCTTCACCGAGGTAAATGGTCTGAGTCGGCAAATTTTGGGCCTAGTGTGAGGCCACCATCCAGGATTACCGTCTGTGCAAGATCCTGGGGTAGTAAGAGAATCCAGTCTCGAGCACCAGGTCTTTTTGATGGCATATTTCTTACCATGGTGATTTCATCTTTATAACTGAAGTAGATGAAGAGCAGTGTTTCTTCTATATATTTGAATTCGAGTCCTTCTCGGACACCTAGAAGAATCATTTTGTGGAGTGTAACGGATTTGTTTACGAAGACGAGATCTTTGTTTAGTACTTCATGGCTTTTAAATTCTCGTCTGAGTACTTCCTTCTCCTCTTCTGTCCGGACTTGGAATTCTAGGTGGAATCTTTTTGGTGTTATTGTTTGCACTATTGCCGGACAGATGATGTTTTGGCTGGCAATAAGGCGTTCGATTTCTCTTCCAGATGTTTTCTTGCGGCCTTTGACAATGAGTATGCGCCGGTATTTTCGGTTTTTTGTATACGGCTCAGGTTGTTGTCGTTCTGTCTGCTGGTGAAGCTGAGGTGTTGGAGTTGATGATGGCGGTAGTATGGTTGTTTGAAAGTGATTTTGTTGAACTTCTGTGCTAGTCTGGGTTATTGTTGTTAGAGAGGGACATTCAATTTGTGGATTTTCGTGTGTTTGTTGTGCTTGGCGCATCTGTTGCAAGTGTTCCGTAAACGCTTTTCTTACTTCTATGCCAATGTGAGCTGGGCTGGGGATGTTTGCCATACAGGCTTGCAATTGCTCCTTTAGCTTTCATCTCTTCCTTGAGCGCGAACATAAGCGGACTGAGTGGCTTTTAATTCTTGACCGTCTTTGGCTACTTGTTCCTGGATTTTTACGAGTTAATCCTGTATATCTATTAGATGTTCTTGTGCTTTTTTGCTTAGTCGACAATTGGTATCGTTTTAAATTTTATTTAGGAGCAATTCACATCGTGATGACATGTCCGATATCGCTTCATCAGTTTTGGGGTCTTGCGTCAATCTTTTGCTGCGCCAAGGACATACTTATACAATTACGGGCGCTGGGCCGCCCGAGGAACCTGGCTGGGGTCGTCAAGTCTTATCTATCTGAAAGAAGTGTCCTCATTAATTGGGGTGCAGGCTACATTCCGCATAAGCTGGAGAAGGGATGACCCCAAGGCTCTTGTCTTGGACCTCTACTCTGGCTACTAATCGCAAACATTTTTCTTTTAGAGCTGGAACGTCAGGGCATAATCGCATATGCGTTTGCTGATGATTTCAGCCTGGTTCTCTCGGGACGCACGCGTCTGGACCTAGAAACTGCGGCGGCTCGAGCACTCGCAGCATTCTGCCAACTACTAAATACACACCACTTACACCTATCACCTGGAAAATCAGAGGTCCTTACATTCGCCAAGCCACGCAAGCTTGAGCGTGAACCAACAATGCGGATTAACGGAACTAGCTTGCACCACGTAGCACATATGAAAATCTTAGGCGTCACTATAGATAAATATCAAACCTGGACAACACACCTCAACCAACTTAAACTCAAATTAGTCAAACACCACCACAATGCATCAAGACTTAGGGGGAAATCTTGGGGGATCAATAATAACATGCTAAAAATATGGTACAATACAATTACAGAAAAGTTTATTCTTTATGGGGCTGGAATTTGGGGAGGTAAACTAACAAAAACAAACAAACAAAAATTAACATCAATTCAAAGACCATTCCTACTACAACTGTCGTGTGGTTATAAAACCATCTCAACCGATGCACTAAATGTAATTACAGGTATACCACCCATCACCTTAACATTAGAATAAGAATACAAAAAGAACAGAATCCTACACCTTTCACACAGTCAAACAGTAGAACAGCATTTTCCATCCAAAAGCATCGAACGAATAGTCCATGGTTGGCAATTACATCCAGCAGAAGAAACATAACACCTCCAAGTAAATACAGATCGTAACACGTACACACCATCCACATTGCCAAAAATTTTTACTGATGGATCTCGAACAACCGGCGTGGCATCAGCTTACTGTGTCACGGAAGGTGTGTCGATCCACCACTGGGCCTTCAGATGGACGACAACAACACGGTATATCAAGCTGAGCTATATGCCATCCTCCAAGCACTCAAATGGATCCACGAACAAACAGACACGACCCTATACTGGATATATAGCGACAGCCTGTCTAGTCTGCAAGCAGTTAATTCCCACAGGACCAAACACCCACTAGTTCTTGATATAAAGAAAAGGCTTTTAACTACCATAAGCCGCGCACGAATTGGTCATGTGTCCGCACACAAGGGCATATTTGGCAACGAGTTGGCTGACACTCTAGCAAAAGAAGCCACGAAAAAACCCAACATTGATCACCACCTTCCACTCCCACATAGCTACATCAAACGTACATTAAAAAGAATTATTTTAAAAGACTGGCAAGTACATCGGACCACCTCAACCAAAGGCCGACATACTCATACGCTAATCCCCAAAGTTTCCTACACACTATTTTACCTCACCCCTCACACTACAGCTTTCCTTACTGGTCATGGACCCTTCCGCCAGTACCTACACAGATTCAAATGTGCATCTTCAGACCAATGCGAGTGCGGTGAACAGGGTACAGCGTCTCACCCATATTTCCACTGCACACTGACAAGCCAATGACATCTCAGGTGCACTCAAAACCCTCCAAAAAATTTGCTCGCTAATATCCTAACTCGCCCACTTCTAAAGAGGAAACTAAAAAGCATTTTTGACCACTTAACTTACCTCTCAAATTTAACTTAGGGAGCCCGTCTGTCGGTTCACAATTCTTCAATTCTTTGCTCCCTGTAGTTTCCACCACCTACTGATGCCCCTCACTCCCCAGTGTCGCGTGGAAAAATCTGTTTTCTGGCAGTGATGGACCACTTCTGTAAAAGTCTTAATCAGTTCCTGTCGCTTGCTCGTATTGGAGCACTCCTATCAGGGTCACCTGTATTATATTTCTTTCTTATGTTTATGTTTTGCCGCTCATTGTCGCGTTTTCCGGCGGCATCAGCTGCGGCTGAACACTGTAATTTTTTTAGACCTTAATAAAGGGACCGGGAGGGATACTATGCTCTACAGACGGTTTCCTTGTCTGAGCAGTCCCTCTTAGGCAATCAAATCATTTAATGATTTTAATAATAACTTTGTATTTTCATAAATATAGTTAAGGAGCGGAAAAAAAGATAGTAAAATATTTGATGTAAAGAAAAAGTTATAAAAAAAAGATAATATTCTGTTTGGATCAAAAATGATAAAAGTATCACGGACAATCCTCCCCCTACCCCTAGAGATATCTTCAGACCCCCCCCCCCTCCTTCCAAAAATGATGACGTTATATATGTACAGCCCCATATATGTTAACGAAATTTTCAGCAAATTTACTTCGTTTTTCGTGAAATGTGATGACATCATGGGAAATGTTAGAAACGACCACCACTCACATTACAAGAACACTGAGATAAGCGCTCGGAATGTATCTTACGCTATGTACGATGTCACTGACGGAATTATAGTAAACTTCTAGCACTTCCCAGCATCTCATAGCACACCCAAGCAATAATTGTTCTGATAAAAGTTTGATGAAATATCTTCATTATTAGTGTGAACGACCATTCGGTTTGGACTGGCGTAGAATACTGTATGTTTTACTGAATAAGCTGATTGAGACACTAGTCGTCTTATAATTTTAGATGTATATTACTGTGTACGTTTGTATAGATTACACATATCTCTAGACAATTTTAATGCATTACAAATGGAATAGCATTCCAAAATACTTCAAAAACATGATATTCGAATCTATCATATTCAAAATAACTATGTATCAATAATTACCGACAACATGCCGTATTAATATACCAAAATTAACTCATTAACGCCGGTTGGCAAGAACAGTGCCAATTGAAGCGCACGAAACATTTAAATATGCATACCAGTATTTTATCACGGAAAATTTCCACTTATCTAATCTGAAATTTTGACAGAATAAAGGATCAGTGTCTATATAGGCCGTGTTTTTGGCCCATGAAATGAGATTAAAATTCGATTTTGTTATATTGACTTAATTATTTCAGTTTTTAATATTTGAAGGTTTATCCTGTACGATTTCAACAATATTTCTTGCATTTTATTCGGATTTATATAACTTACACAAGCTCAAAGTTCGTATTATTAATAGTTTTTGATGAAAAATACGCAATTTCTCCTAATTTTACCTCAATTTTTAATATATTTTTTAATATTTTACTATGAGCGCAGCTTTGCAACACTTTTCTTTTTACATATATTGTACATTTTGATGTATCCTAATAATATTATAAATCCGATTGTGTGCAAATGTTAGGCTGAAGCCAGCGTCAAAATGGAGCATTTAATGAGCCTGCATCTTTGCATATAGGCTGATTATAACCCTCATTTGAACATAGGCTGGTTTTTGTTTATTTTATTCAAATATTTTTCTTAATAATTCAAAATTTCGTTATTTTCATTGAGAATAAAGGGTCATTTTTTTCGTATAATATTTTAACATGGTTAAATTTACTTTACCGTTGCTAATACTTTATCGTTGCCAAAACTAATTCAAATTCCGGAATAATAATTTTTAGTCAACAATTTAGTTTCAATTGAAAAATGTTCACGTGAAAAATAAAAATTAAATAAAAAAATTAAAGAATTAAAAAGAAGATTAAATAATATTATTAGAAATAAAACGTACTTTTTTTTAGTTTTTGATAATAATACAAGGTTTCAATATGAGTAACCATAGGAAACAGGCGAATATGACGCCATACATCAAAAATAAAGCGGATATCTTTGATTGGTGAAATAAAATGATCTTGGGTTTTTTTCTTCGCTTTTTTCTTTTGTATGGTAATAATTCTCGGCGTTTTACCGTCTGCGCAGGGCTAATATAACTATACCGTATTTTTTATTTAAATTTTAAAAAAGTAAAAAGAAGTTTCAAAAGAAAATGGTCAGCAAATGTCAATAATATGCTCCGCAAAATTATCCAAATCGAAAACGATGTCATGGATAGCGAGAAATATTTATTTTCATTCTTAAAACTAAAAGAAATAACTCGATTACCTAAAAAAAAATGACGAATGTTAATAGTTCCATTTTTGTTGATAAAAACTAAAGATTTAATATTATTTCGTTAAAGCAACATAATTTCCCCTATGCCAGTACTGAAATTAATTGCCTGGAAAAGAAAATTAACAAGAATTATGTCATTAAAAAGGGATTTCTCTGCGGGAAAAAGTGGCGTCATATTTGAAATAAAACGGGAATTTTCCAATGTGTTTTAAAATGAGTGTGAATCAATTCCTTACATTAATAATACAAGGATCAGTAAGTATAGAAAGTAGATGAGTTTCACGCCATATTTATAACGAAAAATTTAAATGTTTTTTTATCTATACTGATTATTAAGCATGAATATCCGTTATATACAGATGATAATTTTCTGCTAAAAATCGCGTCAATTTTAAGAAAAGGAAAATAAACACGTAAGTTTGTATTTCGCAACTACTCCTCACTGTAAAAAATTGCTGCAGTAAAATTACTGCAGCAGAGATTCCAGGCAATGTCCATAAGAAAACCGGTTTTGTGACTAGATAAACGAGCTTTGTTATTAGATAAACGGTTTTTGCCCGTAAAAACATGAAATTTACTGAAATGGACCGTTTACCTTGAACAGGGGACATTTCCCGTAAAATTACGGCAGCAATTCACGGAGAATGCCCGTGAATTTACAATTTTCATTTATAGTGCCAGAATATCGAACGCAACGTGATTTACTTTATTACCGGTTATCATTGATCCGAGGATGCTACACAAACTGTCAGAATTTAAAAAATTAAATTAGATGCCAAGATTTTTTTTTCTTTTTTGTTAATTTTAACGAAGTTTCTCTAAAAACGGAAACTAAATTACTCCATATTTGTGTATAAAAAAAGGAGAAATAAAATAGATCTGTATATTTTTTACACCAATTTCTCATTAAAACTGAAAAACAGAATTGATTTTCACTTTGAATAGATGGTGAAAACAAAATCTTGATTTCAGTAAATTATCTGAAAAATAAAAACATATTTTCACATATTCAAACTTCATGAATCAATTTATTCTGGAGAACAAAAATTGCCTGTCAACATACTGTCATTTAGAAAATAAGATTTGTTTCAGCTATACATTAAACCAAGGAGGCAGAACTGAATTTAAAGAAAAAGCATGTACTATTTCCAATTAATGTTTTTTTGAAGGATGGCTGTTAAAACGTTTCACAAAGGCGTTAAAAGTAAAATTGTTTATCAGGTAAAATTGACATTTGTTTTTACCCAATTCGTCTATTTCCACGATTTTATTTGGCCCTCCTTTTTGCATTGGTTGCAATTTCATTTTCGCGATTATTTGGCACAAAATTTCACTTTTTAAAGACTGAGTTATGTCAAGGTCCCTATAACAAAAAAATACCGTATTGTCGCCTATGAAATGTGATAAATAGTTAGTTAATTTTAACGTTTTTAACTATCGGGAGTGAAATATTTACTTAATTAATGTATTTATTCTTCTTTTAATGTTGCGTGAACGAAGTCACGGGTAACAGCTAGTTTTATAATATATGTAAAGAAGAAAGTGTTGCACGATTGCGCTCATATAAATAATTGAGGTAAAATTAGGAAAATTGCGTAATTTTCATAAAAAACTACGAATAATACGAACTTTGAGCTTGTGTAAGTCATATAAGTCCGAACAAACTGCAAAAACTATTGTTGAAATCGTACAGGATACACCTTCTAATATGAAAAAGTGAAATAATTAAATCAGTATAACAAAATCGAGTTTTAGTCTTATTTCACGGATCAAAAACACGCTTTATAGACCACGATTCTTTGTCAAAATTACAGCACGGAATAACTACTGGTGTCCACTGGTGTCGAAGATTTAAAAAAAAGTGTACAAGATTCTCGTCGGGAATGGGTTAAGGAAGAATGTCAAATTTTCCAATACTTATATTCTGTTTAAAATTAATTCATTATTCCATGCTCAAATGCAATCCAAATGATTGAAACATTTTCAAGTACAAGATTTAACAAGTTGGAAATTGTACGTCAAACGTGACAAACGAGGTGCGTTCGTACTATAGCTAGTTATATAAATATTCAGACCTTGATGATTTTTAATTCTGTGAAATGAATTATATCGTCTGCAGATTAATTTCTGTAATAAAATAAGTATCTCGGTCTCTTGACGATTCAACCGCGACAGCTCCTATAACAAGAACGCACCGAATTTTTTTTTTAAATTCAAATTTATTAGTAAGTATTTTTATTAATATCTTCTAAAGTTTTGATTCAATTTTCATAAAATTTTAAATGTCTCGACACATTTCTGCAAAGATATTATATCTTAAATTTCAAACAATTTGGTTGGGTAGTTTTTGAGCTGCTATATGCGGACAGACAGACGAACGGACGGATCAGACGACGACTATACGTGCTACGTAATTATATAATTACAAACGCACCTAAAAATAAAGAAAATATGATTGGGTATGCATCATTTGCATTTTAAGGGAAAAAACAGAGTTCTATTTTATGTACTTATATTTAAATATCAGATATCGACGATGCTTATTAAATTTCTAGACATTCCAGTTACTTGACATTCTAAACATGATTTGCCTATTTTGCTTAAAAAATAATATACACTGCAAATGAAAATGTCTGAAATTCAGACAAAAGTGTCTGAAGAGAATGGTTCAATTTTAAGACGCAAGAAAGTCTTATTTTAAAAATCTCTATTTACGTCTGAAATGCCACATTATTTCAGACACTTGAAATATCTGTAATGCCGCCAGTTTGTATCTCTATTTTTTCAGGAACATGCTGTCTTTATTCTATAAACGTTTATGGCCCCATACGCACCCATATTGAGTCATATTTAATGCATGGTAAAATTGACCAGAAATAAACTCAAAATTCGATTTCCATGCAAAAGAAAATTAGTAATGTATTAAAGAATGTCAGGTGCGGTTGCCCGTTTGGCCAATTTTAAAATCAGAACTGTCGAATACATACTGGAAATTCCCAAAGAAGAAATTTTATTTTACTCAAGCAAGAAATGTTTGTCCTGTAAATAAACCCGAAATTATTATTCGAAATTTTAGAAAAGGCCAAATTGGCTATTCTGGTATTCTATGATATTTTTTACTGGTTGAGTGGGTAGCGAAATATACATCTCAGTGGAATTTATATATATATATATACAGGGTGTCCCACAGCGTCTAATATGTACAGTTTCGGATAGAGCACGTCAATATGAGTATTTTGAATGGTAACAAGTGGGGTCCCGGAATATAGCGTGATAGTCTAATTACAGGATGAACATTATCATAGCTGCGAACTTTTAAGATTTTTTCCTACCACTAAAATTTTATAGTAAATTTTAGCTTATTAAATCTCCGAAATAACGGTATTCAATAAGGCAAAAATTTCTATAAATTTTTAGTGGTTGCCACAAATTTGCATGATCATCTGGGGAATCTTTCATGTTGTACACATCGTCATTTGGAATACCCACTATTAGCCCAGTCAAATAAGGTGAAAAAAGGGGTAAACCTCGGAATGAAAGATAACAAGCTGAAAATTTGCAAAAATCTTTATTTTGACATTCTAAATGTAAGCTAAAAAATCTCATATAATCTCGTGTCCGCGTCTCGAGATATTCAAGGTCAAAGTTCAAGAAAATCGGTTTTTTGCTTATATCTCGAAAACTGTGCATTTTAATAAAAAACATCAAGTTACAAAATTAAAGTAGACAAAATATCCTATAAAATACATATATTATCTTTAATTTTCTGACAAACGGTTTAGGTGTTAGAGCGCCCTGAAGAAAGACAACTTTTTGACCTTCAGACCAAAACGAGAGAAACTTCATCTTTCACCCTCGATTTCTCAAAAACTATGCATTTTATCGCGAAAACATCTGTTACAAATTTAAAGTAGGCAATATTTTCTACAAAATACATAAATTAACTTTAATTTCTGACGGGATGTTTTGGCCCTAAATAGCGCTGAAAAAAGCGACTTTTTGACCTTCGAGCCAATACAAGAATAACGGCCCTTTCCTACCTTCGATTACTCGAAAACTGTTCGTTTTATCAAAGAACATTAATTACAAAATTAAAGTTTACAACATTATCTAAATATTGCAAAAGTAACTTTAATTTTCTGACAAAGGGTTCAGGCGCTAAAGTGCGCTGAAAAAGGGCTAGTTTAAAGCCCTCTGCCAAAACAAGAGAAACATCCTTCAAGATTGTTTCCTACGCTTCAAATGGTGTTAGAAAAATAACAAAATTAAGAAATTTACATTGTTTACTTATTTATAAATGACATTCATAAATAAGACATTCGTATGATAGTATTTAATTAATTTATATAAATAATAAGATATTGAAATTAAATAGTTTAAATACATTGTAATTACATTTTTGTTTATAATAATTATATTTTAAGTAGGAAAGTGATTAAGTATTTATTTTTCGAACAATGTAAGTGCTTGGATATACCTACGTATATTATTTTCTGAAACACGGTCTCCTAATAAGACCATTTTCTTTTTCCTATTTATATTAATGGCTGTGATGAAGTGGCCACAGTCCTATTAAAGTTCTGTCAGATATATATATATATATATATATATATATATATATATATATATATATACATATATATATACTGAAATCCAAGATCATACATCTTATGAATCTTAAAAGTTCTTTATTAGAACAAAAATACTTAATTCTAATTAATATAATACATCCACAAGCTAAGCATGAGGCATCTCATACGTTCAAATCATACACCGTATTCACTAACACACAGAGGGTTAGAAAGTTCTAAACAGTTCAGTAAACTTCTCAAATTACCAGAGGTATTAAAATTTCTACTTCACTTCATGGTAAGGATTACCTTCAAGGTAAAACACTCCAATAAGATTATCTGGTGGATTTCATGCTGCATATCGTACCTAACAAAATGGCCCCTTTTCTGTAAAGAGATTATCTACTGTTTACCTTCAAAGGTGACTATTGAATTCAGTACTGTAATCCGTCAACAATAGCAACTGATTGTGCCAATCAGGCAGGAAAAGTTTTTAGCGAACCGGTGCAATAAAAAAAAACTTTATTGGAATGCATATTGGGCAGTTAAAAACTGTTAACATCTACATCACTACAAAACAAGCCAGAGATGATGCTGATAACTCATCATCGAAACATCCATTGAAGAATTGAAACATCAAAAGACCGCCGTCATATTTGGAGAAGATGTTGATCTGTTAGTTATTTTAATAGGACGAACACAGTCACATCAGCGAGAAATTTTTTTTAAAAAAATGGGTAAAGGCAATGTGTTATTATTTATACAAAATTTAAGAAAATATTATCAAATTTATTTATAATTAATTCTAATTTATAATTAATATTTATTAATAAGTAAATAATGTAACGAATTAAGACTAAATTTATAGATAATTTTATTCTCTAGAAGTTTTGTAATAGCTTCAAATATCATTTGAAATATAAGAAAAAATCTTTAGTGGTTTCTTTTTCCCTTTTAGGCCAGAGGGCCAAAAACTAATTAAAGTTAATATAGGCATTTTGCAGAAAATATTATCTACATTAATTTTGTAGCTGGTGTTATTCAATAAAATGCCTAGTTTTTGGGTAATTGAGGGTAGGAAAGGGGCTTTCTCTAGTTTTTGGCTCAAAGGTCAAAAAGTCGCTTTTTTTAGCGCTATTTAGCGCCTAAAATTTCGTCCGAAAATTAAAGTTAATTTATGAATTTTGTACAAAATGTTGCCTATTTCAATTTTGTAACATGTTTTCTCGATGAAATGCATAGTTTTTGAGAAATCGAGGGTGAAAGATGAAGTTTCTCTCGTTTTGGTCTGAAGATCAAAAAGTTGTCTTTCTTCAGCGCGCTCTAGCACCTAAACTCTTTGTCAGAAAATTAAAGATAATATATGTATTTTATAGAAAATTTTGTCTACTTTAATTTTGTAACTTGATGTTTTCTAATAAAATGCACAGTTTTCGAGATATAAGCAAAAAACCGATTTTCTTGACCTTTGACCTTGAATATCTCAAGACGCGGACACGAGATTATATGAGACTTTTTAGCTTACTTTTAGAATTTCAAAACAAAGGTTTTTGCAAATTTTCAGCTTGTTATCTTTCATTCCGAGGTTGTATCCTTATTTGACTTGGCTATATCGGATTCGTCAATAACGTCATAGCTGCCAACTTTTACGCTTTTTTGATACCACTAAAAATTTATAGAAACTTTTGCCTTATTGAATATCGTGATTTCGGAGATTTAATAAGATAAAATTTACTATAAAATTTTAGTGGTAGGAAAAAGCTTTAAAAGTTCGCAGCTATGATAATGTTCATCCTGTAATTAGACTATCACGCTATATTCGGGGACCCCACTTGTTACCATTCAAAATACTCATATTGACGTGCTCTATCCGAATCTGTACATATTAGACGCTGCATACCTTGTGGGACACCCTGTATATATATATATATATATATATATATATATATTGTCGCTACCATGTCAAACTATCGAATATGAAAAAATACACAGTTTCTTACTTTTAAAAATTGGCCGATTGTCACCACTAAATTTTATTAGAATCCTTCGGCAAGTAAAAATATTAACAAAATTTCTGGGTTACAAGGGTGCCAGTTTGGTCCTCTTCCTTATTCAGAGATGCCGAATTCATACCTGCAAAATTTTAGAAATTTTTCTTACTTTATGTAATCTCGAAATGTCTGTCATTAATTAAAGCAAAAAATTCTATTGGCAGTTTTTGGTATGGATTCGAAATTTCTGAATAGAAAAATAGGCCATGCTGGCAACCCCAGTGAAGAATACTATTAAAAATTAGTAATGACAATCGGTCCGTTTTTAAAAGTAATAAAAAATGAATTTTTTCACGTTCGATAGTATGACATGCTAGCGACGATATATTCGTGCCACCTTTGAAAAATAATCTCTCCCTACACCTACACTAGAAATATACTACAAATAACACTTTTTGTAAATTGCGGTAAAAGTGGATATTAAAATAACCATCTGTCCTGTCCTGTAATCAAAGGTTTAAAAGCTCTAGTTTTGCATCTTTTTGAAAACATTCTCTGACGATTCTAGTATATATGCAAAGCTTCCAACTTTTACGTTTATTTGTTATCACTGAAATTGAATAAAAATTTTTGTTTTATTTAATCGCTGATTAAATAAGTAAAATATACTACTACTAAATTTTAAGTTGTATAAAAACAAAGCTAAAAAGCTGACAGTTATAATATGAGGGGTTTAGAATGACAGTGGAGTAAGTCAAAAATCCGAAAAATCTAGATTTCCATATTTTCGCTGAACGTATATTAATATCTGTTCAGCGCGACAGTCAAATAAGTCACAGTTCACTTAGTGAGTCGCTAGATGGCAAAAAAAAATTTGAGTACGACAGGTTACACAAAATCCTTCATTTCTCAAATTACTACAGACTTGCCAAGTCTCCGGCTTTTTGGACACCAGTAATTTAGTACAGAAAATGTTTTATTTAATCGGAGCATTTTGCGATTTAAAAGAACAACATTTTCTGTAAAAAATTACCGGTGTGCAAAAATCCGGAGACTTGGCAGCTCTGTTACTATATATTGACTTACTCCACTCTCATTCTAAGCCTCCTCATATAGTGATACAAGTCTCTGAATTTCTTAATTTCTAAACAATTATTTTAATTTCATTAATTCATTCATCAGTTGATTATTCAGACCAAGACCTCCTTATCATAGTATCAGACCTCTCAATCAGCAAGTTGTCTTTGACCGCTATACTTGGCCTGCTACTAGCGCCATCAATCGTCAGTAATAGTATTTACGACACGAAATCACACGAAATTTTTTCACAGCTCCATTTGTTCTATGCATTTGCTTATGAACTAGTAGTTTTCCTACCACTAAAATTTTATAGTAAATTTTATCTTATTAAATTGACAAGATCGTGTGATTACATGCCGAAAAAAATTCTATTAAATTTTAGTGGTAAGAAAAAAGCGTAAGAGTTGGGAGCTATGCGGTAGCAGACCAGCTAGATCTTTCTATAGATTTTTCTATTATATTTTTAGATACCAGTTTTTTAGTAGAGACAATTTTGTTTTGTTTGATCGGAGAATTCTGGGATTCAAAAGAACAACATTTTCTCTAAAAATATACTGGTGTTCAAAAAGCCCGAAACATGGCAACTGTGCGGTAGTATCCACCAGGCGGCGATACTTTCCGGAGAAAGTCAATTAATAAGTTGGCAATTACCGCGGACATTTTCTCCCATAGACTTTCTGCGGATTGTCAATTCTGATCTATGATAAGGGAGTCTTGATTGAGACATTTATATCACGATCACACCAAGATGCTCACGTGCCTTAAATTGAGACATCAATGATTTGTCGCTACCATGTCAAACTATTGAATATGAAAAAATGCATTTTCCATTACTTTTAAAAATGGGCTTATTGTCACCATAAAATTTTATTAGAATTCTTCTTCTAGTAAAAATACTAATATTTCTGGGAAGAATAGGGTTGCCAGTTAGGTCTTCTTTTTTATTCAGAGATGCTGAATTCATACCAGAGTTTTTGAGAAGAAAATTTTACTTGACGTGATCTCGAAATCTCGGTCATTAAATAAAGCAAAATTTTCTATTTAGAATTTCTGGTGTGGATTCGAAATTTCTGAGTAAAAAAGGAGCGCAAACCTGGTGAAGCTATTAAAATTTAGTGGTGAGAATCGGCCCATTTTAAAAAGCAATGAAAAATGCATTGTTTCAGATTCGATAGTTTGACATGATAGCGACGATATTTAAAGTTTCACATTTAGTCACTTAGGTGTCTAAATTTCTTTTTGAAGCATATTTGTATCTGAATTTAAGACGCTTCTATTTCCAGTGTAGAAGAAAATATGCTAATAAGATTTTATTGAAAACAGCGAAATATTCTGAAGATATTTTAGATAACTCGTAGGATGGATATTGATTTATATTTTGATGTCCTTTTACGCAGTAAAATGCGATTACTGATAATATTTGACAGTATAATGTTATACTAGTAGTCCGCAGTTTGACAGCATTTATTTTGCAACAGAGGTTGTTATAACAATAAATTTCTACATGATTATATTATTGGGCGAACCAAAAGTCTTGCCCTGATTATAAATATTTATTGTGCTCAAACTATTATAATCAAACATATGTTTATTTCTATAGATTGTAAGATTGTTATAATTTTTATAAGACCGCGTACCTCATTAAATTTCAATCTGTACCCTCTTGGTAGCTTGGAGAATGTATAAACGGTATTCTAGTTCACTCCAAGTGTTCTTTAACATGTATTCTGTTACAGTACACACAGCAGCTAGTATCCTAGTCTTCAGTTCTACGACGTCAGCAATTGGTGTGGCAAAGACTCTGTCCTTGATATAGTCCCAAAAGAAAAAAATCCAGAGGAATAATATCTGGATAGTGCGGAGGCCAGGGTGTTGGTCCATTCCTACCAATCCAATTCGCGCCATCTATTGCACAAAAAACGTACTAAAACTAACCTATCCAATGACACAAGTTACATTATTATACAACAGGTTATTTTGTAATTAATTATTATAATAATTTTGATCATATGATTCACCCTGTATTTCCATGTCGTGGTATTCTCGTGTTGTGAATCTGTAAGACCACAAAAGTTTCCAACTACACCATAAAAAAAATATGTTTTAGTCTACAAAAATGTAATATAACAATAAACGAAAATGTAATAAAACTTCTTCCGTGTTACCTACGATTTGGAAAAGGGTTACTTTATTTTTAGAAGTCCCACACACTGATGGATGTTATAGATTTAAAGAAATGTTACATATAAACAGACGTTTTGCAAAACAAAGTTTGTTTACCTGCCCATAGTTTTCGGAAACGTTTACGAGTTGTTTTAACAGTATTGTGCTGTTACTGAGTTGTTATTACAGTGTTTACAGTAATACCGAATTGTTTTTATATTAATCCGTTTTCTATAACCGGAATATTGATTTTCCGGCTGCTTTCAATTCTCAAGAAAAACAGTTTCATGTTCAACAAACATATTTAACAGACAAGTATGCTATATTAACAGCCTTATCATTAACCCCTTAAGCACCATATTCAATTTAGTGATAGTATGCTGAATACCAGCTATGTTATCTTTCGTCAAAAATACAAAACAATTCAAAAATACAAAATTCATACCGGAAATTCTAAAAGAATAATTGGAATTTATGCAATCACGAAAAGTCTATCATTGTATAAAATACAAATTACTATTATAACTTTCTGCTATGATTTCAAAATTTTGAATTAAAAAAAAGGCCAAACTGGCAACCTGGACGTACGCACTAGTATTACAGATAGAGGTGTTCATGACGTACGCAAGTATGTCGTGGTGCTTAAGGCGTTAACCCTTAACTGCATAGTGATGTAAATTTCCATCACTTTTTATTTCACTTTTAATAAATAAATCAACTTCTTCGCCACCACTGTATTTATATAGAAATATTAATGCAGTAAATTTCCCGTGAACTATGTTGCTGAACAAAGTTAAAAATCTGTCTTAAAATTTCTGATGTCTAATATTTAATATATGTATAAAAAAATACAATTGTAAAAGAAAAACTCATTCAAAGAAGGGTTAATATTAAAATTAATATCCATTTGTTACTCTTACATTTGGATAAATTGAGCTACTCAGCTGACACGCTCAGTACGTGAAGTTAAGGAGCTTTTCAAAAGATTTTGTAGTTCAGTTACTCTGCTTACATACTTCATATAACTTCGAGATTTGGATCGGTTGTAAAATTAATCCACATTCAAAATTTTACATTTTATGGTATAAATTGCATTTTGATATTTTAAACATTTCTTTAGCTTTACTTTATTTCTTGCCAAACTGCTTATGTGATTTTCTTAAATATAAATGTCAGATTGACAACACTTATTAAATTTCTAGACTTCTTGATTTCTTGGCATTTTAAACATTTCTTCCCTATTTTCCTTAAAATAACATAGAATAGATATTCTAACAAGATTTTCTGAGAAAGCCGCGACATATTTTGAGGACATTTCGATAACTAATAGGATGTGTATGTATTTTCTGGCACCCTTCATGCAGTAATATGCTATATTTGATAATAACGTTTGGCAGTATAATGTTAAATAAACTGACAGCTTGACAGCAACTATATTACGTTGAATATTGTTTTCGTTAAACAAATTATATATAATCATATATAATATGTTGATGTCTGGAATGTTGCGTCGTGAATCTGAATTTTTTTTAAAAAACTACATTGTTTATTGATATTTTGTTTAAATTTCAATTTATCGAATGTTTTTAAAAAGAAATAGAAGAAATGATAATAGCAGATGAATAATATTTTTGAAAACTTTTAGAAGAGATGCAATTCGACAATATTATTATATATTCTTTTTTATGTACGCTGTAAAAAAATAGAATATGTGCCTATATTCTATTTTATGTACACTGTAAAAAAAAATAATAAAAATAAAAATGATGTTGGTTGTGCAGAAAACATTTCATCCATCAAGTCGGTAAGGACTTTTTTTTTTTGGGAGAAGTTATAAACTTTTTATTTTGCGGCAAAATATGTTAAAATAACAGAAATAGCGTAATAAATGAAGATTTTTTTCCGAAAAAAAATGTATTAACTTTTTATTTTACGGCAAAATCTGTTAAAATAACAGAAATATCGCAATAAATAAAAACATCTGTTAACATTTTTTTGAAAGTACATGAAATTGTACATACATTCCAACATTCTTACGAAAAACATGTGTTATAAATTTTGCTTTTGCTTGCGATTACATGTAATTTGTTTTTCTATGTGAAGTTTTAATTCTAGCAGTAGTTTTAATCCTTCTGAACCATCTTTCATTACACTGAAAAAAAAGTGCAACGGCTTACTGCATTTTGCCGCTTCTTGGAAATTATCGATATTGCAGGAAACAACCCTTAGTTTAGGTATCTGATTCATATCACTAATGGAGTCAGCTTTTGTCGAAGATTCTGAACGAATATAATCGCCTATATAAACTGGTTCTTCCTCAAAAGGTCATCATCAATGTTGATGAACATTTCAGCAGTTTTTTCATTTCTGACGATTTTCAACACGCACTTCAAACGCGATTTTCTGGAAACTACATTTTTCAACATGGTCAGCATGATAACTTCAGGAATTTCTTCCGAAACTTCTTTTTTAATTCTATCAGTAGTTTTAATCCTTTTGAATCATCTTTTTTACACACAAAAAAAGGGTAACTGCTTACTGTATTATGACACTTCTTGGAAATTATTCATATTGCAGGAAACATCCCCTAGTTTAGGTATCTATATATTTAAAACGCTAAGCGATTTCTTTCGACAATCCGTTAGAACAAACTACTGCATCAAATTACACCATTCTTTTTTTAAATGAAAGACATTAGAGCACAGATTTGTTATCGTGCATTCGTTTGTTCAGAAATTTAATTAATTAGCTGTAATTTTCAATTAAACATTTACTTCTGCTTATGACGTCATAAAGTTCACAACTCCCACTTTTGAGGGCATAGAGTTTTTTCCCTGAACCCTGTGGTTCGCCAATCTTGTGACATTAACTAATATCAACTAGGTAATATTTTAACATTGTAGTATAAAATCTTTTTAAAAAAAAACTTAATTAGCTAGAATATAATCATAATAAAATATCTAAACGTAAACATGTCAAGATGAATAACAAATCTCACGTAAAATGTTGCAATTTAAATGATTCCAATTGAAACAAGATTTGGAGAGTTATCCTTGACGCCCAGCTAACATAAAAGTACCTATTTTATTTTATTTATTTACACACATATTCAAATTTATTATAAAACACCAAGTTGCCATACAAAGCAAAAATCGTCATTTAGGTGCCAAAAAATAACCCAGGTGCGTCTGCGATATCTGTACAGATTTAATCAAAATTATTTTGGTTGCACCGCATATTGCAAAATTAATTAAATCCATGATTATTGTTTCTTTCTCAGATTAAAAATAAAAAAACTGGTACTTCTCTATTATCCCGTCGACCACTTTTCATAACAAAAAACTATCGCCAAACTGTAACGCCAAATAAACGAGAGAACGTTGCCATTGGAATATCAAAATAAATAAATAAATAAAATACATGAATTTAAGGACACAATTGTTATTTTAATTAATGAAATAACTAATAAATCAGTAAAACATAATGAAAAATAGACGCAAATATCGAATTAAAAACCACTTGATGACGTAACAAACACGTATAATGCTTTTGACATCAAGTAAATCAGACTGTATTTTTGGCGTTTAATTTTACAGTTTGGCGATAATTTTTTGTTATGAAAAGTGGTCGATCGGATAATAGAAAAGTACCAGAAAATTTAATGTTTAACGAAATTCAATTATTTGATCGATCGCAAATTTTGGTTCTTTTCCGTTATACCGACACCATGCCATACATGTAAATATATGCTTGGCGACAATGGTGTCCGTATAATGGAAAATTACTCAATTTTTTCTTAGTTCGGGCTATACCAAAAACAAACATTTTACAGGTAACAAAAAAATCGCCGAAAATGGCTGCTTTATCAGCTGTTATGACAGCAAAGTTGGATAAAATCTAATAACCTGAATTGTACAACGTTTATGCGAAACACCACAGAGATCACACGCTATTTTTATATAAGTAGGGTATATTTAAACGAATAAGAGAACTAACAACCTTCAATAATATAATGCATGAAAAAGTAAACAACTAAGTGATTCAGCAAATCATAAAAATATGTATTTCTTAATATAACTATAAAATACAGAAAAATATTATGGTACCGTAAAAAAGATTCATTATCCCGTCGTCCGATTAAGAAAAAAAAACTATATGCAAATTAGGTACTTTTCGGTTAGCCGGCGCCAATAAAGTATATATATATATACACATAATAACAAACTCCAATGGAAAATTACTTGCAGAATCATTATCACAAAAGCCAAACAAAATCTATAAACCACATAAATTCAATACTAGAAAAACAAAACTATATACATTATATATATTTGTATCTATGTATGTATATACTATATATACATATATATATATATACATATATACAGGGTGTAACTGAAATGCTTCAACAAACTTTGAGGGATGATAGTACTCATGAAGATGAACAAAAAATGCAATAGAACACGGGGTCGCAAATGACATTTAACCCTTTCAGGGACAGTGGTATGTCTAAAAAACCACTTAATTTTAATTCCAAAACGCCACAATGGCACCAGAATTTTGCTAAAATCTTTTCCATTTAATATTTATGTGAAATATAGCCTTTTTCTTATTTACAAACAATTTTTTTTGTAAATTCCGGTGCCAGTCCATTTTCAGACGCATTTTCTCTATTTTTATCCTTTAAGCCTTTTAGGGGCAAACTACTTTTAGTACTAAAATGTTGAAATAAATGACTGGTACCGGAATTTATAAAAAAAATTTGTTTTTAAATAAGAAAAAGGCTATATTCCACATACATATTAAATGGAAAAGATTTTAGCAAAATTCTGGTGCCATTATGGCGTTTTGGAATTAAAATTAAGCGCTTTCATAAACATACCACTGCCTCTGAAGGGGTTAAACGTCATTTGCGACCCCATGTTCCATTGCATTTTTTGTTCGTCTTCATGAGTACTATCATCCCTCAAAGTTTGTTGAAGCATTTCAGTTACATCCTGTATATATATATATATATATACTTCATTGGCGCCCTGCTAACCGAAAAGTACCTCAAATAATTCGCCAAACTGTAGCGCCCAATAAACAAACGGAAGAATGTTGCCATTAAATCTCAAAATAATAATAATAATAATAATAATAATAATAATAATAATAATAATTAAGAAAAGCCCCATTTACTAAAGTATCATTTATCAGTAACTTTTAACAATAAAATTTACAATATATTAATGAAAACAGAATAAAAAATAATCTTGGATATTTATTTATTTACATTATTTCTCTTAATTATGGAAAAAGAATAATCATCCTGATTATGTAAAGGAATGAAGAAACCATACAAATAAATTACACTTGAAAACATTAAAAATCCCCTTTTTCTGTAAATTGATTTATTATTGTAAAAAAAAATTCTTCATCTTTACATAAAAATTGATTAGTTTAAAACAATAGATGCGTTTCAGAAGATATGGATTTAAAACGAACAATGATTAAAGAGGACATTTTAAAAATTTTGATCAAAACATTTTAAAACTTTTTTTAACGTCGAATTTCGACGGTGCGTTTGGGGAGAAGCAATGCACATGCGCATAGGAGCTCATTCGGTTGCATTATCACAGAGGGGGGGAATGTGTGCCTTATTTAATATGTTCTTTTATTGACTAAATATGAGATGAACGTAGGGATATGCTATTTGTATGATACTTCATAGGTTCAGGAAATTTTCTTTCTTGCCGTGGGGAATAGGGCGGTAATGTCAAACTGATTTCCATTTTTTTTACGGATTGTTTGTTTGGAGTTTGCATCGGAAATAATAACGTAATTCACTGGGGGAAATTATTTTTAAATAAAATATTTGAAAGATTGTTTCATAAGCACCCCTACTTATGTAATAAAGAAGCTTATTTTACTAATATTGCTATTGTAATTTTTTCCGTCAAGTTTTGACGGGTACCATCTAGTCTGATTTATATCACTAGTAGAGTCACCTTTTGTCGAAGATTCTGAACGAATGTAATCGCTTATATAAACTGGTTCTTCCTCAAAAGGTCATCATCAATGTTGATGAACATTTCGGCAGTTTTTTCATTTCTGACGATTTTCAACACGCACTTCAAACGCGATTTTCTGGAAACTACATTTTTCAACATGGTCAGCATGATAACTTCAGGAATTTCTTCAGAAACATCTTTTTTAATTTTATCAGTAGTTTTAATCCTTCTGAATAATCGTTTTTTACACACAAAAAAGTGTAACTGCTTACTGTATTTTGACGCTTCTTGGAAATTATCGATATTGCAGGAAACATCCCCTAGTTTAGATATGTGATTCATATCACTAATAGAATCAGCTTTTGTCGAAGATTCTGAACGAATATAATCGCCTATATAAATTAATTCTTCATCAAAAGGTCACCATCAATGTTGATGAACATTTCTGCAATTTTTTCATTTCTGACAATTTTCAACACGCACTTCAAACGCGATTTTCTGGAAACTACATTTTTCAACATGGACAGCATGATAACTTCAGGAATTTCTTCAGAAACTTTTGTACCGTGCATGCGTGGTAGCGGATTACTGCTTATTTTACTGTTTATTACTGTTAATTTTACGGTATAATACTGAAACTGGGATGCTAGTATTATACTGTAAATCAACAATTTTTTTTGGAGTGTAGCTCGATGAACGAAATTAGCGCTGAAGTTGGCAGCACTGTCCAACAAATAAGGTTGAATTATGCCAGTCAGGATATTATTATTCGGGTAGCTCAGTAGGAAGAGCATTGGCACAGCCAGTCAAGGAACCCAGGGTCGAGTACTGGGCTGTTCGACATTTTTCGCTTGGTTGGAATAAAACTCAACTATGAAACTCCAACCATTGAATATAAAAATTAATGTTATTTGTTACTCTTGCATGAATAAATTCACTTATGCAGCTGTAAATGCTTAGTTGGGAATTGACAGCATTTAAAAAGAACAATATTCCGATTTTAAGTGGCCAGCGTAGCCCAGTAGTCTAAAGCGTTAGTCTAAGTTCTGACTCTCGGCATAGAACGTGGGTTCGAATTCTGCTTTCAACAGAATGATTTTGCCCCACTAGTGACTGAGATGTTCTGCTCTCAAAGGTGGTAGACGGTAGGTGCTGGTTTCAAACCCCTTTCACGCTTGTCGACCTAACTTTTTGGAGTTTTCCGAGGTTTTCTTCGAACCTTGCGTAAGTACGGGTTAAGATCCCTTAGAAAGCCCCCCACGGACGGCATTCCCCCCGCCAGCCTATATCCCTAGCGCAGATAATCGGCCATAATAGTTAACCAACCAACCAACTAATTTTAGAAAATTGGTTAATACACTACAAAATCTATTCGGGAACGTATCAGTGGCAGCAAAAGAAGCTTTGTTTTTGTAAATTCGTCTTAAAATCTCGAAAATATAATATCTTTTGGGGTTGTTTCTAAAGATAAGGAACGTTTTTCGGAATCGTGGATAACTCTGAATAGGTTATAGTATATTTTTGTAAGCGGCTATATTATTATGTTTTCGTGGATTAAAATTAATTTGTCTTTTTTACAGTGTAGTTTCTGTACAAATAACATTGTTACACTATTAACCCCTTGAGGCGCGGTGGTATGTCTATGAAACCACTTAATTTTAATTCCCAAAACCCTCACTGGTACCAGAATTTTGATTTAAAAAAAATCGGTTTATTAGTTGCGTGAAATATAGCTTTTTCATATTTACAAGAAAGTTCGTTTTCAAATTCTGGTGTCACTCATTAAATTCAATAGTTAAGCAATGGAAATGCTCTGCGCCGCAAAGGGTTAACTCTTACAATAAACACAACGTATGTCCATAGACATAAACCGTAATCTTGGGGACACAACCTTCTGTAATCTCCCAGATTGAAAACACAAAAATTCCTGGCATAAAATAGAACGATCATGTAGACATTTCTTGTAATAACAATATCCAATGCAAAACAACTGCTGTCAAACTTGTCAACTAATATAACATGATTATGCTGTCAAATATTATTATCATTGATAGCATTTTTCTGCATGAGTGACTGCTAGATGGGAAGGATGTCTATCGGTTTTATCGACTGAGTCTACAGAATATGTCTCTGCTTTTAAAGAAAATGTTAGCGTGTTATCTTCTATGTTGTTTTAAAATAAATAGACATGCCATGTATATATTGTGCAGAAACTGAAGTCTAAAATTTAATCGATGTCGCTTATCTGAAATTTATTTTTAACATGTTCACTGCCGGGTTAAAATTACTGGAATTTGGAAAGTTCGAATTAATACAAAAAATACTAATAGCAATATTTACTTTATTTAATTACAGACATTTCGTGATTACATAAAATAAAAATTCTTCTTTCGAAATTTCCGGTAGGAATTCGTAATTTTAGATTGAAAAACCACGAGTATGCTCGTGATTGGCAGTGAAAGTGTTAAGTTAATCATACAGGTTATTTGGCAGCAAATAAAATATAATATGGCTTAATCTATTTGCATCATTAGCGCATTTCTTGAATTTCTTTTTTATTCGGAAATTTTGAAATTGTATCAGAAAGTTAAAATAGTGATTTTTGCTTTATGTAATAACAACGTTTCGTAATTACCTAAAGTAAAAATTCTCCATAATGAACAGAGGAAAGTCTTTTTTCAACTAGGTAAATGATATTCAATGGTTGGAGTATCATAGTTGAGATTTATTCCAAAAGGGCGAAAAATGACTTTGGAACGGCAAGACAATGCACCCAGGTTCGAATCCTGATCACGGCATTTTTCGCTCTGTTGGAATAAATTTCAATTATGATACTCCAAACGTTGAATAAGAATAAAAAATCTCCTTTATGAATTTCAGAATGAAAAATTAGTTCCTGCACATATATATGCGTTAATGAGGCAACTTGATTAAGCATATTTAAAAAAATAAAAAATTTAATATATATTCCTTTCATAAAATATAAATCAAGCATTATACTTATCGAACATATTTTCTTATAGTTTTAATCTTCGTTTATTTTTTTAAAAATGTTAAAGAAAAGTAGGGCAATATCATTCAGCGGATAATTCTGCTCATTTTTTAAAAATCTTGAAACTGAATGGGGCTACAAACGTGTGATTTTTTCCTTCCACTTGCCGAACAACTTTGGAGAATCCTTATTATGCGAATTGTCATCGTACGTATCTTGTGTAGACCGTAAATTTTGTATTTTTGTGTCTTTGATTTCCTGAGTAATTCAGTGCTGTTAAGATATACACTGTTTGACTTTTCTTTTGGACGTGGTGACATTTTATGGCAATCTTATCAATCATAGCGTACAAATCATGCTAATAAAGATAATTGATATAGTATTTACAAAATATCATGTACAAGTACAAAATATTCAAGAAACGCGAAAAGAAAATCATGCCTAAAGCATGGATTACAAAACACTTTCCAATACATTTAGAATATCGTAACAAAACTTCAACTTTTAATAAGATCATGCCTAAGAAAATAATCTGGAGAACGCATAACGCATTTTAAAACTCACTTTCAGCAATTACCATCTGCAGTCAGAAAAATATCCGAATTATTTTGTGCATCCCTGTATATGATCTGTAGATTTGTATATGTACTACATAGTATGGAAAAATTTAGTTCAGTCAGGAAACGTATAAGACAATTGGAAAACCCGCCCGCTTCAGCAATTTCCGGCAATGAACGGTAATGTACTCAAATTCTTGTGTGCAACCCTGTGTATGATTTATTTCTTTAGAATTTATACACACTAAGAAATATGCACAAAATTAGTGAAATTTAAAAACGCATACTACAACTGAAAACGCACTTCCAGCAATTATTGTTCATAGACAGTACTATAAAAGAATTATTTTGTGTGCCCCTGTAAATGAATGATAAATTCCATGAATAACATATTCTACAATAGGCATCTTGTAGTGCTCCTCAGTGATGTATATAAATTTCAGTATGTGTGAACTAGTGTAACGTCATTAAAATACATTGCAAACTATTTTTGTCTTAGACCATAATGTAAAGAAATGCTTTGCAATTTCCCTGTATTTCCAAGTATAAACGCTATACATTTCATTTTCAATACCGAACATACCCTGGTAATCGTTAATAACATAATATCAATTACATGGTAATTTGAGTATGTTTCCGCAAGTTAGAGCAGGGACAGACGGTCAGACAAATCGAAACCACAAACACTCTTCAAGTATATGGAAAGTGTTAAAAAGGAAAACATCGGAAAATTTGATTATGCCAGATTTTGTCTGTGTGAGAATACAAAAATAAAACAAAAATAATTCTTGTTTAACCTCACAGAATATTTCGCCTTTATCACATTATAAAAAAAAAATGTGAGCTAGATGAAATATAAAAAATCATAGCAAGAAATAAGTGTTTACCGAAAGATGAAAGTGTTATTTTCAAATTAATGTAAACGTGAAAGATATGTTTTGTTTTAGAGAAACATGAATTAATGAAATTATATTAAATAAATTAAGCATAAAAAAACTAATTTTAATTAAATGAAATTAATTTGAAAAATTCTTATTTCCCATTTATTTTTAATTATGCCTTAAAGGAAAATCCTTTCTGAATCAATAGGAATACAGCGAAAATGTTTCATCTTTAATTTTAATACATTTTAATTTTGAAACGTGTTTGAATTAAAACAAAAGAATACTATTAAAAATGAAATAAATGTAATATTTTAAAAGCAGGACTTAAATGTAAGTCTCATTTAAATAATTTTAAAAGCACTATTCAAAAAAAAAAAACAAAAAAAAAAAAAACGGAATATGCACATATAGGTAAGCCATATCTAGTCATACTTTTTACGCTACTACTTTTTTTTATACATTTATGCGTACATATTAAATCTAGTCTGAAAAATACCAAAATAATTTCGTCATTTCCGAAAAGAAACTCGCGCTTTCGTTATTATAATGTTATGAATTTTGTATATACCTGTAAATATTCCAATTGTTTAAATTTATTTTATTTTATTATTGTGAAAATTGCAGTATTATTAATGTATTTCCTATTGAGCATCATGTAACTCAATGCTAAAGGCCTCAGGTGGTTTGCAAGAAAAACAACCTTACAGCATCGGTTTTATAATGGAGCTCTATTGGAAAATCGCCAAGGAATGGGTTTATCGCCAAGTTGGCGATGGTTTTGGCGACTTATTTTTATCGCTAAATTTGGCGATATATCGCCAAATGTCGCCAAGTTGGCGACGGATTTGGCGACTTTTTGTGCAAACACCCCCCCTTATACCTGTACATTGGGATCCTTTCTCGCTTAGGTTCTCTATCGAAAGTTAAAGCACTTTCTGGTAATTTCTAGCACCTGAAAGCTCTGGAATAATCTGGAAAGATCTCTGAAACCTATATAAGGACCTCCATCAGTTCAGTTCAGTGAGTTGTCTGTCAACTGCGATTGAATTCATACGAGAGGCTTTGCATTGAGAACTGTGTTTCTCGGATTGATTTTGTCGTTGATACGTCGCACAGTGGGTCAAAGTATAGCAGATGTCGAACATAGGATTATCACAATAGTATAAGCCTATATATAAGATTTTTTTTGTTATATTTAGGTTTAAAGAAGTAAAATATATTATATTCAATAGATTTGCATGGTTTTTATGAGCAATTTAATCTTTTTTTGTTTAAAACAGGACTTTTAGAGGCATACTGGATAACTAAATTAAACTTGAAAATCAAAGAAAAAGAAAAAGCTTAGCAGACAATAATTTTATTACCAATCATGTTTTTACTTATATCCGAAGGACATTGGCAAAATATTCAAAATATTTGTTTAATTTTTAATTGGCAACATATGTAATGTTTAGATAACTTTTCAAAATCGTTCTACAAAACCGGAACATTCTTCTGCAACATTTTAGAGCCTATTTCAGTGCATATTTTTTATCATCGGGATTATAATAATAATCATAATAATATAATAATAATAATTTTATAAAATAATTTTGTAGTGATATTAATTTTAGTATATTTCTTTTTTATTTCAAGCAAGATTATTTCATTTTGCTTTTTTTTATATTCTTTTGAAAGATGATAACAAACAGAGATTTGTTTCTGTATCTAAATAATTTAAATAATGGTTTTAGTTATGAAAAATCAATTCTTAGTTTTGTACGTGCTGTTCTACTGTGGACTAAGTGCTTCAGAAATTGATGAAGAAAATTTAAAGAAGCGTTTACGTAAGTTTTGTGTAGCTGTAAAAGATCGATGGCAGAAATCTCAACGAAAATTAGATCGTTTCAATACTAAAAACGATTCTTGGCTTCAGTGTTCCTTTAAAGTTGGTAATGAATTTAAACCATCTGAAGTTGAAAATTCGCAGAAATCAACGTCTCGGAAATCTTTTTCAGATGTAACCGAAACTCATAAAATAAAACTAACTCAACGTTTAAGAGAGGATACTTCTGGAGAAGCTCTTTTGCATGCAGCAAACAAAAATTAGCATCTGAGGGTTTTAAAAGATCTTTTGATATAGCACATAAAAATATAACCATTGATCATGAAATGAATTTAACAATGATTGATAGAAAAATTATTACGGAAATTTCAAATACATCCTCCTGTTCAACATGTTATATTTGTGGTGCAAAGCCCTTCGGAAATGAATAACATTGATAAAATTGTTCAAAGAAGTGTAAACGCATCCACATACAGCTTTGGTGTATCTAGTCTACATGTAAAGATACGGTCTATGGAATATTTGCTTCATATTTCTTACAATTTATCATTTAAAGCTTTAAGTGCTAGAACTGAAGACCAAAAGAAGCAAAAAGAAGAATCAAAGAGAAAAATTCAATGCGAATTCAGAAAAGAATTATGTTTGCTAATTGATGTTGTTAAACAGGGGAGTGGTTTGACACACGATTTAAACACTGCAAGGACATTTTTTGCTGAGTTTGAAATTACAGCTGAGATCACTGGATTGGATAAAGAACTAATTAAACGTTTTGCAATTATAATGCAAGTTATCTCTTGTGACGAAGTAATTAATGCCGAAAAAATTGGCGAATTTGCACTGGAAACAGCTAAAGAATGTGTTTCGAAGTACGGGTGGTATTATATGCCAGCTTCTATTCATAAGTTATTAATTCATGGAAAAAATATAATTACAAATTTTGCTGTTCCAATTGGCCAATTGGTTTATTATCGGAAGAAGCTGGCGAAGCTCGAAATAAAGAGTTTCGGAGGTACCGGGATTCCCATACGAGAAAAATAAGTCGAAGAGCATGTAACGAAGACTTGTTGCACCATTTACTTATAACATCTAAACCATTGATTTCCTGTATTAGACGCAAAGTAAGAAACGCTCAAAGGAACAAAAAATTTCCAGAAGCATTAGAACTTTTACTTTAAATAACATTTTAGCACTCACACATTATGCATCCATTTATTAGATTAGATTTAACCCTCTGAGAGTCTTTGCTCTTTTCAGCATTTACATGTAAATATTTATCTAACACAAGATACGTATATATTGAATTTAATTTTATAGTTTAATTTTAAATTATTTTTTTACATTATTTCATCTTAGAAAATTCTTACAGTATAATATTTATTAAAAAATATTTTTGTCTACAGACAATTTACTATGCTTTCCGTTAATGGAAAATTATGCGATAGCCACTTATAGAGTGTTTCAAATCCATTTATTTCAAAAATGCGCAGGTTTGCGCAAATATTGCCCTATACCACATTAAAATACAGGCTTTTAGGAACACAAAGATGTGTTTGAAATTTCAGGCAACTTCATGCAATTTAAGTTGCACAATTTTTAAGTTTCTTATACCGTTAATTTTATATGGGCTGTTCATAATGTAAAATGATACATAAAATTCAATCAAAATGCAATCAGTAGTGGTTTAAAATGTGTTTTAGGAAATTCATAATGATATTTTAAACGAGTTATTATTAGTGGTTACCTAGGTTTCATTTCTGAGCACATTTAAAAATCACTAAAATTCGCAGAAAAATTCCTCTGCTGAAAGATGTATATTCCGAGCAGTACAAATAAGATATAATTTTGTATAATTTAAAAGATAAACATATATTCGTATTTTGTAGACATTCTTTTAAAATATTTCATTGAAAAAATTTAATTATTTAATGATTATTTTTTGGCCCTATGTTCGCATTTTTTTAAGGATTGACCCACTGTGGCGTCGTATTGAACGCATTGTTTCTGTGTGAAATTTTGCTGTGCTTTTATTGGATTTGAAGATTACTGAATATCTTGTAATTTTCAGAAGATATTGGTGTTCGTATTGCACTGTTTATAGTGAATAAAGCCTTTTGATTGTTCTTATATATTGGCATCAGTCCTTTCGAACCCCGAGCTCACAACAATATTTTTGCAATATGGCTGGAGAAAAATTGTCTTTTCTTCTAAATTTGCTGATGCATTAGTTAAGAAAATGAATTACAATAAATATGGTTGCATGTATGTAATTCAAATTTATATCTGTTTTATTTTTTTAAAAGATTAGCCACTACATAAAAGAAAGATATATTTACAGTAATATATATATATATATATATATATATATATATATATATATATTATATAACTCTAATTGCATTTTTTCTTCTTCTGAACATTTAACAGATATTCATTTTTAAGTGTGTTCGTAATTATATATACAGGGTGTATCTGAAATGCTTCAACAAACTTAGAGGGATGATAGTACTCATGAAGACGAACAAGAAATGCAATGGAACATAGGGTCGCAAATGACGTTTAACCCTTTCAGGGGCAGTGGTATGTTTATGAAACCACTTTATTTTAATTCCAAACCTCCACAATGGCACCAGAATTTTGCTAAAATCTTTTCCATTAAATATGTATGTGAAATATAGCCTTTTTCTTATTTACAAACAAATTTTTTTCAACATTTTAGTACTAAAAGTACTTTGCCCGTGAAAGGCTTAAAGGATGAAAATCGAGAAAGTGCGCCTGAAAATGGACTGGCACCGGAATATACAAAAAAAAAATGTTTGTAAATAAGAAAAAGGCTCTATTTCACATACATATTAAATGGAAAAGATTTTAGCAAAATTCAGGTGCCATTGTGGCGTTTTGGAATTAAAATTAAGTGCTTTCACAAACATACCACTGCCCCTGAAAGGGTTAAAAGTCATTTGCGACCCCATGTTCCATTGCATTTTTTGTTCGTCTTCATGAGTACTATTATCCCTCTAAGTTTGTTGAAGCATTTCAGATACACCCTGTATACGTAGCATCTATATTCGTTGTCAGGTCCGCCCGTCTGTCAGTCTGTCTGTCCGCATATAGCAGCACGAAAACTACACAGCCGAATGGTTTGAAAATTAATGTGTATAATCGTTGCAGACTTTTGTCGAGTCATTGCAGATTTTATGAAAATCGAATCAAAACTTAAGAAGATATTAATAAACACATCTATTAAGTAATTTGAAATTTAAAAACTGGGTACTTCTTTGTTATACCAGCTTCCGAGGATTAATCGTTAAGCGACCGAGATGTATCGCCAAGTTATCTCACATGTATGACGTTATAGTCATATATGACATTTTATAACCTCTATGACCAAGTTATAGTCACATTCTTCATTTTATTAAATCCTATCATACGTAATTAATTCAATGATATCCCACGATAGGTAATGATTCTATACTAGGTTGCCATGGTGATTACGTCCTATTTAAGATGGAGTCCTATTATTTCTGTATTACTGAATTTTAAAACCGAATTTGTATACTAAAATTGTTTAATTATAGCAATCCTATAATCTACCGACAGTTTTTTGGATAGATGCTTCCGGAGAAATAGATATTAAATGGAAAAAGAGTCTAAATATGTATTTAAAGTTCTGAAATTTTAAAGCTAGGCTTCAGTTCCCCATTGGAATTTTCAGTAAATGTCAACAAATGATAAAATGTTGTCAACTTAAAATGTACTTATTTTATAACGGAAATTAATCATATCATAATAACAGACGATATAATTCATTTCACTGAAACTAGTTATAGTTTGGACGCACCTCATTTGTCACGTTTGACGTACAATTTACAACATGTTAACACTTACTGTAATCCAATGCGTTAGTATGATTGGTATTCAAAAAATACCTTTTCCAATACCACTCTATGAAAACTGATAAATATTTGAAAACAGATTCAAGTTAATTTTTAAAGGCTAAATTTACAGATTTTACCAAAAGTTAAATGTTTTTGAAAAATCTTGTTATTGATGTTTTTCATGAATCCATAAATCAAAATTTTATTATCATACATCTTTTCTATGAAGTTTTGGACATACATATTGTTTTTTAGAAAAATAAAAATAAAACAAAATTGCTTACTCTTAGTTTCTTATGCTGTTTGGAAAGCGGCGCAGAAGACAGTTTTTTTGTATACCGAATGTTTTGACTTTTTTCTAAAACTCTGGGAACAGTTACAAAAGTAAACGGCAAATTTCAATGTCTGCTTATTTCACTAAGCATTGACTTTGTCTCACTTGCTAGCCGGATTATCAATCTTGATAGACGAGTAGTAAGTGATACCGGTTTACCTTGCAAAAAGCGCGCATTTACGAATGAAAATGACTATTTGAATGTGTCAGACAGCATCGAGTTTGGATTTTATTTACAGTTCTTTAAAGAATTTTAAATGTAGGATAACTTTAATGACGATATATCGATGTTTTTTGTATAAACAGGGTTCGCACGCTCTTAAGCCACGCCCCATTTTGTAAGGACTCTGCCACCAGTATAATTGAAAGATCATTTTCTTCCTAATCGTATTCAAGAAACATTAGGTAAAAGATAGTTTTATGCGATTGCTGGTGCAAGAGTTCTTACAAAATGGGGCCTGGCATAAAAGCGTGTGAACCCTGATAAATGAAGTAGCGAGTAAAATATAGAAAATTAAAACAGAGATATTCCAGCTTGATTTCGGGCTACGTTCGGCGAAAATTTAAATTTCAACCTTGCCAGAAAAAAAAATCTCAACTAAATGGTTTCTTATTTTATCGTTATTTTTTACAGACTCCGCCCCCCCCCATACACACAAACACCGACATTTGTCAGGGTTGATTCCTCCTCCCTTCCTCTTTATAAGCGGCCCTGTTTCGACATTTTATTATACATTAGCGTTTCATTGTACATAATTTTCCGTTATACATTAGAATCGTTCCATTAAAAGTTTATTTACATGTTACCTTTGTTGCCAAATCGCGTGGCGTTAAATCGCTTTCGCGGTAAAAACACGATAGTTTATAATTCGTTTACTGTTTAGATTTTTTTTTTATTATTTATTTTTTATTGATTTTTTTTATTATTATTATTTTTTTCTTTATTAGATTTTTCTGTATATAGGATAATGTGACTTAGAGTAAGTTAAATATTCTATGAAAATTAAATTAGCGAAACTGAATGATAATCACCAATAATTAGAAAATAAAAATAAATAGAAAATGTTACTAGAAATAGAAATGTAAGTTGCCTGAGGAAATTAGAAACACAAAATTTCCAAAATGTTAAAGTTTTAATTATCGAATAATTGATGAAAATAAAAATCTTTAAATAAAAGGTGTTAATAGTGAAATGTGTCTGAAATATTTTACGCGAAACTTTTTTGAAAAACATTTGCTTTCAAACAGTGCAATGAAATATTTTATTCTGAATACCTTTATTAAAATCAAAACAAGTCGGATGTTTTTATGAAAAGAAACAATGAAAAACAAAGTAAATATGAATTTATTCTTTTTAACGATATTCAAGAATGCAGTATTCGAAGGCACCATAAAAAGCGTAATAGTGTAAGCTTCTCAATATAAGAGTTATGAATCACACTCGAAGTGCAATTCCATTGTGAAAAGGGAGTTTGTTCATTCCAAACTTGAAACAAGGCGTAATTGGTAAGGCACGAGGAGACAAACAGCGGGCATATAAGAGTAAAAAGCGTTCTGTACTAGAGTGTCCTCAGATATGCATACGCTTTTTTTGGTTAAATTAAATTAAATTATTATTATTATTATTATTATTATTTGTTTTATTAATTTTGGTCGAATTTTAGCAAAGAAAGTACATTACAGTACGATTCTTTAACAGAAATAAACTTATTGACCCTAATTTAGTTAACCCATTCGCAGCCAACCACGAGTATACTCGTGGTTATTCAATCTAAAATGGCGAATTCGTACCGGAAATTTCGAAAGAATTTTTTTTTATTTTATGTAATCACGAAATGTCTGTAATTAAATAAAGTAAATATTGCTATTGGTATTTCTGGTATGAATTCAAACTTTCTAAATAAAATAAAATTCCGGTAATTTTAACCTGGCACTGAACGTGTTAATGAACTATTAAAAATGTCTAGTGGGAGTAATTACAAATATTAATAAAAATAATGATACTTTTCACCTAATTGCGTATGATGTTTAAACATGACTTTTTTCATAAGAAACCTTTTATTTATGTATGGCCAATAAATTCAGATAATCAAAGACAGTGTAAGGAAGAAAAGCTCAAGATACATGCAAGAAAATCGTCAGAAGTTCTTTCCCTGATGAACTTGCAAAGTGAACCCGTTTTGTCTTTCGCTCCTGTACTTCAACTGCATTACTATATGCACTATTCCGCCGGCTGGCGGAGATTTATATTACGTCTACGCAGAAATCCCATCATCACGTGTTGTTCGATCTTTGACCAAACTGTCACTTTCTTAGTGTTGGAAATTAATCCGAAAGTAATCTCTGCAATTGATCATCTATAGTGAAAGAAAGAGACCTTGAACTCTCTTAACGAGCTTCAAAATTGAGAGTTTTTCGTAGAAAGGCTGCAACTTTTGTTTCCAAGTTTTGATCAGCATCTTAAAAAAATCCACCAACGTGATACGGTTAGAAGCAAATGAAACCCTTTAACATATTCCTCTATGCTAGCAGTCTTCAACTTGTGGTCCTCGAACAACAAAGCCAAAGAACGTGAGGTTCACTATTTTTGATAGAGAAAATTACTTTTTTTAATGGCAGAAACCGTGTAATTAATTCAGCATAAGATTACCTTTCATTTATGGTGGCAAACAACTTTCCGACAAAAAGGTTGACGACCCTTATTCTTCCAAATCATAGCTGACACCTTCCGCTTTTTAATTAAAAACATATTCTTTGAACAAGAATTTCCTTAAGAAATAAAGTGAAATAACTACCACAGAGAAGTAAAATTCATTATTAAGTAATTTTATTAAATACCTTTTATGGTACCATGTATAATTTTTACTTGAAAATCAAGGAAAGTTAGCAGCTATTTAAATTTAAACAGCTCATCTGCTGGCTAGCTTTGTGTTCAAAGCAGGTTTGCCGGATTGGCCTTTTATTAAACTCAGAAATTTTTAATGAGTACCAGAAATTCCGAAAGAAGAATTTTTACTTTTCGTCATTACGAAATGTATGTCAATAGCAAAAAGTACTCGTATCGATGTCTGGCATCTGATCTGAATATAAAATAACAAACTGGCAACGCCGGTCCAAACTAGCAAACACTTTTATTACAGAAGCATAGAAAACAACCACCCCTACATCCCGAACTTTACATAATGCAAGAATGTGCAAACGCACTGCTTTGTTATCTAGTTTTAGTTTTTCTTTATATTATACATTTTATCCGGTAGGGAAAAAATTCCGTAATTATATGTACAATCGTTGAGAAAAATGTAATCCACTTTGGCAAATATAATCGTAGAAAAAAAATTTCGATGGTCAGTTTTTAACTGGACCTGAGAAATGATTTTAGGTAGCTTTGAATACAAAAAAAAGTATAAAGCTACCTATTGCAGCCGTTCGGAGGAAAATTTCGATATATTTTCACCGATCATGACCCCCAGACCTCAAAACCACCCTCCGTTCAAATGTTGATTTATATATATATATATATATATATATCCATATATATATATCCATATATATATATATATATATATATATATATAAGTGGAACTTCCTTTTAACGAAGTCTACTTAACGAAATTTTCTGCAGAACTTTGACTTTGAACACCATTAGTATGTAAATTAATCTCCACATTACGAAAAATATATTCTATATAACGAAGTTTATTCCACTTTTGTACGTGTATAGAATTCAAATTAAGCGATTGCTGTTCGAAGGATATGCAAATTTATTTCAGCGGATTCGATTGTATGAAAATGAACACATTTAAATAATTTCCATTCTGCTTGGTGCTAAATAAAACAATTTTTTTCACACTAAGAAAAACACTTGTTATCACTATTCTCCCACTCCGAGACTCCAGCGCTGACAGTTGGGGGAAGTCAAAATCCCCTTTTTACCTTCAATGATATAGAAGATGAGGTGTCGCAATGGTGTCAGATGCATTGAAACAAAAAATATCTATTAGAGTCAGATAGGTACCATTGTGACCTTCCATTGCTTATAGACAATTGCTTTGTACATCCGCAAGAACGTGCTTCAAAATACAAATCGAAGAACATCAAAGTTATTTTTGTTCTGACAATACAGCTAAACTTCAATCATTAGTCTAAGGAATAATAAAAAATCTTGAAGTACATTATCGAAAAAGACAGAAAAAAGCCGATGTAGTGAAAACATTAGTTTCAGATTCTGTGTATCAGAGATGATGAAAGCTTGGGCCAAAACTTGGGAATGTGACGTGATTTCATCGACCGTGCACAACTGTTTTGTAAAAGACGGCTTCATAATTAAAACTGAATCAATGCTTCTGAATCCAATACCTGTTTGTCATATCTCAAAAAAAAATTTCATGAATTTAAGTTAATTTCTATTTAACGAATTTTCTTCATAACGAAGTTTTTAAGTGTAACGATGAGACTTCGTTAAATGGAAGTTCCACTGTATATATCCATATATATATATATATATCTGATCTATCTCATACGATAACGTTCGTATTTATAAATTAATTTTGATGAAACTAATTGTGTGTATTAATCTCATCAATGCCTCGACCGAGTTCGTTGGCCAGCTTGGTTCGCCATCTTGTTTAAAGATGGCGGCTACTCAAAATTTTAAAACTAAAATAAATATAAAAAAAGTTAAAAATTCTGATTTATATTTTAATTAAGTGATAGGCCTTGATACAAGGATTCCAGAGCAATTCTTGTTTTACCTCTATCTTAAAAAATGGCTGAGATAGAGCAGTTTGAAATTCTAGGGTGGCTGACATTTTGAAACTTGACATCACATTTTAAAAAACCAACGGTTTATTTATGAGTTTTAGTGAACGCGATTTCTCGCAAATTATTTTCTTTAACTAGCCGCCACTGGCGACCAGTTTGGTCTCCCTTAAATGTATATTAAGCATTGTAACACGCTACTTTTATTCATAATTTAATTTTTTCTCTCTTAATTCTTCGCCAAATCGAAAAATTCTAATACACAAATCAAGAACTTTTGCGATCATGGTAGCATTTTGCACATTTTTTGCTGTTAATGATATCCACATTTACACTGAACCATATTGTTGCTAATTTTTTTTTGTTTCTCTCTAACTTAGGCGGTAGACTCGATTACGGAAGATTAGATAATCTATCATTATTCTCATCTAAAACGTCTTGAATAATATGCCATAATCGGGCTTCATATTATTACACGTAATTTTCAAAGTTTGGTGAAACATTGAACTTTTGGAAGCCAGTTTTGATAATCGCATTCCCTTTTTAAAACGCAACCCGGCGTTTTCGGCTAGATTTTGCTTCGTATGGCAACCCAGTAGAGCAGATTCCGTATGTTTTATAATAAATTAAATATTGTGTGTTTTATAATAAATTAATCATTGTGTGTGTTTTATAATAAAATTGTGTGTTTTTTAATATAAAATGGTACTTTTCCGTTATACAGACACCATGCCAAAATGTATGCTAATGCCTAGAGTATGTAAATGTATGTATGTAAATGTATGCTTGGCGACAATGGTGTCCGTATAACGGAAAAGCACCTATAAAATAAACTATTTTATAATAAAATAAAAGTAACATGCTGTTTCAGAAATCTCTAACAGGTACCTGAAAATGGGGTTTTCTCGCCAAAATGGCGCGAGACAAAAATCGCGCCAACCCCGGTGCGTTTGCGACAGCTGTTCCACATTGGATTTTAAAATCAAAGTATCGTTTCTAATGCACACGCGAAAAATAAAAGCTGGTTTTGTCGATTTTAAAAATGCTATTGGCGAGATTTGCGCCCAAATAACATAAAAGTATATAATGATGTTATGTATTTTATAAATGTATATTAAATTACTGTTTTGAACGCGATTGGTGATTAATAATGGAAAATATGATTGGCGATTAACAATCATTTTCGGTGATCTCTCTTTCTGTCACGTATAATACATAAATACCAAATTAACTGACAATTCGTTTCGAAATTTGATTCATTAAATATTATTACATGAGTTGTATTTGTTTACATTCAACTTACGTCAAGAAAAGATTCGGAAGGAAGTTCAGTTGTATAAGCACTTCATCAAACAGAATTATGGTAAACTTTAATTGTCTCACAGGTCCTGGTGCGAATTATTTTTTTGACACCAGGCAGCGCTCCAAAAAATCATTCACGGAAAACTTACTTTATGAACGATTATCTCCATGGTTTAATGGTTTAATAATTTAAACCTTCACGACGAATGAATCTTTTTTTTCTTTTTTTGTTTACTTTCATAGATAGAGTAGAGAGTTTGAACTGCGAAGCTAATTTCAACTGAAGTTATTGCAGAATATATACATAATTGAACATAAGTCATCTCTCAAATATTAATTTATTTTGAACGATCTTTCCAAAATGCAACTTTTATGCAGTTTTATTTCAAAAAATAATTTTGAATAAAAATGGCCGCCTGGCATATGAAAAAGCGATACGGACATCCCGGAACTGTTGATGACAGTCACATGATTTACGGTTTTATTATAGAGATTGTTGTAATCATTTTCCCAATCATACGCATAAAACTATATATTCATATCCGTTATCGCCAAATTCTAGCCAAACCTGGCGACATTTGACGAAATATCGCCAAATTTGGTGACCAAAATAAGTTTTCATAAATGAAGCCAACTTGGCTATAGCTCAATAATTTAGCGAATTTCTTATTCAAATTTAGTATTAACGAATCTTTTGTAAACGGTTTCTTTGTATTTTAGCTTGCTGTTTTCTAGTAACATTAGCTAACATTTTAAAACGAAGATATAGGAAAGCTACCTTTTCCTCCCGGTACAGGCCGGAAGGATTTTTTTTTTTTTTTTTTGCTATAATAAATATAAATTATTATCTAAATGACTGGATTGTAAGCATGGTTTGTTTTAAAAAATAATATCTTAGTTAGTTGGAACCATCTTATTTTTTTTTTAACTTTGTCTAAATAAAATATGTTAAGAAAATTAAAACATGCGATCACTAATTAAAAAATTATACATATTCCTTTGATACAATTTTATAAAAAAGTCAAATGAAGTTGCTCATATCTAACAATGCATGTATTACATATTTAAAGCAAATGCTTTTGTTCCTCGAAAGAAAAACCTTTCATATTATGAATTAATGAAACAATTCTTGCATTTTTAAAATTTAGATATTAATTTTCCTCTAAATGAGAATCAAAGTCCTTTTATTGTTCTCTTAACCCTTTCAAGGGCGGTGGTACGTTTATGAAACCACTTAATTTAAATTCCCAAATGCCACACTGGCACCAGAATTTTGGTATAATATTTTCCGTATATTATGTTTGTGAAATATAGCTTTTTCTTGTTTCCAAATAAATTTGTTCATTAATTCCGGTGCCGATCATTCATTTCAACATTTTAGCAAGTGCTTTGCCCCTGAAAATGTTAAACTAGCTTTATTTGCTATTATACGATTTTAATGATGTAAAACGCGCCAAAAAATGTTTTGAAACCTTAAAATTTTCTATTATAATCACGTTGGAGTATTTCCACACCAATGCTTACTTATATATCATTCCATTAATATTAATAATATGCAAAATTAGCTTATATTGATTGCAGACAGCAATATTGCGCTCACACTGTGCTAATTTTGATTTACAGAATACTACCAATATTTTCGAATAGTACTCGCTTTATTTAATCTGTCAATAAGGTTAATATTACTGTTCGGAAAAAAGGAGAGAATTCTGTATCAAAAAAATAAACGGTGAAACTGACAACAAAAAAGCTATATTCATACAAAGCGATGACACTTCCATTGTAATATCGGTCGCGAGATTGGAGTATTCCAACCCAGCAATTTTTGGCGTGCGGAACTCGTGAGTTTTTGGCCGTGCCGTAGCACGTAGCGCAGCCCATAGATTAACCAACACGATAAGACAGTTACAAGAAAATCTTCACTAACAGCAATACTAGTGACAAGGGTGGCAAACTAAAAATATTCTGAAATTTAGGTATGTGTTTGAAATTTGTCCATGCTCTAGTTTTTAATATCTATTCATTGATTATATTCTGTTCTCTCAGAGGCAGACGATTCTTTCTAAATTGGAAGTTAGCGCGTTGCTTAAAAGTCTTTTTATTGTTCTTTTTTATTATTATTCAAAGAAAAGTTCTCTTCAGAACATTTTTAACATGTGAAAAAATGTTAAAATATCGCAGAGTGATTTTTATCAGCACAAGAGTCATAATTCAAACGGAAATAGCGAATTGACTTGTAATAATATATTTTTTTTCAAATTATACTAATAAAAATAAGATTAGGGGTAGTATCCAAATTGATATTGTACCAAACTCTGAAATTTGCAATACGAACGCCTAATTTTAATATCATATTTGGCATTTTCAATAAATTGTACCTTAAAATACCGAACGGAAAGTCATTCGGATAAATAGTTTAGGAATAATAATATTTAAAGTTTGCTATTTATAACGTTAAATGCATCTGTAATCGTTCCAAAACATATTGCAAAACAGGCAGTTTTTGATGAAAGACACAAAATTTAAACTTCCCAAATTTAAACTTAGAAAACGATTTGTATTGGAAAATTAATGAGGCCACAGTTCTATTTTTCTTCAAACATTAATAAAAAAAAAATACATATCTTCGAAGTAAATTTTCGAAAAAATTAGGAATTGTACCCTATAACTTTTGCTAACAATCGTATTCTACAAACTTCAAACATGCTATTCCAAAACCACAGCTCATTCCATGAAGTAGCTCTTGAGTTATGCTTAAAAGACTACCCGCATTGCACGACTTTAATAGTTCATGGTTTTTTCTTACCACTAAATTTTAATAGTTTATTTTAACCTATTTAATAGCCAAAATCTGCGATTAAGGAAGACGAAAATGTCTAATAAATTTTAGCGGTATCAGAAAGGCCTAAAAGTTGGCAGCTGTGGCATTGCAATCAACAATAAATTACAAATGAACCTTAATTAATCCCAAACTACTTCACCTATTCACTTGCCGTGTGGCATTACGCTCTATGATGGCGCACTATCTTGCAAGATAGACTACGAACCACGGAGAAAGAACCTGGAGGGGAAACTAGAATAGGCGAGGATATCGAAAATGCAAGTCATATTTTTTTTTAACGAAAGAGGGCGCTGTAAAATTTTGGCGGCTGTCTTTAAACAGAATCTCATTAGATTACATGTTAAATTCTGAAAGTACTTTACTCGATTATTTTTAATTATAGCAATTATATGTCATAAATTTAAGATGGGGTATAAATGTTTTATTCCGGGATGTAAATCGGGCTATGATGATGAGATAAAAAAAAGAAAAATCGAAGGGGAAAAAAATTAAGTATGTTTAGAGCTCCAAAGGTGAGTGCTTTATATTATACTTTAATATATTATACTAAAAAGTATTTTGGGGCTTCATTCAGAAGTGCAAATGCAAGAACTCATTTAAATATATATATATATATATTTGCCTCTCTCATAAGTGTAATTTAAAAATTTAATTTCATTACTTGGCTGTTCAATTAAATCAAAAAATTTTATTGATTGTAAATTAGGAAAAAGAACTAATTTAAATAACAAATTTAATATTCACAAAGAAAAAAAGATTTAAGTATATATTGTTTTTAATAACTGTATAATTTTCAAATTGTAAGGTAAGTATGTTACCTTTTCTATCTGTAGCAGTGTGTAAGTGTGTATGAAAGAGGAAGCATTTATGTATTATTAAAAAAAAAAGAGATAGAGTTTTTGGACCATTCATAACTAACATTATATTAAAGTCACAATTTACGATTCTCGCAAAAATTAGTTAATAGACCCTATTATTTATTCAAATTTTATTTCCCAAATAATTAAGATAAAAATTTGTTTTTAAATGTACATAATATTAATTGCATAGATATAAAAAGTTATGAGTTATTAAATTATTCAAAGGTTATCGATATAGAAGCAAGATTAAAACTTATTTCAGAAAATTTGAATAATACTTTTAATCTGTAAAAATTATACGTCCATACCGTATTTCTTCGCAGTACAATATCCGTGATATTTATTTTTAAATGACTATTCGGATGTTTTTGTCAGGATGAACTCTTATTTAAAGAGTTATAAAAAGCAATCGAAACGCCAAATATCTATTAAAATGTATGCATGTTGAGAAGAAAACTTTATTTAATGAAATTTCTGAAGGAGGAGTTCGATATCACCGATCGAGCGCTGTTTTTATCTCAAGAAGATTAAAAGGATAAGATAAATTTTCTTACCTTTTCTGAAGGTGTATCTGATGGCTAAATCCAATTGAAGAATAATCCAGTGGTTAAATCCATGGCATTGGTAAATATCGATCGCACTAATCGCTGGAAACTAAATAATTGTATTAGTAGTTGCACACAAAAATAAATTGGACTTCTTTTTTCATATTAATGATTATATATTCTTGATTATATGAAAACTTATACATAACAAACATTTAAACATTTACGTTTACACTTATAATTTTAGGAAACATATATTTTATCTTATTTGAGCTCGCAGGCTCACGTGTGTTCACGATTACATTTTGGAGAGGACTGACGAAATTAAAGTCATAATAAAATGAGTTCAAGGTTCATGATTGCATCATTGGAATTACTGATACGTCACTGAAAAAATTACACATTGCTTGGTATCAGAGCAATAATGCAATCAGTATAATAATGTTTATAATTATTGTTCAAATGTCTTTTAGTCTATTTCACATAATAACAGTTTATTAATTTAGTAGATCTCTTGAAACATTTATCTAGAGTTGAGTAGGGTCATAAATCTCACTAAGCAATTTATTAAGAGTAGATAGAAATGTTTATCACTTTGAAACTATTTTCTTTATCAAGGTCGTTCCTTCTTTCCGTTTCGCAAAAAGGAAATGAAAGTGGTTTTTCTGGTGATAAATTAGTCGGATGAGGTTAATATTTCTAATATTCCCCCTTAAGCTCTTCCGAGGAATTGATCATAAAAAGTTTCATTGAATTTCTATGTCTTTCCAGTGCAGGTTTGGGTATGGGCTTGGTTAACGCGTCTGCTATCATCTGATCTGTAGGACAATATTTTAATTCTATGATTCCTTCTTCTCTAAGCTGTTTTATGGCGTGAAATTTGACGTCAATGTGTTTGGTACGCTTACCAAACTTTTCGTTGTGTATCATTTTAATGCAACTTTGGTTGTCTTCATGCATTATAATTGGTTTTTCTTGAGTTAATCCTAAATCTTCCAGTAGTTTGATTAACCATAAAGTTTCTTGACATGCGTTTGCTGCAGATATATATTCTGCTTCAGCAGATGATAAGGCAATACATGTCTGCCTTTTTGTGATCCACTGTATTGGATTGTCTCCCAACATGTAAATACTGCCTGAAGTTGATTTTCTCGTTGTTATATCTCCGGCCCAATCTGAGTCGGTATATACTTCCAATTTTGGTAACTTTTTTGTATTTAAAACCAAATTTAAATTTTTCGTACAGTGTAAATATTTGATTATTCTTTTTACTGCATTCCAGTCCTTGTTTCGCGGTGCTTCATTACGTCTACTAAGGATGTTGACTGGTGCTGATATGTCTGGTCTAGTAACTGTCGCGATGTAAAGAAGTGATCCTATTGCTTTTCGATATTCTGTGTTGTTTGGTAACAAATTTTCCTCATCTTCTATTTTATTAAAACCGGGTTCCATTGGTGTACTGTATGGTTTCGCATTTTCAAGATTAAATTTCTTAGCTAATTCTTCAATTTTTGATTTTTGGTTTAGTGCGTAACCGTCCGGTATTTTTTCTATTTCGGTTCCTAAGTATCTCTTTATTTGTCCTAAATTTTTCAATTCATACTCTTCGTTTAATGTTTTCACGATTTCTTTTATTATTTCCGGTTTACTTGCAATAAGTATGTCATCTACTTAGATTATTACGTATGTGAAATTTTCTTTTTCTTTTCTTATGAATAAGCATGTATCGGCTGTGCTTTGCGAGAAATTAAGTGCTTTTAATGAAGTTTCTATTTTCATATGCCAGGCTCTTGCTGCCTGTTTGAGACCGTATATGGTCTTGTTTAGTTTACAAACTTTATAATTAGAGTTTTTATCTATGTAACCCTCTGGTTGTTGCATGTAAATTTCTTCTTGTAAATTTCCGTGAAGGAATGCCGCGTTTATATCAATATGGTGTACATCTAGATTTTTATAAGCGGCTGCGGTTAAAAATGCACGAATGGTGGTATGTTGCACTACTGGTGCAAATGTTTCGTCATAATCTTCACCGAATTTTTGGCTAAATCCTTGTGCAACAAGTCTTGCTTTATATATGGGTGATTTTCCTGAGCTATCGACTTTTCTTTTAAAGATCCATTTTGATCCTATTATTTTTCTATTTGGTGGTGGTTCTACCAGTTCCCATGTTTTGTTTTTCATTAGCGCTTCTATTTCCGCATCTGTGGCTTTGAGCCAATTTTCTTTTTCTCTAGGATTTTTTATTTCGTTGATTTCTTTCCAATTTTTCGGTTCTATTGTTTCATCGTTTTTTACTATACAGATGTAACTATCGGATGTATATCTATTGGGTGGAACTCCCCTATTTGTCCTTTCTGACCTTCTTAATGTAGGAATGTTTTGATCGGGTTCTGCTTGTGTTTGTTCTGTATTGTTTATTTCCGTTTCAATATAATTTTTGTTATCAAGCAGGCATTCTGGTTCATTATTTTCTTCATTCAGAATGTGTGTGTTATTCTCTAAGAATTTTACAGTTCTCCCGATTATGATTTCATTATTTTTAGTGTATACTCTATAACCTTTTGAGTGGTTATCATATCCCATAAATATTCCTTCCCTGGCTGTGTTATCTAATTTTCCTCTATGTATCTTGTTTATGTATATATAAGCTTTACAGCCAAATACTCGAAGGTAATGTAAGTTTGGTTTTCTCTCGAACCAAATTTCGTACGGAGTTTTATTTGTAGCCTTTGTTGGTAGTCTGTTTTGGAGATGTGTTGCTGTATTTATTGCTTCACCCCAGAACCTGTGGGGTAACCCAGCTTCTGAGAGCTCGGGTCATTTCTATCAGGCTCCTATTCTGCCTTTCAGCAATCCCGTTCTGGCTCGGGCAGTGTGGAATAGTAAATTGGTGTTTTATACCTCTTTTTCTAAGAAAGTCCTCCGTATTTTTACCGATATATTCGCCCCCGTTATCCGATCTGAATGCTTTGGGATATCTCCCGAATTGTGTGTGAACCATTTGAGTATAGTCCTTTATTTTGTCTGAGACCTCATCTTTGTGAGATAGTAAATATATAACAGTAAATCTTGAGTGGTCGTCAATAAATGTGACGAAATACCTTTTTCCCCCTAAAGAGGTTGTTCTTATCGGTCCACAGACGTCTGTATGTATCAGGTCGAGTACCTGTGTCGTTTTATGTTCAGATAATTTTGGATATGGTGCATCAGTAGTTTTTGTCTTTATGCATATTTCACAGTGTGTACTATGACTGCAGTTATTTAATTTTATGCCATTGGCCAAGTTGTTTTTCATCATTTGTTTTATACTTTCGTAATTTCTATGACCTAGGCGTTTGTGCCAAAGTTCTAGACATTCTTTATTTTTGCAGTCGTTTGCGATATTTGCGGTGTTTGGGATATCTTTATCTGAGAGAATTACCTCATATAAGTTATTTTTCTTTTTCGCTTCCAGATACGTTTTGCCGTTACAGGATAGCATGCATTTTTCGTCTTCAAATATTAATTTGTAACCGTGTTGAGTTGCTTTACTCACAGAAATTAAGTTTGTTTCCAAATCTGGAACATATAACACGTTTTTTAATTTTATTTTATTTGAGTCCCCGTTTGATGTTTTTGTTGTAATCACAACTTCACCGGATCCATAGGAATTGAGTGTGTTTCCGTTCGCGATTATTACGGATGTTTGTTCGGTGTTGTTTATTTCAGTAAATATTTCTTTGCTGTTCGCAATATGGGAAGATGCTCCGGAATCAATAATCCAGGTTGGTTTTCCGGGCTTTTCGATTATGAATGCTGCATCTTGATTTTTGTTATGATTTATTTGTACGTTTTTATTTATTTTTTCTTTCGTTTCGTACCTATCATTTTCACTATCACCGATTGTGTTTTCGAAGCAGAGCGACGATGTAAACTTCTTTGGTTTAAATGTTTGTTTATTCGGTGTAGCTTTTTGTGAATTTCTGTTTTTTAAGTGCCAGCATTCTTTATAGTTATGATTATTTTGTTTGCAATACGTGCAATATTTATTATGATTTTTGTAATCATTATTTACATACTTTTTCTGTGTTTTAAACGCTTTTGCCGAATTTTCGGTTGGTTCCGAGTTTTCTACTCGTTTAGTATATTCGTCGACAAGTTTATTTTTAATATAATCTGGTGTTAATTCATTTTCCGGCCTGGCTTCCAGAGCCGTTATGAGTGTGTTGTAACTAGGTGGAAGTGAGCACAGTAATAGTGCTGATATGTGCGATTCACTTATATTTTCTCCAATTGCGGAGAGTTTGTCGATGGTTTCAAGAATGTTTGTTATGTGACGTTGCATATTGCCATGTTCTTGTAATTTAGCTCCATATAATTTTCTAAGCAAATAAAGTTTGCTTGACAGATTGCCTCTTTCGTGAATAATTTTTAATTTGTCCCATGTTTCCTTTGACGTGGTTAAATTTCTTATATGAACGATTTGTGAGTCCTCAAGACTTAAGTTAATTATTGCCCTTGCTTTCTTGTCCCTTTTTTGCCATTCAGGTGTTATTGGGTTTGGTGGTTCTTCTGTTATTAATTCAGATAAATCCTCTTTGATTAATAACATTTGGACCTTAAACTTCCATATAGAATAGTTATTTTGGTTTAACTTTTCAATTATCTGTGTTTCTTTTGAGAAAGCCATTTCTTCGATTAATTTTTCTTTATTGTTTTTATTAAGTTTTATTTAATTATTTCTTTAAAGATTCTTATATTTATTTTCTTTCTTTTGAAATTAGTTCTATGTGCTTTCTAAATGAGTTTTAAAATGTTTTTCAGTTTTTCAGTTTTTTAATTCACACCTTCCTTCTGAGACAATTTTTCAGTCTCAATAATCATTGAAGGAGGAGTTCGATATCACCGATCGAGCGCTGTTTTTATCTCAAGAAGATTAAAAGGATAAGATAAATTTTCTTACCTTTTCTGAAGGTGTATCTGATGGCTAAATCCAATTGAAGAATAATCCAGTGGTTGAATCTATGGCATTGGTAAATATCGATCGCACTAATCGCTGGAAACTAAATAATTGTATTAGTAGTTGCACACAAAAATAAATTGGACTTCTTTTTTCATATTAATGATTATATATTCTTGATTATATGAAAACTTATACATAACAAACATTTAAACATTTACGTTTACACTTATAATTTTAGGAAACATATATTTTATCTTATTTGAGCTCGCAGGCTCACGTGTGTTCACGATTACATTTTGGAGAGGACAGACGAAATTAAAGTCATAATAAAATGAGTTCAAGGTTCATGATTGCATCATTGGAATTACTGATACGTCACTGAAAAAATTACACATTGCTTGGTATCAGAGCAATAATGCAATCAGTATAATAACGTTTATAATTATTGTTCAAATGTCTTTTAGTCTATTTCACATAATAACAGTTTATTAATTTAGTAGATCTCTTGAAACATTTATCTAGAGTTGAGTAGGGTCATAAATCTCACTAAGCAATTTATTAAGAGTAGATAGGAATGTTTATCACTTTGAAACTATTTTCTTTATCAAGGTCGTTCCTTCTTTCCGTTTCGCAAAAAGGAAATGAAAGTGGTTTTTCTGGTGATAAATTAGTCGGATGAGGTTAATATTTCTAATAATTTCTACTTGTTTGACTTTTTAAAGTTCAAATTTTCAATCAAAAACATTTAAAAAATGAATGCTTTTCGCATTGAAAAGCATTGCAGAAGCAGGCTAAGACAGCCGTCAGTTTACCGTAACGCCATCTATGAGGAGAAAAACTGTATTGTAAAATTTCAACGTTATTTTCCTCTCCATCTATCTTCCTCCGTGCAACGAACAATCTAATACGGAAGGACGTGTGAACCGTATTCAGCTTTTTTACTTCCGAGGCATTGCAAACGACAACCTCATTTCTTGATTTGAAAAAAAAAACAACACTCACCTCACTACACAAATTTAGATTAGTTTTACAGATATTTTTTTCTGTACACTTTATCCGGTGAGAAGTAAAAAATTAATATACTACAGTAAAACCTCTAAATAACGGACACCTTGGAAGCGCAAAAATTGTCCGCTATTCGGAGGTGTCCGCTATTGGGAAAACTTCAGAGATTCACAAAATCGCTAAGAAATGTTTAACGTTTCATTAATTGGCTTTTATATGTCTGAGAACTTCTATTATATGATTAATCAGAAATTAAAATTACTTTTTTAAGCAATAAAACTGAAATGAAATTTTACATACATTTTTCCACTGTTTATTACATTCTTACGGAAAAAAATCTGCTACAAAAGTTTGCTTTTGCTTGTGATTACATGTAAGTTGTATGTACTATGTGACGTTTTACAGCTATCGGAAGTTTTCATCCTTCTGAATCATCTTTTTTTGCAAAAAAGAAAAAAAAAATATGTAACTGCTCACTGTATTTTGCCGCTTCTTGAAAATTCTTGATATTGCAGGAAATATCCCCTGGTTTCAATATCTGATTCATATCACTAATAGAGTCAGCTTTTGTCGAAGATTCTGAAGGAATATAATCGCCTACGTCAACTGATTCTTCTTCAGTAGGTCATCATCAATGTTGACGGATATTTTCGCATTTCTTCACTTCTGATACATTTCATTAATTCACTTATTGCGATAGTTCTGCATTTCTATCGGAAATAAGTATTTCATTTTCTTTTAAAATAAATCCTGCTTTCCTGAAACAATGGCGTACGCATTCCGGTTATATGTTTTTTACAGCTGAAGAAATCCGAATTCAAGAGCATAGGTAACATTAACTAATTTTAGGCTGTTCTCAACTGTATTCATAGAATCTAACTTCGAAAGAATGTGGCTTAATAAAAGCTTTCTCTACCAGGCTTTATAATTGTGTATAACGCCTTCATCAAGGGGCTGGCATACGGAAGCTGTGTTTCGGGAAAGAGGGAGACACAGTTTTAACATTGTCCAAATTCAAATGTTTTGGATGAGAAGTTGCATTGTCCAAAAACAAGAGAACTTTTCTTTGTTTTTTCATCCTATTATCAAAGGAAGTTAACCATTTAATCACTAAAAATCTGGTTATCCACGCTTTTTTATTCGCTTTCCACATCACACCAAATTTAATAAATTGGATGTTCTTTGAGAAACACATGGGTTTCAGAGATTTTAGAATTATAAGAGGGGTTTAAAATTCCCCTAATACATTGCAATATAATAAAATAATGATTCGCTCTTTTGTCATTTTTTCGCCGATACAGCCATCCTTTTTAAAGCACAAAGTCTTATTCGAAAAAATTCTGAAAAAGAGTCCGCTTTTCTTGGCATTAAAAATGTTTCTCTCCTCATAACCTTCACAAATTAATTGCAGCCATTCATGCCAATCATACACTTTTTTTCAGAGCTACAGATTTTGCTTTTCCACAAATTGTTTTGAAAGAGATGGTGTGCAAGACCGGAATTTTTCCAGCCATCTACCCAAAGCCTTAAAGTCATGTAATCCGAGTTCTTTGGCGACTTCGAAAGCCTTTTCCTGAATCAAAGGCCCACTGATAGGAATGGTTTTTGAACGAAGTGAAGTAAACCAATTCAGAATTATAGAATCAATTTCAATGGAACCAGTATACCTCAATTTCACATTTTTGGTGTTCTCGTTAGACTTAGTAATCTACAAATTCCTTATTTCTTCTTTATTTCGTAAAATCTCTCCCGCTTGTGTTTTACCTCTTTTAAAACATCCGGAAAGTATCCGCAAACTCAATTTCTGTTTTTCAGATTCACTTACACATACAATTTCAAATTTTCTTTTAATGTTAATCGCTTTCGTTTTGAGGTCATTTTTGAAACATAAATCACAAACAAGACACTAAATTCAGAATACGGAGAACTCAATCTATTCAGAAAACGATAAAAATGATTTTAACATATTTTGAAGCTTTGAATAATGTATGTCAATTAAATCTGATGAATCAAACAGTAATCGATACAAAATACATCATACGATATTGGGGGATTACCCAGGCGACTGTGGATTTTCCTGAGACCACCCTCTAAATTTATCTGTGGTCACAAAATTTGTGGCACGTTGTCCTGATAAATTTCGAGGGTTTTTACTTTTTTCCCCATTTTCTTTCTCATTAAAAATCATTTTTCATCCTTCATCGCCAAAACTACTGTCCGCTATTCGGAATGTCCGCTATTCAGAGGTTAAACATACAAAAATTTAGATTTTGGGAGTGGGGATTTGAAAAGTGTCCGTTAAATAGAGGTGTCCGCTATTCGGGAGTGTCCGTTATGGAGGTTTTACTGTATTATGTTAATCCGTTTACATGTGAAATTTTCAAAAGATATTTCTATTCAAAGAAGATAATCATGTAAAATTTATAAAAAGCGAGAAGCATTTTGTTTGAACTAATTTATTTTTATAGAAATTAAAATATTCATGCTGACCATTATGGACAGAGTGATAACACACTTTTTTGTTGCACATTATTTGCAAATTATACTATTTCTGTTTTGAGATAACATAGTTTTATTGCTAACACTTTCCAACCTAGTTGAAAATTGATTATGACTTCGGTTGTATGGCCGTCTGCCGCCTGTTCGTGCTCTAACTCCCGTAAATATGCTCGGATTACTCTGCAATTTTTATATGTTATTGTCGTTATCGATAGCATGTTCCCTATTTCAACTTAAGTGTGTAGCCCTTATAGTATTTTTACAGGGACGCTCAAAAGAGTTCCGTTACATTACGGTCTATGGGGAAAATCATTTGCGGTTTATTTTAATGATGTTACACAATTACACAATTTCAAACACATTGTAATTGATATATATCACTAAGGTGCATTACAAAAAGCTTAATATGGAATATGGTGTGCATAGCACTTATAGTTACTTTACAGGGACAGTCAAAATAATTCCGTTACATTACGTCTATGGAGAAAAATCGTTTGCGGTTTAATTAAATAATGTTTCACTATTTTAAACGCATTGAAATTTATATATATCACTAAGGTACATTACAAGAGGCTTACAACAGAATATTGTGTGTATAGCAATTGTAGGGAATCGGTAAATTAATATTTTTATTTATGCAGACGACTTTAGCAAACACCGATAAAATTGTTTCTTTGATATTTTATTTTATTTGTTAAATGCTTCTCGTTGCTATAACAACGTAGTTGTTTTTTCTTTTAAATTCTTTATACATTGTATTATCTCAAGCGAAGAGGTTAAAAATTTGGGAAAATAAATTGGCATCAGTTTTTTGTTGTTGTAGTTAAAAAAAAAGAATGTTTTTGTGAGTGGTAGCTACGAACGTGAATTAAAGAATATCGTCTAATTTCCAGAAAAAGAACGACGGTCATGAAATAAGGTGTAACTAGAAGAATATAATTAAGGATCATCTTTTAATGGGAATAGTACGATGATCAGATTCAAGGTAATATTAATTTAGAATTTGTACATATGTAAATAATTGTCTTTATCATCATCTCGTCGAATGTCCCTATCTGTATTTTAAAAGTGTGTAAATAAATTTTGTGATAATTAAAAGGATTGAATATTAAAATATATCGAACCCATCATAGTGTTTGATAAGATGCAAACAGCAATCATCATTCATTTACAGGGACACACAAAAGAATTATCTACTGTCTGTTAACAATAATTCCTGGAAGTGCGTTTTAAGTTGCTGAACGCGATTTTAAATTTAACTCACTTTTTGTCTATTACTTGGTGTGTATAAATTCTGTAGATCATATACAGGGCAGCACAAAAATTTGCGAACACATTTCCGTTTATTGACAGAAACTTCAGAAGGAGAATTTTAAACTGTGCTACGCGTTTCCTAACTAAACTAAAATTTAGCATCATATGTAGTATATATACAAATCTATAGATCATATACAGGGCTGAATTAAAGTAATCAAATATATTTCCGAATATTGTATATGTTGGAAATATATGTTGAAAATTCCTGAATTACGTTTTTAAATATGTTATGCGGTTTCCAAATTGTTTACTTAGATGTTATTTTTCAGTTTATTAAACGGTAATGATTTGTAAAATTATTTTGGAATCGTTGGAAAGTGTTACATAATCTATGATTGACGCATGATTTTTCGTTCTTGTTTTTAAAATCCGTCCGTTTGGAACCGTCTCATCCAAAATCAATTAGCAACCGGCCACCTAAGGCAACAAGAAATAAAACGGCATAAAGACGCACTGAAGTCACGGCGGCCTATGGATTTAAAAAACACATTTTCGCCAAGCGGAGAGCAGGCGAATCCTCGCCCTGTTACCAGGTATCAACCCGTTAAGCTAGGCAAAAGCCTGGCAGGTAGGGACCCGGTCAGCGGTCTAAAAATAAAAAATGTATTACAATATGGAACTCTTTAGCAACTATAACTAAAGCGTGTGTAGGAGGACTTGCTCATGGGAAAAAATCAGTAAATTCAACTTACTCATTATATTGGAATATATAAAAATATGAAAATCTTTACAGCCGCTGAAATATATCATTATAAAGAGTGTATGAGAGCTTCGTGCACATGGAATCCTCCAAAATATCACTGGATTCGACTAATTTGTCGTATTGGGATTTCTAATGAATTTTAAACTCGTTAAAATCGCGATCACTATAACGTATGTAAAAAGTTTTCAAATAATATATAGTGTTATTATTGTTTTAATATTATTTTACAAATTAATAAAATAAAGAAAAAAATAAAATATTTTTTCAGTTTTCAAATTTTTTTTATTAAGTTGTAAAAAATGATTTGAAACAATATTAACACTTTATAATATTTCACACTCACTTCCACTGGCCAGATACGAACCCGAGTCTAAAGAACCGGAAACAAACATCATACCACTGAGCCACTTTGCACATAGCAGAGAAAGCTTAGAAATATATTTTAAATTTTCAGTGCTCCCTGTTCACGCTATTTGTTATGCCGATGTTAGAAGATAGAGGTATAGACGCTAGTTGTTTGGATTATGTTATTTATTAAAATATAACTTCAGAGGTGCCAAATTTGAAGCTTTTATTTTTATTCATATTGCTGTTTTTCAAAAGAAAATTTGGCTTTATTTAATACCCAATTTCTCGGCAATTAAATAAGGCAATTTTTTTCTTTTCAAAAATAGAGGTTGAAAAATAGCATAAAACTTGGCAGCTATGTACCTACTTTTTGAATTTTATATTACTCTTTCTTTAAAATTTAGTCAGAAATAGTATTTTATATCCTCTAAACATAAAACAATGCGATAATAATAATAATACAATAAACCAAACACGAATCCCTTATAGCTGAAAATATCATTTCTTTCAAAATAAAACTAACAGACATAAAAACCAAACTTTTCAACTTTAAGGAAATTTATGTAAAATTTATTTGCAAAATAACTAGACTGATGCAGAAACTAGTGCATGTTTTTCTTGCGAAAGAGCTATTTTGTTTGAAATATATATATACTCTATAATCTATTTCATATATTTATCATCTTTTCAAGATCCAATTCTTACGTAATAAATATTTCAAATACGACTCGAATCGTTTGTACTCTAAATCCCTTTTATAAAATAACTTTTTCGTAAAGATCATTGATGGGTAATAATAATGTTTAATACGGAATAAAATTGACTGTATATGCATTTTTCATTTTCCTTGTTACACTGGAATCTATAATGAAATTGCATACTAATATAAATTTGAATCTGCAGTAATGTATGTTATGGTAACTACAGCGACAATTATTTTAAATGTCGTAAAAATCACGGTTCGTGCGCATTTACCACAATTTTTTAATAGAAAATTTCTATTTAATATTTAAATTCGTAATGTAATATTTAAATAGCAGAAATTGCAAACTCCCCGTTTAATTGCTGGATATGAATACTTTTCTGCATTAAAATAAGGTGAAAATTATGTTAAAAAATTGTGGTAAAGAGTAAGAACCCTGAATACATATATTAAGTGAAAAATTGTTACATTTTTGTACTTTGTAAAAAATCTGTATGTAAATATTTCATTAAATTTAAAAACTAAAATTTTACAGTGCATTTTCAAAATATATCTCATTTTCATTGAGATTAGATTAGAGTTTCACAAAAATTACAGTTCTGACAAAAATACTATTTTCGTTTCGTAATTAAATATTTACGATACCACTTCATAAATATGCCCCTTTGCAACTAAAAGAAACATTTATCAAAATTTAGTAACATAATCTATTTTAAGTCGAGTGAAAAATAAAATTAATCTATACTTTGAATTCAAATATATACTTTAATTGGAACATTGTCACAAGTAACATTGTATGTCTTAAAAAAAAAATTAAAAAAAAAAAAATATATATATATATATATATATATATATATATATATATATATATATGTATAATGTTTAGAAATAAAAGATTTTAAATTAAGAAACAAAAAGTTTGAACATTCAAGAACAAATGAAGTTTGCAATTATATATATATTAACAATTATATATTATATGTATACAGGGTGTTTCTAAACTCATGGTACAAACTTTAAGGGTAGGTAGAGAACACAGTAACAATCATTTATTGTATAGGAATGTATGGAACCAAGTGACGCATTAAGGTAAAAACACCAGGGGGGCAATTAGGCCCCTTTTTTAATTTTCAAAATTTCTCATTCATACCAGAAAATTTTTATGCCATCCTTTTCTTGACATTTCATTACTTAATAATAAAATTCTTCTTTGAAAATTTTTGGTATGAAATCGAAATTTTTTTAATTGAAAATAGAAAAAGAAATAGAAATTTTTTGAAATAGAAATGGAGTTTTTGGTTGATTCCTCTGGCGGTAGAGGGCAGTAAGTGACTGGTCGCCGTTCAATACCATGCATTCAAGTAGAAGAAATCGCCATTTTTAATTGTGCTATAGTTCGTCATGGAAGACTTTACATATGCCGAAAAAGCCGACATGCCTTTCATGTATGGTCGTGCAAATGGCAACGCCAGGGCTGCCCTACGAATGTATCAGGAGCAGTTTCCTCGCAGAAGAATGCCTGATCATAGAATGTTTCAGCGCTTACACCGTCAGGTTTCTGAAACAGGTTCTTTTCACGTCACCAGACAGGAAACTGGGTGAGAAAGAGCTGTACGCAGTGCAAGCCTGGAAGAAATTATTTTGAATTTTCTGAGTGAAAGGCCCGAATCAAGTTCAAGAGCTGTTGCACAGAATTTAGGTGTGAGTCATCCGACCGTTTGGGGAGTGTTAAATGAAAATCGTTTTCATCCCTTCCGTTTTCAACGTGTACAAAATTTGAATCCGGAAGACTATCTTCTGCGGTTGAACATTTGCTAGTGGGTTTTGCAGCAACATGTATTGCAGCCAGACTTTACTGCTTATATTCTATTTAGAGATGAGGCAGTATTTACACGCGAGGGTGTATTTAATGCGCACAATTTCCATCTTTGGGCAACCAATAATCCACATGCAACGCGGCCACATGCTTATGAACAACGATTTTCTGTAAATTTGTGGGCGGGTATTGTTAATGATTATTTGATTGGCCCATACCTGCTACCAAAGAGGCTGGATGGTCGCTGTTACCTTATTTTTTTGCAACAGGTTTTACCAGAACTGCCGCAAGATGTTCCGATCGCCATTCGTAACCGGATGTGGTTTCAACATGATGAAGCGCCCGCGCACTTCTCCACTGATATGCGCAGTTACCTGAATGCCACATTTGGGACGCGATGGATAGGGCGTGGTGGACCAGTCCCTTGGCCACCGCGATCTCCCGATTTATTGAGCCTTGATTTATTTTCATGGGGACATGTCTTGTTTATGAGACTCCTGTTGACTCAGACGAAAATCTAGTATCTTGCATATTCGAAGCTGCTGCAAGTGTGCGGGAAATGCCTGACATCTTTAGAAGTGTACGCCAATCGTTCCACCGACGCTGCGAAGCATGTATCACAGTTGGTGGGCGCAATTTTAAACACATATTGTAATATTATTGTATGCATTATTATTTACTTGTAAACTACATTGTAAATAAGCATTTTATATTTTTTATTCATGTATTTCGTTTGATAAGTTTGCCAGTTTTGCGCTTTTTATTAATTCGAAAATTTCGATTTCTTACGAAAAATTTTCAAAGAAGAATTTTATTGTTAAGTAATTATGAAATGTCAAGAAAAAGATAGCATAAAAATTTTCTTGTATGAATGAGAAATTTTGGAAATTTTACCGTAATGTGTCACTTGGTCCCATGCATTCCTATACAATAAATGATTGTTACTGTGTGTTCTACCTACCATTAAAGTTTGTACCTTGAGTTTAGAAACACCCTGTATATATGTATATATATATGTATATATATATATGTATATATATTTTATATATAAATATATATATATACAGTGACCTCTCACTTATACGCGATACACGGAAATTCTTTTTCGGTACCAGTTTTTTTTAATGTAATTTTTGCCTTATTAAATCTCAGAATTTATAAATCGAATTTTACTATTTTAAAACAGTGGTATAAAAAAGCAATTACTGAACATCGGGTATAAGTGAGAAGTCACTATATATATATATATATATATATATATATATATATATATATAATTATTTTTATTTTTATTATTATATCTAATACTATATTATATTATTATTATATTACTATTATTATCATTATTATTATGATTTTATAATAATTATATTAATTATTATTGATGATAAATTTAAATTTAAAAGTCACATTTAAAGAATTAAATTTTAATTAGTTATTAAATTTAACAGTTTTTAATTTAATAAGTTTTAATAATTACAATTATAATTATTAAATTTATAATAATAGTAATATTTATAATATTTATATTAATATATTTATTCATTGCATAAAAATGTGTAATATATTAATAATAACCTCTATTAATTATTACTATGCATATTTTGTTCATCTAGATATACGAATAGTAGCAAACTTTAAAATTTTTAATACTGACACTTACTTTTCAAATTATTTTCTGAATATCCGGTAGATTGAATCTTCTGATACCAATAGGGAATTCATTTAGTTGGAAACTTTAAGAATTATGTGGGTTGCTACTACTTTATTTATAAAGTTTCGGACTCCTATTAATTTTTAATCGTTTCAAAGCAGATTGCAGGGTTGCAGGTTGGCCTTTTTTTAAATTAAAAAAATTCGAATTCTTACCGGAAATTCTGAAAGAAATTTTTTTATTTTAAATAATCAGGAAATATTTGTTATTGAATAAAGAAAATAATATTGTAAAGAATATCTGGTATAAAGCGAAATTTCGAAATTAAAACGAGGCCAAACTGGCAACCCTGGCAGATTGCAATAAAGGTTTTTAAGCATAAAACAAAAACTACTTGGAAGAAAGACCTGTACGTTTAGATTCGCATATTTAAAGCTTCTAAAAAGTTATTTCTGTTTTAAAAATCTTAGGCTACAATTCATACTTTCTTTCAAATATAAATATTAAAATATACAATTTTTGAAATTTATACTAAATATATATATATATATATATATATATATACTGTAACCTATGCCTCTTGTAACAATAATTTATTTCTTGAAGCTGCAAATATGCGAATCCAAAATTACACATCACTCCACCAGATAAATTTTGGGTTATGCTTAAAAAACTAGCCACATTGCAATCTGTTTCAAAACAATTACAATGATTTAACGTTAACAGTTCTAAACTTCAAACCTACATAACTACTTGATCGATTGAATTTAGCATTATAAGGTAAAATTTACTGACAAACCCACGTATGGCAAACCACATTTTTATATATTACATTTTATATATTATATATTATATATTATATATATTATATTTTATATATTATATATTATATATTATATATTATATATATTATATTTTATATATTATATTTTATATATATTATATATATTATGTTTTATATATTATATATTATATTTTAAATACATATTATTATATTTTATATATTTTTGCCCTTTATTTAACCTGTCAATAAGGCTAATATTACTGTTCGGAAAAAAGGGGGCGTTCTGAATTTTAAAAAAGGAGAAACTGACAGCAAAAAAGTAAAGTTCTTACAAAGCGCTGACACTTCTATTTTTATATCGGTCGCGAGATTGGAGTGTTCCAACACAGCAGTGTTTGACGTGCAAGATTCGTGAGTTTTTGGAGGTACAGTAGTGCGTAGCACAGCCCATAGATTAACTAACACGATAGGGCGGTTACAACAAAATATTCAATAACAGCGATACTAGCGACAAGGGTGGCAAATTAAAAAGCTTCTGAAATTTACGCATGCATATGAAATTTGTCCATGCTCTAGTTTTTAATATATATTCATTGATTGTATTCTATTCTTTGAGACGCAAACGATTCTTTCTAAATTGAAAGTTTCCTCGTTGTTAAAGTGTCTTTTTATTGTTCTTTTTTATTATTATTCAAACATTAGTTCTTTTTAGAACATTTTTAACGTGTGAAAAATGTTAAAATATGTCAGACAGGTTTTTGTCAGCACAAAAGTCGTAATTCAAACTGAAATAGCGAATTGACTTGTAATAATATCTATTTTACTTCAAATTATACTAATAAAAATAAGTTTTTGGGGTAGTATTCAAACAGAAATTGTACCAAACTCTGAAATTGGCAATACCAACACCTAATTTTTATATCATATTTGCCTTTTTAATAACTTTTACCTTAAAATACCAAACGGGAAAACATTCGAATAAATAGTTTAGAAATAAGAAGATTTAAAGTTTGCAATTTATAACGTTAAATGCATCTGTATACAGATGTACCACCCAGTACATAAATTGATACAGACTTGTATACCTTCAACCTTCTACTCAGTAATGTTAAAGCAGGCATGTTAAAGCATATTTTTGTAATGTAGAAACAGTACCCGCCTAATATAGTATTTATATTTTTTGTGTGCAAAATCTAACACTAAAACTGTTAAATTCACGATTATTTCTATTATTTATAAAATTGGCAGTTTTGATGAATAACCATACAGAAAATTGATGTTTACCTAAAAAGTATTGATTTTGTGCTGGGTTATACTAAGTATATTTTAATTTCTTTTGAATGCCATGTAGATTTGACACTTACTATTCAATGAACGGTAAGTTTTGAAAAATATGAATGAAGTTTGCGAATTTTTGTCTGAAAAAACACAATTTTCATACATTTTCTATTTCACTGCCTAAAAACTCAAAAACATTCAGCATACATTTAATTCATAGTGCCTCTACATGATATAAAAAAATAACTTCATAAGAATATGTGTCAAACTTTTGAAGTACTGAAATTTACTCCCAAACCAAATTCAGCGTTTCTCAAAAAACCCGTTTAACCCCTTAATTCTCGCTCCCGTGATATTCACGGGCTGTGTAATCTACTTTTTTTAAATTCAGATTCTTTGATTACCACCCGTTTTTTAAAAGAGTGAAATTAGCTTTATTCTCGCATCACTTTATCAGCCATTGAATAAGGGGAATATTTCTACTTAAAAAAAGTGGTGGCAATCAAACAATTTGAAATTTTTAAAAAGTAGCCTACACAAAAATATAGCGACGCTGAAGGGGTTAATATCTTTGGTCTGGAAACAATATATTTTCACACCCAATACATAAATTGATAGACTTATATACATTCAACCTTCTGCTCGGTAGTTTTCATTTCCAAGCAATATTATTACTTTAATAAAATTTCTTTAGTTGTTTGTGTTGATGTTTTTAATTTGTGTTGTGCTGCCCATCATTTCCATTATCTGTCGTCTATAGTGGCATGTTAAAGAATATTTTTGTAATGCAAGAAGTAGTATCCACCTAATATAGTATTTATATTTTTGTGTGCAAAATCTACCACTGAAACTGTTAAATTCATGATTATTTCTATTATTATTTATAAAATTGGCAATTTTGAGGGATAAAGATACAGAAATTTGATGTTTACATTAAAAGTAATGATTTTGTGCTCGGTTATACTAAGTATATTTTAATTTATTTTGAGTGCCATGTAGTTCTGACACTTACTATTCAATCAACTGTAAGTTTTGAAAAAAAGAAAGAAATTTGCCAATTTTTTCTGAAAAAGCTTAATTTTCATGTATTTTTTTTTAACTGTCTTAAAACTCAAAAACATTCAGCATACATTTCAACATTTAACTCATTGTGCCTCTACATATATATATAAAAGAAAACTCTTCATAAGAATATGTGTAAAACTTTTGAAGTACTAAAATTTACTCCCAAACCAAATTCAACGTTTCTCAAAAAACCCTTTTAATGTCTTTGGTCTGGAAACAATATATTTTCACACCCAGTACATAAATTGATACAGACTTATATACTTAACAGTAAAAAAGTAATTTATGTACTACTAAATAAAAATATTCCAATTTATATTGTTTTGAATAAACTTGAGATATTAATTTCCAATCTATTTTAAATTTTAAAATAAGTTAACAGCATAGTTCTACACAACATACTTATGTAGCTAACTACTTATGTCACAATAAGCTTAGGTACTTGTGTAGCTAACTACATAAATACATTTAAAAAAAATATTTGTCTAGAATTAAGGTCTGACAATAATAAAATAGGTATATTTATGCACTACATAATAACCCGATAACTACATAATAACATGATATGCATTACGCATGCACAACCTCTTGCCAGCAGGCTAAATTTTCCACAAATTGAGGAATTGTGTGTATTTCGGTAATTAGTTTCAGAAGAAATTGCAAATTTCGTCATTCGAGAGTGTAAAAATCCTAAATTTTGTTGCTAGTGCGTGTAAAATCATGAATTTTGTCAATCGTGCGCGTAAAAGTAATGAATTTCATCGATCGTGCGCAGAAAAATAATGAATTTTGTCGATCGGCTACGTAAAAATAAAATTTTGTCATTCGGGAGAATAAAAATCCTGAATTTCGTCAATCGAATGAATAAAAATCTCGAATTTCGTCAATCGAATGCGTAAAAATCACGAATTTTGTCGATCGGGTGTGTAAAAATCATGAATTTTATCGACAGAGTGTGTAAAAATCAAGAAATTTATCGACCGAGCGTGTAAAAATCATGAATTGTATCAACCGAGTGTGTAAAAATCATGAATCTTATCGATCGTTGCGTAAAAATCACAAATTTCATCGATCGTGTGCATAAAAATAATGAATTTTATTGATCGGCTACATAAAAAATCAAATTTCGTCATTCGGGAGTGTAAAAATCCTGAATTTCGTCTATCGAACGCGTAAAAATCATGAATCTCGTCAATCGAACGCGTAAAAATCATGAATTTTATCGACCGGGGCGTAAAAATCATGAATTTCATTGATTGTGTGCATAAAAATAATGAATTTCGTCGATCGGGCGCAGAAATATAAAGAATTTTGTCGATCAGCTACGTAAAAATCAAATTTCGTCATTCGGGAGTGTAAAAATCCTGAATTTCGTCGATCGAACGCGTAAAAATCATGAATTTCGTCGATCAAATGTGTAAAAATCATGAATTTTGTCGATCGGGCACATAAAAATCAGGAATTTTACTGACCGAGCGTGTAAAAATCATGAATTTTATCGATCGCCACATAAAAATCATGAATTTCGCCGATTATGTACGTAAAATTGCAAATTTCTTCGAACGGGCACATAAAAATTACGAATTTCGTCGAACGGATGCTGAAAAAACATTAAATTTAGGGAAAAATGGTAATCTGGAAATCCTGAATTTGGCCAGTTCTTTCCACATTTTTAATCGATGAGTGGCGACTGGCGAGTGCTTATTTTCACCGTTACTTCAACCTTTTACTCAGTAATTTTCATTTGCAGGCAATATTATTACTTAAAGAAAATTTCTTCAGTTGTTTGGGTTGATGTTTTTAATTTGTGTTGTGCCACCCATTATTTCCACTATCTGTCATCTATACTGGCATGTTAAAGCATATTTTTGTAATGCAAGAAATAGTATCTGCCTAATATAGTATTTATATTTTTTGTGTGCAAAATCTAACACTAAAACTGTTAAATTTATGATTATTTCTATTAATTTTTATAAAATTGGCAATTTTGAGGAATAACCATACAGAAATTTGATGTTTACATTAAATGTAATGATTTTGAACTCTGTTATACTAAGTGCATTTGAATTTCTTTTGAATGTCATGTAGTCTGACACTTTTACTATGCACTAAACTATAAATTTTGAAAAATATGAATGAAATTTGCCAATATTTGTCTGAAAAAACACAATTTTATACATTTTCTATTTAACTGTCTAAAAACTCAAAAACTTTCAGCATGCATTTAATTGATAGTGCCTCTACATTATATTAAAAAAAATTGTAAAAAAAAATATCTTCATAAGAATATGTGTCAAACTTTTGAAGTACTGAAATTTACTCCCAAACCAAAATGCAGCGTTTCTCAAAAAATCCGTTTAATATATTTGGTCTGGAAACAATATAGTTTCACACCCAATACATAAATTGATACAGACTTATATACCTTCACCCTTCTACTCGGTAATTTTAATTTGCAAGCAATATTATTACTTTAATAATACTTTGGTAATTTTCAGTTAGCCGGGTGCCAGTGATATACACATATATGTATATATACAGATATATATATATACATACATACATATTTATTTATATATGTACATATATCACTGCTGCCTATCTAACCGAAAAGTACCAAAATTCCTTTAGTTGTTTGTGTTGATGTTTTTAATTTGTTTTGCCGCAATCGTTTCCACTATCTGTCGTCTATACTGACATGTTAAAGCATATTTTTGTAATTCAAGAAATAGTATCCGCCTAATATAGTATTTGTGTGCAAAATCTAACACTAACACTGTTAAATTCATGATTATTTCTATTATTATTAAAAAAAAGGAACTTCCAAAGCAAATTAAAAAAATAAATTTATTTCTATATTGTTAAGCCCGAGAAGGGACAGATATTAAAATTATTTTATTTAGTCAATGCTACAATAATGTTGCATTTTTATATTAAATCTTGCTCAGTCTATTTAATCTTAAAAAATTAAATTTAAATTTGAAACATGATATTAAAGCAACTTTAAAACATTTCATTTAGAAATCTAAATAAATCTTCAACTTTTTAAATTATTTGAACTCCTCATGTTTCTTGTCTGTTAGAATTTGCTACAATACAAATTTTGCATAATGCATGTAAAACTGAAAAAAAAAGTTGAAGATTTATTTAGATTTCTAAATGAAATGTTTTAAAGTTGCTTTAATATCATGTTTCAAATTTAAATTTAATTTTTTAAGATTAAATAGACTGAGCAAGATTTAATATAAAAATGCAACATTATTGTAGCATTGACAAAATAAAATAATTTTAATATCTGTCCCTTCTCGGGCTTAACAATATAGAAATAAATTTATTTTTTTAATTTGCTTTGCAAGTTCCTTTTTTTTTAATATCTCAAGTTTTTTAATAACAATTTAATATGAAGCAGATAAGATTCAAACGAGGCAAGTATGTGAAAGACCGCACATATCAAAATCAGTATTGGTAATATGAAATATACAGTTCAAACATTGATTATTCTGTAAACAATTAAAATAATAAAAGTAATTTTTAACAAAAAAAAAATGTATATAACGGACTTTAACGGATTGTTTCTCATCTTCATAATGATAATAAACGAATCATGTTCATTTTTGCAAATAATTTTATTCCATCGTGTAAAATACATTTGCAACCACTTTGGAAAGAGACACTACTAAGCGGTGTGTGAAAGCTATTAATAAAATCTTATGTTGTTTTTTCACATAAGAAGCATAAAAATAATAATGAGTATATATGAAACAACTGTATTCTGATTTTGTTATAAAATGTGTAGTTATGGAGGATGAAATTTTCAGCAAAATATTTCTTTCTGTAGCTGAATAAATATTTTACCTTATATTGACAGTTTCTGAATTTAACATTTCTGTAGAAGCAAAATGTAAACATCTGCAAGATTTTTTACAAAACGTGTACGATCTGTTATTTTCATATCGTCACAAACAGTCCATTTATTGATCTCGTTTTCATTTGAATGCACCGGTTGGTTCCTATTTGAGACCACCATTTGGCGAAATCGTGCCAAATCGTCGATAGTTAGCCAGATGTAGCTCTTTTATTGTTGGAAAGGCTGAGCAATGATATTTTTTGTGATGACGCGTTTGTTACGTATGACGTATTTGTTACGTCATCAAGTGATTCTTTATTCGACGTTTATTTGTATTTTAATGATATTTAATGATTTATAAGTTATTTAAAACATGTTTTTTTTTATACAGTTAAATAACACTTACGTCATTAAATGGTTATGTGATATGATATTAAAAGAAAAAAAAGCATTGAAAAAATTTCATCATCTGCTTCTTTATTTAAAGCTTGAATTTTTTTTTTATGTATGTGAGTGGCTACTCTTGTTACTTTAGAACAGTATAAATTAATTGATTGCAGTTTTCATGGAAGTCTCATGTTCACGAAGCGATCATACATGCGGTATAGTGATCGCCGCATTTACAAATTTCGTGTATTTTTGTGATCTCTATACAACGAGGTTGCTGTATCCAGTGATGTTTTTGTTCGGTTTCATGTTCGCGAAGCGATCATACGTGCGGTACAGTGATCGCGGAATTAACGAATTTCGTGTATTTCTCGGGGATTCCGATATGACGAGGTTGATGTATCCAGTGATTTTTTTTTTCGGTTTCATGTTCGCGAAGCGATCATACGTGCGGTGCGGCATTAACTAATTTCGTGTATTTTTGGGGATTCCGATACGACGAGGTTGCTGTATCCAGTGATGTTGTTTTTTTTCGGTTTCATGTTCGCGAAACGATCATACGTGCGGTACAGTGATCGCGGCATTAACTAATTTCATGTATTTTTTGGGATTCCGATGCGAAGAAGTTGCTGTATCCAGTGATGTTTTTTTTCGGTTTCATGTTCGCGAAGCGATCATACGTGCGGCGTGTACAGTGATCGCGGAATTAACGAATTTCGTGTATTTCTTGGGATTCTGATACGACGAGTTTGCTGTATCCAGTGATGTTTTTTTTTTCGGTTTTGTGTTCGCGAAGCGATCATACGTGCAGTACAGTGATCGCGGCATTAACGAATTTCGTGTATTTTCGTTTTTTCAACTTCACATTAATCGTTAACTTTTACGTAATATCGATGAAATGTGTATAAAATGTTGTTTTTTATTGCTCATATCATCTTTTTTATATCTATCTTTTTAAATTTGTCAAATAAAATATTTTATTTCACTCATAAATGCAGTATCTAAAAAAATCAACTGTGTATGGTATAATTTAATAATTCTGTATTTAAATTATCATTCTTTTGTCCAAATTGTTTTGAACGAATAAAATTTTACATTCGTTACATTGTTACTCTCGTATAAATGCAATATATTTTTCAGTGACGTTTTTATCGCTAAATTCATTACTTTTCCTATGTGTAACTATTTAAAAATTAAGAATGGCACCATTTTACCACTTGCTTATTGTGGGTTACAATATGATAAATGTAAGTAAACAATTTAGAAATCACCAATGTGCATCATTTTTAAAAAGCGCCAAATGGTGGCTTGAAATAGGACTATGCCGAATGCACCATTGTTATATAATGACCTGAATCAATGAACTTTCCTTTATGCAAAATAGCAGATTTTGTTTAAAGGTTATATTATTTATTAAAACCTTTTGGTTTGAAAATCCTGTTATAGGGCACGTAATTAAAAAAGTTTTATTCGGACCCATAGAGACATTTGTTGAAGAAAATCTGGCTAGTTGCACAAACAAATATTTTTCACAAGAATTTAATCGAGTTTGACACATTTTAGTTCTGTTTTTGCAATGAACACAGGCAATGTTTTCAGTCTGCCATCGTGTTAGGAGATCATTGAAATCAACTGCATCTTCCCTATTATTAAAGTCATGTGGAAATCTCACAATAAATGCATTAAATGGTTCTGTTTTAATACATATATCTCGATAACTTGGGCAATTACCACATTTCTCCCAAAGATCTTGCTTCAGTTGAAAAAGATCTATGGCATTGACTTTTTGTTTTGACAAATTTTCCAATAGGTAATCAAGAAATTCTAACGGGTCTTGATCAGTACCATCATGAAACTTTACATGAAGTGTTTTTCTGACTTCAAGTGTATCTACGGTATCAATCTGTGGATTTTGCAAAGTAGTGAATATTTGTTTCAAAGGTTTTGTTGTAGGACCAGGATCAATAACTCTTTCCTGAATTTTTTTAACTAATTCTGGATACAGAAGAGAGTTTGCAACATAGCATTTGCGTAACACAAACGACCTGTATTTGTAAAGCCTTTAAAGACAAAGTAATTTAAATCAGTAATATGGTTTTTATTATTTTTTTCACTAACAATTACTGATATGTCAGATGAAACAACCATTTTACTCTCAGGGTATTTTCTGGAACATACAGCTAATTGTGGCAAATCAGATCTGTATTCCTTTCTAAGACGATTATATTCCTTAATAGCATTTGGTGAGGCATAAACTTTACTTGCATCAAATTTAAGAAGATGCAAACCTTCTAAACTTGTGACTCTGGATAAAGCAACATTAGACATGCCACTTTCAAAAATGTTAGGACCCAAGTTAATCATTACACAATTCAGGCTCATTCCTTGACTTAATTTCACGATTTCCTCGATAATATCATGAATATTTATTTGATGTATCACTTAACGGTTCAGACAGAGATACTCTTTGTATAGGGTTAGGACACTCTTCAATTGGGCCATTTAAATCAATGAAATGCCGAGAGCAAACATACCAGTCTCTAGTCACCGTTTCTGTATTTGTTATACCACAAGCAGAAAGCCATTCGTTACATTTACTCAAGTTTTTCTGTGGTTTAGGAAAAGGGAAAAACAAAACTCCCAGCATATAGTCTTTGTAAAAGTATCGTGCATCACTCTTGTAACCAGAAAATTTGCATTTTTTCACCATGTTGAATTTTAGTAATCATCGATTAAGAGAGAAATTTAAAAACGCATTTCGTAACATCACAGGATCACTAGATAAGTAAATATCGAACATTCATCCAATTTTGATAAAGGCAGTAACATCTAAATTAAAGTCCAAATACTGCTTAAAGTGATAAAAACATAACACGGAATATTTAAAATACCTTTTTAATGTAGATCGTTCACAACTATTGGTGACATCTTCGGATCTTAAAGATAAATACAATATTCTCGCATATTTTTGAAATAGTAAACATATACCACGAGATCGCATGTCCAAGGCTAGCAGGTGCTTAAATTGGCCAAAACTGGGAAACGTGAAAAATTATTATTTGTTTTCATTTTTATTGCTTCTTCAATCTATCGATCATCGCGTGCCAGATTTTAGCTAATTATTTTAAATATTCCGTATTATGTTTTCATCATTTTAAGCAGTATTTGGACTTTAATTTAAAGACTCCACGTTTACTACATTTAGAGTTTTTTGATTGCAGGATTTATTTTTTTACAGAATTAGGTGTTTTGAAGAAAATTTGTGGAAGCGCGTACAAAAAGTCGGAAAAACTCTAGTAAATTAACTCGTTCAATGGGATTTCCTGTGTTAAATTAACATTAGGATGTATGTCACACTGGAAATAAATAAGCCTTGCGCTACCGCGCAAGGCTTAATTTATAAAATTTGCAATTTTGAGGAATAACCATGCAGAAATTTAATGTTTACATTAAAAGTAATGATTTTGTGCTCAGTTATACTAAGTATATTTTAATTTCTTTTGAATGCCATGTAGATTTGACACTTACTGTTCAATGAACTGTAAGTTTTGAAAAATATGAATGAAATTTGCCAATTTTTGTCTGAAAAATCACAATTTTCATACATTTTCTTTTAACTGTCTTAAAACTCAAAAACATTCAGCATACATTTCAACATTTAACTCATTGTGCCTCTACATATATATATAAAAGAAAACTCTTCATAAGAATATGTGTAAAACTTTTGAAGTACTAAAATTTACTCCCAAACCAAATTCAACGTATCTCAATAAACCCGTTTAATGTCTTTGGTCTGGAAACAATATATTTTCACACCCAGTACATAAATTGATACAGACTTATATACCTTCAACCTTCTACTCAGTAATTTTCATTTGGAAGCAATATTATTACTTTAATAAAATTTCTTTAGTTGTTTGTGTTGATGTTTTTAACTTGTGTTGTGCTGTCTATCGTTTCCATTATATGTCATCTATACTGGCATGTTAAAAGTTTATTTTTGTAAAGAAGAAAATAGTATTCGCTTAATATACTTATATTGTTTGTGTGTAAATTCTATTTCTAAAACTGTTAAATTGAAGATTATTTCTATTAATATTTATAAAATTTGCAATTTTGAGGAGTAACCATGCAAAAATTTTATGTTTACATGAAAATAATTATTTTTTACTCAGTTATACTAAGTAAATTTCAATTTCTTTTGAATGTCATGGAGGTCTGACACTTTTACTATGCAATGAACTACAAATTTTGAAAAATCTGAATGAAATTTGCCAATTTTTGTCTAAAAAAGTACAATTTTCGTACATTTTCTTTTTTGCTATCTAAAAACCCAAAAACATTCAGCATACATTTCAACATTTAATTCATAGTGCCTCTACATATATATATATATAACCATAAATGAAACATTATCCTAACACCAACTTAAACAATGAAATAATAATTAAGTATGAAATAATTAGTTGACAATGAAAGTTTCCCCAACACACTTAATATGGAAACAAAAACATATTAAAAGAATAAGAAATTAAATAAAAATTGAATAAAAATTGAATAAATGGAATTAAATGAATGAAATGAAATGAAATTTGTGGAATTTAGACAGAATTATCAAGTCCCAAATGCCTAAATACCACAAATAAAATGAAATGAGATGTTTCATCATCATATTAGCCATACATTGCTAAAAAATTTGATTTTAGGACTACATCTCATAAACAATGAAGCAAACCAGTGATAAAATGAAAAATACAATACAATATTAAAATGGAAAGAAGCCATACTTATAATTTACAGAGAAAACATTTAATAGAATCAGTAAGTATGAAATACATAAAGATTAAAAAAGATACCTTGCACCTCAAGAACCAGCATGAAACTCAACCATGACTATGGAATGAATTGCAAAAAAAATCATTACATGTTGCCAATTTTAGAAATATAAATTGCTTTACAATGATGCCAGAAAAAAAGTTAGAATATTATGGATTGTAAAGTAAACAGCAACATTAGTGCTGCCATCTATTGATAAAAGTGAATATAATCTGAATCGAAAGTATTGGATGGAAATTAATGTTTAATAATTAAACCAAATTACTATCTTAAATGATACCAATTAGTTAAATAATAAATAAAAGAAATTAATTAATAAATAGAATATCGAATTATATTAAAGTAATGGATGTATTAATGAATAATTCTATGTTATAAATAAGTATTAAGATGGAAAAATTAATTATTAAAGCAACTTAAAATAGTGCTGCCATTTATTGGTAAAATTGAATATAATCTGAATAGAAAGTAATGGATGGAAATTATTGTTTAATAATTAAACCAAATTACTATCTTAATGATAGCCATTAGTTAAATAATAAATAAATGAAATTAATTAATAAATAGAATATTGAATGACATAGAAGTAATGGGTGTATAAATGAATAATTCTATGTTATAAATAAGTAGTAAGATGGAAAAATTAATAATTAAAGCAACATAAAAATATATGTACCTTTAAATGACAAAAACGATTAAATAACTGTACCAAAAATGCAACATCAATTAAATTAAATTAAAATAAAATACTAAATATTTGAATTAAGATACAAATAATTTAAAATTAATATTGATTAAATATTCAAATGAATTAGTCACAAATAATGTTCCTTCATACAAAGTTAAATAAAATATAAACACTTAATAAAATTAAAACATATTATATTAACATTGTATAAAAGTAAACATTATATTAGAAGTAAATATGATATTGTCCACCATAGGTATTAATCCAAATCATTAGATCAAATACATTCTTAATATTAATGAATATAAATTCATTTAAATTAATTAATTAATGAATAAGTAAATCTAACTAAAGAAATATACCTATAGAAATATCACATCGCAGTCCATTATAAAATGTGTATTATCAAACAATTGTGTAATATATATATATGTCAAAAAAATACTCCATAAGTATATGTTTAAAACTTTTGGAGTACTTAAATTTACCCCCAAACCAAATTCAGCATTTCTCAGAAAACCCGTTTAATGTCTTTTGTCTGGAAACAAAATATTTTCACACCCAGTACATAAATTGATACAGACTTACATACCTTCAACCTTCTACTCAGTAATTTTCATTTGCAAGCAATATTATTACTTTAATAATATTTTGGTATTTCTCGGTTAGCCGGGTGCCAGTGATATATATACATACACATATATGTCTATATACACATATATAATAGCATTTACATGTATATATACATATATATTTATATATGACTGGCGCCTGGGTAACCGAAAAGTACCACTTCTTTCTTTAGTTTGTGTTGCCGCTCATCGTTTTCATTATCTGTTGCCTATACTGGCATGTTAAAACAAATTTTTGTAAAGAAAGAAATTTTATCTGCCTAATATAGTACTTATATTTTTTGTGTGGAAAAACTAAAACTGTTAAAATTCACATTGTTGAGTAGGTCAATTGAGAACCGCCTTAAATGCTTATATACACAATTTCGTAGGGTTAATTGATTCTTCAATGCTAATTAATGGTTCATTTTAACAATTTGTAAATTCTACAAATTACAAAATCAAAAAATACAGATGTTTGTGTGTGTGATTTATTGAAACTTCAATGAAGAATTTATTTTACCATACGAGAACACGACGAAACACATTATGAACACATTTTATGCATTCAAAAGTTGTGTTAGTTTTGCGTTCTGTATTGTGTTGCTGGGATTTGCAGTCAGTGAAGCAGCACAGTGCCTTCAAGCTTAAAAAAGCTTATTAAATTGTGTTTGAAAAGGAGAAAGTAGGTTATTTGAAAAAGTCTTCAGTTTATATTTAACATGAATGTCTTGTCTAGTTTTTAAGTGTCAAGTTACACTTGAAGAAATACTTCAGCTAATCTAGATGAATGTACACTTTTGTTTTAAATGGAATAGAATTTTAATTTTCAACAGATAGATTGAGAATGCTACTTAGAGCAGTTTAAAATAATAAGAAATATAGTAAGCCAAATATTTCTTTGTCTTTATATAATATATTATGCTAGGAAAATAATTTAGTATAAATATAATTATTAGCATTAAAATAGTTGTATACTAAATACAGATGCACTTATTAAAGAATTACATCTTTATATTCTAAAATTAAAAATTAACAGGGATAAAAAACTCAAATGGAAGTTATATTTAAAGGATGCCACTGTATTTGGTATAAAAAAAAATGTAATGTTTATAATTGTAATTGATATTATATATATATATTATAATTAATTACATTATATTTTACTATATAATTATATATATATATATATATTATAATTAATTACATTATATTTTACTATATAATTATATATATATATATATATTATAATTAATTACATTATATTTTACTATATAATTATATATATATATATATATATATATATATATATATATATATGTATATTATAATTAATTACATTATATTTTACTATATAATTATATATATATATATATATATTATAATTAATTACATTATATTTTACTATATAATTATATATATATATATATATTATAATTAATTACATTATATTTTACTATATAATTATATATATATATATATATATATATATATGTATATTATAATTAATTACATTATATTTTACTATATAATTATATATATATATATATATTATAATTAATTACATTATATTTTACTATATAATTATATATATATATATATATATATATATATGTGTATATTATAATTAATTACATTATATTTTACTATATAATTATATATATATATATATATATATATATATGTATATTATAATTAATTACATTATATTTTACTATATAATTATATATATATATATATATTATAATTTTGTATCATAAAATATTATGAAAGACATTCAGAAGTTGTTGCAGAATATTTGGATGAAAGATAAAATGCTATCCCATTTAAAACTGTAGTGTAAATTATGAGAAAAGTACCTGTAACATTACTAGCTTCTTAGTAGTGTTACAGATGTTTTCTTATAAATATTCTAACATTGTGAAAGTGAACATACAAAAGAAGTTTTTGTAATTCTACTAAAGTCTCTTAGTAAACATACAAGAAAAACACCTGCAATGGTTACACATATTTTCTTAGTAAAGATGCAAGAGAAATATCTGTAATAGTACTAACCATTTCTTACTATACATACTGAAAAAACACTTGTAACACCTACTAACAATTTTTTAGTGAATCTACAAGAGAAGTATCTGTAATACTACTAACAATTTCTTTGTAAACAAACTAAAAAAGGACCTGTAACGGCTACTAACAATTTCTTTGTGAAGATACAAGTGAAGTATCTGTAATACTACTAACCATTTCTTGGTAAACATACTAAAAAAGGACCTGTAACGGCTACTAACAACTTCTTAGTGAAGATACAAGAGACGTATCTGTAGTACTACTAACCATTCCTTAGTGAAGATACAAGAGAAGTATCTGTAATACTACTAACCATTCGTTAGTGAAGATACAAGAGAAGTATCTGTAATACTACTAACCATTTCTTAGTGAAGATACAAAAGAAGTATCTGTAATATTTCTAACCATTTCTTAGTACACATTACTAAAAAAGCACCTGTAATGGCTACAAACGATTTCTTAGTAGGTTCACTAAGGAAGTCTATGTGTTGTTGTTTACTAAGTTCAATGCAGTAATCTTACTTAAGAAGAAGCTGTATTGGTTACTAGAAAAGTTTGTGGAATACCAGTTGCCTAGAGATATTCTAGTAGTACTACAGATTTTTTTTACAGTTTAATCATTCCAAAACAGATCGCAAAACAGGCAGTTTTTGAAGAATAACTCAAAATCTACTTGGCGAGATGAATTGTAATTTTTGATTCGCAAAATTAAACTTTCTAGAAAACGATTTGTACTAGAAAGTTAATTTGGCCACATTTCTATTTTTCTTCGAAGATTAATTTAACACTAGAACCGCGATGGCGAGTCGTTTTGACCCGTACCAAATGAATAACTGTCGATTCGATGTGTGACGCACAAAAATAAGTTAAATAAATTCATTAAATAGTTTTAAATAAAAATTCTAGAGCAAAATATTTTTCTAAAATTTGAGTAAAATTTCCCGCGGTTCTAGTATTAATTAAAAAAATATTTATTTTCGAAATAAATTTTCGAAAAAATTAGGAACTGTACCCTGTAACTTTTTAACAGTAATAGTATTCTAGAAACTTCAAATACGCGAATCCAAAATTGCAGTTCATCCCTTGAAGTAGTTCTTGAGTTATGCTTAACCCTTTAATGCCCATGGTAAAATGCATTCTTGAAATTACAAAACTAGGAAAATCGGAATTCACTCCGGAAATAACAACTACTAATTTTCGTTTCTTTTTTATCCCAAAATGTATGTCATTAAATGAAGCAAAGATTTATATTCCGATTTTCTGGCATGAATACGAAATACCTGACTAAAAAATGCACTAAATTTGCAATGCTAATGGTTGCATATATGCTACCATGGGCATTAGAGGGTTAAAAAGCTACCCGAATTGCATAACTTTCATTGTTCACGTTTCTTTCTTACCCCTAAACTTAAATAGTAAATTGTAACTTATTTAATAGCCAAAATATGCGATTAAGGAAGACAGAAATGTCTAATAAATTTTAGTGGTATCAGAAAGACCAAAAATTTGGCAGCTGTGGCATTGCAATATTTTTTTGCAACAATAAATATCAAATGAATTTAACATTGGCACCATCTTTGAACCTTCTTTATTCCCGAACTAGTTTATTCACTTTCCATTTGGCAATACGCTCTATGATGGCGCCCATCCTGCTAGATAAGCTACGGACAAGGTACGCTAATCAGAAGGACGTGTTTGCCGTTTACATACAATATCCAGATTTTTTGCTTCCGAGGCATCGCAAATGACAACCTCGTTTCTTGATTTCAAGAAATTTTGATTTAAAACTACGTAGTTTAACTTTAATTTAGTTTTACACTTATTTTTATCTGTACATTTTTTCCGATGGGAAGTAAAAAAATAATATACTATTATTGTAATACTTTTACATGAGAAATTATCAAAGTATATTCCTATTCAAAGAAGATAATTATTAACACGTTGACAGACACTTACGGCTATAGCCGTCAAAGCGAAGTTCAGAATGTGGCATGACGGCTATAGCCGCCCAAAACGAAACGGTCGTTTTTAGACACTACGGCTATAGCAGCACAAATGTGCATTTACCGGCCTACAAGTAGAAGCCCAGTGTCATGTTTTGAAAACAATTTTTTAGGTTGAAGTTCGTTTACCACCTGTTATACGAGTTGCAGCTTCAGTATGCACGTGCAGGGTGGCTAGTGGTCAGGGAAAAATACAGTAAAAAAATGATAATTACCAGTATATTCTTATAGAAAAATTCAAATTAATTATTTGATCGAATAATCAATATAAATTTTTCTATAAGAATATACTGGTGTTTATCACTTTTTTTGACTGTATTTTTCCCTGACCACTAGCCACTCTGACGTGGTTGTGAAGGGAGTTGTGCAACCTAATTAAAGGTGCTGAATTAATCAAAATTAAGTTTATTTAAGCAGAAGAGTAAAACTATACTTCTAATATTCTAAAAATTACTTAAACATATAGTGTCAATTTTCGAACATCACTATTTCCTACTGTCCATCAAAGTGTTAAAAATTTATTAAAAGCAGGAAGCATTTTGTTTGAACTAAATTATAGAAATTAAAATATTCGTGCTGTTCATAATAGACAGAGTGAAAACACTAATTTTTTCTATACATTATTTGCAAATTATATTATTTCTGTTTTGAGATAAGATACTTTTATTGTTTTTAAAATCTTACTTTAAAACAAATATTTATAGAACATAATTTCGTTTATACGACGTTCCTTTATGCGAAAAACTCAGTTAACCGGCATACCCTATTGTATTCACAATGCACTCTGTTTCACAAAAAGTAAAAACAGCAACAAAAAAGATAATGAAATTGCTTTTATTATTTTAAATAGAACTTGTTGATCAAAGTAAAGCACAATGATAAAAAGAGAAAATAGCCTTATGTTAATTTAAAAACAATTTATTTTTACTTCAGTTTATTTACCATACCCAAACTAGTTTCACAGTTCTTTTTTGTCCTACTTATGCATGCATCCGCGTAACCGGAACCAGGGTACAAAAGACCAAAACACCACTATTTTAGTATAGTGAACTTCATCTTATTTAATCGCAGATTTTCTTGGCGATAAAACTGGTGGAATATAAGTCTTCAATAAAATTGTTATCCAGTGTTTCTGGATACATCACCCAGCTTAATGTCTACAGGTAGCACTTTTCTTATTTTACAGTTATTTAGTTGTTCATGGAAATTTTAATTACAGAATAATGTTTGCATGTTTAAATTATATAATAAGCTGATACTATCTATTTCCATACCTGTCAGAAATCCGTTTATTTCAAAGAAACATATTTTGAAAAGAAATCCTGTTTTTTTAAAGAGCATAACTGCTACACAGGAATGATACACGTTTTATTCATTCCAAATATGTTCATTTCGTTGTGAAAAAAAGACCGGACTTTTAGCAGCTATGCCTTCTGGTTATTGTACGATTTCAATACAATTTCTGGCATACAATGGGTTCATTGAGTGTCGTTTAATCGATAAAGTAATGTACCTCTACTTCTATGCTTTCACATATGCAATGTTTTTTTCAGTTCTCCGAATCCGTTCACAATCTAATGTATACGAATGCTTTATGCCTCCACCGATGTCAGCTCCTGGAAATAGTGTACGATTTCTTGATGTCGTGTGCGTGATTGAAATGATGCCTGAAAAAGTGCGTCCGTTGTTTTCAATTTTTCCAATTCGTCTTACCCTTCAAGGGACAAGGTACTTCTGTTGCTAAAATGTTTGATTGACACCAGAATTTAAAAACATTCTTATTTGAAAATAAATAACAATTTTTCTTCACGTAAGATATAAAATGAAATTTTTTTTCCAAAGATTTGGTACCAGTATGGCATTTGGAAATTCAAATTAAGTGGGACATATATGTCCCAACACCCTTTAAGGGTTTAAACCAATTTGTGTCTTCAGCGCATACAGTGTTGCCAGTTCGCTTATTTTTAAAATTTAGTTTTCTTGATTGTATCCATTTTGCATGGTTGGTTGGTTGGTGTCGTTACAGTCCTGTCGGTACAGTCATTATAAGGTCGACATCAAGGTAATAGTGGTATTTTTAGTCTGTTCAAGAAGAATCTATCCTTTCAGCAATTTATGTGCACTCTTTAAAATTTTCAAGAAGTATGGAGCCTCTATTTCAGATTATTTTCAGAAATATTCGCCTAATATTTCAGAAACCTGTCTTCGATTAATTCCAGAACTTGAAATATTTTTCTGCAATTAAATAAGACCAAAAATTATTTTCGGAAACTGTAATAGAATTCTACGCACCTTGCCTTTTGAATGTTCCATTCTTTATTAATAAGAAAAAAAACGTTAGTGTTTATTTTACAGATGAATGTATATCATAATGGTATTTTTTCTCAGGGAAGTATTTGTATGCGTAGTACACTAATTGGCTAAATACGAATATTGTGTATATTTTTGAGTTGTAATATAACGTATAAAAAGCAACAGTGTCGCATGTGGGCCGTGGGCTACATTATTTAAATTAAGTTTTGTTGATTGTCACCAGTTTCTTGAGAAAGTAAAATTCGCCTTATTTAATAACAGATTAGACAAGGCGAATTATGCCTTTTCAAAAGAATGCTGCAATCAAGCAATCTGTATTTTAAAAAATAGCCCATTGAGAACACTGAATGTGGGTGGAATTACACATATCGAAAGACGTGAATTTGCGTTAGCGGACACAAATGTGTTTAAGTGCAAGTCTTCCGCCAATCCGGAATGTAATCTGTTCGCTTCTTGAAACAGGACCAAAATAAAGCACATACCAGAAGTACATGAGGACAGTGTTGCCAGTGGGCTACTTTTTTAAAATTCAGTTTTCTTAATTGCCACCAGTTTTTTGAGAAAGTAAAATTCGCCTAATTTAATGTGAGATAAAATAACGGGAAAAGAAATCAATTTATACCATTTCAAAAAAGTGGTGCCAATCAAGCAATCTGAATTTTAAAAAAGCATCCTACTGGCAACACTGCGTGAGGATGCAGTTACCTACTTCATTATTCTAGCTAGAGGGATGGCATACGATCACCTCTACTTCTTGAACTTGGATTTATAGCTTGCACAATGTCGTAACAAAAATAATATAATTTTATATTTCATTTATACAATATATTTTATCCGGTAAGAAAGACAATTTCAACAATTTGTATGTAAATATTTTACCATAATACATTTTCGAAAATATTTCTATTAAAAGAAGTAAATTATAATTATTTAGCATTTATACAAAACATAGAACCTATTTCCGGGGCTGTGCAATATTACAGAAATTAATGTATTCATGTTAATCGTAGTAGAAAGAAGCAAAACTTTGATTTTTCTCATATATTACTTGCAAATTAATTATATTTCGAAGAAAGATTCTTTTGGAAATTTATTTATTATGGGAAGGCATATAAGTCTTCAAAATTTTAGGCGCCTACCGGACACATATTTGAAAGCTTCAGCCCCATCCTTCGACTAAATTTTGCCGTGAAATTTTTATTTAACAAATAACAAGACTGAATAATCTGCAGTTTATGTCTAGTCAGTATTACACCCTCCGGATCTATCTGAAGTGGGTAACTTATTTCTTGATAACCCTGTTATATACATTCTCTTTGTCACTGAATGAGTGAAAGGTACTTTAATATTTTACCTATTGGATGTATACACACAATGTAAAAGAGAAAAAGTCCTCAAAATAATGCAACAAAGAATATTATGTGAATGAAATAGTCCTGTCGTTACTATTTTTTTAATGTTACACTTTTTTAATTTTTATACGATTCCTGGTTCTTATAAGTTGAACTTCGAAAGATTTTCTCCATGCTCTTATAAATATAACAGAGAAAAATTCCATTATTCTATGACCAAAACTCACCGAGTTATAATACTTTACATTTTATTAAATTTTGTAGCTTTCCGACACAGTCGACTGTTTATTACGAGCAAGCTCCGATATTCTCGGGTACTCATGACTAAAAAATTGAGAGTAAGTAGAAAAAAGAAAACACGTATGATATTAATATGTAATTTTTATTTAAAAGAAAAAAACATTTTTTTAACCTTAATCCCAGTTTTTTAAAATTAAACACTTTTATCTTTCAAAACTCGCCTTAAAAAATATTTATATTGACGAGATGGAAACCGTCAAATTTTGACGAAAAAAAAATGTTTAAAAATGAACTGTTACATTGAACTTATAAAAAACCTGCTAAAATAATTACAATAAAAATTCATCTCACACTGATTAGTTTAACTGTTAAAATAAATATTATTTTTTATACTAAAGTTACCAAAACACTATTTCTATAAACTTCAACTGTTCAAATTGGGGAAAAATTAAACTGTATTAGTATCAAGATAAGTAATTGTGGTATATTTATTAATTGAGACTCTTATGTTTGGTATTACGGAATGAAAAAACAGCAAAAATGATTTCAATTTCACACAATGATGGACTTCCCGGCCCCTTCCCCCCATGAAATCTAAACAACATTTTCACTGTATCAAAATTTACATACGCACATCTCATATCCATATTTACTATTTAAAATATATTTTAACGCGCAATAGATTAGGCATTAATAAATAAGGATTCGTACGCCTCCTGGAATTTTGCGACCAGGAAATTCTTTGGTACCAGTATTTTCTTACAGAAAATCTTTCCTTTAAAGAAGACGAAGTTTCTCAAGTTTAACTTAGTTTTCTTTTTCTATAGCAAAAATACTGGTACATCTCCTGGAAAATTCCGTGATCCGTACGAACCCTGTAAATATACTTCCAAATTTGATGTCACGTTTGTCAGCTACAGCTTTGCATGCGGACATTCGTACTCTGTACTTGAGGTTCTAATCTCAGTACCAACCAGTAAAAATTCCAGAAATATATGTTATTTAGACGCGTTTATAGTAAAATATTTATAGTTTTATCAAAGAAGGAAATGATTTTATTTTAAATATGACGTTATTCTCACTCGCTGAAGCTTTTCCCCTAGCGTCTCAAATTCGGTATCAACGAAATGAAAAGATATGGAATTTTAACAGAAAAATGCGTATTTTTTTAAAGCGTGACGGCATTTTATGTTCAAAACTTTTTAAAAAGTTATTTTGAATAATAATGAGAAAATGGCATTAATATAGGTATAACCTATAAAGATAAATAAACCCCATTATTTCTCTTTTCAAAAAGAAAATTAATGCCTTTTGAAAAAGTTTCATAAAAACTTTTTAAGATTAATAGTATGATATAAAAATAGGAACATTTTTAAAAATAGTTGGTTGCATACATCTACAAATGAACAGCTTTCATTAAAAAAAAATAATTATCAAAACTGGTTCAGTTGAAAGCTTGGGTCAGATGACTAAAAAATAGCCTTATGTTTTAATTAAATAGATGTTTAAAATCTTTAAATTGATTATGTGCTAGCGTTCAAAGACTTATGCAAATGTGAATTTCCCTCATTAATATTTGAGCACATTTGTTGCAGCTAGTTTTAGTCTGTTCAACAAGAACCTACCCTTTGAGCAATTTGCGTACACTCTTTAGAATTTTCAAGAAGTACGGAACCTCTATTTCACATTATTTTCAGAAATATTTGCCTAATATTTCAGAAACCTGTCTTCAATTAATTCCAAAATTTGTAATATTTTTCTGCAATTAAATAAGATCAAAAATTCCATTCCGAAATTGTGATAGAACTCTACGCACTCTACCTTTTGAATGTACCATTATTTATTAATAAGAAAAAAATTTACTGTTTATTTTACAGATGAATGTCTATCGTAATGGTACTGTTTCTCATGGAAGTATTTGTATGCGTAGTACACAAATTGTCTAGATACGAATATTGTGTATATTTTTGAGTTGAAATGTAGCGTATGAAAAGCAAGAGTTTCGCATGTGGGCCATGGGCTACATTATTTAAATTCAGTTTTCAGTTTTTTTTATTCTCACCAGTTTTTTGAGAAAGTAAAATTAGCCTTATTTTGAAGACAGATTAGACAAGGCGATTTATGCCATTTCAATAGAGCGCTGCAATCAAGCAATCTGTATTTAAAAAAAAGTAGACCACTGGCAACACTGCATGTGAGTGGAATTACACATATCGAAAAATGTGAATTTGCGTTAGCGGACAAAAATATGTTAAAGTGGAGGTCTTCCTCCAATCCGGAATGTAATCTGCTCTTTTCTTCAAACAGAACCAATATTCATTAATACTAAAATAAAGCACTGACATGAAGTACGTGAGGTTACAGTTTCATACTTCCTTACTCCAACTAGAGGGATCGCATACAATCACCTCTACTTATTGAAGTCTGAGTGCATATCAAAGTTGATTCTGTACGAGAAAAAATAATAGTTTACATTTCATTTATACTATATATTCTATCCGGTAAGAAAAATTTTTTCAAGAATATATATGTAAATATTTCAACATAATGCATTTTCAAAAGCATTTCTATTAAAAAAAAGTTAATTATAATTAGTTAACATTTATACAAAACATAGAACCTATTTCCGAGGCTGTGCAATATTACATAAATTAATTTATTCATGTTAGTCGCAGTAGAAAGAAGCAAAACTGTGATTGTCCCCACATATTATTTGCAAATTAATTATGTTTTGAAGAAAGATTCCTTTATACATTTATTTATTATGGGAAGGCATGTTAAGCTTTAAAACTTATAGCGCCTATTGGACATATATTTGAAAGCTTCAGCCCCATCTTTCGACGAAAATTTGTAGGATCATTTTTATTTAACAACTGACAGGAGTGAATAATCTGCAAATTATGTCATGACGGATTCGGGGCAGTAAAACGCCCTCTGGAACACTCAGAAGTGGGTAACTTATTTCTTGCTAACCCTGTTATACACTTTCTCGCTGTCACTGAATGAGTGAAACGCACTTTAATATTTGACCTATTGGAGGTGTAAAGTAACACACACAATGTAAATTAGAAAAGTCATCAAAATAACGCAACAAAGAATATTATGTGAATGAAATAGTCTTGTCGTTATTAGTTTTTTAATGTTACACTTTTTAAATTTTTATACGATTCCTGGGTCTTATAAGTTGTACTTCGAAAGATTTTCTCTGTGCTCCTTATAAATATAACAACGAAAAATTCCATTATTCTATGACCAAAACTCACCGAGTTATAACACTTTATATTTTATTGAATTTAGTAGATTTCAGGCGCAGTCAACTTTTCATTGCCAGCAAGCTCCGATATTCTCGGACGCTCATGGATAAAAAATTGAGAGTAAGTAGAAAAAAAGTGTAAGATATTAAAATGTAATTTTTATTTAAAAGAGAAACACTTTGTTTTAACCTTAATTCCATTTTTTTTCATTCAATACTTTTAGCTTTCAAAACTCGCCTAAAAATATTTATATTGACGAGTGGAACCCGTCGAATTTCGACGAAAAAAATGTTTTAAAAGGAACTGTTACATTGAATTTATAATAAACGTCATAGCTGCCAACTTTTACGCTTTCATACTACCACTAAAATTTAATAGTAAATTTTTACTTATCAAATCGCCGAAAACATGAGATTCAATAATACAAAAATTTCTATTAAATTTTAGTGGTAACAAAAAAGCGTAAACGTTGGCATCTATGATAAACATGCAAAAATAATTACAATAAAAATTTAATCTTACATTTGTTAGTCTAACTGTTAAAATAAATATTTTTTATACTAAAGTTACCAAAGACTGCTTGTATAAACTTGAACTGTTCAAATTGTGGAAAAATTAAACTGTATTATTATCAAGATAAGTAATTATGGTAAAGTTATGAATTGAGACTCTTAATCTTGGTATTACGGAATGAAAAATCAGCAAAAATTGCTTCAACTTGACACAATCATAAGAATTCCCCATCCCTTCCCTCTCATGAATTCTAAACCTCATTTTCACACTATCAAAATTTACATAAGCATTTCTCATATCCATATTCACTAATTAAAAAATACTTTAACGCGCAATATGTTAGGCAATAAAAAATATATTTCCAAATTTGATGTCACGTTTTTCAGCTACAACTTTGCATTTGGACATTCGCACTCCGGACTTGGGGTTCTAATCTCAGTAACAAGGAATAAAAATTCTGGAAATTTCTGTTATTTAGACACATTTATAGTAAAATATTTAGTTTTATCAAAGAAAATAATGAATTTCTTTTAAACATGACGTCATTATCACTCGCTGAAGTATTTTGCCTAGCGTCTCAAATTCGGTATCTACGAAATGAAAAAATATGGATTTGTAACAGAAAAATGCGTATTTTTTAAAGCTTAATGGCATTTTATGTTCAAAACTTTTTTAAAAGTTATTATGAATAATAATGAGAAAATTGCATTAACACGTTGACGGACAGTAGGAACAAGTGAAGTTCGAAAATTGACACGATATGTTTTTGTAATTTTTAGAATATTAGAAGTATAATTTTACTCTTTATGTTTAAATAAACTTAATTTTGATTAATTCAGCACCTTTAATAAGGTTGCACTACTCCCTTCGGAATCACCAGGCTGGCTAGCGGTCAGGGAAAAATACAGTAAAAAAAAAAAAAAGTGATAAACACCAGTATATTCTTATAGAAAAATTTATCTTGACTATTCGATCAAATAATCAATTTGAACTTTTCTATAAGAATACACTGGTAATTATCTTTTTTTTACTGTATTTTTCCCTGACCACTAGTCACCCTGCACGTGCATACTGAAGCTGCAACTCGTATAACAGGTGGAAAACGAACTTCAACCTAAAAAATTGTTTCTAAAGCATGACCGCATTCTACTTGTACGCCGGTTAATGTACATTTGTGCTGCTATAGCCGTAGTGTCTAAAAATGATCGTTTCGTTTTGGGCGGCTATAGCCGTCATGCCACATTGTGAACTTTGACGGTTATAGCCGCAAGTGTCCGCCAACGTGTTAATATGGGTAAAATCTATAAAGATAAATAAACTCCATTATTTCTCTTTTCCAATAAAAATTAATCCATTTCGAAAAAGTTTCATAAAAAACTTTTAAAATTAAAAATATGATATAAATATTGGAACATTTTTAAAAGTAGCTAGTTAGGGCACATCTACAAATGAACAGCTTTCATTAAAAAAATAATTATCAAAACTAGTTCACTTGAAAGCTTGGGGCAGATGACTAAAAAACCAGCCTTTGTGTTTTAAATATATAGATGTTTAAAATCTTTAAATTGATTATGTGCTAGCGTTCAAAGACTTATGCAAATGTGAATTTCCTTCATTAATATTTTAGCACATTCGTGGCGGCAAGTTTTAGTCTGTTCAACAAGAACCTACCCTTTGAGCAATTTGCGTACACTCTTTAGAATTTTCAAGAAGTACGGAACCTCTATTTCAGATTATTTTCAGAAATATTTGCCTAATATTTCAGAAACCTGTCTTCAATTAATTCCAATATTTATAATATTTTTCTGCAATTAAATAAGACCAAAAATTCCATTCCGAAATTGTGATAGAACTCTACGCACCCTGTCTTTTGAATGTTCCATTATTTATTAATAAAAAATGGTAGTATTTATTTTACTGATGAATGTATATCATAATGGTATTGTTTCTCATGGAAGTATTTTTATGCTTGTACACTAATTGTCTAGATACGAATATTGTGTACATTTTTTAGTTGTAATGTAACGTATTAAAAACAACAGTTCCGCATGTAGGCCGTGGGATACATTATTTAAATTCAGTTGTCTTGAATGCCACCAGTTTTTTGAGAAAGTAAAATTCGCCTTATTTAATGGAAGATTAGACAAAGCGAATTATGCGATTTCAAAAGAATGCTTCAATCAAGCAATCTGTATTTAAAAAAGTAGCCCATTGACAACACTGCATGTTGGTGGAATTGCTCATCGAAGGACGTCAATTTGCGTTAGCGGACACAAATATGTTTAAGTGCAAGTTTTCCTCCAATCCGGAATGTAATCTGTCCGCTTCTTCAAACAGGACAAACATTAATACCAAAATAAAGCACAGACCTGAAGAACGTGAGGATACAGTTTCCTGCTTCGTTATTCTAGATAGAGGGATCGCATATGATCACCTCTACTTCTTGAACTTGGCATGTTACCTGGATACGTTGTAACAAAAATAATATAATTTTATATCTCATTGTTACTATATATTTTATCCGGTAAGAAAGTAAATTTCAAAAATTTGTATGTAAATATTTTAACATAATACATTTAAAAAAACATTTCTATTAAACGAAGTTAATTATAATTATTTAGCATTTATACAAAACATAGAACATGTGCTTTAGACAAAACATAGAACATTTACGGGGCTGTGCAGTACTACAAAAAATAATATATTCATCTTAGTCGTAATAGAAAGAAGCAAAATATTGATTTCGGGGCAAATTTCCACTAGTAAAAAGGAATAGAAGTTTAAGAAGGATAAAAAGGAATAGAAGTTTATTCACGGGAAAAACTTTACATGAATAGTGCGTTTAAATAAGGCGAAAATTTCTATTAAAATTTACAGGTGGAAGTTTCCACCGTTGGTAATTGTACCCTGCTTGCATTAAATACTGGCTCCGATATTTCGCTGATTTTACGCAAATTTGGATGCAACGAAATAAAGTACCAAACCTATAGACTAGATACGCTTATCCAGCACGTACTTTTTTCTAAATTTCAGAGGTATCGCAAACGATCACCCCCGCGTCTTGAACTCCTTGTGAAGTGATAGTCAAGCATACGCCAGCTCGTGACTTTAGTCTTACAAATAATATATTTTCTATATTTTATCCGGTAGGAAATAAGAATTCGTTAATTTATTTGTGAATGTTTTTACAGGGGAAAATTTTCAAAAGATACATATTTTCACTTAAAGACGTTAATAAGTTTACCTTTATACAAAAAAAAAATAATAACAAAACTATTTAAAAAAAATTAAAAAATCATGCTGATCATAGAAGGAATGCAAATATTGATTTTTCATAAACATTGATTGTAAATTAAATTATTTATATTTAATTCGAAATTTATTTCTGAAATTTTATTTATAATAAAACTTTTTATGTGTGTACTGTAGACTTTCGATTATCAGAAAAATTCGGTCAACTGACATCCCATACTGTAATCAGAATGAGCTGTTTTTCACAAAGTACAACGGAATAAAGCAAATAAAAGCCTATTTTTGTTTAATCAGATATGTTGCCCAAATTAAAGCACAAATGATGAAAAACCGAGTCACTGATAATTTTCATATACAGTAGAACTCCAATTATCCGAATCAATTGGGACTGGAACCCATTCGGATAACCAAAAATTCGGATAATTGGATTTTTTCCGAAAAAAGGATCTATTTTAATTCATTACTGTATGTATGTTGAAAATGAGAAAAAAAAACTATTTTTAAAGAAAAAGATATTTTAATTAATTAAATGAAAAGGCCACACTTTTACATGTTAAGCGTACTTACAAGTGCTGTACAGTATGTACGTATCGTACTCTAAATGAAAGTCATATTCCTTGCTGACTTTCTCGATCAAAGTAAGCTGTTTGACAGTCTTCATCCGTTTTCGGGTAGCCAAGTCACGCATCCGCTTGACAGTGAGAAATTGCATGTAGCCACACTCGGGCTGACGCTCCATCCACTTCAACGCAGTTTCAAGGCCGGCAAATGCTTCACTATAGCCGATGGTCCCGTGTCTGCTTCAACTTCGACATTAAGGTCATCTTCTTTCTCGACACTTTCTTCTCTCACACTTTCAATAAGTTCATCATCATTTAGAATTTGAAACCCAGGTGGGCTGGGCCGGCTACCTGGCGATGGACGACAGCCAATAATCGAACTGCACTATGAAACGATGACTCATCATCCCAATAATGTTCGCGCTGCGCCTACACTAGATTCGCGGAGTGAAGGACAATATAGCGCGCGTAGACAGAATCATAAATTGGCGAATCGCAGTATGTTTCCGTCTTAAATATTTTTTTCTGAAACTCTGAAAGCGATTCGGATAATCAGCGATTCGGATAGTCGGAGTTCGGATAATTGGAGTTCTACTGTATATAATTCTTGTTTTTATTTCCATTTTATTTCTCGTTATAACTCTTGAACTTGCTAATTCTATTTTATAATGCTTTTAATGCTTATAGATATTATTTATCTTACTTATGACATAGAATTTTATTACATTTAGCAGTTTTTCTAATTCATTTTTAATGACAATTCAAAGATTTCACATTAAAAATATTTAACGACGCTGATAATTTACTTTTTCGGTTATCAAACGATTTTCCATTCACCAGGAAAAAAATATTCCAATGTATTTATTATTATATTAAAATTTCATTTGAAAAAGTCAAATCCTAATGAAGTCTCAAAACTTCCCAAGACAAAGCGTTCCTGTAATATTAAACTAGTCGGATATGCCAATCATAAAACTTTCTTCTATCTCATACATGTTAATCCTTCAAAATTTGCTATCACACCGCCAAAAAAATCAATACTTTTCGTCATTCTGTTGTACGTCAGCTGCTTGCGAATTGTCTTGTTATCTGGATTCAAGCAGCCGATGTATTATGCTAATCTACGAAAAGTCCTTCTGGCTTGTACCAGCAGGAAAATATAGCCTCCCTATTGCTTGGTTTTGAGATTTTAGCTAATTCTACTGAAAAATACACGAAACAAAAATGCGCGGAAACCGAGTCATTCCTAGTTCTCTTCAATATAGAATTTGAATGAGAATATCGCCACACATAGCCAAGTTGGTTTCATATATGTCAGCGTATTTTTGTCGCCAAATTTGGTGATATATTTACCAATCGTCGCCTAGCTTGGGGATAATTTGACGTTGGCGAATATAAATATATAGTGCTAAGCATGTAAGTGTTGAAAAGATGGTTACAACAATGAAAGAAAATTTGGCGAAACCATGTTCACTAAAACGCAGCAATTAAACCCATTTATCGAGAAATCCTGCTGCATTGTTTCAAAATGTCAGCCGCCCTATAATTTCAAACTGCTATATCTCATTAAAGCAAAAATAAAATACAACGTTAAAACGCCAGTGTAATTGAATCTATAGCAGTAATCGACAGCAGAATCTTTGCTGTAGATTACAGCAGAATCTTTGCTGTAGATTCAATTACACTGGTGTTTTAACGTTGTATTTTATTTTTGCTTTAATTATATCGCACCAAGCTCCAAATTAATATTTATTTCTATATCTCAGCTACCCTATAATTTCAAACAGCTATATCTCAGCCTCTCTATAATTTTAAACTGCTATTTCTCAGCCGTTTTTTAAGATAGAGGCAAAAAAAAATGCTCTGGAATCCTTGTATCAAAATCGAACATTTAACGGAAAAAGTTTTTAAGTTTTATAATTTTTTTGTGCAACTTTTTGAAATTGAAATCTTTAAATGGTTATCACAGCGCCCCCTTCAGGCGCAATATCCCCAAATTCAACTGGGACCTGCAGGCTATAATCAAAAACGTATACGAAAATTTGGTTCAGTTATCTGCATAAATTCATACACTTTTCAATTATACAATAGTGAAAATGGAACAAAAATGGCGATCACAGTGCCCTCTTTTGTCGAAATATCCCCAAATTCAACTGGGACCTGCACACTATAGTCAGGTACTCATGGAAAAAATTTAGTTCATTTATCTGCATAAATTCATACACTTTTCGATGATACAATAGTGAAATGGAACAAAAATCACTATCACAGCGTCCCGTTTCGTCGAAATATCCTCAAATTCAAGTGGGACCTGCTTGCCATAGCCAAAAACATAGAAACAAATGGTTTAATTTGAAGCATAACTTCATATACTTTTCCACGATACAATGAAGACGGACGGGCGAGCAGACGGATAGACAGACATTTTGTAAAAATGTGTTTTTCGGAATCCCCGACCCCTAAAACGTGTAAATCTGTCGAAAACCGGAAGTCGATTACAATACTTTCTTCGATTATATATAGAAGAAAGTTTAAAAAAAAAAAAAAAAAAAAAAAAAAAAAAAAAAAAAAAAAAAAAACAGTTTTTGGATCTTTTTATCACCACCCTTTTCGTAATCGGAGTAGCTGTCATCATTTTCTAAATCGTGGTTCTTTTACCTTTGATGAAGTGGCATACACAAAGCTCCATTAACTAAATATATATATACAGGGTGCCCTAAAATTGACTGATTGATTTTAAAATTCAATAACTTGCAAACGGTGACAGATAGTTAAAGACAATCTAGCAGGAGAGTAATGTATCATGTCAGGAGTTTTTTTTACTGCAATTCCTGATTTTAATTCAAATTACCAGCAATACATGGCACTGCGAGCGATAGGGGTGCAATCCATGCCAAAACTAGAATAATCCAGCATTGATGCGAAGGAAGGAGATTCAATACATGGAATGGGTCTCATTTGCTAATACAATCTTGTTTGTAGGGCCCGATTCTGAATAAGATTTTATTGGTGAATGAGATCCACTCCATGTATTAAACCTCCTTCTTTCGCATCCATGTTGGATGATTTCTGCTTTTGTCTCGATTGGATGGCTATTACTCGTAGCATCATCTATTGCTAATAATTCGAACTAAAATCAATAATCAGAGTTAAAAAAAATTCCTGACATTCTACATTACTCTCCTGCAAAAATTTTTTTAATACCTGCCACCGTTTGGAAGTTATTGAATTTTAAAATCAGTCAGTCCATTTTAGAAAACCCGGTACATACAATTCGGCGCATATTTTTATGCACCTCATCTTTTAACCAATTTATATTTAACATAAAACGAAAACCTATGTGTCAGTTGACAGATTTTAGATTGCCACCAAAGTTCGATGCATAAGCTTTAATCTGATCTTACAAAGTGCGGCCACGCCTTGAAACTTTCGAGGAATCTAGCATCACTATTAATCATAAGAAAATTTCTATTTAATTTTTAAACCACGGATTTCGCAAGAACCTCGTTTATTCCCAAAATTAGCAATAGACTTCGAAGATATTTTTTTCGAGGTGCCTGTGGTCTAAACCACACATCCCTGGTGCATGACAATTGGAGAAAAATAAATGGTTTGCAAACAGCACATGACTGGTAACAAAAAGAGGAAAAATTTAAGTAACAAAACTGGAAATACGAGGAAAAGTGCTTCTGGAAAAAAGGAAAAAATGTTAGTAGTGAGTTAAATAAAGAATTTTAATAAAAAGAAAGTTTAGAGATAGGACAATCTTTTTGGTTTATTTAACCCCTTCAGGGGCAAAGTACTCTTGTAGCTAAAAAATTGAAATGATTGATTGACACCAGGATTCACGAACGAATTTATTTTAAATTAAGTAAAAGCTTTTCCTCATGTACCTTTATAAATTCAAAATTTTATTATACATTTCTGGTGTCATTGTGGCATTTTGGGATTAAAATTAAGTGGTATATATAATATACCGGTGCCTTTCAAGGGTTTACAAAAAAATTATGAAATTTGTATACATTTTTTTCAATTTTTTGTATAAAGATAGAAATTTGTGGTAAGATAATGATAAAAGAAATTAGAGTGACAGAAAATACGGGGCTGGTGGATCATTGTCTGGTGTATAGTGAATATGCACCTGCATAGTTGGCGCTTGTTTGATAAGAGGTACCGGCAAAAACCCGATCCGGGTGACTCTGGACTTTATATAAGACCACGTCGAGAATATAGTTCTCTCGCCAAAACGGTTACTGGAACAACTCTGGACGGTCCGTAAAACGTTCCATATGTTGTCACATGGCTGGGCGGGAGTAGAGAGAGCTAACACTACACACAGAGGGCGCTACACTCCCCAAAGGCCCAAAACACCGGAAACGCCGCCATACTAGGTACCGTTTTAGTTCCATAAGTAGAAACATTGTCGTTGTTCTCCTTCTCTCTATCTCCCTGCGTATATCCATCCTTTTGCCCAAAATAATCGCCCTGTTGTAACCCAGCTCAGCATTAGTTTACCGCCAGTGCAAGAGTTTGCTGTCCCTCTCACTGTCCCCGCCGTCCACAACTGCGATTAGCTAACCAGTTTTAGCTTGGTTTTCGGTCTCGGGTTATTAAATGGCAGGGATGATTCAGCCTGTTGTATAGGAGCTCTATTGAGTTGTGTTAGAATATGGAGGTTATTTTGAGCAACAAGATGGATATGTCATGTGTCAGCTCCTCTTATAGCAGTAAGGCTCCTACTTTCCGGGCTGACTCACGCCGCCATTTAGTTGTCCGTAGGAGAATAACGATTGGCCACGACAAGTAGGCAACAATCGCTGATTGGTTGGTCTAAGTGAGCAACAAAATGTTTGATGATTCAGCCTGTATTGCTGAAGCCCTATATAGCAGCCTTACGCGAAATGAGTCAGCGGCTGACGTAATATCAGCTAGTTGAGAAGAATGGTGGAAGAATCGGAAAGAAAGTAGTAGATGGAAAGTGCAAACTAGTAGAGCCAATGAAATTACAGAGTTCATTGAGTAGGCAGGGCCAGAGAAATTAGTGTTTTTCAGCGAAATTGGAGAGAAAACGATCATTAAATAAATGCAATAAATAAATCAATGTACACAGTAAATAAATACAATAATTAAGGATTACAGAACCGAATTTCAAACAGTACCCATTTTTGGTCTTTTACGATTAGAATTGTCATGTATGTCATAAGCGGGGATAGTGTTTAAAGCACTATTTTCAGAATCAGCCAAAGAGAGCTGAAAATAATTATTTAACCCCTTTAGGGGCAAAGTACTCTTGTAGCTCAAATATTAAAATGATTGATTGACACCAGGATTCACGAACGAATTTATTTTAAAATAATTAAAAGCTTTTCCTCAATGTACCTTATAAATTCCAAATTTCATTATAAAATTCTGGTGTCAATGTGGCATTTTGGGATTAAATTTAAGTGGTATATATAATATACCGGTGCCCTTCAAAGGGTTAAGTATTGAATAAAATCGTAATGTATGAGAAAAATCATTTCTCTGTAGAGATGAAAATTTTGAACATAGTAAGGCATATCATATATTAGGCAAATGGTGGAATTTTGATATTGAATTTTCCTACATTCAAATAAGGCAAAAAAACTGTTAAAAATGTGGGGTAAAAATGAACTCAACCTGCTCTCATGATTAATTTGCTTTTTGTTATTTTCAAATTTTAAACTAGCTGATATATTTTTTTCTAGTTCTTTTAGCACATATATGCATATTTCATTCAATTAAATAATCAAAATCAGCTTGCAAGAATTTCTCACTGCTATATTGCGCTCAAATTATGTGAATTTGGATGCAAAGACATCAACCATCACACGTACTCTCGTATCATAGTCAATATCGGATAATTCCTCAGAAACACGTTTTTCAAGAGGAGTACGCTGGAAAACGCTCCGTGTGATCGATTGCCTCTTGTATATTAGTTTTAATGTTGTAACTGAACAGGGGTAGGTTATACATTTGACATAAGGAACAAATTTGGAATTTCTACAATTCGATCTTTTACAAAAATTATTTAATATTTATATATTTTCGAAAAAAATGAATTGTAACCTAAAACTTTCCTTACAGAAATAGATATCTAGAATTTTGAAATATGCGACCCCAAAATAAGAGCTCATTCCGTCAAATAGTTTTTAAGTTATGCTTAAAAAAGCACGTGTCTTGTATTGCGACGATTAAACATTAATTTAACATAAGGAGGTGCAAATATAAAACGTGCATAATTTCTGACCTACTTTAATGAGTTACTTTCAGTTTGGTACACTAAGGTAAAATCTCAAATAAAATCTAAAACCGAAAAATCTATATATGATGTCGAAATTAGGGGTTAGTGTTAAAAGTTTTAGAATATGTTACAATCTTTATACGTAACTTCCTCATCCACAACAATATTTATGTACGGCATTATTATTATATGTTATTACTAATCGATTGGTACCTGTCACATTTCTATACAGTGATTTGCGGCAGAAATAGTACAGTTTGGTACTTTTCCCATCAAAACTGTACACACTATGTATGAAAATAAGGATTGTGTTTTTGAAACGAAAAACATCAAAAATTCGTTTAAAGTTTCGAAAAATGATTTAAATCATCAAAACCAAGGATAAAAACACTGCGAAAGAGGGGAACCTATATGTACATTCGTTGCTTATTTCAATTTTACATTACATTCAATCTTTCTTTCTGTTACAGATTTCGGTTTAGCGATAAAATGCAGCTGCAATACATGTTACAAAAAAATAGTTTTAATATACTATTTTTTCTAAGTCACTTAACAGAGTTGAAAATTCTTAATATTTACAGGTAATGAAAGCTGTAAAGTGAAGATACTGTTTCTATGGCCATTGATAATTTAGAATTTTAATGGTATATCAGCAAGTAAAATAATCATAATATATATATATATATATATACCATTGGCCCGTGCAACGATTTAGCACTACAATCTAATATTTTTTATCAATATGTAATATTTATTAGATACAGATTTAAACTTCTAAAGAAAATGTGAGGATAAAAATATCTGCAAACAACATTTAGTTTTCAGTCAAGCCAGAATATCATCTAATTTATTCTGTTAAAGTTAGAGTAAACACGGATCCAAGATTGCAAAAAGAACGCGCGAGAAAAAAAAATAGCAATCGTATTTTAACTGCATTAGAGAACGACGTCATCCGCTTCGGAAAAAACATGGGACATAGAAATATAAATCTAAACTTTTCAATTTCAACTTCGCTTTTTATAATAAAATAAACCCATGCGGTTTTTTTATAATCATTGCTGAGCATCATATAATGTGGTATTTTATTTTTGTGGCAACAGTAATTTGAGGAAAACCTCCCATGAAATCAATGCCGATTTAATTTTTAATTATCAGTAAATTTTAATCAAAAAATATGTTTTAGGAATATGTTTTTGTACTATGTCAGAAGTCTATTCAAAATCCTTTCATATGGTATATCATTCGTCATTCTATGTTTCATATTTTCTTAGAAAAAGGGATATTGACACGAGAAATAATATATACGATATATGAACTGAAACGAAAAGAAATTGCAATATATAAAATGTTAGTACGCGATATGCTTCCTGTTTATCAATCGAGCTATACATTAAATATTAAAACACCTAGCTGCATTACTCGCTAAATGTCTCTTTACATTTGCAGATAACTTTCGGTATTGAAAATAATCCTAATTGCAGCGTGAAAGGGTAGCTCCAAGCAAGCGAGAGGCAATAGCATATATTTCATATCGTATAGTAGCACTTAGCAGCTTGAAAGTTTGTAATACTGTGCGGTTTATTTATTTATTTATTTTAGAGGTTTCGCAAACGAATACCTCCACGTCTTGAACTTCGAACTACCGTATTTTCCGGCGTATAATCCGAAGCTCAAAGAGCCGTTTTCCGACCCAGAAATATTATTTTATAAAATGTAACTTAAAAGATCGCTGTAAATATTTAACAACAATTATTGAATAAAATTTCTGGGTCGAAACACGACTATTGGAGCTGCGGATTATACGCCGGATATTACGGTAGCTTTATTAGTATAGAAGTATTACTATGCTTAATTTAGTTTTACAGATGATTTATTTTCTATATTTTATCCGGTAGGGAAAAAAAATCCTTAATTTTTATGTGAATGTTTTTACAGAGGAAAATTTCAGAATATATTCTCAGGAACAGACGTTAATTATTTACAATTATACAAAAAGAGGAAAATTTTATTTTTAAAATATTAACCAAAATAAAAAATCCTGCGGGTCAAAAAAAATTAAAACATGGATTTTTCATATTCTTAAAAATATATTTAGCGATGCTGAAAATTTATCCTTCGGGTTATCGGACGATTTTACATTCACCGGAAAAAAATAGTTAAATATATTTATTCCATTATTAAAGTTTAATTTGAAATGTTCAAATCCTAAGCAAGTCACAAAGCTTTGTTGTAATATATATATATATATATATATATATATATATATATATATTCGTTGTATATATTTTTCTTTTTACATAATCCTTTCCTTTCAATGATGGCTGTCACGATATTAACAATCGAGAATCATTTACCTCTTATGATGTGCCATGCACAATGCTTCATTTAAAAAAATAAATACCACTCGGAGCATATTCTGATGCACAGTATATTTTAACTAATTTAACATAACTTGTTTATAATTTTATATTTAATCATCTGTCGTCGGTGTTGACACAGGTTTCATACGCTTATACCACAATTTTTTAATAGAATTTTTTGCCTTATTTAAAAACAGAAAAGTATTGCTAAACTTGCAGTTAAACGAGGCGTCTACAATTTCTGCTATTTAAATATTAAATAGAAATTTTCTATTAAAAAATTGTTGTAAAAGCGTACGAACCCTGTATCAGATTTCAGATTTGCGTCAAATTGCGGTGCGTCATATTTAATCTGATCTTATGATTAATTTTCTTTTTTTTTTCTTTTCCGTTTCAATTTGCTCCAGGTAGTTGTGGTAACTTTGCTACAGCTGTGAAATGTTGAGATAGATGAAAAAATAATTACGCTTGAAAATTATTTTAAAAAGTCACTAAATTGAGCTAGAATTTTCAAATAAATGGTTATTCAAATTACATTTTCTCCCTATTCGATTATGTAGACCTTGGAATTATGCGATATTTAGAAGTCGCGTAGGAAAGCAATAAAATTAAAACGAAAGCGGAGGCCGTTATTTTCATCGTTACACATTTCTAAAACTAGCAATCGTGTTTGGCGGCCTTCTAAATGAAAACTATGAAAATCTGGAAACGAAAAAATGTCCGTAGTGAAAGAGATGGGACTTTGGCTAATAAGACAAGCATCTAATTGTAGTTAATTGGCTAGGTCCTGTTTTTATAAAATCACGAAATCTATGTTAATTGGATGTGTAACATATGTTCAAAATATAAGCGTAATTTTAATTGGAATTCGCACTCTTTCCCTAATAAATTAGATAATTTTGACCTTTATGTTTTTATTGGGATTTAACAGATACTGTAACATATTTTATCACAATACAAACGAGAAAAACATGGTTGTCAACTTTTCTATTAGGTAGCTTTCAATACAAAAAAGTATAAAGCTACCTATTGCAGCCGTTCGGAGGAAAGCAGTTCCGGAAAATTTCGATATATTTTCACCGATCATGACCCCCAGACCCCAAAACCATCCTCCGTTCAAATGTTGATTTATATATATAGATATATCCATATATATATATATATATATATATATATATATATATATATATATATATATATATGAAACAAATTAAAAAAAAAAAAAAAAAAAAAAAATTTTTTTCGTCGTTGACTTCATTAAGACTATAATTCTGTGTAAATCCCATTATTCTAAATTATTTTCTCGCTCCAGTATTCGATTGTCAAAATTACATCTAGCGAAATATATAGTTTATTCCAAATTCATTCTCTTAAAAAATGGCACTGATAGAATGTTCTATTAAATTTACGCACTTTTATTTTCTTTAAATAAAAAGCATCCTAGAATCTAATAATTCAAAAAATACCCATTTCCCAGCTAAAAATATTTTACTTTTAAGAAATAACAACCTATGAATTTCTTTTCTTTATTTTTTATTTCCCTACGATTCCTGACAAAATATTACTTTTCAAATTCTGAAAGATTTTAATCTCAATGTAAAAATTATTTTGGCATATTGCCATACTTGATAAAAACATATGTACTCCTTTTCTCTCTGCTTTTATTTATTCGAAGGAAGTAGAAGGCACGAGATTGTTCTAGAACATTTTTTGGCGCGCTTTCGCCAGCTTCGGTAAGTTCACTTCGATATTAATTCGCCGAAGAAGTTAAGCCGTGAGCGTTGATTGGCCTAGAGGCTTTTTAGATAGAATGTATTCTGGCGCGCTCGGGAAATGATATACGGATTTTTCCCGCGTTTAGAGCAGAATGTTCCGGGATTTCGGTGGTGGATGCAACTAGTCATGTACTTCCTAAATCTTCGAAGGTTCTCCTTGGCCGCCGATTGATTTTTAAAGAATACCTGCCTGTACTAACTAAGATGTCTTCTTATATTTAAATTTAAATCATCAAGTTTCGCCACGACCCTAAATTTAGCAGTGCATGGAGTGAGTTTTCAATAGAGTAAAGCTTAATCAATTAATCTTTAAATTTTTCGAATAAAGTGTGAACTGGAACGAACTGCCTCTTCTCTGTAGCTTATACGTACACAATGAAGTAAGTCTCGGTGCTCGACTGAAAATCTCCTCGGAGAAACCTCCCTTGCCTTGAATAGGAGTCTACAAAAGTATGGTGACTCCAGTTAAATCGTCACATATTGAATTTTTTTAGTCGACAGGATGTTGACAGTATTCTTACATTAGACGAACATGATTTTGAGACATTTTTTGGAGTCTAGCGAATATGCTACAAGTTGTGCTTTTGTTCAAACATTTTGCCGGTGCGTGCAGACAGCAACTGTCGCGACGGATGGAACGATGTTTTGGTATGATGTAATCAAGATTGAAATATGTGTGTATAGCGGATTTGAAGTGTGTATCATCGAATTAAATGGAAATTTGAAAAGACTTATTTTATGAGTTGCGGCCAAGTAAATAAAAAAAAGAAAACGTGGCAGTGTAAGTTATTTTTTCATGATTGATATTTTATTTTGTGACTTTATGATATTTGAATATTTTTATGTGTTTTATTTTTACTGTTTATGATTATTTAAAATTCTATTGTTATTTAAATGATACTTAAAGTCGGGGCTTTGTAAAGAAAATGAAATACATTCTTATATTGATAAAAGTAATTGAAAGATAAATATAATTAATTACATTTTTCGTTCTAAACAGACTATATTTTTCTTATTTCCACTCTAAAGCAATTTGACTGGAAACCATTTGCGTAATTTACTATTTTTGCTTCCTTTTTATTCTGTGTTTATGTTTTCACTAAAAAGATGTAATATGATTGAAATTTATTATGCTGTTGAAGTTATTTCCAACTATTTGGAAAGAATTGATGGTTTGTAATTTAAATAACAGAATATTAGATCATTTACGTAATTTGATGTGTAAGTGTATACTGATATTACTTGTTGTTCTTATGTTGTTTATTATTTTGAATTTTAGAGTCAGATAATTTTATAATTGTTGTTAAGTTAAAGATTAATATATTATGAATTGATATTAGATATTATTATTATTATTATAAGTTATAAGATTATATTATTAGGTTTTAAAAAATTTAAATTCAAGTAATTACTAAGATGAACTGTTGGAGTAGTACAAATACCTTAATGAAGATCAGAGCAAAATATGAACGTGATTTCGATCAATCTGGGAAACAGTATGTCCATTATCTGTCAGTTGAGCATAGGAATATAATGGGTTCTTTAATCAATCGCCAATACACGGGTAGACTTTCGGGTACTTTAAATTTTTCGGGTCCCAATAGAGATATCACACAAAATGATATTCGGACAATTCTTATTGATGAAATATACAAATTTGAAGGAAAGTCAGGTGAGCTCACGACAAGTGATATAGCGGAACATGAAATCGATTTTGATATTTATGACAAAAGTGTAGACAATAGAAAAATTGACAAGTGTTGTAAATGCTTAGTGAAATTTGTGGAGCAAAAAATAATGTGTAACTATTGCCACGAATTCTTTATGTACCCTAAAAGTAAAATTAAATTAGATTAAACTCAAAATTTTTATGTGAATATTATATTTGTACTGACACATTTACTGTGTAGAATGTTTTCTGTTGCAAATTCCTATAATTAATAGAATTCAGTAGGGAAGCTTATCAGAAATGTCTATCAGTATTTTGGGGTTGAAATATGATGTTTACTAATAAATTAATGGTGATTGGATAACTTTGAAAAAAAAAAAAAAAAAAAAAAAAAAAAAAGGGTTTTCACTTTAAATTATATTTGTTCAAGTGATAATTTTAGTGGCAGAAGGAATACGGTCGCAATTTAGAAACATGGAACAATTCGCGACAATATTATTTTCCAGATGACTTCAAATTATTTCATGAAGATACACAAAAACCAGCACAAACAACTTCACATACAGGTTCACAAAATCAAACTAAAGTAAAAACAATAGATTAAACTCAAATTCTTTTAAATATCGCTTATTACCATAATTTCAACATTATCAGGTATGTTCTTGGGTCGACACAGGAATATTACTTGTTTTTGAAAGTTTTTGAGGTTAGGTAGACAACTTATGCAGGCATAAGATGTGTATTATGATTTTAGGAATTTTCAAATTGATGTTGAAAAATGAAATTAAAATTTATATATAATTACAGGTTTTAGTAAATATAAGTTATATTATTTAATGGATTCACAGAAGCTATATTTATTTTGTTTAATACAATAAAGGTCTTGAATTATTCTTGAATGCTGATATTCTGTATTAGTCAGAGTTGATATTGTGATGTTGTAGTAAAATGTTAAGAGAGATTAGTTGAAATTTAAGGATTACAATAGTATAAATAATAGTTTTATATTCCAATTCTCTGTCACCTATCTATCTAACAATTATTATTATTATTATTATTTTTGCTTATTACTTAAAAAGTGTAAAAAGAAGAAGAGGATTCTACACTTAAATTTTGGTAATTAGCTATATCCGATTATGTCATAGATTTTTTAGTAGTCAAAAGAAGAGTATCAGAAAGGGATATTATTGTTCACAATTGTTGGTTGAGTGAATCCTATCTAAATATTTGGGCATCTAAATTATTTAGTATTGGAAAATAATGTAGAGTTAAATTTTTTTTATATAGATTTCGGCTAGCAAAAAATTATTTCCTTATCCTTTCAAGTAAGGAAACAAACATATTTTGCTATGTATTTTTTTTTTCCTCAACCAAGAATTTTATATTGAATGTAATATTTACTGTGATATATTATATTGTTAGAGTAGTTATTGAAGTCTGTTGATATTATTTATTTTGAAAAGATTTATTAATGTTATTATTTATTAAGAGAAAATATTAGAAAAAATGTTGAGAGAGATTTAGAGTTAATATTAGAGTTATTAGAGTATTAGAGTTTTATTTACAAATTGAGTAAACTGCTTACAATGAAATGTAGTTATAAAATATATGATGAATTAGAATTTTTGTACCAAGGTTGTGATATTTCAAAGTAGTATGTATACCATGTTGTGCAATATGGACATTTATTAATTCAAAAATTTTACTGATTGCGACAAAAAGGATAGCTATCGAATGAAATGAATTAGCTCTGGTCTTCAGTGTGACCACAAAAAGAGTGGCACCACAGATTAGAGTGGGGGTAATCCCAAAACCACAATGGAGAAAGACTGAAATTTAGTCAGAACTGTTTTGAGACTGTTGTTGACTGCTGTTGTTGTTCAAACAGTGACTGTTTAAGACTATTGAAACTTCAGTATTCAGTTATTCAGTATTAGTATGATTAAGTTTTTCAATAGTATTCTGAAGAATACAGTTTTTTCAATTGGTAATATTCTTCAGTTTTCAATGTAACTAATTTCCAACTTTATTATTTATTATATTATTTATTATATTGATTTATTATTTATTATTATTATATTATGTTGGTAATATTATTTATTATATTAGTTATTTCTTGGTTTATCTTGATGTATCCCATTTATTTACACTTGCAAAAAGTAAGTGTTGCTGTAAACTTATGTATTTGAGGTTATGCTTTACTCTATAAATATTTTAATTTCCATTCTTCCAAAATTTAAGACAATTACTTTGTTTGTGATTCTTGATGATTTAAAATTTTTAGAATTTTATATTTTAGGAAAATTCTCTATTTTTTTTTTATCTGAACTGCTGTTAGGGAACTGCTATTCAGATAAGCTTGTTTTTTTTTTTTTTGGGGGGGGGGGGATATTGAAACAAATTAAAAAAAAAAAAATTTTTTTTCGTCGTTGACTTCATTAAGACTATAATTCTGTGTAAATCCCATTATTCTAAATTATTTTCTCGCTCCAGTATTCGATTGTCAAAATTACATCTAGCGAAATATATAGTTTATTCCAAATTCATTCTCTTAAAAAATGGCACTGATGGAATGTTCTATTAAATTTACGCACTTTTATTTTCTTTAAATAAAAAGCATCCTAGAATCTAATAATTCAAAAAATACCCATTTCCCAGCTAAAAATATTTTACTTTTAAGAAATAACAACCTATGAATTTCTTTTCTTTATTTTTTATTTCCCTACGATTCCTGACAAAATATTACTTTTCAAATTCTGAAAGATTTTAATCTCAATGTAAAAATTATTTTGGCATATTGCCATACTTGATAAAAACATATGTACTCCTTTTCTCTCTGCTTTTATTTATTCGAAGGAAGTAGAAGGCACGAGATTGTTCTAGAACATTTTTTGGCGCGCTTTCGCCAGCTTCGGTAAGTTCACTTCGATATTAATTCGCCGAAGAAGTTAAGCCGTGAGCGTTGATTGGCCTAGAGGCTTTTTAGATAGAATGTATTCTGGCGCGCTCGGGAAATGATATACGGATTTTTCCCGCGTTTAGAGCAGAATGTTCCGGGATTTCGGTGGTGGATGCAACTAGTCATGTACTTCCTAAATCTTCGAAGGTTCTCCTTGGCCGCCGATTGATTTTTAAAGAATACCTGCCTGTACTAACTAAGATGTCTTCTTATATTTAAATTTAAATCATCAAGTTTCGCCACGACCCTAAATTTAGCAGTGCATGGAGTGAGTTTTCAATAGAGTAAAGCTTAATCAATTAATCTTTAAATTTTTCGAATAAAGTGTGAACTGGAACGAACTGCCTCTTCTCTGTAGCTTATACGTACACAATGAAGTAAGTCTCGGTGCTCGACTGAAAATCTCCTCGGAGAAACCTCCCTTGCCTTGAATAGGAGTCTACAAAAGTATGGTGACTCCAGTTAAATCGTCACATATATATATATATATCTGATCTATGTCATACGATAACGCCCGTATTTATGAATCGATTTTGATGAAACTAATTGTGTGTATTAAGGTCACTAATGTCTCGACCGAGTTCGTTGGCCAGCTTGGTCCGCCATTTTGTTTCAAGATGGCGGCAGTTTAAAAATTTAAAAATAAAATAAATATACAAAAAAAATAATAATTCAAATTTATTTTCTAATTACGTGTTTGGCCTTGATACAAGGATTCCAGAGCTTTTTTTGGTTTACCTCTATCTTAAAAAATGGCTGAGATAGAGCAGTTTGAAATTCTAGGGTGGCTGGCATTTTGAAGCAAAACAGCACATTAACGCGATTGCTCGCAAATTATTTTCTTTCATTGTTGTAATAATTTTCCCAATCATACGCATAAAACTATATATTCATAAAAATGGCCGCCTGGCATATGAAAAAGCGATACGGACATCCCGGAACTGTTGATGACAGTCACATGACTTACGGTTTTATTATAGAGATTGTTGTAATCATTTTCCCAATCATACGCATAAAACTATATATTCATATCCGTTAAAGCAAAATTCTCGCCAAAATTGGCGACATTTGGCGAAATCTCGCCAAATTTGGCGACAAAAATAAGTCTTCATAAATGAAGCCAATTTGGCTATTTCTCAATAATTTGGCGAATTTCTTATTCAAATTCAGTGTTAACGAATCTTTTGTAAATGTTTCTTTGCATTTTAAGTTGCTGTTTTCGTGTAACATTAGCTAAAATTTTAAAACGAAGATATAGGAAAGCTACCTTTTCCTCCCGGTACAGGCCGGAAGGACTTTTTTGTCTTACCACTGAATTTTAATACTATTTTTTCCGTTATTTAATCATCGAATTCAGAGATTAAATGTCAATAATTACTTTCATATTTAAGTAACACAAAAACAACGTAAAACTTGGTAGCTATCTAAAAACGTAGTTACAAGTTATCAAGACGAATAGGATGATACATTATTAAATTTTACAGACCATTTTTCCAAACCCTAAAGAAAAAATTAAACAAAACATGATTTTTGTAGACAGAACGCCAATACACAAAAGTAGACTTCCCACCGATTTTTTTTTTTCCGTTGGACAAAATTTTCAAAACTAAAAACTCCAAAATTAGAAATATGATATATTTTTAAGGCGATTAAAAAGCTAAAGAAACTTAGAATTATATAACATTTAAATGTAAAGAAGAAACTAAAATTCTTCAAATATGAAATCTAGAAATCGTTTTTCAGTTGATTACTATAAAAAATATTTTTTCCATTCGATTATCGCTTTTCATAACTATAATATTTTATGTAAATATGATGATTAAGGCTACGAACAAAAATATTTTTGTTTCTCGTCAATTAACTCGTTAATTAGGAGGTTGGGAGATATACATCGCAGACACTTTTTTTTTCTACTCGTACCACTATTTGAAACAAACAAATTTCTGCCATATCCGTATACTATAATATTTTAAGATAGATACAGAATGTGTGTTTAATTGTGGTACGATTAAATAAAATATAAAAAAACGTTCTTGTTCTATCGAAGTAAAAAAAAGGTTAAGAGTTTGAGAACCGGCAATTTATTATGAAATTGCTGTTCGCTAGTTCTTTTCCGTCTTTTTGGTCACGTCTGTTTTTTAAAAATACCCTTTGTCTTATTTAAATACAGATTTCTGCGATAAAATAAGGTTAATATTCAAAAACACTCGTAAAATAAAAGTTTCGTACCTTTGGAAGTACGAGTACACTCGTGAGCGGTCAGGAATATGTTACAATATTTCTGTTCGGTTTGAGTTTCTGTTCTCATCAAAAGATTTTAAATTTAGTTCCGGCTTTCGTTACATTAGAAACAAGAAAGAAAAAACTTACGTCAAGCATAGATTATGATACATTTTCTAAAACATTCAGAATAATGTAAAAAAACAAAAAAAAACACCGTTTAATAAGGTGAAAGGTGATATAAAAAAACAATTTGGCAAACGTATAACACATTTGAAAACCCAATTTTAGCAATTACCGTCTATACTCGCAAGAGTTTTCGAAGTTTGTGAAGCGCTGTATATTAGCTACAGATTAATATTTATACTAGGGGGCTCTGCCCCCTACGAGATACGCTCGCCAACCCCCGTTTTGACTTCAGAAACTTTAAAACACGCTAATTTGATCGGCTATAAAACGATTACGTAAGATTGAATTGTAATTAAACGACCAGTGACATCAACAAACATATGAAAGGGTAACTTAGGATAATAAATTCTTAAAACAAGTTTGGAAATTAAAATATTTTTTAGCTTTTCAAAACATTTTTGACAATCAGTATTCCATTCATTAATGTATTTTTCTTGAGTAATCTATTGAGAGGATATCGAATTTCTGCATATTGATCTATAAATTTATGATAAACATTGATAGATCCTAAGAATCAATGAAGTTCTTTTACATATATGTATATATGTATGGATCACTGCACAATGTAGAATTAACTTGATTAAACAGCCAATTTTGTTGCAATGTCATTAAAAATTTTAAAGCTGAGCGATTTTGTTGTCGCTATTTTTTAATTCTCTCTTAAAAAACATTCATAAGTGCGAAAGAAGTTTGACTGCATTAGAAAAATATCGTTTCTTCTATTTAGACATATAAGTATTGACAATATATTCTATGAAAATGTTGGATTCCATTTGTGTGTTCCAAGTGTTCATTGATTTTCTTTCTTTTTTTGGGTTAATGCATGAATCGAAAAAAAAAATGAAAGAATCAAGATTGTTACGTAGAAATGTTCTATAAAAAGATGAAAAGCTGTATGCATTTGAAAAATAATTTAAAGAACAAATTGATAAGATATCAGAGCCAATCGTATGATTTTCACATCCCTGTAAAAAATTGAATAGGGCTATATCAGATTCAAAACCTATACTTGTTTTGTGGTAACTGGTGGTAAAATCAGTCAAAAATACAGAATGATTCTACCACTAAAGGAGGCGATTACGTATTCTGCTAATTCAAGATTAAATAGAAAATTTCTTATCAGAAATAGCAGTGTCAGATTTCGTGGAAATTGCAATGAATGTACACGTTTTGAACATATCACCGAAAACATTTCCTTTAACATCCAGTAAAGCCAAGATACAAAATTATTTCAATAAAAACATGTAATATAAAAATAGAATTAAGTCAATTCCTACTTAGGTCAACAAAAAAATTATTTTAGTTACTTTTTATTAAATACTTACATTTAATATAAATATGTATATACATATGACAGAATCACAATATTAAGTGGCAAAATAGAAAGCGAATTTCCTTGCAATTTCCCATTTTAATAAATAATATAAGAATGGCCCGGATAATACGTAAGTACCAAAAATAATATGAAACAGTATAGAAAATAACATTAAAACATAATCACCAGTCGAGAGTTACCATGATGCCAACAGTTTCATGTAGTAGCGGCTCTTTCGAAGAGTGGAACCTAATGGAGTGTTTCTGCTCATTTATCTTCAAGTTTTGAATGCTAGTAGTTTCGTTATTTAATTTAATTAATGAATTAATATTTGAAAAAACTGTATTAATATCAAGTGTCATCCACTACAAGTTTTAAAAAAATGTATTTGAACTTGAGTGGAAGAATAAACGTTGTTTTATTAACGATTGAAAATTAAAAAAAAAATAATTTGAGCATTTGAATTTAAATTTTGCTTTTTAATCATAAATATATAAAATAAACCTGTGCAGCATTAATGTCGCACGTTATCTTTATTGAACACTTTTTTATAATCATCGTTGCGGTATTTTATTTTTGTTGCATCACGAATTTCAGGAAAATCTTTCATTTCATTTAGGAAAACAATGGGAGATTTTTTTTCTTCCGTATAAAACTAAAATTAATTAATTTAATTTAATTAATTAATTAATATTGGAAAAAACTGAAATTAACATGAAGTGTCATCCACTACAAGTTTTAAAAAATGTATTTGAACTTGAGTGGATGAACAAAAAGTATTTTATTAACGATTGAAAATTTGAACAAGATATATAAATATATAAAGAATGTGAGCTAATTGTAGGAATTGAAGAAGAAAAAAAGATTTTTCAGCAGGTGTCTGCACCAGGCAATCCAACAACAAACCAGATGTACCAAACCTTTTTCCGCACCATTTATATTAGATCATCCGAAAAGTTCTGTGTTTTTTTTTTCTTTTTGAGTCCATAAATGCCACATTCCCACCGTAATTTTGGAATAAAATTTTGCTTTTATAATGTACGTGCCGAAACTGCTTTATTTATTTTGAAATAAATTTGTTTATAAATTCTGCTGATATTCAATCATTTCACCATTATCTGAACAGACGTTATACGGCAATAATTCAGCTTTATTCAGAGTCTTTTTCCTTTCGTTTTGTTTAAATAAAATGTGTTCGGTCTTTAATTCTGAAATTTACCCATTATTTTTCATTTAATCCAAAATAATATTTTTTTACTTGATTTTTTTTTTATTAATTAGACAATGCTTAATATTTTAAATTTGCCTAGAAATATTTTTTATAACTTTTATACGTGCGTATCTATTATCTATTTTAGGTAGCTTTCAATATAAAAAAGTATAAAGCTACCTATTGCAGCCGTTCGGAGGAAAGCAGTTCCGGAAAATTTTGATATATTTTCACCGATTATGACCCCCAGACCCCAAAACCATCCTCCGTTCAAATGTTGATTTATATATATATATATATATATATATATATCTCCACACACATATATATATATATATATATATATATATCTGAAGTATGTCATACGATAACGCTCGTATTTATAAATCAATTTTGATGAAACTAATTGTGTGTATTAAGCTCACCAATGTCTCGACCGAGTTCGTTGGCCAGCTTGGTCTGCCATTTTGTTTCAAGATGGCGGCCATTTAAAAATTTAAAACTAAAATAAATATACATAAAAATTAAAAATTCAAATTTATTTTTTAATTAAGTGTTAGGCCTTGATACGAGGATTCCAGAGCATTTTTTGGTTTACCTCTATCTTAAAAAATGGCTGAGATAGAGTAGTTTGAAATTATAGGGTGGCTGACATTTTGAAACAAGACAGCACATTACAAAATTCCAACGATTAATTTATAAGTTTTAGAGAACGCGACTTCTCGCTAATTATTATCTTTCATTGTTGTAATCATTTTCCCAATCATACGCATAAAACTATATATTCATATCCGTTAGCGCCAAATTATCGCCAAACTTGGCGACATTTGGCGAAATATCGCCAAATTTGGCGAAATATCGCCAAATTTGGCGACCGAAATAGGTTTTCATAAAGGAAGCCAATTTGGCTATAGCTCAATAATTTGGCGAATTTCTTATTCAAATTCAGTATTAACGAATCTTTTGTAAACGGTTACTTTGCATTTTTGCTTGCTGTTTTCAAGTAACATTAGCTAAAACTTTAAAACGAAGATATAGGAAAGCTATCTTTTCCTCCCGGTACAGGCCGGTAGGACTTTTTTAATTGCTAATTTTTTTTTTTTAGGAATCAATCCGGAATTCGCAATACCGTAATCTAGGGATAAAACACCTCAAGGGGTGCTACGTTCATTGTACTTGGCACTTTAATTAGTATTAGAATGTCGCATTGACACTGGCGCCATTGACGTTGATCCTTGACTAAACTGATACAAGTTACTATAATTTACCACTTACCTTTTTCGGGCGTTTTTTGGGATTTTTATCATTTAAAAAAATAAAATGGAATTGTGTAATATATAAATATATACTAAGATAATAATTTATTTTCTATAACTTAATTTTTTAGCGTGTATAGTAATATTTTTAAATTCATACTAGAATAACAGTACAGTTGTTGTATTTCTGTGTTAGTTGAACTAAATTTCCAAAATTTCCCATTATGTATGTATTATGAAATAGATTATTAAGAATTATTTATAACTAAAAACCATTTCATACATATTAAATTCAGTCCTAAACGAAAGAAAATTATTAAACAATTAAAGTAACATATATTCCGACATAAAACGACAGGCCGAAACCCAGATTTCCAGTAGAATAACATTATAAGAATACTATTTATAAGAAATGGAGTAATCCACCATGGTTAACATTTAAAGCACATTTCAACAAAACAAAAGTCACACGATAGCACGATTCACTATGCTTTCTTTAATCCGGAAGGTAACACGCGAGCTTAATTTTAGAAAATTACTGTGAAAGATTACTAATATTTACTGTTTTGAAATTCTGCTACTGAAAATTAAATAAATGTATTATTCAATGTGATTCCTCACACAGGCCGCTACGAACGCTGCAGTCGTTTGCTCTTTGAGCTCATACAAGGATTTTTTTTTTTGACGTATTTAATCAAAGAATTTCTAGGATGAAATTAGGTATAAATTACTTTTTATTAAAAAACGATAATAAAATATTCAAAATTCTGTAAAAGACCCTCGTCGCGAAAGTGTTTAATGAAAGGGTTAATTGGGGATCAGAATTATTTTTTCACTTGAATCCCACACCCATTTTTATCTTATATTATGATATGAAAATAATTTTGAAGCCTGTCAAGAATATTTTTAAGCATGGAACTTTTTCACAATAACTACGTGCAGGCGTGTATGTTTCACACTATTAAATGTATAAAATGTGTGAAATTATTTTACAACGAATGCTGACTGCAATATTGCAAGGCACTCATACAGTGCAAATTTTATGTACCATAGACTACCAGTCAGACGCACTACAGAAAGGCTTACCAAATCTAACATACCACATTTACTCCAGAGGTGTCGTAAGTGACAACCTCTACTCCTTGAAAGTCTACGAATTATATGCAACCAACGCTACGTGTAAAATTTGGTTTAGATTTACAGATATTTTTTTCTGTACATTTTATCTGTTAATGTAGAAAAATTGTATAATTTATATGTGCATGTTTGTGCATAAGAAATTTTTGAAAGATATTATTATTAACAAAAAAGAAAAAATATGCGTCAAGCATAGATTATGAAGTACTTTCCAACACGACCAGGATACTTAAAAAAATTTCACCGTTTAACCCTTTGAGGGCGGTGGTACATATTATATGCCATCTAATTTTAATCCAATTCAAACCAGAAACTTTTAATTAAATTTTACTTTTTTAACTTTGACGAGAAAGAGTTGAAAAATTGCTTATTCTTATTTTGAACTAAATTCTTTCCTAAGTTCCGGTGGGAATTCAACGTTACAGGAGCACAAGTGCTTGCCCATGAAAGGGTTAATTAGGTGAAAAATGATGTCGAAGTAAACAATTTGGAAAAAGCACAAAACATTTTAATAAATAATTTCAGCATTTACCATCAGTAGTCGAAACAATAACCGAATTATTTTTTCAAGCCTTGTATATGATCTATAGATTTGTATATATACTACATAGTATGCACAATTTAGTTCAGTTAGGAAAAACAGTGCACAATTGTAATTTCTCCTTCAGCAATTTTCGCTAATAAACATAAATATACTCGAGAGTTTTTGTGCTACACTGTATATCATTTATAGAATTTATACACACCAATTAATAGTAAAAAAATTGTTTCATTTAAAAACCTACAGCAACTTAAAATGTACTTCCAGTAATTACTGTTTCAGACAGTAATGTAACAGAATTCTTTTGTGTATCCCTGTAAACGAATGATAAATGATATGCACACCACATTCTACAGTAAGCCTCTTGTAGTTCACTTCAGTGATATATTTATCAATTTAAATGTGTTTGAAATAGGGTAGAATGTTTAAAATTCGCCGCAGACGATTTTTCTTTATTGATCGAAATATAACGGAATTTTTTGGAGTGTCCCTTTAAACTCTATCGAACTGTGGCCCGCCAGATACCACTAAATTTTAAAAGAAATAGTCGACTTCTTGAATCGCAGAAATTCGATAATTAGATAAGGCAATGATTACTATAAAATTTTAGTGGTATCCGGCGGGCCACAATTGACACCCCTGCTCTAAATCATGGGTGTCAAACTGTGGCCCGCATGATACCACTAAATTTTAAAAGAAATAGTGGACTTCTTGAATAGCAGAAATTCGAAGATTAAATAACCAAAAAATTACCATAAAATTTTAGTGGTATGCGCAATTTGACACCCCTGCTCTAAATGAACTCTAACTATTGCATTCTTCAATTTCAATACCGAACATGCCATAGTATACCTCATTAACATATATAAATTGCATTGCAATCCGAGTATATTTACGCGAATTAGTGCACGGATAGACAGACAGACAAACTGAATTCATAAACACTCTTCAAATAAGCTGGAAAGTGTTAAAAATCGCTAATTAGTTCAAATTTATGCGAAGAGCAGAATAAATTGTTCGTACAAGATTCCAGAAACTAAAACATTCGTGTTGGTAATAATATAACAAGAAACAAAAATCATTCGTCAAGTATAGATTATGAAACACTTTCCAACAGAATACTGTAACAAAACTTTACAGTTTAATGAGGTGAATAATGATATCTATGTAACCAATTTGGAAAATGCGTAAAACATTCGAAAAATCTATTTCAGCAATTACCATCTATCGTCGGAAAAGCATTCAAATGTTCTTGTGACTATTTGTATTTGATTTATAGATTTCTATATACGGAACACGTTATGTTAAAATTTAGTTATATATGGAAAATACTTAACACAGTTAAAAATTCCTTTTCACCAATTCCCATCAAAAAACGGAAATGTTTTCGAAATCTTCTGTGCAGCTCATTATTTTATATACCCATTTGTACAGCCTACATAATTTATACACACGAAGTAATATACAAATAAAAATGTTATATTTAAAAACGAGTACCACGATTGAAAACACACTTCCAGCAATTATCGCTCATAGACAGTACTCTAACCTAACAGTTTTGTTTATCCCTGTATATGAATGATAAATGCTACGCATACATTAAACATCAGACATCTTGTTGTGCACCATAGCAATATATGTATTAATTTGTTTGAAATAGTATAACTTTATTAAAATACATTGCAAACGATTTTACTTCATAGATCATAATGTAACGTAATACTTTTGAGTGACCTTGTAAACAAACCATGAATGTTACACACTTAATTTTCAATACCGAACATGCCATAGTAAATCTCAATAACATATTTTAAGTATAAAGCAATCCGATTACATTTACGAGAGTTAGAGCTCGGACTCAGAGATTGATAGACAGATGGAAAGCAAAACCGAATTCGTAAGCTCTTTTCAACTGTGTTGGGAATTGTTAAAAAGCGAAAACACTTATTTCCCTATACTTTATTTATAAAGATGTTATGTATCCCTTGAGTTAAGATACTTTTAGAAATTGTATTTCTATAAACATTTTTATGTATACAGTAGACTTTCAATAAGGATACACTTGTTTATTCGAAACATTCGGTTAACCGACATCCCATATTGTACCCAGAATGCAGTCTGTTTCACAAAATACAAAGAAGAAAAGGCAATCCAAGTGATTTTGTCATTTTGAATCAGAAGTGTTAATCAGAGGAAATAACAGATGATGAAAAGAAATCCTATCACTTATGCTTTAATGAAATGTATCTTATTTTTATTTCTCTTTTATTTCTATTTAAATTACATAATCTCTTCCTACAGTTCTTTAATTATGATAATTTGTCTAAGTACCATGAAGTTTTTCGTTATTTACTTCTAATATTTTACTATTGCTAAGAGTTATTTAATGATTTGTGGTAATTTTAATTATATTTTAAGGTTTTCAATTTAAAAATATATAATGTTGCTCATAATATGTACTTCCTATTACTGCCAAACTTCCGTTTTTTTCTTCCGTAAAATAAACATATTTTGAACCATACATTTTGCTTATTAAATGAAGTAAAATCCGTACCTCACAGTAACAAGCCACACTTTGTCAAATAAATGTCCTGGCTCAAAACACATTTATTTGACTTGGAAATAAACGAAAATCTATTCCAGTTAGCCCGCCTAACTTATTCGGGTAACAATATTCCGATTATCCGAAGATTTCAGTTGGTTCTACGAGTGTTGTGTGCTTGGTAATCTACTGTAGAACTACTTCACTACATTAACTTACACTACGTTTATTTTACGTTTATTTGTGTGCTGTTATTAAATAAAGCGAACATTACTATTACGAAATAGTGGTAGATATGTTGAATAAAAAAATTCGCCAACTTAGCAACACTTATTTTAATCACACTGTCGCATTAATTAAATCTGCATATAAGTCATTTTTTTTTCAAATTTTTAATTTATAATATTATCATAATTAAATGAAAGTGATTCGTTTTTAAATGTTTGTAATATTTCTGGAAACAATTAATATTTCAGTATTTTTAATTATTTATCTTATTTTTCCATTTCATGTTAAATGTCAAACGGCTTTAATTAATAAGGCACGTAAATATTTAAAATGATTAAAATGAAACAACTTAAATGAACGAATCATCAAAATAAAATATCTTCGTTAACATCTTCCTTAGCGAAATAAGTATCTTTTTACGAGAAAACATTTTCAGTTACTTGAGTTATATAAACAATTAGCTAATTAATTTCATGTAAGTAAATATTTTGTTAAGTCTTAATGACGGAGAGAAGATAAATTGTAATTTTCATTCTACTTATTTGGGAAATTTATGATAAATTTACACAATAAAAAACAAAAAAGAAAAATTTACATAGATACAGGGCTTCCACTTGATCTGTTAGTTATTTAAAAACCACATTTTTATACAAAAATCTTTTTCTTTCTTTTGAACGTTTTGTGGGAATCTACAGCAAAGATTATTTCTATTGCAAATGTTGTAAAAACTTACTAAAATGATTTAAATTTTTTTGTAAAAACTTACTCAAATAACACAATTTACTTTTCAATCTTTTTTTAGGGTTTCGTTCATCTCACGAAACCCTATTCGTCTCGCTTCGTTGTCTGTCCGTCACAGAGCCGGTTCTAAGAAACTATGTAACTTACAGTCATGGAATTTTGTGTACTTATAACTAAATACTTATTAAGAAGCTCAAAACCATAAAATTAAAAAAAATCCTATTATTTAAATATATATCGATAAAAAATCAAAAATCTAATAGCCTTTTCCTATTAAATTTAAACATTTTTCGTTATAGAAGTTTCCAACAGTTAAAAATCCACAATAAAATTCTTCCTACAATAATTAATTTTCTATTGAAAGATTTCCACGTGAAAAATGAAAATGGAATAAAAAGTTTCACCAATTGGAAAAAAGATTAATATGACGTCATATTGGTAATAAAACGTAAATTTTCAAACATTTCTCAATAATTCAAGGAGTATGAGTATGTGTAAATACAGAAAGGAGCTTAATAGGACGTCATTAGAAAATTAAAAAGCAAATTAATCTGACGTCTAACATTTTGAAGGTCTCTATATAACATGTTTAATTTTGAATTTTTTTTTTTAATATTGCCTTTAGTTTACATGAAAGATATTATTGTGAATATCTGTCATGTGACCTGTCAGGACAGGTTCAGATTTTCGAAAAAACGAGGAAAATAATAGACCGGTAAACTTTTATTTTATAAAAAACATGACTCTTTTTTTTTTTTTTTTTTTTTTTGAAAATGAAATTTATTTGGATTTATTAAAGGAAGGATAAAGTGTTTTGAAAGGAATATTAAACGAAACACTTTGCGCGATGTTCGATCACACTTACCCACTTGTTTGTTAAATGCAATTTGTTTATTAAACTAGTAGTTGGGGGCCACCGTAATACTTACCCATCATGGATATGCATAATGTAAAGTATTAAAATTAAAAATGTGTAAACTACTTATAAAGGGCATTGCAGTTCAAATAAAATCGTGGCTTGATGACGTCACAAACTTTAAAGGCTCGATTACTGAATTGCTTGAAAGAAACATCCTTATAACTCCAAAAATAATAATCCTATTAACTAGCGGTTTATTGCATCTGATTAAACGTCAAATTTCCAATTAAAATATATCTTTGAAGTTAAATTTGGATGAAATACAGGGTCATGAAAAATCGAAGAGTGTGGAAAATAGGATTCCAAATATCTCGGCAACTCATTATCCGATCGACTTCATGCTTTATGCAAAATTTATGTTTTTTTTATTGTCTTTTATATTCATTTCTTAAAATAAACAATTTCGAAAATTTTTATATACCTTTCATCAGAACGAATATTTCGAGAGTCCGAAAAAAATTGTTCCGGTTAATCGAGGTTATTGAAATGAAATAGGCTTCTTCCCATTATTACATACTAAGTACATACCAAATTGCAAGTCTCTATCTCAATTTTTTCGGGAGATAGAGCGTTTACAGACACACAGACACACAGACACACAGACGGACGGCAAATTTTTTTTTCTAAAAATATGTTTTTCGGAATCTCCAGTGTCTGAAACGTGTAAATCCGTCAAATTTTTTTTCGATTTTCAAAACGATTACAAGACTTACCCTATACTACGTATGATGGGTAAGTAAAGTATGAACGAGATTTCGCGTATAGTATTCCCTTCTTTATTAAATTACCGAAGTCTGTCTTTAATAAAGCAAAAAATCTTTTCGGAACTTAGCTTAGATTTTATTAATAAAAACGCACAGTTTACATTATTTCGCAGAATACGGACGGGACAAAAGCACTAACAACCAAGCAGTTCTATTTGCAATCCCTAAAACGAATGCATGCAATTTCAGTATTAGTGTCTGTTTCTTAAATGTATTTTTTTTCCTGATATTGATCAGCATGAACATAAAGGAAACAGTTCAATGCAGTATGGAAAAAGTCTCGAGTATCTTGTGTTCAATATTATCACAGAAAATATATATACATAGGTGCCAACCTCTCATTAATATTCCGTAATATGCGGGTTAATTTGACCCAGGTTTAACACATTTCGAACCAGAAATTTTTTTAAGAAATGAAATTAAATAAATTCCACGTAGAAATCTGAAATGGAATAAATAAAGATGCATCCAATAATATTTCTGGTTTGAAGCGTTGTTACACTGGGTCAAATTAACCCACATATTACGGAATATTAATGAGAGGTTGGCACCTATGTATTATTTATATACCGTATATACTCGTGTATAAGCCGACCCCCAAATTCGAGATGAAAAGACATTTAGTACCAATAATTTACAACGGTTTTCTCCGTCTTAAATAATTTAGAATTAAATGAGATTAAATAAGTTGCAGAAAACCACTTTGAATTTCTGCTATTAAACGTGTTTTTGTCTCGAATCTGGGGGTCGGCTTATACACGAGTATATACGGTATGTATATAGCTTGAATCGATACTAATTAATTCCGATAGAGATATATTTTAATGATTTTTGAAAGGTATTTTAGTCAAAATGTCCTTTTAGAAATAAATAAATATATTTCAGAATGCTATTTAGCAGTGGCGGCTCGCCAGTGGGATCACAATCACTTTACTGCCAGAATATTTGTATATTAAAAGTTGACCATATTAAATCGCAGAATGTTCTACGATTAAACAAGGAGAAATTTAGCTTAGTATAATACTGGTAGTAAAATGATTGTGAACTACCTGATAAAATGCTACTGCATACATGCCAACTTTCAACTAAACTTCTGTACAATGCGAGTTAATTTGATCCAGTTTAAAGACGTTTCTAACCAGAAAATATATCTGAAAAAATTATATATATTATGTTTCCTTCTCTTTCGTGGAAACGGTTTTACTGCATTTTTTTAAAAAAATCTGGTTTGAACCGTGTTTAACCTCGGTTAAAATAAGCTACATTGTACGGAAGATTAGTGCGATGTCGACAGGTATGCTACTGCTATTTAGATAGATACAGGGCTTCCAGTCGATGTATTTGTTATTTGAAAAACACTTTTTTATATAAAAATCTTTTTTTTTCCTTAAAAATTTTGGAGGAACCAAAGATTATTTTTATAGCAAATGTTGTAAACTCAAACAAAGGTGGTAGGAACCCTGTAGATACCATGTTTTCCCGAAAACAAGAACTAATCTGAAAAGAAGTCCTACCGCTATTTATTACTAAATTTAGACTGAATATCAAAACGTCTTGGATGTTTACACCATATAAAACTTTAATAAATGAAACAGTGGTAAAACGCACGCACATTGCTAAAGGATGTATTACTTTAAAATATATAAAAATTAGATTAAAGACGTTTTAATGTAATTTTTATATTTTTTAATGCAATACATAATTTAGCAATGTGTGTGTATTTTGCCATTGTTTCATTTATTAGAATAAACATTTCACAAACCAGTATTTTCTAACGGTAGTTTTTATATAATAAAATCAAAGAAATCACAGTTTAAATAAGGAGAAGATTAGTATTTGAAAACTGTGGTTTCAAAAACCGAATAAGTTGGCAGTTATCCACCAACTGATTATCTATACACACGTCAAAAGAGTCGTTGCAGCGATAGATCAATTTCTATATATGAAAGGTTTTATCTGTATGAATAAAAAATTCACGAGAAACTGGCAGCTTGTTAAAGGTTGTGATAAATTGCAATCGATAGATCGATAATCATGGCGAGAAGTAGTAGGCAATGAATGTACCCATTTATTCATTTCTCCATAAAGAACAAGCCAGTTTTCCAAATAAGGCGTTTATTTAAGCACAGGAAAAATGAAGAAACAATTCCCACTGGACGAAGATGTTTCTAAAGCCCTCGGGCTTGACTATAAATCATTACATCATTTAATTGATCTCAAATAGCTAGTTTAGAAATTTACGAATTATAAAACACCCGATAACCGTTTGATTAGAACTTGAAAACAAGACAAAATTCTCTGTTCCGCAGTCCTCCCTTCGCTTTTTGTTAGATGCCCGGATAACTACACAATCGACGTAATATGGACACGAACCAATCAGTGAGAGGCAAATATTGAGATCTGAGCGGCTAAGCGAATGACGCGAGAGGGAGAGGATTTAAGGAGAAAGAATACCAGATCTACTGTCGCAGTGTTTTCGAAATAAAAAATCTCGTGCGCGAAGCCATCGCCGTGGAATACAACTAACAAAATAGCTTTTAAAAACATTCGAAATGAAAAACTAGCTTCGCTCAGAATATTATATATTGGATAGTTGATAAAAGTTACGAACTGACTTAAAGTTTTAGATTAATATTTTGAATGAGATAATTATTAATATGCGCATTTTGAATTTTAAAAGGAAATTAAACAGGAATAGATATTATTAAGAAATAGAGAAATAAGGGTTATGTAGGAATTTAGAATAATTTAAAGGAATATTGTGAAGCAAAATTTCTATATAACACATACGTATTGGTAAATTGTAAACAAGAGGGAAATAAATGTATTGGAAAATGCATTGGATGTAAAATATAATAAATGCGCTAATGTCAAATGGTACTGTGTAACCGTTGTATGTAATAATAACATCTATTCGAAAGTTTTAAAAGCGTTATTTGACTACTGGGTAGGTTTATTCCTAAAATATTTATTCGAATGCGATTGTAATTCGTTCGTTTCAACGATTACTGTAACCGGATCCATGCTTCGCTTTCCGGACATGGAAGAAATAAAATAAAGTAACAAAAAACAGACACTTGAAAGAAAAATAATCATTCAGTTTAGTTGTTCGCTTTGTGTGTATATACAAAATCAAGATTTACGAATGCCAGCGTAGCTTGTTATTTCAACGGTCTCTAGAACAGAGTTGCCAAGTCTCGGGCTTTTTGCACACCAGTAATTGTTTAGAGAAAAATGTTGTTCTTTCAAATCGCAGAATGCTACAATTAAATAAAACAAGATTTTCTGTACTAAAATACTGGTATCCAAAAAGCCAGAAACTTGGCAGGTCTGCTAGAAAAAGGGGATTTTTTTTACCTCAAAACATCAAATTTAATTAAATTGGTGTCAGCAATTCCTAAATAAGGATGAGAGCAGGGTTTTCAGTTTGAGCTTTTTTTTTATTCAGAAATTCCGAATTCATAATGGATATTTCGAGAGATGAATTTTTGTTTTATTTAATCACGAAATGTTTGTTTTTAAATAGTGCAAAAATAACTATTTGGAATTTCTGATTTCTGAATAAAAAAGGAGGCCTAACTGGCAACCCTAGATGAGAGGTATTTTTGAAGTAATGCGTTCGGTTGGCCTAATGCTTTTTCCACTCAGGAATTCAAAACTTTTTTTTAATTAAGAGCCTGCTCTAATTTATTAATTTGAATTTAACCTTCTCTGAATACTGAAATTGAATACTAAATATTTAAAAAATCCCTTTTGAAATTGACGCTTATTATATGAGTATGATTACTGTGTTTCAGTATTAATCTATGCAATAAAAACCGAGTATACATAATACATAGCTGCCAACTTTTACTCTTATTTCGCACCACTAAAATTTGATAGTAAATTTTATGTTGTTAAATTGCCAAAATCGTGTAATTACTTAAGGCAAAAATTTTTATTAAATTTTAGTGGAAACAAAAAAGCGTAAAACTTGGCAGCTATGCATAATATGAGAGAACTAATTTTGATTTTATGTATAAACTTCTCTGAATTTATGTTAATAATATTCCAAATTTGCTTTCTTTTCCAATAAAGATTAAAAAACGGAAAATGTAAGTTCTTATCAAAATTTACAACATTACGCACTTGAAATATTGTTATAGAACATAAGAAGTGTGGTTTCATTTTCATTCAACATCCTCGTATTAATCTATACTATAAAAACCGAGCATACATAATATAAGATAATTTTGTTATAATTTTGATTTTATGTTTAAACTTCTCTGAATTTAAGTTAATAATTTGCCATAATTGCTTTATTCTCCAATAAAGATTAAAAAATGGAAAATGTAAGTTCTTATAAAAATTTATCAGCATTGCGCATTTGAAATATTTTTATGGAACACGAGAGGTGTGGTTTCATTTTCATCCAACATCCTCTTCTTTTAAAGAAAGTCTAATATTGGTCATTTACTAATGTTGGCGATCGATCGTTGTTAATCGATCACGCCAAGCAGTTCCAGTTACACACTGTGTCAGTTTGTTTCCGAAGACAAATAAAGATAATATAGAGGAAATTATATATCTTTATTTAACATTTTCTATTTAATAAATGTTAAATATATTTTTTTGTGTTTTTTTTTCACTTTTTTGATTTTTGTTTCCTAGTTAATACGAAATATACGAGCGAAAGTCATTAAAAAAGTCACAAAATATAATTAAATAATAACATACAATGATATTCACTCCAAAACTATTTTTATCTCTCAACATATTCTCCACCAATATGTATGCACTTATATCCCCGTTTTATCAATGCCCCAATACCAGTTGCATAACATTATTTGGGTTGCTGTCTCAGCCACATTAGGACTTCAAGTTGAAACTTTTCGTCATCCGTGAACATCATCTTGTTTCCAAGATGGTTTTTTAGTGGACTAAACATATGAAAATCGCTTGGGGCTAAGTCGAAGCTGTATGGTAGATGTTGAAGAAGTTGCCAACCAAATTTTTGAATTGTCTCCTGTGTTCAACTTGAAGTCCTAATGTGGCTGAGATAACAACCCAAAGAATGTTATACAGCTGGTGTTGGGGCACTGATAAAACGGTGATATAAGTGCATAAATATGGGTGGAGAATATGTTGAGAAATAAAAATAATTTTGAAGTGAATATCATTGTAAGTTATTATTTAATTATATTTTGTGACTTACTTAATGACTTTCCCTCGTACTAACAATCGGTCATTTGACCATCTACTATATATATAAAACACAAACGAACATTTCGTTCCGTTCCTTTATAAATCGAGCTCTGCTGAATGGAATTTGATGGAACTTGCACTGTTGGATAGATAATTTTGCAGGGAAGGTTTTAGTATATAACACATAATTATACGTATATTAGTTATAGAATTACGATAGAACGTTCTGTTATTTCGGACGAAAAGGTTACCATAGGTCATTTTTTTGGCGACGATTATCGTTGGCGAAAGAAATGAAACGGCTATATCAGAAAATAATTTTATTTAAAATCCCCCCCTTCCCGCAAAAAAAGAAAAAGAAAAAAACTGTTTTAATGAGGCCTAATATTTAATTTAAACCCCAAAGGAATGTTTGTAATGCTTAAAAATATTTGGCGATTTATCGTTTGCGTCAGGTTAACAAAGATGCATCTGATAATTTGATTTAATAAAATATGAGTAATTTTTTCCCCTTTTTTTTCTTTCTGTTATTTTTTTTATATAACTCCCCTATCATGTGTCTTACAGGAGGAACTAGCACATGTAATTGTAAAAATGTCTGCATTTATGAGTTACGTGTTATTTGTTTATTTACGGTTTTGATTTTACTTTTGCCGCCAAGCAATGTGATTTTAAGCCAAAAATGCATAAGGGTGACATCAGCTTGAGCGATATTAACATTAATAGTGTTTTTTCGTGTATACAATATCCTTTTTGAAGTAAATTTTTATATTCAAATGCAAATTATATAAATAGCAGTTATTGTTATGAATATGGGATCAAATATTTAAATTTTAGTGAATGTCTGCCACTCAAACACACATTGTAAAATAATTAAATTTTAGACATTTAAAAATTTACTACGGAAACATGCCGGTTTGTTTTCACCAAACATATTATTTTTATAGCCTCGAACTCAGACCAGCGAATATTGTCTATTCTTTTATTTGTATTTTATTACTTTTTAAATATATCGCCAATTTCACTTATAGAAATATTCACTGTTTCAAAAGTTAGGAACGAAAGAATATTCTTAAGGAGATGTGTGCATTTATGCGTTATTACTATCGCAAAAGGCTACATTTTGCAATAAAAATTGTTTGCTGAAGTAAATTTTCTATCCTCTTTTTGATTTGTCATTTCTTTTTATTTTTTTCTGCATATCTTCTCTTCTTTCAGGAGGGTTTTTAAAAGACATTGGACAAATTGTCCGTATTCCGGTCACCTGCCAGTTGGCATTTTCACTATATTGTTGGATGTTTCGTTTATGTTTGAAGGTTACTCTGGACGACGATTCAGATTACAGAAGATTAGACGACTTTTGAAATTAGCGATTGCTAAATTTATGGGTTTTTTTCATTATGAAGCAAAGTTTTACCAAAAAAACAATTCTTCCAATGTACGGTTGGTTAATTTTATGACGGCCGATTACCTACACGAGGGATATAGACCCTGGGCGGAGGGTCCTCCGTGGGGGTCATTCTAAGGGATCATAACCCGTATTTACGGCAAGGTTCGAAGAAAACCACGGAAAACTCCGAACGGTTATGTCAACGAACGCGACAGCGGATTGAACCCAGAACTTCCCCTATGCCAGCTTTGAGAACAGAACATCTCAGCCTTTTGGCACTTTCAATGTACGGAAAAACTTTGTAATGTCAATGGTGGCGAATGGAATAAATAATATTAGTCGATTTATCATTTCAGGCTGGATAAGAAAAAACGAGTACCTGAAATTCTTATTAGATAATTTTTCGATCATTATAAAGCCTTTTCGACCTACACTCATCCCTAGCAGCTAAACATAGTGAGAAATGAATTTATTTCTGCGTGTTATTATGCTCTTTAGAGAAATGCAAAAAAAATATTCGGTTTAAGTATTCACCAAAAATAATATTACTAAACATTTTACATAACTAACTTTATCATTGTCAGTTTTATTTAAGGTATGGAATTTTGTTAATGAAAGATCTATAATTGAATTAACAGTAATTTGACATTATTTAATGGAACATAGCTTGGCGCGTAAATAACTTCGTTTTGTAATTAACTCTGGTACATTAGTAACCATATCGCTTCAAGCACTTCTAACGTTTGACGTCAAACTTAGATATCGGCAAGATTATGGAAAATTAGGAAGATTTTATTGGATAGAAACTAGAGGTTTGCTCTTCAACCAGAGTTAATCATTAGGTTTTTTTTTCAGAATAACGGTTACACGAATGCTACTGGTCTAAAAAATGGAAAGACAGTGAAAATGACGCCATTTTAATTTTATTCATATTCAGCTTTAAAAATGCACTTTTGTATGTTTCACCATTTTTTTTAAATATGAAAGTTAAACACTGTTCTTTATGTGCAAACAATTTATTACAATTTTCACTGTATTTACACTGCTGGAATTGAAAGATGAAAAACCGTAGTAGACTTGCCAGAAGAGGACGTATATTGCGAAATATAACGTAACATAGAGTGAGAATGTACTTACGTTACCAGAATCTCACATGGAGACAAGAAAGAGGGACGGAGTTCAAGAACTTACAGACGAAAGTGAATCACCCGAACATTATTTAAGTTCAATGGTCAATCTATGCAATCATTGTAATGCTTTCTCTTTTAGCAGTACGTTGAATAGAGAACATGTTAGTGCCTGTTGTCATAATCTCATTATGGCCTCATGTCCCTACCAAACTCTACTATAAATGATCAACTAAATGAGTTGCTTCTTTTAGCCCAAATTTTGTCCAATGTATGATATAATATAACGCAATGTCGTTCACATCGTTTACAGCAATATTGAAGGAAAACCAGGTGAACGTCCCTATTGCTTTAAAATACATGCTCAAATCCATTGATATAATTCGTTTGATTCAAGGTTAGTTTGAAAATATTTACTAAGGTAGCATCTGTAGGTGAAGATCCACATTCCTTTAAAATACAAGCCATTTTGTTTGATTTAAGGTACATTTAGAAAAATGGCCCAGCACAGCGGGCGTAGCATGCTAGTTACCAAATAAAAATATTTCGGTTCGACCATAAACTTATTCCTAAAATACAGTGGTGGACATAATTATAAGACACCTACCTAATTTGACATACAGTGAAAGAAAAGATTCAGAGCTTAAAAGTGCTTTATCAAACACGACAAAAAAATAAATTCATTCTGCTATCGTAATTGTTTTACAGAAATGATATTTTTATAGAGTTTAATAAAAACAATTAAAAATACCATGGACAAAATTATAAGACACCCTAACATTTTAATTAACACACCTGCTTTTTTTTAAATATGCAAAATTTCTGCACGCTGTTATGACGTCAGCAGTTAACTAAAGCAGACAATAACCGACTTCACGCATTTACAAACATACCACGAGGTACAGAATTAAAAGAAAGTGAAATTCGCGAAATTTTGGCGAATAAATGGAACTGGTGCTTCAGTTAATAATATTTCAAAAATTATTAAACGCTCTAGATGTGCAATTTCAAATGTTTTGAAAAGAGGAAATAATGGATCGGTGATTAAAAGATCTGGACGTACTCCTTGCTTGTCCTCGAGAGACAGACGCCATGTGCTTTCACTCGCTACACAGAATAAGATGACCACCACAGGCACTAAAATTGCTTTGAAACTGAATTGTTCAAGAAGAACCATTCGCAGGGTGTTGAATAATGCTTCCTATGTGAAATTTAAAAAAATTGAAGAAAAAATCACCTCTTCTAAGGCAGCACAAAATGGACCGTATAAACTTCGCTAAACAAACTATGGCCTGGATGTCCAAATGGTACTCTGTGTTATTTTCTGATAAAAGGAAGTTTAAACTGGGTGGTGCTGACGGGTTTCACTATTACTGGGAGGATTTACGGAAGTCTATCCTGATGTACAAATGAGCCGCCAAATGGGTGGAGACTCAGTAATGGTTTGGGCTGGTGTTTCGGATCAAGGGAAAACCGATATCGTTTTTGTGCATTCAAGAATGAATTCCGAAAAGTATAAGAATATTCTTAAAGATCAATTAGCCATATACGGTGAACTTTTTTGCGGCGAAAACTGCACTTTCCAGCACGATAACGCGCAGGTCCTGATTACCGACGGGGCACACTTCCACCAGTAAAATCTAATATAAATTTTCGTCTTATTCAACTGCCCTATTCTTGCAACATTACAGCCATGAATAAGGAAAACATTTCTATTTTTTTACAGGTGGAAGTGTGCCTCGTTGATAATCAGGCCCTGATAACGCGTCGATTCACACATCACACGTAACAAAAGAGTGGTTTTCAGAGCAAAGTATCAATGTTCATTAAAAACAGGTGTTCACTTGTTAATGTCTGTACATTTAGTATTTGTACATTTTACCAATTTTTCTTTCACACATTATATAAAAAAGCATGGTTAAAAATTCTTACTGGTGGAGATTTTTTTATAGGTGGAGATTTTTATTGGAGACTGTTTTTACATTTTTCTAAATGGGGGACGTTTTTAGTAAGAATTTTTAACCATGCTTTTTTATATAATATCTGAAAGAAAAATTGGTAAAATGTACAAATAGTATCAATGTTCTTCCGTGGCCTTCTCACTCCCCAGACATAAATCCAATCGAAAACTTGTAGGGGATCTTAGCTCGTGAGGTTTACCGAAATGGGAGGTAGTTCACATGTGTCGAAGACCTAAAGAATGCTATAAAATGTGCTGGGCAGTCTGTACCTCGTGGCATGTTTGTAAATGCGTGAAGTCGGTTATCATCTGCTTTAGTTATCATCTGACGTCATAACAGCGTGTAGAATATTTGCATATTTCGAAAAAAAGCAGGTGTTTTAATAAAAATGTTAGGGTGTCTTATTATTTTGTCCATGGTATTTTTAATTTTTTTTATTAAACTCTATAAAAATATCATTTCTGTAAAACAATTACGTGTGATAACAGAATAAATTCATGTTTTGTCGTATTTGATAAAGCATTTTTAAGCTCTGAATCTTTTCTTTCATTGTATGTGAAATTAGGTAGGTGTCTTATAATTATGCCCACTACTGTAAATAAAATATAAATTTAAAAAAAAATTAAATAAAAAAATTAAAATACTTTTAATAAAAATTCTGGTGTTCAAATTTTATATAAAACTTGAGTAAAATTACCGGTATGCATAGTGTTAAATTTTTAGTGTGAGATTTTTTAATTAGTTTATAGAAATAACACGAAAAAGAATAAACTTTTGCGTGTTTAAAAGTACTCATTTTCTGTTAAAAGTATCTGTGATTTTCCAGCTGCATGAAAATGTGTCCACGTTGAGATTCGAACCCAGAACATTTCGTTTTAATTGCCATTGCTCTTCCAATTGAGCTACCTGGACGATATCCAAGCGAACACAGATCACTCAGAAAGCCGTTTGGAAATGACATCTATTCTGTTATTTGAAACAGCTCGACAGAATAAACTTCAGGTAAAGGAACTCCTATAAACTATCGATACGTAATTCCACTTTTAATTATTTTAATACAATAAACCTTTTGCACTCGAGAGGTGGCTGTCACTAGTGTTGCCTGGTGTCCCTCGTAAATTGGGGCTCCAAATGCTCTGGACACTACTAATGAATTACAGTTTATTTCGGCATTATTAATCCAAGATAATTCTTCCATAAAATAGGGCGAAGAAAATCAGTTTAAAATACTGGTGTCCAGAGCATTTGGAGCCTGGATTCACGCAGGGCACCGTGGTGAGTGAGATTTACCTCTTGAGTGCAAAGGGTTAAAATGATTGGTAAATAAATCATTTTTTTCAGCTGAGTGAAAGCGGGTCCATGATGTGACTCGAACCCAGAACATTTCGCTTTAATTGCCATTGCTCTTCCAATTGAGCTATATGGACGACATTCCAGCGAGCACAGATCACTGAGAAAGCCGTTTGGAAATGGCACCTATTCTTCTATTATTTGAAACAGCGCTATAGAATAAATCGCAGGTAAAGGGACTCCTATAAACTATCGATACGTAATTCACTTTTAATTATTTTAATACAATTAAATTAATTGGTAAATAAGTCATACAAGTAATAATTTTTTATAGCTGAGTTAAAGTGTGTCCATGATGGGACTCGAACCCAGAACCTTTTGCATCAATTGCCAATACTCTTCCAATTTAGCTCTCTGGACGACATCCCAACGAACACAAATCACTCAGAAAGCCATTTCGTAATGACATCTAGTCTGTTATTTGAAACAGCTCGATTCTATGCAATCCCATGCAATTCAGCAAGGTGATTCTTCATCGGTGCTGTACATGTTATGATAAATGACGAAAATACAAGAAATCTGCTGTTTGAGATCGTGTAAGAGACAGTGCACAGTGGAGCGTTTTGATGATCGAAGAGGAAAAAATTAATTTTTTCGATAATCTCTGAATTTTACAAGACCGTGTATATTGGTAGCTGAGTGTCTCTTTTTTCGAGATCCGTACGAGTTTTGTCGAAAAAATCCGAGGTGTCGATTAACTACGATCGTAAAGAAAGCAGATGAGAGCGTTTCAACGGTTGCACTAGTTTCCTGTAAGTTCGAAAGTACGTTGTGACTATTCTCTTTTATTTGAAAGCACGAGTTTATTGGACATATATCACATGTTTTTCACAAGATTTAACCTGTTAATGTTTGAAAATAAGCGCCATCTTGTTTACAAACTTTATCTAGATTTTTAACACAGTATTAAGCATTACTAAGCAATAAGAATTTTTTTTAATCAAAGTGCCGTATCTAAAGCATTGGAAAGTTAAGAAAATTCCTGCAAAAGTTCGCAAATCGTTAACTTATATTAGCTTGCAGTGCATGTATTTATGTTTAGTTCAAGTCTTGCAAGTCAAGTTTAAACCACTTTTAATTATTCGATTGAGCTGAAACTTTGAATACATGTGTAGTTTTCTTGACAATGCATTATTATAATATAAATAATTAATAATATAAATAATAATAATAATAATAATAATAATAATAATATAAATAATAATAATATAAATAATAATAATAATAATATAATTAATTAAATAATCCACATATTTATCACTGTTTGAGTATTTTAACGGTAAGGGGTGCAAAAATCTAGGCGCCAATGGGCCGATTCCCACCATTAAATTGTTAGTATTCTTCGCCTAATAAGAATACTGATAAAATTCAGGCGAAGTATACTAATAAAGTTTGACGAAGAATTATAATAAAATTTTGTGATGGGAATCAGCCGATTGGCGCCTAGATTTTTGCACCCTTGTAATGATGATACATCCGGAAAACCAGCAAAACCTAATTAAACTTCAACGCAATAATTTTGTCCACCTAGATCGTCAAAACGCCCCGCTGTGCAGCGGGTAAAGCAATAGAATTGCATAAAAAGTGCCGTGTGCAAACGACTCTAAACCAACCAGAGATTTCGCTTAATGCGACGACCGCGGATATAACAAAACTGAGTAAATCGATTTCCGCGATGAAAGTTCTGGGTCAAAATAGAACGTTCAAATCGAATGTGTTGAAACAGAAAATGAGGCGTCCGGAAAAAAAGTTTTTCATAGGAAAAAAAAAAAGCATGACGTGTTGAAATCATTAGACTTTGGAAAGGGGAAACGTAAAAAAAAATATTTTAAAACACAATATAGTAAATTAATTGAGAAAAATGTAGAATAAATATAAGATAGGTTAATACTTATAAATATGTATGTTGTATAAGCATATATGTTATACGGGGTAATCAAAATGACAGGAAAGAAAGCAAAATCAATTACTCGCAAAATATAGTTATTAACTCGATACGGTTTTTACATGAATGCGTAGAAATACATGAGAATTTTTTTATAACAAATAAATTTAAGGCTAGAAAATCTGCATTGTCAACTACAGTTAGCACTGCAGTGTTGCGAAATCTCCTGCCTCTCACTTTTTAAACCATCATGTGACAGAAATTACAGCAGAAATATCTTTGTATATTCTGAAAATATCTTGCCAGGCCTGACAGCGATTCCCACTAATAATATATACGTATGTCAAATTGAACATTTGCTGATTGAACTATTGCGGATGTACAAACTGCTGACGCAACTGAAACGTTATCTAGTAATGGCAAATATAATTATTCTGGAAATAAAATTTCTGTTACTAAAAAATATCCTATACCTTTCTGTACATTTCATTGAAATCTGTACTTCTCGAATTATTGAATCTTTGTAACTTTTAGCTCACTTGGTATACCACCCATCACAGAGCGTGTACAGTATTACCATAATTTGTTATTATAATTTTTTGCCTTACTAAACTCATATGCATCATTATAAATGATGTAAAAGGTATAAAAATAGATTAAAAACGTTTTAATGTAATTTTTAAATCTTTTAATGTAATACATCATTTTGTGTCTATCTTTTCTCTCTATCTATCTTTTAGTGTAATTACATCATATGTGTGTATTTTACCATTGTTTCATTTACTAGAATAAGTATTTCACAAAAAAGTTTTTTCAAATGCTAGTTACAATAAAATCAAATAAATTACAAATTAAATAAGAAGAAGATTAGTATTTGAAAACTGTGATTTCAAAAACCAAATATGTTGGCAGTTATCCAAACAATTGGTTATAATTATTTATATAATTATGTATCTATGTATCTAATTAATGTATGTATATAATTGTGTCGTCTAGTTGCAAAACCGGCCAACTCCTCAAAATTTGAAAATGTGTTTTTTCAGCTTTTTAAGTTCTAAGTAAACTTTTCTACCATCTGGAAACAAGAAACAATCCTAAGCTGGTCAAATCCCTGTGTTATATGCGTTTGAAAATCATGATGTGCTGCAAAACCGGCCAAATCCATAAACTAGTGAGGTTCAAAAGCGGCCATCTCCATATCCGCTAGATTGCACTTCTGCTTCTCTCCACAGTAACCTCTCACATGTTGATTAGATTAATGTTATAGCGTTTTCTCTTGCTTGTGACTTCTCCTCCTTGGTGCATACAAAGTTTCTAATAATTTAGTTTGGTGTTTTCTCTGACTTTGGAAAAGTTTGTGGAGGAAGTATCTCCTAATCAATCAAGGAAAAAAAATAGTGACCCTACGACGTGGAAAAGGAAAAAAGCCAAAGTTCACCCTGTGATAACCAGGTGCGGATTAACATTTTTTATGCTTAAGGCAAAATACTTTTCTGTGTCCTCTTCCTTCGCTTTCATAAAACTGTAAGTGAATTTTCTCTGATAATTTAAGAATTTTTTAATCTATTTAATTTTTTAATAAAATATTGTTCCATTTAATTTTTTTTTATAAATTTTAGTATTTTGAGGATTGTAGATGCGGAATGAACGGGCTTTTGCTACAGTTAAAATCTGAGAATACATTTGTGATTACATTTTCATAATTTCTGGCATTATTTTTTTTCACAGTAGGTACTGCCCTACTGGTAATCCAAGAAATCCAAGGTGTGGGCACTCTTCAAAAGCTTACCAATGCTCCTCAACGCTTCCCCGAACATTTTTGTGTGTTTGCTACCCCTAAAAACCCAATATCACATTAAATTAAGTAAAAATTAATTTCTGGTTTGTTGCAAAACCGTCCAACTCCAAAGTAAGTTGCAAAGGTGGCCAAATCCAAAACAAAGTCTTGAATAACATCCTCATTTCATGTGCCCCTGCCACCTTTTTACTTTCTTCTATCTTTACAAGAAGAAAGTATTGGATTCATGAAAATTTTCGACTTCCAGTTTTCGACGGATTTATACATTTTAGAAGGTCCTGATCACGATTTGACTATTTTTAGAAAATGTCTGTCTGTGACTCTGTCTGTATGTGACAAAAATTTTGTGGGCGCTCTATCTCAAGAACTAATGTTTGGAATTTAATAAAACTTTAGATTCAGTTAGTCCCTGATATAAATTGGTGCTGATTAGTTTTGTGTAAAAATCGCCCAGCAGGTGGTGCTGCTATGCAGCATTTTTCACGATTTCCGCAGTAGCTCTATCTCAAGAACTAATGCTCGGAATTTAATAAAACTTTATATTCAGTTAGTCTCTGATATAAATTGGTGCTGATTAGTTTTTGGTAAAAATCGCCCATCAGGTGCCGCTGCTATGCAGCATTTTGCAAGATTTACACGATTTTAGCGATAGTCACATCTCAAGAAATATTGCACGGAATTTAATAAAACTTCAGTTTTGGCTAAGTGTGGCAAAAAATCATCTTTTTCTCAAAATTTTACTTTTTGGAGATGGCCAATTTTGCAACTAGACGACACAATTATGTATTAATTATTATTATATTAATTATTAATAATGCATGTATATAATTATCAATATATGCGTCAAATGACCCGTCGCACAGTGGAGTATTTGACCCAAAAACCTGGACAAAAATGCAAAAATTAAAATTTCGTCAACAATTGTAAAGATCATATTTCTTAATAGCTAACTAATCGATGCGTCGATCTATGTTTATTTTTGGAACCTGAGTTATATCTAGTGGCTCCTGGCCTCAGTTGAAGAGGAAGTTTTTTTGTGAGAAGACGTGTTTTTCGTTGATTTTAGGCATTGTTGTTATGTTTAAATATAATTTTTTTGTGTCTCAATGAATTGTTGAATTGAAACTAAACAGGGCTTACGTGTTTAACAAAGGTCAGAGCTTAGTGTTAAAGTATGTGTAAATTTATATAGTTTAGTTTTTAATGTAATAAAAAAATATTAAATGTGTAAAAGGGTCATTTTTAAAGTGTTTTTCGCTCTAATTTAAACATATCGAAAGCTTTTTAAATATGTGCCGGTCTTTGCCGGACCATGTTTGAATTATAATTGTATTAGTTATAGTCTTGAGTACCAATTTCTGCAAAAAAATCTTCCGCATATTGTTGCCATTTTTTTATACTAGGACTTCCCTCAAAGGGATTAGTCTGAGTGATATTGCTGAGAACATAGAGTTAACAGTTACAATATAAAGAAAAAAAGCAAATTAAATGATAGCGTTACAAAATATCATATATAAATTCATATACACTGTTAAAAAAATAGAAAAGAAGTACCGTTCATCAGATGTGTTGTCATATTTTTTTTTAACATGTGGCAAAGAATCTCATTTTCTTAAGCGCGTATTGCGCAAAACTTGGGGTAAAAAAACGCCGGATCTTTTAAAACGCCAAGCTTTTTAAAGTTACGTAATTGGATTTGCAGCCAATAGATTATTCTATCAAGCGTAGCTTAACGCAAATTTAATTTCAAAAGAGGGCCCGTGCGAAGATTTCGCACTGAAATCTAATATTTTTTAATTACTTCTCTATTATCCCGTCGATCACATTTCATAACAAAAAACTGCCGCCAAACTGTAAGATTAAACGCCAAAAATGCAGTCCCATTGACTTGATGTCAGAAGCATTATACGTGTTTGGTACGTCATCAAGTGGTTTTTAATTCGACATTTGCGTGTATTTTTCATTATGTTTTACTGATTTATTAGTTATTTTATTCATTAAAATAACAATTGTGTCCTTAAATTCTTATATTTTATTTATTTATTTTGATATTCCAATGGCAACGTTCTCCCGTTTATTTGACGATAGTTTTTTGTTATGAAATGTGGTCGACGGGATAATAGAAAAGTATCATTTTTTATCAATCTGTATAACTTATTAGATGCAGGTTTAAACTTCTAAAGAAAAAGTAAGTTTAAAAATATCTGCAAACAACATTTAGTTTTTAGTCAAGCCAGAATATCATCTAATTTATTCCCTCAAAGTTAGAGTAAAAACTGATCCAAGATTGCAAAAGGCACGCGCGAGAAAAAAAAAATTAACAATCGTATTTTGACTACATTAGAGGATGACGTCATCCGCTTCGGGAAAAACATGGAACATAGAAATATAAATCTAAACATTTCAATTTAAATTTCGCTTTTTAATCATAAATATAAAATAAACCCGTGCGGTGTTTTTTATTATAATTGCTGAGCATTGTATCATATAATGTGGTATTTTATTTTTGAGGCAACAATAATTTGAGGAAAACCTTTCATTTCTTTTATGAAAACAATGCCGATTTAATTTTTAATTTTCAGCAAATTTTAATCAAAAACATATTTGAACGAATTGTTAAGTGGGCTATGTCAGAACCCTGTTCAAAATCCTTTCATATGCTGTCTCATTCGTCGCTCTGCGTTTCATATTTTCTTAGAAAAAGGGATGTTGACAGGAGAAATAATATATATGATATGATTGTTGCACCTTTTTTGTGTGTGAATTTAATATTTTTCTTCCTTAATTATATATCTATTATTTGTATAAATGTTTATAGAAACTCTTACACTTCAAATCACATTGATACCATGCTTTGCTACAAACCAGATTGCAAAACTATAGTCTAAATTACTATTAAAGTATACAAAAAATCTTTCGATGACTTCTGTAAAATAACTTTTACATTAAATCTCCATATCGGCAAATTTGAAAAATTACATATATTTCAAAGTTAAGCTTAACAGATACTTCTTGGTTATTCTCAAGGAGGCTCTGCCCCCTGCGCCTTTACTGCGCCAATCCGCAGACTTTTCTTTTGCCTGTCTGTCTGTCTCTCCACAATCTGTCTGTTTCCCTATCTGTTCTTCTGCCCGTCTCTCTAACCGATTGTCCATCTCTCTACACGTCTCGCTACATGTCTATATTTCTCTACCGGTCTCGCTACCCGCCAATCTATTTTTCTAACCGTCTGTCTATCCGTCTAACTACTTGTATGTCTAGCCGTGTCTCTATCCACTTCGCTACCCATTTGTCTATCTGTCTCACAACTTGTCTATCTGTCTCTCTACACGTCTGGCTATACGCCTCTCTACCCATCTTCTTACCCATCTCCGTAACCATCTACTGTCGGTCTACTCGTCTGTATACCCGTCTCACTATCCGTCTGTTTTGTACCCGACTCGCTCCCAATCTCATTACCCGTCAATCAACTCGTCTCTGTACTCATCTCTCTACTCGTCTCTTTATCTACCACGCTACGCGTCTCGCAACCTTTCTCTCTACATTCCTGTCTACCGGTGCCGCTACCCGTCTCGTGACCCATCTTGCTACCCCTCTGTCAACCCTCTTTTTACCTTTCTCTCTAGCCATCTGTCTATTCGTTTCGCTACCCGTCAGTCTACGTATGTCGCTACTCGTCTCTCTACCCGTCTGTCTACCCGTTTGTTTACTCGTCTTTCTACCTCTCGCCACCTCTTCCCAATATTTAAACAATTCATTTAATATACAGAAGCCGTTTATCAGTTATTAAATGCAAACAGACGTAATTTATCTAATAAGTGTTATCAGATGCAATTTTTTTTAAATACATCCATAAACCTGAATAATAATTCATCAGTTTTGTGTTCATAGTTGTTTATATCATTTGACAGTAAATCTCAACTTCTTAAACCTGAATTATATCAAGCTTTTAAAAAAACCCACAAGGTCTGTATAACTGCAAAGTAACCCTGAGGGCTATATTAGCTACATGTTATTAAGTTAAGTGAAAGTTTCGTTATCTCGTTTGCAGCCAATTGCTTATGTCAGAAAGCGTGGCTTAACGCCATTTTAAATTCATTACTGTAACTTTTTTTTGGGGGGGGGGCGGGTGGTTGTAGGGGGGAAGGGTTTCAAATATATACATTTAAATTAAAACTTTTGCCTCCATGCCATTAGTGTTGTTTGTATTATTAACTAATACCTTGTAGACCGAGCTTCATTTGAAACAAATGTAAAAGACTTCTTCTAATTTTTTTTTTAGGAGAAACTTTCGTAATTGTGCCCAAAGCCAATCGGAGCATTTAATATCATTATTGTAACTCTTATAGAGTTAAAACAATATTGTTGCTAGCTTTACTTCTTGTTTGAGACCAGCCTTGCCTGTGTATCTGAATGGGGAAAAGTTTCGTATCCTATGTCGGTTGGCGAAAAAAATTTAAAATGGTGCCAAAAGGTAGTTTTAGCATCTTACAAAATTTTTCAAGAGAGCGGTAAAACATGTTTTTCAAATATTTACAAACATACGTTTATTAAAGCATATTTTTGCACCATCTTAAAAATTTAAGTACGATGCTAAAATGAAATTTTATCGCCATATTCGATATTTTAATAAGTAATGAAAATACATAAACAAACTTATTTAACAAACCTAAGAGACATTTTTGTGATAAACAATTGTTATTGTCATGGGGGTAAATTGTAAACAATTAATAAACGGCTAGTAAATAATAAATAGCATTTAAAATCTAAAAATGGAGAAGTAGTCCGTATAAAAATTAAACGCTTAATATATGTAAATCTTTTTTTATTTTTTAATATTTCCGAAGGCACAGATAAAAAGGTAAAAATCTCTTTTCCAAATGCCAAATAGAAAATATACAAAATAGAATGCCAAATATACAAAATAGAAAAATATCTGCAAAAAAATATATTTACATAATACTACATCTGCAAAAAAAATAAGATTTAGAAAAAGTAAGCCAAATCCTGCAGATCCCAATAATCACATCGAAAAACTTATCACCAAAGAAGAACTCGCCAAATCTTACGGCACAGGAGATGGATTTTTCCCTCTGAATGCATAATATTAGTTTTTTCTTGTACGATGGGTGATTATAATATAATTGTTTCATTTCACATACTACATACCGTTTGATATATTGGTACTTTTATGTTATCCTGGCGCAGTTGATAAATCGCCAAATATTGTTCCTATAACATTTTCATATTGAATTCATTTCATTTAAATATAAACCTTTCACTCGTTTAATTTAAAATACATGACTTTCATTAATCCCATTTAAAATGCTAAAAAGAAAAAAAAAGAAAAAATGCCATAAATCGAAACCTTTTATTTAAACACCAAAGATTTTTTTTTTATTTACACACGCGAAATAAAAAAAAGCTGCTATTGCTGAGATTTGTGCCAAATCTCTAATATCAAGTCTACCAAGTTATTGCGGGGTTTTTCTTTCAAACAGAAAAAATCCAGATTAATTTTCGATTTCTACTAAATTGAAATATATTTTATTGTGCTGAATATTAGTGCGTGCATATTTTTTTTTGCTCCATGTACGCCATGAACTTTTCAATTCCGATTGTCTACGAAAATCTCCCGCCGGTGAAAATGACGTACGCACAAAATTTTGGTGACGTATGTACTTTAATTGTGCTTTTTTATCTATTTTTTTAATATAATTTCCAAACGGTTTGACATTTATTCTTGTTAATAAATAGACGTCGTTGTCACCTTTATAGGTACCTGCTGTAAAAATTTGAACGAAATCCGTTAAATATTTTTTGAGTTATGCTTGACGAAAGGTTTTAATATCCATCGTAGCTATATATGGGGCAAAGTAATACTGCGCTGTGTATGAGTCTTCGTTGCACTCAGACAATAATTTTTTTTCGGGTGGACTACTTAAATCCCATTTTTTGCGGCAACCGAATTGAAAAGATAAAAACTTTATTTTTACTCTAGTATTCCAGGTTTTTAGCTTACAGGATCTTGCCTGAGAGCTTTTGCCCCTACATATCCTGTATGTATGCATGTACGTACCTATGTAAGTACGTACATACCTACGGAACTCGACACCTCTTGATAGAAATATGAGATCGGCTTCAAACAGTAAATACTTATTTACTGAAAAAAGTGCCTCCAATTAGTTTCGGAGGCTAATAGGTAGAAAATAAGGGGAGAAAGGAGGGAATTAAAGAAGTCTGGAGAAGACGCAGAAATGATTAAAAGGTTGTAAGTAACATTGGGAGTCATAAACAGTGGGCATCGCATTGACGATAAAAGGTCCAAACATCTGCTGATGAAACAGCAAGACTGTATGTGAACCTTTACAATTGGTACCCTATGATTCCAACAATGCACAAGGTTTTGATTCATGGTGGCACTGTAATTAAGAAAGCAGTCGTACCCATTGGCCAACGGTCAGAAGAAGCTGCCGAGTCCAGAAACAAACACTTTAGACAGTACCGTACAAAGTACTCAAGAAAGTGCAATAAAAAAGTTCGCAATACAGAAGTTTGCTATAGAGATGTTCCAAATTGGCTTCTTTTAAGCAGTGATCCTTTTATAAACTGCTCTAGACAAAGACCAAGGGAAACGAACAAGCCATACAGTAGCGAGACCCTACAACTTCTTCTTCCAGCTCGGTCTGGTGGTAGTCCTGATAAAAGCCAAGAAGAGCGTGATGAAGAAGATGAAAAACAGAGTTCTGAAGACTTACATTGAAACTGGTAATCTATTAAATACACTGAAAAACCAGCATCTCTATACTGTAGAGACTCCACTGTATTAAATGTATTATCAAATGTAAATAATCTTTATTAAATGTAAATTAAATGAAGTAATTATTATTAAAGTAAATTAAATGTAAATAATAAATTTTATAGATAGTACAATTAAATACATTTAATTAAACATTACTAGTAAATAAAAAAATCTATCAACAATTACTTTTCTCTTATAAACAGTAAACATTTAAGGCTGCTAGTCACTCGACTTCCAACCTCCCTTCGGTAATGTTAAGTCTATTTAAAATATCTACTTAGTAAATTAATATTTTAACTTCTTTTTTCTTTGTGCTCTTCTCAAATGATGTGTCTTTTTTTTCTTAGTTGTCACAATATTTATAAAATGTATACTTATTATTGTGTGAAGTGTTAAAATTTTACTTACACTTCGTCAGCTTTTAAGATATAAAATATTAAACTAAGTTGTATGTATACTACATAGTATGCTAAAAGTTAGTTCAGTGAAACGCATAACAAAGTTAAACATTTCCATTCAGCCATTTCAGGGAATAAACGGAAATGTGCTTGAGAACTTTTGGGCAACCCTGTATATGATCTATAGAATTTATCCACACCAAGTAATATTTAAAAAAAAATTATTTAAAAATGCATATCACAACTACAAGCGCATTTCCAGCAATTATTGGTCATAGACTTCAATAGTTAAATTTATTCTTCAGCCAAATTCTTTTGTGTGTCCCTGTAAATGAACGATATATTCTATGCACACCATATTCTACAATAAGTGCCTTAATACACCTTAGTGATGTATATAAATTTCAGTACGTTTAAAATAATGTGATATCATTAAAATACAGAGCAAACGATTTTTTCCCATAGACATAATGTAAGGAAATTCTTTCGGGTGTCTCTGTAAATGAACCGTAAATGCTATAGACTTCATTTACAATACCAAACATGCCATACTGCTACCCAATAACATTTAACAATTTCAAGGCAATCGGATTATATTTACATAGAAAAATATTTTTGTCCAGGATTTCGGGTCAAATACTCCACTGTGCGTCGGTTGCAGCGATAGATCAATCTGTATATAGTTATTGGTAAATACTAAGCAAGAGGGAAATAAATGCATTGGAAAATGCATTGGATATAAAATATAATAAATGACCTAATGTCAAATAGTAGTGCGTAAACGTTGTATGAAATAACTAGGATTTCCCTCAAAGGGATTAGTCTGAGTGATATTGTTAAGAATGTAGGATTAACAATTACGACATAATGAAAAAGAGAAAATTAAATGATAGCATTACAAAATATCATACATAAATCCATATACACTGTTAAACAAATAGAAAAGAAGTACCGTCCATCAGATTTGTTTTTATAACATTTGGCAAATAATCCTATTTTTTTTGCTTGATCTTATAAAGCGCCAAGCTTTTTAAAGTTACGTAAAATTTAATTTCATTATTGCAACATTTTCCTTGTGACAAATATTTACATTTGAATTAATTTTTTTCCTATACCCAAACTCTACCCAACTCTTTACCTGTCTCGCTATCCATCTGTCAATCCGTCTTTCTACCTGTCTTGCTTCCCGTTTAATTACCAGTCTCTCGACACGTCTGCCTGTGTACATACTCTTCTCTCTACCCGTCTGTCAAATCGTCTCTGTGCTCTTCTGTCTGCCCGTCTCTCTATCCACCACGCAACCCTTCTCTCAACCTTTACTCTACATGCCTGTATATCGGTCTCACTACTCGTCTCTCTACCCATCTCGGTACCCCTCTGTTAACCCTTTTTTTACCTGTCTCGCTACCCGTCTACCTATTCGTTTCGCAACCCGTTAGCCTATCTCTGCCACTACCCGTCTCTCTACCCGTCTCACTATCCGTCTGTCTACCCGTTTGTTTACTCGTCTCTCTACCTCTTCCCAATAGTTTCACAATTCATTCAATATACAGAAGCCGTTTACCGTTATTAAATACAAACAGAAGTAATTCAACTAATAAGTGTAATCAGATGCAATTTTTAAGAATACATGCGTAAATCAGCAAAATAATTCATCAGTTTTAGTTTCATAGTTGTTTATATAATTTGGCAATAAATATCAACTTCTTAAACCCGAATTGTGTCAAGCTTTTTAAAAAAGCCTAAAGGGCCGTATAACTTGGAAGTATCCTCAGGGCTATTAGGTACATGTTATAGTTAAGTGAAAGTTTCATAATCGGGTTTGCAGTTAATTGCTTAAGTCAGAAAGCGTAGCTTAACGCCATTTTAAATTCAATGCTGTAACTTTCTTTTCATTTTTCTTATTTTTTTGAAGAGTTGGTGGGAGGGGGAAAGGTTAACAAATAATTTGAATTCAAACTTTTGCTTCCATGTTTATGTTAGTGTTGTTTGTATTATTAATTAATACTTTGTTCACCGAGCTTCATTCGAAACAAATATAAAAGACTTCTACAGTTTTTTCCAGGGGAAACTACCGTAATCGGGCCCAAAGCCAATCTGAGCATTTAATATTATTGTAACTGTTATAGAGTTAAAACAATGTTGTTGCTAGCTTTATTGTTGTTTGAGACCAGCTTTGCCTGTGTATCTGAATGGGGAAAAGTTCCGTATCCTGTGCCGGTTGGCGCGATTGGCGAAAAAATTAAACATGGTGCCAAAAGCATCTTACCGAAGCATCAACTTTAACCCTTTGAGGGGCGGTGGTACATATTATATACCATCTAATTTTAATTCAATTCAAACCAGAAACTTTTAATTAAATTTTACTTTTTTAACTTTGACGAGAAAGAGTTGAAAAATTGCTTATTCTTATTTTGAACTAAATTCTTTCCTAAATTCCGGTGGGAATTCAACGTTACAGGAGCACAAGTGCTTGCCCATGAAAGGGTTAAAAAAAGCATCTTACTAAAAGCATCTACTTGAGCATCTTACCAAATTTTTCCAGAAAGTGGAAAAACATGTTTTTCAAATGTTTACAAACGTACTCTTATTAAACCATGTTTTTGAACCATCTTAAAAACATAAATACGATGCTAAAATAAAATTTTATCGCCATTTTCGAAATTTTAATAAGTAATGAAAATACATAAACAAACATATTTAACAAACCTAAGAGGTATTTTGGGGATAAATAATTGTTATTGTCAGGGAGCAAATTGTAAAAAATTAATAAACGAACGAAAAACATACCTAAATTAACTTTTGGGAACCTCAGGAAAAAAAATATCTGATGTAAATAGCATTTAAAATCTTTAAATGGAGAAGTGTTCCGTATAAAAATGCAAAACATTATACGCTTGATATAAATATTTTTGGAACAGCTGTCACTAGCGCACTGGGATTGGCGTGAATTTTGTTTGCGCCATTTTGGCCAGAAAACCCCGTTTTTGAGAACCCGTTAGGCCAAGATTGCTAAAACAGCATGCTAGTTGGATTTTATTATGTTATAAAACACACACAATTTTTATTTTAAGCACACAGAAATTATTTTAGGCACAGATGTCATATACGCACCACATTGGCGCGATTCACCCCCCCCCCCCCCCCGCCAATTTGGCGAAAACTTTGTTTTTGAATATTAGTTACAAAAGTTACTTCTCTATTATCCCGTCGATCACTTTATGACACCGTTGACCACTTTATGAACTATTTGATGACATAACAATCACGTATAATGCTTTTGACATCAAGTAAATGGGACTGCATTTTTGGCGTTTAATTTTACAGTTTGGCGAAAGTTTTTGTTATGAAAAGTGGCCGACGGGATAATAGAGAAGTACCGTTACAAAAAGCATGCAATAATAAATGAACAGTTATAAATAATAAACATAACAATATAAATATCACAATAAATCGTAAATATTAACACTTATTAACACAGAAACAAAATAACCGTGTTACCATGTTTGGCATAAAATTGCCATTTTGTTGCAATCGCGCCAATGTGGTGCGTATATGACATCTTTACCTTATTTTATTATACAACACACACACAGTAATTAATTTATTATAAAACACACAATATTTAATTTAACATAAAAACACAGAATCTGCCCTACCGAGTTGCTACACGAAGCAAAATCTCACCAAAATCGCCAGGTTAATGTTTTAATATTTTCGAAAGCATAAATAAAAAGGTAAAAATCTCATTCCCAACTGCCATTACAATTAGCATATATATACAAAAAAAAAAAAAAAAAAAAACTACAAAACATATGTTAACATAATATTACATCTGCAAAACATAACTTTAGAAAAGGTAACCGAAAGACTGAAGATCGCAACAACCACATCGAAACACTTATCACCAAAAAATAACTCGCCAAATCTACCGGCACAGGATATGGAACTTTTCCCTCTGAATGCAGAATATTAGCTATTTTTATTGTACGATAGGTGATTATAATAAAATTGTTTCATTTCACATACTACATACCATTTGATATATTTGTACTTTTATGTTCCATTTTATAAAAAATTTAAATATATTTTATTGGGTACTTTTCAGTTAGCTGGACGCCAGTGATATATGAACAAATACATAGATAAATATATATGTATATACATACATACATATTATACATACATACATATATGTATATAATATATATATATATATGTGTGTGTGTGTGTGTGTGTGTATATGTGTATATATATACATATGTGTGTATGTATGTATATCACTGGCGTATCTTATACACACAACATGTATATAGATCACTGGCGCCCGGCTAACCGAAAAGTACCTTTTATTGTACTGCATATTTAGTCCAGTGAAATGGTAATGAAAATTGCCGATGAAATACATTAATTAGGGTAGAGCTAATTTTTTAATATGTTGTATGGGTAAGTACTATGACTAATTTCCACAGGTTTGCCAACAAAATATTTTGCCGCCGGCGACGCCATCTTGAAAAAATGGCGAAATTTTCAAACTTTTTTTAATTTTTGCCAAATATCTGCCAAATCAAAGGACTGATAAAAAAGTTATACTTTTTGTTTCAAAGTAAACTAATTTCTTTACAATTTAAGCCCAGATTTATTATTTTAACTGAAATAGTTTTGGAGTTACAACTCTTCAAAGTTAGGCAAAACTTTCCGAAAAAGAGAAATTTTGGAACTTTTCACAATATTTATCCAATAGTATCTCCTAAATAGCGACTCTTTTCATCCTCCACCCTTGAAACGTTATTTTAAGTTTGCCCTGATAACAACTGTAGGCAGTAGGTATATAAAAACCGTTAAAAAGAAAAAAAAAGAAAAACCGTTCAAATAAATATTTTCTCCGCATCCAACCGATCAGGAAGATTTGTGTGTGTGTGGGTGGGGAAGAATACAACGATCTTCGACCTTTGTAGCATGCGAGTGCAACGGGGATAGAGGAAGGGGAAATTCTAACCAATAGCAGGGAGAGAGAGCTAAAAATAGCATGAACCCTTCGCTCGTGAGTCAGTTCTCAGTTATATCCAGTCGCGTACCGGAGCTCTTCCAGAGTAGAGACCATTTCTGACTTTTCTGTTCTTTAATACAATATGACTACTGCCGATGGGAATTTATGTTTTATATATGTAACAATAGTTTAAGTGAAGGGAAAACTAGGATTGTGAAGCAAAAGGGTATACATACTCTACTAAAAGCAAGTGTTAAATGTACGCTTCCAAATCACGAACGTTTATTGAATTATATGAACGAGGTTACTGTGCATGATGGTTGCTATAAAAGTCATATTAAACCACGAATGATCGAAGCATACGTTCGTCGAGGTTCAAAAGATACGCAAACGAAACCAAAACTTCGCTCAGGAGGAACAAGTTTCAACTTTAAAACCAAGTGTTTTTTGTGTGCAGAAGATATAACCAGCGAATTCTTGGAATCTATTAAGAAGACTAAATTATTTAAACGAAATAAAGTAATCTTAGTTGAGAAACTGGAAGTGCGAGACTCAATATTGAAAGCAGCTGAAAAACGAGGAGATGAGTGGGAATATTTGAACGTCTGAAGAACGAGGAGGATTTAGTAGTGGTGGATGCACGATATCATCTTTTTTGCCAACGGAAAGTGTTCAAGTTACCCCAAACTAGCAACAAAAGAGGACGTATCCATAGCAATAATGTCGATGAAGCGATGGAACAGATTATTTTATATCTTGAGGAAAATTCATCCGAATGTCAATTTTCTATGGAAGCACTCAAGATGATTACATCCCTGACGTAAGAACGATTAAAGATCGTCTTTTTCAGAAGTATGGAGATGAGTTGCTAATTTGAAATTGAGAATTTCCGGAAAAAGACTATTGTTTGTTTCAGAAATATAGGATATATGGTTATATCAGAATCATGGTATAAAAACCGTAAGTCAGACCCTGCCGAAGAAAGACCACGAATCATTGAGACTGCTGCTGATATTATCCGAGGGGACATTCGTTCACAGATGTACAATGTCACTGAATACACGCCGCCTGATAATTTTTTGACTGATGCGACTTCTGTGATACCTCAATCACTTTTACACTTCTTTGAACGAGTGATTCTGAAACACAAGCGTGGCTCTTTGGTTGAATGGAAAAGAAAGTGTATTGCGCTTTCACATGCAGTAATCTCAGCTGTTTGTCCTTGTTCCTTCATTTCATTACTTTTAAATGGAATTGGTGTTTATTTGTACAAGCGTTTTGGATCAAAACACCTTATTGACCTCTTGTCATTATTTGGGTTTTCATCGAGCTACACTGATGTATCTTTACTGGAATTGTCCGCAATAATGGAATCTAAAAAACCAATCATCGAGAAGGGATCATTCTGCCAATTTGTGTTCAACAATGCCGACTTTAATGTGAACACACTTGATGGTTTGGGGACTTTCCATGCCAGGGGAGGAATAATGGTGGTTAATCCTTACGAGTCAGTAAAACCTCAAAACAATGTCACCCGTGTCATGCGCGGTGCTCTACAGCAGAATTTATTAAAAAAACTGGTGGTAACATTGAACTGCTGACGTTTAAGAAAACTGACAATGCAGGCTTGAAAAGTTTTCCCATTGTGAATCTGAATGAGATTCAGCCTTTAAATGATGAATTATTCCCTACAGGTACGGATGTTCTATGGTTGTATGGTAAGAGTTTAAGCAGTGTAGAACTTCCAGGGTGGAACGGATTTATGGAAAATGCAACCCGAAACGAGTTCTATCAACGTTCCAAGATTATATGTCTTCCTTTCATCAATAATCCACCGACGCAATATGACACGATTTATTCAGCTCTTCGACTCGTGGTCGACAAATGTACAGCAAGTGATCAAAATACATGTTTTGTCACCTTCGACCAGCCTCTCTATATTAAAGTACAGGACATAATAAGAAACTGTAATGACCCTGCATTGAAAAATGTGGTCCTGCGCCTAGGGGGATTTCATCTTCTCATGTCCTACATGGGAACTATTGGAACCATCATGGCTGGAAGTGGGCTTAAGGAGCTTCTGAGTACGGTGTATGCAGAAAATAGCATTGAAAAGATGATGAACGGCCACGCTTATTCGAGGGCAGTGCGAGCACATAATTTAGTTCATCTTGTTTTGGGAAAACTTATTTGGGAGACAGTTCAACTGACAGAAGGTGAAAAAAATATGATGGAAAACGTGCTTATTGATTTGGAGACATGTGTTGTTCTAACTATTCAGGAAAGCGAGGAATTTGAAATTATCAACAGAAAATTCAGAGAGGCTATGCATAACCTTGAAAGTCATGGGTTCACTGCTAAGCTGTGGATGCAATATTTTCGTATGGTCACTTTAGTAAAGCAGTTTATAGAAGCAGAAAGAAGGGGAAACTGGCATTTCCATCTTGCTTGTGTTCAAAAAATGTTGCCCTACTTTCATGCTGCAGGACATTTCTTCTACGCAAAATGCGCTCATCTATATCTGCAAGATATGTTAGCTTTAGAAACCAGAATGGACCCAGTTGAATACAATGCCTTTACGACCCGTGGATGTTTCACCGTCAGGTGAACAGGAAATTTCTGGTCTGGTATATGGACCGATCAGACCATAGAACAGACCCTGATGAGAATGATGAAAACATCTGGAGGGCTGACAACAGGTCGAGGGATTACAGATGCTGTGCTTACTCGCTGGACGCTGGTGATGGTGTACCTCCAAAGTATTTGCTATGAAATTGAAAAATACTGCGGTATCACGTCAGCCAACTCTGAACAACACATAGACATGAGGCCTGCGTGTGTTGCTCGAGATAGAGAAGATGCTGCAAAACTCTATAGGTGGTTTTCTCAACACTATCCATTCCCTCAAAATGATGCAATAATGTCCATTTATTCAGGAACCATTGGGGATGAGGAAGTTAACTGCCACCAGTCTGAACAGATTGGAAAAGATGGATTAGCAAGAATTGTCGGCAATAATTTTCAAGATGTTAAATTTTAACGCAAGAAGAAGGTAGTGACCCTCGCTGGCACCAGTAATACTGTAAAAATTGGAAACGATAAACTAATTACAGATCCCTTTACAAAATTTCACAGGTTGTGCATTTCCAAACAATCTGATGAAGATTTGAAGAAATTCTTCAAGTTCGAGCTATCTCCTTAACCCATGTCATTGTTTTCAGATGCAGGTATGCGTAAGGGGAACAAATCATCATTTTACGATTCATTTATTCCACTCAAGAAAGAAGACATCCCTGATGGAAGTAAATATGTTGTTGTCGATGGCGGTCATGTTTTACATAAAGTAGTGTGGCGTAGACATACTTCATTCACGGCTATAGCAGACAGCTACATAAAATATTTGCGAACCCATTACGTATGAACGTTTCTGTAATCTTTGATGGTTACCCTTTAAGCGCTGAACAAAAAAGTCACCAAAAACTGCGAACGACTTCGTAGGGCTACCCATTCTGCTCCAGACATCATCTTCGACAAAACCACTGTGTTTCAAAGTACACAAGAAACTTTTCTTGCCAATGATAATAACAAGAGGCACTTCATTGATTTTTTGAAAGATGTATTAGAAAAGGCTTCAATACAAGTGCAACAGACAGTTGAAGACGCTGATGTATTAATTGTCAATACTGCGATTTCAAAGGCCTCTCAGTATGATAATGATAATGTCTTCGTAGTCGGGGAGGACATTGATCTTCTTGTACTCTTCACTGCATTACCATCGCCTCACAAAAATAATGTATTTTTTTCAAAAGTGCGGAAGAGGTAAAGCTCCTGATGTATTTTACTCAGCTAATTCGTTTCGCTACAGCTTTTCCAACTTCCTGCTGTTCCTCCACGCTTTCAGTGGGTGTGATACCACCTCAGCACTTTTTGGCCACGGGAAAAACCAGTTTTGTTCACTGGTTGTAAAGTATCCCGAACTTCAAGAGGAAACAACAGCTTTCTTGAACCCTGATGCAAAGTTAGAAGAATTGGAAAAGGTGGGAGAGTATTTCCTGGTTCGATTGTATGGAGGTGACCTAGCAACACAAAACATCGATGAGCTTCGATACTACATCTTCATAAAATCTGCTGCCAGGACGAATTCAACCTAGCTAGGTTACTTCCAACAAGAGACACTGCTCAACTACATACGATGCGTACATACCACCAAGTTCAAGCATGGTTAGGCAAGAATAATGACCCATTGATGTGGGGTTGGGTGAACACTTCACTGGGGCTCTCCCCATAAAAGCCAAGAATGACGCAGCCCAAGATTAAACCCTTCAGACCATATTCTGCGCTTGAAAAAAAGGATGTTTAAAAGCATGTGGGTGTCGAAAAGCAGGACTGAACTGCACAAACATTTGCAAACATTGCAATGGCCAGTCTTGCGAAAATACACCGGAACTTTTCCTAGCCTCTGACGTAGAGGAAGAAGACGATCTCGAACCCATCAACATGCTGCGAGAAAACGAGGACGAAAATATTGAAAATCTTTTGGTCGACATTATAAACATTGGTATAGCAGTAGAAAATGCCGATGAAAATCCCGCTATCGACCGCCCAGGCCCTTCTAAGTGCCAAAAATCGTAAGTGACTTTAACATTATAAAATTTATGTAAAGATTTTTATAAATTGTAAAATTGTGTTTAAATGTGTAAATAAATTCATTAAGTTACACGTAACTGGTTTTTAATACTGTTATTGACCCTCACTTAAATAAATATGAAAAAAAAATCAATACTAGAGGGATGCATTTGGCGAAAATGATATTTTCCAAAACTTTGTATCTCGTGATATTTTTAACACAGTTAAACCAATCGGTAATCCAATTGTAGCAAATTAACTCTTGTGTGAAAATTATTACATAGTTTTCTATCTTACGACTCGTAATTTTAAAGTTAAGTGTAAAAATTGACGGGAAATACTCGAATTTTGTTTTTTTTGGAAAATTTTGCCTAACTTTGAAGAGTTATAACTCGTCAACTATTACAGGTATAAAAATTGAACTGTACTCAAACTGTAGCAAATTTAGCACACTTTCAAAACAGTTCAACAACATTTTTGTTAGATAGGGAGTTAAGCAGATATTTGGTAAAAACTAAAAAAAGTCCGATAAATTAGAGGTTTTTCCAAGATGGCGGCGCCGGCGGCAAAAATTTTTGTTGGCAAACTTGTGGAAATTAGTCAGAATACCAGCCCATACATCATATTCAAAAATTAGCTCTACACTAATTATTGTAATCATTTTCTACCATTTGACTGGACTAATTAGTGAGTGCATATTTTTTTGCTCCATGCTCCATGAACTTTTGAAATCCGATTGATTACGAAAATCTCCCGCCGGTGAAAATGACGTACGCACTAAATTTTCGTGACGTATGTACTTTGATTGTGCTTTTTTAATCTATTTTTTAATATAATTTCCAAACGGTTTGAAATTTATTATTGGTAATAAATAGACGTCGTTGTCACCTTTATAGGTACCTGCTGTAAAAATTTGAACGAAATCCGTTAAATATTTTTTGAGTTATGCTTGACGAAAAGTTTTAATATCCGCCGTAGCTATATATGGAGCAAAGTAATACTGCGCTGTGTATGAGTCTTCGTGCCACTCAGACAATAACATCTATTGGAAAGTTTTAAAAGCGTTATTTGACCCCTGGGTAAGTTTATTGTTAAAATATTTATTCAAATGCATTTGTAATTCGTTCGTTTCAACGATTACTATAACCCATGGCTGTCATTGCCGACTATTTTAGGTAGCTTTCAATACAAAAAAGTATAAAGCTACCTATTGCAGCCGTTCGGAGGAAAGCAGTTCCGGAAAATTTCGATATATTTTCACCGATCATGACCCCCAGACACCAAAACCACCCTCCGTTCAAATGTTGATTTATATACACATATATATATATATATATATATATATATCCATGTATATATATATATATATATACATATCTGACCTATGTCATACGATAACGACGATAACGCTCGTATTTATAAATCAATTTTGATGAAACTAATTGTGTGTATTAAGCTAAAGCTAACCAATGTCTCGACCGAGTTCGTTGGCCAGCTTGGTCCGCCATTTTGTTTCAAGATGGCGGCCATTTAAAATTTAAAACTAAAATAAATATACAAAAAAATTAAAAATTCAAATTTATTTTTTAATTACGTGTTAGGCCTTAATACAAGGATTCCAGAGCATTTTTTGGTTTACCTCTATCTTAAAAAATGGCTGAGATAGAGCAGTTTGAAATTCTAGGGTGGCTGACATTTTGAAACAAAACAGCACATTAACGCGATTACTCGCAAATTATTTTCTTTCATTGTTGTAATAATTTTCCCAATCATACGCATAAAACTATATATTCATATCCGTTAGCGCCAAAATTGGCGACATTGGCGACAAAATTGGCAAACTTGGAGACATTTGGTGAAATATCGCCAAATTTGGCGACCAAAATAAGTCTTCATAAATGAAGCCAATTTGGCTATTGCTCAATAATTTGGCGAATTTCTTATTCAAATTCAGTATTAACGAATCTTTTGTAACCGTTTCTTTGCATTTAAACTTGCTGTTATCGTGTAACATTAGCTAAAAATTTAAAACGAAGATATAGGAAAGCTACCTTTTCCTCCCGGTACAGGCCGGAAGGACTTTTTATATTTTATCCACACCACTTCTTTTAAAGAAAAATTTTATAGTATATTTCTCTTGCAAATATTATTGATATGTATTAAATATATATGTATATGTTTATGTTAATATGTATGTGTTTAAACATTTGAATCCATTTCTAGAATTTAGTTTTTATTGAGAAATTCTGTGTGAAGAATTTCACATAGTGATTTATTGAGAAATCACGAAACGTCTGTCATTACATAAGACATAATGCACACTCGTGCAATACTGTACATGACACGGTTGTTAAACCGATTCCGTATAATTTTTGCTATTTCAAAATTAAAAGATTTGTATTCGAAAATAGTGGTACTCCAAAGCAAGTATCAAGCGACCATTTAAAAAAACGTAAATTTAGCTATGTGAGCGTGTATTTTGAAATGCTATATCTTTTATTTTTCACTTGAATGATTCTGTCATAGATATAGCCGAACCTTAGTTTCGTGAAATTTAAGCGTAAATTTCACAGATTAATCTTGCGCCTTTCACTGAAACCACCTCCAAAAATATCTGACACTAGTGAAGTTATAATTACGCTAAGATTATTGAACCTGAGAAAATACATTTTCCGGAAATCGCTTTGAGCTCTCAACAGCAATATTTAGAGAGAACATTTTCTGTCAATCTGCCGCCTAATTTTACGATAAACTGACAAGACGGTATCAGTTTCTCTTTTCGAAGTTTTATATTGTTCTTTGTGTGGTTATCTAATACAGTTCCAAGATATTCTCTTAATCTGTCAAAAATATTTCTAGATTACATTTTTTTTTTTATTCAAGAAAACCGAGTTCGAAAGACTTTGTGTTTTATAATAAGCTGTAAAAATATACATATTTAATTTATTGTTTAGAAGCTATGGATTATCTTATCATATTTTCGTATACTTTATCTTATCTTATTTTTGTTTACTTTTATAGTTTATACTCATGAGTTTGTTTCTCTTAAATGAGTAACGAATGTAATATTGTTTTTTCTGAATCCGTTTCAGTCATTTAAAATACTTATTAAACGCGATGTGTTTGTTAAAAGATTATAAAAATAATTATTTGCACTATACATGATCTATGCTAGTTTATCAAAAATATCTGCTTACCAATAAGCATTTGCTCGGTTTTTTTATATAATATATAACAAAAAGTGTGAAAGTTGTCCTTGTATTTTGAAAATGTACTTACAGAGCTCACTTACACTAAGTTGTCAGTCTGGCTTCCTTTTAGGTAGATTTCGTGAGAAATAGTCCCTATTACATACTCCCTCAGTGACGGCTCCTGACTGGTTTTATTTGGGCACTAAATGCATGGCTGCCAAATTTATTCATTTCGGATCACTAATTTTCAAAAGAAATTTTTGTCTGATTTATTGGCAGAAAATTCTGCCATTTTGAAAGTAAAGGATTTCTTTAAAAAATAATGTTACGGCAGGAATAAGTTTTACAGTCATGTATTTAGTGCCACAAAAATAGCCAGTTAGAAGCCTCCACTGTTCTCCCCTATGTATGTATATATACAGGGTGTTCCGTTAAAGGGGTCCAATATTAATAGGGGTAATAGAGGAGATCACATGGAGCATAAATCAGTATATAAAGCCTGGTCGGATCTCAATAGTTTTCAAGTTACAGCAAATAGAATGAAAATTCGGAAAATTGTAAAAGAACCCTCATTGCTAAACTATCGATAACGCTACATACAAACGAAGCACATTTTTAGAAAGAGCAGAAAAAAACCTACAAATTACATCAATTGTATTAAAATAGCAATATTTATTGACGAGTTACAAGCCCTGAAACAGTGAAAAAAGTACGAAATCCAATATACATCAAAATAGTTAATCGTTAATTCCAAAAAGACAACTCTAGCTACAACAAGGAAAATGTAGTAAAATTTGGTCCATTCCGAAAACTTTCGAAAAAGCTTACAATGAACCATATCGGTTTAATTGTGTGAGAGAAATTAATCAGTTTCTTAGTTACAACTCCGCTTTCTTTGACACTAGCAAAGGTTAAACTCCGCCCATCACGATTGGAAACACCGCCTTTTTAATTACTCTCAACTATACATTTTCGATCATGCTTCTTCTGAGATGCAACATTTTTAATTATTCAAGAGTTGAATGAACCAAAATAACTTTACAATAATAGTCTACATTTTAAAGTGGTCTTTTATTGATATAAAGCTTAAGTTAAATTCCTTAAAATTAAACTGGTGGTGAAAATTCGGAAATAATTAAAAATATTGCGATTTGTAACTATGCAAGAAGTTTCAGTACATGTTTTACATGGACAATTATTGTATGTATATGTGCATCATAATTTATGATAGGAAATAATAATAACAAATAGCATAATAATTTTATTAATTATAAATTTAAAAAAGACACTAAATTTTAAATTAATTCATACAAACTTTGTAATTTACAATTTGAGTACACCACAGTCTGTGACTTACAAAATACTGTGCCAAAAAGTGTTGAAAATAAAAGAAAAATGACAAATAAAGAATTACATTCCACGTACTTTATGACATATGTGAAGCATAGTCTTCTGGCCTGCGCTGCACAGTTCAATGTCAGAAGGCAGACGAACGGACATTATTATAATAGGTGTTCGAAGTTGCGCCCATTAACAGAATCGCACAGCCGACAGCGACGTCGTAAAGATTGGCGAACACGCCGAAAAACTCCGACGGAGTTGGGAATGTCTCCTGCAGCGACAACGATTCGCGCTAGTAAAACCTCCGGTGTATCCACAGGCGTTTCATACACCAGTGATTTAAGGTGTCCCCAAACAAAAAAGTCTAACGGATTGAGGTCTGGAGAGCGTGCAGGCCAAGCAACAGGTCCACTGCGTCCAATCCATTTCCCAGGATATGTTGAATTGAGGTGATTGCGAACACCTATGAAAAAATGTGCCGGTGCGCCATCGTGCATAAACCACATATTGTGGCGCAATGTTGCTGGCACATTTTGCAGTAACTGCGGTAAGATATCCCGTAGGAAAACCAAGTACGTACTGCCATTGAGTACATCTGGGAGTAAATATGGTCCTATGAGATAATCGCCGAGGACACCTGCCCATATGTTCACACTGAACTTTTGTTGCGCGTTCGACGGGAAAACAGTGTGCGGATTTGTATATGACCATGTGTGCATATTGTGCGTGTTTACCACGCCCTCTCTCGTAAATGTTGCTTCATCAGTAAATAAAATATTTTCCAGAAATTGTGGATTATTTTCTGTTACATTAAGCAACCAGCGTACGAATTCTGTCCGCTGAGCACAATCTGTTACTGATAACAGTTGTACCCGCTGCACATGAAAGGGGTGCATGTTTTCTGCACGCAGAACACGCCACACACTTTGGTGAGAAACACCGACTTCAGACGCAGCAGCTCGTGTACTCGTGGAGGGGTTATCTTTAAAAATATTCAGTACATCTTCTTCCATTGCAGGTGTTCGTACATGTCGAGGTTTCCCTGCATCAATGCTTGCTGTATTAAACGATCCAGTCTCCCGTAATCGTCTATCGATTTTTATGAAGAGTTTCGAACTTGGGCAACGTCTCCTTGGAAATTGCTCACGGTACATGCGCTGTGCTAGACATGCATTTCCATGAGCTTGCCCGTACATCAGATGCATGTCCGCATATTCTTCGTTAGAGTATTCCGGCATAATTATTATACATCAACTTACTACAATCCCACTTACAACAGCCTCCCTTTAACATAACGCCCACTGATGACTGCTGTTTTATTACACTTTTCTTCCTATACACATAGAAAATTTGCATAAAAAGTACTTCTTCTTCATCATCCTGAAAGTTCATGGAGGAAACGCAGCAGTCACGGAGTTTGCTTTAAGACAAGGCGAGAGCTGCACAATATGTCATTCACTTGACCAGACTGAATAATGAAAGGGTATTGATAGAGGTTGATCAGAAATGTATAATTGAAAGATATTAAAACGGGGTGTTTACAATCGTCATGGGTGGAGTTTCGCTCTTTCCGAGCGTGCAACAGTACAGAGTTGTAACTAGGGAACTGCTTGATTTCTCCCATACAATTAAACTGATATGGTTTATTGTCAGCTTCTTCGAAAGCTTTCGGAATGGACCAAATTTTATAACATTTTCCTTGATGTAGGTAGAGTTGCATTTTTGGAATTAACGATTAACTATTTTGCTAAATATTTGATTGTGTATTTTTTCACTGTTTCAGAGCTTGTAACTCGCCATTAATTCTCAATATTCTAAAACAACTTATGTCATTTCGTAGGATTTTTTCTGCTCTTTCTAAATATGTGCTTCGTGTTTATGTAGCATTATCGATAGTTTAGCAATGAGGGTTTTTTTACAAATTTCCGATTTTTCATTCTATTTGCTGTAACTTGAAAATTATTGAGATCCGGCCAGGCATTATATACTGATTTATGCTCCGTGTGATCTCCTCTATTACCCCTATTAATATTGGACCCCTTTAACGGAACACCCTGTATATATATATATATATATATATATATATATATATATATATATATATATATATATATATATATATATATAAAGTTTTGAAATGGGGGTGGTTCTGGGATCTAGGGGTCATGATCGGCGTAGATCTGCAAACGTTTTTCAGAAATTCCAACATAGGGGAGAATGCAATAGGTACTATTTCCTATATATATATATATATGTATATATATATCACTTTTTTATGGACAGGATAACCTGAAGGGCATGTGAGCCGTACTCACACAGTACCCAGCTTTTAGGTAGATTTCGTTAGAAATACTACTTATTACTTTCTCTCCTATATTGGAATTTCTGAAATATTTTTGCAGATCTACACCGATTATGACTCCCAGAACCCAAAACAACCCCCAGTTCAAAACTTTATATGCCTATCTATCTGTCTATCTATATGTCTATAATAAGCGCATATGTATGTTTAAAATGATCTACTTTTAAATATTTACAAAGATAAGATTTTTAGTTATGACTATTTTTATTCATTAAAAAATGTAAAATTTAAAAAATTTTTACAAAAATAATTTTTTTTTGCTTGGTTAATGAAATAATTTTGGCCTAAGAGTAGGCCATTTTTAAAATACATATGTGCTTATTATCTACTTCAAATTTCATAACAATCCAGTCATACGTTCTCAAGATATGCGCGCAATGACTTACGGAATAAAAAAAAGAACAACTTTATTTTCAAGAATGCTCAAATTCTGTAAAACACTAGTCAGTTTCTAATGGTATTATATCAAAAAGCACAATCTGCTTAATCAACAGTCAAAATTTCATGCCCATACACAAAAAAGTTTTGAAGAACACTAATTCAAAGTTTGAAAGTTTTTGTTGATTTTCGGCGAGATTAAAAGTTACAAGACGCCTTAACTTCGAAATATTTCCGTGCCTGTAGTCCCAACAGGCAAGGAATTTTTTTCTTATATTTTATGCATTCGGAAATTTAATTTTCAAAAATCCCATAACGAATACATTTTACTAATTGGTTCTGGTTCAAATATTTTATGAATAACCAAACCCTTTTGATCCAGCATTACGAGGTGTACATTTTTAATTTATACTTATTTTTTATAATTTTACAAAATGTACTAAAAACTGATAATTAAAAGTTACTGCCAAATCGTTGCAATATAGCAAGAAAACATCATCTGATGTCGCTGCACGACATAAAATCACTCGGTACAAACAGTAAAAGTTCAAATTATATAGTTAAGAGTTTTAGTACTTACGACGTTTGGATTTTTAAGGTGAAAATGCAATTTGTCCTAGTACGAAAAGTTTTGTTAACCTACATTTTTAATCATTCTTAAGCTTGTAGTATATGTGTATGTAGTTGAAGCATTTCAAACACTAATAAAAAGTACATGTGGTATAAAAGCAAGTTTAGAAAGCGAAACTTCTATAAAAACATTTGCTTAAGAGAATTCGCAAAAATCTTGCGGAGTGGTTCTCAAACTATGAACTGTTACCCAGTATTAGGTTTTCAACAATAAAATATTAAAATTATATACTATAAAAATATAACGATGATAACAAGATGCTAATTTACAGGGTTCGTACGGTTTACCACATTTTTAATAGAATTTTTCACATTTTATAAAGGCAGAAAAGTATTATAAATTCTGTAATTAAACGAGGCGGCTGCGATTTCTGCTATTTTAATATTAAATAGAAATTTTCTAATCCGAAAAAGTGGTGCGAGACTACTTTGAAATTCTAAGGGGGGGGGGGGGGTACGCACCTTGATAAGGCGAAAAATTCTATTGAAAAACTGTGGTAGAAGTGTACGAACCCTGATTTAAAGGATATAATATAGATACATAATTCGAGAAATGACGTGTTTTAATAATTCTTAACAAGTCAAAATTAACAACTTTCAATCTTGATATATATTTTTTCTCGCTAGTACAAAATAATGTCATATCTCGCATCAATTTGTAAGCTGCATTTTTTAAACAATGCATTGTTATATAAACGTATTTCTTTAAGTAGTAAGAAAAAATGTAAAAATGTAAAAATGTAAAATTAATGTAAATGTAAATGTAAATGTAAAATTAATGTAATGTAATGTAAAAATTATTTCATTTTTACATTAGAATTACCTACTGCTGTAGGCCATAGGCCTAACAAAATGGCGGCTGTCGTAGGCGGTTTTTTCAACTTTTGTACGATTCCTTGAATTTTAAAACCAATATTTTCTATTCTTAGTCTTATTTAATCTGAGAAAAGAAAGCAAAGACTACGTTTGTAAAATACTAGTATTTAAATTTGCCGGAACGTACAAACGCTGAATAAAATCCTCCACGACATTTTTGACTCAGCGCGTATGCCTAGAACTAAAATGGTGGGGTGTAGTTAGAGAAACAGATTAATCTCTCAACATTTTCGAAACGATATTTACCAAACAGAAACCTGTATATCGTCGCTACCATGTCAAACTATCGAATATAAAAAAAGGTATTTTTCATTACTTTTACAAATGGGCCAATTTTCACCACTAAATTTGAATAGTATTCTTCACCAGGTTTGCCAGTTTGGCATCCTGATTCATTCAGAAATTCGAAATTCAAACACGAAATTTCGAACAGAATTCTGTGCTTTATTAATTGACAGACATTTAGTGATTATTTAAAGTAACAATTTGCCTCTCAAAATTTCCGGTATGAATTCGGAATCTCTGAATAACTAAAAAGGCTAAACTGGCAACCCTGTTCTTCACACAAATTTTACTAGTATTCTTACTAGTCGAAGAATTCTAATAAAATTTAGCGGTGAGAATCGGCTCATTTTTAAAAGTAATGAGAAATGCATTTTTTTTTCACATTCGATAGTTCGACATGGTAGCGACGATATGCAAAATATTTGCTATATTTAGAAAAAAATCTTAAAACAGCCTTCTGATTGTTTCGTCTCAAAAATAAGTTAAAATGTCTCTGGATGCTGTGATAGTCGTATGTATATACTTTATTGTAATAAATAAACAAAAACTGTACCTAAATTCAAAATTATTAGCGAAAGTTTTTAATCTTTAAACTGCCGCGTAAAAATGAAGTTTCGGGACGACTTATCTAGCAAATGCATTCCTAGAATTCAATTCTTTAGGAAGTACATGCAAATACTATTCGTTTAACCCTTTCAGGGGCAAGCAATTGTGTTCCTGTAACGTCGAATTCACACCGGTATTTTCGAAAGAATTTAGTTCAAAATAAGGAAATGCAATTTTTCAACTTTTCCCGTCAAAGTTAAAAAAGTAAAATTTTATTAAAAGTTTCTGGTTTGAATCGGATTAAAATTAGGTGGTATATAATATATACCACCGCCCCTCAAAGGGTTAAATACAATCCCTTTCTTGCGATTTCGCAAAACTACAGAATAGTAAACGATTTTACATTCATGACCTAAGAATTTCTGAGGCGTAAAACTACATGATAGAAATTGAAATTTGTCCGTTATATGAATTTCAACTTATCATAGTACTTTCTTTCTAAAGTTTGCTTCCGAACGTTTTGTTAAATGACATTTTTAATGATTGGTTTAGCTTTTAATCTAGGTTTATCTGTCTCGAACATTTTGAATACTATTAGAAAGCGTTTTTGGTATAAAGGCAATTTCAGAAAATAAAACTTATAAGGGACTTATAAGAGAATTTCGAAAGATTCAGAGAATGAAATTCTAGAATTCAATTCTTTAGGGAGTGTTACTCAAATACGATTTATTTAAGTAAAATCCTTTTCTTACGATTTCGTGAAAGTATGGAATAGCTAATACATTTTATATTATTTTTGTGCTAAATAATTCCTTTGATGTAAATGTTCTTGATAATAATTGAAATTTATATCTCATGTCTCTAATTCAATTTTTGCTTAATACGAAAAGTTTTATTAAAAGGCGTTTTCTATCTATTTAGCTTGTAATACAAGTATATCTGGTTGAAGCATTTTAAATGCTGGTATAAAGCATTTTTTATTATAAAAACAATTTAAGGAAATGAAAATTCACAACTCAAAACAATCCGCTTTTCTTCTCAAAAGTCAAACGAACGTACTTTGAACCAGAAAATTTGTTTAATAAAATGTGTCTCGTTTGTATGTGATGCTTATGAAGCTATATTTTAAAATAAAATTTATTGTTAAGCACGTTTGCATGTTTAAAAAAAATCCGGAAGGTTTGCATATATGAAACTTATATAAGCGACGTGGTGTTAGAGAATGTCGAAAGATTTAGCGAATGTCTTTCTAAAATTCAAATGTTTTGGAAGTATATAAAAATACGATTCGATTAAATAAAAATCCTTATCTTTCAAGTAGTGAAAGTGCAGAAAAATAAATAATTTTGTACTTCCAGTCAAAGAATGTTTTAAGGATTGAAAAATTTCCAACTGAATGGAAAGGCACCGCCCCCTGAATACTAGGCCTGCGCGTTGAAAAAAATGGCGGCTGCCGCAGGCGGAATCGTTTGTACGGTCCCTCGAACTTCAACACCAATAATATCTTAATGTTATCTTTGACTTATTTGATCTCTGAAGAACAAGGCGAAGAAAATTTTTAGAAATTATTGGTGTGGAATTTCGAGGGACCGTTCAAATGCTGAAAAAAAAATCGGCCTGCGACAGCCGCCATTGTTGTCAGCGCTCAGGCCTAGTATTCAGGGGGCGGTGGGAAAGGTATCTATGACGAGGGTTTAACCCAAAATCTATTCGCATAACCTTCCTACCCTGAATGGGTCGAATCGACCCACTTCTACAAATTATTTAATTCGATTGGAACCAGATTTTTTTTATCATAAAGTGAGTTATATAAATGCTACAGAGAACAATGTTAAATAAATGTGATAAATCATTTCTAGAAACAAATTCTGGTGGAAATGTTTTTATCAACATTAAATAAAATTTCAACAGGGTACGAAGGTTAACCCTTTCCGGCACAAACAAATTCTGTTCGAAAAATGCGAAATTACTGACTGACACCGGAATTTACAAACGACTTTTTTAGAAAAGAAAAATTCCTTATTTTAAGCTTCCATTACGGAAGAAAAATTTTATTAAAATATTCTTGGTGCCGAATGCAAGTTTGGAATTAAAGTTAGGTGTGCCTGGAGTGGGACCACTGTGTCGGAAAGGGTTAAATGGCTTATGCTCTGCCTATTGATCTACCTGTACCGACAACCGGCCGAGACATTTCACCCAGATAACTTCATTAGCAATAGCATCTTGTCTGCAATGCAGACATGTCAACAGGATGTACCGCAGAAAATGGAACTAATTAAAAAAGAAACCAAAAGTACCCAAGTTCCAAGTCCTGGTCCCGGCATATTTTCGCTCTGTTGGAAAAAATCTCAACTATGATACTCCAACCATTGAATATAATTTATCTAGTTGAATATACTTTCCTCTGTTCATTATGACCTAATTACATAGTATACAGGAGTTTCCGTGCTATATCAAGATTCATCATGTAAATGCTATAGTTATAGCTCGGATGAATGAAATTAGCGCTGCAGTTCGCAGCCTTGTCCAACAAATAAGAGTGAAATATGCCAGCCCACGATATCGTCGGGATAGCTCAATAGGGAGAGCGTTGGTACAGCAAACCAAAAGTTCCCAGCTTCGAGTCCTGGTCCCGGTATATTTTCGCTCTGTTGGAAAAAATCTCAACTATGATACTCCAACCATTGAATATAATTTATGTAGTTGAATATACTTTCCTCTGTTCATGATGACCTAATTACATGGTATGCAGGAGTTTCCGTGCTATTTCAAGATTCATCATGTAAATCCTATAGTTATAGCTCGAATGGATGAAATTAGCGCAGCAGTTCGCAGCCTTGTCCAAAAAATAAGACTGAAATATGCCAGCCCAGGATATCGTCGGGATAGCTCAGTAGGGAGAGCGTTGGTACGGCAAACCAAAAGTTCCCAGCTTCGAGTCCTGGTCCCGGCATATTTTCGCTGTGTTGGAAAAAATCTCAACTATGATACTCCAACCATTGAATATAATTTATGTAGTTGAATATACTTTCCTCTGTTCATGATGACCTAATTACATGGTATACAGGAGTTTTCGTGCTATTTCAAGATTCATCATGTAAAATTCTATAGTCATAGTTCGAATGAATGAAATTATAGCTGCAGTTCGCAGCCTTGTCCAAAAAATAAAACTGAAATATGCCAGCCCAGGATATCGTCGGGATAGCTCAGTAGGGAGAGCGTTGGTATGTCAAACCAAAAGTACTCACGTTAGAGTCGTGGTCCCGGCATATTTTCGCTCTGTTGGAAAAAATCTCAATTATGATACTCCAACCATTGAATATGATTTATGTAGTTGAATCTACTTTGTTCATTATGACCTATATTAAACAGTTTGGTAAGTAGATGAACATCATTATTTATAACTGAATCATACTGATTGGGTTAAAAATAAAAATTTCGTATGACATCCTTAGCTTGTCAGTATGATTGATTTAAAAATAATAAAGTGCATCTACGTAATACGAATCTTTCAAGGAAATATCCCTTACAAATTACCTGGAAATTCTAGCTTACTGAAAACATTTTATGCTTTACAAACATTAAAATTTATTATACACAGAATTTTAGTGGCATAAATTCCGTATTTCTGAAATAAAATATACATAACCACGTAAAACCGGCATCGCGGAAGTAAACCGTTTTAACCATGCCATCAAATTATACGTATTTAACACCGTTATTTTTAATTGTAATCTTTGTTTTAGTTGATCCCAAAAACTACGATTAAAAAAGCCGAAAATTGCTATTTGAAAATAGTGGTGACAAAATATCGTAGAAGTTGGTCGGTATAAATTACATAATATACAACGACGTGTTTCTGCTGATTTTTTTGTGTGCCCCACCCTGTATAAGGGAATTTTAAAGAGTTCATTCTTACTTTCTTTTATTAAATATTTTGTACATTCCTACTCTCATTCTTAAATATTTAAAAGTAGATTCTTTAGACAATATGTAAAAATAAAAATATTAAATAAGGTTTTTGAATTTCTTCGAGTGCAATTTGAGTAATTAGTAACTTTTTATTTAAGACTAATGAGCTTTATTTCTATCTAATCATAAAAAACTTCTTTGATATTAAATACTTATTTTAAATGCATACATAGCCGTTTTTTTCTTTTACTTTTAGAGTTAAAGAGAAAAATGAACAATAAATTATTTCGCATTTCATTTTTCACTCCATCGTTTTATTTGCGCTTCTCTTTTGACGTGATAATGAGAAAAATCCTGTATATTTTGTTCCTCCCAAAGAAACTGAGGAGATCCTAGAGATATTTGAAAACATCTGAAATAAATTTGAATGCAGCAATATGGAAACTGAATTTTGGTGTATTTCAGCTTTTGATGAATGTAAAATAAGGAATGGATTTTGCATTGGTCTTGATTTTTGAATGATTCGCTAAAGAAAAACTGCGAAGTCACGATGTCATTAGCTTTCTAAACAACAGCATCAACAACCAAAAACAGCTTTAGTAATATTAATAATAAGAATAAGAATAAAAATTTTAAACTGTCAGATTTTGTTCTTGAACAGAAATTGCTATATATGTGTTTAGTTATACCGGGTGAGAACAAAATATTTTCCTGATTATAAATATTTATTTTGCGAAAACTATTATAATTAGACATATGGTTGTTTTGATACATTGTAAGCACTCTTATAAAGTTTTTTAACCCTTTCCGGCACAGTGGTCCCACTCCGGGCACACCTAATTTTAATTCCAAACTTGCATACGACACCAAGAATATTTTAATAAAATTTTATCTCTACAATGAAAGCTTAAAATAAGGATTTCTTATTTTCTAAAAAAGTCGTTTGTAAATTCCGGTGTTAGTCAGTAATTTCTCATTTTACGAACAGAATTTGACTGTGCCGGAAAGGGTTAATAAGACCACATACTTCATGAAATTTCAATTTGTGCTCCCATGGTAGTGCGGAGAGTATCAACGCGGTGTTCTTGTTCTCGCCAACTTCTCGTTACTATGCCTTCAGTAGCAGTACATACACACAGCATCTTTTATCTTAACCTTCTGTATTGCGATCTTGTTGTGCAAATAGAATATAAAAATAGTCGCCAGTGGTAGCTCTGTATTTAGCACAGCAAATACTTTTGAAATCTGTTCAATAGAAGTTAAAATATACGTTATGACTGTTTTCAACATCTGGTGCAATATGTATAAGAGATATAAAGCCCATTTTTTCAGCATATTAAAGCAACATCAACTGGGGAATCTTACATAATAGTAACCCACAACGCAGTAATCGTCTTAACAGTGGTTTGATTTTTTATCAAAATCGGGGTATTTTCTATCAAAATTGACTGTTTGGTGATTCAGACCAATAAGGAAATCTGTCATCTAATAAATTTTTATCTTTCACTGATGATTCTTACATAATAGTAACCCACAACGCAGTAATCGTATTAACAGTGGTTTAATTTTTCATCAAAATCGGGGTGTTTTCTATCAAAATTGACTGTTTGATCATTCAGACTAATAAGGAAATATGTCATCTAATAAACTTTTATCTTTCAGAATTTATTACTTCCTAATAGCATTTTAAACGTATAATCTATGTCAAAAGAAAATGGTACACTCTATTTTATTCATTTCCTTTATCATTATTTATGGCTGTATGTTATATCCGCCAGAATGAATATGATATTAGATACTTTTGTTGAGGTCTTGGACAGATAGTGAAAATGGGCGTGGATATACAAGGAAATGTTTCATGCATATTTTCTGGCAACCTATTCACTATTTCACAAACATCTTTTGCAACATTATTACTATTTATTTAATATAACTAAGCCATTTATTTCTTTTTATATTCAAACAGAAGTAAATTGTATATAAAAAAAATTTAAGTAATATTAATATATATAAATAAAATGTTTATATGTATATAAATACAGTCAAACCTCGTTATACCGCCATTATCCGTTCAAGAAATTTTTGGCGCTATAACGAGTTTGGCGGTATATCGATTTAAAATACAATAAAAATTAATTTTCATACTATTATACTTATATTATTATTATTATAAAAATAAATATCAGTAATGCCTTTTTATTAAATTATCCAATGGTATATAGTATATTATAATAGTATAAATTAATATAATATAATTAATATACATAATATAATTAATGCTACATGATTCAAAATTATCAAATTAATGTATGAAATTAACATGCACTTACCTCTTTATATAGTCAATTTTAGATAAAGTAGATAATTATGTACATAACAGACACACACATACATTAAATATAACACTGAATTATTTTACTTTAATTATCTTTTACAGGAAAATATTTTAATATGCTAGTTTGAGTTTTCCTTTCAATATTGATTTTTTCAATATCTTTTTCTACAACTAAAAGATTGTTCATCATTTTTTTATCAGTTGCATGTTTTTCTAAGAAAATTCTTATTTTCCCAATGCAATTTTTAACTTCATCAGATGTAACATGCGGCGTTTCAGCTTCTTCAGCTTCGCTGTCAGATGAATTTTCATTTTCATTTTGATTGTCAAATCTTCAAATGTTGAAACGCTTTTGTCTATATTAATGTACTCAATTGCCGATAGAGGATGCTCAATTTCTGTTAATTTGTGTATTTCGTCTTGTAGTTCCTGAAGTGCTGTACTGTTTTGTTTTTTAGTAGATCCTTCAGGTTTAATCACTCCAGTATGTTTCCAGCAGTTAACAATAGTTTCTGATGAAATTTCATCCCATGCTTTTTTTATCATTCGAATAGCATCATGTAAAAGGATTGGAGAAAAATCATCTTTACTGATTTTTTTAATGATATGGCGGACGTGATACTTTCGATAATGAGCTTTGAATGAGTTTATTATACCAGCATCCAAAGGTTGCAAAAATCCAGTACAGTCAGGAGGTAAAAATTCAAAGCGGATATTACTCACTGGATATGCTTTGTGACAAGGGGCATTATCCAAAATCAATAAAATATGGCGTTTGCTTCTTTTCATTTCTATGTTGAAATTCGCTAACCATTTTTGAAATAATGCTGAAGTCATCCACGCTTTGTTATTATTCTCATAATCTACATAAAGAGCAGGATTAAAATTTTTAAAACATCGTGGCTTAGCTGATTTTCCAATCACTGTCATAGTTCTTTTATCAGATCCATCACTATTCGTACAGAACACAAGAGACACACGATCTTTTTTTTTTTTTAATCCTTTAGCAGGCCCACTCGAAATTGTTTTATCTGGCTGCAAGCGGTAAAAAAGGCCACTTTCATCCATATTGTAAACGTCCTCTTGTTTATATTCTAAAATCAGCGCACTCAGTTATTTGCGACCATTTGACACAATATCTTCATCAACACCTGCAGTTTCACCACTTCGTATGTACTGAGAGAATCCTCGTCGCTTTTTTAATCTGTTCAACCAGCCACTCTCTGTATTCGAAATCTGTAATATTCATTTGCTTGCCAAGAACTTTTGCCTGCTCTCTGATGACATCTCCGTTGATAGTGGCATTTTTAGCACTCATTTGTGGTATCCATGTGCAAAGGGCATCCTGTAAGTCTTCATGTTTCGCTGTTTTCAGTCTTTTTACAGATGATTGCAGTTCGTTGGTGTTAATCAGGGGCGTGCCTAGCGGGGGGGTGTTGGGGGTGTAACACCCCCCCCCCACTTATTTATAACATTTGGTAAAATTTAGAATAGTCGGTAAGTCGCAAAGTTAAGAACACTCTCTGTAAAAAAGTCCCCTCCACCGTCGTCAGTTTAATTTCAATTCTCAGTTGTCCGTCTTTAAAGGGGAAAAGAAAGAGAATTTCTAGTGTCTATGACTATTTGCAGACTTAAAGAAAAATATTATTTTTTGTTGCAGTGGGGGAAGGGGGCTTAAACCAACTTCTCTTGAATTTTTCGATAAAACAGTACTTAATCTTTCTTAAATCTTTCAAGAAAGGAATACTTTTGCAGGATTATTATTTAGCTCTGCTTCGGCTTCCTCTGGAATTTTGTTCAAAACGCCGACTTTGACAGTATTTTCTGAAAGCCTTTAACTTTTGATTTTTCTAAGTAGTAATCCAGCCGATCGTATTAGAAAGAATTTAACCGAAAACCAGAAATGTTTCATCCTGTCTCGTGGACCTTATCAACCTCGGAGGTCATCGTACCCCATGAATCATGACATAGATCTCAAGAAGCAGAAATACATTTAGCTCCTGCTGGTATAAAGGATATTCATATTTAGAATACAGTGACCAACTGGATGCCGCGTTTTGTTTTCCTTGTTCACTTAGCTCTGATGGCCCGGGGACTGAAAACGCAGAAGAAGCTTGGATCAGTGTTGGTATTCGTGCATGGCATAAGATGAAAGACCGAGGAAAAAACCGTAAAGGCAAGTTAATGGCTCATTTTACGAGCAATGCGCATAGAGCTGCATTTTATAAATCAGATCATTTGGACAAACAAAGTAAGCACGTTGACAGGTTTCTGTATAGTAAACGTAGAGCGTTAGCAGATGCTGGGGAGCAAATTCGTCTAAGAAACAAAGAGATTATTAATATACTTCTAGACTGCACCAGATACCTAAGTGGTCAAACACTTGCATTTTGGGAACAAGAAAGTGACAGTGGTAACTGCATTCAGCTCATTAGATTAATATCCAGGTTGATTCCAACTTTAAAAAACTGGATTGATGATAATCATCTTCTCCCATACCATGCCAACTATCTCAGTAATAAGTCGCAAAATGACTTTATTGGTGTTCTTGGATCATGTGTCCGTGAAAGAATAGTTGCAAATGTCAAAAATTGTGGATTTTTTAGCGTTATGGCTGATAGCGGCAATAATGAACATTCTCAAGGAAGCTTACAACATCTGCGAGACACATGGAATAAATCAAAAATATGAGTTCAATTTGCGGCACAGGCGACGGAGGCCTCCATCGAAGATAGACGAAAATCCTGAAACTGCAGTTCTATTTACAAGAGAGAACTATTTTAAAGCAGAAATTTTGAAGATGCTAGATCAACTTACAACTGCATTTGGAGACATTCATAAGTTGGTATTTGAGAAAGTTAAACCACTGGCCTGTCTTCGTCCATCTAGTATCAAGTATAGCTCTATCGAGGACATTTCTAAACTATGTGAATTATTCCCTGATGGTCTCAAAGATGTAGATAACTTGGAATGTGAAATTGATCTCATGTCCTCAGAAATAGCTAGTTCTGAATCGGTTACAATTGGCGCAGCAGCGCAAAAACTTGTGAGGAAGGCTCATTTGTATCCTACCCTTTCTTTGGCTTACAAGTTGGCCTTAATTATTCCATTAACTGTGGAAATGAATGAAAGAAGTTTCAGCAGGTTAAAGTTAGTTAACATTACTTGCGCACCACCATGTCGGAAGAGCGACTGGAGGAACTGATGCTATTAACCTATAGAGCAGACATAACTGACATGTTGGATTTAGACAGTGTAGCTGGAAAATGAGCTATTCTGAAGGATATGCGGGTGGTAATTTAAAAATGTAGAGAAGGAAATTTTTAGTCTATTATACTAAGATATATCTTATTTTTAACAAGCAATATTTGTCTTTTTTATGTATTTTAAAATGTATACACTTACATTACACAACAGCATGCGACTTTACTTATACAAACATAAATTCCAAAGTACTTCAACGTTCTTAAATTGTTACTTTTGAGAACTGGTTAATGCACGGTACATCCGTACACATTTCCTTTTAAATCGTAAGCAGAATCCTAATTAATAACAGAATTCTCAACTTTACTTTATAGTAAAAGAATAAAAAAAATTTACACATACTGAATAACAGCATTTAATTTTGACTGTGACAACAGAGTGTGGTTAGGCAGAATGCATGTGAGCACTTAGGACTTTGAGTGATTTTTTTTAAATTCACAGTATTGTAGAACAGTTGACTCCGTCACTGAGGGGGGACTATCACAAAGCCTTTCTCACCCCCCCCCCCGGTACCGAACTCACTCGGCAAAATTCAGTTGACACCCCCCCCCCCACTAAAACAGCCTTCGGCACGCCCCTGGTGTTAATCCATTTTTCTGTATTCATCAAAATGTCTCCGATGCAGCGCCTGCTAACAGGCTTTTTCCAGAGTGTAGAAAAATGATTGGAGATGTGTTGCTGCGATACATTCACATTTCTTTCTTTATATTCACAAATTTCCCGCTTTTCTGAAATTGATAAAACTGCTCTTTTCGCCATAATGAGTTAAAATAAAGAGACAGAATGATATTTTACAGATTTAGCTGGTGAATTCTTCGATGTTTCAATCAACGTCCGACCAAAATTTTGAATGAGAGATTTTGCACTGCACACCGTTTTCTTTCTAAGAAATCGACATAAAGTACAGGGAGAAGTTATTTTTTACATTGTTCTCACCTGAGAGAGGAGAGACCCTTTCAGCCAATGTCGTGCCATGCCTTGTTTTCTCCCCGCTCCAGAAGCGGATCGGATCACGTGACTCGCCAGTCTGAATCAGAAGTTTTACTTGCTCGGCACTCAGTGCGCGTTATTTTTCTTCTCCCAATGACAAGTAGAATGGGTAGCAGGTGCATTTTTGCAGGTGTTGAGAACAATATAAATTCTTTGCTATTCAATAAAGTTTGAATTGAGCTTGAAAACATCTCACATGAAAAGGAAGTGTCCTTTGAAATTCTAACAAAAAATTAAAAAAAAGAAAGATATGCAAAGAAAATACAGTAATTTTTAGACATATTTTTTTGGCGGTATATCGAGTTGGCGCTTTAACGGATACATTACATTGAAATTCCTATTTGGCAGATTTGTTCATAGACGCAATTGGCAGTTAAACGGAATTGGCGCTATTTCGAGATGGCACTAAATCGGGGTTTGACTGTACATATATAAACAAGAATAAAAGTTTATAAAAATTTGATTGCTGTTTATGTAATTTGACAACAAATCTCAAATTCTGAATCCCGAAATGCGCCAAGTATCTTTTAAAAAAAAACTTTAACGCTCTATACTAGAAAAGTACCGAGATGTATATTCTAACCACACACAGTATCTATAAATATAATATACATATCTATCTATATTATATCATATGTTATATAGTTATATATAAATGCGTCTGCAAAAGATACGTATACTGCAATAAGTATGCAGCGCAATTATGACTATTAAGGTTAAATGAGAATAATGATAGATTTTCTAATATTTGTAATCGAGTGTACAGCCAAGGTTAACGTAAGCAGGACTACCTCTGTAGAATATTTTTATATTCTATTCGCACCACTATTTAAAAAAAAAATCTAACATTTTTCTCTTTCACATCTTGTCAAAGTGCATGCGAAAAAAATTTCCTCTTCAGAAAGTGCTGCGAGATAGAATTAAAAAGCATTCGTCAGTGGCAGTCTTGCGCAAGGTAAAAAATATATTTGAAACAATGTGGTTTAATGTAAATTTGGATACCATGAAAGGATTTTTATAAAAAATAGTTCATTGTTGCAAATTATATGAGCTAAAATGCGCAAATTGGCAGTGAACCAAATTACGGACGTAGTGCAAACGGGCATGAAGCATAAATACAAGCCAAATATATTGCCAAGTAAATGCGCCAAGCGCTTTTTGTCAAGAAAGATGAAATATATAACAACAGCAAATATACAAAATGCTGCCATATTCTCATAGAGTTCTTGATTTCTATATAGTATCTTTCGATTTGACGAAGGATTAAGCAAATAAATTAAATTATGAATAAAAGTAACATGCTGCAATACTTAGCATACATTTAAAGGAGTCCAAATAGGTCGCAAGAGGCGCCTAGTGTACTAATGTTAGTGATATAAAAGCAATTCGCACAAACTCCGTTACGTAATACATTTTTGAAAGATGAAGAGTGCAAGGCCTCAACTGGTTCGATTTTTGAACACCAATATTACCGAAGAAAAATTTTCGTAGTAGGTTTCTGCAAGATTTGCAAAACAGATTGTCTGCGGGTTAGGTTTCTGAAAAATTTCCAAGAGAAATCTTAAAAAATGTATAGTTTGAAATAAGGGGTATTCATAAAATGGGCCGACTGGGAGGCCTGAGATCGTGAATTTCAAAAATTTAGTTCTTGAGAGAGGCATAAAAATTAACAGATTTCTAAATAAAATAAATGATTTTTCGGAAGACTTCCACAACTTTTACATAAAAAGAAAACACAACCGAACAACAACAAAAACGACAACAGCAGTAATAATAATAATAATAATAAACTCTTTTATCTCTCACAATTTTTTATTTTCCAAAAACATTCATAAAAGTTATAAAGAAGAAATTGTTTATCAACAGGGAAAAGAAATGTTTGTTATCATTTTTTTGTGTAGCGGAAATGTTAAATTACAGAGGTGTTTAAAGTACTAGTGTTAGTGGTATCAAAGCAATTAAAAAAAATACCCATAAAAGCCGTTACGTAATGGGATTGTGAAAGTAGAAAATTGAGAATTCCAAGAATTTATTTCTTAAGGGAAACATAACAATACAAATCTTTTTAAATAAATGCTTTCTCCCGACTTCAAATTATATGAATATCTTTTACGTTCGAGAAAGTAAATTCGAAAGCGTAAAAGAGTCTACAAGAAATTGTATTTCGTCTCATTTTCAACACAACCATTTTATTACACTATTTTAGTTAATTCAGCTTGTTTTTTGTATTTAAAGATTGAATTTTGTAATGGACAGGGTTCGTACGCTTTAACCACAATTTTTTAATGAACGTTTTCTATTTAATATTTAAAAATCAGAAATTGTAAACACCAAGTTTAATTGCAGTACTTATAATATTTTTCTACAATTAAGAAAGGCAGAAAATTCTATTAAAAAATTGTGGTGAAAGCGTACGAACCCTGACCGATTTTTTTACTCATTTTCTAATAGCAGGGTCCTTACGCCTCCGGGAATTTTGAGACCAGGAAATTCTTCGATACCAGTATTTTCTTACAGAAAATCTCACTTTAAAAGATGGCGAAGTTTCGCACGTTTAACCCAGATTTATTTTTCTATAAAAAATACTGGTATATATCCAGGAAAATTTCCTGATCCGTACGAACCCTGTAATAGGCTAGAATTATAAAAACAAGTGGACTCGTGTGTGGATTTCGCAGTGCAGTCTAATACTTTTTAGCAATATTTTTTAGATGCAGATTATCGTAACATTTATTCCATCAAAGTTACTGTAAAAAATGATTGAAGATAGCAAAAGGCACGCGCGAGAAAAAAAAATTAACAATCGTATTGTAACTGCATTAGAAGATGACGTCATCTACTTCTCGAAAAACATGAAACAAAGAAAAATAAGTTGAATGCATTTAAAATAAAACGTAATCAAATATAACAAAGCATTCCTTTTATTCTACACGTGAAATGCCACTGATGCGATCGATCGATGGTGTATTTTTTTCTAAATAATTCAATTTCAATTTTGCTTTTTATCCATAAATATAAAATAAACCCGTGCAGACAAATCATACTTTATATTTTGTGTACTATTTTTTTTTTTTTTTTTTTTTTTTTTTTTATAATCATAGTTGAGCATCATATAACGGGATATTTTATTTTTGTGGAAAAACTAATTTCAGGAAAACCTTTCATTTCCTTTATGTTTTTCAATGCCGATTTAATTTTTATATAACAGCATTTTTTAATTAAAAAAACATGTTTTAACAAAATGTGAATGTACTATGTCAAAAGCTGCTACAAAAAAATTTCGAATAATAACCTCATTCGTTATTGTGCGTTTCGTAAATTCATAGAAAAAAGTATGTTGACAACAGAAATAAAATATATATGATTATGTTCACAGGTGTGTTCCATACAACATTTATATTTTTAAAACTTAATTACAAGCTAATAATTTAATTTTAAAGCGTTTTTCCGTTACTTGCCCACAGGTGATGAATCGCATTGATCAAAATATTCTTTATAGTTACAATTGTATACGAGTTACAACAACAATGAATTTCATTATGTGCCAAACCATGATCAACGATAAAAGTTTTACTAGCTCTGAAACTGGATCACCATTTCGTGATTAGTTAAAGTAAAATTTTTCTCTAAAAATTTTCGGTATGATCTCGGCATCTCTAAATAAATAACAAAGCCAAACTGGCAACCCTGTTTTTCACATAAATTTTATTAGTATTCTTTCTTGGCGAACGAATCTAATAAAATTTAATGGTGACAATCGGCCCATTTTTTAAACGTAGTGAAAAATGCATTTTTTCACATTCGAGAGTTTGACATGGTAGCGACCATATTTCCAAGTCTTTTTTTCCATATTTTAACTTTTTTTCTTTTTTTAGTCTTTCGCATTTATCTAACTTTTATTATAACTTTTATTACAGCTTATTTATTACAATCTTTAATCTTTTAATAAGGCTCAGTCTATTGCTGTGATTTGCACAGGCTGGTCATGAATTATCTTTCAACTTTCTTATAATGCATGTATATGTACAGGATGAGTTCGGCACTTACATTTGAGCACCACTATTTCCGAATAATAATTTTTGTCCTATTTAATAGCAGAATTTGTAAAGTATTTGCAGAATTTCTGCGATTAAATATGGCGAAGATTTTTATTCGGAATTAGTGATGGTCCGTACGGACCAAATAATGACCACACAAACCATGAGAAAAAAAGAATGTGTGTGTGATTATCTTGAAGAATAAATTATTTATCATTTGCATGATTATTTCATAGACATAGCCGAATCTTAATTTTATGAACACTGAGCACAAATTTCACAAGTTGTTCATACGCGTCTCACTGAAAACATGTCGTAAGGTAGCGAGTTCCCTTTACTCTGAAAAACTCGCGGACGGAATTCTTAATATTCACTTTTATGAATCGATCTGTCATAAATTACTTCAACACAACAGGCCTACCACCAGCGACTTTTTTTAATTCTATCTGGCATCCCTTCGCAAAACAGAAATCTTTCACATGCATTTTGACAGCAAACAATTGATGCTTCCAAGGGGATACCCAGTTACAAAGCAACTGCACTTCCTGTATATGGGTAATTGTGTAATATACAGGGTGATTATAATTAAAGTCTCACTTTCAAAATGCTGTAAAAAAGGAACCACTGGTCAGAATGACTTTAAATTTGAACTGAATATACTGGAAGAAGGAGGACACGGTATGACATAAGAAAAAAAGTTCCGAAGTGTATCAATACGTGGCTCTGTAAGCGGCATACTAAGCAAATTAAAAGACACTGATGCGCAATTAAAATCCGAATCATTATGTGCTTTATATGCGGGTTTTGGCCCAACGATAATTAAAAACCGATTTTTCCCATATAATGTGGTACTACCTTGCCGTGGTGGATGGGCTTTCCACTAACAGCACCACAACTGTTGACTTATTTGGAAGTCATTTTTTTCCGTCGAACAACCGAAACACTCATGCCCATTGAACAGTAGGGTTGCTTTACTGTCCAACTCATGCCAAAGCTGCCGTATTTCGATTAAAATTGTCACTTGTAGCTGAATTCCCTTTCGTTATGCCGCTTACAGCGTCCTCTATTGGTACACTTTGGAACTTTTTCTTTCTTATGCCGTACCGTTTCCTTCTTCTTTCAGGTATATTCAGTTCAAATTTGAAGTCATTCTGATCAGTGGTTCCTTTTTTACAATAACTTTAATTACAATCATCCTGTATTTCAGAGAAGAAAAATAATAGTAGTTAAACATTTAACCGTAGCAACACTTTGGCAACAAATGCATGAGAAATGTACTAAAATAATTTTTTTTTAAATAGTGGTACGTCAGAATATAAAAATACTCGCCAGTAGTAGTCTTGCCACAACAAATGTAAATAAAAAGATACCAGGACTTTCATTCTGAGATTTGATACATTCGACATAAAGTACAGTCTGTCAAGTTGAAAGTGCGGAAATTTTTATTCTTCATGAAATAAATTCTTTCTCTTCAGAAAAAGTATTTCCGAGTATTTTTCCCTGATTTTTGGCTTCTTTATTTTTCAATATTTTCATATTAGTCCTTCAAATTTATCTAACGTTAATTTATAAATCTAAGCTTAATATTTATTATGGCTATGTTTATTACAGCATTTTGCACAGGCTGGTCATCAATTAACTTTCAACTTTTAAATAATGGATGTATATCTACAGGATGTATGCCGTTATTACATTTGAACACCATTGTTTCCAAATAGTAATCTTCGCCTTATTTAATCACAGAATTTGTACAATTTCTGTGTAATTTCATGGATTAAATAAGGTGAGGATATTTATTCAGATTTAGTTATGGAATTTACACACTAAGTAAGGACCTTATGCACTATGAATAAAAAATAAATGTGCGTGCGTGCCTGCCTACATAAATTCGATTTTCTTTTCACTTGCTTGATTATTTCATAGACACAGCAGAATCATAATTTTATGAACAAGTTAATCTTACGTCTTTCACCGAAAACTTCCCAAAAATATCTGACACTAGTGAAAATATAAGTTTGTTGAACCTGAGCAAATACGTTTTCCGGAAATTGCTTAGAAGCCTCAGCAGCAAAATGAAGAGAGAGAGAACGCTTACTGTCAAACTGTCACATAATTTTGCGATAAATACGCAAGTAGGCGTCAGGTTTTCTTAGCAGTTTTATATTTTTCTTTGTATGGTTATCTAATGGAGTGCTAAGATATTATCTTAATCTGTTAAAAATACTTTTTGATTACATTTCAGTAATTCAAAAAATCGAACTCGTCAGATTGTGTTATATATTAAAATTGTGTTGTATCGTAAAATATGAAAAGAAAATTAATTAGAAACTGTGAAATATCTTATCGAATTCACATATTTTATGAATGCTTTAAGTACTTACTCATGTTTTACATTCTTAAAAATTAATAACATTGTGTAATATTCTATTTCATAAAGGCATGTCAGCTCCAGGGATGAGATTTCTCCGCTTTTTTGGATACCAGTATAATCTTGGAAAAAACGTTGTTCTCTTAAATCGTAGAATGTTCCGATTAAATAAAAAAACATTTTCTGTAAGATTTTACTGGTATGCGAAAAGCGGAGCAATCTCTGGTTAGCTCTTTTAAAATGCAAAACCTGGTTATTTTTTAACCGCTATGTATTTACTCAAAGCTTAAAAAACAACTACATAAAAATAAACCCTCATCAATTAATAAATAACTCATAATCAATGAAATGTGATAAAAATATTTGTAAGCCACTAAAAATGTGCTAGGTTCTATTTATTGTTTGTAACTGAATGAAATTTAGTACCGTTCATAAAAATTGCACTCGAAACACTACCCCAGTGCATTAACCCTTTAACGGACATTGGTTTCCCTATGAAACCACAAAATTTTCATTACGAAATTGAACAATGACAGCAGAATTTTAATAGAAATGTTTTCTATTTATAATGTATGTGAAATATCGCTTTTCATTATATTCAAATAAATTTGTTCATAATTTTCGGTGTCAATCATTCGTTTCAACATTTTAGCAATTGAAGTGCTTTATCCGTTAAAGGGTTAAATATATACATGGTAAACTTTTTCAGCAACTTATCATATGCGAGTTGTTTCCCTTCCACGGAAGTGTTAACGGTATTGCATAAGTGTTAGAGAAATGAAATTATGAATGAAGAGGAGGCGACAGATAGTGTAGTGTCTACCTGTTGCGAGTGAAGAAATTGACGATGTATTGACGAATATGGTGGCTTTTGTTTCTTCACATTGGATCAGGGCCTCATAAACGCAGAAGCAAACTTCCACCAGTATAAACCCTTTTTATCCTGACGGTACTTATAAGTACCACTTTAATAGAACATCTATATATTCGTAATATGACCGTTTTTCCTAACGGTATTCACAATGGCACAAAGAGTGTATTTCTGACAGCAGGCAGAAGATGGCAAATTCAAACACATATCCTCTTTCTTTGCATTGTAGGGATTTTACATTTGCCACGCTACATTCGAAATCCATTTTGCAATAGAATTGACATGCATGTTGTTCTTCATTTGAGTAATTTTAGTGGTTTATTACCGGTTAATTAGTACTATTATTTTCTATTGCTTTCTATACTCTACAGGTGAACATTTCCTATATTTTATTTGAAGTTTACTATTTGAAATTTACTATTTTATTTTATATCATAGGGTAAAAAATGTATGGTGGTTACAGTTGCATAATTAACCACTAAAACACTATAAAAATTATTTTCCCCTTTCCTATGTTTATTCTGCACCAAACCTTATCCAATGATGCAAAAATACAATTAAAAAGTAGCTGAAAAGTTAATTCAGGATATAAAGGGTTAAAGAATACAAATTTTTGCCTTATTTATGTCTAGTGGTCCGTCCCGGCTTCGCGCGGGTGGAAAATATGTCGACTACAATGTATTTTCCTTTTTAAAATGTCTTATGCAAAATATCTAATCAAAAATCAGAATGTCTTATTCATCAATTCTCTTATTCGTCTAATCTTCCATAATCGGGTTCATATCCGATGTTTAACTCTATTGGTGAATTTTGAAAATTGCTGAAAAATGTGTTTAACTATTTTATTAGTAGATTTGTTATCCTGAATTTCATGCTCCTAGCTCAAACTGCTGCTGAGATATGGCAAATTGAATTAAAACGTTCAACCCTCCTTCATTTAAACCCTTAGTGGGTGAATTTCCAAAATCGCTTAAATACATCTTTAATAACTTTTTTAGTAGATTCGTTATTCTGAATTTCATGCTCCTACCTAAACCTGTTGCTGCGATATCGCGAAATGACCTAAAACGTTCGACACTCTCATTTAACCGCCTTACTCAGTGAATTTCTAAAATCGCTGAAATACGTGTTTAACCATTTTTTAGTAGATTTTTAACCCTGAATTGTATGCTCCTACCTAAAACTGCTGCTGAGCTATGGCGAAATGACATAAAATGTTCGAGCGGCCCCCTTCCTCATTTAAAATCTTAGTGGATGAATTTCTAAAATTGCTGAAATATGCGTTTAACTATTTTTTTAGTAGATTAGTTATCCTGAATTTCATGGTACTACCTAAAACTGCTCCTGAGATATGGTAAAATAACATAAACGTTCGACTTCCCATTTAATCTATTTCGGTGAATGTCTAAAATCTCTGTTATAGGTGTTTAACTACATATTTAGTAGATACTCCTAAATTTCATACAATTACCTAAAACTGCTGCTGAGATATGGCGAAATTACCTAAAATGTTCAACACCCCCATTTAACCTCCTTTGAGGGGGAATTTCTAAAACAGCTGAAATACGTATTTAACCATATTTTTAGTAGATTTTTATCCTGAGATTCATGCCCCTACCTATAACTGCAGCTGAGATATGACAAAATGACCTAAAACGTTCGACACTCCTATTTAACAACCTTAAGGGGTGAATTTCTAAAATTACTGAAATATATGTGTTAAACCATTTTTCTACTAGATGTGTTATCCTGAATTTCATACTCCTACCTAAAACTGCAGCTGAGATATTGCAAAATGACCTAAAACGTTCGACCCTCCCCCCCCCCCCCATTTAACCTTCGTAGGGGGGTGAATTTCTAAAATCGCTGAAATACGTGTTTAATCATTTTTTTAGCAGTTTTTTTTTTCTTGAATTTCGCGCTCCTACTTAAAACTGCTCCTGAGATATGGGGAAATGAACCTAAAACGTCGATCACAACTTTAACCCTTTTAGGGGTAAATTTTCTAAAATCCTTTCTTATTGCTTGCCTAGGTCATGAAAGCAATGTACTCTCCAAATTCCGTGATCCTAACTTTAGTCATTTCAGCTGGGCGTTGATGAATCACCCAGTCAGTCAGGCGTTCTCTCTTTATACGAGGGAAAATCAATAAGTAAGTCACAAAAGATAATTAAATAATAACTTACAATGATATTCACTTCAAAACTATTTTCATTTCTCAACATATTCTCCACCAATATTTATGCATTTATATCACCGTCTTAGAATTTGTTTTCAGTAATTTGTGAGAGGAAGGGATTAATCACGAAATGTGGGTAAATAAATAAATAAAAAATACTAGTGATTGGCATAATCGAGTTTTTCTGATGTGTACATGATTTACGTTCGAACACGGCTTGTATATCAACAGGGCAATCAGTAAATTTAATTTTAATAGAAATTTTAAGCTTAAGCAACTTATTCACGAACATTGCAAACATTTTTTATTCATTTTAATGGTGAAAATTTGCTTCGTTGGCAATCAGGAGGGATGGGAAGGGGGGTGGGGGTACTCACGTTCGGGTTATCTATTTCAGGTGCAAGGTATTTCTATTGATTGACACAAGGATTTACAGACAATCTTATTTGAAAATAACTAACCGCTTTTCTTCGCATAAGATATAAAAGTAAAATTTTCTTACAAAATTCTGGTGTCAATGTGGCATTTAGGAATTAACATTAAGTGGGACATATATGTCCCACCGCCCTTTAAGGGATTATTTGGATAATCGAATCATTTAAAATATTCGAATTATCTAAAAAAATACATATGACATTCATTCTTCTAAATGATTCTCTTTCATCGTTCCCTAGATCTAGGGAGATTAAAATAATTTTAGGGAGTTATCTACATTTACACATTTTTTATTACTAAATGTGGAAAAATAAGCAGTCGAGGATGTTATTTTTTTGGCTACAACTATCTCCAAACAAGGTCAAAGTTAAACCGGGCAGGGTGGTCTAACTTTCGGCTTAAGCTCAACTAGCCCCGCCCATGCAGATTTCTACAACCTTTGCATCTAAAACGAAGATTATTGTTTGGAAATAGTGGGAGATAAAAATGGGAGTGCGTCGAGAGCAAATTAAATAACAGTGGGGACATGACTAAAGCTCTAAAAACGAAATTAAACAGAAAAAAACCATTTTCTTTTTTTTTTTTTTTTTTTTTTTTTTTTGTAGTGGGATATGCAAAAATAAAGAAGAGGGATAAGAACAAAAGAAAGAAATTATAGAAAAGTGATTTTAAGGCTTTTAATTGTGTTTCCTAATTCACATTTGATCCCGTCTGATTTACTTACTCTTATGTGAGGTATTGATTATAGGCGTCAATAAAATCCATTTGGTTACGAAAAAATTTCCACTCCTAATATAATCTTGATAATCGTTTTACCATCAGTTCTGCTTGCACATAATTATTTGTTTAACTTTTGGTACTAATTTGAATAGTTGTACAGTGGACTACTATTAATTTCCACTTACATTACATATTACAGTTAGATAAGGAATCATTTCAAAGTAAAAATTATTAATTAAAATGTCTTACACCAGAAAAATAAAAAAAAAATATTTCTGTATAAAATATGATTTTTTTTATGTATATGTAGAATCCAGACTAACCTTTAATTCAAGTGATGGGGGCATGTTCAATGTCCTTATGAAATAAAAGGAAAAGAGAACACACAATGAGGCTTCGTGAACAGGACCTCACATGGTTATATCTAGTCATGGGAACGATCGAGTTATTTTCATAATCGGTTGATTTGAAAAATAGAAGTACACTCATTCTTATGGTTTATTCTCAATTCAACGTTTTCAGATCTTAGGGAAAATTCCCAAGATCGAGGGAGATTCAAATAGTTTTAGGAATTTAAGGAACACTTGCTTAAATCTAGAGAAATTTTGTAAAAATGGAAATACTTTCCTAAAATATGGAAGAAAAGAGCATTTTCAAGCCACTTTTAAATTTTCCCACAGTATTACTTTGAAAAGCTTCAGAGTCTTGTCAACCAATTAAAACTATGCTTATTATGTACAGATTCAATATTTATCGACTATCCGAAAGCCAAATGATTAAAACCAACCTACGTGATCCAAGTTTTTTTTCTTCTTTTCAATCGCCTGATTGCACAACCGCATGCATATGCACAAGATTAAGATTCCGCGCGGTTTATAACAGTGTGTTGGATACTATGCTTACCCCTTTTCTAAAAGGATAAGCATAAGTTAAATGCACTGAAATAATTTTGCCTCTTTATTCTTTTCTACACTCAGATATTGTTACATAGCTGACAAAAAAATTCCTCTTAACAACAGTTTGTAAATATTAACAATACTTTAAAAAAAAAAAAATTCAAAACGCTGCAACGAATTCTATGAAATCAAAATATTTTGCAGATAAAGTAATCCAGTATAGGTAATTGTAATTTTTTATAATTTTCTTTCAATAATATATTTAAAAAAAAAAATTAAAACATGTCTATATTCAAAGAGCAATCACCATTTTTTTCTGTTAAATATTTAATGTGCACCATATTTTGAGATACATATCCCATAATTATGTTATCAGTATCCGCATAACTTTTTAAAACCATATCTGTTAAAATGCATAATTTGAGGGGAAGAAAACCGAAATTTGGGGCGGAGCCTCCCAGTTTCACAAATTTGGAGCTTGAGGAAACTCCATCCCAAACACATGCGAAAAAATTCAGCCAACATCGATGTTTGATTCGACAGTAGGATTCCTATCATATAGAAAAATTCGTCTTATGTAATCGCACGATTGCATAAGGCGAGTTTTTCTCTAACAAGGAAGGTCTCCTTAAAGCGCATACTCAGAATATTTTGAAAAAAAAATCTAATGAAACTACTCAAGTACGTAATACAGGATCAGTCAAATTTAGCTGTAGAATCCTAAATCTGTAAAAAAAAAAAAATAATAATTTCGAGTATTTGGCGCAAAAAGATGCGATTTGGCAAGCAAAACATTTTCCTCGCCAAATGCAAGCGATTTTAATGCATTTGAAAATTTCTGGTTAAATGGGTGTTTAAATGTGCAGTACTTTTCGAATTTAAACTTGAACTATTAAAACCCTTTGAGGGGCGATGGTATATATTTTATACCACCTAATTTTAATCCGATTCAAACCAGAAACTTTTAATTAAATTTTACTTTTTTAACTTTGACGAGAAAAGGGTGAAAAATTGCTTATTCTTATTTTGAACTAAATTCTTTCCTAAATTCCGGTGAGAATTCAACGTTACAGGAGCACAAGTATTTGCCCCTGGAAGGGTTAAATAGTTTATTATTTTTTTCTATAACCTTATAGAATATATATACAAGTTGCGCGTGGCTGAAGTTATTTAATTTTATACGGTTTCAATGCCTGGATAAGTTTCCAAAGGAATAATAAAGGTAATAAAAGCATCATTATAGCCATCTATATTAATAAAAGAAAGTTTCGCTCTGTGTGCGTGTGTGTGTGTTTGTCTGCGATGGCTAGCAAAATCTAGCCCACCTAGAAGTCTGAAAATTTAGGTGTGGATAGTCCAAGGTCTGTCCTGAATCTCAGTACCTGACACAGGTCAAGCACCTGAGTCTCAGAATTTTAATGTTTTGATAATTACCCAAGATATTAATTAGTTTCTCATTAACCATCGCTTCTTAAATGACATCTTTTAAATCAAAATGGCTGAAGAAACGAACAGGCGCATTGGATTTACAAGCGGAAATGAACGAATTCTAAATTATTTTACTAGTTAGCGAATTTTAAGAAAACTAATTGAGATATCAATTTGAAAATTTCTGAGCATATGTAAAAAAAAATTCTGCGTCCGACTATGTGATTTATGAAAAATTCGGTCAGTAATTTTTCTTAATTTATGAAAAAACTGCCAAACATCTGCCGGCGGCAGTGAAAACAATCCGAGAAAGTTTCAGACAGGGATCTGCTTTCAGTAAAAACTGAACTACAAAGAGATCTGTTTCTCTGGCCGATCCCTCCATTTAGTTTGTGAAAATGAAAGGAAATAATTGCCAATTTTTACTAATGAACAAAAATTTAGGTAACTAATTAAGATATAGATTTGAAATTGAGGTCGGTAAAGGGTGTCATCTGCTGGCTATTTTAGCGTAGTGTCTTCGTTATGTTCTAATTATTAGAAAAATGTAATTCTTTTTTTAATGATAAAGTTAATGTAGGTGACGGTGGTTTTCTTGAACAAATTATTCGTTATATTTGCGGGTATGGGGAGGGAGGGTTTAACGCCTTTCTCTGAAATTGTAATTATCTCGGGCCCAGGCAACGCCGGGCTGGTTAGCTAGTTTTTAATAAAAAATACTATTGGCCTCGCAACAGGCACCACCCTTAAACGCATCAAGTAATCAAGTTAGCCACAAAGAAAATTCAAGAAATACCTTATTCTGCATTTTGGAAGTGGTAGTCAAAAATGACGAACTAATGGCCGCAGCATGGCTCCATACCAAAATGCCAAAATATTTAAGTAAATGTGACGAAAACCATATAAATGACTAAGTCCCATGACAAAGACAACCACACATGACAAAGATTCCATCAAAGTGTCAACAAAAACAAAACAAAAAGGTTGCGAGAATGTCAGTGCAAATACGAATTGGCTGATCGAGGCGGTTTGTGCGAGTGTTGTGAGAGATTGTGAGTTCCCCTTCCCCTTTTATCTCGTTTAATTTTTTTTAATATGCCAATTCAACAAAGTTAAATAGAAACCGTCAATCTAGAAACAAAGAAAACTGTGGCAAATCACTAAAGGGGCACTGCAGCGATGCCAACAAGGCCCTTATTAGGTGATCAGATGAATATCGCCTCGGGTCCAGGTACTGCTAATTGAAACTGCTAATTGTTACTTACAAAGGTTCTCATTTTTTCCCAAAATAGAACTTTTAGTGAAATATTAAATACAGTAGAATTTCGTTACAACGAATGTCGTTTCAACTTTTCAGTTTAAGGAATATAATTTGGATTAGGGTAAGAATTTTATATATTACCATTATAATATAACTAAAATTACCATTATAATATATTCACTTTAACGAATATCAGATTAACGAATTTTTCAAATTTCATTTCAGTTTACCGTAAAGCTAAGCACTAATAGCCCGTCAGGTAAGAACCTGGTCAGCGGTATTAAAAAAATTGTATTTTAACACAGTAACTGCCCGATTAAGAACACTCTCATTATACATTTCGATATTGATTAAGTCGTTGATTCCATGGCAACAATACTTTTCTCTTGTTATCTCCGAAAATAACAATATCGATGTCAAAATGACAGTGCTCAGAATCGGACATTAAGTTTTAGTTTGAAGCATTTTTAATCAATTAAAATTTTATTTAAAACGGTAAAATACGATCGTTAATTTTCTTTATATATACAAATAAATGTTATGGAAAAACCGTAGTCATAAAAGTGTATTTATTTTAGTTAAATATACTTAAACTAGTTCAGTATGAAGAGCAGAAAAAGTTTTTCCTAAAAGAGTATTTATCCTAAAAGCGTATTTATTTGTTTACTAGCAGATCTGCCCGGCGTTGCCCGGACCCGTCAAAAATAATACGAAACGCAAAATCACTCTAAAAATCGCTGCACGAAACCCTGCCTCTGGTAACTCTTTGTCTTTCGGAAATTAAATAGAGAGATGGACCCGAAGAGAAGTAAATTTAATACAACCCTCTCAAATGTCTGGATCATTTGATTCAAAACGGGTCAGTTTTAAGTGAAAATTAACCCCTTGGGGACGAGCGACACGTATACGTGACGCATAAGGTGCTCAGAATCCTCGATTATTCCCACCAGTTACTTGTTATTGTAAACTTTGCCTTATTTAATGACAGCATTTCTGAGATTCAATTAAGCGAAAATTTCTGTTTTGATAAACCGGTGGCAAAATATTAAAAATTTTGTAAAGGACGCTCGTCGCGAAGGGGTTAAAAACGGTTACCGACTGATTTTCACAAAATTTGCATTTTCGGAATTAGAAAAATGAATTGCGAGTTTCGATTCAAATAATCCAATACTTTTCTTAATACTCTAGGATGAGTAAAAATGAAAATTTTTCGTTGTATGGGATTATCAAATCGATAACTTTCTTTTGCGGTTTCAATAAAAATAGCCATTTTCGGCGCACGCGTAGGAAAATTTTTTGTTCTACCGCCAGGGGATGCATTTTTTTCTAAACAAATGATCTGACACGTGTCCCCGCTCCCTACGATACCGTGTATAGCAGACTTGCTAGGCACGCGCTGCGAAATCTTCAAGTTCTAGTTTCTACCACCAGGTTGAGCATCCTGTTGTAAATAAACCAATTTCCGAACGAAACTCCTGCACTCGTTCCCGCTACTTACGGCACCGTGTAGAAAATCTGTTAGTTCCATTTTCCACCGCCAGGGAGTAACAAATCTATATCTTAAATAATTAGCTATATCTTAATTAGTTCATTTAAAGTTGAATGAACCGATTCTTGTTGAAATCGGATCCATAGAACCTGAGAAAATAAATCACCCTCCTGGATATTAATATTCATAAATGGTGGTAACCAAGGGCTGAAAAAAATGATACCTCAAGTTATTTAGTACCTGGGAGATCTCGGAAGAATGTAAGAAAAGATTTCGTTTGAATCGGACCAAGATTAATTGCAAAATCTTTTAGTTACATATTCCACAGCCAGGGGGTGCACTCTGTTCTAAACAAATCCGTTTCCGAACGAAACTCCGCCACGTATCTCCACTGTTTATGACAACGTATAGAAAGCGTTCTGTGCACGCGCTGAAAATCTTTTAGTTCCGCTTTCCACAGGCAGGGGGTGCCAAATCTATGTCTTAATTAGTTATCTATATCTTAATTAGTTCATGTTAAGTTGAATAAATCAATTGTCGTTGTAATCGGGCCCTTTGTTTGTATAGGACAAATTTTAAATGCAAAATTGTTTAGTTTCACTTCCCACCTCTAAGGGTGCACAGAGTTTCGATCGAAACTCCGGCATGTGTCCCTGCTGTCTACGGCACCGTAGATCAGGCGTGCTGCAAATTCTTTTAGTTTCATTTTCTACCGCTAGGTGGTGCCAAATCTGTATCTTAATTAGTTATCTATATCTTAATTAGTTCGTGTTAAGTTGAGTGAACTAATTCTCATTGAAATTGGGACCGTAGAACCCGAGAAAATACACTTCACTGGTCATTAATGTTCAGAATTAGTGGTAACCAAGGGCTAAAAAAATTATACCGAAGATTATCTAGTACCTGGGGACTTGATAAAAGGTTTCGTTTGAATCGGACTAATAAATAAATAGTTCTGATTTGGAGGCATGGGGGAGGGAGGGAGTTTCAAACAGAGCATTAACGCGATATTTAAACTACAACCGAACGTCACGAAACTACACCCCCCCTCCCACACACACACACACACTTGAACACAGACAGAGAATTAAACCACCGACGTTAAAAAATTAGGAATTATCAGTAACTTTTAAAACAGAAACAAAATGACTTTTTTTTTTTTTACATACAAAAACAGGAAGTTATCGTTGTTAATTTCTGAAATGAAATACATAAATGACATATACATGAAACTCTAAAAATCGCATAAAACAAATTCCAAAAATTCACAATTCGCTAATGAACTGACGACCTTTTCATCTGCCAATCACAATTGCCCGGTTGACTTCCAGCTGTGCCTACAATTCTATCAGCTACCAAACACAACTACCCTCCAATGTTGTTTGACATGTAGTGGGTGGTTTGTGACGTCATTTGAAACAAAAACCGCTGCAAAACATGAAAAAAATGTTGAAAAACGCATAAAAAATGAAATTAAAAGAAAAAATCTAATAAAAAATCGAAATAATAAATAATCCGCCCTTCCCTTTTTTTTTAATCTGTAAAGAATTATCAACTTTCTCCAAGCTGAAAAGAGTAAAAAAAAATGTCGAATCTGAGCGTATCTGAGGCTGAAATGGAAGCAACCACCGAACCAATGTAGCATTCTGGGAAAAATTACTTAGTGGCGAAGGAAAAAATTCGCCAAAAAATGAGAAATCCCTGTACGAATTTCGCATAAATTTTATTGAAAAGAAGATAAAATTTACTATATTGGCCTAAAGGATTGGAACGGGATTCCGGTTACTTATGTAGGTAAATCGCTGCGAAATGTCAGAAAACATTAAAAACCGCATTTTTTAAATCATGATTTTTTATCTGTAAAGAATATTCAACTTTCTCCAACCTAAAAAGGGAAAATAAATGACAATTCTGAGCGTATCTGAGGCTGAAATGGAATAAAAACCACCGAACCAATCAAGCATTCTGGCAAAATTTCTTAGTGTTGAAGGAAAAAATTACCAAAAATTCAAAAATTATTGTACGAATTTCGCATAAACTTTATTGTAAAGAGGATAAAATTTACTATATTGGGCTAAAAGATTGGAACAGGATTTTCATTACAAATGTGGAAAATTCGCAGCTAAACGTAAAAAAACACTAAACATCGCATAAAATTTTTATTTTAAAAAATCTATTCAAAAATTCTAAAATCTGGCTTCAAGGTGCAAAACTACATGCATAGAGGTACCTTCTCACCAAATTTTGTAGCTCTGCGTGCAGCGGTCTCTTCAGAACACAACCGAGAAACACACACACACACACACAAACACACAAACTTCCTTCTTTAATATAGTTGGAGATTTCATTGTATCGCCAACTAGCGACAAATCGACAAAAAAACGAAATTGTCCCAACTTTTTTACGAACTTTATATCGACGTTCCGCAGCAATTTTTTTATATAAACATATATAGCTTCATGAGAAGAATTTTCTATAATTTTTTTCACGTTTTTCTGAATATTCTCTTATGGACACCTTCCTTGTAAAGTAAATATACCGGGAGTTTCCTGACCTAAAGTGAAGGAAATTTCCGTTCTTGTAGGAACCCTCGACAGCTTTAATCATTTCTCTGTACCACAAATTTTTATAATTAATATTTAAATAGCAGAAATTGTAGACGTCTCGTTTATTTGCAGGATTTGATACTTTTAGGCATTTAAATAAGATGAACAATTAATTCTATTAAAAAATTGTGGTACAATTGTACGAACCCTGTTTGAAGTGCATTTTTAGGAACTATTTCTACGACCATTTGCGATTTCTTTGATTGGAATTAAAATAAATAGATCCATGAATATTAATAAGTAGAAAGTCTTATTGTGTAATACATAATGACGAGCAAAAACAGGTTTTCAAAAAATACTTTTTTAATGTTTCGCGGAAAAAATTCATTGAATAGAAACTGCTCATTGTTACTTACAAAGGTTTTCATTTTAGCCCAAAATAGAACTTTTACAGAAATATTAAATACAGTAGAATTTCGTTACAACGAATGTCGCTTCAACGAATTTTTCCGTTTAACGAATATTATTTGGATTAGGGAAAAAATTCTTTATATTACCATTACAATATTGCTATAATTAAGATTATAATATATTCACTTCAACAAATATCAGATTAACGAATTTTTCAAATTAAAGAATTTTTCGAAGTTTTAAAAAAAATATTCATTTCCGTTTACCGAACGCTGAGTTCGCTAGAAAAACAAATTTTATCAAAAAAATTAAAATTCCGACAGAAAACTGTTTTTATTATTAATTGTATTATCCCACGGTCTTCACATTTTCAGTGCATGGCGAAGCTGTGTTTAGATAGGCGCTGGGAAATTTCTCCTATATGCGCATCTTAAAATTATAAACTCTTCCTTTACATTCGCATGCAATTGCTTGTCTTCTTCGTTTCTTCGGTTTTCACCCGATTTTCAAAAAAGGATGGAGGGAAGTTCAAAGAACTTATATTTCCAACAGTTTCCTTCAAATTTGACGATAATACCTTATTAGCGAATTTCTAATCTGCAACAATTCATATTTAGAGTTAGATTTTTTTTATAGGAGAGGGGGAAAAAAGGCAATTTTTATTAAATGGAGAAAATAATATTACAGAAGTAGCAAGTGCTGGCAGTAGGAAGTAAATGGTGCGAAATAATTTATGTTTCAACTTCTTCATCTACCATTTTAAAAGAAAATGACAAAATCTTGAATCTTCCTAAAAGGTCTAGTATGTGTCCAAAAAGGAAACCAATGCGACTGGTAAACTTTCTAGCGATTTTCGAAAATGTATCCATTTCGAATAAAGATGTAAGACAAATTATTTGCTTACTTCAGGACCTATATTACATGATGAAGCCAAACACGTTTCACAGGTCATGAAAATCGAGAAATTTGAAGCGAGTTCTGATTTCCTTTTTCGTTTTCGTGATATGTATGATAGCATTTCCAAATTCTAAAAAAAAAAAAAGAAAAAAATCAGGAGATTTTTTTTAATAAATCAGTCTTTTGCTCAACATATAAACCATTTATTAAATACAGAAATATATAGCGCAAATTTAATAAATCTGGAATAATGATTTATTAGTGTTAAAGATTAAAAAATGTATACATACCTGTACCGCAAATAGGACCACGTAAAAGAACTTTTGACTAAAGAAAAGGTATTTCAGATAATTTAACATAATTTTAAATTAGTATAACTATAAATAACAGGACAAATTTTCCCTTCCCGTGAAAACATATAAAAGAACAGTGAATATCTTAAATATTTTATGCACATCTCAATGAATTTTATAAATAGCTGTGTCTTGGGCCGCACATAAAAGCTCGCCGGACCACATGCGGCCCGCGGGCCGCAGGTTGAGTATGGCTGATCTAGGTGGACAAAATTCATTTTTCCGATTATCTCGGAATTGAACAAGACGGCGTATACTGGTAGCTAAATGTGTCTTTGTCGAGATCCGTACCATATTTCAATTACTAAATTTTAAATTATTATGAAATTGTTAAAAAATAAATAAATAAATAAGCAATAAAGCTTAATCTATTTCGAAATTATCTGTTTGTAAAATTTAAAATATAATTTATTCTTTTTCTTCCAAAAAAGTTTCGGCTTTCTTATAAAAGGCCCCGGTAATTAACAAGCTTTGCCCAACAAATTTTTATTGGATATTTTAAGAATTGTGCAAGTAAAATTTTAAAATATTTTTATACTTTTAACATAAATCACCCAATAACATCTGAGAACAAAAATTCTTTTAGCAAATTGTTAGTACATTGATCTAACTGCTGAAATTGATACTTAGTTCAAGGTTTAATTTCTTTAAATAAATCAATATAAAGCTCCCCCCCCCCCTATAAAAAAATATACTTTTTCATTATATATATATATATATATATTAAACAGAAATTATAAGTATTTGAATTCGCACACTGTAAGATAAAATAGTGTGCGGAGGTTTGTACCGAAAGATAATATAATTAGTTTTATAGTTAAATGTTTTAATAACACATATTAATCATCACAAATAATAAAACATTCCAACAAAGCATTAAATTATTTTCTCCGAATAAAAACAACAAAACTGGACAGTTGCCAGATTTTATACCAAAAAAACGTCGCGATAATTTTAACAGCAAAATAAATAAAAATGAAATAAAATAATGGGAACATGGAGTTATTATAAATGATATAAGTTGCTTTAAACTGCGTAATCGAGCCACTACAATACCACTTTATTCTTAGAAAGCTAAACACTAAAGCAGTGTTGTCACATTTGTGAGAAACTAGAGGCGAATATTTGCAGTACCAACCACCAGAGGGCGCTATTTTCAACTCGCGTCTCAATGGCTTTGGAACCAACTGACTCGCGGTGCGTTGCTTAGCTTAGATCCGAAACCACAATTACCTCACATGGAGACTGCTCTATAGCGACTAGCACGCCGCCCATTAGCCAGTCTCATTACTTAAAATACACACTTTGTACAGTCGTGGAAAAAAAACTGCACACCCCCCACTAACTCTGCAACAAATTGTAGTAGAAGGAAGTGACTGGTACCAGACGATTGGAAATAAAGTCTACTTTTAAATTATATATCTAAAATTTGCCTAAGGGGCCATCTACATATTAAAACAAGCCTAAAATTTATTTTTTTCAATGGCAACACCCACTTTTGACACGATAGTTTAAATCTTCGGTTCAAACTATGCCTAGATACAAAATTTTAAGTCATTTGGATGATAAGTTTTCGAGTTATAAACATTCAAATTTTAGAGCCTCTAATGTTAAATTACATTTTTATATTTTTATTAATATCTCCTGAGATTATAATTCTAATGTGTTAATTTTTTTTTTGGTTATAATACTAAAAAGCCCAAACAAAAAAACATTTGTAATTTTTATAATTTTATAATATGAATTATGAATTATGAAATTAATATTCGAAAAAATTATGAATTGCAACCTACAATTTTTTTGATGGATTTATATTTATTATGTCCTGCTTTATGTGTATTCAAAATTTTAAATTTTTCTACCAAGTAGTTTTCAAATTACGCTTAAAAAACGGCAAGATGCTGCTTTAAGGGCCGTCTATGATGTGCATTAAAGCATAGTTTGAACAGGGATGGGAGCGCTCCGACTCGAAATCCCGATTGACACCACTAAATTTTAATAGTGTTTGTTACCTTATTCAAGAACAAAATTTCTGAAATTCTTTACGTTGGAGAATACTATTAAAATTTAGTGGTAAGAATCGATATTCGGGTCGGAGCGCGCTCATCCCTGTTTGAGAAAATATTATACTCATAGGCTGGGATTAAAACAAGATTTTCTCAAATCTTGTTAAATTGTTTGCAATATTACACTAAATGGTTGTTAGATAAAGTATTAACACGAAAGTATTTGTTACTTAAAAATGCTAATTTAAACTTTTATTAACTTTTGTATATCAATCAAAAATTGTAATCTTTACAAATATGTATGGATGTTCAGTTTTTATTCCATTAATAACGAACTTAAAATAATTAAACTTTTTCTTCTATAACTTTCGTATTTAGATCTATTCGATTAAACAGGCTAATTGAAAAAAAAAATACAAGTTATTTTTATGGTTTTCTGATAGGCAAGATTATTTCCCAATCGCTAGCAGTGTGCAAAAATATCTAATAATAATAATAATAATAATAATAAATGGCAAACGGTAAGTTTTCTTGCCAAGAGGCATTAATGAGTTAATTGTAAAATTTCAAATTAACTACCAGAAAAGGTTTAATCATAGAATTATTAACCCTATTCCGAAGGAAAATAACGAATGTAAAGTTATTCAGATGTCTTTATAACATAGATTTAGTTTTAGGTCTTCAAATAAATCGGAATATAAATCCTGCGACACCCTCGCCCCCCCCCCCCCCCGTTACTAAAAAAAAAAAGCAATGTCTGGATTTATTTTCAGACTAAAAAACAATTTATCTGCGGTTTTTTTTTTTTTTACTTTGATTCCTTACGCTGCTTTATACTATTTTTTTAAATTCTACATTTTGTATTTGTCACTATTATTCACGTTCCTGACAATAAACTAAAAAAAAGGCGAGTTAAATAGATGCAAAATCTGAAAAACAGCATTATAAAAGCACCTGTAAAATTCCAATAACATTTACATATTCTAAAACTATTTTAATTACAAATAATCTTATGGTTTTTTAACCCCTTCGTGAAGTGCGTCTATTACAGAATTTTTAATAATTTACCACCGGTTTTTTAAAACATAAATTTTCGTCTGATTGAATCGTGGAAATGCTAAGATATAGTAAGGCAAAGCTTACAATAAAAAATAACTGGTGGGAAAAATCGAGGATTCTGAGCATCTTATGCGTCACGTATACGTGTCACTTGTCCCCAAGGGGTTAAAATCGGATAATTCAGCAGTTGTAAACATTATTTTACCGCATATAACAATAACCGAAACTTATTAATTGAGTAAAATGGTCATATCGGTAAAACATAATACATTAAAAGAAATGACATTCTGCAGCATTTCAACAATCGAGAACCGAACTTCAATTTGGATACAGACCCTTAAATATGCTCATTATAAAGTAATTAATTTCTCAGAAACTAATCGTAGGAATTTAATGAAATTTGGTATCTAGGCATAGTTTGAACTGCAGATTTCAAATATGTTGTCAAATTTGAGTCTTGCTATTGAAAAAAACAAAGTTTGGGTGTGTTTTTATATGTAGATGGCCCCCTAAGCAAATTTTATATACATCATTTAAAACTAGACTTTATTTCCAATCGTTTGGTACCAGTCACTTCCTTCTACCATAATTTGTTGCAGAGTTAGTGGGGGGTGTTCAGTTTTTTTTTCCACGACTGTACATACGATCAAGTACAGTGTAATGTTCTATCTATTTATATCAAAGCCATTACATTAAACCGAAGCGACAGGGTAGACATTTCGCAAGCTGAAAATAGCACCCTCTTACGACTGGCAGACTTTTTGCATTCTGGAAAATTAAAAGTTAACACCAGAAGAAACACAAAGAGAAACTGGGACATATTAATACATGTAAGAAAGGAAACCAGATCAAGCGTAAAGACTCTCTTGCAAAGCCGTTCTTTGGTATGTACATCTGTGCAGCACAAATAGGACTGCACGTAAAAGATCTGCCCGGCAATGATATGGCTTATGGAACATATGAAATACTGGCATTTGTCAGTTCTGTTTCTCGTCTACGAACATTAGTTTTCAAAACTCGTCACAGGCGAGGAAATTGGCGCAAATGTACGCGAACAAAATTTGCATATTGTGCACCTGCAGCGCACTTCTGTGTTGACTCTAGCCAAAGCCATTAAATAATAAGCCCAGTCAGATAGTGTTAAATTTGTTAGCGACACACTAGCGCCAAACCTCTGCTGCGGAAGGAGGACAAAACGGAAGTGGGTCGCAGAGAAACTATACGATTTATTTATATCGATATTTTATACGATTTGTATCGATGCTTTGTTTTTGCACTTCCATTAAAAGCTTGCTAATTATTGGGATCTTTTACATTAAAGCTAAAACTATAATGAAAAAAAAAATGTGGAAATTTACTGGATTAATATTTCTATATAAATATAGTGGTGGCGAAGAAGTTGATTTATTTATTAAAAGTTAAATAAAAAGTGATGGAAATTTACATCACTATGCAATTAACCCTTTCCGACACAGACAAATTCTGTTCGTAAAATGTGAAATTACTGAGTGACACCGGAATTTACAAACGACTTTCTTAGAAAATATGAACTCCTTATTTTAAGCTTTAATTTTAGAAGCAAAATTTTATTAAAATATTCTTGGTGCCGAATGCAGCACTCCCAACCGCTAGATGGCGCTATTTTCAACTTGTGAAAAGTTTCTCATTTATCTGACTGGGCTTATTATTTAATGGCTTTGACTCTAGCGGTCGCAGTAGAGGAAAGAAGAAGTGCTAGTGTGGACTAACAAATTTAACACATACTGAGCACGCTCTAAGTATAATCGATCTGATTTATATTTACCCATTTTCATCATTAGAGCATATATGCGGCTATTTCGGGATTTTTTTTAAATTCAGGAATTCCGAATCTATACCATAAATTCCGAAAGAAGACTTTTTACTTTGTGTAATCATGGAACAATGTAGTGAGCATCATGGAATACCTAGTTGCAGTCAACTGAACTTCCAGGCTAGAGGTAAGTTGACTTGCGAGGCAAAATCTTTCTCATTAAATAAAGCAAAAAAGCCTCAGGATGCCTGGTATGAAATCGGAATTTCTGAATTAAAAATATATTCATGAAATGCACACATACATGCGCAAATTTATGATGCATTTGGGTTCGGAAAATTACTATATACGCATAAAATAACATTTCATAGACTAATATTTCACTTGTAGTTTATTTCATTTACTTGCAGATTATCCATGATATTTATTTTTTACCCAGCTGACAAACCCGGCGTTTCCCGGGCCCCATGATAATATCCTTAAACAAATGCATGATTTTATATCTTTAACCCGATTTTGCATGAATGTATATTTTTAAAGGAAAAATTCGCAAAAAAATATTGATATTCAGTAGTAAATGCGATCGTACGAAGACATTTTCTTGTTTTTTCACTAGGGTCGTTTCACAGTTAAAAAAAAAAAAAAAAGAAAAGAAAAGAAAAAGAAAAGAAATTCTGATGTCCTGAAGAAATTTTTATCGGTTATAAATATAAAAGTTTTTAAGACAGTGTAAAAATTTAGTGGAAAAATATTTTTATCTAGTTGTAAAAAAAAATATGTTTCCCCTTTGTTTTGTATACCATTGGGAAAATGGTTGTTGTTTTCGGTCGAGAATGGACCTCTTGACATCGTCACTTTATTTTTTTAAGAATTATATTATTGAAATTATGTATTATTTTTTATGAAATTTTAATGAAATATTAATGAAATTCTGTAAGTTTAGAAGAATTTTTAACGAAATTCTGTAACTTTAGAAGAATTTTTCTTTGAATAGGCAATAGAAATGCATAAAATCGTTACAAAAATGTTAAAGTTACAAAAAGGATAGATGCTAATTATCAGATATGAAAAAAAAGCCGAATTCAAAAATTGACTTCGGATGAGAAATCGTCTTATAATTTTTTTTGTTTCTGTTTTCATTAATATGTTGTAAATTTGGCACTTTCGTGTTATAGCGCCCCCCAAATGATGAATCGCCAAGCGACCAAGATTTATCGCCAAATTATAAAGTATGTATGACATTATAATAATATATGTTAGGAATCGGTGAATTAATATTTTTATTTATGCAGACGGCTTTAGTAAACGCCGATAAAATTGTTTCTTTTATATTTTATTTTATTTGTTAAATGCGACTCGTTGCTATAGCAACGTAGTTGTTTTTTCTTTTGCCTTCTCTTTACATTTTATTATCCCTAGAAGAGGTTAAAAATTTAGGAAAAAGAAATTGGCATCTGTTTTTTTTTGTGCTGTAGTGAAAAAGAATGTTTTGTGAGAAGTAGCTACGAAATGTGAATTAAAAGAATACCGTCTAATTTCCAGAAAAAAGAATGACGGACATGGAATAAAGTGTAACTAGAAGAAAATAATTTAGGATCATCTTTTATTGGATATAGTCGGGGCCTCCAAGATGTCGCTGTGTGTCCTTAACCGGGCCTGCTACAAGTGACGTCACAACTTGCTGACGTCAAAACAGTGATCCATAATAACTTAAAATTTTTCATGTACTTTGTTCGTTTATACGGATTGTTTACGATAATATTTTGATTTTATTTATTGTTTTATATAGTAATTAATAATATTTTTCAGTGTATTTAGATTATAATGCTATCAATAATTATTGATTATAATTATTAAAGAAATTGTAGATTATATCTATAAAATAATGAGAAGAAAATGTTGTGCTCCTAGTTTCTAATCTAAGTCTTCAAATTCGCTACTGTTAATGAAAAGAAGAAATTTTAGCTACGAAAATTACCTTGTTATAATTTTATTTACATTTCAACAGAAGTGGTCTGCATTAAATGTTTCGATATACGTTTCATAATTCGTGAAGCTAGAATTAATATGGTGGTATTGAACTTGCTGTGCTGAGAAAAAAAAATAACCCTAACAACGAATGTCCATCCTACTGTAATGGAAATATTCCGGCATATTTGAATGAATTTGTACTTCCAAATCAAAAAGAGTCAAATGATCTTTAGACAAAAAATAAATAAAAGAAGCAGACGACAAACAGTTTAAAAAATGATTTTGAAAGAAATACTGTAATAAATTGAATGAAATCTTGATACATTTAGTTAGAAGTGAGTGTGCTTTGTTTATAAAATTAAAAGTAACTGATTTGCACAACTTAGTAGTTCTACGTAGTTCCATTTAACATTTTAGCTAACTTAAGTGTACAAATATATTATGAAAATAAAACTTTTGATAAGTTAATTTGAGTGGTTATTAGGTCCTAGACCCAAGTACAATAAATAGACAATTATTAAAATATTACAAGTCAGTTACAAAGTTAAGATAAAAAATTGGGTACTTTTCGGTTAGCCGGGCGCCAGTGATATACACACACACACACACACACACACACACACACACATATATATATATATATATATATATACACAAATCTACACACACATATATGTATGAATTAATCTACCCTATATATATAAAATCCTAATGAAACGAATTTGTGAAACAATTTTATGAAACGACTGATTAAACGGCTGATTATGTTTCAGGGCTATTTTTAATAAAATATCAAACGCTTGATTGTGAAATTAATACTAATTGTCCATAAAAATCCGCGGATGTCAAAACTGGTAATAGAATTTTGAAATTTGAATTAGTTTTCGAGATATTAATTTTTTTTCTAATTTTAATGACATTTCTGTAATGATGGCAGCTAATTACTCAGTTTTTTTGTGACAAAAAAGGGAAAAAAATTGAAAAGGATCCGGATAAGGATTATTGATTTCTTTTTATTCGTCATTTTCAAATTGAAATTAAAAAGAGGTAAATTGAAAGACAATCTACCCTATATATATAAAATCCTAATGAAACGAATTTGTGAAACAATTTTATGAAACGACTGATTAAACGGCTGATTATGTTTCAGGGCTATTTTTAATAAAATATCAAACGCTTGATTGTGAAATTAATACTAATTGTCCATAAAAATCCGCGGATGTCAAAACTGGTAATAGAATTTTGAAATTGGAATTAGTTTTTGAGATATTAATTTTTTTTTCTAATTTTAATGACATTTCTGTAATGATGGCAACTAATTACTCAGTTTTTTTGTGACAAAAAAGGGAAAAAATTGAAAAGGATCCGATAGGGATTATTGATTTCTTTTTATTCGTCATTTTCAAATTGAAATTAAAAAGAGGTAAATTGAAAGACAATTATAAATAAATTGTATATACACATATAAATACATGTATAAACAAGCCTAAAAGTTTGGTGCTTTTCCAGTATATGGGGCCTTGACGAAACCAAGAAAATAGCCTTGGCGAAAAGGAAATTTGGCAACATACTTTATGTCAACCTATTCACTTTGTCATTTCGTATACAGAAGCATTTTTTCAATATTTATACAATTTGTTTAACGTAAAATGTCATTTATCCTATTTTATATATAATCGGAAGTAATTTGTATAGAAAAAACAATAATAATATACGTATAATTAAAATACGCATATAAACAAAAAATCGTCGAATTTGTTTCCATGGCTGTTTATGTCATTTGGCACCAAATCTCACTTTCTGATGCCCGAATTCCGCCAAGCTTTTTAAAAAAGCGTCAAGACCCCTATAATAGAAAAGCACCAAAAGTTCGTTGGGTTTGTTTTCATAACTTTTGGCAACAAATCTGTGTATATTAACAAATCTATCCCTTTTTGAAGCTCGAATTACGCCAAACCTAAAAGCAAAGGATCCTATACTGGAAAAGTACCCGATTTTCTTATGGACAATATTCAAGTGACATAACATTGTGTAAAATTATCGCGGATAGCAAATTGGTTTAAATATTTCATCAATTGATGCCGAATAAATGCAGGCATGCATGCACAAAATATTTAATTAATTTTGTATAATAAGTAATTTTTAGAAAATTCGTATATACATATTAATTAAAATAAATAATTTACATATTTAAAATAACATGAAAATATGCATGATGGTGCACTAAAATAGAGAGAAAATTAAAACCTGTTACTGAAAATGTCTATAACATAGTACTTTTTAATACCGTCGTTCTTAATGTTATTCACAAGCAGATGGAATTTTTCTCATCCTTAAACGCAAAGGAAGAATAGAATACAGATCATTGTTATAAAAATCCGAGAGGTAGCCACAATTTAAACCTAACCATTTTATTCAAGCTGGTTTTCAAGTTGTAATTGATTTTACTTATCAATCCCGAAAACAGTCGTCAGTTGTCGCAACATCTCTGTATGAGGCCCATGATAATCAAAAAATGCTCCGTTAAAACGTTAAAAGCATGGCAACCCAATTACACATTTACCAATATTTTTAAAACAAAGCACGCTGTCATGTTTTTAGAGGCCTCGAAGTCTGAGCGGGGGTTGGCGAGCGTAGCTCGCAGGGGGTAGGCCCCGTAGTATATATATATTTATATATGTACATGTATCACTGGCGCCCGGCTAACCGAAAAGCACCGAAAAAGGCTTATGGCGAGAGAAGGAAAGTTGGCAACATATTTTCTGGCAACCTATTCGTAGTTTCATATAAATAAGTATTTTTTTTCAATATTTATATAATTTATTTAATATAAAGAAGACATATATCTCTTTTTATATTCAGGTAGAACAGAATTGTATATATAAATAATTTTACATATATAAATAAACATAAAAGTTCATTAGATTTGTTTTCATAATTGTGTATATAATTTAAAAACATATCTAACTTTCTGAAGCCCGGATTACGCCAAAGCGTTAAAAAAGGTGCCAAGGTCTCTATAGTTAAAAAATGTCGATTTCTCTATTTAAATTGACCTTTATTGTGTTTTAGTGGTTAAATTATGGTATGTAGTTGTAAAAGGGAGGAATGGGATTGATTTTGTAAAGTTTTTGGTAGATTTATTATATTTTTTGTACGTATATTTATTGTAAAATAATATGTTTAGGAAAAGGTAAGTCAATGGGTTCAATCTGATTTATTAATCTTAGCATTTTTTTTAATTTAAAACTTTTAATTTCCTTTAATAAAACAAGAGTATTGATTCCCTTTTATTTCACGATTATGAAATTTAATATTATTTATGTAATCACAAATTATAAGAGCGGAAATGCTCTTTTTATTACATCTTTCTGCTGCGATACATTGACCAAAAGGGATCACTACTGTGACGTCACTAATACTTGTAGCAGGCCCGGTGAAGGACACACAGCGACATCTCGGAGGCCCCGATATAGTACGATGATCAGAACCAAGGTAAAATTAATTTAGAATTTGTACATATGTAAATAATTGTCTATATCAACATGTCGTCAAATGTCCCATATCTGTATTTTATAAGTGTGTAAATAAATTTCGTGATAATTAAAAGGATTGAATATTAAAATATATCGAACCCATCATAGTGTTTGATAAGATGCAAAGATCTGGCGCCCGAACTTGGAACTGTTGAATAACGATGATGAGTAATTGAATTATTAGCATAATATATATCGTTTTCATTGAGTTCATTTCTAATACAACCTTCTATAACATGAATCAGTTGAAGAAAAAACGTACACCGCAACGTTCATCATTTACCAGGACATTAAATACATTAAAAGAAAAAATTACCGGACACCCAATAGATAACGGTAGTGTTCTAGACAGTTTAGCGAAATTAGAAAATTTGATGAATGAGATTAAAGCTATCGATTAAGCTGTGATAGAGGCCCTGGTAAATGATGATAAATGCGATGAACAAGAAATTGAAAAGGAAGTAGTAGAAAATGAAGGTTACTCAGATGAATTTATTACCATTAAGCATAAAGTTAGTGAGGTATTGAACATAAATAAACATAATCAAGAAGATGGTAATGCTAGGAAAAATTATTACGGTTATTCTAAACCTAAGACTTATAAATTGCCTAAGCTTGATATCAAGCCATTCGAATCGCAGTTAATAAATTATCTTTCGTTTTGGTCCCAGTTTGAAAAAAAATCATGAAGACATAAATTTGGATAATAGTGATAAGTTTCAGTATCTTATACAGTCGGTAGAACCTGGAACGAGTGCCAGGCGTCTTTTAGAAAGTTATCCAATGACTTTGGTAAATTACTCAAAAGCTGTAGAGGCATTTCAAGAACGTTTTGGGAATAAAGATTTATTGATAGACGTATATGTCAGAGAATTTTTAAAATTGGCTGTCGCTAATGTACAGGCACACGGAAAGATAAACTTCCGTTATCGGATCTATTTGCAAAAGTCGAGGCATATTTACGATCTTTAGAATCCATGGATTTAAGTTTAGAAAGTAATTCCGTTTGGTTCTATCCTATGATAGAATCTAGCTTGTCAGAAGATGTAATGAAAGCATGGCAACGGTATAATATTTCGAACAGATCAAGCGTTGATAGTGCTAGTAATTCATTGTCAACAAAATCAAATATAGTAACACCGAGGGAATTCCTGAAACAAGAAGTCGCAGGAGATGAAAGATTAAAATTAGCTAAATCGGAGTTATTTGCAGAGTTAGTCTCTAAAGACAAACCTAAAGAAAAGTTCCGAAAAAGTGAAAATAAATTACCTACGGCGGCAGGGCTATTTAGCGCAAAGGAACGCCTATGTTTATTTTGCGATAAATCACATGAAAGCAAGGACTGTATTAGGGCTAGATATCTTTCGTTTGAAGAACGGAAAGCTAAAATTAGGGATAAAAAATGCTGTCTAAAGTCTCTTCTTTTTGGTCACAAAGCTAAAGTTTGCAAAGTTTTTATTCGTTGCCATGTATGTTCTAAACCCCACACCGAGTTATTATGCCCTGAAATTTCAATGCGTAAAGAACCAGAAAATATAGCTAAGGCCACAGAAGTAATCCAAAGCACCATAGCCAATAATAAGTGTTCTGGTGAAGTAGCTCTTATGAGAAATAGTTATTAAAAATCGAATAGCAAAGAAAGTAAGAGCACTATTTGATTATGGGTCACAAAAGAGCTATATTTTGAAAAGTACAGCCAAAGAACTAGGTTTACATCCCATTTCTTCTGAAGAGATTGTACACACATTATTTGGTGGTACACAAACAGAAGCCAAATCTCACAATAAATTCCAAGTTGAGTTAAGTGCTTCCGGTAATCGGAACCAAACTGAAGAAGTCTTAGAATTTTTGGATCGAGATATAATTTGCAGTAATATTCCTCGCATACCGAAAGAGTCCATACTTAAGGAGCTTAAAGAAAATAAGCTATGGATTACAGATATAGGAACCGGGAGTCCCAAAATTGAAATTTTGATAGGAAGCGATTAATATGGACAACTTCTCACAGGTCGAGTGAAACAGCTAAAGAGCGATCCTACAGCAATACAGACGAAGTTTGGATGGACACTTTGTGGTCGTTAAGAAAGTTCATCACAGTCTTGTTTAAATTATGGAAAGATGCTGATTACGAACCTAGCGTTGAAAGAGATGAAGATTCCCGATTTATGGAAATTAGAGACAATCGGCATAACAGATCCCAGTCATACTTTGTGTGAAGTAGAAGAAGAAGAATTAGCTCATGATAATTTCATAAAAGAAGTTGATAGAGAAGGTCTCTATATTGTAGCTCTTCCTTGGATAAACGGCAAACGTGAGATTCCTTCAAATAGACATATAGCTGAGTGAAGATTGATAAGTTCAACGAAGAAATTAAAATCTATAAAAAATTTTGAAGAATACGTTAAGGTTTTCTGTGAATGGTAAGAAGAAGGTGTAATCAGTAAAGTTTCGAATCAAACACTAAAAATTCCAAGACATTTTTTACCGCATCATCCCGTCATCAAACCAGATAGTCTTACTACCAGTGTTAGACCAATTTTTGATGCATCGTGTAAAGTAGGGAGGTCACCTTCTTTAAATGATTGTCTCTTTAAAGGACCAAACCTCATTGAACAAATTCCTGCAGTGTTAATAAGATTTCGTGAGAAAGCTATTGGGGTAGTAGCCGATATAAGAAGAGCTTTTCTTCAAATTGAAATCAGAGAATCAGATCGTCATTTCTTGCAATTTTTGTGGTGGAAGAATCCTGACGAGTTTCAGGTTTATCAACACAATAGAGTAGTTTTTGGAGCCACTTGTAGTCCATTTTTACTTGGTGCAGTTATAAAATATTATTTGAGTAATGTTGATGAAGAAAATAAACAGATAGCAGAGAAACTTATGAAATCATACTATGTAGATAATTGCGTTAATTCAATCAACAGTGTACCTGAACTAGAAAATTTTATTTCAAAATCTACAGAAATCATGGCTGACGCGAAAATGAAATTAAGAATGTGGGAATTCGGGCCAGTTAAAATAGAAGACAGCAGTTTCTTTAGCAAGAAAGAATTGCCCAACAAAAATGTAACTGCAACGCTTCCGGTTTTAGGGCTGAAGTGGGATATAATGCAGAATAGTTTGAAGATTGCTCATAAATTTAGTGATGAAATAGAAAATCTGTCTAAAAGAAAGATATTAGCTATAACTCAGGAGATCTTCGATCTAATTGGTTTTTCAGCCCCAGCATTGTTGCCAGCCAAACTGATAATTCAAGAGGCCTGGTCAACGAAATTAGATTGGGATGCTCCACTTCCAGATGAAATCCGAAATAATTTTCAAAAATGGTATAGTGAGCTCAAATATTTAAATAACGTGAAGGTAGATAGACGTGTAGTCTATGGTTGTAAAGAAAACTGGTCTATTCATACATTTTGTGATGCGAGTAACCGAGCTTATGCAACAGCAGTTCTCTTGCGTTGTGAAGATAAAGACACAAATTTTGTACAACTTTTAGGAGCTAAGTCTCGTCTTGCACCAAAGAAAAGTATAACCATCCCGCGTTTAGAACTTTTTGCTTGTGTTTTAGGAGTGAGATTGACTAACTTTGTTTTGAAAGCCTTTAACCCTTTCACGGGTGGTGGTCGCAAATGTGACCCCTTAATTTTAATTGCAAATTGTTAGACGACACCCAGAATATTTTAATAAAATTCTGCATTTATAATGAACTTGAAGAAAAGCAAATATTTAGTTTCTAAAAAATTCGTTTTTAAATTCTGGTGTCAGTCAGTCATTTCACCATTTTACGAACAAAAGTAATCCGCGCCTGAAAGGGTTAATGGTATTTCCATACCAGTAAAGTACTGGACCGACTCTTCGACTGTTCTCGCTTGGATTCGAAGAAATGATCAATGGGGAACATTTATGGGCAACAGAGTTCGAGAAATTTGTAAACTTTCTGATTCTCAACTATGGAATTTTTTACCTGGTCATCTGAACCCTGCTGATCTACCTTCTAGTGGATGTAATCCTAAACAGCTGCTGAAGATGAGATGGTAGGAGAGACCAGAATGGTTGAAGTTTTCGGAAGAAAATTGGCCACAAACAGAAATAAACACCAACGAAGAATTAGTGATGACGGAAAAGAAGAAAATTTCAATATCTACTCTTCTATGTTCTAATTCACATGAATTTATGATATATAGTAGAATTTCGAAATTAGGTAGATTTATAAATATCATATGTTGGGTTAAGAGATTCATATTGAAGTGCAGAAATAGAAATAGATCTTTTCCATCAGCATTGTCCCCCGAAGAGAAAGAAGATGCGGAAAAGTTACTCTGGTCTGGAATACAATCTGAAAGTTTTGGAGATACCACTGATGCAATAAAAGGATTGAAGGTTATGAAAGACCAAGAAGGATTGTTAAGAGTGAAAACAAAGATATTAGAGAGAGATGACGAGTTTTCATTCAGTTATCCAATTTTATTACCATCAAAACATCATGTAGTCAGTTGTCTGATTCAAGAAAGTCATTTAAAGAACTGTCATGCTGGACTTCAAACAGTTGGATCCATTTTAAGAGGAAAATATTGGATAATTTCTTCTAGACGCAACATTAGAAGTCAACTGGCTAAGTGTCACAAATGTAAAAGATACTCCGCAAAACCATACACTACACCCCCAATTCATCTACCTCTAGATCGAGTCAGAGATTCTAAAGTATTTGAAGTTGTTGGAACTGATCTATTCGGTCCTCTTTTCGTAAAGCCTAAGTCTAAAGTTTGGGTTGTACTTTTTACATGTGCAGTATACAGAGCAATACATTTGGAACTTGTATCCAGTCTTTCAACAGAAGGTTTCATTCAGTCACTCCGAAGATTTATATGCAGAAGAGGAAGGCCGACCACTATATACTGTGATAATGGCACCAACTTTAGAGGCACAAATAGCTTCTTAAAATCACTGGATTGGAAGGAAATAGTTTCTTCTGTCTCCTATTAAATGGAAGTTCATCCCTCCAACAGCAGCTTGGTGGGGTGGATGGTGGAAGCGCCTGGTCAGATGTGTTAAAATCCCCTTGATCAGAACACTCGGTACTGCAACTTTAACTTTTGAAGAACTTACGACTGTTATATGTGATGTCGAAGCAATAGTAAATAAAAGGCCTCCAACCTATATTTTCGAAGAAACAGATAAATTTGTACCTTTGACTCCATCATCATTTTTACAAGATATTGAGAAAATAGCTGTTCCGGATTTAGATAGAATAGATTCAAGTAAACTTCAATCCAGGTACAACATTGTCAAAATATTCGGCAACAACTCAGGAATAGATTCAGAAACGAATATTTGGCAGAATTGGTCCAGAAATCAAAAGAGAAAGGACAAGTTGTCAGACAAGGTGAAGTCGTCTTAATCGAATTGAACCAGAAGAGATTTCATTGGCCTATAGGAAAAATAATTAAAATTTTCCCAAGTCGAGATGGAGCGGCTAGAGTGACTGAAGTTAAAACAAGTTCAGGAACATTAGTGCGTCCACTTCGCAAACTCTACCATTTAGAGATATCAAGTCCCGAGGATCCTATAATCCAGGTTGTGAAAAATAGTACAACTAGAAGTGGTAGAGAAGTAAAAAGAACTCTGAACTGACATTTTTCTAGAACTCTGAACTGACATTTTTCTATAACTCTGAACTGACATTTTTCTAGAACTCTAAATGTTTTATTATTTGTTTGCGTTTAGTTATTATTTTATTTATATTTATGCTTTTTTATTTTGAGTTAGTATGTTCTTTGATAATAAGTGATCGTAGGTTTAATTTGGTTTCCACCTAAATTAAAGGTGGGAGTATGTTAGGAATCGGTGAATTAATATTTTTATTTATGCAGACGACTTTAGTAAACGCCGATAAAATTGTTTCTTTTATATTTTATTTTATTTGTTAAATGCGACTAGTTGCTATAGCAACGTAGTTGTTTTTTCTTTTGCCTTCTCTTTATATTTTATTATCTCGAGAAGAAGTTAAAAATTTAGGAAAAAGAAATTGGCATCTGTTTTTTTTTGTGGTGTAGTGAAAAAGAATGGTTTGTGAGAAGTAGTTACGAAATGTGAATTAAAAGAATACCGTATAATTTCCAGAAAAAAGAATGACGGACATGGAATAAAGTGTAACTAGAAGAAAATAATTTAGGATCATCTTTTATTGGATATAGTACGATGATCAGAACCAAGGTAAAATTAATTTAGAATTTGTACATATGTAAATAATTGTCTATATCAACATGTCGTCAAATGTCCCATATCTGTATTTTTTAAGTGTGTAAATAAATTTCGTGATAATTAAAAGGATTGAATATTAAAATATATCGAACCCATCATAGTGTTTGATAAGATGCAAACAATATATGATATATATACATATATTTACATATATATTTTTGGCTAACACTATCTCCAAACAAGGTCAAAGTTAAACCGGGCAGGGTGGCCTAACTTTCGGCTTAAGCTCAACTAGCCCCGCCCATGCAGATTTCTACAACCTTTGCATCTAAAACGAAGATTATTGTTTAGAAATAGTGGGAGATAAAAATGGGAGTGCGTCGAGAGCAAATTAAATAACAGTGGGGCCTTACTAAAGCACTAAAAACGAAATTAAACAGGAAAAAAGCATATATATATATATACTAGCTGTTACCCGTGACTTCGTTCACGTAACATTAAAAAAAGAATAAATGCATTAATTTAGTAAAACATTTCACTTAATAATTAACAACATAAATAATTAACCAAAGCTTTATCACATTTTATAGGAGACCATACGGTATTTCTTTGCTATAGGGGCCTTGACATAACCCAGTCTTAAAAAAGTGAAATTTCATGCCAAATAATATATACCTACAATCGCGAAAATGAAACTGCAACTAATGAAAAAAGGAGGACCAAGTAAAATCGTGAAAATCGAGGAATTCCTCTTCGTAAAACGAAAAACAACACTGGCAGAATTCTTCTATACAACAGTGCATTTTAGGTGGCATCTGGTGTACAATTTGTGTATGTGTGCATTGCTAAATGGGCATTATTATATTGTTTATTTGCATAGACAAATGTTATATATTTCTTACTACATTATCTTGTTTATGTATATATTAAATTAAGTGCTTCACGATAAGTGGTGTAAATAGTGAACAAACTGCTTGTGGATTTTATACATTGATAGATATTTCACAAAGATATAACAATCTGATGCGATTCTAAAATGTAAATAAAGGTTTCTAGAAAGTACTTTAAATTCTACCCAATTTAACCTCGATATTTTCTCTATCGCGTCAAGAACACTATAAGCAAATAAATACCTACGACACAAATCTGATGATCTAAATTTACATATTTTTGTTAGTATATATAGGATTATTTTTTGATTTATTTCATGCGCTTGAAATATTTTACGCTTTCTCTAGGGTTAGGTGTCAAATAAATGTACTTTCTTATTATTTTATTTTGCCATTTCTATTTATTCTTTTTTCCATTCATTCCAATTATGGATATTGATTTAATTTACATATTTAATTTACATAAATTGCAGAAAAAAAGAGCATATAGCTGATATTAAATACAATAGAAAAACTACAGCCCTAGCAAGATTATATCAAGAAAAAACCATCCAAATAAATTTCAATGAAAGTAAAATAATATTTCCCTCCAGTCTATACTATCCATCCATAATAAGAGAAACCATAGAGATACTCACGCGCAAAAATACAATATGTAACGATGCGGCATCTTTTAATTTACCGAAACTGTGGCTAGAATTACTCCATGCTCAAAGATATGAAAATAAACAATCAAGTAAAAAATAATAGATAACGTGCGTTTTTTTTTTTTTTTTTTTTTTTTTTTTTTTTTTTTTTTTTTTTTTAAGTACATGTAAATAATAACTTCAAAGCCCGTGCAGCTTTAGAATATTCTCATTTTGTTTTTGAAAATGACTCAGAAGAGTCGAAACATGTAAAACAACTAATAAAAGTTATTTTAATTTATATTATAGTTGTTAATTTTACACCATTAACATTTAAAAGTAATATTACATATTCGTGTCAAAGAATATTCTTTAAAGTTATTATCAGGTTCAGGATAGGATACATTTAGGATTAGGAATAAAAATTGAACGACAATGGCATGACCAATTCAGGTTTAAAGTATGAACCAGGAAGTCTATTTACATCATGAAGCAATAAGAAAATTAAAAAATTATCGTCTGATATTTTTTAATATGTTTTACAGTCATAGTTGGCATCAAAGGTGAGCGGGGAAATGATCATCTAAAATACCATTAAGTGTTTACCATGCAAAAAACAAATCTGGTTACAACAATGTATTTAATTTTGTGCCAAATTTCACTTGATAAAAAAGAAAAAAAAAAAAAAAAAAAAAAAAAAAAAAAGCAAATTGACTATACAGACACCCCTAACCTTCCTATTCTCGGAGATGTTCTATCTATATTTTAAAAAAATCTACTATATAGAACGCGCTTTCACGTGTTTATATGTTATGAATTGGCACGATTGGCTTGTTCAAGTTTACACAATTTGGCTGGAAGAAAAGATTCATTACTTTTTGATTTCTTCTTTGCTTTTGCATTACGCAAATTTGTTGGTAAAATCGATTTTCTTTTCGATAACATTGTTGTTTTTTAAGTTTAAAAAATATTGTAATTTTACTTAAACATTGCTTTAAAATCTATGCAATTTTTCTTATCCTACAAGACTTAACAAAAATCTATTATGAAACAACTTTAAAAAAAGCTATATTTAAAAAAGATAAAAGTTTTTCCTATTTTAAAACTAAAAGAAATGTAAAATTAAATTCCGGTTCGAAACGACGATTTACAGATGTGTTTCGATTGTGGGAAAATGATAGAGGAAAAATGATGTTACTTTGACACAATCATATTAAATCTTTAGCTTTTATGAGAAAAGCAACTTCCTTTTAAAATATAGTTATTTTTATTAAGATTTTCCGATTTTCGATATGGATAATTTTGCGATGCATATCATTAACATTTCGCATCCAATATTTTTTTTTTTTTTTAACTTTTTAAAATTTAAATTAAAAATATGGTATCTTTATGTTAGCCGTGTGCAGACGATAAATCGCTAACCTATCCCATCATTCGTATTGAATTCATTAAAAATATAAATCTTTCATTCATTTCATTTAAAACACAGAATTTACAACACATATATTTAAAATACATGTATTACGTACATTTAAAATAATTCCTTTCATGTGAAAAAGAAAAAGAAAAAAAAAAGAAAAATTAATCACAAATAATTTGATAACCCAAGATCATTTTATTTCAACATCAAAACAAATCTGTTTTATTTTTCTATATATGACATCATATTCGCTTGTTTTCCATACTTACTTGTATTTATGCACTTTGTATTATTATCAAATATTTGAAAACGCACGTTTTGTTTCTAATATGACGTCATTTCCTGTTCTGTTTAATTCTTAAATAATTCATTTCCTTTTCATTTTTCACTTGAAAATAAATTGTTGATTAAAAATTATTACTCAGGGGTTTTATTTTATATTGGCAACGATAAAGTATTAGCAACGGTAAAATAAATTTAACCATTTTTAAAAAAGCTGCAAAACCGGGCCCTTTGGGCCAAACCAACCAACCATTTTAAAATATACGAAAAAATGTCCATTTATTCTCTATGAAAATAGTGTTTTGAATTATTAAGAAAAATATTGAAATAAAATAAACAAAAACCAGCCTATATTCATTTGAGGGTTATAATCAACTTATATGCAAAGATACAGGATAATTAAATGCTCCATTTTGACACTGGCTTCAGCCTAACATTTGCACACAATCAGATTTATAATATTATTAGGATATATATATATATATATATATATATATATATATATATATATATATATTGTAGTGGGAGCTGCAAAAATAAAGAAGAGGGTTAAGAACAAAAGAAAGAAATTAAAGAAAAGTGATTTTAAGGCTTTTAATTGTGTTTCCTAATTCACATTTTATCCCGTCTGAATTACTTACTCTTATGCGAGGTATTGATTATAGGCGTCAATAAAATCCATTTGGTTACGTAAAAATTCCCACTCCTAATATAATCTTGATAATCGTTTTACCATCACTTCTGCTTGCACATAATTATTTGTTTAACTTTTGGTACTAATTTGAATAGTTGTACAGTGGACTACTATTAATTTCCACTTACATTACATATTACAGATAGATAAGGGATCATTTCAAAGTAAAAATAATTAATTAAAATGTTTTACACCAGAAAAATATAAAAAAATATTTCTATATAAAAAATGATTTTTTTTTATGTATATGTAGAATCCAGACTAACCTTTCATTCAAGTGATGGGGGCATGTTCCATGTCCTTATGAAATAGCAGGAAAAGAGAACATACAATGAGGCTTCGTGAACAGGACCTCGCATGGTTATATCTAGTCATGCGAACGATCGAGTTATTTTCATAATTGATTGATTTGAAAAATAGACATACACTCATTCTTATGGTTTATTCTCAATTTAACTTTTTCAGATCTTAGGGAAAATTCCCAAGATCGAGGAAGATTCAAATAGTTTTAGGAATTTAAGGAACACTTGCTTAAATCTAGAGAAATTTTGTAAAAATGGAAATACTTTCCTAAAATATGGGAGAAAAGAGCATTTTTAAGCCACTTTTAAATTTTCCCACAGTATTACTTTGAAAAGCTTCAGAGTCTTGTCAACCAATTAAAACTATGCTTATTATGTACAGTTTCAATATTTATCGACTATCCGAAAGTCAAATGATTAAAACCAACCTACGTGATCCAAGTTTTTTTTCTTCTTTTCAATCGTCTGATTGCACAACCGAATGCATATGCACAAGATTAAGATTCCGCGCGGTTTATAACAGTGTGTTGGATACTATGCTTACCCCTTTTCTAAAAGGATAAGCATAAGTTAAATGCCACTGAAATAATTTTGCCTCTTTATTCTTTTCTTCACTCAGATGTTGTTACATAACTGACAAAAAAATTCCTCTTAACAACAGTTTGTAAATATTAACAATACTTAAAAAAAAATTCAAAACGCTGCAACGAATTCTATGAAATCAAAATATTTTGTAGATAAAGTAATCCAGTATATGTAATTGTAATTTTTTATAATTTTCTTTCAATAATATATTTAAAAAAAAAATTAAAACATGTCTATATTCAAAGAGCAATCACCATTTTTTTCTCCTTAAATATTTAATGTGTCGCCATATTTTGAGATACATATCCCATAATTGTGCTATCAGTATCCGCATAACTTTTTAAAACAGTATCTGTTAAAATGCATAATTTGAGGGGAAGAAAACCGAAATTTGGAGGCGGAGCCTCTCAGTTTCAGAGATTTGGAGCTTGAGGAAACTCCATCCCAAACACATGCAAAAAAATTCAGCCAACATCGATGTGTGATTCGACAGTAGGGTTCCTATCATATAGAAAAATTCGTCTTATGTAATCGCACGATTGCATAAGGCGTGTTTTTCTCTAACAAGGAATTCCTCTTAAAGCGCATATTCAGAATATTTTGAAAAAAAAAAAAGCTAATGAAACTACTCAAGTACGTAATAAAGGATCAGTCAAATTTAGCTGCAGAATCCTAAATCTGTAAAAAAAAAACAAAAAAATAATAATTTCGAGTATTTGGCGCAAAAAGATGCGATTTGGCAAGAAAAACATTTTCCTCGCCAAATGCAAGCGATTTTAATGCATTTGAAAATTTCTGGTTAAATGGGTGTTTAAATGTGCAGTACTTTTCGAATTTAAACTTGAACTATTAAAACCCTTTGAGGGGCGGTGGTATATATTTTATACCACCTAATTTTAATCCGATTCAAACCAGAAACTTTTAATTAAATTTTACTTTTTTAACTTTGACGAGAAAAGGTTGAAAAATTGCTTATTCTTATTTTGAATTAAATTCTTTCCTAAATTCCGGTGAGAATTCAACGTTACAGGTGCACAAGTGTTTGCCCCTGGAAGGGTTAAATAGTTTATTATTTTTTTCTTTAACCTTATAGAATATATATACAAGTTGCACGTTGCTGAAGTTATTTAATTTTATACGGTTTCAACGCCTGGATAAGTTTTCAAAGAAATATTGAAGGTAATAAAAGCATCATTATAGCCATCTATATTAATAAAAGAAAGTTTCGCTCTGTGTGCGTATGTGTGTGTTTGTCTGCGATGGCTAGCAAAATCTAGCCCACCTAGAAGTCTGAAAATTTAGGTGTGTATAGTCCAAGGTCTGTCCTGAGTTTCAGTACCTGACACAGGTCAAGTACCTGAGTCTCAGAATTTTAATGTTTTGATAATTACCCAAGATATTAATTAGTTTCTCATTAACCATCGCTTCTAAAATGACATCTTTTAAATCAAAATGGCGAATGAAACGAACAGGCACATTGGATTTGCAAGCGGAAATGAACGAATTCTAAATTATTTTACTACTTAGCTAATTTTAAGAAAACTAATTGAGATATCAATTTGAAAATTTCTGAGCATATGTAAAAAAAAATTCTGCGTCCGACTATGTGATTTATGAAAAATTCGGTCAGTAATTTTTCTTAATTTATGCAAAAACTGCCAAACACCTGCCGGCGCCAGTGAAAACAATCCGAGAAATTTTCAGACAGGGATCTGCTTCCATTAAAAACTGATCTACAAAGAGATCTGTTTCTCTGGCCGATCCCTCCATTTAGTTTGTGAAAATGGAGGGAAATAATTGCCAATTTTTACTATTGAACAAAAATTTAGGTAACTATTTAAGATATAGATTTGAAATTGAGGTCGGTATAGGGTGTAATCTGCTGGCTATTTTAGCGTAGTGTCTTCGTTATGTTCTAATTATTAGAAAAATGTAATTCTTTTTTTAATGATAACGTTAATGTAGGTGACGGTGGTTTTCTTGAACAAATTATTCGTTATATTTGCGGGTATGGGGAGGGAGGGGGTTAACGCCTTTCTCTGAAATTGTAATTATCTCAGGCCCAGGCAACGCCGGGCGGGTTAGCTAGTATTTAATAAAAAATACTATTGGCCTCGCAACAGGCACCACCCTTAAACGCATCAAGTAATCAAGTTAGCCACAAAGAAAATTCAAGAAATACCTCATTCTGCATTTTGGAAGTGGAATTCAAAAATGACGAACTAATGGCCGCAGCATGGCTCCATACCAAAATGCCAAAATATTTAAATAAATGTGACGAAAACCGTATAAATGACTAACTCCCATGACAAAGACAACCACACATGACAAAGATTCCATCAAAGTGTCAACAAAAACAAAACAAAAAGGTTGCGAGAATGTCAGTGCAAATACGAATTGGCTGATCGAGGCGGTTTGTGCGAGTGTTGTGAGAGATTTTGAGTTCCCCTCCCCCTTTTATCTCGTTTAATTTTTTTTAATATGCCAATTCAACAAAGTTAAATAGAAACCGTCAATCGAGAAACAAAGAAAACTGTGGCAAATCACTAAACGGCACTGCAGCGATGCCAACAAGGCTCTTATTAGATGATCAGATGAATATCGCCTCGGGTCCAGGTACTGCTAATTGAAACTGCTAATTGTTACTTACAAAGGTTCTCATTTTTTCCCAAAATAGAACTTTTAGTGAAATATTAAATACAGTAGAATTTCGTTACAACGAATGTCGTTTCAACTTTTCAGTTTAACGAATATAATTTGGATTAGGGTAAGAATTTTATAATTTACCATTATAATATAGCTATAATTACCATTATAATATATTCACTTTAACGAATATCAGATTAACGAATTTTTCAAATTTATTTTCAGTTTACCGTAAAGCTAAGCACTAATAGCCCGTCAGGTAGGAACCTGGTCAGCGGTATTTAAAAAATTGTATTTTAACGCAGTAACTGCTCGATTAAGAACACTCTCATTATACATTTCGATATTGATTAAGTCGTTGATTCCATGGCAACAATACTTTTCTCTTGTTATATTCGAAAATAACAATATCGATGTCAAAATGACAGTGCTCAGAATCGAACATTAAGTTTTAGTTTGAAGCATTTTTAATCAATTAAAATTTTATTCAAAACGGTAAAATACGATCGTTAATTTTCTTTATATATACAAATAAATGTTATGGAAAAACCGTAGTCATAAAAGTGTATTTATTTCAGTTAAATATACTTAAACTAGTTCAGTATGAAGAGCAGAAAATGTTTTTCCTAAAAGAGTATTTATCATAAAAGCGTATTTATTTGTTTACTAGCAGATCTGCTAGGCGTTGCCCGGACCCGTCAAAAATAATACGAAACGCAAAATCACTCTAAAAATCGCTGCACGAAACCCTGCCTCTGGTAACTCTTTGTCTTTCGGAAATTAAATAGAGAGATGGACCCGAAGAGAAGTAAATTTAATACAACTCTCTCAAATGTCTGGATCATTTTATTCAAAACGGGTCAGTTTTAAGTCAAAATTAACCCCTTGGGGACGAGCGACACGTATACGTGACGCATAAGGTGCTCAGAATCCTCGATTATTCCCACCAGTTACTTTTTATTGTAAACTTTGCCGTATTCAATGACAGCATTTATGAGATTCAATTAAGCGAAAATTTTTGTTTTGATAAACCGGTGGCAAAAGATTAAAAATTCTTTAAAGGACGCTCGTCGCGAAGGGGTTAAAAAACGGTTACCGACTGATTTTCACAAAATTTGCATCTTCGTAATTAGAAAAATAAATTGCGAGTTACGATTCAAATAATCCAATACTTTTCTTAATACTCGAGGATGAGCAAAAATGAAACTTTTTCGTTGTATGGGATTATCAAATCGATAACTTTCTTTTGCGGTTTCAATACAAATAGCCATTTTTGGCTCACCCGCAGGAAAATCTTTTAGTTCCACCGCCAGGGGATGCATTTTTTTCTAAACAAATGATCTGACACGTGTCCCCGCTCCTTACGATACCGTGTATAGCAGACATGCTAGGCACGCGCTGCGAAATCTTTTAGTTCTAGTTTCTACCACCAGGTGGAGCATCCTGTTCTAAATAAACCAATTTCCGAACGAAACTCCGGCACTCGTTCCCGTTACTTACGGCACCGTGTAGAAAATCTGTTAGTTCCACTTTCCACCACCAGGGAGTAACAAATCTATATCTTAAATAATTATCTAAGTCTTAATTAGTTCATTTTAAGTTCCATGAACCGATTCCTGTTGAAATCGGATCCATAGAACCTGAGAAAATAAATCACCCTCCTAGATATTTATATTCATAAATGGTGATAACCAAGGGCTGAAAAAAAATGATACCTCAAGTTATTTAGTACCTGGGAGATCTCGGAAGAATGTAAGAAAAGATTTCGCTTGAATCGGACCAAGATTAATTGCAAAATCTTTTAGTTACATATTCCACAGCCAGGGGGTGCACTCTGTTCTAAACAAATCCCTTTCCGAACGAAACTCCGCCACGTGTCTCCGCTGTTTATGACAACGTATAGAAAGCGTTCCAAAGTTAGCAAAGTTAGTTACTACCTTAAGTTTAGTAAGAATTGTGAATATATTGTACCTAGTATCTACTAATTTATCGATTGGGGTTGTTTGGCACCGACTTCAAAAAGTAATTGATTGCTTTTCATATGTATATATTCGTAAACTGAATCATAAGTCTGTATATTCATCTCTTGTAAAATATATTCTCTCGAAAATCCATGTTTGGTGGGTATTAAACTGTACATATTAAATTTATCATTTTTATTCCGACACATGATATCAGATTTGTGGTTAATGGATAACATTTTGTCATTAGAGAATTTTAAAGAATTATTTAATACTTTTTAGTGCTTTTTTTTATAAGTCGGTTAATGTTTTTTTTGTAAAAGTTTATTTTATTTCCTACTTTTTAGTTATTAATACAGTAATAGACAATTATCTTGATTTCAACATCTGCTGAATAAATAAGTAATTTTTAATAGAAATTATAATTTACCAAAATTATCCTTTAAATAAATATTTTTAAATAAAATCTTTGACAGAATCAAATTCTTGTCAAACTTGACGACAACGATCAAAATATGTTACCATAAATGAAGCCAACGTGGTTATAGTTAACTAATTGGACGAAATTCTCATTCAGATTGACGAGAAGTGGGAATGAATCTTCTGTAATCGGGTTCCACGCATTTTTTAATTTTGAAAATTTTTTAACAACAAAATTGTTCTAATCATCAGAATTTGACGAAATTTAAATGGGACCACCATGGTGTCTTACACTTTTAAACAAAAAAATATATATATCAAAATCGGTGTACATTTACGAAAGTTATGCGTGAACAGGACTAAAACATACATACATACATACATTGGGTCAAATTATTAACATCCTCCTTTTCTCACCTTCTTCTATCGAAATAGAAGAAAGTATTGTGATCAAAATTTTTTCAACTTCCGGTTTTCGACGGATTTATATGTTTTAGGAGTCAAAGATTCCGAAAAACATGTTTTTACAAAATATCTGTCTGTCCGTGTGTGCCCTCTTTGTATCATTGAAAAGTGTGTCAAGTTATGAAGCAAGCTAGAATTGAACGAAATTTCATTTATAGGTTTTTTGCTGTGACCAGCAGGTCCCACTTGAATTTGCGGATATTCTGCCGAAAGCGGGCGCTGTAATAGCGTTTTTTGTTCCATTTAAATTATTGTATCATCGAAAAGTGTATTAGGTTATCCACAGTACTGAACCAATTTTTTTGTATGTGTTTTTTACTATGACCTGCAGGTCCCAGTTGAATTTAGGGATATTCAGCAAGAAGGAGGCGCTATGATAGACACTTAAAGATTTCAAATTCAAAAAGATGTACAAAGTCGTTAAAAATATTAGAAATCCTAAAGGTTTTTTTCAATTGAATGTTCAGCCTTGATCCAAGGATACCGGAACAATTTTTGTTTTGCCTCTACCTTAAAAAATGCCTGAGATATAGCATTTTGAAATTTTAGAGTGGCTGACATTTTGAAACAAGACAGAAGTATACCTCCATAAACGGTTTTAATTTAAGAGTTTTAGTGAACATGCTATCTCGCAAGTTTTATTTCATTGTTGTAACCGTCGTTCTAACTCTCACATTCTCAACACTATATATTCATGTTGGCCAGCGTTAAATTCTCTCCAAGCTAGGCAATATTTGGCGAAATATCAACAAATTTGGCGACAAAAACAAGATGCCATAAATGAAGCCAACTTGGCTATAGCTAGCATATTTGGCGAAATTCTGAGTCAAATTGAATATTGACGAGAACTGCGATTGAATCTTCTATAATCGGGTTCCATCCATTTTTATAGCTTGGTGTTTTGCAGTAAAATTAGCTAAAATCTTTAAACCAAGGAATAGGTAGGCTGTCTTTTCCTGCCGGTATAGACCCGAAGGACTTTTCGTAGTTTAGTATACATAATATATCAGCTACAAATCTCTCGTATAAATATGTTTTTAAATTGAAACTGTTTGGAAGTAATGTTATTTGAGCATTTTAAATATGACGTAAGTTTTCCCATTTAATGTTTTGAACGTGTATTAATATTCACGCGCAAGTATATTTTTTATAACGTATTTTTCTACATTTACTGCTTTTAACACGTGATCATTTAATTATTGTTTTAAAGTTTTATTTCTGTTTTTGATAGTCACGTGTAAATACGTTTTTTAATTGAAAGTTAATATTATTATGTGCGCTATTTTACAAATTGGCAACAATTCAAATAATGGACTTTTTGAAATATAAATTAAATTATCTAAATAATGGAAATTTGAATAAAGTAATTTGTTCTAATGGTCAGATTTTGACGAAATTGAAATGGGACCACCTTGGACCCTTACTCTTTCAAACAAAATAAAAATTATCAAAATCGATGCACATTTACAAGAGTTATGCTTGAACAACAAAATACATACATACGGGTCGAATTGATAACCTCCTCCTTTTTTTAAGTCGGTTAAAAACAGGAAGTTATCGTTGTTAATTTCTGAAATGAAATACATAAATGATATATATACATGAAACTCTAAAAATCGCATAAAACAAATCCAAAAATTCACAATTCGCTAATCAACTGACGATCTTTTCATCTGCCAATCACAATTGCCCTGTTGACTTCCAGCTGTGCCTACAATTCTATCAGCTACCAAACACAACTACCCTCCAATGGTGTTTGACTTATAGTGGGCGGTTTGTGACGTCATTTGAAACAAAAAACGCTGCAAAACATGAAAAAAAATGTTAAAAAACGCATAAAAAATGAAATTAAAAGAAAAAATCTAATAAAAAATCGAAATAATAAATAATCCGCCCTTCCCTTTTAAAATTTTGATTTTTTTTTTAATCTGTAAAGAATTATCAACTTTCTCCAAGCTGAAAAGAGTAAAAAAAAAGTCGAATCTGCGCGTATCTGAGGCTGAAATGGAAGCAACCACCGAACCAATCAAGCATTCTGGGAAAAATTACTTAGTGGCGAAGGAAAAAATTCGCCAAAAAATCAGAAATCCCTGTACGAATTTCGCATAAATTTTATTGAAAAGAAGATAAAATTTACTATATTGGCCTAAAGGATTGGAACGGGATTCCGGTTACTAATGTAGGTAAATCGCTGCGAAATGTCAGAAAACATTAAAAATCGCATTTTTTAAATCATGATTTTTTAATATAAATGCTGGACGATTACACCATGAAATAATACAACATTAAAGAAGTGAATATAAAACATCACATATTTTTACTGAATGGTGTATACAAATTAAAATTTTATACATACATTAATATTAAAAATATCGACGTTTCGACCACCATCTATGGTCATCTTCAGAAAAATTTTCTTATATTGCTTTTAAAGTTTCAAATGCGAAAAACAATCCGCCCGTTGCCACAATATTATTGCCGTCCACAAATTAAAAATTAACAAGGGTAACACTCAACCATCGTACCAACCAACCACAAGTAGAAACGATGCAGAAGCATCTCCTAACGGACAAAACTCTAACTGCAGAACTTAAAAATAAAAGAACATAAAAGGAATATTTCACAATATCAACAGACGACAGCCCTGGCTAAGTTCTATTTTAATAATCCTGACAGCCACATAGATTTTGATAGCGCTAAAATTAAAATTCCATGTAATAACGTCTTTGAGGGTCTGCGAAAGGAGTCCATTGAAATTATGATTAGGAAAAATGAGGTTTGTAATGATAGCATTTCATTTAATATCCCTAAAATTTGTATGAACATCTTGAAATAGTTTATTCCGCTTTTCTTTATTTTAATATTCTTCATTAATAATACATTTACTGCAGTTAGATTTTTGTCCGTTAGGAGATGCTTCTGCATCGTTTCTACTTGTGGTTGGTTGGTACGATGGTTGAGTGTTACCCTTGTTAATTTTTAATTTGTGGACGGCAATAATATTGTGGCAACGGGCGGATTGTTTTTCGCATTTGAAACTTTAAAAGCAATATAAGAAAATTTTCCTGAAGATGACCATAGATGGTGGTCGAAACGTCGATATTTTTAATATTAATGTATGTATAAAATTTTAATTTGTATACACCATTCAGTAAAAATATGTGATGTTTTATATTCACTTCTTTAATGTTGCATGATTTTTTATCTGTAAAGAATTATCAACTTTCTCCAACCTAAAAAGGGAAAGTAAATGACAATTCTGAGCGTATCTGAGGCTGAAATGGAATAAAAACCACCGAACCAATCAAGCATTCTGGCAAAATTTCTTAGTGTTGAAGGAAAAAAATCACCAAAAATTCGAAAATTTTTGTACGAATTTCGCATAAACTTTATTGTAAAGAGGATAAAATTTACTATATTGGGCTAAAAGATTGGAACCGAATTTCCATTACAAATGTGGAAAAATCGCAGCTAAACGTAAAAAAACACTAAAAATTGCATAAAATTTTATTTTAAAAAATCTATTCAAAAATTCTAAAATCTGGCTTCAAGGTGCAAAACTACATGCATAGAGGTTCCTTCTCACCAAATTTTGTAGCTCTGCGTGCAGCGGTCTCTTCAGAACACAACCGAGAAACACACACACACACAAACACACAAACTTCCTTCTTTATTATAGTTGGAAATTTCATTGTATCGCCAACTAGTGACAAATCGCCAAAAAAACGAAATTGTCACAACTTTTTACGAACTTTATATCGACGTTCTGCCGCATTTTTTTTATATAAACATATATAGCTTCATGAGAAGAATTTTCTATAATTTTTTTTTCACGTTTTTCTGAATATTCTCTTATGGACACCTTCCTTATAAAGTAAATATACCGGGAGTTTCCTGACCTAAAGTGAAAGAAATTCCCGTTCTTGTAGGAACCCTTGACAGCTTTAATCATTTCCTTGTACCACAAATTTTTAATAGAATTTTTATAATTAATATTTAAATAGCAGAAATTGTAGACGTCTCGTTTATTTGCAGGATTTGATACTTTTCGGCATTTAAATAAGATGAACAATTCTATTAAAAAATTGTGGTACAATTGTACGAACCCTGTTTGAAGTGCATTTTTAGGAACTATTTTTACCACCATTTGCGATTTCTTTGATTGGAATTAAAATAAATAGATCCATGAATATTCATAAGTAGAAAGTCTTATTGTGTAATACATAATGACGAGCAAAAACAGGTTTTCAAAAAATACTTTTTTAATGTTTCGCGGAAAAAAATTCATTGAATAGAAACTGTTCATTGTTACTTACAAAGGTTTTCATTTTTGCCCAAAATAGAACTTTTAGAGAAATATTAACCCTCTAAGCGTGTGGAACGTAATATTCCGTTCACTAAGCTCCAGGTTTCACTGCAATATATGCAATGTTTAAGATAATATAATTCTATAGATTTAATGAATTTTCAAAGCATTGAAGAATGATTAATACTCTCAAGGGTTACATTAATATTTGTAATTAAGTTTTATTTATAATGCTGAAAGAATCATACTTTTTTAGCATTTAAAACAAAATGCAGGGAAAACAACATTACAATTTTACCCTTTTTCAAAACGCTCAGAGGGTTTTAAATACAGTAGAATTTCGTTACAACGAATGTCGCTTCAACGAATTTTTCCGTTTAACGAATATTATTTGGATTAGGGAAAAAATTCTATAATTTACCATTACAATATTACTATAATTAAGATTATAATATATTCCCTTTAACAAATATCAGATTAACGAATTTTTCAAATTAAAGAATTTTTCGAAGTTTAAAAAAAATACTCATTTCCGTTTACCGAACACTGAGTTCGCAAAAAAAAACAATTTTTATCAAAAAATTAAAATTCCGACAGAAAACTTTTTTATTATTAATTGTATTATCCCACGGTCTTCGCATTTTCAGTGCATGGCGAAGCTGTGTTTAGATAGGTGCTGGGAAATTTCTCCTATATGCGCATCTTAAAATTAAAAACTCTTCCTTTACATTCGCATGTAATTGCTTGTCTTCTTAGTTTCTTCGGTTTTCACCCGTTTTCCATAAAATGATGGAGGGAAGTTCAAAGAACTTATATTTCCAACAGTTTCCTTCAAATTTGACGATAATACCTTATTAGCGAATTTCTAATCTGCAACAATTCATATTTAGAAATAGATTTTATTTTATAGGAGAGGAGAAAAAAAGGCAGTTTTTATTAAATGGAGAAAATAATATTACAGAAGTAGCAAGTGCTGGCAGTAGGAAGTTGATGGTGCGAAATAATTTATGTTTCAACTTCTTCATCTACCATTTAAAAAGAAAATGACAAAATCTTGAATCTTCTTAAAAGGTCTAGTATGTGTCCAAAAAGGAAACCAATGCGACTGGTAAACTTTCTAGCGATTTTCGAAAATGTATCCATTTCGAATAAAGATGTAAGACAAATTATTTGCTTACTTCAGGACCTATATTACATGATGAAGCCAAACACGTTTCACAGGTCATGAAAATCGAGAAATTTGAAGCGAGTTCTGATTTCCTTTTTCGTTTTCGTGATAGGTATGACGTAGTAGTAAAGAAACAAATATCTGGCGAAAAAAAATTGCCGATGCATCGTGAGAATAATTTCAATGCCGATAAAATGTCTTTTGTGTCAACTTCTATCAAGTGCAAATCGCGCAATAGTAACGAAGGTTGAAAACCGTAAAGACAACAAAAGAGTAAATCTAAATGCGAATTTTTATTTTGTTCTGTTTGTAATGTCACTGGCCCCCCAAAAAACTTAAACCCTTTCAAACATTTATAAGTTCTTTTGTGGAAATCTGCTTTAAAAATGTGAACATTTTTCCATGTTATTATTGAAAGAATAGCCGGCGTATATAACTCAGAAAGTCTTTTTTAAGTGGTTTAAGAGCTTAAATGAACAAATGAGCAAAGTCAAAGGAAAATTAACTTTGCTCTGATAAAGCTGTATATTTAGTTACAGCAAATTTAACATAAAAGTAGAATTTTGATTTCCTAACCGTACTTCCATTTGGAATCCTACACATCAAAGCATTATTTAAAAAATTGCCAACGTGAATTTCTGGGGCCGAATAATAAAAAAGTATTTTCCAGACTTAAAAAATGAAGTTTCTGCAATGGTTTGATATCCAATGATTTGATATAAGATGCCTGGAAAAATGTTTCTTCTATCCAAAGTAAAAGCTATTGGAGAAATTCCGGCTGTGTACATTTGAATGCAGAAGAGTGTACTTATTGCATTGAATTTCCGGCTGTGTACATTTGAATGCAGAAGAGTGTACTTATTGCATTGAATTTCTCGCTGATCTTTGAATTACACCTACAGAATACTTTCAACGTACAACATCTGCAATTAACAGTAATGGCATATATCAATATGTTTTTTTTAGCTCTCAGGTAAGCAAGAAACATTATAATTTCCTTATAGTTAATTTGTTTAGATCATTTGACTTAACTCTTGCATTTTAATGAATTTTATAATTATTTTACAACAAATAAATTCAAAATAATATTGGGTTGTCCGGAAATTTCGCGCCGGTTGGGAAAATCAATTCGTAGCGGAAAATTCTGCTCGTTAATTATTAGACATTTGATATGGTACTTAATGTCTAATAATTAAATGATAGAATTTTCGGGTACTGTTTGATTTTCACAACCACACAGTGGAGCATTTTGATGATCTAGATCAGCCATACTCAACCTTTTTTTTCTCGCGGGCCGCAACATACATGGGAGATTAAAATAGTAAGATAACAAAAGCAGTATAACAAAGCAATATAGTATAGTTAATATAATCAGTAGGGTTAAATGTTTGTCGCGGAAGAAATGTTTTCAAAAATTTCTAACACCACTATTTCCAAACAATATATTTTCGCACTGGTTTCTGTGTAAAAGTATCCCGCGATGATGTAGAAATATGCCCTGAAGATTCCTGTTTGGAAATTGTGGTGTAAAACGATTTGCTGTCATTTTTTTCGCGAAAAACATTTAACTACAACTTATTAGCTACAAGATAAGTATAAGACGTAATAATATAAAAAATGCAGCATTTTCAAATTCTAAAAAAAAAAAAAAAAAATCCAGATATTTTTTCTTAATAAATCAGTCTTTTGCTCAACATATAAACCATTTATTAAATACAGAAATATATAGCGCAAATTTAATCAATTTGGAATAATGTTTTATTAGTGTTAAAGATTAAAAAATGTATACATACCTGTACCGCAAATAGGACCACGTAAAAGAACTTTTGACTAAAGAAAAGGTATTTCAGATGTTTGAACATAATTTTAAATTAGTATAGTTATAAAAATCAGGACAGATTTTCCCTTCTTGTGAAAACATATAAAAGAACAGTGAATATCTTAAATATTTTATGCACATCTCAATGAATTTTATAAATAGCTGTGTCTTGGACCACACATAAAAGCTCGCCGGGCCACAGGTTGAGTTTGGCTAATCTAGGTGGACAAAATTCATTTTTCCGATTATCTCGGAATTTAACAAGACCGCGTATACTGGTTGCTAAATGTCTCTTTGTCGAGATCCGTACCATATTTCAATTACCGTAATTTCGCCCGTATGCGCCGCGGCTATAACTATTTTAGTTAGTCTTTAGTTAGTTTAGTTAAGTCTTTTTCAAACCGGAAATTTTATTGAAAATAAGAAGTCAAATAAGTTCTAATCAGAAGTAAATAACATTTTATTTAAAACAAATTCTGGTATGAAATCGAATTATCTGAAGTGCGGCACATACGCGCGAATTTACGGTACTAAATTTTAAATTATTATGAAATTGTTAAAAATAAATAAATAAATAAATAACCAATAAAACTTAATCTATTTCGAAATTATCTGTTCGTAAAATTTAAAAATATAATTTATCCTTGTACTTCCAAAAAAGTTTCGGCTTTCATATAAAAGGCCTCGGTAATTAACAAGCTTTGCCCAATAAATTTGTATTGGGTATTTTAAGAATAGTGCAATTGAAATTTTACAATATTTTTATATTTTTAACTTAAATCACCCAATAACATCTGAGAAAAATTTTTTTTTAGCAAATTGCTAGTACAATGATCTAACTACTAAAATTGATACTTAGTACAAGGTTTAATTTATTTAAATAAATCAATATAAAGCTCTCCCCCCCCCCCCTCTTCTTAAAAAATTATACTTTTCATTATATATATGTTTTAAACAGAAATTATAAGTATTTGAATTCGCACACTGTAAGATAAAATAGTGTGGGGAGGCTTGCACCGAAAGATAATATAAATAGTTTTATAGTTAAATGTTTTAATAACACTTATTAATTATCACAAATAATAAAATATTCCAACAAAACATTAAATTTTCTCAGAATAAAACAACAAAACTGGACAGTTGCCAGATTTCATACCAAAAAAGACGTCGCGATAATTTTAACAGCAAAATAAATAAAAATGAAATAAAATAATGGGAGCATGGAGTTAATATAAATTATATAAGTTGCTTTAAACTGCGTAATCGAGTCACTACAATAGCACTTTATTTAGAAAGCTAAACACTAAAGCAGTGTTGCCACATTTGTGAGAAACTAAAGGCGAATATTTGCAGTACCAACCACCAGAGAGCGCTATTTTTAACTCGCGTCTCAATGGCTTTGGAACCAACTGACTCGCGGTGCGTTGCTTAGCTTAGATCCGAAAACACAATTACCGCACATGGAGATTGCTCTATAGCGACTCGCCCATTGGCCAATCTCATTACTTAAAATACACACCTTGTACATACGGTCAAGTACAATGTAATGTTCTATCTATTTTTATCAAAGCCATTACATTAATCAGAAACGAAAGGGTAGAAATTTTGCAAGTTGAAAATAGCACGCTCTTACGACTGGCAGTCTTTTTACATTCTGGAAAATTAAAAGTTAACACCAGAAAAAACACAAAGGGAAACTGCAACATATTAATATATATAAGGAAGGAAACCAGGTCAAGCGTAAATTCTGTCTTGCGAAGCCGTACTTTGGTATGGCTTATGCAACATACGAAATACCGGTATTTGTCTGCTCTGTTTCTAGACCAAGAACTTTTGTTTTGAAACTCGACACAGGCGCGGAATTGGCGCTCATGTACGCGAACAAAATTTGCATATTGTGCTCCTGCAGCGCACTTCTGTGCTACCAGTCGCAGTAGAGGAAAGAAGTGCTAGTGTGCACTAACAAATTTAACACATACTGAGCACGCTCTGAGTATAATTGATCTGATTTATATTAACCCATTTTCATCATTATATTATACATGCGGCTATTTCGGGATTTTTTTTTAAATTCAGGAATTCCGATTCCATACCGTAAATTCAGAAGGAAGACTTCGTGCTTTGTGTAATCATGAAGCTCTCTCATTAAATAAAGGAAGAAATACTTTTCAGGATGCCTGGTATGAATTCGGAATTTCTGAATTAAAAATATATTCATGAATTGCACACATACATGCTCAAATGATGCACATGTGTTCGGAAAATTGTTATATACGCATAAAATAACATTTCATAGACTAATATTTTACTTGTAGTTTACTTTATTTACTTGAAGATTATCCATGATATTTAATTTTTATCCAGCTGATAAACCCGGCGTTTCCGGGGTCCGTGATAATAACCTTAAAAAACCGAAAGTTTGCATGATTTTATATCCTTCAGGGGTGATTGTGTTTCGGTATTTTGTACACCACTAAATTTATATAGCATTATTCTTATTATGTCACTTTATTGACGTCGTATTTAAGCGTTTTTAACGAAATTTTGTAACTTTAGAAGAATTTTTCTTTGAATAGGCAATAGAAATGCATAAAATCGTTACAAAAATGTTAAAGTTACAAAAAGGATAGATGCAAATTATAAGATATGAAAAAAAACCGAATTCAAAAATGGACGTCGGATGAGAAATTGTCTCATATATATATTTTTTTTCTGTTTTCATTAACATATTGTAAATTTGATACTTTCGTGTTATAGCGGCCCCCAAGGATGAATCGCCAAGTGACCAAGATTTAACGCCAAATTATAAAGCATGTATGACATTATAATAATATATAATACATATATATATATAATATTTCTTGAAGTATATGTCCAAGTTATAGTCATATATGATGCATATATGATGTATATATATGTCATGTGTATATGATGTATATACGACATATAAGACGTAAATAATATGTGTATATTGACATATTGGAATATATATATGCGTATATAGGATGCATATATAAGCTTTGTGATGATCTTGGCGAAATCATAACTGCAATCTTGGTATAATCATAATTGTGAGGGGCGCTATAATGCGAAAGTACGGTATTTTTTATATTTTTTTTTATTTTAAGCTTTCGGAACATTTTCCCAATGGTTATTGTAATTTGTTAAATTATAAAAAATTTTTTGATTTATTTTGTTTTCGCGTCGGGTCCTTTAACATAACAAACTGAAAAATGGTTCTCATCTTCCAAACTCTCCGAAATTTTAATCGGTTATAAATGTAACTATATCAAGCTCTCTTTAAAATTGCATGCAAAAATATGCATATTTAGTAGTGAAAATATGAGACGAAGCTGGGCAAAACCGCTTCGAAAAAGCCCGAGTTTTGCTGTTTTCACCGAAAATTTCTCAGATTTAAAAAAAAAAAAAAATCTTCTATTCCAATGAATGTGACGAATGTGCACCTTTTTGTAGGCGATGTAAATCTAGTCTGCCGAGATGCTCTAAAAAGATTGTATCGAAATACGGACGTTTAGTTACTTTTATCGTGGAGAAAGTATCGTCTCCGGGAGAAGCGAAGTAGCCTTCGGCCACCAATATTTTTAGAGGGTTAAATTCATAATTTTGAAAAACGATTACTACACCGTTGAAAATTGCGGCTAAAATTGCGGCTTGGGGGAGTATTTCCGTAAAAAGGAAAACAACAACTGCAAAAACGGACCGATTTGAAATTTTTTTTTCAAAAGGTTTACAACGACATTTTATCGAACTGATTGAGGCACGGAGTTTAAGACATGAAAGTACGAACTTTAAGAATGTGTCTTCCGTTTTTCCGTATCCCGAACGGTTTGGCAGATGGAGGTGCAAACAAACGGTCGGAACCCCCCAGAATTTGGTTCTACTTTCCTTTTCCCCTCGAAAATCGTGTTCTAGACATGCGCAAGCGCATTTGCCAATTTTTGCATAGAATGTTAGCTTTTTATGACTTTTTAATTAATACATCAGCTAATTATCAAAAATTAAAAATATGAGCACCAGGTGCATCAGGACCTGCCTTGGACTATCCTCATCCAAATTTCAGACATCTACGTGCGGTAGAAGGCAAGAAGCAGACAGACACACACACACACACAGAGTGAAACTTTTTTTTATATTAGTATAGATACCCTTGCTTACATTGATATATTTCAAGTTTCAAATAAGTTTTCCATACACAATGTAACGAGGAGATTCCGTAATTTTTATTTTTAAACCATTACGAATCATTCGGTATTTATGCCTATTTTGCGATTTTTTTACGAGAATATTCAAATCTCGTGAGTATATATCTCATGAATCTCACTGATCACATGATCTCTCACTGGTCTGTATTTTGTACGTGTACTTATCACGAATGACGCTTAGGTTCTAGATAAATTAGCGCGTTTTTTTAAATTAAATCATGTATCAGAATTTTTTCCAGTAAGTTGGGAGGGGTAGGGTTAATCACGAAATGTGGATGAATAAATAAACAAAAAATACTAGTGATTGACATAATCGAGTTTTTTTGATGTTCGAATGATTTACGTTCGTACAAGGGCCTGATTACCAACAGGGCAACCAGTAAATTTTAATAGAAATTTTAATCTTATTTAAGAAACTTATTCCCGAATATCACAAAAATTTTCTATTCCTTTTTACTGGTGGATATTTGCTCCTTAGACAATCAGGTGGGGTCGCTTGCGTTTAATGGAAAGCTTTCACATTATCAAGAATTCGTGTGTGGCACAGAGGTGTGGAACAGTTCAGTTTCTCACGCTCACCAAAACAGACTAGATGGCGACATTTAGACAGCATGGCAGCAATAAATTTTAAGGTGGGTCTGTTTCTAAGAAACAGAACTATAAAAAGACACGATGTCTTCGAACAAGATTTTATCACGGAAAGAAAATCGGGAGTGAGATTAGCTAGAGCAATATACACACAGAGTAAATAGAAGGTGTAAGTGTAAGTGTGTACCAAAAACCAATGAAAAAGGGAGAAGGCTGGACAACGGAGAGATATGCAAATTTGAGAGAAACAAGCACTGCCCAGTATCTTTGTCATGTAAATTGGTGAACGAAGAGAAACGCCCCCCCCCCCCATGGTCGGGAATGAAGAAGTGTTTTTTTGAAAAGATAGAGAAGAGAGACGCTCATTCTCTCTTGAGTGTCGAAACGGAAAAGATGCTTTTTCTGGTCACAGAAAGATATATAGTTTGACTCTCAGGTTTCCAGTGTTGTCCTTACTAAAGGACTTCGATGTTTCCTACAATAATTAATATTATAAAAGAATAAATGAGAGCGTGTGTCGCTGATGGAGTGAGCATGAACAGCTGCACCGGCTATGCTAAAAGATGATTGAAGCAAGAAACTCCAGTCCAGTGCCTATGTGAAAAACTAAGGTATTCATCAAAATAATTATCTTGAGTATTCCCCTGTTTAAAAATAAGTATATTGTTTAGGGAATTCTGGTAGTTTAAGCAGAAAGTTGAAAGAAATTTTATATTATGATTGACATTAAAGTATATGAATTATGGTAAAATATATAGTAGCTTGTAATTTCAAATGAAAACTAATTTTTTTTCTTCTGCTTTTATGTTTGTAAATATCTATAAATAAATGTGAATAGTAATTAATTAGAAGTCTTCTCTTTCACATTACATTGTATGTGTATTTTTTTATTTATATCTTCAAACTTCGAATTTTAAAAGGGGCAAGAATGGTTTTCTCAAAAAGGGTAGTAACTGGCTACTTCGAAATCACACAACGCAGTTTCCTTTCGAACTTCTAAATTTAATCTTTAAGTTTTTCAATTGTTACACTTTATTAAATTAAAATTATTTAATTAGCCAACCCCAGAGAAATCTTTTGGGTACATCAATTTAGGTTTTAACTTTTTTAATCTACTTGTCCTTGCAAAAGGGTTATGATGGAATGAGCAGCATTTTGCAGGGAATCTGAAGGATAAGTCTAATAAATAATAATTGTAATTGAGCCATGTTTATTTCTCTTCAACAGCGTTCGAGTTATCTCTTTCAGGGGCAAGGTATTTCTATTGTTAAAATGATGGATTGACACCAGGATTTGCAGACAATTTTATTTGAACGGCGGTAACGGCGTTTCATTGCGTAAGATATAAAAGCCAAGTTTTCTTCCAAAATTTTAGTGTCAGTGTGGCATTTGGGAATTAAAATTAAACGGGACATATATGTCCCACCGCCCTTCAAAAAGTTATTTGGATAATCGAATCATTCAAAATATTCGAATGATCTAAAAAAATACATATGACATTCATTCTTCTAATTGATTCATCGTTCCCTAGATCTAGGGAGATTCAAATAATTTTAGGGATTTATCTACATTTACGCATTTTTTATTATTAAATGTGGAAAGATAAGGTGCCGAGGAAGTTATGTTTTGGCTACAATTATTTCCAAACAATAATCTTCGGGGCAGATTTTTACAACATTTGCATATAAAACGTAGATTATTACTTGGAAATAGCGGGAGACAAAAATGGGAGTGTGCCGAGCCCTAGAAGATATAAATGGATAGAGCAAATTAAATAACAGGTGGGGACATAACAAATCAATAAAAACGAAGTTAAACAGGAACAGAAACATATAAATTTTTTGTAAGGGAGAGATGCAAAAGTAACGAAGAGGGATAAGAACAAAAGAAATAAATTAAAGAAAAAGGATTCTAAGGCTGTTAATTGTGTTTCCTAATGCAAATTTGATGCCTTCTGATTTCCTTACTGTTTTAATGCGAGGTATTGATTATAGGCGTCAATAAAATCCAGTTGGTTACGGAAAAATTCCCACCTCTAATATAACCTTGATATACTTTTTATCATCACTTCTGCTTGCACCTAATTATTTTTTAACTTTTGGTACTAGTTTGAGTAGTTGTAGAGTGGACTACTATTAATTTCAACTTACATTACATCTTACAGTTAAATAAGGGATCATTTAAAAGTAACAATAATTAAATAAAATATTTTACACCAGAAAAATATAAAGATACATTTTTATATAATAGATGAATTTTTCTATGTACATGGACTTCTCCTCTGGAAACACAGTTAAATTCAAGTAATAGGGACATGTTCCATGTCCTTATGAAATTAACCCTTTGAGGGGCGGTGGTATATATTATATACCACCTAATTTTAATCCGTTTCAAACCAGAAACTTTTAATTAAATTTTACTTTTTTAACTTTGACGAAAAAAAGTTGAAAAAGTGCTTATTCTTATTTTGAACTAAATTCTTTCCTAAATTCCGGTGGGAATTCAATGTTACAGGAACACAAGTCCTTGCCCCTGAAAGGGTTAAGAAGAGTGAACCTATAATGAGGCTTCATGAACAGGACCTCACATGGCTATATCTAGTGATGGGAACAATGGAGTTACTTTGATAATCGGTTGGGGTTATCATTCGCGTAAATCATTCGAACATCAGAAAAACTTGATTATGTCAATCACTAGTATTTTTTGTTTATTTATTCATTCACATTTCGTGATTAACCCTTCCGATTTGAAAAGTAGAGATACACTCATTCTTATGGTTGATTCTCATTCAACGTTTTCAGATCTTAGGAAAAATTCGAAAGATCGAGGGATATTCAAATAGTTTTAGGAATTTAAGGAACACTTGCTTAAATCTAGAGAAATTTTGTAAAAATGGAAATACTTTCCTAAAATATGGGAAAAAAGAATATTTTAAGCCACTTTTAAATTTTCACAGAGTATTAATTATACAGGCCTCAGAGTCTTGTCAACCAATTGAAACTATGCTATTATGTACAATTTCAATATTTATCGACTATCCGAAAGTCAAATGATTAAAAACAACCTACGTGACCCAAGTTCTTTTTTTTTCTTTTCAATCGTCCGATTGCACAACCACTCATGCATATGCACATGATTAAGATTCCGCGCGGTTTATAGCAATGTGTTGGATACTACGCTTACCCCTTTTCTTTAAGATAAGCATAAGCTAAATGCCACTGAAGTAATTTTACCTCTTTATTCTTTTCTTCACTCAGATGTTGTTACATAGCTCACAAAAAAACCTCTTAACAACAGTTTGCAAATATTAATAATAATTAAGAAAAAAGGTTAGTGTTTAAAGAAAAAAGAAATCGCAAAACGTGCAACGTGCAACGAATTCCATGAAATCAAAATATTTTGTAGGTACATTAAAGTAATAATCCAGTATAGGTAATTGCAATTTTTTATAATTTTCTTCAAGAATATATTTAAAAAAAAATTAAAACATGTCTGTATTCAAAGATCAATCACCAATTTTTTCGGTTAAATATTAAATGTGTCAACATATTTTGAGATACATATTCCATAATTGGGCTATTGATATCCACATAAATTTTAAAAATCATATCTGTTAAAATGCATAATTAGAAAAAAAGCGAAAATTGGGGCAGAGCCTCCCAGTTTCACAAATATGGAGCTTGAAGAAACTCCGTCCCAAACACATGCTAAAAATTTCAGCCCACATTGGCTTGATTTGACCTTAGAGTTTCTATACTTTCATACCCATATTATCATATAGAAAAATCCGTCTTATGTAATCATACAATGCATAAGGCGAGTTTTTTTCTAACAAGGAAGGTCTCCTTAAAGCGCATACTCAGAATATTTTGAAAAAAAAAAAAAAAAAAAAAAGCTAATGAAACTACTCAAGTGCGTAATAAAGGATCAGTCAAATTTATCTGCGGAATCTGTAAAAAAGAAAAAAATATTTCGGGTATTTGGCGCAAAAAGATGCGATTTGGCAAGCAAAACTTCTCCTCGCCAAATGCAAGCGATTTTAATGCATTTGAAAATTTCTGGTTACATGAGTATTTAAATGCGCAGTACTTTTCGAATTTAAACTTGATCTATTAAATAGTTTATTATTTTTTTCTATAAGCTTATAGAATATATATACAAGTTGCGTGTTGCTGAAGTTATTTAATTTTATACGGTTTCAACGGCTGGATAAGTTTTCAAAGAAATAATCAACGTAATAAAAGCATCAATTTAGTGAAATCAGCCATATTTAATAAAAAAAGACACGCAACAGGCTCCACCCTATAGCGCACCTTGTAATCAAGTTAGCCACAAAGAAAATTCAGGAAATCCTTCATTCTGCATCTTGAAGGTAGAAGTAAAAAATGACGAACTAATGGTAGCATTAAAGGTTCCATACCAAAATGCCAAAATATTTAACCCTTTGAAGGGCAGTGGTATATATTATATACCACCTAATTTTAATCCAATTCAAACCAGAAACTTTTAATTAAATTTTACTTTATTAACTTTGATGGGAAAAGTTGAGGAAATTGCTTTACCTTGTTCTAAACTAAATTCTTTCGTACATACCGGTGAGAATTCAACGTTACAGGTACACAATTGCTTGCCCCTGAAAGGGTTAAATAAATGTGACGAAAACCATATAAATGACTAACTCCCATGACAAAGACAGCCACACATGACAGAAACAACTACCCATCGGATTGAAGCCGAAAGCTCTGGGATAGAATTTCGTACTGTGTACCATCTCAGGTTTTAAAGTTTTTTTTTAACCTTTTATATATGTATTTTCATCAAACACCTATTTTAGTACAAAAAAATTTAATGAATCATTTTCATGAATGTTTTCATATTTTAGGGAATCAAAGGTGAATCTATCGTTTCAATTATACTTTATGAAGTTAAAGTTATTTTATTGATGAATTTTTTAGTTACTATTGTAGAGATTTCAGGAGCTATACGTTAAATAGAAAAATTATGATAATAGAATACATTTTGATGCATTTTCTTGAGGCATCACAACTATAAAAAATACGAACTATACGAGACACACGATCTCGACAATTATGGAACTGTAATTGGTTTCACTCTTTGCCATTTTCACACTTGAGAATCAGCAAAACTAAGATGAATTTTATACTTACCATTTTAGAAGTTTCAGGAGCATAACCTTAAATAGAATAATGATGATAACAGAATGCACGACGATTCGTTTTCTTAAAACCTCACAACTATAAAAATTTGTCCCAAAAAAAGTTACTTCTGAGATAGATCTAAAATTAAATTTTACCTGAGACGATGTCTGTCAGCGAGAAAATACTCTCGACTGAATACGCGGACCTATTCATGCAACGCTTTTCTTCCAACTCACAACACGTTTTTTACCCCTCTGGAATGCAGTGACGAGTTGCCACTTGAAGGAGAGAAGATTCGTGGACAAACTTTGGAAAGATAGCTTCTGTAAGCTGCGACGCCAAAGGAATAACTGAGTGGGTAAAGAGTCCGGCATTCAAATGTAATGCCTGTCACTGTGAAGATTATGGACGAATGTGTTCGGTTGAAGAAAGAGTTTGTTTAACAAATTGCAGTCCTTACGGTAACCGAAGATTTCAGTTTTATAAATTTTATCATACCTCTATTTTCATCCAACAGTTTTGTACCATTGTATAATACCAATGCAGATATCTTGATGTGCCGGCAAAGTTCGTACTGATTTTGTTTACCTTCAGTAGATCAGTCCAATAGTCTTGGTGCATAGATGAATTGAGCAAGAGGTGTGGATTTTTTTACAAAATCCGTTGCACTGCAATTGGTTTGCCAAACATTGAGGATTAATAGGAAGGGCCTCAGATGTATACATTTTAAATTTTAGAAGAATAGTTACGTTAAATTAATACTTTGCAAAAAACAAATAATAGAATTAAGATCCAACAGTGTTCACGCAAAATTTATACATTACATGAAAGTATTTTTTATATTTGCATGATGAAATCGCATTAAAATAAATAAAACAACGGCCTTTTCTATAGTGTCTGAATAGGGAGTCCAAATTTATAAGGCCAATGTTATTTATATTACGTACAATGTATTAGGTATCGCTTATATTGGGTATGTATTGGGTACTCGCAGTATTTTTTCGCTGACAGAAGTCGCCTGAGGTAATATTTAATATTAAATCTATATCAGGAGTAACATTTTTAGGACAATTTTTTATAGTTGTGATGTCTAAAAAAACGCATCTTCGTGCATTCTATTGTCATCATTATCATATTGGCTATCGGGTATATCTTGCCCAACAATGAAAATATTGGCAAGCATTACTTCAACATTCGTGCTTTAAATTTTGCAAATACTGCATGAATATGAGCCAGAAATATTTCTCCAATTTATTACAAATATTTACAATGCAAATATATATATATATATATATATATATATATTTTTTTTTGCAATATTGGCACTCTATTGCAAACATTTCTCTTGTAAATTCAGCATTTCTGTAATAGTGGCATTTCATTGCAAATTTCCCAATGTTAAGTCAATATTTATTCAATATTGGCAATCAGGGTGGTCACAAAATCTGTAATACCGGAGCCACTTTTTTCATGTTGATAGTTAGCATATTTAACTCAAAATTTTTCCGGAAACCCGAAGATTAAAATTCTGAAATATTGATACTCAAATTAAAAGCGAAACTTAATTACAGGGCTGACACTGGCGACTATTTTTTAATTCAATCTCGCACTACTTTCGTAAAACAAAATTTTTTCACATACACTTTGACAACATGCGCAAGATAAACAAACTACAAAATTTATTTATTTTTTAATAGTGGTGCGAATAGAATATAAAATTAGTCGCCAGTGTCAGCCCTGTAATTATGTCCAATCTGGGTATTTCGTAGGCAAAAATCGATGAATGCAATCTATATTTGCGCATTATTGGGCTCTATATAACCAATAAAATTAATATTGTCTTTCTTCTAGTTACGTAGTATAAAGGATTTATAAAAATATACCAAAATGCATCATATTAAAATAAACGGATCAAAAAAATATTTTTTTAAATGATAAAATAATTCGTTAAGATGCAGCTCTTATCCTTAGAAAAGAAATTTGTTTAAGTTGGTCGGCACAGCAACATTGCCAGTTGGGAGGAGTTTTTTAATTGTTATTTTAATTTCTCGATTGCAACCTCTTTTTGCAACTTTATATAATCTGTTAATAAATAAAAGGAATAATGCAAAAAATACCCGCCCAATCGGCAAAAGTGTGGTACACGATTACGCCTGGTGACTATTTTTTCTTACTATTTTATCTATCACAACTTCCATACGATAATCTGCGTGTTATATTTCTAGTAGAAATTCACCTTGAAAATCATTGACCGAAAATAACTGAAAATACAGGGTTAGCCTGAATGATTAATCGGTTTTCAAAATACTGTGTATTGATAGGTATAGGCCTACAAAGACAAGACATGACAAGATATATACAAAATACATACACTCACCAAATACATGACAAGGTACAGTCGTGAAAAAAAAACTGAACACCCCCCACTAACCCTGCAACAAATTATAGTAGAAGGAAGTGACTGGTACCAAACGATTGGAAATAAAGTCTACTTTTAAATGATGTATATAAAATTTGCTTAGGGGGCCATCTACATATAAAAACACACCCAAACTTTGTTTTTTTTCAATAGCAAGACTCAAATTTGACAACATATTTGAAATCTGCAGTTCAAACTATGCCTAAATACCAAATTTCATTAAATTCCTACGATTAGTTTCTGAGAAATTAATTACTTTATAATGAGCATATTTAAGGGGCTGTATCCAAATTGAAGTTCGGTTCTCGATTGTTGAAATGCTGCAGAATGTCACTTTTAATGTATTATGTTTTACCGATATGACCATTTTACTCACTTAATAAGTTTCGGTTATTGTTATATGCGGTAAAATAATGTTCACAACTGTTGAATTATCCGATTTTAACCCCTTGGGGACAAGTGACACGTATACGTGACGCATAAGATGCTCAGAATCCTCGATTTTTCCCACCAGTTATTTTTTATTGTAAGCTTTGCCTTACTATATCTTAGCATTTCCACGATTCAATCAGACGAAAATTTATGTTTTAAAAAACCGGTGGTAAATTATTAAAAATTCTGTAATAGACGCACTTCACGAAGGGGTTAAAAAACCATAAGATTATTTGTAATTAAAATAGTTTTAGAATATGTAAATGTTATTGGAATTTTACAGGTGCTTTTATAATGCTGTTTCTCAGATTTTGCATCTATTTAACTCGCCTTTTTTTTAGTTTATTGTCAGAAACGTGAATAATAGTGACAAATACAAAATGTAGAATTTAAAAAAATAGTATAAAGCAGCGTAAGGAATCAAAGTAAAAAAAAAAAAAAAAACGCAGATAAATTGTTTTTTAGTCTGAAAATAAATCCAGACATTGCTTTTTTTTTAGTAGCGAGGGGGGGAGGGGGTGTCGCAGGATTTATATTCCGATTTATTTGAAGACCTAAAACTAAATCTATGTTATAAAGCAATCTGAATAACTTTACATTCGTTATTCTCCTTCGGAATAGGGTTAATAATTCTATGATTAAACCTATTCTGATAGTTCATTTGAAATTTTACAATTAACTCATTAATGCCTCTTGGCAAGAAAACTTACCGTTTGCCATTTATTATTATTACTATTATTATTATTAGATTTTTTTGCACACTGCTAGCGATTGGGAAATAATCTTGCCTATCAGAAAACCATAAAAATAACTTGTATTTTTTTTTTCAATTAGCCTGTTTAATCGAATAGATCTAAATACGAAAGTTATAGAAGAAAAAGTTTAATTATTTTAAGTTCGTTATTAATGGAATAAAAACTGAACATCCATACATATTTGTAAAGATTACAATTTTTGATTGATATACAAAAGTTAATAAAAGTTTAAATTAGCATTTTTAAGTAACAAATACTTTCGCGTTAATACTTTATCTAACAACCATTTAGTGTAATATTGCAAACAATTTAACAAGATTTGAGAAAATCTTGTTTTAATCCCAGCCTATGAGTATAATATTTTCTCAAACAGGGATGAGCGCGCTCCGACCCGAATATCGATTCTTACCACTAAATTTTAATAGTATTCTCCAACGTAATAATTTCAGAAATTTTGTTCTTGAATAAGGTAACAAATACTATTAAAATTTAGTGGTGTCAATCGGGATTTCGAGTCGGAGCGCTCCCATCCCTGTTCAAACTATGCTTTAATGCACATCATAGACGGCCCCTTAAAGCAGCATCTTGCCGTTTTTTAAGCATAATTTGAAAACTACTTGGTAGAAAAATTTAAAATTTTGAATACTCATAAAGCAGGACATAATAAATATAAATCCATCAAAAAAATTGTAGGTTGCAATTCATAATTTTTTCGAATATTAATTTCATAATTCATAATTCATATTATAAAATTATAAAAATTACAAATTTGACATATTTATGTTTGGGCTTTTTAGTATTATAACCAAAAAAAAATTAACACATTAGAATTATAATCTCAGGAGATATTAATAAAAATATGAAAATGTAATTTAACACTAGAGGCTCTAAAATTTGAATGTTTATAACTCGAAAACTTATCATCCAAATGACTTAAAATTTTGTATCTAGGCATACTTTGAACCGAAGATTTAAAATATCATGTCAAAAGTGGGTGTTGCCATTGAAAAAAATTAATTTTAGGCTTGTTTTAATAAGTAGATGGCCCCTTAGGCAAATTTTAGATATATAATTTAAAAGTAGACTTTATTTCCAATCGTTTGGTACCAGTCACTTCCTTCTACTACAATTTGTTGCAGAGTTAGTGGGGGTGTGCATTTTTTTTTCCACGACTGTACATACATTCACCAAGTTTAAAAGTTCGCTTCGTGGCTCGCGTGCACGCTAGATGATAGGCTGTGGCGTAGTGAGGGAGGGTGTCCAAATGCTCTTGATACCAGTAATATTGTAAATTTTTCTTCTCCTTCGTTATCGTAGAAAGTTCTCATATTAGAAAAAACAAAGAAAACTTTTCAATATTTGTGGTATCCAGAGCATCTGGACCCCCACCCTGGCTATGCCACTGATGACAGGCGCTCGTCTGGGTGATTTCCCTCTGTTGCCATCCCCCTAAGTCGCCAGATCTCACGCCATGTGAATTTTGGTCCTATGGGTTATCTGAAGGACAAAGTTTATGTACCCCCAATGCCAACAACGCTGCAAGCACTGCAGGAACGGATCACTTTTGCTGTGACGAACATTGACAGAAACATGCTGTTTCACGTATGGACGAAATTAGATTACCATAGGGACGTGTACCGGGTGACTAAGGGCGCGCAAATTAATCGTTTGTAGTATCTACCAGAAACTTGGTGAGTGTATGTATCTTTTCATGTGTCACCCGTTTTTGTATGTCTATACTTGTAAATAAACAGTATTTTGAAACCCAGTGAAATATTTAGGCTAACTATAAGAAACAAAAAATAGTCGTCTTTGTAGCTATAAGTAGTACCGAACCAGAACTTTGTTTTTCATGCTTGTTTTGCTTCATTCGGTGATACACTAAATCGTTATAAGAAACTTTACACATTTGCAAAATTAATTTTATACAACATAACAAATTTAAACATTTTCTTTTGGCAATTATGCATACCATAAATATATTCAAAATCAAGAAACGTTTCCTTAAAAGTTTCTCAATATTTTTAAAACTTGTAATATAGTCTCAAACATTACAAAAATTGGGAGAGAATATTATTTATGGTATGAAGGCAATATTTTAGAAAATAAAATTAACATAAACGCCTTCCCATAATTTTTTTTTAAAGATTTAATGAATGAATTTCTAGAATTCAGTTCTTTTGGGAGTATACTCATATATGAACCAGTTAAATAAAGTCCTTTTCTTGCAATTTTGTGAGGTGCAGAATAATAAATATTTTTATTATACATTCGACCAAAGAAAGTTTTAGAAATAAATGTGCTTGAGAGAAAATGCAATTTGTTCAAAATGGGATTATGCTGAAATAAATATGTAAATTACATAAAAACTTGAAAGAACGGCAAATTACTATCTCCTCCATTTATCACACTGTTATTTAACTTACGTTTTATTTTTGCTTGCATATAAATCACATAGATAACGGTAAACTTTTACTTTTTATAAAACCAAAACTGAAATGATGGCTAACAGAAATTAAAGTTCAAAGACTAGCTTAGAAACGAAATAATATTGAAATGCAAATTTTGCTACAGTCAGTGTAAAAAATGTACAACTGCCTTTTTTTTTTGCCGATCGTTTACGGTAAAATCACAGCAAAGGTGTCTTTATTTTTTCAGAATATGAATGAAATTTTAGAAATACGGTTCGCCTTACTTAGTAACAATTACACAAAATTTCTTTTTTGTTTTAATACTTATACACAATTTCAACACTTTATTTGAGTTCCTTGAATCAAGGCAGTCCGGAAAAAAAATATAGTTTGTATACTTTTTTTTAATGTAAAATCGTCATGTAGTTTATTTGAAAATAATCATATTAGGAGTATATCTGCAAATTTAGAAATAATAAATTAAACTGTCACAGGAAAAGCTTTCTGAAACACATCAGTAAAATTATAACGACACTTTATATGTAATAAAACTTTTGTAAATAATAACCATTAAACCACATAAACAATCGATAATAGATAAACCGATAATTACAGTACAGTAAAATATATATCTAAAAATTTAAGATTCTCAAAAGGAAAATAAGTGGGAAAAAATACTTAAAACTTGAAGATATGTAGAGAAAAAACCCAATGTGCAGAAAATGAAAATTATTACAAGAAGTAATTGGCAACTTATATAGTGGAACACTTTTTCAAGGACAATATTCAGAAAAATGAGTAAAATGTAAATTGATTTCAGTTTGTGTTAATAACCCTGCCTCAAATTTATTAACTCAAATTGCCCGATCAATTACAGAGTCAAATTTAAAGAAAATTGAATAAAAATGGAGAAATATTGAGTAACTGAACATGATAAGTGCAAAAAATCAATGAATATGGAGCATTATTCACCCTTTGCGTTCCGGCGTCTCTTACACAAATTTTATTCGGTTGGCACCACTTTTTTTAAAAAGTTACCTACATTTGCACAAAATGTTCTAATGATAAAAAATGCTCCAATTAAATAAGGCAAATATTACTTTTCTTTGTTACTGGTGCCAGAAATAAATTTATTGGATTTATTGATTGTCGCTGCAGCGTTACAATGGAGTACAAAGGGTTATATACAAAAACGCATTTAATAAAGAATTGAGAAATTTCAGTAAAATATACCGAGCCAGTGACATTTTAGCTATCGGTTACAAATGCACGTTGCATTGATAGATAATAAAATAAACTATTTTTACCAATTTAAAAATAACTAATATACATCTTCAGATTATTTTTATCTAATTTTAAAACAATATCCAATCTTAATAATGACAATAATAGTGAAAGAAGGAATTTTGAAATTAAAATATTTACAGCACAAAAAAAAAAAAGAGTAACTGATACGATATTTCATGATAATCGAATATTGACTACGATATGTCAATGCATATTTATAGCAGCGCCATCTATTAAGAAGAAAAACGAAGATAGCTTTACAATTTATTAATTTATTAAATTGCAAACACATAAATTTAATAAAACAAGAGTAAATAAAATTATGAAATAATTACATTTATTTCCTTTTTGAGAAATTATAAATTCCAATCAATATTAGAACATACTGCATAGTAATTAAATACCAAATCTTTAGATTCTAATTGAGTATTTTGAACTCGGAAATTTGGTGCTGCCATCTATAATGAAACACATAAAACATTTACGCAAATTAAATGAATTATAATGTTAAAATAAAAATGTTTGCATCATTCAAAAAAGAAAAGATCTTTAAATAAAAATAAAAATAGAAATAAAATGAATGAGGTAATATTAAAATTAAATATCAGTAAATATAACATTTAAGATTTAAAATATAATAATAATAATAATAATAATAATAATAATAATAATAATTGACCTTGTATGAAATTTAGGTTATTATTACTTATTAAATATTATATTAAACAATTTACAAGTAATATAATAACGTTTGAATCTAGAAATTAAATTCATAATAGTAATTTTAGAATGCAACCTAAATATAATAAGAATATTTTTTATGTAAAATAAAATAAATTAAAAATGTATATTTCTATATAATATTTTGTATAAACATATTCCTATAATAACACAAACCTCATAATTAAACTATAATTAAACATAATATAATAATGTAAGAAAAATACTTTAAATAACTTTAATTATCTAGTAAAAGTTTAGATAATTTATAGATTAAAATATATTGATATACACAAGATATTAACTGTAAGAGCTAACAACTAATGGATATTCCTATACTATACCATAACCTTCGTTACCATAAAATACACCAAATATTATTCGCTAAACACTAATAACCAACAACTTAACCTTCCATTTGTTTATATTTTAAAATAAATAAATAAAGTAAGTATAAAAATTAACAAATACATTACCACATCATTACCATTGAAAAGAATACAGCTATATGACTAAACTTACCTAAGTCCACCTAGACAAAATATTTCACATATATTTTCTGGTTGATACTTTCGATTTTTTTATATGTGATTGAACGATAGCAGAATAAAGACCTACAAAAAGTAAAATTCCGCTCGAAAAAGAATGATTGAAATGAACTGTAAACTTACATCCCAGATTTTTGCCTATGCCTATTCTTTTTATGCAAAGTCATAATTCATAACATTTTGAATATTGATTTTATTAAAAATTAACTCATTAAGCTTCTGAGTAAAAGCAAATATCTAGAATATATTTCGGTCTATTCAATGTGCGTCACTGGAAACAAAAATTATTAATCTGATGATATTTCCGGATTCTATAAATTAATGTCTGTCACGTGAATTTAATATTAGCATTCTCAAATTTTTACCTCTTCTAACTCTCTGAAGATTTTACAAAACACATAATATTTTTATCTATATACTTTTCTATATAATCTATATAATTTTCCTGCCTCATTTGATTCAAGGGAAGCAAATAAAGTGTCAAATGTGGCTGTTATCTTTTTCAAAATTAAAGTTGTGGAAATTTTAAATATTTCGACGACACCTACTTCAAAAATCGCATTAATTTTCTGAAAGAAGAAATTATTTCGAGTCTAATGACACATTTGGTGTGATTTTATCGTACAGGTGAATATCTTTTTACACTGACTTTACATAAATGCCTTATGTAAAGTATACTACAATATATCATACAGCATCAGAACATGATGAAAAGAAAGTAAAACTTTTGTAATATCCATGGTAGATTAACAATTGTCAAAACACTACGTACCATATCCCTACGACCTAAAGTTAAGCGTAAATACCCTGTACAGCTATAGGGGAAGGCCGGGCAAAGTGGCCAGGGTGGGCAAAGTGGTCACCAGAGCGTGGTTTGTGGTCAAACTATTTCGTTTGATGGCAGTGAGTAACCAGACACTCATTGAACAAGGTGGTACCATGTTTTATAATTTTAGAGCGGGTTTTCCAGTTTTTGAAGTTTGTGATCTAAGGTAAGTGACTTATATTACATACAATTAAGAATAACCTGTTGTACTTGCATTTATTTATTGAATGTGTAAGGAAAGAGCATGTTTTCAGCTTCACATTGGTGGGTGAGTGGTCGCTGACTGTTCATTAGTTTCCACTGTAGAACGTATTTTCTCTCATGGCTCCCAGACGGGCAAAGTGGTCAGGCAGGGTTGCCAGGTTGGCCTTTTTTTGAGTGGTCGCTGACTGTTCATTAGTTTCCACTGTAGAACGTATTTTCTCTCATGGCTCCCAGACGGGCAAAGTGGTCAGGCAGGGTTGCCAGGTTGGCCTTTTTTTTAATTCAAAAATTTCGAATTCTTACCGGAAATTCTGAAAGAAAAACTTTTACTTTAAGTAATCAGGAAATGTCTGTAATTGAATAAAGAAAATAATATTGTAGAGAATTTCTGGTATGAATGTGAAATTTCAAAATAAAAAAAGGCCAAACTGGCAACCCTGTGGTCAGGGTAGAGGCCGTTTGATGATGACGCAAAGAAGATGACGTGGAGTTCATTTGTTAAAAATACAGTGTTTGATTCTGATTTATAATTTTTTATTTGGGTTTGTCAAATTCTTAGTGAATTTTCATACCATTTTCGATCTTTCATTACGTTTCATACGATTCGTTATGACAATAAAAATGTTCTAATCATTTAAATAGTGTTTTCAATCTTTTTACACCTGTAAGGCAAAGTGGCCATGAAGTGACCACTTTGCCCGACATAGACGGGCAAAGTGGTCATTTTGACCTTTTTAGGGAAAAACCAAATTCTCACTACCACTTTATTATTTCGTAAAAATTGTAAATACCCTAACATTTTTATGTAGTCACTCTAGTTCTATGCAAATTGTCAGTTATGTATATGTATTTTAAGAGGTCACAAAAAATCACAAAAACTTAGGGTGACCACTTTGCCCGGACTTCCCCTACAGGTCGTACAGCAAACCCTCATACTGATACTGATGTTGTTGATGACAATTTTGGGCAATAAATTCCACTCATATAAAAGATCGTTTTTGAAATCCTGTAGAGTAGTCTGATGGGGTAATATCCTGCCCCGGCACTTCTCAGTGCATCCCAAATGCAAAAAATGCAATTATGGTCCATTGACTTAACTGCTAGCACATACAAGGAAATTTATATTGCTCTAGAATATAAGAGATGTTATGTCCGACTTCGCATTATATTCCATAAAATGAAGTCGTTTAGACAGATAAAATTTACATAATGTTCAAGGATATCATCTCTATGTCATTGTACAGACAAAACATCTCCATACAAAAATAATCTAGTTTCCTTTCTGCCGACAAACTTGAAAACAAAAAGATTGTAGTCCTTTCATCTTTGCCAATTATTTAATTTACAGAAAAGATTCATATTCTGCATATATAATTTTTTATAGTACTAAGTAGGAGTGATATAAAAATAAATTTCGAAAATGAAATATACAAACATGCATGTACAGTCCCCGGGGAAGAAATGTGATGATCTCTATTCAATCCGTTATAAAAAATCGTAAAAAAATCTACAGGCACCAATAGACTGAGAATAATGTCTACTAATTAACCCTCTGGGTAAAAGTATGTTTTGGGGGTCGTTTACATATTAAAAATTTACTAACTTTGAATTTCCAAATAGTAACACCAATTTTTAGCACCAGATTTGAGTTCTTTGAATTTGAGGACCCCGGAAAACAGGTATAGTTTATATACTTTATCTAAAATTTTCATTGAGTTTGAAGAGTTTGCATTTTGAGTGTGTTTATATTAAGTCCATGTGTCAAACTTTAATTATTATCTTTCCAAACGATTATCCGATTGAATTTTAATCTCTTTAATCCTATACAATAAATAGACCTAAAAATATTTCAGGTTTTTTTATTCAAAAACATATTTTTTATTTATGAATATTATTAATAAATTAATATTTAACAATATGTATTATATTAATGATATGTTTTGCAATAATAAACCCCAAACGTCAAAAACATGGTAAATACATGGTTCGTATGCTGTTACCGCAATTTTTCAACAGAATTTTTCTATTTAAAATTTAAATAGCAGAAATTGTAAACGCCTCGTTTAATTGCAGGATTAGTAATACTTTTCTGCATTTAAATAAGCCGAAAAATTCTATTAAAAATTGTGATAAAAGCGTACGAACCTTACCCTGGAAATGGAAAATTGGTGTAAGTTTGCAAGTCATTCGAATCGTCAGCTTTAGAAATTTTACTTTTCGACAGTTTAAGGACACCATTTTCTATTGGAAAACCCACACATCGTAATCACCCAATTAAGAAGGAATAACGATCGAAAACACGTGCGTCAAACTTATTGATCAAGATTTCTGAAATATATAACATCAAAACTTTGAACTCTCCGAATATGAAAGTGGAAATAACCTTGGATCATCTTCAATGATCTCATCCGAAAACAACAACTGTTGACCTGGTTTTTTCCCCGCAATAACTAAATAAAAGATCTATTATACATAATGAGAACTTTTTCTTCCAATAGACTTATAAACACTCTCATTCTTAAAAATTCTTTCGGACTGAATGGGTCCAATATAAAAAGATAAAATATTATAAGTAAAAGCTATGAGGAGCTTTTGTTTTGTATCCTCAATTTTCTAATCCTTCTATAAACATTTATTAATTTTAACCTTTAAATCTGAAATTAAATGTTCTTTACACAGTACGAGAATAAGTTATTTAATTTTCTCAAAATTTAATAAAGCTTCTTTTGTCTTCAAATCGAAAACAGTGCATTGGCGTTTTAAAATCGAGATGATGTTAATTAAAGAAGATTTAATTGACGTTACAACAGGAAATCCCCCGGAACAATCCAATGCTGATTGGATAAAGAAAGGTAAAAAGGCAAGAGCAAATAAGCCTCAGCAATGAAGATGATCAAATATATATATAATAATTACCAATGTTTCATACTAAGGATTAAACACCACCTGTGCATTTGATTGGATTACACTACTGACTACCCACTATACCTGCGATGAATAAGGTAAGTGGTAACTTCCTTACCTTTGTTTTTAAGTATTTTGTGATGAGCGCGCGCTACTCAAAATATAACTTTGATGGTATTTAGTTTTATGCTAATATCTCTGATAATTACTACAAAATTAACTATGAGACTGCTCTTTTCGCAGATCTTAAAATAAAGTAGCAGGTAATCAATAAATAAATAAATAAATAACTGTAATTCGAGATTTTGAAAAATGGCTTCATACAGCAACAATCAATTAATTGAGAAATAAAAATCTCAAAAAGTACTCGAATTGGCGTTTTAAAATCGAGATGATGTTAATTAAAGAAGACTTAATTAACGTTACAACAGAAAATCCCCCGGAACAATCCAATACTGATTGGATAAAGAAAGATAAAAAGGCAAGAGCCAATAAGCCTCAGAAATGAAGATGATCAAATCGTGCATGCTAAGCATTTGAATACTGAGAGAGAGACTTGGAACACGCTTAAAGAAATTCATGAAAGGTCGAATTCAAGGTTCTATCAAACTGTTCCTACTTAGGAAGCTTTATAGCACTAAGCTGAATGAACATGGCAATATGATAGCCCACATAACTAACATTTTAGAACTAGTGGATAAACTATCAGCCATCGGCGAAAATATAAGTGACTCCCACATTTCGTACCACACTTTAATAACCACCCTCGAGGCAAGACATAACAACAATTAACCCCTGTTTTTATTAGAAGAAAGTTAACAGACGAATATACACGGAGAACAGAAAACACAGAAAATTCGGAACATTCTTCAAAAGCATTTAAAACTAAAAAAAATACGGAAATGCAGATAAAGACACAAAGGGAAATAAAAAAGACACAAAATACTGCTCGCATTGCAGAATGAAAAACCACTCGAATTCAGAATGGAAAAAATACCAACACATTTACACAGAACAATAAAAGCAACAAAAACAAAAATCATTCCACGTCACTATGCTTTGCGAAAGATGAAAAAACTTAAAATTTCATGATCACGAAACTCATAGAGGTGAAATACATAAAGAAATTAAAAACAAGAATATAGCATTTCTAGTAGAAAATACAGAAAGACATACTTGGGTCGTGGATAGTGGCAGTTCAACACACATAACAAATTCCAAAGAAATATTAACGAAATTTAAAGAAATGTCAGAAACTCAAATAACCATAGCAAATGGAAGCAAATTAGAATCTTACGGTTCCGGTGAAGTAATTATAGAAAACGGTAAATGCAACAGTCAGATTATACTGAAAGAGGTACTATATGTCCCTGAGATAGCGTCAAACCTTTTATCCATAACTAAAGCAACCAAGAATGGTATTGTTGTGAAGTAATTTTCGAGAAAAATCATTGTAACATAAACTATAAAGATAAAACAATCCTCGAAGGTAAATTGAAAAACAATTTATATGAAGTACAACTCACCAAGAATAAAAACACCAATTGCGCGAATTTTACACATACTTGCAAAAACTCTAACTGCATAGAGACATGGCATACAAGGATGGGTCACCGCAATTACCAGGCAATCAAATCAATAACATCTAAACAATTGGTGAATGGAATCAAATTAGATAACTGTAAACACGAAAGTATTTGCGAAGTGTGTATAGAAGCAAAAACAAGCGAGACCCCATATACAAAATTGCCGAATATAGAGCAAAGAGAAAGTTGGAATTGGTTCACTCCAACGTTTGCGGTCCGATTCAGACACCCACAATAGGCGGGAAAATCTATTTTGTAACCTTTATAGACGACTATTCAAGATTTTGCATAATCTTCTTAATGTCTAAAAAGAGCGAAATGTTTGAAAAATTAAAAGACTATGTCGCGACCGTACACAATAAATTCGGAAGAATGCCGAGCACAATCAGAACCGATAACGGAGGCGAGTACACCAGCTCGGAAATGGAACAATATTTAATAGATAATGGTTTAGAACATCAATTAACAGTTCCACAATCACCAAGTCAGAATGGCGTTGCGGAGCGTAAGTATAGATGTGACAAGGAGCCTGCTATTGGAAGCAAATCTACCGCATAAACCATAAGGAGAAGCTATAAGCACCACTAACCATCTACAAAACCGGCTTCCAACTAAATCAAATGATAAAACTCCCTATGAACTTTGGTTGAATCGAAAACCAAACCTACACTACTTAAAGGTTTTTGGCTGTATAGCCTACGCCTACATTCTTTTGTGTGCACAAACAAAATAATTTTTTTAATCTATCTATCCACTCCTACAGTTTTAAAAACATATATTTGTTCCATAAAGAAACTATCACACATAAAAAATGCATTTTAACCAATTTGGCATAGTCAGGAAGATCCTTAAAATTACCTGTCCGATTATTCGAACTTTTGTTTATCCGAACTAGCGCCGGACCCAACAGTTTCGCATAATCAGCACTCTAATGTATGAATTTCACACTTTATTAATTCTTAAAAATACATAAAATAGATAGAAAGAGGACCTTTTTTATTGAAAAAATAGATAATATTTATGATATGTTACGTATACGGTAAATAACAAAAATGTTGTACATGTTATAGACCTTCAATTTATTAATGTTAGTTAAATAAAAGAATTTTTTTAAAGTCAAATTACACATAAAACCGTTACGTAATGAAATTTTTGGAAAACGAAAATCAAGAATTTCAAGAATTTTGCCCTTAAGGAACACATAGAAATAGAAATCTTTATAAATAAATACTTTTTTGGATGATTTCGCTGAAAGCTTTACATAATAAATAGCGTTTATTTACCAGCAAGCAATTTCGCAAGTGCATAAGAGCTTATATGAAATTGCATTTCCCGCATATAAAACATGTTAGCAAATTGCATATTCTTTCGTTTTCAACACGACAATTTTATTTCTGTTCTTTTTAAGTATCATGTAAATCAAAGATGTAATTTAGTTATTTCTATGATTTTCAAAACCTACAAAAAAGCGAGAATGTTACCAGATATATTTAAATGCATAGCAAATGAATTCTGCAATACAGGAATTCTTTAATATATATATATTTTATAAAACCTAAAGATAAGTATATAAATTGTTATACTTTATTCGCTTTATATCCAGACTGTAGCTACTAACAATAATATATATATATATATGGTTGTCATTGAAAAGTGCGCTTTTGGACTTTTCTTTATTGATCTCGACTGTTTGGAACATTTAATCATTTTACTTTTTTCACTCTTTTAAACACTTTCCAACATAGTTGAAAAGTGTTTATGAATTCGGTTTGTCTGTCTTTTCGTCTGCCCGTGCTCTAACTCGTGCAAATGTACTCGGATTGTCATGCAATTGATACATGTTAATGTGGTTTACTATGGCATGTTCGGTATTGAAAATGAAGTGTGTAGCATTTATACTTCATTTATAGGGACATTCATAAGAATTCCATTACATTATGGTCTATGAGGAAAAATCATTTACGGTGCATTTTAATGATGTTATTTTATTGCAATCATATTAAATTTGACATATATCACTGAGGTGGAATACAAGAGGCTTCCTATAGAATATGGTGCGCGTACAGTTCATCGTTCATTTACAGGTACAAAAAAAAGCATTCGGTCTCAATATTGTCTAAGAATATTAATTGCTGAAAGTGCGCTGAAAGTTGGAGTACGAGTTTTTAAATTAAACCAATATTTTGCCTATTATTTGGTCTGCATAAATTCTTTAGATGATATACAGGGCAGCAAAAAGGATCTCGAGTACATTTCCGTTTATTAACGGAAATTTCGGAAGGGAAATTTACAACTGTGCTATGCTTTTCCCAATTAAACTAAATTTTAGCATACTATGTAGTATATACCGGGTGTCCCAAAAATGACTGATGGATTTTAAAATTCAATAACTTGCAAACGGTGACAGATATTAATGAAATTCTTGCAGGAGGGTTATGTATGATGTCAGGAGTTTTCTTACTGTGATTCTTGATTTTAGTTCGAATTTCAAACAATAGATGGCACTGGCAGCGATTGGCGCTCAATCGAGGCCGAAACTGACGTCACCGATGCACTGAATCACCGCCCCTGAATACTAAGCCTGAGCGCTGACAACAATGGCGGCTGTCGCAGGCCGATTTTTTTTTCAGCGTTTGAACGGTCCCTCGAAATTTCACACCAATAATTTCTGAAAGTTTTCTTCGCCTTGTTTTTCGGAGATCAAATAAGTCAAAGATAACTTTTAGATATTATTGGTGTTGAAGTTCGAGGGACTGTACAAACGATTCCGCCTGCGACAGCCGCCATTTTTTTCAGCGCGCAGGCCTAGTATTCAGGGGGCGGTGCACTGAACACCGCCCCCTGAATACTAGGCCTGAGCGCTGACAACAATGGCGGCTGTCGCAGGCCGATTTTTTTTTCAGCGTTTGAATGGTCCATCGAAATTCCACACCAATAATTTCTAAAAGTTTTCTTCGCCTCTCTCTGTTTTTCGGAGATCAAATAATTCAAAGATAACTTTTAGATATTATTGGTGTTGAAGTTCGAGGGACTGTACAAACGATTCCGCCTGTGACAGCCGCCATTTTTTTCAGCGCGCAGGCCTAGTATTCAGGGGGCGGTGCACTGAACATTGATGCACCGCCACCTGAAAATTTGGCCTGCACGCTGACAAAAATGGCGGCTATCGCAGGCGAATTTTTGTTTTCTGCGTTTGTACGGTCCCTCGAATTTCAACACCAATAATGTCTAAAAATTTTCGCTGACTTACTAGATCTAAAAAAAAACTACGCGAAGAAAACTTTTAGAAATTATTGGTTCTGAAGTTCGAGGGACCGTTCAAACGCTGAAACAAAAATCCGCCTGCGACAGCCGCAATTTTTATCAAATCGCAGGCCTAATATTCAGGGTGCGGTGCATCAATACTGAGTGCCAATCGCTGTCAGCGCCATCTATTGTTTGAAATTCAAACTAAAATTAAGAATCACAGTAAAAAAACTCCTGACATCATGCATAACCCTCCTGAAAGAATTTTTTTAATATCTGTCAACGCTTGCAAGTTATTGAATTTTAAAATCCATCCGTCATTTTTGGGACACTCGATATACAAATCTATAGATTATGCGTTTTTTCTAGATATTTCATTTCTGATTAAAAATTAGATTCCTCCAGATCTTAATCATACATTTATTTTTCAGAATTTGGCAAAAAAATCTTATTACATAATATTTTTCAGGCGGTGTTTAGGTACAAATTGGCGAAGACTATCACGAGAGAATATAAAAAGACTGAAAAATCAGGCTTTTACACAAAAAAAGTATAATTTTACTAACAAATCTCAGAAAAATTTTCTTTCCCAGTTTTGAGGATGGCAGTTTATGAGAATATCAATGCATAAGAATATCTTCTCTGTATTAAAAAATGCACTAGCAACCATTTCATAATAGTATAGACAGTCCGATGTTAACGAAAAAGTCTGGCTGCCGCGCCTGTGTTACACGTGTCTCTTTTTACAGACCACTTGACTCACGTGATGCACAAATGTACAAAAGAGCATCCTGTGACTCTAGCGGTCTAATGCGAAAGGTAGTGCGGCAGCCTGTCATTTTCGTTAGCCTCGTAGGTAGTAGCTATGACGTCATAAAGGTCAGCTACAACGGTGTCAATATATGATTTTTTTACCCGTCACATAATGATTCGCATATCACCGACGTTTTGTGATTATAGTATGAAATCACTTTGACAAAGTCACAGTTTTTTGCAACTCGTCAGAAAATGGTACATATTAACAAAAGAGTGTTTGCGATATAAGGCGACCAGAAAGATATCTTCTTTTTTAGAGAACAGAATTCAGTTTTAAGGCATATCTGTTATTTGACGGGAATACTGAGAAAGATAAACTAATCATCTGGCAAGCTTATCTTAATTTCAGTTTTTCAAAACTGAACAAAATGCCTTCAATATGAGCACCGTCCTGTAAAATGAGGACATCATGCAAATTTACATGAATACGACTCATGTTCTATGTCAAGTGATGGATGGACATATACGGTAATAAGAGTTGCATTTTGGTAACAATGTTTTCGCAGTTTGATCATACTGCCGTTTATTTTGGAAACATCAACCTTTTATCTGATTAATGCATGAATTATAAGTAAATTTAATTGTAGTTTTTACTATATAAAATTCCACAACGTGCCGAAAAATTTTTTCCCCTTATTTCAATATATCATGCAGAAATATATATCACATGTACCACTTTACAAATTAAGCCTTGTTAATTTTATTTTGTAAATTGAATCAAACTCAAAACACAACTGAGGTCCCAAACATGAAACGGTACATCTGCACATTACCATGTCCTTTTCAAATCATGCCAATAATAATGGAAAACATCTCAGTCGTCTAAACCAAATATTTTTTCATATAAAACTTATTTTATCACCTTAGAAACCTTATATACGTACTATGAATTTTTCAAAACTTAGTCGCTCGTGTTAGATATTTCTGGGATCATCATGAGAATTTAGAAGAGAAATTATTTAAATATTTCAGCAATATTTAGCAGTATATATGTTTGCATGTATTCATAATCTGTATTAAAGAAATTTAAGTTTTCCCTTTACGATTTTGAATGAATTCAACTATCAAAACGAAAAAAGAAATGCAATATCCCAAAATCAAAAACGTAAAAGCTGCAGACATATCTGTAAGTGTGAGACTTCTCAACAGGTCGGTTTCTACAATTTCAGAAGAAAATAATTCATAAGAAAGTTTGAAATTTCTTTCTTGTAAAAATTTTTGGTGCAATCCTCCAGCTTGTAGTCTGTGTAGAGCCACATTCAGCTGTTCTTTACAACAAAACTTTTTTGTGGTTGCCATTGCATGCATATATTGAATTAAACGATCATTTGATATGAAATACCTATCTTTTACAAATGCTATACTATCCCTAGACATAAGAAATGCTAGTTTTTCACCCTTTAAATGAAAAAATGTTTCAGTACTTCCGTAACCATTAGGATTTTCTTGAATATTATCTCCTATTATTTGTAATGTCCTCTCTTTTGATCTGGAAAAAAAAGCTGGCATAGACGATCCTTTAGAAAACATGCAGTTGTAGTCACCCAGTTGAACAGCTCTTGCAAGTTCTTTAAAATTAGTAATACCAACTTTTGGCGGAAAGGTTAGAAAGCTTAAAAGAACGGAATTGTAACAAAAATTGAAAAATATTGTTCCAATCATCCAAGAACAAAGTAACAATTTTTCACTCATCGTGGTCATTTTCATACACGTATTTTGTTTTAGAAATACAGCCATAATATCAAATACAATTACATCAAGAGAATATTTCTTGTTATGTAAAAAGAAATGTAAAAATAGTATAACAAGCATTGATATTGCCAAAGCTACCCAGACGGATAAAGAAAGAGTCGAAAATATTGCGAATATAGTTGGAGAATATTGAGATTTTCTTGTTATAAAGGTTACGTCCTCCAAATTGAAAGGGTAAACGAAATGTACCGCCTCATTCCTGTCTTCAGACATGAAAAAGGTATCCATCGCTAAATCTATTTCGGAACGATTGAGCATCCCTATCAAACCTGTCCAAGAACCATTCTCGAGAAGTACGCCTCCACTATCTGCAAATGAAATTTCGTAAGAAGCACGCAGAAATTCTAGAAGCAAGAAACACATTTCTCCATAAACATATTTTTGATTTTTGAAATATGTTTTGATATGTTTATGGGGGATGGTAGTAGTTGAGATAAAACCAATCTTTAAACTTTTCATATTTTGATAAACAGCCTACTTTTAGGTTTGACAATCAAATAATTTTAAAACATTATTTGTCTTAAAAGATCTTTCTTGAATTCATTAAGTTGTTTATTTTTTATTTTGATAAAGATTAGTCATGTTATAATTTGTATTATTCTAGATGCAACCATATTTCGATCAATTTAATCCTTTGTAGTTCGACGATCATAGAATTTGAAATTATGAATTCATTTAGATTTTCATTTAATAAATATCGGTTATGGAATATTTTTTTTATATTTTAGATGTAACCATATTTTCATCAGTGGCATTCGTTATGTTTCTCCATCATTGATTATAAAACGTTAATTTATTCAACGATTATAAAGCATTTCTTCATTCATATATTATATTCATGGTATATACTGCAAAATATAATGGTTATAATATAATTTTTAATATATATTGTGAAAATTTTAGCATGATTCTGGGAACATTATTGTCTTAAATTTATATATGTTTCTGTTATTTTGACTTATGCCTGTTTCAACTCTTTTTTCCGTAAAGTCATTCACTAATTTTTGTAATTTTTAATTAATTTTTCAATTAATTTTCAGCAGTGAAATTCACCTAAATTTATTTAATAACAAATATGAACAATAACGGACGAATATTGAATAATGACATTTTTCACTCTGTTGGTTAAATGCTTAGTTGGCAATGTGAACGTTTTTCAAATTTATTATTTGCTAACTTTTGCTTTGAAACATTTTAAAGACTATGAACTCACTACAACTTTTTATGAACGATTTTAATCATATCCAAGAAGTATTGTCGACAACTAATTCTTCTGCATCTGCAAATGAAACTTAATAAGTAAAACGCAGGGTTTCTAACAACAAGAAACCTGCTTGTCATTAAGCATCTTTCTGATTTTCTAAATATGTTTCTATGTCTTTATCGAGTGCGGCATATCTTGACAGAAAAACATTTTTTAATATTTGAGATGAATCATATTTTCAACAATTCCTTCCTTTGCGGTTCTATGATCAGAGAAGTATAAACATGAGTTCATTCATAAGTGATATGCATCATATATTACAATAAATAATGGTTATGACAGTACTGTGAATATTTTGCAATGATCCCAGGAAATTTACTTTAAGGTGTCAGTTGTTGACAGAAAGCCAATTTTTAATATTTTAGATGTAACTATATTTTAATCAATTCTCTCATTTGCGGCTCTACGTAAAAATAATATAAAACACGAGTTCATTTAGAGATAATACGCACTATACGAGTACATTGACAATTATGATTGTTACGATTATATTGAGTATAATTTGCAATTATTCTGGTAAATGTCAATTGTTGATATTGATGTTGTTGTCAATTGAAATATCAGATATCAGTTGTTGACAGAAAGAATTTTTTTTAATATTTTATATATAATTCTATTTTTATCAATTCCCTCTTTTGAGGCTCTATGCACAAAGAATAAAAAATACGAGTGAGTTCATTTGTAGATAATACCCATTATATATTGTAAATGATAATTTTTACGATAAAATTATGAATGTTTTGCAATAATTCTGGAAGATTTACTTTTAAAAGGTTATATTTTCTTCTTGATTTTACTTAAGCTCATTTTCAAACAATTTTTTATGCGTTGTCATTGTATAACTGTTGTTTGAAAATATTTTTCAGGGCTTTAACAACAAATTTCTCTAATATTTAATCAGCTAAAATGAAACTATTCATTTTTAATAGACTTATTTATTTTATAGAACTATTTCAAGTTATGTTAACCGTCAGTGACTATTTGGAATATTTCTTCAAAATTACAAATTTTTAAACATTATTTTTTTGTGTGTGTTTTATAAGATAAAGTTTTATAAAAAAATTTAAGAGTAAATAACTAGTTTTATACGATTGCGTTGTTTCGTTACTCAAACTTCAAAGAAATTTGTTCTTAGAAATATTATTTTGAAAATTGCAATTCAACGTTTCACTTGAAATGTTCAGAATAATTAGATAAAAATAAAAGTGTAATCCTGTAAAAGTTAAATGTTTCTATATCATGGAATAATATTAACAAAAAGAATTGTATTTTAAAGAAAGCGTAATTTTACTTACATTCTTTTTCCAAAGAGAAGAAAAAAGGTATGGGGCAAAAAATCTTGCTTATACTTAAATTCTTCGACTAATTTTCAGACTAAAAAATATTTACATACTTATAGTATGTTGTGAGCTTTTCTTTTCATTAATTGGAACACCACTTCCAAAATCATTAAAAAAGATCACGTTTTGTGAAAATATCCCTCAAATATAAAATATCATTTCTTTTTTTTTTTACACTTTAGCATTCCTTTTATGATATTTATATGCATAAGAATACTTTATAAAATGCATTAATTGTACCTTTTTCATACATCATAATCATTCTACATCGTACTAGTTACTAAACGTGGATGCAACTTTTAAACAAACTGCTCTTTTCTAACGTAAGAAATGCAGTTTTTTGACTTCAGAAAATCGTCAATTACTTATTAATAAATTTACTTTTAATGTTTTTACGGTAACTATGGCAATGCTATTTAGTTCTTGTAATTTACATAGACGACTTTAATGCAAAACAGATTTTTAATCGTAAATTACATAAGGTAGATCTTAAATAGTTTTACTGCACACTTAATGCTTTTTTAATATATAGAATATTAGGTAAGATAAGCATATTCTCAATTTAAGAAATCGATAAAATTATCTTAGAGGTTAAGCTAATTTCTGAGCTGTTAAAAGGAAATATCGACGAGTTAATGTACCGATATAGCAGCACATAGTAATCTGCTTAATTTTTGTTTATTTGTTTTGTAGGTCGTGCAATAATTTACAACAAAAAAACTGTATTTTATTTCTATAACTAATCGAGTTTCCCGAAATCAAAATTATATAAGAATATGTATATAATATTCATATAATTGATTTTTTATGTAATTTTAACCCCTTGAAGGGCGATGGTATATACCAATTAATTTTAATTTCAAACTGTCAAATGGCACGCAGACTTTTTAATAAAATTTTGCTTTTATAAGGTACGCGAAAAAAGGAATTAATTTATTTTCAATTAAATGTAATCATAAAGTCCGTGACATTCAATCGTTTTATCATTTTAGCAAATTTGTCCCTGGAAGGGTTAAAAGAATTCCTTCAAAACCAATTCTTGGTTTCGAAATTATTTTAGAGTGAAATAATAATTCAATCAATTTATAGTGAAGTAATAGTTAAATAAAAAACACCCATTTGAAATTATTTTAGACTGTAAGCTTTCACCAACATGCACTGCTCAAAACAATTAAGGGATATTGCAGTTTTAGGTGGATTTTGTATCTGGGAAACTTTTTAGCTGATTGATACATGGTCGACAGACATAGTAGGTTATATGAGAATAAATTACACATGTTTGGCAGAAAAAAAATGCATTTTATTGCGCATTTGTGAACAAAAGGAAAAAAACACAATTTGTGCATATGAGAAAAAAAGAATAAGAAAAGGTGTTTTCTTCAAAGAAAATCATTTTCAGTAGGGGGTATGGTTTCCACGGTCGGGCAGCAACGTTGAACACCTTTGAGGCATGGACTCAATGAGGCTATTAATGACGAGTTGGGGTATTCTGCCCCACTCTTCCAGAAGAGCTCTTTCCAGTTCTTGGAGAGTTTGTGGGGGTTGTTGGCCGCCAGAAACTCATCTTCCTAGAGCGTCCCAAACGTGCTCGATTGGATTCATGTCTGGAGAACACGCTGGCCATTCCATTCGAACGATTCCCTCCTCGAAAAGGAAATCCTCCACCAGGTTTGCACGATGTGGCCTGCAGTTATCGTCCATTAAAATGAAGTTATCTCCGATTGCTGCAGCGTAAGGGACTACAATAGGTCTGAGGATCTCATCCCTATATCGGCGACCAGTCAGAGCTCCATCTCGAATGATATAGAGGTCAGTGCGCCCGTCAATGGAGATGTCACAATACACCAACACTCCTCCACCGCCAAATCTGACACTTTCGTGCACGAACGCAGGATTATTCCTACTGCCACGGTCCCTCCAGATGAAAATACGCCTATTATCCGGATGCACAGAAAAACGGGACTCCTCAGAAAACAGAATATTGCTCCATTCATTTCTCCTCCAGTTGACATGCTCGGTTGCCCACTCCTTGCGGTCGCGACGATGCCTTGATGTTAATCTAACACATGCCATCGGTCGGCGAGCATACAGACCTATAGCATGCAGCCGGTTTCGGACAGTCTGAGTTGAAATCGTGGTGCCTGTAGCCGAGCGAAGGTGTTGTTGGAGAAGAGTAGCGTTCATGTTTCGGTGTCTCCGAGCTGTTAACGCTAAATACCGATCTTCATTGGGCGTTGTTGCCCGTCTACGACCTTGCCCTGGTCTTCGGCCTGCACATCCACTCACCAAAAAACGGTTCCAGATCCTGGAAATGACACTTTGTGACACTCCAATGGCTTGCGCTACTTCGGCTTGAGTTTAGCCCCCTTCTAACCTACCAACAATTCTCCAAGCTTCTGAATCTGTCAAATGACTTCGCTGAGACACGCACTCATCGAAACAAAGGAATCACTGAATGCCGATCATCCTTGTCTTCATTCTCTTTTATCCAGTTGAAAGTCAAATTTCATTCGCTGCCGCTGAAGCGACGTTTTTGACGTCGAACTCAAAATTTGCATACTCCACAGTTTGAAAACCAGAAAAATTTGCATTTGTGATTCTCTTCTTCTATTTTCGGCAAAAAAAATTTCGTTTATATCTTTATTTTATATAAAACTTCAAATATCCTTTAATTGTTTTGAGCAGTGTATTACACTTTAAATTATATTACACTTAAAATTATATTACATTTTCTGACCTATTTGTTACTTCTTAGTAACAAATATATATATATATATATATATATATATATACTAATATTATAAAGGAGTAAAGATTGTTTTTAACCGACTTAAAAAAAGGAGGAGGTTATCAATTCGACCCGTATGTATGTATTATGTTGTTCACGCATAACTGTCGTAAATGTGCATCGATTTTGATAATTTTTATTTTGTTTGAAAGAGTAAGGGTCCAAGGTGGTCCCATTTCAATTTCGTCAAAATCTGATCATTAGAACAAATTATTTTATTCAAATTTGAAAAAAAAAGGAGGAGGTTATCAATTCGACCCGTATGTATGTATTATGTTGTTCACGCATAACTGTCGTAAATGTGCATCGATTTTGATAATTTTTATTTTGTTTGAAAGAGTAAGGGTCCAAAGTGGTCCCATTTCAATTTCGTCAAAATCTGATCATTAGAACAAATTATTTTATTCAAATTTCCATTATTTAGATAATTTAATTTATATTTCAAAAAGTCCATTATTTGAATTGTTGCCAATTTGTAAAATAGCGCACATAATAATATTCCCTTTCAATTAAAAAACGTATTTACACTTGACTATCAAAAACAGAAATAAAACTTTAAAACAATAATTAAATGATCACGTGTTAAAAGCAGTAAATGTAGAAAAATACGTTATAAAAAATATACTTGCACGTGAATATTAAAAAAGAGAAATTATTAAATTATTACACGTTCAAAACATTAAATGAGGAAACTTACGTCATATTTAAAATGCTCAAATAACATTACTTCCAAACAGTTTCAATTTAAAATCATATTTAAACGAGAGATTAATTTATTTGTAGCTGATATATTATGTATACTAAACTACGAAAAGTCCTTCTGGTCAATACCGGCAGGAAAAGACAGCCTACCTATTCCTTGGTTTTAAGATTTTAGCTAATTTTACTGGAAATCACCAAGCTATAAAAATGGATGGAACCCGATTACAGAAGATTCAGTCGCAGCTCTCGTCAATATTGAATTTGAGTCAGAATTCTTCCAAATATGTCAGCTATAGCCAAGTTGGCTTCATTTATGGCAACTTGTTTTTGTTGGTATTTCGCCAAATATTGCCTAGCTTGGAGAGATTTTAACGCTGGCGAACATGAATATATAGTGTTAAGAATGTAAGAGTTAGAATGATGGTACAACAATGAAATAAAACTTTCGATATAGCAAGTTCACTAAAACTCTTAAATTAAAACCGTTTATGGAGGAATCCTGCTGTCTTGTTTAAAAATGTCAGCCACTCTAAAATTTCAAAATGCTATATCTCAGCCACTTTTTAAGGTAGAGCAAAACAAAAATTGTTCCGGTATCCTTGGACCAAGGCTGAACATTCAATTGAAAAAAACCTTTAGGATTTCTAATATTTTTAACAACTTAACTGTACATCTTTTTGAATTTGAAATTTTTAAGTGTCTATCATAGCGCCTCCTTCTTGCCGAATATCCCCAAATTCTACTGGGACCTGCAGGCCATAGTAAAAAACACATACAAAAAATTTGGTTCAGTACTGTGGATAACCTAATACACTTTTCGATGATACAATAATTTAAATGGAACAAAAATCGCTATCACAGCGCCTGCTTTCGGCAGAATATCCGCAAATTCAAGTGGGACCTGCTGGTCACAGACAAAAACCTATAAATGAAATTTCGTTCAATTCTAGGTTGCTTCATAACTGGGCACACTTTTCAATGATACAAAGAGGGCACACACGGACAGACAGATATTTTGTAAAAACATGTTTTTCGGAATCTTTGACTAACACATATAAATCCGTCGAAAACTGGAAGTTGAAAATATTTTAATCACAATACTTTATTCTATTTAGATAGAAGAAGGTGAGAAAAGGAGGATGTTAATAATTTGACCCTATGTATGTATGTATGTATGTATGTATGTTTTAGTCCTGTTCACGCATAACTTTCGTAAATGTGCACCGATTTTGATATATATATTCTTTTGTTTAAAAGTGTAAGACACCCTGGTGGTCCCATTTAAATTTCGTCAAATTCTGATGACTAGAACAATTTTGTTGTTAAAAAATTTTCAAAATTAAAAAATGCGTGGAACCCGATTACAGAAGATTCATTCCCAATTCTCTGAATCTGAATGAGAATTTCGTCAAATTAGTCAATTATAACCACGATGGCTTCATTTATGGCAACATGTTTTGATCGCCAAATTTGGCGATATTTCTCCAGTTGTCGTCCAGATTGACAAGAATTTGATTCTGTCAAATATTTTATTAAAAAGTATTTATTTAATGGATAATTTTGGTAAATTATAATTTATATTACAAATTACTTATTTATTCAGCAGATGTTGAAATCAAGATAATTGTGTATTACTGTATTAATAACTAAAATTAGGAAATAAAATAAAATTTTTACGAAAAAAATATTAACCAACTTAAAAAAAAGCACTAAAAAGTATTAAATAATTCTTTAAAATTCTCTAATGACAAAATGTTATCCATTAACCACAAATCCGATATCATGTGTCGGAATAAAAATGATAAATTTAATATGTACAGTTTAATACCCACCAAACATGGATTTCCGAGAGAATATATTTTACAAGAGATGAATATACAGACGTATGATTTAGTTTACGAATATATACATATGAAAAGCAATGAATTACTTTTTGAAGTCGGTGCCAAACAACCCCAATCGATAAATTAGTAGATACTAGGTACAATATATTCACAATTCTTACTAAACTTAAGGTAGTTTGGCACCGACTTCAAAAAGTAATTCATTGCTTTTCATATGTATATATTCGTAAACTAAATCATACGTCTGTATATTCATCTCTTGTAAAATATATTCTCTCGTAAATCCATGTTTGGTGGGTATTAAACTGTACATATTAAATTTATCATTTTTATTCCGACACATGATATCGGATTTGTGGTTAATGGATAACATTTTGTCATTAGAGAATTTTAAAGAATTATTTAATACTTTTTAGTGCTTTTTTTTTAAGTTGGTTAATATTTTTTTTTTTGTAAAACTTTATTTTATTTTGTTTGTTTGTTTGTTTGTTTGTTTCATTGTAGGGGGTAATCTCTGGAACTACCGAACCGATTTCAAAAGTGATGGTGGCAAATTGATGGAGACAACCCCTGCTCCAACATAGGCTATATTTTATGTCGGTGCTACTAACCTCAGGGGGTGCAGGAGCGAAAAACGTTCTAAAATTCAGAATTTTTTGTATACTGAAGGAGCTAGAAATTTGAAATTTGGCATTGCAGGTACTTATAAGATGTAAATGCTCTCTAAGAACAAATTTAAAAAAAGGAAATTTAAAAGGGTGAAATGAGCGAAAAGCGTTCTAAAAACATTCTAAATTACAATTTCTGTGGAATCTCTGGAACTATAAAACCGATTTCAAAAGTGATAGTGGAGAATTGATGGAGACAACCCCTGCTCCAACATAGGCTATATTTTATGTCGGTGCTACTAACCTCAGGGGGTGCAGGAGCGAAAAACATTCTAAAATTGAGATTTTTTCTATACTGAAGAAGCTAGAAATTTGAAATTTGGCATTGCAGGTACTTATAAGATGTACATGCTCTCTAAGAACAAATTTAAAAAAAAAATGAAATTTAAAAGGATGAAATGAGCGAAAAGCGTTCTAAAAACATTCGAAATTACAATTTCTGTGGAATCTCTGGAACTATAGAACCGATTTCAAAAGTGATGGTGGCAAATTGCTGGCGACAACCCCTTGCTCCAACATAGGCTATTTTTATGTCGGTGCCACTAACCCCAGATGGGTGCAGGGGTGAAAAACGTCCTAAAATTGCGATTTTTTGTATACTGACGGAGCTAGAAATTTGAAATTTGGCATTGTAGTTACTTATAAGCTACTTATAAGTTACTTATAAGTTACTTATAAGTTACTTATAATACTTTATAGTAAATGCTCTCTAAGAACAACAACAAAAAAATAGATACTTAAAAGGGTGAAATGAGCGAAAAGCGTTCTAAAAACATTCTAAATTACAATTTCTGTGGAATCTCTGGAACTACAGAACCGATTTCAAAAGTGATGGAATCAAATTGATGGTGACAATCCTGCTCCAACATAGGCTATATTTTGGCTATATTTTATGTCTGTGCCACTAATCCCAGTGGGGTGCAGGAGCGAAAAACGTTCTAAAATTGCAATATTTTCTTATACTGAAGGAGATAAAAATTTGAAATTTGGCATTGTAGTTACTTATAAGATGTAAATGCTCTCTAAGAACAAATAAAAAAGAATTAGAAATTTAAAAGGATGAAATAAGCGAAAAGCGTTCTAAAAACATTCTAAATTACAATTTCTATGGAATCTCTGGAACTACAGAAATGATATCAAAAGTAATGGAGGCAAATTGATGGTGACAATCCCTGCTCCAACATAGGCTATATTTTATGTCGGTGCCACTAATCCCAGGGGGTTCAGGAGCGAAAAACGTTCTAAAATTGCATTTTTTTTTTTATACTGAAAGAGATAGAAATTTGAAATTTGGCATTGTAGTTACTTATAAGATTTAAATGCTCTCTAAGAACAAATTTTTAAAAAATCGAAATTTAAAAGGGTGAAATAAGCGAAACGCGTTCTAAAAACATTCTAAATTACAATTTCTATGGAATCTCTGGAACTACAGAACAGATTTCAAAAGTAATGGTGGCAAATTGATAGTGACAATCCGTACTCGCAACATAGGGTATATTTTATGTAGGTGTCACTAACCCCAATGGCGTGCAGGAGCGAAAAATGTTCGAAAATTGCGACTTTTTTCATACTGAAGGAGCTAGAAATTCTAAATTTGGCATTGTAATTACTTATAAGATGTAAATGCTCTCTTAGAATAATAATAATAAAAAAATCGAAAGTTAAAAGGGTGAATTGAGCGAAAAGCGTTCTAAAATCATTCTAAATTACAATTTCTATGGAATCTCTGGAACTACAGAACCGATTTCAAAAGTGATGGTGGCAAATTGATGGTGACAATCTCTGCTCCAACAGCCTCTTTAATAAAAAGCTATGCGTTGCTGACGAATTTTCACTTATTATTGTCACAGATTAATCTCGGAAAATGAAACATTTGAAGTTACTGAAAAAAAATAATAGCTCGAAAAGTATTTGTCAGAAAATTGTTAGACAAACTGCGTTTGAAAGGTAAAAATATGTATTTTTCTTGATATAAATTTCAATTCTAATGATTATGCCGTTTTTTCAAATATTGAATTTAAAATATTACAAAATTTCACAATGGAGTACCATAGCGAAACCTTCATGCGTAAAAAGATAATGATAAGGACAACGTATCCTGACGTGTATATTGGCACAAGTCACAAATTATAGTAGCCTTATTATTCTGTTAAAATATATGAATTATGAAATGTCAATATTTTGTTTGATTAAAAGTTCGTTAAGAGAAATTGACCAGCGTAGCGGGCGTAGCTTGCTAGTATATATATATTCATCTAAATTATTATTTCCTCCCCACCGAATTTTCTGCTTCTCTGTATTGTGTCTGAATAGTTCAAAACCGTCTTTAAAAATCATTAACTTAAAATAATAATAATAATCATGTCAACATTTTAGCCTTTGCTCCTGAATATTTAAAAAAAAATTAATTAATTCAAACCATTTCTTTCCTATTCGTTATTTTGTGGTTAAAAAAAAATAAACATTTATCTAAATTATTATTTCCTATCCACCGAAATTTCTGTTTCTCTGTGTTGTGTCCGAATACTTCCAAACAGTCTTTAAAATTCTTTGACTTAAAAAAAAAAAAATAATAATGTCAACAGTTTAACAACAGAATTACAGAATTTTTAATTATATAGAATATTAGGTAAGATAAACATATTCCAAATTAAGGAATTCATAAAATTATTTTAGAGAGTAAGATTTTTCCAGCACATAAAGTTTAAACACTTTAAATTATATAACATTTTCTTTCCTATTTGTTAATTTGGGGTAAAAAAAATAAACATTCATCTAAATTATTATTTCCTCCCCACCGAAATTTCTGCTTCTCTCTGTATAGTGTCTGAATAGTTCCAAACAATCTTTCCAATTCTTTAGCTTAAAAAAGAATAGTAATCATATCAACATTTAACCAACAGAATTGCAGAATTTTAAATATATAGAATAGTTAGGTTAGATAAACATATTCCAAATTAAGAAATTCATAAAATTATTTTAGAGAGTAAGATTTTTCCAGCACATAAAGTTTAAACACTTTAAATTATATAACATTTTCTTTCCTATTTGTTAATTTGGGGTAAAAAAAATAAACATTCATCTAAATTATTATTTCCTCCCCACCGAAATTTCTGCTTCTCTCTGTATAGTGTCTGAATAGTTCCAAACAATCTTTCCAATTCTTTAGCTTAAAAAAGAATAGTAATCATGTCAACATTTAACCAACAGAATTGCAGAATTTTTAAATATATAGAATAATTTGGTTAGATAAACATATTCTCAAATTAAGGAATCGATAAAATTATTTTAGAGTGTAAGCTTTTTCCAACATATAACTTTAATTTATATTTCACTAGCTGTCCCACCCGGCGTTGCCCGAGCCCGTGTAATAAACTCAAATCTCTTAAAAAACGAAACTCTGGCACGGTTTCTGATGGCTTCGACGCCGTATACCGGGCATGCTCGTACGTTCCGGAAAATCTTTTATTTCTCCCTTCCGCCGCCAAGGGCAACCTCTTTAGCAAAGAACCTCTGAGACAGATTACCGTTGCCTACGGTATTGTATAATGGCGTGCTACAAAATTGAGCTGGTTTCGAGAAGCTAGGAACATTATAAGCCGAGTTATTGAAATAAGGCACAGTTAGGGAAAATAACCATGAGTGAGGTGCCGGGTGAACGGGATGTTCAACTGTCCTTCAGAAAATGACCAATTAGGAGGTCTACGATGCATCTTTAAAAATTCGTTCGTTTGCTTAAGCTAGGAACTTAATTACAAATTTGGCTCAAACTATTATTCGGAAATAGTTGTAACCACTACTCATAAATTTACTTTAATGTTATAGAAGGTGACTATTAAGTTAATAATAATGTTTGGAATCAGTTGCGGAGATACGGAAACGGGGCATAGTTAGAGAAAAACCTTGAAGGAGAGGCCATAGGGGAGAGTTGATGTTCAAGTGCCCTTCAGCAAATAACGAATTAGGAGGACCACTATGCACCTTTAAAAAATTGTTCGTTTGGTTAAGCTAGGAACTTAATTACAAATTTGGCTTAAACTATTATTTGGAAATAGTGGTAACCTCTACTCATAAATTTAGTTTAATGTTATAAAGGGTGTCTATTAAATTAATTATAATGTTTGGAATCAGTTGCGTTGAAATCGGAAAGACAGTTGCTGAGATATGGAAACGGGGCATAGTTAGATAAAAAACCATGAAGGAGGGGCCGGGGTAGAGGGGATGTTCAAGTGCCCTTCAGCAAATGACTAATTAGGACAACCACTATGCATCTTTAAAAATTCGTTCGTTTGGTTAAGCTAGGAACTTAATTAGAAATTTGGCTTAAACGGCTTCGGAAATAGTGGTAACCACTACTCATAAATTTAGTTTAATTTTATAAAGGGTGACTATTAAGTAAATTATAATGTTTGGAATTACTTGCGTTGAAATCGGAAAGATAGTTGCTGAGATATGGAAACGGGAATAGTTAGAGAAAAACCTTAAAGGAGGCCCCGGGGGAGGGGGCGGATGGTCAAGTGACTTTCAGCAAATAACTAATTAGGAGGATCACTATACATCTTTAAAGATTGATTCATTTGGTTAATCTAGGAACTTAATTTGAAATTTGGCTTAGGCTATTATTCGGAAATACTGGTAACTGCTTTCTAGAAATACACCTTAAAGCAATGAATGCTGATTTTTACGATAATTTAGTAAAAATGAAACTAAATGGAGAAGTTCGGAAAATTATTGGCTGATATTTGAAATAGCGGTATTCTGTATATAAAACAGCAATTAAACGCTACGAGTGAAGCTAAAAATGTTAAAGTTGTTAAATGTAATTAGACCCTTACCCCTCTTCATCCCGCAAATATAACAAATAATCTGTTAAATAAAGTTTTCTGTATTAATAGTCTCTATCATAATAATATATGTCGGTTTTAAAGAAACCCTAAACCCAGCTAATTATCAAGAAGAAAAACGTGTCAGGAAAATGTCTTAAACAGGTGGCGTTTGTACAATTTGCCATGAGTAGATAGCGCTACATCAGCTTGGCTGTACGACGTCGGTAACTGCAATCCATGTTATAAGTCCTTATCTATGCATCGTTACTCTGATTTTTTAATGTCTTCTGCGGAGATTCTATACAACCAGCCAACCGAAGAAACAAAAAGTGTATTTTTGATGAGAGTTCTTTCTGCATTTTAATTAATATTTCAGAAAGTAATTAATATTTTTAAATTCTGAGGTTCAGGTGCACCAGGAGAGGGTTTGGACTACCTAAATCTAAATTTTCAGGCTTCTAGGTGAGCTAGATTTTGCTAGCCATCGCAGACAAACAAACACACACACAGAGCGAAACTTTCTTTTATTAATATAGATTTTCTGTCCTATTTTTTACTTTGTGGTAACAAAAAATAAATATTCATCTGAAGTATTATTTCCTCCGCACCAAAATTTCTGCTTCTATGTTTTGTGTCCGAATAGTTCCAAACTGTCTTTCAAATTCTTTGATTAAATAATAATAATAATAATAATAATGCAACATTTTAGAAACAGAATATACTTTGCGACTGAATTGTTAACCCTTTCCGGCGCGGAATAAATCTGTTTGTAAAATAATGAAATAATGGGATGACACCAGATTTTACAAACGATTTCCTTAGAAAAGAATAACTGACTGATTTTCCCTTACTTTATTTAAAAAAAATAATAATTAAATATTCTTGGTGCCGATTGTCAGTTTTGGAATTAACATTAGGTGTCCTTTTTTGTGACCACCGCCCGCTAACGGGTTAAACCGTTTTCGATTTGCATTTAAGTCTATACGATGTAACAGAACAAAATAAAAATTTTATTGAACTAAATATGAAAAAAATTGCAGCTTTCACTTTAAGTAATCTTGTTTATCTATATTCAAAACGTTTCTATCTAAATACAGTTTTTTTTAGGTAGCTTTTAATACTAAAAAGTATAAAGCTACCTATTGCAGCCGTTCGGAGGAAAGCAGTTCCGGAAAATTTCGATATATTTTCTCCGATCATGACCCCCAGACCCCAAAACCACCCTCCGCTCAAATGTTGATTTATATATATAGATATATCCATATATATATATATATATATCTGACCTATGTCATACGATAACGCTCGTATTTATAAATCGATTTTGATGAAACTAATTGTGTGTATTAAGCTCACCAATGTCTCGACCGAGTTCGTTGGCCAGCTTGGTCCGCCATTTTGTTTCAAGATCGCGGCCATTTAAAAATTTAAAACTAAAATAAATATACCAAAAAAATAATAATTCAAATTTATTTTTTAATTACGTGTTAGTTCTTGATACAAGGATTCCAGAGCATTTTTTGGTTTACATCTATCTTAAAAAATGGCTGAGATAGAGCAGTTTGAAATTCTAGGGTGGCTGACATTTTGAAACAAAACAGCACATTAACGCCATTACTTGCAAATTATTTTCTTTCATTGTTGTAATAATTTTCCCAATCATACGCATAAAACTATATATTCATATCCGTTAGCGCCAAAATTGGCGACATTGGCGACAAAATTGGCAAAATTGGTGACAAAATTGACAAAATTGGCGACATTTGGCGAAATACCGCCAAATTTGGCGACCAAAATAAGTCTTCATAAATGAAGCCAATTTGGCTATTGCTCAATAACTTGGCGAATTTCTTATTCAAATTCAGTATTAACGAATCTTTTGTAAACGTTTCTTTGCATTTTAACTTGCTGTTTTCGTGTAACATTAGCTAAAATTTTAAAACGAAGATATAGGAAAGCTACCTTTTCCTCCCGGTACAGGCCGGAAGGACTTTTTTCAATTAGAGCGATTAATAAATACCACAAAATTATCACATTAAGCTTAAAAATACATTCAAGGAGGAAAAAACTACAATATATCTACAACCAACTGTTTTAAAAATCTAATGTAAATAAACAGATAATGCAATAATGTATTAAAATATTTGTCTCCGTGTATTATTATTAGAATATAAATATCCCAGTTTTATTTGAAAATTTTAAAAAAACTATCTAATTTTCATTAACTTCCATCAATATAAACGCGTGAAATAATTTAAAAACAGACAATCAAGAAACATTAAAAGTTCGATTTTATGTTTAATTCTGCATTACTACATTTTTTCGTTTAATTATGTTAGCTTACTAGAATCACTTGTTTTACCTATTTATTCAGAGATTGCAACTAGTGCTCCCGATGCGATACGTATTTCAATTACACGTTTAACCGATGTACGTGTACACGTATAATACGTAGGTAACAAATACGTATACCTTAAACTATACGTTTAAACGTATGCGGATAAGTATATGCGCATATCGGTTAAACGTATAATTCAAGTATACGTATATTTCAAGTATCTGGAGACACGGCAGTGCCTCCGCCAAGTCGAGATCCTTTTCTAGAAGAAACTCAGGACACTTTTGAACCTCCAATATTTTTACGCTGGAGTTTCCAAAAATACTGAAATTCCGTTTATATAGAGTATGTGGCACACAAGACCAAAATTTAAAATTTCACGTTTCTGTCTTTTCTAGTTCAGACGATATATGAACTCAGTTTCGATTTTTTGTCGCTCGCTCACTCACTCACTCACGCGTCATCAAAAAGATAAGGTACATCCCGTAGCCCTAGAAACTTGAAATTTGAAATTGAGGCAATGTTTAGGATACAAAGAAAAAAAAATTAAAAAATCCGGAAAATTCGGGAAAAAAATCCAAAATTCCAAAAAAATTGAAAATTGAAAATAATTTGATCTTGCAGTCTTAGAAACTTAAAATTTGGAATAAAAGTAGTATTCAGGATTTAAAAAAAAAAAAAATTAAAAAATTTGAAAAATATTTTAAAATTGAAAATAAATTGATCTTGTAGCCTTAGAAACTTAAAATTCAGTGTAAAGGTAGTGTTTAGGATTCAGAAAAATAAAAAACTAAAAACACAATAAAATTCCAAAACAATATCAAAAATCGAAAGAATTGAAAAAAAAACGAAATTTTGAAAATAATTCGATTTTTTAGCGCTAGAAACTTGAAATTAGGAATAAAGGTAGTATTTCTGATACAAAAAAAGGAACCATTTCAAAATCTGAAAACTTCGAAAAAAAAGTCAAAAATTAAAAAAAAAAAAAAAAAAATCGAAAGAAATCGAAAATTTGAAAAAAAAATCGAAACATTGAAAATAATTTGATCCCGTTGTCTTAGAAACTTAGAATTTTATGTAAAGGAGTGTTTTGTATTAAAACAAGAAAAAAATTAAAAAATTCGAAAATTCGAAAAAAAGTCGAAAATTCGAAATATTTGTAAAAAAAATTCGAAAAAAAAATCGATTTTATAGACCTAGAAACTTGAATTTTGTCATATAGGTAGGGTTGAGGATACAAAGAAAGGAAAATTAAAAAATCCGGAAAATTCGAAGAAAAGAATTGATAAATCGAAAAAAAATCGAACAATCGAAAAAAATCAAAAAATCGAAAATAGGTCGATTTCTTGGAATTTTCCTGAACTTTTAATTTTGTCTTTCTTTGTTTCCTAAACAGTACTTTCATGCCAAAAATCAAGTAATACCTCAGACTCCCCCATAACTTAGTGCTTTCCTAGGAACCTGAAACTTCTTTTTATCTACAGAACTTTGCAAACGGGACTAAAGCTTCAAATTTTGGAGCAAGACAAATAAATAATAGGTTCAGAGTGTGGGATTAGCGAAAACCAGTGGATGATGTCCCAAAAGAGCCAAAAGTCACGAAAATTAGGATTACTTACAAAAAGAAGTGGAATCCCATCAAAAACGTCACCTGTAAAAATGCAGTTAAGTCTCGTGACTCTTTTACCGTAAAAAATTCTGAGATCGTGTAAAGCCAAGTATAGCTAGCTATTTTATTAACTCTGAAATTTTTATTCACAAATCACTCCTAGTCTCTACATCTTTTGTTAATGATTTTCTGTGACTTGGCAATTACGCAACACTGGAAAGTTATTATACCTTTCTATGTTATGGAATGGGATGGGATGATTTAATTAACCCATTCGCTGCCAATCACACGCCTGCACTTGGTTGGCAGCTAATCTCTATATCTAAAATTATAAATGCGTTCCAGGAATTACGAAAGAAGAATTTTTATTTCATGTAATAGCAAAATGCCTGTAATTAAATAAATTAAATATAGCTGTTAGTATTTTCTGGTATGAATTTGAGTTTTCTAAATAAAATGCAATTCGGTAATTTTAACTCGGCAGCGAATGTGTTAAGACTAACTATATATGTTACATTCTCATTCTGAATAATTAGATTGATAAATTACCAAATATTTTCTGTAACGCGTGCAATCATATGGAAGTTGAAAAAACAATGGATTTAAGTATGAGCCAAGAAGCGATCACCAAAATATACCAAAGGGCTGCCATAAACTGCAACAATGAAATATTTAACGGTCAAAGAATAGAAAATCCATTATAAATAGAAAATTAATAATGTGATATTTAAAAAATAAGCTTTATCAATTAACAGTTTAATATTAATTAATGGTACAGATGTTGCAGACACATGAAGGTATATTTTTGATACCAAAATGCCAATTTTATACATGGACAACCCGCAATTTTCACGAGATTTTGCTTCGTATGGCAACCCAGTAGAGCAGATTGAGTATGTTTTATATTAAACTAGCTGATCCGCCCGGCGTTGCCCGGCTCTTCAAAAAAAAAAAAAAAAGTACGAAACGTGAAAACACTATAAAAATCGCTGCATGAATACACGCTGTACAATAAACGCGATATTTAATAAAAAGTCGTCGTCCCCCCTCCCCCCACTGACCCATTTTCATTACCTCAACTATAAAAAATTCTGTTAAATAAAATTTTTATTTACGTATTAATTCCGTCCATTGTCAAATAGCTATTTAATTATTTTTCCATAAAAAAAAATTGGATTTACGTTATTACACCTTGCTATATTCTATAATGGGATGGAATTATTTGATTAAGGCTAATTATATACAGTTGTCACATTCTCGTGCTGCGTAATTGCCAAGTAACAAAATAATCATTAACATTGTGTAATATAATACCTGTACCCAGGGCTTGACAAATGCACTCGCCAGGTCGCCACTGGCGACAAAGTTTTTTAATCCGGCAATTTTTTTTTTTGTGGTACAAAAATTGATCTAAGAAATTAACCCAAGCGGCACTTTTTCTCTTCCATACTCTTGCAAGTGTGCGACAAGCAGTTATCTTCCATATATCTGGTATTTTTAATGGGAGCACAAAGTTTAAAACGCATTTGCTATCTCATTCAAACGTTATTCTTTGCCGCTCTAGCCAGCTAGCCAGTGGGGAAGGAGGGGTTCGATAAAACAGTAAGAAATAGTGTCTTACTAGTCTCTATGGCTCTGAAATTGGATATAGGGCAGAGTGGGGTGATTATTGATCACTTTTCATAAAGATCCATATAACTCAGTAACTAAATTGAATTGAAACAAAAATTTTATACTTGCAGAAAGAGAACCTAATCCCTAACAATCTTAACTAGTTTTATTTTTTTTAAATTATATATAATATTAATAAAATAAAAAAATGTCTAACCAATAATCACCCCGGCAATGGGGTGATTATTGGTCATTGTTTTATAATCAAACACCAACATTTTAAACACTCAAAAATTTACTAAATGATTGAATGAAACATTCTTGGAATAAATTTAATACTTATATTGTTTGTAAATATAAACAGAGTTATGAAAAATATTATAAAATAAGGAACATTACTAAAATGGTTGGAACGTCAAATATATTTCACAAAATAATACATTTATTTACAAAATACGTTTTTATATTTAAGATATGCAGCTTGCATTTCATCTTCCTCAATCTGAAATGGCCCTGTACCATAGAGTCTAACTGGTCCATAAAATACAAAGGAGCGCTTCACTGGCGCAAGTACCGTTTTCTTTGACCAGCGATAATTTCCTGCAGACTTTTCCAAAAATTTACGAGACAAAATATCATCCTGAATACTAATAACATGTCCGATGTATGGCATCTGTTCAAAGTAGACAGCATAGTACTTCTCTACACATATGGCTTTATGTATCTTCCTTAATTTATTTGTAGCTGAAATATCAGATTTTTTTTTTTCTGCAGTTGCAGAATTTCTTCAGCTTCACCCGTTTCTACTTCCATATCTATATCCGTATCTTGTGTGAATTGCTGTATTTTCTTTCTAGTCTCAGAGGATAATGCTACTGCATCTTCAGCTGTATTCTTGTTTAATGTAGTTTTCCTTTTCTTTTTTGATTCTTTTTCATCTTTTTCTTTTTCAACTTTTTCACACAACTTAATGAAATCCTCGTTGGTGATAATTGCTACATTTGTTTCTATTTTTCTCCTTGCACTGGATTTAAATGTGCGTGGTACAATTTGCAGACGTTGACTGCGAAGTGAATGAAATGATTTTTCAGTTGATGGTGTGCTATCAGTGGAAGTACTAGACGGAGTTGACATTGCAGTGAAAATAGGCAGAGTTGCTATTGCAGTTGAAGCAGAGGGAGATTCTATATGAATATTTTTTCGTGGTGAATACTGTTACGTACAGATGTTCATTATCTAAATATGCAAGTTAAATTTTCAAACACACCCCAATATCTCTTCAAGAAATGGATAAACAAAGGTTCAGTTATTTCAAATGTAATTTGTGTTATGAGTTGATGAAAAAATCAAAACAATGTGGTTCACTCTTAAAGTGTTGCCACATGAACTGGAAAAACTTTTGAATGCAGACGCTGCCATCTAAAACTGACAAATATTAAACATTTCTGCACTATTTGTGAGTTTATAAGTAATTTTAAGCTAAAATTACATGACCAAGAATCACCCCATGCTGACCAATATTCACCCCATGTTGACTAAGAATCACCCCATGTATATAGGTTGATGTTTAGCCCTCTATTTCCCTAATGTATGTACTCATACAGTGTTCATACACATACATACGTATTCTATGCATATTTCTCTTTCTATATAACCCTTCTAGATCATCATCTAGCTAAATTTCATATTACAGCCACCTTATGAAAAAAAAAGCATGATTTTGTAATCCCTTATTTTTTGCTCAAGTTTTATACATATGTCTAGTTAAAATATTTTTTCTCATTATAGGGTAAATGTACCAATAGTCGGCTACCCCCCAATAGTCGGCCGCATTGAGATAAAATGCCTTACGCATAGCTTGTTTTTGGTTCTAAATGAAATATTACAATTTGGTTATATGCAGCCATCTTTCATAAGTCATAAACCATCACCAAAGAATTATGGGTATTTTTATTGAATTTGTAATCAGCGATTTTTTTCAAGATAGAGGTCAAATCACCATTTTCCCTATTTTTTTGTTAACAGATGGCAATTCTTTTAAAAAGCAAGTATTAATTAATTTTTTATTTTTTTCTAAAATTATAAGGCTACAATATTACCAGGGTAAATAAACTAATGTTTTTGAGTATAAAAAGTAAATTAATTTGTTGCTTTTAATTAATTTTAATGTGGCCGACCATTGGGTATTAATTTTGCTTACATGTCCAAAAGTCGGCCACCAGGAGCTGAATAATGAATACATAACTTATTGTACTTTTTTGAGTTTATTTAAGTGAAAACTTCTTTAGGCGCGTTGGACATTTTTTGAGATGGGAAAAAACCATTGAACTCGCGACACTGTTACTGTAACCGACACCTCTGTATATAAGTATGTACAAGTATAGTTAGGTGTATAGTTAGGTATGAGGTAGGGCGGGACAGGCGCGCCGCAAGCTTGCTTGTGCGCTATTGCACCGCGGTATAGTAAGTGCTATAATAAGCGCAGAAAAATGTAAGCGGTATAGTAAGCACAGAAAAATATAAGCGGTATAGTAAGCGCAGAAAAATGTAAGCGGTATAGTACATGGTATAGTACGCGGTATAATTAGCGGTATAGTAACGCAGAAAAATGTAAGCGCTATAGTAAGCACAGAAAAATGTAAGCTGTATAGTACGTAGTATAGTACGCGGTATATTTAGCGGTTTAGTAACGCAGAAAAATGTAAGCGGTATAGTACGCGGCATAGTAAGCGGTATAATAACACAGAAAAATGTAAGCGGTATAGTAAGGTATAGGAAGCGCAGAAAAATGTAACCAGTATAGTAAGCGGTATAGTAGGCGCAGAAAAATGTAAGCGGTATAGTAAGTGGTATAGTAAGCTGTATAGTAAGTGGTATAGAAGCGGTATAGTAAGCGCAGAAAAATGTAAGTGGTATAGTAAGCGGTATGGTAAAAGCAGAAAAATGTAAGCTGTATAGTAAACGCAGAAAAATGTAAGTGGTATAGTAAGCGCAGAAAATGTAAGCGGTATAGTACGCGGTATAGTAAGCGGTATAGTAGCGCAGAAAAATGTAAGAGGCATAGTAAGCGGTATAGTAACGCAGGAAAATGTAAGCGGTATAGTAAGCTGTATAGTATGCGGTATAGAAGCGGTATAGTAAGCGCAAAAAATGTAAGCGGTATAGTAACACAGAAAAAATGTAAGCGGTATAGCAAACGCAGAAAAATGTAAGTGGTATAGTAAGCGGTATGGTAAAAGCAGAAAAATGTAACCTGTATAGTAAACGGAGAAAAATGTAAGTGGTATAGTAAGCGCAGAAAATGTAAGCGGTATAGCACGCGGTATAGTAAGCGGTATAGTAGCGCAGAAAAATGTAAGAGGCATAGTAAGCGGTATAGTAACGCAGAAAAATGTAAGCGATATAGTAAGCTGTATAGTTTGCGGTATAGAAGCGGTATAGTAAGCGCAGAAATATGTAAGCGGTATAGAAGCGGTATAGTAAGCGCAGAAAAATGTAAGCGGTATAGTACGTATTATAGTACGCGGTATAATTAGCGGTATAGTAACGCAGAAAAATGTAAGCGGTATAGTACGCGGCATAGTAAGCGGTATAATAACACAGAAAAATGTAAGCGGTATAGTAAGGTATAGGAAGCGCAGAAAAATGTAAGCAGTATAGTAAGCGGTATAGTAGGCGCAGAAAAATGTAAGCGGTATAGTAAGTGGTATAGTAAGCTGTATAGTAAGTGGTTTAGAAGCGGTATAGTAAGCGCAGAAAAATGTAAGTGGTATAGTAAGCGGTATGGTAAAAGCAGAAAAATGTAAGCTGTATAGTAAACGCAGAAAAATGTAAGTGGTATAGTAAGCGCAGAAAATGTAAGCGGTATAGTACGCGGTATAGTAAGCGGTATAGTAGCGCAGAAAAATGTAAGAGGCATAGTAAGCGGTATAGTAACGCAGGAAAATGTAAGCGGTATAGTAAGCTGTATAGTATGTGGTATAGAAGCGGTATAGTAAGCGCAAAAAAATGTAAGCGGTATAGTAACACAGAAAAAATGTAAGCGGTATAGTAAACGCAGAAAAATGTAAGTGGTATAGTAAGCGGTATGTTAAAGCAGAAAAATGTAAGCTGTATAGTAAACGCAGAAAAATGTAAGTGGTATAGTAAGCGCAGAAAATGTAAGCGGTATAGCACGCGGTATAGTAAGCGGTATAGTAGCGCAGAAAAATGTAAGAGGCATAGTAAGCGGTATAGTAACGCAGAAAAATGTAAGCGATATAGTAAGCTGTATAGTATGCGGTATAGAAGCGGTATAGTAAGTGCAGAAATATGTAAGCGGTATAGAAGCGGTATAGAAGCGGTATAGTAAGCGCAGAAAAATGTAAGCGGTATAGTACGTATTATAGTACGCGGTATAATTAGCGGTATAGTAACGCAGAAAAATGTAAGCGGTATAGTACGCGGCATAGTAAGCGGTATAATAACACAGAAAAATATAAGCGGTATAGTAAGGTATAGGAAGCGCAGAAAAATGTAAGCAGTATAGTAAGCGGTATAGTAGGCGCAGAAAAATGTAAGCGGTATAGTAATTGGTATAGTAAGCTGTATAGTAAGTGGTATAGAAGCGGTATAGTAAGCGCAGAAAAATGTAAGCGGTATAGTAACACAGAAAAAATGTAAGCGGTATAGTAAACGCAGAAAAATGTAAGTGGTATAGTAAGCGGTATGGTAAAAGCAGAAAAATGTAAGTGGTATAGTAAGTGGTATAGTAAATGCAGAAAAATGTAAGTGGTATAGTAAGCGCAGAAAATGTAAGCGGTATAGTACGCGGTATAGTACGCGGTATAGTAAGCTGTATAGTAACGCAGAAAAATGTAATAGGCATAGAGAGCGGTATAGTAACGCAGAAAAATGTAAGCGGTATAGTAAGCTGTATAGTAAGCGGTATAGAAGTGGTATAGTAAGCGCAGAAAAATGTAAGCGGTATAGTAAGCGCAGAAAAATGTAAGCGGTATAGTATGTATTATAGTACGCGGTATAATTAGCGATATAGTAATGCAGTAAAATGTAAGCGGTATAGTACGCGGCATAGTAAGTGGTATAATAACGCAGAAAATTTAAGCGGTATAGTAAGGTATGGGAAGCGCAGAAAAATGTAAGCAGTATAGTAAGCGGCATAATAGGCGCAGAAAAATGTAAGTGGTATAGTAAGTGGTATAGTAAACGCAGAAAAATGTAAGCGGTAGAGTAAGCGGTATAGTAAATGCAAAAAAAATGTAAGCGGCATAGTAAGCGGTATAGTAAGCGCAGAAAAATGTAAGCGGTATAGTACATGGTATAGTACGCGGTATAATTAGCGGTATAGTAACGCAGAAAAATGTAAACGCTATAGTAAGCGCAGAAAAATGTAAGCTGTATAGTACGTGGTATAGTACGCGGTATATTTAGCGGTATAGTAACGCAGAAAAATGTAAACGGTATAGTACGCGGCATAGTAAGTGATATAATAACGCAGAAAACTGTAAGCGGTATAGTAAGGTATGGGAAGCGCAGAAAAATGTAAGCAGTATAGTAAGCGGTATAGTCGGCGCAGAAAAATGTAAGCGGTATAGTACGCGGAATAGTAACGCAGAGAAATGTAAGCGGTATAGTAAGCGTTATAGTAAGTGGTATAGTAAGCTGTATAGTAAGTGGTATAGAAGCGGTATAGTAAGCGCAGAAAAATATAAGCTATATAGTAAGCGGTATAGTAAACGCAGAAAAATGTAAGCGGTATAGTAAGCGCAGAAAAATGTAAGCGGTATAGTACGCGGCATAGTAAGCGGTACAATAACGCAGAAAAATGTAAGCGGTATAGTAAGGTATAGGAAGCACAGAAAAATTAAGCAGTATAGTAAGCGGTATAGTAAGTGCAGAAAAATGTAAGCGGTATAGTAACGCAGAAAAATGTAAGCGGTATAGTAAGCGTTATAGTAAGCGGTATAGTAAGCTGTATAGTAAGTGGTATAGAAGCGGTATAGTAAGCGCAGCAAACTGTAAGCGGTATAGTAACACAGAAAAAATGTAAGCGGTATAGTAAACGCAGAAAAATGTAAGTGGTATAGTAAGCGGTATAGTAAACGCAAAAAATGTAAGCGGTATAGTAAGTGCAAAAAATGTAAGCGGTATAGTAACGCAAAAAAATGTAAGCGGCATAGTAAGCGGTATAGTAATGCAGAAAAATGTAAGCGGCATAGTAAGTGGTATAGTAAGCTGTATAGTAAGCGGTATAGAAGCGGTATAGTAAGTGCAGAAAAATGTAAGCGGTATAGTAAGTGCAGAAAAATGTAAGCGGTATAGTGACACAGTAAAAATGTAAGCGATATAGTAAACGCAGAAAAATGTAAGCGATATAGTAAGTGGTATAGTAACGCAGAAAAATGTAAGTGGTATAGTAAGCGGTATAATAACGCAGGAGAATGTAAGCGGTATAGTGCGACTGAAGTCTGGTTCCCGAAATTTTTGTATGTAAAATAATATGCATGATTTTTCATGTACAATAGCGTATCAAATGAAAATTGTTATATAGTTTTTGTAGTAGTAGTTTATAATAATGAATAAAAAAACACTTGATTTAAAAGTATTTCCTGCACAATAAAACATTTCCTGACAATTCAAAAAATACACAGGTAATTGTTCAAGTTTTCACTTCAGCCGGCACTCCCGGAGTGCCACATTTTTTAAAAAAATGTTTGGTAGATATAACTTTATCTCTACATCTATAATAATATTATGTAAAAAAAAAATCTTTTTTTACGTGCTTGTTTGTTTGTTTGTACGGGAAACTACTAGAACTACCGAAAGAATTTCAAAAGTAAAGGTGGCAGTCTCTGCTCCGACATAGACTATATTTTACGCCAGGGCCACTTTTCGCAAGTAGATGGATGAGCAAAAAACATTCCAAACTTGCCCTTTTTGTGATATTGAAGGAGGTAGTAACTTGAAATTTGGCGGCATAATTTGGCGGGAATAATTGCTGAAACATAATAAGAAACGTATGTTTTAACATATATCACTGTTAAAAATGTTGTGTCGTTTTTTAAAAATTCTACGTTAAGATTTATATACAAAAAAACAGTTAAGTGGCCGACTATTGGTACATTTACCCTATTATGTTTTGAACCAAAAACTCGTTTGTGTTACTGAATAACAGTGAAATTATCTAACATCCAGTATCTTTTTTCTTTTGATTCTATCATTAGTATTAATGAAAATTTAATTGACCAATAATCACCCCATGTTGCAAGTGACCAAGAATCACCCCGGTCTGCCCTAAAGCTAAAAAATGTTCAATTTTTTTGTAATTTTAAATCAGATTTTTATGTTCAGAATTAATACTGATTAATCTATCACATTCATTTTCATGAATAATGAATATCAGTGATTATAAGAAATTCATTTTAAATAAAACTATAAAACTGAATTATGTATTATTCTAAACTATGTAACTAATAAATCGGGACTAGGCTTGTTATTATTTTTTCTCAATTAATTCATAACAAAAACTTTTGTGGTTTTTGAAAATCGATGACGGGTGAGGGGGTGGGGTAACTATTTTTTGCCGGCGACTATGATATTTTGCTGTCTACCTGATGTTATAAAAGTTGCAAATCCCTGCCACCGTCGAATGTAAAAGATTACGAGAAAACATTTTAAAAATGAAATGTTTCTTACATGTTAAAAAAGAAAATAAAAAGGAATTTTGTAAGATTTAAGGTTAGACGTTCTAATACATTTAAAACAACGCACATTATATTTTTAAGATAGAAATTTTGAAAAAAATAGGTATTTAAATTTTATGAAATGTATGCATACAAATCGCGTAAATACAATCTTTTTACAATGACTTCGAGAAAGCAAGGAATAACAAATAGTTTTTATTTACAAGGAAGGTATTTTGTAAGCGCGTAATGCATGGATGAATTTACATTTTATGTATTGCACTTACTTTTTTTGAGTAAAAAAGTAAAATGAAACTAAAGCTACTTGTATTTTCAATTTCACACCATCATTTTATTTTCGTCTGTTTTGGGGTACTATGTAAATACAATGCGTATAAAAAGGGTTTTGTATAATACATATCTCCCAAAATAATTGGAATGATGCTGCGGAAATAGGAAAATTTCTAAATCTTTATATGAATCCAGAAATTAAATTTGAATATACTAAAGTTAAGGAAAATAAAACATAAAACTAGTCGGAAATGCCAATCCCAAAACTTTCTTCTATCTCACACGGGTTTCGCATACACTAAAAACAAATCAGCACCAATTTATATCAAGATCTAACTGAATGTAAAGTTTTATTAAATTCCGTGCACTAGTTCCTGAGATATGACTATCGCTAAAATCGTGTAAATCCTGGAAAATGTAGCATAACAGCACCACCTGTTGGGAGATTTATACCAAAATCTAGTCAACAACAACTTACGTCAAAGTCTATCAGAATCTGAAGTTTGATGAAAATCCGTGCATTAGATCTTGAGATATAGTTATTGTAAAAATCACCAAAAAAGTAGCAAAAGGTAGCAAACCTGTTGGCTACAACTGTTGACAACCTATTTACACCAAAACCTAATCAGCATCTATTTATTTCAAGGTCTAACAGAATATGAAGTTTTATGAAATTCTGTGCATTAGTTCTTCAGATACAGCTGTCGTGAAAATCATGAAAAAAGTAACATTATAGCGCCACCTGTTGGGATATCTACCCCAAAACGTAATCAGCTTTTATTTATATCAAGATCTAACTGAATCTCAAGTTTGATATCAATGCATTAGTTCTTGATATAGAGCTATTGCGGAAATCACACAAATGCAGCATAGCAGCGCCGCCTGTTAGGCGATTTACATCAAAAGCTAACCAGCACCAATTTATCTCAGATACTAATTGAATCTAAAGTTTAATTAAATTCCGTGCATTGGTTTTTGAGATAGAGCGCTCACAATATTTTACTCGCATACAGACAGACAGACTCACAGACAAACATTTTCTAAAAACAGTCAGATCGTGTTTAGGACATTCTAAAACGTATAAATCCGTCGAAAACCAGAAGTTGAAAATTTTCGTGATTCCAAAATTTTTTTCTTTTAAAAATTTAGAAGAAAATAAAAAGGAGTAACACCATTCTATAATTAAATGGTTAAATTTCATTACATTTTGGTTCTGAATTCGGCTATTTATTATAATATCTTTCATTTTTACCAGAACCAATGCTCAGCCTGCTGATTAAGGAATCCAAATTTGTAATTAATAAATGTATACATTATAACCTTATCTGATCATACATACAACATCAAACTGCTTATTTTTAAGTTACACTAGTGATCTCGCATATTTCAACCATTGATGTTTTAACATATATGTTTAGTGATCTCGCATACTCTACATTACAACCTTATCTGATCATACATATAACAGCAAACTGCCTATTTTTAAGTTACACTACTGATCTCGCATATTTTAACCATTGATGTTTTAGCATATCTGTTTAGTGATCTCGTATACTCTACTTACTGGTGTTTTAACACATATCTTTAGTCATTCCGGAATACAAACCAACTGATGTTACACTACTTCAATTTGTTTGCATTTTTTATACAAGCATGTGTTTCAATTGCTTAAAGGTGGAGGTGAGAAGAGGCGGTGGAACATGCATGTGTTCCAAGTGCTTCCTGTGTAGCATGTGTAAGTAATAGTTCTGCAGATAGTACGTGGCTCGATCGTTCGGTGTTGAATGATTCATGATAGATGAATTATATCTATAACAGGAAGAAAACGACGAAAAATGAAACAGTAACAATAATAACAAGAAAGAAAAATGTGGCATCAAGTATATATTATGAAACACTTTCCAACACTTTCAGAATACTTAGAAAAACATTCGCTGCTTAATAAGGTAAATAATATACCTAAGTAAACATTTTTGAAAACGCAAAACACACTTGAAAACAAGATTTCAGCAACTACAGACCATAGACAGAAAAGTACTCCAATTTTTTTGTGCAGCCCTGAATATAATCTATAGATTTCTATATACTCTGTATAGTATATTACAATTTAGTTTAGTAAGAAAACACATAACACGGTTGAAAATTCACCTTCAGCAGTTTCTACTAATAGACGGGAACAAATTCTTTTGTACAGCCCTATATATTACCTTAAGATTTTATACACATCACATTTTAGCTAAAGTTTATTTCTGGCAAAAACACGCTGTAAACTGCTGGGATCACACTTCCAGTAATTAACAGACATAAGCGGCCATGTCCTTTGCACGGCTCTGTATATGATTTTATTTATATTCTACAAAAATTTCTTAGTATGCTAAATATAGTTCAGATTGAGAATGGATACTTCAACTAAAAAACAATTTTAAGAAATTCACCTTCATACACAGTAATGCTTGCGAATAATTTTATGTAGCCTTGTATATGATCTATAGCATTTATACATCCACATAGTATGCAAAAATTTAGTTAAACGCATACCTAACTGAAAACGCACTTCTAGCAATTATCGCTTATGGACAATACTTCGAATACAGTATTCTATCCGAAATATTTTTTGTGTCCCTGTAAATGAACTATAAATGCTATGCACATCATATTGTACAACAGGTATCTTGTAGTAAACCTCAGTAATGTATATCAATTTCGTTATATTTGAAATAGTGAAACGTAATAAAAATACGCTGCGAAAAGTTTTTCTCTGTAGACAATTATGTAACCGAATACTTTTATGTGATCCTGTAAATGAATGATAAATGTTTTACACTCCATATGCCTGTTTAGTGCACCTCACAAATTGGTTTCAATTTCATTTTATGTTTGTAATAGTCTAACATGATAAAAATGATTAAAACGATTTTTCCCCATAGGCCATAATATAATGGAAATCTTGTTTTTACCGGTCAACTAATACTACATGTACCATATTCGATAGTAAGCGATTCTACCTTGTACTGCACTTCACTAATGTATATCAATTTGAATATATTTGAAATAGTTTAGCATCATTAAAATATACTACAAAGGATTTTCCCCCATACACCATACTGCAACTCATTCTTTTGAGTTCCCCTGTAAACTAAGTACACTACATACTTCATTTTCAATACCGAACATGTCATTACATATATCAGTAACATATATCAATTGCACGGCAATCCAACTATATTTGCTTGAATGAGAGTACGGACAAACAGACAGACACACAAACCGAATTCAAAAACACCTATCAAATACATTATAAAGTGATAACAAGAACGAAAAATCATGCTTCAAGCATAGATTATGTAACACTTTCCAACGCTTCCAAAATAATTTTACAAATCATACATTTTAATAAGCTGAAAGATAGCATCTAAGTAAATAATTTGGAAAACGCATAACATATTTAAAAACATAATTTCAGAAATTTGCAACCTATACAGTATTCGGAAAAATATCCGAATACTTTTATTCAGCCCTGTATATGATCTATAAATTTGTATATATACTACATAGGATGCTAAATTTTAGTTCAGTTAGGAAAAGCGTAGCACAGTTTAAAATTCTCCTTCTGGAGTTTGTCAATAAACGGAAATGTGTTCGCGAATTTTTGTGCTTCCCTGTATATGATCTACAGAATTTATACACACCACGTAAAGAAAAAAAAATTGAGTTAAATTTAAAATCGCGTTCAGTAACTTAAAACGCACTTCCAGGAATTATTGTAAACAGACAGTAGAGAATTCTTTTGTGTCTCCCTGTAAATGAACGATGACTGCTATACACACAATATTCTGTAGTAAGCCTCTTGTAATGCACCTTAGTGATATATATAAATTTCAATGTGTTTAAAATAATGAAACATTTAAATAAACCGCAGACGATTTTTCTCCATAGATGTAATGTAACGGAATTCTTTTGACTGTTCCTGTAAAGTTACTATAAGTGCTATGCACACCCTATTCCATATTAAGCTTCTTGTAATGCACCTTATTGATATATATCAGTTACAATGTGTTTGAAATTGAGTAACATCATTAAAATAAACCGCAAATGATTTTTCCCCATAGATCGCAATGTAACGAAATTCTTTTGAGTGTCCCTGTAAAAAAATTATAAGTGCTACACACTTCCGTTGAAATAGGGAACATGCTACAATAACTACAATAACATATAAAAATTGCAGAGCAATCCGAGCATATTTACGGGAGTTAGAGCACGGACAGACGGCCAGACGGCCATCCGGCCAGACAAACCGAAGTCATAAACACTTTTCAACTAGGTTGGAAAGTGTTAAAAAGGGGGTGATTGTGTACCGATATTTTGAATGCTACTGTTTCCGAACAGTAATCTCCGCCTTATTTAATCATTAATTTCTGTCATTAACCTCTTGAATACGGCAACGTACACTGCGTATGTGGCTAAAATTCCGCAGGTTTTTTGCAGTCTTTTAATTTCAACGCTACACAGGTGAGTATTTGAGGCAAAATCCTGGCCAAAATTTATTTTCATGAGTTTTAAAGTGAAAACCATCGTTGTTGATTTACTATTAGTAAATACACTTAATCTTAATGCTATACATACATAAATGTGTGCATTAAATATATATATATATATATATATATATATATATATATATATATATATATATATATATATATATTATACAACGTTTACTTAATTGCTTGCTGTTTATAAGAGGCAATTAACTGTTGATAGGTTTGTTTTATTTAGAAGTAATGTTTAGTTAAATGTGGTTACTTTTACTACACATAAATGTTTAATGGTTTATAAAAAACCAATATGATATATTACTTGTACAATGTATATATTACTTGCATTCCGCATTTAACAAAGTTGAGTCTCAATAGTATACAGATGCTGGTTTTTGAGTGTTTTTCATAGATTTGCAGTTCTTCCAAACAACTTTAATATCTAAAAATGGCAACAATATGCGGAATATTTTTTAGGGTTTCGTTCATCTGACGAAACCCTATTACTGCCGCTTCGTTGCCTGTCCGTGACAGAGCCGTTCTCAGAACCTATATAACTTACAGAATTGAAACTTTGTGTATATATAACTGAATACCTGCTATGAAGCTCAAAATATTAAAATTTGAAAAAAAAACGTATTATTTTAATAAATAGAGATAAAAAACCAAAATTCTAACAGCCTTTTCCTATTAAATTTAAACATTTTTCGTTATAGCTGTTGCCAACAATTAAAAATCCACAAAAAAAGAATTCTTTCTAGAATAATTAATTTTCTATTGAAAAATTTCCACGTGAAAAATGAAAATGGAATAAAAAGTTTCACCTACTGAAAAAATAAAGATTACGACGTCATATGGGTAATAAAACGGAAATTTTCAAAGATTTCTCAATAATACAAGAAGTATGATTATGTGTATGTATAGAAAGTAGATTAATACCGCGTCATTAGAGAATTAAAAAGAAAATTAATCTGACGTCATATTAGACGTTTAACGGATTTCTCAAATGTTTGAGAATAATTAAAACCGAGTATCAATATGAGTAATAGAGAATAGTAAATATATGAGTTTGAGGAATGTATGGAATCATGATAAAAACCCGATTATGAAAACATTCGCATATTTTAACATTTTGAAGGTGTGCAATATGTTTAATTTTGAAATTATTCTTTTTTTAAATATCGCATTTAGTCCACATGACAGATATGATTACGACAGAGTATAATAGCGATCTTCGCCCGGTATCGGACTGGTTTAAATGTTCGAAAAACGAAAAAATAGACCGGTAAATTTTTACTTTATAAAAAACATGATTTTTTTTTTCTAAATGAAATTTATTTGGATTTATTAAAGAAAGGATAAAGTGTTTTGAAATGAATATTAAACGAAACCCTTTGTGCGATCTTCGATCACACTTACCCACTTTTTTTTTATTTGCCTCTCAAATTATAATCAATACGATTAGAATTAGAAAATGGTCCGACAAACGCCGACACAGCTTTAAAAAACTTTGAATACATTTGATAATATATTTCAATAAATTAGATCTAGATCTAAAAAGGTTTAATATTAACCCATTTTCCATTTTAATTAATTTTTATTATATGAACAGTAAAATTATTTAAATGTACATGTCAAAGTATACATTTAAACACAATAACAGAACTGCAACATAACAAAAAAACACATCTTCTCACAAAGAAACTTTCACTTCAACTGAGGCTCGGAGACGCCGGATTTGACTCATACTCCTGAAATACACATAGATCGATGCACCATTTAGTCAGATATTATAAAATATGATTTTTACAACTGTTGAGAACATTTTAATTTCTGCCTTTTTGAGCAGGATTTTGCATCAAATACTCCATTGTGCGCCACTTGTTTGTTTTATTTAATAACAGAAATGCTTAAACCTGGACCTGATAACCACCAATGTACACTTACACTGTTTTTAAGACTTTATTTAATCGCAGAAATCTGTGATCAAATAAGACGAAACTTTCTGTTCGAAAAAACTGGTTTGTCTAGTCGGTAATAAGACAATGGCTACAATTGTATACCATGGAGATTACGGAAATATGGGTATTAAAATGTACAACGAACTTAACCTTCTACATGGGTTTCCACGGCGAAGTAATCAGGAAGTTAAATAATATATCTACAGAATATTACTATGTGTGCTATTAAAAATATCGGACCACAAACACCCTTGATAATAGTAATTATAATGTATTGAAGAAGATTTAATTAATTAAATAAATATAACATATTAATTAAGGTGGACGCATAAATTACACAATTTTAATTAACATTACACACAAGTACTTACACATAACACATCACAGAACTACATCTACATTCGATGGGTACTGCAGTGAAAACAAAAACATCTGAATGATAGATGTCAGTACTGACTGAAGAGACATTCCTGTGGTGCTGCCATCTAGAGTATATTCTTAAAAGTAAAACATCAAAGTAATGATAATGTTTTGTCTTGTTCTGAACAATTTCTTTAGAGGGAAAATTAATTTATCAAAGTAACTGCATAAAAATTACACTTTTGTTTCTGAACGGGTTTTTAAAAATTGAAGTTGTTGAAATCAACCAATATTTTTCAATCCAGACTTTTTTCCTTAGTTTTGAACAACCATTTATATTATTGCATCACTGTATTAAACAAATAGGTGCCGTTGAAATAGATTGTTTAAAAATAATGCTTCAAAATTATTATTTAAAAATCATAAAAAATCGATAAACTCAGTTACAATTTTCAAACAAGTTTTTTTTTTTTTTATGAATGTAAAAATTAGAATTATGCGATATTTAGAAGCAACTATACGAGTGATGAGAACGAAAGTAACCTCACAGGTCGTTGCCACCACTGTTATGGCATCAACGTGACATACGGACATGTAGTGGACGAATTTTTGCTTGTAATATAAATAGATATTTTATGAAAATAACAAAGGATGTGTACTTTTTCACTTTGCTACACAGTATATAACCAACTTAGTGGAAAATGTCCAGACCGGGGATCGTACCCGGATATCTTGATATAGCACACCAAGTGCTTTACCATTTAAGGCACCAGAAGCATTACGACATCCAGTCTGGCTTTTTCACTCTTATACTTTGGCAAGGTTGCATACCTGCAGCGCAAGATGGAAAGAGCACACGATTTCAGTGTCATACTTGAGACGTACAAGTTCCCAGCATCGGATAATATATATTTACATCCTAATTAAAATTTCAGCATAAATGAAACTACGTCTCGTAAATTAATGACAATAACAAAGGATGTGAAAATTTTCACTTTGCTACACAGCGTACAACCAACTTAGTGAAAAATGTCCAGACCGGGGATCGAACCCGGATAAATTGGTATAGCGCACAAAGTGCTAAACCACCAGGACGACATACAGTCTGGCATTTTCAATCTTATACGTTGCAAGGGCACAAACCTGCAGCGCAAGAGGGAAAGGTCAAAGCTATTTTCACTTTGCTACACAGCGTACAGCCAACTTAGTGAAAAAAAAAGGTATCCGGGTAAGATCCCCGGTCCGGGCATTTTTCACTAAATTGGTTGTACGCTGCGTAGTAAAGTTAAAAAAAAATCACATCCCTTTTTTTTTATCATTAATTCACAGACGTAGTTTCAGTTCTGCTGAAATTTAATTAGGATGTAATTATATATTATCCGATGCTGGAAACTTGTTCGTCTCATGTGAGCCACTCAAATCGTGTGCTCATGTATGACTTTCTATCTTGGGCTACAGGTTTACGGCTTTGCCAACGTATAAGAGGGAAAATGCCAGACTGGAAGTCGTCCTGGTGGCTTAAATGGTAAATCACTTGGTGCGCTATACCAAGGTATCCGGGTTCGATCCTCGGTGTGGACATTTTTCACTAAGTTGGTTGTACGCTGTATAGCAGAGTGAAAAAAAAATCATATCCTTTGTTATTGTTGTTAATTTACAAACGTAGTTTCAGTTCTGCTGAAAACTTAATAAGGATGTAAATATATATTATTGTAATTTTACAATATAGAGTATTTCTGAAATCGATAATTAAACATTCTAATCCAGTAAAGAAAAAGAAATTTTCATGCGATATCTTTAAAACACTTTCAGGAATGCAAATAAAATGCAAAACATTAAATTACAGACAACGTTCAATATTCGTGACAGTACAGAATCGGAAATCGACAAAAATGCCTTTGTGTAACATTATTTTGAAAAATTCAGTTCATGAAATTCTAGAATTGAATTGTATAGGAGCATATACAGACATATGCATTTAAGTCACAGCTTATCAGAATGGCTTTTTATAAAGCACAGAATGTGCTATTTAGTATAGAATAGCAAATGACGTGTTCTTTACGAAAATAAATTTCGTAAGCATAAAGTACTTGCAAAAAATAGCATCAGCAGCATAACGTAGCAGCACTTTATTTTCACTTTTCTGAGTAAAAGTAAAAAAAGAAAAAAAAAAGAAAAAGTGCAAAAAATTATTTTCAGTTACATTTTCTTTTCATGCCATCATTTTGTTTTGTATCTATTTTGTAGTATGTAAATCAAATGGTAATGGGAAAAGTCTAATATATTTCATTTCTCCCAAAATAAATGAAATGCTTATAGAAATATTCAAACAATCTAAAAATGCATTTCAATTCAGTGATGCGCAAATTACATTTGAATATGAATACAGACGGGAAGCAGGCAAAAGAAATTTACAGTGCTTTAAATTTGCATTGTTTGAAAAATGATATAAATTTATAATTTCTTTCAGAATCGTAGAGTGGATTTTTTAAATCGTTTTTCTTTACATTGGCTTTTATTAACGTATGAGCTTGCTGGATTGATTTTCTAAGCGAACCTGGTGATGCGGTCGTCCGACGATTTTCTTTCCCGAACACTGGAACAATGGAACAATGTAGTTAGCTGAATGGAATATCTAGTTGCGTACCAACTGACATTGCAGTATATAGGTAAGCTACTTGCGAGGCAAAGAGGGAGCCTGTAAAAATTAATTAGTTAATACACAGTAGATTACTTAGAAAATAAAATAGAAGTATTTAAAATAGAATAAAAGTTTAACAGTAAATAAGTAAAAATTTCCACTATATCCAAGAAGATGACAGACGAAACCTACTGAGGGTCGAACCCATCTCATAAAAAAAAGACTCTTTACAGAGACCATACAATTATTTTAAAAGTAACAAAAACATTAAGTTTAAGGATTATGAAATCCACGAGGGCAGACTAATTTTTTTATACAAATACAATAGACAAGTAAAGTTAAGTATAAATGAAGAAGAAGGAAAACTCAATCTTCGTTATCAAATAATAAAACATATTTAGGGTGTTTATGATTAGTGGGGTAAGAGGCCTCATAGTCTGCTACAATATCATTAGTGATGTTGTGGACGGTTTTATAAAAAAAATTGAAAAGTTGACAAATGCGTTTTTCAAGGAGGTGGTACAAAAGTCTCTGCGTATAGTAGTATTTCTGTGGTAACGATGGCCATTCCTGAAGATGCGAAAATTTTTGTTGCGAGTTCTATAGAGATAATTCATATTGGTGTTACTTGCAAAGCCCGAGATTGGACAAGCACAGAGCGAGTGCATGCATTGTGCAGAATAACTTTATTACTTACCCATCATACGTAGTATAGGGTAAGTCTTGTAATCGTTTTGAAAATCGAAAAAATATTGACAGATTTACACGTTTTAGACACTGGAGATTCCGAAAAAAAAAATATGCCGTCCGTCTATCTGTATGTCTGTAAATGCTCTATCTCCCGAACAAATTGAGATAGAGACTTAAAATTTGGTGTGTACTTAGTATGTATTAATGTGAAGGAGCTTATTGAATTTCAATAACCTCGATTATCCGGAACTATTTTTTTCGGACTCTCGAAATATTCGTTCTCATAAAAGGTATATAAAAATGTTCGAAGCTGTTTATTTTAAGGAGTGAATATAAAAGACAATAAAAAACATAAATTTTGCATAAAGAATGAAGTCGATCACATAATTAGTTGCCGATATATTTGTAATCCTATTTCCACACTCTTCGATTTCTCATGACCCTGTATTTTATTCAAATTTTAATTCAAAGATATATTTTAATTGAAAATGAGACGCTTAATCGAACGCAATAAACCGCTAGTTAATATGATTATCATTTTTGGAGTTATAAGGATGTTTCTTTTGCGCATTTCAGTAATAGAGCATTTAAAGTTAAGCCACGATTTTATTCGAATTGCAATGCATTTTATTAATAGTTTTTTTTTTCATATTTTATATTATGCATATCCATGATGGGTAAGTATTACGATGGCCCCCAACAACTAGTTTTTGATGTAGAGAATATTACTTTTGAGAAGAGGCTAGAGAGATTTAGAGATGCCGGCGACTTCACTTTAAAATGTGTCCGGTGGTACCGTTTTAACTTTTTTCGGTCGAGTCAAGTGTATAGGGAAGGGTATCGGAAAGGGTATAGGGACCTAGGACGGGTACGCGAAAGCCGCACTCCACAAATTTTGAGGCGTTCCGAGTCCGAGGTTCCTATTGTCTTGTCCAACACACTTGATCGGACCGGATAGAATAAATAATTAATTAATAAAACTATGCCACCTGACAGATTTAAAATTGAAATTTATTAAATTAACGACTTCGAAGAGCAGTACGGGTATGGCTCTGCAAATTCTGCGATTTTCCGAGTGCGAGTTTCTTAAACCTTTATCCGACACACTTGACCGGACCGGAAAAAAATTAATTAATAAAACGATGCTACTGGACAGATTTAAATTAAAGGCTTCGAAAAGCAGGAAGGGTATGGCTTGGAGATCTGAGACCGTCAGACGACCGCAGCGGCTTCGATATTAATGATTAGTCTTCTTCAGCGTCTATACGGCCTTCGTCCTACTATGCGTTGATAAATCATTGACATGGTGATCAATGCAACAAAGTTCTGAGCGCTTTGGGACTATAAGACGTTCTTATTGAACCTTTTATTATTTATTTTTTAAATCACTTTATATAACCCTTTTTTCGGTCCGGTCAAGTGCGTCGGAAAGGGTATAGGGAACGTGGACGCTTACACGGAACGCCGCGCTCCGTGAATTCGGTGGCGTTCTACGTCCCAGGTCCCTATAACCTTGCCCGACACACTTGATCGGACCAAAAAAAAAAATATTAATTTAAAAAAACGGTGTCACCGGACAAATTTAACCCTTTCAGGGGCAAAGGACTTTCAGTACTAAAATGTTGAAATAAATGACTGGCACCGGTATTTACGAAAAAATTTATTTCGAAATAGGAAAAAGGCTATATTTCACATACGTATTAAATGGAAAAGATTTTATCAAAATTCTTGTGCCATTGGGGTGTTTAGGAATTAAGATTAAGTGGTTTCATAAACATACCACTGCATTAAAAACGAAATTCATTAAATTAAATGCGGAATTAAAAAAGCGGGAGGAGTAAGACTCGGGAATCTGAGATCGTCGGACGACCGCAGTGGCTTCGAGCTTAATGATTAGTCTGCTGTCTTCTATGTGCTGATAAATAATTAACATGGCGATCAACGCAATAGAACCCTGAGCGTTTTGGGACCATAAATCGTTAATATTGTTAATCCTTATGAAGATAATGCAAAACGAAATTAATGATTCTACTTCGAATCAGGATCTTATTCATACTAAGAATTTCTCGTTAATTTACACATCAATAAAAAGTTCTGATAGATAAAACTAATAAATTTATTATTATTACCAAGCAAAAGCCTGGTTCAGAAACTCGGATATACCGCCGAGAACTCGGTTCAAAATTACATTTCAAATCAGAATTAAAACACTAACTGACAGCAAAATAAAGGTTACAACAATTATTCTTGCGACGCCTAATCTCGCCAATCAAAACAATAGAAAGGGGGTTTTTACACACTGCCCCCGGATAAACAATTACTATTGTTCATCATTCAAGTTAAATTTCTAAAAAATTTCAAACTACATTGATAAGATAAAAATAGAACATACTTACAATAAGGAGATTACACAAAATCAATGTTTTCACAGGAGTAAATACTGAAACTAAAATATACAAAATAATAGGATTAGAAAACGATAATAATAGGAAAATAAAAATAAAATGTTCATGATAATGTTCATTAAAGTCTTATTAGTCCATAATGTCTAGTTCCAATTTATAAATTAATTGGACTGGTCTTTTTATCACACCGGAAACAGTCTGAATGGCACAAGAACTAATTTTTGAATCTCTTCCTAAAAACAGTTCTGTTATTCGTCCACATTTCCACATGTGCTTTGGAGTTTTATCCTCATTAATCAACACAACATCTCCAATTTCGAATTCAGTTGGAGTTTTGACTGGAACTGTAAAATTAGCAGAACGCAGTTCTAGTAAATATTCCTGCCTCCAACGTTTCCAAAAATGGTTTAAAACTTGATCTCGATATCTCAAAATTTTTGTCAGTGTTATTTTATTCGATTTAGTTTCTGAAACACAATGAAGATCTGGTAGAGAATTTATTCGCTTGCCAATCAAAAAATGAGAAGGTGTAAGTGGAAGCGGTTCACTGTTTTCTTCATAGACATACGTCAATGGGCGACCATTAATCACAGCCTCAATTTCGGTCAAAGTGGTTTGAATTTCTTCAAGTGAGAGACAAGATCTACCGAGAACTTTCTTCAACGGAGTTTTTACCGAACGAACCATTCGTTCCCAAAATCCCCCCCACCAACTGGCTCTTGGAACAATAAATTTCCAAACGATCTTATTTTTATTAAAATATTTTAAAACTTCAGCTTTTGATATTCGGCTCCAAACTTCTCTAAGTAAATTATCTGTTTTGATAAAAGTTTTCGCATTGTCACTATACATAGTTTTGCATATTCCTCTTCGAGCTATAAAGCGTTTAAATGCTAAAAGGAAGGTTTCAGTAGATAAATTCGAACATAATTCGAGATGTACTGCTCTAGTGACTGCGCACGTAAAAAGAACGATGTAAGCCTTTTCTTGGCCAGTTTTTGTTTTTACATAAATAGGACCTGCAAAATCCACAGCACAGGTCTGGAAGGGGGGGGGGATTCTATTACACGATCTTTTGGTAAAGGTGCAATTTCCTGCTTTCCAGGAGAAGCTTTAAATTTTGAACAAATGAGGCATTTGTTCAGTACGGATTTTATCAATTTTCGTGCTCTGATTATAAAATATTTTTCTCGTAAATGAGCTAATGTAGTTGTGATTCCATAATGGAAAACCTTTTCATGGGCATTCTGAATCAACAATTTTGTGAAAGTACTGCCATTTGGAAGTATAAAAGGATGTTTTTCCCTTTGAGAAAATTCTGAAAATTGTAATCTTCCCGATACAATCAGTAAATCATTCTCATCTAATTTTGGATTCAGATTATACAATGCTGAATCTTTATCGATGGGCTTTCCCCTTTTCAAAAAGTCAATTTTGCGATTAAATACAGATAACTGAGTTTGTTTTATCCAATAAATTTCTGCCTTTTCGATTTCTGGAGCTGTCAGCTCATCTGAAATTTTAGTTTTACTTTTATTGATATTATTTAGAAATCTAAAAATCCATGCTGTGATGTTAAGTAATTTTGAAATATTACTAAAATTTTCTAATTTTAACAATGATTCTGGAGGTACAACACCTACTGTACAAGATATTTGGTCAGAACTCAACTTCGATGATTTTCTTTCATTCAAAGTGCTTTGATTTAGGATGTTTATGTTAAATGGTACCTTTTCAGGTTTTGGCCAACTGTCCTTTGGTAATGATAACCATTCTGGACCATAGTACCATAATTTATTTTCAGTGATGTTATGTAAATTCTCGCCTCTAGTGATCACTCGGGTTGTAATTACCCGGGATATATTTCCACAATTTCGGATCAGTCAAAGACTGTATTTCTACAACCCTGTTAGCCACAAAGGGCTTCCAATTATTGGCTGATCCTTTTATCCAGTATAACGTAATAGTGGAATCTGACCAGATATGCATTTCCAAATTTTGAAAATTAAATACATTTTTTAAATATTTAGACATCCTAGCAGCTATTAAAGCCCCCATTAATTCAAGACGAGGGATTGTCAAACACTTAATCGGTGAAACTCTAGATTTTGCCCAAATAAGACTGGTCATAATTTCATTATTACTTGTGATATATCGAAAATAAGCAACAGCCCCATAAGCCTTAGGGCTGGCATCGGAAAAAATATGAATTTCAATTGGGTCCAAAAATTCTAATCCCTGTGGAAAATATTTGCGGGGAACCTCAAATTTATCTAAATGTTCGATTTCTGAACACCATTTTTCCCATTCAAATTTTAAATCATCAGGGAATTTTTCATCCCATTCCAAACCCCTTTTCCATGTTTCCTGTAGCAAACTTTTCATACGAATAGAAAATGGTGCAATGAATCCAATAGGATCAAAGATTTTTAACATGGCTTTAAGAACAACGCGTTTCGTTGGATTAAATTTCCATTAATCAGGAAAGGATTGTACATCAAAACATAAAATATCCCAATTGGTATCCCATAATAATCCCAATATCTTCAAAGAATTATTCGAATTTTCTTCTGAGTCACATAATTTGTTTTCCTCCCATATTTTTCTAAGTTTAACAGAATTAGTTTTGAATTTTCGCAAATTCATACCAGCTTCCCTAAAAATATCTGAAGCGGTTGATGATAGATAAAAAGCGTCATCATCAGATTTTGACCCCGTTATTAAATCATCTACGTATAAAGATGAATTCAAGATCTTAACAACTTCAGGATGGTCAATATATTTCCGAATATGATATCTAATCGTTGCAGCCAAAATAAAGGGACTGCAAGTTAAACCAAAAGCTGCTCAAGTAAATCTCAAAAAAGTTAAGTTATCATTTTCGTCACCAAACCACAAAAATTTTAAATAATCCCGATCCTCTTCTGATATCCCAATTTGCAAAAAGGCCTTTTCTAAGTCAGCGCAAAATGCAATATTATATTTTCTAAAATTCATTATAACATCAAGTATGTTAGGATTAAGATTAGGACCTGGGTATAAACAGTCATTTAAAGAATTTAAATGCTTTTCTTTAGAAGAAGCATCGAAAACCATCCTCACTTTGGTAGTTAATTTATCCTCTCATAAAACTGGTCTATGAGGCATAAAATACCCATTCTCAATTATTCTATCAAGGCAGTCTTCTACAATTCCGGTAGTTTTTTGTTCCAATACAATAGCCTTATATTTTTTACATAAGTCTTTATCCTTTTCGAGTTTACGATTTAATTCGTTAAAACGATTCCTTGCTATTATAAAATTATTATCTACTCTAGTTTTCTCATCCTTCCACAATAAACCCGTTTCGTACCTATCATTTACAAATTTTAAATTATTCTCAAATTTATTCACAATTTCCTTATCCATATCTGAAATATTTTCATTTGATTGCGTAATACCCAAAGATTCAATTTCCCATAAAAATTTCAAATCCTCTCTCTCAAGATTTACAACGGACAGATTTAAAACAGATGCGTATTTCAAATTCCTTTTTTCATCCTCATAGAACCCACATAATGAATGTCCGAATAAACTTTCACATAAAAATAGAGATTTAGTTATTTTTTGCACTTTTCCCTCGTGACAGATTTGATAAAAATAATCCGCTCCAATTAATATATTTATTTGAGAATCGCATGGTGCAGCATAATTTGACAGCTTGTAAGGCGCCAATTTGTCTGTTATCTGTTTGTTGAGAAGTGGGGGATGAATTGTTACGTTAGATATTACGTCAGTCACTAAAGCTTCAATAAAAATGAAACGTGATTTGTTTTCAACATGAGATAATTTTAATTGCACGACGTCATAAGTTTTTATTTTCGGGTTAGTAGCTGCAAAGGAGAAAATCTGAAGTTTTTCTCTACGAATAATTCGTGGATTTAATTTTGAAACTAATTCCTGGGTCACAAACGATTTTTGACTACCTAAATCATATAAACATAAGGAAAGTTCAGAATTTATTCCAGATTCCGCTTTTACGCAAGCTGTTTGTAAAATAACTTCTTTAAAGGAATTTGCATTCGAATTGACTTTACAATGAGAAATAGAAGTTATTACAGAGTCTGCTGATTTGATTTCTTTCGGGACAGTTTGATTAGAATTCCTATTTAAACAAACTGAAAAATGGTGAAAATTGCTATTACAATATTTACAGTGTTCAGAATTAAATTTACACTTGGCCGACACATGAAATTTTCGAAAACAAATAAAACAACGACCATGGCCGCGCAATTTATCACGTTTTTGATGAATAGAACAATCTTTACATGATTTAGAATCGTGATCATTTTCACAAAATATACAAACGTTTTTTACATTAGTAGCCAATGCAGAGGCTGAAGGAATGTCGCGTTTATAATTATTCAACTGTTTATAATTGTTATTATACTTTGTATTTTTAGCACTAAAACTATTTTCAAAGTTCTGCAGTGTCATCGTAGCTTCTCGAGATTGCACTTCGTTTTTAATGAAGGAAAGAAGCTCTTCGATCTCCATTTTTTCAGTATTGGCTCTTTTACGATTAAAATCTAGTGCTATTTCAGAAGGTATTAATTTCATTAAAATCGGGCAGAGAAGGTGACCATAACTTCCGGACGTAACACCAAGAGAATTTAAATTTCTTATTTGTAACTCGCATTTATCATACAATTCTCGTAATTCTTTAACATTCGAAGCATTCTTTACCTGTTTTAAACTTAACAATTTACTCATATGAGCATTGATAACTAGGTCGCTACGACCATAGCGATCTTTTAACAAATCAACAGCAGCTTTGAAATTTTCCTCGGAAAGTGAAAAACCTGCAACAGCATTATAGGCACTGCCTCCAAGCAGGGATTTTAAATATACGAATTTATCAATTGGGGTTAAATTATAATTCTTCTCCAACACTTCCAAAATAATTTTGTAAATCTTTACCGTTTAATAAGGTGAAAGATGAAGAAACGCATAGAACAGTTTAAAATTCCCCTCTTGGAATCTCCATCAAAAAACGGAAATGTACTAGAGATTTTTTTTGTACTGCCCTGTATATGGTCTATAGAATTTATACGCACCAAGTAATAAGCAAAAAAATGAGTTAAAAACGCATTTGCAACTGAGATTGCACTTCCTGCAATTATTGTTAACAGACAGTACTTTAAGCAAATTCTTTTGTGTGTCCCTGTAAATGAACATTGAATGCTACACACACAATATTCTATAATAAGCCTCTTGTAACGCACCTCAGTGATATATATCAATTTCAATATGTTTGAAATAGTGAAACATTATTAAAATAAACCGTAAACGATTTTTTCTCATAAACCGTAATGTAACGGAATTTGAGTGTCCTTGTAAAGGAACTATAAGTGCTACCATATACTATAAGTACTGTACTATATACTATATACTACATATACTTTAAGTAAAGGAACTATAAGCACACCATATTCTATAGTAATCCTTTTGTAGTGCATCTCAGTCAGTGATACATATCAATTTTAATATGTTTGAAATAGTGTAAACAACTAATTCAAGAATTACATTCTCTGAAGCATTTCATAGAACACAGGCCTCCTTTTTGGACCTATAGAAATAGGTCCAAAAATGCTCGATGCTTAATCACCACAACTAAATATTCACAAGTTCTACGAAGGAAAATTATTAACTAAGTCACAAAAGATAATTAAATAATAACTTACAATGATATTCACTTCAAAACTATTTTTATTTCTCAACATATTCTTCACCAATATTTATGCACTTATATCACAGTTTTATCAGTGCCCCAACACCAGCTTCATAATATTTTTTGGTTGCTGTCCCAGCCACATTAAGATTTCAAGTTGAACACAGGAGACAATTCAAAAGTTTGGTTGGCAACTTCTTCAACATCCACCATACAGCTTCGACTTAGCCCCAAGCAATTGTGATCTGTTTAGTCCACTAAAAAACCATCTTGGAAACTAATGCGATGGCCCTAATGTGACTGAGACAGCAACCGAAAGAATTTTATGCAGCTGGTGTTGGGGCACTGATAAAATGGTGATATAAGTACATAAATATTGGTGGAGAATATGTTGAGAAATAAAAATAGTTTTGAAGTGAATATCATTGTAAGTTTTTATTTAATTATCTTTTGTGACTTACTTAATGACTTACCCTCGTACTTTTAAACATAATTTTAGTTTAATATAGAAATACTTAGTACATCTATTGAAAGTCTCTCCTAATTTGAAGGATATACGTAATTATTCGCTAATAGGTGTATCAGACACCAAAATCATTGTGAAAATTTTAGACACTCTAGTTCAGAACGTGTCGTTATTTTTTCGATTGCACTTTCCGTAGATAAAACAGACCTTCAATGCCATAACATCGACGGGCTTATTTGACATTCAAACATAATAAGAAAAGTTGTAACCTCGATTTCGAGATAATTGTTGACATTTAAGGAGTTTTGCTGGAATTTGTTGATTAACAATGTATACTGTTGATGTATAACAATTTATACCGAAATTCTCTGAGATGAGACACTTTGAATGCAGCAATACGTTTCACGAATTATGCTTGAAATACGGATGATTGATTATGTTAAGTTTACTTGACTTAGGATTTTAGGTAATACAAGAATTTTGTTGTTTGTATAGGTCATCATACTTACATTGATTTTATTGCAGAGGCACATTAATCTTAGTTCAGAAAATACGCCGGAATTGAATTTAGTTAAAGATGCAAAATCACAGTTTTTATTTAAAAAGTTCTTAAGATAGAATTGATTTCAAAGTGAGTTATAAATATTTCTTTTATACATAAATTTTTACATACAAAATTTGGGAAAAATCCGAAAAGGTCCGCAACCCATGTTTGTTGGAATTCTGTGAAATGGCACAAACTAAAACAATGAGAAACTTGTGAAAATTTGATAAAAATTTTAATTAAATACAAATTATATCGTTATTGATTCAAAGTTTAACTATTATTTTAACCACATGTTTTAATTAAAAATTTAACTATTGCATAATAAGATGATAGATTATTTTTTACTCTAACTTATGATATCAATTTACAATTATATGTTAAAGCATATAAACGCTACGTCTGATTTCCAACATGCATAAATGTGAGAAGTTGCCGTACTAGGAAATCGACAAGGGTGTCACAGCAGCAGCACGTCACGTTGAAGGTCCCAGGTTCGAATCCCGGTCCATGTTAATTTTTCAATCATGCATTAGCAATGCATTAGTTTAATGCATTTAATTGACTGAAATATTGTGTATTCTAAAATTGTCCATTTACATTCTTTGTAACAATGAGAAGCATTCAAACATAATTAAATTATATTTAACAAAATTTGTAAACTTCCTGAAAATAATGAAACTGAATCGTTTATTTTCTGTATAATTTAACAAACACTTTTAAAGAGTAAATCATGCATATTACAAGATGTAACATCAATTATTTTAAAGACGTAAGCAATGGAACGGATGAAATTTACTAGTTGACTGAAACAATAAATGCAGACAGTTTTCCGTTTAACAAATTTAAATGGACCAATAGAAATTATCGTTAAGTAGTGATCGTCACTAAACAAAATTTCAACGAAAACTGAAGTAAAAAAAGAAAAGTAAAACAAAATTTGATTGTTTCATTGAATTAATTTTTTTTTTTTTTTTTAGAAATTCGGAAAAATCACAATGTTTATCGGAAGAAAATTTTAGAATAACGACTGCGTAAAAGGCATGCATGAAAATTATTTTTAAGCCATTATCCTCATGTTTTTTTTATAATTTAAATGAAAAGAAAATCTCGCAGAGGTAATGGATCGAATTTTATTCACTAACTAGTATATAATCCCCATCAAAAATGGCAGATAGTTGATCTGCGCTGCATTTTCATAAGACTTCATACAAACAAACAGATTTTATTATTGAAAGGTATGTATTGTAGAAAAGTACTTTTTAAAAGAGACAAATAATTTCTACAAATACAAATGATGAGGATTTTTTTTACTCAATAATAAATTTTTTAAATAGTTCAACGATTGGATAAAACATTCAAATTAAATATTTTAAAAAAAATCCATGTGCGAAAGTTTTTGTAAAATAGTGTTATCAATGAGTTTCTAAAGAGTTTGTCTCACCACATAGCTCATTTTTTGATTATATTAGCAAAATTAAATGGAAATTACTCGGTACTATTTATTCCTTATATTTTAATTACGTTTCATAAGACAAAAATAATTTTATTTACGATGGAAACAAAATTTCAAAATTTGTTTGTATTATCTGCCGGTAGATGGCTCCAGAATATTTAAAAAAGAAGCATAATATAATTCTGGATAACAGTGTTCATTTGTTTATATCTGGGATTCCGAAGTTTAATCTGGATTTTTAATTAAGAACTTAAATAATAATAATAGGATATGATATACATGTTTTATAGAAAAATATGCTGAACAGACATTATTTCAAGTAGAAGATATTATCATTTAGCTGTCATATGTTAGCATAGGTTTTTCTTTAAGCCTAACATGGCGTTTAACTACGGTCGATTCGCAGACCAGAGTGGTCGCGCCCGCAATCGTTAGCTACACTTTCTTGCCTTCCGATTTTATTATAAGTAGATGAGAAAAATGCAAATAACTGTAATTACATTCAATCACTGTTTAAGCTGAAGCAGGCCTCCCACTCGGTTCGTTTTTTGAATAACACATTTTTCAATGAAAAATCTTTTTTTATATATTTTTATTACAAATTGTGCAGAAATCTAAGGAAGGCATCGGAAGGTAATTTTCGTTGGAAACATTTGTAAAAACTTAGCATGATAATTTTTCTTCAGAAATACTGGTATACAAGAAACGGACCAGTGGGAGCCCTGCTAAAGTCATTGCAGAAACTTAACGTTAGAAATTGTACGTCAAATTTCACAAATGAGCTGAGTTTATACTGTTAGTATTTCAGTGAAATGATTTATGCCGTGTGTAATTATGAAATGATTAATTTCCGTAATAAAGTAAGTACATTCTAAGTTGACAACATTTTATCTTTTATTGACATTTACTGAAAATTCCAAACTTATACAGTTATACTGTTAGTATTTCAGTGAAATGATTTATGCCGTGTGTAATTATGAAATTATTAATTTCCGTAATAAAGTAAGTACATTCTAAGTTGACAACATTTTATCTTTTATTGACATTTACTGAAAATTCCAAACTTATACTGTTATACTGTTAGTATTTCAGTGAAATGATTTATGCCGTGTGTAATTATGAAATGATTAATTTCCGTAATAAAGTAAGTACATTCTAAGTTGACAACATTTTATCTTTTATTGACATTTACTGAAAATTCCAAACTTATACTGTTATACTGTTAGTATTTCAGTGAAATTATTTATGCCGTGTGTAATTATGAAATGATTAATTTCCGTAATAAAGTAAGTACATTCTAAGTTGACAACATTTTATCTTTTATTGACATTTACTGAAAATTCCAAACTTATACTGTTATACTGTTAGTATTTCAGTGAAATGATTTATGCCGTGTGTAATTATGAAATGATTAATTTCCGTAATAAAGTAAGTACATTCTAAGTTGACAACATTTTATCTTTTATTGACATTTACTGAAAATTCCAAACTTACACTGTTATACTGTTAGTATTTCAGTGAAATGATTTATGCCGTGTGTAATTATGAAATGATTAATTTCCGTAATACAGTAAGTACATTCTAAGTTAACAACATTTTATCTTTTATTGACATTTACTGAAAATTCCAAACTTATACTGTTATACTGTTAGTATTTCAGTGAAATGATTTATGCCGTGTGTAATTATGAAATGATTAATTTCCGTAATAAAGTAAGTACATTCTAAGTTGACAACATTTTATCTTTTATTGACATTTACTGAAAATTCCAAAACTTAAGCTTAGCTTTGAAAATTTCAGAACTTGAAATTCATACTTAGACTCTTCTTTCCATCTAATATCTAATTTCGCCGGAAACATCTATTCAAAAACTGTCGGTAGAATATAGATTGCTATAATTAAACAATTTTTGTATACAAATTCAAAAATATTGAGATAATATGACTCCATCTTAAATAGGACGTAATCAAAACGTCAACTTAGAAACATTACCTATTATGGGATATCACTGAATTAATTACGTATGATAGGATTTAAAAGAATGAAGAATGTGACTATAACTTGGTCATAGAGGTTATAAAATGTCATATACATCATACATGAAAATAACTTCATACATGTCAGATAACTTGGCGATATATCTCAGTCGCTTGACGATTAATCCTCGGAATCTGCTATAACAAGGAAGTACTGATTTTGAAAAAATTCAAATTACTTAATAAATGTTTTTATTAATATCTTTTTAAGCTTTGATTCGATTTGCATAAAATTTGAAATGACTCGACAACATTCTGTAAGAATTATATATATTAAATTTCCGACCATTCGGTTGGGCAGTTTTTGCGCTGTTATATGCGGACAGACGGACAGACAGACGGAAGGTCCAGACGACGACAATAGGTGCTACGTATTTATATAATTACGAACGCACCTAAAGAAAGAGAAAATTCATACCTCAAACGGAATGCAATAAAAATTACGCATTGGAGGGAAAGGTAAATCATTATTTGCAACGTAATGTATTGGATTTTAATGAAAAATGGAACTATCACGTTAATTAAATATTGTCATAATGGCTACCAAAATCTGGATTTTATGCACTATAAAAATAACAAAATATATATGGAAATATCCAATAAAAATCTTAAAAATATGTCCCTGTAAATTTTACTTACCTCTTGTGGATTTCAGGAATTTTGATGGAATACGTTTAAAACCTTCAGGACGGATGTCACAAATGCGTTTCATGTGACGATTATATTTAGAATGTGCACATGTGTAAAATACGTTAGCGTACGTTAGTGCCACTTTCTTCTCCTGAGGCCGGTTGTAAAACCAGATAAAGTTGCAAGGAAACTAGCTATGGCTATTTATTTTTTTCGTTTCAAGCAGAGTTTCTAATTTGATCTCTATTTTTATTCAGGAATTTCGAATTAAAAAGGAGGTGGAAAATTCCATACCGAAAATTTCGAAAGAATAATTTTAACTTGAAGTACTTAGGAAATGTCTGCCCTTAAATAAAGCAAAAAATACTATTCGAATTTTCTGGTATGATCTTTAACACTGTTTGACAACTGTACCGAAGTTAAAAATAAGTAGCACTAATTATACGTACCGTAATTTCGCGCGTCTTAGTTAAGCTTTTTGAAAACCGAAAATTTTATTGAAAATAAGAAGTAAATAAGTGCTAAGCAGAAGAAAGTCCCATTTTATTTAAAATAAATTCTGGTAGGAAATCGAATTGTCTGATGTGCGGCGTATACGCGCGAAATTACGGTAATACTCTTTTTATGTTTACGGGAAATTTTTTACTCCTGATGGGAAATATGTGACTAAATTGAAATCAAATTGGTGCTTTGTGTTTTTTGGTGTCACACAATTCATCGCGGAACAATTCATCGCGCCCAATTCATCGCAGCGTCAATTCGTCATGTCGTCAATTCGTCGCGGCATCAATTCATCGCAGTGTCAATTCGTCGTGGCATGAATTCATAGCAGCGAAAATTTTTTGAAGACGATGATAATAAGGAATCACTTGCTGAGTGCTGAATCACTTGCTAACTAATGCATTAAACATGTATTTCTTTATTGGGAACTTCCGAAAAACCGCATATAAAAAAGAAATCCTCTCTATTTTAATTATAGATATTTTTAGTGTAAAGCAGTAAAAGGAGAAATATATCTACATAAATATTTTAATCTGCATCTAAAATAGGCCTTTAAAATGTTAGTTAAAATTCTCTATTTCTGAAAAAAAAAATTAAATAAATTATCATTAAATAATTTTACTAAATTAACTTTACATTTATCATCATCACCCTCCGAAACATTTTCGCTGCGATGAATTGACGCTGCGACGAATTGATGCCGTGACGAATTGATGCCGCGAAGAACTGACGCTGTGATGAACTGTGCGCGATGAATTGTGCGGGGCGAATTGACACAGAATCGTGTTTTTTAAATAAAACTTGATAATAAGCTATTGTTTCGAATAAATTTATGTTTTGATAAAAGTTTTCACTCGATAGGGTTATTTTTACGCTGGTAGCATCCCCGGTTGGAAACTAAAAAATTTAAAAAGGATTTTTATGATTTCTCATACGGCAACAGTACTCCAAATTTATATTAGACAAGACAGATTCAAATCTATTTTATTTGATGCTGATAACGCCCACTAGCGAAAAAAAAAGATAAAGGAATTTAAATAAAATTGAATTTTTTACATATTACTGTAAGGCAGCTGTATTCAAGATAAAGTTGATAATACTACTGATTTAACACAATTTTATTGCATTTGTAGCAACACTTGGCGGAAAATAAACTAATTAAATTTAAATATTTTTTTTTTAATTGTGTGAAGACATTTATGATAGTTACTTTAAATTTAAATTCATTATTAATGCAAACAATATTTTTAATTAACAAAATTAAATTAACACATTTTTAGAAATAGTTGCCAATCAGCAATTCTTTTCTCATACTAAACAATCAACTAAGTTTTTACATAAAACGGCAAAACGCAAGCTATATACAATTAATCAGTCTGCCGTCCGGTCCATCTATACGCAATTTAAATATTTATAAATACTCTTATATCCAAAAAATTTTAATTTATTATTGGGTTAGATTACAATAATAATCAATAGATAAGCTCTCACGTTGCAAACTTGTACTTAATTAATGGATGTATTAAGAACAAGTTTGCAACGCGCAAGTTTGCTGAAAGTCGGGGGAGGGGGGTTGTTCACAAAGGGCCCCTAGTTATAAAATAAAAATTTAATTTAGAATGTAATAAAAGTCTACATAAAAAACTGTCCCCCTTATTTTCGTTATTACGCCAAAAAGAAAAGAAAGGAAATTAAATACAAAGAGAAAATGGAACAGCTTGCACAGACGCACCGGGGTTGGAGCAATTTTTTTTTTCACTATACCCCGAGGAAAACCCCGTTTTCGGGTACCTTTAACACTCAGTTTGCTTAATAGCATGTTAGTTTCATTTTATTATGAAACCGTTTATTTTATTATTGAACACACACAAATTTTTATTTATAAAGACACACAAATTATTTTATTATAAAACCTACACAATGCTTAATTTATTATAAAATACACAATGTTTAATTTAATATAAAACACACGCAAACTGTTCTAACGGGTTGCCATACGAAGTAAAATCTCACCAATGTCGCCAGGTTACTCAGGCATAAAATAGCCATTTTGGCGCCAAAAACATACCCCGGTGCGTCTGCGACAGCTGTACCGAGAAAAAGGAGAGCATGACAAAAGTAGTTATCAGATGGAATTCAGTAGCTGCAAAAAAATCTAGATAATCGATTTTTAGAAAAACTACCATTATTATGAACAAGTAATATAAAAAAAATTAAGTCAATTCCTACTTTTTAATCATAAATATATAAAATAAACCCGTGCAGCATTAATGCCCCACGTTATCTTTATTGAACATTATTTTATAATCATCGTTGCGGTATTTTATTTCTGTGGCATCACTAATTTGACATAAATCTTTCATTTCATTTATTAAAACAATGGGAGGAATTTGTTTCTCCGATTTAAAACTAAAATTAATTAATTTAATTTAATTAATGAATTAATATTTGAAAAAAACTGTATTAACATAAAGTGTCATCCACTACAAGTTTAAAAAAATTTATTTGAACTTGAGTGGATGAATAGAAAATATTTTATTAACGATTGAAAATTTGAACAAGATATATAGAGAGAGAGAGTGTGAGCTAATAGTAGGAATTTTAAAAAATGACAATATTACCTACAATTAAAACACAAAATAATGATATATTAGTGAAAATGCTGAAACGGATTGTCGTCTTATTTTCGAAGTTGAACAATAAACAAAATTATATGTCATACATTTTTTGGATATAAGAGTTTTATTTTAACTTATAATGGGGTAAACTTGCTTACTCAAATGGGTAAAACATCCTTGTGACTCAGAAAATGTTTTAAATATATTTCATTAAATACTGTGAATGACCTGACATCCAGGAAATTTGGCGTCTGTATTCTATAAAATTAGACAGACTAAGCTTTTAAGCAGTAACTTCCCGGAGTTAGAGCAAATTGTTGTAACAACAAATCCTTTGAGAGGTAAAAGCCGTAAGACGAGTACAATTTACTAATTGGATTAAAATGTAAATAGAAATTGATTTCTTCATAAAATTAAACTTTTGCTAGAAAGCGGAAGGAATTACTTGTTTAGTATAAATATATATATATATATATACAATAACGATAGTAATATATACAGAGGTCCCAAATAGTTTATATTTTTCTTACCGGTAATGGTAGTCTTCGCATTATTTAATCGCAGAAATCGATTAAATAAAGCAAAGATTATCATTCTAAAATACTGGTAGGCAAAATAAAAACTAAATGGGATCCCTCCATATAGAATTCAATAAATGTGTTTATAAAGGTTATTTTCTATTCGAATATTTTGAGAATTGTTCGTTCCACCTCTGGATTTAGAATTGTTGTTGTTGTGGCTTATCCTCCAACTGTCTGACAAAGTCAGACAAGATCCAATATACCGTTAATCCTTAGAAAATCAAGAACCAGTAGGGGAGGAAGCATATAAGTCCTCTCTGGAAAGACTCAAGCAGTCCAGGATGTGTTCTGTAGAGGCCTGTTGAGCTTGACATTTATTGCAGATTTTAAAGATCTTTCTGTCCTCAAAGAACGAGAGACTTTTCGTGTGTCCACTTGCCAATCTTGAAATCGCCGTTCGAGAGGCTCTGTCACAGTTGATAGCGAACGCAGAACCCGGCTCTTTGCCCGCGTACCAGTGGTGGCTGGGAGGGACCTTCCACTCCTTTGAAATTTCAGATTTAGAGTTTAAAATTGAAAGAGTCGACTAAAAAATTAGGATGATAAGGGCTTAAGCATGGGAGACTATACATATCATCATATATACAGGGTGTAACTGAAATGCTTCAACAAACTTTGAGGGATGATAGTACTCATGAAGACGAACAAAAAATGCAATGGAACATGGGGTCGCAAATGACGTTTAACCCCTTCAGGGGCAGTCGTATGTTTATGAAAGCGCTTAATTTTAATTCCAAAACGCCATAATGGCACCAGAATTTTGCTAAAATCTTATCCATTTAATATGTATGTGAAATATAGCCTTTTTCTTATTTACAAACAAATTTTTTTATAAATTCCGGTGCCAGTCATTTATTTCAACATTTTAGTACTAAAAGTAGTTTGCCCCTAAAAGGCTTAAACGATAAAAATAGAGAAAATGCGTCTGAAAATGGACTGGCCCCGGAATTTACAAAATAAATTGTTTGTAAATAAGAAAAAGGCTATATTTTACATAAATATTAAATGGAAAAGATTTTAGCAAAATTCTGGTGCCATTGTGGCGTTTTGGAATTAAAATTAAGTGGTTTTTTAGACATACCACTGTCCCTGAAAGGGTTAAATGTCATTTGCGACCCCGTGTTCTATTGCAGTTTTTGTTCATCTTCATGAGTACTATCATCCCTCAAAGTTTGTTGAAGCATTTCAGTTACACCCTGTATTATTATACGAGGAAATCTTGTGTGAGTATATATATATATATATATACATATATATATATATATATATATATATATATATATATATATATATATATATATACAGTAGAATCTCGTTACAACGAACCTCGATTTAACGAATTTTTCAATTTAACGAATATAATTTGGATTGTAAAAAAAGTCATATTATTATATTTCAGTATAAAAATATTTTCACTTTAACGAATATTTCATTATAGAGAATTTAATCAGTGATCTCCAGAGATTCGTTGTAACGAGATTTTACTGTATATATATATATGCAAATTTTATCTAAAAAACGGCTCTAATGATTGTGACTAAATTTTGTATTATACCGTTTTGTGATAAGAGAAGGTCATCGGGATAGGTCAGATGTTCGGAAAATTCGATTAGTGGGTCATTTTGGGGTCACTACAGACCAATGAATACAATAAGAATGAACGTTGCAACAGTTATTAAGTTGTTGAATAGTTGCCAATAAGAAAAACGGGAAACATTTCACCAAATTTTGCGATATTTTGCGAAATTTGGCGGGAAAATCTACTACCAATAGATTACCAATGCCAACAAAACATGCTTGGCGCTAAATGAAAGAATGTCGCCAAATTTGTGAGTTTTCACCAAATTATGGCGACATTTCGCGATAAAAATTAGCTTTTAGAATCTAAAGTAATTTTCTAGAAATTTCCAATAGAAGCCGAGATACATGATCCAACCAATGATTTATAGGTATAATACAGTGACAATTTATTGTTATATCGAGTTGCTAATTGTAAACGAGATACGCTCGATCTTCCCCACTGATTTTTTTTTTATTTAATCAAGACTAACGTTAAAGCCAAAAATATTTTTTATTTACCCTTATGACGCAATTGGATTACGAATTTTTTTAACAATGAAGATAATTTACGAATTATTCGTTAAAAACAGAAAGATATGTAATGACCAGGCAATTTGAGCCTCCACACTCTATAAAATTGAAAAGACTGGGGATTTTAAGCAGTAACTACCCCCCGTATAATAAGAAATTATTGTGACAACTAATACTTTTAGAGATGGAGGCAGGAGGACGAACGAAATTTACTAATTTATTTTAAAAAGAAATAATTGTTTGCTTCATATAATTAAGCTTTTGGTGGAAAGCGGAAATAATTTCACTTTTAACATAAATAAATGATTCAATAACGATTGTTTATTAGCGAATTAGGGGTTGTTGTAACATAAAAATTGTTTTATCCATTATTCACTAAATACTGAGGATGAAGTCATAAATTTCAGGAAATTTCAACATCTGTTAAACTGAACAGTCTAAGCTGTATATATCTAAAGCCAGTGGGTAAGTGTGATAGAAGATCGCTCAAAGGGTTTCGTTTAATATTACTTTCAAAACACTTTATCCTTTGTTTAATAAATCCAAATAAATTTCATTTTCAGAAGAAAAAAAATCGTTTTTTATAAAGCAAAAATTTATTGGTCTATTTTTCTCGTTTTTTACGAATATCTGAATCGGTTCAATAGCGACAAAGTCCTCTGTCATAATAATATCTGTCCTGTGGACTAAATGCGATATTTAAAAAAATCACTTTCAAAATTAAACATTTTGTATAGAGATCTTCAAAATGTTAAAATATGCCAATATTTCCATAATCGGGGTTTTATCATGATTCAATACGTTCTCAAACTCATATGACGTTATAATCACTTGCTGACGTCCTATCTACTTGCTTTCTCTATTACTCATATTGATACTCTTTGTATTATTCTCAAACATTTTAAAATGTCCGTTTAACTTCCAATATAACGTCAGATTAATTTTCTTTTTAATTCTCTAATGACGTCATATTAAGCTGCTTTCTGTATTTACACATACTCATACTCCTTGTATTATTGAGAAATGTTTGAAAATTTCCATTTTATTACCAATATGACGTCATATTAATCTGTTTTTCAATTGGTGAAACTTTTTATTTCATTTTCATTTTTCACGTGGAAATATTTCGATAGAAAATTAATTATTGTAGAAAGAATTTTATTGTGGATTTTTAATTTTTGAGGACTGCTATAACGAGAAATGTTTAATTTAATAGGAAAAGGCTGTTAGATTTTTTGTTTTTTATCTCACTATATTAAAATAATACGATTTTTTTTATTTCATGATTTTCAGCTTCATAGTAGGTATTTAGCTGTAAGTACACAAAATTTCATGTCTGTAAGTTATACAGTTTCTGAAAACCGGCTCTGTGACGGACAGACAATGAAGCGGGATTAATAGGGTTTCGTGAGATGAACGAAACACTAAAAATATTCATTAATATTATTTTCTGGATATTTTGAATATTATTCGTTCTACCTTTGGATTTTTATTTAAAAAGTCGACTTAAAGAGTTAGATGACATAACACATTTGCAGCATTAGCGTATGTATTTGCGCATTTAATGAATTTATTTTTTATTCAGAAATTCCGAATCCATACCGGAAATTCTGAAGGAAGAATTTTTACTTTGCGTAATCACGAAACGTCTGTCATTAAATAAAGCAAAATATTACTATTCAGAATTTCTGATACGGATTCAAAATTTCAGAATAAAAAAGAAATTTCTTAAATGCGCGCATATTATGCAATAAAATGCAAATTGGTTAATCCTGTAAGTTTATGGTTGTTTTATATTCAAAGAGGACTTTAAAACGACAAATATGGTTGTATTTGTCCTTATGACGCAAGTGAATTAGGCGTCCTAGTAACAAGGAAAGTGTTTTTATTTATTATTCATTAAATACTGGGGGTGACATAAATTCAAGGAAATTTGAACGGATGTAAAATTGAATAGTGTAAGCTCTGAAGCAGTGATTCCGATGAATCAGAACATTTTATTGTAACAATATATCTTTTTAACGGCGGTAGTAGTAGAACGAATGAAATTTAATAATTAAATTTTTAAAAAAAGTAAATATTCAATAGTTGGAGTATCATAGTTGAGATTTTTTCCAACAGAGCGAAAAATGCTGGGACCAGGACTCGAACTTGGGTACCCAGAAAAAGCCAAAGAACCCAGGTTCGAGACCTGGTCCCGGCGTTTTTCGCTCTGTAGTAAAAGATCTCAACTATGATACTCCAACCATTGGATATAATTTGCCTAGTTGAAAAATGCTTTCCTCTATTCATTATGACCTAATTACATGGTATACAAGAGATTCCGTGTAATTTCAGATTCATCATGTAAAATGCTATAGTAATAGCTCGGATGAATGAAGTTAATGCTACAGTTCGCAGTCCAACAAATAAGAGTGAAATATGCCAGCCAGGATATCGTTGGGATAGATCAGGAGGAAGAGCGTTGGCACGGTAAGCCAAAGTACCCAGGTTCGAGTCCTGGTCCCAGCATTTTTCGCTCTGTAGGAAAAAATCTCAACTATGATACTCAAACCATTGGATATAATTTGCCTAGTTGAAACCTATTTCCTCTCTTCATTATGACCTAATTATATAGCATACAGGAGATTCCGTGTTATTTCAGATTCATCATGTAAAATGCTATAGTAATAGCTCGGATGAATGAAGTTAATGCTACAGTTCGCAGTCCAACAAATAAGAGTGAAATATGCCAGCCAGGATATCGTTGGGATAGATCAGGAGGAAGAGCGTTGGCACGGTAAGCCAAAGTACCCAGGTTCGAGCCCTGGTCCCAGCATTTTTCGCTCTGTAGGAAAAAATCTCAACTATGATACTCAAACCATTGGATATAATTTGCCTAGTTGAAAATGATTTCCTCTCTTCATTATGACCTAATTATATAGCATAAAGGAGATTCCGTGTTATTTCAGATTCATCATGTAAAATGCTATAGTAATAGCTTGGATGAATGAAGTTAATGCTACAGTTCGCAGTCCAACAAATAAGAGTGAAATATGCCAGCCAGGATATCGTTGGGATAGATCAGGAGGAAGAGCGTTGGCACGGCAAGCCAAAGTACCCAGGTTCGAGTCCTGGTCCCAGCATTTTTCGCTCTGTTGGAAAAAATATCAACTATGATACTCAAACCACTGGATATAATTTGCCTAGTTGAAAATGATTTCCTCTCTTCATTATGACCTAATTATATAGCATACAGGAGATTCCGTGTTATTTCAGATTCATCATATAAAATGCTATAGTAATAGCTCGGATGAATGAAGTTAATGCTACAGTTCGCAGTCCAACAAATAAGAGTGAAATATGCCAGCCAGGATATCGTTGGGATAGTTCAGTAGGAAGAGCGTTGGCACGGCAAGCCAAAGTACCCAGGTTCGAGTCCTGGTCCCAGCATTTTTCGCTCTGTTGGAAAAAATCTCAACTATGATACTCCAACCATTGAATATAATTTATGTAGTTGAATATACTTTCCTCTGTTCATGATGACCTAATTACATGGTATGCAGGAGTTTCCGTGCTATTTCAAGATTCATCATGTAAATGCTATAGTTATAGCTCGAATTAATGAAATTAGCGCTGCAGTTCGCAGCTTTGTCCAACAAATAAGAGTGAAATATGCCAGCCCAGGATATCGACGGGATAGCTCAGTAGGGAGAGCGTTGGTACGGCAAACCAAAAGTACCCAGCTTCGAGTCCTGGTCCCGGCATATTTTCGCTCTGTTGGAAAAAATCTCAACTATGATACTCCAACCATTGAATATAATTTACCTAGTTGAAAAATGCTTTCCTCTGTTCATTATCAAAGCAAAATATTTGTTAACTTCATAGAATCAAACATTTATAATAACGATTATATATGTAGCATGTAATAAACGTGTTGTGGTTAAATGTTCTTCTGATATAGAAAATGTTTTAAACATTATTCAATAAATGCTAGGAATTACGTAAGTTCCAGGAAATTTGAGCTTCTGTATAATTGAACAGACTAAGCTTTTAAGGGTTAAATCATCCTAATCAGAACTGATTTTTGTAACAACAAATCTCTTTTAACGGTAGGAGCAGTAGATCAAATGAAATTGCTAATTGAATTTAAAAGTAAATAATTATTTGCCTCATATAATCAAACATTTATTAGAAAGCGGGGGGAATGTAACGTTTAATGTAAATCAATTATACAGTAACGTTTGCGCATATAGTATATGAGAAACGTGTTCATTAATATTACTCCTTATGAACGTTAATCGTTTTACTTTTGGAGATAGAATAAAAGTAGTCGACTAGAAAAATAAAATAATAAGTGCACAAGCAAGTAACGCTATACATATTTTGTATTTTATTAAGACTTTTATTAAATCTTTAAATGTTTTGTAATTTGCCTTATGATGCAAATGGATTAGGGTATCTAGTAACAATATTATTTCTTTATGTTATAATATATCATTATGTTATTAAAGTTTTTTCCAGTTTATTATAAAATAGAAATTTTAATTATTATTTGTAACACCTTATTATTTGTCAATTAATTTTACATGAAGTTATGTTGAAAATCGACTTTTCTATCGAATAACTAATAGTATACTTAGTACTGATAATATACTTAGTATCGCATATTTGTAGATGTGCGAAATAATAAACATATTAAGGTTTTCGGTCAAGTGAACATGGACATCATTTATCCTTTTCTGACATGAAATGACCCAAAAAGTATCCTACGATCATATTACTTAATGTTTCTTTCTGTCGGCATTGATAAGTCTAGACAGTTTCTTCATGCGTGTTTGCATTTCCATCCAATTAATAAAGTAGTTTTTGTTTAACAGATGCGTAAAATGTTATTTTCTATTGCAATATAACATTTTTCAATGTTTGTCAAGTTACACTTATGAAAATATGTATATATATACACAGGGTTCGTTCGCTTCTGTCACAACTTTTTAATAGAATTTTTCTATTTAATATTTAAACAGCAGAAATTGTACACCCCTTGTTTAGTTGCGGGACTTGTAATACTTTTCTGCATTAAAATAAGGCGAAAAATTAGTAAAAGCGTACGAACATAAAGATACCATTAAGACATTTTTTGTTAACTTTTAAAAATGCATATCTTTTTTAGCACGTTCACTGCCGGGTTAAAATTACCGGAATTTTATTTTATTTAGAAAGTTCAAATTCATACCAGAAAATACAAATAGCAATATTTACTTTATTTAATTACAGACATTTCGTAATTACATAAAAGAAATTCTTTTTTCGAAATTTCCGGTACGAATTCGTAATTTTAGATTGAAAAACCACTAGTATACCCGTGGTTGCCAGCGAATAGGTTAATTATCGTGACGCGAATTATGTTGAGAAAATTTTGAAATTCGCTCAACTTCGAAATTGATATGTTTCTTGCTCTTAAGTTTCTGCTATAGAACTTTTCTTTGTGTTTTACCTTTTCAAATACGTCAGTGTTACGAAATGAAAGCTTTATTAATCTTAATTATTATTTTTAAATTATTACAATATAGTACATTTGAATAATTTATGCATTAAAAGTATCGTGATGTGATTTTTGGCGATTAACTAAGATAATTCTATCTGTTTAAAAGTAGTGGGAGGAAAACTGCGTAAAAGTTGGCAGCTATCCTCACTGACAACACTCTTTACAATAGCAAATTGATGCTATGCTACAACTTCAAATTGAAATGAATTACAGATATGTTTAACAGTGTGTACGACACTGTAATCTGTCTGAAAAACGTTTTCCTAGGAAACTATTGTGGATTGTATGTAGACCACGTTTTATTTCGTTTTTATTGATATGAGAACCTTGTTGTTATTTAGATCATATCATTAATGAGATCAGTTTGTCCTGAAATAAAATTAATATATTTATCCATTTGCATAATTAGTACGTATATACGCATATGTGCGAATTTGCCTGGTCTGTATCACCAAAAGACGCCTATATGCGAATTTGCCTGGTCTGTATCACCAAAAGACGCCTATATGCGAATTTGCCTGGTCTGTATAACCAAAAGACGCATATATGCGACATTGCCTGGTCTATATTACCAAAAGACGCACAATTTTTATAATATGCGAAAAATTTATTTTATAAGATTCTAAATACCAATCATGAGTAAACGGGGACTCTGAAACAGGGTCTCTGAAACTATTACACAGGAATTAGCTTTGCACTTAAAGTGTTTAAAGTCCAAAATTTTAAATTACGAATTTTTATGTTTACCCACAACTTATCTGCCGTAATATAGCAGCAACGAATTTCTAAAACAAGAGTTTCATGCCTAAACTAGTCGGATGTGCCAATCCCAAAACTTTCTTCTTCCTCACACAGAATTCGCATACACAAAAAACGAATCAGTGCCATTTTATATCAAGGTCTAACGGAATCTAAAGTTGTATTGAATCCTGTGCATTAGCTCTTGAGTTACCACTATCACTAAAATCGTGTAAATCCTGAAAAATGCAGCACAGCAGCGTCATCTGTTGGGAGGTATACACCAAAACCTAATCAACAACAACTTATGCCAACGTCTAATTGAATCTGAAGTTTGATGGAAATCCGTGCATAGTTCTTGAGATATAGTTATCGTGAAAATCATGAAAAGAGTCACAAGCAGCGCTACCTGTTGGGCTATTTACACCAAAACGTAATCAGCATCTATCTATGTCAAGGTCTAACGAATCTGAAGTTTGATGAAATTCCGTGCATTAGTTATTGAAATATAGCTATCGTGAAAATCATTCAAATAGTAGCATCGTAGCGTCACCTGTTAGGATATCTGCACCAAAACGTAATCAGAGTCTATTCATGTCAAAGTCTGACTGAATCTGAATTTTGATGAAAATCAGTGCATTACTTCTTGAGATAGAGTTATTGTGGTATTCGTGAGAAATATGCAACATAGAAGTGTCACCTGTTGGACAATTTACACCAAAAACTAATCAGCACCAATTTAATTTATTTCAGAGACTAACTGAAACTAAAGTGTTATTAAATTCTGTTCATTAGTTCATGAGATAGAATGCCCATAAAATTTTTAACACATACAGACAGACAGACAAAGTCACAGACTCGCAGACAGACATTTTCTAATAACAGTCAAATCGTGTTCAGAAACTTCTGAAACGTATAAATCCGTCGAAAACCGGAAGTCGAAAATTTTAATGAATTCAATACTTTTTTCTAATAAAGATAAGTTTCATGCGTTGCAACAGAAAAGTTATATATTTTTTTAAATATGAAAATGAATTAGAAAGCCAATACGGTATGTAAATGTAACGATATGTATATCAGGATATGTAAATGTTTTGTAAACGTAAAAATGTTTAATTTAAGAGTTTGGGCTTTATAGACATACCTCCATGTATTTGGCATGTATAAACTATATTGTGCTTAAAATTTTATAATTTTTTTCCGCCATTTGTTTTTAAGTTTTTTATACGATTTGAATTATTTCCATTTTGATAAAATATTTTTTTGTGTGATATGGGCCAATTTTCCACTTTTCCAAATGATGCAAATGGATTAATAGATACAAATTTATATATTCTAATGGAGTAATGATCAATAAATTATATAACCAAAAAGATGATTATCAGAGGAAAACAGTTCAATGACAACAATATCCCGGACCCGAATAACTATTGTTCAAATAAAATATCAACTAATTTCACATAATATTGTCATACATTGTTATCCATGTTAATGCTTCTTTTTATGAGAAACTAGCACAAAATATGGGCATCCAATTAGCTATAAAAAATAACCCACATTTTCCTTATCATGTATTTCTTTTCTATTCATAAACGAGCTCGTTAGAATAGGCATTGAACATTATTCTGTAATGAATACAATAATGAAGGGAAGCAGACAAAAAAAACTAATAATTTAACGAGCTAGCTTCTATATCATATTGAGCATTAAAATCGGTTGGTATATTGAATTTCTAATTTAGTCCAATATAGAAGACGAAATCTTTTTAACATTTTCCAACACAGTTAAAAAGTATTTTATGTATTCGGTTTGTATGCCCGTGTGTCTTTATGGCTGTCCGAGTTCTAACTTTCGTAAATATAGTCGGATTACTTTGTAAATAGTATATTTTATTAAGATTTACTAAGGTATATTCAGTATTGAAAATGAAGTGTGTAGCATACACGCTTCATTTACAGGAACACTTAAAAATTATTCTGTTGCATTATGATCTATGGAAAAAAACGCTTGAATGTAGTTTAATAATGTTATACAATTTCAAGCATATTGAAATTGATATATAACATTGCGGTGCCCAAGAAGAGGCTTTCTGTTGAAACTGACGTGTGTAGCACACATGGTTCGTTTACAGGAACACTCAAACTTATTCTGTTGCATTATGATCTATGGGAAAAAACACTTGAATGTATTTTAATAATGTTATACAATTTCAAGCATATTGAAATTGATATATACCATTGCGGTGCACAAGTAGATGCTTTCTGTTGAAACTGAAGTGTGTAGCATACATGGTTCGTTTACAGGAACACTTATAATTATTCTGTTTCTTTATGATCATGGGGGACGCTTGCAATCTGTTTTAAAATGTTATACAATTTCAAGCATATTGAAATTGATATATAACATTGCGGTGCCCAAGAAGATGCTTTCTGTTGAAACTGACGTGTGTAGCACACATGGTTCGTTTACAGGAACACTCAAAATTATTCTGTTGCATTATGATCTATGGGAAAAAACACTTGAATGTATTTTAATAATGTTATACAATTTCAAGCATATTGAAATTGATATATACCATTGCGGTGCACAAGTAGATGCTTTCTGTTGAAACTGAAGTGTGTAGCACACATGGTTCGTTTACAGGAACACTTATAATTATTCTGTTTCTTTATGATCATGGGGGACGCTTGCAATCTATTTTTAAAATGTTATACAATTTCAAGCATATTGAAATTGATATATAGCATTGCGGTGCCCAAGAAGATGCTTTCTGATGAAACTGACGTGTGTAGCACACATGGTTCGTTTACAGGAACACGCAAACTTATTCTGTTGCATTATGATCTATGGGAAAAAACGCTTGAATGTAGTTTAATAATGTTATACAATTTCAAGCATATTGAAATTGATATATACCATTGCGGTGCACAAGTAGATGCTTTCTGTTGAAACTGACGTGTGTAGCACACATGGTTCGTTTACAGGAACACTCAAAATTATTCTGTTGCATTATGATCTATGGGAAAAAACACTTGAATGTATTTTAATAATGTTATACAATTTCAAGCATATTGAAATTGATATATACCATTGCGGTGCACAAGTAGATGCTTTCTGTTGAAACTGAAGTGTGTAGCACACATGGTTCGTTTACAGGAACACTTATAATTATTCTGTTTCTTTATGATCATGGGGGACGCTTGCAATCTATTTTTAAAATGTTATACAATTTCAAGCATATTGAAATTGATATATAACATTGCGGTGCCCAAGAAGATGCTTTCTGTTGAAACTGACGTGTGTAGCACACATGGTTCGTTTACAGGAACACTCAAACTTATTCTGTTGCATTATGATCTATGGGAAAAAACGCTTGAATGTAGTTTAATAATGTTATACAATTTCAAGCATATTGAAATTGATATATACCATTGCGGTGCACAAGTAGATGCTTTCTGTTGAAACTGAAGTGTGTAGCATACATGGTTCGTTTACAGGAACACTTATAATTATTCTGTTTCTTTATGATCATGGGGGACGCTTGCAATCTATTTTTAAAATGTTATACAATTTCAAGCATATTGAAATTGATATATAACATTGCGGTGCCCAAGAAGATGCTTTCTGTTGAAACTGACGTGTGTAGCACACATGGTTCGTTTACAGGAACACTCAAAATTATTCTGTTGCATTATGATCTATGGGAAAAAACACTTGAATGTATTTTAATAATGTTATACAATTTCAAGCATATTGAAATTGATATATACCATTGCGGTGCACAAGTAGATGCTTTCTGTTGAAACTGAAGTGTGTAGCACACATGGTTCGTTTACAGGAACACTTATAATTATTCTGTTTCTTTATGAACATGGGGGACGCTTGCAATCTATTTTTAAAATGTTATACAATTTCAAACATATTGAAATTGTTATATACCACTGGGCTACAAAAGAAGATGCTTTCTGTTCAAACGCATGGCATTTATTATTCATATACATAGACACACAAAAGTGTTCGGTAACAGTACTGTCTGTGAGCCATAATTGTTGGAAGTGCAGTTTCAGTTGTGGTATGTGTTTTTAAATATAACAATTTTCTTGAATATTACTTGGTGTGTATAAATTATATAAATAATTAACAGTGCTGAACAAAGGATTTCGTAAACATTTTCGGTTTTTGTTAGAATTTGCGATGAAAAAAAAAAGAATTATTAACTGTGTTAAGTGTTTCCTAACTGAACGCAGCATATTTTAGCATAATAATTTCTATAAATACAAATTATTATGTACATCATATACACAAAATAATTTCAAGTATTATCGGAATAAGGACGGTAAATGCCGAAGTTGAGTTTTCAAATGTGTTGTACGGTTTACAAATTTTTTACTTAGAAATCAACTTTTACTATATTAAATGGTGAATTTTTTTACAGTATTCTGAATGTGTTGGAATGTGTTTCATAATCTATGCTTGACGCATGATTTTTCATTTTCATTTTCTGAATATCATTTCTGAACCTTTTATGGGGCGTTCGTAATTATATAAATACGTAGCACCTATAGTCTTCGGCAGGTCCATCCGTCTGTTCGTCTGTCTGTCCGTCTGTCCGCATATAACAGCGCAAAAAAACCCAACCGAATTGTTTGAGATTTAATATATAATCGTTGCGGAATTTTGTCGAGTCATTTCAAATTTTATGAAAATCGAATCAAAACTTTAAAATATTTATTAAGTAATTTGAATTTTTAAAAATCGGTACTTCCCTGTTATAGCAACTTCCAAGGATTAATTTTCAAGCGACCGAGATGTATCGCCAAGTTATCTGACATGTATGACGTTATAGTCATAGATGGCGTATATGACATTTTATAACCTGTATGACCAAGTTATAGACACATTCTTCATTCTATTAAATCATATCATACGTAATTTATTCAATGATAGCCCATGATAGGTAATGAATCTAGGTTGCCATGGCGATTACGTCCTATTTAAAATGGAGTCCTATTATTTCCGCATTACTGAATTTAAAAACCAAATTTGTATACTAAAATTGTTTAATTATAGCAATCCTTTAATCTACCGACAGTTTTTTGGATAGATGTTTCCGGAGAAATAGATATTAAATGGAAAAAGAGTCTAAATATGGATTTCAAGTTCTGAAATTTTCAAAGCTAGGCTTAAGTTTACCGCTGGAATTTTCAGTAAATGTCAACAAAAGATAAAATGTTACCAACTTAAATTGTACTTATTTTATTACTGAAATTAATCATATCATAATAGCAGACGATATACTTATTTTCACTGAAACTAGTTATAGTACGAAAGCACCTCATTTGTCAGGTTTGAAAGTATAATTTCCAACTTCTTTTAATGTAAATAGCAGTACTCAAACGAAATCTACATTATGAAGCAAAAACGTCCGTGAGTAACACTGACGTCATATTAATGGTGGTCAAGACTTGATCAATAGTTTTCGGTTTTCATTGAGATTTTTTAACTTTTAAACATAAAAAAATAATTTTTACGAAGTCGAATAGAAAAAAAAGTGTTTTCAGATGAAATTTGCTTGAAACCAATGCATCATTTTACTGACATTTTACTGATAAATAATTTTCAAGCATGAATTTTTAAAACCTGTCTTTATCGCACACAGCTCGATTACGAAATATTAATAATCCATTTGCACCTATAACAATACAGGGTGTCCCATAAATACCGCCCAAACTCTGCACAGTCAGATTCCTCTTTTGGAGTACATAAAAAATGTTCAAAGAACTGTACATCTACGACCCATAGTTTTCAAGTAAAATGCGAAAGAAATTTTGAGAAAAATGCTAAATTTTGACGTCATATCTTGTGATAGATAGCGACGGGTATACTCCCTAGCATTTACCTAAGATAAAGTACATGTCGCAATATCCACGAACGGAATACATTATCATTCTTCCAAGATCTCTGGTAGGTACTAGATGCAGCCTTTTACATAAAATTCAAACGACGGCTTGACGTCATTTTACAGCGCGCGCATGCATAGCTTTATATGCGCGGTGGATATTTTGCGCATCTTCGTCTGCATACGTATGCAAATACCAATGTTCATGTTAACAATAAAGTTTTTCCCTTCTAGGCGGATATAACGTCATGCTTTTTCTTTCGCATTTTTCTCGAAAACTGTGGGTCGTAAAGGTATAGATCTTTGAGTATTTTTTATGTACTCCAAGAGGGGAATCTGGCTGTGCAGAGTTTGGGCTGTATTTATGGGACACCCTGTATAAATTGTTCAGTATTCATCTCCCTCTAATATTCCATAAGCCCCACCAGTGGCTGAGAGGTTGTGCTCTCGAAGCTGGTAGACGGGAGGTGCTGGGTTCGATCCCAATCGCGCCCGTCGGCCTAATCGTTCGGAGTTTTCGTGGTTTTCTTCGAACCGTGGATTTATCCATGCGTAAATACGGGTTAGGTTCCCTTAGAAAGACCCCCACGAAGGGCACTCCCCCCGGGCCTATATCCCTAGCGTAGATAATTGGCCGTCAACAATCAACCCAACCCAACCCTAATATTCCATAACAAAAGTAATATTTCATCAATAAATAAATTAATAAAATAAAATGAATAAAATACATATTTAACAGATATGTAATCTAACTACTCGCTTAAACACTGAAATAATCAGAATCGAACAGGCTGTTTTAAATATTGAAATCTTTGGCGATTTCTTCGACTTTTAACCCCTGGCATGCAGTTAATACAAAAGTGTCGCTTTTAATACATTTGAAAACTTTATCTTTAATACATAATTGATATTTTTTATATAAATGTTTTTTTTGATTTTGCTAGTGTTCAATCTAATACAGTATATAAACAGTTAAAAATCTATTGAAGTTTTCAATTAAAAATGGATTTCACCTATGTTTTGTACACCGGGTAGGTAACATGTTCGATAAACAGGAAAGCCCAGTTTGGATCCCATGGTAAAATTTACAAGATCGAAAAATCATGACTCACGCATAGATTATGAAACGCTTTCCAACACTAACAGAATATTATTATGAAATTTCGTTTTTTAAAGGATGAAATCCATCATAGTGTAACCAAATACTTTTGTGCGTCTCTGTAAATGAAGATAAATGCACGCACCTCTTTGAAACGTCAATATCGATGAAAATATCGATTTTTCATTTTTAGAATAATATTAAAATTCGATCTTTTATCTATCGAATTCTGCTTTAATTGTGTCTGTATCTGAATTTGAACCCGAGTTACAGCCGTTTAAAGTTACATCTGTTACAGCTTGCCAAAGAATTTTACAACCGGAAATATCATTCTGCAAACCGGAAGTAAGTTGAAATGTATGTTTACATTCTTCTTTTTTGAGATTTAGCATTTAAATTGGATTATATGTTCAAGAAAATACATGGAGTATGTATTTAAACCTTTAAAGAATAATAATTTTTTTATAGCGAGAACTGCGTTTAAAAGTTATTTTTAGCTTTTTCTCAAAATGAAGTTTTTCAGATTTTTACTGTACGCAAAACATCCTATAGCAAAAAATTATGCATGAAATGCCTTGAAATTGTTTTTACTTATTTTACAAATGTTTTTTGAGGGAATGGACTACAATCATGATGATATATTAATTAGTTTCATATTTATAATGGTTAAGTTAAAAATTTGCAAGAAATTTTACGAATTTCTCATTACATTAATACTTCAAGTGCCATAGCTTCTGCGATAGAGATGCTATTATAATGCGGCTTGTCTAAGTTCTAGAAAAAGTTATTCTCTTTATTATGCAATTTACAAAATGTGAATGCATTGATTTGATTTTGAGTTATCATGTTTTGCACAAATGTCAATTTTTCACTTTAAAATATTATTTATGTGTATCTAAATTGTTTATATATTTTTCAAAGCTTTAACTTAAATGCCTTTAGAAAAAAATTGGTATAAAAATAAAATTTCAAAAATTTCAAAAAATCCCCTCTAAAGGTGTGCGGATACCTTAATCATCTGAGGAAACATGTACAGCACCTCAGAGGTACTTTTTAACCCTTTCATGGGCAAAGTACTTATGTTTCTAAAATCTTGAAATCATTGAGTGACTCCGGGATTTAACAACAAATTTATTTGCAAACAAGTAAAAGATTTTCTTCACGTATATTATAAAAGTAAAATTTGATACCAAAATGCCAGTGTCATTGTGGCATTTGGGAATTAACCCTTTCCGGCACAGACAAATTCTGTTCGTAAAATGAGAAATTACTGACTGGCACCGGAATTTACAAACGACTTTTTTAGAAAATATGAACTCCTTATTAGCTTTCCTTGTAGAAGCAAAATTTTATTAAAATATTCTTGGTGCCGTTTGCAAGTTTTGAATAAAAATTAGGTGTGCCCGAAATGGGACCACTGTGCCGGAAAGGGTTAAAATTAAGTGGGATATATTATATCCCACCGCCCGTCAAGGGGTTAATTTCATTATGTCTGAAGTATCATAACATTATTACAATGCATTGGAAACTTTTTTTCCCATATCTTATAATCTAATGGAATTATTTTGTGCGTTCCTGTCCTCTTTTGTGCGTACCATTTGGGAGCCCTGTGCTTGATACGCGACTTTTGTCCGGTACCTTGAAATGCGCGTTAACCGGGTTCGACTGTATTCTGTCAAAATGCAGTCTAATTTCACACAATCAAACTGAGTAGTAAATTTCTTACTGCTGGGCATCCCTATTTTTGAATAATAGTCTTTGCCTTATTTAATCGTAGAATTTGTATGAATTCTGGGTAATTTCTGTGATTAAATAAGGCGACGTCTTCTATTCGGTAAGAGCAGTTCTCAGAACAAAAACCGTACTCGTTCTGATAATATTTGACCTGCATTGTTATGTAATTTGACATTTCTTTTTTTACGAGAGGCTAGCTCAGGTTATAGGCACCCAATTACCTATACAAAATTTACCATTATGTATCTAGTCACAAGAAGAGCTTGTTATAATATGCATTAAACATTATTATGTAACGAATAATGAAGAAAACCAACAAAGCATTTAAAAGCTTAACAAGCTTATTATCGATTTCATTTGTATTAAAATCGATGGGATATTGATTTCGCAACTATGTTGAACATATATGATGATTTTTTTAAAATCTGAATACATTTCTCAATGTTTCTAAAATGTAAATGTTCAGTACTCAAAACGAAATAAAATCCTTACACGCACTGTAATCTTTAAAATCATATGGGAAGGGTTTGTTAAATTTATTTTACATAGTTATAAATTCAAAACAAAACATATTATTTTCTATTAGAGGAGAACAGTCGTTTCTAAAAAGGTAGCATGTTTTACAGCTTTAAATTTTTTCAAGAAATATGTAAAATCAATAAAGCACAGTCATTTGCAATATTTTTATTAGTCTCCAAAATCAACTTTCACTTTAATTTCCTAAATAGCATGAAATCTTTTTTATTCGAGGGAGCATTACATTGTTATATTATTTTGCTTGAGCTATTTCTTTTAAGCATTTTTATTAGTTGGAAAAGTTTACATTTTATATTATTGAGAGTAAAGTGTTTAGATTGTTTAACACCATTCAATAGAGCGGAACGAAGTTGTCTACCTATTAAGAATGGTGCCAACTGATATTTTGTCAGATGGAAACACCCACTTTTGACAGTTTATTTCAGTTTATTGGATCTAAGGTACCCCAGAAAAAGGTACAGATTTCTAAGGTAATTTTTTTTTGTATTATTAAAAGAAATTTATAAACATTTTACGGTTTTATTTGAAGATTTTATTTTCTCTCGAAGCTCTGATAATACCAGATGAACGACGCGAAGGATTAGATCAGTGATTCCCAAACTTTTACACTTCATGTAACCCTTGAAGAACTGCGCGTTCTTGGCAGACCCAGGGCCTGATTACCACCTACGTAAACTGACATCACTTTTTTGTTATAGAAGTTTCCACTTTTATTTTAATTGCAGAATTATGTTATTTCTTTATGAAAAAGTGGTGTCAATTTGCCTAGGTTTTCATCAGGCTCTGGGCGTACGTCTTATTTTTACTTTCTTCTATCTTTACAAGAAGAAAGTATTGGATTCATGAAAATTTTCGACTTCCGGTTTTCGACGGATTTATACGTTTTAGAAGGTGCTGAACACGATTTGACTATTTTTAGAAAATGTCTGTCTGTGACTCTGTCTATCTGCCTGTCTATATGTATGTGACAAAACTTTTGTGGGCGCTCTATCTCAAGAACTAATGCTCGGAATTAAATAAAACTTTACGTTCAGTTAGTCCCTGATATAAGTTGGTGCTGATTAGTTTTTGGTAAAAATCGCCCAGCAGGTGGCGCTGCTATGCAGCATTTTGCAGGATTTGCACGATTTTAGCGATAGTCATATCTCAAGAAATAATGCACGGAATTTAATAAAACTTGAGTTTCAGTTAGACCTTGATATAAATTGGTGCTGATTCTTTTAGTGTATGCGAAACCTGTGTGAGATAGAAGAAAGTTTTGGGATTGACACATCCGACTAGTTTAACTTGTAAGAATCATAAATAGAAAATTGAAAGAAATAAAATAACTGAAGGATTCAAATAAACTTAACCCTGCGTTAATTGCAGTTGTATCTTTGGGATATAAACCACCATTTTCCTCTTGTAAGTTTTGAACCAAGTAGATTCGAAATTTGTTGCTTCCTCTAACCTCCTCCCATCCTCATCAAATTTTCACCCACTGCGGTTGCTCTCTAACCGCGTAATACATTCAAAACTTTCAAGAGGAAAATGGTGGCTTGTGCTGTCGCTAAAATAGTTCAGTTAATAATATGACTGTGACAAAAAGATAACAAATCAATTAAAATAGAAATATATTTGTTTGAACATTTATATATACAATAATAATAATAATAATATAGTAGTAATAACAATGATATATATATATATATATATATATATATACAGGATGTTTTTTTTTAAACTGACGCTATTCAGAGCCGCCTGTAGCTCGTTCTAATAACTGGATTGACACAAAATTTTGTGAATGGACTACGAAAACCATGGGAAAAAAAGATTCCAACAAAAATATTAGTTCCAATCACCGCCGATAGGGGGAAATGTGGCGCTGTACATTGAAAAAAACATCAGAAACAGACAAAATTAATAATTTGGATAAAATGCCATGTTTTATTCATCATTTACACTTTCCCTTTCGTTGATCGCAGTTGAAACATCCATTATCACTTTTTCTGCCACTGGTTTACTTCCTGAACCTATACCGAACTGCTAGCGAGCCTGTTTCTTCGAATTTCAGAATGATTGCTTGCAATACATTAACGGATAAAGGTCCTTTGCGCAGTTTATGGCGTGTTCTAAGTAAACGAAGAGCGGCTGGTGCATTGCACTGGTTACAATAATAGAACTTCTCAAGTTACGCGCGCTGGGGTAACGTGAGATTCATTTTCAACCTGAGCTGAAATTGTTTCTCGGTGTTTTTCGCATGCATTTATAACTTAAACTATTGGCGCTACTGTCGCTTGTGTAAGTAAAAATTTGCATTTTCATTTATTGCTCGTATTTTATGCTAATTCTCAGTTGCATAAATTACCACAGCGCCACATTTCCCCCTATCGGTGGTGATTGGAACTATTTTTTTTGTTGGAATCTTTTTTCCCATGGTTTTCTTAGTCCATTCACAAAATTTTGTGTCAATCCAGTTATTAGAACGAGCTACAGGCGGCTCTGAATAGCGCCAGTTAAAAAAAAAAACACCCTGTATATATATATATATATATATATATATATATATATATACATATGTGTGTGACATTTTGTCACAAATGTAAGACATGTCTGGCACACACTTAATTTAAAATAAGTCGTAAATTAATTTTCATCTAAGCAGCCGAGTCGTGTAGATAATAGCAAAGACAAACAAGGTGACAGTCGAATCCATTTTACTAAAACACAATCCTCTTTAGAGTCAGGGGAAATGCTCTCGTTAGTTGGATAAATTTTATTGTTCGCTACAGAAGAACACATTAGTTAACACACTCTTCGATGACAACATTTCACTGCCCTCCCAAGACCGTCTCGTTTTTTGTTTATCCAACACTAAACGTCAAAATTTCCACCGAAATTAGAGTCTGCAACGGGTTTTAACTAGCTTTACGTAAGACTACAATATACGTCTCGCGTCTGAGATTCTTCAAATCATGAGGGTTTTAAAGGGAAATTCCGTTTTTCCGGCGCAGTAATTTTGAAGAAAATGAATTTCCTGCCGGCAAAAAATTTTCTACAGGTTTCTAAACTCTCATTAACAGATGGATGATGTATAAACAAACCAATTTATCTGCTTTGAGGCTGTAATTAAAACTAGCTTCAAATTTAATACGCAATAAAAAAAATAGAAAATGTATCTTTGATGAAGAAAAAAAATTAGAGCATTTTGGAAATATTGTAATAGACATTTAATATTTAATAATAGAATGTTTTTAAAAAATGTAATAAGGTTTTTAGAGCGGAATAATTTAAGAGATAAGATACTTTAGTATTTAAATAAAGAATTTATACCAGTTTGACTGCACAAGAAGAATAATAATAATGAATTTTAATAATGCATTAAAAATAAAGGTGTTCTATTTAAAGAATAAATTTAAGTAGTTATCGCCATTTTTTAGATTTAAATACCTTGGAATAAATATTGGACTATTTTAAGAATTAGAATTATTTTAATAAGCCGGGGTCATATACGGAACGTTATTAAATGGAAAAAAAATTATAAAATAATTTAGCAGATTGCGGAAAAAATTAAATTTTGTAATACACACACACACACACACACACACACACACACACACACACACACACACACACACATATATATATATATATATATATATATATATATATATATATATAATCAATTAGAATACACTATAGTAGGATATGATAACGACATTCTATGACAATATTATTATTTCTATTTCTATTTCAGAATATATTTATCTATACATATGTGCAGTGCACATATCTATAGATTGTATAACTATAATTGCTTCAAATAATAATAACGTTGATTACCCCTTTATATAAAAGAAAAATACGTGGCAAAAAGAACTTGATCATCAATTCTATGTGTTTTCTTTTTTAAATGATATAGGTTGTTATTATTTGATCCAATTATAGCTATACAATCTATATACATACACAAATGTATATATAAATAAATAATCTGAAAGAAAAATAGAAATAATAATGATCTCATAGAATGTCGTTATTATATCCTATTATCAAATTATCAAATTATAGTGTATACATAGGTTATGATTATTATTGTATATATAAACGTTTAAATCAATGTATTTCTATTTTAATTGATTTGTCTTCTTTTCGATACATTCGTATTGTTCGCTGAACTCTTTTAGTGACTGTATCCCAGAGATAAAGACGCAATTCACCTATTTTTATTGCTAAGAATATATTATAAACTGCAGAGTTATGAAATTTTATCTGTAATTCAACCTATTTTTTTCTTGATTTGCATTACCTCATGTCTGATACTAGAGGATTTGGAAATAGTAAAACTTGCTCAGTATAATTCAGTTTTAGAAGATTTAGGTGTTTCAAAATTGAATAAATTTACAAGGTATCCCTTTTAGAATTGAACAATAATAGCTAATTCATAAACTATTAGTTTAGAGATATAGTTCTAATTTCAAACACGTTTCAAATGTTATTCTTCATTCACTTAGGTAAAATAAGTTATTTAAAAAAAAAATGGGAAATTTACATTTTTATACGCTATCTGGGTGCTATAAGTTAATTGTACAAAACAATTACTCCATGCTCCAACAAATAAAAGAGTAAAATGTCCATTCATCTACTAGTAACATTTACCATGATGTGATGCTTTAACATTTATGAATTTTAGGAGTTTTCTGGCTCTAAAAGCAGAGTAACGCCTTTTTCTGTGTATAGTGCGCGTTTACTACTTATCTTTTGGCATGTCGAAAATATATAATATAATATGGAAAAATAAAATAAAATAATTTGCAGACTTTTTTTTTACTTGATTTTTTTAAAATAAAATAACATTGAAAATAAGCATGTGCAAGTCTTGCAAAAGAAAAATGTTATAAAGCGGCTGAAAAAAGGACAGCTTAAAAAATGTAAAGAAAAATGTTTTAAAGTAAAAGATAAATGGGTGTAATTTGATATCATTTTTGATAAATAACACATAAATTGCCGAAAAACCGAAATTATATTAAAATATGATACTCATAAGATATTTATAAAATTAAAAATTGTAGCTCTTTAGGTTTATTACGTTTCTTTACGTAATTTTGGGTGATAACAATTATAAACTAACCAAATTTTTAATCCAAAACCTTTCTGCATCTTGTGAGATAAATTGAAACTTAGAACGTGAAAAGTCGTACATAAATTAATAAGAACAGAAGCAAACTTATCTAACACTTTTAATCTTATCATCCTATATATATCCATCCAAATATTATTTTGATTTAAATTTTATGTAGCCTAAATTACTAAAATTGATTTTCGCTAAAATTATTCTATACAATCGCCAACAGCCATACTCTAATCTTAAATCTCTTCTAACATGCATAGTCACTTTAAATTTAAATTAGCAATTATGTAGCAAGTGTCATCATCGTTGATATTAACTGCGAAAGTCACATTACAAAATCCATGAATAAATCTGGCACTCGAGTAACGGCGACATACTTGCAAGAGTTCAATTTCTCTGAAGGTTTGGAAATTACTAGTCATTAGTTTATAGTTAATCTATAGCACGGAAATTAAAATTACTGAAAAGAAACATATGAAATTGACTATTTAATGTAATCTTCGTCTTGAGATTAAATATTGTTTAATACAGAAATTGTAAGATCTAAGGTGGTAAAATTATTTTTTTTTTAATGTTAGTAATATAAATAATAAAAGATAAAAAAATCAATATTTATAATAAACACGTGTTATGTATTTTGTGTACCATATTAATTTTATGTATACTGTATTCATTACTTGCAAATTTCCCCGCTATTTTGTACTTAAAATAAAAAAAAACTTGGATGTAGATTTTTTTTATATTAAATTTGCCCTGATTCAATGTGGCAGCTATTTTAACCCTTTCAAGGGCAAAATAATTTTGTTGCTCAAATGTTGATGTCTCAAATGACGTGTCTCAAATGAGATTAGGTTTGTTACTTAAATGTTGTGACACCAGGATTTACGAAGAAATTTATTTGAAAATAAGTAAAAGTTTTCCTTCTCGCACATTATAAAGCAAAAATTTATTCCAAATTTCTGGTGTCACGGTGGCATCTGGAGATTAAAATGAAGTGGAATGTATGTATAATATCTCACCGCTCTCCGGAACAGTTGATGCTGGTTAAGGGGCTTCCTAGTTGCAGCAACTTAACGCCCAGTCTATTGTGAGTAGAATGTCTTGTAATAGTGAGCCGTTGGGAATAGATAAGATTGCTTTAAAGAGCAAAATAAAAAAAAAAAATAAAAGAAGAGAAATTTAAAAAATGGAAGAAATAAATTTGGAATTATATAGAAAAGCAAAAGAAATTAAGGATAGAGTCAATAAATGGAAAATAAAATGATATAGCTGTAGTAAGAACTATCACCGCTCTTCAAGAGATTACGTATACTTGATTCCATTTCTTAAATAAAATTTCTGGTTCAAAATATATTTTTTTATTTAAGAAATCGAGTTTTTAACTGTAATTTTTACTTTATTTAATCACAGATTTCAGTGATAAATAAGGTGACGATTCTTTTTTTTAAATTGGGGTACGTAGTGTACGGCAGCGTGCGGTGTGCGGTGGTCCAGTAAAAGTTGAATGATGGTCACATAGAATAAGAGACCAGAAGTGGGACCGGAAGTACATAGCGCTGGAAGTGAATAGGACCGGTAATACGTCACGCCGGAAGTGGACACGAATATGAGTGTGTCGCGCCGGTAGTTGATAGGAGAAGAAGTGACAAAAGATAAAAAGTGCCCTATAAGATAAAGAGATTTTACGGTCATGAATTAAACATTTAAGTTGCAAATAATTAAAATAATACATAGATAAATTCATTATATTAATTATCTATGTATTTTTTATAATACATAGTATAGATAATATGTTTTATAAATTAAATAATTAATATAATTGATTTATCTATGTATTATTTTAATTATTATAAAAGTCAATTAGAGGAAATGTGCTAAATACAACTAACAATTAGAACTTTTAATTGTGTAATCTACCATACTAATTTAAGATACACATCTTAACTTTTCTAGAGAATAAACATGCATTTTAAGTTAAGTAACAAAGTAGCAGCAAACAAGTTCAGACAAGGCACGGATAAAAAAGACAAGCATGCAAGGCAACGCACTCGAAAACAACGAAAAAAATTGCGTGTAAACTGCATTATATACTATAAAAGCAAATATTTTCGTGAGCCGTAATTTTCGCGAAAATGAAGATATCGGTGATTTCGCGAGCTGGAAATTTCGCGAATTTTATATGAACAGAACCGAAAGTTGAAAATTTCCGAAACTACCTAAATAGAACCCCTTTTGCACAAGGTATTTTAAGAAACTTCCTTTTTACTGAAAAGTTCGTTCACCCCTCCTCTCTCCATCGCTCTAAAAACAACACGCGGTATTTATCAACTTTGATTTTTGCTCGACACGCACATTCTACCCCAAACAAGTTTCTTTTCTTAATCTATTTTTTCCGCGCTCTTTATCAAACTAGAGACTTCTGAACCCCCCCCCCCTTTTGCACCGAACGTGTGGGTTAACGAATTCGTCGCAAACAGCGGGAAAGTCTGGGGGCATTCTTCATGCAGCTTTGGTTCCTTTTCTACGGAAGTTCATTCTTATCAGCAAGCTTCTGGCCCTTAGTTATTGCAGCTACAAAAGGAATTGTGAAATCACATGATTCATCCAGGCCCGTAACTACCGCCGGGGCAGATGGGGCACTGCCCCGGCGCCCCCAAGCCCGAGGGGCCCCAAACTGATAGTTAAAACATTATTGTATTTTAATATCTAATCTAACTTCCTATAAAATACCCAGCACCCAGCTAAAAGTTAATAATAAAAAAAAATCTATCAAAATGCTAGAGTAAATGTTTCTGCGTGTCCGTTCATATACTCCATACGCTTCGCATGCAAAAGCCGCTAAAGAGCAGACAGCAGAATGTTCAGTCGAATGTGTCATGTCGCGCCATGTGAGTGCCGAGTGACGAGTCAAGTGCAGGCTGGGACGTGCTTTGAGCTAGTGCTATTCATGATGATTCATTCGTTTGCTAACTGCTCATCAATATAGGACTGCCAGTGCAGTTGAGAGTCGCAAAGTAGTGATAGTACGCGTGTAGTTTATTACTTAGTCTTACTTTGCTTGTGTTGAGATAGTAGTTTATATTATGAAACGAATTCGGCACCAGCCAAGTGGAAATAAAAAAAAGACAGACTCTAAAAAGAAGAAACATGGAGGTTTCAAAAAGTTAAAAGAAGTTATCAACTTGTCTGGAAAGTGGAAACCACTCAACAGGGAATGGTGATAAGAAAGGTATGTATGATTTGCTTTATTCAGTGTGATGTGTAATTCATGTAAAAATAATACAGTCAAACTTGAATAATTCGAATGTGTATAATTCGAAATCGTGGATAATTCCAATGTTTCTGTCGGTCCCTTGAGATTTCTATAAAACACAATCAGTGGTGGATTAAGCACTCAAGAGGCTCCAGGCGCAATTAAATTTTGAGGCCCCTCCAAATACTAGGTTGAGCAAAAAGTTCTGGGAAATTTGTGAAAGTTGCGTTGTTGTGCGCAAATTAACAATAATAGCAACAAGGACTATTCTTCAAAATAGAGAACATCATAGTCCACGACTTTCTCCATCGTTCTGCCAGATTCCGGATTTACTGGAAGTACCATGGCGGCTCCTTGGAATCGAAAAACTCTTAACATGCTTCTTCAACTTCATTACAGAATTCAAATCGACGGCCCTTGAAAAAGTGTTGCATTGATCGAAAAAGGCCATAGTCGGAGGGAGCCACGTCTGGACTGTAGGCGGGGTGTGGAAAAATTCCGACTCCGTCCAACTGTGCAAACTCGTCCTTGGTTGTCTGGGCCACGTGCGGTTTGGCATTATCCTGCTGAAACAAAGCGCGCTTTAGGCGGACCAATCTTGGATACTTCTGCACCAATTTGTCGTAGACGCGATCCAACGGCTGGCAATAAAGCTCGGCATTGATGGCACGACCTTTTGTAACCAACTCAAAATGCAAAACCGCTTCAAAGTTACACCACATGCTGATCATGACTTTCTTGGCGAATCGATTGTGCTTTGGAACTGCTGGCGTATCCTCACTTTGTTGAACCCAACGCTTCCTTCGATCGTGATTGACCAATAAAACCCACTTTTCGTCCGATGTCACAATTCTCTGCCAGAATCAGTCATTCAATGGATTGTTGAGCAATTGCTTATAAATCTTGACTCGTCTTGTGCTTCGGTGAGCTCATGCGGTTCCTGGCGAGGCTTCTTGTGGACAAAGTCAAATTGATGCAACTTGTTGACAACGGTCCGTTGTGAAACACCAAGCTCTGCAGCCAAATAAATCACGAGTGGTCGATGAAGGCTGAGTATCCACAGCGGTTACTAAGTTCATCCAAAACGGATGGCCGGCCAGAACGAGGCATGTCTTTGAGATTAAAAATGCCTTCTTCGAATCGCTTAAACCATTTGCCCACAGTCGATTTTGCGCCGTTCCAGCACATTTACCCTCATTAATCTCATCGACGGCTTTCAGAATCGTTAGACCTTTTCTCCAATAATGCCGGATCAACACACGCAAATCATTCTGTTGAATAGGCATTTTGGAGCCGAAATTCTTAAACTCCTATAGATATAACACTAGTACTCCTACATACGATACAGATTCTGGTAACTATTAGATTAAAAATTTCGCAGAACTTTTTGCTCAACCTAATATTTTCAGTACCACCATAGTGTGCATTTTTTGGTTTTACAATTAGAATTACTGAAGGTGTATGTTGTTAATTCCACACGATATTCTCTCTAATTGGAAAATAAAGTTCAAATTATTTTCTATCGCATGCTAATAAAATATTGAAAGTACTTCCCATTAATTACATTATCATTATTTAGAACTAAGAGATCACATTTTTTTAGCTTTTATTTTGAAAATCACTACATTCTATTTACTAAACTATCACTTCATTCTATCATTCTAAACAAATGTGTTTTTCACAAATATAACTGTACGATTTTCTCTTATCAATACATATTTTCTTTCTTTTTTTTTTTCTCTAGTAAAGTTCTTGGTAAATCTTTTAAATAATTACTAAGTTATATCTAAGAAACATTTTAGGAATACAAAATCATATATTTTATTTTTAACTATCAATTATAATTAATCAGTTAAAATTAATTGTAAAAACGATTAATTAAGAAATAATGCGACAGATTTTACATTAGTCAGATTTGAAACATTTTTGACACCCCAAAAATTTTCTTTCGCTACGGCTCTGAATATACTTTTGTCTATTCTATATTTTCAGAAAAATTTAAAATAAATATTTTATGTATGATATACATTTTTCCTCTGTATTATATATATTTTTTTAATTGGAACATACAACTTATGCGTCAATAAATATTTAAGTAAGGTAGTAGTTGGACAAAAGTTTACAGGTATGTCAAAATAGTTAATGGTGAAGAAGGGACACCTATTGATATAAAAAATATGTGAAACTTTTATATCCTTTAGAGAGGTAAAAGATCAGTCTGCCCAAGGTCTTGAAGAAGAAATACTTACTTCATTGGAAAAGAAAAACAAGGCTACTACGGGCTGAAGTCATGAGTGGAGCATACAGTGGAGTTCAGCAGCGTATTAAAGAAAAAGCCCCCACACGCATACTTTGTGCACTATGCTGCACATAACCTTAATTTAGTATTAAAGAATGCTGTGGAAGGAAACCGAGTGGTCTGCCAGTTTTTTGAAACCATTCAAAGTGTGTATTGCATTTTTGGTCATATTATTTTACGCTGGCAAGACTTGAAATCAGTGTACGACATCTAGGCTCAGACTGATTCACTGCATTCGAAAGTAACACTGAAAAATCTTAATCCAACTCGCTGGGCTGGTATGCATGAGGCAGTGTATGCACTGAATCACAGGTTTTGTGACGTGTTGAAAAGCATAACTTTTACTTCCAGGAAAAGCAAGGAAAGAAATGAAGCACGGCAGCTAAACAACAAACTTGAAAGTTTTGATTTTGTATTGCTTTTGGTTGTCCAGTGTGAAGTTTTAGAGTTTCTCAACCTCGTATCAAAATCCTTACAATCTGAAGCCATGGACATGTTGTACGCATATGAATTATTGGGTAATTTATTGTTAAGGATAACCGAAATACGTAGAAAGTTTGAAGAACTTGTTTCTGCAGCATCAGATGTTTGTAGTCGATGGGGAATAAACAAAGAATTTCTCCAGAACAGACTAAGGAAAGTGAAAAAACACTTTGATGAGTTGAGTGAAGACGAGAGATTAATAGACCCAAAATCTTGTTTCCGAGTCACTGTGTTCTATCCAATGATAGACACACTTTATACTCAACTTGATCACCGTTTTGAAGGGATGAAAGCTGTTCTTGACACTTATCAAGTAATACAACCGGATTTTTAGCCATTGCAAGTGAAAGTGATATTCACAAAAAAAACAGTTGATTTCGTTAATAAGTTTCCAAATGATGTGAGTCCAGCCTTTCCTTCACAATTATATTAAGTGAAAAATTCGTTTCAAAACAAAATGGAAAAAATGAAAAGTGTTAAGGATTTTTGCTAATTATATAATAGTAGACCACAGTTCACTTTCATCAAGCTATCCAGATGTTTTCATAGCATGCATCATGTATTTGACTGTTCCTCTGACAGTATCTGAGGCTGAACGGTCCTTTTCTAAGCTTGAATTGATCAAAAATTACTTGAGAAGTACAATGGCTCAAGAAAGACTCAGCAGCTTAGCTTTGCTTTCAATTGAGAATGATCGAGATCTTCAAATCTACTTTGACAAATTAATTGGTGAATTCGCTTCTTTGAAAGTTAAGAAACAAATGCTTAAGAAATAATCAAATGTAGCAAATCTTTAATCTTTTCAATCGACACTACTTTCCATGCATCAGTTACTGATTCCTGGTCTTTTAAGCAAAGTATGCATTTTAACAAACTGAATTTACATCTATTGTAACTATATCTTTAATATTCCTTAAACTTTTATTTAGAAAAGTCATATTTTAAATTATCAATTAAAAGTTTTCCGTTAGTTTAATCTAGTTCTAAATAATGACTAATTAAAATGTAAGTATTTGTTTTTATTATTATTCCCATTCATTTGAATAAAAATTATGTACGTTTATGTTAAGCGTTTTCTGTATTATAGCTTCCTCATACCATTAAAATTGTTTTCATTCTTGTTATAGGCTTTTTCAGTAAAAAATGACTATAGTATTTCTATATTTGTACTCAAAAATTAAACTTATTAAAAGTTACTGTTTTAAGTTTCTTTATGTTAACATCAGTGTAGCTATTATTTTACCATGTATTTTTAATGTGTGATTTAATAAATTTTTAATAAACATATACTCTTTTTAGAAATTGTACTTTTGTAAGTATTTTGCTTTTGTATTATTCACCTTATTCTTTTTACAACCATACGCACTGAATATTTAATTTCTAAAACTTGTATCATAAAAATAATCCACTTAATAATTTGTTAATTGTATAAGCTAGATAAATACTGGAACATTTGGCTTAGTGAACCTTTTGTAGCTAGTTTTGTTACCATTGCATGAACCAATAGATAAAAATAATTTTTTGTCGAATTGGAATAAACCCCCATGCATATAAAAAGAAAGAAATATTGAGGGGCCTCACTATGAAGTTTTGCCCCGGGGCCTCCAAGTTTATAGTTACGGCCCTGGATTCATCTCTACTAAATTCTTTCGATTTCACCCCACCCCCTTCTATTTTTCTGGACCGTCCATTTCTGTGAGTGCGAGATAAAAAATTGAGAAGAGAGAACGTGTCATCAATGCCGTAAAAAATGTGGAAATATCTGTACAAGTTGATGGACAACGGAGAGAAAATTCCTATAGGAGCTCCACCACCGGTAGGACTTCCGGATGCAAGAAACGCTAAGTCCTTTGTTGAATTAAAAGATTATTGAGTTGAATTAAAAGAAATAATATCCTCTAATACCGAGGTTTCTACTGTTTTGAAATAAAAACGTGAGCAGTATGCAGTATACGACGAAGTGCTGAGGTCCAAAATTGGCCGATATGCTACTACGAACGGAAATTCTGCACCTGCAGCAGTGAAACATTTAACCTCTGAACTGGGAAGGCCGGTGCGCGAATCAACCGTTCGCAGCATAAAGAAACAGTACATTCAAACATAGAAACAAGCTAAAACCGATGTAACAACTTTACCGCACGGTAATCACGTCGCCCCTTAAAACTTGGTGATTTCGACGCAAGTGTTCAAACATATATACGTAAATTTCGGATTGCTGGTGGAATAGTGAACCGCACTATTGTTATTGCAGCTGCAAAAAGAATTGTGAAATCACGTGATCCATCTCTACTAAACTCTTTCGATTTGAACCCGAATTGGTCAAGAAGCCTGCTGGTAAGAATGAAAATTTTACGTAGAAAGGGAGACGCACGAAAACTGCCCCCAGACTTCCCAGCTATTCGCGACGAATTCGTTAACAGTGTTCGTACAATGATTGACAAAAATTTTGTTTCCCCTGAGATGTTCGTTAACTTCGATCAGACAAACGCAAAGTTTGTGCCTACATCTGAATACACATTGGAAGAGCGAGGTTAAAAAAAAGTGTCCATAATCAGCATGGAAGATAAAAGAGAGTTGACTCTTTTGTTAGCATGTTCCCTTTCTGTAAACTTACTTCCACCACAATTGTTCTACGCTGGATACAGTGGCGTAGCCAGGGAGGAGGTTTAAATGCTCTGAATACCAGTAATATTGTAAAGTTTTCTTTTCCATCTTTATCGCAGAAAGTTCTTCGAATAGATAAGGCAAAGAAAACATTACAAAATTAGTGGTATCAAGAGCATCTGGACCCCCCACCCTGGCTACGCCACTGGCTGGATAAACAAAAAAATTGTCATCCAAAGTTTACATTTCCCGCGGACTGGGATGTGTGGCACACCGATTCGCGTTGGAGCAATACTGACATCGAGAATACTCTTGTACCTTATTACGAGAATCAGAAAGAGCTTCTCGGGCTAGTTCCAAAACAATCTGGTGTAGCATTGTTCGACGTTTTTAAGGCACATCAAGATCCTCTTTTTCTGGCTGAACTAGAGAAGAGGAATATTATTAAAGTTTTTGTGCTCGCTTCCTGCACAGTAGAGCTCCAGGATTTGGACTTAACTGTAAACGGCGAGTTCAAGCTTTTGCTCAAGAATGAGTTTATTGAGTGGTATTCTAATGAGCTTAAATTTCTAGCAGAAAAGGAATATGTGGACCTGCGAATATCACGACTAAAACCGAATCACGCTCCTTGGCTGGTGCATTCATTTAAAAGTATTGAAAGCAAACGTGAGGTAATTTTGAATGGCTTCAAAGAAGCTGGTATAAATATTGTAAGTGAATGAGCTGCATTCTATTAGTTGTATTATTGTTTTTATTCAAGAAATAGTTGAATAGTATTCAAGAAATGATTTTAAGTATTCAAGAAATTCTTGTACTTATTTCTTATTTAAGTAACTGTAATCATTAAATTTTGGATAAGTGAAAAATTTCTGATTTTTTTTTATTATTATTTGAGGAGAAAACAAAATATTTCGCGAGGCTTAAATTTTTGCGCTTACGACGGGCTCTCGAAAATCGCAAAAATCAGCTCGCGAAAATAAGTGCTTTTACAGTAAATGTGCTTATCGTCGAATGATACTACTGATAAAAGTCACGTGATACCCATCCATTGGCAGGAAGCAAAATTCTAAAAGATAGTCACGTTTTAGCATTATGGGCAAATCCATCCACCTCATTGGTCATTTAGTCGTGTCCTTTTCAGAAAGTAATCCCTTGGCGGTAGGGAAAACGTCGCCAACGCACTTGTCTATTTCTATGGTTAGAAAAACGAAGAGGAAAAAATTAAGTTGGTAATTTTGAAACGAATGTTATATTCAGCTTTCATTTAAAATAAACCATTGAAAATAAATTAATGTTTAATGACATTTTATAAAACGAGAGTGGAACGGTTTAGATTTTAAGCTGTATAAAGATTTTAAAATGATATATATGACAGATACTTTTTCAGGAAATGGAAATTAAAAAAGAAATTTTGCTTTTTTTGCTTTTTAAATCCAAAAGAATACGAAAATCACACATTGCTCTAAAAAAATTTAATAACCATCGTTAGAAAAACATTTTTCTATAGCTTAAGATAGTATAATAAACATTTAAAAAATATATATAAGTTCTTATTAAATAAATATAAGCGTCAGTACTGAACATTTTCAAAAAATTCTGTCTAAAAGAAATTAACTAAAAAACCGCTGTAAGTTTTTAAATAAATTTTAAACATAAAGAATAAACATTACAAAAAAATATTATATCAAAACTTTTGTATATCTCAGTTGATTTTTTTTCTTATTTATGCTATGCTGTCCATTTAAAATAAAAGTTTAATATTATATATATATGTTATATAAAAATTTATTTCCTTCGCATCCATCCATTTCATTCGCATTAACATTTTAAATTTAATCTAACTTCTGTCATTGTCATTATTTCCTTAATTCTTAATAATATCTATTCCTATTTAAAGTCCTTTTAAAAGTAAATATCCGTATATTAATAATTATTTTATTCCAAATCTTAATCTAAAATTTAAGATCATTCGTAGCTTTTATCAGTTCCCCAATCTATAAAATTCTGAGACGCGTTCTCATTTCGAATGTTTTTTAAAAGCCATTTTCTTTTTATTATTATTATTATTATTGCTCTGATTCTTTCGCGCGCTGTGGTAGTTTCACTCCAAAATTAATCCGCGACAGGTTCGGAATTCTTTATCGTCTTAGCTCCTCCTTCGCACCTCATTTGCTGGGCTGGAGCTAACCTCTCACTCATTGGGTTGTGCGCTCGTGACGTAATTCTGTGTATGTTTCCGCGGAGAGAACAAAACTCGCCCACACCGGTCGGAGCACGAGATTTTTGACGTTTTGGGAAGCTAAACAAATATGTGTCTGGTATTTTTATGTCCGTAGAATATTCATCTGGCCCAGTAACATCTTAATTCAATGAAGTGAAGCAACGTTAGCCGAGGGCTATAAGTTTTAGACCTTTTGGGAATTGTTTCTGTGTTGTTCGTCTTCTAATAAAATTATTGTCTGGAGATTGGCTGGATTTATTGGAAAACATTGGTGGACTCATTTCATTGCCTTCTACTTCGCCATACTCGCTAATATCGACTGCAACTTGCTATATCGTTGAAGGACTGCCATTTTTTCATCGAATATTATTCATCGTAATATCTCAACCTCGTCAAAATGCTACAAAAAGCTCGTTAGGATTCCATGAACTTGCGCTGAGCTATGCCAATGTTCTGATGGACGGATGAGCTGCGAATGTATTGCCGGCTACTGTTGTACATCTTCATAGCGAAGAGTGTGCGTCTAGTTCTCGCCAAGAGTATGTCGATTAGTTGTTCTTCTGATCGTCTGATAAACGGAGAAGCTGTGATATGTTGCTGAATGCGGATGCTGTACATATTCGATTGTGGTGTGTTCAACTGATTCTCACCAAAATATGCATCGAATTTTTCAAAAAGTGTTGGAATAATTTATCCCTGGAAATACCAGATGCAGACCAGTGTGAATGTTCTACAAAACAAAATCTCAATCATGACGGAATGATCTAAATAATATTTTCTTTTACAGAAAAAAAAATGAAAAAGTATCATTATACAAAAAAATAAATAAATTGATCGGTCTCAAGAATTTCAAAAAGTAAACAGGCAGACAACTTGTGAACGGAATTACGTAAGTTTGAAAAAAGTTATTATTGTATGTATTATTTATTATTTTATTTATTTTTATGTTATTTAAGTTTCGCTCAGATTTTCTTATTTGTTGTATTATTATTATTACTATCATTATTTATTAGAGATGGAGGTATTTACATTTGTTATTTAATTTAAATTTTATTTTACATCTGTTGTGTTAATTCTCTTTAATTTTTATATTAATGTTATTGCGATCTGGACTTGTAAAAGTCCTTGGTGATCACAAAATGAGTGAAAACGAAATAAACATCATTCCTTTTGATTTCGAATCTGGAATGAACATTCAATCTTGGTTAAACCATTTTGACAAAACATGCCTTTCTGAAAAGAAAGATGAAAATTGGAAGATTAAAAATATTTCAAAATATTTGAAAGGAGAGGCTCTGAAGGTATTTATCAATGAATGTTTAGAATGTAAAGCTTTTGACAAAATAACTGATATTCTTACTGAAAAATTCATAACTGTTCATGTTCCTCGATTTTCAGAATTTGCTTCTATGAAATTAAATGATCTCAATGATTTGGATAAGTACTTTCGAAAAAAGGTTGAAATAGGTAGACAACTTTGTTTATGTGAAACTATAATAGTACACGGATTAACAGACGGTCTCAAACCTGAGTACCAGAATTATATGATTAGTAATCCTCCAAAAAATACAATAGACTGGTACCTAATGGCTAAACAGCTAGTAGTAATTCCTACTTCCCAGGTCAACAATAGTAATTCTAGGAGTAATTTTCAGAATTATAGATCATTGCCACAATATGATCAGGCACCTAGACATTGGGTTCGCCCAAGTCGAAATTTTCATATGCCAAATTCCAATTTTCATTCACAGAACAATTTTAATGCTCCAAATTCTAGATTTATCAATCCTAGGTTGCCTACTACCCATTTTCAGAGAAATTACCCAAGTAGACCATGCCGAATGTGTTTAAATAGAGGTATCCAAAATGCTTACCACTGGGAGAGGGATTGTGTATTCAATGTTAGGCCTTTGCAATCTTCTGCACCCCCTCTTAGTCAACCACAATCATCTACTGATAATATATGACAGTTAATTGTATCAGGATATGTAAATAACAGGGAACTACCTTGTGTGATTGACTCTGGCTCAACCATAAGTATTTTACCTTTTAAAATTGTTAAATTGTTAAATGCTAAAGTTATAAATATTCCACCTGTTATTATTGGCCAAGCCAAAGGCACTGTTGTAATAGATAAAGCTTGTAAATTATTGTTTAAATTAGGTAATGTGCAACAAAATATTAGATTTTTGATATGTAATACAAATTTAGATTATGCTATATTAGGTTTAAAAGAATGCTGTAAGTTTAATTTAGTTATTGACTGTGCTACATGTCGAGTATTACAAGGAGACCTTGTTTTAAATGAATCTAAGAGCATATCCAGTGATAAATTAAGATTACTTCATTTTAATGTTAACTATGATTATCAGAGAGTGCAACCCGATTATGGAAAGATCATATCTCCTCAATCCTTTGTTCCATCTAATGTTGATAATTCTAAATTAATTGGGGAAATAAATTCTATAGAAAATGAAACTTTAAGGGAAAGTATAAGGGATTATTTAGACATTTTTTCTAAAAATAAATTTGATGTCGGGAGAATTAATATTGAACCGCAACGTATTTTTCTTAATTCTGACCTACCAATATCTCTGAGGCCATACAGAACTTCCCCTTTAGAAGAAAAAGAGATTTCGGATCAAATTCAATCACTATTAGATGCTGGTTTAATTAAAGAGAGCAATAGTCCCTATTCTGCCCCTGTTACATTAGTAATGAAAAGAGAAGAAGGTAAGAAAACTAGATTATGTGTTGACTATAGAAAATTAAATGCAATAATGAAAAATGACGCCGAACCCCTACCTCGTATCGATGGAATTTTAGATAAACTGAGTAGTGCACAGTATTTTTCAACTTTAGATTTAGCCTCTGGCTACTAGCACATACCCATACATCCATCCGATACTGAGAAATTGGCTTTTGCTACCAACTTTGGGCTCTTTGAATGGTTAGTTCTGCCCTTTGGGATTAAATTAGGCCCCCCGATATTTAATAGAACCCTTAGAAGAATACTTACTAAATACAAAATAGACTTTGCTTGCCATTATTTTGATGATATCATTATTTTTTCTTCCTCATTAGAAGAACACATGCAACATTTAAACCAAATATTTGAATTATGTAGACGTGAAAACATTAAACTTAAACTATCTAAATGCAATTTTGTTCAAAGTAAAATTAACTTCTTAAGTTATACCATCCAGAATGACACATTAACTCCTGCTAATGCTGATATTGAAGTAATAAAAAAACTAAAACCCCCTTCAAATGTAAAGGAACTTCAGAGATTCTTCGGATCTATCAATGTTTATCACAAGTTTATAGATAAATATGCCGAAATTCGAGTCCCTCTTAACAGATTACTCAGGAAAAATACATTATGGGAATGGAATACAGATTGTCAAAATTCTTTTCAAAAAATAAAAGATGCCTTAATAGCCAAACCTATCTTAAAAATTTATGACCCTAAGTTACCCCTCCATATGTTTGTTGATGCCTCACAGGTGGCAGTAGGTGCAGTCTTAAAACAACCTGATAGTAATAATTTTTTACATCCAATTGCTTATTTTATTACTCTAGAGGATTGAGAAGTTATGAGAAAAATTATTTTATTACCGAGTTAGAGTGTCTTGCCATCATTGACACGTTAGACAAATTCTATCATTATTTTCATGGTGTAAATTTCACCATTCATACTGATCATGCATCTCTTGTATGGTTAAAAAATACTAAACATTTGAGAGGCAGGTTATTTAGATGGTCTTTGAAGTTGAGCATGTTTGAATATAATATAGTTTACGAAAAGGGATCCACAAATGTCGAAGCCGACATGTTGTCGAGAAACCCAGTTTCACATTTTATTCAACCACTTACTTTTCTTCTGGACGTTAAAGAAATTATAGAGAGGAAGGAAAAAGATAATGTGTGTGGTAAAAATTATCTAAATGAAAATGGACTTATGATTATTAAAAGGAAAGGATTTCGAAAAATAGTAGTCCCCATGTCTTTAAGGAGAAAAATACTAAATGTTGCTCATGAAAAATTTGGTCATCCTGGTATCCAAAAAATGTTAAATTTAATCTCCCCTAATTATTATTGGCCTGACATGACGCAAGATATAACCAATTTTGTAAAACATTGTGATATTTGTCAAAAGAATAAAAAACCCAGACAGAAAAAATTTGGCTTATTACAAGCTATGCCCACCACAGATCAACCTTTTGAATGTCTTTCTATTGATACTGTGGGAGGATTCAATTATTATAACTCCACCAAAAAATATCTACACATCATCATCGACCATGCAACCAGATATGTTTGGGCATTTCCTTCCAAAAGTGTTACCACAGAAACATACACAAATTGCTTAAAACAAGTCTTCAATATTCAATTCCCTCAACAATTATTCTGTTTCAACAAAATTTTCGATATACAGGGTCCTAAAAAGGTATTAAGTGATAGGAATGCAGCCTTTACTTCACCTAGATTAAAAAAAAATTTGCGGAATCACAATATTAAGCAACGTTTAACCACATCACATCACCCTCAAACGAATGGCAAGTGTGAGAGAGTGAATCAATCAATAGTTACAAGATTAAAGTGTAAAGTTAATTCTACTACCTCCAAAATTCCTTGGACCAAACTTCTGACTGAAGTAGTTAATGAATACAATAATACACCCCATTCCATAACCAAATTCCCTCCTGCTTATTTACTTTTTGGCAAATTACCCTATGATTCCCCTCTTAAGCAAAATTATTACCCTCCTGTCCAGGAAGCCCTCAACATTGCTAAAAAACGCACGGATGAATTTTACTGGAAAAGTAAAAAATATTATGATAGAAATTATGTGGAGCCAAAATTTGAGATAGGAGATCTTGTTATCTATGAAGAATTCCATTATCCCAATACCAGAAAGCTCTCACAAGTTTTTAGTGGTCCCTATCAAATCCTTAAAAAATTATCTGATGTAAATGTTGAAATTAATAGACAGACTCAAAATAAATTTACTGAAATAGTCCATGTATCAAAATTACGCCCTTATTACCCTCCTGACAAATTAAAGTTATCCCATGAGTAACAACAAACTAATGTTAAATCAATAGCTTAATATTAAACTTAGTAAAGCAAAAATTAACTAAATTTAATGAAATCAAATTATAATTGACTAATCAATTCTCTTCTGTATAACAGTATGTTCTTGAATATAGGAATTCCCAAGAATATTACTGTCAATATTTTTGCTTGAGTTAACTTTTTATGCAGGCGTAAATTAGTTGATTTGAGTTAAAAGGTTCTTATATTGGATTGAATTGAATTAGAACAATAAAGTAAATTGGAATAGCAAATTAGATTAGAATACTACATTAAATTAAAATAATTGAATAAAAATTCACTGGATTAAATTAAATTATAATAATAGAATAAAATTCTCTACTAATAGTAATAGTTAAACTTATTATCCACCATACACTTCAAGGTCTTATTTTCATTGAGCAGTTTATGTTTCTCTTGTTTGACTGAAAACAGAGAGCACATTATCTTACTGAATTGTTGATAATTTTTCACAGATATTTCTTAGTTTACAATTTATTTATTTTGTTTCCTTTTATTAAGTATATTTTCATTCCTCACTGATATTGAAAAAGAATGAGGAATTAAATTATATACAGATGAATTACTGATTTAGTATTATTTTGAAGTTGTTTGTTATTGTTGATATTATTATGTCGTTATTATAATTGTTGTTGTTATTTATTATGTGATAAGATTATAAAAGAGAATATTCCTGAGAATTGTGATAAAAGAGAACCACTGATAGTATATTAGTTGATGATAAACAGTCACATCTTGCTAGCAAAATATCTAATACTCATATCTAAATGATTGAACTTTATTAAATGACTGGACTTTATTTGATAAGTGCACTTATCAAGGCATAAAACTTATCAAGCTATACCTACTTATCAAGGCATAAAACTTATCAAGCTATACCTACTTATCAAGGCACAAAACTTATCAAGCATCACAAACCAGTACTTTAATTGTTTATTGAACTTAGTTGGGATGAAACTTTCTTATGTTTTTTAACTTTATGATTAACTGGAATTATCCTACTACAGAATCAATACACTGTATTGCCGTAAACTGTATTACTGGCTAATACTTGACATATCTGTGCCTTCATATCCATACCGATAAACTTTTTTTGGAAATGAGAGGTCCATAACTCAGACTGTTACTGATTAAGAGGACTATTAGACATTTATACTTTTCACTGCTTAGACAAAAATGCTTTGTTTACTTCATTTTCATCCTTTTCACTATTTATGTTTGAAGAGTGAAAAAAAAAATTATTTGTTACTAACTTATTTATATTGTAATTGTATGTATTTCTGTATTTAAACAATTCCCACAGGTTCGCGTTTACAAAAATAACTATTGAATTAACTTTAATAAAATCAAAGAATTTTTGGCATTAACTAGAATACCAGATAAATATTTTGTAATCCAAATTCTTGCTTGCCTTAATGAACTTGTAGATCATCGGATCAACCCGTCATTCGGATTTTTAGGGGGGGGGGGGGATAATGTTATATAAAAATTTATTCCCTTCGTATCCTTCCATTTTATTCGCATTAATATTTTAAAATTAATCTAACTTCTGTCATAGTCAGTATTTCCTTAATTCTTAATAATATCTATTTCTATTTAAAGTCCTTTTAAAAGTAAATATCCGTATATTAATAATTATTTTATTCCAAATCTTAATCTAAAATTTAAGATCATTCGTAGCTTTTATCAGTTCCCCAATCTATAAAATTCTGAGACGCGTTCTCATTTCGAATATTTTTTAAAAGCCATTTTCTTTTTATTATTATTATTATTATTGCTCTGATTCTTTCGCGCGCTGTGGTAGTTTCACTCCAAAATTAATCCGCGACAGGTTCGGAATTCTTTATCGTCTTAGCTCCACCTTCGCACCTCATTTGCTGGGCTGGAGCTAACCTCTCACTCATTGGGTTGTGCGCTCGTGACGTAATTCTGTGTATGTTTCCGCGGAGAGAACAAAACTCGCCCGCACCGGTCAGAGCACGAGATTTTTGACGTTTTCGGAAGCTAAACAAATATGTGTCTGGTATTTTTATGTTCGTAGAATATTCATCTGGCCCAGTAACATCTTAATTCAATGAAGTGAAGCAACGTTAGCCCGAGGGCTATAAGTTTTAGACCTTTTGGGAATTGTTTCTGTGTTGTTCGCCTTCTAATAAAATTATTGTCTGGAGATTGGCTGGATTTATTGGAAAACTTTGGTGGACTCATTTCATTGCCTTCTACTTCGCCATACTCGCTAATATCGACTGCAACATGCTATATCGTTGAAGGACTGCCATTTTTTCATCGAATATTATTCATCGTAATATCTCAACCTCGTCAAAATGCTACATATATATATAATAAAAAAATATGTATAAATTAATTCAATTTAGTATTTATACAGGTGTAATCCATTAAAGCCTTATACTAATGTTTACTTATCTACTTCAAATAAATAATGCTCTAAGCCATCTCATAACATCGCAAATTTTCTTATTAGGTGCGTTCGTAATTATATAAATACATAGCACCTATAGTCGTCGTCTGGTCCGTCCGTCTGTCCGTCCGTCCGCATATAACAACGCAAAAACTACCCAACCGAATGGTTTGAAATTTAAGATATATTATCTTTGCAGAGTCGAGACAGTTCAAATTTTATAAGAATGGAATCAAAACTTTAGAAAATATTAATAAAAACATTTATTAAGAAATTTGATTTTTTTTTTAATTGGTGCTTTCTTGTTATAGGAGCTTTCAAAGTTTAATCGTCAAGCGGCCGAGATGCTTATTTTATGACAGAAATTAATCTTCAGACGATATAATTCATTTCACAGAATTAAAAATCAGCAAGATCTGAATATTTATATAACTAGCTATAATACGAACGCACCTCATTTGTCACGTTTGACGTACAATTTCCAACTTGTTATTAATCTGATGGTATTTCACATACCATGCGTACAGTTTTGAAAATTATTGGTGGGGCTCACTCTTTTTAGGTGCGTTCGTAATTATATAAATACGTAGCACCTATTTTCGTCGCTTGGTTCGTCCGTCTGTCTGTCCGTCTGTCTGTCCGTCTGTCTGTCCGTCCGTCCGCATATAACAACGCAAAAACTACCCAACCGAATGGTTTGAAATTTAAGATATATTATCTTTGCAGAATTTTGTCTAGACATTTCAAATTTTATTAAAATCGAATCAAAACTTTAGGAGGTATTAATAAAAATATTTATTAAGAAATTTGATTTTTTTTTTAAATCAGTGCTTTGTTAGAGGAGCTTCCGAAGTTTAATCGCCAAGCGACCGAGATACTTAGTCTATTACAGAAATTAATCTGCAGACGATATCATTCATTTCACAGAATTAAAAATCATCAAGATCTAAATATTTATATAGCTAGCTACAGTATGAACGCATCTCATTTGTCACGTTTGACGTACAATTTCCAGCTTGTTTACACAAGTAAGTGTATGTGAGTGTAAAAAGATCGATTGACAATTTAATGTTGCCTTTTGCTTTTTTAACTCCCTTTTAAAGAAATTAAACATAATCGTATATTGATAAATAATCACAAGTTAAATAAAACATTAAGACAATATAAAAATTCGAATGTACAGACCCGTTTATAAAATGATACTCGCTGATGTTAGCGAACCGTTTATAATAAAATGACAATAAAATTTGACTTTGTATAACTTTTTTTTTTCTTTTATGAATATGAATATGAATTTTTTTATATAAAAAATTCAAACGTTGAGTATTTTAAATTAAAAAAATAGAGTAAAAAAATTTTCCTAATGCCGTTTATCCTTATAACAAAAGAAAAATAGGAAAAATGAAACATTTAAAAATTCTATAAAATACTAGAAAGTTAAAAAAGAAAAAGAAAACTAACGGCTAGGCCTACAGGCACAGGTAGATTTCGAAGACGCTGACCATAGGGTGCCTGGTTATTGAGAATTGCAGAAAAAAAATGACCTTTTTGCCATGATGCAGCAGTTGGAACCGCCCACTTTGAAATCTACATGTGTTTATAGGCGGAGCCAGCGGGGATTTTTTGTTTTTAATATTTTTTTTTTAATATAGATATATATATTTTTTTTTTTTTTTTTTTTTTTTTTTTTTGCTGTAAGGGTTGGTCCTATAAAAAACTTGTCAATATAAAAGCTGTAGATAATATTAAGAGGATTTATAATAAATTTAATCGGATTTGATATCTTGGGAATTGATGAAGTTATGAATTTTTTTTCTTCTAAAACCCCAATCACCCCCCCCCCTTAGGACATTTTTAATAAAATCAAAAAACTGACATACATGAATTAAGAAGTTATGTTTTTTTCCGTTTTCACAAAAAGCCCCCTCATCTCCCCCACCCCACCCGGTTCGATTTTGCCCATTAACGAACTTGACCGAAATTTTATGTATGAGTTTGGAAGAGATTTGTGCAGAATTATTGAAGTTATCGTGTCCGTAAAAAAGTGATATATGTATATATAATGTTTTAAACTGGGGTTGGTTTTGGGTTCTAGGAGTCATGATCGGTGTAGGTCAATAAATAATAGTTTAAAAATTAATTAAATTATTATATGTTTTGAAAACAATTTAGAAATCCTGAATACATAATTTCAGTAATCCTTTTTCTCTTTCCTGTTACCATATGTTAAAACAAGAAACAGAGCAAAAATTATAATTCTTAATAAACTCACTAGTTCGCGCTTTCTACCAAGCATAAATCAAAGCGGTGAATTTTCCATAATTGTGGCCCACATCAAATTAACACATTGTAATAGAAATTTTTTGGAACAACACGAGTTGCAGTCATGAAATTAAGCGTGATTTTTACAATAAACATTCAATGCTTATAAAAGAGTGTTTAAGAAAAAACTTTTTTTACTTTCATACTTATTTTATGGGGACTTATTTCATGAATCTTATGTAGGTTTTAGCTATAATGTCTTTCTTTAAAATAAAAGTACATGACAATTAATTCATTTCCGAATTAATTTGGGGGAGGGACGCTCTTCCCTTCCCAATTTTTATCCAAACTTGACAAAATTAGGTAATTTTTAAAACATTATTGATGATTTTTTCTTAGAGAATTTTTCTTTTACCGTTTTTCTGATGTTGGGGATAGATAATTTTCACCCCCCCCCCCCTCCAATAGTAATTTCTTTCTTTCTTTTCTTTCTTTTTTTTTTTTTTTTTTTTTTTTTTTTTTTTTTTTTGGTATTATTTACACTGATGTTTAACGAGAATTTATAATATTTAATATATTTTTATGCTATCTCCAAAGTCCAGAAAAAGTCATTTCTGATGATAGTTATTAACTTTTTCTAGGTTAATTAGGTTAACTTCTATGTTGTCTTATATTAGGTTAATTTCCATGAAAAAACAGAAGCATTATTTAATATATAATTTATTAAAATAAAATGTTGTATTAAAACTTCAATTCATTTTATAAAATTTCCTGTTTTATTTGAACGAAATGCACATATTAAAAAGAAAAAAAAATACGGCTTTTTAAATAATTTACAATTGTTTGCTGTAGGGGGTGATAATAATCAACAGTATGAAAAACGGCCATACTAATTAACATTTATTATTAGTCATGTTTTTTTTTAAATACTTACATTTAAGAGAGGAAAATCGGACACCAGTTTGGATGTAGCATTCAAACATTAAAATTTTTTAACAACATCTACACTACATCAAGGACTGTCATTAAAACGAAACTAAAACTATATTCGTAAACTGTTCAATTTTCGAAAATTTCCAAGACATATCGGAGTGCGCCAAATCTAAAACGCCAAGCATCAACCGCGTCATTGACACGTGACTGATAACAGCGAATGAGAACGCAGTTCAAGCTAATAATGCTAAAACGTGACTATCTTTTAGAATCTCGCTGGCAGGAAGGAATTACATAATTACGTATCAGTCATTTGACATACTGTTTGCCGATAAGAAATTTACCGTTTCACTACAAGTCGTTGTATGAGAAAGACTTATTTCCAACAAGCTGGTGAGTATATTTTGTATATATATTTATTATAATATGATTTTAAAATAATTTGTTCAATGTTATAAATTTTATGTTTTAAAATTATTATGATAGAATGAATATCATGTGAATATTTTTGAAATAACAGAACTAAAAAACAATAATTTGAAATAGTAAACTAACTTAATAGTAGAATTTAAATCTATGTAGATATATTTGATAAAACTAAGTTGAAATGAAAAGAGTAGAAGATTAGTCAGACATGTTACATATCATAGAAAGCTTATCACAAAGCAAATTTTTATGCCGGAATACTCATATCAGAAGTTATTACAGAAATTTAACAAGTTAGTAATAGCACAAACTAATGTGAATTAGTGAGAATTTGATGTTACACTATGGCGATTTTTACAGATAGTCGATAACATATAAGTAAATTATCGAGGGAAATGTGCACAGTTTGCTAATTTACTTCCAAGCTGCGTTAAATCAGTTTCTAAGTCTCATCTTATCATAGGTAATGGTCTATATCAAGTTACAACATAGCTTATTTGATTAGCGACTGTTTTTTTTTTCTTCAATTATGTCTTTAATTTAGTTTCTTCAAATTTATGCGAATGTGCTGATAGAGAGTATGTGGTTGTTAGAATAAACATTTGATTGTTTGGGTAGGCATTTGTTTCGATGGTTCGTTGATGGGTAAACAAACGGTCGCTAGGATATACAATTGGATGTATTCATTTGATAGTTAAAACAGGAATCAATGAAATTTACAAACAGGTATAAAGTAAATATTTTTTTTAAGAATTTCGCTAAATTGTAGATTACTTTTAACGCTTTATTAACTTATGAATATTACACACATTTATATATATATATATATATATATATATATATAGTCACATACACACGCACTCACCACCGCACACACACACGCGTATATATTGTTAACTTGTAAATAATTTAAATAAATTAATAATAATTTTTTTAAATTGTAATAATTTTGTATTAAATGGTGATTCTTTAAAAAATTACTTATAAATTTATATATATATTTTTAATTTTTTATCAACTTGTCAATTTTTTTAAACTTGTAAATACAAAATTTTTTTATTAAGTTGTAAATGTATTTTTTTTTTTCAAAACTTTATTAAATTTATTTTTTTTTTCAAAACTTTTTCACTAAGTTGTATGTTTTTCAATTTTATAAATATTATAAGCTGGTCTTCCATGCCCAGTCACGAGGGTTCCTTCACCAAAATCAATTCGGTTTTACTCCAGGTAAGGGCATGGAGCATGCCCTGTATGAACTGCGTAAGACAGTCGAAGACTGTCACGCACGAGACAAAGACTCTTGTCTCATCATGCTCGACGTAAAAGGTGCCTTCAATAATTTATGGTTGCCGGCGATCTATGCTCAACTGCAAAGGATGGGTTGCCCTGAAAACCTCTACAGGCTAGTTCGGAGTTTCCTAGCGGACAGGAAAATCCAATATCGGACGCACAATGTGTCCCTGGAACGCATGTACGACAAAGGCTCTCCTCAGGGCTCGAATTCAGGTCCCTTTCTCTGGAATTTGGTAGCGAACTCCTTGTTGGAGTTGGATCTGGGTGAGTACATGAAACTCATCGCTTATGCCGACGACTTTGCTCTCTTAGTCGAAGCGCCAAACGCCCACGTTTGTGTGAAGCGGGCCTTAGCGAAGATTGCTCGTTAGGCGGCACTGCATAAGCTCGAATTCGCCCCGGAAAAAACCGTAATGGTTTACTTCCCAAAAGTGCGCCGGTTGGGGAGTTACAAGAGGAACCCTAAAACGGCTCCTAGACTCTCCTTCCTTGGAAGACCCATTAAAGTCGCACAAAACACACGCTACCTGGGAGTGATGGTGGACGACAAGTTGAACGGAATGGCACACTGCGCATACGTCAAACAAAGTCTGGTGAACTACGTGAGGGCGACTCGCTCGCTCAGTCAGAGGAGTTGGGGCATCAAAGGGGAAGTACTGAAACGTCTATATAAAAACGGCATAGAGAGGCTCGCGACCTATGGTAGCAGTTTCTGGTGGACGGAGACTGGTCGCATGAGAGAAAGCTTAATCACAGCTCAACGATTGACCCTCATTGCGATTACCAGGTGTTATCGGACTACTAGTTCGGTAGCGCTTCAGGTACTCACCGGGACCCTCCCGCTTGATCTTCAAGTTGAAAGGGAGTATCATCAGAGTCGCGTCCTCCGTCTAGGGGAAGATGCCGAGATAGGTGGAACTATCATTAGATCAGACGAAGTTCAAAAACTGGTGGGAAGATGGTCAGTACATCCCGCGGAGGCTCCTGCCATTGACTGAGGGGAAGCACTCCAAAATACCGGGGAACCCCCCTGCCAGCAGGGGTTGTCGGTCTATACCGACGGGTCGAAAATAGGAGGAGGTGTAGGATCTGGTGTTGCAATCTTTGACGGTGGGGAACTGATTGAAGAACAAACCTATCACCTTCCGCCCCATGCGACAGTGAACCAGGCCGAGCTAGTCGCCATTATCAAAGCACTAGAGCTGTGCAGAGCCCGAAACGAACTTTCATTGTTCAGTGACTCCAGATCGTCGCTGACGGCACTAGCAAATCCGTACTCGCAAGACCCACTATGTGCACGTGTTCACGCGGCGAGAGAAGGCCTCGAGGTGAAGTAGTTCTGGGTTAAGGTCCATGTAGGGATACACGGCAATGAAACAGCAGACCGACTTGCGAAAGCAGGTGCAGGTTTAGATGTCATTGACGTCCCTCTAAGTCTGTCGTCCCGATCCGTAAAATCAAGGATGCGCCAGGAGGTGAAAGCCCTCTCGCAAAGTCGATGGGAGGAGGCGGAAACAGGGAGAAATGTGTTCAACTTAATTCCGAAAGTGTCGGAAGAACGCACCTGGACCGCGCCTCTAATCAACTGGGCGATTACAGGGCATGGACCATTCCCGGAATACTTTCACCGCTTCAGGGTAATACCTCTCACGCGGGGATGCCCATTTTGCACAGACACGGATCCCGCCACGAGTGAACATCTACTCGTAGCCTGTGTTGGAACGCAACCTGTCAGGGACAGGCTCTGCCCGCAGTTAACCGCTTCGACTGTCCGGAACTACTTCCTGGTTCCGGAAGGGGGGAAAGCTCTCACGGCTTTTCTCCAGGAAATGGAGCCGCACCTAAGATAGGCTCCATGAATGGGCAGTCCCTTCCCAGTGTGTCTGAGGCGAAACCTAAGGTTTTTGGCTCAGGTAAGTAAGAACAGGTAAGTGAGGGGTGAAGTTCGAAGAAAAGAGTAACAGAGAAGGAGTGAAGAGAAAGGGAAGAATTCAAGGGACAGATGAAGTGAGAAAAGAACTAAGTGTGAAGAATGAAGAGAGTAAAGGTGAAGATGAAGTTTTAAATGGCAAAATGTAAATACTTGTAAATATTGATGTTTTTATCCTATATAATCCAGCCTAACATGTGAAATAAACGCCGCTCTCGTGCGGCGACCATTACCACCCCTATGGATGTACTTTGTGAAAAAGTAGCAAATTTTCTAGATGTAGCTACTAATTTAATGCAGAACAAATACTTGTAATAATTAAGGACAATTAAAGAGAAGTGGCTCATATCCTGGGTGGGGCGAGAGCTGGCACGTCTTCCTGGTAGAGGAATGACTCTCGAATAAACAACGCGACACGAGTGGTGAGAGAGGGAAGACATCCTATGTCGTCGGTGAGAACTGGGTTCTCACGTGCAGCAGGAAAGCCGTACAAGCATGATTAGACATGAGCGATGGGGCAGCGGTTGGGAAGTCACAATGTCCCAAGTGAAAGTCTAACAATCGTCACGATCTGCTTCAGCAGATATATTTGCGATAACCTGCAGAGGTTGCATGCAGTACCAATCTAGCTTTATCTATTTCCTGCACGGCGTATTTCCAGAATTATCCACTTCCTGCGCGACATACGTCCTGTCTGACTTCCGGTCGCTTACTCCTTCGGTGACCGTCATTGGATTTCGACTGGACCACCGCAAACCGCATGCTGCCGTACACCCGTCACCCCACTACTGTGATATTCAGTCCCTTAAACCATTAAACCTATAGCCGTGTGAAAAAGAAAGAATTACATACTCAACAGGCAGAATAGAATCTTTTCGCTTCCAGCTTTTAGATTTTAGAAATGGGCTGAAATTGCTCTCTCCTGTTTTACTTGTCGTAGTAGTAAGTAAGTAGAAGGTAAAACTAGAAAGCGCCACCGGCGCCCTCACGGCGCCGAGCGAGCCCTTCTCCTCGTCGTGCCCAAGTTCTGAGGAACTTTTAACGCGCCAGGGGCTTTGTCTCACCGTGGCGCTCCGACCGATTCAGAGGGGTCGCATTCCAGCGAGGCCTCTCAATCTTTGCACTGGTGTCGACGACAGAGGTCGTTACGATTCGACGGAAGTTCCTACTCTCTCAAAGGAGACTTCCCCACGTGACACCTGATGAACCGTAGGGACTGTCGAACGGCTTCCTCGCCGAAACCCCATAAGGGAGTCGGGGATTTCACCATATGTCCGGCATCCCAACGGCCCTTGCTTTCCCGCAGAGTCCGATCGTGAAATGCATGGATGGGCAAGCCACTAGTCTCATCTTCCGCGGGCGACGCTACGTGCGCCGAAAGGAGCCTCTGCCGAACATTAGACCTTGAGGAATGTCGGTCTTTGTCTCATAGACGAGACTCGGCCAGGTTGCCCTCGACGAACGGCGCGAGTTTGAACCCGACTAGACGAAACTAGCCAGTAAACCAGCGACTGGGTCAATGACAAGTCAATGACCCCCGTTACGTCGAGTATGGCGACATAGATATCACAGACACATATCACAAATAAAAACAAATAACAAATTAAACATCTAAAAAACACAAAAAGGAAGGAATCAAGAGGCCGCTATCGGACTCTGGAGGACGCGGAAAGTCCCTCCAAGCGCGCCGAAGAGGCGGGCCCGATCGAGGTTAGTGGTTGGTTGAAACTCAGAAGACGAGCCACTCATCCGCCTGCCAGACGTCGTAATTTCTGGCTGCACGAGAGACGTGCTGGACTAGGTTTCGGCCCATGATTTGATTTCGAGCTCAGACATCGTCGTTTTATCGACGAGCCACCGGTCCGCACTCCGTGGCCCTATCTCGAGAAAGGACCCCCCTCCCAGAAACTCTGCAAGACACTTATCGCAGGCTGAGTGCCGTGCTCCTGTGTCGTTGCTTGTTCTGGTCGGGCAATCTCGAACCAGGCTTCGAAGGCGATTCCCAACTGACCCAGCCACAGAGGACTCACAAGGCGACTTACGGGGTCCCAACCCGCTACGGTCGCAAAGTTTTTCACTGGGAACCGAGCAAGTCGTGTTCATCAAGTCCTGCCTGAGCCTTCGTCTCCTCATAGACAAGTCTTGCAGCCGCCCGATCCGATTTAGTTAACTTTTGCCCTCGCGTCACCCCCCGGCAGCTCGATGCTCCGGGCAAGAGGGATTGGTCTATGCAGTGTCCTTTCGCCACCTTTGTCATCCCGAAGGTCCCGCGGAACAAGCATCCCGTGAACCTGAGGCCTCTCGGCGACTACGACACGGGGTGTTCTGCACTAAGGACCCTCAAGGGACGGCATCAGCCTTCCTCCTGGAACACGAAGACCGCACCAATATGGAGGAGGGTGAGATCTCACCGGCTAGACAGACACTGCCTTCAAGCTGTCCCACCACGGCAAGGAGATCGGATTCGTCGGCTGCTGCTCCCCTCGTGTCGACTTCAGCTCCATGTGACGGGCACCCGGACATCTTCCCGACTGAACGGGCCGATTCGGAGAAACACGACGAAGCGTCCGCGCAATGCTCGGCTTCCGGTCACCTCCCCTACCGAAAGGGTCGGGTCAGAATCACCGAGAGGGAGCTTGGGACAGGTAAGTAGAAGGTAAAATATATATAGGATAAGAGCACCAATAGTCAATCGACAACACAAACTCTATTTTTTTTCTTTATTTTTTTGTGGAATTCTTAAAAACAGTACAATATTTTAACAGTGACATATATTAATGTATCCTTTTCTTATAATGTTTTAGCACTTATTTTAAAATATATATTATAGTTTTTTTTTATTAGAAAGTTAAATTTAAAGTAACAAATTCTCTAGTTGTCGATCGTTCAAATCTAGTGTTAGTCGGCCACTTAAGTGCTTTGTTATTGTCATTATCTTAACCCTTTGGGGACGAGCGACACGTATACGTGACGTATAAGATGCTCAGAATCTTCGATTATTCCCACCAGTAACTTTTTATTGTAAGCTTTACCTTATTTAATGACATCATTTCTGCAATTCAATTAGGCGAATTTTTTTTTTTTTTAAACCGGTGGTAAAAGATTAAAAATTTTGTAAAAGACGCTCGTCGCGAAGGGGTTAAAGTAGATTTTTTTTTTAACCGCACAACATTTTTAACAATGACATGTTTTAATGTATATATTTTTTTAAATGTTTCAGCAATTATTTAAAATATATACTTTTATTTACTTAAAAGAAGCAAATTATCTGGCAGTCGGCCTTTCAAATTTTGCGCTCAGCCATCGAAGACCGGGCGACGTCAATAGAAATCGCTCCGTTATCGACTTTCGAGGTGGAATTATGATGCAGGACAAATTTATTAATAGTACATGAGAAAATGACTGATCTGCCTCGCCAAATCTTTGTACGATTTGGTACGACAGCAGAGGGCACCAATTCGTCATTTTGGCGTTATTATTACGTCATCGAGATTCGGAATGAAAATTTATTATGTTTCATATCTCGACTAGTACAATAAAAATATTTCAGTCTGCCTCTGAATATTCTCCTACGATATGAGGAGAACGCGGCTCCAGTTCTTCATATTGAAGGTACTATCTCGTCATCGAGTTTCGGCATAAAATTTAAACACGTTTAAAATATTGACTAGATGGAACCCGTCAAAACTTGACGCAAAAAAATACTATAACAATATCAGTAAAATAAGCTTCTTTATTATTTATAAAGGGGCGCGTATGAAACAGTCTTTCAAATATTTTATTTAATTTTTTTTCCCCAGTCAAATACAGTACTATTTCCGATGCAAACTCCAAACAAACAATCCGTAAATAACTGTGTAATGCACATCAGTTTGACATTACCACCATATTCCCCACGGCAAGAAAAAAAATTCATGGACCTATGAAGTATATACAAATAGTATATTCCTACGTTCATATCATATTCAGTAAATAACAGAACATAGTAAATAAAGCACACATCTCCCTCCCCCCCGCTGTGATAATGCAACTGAATGAGCTCCTATGCGCATGTGCATTGCATCTGCCCAAAAGCACCGTCGAAATTCGACGTTAAAAAAGTTTTTAAATGATTAAATTAAAAGTTTTAAAATGTCCTCTTTAATCATTGTTCGTTTCAAATCCATATCTTCTAAAACGCATCCATTGTTTTAAGCTAATCAATTTTTATGCAAAGATTAAGAAGTTTTTAACAGTAATAAATCTATCTGCAGATGAGGGAGATTTTTAATGTTTTCAAGTGTAATTTATTTGTATGGTTTCTTGGGTTCCTTGACATAATCAGGATGATTATCCCTTTTCCATCACAGTCGGGGATATTTTTCCTCTTATACAGTTGGCAAATGTAAAAAAGTAAAAAAATGCAATTCCTAGCATATCCTGATATCTGATGGAACATATTCATCAACGAATTCAACATATCAAGTTTATGTTCAACATCAACTAAAATTAGTCTTTTTTTTTTCCCTGACAGATTTCTGTTTAGTGCCAAAATGTTCTATCTTATGCATAGTCTGATCTTATGATTTATCACTTCGTTTTTTTTTAATTATTATTCACTTTTTATGATGGTTAGGGAAATCTATTTTCAATTGTGGCAAATTTCCCAGGGGCTATTTTACATTATTGAAGTAAACTGGTGGTCATTGATAAGATAAAATTGAAAAACTTTTCATACTTGAAAATTATTTAATAAAAAAGAAAACTGCCCAGTTAAACTGAGGGCATTGAGCTCACAGGCTACTCACACTAATTGTATATTATACACTTATTTCAAAGAATTTGAAATAAGCCCCTCGAAAAATAAAGAAATCGACAATATATTAAGGGGGGATCAGCCCCCCCTTCCCCCACCCCCTTATAGTTAACAATAAAACCCCCAAACCTAATCAGGGAAGCCCTTTATTACAATGAACATATATACTAAATTCGAAGCAAATCGGATAATTCTGCATGAAAAACTCATTTATCTAAATTAAGGGGGATTACCCCCCCCCTCCCCCATATCCCCCTTTATACTTAACCAATGAACCCCAAGACTAAGCAGGGAAGCTCCTTACCACAATGAGCCTATATACAAAATTTGAAGAAAATCGGATAATTCTCCATGAAAAACACATTCATCTAAATTAAGGGGGGGATAAGCCCCCCCCACCTTTACCCTCTTTATACTTAACCAAAGAACCTCCTAAACTAATCAGGAAAGCGCATCACCACAATGAACCTATATACAAAATTTTAAGAAAATCGCATAATTCTGCATGAAAATCGCAGTTATCTAAATTAAGGGGGGACAGCCCTCCGTTACCCCCTTTATACTTAAACAATGAATCCCCAAAACCAATCAGGAAAACGTTTTATCACCATTAACCTGTATACAAAATTTTGAAGAAAATCGGATAATTCTGCATGAAAAACCCATTTATCTAAATTAAGGGGGGATTAGCCCCCCTTTCCCCCTTTATGCTTAACCAATGAACCCCCAAAACTCTTCAGAGAAGCGCATTATCACAATGAACCTATATACAAAATTTTAAGAAAATCGAATAATTCTGCATAAAAACTCATTTATCTAAATTAGGGGGGGGGGTTATCCCGCCTTTTCCCCTTTATACTTAACCAATGAACCCCCAAAACTATTGACAGAAGCGCATTATCAAAATGAACCTATATACAAAATTTGAAGAAAATGGGATAATTCTGCATGAAAAACCTATTTATCTAAATTATGGGGGGTTAGCCCCCATTTCCCCCCTTTGTGCTGAACCAATGAACCTCCAAAACTAATCAGGGAAGCGCCTTATCACAAGGAACCTATAAACAAAATTTAAAGTAAAACGGTTAGTTCTATCAAGAGTTATCGCGTTACGTACATACATACATACATACGTACGTGCGTACATACAGAACCGGCGGGCACGTAAGCTCTCAGGCTTTGATAGACTGTGAGCTAAAAAGTCGTTAAATTAATCGGCAGTTTTCAAATAAATTTCAATCGAAAGCTATTTTTTTTTCTGATTGATGATGTAAGAATTGAAATTGTAAAATGTAGTAAAAAATAGAAATTTGTAGTATTTCGAAGTGATGTAATCGCGATGAAAGCTAAAGCGATAGCGCTTTTGTTGTCACAACTGTTGTACATTTCTAAAAATTGCCACTGTATTTTGGCTGGCGTCCAAAAGTGGAAAAACATTTTTTGACATCGAAAGAAATAGGACTATGCGCTAATAAGGAACTGCTAAATGAACTTATAATAAATCTACCAAAATAATTCCTATGAAATATTAGTCTTACATTGTTTATTCTAGCTAAAAATACAATAATTATTTCAAGATTTTTTTCTACCATAACACTATTTTTAATAACTTTAAATTTCCTGAAATCCTTTACTTTTGTGATTTTTTTTATTAAAAAAGAAAATCTTCTATCCTATAATTAAAAAAAAAGCAATTGGTAACATGTAATCAAGGTATGCAATCAAGATGAAGAAATCATTACGGCTCCAATTCTAATCTTTATAATTATGAATGCAAAAATCAGTAAAATTATGTCATGTTAACACAATCATATACATTTTTCTCTTTAGTTTTATCAATGTTAAAATGCACTTCAAGCTAAGCATAACGTCATTTTCACCGACGCAAACTTTTCACACGTACTTCATATACCTTACATTAATGCAAACACCATGTACACAAATATAAATATATTTTGTATTTAATTGTAATGAAAAAATGGCATCAACAAAGTTGTAATGCATAATGATAAAATAAACCCAATGGACAATATTCCCGTGACGTCACAATAAATATGAATTTTTATTCGCTTATAAAACACGCCGATAAGTATTTTTACCGAAGTGCTTCGGAACGGTAGGCGTTATCCGAATATGACGTCATTAGCAGACGTAAAAGTTTAATTGAAAATTACGGTTAATTAATTAAATTTTCGAACAAACGAATGCACGATAACAAATCTGTGTCCAAATATCTTTCATTTAAAAAAAGAATGATGTAATTTGATGCAGTAGTTTGTTCTCACGGATTGTCGAAAGAAATCGCTTAGCGTTTTAAATATATAGATTGCTACAGTATAATTATTTCAGTCTCTATCGTGATATCTTTATACGATGTGAACAGAACGGAGTACCAAATCGTCATTTTTCGGTACTATCTCGTCATCGAGTTTCGGCACACAATAAACATATCGATTAGTATAACACAAATACACCAGTCTGCCTCGTTAGAACTTGGCACGATAGAAACAAAACGTGGCACCAATTCTTCATTTTGGCGGTACTATCACGTCATCGGTTTTCTAAATGAAATTTTAATATGTTGCATAATAGGATTTGTCCAATAAAAATACTTTAGTCTGCCTCGTGATATCTTAGTACAATACAAGCCGAACAAAGTGGCAATTCGTCAATCTGGCGGTACTATCTGCTCATCGAATTTCGGAATGAAATTTTAATATTTTATATATTTCCATTAGTACAAGAAAAATATTTCAGCTTTCCTCGTGATAACTGCTATTGTAATAAATGGCAAATGGTAAAAAGAATTTTTTTTAAATTAACAAATAGCAGAATAATATTTAAACAGCAGATTTTATTTTTTAAGAAAAAAAATTCGAAATTTAAAAAGTTAATATTTTTTTAATAAGTGATAGTATCTGGAAAGCTTATATTTAGTTAATTACAGACTACACTTAATTACAGAGTCTAAGTTGAATATATTTTTTTCTATCTTAAATTTTATAATTAATGAGTTTTTTGCGTATAATTTTATCCAGAACCCTTAACAGCAGGGGTGCAAAAATCTAGGAGCCAGTACGCTGATTCCCACCACTAAATTTTATTGGTATTCTTCGTCAAATTTGATTAGTATACTTAGCTAAAAATTTATCAATATTCTTCTCAGGCGAGGAATACTTAAAATTTAGTGGTGTAAATCGGCCCATTAGCGATTTTGCATCCCTGCTTAACAGAATTAGAAGTTTTAAACATTGTAATTTTTCGGAGAAATCAGGACTCCCAAATGCTCCGCCAACTGTGTACCAATATTTTCTAACAGAAAATTTCATGGTAGGTTTCTACAACATTTCTCCAAAGTTGGTTTCTACAAAAAATTTAAAAATAATTTTTTTTCTAAGAAAATACCGGTATTCAAAAAGCGGACCATTTGGGAGCCCTGTACTTTTAAAACCTCCAAGGTAAGGCACTTCCGTTAATGTTTCACTTATGCAAAGTTAAGTAAAGAAAATATCTAAAAAATTAAATAATTAAAAATTAAATAATTAGAAATAAAATATAATTAACAAATTAATTAATTAAAAATAAAATAAAACGCTGTAGCTTTACCCTCTTTTTGTTTCTATGTGCAATCCTATTAAATTACATGATGAAATCGTTAATTAAATCATCTTTATTACTCCACTAGCCCTTTCTCCTTTTTATGTTTAAACTCCGCCTTCAACAGTGTAATATGCTTTCATTTATAACGTAAACATTAATGCAAAAATTTAGAAACAGTATGTTTTTCGGAGTTCTATGTCGGAGAATTTTATTTTGAATCTTATTCTATTATTTTTTCTTAACAAAATTAGATTATTAAACACAGTAATTTTCCGAAGACATGACCCGCTGTTTGTATCTTTAAAAGCCCCCAATGCAATGGCTTCTGTCAAAGTTTCACTTAAATAAAGTTAAAAAAAGAAAATCTCTAAAAAAATAAATAAAGCATAAGGAATATCATGGATAATAATCATTTAATTTTTATGCATTCAAAATATAAATGATAATGTGTACCGACTTTCAATGTTTTTCATTGACAATATTGCTATTTCGAAATTTCAGTTCCATATCTCTTTTAGATGTTCATTATCTTTCTTAACTGACAGGCTTTGGATCCGAATATTCTGGATGTAACTTTATCTTTTTTTTTGTTTATATGTGCAATGTGATTAAATTATACGTCGGAAAGATGTTAAACAGTCTTTCCGCTCACCTCCTTTTTATGTTTAAACCCCGCCCATCACCAGTATAATAAATAGCTTTTCATTTGTTATGTAAACATTAATTCAAAAATGTAGCAGCATAACATTTTTCGGACTTCTATCTTCAGTTCTTGTTAAATAGCAATGTAAAAAGTGTTTGAACAACATTTCAAATAATAAATACTCATATATGGTAATATATGTCATTCGTATTAGGGACTTGTAAAAAAATTCTAATTCACTCACCAAATTTCATAATGTATAATTTAACTCGAAATGTTATTGAAAACACATTATAAAGAAACGCTGAAAGAGCAAAATGTATGTAATTATTACTTCTGATTGGTCTAGTATAAGATACACACACCCCATACCGTATATATAAATATGGAGAATTTGAAATTGTGTAAGGTTGTTATAAAAATTTTCTTCATAAAATTTTGGTCGTAGACCGTAACCATGGGGTGAAAAAAAGCCAATGTTTAGGGCAGAGTATTTTCAATCTTTAAATGAGGAATTGTGTTGTTCGGCCATTAAGAATTTTGCGATTTTTTTCTTTTTATGCCTATTTACACAAATATTTGTATATACTATTTATATAGCTACCGACTGCACAATTTTGTGATGCACACACACATATATATATATATATTATTCATTATCTTTTTCCCCCTCATAGCTGTCCTGAAACACAACTATGAAAAAAATTAATATATATATATATTAATATTTACAAGCGGTCGTGAAGAGAAAACTGATTGCTGGCGAGCAAACAACATGTGAGAAAAAAGAAGAAAGAAAGAAGCACTAATTTACAGAATACAGGTCGATGGAAAATAAACTGAGTGAGTAATAAAGCACTGCGCTAATTTACTTTGTTTCTCTAAGCCAGTAATTGTTTAAGTAATATATACAATGAAATTAATAAAAAACAATAAACTTAGATTCAAAGATTGCATTTATTCTTTTGAATAGTAGCACTTCCGCAGATACAAAGTCCTTACATATGGCAAAATTAATTTTTTATGAAGAAGACAATGGACACTGACAGTTTCATGATTGCGAAGGCCAGTAAACTAAATTAATTTTTATTTCTAACTGCAGTGAAATAGCAAAATTTAATTGTGCATATTTCTTTCTAATGATTAACCGAGGAGAACTTAGTACCATGTAGGCGCTCACTCGTTATTTCAAGTAGTAGAGATCATGTGCGATAGAAGGTTATATACAAATTTTTTTGATTAATAAATCTTTATTGTATTTTACCGGTTTGAGTTGAATATTTTTATTATGATGTCCTTGTTCTTTTTAATGGGGCATTAATTTTTACATTCAACCCCGTACAGTTTTTTCTATGCATTCAAAGTGTCGTTATTATTATTATTTTTTTTTTTTTTCAAATGAGCTAAGGAGAATATCTCTCAATTTAATCTTGAAAATCTTTTTGGGAGGTATTTTCAACAAGAAATTTAAAATGTTAAATACGTTTGTAACTGTTTGAACAAACGTGGGGAGAAATCTCTGTAGCACCTGAAAATAGTCTCTGATCTCCAGAATGACTTATAGCTTATATACATATATACATATATAACAATTAAGAGATTTTTTTCATCGGTGAAATACTCTTGCTATTTATCTATAGGATTTAGATAAAACATCGTCTCGTCTTATTATTTTATCTATAGGATTTTCGGTAATTTTTACTATCGGTAATCATTTTTATCATATTAGTTTTATTTAAAAATTGCATCGCATAGGGGAGTTATTGTTACATTACCAATTACTAAAAAATATTTTTCAGAACGAAAATTTTCGTCATGATTTTTGATAAATTGAAGTATTATGGAAACTATTTCTATTTATTCCTTTTTTTTTTTTTTTTTTTTTTTTTAGGTTATAAAATTAAATTATCGTCTTCATCAAATCTAGTAAACAATAACAATAATAACAATAATAATACTTAAATATACAAGTTTCAGATTGGTAATAATAACAACTAAAAAATTTTGAACAATAATTTATTTAAAATGATGCTCTCGGCATATAGACAAGATGACAGCTCAATCTCGTATGCACGTACGGGTAAACCTTTTTTTTTTTTTCTAAATTTACATACCCAACAAAATAGCATAGCAGTTTTGAACTATTCGGAAAAAAAAACAAAAAAACAAAAACAAAAGACAGTTAGTCTATACAGGTAGTCATTTTACTTCGATGTATCTGTGTAATCCTACATCTACATGTGGGTCTAGATGTAAACAGGGAAAATGTATATATAAAAAAATAGAAAAGATACAGAAAATGAATACAAAAAATGTACATTCGTGATCAAGTCGAGGGAGGAGCTAGTTGGTCACTCATGCACATCCTTTTCTGTTTTAGCTAAAATATTATAAAATAAATCCATCGAGATGATTTCCCTTAGCTAGATAACATATTACTCCAATATAATGATTCTGCATATTTATTAATTCCTTAAGAAATACATTAATTCCCAATACTGTAAATAGTTTTAAAAAAAATTTTGAACAGTAGTGTTTATTTTCATTAACACTCTGTTAAACGGTCACGAGTAGTTCCACCAGTGGCGTAACTAAGGTGTGCGCGAATGTGGTGCGATTGCTGTGGGGCGGGAAGATACTCTGGTTACTACTAACTTCATACAATTATTTTGTCCTCGTTTAAACGCTAAAAATTTTGCGAGTACACAAGGCAAAAATCTTTAAATTACTGGTATCCAGGGACTCTGAACCCCCATCCTGACCCTACGTGATATTTCTTGCCTTATATATTTAGAAATATTTTGTTCTACTGTAAGAAATTTGTCTTAAATCTATATTGTGTAAGATATTTACAACTGCATGTACTTGAAAAAATATCGATGAAATCAACGAGCCAAACGCATTAAAAAATTTTTGGGTCTCCAATACTTTTTTAAATATTTCATTCCATATTAAAATGCCGCCAACAAAGTGTTCACATAACCGTAGCTGAACAAGTCATGTCCAGAACACTTAAGTCCGCCTATATATATATATATATATTATTTATTTATTTATTTATTTATTTATTTATTTATTTATTTTGTAAAAGTTTAGTAAAAAATTTTATGATAAAGAATATGTTTTTACATCACATATTTGGGAATATTTTGTAAAACTGTGAGGAATTTTATATGAAATACATATATTGCAAGATAGTTACTTACTATATAAATAAGTTGAAAATGGTATCCAGGCAACACATGTATCAAAGATATGCAGTAAAGGGCGGGGCTTCTATAGTTTCATAAACCAGATTTTATTATTAGACTGTTGATCAGCAAATTGCAGACTGCTATTTTTAATTATATTTAATATTTTATCTACTGATATTTCTAAACATAATAATATACCTTGAACATTAGTAGAAATCTTCATCGAAGATTATTGTTACAAATCGTACTAGGTCAAATAATTAAATAATATAGTCGCCAAGTAGCAACCCTGAAAGTGTTAATAAAATAACGTAGGTGGACTTAAAGAAGTTAAAAAATTCAGGATTAGTAATAGATAAGAGTAAATGCATTTCATTTATCACTGACATATATGTAAATACTACATGATTAGCAGAATTTATGCTTTAAGTTTTAATGAATATGGTGTTTAATCATAGTAACTGTTTTGAAATGGAGCAAGGCTATTGCTAAAATTTATTAATCTAATGTTGTAACTCCCATCTTAACAAGTGGAACTGTGGGCCCAGCCCATTTCCACACTTTTTGATTGTTTCGACTAAATACTAGACTAATATTTAGGCTAGTATTACTAGCTCATAAAATGTGTATTTCTTGGTCATTTTCATGATTTTCTAATTGTTAACCATATGCAAAGTGATTATAATAAAGACCTTTCCAACACTTTATAAACTGAGCCGTCTCTAGTCAAAGCAAGACCGGGTGCGAGAAATTTTGGCCTTACAAGGCTGCCACTGGCGATTATTTTTTAATTCTATCTCGAACTGCTGTTTCAAAACAGAATTTTTTCACATTCACTATGACTGTAAACAGAATTTTTCACACATAGCATGACTGTTGCCGAACAGTTGATGTCGGTTAAGGGGCTTACAAGTCGCGATCAACTTTACTCAGTTTGTGAGTAAAGTGTCTCGTAAATATTCAGCCGTTGGGAAAAGTTTAATGTAGTATTAACTACATAAGAAAGAACAATTAAAAATAAAAGAAAAATTAAACAATGGGATTAAAGAGACATATACTACAAAATTTATTTTTTGTTAAATAGTGGTGCGAATAGAATATAAAATAGTCGCCAGTAGCATCTCTGGTCTTACCATTCTACTGAACTGATTAATCCTCTATTCTTTTCACAACGTAATCACCTTTCGAAAAAAATTACAGGACATACTGATACATATAAACAGGAACTAGGATAATAGTTTAGAGGTTTCCACGGTCTCTGACCGATTTTGACTTTTAATAACACTTTTTTTTGAGAATTTCCGTAAAAACGTGCTCTATGATTGTAGGGATCATATTTCAAAAAAAAAAAAAAGTTTTAGACATAAATAAAATGTACATATGTAAAATAAAATGACATATGTAAAATAAAATGACATATGTAAAAATTCAGTAAAAATGACTACTAGTTTAACATGTTCATTATTTTAAAACAAATTATTTACATAATTATTTACATAATGATATATCGAAAAAAAACCCACAAATTGTGAAAACTAATTTAACGATTGCAATTTTAAAGCATTTAAAGGGAAATGGATGCAGTGAAAAGCTTTTTTCGCATGTTTTGAATTATCGGATCTTCTTGAGAATATACTCAGATGTCTTAATTCAGTTTAACCCCTTGAAGGTCACCGGTATATTATATGTACCACTTAATTTTAATCCCAAAATGCCACAATGGCACCAGAATTTTATAATTAAATTATGAATTTATAAGGTACATGAGGAAAAGCTTTTACTTATTTAAAAATAAATTCGTTCATGAATCCTGGTGCCAATCAATCATTTCAATATTTTAGCTACAAGAGTACTTTGCCCCTGAAGGGGTTAAGGCAAAAGTTGGAAAATTGATATTTTTCCCAGTCTTACAGAAAAGTAACTATGTCGTGTTACACTATAAATAATTAATAAACAAATAGTGCCGTTTATCAGTATCACCTGCCACACAAGTTCTTAGCATTCATATTCAAGTCAGTCCATGCACATTTCGAAATTTACCGCACACCGAATGCCGCTTAGACAGGGGTGCAAAAATCTAGGCGCCAATAGGCTGATATCCACCACTAAATTTTATTAGTATTCTTCGTGAGATTTTATTAGTATACTTCGTATAAACTTTATCAGTATTCTTATTAGTCGAAGAATACTAAAAATTTAGTGGTGGGAATCGGCCCATTGCCGCCTAGATTTTTGCACCCCTGGCCTAGACTAAAATATAATTATACCAACAGATTAAATATAAGCTATGAACAATTTATTCTTTACTAGAGAAGGCCTCCTTAACCCTTTGAGGGACGGTGGTATATATTATATACCACCTAATTTTAATCCGATTCAAACCAGAAACTTTTAATAAAATTTTACTTTTTTAACTTTGACGAGAAAAAGTTGAACAATTGCTTATTCTTATTCTGAACTAAATTCTTTCCTAAATTCTGGTGGGAATTCAACGTTACAGGAGCACAAGTGCTTGCCCCTGAAAGGGTTAAGCCAAAGCGTGGTTTTGCGTTAACCCTTTGGGTACTGATTTATTTGAAAAAAACAAACAAACAACAACAAAAATAAACATACAGAATAGACACACCAGAAATTTGGAATATTTTTTTTTGTGTATTTGTTGACAGATATTCCCTGATTAAAAAGAAGCGAGAAGTACTGTTTGAATTTTCTGATATAAATTCGAAATTTCTGAATAAAAAAAAAAAAAAAAAAAAAATCAGTGGACAATACTGATGACGAGTCTCAGTCGTCAAATATACCGAAGGGGTTAACAGGGTTCCCTAATGGTCAGAGTTTTGAATACCCTTAGAAAGATTTTATTTTTAGATTTTTTTTGTAAATTTTGCAGAAAACACATTCGGAGGTAAATTTTTGCGGAAATGTTGTCGAAACCAATCATGAAATTTTCTATTAAAAAATACTGATATATAGTTGGTGACCATTTGGGAGCCATGCGTTAATAATGCGTATTATTTTTTTCTCTAAGCCGTTAAATGTCAAACCAATACGCCTAACATTTTATTAATAAAATATTTTACATTCTATAAATAAACACGTTTAAATATATATAAATTATCACACAAACAAACGAATACTAAATATTTAGATATTTATAAATTCATTTTTGTTCGTGAACGTATGAAATTGTCAGGTACTCTTTTCCAGAAACTGAAAAATCGAATGGTTTTTACTATTTTTTGATAAAAGTGAAGATCGATCAGAAAATTCTGTGAAAGTTCAATGCAGACAGTTCATCCAAAATAAAGTATATAATTTAAAAAAGAACCTTTATTTTTAAATATTTTTATTAATCTGAAAGTCAGAGCCAGTTTCGCCAATGTAGCATATTTTTTAATTCTACTAATTACTAGTATTAATTTTCGCCTTATTTAATCACAGGATTCTGTGATTTCAACATTGTCAAAAGTCACTAGAAAACTTTAAAATCACTAAAATTTGAGAGTAAATACCTCAACAGATGGCACTGCGGCGGTGTGTTTGTCGATTTTCGCGATTATCTTGAAGGTAGGGTAACCAGGAATAAAAGTTTTGTTGCAAAAAAAAATTACATTTGTAATATGAAACGTATAAAGCTCAACAGGTGGGGCTGCTATGATTTGTTTTTCAAGATTTCGACGATATCATCTTGAATGTTAAGCAAAAAAAAATTCTTATCTGAAGATACCAGGAATACAACATTTGTTGTTAAAAAAATACATTTGAAATGTGAAAAGATTAAATTAGTAAATATTTGGAGTATTTTAATAATGATGCCCGTAAATATATATATATATCCTTGAACTCTATATGAATTATATAAGGGAAAATAGTCTACTTATAGATTATGAATTGCAAAATTATATTAGAAAAAAATTATAAAAATTACGTATATTTACAACTCATAGTTTTTATGAAAATTAAATTATTTATTTTTTTTTTTTCGAAATACAATCCGAAAAAATTATGAATTGTAATTTTTATTATGTGTAAACAATAGTTTTCAAATATTATTGTAATGTCAGAAATATTTTACGGTAAAATTTTAGTAACAATAATGTGAATTCTTTGTTCACATATGTATGTTGCAAATGCAAGTTCAGCCGCTAAGCGCTAAAAAGCTAAAAGGAAGGAGCAAACAGACTACTTCGCTATCTATGATTTGTTGTCTAGAGTTCAGCATGCGACCTCTTTGCCAAGTTTGTCTCTGCCTCTGTCTTTTATTGAGTCTGCCCTCTCTTTTGTTGATGACAGCAGAACTTTTGAAAAAGAAAGGCAAGGTGGAATGATTTACAAAAGCTCAAGCAAGTGTTGTCTGTACGCAGTCTTGGTGTTTCCAACACCCAATAGTACGATAATTAAGACGCACTAAGGGATGAGCGTTTTTACCCTTATTGAAAAATGAAAACGAACAGTATTTTTCAGAGTCACCAACTGTTTTTATTACCTGATTCCAAAGAACAGACCACGTGGCGTTGAATTGAACATTAAGACATGTTTCTTTAACTGCTACTGCAAAGAACAGGGCTTAGGTTGTTCGTTTTCAAAGACGACAGAGAAATCTCTAGAGCTAATAACTACTGTCTCATCTCCTATACTGCTACAGAAGAGGATTTGAATTATTAGGTGTCTCGGATTCTGATACAGCGCAATAAACAACAAAAATATGAATTACAACTAATGTCAAAATATTGCCACGATACGCGGCAAAATCTTATTGAAAATCACATTAAAAATTCAGAAACTGGATAAATCACGGATGACAAAATTCACTATATTAGGCAATATGTTTGAAACCGAAATTTGTTTTACGAATATCAAAAAATAGCAGCAAAACAAGAAAAAAATGCTAAAAGTCGCGATAGAAATCGCTAAAAATGAAAAATTGCTCAGGTCAAAATGTAGTATATTAAGTAAAAAATTTGAAAGAGCATTCCTTTTACAAATGTAAAAAAAAAAAATCGCCGCAGAACGCTTAGAAACGTTTAAAATCACATTGAAAATGATCACATGAGGCCAAAAAATTACAATAGCGGGCTAAAACATTATGACTTTGACTGGGCATTATCATGAAAATTTTAAAGGAACTCAAACAAACCGCTAAAATTATCCATGTCCTGGATAACTCTTTTTAAAGTTCCAACGAGGAGTACTGTGTATTGTTTGTCGACCACAAGAATAGCTCCTGCCGAGAAGTCTGCTTAGCGGCGGTCGCTATAGTAACAAGACCTGTCCATTTCGAATGGGGAATATGCGTGTGAGGAATTGGCGGAATAAAAGGTTAGATCACGTCATTCTTCTGCTCGGATCTACAGCAGTTGCGTTATCTTATTTTGGATTTAATTTTGCTTTTGCTTTTAAAATTATTTGTTCCCATTTGTTTAAATAATTTTGCTAATTTGTTAATCTAGAGAGATGCCCTTTCAGTTTAGAAAAGGTGAAGTCTTGAAATCGCAAGCACGTAAAATCATATATAATGTTGCAGAATTTTGTTCCAGTGAAGCTTCGTCTAAAGATGTATTAATTCCACTATCACAAGCTCTGAAACGGGCTTCCCGAGCAATTGGATTTCTGAAGCTACAATAAAAATAAATAAGAAATGAAGTTTCTGCATTGGGCTCATCGCTACAGATTTAAAATCACCTGGTAAACATCGTAAAAGACCTAGTGAGCGAAACTGCGAAATAGGTGACTTTGACAAGTGCGTTATATGTCAGATGATTCAACACTTTCATATAAGAGATAGAAAAGTACCATCTCTCAGAAAATTATTACTCGTGTTGAAAGGAAAAATTGGATTTTCGTGGAAAAGAGACACATCGTGCAAAGTCTTACATTCAATGAATTTTCGATGGAAAATGTGCATGAATAAAAGAAAAGTTCTCATGGAAAGGCCAGATATTGTTTTTTGGAGACACAAATATTTGAGAGAAACGAGAGGTCATAGGAAAACTGGATGACCGATTGTCTATATTGATGAAACTTGGGTCGATAGCAACTTAACATTTAGGAAATGTTAGCAAGACGACACAGTTTTGGGAGTTAAAGCAAATGTTAATGTGAAAAATAGACTTATAGTTGTTCATGCTGGATCATCAACAGGTTTTCTTACGGATGCTCAACTAGTATATATATCATCGACAAAAAGCGGTGACTATCACGGGCAAAGGAACTAAGCTTCTCAAGCTCAAAGTTCATCTCAAGCTTTTTAAACTCCAAACTTCCGCCCTACGCTTCTCTTCTAATTCCAGCTTACGCTGTTCTAACCTACGTTGTTCTTCTTCCCGAGTTGCAACTTGATTCCTGACTAATGAATTTACAAAATCAACATCGAACGAGGGGGAGGATTTAATTTTTTTCCGCAATGTGACAATGGTCATACTGGTTTGCACATCTAAATTCATTTCTAACGCAACCTGGGACAAATCCTCTTTGGAGCTTTATTAAGTTCAGACATTTTAAATTTTAACTAGCCGAAAACCCTATAAATGCCAAAAATTCGTTTAAACCGTACCCCAGACGTGAGCTTTGTCGTTACAAATCATATAAACTTTTAATAAAATAAAACAGTGAGCTTTAACCACAATACGAACTCTTACTAAAAAACAGAACAAAGATTAAATCTCTTTTAATAAACTGGATTTCATAACGCGACACATTCAAAACAATATTTCAAATGAGACAAAAAAAAACATAACTGAATAGTAGTCACTTAAATAATATTCTAGATGAAAACAAAACACATAACTGAATAATTGTCACTTAAATAATATTCTAAATGAGATAAACACACATAACAGAATAATTAAATTTTCAACCAATATTATTTTTAGATTACTAAGACAGCTTAATATCGATTTTGTTCAGTAGAACTTAAAAAAAAACTTTCTACCTTAAAAAAATCAAAACAACAAAACTTGCATAACTTACTCATTCACTTTTAAATTTCACAACAATGCTTCTTTTCTCAATAAATCAAGATCTCAGAATTAAATACTTACGTTCAGCATTAAATAAGAACAAATATTTATATCGAAACTGTACTCAATTATTTTAAAATCAATAATAAAAGAAAAACAAAAGTAATATCAATTCTTTTAAAACTAATAATAAAAGAAAACAAAACATCTTTATGATAACTGCGATAAAATTACGAATACTTTATATTATTCTGACCTGAAACCGATAATACAACAATTGTACTTGAAACTGATATCAGTTTTACTTTTTTTTTCTTCTAAATCAATAAAAACTTATTTCAACACAGTCAAGATAAGCATTTAAGAATAAAATCAAAAGTAGGGGAGGGGGGGAAGGGGTTATAATGTAAGGACAACATAAAACATAACAAAATAATGTAAGAATGAACCAAAATAATGTTATGAATAATCTAACGGAATTTAAGAATAATCAAACTGAAGTTAATAATAATCCAAATGATGATAAGAATAAGAATGCATTCTTTGTAGCTATGAACAAAAATTTACGGATGCGTTTAAAACACACGTGAACAATTTGTAGAACTTTGTAAACACACATAACGTATTATTTTCTTGGGCGTACACGAAAAAATTCTTAGAACTTTAAAACGAAGATTAATAACACATGTCACAAATCATAGGATGCAATGGCGACGATCGCTTGCGCCATTTTCTGGATTATAACTGCTGAGAAACGAAAAAGCTTCCAAAACTTAAATACGATCCTTCTTTATTTAAAATGTATCACTGGATTTATATTTGGAGAAATAAATCAGAGAGCACTTTCACCGCGGATCTGTAGCCCGAAGTTTGGTAGCCAAATTGTATCAACACTGTCGAATAATTATACCTTTAGAATCTAGGGACGGAAAGAATAGTTCTTTTATAACACCAGAAAGAACTCTTTGCTGGCATTTTCATATATTTTATTACTTGTTGTCACAAAAAAAAATCACAAAACGGCACATTACGCACAGATATATAAGACTGACATTTCACTTTTACATTCTTGGAGAACAAAAAAACACACACGTTCTATTTACACCACCGCTCTTAAAAAAAACGAACTTATCGGCTAAGCTCACGCGTCGTATCTGATCAAACGTCTCTTTTCAGCTCACGTGATGCGCTGCGCATTTCGCCGGGAAAGTCCATATTTTCTGGAAGGGGATTTCTGGGTTACAGTATAATTTAATTATTTAAAATTTTTACTACCAGCTGAAACGTTTACTCAGTTCGATTCTTATACAATGTTTGCGTTAAAAAAAGCTAGCAGACAGTGGCGTAACCAGAGAAGGGTGGGGGGTCCAAATGCTAAGGAAACCAGTAATATTATAAGGTTTTCTTCGCCTTCAATATCACAGAAAATTCTCCGATTAGATAAGGCAAAAATATTTTTAAACATATATTCGTATTCTTTTGTGCAGCCCCGTAAAATAATTATAAATGCTATATTCACCCTCTTCAAGAAAAAAGATGCTGTAGTTGACTGCAGCAACATACTAAAATTACATTACAGTTAGCGTTCTACAAATGCCACATTTAACATATATTCGTATTCTTTTGTGCAGCCCTGTAAAATAATTATAAATTCTATATTCACCCGCTTCAAGAAAAAACATGCTGTAGGATAGATAGACAGACAGATATAGAAACAGACAAATAGAAAAAGAACCTCCTGGAGCAATAAGCACTTATGTACTACTGTGCTAATCATACTTAATCATACTTATAGCCCAGTCAAATTGTAGTTTGAGGTGGAAAATTCTGGTGTAATTGTTTTTAGTGGCTTATTTTATGTTTTTTGGGGTGCTGAATACGAATCTGAAGTTTTCCAACAAAATTTCGTTCGGCAAATTTGTTTTTTTTTTTTTTTTTTTTACAAAAACCTGTAAAAATGCGGACTTTTTTCGTTTTTTTCAAAATAACTCCAAAATTGTGCATTTTGCGTGAAAGTCGGCAATATATGAGTTAAAGAGAATAAAATTTCCTACTTTTTATGTATTGAAAGTTTTTTTTTTCTATGATCAATGGTTTAGCCGTGAGAGTACCTCAAAAATGGGTATTAAAAACAAAAACTGTAAAAAAACGGGAATTACGGCATTGTATGCCGATGTAACATGGAAACAAACCATTTAACGCAAATATTAACCATCAGTGATACTAAAGATTATATTATTGACTATATTTTATGCATTTAAGGTAGGGGAAAAGTGTGGATCTGGCACCAGTGGAAGTTTTGAGCAGTGGAGTATCTCCACCTCCTCTCAAGAGTCAAAGGTGCTCCTCCTCCGGAGAGCTAGTACGATAAGAGAATATAAAATTTTGAAAAAGGGGGTAAAATTTGGTACAGGAGATAAAACTATCTAAAATCTTCGAAAAACAGTAAGTTTTGGAAAATAGCAATAAACACTTAAAAAAAAATCAATTGAACAATTACATAAATATAATAATGAATCCTCTTCAGACACACAAACAATATTTTTAATTAAAAACTTAACATTTAAATATGTGTATGTTTTTTCTCAATTTGTGAAAGGTATGTGTCATTTGTTAAGTACAAATAGAAGGATAGTGCTGTAGTTGTGTTCGATGGTTACCCTGAAGAAAGTTGCAGAGGTACTAAATGTATTGAGCGAGCAAGAAGATCACGCAAACAAACTTCAGTAGATTTGATGTTCGACAAAACAATGGTGCCTACAGTACCACAAGATAAATTCCTAGGCAATATAAAAAACAAAGAGCGTTTTATTTTAATGTTGAAAGATAAATTTGCAGCAGCTGACATTCACACAAAACAGGCACGAGAAGATGCGGATACGCTGATTATCACCACAGCAAGGGACCTTGCGCAACAACATAACTCTGTAGTTATCGGGGGTGAAGACGTAGATTTGCTGGTGATCATGATTGGTCTCTGTAGGGGCATACATTCAAATGTATATTTTTTAAAGCCAGGCAAAGGGACAGTTTCACCACTCATTTTTTCTCCTGACTGCAAACTTGAACAATCGGTTGCTGACAACATATTATTTTACATGCCATGAGTGGTTGTGATACTACTTCAGCCTTTTTCAAAGTAGGAAAAATGAGGTTTCTTCAGACTCTCAAAAGAAACCCGGCATTAATTAAAGCCATTGAAATTTTTAAAGAACCTATGGCAGATGCTGATGCAATTACTGATGCTGGCAATCGTTTTTTGACTTCCTTGTACAAATTATCTGACAAAGAAACCACGTCATTAAACAAATTGAGGTATCTATGCTACCTTAAGTCTGCATATAAGCTATCAACCCATTTGGCGTCCCTACTTCCTACGGAGGCTGCAACTAAACAACATTCTTTAACGGTGCATTTTCAAGTTCAGCAACGGCTTGGAAATGAAAAAAATCCTGAAAAATGGGGTTGGAAAAGCACCAAACATGGTCTAGAGCCAATAACCAGGCTAGAGCCACCAGCACCTCAAGCCGTTCTAAAACTCATTTCTTGCAAATGCAAGAAGACATGCCGTAAAAACTGTGGATGTAAAAAAGCAGGCCTCAGCTGCTCTAATATGTGTCTAAACTGCGAGAGCAGTTGTAATAACATACCTAATATTGAAATAGAAGAAAACGAGGATGACCCGGAATACCCTGAAGTACTTGAAGATAATTATACATAAATCATTCCATTTCACATTTATTTATTCATTCATTTTTAATTTGGTGCGGTCAAAATATGTATCCCAATACACTGTGCATAACTATTTAGTTTTTAGACAATTAAAACTATGTCATTAATTATTTTTTAAAACCCTGATACGTAGTATAATAGCTTTTTTGCTCCCTGATTTGGGGTCCAAAAGTGACCGATTCCTGAAATGAGCTGTAAAAGAGGGCTGATATTAAAAAGAGGTAAAAATAATGTTATGATAAAATGCTGTATGAATCTTAACTTAGTTATAATTAATTCCACCGTTTAAAAAAATATTATACACACCAGTTCTTCTCCGGAGCATAAGTTTCGATCCTCGGAACAAAAACGGCTTTTCCGCCCGTATGCGTAAGTAGCTGTTATATAATTAATTTCTTTTTTATAGGTGTAGAAGACCTAGAAGGTATATCCTCAGTAAACATGAAACCATTGGCCAAGAGGACTCGGTTTGACTGACAAGTTCCTTTCAATGTCCATAATAATTTTTAATTAATATTGTATAAATACATAACTACCTATTTTACTATATTATTTAACATTAAACAGTTTACATACTAATCAATCGTGAATCTATCGTAGTCTAATTGACTACATAAAAATAGGATAGTGTTAAGTATATCAATAAAATAATGAAAATTTACTAGTTAAAGTATAAAAGTAAAAATAGTTCATAGTTCAAAAAAACAAAAATAATGCCAGACGAGGTAAAGTAAAGATGTTCGGAGAGATTTAAGAGAAAAGTCAATTTTATTTTATTTAATAAAATAAACATATTATTTATGTTTCTTGTGCAATCCTTGTTTAATATGCATTCATTTGCAATGTAAATATTAATGCAAAAATTTAGAAACATTATGTTTATCGGAATTCTGTATTCAGTTTTTCTTAAACAGCAATGAAAAAAGTGATAAGTTTAATCACTAAAAAGAATTTTAAATAATAAATGCTAATGTATGGTAATATGTGTGATTCGTATTAGGTACTCTGTAAAGCAGGGGTGTCAAACTGTGGCCCAGCGGATACCACTAAAATTTTATAGTAATAGTTGCCTTATCTAATCATCGAATTTCTATGATTAAAGAAGTAGACTAGTTGTTTTAAAAATTAGTGGTAACTACCAGGCCACAGATTGATACCCCTGCTGTAAACGGATCCAAAACAATTTTTAAAAAATAATTTTTTTTAAATAAGCTATTACCTAAAAAGCTTATATTTAATTATCATTTAATTAGAGAAACTGAGTTGGATATGATTTTTTTTTCTTTCGAAAATTTATTAAATAATAATTTTCTTTGCATCTAATTTTATACTGAATTACTTATTACTTAATTACTTAATTACTAATTTACTTAATTACTCTATTACTTATTTTTAACAAAATTAGAAGTATTAAACACAGTAATTTTCTGAAGAGATGACCCGCTTTTTGCATCTATAAAACCCACAATGAAATGTCTTCTGTCAAAGTTTCACTTACATAAAGTTAAGAAAAGAAAATCTCTAAAAAAATAAATAAAGCATAAGGAATATCATGGGTAATAATCATTTAATTTTTATGCATTCAAAATATAAATTATATTGTGTACCGACTTTCAATGTTTTTCATTGACAATATTGCTATTTCGAAATTTCAGCTCCATATCTCTTTTAGATGTTCATTATCTTTCTTATCTGACAGGCTATGGATCCGAATATTCTAGATGTAACTTTATCCTCCTTTTATTTATATGTGCAATGTGATTAAATTATACGTCGGAAAGATGTTAAACAGTCTTTCCGCTCTCCTCTTTTTTATGTTTAAACCCCGCCCATCACTAGTATAATAGCTTTTCATTTGTAATGTAAACATTAATTCAAAAATTTAACAGCATAATATTTTTCTGGGTTCTATCTTCAGTTCTTGTTAAATAGCAATGTAAAAAGTGCTTGAACAACATTTCAAATAATAAATACTCATGTATGGTAATATATGGTATTCGTATTAAGGACTTTGTAAAAGAAAATCCTAACTAATTCACTCGCCAAATTTCAAAGTGTATAATTTAACAGGAAAACTCAAAATGTCATAGAAAACACATTTTAAAGAAACGATGAAAGAGCAAAATGTATGTAAATGTATGTAAAAAAAAAAAAAAAAAGAAAGATGATAAGTAATATATTAATTATCACCTTTTTTTTTTCATAATTGACTATGAAAAAAAATATATATATATATACATTAATATTTACAAGCGGTCGTGAAGAGAAAATTTATTGCTGGCGAGCAAACAACATCTGAGAAAAAAGAAAGAAACACTGATTGAAAGAATACAGGTCTATGGAAAGTGAACTGAGTGAGTAATACTAAAGCACTGCGCAAATTTAGTTTGTTTCTTTAAGCCAGTAAGTATTTAAGTAACAATACATACAATGAAATTAATAAGAAACAATAAACTTAAATTTTAAAGATCGCTTTTATTCTTTTGAATAGTAGCACTTCCGAAGATACAAAGTCCATACACATGGCAAAATGAATTTTTTATGAAGAAGACAATAGACACTAACAGTTTTATGATTGCGAAGGCTAGTAAACTAAATTAATTTTCATTTCTAACTGCAGTGAAATAACAAAATTTAATTGAGGATATTTCCAAAGAAGTTGGATTCTTTGATATTTCTTTTCAATGATTAAACGAGGAGAACTTAGTCCCATATAGGCGCTCACTCGTTGTTTTAATCCAAATGCGGATGTTCTGAAAATAATAAAATACACATTTTTTTCATTAATAAATCTTTACTGTATTTTACCGAGTTGAGTTGAATATAATTATTATGATGTCCTTGTTCTTTTTACATAGCGCATACCAAACGCAATTTTTACATTCGACCCCGTACAGTTTTTTTATGTATTCAAAGTGTCGTTATTATTATTATTTTTTTAATGAGATAACTGTAGAATATCTCTCAATTTAATCTTGAAAATCTCTTTGGGAGGTATTTTCAACAAGAAATTTAAAATGTTAAATCGTTTGTGACTGTAAATAATATAATACAATCACTTGTTAACTTCAATGTCCAATAATGCTTAAAGTGATTTTAAAAAAAACATAACACAGAATATTTAAAAGATCGCATGCCCAAAGTTAGTAGGTGCTTAATTTGGCCAAAACTGGGAAACGTGAAAAAAATTATTATTTATTTTTATTTTTATTGCTTTTCCATTTATCGATCATCGCGTGCCAAATTTTAGCAAATTCAAAGGAAACGGTTCTTTCTCGTTTGTGACTGTTTGAACAAACGTGTTGATAAGAGGGGAGAAATTTCTGTAGGCACCTGAAAATAGTCTCTGATCTCCAGAATGACCTATAGCTTAAATATATATATATATATATATATATATATATATATATACATATATATATATATATAACAATTAAGAGATTTTTTCATCGGTGAAATACTCTCGCTATTTATCTATAGGATTTAGATAAATATCGCTTCGTCTTATTATTTTATCTATAGAATTTTCGGTAATTTTTACTATCGGTAATGATCTTTATTATATTTATTTTATTTAAAAATTGCATCGCATAGGGGATTTTTATTTTTACATTACCAATTACTAAAAAATATTTTTCGTAACGAAAATTTTTGATAAATTGAAGTATTATGCAACTTTTTCTATTTATTCTAATTTTAAAAGTCATTACATAATTCTTTTTTTTTTTTTTTTTAGGTTATAAAATTAAATTATCGTCTTCATCAAATCTAGTAAATACTGTAAAAGCACTTATTTTCGCGAGCCGTAATTTTCGCGAAAATGAAGATATCGGTGATTTCGCGAGCTGAAATTTTCGCGAATTTTATATGAACAGAACCGAAAGTTGAAAAATCCCGAAACTACCGAAATAGAACTCCTTTTGCATAAGGCATTTGGAGAAACTTTCTTTTGTCCGAAAAGTTCGCCCCCTCTCCCTAACGCTCTAAAAACAACACGCGGACCCACAACACAAACAAAATGTTGTTCCCCCTGATATGTTCGTTAACTTTGATCAGACAAATGCAAAGTTTGTGCCTACCTCTGAATGCACATCGGAAGAACATGGTTCAAAACAAGTGTCCATAATCGGGATGGAAGATAAAAGAGAGATCACTCTTTTGTAGCATGTTCCCTTTCTGGAAACCTACCTTCACCACAATTGTTGTACGCTGGAAAAACAACAAATTGAAATCCAAGGTTTACAGTCCCCGAGGACTGGGATGTGTGGCACACGATTCGCACTGGAACAATACTGACACAATGATTCGATACACCCCTGCCAAGTCTCCGGCTTTTTGGATACCAGTATTTTAGTATAGAAAATGTTGTTTTATTTTATTGCAGCATTCTGTGATTGGAAAGAACAATAGTTTTCCCTAAAAAATTACTGGTGTGCAAAAAGCCGGAGACTTGGCAACTCTGTCGATATATCGAGAATAGCTTCTCAGGGTAGTTCCAGAACAACCTAGTGGAGCATTGTTAGAGGTTTTTAAGGTTCTTCGCGTGACTAGTGTAGGCTCTTAAGAGCCTACATCAGTCACGCGAAAAAACGCTCCAGCTAATGTTAAGTGTATGGGAAGGTTATCGCGCGATTTCTCGCTCGCATTTTAAGATTTTTAAATGATTTTTTTGCATAGGATAGCTGAGGTCGATCTCTAACGCTCTTAGTTTTTACTTTTTCGATTTTGGGTCCAGTATTTTTATATAAAGGTACTTTCTCTTTCAGAACCGGTTCCAACCGGTTCCAAAATTGAAAATGTCCGCTTATAAAAAAAACCGTAACCAAAATCGAAAAAATAAAAACTAACAACGTTAGAGATCGACCTCAGCTATCCTATGCAAAAGTAAATCATTTAAAAATATTAAAATGCGAGCGAGAAATCGTGCGATAACCTTCCCATAGACTTAACTTTAGCTGGAGCGTTTCTTCGCGTGACTAGCGAAGGCTCTTAAGTGACGGAATTTAAAAAAAGCCAAACTTGTAATGCTAATGCTTTAAAACGTGCTAAAAATTTGTAGCCGATAAACGCGCAATGATGCGGTAAAAAAATAGGGCAATCGCAGCAACATCTGCTTTAAAAATAGATTTACCTCTAGCAAAAGTAACCGTTTCACTATTGACAACATGAACATAATTTCTGTTAATAAAATCTTATAAGCAGAGTTGCCAAGTCTCCGGCTTTTTGTACACCAGTAATTTTTTAGAGAAAATGTTGTTATTTTAAATCGCAAAATGCTCCGATTAAATAAAACAACATTTTCTGTACTAAATTACTGGTATCCAAAAAGCTGGAGACTTGGCAGGTCTGTATAAGTGTATATTTCAGATGTAACTGATTTTGAAGTAAATTTTTTATCATATTAGGGAATTAATCTTTTCCACTCTTACAGCAGAGATTCCTCCTTTGGTATGCTAAATAGGGATAGTTTCACGTTCGCTGTCTTGTATCGAGTACTGCAACCAGGTACAAAAGAATGTGTATCACCTTATTTGGTCATTATCAATATCATTCATATTTTCAAATCTTATGAAGATCACTATCCAAGTCAAAGGAAATAGGGTATAATTTAATTATTTAAAACATTCAAGACCAGCTGAAACGTTTTCTCTGTTCGATTCTTATACAATGTTTCATTGAAATGAGCTAGCAGACAGTGGCGTAGCCAGAGTGGGGGGGGGGGAGGTCCAAATGCTCTGGAATCCAGTAATATTATAAAGTTTTCTTCCCTTTAATATCGCAGAAAATTCTCTGATTAGATAAGGCAAAGATTTTTTTAACATATTCGTATTCTTTTGTGCAGCCCTGTAAATTAATTATAAATGTAATATTCACCCTCTTCAAGAAGAAAGATGCTGTAGTTGACTGTAGCAACATACTAAAATTACATTACAGTCAGCGTTCTACAAATGCCACATTTAACATATATTCGTATTCTTTTGTGCAGCCCTGTAAAATAATTATAAATGCTATATTCACCCTCTTCAAGAAAAGACATGCTGTAGGATAGATAGACAGACAGATATAGAAACAGACATACAGAAAAAGAACCTCCCGGAGCAATAAGCACTTATGTACTACTGTGCTAATCATCCTTAATCATGTCTAAATTTTGTTATACGCATATTAAAAGAAAAAAAAATTCTGGATTTCCGTCCAAAGGACTGACAACCAGCTAAAATAGTTACAACAGCCTAAAAACTGTCACCTTGGTAGTAATTTTGTATTGGTCTCGTGCCAGAAGTTTAATAAACAGCTTAAAAAAAAAAGCTGTAAATAACGAAATTTTTACAGAGTTTTTCAAGTGTTTATTAAACTTAATAAACAGCTGAAACAATCCCTAAAAAATTCGTTATGTACAGCATTTTTTTGTTTTTTTCATTCTGATAATTTCAGCGATTTTAAGCGCTCATTTCTCTTACATGTCTGTTAAATTTGTGTTTTATTTATGCTATTATATTCATTGCTTAATGAAGTTTTAATATCGTTATGGGATATTAGCTGGAAAAAATGCTGAACTTTTTATAATGTTTAAAGTGCAAACGGATTAACATTTTGTAATCGTCTGCAAGTGATAGAGATGGATTTTTTTTAAAATCTTGCTTGAAATTTAGTTTAAATCTCTATAATAAATCTGTAAATCTGTCATCAACATCATCTGTCATCATAAAAAAACTATCATCAACAGTTCCTGGATGTCCGCTTCACTTTTTCATATGCCAGGCGGCCATTTTTATTCAAAATTATTTTTTCGAATAAAACTGCATAAAAGTTACATTTTTAGAGAGATCGTTCAAAAAAAATTAATATTTGAGAGATGATTTACGTTCAATTATGTATACATTCTGCAATAACTTCAGTTTAAATTAGGTTCGCAGTTCAAATTCTCTATCCATGAAAGTAAACAAAAAAAGATTCATTCGTTGTGAACGTTTAAAATATTAAACCATGAATTTTTGGACCGCTGCCTGGTGTAAAAAAAAAAATAATCCGCACCAGTGAGACAGTCAATGTTTACCATAATTCTGTTTTATACAACTCAACTGCCTTCCGGAGCTTTTCTTGACGTAAGTTGAACTCATGTAATGATATTTAATGGATCAAATTTCGAAATGAATTGTCAGCTTTTATTTTCCGCGTGTGCAAATTAGAAACGATACTTTAATTTTGAAATCAAATATTTTCGATTTATGATATTTTTTCTTATTTATCTATTTTCTATTTTAAAGAAAAATGTGTACGTCATGTATTTTAAATTGGAACAGCTGTCGCGGACGCACCGGGGTTGGCGCGATTTTTGTTTTGTGCCATTTTGGCGAGAAAATCCCATTTCCAGGTACCTATTAGAAATTACTAAAACAGCATGTACTTTTATTTTATTATGAAATAGTTTATTTTACATTAAAAAACACACAATTTTATTATAAAACACACACAATGATTAATTTATTATAAAGTGGGTTAAGCGGTTTTTGTCAAGAAAGATGAGATGCATAACAACAAAAAATATGCGCAATGCTACCACGATCGCAAAAGTTCTTGATTTGTCTATTAGATTTTTCCGGTTTGCCGAAGGATTAAAGAAAAAAATAAATTATGAATAAAAATAATTTGTTGCAATGCTTAACATACATTTAAGGGCGACCAAACTGGTCGCCAGTGGCGGCTAGTGCTATAATAAATGAGTAAATTGCGATACAGTTTTCAAACAAATTGCATTTCATAGTAGATTTTCTTCCTATATAACGGTGAAAAAATTGAAAGCATGCGATGTTTAGAAATTTTAAAAATTGCAGTAGTTAAAATGCGCAAAACCGATTTCGCAAAATGACGTCAGCGTTACGCTCGGACACGTTTGTCCTTTATAATATAGCAGATATACAAAAAAAAAAAATCGCATTTTCTTCGCCGAAAGACGTCATTTTCGCATTTCAAATTATAGTGAATGAATCTGAATTTTTATTGGCTAATAAAAATGTTATCCATATGCAGTTTCTTTTTCTGGCAACGGGAAAAAAATCGCATTATTAGAAAATGAAATAAAAATAGATTTCTATAATGATAAACTATGGCGGGTGGTCGAAAAATGGGTGTAATTCTCTTAATATTGGGTATTTTTTCCAAAACGTCAATTGAGGCTCACTGTGGAGACCCGAAAAGTTTTTGGTTTCTGTCTGTCTGTCTGTCCGTCTGCCTGTCTGTCTGTCTGTCTGTTCCGCGATAACTGCCGCAAAAATTATCCGATTAGGTTGATTTTTGGTATGTTGGTGAGGCACCCAGAATTAGCTGTATTGTTTTTAGTTACATTTGGTTCATTCGTTCGGATAATATAGAACATTTCTTTTTAGGTCATAATGCTTTCCTATGGGAATTCAGACGATTTTGAAATTTTTCATTCGTTGAAAATAAAATGGCGCATTTGATTAATGTATTTAAACGGTAAGTTATAAAGGCTAAAATTTATCAAGTCAGGTCTTAAATTATTCAAATTAATTTGAAATTTTGTTAATACATTTGTCAGATCTATTAAATTAGGTGTATAATTTTTGGTGCAATTTTATACATCTGTTCTAATAATATAATCTCATCAAAAAGTCACCTGTAAAAAAAGCAGCCAAGTCTCGTAACTCATTTACCGTAAAAAGTACTGAGATCGTATAAAGCCAAGTTTAACTATCTTATTAACTCTGAAATTTTCATTCACAAATCACTCCTAGTCTCTACATCTTTAGTTAATTATTATTTTGTGACTTGGCAATTACGTAGCACAAGAATGTGTTGTATATAGTTAGTCTTAATCAAATAATACTATAACATATTAAAGTGTAATAACTTCCCTGTGCGTATATAATTTGCTTTAGTTAAAATCCCATCCCATGACATAGTAAGGTGTAATAACTTTCCTGTGCTGTGTAATTGCCAAGTCACAAAATAATAATTAACTAAAGATGTAGACACTAGGAGTGATTTGTGAATGAAAATTTCAGAGTTAATAAGATAGTTAAACTTGGCTTTATACGATCTCAGTACTTTTTACGGTAAATGAGTTACGAGACTTGGCTGCTTTTTTTACAGGTGACTTTTTGATGAGATTTCACTTCTTTTTGTAAGTAATCCTGCTTTTCTTGATTTTGGGTTCTTTTTGGAGATCATCCACTGATTTTCGCTATGCCCACACTCTGTCCCTATTATTTACAGGTATCAAAAATTTGAAGCTTTAGTTTCGTTTGCAAAGTACTGTAGATAAAAAGAGATTTCAGGTTCCTAGGCAAGCCCTAAGTTATGGGAGGGGGAGTGTCAAAAGTACTCTCAATTGCTTCCAGGATAGGTGCTATCCATCTGAGATATTACTCGCAGCCCTAGATACTTGATATTTAACATAAAAGAACTTTTTAGTATAAAAAGAAAGCCAAAATTAAAATTTCCGGAAATTTCCAATAAATCAAACTATATTCCTTTTTTCGATGTTTTTTTTACGTTTTTTTTTTAGTCTTTTTTTTATTATTTACGGATTTTTTAATTTTTCCTTACTTTGTGTACTAAACCCTGCCTTTCTGCCAAATGTCAAGCTTCTAGGACAATAAAATCGAACTATTTTCAAATTTTCGACTTTTTATAAATTTATTGATTTTTCGATTTTAATTCTAAGTTACCTGATTGTCATGCCAATATAGTAATTATTTGATCCGTCTTCTTAGGATCATTTAGGTTCAATTTAGAGATAAATCAAGTGAATCTTAGAGTCACCATGATTTTATTTAGAAAGGACTATCAAGCCATAACGAGCCAGTAATATCGGGGGGGGGGGGGGGGGGTAGGGGGAGCTGTGAAAATTTTTGTGGGGCTAACATCATTTAACAATCCATATTTCATACGTGAAGTAAATAGAGTACAACCTGTGAAAGAAAACAAACCTGTCTATAAAGAAATCGCCTATATCGTAGCCAGTCTATAGCGGAACTTTTCTATAACGAAATTCGTAAACGAAAGAAAAGAAAACCATAATCCGGGAGAAATAACATAAAACAATTAGGGGCGTTGTACTAGCTAATAGGACAATTATCTTAAAACTAATGTTTCTAGCAGTACAAAATCAAATTGTTTTCGAATTTTCGATTTCTTAAAGATATTTCGATTTTTCGATTTTATTTTCGAATTTAACGAATATTTTAATTGTTCCTTTTATTGAATAGTAAATACTACCTTTAGACCAAGTTTTAAGTTTCTAAGACTACAAGATAAAATTATTTTCAATTTTTTATTTTTTCGAATTTTTGTTTTATAATTTTCTGGATTTTTTAATTTTTTCTTATTTTGTATCTTTATTACAAATTTCAAGTTTCTAGCGCTACAAAATCGAATTATTTTGAAATTTCCGATTATTTTCGAGTTTTTTATTCTATTTTCGAATTTATTGTGATTTAATGTTTCCTTTTTCTCTATCCTAAACAATAAGTTTTCGCCGAATTTTAAGTTCTAAAGCTACAAAATCGAATTTTTTTCAATTTTTCTAATTTTTTTTTCGAATTTTACAGATTTTTTATTTATTTCTTTTTTTGTATCCTAAATACTACCTTTAATCCAAATTTTAAGTTTCTAGCTTTACAAAATCGAATTATTTTAAAATTTTCGTTTTTTTTCGATTTTTTTATTTTATTTTCAATTTTTGTTGTGTTTTTAATTTTTTCTTTTTCTGAATCCTAGACACTATCTTTACAGCAAATTTTCAGTTTCTAAGACTACGAGATCATATTATTTTCAATTTATCTCCTTTTCTTTCTTTCTTTCTATTTTTTATTTATTTATTTTATTTTTTTAAATTTTCGATTTTTTTTTTCAATTATCCATATTTTTTAATGTTTCCTTATTTATTATCTTAAATATTACCTTTATTCCAAATTTCAAGTTTCTAGCGCTATATGAAATCGAATTAGTTTCAAAATTTCCTTATTTTTCGATTTTTTTATTTTATTTTCCAATTTTATTGCGTTTTTATTTTAACTTATTCTGAATCCTAAACACTATCTTTACCGCGAATTTTAAGTTTCTAAGGCTAAAAGATCAAATTATTCTAATTTTTTTTTTTTAATTTTTTCGAATTTTTCGAATTTTTGATTTTTTTTTTTCGAATTTTCTGGATTTCTTAATTTTTCCTTATTTTGCATCCTAAATACTACCTTTATTCCGAATTCCAAGTTTCTAGCGCAACAAAATTGAATTATTTGAAATTTTTCGATTTTTATCGATTTTTCGATTTTATTTTTAAAAAAAAAATTGTGTTTTTGACGTTTTATTTTTCTGAATTCTAAACACTACCTTCAAACCAAATTTTAAGTTTTTAAGACTACAAGATCGTGTTATTTTCAATTTTCAATTTTGTTCGATTTTTTTGAATTTTCGAATGTTTTTTTTTTCCGGATTTTATCATTCTTTCTTTCTTTGTATCCGAAACACTAGCTTTATTCCAAATTTTAAGTTTCTGTGGCTGCGGGATCTATCCATTCTTTTTGATGACGCGAGATGGAGTGAGTGTGTGAGTGACAAAAAATCGAAATTTTGAGTTCATATATCGTCTGCACTAATTTATGGGTATTTTTTTAATTATCCATATTTTTTAATTTTCCCTTATTTAGTATCTTAAATATTACCTTTATTCCAAATTTCAAGTTTCTAGCGCTATAAAATCGAATTATTTTCAAATTTTCCTTATTTTTCGATTTTTTCGATTTTTTTATTTTATTTTCGAATTTTATTGCGTTTTTTATTTTAACTTATTCTGAATCCTAAACACTATCTTTAATGCGAATTTTAAGCTTCTAAGGCTAAACAATCAAATTATTTTAATTTTTTTAATTTTTTTGCGAATTTTTCGAATTTTTGAATTTTTTTTTCGAATTTTCCGGAATTTTTAATTTTTCCTTATTTTGCATCCTAAATACTTCCTTTATTACGAGTTCCAAGTTTCTAGCGCAACAAAATCCGATTATTTGAAAATTTTCGATTTTTTTCGATTTTTCGATTTTTTCAATTTTGCTTTCGATTTTTTTTGTGTTTTTGATGTTTTCTTTTTCTGGATACTAAACACTACCTTCACACCGAATCTTAAGTTTCTAAGACTACAAGATCGTATTATTTTCAATTTTCAATTTTGATGGAATTTGCTGAATTTTCGAATGTTTTTTTTTTTCGAATTTTCCGTATTTTATAATTTTTCCTTTCTTTGTATCCTAAACATTACCGTTTTTCCAAATGTCAAATTTCTAGGACTACGGGATCTACCTAATCTTTTTGATGACGCGTGAACGAGTGAGTGAGTGACAAAAAATCGAATGTTTGAGTTCATATATCGTCTGAACTAGAAAAGACAGAAAGTTGTAATTTTAAATTTTGGTCCTGTGTGCCAAATACTCTAGAAAAACGAAGTTTCAAATTTTTTGAATACTCCAGCGCGGAGATATGGGGGGGGGGGGGTCAAAAGTGCCCTGAGTTGCTTCCAGTAAAGTATGCTTACGGATGTCCTCTCTCGACTTGGCGGAGGCACTGCCGTGCCTCCAGATTATATAATTGCACGGTCTAATGAAGTTATTATTTGAAACGATATCATTTAATTTTTCACATACTGATTAAAACTACGCACGTTATTTTTTATTTGTACTTGGATGTTTATTTCCATATTTGTAACCATGGAGTACATCGAGCCACAATTTTCATAAATTAAATTATGTTTATCGTTTACACATTGTATTTTTACGTGTTACAAACTCTATGGTTTTTCGGTACTTCTCTATTATCCCGTCGACCACTTTTCATAACAAAAAGCTATCGCCAAACTGTAACGCCAAATAAAGGGAGAACTTTGCCATTATAGTATCAAAATAAATAAATAAATATAATGTAAGAATTTAAGGACACAATTGTTATTTTAATTAAGGAAATAACTAATAAATCAGTAAAACATAATGAAAAATACACGCAAATGTCGAATTAAAAAGCACTTGATGAAATAACAAACACGTGTAATGCTTCTGACATCAAGTAAATGGGACTGCATTTTTGGCGTTTAATCTTACAGTTTGGCGATGTTTTTTGTTATGAAAAGTGGTCGACGGGATAATAGAGAAGTACCGGTTTTTCTTATAATACATGGTTTGTATAGATTCGAGGGGAAAATTATATTACTTTCATAAAAATGTATTTGGATGGTTTCTTGTTAATACAATCTTGCCAAGGCTGTGGTTTTCCTATTAGACTTAATGTTATCTATATGCTCCATTTTTCTGCAACTAAATTTCCTCATGCCAATATAGTAATTCATTGATCCGTTTTCTTAGGATCGTTTATGTTCAATTTAGAGATAAATCAAGAGAATCTTAGAATCACCATGATTTTATTTAGAAAGGACTATCAAGCCATAACCAACCAGTAATGTCGGGAGGGAGGGAGAGATGTGAAAATTTTTGTGCGACAAACATCTTTTAACAACAAATATTTCATATATAAATTAAATAGAGTAAAGCCTGTGAAAGAAAATGAACCTGTCTATAAAAAAAAGGTCTATAACGTAGCCAGTCTATAGCGGAACTTTTGTATTACAAAATTCGTAAACAAAAGAAAAGAAAAGCATAATCCGGGGAAAATAACACAAAACAATAACGGAAGGTGTACTAGCTAATAGGACAATTATCTTAAAATCTATCTAAAACAAACTATCCCCATCCTGTGGGATTTGTTTTTCAATGTTTTACTTTATTTAATGCAAAACATAGATTGCATCCGACAACTCATACAAAAGGCCTCCGGCCTGTACCGGCAGGAAAAGGTAGCTTTCCTATATCTTCGTTTTAAAATTTTAGCTAATCTTACTCGAAAACAGCAAGTTAAAATGCAAAGAAACCGTTTACAAAAGATTCGTTTACACTGAATTTGAATAAGAAATTCGCCAAATTATTGAGCTATAGCCAAGTTGGCTTCATTTATGAAGACTTATTTTTGTCGCCAAATTTGGCGAGATTTCGCCAATTGTCGCCAAGTTTGGCGAGAATTTGGCGCTAATGGATATGAATATATAGTTTTATGCGTATGATTGGGAAAATGATTACAACAATGAAAGAAAATAATTTGCGAGAAATTGCGTTCACTAAAACTTATAAATTTATATTAAAATCATTAAAATTAAAGACATTACAATACACTTTCATAAAACATTAAAAACATATTAAAATTGGACGTTTCGGATTTACATGGAAAATCCCTCTTCAACAACAACATTTCACTTAGCGTAAATCATAGTTCAAAAATATCAACAAATAGAAAATGCAACGTATCAAAATTTCGAAGTCAAAGTTACAGTTATAATGACACGGAGTATTCATTCGGGATTGCACCTGCTTGACCATTATTGACCATAAATTTATCGTTGTTTTTTTGTAATGTGCTGTTTTGTTTCAAAATGTCAGCCACCCTAGAATTTTAAACTGCTCTATCTCAGCCAATTTTTAAGATAGAGGTAAAACAAAAAATGCTCTGGAATACTTGTATCAAGTCCTAACAGCTAATTAAAAAATAAACTTGATTTTTTAAACTTTTTTGTATATTTATTTTAGTTTTAAAATTTTCCGTGGCCGCCATCTTGAAACAAGATGGCGGACCAAGCTGGCCAACGAACTCGGTCGAGGCATTGGTGAGCTTAATACACACAATTAGTTTCGTCCAAATTAATTTATAAATACGAGCGTTATCGTATCAAATTATTTTCATTTTTTCAATTTTTTTCGAATTTTTTTATTTTTTTTTCGAATTTTCTGGATTTTTTTAATTTTCCTTTTTCTGTATCCTAAATACTACCTTTATTCCTAATTTGAATTTTCTAGCGCAACAAAATCGGATTGTCTTCAAATTTTCGGTTTTTTTCAATTTCTTCGATTTTTTCAATTTTGCTTTCGATTTTTTTGGTGTTTTTGATGTTTTCTTTTTCTGGATCTTAAACACTACCTTCACACCAAATCTTAAGTTTCCAAGACTACAAGATCGTATTATTTTCAATTTTCAATTTTGATGGAATTTGTTGAATTTTCGAATGTTTTTTTTTCGAATTTTCTGGATTTTATAATTTTTCCTTTCTTTGTATCCTAAACACTACCTTTTTTCCAAATGTCAAGTTTCTGGGGCTACGGGATCTACCCAATCTTTTTGATGACGCGTGAACGAGTGAGTAAGAAGTGACAAAAAATCGAATGTTTGAGTTCATATATCGCCTGAACTAGAAAAGACAGAAAGTTGTAATTTTAAATTTTGGTCCTGTGGGCCAAATACTCTCTATAATTGAAGTTTAAAATTTTTGGGATACTCCAGCGCGGAGATATGGGGGGGTCAAAAGTGCCCTGAGTTGCTTCCAGAAAAGTATGCTTACGGCTGTCCTCTCAAGACTTGGCGGAGGCACTGCCGTGCCTCCAGATACATTTTATTTTATCATTTTTTTGTAAATTTTAAAATGCATTTATTTTTATTTCCCTCTTTTATTTAACCGTAACCTAGCAACTATATTTCAAATAATATATTTTCGGTTGATTTTTGTATTTTTTTAACCCCTTGGGGATGAGCGACGCGTATACGTGACGATTGAGATGCTCAGAATTCTCGGTTATTCCCACCAATTACTTTTTATTGTGAGATTTGCCTCATTAAATCTTAGCATTTCTGTGATTCAATAAGGTGAAAATTTCTGTTTTGAAAAACCGGTGGTAAAAGATTAAAAATTCTGTAAAGGACGCTCGTCGCGAAGGGGTTAAATAAATTGCTAATTCCATGAGCGGATGTTGTGTCAGTCACAGAGATGTAAATGGCTGTCACGTTTGACTACCACTATTATAGTAAAGGAAATTTTGACTTATTCAATCTCATATATCTACAACTAAATACAGTGAAGAATTAAAAAAAAAAAAATCCGGTGGCCAAGAACGGTAAAATTTATTTTGATACAAGTTACCTTTTAACTACTGTATAATGATTTCCGAAACATTTTTACATGAGATATTATTCATTTTCTGGAAGAGATGTGAATTTTCGTGGTTGAAAATTAGTATTATTTTAAAAATAGGATAAAATCTCTCGCACAACGAAACGGTTAATCTAAAGAAATTAGCGTAGTAAAACGCATCCATACAGCCTGAAATAACACAATTACTGGAAAGTGAGATCATAAAAACTATCACAAAAAATAATTTATAGCGCCAAATCACGTCCGCTATTTAGTGAATTGGCAGTAGACACAATTATGAATGATTACCCAATAGGTTTAACAGTTTCCAAATATGACTAATATATACAGTCAAACCCCGATTTAGTGCCATCTCGAAATAGCGCCAATTCCGTTTAACCGCCAATTGCGTCTATGAACAAATCTGCCAAATAGGAATTTCAATGTAATGTATCCGTTAAAGCGCCAACTCGATATACCGCCAAAAATAAATGTCTAGAAATTACTGTATTTTCTTTGCATATCTTTCTTTTTTAAATTTTTTGTTAGAATTTCAAAGGACACTTCCTTTTCATGTGTCTAGATGTTTTCAAGCTCAATTCAAACTTTATTGAATAGCAAAGAATTTATATTGTTCTCAACACCTGCCAAAATGCACCTGCTACCCATTCTACTTGTCATTGGGAGAAGAAAAATAACGCGCACTGAGTGCCGAGCAAGTAAAACTTCTGATTCAGACTGGCGACTCACGTGATCCGATCCGCTTCTGGAGCGGGGAGAAAACAAGGCATGGCACGCCATTGGCTGAAAAGGGTCTCTCCTCTCTCAGGTGAGAACAATGTAAAAAATAACTTCTCCCTGTACTTTATGTCGATTTCTTAGAAAGAAAACGGTGTGCAGTGCAAAATCTCTCATTCAAAATTTTGGTCGGACGTTGATTGAAACATCGAAGAATTCACCAGCTAAATCTGTAAAATATCATTCTGTCTCTTTATTTTAACTCATTATGGCGAAAAGAGCAGTTTTATCAATTTCAGAAAAGCGGGAAATTTGTGAATATAAAGAAAGAAATGTGAATGTATCGCAGCAACACATCTCCAATCATTTTTCTACACTCTGGAAAAAGCCTGTTAGCAGGCGCTGCATCGGAGACATTTTGATGAATACAGAAAAATGGATTAACACCAACGAACTGCAATCATCTGTAAAAAGACTGAAAACAGCGAAACATGAAGACTTAGAGGATGCCTTTTGCACATGGATACAACAAATGAGTGCTAAAAATGCCACTATCAACGGAGATGTCATCAGAGAGCAGGCAAAAGTTCTTGGCCAGCAAATGAATATTACAGATTTCGAATACAGTAGTGGCTGGTTGAACAGATTTAAAAAGCGACGAGGATTCTCTCAGTACATACGAAGTGGTGAAACTGCAGGTGTTGAATGGTCGCAAAAAACTGAGTGCGCTGATTTTAGAATATAAACAAGAGGACGTTTACAATATGGATGAAAGTGGCCTTTTTTACCGCTTGCAGCCAGATAAAACAATTTCGAGTGGGCCTGCTAAAGGATTAAAAAAAAAAAAGATCGTGTGTCTCTTGTGTTCTGTACGAATAGTGATGGATCTGATAAAAGAACTATGACAGTGATTGGAAAATCAGCTAAGCCACGATGTTTTAAAAATTTTAATCCTGCTCTTTATGTAGATTATGAGAATAATAACAAAGCGTGGATGACTTCAGCATTATTTCAAAAATGGTTAGCGAATTTCAACATAGAAATGAAAAGAAGCAAACGCCATATTTTATTGATTTTGGATAATGCCCCTTGTCACAAAGCATATCCAATGAGTAATATCCGCATTGAATTTTTACCTCCTGACTGTACTGGATTTTTGCAACCTTTGGATGCTGGTATAATAAACTCATTCAAAGCTCATTATCGAAAGTATCACGTCCGCCATATCATTGAAAAAATCAGTAAAGATGATTTTTCTCCAATCCTTTTACATGATGCTATTCGCATGATAAAAAAAGCATGGGATGAAATTTCATCAGAAACTATTGTTAACTGCTGGAAACATACTGGATTGATTAAACCTGAAGGATCTACTAAAAAACAAAACAGTACAGCACTTCAGGAACTACAAGACGAAATACACAAATTAACAGAAATTGAGCATCCTCTATCGGCAATTGAGTACATTAATATAGACAAAAGTGTTTCAACATTTGAAGATTTGACAATCGAAGAAATTGTTGCCAATCAAAATGAAAATGAAAATTCATCTGACAGCGAAGCTGAAGAAGCTGAAACGCCGCATGTTACATCTGATGAAGTTAAAAATTGCATTGGGAAAATAAGAATTTTCTTAGAAAAACATGCAACTGATAAAAAAATGATGAACAATCTTTTAGTTGTAGAAAAAGATATTGAAAGGAAAACTCAAACTAGCATATTAAAATATCTTCCTGTAAAAGATAATTAAAGTAAAATAATTCAGTGTGATATTTAATGTATGTGTGTGTCTGTTATGTGCATAATTATCTACTTTATCTAAAATTGACTATATAAAGAGGTAAGTGCATGTTAATTTCATACATTAATTGGATAATTTTGAATCATGTAGCATTAATTATATTATGTATATTAATTATATTATATTAATTTATACTATTATAATATACTATATACCATTGGATAATTTAATAAAAAGGCATTACTGATATTTATTTTTATAATAATAATAATATTAGTATAATAGTATGAAAATTAATTTTTATTGTATTTTAATTCGATATACCGCCAAACTCGTTATAGCGCCAAAAATTTCTTGAACGGATAATGGCGGTATAACGAGGTTTGATTGTATATATATATATATATATATATATATATATATATATATATATATATTATTTTTTTAGGGGGGGGGGATTAGTATGTTATTGCCATCGAGTACATCAGGATGTACTGAGATAAGATCTTACATCTTAATATTATAACCTGAATAATTCAGCAGATTACTGAAAAACGAGATTAAATTAACTTAAGAAAATAAATATGAAATAAACATTACGAAGATTACTTTTAATATGGAAAATAAAGCTAACTGGCTTTCGCCATGCAACAACCTGAGATATCAACAAACCACACTGTTGCCACACAAGTCAACAGAAAAAATTACATAAAAGAATAAACACATTAAATACATGGAGTATGAGTAAGAATGAAAAAGATAGGAAAACAGTCTAATATTGTCAATTGAAGTTCATAATATTAGCACTTCCCCTTGAACTTGCAATTATGGCATTCTTACCATACCCAAGAGGGTCCTTAACATTTCAAAACGTCTTTTAGGTAAGGCTTTTGTGAAAATATCTGCAATTTGATATTCACCATCAATATGCTGAACACTGACTTCACCACTTAAACACTTTTCTCGAACAAAATGATATCTAATATCAATGTGTTTTGTTCGCTGATGGAACTCAAGATTTTTAGTCAAACGAACTGCACTCGCATTATCAACTTGCAGAATGGGAGTTGATGTTAATGGGGCAATGTCATCAAAGAGGCGTTTCAGCCAAACAATTTCCTTGGTTGCCTCACTTGCAGCTACATATTCTGATTCTGTGGTACTTAATGACACACACTGCTGTCGACGACTTGCCCAGTCAATGGCTCCTCCACTGTATTTAAATGCCATCCCAGAAACTGAATTTCTGGTTTTTGTGTCACTGGCATAATCTGCGTCACTGTATGCTTCTAAGACACCAAGATAAAAACCCGACTTAAACACTAATGCAAAATTGGGTGTTCTTTTGATGTACTTTAGAATTCGCTTTACCATTGACCAATGTTTTTGTTCAACTTTATCCAAGAACTGAGAGCAATATGACACAGCAAAGGCGATATCTGGATTGGTAGCAACTGCCATGTACATCAAGCTACCTACAGCTTGCCAGTAAGGGACTTTGTCAGAATCAATCTCTACATTATCTTCCCCTGAGAGATTATCCTTTTCCATGGGAGTAGAAACTGGGTTGGCGTCTTTCATGTTGAACCTTTCCAAAACTTTATTAGCATAATTTTGCTGACTAACAGCAATATCTCCACTTGTCAGCCTTTTTATCTCTACACCAAGATAATATTCAGCATCTTTGTATGTTACCTTGAACTCACGCTGCAATTCTTCAAGGAAATGATTTTTGATCTGACGAGTTGTGGCAACAAGTCTATCATCAACATGTAACGCTAATAACAACTTTTGCTGTTTCTCGTTACTGCAAAACAAACATGGATCAGCATTGCTCTCTGATAGACCATACTTTTCCAAGAACTCTTTAAATCGCTTGTTCCAACACCTTGGTGACTGCTTCAATCCATAGAGGCTTTTAACTAGTCGACACACACGGCCTGAGTTGTCATCATATCCTTCGGGCTGTTTCATGTAGATTTCTTCTTCTAACGTCCCATACAAGAAGGCAGTTTTAACATCAAACTGTACCAGATCTAAATTTTCATTTGCTGCAACACTTATCAAGGCTCGAATAGTTTCAAAACGTGCAACTGGGCTGAAGGTTTCTAAATAATCTATACCTTTTATTTCAGAAAATCCTTTGAATGACCTGAATTTGGATTGTGATGGACGATTTCGGAATGGTAATCTATGTTGTTTGCCTAGCACACATGCTTCACAAAACTCACGAGTGTGAAGACACTTTTTCACATGTTGCTTATTTAAATGTGCAAGCCTCTCATGCCAGAGTTGAAGCGAATTTAATTCAGTAAGTTGAGCTTCAGTAGAGGGCACTGTAACAATGTTAGTTGCATTGTTTACCTCAGATACTATTACTTTGCATAGCAATCTGAATAGGTTTTCTCAGGATTTGAATGACCATCAAAACTGTTTTTCCGAAACAAAGATTGTAATTCCACTACATTTCTAAAATAGATATAAGTGAAATACAGTAGATTCAGTTTACATTTCCATAAGTTGATTTTGTACAAGATATATTATTCAACTTATCCATCCTTAGCAAGTGTTTCGTGGTTGGAGTGTAAGTAAATATTATTATTTGGGCACTAGGATAACATGAAATTATTTTCCAAACTGTTGCTTATCCTAATAAAACCAAGAATAAAACGAAATCCAGTATATACTATAATCATTCACACAATCAATAGGAGTTAAATATAAAATTAACAAGATTTCGGGGGGTTTAGGGGGGCAAAACCCCCCTGAAGAAATGTACATTTTATCCAAAAAAATTCATGAATAAGAAGTTCATAAGACTTTCAGAATATCATTGCATAAACCGTGTTTAATTTAACGCTTCTAATTTTTGAATACCTTCGAAGTATATGTCTATACTTCGACTTGAATTACACTTCGTAAATTGATATACTTCTTTTATATGTCTATAAATACTAATGTATATAATATAAAAAATTAAATTGCGGATTCTAAGATGCTAAATATGAAAAGTGATATAAAAAAGAATGATTTTCAGAGCTGACGTTGAGGCTCCTGATCTGTAGATTTACTAGTTTTATCGGACCTTTGAAAAGCACTTTCTTAAATTAAAAGCTTTCGAACAAGCCATTACCCGTCCCTGAATGTTTCCTGGTTCGAGTTGTAAGTGAATTGTTATCGGTCCATCATCTTGTTTAGTACAAATAAAAAAAAATAAAAAAATAAAAAAGGGGGGGGACAAATCAGGGGTTTTGGATCTCTACAACTAATCGTTAGATTGAATGAAATTTGGCGAACTTTGAGGTTTAGAGTCGGACACTTCGCAGTTTAAATTTCACCACGGTCCGATGACTGGGGAAAAAGTTATTAAGGGCCAAACTTCGGACTTTAACGTTAAAGATGGGTCTGAGCTTTACTAAACAGCACTATCGTGCTGTTTGATAAGCTGCTTAATCCGTCCCTAGTGAAAGCGAGACGGAGTACGAAAAATTTCAGCCTCCCTCGTGATAATTGCTATTGTAATACATGACAAAAGGAAAATAAAGTTTTTTATTTATTTATTTTTTATTTTATTTTATTTTTTATGAAAAAAAAATGCGAAATTTAAAAAGTTAATATTTTTAAAATAAGTGATAGTATCTACAAAGCTTACATTTAATTATCACTTAATTACAGAGTCTAAGTTGAATATAATTTTTTATATACCTTAAATTTTATAATTAATGAGTTTTTTGTGTATAATTTTATCCAGAACACTTAACAGAATTAGAAGTATTAAACACTGTAATTTGTCGAAGAAATTATCCACTGTTTTTACTATTAAAACCCCAAAGATAAGGCACTTCCGTTAATGTTTCCCTTAGATTAGAGGTTTCCACTTTCTCTGGCCAATTTCGACTTTTAAAAACATTTTTTTTTTTAAAGAATTTTCGTAAAAATGTGTTCTATGACTGTTGGGACCATATTTAAAAATAATAATAATAATTAGTTTTAGACATAAGTAAAATGTTATGATATATGTAAAAATTCACTAAAAATGACTACTTGTTTAACATGTTCATTATTTTAAAACAAATTATTTACTAATTATTTATATAATGATATATAGAAAAAAAAAACACAAATTGAGAAAACTAATTTAAATATTGCAATTTTAAAGCATTTAAAGGGAAATGGATGCAGTAAACTGCTTTTTTCGCATGTTTTGAATTATCGGATCTTCTTGAGAATATACTCAGATGTCTTAATTCATTTTAAGGCAAAAGTTGGAAAATTGATGATTTTCCCAGTCTTACAGAAAAGTAAATATGTCGTGTTACACTATAAATAATTAATAAAGAAATAGTGCCGTTTTATCAGAATCACCTGACACACAAGTTCTTAGCATTCATATTCAATTCAGTCCATGCACATTTCGAAATTTACCGCACACCGAATGCCGCTTAGACAGTGGTGCAAAAATCTAGGCGCCAATAGGCTGATATCCACCACTAAATTTTATTAGTATTCTTCGTGAGATTTTATTAGTATACTTCGTATAAACTTTATCAGTATTCTTATTAGTCGAAGAATACTAAAAATTTAGTGGTGGGAATCGGCCCATTGCCGCCTAGATTTTTGCACCCCTGGCCTAGACTAAAATATAATTATGCCTACAGATTAAATATAAGCTATGAACAATTTATTCTTTACTAGAGAAGGCCTCCTTAACCCTTTGAGGGACGGTGGTATATATTATATACCACCTAATTTTAATCCGATTCAAACCAGAAACTTTTAATCAAATTTTACTTTTTTAACTTTGACGAGAAAAAGTTGAACAATTGCTTATTCTTATTTTGAACTAAATTCTTTCCTAAATTCTGGTGGGAATTCAACGTTACAGGAGCACAAGTGCTTGCCCCTGAAAGGGTTAAGCCAAAGCGTGGTTTTGCGTTAACCCTTTGGGTACTGATTTATTTTGTAAAAACAAACAAACAACAAAAAAAATAAACATACAGAATAGACACACCAGAAATTTGGAATATTTTTTTTTTTTTTGTGTATTTGTTGACAGATATTCCCTGATTAAAAAGAAGCGAGAAGTACTGTTTGAATTTTCTGATATAAATTCGAAATTTCTGAATAAAAAAAAATAAAAATAAAAAAAATCAGTGGACAATACTGATGACGAGTCTCAGTCGTCAAATATACCCAAGGGGTTAACAGGGCTCCCTAATGGTCAGAGTTTTGAATACCCATATGTTCTTAGAAAGATTTTATTTTTAGATTTTTTTTTGCAAATTTTGCAGAAAACACATTCGGAGGTAAATTTTTGCGGAAATGTTGTCGAAACCAATCATGAAATTTTCTATTAAAAAATACTGGTGACCATTGGGGAGCCATGCGTTAACAATGCGTATTATTTTTTTCACTAAGCCGTTAAATGTCAAACCAATACGCCTAACATTTTATTAATAAAATATTTTACATTCTATAAATAAACGTGTTTAAATATATATAAATTATCACACAAACAAACGAATACTAAATATTTAGATATTTATAAATTCATTTTTGAACATATGAAATTGTCAGGTACTCTTTTCCAGAAACTGAAAAATCGAATGGTTTTTACTATTTTTTGATAAAAGTGAAGATCGATCAGAAAATTCTGTGAAAGTTCAATGCAGACGTTCATCCAAAATAAAGTATATAATTTAAAAAAGAACCTTTATTTTTAATTATTTTTATTAATCTGAAAGTCAGAGCCAGTTTCGCCAATGTAGCATATTTTTTAATTCTACTAATTACTAGTATTAATTTTCGCCTTATTTAATCACAGGATTCTGTGATTTCACCATTGTCAAAAGTCACTAGAAAACTTTAAAATCACTAAAATTTGAGAGTAAATACCTCAACAGATGGCGCTGCAGCGGTGTGTTTGTCGATTATCTTGAAGGTAGGGTAACCAGGAATAAAAGTTTTGTTGCTAAAAAAAATTACATTTGTAATATGAAACGTATAAAGCGCAACAGGTGGGGCTGCTATGATTTGTTTTTCAAGATTTCGACGATATCATCTTGAATGTTAAGCAAAAAAAAATTCTTATCTGAAGATACCAGGAATACAACATTTGTTGTTAAAAAAATACATTTGAAATGTGAAAAGATTAAATTAGTAAATATTTGGAGTATTTTAATAATGATGCCCGTAAATATATATATATCCTTGAACTCTATATGAATTATATAAGGGAAAATAGTCTACTTATAGATTATGAATTGCAAAATTATATTAGAAAAAATTATAAAAGTTACGTATATTTACAACTCATAGTTTTTATGAAAATTAAGTTATTTATTTATTTTTTTCGAAATACAATCCGAAAAAATTATGAATTGTAATTTTTATTATGTGTAAACAATAGTTTCCAAATATTATTATAATGTCAGAAATATTTTACGGTAAAATTTTAGTAACAATAATGTGAATTATTTGTTAACATATGTATGTTGCAAATGCAAGTTCAGCCGCTAAGCGCTAAAAAGCTAAAAGGAAGGAGCAAACAGACTACTTCGCTATCTATGATTTGTTTGTTATGATTTGTTGTCTAGAGTTCAGCATGGGGCCTCTTTGCCAAGTTTGTCTCTGCCTCTGTCTTTTATTGAGTCTGCCCTCTCTTTTGTTGATGACAGCAGAACTTTTGAAAAAGAAAGGCAAGGTGGAATGATTTACAAAAGCTCAAGCAAGTGTTGTCTGTACGCAGTCTTGGTGTTTCCAACACCCAATAGTACGATAATTAAGACGCACTAAGGGATGAGCGTTTTTACCCTTATTGAAAAATGAAAACGAACAGTATTTTTCAGAGTCACCAACTGTTTTTATTACCTGATTCCAAAGAACAGACCACGTGGCGTTGAATTGAACATTAAGACATGTTTCTTTAACTGCTACTGCAAAGAACAGGGCTTAGGTTGTTCGTTTTCAAAGACGACAGAGAAATCTCTAGAGCTAATAACTACTGTCTCATCTCCTATACTGCTACAGAAGAGGATTTGAATTATTAGGTGTCTCGGATTCTGATACAGCGCAATAAACAACAAAAATATGAATTACAACTAATGTCAAAATATTGCCACGATACGCGACAAAATCTTATTGAAATCTTAAAAAATCTTATTGAAAATCACATTAAAAATTCAGAAACTGGATAAATCACGGATGACAAAATTCACTATATTAGGCAATATGTTTGAAACCGAAATTTGTTTTACGAATATCAAAAAATAGAAGCAAAACAAGAAAAAAATGCTAAAAGTCGCGATAGAAATCGCTATAAATGAAATATTGCTCAGGTCAAAATGTAGTATATTAAGTAAAAAATTTGAAAGAGCATTCTTTTCACAAATGTAAAAAAAAAATTGCCGCAGAACGCTTAGAAACGTTTAAAATCACATTGAAAATGATCACATGAGGCCAAAAAATTACAATAGCGGGCTAATACATTATGACTTTGACTGGGCATTGTCATGAAAATTTTAAAGGAACTCAAACAAACCGCTAAAATTATCCATGTCCTGGATAACTCTTTTTAAAGTTCCAACGAGGAGTACTGTATATTGTTTGTCGACCACAAGAATAGCTCCCGCCGAGAAGTCTGCTTAGTGGCGGTCGCTATAGTAACTTAACAAGACCTGTCCATTTCGAATGGGGAATATGCGTGTGAGGAATTGGCGGAATAAAAGGTTAGATCACGTCATTCTTCTTCTCGGATCTACAGCAGTTGCGTTATCTCATTTTGGATTTAATTTTGCTTTTGCTTTTAAAAAATTATTTGTTCCCATTTGTTTAAATAATTTTGCTAATTTGTTAATCTAGAGAGATGCCTTTTCAGTTTAGAAAAGGTGAAGTCTTGAAATCGCAAGCACGTAAAATCATATATAATGTTGCAGAATTTTGTTCCAGTGAAGCTTCGTCTAAAGATGTATTAATTCCACTATCACAAGCTCTGAAACGGGCTTCCCGAGCAATTGGAGTTTCTGAAGCTACAATAAAAATAAATAAGAAATGAAGTTTCTGCATTGGGCTCATCGCTACAGATTTAAAATCACCTGGTAAACATCGTAAAAGACCTAGTGAGCGAAACTGCGAAATAGGTGACTTTGACAAGTGCGTTATATGTCAGATGATTCAACACTTTCATATAAGAGATAGAAAAGTACCATCTCTCAGAAAATTATTACTCGTGTTGAAAGGAAAAATTGGATTTTCGTGGAAAAGAGACACATCTTGCAAAGTCTTACATTCAATGAATTTTCGATGGAAAAAGTGCATGAATAAAAGAAAAGTTCTCATGGAAAGGCCAGATATTGTTTTTTGGATACACAAATATTTCAGAGAAACGAGAGGTCATAGGAAAACTGGATGACCGATTGTCTATATTGATGAAACTTGGGTCGATAGCAACTTGACATTTAAGAAATGTTAGCAAGACGACACAGTTTTGGGAGTTAAAGCAAATGTTAATGTGAAAAATAGACTTATAGTTGTTCATGCTGGATCATCAACAGGTTTTCTTACGGATGCTCAACTAATATATAAATCATCGACAAAAAGCGGTGACTATCACGGGCAAAGGAACTAAGCTTCTCAAGCTCAAAGTTCATCTCAAGCTTTTTAAAGTCCAAACTTCCGCCCTACGCTTCTCTTCTAATTCCAGCTTACGCTGTTCTAACCTACGTTGTTCTTCTTCCCGAGTTGCAATTTGATTCCTGACTAATGAATTTACAAAATCAACATCGAACGAGGGGGAGGATTTAATTTTTTCCCGCAATGTGACAACGGTCATACTGGTTTGCACATCTAAATTCATTTCTAACGCAACCTGGGACAAATCCTCTTTGGAGCTTTATTAATTTCAGACATTTTAAATTTTAACTAGCCGAAAACCCTATAAATGCCAAAAATTCGTTTAATCCGTACCCCAGACGTGAGCTTTGTCGTTACAAATCATATAAACTTTTAATAAAATAAAACAGTGAGCTTTAACCACAATACGAACTCTTACTACAAAACAGAACAAAGATTAAATCTCTTTTAATAAACTGGATTTCATAACGCGACACATTCAAAACAATATTTCAAATGAGACAAAAAAAACCATAACTGAATAGTAGTCACTTAAATAATATTCTAGATGAAAACAAAACACATAACTGAATAATTGTCACTTAAATAATATTCTAAATGAGATAAACACACATAACAGAATAATTAAATTTTCAACCAATATTATTTTTAGATTACTAAGACAGCTTAATATCGATTTTGTTCAGTAGAACTTAAAAAAAACTTTCTACCTTAAAAAAATCAAAACAACAAAACTTGCATAACTTACTCATTCACTTTTAAATTTCACAACAATGCTTCTTTTCTCAATAAATCAAGATCTCAGAATTAAATACTTACGTTGAGCATTAAATAAGAACAAACATTTATATCGAAACTGTACTCAATTATTTTAAAATCAATAATAAAAGAAAAACAAAAGTAATATCAATTCTTTTAAAACTAATAATAAAAGAAAACAAAACATCTTTATGATAACTGCGATAAAATTACGAATACTTTATATTATTCTGACCTGAAACCGATAATACAACAATTTTACTTGAAACTGATATCAGTTTTACTTTTTTTTTTTTCTTCTGAATCAATAAAAACTTATTTCAACACAGTCAAGATAAGCATTTAAGAATAAAATCAAAAGTAGGGGAGGGGGGAAGGGGATATAATGTAAGAACAACATAAAACATAACAAAATAATGTAAGAATGAACCAAAATAATGTTATGAATAATCTAACGGAATTTAAGAATAATCAAACTGAAGTTAATAATAATCCAAATGATGATAAGAATAAGAATGCATTCTTTGTAGCTATGAACAAAAATTTACGGATGCGTTTTAAAACACACGTGAACAATTTGTAGAACTTTGTAAACACACATAACGTATTATTTTCTTGGGCGTACACGAAAAAATTCTTAGAACTTTAAAACGAAGATTAATAACACATGTCACAAATCATAGGATGCAATGGCGACGATCGCTTGCGCCATTTTATATATAACTGCTGAGAAACGAAAAAGCTTCCAAAACTTAAATACGATCCTTCTTTATTTAAAATGTATCACTGGATTTATATTTGCAGAAATAAATCAGAGAGCACTTTCACCGCGGATCTGTAGCCCGAAGTTTGGTAGCCAAATTGTATCAACACACCTTTAGAATCTAGGGGAGGAAAGAATAGTTCTTTTATAACACCAGAAATAAAACTTTGCTGGCATTTTCATATATTTTATTACTTGTTGTCGCAAAAAAAAATCACAAAACGACACATTACGCACAGATATATAAGACTGACATTTCACTTTTACATTCTTGCAGAACAAAAAAACACACACGTTCTATTTACATCACCGCTCTTAAAAAAAACGAACTTATCGGCTAAGCTCACGCGTCCTAACTGATCAAACGTCTCTTTTCAGCTCACGTGATGCGCTGCGCATTTCGCCGGGAAAGTCCATATTTTCAGGAAAGGGATTTCTGGGTTACAGTATAATTTAATTATTTAAAATTTTTACTACCAGCTGAAACGTTTACTCAGTTCGATTCTTATACAATGTTTGCGTTAAAAAAAGCTAGCAGACAGTGGCGTAACCAGAAAAGGGTGGGGGGTCCAAATGCTAAGGAAACCAGTAATATTATAAGGTTTTCTTCGCCTTCAATATCACAGAAAATTCTCCGATTAGATAAGGCAAAAATATTTTTAAACATATATTCGTATTCTTTTGTGCAGCCCCGTAAAATAATTATAAATGCTATATTCACCCTCTTCAAGAAAAAAGATGCTGTAGTTGACTGCAGCAACATACTAAAATTACATTACAGTCAGCGTTCTACAAATGCCACATTTAACATATATTCGTATTCTTTTGTGCAGCCCTGTAAAATAATTATAAATGCTATATTCACCCGCTTCAAGAAAAAATATGCTGTAGGATAGATAGACAGACAGATATAGAAACAGACAAATAGAAAAAGAACCTCCTGGAGCAATAAGCACTTATGTACTACTGTGCTAATCATACTTAATCCTACTTATAGCCCAGTCAAATTGTAGTTTGAGGTGGAAAATTCTGGTGTAATTGTTTTTAGTGGCTTATTTTATGTATTTTGGGGTGCTGAATACGAATCTGAAGTTTTCCAACAAAATTTCGTTCGGAAAATTTGTTTTTTTTTTTTACAAAAAACCTGTAAAAACGCGGACTTTTTTCGTTTTTTTCAAAATAACTCCAAAATTGTGCATTTTGCGTGAAAGTCGGCAATATATGAGTTAAAGAGAATAAAATTTCCTACTTTTTATGTATTGAAAGTTTTTTTTTCTATGATCAATGGTTTAGCCGTGAGAGTGCCTCAAAAATGGGTATTAAAAACAAAAACTGGAAAAAAACGGGAATTACGGCATTGTATGTCGATGTAACATGGAAACAAACCATTTAACGCAAATATTAACCATCAGTGATACTAAAGATTATATTATTGACTATATTTTATGCATTTAAGGTAGGGGAAAAGTGTGGATCTGGCACCAGTGGAAGTTTTGAGCAGTGGAGTATCTCCACCTCCTCTCAAGAGTCAAAGGTGCTCCTCCTCCGGAGAGCTAGTACTCTAAGAGAATATAAAATTTTGAAAAAGGGGGTAAAATTTGGTACAGGAGATAAAACTATCTAAAATCGTCGAAAAACAGTAATTTTTGGAAAATAGCAATAAACACTTAAAAAAAAATCAATTGAACATAAATAATTGAACAACATAAATATAATAATGAATCCTCTTCAGACACACAAACAATATTTTTAATTCAAAACTTAACATTTAAATATGTGTATGTTTTTCCTCAATTTGTGAAAGGTATGTGTCATTTGTTAAGTACAAATACAAGGATAGTGCTGTAGTTGTGTTCGATGGTTACCCTGAAGAAAGTTGCAGAGGTACTAAATGTATTGAGCGAGCAAGAAGATCACGCAAACAAACTTCAGTAGATTTGATGTTCGACGAAACAATTGTGCCTACAGTACCGTTTTATTTTAATGTTGAAAGATAAATTTGCAGTAGCCGACATTCACACAAAACAGGCACGAGAAGATGCGGATACGCTGATTATCACCACAGCAAGGGACCTTGCGCAACAACATAACTCTGTAGTTATCGTGGGTGAAGACGTAGATTTGCTGGTGATCATGATTGGTCTCTGTAGGGGCATACATTCAAATGTATATTTTTTAAAGCCAGGCAAAGGGACAGTTTCACCACTCATTTTTTCTCCTGACTGCAAACTTGAACAATTGGTTGCTGACAACATATTATTTTTACATGCCATGAGTGGTTGTGATACTACTTCAGCCTTTTTCAAAGTAGGAAAAATGAGGTTTCTTCAGACTCTCAAAAGAAACCCGGCATTAATTAAAGCCATTGAAATTTTTAAAGAACTTATGGCAGATGCTGATGCAATTACTGATGCTGGCAATCGTTTTTTGACTTCCTTGTACAAATTATCTGACAAGGAAACCACGTCATTAAACAAATTGAGGTATCTATGCTACCTTAAGTCTGCATATAAGCTATCAACCCATTTGGCGTCCCTACCTCCTACGGAGGCTGCAGCTAGACAACATTCTTTAAGGGTGTATTTTCAAGTTCAGCAACGGCTTGGGAATGAAAAAAATCCTGAAAAATGCGGTTGGAAAAGCACCAAAGATGGTCTAGAACCAATAACCACGCTAGAGCCACCAGCACCTCAAGCCGTTCTAAAACTCATTTCTTGCAAATGCAAGAAGACATGCCGTAAAAACTGTGGATGTAAAAAAGCAGGCCTCAGCCGCTCTAATATGTGTCTAAACTGCGAGAGCAGTTGTAATAACATACCTAATATTGAAATAGAAGAAAACGAGGATGACCCGGAATACCCTGAAGCACTTGAAGGTAATTATACATAAATCATTCCATTTCACATTTATTTTTTCATTCATTTTTAATTTGGTGTGGTCAAAATATGTATCCCAATACACTGTGCATAACTATTTAGTTTTTAGACAAGTAAAACTATGTCATTAATTATTTTTTAAAACCCTGATACGTAGTATAATAGCTTTTTTGCTCCCTGATTTGGGGTCCAAAAGTGACCGATTCCTGAAATGAGCTGTAAAAGAGGGCTGATATTAAAAAGAGGTAAAAATAATGTTATGATAAAATGCTGTATGAATCTTAACTTAGTTATAATTAATTCCACCGTTTAAAAAAAATATTATACACACCAGTTCTTCTCCGGAGCATAAGTTTCGATCCTCGGAACAAAAACGGCTTTTCCGCCCGTATGCGTAAGTAGCTGTTATATAATTAATTTCTTTTTTATAGGTGTAGAAGACCTAGAAGGCATATCCTCAGGAAACATGAAACCATTGGCCAAGAGGTCTCGGTTTGACTGACAAGTTCCTTTCAATGTCCATAATAATTATTAATTAATATTGTATAAATACATAACTACCTATTTTACTATATTATTTAACATTAAACAGTTTACATACTAATCAATCGTGAATCTATCGTAGTCTAATTGACTACATAAAAATAGGATAGTGTTAAGTATATCAATAAAATAATGAAAATTTACTAGTTAAAGTATAAAAGTAAAAATAGTTCATAGTTCAAAAAAACAAAAATAATGCCAGACGAGGTAAAGTAAAGATCTTAGGAGAGATTTAAGAGAAAAGTCAATTTTATTTTATTTAATAAAATAAACATATTATTTATGTTTATTTTATTAAATAAAATAAAATTGACTTTTCTCTTAAACCTCTCCTAAGATCTTTACTTTACCTCGTCTGGCATTATTTTTGTTTTTTTGAACTATGAACTATTTTTACTTTTATACTTTAACTAGTAAATTTTCATTATTTTATTGATATGCTTAACACTATCCTATTTTTATGTAGTCAATTAGACTACGGCTAAACATTTCTTATGGCTTTCTCAGGATTTGATATACACCTACTCAAAGCCAGGGTATGCAGTTGCTTCGCAACTTGGAAGCCCATTGAACCTATCACAAGTTCAAGTTTTCAATCGTGAAACATTTATCATTTTTTGTACCTATATAACCTAACATCAATGTTTTACATATCTGCACACATGTATAATGATGCATATAAGTTATATGCTTTTATACATGTATAATGGAGATGGATGACTACTTCGTGCATTCGTCATTGCTTTTTTCATAATTATTCAAGGTCCAAGAAAATTACTTGCACATAAATTGTAGATAATTTTATCTATTTTTTTAAAGCATAGTATTATGTATGCAGTGAAATGTTTATTTTTAGGCCTTATGAACAGAAAGGCTGTAAAAAATGTGTTTTTTGCTATTTTCCGAAAAGTACTGTTTTTCGACGATTTTGCCTAGTTTGACTTCCTTTACCTAATTTTACCTCTTTTTAGAAACTTTTATCACCTCTTAGAGTAAGAACTCCCCGGAGGAGGAGCAACTTTGACTCATGAAATTAGGTGGAGCTGCTCCACTGCTCCCAACTTCCACTGGTTCCGGAACCGCACTTTCCCCCTACTTTAAATGCATAAAATATAGTCAATAATATAATCTTTAATATAAACTAGATGGAACCCGTCAAAACGTGACGGAAAAAAATACTATAACAATATCAGTAAAATAAGCTTCTTTATTATTTAAGTAGGGCTTCGTATGAAATAGTCTTTCAAATATTTCATTTTAAAAAATCTCCCCCCCCCCCAGTGAAATGCTATTTCCGATGCAAACTCCAAATGAACACTCCGTAAACAAATGTGTAATGCAAATCAGTTTGACATTACCACCATATTCCCCACGACAAAAAAAAAAAAAAAAAAAAAAAAAAAAAAAGGTCATGGACCTATAAAGTATCATACAAATAGTCCTATCAAAAAGTATCATACAAATTTCCTACTTTCATCTCATATTCAGTAAATAAAAGAACATAGTATAAGCACACCCCCTCCCCCCCCCCGTGATAATGCAATCGAATGAGCTCCTATGCGCATATGTATCGCATCTGCCCAAAGGCGCCGTTGAATTTCGACGTTAAAAATAGTTTTAAAATGTTTAAATTAAAAGTTTTAAAATGTCCTCTTTAATCATTGTTCGTTTCAAATCCATATCTTCTAAAACGCATCCATTATTTTAAGCTAATCAATTTTTATGTAAAAATGAAGAATTTTTGTTAAAAATAATAAATTAATATGCAGATGAGGGAGAATTTTAATGTTTTCAATTGTAATTTATTTGTATGGTTTCTTCTATCCCTTTACATAATCAGGATGATTATTCCTTTTCCATCACAGTCGGCCTCTTATACAGTTAAATATCCAATGGATCTTTAAAAAATAATAATAAATAACAGTTCCTGGCATATTCTGATTCAACATATACATCAACGAATTCAACATATCAATTTTATGTTAATCATAAACTAAAAATAGTTTTTTTTTTCTTTTGACAGATTTTATATTAGCGCCAAAATACTCTATCTTATGGATAATCTGATCTTATGATTTATCAGGTTTTTATTATTTTTTTTTTCACTTTTCATGAAGGTTAGGGATACCTATTTTCAATTGTTGCAACTTTTCAAGGGGCTATTTTACATTATTAAAACAAACGGATGGTCATTGTTGAGATAGAATTGAAAAATATTTCATGCTTGAAAATTATTTAAAAAGTCGTTAAATTAAGCGGCAGATTTCAAATAAATTTCAATCGAAAGCTAATTTTTTTTCTAATTGAGGATGTAAGAATTGAAATTGTAAAATGTAGTAAAAAAATTAAATTTTTAGTATTTAGAAGTGATGTAAGCGCGATGAAAGCTAAAGCGATAGTGCAGTTTGTTGTCACAACCGTTATACATTTCTAAATATTGCCACTGTCTTTTGGTTGGCGTCCAAAAGTAGACTACCATTTTTTGACATCCAAAGAAAAATTCACAGTGAAAGAAATAAGACTTTGCCTCTAATAAGGAACTGTTAAATGAACTTATAACAAACCTACCAAAATAATTCCTATAAAATATTAGCCTTACATTGTTTATTCTAGCTAAAAATACAATCATTATTTCAAGTTTTTTTTTTTCCTGAAATTCTTTACTTTTGTAATTTTTTTTATTAAAAAAGGAAATCTTAATAATATAAATCCTATAATTCCTATAACTTAATCCTATAATTTAAAAAAAGTAATTGGTAACATGTAATCAAGGTATGCAATCAAGATGAAGCAACCAATAAAGGCTCCAGTTCTAATCTTTAAAATTAAAAATTGAAATATCAGTTAATATTACGCCATGTTGACACAATCATATAAATTTTTCTTTTTAGTTTTATCAATGTTAAAATGCATTTCAAGCTAAGCATAACGTCATTTTCACCGGTACAAACTTTTCACGCGTACATTTATGCTTAAGCACCATGCATACAAATAAAAATATATTTTGCATTTAATTGTAATGAAAAAAATGGCATCAACAAAATTATAATGCTTAATGATAAAATGAACCCAATGGACAATATTTCCGTGACGTCACAGTAAATATGAATTTTTATTTGCTTATAAAACACACGGATAAATATTTTTACCAAAATACTTAAACATTTTAACTATATTTTAACTTACAAATTAAAAAATTCGGCCTAAAAGTCACGTGCTTTTAATATTTAATATTTATTGTTTATGCTCGCAATCATTGAGTTCAGAAAATAAACTCTGTTCGTCGCAACAGTGGGCGTTAATCCGATTGCCGACCGAGGCTAACGAAAAAGAAGCCGACTTTATGACGTCATAAGCAGAAGTAAAATTTTAATTTAAGATTACGTCTAATTAATTAAATTTTCGAACAAACGAATGTACGATAACAAATCTGTGACCAAATATCTTTCATTTAAAAAAAGAATGATGTAATTTGATGTAGTAGTTTGTTCTCATGGATTGTCGAAACAAAACGCTTAGCGTTTTAAATATATAGATGATGGTTAATATTTGCGTTAAATGGTTTGTTTCCATGTTACATCGACATACAGTGGCGTAATTCCCGTTTTTTTTACAGTTTTTGTTTTAAAACCCATTTTTGCGGCACTTTCACGGCTATACCATTGATCATAGAAAAAATCTTTCAATGCATAAAATGTAGAAAATTTTATTCTCTTTAACTCATATACTGCCGACTTTCACGCAAAATGCACAATTTTGCAGTTATTTTGAAAAAAAAAACGAAAAAAGTCCGTGTTTTTACAGGTTTTTTATAAAAAAAAACAAATTTGCCGAACGAAATTTTGTTGGAAAACTTCAGATTCGTATTCAGCACCCCAAAAAACATAAAATAAGCCACTAAAAACAATTACACGAGAATTTTCCATTTCAAGCACTTTTTGAGCACAATTTGACTGGACTATTAATCATGTCTAAATTTTGTTATACGCGCATAAAAAAAAATAAAAAAAAAAAAAAATAAAAAAAAAATCTGGATTTTTGTCCAAAGGACTGACAACCGACGTTTAAGCCAGTTGTAAGTCCTACAACCTGCTAAAATAGTTACAACAGCCTAAAAACTGTCACCTTGGTAGTAATTTTGTATTGGTCTCGTGCCAGAAGTTTAATAAACAGCTTAAAAAAAAAAGCTGTAAATAACGAAATTTTTACAGAGTTTTTCAAGTGTTTATTAAACTTAATAAACAGCTGAAACAATCCCTAAAAAATTCGTTATGTACAGCATTTTTTTGTTTTTTTCATTCTGATAATTTCAGCGATTTTAAGCGCTCATTTCTCTTACATGTCTGTTAAATTTGTGTTTTATTTATGCTATTATATTCATTGCTTAATGAAGTTTTAATATCGTTATGGGATATTAGCTGGAAAAAATGCTGAACTTTTTATAATGTTTAAAGTGCAAACGGATTAACATTTTGTAATCGTCTGCAAGTGATAGAGATGGATTTTTTTTTAAATCTTGCTTGAAATTTAGTTTACATGCTATAATAAATGAGTAAATTGCGATACTGTTTTCAAACAAATTGCATTTCATTGTCTGAGTGCAACGAAGACTCATACACAGCGCAGTATTACTTTGCCCCATATATAGCTACGATGGATATTAAAACCTTTCTTCAAGCATAACTCAAAAAATATTTAACGGATTTCGTTCAAATTTTTACAGCAGGTACCTATAAAGGTGACAACGACGTCTATTTGTTACCAAGAATAAGTGTCAAACCGTTTGGAAGTTATATTAAAACTAGTCGGATGTGTCAATCCCAAAACTTTCTTCTATCTCACACAGGTTTCGCATACACTAAAAAGAATCAGCACCAATTTATATCAAGGTCTAACTTAAGCTCAAGTTTTATTAAATTCCGTGCAGTATTTCTTGAGATATGACTATCGCCAAAATCGTGTAAATCCTTCAAAATGCTGCATAGCAGCGCCACCTGCTGGGTGATTTTTACCAAAAACTAATCAGCACCAATTTATATCAGAGACTAACTGAATATAATGTTTTATTTAATTCCGAGCATTAGTTCTTGAGATAGAGCTATTGCGGAAATCGCGAAAAATGCTGCATAGCAGCGCCACCTGCTGGGCGATTTTTACCAAAAGCTAATCAGCACCAATTTATATCAGAGACTAACTGAATATAATGTTTTATTTAATTCCGAGCATTAGTTCTTGAGATAGAGCTATTGCGGAAATCGCGAAAAATGCTGCATAGCAGCGCCACCGGCTGGGTGATTTTTACCAAAAGCTAATCAGCACCAATTTATATTATGGACTAACTGAATCTAAAGTTTTATTAAATTCCGAGCATTAGTTCTTGAGATAGAGCGCCCACAAAATTTTTGTCACATACAGACAGACAGACAGACAGACAGACGGACAGCCAGACAGAGTCACAGACAGACATTTTCTAAAAATAGTCAAATCGTGTTCAGGATCTTCTAAAACGTATAAATCCGTCGAAAACCGGAAGTCGAAAATTTTCATGAATCCAATACTTTCTTCTTGTAACGATAGAAGAAAGTAAAAATAGATAAAAAAAAAAGCACAATTAAAGTACATACGTCACTAAATTTTGTGCGTACGTCATTTTCACCGGCGGGAGATTTTCGTAGACAATCTGAATTGAAAAGTTCATGGAATACATGGAGCAAAAAAATATGCAAGCACTAATATTCAGCACAATAAAATATATTTCAATTTAATAAAAATGGAAAGTTAATCTGGAATTTTTTCTGTTTGAAAACTACACTGCTCAAAACAATTAAAGGATATTGCAGTTTTAGGTGGATTTTGTATCTGGGAAACTTTTTAGCTGATTGATACATGGTCGACAGACATAGTAGGTTATATGAGAATAAATTACACATGTTTGACAGAAAAAAATGCATTTTATTGCGCATTTGTGTACAAAAGGAAAAAAACACAATTTGTGCATATGAGAAAAAAAGAATAAGAAAAAGTGTTTTCTTCAAAGAAAATCATTTTCAGTAGGGGGTATGGTTTCCACGGGCGGCCAGCAACGTTGAACACCTTTGAGGCATGGACTCAATGAGGCTATTAATGACGAGTTGTGGTATTCTGCCCCACTCTTCCAGAAGAGCTCTTTCCAGTTCTTGGAGAGTTTGTGGGGGTTGTTGGCGGCCAGAAACTCGTCTCCCTAGAGCGTCCCAAACGTGCTCGATTGGATTCATGTCTGGAGAACACGCTGGCCATTCCATTCGAACGATTCCTTCCTCGAAAAGGAAATCCTCCACCAGGTTTGCACGATGTGGCCTGCAGTTATCGTCCATTAAAATGAAGTTATCTCCGATTGCTGCAGCGTGAGGGACTACAATAGGTCTGAGGATCTCATCCCTATATCGGCGACCAGTCAGAGCTCCATCTCGAATGATGTAGAGGTCAGTGCGCCCGTCAATGGAGATGCCACCATACACCAACACTCCTCCACCGCCAAATCTGACACTTTCGTGCACGAACGCAGGATTATTCCTACTGCCACGGTCCCTCCAGATGAAAATACGCCTATTATCCGGATGCACAGAAAAACGGGACTCGTCAGAAAACAGAATATTGCTCCATTCATTTCTCCTCCAGTTGACATGCTCGGTTGCCTACTCCCTGCGGTCGCGACGATGCCTTGATGTTAATCTAACACATACCATCGGTCGGCGAGCATACAGACTTACAGCATGGAGCCGGTTTCGGACAGTCTGAGTTGAAATCGTGGTGCCTGTAGCCGAGCGAAGGTGTTGTTGGAGAAGAGTAGCGTTCATGTTTCGGTGTCTCCGAGCTGTTAACGCTAAATACCGATCTTCATTGGGCGTTTTTGCCCGTCTACGACCTTGCCCTGGTCTTCGGCCTGCACATCCACTCTCCAAAAAACGGTTCCAGATCCTGGAAATGACACTTTGTGACACTCCAATGGCTTGCGCTACTTCGGCTTGAGTTTGGCCCCCTTCTAACCAACCAACAATTCTCCAAGCTTCTGAATCTGTCAAATGTCTTCGCTGAGACATCGTACTCATCGAAACAAAGCAATCACTGAATGCCGATCATCCTTGTCTTCATTCTCTTTTATCCAGTTGAAAGTCAAATTTCATTCGCTGCCGCTGAAGCGACGATTTTGACGTCGAACTCCAAATTTGCATACTCCACAATTTGAAAACCAGAAAAATTTGCATTTGTGATTCTCTTCTTCTATTTTCGGCAAAAAAAATTTCGTTTATATCTTTATTTTATATAAAACTTCAAATATCCTTTAATTGTTTTGAGCAGTGTATTAGAGATTAGTAAGAGTAGTATTAGTATTAGAGATTTGGCGTAAATCACACCATTAGCAGCTTTTTTATTTCGCCTGTGTATGTTAGGAACAATTCTTTGATGTTTAAATAAAAGGTTTCGATTTGTGGCATTATTTCTTATTTTCTTTTCCTTTTTAGTATTTTAAATGGAATTAGTGAAAGGCGTGTATTTTAAATTAAATGAGTGAAAGACGTGTATTTTTAATGTATGTATTTCAAATGAAATCAGTGAAAGATTTATATTTAAATGAAATGAATGCAATATGAAGATGTTATGAGAAAAATATTTGGCGACTTCTCAACTGCGCCAAGTTAACATAAAAGTACCAATACATATGTGGGTACTTCTCTATTATCCCGTCGACCACTTTTCATAACAAAAAACTATCGCCAAATAAACGGGAGAACGTTGTCATTGAAATATCAAAATACATAAATAAATAAAATATAAGAATTTAAGGACACAATTGTTATTTTAATGAATGAAATAACTAATAAATCAGTAAAACATAATGAAAAATACACGCAAATGTTGCGTTAAAAACCACTTGATGACGTAACAAACACGTATAATGCTTCTGATATCAAGTAAATGGGACTGCATTTTTGGCGTTTAATCTAACAGTTTGGCGATAGTTTTTTGTTATGAAAAGTGGTCGACGGGATAATAGAGCAGTACCTCTATGTGAAATGAAACAAGGCACAGATGTCATATACGCACCACGTTGGCGCGATTTTTCCCTCCACCAGCTTGGGGAAAACTTTGTTTTTGAATATTAGTTACAAATAGTGTGACAAATAGTACACGTGATTTTTTATTTCAATATAAAAATAAAATAACGTAATAAATGAAACAGCTTCTATTATTTTAAAAAAGGAAATAAAAATAAATAAATAATAGTTTGATATAAATAAAGGCGCGGATGTCATATACGCACCACATTGGCGCGATTGCAACAAAATGGCAATTTTATGCCTCACATGGTAACCCGGTTATTTTGTTTCAATTGTTGTTTATTAACTTTTACTTTTTATTTTACTTCTATACATTGTTTTTATTATATATATCAATATTTATTTATATCAAACTATCATTTATTTATTTTTATTTCCCATTTTTGAATAATAGGAGCTATTTCATTTATTACGTTATTTTATTTTTATATTGAAATAAAAAATTACATGCTATTATTGTATGGTATTTGTAACTAATATTCAAAAACAAAGTTTTCGCCAAATTGGCGGGGGAAAAATCGCGCCAATCTGGTGCGTATATGACATCTGTGCCTAAATTAATATTGATATACATATAAAAATAATCTATAGAATTAAAATAAAAAATAAAAGTAAACAAACACAACAAACAGTTTTCGCCAAAGGGGCGGGGGAACAATCGCGCCAACGTGGTGGAGTATATGGCATCTGTGCCGGGATTTTTACCCTTTTATCTGTGCTTCCGGAAATATAAAAAAATTAAAAAATTCTTATATCAGGCGTGTAATGTTTTGCATTTTTACACGGACCACTTCTCCATTTTAAGATTTTTAATGCTATTTATATCAGATATTTCTTTCTTGAGATTCCCACAAGTTTTTTCCGGTAACATTTTTAGTTCGCTTATTAATTGTTTACAATTTGCCCCCCTGGCAATAACAATTATTTATCAGAAAAAATGGGTACTTCTCTATTATCCCGTCGACCACTTTTCATAACAAAAAACTATCGCCAAACTGTAACGCTAAATAAACGGGAGAACGTTGCCATTGAAATATCAAAATAAATCAAATATAAGAATTTAAGGACACAATTGTTACTTTAATGAATGAAATAACTAATAAATCAGTAAAACATAATGAAAAATGCACGCAAATGTCGAATTAAAAACCACTTGATGGCATAACAAATACGTATAATGCTTCTGGCATCAAGTAAATGGGACTGTATTTTTGGCGTTTAATCTTAGTTTGGCGATAGTTTTTTGTTATGAAAAGTGGTCGACGGGATAATAGAGAAGTACTCAAAAATGGCTTAGTTTTGTTAAATTTGTTTGTTATGTATTTTCATTTCTTATTAAAATATCGAAAATGGCAATAAAATTTTATTTTAGCACCGTACTTAATTTTTTGAAATGGCTCAAAAATATGGTTTAATAAACGTATATTCGTAAATATTTTAAAAAACATGTTTTTCCGCTCTCTAGAAAAATTTGTAAGATTCTACAACTGCCTTTGGCACCAACCAGTACATGATACGGAACTTTTCCCTATTCAGATACCCAGAAGAGGTTGGTCACAAACAAGAGTAATGCTAGCAACAATATTGTTTTAACTCTATAAGAGTTAGAAACAATAATGATATTAAATTCCCCGATTAGCTTAGGGCCCGATTACGGAACTTTCTCCTAGAAAAAAAAAACTGTAGAAGTCTTTTACATTTGTTTCGAATGAAGCTCGATCAACAAAATATTAATTGATAATACAAGCAACACTAATATTAACATGGGGGCAAAAGTTTGAATTTAAGTGTATATATTTGGAACCCTCCCCCCCCCCAACCACCCACCAAAAAAAGAAAAAGAAAGTTACAGAAATGAATTTAAAATGGCGTGAAGCCACCCTTTCTGACATAAGAAATTGGCTGCGAACCCGATTACGAAACTTTCACTTAACTTAATAACATGTATCTAATAGCCCTGAGGACAATTCCCCTTCCCAGTTATACGGACCTTGGAGCTTTTTTAAAAAGCTTGACGCAGTTCGGGTTGAAGAAGTTGAGATTTTCTGTCAAATGACATAAACTACTATGAAAATAAAACTGGTGAATTATTATGCTGGTTTATGTATGTATTTAAAAAAATTGCATCTGATTACACTCTTTAGATAAATTACTCCTATTTGCATTTAATAACAGATAAACGGCTTCCGTTTACTAAATTGTTTAAATATTGGGAAGAGTTGGCGAGAGATAGATAGACGTGTAAACAAACGGGTAGACAGACGGGTAGAGAGACGGATAGCGACAGAGATAAGCTAACGGGTAGCGAAACGAATAGACAGACGGGTAGCAAGGCAGGTGCAAAAAAGGGTTGACAGAGGGGTAGGGAGATGGGTAGTGAGACGGGTAGCGTGGTGGATAGAGAGACGAGTACAGAGACGACTTGACAGACGGGTAGAGAGAGAGGGGTATATAGACAGACAGACGTGTTGATAGACGAGTAGTGTAACGGGAAGCGAGACAGGTAGAGACACGATTAAAGAGTTGGGTAGAAAGACAGACGGATACTGAGACGGGTATACAGAAGAGTAGAGAGACAGTAGACAGATGAGTTCGGAGAGAGACACAGCTAAGACATACGAGTAGTTAGACTGGTAGACACGTTTGTAGCAAAGCATGTTATCAATGTGGTTTGAAGTATAAGAGTTTCTATAAATAGTTATACAAATAAACAAAGGAAATTTTTTTAATTCAAATATTAAATATTTGATTTAACCCCTTAATCGTCGCGCCCGATAAATGTAGGCTACTTTTAAAAAAATTCAGATTGCTTGATTGCCACCAGTTTTAGAAGTTGAAATATTCTTCTTATGTAATGACAGATAAAATAATAGGAGATTGAAGCCAGTTACACTATTTTAAAAAACTGGTGGGAATCAAACAATCTGAATAAAAAAATAGTAGCCTACACTGCCCGTGAATGTCTCGGGCGCGACGATTAAGGGGTTAATATTTCAATATTTAATATTTTATTTTTTAATATTTTATTTAGATATTTGTCACAAAGAAAATGTTGCAAAAATTAAATTAAATTTGCGTTTAACTACGCTTGCTAAAATACGCTATTGGCTGCAAATCAGATTATGTGACTTTAAAAATATCGTTTTAAAAGATCCAGCGTTTTTTTTTTTTTTTTTTTTTTTTTTTTTTAAGTTTTGAGCAATTCCCGCTTAAGAAAATGAGATTATTTGCCAAATGTTATAAAAAAATGCATATGAAAACATAACAGTATATGAATTTATATATGATATTTTGTAATTATATCATTTAATTTGCTATTTTTCATATGTTGTATCTTTATCTATCTCCTGTCTATCATATGCTGTATATTCACTTAGATTCTTGTTGATATCTTCTTTATATCGTAATTGTTAACTTTATGTTCTCAGCAATATCACTCAGACTAATCCCTTTGAGGGAAGTCCTAGTAGTAGATTTTCTTCCTATATAACGGTGTAAAAATTGAAAGCATGCGATGTTTAGAAATTTTAAAAATTGCAGTAATTAAAATTCGCAAAACCGATATTTCATTGTCAAATGTTGCCATTCGCAAAATGACGTCAGCGTTACGCTCGGACACGTTTGTCCTTTATAATATAGAAGATATTAAAAAAAAATCCCATTTTCTTCACAGAATGACGTCATTTTCGCATTTCAAATTATAGTGAATGAATCTGAATTTTTATTGGCTAATAAAAATATTAAACATATTCAGTTTCTTTTTCTGGTAACGGGAAATAAATCGCATTATTAGAAAATGAAATAAAAATAGATTTCTATAATGATAAACTTGGGCGGGTTCTCGAAAAATGGGTGTCATTCTCTTAATATTGGGTATTTTTTTATCCGACCTTCGAAAGGCACTTTCTTAAATTAAAAGCTTTCGAACAAGCCATTACTCGTCCCTGAATGTTTTCTGATTCGTGTTGTAAGTGAATTGCTATCGTTCCATCATCTTGTTTAGTACAAAAAAAAGTGACAAAACAGGGATTCTGGATCTCTACAACTAATCGTTAGATTTGAATGAAATTTGGCGAACTTTGAGGTTTAGAGTCGGACACATCACAGTTTAAATTTCATCGCGGTCCGATGACTGGGGAAAAAGTTATTAATGACCAAACTTTGGACTTTAACGAAAGATGTGTCTGAGCTTTACTAAACAGCACTATCGTGCTGTTTGATAAGCTGCTAAATCCGTCCCTAGTGAAAGCGAGACGGAGTACAAGAAATTTCAGCCTCCCTCGTGATAATTGCTATTGTAATACATGGCAAAAGGAAAAGAAAGGTTTTTTTTTTAAATTAACAAATAGCAAAATAATATTTAAACTAAAGTTTTTTTTTTTTTTTTTTTTTTTTTTTTTTTTTTTTTTTAAGGAAAAAAAATGCGAATTTTAAAAAGTTAATATTTTTAAAATAAGTGATAGTATCTACAAAGCTTACATTTAATTATCACTTTATTACAGAGTGTAAGTTACAGAGTTATTACAGAGTGTAATATAATTTTTTTTCTAGCTTAAATTTTATAATTAATGAGATTTTTGTGTATAATTTTATCCAGCGCATTTAACAGAATTAGAAGTATTAAACACAGTAATTTTTCGAAGAAATTATCCACTATTATTACTTGTAAAACCCCAAAGGTAAGGCACCTCCCTTAATGTTTCCCTTATGTTATGTAAAAAGTTCAATAAAGAAAATCTCTTAAAAAGTAAATAATCAGAAATAAAATGAAATTAATTAATTAATCAATTAAAAATTTTAAAAAATTCGCTGTAGCTTAACTCACTTTTTGTTTCTATGGGCCATCCTATTAAATTACATGTTGAAATCGTTAATTATATCATCTTTATTACTCTGCTACCCCCCCCCCCCTCTTCGTTTTATGTTTAAACCCCGCCTTCAAAAGTGTAATATGCATTCATTTGCAATGTAAATATTAATGCAAAAATTTAGAAACATTATGTTTATCGGAATTCTGTATTCAGTTTTTCTTAAACAGCAATGAAAAAAGTGATAAGTTTAATCACTAAAAAGAATTTTAAATAATAAATGCTAATGTATGGTAATATGTGTGATTCGTATTAGATAATCTGTAAAGCAGGGGTGTCAAACTGTGGCCCAGCGGATACCACTAAAATTTTATAGTAATATTTGCCTTATCTAATCATCGAATTTCTATGATTAAAAAAGTAGACTAGTTGTTTTAAAAATTAGTGGTAAATAGCAGGCCACAGATTGATACCCCTGCTGTAAACGGATCCAAAACAATTTTTAAAAAATAATTTTTTTTAAATAAGCTATTACCTAAAAAGCTTATATTTAATTATTATTTAATTAGAGAAACTGAGTTGGATATGATTTTTTTTCTTTCGAAAATTGAGTAAATAATAATTTTCTTTGCATCTAATTTTATACTGAATCGTACTCTATTACTTCTTTTTAACAAAATTAGAAGTATTAAACACAGTAATTTCTGAAGAAATGACCCGCTGTTTGTATCTATAAAACCCCCAATGAAATGTCTTCTGTCAAAGTTTCACTTACATAAAGTTAAGAAAAGAAAATCTCTAAAAAATAAATAAAGCATAAGGAATATCATGGGTAATAATCATTTAATTTTTACGCATTCAAAATATAAATGATATTGTGTACCGACTTTCAATGTTTTTCATTGACAATATTGCTATTTCGAAATTTGAGTTCCATATCCCTTTTAGATGTTCATTATCTTTCTTATCTGACAGGCTATGGATCCGAATATTCTGGATGTAACTTTATCCTCCTTTTATTTATATGTGCAATGTCATTAAATTATACGTCAGAAAGATGTTAAACAGTCTTTTCCGCTCTCCTCCTTTTTATGTTTAAACCCCGCCCATCACTAGTATAATAGCTTTTCATTTGTAATGTAAACATTAATTTGAAAATTTAGCAGCATAATATTTTTCTGGGTTCTATCTTCAGTTCTTGTTATATAGCAATGTAAAAACTGTTTGAACAACAATTCAAATAATAAATACTCATGTATGGTAATATATGGTATTCGTATTAAGGATTTTGTAAAAAAAAGTCCTAACTAATTCACTCGCCAAATTTCATAATGTGTAATTTAACTCGAAAACTCAAAATGTCATAGAAAACACATTTTAAAGAAACGCTGAAAGAGCAAAATGTATGTAATGTATGTAAATGTATGTAAAAAAAAAAAAAAAAAAAAAAAAAAAAAAAAAAAAAAAGATGATAAGTAATATATTAATTATCACCTTTCTTTTTTTTTTTTTTTTTTTTTTTTTCATTGTTGTCTCTGAAAGACAACTATGAAATTTTTTAAAAAATATATACATTAATATTTACAAGCGGTCCTGAATAGAAAATTTATTGCTGGTGAGTGAACAACATCTGAGAAAGAAACACTCATTTACAGAATACAGGTCGATGGAAAATAAACTGAGTGAGTAATAAAGCACTGCGCAAATTTAGTTTGTTTCTTTAAGCCAATAAGTGTTTAAGTAACAATACATACAATGAAATTAATAAGACAAAATAAACTTAAAATTTAAAGATTGCATTTATTCTTTTCAAATGTAGCACTTCCGAAGATACAAAGTCCATACACATGGCAAAATGAATTTTTTATGAAGAGGTCAATAGACACTGACAGTTTTATGATTGCGAAGGCTAGTAAGCTAAATTAATTTTTATTTCTAACTGCAGAGGGGTAGCAAAATTTAATTGGGGATGTTTGTTTTCAATGATAAAACGAGGAGAACTTAGTACGATATAGGGACTCACTCGCTGTTATAATCCAATGCGGACGGGCTAGATAGAGTAAAATACACATTTTTTTCATTAAAAAATTTTTACTGTATTTTACCGGGTTGAGTTGAATATAATTATTATGATGTCCTTGTTTTTTTTAAATACGGCATTACCAAACGCAATTTTTACATTTGACACCGTACAGTTTTTTTTATGCATTCAAACTGTCGTTATTATTATTATTTTTTTTTAAATGAGCTAACAGTAGAATATCTCTCAATTTAATCTTGAAAATCTGTTTGGGAGGTGTTTTCAACAAGAAATTTAAAATGTTAAATCGTTTGTAACAGAAATTTCTGTAGGCACCTGAAAATAGTCTCTGATCTCCAGAATGACCTATAGCTTATATATATAAATATATATATATATATATATATATATATAACAATTAAGAGATTTTTTTCATCGGTGAAATACTCTCGCTATTTATCTATAGGATTTAGATAAATCATCGCCTGGTCTTATTATTTTATCTATAGGATTTTCGGTAATTTTTAATATCGGTAATATTTTTTTTCATATTAATTTTATTTAAAAATTGCATCGCATAGGGGATTTATTGTTACATTATTAATTACTAAAAAAATATTTTTCAGAACAAAATTTTTTGTCGTGCTTTTTGATAAATTGAAGTATTATGGAAACTATTTCTATTTATTCCAATATTAAAAATCATTGCATAAGTTTTTTTTTTTAGGTTATAAAACTAAATTATCGTCTTCATCAAATCTAGTAAACAATAACGATAATAACAATAATAATATTTAAATATGCAAGTTTCACATAGGTACTAATAACAAATAAAAATTTTTGAACAATAATTTATTTAAAATGATGCTTTCGGCATATTGACAAGATGGTAGCTCAATCTCGTATGCACGAACGGGTAAAGCATTTTTTTTCTAAATTTACATACCCAACAAAGTAGCATAGCAGTTTTGAACTGTTCAAAAAAAAAAAAAAAAAAAAAAACAAGAGAAAATCAGTCTAGACAGGCAGTCATTTCACTTCGATGTATCTGTGTACTCCTACATCTACATGTGGATCTAGATGTGAACAGGGAAAATTTATATATAAAAATATAGAAAAGATACAGAAAATGAATGCAAAAAATGTACATTCGTGATCATGCACATCCTTTTCTGTTTTAGCTAAAATATTATTAAAAAAATCCATCGAGATGATTTCCCTTAGCTAGATAAAATATTACTCCAATATAATGATTCTGCATATTTAATAATTCCTTAAGAAAGGCATTAATTCCCAATACTGTAAGTAGTTTAAAATTTTATTTCAACAGTAGTGCTTTATTTTTATTAATACTCTGTTAAACGGTCACGAGTAGTTCCACCAGTGGCGTAACCAAGGTGTGCCCGAATGTGGTGCGGTGGCTATGGGGCGGGAAGATACTCCGGTTACCACTAACTTCTTAAAATTATTTTCTCCTTGTTTAATCACTAAAAATTTTGCGAGTACACAAGGCAAAAATCTTTAAAATAGCGGTATCCAGGGACTCTGAACCCCCATCCTGACACTACGACTCATTTTCACCAAGATGATATTTCTTTCCTAAAAGTTTGGCGAATTGTATCAGAAAAAAAAAATTTATCTCATGTATTTAGAAATATTTTGTTCCACTGTAAGAAATTTATCTTAAATCTATATTGTGTAAGATATTTACAATTGCATATACTTGAAAAAATATCTAGGAAATCAACGAGCCAAACGCATTAAAAAAATTTTGGGTCTCCAATAGTTTTAAATTCTTCATTCCATATTAAAATGCCGCCAACAAAGTGTTCACATAACCGTCGCTGAACAAGTCATCTCCAGAACACTTAAGTCCACCTATAAGGAAAGGGCAACTGACGTCACTGTTAGTTCAATTACTGTTGGTTAGGGAGAAAAACCTCTTTGTTCTTTATGACTCCTACTGTACACATGAGATGGGAAAATTTGATTGGTCTACGTTATACTGGTCTATGATACGATTGGCCTACGTCACCATGATGATTCCTGCAATGATAGCTACGTCGAAAAATTAGTGGTAGATTGGTTGATGGAACTCTTTGTTTGTAAACATGCCCTTTCCTTATATAATTTTTGTTGTGTGAAAGTTTAGTAAAATTTTAACATGAATAATATGTTTTTATATCATATATTTGGGAATATTTTGTAAAACTGTGAGAAATTTTATATGAAATATATATATTGCAAGATAGTTACTTACTATGTAAGATGAAAAAGCTATCCAGGCAACAAATGTATCTAAGATATTCAGTAAAGGGCGAGGCTTCTGTAGTTTCACAAACCAGATTTTATTTTTAAACTGTTGATCAACAAATTGCAGGCTGCCATTGGTAACTATATTTAATATTTTGATTGTTTCAAATAGTTCTAGGTCAAATATTTAAATAAAATAGTCGCCAAGCAGCAACCCTGAAAGTGTTAATAAAATAACGTAGGCGGACTTAAACAAGTTAATAAAATTTAGGATCAATAATAGATAAGAATAAATCCATTTCATTTATCGGTGACATATATGTAAATACTACATGGTTAGCAGAATTTATGCTTTAAGTATTATTTAATGAATTAAGCAATGGTATTTATTCAAAGTAATTTTTTTCAAATGGCGCAAGGCTATTCCTAATATTTATTTATCTAATGTGCTCACTGCCATCTTAACCGGTGGAACTGTGGGCCCAGTCCATATTCCACACTTTTCGATTGTTTTGACTAAATATTAGACTAATATGTAGGCTAGTAAGGCACAGATGTCATATACGCACCACGTTGGCGATTTTTTCTCCCGCCAATTTGGCGAAAAAATAAATTGTTGTTTATTTATTTTTAGTTTCTATTTTAATTCTACAAAGTATTTTTATTATGTATATCAATATTTATTTATATCAAACTATAATTTATTTATTTTTATTTCCTTTTTTAAAATAATAGAAGCTATTTCATTTATTACGTTATTTTATTTTTATAATGAAATAAAAAATCACGTGCTTTTATTGCATGCTTTTTGTAACTAATATTCAAACACAAAGGTTTCGCCAAATTGTCGGGAGGAAAAAATCGCGCCAACGTGGTGCGTATATATGACATCTGTGCCGCTAGTATTACTAGCTCCTAAAATGTGCATTTCTTGGTCATTTTCATGATTTTCTATTCGTTAACCATATGCAATGTAATTATAATAAAGACCTTTCCAACCCTTTATAAAGATCATATGAAATAACTGGTGGAACCAGAAAGAAAAGAAAAGCTCGATCTGAAAAAAGTTACAGTAAAAAGTTGGCAAATAGTTTCATCTAAAAAAGTGTAAAAGTGCGTAGAAAAGTAATGGAACCAGATTGATTGTAAAGCTCATAAGACCATGTTTAAAGGTTCTAGTCAAAAAGTAATGTAGCCGGATTATCTGCACCAAGTTCCATTCCAGGAGTCATTGATAAGTTTGGAAGGTTAATCCCAAAACCTTATACCCCAAACCCTATACCCACAACCCTATACATGTACGATTCAACTATATACTAACTATTTGTTTGGCTTAAATCCATTGACATAAGGTTCCTTTTTTACAGTAATTACATGAAATAAACATTATTACGTTAGATATGTTCAGAAATGTCAATCCACAAAAATTCCTCAACAACCCGACTATATTAATGTTATACTTAAAATATTACTTCATGGTTTATATTCTTTTAGCGTTGTGGAGCTTAGCTTGACTTGATGCAAGCATGTCCACAATACTGGGCCTGACAAAAATTTGTTAGCACTTAACTACAGGTCGTCGCTACTATGTCAAAGTATTGAATATGAAAAAATGCATTTTTCAATACTTTTTAAAATTGTCCAATTGCCACCACTAGATTTTATTAGAATTCTCCGACTAGTAAAAATAGTAATAGAATTTATGTGAAGAACAGGGTTGCTGGATTGGCCTTCATTTTTATTCAGAGATGCCGAATTCATACCGCAAATTTTAAGAAAAATAATTTCATTTATGTAATCACGAAATGTCTGTCATTAAACCCTTGAAGGGGACCGGTATATTATATATGCCACTTAATTTTAATCCCAAAATGCCACAATGACACCGGAACTTTATAATCAAATTTTGAATTTATAATGTACATGAGGAAAAGCCTTTACTTATTTTAAAATAAATTCGTTCGTGAATCCTGGTGTCAATCAATCATTTCAATATTTTAGGAACAAGAGTACTTTGCCCCTGAAGGGGTTAAATAAATCAAAAAATTCTATCTCAAATTTCTGGCATGGTTTCGAAATCTTTGAAAGATAAAAGGGGGGCAAAATGGCAACCCTGCTGTAAATTCTATTAAAATTTAATGGTGACAATCGGCCCATTTTTAGAAGTAATGAAAAATACATTTTTGCACATTCGATAGTTTGATATGGTATCGACTATATTATGTTTATTATGACCAGCAGTTATTTTGAGAGAATAATATAATTTGCTTATAAGCACCAGTAACGCTCAGTCCACATTTTCAGCTATTAGCGAAAATTTGAATAATTTTATGAGCTTTACAGATAATCCGGTTTCATTACTTTTGGACCAGAAACTTTAAATATGGTCTCATGAGCTTTACAATCAATCTGGTTCCAATACTTTTCTACGCACTTTTACACTTTTTTAGATTAAACTATTTGACAACGTTTTACGGTAACTTTTTTAGATCGAGCTTTAATTTTCTTTCTGGTTCCACCAGTTTTTTCATATGATTTCACAACTTTTTCAGATCCTTTCAGGAACTTGATCAACCAACTTCAACTGACCAATCAACCGCCCCAACCAACCAACCAATGTCCTCATCTCAACCAATTGCCCCAATCAAAAACTAACAGAACCATTGGTTTGCCAGTGTATGTCAGAAGCTCTAGTGACGACCATGCTTATTGCTAACTCCCAGATTGGTACCTTGAACTATACTTTACCCAGGGCTGGCCCCCAGACTAGTCCTTAGCCTACGCTTTATACATAGTGTGACCCCTTGAAATTTTCTGCTACGTACCTATGCTCCTCTGGCTTAAAGGCCTATGCAGCATCCTAGGACAAACCCTCAAACACCCATAAAAAACTGGGGTCAGAAACAGTCATAAAGGATGAATTAAAACTGTGCATAAACTATAAAAAATGAAAATTTCAATTTTTGGGACTTAATGGGAATTTAAAATAAAAAAAAAAATCTGAAAATGACTCGATGCAAAAAAATTATCAAAAGTGATTGAAAATATTATACAATACAACAGTAAAAATATTATAAAAGTTCACAATTGAAATACGAATATGAAACTGTTTTTCATATACGAAGTACCGTTCAGTACCTAGGCTTTATTACCAAATGCCATGGGGCAGGGCATATAATTATACTGTCAAGCTAAATACAGTATATTGACAAGTAAGAATATATGTTCCAACCCTCAGCCGATGTGGTAGCCTCATCGGAGTCATGTATGCAGAAGGAAAAGGGAAAAAGTTAACAAAAACAATGAAGAAAAATTTAAGAATTTAAATTCCAGAATGTTAATTTAAAAGAGATACGTGAAAGCAGAGGAATTCTGGCATCTCGAGCATACATGATACAAAATGTAAACTGAACATACAAAAAATACAAGATAAACTATACAGACAGGTATTACACAAATATACAACATAAACTTTACAGAAGAATTTTATACAAAAACAATTGCTGGGAAGAATTCCGCACATCAATTTATAACACAATATTATCCAGCATAAGGCTCCAGTAGACAAAAGGAATGGGGTTTAGAAAAAGATTTATTTAGAAATAGGATCGTATAGAATTTTATTAAAAGAAACTCTAGAAGGAATTTGAAGTCTACTAATTAATTATCATCAGAGTTCGTACGGATCAGGGAATTTTCCAGGAAATTCACCAGTATTTTCTTTATAGAAAAGAAATCTAGGTTAAACTTGCTAAACTTCGCCTTCTTTTAAGGAGAGATTTTCTTTAAGAAAATATTGGTACCGAAGAATTTCCTAGTCGCAAAATTCCAGGAGCCGTACGAACCCTGTATCATAAAGATAAATTTTAAGATTAAGTAAAAATAATAGCGCTGTGATTTTTTTTTCGGAGAATTCCTTCATTTTTGGGTGGATTATTATCTAAACTCGCTTTGAACAAAATAAAAAAAAACTAGCATTTTTAGGCATAAATAATCTTTAGTCCCTTATCCTAAAACAAATAGATACTCCAGTAATTAGAGAATTTTGGTTATTAATAATAATTAATATGACACTGACAAAATAACATGACTATTATTGATAATTATGAATGAAAAGAAAACCGTATGTTCTGTACAAAAAATATTTACAAATACATAAACAACAAAGAAAATTTAAAGAATAAGAGATAGACTACCATTTTCAGTGCAAACATCGTTAAGAAAACTATACAATGCCTAGAGCACTCCACCGTATTACTGTTTAGTTATCCATTTATTTATTTTACAATTTTTTTAATTACTGATTTTGTTAAGTAAAAAAAAAAAAAAAAAATTAAAAAAATTATTTTCTAAAAAATTCTAATAGATGCATCACTTTTCGAAATCACTGTGCTTATGAATTTAAGTATCACAAAGTATTAATACCTTTGGGAGTTACAAGAGAAATTATTTTAAAGAAATACATGCATCCTCCTTGGTACTAGAGATAGAGTATATATAAAAGCGCTGCATGACTAGTCCAAGATTGTTTCACACTAAGAAAATTAACTGATAATTTATACAGCTATAAGACTGCAACATGATAGTCAGCAATCTGACATTTTCGTCAGCAAAAAAGAACGCATTTTTTAGAGCGGCCAGTCGCTGATCAAACTACCTTCTTAAAGTAAACCTTAGCACATAATGATGATAAAAATATATTTTTACATAACACTCCTTGTTCCGAGTTCTGTCTATCGGCTGGCACCCCCTCCTTCCCGAACGGACATCTCAGTGGCTGACTGACCATCCGGTGCTGGTTGGTCATTTTTCCTGTGGTACAAAAAATTTGCATATGCAAAACTACGTGGACGCCAGCTTATGTCTGGAGCTGGATTTTCTAAGGACTATTGACCTAATGACCTGTATTTTGATGGGTCTTACATCCATATATATTCTTGACACTGGCTATATATCGTATGCTTGTGCCATTGTGCACGCCTGTCAGAGAGTTGGAATAATAGGTCGTAAAATATGTTACAGGCCTCAGAGAATTAACCCACACACGACGCCAATATAAATATTAAATGCACTGAATATTTTCTTACCACAATCAAGATAATTAGAAAGTGAAAAAATAATTAATACATAATAGAAATAGTCTTTGATAATATAAATAAAATTGTTCTTAAAATAAACTGTGTGTATAAGTACAGTATGCTGTGTTAATAATCTGTAAATTTGCTGTCGAGTTTCGATCGCCTCAGCAACAACATAAATTATACAGACAAATATTGCACAAAATATACAACATAAACTGTACAGAATGATATAATACAAAAATACAATGTAAACTATACAGACTAATATTATATACAACGCCGTGCCACATTTTTTGCATGTAACATCTTTGCTTGACTATTTTTTTAATCAAAAATAAACATTGAAATTATGCAGGTGAATCAAGTCTTTACTTTATTTTTCCAGCTGTAAAACTATTAGATGAAAGCACAGCCCTTGAAAATACAGTGCTGTATTCCTGTGTATTCCAACTGCAAAAAAAAAAAAGAAAAAAATTAAAAAAAATTAAAAAATGACGTTTCTGGCTTAATACTAAACTTTGAATTAACATTTTGCCCCCAAAAATGTTACAACAATGTTGTATTGTACAAAAAAGGTTCAAAGGTAATTGGCAAAAAACTTTTGCATTAAAAAAAACGCCATTTTTGGCTTAAAAACGAACTTTTTCACAAAAAAAAAAATGACAACAGAGCTGTATTGTAAGAAATAATTTAAAGGTTAAACAGACGAAAAACATTTTGTAACGCAGAAAGCCCCTTCCAAAAAAATAGACTCTTCCCGGCTAAATGCGCCAAGCATCACGTGAACCTTTAGAGACGTTTAGTTCAGTTGACATGTGAGCTTTGACGAAGGAAGTATGTTTTTTTTTAAGTGTGGTTATGTATAGAACGTGATGTGTTTTTGTTCTCCGGAAATGTGAAAGTAAAGTCTTATATATACGTGTCATGTAAAGTTTTATGATATGTGTGTTTTGTGTCAAGAAATAATAAAATCTATGAAAATACCAGCAAAGTATAGTTCCTGGTGTTATTAAAGAAACATTCTTTCAGCCCCGAGATACGAAAAGTATAATTATTCTACAGTGAGTGCTATAAAAATTGGCTCCTCAACTCGGGCCAGAAATCCACAGTGAATGATAAATATCACCCATATAATGATATTATGATGATTTGATTATATTATATAATGATATTGTGAATAGTGATAAAAGGATTTATTTCTACAAATCCGCTGTGAAAAATGCAAAGTGCTCTATTTCTAAACTACAAATCCAGTGAAAAATGATAATGATTTACTTCTGCAAATAGAAATTCAGTGATACATTTTAAATACAGAAAGATCGTATTTATTTTTTGAAAGCTTTTCGTTTCTCAGCTGTTACAACCAGAAAATGGCGCAACCGGTCGCCATTGCAGCATACGATTTTGATGTGTTCTTAAAGTTCTAAAAATTGTTTTGTGTACGCGCAAGAAAATAATACATTATGTGTGTTTACAGAATTCTACAAATTGTATAACTCATGTGTGACTTGGTAAAAAAACAGATCCGTAATTTTTTTTTTAATAAAAAAAACAAAAGAATGCATTCTTAAGTTTGATTGATCTTAATATTATTCTTATTCTTTTCATCAGTTGGGATATTCTTAACTTAAGTTTGATTGATCTTAATATTATTCTCATTCTTATCATCATTTGAATTATTCTTAACTTCATTTTAATTATTCATAACATTATTTTGGTGCATTATTTTGTTATGTTTTATGTTGTTCTTACATTATTTCCCCTTCCCCCCTCCCCTACTCTTGATTTCATTCTTGAATGCTTATCGTGAAAGTGTTGAAATAAATTTTTATTGATTCAGAAAAAAAAAAAAGAGGTAAAACTGATATCAGTTTCAAGTAAAATTATTATATTATCGTTTTCAGGTCAAATTAATATAAAGTATTCATAATTTAATGCAGTTATAATAAAGATGTTTTGTTTTCTTTTATTATTGATTTTAAAGGAATTGATTACTTTTGTTTTCTTTTATTATTAGTTTTAAAATATTTGAGTACAGTTTCGATATAAATGTTTGTTCTTATTTAATATTGAACGTAAGTATTTAATTCTGAGTTCTTGATTTATTGAGAAAAGAAGCATTATTGTGAAATTTAAAAGTGAATGAGTAAGTTATGTTTGTTTTGATTTTATTAAGGTAGAAAGTTTTTTTTTTTTAAAGTTGTTCTGAACAAAACCGATATTAAGCTGTCTTAGTAATTAAAAAATAATATTGGTTGAAAATTATATTATTCAGTTATGTGTTTTGATTTCATTTAGAATATTTATTTAAGTGACAATTATTCAGTTATGTGTTTTGATTTCATTTAGAATATTTATTTAAGTGACAATTATTCAGTTATGTGTTTTGTTTTCATTTAGAACATTATTTAAGTGACAACTATTCAGTTATGGTTTTTATCTCATTTGAAATATTTTGAATGTGTCGCGTTATGAAATTCAGTTTATTTAAATCAAAAGAGATTTAATGTTTGTTCTGTTTTGTAGTAAGAGTTCATATTATGGTTAAAGCTCACTGTTTTGTTTTATTAAAAGTTTATATGATTCGTAACGGCGAAGCTCACGTTTGGGGTACGGTTTAAACGAAATTTTTGGCATTTATAGGGTTTTCGGCTGGTTGTTTTGCTAAAATTTAAAATGTCTGAACTTAATAAAGCTCGCAAAGAGGATTTGTTCCAGATTGCGTTAGAAATGAATTTAGATGTGTAAACCACTATGACCGTTGTCACATTGCGGGAAAAAATCAAATCCTCCCCCTCGTTCGATGTTGATTTTGTGAATTCATTAGTCAGGAATCAAATTGCAACTCGGGAAGACGAACAACGTAGGCGGGAATTAGAGGATAAACAAAAAGAAGCAGAGTTACAACAGCGTAAGCTAGAATTAGAAGAGAAGCGTAGGGCAGAAGAGCTGCAATTAGAAGAGAAGCGTAGGGCAGAAGAGATGGAGTTTAAAAAGCTTGAGATGAATTTTGAGCTTGAGAAGCTTAAGTTACAGGTTCAGAGCCAAAGTGCTTCCGGTGGAGTGGTAGGTGGTAATGAGACAGGGATAATATCTAACCCGGAAAGTAAGATAGATGTCCAAAGGTTGTTGCCTACATTCAGGCCAGAAACAGATGATGTAACTTTGTTTTTGGTACTACTGGAACGCCAGTTAAAGCTCTCGAAGGTACCTGAGCATGAATGGGTATCGTATTTACTCAGTGTTGTCCCATCTTCTATTTCTATGCTTATCGCTCGTGCGTCAGAAGAAAACGCTTCGAATTTTTCACACGTTAAAGATTTACTTCTAAAACGGTTTAAAATTAGTGGCGAAAACTTCAGACAGCTGTTCTTTGCTCATCGCAAGGTAAAAGAAATCTCTTGGCGAGATTATTATTTCGAACTTCGAGCTTATTTTGAAAACTGGCTTAAAGAGTTAACTGTAACGTCTTTTGAAGCACTCCAGGATCTGATCATAGCTGATCAAATGAAAAGGCGCGTGCCTGTTGAATGCAAACAGCATATGTTAGATGACTGGGAAAATTTAAATTCGCCAGTCGACCTCGTCGAAAAACTAGATGCCTACGAAATCATAAGAAGTACGTTCTCTAAGAGAGATCCGGTTGTACCCCAAGTGAAAAAAGAGTTTTATCATCGAGATAATAATTGGAAGCAGAGTAAGCCTCTAAAAGAAGACAGATCTCCTCCTAAGTTTGCTAATCGACGCTTAGAATCCGATATTGTTTGCTATGGATGTGGTAAACTGGGATTTATAAAGAAGAAATGCCCAGATTGTACCCCTTCGGTTAAAAAAGAAAATGTGCAAGCACACCGTCTTAAGTTTTATAGTTTAAATACTTCAACAGTTTCAGCTCCAAATGTGCCTATCACGATCTGCAATAAGAAAGTGTTAGTCTGTTCAGATACGGGAGCGAATCGTCCCATTGCGGGAGAACGTATGTATGAGCTATTTTTAAAAACTGGTGTTGCACTAAAATCTCATACTCATGATGTCACGTTGGCTGACGGAATTACAGTAGCCAGAGAAACTTTGTCTGCTACAGTTCCAGTAGAGATTGAAGGTCGAGTCTTCAAAACGGAGTTCATTATATTACCAAATGCTAAGGGTAATAGAACGCTTTTAGGCATGGATTTTTTGCACAATGCTAGATACTGCCAACAAAACGTGGTATTTCAGTAATAAACCTCAGAAAAAGTTTCATTTTGTAGATGAATACATTGAAGAAAGTAATTCGTCAGCTGGAGCGGTCGAAGTCAATCCATACGCCTTACGTGAAGATGAAGGCAAAAATTTAACTTCTGACGAAAGAGAAAAACTGAATGGTCTTCTAAAAAAGTATGAAAGATGCTTTCAACCAGGGGGAGAGACAACCCCGTATGTAGAGCATCGTATCAATACAGGTGATAGTGCTCCTATTGCTGTGCCACCTTATCGGATGACTCCTGCTAAAAAGCGACAGTACAAAAGAAAGAAACCAGAAAACAACTCATCAAAGTCTGTTCTGTCCAGTAGTCATGGTCTTGACATTGGTTTGGGAAAACTTGCCAGCTCAGCAGAAGATGGACTTTCTCCAAGCCAATCTAACCAAGATGATGACAATTTTGTTCCTGAAATAACTCCATATCTTAAACGTCTTGCAGATGTCTCAAAGAGAGTGAAAGAGCGAGTTGAAATAAAACAAGATCAGCGTAAGAAATATTATGATAAAAATCGTAGAAGAGTTTATTTTACACCTGGTGAAAAAGTATGGGTTACCTTACACCCTGTGAGCAAGGCAAGTAACCAGAAAACAGCAAAATTTATGCCTAAGAGGGATGGGCCATATGTAGTTTTGACTCAAAAATCACTGGTGACATATGACATTGCCAGTCTAGACAATCCTACTCAGCGAATTAGATCTTATCATGTTTCAGCCTTGACACCATTCCAAGAAACTGAAACTACTCCAGTTACACCTCTGGGAAAAAGAGGGAGACCCAGGAAACATCCTGTTTCCTCTCCGAGACGTATATCGGAAACAGAGGGGGAGGATGTAACGCAAAAAGCCCATTAAAAAAAATAGACTCTTCCCGGCGAAACGCGCCAAGCATCACGTGATCCTTTAAAGACGTTTAGTTCAGTTGACATGTGAGCTTTGCCGAAGGAAGTATGTTTTTTTTTAAGTGTGGTTATGTATAGAACGTGATGTGTTTTTGTTCTCCGGAAATGTGAAAGTAAAGTCTTATATATACGTGTCATGTGAAGTTTTGTGATATGTGTGTTTTGTGTCAAGAAATAATAAAATCTATGAAAATACCAGCAAAGTATAGTTCCTGGTGTTATTAAAGAAATATTCTTTCAGTCCCGAGATACGAAAAGTATAATTATTCTACAGTGAGTGCTACAATTTGATTTAAAAAAAAGATGCCGTTTTGGGTTTAAAAATGAACTTTTCCTCCCAAAAAAGGGTACAACATATGCAAAACTAAAAAAAAAAATGATCTGCAGCTTACTGTTCAAATGTAGCACGGCGCTTCATACTATGAAAAAAATGTGGCACGGCGCTTCATACTATGAAAAATATAACGCGCCAACGATAAAAAACCAAAAGAAAAAATATATCAAAAATTAATTTGAAAAAAATTTAAAATTTACATATGTTTAAAAATTTTTAATACAACATTAAAATTATTTCGCGCATGTGATGTGCGCATGTGATGTGCACATGTGATGTGCGTTATCGTACCATTGTTGCGGGTAGATTCAACCCGGATTACACATGTTTTAAAAAGATTATTATAGATTAAAATAGAAACTACATAACCTAATTATTTTATGCACGTGTGCTGGCATTAACCAGGGTAGATTCAACCTGGATTATATTAACAATTTTATTAAAGCCGTATAAGTACATGTTTTATAAACCTGTACCCGGTCATATCCGCTATTAAGACGAGATTTTTTGCTTGTACTTCTGTTCATAGTTTAGCCGCTAAAAGTTTTTTATCCGTACAGGTCACGGATATATGCGGGTGTGAATTTAAATGCTCTTGTCGGGCACAAACGGATATAAAAATTGGGTCGGAACGGCTGCATACCCTACACTACTTTTCTACCCACCTCAAGTAAGGACGAAAAAATCTGACATCATTATAAACTTTTTTTTATTAGTCTAATAGCAAAACCACTCGACTTCGCCTGAGTTAACCTTGAAGACATTCCCGGTAACATAAATAAAAATTCGGAACAGCTTTGGAAGTAGCCTGCTGTTCGCCATCTTGGAAATTTTTTGCGCCGCGTAAAGGCCGTTTTTGCCAAGAAGTAAATGTCGCCAAGTGGTCATTTATAGGCCTTTTTAGGCTTAACTATACATTTTTTTAAAAATTAGATAATAAAAAAAGGGGAGGGGGTTCTTACGTATTACCCCGGCCAAGTTTAAAGCCAACTTCGCCATGCATGGAGACAATATTACAAATTATAGTAACTCTTATACATTTTTTTCTTGCTTCATGGTAACTGCATTTAACCACTAGCGACTCTTTCAAAGAGTGATATACAATTGCACGTTTCAAATGCGCATGCCAGGAAATAATCTACTTTTTTTAGTAGGGGTCATTTGTACAGGTAGTAAGATTAACTAATAGTTAATTTTGTTTAGATATTGCATTTATGAGTAAAATATAAATATTTTATTTGACAAATTTAATGATAGATATAAAAAAGATAATAGGAAGAATAAGAAATAACGTTTTATACACATTTCATCAAAATTACATAAAAGGTTAACAATCAATGAAAAGTTTTAAAAAAATACATGAAATTCTTTAATCCAGCGATCACTGTACCTCATGTATGATCGCTTCACGAACATGAAACCGAAAAAAAAAATCACTGTATGCAGCAACCTTGTTGTATTGGAATCCCAAGAAATACAAGAAATTCGTTAATGCAGCGATCACTGTACCGCATGTATGATCGCTTCGCGAACATAAAACAGAAAAAAGTCACTGGATGCAGCAACCTTTGCAGCATTAGGATCCCAAGAAATACAGGAAATTCTTTAATGCGGTGATCACTGTACCGCATGTATGATCGCTTCACGAACATGAAACCGAAAAAAAATCACTGTATACAGCAACATCGTTGTATTGGGATCCCAAGTAATACACGAAATTTGTTAATGCAGCGATCACTGTACCGCATGTATGATCGCTCCGCGAACATGAAACCGAAAGAAAAACATCACTGGATTCAGAAACCTCGTTGTATTGGGATCCCAAAAAATACACCAAATTTGTTAAGGCCGCGATCCCTGAGAAATAGCGCATTTCCGCGATCTGAAGAAACGTTAGCTACCATGCGATCCGAGTCATCATCAGGCAAACTATAATTAGTAAGAAAACAAGCCATACGCGAGAAAATTAACTATCGCAAAAAATAACCAAACTACTAGCATTCAAAGCTCGAAGCTAAATGAGCAGAAACACGTGCCGAAATTAGTAAATTAGAAAAATACACAGCGTCTTACAAAAATTACAAAAAACAAACGTCTTACTCTCAACAAAGCTACGACAAAAGTGTGCAGCTCCGGTCGCTACGTTTAAAAGAGCGAAAAGTCCACGGCTGCCGATAAAGTCGGGGTTAAAAATCTAGTATGTGAAAATTTTTATCGAAACTCAAATTTCACCAAAATAGAAGCTTATTCGGAAAGTTTATTTAAAAAACATAAGAAAAACAATTTTATTTAAAATCAGTTACCCTATTTCCTCCCAGGGAGCGCTATAAACGCAAAGCAAATTTATGTTAAGTCCGCATTACCTAATTTTAATTTGGAATACGGTTCCCATATGAATATATATATATATATATGTTACGGTCAATATGATTAATCCGGTCATTATTAATAATAACCGATTAAAGCAGAATGAGTACATGTTTTATAAACCTGTACCCGGTCATATCCGCTATTAAGACGAGATTTTTTGCTTGTACCTCCGTTCATAGTTTAGCCGCTAAAAGTTTTTTATCCGTACAGGTCACGGATATATGCGGGTGTGAATTTAAATGCTCTTGTCGGGCACAAACGGATATAAAAATTGGGTCGGAACGACTGCATACCCTACACTACTTTTCTACCCACCTCAAGTAAAGACGAAAAAATCTGACATCATTATAAACTTTTTTTTATTAGCCTAATAGCAAAACCACTCGACTTCGATTAATAATAACCGATTATTATTAATAATGACCGGATTGATCATATTGACCGTAACATATATATGTATAAACATTTTAAAGTTTTAGTTATGAAATTTATCACTAAGGGCGCTACAAGGGTAAAAAAAACAGAACATGTGAAAATTGTTATCAAAATATAAATTTTACCATGACCGAAGCTTATTCTGTAAGTGTATTAAAAAAACCCTAAAAAAATCCATTTTATTTAAATTTAGTTGCCCTATTTCCTTCCAGCGGCGCTATAAACCCAATGAAAATTATGTTAAATCTGTATTACGTAATTTTAACTTGAAGTATAGTTCTCATATGAGAAAATATAAGAAAATCTATTTTAAAGCTTTAGTTATACAATTTACCACCAGGGGTGCTACAATCATAAAAAAACCCTATCATGTGAAAATTTTGTTAAACACAAATTTCACCATAGCAGAAGCTTATTCTGAACGTTTGTTTAAAACAAAACAAAACAAAAAACAAAAACAAAAAAAAAACATCATTAATATTTAAAATTAGTTAAAATATTTCACGCCAGGTGACGTTATGAACACGAGAAAAAAACTGTGTCGAAACTGTGGCATCTACCTTTAAATTCAGTATATCTATGTAGTGAAACATTAAAAAAAATCAGTTTTACTAAAGTTTGTTTATTCTATTTCCTCCAATCGAATTATTTTGTGCAACCCTGTACAATTATTATAAATGCTATATTCACCCTCTTTAGAAAAATAAATCTGAAGTTGACTGTAACAACATACAAAAATAACATTACAGTCAGTGTTCTACAAAACCCACATTTAACACATATTCGTATTCTTTTGTGCAGCCCTGTAAAATAACTATGAATGTTATATTCACCCTCTTCAAGGGAAAAAAACATGCTGTACTTGACTGTAACAACATACTAAAATTACATTACAGTCAGCGTTCTACAAATGAAACATTTAACATATATTCGTATTATTTTGTTCTGCCCTGTAAAATAATTATAAATGCTATATTCACTCTCTTCAAGAAAAAACATGCTGTAGTTGACTGTAACAACATACTAAAATTACATTACGGTCAGCGTTCTAAAACCCCCGGATTTAACACATATCCGTACCCTTTTGTGAAGCCTTGTAAAATAAATATAAATACTTATTCATCCTCTTCAAGAAAAAGCCCTGTAAAATAATTATAAATGTATATAAATAATTATAATTGTAAATTCACCTTATTCAAGAAAAAACATGCTGTAGGATAGATAGACAGAAAGATATAAAAACAGACATATAGAAAGAGAACCTCCCGGAGCAAAAAGCACTTATGTACTACTGTGCTAATCATCCTTAATCATGTCTAAATTTTGTTATACTCGTATTTAAAAAAAAAAAAAAAAAAAAAAAAAAAAATTCTGGATTTCCATCTAAAGGACTGACAACGGGCGTTTTAGCCTGTTGTAAGTCCTACGACCGGCTAAAATAGTTACAACAGGCTAACAAGTGGGTAAGTGTGATCGAAGATCGCTTAAAGGGTTTCGTTTAATATTCCTTTCAAAACACTTTATCCTTTCTTTAATAAATTCAAATAAATATCACTTAGCAACAACAACAAAAAAAAAAAGCCATGTTTTTTATAAAGTAAAAATTAACAGTCTATTTTTTCGTTTTTTCGAATATCTAAACCAGCCGGATAGCGGACCAAGCCCGCTATTATATTCTGTCATACTAATATCCCTCATACGGACTAAATGCAATATTTAAAAAAATAATTTCAAAATTAAACAAATTGTACACCTTCAAAATGTTAAAATATGCGAATATTTCCATAATCGGATTTTTATCACGATTCAATATGTTTCTCAAACTCATATATTTACTATTCTCTATTATTTATATTGATACTCGCTTTGTTTTATTCTCAAACATTTGAAAAATTAGTTAAACTTCCCATATGACGTCAGATTTTCTTTTTAATTCTCTAATGACGTGATATTAATCTGCTTTGTGTACTTACTCATACTCCTTGCATTATTGAGAAATCTTAGACATTTTCCGTTTTATTACGACTATGACGTCAATCAATTTTATTTCATATTAATCTTTTTTTTCAATTGGTGAAACTTTTTATTTCATTTTTCACGTGGAAATCGTCTGATAGACAATTAATTATTGTAGAAAGAATTTCAGAGTGGATTTTTAATTTTTGGCATCGACTATAACGAAAAATGTTTAAATTTAATAGGGAAAGGCTGTTAGAATTTTTGTTTTTTTAACTCTATTTATTAAAATAATACGAATTTTTCAAATTTTAATATTTTCAGCTCTTTACAGCTGATATTCGGATTTATACACAAAGTTTCAACTCTGTAAGTTACATAATTTTCGAGAATGGCTCAGTGACAGACAGACAACGGAGCGGGAGCAATAGGGTTTCATGAGATGAACGAAACCCTAAAAACGGTCACCTTGGTGATAAATTTGTATTGGTCTCGTGCCAGAAGTTTAATAAACAGCTAAAAAAAAAATGCTGTAAATAACGAAATTTTTACAGATTTTTTCAGCTGTTTATTAAATTTAATAAACAGCTGAAAAAATCCTTAAAAAATTTCGTTATCTACAGCATTTTTTTTTCATTCTTATAATTTCAGCTTAGAATTACTTAAAATTTTACAGTAATGTTTGAATTATATCTAATCATCGAATTTCTACGATTAAAGAAGTAGATTAGTTGTTTTAAAAATTAGTGGTATCTGGCGGGCCACAGATTGATACCCCTGCTGCAAACGGATCCAAACAATTTTTTAAAAAAAATAACTTTTTTTAAATAAGCTATTATCTAAAAAGCTTATATTTAAATATTATTTAATTAGAGAAACTGAGTTGGATATGATTTTTTTTCTTTCGAAAATTGAGTAAATAATCATTTTCTTTGCATCTAATTTTATTTTGAATCTTATTAAAATTAGAAGTATTAAACACAGTAATTTTCCGAAGAAATGACCCGCTGTTTGTATCTATAAAACCCCCAATGAAATGTCTTCTGTCAAAGTTTCACTTACATAAAGTAAAGAATTAGAATCTCTAAAAATTAAATAAAGCATAAGGAATATCATGGATAATAATAATTTAATTTTTACGCATTCAAAATATAAATGATAATGTGTACAAACTTTCAATGTTTTTCATTGACAATATTGCTAATTCGAAATTTCAGTTCCATACCTCTTTTAGATGTTCATTATCTTTCTCAACTGACAGGCTATAGATCCGAATATCCGTTTTTTTTTTTTTTTTTTTTTTTTTTTGCATACCCAACAAAAAGTTACTTTGATGTATTTGTGAAATCCTGTTTCTACATGTGGGTCTATATGTAACCAGGGAAAATGTATATACAAAAATATAGAAAATATATGGAAAATGAATACACAAAATGTACATTCGTAATCAATTCGAGGAAGGAGCTAGTGGGTCACTCATGCCCATCCTTTTCCGTTTTAGCTAAAATATTTTAAAATATATCCATCGAGATTTCCCTTAACTGGATAACATATTACTCCAATATAATGATTCAGCATATTTAATAATTCCTTTAAAAAGCCGTGAACTCCCGGTACTGTAAATGGTTTACCATTTTATTTCAATGGTACGGCATTATTTTTATTGACACTCTGTTAGTTCGTCACCAAGACTAACTTGAACTTGAACTTGTGAAAGGTTCAATGGGCTTCGAAGTTGCCAAGCAACTGCACATTCTGGCTTTGAGTACGTGTATATCAAATCCTGAGAGAGCCATATGAAATGTCTAGCCGTAGTCCAATTGACTACTTAAAAATAGGATAGTGTTAAGTATATCTATAAAATAATGAAAATTTACTAGTTAAAGTATAAAAGTAAAAATAGTTCATTGTTCAAAAAAACAATAATAATGCTTAGACGCGGTAAAGTAAAGATGTTAGGAGAAGTTTAGGAGAAAAGTCAATATAAAATTATTTAATAAAAAATTATATAATAATAATATAGATATATATATTTTTAATATTAAAGGGAAAATTTTTGAGGTAAGAATTATAGCTCGGAAGGACTATTCATCAAGAATAGTGGAGTACCTTGGTTTTTCCCGGTTGGATGGACTGCAAGCATCGTAGTCAGGTAGCTCATAGATGAGTTCATTTAGAATAAGATTAATGTCATTGTAGAATTTTTTCTCAATGTGTTTAATGCGATGTTTGAGTGAAATTGTTTTGAGATCCTTGAGGATTGTGGAGTTTTTGAGGTATCTAGACCCGTTCTTGATGTAACGGAGCTGTTTGTAATGGGTACTAGAGAGGCTGTTCATTCTGGTTTTGTAAGTGAAGCCCCAGATTGGACATGCATATGTGATAACAGAGAGAATGCAAGCATTATATATTAAGAGTTTGTTGTGTATGGAGAGTGAGTGGCTGCGAAGAAGGGGGGCGAGGGTTTTGGAAATTCCGGCGACTTTACCGCGAATATTAAGAATATGCTTTTTAAAGGTAATGCGTTTGTCAATGGTAACCCCCAGGTACTTGACATCGTCAGACCAGGGAATGGTAGTATTATTGATGGTTAATCTATTAGGAGTGGAGAAGGTTCTAGAGAAGTAAACAGCAGTAGTTTTAGATTCGTTTATCTTAATACGCCATTGATCACACCATTCCATGAAGATATTGAGGTGGTGTTGTAGATTTTTTTAAAGATTGTATGGGTGATGTGCAGTGCCATAGAGAACAGTGTCGTCCGCATAGAGTGCGAGTGATGTGAAGAGTGTGCGTGGAATGTCATTAAAGTATATTATGTATAAAATAGGGTTAATGACTGAACCCTGACTAATACCACAGAGTATTATGTGTAGTAGAGAAAGTGATTTGTTTACGCGGACGTAGAAGTTACGGTCACCAAGGTAAGAGTGTATTAAATGGATAAGTCCAGACGGGAACTTAAGCCGAATTAATTTGTAAATGAGGCCGCGTGCCAGACTTTGTCAAAGGCCTTGGCGACATCAAGAAATATGGCAGCAGTAGGCTTCTTCTCGTTGAAGTTTTCAGTTAAGAATTCCACAAATCGAAGAAATTGGTGTTGGGTGGAGTGCTTGGCTCTGAAGCCGAATTGTTCAGGCATAAGAATGTTGTTGTTGTGAAGGAAGTCATTAAACTGTGATCTAATGACGCGTTCGATGACTTTACTTCGAGAGGAGAGAAGACTGATGGGACGGAAATTAGTTGGGTCATTAAGATTGCAGGATGGTTTAGGAATAGGAGAAATGATAGAGGTTTTCCAGGGTTTAGGAAAATCACAGTGTTTGAGGATAGAATTAGTGAGCTTCGTAATATAGAGAATACAGTTGATAGGAAGTTGTTTAAGAGTATAGTTGGAAATTTTATCGTACCCAGGAGATTTTTTATTATTAAGTTTTTGAGTAATATTGTTGATCATGGTGGGTTGAATTTTGGGGAGAGGGATAGGAGGGGTTGAGAGGAAGTCATTAACAGTATCATTGACATTGTTAAAGTGTGCTTGACTTGCGAGGAAGGGATTCGGAGAGAATTGCCTTTCATATGAGCTAGCGAGGCATTCTGCCTTGTCCTCGTCAGTATACGCAGTTTGATTATTGGCAGTAAGGGGAGGAATAAGGGTGTAATTATTATTGAGTTTCTTTTTGATGTGCCAAAGAGAGTTATCCTCGCAAGTAAGACTTTCGAGAAATTTAGACCAGTGTTTTTGCTTATCTTTTTGAATAAGGGTTTTAATTTTATTGTTGAGCCTGTTGACAGCAGTTTTAAGGGTGAGATCTCTGGTATTTTTGTAGAGTCGTCGGTGTGTGTTGCGTTGTTTACAAATATTATGTATGTAAGTGGGTAAGATGTAAGAGTTATTATTTTTGAATTTGGTATAAGTGGCATCTTTTTTAGCTTTGTAAATGATGTTGTTGAGTTTATTAACTGCATTGTCAATGTCAGTAGTGTTGTTGATTGTGGGGTAGGTAAGGTCACTGTTGTTGAGGTAATTTTGGAATTTATTCCAGTCAATTGCTACTGAAGGAGGAGGAGAGATAGGGTTGATAAGATCAATTTTGAAGAAGACAGGAAGGTGGTCAGAACTTAGGTCATTAATAACAGAAATGGTCATAGGGAAAGTAAGATTTTTGGTGATGGCGAAGTCAATAATAGAAGGGTGCTGGTTGCGAGCAACGGGAATGTGTGTGGGTGTAGTAGGTGCGTGGAGACTAAGATTGAAATGGCTAATCAAGTTGTGGAGAGATCTACCTCTGGTAGTGGTGGAATGACAGTTCCACTGCCTGCTATGTGCATTGAAGTCACCAGCGATAAATTCGTGTTGGAGTTGTGTACTGATATGTGTCAGGTCGTTTATGGGGTATCGTCGCCCATGGCGTGCTTAGAAGGATGCGAAGTTGATTTTGGCATGGGGCAAGTTGACGACAATACTGGTGTAGTCAATGCCTGGGAGAGGAATATTTTGAGTTGTGTGATGTGGGATGTAATTTTTGATGTAGATGGCTGTGCCGCCCCAATGAGAGTTGGCACGTTGTGTATGATAGAATTTGTAACCTGGAATGGTGATACTGCAGGAAGGGTTTAGTGTTTCTTGGATTAAGAGTATATCGATTTGTGGATTAATGGAAATAAAGGAGCGGAGTTCATTAATCCTGGGTTGCAATGATTGGCAATTCCAGGAGAAAATAAGAAGAGAAGAGAAATTTTTGTTATTGTAATTATTTATAATTAGGAATATTGAGCTCCGTAGAAAAGGCGTCTAAGTCTTCTATTATGATATACATTTTGTCGAATGGGTTGTTGCAATTTTTTGATTTGATGGCGATGTTTTTAGCACTTTCCAACCTAGTTGAAAAGTGCTTATGACTTCGGTTTGTCTGGCCGTATGGCCGTCTGCCGTCTGGCCGTCTGCCGTCTGTCCGTGCTCTAACTCCCGTAAATATGCTCGGATTGCTCTGCAAGTTTTATATGTTATTGTCGCCATCTATAGTATGTTCCCTATTTCAACGGAAGTGTGTAGCACTTATAGTTATTTTACAGGGACACTCAAAAGAATTCCGTTATATTGAGTTCTATGGGAAAAAATCATTTGCGGTTTATTTAAATAATGTTTCACTAATTTAAACGCATTGAAATTTATATATATCACTAAGGTGCATTAGAAGAAGCTTAATATGGAATAGGGTGTGCAGAGCACTTATAGTTACTTTACAGGGACAGTCAAAAGAATTCCGTTACATTACGTCTATGAAGAAAAATCGTCTGCGGTTTATTTAAGTAATGTTTCACTATTTTAAACGCACTGAAATTTACATATATCACTAATGTGCATTACAAGAGGATTACTACAGAATATTGTGTACATAGCAGTCATCGTTCATTTACAGGGACACACAAAAGAATTCTCTTCTGCCTGTTAACAATAATTCGTGGAAATGTATTTTAAGTTACTGAACGAGATTTTAAATTTAACTCACTTTTTGTTTATTACGTGGTGTGTATAAATTCTGTAGATCATATACAAGGAAGCACAAAAGTTCGCGAACACATTTCCGTTTATTGACAAACTCCAGATGGAGAATTTTAAACTGTGCTACGCGTTTCCTAACTGAACTAAAATTTAGCATTCTATGTAGTATATATACAAACCTATAGATCCTATACAGGGCTGAATAAAAGTATTCGGATATTTTTCCGAATATTGTATATGTTGGAAATTCCTGAAATTATAATTTTAAATATGTTATGCGTTTTCCAAATTGTTTACTTAGATGTTATCTTTTAGCTTATTAAACGGTATGATTTGTAAAATTATTTTGGAAGCGTTGGAAAGTGCTACATAATCTATGCTTGACGGATGATTTTTCGTTCTTGTTTAAATTTTTAAGAGTTTGGTAATTTGGAGCAGTTCCTTCATGTCTTTGAAATTGTCGAACATATCTTTGAAGGTATTTGTATAATTATTTTGTATAACAGGTTGTGTTTTATTGTTTTTCGTGTAACTGGAAGTGTCCTCAACTGGGGCTTCCTGGATATCGTTATTAACATTAGTAGTGGTCCCAGTGTCGTTAATATCGTTTGGTTTATCTTGAATGGTGCAATTGTATGGTTTAAAAATATCTGCAATGTCAGCAATTAGATTTGTTTTTTGGTTTTGCTGTCTTGTTTTGGTGTTGAGTGTTGGGGTATTTTTTTTCTTAATGTTGTTTGGATTTTTTGGGCAACCTCTGTATGAGGCCGGATGGGCACCGTTACAGTTGGAACATTTAGGAATTATTTTACATGTCTTGGGGCAGTTATCAGTGAGGTGCTCTTCTGAGCATTTAAGGCATTTTGGTGTTAGGCTGCACGTCTCGAAGGCGTGTCCGAATCGTTGGAAGCGGTAACATTATTTTGTGTTATTGTTGTTTCTGAAGAATTCAATACGAACACTTATATCACAAAGTTCCTGAATTTTGTAGATTTTCTCAAAGTTAGTGCAAGGGAGGACGTTGACCATGTAAACTGGCATACCTCTGCCAGTTTTGTGACTCTTGAGCATGGCGGCTCGGGTGGCCTTAAATCCATGGTTACCAAGGTCTTCGATAATACGTTGGGGGTCTGTGTTGGGGGGAATTCCCCTAATACAGATTTTTTTTGGTCGAAGTTCTTTTGAATTAAGGGTGTTGAAATTCATATGTTTGTCAGTTAGGTATCTTTGGCTATCTCTAAATTGGTTTACAGATTTGGGTAGAACTTTTAAAAGTTCCCCGGAGAGGCTGACTTGAGGAGGATTATCAGAATCAAGGGCTTTTATCTCTTGGGCGACTTTGCGCCAATCCATGTCTTTGAATTCAATAAAGAAGGGGTGCTTGTCATATTTTGAACATTCAACATCGGTACTTGCAGCACCATCTTGAGTAGACTCTTGATCCATAAGATCATAGTTGCCGAGATTAGCTTCGGAATTTAGATTTCCGAATTTATTTTTGAGGGGAATTGGATTTTCAGATTCAGAATTTCTTCTTTTTCCTACACGGGGGGGATTAGAATGTGAGCTAAAATTCTTTAGAATTTGGAGTTTTTCCCATTGGTCATTCCCTAGAAATCTAATATAACCAGTTCTACAGGATAAATCAATTAAATCTAATTTAGATGGCTCCCACAAAATAGATATAGCAAAAAGACAGAGGTCTTTTACCTGAGCCTTGTGGGTGCCGTTGTAGTCCTTTTGTTGTTGGAAAGACAGTATTTCCTCATCTACACCGGATAGCAGTTCTCGAAAAACGTCGTTCACTTGCTCATCTAGAGTAGGGAAGTCGTTGAATTCTCGTAACCAGTCCGCAGGAACATATCCGTTTATAATTCCATTCATAAGGTCGTCAAGCTGTTGTTTCTCTTTCATGGCCATGGCATACAAAAGAGCAGTCACCAAAGATTAGCAGAGATCAGGTGGGCGGGAGTAACACGCCCCTTTTCACGCTCCGCGCAACGACACCAGCAGTGGAGAAGGCGGGAATAACACGCCTCCTTTCCAAGCTCAGGTCCGACGATCTTGAATTTTATAATTAATGAGTTTTTTGCGTATAATTATATCCAGAACACTTAACAGAATTAAAAGTATTAAACACAGTAATTTTTTGAAGAAATTATCCACTGTTTTTACTTTTAAAACCCCAAAGATAAGGCACTTCCGTTAATGTTTTCCTTATGTTTTGTAAAAATAAATAAAGAAAATCTCATAAAAAGTAAATAATTAGAAATAAAATAAAATAAATTAATTATTTAATTAAAAATTTAAAAAAAAATTCGCTGTAGCTTAACTTACTTTTTGTTTCTATGTGCAATCCTATTAAATAACATGTTGAAATCATTAATTAATCATCTTTATTACTCCACTACCCCCTTCTTCGTTTTATGTTTAAACCCCACCCCCGCCTTCAAAAGTGTAACATGCACTCATTTGCAATGTAAATATTAATGCAAAAATTTAGAAACATTATGTTTATCGGAGTTCTGTATTCAGTTTTTCTTAAACAGCAATAAAAAAGTGATAAGTTTAATCACTAAAAAGTATTTCAAATAATAAACGCCCATGTATGGCAATATGTGTGATTCGTATTAGGTACTCTGTAAAGCAGCGGTGTCAAACTGTGGCCCAGCGGATACCACTAAAATTTTTAGTAATATTTGAATTATATCTAATCATCGAATTTCTACGATTAAAGAAGTAGACTAGTTGTTTTAATAACACGGAATTTAATGGAGCATACCCCTGCTCGAAACGGATCCAAACAAATTTTTTAAAAAAAAACTTTTTTTAAATAAGCTATTATCTAAAAAGCTTATATTTAATTATCATTAAATTAGAGAAACTGAGTTGGATATGATTTTTTTTTCTTTCGAAAATTGAGTAAATAATCATTTTCTTTGCATCTAATTTTATTCTGAATCTTATTCTATTATTTCTTCTTAATAAAATTAGAAGTATTAAACACAGTAATTTTCCGAAGAAATGACCCGCTGTTTGTATCTATAAAACCCCCAATGAAATGTCTTCTGTCAAAGTTTCACTTACATAAAGTAAAGAATAGAAAATCTCTAAAAAATAAATAAAGCATAAGGAATATCATGGATAATAATAATTTAATTTTTACGCATTCAAAATATAAATGATAATGTGTACAAACTTTCAATGTTTTTCATTGACAATATTGCTAGTTCGAAGTTTCAGTTCCATATATCTCTTTTAGATATTCATTATCTGTCTTAACTGACAGGTATGGATCCGAATTTTCTGGATATAACATTATCCTCTTTTTGTTTATATGTGCAATGTGATTAAATTATACGTCGGTCGGAAAGTTGTTAAACAGTCTTTCCGCTCTCCTCCTTTTTATGTTTAATCTCCGCCCATCACCAGTATAATAGCTTTTCATTTGTAATGTAAACATAAATTCAAAAATTTAGCAGCATAATATTTTTCGGAGTTCTATCTTCATTTCTTGTTAAATAGCAATGTTTAAAAAGTGTTTGAACAACATTTCAAATAATGAATACTCATGTATGGTAATATATGGTATTTGTATTAGGGACTTTGTAAAAAAATCTAACTAATTCACTCGCCAAATTTCATAGTGTATAGTTTAACTAAAAAACTCAAGATGTCATAGAAAACACATTTTAAAGAAACGCTGAAAGAGCAAAATGTATGTACTGTATGTAAAAAAAAAAAAGATGACAATTAATATATATATGTATTAATTATTAACTTTTTTTTTCTATCATGATTGTCTCTGAAAGACAACTATGAAAAAAAAATATATATATATATATATATTAATATTTACAAGCGGTCGTGAAGAGAAAATTTATCGCTGGCGACCGAACAACATCTGAGAAAAAAGAAAGACACACTGATTTACAGAATACAGGTCGATGGAATATAAACTGATTGAGTAATAAACCACTGCGCAAATTTAGTTTCTTTCACTAAGCCAATAAGTGTTTAAGTAATATATACAATGAAATTAATAAGAAACAATTTACTTAGATTTAAAGATTGCATTTATTCTTTTCAAATGTAGCACTTCCGAAGATACAAAGTCCATACACATGGCAAAAATAATTGTTTATGAGGAAGGCAATACACACTAACAGTTTTACGATTGTGAAAGCTAGCAAATTAAATAATTTTTTATTTTTAATTGCAGTGAAGTAGCAAAATTTATTTGAGAATATTACTTTCAAATGACTAAACGAGGAGAACTTAGTACCATACTGGCGCTCACTCGTCTTTTGAAAATCGACCGTATCTTATCTCCGTGAACAGTAATATACACATTTTTTTTTAATAAATTTATCTTTACTAAATTTTGTCGGGTTGAGTTGAATATTTTTATTATACCTTATTCTTTTTACCCTTATTCTTTACCCTTATTCTTTTTAAATAGTGCATTACCAAGCACAATTTTTACATTCAACCCCATACAGTTTTTTTTTTATGCATTCAAAGTGTAGTTATTATTATTATGTTTTTTTTAAATGAGCTAACTGGAGAATATCTTTCAATTTAATCTTGAAATCACTTTGGGAAGTATTTTCAACAGAATATTTAATGAAACTTGAAATGTTAAATCCTTTGTAATTGCCTGAACAAACGTGTTGATAAGCGGGGAGAAATTTCTGTAGACACCTGAAAATAGTTTCTGATCTCCAGAATGACATATAGCTTAATATATATATATATATATATATATATATAACAATAAAGAATTTTTTTCCTCGGTGTAATAGTTTGCTATTTTATCTATAGAATTTTCAGTAATTTTTGCTATCGGTAATGATCTTTATTATATTTATTTTATTTAAAAATTGCATCGCATAGGGGATTTTTTTTTTTTACATTACCGATTACTAAAAAATATTTTTCAGAACGAAAATTTTTGTCGTGATTTTTGATAAATTGAAGTATTATGGAAACTATTTCTATTTTATTCCAATATCAAAAGTCATTACATAAGTCTTTTTTTTTTTTTTTTTTTTTAATATAAAACTAAATTATCGTTTTCATCAAATCTAGTAAATAATAACAATAATAATAACAATGATAATACTTAAATATGCAAGTTTCGCATAGGAACAAATAACAAATACAAATTTTTGAACAATAATTTATGTAAAATGTTGCTATTGGCATACAGACAGCATATCGGCATCTCAATCTCGCATGTACAAACAGGTAAGACTTTTTTTTTTTTATTTACATACTCAACAAAAAATTACTTTGATGTGTTTGTGAAATCCTGTATATTTTGTTCTATATGTAAACAGGGAAAATGTACATACAAAAATATAGAAAAGATACAGAAAATGAATACAAAAAATGTACATTCGTGATCAAGTCGAGGGAGGAGCTAGTTGGTCACTCATGCACATCCTTTTCTGTTTTAGCTAAAATATTATAAAATAAATCCATCGAGATTTCCCTTAAGTGGATAACATATTACTCCAATATAATGATTCAGCATATTTAATAATTCCTTTAAAAAGACGTAAACTCCCGGTACTGTACATGGTTTACCATTTTATTTCAATGGTACTGCATTATTTTTATTGCCAATCTGTTCTTCTGTCACCATGACCATAGGTGCAAGAGAAATATACTACAAAATTAATTTTTTTTACATAGTGGCGCGAGTAGAATATAAAAATAGTCGCTAGTGGCAGCTCTGGCCTTACCATTCTACTAAACTAATTAATCCTTTATTATTTTCGCAACGCAATCATCTTTCGAAAAAATTTACAGGACATACTTATACATATAAACAGGCACAAGGTTAATCGTTTAGAGGTTTCCACTTTCTCTGACCAATTTCGACTTTTAAAAACACTTTTTTTTTTCTGAAGAATTGTCGTAAAAATGTGTTGTATGACTGTTGGGACCATACTTTAAAAAAAGAATTAATTAATTTTAGCCATAAATAAAATGTTATGATATATGTAAAAATTCAGTAAAAATGACTACTTCTTTAACATGTTCATTATTCTAAAACAAATTATTTACTTAATTATTTATATAATGATATATCGAAAAAAAAACACAAATTGAGAAAACTAATTTAAAGATTGCAATTTTAAAGCATTTAAAGGGAAATGGATGCAGTAAATCGCTTTTTTCGCATGTTTTGAATTATCGGATCTTCTTCAGAATATACTCAGATGTCTTAATTCATTTTAAGGCAAAATTTGGAAAATTGATATTTTACCCAGTCTTACAGAAAAGTAAATATGTCGTGTCACAGTGTAAATAATTAATAAAGAAATAGTGCCGTTTATCAGAATCACCTGCCACACAAGTTCTTAGCATTCATATTCAATTCAGTCCATGCACATTTCGAAATTTACCGCACACCGAATGCCGCCTACCCTAGACTAAAATATAATTATGCCTACAGATTAAATGTAAGCTACGAACAATTTATTCTTTACTAGAGAAGGCCTCGATCCTTAAGCCAAAGCGTGGTTTTGCGTTAACCCTTTGGGTACTGATTTATTTGAAAAAACTCAAAAAACAAACAAACAAACAAAAAAACATACAGAAAAGACACACCAGAAATCTGGAATATTGTTTTTTGTGTATTTGTTGTCACATATTCCCTGATTTAAAAGAAGCGAGAAGTACTGTTTGAATTTTCTGATATAAATTCGAAATTTCTGAATAAAAAAAAAATCAGTGGACAATACTGATGACGAGTCTCAGTCGTCAAATATACCCAAGGGGTTAACAGGGCTCGCAAATGGTCAGAGTTTGGAATACCCATATGTTCTTAGAAAGATTTTATTTTTAGATTTTTTTTTTGCAAACATTGCAGAAAACACATTCGGTGGTAAATTTTTGCGGAAATGTTGTCGAAACCAATCATGAAATTTTCTATTAAAAAATACTGATATATAGTTGGTGACCATTTGGGAGCCATGCATTAACAATGCGTATTATTTTTTTCACTAAGCCGTTAAATGTCAAACCAATACGCCTAACATTTTATTAATAAAATATTTTACATTCTATAAATAAACGTGTTTAAATATATATAAATTATCACACAAACAAACGAATAGTAAATATTTAGATATTTATAAATTCATTTTTGTTCGTGAATGTATGAAATTGTCAGGTACTCTTTTCCAGAAACTGAAAAATCGAATGGTTTTTACTATTTTTTGATAAAAGTGAAGATCGGTCAGAAAATTCTGTGAAAGTTCAATGCAGACAGTTCATCCAAAATAAAGTATATAATTTAAAAAAGAACCTTTATTTTTAATTATTTTTATTAATCTGAAAGTCAGAGCCAGTTTCGCCAATGTAGCATATTTTTTAATTCTACTAATTACTAGTATTAATTTTTGCCTTATTTAATCACAGGATTCTGTGATTTTACCATTGTCAAAAGTCTCCAGAAAACTTTAAAATCACAGATGGCGCTGCAGCGGTGTGTGAGTCGATTTTCGCGATATTATCTTGAAGGTAGGGTAACCAGGTATAAAAGTTTTGTTGCTAAAAAAAGTTACATTTGAAATATGAAATGTATAAGGCTCAACAGGTTTGCTATGATTTGTTTTTTAAGATTTCGACGATATCATCTTGAATGTTTAGCAAAAGAAAATTCTTATCTGAAGGTACCAGGAATACAACATTTGTTGTTAAAAAAAAAAAAAAAAAAAAAAAAAAAATTACATTTGAAATGTGAAAAGATTAAATAACTAAATATTTGGAGTATTTTAATAATAATGCCCGTAAAGAAATATATATCCTTGAACTCTATATGAATTATATAAGGGAAAATAGTCTACTTATAGATTATGAAATGCAAAATTGTATTAGAAAAAAAATATAAAAGTAACGTATATTTACAGCTCATAGTTTTTATGAAAATTAAGTTATTTATTTATATATTTTTTTTTTTTTTTCGAAATACATTCTGAAAAAATTATGAATTGTAATTTTTATTATGTTTTAACAATAATTTTCAAATATTATTTTAATGTCAGAAATATTTCAAGATAAAATTTTATTAAAAATAATGTGAGTTTTTTGTTGACGTATTTACTTGCAAAAGCAAGTTCAGCCGCTTAGCGCTAAATCGCTAAAAAGAAGGAGAGCGAACAGACTACTTCTCTATGATTTTTATTACTTTAGCTTGTCTAAAGTTCAGCATGGGACCTCGTTGCCAAGTTTGTCTCTGCCTCTGTCTTTTTTTAGACTCCCAACTCTTTTCTTGATGACGACAGAACTTTTGAAAAAGAAAGGCAAGACGGAATGATTTACAAGAGCTCAAGCAAGTGTTGTCTGTACGCAGTCTTGATGTTTCCAAGACCCAATAGTACGATAATTAGGCCGCACTTAGGGGTGGGCGTTTTTACTCTTATTGAAAAATGAAAACGACCAGTATTTTTCAAAGTCACTAACTGTTTTTATTACCTGATTCCAAAGAACAGATCACGCGGCGTTGAATTGAACGTTAAGTATATTTCGTACTGCCATGCATACCCCTTCATCTACTTTTTTATCAATATGTAAATATATATAATGCCGTTTCTTACAGATAGAGCAATTGAATTTGAAAGAACAATTAATAACATTATGATGCTTAAGACAATTAAAACACAGTTGATTTTTTTTAACGAACTCAATTCGTTCATTAACTAATATATATTTTTAAAAATATGTCATATATCAAGATAATGATTCCGATTAGACTTGCAAATAATACATTTTGGAGTTTTAACTTCCCACACAAACACTTTAGAATTGTTTTGTGGACTGTATACATTACGATATTTTTGCGAATTGTTTCCAAACTCCGGACGTGAAAACGCATTATTTTCTGTTTTATATTTATTCTTAGATAATACATAAATATCACAACATCTAGATAATTCTTGCGGTAAATACCAAGATTCTCCTTGCTTTACACCTATATGAATTTGAAGTTCACGATCTAACGAGTTAAATATTTTGTTAGTTATCATTAGTTCACACAATCCCTTAAAGTAATTCACCTTTCTTAATTGACAGTAATAATCAACTGTTGCAGTTAATCGCGACGCGAATTGAACATAACTTTCGTTTCGAAGTTTTTGCGTCCTTCGAAAATTATTTAACACTTCCTGCGGAGTGGGTTGGAATTTTTTCAACACAACTTCTTTGAGTTTATCATATTTACTTAGGTCATCCTCACTCAAATATACCATTAAATTAGTGGCCTTTTTGCTTAAGATATTTAAAAGAATTTCTGCTCTAAACTCCTCCGGAATTTTCTTTGTTTTAAACGCTCTTTCCAGTGATTGAAAAAATAGATTATACGATTCTGCACCCGAAGGTACTGGAATAGTTAATGTTTTAACACTTTTTAACAAATTTTCTAAACTAAAATTTGATACCTCAGAATCCCTTTTTACTACTGCTTCACTGAAATTGTGCGGTATTTCTTTCTGAATATTCGTAAGTTCTAATTGTTTATCTAACTGCGAAAGTTTAATTTTTTCCAATTCTAGTGCCGAATCCCTTTCTAATTTCTCGCGCTGGACATTCTTTTCGTTGTCTTTTTCCTTCTAAATCACGGATTCAACAACCGTTTTCACAAGGTCATAATTACTTTTATAAATTTCGCTTGCTTCAATTAATTCTTTTAGCAACACTATGGTCTGCTTCGCAGGTAACGTAAGCTCAAGTTCTTCTGCAACCTCAATTAAATCATTCTTCTTTAATTTTGATAACATTTTGTTTGAAAAGAGAACCCAAGTAATTGCAATAAATTAAAATCAAACTCAAAACATTTAAATTAAAAATCGAAACTAAACTCAACAAATTATAATAACTCTATTAAATTAATCAAAGCGCACTCACCATTACCATGGAACGGCTCATTATATAATCCAGCATTAGTATTTTGCCCAGTTTCGTTTGAAATAAGGATATAATTTTTTTTCACAATTTCTTTTTTCACTGCTTCTACTATATATATAAAACACAAACGGAAATTTCGTTCCATTCCTTTATAACTCGAGTTCTTCTGAATGGAATTTGATGGAACGTGCATTGTTGGATAGATAATCTTTCAGGGAAGGTTTTAGTATATACCACATAGTTCTACGTATATTAGTTATAGAATTATGATGGAAAGTTCTGTTATTTTGGACGATAAGGTTACCATAGGTCATTTTTTTGGTGACCATTATCATTGGCGAAAGACTTGAAACGAATCAGAAAATAATGCAAACACATAGAAAAATAAAAGAAAAATTCTGTTATTAATTTTATTTAAAATCTCCCTCCCCGCAAAAAAAGAAAAAAACTGTTTTAATGAGGCATAATATTTAATTTAAACCCCAAAGGAATGTTTGTAATGCTTAAAAATATTTCCAATGCATGAGATTGCAATTCAGATTAAGTCAATATTTGGCGATTTATCGTTTGCGTCAGGTTAACAAAGATGCATCTGATAATTTGATTTAATAAAATATGAGTATATTTTTTCCTTTTTTTCTTTCTGTTCATTTTTTTTTATATAACTCCACTATCATGTGTCTTACAGGAGGAACTAGCAGATATAATTGTAAAAATGACTGCATTTATGAGTAAACATGTTATTTGTTTATTTACGGTTTTGATTTTACTTTTGTCGCCAAGCAATGCGATTTTAAGCCAAAAATGCATAAGCGTGACATCAGCTTGAGCGGTATTAGCAATAATAGTGTTTTTTTTTTTGTGCATACAAGATCCTTTTTGGAGTAAATTTTTATATTTAAATGCAAAATATATAAATAGCAGTTATTGTTATGAATATATCAAAAATTTGAATTTTAGTGAATGTCTGCCACTCAAAACACATATTGTAAAATAGTTAAATTTTAGACATTTAAAAATTTACTACGGAAACATGCCGGTTTGTTTTCACCAAACATATTATTTTTATAGCCTCGAACTCAGACCAGCGAATATTGTATAATCTTTTATTTTTATTTTATTATTTTTTTAGTATATCGCCAATTTTACTAATAGAAATATTCACTGTTTCAAAAGTTAGGAACCAAAGAATATTCTTAAGGAGATATGTGCATTTATGCGTTATTACTATCACAAAAGGCTACATTTTGCAATAAAAACTGTTTGCTGAAATAAATTTTCGATGCTCTTTTTGATTCGTCATTTCTTTTTAGTTTTTTCTGCATATCTTCCCTTCATTCAGGAAGATTTTTAAAATACATTGGACTAATTGTCCGTATTCCGGTCACTTGCCAGTTGGCATTTTTACTATATTGTTGGATGTTTCGTTTATGTTTGAAGGTTACTCTGGCCGACGATTCAGATTACAGAAGATTAGACGACTTTTGAAATTAGCGATTGCTAAATTTATGGAGTTTTTTTCGTAAAAGCAATGCTTTCAATGTACCGTTGGTTGATTTTAGGACGGCCGATTATCTACACGAGGGATATAGACCCTGGGAGAGTGCCCTTCGTGGGGGGTCTTTCTAAGGTATCCTAACCCGTATTTACGGCAATGTTCGAAGAAAACCACGGAAAACTCCGAACGGTTATGTCAACGAGCGTGACCCGGGGTTGAACCCAGCACTTCCTGTATGCCAGCTTTGAGAGCGAAACATCTCAGCCACTGTTTTGGCGCTTTCAATGTACAGAAAAACTTTGTAATGTCAATGGTGGCGAATAGAATAAATAATATTTGTCGATTTATCATTTCTGGCTGGATAAGAAAAAACAAGTACCTGAAATTCTGATTAGATAATTTTTCGATCATTATAAAGCCTTTTCGACCTACACACAGCCCTAGCAGCTAAACATAGTGCGAAATGAATTTATTTCTGCGTGTTATTATGCTCTTTAGAGAAATGCAAAAAAATCTTCGGTTTAAGTATTCACCAAAAATAATATTACTAAACATTTTGCATAACTAACTTTATCATGGTCAGTTTTATTTAAGGTATGGAATTTTGGTAATGAAAGATCTATAATTGAATTAACAGTAATTTATCATTATTTAATGAATAATAGCTTGGCGCGTAAATAACTTCGTTTTGTAACTAACTCTGGTACATTAGCAACCATATCGTTTCAAGCACTTCTAATGTTTGACGCCAAACTTGGATATCGGCAAGATTATGGAAGATTATGAAGATTTTATTGGATACAAACTAGAGGTTTATTCTTCGACCAGAGGTAATGATTGTTTTTTCTTCATTTTAACGGTTACACGAATGCAACTGGCCTAAAAAATGGAAAGACAGTGAAAATGGCGTCATTTTAATTTTATTCATATTCAGCTTTAAAAATTCACTTTTTTATCACCATTTTTTTAAATATGAAAGTTCAACACTGTTCTTTATGTGCAAACATTTTATTACAATTTTCACTGTATTTACTCTGCTGGAATCGAAAGATGAAAAACCGTAGTAGACTTGCCAGAAGAGGACGTATATTGCGAAATATAACGTAACATAGAGTGAGATTGTACTTACGTTACCAGAATCTCACATGGAGACAAGAAAGAGGGACGCAGTTCAAGAACTTACAGACGAAAATAAATCACCCGAACATTATTTAAGTTCAATGGTCAATTTATGCAATCTTTGTAACGTTTTCTCTTTTAGTAGTATGTTGAGTAGAGAACATGTTAGTTCCTGTTGTCATAATCTCATAATGGCCTCATTTCCCAACCAAACTCTATTATAATGATTATCTAAATGAGTTGCTTCTTTTAGCCCAAATTTTGTCCAATGTATGATTTAATATAACGCAATGTCGTTCACATCGTTTACAGCAATATTGAAGGAAAATCCAGGTAAACGTCCTTATTGCTTTAAAATACATGCTCAAATCCATTGATATAATTCGTTTGATTCAAGGATCGTTTGAAAATAATTACTAAGGTAGTATCTGTAGGTGAAGATCCACATTCCTTTAAAATACAAAGCTATTTCGTTTCATTTAAGGTACATTTAGAAAAATGACCCAGCGCAGCGGGCGTAGCATGCTAGTACATAATAAAACACAATACACTGTAAGTCATAGGCACTAATCGCAACTTTTACTCCGGCTCGACGGACTAACTGAAGCTGACACCATTTTACCCTTTAACCCCTTTGGGACGAGCGACACGTATACGTGACGCATAAGATGCTCAGAATCCTCGATTATTCCCACCAGTTATTTTTTATTGTAAGCTTTGCCTTATGCAATCCTAGCATTTCTGCGATTCAAGTAGGCGAAAATTTCTGTTTTGAAAAACCGGTGGTAAAAGATTAAAAATTCTGTAAAGGACGCTCGTCGCGAAGGGTTTAACGGACATTGGTTTCCCTATGAAACCACAAAACTTTAATTACGAAATTCAACAATGACAGCAGTATTTTAATAGAAATGTTTTCCATTTATTAAGTATGTGAAATATTGCTTTTTTATTATATACAAATAAATTTTTTCATAATTTCCGGTGTCTATCATTTATTTCAACATTTTAGCAATTGAAGTGCTTTATCCGTTAAAGGGTTAACACAACTCATATTCACAAACTAATAAATTTATTTGACTGCGATGCAACATCCTTCACATTCGGTGCTTCGGTGCCTCTCAAAACTCTAACTTTCTCAAAAAAAAAAAAAAAAAATAGAGAGAAAAAAATCAACAACAACAACAAAAAAAACAACAATCACCTGCGCGTGCTCGCCCTGCCGGCGCCGTTCTAGACCTGAGGCGAATACAGTTGGTACAGTTATATTTCCACAGGAAGGACGTTGGGAAACATTATAGAGACAGCGAAGAGTTCATCCAAAATAAAGTGTGTAATTTAAAAGAGGACCATTATTTTCAACTATTTTTATCATTCTGAAAATCATAGATAGTTTTGCCATTGTTTGCATATTTTTTAATTCTACCAATTCTTAATAGCCTTGTTGAAATGCAGGATTATGCGATTTCATTACTGTTAAAAGTCACCCAAAAACTTAAAAATCACTAAAATGTGAGTGTATATAGATCAACAGATGGCGTTGCTGCGCTGTGTTTCTTCCGATTTCCGCGATATCATCTTGAATGTTTAGCAAAAGAAAATTCTTATTGGAAGGTGGGGTAACCAGAAAAAAAAAACACCTATGAAAATAATAAATAACAAAATATTTAGAGTATTTTACTAACGATGTCCATAAAATATATGTATATATACTCGAACTCTGTATGAATTATGTAAGGAAAAATATTTTATTAATATATTATGAATTGCGAACAAATTATAAATTTTAATATAAAAGCAACATCTGTTTACAAGTCATATTTTTTTGAAAATTAATTTAAATATTTTTTATTTCGATAAATTTAAAACTTGTAATCTGTAAATATTTTAAAATAGAAATTGATTTCAAGAAGCTTTAAATATGAGAATCGGAAACTACAGTTGCTTTCGCCAAGAAATTCTTGAGTTATGAACAGAAAATTATCCGCACTACAATCTATTTTACAACGATTATAAATGAATTAACATTATCAGTTCCACACTTATAAAATTCATAATATATATATTTTTTTTTATATGTCACATATAAGAAGGTGAATCCGTGACGCTTTATAAAGACAAAAATGAATCTTATTTTAAACTTGGGGTATCGCTTATTATGTGTAAAAATACTTTTCAAATATTCTACTCATGGCAGAAATATTTCGAAGAAAAATTATATTAAAATTACCATGCATTTTGAACAATGAGTTAAAGTTAACCAACTCATCATGTCAGTTGGCTATCAGTGCTAATATTCGACCAGCACGAGATGGCGGCTCAGAAAGTCGCTTGGGAGAAGAGTTTATTTTCTCACAGGTTCGGACGGTGGAAGAGCAAATATTTAGGGTTGTAACATATTTGAGCGTTCCTGCCTTTGGCGATATACATTTCCCTCTCTGTCTCTTTCTCGTCTGTCCTGTCATTGAGATCCTTTCTTTTGTCCTAGACGGTTGTTATTCTCGCGCTCTTGATTATTATTATCATTATTCTCTATTTAAACTGTTCTTTTCAGAACAACACAAAATGTCTGATAAAGGGAAAACTTTGCGTTCTGAAGAACGTAAGATTGTTAATAATGTGCTTATTTTTTTTAGGTTGATTTCGTAAGAAATACTACCTATTACATTCTCCCCTAAGTTGGAATTTTTGAAAAAATTTTGCAGATCTACGCCGATCATGACTCCCAGAACCCAAAACCACCCCCAGTTCAAAACTTTATCTATCTATCTATCTATCTATGTCACTTTTTTATGGACACGATAACTGCAACAATTCTGCACAAATCTCTTCCAAACTGATACTTAAAATCAAGGAGCATAAAATCTCGGTCAAGTTCGTTAATTGGCAAAATCAATCGAACCAGGGGGGGGGGGGCTTTTTGTGAAAACAGAATAAAACCCATAATTTTTTAATTATGATACGTATCGAATCCGTTTATAGTTATCATTACTTCTAGGAAAAGGGCCGAAAATTTATATATGACAGATTTTTGATATCATTAAAAATGGCCCCAAGGGACGGGGGGGGGGGGTTAAAAAAAATTCATAACTTCGTCAATTCCCAAGATATCAAATCCGCTTAAATTTCGTATAAATCTTCTTAATATTATCTACAATTTTTATACTGACAAGTTTTTTATAGAACCAACTCTTGCGGTAAAAAAAAAATAAAAAAAAATCCCTGGTGGCTCAGCCTACAGGCAGAGGTATATTTCAAAGTGGGTGGTCCCAACTGCCACATCATGGCAAATAGGTCTTTCTTATGCAATTCCCAATAAACAGGTGCCCCACGGTCTGCGTCTTCGAAATCTACCTGTGCCTGTAGGCCGAGCCATCAGGGTTTTTTTTTTTTTTTTTTTTTGTAAATGAAGCAAAATCTTCGTCTCTTTCCATTCCGATTCAGAGAGCACAGGACAATTAACATTCTACAACATTTAAATAACAAAATTCCATTTAATAAAACAGGGTCCTTCACAAAATTCCTCTTGATAAAATAGGTACATTCACAAAATTCCATTTCCTTAAAACATATTCTCCCTTAATTATTTTAATTTTGTTAAGTTTTAAAATGTGTAATTTGCAAAGAAAACAAATTCATCAGAAAAGAAAACTTTAGCAGAAGGACTTAAAGAAGTTATTATTATTAAATGCTCTGTTTGAATTTGAGTAGCTGGATTGCATCTTTCGTAACAAAATGTTATTTTTCACAAAAATATAACAAATTTCACAAAAGATATCAGAAATATAACTTTTACTTTTCACAAAATAAGCCCCAAGGGAAAAAAAAACCTACATCGACTCCTGAATTTATATGATTTATGTAAAATGATTTTAAATTAGATTGAAATACAAGTTTTGAGAATGTTTTTAGGTTGATTGGTTGGTTATTTGTTACGGCCGATTATCTGCGCTAGGGATGTAGGCCGGTGAGGGGAATGTCCTCCGTGAAGGTCTTTCTAAGGGATCCTAACCCATATTTATGCAAGGTTCGAAGAAAACCGCAGAAAACTCCAAACGGTTAGGCCGACGAGTGCGACAGGGGTTTGAACCCATCACCTCCCGTCTACCAGCTTTGAGAGCAGAACCTCTCAGCCACTGGTGGGGCAATGTTTCCAGGTATCGCATATTTGTATTTTAATATAAGTGTATATAAAATCTAGTTAAAATATTCTGAGAAAATAATTTATAAAAACAATTTTTGTTTAAATATGATTTAACCGAGAGATCTTACTGACCAAAATATCATGAATATTTTATATAACACCGAAACATTATACAAATATCTCCATCGCAACTTAATATTTAATAATACATAATATTCAATTGCCTTTAATGTTTCGGTGTGTAAAAAAGTTTTCAAACTTTTATTTGAAAAAAAAAATGTATATATATATATATATATATATATAAGATATAACATCATGCGAAAAGTATCTTGAATAAGAAAGCACATTTGACTGAAAATTTTTATTTATTGCTTATATATTAGCTTGTATATTTAATTCACATGGTCTCTCACTCTGTAAAAAACTGCCCTTACCTAAAATACCCTAACAAAAAAATTTCTCAACAATGAATTCACCCAATAAAAATTCACTACTTCCTATTTTCCAGACATTTTTTTGGCATATCACAATGATAAAGAATTTCGATTTTGTATTTTTGTATAACGCATATGCATGTAATCTTATTTTCATTCTACATCAAAAGGCGCTAACTAGCCAGATATGGTAATCCGAGATCAAATAACTTGGTCCTGAAGTTCCTCCTCTCAATCCTCCTTCTTTCCCTAAATCAGTCAAATAGACCCCTCTGGCACCACGTGACTTTTACGTCATACCCGCCTTCTGCTCGCGGTCGCTCTTTACCACTAGAACGCCAACTGATAAAAAAAAAATAGAAAAAGTGGGGAGACAACAATTGCAGCACTGATCTGCTAAGCTAAATTATATATATTAAACGAGCAAGAGATTTTACCGATTACGGATTATATCGTAAACGGCTTGATCGTATTTCACGAAACTTGCCTATGCCTGCTATGCCAAATCGAGCACGAGAATGTATTTTAGCTAGGGACCGCATTCCAGAAAATTCGTCTAGACAGGGCTCAGCGCTTAAAATACTGCTTGCTATAAATCGAAAAGTACTCAAACGATTTTCACGAAACTTGCCTTCTTTACTAAATCGAGCATGAGAAAATGAACTAGTTAGGTCTCGAATTCGAGAAAGTTTGTTTTGATAAAATTGTAAGTTATCAGCGCTACTTCAGCTCGTCATTGAAAATGCTGCTATAATTCAAAAACGGCTCTAAAGTTTTTCACAAAACTTGACTCCTATAAAAATTCGGGCACGAGCAGTGGCGTAGCCAGGGTGGGGGTCCAGATGCTCTGGATACCACTAATATTATAAAGTGTTCTTTGCAATGTTGAATTCAGGGCGTGGCCCGCGGGGAAATTCCCCCCAGGGTGATTTGAGATTTTATGCTTTCAATGGTTAAAAAGTACAATCGGATTTATAATATTATTAGGATAGGATAGGATTTATTTTAAAAAGAAATTTCTCGTTCGAATCCGAATATATTCATTTGGTAACCGTCAAAATGACGGTTCATGGTAGTTCTAGTGACTAAAACAAATATGGCTAAATCAAATTCATTTTACCAAATGTTGATTTGGTGAGTTGAAATATTTGGTACTTTTATGTCGCTGGATGCAAGTGATGAATTGCCAAATAATATTTTTTCTATCGCCATCATCCGTATTGCATTCATTTCCCGTGAACTGATACATCCGTTCACTATTCACTTTCATTGCAATATTTGCATTGTTTAAATTAATAGATTTCCTGAAATATAATGCAGTTTCAAAATGTTGAGTAATGATTGATACTCTCAAGGCTTATACCCATATACGTAATTAAGTTTTTTATATCAAGTTTGAAAATCCATCTTTTTTTAGCATTTAAAAAAAACTTACAGAGAAAACATCACAAATTTGCCTTTTTGCTCGGCTGTCAGGGGGTTTTAAAAAGCAAACCTTTCACTCATTTCATTTAAAATACAATCATTTACAAAATATTTATTGCATACATTTCAAATACACCCCCCGTAATTTTTTTAAACACCAAATATATATATATATATATATATATATATACGATTCTTATATATATATACGAAGAAATAATACCACAGACCAAAACTTTTTATTTCAACATCAACTCATTGTTTCTAATTTACAAACATGAAAAATAAATGCTACTTTTACCGAGAAAAAAATTGATATTGGCAAGATTTGCGCCTCGCTAACATAAAAGTACGACATATTTTCATAAACATTCTTTAAATATACTAACATTTCTGGATAGATAACTTTAGCTATACTTTTGCTATGTTTAAATTCACTACTGTTAAATCTATTGTCCATGTTTTATTTATTTCCTTTTTTATCCTCTCATCTTTTATTTTCGTGATGCATTTTTTATAATATGTAACGTGAATTAGAAATTGTTTACTACTGTTTTAAATATTTTTATGGAATAAGGTAGAAATTTTTACTGTTGAATAAATTATGAGTATTTTGAAAGCTTAAGAGGTTAATTGACTTCTTTCTGTATGCTTTAAGTTATTAATTGGCGTCCGCATTATCTTTAGAAAGCTGAGGTGTTAAAATAACATCTTTTTGAACGCTTTAACTAACATTTTGGCGTCCGCGACAGGACAAGATTTATTGAAGCAAGATGTTTCAAGCCGTAAGAGGTTTTAAAAAGGCCGATTTAAAGTTTGTAGTAGAAGAACTTGGTGAAACGATTCCGCAAGATTATACGATTGGAACCCTAAAATAAATAATTTTGAGTAGTAAGGAATATAAGCAGGATCCTGATTTTGTACAAGAAATTTTATCAACAGCCACTGCTGAAAGAAAAGAAAAAGATGCTGAGAAGAAGTTAGAGTTAGAGATTGAAAATAAATTACAATTAGAAAAGGAGAAGGAGAAGGAGAAGTTGGATCAAGAAGTACAGTTGGAAAAATTGGAATTAGACCATCAATTAGAATTAGCAAAAATCCATTCACAAGGGCAAATTCAAGGTGAGTACATTTCAACTGTTAATGAAACTAATGATTCTAAACGAAAATGTACGTTCCCTAGGTTAGAATTTCGTCAATTTGATGGGGATTTAAAAGAGTGGCTACCATTCTGGAGTCAATTTGAACAGATTCATAGTGATGAGAATATTGTGCCCGAAAATAAATTCCAGTATTTGATTCAAGCAACAGTTGCTGGATCTAGAACGAGAGAAGTTGTAAATAGTTTTCCGCCAACTGGTGCTAACTATGCCAAAGCTATAGAGAGTCTTCAGGCTCGTTTTGGTCGGGAAGATCTTTTAGTTGAAGTATATGTTAGAGAATTATTGAAATTAATCATATCAGTACAGTCAAAAGAAAAGTTTTCTCTTACATCCTTGTATGATAAACTTGAATCGTATTTAAGAGCTCTTGAGACATTGGGAGTCAGAACAGATAAATGCGCCTCAATATTATATCCAATGGTAGAATCTTGTTTTACTGCTGATTTTTTGAAAGCGTGGAACAGAACCTACACGTCTTCTCTATTTCCGATCCGAAAGAGCGCCTAGATAATTTAATGAAGTTTATCAAAAGGGAAGTTGGAGGCGATGAAAGAATAAATTTGGCAGTGGCAGCTTTTCGCTTCGCGAAAAAAGATGATGATAGAAACTTTAGAAAAAGGAAAGGTTACACCGATGTTTCTAAACATTTATCAACTGCTGCTACTCTATTAACAGCTTCTTCAAAGCAAGACTTAAGGAAAAATTCCGTTTTTTGTAACGAAAGACATCTGAGTTCAGAATGTTTCTCAGCACGGAAGATGAATTTTACTGAGAAGCAGAATATATTGAAAGAGAAAAGGTGTTGTTTTTTATGTTTGGCGTCAGGCCACACAACGAAACAATGTAAAGCTATCCTGAAGTGTTTCATGTGTGATAAAAAACATGCATCTGTGATGTGTCAAATGCTCGATAAAAATAAATTAAATGAAAGAAAAGGGGAAGAAAAATTGTCTGGAAATGAAGTGAATATGGTCAGTACAGGAAGTGAAGTAAATATGGCTAATGTCAGTAGAAATCCCAAGGTCTTTCTTCAGACACTCAAAGCAAAAATCACTTCAGATAACAAAAGGAAAGTTGTTCGACTCATTTTTGACTCAGGTTCTCAGAGATCGTATATTTTAAAACATTTAGCCGAAGAAATGAAGTATTTGCCTCTTCGAGAAGAAAAAGTCGCTCATTCCCTTTTTGGCGGAGTCATAACAAAGGAATATAATCACAACTACTACAAGATTAGATTAAGCGATTTGAAAGAAAAATTTAAATGCAGTTTTGAGGTTATGGACCAAAACATTATCTACGAAAATGTTATGCCTGTAGGAAAAGGATCCTGGTATAAAGAATTATCGGAAAAAGACATCATTCTGACGGATATTGGTGAGACTCCTGAATCTATTCAAGTATTGATTGAAGCCGATGTAATTGTAAAATTACTGACAGGTCGTAGAGAAATATTGTCGTCTGGACTAGTAGCACTGGAAACACATTTAAGATGGACCTTAATGGGAAAAGTGACTCAAGATAACGTATCTAAAGAAAACTTTGCGTTATCAGTTACACCTACGTTCGTGAATGAATCAGATATTAGCGATTTATGGAAACTAGATTTACTTGGAATAAATAATCCAATTGAAAAACAATCTAAAATGGAGATTGATCGTCAGATAAAAGAGCATTTTTTACAGATGTTAAATATCAATGAGGATAATCGTTATGAAATTTCTATGCCATGGGCGGAAGATATACCACCTTTACCCGATAATTTGAGTTTAGCCAAGAAAAGATTAATTAATGTTACAAACAAGTTGCTTACCAATGACCTTTATCAAAAATATGAACAAGTGCTTTTAGGCTGGCTTGATGATAAAATTATTGAAGAAATTCCCAAATGAAATGAATCATTACGGAAACTATTTGCTTCATCGACCAGTAATAAAAGAAAGCAGTTCAACTCCCATTCGTCCAGTGTTCGACGCATCAGCTAGAATACAGAACCATCCATTTCTGAATCAGTGCTTGCCATCTGGACCAAATCTCATTGAATTAATTCCTGACATTCTCTTACGTTTTAGAGAAAAGAAATTTGGCGTTGTAGCTGATATCAGGAAAGCATTTTTACAAATCGCTGTTTGGAAAGAAGATCGGGACTTTTTGCGTTTCTTGTGGTGGAACGATCCAGAAAAGAGAAATATTAAAATGTATCGACATGCTAGAGTCGTGTTTGGAGTCAAAAGTTCCCCATTTCTTCTTGCTTCCGTCATAGAATATCACATAAAAAACGATGAAGAATACGATCCACATCTTAAACAGCAATTGCTGAGAAGCTTTTATGTTGACAATGTCATTGCTAGTGTCCATACGCAAAAAGAATTAGAAAAGTTTATTGCTGATTCTAAGTGTCTTATGGCTAAAGGTGGATTTGATTTGAGAGGATGAGAGAACACACAGAAGAAAGAAAAAAGTAGCGAAAATGGCGAAGAAACTGCTGTACTGGGATTACAATGGAACAGATTTCTAGACGTTTTGAAGGTTGATGTAAGCTGGACGAAAGATATAAATTTAGAAAAAATAACTAAACGACTCATGCTATCAGTTGCACATAAAGTTTTTGATCCTATTTGTTTTACATCTCCTGTTATGATTTGTCCCAAGATGATGTTGTAGGAAACATGGAAAGAAGATATCGCCTGGGATGAAGAAATTGAAAGTGATCTAAAATATGAGTTTATTGAATGGTTTCGTGAATTAAATATTTTACAAGAAATTTAGATTCCAAGATATATTCAGTTCACCCCAGATAATTTAAAAGATTGTACTCTTCACACATTTTGTGATGCAAGTCAATATGCGTATGTTGCTGTTATATTTTTGAGGTTAGCAAGTAAAGATCATGTTGAATTATTCCTTCTTGCTTTGAAATCCCGCATTGTTCCTTTAAAATGCGCAACCATACCTAGAATGGAACTGTTAGCTGCTTTGATTGGTGCCAGATTGGCTAAATCAGTAATTGACGCATTGGGCTGGGAAGATATGGAAACATATCTTTGGAGCGATTCCACGACGGTTCTTGCATGGATATCCAGAAAAGAGGACTGGTCTGTCTTTGTTAGAAACAGAGTTCAAGAAATCAAAAATTTGAATGACCCTGCTTTATGGAAACATATACCTGGTGAATTGAATATAGCAGATCTGCCATCTAGAGGCTGTAAAGCAAAGAAGCTGGTATCTCTCAAATGGTGGGAGGGCCCATCTTGGCTTCGAGATCCTGCAGAATATTATAAATGTATGAATTTCAAAAACATAAATGAAGAAGGAATTGAAAAAGAGGAATTGAAGTCTACGTAATTACTGGTTAATGTTGTGAAAGTCTAGAGAAAACCTGGTACTACCTGTATTTTTCCAGTTATGAGAAAATCGTGCGTCTTGTTGGTTGGATACTATGTTTCAGACATAATTCTTCTAACCCAAAGGAACAAATTACAGGAGAATTGACAAGTCATGAATTTAAGAAAGCAGAAACGAAGATAATTTGAATGATACAAAAGGAATGTTTTTCCCATGAAAGCGATAAGAGATTGAAAACTCTTGAGACGTTTAAAGATCAACAAGAAATAATACGTGTAAAGGCTAAAATTATGTATAGACAAGACAAAATGGATTTCCTCACACCTATGGTTGTTCCTTCAAATCATGAAGTTATTAAACGATTAATTTTATATTTTCACCTCAAAAATTGTCATGTAGGTCCTCAGATTCTTTTAAATTTGCTCATATACTTTTAAATTTGCTCAAACACTGGATTCTGAATGGAAGAAGAACTGTCACTTCTGTTTTATCCAAATGCACTATTTGTAAAAGATTTAATTTTAAGAATTTGAAATCTTCTCCTGTTTCTCTACCAGAAGATCGAGTAAAAGATTCAGCAGTATTTCAAGTTATCGGCCTTGATATGGTTGGCCCTCTATTTCTTAAAAATAATCAAAAGAGTTGGGTTATCATATTTATATGCGCTATCTACAGAGCTGTACATTTTGAACTTGTTACTTCAGCATCTATAGAGGCTTTTTTAATGGCTTTAAGAAGATTTGTATCACGCAGAGCAAGATGTTCTGTTATATATTGCGACAACGGTCCCAATTTTACTGGTGCAGATAATTTTTTTAAAAGAGTGAATTGGAGTAGCATATGGAAAGTATGGAGCAACCAATTATGGAAATCCAACCCACCGACTGCTGCATGGTGGGGTGGATGGTGGGAGAGGCGCATCAGAGTGATGAAAGATCTATTAAAAAGAGTCTTAGGTCAAACATGTTTGAACTATGAAGAGATGATAACTGTATTGGCTGATTGTGAAAGTATTATAAATTCTCGACTACTAACTTACATGTCAGAGAAAGAATCCATGAAACCCATATCTCCGGACATGTTTTTGAAAGACATTCATGAGTGTGGTTTACCAGACGTTGATGCAATCGAGGAAAACTCTCTCACTAGAAGACTTAAATATAGGCAAGAACTGCATAAGGATCTAAGAAATCGATTTAGATCAGAATATTTAGGTCTACTTATGCAACGGCTGATGGGGAGACGATTCCAACATTCAGTGGCTGCAGGAGATATAGTCTTGGTGGGAGCAGACATCAAGAAAAGAATTAACTGGCCATTAGGACTTGTTACAGAGCTCATTCCTGGTAAAGATGGAAAAGATTTGGCCTTTTAAAGTTACAAACGTCTCATTCGCAGATACTTCGGCCCGTTCAAAGAATTTATCCTCTAGAAGTGTCATCGAGTGATTGTACCAAAATTAATATTCCTAAACCAACTTAGAATGAATCTCAGGTTGAGCCTTCAAAGGACGAATCTCAAGTTAAAAAGACTAGATCTGGTAGAATGATAAAAATGCCAGAGAGACTTGATTTATAATGTTCATGTAAATGTATTTATTTAATGTGAAGTTTTGATTATACGACATAATGAAACGGTGGGAGGAGATTAAATCTATTGTCCATGTTCTATTTATTTACTTTTTTATCCTCTCATCTTTTATTCTCGTGATGCATTTTTTGTAATATTTAACGTGAATTAGAAATTGTTTACTACTGTTTTAAATATTTTTATGGAATAAGGTAGAAATTTTTGCCGTTGAATAAATTATGAGTATTTTGAAAGCTTAAGAGGTTAATTGACTTCTTTCTGTATGCTTTAAGTTATTAATTGGCGTCCGCATTATCTTTAGAAAGCTGAGGTATTAAAATAACATATTTTGAAACGCTTTAATTAACAACTACCATAGTGTTACAAACATCGCTATAGTTTGATGCGATATATAAAATTCTACCGTGCTACAATATGAAGTTTCTACGTAAAATATTTTTTCTGATTTACTGACGTTGATTTCATAAATAAATTTCCTTTCTTTTTTCACTACTTACATTTTTACTTTTTTCTATTTTTACAAGAAGAAAGTATTGGATTCATGAAAATTTTCGACTTCCGTTTTTCGACGGATTTCTACTTTTTTGAAGGTCCTGTAACACGATTTGACTGTTTTTAGAAAATGTCTGTCTGTGGATCTGCCTGTCTTTCTGTCTGTCCGTGTTTCTGTCTGTATATGACAAAACTTTTGTAGGCGCTCTATCTCAAGAACTAATGCACGAAATTTAATAAAAATTTAGATACAGTTAGACATTGATACAAATTGGTACTGATTAGCTTTTGGTGTAAATCGCTCAACAGGTGGCACTGCTATGCTACACTTTTCACGATATTTACTATAGCTATATCTCAAGAACTAATGCACACAATTTCATCAAACTTTAGATTCTTTTAGATCATGACACAGTAAGACGCTGGTTCTGTTTTAGTGTGAATATCTCAACAGGTAGTGCTGCTGTGCTACTTTTTTCATGTTTTTCACGCTGCCATGCTACATTTTCTTGATTTTTACTATGGATATATCTCAAGAACTAATGCACAGATTTTCCTCAAATTGTATTACTTATTTCTACATAATTCATACTGTAATTGAGTAAATACAAATATTTATTATTCTATTTTACATAAAAATAACATTTCTGGTTTCTAAAAGTGATGTAGAACTTAGATTTTGAATTCCGAAGTGTTCACTCGAGTACGTAAAGAAGATATTTTTAAATAAAAAAATTACTTTGTACATATCAGGAAATTTGGATTGTCATTTATAAAAATAAAAGGTTTTTTTTTATGAATGAGATTATGTCAGGCATATTTTGAGTTCTATTATACATGTTTTATAAAAAATTAAATGATTCCTTAGTCGTTGTCCAAGTCAATATTTGGCGGCAAACTTGAATTATGAGTTATTTCGACAACGGTGTAGTAAGTTTGGCAAAAAAATTCTGTTGCTTTTAAAATTTCTGCTAATTTTGCGCCAGGTGATGCGAATATAACTATCGTAAAAATCCTGAAAAAAGTGGTATAGCACCGCTACCAGTTGGGATATCTACACCTAAACGTAATCAGCGTCTATTTATGTCAAAGTCTAAATGCATCTAAAGTTTGATGAAAATAAGTGCATTAGTTCTTGAGAGAGAGCTATTGCGGAAATCGTAAATAAATGCAGCATAGCAACGCCACCTACTGGGCGATTTTCACCAAAAACTAATCAGTACCAATTTAGATCAAGAACTAACTGAATATAAAGTTTTATTAAATTTCGTGCATTAGTTCTTGTGATAGAGCGCCCATAAAATGTTTCTTACATACAGACAGACTGACAGACAGACAGAGTCACAGACTAACAGAGAGACATATTATAAAAACAGTCATATCGTGTTCAGAACCTTCTAAAACGTATAAATCCGTCGAAAACCGGAAGTCGAAAATTTATATGAATCTGATACTTTCTTCTTGTAAAATTAGAAGAAAGTAATAACTATATAGGGCAGAGTGGGGTGATTATTGGTTACTTTTCATAAATATCCATATAACACAGTAACTAAATTGAATTGAAACAAAAATTTTATACTTGCAGAAAGAGAATCCAATCCCTAACAATCTTAATTGTTTTTTTAAAATTATATATAATATTAATAAAAATAAAAAATGTCTGACCAATAATCACCCCGGCAATGGGGTGATTATTGGTCAGGGATGGGGTAATTATTGGTCATTGTTTTATGATCAAATACCAACATTTTACACACTCAAAAATTTGATAAATGATTAAATGAAACATTCTTGGAATAAATTTAATACTTTATATTGTTTGTAAATACAAACAGAGTTATGAAAAATGCTGTAAAATAAAGAACATTACTAAAATGGTTGGAACTTCAAATATATTTCACAAAATAATACATTTATTTACAAGGACTTTTGTATTTAAGGTATGCAGCTTGCATTTCATCTTCCTCAATCTGAAATGGCCCTTTACCATAGAGTCTAACTGGTACATAAAACACAAAGGAGTGCTTCACTGACGCAAGATCCGTTTTCTGTGGCCAGCGATAATTTCTGCAGACTTTTCCAAAAATTTACAAGACAAAATATCATCCTGAATACTAATAACACGCCCGATGTATGGCATCTGTTCAAAGTAGACAGCATAGTACTTCTCTACACATATGGCTTTATGTATTTTCCTGAATTTATTTGTAGCTGAAATATCAGAATCTTTTTTTTTTTTTTTTGCAGTTGCGGAATTTCTTCAGCTTTACCCGTTTCTACTTCTATATCTATATCCGTATCTTCTGTGCATTCCTGTGTTTTCTTTCTAGTCTCAGAGGATGATGCTACTACATCTTCAGCTGTATTCTTGTTTAATGTTTAATGTTAATTCTTTTTTGATTCTTTTTCATCTTTTTCTTTTTCGACTTTTTCACACAATTTAATGAAATCCTCGTTCGTGATAACTGCTGCATTTGTACTGTAAAAGATGTTCATTATCTAAATATACAAGTTAAATTTTCAAACTCACTCCAATATCTCTTCAAGAAATGGATAAACAAAGGCTCAGTTATTTCAAATGTAATTTGTGTAAGAGGTTGCTGAAAAAATCAAAACAATGTGGTTCACTCTTAAAGTGTTGCCACATGAACTTGAAAAAACTTTTGAATGCAGACGCTGCCATCTAAAACTGACAAATATTAAACATTTCTGCACTATTTGTGAGTTTATACGTAATTTTTAAGCTAAAATTACATGACCAAGAATCACCCCATGTTGACCAAGAATCACCCCATGTATATAGGGTGATGTTTAGCCCTCTATTTCCCTAGTGTATGTATTCATACAGTGTTCATATACATACATACGTATTCTATGCATATTTCTCTTTCTATATAACCCTTCTAGATCATCATGTAGCTAAATTTCATATTACAGGCACCTTATGAAAAAAAAGCATGATTTTGTAATCCCTTATTTTTTGCTCAAGTTTTATACATATGTCTAGTTAAAATATTTTTTCTCATTAAATTATGTTTTGAACCAAAATATCGTTTGTGTTACTGAATAACAATGAAATTGTCTAACATACAGTATTTTTTTTCTTTTAATTTTATCATTAGTATTAATGAAAATTTAACTGACCAATAATCACCCCATGTTGCAAGTGACCAAGAATCACCCCGGTCTGCCCTACGCACTTTCTTGTTGAACAGACTGTAGTTTTTATATCTCATTTTCAAATTGAATGATTCCGGTGTCACATAATTTTAATTTTATTTTGAATCATAACCAATTAAAATTTTGTGAATTGTGCTCAAACTATCATAGATGACAACCATTCAGATTTTTTTTTAAAATTAAGATTAAACCAAGCATTTGTTAAATAACAAAATATCATATTTTAGAAATTAAAAAAATAAATAAATAAAAAATAAATTTTTAAACATTTCATTAAATATTTTTCTGGTTAAAATTTTGTTTATATGATTTGTACATAATAATGCATTCCGTGAAATTCTTGTAATAATACGTAATAATATGAATTTTCGGTGATTCACTTGTTCAATACAATACTTTTTTTTTATTTTTTTCTAAAATCAGACTTTTATCTGTTACTGAATTTTGTAATAAATAAAAGAGAAAATGTTACTGAATTACCTTGGTGTCAATATTTTCTCGTTTACATTTATACTTTCTTCTATCTTTACAAGAAAAAAGTAATGGATTCATGAAAATTTTCGACTTCGGGTTTTCGACGGTTTTATACGTTTTAGAAGGTCCTGAACACAATATGACTGTTTTTAGAAAATGTCTGTCGTGAACCTATGACTCTGTCTGCCTGTGACAAAAATTTTGTTGACGCTGTATCTCAAGAACTAAAGCACGAAATAAAAAAAATATATAATCAATTAGTCCCTGATATAAATTGGTGCTAATTAGTTTTTAGTGAAAAGTGCCCGACAGGTGGTGCTATTATGCTGAATTTTTTGCGATTTCTGTAATAGCTCTATTTCAAGAACTAATGCACTTATTTTCATCAAACTTCAGATTCAGTTGGACCGTGATATAAATAGACGCTGATTACGTTCTGGTGTAGATATCCTAACAAGTAGCGCTGCTATACCACTTTTTAAATTATTTTTACAATAGCTATATCTCAAGGACTGATGCACGGAATTTCATCAAACTTCATATTCTGTTAGACATTGACATAAATAGATGCTGCTTACGTTTTGGTGTAAATAGCCCAACAGGTGGCGGTGCTATGCTACTTTTTCATTATTATTAAGATAACTATATCTCAAGAACTAATTCACGGATTTTCATCAAATTTCAGATTCAGTTAAACGTTGTCATAAGTTGTTGTTGATTAGGTTTTGGTCTAAATCTCCCAACAGGTGGCGCTGCTATGCTGCATTTTGCAGGATTTAAACGATTTTAGCAATAGTCATATCTGAAGAACTAATGCACGGAGTTTAATAAAACTTTAGATTCAGTTAGACCTTGATATAAATTGGTTGCTGATTCTTTTTAGTATATGCGAAACCTGCGTGTGATAGAAGAAAGTTTCGGGATTGGCACATCTGACTAGTTTTAATTTTTAAACGCTAAAACTAAAGAGTGACCCATATAGTAGATTGTGGGCACAGCCAGGATAGCCAGTTTGGCCCTTTTTTAAATTCCAAAATTTCGAATTCAGACCAAAAGTTCCGAATAATATTCTTTCCTTTATTTATTTATTTATAATAATATTTTTTCTTTTAGTATTCTGACTGCCTTTCGTAATTACATAAAATTAAACACTCTACTTTCGGTATGAAATCGGAATTTTTGCATAAAAATAAAACCAAACTAGCAACTCTACGCATAGCTGTAAACTTCTAAAAGTGTTTTTCACCACTAATTTCGAAAAATAATCTTTGAATTCTACAACCTCAGAAATCTGCGATTACATATGTGATTAAGTAAAGTGAGGATTTCTAAACTGAAATAATAGTGACAAACAGTCAACGAATTTTGACAATAATTATGAATTCACGTGTCAAATAAAATAAACACGGTAATTTTAATTTTAATTGCACCCAGAAAAAGGAATTGATTAAAACTACAAAACATGTTTTGTTAAGTACATTTTGGTTGTTTTAGCAAAATTCAAGATAAATTGAACCATTTTACTTGAATTAACAAAACATGTTTTGCTGACAATACAAATTTTTTTTGGAATTGCAAAAAAAAAAAAAAAAAAAAAAAAATGTTTGTCGATTCAAACAAAATTTCCATTGACCTATATTTAAACAAAAAGTTTTGTTGGGTCGACCAAATTTTTGTTGATTCAACAAAACTTTTTTCTGAGTGTGTAAATATTTAAAAATGTGTAAAACTGAATAATAGAATTATAATTTTCAATTCGTCTAACAATGCATTATATATTCCCTGACACATTGCATAATACGTTCTCTTGTAATAATACATAATGAACCAAATTTTTTGGACTCATTTCCTATTTATACAGTTTCTTTCAATGTAATATATATTCTATTCTGTATTATTTAAAATGGAAGTTTCTATTTGTATATTTCTATTTAATAATAAATAAAGGAAAAACTGATAGCTACCCTTATATTATCTGGTCGTCATATGAAGAAACAAACAAATAGAGAAAGATTCTGCCTGCAGCCATTGATATTTATTGGAGCAAAAGAATGCGCATCGCATGAATAATTCATGCTAGGAATCTTTGAAGCTTAGGGATAAAATTTAACACAAAGTTTTTATTAAAAAATTTTAATAAGTTTTTTAAGAAAAATGTAATTTTATTACACACTTAAATTTTTTTTGCATACTTTTGATATTTTACATAAGTCTTTCCAAAAATGATCAGGGTCCATAAGCCGTGTTTTTGGCCCATGAAATAGGCCTAAACTTGATTTTGTTATACTGACATAATAATTTCACTTTTTAATATTAAAAGGTTTATCGTGTACAATTTCAACAATAGTTTTTGCATTTTGTTCTGATTTACATGACTTACACAAGCTCAAAGTTCGTATTATTCGTAGTTTTTGGTGAAAAATAGGGAATTTCTCCTAATTTTACCTCAATTATTTATATGAGCGCAATCGTGCAACACTTTCTTCTTTATATATATATTATAAAATACATCAAAATGTACAATATATGTAAAAATAAAAGTGTTGCAAAGCTGCGCTCATAGTAAAATATTAAAAAATATATTAAAAATTGAGGTCAAATTAGGCGAAATTGAGTATTTTTCATCAAAAACTACGAATAATACGAACTTTGAGCTTGTGTAAGTTATATAAATCCGATCAAAATTTAAAAAATACTGTGGAAATGGTACAGGATAAGCCTTCAAATATAAAAAAGTGAAATAATTAAGTCAGTATAACAAAATCGAATTTTAGTCTTATTTCATGGGCCAAAAACACGGCTTATGGACCCTAATACTTTAATCTCATTTTTTTTATTCAAATTCTATTTTTTTTTTCAAATTTATTCTCAAATGTATTCTCATGGTAAAATCTTCGAATATTTTTGTGTAATATCTCAATCACATAATTAGCAGGTTCAAATACAAACTTTTTTATAACCCACAAAAATGTCCAAAATGAGCTGATACTTAAAATTATTAAATTTCACGCATTCATTTCTGGTAGTCATCAATTTTATACAAAACACGCTATATATCGCATAGCTGCCAGCTTTACACATTTTTTACCACTTTTTTAACCCCTTGGGGACGAGCGACACGTATACGTGACGCATAAGATGCTCAGAATCCTCGATTATTCGCACCTGTTACTTTTTGTTGTAAGATTTGCCTTATTTAATGATAGCATTTCTGCAATTCAATTAGGCGAAAATTTCTGTTTTGAAAAACCGGTGGCAAAAGATTAAAAATTCTGTAAAGGATGCTCGTCGCGAAGGGGTTAATTCTTTGAGGGGCGGTGGTATATATTATATACCACCTAATTTTAATCCGATTCAAACCAGAAACTTTTAATGAAATTTTACTTTTTTAACTTTGACGAGAAAGAGTTGAAAAATTGCTTATTCTTATTTTGAACTTAATTCTTTCCTAAAATCCGGTGGGAATTCAACGTTACAGGAGCACAAGTGCTTGGCCCTGAAAGGGTTAAAGGTAGTTTTTGACTTAATGAATCGAAATTCTCTTACTACATAAGTAAAAAGAAAATACTTTAAAAAAAATAAAGATAGGGAAAATCATAAAAGTTGACAACTATGATATCGAAATCTTACCTAGCACACAGTACGTAAAATAAGATTAAAACAATCACAATTTTTTGATGAAATTACGTCAAAGCTAATTTTCGTCGAGAAGTCTTATCCACTGATTAAATGAACCGTCGCGGCTCGGAACTTCCATTCAAATTTCAGTGGTTGTCGATCATTGATTGGAGGCAAATTGAAAAGGCATTTCTGATCAGTTTGAGAACTGGAGTCAGTGTTGCGAGTGCGAAATCCATCAGGGCAAGATAAAAATTTCTGCCTATGAACTACTAGGGCAGCTGACCCTTTTTCTCTAAATGTAAAAAAACACTGACCTGTACACATTAAATGATCGACTTTGGCTACCATTTTGATCACCTAATAGTTATTTCGAAATTTCGTGAAAGAAAGGTTCTAAGATTTAAATTAAATGAAATATCGAGAATCTTCTTGAACCAGAAATACGTCTAAAAAATTCGTTTTCTGTTTAGGTTCAACTGACGTCGTCATAAAGACAGACCAATGACGCCTCGAAAGACTAGTTTTAGTTTTTGTATCAAGCCATTCTAGTTTGAGAGTGAGTTATAACCTGTAATATTTGTGCTTTGTATTTTTACGCTGTTGTGTTGAATTTTTGTAATAGGAGTTGTAATCTGTTTGTCCTATTTCTGAAATATTCATCAAATAAATCGCATTCAGCGATCAAGAAACCGTCTTTTTAAGTCGGCATTAACCCCTTCGGGACGAGCGTTCTTTACAGAATTTTTAATGTTTCACCACCGGTTTTTCAAAACATAAATTTTCGTCGAATTAAATCGCAGAAATGCTAAGATTTAATGAGGCAAAACTTACGATAAAAAATAACTGGTGGGAATAATCGAAGATTCTGAGCATTTTATGCGACACGTATACGTGTCGCTCGTCCCCAAGGGGTTAAGTATCAATGTCCATAAAAATGTTTATTTGGGAATTAATGTTTATTCTTATACATCATACATAATATTAGGCCGTAACTAAAAATAGGTCACATGAGGCGCCTTTGGTCACGTTTTCCTATAAAACGAGTTATTGAGAATTTACAGAATGATTTAGGAGTTACAGATTGATTTAAATATAAATACAGATTTTTTAAGGTGCGTACACTACTTGGAATTTCCAAGGAATCTGGCATCACATTTTCTGATTAGAAATTTCCTATTCAATATTTAAACAGCAGATATTGTAGCTACTTAGTTTAATTGCTGTGTCTGAAACAATTTTCTGCAGTTACCCCTTAACAGATTTATCCATTCGCCACTCGAGCAAAAAGAATGTGCTTGATTAGTTACTGAAAGCTGTTGGATACGAAAAATATGGTGTGTTGTTTATTGTATCGGAAAAAAAACGAAACGCACATCCTGTGACTATTTTTTTTATTACGGACCAGGATTGCCGACTATTTTTTTTATATTCAAAAGGAGCAAAATTTACAAAAAGTTTCTTTTGTGGTATATATCTTTTGAAAATATTCTAGCATAAGTGCATGACAGAGATCATTTTACAAAAAAGCGCTACAAATAGAATCAAAAAATAGTCGTTGGGGGCCATCGTAATACTTACCCATCATGGATATGCATAATATAAAATATGAAAATAAAACACGTGTAAACTATTTATAAAATATATTGCAATTCGAATAAAATCGTGGCTTGATGACGTCATAAATTTAAATCCTTATAATTTCAAAATTGATGATCATATTAACTAACGGTTTACTGCGTTGGATTAAACGTCTCATATCCAATTAAAATATATCTTTGAATTGAAATTGAATAAAATATAGGATCATGAAAAATCGAAGAGTGTGGAAAATAGGATTATAAATATCTCGGCAACTCATTATCGATTTCATTCTTTATGCAAAATTTATGTTTTTTATTGTCTTTATAGTCACTCTTTAAAATAAACAATTTCGAAAATTTTTATATACCTTTTATCAGAACGAATATTTCGAGAGTCTGAAAAAATAGTTCCGGATAATCGACGTTACTGAAATTCAATAAGCTTCTTCCCATTATTACATACTAAGTACCTACCAAATTTCAAGTCTCTATCTCAATTTGTTCGGGAAATAGAGCGTTTACAGACACACATACAGACACACACACAGACAGACGGACGACAAAATGTTTTTCTAAAAATATGTTTTTCGGATTCTTCAGTGTCTGAAACGTGTAGATCCGTCAAATTTTTGTTTTTCGATTTTCAAAACGATTACAAGACTGACCCTATACTACGTATGATGAGTAAGTAATAGCTTCTGTGACGTATGGTTTCCCAACCCCGTAATCAAATGGTTAAAAAATTCTGTTTAATATTTAAATCATAGATTCGTAATAGCCATGTTTGATAGAAGTATTTATAACATTATCCACAATAAAATGAGACGAAAACGTCTATAAAACATTGTGGTAAAAACCACGCTGTGATACTACCTGATGTTTAAGTTTTTCTAACTAAAAAGACATTTATACACTCAATTATACAATTAAAATCATACTCGTATATGAGAAAAAAATGTGTCTTGATCACATTTTATTTACACAGATTCTTAAAATATAACATTATTCCTTAGTTTATTCCTTAAAAATAAGTGGTTTGATCGATGGCTTTCCATTTAATAATAATTGGAAAAAAAAAAAAAAAAAAAAACAAGAAACAAATACAGTCTGCACGCAATGCAATAAGAGAAGCTGATGGAAAACGAAAAACTCCAAAGAGTTCTTCGCCTGCAGCTATTATTATATATTAGTGGACGTATATAAGATAAGGTTTGGCTTATCCTGAATAATATATGCCGGATTTCTTGGGTGATGAGATGTACTGAAAAGTTTTTTGGTGAAATTTATGTAATAATATATATATATATTTTAATGGGACATCTCAAACTTTTAATGTGGATATTAATTTAAAATGAACAAACCCGTTTCTGAGCATAAATAAACGCAAATGTTTCTAATAAAATGTGTACGTAACTTCGTTTTATAAAATTTTTGTGAAATTTTAAATTTTTAATGTGAATATTAAGAGGACATTAACGAAGGCAATTTATGAACAAAAATAACAAAATTTTTTGATGAAGTTTATATGTTTTTAATTTTTAATTTTTAATGTGAATATTAAAATTAAATGACAAATAACTTTATAAATATAAATTACAAAACTTCCCGAGGAAATTTATAATTTAATACGTTTTTTTTAAAAAAATATGTGACATTTAAAATTTGTAATGACAGTTTTCACCTGGATACTGAAATATGTTTATAAACGTTAGTAAAAATTCCAAATAAGTATGAATGTTTTAGTTAATTGACTCCTTAACTGTGTAGCCCGAACTCAGTTCGGGAAAGAACAGTTTCCTTGTTTTATTGCTAAAAGCTTTTGCACACCAGTAATTTTTAAACGCAAACTTCGCTTTATTAATCGGCAGACCATTTTCGATTACACAAAGCAAATATTTTAGTACGGAAAAAGTGGTGTACTGTGCCTATTTTTAGTTTATGGTGTCAAACTACCTCCAACAGTTAAGGGGTTAACGAAAGATTTGCATTCAGTGTTTGCTTTTAGTAGAAAATCCGAACGAAGGACACATGTCATAGTTTTTTCCTGTATATTTGTTTTGTATGCATATTTTGTCCCGTAATTTGCAGTTTATTTTTAGGATAATGACTTGTTCATTGCTTTTTCAGATTACTATATTTGGTTTTTTAAATTGCTGTTTTGTTCTTCTTTTTACTTTCTATCTTTACAAGAAGAAAGTATTGGATTCATGAAACCTTTTGACTTCCGGTTTTCGACGGATTTATACGTTTTAAAAGGTCCTGAACACGATTTGACTGTTTTCAGAAAATGTCATGTGTCTGTCAGTCTGTCTGTGTGTCTGTCTGTAAGTGTCAAAAATTTGTGGGCGCTCTATCTCAGGAACTAATGCACGAAATTTAATAAAACTTTACATTTAGTTAGACCTTGATATAGATTGGTGGTTATTAGTTTTTGGTGTAAATCGCCCAACAGGTGGCGCTGCTATGCTACTTTTTTAATGGTTTTCATGGTAGCTATATGTCAAGAACAAATGCACAGAATTTGATCAAACTTCGGATACTGTTAGACCTTGATATAAATAGATGCTGATTACTTTGTGGTGTAACAATCCCTACAGGTGGCGTTGCAATGCTATTTTTTCATGATTTTTATGATAGCTATACCTCAAGAACTAGTGCAAAAATTTTCCTCAAACTTTAGATTCAGTTAGACGTTGACATAAGTTGTTGATGATTAGCTTATGGTGTAAATATCTCAAAAAGGTGGCACTGCTATGCTGCATTTTTCATGAGATACGCGATTTTAGCGATAGTCATATCTCAAGAACTAATGTACGGAATTTAATAAAACTTTAGATTCAATTAGACCTTGATATAAGTTGGTGCTGATTCGTTTTTGGTGTGTTTGAACCATATATGAGATACAAGAAAATTGTGGGATTGGTACATCCGATTAGTTTATAAGGAAATAAATGCATTTTTTCCGGTCCATTTAAAAGGAAATTATCAATAATGGGTCACTGTAAGTGATTCTGGGTTACAGATAAAAAAAAAAAGAAAAGAAAAGAGATATAAAGAAAAAGAATAACAAGGGATAGAGATAATTAAAGATGAAAGATCAATATAAATAGTAAATATTAATCTTTGAGCAATTTCATTTTAAACTCACATAGAGAAAGCGGAGAACAGATCAGAGCATTTGCTCGCAAAAATTAATATTTTTAAATCAACATTATTAAGGGGTCTCAGGAGTCTTACTTTCCCCCTGAAGATGCAAGTTTGCATCATGTCACATTTTATTTTATTTCTGATTTCATATAACGCACAATAAAATAAAATTTTTACCACTAATAGGTAATGCTTAATTTAATGCTTAATTTAACATAATTATTTCAATGTTGTACAATTCATATTTAGTTATTTTTAAAAAGTTTAAATTTTAAAAATAAGTAAAAAAAACTTTTTCGCCTGATATGCACTGCGCGCAAGGCTGTAGAAAAAATATTGCTTCAAAAATAACAAACAAAACTGATAATGATGCAAACATGATGTATCTTGAACTTATACTTCAATTTCAAGCAATAAAAAAATTATTTATTTTTAAATTGGCATTTCTTCAATAGAAAAATGAATTGTTTCAACATTTTACGATTTAAATTTAAATTAAAAAGAAATTAAAATTTTAATTGCTTGAAATTGAAGTATAAGTTCAATATACATCCATTTTACATCATTATCAGTTTTGTTTGTTATTTTTGAAGCAATATTTTTTCTATAACCTTGCGCGCAGTAGATACCAGGCGAAAAAGTTTTTGCACTTTTTAAAAAATATCTAGACTTTCTTTAAATAATTAAATATGAATTGTACAACATTAAAATAATTATGTTAAAACAAGCGTATATTGACCTATTAGTGGTACAAATTTCATCTTATTGTGTGTTATATGAAATTAGAAATAAAATAAAATGTGGCATGATGCAAACTCGCATCTTCGGAGGAAAAGTAAGACTCCTGAGACCACAATCAAAGGATACTCTAGTACCAAGTCAATATTGATTATATCTGGACTCAATATGATAAAAAAAACCAAGAAATAAATACAATCTGGACGCAACGCAATGAGAAAAGCTGGCGGAAAACGACAAACTTCAAAGAGTTGTTCGCCTGGAGCCATTAATATATATTAGTAAATTACATTTGATAAGAAATGGCTTATCCTGAATAATATATGCCGAAAATTTTGTTTCTGAAAATCTTCTGCAAAAAGTTTTCAAGATAAATTTATGTTATGATAAATTTTCTAAAATGTGACATCTCAAATAATAGTATGGAATATAATGTGATATTAACAAACCTGTTTATGAAGATAAAGGTAAGCAAACTTTTCCAAGTAAATGTATAATTTATTTCGTTTTATAAAAACTTTGTGACATTTTAAATTTTGAATGTGAGTATTAAGGTGACATTAGTATATTTATTTATGAACACGAGTAACAAAATTTTCCGATAAAGAAAGACGTTGAACAAATTTTTTAGATAAACAGGGTTCGTACGCTTTAGGGAATTTTCCAGGAGTTTCACCAGTATTTTCTTTATATAAATAGAAATCTAGGTTAAACTCTTGAAACTTCGCTTTCTTTTAACGAGGATTTTCTGTAAGAAAATACTGGTACCGAAGAATTTCCTGGTCGCAAAATTCCAGGAGCCGTACGAACCCTGGATAAAGCTCATGTATTTCATTACTTTTTTTATTTGACAACATTTTAAAATGTTTAATATGAATATTAAAATGAAATTAAGAAATATGTTTATAAACATAAATAACAAAAATAAAATTTGTATTGTGTTGCTTTTTAAAAAATTATATGACATTTAAAATTTGTAATGCCTGTTTTTCACCTTGATACCGAAATATGTTTATAAACATATAAAATTTGCATCCAGTGTTTGCTTTTAGAAGAAAATCTTAAACGAAGGATATATTTCGTAGGTATTTTGTCCAGTAGTTTGCACTTACCCGTAGCACAGCGCCTAGAATACATAGTGTGGAAAACGGTTTTACCATTTTTTAATTGAAAATTTTCGAATTGAAACCGGAAAGTCTGAAACAAGAATTTTTACTTTAAGAAGTCACGAAATATCTGCCATTAAGTAACCAAAAGAACATTATAGGGAATTTCTGGTATGAATGCGAAATTTCAGAATTTGAAAAAAGCCAAACTGGTAATGCTTTAAAAAGTGCTAAATTGTAGCCGATAAACGTGCCCGATGCGGTACAATAATAGGGCGGTCGCAGCGACATCTGCTTTAAAAATAGATTTACCTCTAGCAAAAGTAACCGAATCACTATTGACAACATAAACATCTCATCTGGAATTGGTTAAAAATTAACGGACCAACTCTTCTGGAAGGGGCTTGTGAGTGCTTACGCCATTTGGTAGGCCTCCCCATCCAGCTGACTCTTGACAACATGACCATAATTTCTGTTGATAAAATTTCCTTGTAAGTGTATATTTTACATGTAACTCATTTTGAAGTTAGTTTTTTATCATATCAGGGAATGAATCTTTTTCACTCTCCTAGCAGTGATTCATCCTTTGGTATGATAAATAGGGATAGTTTCTAGTATGCTGTCTTGTATCGAATACTGCAACCAGGCACAAAAGAATGTGTATCACGTTTTTTGGCCATGATCAATATCATTCATAATTTCAAAGCTTTTGAAAATCACTATCTAAGTCAAAGGAAATAGGGTAAAATTTAATTATTTAAAATATTTACCACCAGCTGAAACGTTTTCTCAGTTCGAGTCTTATACAATATTTGTTTTGAAAAGAGCTAGCAGACAGTGGCGTAGCCAGAGAGGGGGGGGGGTCCAAATGCTCTGGAAACCTGTAATATTATAAAGTTTTTTTCGCCTTCAATATCGCAGAAAACTCTCCGATTAGATAAGGCAAAAATATTTTTATAAAATTAGTGGTATACAAACCATCTGGACTTCCACCCGGTCTACGCCACTTCTAGAAGATGTCGCTGCGATCGACCCGTTATCTTTCAGCATCATTCTACATTTGTCGTATTCTATTTTTCAGATCTGTTTTGTAGCCGTTTCCACACTATGTATTCTAGGAGCTGTACCCGTAGCTTTTTTGCAGTCCCATAGTTCTCTCTCGGGCATCGGATCATGCAGCGGTGTAGTTTTTACTCAAATCTTCGCGTATGAGATATAGAACAAGAGTGAAGTCCTTTTCTCTCTCTCCGTTTCTTCTTCCGCCAAAAAGGGAGGAACATGAGAGTTGGTCTCTCGCGATCGGCCAATCGTTCTGTCTTTCTGGTGCGTTCATCGGCTTCCTTTGTTTTACAATGTCTCCTACTGTTGTCACAAGACGTCTGGAAATTATTCGAAATCTGGGCATGGGTGTTCTCGAGGCGCGCACTGAGCGATTAATTATATTTGGAATGGGGCGAATTTTTGGCTAGAGCCTTGTCAATATCCTAGTCAAAGACTGTCAATAGGAAAGACTATTGATGCTGTTTTAAGTTCGCGGCTCTCTGCAATCTGAGCGTGAGAACAGAGATTGCAAGAAGTTTCCTTTAGCGGGGAAATTGAAAAGTATTGAAGATTTCTACAAAGCAGCGGTGGCTCGTGATTGACTTTATTTGGGGCAATAAATGCATGGACGCTAAATTTATTCTTTTCTTACCACTATTATTAAGAAGGAATACTTTATTTTATTTACTGTCAAACAGTTCTGCCATTAAGCAAGAAAAAAATTTCTTGTAAAAAATAATGGTATGAAAATAATATGTGTTTCAGACATGCATTTAGTGCCCCCCCCCAAAAAAAAGACGGTCACGAGCCGTTACTGCTACAGAGTACTTTTCTGAATACAATAAAAATTGTAAATAAGTGAGAATTTCGAAAGATAAAACAACATTATTAGCACCAAAAATTTTAATCATCAACTATTGTAAACCGGTTTCTGTAGCTTTTAACGCATCGTCATGAAGTGAAATTTGTGTTTAATTGAATGAAAGAAAACAGTGCAGGGCTCCATCATTGGGCCATTTTTTGAATACCAGTATTTCTGAAGAACATTTATCGAATTAGTTTTTTACAACATTTACAATAAAAAATTACTTTGCTGGTAGATTTCTGCAAATTTGTAAGAAAAATCTAACAAGAAATTTTTTTTCACAAAAATTGTTTTTAAAAAAACGGTCCGATAGCAGGCCTGATAATGACATCCTGTTTTTCTGTAACACAAAACTGGAGGCAAGAAATGTGCATCACCCTTTTTCACCCGATGCCAAGAAGGGTTATGCGTTTGACGCGTATCTGTGTATGTATGTGGATATGTGGATTTCTTTATACCCTCGAAACATCCCAACGGCAAGAAGAATTTTAATGAATGGGGACTCTATCGATTCGTCTTAACCGTCCGATGGTTATAGGCTAGATTTTGGTTTCATAAATTCAAAATGGCGGCCATAAATTACAAAATGGCCGTAGAGACGAAAAAAAATTACGCACCATATTGATTGACATATCATTGGATAGGTCTTTCAAAATGAAGACGATGTTTCCTAGACTATTTTACAGTCAGAAGCTCCATTTAACCCTTTCCGGCACAGTGGTCCCACTCCGAGCACACCTAATTTTAAATCCAAACTTGTATGCGGCACCAAGAATATTTTAATACAATTTTGTTTATATAATGAAAGCTTAAAATAAGGAGTTTATAGTTCGTAAAAAAGCCGTTTGTAAATACCGGTGTCAGTCAGCAGTTTCTCATTTTACGAACAGACTTTGTCTGTGCCGGAAAGGGTTTAATATTACACAACCAGAAAGTTGTATAGGTAGGATCGCTAGCTTAACTGTAACTCTAACCTTCATAGACATCTATAGGCCTCATCAAAACAGTGTTTATAGATAGGAACTAACAATTAAACACAACTTAAAAGTCATCAATACAAATAAATAAAAAAATAGGTAAGTAATATAAAAAATTGCTGCACATTGATGAGAAATAATTAATTTATAAGTACCTAATCTACGCAGTCGGGTTTTTTGATTTTTTTAATTTAATTTTTACTTGTTTATTTGCAATAATCTAAGCAATAAAGGCATTTTTTGCTGGACATAATAAAATAATAATCACCTATAACGGCCAACTCCATCTGTTATTTAGATGTAAATATGAAAAGAAAAATATGCGATGTAACAAAGGGAAAAACAGAGCAAGACAAAACGAAAATTCTATGCGCAGTAATCATATTACAGATTTCACATAGTTGAGAAAGCAAAGAAAAAGTATTTGCTTGTATCCATTAATATTTATTAGGACAAATATATTAGAAAAAGAATGCTTATGCGACTGGAGGTGAAACAGCGTGAAATGCTTTTTTGAGGCTTGCTGATAAGTTATATCTGAAATTCCTTGTATATTTTTCAAAGAAATTTCTCGCTCTATAATAAAACTTGAAGTAAATAAAATATAATAAAATTTTTATTGTATTTTAGAAAACAAGTCTCTACATATTACGGAAATAGTTCACAAATTTTATCGCTAGCTTAAAAAGTAAAATAACTAAATATTTCTGAAGTAAATTAACAGAAATAAAACAAAATAATTAAAAATTATGTTAAGCTAAATTACAGTTTTTACTATGTATTTATAAAGGCATCTGAATGCAATATTATTTAATGTCTGACGAAAGTTTCTCATATTTTTAAATTACAACCAGCGTAAGTGCTTTAGCCAGCAGGCAAGGGCTTAAATAACCGTATTGGTTCGGTCAATCGCCTATTATGGTAAGGCTGCCAATTTGACCTCAGTTATGTATAATACTTTCTTCTATCTTTACAAGAAGAAAGTATTGGATTCGTGAAAAAAAATTCGAATTCCGATTTTTGACGAATATTACATATACTATATATTACATATATATTACATATATATTATATATATACAGGGTGCGTCTAAACTCATGGTACAAACTTTAAGGGTAGGTAGAGCACACAGTAACAATCATTTATTGTATAGGAATGTATGGGACCAAGTGACGCATTAAGGTAAAAACACCAGGGGGGCAATTAGGCCCCTTTTTTTATTTTCAAAATTACTCATTCATACCAGAAAATTTTTATGCTATCCTTTTTCTTGACATTTCATAATTACTTAATAATAAAATTCTTCTTTGAAAATTTTTGGTATGAAATCGAAATTTTTTTAATTGAAAATAGAAATAGAAATAGAAATTTTTTGAAATAGAAATGGAGTTTTTGGTTGATTCCAGTGGCGGTAGAGGGTAGTAAGTGACTGGTTGCCGTTCAATACCATGCATTCAAGTAGAAGAAATCACCATTTTTAATTGTGTTATCGTTCGTCATGGAAGACTGTACATATGCCGAAAAAACCGACATGCATTTCATGTATGGTCATGCAAATGGCAACGCCAGGGCTGCCCTACGAATGTATCAGGAGCAGTTGAGATGAATGCCTGATCATAGAATCGCAGAAGAATGCCTGATCATACAATGTTTCAGCGCTTACACCGTCCGCTTTCTGAAACAGGTTCTCTCTACGTCACCAGACAGGAAACTGGGCGAGAAAGAGCTGTACGCAGTGCAAGCCTGGAAGAAATTATTTTGAATTTTGTGAGTGAAAGGCCCGAATCAAGTACAAGAGCTGTTGCACAGAATTTAGGCGTGAGTCATCCGACCTTTTTGGAGAGTGTTAAATGAAAATTTGATTTCATCCCTTCCGTTTTCAATGTGTACAAAATTTGAATCCGGAAGACTATCTTCTGTGGTTGAGCTTTTTCCAGTGGGTTTTGCAGCAACATGATATTGCAGCCAGACTTTACTGCTCATATTCTATTTACAGATGAGGCAGTATTTACACGCGAGGGTGTATTTAATGCGGACAATTTCCATCTTTGGGCAACCAATAATCCACATGCAACGTAGCCACATGCTTATCAACAACGATTTTCTGTGAATTTGTGGGCAGGTATTGTTAATAATTATTTGATTGGCCCATACCTACTACCAAAGAGGTTGGATGGTCGCTGTTACCTTATTTTTTTTGCAACAGGTTTTACCAGAACTGCTGCAAGATGTTCCGATCGCCATTCGTAACCGGATGTGGTTTCAACATGATGGAGCGCCCGTACACTTCACCACTGATGTACGCAGTCACCTGAATGCCACATTTGGGACGCGATGGATTGGGCGTGGTGGACCAGTTCTTTGGCCACCGCGATCTCCCGATTTATCGAGCGTTGATTTCTTTTGATGGGGACGTCTGAAGAGTCTTGTTTATGAGACTCCAGTTGACTCAGACGAAAATCTAGTATCTCGCATATCCGAAGCTGCTGCACGTGTGCAGGAAATGCCTGACATCTTTAGAAGTGTAAAACAATCGTTCCATCGACTCTGCGAAGCATTTATCACAGTTGGTGGGCGCAATTTTGAACACTTAAAGTAATATTATTGTATGCATTATTATTTACTTGTAAACTGCATTGTAAGTAAACATTTTATCTTTTTTATTCATGTATTTCGTTTGATAAGTTTGCCAGTTTTGCGCTTTTTTTAATTCAAAAATTTTGATTTCATACCAAATAATTTCAAAGAAGAATTTTATTGTTAAGTAATTATGAAAACTCAAGAAAAGGATAGCATAAAAAATTTCTGGCGTGAATGAGAAATTTGGAAAATTAAAAAAGGGCCTAATTGCACCCTGGTGTTTTTACCGTAATGCGTCACTTCGTCCCATACATTCCTATGCAATAAATGATTGTTACTGTGTGCTCTACCTACCCTTAAAGTTTGTACCATGAGTTTAGAAACACCCTGTATATATATATATATATTATTTGTCTCGTGGATTGCTCTTTTGGCCTCTCCCCCCTATTTCGTGCCCAGCAGTATCTGTTTACATATTTCAATTTCTTTTGCCACTGCATCTTTGAACATGTTTATATACAGGGGGGGGGGATTCTAAAGTCACTATGCATTTTGTGATTAAACAGATTTTATTACACAATATGGAATCGTACCAAAATTTATGTCACAATAGGACATAGTTTCTATAGATTTCAATGTGACCTCCTTGCCTCCTTGCATGTATGGACACAACCCCCAGCGCTCCACCGTAGACCGAAAAACTTCCTCAAGCAGAGCTGGTGTAATCTCATTAGCTGCGGCTAGAAACCGCTGTGTGAACTGTTCAGTGGTGCGGATATACACATGGTAAACTTTAGACTTGATAAACCCCCAAGCAAAAATGTCTAAGGGCGTCAGGACAGGAGAGCGGGGGGCTGCAGAAGGGCCATGCATGATCGCATCCTGCAAACTTTGCAGGGTATCTGGCGTTATTTCCGGCCTCCCTGGACGTTCTTCATCTGCAACACTACCAGTACACTGGATTGTATTGACTAGGGTCTTTATAGCCAGCCTGGTGGGGGCAGGTTTCCTAAATATACGGGCGAAGGCGTAGATTTAAGACGTTCGTACGCTTTTACCAAAAATTTTTAATAGAAGTTTTTGCATTATTTAAATGCAGAAAAGTATTACAAATCCTGCAATTAAACGAGGAGTCTGCAATTTCTGCTATTTAACACATTCACTGCCGGGTTAAAATTACCGGAATTTTATTTTATTTAGAAAGTTTGCATTCATACCAGAAAATACTAATAGCAAGAATTATTTTAATTAATTATAGACATTTCGTGATTACGTAAAATAAAAATTCTTCTTTCGAAATTTCCGGTAGGAATTCGTAATTTTAGATTGAAAAACCTCGAGTATACTCGTGGTTGGCAGCGAATGGGTTAAATATTAAATAGAAAAACTCTATTAAAAAGTTGTGGTAAAAGCGTACGAACCCTTTGCCCGCACCTGTTCTTACGTCATTTCACGAAGACGAGCAGAAACAACATCGATTCGTTCTTCTTTGGTTAGTATTCTGTCGTATTACCTGCAAGAAAAATATTCAGTAAGTATATCCCTGAAATGTATAGTAACTTTAGAATCACCCTGTACATTTACTTATAGGTTATTTACATATTAACATGTACACATTTTTGTTTACGCAATTTCCACTTATGTCACCGAGAGGGATAATGTAAAGGATTTGGTTACAAATTTCTGACGATTTTAAAAAACTTCCTCAAGAATGACAGTTTTATTTCATTTTAATGTAAATATAATATAATTTATTTTTTTTAGCGATTCTATCAATTAATTTGAGAAGAAAAAACTAATTAAAATATTTATTTTTGCAATAATATTGAAGAGTAATTTTGGCAAGTATTCTTTTACTTTTTCCAGTAAGGAATATTTATTCTCATTTTCATTTATAAGAACTGTTGAAATTTAAACATGTTGGAAATCGTACGTCAAACGTGACAAATGAGGTGCGTTCGTACTATAGCTAGTTATATAAATATTCAGATCTTGATGATTTTTAATTCTGTGAAATGAATTATACCGTCTGCAGACTAATTTCTGTAATAAAATAAGTATCTCGGTCGCTTGACGATTAAACCTTGGAAGCTACAGTAACAAAAAAACACCGATTTAAAAAAAATAATTCAAATTTTTAATAAATATTTTTATTAATATCTTCTTAAATATTGATTCGATTTTCATAAAGTTTGAAATGTCCCGACCAAATTATGCAAAGATAGTATATCTTAAATTTTAAACCGTTTGGTTGGGTAGTTTTTGTGCTGTTATATGCGGACATACGGACGGACAGAAGGATCAGATGACGACTATAGGTGCTACGTATTTATATAATTACGAACGCACCTAAAAAATTATAATACAGAAAGAAGCTTGAGAACCACTGATCTAATAAAAAATCTGAAATTTATATATGTTATTATATTTAATTTTTGAAACATAGGTATGTTTATTATTGTATAGTATTTTTTGCTGCTGTTTTTAAAATGTAATTTTTAAACATAATAACTCGAAAAATTATTCCCTCACACATTTAAAAATATGAAAGTTCTCTAAATAAAGTGATATTTTTATTTATGAGAAAAGGGAAAATTAATATATTGCCTGGAACACAATTTATAAAAAGAAAATCAATAAAAAATTATTTGAGCCATAAGCTATGCGACATTTTTTAGAATATCTTAATTTTACTTTAAAACTCAAATCAGTTTTGAACTTTGAAAGCGATTTGCATTAAAAAAATATATTGCTTAGTTTGAAAATGAATAAAAGGCGGAAAAATGCATTTTCTTTAACAATAAAGCTTTCAATTAACTTTTAAAGCCACCGTGTCAGAAAAAGTCTTTAAAACTATAGATGGAAATTGAAATAGATTTCTCTAAAAGGAAAGTCTAAACGACTGCAAAATAATTTAAACTTAAATAAAGCCACGGCAGAATTTTTTTTTTTCCGTGATAGAATTTTATGGAAGAAAAAATATTTTTTGTAGCAGAATAATTTTTATGAATAAGATTATTAATTTTATCTTATATGCGTATTTTTAAAAATTAATATATACAAAACATATATTTTAATTACGTAATTGCTTTAATCAATTTGAAAATACTGAACCTTACCATTTTAAGAATATTTTTGACAAATCTTTACTTAGTTGGAAAAAATTACAACTCGTAAAACACGTCACTGCTCGTACACCCAACGTCTCCTGAATACTAGGCCTGAGCGCTGACACAAAAATGGCGGCGCTGGTGGGCCGATTTTGTAAAACCTTTGTTCGGTCCCCTAATTTTACAACCCAGTATTTTCGAAAAGTTTTCTTTGACTTATTGAATCTCAGACAAATAAGGCGGAGAAAACTTTTAGAAACTATTGGTATTGAATTTCAAGGGACCGTAAACAGGTTGAAAAATTTCCGCCTACGACTGCATCAATTTTTGTGTCAGCGCTCAGGCCTAGTATTCAGGGGGCCGTGGGTGACACAGAAATGGCGGCGCTCGTGGGCCGATTTTGTAAAACATTTGTACGATCCCCTAATTTTATACCCCAGTATTTTCTAAAAGTTTTCTTGGACTTATTGAATCCTAGACAAAAATGACGGAGAAAACTTAGGAATTATTGGTATTGAATTTCAAAGGACCGTACACACCGAAAAAGGGACCGAAAAAATTTCTGCCTACGACTGCATCAATTTTTCAAGGTTCGCACGCTTTTAAGCCACGCCTCATTTTGTAAGGACTCTTCCACCATGAATCGCATAAAACTATCTTCTACCTAATGAATGTTGAATACCATAAGGAAGAAAATGATCTTTCAGTTATACTGGTGGCAGAGTCTTTGCAAAATGGGGCGTGGCTTAAGGGCGTGCGAACCCTGTTTTTGTGTCATCGCTCAGGCCTAATATTCAGTGGGCGGTGGTACACCAATCATATTGTGCTTGCCTCAAAATTTTGCGCTGAGTAGCGTCAGCAGCCCTTTCTGTATTTACAGGAATTAGCCCGTTATTTTATCGTGTGACGTGCTCCTTTTATGGATCAGGAAGACACACAACGGCGGCAACAGTCTGTGTCATGCACTTTCTGTTGGGAAAGCTTTAACCCAGTGTCTCGCATATTGCCCAAACGAGCACTGTTGACTTGTTGCCTATTTACGGCATTGAAGAAAGTCCTCAGAGAAAGGCACTTTGGCGCCAATCAAAAAGTGTAAAAGCCATGAAGGAGTTCTTCCTTAAGGTTGGTTGGTTGATTTTATGACGGCCGATTATCTACACGAGGCATATAAGCCCTAGTGGGAAGTGCACTCCGCAGGGATCTTTCTAAGGGATCCTAACACGTATTTACGTCAAGGTTCGAAGAAAACCACGCAAAACTCTGAACGGTTAGGTCGACGAGTGCGACATGAGTTTGAATCCAGCATCTCCCGTCTACCAGCTTTGAAAGCAGAACCTCTCAGCCACTGGTGGGGTCTTCCTTAAGGAAGGCATGCATTTTTATCATCAGGGGAATTCAAGCTTTTTAAGTCTTTTGATAAATACATCAATATCCTCGGTGATTATGTAGAAAAATAAAATAAGCCTATTTTATTACAGTGTTCGTACGCTTGTACCACAATTTTTTAATAGAATTTTTCTATTTAATATTTAAATAGCAGCAATTGTAATACTTTTCTGCGTTAAAATAAGGCAAAAAATTCTATTAAAATTCTGGTAACAGCATACGAGCCCTGTACTATTATGTTCGCAGTCTAATATTTGTAAAAATGCTGCCAATAAGAAAATGGTAAAACTTTTTGTTTTAACCCGCTCTCGTACATTTTGTAAAGTAAAATATTTTTTTTAACGTTCTGAACAGAAATTTTCCTTTTATAATAAATATTTTGACTTTAATTTTTATATTTTTACAGAATCATTAATTATTTTTGACATATTACTATTATAATGAGTTATTCTAAGAATAAAATAAAGGTAATTAGATATTAATTTTAACTTTGGTAAAATTTATAAAAAATCTATTAATTTTATCACAATCATTTTCTTGTTTATTAATAAAATAATTATCGTATTTAACTAATATAATTGTCAGTTTGTAGCTTCATTTCCAAATCTAAAGTACTACTAATATCCACAATTATTGTTACAAAAAATTGTTCTCTTTGATTTCTGTTATTACAATTGGAAATCAACATGCATTTTAAAATATTTTCCTTAAATGACATGTATTTCAGCATTTTAAATTCGTATAATAACTTTTATTTTGACTAAAGTTTAATTATCAAACGTTTACATTGTAATTTTTATTGCATTGCTTTTATCTCTTGCCCTTTATATAATTCTCAATGTCACCCTTTCACCGTTTGAAGATTTTCCAATATTTCTATAAATATGCTTGTAAATCCGAGAATATATATATTTTTTAATCGCTGTTTGATGCTATAATATCTTTTATATCTCCTCATTCTGTATATGGTTCAAAAAAAGTATTATGTTAAAAATATTTTTGTCTACAGCCATTTTAACATGACTACATGAAACGGAAAAACACGGAAACGTACACTACACGATTTTTCCCTTTGGATGCATGTGTTTTCATGCTCATATTTAGGATAGATAGAAGAAATTTTTAAAGCGAAATCTTTTTAATTACTAGCTGTGATTACATATGATGTGATACACAAATACTCATATACAGAGAGTGGAGTTAATAACAACTGGTAATCCACTCGAAACAATCTACTGTTTCTGTTTAAGGTGAATATTTTAATTAGGTGCGTTTGTAATTACATAAATATGTAGCCCCTATAGTCGTCGTCTGGTCCGTTCGTCCGTCCATCTGTCCGCATATAACAGCGCAAAAACTACCCAACCGAATGGTTTGAAATTTAATATATATTTTCGTTGTAGAATTTTGTCGAGTCATTTCAAATTTTGTGAAAAACTTAAAAAGATGTTAATAAAAGTTTTCTTTATTCTTCTAAATCCTATCGCACGTAATCTATATAATAAAAGCTCAAGTCATGTGACTGAGGAAAACAAATACGGGCAAACCACTTCTTTTTTTATATGACAGGCGGTCATTTTTATTCAAAATTATTTTGTCGAATAAAATTGCATAAAAGTTACATTTTTAGAAAGATCGTTGAAAAAAATTGTTTGTTTGAGATTTACATTAAAAAATGTATAGATTCTGAGATAACTTCAGTGGAAATTACGTTAACAGCCGAATATCTCAATCCATTAGAGTTATTAAACACAGGAGATTCATTTATTATGAGTCATAAAAATATTAAACCATGGACGTCATTCGCAAAGCAAGATCTCCATGGTGAATTTTACAGTGCTGGCTGTAGAAAAAAAATCGCATTTGTAAACATGGCATGCGTAATAAGAAAATTAAAAAGGCATGCTCATTTCGCTCATAGCAGACGATATAATTCATTTCACTGAAATAATAAGAATTATTTTTTTACATTGTGACATTAGTTATGAAACGAACGCACCTCCTATGTCACGTTTAACATACAATTTCCAACTTGTTTAAATATACTTGTTGCTTGGAACAAAATTTATTTATTGAATGTTGAATTTTAATTGATTCACGTAATGTATTACTGCGCAAAGTAGTGTTAATTATAATGTGTTCGGAATAAGTTTAACAGTTTGTAAATAGTATAAAAGTACGGGTTGCCAGTAAAAATGTGACATATTTTAAATTTGTTTATATTCATTTTTTTTTTCAGATCCACCCTTGATGTCAAAAGTTACGAAAAGGAGAGAGTGGAAGGCAGCAGAATATTGGAAAAGAGTAACACGCATCATAATGTTTCGTACCGATAGCCCAATTCCACACTTAAGTCCTGCCTGAAGTCCGGAAAAAAAGTACGAAGTGCATTGATGAGTTAGAAAAGGTGAAATTTTGGGTTTAAATAAGGCGGAGATTACCTTTCGGAGTTTAGGCTGGCAAAGACATTCAGGAAAAAAGTTTTAAGATCTCTACGTTAGGGGCTTGTCTTGATCCCAGTTTGCCCCTCATCTCCTCTAATCACATGGATTGCAATCGCATGGATTATCATGTGTGTGACGTAGTTGAGCATTTAAGCACCGCCCACCTGTATATTAGTCCTGGGCGCTGACACAAAAATGACGGCTGTCGTTGGCGGAGTTTTTTCAGCGTTTGTACGCGTCCCTTGAAATTGACTACCAATATTATCTAAAGGTTTTCTTCGTCGTATTTTTCTGAGATTCAACAAGTCAAATACACGTTATAGATAATATTTATGTGTACATTCAGGGAACTATGCAAACACTTAGTAAAACCCGCCCACGACAGCCTCTATTTTTGTGTCAGCGCTCAGGCCTAGTATTCAGAGGGCGGTGATTTAAACCTGAGCGCTGACACTAAAATGGCGGGTGTCGTAGGCGGATTTTTTTTTTCAGCGTTTGTATGCTCCCTTTAAATTGACTACCAATAATTTCTAAACGTTTTCTTCGTCGTATTTTTCTGAGATTCAATAAGTTAAAGAAAAGTTTTAGATAATATTGACGTGTACAAATTAAGGAAACTATGCAAACGCTTAATAAATCCCGCCCACGACAGCCTCCATTTTAGTGTCAGCGCTCAGGCTTAGTATTCAGGGGGCGATGATTTAAACCTGAGCGCTGTTACTAAAATGTCGGCTGTCGTAGGTGGATTTTTTTCAGGGTTTGTACGGTCCCCTTGAATTTCAATATCAATAATTTCTTAAAGTTTTCCCCACCATGTTTTTCTGAGATTATATAAGTAAAAGAAAACTTTTAGAAAATACTAGTGTCTAATTTAAGGGGACCATACAAACGTTTAAAAAGATTCGACTCCGACAGCCTCCATTTTTCTGTCAGCGCGTAGGCCTTGTACTCAGGGGGCGGTAACTTAAACAAATGCACTGCCAGTATCACAAAATCCCAACTGTGCGACATAATTAAACAACACTTACTTGATACATGTTCCAAAATCCAGACCTACCTCGAGATCGTAATGGCTGATGAGTGTGATTACTTTAATTAAAATCTCTCTACATTGTTGTAATCTTTATTTTATTTATGCATTTTTCTAGAAAAAATTCTTATTGACTTGGATATTTCATGTTTTGTTCTTTCATCAGCCATTATCAAAATTGGCCCAAACAATTTGTAAGATATGTAAATGTCAGAAGTTTTTTCAATATTGACGCGCCATTGAAATTTGGCGCATTTTGTCCCAATAGAATTACGAATATATATAAAAATAATCACGATTGTTCAGTAACGTACTTAAATTTTCATTTTTATCTTTTAAAATGATCAGCTTGTTCCAGATTTTTCACATTATTCAAAATCGGAAAATATTTTTTTCTCTACTACTATTTTTTTCTGATATTCTAGGTGGTTCAGGAGTTTTGCAACAAACTTTGAAAGGTGATAGAGCACACTGTAAAATATTTTTTTTGTATAAGTATATATGACCATCATTACTATAGGTATTACCCAACCTGTCTTACCATAAATCTTGGTCACCAACCACTTATTCCATCATAAATACCATAAATATTATCTTCGAAACTGAAACTTCCTCGCTTAAACTTCACAAACCACTTTCAAACTGCGTCATCTGAAACAGCACTTCGTCCATATACAGCACAAATTTTACGAGCAGTCTGACTAGCATTTTTACCTTTAAAAAAGAATGACGAAAATGAACTTTTTTCTACCCCATTCTCAGCACTGCACTGAAATAAAAATTATGCCACAATACAAGCGAGAATTATGCAGCGCAAGCAGAAAAGACCGAATGTACATATCTGGTCATTCAAGGTCACTCCTTATCAGCAGTAGCAATATAAGCTTCTCTCTGGAAAATCGCACAACTTTCCGGATGACCCAACAGAAACGGATCGATTCAATCCATTCAGAGTAGGAAGGCTAACCCCTTGGGGACGAGCGACACGTATACGTGACGCATAAGAATCCTTGATTATTCCCACCAGTTACTTTTTATTGTAAACTTTGCCTTATTTAATGATAGCGTTTCTGCGGTTCAATTAGGCGATAATTTCTGTTTTGAAAAACCAGTGGTAAAAGATTAAAAATTCCGTAAAGGACGTTCGTCGCGAAGGGGTTAAATGCGGTGGTGGGTCCTGACTCGCTCTTTTTGGAGCACTAAGTGCATGGCTGAAATTTTTTTTCTTTTCTTACCAGTATTTTTTAAAGAAAAATTTTCCTTGATTTAATGGCAGAATTATGTACTAAAAAATAAGGCAAATATTTCTTTTACAAAATAGTGGTAATAAAATAATAAATTTTGCAACCATGCATTTAATGACCCAAATAAAGGCAGTCACGATAATTAAATCAAAGAATGTAATACAGTGGAACTTCCCTTTAACGAATTCTCTATTTAACGATGTTTTCTACTTAAAGAAATTTTCTGCAGAACCTTGACTTTGAACATCATTAACATGTAAATTAATCTCCATATTACGAAAACCTTATTCTATATAACGAAGTTTATTTAACTTTCGTGCGTGTACAAAATTCAATCGGAGAGGTTGCTGCTTGTTGCTGAGTATGAAGTTTTCGGACTGTATATGAAAATGAACTCAGTTGAATCACTTAATCAAAATACACACATTTAATCACATTTTAATGAAAAAAGAAAAGGTACGCTTCGGTTTTTGTTTACTTCTCTTTGTTGTGTTTTTTTTCAGACATTATTCTAATTAAATTATTCTCATATCTACATTGCATAAAAAAATGAGTGTCCGAATTAAAATACATTTTTCAAATATTTCCATTTTATGTGCAATATTCATTTTATGTGGGTTATGTGTATACAAGTTTCATAAATTTAAGTTGATTTCTATTTAACGAATTTTCTTCATAACAAAGTGTTTAAGCGTAACTATCAGACTTCGTTAAATGGAAGTTTCACTGTATTCGGAATACAGTTTGGTTCTTAATTTCCTTATATTTTAAAATTAAATTACGGAAGATTTTTATGAACATAATCATTTTTTTAAAATGAGTATTTTGTTTCTTGAAAACATAATTTCATTTTCTCAAACACAAAATGCGAGGCAGGAGACGTACATCACTATTTATTTTCCCTTTGTCTGCATGTTAATTTCCGAACAATAAACTATTAATTACATTCCTAGTAAAGCTTTGTTCATTCTATCGTTTTCGACATCATGTCAAAGTAATAAAGGCAATTTTATTTTCCGGATGTAAAAAAAAAAAAAAAAAAAAAAATCAACAATAGCAGCTCCATCTGTTGTTTGGATGCAAACATGAATTAAAAAAAATACCGCATAAAGAAAGATGAAGATAGGCTAAAAAGAAAAATATAAAGGAGAAAAGGGAAATCTGCTCGCAATAATCTCATTAGAGATTTCCACATAAAAGAAAGAAGTATTTGCTTATATCCATTAATATTCATTAGGGGAAATTTATTAGGAAAAGGATGCTTATGTGAATTGAGGTGGAACAGGTAAATGTCTTCTGAGAAGCTTGGCGATAAATTATAAATGTTCTAGCATATTTCTTAGGTGTGTTTCTGTCTATGTTTCGGAAAGAAATCCGAAATTTTATTATTAGTTTTTAAAATAAAATTACCGAATATTTTTATCAAGAGAAACAACAAAATATGTAAATGATTGAAATTATATTAACCCTTTCCGGCATAAACAAAGTCTGTTCGTAAAATGAGAAAATGCTGACTGCCACCGGAATTTACAAACGACATTTTTAGAAAACAAGAATTCCTTATTTTAAGCTTTCATTATAGAAACAAAATTTTATTAAAATATTCTTGGTGTCGTATGCAAGTTTGGAATTAAAATTAGGTGTGCCCGGAGTGGGACCACTGTGCCGGATAGGATTAACCCCTTGTGAACGAGCGACACGTATACGTGACGCATAAGGTGCTCAGAATCCTCGATTACTCCCACCAGTAACTTTTTATTGTAAACTTTGACTTATTTAATGACAGCATTTCTGAGATTGAATTAGGCGAAAATTTCTGTTTTGAAAAACCGGTGGCAAAAGATTAAATACTGTAAGGGACGCTCGTCGCGAAGGGGTTAAGCTGAAGTACAATGTTTTATAATCATGCATTTGTAAAAATGTTAAAACATTCGCATCGGTATGTTTTTTTTCTTTTTTTTTAATATGAGTTTTAAAATAGTAGAAGCTCCTCCATCTTCTGAAAAGCTTTCGTAAATTGTTTCCCTGAAAGTTTTCTCAAGTTTATGCATCAGTAAATATCAGTGCATATACGGAGTTATTATAAAATGTTTTGCGATAAAAAAAAAATGTGTAATATGACACAAATGCATTTTTTGTAAGGTAGGAGAAGTATTACCCTTTGTCAATGATGTTGTTTTAATAAAAACGAGAATTCTCGTTTCCCAATACGAATGTGTTAACAAAATGCTAAATACTTATCGCCTGACGAAGATTTCTTTCAATAAAATGATATAGCTAGATGACAGAGTCATCGAAAAGTTTCCACGATCATTCGCCAATTATGATAAAGCTGATAATTTCTATTTAGCTTTGCTTTTTAGGGTTTCGTTCATCTCACGAAACCCTTATGATGTGTCGACTACTCTGATTATAAGAGTATGTGAAGTTTCGATTGCGAATGTACTTTTTGTCCAATAATAGTCAATGTGCGTAAAAGTTATCAAGGCTATCTTTCTCTAACTTTGGATGAAAGAGTGTGAAAACCTCGGAACTTGTGATGTTTCTCTTCGTATCAATATTTATGCAAATTTCTGCATCTAGTCAATCGATATAGCAGTATTTAAGCGCTGGCATGCGCTTGAAGAGTGGAACTCTCGATCGGTTCTTGCCCTTGTTTGTACCTCAAGATCTGCTTTAGTTGCCTCAACTAATACGTAGCAAAAAATAATACTGGCCATTGGTAAAAGTATATTTTACTCTGATTCGGTGATACTTGAATAAAATTATTTGGCACTCATGGAAGTTGGAGTTGAACTTCCGTAGCTGGTTCGCATAGTGAAATTGACACTTGTGGAAGTCAGCTTAACAGCCGTTTTACGTTACGAGATCGTAAGTTATTTTAAGTTATCCAATTACTGATATTCTTAATTTGAAGATTACTTGTTTCTTTGAGTGAAGTTTTGCTGGGAACTGATTTCTTTCCGGCCTGAGAAAATCGCTGAGCTTTTCTCAAAACCCTGCTTTTTTAAGATTTTAATAAAAGTGATTTGATTTTACACAACTTGGGCTCATTTTCCGACTCACTTCATTGACCATAACACATAACAGCGACATGGATGTTACGCACTATTCGTCTCCCTTCTCTGTCTGTCCGTCACAGAGTCGGTTCTTGGAAACTGTATAAGTTAGAGACTTGAAATTTTGTGTACTTACGGCTGATTACATACTGTCACACTGAAAATCATAACATTTTGAAAATGTATTCATTAACGCAAGATATTAATTAAAACCCTAAAAACCCACGCATTAATGGAAATTTTTTTTAATTAAAGCTTTTAATTTAATCAAACTGCAAATAAATTCATTCTGAAACTCCAGAAGAGTGGGATGTGTTGCCATAGTCACAGAATTACAATGGCGATAACATATTGGACGTTTTCAAAGACACCTCTATCTGATTAACTATTCCACCCAGGAACGTAAAATTTCAGACACACACACACACACACACACACACACACACACACACACACACACACACACACACACACACACACACACACACACACACACACACAAATTAGCTTTCAGAATTTCCAAAAAAAAATTAATTACTCCCACTAGCAGTGTAAATATGAATTAAAAATCAGTTTGAATAAATTCGTTTAATTTCCTTTCATTGGAAAACCACAGACGAACAATTTGACATCTGTTCACACAGATCAAAGATAGCGGACTTGGTATTTTTCAGGCTCTATAGATTTTTTTTTTATTAGTGCATTTATCGATTTTAAATTAACACATTTATGCATATTTTTATGGTGAACACAGAAATCTAATTTTTATAAAAATGGCTTAATTAGAACAGAAATTACGAATTAATTTTGCGTAATGAAAATAATTTTCAACCAAAACAAAAGAACATTTGCAGCTGGTTGTGAAATTGGAGACTTATACTATTTATCAGAGAGACATCTCGGCTTTTCGTTTTTCGTCTCAACTGTTGAAGGGAGAAAAAACCCCACAGATTTTAAGGGTAGTAAGAGATTAAAAGCTCTAATATATATATATTTAATATTGCATTTACGATTTGGAAATTTTGTATCTATGCATATTTTTTTTTCGGTGAATCCAGAAATCTAATTTTTATAAAGATTACATTATTAGAACGAAATTTATATTTTATCACATATTGTATAGAAAAAAAATAAAACGCTAATTGACAATGATGTAATTAATAATACGAATAGAGATTATTAATAAAGAAGGGAGGAGGGAAAAAAACTATTTTTTTTAATATCGCATTTAGTCCACACGGCAGATATTATTATGACAGAGCAGAATAGCTGGCTTCGCCCGCTATCGGGTCGGTTCAGATATTCGAAAAAACGAAAAAATAGACCGGTAAATTTTTACTTTATAAAAAATATGTTTTTTTTTTGAAAAATGAAATTTATTTGGATTTATGATTTAAAGGATAAATTGTTTTGAAAGGAATATTAAACGAAACCCTTTGTTGCGATCTTCCCTCACACTTACACACTTGTTTAACTATGTTATTGTTAAGATTACTTTAAATTATTGCAGTAGACATGGGCTTAAGTTTATATATGTCTGCCATTGACACATTAAAAAAAATTAACGGCTTGAAACAATCAGGGCAAACAATCTTTATTTAAAATAATATTTTGGTTTATTTCATGGAGTAAAGAATCAAATTATGTGGTATTTAGAAGCAAAGATATTTACCACAATTTTTAATAGACTTTTTCGCCTTATATAGGTGCGTACACCCCTTGGAATTTCCAAGTAGTCTGGCACCACTTTTCCTGATTACAAAATGTCTATTTAATATTTAAATAGACGACATTGTAGACGCCTTGTTTAATTATAGGATTTGTAATACATTTCTGCATTTAAATAAGGCGAAATATTCTGTTAAAAAATTGTGGTAAAAGCGTACGAACTCTGGATATATGCGATCAATGATACAGAGAAACTGTATATTAAGATATCAAGGGTTTACTTTTAATTTCCTGATATTCAAGGATATGATAGGCTTTATAATATAGATATGTCACAAATTAGACTAAGTAGACTTATACATACACTATGTATGTTAAGTAGACTAACAATTAAACTGGAAGACAGTGGCGCAACCAGCGAGGGGGTCCAAATGCTCTGGATACCAGTAAAATTGTAAAATTTTTTTCGTTTTGATGATCGCAGAAAGTTCTCCGATCACACAAGGCAAAGAAAACTTACAAAATTAGTGGTATCAGGAGCATCTGCACCCCCCACCCTGGCTACGCCACTGCTAGAAGATTAAGAATCAAATCATAAAGGATCTATTGGTCGAAAGTGAATCAAATTTATTTTAATCATTATGTACACTAATATAATTTGATTTCTAAACGAAAAAATTGTTTCACTTACCACCATGAGAATTCAGTTTAATTCTGAGTACATTTTTCCTTTCAGAAATAGTTCCGAAATTGAAAGTATCATCAGAATGAAACTACAACTGAAATCGATAAAGCAAAAGCTATCACGTTAAACCCGTCTAAGACAGGTTTTTGGCCAAAAAATTGTGTACAAAAGTACGTACCCCTTTCGTAAAAAATATATTATTTTAAACTTTAATATTTGTACTTTCAAGTTTAAACTACATTTTTATCCAATTAGTGGAATTTATATATAAATAAGACACGCGAATTTAGTATGTTTGAGATTCTTTCAAAAAAAAAAGTTTGTTCTTGTATATCTGTCGGCCAATGTTTAGTATGAGCGCAGTGACACAACAGTTTTCCTTTTAAATATGTTATTAAGGACATCACGTAGTATAATACATACCTGATACTTAGGGAAACAGAAACATCTATGAAGTGAAACCTCATAATATTATATTTGATGATTTTATCATATGTGCTATTAATATCCAACTGGTCACAAAGCAATGAAAAAACACACAGACGAGTCTTATAAAGATAAATTTCTTGTTTTAACTTTTCTGTGTAAACATATAGATAAAACTAGTCGGAAGTGCAATTCCCGAAACTTTCTTCTATCTCATACATGTTTAATACTTCAAAATTCACTATTGCATCACCAATAAAATCAATATTTTTCAGCATTCTGTTGTACGTATAGGTGCTCGAGAATCGCCGGGTTACTTGTTTGCGAGCAGCCGATGCATACTAAACTACGAAAAGTACGTCTGGCCTATACTGACAGGAAAATTTAGTTTCCCTATTAATTGGTTTTAAGATTTTAGCTAATTTTACTCGAAAACACGAAGCTAAACTGCGTGGAACCCGATTACAGAAGATTCATTCCCAGTTTTCGTCAATATTTAATTTGAACCAGAATTGTGCCAAATTAGTCAGCTCTAGCATAGTTGGCCTAATTTGTAGAAATTTCGTTTCATCGCCAAATTTGGCGACATTTCGCCAAGGGTCGCCAAGCTTGGCAAGAATTTGGAGCTGGCGAATATGAATAAATAGCGTTAAACATATAAGAGTTGGAACAATACTTTACAACAACTAAAGAAAATTTGGCAGAAACTCATGTTCACTAAAACTCCTAAGTTAAACCCGTTTATGGAGGAATCTTGCTGTCCTATTTTAAAATGTCAGCCACCCTAAAATTTCAAACTGCTATATCTCAGCCATTTGTTAAGAAAGGGACAAAGCAAAAATTGCTCCGGAATCCTTGGATCAAGGCAGAACATTTAACTTAATAAAATTTTAGGATTTATAATATTTTTAGTAGATCATTTTTAATTTGAAATCTTTAAGTATCTATCGCAGCGCAACCTTCCGGCGGAATTTTTCCAAATGGAACTGGGACCTGTTTGCCACAGCCAAAAATCTATAAATGAAATTTGGTTCAATTCTATGCATAACTTCATGCACTTTTCGATGATACAACGAGGACGGACGGATGGACAGACAGACATTTTGTAAAAACATATTTTTTGGAATCTCTGATCTCTAAAACGTGTAAATCCGTCGAAAATCGCAAGTCGAAAAAAATTTCGATTACAATACATTCTTCTATTATAGATAGAATAAAGTAGGAAAACAAATGTCTAAAAAATTCCTTTTGGTAAGCGCATATTTCTTGGTATTTCACTTCATAATTATGATATTAAATAAAATATTTTGAAGTAATTAAATTTTTTCCTTATATCTTATGACGTTATCTCACAGAAAGTTAATAAATACTTTAAATTCTTTTGGATCATAATCCATCCTTATGAACCATCATCCTTTTCTAAAATGCTCTTTATTTTAATGAAAACGATAATGTTTCTGATTTGGCTATAAAATTCACTTGATGTTAAAATTACCGTCAAGTGTGAAAATGTAATGTAACACATTTTTTAAAAGATTGTAGCACTTAAATTACTTTTTAGAAAATTTAGAAAGTTTTAACAGCAAATGGATACGTGTTATCGAAGATCTCACAAAGGGTTTCGTTTAATATTCCTTTCAAAACAATATATCCTTTAAATCCAAATCATTAATTTATAATTATCCTTATCATTTATCCATACACTTTATCAATAAGGAGAGAGATGGTAGCGCCAATAAATTTAATATAATAAAATGATAACAAGGGGAAGCTATTTTTTAAATCAAATTAAAAATATTCAAGAACTTATTGTCAGATAATTGTAACAGCATATGTTTGTATATCTGAAAAGCATATTTAATTACATGATATAATTTTATCTTAAAAAAACAAACCTTAAAATGAAAAAAAAAGTTCTTTTAATTAAATTCATCGGACAATGAAATGTAAAAATCGAAAAGTTCAACTTAAGTCGTCGAGAATAGAAACCGGAACCTTTAGGTTAGGAGGAAAACGCGCTACCACTAAAACTTGTAGCGTATGCAAAAGAGACTGAAATTAAGGTTCTGTTTTAAGATATAAGAAAATCGCAGAAATGATCGGATGTCATTAAATTAATTCATTTAATTAAAACAATATGAGACTTTTTCAAAATTTTATGATTTGTCATGAGACAGTAGGTATTCAGCTATAAATATGCAAAAATTCAAGTCTGTAACTTATAGATTTCCGAGTACGAACTCTGTGACAGATGGTGTTCCTCAGCCATGTCTCAATCTCTTGGCCGTAGTAACATTTGAGGGGAGCCATAAACCCATGAAAAAAAGGCGGAGGTCCAAGTATGGCACTACAATCATATTTGGGAATCCTTGGTAGGGCCATATTGGGAACTGCTCATGGACTCATAATACTATCTGCTGACAAAAATTAATTTCAGCCCAAACCTTAATACAAGTAAACTGAAACTAACACATCGGCTAACAAGTTCCCGGTCTGGCACACAGATGGCGTTGCAATCGCCAAACCGATGCTTTTTTTTTAGTAAATACTAACGTTTAAGAGGCAGCAGAAAAAATGTCATGGCGATTCGCCGTGTGGATAAAACGTTACAGTGGTTTTAGTTGAACGACTTTGTTGATAAACAAAAAAATAGATAAACAAGAAATTCAAGAATTGTTATTTGATGGGAAAAAACACCGTTCAAACAAAAGGTTGGCTTGATAAGCGTTATCCGGACACTGCACCAGGTAAATAAATCATTTTTGACTGGTTTCCTGAAATTAAACGTGGTCGTACGGACACCAGTGATGCACCACGCAAAAGAGGTGGTTACTCCGGAAAACATAAAAAAAAAAGTCCATAAAATCGTTTTTGGGAACCGTAAAGTGAAGTTGCAGGCGATAGCTCAGACTCTGAAGATATCCAAAGAACGTGTAGGTTTTATTTTGAATTAACATTTGTCTATGAAAAAACTGTTGTGAAAGTGGGTGCCGCGCGTGTTGACTTTTGACCAAAAATAACAACGAGTCGGTGATTATGAGCACTGTTTGGAGCTTTTTCGTTATAAAATTATGTTACTTATTATACAATTATTATTATTATTTATTTATTAAATTATTATTATTATTATTATTATTATTATTATTATTAAATTATTATTATTATTATTATTATTATTATTAAATTATTATTATTATTATTATTATTATTATTATTATTAAATTATTATTATTTATTATTAAAGTTATGTTATTTATTAAAGTTTTAAAGTTATAAAGTTATAAAATTATGTTAAAAAGTTGTGTTTTCTTTATTAGACCGGGAACTTACCAGCCCATGTGTTACAGATATGTTCAAACATTTCTAAATCACTTACCTTCCTCGAAAAAGATACTCTTAAAAATGTAACCTTAAAAACATTCAACATATGGAAACACAGCTGGTGGAGGATCATTATTACTATCGGTAGAATGATGCAAACGCACTGCACCTTGTTGGGTAAACTTAGAAAACTATTGTTTGAGGTATTTCTCACTAGAGTGAGATTTCTCCTTAACAAGATATACCAAGGTAGGGCCATATTAGGGGACATATTTGGTCACTTTACCCTAAACAAACAGAGAAATGAGACGAATGGGATTTCGACAGATGAACGAAATTCTAAAAATGGAAAGTAATTGGGTAGTTTTACTTTCTAATAAAAATGTCGATTTTCATTTATAAGAAGTCTTGGAATTTTAAAGAATTACAAGCTAAAAAAAGGTATGAAATTCATTCACCTGATTCAAAATTAACCTACTTATACATTACGATATTCAACACTGACTGTATTTATTACTTAACTTTTCACTGCTTTTCATAAAATAATTTAAAAAAAGATTTTAACATTTTTCAATTAATTTATAAGGTGGATTTTTCACACATTTTTTTCAACAAATGTTCTCTAAATAAAGTAGTACGTTGGATTATAAAAAAAGAAAATGGAAATGTTCAGAAACTCAATTTATGATAACAAAAATTAATAAAAAGTTATTTGAATGAAACAGAAAGTAATGAAGAAATTTTTAAACTAAACAAATATTAATGAAGGGTTATTCAACCATAAGCTTTTAGAGAACTTATTTGTTTTTTAATATAACAACTTCGATGTTTTCTATTTCAAAAACAAAGTTAATGAAAAAAAAATACTGGTGGTGGAAGAAATGCATTTCCATTTAACAATAAAATTTTAATTAACTTTTAAAGCCTCTGTGCAATAAAAAAATCTTTAAAAATGCAGATGAAAATCGAAATGGCTTTCAATGCCTAATTGACTGGCACATAATTTAAACTTAAAAAGAGTGCCTGCGGAATCTTTTTTTTTTTTTTTTTTCTGTGATAAATTTTATGGAAGCAGAACTATTTGTTCTAGAAAGAATTTTTCATGAATTAAATAACTTTCTCTCATACATTATGCATTATATTTTAATTACAATTATGAAATTTGTGTTTATTAATTTTAATTAAGTTAAGAAATTCTAGAAATAGCAATTCGATCAGTAAACTTTATTTTAAGAATACTTTCAGTTATAACTTCGACACAAGTGCAGCGATATTAATTTTTATTTTACTGTTATTATTTTAGTTGACTGTATTAATTTGATTTTTGATTTAATAATAACTTCTCACTCTACATTTGTCCTTCTATATGTGTTCATACTTTTGTAAAAAATGGTAAATTGCTTTGTTAATATACATTGTAAAAGATAAGTGATTATTTATATGTATTACTTATTGATATTGTTTTATTTATATATATATCTTTTGTAGAAAGTGTAAAAGAGTTAAAAAAAAAAATACTTACAGTAAATGAAAATATATTTCTCAAGATGAGTATATCATTATTCCATTTTTAATTGTCATTTTAACAGATTTTTTTCTTCAAAAGCATTCAATGCTCATCAAATCACTCAATGGGAACAATTCTGAACTAGTCGGATATGCCAATCCCAAAACTTTCTTCTATCTCACACAGGTTTCGCATATACTAAAAAGAATCAGCAACAATTTATATCACGGTCTAACTGAATCTAAAGTTTTATTGAATTCCGTGCATTAGTTCTTGAGATATGACCATTGCTAAAATCGTGTAAATCCCTCAAAATGCAGCATAGCAGCACCACTTGTTGGGGATTTAGACCAAAATCTAATCAATAACAACTTATATCAATGTCTAACTGAATCTAAAGTTTGAGGAAAATCCGTGCATTAATTCTTGAGATATAATTATCGTGATAATAATGAAAAAAGTAGCATATCAGCGCCACCTGTCGGGCTATCTTCACCAAAAACTAATCAGCACTAATTTATATCAGGGACTAACTATATATATAGTTTCATTAAATTTCGTGCATTAGTTCTAGAGATACAGTACCCACAAAATTTTTGTCACATACAGACAGACAGACAGACAGTTATACAGACAGATAGACAGACGGGCAGACATACAAACAGACATACATACATTTTCTAAAAATGGTCAAATCGTGTTAGGACATTCTAAGACGTATAAATCCGTCGAAAACCGGAAGTCGACAATTTTCACGAATCCAATACTTTCTTATTGTAAAGATAGAAGAAAGTAAAAAGGTTGATGGCTATGGTATGCTCAAATATGCTATTTTTACTTTCTTCTATCTTTACAATCAGAAAGTATTGGATTCGTGAAATTTTTCGACTTCCGGTTTTCGACGGATTTATACATTTCCTGAACACACCTGAACACGACCAGTTCCTGAACACGATTTGACTGTTTTTAGGAATATTTGTCTGTGACTCTGTCTGTCTGTCTGTAGGTATGTGACAAAAATTTTGTGGGCGTTCTATTTCAATAACTAATATAATAACTAATTCACGAAATTTAATAAAACTTTATATTCAGTAAGTCCCTGATATAAATTGGTGCTGATTAGCTTTTGGTGAAAATCGCTCAACAGGTGGCGCTGCTATGCTGCATTTTTGCGATTTCCGCAATAGATCTATGTTAAGAACTAATGCTCTGATTTTCATCAAACTTAAGATTCAGTTAGACCTTAACATAAATAGACGCTGATTACGTTTTGGTGTAGCTATGCGAACAAGTAGCACTGCTACCCCACTTTTTTCAAGATTTTTGCGATAGCTATATCTCAAGAATAATACACGGAATTTCATTAAACTTCAGATTATTTTAGACCTTGACATGAATAGATGCTGCTTACGTTTTGGTGTAAATGGTCCAATAGGTGGCGCTGCTATGCCACTTTTTTCATTAATAACACGATAACTATATCTCACGAACTAATGCACAGATTTTCATCAAACTTCAGATTCAGTTAGACGTTGACATAAGTTGTTGATTAGGTTATGATTTAAATATCCCAACATGTGGCGTTATTATGCTGAATTTTACAGAATTTACACGATTTTAGCAATAGTCATATCTCAAGAACTAATGCAGGGAATTTAATAAAGATATAGATTCAGTTAGACCTTGATATAAATTGGTGCTGATTATTTTTAGTGTATGCGAAACCTGTATGAGATAGAAGAAAGTTTTGGGATTGGCACATCAGACTAGTTTCAAATGAATATTTGCGAGAAATTTTATTAAATCATAAAAGTTAATTAAACAACATGGAAAAAGAAAATATTTTGTTAAATATTTTTCTGGTTCAAATTATGTGTTTATTACTGGCAAATAATTGGACAGTTAACAGATATGTAATATGAATTAAGATCTACCAATGGTCATAGAATTAAAACCAGCCATTTTCCAGGACTGTGCCGAAGTGTTTGGAAGACAACACATCAAAATTTCTGCCAATTTCACAGTTGCCACATTCCCATATCATTTGTCCATTATCCGTTCTAGGAAAATAAATTGATTTTCTATCGGATCAATTTTAAGAGGTTACATACGTTTTCACCTTTCAAAAAATCGATTGTTTGACGGTCGTCGATTGTTGGAATTTACATTTTTGCAGTGTGTAGAATTATGGGCAAAAAGATTTAAAGTGATATCTCAATTATTAAGAAAGATAAGGGCAAAAATGTTGTTCAGTTCAATTAATTTAAATGTTTACTACAATTTATGATTTAGTTGCTCTGTTTGACAACAGAGATACTTTATGGCGCCACTATGCAATTTTTAGAATATATTTGGATTAAGAATTCTGACAGATCAGTTAGTTTGAGTTGGATGATAGAAATGATTACAGGACATAAAATATCCTTTTTTTTATATGATGTTTTACTGTGTTTCGCCCTTGTCGGCTGGGGACTTTACAATTTAGTTTATAATTTAGTTTAAAACTTTCATGTAAGATGAAAGTATTTTGAAATAAGTTTATTCCTAATACTATTGTTGAATTAGTGAATAGATGTGAAAACAGAACTTCCAGTGTATTTGTTTGTGACTGTCAAGTGTGAAGTTTTTGTTTTGTCATGCTCATGTTTTTGTGTATGTGAAAATAAATAAGAAAATCAAGAAGAACTCCCTTTTTTTAATTTCTCAGAAACAAATGTGAACGCGCGCATGATCGATAAAACCGACCTCACCGAAAATATTCTCCTATTATTTGTAGATGTAATAAAAGCATGTTAAATTAGCAGATTAAGGCACAGGAGGGTCCACAATATGCATCACGAATACCAAATTAAGTGTAAGTTGAAAAAAATATCAGTATATTTATTTCTTCTAAAACATTAAACGCGATTCTCTGGAAACTGCATTTTTCAACCAACCGAATTCATAAAAAAAAAAAAAAGAAAAAGGAAAAAAAAAAAGAAAAAAGAAAGAAAAAATGAGAGAAGAAAGAAATGGAATAATGAACTAGGGTCATTTATAAGCTTTGACATCAAAACCAATGAACAGGGCCTGTTTACCGAATAGGCCCGTGAAGCCCGAGGTTACTCACTAAAATACAAAGCCCCCCCCCCATATTTACCTTTCAAAACTAATTTCTAGGAGAAAAAAAAAATATTTTTTCTTAATTATAGCTACTAAATTTTCCCTTAGACTATTACTGACACATTTATACTCTATTTTTTTTTTTGTTGTTGTTGATATAATAAATGGTATAAAATTAGCACTGATTAAATGCAACTTATTTTCCTTTTTCTTATGTTTTACATTTCAAATTCAAACATGCTAAAAATAACCGAAAATTTAATCTGTATAATTATACATTGCATATATTCATAAAGAGTGGAGAAATTACACAAAATATGGAGAATAAATTATTTAAATAAAGGGGAAAGTAATTAGCGTTCAGTGATACCAAATTTCTGTTTATAAAATAGAAGCAAAATTGTGTTGCAGCCAATCATAAATTTACGTCAAATATTTGTTGTACCTGCATTGTTCTTAGCATTGGCAAATCCTGCAATTTGTAAAGCATAAAATATATTTTGAAGTTCAAATATTCGCACCTGTTCCATATTTGTAAATTCATTTACAAAATTAATTTGTTATCTATAATTATGTGTATAATAAAATATTTTTTTATATGTATATAGGTAGTTAGTTTTAGTTTAATATTAAAAATGTTGTTTACTCGAAATTTGGATGGTAAAATTTCAAATTGTTGCAGCATAATTGGCTGAGTAAAAAGGGGGGGGGCGCTGTGTGACGTTGGGCTTCCCCTAGTTCTAAGTCTTAAGCGGGCCCTGCCAATGAATATCTTGATATCACATTCTCATCGAAAACTGTCATCCTAATCCTGAAAACATATATTCAATATCAATGACAAATAAAAGATTTATGAACACATTGTGGATATTAAAACATATAAGTGGTAATATTCATGCGCAATACTGGTGTTTTCCTGTTGTTAAGAAAACACTTATGTTTTTATAAGTACTAGTTTACGAAATTTGATAAAAGAAAACAAAGAATATATTCCTTTTACTTGCTAAAATTCGTAAAATAAAAACATTCTAAACAGTAAAATAAGTTTTATTAGACTGTTGACGTGTTTCGGCTCAATCTGAGCTATTATCAAAACAAATAAGAATATTCTATAACTGCACGGCTTATGAAGTTATTATTTAAAACTCTATTATTTAATTTTGTACGTTCTTTTTAAAATGACGCACGTTAATTTATTTTTATTTATTTAATTTTTCACGTACTAATCTATAGTGTGTGTTATTGTGTAATCACAAGTTTTCACTTGTGACTAACTACATCCTGAGTTATTTCACTCGCAATCGGTAGACTCTACACAATATGTCCCCTCCTCTTTATTCATAGCTCCATTTTTCAAAACAAGCTTCTGTAAAGCTTCTGTAAAGGATATCCCATATCCCGCATCTCCATGCCATATCTTTAAGGTATGCTTTGTGAAAGCAGGATCCTATCATTAGTATTTTCATGAAAATAAAGAAGTTGAACTATTTAGAAATAAAATGAAATTTCTATGAATTTCTAAAGAATTAACAGTGTTTACGATTATGAGCCTTTTAAAATACCGTAATTTCGCGCGCATGCGTAACACTTTCAGGGGCAAGCAATTGTGTTCCTGTAATGTCGAATTCACACCGGTATTTACGAAAGAATTTAGTTGAAAAAATGGAAAAGCAATTTTTCAACTTTTTCCGTCAAAATTTAAAAAGTAAAAGTAAATTAAAAGTTTCTGGTTCGAGTCGGATTAAAATTAGGTGGTATTTAATATATACCACCGCCCCTCAAAGGGTTAATGCCTTAGTTAAGTCTTTTTCAAACCGGAAATTTTATTGAAAATAAGAAGGCAAATGAGTGTTAAGCAGAAGTAAGTCACATTTTATTTAAAATAAATTCTGGTCGGAAATCGAACTATCTGAGGTGCGGCATATACGCGCGAAATTACGGTAATCTTATTTACATTTTTTTAAAAATGAATTTTGTATCATAATTCATTGAAGGAGTTACTAAATATTACCTTTCGGTTCTTTTCTTTTACTATTTGACAGTCTTAAAATTTTTCAGCGAAAACATTTCATCAAACTTACACTTAGTATAGAAACAAATCATTAATCATTTTCTTTCGTGTTAATATTTTTTTCTTTTAGAGCTGTCAAATGTCTGTAAACAACAGAACTTTAAATCGATCTTGATTTTTAAAACAAAAAAATTATAACATTAAATCTGTATGTAGTTTTCGCTTAGAAAGTAAAGTATAACAGTACAGTTACTTACCAATTGAGAAAATGTTGTTTTTCAGACTTGTTTTCCTTTTTGTTAATACATGTTCTTAAAGTAAACATCTTCCGTATTATTTATTTATGCCTATAGAATTTAAATGTTATTTTGTGCAAATCTAAAATATTTCATCCTCAATATCTTAAGAGCCTACATCAGTCATACGAAAAAACGCGCAAGCTAATGTTAAGTCTACGCTGTTTCTTTTTTCTTGCATAGGATAGCTGAGATCGAACTCTAACGCTGATAGTTTTTACTTTTTCGATTTTGGTTCCAGTTTTTTTATATAAAGATACTTTCAATTTCAGAACCGGTTCCAACCAGTTCGCAAATTGCAAATGTCCGCTTATTAAAAAAAAAAAAAAAAAAAAAAACTTTAACCAAAAACAAAAAAGTCAAAACTAACAACGTTAGAGATCGACCTCAGCTATGCTATGCAAAAAATAAATAAATAAATAAATAAATAAATAATAAAATAAAATGCGAGAGAGAAATCTACCAAGAACCTTCCCATGGACGTAACATTAGTTTGAGCGTTTCTTCGCATGACTAGTGTAGGCTCTAAAAAAAAAAAAAAATATTTTAATAAAAAAAATTAATATGCTACCTTAAAAAAAGGCACGAAATATACATATAGACACACACACACGCATATCCCTCTAAGCGTGGGGAACGTAATATTCCGTTCACTAAGCTCCAGGTTTCACTGCAATATATGCAATGTTTAAGATAATATAATTCTATAGATTTGATGAATTTTCAAAACATTGAAGAATGATTAATACTCACAAGGGTTACATTCATATTTGGAATTAAGTTTTATTTATAATGCTGAAATAATCATATTTTTTTAGCATTTAAAACAAAATTCAGAGAAAACAACATTACAATTTTAACCTTTTTCAAAACGCTCAGAGGGTTATATATATATATATATATATATATATATATATATATATATATATATATATATATATATATATATATATATATGTCTATATATCATGCTTTTAGTGAAAGTTTGAATGTTTGAATGCAATTTTCAAACAGTGCATAATCTTAAATATTAGAAATCAGAGTCATTGTTTAACGTATCCTGAAATTGGTGAAGCTTCAACTGTAACCGTTTACTCAAAAGTTAATTATCGCCGGGGAAAATTCTTATCAGTAAATTTATATGGAAAATTTTTCTTTAATTACGCGCTATTAGTGCAGAATTTCTGTCAAAATAAAGACAAAGGTATCTCTTCATTTTTATTGGGGAATTTTGCCCGCACGGTATTCAGGCCCAGTGATTCAGCCATATTGTCAATGTATAAATAATCCTCCTGTCAATGTGTGTGAAAGAGATTATATAGTAGCCAGGGCAAACTTCCACCAATAAAAACAAATGGAAAATTTTGCCTTATTTAAGATAGAAATTTTACATGAATACGGGTTCAATTTGGGTGAAAATTTCTATTCAAATTTACAGATGGAAGTTTACCCCGGCGATAATCAGGATCTGTTGATCTGATGTAAACAAACAACAGTCGCTATCTTGGACTACATCCTCAGTTATAGCACTCACAACTGATTGTCACTACACTATATGCCTCCTCCTCTTTATTAATAGCTCCATTCTGGTAACATATCTAATTATACCGGCTGTAATGCGGCTCTGTTGATTTGATGTAAACATACAACAGTCGCCATGTTGTGACTACATGCTGTGACTACATATGTCTCCTCTCTTTATTCATAGCTCCATTCTGGTAAAAAATCTAACTATCCCGGCTGTAATCGCGACCTACGTTATACACGGCCGGTGCATGACGTTTAAAACGTCACATGGAGTGGATCATTTTTAGACAGCGATTGGTTCAAAACGGTAGGTGCGCCGCTTTGCACCAATCACCGGGTAAAAATGATCCACTACATGTGATGTTTTAAACGTCATGCATCGGCCGTGTATAACGTAGGTCGCGCTGTAATCCGGCCCTGTTGATCTGAAGCAAACAAAAAACAGTCGCCATGTTGTGACTACATCTTCAGTTACTTCACTCGAAACCGGCTGACACTACGATATGTCCGCTGCTCTTTATATATGGCTCCATTTTTCAAAACAAGCTTCTTTAAAGACATATAGGTTAAGGATATCCCATATACCACATCTCCATCCCATATCTTTAAGACTGGCTTTGTGAAAGCAGGATTTGATCTGTAGAGATAAAATAAATTCCCTGACTTTAGATCAGAGATATACCAGTATTTATTTAGAGAAACACTTGCCTAATGCAATCGTGCTATGACATATGTCGAGTGTTTCTAAATGAAAACACTGGTATTCTCCCTGAAACTGTAGGAAATCTGGAAAACAAACAAGAGGTAATAGTGTCTTTTTTTTTTTGAGAGAGAGAGATCCTGTGCAAAATATACACATGAATTCTTTGTATAAAAGTCTAAATGAGACATTTAATGAAATTCACTATGTTATTGTACATTTCCATGCATGATATTTTGAATATTATTTCTTATTCTTAATAAGAATTTTTAGCATGAAAGATTATATGGCACATTTAATGGAATTCATTATTTTCGTATTTGAGATTATTATTACTATTCCTAATTTAATATCTTTAGATTGATAAGTTGTCTATTAGATGTATTTTTTAATGAACTTACAAGTAAATAAAAAAATCAAAAGAAAAAGAAAAACTTAATAACTAGCGTTAAAAAAGAAAGCTAAAATGAATAGATTTCATAAATTTTATTTTTAAATATGCATAAATTTTCAGCTAGAAAATTATTCAGCCTAAAAAGAAAATATTGCGCAATAGATTTGACAACATTGCTTCAGTTTTAATTAAAAGTATATAAAAATTTTCAATAGGCGGACTAATTTCATATATTAATCACACTGAGGCACTTCAGAAAATGAAATCCCCATAGATATGTTCAAATAATGTATTCACAAAAGAAGATTTACTGTTATTTCCAAAATATAACTAGTTAGGCTGTAAAGACAAATCCATTAACGGAATGTTTAAGATTGTTTCTGGGAAACCGCAGAATAATAAACAGTGATTTAATTACGATTATGCACCTTCGAGGTCTTAAAGTGTTTGAGAGATGTCGTATCTTGTGCAAAATACACATAAGAATTCTTCGCATAAAAGATTAAATGGCACATTTAACGGAATTCATTATTTTATTGATTATTTCAGTGTTTGAGATTATTAATATTATTTAGCATCTTATATTTTTAGATTTATAAGTTGTCTATTAGATAGATTTTTTAATAAACTTACAAGCAAATAAAAAATATCAAAATAAAAAGTAAAACTTAATAACTAGCGTTAAGAAAGAAAACTAAAATGAACAGCTTTCATAAATTTGATTTTTAAAAATACATAAAATTTCAGCCTAAAAAGAAAAGATTGCTTAATACATTTGACAACATTGCTTCAGTTTTAATTAAAAGTACCGTAATTTCGGGTGTATAAGCCGCGGCTCAAATAAATCGGTTTCGGACCCAAAATTGTTTTGAATGAAATATAACGTGTTACACCTTGGCACTTATTTGCATTTATTTTTATAAAAATAATTCTGGTTTAAAACAGACTTATTTTACTCGTGGCTTACACACCGGGAATTACGGTACATAATACTTTTCAATGGGCTCAGAGGTGCCAAGCTCTCACAAATCTTCAGTAATAAGGGAGTTAATTCGACCCAGGTTTAATACGATTCATACCAGAAAAATTTAAAAAAGATTAAATTAAATATATTTCATGTAGTATTCTGAAAATAAGTAAATAAAGATTCATTAAATAAATTTTCTGGTTTGAAACGTTGTTAAAATGGGTCAAATTATTTTATATATTACGGAATATTAGTGGGAGCTTGGCACCTCTGTGGGCGGACTAATTTCATATATTAATCACCCTGAGGCATTTTAGAAAATGAAATCCCCATAGATATGTTCAAATAATGTAATCACAAAAGAAGATTTACTGTTCTTTCCAAAATATAATTAGTTGGGCTGTAAAGAGAAATCCATTAAGGGAATGTTTAAGACTGTTTCTGGGAAACCACAGAATAATAAACAGTGATTTAATTACGATTATGCACCTTCGAGGTCTTAAAGTGCTTGAGCGATGTAGTACCTTGTCCAAAATACACATAAGAATTCTTCGCATAAAAGATTAAATGGCACATTTAACGGAATTCATTATTTTATTGATTATTTCTGTGTTTGAGATTATTAATATTACTTCTCATCTCATATCTTTATGTTGATAAGTTGTTTAACAGATAATTACTTAAAATGGACTTACAAGCAAATAACAAATGTCACAATAAAAAGTAAAGCTTAGTAACTAGCGTTAAAAAAGAAAACTAAAACGAATAACTTTTATAAATTTGATTTTTAAAAGTGCATGAAATTGCAGGTTAAAATGAAAAGGTTACCTTATAGATTTGGCAACAATGCTTCAGTTTTAATTAAAGTTTCCAATATATAAGCAAATAACAAATATCACAATAAAAAGTGAAGCCTCATAACTAGCGTTAAAAAAAACTAAAATGAATAACTTTTACAAATTTGATTTTTAAAAGTGCATGAAATTGCAGGTTAAAATGAAAAGGTTACCTTATAGATTTGGCAACAATGCTTCAGTTTTAATTAAAGTTTCCAATATATAAGCAAATAACAAATATCACAATAAAAAGTGAAGCCTCATAACTAGCGTTAAAAAAAACTAAAATGAATAACTTTTACAAATTTGATTTTTAAAAGTGCATGAAATTGCAGGTTAAAATAAAAAGGTTACCTTATAGATTTGGCAACAATGCTTCAGTTTTAATTAAAAGTTTCGAATATATAAGCAAATAACAAATATCACAATAAAAAGTAAAACTAGCGATAAAAAAAGAAACTAATAATTGTCTGAGTGCAACGAAGACTCACATACACAGCGCAGTATTACTTTGCCCCATATATAGCTACGATGGATATTAAAACCTTTCGTCAAGCATAACTCAAAAAATATTTAACGGATTTCGTTCAAATTTTTACAGCAGGTACCTATAAAGGTGACAACGTCGTCTATTTATTACCAAGAATAAGTGTCAAACCGTTTGGAAGTTATATTAAAAAAATAGATAAAAAGCACAATTAAAGTACATACGTCACTAAATTTTGTGCGTACGTCATTTTCACCGGCGGGAGATTTTCGTAGACAATCGGAATTGAAAAGGTCATGGAATACATGGAGCAAAAAAATATGCAAGCACTAATATTCAGCACAATAAAATATATTTCAATTTAATAAAAATGGAAAGTTAATCTGGAATTTTTTCGGTTTGAAAAGTATTAGAGATTAGTAAGAGTAGTATTAGTATTAGAGATTTGGCGTAAATCACACCATTAGCAGCTTTTTTATTTCGCGTGTGTATGTTAGGAACAATTCTTTGATGTTTAAATAAAAGGTTTCGATTTGTGGCATTATTTCTTATTTTCTTTTCCTTTTTAGTATTTTAAATGGAATTAGTGAAAGGCGTGTATTTTAAATTAAATGAGTGAAAGACGTGTATTTTTAATGTATGTATTTCAAATGAAATCAGTGAAAGATTTATATTTAAATGAAATGAATGCAATATGAAGATGTTATGAGAAAAATATTTGGCGATTTATCAACTGCGCCAAGTTAACATAAAAGTACCAATACATATGTGGGTACTTCTCTATTATCCCGTCGACCACTTTTCATAACAAAAAACTATCGCCAAATAAACGGGAGAACGTTGTCATTGAAATATCAAAATACATAAATAAATAAAATATAAGAATTTAAGGGCATAATTGTTATTTTAATGAATGAAATAACTAATAAATCAGTAAAACATAATGAAAAATACACGCAAATGTCGCGTTAAAAACCACTTGATGACGTAACAAACACGTATAATGCTTCTGATATCAAGTAAATGGGACTGCATTTTTGGCGTTTAATCTAACAGTTTGGCGATAGTTTTTTGTTATGAAAAGTGGTCGACGGGATAATAGAGCAGTACCTCTATGTGAAATGAAACAAGGCACAGATGTCATATACGCACCACGTTGGCCCGATATTTCCCTCCACCAGCTGGGGGAAAACTTTGTTTTTGGATATCAGTTACAAATAGTGTGACAAATAGTACACGTGATTTTTTATTTCAATATAAAAATAAAATAACGTAATAAATGAAACAGCTTCTATTATTTTAAAAAAGGAAATAAAAATAAATAAATAATAGTTTGATATAAATAAAGGCGCGGATGTCATATACGCACCACATTGGCGCGATTGCAACAAAATGGCAATTTTAGGCCTCACATGGTAACCCGGTTATTTTGTTTCAATTGTTGTTTATTAACTTTTATTTTTTATTTTAATTCTATAAATTGTTTTTATTATATATATCAATATTTATTTATATCAAACTATCATTTATTTATTTTTATTTCCCATTTTTGAATAATAGGAGCTATTTCATTTATTACGTTATTTTATTTTTATATTGAAATAAAAAATTACATGCTATTATTGTATGGTATTTGTAACTAATATTCAAAAACAAAGTTTTCGCCAAATTGGCGGGGGAAAAATCGCGCCAATCTGGTGCGTATATGACATCTGTGCCTAAATTAATATTGATATACATATAAAAATAATCTATAGAATTAAAATAAAAAATAAAAGTAAACAAACACAACAAACAGTTTTCGCCAAAGGGGCGGGGGAAAAATCGCGTCAACGTGGTGAGTATATGGCATCTGTGCCGGGATTTTTACCCTTTTATCTGTGCTTTCGGAAATATAAAAAAATTAAAAAATTCTTATATCAGGTGTATAATGTTTTGCATTTTTATACGGACCACTTCTCCATTTTAAGATTTGAAATGCTATTTATATCAGATATTTCTTTCTTGAGATTCCCACAAGTTTTTTCCGGTAATTTGTTTAGTTCGCTTATTAATTGTTTACAATTTGCCCCCTGGCAATAACAATTATTTATCACAAAAAATGGGTACTTCTCTATTATCCCGTCGACCACTTTTCATAACAAAAAACTATCGCCAAACTGTAACGCTAAATAAACGGGAGAACGTTGCAATTGAAATATCAAAATAAATAAAATATAGGAATTTAAAGACACAATTGTTACTTTAATGAATGAAATAACTAATAAATCAGTAACACATAATGAAAAATACACGCAAATGTCGAATTAAAAACCACTTGATGGCATAACAAATACGTATAATGCTTCTGGCATCAAGTAAATGGGACTGTATTTTTGGCGTTTAATCTTAGTTTGGCGATAGTTTTTTGTTATGAAAAGTGGTCGACGGGATAATAGAGAAGTACCCAAAAATGGCTTAGTTTTGTTAAATTTGTTTGTTATGTATTTTCATTTCTTATTAAAATATCGAAAATGGCAATAAAATTTTATTTTAGCACCGTACTTAATTTTTTAAAATGGCTCAAAAACATGGTTTAATAAACGTATATTTGTAAATATTTTAAAAAACATGTTTTTTCGCTCTCTAGAAAAATTTGTAAGATTCTACAACTGCCTTTGGCACCAACCAGTACATGATACGGAACTTTTCCCTATTCAGATACACAGAAGAGGTTGGTCACAAACAAGAGTAATGCTAGCAACAATATTGTTTTAACTCTATAAGATTTAGAAACAATAATGATATTAAATTCCCCGATTAGCTTAGGGCCCGATTACGGAACTTTCTCCTAGAAAAAAAAACTGTAGAAGTCTTTTACATTTTTTTCGAATGAAGCTCGATCAACAAAGTATTAATTGATAATACAAACAACACTAATATTAACATGGGGGCAAAAGTTTGAATTTAAGTGTATATATTCGGAACCCTCCCCCCCCCCCCCCAACCAACCACCAAAAAAAGAAAAAGAAAGTTACAGAAATGAATTTAGAATGGCGTGAAGCCACCCTTTCTGACATAAGAAATTGGTTGCGAACCCGATTACGAAACTTTCACTTAACCTAATAACATGTATCTAATAGCCCTGTGGACAATTCCCCTTCCCAGTTATACGGACGTTGGGGCTTTTTTAAAAAGCTTGACGCAGTTCGGGTTGAAGAAGTTGAGATTTACTGTCAAATGACATAAACTACTATGAAAATAAAACTGGTGAATTATTATGCTGGTTTATGTATGTATTTAAAAAAAATTGCATCTGATTACACTCTTTAGATAAATTACTCCTGTTTGCATTTAATAACAGATAAACGGCTTCCGTTTACTAAATTGTTTAAATATTGGGAAGAGTTGGCGAGAGATAGATAGACGTGTAAACAAACGGGTAGAGAGACGGATAGCGACAGAGATAAGCTAACGGGTACCGAAACGAATAGACAGACGGGTAGCGAGGCAGGTGCAAAAAAGGGTTGACAGAGGGGTAGTGAGATGGGTAGGGAGACGGGTAGCGTGGTGGATAAAGAGACGAGTACAGAGACGACTTGACAGACGGGTAGAGAGAGGGGTATATAGACAGACAGACGTGTTGATAGACGAGTAGTGTAACGGGAAGCGAGACAGGTAGAGACACGATTAAAGAGTCGGGTAGAAAGACAGACGGATACTGAGACGGGTATACAGAAGAGTAGAGAGACAGTAGACAGATGAGTTCGGAGAGAGACACAGCTAAGACATACGAGTAGTTAGACTGGTAGACACGTTTGTAGCAAAGCATGTTATCAATGTGGTTTGAAGTATACGAGTTTCTATAAATAGTTATACAAATAAACAAAGGAAATTTTTTGAATTCAAATATTAAATATTTGATTTAATATTTCAATATTTAATATTTTATTTTTTAATATTTTATTTAGATATTTGTCACAAAGAAAATGTTGCAAAAATTAAATTAAATTTGCGTTAAACTACGCTTGCTAAAATACGCTATTGGCTGCAAATCTGATTATGTGACTTTAAAAATATTGTTTTAAAAGATCCGGCGGTTTTTTTTAAAGTTTTGAGCAATTCCCGCTTAAGAAAATGAGATTATTTGCCAAATGTTATAAAAAAATGCATATGAAAACATAACAGTATATGAAATTATATATGATATTTTGTAATTATATCATTTAATTTGCTATTTTTCATATGTTGTATCTTTATCTATCTCTTGTCTATCATATGCTGTATATTCACTTAGATTCTTGTTGATATCTTCTTTATATCGTAATTGTTAACTTTATGTTCTCAGCAATATCACTCAGACTAATCCCTTTGAGGGAAGTCCTAGTAATACATTTTATAAATGTGATTTTTAAAAATGCATTAAATGCATAAAAAAGCATAAAAAGAAGAGATTTTTTTAAAACATTGACAACAATGCTTCAGTTTTAATTAAAAGTTTTCGGTATAAATATTTTTTAAAGAGCGGACTAATTTCATATATTAGTCACGTTGAGACATTTCAGAAAATGGAATCCCTATGGATATCTTTAAATTGTGTAACCCCAACAAAAGATTTACTGTTCTTTCCAAAATACAATTAATCAGGCTGTAAAGACAAATCCATTAAAGGAATGTTTAAGAGAGGTTTTGTGAAATCTCAGATTAATAAATAGTATTTCAATTACGATTATGTATCTTCATGGTCTGACAGTGCTTGAGAGATGTAGTTTCTTGCTCGTAATACACATAAGAATTTTTCGCATAAATGTAACATTTTTTAAATTCATTCTTTTATTGGTTATTTTCCGTTTGATATTATTAACACTACAACTACCATGAGACGTCATTTTGACGGTTACTAAATGAATATATTCCGATTCGAACCTCAAATTTCTTAAAATAAATTAAATATAAAACTCACAGATATACGTTAAATGAATAAGTTAAGTAGTTTTAAATAAAATTTCTGGTGTGAAATAGTTTTAAAAAACTTGAGTAAAATTTCCGGTAGTCTAGTGTTACAATGTATTTTCATCACATATCTTTAGGATGATAAGTTGTTTAACCCTTTAACGGACATTGGTTTCCCTACGAAACCACAAAATTTTAATTACGAAATTCAACAGTGACAGCAGAATTTTATAGAAATGTTTTCCATTTATTATGTATGTGAAATATCGCTTTTTTATTATATAAAATAAAATTGTTCATAATTTCCGGTGTCAAACATTTATTTCAACATTTTAGCAATTGAAGTGCTTAATCCGTTAAAGGGCTAACAGATATTTTCTTAAAATCGACAAATACAAGCAAATAAAAAATATCACAACAAAAAGTAAAGCTTAATAACTAGCGTTAAAAAAGGAAACTAAAAATAATAGCTTTTATAAATGAATTAAATGTTTTAGCCTAAAAAGAAAAGATAAATTAATAACTTTGACAACAATGCTTCGGTTTTAATTAAAAGTTTTCAGTGTAAAATTTTTCAAAGGACGGACTAATTTCATATATTTCTCACGCTGAGACATTTCAGGAAATAAAAACTCCCTACATAGCTTCAAATAATGTAATCCCAAAAGAAGATTTACTGTTCTTTCCAAAATACAATTAGTTTGGCTGTAAAGACAAATCCCTTAAGCGAATGTTTAAGACTATTTTTTGTGAAAACGAAAAATAAGAAATAGTATTTTAATTACGATGGTTTTCATGATCTTAAAGTGCATGAGAGATGTAGTATCTTGTTCGTAACACACATAAGAAACCCTTCGCATAAAAGATTAAATGGCACATTTAATGACATTCATTATTTTATTGATTATTTTGGTATTTGACATTTTTATTATTATTCCATATCTCTTTTTGTTGATTAGTTGTTTAATAGTTGTTTAATATATATATTTTTTAAATTGACTTACAGGCAAATAAAAAATATCACAATAAAAAGTAAAGCTTATTTACTAGCGTTATAAACGAAAATTAAAAAGAATAGCTTTAATAAATTTGATTTTTTAAAATGTAGGAAATTCTTCATGCTAAAAATAAAAGATGTTTTAATAAATATGACAACAATGCTTCAGTTTTAATTAAAAGTTTTCAGTATACAATTTTTGAAAGAACGGACTAATTTCATATATTAGTCGCGCTGAGACATTTCAGAAAATAAAATCCCCATAGATAGCTTTAAATAATGTAATCCCAAAAGAAGATATACTGTTCTTTCCAAAATACAATTAGTTAGGATATAAAGGCAAATCCATTAAGCTAAAGTTTAAGACTGTTTTTGCGTAACCGAAAAATAAGAAATAGTATTTTAATTACGATTAAAATCCTCGTGGTCTTAAAGTGTTTGAGGGATGTTGTATTTTGTTCATAACAAACATAAGAAATCCTTCGTATAAAAGATTAAATTGCACATTTAATGAGATTCATTATTATTATTTTTTATTATTATTATTTTCGTATTTAGCATTTATATTATTATTCCACATTCCATATATTTTTTGTTGATAAATTGTTTAATAGATAATTTCTTAAAACGGACTTACAGGCAAATAGCAAATATAACAATAAAAAGTAAAGCCTAGTAACTAGCGTTAAAAAACGAAAATTAAAAATAATAGCTTTAATAAATTTGATTTTTAAAAATGCAGGAAAAAATATAGACTGAAAAGAAAAGATTTTTTTATAAATATGACACCAATGCCTCAGCGTTAATTAAAAGTTTACAAAATAAATATTTTTTAAAGGGCGACTAATTTCATATATTAGTCACGTTGACACATTTCAGAAAAGGAAATCTGTATAGATATTTTGTAACAATGTAACAACAAAAGAAGATTTACTGTTATATCCAGAATACAATTAGTCAGGCTGTAAAAGCATATCCATTAAAGCAATGTTTAAGTCTGTTTTTGTAAGACTGAAGAGTAATAAATTGTATTTCAATTACAATTATGAATCTTCGTTGTTTTAAAGTGCTTGAGACATGTAGTAACTTGTTCGTAATACGCAGAAAGATATTTCTCATAAAGATTAAATGGTACATTCATTGGAATTTATTATTTTGTATTGGTTATTTCCGTGTTTGACATTATTAATATTATTTTTCATCACATGACTTTGGGTTAAGTTGTTTAACAGCCAATTTCTTAAAATGGACATATACAAGCAAATAACAAATATCACAAAAAAGTAAAGCTAGTAACTAGCGTTAAAAAAGGAAACTAAAAATAATAGCTTTTATATATAGGTGATTTTTAATAATGCATTAAATGTTTTAGCATAAGAAGAAAAGATTTCTTAATAACTTTGACAACAATGCTTCAGTTTTAATTAAAAGTTTTCGGTATAAAGTTTTTGAAAGGGCGGACTAATTTCATATATTAGTCACGCTTAGACATTTCAGGAAATTTAATCCTTATAGATATTTTCAAATAATGTAACTTCAAAAGAAGATTTACTGTTATTTCCAAAATACAATTTCTTGTTAGGCTGTAAAGACAAATCCATTAAGGGAATGTTTAAAAAAGGTTTTGGGAAACCGCAGAGTAATAAGTAGTACTTTAACTACGATTGTGTATCTTCGTAGTCTTAAAGTACATGAGAAAGTAGTATCTTGTGCAAAATACACATAAGAATTTTCGCATAAATGGCACCTTATAGAACAGATTGCGCTACCTGGTGGTGGAAGATGGAACCTGAGCGTGCGCAGCACGACTGCTATACGGTACCGAAGGCAGCGGGGACCCGTGTCGGAGTTTCGTTTGGTTAGAGGTTTATACTATTCGATGTGCAAATTAAGGGATTATCCGCTGCGAAGGTAGCGGGGAACTAGGTCGTAGGTTCGTTCGGTTCGAGGTTTATCTTATTCGAGGTTTTACAAGATTCGAGGCACCGATGTAAATTAGGGGCCCGCTAGCGGGCGAAGCCAGCTAGTGCTAATAATAAAAGAGCGTGATATCACGTTTGATATCAAATGCAGCGCTGACACGCTATGTACGTATTCCATTTTTATTCCTTTCATGGATAAGTCATTAATATTTTTAACTGAGGATAACAAGTATTATAACAAGCCACATTTAGTATGTTGTTTTTAAGAGTGTAATTAGTTTAATTGAAAAATCTACTGGTATTTCTAGTTAACCCTTTCAACAATGACTGAAAGTAAAATGTAATTTTAAATTATTTCTCATGCTTAGATTATTTAAATTATGTTTAATCTATTTAAAAAAAAGATATGATATCTACAAAAACAACTTTTCAAAAGTAAAAAAAGTCAAGCGTAAAAAAAAAAAGTTCTTCCGGCCTGTACCGGGAGGAAAAGGTAGCTTTCCCATATCTTCGTTTTAAAATTTTAGCTAATGTTACACGAAAACAGCAAGTTAAAATGCAAAGAAAACGTTTACAAAAGATTCGTTAATACTGATTTTGAATAAGAAATTCGCCAAAATATTGAGCAATAGCCAAATTGGCTTCATTTATGAAGACTTATTTTGGTCGCCAAATTTGGTGATATTTCGCCAAGTGTCGCCAAGTTTGGCGAGAATTTGGCGCTAACGGATATGAATATATAGTTTTATGCGTATGATTGAGAAAATTATTACAACAAAAAAAAATTTTGTAATGTGCTGTCTTGTTTCAAAATGTCAGCCACCCTAGAATTTCAAACTTCTCTATATCAGCCATTTTTTAAGATAGAGGTAAACCAAAAAATGCTCTGGAATCCTTATATCAAGGCCTAACACTTAATTAAAAAATAAATTTGAATTTTTAAATTTTGTACATTTATTTTAGTTTTAAATTTTTAAATGGCCGCCATCTTGAAACAAAATGGCAGACCAAGCTGGCCAACGAACTCGGCCGAGATATTGGTGAGCTTAATACACACAATTAGTTTCATCAAAATTGATTTATAAATACGAGCGTTATCGTATGACATAGGTCAGATATATATATATATATATATATATATATATATATGGATATATATATATATAAATCAACATTTGAACGGAGGGTGGTTTTGGGGTCTGGGGTCATGATCGGTGAAAATATATCGAAATTTTCCGGAACTGCCTTCCTCCGAACGGCTGCAATGGGTAGCTTTATACTTTTTTGTATTGAAAGCTACCTAAAAAAGTTGTGGCTAAAAAATGGTGTGATTTGGGTGCTTAGAATTTTGTGAATAATATGCAAAGATGGCCGCCAAGCCCATCATGTATAATTTGAAAAAAATTGAATTTTCAGAAACTCGTTAGGATGTATTTAGTACAGGAGAAAATGATTTCTATTAACATATACGTAGGCACTCGACATATATATATGATAACTTATTTAATGGAAAAAAAGTTAAATAAGTAATATAATAGCTTCGAAATTTGATATCACACCATTTTTTAGCCACAACTTTTTTTTTTTTTTTACGCTTGGCTTTTTTTACTTTTGAAAAGTTGTTTTTGTAGATATATATATATATCTATATATCATGCTTTTAGTGAAAGTTTGAATGTTTGAATGCGATTTCCAAACAGTGCGTAATCTTAAATATTAGAAAACAGAGAAATTGTTTAACGTATCCTGAAAATGGTGAAGCTTCAACTGTAACCGTTTTCTCAAAAGTTGATTATCGCCGGGGAAAACTCCTAGAAGTAAATTTAAATGGAAAATTTCTCTTTAATTACGTGCTATTAGTGCAGAATTTCTTCCATAATAAAGACAAAAGTATCTTTTCATTTTTATTGGGGAATTTTGCCACGGCGATATTCAGACCCAGTGATTCAGCCATACTGTGAATGTATAAATAATCCTTCTGTCAATATGGATGAAAGAGATTATATAATAGCCAGGGCAAACTTCCACCAATAAAAACAAATAGATAATTTTGCCTTACTTATGATAGAAATTTTACATGAATACGGGTTCAAAATGGGTGAAAATTTCTATTCAAATTTACAGGTGAAAGTTTACCCCGGCGATAATCAGGCTCTGTTGATCTGATGTAAACAAATAACAGTCGCTATCTCGGTTCTACCAGGTTCTACATTAGATACCGGGCTTGCTCATTCATTATCATGACGTCACAAAAGGTGGCTGGCCGCGACGAAAGGCATACAGCGATTGGCTCAAAACGATGGGCGCGTCGCTTTGTACTAATCGCTGGTCGCGGTCAGCCACCATTAGTGACGTAATGAGAGTGAATAAGCAAGCCTAAGGCTGCTGTATATATGAGCTGGCTCGTCGTCCGCCATTAATATTCTCAAGTGGGAAAAATTTGACGCCAGATTTACCTGATAGGACCTATATGGCGCATTTATCGCCGTCTTTGTTGCTTTGCTGAATTTATTAAAAAGTACGATAGTGAATGAAAGTTTCGAATAAAATACGTACTTTTTATCATTGTTTTTCATCGCAAATTGCAGCATGCTGGTATTTTATTGTTCAATTTCAAATTGTAACGTTAGTAATAAATCTATTTACTTTTAGTGAATACATAAAATAATTTTTATGTTCATAAATTCTTTGTTGAAAGAAATTAGTAGCGTAGCAATTCAAAAACGAATTAAAGGGTGGCGGGGCTAAAAAATTCATTTTCAAATAAATTGATATTTTAGAATTATCAAAATAAATAATAAAATATCTATAAAAAATTAATTGCTTTAACTAATTGTTAATGAAATCATCAAGAAATCAATATATGTATATATATGCGGATTTTGTTTAATTGAAGTTTAGAAGTGCACCTCCCCCTTTCGAAACTTCAGCCCCCCCCCCCCCCCCCCGGAGAAAAATCTCTTATAAATCGGATACAAGTTTTGCAATTCGGAATGCAAATTTTACGTTTAACTACCCCCCCTTTTTTTGCATAATTTATCTAATTAATTATTACATATTTCTAAAAGTTTTATTTTATTTGTTCATAGAGAAATTATTATTATTATTATTATTATTATTATTATTATTATTATTTTCAGAATATCAGCAGCAATTTCTTACCTTAGTGTAACAATTAAAATTTATTCTTCAAGTGTACTTTTTTTCAAAAAATATTTTAATATATATATATATTTTTGAGTGTATGTGGCATTTCTCTCAGTGTTCTTCACTTAACAGTGTAATGAAAAAATATTATAATTAATTTCTGATGCAAAAGTATAATTGAAGAAAAATAATATTGAAATATAATTTCATCTTTTACTTTGTGATAAAATATTTAAAAACTTCTATTTAAAGTAATTTTTAAAAAGTTTTCATGTGTAGCAAGTTTTCTTTACTTGAATAATATGAGAACTGTTCTTTCCAAGAGGAAAATATAATGATCCTTCATGGTATCCAGATATCCTTCGTTATCTTAAGCAAATTAATATCTTAAAGTTACAATAAAAATATACTCCATTTCTTAATAACATTTAATTATGAAAATTGTTTAAAATATTTATTGATATATATTTTTTAAATATATAACTCTATTTTGATGATATACTAATAATAAAATTATCTTTAAGCAAATTTAGGGATTTTTGTTTTTCGAAATTCAAAATAGAACCCATTTATTTGATAAAAATGAATATGTAAAAAAAAAAAAAAAAAAAAAAAAAAAAAAAAAACTTTGTACTTTTTAAAATAAATTTCCTTTAAAATATTCTATTTTATATTATAGTTCTTTCGAAAACTCTCATAAATTTTAATTATATATTAATATTCTTAAGTTTTCCATAAAATTTCAGTTTAATTTTGTGCTTTTGAAAAAAAAAAAAAAGTCGGAAATAAACATCGCTTTCCCGAAAATGAACTAGATGACGCTGCGCCCTTGAAATCGCCGTTACCGCCAAGCTGGCGAACAAAAAATTTCAGGAATAATAAAATCTATAATTAATTATTAAATTTGGCAATTTTTCACGTTTACGAGGAAATTGAAGCATGCAGGGATCCTTTCTTGAATGATTCGTACAATTAATAGCAGAACAACTACCTATAATTAAACCTTTACAGTTAAAAAATACACAGAAACTAATTCCACGCCATTGAAACACATTACATGAACCAGTCCAGCGGGAATAGAAATGCCTGACGAGTCAGCCTATATATTTAGTAGCTCTAAGCAAGCCCGGTATCTACTGTTGCCTTGTGACTACATCCTCAGTAATTGCACTCACAATAGCTAGATACTACACTATATGTCTCCTCCTCTTTCTTCATAGCTCCATTCTGGTAAAAAAATTAATTATCCCGGCTGTAATCCGGCCCTGTGGATCTGATATAAACAAAAAACAGTCGCCATGTTGTGACTACATCCTCAGTTACTTCACTCGCAGCCGGCTGACACTACGATATGTCCCCTCCTCTTTATATATGGTTCCATTATTTCTTATTCTTAATCTTTAGGTTGATAAGTTGACTATTAGATATATTTTTTTTAATGAACTTACAAGCAAATATAAAATATCAAAATAAAAAGTAAATCTTAATAACTAGCGTTAAAAATGAACACTAAAATGAATAGCTTTCAAAAATTTGATTTTTAAAAATTCATAAAATTTCAGCTAGAAAATTATTCAGCCTACAAAGAAAAGATTGTTTAATAGATTTGACAACATTACTTCAGTTTTAATTAAAAGTAAATAAAATTTTTCAATGGGCGGACTAATTTCATATATTAATCTCCCTGAGGCATTTCAGAAAGTGAAATCCCCATAGATATGTTCAAATAATGTAATCACAAAAGAATATTTACTGTTTTTCCAAAATACAATTAGTTAGGCTGTAAAGACAAATCCATTAAGGGAATGTTTAAGACTGTTTTTTGTGAAAACGAAAAATAAGAAATAGTATTTTAATTACGATGGTTTTCATGGTCTTAAAGTGCATGAGAGATGTAGTATCTTGTTCGTAACACACATAAGAAACCCTTCGCATAAAAGATTAAATGGCACAGTTAATAACATTCATTATTTTATTGATTATTTTGGTGATTGACATTTTTATTATTAATCCTCATCTCTTTTTGTTGATAAGTTGTTTAATAGATAACTTTTTTTTAATTGACTTGTAGGCAAATAACAAATATCACAATAAAAAGTAAAACTTATTTACCAGCGTTATAAACGAAAATTAAAAAGAATAGAAATTTAATTTTTTAAAATGTAGGAAATTCTTTAGGCTAAAAAGAAAAGATGTTTTAATAAATATGACAACAATGCTTCAATTTTAATTAAAAGTTTTCAGTATAAAATTTTTGAAAGAATGGACTAATTTCATATATCAGTCGCGCTGAGACATTTCAGAAAATAAAATCCCCATAGATAGCTTTAAATAATGTAATCCCAAAAGAAGATATACTGTTCTTTCCAAAATACAATTAGTTAGGATATAAAGACAAATCCATTAAGCTAAAGTTTAAGACTGTTTTTGTGTAACCGAAAAATAAGAAATAGTATTTTAATCACGATTAAAATCTTCGTGGTCTTAAAGTGTTTGAGAGACGTAGTATCTTGTTCATAACAAACATAAGAAATCCTTCGTATAAAAGATTAAATTGGACATTTAATGGGATTCATTATTATTATTTATTATTATTATTATTTTCGTATTTAGCATTTATATTATTATTCCTCATTCCATATATTTTTGTTGATAAATTGTTTAATAGATAATTTCTTAAAATAGACTTACAGGCAAATAGCAAATATAACAATAAAAAGTAAAGCCTAGTAACTAGCGTTAAAAAACGAAAATTAAAAATAATAGCTTTAATAAATTTGATTTTTAAAAATGCAGGAAAAAATGAAAAGAAAAGATTTTTTTATAAATATGACACCAATGCCTCATCGTTAATTAAAAGTTTTCAAAATAAATATTTTTTAAAGGGCGACTAATTTCATATATTAGTCACGTTGACACATTTCAGAAAAGGAAATATGTATAGATATTTTGTAACAATGTAACAACAAAAGAAGATTTACTGTTATATCCAGAATACAATTAGTCAGGCTGTAAAAGCATATCCATTAAAGCAATGTATAAGTCTGGTTTTGTAAGACTGCAGAGTAATAAATTGTATTTCAATAACAATTATGAATCTTCGTTGTTTTAAAGTGCTTGAGAGATGTAGTAACTTGTTCGTAATACACAGAATGATACTTCTCATAAAGATTAAATGGTACATTCATTGGAATTCATTTTATTTTATTGGTTATTTCCGTGTTTGACATTATTGATATTATTTTTCATCACATGTCTTTGGGTTAAGTTGTTTAACAGCCAATTTCTTAAAATGGACATATACAAGCAAATAACAAATATCACAAAAAAGTAAAGCTAGTAACTAGCGTATAAAAAAAGGAAACTAAAAATAATAGCTTTTATATATAGGTGATTTTTAATAATGCATTAAATGTTTTAGCATAAGAAGAAAAGATTTCTTAATAACTTTGACAACAATACTTCAGTTTTAATTAAAAGTTTTCGGTATAAAATTTTTCAAAGGGCGGACTAATTTCATATATTAGTCACGCTTAGACATTTCAGGTAATTTAATCCCTATAGATATTTTCAAATAATGTAACTTCAAAAGAAGATTTACTGTTATTTCCAAAATACAATTTATAGTTAGGCTGTAAAGACAAATCCATTAAGGGAATGTTTAAAACAGGTTTTGGGAAATCGCAGAGTAATAAGTAGTACTTTAACTACGATTGTGTATCTTCGTAGTCTTAAAGTACTTGAGAAAGTAGTATCTTGTGCAAATACACATAAGAATTTTCGCATAAATGGCACCTTATAGAACAGATTGCGCTACCTGGTGGTGGAAGATGGAACCTGAGCGTGCGCAGCACGACTGCTATACGGTGCCGAAGGCAGCGGGGACCCGTGTCGGAGTTTCGTTTGGTTAGAGTTTTATTCTATTCGATGTGCAAAACAAGGGATTATCCGCTGCCGAAGGTAGCGGGGAACTAGGTCGGAGGTTCGTTCGGTTCGAGGTTTATCTTATTCGAGGTTTTACAAGATTCGAGAACCCGATGTAAATTAGGGGCCCGCTAGCGGGCGAAGCCAGCTAGTGCTAACAATAAAAGAGCGTGATATCACGTTTGATTTCAAATGCAGCGCTGACACGCTATGTGCGTATTCCATTTTTATTCATTTCATGGATAAGTCATTGATATTTTTAACGGAGGATAACAAGTATTATAACAAGCCACATTTAGTATATTGTTTTTAAGAGTGTAATTAGTTTAATTGAAAAATCTACTGGTATTTCTAGTTAACCCTTTAAACAATGACTGAAAGTAAAATGTAATTTTAAATTATTTCTCATGTTTAGATTATTTAAATTATGTTTAATCTATTTAAAAAAAAGGATATGATATCTACAAAAACAACTTTTCAAAAGTAAAAAAAGCCAAGCGTAAAAAAAAAAAAAAAAAAGTTGTGGCTAAAAAATGGTGTGATATCAAATTTCCAAGCTATTATATTACTTATTTAACTTTTTTCCATTAAATAAGTTATCATATATATATATGTCGAGTGCCTACGTATATGTTAATAGAAATCGTTTTATCCTTTACTAAATACATCCTAACGAGTTTCTGAAAATTCAATTTTTTCAAATTATGCATGATGGGCTTGGCGGCCATCTTTCCATATTTCTAAGTACCCAAATTTCTAAAATAAAAGTGTAATATGTTTGCAATGTAATATGTTTATAACAATTTCGAACTTCAGATTTTAACTACGGACAGATAAATTAGATAAGAGTGATATTTTGAGAAATTGATTTTTACTAGTTTGAAATTATTAATTACTCTAAAAAATAAATCATAAGATGAATCTTTAAAATAAGTCTTCATTATCTTAAGACACAATTTTCAGAGCACACAAGTCTATAAATGAAACGTTTAAAATATTTGCTTAAATAACAATTTTGAACTTCGGATTTTAACTACGGATTTGGGTGCTTAGAATTTTGTGAATAATATGCAAAGATAGCCGCCAAGCCCATCATGTATAATTTGAAAAAAATTGAATTTTCAGAAACTCGTTAGGATGTATTTAGTACAGGAGAAAACGATTTCTATTAGCATATACGTAGGCACTCGACATATATATATGATAACTTATTTAATGGAAAAAAGTTAAATAAGTAATATAATAGCTTGGAAATTTGATATCACACCATTTTTTAGCCACAACTTTTTTTTTTTTTTACGCTTGGCTTTTTTTACTTTTGAAAAGTTGTTTTTGTAGATATATATATATATCTATATATCATGCTTTTAGTGAAAGTTTGAATGTTTGAATGCAATTTCCAAACAGTGCATAATCTTAAATATTAGAAAACAGAGACATTGTTTAACGTATCCTGAAAATGGTGAAGCTTCAACTGTAACCGTTTTCTCAAAAGTTGATTATGGCCGGGGAAAACTCCTATAAGTAAATTTAAATGGAAAATTTCTCTTTAATTACATGCTATTAGTGCAGAATTTCTTCCATAATAAAGACAAAAGTATCTTTTCATTTTTTATTGGGGAATTTTGCCACGGCGATATTCAGACCCAGTCATTCAGCCACATTGTGAATGTATAAATAATCCTCCTGTCAATATGGATGAAAGAGATTATATAATAGCCAGGGCAAACTTCCACCAATAAAAACAAATGGAAAATTTTGCCTTACTTATGATAGAAATTTTACATGAATATGGGTTCAATTTGGGTGAAAATTTCTATTCAAATTTACAGGTGAAAGTTTACCCCGGCGATAATCAGGCTCTGTTGATCTGATGTAAACAAATAACAGTCGCTATCTCGGTTCTACCAGGTTCTACACTAGATACCGGGCTTGCTCATTCATTATCATGACGTTACAAAAGGTGGCTGGCCGCGACGAAAGACATACAGCGATTGGCTCAAAACAATGGGCGGGTCGCTTTGTACTAATCGCTGGTCGCGGTCAGCCACCATTAGTGACGTAGTGAGAGTGAATGAGCAAGCCTAAGGCTGCTGTATATATGAGCTGGCTCGTCGTCCGCCATTAATATTCCCAAGTGGGAAAACTTTGACGCCAGATTTGGCGCATTTATCGCCGTCTTTGTTGCTTTGCTGAATTTATCAAAAAATACGATAGTGAATGAAAGTTTCGAATAAAATACCAGGGTGGCTAGTGGTCAAGGAAAAATACAGTCAAAAAAAGTGATAAACACCAGTATATTCTTATAGAAAAATTTATGCTGATTATTCGATCAAATAATAAATTTGAATTTTTCTATAAGAATATACTGGTAATCATCATTTTTTTTACTGTATTTTTCCCTGACCACTAGCCACCCTGAATACGTACTTTTTATCATTGTTTTTCATCGCAAATTGCAGCATGCTGGTATTTTATTGTTCAATTTCAAATTTTAACGTTAGTAATGAATCTATTTACTTTTAGTGAATACATAAAATAATTTTTATGTTCATAAATTCTTTGTTGAAAGAAATTAGTAGCGTAGCAATTCAAAAACGAATTAAAGGGTGGCGGGGCTAAAAAAATCATTTTCAAATAAATTGATATTTTAGAATTATCAAATTAAATAATAAAATATCTATAAAAAATTAATTGCTTTAACTAATTATTAATGAAATCATCAAGAAATCAATATGTGTATATATATGCGGAATTTATGTTTAATTGAAGTTTAGAAGTGCACCTCCCCCTTTCGAAACTTCAGCGCCCCCCCCCCCCGGAGAAAAATCTTTTGAACATCGGATACAAGTTTTGCAATTCGGAATGCAAATTTTACATTTAACTAACCCCCCCTTTTTTTGCATAATTTATCTAATTAATTATTACATATTTCTAAAAGTTTTATTTTATTTGTTCATAGAAAAATTATTATTATTATTATTATTATTATTATTATTATTATTATTTTCAGAATATCAGCAGCAATTTCTTACCTTAGTGTAACAAATTAAATTTATTCTTCAAGTGTACTTTTTCCAAAAAATATTTTAATATATATATATTTTTTTGAGTGTATGTGGCATTTCTCTGAGTGTTCTTCACTTAACAGTGTAATGAAAAAATATTATAATTAATTTCTGATGCAAAAGTATAATTGAAGAAAAATAATATTGAAATATAATTTCATCTTTTACTTTGTGATAAAATATTTAAAAACTTCTATTTAAAGTAATTTTTAAAAAGTTTTCATGTGTAGCAAGTTTTCTTTACTTGAATAATATGAGAAATGTTCTTTCCAAGAGGAAATTATAATGATCCTTCATAGTATCCAGATATCCTTCGTTATCTTAAGCAAATTAATATCTTAAAGTTACAATAAAAATATACTCCATTTCTTAATAACATTTAATTATAAAAATTGTTTAAAATATTTATTGATATATATATTTTTAAATATAACTGTATTTTGATGAAATACTAATAATAAAATTATCTTTAAGCAAATTTAGGGATTTTTGTTTTTCGAAATTCAAAATAGAACCCATTTATTTGATGAAAATGAATATGTTAAAAAAAAAAAAAAAAAAAAAAAAAAAAAAAAAAAAACTTTGTACTTTTTAATATAAATTTCCTTTAAAATATTCTATTTTATAGTATAGTTCTTCCGAAAACTCTCATAAATTTTAATTACATATTAATATTCTTAAGTTTTCCATAAAATTTCAGTTTAATTTTTTGCTTTTGAAAAAAAAAAAGTCGGAAATAAACATCGTTTTCACGAAAATGAACTAGATGGCGCTACGCCCTTGAAATCGCCGTTAGCGAGATTCTAAAAGATAGTCACGTTTTAGCATTATTGGCTTGAACTGCTTTCTCATTTGCTGTTATCAGTCACGTGTCAATGACGCGGTTGATGCTTGGCGTTTTAGATTTGGCGCACTCCGATATGTCTTGGAAATTTTCGAAAATTGAACAGTTTACAAATATAGTTTCAGTTTCGTTTTAATGACAGTCCTTGATGCAGTGTAGATGTTGTTAAAAAAATTTAAATGTTTGAATGTTACATCCAAACTGGTGTCCGATTTTCCTCTCTTAAATGTAAGTATTTAAAAAAAAAAACATGACTAATAATAAATGTTAATTAGTATGGCCAATTTTCATACTGTTGATTATTATCACCACTACAGCAAACAATTGTAAATTATTTAAAAAGCCTTATTTTTTTTCTTTTTAATATTGTGCATTTCGTTTAAATAAAACAGGAAATTTTATAAAATGAATTGAAGTTTTAATACATTATTTTATTTTAATAAATTGAATATTAAATAATGCTTCTGTTTTTTCATAGAAATTAACCTAATATAAGGCAACGTCGAAGTTAACATAATTAACCTTGAAAAAGTTAATAACTATCCTCAGAAATGACTTTTTCTGGACTTTGGAGATAGTATAAAGATATATTAAATATTATAAATTCTCGTTAAACATCAGTGTAAATAGTACCCCCCCCCCCAAAAAAAAAAAAAAAAAAAACTATTGGACGGGGGGTGGGGGGGGGGAGGAATGAAAATTATCTATCCCCAACATCAGAAAAACGGTAAAAGAAAAATTCTCTAAGAAAAACTCATCAATAATGTTTTTAAAATTACCTAATTTTATCAAGTTTGGATAAAAATTGGGAAGGGAAGAACGTCCCTCCCCCAAATTAATTCGGAAATGAATTAATTGTCGTACTTTTATTTTAAAGAAAGACATTATAGCTAAAACCCATATAATATTCATGAAACAAGTCCCCATAAAATAAGTATGAAAGTAAAAAAAGTTTTTTCTTAAACACTCTTTTATAAGCATTGAACGTTTATTGTAAACATCACGCCTAATTTCATGACTGCAACTCGTGTTGTTCCAAAAAATTTCTATTACAATGTGTTAATTTGATGTGGGCCGCAATTATGGAAAATTCACCGCTTTGATTTATGCTTGGTAGAAAGCGCGAACTAGTGAATTTATTAAGAATTATAATTTTTGCTCTGTTTCTTGTTTTAACATATGGTAACAGGAAAGAGAAAAAGGTTTACTAAAATTATGTATTCAGGATTTCTAAATTGATTTAATTAAATTTTAATTATTTGATCTATTAAACTATTATTTATTGATCCCTACACCGATCATGACTCCTAGAACCCAAAACCAACCCCAGTTTAAAACATTACATATATATATCACTTTTTTATGGACACGATAACTTCAATAATTCTACACAAATCTCTTCCAAACTTATACATAAAATTTCGCTCAAGTTCTTTAATGGGCAAAATAGAACCAGGGGGGGGGGGGGAATGAGGGGGCTTTTTGTGAAAACGGAAAAAAACATAACTTCTTAATCTTTATACATATCGAATCCGTTTAAAGTTATTATTACTTCTAGGAAAAGGGCCAAAAATTTATGTATGTCAGTTTTTTAATTTTATTAAAAATGTCCTGAAAGGGGGGAGCGGAAATAGGGGTTTTAGAAGAAAAAAATTCATAACTATATCAATTCACAAGATATCAAATCCGATTAAATTTATTTAAAATTCTCTTAATATTATCTACAGCTTTTAAGTTTTTTATAGGACCAACCCTTATAGCAAAAAAAAAAAAAAAAAAAAAAAAAAAAAAATCCGCTGGTTCCGCCTATAAACACATGTAGATTTCAAAGTGGGCGGTTCCAACTGCCGCATCACGGCAAAAAGGTCATTTTTTTCTGCAATTCTCAATAACCAGGCACCCCATGGTCTGCGTCTTCGAAATCTACCTGTGCCTGTAGGCCTAGCCGTTAGTTTTTTTTCTTTTTAAACTTTCTAGTATTTTATAGAATTTTTAAATGTTCCATTTTTCCTATTTTGCTTTTGTTATAAGGATAAACGGCATTAGGAAAAATTTTTCACTCTATTTTTTAAATTTAAAATGCTCAACGTTTGAATTTTTTATATAAAAAAATCCACATTCCGCAAAAAGAAAAAAAAAAGAGTTATACAAAGTCAAATTTTATTATAAACGGTTCGCTAACATCAGCGAGTATCATTTTATAAACGGTCTGTACATTCGATTTTTTATATTGTCTTAATGTTTTATTTAACTTGTGATTATTTATCAATATACGATTATGTTTAATATCTTTAAAAGGGCGTTAAAAAAGCAAAAGGCAACATTAAATTGTCAATCGATCTTTTTACACTCACATACACTTACTTGTTTAAAAAAGAGTGAGCCCCACCAATAATTTTCAAAACTGTACGCGTATGTGAAATACCATCAGATTAATAATAAGAAAATTTGCGATGTTATGAGATGGCTTAGAGCATTATTTATTTGAAGTAGATAAGTAAACATTAGTATAAGGCTTTAATGGATTACACCTGTATAAAGACTAAATTGAATTAATTTATATATATATATATTTTCATTTATATATATATATATATATATATATATATATATATATATATAATATTAAACTTTTATTTGAAAAGGACAGCATAGCATAAATAAGAAAAAAAATCAACTTAGATATACAAAAGTTTTGATATAATATTTTTTGTAATGTTTATTCTTTATGTTGAAAATTTATTTAAAAATTTACAGCGGTTTTTTAGTTAATTTCTTTTAGACAGAATTTTTTGAAAATGTTCAGTACTGACGCTTATATTTATTTAATAAGAACTTATATATATTTTTTAATGTTTTTTATACTATCTTAAGCTATAGAAAAATGTTTTTCTAACGATGGTTATTAAATTTTTTTAGAGCAATGTGTGAATTTTCATATTATTTTGGATTTAAAAAGCAGAAAAAGCAAAATTTCTTTTTTAATTTCCATTTTCTGAAAAAGTATCAGTCATATCATTTTACAATCTTTATACAGCTTAAAATCTAAACTCTCGTTTTATAAAATGTCATTAAACATTAATTTATTTTTAATGGTTTATTTTAAATGAAAGCTGAATATAACATTCGCTTCAAAATTACCAACTTAATTTTTTCCTCTTCGTTTTTCTAACCATAGAAATAGACAAGTGAGTTGGCGACGTTTTCCGTACCGCCAAGGGATTACTCTCTCAAAAGCACACGACTAAATGACCAATGAGGTGGCTGGATTTGTCCATAATTCTAAAACGTGACTATCTTTTAGAATTTCGCTCGCCGTTACCGCCAAGCTGGCGAACAAAAAATTTCAGGAAGAATAAAATCTATAATTATTAATTAAATTTGGCAATTTTTCACGTTTACGAGGAAATTGAAGCATGCATGGATCCTTTCTTGAATGATTCGTACAATTAATAGCAGAACAACTACCTATAATTAAACCTTTACAGTTAAAAAATACACAGAAAGTAATTCCACGCCATTGAAACACATTACATGAACCAGTCAGGCGGGAATAGAAATGCCTGACGAGACAGCCTATATATTTAGTAGCTCTAAGCAAGCCCGGTATCTACTGTTGCCTTGTGACTACATCCTCAGTTATTGCACTCACAACAGCTAGATACTACACTATATGTCTCCTCCTCTTTATTCATAGCTCCATTCTTGTAAAAAATGTAATTATCCCGGCTGTAATCCGGCCCTGTTGATATGAAGTATACAAAAAACAGTCGCCATGTTGTGACTACATCCTCAGTTACTTCACTCGCAGCCGGCTGACACTACGATATGTCCCCTCCTCTTTATATATGGCTCCATTTTTCAAAACAAGGTTCTTTAAGGACATATCCGTTAAGGATATTCCATATTCCATATCCCACATCTTTAAGACTGGCTTTGTGAAAGCAGGGTTTGATCTGTAGAGATCAAATAATTTCCCTGACTTTAGATCAGAGATATACCAGTATTTACTTAGAGAAACACTCGCCAAATGCAATGACATAAGTCTAGTGTTTCTATAGGAAAACACTGGTACCTCTCCTGAAACTCCTGTTCTCCCTGAAACTGTAGGAAATCTGGAAAGCAAATAAGAAGAAATAGAGTCTTTTTTTTTTTTTTTTTTTTTTTTTTTTGAGAGAGAGAGAGAGAGATTTATTATTCTGTGCAAAATATACACATGAATTCTTTGTATAAAAGTCTAAATGAGACATTTAATGAAATTCACTATGTTATTATTGTACAATTCCATGCATGATATTTTGAATATTATTTCTTATTCTTAATCTTTAGGTTGATAAGTTGACTATTAGATATATATTTTTTAATGAACTTACAAGCAAATATAAAATATCAAAATAAAAAGTAAAACTTAATAACTAGCGTTAAAAATGAAAACTAAAATGAATAGCTTTCATAAATTTGATTTTTAAAAATTCATAAAATTTCAGCTAGAAAATTATTTAGCCTAAAAAGAAAAGATTGTTTAATAGATTTGACAACATTGCTTCAGTTTTAATTAAAAGTATATAAAATTTTTCAGTGGGCGGACTAATTTCATATATTAATCACCCTGAGGCATTTCAGAAAGTGAAATCCCCATAGATATGTTCGAATAATGTAATCATAAAAGAATATTTACTGTTCTTTCCAAAATACAATTAGTTAGGCTGTAAAGACAAATCCATTAAGGGAATGTTTAAGACTGTTTCTGGGAAACCGCAGGATAATAAATAGTGATTTAATTACGATTACGCACCTTCGAGGTCTTAAAGTGCTTGAGAGATGTAGTATCTTTGTGCAAAATACACATAAGAATTCTTCGTATAAAAGATTAAATGGTACATTTAAGGGAATTCATTATTTTATTGATTATTTCAGTGTTTGAGATTATTAATATTATTTAGCATCTTATATTTTTAGATTGATAAGTTGTCTATTAGATAGAATTTTTAATAAACTTACAAGCAAATAAAAAATATCAAAATAAAAAGTAAAGCTTAGTAACTAGCGTTAAAAAAGAAGTCTAAAAAGTATAGCTTTTATAAATTAGATCTTCAAAAATGCCTGAAATTTTTTAACCTAAAACGAAAATATTTCTTAATAAATTTGACAATAATGCTTCAGCTTTAATTCAATGTTTTCAGTATAAAAATTTTTAAGAGTCGGATTAATTTCACATGTTACTCATACAGAGACAATTCACAAAATGAAAACCCCATAGATATCTTCAAATATGGTAACCTCAAAAGAAAATTTACTGTTATTTCCCGAACACAATTAGTCAGGCTATAAATACAAATCCATTAAGGGAATGCATAAGACTGGTATTGTGGAACTGCAGAATAATGAATAGTATTTTAATTACGTTTATGTATCTTTGTCGTCTTAAAGTGCTTGAGAGATGTAGTATCTTGTGTATAATACTCATAGGAATTCTTCGCATAAAATATTAAAAGATACATTTAATGGATTTTATTATTTCATTGACAATTTTCGCATTTGATACTATTAATATTATTCCTCATCACATATCTTTAGGTTGATCAGTTGTTTAATAGATAATTTCTTAAAATGGACTTAAAGCAAATAACAAATATCACAATAAAAAGTAAAACTTAATAGCTAGTGTTAAAAAAGGAATAAAATATAATAGACTTTATAAATGTGATTTTTAAAAATGTTTTAGCCTAAAAAGAAAAGATTTCTTAATAACTTTGACAACAATGCTTCAGTTTTAATTAAAAGTTTTCCGAATAAAATGTTTGTGACTAATTTCGGACTTAATTCAAACTAATTTCGTATGTTAGTCACGCTGAGACATTTCAGAAAATAAAATCCCGATAGATAGCTTCAAATAATGTAATCCCAAAAGGAGATTTACTGTTCTTCTCAAAATACAGTTAGTTAGGCTGTAAAAACAAATCCATTAGGCAAAAGTTTAAGACTGTTTTTGTGAAACCGAATAATAAGAAATAGTATTTTAATTACAATGGTTTTCATGGTCTTAAAGTGCTTGAGAGATGTAGTATCTTGTTCGTAATACACATAAGAAATCTTTCGCATAAAAGATTAAGTGCCACATTTAATGTGATTCATTATTGTATTGATTATTTCCGTGTTTGACATTATTAATATTATTTCTCATCTGATATATTTTTGTTGATAAGTTGTTTAATAGATAATTTCTTAAAATAGATTTACAGGCAAATAACAAATATCACAAGTAAAAGCAAAGCTTAGTAATTAGCGTTAAAAACGAAAATGAAAACGAAAATGAAAACGAATAGCTTTAATAAATTAGATCTTTAAAAATGCCTGAATTTTTTTAGCCTAAACAGAAAAGATTTCTTAATAAATTTGACAATAATGCCTCAGCGTTAATTAAAAGTTTTCAGAATAAATATTTTTTAAAGGGCGACTAATTTCATATATTAGTCACGCTGATACATTTCAGAAAAAGAAATCTCTACAGATATCTTCAAATAATGTATCAACAAAAGAGGATTTTCTGTTATTTCCAGAATACAATTAGTCAGGCTGTAAAAACATATCCATTAAGGGAATGTACAAGACTTGTATTTAACACTGCAGAATAAATATTATTTTAATTACCTTCATGAATCTTCGTTGTTTTAAAGTGCTTGAGAAATGTAGTATCTTGTTCGTAATACACATAAGAATTTTTCGCATAAAGATTAAATGGTGCATTTACTGAAATTCATTTTATTTTATTGGTTATTTCCATATTTGACATTATTAATATTATTTTTCATCACATGACTTTAAGGTAAGTTGTTTAATACGTTCACTCTGCCCGGTTAAAATTACCAGAATTTTATTTTATTTAGCAAATTTGAATTCATACCAGAAAATACTAATAGCAATATTAACTTTATTTAATTACAGACATTTCGAGATTCATGAAATAAAAATTCTTCTTTCGAAATTTCCTGTACGAATTCGTAATTTTAGATTGAAGAATCACCAGTATACTTACTTGGATCGGCAGCCAATTTGTCAACAGATAATTTCTTAAAATGAGTTTATAAGCAAACAACGAATATCAAAATAAAAAGTAAAGCTTAATAACTAGCGTTTAAAAAAATCTAAAGTGAATAGCTTTCATAAATGTTTTTTTTTTTTTTTTTTTAAATGCGTGAAATTTCAGCCTGAAAAGAGAAGATTTCTTAATAGATTGACAACAATGCTTCAGGTTTTATTTAAATGTTTTAATTAAAAAGTTTTCAAAAGGCGGATTAATTTCATATATTAGTTATGCTGAGACATATCAGAAAAGGAATCCCCATAAGATATCTTGAGATATTTTTACCTCAATTGAAGATTTACTGTTATTTCAAAAATACAATTAGTCAGGCAGTAAAAACAAATCCATTAAGGGAATGTATAACACTGGTTTTGTGAAACTGCAGAATAATAAATAGCATTTTAATTACGATTATGTATCTTTGTGATCTTAAAGTATTTAATAGATGTAGCATCTAGTTTGTAATACACATAAGAATTCTTCGCATAAAGATTAAATGGCACATTTACTGGAAATCATTTTATTTTATTGGTTATTTCCGTGTTCGACATTATTAATATTATTTTTCATCACATGACTTTAGGTTAAGTTGTTTAACAGATCTATATATTTAAAACGCTAAGCGATTTCTTTCGACAATCCGTGAGAACAAACTACTGCATCAAATTACATCATTTTTTTTAAATGAAAGATATTTGGACACAGATTTGTTATTGGGCATTCGTTTGTTCGAAAATTTATTTAATTAGCCGTAAATTTCAATTAAAATTTTACTTCTGCTAATGACGTCATAATCGGATAATGCCCACAGTTGCAAGGCATAGAGTTTATTCTCTGAACTCTGTGATTGCGAGGATATTAAGAGAAATAATGAATATTAAATGCACGCGGTTCTTAGGCCGAATTTTTTAATTTGCAAGTTAAGTTTCCGTAAAAATATTTATCCGCGTGTTTTAAAAGCGAATAAAAATTCATATTTATTGTGACGTCACGGGAATATTGTCCATTGGGTTTATTTTATCATTATGCATTATAACTTTGTTAATGCCATTTTTTCATTCCAGTTAAATGCAAAATATATTTTTATTTGTATGCATGGTGTTTAAGCATTAAAGTAACGGATATAAAGTACGTGTTAAAAGTTTGCGCCGGTGAAAATCACGTTATGCTTACCTTGAAATTCATTTTAACATTGATAAAACTAAAGAGAAAAATGTATATGATTATGATTGTGTCAACACGACGTAATTTTAACTGATTTTTCCACTCATATTTATAAAGATTAGAATTGAAGCCGTCATTGATTTCTTCATCTTGATTACATACCTTGATTACATGTTACCAATTACTTTTTTTAATTATAGGTTAGAAGATTTCCTTTTTTAATAAAAAAAATCACAAAAGTAAAGCATTTCAGGAAATTTAAAATTATTAAAAATAGAGTTAGGGTAGAAAAAAATCTTGAAATAATGATTGTATTTTTAGCTAGAATAAACAATGTAAGACTATAATATTTCATAAGAATTATTTTGGTAGGTTTATTATAAGTTCATTTAACAGTTCCTTATTAGCGCAAAGTCCTATTTCTTTCACTGCGAGTTTCTCTTTCGATGTCAAAAAATGGTTTTCGACTTTTGTACGCCAGCCAAAATATAGTGGCAATTTTTAGAAATGTACAACGGTTGTGACAACAAACAGCGATATCGCTTTAGCTTTCATCGCGGTTACATCACTTCTAAATACTACAAATTTCTATTTTTTACTACATTTTACAATTTCAATTCTTACATCATCAATTAGAAAGAAAATTAGCTTTCGATTGAAATTTATGTGAAAACTGCCGCTTAATGTAACGACTTTTTAAATAATTTTTAAGCATGAAGAGCTTTTCAATTCTATCTTATCAATGACCACCAGTTTGCTTCAGTAATGTAAAATAGCCCCTGGGAAAGTTGCCACAATTGAAAATAGAATTTCTAAACAATCATAAAAAGTGAATAATAATAATAATAATAATAATAATAAACAGTGATAAATCATAACATCAGATTATCCATAAGATAGAGCATTTTAGCGCTAAACAAAAATCTGTCAAAAGAAAAAAAAATCTATTTTTAGTTTCTGAATAGCATAAAATTGATATGTTGAATTCGTTCATGTATATGTTCCATCAGATATCAGAATATGCTAGGAATTGTATTTTTATATTTTATTACATTTGCCAACTGTATAAGAGGGAAAATATCCCCGACTGTGATGGAAAAGGGATAATCATCCTGATTATGCAAAGGAACCGAAGAAAAAATACAAATAAATTACACTTGAAAACATTAAAAATCTCCGTCATCGGCCAATTGATTTATTAGTGTAAAAAAAATTACATAAAAACTGATTAGCTTAAAACAATGGATGCGTTTTAGAATATATGGATTTGAAAAGAACAATGATTAAAGAAGACATTTTAAAACTTTTAATTTAAACATTTTAAAACTTTTTTAACGTCGAATTTTGACGGTGCTTTTGGGCAGATGCAGTGCACATGCGCATAGGAGCTCATTCGGTTGCATTATCACAGGTAGAGGGGAGGAGATGTGTTCTTTATTTACTATGTTCTTTGATTTACTGAATATGATATGACCGTAGGAATATACTATTTATATATACTTCATAGGTCCATCAAATTTTTTTCTTGCCGTGGGGAGTATGGCGGTAATGTCAAACTGATTTACATTACACAGCTGTTTACGGATTGTTTGTTTGGAGTTTGCATCGGAAATAGTACTGCATTTCACTAGGAGAAATTTTTTTTAAAAATAAAATATTTGAAAGGCTGTTTCATACGCACCCCTTCTTATGTAATAAAGAAGCTTATTTTACTGATATTGTTATAGTAATTTTTTTTCGTCAAGTTTTGACGGGTTTCATCTAGTAATTTTTTAAAATGCGCTTACAAGCAAATAACCAGTATCACAACAAAAAGTAAAGCTTAGTAACTAGCGTTAAAAAAAAAGAGAAATGAATAGCTTTTTTATTTTTTTTTTAAAAATGCGTAAAATTTCAGCCTGAAAAGAGATTTCTTAATAGATTTAACAATTATGCTTCGGTTTTATTTAAATGTTTTAATTAAAATTTTTTCAAAAGGTGGACTAATTTCATATATTAGTTATGCTGAGACATATCAGAAAATGGAATCCCCATAAGATATCTTGAAATAATGTAACAACAAAAGAAGATTTACTGTTATTTCCACAATACAGTTAGTCAGGCTGTAAAAACAAATCATTAAAGTCATGTATAAGACTGGTTTTGTGAAACTGCAGAATAATAAATAGTATTTCAATTTCGATTATGTATTTTCGTAGTCTTAAAGTGCTTGAGAGATGTAGTTTCTTGCTCGTAATACACATAAGAATTTTTCACATAAATAGCGCATTTCAGGAATTCGTTATTTTATTGGTTATTTTCTGTTTGTCATAATTAATATAATTTTTATCACATATCTTTAGGATGATAAGTTGTTTAGCAGATAATTTCTTAAAATGGACGTATACAAACAAATAACAAATATCACAAAAAAAGTAAAGCTTAGTAACTAGAGTTAAAAAATCAAACTAAAAATAATAGCTTTTATATATAGGTGATTTTTAATAATGCATTAAATATTTTAGCTTAAAAAGAAAATATTTCTTAATAACTTTAACAACAGTGCTTCAGTTTTAATCAAAAGTTTTCGGTATAAAATTTTTCAAAGTGCGGACTAATTTCATATATTAGTCATGCTTAGACATTTCAGGAAATAATCTCTATACATATTTTCAAATAATGTAACTTCAAAAGAAGGTTTACTGTTATTTCCAAAATGCAATTTCTAGTTAGGCTGTAAAGACAAATCCATTAAGGGAATGTTTAAAACAGGTTTTGGGAAACCGCAGAGTAATAAGAAGTATTTTAACTACGATTATGTATCTTCGTAGTCTTAAAATACTTGAGAGATGTAGTATCTTGTGTAAAATACACATTTGGCATAAATGGCACTTTTAATGGAATTCATTAATTTATTGATTATTTTCGTATTTGACATTATTAGTATTATTTTTCCTCATCACATATCTTTAGGTTGAAAAATTGTTTAACAGATAATTTCTTAAAATGGACTTAAAGCAAATAACCAATATCTCAACAAAAAGCAAAGCTTAGTAACTAGCGTTAAAAAAGAATAGCTTTCATAAATTAGATTTTTAAAAATGCCGGAAATTATTTAGCCTAAAAAGAAAAGATTTCTTCATAAATTTGACAACAATGCTTCAGCTTTAATTAAAAGTTTGCAGTATAAATATTTTTAAAAGTCGGATTAATTTGATATATTAGTGACACTAAGACATTTCAGAAAATGAAATCCCTATAGATATTTTAAAATAATGTAACTGCAAAAGAAGAGTTACTGTTCTCTACAGAATACAACAAGTTAGGCTACAAAGACAAATCCATTAAGGGAAACTTTAAGACTTGGTTTAGTGAAACCGCAAAATAATACATAGTATTTTAATTACGATTATGTATCATTGTGTCCTGAAAATTCTTGAGAGATGTAATATCTTATGCAAAATGCTATTATGAATTCTTCGCATAAAAGATTAAATGGCACATTTAATGGAATTCATTGTTTTATTGAATATTTTTGCGTCTGACAAGATTAATACTTTGTTGACCAACAATGTAATGTGAAATCACTTTTTATTAAGCTACTATTTTTTAATAATAATCTTCGCCTTATTTTATCGCAGATTTCTGCTATTAAATAATGCAAAGATATTTATTCAGAAATAGTGGTGACAAAAAACCATAAAAGCTAGCAGTCGTGCCATTATCTTTGTGACAGGTCGGCAATATGCTAACATTATTCCTTTTTCATTATGTTTAGGTTGATAAGTTACTAAACACATACTGTATAGATAACTATGAGTATTTTATTATACAAAACTGCGTTTCAATAAAAGTATACAAGACTTTCGTTACAATTCAGTAAATAGATAAACAAAATTCAGATGCACGTGAGATTTTATAAATAAATAATTATAAAAGTAACAATGTTTTTTTTTTTTAATTAAATATACTCTTTCATAGGTATTTAATGTTTATAGTGAATATCCTGCCTAATTTCATGACTGCAATTCATAATTAAAAAAAAAAAAGAAAAAAAACTGGTTTAACACGTTAATTTGGCTTGAGCGTTAAACTCGATTATAAAAAATTCATCGTTTTTTTTTTCACGTTTAATAATTGCTCTGTATATCTTTTAAGATATGGCAAAACGGAAAAAAGCATTATTTAATATCATTTTTAGAATTTCTAAATTGATTTCTCTACGCATAATCATAATTTATTGATGTGAAACTATTAATTGAATGTTGCTTTTTTTTTTTTTTTAAATACAGTGACCTTTCACTTATACGCGATACACGGTAATTATTTTTCAGCACCTGTTTCTTATTAAAGTACTTTTCTCCTTATTTAATCGCAGAATTTATAAATCGAATTTTACAGTTTTAAAACAGTGGTACGAAAAATCAATTACTGAACATCGCGTATAAGTGAGAGGTCACTGTATATTACACTCTGTATTTTGTACTTATATTTTCTGTTTCTTAATGTTTAAAATGTTTTGTTGTTGTAGCTTCATATCCAGTTGGCCTTTTTTGACGAGCGTGGTTTTGCGCTTAATTAAATCCATTGTTGCGTAAATATACTCGGATTGCCATGGAATTGATATATATGTTATTGAGGTTTGCTATGGCATGTTTGGTATTGAAAATAAAGTATATAGCGTTTATTGTTAACTTACAGGGACACTTAAAAATAATTCTATTACATTCCTGTCTATGGGAAAAAATTGTTTACGGGGAATTTTAATGATGTTACATATTTAAATTGATATATATCACTGTGGTTCACTACAAGTGGCTTACTATAGAATATGTATGGTGTGAATAACATTCAACGTTCATTTACAGGGACACACAAAATAATTCGGTTAGAGTACTGTCTGAGAACAACATTTGCTCGAAGGTGTATTTTAAGTTGTGCTACGTTTTTAAATCAAACTAAATTTTTGCCTATTACTTAGCGTGTATAAATTCTATAGATGATATACAGGGCAGCACAAAATATCTGTAGTACATTTCCGTTTATTGCAAAGGGGGAATTTACAACTGTGCTATGCGTTTCTTAACTGAACTAAATTTTAGCATACTATTTAATATATATACAAATCTATAGATCATATATAGGGTTGCACTTAAGAATTAGGATGTTTTCCTGACAATTAATGTTCATTTCTGAAATTGGGTTTTGAAATATGTTATGCGTTTTCCAATTTGTTTACTTAGGCAGTAAGCACACACAAAAAAAATTCTGACTATATGTTAAATAAATTGATATTTTTCTTTGTTTACTTTATTTTACAGTTAAATAACTACTTTAAAACAATATTTCTTTATGGAAAATAAACAATTATTAAATAGTTTGAACATTCTGCATTACAGGAGCAAAGTGGATTGTGGACCACTGTGCCCCGGTAGAGGGTGGTCCACTGTGCCCATGTTGAAGGTCATTAAATAATCATATTAATATTGTTTACAACTTTCCATTAAACATATTAACTTTACAGTTAAATAAAATCATGTATCTTACCTTTACAAAATCTTATTTATCTACAACATTTAATTATTAAAAAAAAATAAATATGATGATGAAAAATTTTACTGTTACATGCTCAAAATAACCAATCAGTATAAACTGTTTCACTCTGAGCTAAACATGTTCTCTGAAGGCTATAATTAATCAATTCAGTGCTGTTGTCCATTAGGATAGAAGAGCGGCTTAATTTTTTATTAAATAAATAAAATATTAGGGGATGGTCCACTGTGCCCATAGATCCAATGTGTACCGGTCTCCCCTATATATCTTAGTTCTTTGGCCACAGCATAATTTTAGAGCTTTGAAATCAGGAATACATTAGTATATATATATATATATATATATATATATACATTATTTTATCATCTACTTTTATGAACAAATTTCATGGGCGGGGATAGTTGAGCTTAAGCCGAAAGGTAGGCCTCCCCGCCCGGTTCGACTTTGACTTTGTTTACTTAGACATCATCTTTCATCTTATTAAAAAGGTGAAGTTTTGTTAAAATATTCTGGACGTGTTGGAAAGTGTATCCTAATTTATGCTTGACGCATGATTTTTCGTTCTTGTTAATATCATCCCGGACAACAGCGTGTTGTTAAATATTGATCGTTAAAGGCTAATTTCAGAATTAAAATCCGTGATTTCCTTGGAGACTACCAGACTAGTAAATCAGACTTCACTTAATCCCTTAAAGCTTTGTAATTTTAAACGTGCTTTTAAACAAATGCATGCTGGGTATAAATAATATATATACATGCTGGATACATATAATATATATACATGCTGTATATGTATACATGCTCACAGTATAACTTTAGATTTCATATATCATGATGTGATTGTATTTTCTCTCTCTCTTTTTTTTTTTTTTTTTTTTTTTTTTTTTTTTTTTTTTTTTTTTTTTGCAAGCGGTACTGAACTATAAAATAAATATATAAAACTGTACCAATTGTAATGTAATCCTTACTAAAATTATTACTGCGTCTTTTAAATTTTCAATAATTATTGAAAATATGCAATTTCGAAAACAGAACTTTCTGAAAAAGGCATAAAAAGTATATATTGCGAAATAATACCCATTTATCAATGATTTAGAACATTGAAAATATTTTTTTCACCGTGAATGTTTCGTGTCATTGTTTAAAGATTTTCAGAAAAGTAATATACTTTTTACGGAAAGGGAATAGAAAGTGTTAAAATGACTAAAAAAAATCTATTTATTATTATTATTATTATTATTATTATTATTATTATTATTAATGTGTTCGAACCTTTATGAATGTTGTAGAGCTGGCCTGATAAGAAAATTCCTAAAATTATGATCGAACGAGCCATAAACCGCGCAATAGCAAAACTTTAAACCCAAATTAACATTGTTTTTCAGCAGTAATAATAATTGCTATGAACATCATATAATGTGGTATTTTACTTTTTTGGCAACAATAATTTCAGGAAAACCTTTGATATACCTTTCATATGATACCATATGAAAGGTTTTAGAACCGGCTTCTGACATAGCCCACTTAACAATTCGTTAAAACATGCCTCTATAAATTTCGTACAAGTTGAGGCATTAACAAGTTCATCTTTTTTTAAATGAAGGAAATAAAATTCTCTACAAACTATATCGGGAAAACAAACAAACACAACATATTTTTCAAGTTATACCAAAAATATAATAAATTTTTATAAATTAAAATTTTTATTACACATTTAAAAATTTTTACATTTACAAAAGTATAATAAAAATAGAATTAGTTTAGTAAAAAAAAATATAAAAAATAATAACACTTTGTATTGTTTGAGGTATAATCAAGAAACAACGTAATAAGCAGTATGAAGATGAAATAACGGCTCAGAAATATAGAACCTTGACTTCAAAATTAGTCTTGCATATTAATTTTGTCGTACAATATTAAATCTTCATATATATATATATATATATATATATATATATATTTACAATTTAGCAAATATAGTTCAGTCTATAAAACATAAAGAAGTAAAAAAAGAAGTAATAATCCTTATACATTATTTCTCCTGTCAACATCCCTTTTACTCAGAAAATATGAAACGCAGAACAACGAATGAGATACCATATGAAAGGTTTTAGAACCGGCTTCTGACATAGCCCACTTAACAATTCGTTAAAACAAGTTTTTGATTAAAATTTGTTGAAATTATAAAATTAAATCGGCATTGTTTTCATGAAAGAAATGAAAGGTTTTCCTGAAATTATTGTTGCCAAAAAAGTAAAATACCACATTATATGATGCTCATAGCAATTATTATTAAAAACACAGCACAGGTTTATTTTATACTTATGATTAAAAAGCGAAATTGAAATTGAAATGTTTAGATTTATATTTCTAAATAACATGGTTTTCCCGAAGCGGATGACGTCATCCTCTAATGCTGTCAAAATACGATTGTTAATTTTTTTTTCTCGCGCGTGCCTTTAGCAATCTTGGATCAGTTTTTAGTCTAACTTTGATGGAATAAATTAGATGATATTCTGGCTTGACTAACAACTAAATGTTGTTTGCAGATATTTTTATCCTTGCTTTTTCTTTAGAAGTTTAAACCTGCATCTAATAAATATTACATATTGATTAAAAATGATACTTCTCTATTATCCCGTCGACCACTTTTCATAACAAAAAACTATCGCCAAATAAACGGGAGAACGTTGCCATTGGAATATAAAAAAAATATATATAAGAATTTAAGGACACAATATTTGTTTTAATTAATAAAATAACTACTAAATCAGTAAAACATAATGAAAAATACACGCAAATGTCGAATGTAAAAACAACTAGATGAATTAACAAACACGCATAATGATTCTGACATCAAGTAAATGGGACTGCATTTTTGGCGTTTAATCTTACAGTTTGGCGGTAGTTTTTTGTTATGAAAAGTGGTCGACGGGATAATAGAGAAGTACCTAAAAATATTAGATTTCAGTGCGAAATCTTCGCACGGGCCCTCTGGTCTAAATTAGTTTCAGGCTTCATAATAAACTATCAAACTTCATACAATTTTCGTCATAAACTATTCTGGTCCTCTTAATCCCATAAAACATTGTAAGTTTGAAAATACCAGTAAGGAATGCTACCTGAAAGTAATAACACAAGTAATTAGGAGATTAGTTTTTGATTTTCGTATCTTATCAACGTGACTTTTCTTTCTTCTAATAAAATGTTACTTGAATCTAATAAAATCTTTCTGCGTGGGGAAAATTGTGTGAATTTTTATCCTAACAAAGATTGTCCTTGTTATTGTTCAATGAAATAATAAATAATTCACAACTCCTCCTCCTAGAATTTAGATCGTAGAACTATAACATTAACAACAGGTACCCACCTGAACGAATTTGCTTAGACGAGTTAGACAAATAAACATCAACTGAGCAATAATGAAAAGTTTTATCCAAAATCAACTCGACCAATGGATCTTTTTACCGTATATCGAAATGTTTTTATAAAGGCATTCTATTATATCTTTATCAACATCTAATTGTCGTAATTTTCAGCACTGTAAACATGATTTCTTGTTTATAATAAGATAATTAAGAAAATGAATATTATAAATCTTTTCTAAATGTAGAATTAATATAAATATCTCCCCCTCCCCCCCCCCCCAAAAAAAAAAAAAAAATTATCTCATACCACACAAATACAATACACCGTTTAGTATTTAATATTTTTAAAACACAAAATTCCTATAAAATTTGCAACTTTACAATACAGCTTGCTTTTTTTAAAAGAACATCAAAATTGTAATTTGCTGAATAACGTTCTATTCTCCATTGATTTAGTTCAATGGAGTATTCGTATAAGTTCTCGACGAATTGGCTTAGACGAGTTAGACAAATAAACAAACATTAGCTGGGCAATAATGGAAAGTTCTCCAAACTTTTATCCAAAATCATCTCGACCAATGGATTTTTTTTTTTTTGATCGTATGTCGAAATTTTTTTATAAAGGCATTCTATTACATCTGTATCAACATCTAATTCTCGTATTTTCAGCACTGTAAACATGATTTCTTGTTCATAATAAGATAATTACGGAAATCATTATTATAAATATTTTCTAAGTGTAGAATTAATTTAGATATCTTCTCCCCCCCTTCCCCCCCCAAAAAAAAATCTCATACCACACAAATACAACACATCGTTTAGTATTTAATATTTTTAAAATACAAAATTCCTGTAAAATTTGTAACTTTACAAAATAGCTTGCTTTTTTTTTAAAGAACATCAAAATTGTAATTTGCTGAATAACGTTCTATTCTCCATTGATTTAGTTCAATGGAGTATTCGTATAAGTTCTGCACGAATTCGCTTAGACGAGTTAGACAAATAAACAAACATTAGCTGGGCAATAATGGAAAGTTCTCCAAACTTTTATCCAAAATCATCTCGACCAAAGGATTTTTTTTTTTTTTGATCGTATGTCGAAATTTTGTTATAAAGGCATTCTATTACATCTGTATCAACATCTAATTCTCGTATTTTCAGCACTGTAAACATGATTTCTTGTTCATAATAAGATAATTACGGAAATCATTATTATAAATATTTTCTAAGTGTAGAATTAATTTAGATATTTTCTCCCCCCCTTCCCCCCCCCCCCAAAAAAAAAAATCTTATACCACACAAATACAACACATCGTTTAGTATTTAATATTTTTAAAATACAAAATTCCTGTAAAATTTGTAACTTTACAAAATAGCTTGCTTTTTTTTTAAAGAACATCAAAATTGTAATTTGCTGAATAACGTTCTATTCTCCATTGATTTAGTTCAATGGAGTATTCGTATAAGTTCTCGACGAATTGGCTTAGACGAGTTAGACAAATAAACAAACATTAGCTGGGCAATAATGGAAAGTTCTCCAAACTTTTATCCAAAATCATCTCGACCAATGGATTTTTTTTTTTTTTTGATCGTATGTCGAAATTTTTTTATAAAGCCATTCTATTACATCTGTATCAACATCTAATTCTCGTATTTTCAGCACTGTAAACATGATTTCTTGTTCATAATAAGATAATTACGGAAATCATTATTATAAATATTTTCTAAGTGTAGAATTAATTTAGATATCTTCTCCCCCCCTTCCCCCCCAAAAAAAAAATCTCATACCACACAAATACAACACATCGTTTAGTATTTAATATTTTTAAAATACAAAATTCCTGTAAAATTTGTAACTTTACAAAATAGCTTGCTTTTTTTTTTAAAGAACATCAAAATTGTAATTTGCTGAATAACGTTCTATTCTCCATTGATTTAGTTCAATGGAGTATTCGTATAAGTTCTGCACGAATTCGCTTAGACGAGTTAGACAAATAAACAAACATTAGCTGGGCAATAATGGAAAGTTCTCCAAACTTTTATCCAAAATCATCTCGACCAATGGATTTTTTTTTTTTTTTTTGATCGTATGTTGAAATTTTTTTATAAAGGCATTCTATTTTATCTGTATCAACATCTAATTCTCATAATATTCAGTACTGTAAACATGATTTCTTGTTTATTATAAGATAATTAAGAAAATCATTATTGTAAATCTTTTCTAAGTGTAGAATTAATTTAGATATTTCCCTCCCTCCCGCCCCCCCCCCCAAAAAAAAAAAGAAAGATCTCATACCACACAAATACAACACATCGTTTAATATTTAATATATATAAAATACAAAATTCATATCAATTTGCAACTTTACAAAATAGCTTGCTTTTTTCAGAAGAACATCAAAATTGTAATTTGCTGAATAGCGTTCTATTCTTCATTGATTTAGTTCACTAGGGAAATTGACTTGCACGCATCTTTTAAAAAGTATCCGTAATCTTAGATATTGATCGCATAAAGCTAATTTTAGACTTAAAATGCATGCGTTTACGAAAAAGAAGATATCTTTGGCTTTGCTTGGAGACTATAAGATTAGTAGGTAACGCTTTACTTAAAGCTTTGTATCTTTAGAAACGTTTGTAAAAATGAAAACTGCGCACAACGGATGGCAGATTTGTCTGTAGATAAGATCAATATAAACAGGGAATTGCTTTAGATTTAATCTGTCATAGTGTGACTACTGATTTTGTTCTTTTAAAAGGGTATCCATTAATAATATAATAAATTATAAAACCTTGTAATAATATATTTCATTTAAATGCTACAAGGTGTAAATTAACAATATACTAAATGCACAGTAAAATAACTTTTATTAGGTTGTTTGACATGTTGCGGCTCACACCGAGCCATTTTCAAAAACAAATGAGAATATTCCATAATTACACGGTCTTTGAAGTTATTATTTGAAATGCTAGCATTTAATTTTAATGTACTTTTTTAAAAATTACGCACGTTACGATGCAGAATCTTTTAACTTACCGAAATTGTGGTTCGAGTTACTCCATGGTTACAGATAAGAAAATAAACAACCAAGTAAAAATAAAAGATAACATACGTAATTTTTTAAAAAAGTACATGAAAATTAAATGATAGTATTTTAAATAACTTCAATGACCGTGCAATTATCGAATTTCTCATTTGTTTTTGAAAATGGCTTGGAGTGAGTCGAAACATGTCAAACAACCTAATAAAAGTTATTTTACTGTGTTTATTATGTTGTTATTTACACCTTTTAGCATTAAAAGGAAATATAGGGTATCCATTATATTAAAATCTGATTTGCTGTTTATATTTCATATCTACTCCTCCGAGAATTTGATGAATTGCAAATTGAAATGAACACTAATAATTCGCAAAGATTTAATAATCTATATCTATACTATTATATAAAGATAGAACTCCTGACTGACTGACTGACTGATTCATCAATGCCCAGCCGAGGTTAACGAAAAAGAAAGGCTACCGCGGTGCTTTACTCGTATCTTTTTTTACAGACCGCCAGAGTCACGTGATGCTCGAATGCACCAATGCAGGTGTACGAAAAGAGTATCACGTCACTCTAGCGGTTTGTAAAAAAAGATAAGTGGAATACACCGCGGTAGCCTGTCTTTTTCGTTAGTATCGGCCCAGCTGAAACGACTAAAGTCAGGATCACGAAATTTGGACAGTGGATTGCTGCTATGACTGCTGAGGCAGGGAATCAGAAATGATTTTTGAAAACTGCCCCTCCCCCCCAGAAGGAGGTTAAAGAGAGTGGGTCGAAAGATTTAGGTCATTTCGCGATACCTAAGCAGCAGTTTTAGGTAGGAGCGTGAAATTCGGGAAAACAAATTTACTGAAAAATGGTTAAACACGTATTTCAGTGACTGTAGAAATTCACCCCCTAAGGAGGTTAAATGGAAGTAGGGTAAGTAATAAAAAATGACTCTTGCAATAATAGAGTTACAAAAATAAAAATAAAGTCGCAACAATAGTTACAACAATAAAATTATAACACTGAAATTACAGCAATGAGATACATAAAATACAATTCAACCAATCTGCTAAAAAGTAGTTAAACACGTATTTCAGCTATTTCAAGGATTTTGATCGCCAACATCGGCAGTGCAGACCTGCCAAGTCTCCGGCTTTTTGGATACCAGTAATTTAGTACAGAAAATGTTTTTTTTTTTAATCGGAGCATTTTGCAATTTAAAAGAACAACATTTTCTCAAAAAAAAATTACTGGTGTTCAAAAAGCCGGAGATTTGGCAACTCTGGCAGTGAACCCAATTATGGAATGATTAGACGAATAAAATAACTATTGCCGATTTTCGATTAGATTTTGCGTTAGGCATTTACCAAGGAAGTCAACACATTGTCTCTCCGAGCGAAGCTAGATATAATAAATAGAATAATAAATTTCGAAATTTAAATTAGGTTCCGAAATATGTATTTATTTATTATTTGCAATTTTTAAGAACGTTTCACTAATGATGGCAACTAAATTATTACATTATTGAGAAGAAAGGGGAAATAACAGCTGTCATAGTCATATTTTTATTGACGCGATTTTCTCATTAAATTTGAAAAGAAAAAGAATTGCGAATTTGAACAGATGGTGAAAACATTTCTTTATTAAATTTAATTTTTCAACAAAATTCGTAGAAATAAAAACATATGAATCAGTTATTTCTCGAAAAGAAGAAATCATTTGGCAACGAATTGACATGTAGATATTATTATATTGTACATTTTTGAGTTTTAGATTCAAAGAAAGATGTTAAATAAATTAAGCTTTTATTCAAAACAAGAATTGACCTTAAAGGAAAATCATATATTTTTCATTTAATTATTTTTAAAAGAGAGTGGTTATAACTTTTCGGAAGGCACTAAAAGCAGTGTTTCCAGTCTGCTACTTTTTTAACACTTTCCAACCTAGTTAGAAAGTGTTTATGACTTAGGTTTGTCTGACCGTCCGTTCGCGCTCTAACTCGCGTAAGTATGCACGGATGACCCAGAAATTATTGTATGTTATTGCCGTTTACTACAGCATGTTACCTATTGAAAATATTGTGTGTATCATAGTTTGTTTTTTTACAGGGACAGTCAAAAGTATTCCGTTACATTACAGTCCATGGGAAATAATCTTTTCAAGTGCATTTTGATGATGCTTCACCATCTGAAACATGATGAAATTGATTTATAATTATGAAGCAAATTACATGCTTCTTGTAGAATATGGAGTACAAAGCACTTATTATTCATTTACAGGGTCAAACAAAAGAATTCTGTTACACATCGTTCCACAGGGAAAAATCGTTTGCAGTGTAATTGAATTATGTTTCACTATTTCAAACATAATCAAAATTATAGGCATTACTGAGGTGCATTATAAATTGCTCGCTTAAAAGTATGATTTGCATTGCGTTTATCGTTCATTTACAGAGACACTTAAAATATATAGGTTACAGTCTTAATGCAATAATTACAGTCTATGTATGATAAGTGCGTTTTTTTAACTAAATTTTTTTATAGTACGTAATTCTACCTCAGTTGATCATATACAGGGATACAGAAGGGAATTCGTAAGTATTACAGATTATGGGAGTGAATTGCCTAAGGGTAGTTTTTAATTGTGTTACGCATTTTCCTGTTGAACTATGTTTAGTAGACTAATAGCAGTTAGTGAAATATAAATAAGTTGATTTGCAGGGCAATGCAAAGAACAAGATACATTGTCGCTTACAGTTGGTAATTGCTGGAAGTGAGTTTTAAGTTGCCTTATGCGTCTTTTTACCTGAACTGTGTTTTTTATATTTTATCTTAATATGCGGTGTGTACAAAAGACTTTAGATAATATACAGGGCTGTACAAAAGATATCGAGTGCATTTCCATCGATTGGCTAAATTTGCTAAATGTGAATTTTCTAATTGAACTTGGTTTTATTATGCTGTGTAATATATATCTAAATCTATAGATCATATACAGGGCTGCACAAAATAATTCCACTACTTTTTTTTTTACAATGGAAGGTAATGTCGGAAACTGTATTTTTCAATGTGTTATATATTTTCTAAACTGTCTACTTACATATCTTCTTTCACCTTATTTAACGGTAAAGTTTCGTTACAGTTTTCTGGATCTGTTGGAAAGTGTTTCATAATCTATGCTTGCCGCATGATTTTTCGTTCTTGTTTAAAAACTGGCATTACTTGAATGCCACCACTTTTTTAAAAATAGTATAAATTGCCTTATTTTCGCATTCTTTAATCTGTCATTACATAAGGCTACTTCAAAAATTGGTGGCAGCTAAAGAATTTTTTTTATTAGTAGCCAACTGGCAACACTAACTAAAAGTGGAATGGCACCGAGGGTATAAATGGCATTTACTAAGAATCTATTTTAATTCATAAAAGTGTAATGGTTTTGTATTAGTTCGTGAAAATCAAGTAATTTTCTTTTCGCAAGCTGTGAAATTAGAAGCTGAACCCTGAAAGAAGGAAATAATTTTGTCGAGGCTAAAGAAAAAGAAAGGCTACCGCGGTGCTTTGCGCGTATCATTTTTTTACAGACCGCCGGAGTCACGTGATGCTCGAATGCACCAATGCAGGTGTACGGAAAGAGCATCACGTCACTCTAGCGGTCTGTAAAAAAAGATAAGCGGAATGCACCGCGGTAGCCTGTCTTTTTCGTTAGCCTCGAATTTTGTCAAATGACGTCACTGAAAATGTGTATTTTCACTGAGAGAATTATCAATCTACTTTGTAAATTTTATTTTTTACTTGAAATTTTGTATTTAGTAAAATTAATATTATGATTATTTTCTGTATGTACAGTCCCAGAAAAAAAAAAAAAAGATCACATTCTAACTAACTTTGCCACAAATCTTTTTACAAAAATGGGATGATACCACTCAATTAGTAGTAATGTCTACTTATTATTATTAATGTTATGCTTACGGGGCTGCCAGTTGAAGCTGCCAGTGCTCTATACCAACTGAGCCATTCCTGTCGAATCTAGAGGACCTGATTCATCCAGTTAGCCTTATTGATCATAGCATTTGGTCTGATATCTGAATCAGCTCAACATAATAATCGCAGGTAATTTAGAACTCCAGATCAACATCTGGTGTTATCGGAGATATGGCTGAACGATATTTTTGGTTAACACAGGCTCCCAAAACACCCGCTTTTTGAGTACCAGTATTTACCCAGATTTTCTTTATATATGTTTCTTGCAAATTTTGTAAAAACCTATTCCGAAGTTTATTTCTATAGCAAATGTTATAAAAACCTACCATGACAATGGTTCTTACAAACTGCGGGTTTTCAAAAAGCGGATTATTTGGTAGCCCTGTTAACACTATCAGTTCACTTGAATGTGTTTGCCAAGATTATAACAACTACTCTAATGGGAGCTGAATTTCTAGGTTTGCGAGTGAAATGTTTCTGCAGCTGTTCATAAGTTAATCTACATAGACGAGCACAAACAATCGCTATTCTTTCTTCTGTTAAAAGCATTTTATAAGATCACCTGCAAATAAAGTGGATATAATAAAACGTTTTTAATATATCTTTAATATATATAGACTAGACTGATTATTAAGATATACTCAGGGATTAGATTTCTCCAACTTTTTGCATTCCAGTATAATATTATAGAAAATGTTTTTATTTTATTTAATTGGAACATTCTGCGATTTAACAGAACAACATTCTCTTTAAGATTATACTGATATGCAAAACGTTGGAGAAATATCATCCCTGTATATTTACAAAATTCTTAATTTCAAAGCAGTGACTATATCGTCGCTACCATGTCAAACTATCGTATATGAAAAATTGCATTTTTCATTACTTTTAAAAATGGGTCAATTTTCACCACTAAATTTTATTAGAACTCTTCGCCTAGTAAAAAAAATAATAAAATTTCTGTGAAGAACAGGATTGCCAGTTGGCTTCCTTTTTTATTCAGAGAGGCCGAATTCATACAGGAAATTTTGAAAGAAAAATTTATACTTTAAGTAATCTCGAAATAGACTGTCATTATATAAAGAAAAAAATGTCTATTTTAAATTTCTGGTATGGATTCAAAACTTCTGAATGAAAAAGGAGGGCAAACCTGGTGATGTTACAACTCTGCGTCTTTATTAAAATTTAGTGGTGACAATTGGCCCATTTCTAAAAGTAATGAAAAATGCATTTTTTCACATTCGATAGTTTGACATGGCAGCAACGATATAAGATAGTATACATACACACGAATCTGAAATTCGATGTACCAATTATTTCTTTAAAATATCGGTTAACTGTTGAAATAACTTTTATTAATATTGTTCAAACATTGGTTTATTAATATTAGAATCTTACTAAGCTTCGGAGAACTAATTTGCTTCAGGTTTCTTAAAAAGTCGTTTACCTATAATAGTTAGTTCATCGCAAGCAATGCAATTATGCTAAAATTTACCCTTATGAAATAAATTAAAATTCTCTTAGAAAATTTACTAAACAAAACTGGTAACATAAATTACTACGTTCTTTAAAAAATGATATCTCAAAATTTTATAATTAAGCTTTAGAGAAACTGGAGCAAGCTTTCTTACATTTCGTTTTCTAAAATATTCATTAAAACATTTAAATAAGATATTTTATGAAATTATTTTCTTTGTTTATTTGAATAATAACGCTATTTAGTTTGCGAAAATTCAGAAAAAGTATTTCCCAATTGCTTTCAAAAATTTCTGTTTTGAATATTGCTTTGAGACATAATTAGATTTCTTGAAATGAAAGCATATACATTGACAATTAAGTGTACAATTAAATGACTTTTTACGGATTCACAAATAGTTTCTCAGCTTCATTCAATTAAGTTAAAAGTCCATGTATTTCAGTTTTTAAATTTAAAAAACAATGTTTTATTTGTTTATTTCAAAGATATCGCTGTAAGTTTGCGAAAAAAATAAAGTAAAATAAATTCTACTCAATTGCCTTTTAAAATTTTCATTTTCAGTATTTCCTTGAGGCTTTTTAAGATTTCGATAGAAATTAATAAAATTGGTACAATCAAGTTTAAAAATAAATATATATTTATGGAAGCTTAGACATTTTTTTAATACTATCATTGAATAATGTTTAAGAGTTTTTTTATTTTTAAAATTATTGAATTTCTCCTAATAGTATTCATGAAAAAGGCGTTCCCATATTTTATACTATTGTAAAATTCACCCACATATAACACATACACGATAGAAAAAAAATGAAAATTCAATAAAATGGGATTAATGAAGAAATTCTCTTCTTAAAGCGACATGAATTGTAGCAACAAAAGTATACTATAAGTAAATAAAAAGAAGTCTTTATACATATTTCTTTTTAACTAGAAATTCTAGTTTACAAATTGAATTCTGGAAAAAATTAAAAATCGTACGGGACAAAATTTATTACTTTTAGACTAAAAGATTGAAAATGGGCTGCTTTTGCGAATGTCAAAATGTTTGAGAAATGCATGAGAATTTTTGCAACTGACATTTCTTAAGACTAAAATATAATTTAATATATGCTTGAAATAAATAAATAAATAATAATAATAATAATAATAATAATAATAATAATAATAATATAGGAAACAAATTAAAAAATTTTCGCCGTTGGCCTCATTAAAACTATAAATCTGTGTGAATCCCATTATTTTAAATTATTTTCTCGTTCCAGTATTTCGATTGTCAAAATTCCACCGTGCTAAAATACTTTATTCTAAATTCATTCTCTTAAAAAAATGGCTCTCATCGCGCTGTTAAAATTACGCACTTTTGTTTCATTAAATAAATGCATCCTAGAATCTAATTCCTTTTAAAAAACACCAATCTCCCAGCTAAAAATATTTTACTCTCTTGAAATAACAACCTACATATTTTTATTTATTTTATTTTATTTCCCTATGTTTTCTGACAAAATAATATTACTTCTCAAATTATGAAAGTTACTTTAGTCTCAATATAAAAATTTATCTTGGCATCTTCCCATGCTCGATAAAACCAATGTATTTCTTTTTTTCTTTTCTTCTCTTCTTATTTATTCGAAGGAATTAGATTTTCGAGAATATTCTGGAAGCATTTGTTTGCCGCGCTTTTTCCAGCTTACGGTAAAATCGCCTCGATATAAGAGCGCCGAAGAAATTAATCCGAACGCGCTGATTGGTCGGGAGACTTTTTAGTGAGCATGTATTCTGGAGCGTTCAGGAAATGATATACGGTGATTTCCCCGCGTAAGCGTCAGATTGTTCCTGGATATGGAAGTGCATGCAACCCCGGCGCGTACTCCACGATCGCGGAGCACTCTCTCCTTGGCCGCCGATAGATTCGAAAAAACACCTGCCTATACGAACCAAAATGTCTTCTTAAGTATTAAATTAAGTCACCAAGTTGCTTCACGGCATTAAAATCAGCATAGATGGATTTAGCTACGTGACGAGTAAAGCATAGCCATTTTCTGTTTTTGATATTCGAATAAAATGTGAACTGGAACGAACTTCCTCTTATTTTGAGTTCTGTACGTACACAATGAAGTGAATCCGACGCCCCGACTGAAAATTCCTCGGAGGAAGCCCTTGTCTTGAGTATGATTCTACAAAAAATATGGTGATCCAAGTGAAATCATGACATATATATATAAAGTAGCATGTAAATTTCTAAAAACATATATTTTTAAGTTTGTAAGTTCAGTTGTATTCGTATGTCTCAGATCAATTTTGTTAAAGGTGACACTCGCCAGGGAACACTTTTAGGATAATGTAAAATTATCTTACACCGTACAAGTGCGTATAACATTTTGTTTAGGCTATATCAACTGTAATTGTTCAAACTTAGCAAAATTGCAATTTAAAAATATATATATTTCTTAAAATAATAAAATGCAATATAATACATACAAATGATTAAAAACATGGCTTCTAGAGGTTTTTTGTTTTGTCTAATTCCTTCATAAGAGCAAAATAAATAATGCATTACTCTTAATTTATATTTAATTTCGTAGAAAAACAATTGTTTCTAATTTTTTGTGTACAATACGAATAAAAAGGTATACGTATAAAAAGAAAGATGAATTTTTAATATAGAAACAATTATCTAAATATTATAAGAAAGAAAAATATTAAGAAAGAAACCGAATAAAATGTTTACCCCACCATAAAATAATATTAAGCTGTAAATAATGAAACTAAGTAAATAAAACAAACACACACACACATTTTTGCAAGAGCTATTGGAAAATTATAAAAAATACTTTTCGTAAAAAATAATTTTTCTGTAGTTTAATTATATTACTTAATTCCAGTATCATTAAGATTTAAATTATCGTTAAAATTAACATGTTAATGTATTTTTAAAATGTGAAAACTCTACTTAAGAATTTTCTATTTAAAAATGTCAAAATTAAAAGTTTTCATTAAACAATTCGTTGTTGGAGCTATTTAAAATATGTTTTGAATCAAGCATATCTTTAAAATTATTTATAAACATTAGAAATAAAAACATGATAAATAAAAATATTACGAAAGAAACCGAATGAAATTTTTACCCTACCATAAAATAATGAAGCTGTAAAAAAGAAACTAATTTAATAAAAACAAACAAACACACACTTTTTGCTACAACTATTGGAAAATTATAGAAAATATTTTTTGTAAAAAATAAATTTTCTGTAGTTTAATTATATTATTTATTTTCAGTATCATTATGATTTAAATTATCGTTAAAATTAATAAGTTAATGTATTTTTAAAATGTGAAAACTCTACTTAAGAATTTTCTATTTAAAAATGTCTAAATTAAAAGTTTTCAGTAAACAATTCATTGTTGGAGCTATTTAAAATGCGTGTTAAATCAAGCATTTTATTAAAGTTATTTATAAACATTAGAAATAAAAACATCATAAATAAAAATATTAAGAAAGAAACTGAATAAAATTCTTACCCTACCACAAAATAATATGAAGCTGTAAAAAGTAAACTAAATTAATAAAACAAACACACACACACATTTTTGCAACAGCTTTTGGAAAATTATAAAAAATACTTTTTGTAAAAAATAAATTTTCTGTAGTTTAATTATATTATTTACTTTCAGTATCATTAAGATTTAAATTATCGTTAAAAGTAATATGTTAATGCATTTTTAAAATGTGAAAGCTCTACTTAAGAATTTTCTATTTAAAAATGTCGAAATTAAAAGTTTTCAGTAAACAATTCAATTTTGCAGCAATTTAAAATACGTGTTAAATGAAGCATTTCTTTAAAGTTATTTATAAACATTGAAGTCAGACACGTGGAAGTAATACGATAAAAGGAATTTCTTGTAAATTGTCGGTGTTAAATTTTTCAAATGACTGAACTTTAGTGTAATAAAATTAAACCAAGAATACCTTGAAAGCAGTTTCTTTAACTCCTTGAAGGGAGTTGATTCATTTTTGAACCACTTAATTTTAATCCCTAAACCGGCACCATAACTTTGGAATTAAATTTTTCCTTTTATTAACCCTTTCAGGTGCAAGCACTTGTGCTCCTGTAACGTTGAATTCCCACCGGAATTTAGTAAAGAATTTAGTTCAAAATAAAAATAAGCAAGTTTTTAACGTTTTCTCTTCAAAGTAAAATTTAATTAAAAGTTTCTGGTTTGAATCCGATTAAAATTAGGTGGTATAAAATATATACCACCGCCCCTCAAAGGGTTAAGTGCGTGGAGAAAAACCTTTACTCATTTTCAAGTACATTTGTGTGTAAATTTTGGTGTCAATCAATAATTTTAGAATTTACAAATAGAAGTCCTTTGCCTCTGAAAGTGTTAAAAATGGGATTGCAATATATAGTTTCCAACTTTTACGTGTTCTGTTACCACTAAAATTTTATAGAAATTTTTGCTTTAATTAATCGTTGTACACCGCTGGAACAATGTAGTTAGCTGAATGGAATACATAGTTGCATACCAACGGAAATTCCAGGATAAATGTAAGCGACTTGTGATGCTGCAAATAGGGAGCCGTCAGAAATATAAAAAAATAAAATAAAATTATTATGTTTAAAAACTTCAATACGTTTTTAATAGCACGAGGTTGACATCCCCTGTTTTCATCATATAATGCAAAAAATTAAATTCTATCCTAATCTAATAAATTTTTATTACCGCTCTGAGCGGATTGCCTGTATTTTTAATTTACCCGAAAATAGCTCAAATTGGCTCTAGAAAAAAATCTTTTATAGAATTATGGGTACTTTCGTGTGATAGCGGCCCCCCACAATTAGGATTATACCAGGTATGAGATTTCTCCGCTTTTTCTCATACCAGTATAATCTTAGAGAAAACGTTGTTCTGTTAAATCGTAAAATATTCCGATTAATTAAAAAAGTATTTTCTGTAAAATTATACTGGTATGTAAAAAAGCGGAGAAATCTCATCCCTGGATCATACCTAGGTTGCAGTTATGATTTCGCCTAGATTAGTGCAAATCTTTTTGACATACATCATATATACGCATATATATAGTCCAAACGCTCACATATGTGCCATAAACGTCATTATATTCATATTATTTAACTCTTATATGTCAAATATACGTCATATACGTTCTATACACATGTCATATATATACGTCATATGTGCATCATATATGACTCTAACTTCGTCATATACGTCACGAAATGTTATATGCATGATATATTATTATAATGTTATATATACAGGGTGATTATAAAAAAACTATCCCGATATATGAGCCCCTAACTGTCATACCGTTCACAGAAACTGAATGAAATTCCGGCTTAAAGTATTTTGAGGTATGCGCTCAAGAATCATGTGAAAAACAACAGTTACGATTACAGTGACAAAATTTCGAAAATTTCAAATGGCAACACCTACTTTTTTTATTGGAATGTGATCTTCACAGTGAAAAACCATAAAAAGCGTTGGAACGGTACCTGTAGCACGAAAATCGCCGGCGCTAGACAGACTAAGAAGAAAAGTGAAAACAACCAATAAAGGACAGAGAAGCAACAGAAAGTAAAACATTTTATTGTTCAGTGCTATCCACCATCTGCCGCATGTAAAGTGTCGTCGCGTGTAAAATGGAAAATGTATGAAACACAATAAAATGTTTTGTTTTCTGTTGCGTCTCTGTCCTTATTGGTTGTTTTCACTATTCTTCTTAGTCTGTCTAGCGCCGGCGATTTTCGTACTACAGGTACCGTTCCAACGCTTTTTATGGTTTTTCACTATGAAGATCACATTCCAATTAAAAAAAAAAATAGGTGTTGCTATTTGAAATTTTCGAAATTTTGTCACTGTAACCGTAACTGTTAGAATTTAACTTTTGTCTTTCATATGATTCTTGAGCGCATACCTCAAAATACTTTAACCAAAATTTCATTCAGTTTCTGTGAACGGTATGATAGTTAGGGGCTCATAAATCGGGATAGTGTTTTTATAATCACACTGTACTTTATAATTTGGCGATAAATGTTGGTCGCTTGGCGATTGATTCTCGGCGGCTGCTAAACACGAAAGTACCGAATTATGTTTAAAGAAGTATTAACACTAGAACCGCAGGAAATTTTACTAAAATTTTATAAAAATATTTTACACCAGAAATTTTATTTAAAACTATTTAACTTATTTATTTAAATTATTTTGGTAGCATATATTTAACTTGTTTTATGAGAAAATTTCTGGTGCGAATCAACGTCTACTCGTCATCGCGGTTCTAGTGTTAAGATACAAATTGAATTCTATAATTTATTTTTAAAAATTTAACTTAAAATATTACAGATGCATAGTTGCCAACATCCCTATTTTTTTCATACCAATATTTTTATGAAAAAATATTTGTTTTATGCAATTGTACTATTTAATAAAGCAAAAATTTTTGTAAGACTTTACTGGTATTGAAAATATCCGGAGGTTGGCAACTATGCGAAATAGTATAATCGTATTATTATAATATTCGACGAATTAGTATTGTAGTTATTTATATAATCAAATAATTTTAAATAATCGATTATAGATGGCATAGACACTTATGATTAGTTTTAATTTTTTATGACCGTCAAACATTTCTCTGCCTTTGCTTACAGTCTATCCCATGTTATATGAGTAAATTAGAATTATAATGAAGTTAGCGTAAACTTTATTTTTTTAAATAAAAAATATTGTATGATAGTTTAAAAATATATGAAACTGCTAATTGTAAAATTATTGATGGAATATTTCATAAAACGCTTTTAGAAATATGTGCAATATCTAATTCCAATTATATAACTATAAGAATATAACTATTTGCCACAACAGAATTTATTATTTATTCTGTATTTTCCTTTTCTATCTAATACTGATAAATATGCGGAATTACTTGTTTAGTGTATAAAATTATTTTCTGTACCCTTATTTTCATTAGACAGCTAAATTTAAAAGATGTGCAAGAAGACATATCCTTACGCTATACTTGACTAAATTTAAGTATTTCGTCCACATTAATCATTGCATTTCAGCAGACAGTGTAAGTAAAAACATATATAATAGTTATCAGTTATTTACTAGTTTAAAACCATAATTATTTACCACAAAGAATTCATTATATATTCTGTATTTTCCCTTTTTATCTAATACTTATAAATATGCTGAATTACTTGTTTAGTGTATAAAATTATTTTCTGTACCCTTATTTTCATTAGACCCCTAAATTAAAAATATGTACAAGAAGACATCTCCCTGCACTATACTTGTCTAAAGTTAAGCATTTCGTCCATATTAATCATTGCATTTCAGCAGACTGTGTAACTAAAAACATATATAATAGTTATCAGTTATTTACTAGTTTAAAACCATAATTATTTGCCACAAAAGAATTCATTATGTATTCTGTATTTTCCTTTTTTTATTTAATACTGATAAATATGCTGAATTACTTGTTTAGTGTATAAAATTATTTTCTGTACGTTTATTCTCATTAGACCGCTAAATTAAAAAGATGTACAAGAGGGCATCTCCTTGCGCTATACTTTACTAAATTTAAGTATTTCGTCCACATTAATCATTACATTTCAGCAGACTGTGTAAGTGAAAACATATATAATACAGTAGAGTCCCGCTATTCCGAACTAATGAGGACCAAACACTGTTCGGTTTAGCGGGAATTCGGAATAGGTGGATTTCATTAATAATAATCAACGTATTGACTTGTTAAGGCGTAAATTAAGTGCGGGACATCTGCAGGTGTCAGCTCTATACAGCGTTGATCGGCTCGTGGTGAACAGGTTCAGTGAAAGTGGGAAGGGAAGGGCAGTGACCTTCGACGACTCATCACCCCACCCTACCACTCCCCCTTCCTCCCGCGTTTCAAGAATTACTACCAGGATTATTACATTTCCGCTGCCACAGAGTATTGGCGTATAGATTCCGTGTTCTCCTTCCACTAGTCAAGAAAATTGCTGGCTGTGAAGAAGCAGAAGAAAGCTGTGTTGAGGAGTGTACTGCTGTTGACGACAATGGCCACCAAAAGTACGGAGACGAAGACGTCGCGTCGTAGCAATGGTGCAGGACTGATCAGCTGCGATCGACTCGGAGGAAAACGAGGAGGATGTGAACGATCAAACTGCACTCATATCACACACAGACACGGCAAATGCTCTTGACCTCGCCGTACGCTACATCGAACAACACGCTTCATTAACACTAAATGAGGTTATGTTCATGCGGTGATGGCGGAACATTGCATCCTCAAATCGATTCCGTCCTCTTCGTCAGAAAAAAAAATCACTGACTTTACTTCTTAAGTGTGCGTAAATTAGTTATTTTTTGTATTTAGCAGTGATTAAAATGATTCTACAGAATTGTATAAATGGAGCCGACATGTACTGTATGTAACCAGCTTTCATTCCAATTTGGTTTCAGGCGTTTTCATCAAAATTAGGATCTATGTATGTCTCTTTTTAATTTATTTATAACAATAAATGTACGTTTTTTCTCAAACTACTTTTTAATTTTTCCAGTTTTTAAGTTTAAAAAATCGGTATTTTTCTGAACTCTGTTCGGAATAGGCGGATTTTCGGAATAGCGGGACTCTACTGTAGTTATTAGTTATTTACTAGTTTAAAACCGCTATATAAAGCTTGAGAAATTAACCCTTATCTATAGTTGATAATGTAGTAATACCAATAATAATAATACTGTAGTAATAAAAATAACCTCATGTTATATATATTTATATGTTATTTATATGTTTATATGTTAATAATATATTTTTATGTTATTTATATCGTTTACACGTATTTATAAGTTTATATGTCAAGAGTAAATAATTTTCTATAAAACTGTATAACCTATTTATTTATTTATTTTAAATAAATATCGGTAGAGAACGGACGATGTAAACTACATAGGTGACAACGGTACTCTGTTTGACTCTGACTCTCTCTGTGTAGTCTCATTAGCACTTTTAAGCGCCGTTGTCACAAATGTGACCACTTAATTTTTATTTTAAACTGAACCCAGAATATTTTGATATAATTTTTCTTTTATAATAAACGTGGTGAAGAACACATATTTATCGCATTAACATCTTGTAAGTGTGAGTAGAGGAACACAGTAATATGAACACCCCCTTCCACCCCTTTAAAAAATATAAACCATGAAAAAAATCTGCAGAAAAACGAAATGACCAATTCTTGTAGCAACCTTATAAAAACGGGGTATGAAGCACCGGGAAAGAGATGAAAAGGATATGTCATTTTATAGAAAACAGCTAATTGAAAAAAGATAAAAGGTCAAGAAAAAGAGCGTATTCCACAGTTTAAACCTTCAAACTGCCACACTAAAAAAACATACTAAATGCATACAATAAGGTGAGAGCATCGGAAAAAGGTCTAACCTTTATAAAAGTAGTCATAAGTCAGACAATTGTAAAAAGTGTCGTGAAAATGTAAATGTGCGTGTATCTCTTCCACCTGTAACTGCAGAAATCGAAAAATAACATGTGGAATGACTGTATACCAAACAGAAACTAAAAAGAACACATTGGTAAAGAAATTATAGCTAAGGAATGCACCATGTAGCATATAAATTTATTCTATCCTTAAGTTGGAAAAACAGCAGCTAACGGGTTGAAATTTCGAATAAGCGCAAGGAAGGCTTTAATGTGCCCATAATTATATATTATATCACAGGGTTTCGAACTCTTTTACCAAAAAAAAATAATAGAATTTTTCGCCTTATATAAATGCAGAAAAGTATTACAAATGCTTCAATTAAACAAGATGTCTGCAATTTCTCCTATTTAAATATTAAATAGAAAAATTGTATTAAAAATATGTAGTAAAATCGTACGAACCCTGTATCAGGATACAGTGAAAATAGTGTTACCAAACGAGATACAAAGAGCTCAAATATTAACTGACTAAGATTAAATTAAAAAGTCCTTCCAGCCTGTACCGGGAGAAAAAGGCAGCTTTCCTATATCTTCGTTTTAAAATTTTAGCTAATGTTACACGAAAACAGCAAGTTAAAATGCAAAGAAACGTTTACAAAAGAATCGTTAATACTGAATTTGAATAAGAAATTCGCCAAATTTTTGAGCAATAGCCAAATTGGCTTCATTTATGAAGACTTATTTTGGTCGCCAAATGTCGCCAATTTTGGCGAGAATCTAGCTTTAACGGATATGAATATATAGTTTTACGCGTATGATTGGAAAAATTATTACAACAATGAAAGAAAATAATTTGCGAGTAATCGCGTTACTGTGCTGTTTTATTTCAAAATGTCAGACTGCATTTCAGAATTTCAAACTGCTCTATCTCAGCCATTTTTTAAGATAGAGGTAAACCAAAAAATGCTCTGGAATCCTTGTATTACTTATTATTATTATTACTTATTACTTATTATTATTGTGTACAAGGCCTAACACGTAATTAAAAAATAAATTTGAATTTATAACTTTTTTGTATATTTATTTGTTTTAAATTTTTAAATGGCCGCCATCTTGAAGCACAATGGCGGACCAAGCTGGCCGACGAACTCGGTCGAGACATTGGTGAGCTTAATACACACAATTGGTTTCATCGAAATTGATTTATAAATACGAGCGTTATCGTATGACATAGGTCAGATATATATATGGATATATCTATATATATATAAATCAACATTTGAGCGGAGGGTGGTTTTGGGGTCTGGGGGTCATGATCGGTGAAAATATATCGAAATTTTCCGGAACTGTTTTCCTCCGAACGGCTGCAATAGGTAGCTTTATACTTTTTTGTATTGAAAGCTACCTAAAAGAAATATAATCATCAGAATAAAAATCATGTTTAAACAGAATGGTCAGTAACCAAAATCTGCAAATATAGATGACTTTTGTTTTATTAATAAGATTAAGTTTTGATTATTTGTATTTTTTATCGAGTTTTTTTAATCAAAATTCGTTTATTCGCACCAATGACGAGTCATTAGCTCATGCAAGAAATAATCGCTGTGAAACCTCCCACTACAACGCAGATAAACGAATTTTTTAACTTAAGAATTGTGTCGTCTAGTTGCAAAACCGTCCATCTCCAAAAAGTAAAATTTTGAGAAAAAGCTGATTTTTTGCCACACTTAGCCAAAATAAGATTAGAACCAAAACTATTTAGTTTTATAGTCATTAAGGCAGTGTATTTGAAAACAAAAAATAAGGTGGCAGGGGCACATGAAATGAGGGGGTTATTTAAGTCTTTGTTTTGAATTTGGCCACCTTTGCAACTTACTTTGGAGTTGGCCGGTTTTGCAACAAACCAGAAACTAATTTTTGCTAAATTTAATGTGACATTGGGTTTTTAGGGGTAGCGAACACACAAAAATGTTCGAGGAAGCGTTGAGGAGCATTGGTAAGCTTTTGAAAAGTGCCACAGCTTGGATTTCTTGGATTACGAGTAGGGCAGTACGTGAAAAAAAAAATGCCAGAAATTATGAAAATGTAATCACAAATGTATTCTCTCAGATTTTAACTGTAGCAAAAGCCCGTTTATTCCGCATCTACAATCCTCAAAATACTAAAATTTAAAAAAAAAAATTAAATGGAAGAATATTTTATTAAAAAATTAAATAGATTAAAAAATTCTTAAATTTATCAGAGAAAAATCACTTACAGTTTTATGAAAGCAAAGGGAGAGGGCGTAGAAAAGTATTTTGCTTAAAGCATAAAAACATGTTAATCCACCTCTGGTTATCACAAGGTGAAATTTGGATTTTTTCCTTTTCCGCGTCGTAGGGTCACTTTTCTTCTTCCTTGATTGATTGGGAAATACTTCCTCCACAAACTTTTCCATAGTCAGATAAAACACGAAACTAAATTGTTAGAAACTTTGTATGCACCAAGGAGAAGCAGTCACAAGCCAGAGAAAACACTATAACATTAATCTTATCAACAAGTGAGAGGTTACTGTGGGGAGAAGCAGCAGAAGTGTCATCTAGCTGATATGGAGATGGCCGCTTTTGAACCTCACTAGTTTATGGATTTGGTCAGTTTTGCAGCACATCGTGATTTTCAAACGCATATATAACAAGGATTTGGCCAGCTTAGGCTTTTTTTTTTTATTACAGAAGGTAGAAAAGTTTACTTAGAACTTAAAAAGCTGAAAAAAACACATTTTCAAATTTTGAGGAGTTGGCCGGTTTTGCAACTAGACAACACAATTAATCGCAATAAATCCAAAATGCGATGGAGCCACACGATTTTCGCCAAACAAAGAATAGTCACCTTAATTCACCAGAGCATGCGCTAAAGAGAGATCATTCGTATACAGCGAACAATTTTCGCCAAACAATAAATGTTCGAATGAAATTATTCCACCGTGTATGTATAAAAGGAAAATATATCATCATCTGGAAACAATAATCATTCGAATGTCTTTAAGTAGAATTTTTCTATTTAATATTTAAATAGCAGAAATTGTAGACGCTTCTTTTAATTTCAGAATTCGTAATACTTTTCTGCATTTAAATAAGGCGAAAAATTCTATTAAAAATTGTGGTAAAAGCGTATGAACATTGACAAGGAGAGTGCCAAGCTTGGTAATCACAGATTTTGATTGTTTTTATATATGTTGTAGGGTAGAAGCCTCTTAGTCTCAGGTTTAATGGTTTTTATACAACGCTCCTTAGTTCTCGAGAAATGGGGGGGGGGGTCTAATATTATAACACAACTTAAATACTTACTTTGTAACAATATAACTGCGATGGTCGTTGCTCAGTTGGTATGGCGTCTGCTCGTTGTTCCGAGGGCCCGGGTTCGATGCCGGAACGCGCTACGTTTGTTTTTCTCATTTTTTTTAATAAATATACTTGTAATTATAATTTAATAATCTCAAAACAATTTTTGTTAACAAAATTAAATTTTAATTTAGCATTTTTGATTTTTTAAAAATCATTTTTAAAATGTATTCCATATATGCTTTATCAATGCAACGATATTGAACAATTGTGTCAGTTCATGATTGTAAAGAAACATCATTTATAAATTGCCATAACCAAACGCGTTAAAGTGAATGCGATGACAATACTAGTTTGATTTTAAAGTAAGAAGCAATAATTATATTAAAATTTAGCATAAGAATTAAATTACAAAATATTTATGTTTTATTTTATTGTAACTAGAGGGCCCCACAACAGACTTTGGTTATTTCTTTTTTTGAAAGTTTGGTGCAGTTAAGTGGAGTTTTTGTTTTCAATCTTTATCGCACAAGTGAGTATCATTCTATAACAGCTTATAATCGTATAAAAATGGAAGAAGCAAGCTGTAGTTCACAAGAAGATCAATCTGAAGAGTCGGAATTCGACGAAAATCAGAAAAGTGATGTCACAAATGCGTTGAAGCACTGTAAAATTTTATTACAAAACAATGGATTTTTAACAAATAATCCAGCATCTGAAATATCTTCGTTTTCTATTGCGATGGGCGAAGAATTCTATAATTCGATAGTAAATATGCTGATTTTGGAACGATTTTTTGAATTTTTACTAGTCAATAATAGATCCAATTTTTATAATGTTCCTTAAATGATGAGAGATGTTTAATAATGGTTTAAAAATCAAAAATGCTAAATTAAAATTTAATTATGTTAACAAATTTTTTTATTGAGATTATTAAATTATAATTACAAGTACATTTATAAAAATAAAATGAGAAAAATAAAAGCAGCGCGTTCCGGCATCGATACCGGGCCCTCGGAACAACGAGCAGACGCCATACTAACTGAGCTATGATCAACGCAGTTATTTCGCTACAAAGTAAGTATTTAAGTTATATTATAATATTATACCCCCCCCCATTTCTCGAGAACTAAGGAGCGTTGTATAAAATCCATTGAACCTGAGACTAAGGGGCTTCTACCCTACAACATATATAAAAATAATCAAAATCCGTGATTACCAAGCTTGGTACTCTCCGTGTGAGTTAGGATATATCACAATTAAAAATTTCCCTTTAGCAATTTCCGTCAATAAACGAAAATGTACGTGAGATCTTTTCAGCAGCCCTGTATATGATCTATAGAATTTATATGCACCAATTAACCCTTTCAGGAGCAAGCAATTCTGTTCCTGTAACGTCGAATTCACACCGATATTTACGAAAGAATTTAGTTCAAAATAAGAAAAAGCAATTTTTCAACTTTTCCTGTCAAAGTTAAAAAAGTAAAATTTAATTATGAGTTTCTGGTTCGAATCGGATTAATATAGGTGGGCAACTCAAAGGGTTAATATTTAAAAAAATAGCTACGTTCAAAAATGCACACCGTAACTGAAAAGGAGCTACCAGCAATTACTGTTCATAGACAGTACTGTAAATTCTATTGAGTGTCCCTGTAGATGAACGATACATTCTATGCATACGGTATTCTACAGTAATCGCATTATAGTGCACCTCAGAGACATGTATCAATTTGAATAAGCACTCTGCAAATCTGGTTTAAAATAATTGAAGAAGAAAATATTTTATGCTAATTTACAATAAATACTCGACATTTAATTAAAATAAAATAAAATAAGCCATTTTGGGTGGTTAAAATAAAAAATACATTTATTTTTATTTAATTTTTCTTTTTTCTTGATGAAACGCTGTCTCAAAAGTTTAAGCACTTTATGCAAATTTTTTTAGAAACACGGGATTGGCCGTGTGTAATGACGTTGTATGACATCATATTGCACTTTTATAAAAGTATAAAAGGTGAAGAAATTATATCCTCTCGTTTTAAAAATGCCAAAGGGTAAAAAATTCCCAAAATGTGAGATTTTGAAAGTTTTTAAATTGAAATCGCAAAATAAAACTGTTTCTGAAATTGCAAAAGTTTTAAATCGATCAAAGTGAGGTATATATCAATTACTCTCTAGAAATGATAATTTTAAGCGGAAACCAAGATGGGAACGACCACGTATGACGACTATTCAGACTGATCGGAGAATACGGAGATTGGTATCTAGACAAAATACGTCCATACGGCAAATTAAAAATAATCTCAGTGTACAGGTGTCCAAAGACACTGTACATAGACGTATTAAAAGAGTGTGATTACATCATACTAAAGAAAATGGCTCGCAAACCGTCTCTCAAATTATATCACGAACAGGCAAGAATGAACTGGGCAAAAACACATGTTCTACGGGGACAAATGGCTTGCTGTTTTATTCAGCGATGAGAAAAAGCGTAACTTAGATGGCCCTGATGGTTGGAACGCGTATTGGCATGAATTACGAAAGGAACCAAGGGCATTTTTCAGCAGCCAGCAAGGCGGTAAATCTGTTATGGTTTGTGGGGAGGGAGGGGGGGGGGCATTTGGATTCAATGACCAGACCTCTCTGGCTTTTCTAAAAGGAAGACAAGATTCAAAAAAGTATCAAGAGACGCTAAACCAACATTTGCTTCCATTCGATGACATTTTGGGAAGGTCCTGAATGGACTTTTCAACAAGACAATGCCTCAATCCACGTATCACATTGTAGAAAACTTTGGCTTTCTCAGAAAAATGTTAAAGTTTTTGACTGGCCAGTTTTAAGTCCAGATTTAAACCCGATTGAAAATGTCTGGGGTATTTTAACCCGCCAGGTTTACGGCAATGGAAAGCAGCATGACTCTATTGAAGAACTCCAAGAGGCTATTGAGAAAGCATGGTACTCTTTGCCACCAGAAACCCTACAAAAACTAATAATTTCGATGGACGCACGTTTATTTGAACTAATCCGAAATCACGGGAAAATAATTTGTAAGTAAAAGTTCTGTAAAAATTATAAATGTGGTTGTTTTTGACATTGTGCATAGACTAATGAGACAGTTTTTTTTTTTAACATTTTTTTATTACATTTTCTACAATTATGTAATTTATTTTTTTCTACATTTGATATCATTTATTTAAATAATGTTGTGAAATATGCAAATAAAAAATGTTATTTATTGTAACTTTTTATAATTCTTTGAAAATCATGCTTGTGCTTAAACTTTTGAGACAGACCTTAGACCGTAATTTAAAGGAATTGTTTGAGTGTCTCTGCAAAATAACCATAAATCCTACACACTTAATTTTTAATACCTATCATGCCATAGTAAACCCAAAGAACATATATCAATTTCAAGACAATCCGAGTATATTTACGCGAGTTAGAGCATCGGAAGACGGTAAACAAACAGACAAACCGAAATCATAAACACTCTTCAACCATGTTGGAAAGTGTTAAAAAGTCGTGTCAACCAAGCATCCTCAATTAAAAGAAGTACACCACTGGCAACACTGATTCTGAGGCAATAATCGATTTTGTGATTGTTTCGAGTTATACTCCTATAGTCGAAATATTCGAACGATTAGTAATAATCGAATTGTTCGAGTGATGGCTAAACGCTATCAAATATTGTTAAAAGTAAATTAGTTGTGTTGTTTTAACCCATTCGCTGCCAACCACGATTAGATTTTTCAATCTAAAATTAGGAATTCGTACCGGAAATTGCGAAAGAAGAATTTTTACTTTTTGCAATCACGATATGTCTGTAATTAAATAAAGTAAATATTACTATTAGTTTTTTCTGGTATGAATTTGAACTTTCTAAATAAAATAAAATTCCGGTAATTTTAACTCGTCAGTGAACGTGTTAAGCCACGATTAAAACAGGTTTTAAAATGTCGCGCTTGAAAATGTTGACAGCACAAAACATACGATATTTCAGAAACCAATAAATATATGAAGTTTATTAAATGCGATTAAAATTTTCCATAAAATCTTTATAAACATTAAATCAGTCATCTGAAAGTTATGCACTGAAAGGAAATTTTCCTGAAGTGCGTTGTGTTAAATTTGTTACAAGACAGAACTTAAAAGCAATATGCTGGAAATAATGCCAATCTTAATTACATTTTTTGAAATGAATATCATTGATGACAAATTTTATTAATAAATTCTTTTAATAAAATTCTTCACCTGGAAAACTTTAAATAGCAAATAAAATATAAATCTAAATTTCTCTCAACGGAAAATATTTTTTTCTTACCTTTTATGCAACTTTAATTGCAATAGAGCGGAATGTATATTGTTTTCAATAACTATGCAAACATTTGTTAATTTTCATGAATAAAGAAGACTCTCTAAATCGGTAATTATCAAGTTGTTACTTTTTCTAGTTAGGTTTTCGACCTTTATGATCTTTATGACCTTCTACAGTCATTAAAGTAACATTTTTATCAAATTTAAAAATAAAATTTGATATCTTTATACTTTACAGAGTTGGACCAGCGTAAATATTCAAATGAAAAAGACGAACGTTCAGTAATTTAATTTTGGAAGTTTATGTCAGCATGTATAAATTAAATTAATGTTAAAAATCAGGGAGTTAAGGAGATAAGGAATAGTTTTAGCCCTTGGCAGGGCCAATTTATTTTTTAATTTTCTTTATCTGTTTTAATTATTTAACAAAATCTAATAGATTGTATAATCTATTTCTAGTATACTATAAACTATACATCTCATATACTATATACTGTACATCTAGAATACATATACTATACATTTACGATACTGTAAATTCATCTGTTATCTAGTTGTGTTTTCATCTAACATACTATACAAAAATGCATCGTACTACACTAGTTATATATTATACTATATACTATACATGCCGTATATACATATTATACATTTGGTATACCATATACTATATTTTTGTATACTATATAAGTCCATCGTAGTATACTAGATACATACTATACATCTAGTATGCTATAGATCTAGTATACTACGGCGGATTTTTATCTGAAGACTAAATATATTATACAAAATTTGAAACATAGATTCTTTAGCAAATTTTTTATATTTCGATATTTTTTTACAATTAGAATTTTAGATACAATAATAACATCATCGTAATATTTACATATGTTATTAATGGAATAAAAAATTGATAAGTTGTGGTGTTATGAATCGTTCTTATCGAAAAATATGAAATGTTTATAAAAGAATACTGGGTTCGTACTCTTTTACCACAATTTTTAATAGAATTTTTCGCCTTATTTAAATGCAGAAATGTATTACAAATCTTGCAATTTAACGAGGTGTCTACAATTTCTGCTATTTAAATATTAAATAGAAGAATTCTATTAAAAAATTGTGGTAAGAGAGTACGAACCCTGGAATATAAAAATACATTAAAATCACCATACTGTAATATTGAGAAAGACTTACTTTTTTTGTCGTTTCAAGTATTTTTTTGCCACAGCAAATATTTGTGTTAATTGCTGCAGTCATCATAAAAATTAAATTGTAAGAAAGAATAGCTTTGTGTTTTAATATTTCTAGAAATGACAACGGCTCTATACTTTATTAAACATTAAATGCAAAATTTGAAACATGAACATTTTACGTATCTATAGCAAGATTTGGTAACATTTTCCCAATGTTGTGCCGAACTTATGCAAAAATATCCCTTCACGTGACAATACAATTTTAGAAAAATTTTGCGTACTTATAAAGAACGTCATACCGGGTAATCCAAAAATCACAAAAGACATAAAAGTTCAATAATTCTGGAAGTATAGACAATGGCACGAAGCGTTTTCGCAGAAATACACAAAAAGTATGATTTTTTTAAATAACGAAAAAAAAATATTGCAACAACAGTTACAGTTGCCACCGACAGGTGGCACTCCAGTTCATTTATTGTTTTGTTGTTTAGTTCTACTCTGTTTGTACAGTGATGCAGCAAAATTTACAATGAAGCTTATACGTTGGCAAAGCTGCAACTTCGCAGCGCCAGATGGAATGTCACACATGAGCACACTATACAGTGGCGTTATAAAATTTACGAAGTTCATTTTAGCAATAACAATGCGAAACAGATCAAATTATAAATACAACTTTGGCATGGAAAAATAACTCAGTATCGCCGTATTTTGAGAATTCTATGAACAAAATAATCTGCTGTGTTGGGAGATAGTGAGCAGCAATAAATAAAATCGTCTTATGAAGCCCAATTTGTAAGTAACACTGATTTTTGTGTATGTTGCAGATACGCAACACAGTGATACAAAGGGTTAAGTTTAGGCTCACGGAGCATGGCGCCCGGGAAGGAAGTACCATAATTTCCGGTGTATAAGCCGCGGGTAAAATAAGTCTGTATCAAACCAGAATTATTTTTAAAGAAATAAATTCAAATAACTGCCAAGATGTAAGACCTGACATTTCATTGAAAACAATTTCCGGTTTGAAACAGATATTTTTTTTAGCTGCGGCTTATACGCCGGAAATTACGGTACCATTATTTTCGAATAGGAACGAATAGAAATCGCCATAATATTTAAACACAGATTTTCTATCATAAATACTGTAAACATTTTTATTCGGAAATACCGAAGAATGTGTACCTCGGTTGCCAAAAGTTCTTAGTCGGGTCTTGAGTTTCCGATAAATTTTTGCAATACCCTTGAAAGTCTACGAACATTTATCTGAAAAATATCAAGATACTAGGTAATGTTAAATTTAATTATAGCTCCTTATGAATAAAGAAAAAGAAAAGGAATGATGTATTTGACATAATGTACTGACTCAAGCCCGTCTATTTTAAGAAAAAAAGGTGTACAATCTGTGTTTTCAAATAGTTCTCCTGAAAAATATCAAACTAGTAAAATACATTGAATTTAATTAAAATCTTTATGAAGCATACAAAAAAAAAAAAGAAAGAAAGAAAAAGAAAAAATAATGAAGAAATTAACGCGCAAACTTATCTAACAGTCTGTTCAAGAATGATCTATTTATATGGAAAATCAAATCTTTAAATTAACATTTCATTTCAAATAACCCAATTTCGATTGAAAATATGGAAGAATATAATTAATTTAAACAAAATAATAATTTTTAAAGGCATCTTTCTTTTTGCTTATGAAAAAATATATATCCTTTTGCTCTTTTAAAACACTAAAAACACTCACTAAAAACACTTTTTATTTTGCTTAAAAGACGTCAACATAAACCTTAAAGATGTTAAAACTTAAAATTTACCTGTTTCGATTTGTTCATCAAATCGTCATCAGAATATATACAAACTACAAATACAATATACATAAAAAACGAGAGATTAAATTAATTAAAAACCAGAGAGTCTGAACAGTCACTATGTGAAAGAAGGTACAACGCCCTCTATACTTTTAATTTTAACACCGCTCTTAGATTCATCTACAGACCGCATCCCACTATTATTCAACCACTCAACCCAAATCTTCGGAATATTAAAGGACAACGTATCATTACATGCTTTCGATCTTCTTAAATAAATTTCAATCGATTCCCTCACAAAAAGTTGAAAATAAAAACTGGAACAATAAATCAATTTAGCTTCATTAAATAGGATGTTGATGCTTCTCTCTATTATTTAACCTTGATAAGGCAGTATTCCCTCTCCCATACTTAATATCTGCAATATGCTCCTTACATCTAACATTGAATTTCCTCTGTGTCATATCAACATAATAATTTCTAACACCCCCCTCCCTAATAAATGGAATAACATAAACACCCGAAAGGTCACCCTTACTGACAGGATCAATTCTCGTGCTCAAAACCGTCCTTAATTTCGGGGGAGCCCTCGCGACTAAACTCAAACCAAATGCTTTTAAAGGAAATTTTATAAACTCGAATAAACCCGGATAATAACTCATAACCACTCTCTTCAAGATTTTTAGCACATTTCAATTACTACCTTTAATATGGCTTCGATATGTAGATGATATTTTTATTGTTTGGAGAGGAGGAGGTGTTAGTTTATCGGCATTCGTTCAGAAGTTAAATGCTATTGATGATAATATTAAATTTACGTTTGAACTTGAGAAAGATGGGACATTGCCTTTTTTAGATGTAGAGTTAAAGAGAGAGGGAAATGTGTTGGTTTGTTCTGTTTACAGGAAACCAATAGCTAATTTAAATATCATACCTTTTGATGTGTGCACTCCATATTCTTATAAGTTATCTACCTTCCGGTTCCTAATTAACAGAGCATTCAGGGTTTCTTCTGTAGAAGGGGGGTCAATTAGATAAAATTAGACTTATCGCTATTGACAACGGATATCGCGTGAATTCAGTTAATAAATTAATTCAGATCTGTATCACTAAAAGAACAAAGGTATTGGGGAAAATAAAGCGGATAGAGATGTTAAGTTGAAGAGAGTGGTTATGAGTTATTATCCGGGTTTATTCGAGTTTATAAAATTTCCTTTAAAAAGCATTTGGTTTGAGTTTAGTCGCGAGGGTTCCCCCGAAGTTAAAGACGGTTTTGAGCACGAGAATTGATCCTGTCAGTAAGGGTGACCTTTTGGATGTTTATGTTATTCCATTTATTAAGGAGGGGGTGTTAGAAATTATTATGTTGGTATGACACAGAGGAAATTCAATGTTAGATGTAAGGAGCATATTGCAGATATTAAGTATGGGAGAGGGAATACTGCCTTATCAAGGTTAAATAATAGAGAGAGCATCAACATCCTATTTAATGAAGCTAAATTGATTTATTGTTCCAGTTTTTATTTTCAAATTTTTGTGAGGGAATCTATTGAAATTTATTTAAGGAGCTCGAAAGCATGTAATCATACGTTGTCCTTTAATAGTCCGAAGATTTGGGTTGAGTGGTTGAATAATAGTGGGATGCGGTCTGTAAATGAATCTAAGAGCGGTGTTAAAATTAACCCCTTAATAGGTTCTTTTTTTTTTTTGGATACAATAAACTAAAAATATGGACAAAAAACCACTTTTTCCAAACTAAATATTTGCCTTGTATAATCGAAAATTTTCTAATAAAAATTTTTCTAAAAATAAATCGAATTTTGCGTTTAAAAATTATTGGTGGCCAAATTATTTGGATAACAGAACAAGCAAACTCTTTTTGCGCGTACGGTGTACGGGCAAACCACTTAAGGGGTTAAAAGTATAGAGGGCGTTGTACCTTCTTTCACATAGTGACTGTTCAGACTCTCTGGTTTTAAATTAATTTAATCTCCCGTTTTTTACATCGTACATTGTATTTGTGGTTTGTATATATTCTGATGACGATTTGATGAACAAATTGAAACATGTAAACTTTAAATTTTAACATCTTTAAGGTTTATGTTGACGTCTTTTAAGCAAAAAAAAAAAAGTTTTTAGTGTATATTTAAAAGTTAATTCTAATGAACACATTTTGACGCTCCACTTTATTTGAAATACAATAACATTTGAATCCTTTTGCTCTTATTAAGTTTTTCATTATTTTTTAATGGTGTGAAATTTTAGATAGGTTTTATTTCTTTATCAATTAAATTATAACTCACAATCTATTTACACAGAAAAAAAATAATTGTTAAATAAACGCAGTCCGCGGACACTGAATTAATGTTCGTCTGAAAAAATATCAAGACAGTAAATGGTGTTAAATGTAATTACAGTTCCTAATGCAACCAATGCTGTTAAATTTAATTACTCCTCTTAATGCAGCCGGCGACATAAAGGAAAAAAATAACGTTGGATTTAACGTACGTAAATAACAAGATATTGATTATACAAATTTGATCACAATTATTTTTTTCAATGAATAAAAATGACAACAATGGGCTTAACATACGCCCAAATTTTAATCTAATTTTCTACGAATGGCAAACTAATTTTGAGGTGTAATAAAGATATAAACCAATGGTGGATTAAGCATTTATTCTAAAATCATGCACTGGAATTGTTAGTGTGAAAAAACCGTTCTTTCTTTAACCACTTATTCTTTAAATATTACGATGCTAATAGAAGTAAATATTTTGAAGTAATCCAAATGATAAATCTTAGTAGGTTTCCTAAACAATGAAGTGCCTGCTGTTTGCTGTCTCGAAAAATTAAATGTATAGGATAAAAAGATTAAAGGATTAGAATTTTAAGCCAAGAATTCTACTTAAAAAAAACCTCAATTTTCAGGTTTTAAATGAAAAAAATAGCATTTTAAATATAAAACGACTTAAATTTTAAAGGAGTAAAATTTTAATTTTGCTGTGTTGGTTTGAGATGTTGAATAAATTGGATTTTTTTTTTTTTTTGTATTTTCTTCTGTATTTTGTGGAATTGAGTTCGTAGTTTTCTCTTTTAACACTAATAAAATAATATAGTTCTTATTATAGATAAGCAAAATAATAATATAATAAAGTACTTACAGCTTAAAATCGTATGTGTCTTGAAATTTTTATGAAGGAAAAATTAAAATGTCCGTAACAAATTTTACAAACAAAAAGAGGTATAGGAAATCTTTAACAACAACCTCAAAGTTAAATTAATTAACATGTTCACCGCCGGGTTAAAATTATGGGAATTTTATTTTATTTAGAAAGTTCGAACTCATACCAGAAAATACTAATAGCAATGTTTAATTTATTTAATTGCAGACATTTCATTACTACATAAAATAAAAATCTTCTTTCGAAATTTGCGGTACGAATTCGTAATTTTAGATTGAAAAACCACGAGTATACACGTGATTGACAGCGACTGGGTTACAATATACGACACGATAGAAAGTATGCATCTATATAAGATTTTAAAAATAATAGGTTGAACTAAATGCTATATTGTGCGTCTTTATAAATAAGTAATGCAATTTCTATAAACACAATGCTGGGATTAAAAAAAAACTAGTATATTGTCACCATCAGAAAACTTTATTTTATATAAATCAGATCGTCTGCAACTAAAATTAAGTGACAATCTATTCACTCTTGAGACAGGGTTGATAGGTTGGCCTTAATTTAATTCAAAAATTTCGAATTCTTACTAGAAATTCAGAAATAAGAACTTTTACTTTAAGTAATCACGAACAACGGAACAATGTAGTTAGCATCATGGGATACCTAGTTGCAATCAACTGAATTTCCAGGTTAGATGTAATTTGCCTGTCTGTCATTAAATAAAGAAAAGAATATCGTAAAGAATTTCTGGTGTGAATGTGAAATTTCGAAATAAAAAAAAAATGTCAAACTGGCAACCCTGTCTTGAGATATGTAAATCGTAAAAACCAAAGAATAGAGGTGATTCCTGTTGAGCGGCATACATTCAAACCTAATAAGGATATATTTATGTCATGGTCTAACAGAATATGAAGTTTGGTGAAATTCCGTGCATTAGTTCTTGAGATATAGGTATCGCGTAAGTAATGGAAAAGCATAATATCAGCACCCCCTGTTGGGCGATTTACATCAAAAGTTAATCATCATTAATTTATGTCCAGGTCTAACTTAATCTGACGTTTGATTAAATTAAATTCTTGAGATAGAGCGTCCTCAAAATTTGTGTCACATTCAGACAGACAGACACACAGACACACGGATAGACATTTTCTAAAAACGGTCGAACCGTGTTCAGGAATTTCTAAAATGTATAAATTCGTTAAGAACCGGATGTCTAAATTTTCCACGAATCCAATACTTTCTTGCAAAGATAGAAGAAAGTAAGGAAAAAAATATAACAAATAGAAAACAAAAGCAGCTATGATGGAAGATTTTATTCACGTGCCAGAGAACTTTAAGCAAATAACTATTTTTGTTTAAAACTTTTAAAATACTTTTATTATACATGTTTTTCAAAAATCCTTCTTTTGTGTGTACGTGCATTATAAAAAATACCCATCGTTTAAATTTCATGACTTTAGGCAGGTGATTGATGCTGGGTGTTAAGAGTGTATGCAAAGTAATGCGAAGAAGCTCGTAAGCTAAATTTAAACCATCGGCAACATTCTTTAAAAACTTCTCGTTTGCGTTTTAATATTTTTAAATGATTTTTTTAATAGGATATCTGAGGTCAGTGACTAACCGGTTATCTTCGTACTTTTTCGATTTTGGTTACAGTTTTTTTCCGAAGACACTTTCAGTTTCGGAACCGGTTCCGAGACTGAAAGTCTTCTAAAAAAATAGAAAGAAAGAAACTGCAGCCAATATTGAAAAAGTACAAAAATACCCGGTTAGGTATCGACCTCAGATGTGCTACGCAAAAAGAAAATCATTTTAAATTTTGAAATGCAAACGAGAAAATTAAAAAGAACGTTGCCATTGATTTAACATTAATTGGACAGTGTTTTCAAGTTCGTAGTTTTTTTTGCGTAGGCTCTTAACACATTCGATCGAGTAAAATCAGGGTTCAATCAGGGCCTAACATGTCTAGGCAAGCCTTCTCGTAAAGAAATTTTTGTTTTAATTAATCATAGAATTATGATTCATAAAACTAAGACAGATTTCGATAGGGATAAAGTGATGGAAGTTTGCCTAGGTGGTAATCAAGCCCTACATTTAATAATGATATAATTGCTTCGTTCAAAAACTGCGGTTATAAATTATCTTTAGCACTTACAATTAAGAATATAACATTCCAAGCGGCGACTGAAAAAAAAAACTATCTCATTTATTAAAAGCTTAAAATTAAAAAATTTATATATTTTATTTATCATGGCAAAGCAAACGCTATAGGTTTGCTTTGTCAAAACGGGTACACAAAAGAGATAAAAGTTCACTTCCGGTGTGAATTTCCATCTCTTACTTAGTTCATTAAATAAAAGATGAAATCAATGCTAAAATGAATGTCTTCCAATTATCTATTAATAAACATACGATTGCTTGCTAACATCTGGGTACGACCAGTGGCAAACCTCTAAAAATTAGGGTTATTTTCGGACACTTAGTTCATTAATTAAAAGATCAAACCAAAGCTAAAATGCAGAGCTTACGTAAGTCTACTGAAATACATAGGGTTTCCTAGCGGTGCAACTAGTGACAACCTGCCAAAATTAGAGCTTATTTTTTCCACCTATGTTGTTGTTGTTGTTGTCGTGTCCATGGATATGCAAAAAGTCAAGAAATAAGGCCTCAGATATGGTCAAAAGTCCGAAGAACCACTGCCGTCAGCCTTGGTGCTTCAGGACTGTAAAGGATCTCCCGAAGTGGATCCATTAGCGGTAACCAGCCGAGTTATAAGATATCTGCGGTAATCAAAGCCATTAAATAATAAGCCTAGTCAGATAAATGGGAAACTTTTCGCAAGTTGAAAATAGCGCCATCTAGCGGTTGGGAGTGCTGCATTCGACACCAAGAATATTTTAATAAAATTTTGCTTCTAAAATTAAAGCTTAAAATAAAGAGTTCGTATTTTCTAAGAAAGTTGTTTGTAAATTCTGGTGTCAGTCAGTAATTTCACATTTTACGGACATAATTTGTCTGTGCCGGAAAGGGTTAATTGCATAGTGATGTAAATTTCCATCACTTTTTATTTAACTTTTAATAAATAAATCAACTTCTTCGCCACCACTATATTTATATAGAAATATCAATCGAGTAAATTTCCACCATTTTTTTTTATTATAGTTTTAGCTTTAATGTAAAAGATCCCAATAATTAGCAAGCTTTTAAAGGAAGTGCAAAAACAAAACATCGATAAAAATCGTATAAAATATCGATATAAATAAATCGTATCGTTTCTCTGCGACCCACTTCTGTTTTGTCCTCCTTCCGCAGCAGAGGTTTGGCGCTAGTGTGTCGCTAACAAATTTAACACTATCTGACTGGGCTTATTATTTAATGGCTTTGGCGGTAATGGATGGGCACTCGAAGATGTGTCTCGGAGTGAGCTGAGTTTACGGGCAATTCCTGCAATAAATATAGGTTCTTGTCCCATCAGGAAGGATCTTCATTCCTTTATAGTGATTTGTTCTTAATCTAGACGGAGCAGTTGCTACATTTCTAGGGCAATAAAAGTCAGTGAATGAAATCAAAGGCTTCCTAGAGGGCTGATTAAAAAGTCTAAATCTAGCCACAGCGTTCGCATCTGCAAGTGTGATGGTGGAACTTGGTTGGTCAAGATTTCGTGCCTCTTTGGCCAAAGCATATGCACACTCATTACCCTCGATGTTTACATGTCATTAGATTAAAGCAAAAATGTACAAAAATAGTCCTAAATTTTGGAAGGTTGTCACTAGTCTCACCCAGATTTCAGCAGACAACTCCATGTTTTAATAAGTTTTAGTAGAGAATTGTCAGAGCTTCATTTTAGCACTAGTTTTATCTTTTAATTAATTAAGCAAGTTACAAAAAATCGACCTAAATTTTGTATGGTTGCCGCTAGTCGCACATTGATTTCAATAGGTAACCCTATGTACACTGGCTTCCAAAAGTTAAGGTACAACCAGTTTTTTGATGCTCGCTATTAAAATAATGAAAATAAAGGTAAAAAATATGGTTTATAAGAATGATCATAAGTAACTTCAATAAAAGTTTATGAAAATATTATACCCATCTCAATTATTTTAATGTATTGGGTACTTCTATGTTTGTCAGGAGGAACTGCGAATATCCCACTTTGGAAATTTGTGTGAAATTTTTTTATGGTTGATGATCTTGAATTGTTGGCACTACAATAGTGTTGTCCATGTCTAGGAGATGTCGTTTACTTGATTCGTTAAGATGGCGGGCAATCTGATGTATGGAAATGGGGTTATCACAAGCTGGTGCTGCTAGACATCTTAGTGTGTCTCGTAGTGTGGTCCGAAGGTTCTGAGATCAATTTGAATCCAAAAATTCGGCATAAAGAAGACTTGTTCCAGACCGCTCATGGGCTACAACCCCTGCACAAGATCATTTTCTAGCACTTTTGCCCCGAAGTGGTAGCAACGTTACTGTGGCTCAGCTCATTTCAGATCATCGTAAACCAACAGGGATGACAATACCTGCAATTACGATGCCTAGACGTCTTCACAATTAAGGACTCTATGCAAGACGACCCGTTGTGTGTGGCTCTTTTAACCGACAACACAGAAATGCCCGTTTATGTTGGCCAAGAGAGCACATTACCTGGAACACACTACAGTGGGCTTCCATGCTGTTCACAGATGAGTCCCGGTTTGCTTTGGAGAGTGATTCAGTTCGTGCGATGATCTGTAGAGAACAAGGCATCAGATTCTACCTATGTAACATTGTTGAAAGATACAGTTATAGAGGAGGTGGAATCATGGTTTGAGCTGGAATCTCTCTTTTAGTCACAGTAACTTCCATGTGTGCCATGGAAGATTTCTGAAGGCTGTGAAATATCGGGACGAGATCCTTGCTCCGTTTGTCACATCGTATGGTGATGAATTAATCTGAATGTTTGATAATGCCAGATCGAATTGAACTAAAGTCGTTCATGAATATCTAGAGGATCAAGGTTTGGAGCGAATGGATTGGCCAGCACAATCTTCGGACCTGAACAGTATATAGCATCTTTAAGACTATCTCAGTAGACAGGTGGCTGTCGTACGTCCTCTTCCAAAGTTGTTAAATGAGCTGGAACAACTGTTGCTCCATGTATGGGAGTTGTTTCCCTTTCTAGTGTCTGACAACTTAATTGACAGTATGGAAAGTTGATGCCACAAAGGTATTATAGGCAGGGTCGGACACATACCTCATTAAAATCCATTTATTTAATTTTTTTTCACAAAAAATTGCTATTTATTTTTTTATCAAACAGTGGACTTTTGAAAAAAAATGCAATTATTTATTTGTAAATCATGCTTGATGCTAAAATTAAGTAAAATTCGATAAATAACTGTTTAAAGCACAATTCTTCTAAATTTCACGTTTTTATCATCATTTGTTTTCAAATTAGACGCAAAAGACTGGTTGTACCTTAACATTTGGAGGCGAGTGTACTTTATTAGAGGTATTTAAGCGATAGGTGTTAGCGTTGGTTTCAGCTTTTAATTGATGAACAACGTAGGTGCTCAAAATACAGAATAATTTTTGGAGAATTGTCCCTAGTTTCACTCTGATTTCACTCGGTAACCGTATATATTTCAATAGAGATCAGTAAGGTATACATTTTAGAACTGGTTTCCTTTTTTATTTAATGAAATAAGAAGATTACCAAACATTGACCGAACTTTTAGAGGGTCGCCACTAGCTGCACTGTGATTTCGCTAGGCGATCTTTTATACTTTAATAGAAATTTTTAAGCTCTGTGTGTTAGCTTGTGTTCGGTTTTTAATTAGTGAACTAGTTAGGTGCCCAAAATATGGTCTAATTTTATAGGGTAACCACCATCGCGATTTTACTAGACAACCTTCTATATTTCAATAGAGATAAGAAAGCTCTACATTTTGACGTTGGCGTCATCTTTTATTTAACCTTTTGAATCCCACAATAGCCGAAATCATCCCAATACTCCGAGACCCGTAATAGCCGTCTATAACTGAAAGGATTTTCCTTCTCCTTAAGTGAGTTGGTGTGCTGTCAAGGGGGTGGTCTCTTTCAGTGATAGATGGGGTAATGTGTTGACATTTATGGACCTAACAGAAAGAAAAACAAGAATTCTTCCCAGCAACAGGAGCAATGTTCACAATGATAAACAGAGGGGCGTAACAACTGTCGAGATTTGAATAAAAGGAGCAGGAAGAAGGGTCTTTTTCACTACAAACCTAGCGAAAAAGAGAGGGGACAAAAAGCGAGAATTTTGTTCTATTTTGTTAAGATTCTAAGGTCATTTAGTTTTTTAAAGCTTGGGATTTAAAAAGTTAAGGATCTAAGTAAGTGTTCAAAAAGAGAAGAAAATTTTTAGAGTATTGCCATTGGTCGTACACAGAGTTTAGCAGGCAACTCTATGTTTTATAATATAAAATTTTAAAATGCTCATTTTATCACAAATTTCATCTTTGAATTAATGGACTTAGTAAGAGATGGCAATTCACACCGGAAGTGAGCTTATATCTCTTCTCTGTACCCGCTTTAACTAGACAACCCTATCACATTTGCTTTGTCATGATAAATGCTATATTTTTTTCAGCTTTTAATAAGTGAGTTAGGTGTTTTTTGCAGTCGCCGCTTGGACTGTAAAGAATCCATAAAAATTATTGAGGTAGAACAGTTCATTTAGGGTTGCTAAACGGTGGGAATAATGAGAATTGTGTGTTTATACAACGTAGTCATGTAAGATATTATTTTACATTTCAATTTAATGCTGAATTCAAAGAAACAAATAACAGATCATAGAAATTACTTTTATTAAGAAAGTCACAAAAAAGTTGTAAGCTTTACTGTCTATGTCACATTTGCTTAAAATATGTTTTTAACTATGTTATGAACTTACCAGTTGAATCATATTTTAGAACGTAAAAAGATATTTTCAGAATATAAATAGACTCATATACAGGGTTGCGCAAACAAATTTAGAGTGCTGGAGAAATGAATTCGAATATTTTACCGACTAAGGGTGATAGTTGCTGAAATTGGGAATTCAACTGTGTTATGTATCTTATTATTTCACAGTATCAAAAGATACAGTTGCGTAAAAATATTCTGGTTATGGTATAAAGTGTTTCATAATCTATGCCTGATTTTTCTTTCTTGTTTTACATGCTCTTTATTTCTAAATTTTTACAGTGTTATATGCGATTTCATTGTCTTTAAACTCTTAAAAGGTTAGTTAATTCCTTGCGTGGATGTAGGTAGCGTCAGTCACAGTGATGTAAATGGCTGATGTGTTTGATTACCAGTATTATAATAAAGGTAAATTTGACTTATTCAATCCCATATATCTACAATTAAATACAGTGAAGAATATTTAAAAAAAAAATACCGGTGGCCAAGAACAATAAACTTTTGCGGCCATGTGATTTACACTACATTCACGCATGGAATTAGCCAAATTTAAGTTCTAGGAAATGAAAAAATAGGTTTAAAATAATATAATGGGGAAAAGTTTTTATATTTAATTTATTTAAAATGGTTTTTACCACCCCTTGTAAATAATTGGGTTTCACCCATTTCATAATTTGAAACAAAACTGAGAAGAAGAAAATTTACCATGAAGTATTAATAATAACAAGATTATAATTGAGAGAGAGCGCATTAATACGCCATAATTATTTTATACTGTCGGCATAATTTCTCGAACAAAGGCTAAAGTAATTAATTCCCTGCTATTCAGGCATTTCTTTTTCATAAGAATGATTAAATAAAAAAGCAGTTAATTATGCTTTTTAATTTTCGTACAGTTTTTTTTATACACAATAGGCCCTGCAGCATAATGATAGGAAGTTGCTTAAGCATATGTTTTTAACTAATTAGGCTTGAATTTAAGCCGTTTATTATCAATTTTTTTTAGTCAGCAGATACTTTTTCATAGAATTTAATCTTCTTTTAAATGAAAAATATGATTAAGTCTAAAACTTAGCATTCTATTAAAAATACCTTTATAACTTACAGTAGAAAATAAATAAAAGTTTCCAGTCATCCGAAGATATACTTTTAATTAACGAAATATAAAATATTTAAAAAAAAGATATAAGGCTTTGAAAAGCTAAATGTATTTAAGGAATAATTTAGAGAAAAGATTTACCTTAAGCATTAGAAGTTGGAGTATTTTTATTATTATTTGTATACTAATCCCCCCCCCCCCCCACTTCCCTCTCCAAAAAAAATGAAGCAGTTACAATATTTTAAGACTAGTGCTTCTTTATGTACGAATTTCCTATTCATAACAAGTAATTAAAATTCCGTACAACTCAATAACATCGAACATAATAATAAAAATAATTTAAGCGTAAATTTTTCGAGTATTTTACAGCGACTAATTGCTTTTAATTACTTTTCAACAAAATTTCTTACTAAGTTATAAGCATCCTTTAAAAAATTCGTCTAAAATTCTTCTTATAAAAAGTAAAAAACTAGTCGTTGGGGGCCACCGTAATGCTTACCCATCATGGATATGCAAAACATAAAATATGAAAATAAAACATATGTAAACTGTTTATAAAATGCATTGCAATTCGAATAAAATCCTGCCTTGATAACGTCATAAACTTTAAATGCTCTATTACTGAGTTGCGTAAGAGAAACATCCTTATAACTCTAAAAAAGATAATCCTATTAACTAAGAGTTTACTGCGTCGGATTAAGCGTCTCTTTGCTAATTAAAATATATCTTTGAATTGAAATTTGAATGAAATACAGGGTCATGAAAAATCGAAGAGTGTGGAAAATGTTATTAGAAATATCTCGGCAACTCATTATCCGTCCACTTCATTTTTAATACGAAATTTATGTTTTTTTTTATTGTCTTTTATATTCACTTCTTAAAATAAACAATTTCGAAAATTTTTATATATCTTTTATCAGAATGAATATTTCGAGAGTCCGAAAAAATAGTTCCGGATAATCGAGGTTATTGAAATTCAATAAGCTTCTTCCCATTATTATATACTAAGTACACACCAAATTTCAAGTCATTATCTCAATTTGTTCGGTAGATAGATTTTTTACAGACAGACACACACACACACACACACACAGAGAGACACATAGACGGACGGCAATTTTTTTTCTAAAAATATGTATTTCGGAATCTCCAGTGCCTGAAACGTGTAAATCCGTCAATTTTTTTTTTCGATTTTCAAAACGATTACAAGATTTACCCTATACTACGTATGATGGGTAAGTTATAAATAAGTATAAAGTATATACGTTAAAAATAAAGAAAATAACATTTTCTAGTTGCTTACTCAATATTATTTAATTAAGATCAAGAGAGTAAATAAATTAAGTATTTCTTTATGCAAGAATAAACAAGAACGAAAAATCATGCTTCAAGCATAGATTATGTAAAACTTTCCAACGCTTCCAAAATAATTTTACAAATCATACTGTTTAATAAGCTAAAAGATAACATCTAAGTAAACAATTTGGAAAACGCATAACATATTTAAAAATATAATTTCAGGAATTTCCAACATATACAAAATTCGGAAAAATTTCCAAATACTTTTATTCAGTCCTGTATAGGATCTATAGATTTGTATATATACTACATAGGATGCTAAATTTGAGTTCAGTTAGGAAACGCGTAGCACAGTTTAAAATTCTCCGTCTGGAGTTTCTGTCAATAAACGGAAATGTGTTCGCGAACTTTTGTGCTTCCCTGTATAGGATCTACAGAATCTATACACACCGCGTAATAGACAAAAAACGAGTTAAAATTAAAATCGCGTTCAGTAACTTAAAACGCACTTCCAGGAATTATTGTTAACAGACAGTAGAGAGTTCTTTTGTGCGTCCCTGTAAATGAACGATGACTGCTATACACACAATATTTTGTAGTAAGCCTCTTGTCACGCACCTTAGTGGTATATATAAATTTCAATGCGTTTAAAATAGTGAAACATTATTTAAATAAACCGCAGACGATTTTTCTCTATAGACGTAATGTAACGGAATTCTTTTGACTGTCCCTGTAAAGTAACTATAAGTGCTGTGCACACCCTATTCCATATTAAGCTTCTTATAATGCACCTTAGTGATATATATGAATTTCAATGCGTTTAAAATAGTGAAACATTATTTAAATAAACCGCAAATGATTTTTTCCCATAGACCGCAATGTAACGGAATTCTTTTGAGTGTCCCTGTAAACAAACTCTAAGCGCTACACACTTCCGTTAAACTAAGGAACATGCTATAGATAACGACAATAACATATAAAAATTGCAGAGCAATCCGAGCATATTTACGGGAGTTAGAGCACGGACAGACGGCCAGACAAACCGAAGTCATAAACACTTTCCAACTAGGTTGTAAAGTGTTAAAAAGAATAAAAAAGATAAAACAAAAAAACGACGGAGTTTTTGACGCACATATTTTAATTTAATATTCTTTATTTTAAGAATAGGCAAATTAAATGGAAATATTTTCAGCAGTTATTTTACTTTAGCAATCCATTATATCTGCAACAGGCGAGTGACTAATTCACTTATTTAAATAAAAGTAATAAAAAATAAATCTTTTTTGTCTTATGTAATCAAACGTTTTCTTAATTTCTCATTTATTGTATTCTTACTTTCAAAAATTAAGATATTTTATACAGATTTGGTTGCTTTAAAAAATGGATTTCTGACTGACAATTTACTTCTAATGTACTTCTAATAACCGAAAGTTATACAATTTTTTGCATATATAGATATACGAGCAGGAAAGACCGAGCTATGCTCGGTCAAATTAGCTTTGAGTTCAAATATCATGACCCATGACAAACAAAGCCCACTAATCAAATTCTCTCGAACATGTGACCAAGCCAATTGTCTACTTGTGCCCGAAATCCGTAGGATATAAAATTTAGTCAAAATAGTCTGAGTCATTTATAGATAAAATTAGATTGACCCACAGTGACCCAAAAATGACCCACTAATCGGATATTTTCGAGCATGTTAGCGATGCCCGATAAGTCCATGATTTTCTCGTGCCCAGAAACCGTAGTATACAAAATTTAGTTCAAATCGTATGAGCTGTTTTTAAGATGAAAATAGCTTGACCCATAATGACCCATGACCAAAATGACCCACTAATTGAAATTTCTCGAACATGTGACCAAGCCCAACAGTCTTCTCGTGCCCGAAAACCATGGGATGCAAAATTTAGTCAAAATAATCTGAGCCGTTTTTAGATAAAATTAGCTTGACCCACAGTGACTCAAAAATGGCCCACTAATTGAATTTTCTCGGACATGTGACCTAGTCCAAAGATTTTTTCGTGCCCGAAACTCGTAGAATACAAAATTTAATCAAAATAGTTTGAACGGTTTTTTAGATACAATTAACTTGACCCTGACCCATGGTGACCAAAATGACCCACTAATTGAATTTTCTCGAACATGTATCGTAGCTCAATGGTTTTCTATTGCCCCAAAACGGTAGGATGCAAAATTTCGTCAAAATCGTTGGAGCCGTTTTTAAGATAAAATTTGCATATATATATATAACCACACACACACACAAGATTTGCCCTTATTATAATATATAATGTGTGTGTGTGTATAAAGAAAGTTCGGGTATCATGGAACACTATTCACATTTGGGGTAATACATGTACTTCAACTATCTGCGAATAGTTTTTATAGACAAAAAATATTTTACGAAATGTCATTACTGCAAACAAATAATAATAATAGTAAACGTTTTTAAGGGCATCGTGAGATAGTCGGTAAGTATGGAATAGAGGGTTAAAAATGAAGAAAACGAACAAAATTTGGCAAAAGACAGATGTAATGGCAGCAAGAGAACATGATCAAAATATTGTGTCAGGGCTCCCAAATGGTCCGCATTTTGAATACCAGTATTTTCTTAGAAACGTTTTGTTTTTAAATTTTTCTTACACATTTTGTAGAAACCTACCCTGAAGGTTCGTTATACTGCAAATGTTACAGAAAACTACACTCATGTCCAAAATTAAGGTCACAAATATAAAATCTGTGAAAACTGATGAACTATTCACTGTGTTGCCACGAAATTTGGCACAGAGGTATATTACAATGGGAGAAAGAATATAGCAACATAACATTATGGAAAGGATTTTAATTGTGAATTAAGATACAGGGTATATTAAAAAGTGTTAAATCATGAATCGGAGATAAAGCATTTATCTCGGGAAAGGTATGTCTGATATGGAGTGTGACCACTGTGCACTGCTATACATCACAACGAGCTCTCTTACTGTTTATGAGGGTGTCAATAAATGTTTGTGGCAACAAAGCCCATTCTTCCAAAAGCGCGGCTTTTTATACCTGGAAGGTCCTAGGAGTGGGGTTAGGCTGTGCAATGGCTTTACCTAGACCATCCCAAACATGTTCAATAGGATTGAGGTCCAGAGATCTCGAGAGCCAATTCATACGGCGAATATCCTCCTCTTCAGGGAAATCATCAACAATATGAGCACTGTGAGACCTCGCATTATCGTCCATAAAAATGTAGTCTGGGCCTACAGCACCCCGGAACAACCTCACATAGGCTTCAAGGACCTCATCCCTATAGCGATGTGCATTGACAGTACCCGCATCGAAGACGTGCAGTGGTTACGGCAGCTCAACATTAAGCCGTCTCAGAGAAGGATTCCTGTGCCACCAAATCTGTCGATTTATTTTACGTAGGAGGGATGATAGCGAAATCCACGTTCTCTCCAGATGAAGATTCGACTAGAATAACTTTCTGTGGTGAATCCGGACTCAACGTCACGCACTGAAACGCACTGAAAAGAACACGCTTGGACACAACTCTTGTTGTGTCCAAAACTGATGTTTTCGGCTCCACAACAACTGGGATCTCCTGTTCGATACAGTGAAAGGGACACACACGACTGGATGCCGGACGTAAAGTGCCCTCTCTGCTAGTCGTCTATATACTGTTTGCCTAGAAATTCTTATTCCAGACGCAGCACTAAGATCACCAGCAAGATGAGGAGTCGTTGCCAGGCCTATGTCGTCGTGCGCTTAACGCCAAATAGCTATTCTGTGCAGGTGTCGTTGCTCTGTGGCGGTCTTGGCTGGCCTTCCTGGTGACATTGGGATGGTCTAGGAAGAACCATTGTACAGCGGAATCCCTCTGCCATGACTCGATAGGAGTTAAAAGCCGCGGTTTTGGAAGAAATGGCTTTGTTGCCACAAACATTTATTGACACCCTCATAAACTGTATGAGATCTCGTTGTGAGGCTTGTGTAGCAGTGCACAGTGGTCACACTCCATATCAGACATACTTTTCCTGAGATAAATGCTTTATCTCTGATTCATGATTTAACGCTTTTTAATATACCCTGTATTTTAATTCACAATTAAAATCTTTTCCATATTGTTATGTTGCTATATTCTTTCTCCCATTCTAATATACCTCTGTACCAAATTTCGTGGCAACACAGTGACTAGCCCATCCGTTTTCACAGATTTTATGTTTGTGACCTTAATTTTGGACATGAGTGTACTACGGAAATTTTTCATCCAAAATACTGGTATTCAAAATGCGGACCATTTGGGAGCAATGTAGTGTCTATATAGTCAGCCAATATACTAAAGATTCGCCCAAATCACAAATATAAGGATCTGCCTTTACATTTCCATAATCATGGGGTATTACAGGATATTGGTATTCTATGTAATCCGACACCGCCGATTTTGGGAAAAAATATTCTATGTTTATTGGTGTGAATCGCGAGCTAAAAAACATGTATTACATCATAAACTGGTAGTATTTCGGTGTACACTACGCTAAATTTCAATGTAAAGATATTACTTCGAATAATGAATAAAAAATATTGAAAAATTATTCCCTGAAACTTTTCAAAGACAAAAAACAAATATTTGTTCCCACAAAGTTTCCAATTTTTTCTTAGGAAATACTAGCAGAGTTGCCGAGTCTACGGCTTTTTGGATATCAGTATTTTAGTACAGAAAATATTATTTTATTTAGTCGAAGCATTCTGCGTTTGAAAAGAATAGCATTTATTCTATGGAAATACTGGTCTACAAACAGCCGGGGACTTGACAAATCTGTACTGACATTGGAAAAGCGGATACAGAAATATTAAAAAAAAAATGAACGTAAACTTCATTACAATTCCTCATGCAACGGAAGACAACGACAAGTACAACAAATGATTTTTCCCATGCGTAGGACTCGATCCGTTTTTTAAACATTGCTATTTAAAAAGTAAATATATTCCTTTTGGAACTCTCTTGGAAATTTTTAAGAATCCTAACCTGAAGATTGTTTTTCTTGCAAACGTTTTACAAATCTAAAAAAATAAAAAATTAAACAACCTAAAACAATTTTCTTCAGAAATATTGATATTCTAAAAGCGGATCAGTGCACATATGTATGCTGCATACGTATTTAATCTAATTTTATGAATGGAAAAATAATTTTACGATTTCAAAAATTAAAGATATAAAATAATGGAGGATATTTTTTTAAAAGCCTGTATGTATATGGCAGAATAATTTTGCTAAATCAGGGATGGTACGATTTTACCACAATTTTTTAATAGAATTTTTCGCCTTATTTAAATGCAGAAAAGTATTACAAATTCTGCAATTAAACGAGGCGTGTACGATTTCTGCTATTTAAATACAGGGTGTTTTTTTTTTAAACTGACACTGTTCAGAGCCGTCTGTAGCTCGTTCTAATAACTGGATTGACACAAAATTTTGTGAATGGACTAAGAAAGCCATGGGAAAAAAAGATTCCAACAAAAAAAAATTAGTTCCAATCACCACCGATAGGGGGAAATGTGGCGCTGTGGTCATTTATGCAACTGGGAATCAGCATAAAATACGGGCAAAAAATGAAAATGCAAATTTTTACTTACGCAAGCGACAGTAGCGCCAATAGTTTAAGTTATAAATGCATGCGAAAAACACCGAGAAACAATTTCAGCTTAGGTTGAAAATGAATCTCACGTTACCGCAGAACGCGTTACTTGTGAAGTTCTTATATTGTAACCAGTACAATGCACCAGCCGCTCTTCGTTTACTTAGAACACCCCATAAACTGCGCAAAGGACCTTTATCCGTTAATGTATTGAAAGGAATGATTCCGAAATTCGAAGAAACAGGCTCGCTAGCAGTTCGGTCAGGCAGAGGACGTAAACCAGTGGCAGAAAAAGTGATAATGGATGTTTCAACTGCGATCAACGAAAGGGAAAGTGTAAATGATGAATAAAACGTCGCATTTTATCCAAATTATTAATTTTGTCTGTTTCTGATGGGTTTTTTTTCAATAAACAGCGCCACATTTCCCCCTATCGGCGGTGATTGGAACTAATTTTTTTTTTTGTTGGAATCTTTTTTCCCATGGTTTTCTTAGTCCATTCACAAAATTTTGTGTCAATCCAGTTATTAGAACGAGCTACAGACGGCTCTGAATAGTGTCAGTTTAAAAAAAAACACCCTGTATTAAACTTACTGACCCCGTCCCGGTGATGCCCGGGCCCGTGATAATAAATTTTAATATAAAACCCATCAAGTTTTTATTATTTTATATCTTTAACCCTATTTTGTATGAAATTATATTTTAAATTATATTAAAAATTTGTAAGAAAATATTGATATTCAGGAATAAAAGCGCTATTTTTATTTTATTATTATTTTTTTTTTTATGTAGGGTTGTTTCATAGTTTTAAAATAAAAAGTTATTTTTCTCCGAACTCTTTGAAATCTTTATTGGTGATAAATAAAACTGTTTTACAGCCCGTGAAAAAATTTCGTGAAAAAATATTGCTATCTAGTTGTGAAAGAAATGTTTTCTTCTCCCCCCTTTTTTTTTTTTTTTTTTTTTTTTTGGTTTTCGCGTCGGCTCCTTTAACATATCGATAAAAAATAGCTCTCATCTTCCGAACTGTCTGACATTTCAATCGGTTATAACTATAACTGTATCCAAGATCTCTTTAAAAATTTTGAGAAACAATTTGCAATGCATATTTAGCAGTGAAAACATGAGCTCTTAAAAAAAAGCTTTAGCTTTCAATGTCAGAACAAAAATATATTAGAAGGTCTATGCTTGCAATGCAATGGTACGACTCCATCGACATTCAATCAACCCTTTTCAATCCCCATTGGCCAAACAGGTGAGCGCTAATCAATCTGGTTTCTGAGGGAAGAAGCCTTAAAAAACGTTGAAGCATGCGCAAAGAGACCCTTTTCGTGTTGGAATTTGACACAAAACGCTTTCTGTTTTAAATATATAGATAGAAAAATTAAACTGAAAAAATGTGGTAAAAGTGTACGAACCCTATGAATGTACAAAATTACTAAAATTAACTCTTTTAACAATTTGGTGTGTAAATAAAATAGAAGTAAATGTTTTGGAGTAAATCAATTCTTAGTTTAGAAAAAACAAAGGAAAATTGCATGCTGACTACGGTCAACATGGCTATGGTCAACATGATTAATCCGGTCATTATTAATAATGACCGTATTAATCATATTGACCGTAACATATATATATATATATGTCATCCTAAGTTACTTTATTATCACATCATTTTGTGAATTAAATTATAAAGAAGTAAACGAATAGAGTATTTTTCTTGTAATCTTAAAGGCTGCATAAAATTACGAGACATATTTTGTTGATGTAAGCAAAACTAAAACTTATTCTTGACTAACTTGATGTAAAAATAATAGAAGAAAAAAAATGAAGTAATTCGATACATATGTAACATTATTAGGGAGGTTAAACAAAAGAAACTTCATGTTGTCTTTCGAAATTAATTAGCTAGCTGTGAATACTAACGAAATTATACAGCTAGTATTTTAAGCAAAAAATTGTACTTTTAGAATTAAAATTAAACTCTTCAACTTTAAAATGACGTAACATGTGAAAATGACTTGTGTAACTAATAACCATCTAGAGGAAAAAGAAGATCGATATGTATATATGTTTCGGTCGATATGATTAATCCGGTCATTATTAATAATGACAGTATTAATCATATTGACCGTAACACACACACACATATATATATATATATATATATATATATATATATATATATATATAACCACTAATGAAACATTACCGAAACACCAACAAAAACTATGAAATTATGAATTAGTATGTAATAATTAATTGACAATGATAGTGTTCCCCAACACTCTGAATATAGATACCATATACTTATTTAACCCCTCTATGCATGAGTTTTTCTTTTACAATTTTTTTTTTATACATATATTAAATATTAGACACCAGAAATTTTAAGACAGATTTTTAACTTTGTTCAGCAACATAGTTCACGGGAAATTTACTTCATTAATATTTCTGTATAAATATAGTGGTGGCGAAGAAGTTGAATTATTTATTAAAAGTTAAATAAAAAGTGATGGAAATTTACATCACTATGCAATTAAGGGTTAAAAGAAGAAGGAAGTAAATTAAAAATTGAAAAAATAAAATTTGTGGAATTTAAACAGAATTTTCAGGTCCCAAATGCCTAAATACCACAAATAAAATGTGTGGTTTCATCATCATATTAGCCATAACATTGCTAAAGAATATGATTTTGGGGCTATATATATATATTAGATGTGTGTATGTGTGTGTGTGTATGTATATATATTTTTTAAATTAATTTTTGTCATCCCAAGTTACTTTATTATCACATAATTTTGTGAATTAAATTATAAAGATGTAAACGAATAGAGTATTTTTCTTGTAATCTTAAAGGCTGCATAAAATTTACAAGAGAAATTTTGTTGACTGTAAGCAAAAATAAAACTTATTCTTGAATAACTTGATTTAAAAATAATAGAAGAAAACAATTTAAAGTAATCAATTCATACGTAGCTTTATTAGGCAGGCTAAACAAGGGAAACTTCATATTGTCTTCCGAAATTAATTAAACAGCTGTGAGTGCTAATGAAATTACAGAGCGAGTATTTTAAGCATTAAATTGTAATTTTAGAATTAGAATTCGAGCTCTAGAGTTTTAAAATGAAAAAAAGATTTAATTCATTATATAAAACAGTGTTAGTAGGCTTTTACCACAATTTATAAAAGAATTTCTTTTATTTAATGTTTAAAAAACAGAAATTTTAGACGCTTCGCTTAATTGCAGGATTTGTAATACATTTCTGCATTTAAATAAAACGAAAAATTTTACAAAAAAAAAATGGTAAAAAAGTACGAATCCTGTAAAAGTTCAAAACTTTTAATTAGTAAATAAGATAAATTTTAATTGTAATTGTGTTAATATGAAATGCCAACTAAACAGTTTTTTTTTCTCATTGCATTATTTTATACGTTTATTTGTGTACGTCTTAGTTCCTTATTTAATCTTGTCACACAAAGCATAGCAGTCAAGTATAAGTTAAGTAATGAAAACGAAAATGTATGATTTTACTTTTAGTCTCGAAATTTTTACCCAAGGGAGTTTCAAGATAATCGGGCAAGTTTTGCAAACAAGAAGAGATTTATCATAAGATAAGCAATAGGCAGAGAAACGAAGTATTATTTTGTAAACTTCATGACCGAACATTTATATACAGAGTGTTCGTCAACTGCTTTTTCAAAGTAAGAAAAGCGGTGGTATCTAAGGCGATGAACATTTTTATGTCGAAACCAGGGTCCCAATCAGCATATTAAGACAAAAATCTATATGTCTCACTCCACGCCAAAACAGGATTTTCACACATGACTTTAAAAAAATGAAACTACTTTAGTGAAATTTTCAAAAGACTAAGCTGGTGCCGTGTGACATGTGAGGAGATCATAGACCAAATTTATAACTCAAACTTACCAAAATACAATTATTCAAATTTTGTGAATGTCTAGCATTTTCTGGCACTACAAACTCATTTCTCCGTTTTGACAGACATTTTTCAACGCGAGTTACAGATTTAAGTGGTCCATGTGTTCATCATTGCATTCCACTACTGAGTATAGTTGTGGTAGTACTCCTGATATAACACTAAACAGCAAATCAACTGGAATGGTTCTTAATTCCTTCTGCATTGCTTTTTTCTGTGCTGGAAAAGATAAACACCTGATACCGGGGCGAATACTGCTATTCAAACTGGGCATGCTCTTTCCAAGCAGTAATTTCTAGCAGCATTTTCTAATGAGTTTTCAAGGTAGATTTTACAATTTAACAAGGCGATGAAAACTATTGACAAAAACTGCTGGGAGTGAGCATGTCGAGATTGTATATCAGAATCCGCCATTGACCTGATATTATGTAGCCTAACAACAGGAAATCTCACAAAGTGTTTTGATGTAATTTTTATTTCACGTTGTGTAAGTTATATGATTACATCACCACCACGACATTACTTTCAGCACCGTTCACAACAGTCGGGATTTTGAATTTTATTTTCATGCCATTCTAAGTCCTGTGTAGAGAAAAATATTAGTCTGCAAATCGCGTCTCTTCGACACAGAGCACAGTCTGATTAGCGTCGGAACAGATTTCCACAATGCCATTATATGATAAGCCTGAACATATGAATGGAAGAAATTTCGCCAGTTGAAAATAGCACTCTCTTACGACTGGTATTTCTTTTTGCATGCCGGAAAAGGAAAAAACGTACCCAGAAAAAACAATAAATGAAATTGAAAAATCTTAATCGAAACGACGACCGCTACCTAGTCCTTAGTGAAAACCGCAACATGGACATTCCAGCTGCTACCATTTTCCTTGATGTCGCTAAGGCTTCCGATAAAGCCTAGCATGAGAGCCTTATTTTTAAATTAATTAAGCTCGGTATTCATGCCGACTCATTCACCTCATACATTTATACCTTAACACCCGCTTTTTGTACGTCCTTGTACTGCTAATTACGTTGTTACATTGATCCGGCTAACTAATAGGATTGTGATCCTGAATTTAAAATGCACGCTTCTGTCAAGTCAATTGAATGGGTAGGCGAATGGAAATTGGCGGATAATGTAATCTTTGAGTTACTTGGTTTTTTTTTTTTTTTTTTTTTTTTTTTTTTTTTGAGAACTCGCCGCAGGAGGGGAAAGTGACACTCATATATGTGAACAAAATTTGCAAATGCTGCTCACGCAGGGCTTTGGTTTTAAACACCGATCGCAGAAAAGGAAAGTGGCGCTAGGGAGCGTAAACAAATTTAACACGAACTGCGCACGCTCTAAGTATAATCACTCCGGATTTCTACCAGTAAATTAGAATAGAATTTTTCGTGTTATTTAAACGCATTATTCGTGCAGAATTTCTGTTCTAAATGAAGAAAATTTGCTTTTTGTTTTTACTGGTAACAGTTTGCCCCGGCAGTAATCAGGTATTGAACCAGACACATAATATATATGTAAATATATTACATTTTGTTTGTGCTCTGCACTTTTGAAACACCTTTTATTGATGTACTTTCTTAAACTTTTAAAAGAAAAATCAGAATCTTCAAATAGACTAAAACTTCAAGTGTTTATAAAAGTTTTCGCCTACAATTACAATTTTATTTACGAAGCTGTATCATGTGTATTTTTATGCAATCTGTTTCACGGAATCAAACATCGGTGGTGAAATACAAAAACGTTGAGTGTTTTTTACAATACATTACGAAACTGAGACAAAAAAAAACTCTGGCCTAAATGGTAAGAATTCACGTTTCATTTATTTTACTTTGCATAATTCCTTTGAGAAATCATTGGAGCCTATAATTTACTCTGATGCAAGGATTTTGTTTTGCAAGAAGCATTTAAACACTGAAAATAAGTAAATTCGCATCAAGATCTTTATTTTGTGTTTCAAGAATAAAAATAAAACCTTGAACATAATTATAATAAATTATTTCATTAAATATTTAAGCAATACGTGTCAGAATTTAAATTAGTTTTTAGAATTTTAGTTAGTCAAAATTACTTAGCCAGAATTTAAATTAGTACAACCATTTTTTTCCCCAATTATTCTTCATTATATCTTTTTTTTTTATTAAATAAAAAAATCCCAGTTTTGTACGTAAGTTTTTTGAATATATTTATGGGATATCAAATAAATGTTTTAGTTATTTAATCAATTTTACTTTCGTTAGAAATAAACAAGAACGAAAAATCATGCGTCAAGCATAGATTATGTAGCACTTTCCAACGCTTCCAAAATAATTTTACAAATCATACCGTTTAATAAGCTAAAAGATGACATCTAAGTAAACAGTTTGGAAAACGCATAATATATTTAAAAACATAATTTCAGGAATTTCCAACATATACAATATTCAGAAAAATATCCGAATACTTTTATTCAGCCCTGTATATGATCAATAGATTTGTATATATACTACATAGGATGGTAAATTTTAGTTCAGTTAGGAAACGCGTAGCACAGTTTAAAATTCTCATTCTGGAGTTTCTGTCAATAGACGGAAATGCATTCGAGAACTTTTGTGCTGCCCTGTATATAATCTACAGAATTTATACACACCAAGTAATAGACAAAAAGTGAGTTAAATTTAAAATCGCGTTCAGCGACTTAAAACGCACTTCCAGGAATTAATGTTAACAGACAGTAGAGAATTCTTTTGTGTGTCCCTGTAAATGAACAATGACAGCTATACGCACAATATTCTGCGGTAAGCCTCTTGTAATGCACCTTAGTGATATATATAAATTTCAATGCGTTTAAAATTGTGAAACATTATTTAATTAAACCGCAAACGATTTTTCTCCATAGACGCAATGTAACGGAATTCTTTTGACTGTCCCTGTAAAGTAACTATAAGTGCTATGCACACCCTATTCCATATTAAGCTTCTTGTTATGCACCTTCGTGATATATATATATATATATATATATATCAGTTACAATGTGTTTGCAATTGTGTAACATCATTAAAATAAACCGCAAATGATTTTCCCCATAGACCGTACTGTAACGGAATTCTTTTGAGCGTCCCTGTAAAAAAACTATAAGTTCTACACACTTCAGTTGAAATAGGGAACGTGCTATAGATAGCGACAATAACATATAAAAATTGCAGGTCAATCCGAGCATATTTACGGGAGTTAGAGCACGGCCAGACGGCAGACGGCCATACGGCCATACGGCAGTTAAACCGCAGGCATAAACACTTTTCAACTAGGTTGGAAAGTGTTAAAAAAATGAAAATATAAATTTCTATAATAATGGGTATGCTAAAGTGCAACGAACTTTTATCTTTAGTATCCATGGAAGAATAAGAAAAATTCGGGGGGAAGGCGGAGGGGCTGAGAGGTAGACAATTTTTACCACATTAATTATTTAAGGTTTGTACACCTGAGGAAAAAATACCTCATTTTTCGTAAAGTAATATTTGCCTTATTTAATGTAAAAAAATTCTGTTTTGAAATATGGCGTTCATTATTCTACGAAAATTCTCGTATTCAAATCTCTTAAATCCCTGAATTCCTTGAAGAGCACGCATGTGTACTGATCCACTAGAATGTGACCAGTAACTAAAACAGTCATAAAATGAGGCTTTTAACAGGTTAATGAGCATCACCTGAAATGTTGACATGAAATTAAACTACACGCAGAAATAATTCAATATATAAAAAAATAATTTTTATATGTTTACTTACCAAAAATTGGTAAAATGTCGTACATTTGAAAGAAATATCTGAATTGTATATATTTCCTCCATACAAATACTTTGGCTTAACGTCAGATTAATAATAATAGAAAAAATTACACTTTTAAACTAGTTTTTCGTAACAAATAATGATTTTGGACAAAGAATATTTTTATATGAATCATAAGAAATTGTATTCCAAAAAAATATAGAATAGCCTTTTACAATATTTATATATAATTCTTATAGAATTATTAATTCTTATTAGAATATAATGGTCACAATGAGTACACTTTATCAGAATAAGTCACAGAAGCGGGAAATTCTTCATCAGAGAACATCTGTCATAAATTTCTAAAAAGTATAATCGTCACAGCTTGGAACTTCCTTTCCTATCACGTGTCACGTGAGTGTCCCCTATCGGACAGCCTTGGATCCCCATTTCGTATATTGGCCAAGGATTCCCGGCCACTTCGCGAATTGGCCGGCCAAAACCCGAAATGCATGGTTCATTTCACGTACTTCGGGTTTTGGCCAGGAATCTCGGCCAATTCGCGAACTGGCCGGCCACTTCGCGAATTGGCCGAACTTCGGGTTTTGGCCGTAACATATATAAACTGAATTGTATATATAAACTGAGTTTTTATACTGATTTTATTATATGAATATAATAGACACGAAGATTTTTTAAAAATACAAATAAGGAAAAAGCTATTTAACATAAAGAAAATACACTCAGCATACGTGTAAAATTTATACGTGGTTTTAAAATAAAAAATTGTAATACAAAAGAATGGTATAAAAAACACATTTTCGAGCATTATTAAAATATTATTAAACATTTCAATAAACAACCATTTAGATTTTTGAGCAAATAGCTATTCGTTCGTACATTGTTGAAATATTCTTTGAATTTTTATGCATAAAAAATCCAGTCTTTTGTTTTTACCAATCTTTTCTTTATTAATGGAAAACAAAACATTTAGCATAATCGTATCAGTATGATGACATTTAGCATTTTACTAATAACAGGTATATAATTCACTTTATGTTGCTTGCATAATTTAAAGAAAATAGATTAAAAAAATTACTTTTGTGCTATACATGCGGTTTTTTTTTTTATAATTATTATTTTATTTTTAATGAATGAATGATGAAATAAAAAAAAATAATGAATGTTTTTTTTTCCTTTTGCTGCAGTTCTTAATGCACAATAAGCCCTGAAGGATTCTGATGAATCCTAATTTAAGCTTATATTTTTGAAAATACATGCTAGAAATTAAACGACTTAAACATTTTTGTTTAGTAGATATATTTTCACTGTTTCTAACGTACTTGTTAAAGAGAACATTTAAACTGGTCTAAATTTAAACTGTTTTTAATTAAAATTTAATTTAAGTTTTAATTAAAATAACTTTTTGTTATGTATCCTAATGTTAAAAACATTAGAAAAGAGAAAAATAAACGTTTCTTTATAATTAACTACACATCTTCATTTAATACGAGAAAAAATGGCAAATTTTACATAAGAAATAAAACATTGAAAATGTAATTGTAAAAAAAAAATGCTGAAGAATTTAAAAGGAATTATATTAAAATTAATTGAATTAATGAAAGGAATAATTATATTAATTAAAGGAAGTAAATTTTACATAAGAAATAAAACACTGAAAATGTGTAATTGTAAAAAAAAATGCTGAAGAATTTAAAAGGAAGTAGATACTAAAAGAATAACAGCAGAAATCATTGCAAGTATTATAACTTGGAATTATTTCAAGTAATTACAAGGTGGGATCATTACTAAGGATCAGCGTCCATAAGCCGTGTTTTTGGCTCATGAAATAAGACTAAAATTCGATTTTGTTATACTGACTTATTTATTTCACTTTTTAACATTTGAAGGTTTATCCTGTACGATTTCAACAATATTTTTTGCATTTTGTTCGAATTTATATGACTTACAGAAGCTCAAAGTTCGTATTATTCGTAGTTTTTGATGAAAAATACGCAATTTCGCCAAATTTTACCTCAATTTTTAATATATTTTTTAATATTTTACTATGAGCGCAGCTTTGCAACACTTTTATTTTTACATATATTGTACGTTTTGATATATTTTATAATATATGTAAAGAAGAAAGTGTTGCACGATTACGCTCATATAAATAATTGAGGTAAAATTGGGAGAAATTGCGTATTTTTCATCAAAAACTACAAATAATACGAAGTTTGAGCGTGTGTAAGTCATATAAATCCGAACAAAATGCAAAAACATATTGTTGAAATCGTACAGGATAAACCATCTAATATTAAAAAGTGAAATTAATAAGTCAGTATAACAAAATCGAGTTTAGACAAAAAACACGGCTTATGGACCCTGATCTTTTATACACACCAAAAAATTTAAAAAATATTTTTTCGTCTTATTTAATATAAAAATTTGTGACGGCCAGAGCAAAAAAACTTAGAGAGAGCAACACTACTTTTCTCTCCAACAGCCAGTAGTCAAAACAGAAGTAAATTGCAGGCGCCCAGTATGTAAATTTTGTTCGCATACATAAGCGTACTTCCGCCGCGAGTCTTTACAGCAAACACTGGAAGAAAATAAGAATAGCTACTATCAGTTCCTAGGTTCCATGACTTTATAGCAGCGTGGGTTTTCAAATCAAAGGCCACCCTTGATTTAGCATTCTACTTATTTTATTTTTTTATTAACATTTCATAATTTTTCTGTATGATTATTTTCTGGTGTAATAATTTTAATTTTCCAGTATGCAAAAAGGCTATCAGTCATAAGAGGGCGCTATTTTCAACTTGCGAAACTCCTCCCATTCATCTGCTCAGGTTTAATATATAAAGACTATGGTGATTTGGTGAATACATAATGTGAATATTTTGTATTTAAATGTAGTAGTTTCATGGGCTGAATTTATGTATTAACCCCATCGTGACGAGTGTCACGTATACGAGATGTAGCGGGTGATTAGAATCCTTGATTATTCCTACCAAAATATTTTAATAGTTTTTTTTACATATTTAACGTCAGCACTTATAACGCTTCAGCACGTCATCCATACACTCTTTATAAATTTCTCTAAAAACACATAGATGACTTCACAAACTGGTGTACTCAATGGCGCGTTAAACTTAATGAATTAAAAAGCTGCTATATACTTTTCTAAAAAATTCACTTACCCTAACAGTATTAACATCAATAAATTACTATTCCATGGACTGACGATACTAAATATCTGGAGGTTACCCTTGATAGAAGACTTACCTGGAATAAAAATTTTAAAAATATTAGAAGCAAAGTCGCTGGTATCTCTAAATCACTTTCACCTCTCCTTCAAAGTAATACACTTTCTATTAAAAATAAAGTTATTTTATATAACGCATGCATTCGATCTATCCTTACTTATGCTTGTCCGAACTAGGGTTCGCTATTAATACCAATATGAATTATCTGTACAAAGCCCATAATAAAAATTTTAAAATTATCAAGAATGGCCACCTTTACTTAAGAAACACTACTATCCGTAGATATCTCTGCACCACATCTTTAAAAATACGTACATCTCAACTTTCAAAAAATTGCTATAAAACTATTTACAACATCCCTAATGAAATCATAGCAGAATTGCCAGACTATTAGGTCTCCGACTGCAATAACCGTAAACGCCCATAATATGCTTTATTAATAGATGATGAATATTGAGTTTTCCTCTCTCCAATTATACTTTTTTTTTATCTTTTGTCTTTGTATTTAAAAAAAACTTTCTTTAGATTGCCTAGTGGGTTTTATTAATACAGTTTATTATTTCGTAACTTTTAAACTAAATGTATGGTCTTTGAAAGGAGTCTTTTTTTTTTCTTATTTGAGATGGGTTTGACCCTTGGTAGGTTTCGTCTTTCATTTTTTTTTTTATCTAATGGAAATTTTTTCATTTTTATTTACCTTTTTTACTATTTTGTTATACTTCTATTTCATTATTCTATTTTTAAATATTTTTATTTAATTTGTAACTTTTTAAATTTCTCACGGCTTCCTTTTTCAATTACCTATAACCTAGAAGTTCAGTTGATACGAAACTAGATATCCCATGCTGCTAACCACATTGTTCCATACTATTGAATAAAAAAAAATTCTATTTTGATTTACCGTTGGGAAAAGATGAAAACTTCTGTAAAAGACAATCGTCGCGAAGTGGTTAAAAGATAAATTCTAATTGATTCTTATATGTGTCACTGTGCAGTGTAGGGTTAAAGCAAGATATGCCTCGAAACATAATGATACGATACAATATCATTTAACCCTCTAAGCGTGTAGAACGTAATATTCCGTTCACTAAGCTCCAGGTTTCACTGCAATATATGCAATGTTTAAGATAATATAATTCTATAGATTTAATAAATTTTCAAAACATTGAAGAATGATTAATGCTCTCAAGTGTTACATTCATATTTGTAATTAAGTTTTATTTATAATGCTGAAAGAATCCTATTTTTTTAGCATTTAAAACAAAATGTAGAGAAAACAACATTACAATTTTACCCTTTTTCAAAACGCTCAGAGGGTTAAGCGTATAATTTTGACGATACATGCAAGAAATTAAGCGATAGAAAATCGGCGGATTTTTGTTGACACTTTAAATTTTTTTTTATAGAAGAAATAACTTGATCAAGTCTGAAATTTAACTTAATATTAAAAATAACTCTTTGTTTTGAGCTTTAATATGATATACATTAGAAATTGGATAAAAATAAAATATTCTATTTATCATATCAGCTTGTGTGGATTAATGAAGAATATATATATGCGCAAAAGAAATAAAATATTTAAAAGCTCTCCTAATACCAGATTTTAATTTGATGAGCATTCTTACCGTAATTTCGTTCAAATCTGGGTTCAAATTCTATTTCAAATCCCGCAAAGCTACCGTAATTTCCGACGTATAATCCGCGGATCAAACAATTCTGTTTCAACCCAGAAATTTTATTCAATAATTGAAGTCAAATATTTACAGCTATCTGATAAGTTACATTTTATAAAATAAAATTTGTGGGTCAAAACATAATTGTTTGATCCGCGGATTATACGCCGGAAATTACGGTAGTTTTGCGGGATTTGAACAATAAATTTAATTCTATTAAGTGGAACTAAACGCTCCCTGTGAAGAGCTTTTTTTCCGTTTTATTTATTAAGTTTGAACTTTTATTTTTTTCCTTGTTTGAAGCACAAAAACTTCAAAACAAAGAAAATGGGGTAAAAAAAAACAATGGTGCCAAAAGAGTTAAACAACTTACAATAAAAAGCCTACATATATACTAAACATTGCAAGTTGGAATGATAACCTGATTAGTGCAGGTAAAATAAACCAAAAATTGAGTAATGGACGACAGTTGATGGTCATTCACGAAAATTTAGGTAAGAACTTCGTTTTGATACTAGAACGGAAGGTCCGAGGACTACACTAAAAATAAAGTTGTTTTACTATGGTTTGGGGGGTCGGAACACTTACTATTCGAGAAGGGGGAAGAAAAATGGATCAATAAAAAAAATAATCGCAATAAACACCGACAGATGGCGCTTTTGATTGTGAAATGTAATGTGTAATATTGTGTACCGTGAAGGTGTTGCAAACCTCGATGACTTTACCGCATATCACGACATGTGCTAAACATCACTCCTTCCGCAGGTGAGCACGTCGTGCACCGTTTGGATAGTATCCTCCCGCACAATGGCTATGTGGAACCTGAACATGATCGGCACCGACATGCGAAAGCGTAACCACATTCACTGTGACATTTTCCAATAAATTAGGTGTGACATTCGGTTTGACGCCTCAATTCTTAGTTCTTGTATTACACATTACATTTCACACTCAGTAGCGCCATCTGTGGGTGATTACTGCAATTTATTTTATTGTTCCATTCTTCATCCCTCTTCTCGAATAGTAAGTGTACCAATTTTTGTTTCATTCGGGTTATTCCTTCGAGTTTCAGACAGCTCCGGATAGAGATACTTATGGTATAACCACCCTGTACTTAAATTGATATCCATCACTTAGGTGGATATCAACATGATTTATAATGAGTATAGAGTAAGTAGCAATAACAGTTCTTGTACAGGTACTCACAAAAGAATTCCATTACATTATGATCTATCGGGGAAAATGTTTTGCTGTTTATTTTAAAGATGTTACACTATTCAATGAAATTTATATAAATTACTGATGTGCATTACAGAATGTTTTCTATGGATTATTGAGTACGTAGAATTTATCATTTATTTACAGAAAGACTCAAAATTATTGTGCTATGGATTGACTATGAGCCATAATCTCCGGATATTCAAGGTAATGATGAAATTTTGAAACTCATTATATTTCTAGGAAATGTCCTTAGACAACCTTTGCTGATTTCAAATAAAGTAATTATATTTTAGAGCATTATATATATTTAATTTTAATTTTATACCGAATAAATGGATAGCAGAGATTTTCGGGTTGAAAATTAATACTATCTACTGTACTATATAAGTCTAAATTTTCTTAAGAACTGTTAAGTATGTTTGGCTGCGTGCCATCACTGAAATGGCGCATTGATAATCTCATGTTTGCACTTGGTAAATATGTATTAACTTAATTATATCCTGTATACACTTTGATTACCTATTTTGAAATAGGAGATTTGGTTAGTTTTGATGGAAGAACTTATTTAGTGTATTTTGAAAAAGTATTACAATTATATATATATATATATAACATGCCTTAATCGTGTAATTTTAATGTTTTCTGGGATAAAGACGACCACTTCTGTTGAAAGTTTTTTGTAGAGTTGTACAAACACTGAATGGCAGACATTGTTCTGCGTGATTTACAGCCATAATTGCATAATATCTCCACCACCACATTACAATACTGAAAATAGTCGGGATATTACAACTGGTACAGAGTAAAATAGCAGATCTAAGGGGATGTTTGCTACTGCCTTTGGTGCGATTTTTTCAGAGTTAGTAAAGGGCTGAGGATTTATAAAAAATGTAATTTTATGGTATCTGATCACAAATCACAAAATGTATTTTGATGTGATCCTAATTTTTACATCGTGTAAGCTTGCACCTTTCATACGATTTACATTCAAAATAAGTTTCAAGCAGCGCAATTCTCTGAATGCGTGATAAACATATTTTACTATGAATAACATAATAACATAGAACTTTATTCTCACACCAACCGAGCGCGAAAAGAACCAAACGATAAAAACTCAAGAACTAATGCAATAATGCGCAGACGATAAAATTTAATATTTAAAAAAAAATCACGGACAATGAGTTATTTAAGTTGGAGTATGGGAACTTTTAGGACACACCGTATTATATAAAGAGAGAACACCTGACTGACTGACTGACTGACTCATCAACAACCAGCTGAAACGACTAAAGTCAGGAACACGAAATTTGGGCTCCAGATTGTTGTTATGACCTAGGCAAGCAATAAGAAAGAAATTTTTAAAATCTCCACCTCCTGCCCACGAAGGCGGTTAAAGGAATGGTCAAAAGTTTTAGGTCATTTCGCATATATCAGCAGCAGTTTTAGGGAGGAGTGCGAAATTCAGGATAACCAACTGCTACCAAAATTGTTAAAAACGTATTTCAGCTATTCTAGAAATTCACACCCTAAGGGGTAAAATGGGGGTGGGTAGGTAAAAAAAGAATGAATCTTGTAACAATACAGTTACAAAAAATATAATCGCAACAATATAACCAACACTGAAATTATAACAAAGAAATTACAAGAATGTAATAGATAAAATACAACTAAACCAATCTGCTAAGAAATAGTTAAAGACGTATTTCAGCAATTTTAGCGATTGCGTCGCCAAAATCGGCGATGAACCCGATTATGGAAGATTAGACGAATAAGACAACTATTTCTGATTTTTGATTAGATATTTTGTGGAAGACATTTTTCCAAGGAAGTCGACACATTGTTTATCCGAGCGAAACCGGGACGGGTCGCTAGTATGGATATAAAATTACTAACCCCCTTAAAATATCAATTTTATTATCAATAATCTAAATTCACGCAATAAAAAATGTAAGAAATTTAAACAAGTCAATGATCGATAAAGCCTCAAAATTTTTTAAAGGGTTTAAGTTAGATAGATAATTATGAAAATATCCTGCTTTCTTGACATTTTGCAAAGTCATATGAAAATAACATTTAATTTATGAGGAAATATGTGCTGTGTTTTTCAAAAAGCTAAAAAACGTTCAACTATATAGAAGTAAAGTAAAAAAAAATTACGTGCATTAATCTTTCTTATATAATTAAAAGAAATCAAATAATGTAATATACAGGGTCATCGAAAAAGGGCGGACAGAATTGAGAGAATCATAACTCTAAAAGTAATTGAGTAAACACAATTATTTCTTTACAAAGTATTCGGCAATTATCCAAGATGTTATGTGTATGATGTAAGTATTGATGACAGAAAGAGCCCTTTTTCTGAAATTGATTCTTTAGGGTGACTGGCAATTTAGTTTCACAAATCTATACTACCTGTGTGTCCTAAAAGTTCCCGTACTGACGACATATGTATTTATTAAATTATCCAAGATACGTGTAAGATGTACATCATATATCGTACACATTTTCACTTACATGTAGCTATTAGGTAGCTTTCAATGCAAAAAAGTATAAAACTACCTATTGCAGCCGTTCGGAGGAAAGCAATTCCGGAAAATTTCGATATATTTTCACCGATCATGACCCCCAGACACCAAAAGAGAAATTGGCGAGAAATTTGCGCTAACGGATATGAATATATAGTTTTATGCGTATGATTAGGAAAATGATTACAACAATGAAAGAAAATAATTTGCGAGGAATCGCGTTCACTAAAACTCATAAATTAATCGTTGGTTTTTTGTAATGTGCTGTCTTGTTTGAAAATGTCAGCCACCCTAGAATTTCAAACTGCTCTATCTCAGCCATTTTTTAAGATAGAGGTAAAACAAAAAATGCTCCGGAATCCTTGTATCAAGGCCTAACACGTAAGTATAAAATAAATTTGAATTTTTAACTTTTTTATATATTTATTTTAGTTTTACATTTTTCAGCGGCGCCATCTTGAAACAAGATGGCGGACCAAGCTGGCCAACGAACTCGGTCAAGACATTAGTGATCTTAATACACACAATTAGTTTCATCAAAATCGATCTATAAATACGGGCATAATCGTATGACATAGATCATATATATATATATATATATATATATATATATATAAATCAACATTTGAACGGAGGGTGGTTTTGGGGTCTGGGGGTCATGATCGGTGAAAATATATCGAAATTTTCCGGAATTGCTTTCATCCGAACGGCTGCAATCGGTAGCTTTATACTTTTTTATATTGAAAGCTACCTAAAACCAACGATTCATTTATGAGTTTTAGTGAACGCGATTTCTCGCAAATTATTTTCTTTCATTGTTGTAATCATTTTCCTAATCATACGCATAAAACTATATATTTATATCCGTTAGCGCCAATTTCTCTCCAAACTTGGCGACAATTGGCGAAATATCGCCAAATTTGGCGACCGAAATAAATCTTTATAAATGAAGCCAATTTGGCTATAGCTCAATAATTTGGCGAATTTCTTATTCAAATTCAGTATTAACGAATCTTTTGTAAACGGTTTCTTTGCATTTTAGATTTCTGTTTTCGAGTAACATTAGCTAAAATTTTAAAACGAAGATATAGGAAAGCTACCTTTTCCTCCCGGTACAGGCCGGAAGGACTTTTTTAAAGTCGGGACATTCAGACGATGTGCAGAATCGATGATCTGAAACTGCAAATCGCATCATACATTTGCAATTTTCACCTTTTGCTTAGGCTATTCGTGTACATAGTGGATCCTTTCATACTAAATCGATGATGCTGAAGAACGTATTGACATTTTTCTCATACCTCCAATAGTTTTAGATTTATACGCTTTCCACTTCAGTATCACCAAAGAAAATTGCAAATGTGTGGTGCGATTTGCATTTTCACATCATCGATTCTGCGCATTGTCTGAATATCAAGACTTTGAAACAGCTACATCGACAAATCTTAGATGATTGCCGAGTACTTTGGAAAGAAATAATTGTGTTTACTGAATTACTTTTAGAGTTATGGTTCTTTCAAATCTGTTCAAACTTTTTCGATGACCCGGTATTTATTTATTCAACTCCACTTTCAGTTTCAGTAGAAATATAGTCTTGAAAACATAAATATCTATAATAATACAATGCTAGAGTGTAACAGACTCCAATCTTTATTTATTCAACACATGCAAAGATGTTAAGGAATAGGGTGGTGTGGGAGTAACAGTCAACATTTAACATGTTTCTGGATGTATAATATTACAAAAACATAATATTAAAACATAATATTAAAAAAACATGCATAACTTTATTACATTTTACAATTAATAAGAATAAACAATTTTTGGTATTTTGTTTATTAATCTGTATCACTTGTACTGGTGGAACAAAGTTTAATTACATGCGTTTAAACCATTAGCTATAACACCTTTCGATTTTTAGTACCCCTTTTTTAGTATGCTAACCTCTGTCTTAATTAATCACAAATTTTGTCATCAAATAAAACTGGTATATTCTATTCGGAAACTGTGGTTTGACGGCATTAAATAGTATGAATTTTTTGATATAGACTTAAATTTTTTTTTTACTTTTTTGGTATATTTAAAACAAATATCTATATTGAAAATAAACGGATTTTTATACTGTTTTTATTACATGAATAAGAAACTTAGGAGTCTTTTTTTTTATTATTTTTATTAATTTAGGAATAATGAAAAAGTTGTTTACACGCAAAGAAAGAAAAAAACGCACACTTTAATCATTGGATTTCCACCTGCATTTAAAATTAATATTTGAAGGGTTAAAATAAGACAAGTATAAAAAATACGTGTTTATATTATAATTACACTATCATGGCCGACAACTTCTACGCTTTTAAAAGACAAATAGACACATCCTCAGTTTTTATAAACTCTTAAAAATAAAATCTTATAACTATCACTATATACCAGTTTTATTTGATGACAAAATTTGTGATTAATTAAGACAGAGGTTAGCATACTAAAATAGGGGTACTAAAAATCGAAAGGTGTTATAGCTAATGGTTTAAACGCATGTAATTAAACTTTGTTCCACCAGTACAAGTGATACAGATTAATAAACAAAATACCAAAAATTGTTTATTCTTATTAATTGTAAAATGTAATAAAGTTATGCATATTCCAATAATTAGAGTTTTTCATCGACTTTGGACATAGAATATTTTAAACCTTTTTAGCACCCAATTAAAACTTGTATTTCTACATCAATTCAGTATTTTAGTAAACTTAGTCTTTTTCCATAACATTTTAATTTATTTTTCTTAGTCATTTTCATGATCTGGACTCTAACTTTTTTTATGCAAATGTTAAATATTTGATTTTTCTTGTATTTTATTTGTTTTACTGCACAATTATATGACTTAGTCTTATTTTTCAACTTTTTCTAAATTTCTTTAGTGAAATTTTGCCATATTTTCACACTTTTTCAAAAATTTAAAAATTTTCTCTCAAGTCACCCATAATTTGTTGATCATCTAATTAACTTAATTAAATTCACCTCTCCAAATATTTTCTTAAAATTCAAACTTTTTTTCCGAGTACGGCGATTGCCATCCACCGGGGCTCGGGGACTTCTAGCCGTCCCTACCGTCGACCTCGATGGGTGTGTCGTACAGCGGAACATCGACTTTCATACTTCAAACACAGATCATAATTAAACTATTCAGTGAAAATTCCCCAAAACTGGTTTTCTTTCAATTTAAACAATACTTAATCATTTCCCCTATCCAAAATTATTCTTTTCATATTCTATTTCTCCACGGCTTTAGCGTTTTTTGCACTTATCAAACTTTTTTAAATATTTCAATTTTCGCACATGCATTTTCCCTGCAAACTGGTTTTTATATTAAACATATTTTTCGCATTACACACCAAAAATTTTAAAACATTTCTATGTTTATTTTCAGTTTTATCACACTTTTAATTTTTAATGTGTACCTTTTTCACCACCTCGAAAATATGGCTGAGTTCTATTTATTTATGTTAATTTTCGCTTTTTATCATATTTTATTATGTTTTCTAACACCTCATAAAAGTATAACATTTTAACTTCATTTTAAATTTTTCAAGTTTGTTGTTTTTTTGTCAAAGTCTTTAATGTTCCAAATTCCGTCTAAGTCCAAACCCCTCTGCAAATTTCCTTAAGACATTAGCACACGGGAACAGCGGACTCTGATGAAATTTTTGACATTTCATGTTATTTCGTTAGAGTCCCGTTCTGCACACGTAACTCAAAACTTTAATATTTTCATCACACAATTCGTACTTTAACTTATTTTCGACAAAAAATAACTTTGTCATTTTTCATCCATTTTTTTTTAAACTGAACACCTAACTCAAATAAAACTTTAACATTCCTACACTCCAATTGGACTCTAACATTTTCGACAAAAAAATAACTTTGTCATTTTTCACCCAATTTTTAAAACTGAACACCTAACTCAAATAAAACTTTAACATTTCTACACTCCAATTGGACTCTAACAATTTTCGACAAAAAAATAACTTTGTCATCTTTCACCCATTTTTTTTTTTTTAATTTAACACCTAACTCAAATAAATTTTAACATTTTTACACCCCAATTGGACTCTAACTAATTCTCCACAAAATAACTTTGTCTTTTTTCACCATTTTTTAGAACTGAAAACTTAACTCAAATTAACATTAACTCTTTCAGTACGCAAAATACTTTCGAGTGGCCACTCTGCGGGCATGCGCCTTTCTGGTGCTGGCTCTGTTACAGCCCCTTCATTTCAGCTTTCCCCATTCTTTCCGTGACCTCTTTTTCCTATTAGAAGTGCATGGCAAACACCCCAAAAATTCTCGTCACTCACCTTCTCTCATTAGAAACATGCTGCAAGCCTATGGAGACATCATGGACAGGAAGAGTGTTGCCCGTGCCCAAGGGTCTGTAGTCTATTTTACTTCATCTCAAAATTTTTCCACAGCTAGCATGAGCCACACTCCTAAAAGCAACACAAAAAATAACAAAGGTTCTAGAATGTCACGCAAGTATTCCTTTCCTACCTTCAAAATCCCTTCGGTCGAAGCTCCGTCAAGCACTGACGAAGACACAGATGACCAGCTGAGAGTCTCACTAAAATCAAAACATCATCATATGAGCAATTCCTCCCTCTACAAGGAGGAGAAGGAAGACGTTACTATTGCTAAACTCACCAACAAAGTCAGGGGAATTCCTCATACAGATAGCAGGTAGACTAGAAAGAAATTGTCAGCCAGAAAAACAAAGTCTACCATCACTCAAAACAATTCTAAATCACGTAGATCAAATAGACACACTCACCCTAAGAGAAATGCTAGCACTTCAAAATGAGAACACAGCACTGACAGAACGGGTTCGATGCCTGGAAGAACATCTAGAAGCCTCACAACAGAACTATCAGCAATTAATGCAGAAACTCCCCAACACAGCCGAAATCATTGATGCAGTACAAAACACCATCAGCAAGAAAACACCGGTCACGACAGACAACACACCAGCACTACAAGATGAAAACATAAAGCCCACATCCAGCCAAGCGCACACACAGCAATGCAAAAAGAAACTCCGCAACAACGCCGTTAGACACACACTCATAATAAAAGGAAAAGAAGACATCACATGTAATGATATTGATAAAACCCTACAACAAAACACATATATATCTCCAATTCAGCCAAACAACATCTCAAGAAAAAGAAACTGCATCGAAATAGAATGCAACACTATCAAAGATCTCAACACCCTGAAAAACGACATACACAGACATCAAGATCTTAATAAAACACTACAAGTAGTCCCAAAAACGCTTCCACAGCAGAAAATGATCCTCCTGAATGTACCGACACACACACCAGAAGAAACCATCAAAGCAGCAATAACAACAAGATTTGAAATAACCGCAGAAGAAATAAACATCCTGAAAACCCTTCAAAATAGAAGAAGTGATGCTGCAAAAGACCTCATCCTTCTAATTCCTAAGACACTAGGGCACTCAGTTATAGAGGATGGAGGCCTCATCATTGGCTTCAAATCCTACTTCCTGAAACCACACACCACCGTACCACGCTGCAGACGCTGCCAGTCATTAAAGCACACAGGAAAACACTGCAAGAGTGAGCTACCAACATGTGCCAACTGCGCGGAAAATCATGACGATTCCAACTGCTCCAAACCACCCTGCTGCATAAACTGCCATGATCACAACAAGAAAGAAAGAACCCACTTCAACACACAGCATCAGGCATCTGACTCGACCTGCACAGTGTACAGAAGTCTCTACAAATTTTTCAGACGCCAACTTGACGAGGAATTCACCCCAACATCATCTTACACTACATCAGCACCACAGTCACATCAGCAGCCACCAACACTCCACCGACAACAGTTTGCACACAACAACCAACAGAGACGTACCCAGTACATCGACACTTCAAACGATCGTGAGCCACCGTGGGGATACCAATCTCACATGTATGAACCATATTAGCTCACCACTCTACCACCTACACATCAAACTATATCATCACCTGCTTTCACCGCCCGTACGTGGTCTCAGCGCATTTGGTGTGGCGCTCCTTGTCGCGTGAGGATCACATACGGGTCACTGCAATCACCTGGTGTAGTCGTACTCGAACTGTTACATCTGGTACAGTCGTACCCCCGAACTGCACATCACCCCCTTCACCTTGTCTGTCGCTGCCTGTCGCGTGGTGACGCTGGTCACAGCGACAAACTTTTGTTTTGTATAGTTTCTTTCTTTTTTTTTTTTTTTTTTTTTTTTGTCTTTAGTTCCTGCCGCCTGTCGCGTGGGGCTTTGCCCGGCAGGATTTTGTACTGCCACGTTTAATCCCTGCGTGCCAGGGAGCTAGCCGGGGAAGACATTAAACGCTCAACGGCTGGGTTCGCCCTCAGCCGAGTGGTCTTCCTCAGGCATTAAAATTAAAATTAAAATCCTTATATTATTATCATACCTAAATTTCACAAAAATCCAATACAATTTCGCACCGTTACAATTGGATGCAATACATATAACAATAAAGGTAGTAATTTATTATTAACTCTACTTACAAAATTGTATGTTATCACTATACAAAATGACAACAAATATTGCATTAAAAATAGCTTTCAACTTGTGAATAATATTAAAAATCTAAATAATATAGATTATGTTAAAACTTTTGATTTTAATGATTTGTTTAATAATATTGATATAAAAGATTTGTATAACATTATTAATTTGTTAATCAAAGAAAATAAGAATAATTTAAAATTAAACTTTCCTATTTCTATTTATTATTTCAAAACACTAACTCTATTCATAATTACATAAACTTTAATGATAAATTATATAAACAGTGTACAGGTTTGCCACAAGGCGGTAAAGTTTCTAGTATTCTTGCAGATCTTTATCTATATTATCACGAACGAAATATTTCCCTTAATTACTGTTATTTCTGCAGGTATATTGATGATATTATAGTTCTTTATACCAAATGTCAATCCCATTATCAGTTACCCATAAAGTATCACAATAATTTAAACTTCAGCGAAAAGGATATAACAAATAATGTTATTAACTTCCTTGATCTTAGGTTGATACTTACTGATAATAAAAATCTAGACATTGATATTTATGATAAACGCAATGACTTTCCGTTCAAAGTATATTTATTCACTAACTATAAATTCTGTTTGCACGAATCTGTTTTTGTAAAAATCTTAATAATTTTGCTCACAGAATAAAGCACGTTTGTTCAAATAAATTTTAATATGCATAGCAACATTTTTTCAACGCCTTTTCTCTTTTAATATCATGGCGCGCCATTTAACCCCTTAATCGTCGCGTAATTTTGGGAAAATCCCTTCAAAAATCATCGATTTTTTTTATTGCCCGATTTTATTATTCATAAAAATCTGAGTTCATTGGTAAAAGAAATAGTGTATTTTTTTCATATTTAACCCTTTCAGGGGCAGTTGTACGTTTATGAAACCGCTTAACTTTAATACCCAAAACTCTACTGGCACCAGAAATTTTGTACAAATATTTTCCTTTGCTATATATATCGAAATTTTGCTTTTTCATATTTCGAAATAAATCTGTTCATAAATTACGGTGTCAATAATTTATTTCAACTTTTTAGAAATGGAAGTGTTTTGCCCCTGAAAGCGTGAAAGGATGCATAATATTTTTAAAAATCACAATTTTACTTACCTTATATGCCTTTTTTGCACACACATGACGCGCAGAGAAGCTTTTGTGAAATGTTGTAATTTGTGGTTTCACTTTGATTTAAGGTAAAGATATAAAAATCAAATAATTTGCAACATTACCACAAAGACGATAATTTTATTCAAATTTAATTTCAAAATCGGCATTCAATATATTTTTCAAAATTTAATAATTTTTCAATGTATGGAAAACTTTAAAACATGGTATGCACAGTCCTACATTGCAGTCCTTACAATAATATCTAGTTTCTTTTCGAATTTTCTTTCCATTTTCATTTACATGGGATGAACAAACTTTACATTCTCTGTAAGGTTTATCTTTTTTGTCCGTAGGTGGTATAACATCCAGAAAATGGCGTTCATACAAACGGCTTGATGTTGCGTCGTCCGAAGGACGTCCCCGTTTACGGAGATTTCCTTCTATGTGATATTTTTCAACGCTTTCATCTACTAAATCGAGTCTGAACTTTAGATGAGATTTTCTGCCTCCTTCTTTCTTATAAACTTGAAAAGCATTGAAAACGGCTTGGTCCAATAAATGGAAGAATATCTTTTTATAATATTTCTTTCCACCATCTCTAGCTACATGGTAACTTGAAAGAAATTGATCTACTATATCAACACCTCCCATAGTTTGGTTGTAATCTACAACTGCTTTCGGCTTCCTTTTCATTCTTTTACTTTGAGTTGTAACTTCAACAATTTCGGAATTATGTATTGATGATAACAATGTCACTTCTTTTTTGTCTTTCCATTTCAACGCCATGAGTTTTCCTCGTCTAAACGCGTAAACTTCACCAGTTTTTAACTTTTTTTCTCGCAAACCTTCTGGCATATCTTTTCAGTTTTTTCTAACAGTTCCAACAACATCTGTTTCATAATTCAAAAGAATATCACGTAACTCCGGCGATGTATAATAATTGTCCATTGTTATACAATGTCCCTTTCTCAGTAATGGCGTCAATAGTGTCATAACGACCTGTGAGGGCATCGATAGCGTTTCGAAGTCTTTGCTGAACAAAGTTCCTTTCCCTGTATAAATAATAAAAGACCATATATACCCAGTACTAGATTCGCACAACATAAAAGATTTTATTCCAAATTTTGCTTTTTTCATTGGTATGTACTGCCACCATGATAAACGTCCTTTGTACAACATCAAACTTTCATCGATAGTGACATCTCTTTCAGGGGTAATTGTACTTCTATACAAATTATTCAGATGCTCACAAACAGTCCAAATTTTATACAGTTTTGGATTAGGATGATTTTCAGGATCGTGAGCTTCATTATTTGCAAAATGTAAGTATTTTTTAATTTCGCTGTACCTATTGTACGTCATAATATTGCGAAAAAATGGTGTCTCAACAGATAATTTTTTAGTCCAATACATACTTTCTTCCGGCTTTTTTACAGTTCCTTCGACAATTGTAAGAGCAAGGAACAATCGCATTTCATTTCGAGAGACAGGTTGCCATTCTGGTCGCCCTTTTACTCTTTTTTCTCCAACAACATTTCCCAACTGCTCAGCATATCGATTAGTTTCGTTTACAATATTATCCACTAATTCATCATTTATAAAATGTTCATAGTACTGCAGAACACCCAAACTAGCATCAAACGAAACATTAACCTTTGGCTGCGATTTGAATTGAAAGCGTGGAGGTGCGTAATCTTGAGCACTTGATGAAATTTTATGCCACTGACGGTTTGGAAAAGAAATATCAGCGTCATCATCACTATCTTCAGTTTCTGATTTTTCAGAGTCAAAAACATCTGAAAAAATAGAATCTTCTGATTCATTTCCAGATATCTCAGCACTAAAATCTTCCTCTTCACTTGAGCTACTCAACATTGAAATTTATAAAGCGATAACTCCGATGAATTCAGATTTGAAACAAATGAAACACGTGCTCCAATTCCTACAGTTTATTGAAATTAAGCATTCCGATCTTAAAACCAAATTTGTCAGTTAAGTGCTGCCATCTATTAAGCGCTTAAGCATTTACCACTAGAAGTGATGGAAATTTCACTCAAGTTTAAAAAAGAAAATGTACACCAGAATTTTTATTTAAAGGTTTTTAACTTTTCTATTTAACTTATTTTTGTTCGATTCATATATTTAACTCTTTTTCGAAGAAATTTCTGGTTCAAATCGAATTGTATATATTTGGTAGCAGTCAAATTGACTGCTCTTGGTGCTTCTAGTGTTAAAGTAATTTCACGAACAAAAAATTCAAAGAAGATACCAGAAAATATTAGCTAAAGTCATTAGAAGCTTTGCCCGTGAGGGTCACGGGCGCGACGAAATCTGTTCATACATGGCTGCCCGTGAATGTCTCGGGCGCGACGATTAAGGGATTAAGGTCGTTATTATTTTTTAAATTAATGAAATAACTAATAATGGGTAAAATAGCATTAAAAATACAGATAAATGTCGAATAAAGATCTTTCGATAACATAACAAACGCGGGTAACGCATCTGATGTCAATTGAATGTGACGCCACGTTAACGCACTTTTGGCGTAAATCCTATATTTTGGCGACTGTTTTTTTTCTTTTTTGTATAGTGGTCCACGGGATAACGGATAACGGATAAATACCCAATTTTTTATAACATCATTGTAAAATTCACCGATGCAGCGACATTGTTTACTTAGCCATTTTACACAAGTTGATTTTCAAATGTTTAATTGATATTATTTAATCAGCCACGAAAACAGTTGTTAGCTCTTTCGACAGCAGTTGAATCGCCTTAAAATACCTGAGTGGAAGGGAAATGGAAGGAAACCAGATTAGAACAGATCGTCACTGGTCGCTTAATTATAATTCAATATTTCGTAATCATTTTAGAGTTCATCAAATTAGCGTGTTTTTAGAGTTTGCGGTGTCAGAACGGAGGTTGGCGAGCTTAGCTCGGAGGGTGCAGAGCTCACTAGTAGATAAAAGAAATAAAACGAAAATAGACAATGATGTAATTAATAATGCGAATAGGGGTTTTTAATAAAGAAGGGGAAAGGGGGGAAACTACATTTTTTTAAATACCGCATTTAGTCGGGGCCTCCGAGATGACGCTGTGTGTCCTGAACCGGGCCTGCTACAAGTGACGTCACAACCTGCTGACGTCAAAACAGTGATCCATAATAACTTAAAATTTTTCATGTACTTGTTCATTTCTACGGATTGTTTACGATAGTATTTTGATTTTATTTATTGTTTTATATAGTAATTAATAATATTTTTCAGTGTATTTAGATTATAATGCTATCAATAATTATTGATTATAATTATTAAAGAAAGTGTAGATTATATCTATAAAATAATGAGAAGAAAATGTTGTGCTTCTAGTTTCTAATCTAAGTCTTCAAATTCGCTACTGATAATGAAAAGAAGAAATTTTAGCTACGAAAATTACCTTGTGATAATTTTACTTATATTTCAACAGAAGTGGTCTGCATTAAATGTTTCGATATACGTTTCATAATTCGTGAAGCTAGAATTAATATGATGGTATTAAACTTGTGCAGAGGAAAAAAACCCTAACAACAAATGTCTAGCCTACTGTAATGGAAATATTTTGGCATATTTGAATGAATTTGTACTTCCAAATCGAAAAGAGTCAAATGATCTTCAGAAAAAAATAAATAAATAAAAGAAGCAGACGATAAACAGTTTAAAAAATGTTTTTGCAAGAAATACTGTAATAAATTGAATGAAATCTAGATACATTTAGTTAGAAGTAAGTGTGCTTTGTTTATAAAATTAAAAGTAACTGATTTACATAACTTAGTAGTTCTACGTAGTTCCATTTAACATTTTAGCTAACTTAAGTGTACAAATATATTATGAAAATAAATCTTTTGATAAGTTAATTTGAGTGGTTATTAGGTCCTAGACCCAAGTACAATAAATAGACAATTTTTAAAATATTACAAATCAGTTACAAAGTTAAGATAGAAAATTGGGTACTTTTCGGTTAGCCGGGCGCCGTGTGTATATATACATATACACACACACATATATATATATACACATATATCTACACACACATATATATACACACATATATGTATGAATTAATATATATTTTTTTATATTTGTACATGTATCACTGGCACCCGGCTAACCGAAGAGTACCGAAAAGGGCTTATGGCGAGAGAAGGAAAGTTGACAACATATATTCTGGCAACCTATTCGTAGTTTCATATAAATAAGTATTTTTCTTTTCAATATTTATATATTTATTTAATATAAAGCAGCCATTTATCTCTTTTTATATGCAGGTAGAACAGAATTGTATATATAAATAAATTTATATATATAAATAAACATAAAAGTTCATTAGGTTTGTTTTCATAATTGTGTATATAATTTTAAAACATATCTAACTTTCTGAAGCCCGGATTACGCCAAAGCGTTAAAAAAAAAAGTGCCAAAGTCTCTATAGTTAAAAAATGTCGATTTCTCTATTTAAATTGGCATTTATTGTGTTTTAGTGGTTAAATTATGGTATGTAGTTGTAAAAGGGAGGAATGGGATTGATTTTGTAAAGTTTTTGGTAGATTTATTATATTTTTTGTACGTATATTTATTGTAAAATAATGTGTTTAGGAAAAGGTAAGTCAATGGGTTCAATCTGATTTATTAATCTTAGCATTTTTTTAAATTTAAAACTTTTAATTTCCTTTAATAAAACAAGTGTATTAATTCCCTTTTATTTCACGATTATGAAATTTAATATTATTTATGTAATCACAAATTATAAGAGCGGAAATGCTCTTCTTTCTGCTGCGATACATTGACTAAAGTGGATCACTATTGTGACATCACTAATACTTGTAGCAGGCCCGGTTCAGGACACACAGCGTCATCTCGGAGGCCCCGATTTAGTCCACATGACAGATATTATTATGACACAGTATAATAGCGAAAAAAAAAGACCGGTAAATTTTCATTTTATAAAAAACATGACATTTTTTAAAAATGAAATCTATTTGGATTAATTAAAGAAAGGATATAGTATTTTGAAAGGAATACTAAACGAAACCCTTTGTGCGATCTTCAATCACACTTACTCACTTGTTTTTACTTTTTCGGAGCTAACTTTCATAACAATTGGCTAATCGTCCCGAGTTTTGAATATGGAGCTAAGATACACAGTGCTACAAAAAAGCATAAATGGCATGCAGTTATACGTTATGTATTTAAATCAGTTGGCGCGTCCAACATAGTTTTTTTTTTATAAGAACACTGCAAACATTTTAATATATCTTCGTCTACTGAGCATTAAAATGAGTGTTATTGGCAAATTTTTTTTGTCGGTACCTGTAACATAGCGGCTTAGAGGAACTTTTCGGTTAGGGGGGAAAACGTCAACTGCGTGAAAGGCCCTTTTTGAATTTTTTTTTCTAATGGTTAACAACGATACTTTTTTGAACTGTTGCGGCGTTTAAGACGTAAAAGTAAGAACTTAAGGAATAAGTCTACCTTTTTTCAGGATAGCGAACGGTTTGGACGATGGAGGTTAAAACAGAAGGCCAAAAAACGACATCATTTGGTTTTACCTCCCTTTTCGCTCTAACATCATTTTCGGGGCAGGCGCGCACGTGTCTGCCGATTTTTGTAAAAAAGAGCGCTTTGATGAGATTTAATTAATATTTCTTATTAAAAAAAATTTAAATCTCACCCTCAGGTGGATCAGGACTGCCTTGGATTATCCTCACCCAAATTTTCAGACTTTATTAGGCATCGCAGACAGACACACACACATATACACAGAGGCGTAGCGTCAAGGGGGGGGGGGCAGGATCACCTTACTACCAGTATTTTTATGTACTATATTTGGCATTATTTCATTCATACCGTTCAAAGATTAAATAAGGCCAAATGTAGCATATAATTATATTGGTAGTAAAATTATCGTGCCCCCCCCCCCTGACGCAACGCCACTGCTGCATGCACACATAGAGCGAAAATTTTATTAATATAGATCTGAATATTTATTTGTTGGTGATGTTTTAACCCCTTGCAGGGCAAGCACGTGGTCTAAAAATGCTAAATTTTGCGATGTTTTGACACCAATAAATTTAAATAATGAATTTTTACCTTCTCAATCTGCAGAAAAATAATACTAAATATTTTTATTTAATAATACTGGTGGCAAAGTTATATATTAAAAAGTGGTATATATTATATACCGGTGACCCTCAAGGGGTTAAATTCGTTAAGAAGTATTAGACGGAAACAAATGTTGATCAAATGTTGCGGAATTAAATGCTGTTTTACATGCAAGCTGTTAATCATATATTCGGGCCTGAAGTTTTTTTTTTTTAACACTAGAACGGCCGGAAATTTTACTCAAGTTTTATCAAATTATTTCACAGCAGAATTATAATTTAAAACTATTTAACTTATCCATTTAGCATATATCTGTAAGGTGTATATTTAGTTTATTTTTTAAATAATTTTCTGGTTCGAATCAGATTATATTCATTTGGTAACGGTCAAAATGACCGCTCATGGCCGTTCTAGTGTTAATCATGCTTGAAAATTATTTTAAAAACATAAAAATTCAGTAAATTCAGAGACAGTTTTGAAGCAAATTTCAAGCAAATTTGAAAGAACATTTTTCCCTGTTCGATATAGTAAAAATTTAAATTGAGAGACGTTTAAAAGTTACAAAACCTTTAGTAAAAGCGAAATTAATTGGTCAGGTTTAGTCACGTGAGTGTTACTTCAAGCTTATACACGCAAATGTTTTTAATTTGTAATATATGTACGCCAACTCACGTGGAATAAATAAATATACGTACAATAAAATCAAGACAATACATTAAAGTAGGTTTTATTTTATCTGAAAAATCACTTACTGTAGAAAATTTTCTTTTTGTAAGTTATATTAAATTCAGAATAAAAGAACTAATTCTGTTGTAACCTTTCTTTTAGACATTTATTGTTGGAGTATTAAATTTCTAAAAATGTTTATGTTTCAAGTTATGATCGCAAGTTTTAAGAATTTTTGCAGCACGTTAAAATTTTAATTTTATATCTGTAAAAGAATTTAAACGAAAATATAGGTTTCTAGTCAGCATTATTTAGTTAATTAAAACAAGTACTTCAAGAAAAATAAAAAACTGACTTTTTAAATCTATTTAATAATTTTATGCTGAATAAAGAAATTTGTGACCATGAAGTGTTGATAGAAAAATGATGATGAGAGAGTCATGATAGAAAAGTACATGATTTTTCATATTATACTTAACCCATTCGCTGCCAGGTTAAAATTACGGAATTTTATTTTATTTAGAAAGTTCGAATTCATACCAGAAAATAATAATAGCAATATTTACTTTATTTAATTACAAACATTTCCTGATTATATAAAATAAAAAATTTTCTTTCGAAATTTCCGGTACGAATTCGTAATTTTAGATTGAAAAACCACGATTATACTCGTCGTTGTCAGCGAATAGGTTAATGCACAACAAGATCTCAAGTACTTTTGTAATATTATTTCGCTTCATTATAAAAAATAATGCATAAGGTAGAGATGTAAATACAGGGTGATTCGGAACTCATGGGGAAAACTTTAAGGGGAGACAGAATAAGCCTAGACAAGTTCAAAACATAGGTCATTTTGAGCCGCAGTCGTCTTCGTGTAAAACATGGTCGCAACTCAAGTAGTGAAGAGCGACAGAGAAGTTTCTGATTGTCAAGAGAACCATGTTTTCTATACAATAAGGACTTCCAAAACACTCATAACCACAGCATCATGCATGAAAGGCATGTCCACCTTTTCCTGATTAGTAAAACCAACGATTCATTTTGTAATCCACGGTATAAATGACGATGTATGTGAAAAACGAGCTCTTTGTGTGTTTAGTGACAGCGCCCTCTTACGACAGATAGTATTTTTGCATGCTGGAAAATAAGAAGATACACTCGAAAAATCACAAAGAGAAATTGCCAAATATCAATACAAATAAAAACTAGTCGTTGAAGGCCACCGTAATACTTACCCATCATGGATATGCATAATATAAAATATGAAAATAAAACATGTGTAAACTATTTAAAAATTGCATTGCAATTCGAATAAAATCGTGGCTACTTAATGACGCCATAAACTTTAAATGCCCTAATACTGAATTGCGTAAAAGAAACATCGTTATAACTCCAAAAATGATAATCTTATTAACTAACAGTTTACTGCGTCGGATTAAGCGTCTCATTTCCAATTGAAATATATCTTTGAATTGCAATTTGAATGAAATAGACTGTCACGTAAAATTGAAGAGTCTGGAAAATATGATTACAAATATCTTAGCAACTAATTATCCGATTGACTTCATTTTTTATGCAAAATTTATGTTTTCTTATTTTGTTTTATATTCACTCCTTAAAATAAACAAATTCGAAAATTGTTATATACTTTTTATCAGAACAAATATTTTGAGAATCCGAAAAAAATAATACCGGATAATCGAGGTTACTGAAATTAAATAGGCTTCTTCCCATTATTACATACTAAATACATACCAAATTTCAAGTCTCCATCTCAATTTGTTCGGGAGATAGAGCGTTTACAGACACACAGACAGACGAACGGCATTTTTTTTCTAAAAATATGTTTTTCGGAATCTCTAGTGTCTGAAACATCTAAATCCGTCAAAATTCTTTTTTCGATTCTTAAAACGATTGCAAGACTTATCCTATACTACGTATGATGGGTAAGTAATAGAAGACTAGTTCAAGCATGGATCTTGGATTGAAAATCTACGCTACTGTAAAATCAGTGAGATGGATGGGTGGACTTAAACAACGGATTTTGTAACCTACGAATTAGTAGTAGCTATTCTTTTTTACCATGAACTTCTGCTTTGACAACTCGCCACATGAGAGGAAAGTGGCGCATATGTACGCGAACAAAATACACATATTGTGCCTCTGCAGTGCACTTATGTTTTGACTACCTGCCTCAGGAAAAGAAAGTAGCCCAAGTGTGTGCTAACAAATTTAAAACGTACTGCGCACGCTCTAAGTATAATTTCTCTTATCGGCCTCTAATGAGTGCTTTTTCAACTCGCTAAATTTCTACCATTCATCGGTGCAGGTTTAAAACACCCAGAGAAAATTTTGTTGAATCAACAGAAATTTGTTTGGCCCAACAAAACTTTCCGTTTAAATATGGGTCAATGAAATTTTTTTTTGAATCAACAAGAAAAATATTGTTAATTATTTTTGCAGTTCCAATAAAAAATTTTCTATCATAAACAAAAATAATGTTGTGTTAATTCAAGTAAAAATGGTTCAATTTTACTTGAATTAACAAAATTCCTTTGTTGAAAGTTTTCTCAAAATAAATATAATTATCTGTTACTTTATTAGTTCTTTTCAGTTTCTGTAAAAAAAAACTTTTGTTTAAAGAACAATTGTTTTGTGTAATTGTAAGAATTTTCTTTTTTTTAACAACAAAAGGTTTTTGTTACAGAAACAATTATAATATTTACTTTAAAATTATTTTTTGTATTAGAACCAATCTAAACTCAACTATTTTTTAAAGGAATTTTTAATTCATTTTCAACAGTGAATTACGCCTGTAATCCTTGAATAACAACAAGTGAATTTTTATCCTGCTTTTTTCAAGTGTAAACCAACAGATTGAACAATGTCCCAAGCCGGGAATAGAACCTGGGTCCTCAGAATAACGATCTGAGACCATACCACTGAGCTACAAGGAAAGATATCCAAGCTCGAAATTTCTCACTCTTATATATGTCGGACCGGCTGCAACCGCAGTACAAGATGGAAATGTCATCATGAGCACAGGGCCTTCTTAAGACATAAAAGTAGGGGAAGCCCAACGTTACTCTGCCCCCCCCCCTCCACCAATTGCTTTGTTATTTACTAAATCCATTTTTGGTATGCTGCAACAATTTGAAATTTGACCATCAAAATTTCGAGTAAACAACAGTTTAGAAATAGCGAGCTTCTTAGATAAAAATTTCATAAGGAAAAAGTGCATTTTTTACCCTGATTGATTTTTTTTTTAAAAGAATTTCTGAAAAATAAATTTGGGGGTACCTTTGTATTTCTTTGGGTAAGTACGGGCTTCCCGGGCTTATTCGGTAAACAGGCCCTGCATGAGCATGCAAATTTCTGCGGCAAACATGAGATGAAAATACAAAGCCCAGCATACGGCAACATGTAGTTAATTTTTAATTCATTTTCAGCAGGGAATTACGCCTGTAAAATCAGGATAAAAATTCACTGGTTATTATTCAAGGAATACAAGCGTAATTCACTTCAGAAAATTAATTAAAAATTAACTGTGTTGCCGTATGCCGGGGCCTCAGAGCGGTATTCTGTGTACCCGGGTACGATTCCCGGCTTAGGATATTTTTCAATCTGTCGGTTTACCCTTAAAAAAGCTGGATAAAATTCGCTGGTTATTATTTAAGAATTACAGGCGTAAATCACTGCTGACAATGAATTAAAAATTAAATCGTGCATTAGTTCTTAAGATATATTTATAGTGAAAATCATGAAAAAAGTAGCATAGTAGCGCCACCTGTTGGGTTATTTACACCAAACCGTAATCAGCTTCTATTTATGTCAAGGTCTAACTCAATATGTAGTTTGATATAAATCAGTGCATTAGTTCTTGAGAAATCGCGAATCTATTGCAGAAATCACGAAAATTGCAACATAGCAGCGCCACCTGTTGCGCTATTTACACCAAAAACTAATCAGCACCAATTTATATCAGGAAGTAACTGAATATAAAGTTTTATTAAATTCCGTGCATTAGTTCTTGAAATAGAGCGCCCAGAAAATTTTTGTCACATACAGACAGACAGAGTCATAGACAGTCATTTTCTAAAAACAGTTAAATCGTGTTCAGGACCTTCTAAAATCCGTCGGAAACCAGAAGTTTAAAATTTTCATGACTCCAATACTTTCTTCTTGTAAAGATAGAAGAAAGTAATAAATGGGATAGGGGGATTTTTAAAACTACCTTGGTCCGTGCCAATTAAAAAAGTTTTAATTATCCAAAAAATATGTTAATCCTTTAATTATATAGCTATATAAGTCAAATAAACCAAGTTACGTGAGAGAGTTATGGCTACTACACAACAATTTAAATTTTGTATAAATTACAAAATTATGGTAAAATTAAAAAAACAGATTTTGTTAATTCAAGTAAAATTGATGAAATTTTGTTAAAATTTTGTAAGACGGTTAACAATATTTTTTTGTCAATGCAACAAAACCAACTTTTTACTTTAACTAAAAATTTTGCTTGAAACAACCCAAATGTACTCAACAAAACATGTTTTGTTGTTTTAATCAATTCCTTTTTCTGGGTATACATAAGGGCTTTGGCGTTAAACAAAGATGTTAAGAAATACAAGCTCATAGAAAAACACTTTACCATTTTTCAATGATTCTTGATATATTTTTATACGTATGTAAAACTAAATAAATGTTTTGGGCTACTTTTGAATTTACAGAATGAAATGTTGTTTCATAGTGAAATTATAATATATCCTTAAAATGTATTAATATTTTGTGCTTGAAACGAATTTCTTCATAAGGAAGTGTGTTACGACAATCCTGCCATGATTTTTTCCCAAAAGTAAAATTTGGGAAGAAGTAAAAAGTCACATATCTAAGGCAGGAAAATAAGTGATTTTAGATAAAATTATACCTGTGAGGCTTCAGCGAAGAACATTTGTGAAAAACAAATTTAGGAAAAAATGCAAATACAATTCTTAGATAGCAAATATAAAGTACGTATTTTTCAGATTGATTTTATTCAAACTAAAAAATATATATGTGAAGTTTAGGAAAATAAATAGCCTTTTCCAAAGAATTTCGCTTGTTTTAAAGAACTTACAAAAAATTGCATTATGTTCATGGACTTTTTTCATAAATGAAAGAAAGGAAACATAAACATGAAACTATTTCTTGTTTTTCGCACCGTCATTTAGTTTTCCTTCTCTTTTTATGTTGTATGTAAATCAAAGGGTAATGCTATAAGCCTTGTAGGTTTTATATATCCGTAAAAATGGAATAATGTTAGAAAAAATTGGAAATATTTAAAAATGCGGTTTCGATAAAAATATATTTACCGTATTTTTCGGTGCATAAATAATTTTCTTAAAATGACAAAACGCAAAGACAATTCAGAGATCGAATTATAAAGTCAGACCTTCATCAGACCTTGTTCAACAGACCATCGCTGTTTTGAGCTGTATAGGGATAAGATATCTACGACTTTTTGTATACCGATATAATCTTAGAGAGAATGTTTTTTTTTATTAAATCGGAATATTCTGCGATTTAATTGGACAACCTTTTTATTTAAGATTATACTGGTAGGCAAAAAGTCGGAGAAATAGCTGGATGTAGTCATGTAATAAGCGTCGATTATATTTATTTTCTGTTATGACCCTCCCCAAAACTTATAATTTCCACCATATTTTGAACAACAATTAAAAGTCTTTATTGATTTTTCTCTTTAATTATTAACATAAAAACATTCATTTCCAAATAGAAAATCATTGCCGTTTTGATTTAATTCTCTCTCTCTCTCTCTTTTTTTTATTTATTGACTTTTTTTTTTTTTTACTTTTTTAATACTTGTCAAGATAGTTGAAAAGAGCTTATGAATTCGGTTTATCTCGCGTCGGTCTGTCTGTCTGTACGTTCTCTAACTCACGTAAATATACTCGGATTGCCATGCAATTGATATATGTTAAGGTTTGAAATCACATGTTCGGTATAGAAAATGAAGTACGTAGCACTTCGCTTAATTGGAACTCAAAGAATGCTGTTGCATTGTGGTCTATCGGGGAATTATTTGCAATGTATTTTAATCATGCTCAAGTATTTCAAATATATTGAAATTGATATACATAACTGAAATGCACTATATGATGCTTACTAACGAATATAGTAAGTGGTACACTTATAGTTAGTTTACAGGGGTACGCACAATAATTCCGTTATATTATGGTATTTGATGAAAAATCGTTTGCGGCGTTTTAATCCTGTTACACTATTACATACATTATGAAATTGATATCAGTTTTTGAGGTACACTAAAACATGTTTTCTATAGAATATTTACTGCAAAGCAATTATCATTGATTTACAGGGCACAAAAGTATTGGGTTACATAAAGTACCAGCAAAAACTGTTTTCAGCGTATTCTCATTATGTTACACTATCTCAAATATAATGAAATGCATACACATTACTGAGTTTCACTACAAGATATTTGTTGTGAAATATGATGTGTATAGAATATTTCGGTCATTTACAGGGACACACAAAAGATTTCGGATGCAATACTGTATCCGAAATACTGTCTATAGGCGATAATTGTTGGAAGTGCGTTTTCAGTTAAGTATGCGTTTTTAGATTTAACTAAATTTTCGTATTATCTGTGGTGTGTATAAATGCTATAGATCATACACAGGTCTTCACAAAACAATTCGTAAACATTACTGTGTATCAGCGTAAATTGCTTAAAGGAGGGTTTGTAATCGAGTTGTGTATTTTGAACGTGAATTTAATATATTTAATGAACGTATATTTAATGAACGTATATTTTATGAACGTATATTTAATATAGTACACTGTTAAAAATAAATCCGTTAATTCACGGTAAAACTACTGGCAGCAAAGTTGCCGGGTATTTTCCGTTCCGTTAGTAGATTTTCCTTTTTGAAAGATAACAGAAGGAAAAACTCCGTTTTAAGAAACGGTAACTTTCCGTTTTGAATGACCTCGGTTTAAAAAAAATTACTTTTCTGTTTGTGCTGCCATCTGTTGACTACACCGGGAGTATTTAATAATTTGATATACTTCAAGAATATTTTCGGCTGACCTTGGGGTTCGAACCAGAAATGATAGCGTCTCGAGCCAAGTGTTTTACCGCAAGACCAGTGAGCCCTTGCTAGAATAAGAAATTGAAACGATGATACGAGATTTCTTCAAATCGCGGCTTGGAACTTAAACAATCTGGGGTTTAGAAACCTGGTAATTTTGAAATTAATTGGGGGATATTTTGTTAAAAGATTATGACCGAAAACTTTTATTATTAATAGAGGATTAAAACATGAATTATATATATTCTTAATCTGATTGTTAGATGCAAAAAAATAATATTATATTTTGAATTAAATTCGATAAAGTATGTTTGCTTTTTTGAGAAAATCGATTTTTTTCAACTATTATAGATTTTTTAAATGTGTTCGGTTAGAATATATTTTTAGTGAGAGTGTTTTTTATAACTTTAAAAAACAAATTGCGAATAATTTCAAAGGAATGAGAAAATTATTTGTTATTTTTTTAAATTCGAAAGCATTATTTTTGTTTGTTGCTTTTTTGAGTAAAATCGATTTTTTTCACTTAACTGTTATATATATATATATATATATATATATATATTATAAGCAGCTATTTGTTTAGAATATATTTTAACTGTGAATATTTTTTTATAACTTTAAAAAATAAATTGGTAATAATTTTAAAACATCCATGGATCCATGGCCGCCTATGTATGATAATTTCTAGAAGTGTGATTTTAGTAGTTTTCAGCATGTTTTTGCCTCATTTAAAATTCAGCTTAATATGTGGCGTATATAAAAATCTTAAGATAATACACAGGACTGTGCAAAATAATTCAAATATGTTTCCGCTTATTTAAAAAACTGCTGAGGGTGAATTTTTAACTCTGTTATGTGTTTTCTTAGTAAACTAAACTGTAGCATACTATACAGAGTGTATAGAAATCTATAGACTATATACAGGGCTGGACAAGAGAATTTGAGTACTTTTCTGGCTAAGGACTGTCATTGACTGAAATCTGGTTTACAAATGTGTTATGCGTTTTAAAAACTGTTTACATAGTTATCTTATTTATCTTATTAACAGCGAAGATACGTTGAAGTATTCTGGAAGTGTTGGAAAGTGTTTCATAATGTATGCTTGACGCATCATTTTCTCTCTTATTTTATTTTGCATTTGACCAACCTCCCAAAGCTTTTATGTTATTAAAAAAATTATCATTTTTTTCGTGAGTGAATTAATCCTTTTTCGTGAGTGACTTTATGCACCGAATGCACCCAAAATTTGTCGTTTCAAGGTTAAAATCAACTGGCGACAAATACAACGGAAAATACTGTGAATAATGTTTTCAATATATAATTTTATTTTAAATATATATTAACCCCTTCGCGACGAGCGTTCTTTACAGAATTTTTAATCTTTTACCACCGGTTTTTCAAAACAGAAATTTTCGCGTCATTGAATTGCAGAAATGCTGTCATTAAATAAGGCAAAGCTTACAATAAAAAGTAACTGGTAGGAATAATCAAGGATTCTGAGCATCTTATACGTCACGTATACGTGTCGCTCGTCCCGAAGGGGTTAATAAAATAAAGGGTTGTTTATCTGTCTAAATCTGTTGGCGATGGCTACACGCCCAAAACAAAACAAATAAAAAAATCCGTGAATTAAAGATTTTTTTTCCGTTAAAACACTAAAATTACCGCTTGAACTATCCCATGTTTCCTCAAAATAGAAAAAAATAATCAATTGTACGTATAAGTTAACAGAAATACTATAATCTAAAGTTGCATTTTTGTCAAATCACAGTGGTCTTCCGGCAACTGTGTGTTACTTTTTCGCATTAGAAACGGAATTTTTACGTATATCTTCTCCCCCTTAAAACGCAGTAATTTCGCGAACAGTAGCTCAAAATTTCCAAAAATTTCCCAATCAAAAGGCGGAAATTTCTCCAAATAACTGAAAAGTATATTTCTGTCACAGGGGTGTTAAGACAACTTGCTGCATATAATTTTTTTGGCTTATTGACGATTGTTTTGAGAGTGTAGAAAAATCTATCGCATGGAGAGGTCTGCACTTTTTATTCAGGATAAACGAACAGAGGTCCAAATGCACCCGGCACTCATATTTTGGATTTTTTTTACTAGATTCTTAGTTATTTTCTATTTAACGAAAAAATTCGCGCATTTCAAAATTTTACCAATATTTTAGCCCAATATAATAAATAATGTGCTATTTTGAATAAAGTACATTCGGAATTATTACAGTGATTTTTGAATTTTCAGCGAAAATTTTTAAGTATGTTCCCTTTTTACTGAAAATAAATAATTGTTTTTTTATTAAAAGGAAGAACTTATTTTTAATTCAATATTATATTTTATATCCTTGTATGGAGAAAACTCTCGGGAATCGCTTAAAAAATAAATATATATTCCAATAATTTGAATTTATATAATTTTGAAAGACATTAGAAAAAGAGAAATTTCTGACGACGAAAATGAAATTTCAGAGAGGAATTTTAGCGGATTGGGTTATCACAGTAATCTTTTACTGTGGACAAATCTTATATAATGTTGACAGCGATAGAGTGAATTTTAATTTTTCGTCAGTTATTTGTGAATTTCTTTTTAAAGTACCGCTTTCGGCGAAAATAAGAACAAAATTCTATTTATACTTAGCCTTCTGATGTTATATTCATATACTTCAATGGTATTTACCTTCGGAGGTCCTTTAAAACGAATTACTTACGAAATTTCTTACGAATTTTAAATAACATTTAAAAAAATGAGAAATTTAAACCGAGTAAAGAAAGTACAATGAAACAAAGGATACTGAGAAAAATTTTCCGTGTCGTTTTCCACCGTAACCGTAACCTTTTATTGCCAAAGTCTGTTGTTATGATGACAAAATTTCTTCAAAAAAAAGTGTATTTATTTGAAACAATGCATTTCATTAGTTACGATGAGTTTTTGGATTTTGACAAGTAATTTTTTGTTTTTCTACACTTTTCAATTACATTCAGGTTTAAATTTTGTTTTTACGTCCGGTAAAGTGTCTGTATGGACAGGCCGGGCCTGACCTGGCTCGAAGTTCAAGGCCGGAGTGGCCGTGGGCCTCTATCTGGCCCATTTTCTCTAATTACATTGGGACTGGATCCGGACTTAATATTTCTCGGCATAACAGACACTCACTCGGCCCGTACCATGCTATAAGGATCTGCTAGTAATATAAAAAATTGTATTTGTCTTTGAATGTCTTTAAATTATTTTATGTCTATTTATTCAAAATCACACATCGAGCTGAACCCTCATTTCCGTCGATAACTTCGTTAACGACGCTATTTATCGAAGTATACAACAGAATAACTTTGCTTTCTGTGAAATGTCATGTCATCAAAGACATACTTGGATCGAATTGCAATTTTATCAGTAACACAGCATTCACGGCCAATGAACTACCGAACTTTCAAGCGTCTGGTTCAGCGTTGTAAATTATGGCTATTTCTAGATTAATTTGGGATTACACAACATTTTTCAAAAAGGGAAATAAGTCTCTTGAAATATCGTTATTTTTATGAAGTTATGTACAAAACCCCGGATTCGGCTTGATGTGAAACACCTTGAATTTTTTATTCAATAAGTTTATTACAAACCTAGTTGCCTCTAATGTAGTGAAATCTATACGATGTACTTGTTTAAATAAAAGTTAATGCTGATCGAACCAATTGAAAAAAGGACCTTGGCCGAAACAGACCTGCCAAGTCTCCGGCTTTTTAGATATCAATATTTTAGTACAGAAAGTGTTGTTTCATTTAATCGGAGCATTCTGAGATTTGAAAGAACAAAATATTTCCCGAATAAATAACTGGTGTGCATAAAGCTGGAGACTTCGCAACTCTGCAGAAAGAAGTTTAGCAAACCCGGTTTTAACACACTCATATTCTTCACCATGACTGTCAGCTAAGACAACCAAATTACTCGAAGAGAAATTATTTTTTCATATATTAAATGCTGCTCTACATTTTGTTTTATAAATACAAATTTCTCTGTTAAATTTTTCTGGTTCGAAAATATATGGTATACTGCTTGTAAATGAAATTTAATTAAAATTTTCTATCACATGATGTACAAGCGTACGATCTGAAATATATGCTATTGTTTCTGGCTTTGTCCCAGACTCTCTTTCTCGTAGCAATTAACATTATTTTGAAGACAGAACGAAATTCCACAAATGTAAGAAATACGGAACATTTGGCTAGTAACCGCAGCTGAGTGTTTTAAAAAATAGTGTAATGCAGGAGATCCGAGGACAAATGTTTTAAAATTGTCTGATTTGTAAATTCTTGCTGATATCTATCATATGAGATATAAACGGCGATAATTTTACTGTTTGCGAAGTTATACACGGCAATTACAAAAGAATTTCCCAACTTTGAAGGGCTATATCGTCTGAACAATAAAAGGTAGTGTTCCATTTCCTACATCGAAGAGAGTGAGAAATTATGAGTTTCATAAATGTAAAGGTTCGTTTTTTTTGGCGAGAGAGGGCGCAACGAGTGGCGGGTTCAAAGTGAACCAGTATGTCCGTTGCGAGTTCATTCAGTTAGTTGCCGCCGAGATACATTAAAGATAAAGTGTTTTTTCTGCCTCTACCTGCTGACAATGCTGAACTTAAAACGAAGATAACTGCAGATATTGCAACTGTAACACCCGACATGCAGAAAACCGCGTGGGACGAATTCACCTACGGAATAGATGTCGAACGTGTTTCTGCTGGTGGCGCAAATTGACTCGTGTTTCTTCTTCTTTATACATTTATGAAACTTCGTAACTTCTCACTCCCTTCGAAGTGTGAAATGGAACACTACCTTTTATTGTTCAGAAGAAATTTGGGAAATAAATTTGGTATATTCAAATACAATATAAATGAATGAAATCAAATACTTCATATACTTATATATAATTCATATAATATATAATAGAATCATACATATATTAATTTTAATATATATTATATATATGTATATATATATGCAAAAATCTAGGCGCCAATGGGCCGATTCCCACCACTAAATTTTTAATATTCTTCGCCTAATAAGAATACTAATAAAATTTAGGCGAAGTATACTAATAAAATTTGACGAAGAACACTGAGAAGATTTAGTGGTGGCAATTAGCCCATCGGCGCCTAGATTTTTGCACCCACATATATATATATATATATATACAGGGTGTTCCGTTAAAGGGGTCCAATATTAATAGGCGTAATAGAGGAGATCACATGGAGCATAAATCAGTATATAAAGCCTGGTCGGATCTCAATAGTTTTCAAGTTACAGCAAATAGAATGAAAATTCGAAAAATTGTAAAAGAACCCTCATTGCTAAACTATCGATAATGCTACATAAAAACGAAGCACATATTTAGAAAGAGCAGAAAAAAACCTACAAAATGACATCAATTGTATTAAAATAGCAATATTTATTGACGAGTTACAAGCCCTGAAACAGTGAAAAAAGTACGAAATCCAATATACATCAAAATAGTTAATCGTTAATTCCAAAAAGACAACTCTAGCTACAACAAGGAAAATGTAGTAAAATTTGGTCCATTCCGAAAACTTTCGAAAAAGCTTACAATGAACCATATCGGTTTAATTGTGTGAGAGAAATTAATCAGTTTCTTAGTTACAACTCCGCTTTCTTTGACACTAGCAAAGGTTAAACTCCGCCCATCACGATTGGAAACACCGCCTTTTTAATTACTCTCAACTATACATTTTCGATCATGCTTCTTCTGAGATGCAACATTTTTAATTATTCAAGAGTTGAATGAACCAAAATAACTTTACAATAATAGTCTACATTTTAAAGTGGTCTTTTATTGATATAAAGCTTAAGTTAAATTCCTTAAAATTAAACTGGTGGGGAAAATTCGGAAATAATTAAAAATATTGCGATTTGTAACTATGCAAGAAGTTTCAGTACATGTTTTACATGGACAATTATTGTATGTATATGTGCATCATAATTTATGATAGGAAATAATAATAACAAATAGCATAATAATTTTATTAATTATAAATTTAAAAAAGACACTAAATTTTAAATTAATTCATACAAACTTTGTAATTTACAATTTGAGTACACCACAGTCTGTGACTTACAAAATACTGTGCCAAAAAGTGTTGAAAATAAAAGAAAAATGACAAATAAAGAATTACATTCCACGTACTTTATGACATATGTGAAGCATAGTCTTCTGGCCTGCGCTGCACAGTTCAATGTCGGAAGGCAGACGAACGGACATTATTATAATAGGTGTTCGAAGTTGCGCCCATTAACAGAATCGCACAGCCGACAGCGACGTCGTAAAGATTGGCGAACACGCCGAAAAACTCCGACGGAGTTGGGAATGTCTCCTGCAGCGACAACGATTCGCGCTAGTAAATCCTCCGGTGTATCCACAGGCGTTTCATACACCAGCGATTTAAGGTGTCCCCAAACAAAAAAGTCTAACGGATTGAGGTCTGGAGAGCGTGCAGGCCAAGCAACAGGTCCACTGCGTCCAATCCATTTCCCAGGATATGTTGAATTGAGGTGATTGCGAACACCTATGAAAAAATGTGCCGGTGCGCCATCGTGCATAAACCACATATTGTGGCGCAATGTTGCTGGCACATTTTGCAGTAACTGCGGTAAGATATCCCGTAGGAAAACCAAGTACGTACTGCCATTGAGTACATCTGGGAGTAAATATGGTCCTATGAGATAATCGCCGAGGACACCTGCCCATATGTTCACACTGAACTTTTGTTGTGCGTTCGACGGGAAAACAGTGTGCGGATTTGTATATGACCATGTGTGCATATTGTGCGTGTTTACCACGCCCTCTCTCGTAAATGTTGCTTCATCAGTAAATAAAATATTTTCCAGAAATTGTGGATTATTTTCTGTTACATTAAGCAACCAGCGTACGAATTCTGTCCGCTGAGCACAATCTGTTACTGATAACAGTTGTACCCGCTGCACATGAAAGGGGTGCATGTTTTCTGCACGCAGAACACGCCACACACTTTGGTGAGAAACACCGACTTCAGACGCAGCAGCTCGTGTACTCGTGGAGGGGTTATCTTTAAAAATATTCAGTACATCTTCTTCCATTGCAGGTGTTCGTACATGTCGAGGTTTCCCTGCATCAATGCTTGCTGTATTAAACGATCCAGTCTCCCGTAATCGTCTATCGATTTTTATGAAGAGTTTCGAACTTGGGCAACGTCTCCTTGGAAATTGCTCACGGTACATGCGCTGTGCTAGACATGCATTTCCATGAGCTTGCCCGTACATCAGATGCATGTCCGCATATTCTTCGTTAGAGTATTCCGGCATAATTATTATACATCAACTTACTACAATCCCACTTACAACAGCCTCCCTTTAACATAACGCCCACTGATGACTGCTGTTTTATTACACTTTTCTTCCTATACACATAGAAAATTTGCATAAAAAGTACTTCTTCTTCATCATCCTGAAAGTTCATGGAGGAAACGCAGCAGTCACGGAGTTTGCTTTAAGACAAGGCGAGAGCTGCACAATATGTCATTCACTTGACCAGACTGAATAATGAAAGGGTATTGATAGAGGTTGATCAGAAATGTATAATTGAAAGATATTAAAACGGGGTGTTTACAATCGTCATGGGTGGAGTTTCGCTCTTTCCGAGCGTGCAACAGTACAGAGTTGTAACTAGGGAACTGCTTGATTTCTCCCATACAATTAAACTGATATGGTTTATTGTCAGCTTCTTCGAAAGCTTTCGGAATGGACCAAATTTTATAACATTTTCCTTGATGTAGGTAGAGTTGCATTTTTGGAATTAACGATTAACTATTTTGCTAAATATTTGATTTTGTATTTTTTCACTGTTTCAGAGCTTGTAACTCGCCATTAATTCTCAATATTCTAAAACAACTTATGTCATTTCGTAGGATTTTTTCTGCTCTTTCTAAATATGTGCTTCGTTTTTATGTATCGTTATCGATAGTTTAGCAATGAGGGTTTTTTTACAAATTTCCGATTTTTCATTCTATTTGCTGTAACTTGAAAATTATTGAGATCCGGCCAGGCATTATATACTGATTTATGCTCCGTGTGATCTCCTCTATTACCCCTATTAATATTGGACCCCTTTAACGGAACACCCTGTATATATATATATATATATATATATATATATAATCATATATATATTATTTATAATACATAATATAATTCATATATTTAATGTACTTCAAATTTGGGATATTCATTTCTAATCACCATATACTAACACTCTGTGTGTTTTCGACCTTTTCCCTTTCGAAAAACCTATTTATCAGGAAATATCTGATATTGCCGGCTATAGATAGTACGTGTGATCTCAGTTTTACAGGTTCACTTTCAAAAGTTATTTTGCATCATATAAGAATCAGTTTATGTCAAAATAGTTGTTTTTAAAGCGTTACGAAATTAAATTTTTTATACTGTCCCTGGGTTCCATAAGTTAAATTTAGAAAGACTTTCTCCCTGTTCTAACAAGTAAATTTTGGATATTCATTTCTAATCACCATATACTAACACTCTGTGTGTTTTCAACCTTTTCCCTTTCGAAAAACCTATTTATCAGGAAGTATCTGATATTGCCGGCTATAGATAGTACGTGTGATCTCAGTTTTACAGGTTCACTTTCAAAAGTTATTTTGCATCATATAAGAATCAATTTATGTCAAAATAGTTGTTTTTAAAGCGTTACGAAATTAAATTTTTTATACTGTCCCTGGGTTCCATAAGTTAAATTTAGAAAGACTTTCTCCCTGTTCTAACAAGTAAATTTTGGATATTCATTTCTAATCACCATATACTAACACTCTGTGTGTTTTCGACCTTTTCCCTTTCGAAAAACCTATTTATCAGGAAGTATCTGATATTGCCGGCTATAGATAGTACGTGTGATCTCAGTTTTACAGGTTCACTTTCAAAAGTTATTTTGCATCATATAAGAATCAATTTATGTCAAAATAGTTGTTTTTAAAGCGTTACGAAATTAAATTTTTTATACTGTCCCTGGGTTCCATAAGTTAAATTTAGAAAGACTTTCTCCCTGTTCTAACAAGTAAATTTTGGATATTCATTTCTAATCACCATATACTAACACTCTGTGTGTTTTCGACCTTTTCCCTTTCGAAAAACCTATTTATCAGGAAGTATCTGATATTGCCGGCTATAGATAGTACGTGTGATCTCAGTTTTACAGGTTCACTTTCAAAAGTTATTTTGCATCATATAAGAATCAATTTATGTCAAAATAGTTGTTTTTAAAGCGTTACGAAATTAAATTTTTTATACTGTCCCTGGGTTCCATAAGTTAAATTTAGAAAGACTTTCTCCCTGTTCTAACAAGTAAATTTTGGATATTCATTTCTAATCACCATATACTAACACTCTGTGTGTTTTCGACCTTTTCCCTTTCGAAAAACCTATTTATCAGGAAGTATCTGATATTGCCGGCTATAGATAGTACGTGTGATCTCAGTTTTACAGGTTCACTTTCAAAAGTTATTTTGCATCATATAAGAATCAATTTATGTCAAAATAGTTGTTTTTAAAGCGTTACGAAATTAAATTTTTTATACTGTCCCTGGGTTCTATACGTTAAATTTAGAAAGACTCTCTCTCTGTTCTAACAAGTAAAACAGTAAAAATTTTTCTCTTCTGCGAACAAAACTTACCAATCACATAATAAGATCACTAATTGTAATTAATTTTAAGCACTAAAATTCAGTGCAATTCAAAAATTTGCGAGAATATTTTTGTTTATCGTTATATATTTTGAAAATGGCGCCGTATGAGCGCTGAAACATATGTCAATCATTAAAAGGTTTTTAAAAGCCTTTTGTGTTTATCTTTGTATCACGTAAGCATTTTATCAATATTTTAATTAAAACTTACCAAGTTATGATATTTTTAATTTTATGAATTTCTGGTGTTTTTTACTGCCATATTTTTATTCAATATGGAAAAACGAGTTTTAAGAGTCAGAAAAATAAAAAATTGCACAAAATTCAAAGTACCACAATTCAGTAAGTTTTGGTAGCATAAAAATTGATTTTCATTGTTTTACTTATTGGGGAAATTTTTTTATATACAGGGTGTCCCACGAGGTACGCAGCGTCTAATATGTGCAGATTCGGATAGAGCACGTCAATATGAGTATTTTGAATGGTAACATGTGGGGTCCCCTAATATATCCAAAATTTCTCAATAAACATTGATTTTCACTTGGTTTTTTCCTCATTTCTTGTGTTTTTCATATGACAAGCTTCACATCTTACTTACACTATCACGCTATATTCGGGGACCCCACATGTTACCATTCAAAATACTCATATTGACATGCTCTATCTGAATCTGTACATATTAGACGCTGCGTACCTTGTGGGACACCCTGTAGTAGCCTGAAGACTGTATAAACTTTAAAGTTAGTAACTTTTAAAAAAATAACTATATCGACGTAAATGGATTGTAATATAATAAAGAACAACATTTAAAAATTTTTTTGCAATTGCAACTATACCGCAAAAACTGAATGTTTAGGAATCTGATATTTATAAACGATCAGTAGGTACAAATATTACTATTGTAATAATTATAAAGATTGGAAACTTTTTTCAAATTGTTTTATTTGAAGAAACTAAAAGAAAAAAATTAAAAGAAAATTACGCATCCTTTCAGTGAACAGAAAACTTTAAAGTCAAACCGCTCTTTTTTTTAAAAAAGATTACTGCTTTCAAAATTAGGAATAGCTTTCAGAACAATGTGTCGTGCTTTGTTAGAATCAGAAATTTATTCAATTTTTTCAGAAACTTCTTAAATCCAGGATTAAAAGTTTGAAGAATTTTTAGAAGAATTGTCTAATAAAGCTAAAAGAAGATTTTTTTTTTCCGAAAGAAATTCTGAACTTAAAGCGCGAATTTCGCCTCAGCATTCATGATGTGTATGCAAACAAATACACTATACATCGACATTTTCATTTGTGTTACTAGTTTTATGATAATATCGAATCTAGTAAAGGTTAAAAACACACAAATCGAATATTTTTTGAAGAATTTAACTTTATTTGGGCAGTTACAGTTACATAAAATTTAATTAAATTCAGATGTTGAAATAATTTTTTTGTCTGTTAACATCAAACATGTCATGCATCCATGTACGCTAATGGCGCCTGGTGCAAGTAAAATCCGTCGTGCGTGCAAAGTCATCCAAGATCCCTGTGAATTATACCTTTGGGGGGGGGGGTAGTCAGGCGAAGGTCTCGTCACCTGATCAAGGTTCTAAATTACGAGACCGATTTCTTGCTGTTTTTTTAAATCGGCCATTTCAACAATGTTAATTAAAAACCATGAACTGGCAAACAAAGAAAAATGTGGCAGAGCACTGCAGCGATCATGCAACGATATTTTTTACAGGTGGATCACAGCCATGCTGTGATCAGGCGAATATCGCCCTGCGTCCAGGTACTAACTCGTCAAGCTAGCCACTCATGCCCGGTAGGTAGGGTCCTGGTTAGCGGTGTAAAAAAAAAAAAAAACACATGTCATGTAAACTGAAGAAATGCGAATGAAGCACCTATCATAATGTAGAAAATGTGGGGATTCTGGGATATCTTCAGTAAGCGAGTGAGTACAATGAGTCGAATTGAGTATACTTAGAAAGTTATTTTAGTGGGTTTTGTAAAAATCGAAGCGTCTAACAATAAATTTAAGAAAACGAATGTATCTATCATCTATATATAGTACGTTCATATTTTCAAAGCAAATGTACTATTCATTGTATCCATATAAATGATCTTGAAAAATACCGTCATTTAATAAACAGATTTTGTGGTAATATGTGCTTTGATACAAAAACATTTTTGCATAATGGGGCATCTACAGTAAAACTTGGATTATTAAAACTCATATCACTCAGATCGTCAAATATCGTGATTGATAATATGAAATACAAAAATATATTTACGAAAAGAGACTTAAAATCGAATTATACATATTCGTTCGTAAAAATGAAATTTATTTTATCGACATTTTTATTTAAACAAATGTTAAAACTTTTTATAAATGTAATTTTCCAAGAAAGTATTTAGATAATTTTGAGTCCATATTTCTAATTTTTTCAGCTTCAGTAATTCTCTTCGCATATTCTAAGGAAATCCGAATAATTCACTTGTTTTTTAGAAAGTGGGCTTTTAATTAAAAACTAGTGTTGAATATTATTATTTATTTATGTTCTAGGAGAAAGCAAGAAAAATGGCCAGAAAGATACAAATATATTCTTATTTTCCCACAGTGGCAAAACAGTTAACTTTCCTAGACATGTTCACCTAACACCTTTCACTGTACTCTAACTTCTATTTGTTGATTGTAGTAAAAGTGGTCTTTTTCCTAACATACATAAAACCTACTTTCTAATTAAAAAATGGATTTTCACAATAAAAACTTTCATTATTGTTGTTATTGTTTGTTTGTTTTTATGTAACACAGCTCCAACTATCCGAATTGTTTCTAGATCACATTATTCTAGGTAGGCGTTTACGTAGACAACTAGCTAATTATGTTGCAACTTGAGGCTTTTTAAGAATGCATTTTCCTCATCTCTACTATATATATGGTGTGACTCAAGACTCCTATAATAGGAACTGACGCATATCCATTTTGTTTCGGATTATTGGTGTTCAGTTCAGTATCAATCTACCGCAGCCGGAGTTGGGGTTGCCTAAGCCTCGGTTCTGATTGGCTGAACCGGTTCTGATTAGCTTGGTTTTTCGACTGAACTTCAATTTGAGCACCAAATCTGCGAGGATGCGCCAGCCTCTATTATAGGAGCTCTAGTGTGACTATGTGCAGTCGTGAAAAAAAATGACGCCAACTCAACTAATTTTGCAACAAATTATCCTAGAAGAAATTTACTAGTGCACGATTGAAAATAAAGTCTAATTTTAAATTATGTATGCAAAATTATCTTAGGGGCCATCTACATATCAAAACCAGCCCAATATTGTCTTTTTCAGTGACAACACCCAATTTTGACACGATATTTTAAATCTTCGGTTCAAACTATGCCTAGATACCAAATGTCAAGTCATTTAGATGATAAGTTTTTGAATTATAACAATTCCTAATTTAGAACTACTAATGTTAAATTACATTTTCATATTTTTATTAATACCCCTGAAGTTATAATTATAATGTGCTATGTTTTTGTTTTGTTATAATACTAAAAAACCCAAACATAAACAAGTTGAATTTGTATTTTTTATAATTTTATAGTATGAATTATGAAATTATTATTTGAAAAAATTATGAATTGCAGCCAGTAATTTTTTTATGGATTTATATTTATTATGTCCTGCATTCTGCGCATTCAAAATGTCAAAATTTTCTTCCAAGTAGTTTTCAAACTATGCTTATAAACGGGAAGATGCTGGTTTAAGGGGCCGTCTATGGTGTGCAGAAAAGCATAATTGGAAAAAATATATATTTTACTCCTTTTATTGTTAATTAGAATAAGATATTTTTTCTTTACTTTTTCTGTGTCTGCTTTTAAGATTTTTATTAAAATTACGTAAATGGTATTTGCATGAGATATAATTTTACGTCAGTTACATAAATTAGTTCGCTTTTATTTTTAAATAAACAAAGCTAATTTTAAAAAAAATAAACAGTCCTAACTTAGAAAAAAATCTTATTCATTATTTTTGTTACCTATAATTGAATTTCTAGATTCTTCAGAAGTCTAATAAACCTATTTTATTTTTTATGCGGTATATATGTTTTAAGTAAGTTTCTTACAAATGCACATGTGTTGTGTATTTGCAGAAAAAGTTTTAAAAATATGCATTTAGCAATCGAGTTAAGATTTATATGCTGACTGAAAAGCAATTTTTGGGGGTTATTGGGAAACTATTTTAATCACAGATAACCTTTTATTTTTTATCAGATAATCCAACTCTTGTAAACATTATAAAATGAATATTGAAAAGGATTTTACCGTATATAACAATATCCCAAACACATTAAGTGAATTAAATTGTTATACTGCCATGAAACAATGCATTACTAGATGTGACTTAGTCATTCCGTAGCATTTAGACAATAAAATACTGAACTTCAATTTGGATACAGCCCATAAAATATGGTCACTTTAATATAATATTAATTTCTCAGAAACTAATAGTAGGAGTTTCATGAAATTTGGTATTTGAGCATAGTTTGAACTGTAGATTTAAAATATCTTGTAAAATTGGGTTTTGCCATTGAAAAAACAAAGTTTGGGTTTGTTTTGATGTGTAGATGCCCCCCTAGGAACATTTTTATATACATAATTTAAAAGTAGACTTTATTTCTAGTCGTTTGGTACCAGTCAAACAACTTTACAAACAATTTTTTACAAACAAGTCAAACATTTTTTTTTCCACGACTTTACATAAAAAATTGTTTAATACCATTGTTTTTATCATAAATGAAACACATAACAATATATTTGGCTCTTATTGTTTCTTTTATATAATATCATATTTACACTACAAATATAAATATGAACTAGAAGAAAATCGTCAAAACTTAAGGTAAAACAACTTGATCGTACCATACACATAAGTTCATAACGGCTTTAAAATGTTAAAACTTTTTACAGAATAATTCTTAGCAATAATTAAAATAAATAAAAAACCCACCTCGATTTAAATGCAAGCTGGGGACCTGCAATTGGCACAATTCGGCAATCAATATTTAAAAGAAGTATTTTATACATTTGTACCAGAATAATTTAATAGAATGATTCGTATATGAATATGTTTTAAAAGCGAAGCTTGTTTCCCATCGTAATAATCAGCTTGATCAAGTTACTAGGTTGTCTTATCTGACAGCCAGGTAGATAAAAAGAGAATGTTGTATACTGTTTTTCTTACTGCAAGAGTTACCTTTTTAAAAAAGGGATCGATCGACAATCAATCTTTGTTAAAACATGTACATAAAATATATACATAGAAGTTGCATTTTCTTACCATTGAACAACAGAGTTAGTTATTATACAGGGTTTTTTTTTTTTAAACTGACGCTATTCAGAGCCGCCTGTAGCTCGTTCTAATAACTGGATTGATACAAAATTTTGTGAATGGACTAAGAAAACCATGGGAAAAAAGATTCCAGCAAAAAAAAAGTAGTTCCAATCATCGCCGATAGGGGGAAATGTGGCGCTGTACATTGAAAAAAAACCCATCAGAAACAGACAAAATTAATAATTTGGATAAAATGCCATGTTTTATTCATCATTTACACTTTCCCTTCAGTTGATTGCAGTTGAAACATCCATTATCACTTTTTCTGCCACCGGTTTACGTCCTCTGCCTGACTGAACTGCTAGCGAGCCTGTTTCTTCGAATTTCAGAATCATTGCTGTCAATACATTAACGGATAAAGGTCCTTTGCGCAGTTTATGGCGTGTTCTAAGTAAACGAAGAGCGGCTGGTGCATTGCACTGGTTACAATAATAGAACTTCACAAGTAACGCGCGCTGCGGTAACGTGAGATTCATTTTCAACCTGAGCTGAAATTGTTTCTCGGTGTTTTTCGCATGCATTTATAACTTAAACTATTGGCGCTACTGTCGCTTGCGTAAGTAAAAATTTGCATTTTCATTTATTGCCCGTATTGTATGCTAATTCTCAGTTGCATAAATTACCACAGCGCCACATTTCCCCTTATCGGTGGTGATTGGAACTAATTTTTTTTTGTTGGAATCTTTCTTCCCATGGTTTTCTTAGTCCATTCACAAAATTTTGTATCAATCCAGTTATTAGAACGAGCTACAGGCGGCTCTGAATAGCGTCAGTTTTAAAAAAAACACCCTGTATATAGTTCCAACTTCACTTGAAAAGAACGCTAGCGGTTGATGACAGTCCTAGCCATCACGTTGGCGATAGTTATCACAGAGCGACTTATACCAATTGTAACCATATTCCTATTAGCGACGCTTTTTTTTCTATCATGTGCTTTGCAGTTTGCAAAATTTCTGATGTTAAAATTTTTTATTTTCAAATATTGCTATTGTTAAAATAATTTTTAGAAGTCCAAAATATTAGTTTATTTTAATTATTTGAAGCCTTCAACAGTTAAGTTAACTAAATGAACCGAAAATGTGTCGGATTTTGTGATCTTTTGGATTTGCATAGTACAATGCGTACCCCTTGTACAACACAGGAGAAAAAAGAAAGAAATTCTGAAATTGATAAAATTATGATTGATCGGAACACTGGTTATGTTTCTTTTTTGGGGGGAATTTTAAAATTATCTTCAAATTAATTTAATAATAATCTTAATTGTACAGATAATATTGAATAATTCTAAAGCATTTAGCAATAAATTAGATTTTTAAAATTTTATTATGGTGAAATTTTAAGTATGAAATCTGACTGATTCATCTATATAAGTTTCTTTGGTTGTATATTTTTAAAAGTAAATTTGCTGTAAAACTTATTATTGTGTTGTTTTTTGTATGATAAGTCATTGAAAATAATCGATTATCAGTACATATAAGCATAGAAGAAAATAGACACAAACTGAAGATATGCTATAACCATAGCTGCCAACTTTTACGCTTTTTTACTACCACTAAAATTTAGTAGAAAAATTTACCTTACTTCTTCAGTAAAATAAGGAAATTAAATAAAACAAAATTTACTGTTAAATTTTAGTGGTATGAAAAAAGAGTAAAAGTAGGCAACTATGCTATAACACTTTCATTCTTCATTAATTCCAACTAACGAATTTATAAATCGTTATTTTTATCTGTATAGATCTGATTGAAAAAAAAATTTATGCCAATATTGAATAGCGTTTTTTTACATTAAAAGTGAAAAGTTATGCTTTAATGGCGGAGAATGATTACAAATCCTGAAATTCAAATTACCCTAACTTGCTAAGTTTGATCATACAAAATGGGGAATTTTATTTTTTGTGACAGAGCAGGAAGTACGTTGTTTTAACACTAGAACTAATTAACACTAAAACTAACTAGAAAATTTTTCTAAAGTTTTTTTAAAACTATTTCCCACCAGAAATTTTATTTAAAACTACTTAACTAATCTAACTTTAATTAACTTATTTAATTTAACTTTCATTTAACGTATTTCTGTGAGTTATATTTAATTTATTTTAAAAAGAAATTTCTTGTTCGAATCGGGATATAGTTATTTGGTAACCGTCAAAATGACGGCTCATGGTAGTTCTAATGTTTAAATACGGGACCAAGGGCAAGTTGCCAGTTTGGTCTTTTTTTTTATTTAAAAAAATTTGAATTCGTACCGGAAATTCTGAAAGCAGAATTTTTACCTTTATGTAATCATGAAATGCCTGTCATTAAATAAAGAAAAGAACATTATAGAAAATTTCTGGTATGAATGCGAATTTTGGGAATTAAAAAAAAAGGTCAAACTGGCAACCCTGACCAAGGGACGAAATAAAAAAATGATTTTGTAACTTTTATAAAAAATAATTGTTTTGACATTGAATGTCTTCTAAGATGATTAACCACAACGTTTAAGAACTTTTTGCAAATGAAATTATATATCTAAAGGTAAATGTTTAGAAATTAGCTATATTGAATTATATTGAGCAACTATAAAACAAGTCCCATAAGCTAGAGCAATTAGTTGTACTTTTTTTCTATAGTAGAGTAACTGATTAGATTACTCAAATGAAGTGAAAGTATATGTCAATTATGATGGTCTAGTTAACAGTGTTTCAAAAATATTCTTTATGCTTGATAGAACCTTTCCGGAATTTGGATTACTTTTTTACACATTAAACTATTAAAAACAATGTTTATTTCACCACTGAAATATACTTAGAAACATTACAAGTCCTTTAATCTTTGATTTTACTATTTTATCATGTATTACATAAAAAAGACTGTGTGAATAAAAGCAATGATTTAAAAATAATTTATTTTTTTCTATCTTAGTAATAGACTCTTATTTGGTGAATATCGTAAAAGTTTCTAAACCAGAATATATTCTGTGGAATAGGATATAATTTTCGACAAGCAAAAATTATAGAATACATAGAAAACAGGGTTCGTACGCTTTTACAACAATATTTTAATAGAATTTTTCGCTTTATCAAGATGCGAATTTCCAAGTCATGTGGCACCACTTTTTCTGATTAGAAAATTTTCATTAAGTATTTAAATAGCAGGAATTACACCACATTTAATGACAGGATTTGTAATACTTTTCTGCATTTAAATAAAGCGACAAATTATATTAAAAATTTGTGGTAAAAGCGTACGAACCCTGGAAAAGGTAAATTATTTCTTTTTTAAGACCTCCCCCTCTGCTACAATATTAGAAACTAGTTGGATGTGCCAATCCCAAAACTTTCTTCTATCTCAGTCATGTTAATACTTCAAAATTCGCTATCACATCGCCAATAAAATCAATATTTTTCGTCATTCTGTTGTACGTAAGCTGCTTGCGAATCGTCGGGTTACCGGGGTGCGATGAACTGATGTATACTAAACTACGAAAAGTCCTTCTTGCCTGAACCGACAGGAACAGATAGCCTCCCTATTTCTTGATTTTACGAATTTAGCTAATTTTACTGGAAAACACGAAGGTAAAATGCGTGGAACATAATTAAAGAACATTCAATTCCAGTTCTCGTCAACATTGCATTTGAATGAGAATATCGCCAAATTTGTCCTCTACAGCCAAGTTGGCTTCATTTGTGGCAACCTATTTTTGTCGCCAAACTTGGCGATATTTCGCCACCTGTCGCCAAGTTTGGCGAGAATTTGACGTTGTCGAATATAAATATATAGTGATAAGCATATAATAGGATTAACCCCTTCACTCCCAGGCTTAATTTCGCTGGTGAAGGGCTATACACCAGGCTGTGCGGTGCAAAATGTTTGTGTCATAAATTATTTAATAACTTCCGTGATTTAATAGTAATGAATGTAAAGTCGTTAACCCTTTCCGGCACAGACAAAGTCTGTTCGTAAAATGAGAAATTACTGACTGACACCGGAATTTACAAACAACTTTTTTAGAAAATAAGAACTCCTTATTTTAAGCTTTCAATCTAGAAACAAAATTCTGTTAAATATTCTTGGTGTCGAATGCAAGTTTGCAATTAAAATTAGGTGTGCCCCGAGTGGGATCACTGTGCCGGAAAGGGTTAAAGGATTTACAACGTTATCATAATACGTATAAAATAATACATAAAACTTGCACTTTATATACATATATACAGTATATTCAGGGTGGATAGTGGTCAGGGAAAAATACAGTCAAAAAAAGCGATAAACACCAGTATATTCTTATAGAAAAATTCATGTTGGTTATTTCGAATAACGAAGATGAATTTTTCTATAAGAATATACTGGTGTTTGTCATTTTTTTACTGTATTTTTCCCTGACCACTAGCCCTTGTATATACATAAAACTTAGGAATTTATTTTCTTTCTATTTGTTTTCTTTTATTCTTCCTTATAATGACGTAAGATGTATACTGAACGTATTGGTGTACGTAATGGTCAATGATTACTGAAATGAGAAGACGTATGCAGCGTACGTCCTGGTCGCTGATTACTGAAATAAGAGGACGTACGCAGCGTACGTCCTGGTCGCTGATTGCTCAAATGAGAGGACGTACGCAGCGTACGTCCTGGGAGTGAAGAGGTTCAATGGTTACAACAATGAAAGAAAATTTGCCGAAACCACGTTAACTAAAACTCATAAATTAAACCCGTTTATGAATGAAATCTGCTGTCTTGTTCGAAAATGTCAGCCACCCTAAAATTTCAAACCGCTATATCTCAGCCATTTTTTAAGATAGAGGCAAAACAAAAACTGTTTCGGATTCTCCGGATCCAGGCCGAACATTTAACGAAAAAAAAAATTTAGGATTTCTAATTTTTTTTCACATCTTTTTGAATTTGAAATTTTTAAATGGCTATCACAGCGCCCCTTTCGTCGAAATATCCCCAAATTCTAATAGAACCTGCTTGCCATGGCCAAAAACATAGAAAAATTATGTGGTTCAATTTGAAGCATAACTTAATACATTTTTCGATGATACAATAGTGAAAATGGAACAAAAATATCGACCACAGCGCCCCCTTTCATCGAAATATCCCCAAATTCTGATAGAACCTGCTTACCATAGCCAAAAACATAGAAAAAAATGTGGTTCAATTTGAAGCATAACTTCATACACTTTTAGAAGGTACAATAGTGAAAATGGACCAAAAATATCGATCACAGCGCTCCCTTTCGTCAAAATATCCCCAAATTCGAGTAGAACCTGCTTGCCATAGCCCAAAACATAGAAAAAAAATGAGGTTCAATTTGAATCACAACTTCATACACTTTTCGATGATACAATGAAGACACATAGACGGACAGACGAACATTTTGTAAAAACATGTTTTTCGGAATCTCTGACCCCTAAAACGTGTAAATCCGTCGAAAACTGGAAGTCGAAAAAAATTTCGATTACAATACTTTCTTCTATTATAGATAGAAGTAAGTAAAAATGGAAAATGCTCAGTTAATGGGGATTTCTTACATAAACATGAGATTTTAGGTAGTCTTACAACCATAAATCACTAATGTATTTCGATGTGTTCCCAATTTTGTTTGTGCTAGCTAAATATATGCAAAAATGCTTCATGGAGCTAACTGCAGCAGCGCCCTAGAGTGTCAATACTCTGAATTTCTATTTGTATGCTATATACAATCTTATATCGCGCTGAATATTATTCTACAAATAGCATGTCTCTTGGACCAATAGGTATTTATATTTTGTTAGCGAATTTTATTGGGTTGTTCTGAAAGTTCCTTCCGTTTGGGAAAACCAATTGGGACCGGAAAATTCTGTCCGTCAATTATTAGAGATTAGATATCGGAATTAATGTATAATAATTCGTATCTCTCATTCTTCTTTGTATTTAGTCTTCGATTTTTATTCTGCGCAGACGTGTCTTACGCTGCTCTGTACTTTTATACGATGTTGCGTTAAGTTCTAGAGTTTTCTCAAAATGTCGGCTACGAGCGTAGATCATAGTAGTGATATACTTACGAATATTGTGAACGGGGCTGTTGCTTCGAACTTTAATTCTCAACGCTCATCCTCTGCATTTCCTGATGGGAAAATTAAAAATATGCTGGCTGAATTCATATCTTTTTGTGATCAATACATTGCAACTATCGTAAATAAAGATGGTTACCATCAATCACAAGCTGATCAAACGTGGGTAAGAAGTGTTTGCATAGAGGTTTTTCAATTTCTTGGCGAACCTTATAATCTTAAAAATTATAAAAATTCCGCTTATGTTTCTTTTTTCTATTTTTCTAAATGCCTCACACTTTACTTACAAAGGAAAATTTATATGCGGAACTTAAATTCACCAAGATGAATAATGGACCTAAACGTAAATATAACGTGGAAAACTCCACAGTTCCCCTGAAAAATAAATTAAAAAAATATTCGCTTCATTTGGTGCAAGAAACGCCATGATAAAATAACTCATAGGTTGCTATAATATAAAAGTGGTATAAATAGCAATATTTGTATTTTATTGATAAAAATAATTCGGTCCTTAATGGGTTAACTCCAGGGTTGCCAATTTGGCCTTTTTTAAAATTAAAAAAATTCCAATTTACACCAGACATTCTGAAAGAGTAATTTTTACTTGATGCAATCACTAAATGTCTCTCATTAAATAAATAAAATGCCATTATAGGGAATTTCTGGTATGAATGCGATATTTCGGAATAAAAAAGGGGGTAAAACTGACAACCCTGGTTAACTCACATTGTATGGAAGTTTAGTTGATGGTTTGTAAGTTGTTGGTATAACATAATATTAAAAATATTATTTGCTACAATTTTCGGCAAAAATAAGAATAGATTTCAATTTGATTCTCAGACATCTGATGTTAAATAAATGGAAGAAACTTTCGAAAGTCCTTTAAAAATATTAAAAATGATACTAGTTTTAATTTTTGGCAATTAAAGACATTAAAAAAAAGAGAACTTTACGACAACGAAAAGAAGTTACAGTAAGGTAATTTTTTCGTGTTGGTTTTATACGGTACCTTTTTATCGTCAAATCCTTTTGTCATCACGACGTTGTTTTTTCAGGAATGAGATCTATTTTGGAACAGATAATTTCATTTGTTATGATGCGTTTTTACCTTTTGATAAGTAATTTGTTTTGATTTTTTTTGTTAATTAAATTGTGGTATAAATTTTTGCTCTTACATCTGATAAAGTGTATGTATGGGCCCGGGTCTGACCGAAGTTGCAACTCGGAATAGCCGCGTGCGTGTATATTATATTATTATACATAGTGGTGGCTCGTTATTTGGTTCTTTTAGGGGCTCTAATAGCACGGCTGAAAATTTTATTCTTTTTTTGCCATTATTTTTTATTTAAGTAATAGTCTCTTTGTTTTAATGACAGAAATTTCTATCATTAAATAGGACAAATATTTTTTTACAAAATAGTGGTACGGAAAGAATAAATTTTGTGTGCGTATCCCAAATTAATCAGATAAAGTTTACTTAACACGTTGACGGACACTTGCGGCTATATCCGACAAAGCGAAGTTCACAATGTGGTATGACGGCTATAGCCGCCCAAAACGAAACGGTCGTTTTTAGAAACTACGGCTATAGCAGCACAAAAGTGCATTTACCGGCGTACAAGTAGAAGCCCAGTGTCATGTTTTGGAAACAATTTTGTAGGTTGAAGTTCATTTTCCACCTGTTATACGAGTTGCAGCTTCAGTATGCACGTGCAGGGTGGCTAGTGGTCAGGGAAAAATACAATAAAAAAATAATTATTACCAGTATATTCTTATAGAAAAATTCAAATTGATTATTTGATGGAATAATGAAAATAAATTTTTCTATAAGAATATACTGGTGTTTATCACTTTTTTTTACTGTATTTTTCCCTGACCACTAGCCACCCTGACGTGGTTGTGAAGGGAGTAGTGCAACCTAATTAAAGGTGCTGAATTAATCAAAATTAAGTTTATTTAAGCAGAAAGAGTAAAACTATACTTCTAATATTCTAAAAATTACAAAAACATATAGTGTCAATTTTCGAACTTCACTTGTTCCCACTGTCCGTCAACGTGTTAAAATTCGCAATACAAATATACGATAATTTTAATAAATACATTGACCTGTCACTGATACCTGATACATGGAAATTAGTTTTCGGCACAATTTTTTTAAAGGTAATTTTCGGCTTATTAAATCACAGAATTTATAAATCGAATTTTACTATTTTAAAATACTATGAAAAAGTAATTACTGAACATCACGTATAAGTGAGAGATCACTGGATATACAATGATTATAAATCATCCGTCCGAGAAGATGTAAAATTCTATTCTTAGCCGGCATGTGTAAAGTATTTGCTTTTCAGATGGACTTTATAAGAAAAAATAAAAAATGCGATGTGAAGTACAGAGTAATAAATAGCTTTCTACAAAATATTTCGTTTGCTTGAAAGAAAAAGCAAGAAATTGTATCCTGTGAAAGAAAGTTTTTTCTTTAAAGGAAAGAGGAAAATATGAACTATCAATTACTTCCTACTTCATTTTCCAGCAATCATTTCTTTTCATTTCTTTTTTATGCACAATGCAAATCACATGGTAATGTAAGAAGCACTTTACATATGAATTTTTCTTTTTTTCTTTTTTTTTTGGATGGAGTAATGTTAGAAGAGATTGAACATTTTTTGATAAAGTGTTTAAGTTCAGAATTGTATACATTATATTTGCTGCTCTTAATACGCCGGGTATATCTGAACTAATCATTAAAACTGTAATGGGTACACGCAAAATACACGCAATACAAAATACACGCAAAGCCAAACAATTTTAAACACAATCCACTTGTTCATTCAAAAAGCTAGGGTATCTCACATCAAGTAGTGTTGTCACTGGGCTACTTTTTTTTTTAAATTCTGATTGCTTGATTGGCATCACTTTTCTGAAATGGTATAATTCGCCGTGATTTCGCCTGATTGAATCTGTCATTAAATAAGACGAATTTTACTTTCTCAAAAAACTGGTGGAAATCAAGAAAACTGAATTTTAAAAAAGTGGTAACTCTGACATCAAGTCGAACTCATACTTCAGGGTTTCTACATTTCTGGTAATTTCTCTGTTAAATATCAGTATTTTTTTATCGACAAAATCGCTTAATTTAATCGCACGAATTTTCGCCTTATTTAAGGGGAGTGTTGCTGTAAGAAAATACTGGTACAAGAGAATTTTCTGGTCTGAAAATTCCATGACATGTAGGAACCCTGCTTTCATTCATAACTGCAACATTAATAAAAATATTTTAGCGAAATTTATAACAGAAAACATTTTCTTTCTGTGAAATTTCTGTACCGCAAAGGAAGTGCTGGAATTGCATTATTATAATTTTATCAGTAACACCGCATTCACTGTCAGCTAACGTCCGTATTTTGAAGATTATTGTTCAATTCTGCTTAGACGCAAAATTATGACCAGTTCTACAGCTTTTTGTGATTACATCACATTTTACAGAAAGCAAAATAAACCTGTTGAAGATTTCGTTAATATACTTCTTCCTTTACATAATGTGCTGCAACTACTTATGTGACTATACATAAAAATATTTTTGTGAGAGCCAAGTAAATGACATTTTTATAAAAAAGATTTAGGATTAAACCTAAACTACAAAAAATTCTCAATGTTTCCTTACGGTTTTAAATGATATAAATAAAAATATATCTTTGAAATATCTACCCCCCCCCCCCCCTCAAATCCCCTGTCCGTTACAGACGTTACTTTTAGAAAATATAGTTATGCTATTTGAAATATATATATGCAGTAAGTTCATCATCCAAATGAAAATGTACTGTCCTTGATAAATGATTTTTTTTAAATAAAACGTCATTTAACACTTACCTAACTAATGCCACCATATTCGCGACAACCAACTTGTTTTGTACAGATGTGTTCTTTTTAATTATTATTGTTTTGCCCTCATTTTTTCTGACAGTCTTTTTTTTTTATTTTGCATAATTTATTTGCTTAAATTTTTCGATTAGATAGGACGAAATTTTTTTGTGTAAAAATACTGATGTAAAATTGGAAACAACACATTTGGACATTAAACATTTACTGTCGCGAATATGGTGGTTTTGTAAGGTAAGGGTATAGCAGGGGTGATTGCGTTCTAGTATTTTGTACACCACTAAATTTATATAGCAATCTTTTTCGTCTTTAATCGATAAATTCTGCAATGACATACTAAGAATATTTCTATATAAATTTAGTGGTATACACATATACCGGAACACAATCACCCCTGGGTATAGTTTTATTTATTTATTATTATTTTTTTTTGGTAATAGGTTCCAGGATACAAAATATACATTTGTTGACTAATGTCACATACATAATATCACATGCGTAATGGACCATGGGCATCTACAGTAAAACGCCAATTATTCGAACTCATGTTATCCGGACATTCAGTCAAATATGGGATCGATTTCAAGAAATAAAAAAATACATTTAAAAGAGATTTATTTAAAATAGAACTATACATGTTCCTTTGTTCCTTCGTTCTTTCCTTTAAATGTAAATTTTGTTTTAGAAATTCTTAAACGAACGTTAAATTTTGGCTTAATTGGTATTTTCGAAGACTGTATTTGGATAATTTCTTTGCTATATTTCGGTAATGTTTAGAGCTGCAGTACTTTTCTCCATATATTCTAAGAAAATCACGTTATTTTACAAACTAGATGTTTAAGTAAAAAAATAGTGTTTAATATTACTAATTTATGTGGGAGGAGAAAGAAAGAAATAAGGAAATAATACAAATACACTATATCGGTAAAAGGGAACCACGACAAGAGGGAACGTGACTACATCTGTAGGTTTTCACACCCCTCGAGCTGTGGTAAAGCAAGAGCCGTCGCGAAGCTCAGCATATGACCTAGAAACCGACTCCCCTCATGGGGCTTCGGCGACGAAGCCGCTGGATGTTCTCGGCGGTTTATCAAGTGTCCGTCCCTGCGGAAGTTTCCTCCGAGATGCGGGGTTACTGTGGCAGCGACCTGTGTCATCGACACTTGGTAAATTGGCTTGGGGGTCCGCAGTTGGGGAGCGGCGCCAGGCCGATCACAGAGCCGTGGCGAGACAAAGCTTCTGGTGCGATATAAGTCCATTAGAGACTTGGGAGCGATGGTCGGAACGCGAGCCGGCGACCCCCATGGGCCTCTGGCGGCGCGAGCTCATTTTATATCGGTAAAAGGGTTACCGGACATTTTTGATTTTAGACGTTTTGTTGGAAATCAAGAGATATGCTTGACAAATTCTTCTAGAACTTCAGGAATATAAAAAAAAATGTGTGTGGTTTTATATTTCTATGTGAATGTTTGATCACGAGGACAATTAAGGGACCAGCAACAAATTCAATTGTTAAAAAGCCTACATCCTGTAAAATAAAATGTTTGAAATGATCTGTAACTGTACCACGTAATAATGTAGCTTTTGTGAAATATTTGTGTTCATTTGTGTAATAACAGCAGCTATATTCACAAAGATTTAAAATTATAAGAAAAAGACGAGAAATTTCTGCATGTTTTTTTGTTTACAGTATGGAGGGTTTTCAACCAAATTAAAGCCACTTTCTAGGAAATTGACAAGGTACAGCAGAAATAACATATTATAATTAGTACGTAATGTATTAATGAGGTTTTACTTTAGTACTAAATTAATTACGTAGAATGACCTAAAAGATAAAATATAAGTATATGATAATTTCAATAAAATTATGTATAGACGGCATGTCTGAAGTATATTTACTTTCAAATTGACTTATATAAATTATTGTGCATATATTTTTCACTAGAATAATAAATATCTTTTATCAAAGATCTTAGTTCGTTTCAAGGAAACAGCAAAAAATTGCTTCATCTGCAAGAAATTTGTTTTCTGTAAATTAAAGGGAAGAATATGAGCTGTAAATTATTACTTCCTTCATTTTCTATCCGGCATTTCGTTTTCGTTCCTTTTTAATGTAGTATTCAAATAAAATGTTAATGTTCAAAGATCTGTACATTTTATTTCTACGAAAAAAAAATGGAATAATGTTAGACGAAATTGAAAATTTATGATAACGCCTTTGAATTTAGAAATATATAAATTATATTTGCTGTTATTAATATTCTGAGTGTATCTGAACTGATCGCCAAAACGGTAAGAGTTGTTAATACATGTCATTCAATCCAAACAATATTATAAAGAAAAACAGTGTTCTGTCAATTTATTTATTCAAAATCTCACATCAAGTTGAACTGTTACTTTCTGGAAAATTTCATTAAGATATTTTACAGAAATCTACAGCAGAATAACTTTGATTTCTGTAAAATATCATGATATCAAGGGAAATGCAGGAATCGAATTGTAATTTTATCCGTAACACAGCATTCTCTGTCAGCGAACTTCCGAATTTTAAAGCGCCTATTTCAGCGTTGTTTAGACGTAAATGATGGCCATTTATAAAAATGTTTGTGATTGCACAACATTTTACAAAAAGAAAACTGAATCTATTGAAGACTTCAATAAAATAGCTTTATTATTGTTAAGTTATTTATAAAAACTAGGGGGCTCTGCCCCCTACGAGCTACGCTCGCCAACCCCCGTTCTGACACCACAAACTGTAAAAACACTCTGATTTGATCAACCTTAAACGATTGCGGAAGATTGAATTATAATTAAACGACCTGCTGTAATCGGCTGCTATAATCGACCTTGTGTAATCGGCTGCTCGCTGTAATATCTGCTATAATCGGGTTTCCATTCATTTTCCTTTGACCAAGGGATTTTAAAGCCGAATCAACTGTGCTGTCGAGACAGCTAACAACTGTTGATAAAATAAGGTTAATTAAACATTTGAAAATCAACCTGTGCAAAATGGTTAAGTAAGCAATGTCATTGCATCGCGAAATTTTATAACAATGTTAATAGAAAATTGGGTATTACTCCATTATCCCGATTACTACTTTCTATAAAAGAAAAGAACTGTCGCCAAAATATAGGATTTAAAGCCAAAAGTGCATATCTGTGGCGTCGGATTCAATTGATACCAGATGGCGTGATAGTTACGCGTGATAGTTATGTCATCGAGTGATCTTTAATTCAACGTTTATCTGTATTTTTAATTATATTTTACCAATTTATTAGTTATTTCGTTGATTTAAGCGTAATTATTAAACGTAAAAATATACTTTTAATTGAAGGGAAATATTATTAATTACGCTGTTTTAAAATTTGCAATAATAGATAAAATATTTTGTCGAAATAAATCAATCTTACTCTATTTAATGCTTTGAAAACGCGGAATAATTTAATTATTTATCTTTTTAATATTCACGCGCAAGCATATTTTTTATTCCGTCATTTTCTACATTTATTGCTTTTAACACTTGATCATTTAATTATTATTTTATAGTTTTATTTCCGTTTTTAATAGTCTCGTGTAAATACATTTCTTAATTGAAAGGGAATATTATTACGTGCGCTATTTTACAAATTGGCAACGATTCAAATAATGGAATTTATGAAATATGAAATAAATCTTCGTCAAAATAATGAAAATTTTGAATAAAAAATTGAAATATAACCTCAAACAAAGGGTCAAATTGAAAAAATAATTGCAGTCTGCACACCCCAACCTTGTCAACTATATCCTTACAAAATATGTTTAAATTCCTGTGCATAGTTTTCGTTTCTATAAAACTTTTATAAGAAAACTGTTTTGACCAACTTTGATTTTAAATATCTCTTAAAATAATTCTTCGATTTAAAAACTGTCTACTTCAGCGTGTTTATCGAACATTTCTTTATAAAACCACCAATTTTTAAATTTTTATTTGCAATAGTTTTCTGGATATAATTCCAGAAAGACTTCAAGGCACAAAATCTTAATTGACTGCGGCAGCCGAGGCGGTGGTTATTATTTTTTTTAATATAGAGAGATACCAGGTTTGGTTTGATGTGAGACGTTCTGAATACTTCATTCAATAAGCGCATAAAACCTGGTTTCCTCAAAAACAGTGAATTTTACACTATGTATTTTTTTCAACAAAGATGAATGCTGATCTAAGCAACTTTTTGAAAAGATGTCCTACTCAGAGAAAAGATTGGCAGCCCCTGTTTGGAGAGTTTTACATTTAACACCTTGATTGTCATTTAAGAGAACCAAGTTACTTGAACAAGCTATCAACAACTTACCGTTACGTTGTACAGTAGAACTCCAATTATCCGAACTCCGACTATCCGAATCGCTGATTATCCGAATCGCTTTCAGAATTTCAGAAAAAAAATTAAGACGGAAACGTACTGCGATTCTCAAAATAATGATTCTGTCTATGCGCGCTATATTGTCCTTCCTTCCGCGAATCTAGTGTAGGCGCAGCGCGAACATTATTGGGATGATGAGTCAGCGTCTCACAGCGCAGTTCGATTATTGGCTGTCGTCCGTCGCCAGGTGGCTGGCCCGGCCCACCTGGGTTTCAAATTCTAAATGACGATAACTTATTGAAAGTGTGAGAGAAGAAAGTGTCGATGAAAACGATGACCTTAATGTCGAAGTTGAAGCAGACACGGGACCATCAGCTAGTGAAGCATTTACCGGCCTTGAAACTGCGTTGAAGTGGATGGAGCGTCAGCCTGAGTGTGACCACATGCAACTTCTTACTATCAAGCGGATGCGCGACTTGGCTGCCCGAAAACGGATGTAGACTGTCAAACAGCTTACTTTGATCGAGATGTTCAGCAAGCAATATGACTTTCATTTACAGTACGATGCGTACATACTGTACAGCACTTGTAAATACGCTTAGCATGTAAAAGTGTTGCCTTTTCATTTAATTAATTAAAAGATCCTTTTCTTTAAAAATAGTTTTTATCTCCCATTTTAACATACGTACAGTAATTAATTAAAATCGATCCTTTTTTCGGAAAAAATCCAATTATCCGAATTTTTGATTATCCGAATGGGGTCCGGTCCCAATTGATTCGGATAATCGGAGTTCTACTGTATGTCATTTAACAAATTTTATATAATAACTTTTCTGTTAAATTTTTCTGGTGCTAAAATTTATAATTTTTTCCAACCAAAAAATCTGTCTCATCTGCAGATTTTATCCAAACTTCTGCACATTGTGTTTCCATAAAATATATTCTTAAAATAAAAAAGAATTTTCTCTAAATTGAGACACAGACACGTATATCAAATCTGTCAATAAGTTAGTTATATTTTTTCTACATAAGATTCTTTTACGTTTTCTTATAAACATTGTAAGTTTCTGCTACTATTTTTATACTAAAACTAGATGGAACCCGTCAAAACGTGAAGGAAAAAAATACTATAACAATATCAGTAAAATAAGCTTCTTTATTATTTAAGTAGGGCTTCGTATGAAACAGTCTTTCAAATATTTTATTTAAAAAAATCCTACCCTCCCCCCAGTGAAATGCTATTTCCGATGCAAACTCCAAATGAACACTCCGTAAACAAATGTGTAATGCAAATCAGTTTGACATTACCACCATATTCCCCACGACAAAAAAAAAAGAAAAAAAAAAGGTCATGGACCTATAAAGTATCATACAAATAGTCCTATCATAAAGTATATACAAATTTCCTACTTTCATCTCATATTCAGTAAATAAAAGAACATAATATAAGCACCCCCCCCTCCTGTGATAATGCAATCGAATGAGCTCCTATGCGCATATGTATTGCATCTGCCCAAAGGCACCGTTGAAATTCGACGTTAAAAAAAGTTTTAAAATGTTTAAATTAAAAGTTTTAAAATGTCCTCTTTAATCATTGTTCGTTTCAAATCCATATCTTCTAAAACGCATCCATTGTTTTAAGCTAATCAATTTTTATATAAAAATGAAGAATTTTTGTTAAAAATAATAAATTAATATGCAGATGAGGGAGAATTTTAATGTTTTCAATTGTAATTTATTTGTATGGTTTCTTCTATCCCTTTACATAATCAGGATGATTATTCCTTTCCATAACAGTCGGTCTCTTATACAGTTAAATATCCAATGGATCTTTAAAAAAATAATAAATAACCGTTCCTAGCATATTCTGATTCAACATATACATCAACGAATTCAACATATCAATTTTATGTTAATCATAAACTAAAAATAGTTTTTTTTTCTTTTGACAGATTTTATATTAGCGCCAAAATACTCTATCTTATGGATAATCTGATCTTATGATTTATCAGGTTTTTATTATTATTATTTTTTACTTTTCATGAAGGTTAGGGATACCTATTTTCAATTGTTGCAACTTTCCAAGGGGCTATTTTACATTATTAAAACAAACGGATGGTCATTGTTGAGATAGAATTGAAAAATATTTCCTGCTTGAAAATTATTTAAAAAGTCATTAATTTAAGCGGCAGATTTCAAATAAATTTCAATCGAAAGCTAATTTTTTTTTCTAATTGAGGATGTAAGAATTGAAATTGTAAAATGTAGTAAAAAAAAAATAAATTTTTAGTATTTAGAAGTGATGTAAGCGCGATGAAAGCTAAAGCGATAGTGTCGTTTGTTGTCACAACCGTTATACATTTCTAAATATTGCCACTGTGTTTTAGTTGGCGTCCAAAAGTAGACTACCATTTTTTGACATCGAAAGAAAAATTCACAGTGAAAGAAATAAGACTTTGCCGCTAATAAGGAACTGTTAAATGAACTTATAACAAACCTACCAAAATAATTCTTATAAAATATTAGCCTTACATTGTTTATTCTAGCTAAAAATACAATCATTATTTCAAGTTTTTTTTTTCCTGAAATTCTTTACTTCTGTGAATTTTTTTATTAAAAAAAGAAATCTAAATAATTTAAATCCTATAATTCCAATAACTTAATCCTATAATTTAAAAAAAAGTAATTGGTAACATGTAATCAAGGTATGCAATCAAGATGAAGCAACCAATAAAGGCTCCAATTCTAATCTTTAAAATTAAAAATTGAAATATCAGTTAATATTACGCCATGTTAACACAATCATATAAATTTTTCTTTTTAGTTTTATCAATGTTAAAATGCATTTCAAGCTAAGCATAACGTCATGTTCACCGTACAAACTTTTCACACGTACATCTATGCTTAAGCACCATGCATACAAATAAAAATATATTTTGCATTTAATTGTAATGAAAAAAATGGCATCAACAAAGCTTAATGCTTAATGATAAAATGAACCCAATGGACAATATTTCCGTGACGTCACAGTAAATATGAATTTTTATTTGCTTATAAAACACACGGAATTTTTACCGAAATACTTAAATATTTTAACTATATTTTAACTTACAAATTAAAAAATTCGGCCTAAAAGTCACGTGCTTTTAATATTTAATATTTATTTTTTATGCTCACAATCATTGAGTTCAGAAAATAAACTCTGTACGTCGCAACAGTGGGCGTTAATCCGATTGCCGACTTTATGACGTCATAAGCAGAAGTAAAATTTTTATTTAAGCTTACGGCTAATTTATTAAATTTTCGAACAAACGAATGTACGATAACAAATCTGTGACCAAATATCTTTCATTAAAAAAAAGAATGATGTAATTTGATGTAGTAGTTTGTTCTCACGGATTGTCGAAAGAAATCGCTTAGCGTTTTAAATATATAGATTTTGTATAAACATTCACTGCCTTGATCATTCCAATAAGCTAGATTACACCAGGATTTTAGACAGACAGTTAGTTATTTTCTAGTTAGATTAAAACTACATAGGTTTGCAATGAGCATGACAATAAGTAGGCTTATTGAATAATTAGGCATTTTTCAATTAGCCTGAAGCTGTTTAAGCTCATTGCAATAAGCCTTAAAATTGCCAAGCAGATTGAGAAACAATTAGAGACATTCAAGTTAGCCTAAAGGGTCATAAATTCGATTATAAAATTTAATTTTACAAAGCGCAATAATCAAATAATGTCATGGCCTCCAGATTTATAAAAATACTAATGACAGGCAACGTGTTAAGACAGATACCGCATATTTTAAAAATAAATATCTCTGGTTGTATTCATACAAATTACTTCCCGAAAACTTATATTTCTGCTAATTGAGGGTCTACGCTCGTTTTTTTCTGTCAAAAGTAGGTGTTAATAATGTAATTGAATAATTTTAGACTTATTTCAGACTGAAGATGGCCCCGTAGACTATTTTCAATTAATAGAGTGTTATTATTATTATTTGTTTAATATATATTTTTTCTAACATAGGTTAAAAAATTTCCGAATGGAATGATTTTTTCCCTCCTGCGATAGTTTAGTCATTATTCCGTTCATTTTTCTTATTTTATGTCAGATTGCATTTACCTTCAATTTGGGAACGATTTAAATTCCAAATAATAAAGTAAACGTTGAAATAAAAAATAACTCAAATTAATTAGGGATAATATTTTTGAGAAGAATTGATAACTTTTGCAGCTCTCTACCTATTTTTTTAACATAATTCTCACTCGTAAAATGCATTAAAATATATTAAAAAGTTAATGATCGTTTTCTCGTTGTTTATTCTAAATATATTAAAAAGTTAATGATCGTTTTCTCGTTGTTTATTCTAAATATATTAAAAAGTTAATGATCGTTTTCTCGTTCTTTATTCTATGTTCCGTATAAATGTTATATGAAATTTCTTTTTATAGCATTATGTTTTCCTGAAGTAAAGATAAGTACAATCATTTTACCCTAAAACACACACCAGAAATAATAAAGAAATTTTTAATATTTATATTTAAAACAACTTTAGCGAATTGGTCTACCCAAAAGTTATGTTCTTTTCATGAAATATACGACATTAGTCGTATACTAAATAAGATAAGTTAAAAATTGCTATTTTTCCATAGAGAAAGTCGTGTTCAAGAGGTAATGATTCAAGGAGATCTGCGCTGCTGCATAAAAAAGCGAAATTGCCGAATGCCAAGAAAGATGGAATTCATGCCGGAGACAGCAAGACGCGTGACTGGTCAAATAATAATGAGCCGCTAGAAATACAAATTGACGCATCTTTTCAAAACTAAAATGCCGATTACGTATTACATAGTATGAGATTCTTCACAGGCGGACAATATGTAAATGTCACCGGAATATGATAAGAAACAATAGCTTGAAATTGGTTTTAATTTTTTGTAAAGAGTTTTTGTTTGAAGAAAAGTATTATAAACTAAAGGTTATATGTACTGGTGTAACGTCCAATACAATGTAAAAAAACTTCTCAAATACAAAATAAAAATTTGAAACAATTTATAAGAATATATATATATATATATATATATATTTTTTTGAAAGACTACCAATCTATCAGTTGAGAGTAAATATAAATCCGAATATAAATATAAAAAATGGAGGGAGAAGGGCAGCTGAGAGGCAACTGCCAATAAAAAAAAAACAATAAAAATTTTCTCGAATGTTCTTAATCATCTACTAAAATATTTTTCAATATAATCATTCAGCAAGAGAAAAAAAAAGAAAAAACACCCTATATATTTAAATTATCATTAAAAATCAAAGAAAAAAAAGGAAGTAGCCATTGGACTGGAAATTATGTCTTCTTTTAATTTGTATTTAAAAAATAATAAGTTTAGAATTTCGACTTCATACTCAAAAACTCTGTACAAAACTCTGACATTTTCAATACGAAAGAGTAATTTTGATATCATACTATGGTTTTTCGGTAAATTTTATCTCAGGCAGAGTTGCCAAGTCTCCGGCTTTTTGGATACCAGTATTTTAGTACTGAAAATGTTGTTTTCTTTAATCGGATAGTTCTGCGATTTAAAGAACAATATTTTCTCTAAAAAAGTACTGGTGTACAAAAATCCGGAGACTTGGCAACTCTGCCAGGATACTAAAAGGAAAGTCATTCGGTCAAATAGTTAGTGAACTATTATCCTATGAATCTAGGTGAAGCACGGTATCATTTTGGGGCCCACTTTCATTTGACAAAAGTTTTCTGAATTCTACATTCATGAAAACTCACCAATGATGCTAATATTATTCCCGGGAATATCTTAGGCCAGGTCACCATATATTTCATTAAACAGCTTTTTTATGTTCCCTGTATATATACTTAATATATATTTAGTACATATAGCTGTATGCTCAATTTCACGGGTGATTTCTAACAAATACATCAGAATGCTATATGCTTAATTAACATCCTATTGACATTCATATTTCCCTGTTAAATGAGTTTCGTGAAGTAGTGCGTGAATTTTCTCTTGGATTAAGCAATTTTTTTTTTTTTTTTTTTTTTTTTTTTTTGCAAAAAAGTTAAAAATACATTGTAAAAAAATTAAAATGGGAATTAGAGTGGCTCTCTTCCCCGTCATTTTGTGGCTCCTTTTATATTTTAAAGGAGAAACGTGTGTTTAATGTGTCTTTTGGATAATCAGGCCCTGCAAGTAGTTTAAGAATTATGAAGGTTTAAATTTTGCACACTTAAAGTTTTGAATTAATGTTAAATTCATTTATAATCATTGCAAAGCAGATTGCAATGCTGGAAAAATTTTTTAATATAACTCTAGAACTATTCTGCAGAATAAGCGGTAATTTTGGAATTGAAACTTTACAAACTTCTTAATCACAATTTCTGTTTTAAAAAATCTTGAGTTACAGTGATGGTTTTAGAGAGATCATTTCGAAAACAAAATTGTAATCATTTTTTTTTTTAATGATTGTAACCTATAACTTTTTACAGAAATCTATTTCTAAAAATTTCGAATATGCGTGTCCGAAATTTCAGCTGATTCCGTCAAGTAAATTTTAACTCATGCTTCAAAAACTACGCGGATTGCAATTTGTTTCCCAACTATTTCAAATGAATTTAACAGTAACGTTCCAAATTTTAAACATTCATAATTCCAGAACTTTCTGAGCTAATCACTTCCCATTTGGTATCCTGGGGTAAAATTTATCAAGCCAAAAGAGGTGTCAAAATTAGGTGCTTGTATTGATAATTTCAGAATTTGGTATAATTTCAATTTGGTGTAATTAAAAATATATTTAAAAAAAATAAAATGGGAATTAGAGGAGCCCTCTTCACAGTCATTTTGTGACCCCTTTTATATTTTAGAGGGAAGTATGTGTTTAATGTGCCTTTTGGATAATCAGGCCCTGCAAGTAGTTTAAGAATTATGAAGGTTTAAATTTTGCACACTTAAAGTTTTGAAGCCTGCGGTAAAATTTATCATGCCAAAAGAGGTGTCAAAATTATGTGTTTGTATTGATAATTTCAGAATTTGGTATAATTTCTCTATGATGACGACCCCTAAGTATTTTTTAACATAAATAAAAGAATAATAACTTCTAGTCGAATGGCCATTTACATTTTTTTTCTGTGGCAATTTAGAGATTAAAATATATGGAGTGTTCTCACTTTTTCTTTTTTGGCCAACTATATTTTTATTTAAAAATTTAATACCAATCACCAAATGTGAGAGTTTCTTCAACAAATTTTGAAAAGCTAAATTTTACACCGTCATAACACTTTTGTTTCACACTGAGGTAAGCTGACAAAGAACAACAAAACTCTTATATATATATTCAAAGGCAAAGATGCATGACTTTTATAGAGTATTTATAGAGTCATGTTAAAAATATATTTAAGACAAAATGTTACCTGTTTGGTTAGCTAAAAAACACAGAGTAAGAAAGAGATCCAACTTCGCCTGAAAACAGCGACTGCGGCGGATGACTTATAAACTAAATCATCGCTTTGGCGATTTTTTTCGTGATTTCCGTTTAACACGTTCGCTGCCAACTACGAGTATACTCGTAGTGCTATCTACGTTTCTTTAATCTAAAATTAGTTATTCGCACCGAAAATTTCAAAAGAAGAATTTTTATTTTATGTAATCATGAAATGTCTGTAATAAAACAAAGTAAATATTGCTATTAGTTTTTTCTGGTATGAATTTGAACTTTCTAAATAAAATGAAAATTCCGGCATTTTTAGCTTTTCAGCGAACGTGTTAATTGTAACCCTATTCAGCTTGACAGCTTTTGCTGTTGTCATTTGCACAAGTGCAAATTTTCGTCGTTCGCTATTTGATTTTTGAATCTTGATTAATATTTATTATTAAAATTACTCTTTGAAGATCAAATAGGTCATTATAATTCTTCAAAATGTAAGTTATGATTTATTTTCATGTGTTATGTTTGTTCTTGTTTTTCAAGTTCCGTAATGTTTGAAATCTTTTATATATATTCAGTGTTGACAGATCTTTGCCGAAACGTCATGTTAAGGCTCACTGTGGAGACGCAAAAAGTTTTTGGTTTCCATCTGTCTGTTTTCCGTACAAATGGTCCGATTAGGTTGATTTTTAGTTGGTATGTTGGCCAGGTATCCGGAATTAGCTGTATAGCCTTTGGTTAAATTTGGTTCATTCATTCGGAAAATATAGAACTTTTTTTAGGCCATAATGCTTTCCTATGGGGATTTTTCAAATTTCATTTTTATCTGAAATGAAAATAGAATGTTTACATAATGGATTTAGACGTAAAATTATGAATGCTAAATTTTCGATATGGATTTCCAATACTTTTAAAATTTTACCGATAAATTTAATAGAATTTAGAAATTAATTGCTTAAAATATTTGAAAATGTTTTTGCATCTGTTCGGGAAATATAAACATCTTATTTTCATATTTTTTACAAATTTTAAAAGCGTTTAATTTTACTTTCCACTTTAATTTATTCGTTGTTGATGAATACCTGTTTATTTTTAAAATTAAAAGAATAAGCAATTCATCAGAATTTTACACTATCATTGTATAACACCGTGTTTAACCTTCATACCCTGAATGGGTCGCCCACTTCTATAATTTATTTAATTCGATTGGAACCAGATTTTTTAGTAAGTTAAATAAATGCAATTTAAAGTAGTAGTAACAGTAGTAGTGTAAGTAAAAAAAAAGTAAGTTAAATAAATGCTACACAAAACTATGTTAAGTAAATGTGTTAAATCATTTTCAAAAACAAATACTGGTGTGAAATGTTTTTATCAACGTTGAGTAAAATTTCAACAGGGTACGAAGGTTAATTTAATGATTCTAATTTCTTGAACATTCGAAGAATTTTATATGCTTATAAATATGCATGCAATTGAAAAAATAATAATTGCGGATTGTATGATGTTAAATAATATCAAAAATAAGATTCAAATAACAAGCAGCAACAAGCAGTCGCCGTTTTTTTTCCGCTTCCCTCATTTGTCGCCAAGAAACCGATATATAGCCATTATTAGAAACCTCGCTTCTGTTGTGGGCGTAGTTTCTGCGTCATCCGCAGATATCGCCATTGTCTATGTGTAATCCCATGTTAAAGAAGTTACCATTGAAGTCTATGAGAGTTGATTCTCTGTTTAAATCTCCTTACTCTGTGCTAAAAAAACGTGAAATGACTTGTCACTGGTAATGATAATTTATGCTTCTTCAATACAAATCATGTCACGATACGTTCATTTATAAAATAATAAAAATAATTTGTTACAGATGGAGGAGGTGGTGACATCTTGACATTACGGATGCTTGGATGGGACTTGGCCAGAAAATCTTTGGAAACCACTAAAATACAGCCATCAAACGCTGGTCCTTAAGTGTAATCACGGGATTTTCTTTGTTGACATCCTTAATGATTTTGGTTAAATCGATTCATTTTACATTAACCCATTTATGCCTAGCGTCCCAATTTTGGGACGCTTTAGTAAAATGGGAAATAGTGCATTTCACACCACTATTTTTTATAGAAATTTGGTGTCTTATTTTATCAAGGAGTTCTCAATAAAGTAAGACACCAAATTTCTATTAAAAAGAAAGTGGTGTTAAATGCACTTTTTCTCATTTTACTAAAGCATCGACGCTAGGCATAAATGGGTTAAGTTCAATATAAAAAAGGTTCTAGATTTGGAACTGCCATATATGATGACAATCAGATTTTCAGACGTACTCTGATCCGTATTAGCTCATCAAACTTCATTTCATAAGTGTGAATTTCTCGTTTTCGATTATAGCCGAATTATCGACATTAAAATTTTTACGTTTTTACTCTTTTGGCAAAATTTAAAAATGTGTATTACTTTCTATGATTTCTACCTCTTTAAGTATGGAATATAACTACCGTAATTTCCGGCGTATAAGCCGCAGCTCAAAGAGTCGTTTTTGGACCCAGAAATATTATTTTATAAAATGTAACTTGAAAGATCGCTGTAAATATTTAACTACAATTATTGAATAAAATTTCTGGGTCGAAAAACGACTCTTTGAGCTGCGGCTTATACGCCGGAAATTACGGTATTTTTCATACTTTTTAATAGCATAAAATGAGAACAATGAAAAATATAACAAATAAGTAAAAATATCAAGTTCCTTAAATATACAGGGTGTATCAAGATTGATCTTTCAAATTTGGTGGGGAGGTATAAAATAGCAAAAGAAGACAATCTTACATAAGAAAGTATGGGCGGAAACGAACGCATGGCGTTGTAGAGGGCTCTGTGTATCCACAACTTCTGATCAAACGCAAAGCTTTCTCACAAGGCCAGCCGGTCGTCATTACACAAAGTAACTTTGCAATACACAAAGTAACACGAATCGTTATACGTTTAATAAATATGCAGATATAAATTTATCTTGTGCAGCATGGAAAAGCGGTCGAAGAGCTGCGCTAGTGTATGCAGAAAGCTATCCCCAACCGGCGCAAACCTAAAAACCTAAATAACACCCTTTATGGAACTGTCAGTGTCAATCGGTTGCTTTTTCTATCATGACAGGTACTCAGTGTTGAATAAAGGGCGTGGCCCGGGGAGGATATTCCTCCCTCCCCCCCGAAATTTGGAGATTGCATGCTTTTCTTGGTCAAAAAAAGAAATCCCTCCCGGAGAAAAATGTCTGAATTCAACACTGCACGTACTGTTGGTAATCGATTCAGTTGCAAACATTTGATACTAAAGTTTCAGCCGGTGAGATCTCCTTTTCCGCTGCCTTATTCCTATGTATTTTGAACTAAAAACTTTCAAAATTTTTATGCTTTCTATCATTTATGCTTTCTATTTATGCTTTCTAATTTCTTCACCCTTTCTCCTCTGTGGATTTCCAGCTTGCTAGTAAGCCACGCCCTGCCTATCTCGGATTGGCCGCTCGCGTAGATTCTCAGAGAAATTGACCAACTTTCCTGTCATCTACTCATTTTGTCCTCAGATACCGGGGTGTTCGCTCTAGCTCTGATGTTCTGCGGTTGGGCGGTCTTTTTCAAGACCCAGTTGTCTGTCACTGTCATCGGTTGGGCTCGGCCCTCGGTACACTGTTGGCACTTCTACCTTTTACTATAGCTGTCATTTTTTACAGTAGTACTACGTACTACTGTAAAAAAGGATATACAATACGGATAGGCAATACCTTATTAACGTGACATCAGGATTTGCTATACCATAGCCAGGGTGTACAGTTGCTTCGCAACTGAGAAGCCCATTCAATATGGCACAAGCAGAGACGGATCTAGACTAAATTTTAGCCGGGGCAAGTTTGTAGATCTGCGCCCCCCCCCCCCCTACTCCCAAGAAAATCAGAATAAAGTCTGCGTAAACAATTGCTTAAGGAAGTAATATTAATACTCGATGCTCAAAATCTGTATTTTTACTATGCGTTTTTTTTATATAAAAAGTACAATATTACACAATACAAAAAATTACTGAAAATATACCTGTTTTAACATTTAATTTTTTTAATTTATTGTTATGTTAAACTACGCCGTTTAAATTTAATTAATGTACTTGTTTGCTTCAAAATTAGTACAAGTGGTGTGACTGTGAAGCACAACTTAAGTTAACATATTTTATTAGATAAACATTTCTAATGAAAGATTTAGTTAATTTTTAAAAAGTATAGGTGCGATATTTTGGAAATCAAAATTTAAAAGGCTTATTAACAACTGATATACATAAATAAAAACATAAAACTGATTCCCATGGAGAAAAAACCTTTTTAACTACATAAATAAAATGGCTTTAAAAGGGCCAGAACGCGTTGAATTCTCAACAGAGTATAACAGTGTTGAATTCAGACATTTTTCTCCGGGAGGTATTTCTGTGGCTCCGGGGGAGGGACATTATAGAGTTCCGGGGGAGGGGAAATTACACTTTTTGAACATTAAAAGCATAAAATATTAAATCTTCCGGGGAGGGTGTCCCCCCGAGCCAACCCTTGAATTCAACAGTGGAGTATAAGTTTCGTTTTCATTTTTTAGAAAAATGTCTGTTAATTACAAGAATATCTAAATTTAGAAGAAATTAATAAAAAAATGATTTATAATTCTTTTCTTACATATCAACTCAGTTATGGCATAGAAAAGGAGATTTTTAGAACAGAAATAATACGTATAGATTATTATATGGTGTAGCACGTATAAAAAAAATAAACAACTTGGTTTCTAACCTTCATGAATATCGCTCGGCTTAAGCTATGAGGACATACTAGACTAGTAAATCAACAGATCAGGAGCCTCAACGTCAGCTCTGCAAGTCATTTGTTTTTTAAATCTCAATTTTTGATATCATTTAACATCGTTCAATCCGCAATTATTATTTTTTCAATTGCATGCATATTTATAAGCATATAAAATTCTTCGAATGTTCCAGAAATTAAAATACTTAAATTAAACACGGTGTTATATACGATGATATTCTGAAATTCTGATGAACTGCTTATTCTTTTAATTTTTTTTTAATAAATAGGCATTCATCCCCCCGTAGTCTCATTAAATTTACATTCATTTTGATAAAAAAAAAAAAAAAAGATATTTTACCAAAATAGTGCGAGTTCCTTGAATTTTATTATTTTACAGTCTTTGAAATACGGTTGCTTAGCAACGGATAAATTACAGTGGAAAATAAAAATAAACGCTTTTAAAAATTGTAAAAAATATGAAAATAAGATGTTTATATTTCCCGAACAGATGCAAAAACATTTTCAAATTTTTAAGCAATTAATTTCAAAATTCTATTAAATTTATCGGCAACATTTTAAAACTATTGGAAATCCATATCGAAAATTTAGCATTCATAATTTTACGTCTAAATCCATTATGCAAATATTCCATTTTCATTTCATATAAAAATGAAATGTGAAAAATCGTCTGCATTCCCATAGGAAAGCATTATGACCTAAAATAATGTGTTCTATATTTTCCGAACGAATGAACCAAATTTAACAAAAAACTGTACAGCTAGTTACGGATACCTTGCCAACATACCTACCAAAAATCAACCTAATCGGACCATTTTTACGGCAGTTATCGCGTAACAGACAGACAGACAGAAACCAAAAACTTTTCCCGTTTCCACAGTGAGCCTCAACTGACGTTTCGGCAACTAGTAAATCTGCAGATCAGGAGCCTCAACGTCAGCTCTAAAAGTCATTGTTTTCTAATCTCACTTTTCATATTATTTAGCATCTTACAATTCGCAATTTAATTTTTTTTTTTGTTAGATATATATTTATCTACCCTATATATATAAAATCCTAATGAAACGAATTTGTGAAACGATTTTATGAAACGAATTTATGAAACGATTTTATGAAACGACTGATTAAACGACTGATTATGTTTCAGGGCTATTTTTAATAAAATATTAAACGCTTGATGGTGAAATTAATACCAATTGTCCATAAAAATCCGCGGATGTCAAAACTGGTAATAGAATTTTGAAATTGGAATTAGTTTTCGAGATATTAATTTTTTTCTAATTTTAATGACATTTCTGTAATGATGGCAACTAATTACTCAGTTTTTTTGTGACAAAAAAGGGAAAAAAATTAAAAAGGATCCCGAAAGGGATTATTGATTTATTTTTATTCGTCATTTTCAAATTGAAATTGAATTTATCTTTTATTTCAATCGATAATGAAGACAAGATTGTGATTAAATTATGTTTTTCACGAAAATTTGAAAAAAAATCATATTTCTATCGTCAGGATTCAATCGTCTGTCAGCATTTAATTTAATTTATAAACTGAAAATATTTTGAATAAATTCGTCCAAATGACGCCATTTATGTAAATACGTCAGTTATGTTTATACAATTTATTTAATATAAAGAAGCCGTTTATCTATTTTTATGTACAAAAGAGGTAAATTGAAAGACAATTATAAATAAATTGTATATATACATATAAATACATGTATAAACAAGCATAAAAGTTCGGTGTTTTTCCAGTATATGGGGCCTTGACGAAACAGAGAAAATAGCCTTGGCGGAAAAGGAAATTTGGCAACATACTTTCTGTCAAATATTTACTTTGTCATTTCGTATACAGAAGCATTTTTTCAATATTTATACAATTTGTTTAGCGTAAAATGTCATTTATCCTATTTTATATATAATAGAAGTAATTTGTATAGAAAGAACAATAATAATATACGTATAATTAAAATACGCATATAAACAAAAAAAATCGTCGAATTTGTTTCCATGGCTGTTTATGTAATTTGGCACCAAATCTCACTTTCTGATGCCCGAATTGCGCCAAGCTTTTTAAAAAAGCGTCAAGATCCCTATTATAGAAAATCACCAAAAGTTCATTGGGTTTGTTTTCATAACTTTTGGCAACAAATATATGTATATTAACGAATCTATTCATTTTTGAAACTCTAATTACGACAAACCTAAAAGCAAAGGATCCTATAATGGAAAAGTACCCGATTTTCATATGGACAATATTCAAGTGACATAACATGGTGTAAAATTATCGCGGATAGCGAATTTGTTTAAATATCTCATCAATTGATGCCGAATAAATGCAGGCATGCATGCACAAAATATTTAATTAATTTTGTATGATAAATAATTATTAGAAAATTCGTATATACATATTAATTAAAATAAATAATTTACATATTTAAAATAACATGAAAATATGCATGATGGTGCACTAAAATACAGAGAAAATTAAAACCTGTTACTGAAAATGTCTGTAACATAGTACTTTTCAATACCGTGGTTCTTAATGTTATTCACAAGCACATGGAATTTTTCTCATCCTTAAACGCAAAGGAAGAATAGAATACAGATCGTTGTTATAAAAGTGCGAGAGGTAGCCACAATTTAAACCTAACCATTTTATACAAGCTGGTTTTCAAGGTGTAATTGATTTTACTTACCAATCCCTAAAACAGTCGTCAGTTGTCGCAACAGCTGTGTATGAGGCCATGATAATAAAAAAAACTGCCCCATTAAAACGTTAAAAGCATGGCAACCCAATTACATATTTACCAATATTTTTAAAACGAAGCACGCTGTCATGTTTTTAGAGGCCTCGAAGTCTGAGCGGGGGTTGGCGAGCGTAGCTCGCAGGGGGTAGGCCCCCTAGTAGGCATATAAAATACTTCGGAGTTTTCAGAAATTAGAAGCGATAAATTAAACACATGTTATGGGATGATATTCTCAAATTCTTATAAACTTCTTATTCTTGTTACTTTTTAGATAAAAATATGGATTTCTTATTTTGATATTCTTTGAAATATGGTTGCTAAGCAACTAATAAAATAAAGAGGAAAGAAAAAGAAATCCATTTTAAAATTTGTAAAAAAATAGGAAAATAAAATGATTTATATTTCCCGAAGAGTTGCAAAACATTTTCCAATAATTTAAACAATTAATTTCTAAATTCTAATAGATGTATCGGCAAATTTTCAAGGCTATTGCATATATTTAAGACCTCCATATCAAAAATTTAGTATCCTTAATTTACGTTTAAATCCATTATTCAAATATGTGATTTTCATTTCAGTTAAAATTGAAATTTGAAAATCGTCTGCGTTGCCATAGGAAACTATTATGACCTGAAATGAAATGTTGTATATTTTTCGAACGAATGAACCAAATGTAACTAAAAACTATGCAGCTAAATCCGGATACTTCACCAACACACCCACCAAAAATGAACCTAATCGGGCGCTTTTTACGGCAGTTATCGCGGAACAGACAGACAAACAGACGGAAACCAAAAACTTTTCGTGTCTCCACAGTGAGACTTCACTGACGTTTCGGAAATGATAGCTGTGAAGACTCCTCTTCTCTTTTTTTAGCCTTCTTTTTGTAATAATCACCCGAATGTCTTTTAGACATAACCGAAATAAGATACTGCACACGCTGTGAAACAACATAGAACGGTATCGGTAAAAAGATGACGCAAAACGTTTGAATTTTAAATAAATAAAAATTTCTTAAAAATACTGGTGGCAGTGTGATATTTTATATAATGTAATACAAATTAATTTATTTTTTATTTCTAATCCTTGTGCAACGAAAGTAAACCACCTTTGAACAAAATGAAACTGAATATATTTTCATGTGAATTTTTCATTTTCCTTTATTCTTAATCTTTTATGAATCCCCATTTTTGCGCCCTTCTAAGCCTTGCACCCGGGGCAGCTGCCCCGGCTACCCCCCCCTTAGATCCGTCACTGGGCACAAGTTCAAGTTCCAGTGAAACAGATCAGTCCATAACTTCTTTCAGAATTCAGGATATATATGACATTTGTCATATATTAATGAGTTAAGAATTCTTATAAGCCATATTTATAGAAAGTAGGCCTAATATTCGGGGGGCTGTGCTGCTAGATGGAAAATCTAAATTGCCGCTTGCCGTGAGATAAGAAGGCCGCGTGACTAGTCGAATGAAGCTACGCCCTTTGTCAATGATGTTTTTTAAATAAAAACTAGAATTCTCGTTTCCCGATGCGAATGTGTTAAGAAATTATGCACACATTTTTGTTTCCCGCTAACAACGCTTAAAAGAAGAAAAAAAAAAAAGCAAGAAAAAAAGAAAACGAGCATTTTCGTTTTCCGAAGCGAATGTGTTTTCTTATAAATATTTTTTCTAAATGTTTAAAGAAATTAAAATATTTAAACTACCTACTAGTATGCTAAATTTCTAAATAAACAACCATAGAATAAAATTATTGTTTGATAAATAAAATAGTTTAAATAGACGAAACTCATATATTTATGCATCCTGTATACAGGGGGCTTCCACTGACGACTATTTTTATAATCTATTCGCAAATTAAAAAATAGGCCCCAGTGGCAGCCCTGTGTATAAATGATTTTGTGCACTAAAATGCATTTTCTCTGTTAAAAATATTCGTATTATCGCGAAGTATACTCTCTATTTTTCATATTTTATTCGTATATTATTGTTGAAGGTAAACACAAAATGTTATTTAAACTGACATTTTAGATTAAAATTTTCTTAAAATTATTTACCTAAAAGCATTGAACGCAGATAGCTTCGGATTGCAAATTCCGAAATCAGTTTCCTTAACAGCTTTTACAAGAACTAAAACCAAATGCGTCATAGAAATATTGGGCTGTTCAGAAAGTTCTTTAAGTTTGGATAAGTTTGTCTGTGTCGGAAAATTCTATCATATTATTAGACATTAATTCCGATTTCTAATTTTTAATAATTGATGGGCAGAGTTTTCCGGTATGAATTGGTTTTCCCCAAACAATCCAATTCAAAAGAATAAAATACGTTTAAAATACGTAGATTTACAAAACTTTTATAAGCAACAAAATGCAACAAAGGAGATTCATTAAAAAATGTTAGATAATAAAACTGTCAGATGAATGAACTTAAACGCGTTTTAATTAACGTAAATAACTATCTTGGATACAATGTATTTCGGAACAACATTTTTCTTGTATATATTTTTATGTGTATATGTTTTACAGAAAAAGATGGATATAAAGAAAGACGTATACTTTCTATAATAAATATATTTAAATTGTTTAAATATATTAGCATTTCTGTTACAAGAATGATCATTATCTGTACTACACTAGATAAAATGCTTCATGTGCAATCTTTAAATGTCTATCAACAAAGAAGATAATTGTAGAAACGTTAAATTAAGAATAAAATTGACAACCTCGTTATGCATTTCCTACGTAAGATTCTTATACATTTTTTATAAACATTGTAAGTTCTTGCTGCTATTGTTTATACTAAACTTTTGAATAAACATTCACTACCTTTATTATTGCAATAAGCTAGATAACACCAGGCTGCTTAGAAAGACAGTTAGTCATTTTCTAATTAAACTAAAACTGCATAAGTTTGCATTGAATCTGACAATAATTAGGGTTATTGACAAATAAATGGTCATTTTTCAATTAGTCTGAAATTGCATAGGTTCTTTGCAATAAGCCTGGAAATTATCAGACTGGTGGAAAACAACTAGTCACTCTCCAATTAGCCTAAAGCGGCATAATCTCGATTACAAACTTTGAATTAAGAAAACAGGATAATCCAGATAATGCGATTGCCCCCAGATTTATAAAAAGAGAATGTGTGGATAACAGGTAACGTGTTGAGAAATACTCCTAATTTTTTTAAACTTAAATATCTCTGGTAGTATTCATACAAATTTCTTACCGGAAAACTTTTATTTATGCTAATTGAGGGTTGTGCTCGTATTCTGCTGTCAGAAGTATTTGTTAATAATGAAAATGTTTAAATTTGCACTTATTTCTGACTGAAGATGACATCTTAAACTTATTTTATTAATAAAGAAATAATTTTTTTTAAATATTTTATTTTTCTAATATAAGTTGAAAAAATTCCTATGGAAGGATTTTTTTTTTTACCCCTACGATAGCTTGGTTATCAATCCACTTTTTTTTGTTTTTGTATGAGTGTATATACGTGAAATTTGGAAATTATTTTAAATCCAATTTATAAAAAACTAGCAATAACAGTGAAACAAAATATTACTCAAATTCGTTAGGGATAAAATTTTTGAAAAATAGTTATACCCTTTTCCAGCTCTCTACCTATTTTTTGAAAACATAATTCTGACACGTAAGGTGCGTTAAGTTAATGGTCGTTTTCTCGTAGTTTATTATGTGTTCTTTATAAATTCTAAAATTAATAATTAACATGGAATTTCTACTTATCACATTATGTTTTTTAAAGGAAACATATGTAAAATAATTTTATTTTAAAACGTACACCAGAAACAATAACAAAATTTAGAATAAAAAAATTAAAACAACTTCAATTAGTGTCGCCATTTCCATTCGTTAACATATGTTAATTTCAAGAAATGTACGACATTAAGGTGGGTGCATTGAGTTTCCGTTGAAGGAGGTATATCCAAAGCCATAAATTGTATTCAGATGGATTGCTGTATTTGCGACCAATCGCCAGTGCAAGGACGTTAGTTTTTTCTTCTTTTTGTGATTTTATTTTCAAACTTTCTGAAGACACAGTATAAGAAATCATGGCATCAACATAAGGCAGCGAAGAGGAAACAGTTAAACTACCGAACTGGAAAATTGACCCGGATGTAGAAAAAAAAATAAAACATTGGGAAAATGTTCCGAAAGCTTAAAAGAAAAAAAAATTACCGTACTTTCGTGTTATAGCGGCCCCAACAAGTATGATTATGCCAAGGTTACAGTTATGATTTCGCCAAGATCGTCGCAAAGCTTATATATGCATGCTATATACGCATATATATATTCCAAACTCTCCTATGTGTGCCATATACGTCATTATACACAATGCTATTTATGTCTTATATGTCGTATATACATCATATACACATGTCATATATATACATCATATATGCAGCATATATGACTATAACTTGGCCACATACGTCAAGAAATGTTATATATATACCATATATTTTTATAATGTCATACCGTAATTTCCGGCGTATAAGCCGCAGCTCAAAGAGTCGTTTTTCGACCCAGAAATTTTATTCAATAACTGTAGTTAAATATTTACAGCGATCTTTTAAGTTACATTTTATAAAATAATATTTCTGGGTCGAAAAACGACTCTTTCAGCTGCGGCTTATACGCCGGAAATTACGGTACATGCTTTATAATTTGGCGATAAATCTTGGTTGCTTGGGAATTCATCGTGTTATAGCGGCCCCAACAAGTATGATTATGCCAAGGTTACAATTATGATTTCGCCAAGATCGTCGCAAATCTTATATATGCATCCTATATACGCATATATATATATTCCAAACACTCCTATGTGTGCCATATACGTCATTATACACAATATTATTTACGTCTTATATGTCGTATATACATCATATACACATGTCATATATATACATCATATATGCAGCATATATGACTATAACTTGGCCACGTACGTGAAGAAATGTTATATATATACCATATATTTTTATAATGTCATACATGCTTTATAATTTGGCGATAAATCTTGGTTGCTTGGGAATTCATCGTGTTATAGCGGTCCCAACAAGTATGATTATGCCAAGGTTACAGTTATGATTTCGCCAAGTTCGTCGCAAAGCTTATATATGCATCCTATATACGCATATATATATTCCAAACACTCCTATGTGTGCCATATACGTCATTATACACAATATTATTTACGTCTTATATGTCGTATATACATCATATACGCATGTCATATATATACATTATATATGCAGCATATATGACTATAACTTGGCCACATACGTGAAGAAATGTTATATATATACCATATATTTTTATAATGTCATACATGCTTTATAATTCGGCGATAAATCTTGGTTGCTTGGGAATTCATCCTTGGGGACGCTATAATACGAAAGTACCAAATTTACAATATGATAATGAAAACAGAAACAAAAAAAATTATAAGATGATTTCTCATTCGTCGTCAATTTCTGAATTCGACTTTTTTTCATAGCTGATAGTGTGATAATTCATATCTGATGATATCCTTTTATGTAACTTTAACATTTTTGTAACGATTTTATGCATTTTCATTGCTTATTCAAAGAAAAATTCTTTTAAAGTTACAGAATTTCGTTAAAAACGCTTAAAAACGTTAAAAAAATAAAGTGACGACGTCAAGAGGTCCATTCTGACCGAAAACAACAACTATTTTCATAATGGTTAAAAACAACAACCATTTTCCCAATGGTTAAAAAACAAAAACAATAAAAAACATAATTTTGGCACTGCATATAATTAAAATCGAAACAATTATGAATGATTTGGGATCCGAAATTTTTTCTTTCTTTCTTTTTTTCTTTTTGTAATAATACTGTATGATAAATATGATTGAAGCAATTTTTTTATTCGAGGTTAAAATGACTACTTATAAAGAAAGAAAGAAAGAAAGAAAACTGTAAAATAATTCATAATAATTTTTTATTGCAATATTTATCTCTTTAAAAAACAAGTTTTAAGGCTCTTCATCGCTGAGATTTCAAATTCTTCTCACTAATGTTAAACCAATGACTGTGTGATACATTCGTATTTTTAAAATATCTCCTTAATGAATCAATTTTATTAACTGGTGGTCTTTGTGTACTGTTCTTAAAGGATGTCGCTTTTTTTCTTAGTTGTAAAATTATTTCTAAAATATATACTTAATTTTGTGCAAAGTTTTGTATAGTTTTGCGATAAGATTTTAACAAATAAAATTATAAATTAATTGTATATTTTAGAAATAGTTTGACAACCAAGAAATAAATACACATCCTTTAAGAAAAATAAATTATATTCGCTTAAAAAACACTATTAAAAATGAAGGATAAAAAAAGAAAACTGATTAAGAAAGTACACGTATAAAAAATTTAGAAATTCCTGTTCTTATTGAGAAACTATGTAATCGAATGATGTTTCTTTTTTTTTTTTTTTTTTTTTTTTTGTTGAAAGCAGAAAATCTTTTAGAATTTCTATAACGATTTCTATAACTCGATAAGTAATTCATTAATCGAAAAAGAGAAAGCAACATTCGATTTCACTGGATATAATTAGAATCGAAATAATTATGAATGATTCGGGATGTAACATTTTTCTTTCTTTGTTTTCATTTTCTTTTTTTTTTTTTGACAAATGAAATCTTGAGTTCTAAGTACATATTGAATTAAAAACCAAAATGCATTATCATTATTATTATTATTATTATTATTATTATTATTACTTTGCTTTGTGCAATAATGTTGGCCAAATGGTAGATTAAATCTTGAAAACCCTCCTGTGTCACATAAGCTTCAATGTGTTCCGAATTTGTAATAATACTGTATGATAAATATGATTAAAGCAGTTCTTTTATTAGAGGCTACTTTTTAACATGACTACTTAAAAAAAAAGAAAGAAAGAAACTGTAAAATAACTCATATATAACTCATGATTTCATTCGTCAAAAAATGAAACGAAAAAACAACTATTTATTTCAAAGCAACTTTGGAAAAACATTTTTATTTCTGCTGTGAAATTGTGTTTTCTTGGATCATACAGTTACAGTTACAGCTAAAGCATAATTATCTATTTAGTACAGCGGAAATTAAAAGAATATGTCTGTTGGAAATAATAAATATAAGAAGTATAATAATAATAATAAATACAGTGATCTCTCACTTATACGCGGTACACGGAAATCATTTTTCAGCACCAGTTTTTTTTAAAGATAATTTTTATCTTCTTAAATCATAGAATTTATAAATCGAATTTTACTGTTTTAAAATAGTGGTATGAAAAAATTAATTACTGAACATGGCGTATAAGTGAGAGATCAGTGTATAAGAATAAAAGGTATTGGCGAAAATATAAAGTCACATTTAATCGTGAAAGTTCCGCCAAATTTGAAAGTAACCTTTTTTTTATTGCCTTGAGAGGAACTTCACAATAGTAGGATGGGGAAGTTTACAATAGGGATCACAAGCTTCCTGTGTAATTGTCTCCATGGGTTCCAATAATAAAACTGTCAAAACCCTTCGGATAACGGAGAGGGTTTTCACAGATTCCGTCATTGTCCGATGAAACCCATACAACATCAAAGGTTCTGAAAAACCGCAACAAAAGAACCGCAAGCTACGGATACTGACGGAGTCGCTATGATTGCAGCTTTAGTCGTATAATTATAACAATTTAATTTAAAAATTCTGCCTTTTTTCCAGTGTGAAGACATAAGTCAAAGAAGATAAATACACTATTAAGAACGGGAAGCTCGGTTGACGTTTTAAGCTGAATTGTGACGCATAAATGTACGGAGAAAAAAACCTGCTGGGGAAACGCTGCTTCCGCATGCCCGCAGCTGGAATGGACAAGGTACACCGGGTTTGCAAAAAATTATTTGGCGGTTGCTTTCAAATTGCGTTCGTTATTCGTTCGTGAATGTTAGCTTCGTTTGTGAAACAAAGAAAGTATTACAAGATTTTTCGTTTGATTCATGAAAACACAGCAAAGTACAATACCAACATATTAAGTACACAAGCCCATTAGTAAGTAGTTTATGTTTTAAAGAAATTATATAAAATAGGTGTGTTTTAAATCTGTCGATAAATTTTGTAAACAAAAGCGACCATTTTTACGCTTTTCAGTGTTTCACAAAAGTCTTAATTTTTTAGATATCTACGCAGTTTTTAACCATTGTAATACATAAAAAGAAGCAAAAATAGTTAATGCTTGGTTTTAACTATAGTGACTTTAATATATGTCTCACCAAAATTTAGCTCAGTTTAGATATTTATTTTAAAAATAATTTTATTTGTATTATACTTTAAGTAAAAATAATAAGATGACTATTTTCACTTTCTGTAAAATGTCATGACATCAACAGAAATGCTGGAATCGAATTGCACTTTTATACGTAACACAGCATTCACTGTCAGCCAACTTCCGAATTTTAAAGCGCCTATTTCAGCGTTATTTAGACGTAAATGATGGCCATTTGTAAAATTTTTTGGGACGCCACTACATTTTACAAAAAGAAAAATAAATCTATTGAAGACTTCAGTAAAATACTTTCATTATTGTTATGTTGTGTATAAAAATACCGGGTCCGGTTTGATGTGAAACGTTCTGCATATTTCATTCAATCAACGCATATAACTTGGTTTTTTCTAGAATAGTGAATTCTGCAGAACGTACTTGTTTCAAAAAAGATCCTTCACAGATAACAGATTAGCAACCACCCGTTTGAGAGTTTTACATTTTTCACCATGATTGTCATTTAAGACAATCAAATTACTTGAACAAGCTTCATCGGTTTCCTACCTCGTCCTATGTTTTTTTACAAATTTTACATAATAACTTTCCTGTTATATTTTTCTGATGCGATAATATATAGTATACTCTTTGTAAATGAAATTTAGTTTAAATTTACTACCGCATGTACAACCGTACGATCTGAAATATATTGTTTTGCCTCTGGATTGGTTCTAGCCTCTCTTTCGCGTAGCAAGTAAGATTAGTTTGAAGACAGAAGGGAATTCATAAATGTAAGAAGCATGCGTAACATCTGGCTGCTAATCACTGCTAGGTGTTTTAAAAAGTAGTGAAAAGGCCGAGAATTGAAGACAAATACATTTAAATTTTCTGATTCGTAGAAATCATGCTGATATTTATCGTATGAAATATAAAGAGATATGAAAAATGTGATAAACAGGGATAATTTTACCATTTACGAATTTAATAGAGTTACACTATCACACTGTGTGTTTTCGACCTTTTTCCCTTTGGAAAAACCTATTTATGAGGACGTATCTATTATTGCATATGTCAGAATTGTACGTTTGATCGCAACTTTAGAGATTCATTAAAAAAGTATTTCAAATGTTATTTTGCATCATATAAAAATGTACTCTTGTCAAAATAGTTATTTTTTAAAGCGTTGCGAAATTTAATTATTTCTACAGTCTTTGGGTTCTATAAGTTTCGTTTAGAAACACTTTGAGAGTGCTCTAGCAAGTAAAACCTTAAAATTTCCCCTCTTCTGTGAACAAAACTTACCGAGTTATGATATATTAAATTTAAAGAATCTGAGATGTTTTTACTGCCATTTTTTTACTAAATATTGAAAAGATGAATTTTAAGAGTCAGAAAAAAATTACACTATTCAAAGTACCATAATTCAGTAAGTGTTGGTGAAGTAATTTCCGGCGTATAATCCGCGAATCAAACAATAAGGTTTCGTCCCAGAAATTTCATTTTACAAAATGTAACTTATTAGATCGCTGTAAATATCTGACTTCAATTATTGAATAAAAATTCTGGGTTGAAACAGAATTGTTTGATCCCTAGATTATACACCGCAAATTACGGTACAGTGGCGTAGCTACACATTCCGCGCCCTGGAGCAAATAAAATTGGTGCGCCCCTTGCCACTATAAAAACACTTCTGCTAGCTCTGTTTGAGGTTTAAACTCGTATATTATATTCTTATTTATACTTAAAACCCTGTTTTTTATTTAAAAAATAAAGTATTTTCATAATAAAGTATTTGACGAAATAAATACAAATAAAATATTAAAATAAACTATAATTGTTTAAGTTCGGACTACCTACTGATTTTTACGACGAATTGAGCAGTATTTCCGATTTAAATGGTCCCATGGGAGCAGTGCAATCTACCACTAACTTCTGTTGTTCCTTTCAAGGCTTTTGAAGCAATATAGAGTGCCAATAAAGAAACACATTATTGTCCAGATATTTCTAAGACGCGTTTTTTCCGTTTTCAGTACCGAAAGCTCTGAAAATTCATAAAATTCGAGTTATTATAACTCGGTAAGTTTTGATCGTACAAAAAATGAAAGTTTTGTTTTACTTGTTAGTGAATATAGAAAATTTTACTAAATTAATAGTTTTACTAAATATAGAACTTAGCGACATTAAAAAAAAAATAAATAAATTTCGTAATCTTTAAAAAAATAACTACTTTGATATAAAGGATTTTAATAGGATCATAGTTGCCAACCTCCCGATTTTTTTCATACCAATATTTTTATGTAAAAATATTTGTTTTCTTTAATCGTACAATTTCTGAAATTTAATAAAGAGAAAATTTCTGTAAGATTTTACTGGTATTAAAAAAAATCGGGGCGTATCTACCCTACAAACAAAGGCGTAGCTACCGTGGAGCAGTTGGAGCCAACTGCTCCACGGTAGCTACGCCACTGTTACGGTAGTATAAAAATGTAATTCTTACTGTTTTACTTGTTAGAGATTGGGTAAAATTTGTTATGTACTATAGAGCTTAGGGACTGAATAAATTTTAAATTTTGTAATTACAAAAAAACACCTTTTACGACGTAAATGGACTTTCAGATGAAAAACATTATCATTTTGAATCATTTGCCAATGCGACATTTTAGCATAAACACAATTCAATGATACCGCGGTTAACGAAGCTATTACTTTCCTGGATGAAATTCATTATCCGAAATCTGCGTTGACCATTACATGATTTTTTGCCAGTTGAAATGCAATGTGACTGCATTGTGTTAGTGCACTCATCGAATAAAACATTCCTTAGCCATATCAGAAAAGCGTAGAAAGCAAACGTCATTAGCCGAATTATTGCCTTGATTAGGTACTCGTGTGCGATGTATCACTGTACTCATAATGTCATTGTTAAATGGATTAAATGTGAAATGGCAAATGCGAATTATTCAAGCAATTATTGTCGGAAATAAGCACATTTGAATATTTTTCTATATAAAAGTTTGGTACTATAATCAAATTTTACAAATAAAGATACAATTTAGTCTCTTACATCCTCACATTAAAGATTTATAAAAATTTTAAATTTTAAATGAAGGGATAGGTAAATTGACTGGAACTAATCAGCATATATTTAGTTTTTTTCTGTAAAACTCAAAATAAAACTGATACATACATAAAAAACGTTTTTAAAATAGTGTATAATTCTAGATTAATTTTAGCACAACTATTCAAAATTGGTAAAGAAATCATATAAGTTATAATTTGCCCAACTGGGCGAAAAAGTCCGGCCAGGATTCTCTAGGCTGAAGCTGCAATGCTGTGCAACTGAGCAATCCCGGACAAATCTGCCGGATTGAATTCTCCCAGTTAACCTTATTCATCATAGCATCTAGTCTGATATCTGAATCAGCTCAATAGAATAAATCGCAGGCAATGGGAAACTCCAGTAAACGCTGCATACGTGATTAAAGTAGGTTAATTTTAACACAATTATTGAAAATTGGCAATGAAATCATATAAATTGTAATTTTCCAAACTGGGTGAAAAAATCCGGGCCAAGATTCAAACCAGGGATCTCTTGTATGAAGCTAAGAATGCTCTACAAACTAAGCAATCTCAGGCAAATCTGGAGGATCTAATGCGGATCTGGTGGATACGTGATTACACTAGATTAGATTAATTTTAACACAATTATTCAAAATTGGTAAAGAAATCATATAAGTTGTAATTAGATCCGCCGAATTTGTCCGGTATTGCTCAGTTGGTAGAGAATTGGCAGCTTCAGCCAAGAGATCCCTGGTTCGATTCCTGGCCCGGACTGTTTCGTCCAGTTGGGAAAATTACAACTTATATGATTTTTTTTTACCAATTTTGAATAATTGTGTTAAAATTAATCTAGTGTAATCACGTATCCAGCGTTTACTTAAATTTCCCATTACATGCGATTTATTCTGTTGAGCTGATTCAGATATCAGATCAGATTCTATGATCAATAAGGTTAACTAGGTGAAATAGATCCGCCATATTTGTTCGGGATTGCTCATTTGGTAGAGCACTGGCAGTTTCAGGCAAGGGATCCCGGGCTCGAATACTGGCCCAGTCTTTTTCGGCCAGTTGAAAAGATTACATCTCATATAACCTCTTTGCGTATATTTCTATTAGAAGAGTTTTCTAGCATCTTTTATTTGCTTGTGATAATAAAATTTATATCGCCCAGTTGGAAAAATTACAACTTATAAAAGTATAATTCTGTTTGTCTCGGCAATATATTTAAATTTGTGGTCCACTGGAAGCAATTTATAGAAGTTAGAACACGCATTAACAGAAAAAAGTACTTACTGGAAAACTTAACATTTTGTATTACTATATTTGCCCATTAAGATTTATATTTTTATTTAAATATATTTCTAAATAAGACTTCATTTTTAAAAAAAGTATACATTATATTTTCGTACCAAAAAATATAACAAGAAAGTTGTAATACTGAATTTGTTGACGGTTATTATTTGCGATGTTCAGAAGAATATATTCTGATCAAGTTTTTGGTTATCTTAGGGCAGCCAAGGTGAAAAATATAAATGTTTCGAACAAGGGTTGGCTGACTTTCTTTATGGCATATACCTCTAATTAAAATAATGGTTTGATCGCCAATCACTTTCTTTAACCGTTTGAGTGCTGAAAATTCGACCTATAATCTGCGGAACAAACAATTGTGATTCAACCCAGAAATTTTATCTTATAAAATGTAACTCAATAGATCGCTGTAAATACTTGAACTGTTGAATAAAAATTAAATAATTTCAATTATTGAATAAAATTTCTGGGTTGAAACAAAATTAGTTTGATCCGCAGATACAATGCGGCGCTATAGCGCTTCATAGCACTCAAACGGTTAAAACTAATGAAATTATACATGGAGCATGCGCAGTATGCGTTAAAAAACTGGCGCAGACTAGCGAAACCCTTTTTCTCCTGCTGCCGCGCCTGCCGGTTGAAAAATGGACGGGTGTTGCATGGGGATCAGCTACTAGTATTCCATACGCATTTTTTCACAGAAAGCAGCGTTTTAAAGCTTTGTTTTTACTGATGTCTTTTGTATATACCAAAGGCACTGATGAAAAAAAAAATATATATTAAATAAGAGTAAATGATTTTTTAATTTTTCAGTGGAATATTAATCTGTATCAGTAAATAATCAAAATTGCTCGGCTACGGTAGCTGGACATCAAATGTCAAGTCCTGTATGCAGGTGCTCACTAGAGCTTTGAAAAGAAATATTCTCTACTATAGTTTGTATTTGATAGAATGGATGTTGAAAATAAAAGTACTTTTACTAAAAACAATTTTTAAAAATAAGTATAGAACATGTATAAATTTAAAGTGTTTCAGTCATGTTCAGTGCTGCCAGTTTACAGCGTTTTTCATTCAAAACACTTAACACTATAACCGAAAAGAAATCTGTGCATCATTGAATCATAGAAAGTCTTTTATTATTTACAGGAAAGATTACTATCAGAATAGCGGTAGCTATTTTGAATATAAAACGCGCAAAATAGGCAACATTGCTCGAATTAGAACGGCGGCATTCCTAAAAATAAAAAAAGAAGACCTGACCATTTTTGTTACTTATTCCTACAACATCTGTTAACAATATTCAAGAACACTATCTGTTTTAAGTTTAAAGTTCAGTTACAATTTCGAATAACCAAGGGAATTATTCGGAACGTTTTTATACATAAGAATAGAAAAAAAAATATGGTTTTACAAAAATCGGTAAAATGCTAACTAAAAATTTGGCAAATATTTTAAAAATTCTAATTAATGATTTTAATACCCGGCTTACTAAAGAATTTCAAGAAATTTATTTATTTATTTATTTATTGTGAAGAAATATATAAAATTTACATTTTAAAGTTTTTCTTTTTTTTTTTTTTCATAGTTTGCTTTTCCGTGATATCGATTTGGATAGTTGGCGATCCAAATGACTGGGTTAGTACAGTTGGAGCTGTACAGAATATATATATATATACACTTTGCCTATTTTTAATAAATGAACAGTATGTTTTCTATCTTATAAACACAGGAAAATGTCGTGGCCATTGGAGAACTTTTACGAGTGTTTAAGAGTGTTTACAATCTTGAATACAAGATTTTTTTGTATTATAATAATTTCGGGAGATACCAGTGGTAAAATGCATATCAAACTTAAATCACAATGCCAAACCATGCACGATCTTTGTAATTGTGACATTTTAGCATAAATATAATTCAATGCATAGCTGCCAACTTTTATACTTTTTTGTTACCACTAAAATTTAATAGAAATTTTCCCCTTATGTAATCACACGATTTTGTCTATTTAATAAGATAAAATTTAGTAGAAAATTTTAGTGGTAAGAAAAAAGCGTAAAAGTTGGCAGCTATGTCAATGATATCCCCGTAACGAAAATTATACGTTGCGGAAAAAAATTGGTTAGCCGAAATTATCGTTAACCGACACGTTTTTTCATGTCAAGTTGAAATATAAATTGGCCGCATTGTGTTAGCTCAAGCATCTAATAAAACATTTCTTAGCCGAGTGAAAAAACATAGATAGAAATCTTCATTCGTCGAACCAATGCTTAACTCCGGTAATTGTTTCAATGTATCATATCAGTGTACTTATAATATCATTGGAAAGTCAGTTAACTAGTAAATGGTATACGGACATTATTCAAACCAAGACCTCCTTATCATAGTATCAGACCTCTCAATCAGCAAGTTGCCTTTGACCGCTATACTTGTCCTGCTACTAGCGCCATCAATCGTCAGTAATAGTATTTACGACAGGAAATCACACGAAATTTTTTCACAGCTCCATTTGTTCTATGCATTTGCTTATGAACTAGTAGTTTTCCTACCACTAAAATTTTATAGTAAATTTTATCTTATTAAATTGACAAGATCGTGTGATTACATGACGAAAAAAATTCTATTAAATTTTAGTGGTAAGAAAAAAGCGTAAGAGTTGGCAGCTATGAGGTAGCAGACAGGCTAGATTTTTCTATAGATTTTTCTATAATATTTTTTGATACCAGTTTTTTAGTAGAGACAATTTTGTTTTGTTTCATCGGAGAATTCTGGGATTTAAAAGAACAACATTTTCTCTAAAAATATAATGGTGTTCAAAAAGCCCGAAACATGGCAACTGTGCGGTAGTATCCACCAGGCGGCGATACTTTCCGGAGAAAGTCACTTAATAAGTTGGCAATTACCGCGGACATTTTCTCCCATAGACTTTCTCCGGATTGTCAAGTCTGATCTATGATAAGGGAGTCTTGATTCAAACAATGATTTCTGAAAAAAAAAATACTTATTTACGTTTTCTATGTGTAAAACAAATAGGTACTATAATCAAATTTTACAAATATAGAAACAATGTTGTCTCAACAACACCATCACATTTAAGTTTCCCGAAAATTTGATATTGCAAAAGAAGATAGAACATATGTGTATATTTAATTTTTGTTTTTGTGAAAAACCAAAGAAAAAAGGATACAAGCAAATAGATGAAAGTTTCTTAAAATAATATATACGGTTGTTTGTTTCATTTATTTATTTAAATTTATTGTCCACTAGAAACATTTATGAAAGTTAGAACATCAATAAACAGGTAAATGCGCATACTGGAAATCCTAAATTAACTGGGACCTAAATTAACGCAGTAAGCATAATATTATTTTCTTAACAATTTGCTGTCCGGCGACACCACAGTGGTGTCGTGCGTAAAGTAACTTAATTGTAATCCTTAGATACTACATTAGCACCAAAATTTTGGAATGAAAAATTTCCTTTTATGAAGTACATGAAGAAAAGATTTTACTTATTTTCGAATAAATCTGTTTCTAAATTCTGGTGTAAATCAATCATTTCACATTTTACGAATAGAAGTATTTTTACGAGACATGCGGACGGCAAAGTGTAAATTACGCATTACGATGACTTCAATCCAATGATATCTCGGCTAACGAAATTAATACATTCCAGAATTAATTTGGATAGCAAAAATGTTCATTAAGCGATACTCGATTTTACGTGGCCTACGCGCTGACACAAAAATTGCAGCTGTAATACGCGGATTTTATTCATCTTTTGTACGGACGCTCAGTATTGTCAGGATACTTTTTTTAACACGTTGACGGACAGTAGGAACAAGTGAAGTTCGAAAATTGACACTATAGGTTTTTTTAATTTTTAGAATATTAGAAGTATAGTTTTACTCTTTCTGCTTAAATTTACTTAATTTTGATTAATTCAGCACCTTTAATTAGGTTGCACTACTCCCTTCACAACCACGTCAGGGTGGCTTGTGGTCAGAGAAAAATACAATAAAAAAAAGTGATAAACACCAGTATATTCTTATAGAAAAATTTATATTGATTATTCGATCAAATAATCAATTTGAATTTTTCTATAAGAATATACTGGTAACTATCATTTTTTACTGTATTTTTCCCTGACCACTAGCCACCCTGCACGTGCATACTGAAGCTGCAACTCGTATAACAGGTGGAAAACGAACTTCAACCTAAAAAATTGTTTCCGAAACATGACACTGGGCTTCTACTTGTAGGCCGGTAAATGCACATTTGTGCTGCTATAGCCGTAGTGTCTAAAAACAACCGTTTCGTTTTGGGCGGCTATAGCCGTCATGCCACATTGTGAACTTCGCTTTGACGGCTATAGCCGCAAGTATCCGTCAACGCGTTAATTCAGTTTTCTTGATTGTCACTAGTTTTTTGAGAATGTAAAATTCGCCGTACTTGGTGACAGATTAGGTAAGGCGAAAACCACACGAATTATAACATTTCAAAAAAGTAGTGCCAATCAAACAATCTGAAATTTAAAAAGGTAGCCCACTGGCAACACTGCGGTCTCTTGCATTTGAATAGTTGTATTTTTTAAGTGTTCTTTGCGTTATTTAATCTCATAAATAGATGGCGGAAAATACCTTTAACCTAGTCGATGTGCCAATCCCAAAACAACTAGAACTTTCTTCTATCTCATACATATTAATATTTCAAAAAGCGTAATTTTCTAATTATGCATTTTAGAAACCAAAAATGCAGCATAGCAGCGCTAAACTGTTTTGTGATTTACACGAAAATCTAATGAGCATAATTATGTCAAGTTCTAAAAGTATATGAATTTGGATGAAATTCCGTGCATTAATTCTTGAGAAAAGACTATCGCGAATGAGCACCGATTTATATCAAGATCTAACTGCATCTAAAATATTAAGTTCCGTGCATTAGTTCTTGAGATATGACTATCGTTAAAATCGTGTAAAGCCTGAAAAAAGTAGCATAGCAGTTTCCGTGTTAGGAGATATGCACCAAAACCTAATAAGCAACAATTTATGTCAACGTCTAACAGAATATGAACCTTGATGAAATTCCGTGCATTAGTTCTTGATATATCTTAAAAATCGTGAATAATGCAATATAGCGGTGTCACCTGTCTGACAGTATGAAACAAAACCTAATCGGCAACAACTTATGTCAATGTCTAACTGATAACTGAATATGAAGTTTTATGTAAGTTCCGTGCAGAAGATCTTGAAATTCCGGAAATCGTGAAATATGCAGCATAGCAGTGCCACCTGTTAGGCGATTTACACCCAAAACTATTAAGAACCAATTTATATGAAGGCCTAACTTAATCTAAAGTTTTATTAAACTCCGTGCATTAGGTTTTGAGATAGAACGCTCACAAAATGTTTGTCACATACAGACAGACAGACAGATTCACAGACTGATATTTTCTAAAAATAGTCAAATTGTCTTCAGAACGTTCTAAAGCGTATAAATCTATCGAAAACTGGAAGTCGAAAATTTTCAAGAATCCAATACTTTCTTCTTCTAAAGATAGAAGAAAGTAACAAACAAACAAACTAGTGTTTAAATTAAACGGAACGTACAAATACCAAAAACTATCCACCTATGACAGCCATCCTTTTTGTGTTATCGTGTAGGCTTAGTATTCAGATTGCTGTAAGACGTGTCAAAAAACGTAGAAACAACCTTCATTAGCAGTAACATTGTTTAGCACAGGAACTTGTTTTCGATGTATTACTCAACTCATATCATCACTGGTAAATGTGTTAAATATGAAATTGTATACGGGCATTATTTAAATAACGATTGCAGAAAATAAAAACATATTTGTATGTTTTAAGTGTAGAAAAATAGGTTCTATAATTAACTTTTTCCAATAAAGAAACGTTGTGGTTTCTTATACCTTCAGACTCAAGTTTCTTGAAAAATTGAAGTTTCAGATGAAGATAGTGGATAATTGTAGATTCGTTTTTCTTTCTGCAAAAACCAAAATATAAGAGTACATACAAAAATATGAAAGTTTTTAAAATAATGCTTACTGTTGTTTGCCTCAACTAAATATGTAACTTTATTGTCTATTGGAAACATTTGATAAAATTTCTAATATACCTCAACAGGGAAACGTGCATGTTGGGAAAGTGGACATTTTTTAATTCTACATTTACGCAGTAATGACACTATAACTTTCCTACCCTGAATGGGTCGAATCGACCCATATCTATAATTTATTTTATTCGATTGAAACCAGAAATTTCTTCTTAAAGTAAGTTAAATAATAGCAACAGAGAACTAACTTAAAAAACGTGTTAAATAGTTTTAAATAAAAATTCTGGTGTGAAATGTTTTTAACAAGGTTGAGTAAAATTTCAACAGGATAGGAAGGTTAAATACGGGGTGCGTCATAAATTCGTGCAAACGTAAAATTATCATCGAACGCCTCAATATGAAGTGTGAACGTCCTCTTTCAGTTACTTTTGGAATGATTTTTTTTATACAGGGAAGAAAATATCCAATGTCCCTCTGATCATATTCGCGCAAACCGAAATTTTTTCCGATCCTTACTTCTTTTATTAGGGATTTTTTCATAGTAAAAGAAGTAACGCTCGGAAAAAATTTCGATTTGTGCGAATATGATCAGAGGGACATTGGATATTTTCCCCGTGTATAAAAAAAAAATATTTCAAAAGTAACCAAAAGAGGGCTCTCACACTTCATACTGAGACGTTTTATACAAATCAGGGTAGCAATAAAACACCGGGCTGGAAATGGATTTCTTCATTCAATCTCGGCAGCATTCTATCTTTACCAAATGGAACGTTGGTGGTTAAACTTTTCTACAAATATGGTGAATCCAAAACTATTGCATTGCGAAAGTTTAGCACGGAGAAATGACTGAAGGCACAAAAGAGCCCTATTTCATTGACTGGTATACTGAATTTGGTACGACGTTTTAAGGAAACAGGGATTTTGGAGGATCATCCACGAAGTGTTTGCCTCATTTGCATAAATCATCTCGGAATGAAGTGTGAACGTCCTCATTCAGTTAGAATCATTCTTTTTATACATGGAAAAAGAATTCAATGTCCCTCTAATCATATTCGCGCAAACCGAAATTTTTTCCGAGCCTAACTTCTTTTATTATGAATTTTTTAAGTTTGTACGAATTTATGATGTACCCTGTATATATTTTTAATATAGTAACTGCCTTTATTAGTATTTTAAAAAATCATTTGCTAGAAGCAGACCATATATTTTCGTACCAGAAAAATATAACAGAAAAGTTTAAATATAAAATTTTTTGTACTTTAGCGTGTGTTCTCCGGATTTTGGTCGGACAAAATATCAAATAATTTGGTTGTCTTATATGATATCCATGGTGAATCGTTCAAATAGCTGTCTAGTCGTTGGTTGGTTTTTATTCTGTGAGGACGTGTGTTACGCTGCTCTGTGCTTTTTTACGACGTTGCGTTGAATTATATTAGTTTTCTCGGGATGTCGTCGACCAGCTTAGATCAAAATAGTGTTGTCGCTACCATGTCAAACTATCGAATGTAAAAACGTGCATTTTTCATCACTTTTAAAAATGGGCCTATTGCCACCACTAAATTTTATTGGAATTATTCGTCTAGTAAAATTCTAATAACATTTCTGAGAAGAACAGGGTGGCCAATTTGACCTTCATATTTATTTAGAAATGCTGAATTCATACCGCAAATTTTGTGAGAAAAATTTTTGCTGCAACTATTCAAGAAATTTCTGTCATTAAATAAAGCCAAAAGATCTGTTTGAAGTTTATAGTATAAATTCGGAATTTCTGAATGAAAAAGAATGCCAGTCTGGCAACCCTGGTGAAAAATGCTATTAAATTTTAGTGGTGACAAACGGTCCATTTTTAAAAGTAATGGAAAATGCATTTTTTCCCATTCGATAGTTTGACATGGTACCGACGATACTTACGAGCATTGTGAACGGGTTTGTTGCTTCGAACTTTAATGCTCAATTTTTATACTCTGAATTTCCTGATGGAAAAACCAAGAATATACTGGCTGAGTATACTTATCCTTTTGTGATGACTACATTCCAACTATCATAAATAAAGACGGTTATCATCAATCACAGGCTGATCAAACGGAGGTAAGAAATACTTGCCTAGAGGTTTTTCAATTTTTTCGTGATCCTTATAGTCTTAAAATTGATAAAGATTCCGCTTATTTTGCAGCTTTCTGTTTTTCTAAACTCAAAGTAACCCCTCATACTTTATTTACTTACTGAGGAAATTTTATATGAGGAATTTAAATTCACCAAGGTGAATCATGAACTTAAACGTAAAAATAACGGGGAAAACTCCACAATTCCCCTGAAAAATAAATTTCAAAATCTTGATAGTGACGCCAATCTTGACAACGATACCCTAATGGACTGAACGTCTCCTCCTATACATTTTATAATGAAGTGCAAAAAAATTGGACTGACCTCGCAAAATGTATTAGTAAGAAACACAAAACCAAACCATTAGTTACTCTTAAAGGTGCACGCCTCATTGTTTTGTGCAAAACAGACGAAGACTAGGGAAACTCAACGTTTTCTTGCTGAAAAAAAATAAAAGTATACTACCCTTCCCTCGAAGGACCAAAGACCTAGAAAAATACGTATTAAGGGTCTTCCCTGTTTAACTGATAATAAAATTATCATTAATACTCTGAAAGTGTATGGTTTCTTTGTAATCAGGGCTGCCATACTCAAAAATCGCAATACTAGAAACCCAATGCCAATATACATGGTGAGTGTCCTCCCGCGCTCTAACTTTAATGCAATTTATCAAATTAGGGAAATTTATTATATTTCTGTCAATATTACAGCATTTAAGGATAAACAAAAAGTTAAACAGTGCTATCTTTGCCAGTGCTTTGGCGACGTTTCTGAAGTCTGCAATTGTACGCCTAAATGCTTAAAATGTGCCGATAAACATCTAACTCCAGAGTGCCCACATTAGGGCAGAATTACACCCAAATGTGCCAATTGCGATCAAACTGGTCACGCTGCTAACTACCACTGCTGTCCTAAAAACCCCTACCGTGTTAGAGGCAAAAACAACTTTAATTCTACTGAAGAAAACAACAATACTTTTAAAGAAACCAAAATGCTGTCTGATATTCTTAAAGAATTTATCTATACTAAAAAGAAAACCAATGCTGCACCTTCAGCCGATTCTCCAGATCCTAGTCCTGAAGGAGGAGCTTCTCCTGTGGCGAATTCTTCTTCTTCATCCACTAATGATAACGCTAAAATTATTCCAAATTATAATTATAACTCTCATCAAGTACTATCTAGTTGTACTAATGAAATCCAGGAAATTTTCAAAATTTTTAAGGATTTAAAAGAAATTCTCCAAGCCTCTAAATTTCTTAAATGTATAAAAATATTACTACACAGACTAAAAAGTTTAAGAATCCTAGGGAGAAAATGATTTTTAATATCAATGAATTCGACTCTCTTTCCAACGTACTTACCCTCCCCCAATGTTGACTAATGTCAAAATTACAGAATTACAAGACTGTGCGGTCTCCAACCTCACATTTTTTCTTCGCCGTTTTATTTTTCGTTTTAACTTTTTATATGCTGAGTTTTGCACTCTCTTAAATTAAATTTTCTTTTGTTTTGTCTTTTTGTTATACATATATATATATTCCATGGATTTCCATGTATTGGCACATAGGCATAAGACCAGATGGTTGTATTACTCAGAAAATTGGTGTACTCCACAAGTAAGCAGTCGAAATTTGCGCATCAAAACATTATTGCATAATCAGTAACAACTAAGTAGGGGAAATGCTGTAGCACTCGTGATTATAATGATTTTTTAATAATCTCAATGTGGCAGTCACAGTTTCAAATCTCTACATTATGAGGTCTTAGATTTACTATGATGGTATTATCGAAGAAAATATGTTGTTATCGGTACCAAAGATCTTATTAGGTACGGTATAAATATCACTGGATTCGAACATTGCAGTCATCGTGGAATCTGGACGTCTAAAAAAAGCTCTGAACTCTCGAACTTCCGAAAAACAACACCCTCTCGTTGAAATGCATCTCTGATTTTTGCTACGCGTGCGTATTTAAATTACTCTCGTGCAAAGTGACAACCTAGTCAACCGACTTCCCTTTTCCAATCATAACCACTTTAAGAGGGACTTATTAACACTTCCGGTGAAATTATCTTGAGGTAAATTTACTTCCGTATCGCGAAAAGACCTTCTAGAACAATCTAATAGCCTCGAACTCAGGTACACGTCGTGTAAACAAACAATACACTCTAATCTCGAGAGTGCCGGCTAAAAATAGATTTCAGATGATTAGTGGGTCATTTTTGGGTCACTATGGGTCAAGCTAATTTTATCTAAAAAACGGCTCAGACTATTTGACTAAATTTTATATCCTACGGGTTTCGGGCACGAGAAGATAATTGGGCTTGGTCACATGTTCGAGAAAATTTGATTGGTGGGTAATTTTGATTATGGGTCATTCGGGTCAAGCTATTTTTATAAAATAAAAGGCATTATAGTAATAATGCAAAGAGAAAAATATATCGCTTTGAACTCAAAGCTAATTTCGACCGAGCATAGCTCGGTCTTCCCAACCCAACTCGTATATTAGAAAGAAAGTTGGCATGAATTGTAAAAGTTTGCTGAATGTATAACCGGAAAAATATATTTTCATAATTACGCTTTTTCTTTTTAAAGTAGCTTTATATTTCCATATTTGAATAGATTTCAACACTAAAACTTCCCTGAAATACAACTTTTTATGCTAACATTTATTTAGTATTGTATAGAGAAGGGATTCCCAAACTTTGGTACGCGTACCAATCCTGGTACGCAGAAGTCCGATACTGGTACGTAGGATAAAATACAAAATGAAGCATATTATCATAGCATCAAAAAGGACTTTTTATTAACTCGGAAATTTTCAAAAAATTTCGAATGCGATTTAGGATTTGTAAACGCTTTTTCTATTTTTTTGTTACGCGAAATAAAGAAACTTCACCTCTGTATTTTCAGCTGTTTACTAGCTTTATGATATTATTGAGTTGAGTAAAGTATAAAAATTAACAAATCTTTTCGTTTTACAGGGTGCGTACCGTTTCACCACAATTATGACTAGAATTTATCTCCTTATTTTATATTAGAAAATTATTAGAAATTCTGCGATTATCTCTACGTTGTTATTACGCATTCTGCTATTTAAATATTAAATAGACATTTTCTAGTAATGTAGCATGCAAGTATAATGCACATATGTAGGACGATATTACACTCTAAAATAGTTGTGCCAGATTCTTTTAGAAAGAGTGTAAGCACCTTGTTTTTAGTAAAAATTAACTTTAATTTGTTCATTTGCAAAACTTTTATATAAATTAAAGTGCTGAAAAAAATTAACATACTTCTGAACTTACAACATGTCAGGTAAACTGAAGAAAGGTGTTATGAAGCACTTTTATGATAAGCACAGATGAAAATATTACGAACAGGAGGAGAATTTTCTTAAATACAAAATTGCCATTTTCTAAAATACAAATACAATTTTTATCTTCTAGGTCAGAGGTTCCCAACCTGGTGTACGCGTACCCCTGGGGGTACGTGGCGGGCCTGCTGGGGGGTGGGGTACATGAAAATAATATTGGTAATGGCGGAATTCACAAAAATGTTTTAACTGAAAACACATAAAGAAAGATTACAGTTTTTGATTACAAAGTTAGTCTCATGTGTAACTTGAATATTTTACGCTCAGAATTAGGGTAAAAGACAACTAGACCTAATAATTCATTGATAATTCCATGTCACTAGCTCCGCCCACCTCTAATCATACTGTATGTGTACTTACATATTTCCCCAATCTTTGCGAAAACTACCATTGATCATTGTACAGTGTTCTTTTCAAGCGCCTTATTTATTCCTGTTCTTAATAATAATTACAAAATGCCTAAATTACGCCAAAGTTTCTGGTTTCAATGTTCTATTTTAAAAGGTGTTGAAAAGCAGGCCCTTAGTTTTATTTTCGAGTAGGCGGAGTTATATCAATAACGTATGTTAATTGAAAAGCTTCTTTCCTTTTAATGAGTATTTAATTTGAAGTGTTTACATATTATTTGAATGATTTGGTATGATGTTTAAAATGGATAACTGGTTGAAATACGGAACTCATAAGAGTACTGCAACTGCGATTAAAATTCAACCTGATGATTCGGGAACTGCATGTTCTTGTAAACTATCTGATTATTTAGAATTGCAAGTGAACCTGAGTGCAGCTGTTAATAGGCTTGCTCTGATTACTGATAAATACTGAATAATTATACTTTATAATACTTTAAATATAATACTGAAAATATCAGTGCTTCCTTAATGAGTAGAAAATATAATAATAAATCTTTCTTGAAATATGGATTTTAATTCAAGGGAGATGAAGATTTTAATAACATGTGGGAGAGGAGAGGAGTGGGTGGGTGTTTATGATAAATACTCCGAAATGATACTCCGAAATGAAAAGCCCAAGGAAGGGGTAAGTGAAAGAAAAAAGGTTGAGAAGTACTGTTCTAGGTGATATCACTTGTAAGGTGCAGGTGCATTATAGCTGCAATAAAAGAGCATCAAATACTCGAAATGAGTATATGCAAAATGTTACTTTAGTGAGAGCTGCACAACTTTGAAAATTAATTTTCACCACAATTCTTAAAATATACTCTTTATATGCTGCTTATGCTTTTATGTGATTTTATTGTGTATTGTATTAACCCTTTTTATCCTGACGGTACTTATAAGTACCACTTTAACCCCTTCGCGACGAGCATCTTTTACAGAATTTTTAATCTGTTATCACCGGTTTTTCAAATGAGAAATTTTCACCTAATTGAATCGCAAAAATGCTACGATTATATAAGGAAAGCTTTACTAAAAAAAAAAAATAACTGGTGGGAATAATCCAGGATTCTGAGCATCTAAAAAGTAGCTGGAAAATTAATTCAGGATATAAAGGGTTAAATTGTCTAAATTTAAGGTTTTGATTTTCCTTTACTTATTTTATCTTAATTTAAAAATAATGAAAAAGACAACAATTCACAGGGCGAAGCTATATCATTGATACAACTTAAATTTGATCCCAAGACGTCACAAGTAGACCAGAATTTTAGAATAAAATTTTGTTTTTGTAATGTACGGAAAAAAACAACTTTTACTTATTTAAAAACATTATCGAAAATTCTGTTGTCATTCAGTGATTGCAATATTTCAGCTACACAGGTATTTTGACCCCAAAAGTGTTAAGGGAGAATTCCGATCTAATTCAAATTAACCTATTAACTGAGTATGACGAAATACTTTTGCCATGCACGAACTACTACTGCAATGGGCATAACGTCAATTTTCATCATGGAAATTTGCCGTAATATAAGGTGTCGTAAAAGTCTCCATACAACTTCAAAAATTTATTACAAAACAAATAATAGGCCTACGGAAAAAAAATTACAACAGTACATAGAGTAACTTAAAAAGTTTTTTTCTACTGCCTTAGTAAACTTCAACATGAGATCCTTTCGTAGCACAAAGAATATTAAGACGATATTCCTATTCAATCCACGAACGTTTTAGCATGCTAACATCAACAGTGGCTACTGCTGTTTGGATCTTTTTTTTCAATTCCATGAGACTATTAATTTTTCTTTCGGATTTCATCAAACAGTTGTAACTACTTTTGATGTTAGCATGCTGAAACGCACGTGGATGGAATTGGAATATCTACTTGATATTCTTCGTGCAACGAAAAGATCTGATGTACAAGCATACTAAGGTAGTAGAAAAAAACGTTTTAAATGACTCTATGTACTAGTTGTAATTATTTTCGCTGTAGGTCTATTATTTTTTGTAATAAATTTTTGAAGTTGTACGGAGACTTTTTGCACAGCCTGTATTTTGAACATTTTACGGCGTGATTACCGATGGGGAACACTTCCACCGGTAAAATTTAATAGAAATTTTCGTCTTATATTCATGCAAAATCACTGCCATGAATAAGGAAAAAAATTCTATTATTTTTTACTAGTGGAAGTCTGCCCCGTTGGAAATCAAACCCCGGGTATTAATTATCACTATATCGAAAAAGTACCCATTGTGAAACGTGTTGTACAAAAGTTTATTTCCCGGTTAACAGATAAATTAAGATGATTCTTTTAGGTTCTTGTAAAAAAAGATGTTGACAATTTATTCTCAAATTTATTCAAATTTATTGTCAATTTATTTTCATAGTCCTGTGTGCAATAGTTTTCTAAATATTAATCCAGAAAGACCTCAAGGCACAAAATCTTAATGGACGGCGGCTGCGGCGGTGGTGGTTACTTTTTTCAAATATAGAGAGATACCGTAATTAATATATAAATAAAAATTTGAATATTTTTTAAGTCTTTGTTGTATAATGTGAATTTTATTGAGTAATAGTAATGATATAACATCTACTCCGTTCCGTGAGTTCGGAAATACGCAGTAAAATATATAAAACCACAGTATATAAGTCTAATTCTGGATAGTTTACCTTTAACAAAAATGTTTTTTTTAAATATTGAATCAACACTGTCTCCTCTTGTTAAATACACCAGGTGTTGTTGTTGTTGGCGAGTCAGAGAAAATGCCAAGGCACTTCTCTGAATCCGAGATTTAAAATCGGAACTGTATCTAAAATCGCAATGCCAAACTATACGTAATCTTTGAGCATTGTAACATTTTAGCATAACATAATTCTTATGATACCTCGGCTAAAGAAAATAATATATACCGGCATCAATTTGATTAGCACAAACGATGTATCATTGTACTCAAAATATCAATGGGAAATGAGATAGATATGAATCGGTATACTGATATTATTCAAGCATTGGTTACCAGATATAAAAACATATTCGTATTTTAATATGTAGAAAAAATTTGGTACTATGCTCAAATTTAATAAATACAGAAAAAATGATGTATCTTATACGACCGCATTAAAATTTCCTAAATATTTGAACTTTCAAAGAAAGATAGAACATATATGTATCTTTAATTATTTTTTAGCAAACAAACAAAAGAAAGAATAGATACCTTAATAATAATATTTACAAGATGTACGTTTTATATTTCTCATACCAGAAAAGTACAACAGTAAAGTTCTTTAATATATTTGTTCAAAGCTAGCGTTTTATCCAAATCTTAGTAAGGCTTTAATCAGGTTACTTGGCAGTCTTATCTGACAGCCAAGTTGAAATAAGAAAACCATTGAGCAGGCTTGTCAAACACGTCGCCCGCCAGATATAACTCACAATATTCAAATTTTAATTGCTTAACCCTTTCCGGCACAGACAAAGTCTATTCGTAAAATGAGAAATTATTGACTCACATCGGAACTCACAAACGACTTTTTTAGAAAATAGAAACTCTTTATTTTAAGCTTTCATTCTAGAAACAAAATCTTATTAAATATTCTTGGTGCCGAATGCAAGTTTGGAATTAAAATTAGGTGTGCCCGGAGTGGGACCACTGTGCTGGAAAGGGTTAGGCCAACATTTGAATATTATGAATGCAAGGCGTGAGAAATTTTCTATGGAAAAATTTCAAAGTATTAAATATGAATTTAGATATAACTCAATTTTACATTTTAGCACAAAAAGAAATGTGGATATAACCACTCGCATTGTACAAAAGCGCGGGAGTTTAGGATTCGTAATTTTTTTAAATTGTTTTACTTATAATTTTATTTGTTTTATCTCGAAAGTAATACTTACTTATCTGTCTTCGACTTCACAACACTTTACAAAATCTGATGCATTTATTAAATAGTAAGAAATGAATTGCAAAAATAATAAAACTAGGTGTTAATTAAGAACAGTTAAAGTTAAAAAAATCCGAATATAAAATTAAATAGCTTTTAATTAGTCACTTTGAAAGTGACACAAATTATCACTTTTATGCTTGACACAAAAACCCCGAATATGTCATCCGAGTTCTTCACTTGGTCTTTAGTCGAACGTAAGAATATTGGATTTAAGCACTTTAAATATTATCATTATTTAGGTTAGTAATTGTGTGTGATATTTCTAGAATCCTGTGTGATCTTTCTTTCCCTTCATTCATTTTGTCATTGATATACACACATGTGACAACTCCGACTGCCTATATGACTTATCATTCAGAGGTGATAACATATAAATAATCAATTTGATACTATATATTTCTATGTTCTCGTTAAAATAAAATTGGTAATATACAAATTTTCTCACCTCTAAATTCCAACGGGACATCGGGGCTCCGGATCTTCAATAATCCATATCTTTTAGCAAACGAAACGTGTTCACGAGAGACAATTCTTGACACAAATAAAATTCAAAATATTATTATACATTACTATTTAACTCATTAATGCCGGTTGGTACGAAAAGTTACCATTTAAATAATACGAAACATTTAAGTATGAACACCATTATCTTAGTGAAGAAATAATTCATATTAACTAATGTGAAACTGTCAGAGATTCAATCAGTTAAAATAACAGTATGGGAAAACTGGTGTCAACTGGTATCGAAGTATTAAAAGAAGTGTAAAATAAGTCGGCGTTAATGGGTTAATACTACACCTCACGACAAAAAACACAACCATAATTATTTACAGTTTTTGAACTGAGCGAAAACGCTCTCAAAACAAACGATATCACAAAACTAAAAAGTTGTAATAAAAATATTCTAAACAGTTACGGAATAAACATAATGTTGAGCGCATGCGTCACTGTCTCATTGTCTGTTTATCAGCAAATCAAAGTACATTTTTACTTCTGCACTGCGTAGGTGTAATTGCCTTTTGATCTTGCAACACTTTAAGTAAAAAGGGGTTTGGATGATGCAAAATAAAATGTATTCAAATTACAACAACACAGTTTATTGACATACTCTCATACATCTCGGGATTTATAATATATATATATATATATATATATATATATATATATATATATTAAGCTCTTTGAAATTATGAATAAATAGGATTAACTGAAGATGAACATCGCAGTTTTTTAAGGTGATTTATAATACAATTATATTAAAAATGAAACTGAAATTTTATGTTTCATATTTAGACACTGTTGGAGTTTGGAAAGAATGTAACATTAAGAGGTACTACAGCACAAAGTATAAAGAGAAGTAAAGTATCTGGTTAAACATCGGAAAGATACACTGTCAGAATTGAAACTGATACCTCTTAATAGAGATCTATCTTGTTATACTGATTTGGCGGCTTTCCATCATAAAGATTTAACTGAGAATTTCGAACTGTTAAACAAGGTTACAATTTTTATTTTCAATCGACAAATTATGAATGTGGATTATTCAAGGACGACCAATAGACAAAGTACTTGGAGTTTTCATTTTAAATTACAAAGCACATAAGTAAACTTCAACTTCAAGGCAAATTTTATAATGCTACCTTGTTAATTAATAGTACTAGCGTTTTCAAATATAATTTATTAGTTTGATTTACAAAAAGAAAATGTATTTCATTTTAAATGTTGTCAGGCACTATTACAAAGTTTATCGAACTAGAAATTTTTATAGCATACTAAAAATATATTAAAAAATGAATTTAAAAGCAATTTTTTGAGTTTCAAGAAACATGAAAACCGTGACTGATTGATGTTGAAATTTTTCTTCAGAAATTATTATTGCAGTTAATCAAATTTCCGTGCGATTCCACATTAGAGCAGAAATTGATATGGGGTTTACAAATTTCTGTAATTATTTATCAACCAACTGAATTTTTTAAATATAGTATGCAATTAGACATTTTAGCTATGTTGCGTGCGCACTTTTATACATCGACATCTTTGCGTAACTGCCGATATTTTGTTATTTTTCAAGTGAAATAAATATAATTTGAACCATAAATGTATTTAATAAATTAAATTAAATATGTAGCGGATAGATACGAAACATTGTATTAAATACATTTCCTGATTCAAAATAGATTATTATTTTTTTTTAAAGAAAATACGGAACATTGACAGAAAACAGCGTTATTTCACATACATAATGAATGGAAAACATTTCTATTAAAATTCTGCTGTCATTGTTCAGTTTCGTAATTAAAGTTTTGTGGGGGTTAAAAGACCAAGTGTGTACAATCAATTTTTAAAATAAATACGCACAATTTAGAAAATTCAATTAAATTGTATAGATTCGGTTGATGAAAAGTAATTTTGAGTATTTTTGTGGAAAATAAAATAAAATAAACTATGTATAATAATAATTTTGGAACTCTGCGCGAATAGTTCCTTCACATGGCTGTATTTTGTACGTATAAATGTTACTCTGTGCACTGGAAATAATATTATCTAATTATTTTATGTGGTCCGCGGCTTTGTACATAATGCATAATTTAGCCCGCGGCTGTAAGCGAGTTTGACATGCCGGCCTTAGAGTAATGGATAACTTACAGAGCACGCACTTACATAGAAGCCAATGGTAAAATCAAACATTAATTGTCCTCATAGAAACAAGCGTGGCTAAACCAGACAAAATCACGTCTAGATTTCAAGGTAGAAATATTTGGCTGATTATCGATCTTTTGGCGCTTGTTCATTCAGTATAAACAGGGGGAAACACAGGGGTGCTTTATCATCCAATTATTAATTTTTGTCTGTCGCAGGTAGCACAAAGACATCATCTATCTGCTCAAGGGAAGTTCCGCTTTGTAACAATACCAAGAATAACCGCGGTACTATTAAAATATAATAAGACGAAGGCAATGGGAATTTTTTTTAAATGTAACAATACGAAGGCAATAGGAAATTCTTTTTATAAATATATTTGAATAAAAAAGTGGTGGCAGTAGATTTTTCTGTTAATAGAGAAAAATGTCTGATAAAACAATCATTTAATTCTCTCATACTTTTTAAATCAATGTCGAATTATTTTTTCTGTACCTCAAATGATGTGCTGGAATTGCATTCCAATTTTATCAGCAACATTCACTGTCAGCGAACGTCCGAAATTTGAAGCGTCTAATTCCTTGTTGTTTAGGCGTAAATGATGGCCATTTCTAGTTTTTTGTGATTTAATCATATTTTACAGAAAGTAAAATAAACCTTTTGAAGGCTTTGTTAAAATATCATCATTATTGTTACAGTTATGAGAAAAACTCCGGATCCGGCTTGATAAGATTGTATTTTATCTGTATTTTTTATCCAATATGCGTATTGCTAACCTGACTATACGAAAATTGTTTTCTTTGACATGCATTACCATCCATCATGGTTCTGACGCACATTTCAGTTACACGACGTATAGATAAAATGATAACAAGCTAGGCAAATTGTAGCGGGTTTTTTTTTTCCTTTCAGTAACTTAAAAAAATCTCTGACGGCTCGGCCCACAGACACAGGTAGATTTCGAAGACGCACTTTATCTATCTATCTATCTATGTCACTTTTTTATGGACACGATAACTGCAATAATTCTGCACAAATCTCTTCCAAACTGATACATAAAATCAAGGGGCATAAAATCTCGGTCAAGTTCGTGAAAGGGCAAATTGGACCAGGAGGAGGGGGAAATGGGAGGGCTTTTTGTGAAAACAGAAAAAAACCCATAATTTCTTAATTATGAAACGTATCGAATCCGTTTAAAGTTATTATTACTTCTAGGAAAAGGGCCGAAAATTTATGTATGACAGATTTTTGATATCATTAAAAATGGCCCCAAGGGGGGAAAGGGGGGGTTTTAGGCGAAAAAAAATCATAACTTCGTCAATTCAAAAGATATCAAATCCACTTAAATTTATTATAACTCCTCTTAATATTATCTAAAACTTTTATATTCACAAGTTTTTTATAGGACCAATCCTTATAGCAAAAAAAAAAAAAAAAAAAAAAAAAAAAAAAAAAAAAAAAAAATCCCTGCCTGCTCCGACTGCAAACAAGTTAGGTTTCGAAGTGGACGGTTCCAACTGTCGCATCATGGCAGAAAGGTCATTTCTTCCGCAATTCCCAACAGGCGCCCCATGGTCTGCGTATTCGAAATCTACCTGTGCCTGTAGGCCGAGCCGTCAGAGATTTTTTTTTATACGCCGTCCCACCACAATTTTCGAAAACCATTTTTTGTTGTAGAGTTTTCCTGAAAATATCTTACGTATAAATGTATCGCAGAAATTATTTTTGAAAATGTGGTACGAATAGAATCAAAAATAGTGGCTGGGACGTATATGGCCTGACCTCATGATCAAAGCGTTAATATATCGTCGCTACCATATTAAACTGTCGAATGTAAAAAAATGCATTTTTTATTACTTTAAAAAAATGGGCCGATTGTCAACACTAAATTTTAATAATATTCTTCAACAGGATTGCCAGTTTGGCCTCATTTTTTTAATTCAGAAATTTCGAATCCATAACAGAAATTTCAAATAGAAATTTGTGCTTTATTTAATGATAGACATGTTGTAATACCTCATAGTCAAAAAATTTTCTCAAAATTTCCGGTACGAATTCAGCCTCTCTGAATAAATTTGAATGCCAAACTGGCAACCCTGTTTTTCACAGAAATTTTATTGCTATTTTAATAGGCGAAGAATTATAATAAAATTTAGTGGTAACAATCGGCCTACTTTAAAAGTAATGTAAAATGCATTGTTTAGTATTCGATAGTTTGACATGGTAGCGACGAATCTGCAAAAATAATAAAATGTTTTGGCCTGGCCTTAGATTTACAAAATGAAATGTTGATAAAAAATGACGTTTTAACATATATTTCAACTCATACAAATCATATAATTCATATTATATGAACTCAGAATTTTTACCTGAATTAAAGTTTCACATAAGAAAGTGTACGACTTTATTTCTCTTATTATTTCTTTCCAGATGTGAAATTAGTGAAACACATATTTATGGTACGAAACAATGTCACTTTACTTTACATAAGAATAAATTTGTGAGATTCAAGTGAAGAACATACGTATAAAAAACGTTTAGGTAAAATTCTGAATTGTAAGAATTTTTCAATGATTCCTTACCACTTTATATTCTATCTCTCAATATTAAAAAAGTAACGATTTATAAATGTGCGAAACGATTTGGAAATGCACCAATGAAAATCTGCGTAGATCTTCCCGGCCTTTCTTTTCTTTCCACTGTTGCGAGGATAATAGAGAAATAATAAATATTAAAGCCACGTGGCTTTTAGGCAAAATTTTTTTTATTAGCAAGTTAAATTTCGGTAAAAATATTTATTTGCGTGCATTTTATTTTTATAAGCGAATAAAAATTCATATTTATTGTGACGTTACGGGAATATTGTCCATTGGGTTTATTTTATGATTATGCATTTGTCGATGCTATTTTTTCATTACAATTAAATACAAAATATTTTTATTTGTATACATGGTGTTTGAAAATGTGCCAAATGATTTGGAAATGGACCAATGAAAATCTGTGTAGATCTTTCCGGCTTCTTTTTCTCTTTTCTTCTAGAAAATAGGGATTGCTGTGCGATACTAATTGGTATCCCAAAGCGATTACGCCGGGAGTTGGAGAGCGTAGCGAGCAGGGGGATGGAGCCCCCCCTAGTGCACTTACAAAGCTATATTTGCAATCTGCACCTCCCCGTTACAGACGTTCCTGGTAGAAAATATACTTAGGTTATTTTCAAGAATATAAAGTAAGTTAATAATTTAAACGCAAATGTAATATCCATGTAAATGATTCTTTAAAAATAACGTCTTTTAACCTCTTCGCGACGAGCGTCTTTTACAGAATTTTTATTCTTTTACCACCGGTTTTTCAAAACAGAAATTTTCGCCTAATTGAATCGCGAAAATGCTAAGATTTAATAAGGTAAAGCTTACAATAAAAAATAACTGGTGGGAAAAATTCAGGATTCTGAGCATCTTATGCGTCACGTATACGTATCGCTCGCCCCCAAGGGGTTAACATACAGATTTCTCTGTAATATGTGCTTGGATGCGCAAAATACTTCTGCTGACTAAAGTTTTACGCGTGACTAAATAAGGACCATGTGCGGGACATGTACAATGAAACTCGAATTTTCCGGACTGATGGCATGCGGATCGTCAAATATGAAGATCGATTTTATGAAATAAAATTATACAATTAAAAAACGATTCATTAAAAATCGAATTATACTTATTCGTTCGTAAAAATGTAAATGGTTTCATAAAAATTTTTATTTAAACAAATTTTTAAATCGTTCTTAAATGGAATTGTGGGTAAAACTGTATTTGAATAATTCCAAGTCGATATTTCAGTAATTTTTACAGCTGGGGTTTTTATCTTTACATAATTTAAGAAGATCCGAATATTAATAACTGTAAGTTTTTAAAATAATGTATACTACTATTTTTCTCAACTGTATATTTAAGTTCATTGTCAACAGGAAAGATTTTACAAAAATTAGAACATGGGTGAAGAGGGACGCGTGCATGCTGGGAAATACGATGTTGTTTAAACCTAAATTTGCGCGGTAAGCACGATAGATGCAGAGGTGCCAAACTCCCACCAATCTTCCGTAATATGTGGATTAATTGGACCCAGTTTAACATGGTTTAGAAACAGAATATTTATTTGATGAATCTTTATTTAATTTTTATATAATTTATCATTTCATTTCTTTAAAAAGATTCTGGTGTGAAACGTATTAATCCTGGATCAATTTAACGCACAAATTACGGACGATTAGTGGGAGCTTGGCACTTCTGTTGATGTGGGTTTTTTTAGAGAAATTTTCTCTATTAGTAAGTTAAAAATATCATTCACAGGAGGTATGTCATACATAGGGTGAACCAAAAGTCTTACTTTGATTAGAAATATTGATTGTGCTCAAACTATTATAATTACACATATGTTTAATAGGATACATTGTAAGTACTGTTATAAATTTTTTTATAAGACCACGTCTCTCAGTAAATTTCAACGTGTGCCCCCTTGGTAGATCGGAGAATGTCTAAGCGGTATTCTAGTTCCCGCCAAGTGTTCTTTAACATGTCTTCTATTACAGTACACACAGCAGCTTGTATCCCAGTCTTCAGTTCTTTGATGTCAGCAATTGGTGCACTCACACTAGGACTGCCACTTCTGGGCTGATCAGTAACACTGCCTGTTTCTTTAAACTTGTCGTACCATCGCTTTATTGATTTTGCATTAGGAGGTTGCGTCCATAACAACGCTGAAATATTCGCTGAACATGAACGGGTGATTTCGTTTCGTGAAACAAAAGCACACATTGAGCTTTCTCTTGAATCGACGCCCTTTCGTCCGAAAATGATGTCTTCCTTACAAATGTTCCCGTAAGTCACTCTTGAAGGAGCAATCTCGTCATCTATTGCAGAAAATCACTATTAAAATGACTTATCCAATGATACAACAAGTTATATTATTAAACAAACAGTTATCTTGTAATGAATTATTATAATCAGGGCAAAACTTTTGGTTCACTCTGTGTTTCCGCAGAATAAAAGTATAATAGTAAAATTTTGATATAAAGCTTTTGTTAAAAAGTAATACATATTTTCCGGATTTAGTGTTCCTTAGATCAAGTAATTTGGGTGTCTTATCTGGCAGCCACGGCCGGTGAAAAATATCAATATTTTTAGAACAAAGGTTCCTAACCGTTTTCTTTCTTTCTTTTATTTATTTTTTATTTTTTTTTTTGTGAAAAACAGTTTCTTCAAAAACTGATTCGATCAACAATCATTTCGTCAAAACCAGGAACGGCTACTCCGATTCGAACTGGGATTGCGCTTTACCACTAGAAATATTTCCTAACAAGTTTTCTTGAAAATATTTACGAATCAAAAAAGTGGTGCAATCTATACGAAAAATCTGGTGCGAAAAAACATGCCCAGTTTGGGTAGTAGGATCCGTCACTAGTTGACCCATATACACATACTATAATCATAGAGGGTGTATCTTCTTATCATTGACCAATAGTTAAATCATTGACTGTTAGTTTAAAGTTTTAATCATACATACAATCGCATGATCTCAAAACATACGCTACCGTCTCTGGCTTGGTTGTAGCTTCTCTTTCGCATTATAAGTAGGCATAGCTGCCAACTTTTACGCTTTTTAAATACCACTATAAAGTGATTCGATCAACAATCATTTCGTTAAAACCAGGAACGGATACTCCGATTCAAACTGGGATTGCGCTTTACCACTAGAAATATTTCCTAACAAGTTTTCTTGAAAATATTTACGAATCAATAAAATGGTGCAATCTATACGAAAAATCTGGTGTGAAAGAACATGCCCAGTTTGGGTAGTAGGATTTGCCACTAGTTGATTCATATACACATACTATAATCATAGAGGGTGTATCTTCTTATCATTGACCAATAGCTAAATCATTGACTGTTAGTTTAACCCCTTAATCGTCGCTTCCTTTAACTGTAGGCTACTTTTTAAAAATTCAGATTGCTTGATTACCACCAATTTTTTTAAGTAGAAATGTTCGTCTTATTTAATAGACAGATAAAATAATGCAAGAATAAAGCCAATAATACTATTTAAAAAAATTGGTGGGAATCAAACAATCTCAATAAAACAGGCGTAACCTACGCTGCCCGTGAATGTCCGGGCACGACGATTAAGGGGTTAAATTTTTAATCATACATACAATCGCACGATCTGAAACATACGCTATCGTCTCTTGCTTTGTTGCAGCTTCTCTTTCGCATTATAAGTAAGCATAGCGGCCAACTTTTTCACTTTTTAAATACCGCTGTAGTGTGATTCGATCAACAATCATGTCATCAAAATCAGGGACGGATACTCTGATTCAAACTGAGCATGCGCTTTACCACTAGAAATATTTCCTAACATGTTTTCTTGAAAATATTTAAGAATAAATAAAATGATGCAATCTTTACGAAAAATCTGGTGTGAAAGAACATGCCCAGATTGGGTAGTAGGATCCGCCACTAGTTGACACATGTACATATACTATAATCATAGAGGGTGTATCTTCTTATCACTGACCAATAGCTAAATCATTTACTGTTAGTTTAAAGATTTAATCATACATACAGTCGCGCGATCTGAAACGTACGCTATCATCTCTGGCTTGGTTACAGCCTCTCTTTCGCATTATAAGTAGGCATAGCTGCCAAGTTTTACGCTTTTTAAATACCACTATTTTTAAATTATAAAATTTATCTTATTTAATCGTGTAAATCTACGATTAAATAGGCCCAATTTTTATTTTTTTAAACAGCGGTAATAGAAAAAAGCATAAAAGTTTGCAGCTATAAGTAAGACTATATTGAATATTGAACGGAGTTCGCAAATCGCAAAAGAAACATGCGGAACATTTCGCTAATAATCGCTACTTTATGCTTTAAAATGTATTGTAAAACCCGAAAAATGAAAACAAATGATTATTTAGATGGTCTGATTCGTAGAATTCTAATAGAACTGAGGAAAGAACTGATATCTACCGTATGCGACACATGCAGTGATAATTTCGTTATTTTTTCGGTGTTACAAAAATTAAACTGATTTGGAGTGTTTTCTTCTTGAAAAAGCGAAAATATCTTATATTTCTCATGATAGGATAGCAAGTATAATCGCAGCTTTAAAGACTGAATTTTAAAAAAATGTTTCAAATGTTGTTTCTCGTTATATAAAAATACATTTAAGTGAAAATAGTTTTTTCTTAAGTAACGAAATTAAAATTTTTATACTGTCCCTGAGTCTCATAACTTGCAATTAGAATGACTTTCTCCATGCTGTAACAAGTAAATGGATAAAAATTCCTTTCTTCTGCGACCAAAACTTACATAAATATATTTTACAGTTTAAGAATTTCGGATGTTTTTTGTCACTAAATATGGAAAAAATGGTTTAATAAGCCAGACATCTCTAAAGGTTCATAAAATGATCATAAAATTCATGTTGGTCGTATAAAAATGGAAATGTAACTGTTTTACTCGTTAGAGCAGAAATGAAATTTGTTTAAATGTTTTAGAGCACATTAACTTTACAAAAATTACAATTTCTCAAATTTTTTAAAAGAATAAATGGTTTGAAGTAAATGGATTTTCATATAATGAAAAACAACATTTAACACGTTGACGGATACTTGCGGCTATAGCCGTCAAAGCGAAGTTCACAACGTGGCATGACGGCTATAGCCGCCCAAAACGAAACGGTCGTTTTTAGACACTACGGCTATAGCAGCACAAATGTGCATTTACCGGCATACAAGTAGAAGCCCAGTGTCATGTTTTGGAAACAATTTTTTAGGTTGAAGTTCGTTTTCCACCTGTTATACGAGTTGCAGCTGCAGTATGCACGTGCAGGGTGGCTAGTGGTCAGGGAAAAATAGAGTAAAAAAATGATAATTACCAGTATATTCTTATAGAAAAATTCAAATTGATTATTTGATCGAATAATCAACATACATTTTGCTATAAGAATATACTGGTGTTTATCACTTTTTTTTTACTGTATTTTCTCCTGACCACTAGCCACCCTGGTGGTTGTGAAGGGAGTAGTGCAACCTAATTAAAGATGCTGAATTAATTAAAATTAAGTTTATTTAAGCAGAAAGAGTAAAACTATACTTTTAATATTCTAAAAATTGCAAAAACATATAGCGTCAATTTTCGAACTTCACCTGTTCCTACGGTCCGGTCCGTCAATGTGTTAAAATGTTTTCAATTTGAAACTGTACCTCTTAAACTGACGGTTTAGGAATTAGCTATCGGTCAACGATAAATAGTTATTCTCTGTATATCACAAGCATAAAAACGTTTTTTTTTTTTTTAAATATATATGAAGAAATTAAAAGGAAGAAATCTAAAGAAAATTAAGCATGTTTTTAGTGGAAAAAATGTTTTAGAGACGAACTCATTCTATTTGATTAAAGACACATGCCTTCAAAGAATCAGAATTGCTTCGAGAACTGTTTTATTTTAATTAATAACACCACAATTAAATCCATTATTTCAGAGATTATTATTCAAGTATTTCGAGATATTTCAGAAAAAACAATCTAAGAAAGTTAAAAGTAGATGTTTTTTTTCTTAAAATTCATTCATCACGTAATGCGCGAATTTTCCCTTAGCAATCAGGAATTTTCTGCAGTAAAGCCGTTGTTACTCGTTTTATGATATTATTGAATCGAGAAAAGGAAAACAATTTGGAAATTGTACGTCAAACGTGAGAAATTAGGTGCGTTCGTACTATAACTAGTTTTATAAATATTCAAATCTTGGTGTAATAGCTCTTGCACTCTTATGCAAAAATGCATGAATACAAAATTTATTTTATGTGCAGATTTTCATATTATAGATATTAATTTTTCTTTTATGAAATTAAGTTTCAATACACTTTTACAAACATATGTACAAGATGTTTAACAGAAATGACAATTACATTTCTGTTACATTAAAATCGTACTATGCGAAAACATTCAATACAAGACAATGTAAAAAAATCATCGTTATTATTTCACTGAAAAAATGAATTATATTGTCTGTTATTAAGATACGATTTATTTCCGCAATAAAATAAAAGCATTTTAAGTTGGCAACAATCTATCATTTGTTCACATATATTAAAAATTCCAATGGGAAACTTAAGCCTAGCTTTGAAAATTTCAGAACTTGAAATCCATATTTAGACTCTTTTTCTATTTAATATCTATATCGCCGGAAACATGTATCGAAAACACTGTCGGTAGATTATACGATTGCTATAATTATATTATTTAGTATACAAATTGGTTTTTAAATTCAGTAATACGGAAATAATAGGACTCCATCTTAAATAGGACGTAATCACCATGGCAACCTGAATCGTTACCGATCATGGGATATCATTGAATTAATTACGTATGATAGGATTTAATAGAATGATGAAAACTTTTATTAATACCTTTTTAAGTTTTGATTCGATTTTCATAAAATTTGAATTGACTCGGCAGAAGACTGCAAAGATTATATATATTAAATTTCAAACCATTCGGTTGGGTAATTTTTCCTCTCTTATATGAGGACAAACGGAAGGACAAAAGAACGTGGCTATAGGTGCTACGTATTTATATAATTACGAATGCACCTAAAAAAAAATCAGAACTTTTTAGTATAATTTAACTTTATTTTCGTTAGTTGCAGAAATTTAAAATAAATTCATTTGATGAAAAAATATCACTTCCCTCTCAGCTTCAACCCTTTTAGGGGCACAGTACGTTTGTTGTTGCTAAAATGTTAAATGATTGAATGTCACGGGGATTTATCAACAAATATATTTGAAAATAAGTAAAATCTTTTGTTCACGTACATTATAAAAACAAAATTTTATTACAAAATTTTGGTAATATTGCGGCATTTGAGGTTTAAAATAATGTGGGATATGTAATATTCCATCGCCTTTTAAGAGGTTAAAAAATATGTTAGAAAAGTGAAGCACTTATCATAATGTAGATATTAATCTCAATAGAAAATATAATAAACTAGTGAAGCAATCACTCTGTTAAATATAAATTTACCAACATCTAAAGTATAAATATAAATTAAAGCCTTTAAGTGATATCGTTTGTGAGGTATGTGCTGTAAAAGATTATCGAGGATTTGAAACGAGTATACTCACCAGGAAACCACGCCGTTAGTGTAATAACGAAAAAAATTAAATAAGCAGCAATCGAAAGAGCATACTGAAACGTGATTTTTGACGCATAAATCATTTGCCCTCGTCTCCCCGTTATCGATATATAAAGTCTTAAAATTTGCTAATTTATTGATTTAATTATGGAAGATTGATGATGAATTTAATTATTGATTAATTTATGGAAGGGGGAGTCGATAGGATGGAAGGAGGTGTCATTACGGTTTCAATATGAGAACATCATCAAACTCAATTCACCTGTCCATTTCCAATTTAGTGCGCCGCAATATTCCGATATGATTTGTTATATTTAGTAGAAGTCTCTGTTAGTGCAAACTAGAACTTTTCAATTTGAAACGCCCTTGCAATTTAGTTTTTCGAAGGAGGTGGACCATTGTAATCATTGCTTTTTTTTTCGGGTTTCTTTCATTTTCATATTACTATATCTAAATATGTTTTGTATTTTATATTACTAAAATTTCTGAATCTGTGAAGAAAAGGACTCTGAATTCAAACAATAAAAACCGCAGACTGTGCCTCTACATTTAGCTCAGATTTTCATTTCCGTCTACGAACACTCCCAGTTTAATTTGTACTTTTATATGTGAATATATAATTTTTTCTTTTCTCTTTGTAGAGAGATTTTTGCAGCTGGGTCTGTGAGACCACTCGAAAAAGATGGCTTTTCATTGTGTTATTTCATGTAATTAAATGTTATGTGTTGAGATTTAAAGACGTTGAAGTTTTTTTTGTGTGTGTCCCTAGTTGATGGGAAAAATATGAAGATATCCTTACGAGGCATCCCAACACGAACCCGCAGGTTAGAGATTTGATTTAATAGAAATACAAGATTAATTTTAACACAATTATTTCAAATTGGTAAATAAATCATACGAGTAGTAATTTTCCAACTGGATGAAAAATGTCCGGGCCATGATTCGAACCTGGGATCGCTTGGCTGAAGTCGCCACGCTCTACCACTGAGCTATCCCGGTCGAATCTGGAGGGCATAATTCATCCAGTTAACCATATTGATCAGAGAATCTGGTCTGATATTTTAATCAGCTCAACAGAAAAGATCGCAGGTAAAGGAACTCCAGTAAACGCTGGATACGTGATTACACTAGATTAATTTTAACACAATTATTTCAAATTGGTAAATAAATCTTACGAGTAGTAATTTTCCAACTGGACGAAAAATGTCCGGGCCAGGATTTGAACCTGGGATCGCTTGGCTGAATCCGCCACGCTCTACCACTGAGCTATCCCGGTCGAATCTGGAGGGCATAATTCATCCAGTTAACCATATTGATCAGAGAATCTGGTCTGATATGAGCTATCCCGGTCGAATCTGGAGGGCATAATTCCTCCAGTTAACTCAGTGGATAGCTCAGTGGTAGAGCGTGTCGGCTTCAGCCAAGCGATCCCAGGTTCAAATCCTGGCCCGGACATTTTTCGTCCAGTTGGAAAATTACTACTCGTATGATTTATTTACCAATTTGAAATAATTGCGTAAAAATTAATCTAGTGTAATCACGTATCCAGCGTTTACTGGAGTTCCTTTACCTGCGATCTTTTCTGTTGAGCTGATTAAAATATCAGACCAGATTCTCTGATCAATATGGTTAACTGGATGAATTATGCCCTCCAGATTCGACCGGGATAGCTCAGTGGTAGAGCGTGGCGGCTTCAGCCAAGCGATCCCAGGTTCGAATCCTGGCCCGGACATTTTTCGTCCAGTTGGAAAACTACTACTCGTGTGTTAATAGAAATAGTTCAAATAACTCTCACCATAACAAATTTTTGACTGGTTAAGAAAATTTGAGGTTGCATCCCTACAGGGGATGTCTAGGTGAGTAAATATTTGTGAATTATGAAATAATTTTGATTAAATGTGTTTGAAATCTTTTTTTTAAATAAGAAATAATAATTTAGAAAAATTTGAAATCTTATTATTTTTGAAAGATTTAAAATCTAATTACCGTAATTTCCGGCGTATAATCCGCAGCTCAAAGAGTCATTTTTCGACCCAGAAATATTATTTTATAAAATGTAACTTAAAAGATCGCTGTAAATATTTAACTACAATTATTGAATAAAATTTCTGGGTCGAAAAACGACTCTTTGAGCTGCGGATTATACGCCATACGCCATAAATTACGGTAGAAAGATTTGAACTATATATTATTTCGACTCACACTCTCATACAAAGATATGTCTCAACCAGAAACATTAGAAGTTCTTAAAAAAAGACGAACTATTTTACGATCGGCAGTAACTAAAGCACTAAATAAAATAGAAAATTCAATTGAATTAGAAGAATATGTCGAATCGGTTACAGATAAATTTAAGTCTTTAAAAATTACAGACAATAACATAGAATTATTCATTAACCCAGATGATTCAGAAAAAGAATTGGAAGCAGCTGAAAAGTATGCTGTAAACGTAATTTCTTGGAAATCGCGCAATAAAAAAAAATAAGAAAAAATAAGAGAAATAAAAGCAGGACTTTTAAATTTTAAGTCAAAACAGGAAGTAAATTACGAAAATGCTTCGGACGTTGCATTTAATAATAGAGGAGATAATTCCGTACGTGTAAAACTTCCTAATTTAAGTATTCCAATATTTGATGGAAATATGAATGACTGGCTTACTTTTTGGAACAGTTTTGAATCTTCCATTCATAATAACAGTTACTTAAATAAAATAGATAAATTCAACTATTTGTGCGCTCAGTTACAAACTACGGCCACAAGCACAATTGAAGGTTTTCCGATATCAGAAAAGAATTACCATGCTGCAGTGGAACTATTGAAAAACAGATGCGGAAATAAACAAATGCTGATTCATACTCATATGAGTAACCTTTTGGCAATCAAGCCGTTAAGAAATTTGGTGGATATACATATTTTTTGAAAATATTTCGACAAATTATCTGTCGAACTTGGAAGTTTAGAAAGTCTCGATACAAATATTGAAGAAATATCTAGTGTATTGTGTACTACTATATTAAAAACAATTCCTCAAGACCTTCTCATTGAATTAAATAAATCGGAAAATGAGAAAGGTTATTACGAAATTAAAGAGCTGATAAAATTTTTATCATCTTGTTTACACGCTAGAGAGAAAGTGATTTTATTGTCAAATGTAATTAAGGAAGATAGCCGGAAAATTCACGCTTTTCCTGATAAGAATATTCACAATTCGCGAGCTAATAAGCATAAAATATATCCGACTGTGAATGATTTAATAGCGACTAAAATGGAGGAAGATTTAAGTTTATCGAAATGTGTTTTCTGCAACACTTCAAAACATTGCTCATGCGATTGTCAGTTCGCAGCTGGCTTAAATATAGAAGAAAGAAAAAGTATTTTAATGAAAATGGGAGCTTGCTATAACGTCTTCAAATGAAGAACCATTTATTGCGTTTTTGTAAACAAAAAATAATCTGCTGTCATTGAAAAGGACACCATAACGTGTTATTTTGCTATAAAACAAACACGAATGAAAAAACGAAAGAAAAACCCGAATTGTCGGATACTACTCTTTTTTTCGAACGAAAATTTGTCGAGCACAATTTATTTACAAACTCTGTATATTTATATAAGGAATAACTGTTTTGAATATATAGTGCGTGCTATTTCAGACACCGCGTCTTCAAAATCTTATATCTCAAGATTTGCGGCCAATAAAATGGAATTAGAAGGTATAAGAAAAGTAAAAATCACGCATGGGCTGTTTGTAGGTACCGAAACAAAGGTTGATCATAATTGCTATTCTATAGATTTAGGGGGTTTGAGAGGAGGAAAAAATATCAAAATTGAGGTCATGGAACAAGACAAAATTTGCGCTGCTGTTCCTAAGATTAGAAATCTTAGTAATTTCAGAATTTTATTTTTTATTTTTTATTTTAATTTAATTTAATTTCTGTATTTCAGAATTAGAAAGAAAAAAAAATTAAGCGATATCTGCCCGGAAAGTAAAAATTGTTTATATGAACTGGATATTAACGAAATACATGTTTTGTTAGGAGCAGATGTTGTGGGAAATTTGTTTACGGGATAAATTGAAAATCTTTCTTGCGGTGTTAGTTGCGATGCAAACGTCACTTGGATGGACTACTATGGGGAAAATTAATGATAAAGAAAGGGATAGTTCTCTGTTGGTCCTTTCGTTATCAGTAAATGATGCAAAAATTACGGATTTGTGGAATTTAGATTCCTTAGGCATAGTAGATCCGGCTGAAAAACAATCTAAGGAAGAAAATAAAAAATTGATTACGAAACATTTTAAAGAAACCGTAAGCCGAGAAAATGACGGTAGATACAAAGTTAGTCTCCCCTGGATAAACGAACGTCGCCCCCCCCCCTATTCCTAGTAATAAATATTTAGCGGAAAAACGCCTTCAAAATAATATCAAAAATCTTAATTCTTGCGGTTCACTGAAAGATTACGAAAAAGTTTTGGATGAATGCGAAGAGGAGGGGATCATTGAAAAAGTGAATTGTGAGCAAAAATGTAACCCTCTTAAAATCCACTATCTCCCTCACAGAGCGGTAATCAAGCCTACGTATACAACCAAAATTAGACCGGTATTCGATGGTTCAGCACATGTTAGGGGTTCCGTTTCCATAAATGACTGTATAGAGAAGGGACCTAATTTAATTTAATTCCTTCCGTCCTAAGTCGATTTAGAATAGGAAAGATAGGGGTTGTAGCAGATATTCGCAAAGCATTTTTGAAGATATCTCTAAGTGAAAAATACAGAGATTATTAACGTTTTCTTTGGTGGAGAGATGGGAATTCCGAAAACCTTGAGATTTATAGCCATTGTTAGGTGGTTTTCGGGATTAGTTGTAGCCCTTTCCTTTTGGCTGCTACTCGTACACATCACTTAGATCAAGTTCCTGAAAATCTTAAAGATGTTGCTCTAAAACTTAAAGAATCCTTTTATGTAGATAATTGTGTAGCCAGTGTAGAGTCGAGGGAAGGGTTAGAGTATTTTCGAAATGAAGCACGAAAACGTTTGGCATCAGCACAATTTGATCTTCGTGGTTGGTGTTATAATCAATGCGAGGAATTTGGATTAGGCAATAATGACAAGGGTTATTTGAATGATGGGAATGATATAAAAATTCCGTTACTTGGTTTAATATGGGATACCGAAAAGTACACGTTGTCGTGTGATTTCCGGAATTTTAAAGTTGAGAATGAGCTCATCACAAAAAGAACGATTTTGTCCTTAACAAATAAAATATTCGATCCCATCGGTTTCACTTGTCCCGTGACCTTAATTCCAAACTTGCTTTTACAGAAATGTTGGAAAATGAAAGCTTCATGGGACTCCAAATTGCCCGATGAGATAGTTAAGAAATTTAAAAAATGGAGTAAGCAAATTAAGGATTTAGAAAATCTTGAAATACCTCGAAAAATATCTGACTTTTGAGTAAAAATGGGAAAATTATCTCTACACGCCTTTGTGACGCGAGTAAATCTTCTTATGCTACATGCGTTTTTCTCAGAAATGAGCAATCGAATTTTGTCACCTGTCAACTTGTTCAGGCCCGTTCTAGAGTAGCTCCGCTAAAAGACATTTTGATTCCGCGTCTAGAATTACTAGCTTGTAGAATTGGATCTAGATTAACCAATAGTATTAAAGTAGATTTGAAATGAGAAAATATTGATACGTTCTATTTGTCCGATTCTATAGACACGTTATATTGGATAAAACGGGAAGGCCGTTGGGCTATATTCGTAGAAAACAGAATTAGGGAAATTCGAAAACTTACATCCTCCACTTCGTGGAATTTCCTACCTGGACATATGAATCCAGCAGATTTGCCGTCACGCGGTTGTTATGCGAAATCCCTTATTAGGTCTCAGTGGTGGTTAGGACCGACATGGCTTTTGGATTCCGAAGAAAACTGGCCTAAGTTTCATTTTTTATGACCGTGTTAAGAGAAAAATATTGGATTCTAAAAAGTCGTAAGACTATTAAAAGAGTGATTAGCAAATCTGTCTTATGCAAGAAACACGCCTCGAAACCCCCGGAAGTTGAAGAAAGTGTTTTACCTGTAAACAGAGTGTGAGAGGCGGATATTTTTGAAATAATAGGTGTGGATCTATGCGGTCCTCTTTATTTGGAAGATGAATCCAAAGTATGGATTTTATTATTAACATGTGCAATTTTTAGAGCAGTCTATTTCGAACTGTTGTATAATATATCAACAGACAGTTTTATCTTTGAACTAACAAGATTTATTGCGAGACGAGGCCGTCCTTCAGTAATATATTCTGATAACGGCACCAATTTTACTGGATGTCGTAATTTATTTAGAAAGATTGATTTTGAGAAACTAAAAACTGTCAGTGTTTTTTCACATATACACTGGCAGTTCATATCACCTTCTGCGCCCTGGTGGGGTGGATTTGGGGAAAGACTCGTCGGAATCCTGAAACGAATGCTAAGAAGAGTGGTAGGGAAAACATATCTTAATTACGAAGAACTATCGATAGTACTTTGCGATTGTGAGGGAATAATAAATTCACGCCCTCTAATTTATGTTTCTGATGATAATGAAGACCTTAGGCCAATAACTCCAGCTATGTTTTTACAAGAAATTCCCAAATTAGCCTGTATCGATCCAAAGAAACTGAATAAATGATACATGTATCGTTGTAAAATTAAAAAGGGTTTAAGATCTAGATTCCGAAATGAATATCTCGGTTCGCTCAAGTGTTCCGTATTTAGTGGTAAAAAGACTACATCCTTATGTGTTGATGATGCTGTGCTCATCTGGACCGACAACAGTAACCGGATAGATTGGCCACTTGGTAGAATTTTGTAACTTTATCCTAGCAAAGACGGTATTGTACGAGTAGCAAAAGTAAAAACAGCTTCTGGAGTGTTAATTCGACCTATTAAAAAACTCTGTCCTTTAGAAGTGCGTGGGGAACGAGAACGTCGGGATGTTCCCACTTTGCAAGAATGTCTGACTACTTGTCGAGGGCGAACAGTACGTCTCCCGATAGACTTCAAGTGGGTGTTGGCTCAAGTTGAGTTCTGTCCCCTAGTGAATTCAAAGGTGGAATGTGAAGAAAAGGACTCTGAATTCGAACAATAAAAACCGCAGACTGTAACTCTACATTTAGCTCAGATTTTCATTTCTGTCTACGAACACTCCCAGTTTAATTTGTACTTTGACATGTGAATATATAATTTTTAGGGTTTCGTTCATCTCACGAAACCCTATTACTCCCACTCCGTTTTCTGTCCGTCACAGAGTCATTCTCAAAAACTATGTAACTTACAGAGTTGAAACTTCGTGTATAAATCTGAATAACAGCTATGAAGAGCTCAAAATATTAAAATTTGAAAAATTCGTATTTTTTTAATAAATATAGATAAAAAAACCAAAATTCTGACAGCCTTTTCCTATTAGAATTTAAACATTTTTCGTTATAGCAGATGCCAAAAATTAAAAATCCACGATGAAATTCTTTCTACAATAATTAATTTTCTATCAGACGATTTCCACGTGAAAAATGAAAATGAAATAAAAAGTTTCACCAATTGAAAAAAATATTAATATGAAATAAAATTGATTGACGTCATAGTGGTAATAAAACGGAAAGATTTCTCAATAACACAAGGAGTATGAGTATGTGCATGTACACAAAGCAGATTATTATCACGTCATTAGAGAATTAAAAAGAAAATCTGACGTCATATCGGAAGTTTAACGGATTTTTCAAATGATTCCGAATAATACAAAGCGAGTATCAATATGAGTAATAGAGAATAGTAAATATATGATATAAATGCTGGACGATTACACCATGAAACATTACTACATTAAAGACGTGAGTATAAAACATCACAAATTTACTGAATGGTGTATAAAAAACGTTTGTATACACCATTCAGTAAGTCTTTAGTGTAGTAAATATATGAGTTTGAGCAACGTATTGAATCATGGTAAAAACCCGATTACGGAAATATTCGCATATTTTAACATTTTGAAGGTTATCAACATGTTTAATTTTGAAATTATTTTTTTAAAATATCGCATTGAGCCCACATGACAGATATTATTATGAAAAAATATAATAGCGGGCTTCGCCCGCTATCGGGCTGGTTTAGATATTAAAAAAAAAACGAGAAAAATAGACCTGTAAATTTTTACTTTATAATGAACATGGCTTTTTTTGGTTGCTAAATGAAATTTATTTGGATTTATTAAAGAAAGGATAAAGTGTTTTGAAAGGAATATTAAACGAAACCCTCTGACCGATCTTCGATCACACTTACCCACTTGTTTCTTTTCTCTTTGCAGAGAGATTTTTTAGGCAGTTGGGTCTGTGAGACCACTCGAAAAAGATGGCTTTTCATTGTGTTATTTCATGTGATTAAATGTTATGTGTTGTGATTTAAAGACGTTGAAGTTTTTTTTTTGTGTGCGTCCCTATTTGATGGAAAAATATGAAGATACCCGTACGAGGCATCCCAACACGAACCCGCAGGTAAGAGATTTGATTTATTAGAAATAGTTTAAATAACTCTTACCATAAGAAATTTTTGACTGGTTAAGAAAGTTTGAGAGAATCAGGACCACGTTTTTACTCCCTAAATTACATAAATAAATGAACAAACATTAAGACTTTATATCTGGATAACGAGAGACGAGGGCAAATGATTTATGCGTTTAAAAACAAATTTCATTATGCTTTTTCGATTGCTGCTTACTTAGATGTTTTTCGTTATTACACTATGTCGTGGTTTCATGGTCAGTGGAAAATACGGCGAAAACTGGTGAAGAAATCATTCTCTTAAATGCAAATTTAGCAGCATCTAAAATACAAACATAAACTTAAGCCTTTAAGTGGTAGCGCTTGCGAGGTATGTGCTATAAAAGAGTATCGTGGAATTGAAACGAATATACTCAGAACGTTATTTTAGTGGGTTTTGTACCGATCGAAGGATCAAAAAATAAATTTAAGGATACCACTGTAATTTCATTTGTGCGCAGTAAGTTCCTATTTTCATTGCAGATGTAATATCCATACAAATGATTTTTTTAAAATAATGTCATTGAATATACAGATTTTATGGTACAATGTGCTTGTATACACAAAATATTTTCAGCGAGTAATGTCACCCTTTGAGAGGCGGTGGTATATACCGGGTGGTTATAAAATAAGTATCTCTATTTGGAGCTGTCTGTAGCTTGAAGGAATAACCGGAATGAAACCAAAATCAGTGCACTTACTATTCAAGAAGGGGGTAAAAGAATGGAACAATAAAAATAATTAATTGCAATATTCGCCGACAGATGGCGCTTTTGAGTGTGAAATGTAATGCTCAATATTATGTACCGTGAAGGTGTCGCAAACCTCAATTACTTTACTGCATATCAAAACATGTGCGAAACATCACTCCTGATGCGTTACATTCCGCAGTTGAGCAAGTCATGCACCACTTGGATTGTGTACTCGAGCACAAAGGGCCGTGTGGAACCTGAACATGATCGGCAACGTCTTGCGTAAGCATAACCATTATCACTGTGACATTTTCGAATAAATTAGGTGTGTCATCTGGTTTGACGCCTTAATTCTTTGTTCTTGAATTACACATTACATTTCACACTCAGTAGCGCCATCTGTTGGTGATTATTGCAATTATTATTTTTTAGTATTCCATTCTTCTTCTCCCTTCACGAATAGTAAGTGTACCGATTTTGGCTTCATTCGGGTTATTCCTTCGAGCTACAGACAGCTCCAAATAGGGATACTTATATTATAACCACCCTGTATTATATACCACCTAATTTTAATCCGATTCAAACGAGAAACTTTTAATTAAATTTTACTTTTTTAACTTTGACGAGAATAAGTTCAAAAATTGCTTGTTCTTATTTTGAACTAAATCCTTTCCTAAATGCCGGTGGGAATTCAACGTTACAGGAGCACAAGTGCTTGCCCCTGAAAGGGTTAAATAAGTACAATGAGCATCGAAAATAAAACTATGATTATATGAACACTTGTCATCATGATAGTTGAATAACAGGATAGATAGCAATTCTTTTTAATTACATTAAAATACAGACATTTAAAACAGAATTATACATACTTGTTCGTAAAAATGCAAATTATTTTATGGAAAATTTATTTAAACAAACGTTTAAATTTGTTCTTAAATTTGTTCTTAACCCTTAATTGCACAGTGAGGTAAATTTCCATCACTTTTTATTTAACTTTTAATAAATAAATCAACTTCTTCGCCACCACTATATTTATATAAAAATATTAATCCAGTAAATTTCTCGTGAACTATGTTGCTGAACAAAGTTAAAAATCTATATTAAAATTTCTGATGTCTAATATTTAATATATGTATAAAAAAACACAATTGTAAAAGAAAACTCATGCAAAGAAGGGTTAAATGTAATTTTCCAAGACTGCATTTGGATATTTCCGAGTCAATATTTGAGTAATTTTAACAGTTGTGGTATTTTTCGTCATATAGTCTAAGAAAATCTACATAATTCGCTTGTATTTTTTAAACTGGACTTTTAAGTAAAAACTTGTGTCGAATATTATTAACTTATGTAGTGCGAGAAAGTAAAATACAAATATATTCCCAGTCTCTACAGTTGCAAAACTATTAAGCTTCCTGGATATGTTCAACTAACACTTTTACGGTACTGTAATTGCTATTTGTTGTTTTTAGTAAAAGTGGTAATCTTCGCGACTGGAGAAATGCATAGCAAAATATTTAAAGCGACATTGTGTATGTGTAATATGCAATATTTTACTTTAACATAACATTTATATTTTTTTCTATTGTAGAACTGGCAGTCTCTCCCCTCCTCTCGTTAAATGCACCCATGTCCCATATTCAAAATCGGAAATCAAACTCAAATTGCTGTGCCAAATCGCCATGCATAATCTTTGAACATTGTGACATTTCAGCGTAAACATAACTCAATGATATCTCGGCTAACAAAAGTAGTAAGCTCCGGAATAACTTTGCTGAGACGAAAACTTTGTTATCTGATATGTGATATATTTTTCAGTTGAAATGCCAAGTGCATGCATTCTGTTATCTCACGTATCCAATGAAACATTCGTTAGCCGATTCGGAAAAGCATAAAAAGCAACCTTCATTTGCCGAAATATTGGTTACCAGAGGATTTTGCGATGCATCACTTTACACATGCTATCATTGGGAAAAGGGTTAAATTTGAAATGGGATACTGGCATTATTCAAGCAATGATTGCCAGAAATATATTAATGTGTAAAAAATTAGGTAGTGTAATTAAATTTTACAAATTAAGAAACAATGTTGTCTATTACACCAATACAGAGGTGCCAGGTTGCCACTAATCTTCCGTAATACGTGGATTAATTTGACCCAGTTTCACAACGTTTCGAACCAGAAAATTTATTTGATAAATTTTTATTTATTTTATTTCAGGTTCCTACGGGAAATTAATTTAATTTAATTCTTTAACAATTTTAGTGGTGCGAAACGTTTTAAACCTTGGTCAAATTAACCCGCATGTAACGGAAGATTAGTGGGAACTTGGCACCTCTGCCATTAGATTAACCCATTTACATCATTAGTGCATATACTCGTGCGTTTCACGTTTTTCTTTTCAAATTCAGAAAATCCGAATCCATACCTGAAATTTCGAAAGAAGAATTTTTATTTTGTGTAATTAGGAAACGTCTAAATAAAGCAAAAATTACTGTTCAGAATATCTTCTATGAATATGGACTTTCTCAATAAAAAGAGGATTTCCTGAAATGCAGGCATATTTGCGTAAGTGATGCAAATGTGTTAAAATTTCTTAAAAAATTTAAACTTCCAAATAAAGTTAGCAGATAATTGTATATTTAATATTTATCCCTTAAATAGGAAAATAAAAATGATTAATACAAAAAGATTAATGCTTTTAAAATAACTAGGGCATCCAAACAGGGCTACCCTGGAATACAGGGTGTTTTTTTAAAAACTGACACTGTTCAGAGCCGTCTGTAGCTCGTTCTAATAACTGGATTGACACAAAATTTTGTGAATGGACTAAGAAAACCATGGGAAAAAAAGATTCCAACAACAAAAAAAATTAGTTCCAATCACCACCGATAGGGGGAAATGTGGCGCTGTGGTCATTTATGCAACTGGGAATTAGCATAAAATACGGGCAAAAAATGAAAATGCAAATTTTTACTTACGCAAGCGACAGTAGCGCCAATAGTTTAAGTTATAAATGCATGCGAAAAACACCGAGAAACAATTTCAGCTCAGGTTGAAAATGAATCTCACGTTACCGCAGCGCGTGTTACTTGTGAAGTTCTTATATTGTAACCAGTACAATGCACCAGCCGCTCTTCGTTTACTTAGAACACGCCATAAACTGCGCAAAGGACCTTTATCCGTTAATGTATTGAAAGCAATGATTCTGAAATTCAAAGAAACAGGCTCGCTAGCAATTCGGTCAGGCAGAGGACGTAAATCGGTGGCAGAAAAAGTGATAATGGATGTTTCAACTGCGATCAACGAAAGGGAAAGTGTAAATGATGAATAAAACGTGGCATTTTATCCAAATTATTAATTTTGTCTGTTTCTGATGGGTTTTTTTCAATGTACAGCGCCACATTTCCCCCTATCGGCGGTGATTGGAACTATTTTGTTTTGTTGGAATCTTTTTTCCCATGGTTTTCTTAGTCCATTCACAAAATTTTGTGTCAATCCAGTTATTAGAACGAGCTACAGACGTCTCTGAATAGTGTCAGTTTAAAAAAAAACACCCTGTATATGTGAAAACCATTTTTTAAATTATTATTATTGAAAACTGTAATATATTTTTCACATTTAATAATTTTTATTGCAGATTACCCCCTAACAACACCAAAAATCATTTTGATATGAAGTATGTCAATTATATATTCAAATTTGGAAATTTATTAAAAGTGGTAATTTCATATTGGCCTCGCGCCAAAAGTAAATAACCCAAGAAATCGCTAAAAATTTCGTATCTACAGCAGTTGTTTTTTTAAATTCTGATAATTTCAGTGGTTTTAAGCGCTTATTTCAATCACATGTTTGTTAAATTTGTATTTTATTTATACTATTTTATTTATAGCTTAATGAAGGTTTAATTTCGTTATGGAATATGGAAGCTGGAAACAAATGCTGAACTTTTTATATTGTTTAAAGTGCAAACGGATTAATATTTTGTAATCGTCTGCAAGCGATACAGCAAAATTTAAAAGATAAATCATGCATGAAATTTAAATTAAATGCTGTAATAAGTGAGTAAATGGCGATAAAGTTTTTTTTTAATTCTGATAATTTCAGTGGTTTTAAGCGCTTATTTCAGTCACATGTTTGTTAAATTTGTATTTTATATATACTATTTTATTTATAGCTTAATGAAGGTTTAATTTCGTTATGGAATGTTAGCTGGAAACAAATGCTGAACTTTTTATATTGTTTAAAGTGCAAACGGATTAATATTTTGTAATCGTCTGCAAGCGATACAGCAAAATTTAAAAGATAAATCATGCATGAAATTTAAATTAAATGCTGTAATAAGTGAGTAAATGGCGATAAAGTTTTTTTTTTAATTCTGATAATTTCAGTGGTTTTAAGCGCTTATTTCAGTCACATGTTTGTTAAATTTGTATTTTATATATACTAATTTATTTATAGCTTAATGAAGGTTTAATTTCGTTATGGAATGTTAGCTGGAAACAAATGCTGAACTTTTTATATTGTTTAAAGTGCAAACGGATTAATATTTTGTAATCGTCTGCAAGCGATAGAGCTAAATTTAAAAGATAAATCATGCATGAAATTTAAATTAAATGCTGTAATAAGTGAGTAAATGGCGATAAAGTTTTCAAAGAAGCTACATTTAAAAGTAGTTTCTCTGTAACGGTGTGAAAATGGAAAAAAGTGCTGTGTTTAGAAAAAAAAACACTGCAGTAGTAAAAATCGCAAAACCGAAATTTCATCGTCAAGTGTTGCCATTCGCAAAATGACGTCAGCGTTACGCACGGACATGTTTGTGCTTTATAATATAGCTATATACTGTTATTTGTCTCAACTATGTATCTAAATTTATGGTCCATTGGAAAGGCTAGAACATGTAAACGTGCATAATTGAAAAGTGGAAATATTTTAATCGCAAATTTACGCAGTAAGCACGATATTATTATTTTTTTAATTAAGTAACACTCCTTTTTCGGTACGTTAAAAATATAATTTAAAAGATATATTTTGTCCCAGAAAAATATAACAGAAAAGTATTAATGTACAAAATTGTTGAAAGGTAACGTTTGTGCAATAGTGCAAACTATATTTAGATCAAGTTGTTTGGTTGTCTTACTATCTGATAACCAAGGGGAATAATATAAATGTTTCAGAACAGGGTTTTCTAACGTTATGTGAGAATCCATTTTTTCAAGCAGTTGTTCGATTAACCTTTATTGCAATCACCTTTATTGAAAGATAACAAGAGCGAGAATTCTTAAAGCGTGCGAGTACAGGTTAAATTTGCTAGAGCACACTAACGCCACTTTCCTATCCTGCGGCCGATTGTAAAAACAGACAAGTATTGCAGGGAAACCAGCTACTGGTGTTTCAACGTTTTTGTTCCAATGCAAAGGTTGAGAAATGCCGACGAAGTTCGTACTGACTTCGTTTACCATCAATCGACAGTGATCAATCGATTGTCTTGATGCGTAGATGGTTGAGCATAAAGAGTGGATTTTTCATTCAAAATCCTTTGTATTGGTATTGGTTTACCAAGCGTAAGAGGGTAAGGGAGGTAAAAGGGCCCCAGAGCCATACATTTTCCTTTTTTCGAAAAAATTAATACATTAAATTAATATTTTGCAAACAACAAAATATAGAATTTGAGTAACTAGGACTATGATACAATATTTACAGACATAATTAGCGAAAAAGATAAAAATTATAAGAGCACTAGCGATTATAAATGCAAAAATAAGAAAAATAATTAGAAAAATGCGATATTACAAAATTTACACTAGAGGATTTCACCTATATCTCTCTCAGCCAATCAGAGATAAGGAGGACATCCAATCAAATTTATCCTAGCGCTCATGCGTGACACAGACCCACAACCAGCAGAAAAACTCCGCTGCTGCGTAACTGATAGAGGATTTCAGCTGTACCTTTCTCAGCCAATCAGAGATAAGGAAAGCATCCAATAAAATGTATTCTACAGAGATTAAGTTTCCTCGTCTAAAAAAAAAAGAAAATGCTTGTATTTCGCAGAAAATTAGAAAGTGGATTGTTTCTGATGCTAAATACAGTAGCAGGAACGATTTCACAAGCGAAAATAGTAATTAATCAATAAATATTACGAAAATGGTAAAAAATATGAAACAAATCTTTTTTTATCGCTTGAAGAAGAGTTTTATTTTCCAGCTCCTCGATTTAGTTTAGACGCTTTTTATTACTACAGTATTTCGCATTAATACTAGAGCTCTAATGAATATAAAGAGATCAATTAAAATTTTTATATAAGCGTGTAAGGTTGACAATTTTGAGAATTTTAATATTGGGCTAACGAGAATTAATAATTTACAATAGCTCAGTTCTCGGAAAATATTAATTGGTACCAGTAAATGTTTAAATCCAGCTATCATAATTGGACATCAAATGCGAAATTTTATACAATTTGCCGTTATTGGACGCATTTTCAGCTCGCTAAATTTCATTCATTTATCTGCGCAGGAATCTAAATATAATAAAACGCAGTGTATCGATTCTCTTGCGAACCCATACGTCTTAGAGATCATATTAGATACATATTACAGATCTTTCTTAATTTGTAAAATAAAACAGATATAGATATAGATAAAGTTTCACTTGTGTTTTATTATGAAGTCTTAATTTTGTTCTGGTATATTAGCAGGAAACAAACGCTGAACTATTTATAGTGTTTTTAGTAATGTTTCGTAATTTTTTCTATCTCAAATCACCTCTTGTCAGCATATTTTTCTATAAAACATTCTGCCCAGATATTTTTCTATAAAACATTCAAAATTAGCAACATTTCAATGATTTGCGCAATCGACAAATCATTTCGAAAATCGTGTTTAATTTTGCTAATATAAACAAACAATGAGTTTCATTCATTTAGGAAAGTCATTCATTTAGGAGATTCAATAAACGTCGTCTTTTGTTTGTCTGATTCAGATTTCGATGTATAATTTATTTTGTTAAAATTAATTCATTCGATGAATCATGAATTCATTTCACTTTTTTTTGCAAATTCAATTGCTTCTCAACACGCATATTTTTTAATTTTACACCGTTGAATAGGGGCAAATATAATTTCAGTTGTAATATTTTTGAAAACTGTATTTCAGGGTCACTGTATTTAGGTTGGTTCCTATTTGAGACCACCATTTGGCGAAATCTTGCCAAATCGTCGATAGTCAGCCAGATGTAGCTCTTTTATTGTTGGAAAGGCTGAGCCAAGGTCTCCTTATCATAGTATCAGGCCTCACAATCAGCAAGTTTCCTTTGACCGCTATATTCTCCTGCCACTAGCGCCATCAATCGCCAGTAATAGGAGTATTTTCGACATGAAATTTTTTCACAGCTCCATTTGTTCTATGCATTTGCTTATGAACTAGTATCGGTAGCATAGCTGCCAACTTTTACGCTTAATTCCTACCACTAAAATTTTATACTAAATTTTATCTTATTAAATTGACAAGCAGTGTGACCGTTTTTTCAAGCTAAATGCAGGCTAGATTTGGACTGACAACAAGCTAAAAATTAATTTGATGATCCCGCCATCTATTGACGGTTAATATAATTAAAAAGGGAAAAGTCCTATTTTTGGATATAAAATCGATATATGATCTTCAAGTTCACTTTAACACGGCCCCAATCAAAAATGGTTTGAGTAGTATTTGTTGTCCATGTACAGGCTTCACAAAAGTCTTCGGATCCATTGCTTTCGATGTGCGATAATTGTTAGAAGTACTACATTTTAATTGACATGACATGCCCTGATTTCAACATTGCGAAAATTATATACATTGTTGATATACATTATTATAAGTTTTTATGAAAAGATGGTGTGATAGACATTTATTATTCATCTACAGGAAACGTAAAAATATAAATAGCATAACTGCAATTGTTTGATGTGCGTGTCCCCGATACTATACTATTTCTTTGATATTGAGATTCTGATATATGCGGTGCCAATAAAATTTTAAAATAAAACAATGCATGTTAGATTTAATTTTGTTTTACAGGGCTGCACAAAATAATTCAAATATACTTTCGTCTACGAATTGCGAATGATAACTACTGAAAGTGCGCTTTCAATTGCGTCATTCATTTTCATGCTTAACTAAATTTTCGTATATCAAGGAATATTTATACTTTCTATATACTTTTTCTCAGGGCTAGAAAAAAAAATTGTTGGAAGGCGCCGAGGTATAAAAAGGTAGTTGATGAGAGTACTTTTTAATCTGTTTCCCGATTTTTATGTGAATTAAATTTTAGTAAAGTATCTTGTTCGAATAATATAAAAAAAAAATCATATACTCGTTGTAGTAAAATATGTGGATACATTGCTGACAATGGTTGTTATCTGCTTGAAAAGAGTTTTGTTATGCGTTTTTTAGATAAATGAAATTTTAGTACAATATGTGGTATGGATAAAAATATATAGATAATTTAATACGGTTCTGAACTAAATAATTCGAATGTATTATCGTCTATGGGCGGTGCTTTAACTTTGGTAATGCATAGAGTGGCATAAAATTGATACGTGTTATTGAGATTCATTGTAGCATGTACCCGCTTGAAAGTGAAGTGCATTAATTATATGCACTTCAACTTGGTTTCTACACAAAAAAGTGTGCGTAGCATTTATAATTCATTTAAACAGGGACACGCCATGGACTATATTGCATAATTGCATTACTGTCCGAAGACAGTTGTTTAAGAAGTGTCTTATGAAATTGGCATGCGTTATTAAAGTTGAGCGATAACATCTTCCGTAAACATAAAAATATATGTAATATTTAACATATACTTTTTTACGGAGTGCACAAAAGAATTTCATTGCATTTTCGTTTATGATAGAGAAATGTAGGAAGGGGAGTTGCAATCAGGTGATCAACTATTGTTCTTCACTTGGAGGTCAGGGTAGTTTCACCAATCAGAACTGACTATTTGTAGTGTGTGATCTCCCAGCATGACGTCAATTGCAGCTGCCCTACTATGCATTTTAAAAGCTTAACTTAATTTTGGTATATTATGCAGTGTGTATCTAATTTATAGACTATATATACAGGGTGCCCAAATAAATTCAAATTACTATCAATGATGGATAGGAACTTCTGACAATACGTTTTCAAATGTGTTACGCGTTTTTTTTTAAGTTGATCTGAAACTTGCTGAAATGTTGTGTGAATCTATATAATTAATATTATAAAGAAGTAACGTTTATTTGTTTGTAGGGTATAATCTCTGTTACTACCGAACCGATTTCAAAAGTGATGGTGACAGTTCCTCCTCCAACATATGCTATATTTTATGTTGGTGGGGTACTACACGGGGGGGAGGGGGGTGGCAAGAGTGAAAAACGTTTTAAATTGCGATTCTTGCGATACTGAAGAATCTAGAAACTTGAAATTTGGCATGGTAGTTACTTATAAGGCGTAAATGACCTCTAAGAACATTTTCTAAAAAAATCGAAATTTAAAAGGGTGAAATAAAAGGAAAGCGTTCTAAAAACATTCTTAATTACGATTTCTATTGAATCGTTAGGCAAGGCCATAACTAGTATTTTGTTCATCAGTCGCAAGTGTGATTTTTGGAGCCCCCTCACCATTTTCCAAAATTAATTTATAAATAAAAAATTTGGATTCATTGATCTTATTTTTTATTTTAAATCTGAAATAATTGATAGAAAGTATATTAACCTTAAAATGTTTAGGTTGATTTCTTTAAAAATTGACCTATCACAATCATTTCGTTTATATATTATATATGTATAATGAAAATCTTGTCGTTATCATAAAGTGTGAAGTACTGAATCAGTTTGAAGCTAATGAGGACAGTAAATTTATCTGTGAGTATCGTGGATGAATTCGTTAATCAAGTTATAGTTATAATTCGTTTAGAAGGACACAGAAAAGCACAAAAACATTTAAAACTTTTCACCACGATAACGTCCGAAATACTGAACCAATTCTAACCTAATTGGGACAGAGTATTAATCGTGTGAGTATCTTGGACGAAATCGTTAATCAAGTATTGATTAAGAATTTTGCCCCTACGTTATCACATAATGAAAAAAACCAGCCCTATTAAAAAAAAATATATAAAATCAATTAATACAATTTTACTTTGGGTTATTCGATTGCAAGTTTTTTTTCTCAAAATTTCGTTATTTGTCTTTTCGTACCGAAAGTCGAATCAAATCCTCTTTTCGCACTCCCTTCTACACTTACACACGGGGCATATGCCCCCTTTGTTCCCCCTACTTTTGGCCGTGTTTTTAGGTATAGAAGCTTGAAATTCGACAGGACTATTACTTTTAACACGCAAATGTACAACATAGAACAGTTATTTAGAAAAATTGAAATTAAAAAGCGTTTCTAAATAACTTTTTTTTTTTTTTTTTTTTTTTTTTTGTAGTGAAAGGACTAGAAACTTGAAATTTGTCATGGCGGTTATTTTTAATATTCCAGTGCTAGCTAAACACGATTTCTAAAAAAAAATCGAAATTAAAAAGTGTGAAATGAGTGAACAGAAAAAAATCAAGACAATTTTTACACATAGCCAGCCGATAAATAAAAAATAATAGTGTCTAATCAGGCAAATGAAATAAGGAACCTTTTTCTATGGTCCTAGCTGTGCCGAAAGTACGCTTCAGAAGTACCTCGTAGACATAGAGATTTTTTCAACGTATATATTGTATTAAAAGAATGTTATTATTTACTAGAGGGTTTGTGTGTCGGAAAAAGTTAAAAAATTCCCCCCCCCCCCCGGGGCGCAAATTGGGGGTGGGAGGGAAGCGAGGTTCATAATTTGAAAGAGTGGTCCAAGGGCTTTCTAATGATATATCGCATGATGGCTGACGGAAAAAGTTTAAAAAGTGCCACTCGAGGGGGGGGGGCGAATTGGGGGGAGACAGTAGATATATAAAAACACGCGCGTATTCGAATGCAACGTTGTGTGTCAAAATGTCAAAGCAATCGAGGAAGAAATTTCGGAGATTTAAGATTTTGTACAAACGAACATTTACATTTTTATTAATATAGATTAGTTACAACATTTCCCGCCAGGTGACGGTATAAACACGAGATAAACTTGTGTCGAATCATGACACCTACCTTTAAATTCAATATATATTTATCATACAGTGAAACATTAATAAAAAATCTATTTTACATAAGTTTGGTTACACCATTTCCTCCCATCGAATTATTTTGTGCAACCCTGTAAAATAATTATAAATGCTATATTCATCCTCTTCAAGAAAAAACATGCTGTAGTTGACTGTAACAACATACTAAAATTACATTACGGTCAGTGTTCTACAAATGCCACATTTAACATTTATTCGTATTCTTTTGTGCGTCCCTGTAAAATAAATATAAATGCTATATTCACACTCTTCAAGAAAAGAAACAAGTGGGTAAGTGTGATTGAAGATCGCTCAAAAGGTTTCGTTTAATATTCCTTTCAAAACACTTTATCCTTTCTTTAATAAATCCAAATAAATTTCATTTAGCAACCAAAAAAAAAAGGGGTCACGTTTTTTATAAAGTATAAAATTACTGGTATATTTTTCTCGTTTTTTCGAATATCTAAATTAGTCTGATAGAGGGCGAAACCCGCTATTATATTATGTCATAATAATATCTGTCATGTGGACTAAATGCGATATTTAAAAAAACAATTCAAAATTAAACATGTTGTACACATTCAAAATGTTAAAATATGCGAATATTTCCGTAATCGGGTTTTTAACATGATTCAATACGTTCCTCAAACTCATATATTTACTGCATTAAAGACGTGAGTATAAAACATCACAAATTTACTGAATGGTGTATACAAACGTTTTGTATACACCATTCAGTAAATTTGTAATGTTTTATACTGACGTTTATAATGTAGTAATGTTTCATGGTGTAATCGTCCAGCATTTATATCACATATTTACTATTCTCTACTACACATATTGATACTCGCTTTGTATTATTCTGAAACATTTGAAAAATTTGTTAAACTTTCGATATGACTTCAGATTTTCTTTTTAATTCTCTAATGACGTGATATTAATCTGCTTTGTGTACATACACATACTCACACTCCTTGTATTATTGAGAAATCTTTCCGTTTTATTACCACTATGACGTCAATAAATTTTATTTCATATTAATCTTTTTTCAATTGGTGAAACTTTTCATTTCATTTTCGTTTTTCACGTCGAAATCGTCTGATAGAAAAAAAAAACAAAAAAAAAAAAAAAAAACAGTGGCACTCCGGGAGTGCCGACAGAAGTGAAAACTTGAACATTTACGTGTGTATTTTTTGAATCGTCAGGAAATGTTTTATTGTGCAGGAAATACTTTTAAACGGATTGTTTTTTTATTCATTATTATAAACTACTACTACAAAAATTATATTACAATTTTCATTTAATGTCTCATGTAATGGGAGGGGAGGTCCAGTGTCCTTCGTTAAATGACTAATTAGGCTGATCCATATACATCTTTAAAGATTGATTTATTTTGTTCAGGTAGGAACTGAATTTCAAATGTCGCTTAGTTTATTATTTAAAAATTCTGGTTCACGCTACTCATACATTTATTTTAATGTTACGGAGATTCATTACTCAGTGAATTATAATGTTTGAAATCAGTCGCGTTGAAATTGGACTGTTCGTTGTTGAGATATGGAAACGAGGCATAGTTAGTTAAAAAACCGTAAAAGGGGGGCCGGAGGGGAGGCGTGGGGTCCAGTGCCCTTCGTTTAAATGACTAATTAGGCTGATCCATATACATCTTTAAAGATTGATTTATTTTGTTCAGCTAGGAACTGAATTTCAAATGTCGCTTAGTTTATTATTTAAAAATTCTGGTTCACGCTACTCATACATTTATTTTACTGTTACGGAGATTCATTATTCAGTGAATTATAATGTTTGAAATCAGTCCCGTTGAAATTGGACTGTTCGTTGTTGAGATATGGAAACGAGGCATAGTTAGTTAAAACACCGTAAAAGGGGGGGCGGAGGGGAGGCGTGGGGTCCAGTGCCCTTCGTTAAATGACTAATTAGGCTGATCCATATACATCTTTAAAGATTGATTTATTTTGTTCAGCTAGGAACTAAATTTCAAATGTCGCTTAGTTTATTATTTAAAATTCTGGTTCACGCTACTCATACATTTATTTTAATGTTACGGAGATTCATTATTCAGTGAATTATAATGTTTGAAATCAGTCGCGTTGAAATTGGACTGTTCGTTGTTGAGATATGGAAACGAGGCATAGTTAGTTAAAACACCGTAAAAGAGGGCCGGAGGAGAGGCGTGGGGTCCAGTGCCCTTCGTTAAATGACTAATTAGGCTGATCCATATACATCTTTAAAGATTGATTTATTTTGTTCAGCTAGGAACTAAATTTCAAATGTCGCTTAGTTTATTATTTAAAAATTCTGGTTCACGCTACTCATACATTTATTTTAATGTTACGGATATTCATTACTCAGTGAATTATAGTGTTTGAAATCAGTCGCGTTGAAATTGGACTGTTCGTTGTTTAGATATGGTAACGAGGCATGGTTAGTTAAAACACCGCAAAAGGGGGGCAGGAGGGGAGGCGTGGAGTCCAGTGCCCTTCGTTAAATGGCTAATTAGACTGATCCCTATACATCTTTAAAATTTGATTTATTTCTTTCAGCTAGGAACTGAATTTCAAATGTCGCTTAGTTTATTATTTAAAAATTCTGGTTCACGCTACTCATACATTTATTTTAATGTTACGGAGATTCATTACTCAGTGAAATATAATGTTTGAAATCAGTCGCGTTGAAATTGGACTGTTCGTTGTTGAGATATGGAAACGAGGCATAGTTAGTTAAAACCCCGTAAAAGGGGGCCGGAGGGGAGGCGTGGGGTCCAGTGCCCTTCGTTAAATGACTAATTAGGCTGATTCATATACATCTTTAAAGATTGATTTATTTCGTTCAGCTAGGAACTGAATTTCAAATGTCGCTTAGTTTATTATTTAAAAATTCTGGTTCACGCTACGCATACATTTATTTTAATGTGTCGGAGATTTCTTACTCAGTGAATTATAGTGTTTGAAATCAGTCGCGTTGAAATTGGACTGTTCGTTGTTTAGATATGGAAACGAGGCATGGTTAGTTAAAACACCGTAAAAGGGGGGCCGGAGGGGAGGCGTGAGGTCCAGTGCCCTTCGTTAATGGGCTAATTAGACTGATCCCTATACATCTTTAAAATTTTATTTATTTCGTTCCGCTAGGAACTGAATTTCAAATGTCGCTTAGTTTATTATTTAACAATTCTGGTTCACGCTACTCATTCACGATACATTTCATACCCCGCCCTACTTCATACCAAACTATACACAATACATGTACATACTTACATACAGATTTACAGTAACAGTGTCGCGAGTTTAATGTTTTTCCCCATCTCAAAAAATGCCTAACGCGCCTAAAGAAATTTTCACTTCAAAAAAAAAAAGAAACATGCTGTAGTTGACTGTAATAACATACTAAAATTACATTACAGTCAGCGTTCTACAAATGCCACATTTAACATATATTCGTATTCTTTTGTGCTGCCCTGTAAAATAATTATAAATACAATATTCATCCTCTTCAAGAAAAAACATGCTGTAGTTGACTGCAACAACATACTAAAATTACATAACGGTCAGCGTTCTAAAACCCCCGGATTTAACACATATCCGTACTCTTTTGTGCAGCCCTGTAATATAACTATAAATGCTATATTCACCGTTTTCAAGAAAAAAAAACGTGCTGTAGTTGACTGTAACAACATACTAAAATTACATTACAGTCAGCGTTCTACAAATGCCACTTTTAACATATATTCGTATTCTTTTGTGCAGCCCTGTAATATAATTATAAATGCTATGTTCATCCTCTTAAAGAAAAAACATGCTGTAGGATAGATAGACAGACAGATATAGAAACAGACATATAGAAAAAGAAATTTCCGGAGCAATACGCAATTATGTACTACTGTGTTAATCATCCTTAATCATGTCTAAATTTTGTTGTTGTGTATTTAAAAAAAAAAAAAAAAGTTCTCTGGAATTCCGTCCAAAGGACTGTCAACTTTTAGCCTGACTTTTTTAGCTTGATTTAGCTTGTTGTAAGTCCTACAACAGGCTAAAATAGTTACAACAAGCTAAAAACGGTCACCTTGTTGACAAGATCGTGTGATTACATAACCAACAAAATTCTATTAAATTTTAGTGGTAAGAAAAAAGCGTAAAAGTTGGCAGCTGTGCGGTAGCAGAGCTGCTAGATTTTTCTATTCTCTTTTTGGATACCAGTTTTATAGTACAGACAATTTTGTTTTCTTTGATCGGGGAATTCTGGGATTTAAAAGAACAACATTTTCTCTAAAAATATACTGGTGTTCAAAAAGCCAGAGACTTGGCAACTCTGCGGTAGTATCCACCAGGCGGCGATACTTTCCGGAGAAAGTCAATTAATAAGTGGCAATTACCGCGGACATTTTCTCCCATAGACTTTCTCCGGATTGTCAAGTCTTATCTATTAAGGGAATCTTGGGCTGAGCTATGATATTTTTTGTGATGACGCGTTTGTTACGTATGACGTATTTGTTGCGTCATCAAGTGATTCTTTATTCGATGTTTATATGTATTTTAATGATGTTTAATGATTTATTAGTCATTGAAAACATTTTGTTTTAATATAATTAAATAACAATTACGTCATTAAATGGATATGTCATGATATTAAAAGAAAAAAAAACATTGGAAAAATTTCATCATCTGCTTGTTTACTTAAAGCTTGATTTCTTCTTCTTTTTTTATGTTTGTGAGTGGTTACTCTTGTTATTTTAGAACAGCATAAAAATTAAATGAGTGCAGTTTTTATGGAAGTCTCTTGTTCACGAAGCGATCATACATGCGGTATAGTGATCGCCGCATTTACAAATTTTGTGTATTTTTTGTGATCGCTATACAATGAGGTTGCTGCATCCAGAGATGTCTTTTTTAGGTTTCATATTCGCGAAGCGATCATACGTGCAGTACAGTGATCTCGGCATTAACGAATTTCGTATATTTTCTGGGATTCCGATACGACGAGGTTGCTGTATCCAGTGATGTTTTTTTTTCGGTTTCATGTTCGCGAAGCGATCATACATTTGGCACAGTGATCGCGGCATTAACGAATTTCGTGTATTTTTTGGGATTCCGATGCTACGAGGTTGCTGTATCCAGTGATGTTTTTTTCGGTTTTATGTTCGCGAAGCGATCATACGTGCGGTACAGTGATCGCGGCAGATCGCGGCATTAACGAATTTCGTGTATTTTTTGGAATTCCGATGCGACGAGGTTGCTGTATCCAGTGATGTTTTTTTCAGTTTTATATTCGCGAAGTCGATGAAATGAGTATGAAAATGTTTTTTTTTACTCCTCATATTATCTTTTTTATATCTATCTTATTAAATTTGTCAAATAAAATATTTTATTTCACTCATAAATGCAGTATCTAAAAAAATCAACTGTGTATGGTTTAATTTAATAATTCTGTGTTTAAATTATCATTCTTTTGTCCAAATTGTTTTGAACGAAAAAATTTTTACATCCGTTACATTTTTACTCTCGTATAAATGCAATCTATTTTTCAGTGACTTTTTATTGCTAAATCGATTACCTTTCCTATGTGTAACTATTTAGAAATTAAGAATGGCAACATTTTACCACTTGCTTATTGTGGGTTACAATATGATAAATGTAAGTAAACAATTTAGAAATCGCCAATGTGGCATCATTTTTAAAAAGCGCCAAATGGTGGCTTGAAATAAGATTATGCCGACTTTTTATGAATTTTAAACCAAACAGCTGGATTACGAAACACTACTTAAAACAATATAAATAGCTCAGCGTTTGTTTCCTGCTAATATACCACAATAAAATTAAGACTTCATAAAGAAAAACCCAAATTAAAACTATATCTATATCTGTTTTATTTTACAAATTAAGAACGATCTGTAATGTCTCCTCTATTCTGTGATTTACACAATCAGACTTCGTACGCTTGTACCACAAATTTTTAATAGAAATTTTTTATTTAATATTTAAATTGCAGACGCCTCGATTAATTTCAAAATTTCTAATACTTATTTGTATTTAAATACGACGAAAAATTCTGTTAAAATATTGTGGTAAAAGCGTACGTACCCTGTGATAGGAATTTTTTTCCCCAGAGGTCCATGTATTAATCCGGCTATGAACTTAACGTTTCAGGCCAGTTTTTTTACTGTCAATTATTAGTATATAAACATTTTTATATTTATTTTAATACAAATCTTTTTTTACTGTCGATTAATAGTATATTTTTATAGTTCTTACGATACAAGCCAGTAAACTATTTGTACCGATATTGCAATAAATCTATATGTGTATCCTTCTACTAAATACGATAGATCTGTAATTTTCCCCCTGTTTTGTCATCTTATTCACACCAGATTTGTTGTTAAACCCCCAGAGGTTCATGCATTTATCAGGTCCTGAACTTAACGTTTCAGGTCAGTTTTCCTTATTGTCGATGAATAGTATATGGATATATTTTTATCAATTATTAGAATTTTTAAATGAAAACCCCGATTTCTTCCCACTGTCCCAGGACGGTCATTTACATTAGTAATATGTAAAGGGTATGGTCATAGTCTTGTTTTTCAAACTACAGTGGTTCTATCAACCATAAATTTTGTTCAAACATATACATACTACAGACATGGAAGGTGCATCTTCTTATCATGGACCAAAATTTAAGAATTAAATCGTTTGTTAAATGTTTTATCGTCTTAAGTGAAATATATGCTATTGTCTATGTCTTGGTTCCCGCTTCTCTTTCGTCTTGCAGGTAGGATTATTTTGAAGACTGTAAATGTAAGAAGCATGCAGAACATTTGGCTGATAATTGCTGCTAAGCAGTGCCTGATTACCACCGAGGCTACACCACCAGTGAATTTGAACAAAACTTTTCGCATTTCTTATACGCCTTATTCATGCAGATTTTTAAAACTAATAAAATTTTTAAAATGCGGCCCATTTTTAAAAGTAATAAAAAATGATTTTTTTCACATTCGATAGCTTGACATGGTAGCGACGAGTCTATCGTAGCAGATAAGCAATAAGTTCGACATTTGTGGAGTTACGAGCAGGACCTCATTACCACAGCTGCAATCTCCCATCAGTAAATTTGAAAGGAATTTTTTTCATTATTTAACCCTTTAACGGGCGGTGTCCACAAAAAAAGACACATAATTTTAATTCCAAAACTGACAAACGGTACCAAGAATATTTAATTAAAATTTTCCTTTTATTCAGAACCGGAAAATAAGCAAATTTTTATTTTCAAATAAATTCGTTTGTAAATTCCGTTGTCAGTCCATTATTTCATCATTTTGCAAACAGACTTACTCCGCGCCGGAAAGGGTTAAACGCCATATTCACTCAGAATTTTTGTTTTAAATAAGGCAAAAACTTTTATTAATTATTATTTATTATTTATTTATTTATTTATTATTAAACTTCTATTGAAGTTTTGCCCTTGCAGTAATATGGACCTGGTTACGAGAAGTAAACTCTAAAACAGTGTTTTTTTTTTCTCACCGTTTCACTTTCGAAAAACCTCTTCATGTCGAAGTATCTGATATTGCCTATTATTTTAATTTGATACGCGTGATTGCAGCTTTAGAGGTGTAAATGAAGAGTTATTCCAATATGTTGGATTTCATTATTTTAAAATCCATTTATGTCAAAATAATTATTTTTTAAATGTTAGAAAATGTAAATTTTTGTACTTTTCCTGGATATCATAAGTTACATTTAGAAAGATTCTCTCCCATGGTCTAACCAGTAAAACCGTAAAAACTTCATTCTTTGGCGAACAAAATTTACCGAAGTAGGATATTTTTTATTTTCAGAATTTTATATTTTTCTGTCATTAAAATGGAAAAACGTGTTTCAAGAGTCAAAGAATTCAGAAAATTCAAAATACCATAACTCAGTAAGTGTTGGCTGCATAAAAATGGCATTTTTATTGTTTTAAAAGCTAGAGCATGTGGAAAGTTTTTAAAATAATAGCGAGATGGGGCACTGTAAAAAACATTAAATTTCGTAACTTAAAAAAAATATCTATTTTAATTTTAATGGATTTTCACATGATGAAGTATATCATTTTATATATTTTGGAATTCTAACTATACCACTAAAACTAACGCTATAGGAAATAGCTACTGATAAAATTTAAGTAAGGATTCTCTGAACCTATATTTTATAGAAAAGGAAGTTTTCTAAAAATATTGTATTTGAAGAAATTAAAGGAAAGAAGTGTAATTGAAAATTAAACGTGCTTTTTCAATGGAAAGAAACTTTTTAGAGAAGAAAGAGATCTTGCTTTCAGAATTTGATACATCGTAAAACAATGTTATTCATAAAACTATTCGTAAAACAATGTTCATAAAATATAAAGTACCATAACTCAGTTTTGGTCGTTAATTTTTGGTCGTATAAATATGGAATGTTTACAGTTTTACTTGTGAGAGCATGGAGAAAGTAAACAGCATTAAATTTTAAATAGCACAAAACCTAGGGGAAACTTTAAAATTAAGAACTTTTTGAAAAACAAATGAATTTTTATATAATGAAGAACAACATTTTTAATTCTAATTCCTCTAAAACTGACAGTTTAGGAATTAGCTATTAGTCAACGATAGTTAGGTACACATTGTAAATTATAAAGATTTAAAAAAAAAGTGTTTTATTTAAAAAATTAAAAGAAAGAAATGTAAAAAAATTAAGCAAGCTGTCAACAGAAAGAAAATTGTTTGGGAGCGAAATCTCTCTCTTCAAGGAAAAAGATATTGCTTTCAGACTACTTTATAATAACTACAGAGAAATTGAATAGATTACAATGACCTCTCACCTTTACACGATGTTCAATAATTACTTTTTCATACCACTATTTTAAAACAGTAAAATTTTATTTATAAATTCTGCAATATAATAAGGCGAAAAGTACCTTAAAAAGAAACTGGCGCTAAAAAGTAATTTCTCTGTGTCGCGTATAAGTGAGAGGTCACTGTATTTCAGATTTTTTACTACAGAAACCCGTAAGTGGAAGATTTTAAAATTTTGAGATACTTCAGAAAACTGCCAAATCAAGACTTGCTATTGATGATGAATTAATATTATAATGCCCGATCGATTTGAGCTAGAGTCGTTAATAAATATCTTCAGGATAAATGCTTGGAGCGAATTGAATGGTCAGCTCAATCTTCGGGCCTTAACCCCTTGGAGGGCAAGCACGTGGTCTATAAATGCTAGATTTTGCGATGTTTTGACACCAGTAATTTTAAATAAGGATTTTTTACCTTCTCAATCTGCAAAAAAGAATAATAAATATTTTTATTTAATAATACTGGTGGCAATGTTATATATTAAAAAGTAGTATATATTATATACCGGTGACCCTCAAGGGGTTAACCCGATAGATCATGTTTGACACTATCTCAGCAGTTTCCACCTTCTTCATGCTTCACGTGCTAACATGCACTGTAAATCCAAAACAGTATCTGCATAGCTGGGAATACTTACGCTTTTTAATTACACATCACACATAGTATAGGGTAAGTCTTGTAATCATTTTGAAAATCGAAAAAAAAAATTGACGGATTTACACGTTTCAGACACTGGAGATTCCGAAAAACATATTTTTAGAAAAAAAAATTTTGCCGTCTGTCTGTCGATGTGTCTGTGTGTCTGTAAACGCTCTATCTCCCGAACAAATAGAGACTTGAAATTTGGTATGTCATAATGGGGAGAAGCTTATTGAATTTCAGTAATTATCCGGAACTATTTTTTTTGTCTCTCAAAATATTCGTTGTGATAAAAGTTATATAAAAATTTTCGAAATTGTTTATTTTAAGGAGTGAATATAAAAGGCAATAAAAAAACATAAATTTTGCATAAAGAATGAACTTGATTGGATAATAATTTGCTGAGTTATTTTTAATCATATTTTCCACACTCTTCGATTTTTCGTGACCTTGTATTTCATTCAAATTTCAATTCAAAGATATATTTTAATTGGAAATGAGACACTTAATCCGACGCAGTAAACCGTTAATATGATTATCAGTTTTGGAGTTACATATATATAAGGATGTTTCTTTTACGCAGTTCAGTAATAGAGTATTTAAAGTTTATGACGTCATCAAGCCACGATTTTATTCGAATTGCAATGTTTTTTATAAATAGTTTACATATGTTTTATTTTCATATTTTATATTATGCATATCCATGATGGTGGCCCCCAACGACTAGTTTATTACACTACAATTTAATATAATATGTTGACTCTTTCAGTCATAGATTTCGGAGTTTAAACAGGGAAATTTTTGCTATTAAACTTCAGTGGGAAATGGAAGCGTAAAATTGTCAGCTACGTGTCTCAGAGACTTTATCGGTGTTGCCAGTTCGCTATTTTTTTAAAATTTAGATTGCTTGGTTGCCCCCACATTTTTAAAATGGAAATATTCGCCTTATTTGATGACAGGTTAAATAATTCAAAAATGAGGTGAATTGTGCCGTCTTTAAAAGTTGTTGCAATGAATGTTGCTATCTGAATTAACTCATTAAGGACCGAAGTAGTTTTCTCAATAAAATACAAATATTGAGATTCATACCACCTTTATATTATAGCAGTTACTTTATCATGGTGTTTCTTGCATCAAATAAACCGAATATATATCTTAAAAATAAAGTGGTGTTACCTTAAATCTTGGTGTAAGAAACATAATATTGCGAAAACGCAATGCCAGTTTTTAATAGTTTAAAAAAGAAGCAAACTGGCAGCATCCTTTAAATTCATTCTATGATTTTTAAACCACCTTGTAATAATAATAACAATGATAATAATAATTATTATTATAAGTATAATATAGAAATTTCATAAATTTTACTTAATGTAATAAAAATAATAATAAAATACGAAATAATAGTAATAAAAATAATCTTCAAATCATTAATTTTTTCTCCATTCCATAATCTGTCGTTATTGTTAAAGTAAAACACTTCTCATGTCATCATTCTCTAAATTGTTCAGAAACTATTCATATTTGTGGTTAATAAATAATGACACAGCAACTCAAGTAACAATTAACAGCCTAGCAGTTTCAAGTAACTGATAATCGATAAATCGCAAATACCACCAAAATTCATTACAGTGACTTAGCTGAGTCATGAGAAAATATTTGAAATTGTCAGCCGGTAGTTTATGCAGGAACGCTTCAGGCGCATTCCGGAGATATATTCATTCCAATCGAATCTTTGCAATATGAAAACACCATAACTATATTCTGCAAAGATTGAATTTTTAAACACTTTCATTTATTGCGCCCGTACATATCTTCACATGCATTTTTATCATGTTTTAATTATTATTGATATTATTATTATTAGAGTCGAACCTCGATTTAATGATTGCAAATGCTCCATTAAAAAATCGTTAAATCGGTGAAAGCAGTAGATAAATCAAAACTGCATAAAAATATTTGTTAATAATTTTTGAAATATATATATATATATATATATATTTCAATATTTTTAAACCCGCATATTACGGAATATTAATGAGAGGTTGGCACCTATGTATATACCACTTGTATCTAAATATTATTTTATTTTTGACGTATACACTGTACACATTTTAATTTGAAATACAGCGTTCATACTTTCTTTCCTTATACCTTAAACGTTCGCCCCGAACGGTACGCAATATATATTGGTGTCCAGAAATTAAAGGGAAATGACCAATTTGAGACGTTTAGTTGAATATCTTTACTAAAACTCGTGAGGAACTGCCCGGAATGCCCTTGAACATTCAGGATGTAAAGAACATGTTTGACTTAATGTTTTTCAGTGAAGATTTTGTCTCGAGGACAATTAGGGGGGAGGGGTAATAATTTGAATAATAAAATAATATTTTTGATCACCCAAGTAACAGAAAACGCTAAAAATGGTCTGCCACTGTAGCAAATGACTATGTAGGTCCTGTTCAACATTTGTGTGCATTTGTGTATAAGCATAGCACGTATATTCGTGAAGATGTTAACGTTTCTGTGAAAAATTCAAAAGGTATTTTTTATACCATGTAGAGTTTTCAGCCGAATTTAACACCGCTTTCCAAAAACTTGACAAAAAATCGTAGAAATAGTATGCTGTAATTAAAATATTAATACACTGAATAGTTGATGCGATAAAGGTATTTTTATGAAATAAATTTTAACTACGCATGCGCGAACAATAAGCAAAGATTTTTTGTCATAATTCGATACTCAATACTATAGGGAAACTCACATGAAAAGACCAGTGGAGTATCATGAAAACTCAAAAAGTTACAGCAATAACTGAAAAATTGAGGATGACATCCCATATGGAAAGCCAGTGTATATCAGCAATATTTCGCCACTCACGACTATTTTTTTTTATTATTCGATTCGTACAATTTTTTATAAATAAAATTTTTTAACATATTTTTGAAAATATGTTCAAGAAAAATGTACCACAAACACTACTTTTTGACCAGTGGCATCCCTGCATTATATTCCCGGGCGAAAGGTTTAAATGTAACCGGTGACATGGCTTTTTCAGTGTTTCAAAAGCATTATTTAACTCTTAAATACCTGAATTTTTCTTTTAGAATTGTGTTCCTTTATATTTATGTTAAGGATTAGACACCAAAAATTTTAAGATAGATTTTTAAGTTTATTTAATAACATACTTCATACATTTTACGTGAATTTTATATAATTAAAATTTCTATATAAATATAGTGGTTGCAAAGAACTTGATTTATTTATTAAAAGTTAAATAAAAAGTGTTCCAAATTTGATACACTAGGCATTTAAGGGTAAAATGTTCCATATGTATTAACACTAGAATATCTGAAGTGTGTTAGTGTGTCCCAAGACGTGATTTGTTGCTCGTATCACTCCGGTTTTTCATAATAAAAATTTGAAATTGCTTCACTTTTCCTAAATATACAATATAATACCTTAACACGAATTTAGGTGAAATCCAACTAATACTTTTTTACCTACCTAGAATTACCGTGCGTAAAATATAATTAAAAAATCACGGAGCTATATATGTCGTAAGCTAATTGGGAAATCCGCCTCTTTGCAAACAGCCTAGGCTCTTTGCAAAGAGCCGGTCTAATTGGAGAATCATTTCCCTTTTCTTAATCAGCCTGATGTTTTTTCAGGCTTATTGCAAAGAGCCTAGACAGCGTTAGGCTAATTGGAATATGGTCATTTATTTTTCAATCAGCCAGACATTTTTTAGACTCATTGCAAAGAGCCTAGATAGCGTTAGGCTAATTGAAAAATGACCATGCCTATTTAGAAAATGACCAGTTCTTTATCAAAATATGGTAATGTACCCATCATGAACCTGAAAATTCCATTCGAAGTCGACCCGAACCCGACAGAATATTTCCATCGGACCGTAACGCGATCCTAAAAGGATAAAATAAATTCCTTCGAGTCGCAACCCGACCCGAACCAGAAAACTAAAGTTAAACCAAAATCCGACACGAACCCGACAAAAAAACCCCATCGAACCGTAACCCGATCCGATCCCGACAAAATAAATTCCTTCTTGTCGCAAAGCGACCCGAACCTAAAAATTCGATGTTAACCAGTAACCCAACCCGAACAAGACATAAAAATTCCATTGAACCGTAACCAGATGCGAACACGAAAAAATAAATTCCTTCGTGTCAAAACCCGACCCAAACCCGAAAATAATAGTTAACCCGAAACCCAACCCAAACCAGGAAAAAATTCCATTGAACCGTAACCCGATCCGAACCCGAAAAATAAATTTCGTCGTCACGCAACACGAACCGAAACTGAAAATTTAAGTTAACCCAAAACCGCCCCGAACCTAAAAATTTAATTTAACCCGAAACCTAACCCAAACCTGAAAGTAGAAGTTTACTCGAAGCCCAAAGTCGACACGCAACCCGACCCGAAACTGAAAATTGAAGTTGACCCGAATGCCAAACCCGTCAAAAAATCCATCGAACCGTAACCCGACAAAATAAATTCCTTCATGTCGCAAAGCAACCCGAATCTAAAAATTCGATGTTAACCAGTAACCCAAACCGAACAAGACATAAAAATTCCATCGAACAGTAACCAGATCCGATCCCGATAAAATAAATTCCTTCGTGTCGCAAACCGACCCGAACCCGAAACTGATAGTTAACCCGAAACCCAACCCGAACCAGGAAAATATTTCCATCGAACCGAAAAATAAATTTCCTGGTCAAGCAACCTGAACCGAAACTGAAAATTTAAGTTAACCCAAAACCGACCCGAACCTAAAAATTTAATTTAACCCGAAACATAACACAAACCTGAAAATTGAAGTTAACTCGAAACTCAAAGTTGACACGAAACCCAACCCGAAACTGAAAATTTAAGTCAAATCGTAACCCGATCCGAAATCGACGAAACAAGTTCCTTTGTGTCGCAACCCGACCCAAACTTGAAAATGGAAGTTAACCCGAAACTCAACCCAAACCCGACAAAAAAATTTCCGCAGCAAAAACCGAAAATATTAAAATAATTTCCATTGCCATGCAACCTGATCTGAACCTGAAAATTTGAGTTAACCCGAAACCCGACCTGAACACGACAAAAAAATCCTTCGAGCCGTAACCGAATCCGAACCCGAAAAAATAAATTCCTTTGTCTCGCAACCCGACCCGAAACTGAAAATTGAAGTTAACCCGAAAAAATGAATCCATCAAACGTAACCCGATCCGAACTCTAAAAAATGGATGTTAGCTCGATCCGAAACAGGAACGTAAGCGCCAACCGCGGGTCGGGTCAGTTTAGCGGAAAACGGTTTTCCGGACCAGATGAAGAACTCTAATCATGGGTTATTGCAGAACGTCCAAGGTATTAAATGATTATGCATAAATTTAGTATAACAAATAGCAGTAGGAACTTCAAATTTTATAAAAAAAACTAGCAAGCTACGCCCGCTACGCTGGTCAATTTCTCTTAACGAACCTTTAATCAAACAAAATATTGACATTTCATAATTCAATTTTATATTTTAACAGAATAATAAGGATACTATAATTTGTGACTCGTGCTATAGTCAATATACACGTCAGGACACGTCGCCCTTATCATTATCTTTTTACGCGTGAAGGTTTCGCTATGGTACTCTATTGTGAAATTTGGTAATTTTAGAAATTCAATAGTTGAAAAATCGCAGAATCATTAGATCATTTTTCTTTAGAATTTGTTCTTAGAGCGCATTTAGATCTTATAAATAACAATCATACCGAACTTGAAGTTTCTAGCTTCTTCAGCATCGCAAAAATCGCAATTTTAGAACGTTTTTCGCTTCTGCAACCCCCTCGGGGTAGTGGCACCGACATAAAATATAGCCTATGTTGGAGCAGGGATTGTCACCATCCATTTGCCACCATCACTTTTGAAATCGCTTTAGTAGTTCCAGACATTCCATACAAATTGTAATTTATAACGTTTTTAGAAAATTTTTTGCTTATTTCAGCCTTTTAAATTTCGAATTTTTTTAGATTTTGTTCTTATAGAGCATTTAAATCTTGTAAGTAACGACCATACAAAATGTCAAGTTCCTAACTCCTTCATTATTGAAAATATCATAATTTTGGAACGTTTTTCGCTCCTGCACCCTCTGCGGGCAGTGGCACCGACAAAAAATTTAGCATATGTTGGATCAGGGACTGTCACCATCCATTTGCCACCATCACTTTTGAAATCGGTTCTGTAGTTTCAGAGATTCCATAGAAATTGTAATTTAGAATGTTTTTAGAATGCTTCTTCCTCATCTCACCCTTTTAAATTGCGAATGTTTTTATAATTTGTTCTTAGAGAGCATTTACATCTTATAAGTAACTATCATACCAAATTTGATACTTCTATCTCCTTCAGTACACAAAAAATCGAAATTTTAGAACGTTTTTCGCTCCTGCACCCCCCTGGGGTGGTGGCACCGACATAAAATATAGCTTATGTTGGAGCAGGGATTGTCACCATTAATTTGCCACCATCACTTTTAAAATCGCTTCAGTGGTTCCAGACATTACCCCCTACAAACAAACAAACAAACAAACAAACAAACAATCTTTACTACTTTATATATTAGTATAGATAAGGGGGAATTAGCCCCTTGTTCCCCCCCCTTTATACTTAACCAATCAATCCCGAAAACTAATCAGAGATGCGCCTTAACACAGTGAACCTATAAATAAAATTTGAAGGAAATGGGATAATTCTGCATGAAAAACCCATTTACATAAATTAAGAGGGGTATTAGCCCCCCGTTCCCCGCCTTTATACTTAATCAATTAATCCCGAAAACTAATCAGGGAAGCGTCTTAACCCAATGAATCTATAAACAAATTTTGAAGCAAATAGAATAATTCTGCATGAAAAACCCATTTATATAAATTAAGGGGGGGGATTATCCCCCCGTTCCCCCTTTTTATACTTATCCAATCAATCCCGAAAACTAATCAGGGAAGCGCCTTAACACAGTGAACCTATAAACAAAATTTGAAGGAAAACGGAATAATTCTGCATGAAAAACCCATTTATATAAATTAAGGGGGGATTAGCCCCCCGATCCCCCTTCCTTTATACTTAACTAATCAATCCCGAAAACTAATCAGGGAAGCGCCTTAACTCAGTGAACTTATAAACAAAATCGGAAGGAAAACGGAATAATTCTGCATGAAAAACCCATTTATATAAATTAAGGGGAGATTAGCTTTCCCCCGTTCCCCCCCTTTATACTCAGCCAATCAATCCCAAAAATTATCATGCAAGCGCCTTAACACAGTGAACCTATAAACCAAATTTGAAGGAAAACGGAATAATTCTGCATGAAAAACCCATTTATATAAATTAAGGGGGCGAATTAGCCCCCCGTCCCCCCCCCCCTTTATATTAACTAATCAATCCCGAAAACTCATCAGGGAAGCGCCTTAACACAGTGAACCTATAAACAGAAATTTGAAGGAAAACGGAATAATTCTGCATGAAAAACCCATTTATATAAATTAAGGGGGCGAATTAGCCCCCCGATCCCCCCCCCCTTTATATTAACTAATCAATCCCGAAAACTCATCAGGGAAGCGCCTTAACACAGTGAACCTATAAACAAAATTTGAAGGAAAACGGAATAATTCTGCATGAAAAACCCATTAATATAAATTAAGGGGGGATTAGCCCCCCCGTTCCCCCCCCTTTATACTCAGCCAATCAATCCCGAAAAGTAATCAGGGAAGCGTCTTAACCCAATGAACCTATAAACAAAATTTGAAGGAAAACGGAATAATTCTGCATGAAAAACCCATTTATATAAATTAAGGTGGGGGAGAATTAGCCCCTTGTTCCCCCTCCTTTATACTTAACCAATCAATCCCGAAAAGTAATCAGGGAAGCGTCTTAACCCAATGAACCTATAAACAAAATTTGAAGGAAAACGGAATAATTCTGCATAAAAAACCCATTTATATAAATTAAGGGGGGGATTAGCCCCCCCCGATCCCCCCCCCTTTATACTTAACTAATCAAACCCGTAAACTAATCAGGGAAGCGCCTTAACTCAATGAACCTATAAACAAAATTTGAAGGGAAACGGAATAATTCTTCATGAAAAACCCATTTATATAAATTAAGGGGGGGGGGAATTAGACCCTTGTTCCCCCCCCTTTATACTTGACCAATCAATCCCGAAAACTAATCAGGGAAGTGCCTTAACTCAGTGAACCTATAAACAAAATTTGAAGGAAAACGGAATAATTCTGCATGAAAAACCCATTTATATAAATTAAGGGGGGGAGGGGAATTAGCCCCTTGTTCCCCCCCTTTTATACTTAACCAATCAATCCCGAAAACTAATCAGGGAAGCGCCTTAACACAGTGAACCTATAAACAAAATTTGAAGGAAAACGGATATTTCTATGAAGAGTTATCGCATTACGTACGTACATACATACATACAGAACCGGCTGCCAAGCTCTCAGGGCTTGACAGACAGTGTGATAACTGAAAAATCGCAATTTTAGAACGTTTTTTGCTCCTGCACCCCCTGGTGTTAGTGGCACCGACATAAAATATAGCCTATGTTGGAGCAGGGGTTGTCACCATCAATTTGCCACCATCACTTTTGAAATCGGTTCGGTAGTTCCAGAGATTACCCCCTACAAACAAACAAACAAGATTTACTCCTTTATAATATTAGTATAGATGTATAAGAAAACTGTCTTTTTGACAGATTTCATTAACGCGGCTGAGAATTTAAGATTAGTAAATACTTCATTTTTGTTTTAAGGGTATATTTTTCACAACCATCCCGTGTAGAAGTATTAATAAAATCTGTAGATGAGGCAGATTGTTAATGTTTTCTCAGAATTATGTAGAAAAGATAGATTGTTATAAAAATAAAATATATATAATATTATTATAAAAATATATATGAAAATTTTTATATTAATGAAATCTGCAGATGAGGTTGATTTTTAAAGTTTTCCCATCTTTAATGAGGGACGATGGTTGCCAATGAAAACAATTATAAAAAATCTTTATGAAAATTTCTGTAATAATTATTTCTACAGGTGAGGCAGATTTTTTATGTTTCCCAGTTTTACTCAGATAACATCGGTATCTAAAGAACATTATTATAATATATATGTAAGAAAATTTTTGCAATAATGACACTTACAGATCAGGCAGACTTTTGTTGATTTTCAACGGTACGTAGAAGATGGGTTACTGAATGAAAATATTATAAAAATAAATAAGAAAAGTTCTTTGTCTATGAAAACTGCAGATGTGGCAGATTTTTAATATTTTTCCATCATTATTTAGAGAAGATGTGTTGCTGAATGAATTTGATAAAAAAAGAAAACTGCTTTATTGATAGATTTCATTTATGCGCCTTGTTGATATTTAAGGTTAATAAACACATTCTTTATTTATAGATAAAATTTGCCCTCTGCACAAAAATATACAAAGCACAATTTGCAGTCAAGACGAAATCGGTTAACTTAAATTTTGAGTTTCGGTTCGGGTTGCGTGAAGACAAAATTTATTTTGTCGGGTAAGGATCGGGTTACGGTTCGATGGATTTTTTAACGGGTTCGGATCGGGTTTCGGGTTAACTTCAATTTTCTGGTTCAGATCGGATTGGGTGACGACGAAAATTATTTTGTCGAGTTCGGATCGGTTTATGTATCAATGGATTTTTATTTCTCTGGTTCGGGTCGGCTTTCGGGTGAACTTCAATTTTCAGGTTCGGGTCGGGTTGCGAGACGAAGAAATTTATTTTGTCCGGTTCGGATCGAGTTACGGTTTGATGGAATTTTTTTTCCTGGTTCGGGTTGGGTTTCGGGTTAACTATTATTTTCAGTTTCGGGTCGGTTTGCGACACGAAGGAATTTATTTTGTCGGGTTCGGATCTGGTTTCGGTTCGATGGAATTTTTGTGTCTTGTTCGGGTTGGGTTACTGGTTAACATCGAATTTTTAGGTTCGAGTTGCGTTGCGACATGAAGAAATTTATTTTGTCGGGTTCGGATCGGGTTACGGTTCGATGGGTTTTTTTTGTCGGGTTCGTGTCGGATATCGGGTTAACTTGAGTTTTCTGGTTCTGGTCGGGTTGCGACACGAAGGAATTTATTTTGTACTTTGAGGATCGGGTTACGGTTCGATGGAATTTTTCTGTCGAGTTCGGGTCGACTTCGAATGGAATTTGCAGGTTCGTGTTGGGTACAACACCTTATTTTGAAAAAGAACTGGTCATTTTCTAAATAAGCATGGTCATTTTTCAATTAGCCTAACGATATCTAGGCTCTTTGCAATGAGTCTAAAAAATGCAGGCTGATTGAGAAATAAATGACCATATGCCAATTAGCCTAACGCTGTCTAGGCTCTTTGCAATAAGCCTGAAAAACATCACGCTGATTGGGAAAAGGGAAATGATTCTCCAATTAGACCGGCTCTTTGCAAAGAGCCTAGGCTGTTTGCAAAGAGGCGGATTTCCCAATTAGCCTACGACATATATATATTTAATTTTTATACAGTTTTAATATCTTATTAATCTGCAGGAACATTATTACGAAATTCAGATTTATAATTAATTGTATATTATTTTAAATATTTTCTTACTTTACATTTCATACGAGCTGTCAAAATCTCAAAGTATAAATTCTGAAATTAGAAATTTAAATTATCTTTGATGGTATCTGATCATTATATTTCATATTATGTAACATTCTAGAAACTAAATTTTGTTAATCATTCATTAAAAATCATTGCATTAAACATCAAACCTTATTGTGTGTCTGTATCTCACATACAAAACAAGAATAACATCACTAAACTCCATGGGTCAGCTATCACCCACCCCAGTAGTTCTAGGTATACAAGAAACACGTTAGTTGTACTGTTAAATATCTTTTCGCTCTTTATTCAGCTGTTCCCAAGCTGGGGTACGTGATGGAACAGCTGGGGGTACGTGAAAATCATATTGGTAACGACAGATAATTCAAAAATTTATAATGAAAAGAGATAAACAAAACTCTAAATTTTTCGTTTACAAAGATAAACTTGTATAGAAGCAAAATAGGCCTCGTATTCGAATAAAATAAAGAAAAATACCTAAACTAAGTAATTGGTTGATCACTTGCTATGTCATTACTTGCTCCGCTTACTCCTACTAACATCTTGCGATTTTACATGTGTCCTTCCTCTACTATTGTTCATCTTTTTCTTTCAAATAATTATAGAAATGTCTTGAAAAATATGAATCATATCGAGCTTCTGGTTTCAAGGATTTCATTTAAAACCCATTTGAAAGCATGTCATTAATTTAGTATCAGACTGGTCAGTATTAGCATAAACTCATCAACGTGTAATAATGGGTGTAGATTTATCCCTTCTTTGTAAGTGCTTAATTTAAAATCTTTAGATAACATTTATTGTTTTGGGGGACTTTTTGTTGATATTCTGTTGCGGTTCAAAAGGGATAATTAGTTAAAAATTGGAATTCTTAAGATAACTGCATTAGTAACTAGCATAAGAACATTACTAACGAACATGAACAAAATATTTGGAACGGGCTTATGTGAGAAGGGATACGCATAAATTGAAAGTCTAAGCAAGGGGTACGTGAAAGGAAAAAGGTTGGGAACCGCTGCGTCTATTTAATCAAACATTTGCTTCAATTCAAATAACTTTTGAGCCGGCCCTGATTACCAGCGGGGCAAACTTTCGCTAGTAAAATTGAAAAGAATTTTTTGCCTTATGTAAATTCTTTATTCATGCAACATTTCTGTTATAAATAAGTCAAATTTTTCTGTTCTTTCTTACTGTTGGAAGTTTACGATAATCAAGCCTTGCTTTCGATATTTTATTGAATTCTGTGTTAAAATAAAAATCTACATCAGATTGTTTTTGTATCTTCTCGTTACAGAATTCTTGAATATTCTGTAGTTCAATAACAGGAAAGTGAGAGTCATAGTTCCCACCAAGGCTTTACAAATTTAATAAAATCTGGTAGCCAGCAGAAAAATTTAGTCGCCTGTAAAATATAGTTACAATTTTTTACCAGTGAACAAAAAGGAAGATAACTAATTAAGATATAGATTTGAATTTGAGGATGGGAGCTGGAACCATCTGACGGCTATTTTAACATAGTGTCTTCGTTATGTTCTAATTATCAGAAATATATAATTTTTTTTAATGATCGCGTTAATTTAGGAGACGGGGTGTTTTCCTGAACAAATTATTCATTATATTTGGGAGGAGAGATTAACGCCTTTTTATTTAATATTGCAATTATTGTACTTCACTGCGCGCCCCCTTGTGCCGGGTTTTTTCATTAAATGAAAATTCTTACTATTAAAAACAATTGTATTGCTCTGATTTACACAAAACAAATTAAATTTGACATTTTTAGCTTCACCCGTAGCGTTTTATAAATGTTATGTATATGAAAAACCGGAAATTTCAAGTAACGATTTTCGCAAAAATTAAATTTAGGTTCCATTTAAAAGAACTAGATGCATCTACTTGATGCATACCAACAATCAATGTAAGTGATTTGTTGTTGAGCATTTGACCAAGCGCTCCTTGGTGGGCATCATACAAGGTTTTTTCCTCTAACTGTACATTCTTATCTCGGATTCTATGGGCCCGATCACAACTGGGTTTGGATGATTCGACTTAGTTTTCGATCGCGTCAAAAATTTTAGTACCACGTTCCACCGCCAGGGGGGCGCATTATTTTCTGGAGGTCTATGAGCCCGATATCGACGGGAATTGGGTCATTCAACTCCCTGGATACAACAGGTGTTCGTGTGGGATGTTCGTACAGAACAAATTGTAACCCCTGGTGGTGGAAGGTGGAACTACCGGATTTTGAAGCACATGCAAATCTCGCCTACCATACGGTGCCGCAGGAAGCGGGAACACGTGTCGGAAGTTTGTTTAGACGCGCTGTTGTATAATATGCGGTTATGTTTTGTGGATTTTTTGGGATTTACGTGTAAAATGCGAGCAAGCACAAGCCCTGCATGAAAGATGTTATAATCTTTAAAGAGGATTCTTCAAAATATAGACTTTTATAGACAAAATGTTAAATTTAGAGGCTTATTGTATTTACAGACTAGTTGTGAGTTCTGCTTGATCTTTTTCTCTGCTTGACTAGCACATTTATCCAACGAGTAATCTAAACTACAATAAAATGATAAGCACAGCTCCTGCTACTAGAGAGTCAGAAAAAGCTTATTATTGGAGACTGTATGAAATAGCAAAATTTTGATGCAACTTTCTATGACTTACTTATACATAGTTCGATAAGTGTTCTCCGTTTCTTTGTTTTTATCTAGTTTTTAGAACTGTAGTTTTGTTGGGTATATGGCAGTAACTAAACTTTATTGAAAACTGAAGAATTTTTTTTTCACAGTTAACTACATACATACTTAAAGTACATACTTAAAGTTCACCTACTCATCGCTGCCTATAGTCGAAACTATTCATCGGAAGGTATGAAATTTGGAACACCTCTAAATGAAGGAATGTTAAAGAGATTTAGAAGAAAAAGAAAAGTAATTTAACAAATGGCCACCAGAGATCGTATTAGTGATCTTTTTCAATAAATTAACACAATGCTTACACACTGTAGAATTCGTTAATTAACACTTTGCCGTCCGCATGTTTTTTAAAAATACTATTCGTACTATTCGTAATATTCGTAAAATGTTGAAATGATTGATTCACACCAGAATTTAGAAATAAATTTATTCGAAAATAAGTAAAATTTTTTCTTCATGTACTTAGTAAAAGGGTATTTTTCATCCAAAAATTTTGGTGCCAGTGTAGAGTTTAAGGATTAAAATTCCGATGGTAAAGTAAGTTAAGTGTTAAGACAAATATTGTTCAACATGTTCACCATTATTGTCATTTACCGTTTGAAATCTGAAAGTAGTATGTTCAACTGTCGCGCGAAGTAAATTCTTGCAAATATTACAGGCGTGTCGGGAAATACTGTCCTTGAGTTCTGGCAATATTTCTTGCGCAGTCGTTGCACCTCTGCAAATATGTTCCAAAGCTGGGAACCTCTGCAAAATATCTGGTGCGGAATCACCATTTTCTTAAAACAGTTTCACCAGTAAAACCAATGTGATCTGAACGACATTTTCCGTAGAAAAGGCATGAGATTGACAAAAGATTCATTGAATCTTTTTATTTAACATTTTCATCGTGCGCGAACGGATACATCATGTGGTTGCTAGAATTTGCATATATGCCGACATTATGTCAGAAAACACCCCCTGGTGGTCATGTTTAAAAGTAATTTTTCTTTTACTAAATGTCTTACGCATCCGTTCCTTTAGACGCATTCCAAAATTTTCTGATGAATAGTTTCGACTACAGACAGGTAGGAGTAGGTGAAATTTAATTATTTACTTATTTATTGGGTTGTCCGTTAAGTACGTGCTGGTTGGGAAAATCAATTCGTACCGGAAAATTCTGCCCGTTAATAATTAGATATCAGATATCGGAATCTATGTCTAATAATTAAAAGATAGAATTTTCTGATACGAATTGATTGTGCCAACCCCCCGAACTTTCGGGAGAACCCAATACTTTATTAAATTTAATCATACAGTATATTCTTTTAAATTTTGTGATTTTATTTACAATTTAAATTCAAATCAGTCTAATTTGGTTATTTTTTAAATGAAAAAAAAAAAAAAGAGCGGGAATTGTGTTTATTGTGTATATAACTGTTTAATTTATTAACATTTCTACTTTTTTAGCAAAACATTGTACGTAGCTTTTTTTTAGGTGCGTTCGTAATTATATAAATACGTAGTACCTATAGCTGACGTCTGGTCCGTCCGTCTGTCCGTCTGTCCGTCTGTCCGCATTTAACAGCGCAAAAACTACCCAATCGAATGGTTTGAAATTTAATATATGAAAGCGTTGCAGAATTTTGTCGAGTAATTTCAAATGTTATAAAAATTGAATCAAAAATTAAAAAGATATTAATAAAAGTTTTCTTTATTTTATTAAATACTATCGTACGTAAGCTATATAACAAATGCGCAAGTCATGTGACTGAGAAAAACAAATACGGGCTAACTACATCTTTTCCCCTATGCCAAGCGGCTATTTTTATTCAAAATTATTTTTTCGAGTAAAATTACATAAAAGTTACATTTCTAGAAAGATTGTTCAAAAAATTTTTTTGCTTGAAAGATGAGTTACATTAAAAAATGCATAGATTCTGAGATAACTTCAGTGAAAATTAGGTTAACAGCTGAATATATCAATCCATTAAGTAAATAAACAAAAGATTCATTCATCGTGAGTCATAGAAATATTAACCATGGAGGTAATCATTTGCAAAGCAAGATCTCCATGGTGAATTTTACAGCGCTGTCTGGTGTCGAAAAAGAAATTCGCATCTGTAAACATGGCATACGTTATAAGAAAAAAAAGGCATCCTCTTTTCGTTCATAGCAGACGATATAATTTATTTCACTAAATAAAAAGAAATAATAACGATGATTTTTTACATTGTAAAATTAGTTATAGAACAAAACGAACGTACCTCATTTGTCAGGTTTAACGTGCAATTTCCAACTTGTTTCTTATTAGAGTTGTGTAATTTATAATTCTCACACATAACTAGTGGATCATGTTAAGTACAATTTTATATTTTATCAATCGTCTTTATTTAATTAGTCATAGGATTAGTAAAAGATTCGTCTTTATTTATTTAGTCCCTTTGATTACGGTTACGCACATTTACGTCCAATTGGACCACTTTTTGTTCTATTCCTACTACTTTTTGAAAAAAGAATTCTACCATACACTTATATTAATTAGGAAGCTTTCAAAAGAAACCTATCAGAAAGAAACACTTTTGTAAATCATAGTAAGTTTCAATATAAAGATAGCCAGCCCTGGCCCGTAATCAATAGTTAATTATATGCAACAGTCCAATGGGATACGTGAACTGTACGTGATATTTTAAACTTTTATATGATTCCAGATGTATTTTTTTTTACTTTAAATGAGAGTTTAAGATATGCAGTTAATAAGTTTGAAAACAAAATCAATTAGTTTGGTAGGACTTATTTTGCCACAAATCTATGTGTGTTTCTGCAAATGATTAAAAGTTTCAAGCAATTCTGAAAACGAAATGTGTTAAAAGTTTATTATTCTTCTCAACGTTTACTGGACAAAATTCTTTCATCGCTATCTGGCATTAAACCTCTGTATCACACCAAGACCTCTTCAACCTTATGAATAATAAGTATTTGCCTAATTTAGACAAGAAACTAGAATTTCTCGAGGATTACGGTTACAACAAAAATAAATATTCATAAGAGCAAAAGAAACAGATTTGGTTTGAAAAAACAGTTTGTTTTTTTAAAATTCAAGTAAAAATTCCAGCGAACATGGCAAAAAGCGTGTAAGAATAAGCATTTTTTATTCGAATACAATTCATCTTGGTTACAAGGAACAATCCAATTACTTCGAGTATTTGCGCGTCAAAGTCGACTCCCGAAATCATTCAACGATTGTAGCAAAAATAGAAAAAGAAGAAAAAACAAAAGTATTACGTAGCAAAGCAGATCTCGAGACATCATTTCTTTCACTACCAAATTACAACTTTATGTCGCTGGATTACAACTTTATGTCGCATTCTTTTAAAGTGATTAAAGAAATTACAAGGGCTCCACTTCTAGCTGAATGCAAACAAGTTTTATCTAATAATCATGCATAATAGCCAACTTTCAAATAAACTTCCGTATAATGTGAGTTAATTTGATATAGGTTAAAGAAATCTAACCAGAAAATATATCCGAAAAAATAATACATATTTAGTTCAGAGGTGCCAAGCTTTCATTAATATTCCGTAATATGCGGGTTAATTTGACCTGGGTTCAACACGTTTCGCACCAGAAAAAAATTTAAGAAATTAAATTAAATAAATTCCATGTATAAACCTGATATTAAATAAATAAAGATTCATCCAATAATTTTTCTGGTTTGAATCGTTGTTAAACTGGGTTAGATTAAATAACATATTAAGGAAGATTAGTGGGAACTTGGCACCTCTGATTTAATTTCATGTTCTTACGTGGAACCCATTTAAAAGCATCTCTTAAAGAAAATTCTTGTTTCAAAGGTGTTTAACCTCGGTTAAATTAACCTACACTGTACAGAAGTTTAGTGCGATTTTGTTAGGTATGATCAAGCGTTATCAATGTTTATTGAAGCAAATTTTTCTAAAAAGAAATATGAAACAGTATGAAACGTTCACATAAGAAAATATATTCGTCCTATAAATTGCTTCAAATGGAAAAAAAATCACCCCTATCCAAATAAGGATTTTTACAGAGTTATTGAGACCATTGCAGAAGTTAAATTGCAACATTTATTAAACCACACAGTTACACGATTGTTGCAATTTCGGAACGATGTTGTAAATACGTGAATGCTGAAGAACGCTGTGCATTTTACTAATTTGCAAGTGGAGATGCGACATCTCCCAACAAAGAGAATGCAGACAAAAGTTAAAAAATGATGCCGACTCAGACGCAAACATTTTCCAGAGTTCATTTGTAAAATACTTAGGAATTACAATAGAACAACATCTTTCATTCCTACCCCACATAGTAATAAAAAGGGAAGAAATTACTAAAATTACTCAAAATTTATATAAATTTTCGTCAATTTCTGGTAGGTTGCCAACTCATTTCTTTAATATATGGTACTCGGTAATCCTACAGCGCCAAATCGCTTATGCCTGTGGGGTCTGGTTCACGCGTATGAGACGGTCGCATGGTGTGCGTCACCTCTTGGCAGCGCAGAGAAAAGTGCTCCTACTCATTTCAAGAGCGTATAAAAATACGTCAACAGCGGCATTGCAGGTCCTAACGGGTATCCCGCCCCTGGACATGCAACTGGAAGCAGAGGCTGAATTTGCTAGAGTCACTAGATTGGGGATATCATCAACGCGTATTAATGCACAAACAATAGCCACAAAGATCTCAAAATATAAAATTTCACCAACTCTAGATCAAATAAAAACTTGTCCGGGTTCAAAATTCAGTGGGGAATTCCATATCTTTACAGACGGTTCAAAAACAGCTGAAGGCACAGCATCGGCTTTCTGTGTTTATAAAAATAATATAATTCATCACACGTGGCGTGCAAAACTAGACTCGGGTAATTCAGTATACCAGGCCGAATTACTTGCGATTGGAGAAGCTGTGCGCTGGGCTATGGAAGAGAATTCGGTCAACTTTCTAATTTCATCGGTTAGCTTATCAACCTTAATGGCTCTTTCAAAATTTGACATAGATAATTATTTAGTTCAGGAAATTTTAATACGTATAAATCTATCTTCCAAAAACTTCTTTTTTAATTGGGTCAAGGGTCATTCGGGTGTCGCTGGAAATGAACTGGCGGATCAGTTGGCGCGGTCAGCAACAAACGATGAAACACTGGAAACAACTTTTCTTCCTGTACCACCGTCCAAACTCAAAAGAGAATTAAAAAAACAAATCACAGACAGTTGGCAACAACGCTGGTCTACAGCACAAGTGGGTCATTACACAAGAGACTTCCTTCCGGAAGTCTCGTAACAACAAGAAATACACAACAGCAATAAACATAAATACCTATTTTTAACAAATCATGGACCATTTCAACAACACCTATTCCAAATTAACAGAAGTGACTCACCACTTTGTTCCTGTGGATCTGAAGCAACATCGTTACACTACATATTAAATTGCACTCTAACTTCACATTTCCATGTCAAAAAATCACCACAAATGCCACTTAAAAACTGGCTACAATATCTCCTGGACCGTCCGATTCTTCTCCAGCGCATAGTCAACTGTATGAAATTTATTGAAAAAAAAATGAATTTTTATTTTCAAATCCTCTTCCTCTGTAGTCGAGCGCCCGCTTGTCCAATCTAGCTAGGGTCCTGTTTTCTCTGTACATATGTATATAAATAATTGTATTTTGTATTTGAATATAATAATTGTTGTAATGATATTTAATATCACACTGTCTGTATATTATTAGTATCTGCATATTATTTGTAAATTTTTAGTGTATTCGCATCTGTATATTCATATTAGTATATTATTAATTGTATTAGAACTATTTAACCAAGAATCTGCATCACATTTAACCAAAAATCCAAAATTTAAAGTCTGCACAGTACTTGTATATAGTCATATTCTGGAAATGGTATAAACTGTATAATTGTATAATCGAATTAATTATAATAACTGTATGTGTGCATCATATTTTTCCATATACAACAATTAGAGTAAAGTATTTGTATAAAATATTCTAGCCAAGAATAACCCATCATATTTAACCAATAATGATTTTAGGCATGGTGCCTGCACAGTATTTGTAAATAGCTCATCCGGAAATTATGTATTCTGCATACATTGAAATAATAATAATAATCGTATGTATGAAAGCAATAACTGTATTATCAGACAAAATTCATGTGTTATATTGTAAAAATTGCATACATAATTCTGTAACTGTGGTCTCGCTGGTGATAGAGGCGTGTCAGCCCTTCAGGATTGCACACAAACTCTAAGGCTTAGGCCGGGTTTCCTGAGGTGGTCATCCCTGTATCTCTTCAACGGATTATTCAGTTAAACAAAAAAATCAGTTGGCAAAATCCAACGCCATCATCGCCTAGATTTTTAATAAGAATTATGTCCGTAAAGCACTCTGTAGATATCGCCCAGCAAGAAATCTCTTACATTGAAGATGCAAGCAACACGCTAGAAGCTACAAACGTACCTTTTCGAAGCAACTTCTATTCTTTAAAGTACACCATGTTATTGACCACGATTGATGACAAACTTTGCAATGTCGAATCTGAAACAAAATCAACAACGCGTTGCTTCATCTCTGGAGCTACTTCAAAAGACTTATTATTTTAACAATTTATACCTAACTAACGAGATTATAGAGGAGTCACTAAAGATTGGATTCCAGAGCATTTTGCATTTTGTCTCTGAACTACCCATTAAAAATGACGTACACACTCCAAGGAGGAGAAAGATCTAGTGAATACGATAAAGAGAAAAAATCAGGACAATTTTAGGTTAACCCTGCTGTTCTGTTCGGGTCTATTTGAACCTAAAAAAATTATTCGTTTATTAAAAAATATTGCACGGAGATATTTTCATGAAATTTCATGACTTTGTTGGTAAATAATATATATATTTAATCCTAGATGTATTTACCTTCATTTGTATTTCAAAGGAATACTTTTCAATTTATTTCTAATATATTATTCGGGTCAATATGACCCAATTCAAGAAAGTATTTATTTATACACTTTCATATTTGTTTGGAATAATTCAACAGAAAACAATTACAATAACTGCTCTAACTTATCCCTTTTCAAAACTTGTTTAAAATTCATTGAGAGGCGTGTTTGGTCACGTAACAGGAGATTATTATCATTAGCTGGTGTTTACAAATCATATGGGGAATCAACAAAAAGCTTGTGGCATAAAGAAACTGGCAGAAACATATTTCGTGCAACAATGTCCCTCGAAACCTTTCGCACCATATCTAGAATTATTCGTTTCGTGAATAAATTCATTCGTTAAGAAATGCGGATAAATAGCTGCTGTGTGCGATATCTGTGAAAAGTGGGTAAAAATTCTATCAAAATTGTACGAATGAAAATATTACTGTATATGAAAAATTAGTAGGATTTAGTGGCCAATGTCGATTCAAAAAGTATATGCCAAGTAAACCAAAGTATGGGATAATAAAAATATGGACTTTATGTGACAGTAAAATTTCATATGCACTAAAAACACAAATTTATACTAAAAAAGAACGAGGATCGTGAGAAGATAGAAATCAAAGTGTGCGAGTAGTAAGAGATCTTACTTATGAGTACTCGGGACACAATGTTACATGTGATTATTTTTTCACATCCTACAACTTGGGACAACTTATTGTAATACAGAAATTGACTTTACTTCGCACCATCAGAAAAAAATAAACCATAACTTCCAGAAGAAATGTCAAACAAAGAATTTCACAACTCATCATTTTATTTTACAGAGGGCACAACAGTTGTAAACTACATTCCAAAAAAGAACAAGAATGTTATTTTCATTAGCACTTTGCATCATGACAAAGAAGTTAGCAATAGACCTTACAAAAAACCACAAATGATATTAGATTATAATGCACCTAAAATGGGCTGTGGATACTGTTGATCAACTTTTTAACACGTACACTTGTAAAAGAAAAACAAATCGCAGGCCCATGATAATATTCTATAACATGCTTGATATTTTTGCTTACAATGAATTTATTCTATGGACTTCAATACACAGCAAATGGAATGAAAAAGAAAACTGATCAAACGAAGCGTATTTTCGGAATAATTGAGGAAATCAGTCATTTTTCTACACATTGAAGCAAAACAGCTCCAACCAAGAAGTGAGGGCTCAATCAAAGTAGCGAAAAGAATACAGAGTAAAAATCAAAACTTACCCTCAGGATTTGTTGGGAATATTTGATTGTGTATCAAACGTACAAGGTGTAAGTTCTGTCCATTAAGCAATGACAGGAGAACTAATCTATTTATTTTGTTACAATTATAAGAAACACATTTGCAAAAATGTCATATAAAATATTACTATGCAAATTGCAAATAAAGGTAAGTTTCAATTTCAAATACTTTTTGTGTTAATTTTTTGGATGCTTTATATTATTTGATCTGTATTTAAAGCCGGTTCCAATTTCGGAATTTGGTCAAAACGGGGTCCCAGAGGAGCCAGACGTAGCCTATTTCCGGAGAATCAGGTTTGTCGGCTCTCGCCGGTCAATTTGTCAGCTCTAAGTACGGTCTGGGGATTCTAATCCGCGTATGTTATCGTAAGGCCTGAGTCTCACTCGATCTTATTCTCGGCACCAATTTGAAATTCCAGAGCTTAGACAAGATGAGTGCCTCTCTTGTCCGAGCTCAGGGCCACTGGCGGAGGGCGCCGGTTAAGGACATGGAAAGCAGGTGAACATGTCTAGAGTGGATGAGCAAACGGGCTCGGGCGATACCAAGGTCCGGCCGGACCACATTTTTGCTTATATCTTCTTCGCCGCCCAACGGTATTTCCAGCCTAGTCACCTGGACTTGTGACGGGGGCGGAAATAACTTTCCTATTTTTTGTTTCTATCTTTTTGTTCTAACATTTTTTGTATGTGTTGTCTGACCCCTGGAAGAGAACTAGAGGTAACATCTCATAGGGGCTCCTCGATCTCGACCGGGGGGAAAGGAAATATCGGTAGGGAGCCCTTGGCTAGTCTCTGGGACCTGGTCGTTCCTATGAACTTCCAGGAAAACTCGGAGACAATGATGTCACGATCTTCCCCCTGCGAACCGAATCTGTTCCGCCCCTCTAGTACTCATGGCAGGGCCTGATTACCAACGGGGAAACACTTCCACCAGTAAAATAGAATAGAAAATTTTTCCTTATTTATGGCAGTAATTTTGCATGAAGAGGGCGTTTTAATATGACGAAAATTTCTATTAAATTTTACTGGTGGAAGTGTGCCCCGTCGGTAATCAGGCCCTGACTCATGGTTGGGATTATTGTTGCGAAGGTCGGATTTCAGGATTTTACATGGCCGGCAATGTCCATATTTGGATGGGAGCCAATGGCCCGATAGTTTTACTATTGTTTAAACCATTTCTAAAACTGCACCTTTCATTTACTGCTAGAAATGATAATAAAATGAATCTGGTCATATTGACCCGGACACTACATACGTGTAGAAAATATGAACAGAACAGCAGGGTTAACCCTTTCCGGCACAGTGGTACCACTCCGGGCACACCTAATTTTAATTCCAAACTTGCATCCGACACCAAGAATATTTAATAAAATTTTGTTTCTAAAATGAAAGCTTAAAATAAGGAGTTCTTATTTTCTAAAAAAGTCGTTTGTAAATTCCGATGTCAGTCAGTAATTTCTCATTTTACGAACAGACTTTGTCTGTGCCGGAAAGGGTTAAAAATGGGATTAATTGTGGACATACCAAAAGTGAGATATGGAAACACCAATGATGGAAACACGAGCCGAAGATTTTTTGCTGATTCGCATCTTGCTGCAGAAGTCACGGCAATAAATTTTAATTTAATCTTTCGTTTCAAGGTCATCTTCGGAGCAATGAGTAGGCATAAAATTGATACCGAAATATTTTCTGAGTACGCGATGGACACGGCCAAGTTATATGTGAATTTGCATCCATGGCACCCCATGACGCCAGCTGTCCACTAAATTCTAAAACATGGTGTTACAGTTATTGCTAATGCACTTCTTGCCGTAGGACAGCTCTCTGGATAAGCTGCAGATGCTCGTAATAAGTATTTAGGCAATATCGTACGAATTTTGCTAGAAAAAGTTCAAGAGAATCGTGTAACATGGGATATCTATTTTTTCCTTAGTTGTAAACATTTTTCTAAACTATATGTACTTAATATATGTGAAGTGTTAAAATGTTATTCAGTTTTGCTACGATTTTAACACATAAAATTGTAAATTAATCTCATATTTTGGAAATATTTTGACAATTAAGAAACAAAGAGACATGTTTTAAGAACACAGGAAACAGAAGTTAAAAATATTAATTTCCCGAGAAGATATTTTAAATATACGGATGCATCCTACGCCCATAAGATTAACATACGCGAGGGGAATCGGGAAGTTTACTGACGAGCAACCTTAAGTATAAATGCCAAGTATTACGAATATTAAATATCACTATTTCCGAATAGACAAATTCGTCTTATTAAATTACAGAAGTCTGTGATTAAACATAGCGAAAATTATTATTTGGAAAAAGCAGTATTCAAAATGCGTAATAATTGTCACATAATCATATTCATAAACATTCAATTATATATTCTTCTAAATGCGTTTTTAGATCTTGAAGTAGACGGTTTGTCTTTCACTGATGTTCTTTTTTAATTAAGCAATAACCTTTAATCACCTTTTGACTGGAATCGGATAAAAATAACTATGTAACTTTTATAATATATGTGCGCTTATCGTGAAGGATACATTTTCAATAAAGATGTGCATTTTAAAAGAAAGTGGACGTATTCAATCTTTGAAATGGGCGATTCAAATGCTTTTACCAATGTTGGTAACCTTCCGGATTTTTGAATCCTACTATTTTTTAATAGAAAATTTCATTTTATTTATTGCAGATATTTTATGATTTAATTTACAGTGGGTGATCGGTTAACACTAGAACGGCGGTGAGGGGTCATTTTGACCCCTACCAAATGAAAAAATGTCAATTCGAACCGGATATTTATTTATAAAATAAGTTAAATATATACCGCACAAAAATAAGTTAAATAAGTTTGTTAAAAGTCTTAAATAAAAATTCTGGTGTGAAATGTTTTTATGAAACTTGACTAAAATTTCCCGCCGTTCTAGTGTTAACGAACTGTTCAGTTTAAGAACAGATTAACGAACACTTTCGAGAGGGATTTTTATGTTCGGATAGCGAACACACGGTCGGTTAACGAACACATGTTTGGTTAACGAACACCTCACAAAACAAAGCAAAGAAGCAATTCTATGTTTGTTGTAGCAATTCAGATTTGTATTTAATTGCTACTATTATCGACTTAGAGAACATTTTAACAATTTTATACTTATGGCCTAGTTAATTCAAGGGATACCGGGGGTTCGGGTCCTACATTTTAGGGCCCTCAGATTAGAATAAGCAGTATAAAAAACATTATTTTTCATATTTTGTGCCCCTTTTTAAAGAAATATTTTCAATTGGAAGTAGGTTATTTTAACTGAAATTTAGTTTCTAAATTATTAACAGGCTCTAGGCTCCACTTGAGATTTATCGGGCTCTGCAGTAAACAAAATCTTTTAGAGAACAAATGAAGTTTTTGATAGGTCAAAGTAATAAATTTATATGATTTAATGCTGTAGTGTAGTCAATGAATGTGATCCTAAAAGTTTTTACAATAGGGTATGTCATTTATTTTTTTAAGTATGGTCCGAAACGGAAAAGCCATGAAACTGCGATCTGTGCATAAAAATATGGACGTATATTAACCGTATTAAAATAGGAAGATTGAAAACTCCAGAAAGAAAAAATAAGCGTTTGTCAAATATTTAATGCCCCAAAATCAAAAAAAGCATGACTGAATGAAGGACAAGACTGTATTTATGTAATGTATGTTTTATTATTAGTACATTTAAATAAATTTTGGGTGAAAATACATAAATTTTTATATACTATTTAGTTTTTAAGAACGAATTAATTGAATTCCCATACAAATCTACACTAAATCTATTACTGGTTAACGAACAATTCGGTTAGTGAACATTGTTTTGGAACGGATTAACTTCGTTAACCGATCACCCACCGTACTTTGGCAAACATTAGTTTTTGAAAATTCGGAGGGTTAGCAAAACTGTTATTATATACTATATTCTTTGATTTTACAAAAAAAAAAAAAAAAAAAAGAAAAATTTGCACCGGTTAAATAATACGATAAAATATACCAATAGTATAAAATAAAAATGCGACTTGTTGCAAGCTTCAACTATATTCAGATTCAAGAAATCTTATTGTCTAACTAAGACGATTAGAGAATTCAGATTTGTAAAACAAAATAATCGCTACCTGGGCGTCGTTGTCCGGCCCAAAAGATTTGATTTCGTATGGCACTTTTGTAGAGAAGAAAGAAGATCCCAAAAGAAGATCTTAGTTGAAAAATCTGTTACGTAACAAAAATTAAATTTAGGCAAAATTGAAGTGAATGATTTTTGTGGTACACAATATCATTTTATTTTCTTCTTGTTATAATATATTTAAAATGTTAAGTTGATGTTTAGGCAGGCAGTACTACTTTATAAAATTTTGTATATAGTGCTTTTACAGGGACACGTCTCAGTTTTTAATATATGAATGTCCATAGGCGCCGACTTTACGGGGGCGAAAAAGGTATTTTCCGTCACTATTTATTTTTAAAGATTTTTTGCCTTATTTAATTACTGTAATTAATTAAGTGAAATGTAACATTGTGGTAGAAGATTTATTGATAACCCCCGCTAAGTAGACTCCTGTGTGATTGCCAAGAGTGCAGCAAAATGAACACTTTTGACTGCAATAGGATTTACAGTGAATAAGGAAAATAAAAAACAGTTACTACCAAAACTCTGTAGTATCAAACCGCAGTCACTGAAATACGCTAATTGGAATAGAATAAGTAAATATTAGTACAATCGTGGTAAAAAAAAAAAAAAAAAAAAAAAAAAAAAGCTGAACACCCACATTAACTGTGCAACAAATTATCGTAAAAGAAAGTTACTGGTACGAAACGATTGGAAATAAAGTCTACTTTTAATACTGTATATAAAAATGTTCCTAGGGGGGCATCTACACATCAAAACAAACCCAAACTTTGTTTTTTCAATGGCAACACACAATTTTGACAAGATATTTTAAATCTTCAATTCAAACTATGCCTAGATACTAAATTTCATGAAATTCCTACGATTAGTTTCAGAGAAATTAATTATTTTAAAATGAGCATATTTTAGGGGCTGCATACAAATTGAAGTTCGGTACTCGATTGTTGAAATGGTACAGATTGATTATGTCACTTCTATAAATGTATTATTTCTTGCCAATGTGACCATTTTACTCACTTAATATATTTCGGTTAATGATATATATGGTAAAATCTTTTTCAATATTTATTTTATAATGTTTACAAGAGTCTATAATTTGACTAATGTTTACAAGAGTCTTGAATTATCCGATTAAAATATATACGTTTATCTGTGATTAAAATAGTTTTCGAATATGTGATTGTGATTGGAATTTTATATGTATTTTTATAATGCTTTTTACAGATTTTTATTTTATTTTACCTGCTCTTTTCTAAAATTATATGTGTTGAATTTGGGTGTGGGATTTTATAGATATTTTTATAGTGCTTCTTCTCAGATTTTGAATTTATTTTACTTGCTCTTTTCTAAACTTATATGTGTTAAATATCGGCGGATACAAAATTTCGAATAAAAAATAGTATGAAGCAGTATAAGGAAACGATGTAGAAAAACACAGACAAATTGCTTTTCAGTCTGAATATAAATCTTAACTCGATTGGTAATGACATATTTTTAAAACTTTTTCAGCAGATACACAACGCACATGCATTTATAAGAAACTTTACTTCAAACATACATACCACAGAAAAAATAAAACAGTTTTATTAAACTGGAGAAGAAGCTAGAGTCTCAATTAAAGTAAACAAAAATAATGAGTAAGATTTTTTTCTAAGGTAGGAGTGTTTATTTTAAAACAAAATGAGCTTTGTTAATTTAAAAATAAAAGTAAAACTAATTTACACTAGTAAATCTACAGATCAGGAGCCTCAACGTCAGCTCTGAAAGTCAATGTTTTTAAACTCACTTTTCATAATATTTAATATCTTACAATCCGCAAATTAAATTATTTAAATTACGACATATATATTTATATGCATATAAAATAATTCGAAGGTTTCAGAACTTAAACGTTAAAATAAACACGGTTTATGCAATAATATTCTGACATTCTTATGAATTTCTTATTCTATTTTTTAGATTAAAAAAATACATTTCTTCAGGGGGTGGGGCTCAACCCCACTGAACCCTCCGTAATCTTATTAAATTTTTATTCGTGATTTCCTATTATTTGTGTGAATGATTCTAGTATATCTCCCATTTCGTTCTGCACAGTGGTTTTATTACGATAAGCAAAAATTTTGAAAATAATTTCATGTTATCCTAATACCTAAATAGCAATATTTACCAATCACGAAACACACGTATCTGATTGATACGATGAATAATATCTCGTGTACAAAAGTAACTTATGGAAATGTAAAAACTGAATCTACTATATATTTCACTTATCTATTTCAGATATCTAGTATTATTACAATTTTTGTTTCGGAAAAACAGTTTTGATGGTCATTGTACAATATTTATTTGACCTAAGTATATCCTGATCTAATTCGATGGCAATAGCATACTAAAATCTCCCCAAAATAGGCTTATTTGGAAACTTTTAAACCTATTGTGTAATCATTCATAATCGTGCCCACTGCCAATTCACTAAATAGCAACCTTGATTTGGCGCTATAATGTATTTTTTGTGATAGCATTTTATGATCTCAGTTTCCAGTAATTGTGCTATTTCAGGCTGTATGGATGCGTTTTACTACGCTAATTTCTTTAGATTAACTATCTCGTTGTCCGAGATATTACATTCTATTTTTAAAATAATACTAATTTTCAACCACGAAAAATCTACATCTCTTCCAGAAAATTAATAATATCTCATATAAAAATGTTTCGGCTATCATTCTATAGTAGTTAAATGGTTACTTGTACAAAATAAATTCTCATTTATTTCAATAAAATATTAAAATCCTCCAATAATATTTTATTTTGCGAATAAAATATTGTAGCAAAATCGTCTGAGTTACTTGAATTTTATCATTTTGATATTCTTTGAAATATGGTTGCTAGGTTACTGTTAAATTGAAAAGGAAAATAAAAATGAATGCATTTTAATATTTGCAAAAAGTGATAAAATAAATGTATTATATTACTAGAACTTCCCTCAAAGGGATTAGTCTGAGTGATATTGCTGAGAACATTGGGCTAACAATTACAATATAAAGAAAAAGAGCAAATTAAATGATAGAATTACAAACTATCACATATAAATTCATATACACTGTTAAAAAAATAGAAAAGAAGTACCGTTCATCAGATGTGTTGTCATATTTTTTTTTGTGTGTGAATTTAAAATTTTTCTTCCTTGATTATATATCTATTATTTGTATAACTGTTTATAGAAACTCTTACACTTCAAACCACATTGATAGCATGCTTTGCTACAAACCAGATTGCAAAACTATAGTCTAAATTACTATTAAAGTATACAAAAAATTTTTCGATGACTTCTGTAAAATAACTTTTACATTAAATCTCCATATCGGAAAAATTGAAAAATTATATATATTTCAAAGTTAAGCTTAACAGATACTTCTTGATTATTCTCTAGGAGGCTCTGCCCCCTGCGCCTTTACTGCGCTTTTACTGCGCCAATCCGCAGGCTTTTCTTTTGCCTGTGTGTCTGTCTCTCCACAATCTGTCTGTTTCCCTATCCGTTCTTCTGCCCGTCTCTCTAACCGATTGCCTATCTCTCTACACGTCTCGCTACCTGTATCTATATTTCTCTACCGGTCTCTCTACCCGCCAATCTATTTCTCTAACCGTCTGTCTATCCGTCTAACTACTTGTATGTCTAGCGTGTCTCTATCCACTTCGCTACCCATTTGTCTATCTGTCTCACAACTTGTCTATCTGTCTCTCTACCCGTCTGGCTATACGCCTCCCTACCCATCTTCTTACCCATCTCCATACCCATCTACTGTATCTCTACTCGTCTGTATACCCGTCTCACTATCCGTCTGTTTTTGTACCCGACTCTTTACCCGTCTCGCTACCAATCTCATTACCCGTCAGTCAACTCATCTCTGTACTCATCTCTGTACTCATCTCTGTACTCGTCTCTTTATCTACCACGCTACGCGTATCGCAACCTTTCTCGCTATATTCCTGTCTACCGGTGTCGCTACCCGTCTCGTGACCCATCTCGCTACCCCTCTGTCAACCCTCTTTTTACCTTTCTCTCTAGCCGTGTGTCTATTCGTTTCGCTACCGGTCAGCCTACTTATGTCGCTACTCGTCCCTTTACCCATCTCACTACCCGTCTGTCTACCCGTTTGTTTACTCGTCTTTCTACCTCTCGCCACCTCTTCCCAATATTTAAACAATTCATTTAATATACAGAAGCCGTTTATCAGTTATTAAATGCAAACAGAAGTAATTTATCTAATAAGTGTAATCAGATGCAATTTTTTTTTTTAAATACATATATAAACCTGAATAATAATTCATCAGTTTTGTGTTCATAGTTGTTTATATCATTTGACATTAAATCTCAACTTCTCAAACCTGAATTGTCTCAAGCTTTTTAAAAAAACCACAAAGTCTGTATAACTGCAAGGTACCCCGAGGGCTATATTAGCTACATGTTATTAAGTTAAGTGAAAGTTTCGTTATCGCGTTTGCAGCCAATTGCTTATGTCAGAAAGCGTGGCTTAACGCCATTTTAAATTCATTACTGTAACTTTCTTTTCTTTTTCTTTTCTTTTTTTTTTGGGGGGGGGGGAGGGTTTCAAATATATACATTTAAATTAAAACTTTGGCCTCCATGCCATTAGTGTTGTTTGTATTATTAACTAATACCTTGTAGACCGAGCTGCATCTGAAACAAATGTAAAAGACTTCTACAGTTTTTTTTTAGGAGAAACTTTCGTAATTGGGCCCAAAGCCAATCGGAGCATTTAATATCATTATTGTAACTCTTATAGAGTTAAAACAATATTGTTGCTAGCTTTACTCTTTTTTGAGACCAGCCTTGCCTGTGTATCTGAATGGGGAAAAGTTTCGTATCCAATGTCGGTTGGCGAAAAAAATTTTAAATGGTGCCAAAAGGTAGTTTTAGCATCTTACAAAATTTTTCAAGAGAGCGGTAAAACATGTTTTTTCAAATATTTACAAACATACGTTTATTAAAGCGTGTTTTTGCACCGTCTTAAAAATTTAAGCACGATGCTAAAATAAAATTTCATCGCCATATTCGATATTTTAATAAGTAATGAAAATACATTAACAAACTTATTTAACAAACCTAAGAGGCATTTTTGTGATAAATAATTGTTATTGTCAGGGGGGTACATTGTAAACAATTAATAAACGGTTAGTAAATAATAAATAGCATTTAAAATCTAAAAATGGAGAAGTGGTCCGTATAAAAATGCAAAACATAACATTATACGCTTGATATATGTAAATCTTTCTTTATTTTTTAATATTTCCGGATAAAAAGGTAAAAATCTCTTATCCAAATGCCATTACAATTTAATATATATATATATATATATATATATATATATATATACAACCTGTGGCCAGAAAGTTCGGTGAAGGAATTTTTATTTCAAATACAGTATTGTACAGCATCAAATACAATTTACTGTCCTTCAAAATAATCTCCATGGATGGTAACGCACTGTTGAGAACGAGTATATAAGACCTGGAAACTACTGTAAAACAGTTCTTTCGGAATGGCGTTCAGCTTGGCCGCCAGGTTGCGTTGAATGTCGGTGATGTCCGTAAATCTCTTTCCCTTCAGGGCTGACTTCAATCTGGCGAAGAGGAAGAAGTCTTCAGGTGCCAAATCAGGTGAATAAGGGGGTGATCAAGTGTCACAACTCCATTCGCGTCCAGGAACTTCCGTACAACCAAGGCGGTGTGTGGCCGGGCATTATCACGGAGAAGAGTCCAGGAGCCTTGCGTGGCGTACTCAGGGCGAACGCAGCAGATCCGTTGCAGTAAACGCTTCAGAATATCGGCGTAGGCAACAGCATTCAATGTGGTACTCTCAGGAAAGAATTTCTCTGTGAATGAGACCCTTAGAGTCGAAGAATGCGATGAGCATTGTCTTTATGCACGATTTTTCTGACCGTACCTTGATTTTTTTAGGCGACGACGAACTCCGCCACTCCAAACTTTGTCGTGCCAAACTCCAAACTTAACCTTGAAGGGAAAGAGATTTATGGACATCACCGACATTCAACGCAACGTGACGGCCGAGCTGAACGCCATTCCGAAAGAACTGTTTTACAGGAGTTTCCAGGACTTATATACTCGTTCTCAACAGTGCATTACCATCCATGGAGATTATTTTGAAGGACAGTAAATTGTATTTGATGCTGTACAATACTGTATTTAAAATAAAAATTCATTCACCGAACTTTCTGGCCACAGGTTGTATATATATATATATATATATATATATATACAAAATAGAAAATGGTACTTACGTATTATCCGTGCAAGGAGATTGATCGCCAAAAATGGTTGCCAAGTACCAATCGTGTTTATCTTTGCCAATCATGTTTTCAAATGCAGTAATTTAACATATCAAAAAACATTGTTAAAATTGGTAATTAATATAAAATAAATAAAATGTAATGTATGTTTATTAAATTTATAACATTGTTAAAAATAGTAAATAACATTATTTTAGTAAAATTAATAAATGTTAAATAACATAGTAAATAAGAAAGAATAATATTATAGATTATTCCCAGGCATGTACCATCGCGACGTCACGGTACCATGCAGCAAGAAAACAAAATATAAGGGTTACTATAATTAGTAATATTGGCTCCATGCCTGGCGCAGTTGGCTTAAAACTGGCACGGATAATACGTAAGTACCTGCAAAAAAATATATATATTTACATAATACTACATCTGCAAAAAAATAAGATTTAGTAAAAGTAAGCCAAAACCTGCAGATCCCAACAATCACATCGAAAAACTTATCACCAAACAAGAACTCGCCAAAATCTTACGGCACAGGAGTTGGATTTTTCCCTCTGAATGCAGAATATTAGTTTTTTTCCCTTGTACGATGGGTGATTATAATATAATTGTTTCATTTCACATACTACATACCGTTTGATATATTGGTACTTTTATGTTATCCTGGCGCAGTTGATAAATCGCCAAATATTGTTCCTATAACATTTTCATTTTGAATTCATTTAATTTAAATATAAACCTTTCACTCATTTAATTTAAAATACATGCCTTTCATTAATCCCATTTAAAATGCTAAAAAGAAAAAAAAGAAATAATGCCATAAATCGAAACCTTTTATTTAAACACCAAAGAATTTTGTTTTAAATTTACACACGCGAAATAAAAAAAAGCTGATATTGCTGAGATTTGCGCCAAATCTCTAATACCAAGTCTACCAAGTTATTCCGGGGTTTTTCTTTCAAACTGAAAAAAAATCCAGATTAATTTTCGATTGCTACTAAATTGAAATATATTTTATTGTACTGAATATTAGTGCGTACGTTTTTTTTTGCTCCATGTACTCCATGAGCTTTTCAATTCCGATTGTCTACGAAAATCTCCCGCCGGCGAAAATGACGCACGCAAAAAATTTTCGTGACGTATGTACTTTAATTGTGCTTTTTTATCTATTTTTTTAATATAATTTCCAAACGGTTTGACATTTATTCTTGGCAATAAATAGACGTCGTTGTCACCTTTATAGGTACCTGCTGTAAAAATTTGAACGAAATCCGTTAAATATTTTTTGAGTTATGCTTGACGAAAGGTTTTAATATCCATCGTAGCTATATATGGGGCAAAGTAATACTGCGCTGTGTATGAGTCTTCGTTGCACTCAGACAATTAGAACAGATGTATAAAATTGCACCAAAAATTATACACCTAATTTAAAAAATCTGACGAATGTATAAACAAAATTTCAAATTAATTTAAATAATTTAACACCTGACTTGATAAATTTTAGCCTTCATAACTTACCGTTTAAATACATTAATCAAATGCGACATTTTATTTTCAACGACTGAAAAATTTCAAAATCGTCTGAATTCCCATAGAAAAGCATTATGATCAAAAAAGAAATGTTCTATATTTTCCGAACGAATGAACCAAATGTAACTAAAAACTATACAGCTAATTCCGGGTATCTCACCAACATACCTACCAAAAATCAAACTAATCGGATCATTTTTACGGCAGTTATCGCGGAACAGACAGACAGACAGACGGACAGACAGACAGACAGACAGACAGACAGACAAACAGACAGACAGACAGAAACCAAAAACTTTTCGGGTCTCCACAGTAAGCCTTCACTGACGTTTCGGCAATAACTGACGTAAAATTATATCACGCAAATACGATTTACGTAATTTTAATAAAATAATTAAAAGCAGACATAGATATTCTAATCAACAACAAAATGAGTAAAATATTTTTTCAAATTATTCTTTTCTGTACATCATAGCCAGTATCTTGCCGTTTTTTAAGCATAATTTGAAAACTACTTGGAAGGAAATTTTGAAATTTTAAATGCACATAAAACAGGACATAATAAATATAAATCCATCAAAAAATGTAGGTTGCAATTTATATTATTTTCGTTTATAAACTTATATGTCATAAATCATATTATAAAATTATAAAAATTACAAATTACACATATTTATGTTTTTTTTTTTTTTTTTTTTTTTTTTTTTTTACTATTATAACTAAACAAAAAATTAGCACATTAGGATTGCAATTTCATGATATATTGATAAAAATATGAAAATGTAATTTAACATTAGAAGCTGTAAAATTTGAATGTTTATAATTCAAAAACGTATTATCCAAATAACTTGAAATTTGGTATCTAAGCATGGTTTGAACCGGTAATTTAAAATATCGTGTCAAAATTGGATATTGCCATTGAAAAAAAACTAAGTTTGGGCTTTTTTTTATGTAGATGGCCCCCTAGGAAAATTTTATGTACATCTTTTAAAAGTAGACTTTATTTCCAATTGTCTTGTACCAGTAATTTTCTTCTACGATAATTTGTTGGAGAGTTAGTGGGAGGTGTTCATTTTTCTCCCCACGACTGTACTACCCACTTCTTAGTGTTCCATAAACTTTCGTAAAATGTGGATTAATTTGACCTCGCTTAACCCTTTTTATCCTGACGGTACTTATAAGTACCACTTTAAAAATTCACCTATATATTCGTAATATGACCGTTTTTCCTAACGGTATTCACAATGGCACAAAGACTGTATTTCTGACAGCAGGCAGGAGATGGCAAATTCAAGCACATATCATCTTTCTTTGCATTGTAGGGATTTTACATTTGCACGCTACATTCCTGTATTTTATTTGAAGTTTACTATTTGAAATTTACTATTTTATTTTATATCATAGATAAAAATAATCTGGTGGTTACAGTTGCATAATTAACCACTAAAACACTATAAAATTATTTTCCTCTTTCCTAAATTTATTCTGCTCCAAAACTTATCCAATGATGCAAAAATACAATTAAAAAGTAGCTGGAAAATTAATTCAGGATATAAAGGGTTAAACATGTTCCAAGTCCAAAATATTTTTTAGAAATAAAATCAAATATGTTAAATTAAGAAACATAAAATTAAATAAATAAAAATATCTCAAACAAATTTACCATTTCGAAAAGTGTTTTACTTCTGCCCAATTAAATCACATTTTACGAAGAATAGTTGGATGCTGGCAAGTATGTTAATTGAATAATGTTAGTAGAAAATCATCAAAGACATTTATTAACCCATAATTGCATAGTTATGTAAATTTCCATCACTTTTTATTTAACTTTTAATAAATAAATAAATCAACTTCTTCTCCACCACTATATTTATATAGAAATACTAAGCCAGTAAATTTCCCGTGAACTATGTTGCTGAACAAAGTTAAAAATCTCTCTTAAAATGTCTGGTGTCTAATATTTAATATAAGTATAAAAAACACAATTATAAAAGAAAAACTCATGCAAATAAGGGTTAATTTGTTAATCCTTTAGAGTCGGTCTTATCGTAGCTGCGAACTAATTTTTACGCCTTTTTTTTCACCATTAAAAATAAAAAATAAATTGTGCACTTTTTAATCAGAGAAATTGCCGATTAAATAAGACAAAAGTACCTATTAAATTTAAGTGGTAGCAAAAAAGAGTAAAAGTTGACAGCAATGGTTTCATTATTTATTATGTTTATTTACTTGTTACATTTTAACTCCAGTTAGAAAAAAAAGCGCATCAATGTAATGTATACTATTAAAAATAGAATAAGATTTTTTCTTGGGAATGCGACTAATTTGACAAAGATTACAGCAGTTTTATTAGTAATGCAAATACTTTGGTATAGCATTTCCTAAAACTCTGTAAAATTTCGAGGAAATTGTGAAAATGATTCAGTCGGCTCAAAATGTTTTAACAGGGTTCCTACTCTTTTACCACATTTTTTAATAGAATGTTTCGCCTTATCAAAGTGCGTATACTCCTTGGAATTTCCAAGTTTTTTAATTGCAGGATTTGTAATACTTTTCTGCATTTAAATAAGGCGAAAAAGTCTATTAAAAAGTTGTGGTAAAAGCGTACGTACCCTGTCTAAGTATCACTAATATACCGTTAAAGTTTTTTTTTCTTTCCTGATTTAAAAAAATTAACTTTTTGAAATCCTTTAAATAATTTTGGCTCGTTGCTTTTCAGGTGCGTTCGTAATTATATAAATACGTACCACCTATAGTCTTCGTCTGGTCCGTCCGTCTGTCCGTCTGTCGGTCTGTCCTCATATAATAGCACAAAAACTACCAAACCGAATGTTTTGAAATTTAATACATATAATCGTTGCAGAATTCTGTTGAGTCATTTCAAATTTTATAGAAATCCAATCAAATCGATATTAACCGCCCTTCGCGACGAGCGTCCTTTACATAATTTTTAATCTTTTATCACCGATTTTTCAAAACAGAAATTTTCGCCTAATTGAATCTTAGACATGCAGTCATTAAATAAGGGAAATCTTACAATAAAAATTAACTGGTGGGAATAATCGAGGATTCTAAGTATCTTATGCGTCACGTATACGTGTTGCTCGTCCCCAAGGGGTTAATAAAAGTTTTCTTTATTCTATTAAATCCTATCATACGTAATTAATTCAATGATTATAGGTTGCCATGGTCATTACGTACTGTTTAAAATGGAGTCATATTATTTCCGTATTACTGAATTTAAAAACCGAATTTGTACACTAAAATTGTTTACTTATAGCAATCCTATAATCTCCCGACAGTTTTTTGGATAGATGTTTCCGGAGAAATAGATATTAAATGGAAAAGTGTCTAAATATGGATTTCAAGACCCGAAATTTTCAATGCTAGGCTTAAGTTTCCCATTGGAATTTTCAGTCAATGTCAACAAAAGATAAAATTTTACCAATTTAAAATGTGCTTATTTTATGACGGAAAATATTCATATCATAACAGACTATATAATTAATTTCACTGAAAGTAGTTTTAGTACGAACGCACCTCACTTGTCACGTTTGACGTGTTTTTTTTTGTTCAATATAGTAATATTTTGCGAGCAGCTCCTTTTTCACATCAGTAACGAATACAAGATGAAACCATTTCTGAAACGTTAACGAATCATCCACGCTTTTTGCTCATTGTCTTACTGTTCTGGTAAAGGTCCTATTTCAATATTTTTGAAGCACACAGGACGTGCAGAGTTTTCAATCACCAAAAGAGGGTGTTTAAGCCTACCATCACCGTTCGTTCATGCCAGAACTGTGACCCATGCTTTCTATTGCTTGTAACCACTTGCGACGGATTCACTTTCCACTTTTAAGGTTTTTGATAGCAGCAGTTTGTAGACTAATCCCGTTTCATCTGCGTTATAGAGTCCTGAGCGGGCACCAGGTTGTTTTCTTTAATCAGTTTCTCGAAGTCCTCCTGAAGTTCCTTTCCGCCTTTTCATCTGCTGATTTGCTTTCTCCTGTTACCGTCATTTAACGAACGCCATGACGTTTTTTCCAGCGACTCAGCCAACCGTTGCTCACAGTAAAAATTGCATCAGCCATAATTCTGTTCAAAGTGAGAGCCTTTTTCTCCAGAATTGATCAACTGACAGGAATACCTAAACCTCTACATTGCACAAACCATATATACAGAGTCTCATCCACTTTATCATGATCAGATTTTCTTACGATTTTCCGTGATTTAGTGGCAGTTTCACAATCCAGCTGGATAGCAAACTTGTATATTTTATCTTTGATTTTGACAATTTTGAAAACCGTCGATAGGCCAACTCCATACTCATTTCCCAACGTTGTATTATAATGACCTTTATAAAACTTTTTTATTATATCAAGTTTATCCTTTATGGTTAACGTAACGTGTTTACGTTTAGAATCCCTTCTGAATGGCACGATAAATTCAAAATGAACGAGACAAAACTTACTGCAGTACTGTAACTGTACGGTCAAAGCGAAAAACTAAACTTACACACAACGCAATGCGTCAGAAATGAAAAACTGGGAAGACCACTCCTCACAACGGAGGGGTGGATCGAAGGATGAACCCACTTTACGGAGGGAAGAAATGAATAAAAAAAAAATGAACATGACCGATTCTGCTCGCGTCGGATTAGGAGACATGCGGATTAGACGGTTTATAGTGTAATCATGAACTTCTATAGAAGGACTTCTAACGCAATAGTGATAACATCGTGTCGAGACTTCGGAACTAAACGGCAGCTGCACAGCTACGCGCACGGGTCTGCGCAGCTGGCCAGAATCCATGCTGCAGCAGCGCCCATGTCCATGTCAGTGTGAAACGGTGAAGCAGACGAACTAGTGACGTATGCAGGATCCGTCTTACCACATGCGCCACCCATTTGAGACTTTTTTCGAGGACCGATTTCCTTCTTGGAAAGGCTATTTCGTTAGAAGTCCTGGTATAGAGGTTCATGAGTGTAATAAAGAAGTCGGTAAATGGCAACCATCTTGGACGCCATGGTGAAAATCACCTCAAAAATGTGTAAAATAAAAATGTCACCTAAGATATTTGGAATGTATATGTCAAAACCTACAGAATAAAAAAATATATCAAACGTGGCACGTCAATCCAGATGGAGCCACAATTTATTATATTTCAAAACCCTACTAAAAGGAGCGTTTGCGAAGAGAGTAAATGAGGCACGGGTGTTAATCATGTAATTGTTTCGAAATTCGCAACAGTTGTTTCACCGACTGTCATACTCAGTACGCCGTCCTGTTCTTTAATCGGATTAATCATACGATTGCGCTAAACTAAAATTTATCAGCGAAAAAGCAGATTTCTATTTATGCTGAATGTAAAATAATTAGAATGTTATTGTAGAGTTGTTTAAAGATACGTTGCTTGCATCAAAATATGATTAAAATAAATTTTGCTTTCTTAATTTTTAAATGTACGATTACCATCTGCCGATTGTTTGAAATATGAGTTATAAATTTAATTTTAATATGTCAAAGATCATTGAACTGACTTCATATTTTATATTTTATCAGGGTTCGTACGTTTTTACCACAAATTTTTAATAGAATTTATCGATTTTATATTTAAATAGCAGAAATTGTGGACGCCTCGTTTAATTGCAGGATTTGTAATACCGTAATTTCGCGCGTATACACTGCACCCTGGTTAAGTCTTTTTCAAACCGGAAATTTTATTGAAAATAAGAAGTCAAATATGTGCTAAGCAGAAGAAAATCACATTTTATTTAAAATAAATTCTGGTAGGAAATCGAATTGTCTGAGGTGCGGCGTATACGCGCGAAATTACGGTACTTTTCTTCATTTCATTAAGACGAAAAATTCTGTTAAAACATTGTGGTAAAAAACATACGAACCCTGTTTATTAAAGATGATTTTCTTAAAAACATATATGTTGCCATTGATTGATGTTGTTATTTCACTAAAGGATAATTTTTTCGCACCCTTTGACTGGTAGCGGATAAATATAACTGTATTTTATGTACACATGTGCACTTACTTTCAAAGAAATATTTGTAATAAAGATGTGAATAAAAAAATCACGTCTGTATTCTTTGAAATGGACGATTCAAATGATTATAATAAAGTTGCCAATATTTAGGATTTTTTAATGGATATTTTTGCTTTATTTAACACAAAAAAATTCTCTATTTAAGAAGATTAACACTCGAAAATACTTGTATTAAAATACGAAATGTTAGCAAAACGGTTATAAAATGTTTCCTCGCATTTAATTAATAATAAAGAACTCACAGCTGCAAAATGATAAGATAAAATATGTAAGTGTAAAAATAATGGATGAGCTTCATGTAGACCATATTTTATAATCGTCCTTTTCATGAAATCTGATTGTCCAACCGAGATGATTAGGAAAATTAAACCGGTAAAGCCACTGAGCTTCATTAGTTTACGGAGCGGTTACTCTCTATTCTGTTACAATGAGTCTGGTGATTTGCTCACGAATAAAATGCCATACAATTTCGGAAGAAAAATTTTGGCAAAACGTTGTTTTCTTTTCGTAGTGCTACAGGGTTCGTACGGGTACAGTGCTTAGAATATATAGAGTCGAAAACGGCTACAAAATAGTACTAAAAAATTGAATCCGATAAATGTGGAACGATGCTGAAAAGATAACGGGTCGATCGCAGCGACATCTTCCAGCAGTGGCGTACACAGGGTGGAGGTCCAGATGGTTTGGATACCATTAATTTTATAGAAATATTTTTGGCTTCTCTAATCGGAGAATTTTCTGCCATATTCAAGTCGAAGAAAATTTTATAATATTACTGGTTTCCAGAGCATCTGGACCACCCCTTTCTGGCTACGCCACTCTCTGCTAGCTCTTTTCAACGCAAAAATTGTATAAGAATCGAAAAGAGAAAACATTTCAGCTAGTGGTAAATATTTTAAATAGTTAAATTATACCCTATGTCTTTTGACTTGGATAGTGATTTTCATAAGCTTTGAAAATATGAATAATATTGATCATGCCCAAAAAGCGTAATACGCATTCTTTTGTGCCTGGTTGCGGTACTCGATACAAGACAGCAAACTAGAAACTATCCCTATTTAGCATACAAAAGAATGAATCTCTGCTACAAGAGTGGAAAAGATTAATTCCTTGATATGATAAAAAACTAACTTCAAAATCAGTTACATCTGAAATATACACTTACAAGAAGATTTTATTAATAGAAATTATGTTCATTTTGTCAATAGTGAAACGGTTACTTTTGCTAGAGGTAAAGCTATTTTTAAAGCAGCTATTGCCTTATTATTGTACCGCATCGTTGCACGTTTATTGCCCACAATTTTCTAGCACTTTTTAAAGTATTACCAGTTTGGCTTTTTTAAAATTCTGAAATTTCGTATTTTCACCACAAATTTCCTATAATGTTCTTTTCCTTACTTAATGACATATATTTGGCGACTTCTTAAAGTAAAAATTCTTGTTTCAGAATTTCGGGTTTGAATCGAAAATTTTGAAGTAATAAACGGAAAAACCGTTTCCTACACTATGTATTCTAGTCGCTGTAGTACGGGGTCCTGGAATTTTCAGGGTCTGTACCAGTATTTTTTTAAAGAAAATTTCGTTTTATTCACGCGAATACATAAGGCGAGTTTTTCTGTAAAAAAATACTGGTATTACCCCTTAAAATTCCAGGGCACCGTACGAACCAAAGCCATTAAATAATAAGCCCAGTCAGATAGCGTTAAATTTGTTAGCGAGACACTAGCGCCAAACCTCTGCTGCGGAAGGAGGACAAAACAGAAGTGGGTCGCAGAGAAACGATACGATTTATTTATATCGATATTTTATACGATTTTTATCGATGTTTTATTTTTGAACTTCCTTTAAAAGCTTGCTAATTATTAGGATCTTTTACATTAAAGCTAAAACTATAATTTAAAAAAAATGTGGAAATTTACTGGATTAATATTTCTATATAAATATAGTGGTGGCGAAGAAGTTGATTTATTTATTAAAAGTTAAATAAAAAGTGATGGAAATTTACATCACTATGCAATTAACCCTTTCCGGCACAGACAAATTATGTTCGTAAAATGTGAAATTACTGACTGACACCGGAATTTACAAACGACTTTCTTAGAAAATATGAACTCCTTATTTTAAGCTTTAATTTTAGAAGCAAAATTTTATTAAAATATTCTTGGTGCCGAATGCAGCACTCCCAACCGCTAGATGGCGCTATTTTCAACTTGCGAAAAGTTTCCCATTTATCTGACTGGGCTTATTATTTAATGGCTTTGGTACGAACCGCGAGTGTAGTATGAGGTAGATATTTTACAATTGACGCTAAATTTATTACAGAAAATGGACAATTCAAGAAGATTTACATTGGTAAATACTTGTATTAAAAATCTCAACGGCCGGCAGTAGGATTATACTATTTTCTTTGTATTTAAAAATAATATTAAAAATAACTATAACATTAAATATTTTAAGGGTAAAATGGATATTTTCGTTTTGAGTTCAAGACAAAATACTGAATTATCTTTATGAATAACTGATATTTAAAGTTTTCTTAAGCAATCGTTTGTTTTAACTGATGTATTATACATTGCTAATTTGTATCGCGAAATTCTAATTTAGTATCTTAGCCCTTCTAGTACCAAATTAAAATATTTTATGAACATTTTTAGTTTCGCATGATTTAAACCCGAAATTTAATTGTTCTAAATGAAGCTTCATGCAACGAGGTGTGTATTTGATTTTATTGATTAAGTTCAATTTATAATTTTTCCTGGTTTGAAACAGGAAAATCTTTAAAACAACAACAAAAAAAGTAATAATTGGAGCACTATAGACCCCAATGGTAATGATTCTAGCAGGGTTATTGTACTTAAATTTACCATGGTTATGTGTAATATTATTATAGTAGCATACAAAAGTATGATGAATATTTTAAGTTTCACATGTCAACTACATAAATAATTATAAATTCGCATCAGATTATTCAAATTTACTATTATGCTCACCGACAATGCATAAAAACAAATTGTGAGCTGCGTTACTTAAATTTCATTAATATGAAACATGTAAGTAATATTCGGCGATGAAAATTAGCCAAACACTTACAGTTTTGTGTTCTCTGTAGTAAAAGCGAAAAAAATAGAAAAAGCGTACGAACCCATTTTATAAAAGATGATTTTCTTAAAAACATAGGTGTTGCCATTGATTGATGTTGTTCTTTCACTAAAGGATATTTTTTTCGCACATTTGGACTTGTAGCGGATAAATATAACTGTGTAGTTTATGTACACATGTGCGCTTACTTTCAAGGACACATTTGTAATAAAGATGTGAATAAAAAAATAACATTTACATTTTCTTTGAAATGGACGATTCAAATAGCCATACCAAAGTTGCCAATACTTCGGATTTTTTAATGGATATTTTTACTTTATTTAACTCAAAAAATTCTCTTTTTACGAAGACTAACATTCGAAAATACTTGTATTAAAATACGAAGCGTTAGCAAAACGATTATAAAATGTTCCTCGCATTTAATTAATATTAAAGAACTCACACCTGTTAAATAATAAAATAAAATATCTAACTATAAAAATAATAAGTTAGCATGCGGGATACCATATTTTATAATCGTTCTTTTCAAGAAATCTGATTGTCCAACCGAGACGATTAGGAAAATCAAAATGGTAAAATCGTTGAGCTTCATTTCTGAATGAAGCGGTTACTCTCTATATTCTGTTGCGGTCCGGTGTTTAGCTCACGAATGTAATGCCATATAATTTCGGAAGACAAATTTTGGCAGAAAGGTGTTTTCTTTCCATAGTGCAGTATGAGGTAGATATTTTACAATTGACGCTTTATGTAACTCAGAAAATACACAATTTACGAAAATTTACATTGGAAATACTGGTATTAAAAATCCCAAGGGCATTAATTACATTGCTGTAGTTTACATCTATGTACATAAGTTGCTTTTATTGCACATATGATCTCGTGACTTATGTTTTTTAAGTTTATTTTCAAAAATGATTGTGAGAATAGTTCGGTTATCACGTAGATCTTGATAATGGCGCCGTTTGTAGGTTCGAAACATGTCGATCATTACATTAAAAGGTTATTATAAGCCTTTTCGTGTTCTACTTTTATCACGTAAGCATTTAAATCTGTATTTTAGTGATAATTAGTGGTTTTAATACATAATTATGAAATAATAATACTTTAAAAAGAAACTTAAACAAATCGCCAACGGTTTTAGAAACAATCTTCTTCCTAGAAAAGACTACAAGAGAATCAAATACTATAGATTTAAAACATTGAGCATGAAAAATTTCGTATACAGAGGTACATTTCGTACGCTTGTTAGTTATTCAGCTTTGTCATTAGAGATGATAATTAACTGTGTTATTACATATTTTGTCGTAAATGTCCTAACTTCTTTGTTAGTCTAACTGCGAACTTTCATAGCCCCGACGAAATATTTTTATCCTGTCAAATTTCTTTATTTCATACTTTAGGTTGATTGTATTTAATAAACGAATTGTATTTTCACCTTTTTTAAAGCTTTGCTTAAAACTACATTATATATCACTAATATGTCCCTGTGTAACACTGGTATTCTTTTCACGTTTTCAACACTTGACCAATAAATTTCGCATTTATTAGAATTTTTTTTACTTCTAAACGTCGCACAAGTCCCATTTTTACACCGTCGAATAGTAAAATAAAATGTTATTTAACCCCTTAAGCACCATGGTTATGTGTATTATATAATTTAGTGATAGTATGCTGAATACCAAGTATGTTAAATTACAAAAAAAAAAAAAAAAAAAAAAAAAAAATCAATAATACAAAATTTACACCGGAAATTCTAAAAGAATAATTTTAATTTATGCAATCACGAAAAGGTCTGTCATTATATAAAATACAAATTACTACTATAACTTTCTGGTATGAATTCAAAATTTTGAATTTAAAAAGACGCCAAACTGGCAACCTGGGTATACGCACATGCGTTCTGGTATTGCAGATGGAGGTGTTCATGACGTACGCAGGTACGTCGTGGTGCTTAAGAGGTTAAAAGGCAGTTTGTTTGAAAACTGTATATCAATTTACTGATATTTTACGGTTTTTAAATGAATTTCCAACCATGATTTTTTTTTTCGTTCGCGTAAAGTCGACTACAAAAGATTAACCCATTTCCACTTAACCCTTTGAAGGGCACCGGTATATTATATATACCACTTAATTTTAATCCCAAAATGCCACACTTACACCATAATTTTATAATCAAATTTTGAATTTATAAGGTACATATGAGAAAAAGCTTTTACTTATTTTAAAATAAATTCGTCCGTGAATCCTGGTGTCAGTCAACCATTTCAATATTTTAGCTACAAGAGTACTTTGCCCCTGAAGGGGTTAAAAGAATATAAATAGTTCAGCATTTTTTTCCGTTCAATATTCAACAACGAATATAAAACTTCACTAATAAATAAATAAAATAAATAAACTAATATCAATAAAACAAAGATATTAACACAGAATATAAATAAAACACCAAACATATTCAAATTATTAAGAGTGATAGCTTCGTATAATCCTCACGCTAGATGTTAATAGCCGAAGGAATAGCCAAAAACTTTTCTACTTACAGCTGCATTTTTGATTAAGATAATTTCATAACGCAAAAAGCACTCAAAGCTTTATTTGAATACATAATTGATATGTTTCATATAAAAATGCTTTTTATATTTTATTTGTCGTTAATCAAACTACGTCTTTTTAAAGCACTGAAATTATCAGAATCAAAAAAGCTGCTGTATGTAGCGAATTAACTTCGGCTAATAACTTCTGGCATGCGAGTAACACGAAAGTATAGCTTTTAATAATTTCCTATATTTTATTTGAATACATAATTTATGTTTTTCATATAAAAGGGCTTTTTGTGTTGTTAGTTGGCATTCTAAAAAATATATTAAATGCAAAATTTCTAATAGAGTTATCAGTTTAACAACAAATAGATTTTCGTCTATATTCTGTTGTCAGGGATGAATTCCCTAGTAGTAATAATAATAATATTAAAACATTTTTTCTTTCCTAAATAAGAAAAATACGCGTCCATTTGGAAGGTATCGATTTTGACCATGCGCGGCGCTGCTTTCTCCTCCAGCAGCTGATTCGGAAAGCAAAGTTAATGTTACAATATCGTCTGCTCTCGTAGAACCAAATCACACATTTCCGCAGCTGAAATTGAGCGAGCGCGTGCCGCTTGTTTCCGTGCGATTTGATTGGATATTGTGTCAGAGATGTTGCCTGGATCCTTTTTCAAGAGTTACTTCTTATTTTTTAAATCTCCAAAAGTCTAAAATTATGACGCTAATGTGAATTTTTTGTGTTGTTTGCTCAGATTTATGAAGTGTGGAAAAAATTGTTTTGTTTGCATTTCAGAAAATTGATTCTTATCTTCTTTATCTGTGAAAGCTCTAGTAAGAAAATACTACTTGTCATCAATATGAATGTCAAATCTTTGCACAGGGTTTCACTATTATTAGTTATTTTGCGTTGCATAATATTTTAAGAAGCGTTTTCTGTTTAAATCCACGGTGTTTAAAATATTTGCATATATCTTTGAGCACATCTAGGAAAAATCTTTTTTTCTTTCCCAAGTATTATGTAGTTAAATCGTGATTTTCGTTTGAAATTGCTTGTTTCATTCGTTTTCTAAATCACGTTCGTTACGATAAATAATTTGAGACTACGGTAAAAAAATAGAATATTTTTTCTATAAAATATTTTCATATCATATTTATTCTGAATAATTACAATTTAATTATACTGAAAAGGATTTTATCAAACGGAAGATTTATGAGTCCAAATCTTTAATTTTTTTCCGGTTCGAAATGCTTGATTTGCTTATGGTAAACATCCGGGAAACAAATTTGTTTCTCGCTGTCTTAAATTGTTAAGGAATATTTAACATATTGCATTAAAAATATTGTAATTTGCAATCGCAAATACATTTCGAGAAGTCAAAATATTGCTAATTTTAAACATTTCATATAATTTTTTGTTATTGTTTGAAAGTTAACCAATTATTCTTTTCTTCAATAAAAAAAACTCACCTAACAGGCTTTGTGAACCGAAATGTTTCACTATCAAGACAATGAATATGTTTGATATCATTCCAATAAAACGTTATCTTTGAATTTTGTATGAAATTAAAATGCTAAATTTATGAAAGATATTAATTACGTACAAACGTGATTAAATTTAGATAAAAAGATCACCGAATATTTATATTTTATATCATATTTGGAATTATTAAACCTTTGAGATTTTTTTCCATGTATCAATTACTTTACTAAATACATTTTTTAATTGAAATAGTTCACAAACATGAAAAAGAAAGCACTTGCTTTTTTTCGGTTACATGTCATGTTTGAAATCGCGAGGAATGTTACATAAATTTTCCAAACAAATATTGTAATGCAAAACTGATAAGAAAAATATCACTGGATATCATAAAAGGCTGTTATTCATAAGTATAAAAAAATTATGGTCTTTTACTTTTTCGATAAATTAACGGCCCACAGCCTATGCATAAAACAAACGAGAATTTTTGAAGTTAAATCTTTACCAAACACAAGATTGGACGTTGCTTTACATCTTTATGGTACATTATCTTCGTTGAGTTTTTAAATAATATTACAGAAATTTTATGAGAAAGATTCAGCTGTGCAATCGTGGCTAGCACTACTGTTTTTATAGAAAGAACTGCTCAATCTGAGCAGGCAAAAAAACATCGTGAGATAGAAAAAACTCCTGAAAACTCACCAACACATGGTGCTACAGAACAAGGTGGGATTATCAATAAATGCGGCGCCTTTGGAAGGTAAGTAGAGAAATTTTCTTTTCTTTTGTGACAAATTTCTTTTTCTTTCTTTCTTTCTTTTTTTTTTTTTTTTCTTTTTTGAGAAATTTCTTCTTTAGAGAAATTTTATTTTCTTTAACACTAAACGTACCAGGAATTTTATTCAAGTTTCCTAGAAACATATTTTGCACCAGAAGTTTTGGTACTTTTCCATTATACCAACATTATTGTCATCAAATATAATAAGTTGCGAAACAAAATAAAATACACATAAAATGAATCATTTGGCCAAAAAAAAAAAAAAAAATTGGCCCGAAATCGAGCATTTAAAAATATAACCTATGAAAATTACAGACTTCCACGAATTATTTTATTAACCCCTTCGCGACGAGCGTCCGTTACAGATTTTTTAATCTTTTACCACCGGTTTTTCAAAACAGAAATTGTTGTCTAATTGAATTGCAGAAATGCTAAGATTTAATAAGGCAAAATTTTCAATAAAAATTAACTGGTTGGAATAATCGAGGATTCTGAGCATCTTATGCGTCACGTATACGTGTCGCTCGTCCCCAAAGGGTTAAAACAATACAAATATACAGGGGTGTAAAAATATAGGCGCCAATGGGCCGAATGCCACCACTAAATTTTTAGTATGCTTCGCCTAATAAGAAAACTGATAAAATTTAGGCAAAGTATACTAATAATATTTAGGGGAAGAATACTTATAAAATTTAGTGGTGAGAAATGACCCATTGGCGCCTAACTTTTACACCCCAGCAAACATACATTAAAAAATAAATAAATAAATAAATATTATACAATAAAGTAATAAAATAAAACTCAATTCAAACTGCAGACATGAAGTTATAAATGTCTCTTAACATTGCAGTAAACATATTTCATTTTTTGAATTAAGACGTTCGTGGGTTTTCTTTAATAAAACTATTTTTTATGTATCCAAAGTTCTCAAACAATTTTATTGCAGCTTCTGCATCATAAGGTAACATCAAAATGATAAATTTCATCTCAGCGTCAATAATATAAATCTAAATGTAAGTCATAACTTAATAATATATATTTTCTGTTCGAAATATAGCAATTTAAGGTGCTTTGCGAGGTTACGATTAAATAATAATAGCAATAAAATGATTCGCGTTTAATAAATAGTACATCACAATGTTTGACACGGTTTGCAATAAAATCCTTCGCACGGTCAGGGTTGCAATAAATGGTGAATTAACATACATTTTGGCTTGGTGTTGGTATAAAGGAAAAGTACAAAATTTTTATTTAAGACTATTTAACCTTTCTATTTAACTTATTTTTGTATGATTTATATTTTATTAATTTTATAAAGAAAAAACTATTCTGGTTCGAATCGACATATTTTTATTTGATACCGGTCAAATTACCGGTTGTTGGTATGTTTTGTTTTAAACATTTTATTTTTCACTTTGGCATTGTAAAATTTTCGTCAAAATAAATTAACTGAGAAATAATATATGTGTATAAAAATGTACTACTTCGTTAATTTATAATGCAGAACATATAATACTTATCCAATTTTTCCTATAACATAGCTGCCAACTTTTAGGCTTTTTTGTATCACAAATTTTTAATAGTAATTTTTTTATTTACATAACAACCGAAATTCTGCAATTAAATAGGGTAAACAGTACTATTTAATATTAGTGGTCACAAAGAAATTAAAAGGTAGTAAATATACTGCTGTGCAGAACATAATGAAAATTTTGTTGAGAGAAGGTAACGTAAAATTATTTTATTTTATATCTGAGTTTCATTGTTACAGCAGAGCTTTAATAATGTATTTTGATTAGGCAACCATTTTTATATTTTTGATTCTTAAAACAGGGTTCTTGCTAGATCATAGCTTCTTATAGAAAACTTTGAACATATTTTACGATTGCAAGCAAAAATTCAAAAATGTACAGAAATAATCAAAAAGCATTTTTCAAGAAAAAAGGCTTTCCAAGTCTTTTCCTTCAAATTATCGCTACAAGGTAAAACACATATTTGAAATCGTACATATGCTTTTTTGATGAAAAAAAGTATAAGAATATTTGCTCCAAAACAATCAATTTTCTTCATCATTTCTTTTGATACTACGTTTTCTTTAAAAATGTATTTATTTCATGTAAATCTAGCATTCCATTAAAAAATGTTAACTCCTATAAGATAGTTGTTAGTCGCATGTTATATAATTATTGTGTGAACAAATTTTATAACGTTTTTACAACGGGACTTTTGTAAAACTTTGATTTCTTTAAAATTTATTACTCTTTTAGCTTTAATTTATATATATATATATATATATCAGTGGGAAATCCTTTTACCGCATGTAGCCATACCACTTTTTCTGCATAGTTTTCATCTCTTTATTTAATTGTAAACTTTTTAGAAACTTACTAGAATAAATTACTTTAGGAAAAGAGAATTTTTTCCCAATTTGAATAAGAGGATCCCTGACACACACTCGCACACACACACACATATATATATGTCCATCTTCCAGGAAATTTGTCATCAATATATATACACAGAGATAGAGTGGTCGTAAATCATTTCCCTAATTACAATAATTTATTTCATAAAAACTGATATAAGTAGGCATATGCTTGTTTCAATATACTATAAAGACATTTATGAAGTTTTTAATACAAGTACTTACGTTATTAAATTTTGAAAGTCATCCTTGGTTGCTGCAAGAATAACAAGACGGCATTCCATTTCTCGCCACGTATTGCCCAACATTTGGGCTGTCACACTACACACAGCATTTGTGATCCTGACCTTGGGTGTTTCAATATCATTTACTGGTGTTGCAAATACTCTGTTCGTTATGTACATCCCCTCCCCCCCCCCAAAAAAAAAAATTGTAGAGGAGTTGGTCCATTTCGTCCGATCCATTTTCCAGGAAATTTGTCATCAAGAAACTCACGAACGACGGTAGAAACTGGACTAAAAAAACTTAAGAACATGAGTTTTCCTTAATAAAAATTTTACAGTATTACATTCAATGGTTATTTTGTAATTTATTTTTTATAATCAGCGAAAGACTTTATTACCACCCTCTATATTTGTTTCATGATTGTATCACCTGTTTAAACAGTAATAATTGTTTTAACTCTATACTGCGCATTGATGCGTATATGAGTCAATTAAAATTTAACTTCTATTAAATAAATTCAATCCCTTTCTACCACTGTAAAAGAAAATATTCGTCTTATATAGTAACAGATTATCTGCTTTTAATATGATGAAAAATACTCTTTAAAATTTGTGGTATGCACTGTTAAAACGTTGCAGCAAACTGTCCAGTCATTTGACCGTTTTTGCAAAAACGGTTTAATAACCGTAATTTAATTCTATTCTGACCATAATATGTAGTATAATATGGTCAGAATAGCGCTAAATTACGTTTATGTAACCGTTTCTATTAAAACGGTCAAATGACTGGACAGTTTGCTGCAAATTTTTTAAAAGTGTGTATACCTAAAAATGAGTATAAAAAACATGCTATCAACATAAAAATTCGTGAAGTGTATGATTAAAAAAAAATAAAGGGAACTACAGCCCCTAAATTTGATAACGTCCTCAAATTTCCATAAGGTTTGGGCATTTTGTACAATTTTCTCAAAAACTCACTTTTAAAAAGTTTTACTCTGATAACAAAACTAAAAAGTAAATTACTGATTTTATTTTGATCAGATATTTTTTGTTGATTTTATTGTTGTCGTTAACACTTCATAACTTGCATGTAAAACGTTATTTCAGTTCCATAATTTAGTTGCAGATGGATTCAAAATAAAGAAACTATAAACGCATCTCTTTTGTTGTTTTTAAAAATACTTATTTTAACGTATACAACTATTTTTCCTTGTGTATTAATTTTTGTGGTTTTTAATAAACTAAAAGAAGAAACATCTTCAGTAGTGAAAAATATCGATTATGAGATGTATAAACTTTAATTCTTCTATAGATATATTTTATTTTGATCAGATATTTTTTGTTGATTTTATTGTTGTCGTTAACACTTCATAACTTGCATGTAAAACGTTATTTCAGTTCCATAATTTAGTTGCAGATGGATTAAAAATAAAGAAACTATAAACGCATCTCTTTTGTTGTTTTTAAAAATACTTATTTTAACGTATACAACTATTTTTCCTTGTGTATTAATTTTTGTGGTTTTTAATAAACTAAAAGAAGAAACATCTTCAGTAGTGAAAAATATCGATTATGAGATGTATAAACTTTAATTCTTCTATAGATATATTTTATTTTGATCAGATATTTTTTGTTGATTTTATTGTTGTCGTTAACACTTCATAACTTGCATGTAAAACGTTATTTCAGCTCCATAATTTAGTTGCAGATGGATTAAAAATAAAGAAACTATAAACGCATCTCTTTTGTTGTTTTTAAAAATACTTATTTTAACGTATACAAGTATTTTTCCTTGTGTATTAATTTTTGTGGTTTTTTAATAAACTAAAAGAAGAAACATCTTCAGTAGTGAAAAATATCGATTATGAGATGTATAAACTTTAATTCTTCTATAGATATATTTTATGATCTAAAGAGGTTTTGTGAATTTAATAATACACGAAATTCATTAGTACTTATGTTTTTTTTTTTTTTTTTTTTTTTTTTACTTTTAAAAGCTAGCTATCTATTTCGTGTTTATTTTCGTTTTGGAAAATCTTGCTATTTTATAAATTTAATGGAAACCATTTTTTCTGTTCTGCAATTTATTAAAAGTTGTTAGGAAAATAAAACGTGTATAAGAAATAATGTTATAAGATAAATAGGCATAAAATCACAAATTTTGTTATTTAAAATCACTTACATGGGTTTTATTTAATGTATGTAGTTTTATAATAGCTTGATCTTTTTTTACTGGTTTAAATATAATAAGGGAACTAGCATCATTAGCAGTGAAAAGAACCAATTTCGTATACGATACAATATACACATACAGAATAGCACCGATTGCTAAAAATATTTCACATCAATATATGCGATAAGTGATATTCGTTTTATTTAATAGAAGTTTTTGAAATAAAAATAAGATGACGTTTACAATTGGAAAATACTGATGACAAAAAATCGTAAGTGTTTGCAGCTATGATGCAGTAATTTCTATTATAGATAAATTCAATTATCTGAAAAGATGTCGTTTGTTTTATAATACTTACAGTTCATTAATATCTTATATTTAAGTGTTTCCAGTTTACTATACGTTTGGGAATTTTTGCCATTTTAAAAAATGTATGAAAACATATTTATGTTCCATAACATATTTTCAGTGGGTTAGCAATAAAAATAATTGTAAACGCATATATTTTGTCACTTAAAAACATTTTTTTAAAGATATGCACATACATTTTCATGGTATATAATATATTTACAGTCTTGAATGTATTAAAGGAAAATATACCCTTAGGCGAAAAAATCTATTTCCTTAACGTTTTACTAGTTTCTTATCTAGAGTGATGGAAATATTTTTTGAAATATATTTTTCAAAAATTCTTAATAGATATACAGTTATTAATCAAAATCTGAAGTTTTATTTATTGTTATTCTTTAAGTTTAATAGCTATATTTAATGGAATTTATTTTCAAAAGTATGTTTTCTTATATTCTACGTAGTCTCTTTTTATTAACAAATAGTTAATAATATATGGAGAGAATTCTAATCATCGTATTTTGAGAAGTTAAATAATTATTTGCATTAAATATCATACTGAAAAAATTGCGATAGTGATTAAAAATTTAAAAAATGCAAAGCTTAATTTATTCCTTCTTCATTAAGTAAGTACATTTCATGCAATATTTTATGTATATATATTTTTTATCGAGCTCATTTGCTGTTTAACAAATAATATTTGTAAAATAGCATAATAGAAATAATTCTAACCATCTTATCATGAGAATACAAATAATCATCTGGTTTAATTAAGATGCTTCTTAAAAAATACAATAGTGTTCAAAACAAGGAAAAATTAAAGTGTCTATTGCATCTAAGCTAATTAACAATATATAAAGACTTTTCTCCAAAGTGTGTGTGTTTTTAATTATATCCCTTGCAGTCTCTCTTTTTTTAAATTATTAATTAAATGACGTAATAGGGAGAATTATAATAATCATTTGGATTAAATGCTATACAGAAAAAAAATGAATACGAATTAAAATTACTATACTGAAAATATGAATACCAAAATAAATTGTTTTTGAAAACATGATTTGCAACTAGCATATAGTGTGAAAATTGCAAAGACGAATTAAAATTACTATACTGAAAAATATGAATACCAAAATAAATTGTTTTTGAAAACTTTATTTGTAACTAACATATAGTGTGCAAATTGCAAAGACGAATTAAAATTACTATACTGAAAAATGTGAATACCAAAATAAATTGTTTTGGAAAGCTTGATTTGCAACTAGCATATAGTGTGCAAATTGCAAAGACGATTTAAAATTACGATACTGAAAAATGTGAATACCAAAATAAATTGTTTTGGAAAGCTTGATTTGCAACTAGCATATAGTGTGCAAATTGCAAAGACGAATTAAAATTATTATACTGAAAAATATGAATACCAAAATAAATTGTTTTGGAAAGCTTGATTTGCAACTAGCATATAGTGTGCAAATTGCAAAGACGAATTAAAATTACTATACTGAAAAATATGAATACCAAAATAAATTGTTTTGGAAAACTTGATTTGCAACTAGCATATAGTGTGCAAATTGCAAAGACGAATTAAAATTACTATACTGAAAAATATGAATACCAAAATAAATTGTTTTGGAAAACTTGATTTGCAACTAGCATATAGTGCGCAAATTGCAGGTGTGTAACAAATTAATTCAGAGAGTTAAGTTGAGGCCTAAAATTCAAGCGATATTTACGATTACTCGGTTACTAAGAAAAGGTATATCACCTTCGCACTTTTTGCATTACATCTATTGACAATTCAGTTATATTTATATTTTTGTGTGTAAAAAATGAATAATACATCTTGTAGCCGGGAAACATACCTGCAGTTGTTGATCGTGAACAGTTTCATGAATCGGGCGACCGTTTTTTTTACAAGCATCTGAAAAAAACTTTGGTCACCACATCAAATTCTCTAGAGCTATACCAACATTTAATTTCAAAAGTTGACTTTTTACAAAATAGCGGTCATTTGAACAAATAAGGTACCGTATATACTCGCGTATAAGTCGACCTCCAAATTCGAAATGAAAACAAATTTAATACCAGTAATTCAGAATGATTTTCTACGCCTTTTTTAATCTCATTTAATTCTAAATTATTTAACGCGAAAAAACTATTGTAAAATATTGGTATTTAACCTGTTTTCATCTCGAATTTGGGGGTCGACGTATACGCGAGTATATACGGTAATTTTATTTTCCCCTTTTCTTTACATCTTGCAAAGCTGGAAAAATCATTTAATCAATGAGAATTATACTTTTAGGTAGTAAATATAGTACATATAGTGTGCATATAGTACATATATAGTACATATAGTAAATATAGTAGCATATAGTGTGCAAATTGCAAAGACGAATTAAAATTACTATACTGAAAAATATGAATACCAAAATAAAATGTTTTGGAAAACTAGATTTGCAACTAGCATATGGTGTGCAAATTGCAGGTGTGTAACAAATTAATTCAGAGAGTTATGTTGAGGCCTAAAATTCAAGCGATATTTACGATTACTCGGTTACTAAGAAAAGGTATATCACCTTCGCACTTTTTGCATTACATCTATTGACATTTCAGTTATATTTATATTTTTGTGTGTAAAAAATGAATAATACACCTTGTAGCCGGGAAACATACCTACAGTTGTTGATCGTGAACAGTTTCATGAATCGGGCGACCGTTTTTTTACAAGCATCTGAAAAAAACTTTGGTCACCACATTATAAAAGAGCATCAAATTCTCTAGAGCTATACCAACATTTACTTTCAAAAGTTGACTTTTGACAAAATAGCGGTCATTTGAACAAATAAGGTACCGTGTATACTCGCGTATAAGTCGACCTCCAAATTCGAAATGAAAACAAATTTAATTCCAGTAATTCAGAATGATTTTCTACGCCTTATTTAATCTCATTTAATTCTAAATTATTTAACGCGAAGAAAACTATTGTAAAATATTGGTATTTAACCTGTTTTCATCTCGAATTTGGGGGTCGACGTATACGCGAGTATATACGGAAATTTTATTTTCCCCTTTTCTTTACATCTTGCAAAGCTGGAAAAATTATTTAATCAATGAGAATTATACTTTTAGGTAGTATAAGTTCCAGAAAACCGATTATTTTTCTTTTTAAAAAATAATTGAGAAAATCGGCCGCTTAGTTTTAGAGAAAAATGGTCGCCTATTTTGAAAAACGTGGATTAGAGAAAAACAAATTTAAAGTTTTACCATAACGTTATGTTTAACAAAATTTGTAAAAAAACTGGAATATTGCAAAATAGCTTTAGAGCAACGGTCTACACCAGTGGCGTAGCTACACATTCCGCGCCCTGGAGCAAATAAAATTGGTACGCCCCTTGCCACTATAAAAACACTTCTGCTAGCTCTGTTTGAGGTTTAAACTCGTATATTATATTCTTATTTATATTTAAAACCCTGTTTTTTATTTAAAAAATAAAGTATTTTCATAATAAAGTATTTGACGAAATAAATACAAATAAAATATTAAAATAAACTATAATTGTTTAAGTTCGGACTAGCTACTGATTTTTACGACGAATTGAGCAGTATTTCCGATTTAAATGGTCCCATGGGCGCAGTGCAATCTACCACTAACTTCTGTTGTTCCTTTCAAGGCTTTTGAAGCAATATAGAATGTCAATAAAGAAACACACTATTGTCGAGATATTTTTAAGACGCGTTTTTTCCGTTTTCAGTACCGAAAGCTCTGAAAATTCATAAAATTCGAGTTATTATAACTCGGTAAGTTTTGATCGTACAAAAAATGAAAGTTTTGTTTTACTTGTTAGTGAATATAGAAAATTTTACTAAATTAATAGTTTTTCTAAATATAGAACTTAGCGACAGCAAAAAAAAAAAAAAAAAAAAAAAAAAAAAAAAAAAAAAAAAAAAAGAAATTTCGTAATTTTTAAAAAAATAACTACTTTGATATAAAGGATTTGAATAGGATCATAGTTGCCAACCTCCCGATTTTTTTCATACCAATATTTTTATGTAAAAATATTTGTTTTCTTTAATCGTACAATTTCTGAAATTTAATAAAGAGAAAATTTCTGTAAGATTTTACTGGTATTCAAAAAATCGGGGCGTATCTACCCTACAAACAGGGGCGTAGCTACCGTGGAGCAGTTCGCTCCAACTGCTCCACGGTAGCTACGCCACTGGTCTACACACATAAAGGATGTAAAAATGTAAAAAATCAAAAATCAAAAATTTTTAAAAATAGAAATAGAATTTTTCCTTAAGTGGTTTCATACCTTTTGAATCTTTCTACCATCAGTGAAAAGGGATGTTGTTTCGAGTTCTTTTAACCTTTTAAATACTAATAGAAATTACACAAACCTGTGTAATGTATTTACACCATATTTCAGGCATTATAAAATGTAAAAATAAACACTTATAATATAATATAATAATTTTAAATTATTCAGTTAATATTTCAAAAATTTTCACATGATATGTCCCAACCCGCACGATAATTTAACTTAGAATTAATATATGAACATAAAACTTATGCTAAAATGACCGCTAAACTCTATTTTATAGAATGAATTAATATTATTGGGATAGTTAAATATTTTCATTATTTGTTAATGACTAATTAATTAAATTAATTAAATTGATTAAATTAATTAATTAAATTAATTAAATTAAAAAATCATTTTTTTCCTATTTTTCAAACTTAATTCAACTTTTTAAATAGTTTCTGTCAATGAATTTATATATCATTAATTCATTCTATAAGATAGAGTTTAAAGTTCATTTTAGCATAAGTTTTATGCACATATATTCATTCTAAGTTAAATTATCGTGCGGATTGTGACATACCTTGTGAAAAAATGTTGCAATACGAACTGATTTTTTAAAACTATTATATTATATTATAAGTGTTTATTTTTATATTTTATAAGGCCTGAAATATGGCTTAAACATATTACAAAGGTTTATCTAATTTCACTAAGTATAGAAAAATTTATGAGAACTTAAAACCACATCACTTTTCACTGGCGGTAAAAAGATTTCAAAAGGTACTTCCCTTAGCATCATTCAAATAAATTTCTATACAATGTAGTTTTGATGTCAGACACGTCATGCTTAATTCCTGAGTGTCGGTAAAAGCGTTGATCGCGAACGTTTAAGGAATTTTAAACTATTAATTACAGATGCAGGAACGATAATGCTTTTGTGAAAGAGCATTAAATAAAGTAGGTTTTGTTACTGATTGACCTTGAACTGACATCTTAATTTTAGCTTCAGGAAAATATTTATACCAAGATAGTAGTAAGGTAGAAATTTTGAGTTATCACAATATTCAGTCACATTCTATCACAATTTTACGAAGCATAAATGTATTTTTAAAACATATACACGACTCTACACTGCAGGATTTATTTTTAGAATTATGATTTATAAAGGGTTTCGAAGCAGAAATTTTATTTATTAAATAAAGTGAAATGAGTACCAAGTAAAAACGAGTCACATTTTACATAATTAAATAAAAATTTTCATGCGAAACCAATTTATTTAAGCCGTGGGTTATATAACAGAAATTACGGAATATATAATTTTTTGTATAATAGTGATATTTTTATTTTTTAGTGAAATCTTTAGAAATTTATTTTATTTTCATAAATTACAGAGCAATATTTTAAAAATCTACTTTTTTTTTCTTTATAGCGCTTCAAATTGTGAACGTTGTCACTGCCTTTTTAAAATTTTATTTTAATTTTATTAACATGAGGCAATATTTGGTGATTAAAGGTTTCATAAAATAATATCTTTGCAAATTATCAATATGTATATTGTATTGAACAAAACTGATTTGTCTTATAAATTTGTGAATTAAACTAAAATTTATTATTTTATAAATTATAATTTTACAAAGTTTATATTTTTTTCTTTAAATTTATAAAATTAATTAATTATTTTTTCTTTACTTTCATAAAAATGAAGTTCATGATTTTATATAGCTTATAATTTATTTCGTTAATTTATAATTTTATAAAGTTTATAATTTATTTCGCTCGTTTAAAATTTTTATAAATTTAACTAAATTAATTTAAATTAAATTATTAAGTCAATAAAAGCATAAATGTTAGCATAAAAGTTGAGGTGTATTATGCATGCAGTTTCTGATTATATAAATAATCGAAAACAAATGAAATCTACTCAAAATTAATATAAAATAATGATTTTAAAGTACATTCATGGAATGGTGAGAAATTTCATCGTAAAAATTGAAAAATAAAAGTTTTTCTCGAATCAACATAATAACACAAAAAGACAGGCGATACTGGACGTGATTGCCACCCTAAAATAGAAAGAGCGTAGGTAGGTGCTGGTGGTGGGGAGAGTCCCTGGAAGTATAATGACTTGATCCCAAGGGTGTTCGAACCCGACACACAGGGACAGATCTTTAACTCCGAATGTGCTTTGGACCCGGCAGCCAAGGTGTTAAATCTTAAATTTTAATTGAATGATATATGCATCACTGCGCAATGTAGGGTTATGTAACTCCATTTACATTGTGATGACTGATGAGTAGAAGTTGGAGTATTTAGTGAAAACAAAACAGAGCTTCGTGTATAGGCTTATTTTAATGCTTGAATAATCTTAACCCTCCAACGACCATACGTGAAGTAATATATATATCTTTTTTCAAATTCATAGGTTGTATTGCTTTGTTGTCACTAAAGAGTAACAAATTATACATTTACGAAATAGTGATAATCGCTTTATTTAATTCGGAAATTCTATGATTAAACAAAACGAAGTTTAATGTTCAAAAACACTGATAATTAAATATAAATCCGTATTACCTTATACAGAATGGATATGTGACATCCATCGCGAAGGGATTAAATTAATACGGTGACGAAAACCTCGTAAAAATGATGATTTCTATAGTTGCTATTTAGCAATTTAAACATTAAATTAAGAACAATGTCAACTATCTCCTATAAATTTTATATCCCATCAAATTCTGACTTAAAAGCTTTTCCCCGAAGGCAAAAATAATTTTAAGTTCAATATTCCAGTTTATTATTAGCCATATTAGCTTTGTTTGTTGTCTTCTATGATAACGAATAAAATTAAAGTGTTTGTGGTTTACAGAAAAATGCATATTTTTAAGTTCATTCGAATATTTAGATGACATATAGTGAAAAAAAAAATACTTTTTTTTGTCTATTGTCTGTTTGTTCGGAATAGGCTAAAAAACAGTTGCATAACAAACAATAAACTTAACAGAGGCAGATAGAGAATGTATCTGGCTACAATCTGTGAGTTTGTACCATTCGCATACCTACAAACTTTCAACAAAACTTCCGTACAATGGAGTTAACTTGATCCAGCTTATTGACGTTTCTAACCAGAAAATGTATCAGAAAAAATAATATATATAAAGTTTCAAGTTCTTACACGGAACCTATTTGAATGAACTTCTCAAAATAAAAATTCTAGTTTGAAACGTGTTTAACCTCGGTGAAATTTATCTATATTGTACGGAAGTTTAGCGCGATGTTGGCAGGTATGCATTCGGACATCTAAAATAGATTTGAGAAAACAGGTAAAACCCGGGGAAATCAACCAATCAACCAATCTTTCAATATTCAAATACTCAGGAGTTAAATGATCAATTTTAAGGGATCTTAAGGCAATTAAAATATCTAATTAATATTTATTAATGATAATTATGGTGACAATATGTAGTTTGCTACACTCTGATTTGTAAAATAGTTTTTCTGAAAACAAGGAAAAATCGGAAGAATTATTAAATCAATCAATCTTTCAATACTCAAAAACTCGGGAACTGTTTGATCAATTTTAAAGCACCTTACGGCGATTAAAAGATTTCATTAAGTTTTATTAATGATAATTCTGGCGACAATATGTAGTTTGCCATATTCTGATATGTAAAATAGTTTTTAAGAAAACAGAGAAAAATCGGGAGAATTATTAAATCAATCAATCTTTCAATACTCAAAAACTCGGGAACTGTTTGATCAATTTTAAGGCATCTTACGGCGATTAAAAGATCTCATTAAGTTTTATTAATGATAATTCTGGCAACAATATGTAGTTTGCCACATTCTGATATGGAAAATAGTTTTTAAGAAAACAGAGAAAAATCGGGAGAATTATTAAATCAATCAATCTTTCAATACTCAAAAACTCGGGAACTGTTTGATCAATTTTAAGGCATCTTACGGCGATTAAAAGATCTCATTAAGTTTTATTAATGATAATTCTGGCAACAATATGTAGTTTGCCACATTCTGATATGGAAAATAGTTTTTAAGAAAACAGAGAAAAATCGGGAGAATTATTAAATCAATCAATCTTTCAATACTCGAAAACTCGGGAACTGTTTGATCAATTTTAAGGCATCTTACGGCGATTAAAAGATCTCATTAAGTTTTATTAATGATAATTCTGGCGACATTATGTAATTTGCCACATTCTGATATGTAAAATAGTTTTTAAGAAAACAGGGAAAAATCGGGAGAATTATTAAATCAATCAATTTTTTAATACTCAAAAACTCGGGAACAGTTTGATCAATTTCAAGGCATCTTACGGCGATTAAAAGATCTCATTAAGTGTCATTAACCGCTTCGCGACGAGCTTCCTTTACAGAATTTTTAATCTTTTACCACCGGTTTTTCAAAACAGTAATTTTCAGCTAATTGAATCGCATAAATGCTATCATTAAATAAGCCAAAGCTTACAATAAAAAGTAACTGGTAGGAATAATCGAGGATTCTGTGTATCTTATGTGTCACATATACGTGTCGTTCGTCCCCAAGGGGTTAATGATAATTTTGGCTACAATCTTCCGTTTTTCTCATTCCTATATTAAAAATGATTTTTAAGAAAACACCGAAAAATAACCAGGAAAACCTACCAATCAATCAATCAATCTTTCAGTACTCTTAAACTCGGGAACTAATTGATCAATTTTAAGAAATCTTACGATGATTGAAAGGTTTCATTCAGATTTATAAATGATAATTCTGGATAAAATTTGCAGTTTGTCTCATTCCGATATCTAACATAGTATATGAGAAAACAGGGAAAAACGGAGAAATTCAAACAATCAACCAATCTTTCAATGCTCAGTAACGCGAGAATCAATTGATTAATTTTAAAGAATCTTACCCCGATTAAAAAGTCTAATTAATATTTATAAATGATAAAAACGGGATTGATAAGTATTTTTACCCAAAAATTCGAATGATCTTATAAAATACAAATACAAAACAACGGGTTTCTACACAGCTAGTATACAATAAAATAATAGCAGAGACAAGACATTTTCAGTAATACTTTTTTCGTCCAAAACAGTTTGACACTGGAACAGGTAAGCAAAATTATTTTAAAATCATATGCATACCTATACACTTTAAAGCTTTTTCTTTTTCTTTCATCCCTATCGAAAAAAAAAATTTGTTAAAATATAAAGTGTTCGCTTTATTGGATTTTCTGGATTGGATGTCTTATATTTTAAAACTATACCCCTCTGAATATTTGGCCAACGCGTTGACAAAAAAATGGCGGCTGTCGTACATGGATTTTTTCAGCGTTTGTTTGATCTTTTGAATTTAAACACTCGTATTTTCCAAAGTGTTCTTCGTCTTCTTTTTCTGAGATTAAATAAGGCAATGGATACTTTTAGAAAATATGGTATTCAAATTCAAGCAACCGTACAAACGTTTCGAATTCCTTAATTTTCTGAATGCTTGTTAAAGCTATTTGCATATCATATTTTCTTTAAAATTGTATTAAAGTTTATTAAAGTTAACACCCCTACTTGCCGGGCATGAGTGCCTAGCTTGACGAGTTAGTACCTGAACGCGGGGCGATATTCGTATAATCACAGCATGGCTGTGATCCACCTGACAAGAGCCTTGTTAGCATCACTTCAGGGCTCTCTAGTGGTCTGCGACAGTTTTCTTTGTCTGCCGCTTCATGGTTTCTTTTTAACATTTTTGAATTGGCAGATTTAAAAAAAAGAAAAAAAAGTAAAAGAAAAAGGAATTGATCTCGTAATTTAGACCTTTAATCAGATGACGAGACCTTCACCTGACTAGGCACCTCCAGAGATATAATTGACAGAGAACTTGGAGGCCTTTGCACCCACGACGGATTTTACATTCACCAGGCGCCATTAGCGTACATCGCTTCGAATCTGCTATAGTTATTCTATACAATATCTTCTGACACTACTTCCTTTGTCTATAAGGTTATCGCTGGTGTTTTTATCATCGTTCTTGCGACACGGGCTATTTCTTGGTTTTCATTATATGATTTTTGCCATTTATTTTGGCTTGTCTCTTTCATGCTGGTGTGTCACTGTCGTGTTTATCGCCAATTTTATGGGCTGGTTTCTTTTTGCCGCTTATTTGGGCTCAACCCTATTGGAATCTGTTGGGCTCACCCTTACATGCCATTATCCTGCTCTGGCTATTTTATTTTTCTGTTATGACAACAGCTGGAACTAATGAATAACAAAGAGATCCATTAGAATTGTTTAAAACTTAGTTATTTGAAATTCATTTTCCCCAATTGCCATATTAGAAAACATCTGAAATACCATCTACATCAATCGATACTTATTACAGATGTGTAGACTTTTAAGATTTCATTCACTTTTGCCAGGCCGCTAGTTTTTTAAAATTCAGATTGCTTGATTGCCATCCCTTTTTTGCGGTAGAAATATTCGCCTTATTTAATAAGAGATTAAATAATGCAAAAATAAGGCGAATTATGCTATTTTTAAAAAGTTGTGGCAATCAAACTAGCTGAAAAAAAAAGAATAAAAAAAAGGAGCGAACTGGCAACGCTGATTTCATTTTACTAGCTTCTTTATATTACATATTATATAGATTTTAATTATATGATACGTTGTAACGCACATAAATAAATATTGTTCCTTCATACACCCTCTAATGTCTAAGCCTAAAAATTAACAAGTGGGTAAGTGTTATCGAACATCGCACACAGGGTTTCGTTTAATGTTCCTTTCAAAACACTTTATCCTTTCTTTAATAAATCCAAATAAGTTTCATTTTCCAGAAAAGAAAAAAAAGAAAAAGTCATGTTTTTCATAATGTAAAAATTTACCAGTCTATTTTTCTCGTTTTTTAAAAAAAAATTAACCGGTCCGATAGCGGGCGAAGCCAGCTATTATAATCTGTCATAATACTATCTATCATGTGGACTAAATGCTATATTAAAAAATAATCAATATATTAATAATATTCGATTATAAAAAATACTCAATCAACAAAGGGTTTCGTTTAATATTCCTTTCAAAACACTTTATCCTTTCTTTAATAAATCCAAATAAATTGCATTTTCCAAAAAAGAAAAAAAGAAAAAGTCATGTTTTTCACAATGGTCTACAACGGGCGAAGCCAGCTATTATAATCTGTTATAATATTATCTATCATGTGGACTAAATGCGATATTAAAAAATAATCAATTTCAAAATTAATCATGTTGTATAAAGAACTTCAAAATGTTAAAATATGCCAATATTTCCATAATCGGGTTTTTATCATGATTCAATACATTCCTCAAACTCATATGATGTTATAATCACCTGCTGACGTATTATCTACTTGATTTCTCTAATACTCATATTGATACTCTCTTTGTATTATTTTCAAACATTTAAAAAAGTTCATTAAACTTCCAATATGACGTCAGATTAATTTTTCTTTTAATTCTCTAATGACATCATATTAACCTGCTTTCTGTACTTACACATACTCACACTCCTTGTATTATTGAAAAATGTTTGAAAGTTTCCGTTTTATTACCAATATGACGCATATTAATCTTTTTTTCAATTGGTGAAACTTTTTACTTCATTTTCATTTTTCACGTGGAAATCGTTCAATAGAAAATTAATTATTGTAGAAATAATTTTAGTGTGGATTTTTAATAATTGGCAACTGTTATAACAAAAAAGGTTTAAATTTAATAGGAAAAGGCTGTTAGATTTTTGGGTTTTTATCTCTCTATATTAAAATAATACGATTTTTTTAAATTTTATGATTTTCAGCTTCATAGTAGATATTCAGCTATAAGTATAAGACTTTCAAGTCTGTAACTTACATGGTTTCTGAGAACCGGCTCTGTGACCTCTGTGACGGACAGACAACGTAGTGGGACGAATAGGGTTTCGTTCACCTCACGAAACCCTAAAAATAATGTCACTTTCTTGGTGGTCCTTTCATGGGCATACTGTTATAAACCAAGATAATGGCCCAATTTCCAGGGTAAGGATATTTTGCAATGGTATTTTTTTACTATGATAATAAAGAACCACCAAACTGTTAGAAATAAATTGAAATATTTATAACATATATAACTTAAGCATTTTAAAATATTGTAATTTTTGAAACATCATGTTTCAAAAGAATCAACCATAAACTTTGATACAATTTTAAAGAAAACATGATATGTAAATAGCTTTAACAAATATTCAGAAAATTAAGGGAATTCGAAAGTATAATAGCGTGAATAAATAACTTGCTGTTAAAAATAATTAAACAGAAAATTTTAATGTAACATTATCCGTGGAAAAACTATTTATGTATGTATGCACATATAATACTAAAAGTAAGATTTCTAAAATTACTTAAGCATTCAGCTTTCTTATATTTAATGGATTTTTCATATGCTTAAAATTAATGTAGAATTATAATAAAATGCGTGAAGTTTCTTAAGCAGAAAAATGTAATTTTATGTAATCTCTATTCTACTAACTAGAATGCAGGTGTAACGCTCCGAAAAGATAAGTAAACATAAGGTTTAATTAATTTCAGGATAATGCAAACGTGGCATAATGTGAGCGTATAATGTAACTCTCAAAATTACACATATGGGGAACAAACATAATTAGATAAAACTCTCGTAGGATAACACATATAATTGATGTATAGTTTATTTCAGTATCTAAAGGCGTTAACCCTTTCCGGCACATACAAATTCTGTTCATAAAATGATAAATTACTGACTGACACCGGAATTTACAAACGACTTTTTTAGAAAATATGAACTCCTTACTTTAAGCTTTCATTATAGAAACAAAATTCTATTAAAATATTCTTGGTGCCGTAGGCAAGTTTGGAATTAAAATTAGGTGTGGCCGGAATGGGACCACTGTGCCAGAAAGGGTTAACCCCTTCATGACAAGCGTCGAGTAATACGTGACGCATAAAATACTTAGAATCTTTAATTATTCCTCCCGTAATTTTTAATAGGAAAACTATACCTATTTAATGAATAATTTTTCTTCCGATTTCCTCTCTGACCAATTATACTTAATTTTTCTTGTCTTTTGTATTTGTATATATTTAAAAAAATCTTTAGACTAATATTTTTAATGTTATTATTTTGTAACTTTTATACTAAATGTATGGTCTCTGAAAGGAATCTTTTTTTTTTTTTTTCATTTTGAGATGGTTCGACCCTCGGTAGGTTTCGTCTGTCATGTTTTGGATCTAATAGAATTTTTTTGTTATTTACTTTTTTTTTTCTTTTACAATTTTTGTCATACTTCTATTTTATTATTATATTTTTAAATATTTTAAATTAATTTTTAACTTTTAAAATTCTCACGGCTCCATTTTGCCTTGCAAGTCAAAATTACCTTTAACCTGGAAGTTCAGTTGGTACACAACTAGGTATTCCATGCTGCTAACTACATTCTTCCATTGTTCCAGATTACAAATACACAAAACTTTCTGATTTAAAAGAAGTACGAAAAAGCCTGCGTCAAGCGTAGATTATGAAACATTTTCCATCATATTCAGAATACTGTAACAGAACTGCGACTTTGAAAATTGAGAAAGATGATGTCCAAGTAAATAATTTTGAAAACGCATAACAACGTTAAAAATTCCTCTTCAGCAATTTCCGCCAATAAGCGAAAATGCACTAGAGATTTTTGTGCAGCCCTGTATATCATCTTTCTATAGAATTTATACATACCAAGTAAAATTCGAAAAGTTAGTTAAATTTAAAAACGCGTACCACAACTCAAAACGCACTTCCAACAATTATTGTTCATAGATAGTACTGAAACTGAATTCTTCTGTTTGTGTCAGTAAATAAACAATGAACGATATGCATACAATATTCTACTGCAGGCATCTTGTTGTGTACCTCAGTAAGATACATCAATACTAATATGATTGAAACAGTGCACGTCATTAAAATACACCGCAAACACTTTTCCCCCATAGACCGCAATGTAACGGAATCTTTTTGAGTGTCCCTGTAAACGTACTATAAATACTACACACTTCATGTTCAATACTGAACATATCATAAAAATTCCAAAGAGTGTATGCACGTTGTCGTAGTAAAATAGTCCTCATGAAAACGAGAATTTTATTTTTACAAAAGTATTTTTATGAATGGATATTTTTGAAAATCTTAAGAATAATTATTTTTTTTTTATTTTCTGCACTCGAAAAATGAAGACAGTGTGCAAAAAAGTTATTTTCACAATACAAATAAAATTTAAACATGGCCAAATATTAAAAATTTATTATTATTATTATTATTATTTTTATGGAATTTACATTCGAAAACAAATATATAAATAAATCATGAAAATAAGCAAAAGAGTATTCAAAAATAAAAAAAGGTAAAATCTTGTCTTCCGGAAAGCCTTATTTTTTAAAATGTCAAGAAAAACTTTTATATTTGCATGTGCCAAGAAATGTAAGTTTAACACATTGCTGATTGCTAGTTTTCGTCTTTTAAACTGGAAGCCCCGCGTACTGGCGATACGCTCTAATGTTCCATTATTTAGCAAAATGGCCTTAAGTTGTTTGTGTTTCTATTCAAATTAAGGTATATAATAATGGTACTGTTTCGAATCGGAGTATTTATTTACTTTAGTTCACTAATTGTATTAATATAAATGTTGTGCCTATTTTCGTGAAACAATATAACATATAAAATGCAAAATTATAGCCTGTGGGTGGAATTATTAAGTTGATGCAAAATTTCTATCGTATTTTAATACCTTATTTTAATACCTTTCATACCGGTAAAATTAAAGAATAAAATTCAATAAGATTTTTTAATCAACTTGAAAACGAAAAACTCAAAAATTACATACTTTTCCCCTTCAGCAATGTGTTCGATAATATGCAATTTACTACAACATATTAGAGTACTAGCAGTCTTACTACGATAGATATTTATATGAAGAAAATATTATATACTTGCTGTCTTATGATCAAGAAGTTTAACAGTTATTCGAACAGTTTTAGCAGATTATGCATTAAATTATTGTTATTAACATTATTTCACTCTTGTGAAAATATGGAAACATTCTAAATTCGCTACGTAATGATTTCTATTATCTTTATCAATATTCTTAAATTAATGTTATATTAAAATTCATTTTATCTTAGAACTCATTTTTCGACTGCTTAGAAACAAGTTCTGATGTAACTGAGGGTGATTAATTATTATGTGGGAAATTGTTTATAAAATATCAAAGTTTCATTCGTGTCAAAAGTTATCTTATACGATAATAATAAAAAAATCGGGGAAGAAATGATTAACTAGATAGTTTTACTAAGAATAACAGTACTAAATAAGTGATACAAAATATTTCAATGGCAGACAGAAATAAGATATATTTTTTGATTTATTCAAATGATTAAATTAGAGCAATGCAAAAATTAGAATGCAGTTATGCAAATATTCTCGCTTCAGTACGTAATGTTTTATATCGTTTTTATTAATATTCTTAAATTAATGTTATATTAAAATTCATTTTATCTTAGAACTCTTTTTGCGACTGCTGAGAAATCAATTTTGATATACCTGAGCGTGATTAATTACTATGTGAGAATTTGTTCATGAAATAACAAAGCTTCATTCCTGTCAAAAATTATTTTTCACGGTGTTAAAAAAATATCGGGGGTGAAATAATTAACTAGATAGTTTTACTAATAAGTGATACAAAAGATTTCAATGTCAGACAGAAATAAGGTATATTTTTAATTTACTCAAATGATTAAATTAGAACAATGCAAAAATTAGAATGCAGTTATGCATATAATCTAGCTTCAATACGAAATGTTTTCTATTGTCCTTATCAATATTCTTAAATTAATGTTATATTAAAATTCATTTTATATTAGTACTCATTTTTCGACAACTTAGAAATATGTTCTGATAATGAATAGTGACTAATTACTTTGATAGCCATGTGGGAAATTGTTAAGAAAATAACAAAGTTTCGCTCCCGTCAAAAATTATTTTTCACAATGATAAAAATTTACCTTAGATAAAAGGATTAATTAGATAGTTTTACTAAGAGTTAAGATAGTTTTACTAACAATAAATAAATTATTCATAAAATTTAAATGACACTCAGAGATAAGATATATGTATGTTATAAAAGAGCTGAGATGCTCTATTAAATTCACTCCAACTTGCGTGTTTGGTGTTCTGATCTCTTTTAAAGCCTTTGTTCTATCTTTCCTCAAACTTTATAATTAATATATTTCTCTTAATACCAAAAAGTATTCTTTATTATTTGAAGTCCCATTTTTCGAAGTATCTTGGATATGATTAACAGTTATCAAGCATTTATGACTGTTTAAGTCTATAAACTCACAAGCAATCTACCATATAATGAAGTAAAATCCAATTACCAAGGCCCCATAAGTGGCTGAGATGTTCTGCTCTCAAAGCTGGTAGACGGGAGGTGCTGGGTTCAAATCCCCTGTCACGCCCGTCGATCTAACCGTTCGGAGTTTTCCGTGATTTTCTTCTAACTTTGCTGTAAATACGAGTTAGGATCCGTTAGAAAGACTTCCATGGAGGGCACTCCCCCCTTGTGTATATATCAGACGTGTAGATAATCGGCCGACATAAAATCAACCAATTATCCAAGATTTATTCTCGAGCATCTGTCTAACATGAAAACCCTATAAGCATATCAAATGCAATAAAGCACTCTGTTTAAATGTGCCGCCTCATAGCCAAATATAAGGTTATACCAAGTCTTCTACTAGCTGCCCTTGTGAACAGGAACCTCTGTGTGTCGGGAACCTATCCCGTTGTACCGAAGTTTGATATTAAAGATTAATGTGGTCTCCGCTGTAAGACGGTTCCCAAGATCAATAAAGTACTGTATGCACCAAATGTGTTTCTTTTAACCCTTTAACAGGCTGTGTCCACAAAAAAGGACACCTAATTTTAACCCTTTCAGGGGCAAGCACATGTGCTGCTGTAACGTTGAATTTCCCACCGGAATTCAGGAAAGAATTTAGTTCAAAATAAGAATAAGAAGTTTTTAAACTTTTTCTCGTCAAAGTTAAAAAAGTAAAATTTAATTAAAAGTTACTGGTTTGAATCGGATTAAAATTAGGTGGTATATAATATATACCACCTAATTTTAATCCGATTCAAACCAGTAACTTTTAATTAATGGTTATAAGGTAATGGTAAAAGGTGGTATATAATATATACCACCGCCCCTCGAAGGGTTAATTCCAAAACTGACAAACGGCACCAAGAATATTTAATTAAAAATTTCCTTTTGTTAAGTACTGGTAAATAAGCAAGTTTTTATTTTCTAAGGAATTCGTTTGTAATTTCTGGTGTCAGTCCATTAATTCATCATTTTACAAACAGACTTGCTTCGCGCCGGAAAGGGTTAAATACTAGTTACACCAGACATGACTAAGAGCGAATATCAATTCATGTATAATGCATTAACTCTCGTTAAGAGTTAATTTTTATTGAAGTTTTCATTACTGTAATTGTTTAAAGCATTTAAAAATGCATTACATAGTTTCATTGAACATTTATATCAAGATGGCTTGCGTTGAGATATTAACTGACCTAAAATATTAAGTGAGATTAAATTAAGTGAAAATTCACAATTAAATATTTAGTTTTAATGTAATTTTATAGGGTGTTCCAAATGGTCACTTGCAAGCTTTAAGGGGTGATAAAACACACTCCAACAAACATGTTCTGTATGGGAAACCACCATCGCAATCAACGTAACTTCAATCGTAAATACAGTGTGTTTCATTACGAGCGGAGAAGAAATTTTCACTCATAATGTTCACTATAATAAAGATAATGTAACGATATTTTCAGCCAACTTACATTGTGTTCTATAAAACGTGATTACGCCCCAAGAATTACTGAAAATAACTACGATCCACGTCCAAATAACACTGATCAAAACACTCTGCGATTCGGAATGCTCACAGTGCAGTAATAAAACGGATAAAACGCGCATTTGGTTTTTTGCGATTTCCTACACCCCCGTGACGTGACAAAACGATCTTAGAAAGGAAAAAAACAACTAGTTATAATAATATACCTTTATTTTAGATGTTCAAACTTCTCACCGTCAGCTGAAATGCATATTTGGATCCTTGTTTGAATTTCACGTTGCACACTTTGGAGCATAGATTGTGATACGTAGGCACAAGCGTCCGTAATGTGTTGTTTAAGGTCCTGCAATGTTTGTGGAGGGGTCGCATACACCTGCTGTTTCATAACTGGTTGTTTCTTTCTTTCTAAAATCGTTTTGTCACGTCACAGTGTAGGAAATCACGAAAAAACAAATGCGTGTTTTAACCGTTCTATTCTTCGCATTAATGTCCACAAGGTGTTTTTTTGTAGTAAATCGATGATGCTCTACAACTTTGTAAATCACTTTTTTTCCTCTATCTCTTTCCGTTTTCGAGATGGGAATGCTAACTCCGCAGTTTTCCACCAGGTGGCGCCATAGGTGGTTTAATTCAGTAGCGCATGGCTACTTTACTATACCTAGACACCACTTTTATGAATATGCAGCAGCCGTTCCAAAGTTAAGAGGGTGGCAAGGGACTTTAGTGGGCATACTGTATATTGTTTCAAAGATTGAATGTTTTAAAGGTTTAAAAGTCCCATGACCGCTTAAGTTTATCGATGGAAATCCGTACTCAGCTGTACTGTAAAGAAATAAAGCTATTTATTAATCCACGAAAATATAATATAATCACAAACAAAAATATATAATAACATTTTTCGAGTTATTAACCATTGGAAAAGAGTTCATTATGTATAGTGACCTCAGAAAACTACATATTATCTAGATTCAAACAATAACAGGATTCGTATGCTTTTACCCCAATTTTTTCATAGAATTTTTCTATTAAAATTTAAATAGCACAGATTATAAACGTCTCGTTTCATTGAAGGATTTGTAATAGTTTTCTGCATTTAAATAAGGCGAAAAATTCTATTAATAAAATTGTGGTAAAAACGTACGAACCCTGAATAATTTATATAAAACAAAGTTTATTGTGCTGTCTCTGATTTTCGGAAACGTTTCCAAGTAGTTTTTAGAGTGTATAAATCAGTTTTATCTACCCGAAATATTAGTATTTCGGTTGCTATTAATTCTTAAGTAAATATTCTGATGTTTAACAAACATATTTTACTGACAAATATGATAAATTAACATTAGCATTAATATTATGTTGTTAGTTTGGCACGTATAAATTCAATTACACAGCTGAAAATGTTTAATTGAGAATTGAGAGCATCCTGAAAACCGATATCCGGTTTGATAAAACTGATTAATACACTATAAAAAAAACTACTCGGAAACGTTTCCGGAAATGGGTGGCAGAAAAGAAAGAAAAAAAAATCTTAAATACTTTTTCAAATCTTGAATATATATTGATTTCTGAGGTTTCTAAAAATAAGGAACACATTTCGGAATCGTGGATAACTCGGAAGACGTTACTGTATATTTTCGTGCATGATTATACAGTGGAACCCCGATTTAACGACGTTCAAGGGACTGTTCAAAAACGTCCTTAAAAGCAGGAAAATGTTAAATCGGGGTTATGAGAAAAATACTATGTATGTTATTTAATACATCGCCGAAATGATAAAATTAAGTTTAAATTAATTAAATGAAACATAAAACAGAAAATAAAGCATTTGTATGTAACTATCACATTTTGTTACTTTAATAAAAAGTCAAATCTTACATTATTTTGCCGTAAAAATCCGAGATTTTAGTTTGAATGTTTGTTTTCGATTGCAAAACACACAATTAAGTCTCAAGCATTAAAACTGCATCAAATTCTTCTTCTTCTTTTTTTTTTTTTTTTGAGCTTCATGTCATTGAAAAAAAAGTCTCAGTTTTTTTTTACAAAATAGCTTGGGTGTCCTTGAAAAATGGCATTGATTCAACAACTGCACAGTCTTTTTCATCATCGCTGTTATCTGAAGATGGTTCCATCAATTCAGAAATCGACGATGCTTTTGTTTGCAAGTATTCGGTGTCACATTCTGCATATTCAATGAAATCCGTATCAAGTTCCACTCTGTGGAATCGCTGTTCCGTATGTGATAAAAAGCAGACGGTTCCAATGGGGCCGCGGTCGGAAATCCATCTTTCTATGAAGCTATGGACGATGCAATTATACAAGATATTACAATTGCGAGATGCAACAACGAGATGCAATTATATGGAATATTACAAGAGCTATGGAAGATGCAGTCTCTTGTAATATTTTTCCGTGCTGACGATATTAAGCGTAGGGCTTATAATCTTCGTTTTGGATTCATGTTAGCCATTGAAGTGGACACAAGATTCCAGCTGAAACAATGCATTTCATACAAGTTGTTATCTGTAAGTCAGTTTGAAGGAATGAATTACCCTAAGTCACTGGCTTAACATACTGCCACATTTTGGTGAACAAATTCTACGCGCACATTTTTCAATGTTACATTCATATGAGCTGTGCATTGATCTACAAACAAGATTATTTTACGGTTCGCCGATTGCATTGTTTTGATCTAGTTTCCGCAAATAATCTTGAAAAATAACTTCAGTCATCCAGGATTTTTTATTAGATTTGTAAATTGTGGGAAAAGTTTTAATGTTTTTAAAACAGCACGGTTTTTAACATTTCCAGAAACAAGCCAGCTGAGTTAGGTTTTCGCCCCATCAGTATTATAGCACAGTAAAAAGGTTAGACGTTCTTTTGACATCTTTCCTCCGTTGCATGAATTTTCTTATGAATTTTCTTTTACTGTGTACGTCTTATCTGGAAGGAGGTTGGAAAATGAGCCTGTCTCATCAGCATAAAAAATATTCTGCGGAGTACAATTTTCTACCAGAGATGGTGGTGCGTCCCTTTTCCAGTCATCAATCGTGGCTTGTTTCACACTTCCGGAGTCATCAAACACTGATCTGTATGCCAAGTTATGCTTCTTTTTGAATATGTCGATTTACCCATTTCATATGCAAAATCCTGTTATGTCTAATCTAAGAGAAATGTCCGTAGCTTCCTCTCTTAATATTGTTCTTTAATAAGAATATTTTCAGAGCGTGCTAGGTGGAGAAATTAAAATTTTACCAGTTCAGGATATGGAGAAGCTTTTAAGATTTCAATCCTTTTTGCATTTTTTTAAATAAACCATCCGAGTAGGGCTTGTAGAGCTTAAGCCATATGGTAGGCCTCCCTGCTTGGCTGAATTGAATTGAATTGAATTGAACTAAATTGAATTGAATATTATTTTGTTTCAACGGCATCCTGCTGGCTTAAATTTGTTTTAAGTGTAGATGTTGCAAGTCCAAAGGATTTCGCCAATTCTGATTTAGTCCTCCAAAAATACTTCGATTTTTCGATAATGCTGACCTTATAGGCAATAGAGAATAGCTTCCGTTTTGCAGTCATTTCACGCTGAATGAAAACGAATAAACATTTTTAGTGCTATCCTTCAGTTAAGTTTCCATCGGAAATCTAACAGTCCTGCTCCATCTCTCAGCGGTCCCTCCCTCTTTAACCCAGCTTCTCCAATTAGTCCATTGAGAAGAAAAGAGAACAGAACAACGAAGAACTTGAATAGATAGCGGAACAAAAGAAAATAGATTTTCATTGTGGATTTGTGTATTCTTATGTCCTATGCTTTTATGCAGAATCCTAGTAAAAGGACATACCCTTGATAAAGAAGACACAGATGATTTTCTAAAGCTATGGATTAGCCTTTCAATGCATCACAACGTCAAAGAACGGGTCAGTAGTGGACAAAATTTGGGTTAGTAATTCTCTCCTAAACAACTGGAAAAAGGTGAGGAGAGTTGACATGTGAAATCCCCACTTTACTACAGTGTTTCCAGATTGGGGATTTTTAAAAATTCAGATTGTTTAACTGTCACCACTTTTTAAAAACAGTATAGTTCACCTTATGTTTCAGAATTTTTAATCTGTCACTATATAGGCCAAATATTTCTATTTAAAAAAAGTGGCGACAGTCAAACAATCTGAATTAAAAAAAACAATCTGGTAACACTGCTTAACTAATCCACTGTTAACAAAGGGCACAGGGGGATATCCACTATATTCTGGTCGAAGGAGAGTCGCCTGACTGAAAACCCCGTTTATTACAGGAAATATCGATTAGAAGGAAAGCAGGACTATAGATAGAAATAGCGCGAAATTTGTTAAAAACGATCAGTAAATGTTCGAAAAAGGGTTCATTTTTGTTTTAAAAAATGACGCTAAATGCGGGAAAGGCATCATAATGAGATTATAAAAGCGGTTTTTTTTATATTGTTGGTATAGGAAATTGGTGGGACCAAGCTGAAACGGCGTTAAAAATGGTAAAGTGTTATATGCGGGAATCGTTAAATCGGGATTCTACTGTATTATATTTTCGTAGACTAAGATACATTAGTCTTTTATAGAGTGTTGGTGGTATACACTATGTAAGTTATGACTGAATGATTGGATTGAAACTCTGGTTTCCTATTTAAAAAAAATGTTTGTTGCAGTGTATTCTATCACCTCTTAAATTTTTAACGGTTTTTTTGGGCCACCATGTTATAAATGAAGCAAGCGTTCACCTTCCACGTCATACGAACTGATAGAAAACATAAGTTATTAAAGAAAAAAATAAATATCGACTCATTAGTCAAATTCACTATAAGTTATTTACATCATTTTTGTCAACAACTTTTTGTACTTTTTTACGATATAAGGGAAGACGATATCCTTTTATTAATAAGTGACCTTTTTAATAAATAGTCATATTTACATGATAATACAAAAAAAACTATTATTTATTCGAAGAATACGTATGTCAACTTAAGATACAGCATAATTTATATCTAAACTTTAATTAGGGTGCATACAGTTCTACGAGATATCTCAAATAGAATACTTCGCCTTATTCAATCGCATAGTTGCCTACCTCCCGATTTTTGCATACCAGTAAAATCATACAAAAATTTTCGATTTATTAAATAACAGAAATTGCACGATTACATAAAACAAATATTTTTTCATAAAAATACTGGTATGAAAAAAATCGGGAGGTTAGCAACTATGCAATCGGAAACATTACATTAACCCTTTTTTGCATGAGTTTTTCTTTTACAATTGTGTTTTTTTATACATATATTAAATATTAGACACCAGAAATTTTAAGATAGATTTTTAACTTTGTTCAGCAACATAGTTCATGGGAAATTTAGTGGATTAATATTTTTATATAAATATAGTGGTGGCGAAGAAGCTGATTTATTTATTAAAAGTTAAATAAAAAGTGATGGAAATTTACATCACTATGCAATTAAGGGTTAATGTTTGCTTTATTAATGTAACAGTAACACATTCGTATCGAGAAACGAGAAATCTTGTGTTTATTCAAAAAACTAACGGCGTGACTTCTACCTTTCCAGAAAATACATTTATTACATGTTGTCCATCTAATTTTAGTTTGGAAGACATTTTATAATACATCCACACATTGAAAGATATTTACTGACGGATAAACTTGAGAAACCTATCTAGGAAATCAATTTACGAAATATAAGATTTTCAGAAGAAGGAGGGGCTTCTACTCTTTTAACCCATTTCCCGCTGGTGTAGCGTTAATGCAACATTGAAAATAAAAGTGTATAGAAAAAGAAACCTGCCGAGCCACCACTATTTTAATATGTTAAAAAATACTTTATTCAATGACAAAAACTTTGCTATTAAATATACCGAATATTATCTTTCAGATTTTTTGGTAGGAAACGAATTTCAGTAAAAATATTGAAGGCTCCGCCCACGTAGTTTTGGCAGTTAACCCCTTAACTGTGTATCCCGAACTCAGTTCGGGCAAGAAGAATTTGCTTGTTTTGTTACTAAAAGCTTTTGAACACCAGTAATTTTTAAACGCAATCTTCGCTTTATTAATCGGCAGACCATTTTCGATTACCTAAAGCAAATATTTTAGTACAGAAAAAGTGGTGTATTTGCCTATTTTTAGTTTATAGTGTCAAAAAACCTCCAACAGTTAAGGGGTTAATGGGTTAACACATTCGTGTCGATATGTTTATGTGAAATCTGGGTTTTAGAAAAATAGAAGCTCCTCCCACTTCTGAAAGTATTTCGTAAATTGTTTCCTAAATAGTTTTCTTCAGTTTATGCATTACTAAATATTATTCCACATACTATATGATTTACAATGTACGGAAATTTTTACAATCTGAAAAAATATGGACTACATAATGTAATGCATTTTCTGTAAGGTAGAAGCTACGCCCTTATTCAATGATTTTTATTGAATAAAAATGAGAAATCTCGTTTCTAGATGCGAGTGTGTAAAAAATCAGATTTCACGAAAAAATACCGTCGGAAATGTGTTAAAAGAAGTGCTACACTTATTTATATGAAACATTTATGTGACAAATAATTTACTACTTTGTTAATAATAAAGAATTTTGACGAAATATGCAAAATTTGGTCGTTGTTATTATTTTTTCTTCCAAAATTATGCAGATATTCTAGATATCATGACATCTTAGAACTCTATTATTTTCTGTCGCATAGAAATAACTTCTGAAATATTTCACGATAAATAATTACTCTGACATCCGCATGGGAATACTTTAAGAAAACAATAAAGTTTCGTTCCTAACAAAAATTATCTTCCACAGTGATGAAAATTAATCTTAGATGATAACATAAATTAATTTTAATAAGCGTAACAATACAAAAATAAACTGTCGATAAAATTTCAGCAACAATACTGAACTAAGGAGACACAATGTATGACAGTTAAGTTCGTCACTTTCGTCAATAATTACCTTTCTTTGAAGTGTTAATTATTTAATTTTTCTAAACATTTTAGAAACAGTTACGTAAAGATTTTTACGTCAAGTTGATATTGTTAGCGTTACAAATTGATACTGCGTTTTAACTCAAATATATCATCTTTAACTTACTGTGTTCGACTTAAAAAAACACATATGTACAATAGTATGAATTAAAGTAAAACATGGTTTTATTTAATTAAAATTTCTTAAACGAAGGCATACATATGTTAAAATCATCAAAAATTAACCGAGAATCTGGCAGTAACAGTTCGATAAATTAAAAATGTAAAACATTTAGCAAGTCTTTTGAATCAATTTATGCTTTTAATTTCCAAGTAAACAAATAAAACAAGAGATTTGTTTATAAAATAGCTGTTTCTTTAACTCTACACAGCACGAACTTTTTTTAGATGTATATTTTTTTATACTCACATTTAGACTAGAAATTTAAAAAAGTAATTATTTACTTCATTTTTTAGCAGATTTCTGTCATTACATAAGGCGAAATGTTTTATTTAAATAAAATGGTACTTTGGCACTGAATTTATTTATTAAAGGTTTTCCTGTTAACCGGGAAATAAACGTTTGTTCAACTCGTTTCACAATGGGTTTTATTTCTTCATAGTGATAAGTAATATCATCGGAACCTGATTACTACCGGTCTTACCATCAGTAAAAAATAATAGAATTTTTTTTATTCATGGCAGTAATTTTGCATGAGTAGGTAGGTCTTTGTAATAAAATGAAAATTTCCGTTAAATTTTACTGGTGGAAGTGTTCAAAATATTAGGACAAATTTCCATGATGAAAAATGTCGTCATACCCATTGCAGTAGTAGTTCGTGTATGATGAAATATTTCGTCCCCAATTAACAGGTTAAATTTTAATTGATTCATATATGCATCACTGCGCAGTGTACGGCTAAACAAATTGGCAGCATCACTGCACAGTTTAAGATTAAATAAATTAGCTGTATCACTGCGCAGTGTAAGGTTAAATAAATTAGCATATAAGCATTCAACTGAAAAACTGTATACTGGAACAAAAAGACTTAGAAAATACGTAATTTATAACTATTTCTATAAAGCACCTAAAAGTTTACGTATGCCAGATATTTGTATCAAGACAACGTTAATAATTTATAATGAACAGGGCTCCCACGGGTCCGTTTTTTAATACTAGTAATTCTGAAGAAAAATTTCGAGGTAGGTTTCTGCAACACATGCAACAAAAATAATCTTCGGGGTAGGTTACTAGAAAATTTCGTAGAGGAATTTCTGTGCCAGTGTAGTTATCATCTACTCTAGTTCGCAACCACTATAGTTAGCCCTCTGATTACTGGGTTGGGACATATGTCGTTCCAGTGATTTTTTCTTTATGCTACTCGCACCATTTGTTAAAAAAATCTATAACATGCACTTATACTAGAACACTTTCAAGAGAAAGTCACCACGAAGAAATTATTTTGTAAATTGTGGTACTAGTTAAAGCAAAAATAGTCACCTGTCCTAGCTCTTAAGCAAAAGGTAAAAAAAAATATTCGGCTAATGTTATCAAAGAAGTCTGATATTCAATAAGTCAACCACTATAGTTAACCCTTTTATTACTGGGTTATATGTAGTCCTAGAGAGCAGAGACTATTTCTTTATTCTAATTGCACCACTTGTTGAAAAAAAATTCTGTCATATATACTAAGATACTTTCAAGAGAAATATATTAGAAAGAATTTTTTTTTTTTTGTAAAATGTTGTACAAGTTAATAAAACAATAGTCACTTGTCCTAGCTCTTAATCAAAAGGTTAAAAAAATATTCAGCTAATCCTAACGAAATAAGTCTGATGTTCAATAAGTCCAAAGACTTTCTCTGTAAAATTTCTGGTATCGCACCCTAAATATGAGTATTAAAAAATGTACTTCCAAAAGAAATATTTGTGCAGTGTAGGGTTATCGAAAACTACTTGTTTTGCCCATACTTACAAGGAAGGTCTCCTTAAAGCGCATACTCAGAAAATTTTGAAAAAATTGCTGATGAAGCTACTCATGTATGTAATAAAGGAACAGTGCAATTTAGCTGCGCAATCCCAGTAGAAAATCAGCAAAAACATAAAATACTTTCGAGTATTTGGCGCAAAAGGACGCGATTTGGCTAGCAACATGTTTTCCTCGACAACCACAAACGATTTTAATGCATTTTAAAATTGCTTGTAAAATGATTATTCGAATGAGCAATACTTAATGAATTTAAACTTAAACGATGAAAGTTTATTATTTTTTGTCTAACTTTTGTGTTTTCAACAATGCTTTTTTAAATTTCCAAATATGTCAATGTGATTTTTGTAAAATTTGAAAGCGTAAAATTGTCATAAAAAATTATACGAATGGGTTAATTGTAGCGCTCATGATTCCATACCCTCTTATTCAGAATCGTTTGCATTTTGCGTTCAACATTTTCAACTCTCTGTACGTTTGCAGTAATATTAATTTAAAATATTTTAAATCAGATTAAATAAATCATTCACTTTTTTTCTATTTATTAGCGATTGAATGAAATTTTGCTATTGTTTTGTCCCCCTGTCCACATTTTTTACTAATTTAAACGGCTTCACCGGTTCTATAAGTAATTTTTAAAGGTATTTTAAAAAGAAAAGCCCGATGACAAACGCATTCGTTATACATTTTCATATCGAAGAAGTCGTTGTTTCCATAGCAACAATACTTTTCCCTTGAATTAACAATGTTCAAAATCGTGTTTATTTTTGAGCTTGAAACAATTTCAATCAATTTAAATTTTGTTTTAAATCGTAAATTACGATCTTTAAATTTCATTATATATACATATAAATGTACACACAAAATTATAGTTATAAAGATTTATTTATTATGTCAGTTAAACTTACATAAACAAGTTCAGCATAAAAAAGTTTTTCCTTAACCCTTTATATCCTGAATTAATTTTTCAGCTACTTTTTAGATGCTTAGAATCCTCGATTATTCCCACCAGTTATTTTTTTTTTTTTTTGTAAAGTTTTCCTTATGTAATCATAGCATTTTTGCGATTCAATTAGGTGAAAATTTCTCATTTGAAAAACCGGTGGTAACAGATTAAAAATTCTGTAAAAGACGCTCGTCGTAAAGGGGTTAAAGTGGTACTTATAAGTACCGTCAGGATAAAAAGGGTTAAAACAGGGGGTCAAAAATCTAAGCCCCAATAGACTGATTCCCACCACTAAATTTTATTAGTATTCTTCGTCAAATTTTATTAGTATACTTCGCCTAAATTTTATTAGTATTCTTATTAGGAGAAGAATATTAAAAATTTAGTGGTGGGAATCGGCCGGTTGGCGCCGAGATGTTTGCATCCCAGCCTTAAAGACTATTTGTTATAAAACCGTATTTCTTTAAATTTTATTCCGCCGCCAACCGGTAATAAATCGACAAATAAACGAAATTTTAATAATTTTTTACGGACGTTATATCGAGGTTCCGCAGACAATTTTTTTATAGACGTATATCTCCTCATGAGAAGAACATTCTGTAATTTTTCCAAATATTTTCTGTGTATGCGCTTATGGAGACCTTCCTTGTTAGATATATCAAGCTAAGAATTATTACGCTTTCCTCAAGAATATTCTTTTTAATGTAATGTTTTATTGTTTGCAATACTATTTTTAATGGGATGTTTTTAATGTGATATTTTATATAATAACTATAAGTACATATAAAAATGTATTTGTAACAATAATAATGTCAATTTATAAAAAAAACTTTTAATTACCCCTTTGTATCACGGTGTTTCATATCCGCAAAATATCTAAAAGTCAATCTTACTTATACTGTGGTCTTTAAAAGACGATTTAATTGTTGCTGGTATCTTCCAACACAGCAGTTAATATATTTTTTTCATAGAAATCTCAACACACCGTGATACTGAGTTAATTTTTCATACCAAAGTTTTATTTATCATTTGAGCAGTTTTACATCGTTGATACAAAAATTAACGTCGTAAATTGTATATAATTAAAAAAGTTGCAGATGTCCTAAAATAGATTTTTTACATATACATGTTAGTATACATTACAATTTTGTATCAGAAAATTGAAACTATTTATGAGAAATATGTATATTTGTTACAGATATGTAAAAAGTACCTTTTAGTGAATAATTTTTCATTTTTATGATTTAAATTTTTTCAATTATTTTTTATGTGCTTAAAATGATGTTTTCTAATACCTGAGTAAATAATTTTAAAATTGGACTTGTTAACACTAGAACGGCGCTGAGGGGTTATTTTGACCCCTACCAAATGAAAAAAATGTCGATTCGAACCGGCTATTTCTTCATGAAATAAGTTAAATATATACCGCACAAAAATAAATTAAATAAATAGGTTAAAAGTCTTGAATAAAAATTCTGGTGTGAAATATTATTATGAAACTTGAGTAAAATTTCCCTCCGTTCTAATGTTAAATTACAAACGTTTAAGTAACAATCTATTACATAAAATAACATCTAAAGTAAAAATTTACATAAAGAACTCTTTAACCATCATTAATAGTAAGTATTTACATGAAGAAATCTTTAAGCATCATTAATATTAAATATTTACATGAAGAAATCTTTAAGCTTCATCACGATTAACAGCAGTGTTGCCAGTGAGCTACTTTTTTAAAATTCCGATTGCTTGGTTGACACCACTTTTGTAAAAGGGTATAATTCACCTTATTTTTGCCTTATTTAATCTGTCATTAAATAAGTCGAATTCTACTTTCTCAAAAAACTGGTGGCAATGAAGAAAACTGAATAAAAAATTAATAGCCTACTGGCAACACTAATTAACAGTTGTTTTGATAGCTGCATAAAATTAGTTTAATTGCTTAACATATCACGTGTAAAATTATAACAATTTTTCGGACTATCTATGGAGTTATTTTTAATATAACTACCAAGAATCTGAAAATAATGATTCAATAAATGTGAAATTATCTTATCATGTATTCTTCCTACTTTTCAAAGAATCTTCCGGGATATTTTACAGTGATTTATTTTATTTATATTCATGGGGGAATATATTAAGAAAACGATAATTTTTCGTTTGCGTCAAAAATTGTTGTCATAACGATGTATTTTATTCTATGAGATAATATGGTATGATTAATTTAATATATCAAGCTCAGAATTATTTCGCTTTTATCAAGATTTTTTTTATGTAATTGTAATAAATATTAAGTACAGTATACATAACAATGTGTAAATATGTATTTATAATAATGACAATGAACGAAAATATTTAATTTCTAACTGAGTATTAATCTATTACATAAAACTATAGCTAATCTACGTCAGAGATTTATAAGAAGAAATTAATAAACATTTAATCTTTATAGATCATCAACATTGATAGGTTTTGAGTTTCAACAGCTGGAAATAAATATTGTCGTTAATTAGCATTATTCTTACGAATATGTGGAATTATTCTAGGCTAGACTATCTGGGGAATGATGTTTATTATATCTATCAATATCCTGGAATCAATGTCGCACTAAATTTCCAATTAGCTTATCACTTTTTATTTCAACGGTTCAGAACGACATGACGTTCTGAAGCAAATTACATATCTTCATATTCAGATGCATGAAGACAATAGGAAAACGAAAATATTTCGGTCAATTTTTCAAAAAATGTTTGCATAATGATGTAGTTTAATTTATATGACATGGTGTAATTTAGTTGATAGATTTCCTTTGGTTGATAGATTTCCCACTGTTCCTTTTTTTAATATTAGTATTTCCGAATAAAAAAAATCGTGGAAGATTTTTACAACATTTGCAACAAATGTAACCTTCGAATTAGGTTTCGAAAAATTTGCAAGAGAAATCTAAAAATATATTTTTTTTAATTTGTGGCGTTCAAAGAACGGACCAGTGGTAACACTGGATAAGAGGCTAAAATGAACAGATAATGAAATTTCTAGATTTGTGCTTTGTTGAGTCCAAACATAGATTTTATGTTACATTTTGTGCATCCATAAACTATGTAGAACATGTGCCAGAAAAGGAGTCCAGATTGTTCAAATTATTTACGAAGTTACGGATCTTTGAATAAAACCGTGTCAGGGCTAAAAAGAAAGTACATTGTCGTTCTTCACGCGTTTTCTCAAAATTATGTTTTGAACACGAGGTGCAAATAGCGATTGAACTCAAATAGCATTTATTAAAACATTCATAGCTTCTAAAAGGTAATTGTTTTTTACAGACCATGAATATATTTAATGTTAAAAATTAACTTAAAAATCGTTATCCACAGACCTTCAAAATAGACTCTTGCATGCATGGATCAGGTTGTACCCCACATAAGCCAGAAATTTCTGCTTAATGTGAAACTTAAACTCGACCCGAACACGATACACTTCAAATCCGAATCCGAAATGAAGGAAAAATAATCCCTATTTTATAACAATTATGGAGAATTATTGCAAGTACTAATATCAATTTATCTTTTCTCCATAAAAATGAACAAATATACACTCATTAATGTTCAAATATATATTTTTTTTTTCATTTAAAAAATATTCAGGACATTCTTTTGAAAAATATGGTCAAACCAAACCCGAGTCCAAAGCGAAACCTGCCCCAAAACCAGTGAAAACTCACAACATTTAAAATCAACCCGAACTGTTACAAAAACAAAACAAAAAAAAAACAGTGTCAACCCGTAAAATTGGATTCCCCAGCCCAATGCAGGATTAGACAAAAAATCCTAAATCCGTAGGTCTATTTTCAAACGAATTCCCTTTTGTTTTAAGTGGGTCAATTTTAATTAAAATAAAATATTGGGCATGAAAACGTAGTTAGATTTTAGTATATTCCTTGTCGTTTATGTATTGCAGATGACTCAATTTGGTACATTCCTGCACCGCGAAAATGTCTTGCGAGCTGCGTAAACTCTGGCTGTTTAAAATAAGAATATTACCATTGGTTTATATATTTTTGGCAAAATAGCTAAAATAGATAAAAATATACTTTTTAAGTGTGAAAAACTCCGCTTTTGTTTAATTGATGTTTCATTGAGGCAATCCTGCTTCTTGGACTTAACAAATTGACTTCTCCTTTAAAGTTCAAAAATGCGTATATTTAAGACAAAATATTTCTTTTTTTTTTTTTTAAATGCTAATCAATAATAAAATACTACAGATAGAAATATAAGTAATATAATATTAAACCCAAGAAATATATTTATTCTGAATACATAAAAAGTGTAAACTTAAGGAAATACGTAATTAAATTTTATGCATTACACTACTAAAGAATATAGATATAACAGGCATCATTTGTATGAAAAAAACATTGACAACGAACTGATTAACCGTCTTATACTGTTAAAAATATACAGGGTGGTAAAATTAAACTGACGGTACTCAAAGGCTCATAGTTCCGGTTCTACTGATCGGATCCGAATGAAACTTCAAATATATATTTTGTAGATCATGAGGCCAAGGTTTTCGTAAAAAAAAAGTTTGAAATTTCGCTACCAGATGGCGCTGTATTGCTGAAACCATATGCACATGAGTAGCTAGTGTAATTTCGCTATAAAAGCGATACGTATGGTTCAAAGAAATCATTCGTCCGCAGTGAACATGCTGATGAACAAGAAGGAACGCGCATTGATCGAAAACTTTTTTATCGGAATGAGAGCAATGCTTCGGCTCTGAATGCAATTTCTTCCACAATCGCCGACTGAGTTGCACGTCGTCCGCTTCCGGTGCAACATTCAGAGGACCGGTTTCTTCAAACTTACGAATCGTGCCTCTAACTTCATTTACGGACATTTTTCATCCGCCGACAAGCACGAAATGCTACCGAAGCATTGCACTCATTCTGATAAAAAAGTTTTCGATCAATGTGCGTTCCTTCTTGTTCATCGGCATGTTCACTGCGGACGTATGATTTCTTTGAACCATACGTATCGCTTTTATAGCGAAATTACATTAGCTACTCATTTGCATATGGTTTTAGCCATACAGCGCCATCTGGTAGCGAAATTTCAAACTATTTTTTTTAAAGAAAACCTTGGCCACATTATCTACATAACATATGTTGGAAGTTTCATTCGGATCCGATCAGTAGAACCGGAGCTATGAGCCTGAGTACCGTCAGTTTAATTTTAACCATCCTGTATGTTGATTTTACGGATAATAACTGTCAGCCAAGACGTCAATACGTAACATATAATTGAATCTGAAACGTTCTGAAAACTATTTAGGTGGAATCTTTCATGATTTTCCGAATGCTAAATATGTTTTGTAAGCATTACCTACAAATTTTTTCCACAGTACAAAAGAAAGTAAATAAATGGTATGTTTCTCAGTACACAATACCGTAAGAAGGAAAAATCCTACATCAAGCATAGATTAAGAAACACTTTCCAATGCTTCCAACAAGATTTTAGCAATTACCACCAATTCATTTGTGCAGCCATATATATAAACTGTAGATTTGTACACTCTTTATACTATGCAACAATTTATTTTAGTAAGTAAACACATAACACAATTGAAAATTCACCTTCAGCAGTTTCTACCACTAGACGGAAATATATTTGAATTATTTTGCACATCCCTGTATATTATCCTAAGATTTTATCCACGCAACATATTAAACTAAAGTTTAATTCAGGCAAACACATGCTGAAAACTACTGAAATCACACCTTCAGAAATTATCACACGTAGGCGGCCATATATCCAGTTCTTTGGGTGACACTTCATATGATTTTATTTATATTCTACAAGAATCTCTTAGTGTACTAATTATAGTTCACGCTCAAAATGCATAACCCCATTTAAGCAATTTACGCTGATATACAGTAGTGCTTACCAATTTGTTTTTGTAGCCCTGTATATGATCGATAGCATTTATAAACACCACATACTACGCAGTAATTTAATTAAACTTAAAAACGCATACGTAACTGAAAGCGCACTTCCAGCAGTTATCACTTATAAAGAGTACTTTGGATATAGTACTGTAGTAAACCTCAGAAATGTATATCAGTGTCAGTATATTTGAAATATTGTAACATAATAAAAATACGCTGAAACAGTTTTTCCCAATTGGACCATTATGTAACCAAATCATTTTGTGTGGTCCTGTAAATGGATGATAAATGCTTTACACTCCATATTCTACAGAAACTATGTTTTAGTGCACCTCAGAAAGTTATATCAATTTCATTATGTTTGTAATAGTATAGCGCCTAGAATGCATAGTGCAGCAAACGGTTTTACAGTTTTTTAATTCAAATTTTTTGAATTCAAACCGGAAATTCTGAAACAAGAATTTTTACTTTAAGAAGTCACGAAATATCTGCAATTAACCCTTTAACGGTCATTGGTTTCCCTATGAAACCACAAAATTTTAATTACGAAATTCAACATTGACAGCAGAATTTTAATAGAAATGTTTTCCATTTATCATATGTGAAATATCGTTTTTTTTTTTTTTTTTTTTTTTTTTTTTTTTTTTTTTTTTAATATACAAATAAATTTGTTCATAATATCCGGTGTCAACCATGTATTTCAACATTTTAGCAATTGAAGTGCTTTATCCGTTAAAGAGTTAAGTAAGGAAAAAAAAATATAGGAAATTTCTGGTTTGAATGCAAAATTTCGGAATTAAAAAAAAAGCCAAACTGGTAATGTTTTACAAAGAGCTAAAAAATTGTAGCCGATAAATGTGCAACGATGCGGTAGAATAATAGGGCGATCGCAGCGGCATTTGCTTTAAAAATAGCTTTATCTTTAGCAAAAGCAGCCGTTTTACTATTGACAATGTTAACATAATTTCTGTTAATAAATTCTTCTTGTATGTGTATATTTCAGATGTAACTGATTTTGAAGTTAGTTTTTTATATCAGGGAATTAATCTTTTCTACTCTTATAGCAGAGATTCATCCTTTGGTATGCTAAATAGGGATAGGTTCTTGTTTGCTGTCTTGTATTGAGTACTGCAACCGGCACAAAAGAATACGCATTACCTTTTTTGGCCATGATCAATATCATTCATAATTTCAAAATTTGTGAAAATCTCTATCCAAGTCAAAGGAAATAGGGTATAATTTAACTATTTAAAATATTTACCACCAGCTGAAACGTTTTCTCAGTTTGATTCTTATACAATGTTTGCGATGAAAAGAGCTAGCAGGCAGTGGCGTAGCCAGAGAGGGGAATGGTCCAAATGCTCTGGAAACCAGTAATATTATAAAGTTTTCTTCGCCTTCAATATTGCAGAAAATTCTCCTATTAGATAAGGCAAAAATATTCTTATAAAATTAGTGGTATCCAAACCATCTGGACCTCCACCCTGTCTACACTACTGCTAGAAGATGTCGCTGCGATCGACCCGTTATCTTTTCAACATCGTTCTACGTTTATCGGATTCACGTTTTTAGTACTATTTTGTAGCCTTTTTCCACATTATTTATTCTAGGCGCTATAGTAATAATGTAACATGACTAAAATTCACCGATTTTTTCCAATATAACGGAATTATTTTGAGTACCCCTGTAAACTAATTATAAATGCTACACGTATAATATTCGACAGTAAGCATCTTGTAATGTACATCAGTTATGTAAATTAATTTCAATTTATTTGAAATAACGTAACATCACTAAAATACACTCCAAAGGATTTTTCCTTACTACCAAGTAAGACCGAGCTACGCTCGGTCAAAATTAGCTTTGAGTTCAAATATCATGACCCATGACCAAAATGACCGACTAATCAAACTTTCTCGAACATGTGACCAAGCCCAATTGTTTTCTCGTTCCCGAAACTCGCATTATATTAAATTTAGTCAAAACAGTCCGAGCCATTTTTAGATAACATTAGCTTGACCCCCACAGTAATCCAAAACTAACCCACTAATCGGGTTTTTTGAAGCATGTGACCTGGCCCAATGATTTTCTCTTACCCAATAACCGTAGGATACAAAAACATTTAGTTCAAATCGTACAAGCAGACAATTTTTACAGTAAAATCAACATTTTCCCCTTAACCCAGTGTTTCTCAACCTGTGTGCTGCGGCACACCAGTCTGCCGTGAGAGAACTTCAAGTGTACCGCGAAAAAAATCCGTGAAGCTCTGTCCAGATTTTAGAAATTGATTAAATTATTAAAATGTACAGATATCTATATCTATATATATATATATATATATTTTTTTTACAAGCTTTAGAATCTTGTTTCTGCAAATTTGAAGAACACATTCACTCACCAACACTTCTCACAACCTTCTCACGTTCGGAAGCGCAATTCTTTGTTTTAAATGAAGTGAAGTGCTTCAGCAAATTTAAATATTGTAAAAGAGAAAAAGTTATTCGAAATAAAAAATAGCAGAGAATTGCAATGAAAAGAAGTAAAAAACGCATATTACAATCTATTGATTTTCTCTCAATTACTAATTTTCAAATCTTACAAAGAATGTTTATTCTCTTAACATTATTTTTATGAGGAAGGAATTTTTTTTACTGCGAATATTGTTAAAAGCAAAAATAAATCTTGGCCATATCCTAAGAAGAAGATTTATAATTATTTACCTTTACGAAAATTTCTATCTATATTCTAAAATATATATATATATATAATGTTATGAATTTTGTATATATCTGTAAATATTCCATTTGTTTAAATTTATTTTATTTTATTATTGTGAAAATTGCAGTATTATTAATGTATTTCCTATTGAGCATCATGTAACTCAATGCTAAAGGCCTCAGATGGTTTGCAAGGAAAACAACCTAACACCCACATCTTTATAATGGAAGTCTATGGAAAAATCGCCAAGGAATGGGTTTATCGCCAAGTTGGCGATGGTTTTGGCGACTTATTTTTGTCGCCAAATTTGGCGATATATCGCAAAATGTCGCCAAGTTGGCGACGGATTTGGCGACTTTTTGTGCCCCCCCCCCTTATACATTTACATTGGAATCCTTTCACGTTTGGAGTACTCTATCGAGAGTTGAAGGACCTTCTGGTAATTTCTAGCATTAGAAAGCCCTGGAATAATCTGGAAAGATCTCTGAAGTCTATATAAGGGACCTCCACCAGTTCAGTTAGTTAGTTCTCTGTCAAATGCGATTGATTACGCACGAGAGGCTTTGCATTGAGAACTGTGTTTCTCTGAGCGGTTTTGTATTTGATTCGCCGTATTGAACAATACGCTATATTGTTCTGTGTGAAATTTTGCTGTGCTGTTATTAGATTTGAAGATTACTCAATATTTGTGTCTTTGAGAAGATTCTTGTGTATTTACCGAACTGTTTGGAGTAAATAAAACCTGTTGATTGTTCTTATATATTGGCAACAATCCTTTCGAACCCCGAGCTCACAACATTTGGTGTCAGAAGTGGGATTGAATGCCGATCACCAGAGCAATGGAGGGTGAACTGAAACAATTATTGGAGAAATTAGCTGCAAACCTTGGCAAGTTGAAAGAAGAAATGGAGAAAGATATGTCAGCGATGGATGAAAAAATGACTGCGAACCAGGCTGAAATGAAGAAAGATATGTCAGCGATGGATGAGAAAATGACTGCGAACCAGGCTGAAATGAAGAAAGATATGTCAGCGATGGATGAGAAAATGACTGCGAACCAGGCTGAAATGAAGGAAATGTCGGAAGAAATGAAGAAGGAAATGTCAGCGATAGATGAGAAAATGACTGCCAACCTTGGCGACTTAAAAGATGAAATGAAGAAGGATATGTCAACCAACCTTGGAGAGTTGAAAGACTTAATAGAGGATAAAATAACATCTTTAAATGACAGAATTGACGGCGTGGAAAACAAAGTTGAAGGAAGATTTCAAGAAATAGAAGGAAAGGTAGAAGAAATTCAAAGGACAGCCAGTACCGTAGAAGAAAGAGTAGAAGAAAAAGTTCAAAAGATCGCCGAGACCGTTGAAGAAAGAGTAGAAGAAAAAGTTCAAAAGATCGCCAAGACCGTCGAAGAAAGCATAGAGAATGTAAAAAAAGATTTGGAAAAAGTCAAGAAACAGAAGATAACTGCCGGAAGCTATTACCGAAGATGTCAAGTATCAATCTATGCTTCCTCGTTCCTGTATTAAACTCTCGACCTATGACGGAAAATCCTCATGGCCAGTTTTTAAGACACAATTTGGGATCGTAGCGGACGCCAATGGATGGGATTCCCAGACAAAGGCTTGCCAGTTAGCTGCTTCTCTACGAGCTGATGCTGCCGACGTCCTACAGACTTTGCCTGCAAATGAACCACTGGATTTTGAAATGCTCGTCAGTGCCTTAGAATTGCGCTTTGGCGAGAAATGCATGAAGGAATATAGCAGACTCCAGCTCAAATCTAGACAGCAGAAATCCACTGAATCCCTGCAAGAGCTTGCTACGGATGTCGAGAGACTTTCACATCTTGCTTATCCTGGCTGTCCGACTGAAATTAGAGAAAGTTTAGCTCGGCAACATTTTATTGATGGTGTGCGTGTCCCTGAGATCCTGACAGCATTCCGGATTGCAGATCTCAATGATTTAAAAGCGGCTTTGGTTTACGCTCTGAAATTCGAGGCAGCGCAGCAAGCTACTAGGAAAGATCGACACTTTGTGCGAGCAGCCAACCTGCCTGAGACGTCGGATAGAGCTGTGGAGTGCTTACAGCAGCAGATGAATGACATAATGAGAAAGATGAACTCCTTAATGGCCAACAAACCTTACAGGAAGATCAAGTGCTGGAAATGCGGTGGAGAAGGCCATATCCAAATCGACTGCCCAAGACGACCCAGCACCGAAGGTAATAGCTCACCCGTTAACGGAGGAGCAAGAAAACTGATTATTGACCATCTTGCGGGGCGAAGGTTTCCAGATCTTAAGAAGCCTCATTTTCAAGTATGTGAAATTTCTGCAAGAAGATGCGGCGAGAACGGAGTTTTTCTAGTCGGAAGTGTGAATGATTTGCCCTGTAATATGATCATCGATACAGGAGCCAATGTGACCATCATTCGGAAAGATCTAGCTCAGCGGCTGAAAGAAAAACTCTCCTGGTCCCCGCCACGTGTAATCCTTCAAACTGTGACAGGAGATAAGATCGACATACATGGAAGAATGAAATTGAAATTAAAATTTGGGAACGCCGCTTACCATCATACAGTCTATGTGGCTGATATTTCAGACCCTTTCATACTCGGACTGGACTTTTTAAAAGAGCATGGATTTACACTGGATTTTAAGAAGAATGAGTTACGCTCTGCTCAAGAAGATGTCACTATTTTCAAACTTGGAAATCAGTCCGGGTCTATTCAACGGATCACAGCCAAGGGAGATGTTATCATCCCTCCTCGGACCGAAATGATGATACCTGGATTAACAGAGAACGAAAGTAGTTTTCAATGTGGCTTGGTTGGATATCCTGAGAAGAGCCCAAAAGGAGTGCTAATAGCATCAGCGCTGGTAGATCTGTCGAGAGATGTGATACCCGTGAGGATGGCGAATGTAAGTGAAAAGTCTAGAATTATCCAGAAGGGTGAAGTGCTTGCTACCTGTGCTCCAGTCACCTGTGTTTGCAAAGACCCGAGCTTGACGTTATCGGAGCCGCCTACAAGTTTAACACCTGTAATTGGACGAAATGAAAATTTATCTCCTGAACAGAGACATGCCGCAGAAAGACTGTTCCAGGAATTTAAGGATGTGTTTTCACAAAACGAGAATGATATAGGTCGCACTTCTCTGACACGTCATAGAATTGATACTGCCGACCATCCACCGATTAAACAGCATCCAAGACGCTTGCCGTTCGCAAAACAAGAAGAGGTTTCTAAGCTCTTACAAGAGATGCAGAATAGTGACATCATCGAACCGTCATCAAGTCCGTGGGCCTCTCCCATCGTGTTGGTCCGAAAGAAAGATGGCTCCACAAGGTTTTGTGTGGATTATCGAAAACTTAACGATATCACGAAGAAGGACAGCTATCCGCTACCAAGAATAGACGACACACTAGATACTCTTTCAGGACATAAATGGTTTTCCACACTGGATTTGAAGAGTGGATATTGGCAGGTAGAGATCCATCCTGATGACAAAGAGAAGACTGCATTTACTACTGGACAAGGACTTTGGCAATTTAAAGTTATGCCGTTCGGGCTCTGCAATGCTCCAGCAACGTTCGAGCGCCTCATGGAGACAGTGTTAAAAGGCCTGAGTTTTGAAGCTTGTCTTATCTACCTAGATGACGTCATCATTGGAGGCCGCACGTTTGAAGAACATCTTGGAAATATTCGAAAAGTGTTAACGAAGCTAAGAGCGGCGAATTTAAAGCTGAACCCTCTGAAATGCAAGTTCTTCCAACGCGAAGTAAATTATTTAGGACACATCATCTCAGCTGAAGGTGTTCGAACAGATCCTGAAAATGTGTCTGCAGTAAAGAACTGGAAGCGTCCGGAAAACGTCCATCAGTTGCGAAGCTTCCTGGGACTATGCACTTATTACAGAAAGTTTGTACAGGGGTTCTCCAACATCGCAAGACCCTTGCATAGGCTCACTGAAAGCAAGCAGAAGTTTCTATGGACACAAGAATGCGAGAATTCTTTCCAGCAGCTGAAAGAAGCTCTCACATCCACTCCAGTCCTAACCTATCCACACCCCGACAAACAATTCATTGTGGACACGGATGCTAGTCATGAAAGCGTCGGTGCTGTACTTTCCAAAGAAATAGATGGCCAAGAACGAGTCGTAGCATACTGGAGCAAATGTTTATCGAAACCAGAGCGGAATTATTGCGTCACTCGTAAGGAGTTATTAGCAATAGTAAAAGCCATAGAACACTTCCATCACTATCTCTATGGCAGGAAATTTCTCCTTCGTACTGATCACGCATCCCTAACATGGCTGATGAATTTTAAGAACTCAGAGGGCCAAGTAGCCAGATGGATACAACGACTCCAGGAATACGACTTTGACATCAGGCATCGTAAAGGCTCATCGCATGGAAATGCTGATGCCTTATCAAGAAGACCGTGTCCCGAAAGTTGTCGCTATTGTTCCAGAGCGGAGAACAAGTATAATCCCGAACATGTCATACGCCAGACGAAGACTTCACTATCAACGCCACCAGATCCCTGGAGTGATGAGAAGATTCGAGAAGATCAAATGGCAGACTCTGACATCAAACCAATCTTGGAGTTATTAGAATCTTCTAGCACGAATCCCAGTTGGAAAGACATCTCGACTTACAGTCCTACGACGAAGCAATATTGGGCTCTTTGGAACTCCCTCCACGTCAAGAATGGTGTCCTGTTCCGAAAATTCGAATCGGAAGATGGGAAAACATCTCGGTGGCAGTTGGTACTTCCTCGATCTCGAATCCCAGAGGTCCTCGAAGAATTACACGGCAGTCCCACTGGTGGCCATTTTGGAGTCATGAAAACATTACACAGAGTCCGAGAGCGCTTCTTCTGGGGAAAAGCGAGAGCTGACGTCGAACAATGGTGCAAATCTTGCGATGCATGTGCAGCTTGGAAGGTACCAAAGAAACGTAGCCGAGGAAGACTACATCTCTACAATGTAGGAGCACCTTTTGAACGCATCGCCCTTGACATCCTAGGTCCTCTGCCAAGAAGTGCTGATGGCAACAAATACCTCCTCTTTGTCATGGACTATTTCACGAAATGGCCTGAAGTGTATGCCATCCCTGATCTAGAAGCTTCTACGGTTGCGGATGCCTTGGTACACCAGTGGATATCAAGGTATGGAGTTCCCCTTCAAATGCATTCTGACCAAGGGAGAAATTTCATATCTGCTGTGATTGAGGGTCTCTGTCAACTTCTCGGAATGGACAAAACTAGGACGACGCCTTTACATCCACAGTCGAATGGCATGGTTGAGAGATTTAATCGTACCATCCTCAACAATCTCTCACTGCTAGTCTCAAGAAACCAACAAGACTGGGACCAAAAACTTCCCTTGTTTCTTCTCGCCTATCGCAGCGCCGTCCATGAAACAACCGGCTATTCCCCGTCTCAGATGCTTTTCGGTCGTGATCTTCGTCTACCTTGTGATCTGATTTTTGGTCGCCCTCCAGATGCGCCTTCATCGCCAGAGGGATACGTGCAGAATCTCCAGGCACGATTTGAAGACGTCCACAACTTGGCTCGAGAGCGGATTAATATACAGATGGAGAAGATGAAGACCAGGTACGACACGAAAGCCACGGGACATCAATTCAAAGAAGGTGACAAGGTTTGGTTTTATAATCCGACTCGACGTAAAGGACTTTCTCCCAAACTGCAATCGCACTGGGACGGTCCTTATACAGTCCTAAACAGACTGAACGATGTCGTAATTCGGATCCGAAAGTCACCAAGTTCGAAGCCTAGAGTCGTTCATTACGACAGGCTGGCTCCATACTATGGCCATAGTACTTAGTTCATTGATTGTAAATAGTGTAATGTAAATAATGTAAATTAGTATGACCATGGTCTTGTATATAAGTTAATGTAAAAATTTCTTTTGCTTAGCATTATCATTATTAATGTTATTATTATTTAAATACTTGTATGTAATGATGTCTATGCTTTAATTTAATTTAATTTTTTTTTAAATAAGTGTATATTTTGTATAATTCAGCATTATGAATGTGTTTAATGGTTATTTTGCATGTTTGCTTTAAGTGTTTTGAATAGTATAGCATTTGTTGGCAACGGGTTTGCTTTCCGATCAAAGGTTGAACTGCCCGGGACGTGCAGTCCTTGAGAGGGGGGCAATGTTATGAATTTTGTATATATCTGTAAATATTCCATTTGTTTAAATTTATTTTATATTATTACTGTGAAAATTGCAGTATTATTAATGTATTTCCTATTGAGCATCATGTAACTCAATGCTAAAGGCCTCAGATGGTTTGCAAGGAAAACAACCTTACACCCTCATCTTTATAATGGAAGTCTATGGAAAAATCGCCAAGGAATGGGTTTATCGCCAAGTTGGCGATGGTTTTGGCGACTTATTTTTGTCGCCAAATGTCGCCAAGTGGGCGACGGATTTGGCGACTTTTTGTGCCCCCCCTTATACATTTACATTGGGATCCTTTCACGTTTGGAGTACTCTATCGAGAGTTGAAAGACCTTCTGGTAATTTCTAGCATTAGAAAGCCCTGGAATAATCTGGAAAGATCTCTGAAATATATATAAGGGACCTCCACCAGTTCATTTAGTTAGTTCTCTGTCAAATGCGATTGATTACGCACGAGAGGCTTTGCATTGAGAACTGTGTTTCTCTGAGCGGTTTTGTATTTGATTCGCCGTATTGAACAATACGCTATATTGTTCTGTGTGAAATTTTGCTGTGCTGTTATTAGATTTGAAGATTACTCAATATTTGTGTCTTTGAGAAGATGTATTTACCGAACTGTTTGGAGTAAATAAAACTTGTTGATTGTTCTTATATATTGGCAACAATCCTTTCGAACCCCGAGCTCACAACAATATATATATATATATATATATATATAACAAATTGTAACAAATTATTTTACTGTTTTGCTGTTTTAGAGCAATTATTTTATGTTATTAAGTAAATTTCAAAATGCATCTATTATTTTTATATGTACTTCATCAGAAGTTTAGTGTGCCGCGGAAGTTGAATCAAGAGTTTAAGTGTGCCGTGAAATAAAATAGCTTGAGAAACACTGCCTTAAAGTGTAGTACCATTGGACTATCCTTGGTTTTGAATTTTTATTAGTTTTTAAGTTTTTATGTTTCGGAACAAACAATAAAATAATAATAATAGTTTAATCTCAATACCGATGCAAGATGTGATTGTTGTTTATTCATATTTCCGTTTCAAAATTATCAAAATATTCTAGAATATCTAAAGACCGATTTTATTATACCTATGAATATTCTAAAATTAAAATAAACTTTAAATTATCGTATCTCTTTTTTCTTCCGACTGCTGAGAAAGACATTCTGTAGCATCCTTTAGCATCTTTTGTGAATTATAATATTGACATACATTTGGGAACATATTACGAAAACGATAATTTTTCGCTTACGTCAAAAATGTTCTCATAATGATATAATTTAATCTATGCCATGATATGATTAATCTGATGGTTTTCCTTAGGGAAATAAAACTAATATGATTCGTTGATGAAGTGTCTAAATGACATTTCAAGCTTAAAATTACGTACGCTTATGTCGAGAATTTTCTTTTGAGTAATGTTCATTAATATAAGATGTACTACAATTAAGCTTATTTAAATATGATTTATGACATTCACCTTAACCATTACTTTTAATGCAAACTAAATTAAAAGGCAGTTAAGGGAACACAAAAGGTAATGACGAAAATTGATTAAAGTTTGATCGTTGAATAGAAAGCCTGTAACTAATTTAGACTGTTACTTCTTTTTGAATTTTTTTGCGCTTTCTAGAAATAAAAATATTTGTTAAATGGTAATAAAAAGCAAAAGTTTTAATATTGTATGGTAGAATTAATCTTGCAATGCTATATTTGCTACAATTTCGAAGTGCAAGTTCCATATTTTTGTGTCGTCACTTTGTTTTTAAACTGCTTATTACGTTGTATCTTGATTATACCTAAAACAATATTTAAAAAAAACTTATAAATTATAATAAAGAATAAAAAATCCATAAAAAGTTATCATATTTTTTGTTATAGCTGGAAGATTTCTTTAAGGTATGTCACATATTGTGTCATTTATTTATTATCTATCATTACACTGTGAAAAATTTGCAGCAAACTGTCCAGTCTTTTTACAGTTTTTGTAGTAAACGGTTACATAACCGTAATTTAACTATATTCTGACCGTTTTATTACTCATTTTATGGTCAGAATATAATTAAATTACGGTTGTGTAACCAATTTCTACAAAAACCAGGGTTGCTACGGGTCAGGGAATTTTTCAGCGAATGTACCAGTATTTTCTTACTGAATTGTTCGTCTAATTTAATATCGCGAAATTTCCCCCTTTTTTAAAAATGAGATTTTCCATCAGAAAATACTGGTACCTATCCCGGAAAATTCTCTGACCCCGTATCAACCCTGAAAAACGGTCAAATGACTGGACAGTTTGCTGCAAATTTTTAACAGTGTATGTAACTGTGACATTAACTATATTTTATCTTTTAACTGTGTTGTCGTGTAACTGCAACATCAATCTTGGTTCAGTGTAACACACATTTTGTTTGTATGTACTTCGTAATGCTGCAGCTTAATAAATTATGTTATAGTTAAAAAATGTCAAGTGTTGCTTAAGTATATTATGAATAACATAACAAGGCATAGCTTGCAGATAAATTAATTTATTTTATTTAAAAAAATGTAAATCAGTTAACTTGTACCAAAGTTAACGTAGTAAAATCGCTGATAATTGAGCTCGCTGATATTGGAAGTCTGTGCTGCTTTTCGTTTACGGTTCATACGACCGTAATTTCAGTAATTTTCCTGTCTAACGTTATCGAAAGAAAAAAAATGTTTCTTTTTTTTCAAGCCATTCTGGTCTTCTTAATAAGTTTAATCATAACGCTCTGGACAATGGCGGTACAACTTAATTTTATGGATTTAGACATCCAGATTCGTACTGTATGTATTGGGGCATCCAGAAAGTTCTGAGGTATACTTCTGTTGAGATAATGGTGAAAATATTGAATATCACCAGAATTTTAAACATTTATTTAAAAATAATCAAAAGCAGTTTCTTCACGTACATTATAAAAGTAAAGTTTTAAAATATAATAAATTATAACAATTTGTAATAATATTTTTCTTTTAAATGCTAAAAGTTGTAAACTAAAAGCATAATATAGAGTAAAATAACTTTTATTAGATTGTTGACATGTTTTGCCTCACTCCGAGCCATTATAAAAAACAAATGAGAATATTATATAATTGCACGGTCTTTGAAGTTATTATTTGAAATGCTATCATTTAATTTTCATGTACTTTTTAAAATTATGCATTTTATTTTCTATTTTTACTTGTTTGTTTATTTCCATATTTGTAACCATGGAGTAACTCGAGCCACAAATTCGGTACGTTAAATAATACTGCATCGTTACATATTGTATTTTAGCGTGTTGCTATCTCTATGGTTTCTCTTATTACAGATGGATAGTATAGACTGGGAGAAGAAATTATTTTACTTTCAGTGACATTTATTTGAATGGTTTCTTCTTGACGTAATCTTGCCAGGGCTGTGGATTTTCTATTATACTTAATATCAGCTATATACTCTTTTTCCCCGTAACTAATAAAAGTTTCAATATCTTCTTAATAGCCAAACTCCTCAGAAATTAAAGAATATCATTTGCAGTAAAATCTACAAAATAATTTTGACAATTATTCAGGAGAAATTGAAACACCCTTTATTAAAGAAGACGGATCAAAGAATTACTATATTGGCATGACAAGCAGGAAATTTAGTTACAGAAAAGAGGAGCATACAGCTGATATTGAGTATAATAGAAAATTCACAACCCTGGCAAAATTATGTCAAGAAGAAAAAATCCAAATAAATTTCAAATTAAGTAAAATAATTTTTCCCATTCAATCTATACTATCCATCGATAATAAGGGAAACCATAGAGATAGTAACTCGTAAAAATACAATATGTAACGATGCAGCATCATTTAACTTACCGAAATTGTGGCTTGAGTTACTCCATGGTAACAAATATGGAAATAAACAACCAAGTAAAAATAGAAAATAGCGAGCGTAATTTTAAAAAGTACAGGAAAATTAAATGATAGCATTTCAAATAATAACTTCAAAGACCTTGCAATTATAGAATATTCTCATTTGTTTTTGATAATTGCTCGGAGTGAGCCGAAACATGTCAACAATCTAATAAACTAGGGGGCACAGCCCCCCCCCCCCCCTGTTCGCTAACGCTTGGCAACCCCCGTGAATTGCGAGGCAATTCCCACTGCAATTTAAAAATTTACTACGTAATGAAAAGAAAGTAATTGAAAACGCAATTAAATTGCATTTAGTTGGTGCTACCAATGGGCATAAATCATTTTAACATTATGAAAAAATTACCTTCGAAATACAATTAATTTAAAACTCATCGCGCAATACGGCGTTCATTTTGCGTATAATAATACACAGCACGGCTTATATTTAAAAGTCCACTAAAGCACCATTTAAAAGTCTTTGAAAAATCCAACGCAGACGCTATGTATGACGCTACCAAAATGTAAAAAAAAAACGTTACCTGCCATGTCTAAAATAAAATCTTGATCAGAAAGTTGTCTGAAAACTGATTCGGTGAATGTAACAATTCATCGTAAAGCGAACAAATGGCTTTGCTATTCATACATTGATCAGATTATCTGCATTTAATTTCCAGTATAATTTTTCACAACACGGCTTAAATTCATTTAAAACTGTTTTACAAACACTACGCGGACGCTATTATGACACAACAAAATATAACCAAAACTCTTTCTGATGTGTCTAAAAAAAAGTCTTCATCAGAAAGTTATTTCGCTGAATGTGTCACGTCACCGTAATACGAACCAATGAGAATCGACGCTGCGGAAAATAATGTTGTTGCCCAACGAGAAGCTACAAATTCAGCGCTATTTTCGCGTCACGTAAGAGAAATATATATATAGAGGTTACTCAAAAGTATTTCACTGTATATTATGTTCTTAGTTTACACCTTTCAGCACTTAAAGTAAATATAGTAAAGCTTTATCCTAAAATTTAGGGCGCTTTCATTTAGGGCCGTAATTTTTTTTTCGGATTCAAAAAATATATAAAAAAAATACCGCAGAACTTTCCTGATTACCGAATAAATATGTTTAAAAATTCCTGTAATACAAAAATATTAAAAAATTCTATAAATCTGTGACATATATAGTTTGTTTTGTAGGTATGTTAAATAATAATGTATATATCTTTAAGTGTGATTACATATTACCTCTTACATTATCTTTACATTTTACCTTTTACACAAATAACAACTATCCATCGCTTAGTGTGCTTTCAGTTAGTGTGGTAATTTTTTTTGTCGGATTCAAAAAACATGTATTAAAAAAACGCAGAACTTTCCGGTTGACGTAATACATATTTTAAAAAATTGCAGCAATATACAAAAATATTTCAAAATTCTATAAATCTGTAACATATATAGTCTGTTTTGTAGGGATGCTAAATAATACTTTATATCTATTTAAGTGTGACTAAATATCACCTTTTACGTGATAAAATAACAGGTATCCCTCGCTTAGTGAACTTTCAGTAAGGGCGGCAATTTGTTTTCGTATTCAAAATACATATAAACAAAAATGCAGAACTTTCCAGATGACCTAATAAATATTTTAAGAAATTGCAGTAATACAAAATATTAAAAAATACCATAAATCTGTAACATATATAATTTGTTTTCCTGGGATGTTAAATAATATTATAAATATATTTAAGTATTATCACCTTTTACATGATCAAATTTCAGTTATCCCTCGCTTAGGGAGCTTTCATTTAGTGCCGTAAACTTTTTTCAGATTCAAAAAATATATAAAAAATACCGCAGAACTTTCCGGATTACCGAATAAATACTTTTAAAAATTGCTGTAATACAAAAATATTAAAAAAATCTATAAATCTGTGTCATATATAGTTTGTTTTGTAGGTATGTTAAATAATAATTTATATATATTTAAGCGTGATTACATATTACCTTTTACATGATCAAATAACAAGTATCCATGGCTTAGGGTGCTTTCAGTTAGTGTGGTAATTTATTTTTTCGGAATTAAAAAACATGTATTAAAAAACACAGAACTTTTCGGATGACCTAATACATATTTCAAAATACTATAAATCTATAACATATATAGTAGGGATGCTAAATAATAATTTGTATATATTTAAGTGTCATTAGATATCACCTTTTACATGATCAAATAACAAATATCTCTCGCTTAGTGCGGTATTTTTTTTTTCGGATTCAATATATATATATATATAAACCGCAGAATTTTCCGGATGACATAATAAATATTTTAAAAAATTACAGCAATACAAAAATATTAAAAAATACTATAAATCTGTAACATATATAGTTTGTTTTGTAGGCATGTTAAATAATAATTTATATATATTTAAGTGTGACTAAATATCACTTTTTACATGATCAAATAACATGTATCCCTGGTTTAATGCGTTTTCAGTTAGTGGTGTAAATTTTTTTTCAGATGATCCCGCGATTAGTGCGGGATACGTTTTGATTAGATCACAAAGCACGAAATGTGGGATCCTTTTTTCCGGCATGCGTTGAATTTTGAAAATGAAATTTGCAGAAAATGCCATATATATATATATATATATACAAGGATATGTTCAGGATTGTCAATTTATTATACAAAGAATACAAGGATTCCATAAAATTAAAAAATAATATTTCTTTAAATTACTTTAAAACTTTAACTAGATTTATTCTACATCATAATTATATTGTTTTTAATGAGACTATATATATTCAAAGATGTGGATTACCTCAGGGTAGCATTGTTTCTTCAATTCTTGCAGAATTATATTTATATTATTATGAGCGTAATTCAAATATGTCTAATTGTAAAAGGTACCGTTATATAGATGATATAATTGTCTTCTATTTTAATAATAATTCAAATTATGTACTACCAATAAAATATCTTAAAAATCTAAATGATAGTTTCAACGTTTTGGTAAATAATGAAATTAATTTTCTTGATCTTAAGATAATTCTAAAGATATTAAAATTTTGTTTGACATTTATGACAAAAGAAATGATTTTACATTTAAAGATAACTTATTTACTAATTATATGTCATGTATACATAAATCAGTATTTGTAAATATTTTACTAAATTTTACACATGGAATTAACAATCTCTGTTCTAATAATTTTAGAACTCAAAATTTAAAACTTATCCTTCAACATGCAATAGAATGTGGCTATCCTTTTTATTTAGTTAAGTCAATTTTACGAATATAAATTTTGCTTTCATTGGGGTTATATGTTTGTACATTATTTCTGTTAAATCACTTACATTTTGATTGCTGATATATTTGGCTAAAAATTGAATTCCTTTGTGTGCGAGCTGAATGGAAATATTTTGGTTAAATAACTTTCATTAATTAAAAATTTAAATAATTCTAAATATTTTTTTTAATTAATTTATTTTTTCCCCTTTTCAAGGTAGAGAACTTTTAATAAAATATAGTTCCAATAATTGCGTTTGCCATATTGGAAAATTTCTGTATTTTTTTGTTTCTCCTTTTCAAGGTAGAGAACTTTTAACAAAATATTGTTCCAATAAGTGCGTTGCCATATTGGAAATTTTCTGTATTTTTTTTTCTCCTTTTCAAGGTAGAGAACTTTTAACAAAATATTGTTCTAATAAGAGCGTTGCCATATTGGAATTTTTCTTTTTTTTTTTTTTTTACTTTTTAAGTTAGAGAATTTTTTGCAAGATATTAGTTCCAATAAGTGCGTTTGCATATTGGAAAAGCTTGGTTATTTTTAAGCTATCAGTGTGTGAATTCTAAATTTTATTTTTCAGGGTAGATAATATTTAGCAAGACGTTAGTTCCAATAAGTGCGTGTAGCCATATTGGAAAATCTTTTAACTTGCATATAATTATTTATAAAATGAAAATTTAATTTGACTTCTACATTAATGTTTAAGATATATGGGATTCTTAATGGTTTTGATAAAATGATATTACACACTTCACAATAAATATAAATTTATAGAAAATTATTTAAATTTTGGCATATGTAAAAAATAAAAAGACAAAAGGATTTTATACTGGAAACTCTTCTTAATCTAAATAATTAGTATTTATTTAGGTATAGTTTAATATCTGAAACTAGATGGCAGCACCAAATAAAGTTTTTAAATGATCTAAAATTTATTACTATATTTTCTAGATATAGTGCAATATTCTTAAAATAGATGGCAGCACCAAATAAATTATCCAATTGACTTATTGAAACTTGGAATACAAGTGAAATTTTTAAATTTTCCAATAATGTAATATATATATTAAATTTATTTAAGTTAAAATTTTAGTAACTGAATTTATAGATTTTATATTATTTATTTGTATTTTTTAAATTTTAACTTGGAAATAGTTAAAATCTCAGTTGTTAAATTAATAACTGCAACTATTACTAACAAGTTCTGATATGGTGGTAGCTGCTTTACTGTATATTTCACCATACTTAACTGTATATTTCACCTGTACTGTTGAATTCCCTTTTAACAAGTGCATTGCAAAATTAGGCTTCGCATTATGGATACAGGATGTTTCCGTTTACAGGATTTTCTTTGTCTTCCTTTGTATTGATTTGTTTATACATTTATTTATTTTCTCCCCTCTATATCACATTGTTGGTTTGATTTGTAGTGTTCCATTTTCAAAGGTATCCTTGTTTTTCAATTTTGTTCCAATGATTGTTTGGGCTTGGAGTTGACACAATTATTGGTATTAAGCTGGTGTCAATTACAGAAAACAATCATTCTTTGCTTATAATGTGGTTTCCCAGCCCTTGAAAAAGTAAATTACATTATAAGTCTTCATTTGTGTTTTTACTTTTGTTTCACTTTTTGAATAAATAATACTTCATTTGTTAGGACTATGTTTTATAATGTGCAATTTGACAGTGCTATATGGTGTAATAATCTCATTGCATATGGTCAGTTGCTTCTGTTTCAATGGTTAATTTTTGCAATAAGTTTATATATATATGTGGCGTTTTGAGTAAGATGAGACACCCGAGATGCAACACTCCACGAGAAAATGGTAGTTGGTTAAAGATATACAAAGTTTCAGTCGACATCAACAATCACGGCGAAGAGGTGAGGCAATGAAAAGAGTCCACAAGAGTTTCTTCCATAAAGGCCAGCCAATTTCCAGACAAATCTTCTATTTAGAATAAGAGCGATGCTATAACAATTCCCCCGGGTATAAACTTATCGCCCTCAGGCTCCACGATGGATCACTACATTATTTTAAAGATGTTAAAGAACAGTGTGAAAATTCTACGAGACGATAACACCAGATACATATTTGTTTATACTTCCAAACACGTCAAAAATCCTCACTTCCAAGGATGCAGGCGAGTTTTGTTCACTGAGCAGAGTGATCCAGAATACGACGTCACGAGCGCACAAACCAATGAGTGAGAGGCGACCTCCAGACCAGCGAATGAGGCGAGAGGGAGAAGCTAAAACAGGAAAGAGTTCCTTCCCTGGCCGCGTATCAATTTCGAAGTGAAAATTACCCAGCGCGCGAAAAGAGCATGGAATAATAATAATAAAAAGAAAATGGCTTTTTACAAAACATTCGAAATGAGAAAGCGTCTCGGAATTTTATAGATTGGAGAGCTGATAAAAGCTACGAATGAACTTAAAATTTTAGATTAAGATTTGGAATAAGATAATTATTAATATACGGGTATTTACTTTTAAAGACATTAGATAGGAATAAATATTATTAAGAATTAAGAAAATACTGACTATGTCAGAAGTTAGATTAATTTAGAGGACTTTTACGAAGGATTTGCGAAGGAAATAATTTTTTATATAACACACACACATATGTATATATATATATATATATATATATATATATATATATATATATATATATATATATTGTTGTGAGCTCGGGGTTCGAAAGGACTGATGCCAATATATAAGAACAATAAAAAGGCTTTATTCACTATAAACAGTGCAATACGATCACAAATATCTTCTGAAAATTACAAGATATTCAGTAATCTTCAAATCCAATAAAAGCGCAGCAAAATTTCACACAGAAACAATACGTTCAATACGACGTATCAACGACAAAATCGATCCGAGAAACACAGTTCTCAATGCAAAGCCTCTCGTATGAATTCAATCGCAGTTGACAGACAACTAACTGAACTGAACTGATGGAGGTCCCTTATATAGGTTTCAGAGATCTTTCCAGATTATTCCGGAGCTTTCAGATGCTAGAAATTAGCAGAAAGTGCTTTAACTTTCGATAGAGAACCTAAGCGAGAAAGGATCCCAATGTACAGGTATAAGGGGGGTGGTGGTTGCACAAGAACAACCAGCCAGGACACTAACCGCGAGGTTTATAGTGAAACTCCCCCCCACCATCCAGCGATTCCGCAAGGAATCAAGCTTGATCAGCGGCGTTTTTTCAAGATAATATTCACAAATCATCCCACACTGGGACAAATCAAAAGCAAAGTTGGCAACATGCCTGCTTTTAAATAGTAAACTAAAACTAAATTATCAATAAATTAACTAAATATTACATCAACTATCATCACAGTAGCTTACTGTGACTACTAAACTAACTATGAATAACAGAAAAATTATACTGAAGTTCACCAAAAAGTTCACTATGAAAAGATATATTGTCTTTAAAAAACAAATGTTCATGAAGATATGATGTCTTTTAATAAAACAAATGTTCATCAAGATTTCATGAATATATCACAGTCCACCATCTCTCTTCCTCCAATGATCAAAATTACCACAAGTTTTGATAATTGTGCCTGAACAACTTCATTTAACTATGATGCATAAGAAGATCAGTAAAGATCACCAAAATGTTCAGTATATAAAAATAAAATGTCCTTAAAAGCAAATGTTCATGAAAATAATGTCCTTAAAACAGATAGTCATCACTATATACTGTATTACTTATACCACCTCGTTGCTAAGAAACAACAAAAAACTTTAATTCAGAACATAATATTCTTCCTTTAGGCAAATAATACTGATTGTTGATAATTGTAACAATAGTAATAATCACTGTACAATGTTCATGTAGATCATTAGTAAATATAACAGTTCCAAATACAATTAAATGACCAATATACGTTATTGCAGAAATCTTCAACTATGTCACAGTCAATCTATAAATCATGCTTTATCCAACTCAAAACCTTTAGAATACTTGAAGTTAATGTTAGATAAATACGTTCAAAATGTATACTTAATAAATGAATATAGACTGTTAAGTTTGTTATAAATTATTTTTAATCTTTCATAATTCTTTGAGTTCAAAAATACGTCCTGCAGATTTTTTCTCAATGTCTTATTTGAATTAAAATCAAAGTAGCACGGCATTAGTGGGCATCTTCCAAAGATATAGTGAACAACATCACCCTTTATTCCACATTGGCATTTATCCGATTGTGATTTATTTATTCGAAAGAGAAAAACTGGAAATGAACCATGTCCCGTCATGAAATATTGCACTACCTGGCTTGTACATACGTAATCTGTATTTACATATTTGAACACCAAATAGGTGTCTCTGCCCAAAGTGGACTCTGACCATTCAACTTGCCATTCTTTATTCATTCTATCCTTAAGGTATTTCGATATTGCAGAAACCGGAAAATCTAAATCAATTCTTTCATCGTAATCGTCTTTTAAAATAGCATTTTTTGCCAAGTCATCTGCAATATCATTTCCTTGCAGACCCGCATGCGCCTTTATCCAGCCAAGTTCAAGTTTTATCCATGGATTATCCAATAAAAGTAAATAGATATCTCTTATTATTGTATTTTTGGGGAATAATTGTTGTAATGACATTACTGATGACAATGAATCTGTGTATATCCTTGCTTTACTACATCTATTAAAAACTGTCCATTTCACTGCTTGTTTTATGGCTTGCAGTTCCGCCTGAAAAATCGTATTAAGATCATGCAATCTAAGTTTTTCTTGATAGATATAGTTATTCTTGTGAAACACTGTAAATGCAGCAGCTACTCCACCATCCATTTTAGATCCATCAGTATAGATTACAGGAAAATCTACAGTGACTATTTGTTCCATTTTTGATACCGAATTTATAATGTGTATGTTTGGCTGTATGGTATAATTTACATAGTCATAAGAACTCAGATTATCCATTAGTTTATGCCTATTTATTATAGTATTCTGAATGGAAATTTCAGTATCTTCATTTCTAACTTGATATTTCTCCAAAATCGCCTTAATCTTATGATGTATTGGTGGAACTCCCGCCAATACACAGAGAGCTTCCGTAGATGTGTTTCTATATGCTCTTATTACACTGAATAACCCCGTTCTCTGACATGAACTGATTCGTTTTATTGCCGGTTTCTTAATATCTCTAGCACACGCCTCGCATCCATATAATATTTGTTTCTCAATAACGGTTAAGTACCATATCTTCCTGTAGTCTGCTTTAAGTCCTTTGTCTCTCCTTGACGTCCTTGCAATAGAGCCCACAAAACTTTTAATATTTTCTCTAATAACCTCAAAATGTTGCATCCATGTGAAATTACCATCAATTATAAATCCCAAATAGGTGATTGCATCTTTGACTGTAATAGAAGTGTTATCAATTTTAAAAATTGGTCTTCTGTTTTCTAATTGACACTTTCCAAAAAGCATTGACTCACACTTGTCAGTACTCAGTCTCAGTTTGTATTTTTCAGTGATATTCCTAAATAATTGAATCAAAGCATTCATTCTCTCTTCCAACTCTCTTCTGTTGTTTGCTCCTGTCAAAATGACGTAGTCATCCGCATATGAAATTATATATTTATTTATTAAACAATAATCTTTAAGAATAGAATCGGCAATCAGCAACCATAGTAGCGGCCCGAGGCAAGAACCCTGCGAACTTCCTTGGAATAATAAGAACCACTTTATTCCATTCACATAATTAAACCCTATGTACCTTTCTGAAATATAGTTTCTCAACATTGATTTCAAATATGTTGCCACAGGAAGATTTTCTATAATATGACTCATTATAAACCAGTCAGCGGAGTCAAATGCTCCCTGAATATACAATGAGGTTAAGGCACAGTACTTATAATCCATCAAAATGTCCTTTGTACATTCCCTAAGAGCTAATAATGCCTTTACTGTAGAACGTTTCTCTCTAAAACCATATTGACTATTATTGAAGTAATTAATACTTTCCAAAGTAACCATGACCCTCTGTTTCACTATCCTCTCCAATAATTTACCCATTATCGGTAATAATGTTATTGGTCTGTATGATCTTGGATTTTTTGGATCTTTGTTTTTCTTATGGAAAAATATTACAACGCCTTTTTTCCAGCTCCCAGGAAAGTGTCCTAGTTTCAAACACTTGTTATATATATTAAGCATTATCTCAGGAAAGGTATTACATATGTGTTTTACTATTACTGCGTCAATCTTCTCCCATCCAGGTGCTTTATTCAAAGCTTGCTTCGAGAGAGCATACTTCATTTCTCTAATTGTTATCATATCCGTTGTTGGACTAAGCTCAAATTCTTCCTTTGAAGAATAATCATGAATATTTTGTAGAACTTGATCAATGCTGAAATGTTCCCTCATTAATTGATCCGCAACTTCATCATATGAGTCAAATATCTCTGAGTCCGTAAGAGAGGTAAAAATTAAGTCCGTATTATTGAGTTTCTTGCCTGCAATATATTTATACAATCCTCCATATGCATCTTGGGTATCGCTACAGTAATTGATCCATGATCTTTTCTTGGTTTCTCTAACTAACTTTTTATATTTATTTCTATGTAAAAGATAAACTTCTCTTAATTGCTCATTTTCTAAATTCTTTCTATATCTCTTATACATTGCTATAACTTTATTTCTTTCAATTTTAATTTCCTGATTGAACCAATGGATTTTTGGTTTGTAAGTAAGTATAGCTTCCTAAAGCTATGTTCTAGAATATCCAAAATATCATCAATGAAATTCTTCATAAATATATCCAATCCCTGTGTATTCTGAATATTATCAAAGTTTTTCTTTCAATCATTTAGTCTATTTTTAAATAACAAATCAAATTTTTTAAAATTACCGTTCTTTGTTTTAAATCTGTACTGATTTCTGTAAACTGGACTTATATTTAATTTGAACGATATATATCTATGATCGCTAAATGAAAATTCTTTTGTATCGACTGACCAATCTTCCATAATATCCTGTATAAGAGTTCCTCCGATTGTTAAGTCAGGTCTTCCCGAAAGATCTCCCTGGATGAAGGAACATGGTGCGTCTAAGTCATTCAAAATTGTCATGTTATTCATCATTAAATGATCTAATAATATTTGTCCTCTCACATCTTGCCGTGTATAACCAAGAGTTATCAAATGAGCATTAAAATCTCCAGCAACCAAGACCCTGGGAAAATATTTTTCCACTCCTCCAAATCAGTATCTAAATTGCCTGACGGAGCCGAATATTGGGAACCCAATAAAAGTTTCTCATTAATTACATTTACAACTATAAATACTGCATTACTCAAAACCAGCGACTGCAATGCAACATAAGCCATGTTAGTAATAAAAATAAAAGCATTATTGTTAGATGAAGAAAAAGAAGGCCAGACTGTTGGAATCTCCATAGGAACCCCCGACTGGACATAAACATCCTGACAAAAGACAATGTCAATACCATTTTTTAAAACATATCTGACCAAAGCATCACTGGCATCCATACAATGATGCATATTAATTTGCAGACACTTAATAAATGAGTTCCCAGAAACAGCCCCTGAGTCGCCCTTAGCTACGTTGAGGGGGTACCATTGGCATAATACTCTCCCTATATCTTACAAAAGATGGACACTGTGCACTATCTGCTCTATGATCACTCTCTACTGTAGGATCTTCAAAATAACAATTTGCACATCTAATTGTATCTGATTTACAATCTTTCGTGCTATGTTCCTCTGCACATTTTGCACACTTCAATGTTCCCTTACATGAGTTCGCATAGTGCCCATAAGCCTGACAATTGAAACATCTAATTATATTTATGTAATTGACTACTCGGTATCTGTCAAAGTCCACACAAATTCTCTTAATATTAATCAACCAATCTCTTCCCTTCTCATCCACATCGATAAGCCAATTTACTTTTCCCATCTTAGTTTTTATCTTTCTGACAATCTCAAAATCCAAATGTGTTTCTCTATATAACTCTATCAATGCATTTCTTGTAGACCTATCGAGTGACGGATTCTTCAATCTCTCCGATAGTCTTAATACTACACCCTTCTCCACAACTGATTCCTCCAAGGCCCTTCGTATTGAATCCGTGACCACATCCTCACCCAACTCCGGGTCTACACTAAGCAGGAGAACCCTCTCTCTTCTTCTAACCGGAATGTTAATCTTTACCCTGGATTGTAGAGGCTCATCCTTATCAAGTACCTCTCTCAACAATTCTGCTTCCTCCCTTGATTTCATTTTAATTATGATCTGACCCTTCTGAGTCGTCAACACATCTCTCGGAGTAGGAATATCTACATCTGCATTAAATATCTCCTTTATATTCTTTCTTATATCATTCAAATCAGTTTCTGTATCCAATTTTGACACAAGTACCACATGGTCATCTCGTCTCCTAGTCACTTGTTTTTCATCCTTTCTCTGTTCTTTCTCTTCTGCCTGGGTCACCGGAGCTGAGATCTTTTCCGCAATGTCTCTCAAAACCTTATCATGTTCCACTCTGTCTTCCAGTTTTGTAGACAATATTACATTTTATTTAAAAATCATCAAGGACCTTTCTTGTATATATCCTGCAATATTTTTATACATCGAGATCAGTCCTGATGAAACCTTATTTTGTTTTTGTCGATTATTCTCTAACCACGTATGCATCCTTTCTGTAAGTCTCTGAACCATAACTGGAAGATCCAAATCCTTCACTACATCAATCCACTCATCTGTATTCTCAGCGGCCGTGGACATCGTTTCCCCAAGCAAAAACAATCACCTTTTAAAGAACTATAATCAAACTGTTACCAACTGACCAATACTGTAAACCAATTGACAGCCTACCGACCAAAACAATCCGTATAGAGAGGCAATGCAGAGACCAGACCCCACACCAGCGTTTGCTCACAGACGGAACAACAATAGTACCCCTATGACAAATTGGCTTCAAATGAGCAGAGATTGCTGAAGGGGCATTCACACTATGAACAAACTTTCAGCATATATGTATGGGAGGACTGAGTCCAAAATCCCAAAATGCCGATGATTATAATAAACGGCTGAGCCAAAAAGGCAGACAATCACCAGTAATTAATAACAATAAAACTATTCTCTAAACTCAAATCTAGACCCAACCAGGGAGCACAACCCAGAATAATCAAGCTCCAAATAAAAATTTAAAAGTAATTACCATAATCATCCGATTACCAAATAAACTACCGACTTATCCAGAGTTACCTAGCAACAACAAAATCAACAACACTACAGTAACTATAGCAACCAATAAGAAGAACGCAAAGCAAACAAACAATCCCACTCTCCAAGCAAGCAATGAGCCACCACACTGTTCCCTAGCAACCAACAACAGAAATACACAACAACCTCACCACGTGATAGTCGAAAAAATCAGGGAAACCAAACAAGTACTCTAATCAAGTAACTAACAGCAAATAACTATATCTCAACCAACACACCTCAACCAGTAAACTAACTCCTCTCAAATAAAGTTATCCCAATTTCATACGTCATAAAAACACACTAGCGCTAACCAATCCAAAAATTGCACGGCTTACACGGCGAACGAAATTAAACCAGCAGCCAAAAACGACTCAACTTAACAATTAACAATCAAGATGGAGTCATCAACAACGTGAACCGCCCACTACAAATCACAAAGTCTCAAAATAATCAATAATAAACAGAAATTAACAACGATTACCACAGGAAAAGTACATCAGAAGGTAAGTAAATCAACTAGAATACTAAATTATATAATTAAGGTGTTATAATCATGAATATTAATGCATAATAAGTAGAAATAAAGTAAAGATGAAAGTTCCGCAAAAAGTAAACAATAAATGGCGAACTTTCAAAAAGTAAGCTAACAAGCTTATTAATATTCTCTACAGTGTTAAATAAGTAAGCTATGTTAATATACTACTATATAAATCAATAAATAGACCAGATAAATAAATATTATATGTTAATTTGACAGTATTACAAGATTGATAAACAAGATAGGCCTGACGCCAACGTGACAAAATTCAAAGTCCAGAAATTAACAATTATACATAAAATAAATCAAAATAATTTAAACATAGTTAATGTATAACATATTAGTGTAGATTATGTGCAAAAAACAAAATCGCCGGATGAATAATTACCAAAAAACTTTGAAAAGTTCAGGAGCTCCAAGAAAGTACGTACTACAGCAATGGCAGACGAGGGGAAAGGCAGAGGGGGGGTAGCACAAAAAGTCGCCAAATCCGTCGCCAACTTGGCGACATTTGGCGATATATCGCCAAATTTGGCGACAAAAATAAGTCGCCAAAACCATCGCCAACTTGGCGATAAACCCATTCCTTGGCGATTTCTCCATAGACTTCCATTATAAAGATGAGGGTGTAAGGTTGTTTTCCTTGCAAACCATCTGAGGCCTTTAGCATTGAGTTACATGATGCTCAATAGGAAATACATTAATAATACTGCAATTTTCACAATAATAAAATAAAATAAATTTAAACAAATGGAATATTTACAGATATATACAAAATTCATAACATTGCCCTCCTCTCAAGGACTGCACGTCCCGGGCAGTTCAACCTTTGATCGGAAAGCAAACCCGTTACCAACAAATGCTATACTATTCAAAACACATTCATAATGCTGAATTATACAAAATATACACTTATTAAAAAATAAAATAAAATTAAAGCATAGGCATTATTACATACAAGTATTTAAATAATAATAACAATAATAATGATAATGCTAAGCAAAATAAATAATTACATTAATTTATATACAAGACCATGGTCATACTAATTTACATTATTTACATTACACTATTTACAATCAATGAACTAAGTACTATGGCCATAGTATGGAGCCAGCCTGTCGTAATGAACGACTCTAGGCTTCGAACTTGGTGACTTTCGGATCCGAATTACGACATCGTTCAATCTGCTTAGGACTGTATAAGGACCGTCCCAGTGTGTTGCAGTTTGGGAGAAAGTCCTTTGTGTCGAGTCGGATTATAAAACCAAGCCTTGTCACCTTCTTTGAATTGATGTCCTGTGGCTTTCGTGTCGTACCTGGTCTTCATCTTCTCCGTCTGTATATTGATCCGCTCTCGAGCCAAGTTGTGGACGTCTTCAAATCGTGCCTGGAGATTCTGCACGTATCCCTCTGGCGATGAAGGCGCATCTAAAGGGCGACCAAACAGCAGATCACAAGGTAAACGAAGATCACGACCGAAAAGCATCTGAGACGGGGAATAGCCGGTTGTTTCATGGACGGCGCTGCGATAGGCGAGAAGAAACAAGGGAAGTTTTTGGTCCCAGTCTTGCTGGTTTCTTGAGACTAGAAGTGAGAGATTGTTGAGGATGGTACGATTAAATCTCTCAACCATGCCATCCGACTGCGGATGTAAAGGCGTCGTCCTAGTTTTGTCCATTCCGAGAAGTTGACAGAGACCCTCAATCACAGCAGAGATGAAATTTCTCCCCTGGTCAGAATGCATTTGATGAGGGACTCCATACCTTGATATCCACTGGTGTACCAAGGCATCCGCAACCGTAGAAGCTTCTTGATCAGGGATGGCATAAACTTCAGGCCATTTTGTGAAATAGTCCATGACAACAAGGAGGTATTTGTTGCCATCAGCACTTCTTGGCAGAGGACCTAGGATGTCAAGGGCGATGCGTTCAAAAGGTGCTCCTACATTGTAGAGATGTAGTCTTCCTCGGCTACGTTTCTTTGGTCCTTTCCGAGCTGCACATGCATCGCAAGATTTGCACCATTGTTCGACGTCAGCTCTCGCTTTTCCCCAGAAGAAGCGCTCTCGGACTCTGTGTAATGTTTTCATGACTCCAAAATGGCCACCAGTGGGACTGCCATGTAATTCCTTGAGGACCTCTGGGATTCGGGATCGAGGAAGTACCAACTGCCACCGAGATGTCTTCCCATCTTCCGATTCGAATTTTCGGAACAGGACACCATTCCTGACGTGGAGAGAGTTCCAAAGAGCCCAATATTGCTTCGTCGTAGGACTGTAAGTCGAGATGTCTTTCCAACTGGGCTTCGTGCTAGAAGATTCTAATAACTTCAAGATTGGTTTGATCTCAGAGTCTGCCATTTGATCTTCTCGAATCTTTTCATCACTCCAGGGATCTGGTGGCGTCAATAGTGAAGTCTTCGTCTGGCGTATGACATATTCGGGATTATACTTGCTCTCCGCTCTGGAACAATAGCGACAGCTCTCGGGACACGGTCTTCTTGATAGGGCATCGGCGTTTCCATGCGATGTGCCTTTGCGATGCCTGATGTCAAAGTCGTATTCCTGGAGTCGATGTATCCAACTGGCTACTTGGCCCTCTCGGTTCTTAAAATTCATCAGCCATGTTAGGGATGCGTGGTCAGTACGAAGGAGAAATTTCCTGCCATAGAGATAGTGATGGAAGTGTTCTATGGCTTTCACTATAGCTAATAACTCCTTACGAGTGACGCAATAATTCCGCTCTGGTTTCGATAAACATTTGCTCCAGTATGCTACGACTCGTTCTTGGCCATCTATTTCTTGGGAAAGTACAGCGCCGACACTTTCCTGACTGGCATCCGTGTCCACAATGAATTGTTTGTCGGGGTCTGGATAAGTAAGGACTGGAGAGGATGTGAGAGCTTCTTTCAGCCGCTGGAATGAATTGTCGCATTCTTGTGTCCATAGAAACTTCTGTTTGCTTTCAGTGAGCCTATGCAAGGGTCTTGCGATGTTGGAGAACCCCTGTACAAACTTTCTGTAATAAGTGCATAGTCCCAGAAAGCTTCGCAACTGATGGACATGTTCCGGACGTTTCCAGTGCTTTACTGCAGACACTTTTTCAGGATCTGTTCGAACACCTTCAACTGAGATGATGTGTCCTAAATAGTTTACTTCTCGTTGGAAGAACTTGCATTTCAAAGGGTTCAGCTTTAAATTCGCCGCTCTTAGTTTCGTTAACACTTTTCGAATATTCTCTAGATGTTCTTCAAACGTGCGGCCACCAATGATGACGTCATCTAGGTAGATGAGACAAGCTTCAAAAGTCAGACCTTTTAACACTGTCTCCATGAGGCGCTCGAACGTTGCTGGAGCATTGCAGAGCCCGAACGGCATAACTTTAAATTGCCAAAGTCCTTGTCCAGTAGTAAATGCGGTCTTCTCTTTGTCATCAGGATGGATCTCTACTTGCCAATATCCACTCTTCAAATCCAGCGTGGAAAACCATTTATGTCCTGAAAGAGTATCTAGCGTGTCGTCTATTCTTGGTAGAGGATAGCTGTCCTTCTTCGTGATATCGTTAAGTTTACGATAATCTACACAAAATCTTGTGGAGCCATCTTTCTTTCGGACCAACACGATGGGAGAGGTCCACGGACTTGATGACGGTTCGATGATGTCACTATCCTGCATCTCTCGTAAGAGCTTTGAAACCTCTTCTTGTTTTGCGAACGGCAAGCGTCTTGGATGCTGTTTAATCGGTGGATGGTTGGCAGTATCAATTCTATGTCGTGTCAGTGAAGTGCGCCCTATATCACTCTCGTTTTGTGAAAACACATCTTTAAATTCCTGGAACAGTCTTTCTGCGGCATGTTTCTGTTCAGGAGATAAATTTTCATTTCGTCCAATTACAGGTGTTAAACTTGTAGGCGGCTCCGATAACGTCAAGCTCGGGTCTTTGCAAACACAGGTGACTGGAGCACAGGTTGCAAGCACTTCACCTTTCTGGATAATTCTAGACTTTTCACTTACGTTCGCAATCCTCACAGGTATCACAGATCTCGACAGATCTACCAGCGCTGATGCTATTAGCACTCCCTTTGGGCTCTTCTCAGGATATCCAGTCAAGCCATACTGGAAAATTCTTTCGTTTCCAGTTAATCCAGGTATCATCATTTCGGTCCGAGGAGGGATGATAACATCTGCCTCGTCTGTGATCCGTTGAATAGACCCGGACTCATTTCCAAGTTTGAAAATAGTGACATCTTCTTGAGCAGAGCGTAACTCATTATTCTTAAAATCCAGTGTAAATCCTTTCTCTTTTAAAAAGTCCAGTCCGAGTATGAAAGGGTCTGAAATATCGGCCACATAGACTGTATGATGGTAAGCGGCGTTCCCAAACTTTATTTTCAATTTCATTCTTCCATGTATGTCGATCTTATCCCCGGTCACGGTTTGGAGGATAACACGCGACGGGGTCCAGAAGAGTGTTTCTTTCAGCCGCTGAGCTAGATCTTTCCGAATGATGGTCACATTGGCTCCTGTATCGATGATCATATTACAGGGCAAATCATTCACACTCCCGACTAGAAAAACGCCGTTCTCGCCGCAACTTCTTGCAGAAATTTCACATACTTGAAAATGGGGCTTCTCAAAATCTGGCAACCTCCGCCCCGCAAGATGGCCATTAATCAGTTTTCCTGCTCCTCCGTTAGCGGGTGAGATATTACCTTCGGTGCTGGGTCGTCTTGTGCAGTCAATTTGGATATGGCCTTCTCCACCGCATTTCCAGCACTTGATCTTCTTGTAAGGTTTGTTGGCCATTAAGGAGTTCATCTGTCTCATTATGTCCTTCATCTGCTGCTGTAAACGCTCCACAGCTCTATCCGACGTCTCAGGCAGGTTGGCTGCTCGCACAAAGTGTCGATCTTTCCTAGTAGCTTGCTGGGCTGCCTCGAATTTCAGAGCGTAAACCAAAGCCCCTTTTAGATCATTGAGATCTGCAATCCGGAGTGCTGTCTGGATCTCAGGGTCACGCACACCATCGATAAAATTTTGCAGAGCTAAACTTTCTCTAATTTCAGTCGGACAGCCAGGATAAGCCAGGTGTGAAAGTCTCTCGACATCCGTAGCAAGCTCTTGAAAGGATTCAGTGGATTTCTGCTGTCGAGATTTGAGCTGGAGTCTGCTATATTCCTTCATACATTTCTCGCCAAAACGCAATTCTAAGGCACTGACGAGCGTTTCAAAATCCAGCGGTTCATTTGCAGGCAAAGTCTGTAGGACGTCGGCAGCATCAGCTCGTAGAAAAGCAGCTAACTGGCAAGCTTTTGTCTGGGAATCCCAACCATTGGCGTCCGCTACGATCCCAAATTGTGTCTTAAAAACTGGCCATGAGGATTTTCCGTCATAGGTCGAGAGTTTAATAGAGGCCCGAGGAAGCATAGCTTGATACTTGACATCTTCGGGATAGTTTTCGGCAGTTATCTTTTGTTTCTTCACATTTTCCAACTCCTTTTCTACACTCTCAATCCTTTCTTCGACGGTCTTGGCGATCTTTTGAACTTCTTTTTCTACTCTTTCTTCTACGGCATTGGCTGTCCTTTAAATTTCTTCAACTTTTCCTTCGATTTGTTGAAATCTTCCTTCAACTTTGTTTTCCACGCCGTCAATTCTGTCATTTAAAGATGTTATTTTATCCTCTATTAAGTCTTTCAACTCTCCAAGGTTGGTTGACATATCCTTCTTCATTTCATCTTTTAAGTCGCCAAGGTTGGCAGTCATTTTCTCATCCATCTTGCCAAGATTTGCAGTCATTTTCTCATCCATCGCTGACATTTCCTTCTTCATTTCATCTTTTAACTCGCCAAGGTTGGCAGTCATTTTCTCATCCATCGCTGACATATCCTTCTTCATTTCAGCCTGATTCGCAGTCATTTTCTCATCCATCTCTCCTAATTTCTCCAATAATTTAGTCAGTTGCGCTTCCATTGCTCTGGTAATCGGCATTCAACCCCACTCCTGACACCAAATGTTGTGAGCTCGGGGTTCGAAAGGACTGATGCCAATATATAAGAACAATAAAAAGGCTTTATTCACTATAAACAGTGCAATACGATCACAAATATCTTCTGAAAATTACAAGATATTCAGTAATCTTCAAATCCAATAAAAGCGCAGCAAAATTTCACACAAAAACAATGCGTTCAATACGACGTATCAACGACAAAATCGATCCGAGAAACACAGTTCTCAATGCAAAGCCTCTCGTATGAATTCAATCGCAGTTGACAGACAACTAACTAACTGAACTGGTGGAGGTCCCTTATATAGACTTCAGAGCATCTTTCCAGATTATTCCAGGGCTTCCTAATGCTAGAAATTACTAGGTCCTCCAACTCTCGATAGAGTACTCCAAACGTGAAAGGATCCCAATGTAAATGTATAAGGGGGGGTAGCACAAAAAGTCGCCAAATCCGTCACCAACTTGGCGACATTTGGCGATATATCGCCAAATTTGGCGACAAAAATAAGTCGCCAAAACCATCGCCAACTTGGCGATAAACCCATTCCTTGGCGATTTCACCATAGACTTCCATTATAAAGATGAGGGTGTAAGGTTGTTTTCCTTGCAAACCATCTGAGGCCTTTAGCATTGAGTTACATGATGGTCAATAGGAAATACATTAATAATACTGCAATTTTTACGATAATAAAATAAAATAAATTTAAACAAATGGAATATTTACAGATATATACAAAATTCATAACAATATATATATATATATATATATATATATATATATATATATATACATATATAATAACAGAAATAATATTAAACTAATTCTAAGAAGCTTTTCAAAAATTATAATTCTTCAAGCATTCTTTGATAAATAAAGACCCAGACATCAGTGGGAGTATGCAATACTCTGAGGATTAGAAAATCACATTTCGTGTTGCTGCAAGATGTATTCAAAAAGAAAAAAAACTATGCAATTGTCAATTCATACGTTTTCGCTTAAATAAATAAAAATATATGTAAGTTTGAAGCAATCAAATTGTGCTACGATAAATTTTAAATCCAATTATTTAATATTGTAAACAATAACGCAATGCTAAGTAAACAACCATAAATAACCTAAAGCTATGTAGTAATACAGAATTAAAATTAAAATTGGCTTTTCAATGTTTCTAGATTGTTACTTATTAAATTATCTCTCACGTTTATGTTAATGGAAGTTAATGAATATAAATATAAGCTTTTCTTAAAGTTTCAAATCACCCTGTAATATGTATTTTTTAATAATAATATATCAAAAACAATATCGTAGTATATTATTACATTGTCTATTTATGTATATTGGGTTTTTGAGAAAGTTGCCTGTGGAACTGCTGCAGTTTTTCGCATTCAGTGTATGATTCGGGTAATATTGGGATATTAATTAACAGCAGTAACTGAGGGAAACCTGTATTATTTTAAACATACATAATAAAAAAATTTAAGTAAATGTTTACGTGCTATTTTAAAAAATTTGGTAAGCAGGTATATGTAATACAAGTTTGCACTTTCAAGCTAAACATTGCTTTCTATGGTAATAAAATAAATGGAAATGATAACTGTATTAGAAAGAGTATTATAATCATATAAAATTAACTGTGAGTACAATTCGATTAAACTTAAACTTGCAGTATTATTGACATCATTTTAGTCGACATTTAATTTAAACATTTATGTTAATTAATTAGAAAATTCTTTTCGAAAAATATTCGTTTAAAAACAAAAAAATATTAGCAGCCTAATCTACATCTGTCAACAAACTCTTCAAGTATGTATTGGCGAGCGTTAGATGTAGTTTAGAGTTTAGATCCCAAAACATCAATTATATCAAATTCTACATCAATTAGAAAATTTTTGCGATAACTTATCCAACTAATTTTGCATTCATTACGAACATTAACATTTAACTCTTTCAAAGGCTAAGTACTTATGTTACTAAAATGTTGAAATGATTCAATGACACGCGAATTTACGAAACGAAGGATTCGAAAATATGTAAACAGTTTTCTTCACGTAAATATGATTCTAGTGCAATTGTGGTATTTTGAGATTAAAAATAAATGATATAAATAACATCCCTTCGTAGGGTTCAACAGGAAATAATGGTAGAAAATAAATATTCAGAACGATTAGAAGACAAAATCGGCATCATTTATAATAATTGTTCTTTTTATTAAAACAACTAATTACTATAAATAAACTCTGTAGCCACTCCAGGGTACTAGCTAAAAAAAAAAAAAAAACAGTTACAGTACTACACAAATCAGTTTGAAAGATTAGTGTACATTTTTATATAACTACAAGCCACAATAACATATTCCACAATGTTTCTGATTATAGTCGTTAAAGTAATCTTGAATAAACAGCCATACAAAGTTTAACAAATAATGAAAATAAAAATTTACTTAACTTATTCCTTAATGTATCAGAAAAAAACACATTGTCCACATGTTTCTTTTTTCTGTCTTTCTTTAAGATTAATTTAACCAAATCACGCGATACCTTGAAAAACATATATCATGTTCATCAGGCAGCACCGACTGACCCATGTAGCATAGGAATATTTTCTCAACAGTTATCTAAAGATCTAAAGATTTTTTGGACGATTTATAAACATAAAAAAATACTTTCATATTTTATTTGGGTAGCATTCAAAATTTATATGATTAATTGATAAAGAAGAAAATGAATTACGAAATAATAAAACTTGAAGTTACATTGTAAACATAGTATAAATTTTGTAATGATAAACAACAAACGAAATTTTGAATTAATAAAACTGTAGTTAGTGATTATAATATTGTATTGGTTGTTTGGAAAATTCATTCCGTTTGGGAAAATCAATTAGTACCAGGATATTCTGCCCGTTAATTATTAGACATTAGCTATCAGAATTCATGTTTAATAATTAAATGGTGGAATTTTCCGGTACGAATTAATTTTCCCAAGCCGCACGAATTTTACGGACATCCCAATAGTTCACTTCAGTGTTGTATATGATTTTTAGTATGTTTGAAATAGTATAACATCATTAAAGTGCACTAAAATGATTTTTCCTATAGAACGAAATATAACGGAAAAATTTTGAGTACACCTGTAAACGAACTATAAACTCTACCTCTTCACTTTCAAGAAAAAAACTTGAAACGCATTTTTCAGTAATATAAGTCTCATACAGAGTACAGTAATTGATTTCTTTTTATGTATTTCTGTAAATTAACAATAAATCCTATGCACACCATATTCTATAGTAGGCATCTCGTAGTTCACTCCAGTGTTGTATATGAATTTCACTATGTTTGAAATAGTATTTGAAATGAAATGACTAGCACCACTTTTCTCTCTGTTGTGTGGAGAAATCCTGTGCAGTGATGCTTGTCTTTTCGTATTTTCCTGTCAGGTATGTCGCTTCTGCTTTTTCTGGTATATAAACTCTTGCCTTTGACATTATTGGTTATTTCATAAGCCAGTACTCTGGGCTATAGCCAAGCGTGGTCCTTTGAACCCTATTAATCTGGTTATTTTCTTATTTCTGTTTTACATTGATGAAGGGGATCTGAGATATTCCCAGAAGCGGCCGCATGTGGTTTTAATGTTGGGATAGTTTGAATTTGTGTGTGTTAACGTTGTTAAGCTTTATCTTAGGTCTCTTAGCCCACACAAAGTAAACACTTTCTGGCTATAAAGCTAAATTATTCAATAACTCATAATACAGAGTTCATAAGTGTACTATATTTCAGCGTATAAATTCATGCACTGTAAATGATTTATAATGTCCGTCTACAATTATCATGAAGTAATAGACTATTACTTCATGTAAAACCAGGTTTCTACATCTAAGAAGATAAAAACTAGTTTTTAGGAGAAATATATGTCGTATTTAATGAAAGAATTCAGAATTTAAATGTGGTGAAAATTATTTTTAGAAAAAGTTGGTATTCAAATTGTCTGAGACGCAAAAAATCCTGAAAACTTATTCACCGATTACTAAGCCTAAGCGATGCCACAAAAATGGCGGCTGTCATAGACAGATTTTTTTAAGTGTTTGTACAGTTCCCTGAGTTTATACAGACCAGGTTTTTTTTTTTTCAAAAGTTTTCTTTGACTTATTTAATCTCAGAAAAATAAGGCGTAGGAAAATTTTAGAAATTATTGGTATTGAAATGCAAGGGACCGTACAAATGATTAAAAAAAACAATCTGCCTACGGCAGCCGCCATTTTTGTGTCAGCACGTAGGCCTAGAATTCAGGAGGCGATGACTCATTTCACAACATTATAAACTTTCAATCTACACCGAACGAATTTTTCTTTTCAAATTATGTTTTTTAATACTCACATTTAGGGTTAATTAACATCAAGTTTAGACAGCAATTCTTCACTTTATTTAATAGCAGGCTTCTGTGATTACATAAGAGGAATTTATATATTTCAGTATAGTGGTAGCATGGAACTGAATTTATTTATTAAAGGTTAAATTTTATTGGATTCATACACAGCGTGCGTCAGAAAAATGTATACATACAGTGTTTAACGGGCCGTAACTTTATAATTTTTTTTTCTTTTCAAAGTGTAATTAATTCGAAATAATGAGTAAAATCAAGATTAACTTTTGAAAAAAGAAAATTTATTTTAAAATGATATTGTATGTATGGAAATGTAGCAGAAGTACAGAAACAATATCGCAGGGAGTTGTAGGCAGATCCACCTATACGACTTACAATTCATAGGATAAAAGATAAGTTTGAAACGAACGGATGTTCATAGACAACGTTCCGGAACCGCAATAGAGCAAGAATGCGCCACAACACCAAATGAAATGTTTGTTGAAGTTTGTGAATCAATAGTCCACCGTTATAAGCAGTGTATTGACCAGAACGGTAATAATTTTGAACATCAGCGGTAGGAGGAAAAGTTATACATTTTATGTAGATTATTTTGCAATTTAAATATTAATTTATATGTGAATAAAAACTGAAGTTATCATCATTAAAAGCTTGTATACATTTATCTGAAGAACCCTGTATACATCACTATGCAATGTAGGGTTAAAAGTCGTAAGTCTCTTACAAAGGAGATTTTTAAAGTTGATGACCGACTGCAAAATGATGAAAAAAATGGGCAAAATCCTGAGATGATTTGGCGATTTTTTTATGCGCGCCAATCGAAAAATCGGCAACTTCTAAATTCTACCCAATCAGAACGCATGCTTTCGTCAGCCAAGAAGTTACTTACACACTATTTACGGCAAGCTTTTTCACAAAGTAAACATCGATTTTATTTCGTTTTACGACTATTTACAAAGTTTTAGCAAGTTTTTTTTTACGATTTTCAATTTTTACAAACTTTTAGCAATATATTCCTCCGTATTTTTCTATTTTTACAGTTTTTTTAGAAATATTTCATCCGGATATTTCAATTTTTATAAATATTTAGCAATTTTTTCCTCCGGATTTTTCTATTTTTACGAATTTTTAGCAATTTTTTCCTCCTTGCTTAAACTTTGTAAATAGTCACAAAATGGAATAAAATGAATGTTTACTTCGTGAAAGAAATTTTCATAAGAACTGTGTAAGTAGTGAGTTCTCTGCCACAAAGCACAAAGGTTATGTTTGGGGAGAATCTTGAGTTTTGTCATTTTTCGAATGCACGAAACTCATTCAAGCACCAGTTAGCAACATATATATGTACGCTTCGCGTACATTAACCGAAAAGAAAACCCCTGGATGCATGAAACTCCCTGTGCAGTGATCTATAGAATGCAGGAAATTCATTCAAACAGCGGTTAGTCACTTATATATATATGTACGCTTCGCGTACATTAAGTAAGGGAAAAAAACCCTTGATGCACAAAACTCCCTGTGCAGCAATCGCTAGAATGCATGAAACTTATTCAAACAGGGGTTAGTAACTTATATATATGTACGCTTCGCGTACATTAAACGAAAAAAAAAGCCCTGGATGCATGAAACTCCCTGTGCAGCAATCTCTAGAATGCATGAAATTCATTCAAATAGCGGTTAGTAACTTTACATAGTTGCCAATCTCCCGATTTTTTTAATACCACTAAAATATTACAAAAGTTTTTGCTTTATTAAATTGAAGAAATTGTAACATTAAATACAACAAATATTTTTACATAAAAATATTGGTATGAAAAAAATCGGGAGGTTGGCAACTATGATACTTATATATGTGTACACTTCGCGTAAATTAACCGAAAAAAATCCCTCTGACTGCACGAAATTTGCTGTGCAGCATTCTCCAGAACAAGACTCCCTTAATAGATAAGACTTGACAATCCGGAGAATGTCTATGGGAGAAAATGTCCGCGGTAATTGCCACTTATTAATTGACTTTCTCCGGAAAGTATCGCCGCCTGGTGGATACTACCGCAGAGTTGCCAAGTCTCAGGCTTTTTGAACACCAGTATATTTTTAGAGAAAATGTTGTTCTTTTAAATCCCAGAATTATCCGATCAAACAAAACAAAATTGTCTGTACTAAAAAACTGGTATCCAAAAAGAGAATAGAAAAATCTAGCAGCTCTGCTACCGCACAGCTGCCAACCTTTACGCTTTTTTTTACCACTAAAATTTAGTAGAATTTTTTTGGTTATGTAATCACACGATCTTGTCAATTTAATAAGATAAAATTTAGTATAAAATTTTAGTGGTAGGAATTAGGCGTAAAAGTTGGCAGCTATGCTACCGATACTAGTTCATAAGCAAATGCATAGAACAAATGGAGCTGTGAAAAAATTTCATGTCGAAAATACTCCTATTACTGACGATTGATGGCGCTAGTAGCAGGAGAATATAGCGGTCAAAGGAAACTTGCTGATTGTGAGGCCTGATACTATGATAAGGAGGCCTTGCTCCAGAATGTATGAAATCTATTCAGCTGCGGTCAGTAATGTTCGCACAAAAATCGGTTTACAGCAATCTCTAAAGTGCACAAAATACATCTTATAAAATAAAATCAACAAAAATTTCTTCTTTATTTCTCATCTTTCGTTTTTTTTTTTTTAATATTTCACAGGAATTATCCTTTATGACATACGACAAAACGTCAAACCATTAAACTTCACAAAACACATTACGCAAAACGTAATTCAATAAATCCGACACACAACAAACCAACCCACAGACAATAGAGCCCTATTCTAGACTATTCTAATCTGTCAACCAACCAATCCAATCTAATTCACTCAAAAACCAGCTCAATTTCCAGAACCGTGCTTTCTGCCCGTGCCAGAACCGAGCACAGAAGCCGTGGAAAAAACGTAAGAAACAAACCTGTAGCAAGAATAACTTACTTATCGCTTCAACAAATTCGACGCCGCCAAGCGTCTCGCTTGTTCTAGGATTTTTTTAACCAAAAGGTAGAAAAAAAGTAATTCCAGTACATACTTATATACATTTTCATATGCATTGCCCCTAAAACTGAGTTTTCAGTTCAATTTAATACGCACAAAAATTATTTCATTTTCATTTTAATTCCCAGTACTTCAATTTTCTATTACATATTTTTTTCTCTAATTTTCCACATTACAATCTATTTTTCCAGTTTTTTCCTATTATTTGTTAATTTAATCATATTTTATTTCAAAAAGAGATAAAAGCTAAACCTTAGTAAAATATTTGCATCAGCGCTTTTAAAGACGTTATACAAACAGTTCTAAACGAAGCAAAAATACTTAATGCTGAGATAAACTGTTTTATTTTTAAATCTGCAATAAAAGCTTAGATGTATTTGATTTTCTTTATGTTAAAAATTACTTTTTGCTTTTGTTAGTTAAAGATTATATACTTAGGAATATATATTTTTTATATAACTATAAATTGATTTAATTAATTCAAATTGTTTACTTATTTTTTGATATAAAAGAGGATGATTAGAAGCTAACAACCAACTGATAAATAAAAAATGTTGAATCAATAAATGTGGTGAGTAAATGTTGAAATACGTAGGCGTATTTAAGCAAGTATTTGTTTTTGTTTTTAATTTCTAGACTAAAACATTAGTGCAGCAATACATACGGAATATCTCTGACAGCTATATGCAATGCATAGATCCTAACTTTTATGCATTTTTGTTAGCAGTATTTTCAAACAGTAATCTTCGTCTGATTTAGTCTTAGATTATCTACTATTAAATAAGGTGTAGATTAATATTTAATGTTGAAATCGGTCAAGATGGTTCAGTTTATAGGATCAAAAACTATGCATGCCAAGTTAACCCTTTCCGGCACAGTGGTCCCAGTCCGGGCACACCTAATTTTAATTCCAAACTTGCATGCGGCACCAAAAATATTTTAATAAAATTTTGTTTCTTAAAATACGGATTTCTTATTTTCTAAAAAAGTCGTTTGTAAATTCCGGTGTTAGTCAGTAATTTCTCATTTTACGAACAGATTTTGTCGGTGCCGGAAAGTGTTAACCGTCTTTTACAGACACATACTTAACAAGATTGTGGGACGAAAAGTTAATAATTTTTTCTAAATTTGTGTAATTTTTTTAGTTTTTTTATTCATTTTTTTTTTATTCAAAATTTCATTATATGAACAGATATTTAGTTCATTGTTTGACATATCCGTTTTATCTACTTTTGCTAAGTTTTAAAAATCCCAAATAATAATATTTACAAACACTTTCAGTTGAAAAATATATTTACACGTGATTATTAAAAAGAACGAAAACTTTAAAATAATTAGAATTTTACATGCGAAAAACATTCAGTAGTGAAAATTACATCATATTTAAAACGATGCATTTAAAATGTCATACTTAAAACGTTTTTCTTATACTTTCGTCATAGATGTTCGTAAGGCAGCGACGTTTTTTATTTAACCATCTATCTGATTCGGCAATTTAGAAAACGTACCTATTTGGTTTCTGTAATCACTGCACCAGCACTCAGTGGCAATCATTCTTGCATGTTGCATGCAAATGCAGTAACACTATTTCTTATTTGTACGATTATTCTCAAATAAATATACTATTTTATATTTCATACATTTCGCACATTTTTTTAATCTGAGATTTGAAGGTTCAATTTAGTTAATGAGAAGTACAGATGAATATTTAATATGTACTGTATTTTTGTTTTATTTCAAACTTAGGCAAAAATAGATTTGTTTCTAATATTAGAAGAAAAGAGTCATCCAAGAATTTACACTTTTATAAAAACTTACTAAACATAAATAAAAAATAATAGCATAAATAATAAAATCCAGAAACATATTCGAAATATTTTATGTTTTTTTTTAATTATTAATTATTATTATTTACATGAGATCTATTTTGCTGTAAGATTGTTTTATTCATACGAGAAAAAAATCGAAATTAAAAAACATTTTTCTTTAATTTTCCGTGATTTTTTGTAATTTTGTTATTGGTTGCGGCACAGTAATGTTATCATCGTAATGATTTCAACCAAATTTCACGACACATTCAGAACAATTGACAAAATTTAAAAGAAACATTCTACCACAATTAAATATGTGTATCACTAGATTAATTATAAAACAATTATGTAAATTGGTAACTGTAGTGCCTCTCACTTCATCTCATATCTTTCCGAAATTCCACGATATTCAAATGGCTTTTTACATGCCCTGCCTTACATACCTGATAACTAAAATTTGAAAGACTAGGAGGTCTGCCTCCTACGAGCTACGCTCTCCAACCCCCGTTCTTACGCCGCAAACGTTAAAAATACTTTGATTTGATCAACTTTAAAACGATTACGGAAGATTGAATTATAATTAAACGACCAGCGACGATCTGTTTTAATCGGGTTTCTATTCATTTTCTTTTGACAGAGGAATTTTAATACTACAACTACCGGGAATTTTACTCAAATTTTTTTTAATTATTTCACACCAGAAATTTTATTTAGAACTACTTAACTTATTCATTTAACGTATTTCTGTGAGTTATATATTTATTTTTTAAAAAAATTTCTAGTTCAAATCGAATATATTCATTTGGTAACCGTCAAAATGACGGCTCATGATAGTTCTAGTGTTAAAGCCGAATCAATTGCTGTCGAAACAGATAACAACAATTTTCGTGATTTATTAAATAAGATCAATTAAACATTTGAAAATCAATTTGTGCAAAATAACTAAGTAAACAATGTCTCTGCATCGGGGAATTTTATAACGATGCTATGGAAAACTGGATACTTCACCATTGTCACGTCAACTACTTTCTATAAAATATCTGTCACCAAAATCTGGGATTTCACGCTAAATGTGCATGACCGTGGCGTAGCATTTAATTGAAACCAGATGCGTTACACGAGTTATTTACAGTGGTGGCCAAAAGTTTGGACATTTTTTGAAAGTTTCGTGTTTTTCAACTTTGTGTGCTTGTAGAATATATTAATTTCCACTTAAATACAAACGTTTTTATATCAAATTAAAGGTAATTTAGTGTAGAATTTAATAATAAAAACAGTATTACAATATCTGTATTACAAAACATGTTATGCTCATTTTAGTAGAACAAACAAACACAAATCGTTTTGAATAATGACATGTTTTGTAATAAAAGGGTACTAGCCAATCACAAACACTGTTCTGAGGACCAATCAAATGTATGTAACTATAGTTTAGGTTATTTGGATGGTAAAAGAGTTATCGTTGTGGAAATATTTTGCGGAGTGATGCATACTAGTACAATTAAATAGAGTATTGCTGTTTTTGAATATTTAAAGTCCTTTTTTTTAATTAAACTAATGTTAAACAATGTCATCAACAAGAAGAACTAATTGGACATCTACAAAAAGAAGCCGAATTGTCATATTGAGAGAAAATGGCCTCTCTTATGCTGAAATTGCAAGACAATTTGGTGGTTCAGTGACTTGTTCTGGTGTACGAAAGTTCTGTTTACGTTATGAAAAAACGAAATCAGTGGAAAATTAGGCCAAATCAGGCTGAAAAAAATGCACAAGTGCTACTGCCGATAGAAAAATTAAACGGCTTTGCCTTCAAGATAGAAAAATTTCATCACATGCCATTAGATGTGAAATGAATGCAGCGGGTATTGCAGTAAGTTGAAGAACAATAAGAAGAAGGTTATCAGGATTTGAACTACAAGCTAGAATTCCAAGGAAAAAAACATATTTAAATCAAAAGCTACGCGAAAAACGAGTCAAGTGGGCAAAAAAACACATTAAATGGTCAGAAAATCAATGGAAGCAAGTAATCTGGAGTGATGAGAGTAAAATATCGCTCTTAGGTAGTGATGGTAGAAAATACGTGAGACGTAGAGTAGGAGAAGCACTTCATCCTGATTGCATTGAAGCAACTACAAAAAACCCAATAAATGTCATGATTTGGGCATGTATGTCTGCAGATGGTGTGGGCCGAATTCAAGAGATTGATGGCATCCTGAATGCCAAAACATACATCGAAACTGTTCTGGAACCAAAATTGATACCTTCCGCCAGGGATCTCTTCCCCAACGACGCACCATTTATTTTTCAGCAGGATTTAGCTCCATGCCACACAAAAAAGGAAGTTAGTAAAGTATGGTTTCAAAATACAGGCATAGATATATTACCATGGCCAGGAAACAGCCCTGATCTCAATCCAATTGAAAATTTGTAGCGACGTTTGAAAATTCTTGTACGAAAAAAAGTCCATCCAATAAAAGACAACTTATTGAAGCTATAATTGATTCTTGGCACCATGTGATTACGAAAGATGAACTCCAAACACTCGTTCACTCGATGAAAAGACGCTGTGAAGCTGTCTTAAAAAATAAGGGTTATCCTACTAAGTATTGATTGTGTAAGTATCACTTTAAAAAATGCAAATCTAAGATAGATCTTACTATTAGTTGCATAACTTTTCTTGAAATACAGATATTGTAATACAGTTTTTATTATTATATTCTACATTAAATTACCTTCAATTTGATATATAAACGTTTGTATTTAAGTGAAAATTAATATATTCTACAAGCACACAAAGTTGAAAAACATGAAACTTTAAAAAAATGTCCACACTTTTGGCCAACACTGTATGTGATCGAGTGATTTTTAATTCAACACTTATCTGTATTTTTAATGATATTTTAACAATTTATTACTGATTTCGTTAATTTAAACGTAATTATTCAAAGTAAAAATATAGTTTTTAATTGAAAGGAAATAGTATTAATTACGCTCTTTTTAAAATTTGAAATAATAGGTAAAAGATATTGTCGAAATAAATTAATCTCTCGTGTAAATATATTTTTTAATTGAAACTGTTTGGAAATATTGTTATCTGAGCATTTTAAATATGACGTAAGTTTCCCCATTTAATGCTTTTAAAGCGTAATAATTTAATCATTTTTCTTTTTAATATTTACGCGCAAGTATATTTTTTATTACATAAGATTCTGCATTTACTGCTTTTAACACGTTGTCATTTTATTTTTATTTTAAAGTTTTATTTCTGTTTTTAATAGTCATGTTTCTAATTGAAAGGGATTATTATTATGTGCGTTATTTTACAAATTGGCAACTATTCAGATAATGAACTTTTTGAAATATGAAACAAATATCCTTCAAAATAATGAAAATTTGAATAAAAATTTGAAATAAAGCCTTAAAAAATATTCCAATTAAAAAAATAATTACATTCTGCACACCGCAAGCTTGTTAACTATATCTTTTTAAATTATGGTTAAATTCATATGCATAGTTTTCGTTCCTATCCAGCTTTTTAAAGAGAACTATTACGACCGACTTTAGCATTAAATATCTCTTTAAATAATTCTTCGATATAAAAACGGTCTGCTTCAGCGTGTTTAGTGAACATATCTCTGTAAAACTACCAATTTGCATATTTTTATATAGAATAGTGTTCTGCATATTAGTGCAGAAGGACCTCAAGGCGCAAAATCTTCATTGACAGCGGTTGCGGAGGAGGTTTTTACTTTTTTTTTAATATAGAGAGAAGCGAATGTATATACTTCGTACATGCATAGTTAAAATTATTTCTTACAAATGCTGACATTTTACCAACTACTCAATATATTCATTTCTATTTTCAGTATACTGTTTCTCTGGCATTTTGTCAAATTTTCTGATAGTGTCATCAAATTTGGTTGAAAACACTGCTTATTAAAAACAAACACTTGTGGAAATTGTTTTAAAAAATTGTATATCTACATGAATATGCGTGTTATTCTTACGGAAATACATAAAGACATTTTGCAAGTTGTATGAAATCGTTTATTACAGTTAGTTACAGATGATATCAAACTTTCTTTTTAAGGGATGAACGCAAATATTACTTTTAATAGTAAATATATTGTTGTTCCCCTAATTACACTCGTTCATAAATCATCAATGAAAAATATGATTTCAAATATGTTATTTTCCTCCCCGAAGTTAAGAACTATTCGTCATGTATTTTAGGTAGATTTCGTATGAAATACTACTTATTACATTCTCACCTAAGTTGGAATTTTTGAACATTTTTTGCAGATCTACGCCGATCATGACTCCCAGAACCCAAAACCCAAAATCACCCCCCAGTTCAAAACTTTATCTATCTATCTGTCTATCTATCTATGTCACTTTTTTATGGACACGATAACTCCCATAATTCTGCACAAATCTCTTCGAAACTCATACATAAAATCAAGGGGCATAAAATCTCGGTCAAGTTCGTTAATTGTCCACACTTTTGGCCAACACTGTATGTGATCGAGTGATTTTTAATTCAACACTTATCTGTATTTTTAATGATATTTTAACAATTTATTACTGATTTCGTTAATTTAAACGTAATTATTCAAAGTAAAAATATAGTTTTTAATTGAAAGGAAATAGTGTTAATTACGCTCTTTTTAAAATTTGAAATAATAGGTAAAAGATATTGTCGAAATAAATTAATCTCTCGTGTAAATATATTTTTTAATTGAAACTGTTTGGAAATATTGTTATCTGAGCATTTTAAATATGACGTAAGTTTCCCCATTTAATGCTTTTAAAGCGTAATAATTTAATCATTTTTCTTTTTAATATTTACGCGCAAGTATATTTTTTATTACATAAGATTCTGCATTTACTGCTTTTAACACGTTGTCATTTTATTTTTATTTTAAAGTTTTATTTCTGTTTTTAATAGTCATGTTTCTAATTGAAAGGGATTATTATTATGTGCGTTATTTTACAAATTGGCAACTATTCAGATAATGAACTTTTTGAAATATGAAACAAATATCCTTCAAAATAATGAAAATTTGAATAAAAATTTGAAATAAAGCCTTAAAAAATATTCCAATTAAAAAAATAATTACATTCTGCACACCGCAAGCTTGTTAACTATATCTTTTTAAATTATGGTTAAATTCATATGCATAGTTTTCGTTCCTATCCAGCTTTTTAAAGAGAACTATTACGACCGACTTTAGCATTAAATATCTCTTTAAATAATTCTTCGATATAAAAACGGTCTGCTTCAGCGTGTTTAGTGAACATATCTCTGTAAAACTACCAATTTGCATATTTTTATATAGAATAGTGTTCTGCATATTAGTGCAGAAGGACCTCAAGGCGCAAAATCTTCATTGACAGCGGTTGCGGAGGAGGTTTTTACTTTTTTTTTAATATAGAGAGAAGCGAATGTATATACTTCGTACATGCATAGTTAAAATTATTTCTTACAAATGCTGACATTTTACCAACTACTCAATATATTCATTTCTATTTTCAGTATACTGTTTCTCTGGCATTTTGTCAAATTTTCTGATAGTGTCATCAAATTTGGTTGAAAACACTGCATATTAAAAACAAACACTTGTGGAAATTGTTTTAAAAAATTGTATATCTACATGAATATGCGTGTTATTCTTACAGAAATACATAAAGACATTTTGCAAGTTGTATGAAATCGTTTATTACAGTTAGTTACAGATGATATCAAACTTTCTATTTAAGGGATGAACGCAAATATTACTTTTAATAGTAAATATATTGTTGTTCCCCTAATTACACTCGTTCATAAATCATCAATGAAAAATATGATTTCAAATATGTTATTTTCCTCCCCGAAGTTAAGAACTATTCGTCATGTATTTTAGGTAGATTTCGTATGAAATACTACTTATTACATTCTCACCTAAGTTGGAATTTTTGAACATTTTTTGCAGATCTGCGCCGATCATGACTCCCAGAACCCAAAACCCAAAATCACCCCCCAGTTCAAAACTTTATCTATCTATCTGTCTATCTATCTATGTCACTTTTTTATGGACACGATAACTCCCATAATTCTGCACAAATCTCTTCGAAACTCATACATAAAATCAAGGGGCATAAAATCTCGGTCAAGTTCGTTAATGGGCAAAATCGAACCAAGGGGGGAGGATGGGCTTTTTGTGAAAACAGAAAAAAACCCATAATTTTTTAATTATGATACGTATCGAATCCGTTTAAAGTTATTATTACTTCTAGGAGAAGGGCCAAAAATGTATGTATGACAGATTTTTGATATAATTAAAAATGGCCCCAAGGGGGGAGTGAAAGGGGAGTTTTTAGAAGAAAAAAATAACTTCGTCAATTCCCAAGATTTCAAATCCGCTTAAATTTATTATAAATCCTCTTAATATTATCTAAAACTTTTATATTCACAAGTTTTTTATAGAGCCAACTCTTACAGCAAAAAAAAAAAAAATCCCTGCTGGCTCCGCCTGCAAACAAGTTATGTTTCGAAGTAGGCGGTTCCAACTGCCGCATCATGGCAAAAAGGTCATTTCTTCCGTAATTCCCAACAAACAGGAGCCCCACGGTCTGCGTCTGCGAAATCTACCTGTGCCTGTAGGCCGAGCCGTCAGGGATTTTTTTCTACATATTCGAGTCTAAAACTGAAAATGTCCGATTACTTTTAACCATATAGTGTGTGCAGTTGAAGAAATGACTTGGGGCATTCACTCGGTCCGTTTCTGGAATACGTCTTCTTTTATACAATAATTTAGGGTTCGTACGCTTCTACCACAATTTTGTAATAGATTTTCTCTATTTAATATTTAAATATCAGAAATTGTAGACACCTCAATTAACTCATTAATGCCTGTTGGTACGAAAAGTTACCATTTAAGTGATACGAAACTTTTAAATATGAACACCAGTATCTTAGTAAAAAAAAATCATATTGTCTAATATGAAACTATCAGAGATTCAATCATTTAAAATAACAGTCTGGGAAAACTGGTGTCAACTGGTATTGAAGTATTAAAAGAAGAGTAAGATAAGTCGGCGTTAATGGGTTAATTGCAGGATTCGGAATTCTTTTCTGCATTTAAATAAGGCTAAAAATACTATTAAAAATTTGCGGTAAAAGCGTACGAACCCTGTTATTTCCTTTTTTGATCTTCGAAATTTTGTAAAAACTATAACATTTATTTTGAATAACCTATATATTTCAGGATTCGTACGCTTTTACCACAATTTTACAATAGAATTTTTTTCGCGTTATTAAAATGCAGAAAAGTATTACAAATCATGCAATTAAACGAGGCGTCTATAATGTCTGATATTTAAATATTAAATAGAAACATTATTTTAAAAAACTGTGGTAAAAGTGTACGAATCCTGAGTAAAGTCTATTATTCAGTGTAGCATTGTTCTTTTTTATGTGTGTCTAATTCAAGGCTACCACTGGCGACTATTTTTTAATTATATTATAAAATTGAACATGTGCAAGAGAAATATACTAAAGAATTATTTCTTTTTAAATAGTGGTGCGAATAGAATATATAAAGAGTTGTTAGTGGCTAATTAAAAGCATTTAAATACACTCTGGAAAAATTTCGACAAAAAACATAAAAAAAAATTAAGCAAAGTTGAAGAAATACGTGTGTTATTTGAAGAATTTTCCGTCTTTTAACTGGAGAATTTTAGGTATTTTTTTTAGCTGAAGTTTGCAGTGTGATTTAAGGTAAAAAGAATATATATAATTATACCGATTCTAAAACGTAAAAGTGCTTGTAGAAGAGTTGCCAGAACACCGCTGTGATTTGACGAAAATGCATATATGATAGAACTAATTCAGGTAATTTTTATATTAAATTGGTGAAATTTCCATGTTTTGGGGGAAAATGGGCAAATGAAAGTGAACGTTTTGGTGAATTCATGAAATATAATAAACAGTAAAATTATTGTCAATTCGAGATTTTTTTTTTTTAATGAGTGACCTTTTGTTGATAATAATTATATCTCAAAATAGATATACGGTTGAAAACTGAAATCCGTTAGACCAAAACTGGTAAATCAAAAAATAAATATTTTTGCGAGGGGGTAATTGATGGTGACAGCTTTAAGAGTGACTCTCAGAAAAAAAAAACCTATGAAAGAGAAAAAAGTTGGAAAGCGAACACTTATATAAGCTACTATCTTGTGGATATCACAAAAGTTTCTTCTATACCTTTCTGTTAATTTCAAATAGCATCAATGATTATGAATATGTGCATATCTTAGAATTTAAGACCCAGTTTCAGTGATCAGTGAATCAAAAGAAGAACAGAAAACAGCGCCCCTTGTTATGTATTAAAATTTAAAATTGGACCCACATATATATTTTTAATCACTAAACTCGAATATAAACTTTGGCGCATTTCCACACAGTAGAAAATAAGATACAGGCATAATGTTCATCGCAAAATGACAGGGCTGACATTCCGTAATCAGATACATAGCCAAAAGTTTGCGTCAAACATGAAGATTCTGGCAACATTAGGGTTAATAGTGTTATGAGAGTTACAAAAATAAAGTTAATAAAACTGTAAACCACGCTCTAAATTTCATCAGTTGATTGTGGACACGATTGCGAAATTCTCCAAGCATACAATAGCAGCAACCCCTGTTGAGTAATCAAAGTAAAAATTCATTCAGCTTCAATTTATGTCAACATCTGATAGAATACGCAGCCTGATGAAATTTCGTGCACTAGTTCTTGCATTAGTTCTTGCATTAGTCTTTCGAGGGAATTATGAGACACAGGGCATACCAAGGCCACCTGTTGGGTAGTATATATCCAAGCCTAATCAATTTTTTGTTTATGCGAAGGTCTAACAGTATAGGAAGTAGGATGACATTCTGTGATTAATTTTTTGGGATATAGCTATCACAAAAATCGGGAAAATTGCAGGATAGCAGCACGCCTGTTATACGATATACACTTAAAACTAAACAGCATCTATTTAACTCATTAATGCCGGTTGGTACGAAAAGTTACCATTTAAGTGATACGAAACTTTTAAATATCAACACCGGTATATTAGTAAAAAAAAAATTCATATTATCTAATGTGAAACTATCAGATATTCAATAAGTTAAAATTACATTATGCGAAAACTGGTGTCAACTGGTATCGAAGTATTAAAAGAAATGTAGAATAAGTCGGCGTTAATGGGTTAACAAGATGTCTAACAGAATATGAACTTTGATGATTTCAATTAGAAGTAGAGGTTCGTTGCTACCATTTCAAACTATCATATGTGAAATAATGCACTTTTCATTACTTTTAAAAGTTACCAATTGTCACCAGTAACATTTATTAGAATTCTTCGCCTAGTAAGTAATTCATACCGAAAGTTTTGAGAAAAAAATTGACTTTAAGTAATTACGGAATGTCTGTCATCATATAAAGCTAAAATTTCTAATTGAAATTTCTGGTATGGATTCGGGATTGCTGAAACAAAATGAAGCGAAACTGGCAACCCTGGGGTAGAATGCCACTAAAATTTGGTGATGACAATCGGCCCATTTTTAAAAGTAATGAAAAATTCATTTTTTTCACATGACATGTTTTTTAGTTTGACATGTTAGCGACGATATAGCAATTACGGAAATTGTGAAAAATGAGAAGTGTCCCTTGTCGGTGGATATACGTCAGTGGATATACCGTGGCCATAAGGTCCACAACGAGAGGAAACTTTGACTACCTTTGTAGGTTTCCACATCCCTCGAGTTCTGGTAAAGCAAGTACGGGTCGTAAAAACCCGAATTAAGGCCTAGAGCCTGGTTCCCTTCTGGGTGTCCAGCCCCGAAGCTGTTAGGAGACTCCGGCTCGTCCCCAAGTCTCTCGTGGTGATCTCCCTATTGGGTTCCACCGCGTATCGCAGTGACCTACGTCGTCGACACGTGGGTTTAAGGTTGGAGGGTCCGCAGGTGGCAATCCTCTGCTGCCCCCCCCCGGCCAAAGTGCATACGGAGAGCCAAATCCAGTCGTGCGTGTTAAAAGTCCCGCAGGACTTGGATTCGGTGGTCGCATACGCGCCTGGCGGCGCATCTTTCTTTTATACCGCGGTCATAAAATGTGTGTCACACACAGATTAACAGACAGACAAGCAGACATTTTCCAAAAATAGTCAAATCGTGTTCAAGACACCACAAAACACATAAATCAATTAAAAAGTGGAAGTCGAAAATTTTCATTATCCTAATACTTTCTTCTCATATACAGGGTATCCATAATTAAACGACCCTACTTTAAAGTTGTCTACAGACGAAACCATTTGTCAGAAAGTTGTAAAATTGTGCAAAGGACATATTAAAGGAATGGGAATTTGTTTAAGCGAAAAGAAATTGTCCAAAATCTCGCGGCCAGAGGGCGTTTATAATGAATTACACATCTAGCATCAGGGCTACACTAGATAGCGGGCTAGCTCATTCATTCTTATGACGACACAAATAGTGGCTGGCCGTGACCAGCGATTGTTACAAAGTGGTGCGCTCATCGTTTTGGGTCTCATTTGTGACGCCATGATAATGAATGAGCAAGCCCGGTATCTAGTGTTACCCTGCTAGCCGTTTTACGATATTTACGATAGGATAGCATTTAGGATAGCATTTACGATAGGTTACAAATTTTATTACCGCAAAACATGTTCAACAAAACTTTTTTTCGCGACACGTTTTTAGCATTTCCCAGAACACACTGCGGTCAACTGTGGAACATGCTATCTTACGATTACAGATGGTAGCTAAAAATGATAGCCGTCATATGTAACATGTGTTCTTGCAATAAAATATGTAAACTATCGTAAATGTATGCTACATGTGTAATTCATTAACAAAGCCATCTGGTGGCGAAATTTTGAACTAAATTTTTTTTTTTCGCTTAAACAAGTTTCCATTCCTTCATTATGTCCTTTACAAAATTTCACAACTTTCTGACCAATAGTTTCTTCTGTAGTCAACTTTAAAGTAGAGTCGTTTAATTATGGACACCCTGAATATAAGCGAAAGCAAAAATACGTAAAAATGCTCGACTTGAAAATAATTTTACCAATTAATTCTATAATATATACAGGGTTGCTACGGGCCAGGGAATTTTTCAAGGATATTACCAGTATTTGTTATAGAAAAACTCTTCTTATTAAATTGTGCGATTACATAAGGTGAGTTTTTCTATAAGAAAATACGGGTGCATTCCCTGAGAAATTCCCTGACCTGTAGCAACCCTGTATATATGTAAACTATATGATACAGAAATATTTAAGTGATATGTGGAATAATTTGTTGTGCATGAAAAAATATATAAAAATTGTCTTCACCAACTCCCACTTCCCAAAAAGTAAACGAAATCTGCTTTTGATTTAATTAATCCGTCATAAAATGAGAAACGTTTCCACTTACATAAAATGAGTGCTTTAGGAAATTATTTAAATAATTGGTTTAGAGCTCTTAAATGTTGGAGTAGTAGTTTCCATTCATGTTTAGTTCTATATTATTACATACATTAATATTTTCGTTATTTCACTTCAAATAAATCTGTCTAGAGCTTCGTAATTAAAAACTTACTATTACAGTCATTTAGCTTTGATTTATTTGAATTTAAATAAAACTTATGTTTATAATAACCTAAATCGAAAATATTTATTATTACAGACATTAAGCTTTTTATTATATAAGTTAAAATGAAAATGCATTATTATTTCCTTAATTAAATAACTTTTCCATTGATAAATTAAATAATTTTTCTAATTGAAGTTATCTACTCTTTATTTCACTTCAAATAAATATTGTGCTCGTAAAATTAAAAAAATAATAATAATAACTTTACTCTTAAGCTAGTATAATCATAAAAAGGTGATTCTTCTATAGAAAATCATTAAAAATAGAAACAAAACCCAATGAATAGAAAACGTTAACAATTTAATCTGCAGCAGTGCACTGAAATGTGTTTTTAACCCTTAATTGCATAGTGATGTAAATTTCCATCACTGTTTATTTAACTTTTAATAAATAAATCAACTTCTTCGCCACCACTATATTTATATAGAAATATTAATCCAGTAAATTTCCCGTGAACTATGTTGCTGAATAAACTTAAAAATCTATCTTAAAATTTCTGGTGTCTAATATTTAATATATGTATAAAAAAAACACAATTGTAAAGAAAAATTCATGCAAAGAAGGGTTAAGGTTCTCAAATTACCGTAATTTCGCGCGTATGCGCCGCACCTCAGACAATTCGATTTCCTACCAGAATTTATTTTAAATAAAATGTGACATACTTCACCTTAGCACTTATTTGACTTCTTATATTCAATAAAATTTCCGGTTTGAAAAAGACTTAACTAAGGCGGCGCATACGCGCGAAATTACGGTATATTCACTTTTTGAATACCGGTATATTCTTAGAAAATGTTTATTTTTAGAATTTTCTTGGAAATTTTGCAGAAACCACTGTCAGAGGTAAATTTTTGCTTAAATGTTATAGAAACATAACACGAAATTTTCTGTTAAAAAATATTGACATTCAGTTGGCGGACCATTTGGGAGCCCTGGTTTTAGATAATTTACACATTAGAAAATTTTTACAATTGAAAAGTATATTCATGGGGACTTGGGTACTTTTGTTCCTCCATGATCTATATTCCGTAAATAAACTTGGAAAACTACGAAATTTATACAAGGTGACTACAAAAAGTTTACAGAAACTTTATCATGTTTTAGAGCATAATACAACATTGTTTTGCACAGGAAAGCAGGATTGTAATTATTTTATTAAATTATATTACTTAACATAACTTGGTTCACACATGTAAAGATTCAATTTTGTAATCGATTTTTCACTTATTTTCTCATATAATATGATTATGAAAATTTTGTACACAGGTGTGTTTTCGATCGCAATACAATATGTTGTTGAATCTAATAATAAATGAATTAATTAATTTTAAGGTAATTACCATTAACTGGGAGCAGGTGGTAGATCACCAAATATACTTTGAATCGCATAGCACTCATTTCATTTGAAATACAAACCTTTATCTCATTTCATATCTTTCGTTTATACTAATTAAATACATACCGTAATTTCGCACGTATACGCCGCACCTCCGACATTCCGATTTCCCACCAGAATTTATTTTAAATACAATGTGACTTACTTCTGCTTAGCACTTATTTGACTTCTTATTTTCAATAAAATTTCCGGTTTAAAAAAGAATTAACTAGGGTGCGGCGAATATGCGCGAAATTACGGTAGCTACACTAATACGTTTAAAATAGATATTTTTCACCCATATAATTTAAAATTAAAGAAATTTTTTAATCAGAAATAAACTCAAAATGCAAAATAATTTCATTACAAGATGAAAGCATTGTTTCTAATTTATACACGCAAAAATAAAAGCTGCAATTGGCGCGGAAAAAAATTATATTTGCGAAATTTGCACCCAGCTAATGGAAAGTACCAATTTAATTAAACATTGAGTATATTTTGAGAAAACTGGAAGTCGAAAATTTTCATGAATCTAATACTTTCTTCTTGTAAAGATAGAGGGAAATAAAAAAAAAAGAACCTGAAGTGACCCTACTCGACTTTTCGAAATCTTTATAGAACTTTATTCGTTCAAATATACAGGGTGTTTCTAAATGAATATCGGGGTTTTAACGCTTTGTAGTATCTATAATAAAAAACTTAAAATTATACTTAATACATAAAATGAAAGAGCAACTCAAACAGTTTTACCTACAAGCTTACAAGTGTTCAATGTGAACACCTTTCGTCACAGGGCACACATCAAGTCGATAGCTCAGTTCTTCCCAAACGCCACTCTACGCTCACCCGATCTTGTGACGCCTTGTGATTTCTACCTGTTGGGGTTCATAAAGGATCGAGTGTATGTGCCCCACTACCAGCTGACCTACCCAACCTAAGAAACAGGATTGAGGCAGCTGTTGCAACAATTACCCCAAAAGCACTAATTAACGTTTGGAAAGAACTGAGCTATCGACTTCATGTGTGCTGTGTGACGAAAGGTGTTCACATTGAACACTTGTAAGCTTGTAGGTAAAACTGTTTGAGTTGCTCTTTCATTTTATGTATTAATTATAATTTTAAGTTGTATGTAATAAATACTACCAAGCGTTAAAACCCCGATATTCATTTAGGAACACCCTGTATATCAATATGAAAATAAATAAAAAGATCCTAATTTCTCAAAGATGAAAGAAATGTTTCCATTTGTGAAATTGACCTGATATTCTAAAGAAAACGTTACTTTCATCCATAAAGCTAAAATGTTTTTCTAAAATTATAACATAATTTTCAATCAATTTTCATTCCACCCTTGCTGAAATTAAGATCTGTTAATTAAAATAAATATTGAAATTGAATTTATATAGTCATGCTAATGAGAGTTTTCATATATTTTAAATATGGATACTTTGCCATTGTTTTTCAACAACATATAATACTTATATCTCCCTGTGTTTTTATCAGATTAATAAAACTAGCTCTAATTTTTTATTTTCCTTTTTCAAAACAGAAAGAGTTTAATTAAATTAAATCCCATTCTGCTAAAATATGACTGTTACAGTGAAACTTCCATTTAACGAAGTCTCATCGTTACACTTAAATACTTCGCTATGAAGAAAATTCGTTAAATGGAAATCAACTTAAATTTATGAAACTTGTATACATATAACCCATATAAAATTAAAAGTACACATAAAACGGAAATATTGGAAAAACGTATTTTAATTCGGGCAGAAATTTTTTTATGCGACACTGTTAACAATTTACAGCAAACTGTCCAGTCATTTGACCGTTTTTGTAGCAAACGGTTACATAACCGTAATTTAGCGCTATTCTGACCATATTATTGCCCATATTATGGTCAGAATAGAGTTAAATTACGTTTATGTAACCGTTTTCTATAAAAACGGTCAAATGACTGGACAGTTTGCTGCAAATTTTTAATAATGTATGTAGATATGAGAATAATTTAATTAGAATAATGTCTAAAAAAAAAACACAAAACAAAGAGAAGCAAACAAAAACAGAAGCGTACCTTTTCTTTTCTTCATTAAAATGTGATTCAATGTGAGTGTTTTGATTAAATGATTCAAATATGTCCATTTTCATACAGTCCGCTGAAATAAATTCATGCATCCATCGCAACACCAACCTCTCCATTTGAATACTGTACGAAAGTGGAATAAACTTCGTTATATGGAATAAGTTTTTCGTAATATGGAGATTAATTTACTTGTAAATGATGTGCAAAGTCAAAGTTCTGCAGAAAATTTCGTTAAATAGACAACTTCGTTAAATAGGGACTTCGTTAAAGGGAAGTTCCACTGTATATCAAAATATTTGGTTGTTCGGAAAGTTCCTTCCGTTTGGGAAAACTAATTCGTACTCTAAAATTCTGCCCGTCAATTATTAGACAATAGAACTATGGAACAATGTAGTTAACTGAATGGAATACCTAGTTGCGTACCATCTGAATTTCCAGGATAAATGTACGCGACTTGTGAAGCAAATAGGGATTCGTGAGAAATATACAAAGTTAAAACAAAAATAAAATAAAAATGTGATAAAGAATAAAAATTTAACAATAATATCGGAATTTATATCTAATAATTAAATGGTAGAATTTTCCGGTACGAATCAAGTTTCCCAAACAGAAAGAACTTTCCGAACAACCCAATAAGATGAGCACGAAGAATAAAAATATTTAATTGAATAATTAAGTTTTAAAAAATACTCATCGAAGTTTTTTTTTGTGTGTGTATGTGTGTGTGTGTGTCACAAAATAATTGAAAAATGGTTTAGTTACCAAACCGGTGACCGATATTTACGAAATGAATACAGTTGTAGCGAGGGTAACAGTAGCCAGAGGCACCGACTTAACGGGCACGTAAAATGCATTCAGTCGTATATCTACCACAAATTTTTAGAAATTTTTTTGCTTATTTAATCACCGTGATTAATTAGATAAAAACAACAATTTAAAATTAGTGGTACAGATTGTCTGGTTGCTCTCGTCGCCTGCGCTAATTCGGTGCCTATGCCTATTTACCAAATGGGAGTTCAATCAAAAGTGTGTTTTGAGAGTTACCGTGTTCTCTCACACACATACATGCATAGCGACATCATGGTAAATACACTAAAAACGGGCTCTGAAGACCTAAAAACGTGAGGAAATTCTGATATTCATACCGACATCCACACATAAAAGTGGAATAATTGCAAAAATAGGGATTCGGGGAACCTCAAAATGTAAAAATATATCTATATTTTGATGATTGATTTTTATGACAATTAAAATACTTCTCTGCACGGGAAATACACTAAAAACGGGCTCTGGGGACCTAAAAACGTGGGGAAATTCTAGTATTCATGCAGACATCCATACATAAAAGTGGAATCATTGCAAAAATAGGGATTCAGGGAATCTCAAAATGTAAAAATATATCAATATTATGATGATTGATTTTTATGACAATTAAAATACTTCCCTTACGCTGTACGGGAATGGAAAGTAAAAATACACTTTTATTCACACAAAAAAGACAAGATATCTGTTTACCAGTGCGATCATAACTATTGTTCATACACAACTTTAAAAAAATTAAACTGTTTTAAAGAAATGATTGAAATTGATTGACATTTTAATCCAAAATACAGTGAGATTATAGTTGAGCTGGTCGTGATTAAAATCGGAAATTGAAGAATGTTAATTGAGGCTCGCTTACTAATTACCAATCTAGTTCAATATGGCATCAAAAATTTATTAAACTATGACAAGATTTGGTAATTATTGAAATGGAAAGATTATTAGACATTGTAAGATAAATGCTAATGTTAAAATTATGTCAACTTTAATCTTAAGTCTAGAGCTAATAAAAAAACCAGTGTTTGTCATTTTAGCATTTTTTTTTTCGTCTATGCATGTCTGCAAATCCTTATTTTTGCAAATGAATAATATATAAACAAGAACGAAAAATTATGCATCCGGTATAGCTTATGAAACACTTTCCAACACTAACAGAATATTATTTGGAAAACTCATATTTTCATACGATGAAAGGCTTTATCTAAAGAAGCAATATAAAAAGCGCATAACTCAGTAAAAATTCATTTTAGCAATTCTTTCTATCAATGCATGTCTGCTAGTTCTTATTTTCGCAAATGAATAATATAAACAAGAACGAAAAGTCATACATCCGGTATAGATTATGAAACACTTTCCAAGACTAACAGAATATTATTAGGAAATTTCATATTTTCATACGATGAAATGATATATCTAAAGAAGTAATATAAAAAACGCATAACTCAGTAAAAATTCATTTTAGCAATTTTTTTCGTCAATGCATGTCTGCGAGTCCTTATTTTCGCAAATGAATAATATAACAAAAACGAAAAATCATACATCCGGTATAGATTATGAAACACTTTCCAAGACTAACAGAATATTATTCCGAAATTTCATATTTTCATACGATGAAATAATATATCTAAAGAAGCAATATATAAAACGCATAACTCAGTAAAAATTCATTTTAGCAATTTTTTTCCGTCAATGCATGTCTGCGAGTCCTTATTTTCGCAAATTAATAATATAAACAAGAACGAAAAGTCATACATCCGGTATAGATTATGAAACACTTTCCAAGACTAACAGAATATTATTAGGAAATTTCATATTTTCATACGATGAAATGATATATCTAAAGAAGTAATATAAAAAACGCATAACTCAGTAAAAATTCATTTTAGCAATTTTTTTCGTCAATGCATGTCTGCGAGTCCTTATTTTCGCAAATTAATAATATAAACAAAAACGAAAAATCATACATCCGGTATAGATTATGAAACACTTTCCAAGACTAACAGAATATTATTCGGAAATTTCATATTTTCATACGATAAAATAATATATCTAAAGAAGCAATATGAAAAAACGCATAACTCAGTAAAAATTCATTTTAGCAATTTTTTCCGTCAATGCATGTCTGCGAGTCCTTATTTTCGCAAATGAATAATATAAACAAGAACGAAAAATCATACATCCGGTATAGATTATGAAACACTTTCCAAGACTAACCGAATATTATTCGGAAATTTCATAGTTTCATACGATGAAATGATATATCTAAAGAAGCAATATAAAAAACGCATAACTCAGTAAAAATTCATTTTAGCAATTCTTTCTATCAATGCATGTCTGCTAGTTCTTATTTTCGCAAATGAATAATATAAACAAGAACGAAAAGTCATACATCCGGTATAGATTATGAAACACTTTCCAAGACTAACAGAATATTATTAGGAAATTTCATATTTTCATACGATGAAATGATATATCTAAAGAAGTAATATAAAAAACGCATAACTCAGTAAAAATTCATTTTAGCAATTTTTTTCGTCAATGCATGTCTGCGAGTCCTTATTTTCGCAAATGAATAATATAACAAAAACGAAAAATCATACATCCGGTATAGATTATGAAACACTTTCCAAGACTAACAGAATATTATTCCGAAATTTCATATTTTCATACGATGAAATAATATATCTAAAGAAGCAATATATAAAACGCATAACTCAGTAAAAATTCATTTTAGCAATTTTTTTTCCGTCAATGCATGTCTGCGAGTCCTTATTTTCGCAAATTAATAATATAAACAAAAACGAAAAATCATACATCCGGTATAGATTATGAAACACTTTCCAAGACTAACAGAATATTATTCGGAAATTTCATATTTTCATACGATAAAATAATATATCTATAGAAGCAATATGAAAAAACGCATAACTCAGTAAAAATTCATTTTAGCAATTTTTTCCGTCAATGCATGTCTGCGAGTCCTTATTATCGCAAATGAATAATATAAACAAGAACGAAAAATCATACATCCTGTATAGATTATGAAACACTTTCCAAGACTAACCGAATATTATTCGGAAATTTCATAGTTTCATACGATGAAATGATATATCTAAAGAAGCAATATAAAAAACGCATAACTCAGTAAAAATTCATTTTAGCAATTCTTTCTATCAATGCATGTCTGCTAGTTCTTATTTTCGCAAATGAATAATATAAACAAGAACGAAAAGTCATACATCCGGTATAGATTATGAAACACTTTCCAAGACTAACCGAATATTATTCGGAAATTTCATATTTTCATACGATGAAATGATATATCTAAAGAAGTAATATAAAAAACGCATAACTCAGTACAAAATTCATTTTAGCAATTTTTTTCGTCAATGCATGTCTGCGAGTCCTTATTTTCGCAAATGAATAATATAACAAAAACGAAAAATCATACATCCGGTATAGATTATGAAACACTTCCCAAGACTAACAGAATATTATTCCGAAATTTCATATTTTCATACGATGAAATAATATATCTAAAGAAGCAATATATAAAACGCATAACTCAGTAAAAATTCATTTTAGCAATTTTTTTCCGTCAATGCATGTCTGCGAGTCCTTATTTTCGCAAATTAATAATATAAACAAAAACGAAAAATTATACATCCGGTATAGATTATGAAACACTTTCCAAGACTAACAGAATATTATTCGGAAATTTCATATTTTCATACGATAAAATAATATATCTAAAGAAGCAATATGAAAAAAAGCATAACTCAGTAAAAATTCCTTTTAGCAATTTTTTCCGTCAATGCATGTCTGCGAGTCCTTATTTTCGCAAATGAATAATATAAACAAGAACGAAAAATCATACATCCGGTATAGATTATGAAACACTTTCCAAGACTAACCGAATATTATTCGGAAATTTCATAGTTTCATACGATGAAATGATATATCTAAAGAAGCAATATAAAAAACGCATAACTCAGTAAAAATTCATTTTAGCAATTTTTTCCGTCAATGCACGTCTGCTAGTTCTTATTTTCGCAAATGAATAATATAAACAAGAACGAAAAATCATACATCCGGTATAGATTATGAAACACTTTCCAAGACTAACCGAATATTATTCGGAAATTTCATATTTTCGTACGATGAAATGATATATCTAAAGAAGCAATATAAAAAACGCATAACTCAGTAAAAAATCATTTTAGCAATTTTTTCCGTCAATGCATGTCTGCGAGTCCTTATTTTCGCAAATGAATAATATAAACAAGAATGAAAAATCATGCATCCGGTATAGATTATGAAACACTTTCCAACACTAACAGAATATTATTCGGAAATTGCATATCTGAAGAAGCAATATAAAGAGCGCTTAACTCAGTAAAAATTCATTTTATCAATTTTTTCCGTCAATGCATGTCTGCGAGTCCTTATTTTCACAAATGAATAATATAAACAAGAACGAAAAACCATGCATCCGGTATAGATTATGAGACATTTTCCAACACTTACAGAATATTATTCAGAATTTTTCTTCCGATGAAATGATATATATACGTAAGAAATTTAAAAGATACATTACTCAGTCAAAATCCATTTTCAGCAGTTGCTGCCCATATTCGAAGTCTTTCGTGCAGCACTATATATGATCTACAGAATTTGTAAATAACACGTAGTACACTAAACATTACACAAAATTGCATTTCACAGCGAAAAGAGCACTTCTAGCAATTACCGATCGTAGCCAGTCCTTTAACTGTATTATCTTGTATGTCTCTGCACATGAACGATAAATCCTACGCATTCCATAATATGGGGGTGTTAGAATGACAGTGGAGTAAGTCAAAAATTGGAAAAACATAGACAACCACATTTTCACTTAACGTATATTAATTTCTGTTCAGTGAGACAGTCAAATAAGTCATAGTTCCCTTAGGGAGTCGCTGGATAGCAAAACAAGTTGGACCACTTAAGGCAACGGCGATACGACAAGTTTCACAAAACCCTTCAATTCTCAAATTACTAAATATTGACTTACTCCACTGTCACTCTACCCCCCCCCCCCTCATATATAGAAAATAAGTTGTATTAAACCTTAGTGATGCTTTTAAATTTCATTATGTTTTAAGTCTCATAACATGCTCAAAATGCACCGCAAACGATTTTCCCCATAGGTCATATTGTAAAGAAATTATTTTGTCGTCCCTGTAATTGAACTATAAATGCTACTAATGGTTTACTCCTGTAAAAGCATGCTTTAGTCCACCTCAGTAATGCATATTAATTTAATTATGTTTGAAATATCGTAACATCATTAAAATGCCCTGCAGGTGATTTTTCCTCATAGACCCTAATGTAATGGAATTAATTTGTGTGTCCCTGTAAATGAACTATTCATGTTATAAACTTCATTTTCAATACCGGGCATGCTATAGTAAAATTCAATATTGTATAAAAAGTTCATGACAATACGAGTACATTTGCGATAGTTAGAGCACGGACAGACAGACGGACAGACGGACAGACAAACCTAAGTTATTAACACTTTTTAACTATATTGAAAAGTGTTTAAAAAACAACACTCGGTTACTATCCTTTGTATTTGTAGGATACAGTGACTATTTTCTGGCTGCAAAGGAGTATTTGGAGACGACAATTCGCTATAATTTTTTTTGTTTTTGAGATTAAAGGTAAACGTACATACATTTCTAGTTAATTACTACCTTTCTCCGAATAATCGTTATTTAAAGTGTATAAATATAGAAATTATGTTATGTGATCTCATAGATACAGTTACAGCAATAACCTAAGTGTTTTGAGGATAACAATCCTGTGTTAAATAGACAGCACTTATCAGTTAAGTCCAGTGCAGTTTGCGTTTTATTAAAATTAAAGTTAACTAAGTAAGAACCTGGTAATAAATATTTTTCATCCAAGATGTAACAACAGAAAACGCATTTAGTAGTATTTTTTTAACATTGTTATTTTTTAAACTATACTTGTTTCTATAATTATTTCAGATATGCTATTAAGACAGATATACTATTATTTGTATACTATTATTGGACATGCTATTATTATCACTAGGGCATTCAACCTGGGATTCCTGAGATGGAGAATATATGTGAAACCTATTTATTTTTTATTGAAAACTCTAATAGATATTTTAATTTAATAATTTTTTTAGATTGTCCCCTAACACTACCAAAGAGTATTTTTATAAGAAATATGTCAATTATGTATTCAAATAAAAATTTGAAATTTATTAAAAGCGGTAATTTCGTATTAGTCTCGTGCCAGAAGTTAATAGCCGAAGAAATCGCTACAAATTTCGTTGTCTGCAACAGTTTTTTTTATCTGATAATTTCAGCGGTTTTCAGCTCTTATTTCAATTACATGTCTATTAAATTTGTATTTTATTTGTACTATTTTATTTATTTATTAATGAAGCTTTAATTTCGTTATTGAATATTAGCTAGAAACAAATGCTGAACTTTTTATATTGTTTAAAGTGCAAACGGGTTAATATTTCATAATCGTCTTCAAGCGATAGAGATAGATTTTTTTTTAGTCATGCTTGAAATTTAACTTAAATGTTATAATAAATGATTAAATTGTGATACAGTTTTCAAACAAATTGCATTTGAAAGTAGATTTTTCCCCTAAATAACAGTGTAAAAATTATAAATATGCGATGTTTAGGAATTTTAAAAAATGCAGTAGCAAAAATCGCAAAACCGAAATTTCACCGTCAAGTGTTGCTATTCACAAAATGACGTCGGCGTTACACACGGACACGTTTGTCCTTTATAATATAGATATTATTAAGTATTACTGTCATTATTATTATAATTACCTACGTGGTATTTTATTTAAATCCTAATAAATAAAATTCAAGTCATTTTGATTCAATACCATTTGATCCATGAGATTTTCTTTTAGTTGGTACGTCGTGATCTTGTAAAATATGGTTTGAAAAAAAAAAAAAAAAAAAAAAAAAAAGCACGCGGCTGTAAAAATGTATTCGCAAACCATGCTCTCGTCTCATATACAAAAATTGTTTGTTATAGATTGCTCTACTACTCTTAAGTTTTGTCCGATCTTTTTTAATCACCATGTATATGTTATTGTTTATAACAGCATGTTTTTAACCCTTCTTTGCATTGTGATGTAAATTTCCATCACTATTTATTTAACTTTTAAGAAATAAATCAACTTCTTCGCCACCACTATATTTATATAGAAATATTAATCTAGTAAATTTCCCGTGAACTCTGTTGCTGAATAAAGTTAAAAATCAATCTTAAAATTTCTGGTGTCTAATATTTAATATATGTATAAAAAAAAAACAATTGTAAAAGAAAAACTCATGCAAAGAAGGGTTAATCAAAATAGTGTGTGTTAACATTTATGGTTCTGTAACAGAAACTCACAAAGGCATTAAAATATAGTTGAAAAAGTGTTAATAACTTGGGTTTGTCTGTCCGCGCTCTAACTCTCGCAAATGTACTCGGATTGTCATAAACTTTTTATACAATATTGAGTTTCACTATAGAATGTTCGATATTGAAAATGAAGTGTCTAACAAGAATAGTTCATTTACAGGGATACACAAATGAATTCTATTACATTAGGGTCTATGAGGAAAAATCACTTGCGGGGCATTTTAATGATGTTACGATATTTCAAACATAATTAAATTAATATGCATTACTGAGGTGGACTACAGCATGCTTTTACCGGAATGTACAATTAGTAGCAAAATCATCAGTAAGGTTCAAAACAACTTTTTTTCTATATCATGACGGTGGTTAGAATGACAGTGGAGTAAGTCAATATTTAGTAATTTGAGAAATGGGTGATAATTCTTGAAAAAAATATATATACTGATGTTTTATTACTTGAAACATAACGGAATATGTTATTATAATGCATTACTTTATATTTCTTATAAAATGGGTGCGTGTAACATTTATCGTGCATCTACAAGTTCAGGCGAAAGTGTTTCGATGCTTACCGTCTACGGAAGTTATAAGATAATCTACTAGAAAATAGATATTGATTTTATAACATTTTAAAATAATATATTTCTGGTTTAACAATTTTATAATTTATGTAGTAAACGTTTAAATATTTGTCAACACATTTTTTTTTCGTTTAGAAACCTTACCCAAAGAAATATTTTCATTACACACTGTAAAAAAAATCTGAAATGTTCCATTCCATAGCAGAAATGTTTCCGAAAATTTAGCATAAACTTTGGCTTCTCTTTAAATTCTGGTTAGTTAGGAAATGTTACACTCACTTCCGTGTAAAGAATTTAGAAACGGAAAATGGAATACTAAATGAAGTACGATTTGCTCATACTCATCATCTCGGACCCTCTTCATATGTCCATTACGTTCTACAAATGTCATCATCACGTGATGTGTATTGATATAGACAGGGAAGAGCAAACATGTGTAATGTATTTTGTTGGCAGTAAGTATTCATTTTTATAATTTTAAAATTTAAGAAAACGATGCACTTTTTTAAAAGAATTAATATTATCCGATTGACTTTTATTTTTACTTATATTTAGAAATCATACTATCACATTTCGAATTGTTACACATCAATTCAGAAAAATTCGTAATATATTCAGGAAGATTTCCGAAATACACAGAAACATTTTCAAAACATCCGAAAACTTTTTGATATATACACAAACATTTCCGACATATGCACAAACATTTCCGAAAATACAGAAGCATTTCCGAATATTTACCTGAAATATACAGAAACATTACCAAATACTTTTTCGAAATGTACAGAAGCATAACTGTTCATTTAGGTCACACTGATGTCCCATTAGATAGAGTAGCATTTTCGGATTTCTTTTTTGACAGTGCACTAAATTAATGTTTCATTTATATTTTTAGTATATTGTACACACAAGAATAACAGAATATTAAAACTTAATACATCTTTTTGAAAAATCCATTTTTAATAATCCCTTATGAAACCTGATTTCTTAATAAATTTCCAGCAAATTATTAGTGTTTTATTTCTATTGCAGAAAATACCGAATTCTTATTTTTATAAATGAAGATTGTTAAATAACCGGGAAATTAATTTTTCCTTGATTTGCTACTCATGCATAAGAATGACTTTTAGACTTTACTATGCATATTTGTCACGAAAGTCTTTCTTAAAATTAAGAAAGCAATTTGAGAAATAAATTGTGTTAAGCAATTTAACAATACCACAGTCAAAAAGTATACTTAAATTACTTTTAATGTTACGCTAAAGACACGAGTTTCTCAACAAAAAATTTACAACAACATTCATTTATTTTTCTATATTTAAATTTTCTTTGCTGGACAAATATTTGCATTGCTGTAAAATAGTTTCTTGAAATGTTTTCTTTCAGAAAATCACGCAAACAGTAATAAATGAGACACAAAATCTTGGTGCTTAGGGTAACAGTTTTTTTTCTGAATTTTTCAATTAATCATTTAAGATATATAGTTTTATAATATTTTATATTTTCGGAAAAGGGTGTTTAGTTTTAAAGCCTTGTTGTGTATTACGAACAGCACAAAATGTCAGAAACAAAATTAATTACTTTGGCAGTTGACATTTCTTACAAGAATAAATGTAATATAATTACTCCACAGTAATATAATTACATAAAATTGTATTTTAGAAAATCTCGCAAATAATAATATACGAGGCACGAAATCTTCGTGCTTAGAGTAACTGTGTATTTTTGCATTTTCTCATACGTTATTAAAGACATTTAATTATAAGTAATTTACATTTTCGCAAAAAATATTTATAGTTAATGTCTTAGTCTGTATTATTTTGAAGACAAAACAGAAACATAAATAATTACTACGTTAGTTAATTCTTCCAACAGAAACAAACGCTTGCTTTGCACTTATAACAACGTTAACTTTAATTTTCCAGAAAATTATGTAATCAGGAAATAAAGAGACATAACCGCATAATAAAATTTTTCGATTACATCTCTACAGTCATTTAGACAATTCAGTGTTTCATTTCTACTAGATAAAATATTTATTTATTAATTAATTGAATGTAGTTGATTTAACATTTAGGATTTTTTTAAATCCTTCACATTATTATATGCAAGATGGATAGAGTATTGGTGCATATTTGGAATTTCAAATGAGTCTCTCACCATTATTTCTTATTGGAAATTTCTATTTAATATTTTAGTAGCAGACACTGCAATCGCCTCGTTTAATTGCAGGATTTGAAATATTTTTCTGCAATTAAGTAAGGAGAAAAAGTATTAAAAATTGTGTTAAAACTATAAGTAACCTGGATATGAAAAGGACTCTTTGATTTAATCCATATATTTAAAGCGAAAAGCGCATTCTCTAAGATTCCACATTCTTTTGTCCACACAAAAATGGCCTCATTGCGCATGCTTCAACTTTTTTTTATGACTTCTCCCTCAGAGACGGGAAACCTGTTTAGTCCTCACCCTCTCTAGCTTTACTCTCGACTAACAACTACGGAAGCAAAATCGAGAAGCAAAAAGGAAGTGGCGACGAGAGCGATTTCAATTGCAAAGGAATTAGGGGTACTGAATAGGGATGGAGGCGTAATATGGCCATTGTGTTGAAATCTAAATCTTTAAAAAAACAAACAAAAAAAAAACGTTATTTTACTACTAAATATGCATATTTTTTCGCAAAATTTTAAAGAGAGCTTGGATACAGTTATATAAATCGATTGAAATTTCAGAGAGTTCGGAAGATGAGAACTATTTTTTATTGCTATGTTAAAGGAACCGACACGAAAACAAACAAGCAAACATAAAGTCAGAAGAAAACATTTCTTTTACAACTAGATAACAATATTTTTTTCACGAATTTTTTATACTGGTTGTAAAACCGTTTTATTTTTAACCAATAAAGATTTCAAAGAGTTTGGACAAAAAGAACTTTTTATTTTAAAACTAGGAAACGACCCTACGTGAAAAAACAAGAAAATGAGAGTTTTTATCACTAAACTAGCTGACCCGCCCAGAGTTGCCGGGGCGCGTGATAAAACCTTAAAAATACTCCAAATTTGTATTATTTTATATATTTTACCCGATTTTGTATGAATTTATATCCTTACTGACAAAATCGAAAAATCGTAAAAAAAAAACATTTACTTCTTTTTTAAGTAGTATCGTTATATAGATTTTTTTTTTAAATAGCTTTTGTTGTCCAAACCCTTTGAAATTTCCAATGGTCATAAACATAACAGTTTTACAGCCCGTGTAAAAATTACGTCAGAAATATTGTTATCTGGTTGTAAAATAAATATGTTTTCTTTTCGCGTCGGGTCCTTTAACCCTTTAACGGATAAAGCATTCCAATTGCTAAAATGTTGAAATAAATGATTGACACCGGAAATTATGAACAAATTTATTTCTATATATATATAAAAAAAAGGCGATTTCTCCCATATATAATAAATGGAAAACATTTCTATTAAAATTCTGCTGTTATTGTTGAATTTCGTAATTAAAGTTTTGTGGTTTCATAGGGAAACCAATGAACGTTAAAGGGTTAACATAAAAAATAGTATTCGTCGTCCTATCTCTCTGAAATTTTAGCCGTTTATAAATATAACTGTTTCCAAGTTCTCTATAAAATTATGTGAAAATATATGCATTTTAAATAGTAAAAACGTTACCCGAAGCCAAGCGTGACAGCGGAAAAAAATCCCGTTATTATAGGTTTTAGCCGCAAATATCTCAGATTTTATATTTTTAAAATACTTGTTCTCGTCGGAACGCATCTAAATTGTTATAGGTGATGTAGGTGATGTCTACCGAGATGTTCTAAAACAATTATGTCGAAATAGGAACGTTTAGCACCTTTTAGCCAAATAAAAAGATTTTCTCGTGATGCGCGAAATGTCCTGCGTTCGCCGGTGTTTTTGAAAGGGTTAAAATACGTATTTAAAAAAAATAATAATTATACCGTCTATTAAAAGAATGTTTCAGGTCTAAGAGCATGTGTTTGGTTTGGCTGTATCTCTAAAATTATGCTATTCAGGGGGTTGGCGTAAGGGGGAGGGAGACATAAGCCGGGAAAATGACCCTTTTCAAAAATGTTTTTCAAAGGGTTAACATATTTTTTTTTTAATTGATTACGGCATTGGAGACGTAAGAATGATTTCAGAATATGCTTTTCGTTTTTAAATAAACCAAACGGTTTAGTCGATAGAATTTGAAACAGAATTGCGAAATAAACGCATTCTTCAAGTAAATGATTCTTCATTCTCGTGCGATGCGATAAATCGGGTTCTGGGTATGCGCGACTTCTGAAAGCTGGCTCGCAAATGAGTTATTGATAAATTTTTAATTAATATTTTTGTTAATTTTCAAAGTATTAAAATTCTGACACTCAGGTGCACCATGCCAGACCTTGCACCTAAATTTTCAGACTTCTAGGTTTTGCTAGATTTTGCTAGCCATCGCAGACAAACAAACACACACGCAGAGCGAAACTTTCTTTTATTAATATAAAATCAATATTTTTTTGCGCATTTTTCATTTTAAAATATAATTTTATACAAAATCGTATTAAAGATATAAAATAATAAAAACTTCATATCTTTTTTTAATTTATTATCACGGCTCCGGGCAACGACGGCCGAGTCAGGTAGTAGTACTTTTATTTCGAAAGGATGTGGAAAAAGTAACGAAAGAAAATGATGACTAAAATTTTATCAGTAAAATGTCGGATTGTTCGGAAAGCTCCTTCTGTTTGGGAAAACCAATTTGTACCAGAAAAATCTCCCCATCAATATTATATATTAGATATCGGAATTAATATCTAATAATTAAATGATTGAATTTTGGGGCACGGACCAATTTTTCCAAACAGAAAGAACTTTCTGAACAATCCAATAATTATAGCATATATTGCCTAAACGATTAGCCATAGGTTAGATTCAGACAAATAGGACATTTTCGTAAGCTTAATGACAACCAAATAGAAATTGCAGAGCCATTAATTTCGGCATCAGGCAGAAGTTTTTGCACGGAGCGTCAGCTATTACTGATTTTATTAGTATTCCAACTGTTTACACCTGCTATTACAACTTTTATTAGGTTTCGAATAAATTTTGTTACTGTTTGAAGCATGAAATGTAGTTCATTTTAAATGGCGGATGCTGATATTAAGCAAAAAATTTTCAATATCTATATATTTATCTTAATTTATTTAACAGTAATACAATTTCAATAAATAATTAAATTCATAAATTTTCAAATATTTAAATTAATTTACTCTCGCGTAATTTAAGGAACAGTTGATACACGGTTCAGTGTTTTGTTTTTTCGGTGTCATATTTAAAACAAATAAGTCTTTTTTTAAAAATTGACATTAATAAACAACATATTTTTCCTACAAAATAATGTAATTTTAAATTACTAAATTGTTTTCAAATATTCGCAGTAAGTTAAAGTAGATTTTTACTTTTGTCTTATCCATAAAAACTGAAATATATTTATAATAAAACATTAAAAAGGCAATTAAAAGTATTATAAAAATGTATTGCGTACATTGTAAGTTAAATAATGAAGAGTATAGAATAATTTTGTGGACCTTTAAGGGATATTTAAAAAACAAACAGACAGTAGATATTTAGGTATATAGCATATATTACCACACGTGGTAGTTTCAGGTTTCTTTTGAACCCAGTAAGGCACTAGTATCGCACTATTTTGGATTACATCTGTACGCTTATTCACCATTAGATCTAGTCAGTGTTGCATTGTGCTACTTTTTTTTTAATTCAAATTGTTTGATTCCCACCACTTTTTGAAATTAGTGTAATTGGAGTTATTCTCACATTATTTAAAATGGTATTAAATACGGCGAACTTTAAAAATCTGATGACAATCAAACAATCTGAATTTTTGAAAAGTAGCGTACTGGTAACACTTGATCTAGTGGTAAAAAAAAAACTTGGAATTCTAGTTGCACTGCGTACAGTTTCTGATACGTGTTCATGATTAACTTTAGTCGTAGTCATTGGTCTGTTTATCCTTGTACGTACGTGACTGCCAACTGCTACGAATTTTCAGTGACATTTTTCTCAATAGAAAATATTTCCTTTTTTAATTGAATACTCTTATTTCTACTATTAAATAAGACGAAGATACTCTGCTTAAATAAGGCAAAGATTCTCTACTTAAAAATATTATATCTAAAACTCGTAGCAGTTGGCAGCTATGCCATGTCCAAAAAATAAAATGAAATAAAATAATTGAAACTCTGTCAATGAATAATTTACGTAACATAACATAGAATTGTATAATGGAAGGAACTTCTTTAAAGACACCATATCGTGTTTTGAATATTTAATCTTTTTCCGCGTGCGTGAAAAAGATGTGCCAGAATTAGACAGGAAGAAGGGAAAAAAGGAGCTAAACACTTTCATCTACTGTTGGTGCAGGTCTCAAAATGATTGTACACCGTTACACTGAAAAATAAAAATAAATAAAGTCTGTTTAAACGTGTTGTTATCGGATTTCTTTTACAGTGCATATGAGAATTTATTTTCACAGCATTTATTATTACAACAACATAAATATAGTTTTTGTTTGTGATTTCATTCTACGAGGGTGGTTCAATAATTATTGTCCCTGACCTATAAGCAATATTATTTTTCATTAAAGTCTCCTTTCACAGAAATGCACTTCTGCCACCTATGCTGTAAAGCCACTATGACTGCTTCAAAGAAAGTCTTGGCTTAGCTGAGAGCCATTCCTCCACAGCCTCCATAACAGCTGCATTCGAGTGAAATTTCGTCCCCCTGAGGTGCTCTTTCAACATAGGGAACAAATGAAAGTCACTAGGGGCGAGGTCTGGAGAGTAGGAAAGATGTTCCAACACATCAAATCTAGCTGCATGGATTGCGGCACCAGTAACATGGCTTCTGTGGGCCGGAGCATTGTCCTGGTAGAACAGCACTTTTCTCTGCAACAACCCGCACCTTTTTTCCTTGATTGCTTCGTGTAACTTAGAGATTAGGGCTGCATAATAGGCCCCCGTAATAGTGTGTCCAAACTCCAGGTAGTCAATAAGGAGCCCACCCTTCGCATCCCAAAACATTGTGGCCATAACCTTGCTTGCTGATGCTTGCACCTTGAACTTGCGGGGGAGGTGAACTGCTGTGCCACCACTCCATACTCTGTCGTTTGGACTCGGGATCATAGTGATGTAGCCACGTATCATCCCCTGTCACAAATCTATCACAGAACTGCTTCAGGTCTGGCCCCATAAGCTCCAAACCAGCCCTTGAACATCGAACACTTTCTGTTGTTAAAGGGATAACATTTTGGGTACCCAACGCGCCGACACTTCTCTGAATCCCAAGTCTTCATGCACAATGGTTTCCACTGAGCCTACAGAGATGTGCAAGATGTCTGCTAACTGTTGCATGGTGATTTGTCTGTCTGCCATAATCGTGTCATCCACAGCATCAATGTTTTCTGAGGTGCATGCTGTTGTTGGGAGACCAGCACCAGGGCTTGTTGACAGCTTTCCCTGCCGCAACGGAATTCGCGGCACCAGTTCTTTACCACTTGATAGGAAGGGGCCCCATCACCCAATACACTGACCATGTCTTCATGAATCTCCTTTGGGCTTAACTCCTTGTTCTGTAGGTACTTGATGACAGCTCGTTGTTCGGTTTTCTCCATTTTTCAAGTTAGGTGTCACCTCTCACACTTAAAACGAAAACAAATACGTTAATATAGAAGCTACGATTCTGAAATTTAGCATATAGGTATCTAAGACATTAGGCTTTAATATTCCACATCAACCATTTCAGTACAAATAGTTTATATACACTCGGGACAATAATTATTGAACCACCCTCGTATAGTCCCTCATTTTATATTAAATAGCCTCCGGTTGAATCGCGCATTCAGTTTCTTTGCGTCTTTTACGTATATAACCCAAAAAATAATAAATTCTTATTTAACCACACTTTTCAAGTAACGTATATTTATGCAGTTTGCGTCATAAATTCATGCAACTTTAAAAAATCAGGATAAAAGAAGAAAAACTCGGAAATTTTTTCGGTTTGAGCGAATATGATAAGAGGGACATTGGATTTTTTTTTTCATGTATAAAAAAATTATTCCAAAAGTAACCGAAAGAGGGCGATCACACTTCATACTGAGAGGTTTTATACAAATCAGGACGGTTCTCCAAAATACCAGGGGATCTCAATCGTCCCCGAAGAGTGAAGACAGGGACTGGTGACTGATGACGTAGAATGGTTTTTCTCTAACACTGGGATAAGACAAGGTCGTGTTTTTCAATGTAGTATTTTGCAGTGTTTTATTTCAATGTATTACACTTAGTATAAAAAATAAACTTTTAAAAAGGGTTAATTAATGAACTGGTTTTATGTTTTGAATCGAAAAGTAATTATTTTAGCAAGGCAAAATTATCTTAAATACATTTAATTTCTTTTATCTATACATGGATCGAAAGTGATATTTGCCAAATGTCCAATATTTGGTTAAATTTCGCACTAGAAATGCGTCATTCAGCTAATGTGTAAATTTCAAGGTTAATGTCTATTTCAGATGCGGAAGCATTTAAAAAACTTTTTGACGTGTACCCAATATAAAATAAATAGAACCTTCATCATGATAATTAAGTATTATAAAAATAAAATAAAAGAATTTTCATATAAATTTTACACTCCAGACAGAAATACAATAACTTTTCTAAACATTCAATTAAAAAAATTAATGAAAGGCTTTAAAAATACTAGTTTAAAAGGATTTTTTTCTTGATTTTGATTATTATTATCATTTTAATTCTAAGGCTTTGTGAAAAACCTCTTTTAATTCTATTGTTCTATGTTTTACAAAAACGGGCAATGCCCGTTGACATTTACATTATAAAATTTCATCTTTAAAAAAATAGATATTCAATCGTAACATAATTGAAACACTTGTAGCATAAAAACTGATAAATTTTTCACTTCTGTATTATAAATGATTTTTATACTAAATTTAAATTAATGAGCTGAAAGATAATCTTATAGTATAAAGTATATTAAATAAGCAAAAATAAAATATTATATACTATAAATTTATTACTTTCTTTTATTCCATTTACAATATTTTTTTCAAAATTTTAACTCGAGGTATTTTTAATATATAAATTACCAGACTTTGAAAATTAAAAAAATTCAAACTATTAGTTTCATTTTATGTTAATTTTTACAAACTAAATAAAATATAAATTTATGAAAAATATATATTTATAAAAAGTCAAACATCTGACTTGAAGTGTTCTCCCTTAAACTTATTTATCCCAGTTTTTTTTATTGAACTTTCTCAGCAGAGATAAGCACTAATGTATGCATGGGTCGAAATTTCGAGGCTTGGGCCCTGTTCCACCCATGAAAATTTGGCCGACCAGGCTTGGTGTAAAAATTTAAAGTTAAAATTTCAACACTAGCCCGGCTCGGCCTGTACAAAAAAATCATTAAAAAATCATATTTTTTTTCGCACGTATTATTATATTTAAGAAAGGATTCCATCATAGGCAGCCTCTGTTTTATTGGTTTTACAGTGCTTTAAATTTACTGCCTAGAAAAGTACATAATATTCTTCAAAAAGAATAAATTTAAAATTTTAATTGTAGAATAATGGCGGTTTAAAAATATATGCTTTTTTTCAAAAATTGTAGTGTTGGGCCAATGATTTTGATACGGGCTGAGTCTGGATCGGGCCTAAAAATTTCGGCCCGTGCAGACCTCTTGAAAAATTAAGTCCAGTCCCGGTTCGACCCGTTAAAAAGAGGCGAGGCCCATCTCGAAGTTGCAGAAAAAAATTAAGGTTCGGGCCGTCTGGTCGTGGAAAGAGTTATATCCAGGCTCGTCCAGAGCATTCAGAAAAATTAAAGATCGGGCCCAACTGCAGGCCAAAATCGGACCCGTGCTGTAATAAGCACTTATTTTTCATTTAAATGTCTAATTGTAATAAAAAAGTTTTGATTCCCGAAAATAATTTAATTGCATTTTTCTGAACAAATGATAATCAAACTTGAAGTTCCGATGCCATGGTTTTTACAAATCCTCTGCATGTTTTTAAAATTTCAAGCCTAATAATCTGTTTTACATAACAAATTTTCAATAAAATTATCATTGTAAAATCGTGCATTTTTCGGAATTACCACATCTTTTTTCTGCAACTGCGAACCCATTCTTTTTGTAGCTTGAAATCTCAAGGAAACAGATGAAACAAAACATCTTTCTCTTTAGATTATATATTCCTACAAACAGCAACAGCAGGGTTCTCGAATGGTCCACTTATTGAGCACCGGTATTTTCTTAGAAAAAAATTATTTTTACATTTTTATTGCAAGTTTCGCAGAAACCACCTTCGGAGGTAAATTTTTGCGGAAATGTTGTAGAAACTTACCTTGAAATTTTTGTTTAAAAATATTGGTATTCAGTTGCCGGACCATTTGGAAGCCCTGCAATAGCACAAGAAGGAAGAAAGCTATCTTTTTAACTTATTTGCATCCAAATATACATAAAAATATATAAATTTAAGTAGCATTTTAAATAGAAAATAAGATCGAGACAATATTTGATTTTCAGAATAGTTTCTCTGTGCATCCACATAATAAAAAGACCATATAACACTTCTTATCTCTCCTGGACGGGAAACGACTGTCGTCACACGACTCCCTGTTTTGACGGGATGGATTCAGAGCGGCGAGAGACTTCTCAAAGAAATGAGCCAGCTCTTATATGTCTGTAGCTCCTTTCCTCCAAACGTCGTACTAAATTCAGTATCCCATTCAATGAAATAAAGCTTTTTTCTGCCTTCAATCCTTTCTCCGTGCGAAGCTTTCGCGATGCAATAGTTATGGATTCGCAATTCTTGTAGAAAAGTTTAATCACCGACGATCAATCTGGTTAGTATAGAATGCTACCGACATCGAATGACGAATCCAATTCCAGCCATGTGTTTTATTGCTAGCCTGATTTGCATAAAACGTCTCAGTATAACGTGTTCTCTGTTACTTTTTGAATAATTTTTTATACATGAAAAAAAATCCAATGTCACTCTGATTTTATTCGCGCAAAACGAATTTTTTTTTTCGAGCATTACTTATTTTATTATGGAGTTTTTAGTTTGCACGAATTTATGAGGCACCCTGTATATAATTTGGTTACAATAAGTATACTTTTTTATTGTTACTTTATTGAAAAAAGGTAATATTTATATAAACTAATAATTTATAAAAAGAATATATGAAACACACTATTGATTGTTTTATAGCATTTTTATTAATTTTAAGTACCCTCTGTTATATTACATCCCGCTATTCTCGTGTTTCCAAGAAGGCCCGATCTAACGATTGGCTGTTGTACATTAAGACATTTTCTATTGACATCCACAACATTCTTCCGCTTATGAAGAATTGTGTAAAAAGTCAGTAAAAAAATTAAATATTTTTTTTACTCAATATTTATTAAATTCTTGCATCATAGTAAAGTAACTAATTTTGTTATTCAGAAAATTTATTTTGACAATATTTATCAAAACATAAACTCTGAATACTTATAGTTTCAGCATTCTTCATAATTTAGGAGTAAATATATTTACGGCATTTTTATTTGCCATATGTTACTATCATCTTTTACCTTCAGAAAAGTAGGAACAAAGGCTATGTGGATTAATTTAGGTAGAGAAGACACATATAACAAGATTAATTATAATATCTAATCTAAAAAAACTTGGGAATAAATGAAAAGCTCGGATGAAACACATGGTTGCTGATATTCTTTATTTGTTTCTGATTTTCGTGTAAATTTGTTTAATTGCATATTGACAATATTTTAAAAGTACAGGGTTTATATTTTGCTCTACGTATGCCATACTAGTCAAAGATAAATTTTAGATAGGAATTTTAATAAAAAAAAATTTTTTTTTGTATATAAGTGTAATAAAATAAAAATAGTTCAACCAACAATATTACAAAAAAAAAACATAGCTAATGCACTAATTATTACTTAATCACTTGTTTTATAGAAAGCAATCACAATAGTTTGGTTTGTAGTATATTTTTAAAAACTTGAATTATTTTGTTTATTATACCTTGTTTCACTCACGGTCCTTTCAATAGCCAAACCCCTCAGAAATTATAGAATATCATTTGGAGTAAAACTGACCTACTTATTTTTTAGATTTATTCAGGAGTACATGAAATACCTTTCATTAAAGAAGACGGATCACAGAATTATTATATTGGTATGATAAGTAGGACATTTAGTTATAGAAAATAGGAACATATAGCTCATGTTAAGTATAATAGAAAAAACATAGCTCTGGCAAGATTATATCAAGAAGAAACCATCCAAATAAATTTCAATGAAAGTAAAATAGTTTTCCCCTGCAATCTATACAATCAATACATTATAAGAGAAACCATCGAGATTGTAACACGTAACAATATAATATGTAACGATGCAGCATCATCTAATTTACCAAAATTGTGGCTCAAGTGACTCCGTGGTTACCAATATGGAAATAAACATTCAAGTAAAAAAAAATAATAATAAAGTGCGTAATTTTAAAAAGTACACGAAAAATTAAATGACAGCGTTTCAAATAACTTCATAGACCGTGCAATTCGAGAATATTCTTATTAGTTTTGATAATAAATCAGATTGAGCTAAAACATGTCAACAGTCTAATAAAATTTATTTTACTGTTTAGAATCTTTTTATTTTACGCCTTTTGTCAATTAAAAGAAGTATGTTATTAGTTTTCAAAATATGTTTGCTACATATTTCGAAAACATATTTAATTTTTTCTGCGGATATCCACAAGATCTCTGCAAAGCATGTTTATTCAGGGTAAAACATATTTTCCAAATTAATTTTAATTAAAAATGCAATATATTATGAATAATGACAAAATTTTTACAATTATAAAATAACCGTATTTTTTAAGTTAGGGGAAATCATGACTTATAAAATGTACAAATGCTAATGTAAAAATTGCAAACGAAAAAAATATTTAAATATACCGTATAAACTAGAAATATTTAAAAACTGTTATTTTCTAATTTAAAAAATACTGCTCTGAAGTGCCATTGTTTGTTTATCCTGTGACAGCAGGGAAATGTGATCCACGCCTTTGAGTCACGTGTCTGTCGCTCGTTTCAGCGGTTGCTTGCTGGTGTTCACCAAGTGTTTATTTTTGAGCGACAGTGGGCATAGGCTTATAACAGCCACTGTCACCAAAATTGGCGACCACTGTTTTTTTAATTATGGAGAATGTTGAAAGTACGAGTGTACAAATAAATTCCATGTCTCATTGCCCACTTGAAAGACAGCATCAGGAACTGCATGGAAAGACGGCACTTTCAAAATTGACGCAGATATTTCTGAAGTTGCAAAAAACCGTGACCAAGTGTGTCTAGATGATGGTGAAGACAAATTGTAGCATTTACTTGTAAGATTAATATAATTACGTAACTTATTATTCTTCTGAAATAGATTACATCGGAACATTTCGACGGAGCAGTTTCTCGTGACCCATCCTTTACTAATCTTTCTTGGAAGAATGTGTAAATACAACTCATGGCGAAGCAATAAAAAATAGAAAGCCAATGAAGTCACGTTGGTACATGCATAGCAGTTCCAGAACGTTAAGCCAACTGTAATGAAAAATCCACAGTCTGTCCCTTTCATGCAAATAAGATTTTGTCATCCCATTTTGACGTAAGATATGACAGTCCAGTGCCAGTTTTACTAATACACAAAGAAAATAAAATCAAAATAAACTTTAATTCATAATTTCACGTTGTCAGATTCATGTACGAAGTCATGCAACTATTTAGTTGTATTCTTATTTTAACTTCAAATTTCATCCGAAGATGGCACTACTCTGTCTGAAACTGTTAGAATGCTAAAATGCAGTTTCAAACCGTAAAGTTTTTTTTTTCGCTTTTCCACAGCTGAACATAATGAAGGGTAAAATCTGATTAAACGTTTATCCATCTTTATATTGTAGTTTGAACATGATACATTGAGTATTACGGGTTTCTTTATTCAGATATCTACCAGATTTCCAAATAATATTACACTACTTACTATATCTGTCAATAATCAACACAACATTACTATTCGGAAATCCCAGTAATAAATAAATCCTCTAAATTAACAACACTGTTTATAGTTCGAGACCTTGTAACGCCATTTGTCTTTCGTTTTGTAATTTTGTACTAAAACCGGGAGCGTATTAATTTTTTTTCTTTTTTTACTTATGGGGAAGAAAAGCTAGAATAACCTACTTTTGCAAGAATAATTTTCATGTCTACCACCGTTTTCTTTTTATTCCATTTTAATTACTGTCAGTCCATTTCAGTAGAGTCTTTTATAATGAAACATAAACAATATTTACCTACCTTCCCAACTAAATCCTTTTAGATTATAAATTAACTAGATCTTGCAATTCCCATTTAAAAACAGAATTTTCCAATTTAACTACTTCCGTAATGGTTTGTTTACCTTTTTAAACTATATAATTTACTATCAAAAATAACATGTAATAACTATTTGTATAGCAAGACTACGTAATAAAAATAAAAGTATGAAATTGGTTACGTTAGCGTATTTGTTTCTGTTATTTCTGTTATCTAGTCAAATTATTCAAATGGAAAATTTTATTTATATTCTATGCCTCACAAAATAAATCTCTTATTCTTATAGAGAATATTAGGTTAAATTACGTTTTTCCCTTTATATTTCTATTTTTTTTAACTCATGAAAATTAGTTTACCATTCTTATACAGTTTATTAGATTAAAAGCAGCACGTACATCAAATCTTCCGTTACATTAGTAAGTGTAATTAAATTTATCATTATTTACTATCTTCATATCGTTAGAAGAGAAAATTCATGAAAAAATGTGGATACTAATATTGTCGTTCATCTTTTAATATAAAGAATATTCCCTTTGTTAGAATTTAATCCGTACTTATTCTGTTTTTTAGCATGGTAGGATATACTACCCAGCACAGTTGCTAGTTGGGCGGGAGGTTTTATTCAGATTATTTGATTCCCACCACTTTGTAAAAATAGTAATATTCACCTTATTTAATTCCTTATTTACGAAACGGAAGATTTAATAAGGCGAATATTGCTATTTCAAAAATGGGGTAGTGGTCAAGTCATTTAAATTAAAAAAACGAACTAATTCTCGGAACACTTGGATTAGGTCTAGTGATGGGCATAACGATTATTTTGATTATTCAAATGAATCATTCGGGCATGCGCAGAAGCATATCTGTTAAACTTCAATTTTTTTTTATTCAATTACTACCAAAAATTTTGAAAAAAAAAAGTTTCTGCAAAAACTTTTTTTTTTCAAAATTTCTGGTAGTAATTGAAAAAAAAAATTTTGAAGTTTGACAGATATGCTTCTGCGCATGACCGAATGATTCATTCGAATAATCAAAGTAATCGTTATGCCCATCACTAATTAGGTCCTGCTTTGAGTATCGCATAAACAATAAGCGAAAAAAATGCATGGACATCAATCATAAAGACAAATCGGAATGTTTTCCAATATACGAATATGGAAAATATAATAAATTCCATGAGTACTACTAGAAGAGGGTTCATGTCAACAGGTATAATTTACACAAAAGCTACATGTCTACAAATCTAAAGAATCAAAATTACACTGAAGATCCGATAGCTGAATTTGGTCATCAATATCAAGATTATTTCCCTGAAACAAAATTCTTCCAGCGCATGTAACAGAAACCCTATCAAAAAGAATACCTTCCTCCAATTTGTAAAACATCAGAATAAAAAATTATATCTCATAAGCGTGGTCTCCATTTCAGTCAAAATAATGAATATTAATGTACCTGATATTTTGATTCGATCAATATCGATCGTTTTATATCAGGTTATAAAAGTTCTTTAGTTAATTCTTTTTTTTTTTTTAATGATAAATTTTTATCGATCTCCAGTTATCTGAAATAATCTATGAACATTCTAGATACTATATAGACTTTAGAAATCATATATTTCATTTTATTTCTCATTAATAATTAGCTTAAAATCGCAACGAAGAGGACTGTGCTGGGAAGAAAACACTGATATGCTATAAATTTGAAACCGTAGGCTTTTTTTAAGCATGATTTATAGCTGAATGTTCCCTGTGTGTCCCCCATCACATTCCAGTACCGATTACAGTCGCGGTATTAAGTCTAATACAGCATAAAAAAATGACGTCAGCGAGAATGTCTGTTATTTCCTGCCGTATGTTGTTTTTCAGCACTTTTAAAGACTAGGTATTTACTCTATAAACAGTAAACACCTGCTCTTAAGTAACCTCACAAAATCAGAAATCGTACGATGCGTTGTGGCGTGCAGTTATTGTGGAGATTTTGAATTAATTATTGTTTTCAATGCCATACAGAATACCGCATAACAGTGAATGATTATTCTGCAAAGTGAAAGTCCTTCCGACCTAGATTTTGTTTTTTATCACGTTTTACTTTCTCTCCGGTCTTTTGAAACATTCGGTATACGAAACAAAACGAATCGGAGTTTTGGCATTTAATTGTCATACAAAATTGCAAATCTCATGTGTAAATTAAATCTAAAATCAAACTAGGTCTTCCGCCCTTTTTGATGGAGTCGGCTTAGAGAATGTTTTTTTTTCGGCAATCACAAAAAGACATTACTTCAAATTCCTTGCTTTTGCTTCCAAAGTGATACAACGAGGTCACGAATTCGGAGCAAGGAAAGAAGAGAAAAGTGGAAAATGCGAAAAGATGACATGGAGACTTGAAAATCTGTTCAAGCAACTTGAAAGTAACTTAAAGAAAACAGATTTACTCCTGTAACTCATGTGTCTTTCACACATTTCGGAAGTTTCATGCTCGTGTTCACTAAATGTTTATTGCTGATTGGTTTATAGGCGTATGGCCACAAAGGTCAACGAAATTGCCGACCTATGATTTATATATATGGAGAATGTTGAAAGGACGAGTGTGCATGCAAAATCTATCTACAATCTCGCAACATAAAGACAACACCAGACATCGAATGCCGGCAACTGCTATGTTGACGCAGGTATACCTGGACATTTTAACATTTTCAGGTATAAGTTTGTACAAGTTCAGAAATCAAATCTGTTTTGGTGCATGCTGGTGGAAGGCAGATTTAGAATTTACTCTTACGGTACGTACTATTACGTACCATTATTCTTAAATAAGTTACATCGGCAGATTTAAATGAGCCGGCTTTTTGTTCCCAACCCTTAAATCTTGCGCAAAGAATGTGTAAAAACATCCCGTCGTAAAGCAGTCAGATGGGCTCCCAAATGGTCCGCCAACTGAATACCAATATTGTTTAAGAGAAAATTTCAAGGTAGATTTCAACAACATTTCCGCAAAAATTTACCACCTAAGGTGGTTTCTGCAAAATTTGCAATAAAAATATAAAAATGTATATATTTTTTAAAATAAAATACTGGTATTGTAAAAGCGGACCATTTGGGAGACCTGAGTCAATAACGCACTGTCACTATAATCAATTTACACACAGTAACAGTTCTTTAGTGTTAGGTCCACTGTTGTAAAAACCTCCAATGTCTGCAACTTTCATGCGTATGAGATTTTGTCATCCAGTGTTGACGTAATATATCGTAGCCCACTGTCACTTTTAAAACTCCACATAGAAAGGTAAATCAGAACATTTAATTTTACAATTTAACGTTGGCCTATCTTCTATATTAAAAATGAATCGTACACCTAGTATTCTATGGTGGTTAAGTCAGTAATCGTATACAAATACATTCTCGGATGGTATAATTCTTTTTAACAATTGTGCATCGCTTACTGTAGAATATGGTATGCATAGAATGTATAGTTCATTTACAGGGACACCCAAACGAATTTGGTTACAGTGCTGTCTATGGACAATAATTGCAGGTAGCTCGTTTTCAGTTGCGGTACACGTTTTAAAACGTAATTATTCTTTTTGCATAGTAATTGATGCGTATAAATTCTATAGATGATATACAGGGCTGATCAGAAGATTTCGCGTACATTTCCGTTTTTTTTTTTTTGACAGAAATTGTTGAAGGGGAATTTTTAATTGTGTTATGTATTTCCTAACTGATCTAAATTTTAGCATACCGTGTAGTATACAAACATATGTATAGATCATATACAGGGCTGCACAAAATGATTCGTATATTTTGTTACCTATTGGTATTGGGTTGCTAAAATTGTGTTTTCCAATATGTTATGCTTTTTCGAAATTGTTTACTTAGTACTTTGCTTCCGATTCTGGGAAAAATTTTGGAAAGACTGATTAAGACGAGGATAATAACTAAGCTGGAGTCCTTGGGCTTTCTAGCACAGAATCAGTACGGATTTAGAGAAAGCAAAAGCACGGTGAGTGCAGTCATGCAAGTCAAGAAGTATGTCAAAGAAATACTGTTGGATTACAAATATTGTGCAATGGTGTCCCTAGATGTCGAGGGCGCCTTTGATGCTATGCAATGGGCAGTTCTTGCCACACTGATCACTCAGTTACCTATAGTAAACTATTTGAAAGACATTTTCAAGAATTATTTAAGTCATCGCCTTATCGGTTTTGACTATTCAAATGGTATACGATGGTTTATTGCCTTTCAAGGGTGTCCGTAGGGTTCGTGCCTCGGGCCCCTCCTCTGGTCTATTGTAGCTGATAATATAATCAAGACTTACAGGGTTCATCAACGTTACATTGTGTCATACGCAGATGATTCTGTGATCCTGGAGGGAGCAGATACGAGAGCTCAGCTAGAACATAGGATAAACAGCTGTCTTCAGAGATTCAGTGATGTGGCGGTAAGTTTACATTTAAATCTAAGTCCCCAAAATTCGAAAGCCATGCTTTTTGGAAGTTTTAATTTAGAAAATAGACGTCCAATCTTTAAATTGAATGGCGTTTCTGTCCCAGTGGAGGACTCGGTAATGTATCTTGGTTTGGTCCTTGATAGCAGATTTAACTGGTTATGTCACCTGGAATATGTTAGAGAAAGGATTCTAGAGTTTACTATTAACATGAAGAAAGTTGGCTGTCGTCATAGAGGTTTGGAAGCGCACTATCTAAAATTATGGTAAATTGGTGTTATTGAAAAACAGATCTCATATGGTTACGAAGTATGGATTAATGATTTACATATGCCGGCTAAGAAAAGACTGAGTTCGTGCCAACGTATGGGCCTACTGTCGATTTTAAAACCTTATAGATCAACATCAACTGAAGCGCTTTGTGTACTATCTGGTATACCTCCTATTTATTATAATTTGAAAAATAAGGCAGAGAAACTCGCATTTATGCAAGGCACGGGTGGTATTAAAATTGGTGACACTACGTTGAAGAATACGTATTTTATGCCACGAATGCATACCTTTGACTTTACTGAATATCTGAACATAAAGAACGTCTACCAGCTGGATCCAGTAACTGATAAAGTTCCTTTTTCGTTTGATCCTATAATTTTCACAGATGGCTCGAAGATGAACAATGGCGTGGGCTCGGCCTTCACAGTCTTTCACAAGGGTGATTACATATATGATCATCAAGTGAAGTTAAGAAGTCTGAATTCTGTTTATCAGGCCGAGTTAACGGCCCTGGATAATGCATGACAATGGTTTGTAAATTCAGTTCATAACTCAGTTCGTATCTATTCGGATAGTAGTTCCTCTGTTAAATCAATATTTAGCGCTTTTCCCAACAATCAATTAGAACACTCTATTTATAAAAAGTTTCTGGCCGCTGGTAGCAGACAAATCTATATTGGATGGATAAAGGCCCACGCCGGGTTACATGGTAATGAAAGAGCAGATGATTTAGCAAAGCGGGCCACTTCTGCTGACTCTCATGCTCCGTTACTTGAAATTTTATATCCAGTCTCTTTGCTGAAACCGTATTATCGGGATAAGTTGATTGATACCTGGCAGCAGTCCTGGATAGCTTCAGCGGATGTTAGGGATACCTATAATGTCTTAAAGAAGGTTAACACTGAATTTATCTGTAGAAAACAAATTTTAGTTTATTATCTTTCTAGTCATGGCAGTTTTCCAAGTTTCCTCTATAAAATAGGAAAACGTAGAAATGACCTCTGTGACAGTGGCAAGAAAGGAGATGTTTTTCATTTCATTTTTGGTAAATGCCCTTTAATGCCAGAACACTTCACTTTTGACAGAGATAAATCTGTAACGTGGAACTTAAAAAATGTCATCTTAAATCCTCAATATTTTGCTCGTCTGACTTTAAACTATAATAAGTTGAATGATTTATATTATTTTATTAGATATAAGTTTTAATTGAGTCATAGTGTAACTACTGTTTATGAACTATAAGTTAGTTGTAAATTGGGACGTTGACATTTCCAACCTTTGCACGTTAATCATTATCGAGTTCATAGATTTAGTTTTATTTTGTTAAGGCTTTGCTAAAGCGGTGTTCAAATATGACTTTCCTGTTTATCTTTATATCAATGATCTTTCAGCTGGTTTTCTTCTTCAACAAGTTGCAGTGATGTTGCAGTATAAATCATTACATGTAGTATCCTTCATCATTTACACATGTTAATGCGACTAAGACTATGCGGTTAAGACTATGGACATGACGGACTTCACTCATTTACTTCAGCCATTTGATAGAATGAGCTTTTGTAATGCGTTGGACTGTTCTCTTTTATGCACCTGCTCTTCAGTTTTCCAAGACTAATTAGTTGTTATAGCTTTTCAGTGGTACTTGTTTTAAATCCTTGCAAATTGCAGTGATAATGTTTCTACTTAGTTAAAGTTGTGCGACTACTCTTTAGTTAAAGTATTGCTTTACTGAGTTGGCTCTTCTTCAGCTGTCACTGTTGCAGTTGGTTTGCTGATATATTCTGGAACGTTAACTGTGAATGATTCTTTTAATGCTTTTATTCCTGTTTCATACTTTTCAGTGTGATTTTAATGCTGGAATTAATTCCTGCAATTGACTTTTGTGGCATATCTGGACTTTACTTGTTAAATAACATTGACATTCAATTCTGGCTGCTACTTTAACTACAGTTATGGACTATTGCTATCTTGTAAGCTGTGGTGCTTCCATTGGATCTCGGTCAGTGAATGGCTGATGAGTGATTTTTAAAGAGACCTCATTTGATAGCTTGGTTTCTGCGGAGGTGATCTAAACTATATCAAACTGGATGTTGTAAATTCTGCTGATCTACATTGACTTTTGCATTTTCAGTTGTGTATGTATATGGGTAGCAAGTTATCTGCTCACATCTCATGTTTCATTTGTAATATACTGTAACCCTCCGTGGTGAGATGCTCTGTAATTTTATTGTTTTTTTTATTGTTTTTTTAGGGGGGGGGGTTTGCTGTAAATTTTGTGATTTCAGTAGCTATATAATTGGTAATTGTATTTTAGAGTAATTGCCTTGTATGGGAGGCTATGTATTTGTTTTTGGTTTATTTTAGCTTTAGAATTAGGTTTAGTGAGACAGATATAAACAATCTATCTTTAGAGTCTCTTATAATTCTTAGTTTGTAAATTAGCTTTAGTAGTATTCTGTTTTCGGTTCGCTTCGTTTATTTTTTTTTAGTTCCCTGCGTGAAGCAGCGTTTTCTCACTAAATTGGTGGGGTGTTGTTTTGTTTTGTTTTGATTTAATTCCAACAACCCTTGTTTCGGGTTCGTCTTTGAGCTGTGATATTGCTGGGTGGTGAAGGGGAATGTACCGCCGGAGGTGTTACGCCGCAAACCCTTACAGGTTGGTGCTCCGGCTGGGTGATCTTGTTTACTTAGTAAGGGCTAGTTGAACTTAATCCTAAAGGTAGACCTCCCCGCCCCGGTTTAACCTTGTTTACTTAGTAAATGCGAAGTTTTGTTACATTATTCTGATATGTTGGAAAATGTTTCATAATCTATGCTTAACGCATGATTAGTGTCTGAAACGTGTAAATCCGTCAAAAATTTTTTTTCGATTTTTAGAATGATTGCAAGACTTTCCCTATACTCCGTATAATGGGAAAGTAAAAAATCGCTCAGTGAAAGGTCCGGCAATCTTGGAGTCCAGTGATGTCCAACTGAATCGTCAGGTCACTTACGACGGATTGAACTCGATATTTCCTTCTTTCTACCTATACATTATTCGATCAAAACGGATTAAAAGCTGAATAGTCACGATTATTTTTTAATCGAATGGTTCTTTTTGAAATACCCTGCTGCACATTTCTAAAACTACCAAGCGTGTTTGGCAGTCTTTCCAAAGTGAGATTTGAATTGTTTTAGGCGACACAAAAGTCTGCACTGAATGAAATAGGACATTGTCGTTTTTAAATAATATCTATATCTTTTCAGAACTAAAACTGTTTAGCTTATAAATGAATTAAATCTTCTCACTCCTATTTTAAAGATAGATTAATAGCTTTAAGCATTTCCTTACTTCGCAAATTAGGTTACATATTTAACTTTTAGAGAGACTTCATACAACAATATTTATTTGTATAGAAAAACAGATAAAAATAAAAGTATAAAGTGCATTACTTCAGCTTATTTATGTCCATTATTTTTACATCAAATTATCCAAATTGTAAATTTTCTTTATATTCTATTCCTCACAAAATGTCTTTTGTTCTTACAAAGAATATTAGGTTAAGGGACGCTAAATTCCCCGTTATTTAGTTTCTTTATTCTTCTAAACCCCCAAAATATGTTTCCCATTATTTATAAAGGATATTAGATTAAAAGCCCGTACATGAAATCCCTCGTTTCTTTTTACTTTCTATCTCCTTACGTAAGTAAGCGTAATCAAATTTAACATTATTTATTATCTTAATGTTTTCTGAGGGAAACATTCATGAAAAATGCAGATATTGATATATTCTTTCATTTTTCTACAAAAAGGAGATTGCCTTTAGTCAATATTTAATCCGCACTTAAATCGTGCATTGATTTTCTTTTTATTCATTCCTTACATAAAAGACTCTAATAAAATTTTAAACCATTTTCTATCTTTATATTTTTTCAGTACTTCCATTAAAAATGTAGATTTTGAAGTAGTCACTCATTTTTAAACACAGGGTGAAATGTTACTTTTGAAATACTGTTTAAATACGTTTTAAATGTTAATAATTAATAAACTATGTACAACAAAATATGCGGGATTCACAGAAAGGCTTAGAAACATGTTGGGGTTTTGTTCATAATGTAAAATAAAATAGCACTGCAAATTATGTGAATTTTCTTTTCACGTTTCTTAGCAGCGTACAACCTACTTGAGTGAAAACTGTGGCCAGACCGGGGATCGAACTCAGATACCTTGGTATAGCGCACCAAGTTCTTTACCAATTAAGCCATCCGGGCGACATCCAGTCTGGCAATTCTTTCACTAACATACGTTCGCAAGGCTACAACTCCGCAGCGCAAGATGGAATGTCACTATCAGTAGCGTACATTTTCATTGGAAATATAAAATTTAATGTTATATTAGTTACATTTTTGGGCAACAGGTGCCGTTGCAGTACAGTGCTATTATTCTCATTATGTAAGCCATGCGTTATATAAGCAGATGAGTTCACTGCGCAAGATGTTTACTAAGATATTGCTCAGATTTTGATTTAACCTTTTGATTACAGTACAATGGCGACTATTTTCATGTTCAGTCGTACCACAATTTACAAAAAATTTCTTTGTCCTAGATTTCTCTTAAAAATATCCTGGTACAAGTGTTTGGCAGATATTTTTTTATAGTGATACGAATAGAATAAAAAATAGTCGATGGGATGACATATGTCCCAACCCCATAATCAAAAGATTAAGGTTCGTTTCTTTTCAAACATTTTGTAGAAGATTAAAGAAAAATGCGATGCATTGTTATCTGTAACATTTATGCTGAATAGAGAGCTTATAGACATCAGTGTTTCTATTGCGATAATACTCAGGTCTACCTTTGGAAAGGCCCGTGTCTTGCGTCGCTCTATTCTGCCCTAATGGCCTTCATGATATTCAGATCTTACTTATAGATACCATCTTTGACCTTATTAATCTGTGAAGTTTTGTTACTGCTAAAGTATGGCTGCTGCATATGTTGGAAAGTGCTTCGTAATCTATGCTTAGCGCATGATTTTTCATTCTTGTTTTCTTTCCAATGTGTCCTTAACAATCAAATGCGAAATGTGGCAGCTTTGCCACAAATGTTCACTTTTGAAATACATTTAAAAAAGAAAGAACGAGTGGGTAATTGTGATCGAAGATCGCACAAAGGGTTTCGTTTAATATTCCTTTCAAAACAATTTATCCTTTCTTTAATAAATCCAAATAAATTTCATTTTCAAAAAAATACAAGTCATGTTTTTCATAAAGTAAAAATTTACTGGTATATTTTTTATCCCGCTATGACTAAATGCGATATTAAAAAAAAATTCAATTTCAAAATTAAACATGTTGTATAGAGATCTTCAAAATGTTAAAATATGCCAATATTTCCATAATCGGGTTTTTATCATGATTCAATACGTTCTTCAAACCGAGGCTAACGAAAAAGAAAGGCTACCGCGGTGCTTTACGCGTATCTTTTTTTACAGACCGCGGGAGTCACGTGATGCTCGAATTCACCAATGCAGATGTACGAAAAGAGCTTCACGTCACTCTAGTGGTCTGTAAAAAAAGATAAGTGGAATGCACCGCGGTAGCCTGTCTTTTTCGTTAGCCTCGCTTCAAACTCATATGACGTTATAATCACTTGCTGACGTCATATCTACATGCTTTCTCTATTACTCATATTGATACTCACTTTGTATTATTCTAAAAAAAAAATTGAAAAATTCTTTTAAACTTCCAATATGACGTCAGGTTAATTTTCTTTTTAATTCTCTAATGATATCATATTAACCTGCTTTCTGTACTTACACATACTCATACTCCTTGTATTATTCAGGAATCTTTGAAAATGTCCGTTTTATTACCAGTATGACCAGGTGTGCAAAAATCTAGGCGCCAATGGGCCGATTCCCACCACTAAATTTTTACTATTCTTCGCCAAATAATAATACTGATAAAATTTAGGCAAAGTATACTAATAAAATTTGACGAAGAATACTAATAAAATTTAGTGGTGGGAATCAGCCCATTGGCGCCTAGATTTGTGCACCCCTGAATATGACGTCATATTAATCTTTTTTTCAATTGGTGAAACTTTTTATTTCATTTTCATTTTTCACGTGGAAATCTTTCAATAGAAAATTAATTATTGTAGAAAGAATGTTATTGTGGATTTTTAATTGTAAGCAACTGCTATAACGAAAAATGTTTAAATTTAATCAGAAAAGGCTGTTACATTTTTGGTTTTTTATCTCTCTATATATAAATAATACGATTTTTTCAATATTTTATGATTTTCAGCTTCATAGTAGGTATTCAGCTGTAAGTACACAAAAATTCAAGTCTGTAAGTTATATAGTTTCTGAGAACCGGCTCTGTGACGGACAGACACAGTACCGGGACGAATAGGGTTTCATGAGATGAGCGAAAACCTAAAAATGATGCCTCAAGCATAGATTATGTATCACTTTCCAACACTTCCAAAATACTTTTACAAATCTTTACCATTTAATAAGGTGAAAGATTCTGTCTATGTAAACCATTTTAAAACCCAGTTTTAGGAATTTTCAACAGTATTTGCTAAAATATCCAAATTCGTTTGTGCAGCTCTATGTATGATCTACAAATTTGTATATATTCTACATAGAATACTAAATTTTAATTTAGTTAGGTAACGCATAGCACAGTTTAAAGTTCAGCTTCTGGAACTTCCGTCAATAAACAGAAATGTACTCGAGATCCTTTGTGCTGCCCTGTATATTATCTATAGAATTTATAGCCACCAAATAAGAGGCAAAGTAAAGGGTTAAAATTAAAAAGGCGTTGCGCAATCGAAAACGCACTTCCAGCAATTATTGTTAACAAACAGTACTTTAACCGAATTATTTTGTGTGTCCCTGTAAATGAACGATGAATGCTATGCACAAAGTCTTCTACAGTAAACATCTTGTAATGCAACTCAGCGATATAAGTCAATTTCAGTATGTTTGACATAGGGAACCCTTCTTATCTTACATAATTTACTTTAAAGAAAGACATCATATCATATGTATTTGTATAGAAAAACATATACAAATAAAAGTATAAAGTGGATTACTTCAGCATATTTATTTTTACATCAAATTATCCAAAAGGAAAATTTTATTTATATTATATTCGTCACAAAATATGTCATTTGTTCTAACAAAGAACATTAGATTCAGGGTAGCTAAATTGCCCATTGTTTAGTTTCTTTATTTTTCTAAACCCAAAAATATGTTTTCTATTATTTATACAGGTTATTAGATTAAAAGCACGCACCCCCCCCCCTTTTCTTTCTTCTTTCTAAATCATTGCATAAGTAAATGTATTCAAATTTAATGGTATTTATTATCTTAATATTTTTTGAGGGGAACTTTCATGAAAAATGTAGATACTGTAATTTCTCGCGCATGCGCCGCACCCTAGTTAAGTCTTTTTCAAACCGGAAAATTTATTGAAAATAAGAAGTCAAATAAGTGCTAAACAGAAATAAGTCACATGTTATTTAAAATAAATTCTGGTAGGAAATCGAATTGTCTGAGGTGCGGCGTATACGCGCGAAATTACGGTATTGATATTTTCTTTCATTTCTCATTAAAGAAATTGGGTTTAGTCAATGTTTAATCCGCACTTAACCCTTTAACGGATGAAGCACTTAAATTGCTAAAATGTCGCAATAAATGATTGACACCGAAAATTATAAGCAAATTTATTTTAATATAATAAAAAAGCGATATTCCACATACATAATAAATGGAAAACATTTCTATTAAAATTCTGGTGTCATTGTTCAATTTCGTAATTAAAGTTTGAGGACGGGAAACCAATGAACGTTAAAGGGTTAAGTCCTGTTTCGATTTTCTTGTTATTCATCATTTCCCATCTTGACATTTTTTTCAATACGTCCGTTAAAATGGCAGATTTTGAGCTAGTCACTCATTTTTTATGCATCTACAGTGGCCGTACTCGCAATTTCATTTGCAAAGAAATCAATTACAAACTTTTAAGCCTTATAAAGTTTAATATTTGTTATTTCCTATTCAGTGAAAACATAAATTGAAAATAAAAGAGAAATACAGGGTGTCCCAAAAATGGCTAAAGGATTTTAAAATTCAATAAATTGCAAACGGTGACAGACATTTAAAAAATTCTTTCAGGAGGGTTATGTATGACGTCAGGAGTTTTTTATTCTGATTCTTGATTTTAGTTCGAATTTCAAACAATAGATAGCGCTGACAGCGATTAGCGTTCAGTCGATGCCGAAACTGACGCCACTCAGCATTGATGCACCGCTACCTGAATACTAGATGGTGGCTGTGGCAGGCGGATTTTTTTTTTCAACGTTTGAACAGTCCCTCGAACTTCAACACTAATAATTTCTAAAAGTTTTTTCGCCTAGTTTTTCTGAGATCAAATAAGTCAAAGAAAACTTTTAAGTATTATTGTTGTTAAAGTTCGGGGGACCGTTCAAACGCTGAAATAAAAATCCGCCTGCGACAGCCGCCATCTAGTATTCAGGAGGCGGTGAATCAATGCTGAGTGGCGTCAGTTTCGGCATCGACTGAACGCCAATCGTTGCCAGCGCCATCTATTGTCATTTTTGGGACACGCGGTATGTTTCGTATATTAAAGAAAGCATGTTTTTAATTTTTTTTTTGTTTGTTTGTTTAAATTTAGGAAGAGTAAAAAGATTTTAAAGACATGTTTGGATTTTGCTTTATGAACCAAAATTTATGTTATTGCTATTTCTTAAATAATTGCTCTAGGAGCCATGTAACACTTGAAATTATTCACAGCATATGGTTATCCTTCCCTTTAAAATTGTAATCGTGAGATTAACCATTTGATTATGAGCCAGGACTGGAGACTAACCGTATTTTTTTTAAAAAAAGAGAGAATGTTCTCAATTCGACGCTAATGTAATTTTTTTAATGTATATTCAGCGATTACTCAACGCCTTCTGGATACTAGGCCTATGCGCTGAGAAAAAAAATGGCGGCTGTCGTAGACGGATCTTTTTCAGCGTTTGTACGGACCCTTGAATTTGAATACTAATAATTTCTAAAAGTTTTCTCCGCCTTATTTTTCTGAGATTAAATATGTCAAAGAAAACTTTTAGAAATTCCTGGTGTGTAAATTCAGGGGACCGTACAAACGTTTAAAAAAATCGCCTACCACAGCCGCCATTTTTGTAACAACGCGCAGACCTAGTATTCAAGGGGCGGTGTATTACTCCAAAAGTACGCGACCGATTCATGTGATATTTTTTTATTGAAAGAGGATACTCGGGAGAAAAATTGGTTCAGTGCTTTTTCAGAAACTCAACAAAAGGCAAAACAAAACATAAATAAATAAACATCCTTGAAATATTTCATTTTCATTTTCAACTAATTTCATGAAGTGACGTAGCGCTTTCTGTTTGGCAAGAAAGTCGCTACCTGGCAATTTTCCTCCAACTTTATACGGTTTTGTTTCTTGAATTATTGTAGGGAAAACCAAAAAGCAAGGTTTTAATCGTTAAAAACTTTTATGATGTAAACAATCAGTAAATAAAAAATTCCAAAATTGAAAAACCTTTAAATTCATCCAAGATTTATGCGGTACAATCGCTAATTTGAATAACTATATTTTTACGGTGCAGGTATTCGTACACTAATAAAGGGTGGGTCAAATATCGCTAAACGTTGTGGTAATTTTTAAAATCCTCTTTTTTTTTTCTTTTGGCGACGTTAATTTGTCTTAGCCGAAAATAGAAGCTGAAGCATAATTCAGTTCATTCAGCGGAGCAAAAGAGCGTTCTTCTATTTGGCGAGAGTTTGGCGTGGTTTCGCCAAGTAGAGACAGTAGCAGAACTCAGCGAAAAACCTTCGACACACTTGCTCACGGCAGTCACCGGTGAAGAGTGGCTTTTGTAAAAGGCCGCTGGACAGCTTTTATACATCCTATTTATTAATTATGTTTATTATTTTAATATGTTGAGTTATTCATATAATTTGTCATCTAAATTTTTGTGACACATGATTTTTACATAATCACAGCGTACCCTTACATCCCTACAGGTTAAAAAAAATTATATTTTATATTTTATGGTACCATAATATACGAACAATTTACTTCTATTTTTTGTAGATTTCTCTTGAAAATATTTTATTATAAGGTATAGCAGAGATTATTTTTCAGAAAGATGTACGAATATAATAAAGTCCACGTGACCATAAATGTATCAACACGTAGTCAAAGGGTTCGATATATAGCATTTTTCTATACGGAAATACTGGTAACTTTTCCCCAGAAATTCTCTGACCTCTAGCCACCATGATTATGAGCTGGTTAGAATGACAGTGGAGTAAGTCATAGTAATTTGAGAAATGAAGAGTTTTGTGAAACTTGTAATACCGTTGCATTAAGTGGTCATCTTGTTTTCCCCTCTAGCGACTCTCTGAGTGAAGTATGACTTATTTGACTGTCGCACTGAAAAGAAATTAATATACGTTCAGTGAAAGTATGGTTATCTAGATTTTTAAACTTTTTGACTTACTTCACTATCACTTTAACCCCTCATATATCATTAAGGGCACATACTGCATAGCTGCAAACTTTTACGCTTTTTCTTACCACTAAAATTTTATGTTCAACTGTATCTTATTTAATCACTGAAATCTGCGATTAAATAAGTACAAAATTTCTAACAAAGTTTAGGGGTGACAAAAAAACGTAAAAGTTGCCAGTTGTGCATAGATAGAGATAGTTAAGATTCGATCACAAAATATCTGTGTTTTAATCTCAACCTTGCTTACCATTCTATTACTATCGTTGTATCTGTAAGATACTGTAATTATGCTTAATGTTATGATAAGTTTATTTTAAGTTTTTCTAGTGATAATCTTTATAATTATGTTCACAATTTTTTTTAAAGTTTTTCTCAAGGGGATAAATGTAAATGTTAATTACTAAATTGCTAATTTTCTCCTGAAATATGGCTGTATAAATTGTACAAATATGGAAATTACGTATGAGACACAACGATTATGGTAATCGAGTGCTAGTTTTCATCGCCTGAAAAGTAGTTTTATTATTATTATTATTATTCATTTAACGTTACCATTTGATTTTGTGCTGTTTACCATATATGGCGAGTAATTCACACCTTATGGAAACGATTTTCCGTATTAATGTCTACGTATAAATGACGTGTTTTTGCGACAATTTAACCTTATGGGACAGACGTGACTCTCCCTTATAACTCTGGCTTGAAATTTTGATGATAGCAGAATTTTTCTTAGTACAGTCATGTCGTCTTTTCTCACATCGTATACGAAATCTTTTAAATATTAATGAATGGTGCCTTTCTAACGCTCGCTTTAATAAGACAAATGCATATAACGTCATATAAATGTCAAATATATGACGCATATAATGCATATAAATGTCAAATAAATTTACAGGTATTTTTTTCAAATAATAGGACGCAGTTTATTCTAGTTTGTGATTCTTTTTTTTCGCGGAAGTTGATTTGGAAATATAATTGTAGATTCTGATCATATGAAATTCGACTTCATTGATGCCGTCTTCATATAAGACTGGAATTCTTCTTTCGAAAACGGATCATAAAATATTTTTAAACTCATCAGACTAATTTTATATTTTTTGTGATGTAAATTTAATATGCAATTATGGTAAAAACGTGTTAGTTGAAAAACAGAATCACCCTTTTTGTATGCGTCAATAAACTTAACACACTATAAAAAACAATCATTTGTTAAATGCGTTCATTTTCTTTGGATGGAATATAATTATGATAACAAAATAATTAAACATTTTATTTTATTTACTTATTTATTTTACTTCAGTAACTCATTCTTCTTTAGAAACGTTATATAATAAAACAAAAAATAATTTTAATTTTATATAAAAAAGTGGCCAAAATAAGAATTCTGTAATAAGTCGTATGCATATAATTATAAATTATGATAAAGCAATTCTTTTACCAATGTTGTCAAGTTACCACTTTTGTAGAAGCACTGCTAAATTCTGATTGCGCTTGTTACGATTGTACAACATAAAAAATAATTTTGTTGAAAATGGACGTGCCTCCCAAATAATGTACTAGTAATAAATTTATAATGCTCTTGAAATATAGTTATTGTGCATTGATTAAAAATCAAAATTTGAAACATAAGAAATATTTTTTTTGAAAATGGGCGTGCCTCACTTTCAAAATCAACGCATTTGAAATATCGTTGACCAAATAATGTACTTGTAAAAAATTTATACTTCTCTTAAAATATATTTATTGTGAATTGATTAACAAAACAAATTTTGCATCATAAAAAATAATTCTATTGAATATGGACGTGCCTCACTTTCAAAATCAACTCATTTGAAATATCGTTGACCAAATAATGTACTAGTAACAAATTTATACTGCTCTTAAAAGATATTTTTGTGAATTGATTAACAAAACAAATTTTGCATCATTAAAAATAATTCTATTGAATATGGGCGTGCCTCACTTTCAAAATCAACGCATTTGAAATATCGTTGACCAAATAATGTACTAGTAACAAATTTATACTGCTCTTAAAAGGTATTTGTTCTGAATTGATTAAAAAAACAAATTTTGTATCATAAAAAATAATTCTATTGAATATGGGCGTGCCTCACTTTCAAAATCAACGCATTTGAAATATCGTTCACCAAATAATGTACTAGTAACAAATTTATACTGCTCTTCAAAGATATTTGTTGTGAATTGATTAACAAAACAAATTTTGCATCATAAAAAATAATTCTATTGAATATGGACGTGCCTCACTTTCAAAATCAACGCATTTGAAAATACGTTGACCAAATAATGTACTAGTAACAATTTTATACGGCTCAATGATTAAAAAAACAAAATTGCAAATTTAAAAAAAAACCTTTTTTTAAAATTAACGTGCCCCACTTTCAAAATCAATGCATTTGAAATACGTTGACCAAATAATTTACTAGTAACAAATTTATACTACTCTTAAGAGATATTTATCGTGGATTGATCAAAAAGAAAAAAATTATCTTAATTTGCTAAAATATTTTGCTGTAAATATTTATTTATTTATTTATTTTTTTTTTTTTGCAAAAATGGACCTGCCCCTTTTTTCAAAATTAACGGCTCACTTATTCTCTTGTCAGTTTTTATGGTCCAAAGGCAGATTAAATATAAAAATGTAACATCATCAAAATTTAATTTTTTTTTAGCTAGCATAATATTCTTAGGCCTAATTTAATTAATGGCAAAAATAATTTTCTTCTATTATTAAGAACAAAAATGTTGAAGAGTATATGTCGGAAGATAATTTAATAAAACGTAATTATCAGTTAAGATGCATTAACAAGGTATGGGAATGTGGGACTTTTTTTTTCACACCTTACATAAGTCGCATTCCAGTATTTAGTTGTTGTTACAATGGACATTCTTTATATGATTTTGCCCAAGATATTTTGGCGTTTGAGGATAAAGCAATGAATCGTTTCATGTATTTTTTTTTTTTTTTTTTTTTTTTTTTTTTAAGGAAGTGGTTATTGGAGTAAGCTCGATTTTTATTTTTATTGTCATATATTACGGCAGATTTTGCATTTGGAAAAAGTAGGTATAAATAGATACCGTCTGTTTTTCTTTTCTTTGTATAATCCGTTTTCCAATGTAATAAGATATATGACTTTCAAAAATTAATTTAATTTTAGTAATAAAGTAAAATAGTTTAAACAATTTTTTGTTAAATGGATACATAACAAGCTAATGGAAAAATTTAAAGTGAATGCTGCAAAAACACTGCTATTGATAAATGCATCTAAACAACCTATATCATAAAGTAAAAATATGTCCGTGAGCAATGTTGACGTCATTTTGACGTTGGGAACGATTTAAACAATCAATTTTGCTTTTATGGGAAATTTATGAACTTCTAAAAATTGCATAATTTTAATTTTTACATAACCGGAAAAGGGCAAAAAATGTACTTTCAAACGCACTTTGTTTGAAAACTGTATGTCAATTAACAGATGTTTTAGGGTTTTTAAAATAATTTTCAAGCATGATATTTTAAAAAATCAACCTCTATCGCGTGCAGCTCGATTACGGAAGATTAACACGTTTTCACATAAATCAGTGTAGAAAGTTAAGCATTTGTTTCCAGCTAATATTACATGACGAAATTAACGCATCATCAATAAATAAATAAATAAAATATTATAAATAAAACTCAAATTTTAAAAATATGCTATTGAACTACGTGCTTAAACACTCAAACACAGATAATCAATACGGCTGGTGTAAGAAGCGAAATCTTTGATAATCTCTTCAATTCTCCTCTAGCAAGTGACTGACACGAATGTATCGTTTTAATAACTTTTAAAACATTTATATACAACATCTTTATTTTTCCTATAACAGGGTTCGTACGTTATTACCACAATTGTTTTAAAGATTTTTCACCTTATTTAAATATAAAAACGTACAGGGTGAGTACAAATGAGAACCCGATTTTAAAAAAATCATATTTTTGAAACTACTGCACATATTACAATAAGTGATACATGAATTTAAAGAGAAATATACCAAGTTTTTCCGCCAACGAGGAGCTTCCACACCGGTGGTTGAAGCTTGCGGATGATGGTGATTTACCTGTAATCACATGGCCACCATGATCCCCACACCTAACACCATGTGATTTCTTTTTGTGGGGTTACGTCAAAGATATTGTTTATGTACCACGAATGCGGAAAGCACTGCCAGAACTTAAAGAACGCATTTGTGCAGCATTCAGAACTATTGACGGTGTGATGCTACAAAATGTTTGGATCGAACTGGATTACAGATTGGACGTATGCCGTGTAACAAGAGGGTCACACATCGAACATTTGTCACTGAGAAAAACTTGGTATATTTTTCTTTAAATTCATGTATCACTTATTGTAATATGTGCAGTACTTTCGAAAATGTGATTTTTAAAAATCGGGTCCACCATTTTTACTCACCCTGTATTACAAATCCAGAAATTAAAGGAAGCGTGTACAATTTCTGCTATTTAAATATCAAATCGAAAAATTCTATTAAACATCTGTGGTAAAAGCGTACGAACCCTGTATAAAAAGGCTTTTTGTTTTTGTTAGTGGGTACTCTAAAAAAATATACGAGTATTAACACAAATCGGGAATTTTATTCAAATTTTATAAAAATATTTCCAATAATTCACATCAGCAGTTTTTTTTTTAATCTACGCAACTTTTTTACTTAACTTGTTTCATTTTTATATGATTTATATATTATTTATTTTATGAAAACATTTCTGGTTCGAAATCGAAATATATTAATTTGGTGTTGGTCAAATGTCCGGCTTTTGCTATATTTAGTGGCAAATGTAAAATATCTATTATAGTTTATTATAAAAAATGGTTTCCTCTACGTTCTGTATCCCATACAGTATGACATTTAAGCCCCGGAAGCCTGAGCTCGATCCTCTGATATTAAATAATTCAAAAATTATAAAGAAGAAACTTCCTAAAACACCTTAAAAGTCAGAAATACTAAACACCTTTCGGTGGAATATGTTCTTTCTTCATTAGATATAAACGGCAATAGGGCTAATACGGCAGTGATTTCAAAAATTGTTTGCTATTTTTATCAATCAATAGAATTGTTTTACAACAATAACAAGAACGAACTATCATGCGTCAAGCATAGTTTATGAAACACTTTCCAACAAATTTAGATTTATGTAACAAACTTCCCAGTTTACTAAGTAAAAAACTTTAGAATCATCACACATTTATTAAACCCAATTTCAGCAAATACTAATAATAGTCAAACAAAATATCCGAATTCTTTTGTGCATCCCTGTATACGATTTATAGATTTTTATGTATACTACATAGTATGCTAAAATTTATTTCAGTCAGGAAATACATAGCACAAGTTAAAATTCTCCATCTACAATTTCCGCCAGTAAATGGAACTGTACGTGAGATTTTTTGAGCAGCCCTGTATATGGTCTATGGAATTTATATGCACAAATTAAAATTGCAAAAAATTAGTTGAATTTAAAAACGCGTACCACAACAGTAAACGAGCTACCAGCAATTATTGTTCACAGACAGTACTGTAACCAATTTCTTTTGAAAGTCCCTGTAAATGTACGGTACATTCTATGCACTTTCAAACCCTTTTCCACAGTAAGCGCCTTGTAGTGAACTTCAGTGTCGTATCAATTTGAATTGAATATGGTTAAAACAGTGTAACATCATTAAAATACGTCGAAAACGATTTTCTCCATAGAACCGTAACGCCACGGAATACTTTTGAGTATACCTGTAAGAGAGCCATAAATGCCGCACACTTCATTTTCAATACCAAACATGCCATAGTGAATCCCAATAACATATATGAATTTCAAGGCAATCCGAGTATATGGCTGCAAGTTAGAGCAGACGACAGCCAGACGACAGACAGACGGCAGACAAACAAACAGACAAACCGAATTCATAAACACTTTTCAACTATGATAGAATGTGTTACAAAATGAGACAAAGAATAACTGTAAACTCTTATTAGAGCAACTTACAACAATATTGTATTCACGCATAACTTGTATTATAACTCGCACAATTTACAACCTTATATGATTCCTCACAGGAAGTTTTCTATACCTTTCCTGAATCAAAATGAATCATACAAATTGGATATCATAAATCAGATATGTAGATTTCGTGTTAACACTAAATAGTTGTCATCAAAATCACAGTGCAACAAATACTTAACAATGTAAATTTCATTAGACACTGTAATAGTTTCATTACTACAAAAGTTTTGTTAAATCTTCGAAATGGAAAACAGAAGTAGTTTTAAATTTCGAAATTTTTAAAGATGATTGCATATATATTCCTGCATTTTACAATGCTCCGAATAAATAACACCTGACTTATTCCTTATCGCTTCAAGAAAATAGCCTGGTACATTCCTATTTACTGCGTGACTTTTACAAATCCTTCTAAAGAATTAAAGAATAATTTAGCAGAACAGAGTGAAATTGATTTTTACTTCTATTTTAAAAGAACAACTGGAATTGTCACGAATTTATTATTTCTGTCGACATTACAGACACATAGAAATTCAAATCATTGGGAACTGATATTGTCAAAAGTATTTTATAGTTTTCTATTGATTATTAGTTACTTCTGATAATCTTTATACGCAAAAGAAATTTCTGCAACAAATTTATCGCATGAAAGTTAATCAATAATAACAATGCAATAATTAAAGTATAAAAAAAAGTCTGCAATAATTTCATTCATTTAATAAATTCACGTATATTATAGAAGCAATTTCCCCTCAAAATTCTGGTGTCATTGTGGCATTTGGGGATTAAAGCTAAATGGAATACATAACATACCACAGCCCTTCAAGGGGTTAAAAGCTTTTCAGAAAAAAACATTTCGTTGCACCAAATTTTATTGGTAAAATACGCCAATTGGCGGTGGTCTCAATTGCAGAAGATTACTTAATAGGTTTAAAAATCACCGCATTAGTGAACGTACTGCAACTGATTAACAAATAAACATGAAGCATAAATGCCTAACTCAGTTAAGCGGTTTTTGGAAGAAAGATGAAATACATAACAATCAAAACATATACGAAGATCTGTTATGATCACAAAGCGTTCTTGATTTATCTATTAGAATCTTTCGATTCGGCAAAGAATTAAGCAAGTAAATTAAATTATGAATAAAAGTATCATGTTGCAATGCTTAGCATGCATTTAAGTGAAACCAAACTGGTTGCCTAACTGTTCTGTGTTTGTCTGTGTGCTGTCTGTTACCTGTCTATAACAACATACTAAAATACATTATCGTCAGCGTTTAACAAACCGCGCATTTAACATATATTCGTTTTGTATATTCCCAATCTTTTGTGGGGCCCTGTAAAAGAACTATAAATTCTGTATACACTTTCTTCGAGAAAAAACATGCTGTATGTGACTGTAATAACGTACTAAATTTTCATTACCTTAAGCATTCTATAAATCCCGCATTTACCATTTATCTGTTTCATACATTCGTATTCTTTTGTAAGGCCTTGTAAAATAACTATAAATGCTATATGTATTTTCTTACAAAGAAAAAAGAAAAAAAATACTGTAGGTAATTGTAACAACACACTAAAATTTTATTATTGTCGTTTCATTATTTTCATAAAATCGTTTCATAAAGTCCTTTCATTAGGATTTTATATATATATAGGGTAGATTGATTTTGTCAATCAAAATAAAATACACAAACTGGTCGACACAGACTGGTCGTCCTGAGTCGAATATCACATGCATTTCTTGCTTACATGTAAAGAATTTTCACCACAATTACAATACAAGCAACACATAAGAATGTAAATTGCGATATACATGATAATATTTTCATCCGACACCTTTTGTTAAATTGATGAAATATTAGACAAAAGCAGTTGCGAGATCCGAAATTTTAGAGATTGTGTACATATACGTTCATACACTTCAGCACTAAACAGTGCACTAAACGACTCAAGTTTCATAAATATATTTCAAACCAGAAATTATATTGAAATCAATTTAATTTACTTCTGTGTGATTTATAATATTATTTAATTTCTGAAGAAATGTCTGGTTCAAATGGAAATATTTTCATTTAGTACAGCTCACATATTTAATGTTAAAGTCTTCGAAAGTCATCTAAATATTGAAATTGTAACAAACATTAATTTTTTAATACATACACCTACTTTTGATATTGTATGTGTAACATTTTCCTTCGGATATCAAACTTGATATTTCTGGTTCAGATATAATGTACTTCTGGTTCGAATCGTAATATTTTAATTTGGTATTGTTCAAATGCTCGGTTGTTGGTTTGTTTAATGTTAAAAGTTTCCAACTAAATGACACATGGAAAGATAAGGTCTCTTATGGCACTACCTTTGTAATAACTAAAGGCCTATCGTATTTGTCTCAAAATTGGAAGTCAGCATGTCCAAGATAGTAGCTCCACGTAGGCGCTACCATCTGAGGCATGTATTATTAGTTGCTCCCAGTAATTTTAATTTAATCCACCACTTCTTGTATTTTGCATTAATCTTTAAGTCTTAATCATAGTTTTTGATCTATTAATTAAATTTTATAATGTTAATAAATATTTTTGCTCCATAAACATTGTGTGTGTTGTTTTTTATGGAAATCTATTTATAAATAAAGATCAGTGTTTTTAATTTATATATTATAATTAATTAAAAAAATCTTTTATTTTAAAAACAAATATTTTAAATTAAAAATATCAGTTACTACAGCAATTTAAATTGTTTTTTTTATAAAAGGAAAGATAATAAATACATTTGTGAAATTCTAGAAATTAATTACAAAGTTTATTTTTTAAGCTATATGTTTTAACTTTCCATTAAAATATTCTCAAATACAGCCTTTGTTTACGTTATTTACTGATCACTACCTCCGTAATATATACGTTAATGTATTACAGAGGTAGCGTATTGATATGTATTGAAAAATCATGTCAGTTGTCGCCGATAGATGGCACTGTACTCTGGGAAAAAATTGACTTTCAATTTATGTATGGGGAAAACGTGAATACGATCGGCATTTAGTATTAAGGAGGTAGTTCTTATGAACAGTAATTGTAAGAGCTTATTAACCCTTTATGCTACGAAGGTGCTTTTAAGAAAATTAATATATAATTTATTTAATCAGTCTACTGGGCTTCAACTGGTCCGGTTTTATAAGTAATTCTGGAGAAAAACTTTCGCGGTTGTTTTTTACATTTTCAATAAAAATAACCGTCGTAGTATATTTTTACAAAATTGGGAAGAGAAGATTTTTGTTTTAGAATAGTGGTGTTTAAAAAACGGACCGATTGGGAGCCCTGGTCTATTGCCGATGGTTTAAAAGTCGATTTTACTTATCATACAAAATACTTTGCTCGATCACATTTAGAAAGCACAGAGAAGCAGTCGAAACTAAAGTTTTTTAAAGTGGTTATCTTTTAAACCATTTGCATAGATGCAGTAATTTCTTATTAAAAAATGCTATATAAAGAATTTGCAACTGTGAATCCTTTCCATTAACAGGCAGAATCACAATACATTTAAGCACATTGTTTTTATAAGAATTGGGAGATTTCAATTAGTATTTTTTGTTAATTCATCTTATTACAGGGTTCGTACTCTTTACCACAATTTTTTAATAGATTTATTCGCTTTATTTAAATGCAGAAAAGTATTAAATATTTCAATTAAACGAGGCATTTACGATTTGTGCTTTTAAATAGAAAAATTCTATTAAAAGATTGTGGTAAAAGCGTACAAACCCTGTATTATTCGTGTAGTACATATTTTACAAGAGTTATAAAACCAGTTTTATCTATAAAACTTATCTAAATTTCATGTTACTATTACATAAATTTCCTAATATATCTTCAGACATTAAGGAATATATTTATTGAGGTGAAGCATTTTCTTGTTTTTATAATTTGGTACACAAAGAGTTAATGAAAATTAACACAAAAATATATTTACATACAATTTACAAAATAACGCATACTGACAACCTAAATAAAGACTTTTCGAGATAAATTTTACATAGCACTCATTTTCATATTCAAAACATATTATACAAATTTGAAATCAAGAAACTTAAATCATTCTTATACACGTTCTCTAACACGTAAAGTATGTTTACCAAAATTACTATATAGCTAATCTTTAACAAGGTATATTTCATTAAGACATGGTGATAGTATCATAGGAAACCTTTTGTTAAATTGTCGAAATGTCAAACAAAAGCAGTAACAAAATCCGTAATTCTAAAAACACACTGTATGGATCTTCGTGCATTATACAAATCCCCAAGTTAATAACACCAGGTTTATTCATTACAACCTTTAGAAAATATCTGGATGCCTCTCTATTCACAGTATGAATTATACAAATTCTTCTAAAGAATTAATGAATAATTTATCACTGCAGAGCAAAATTGACTTCTACTTTTATTTCAATAGCACAATTGGCATTGTCAACGATTTATTATTTCGACTTATTACATTGAAGAACAATATTACATTGAACGACTTATTGCACTGAAGAAACATTCATACACTTCAGAATTAATTCCATAAAAAATATTTTATGTCTTTGAAATTATAATTAGTAACTTCTGATAAACTTCATGGGTAAAAGTTTTCTGATACAAGAAATTTTCCGGAGAAAAATTAAACAATAATAATAATAGTAATACTAATAATAATAATAATAATAATAATAACAATAATAATGATTATTATTATTATTATTATTATTATTATTATTATTATTATTATTATTATTATTATTATTATTATTATTATTATTATTATTATTATTATTATTACTAGCATTATTACTATTTATATTACTATTATTATTACTATTATTATTTTAATTATTATTATTATTATTGGTAAAAATATTTAGAAACCAACATTATATCGAAATTTACAGGAGTTTAGAATTGCATATTCAGAAAATTATTTGAAAAAGTCTTTTCTCAGGTAAAATAGAACCAAATTTGTTAAAAGTGCATTTTAAAATTGAAATTTGGAGAATTATTTATAAAAATCTTATCTCAGGCAGAATAGAAGCAAATTTGTCAAAAGCGGATTTGAGAAATAAATATTTAGAAATTTCTTTGAGAAACCTTCTCTCAGGTAGAACAGAAGAGAATTTATCAAAAGCATGTTTTAGAATTGAATGTATAGAAAATCCTTTGAAAAAATCTTCTCCCATGAAAAATAAAAGCAAAATAGTCAAATTCAGATTTTAAAATTGAATATTTGAAAAATTCTTTGAGTAAATCTGCTCTAGACTAGAACAGAAGCAACTTTCTATTTCGCGGAGTTTGGAATTGAATATTTAGTAAACTCTTCTCTCAGGTAGAATAGCAGCAAAATTATCAAAAGCGGATTTTATAATTGAATTTTTGGAAAATTCTATGTGAAAGTCTTCTCTCAGGTAGAATAGAAGCAAAATTGTTGAAAGAAGATTATAGAACTGAATATTTAGAAATTTATTTTAGAAAATCTTCTCCCGGGTAGCAATATAAGCAAGAATTTGCATAGGTAGCATTATTTGCACATAATATAAGCAAATTTGTCAAAAGCGTATTTTAGAATTGAATATCTGGAAAACTATCTGAGAAAATCTTCGATCTGGTAGAATAGAGGAAAATTTATCAAACGCGGATTTTAGAACGGAAAATTCTTTCAGTAAATTTTCTCTCGGATAGAATGGAAGCATATTCGTCAACTGCAGATTTTAGAACAAAATATTAAAAAAATTCTTTGAGAAAACCTTCTCTCAGGTAGAATAAAAGGAAATTTGTCAAAAGCGGATTTCAGAACTGATTATTTAAGAATTCTTTTAGAAAATCTTCTTTCTGGTAGAATAGAAGCATATTTGACAATATTTGAAAAACATGGATCTGCTTCTATTGCTGTATTTCATAAGCATTATTGAAATTCAGATGAGGTTTCTATGTGATAACGGAGAAAAATTTAAATACACAATTGTTTTTTATTGCAACTTCGTAAAAAGTTTGAAGTTGCGATGAAGGATTGTTTACAAATAAAACTTTATATAAAAGTAAAAACTACTTTCTTTCAAATCTCAATTTTCAAAAAGAGATATAATAAGCTATATAAGCTAAAAATGTTTCAATGTATTGAATTTATTCATGCCATCTAATTACAAGTACCAACTACTCAAGCATAATAAGAAAAGATAAATATCTTAAACTGCTATTGAATCCAATGAAATTTTTATTAGAATCGAAAGATTTTTAAATTTAGAATGAAAGTTTATCTAGTTAAATTATTCATGTTCAATGGATTCCAACCTCATAGAACATTTTAAATATTCTATTAAAAAAAATTCAAGATTATTAATATTTTTATTTTCAAATAGGGGTGCACTCTACTGTATTTTGATTTATTATTCATTAAAAGGAATTTATTCTTTTAATATAATCTATATTGATGTACCACTTTTTCAACTTCGAAGCAACTATAATAACAAATACCAATAAATAAATTAAATATAATTTTTAAATCACAGAACAGAAGTAAATAGTGATTATCGAAAAATAATTCTATGATACTAAAAAAAAACTTTTCAACAGAATTAATTTATGCATTTTTTAAAAATAGTATTTTGTTTATCATGCATTGAATAGTAGAAGTTATATTTTCAACAAAAAATAAAAGTAAAATCAGAGCTAGACATTGTAGTACTCCCTATTCCATTAACCCTACTCCAGGTTTCTCTATCAAATTCTCATAAATAAAGAGCAGGGGCTCCTTTTTCCATCTCTCTTCTGGACTCCTTCACAAAACCTAATCGCAAACTCCGTTGCGCTTCTTTCTCCCGGAGTCGGAATAAGTTAGAAGGACTCTCACCTTTCCGCTCTCCAAAACCAGAATGAATCCTCTCCCTTCTTCTCTTGCCAGCTTCCTCCGGGGAGAGGGGGGGGGGGGGGGGCACATGGGTGGTCAACTTCGTAACTTTTAGCCTATGGGACAGAATTCTCGTCTCCATTGGACCTTTGAAGTTGCATCACGGCGCCAAGCGTGTATGGAACGAAACTCTGCAATAGGAAAGACTGGTTGGTCAAACGTAACCAATAATCAACAGATGAGGGCGCCTTGAAGTCTAGGCCTATTCAGGTTAACAGTCGAACTTGTCATCCAAAAATACTGATGGGTGTCTTCGGTCTCACTGTCCGCCTTGGGTGGCTTTCCCGAAAGTGGGATTAGATCTCATGCAATAAGCTATACTAGCTGAGATATTCGGGTCTTTTAAAATATCACAACGCTATATCTACTATATAAAATGCAAATTCGTATTTCATATCGACCGTTATAACTCAGTTCTACTGAACGGATTTTCATGGGACTTTCACTGTAAGTTAGGTAATTATTTCGGGAAATTTTTAGTGTGTAACACATTGTTGTACATGGCGTAGTTATAAATCTATTGTGGAGAATTAAATAATTAGGAAATCCGATTTCGAAAGTTTGACGTTTATAAAAAAAAATCTATTTGGATGTCAGTTGTACTGTTATTTAGATAATTTGTTAGAATTGGTTATGGAAGATAATATAAAGTTCTGCGTTGCTTAGTTAGTTGGCTATGGAAAAATGTTCTATAACCATGTTATAACCCTATTATTAAAGATCAGCCTTTTTCAAAAATTCTACTGAGTGGATTTTGATGGGTCTTGCACTGTTAGACAATAGTTTCAAGTATAATTTTAGTATATATCACAATATTAAATATATTGTTCTAACAGTTTTTTTATATATGTGTTTGTGGCAAGCATTTAATGGTATAACCAATTCCTTGCCAATATTTGATACCAAACTTAGCTGTATATCCACCACCTTAGAACTTTGACCTCTGATAGTTTATTGCACTTGTTTTAAAATAACCTGTATTTAAAAATATATTTGTTTGTAATAGTTCATAAAATAAAATAATTTTATACCTCCAAATATATTTTGCAATATATAGTTATGTAATGAAATTTGTGCATTTTGTAAACAGATTTACATACTTCTAAAATATATAAATCTCAAACTATACAAATTAGTGAGATTCTAAATTTCGATATTATCTTTATAATTTAAATTTTTCACTAGTGATAATGTAACGAAAGGCCGGACAGCTTAAGACACTTTTAGCTTAATGATTTCTGCACATATTACATTTCCGCATATTATTTGCTGCTCTTTTTTTTTTTTTTACAAATAATGCTACGAATTGCTTGATACCTTTGCTTAGCAAAACAAAAATGTGACTGAAATAGGTACCTGGGAAAGAGTTTAATTTAAAATACAAACGTGCACCCCTTCAATGGTCCCAAGTTCTCCACCGAATGGGGCAGATTAAAACACACAAAAAATTGTTTTTTATTCTGAAATTTCTCTAAATTTGTTTTTAATGCATTGCACTTTTTGAATTTGTCATTTACTGTTATTTCTTTAAAAAATCGCATAAGAAATCGCTGAGTGGAATATTTGGGAATTACGTTGCATACAAATGTTTATGCATATTTTATCTTGGAAACGTACCACTTTAACAATCCTCTTTAAACTGAACCCTACGTATGATAACCACTATAAGATTTTTTTTTTTATAAATATGAAATAATCCTTTAACAGATAGATTTTTCAGTGATCTTTAACGATAAAAGAACCTACGACGAAAACAATCGTACAACTGAGGGAGTCTTATAAATCAGATATAAACCTATTATATCAATTGAACTTCATACATGCATTATAATATAATACATGTATTACAACTGTAATTATTTATAATGTACATTAAATAAAAAAAATATATATATATAAGAAATATATAGGTACTAATTTCATTTATTTTTTTAAGTATTGACTTACCATATATATACTTTATTTACAAAATGTTTTTTTTTTTTTTTTAAGATTTCAGTATTATAGAATCGCTTTTATCTAGATCATGTTGTATAAATATATTTTCTTTATCTTTAACGATTATTTAAAACATTTTTCTCAAATATCATTTTGATGCACAAATTTTCGTATATTATCTACATCTGTTCTTGCAAAATGAATTGGACAATTATTAGAAAATGCGCATTTATCACCTCTTCCGAAAATCTATTAATTCTGAATATTCATATAAAGATTTTTCAATTAAACATAATCCTATTTCCAGAAGAAAAAAGGATTGAATTTTTTTTTTAATAGCATTGTTTTAGAAATGAGTTGTTGATTCGGAAAAAAGCAAGTTTTTTTAAAAAGATACTGACATTTATAAAGAAATGTAACACAATTATCTCGGGAGAGATTTAAAAAATAAAAATAACATTATTTACCTTTTACAGTCAATAAATATTTTGCATGCATTATTCAAACATATATTTTCTTTCAAGAAAATATATTTCACCAGAGTTTTAATACTGTAAGTAAAAACCTATTTTATTATTCTGCGTTTTCTCTATGTCATTTTTAATGGCCTACACTTTCGGAATTTGTACTTGTTGTTATTCCTTTGGAAATACTCTTGAGAGATCCTCGAATGGAATCTTTCGGCATCGCACTCAATACAGATTTTTCAAATAAACCATTTTAAGAATGTTCTTTTAGCTAAGCTTTGCTTCTAAATCGATGATAAACATTCTTCTTTTATCCATAAATTGTAGAAATGATGCTAAATAAGCTAATATTTTTGTTATTATTTTTAACAATCTTTAGCTATTCCATAAAAAGTCTTTAATCAATAATTTCTGTGGAATTTGGATTATGCTGAGTTAAAAACATTTTTGCAGAAATATGAATATGATTTCTAAATTGCTGAATAATCTAAAATTCATTTTAGAGCAAGGCAACATTTCTGCATAAATAATAGATAGAAAAATAAAAGAGATTTTAAAAATAGAAACTCTTTAAAAATTTTGTATAAATTCGAGCTTAAATGAATTTTATTTAAACAAAATATATTATCAGGAAAAATTAATTTTTCTCTACGCTCAGAATTTTCACGCGCATAATTTCGTGCGCCTTCGTCAACTTTTCCCTCTTTATCAATGTTTGGTAATTAGCTTAACTTTAAAGCCTCTATCTCCAATTATTTATTTTCGGTTTTTAAAATCACTGTCGGATTTTTATCATACAACACATAAGCACGCGAACAAAATGTACACACTAATAAAATCATAATATAATAAATATTTATAATAGTAAATTTAACAACAATTTAATCTAGTAATCTGTGGCCATCAAAAAACTTTCTTCTATAATATTCTAATATATTAAATAAATATTAACGAGTAGAGAAGACCGAGCTATGTTCGGTCAAAATTATCTTTGAGTTCAAATATTCATGCGTTTCATTCTTTGAGTTCAAATATTCATTCAAGTTTTGTCATGACCCATGACAAAAATGACCACTAATCGAAATTTCTCGAACATGTGACCTAGCCCAACAGTCTTCTCGTGCCCGAAAACCATAGGATACAAAATTTAGTCAAAATAGTCTGAGCCTTTTTTTATATAAAATTAGCTTGACCCACAGTGACCCAAAAATGACCCACTAATCAAATTTTCTCGGACATGTGACCTAGCCCAATGATTTTCTTGTGCTCGAAACTCGTAGAATACAAAATTTAATCAAAATCGTTAGAGCCGTTTTAGATAAAATTAACCCGCGTTAACCCGCGTTGACCCAAAGATGACCCACTAATAAGTTCTCAAACATGTGACCCTGCCCAATAGTCTTCTCGTGCCCGAAAATGGCAGGGTACAAAATTTTGTCAAAATTGTTTGAACCGTATTTTAGATACAATTAGCTTGACCCTGACCCATGATGACCCAAAATGACCCCCTGATCAAATTTTCTTGAACATGTGACCCAGCCCAATGGTTTTCTGGTGCCCCAATCGGTAGGATACAAAATTTCGTCAAAATCGTTAGAGCCGTTTTTAAGATAAATTTCGCATATATAACCAACCACACACACAAGATTTGATCGTATTAGAATATATGATTTAAATAACACCAATAAAGTGACCAACAATTACGAATCATAGTGCATTACTTTGAATGGAGATACAGGGTTCATTGAATAAAAAAAGTACAGTCCAACAACACTCCCTGTTGACTGTTCAAATACAAAATTGATACGCCATACATATTTTTAATTAATAATTTCAATTATAATATGTAGTGCAATAGAAACTAAGGTACCATAGTATAGCATCGCTCCCAGTTGAGTGAACAAAATAAAAATTGAATCAACATAATTTTTAATAAATATGTTACATATTAAGTTTCGTGAAATTCCATTCCAATTATGTCAAGATATAGCTATCAGGAATATCTTGAACAGCATAGCACAACATAGCAGCGCCACATCATTCGATAGATGCTCAAAATATAGGCATCACAAAAATCGTGATAACCATAGCACATGACACATTTTTAGTAGTATGTACTCAAACCTTATCAATACCAATTTATCTCAAGGTCTAACTAAATACGAAGATTGGAGAAATTCCATCCCATAAATGCCGAGATATAGCTCTTACAGTAGTCCTAAAAAATGCAGCAAAGCAACACCACGTTTTGTGTTATATACACCGAACTATAATCAACTCTTATATGTGACAAGTGTAACTGAATATGATGTTTGAATAAATTCCATCCATAGATGTCGAGATATAGCCATTAGGGAAATTTTGCCAAGCACAGCAACGCACTTGTTAAGCAATGTACAACCAAACTTATTCAGTACCAATTTATTTCAAGGATTAACTAAATACAAAGATTGGTAAAATTCCATCCTATATATGTCGAGAAATGGCCTTCAAGGTAATCGCAAAAAAAGAATATAAGCATAGTAGTGCCATCTCTTGGGTTACATACACCAAATTCTAATCAACTCTTATGTGTGTCAAGGGTTAACTGATATGATGTTTGATTAAATACCATTCCATACATGTCGAGATATAGCCATCACGGATATCGTTAAAAAAATCTTAGCAGTGCCACTTGCTAGGCGATATAAACCCAAACCCGATCAGCACCAGTTTATGTCAGGCTCTAACAGAATATGACTCTTGATGAAATTTCGTGAATTCGTTCTGCCCACCAAATATGTGTCACATTCACACAGACAGACATTTTCCAAAAATAGTGTAATCGTGTTCAGGACATTTTAAAATGTCCTAAAACGTTTTAAAACGTGTAAATTCATCAAAAAATTGAGGTCGAAATCTTTAACGATTCCAATACTTCCTTCCAGAGTTGCCAAGTCTCCGGATTTTTGCACACCAGTAATTTTTTAGAAAAAATGTTCGTTTATTAAATCGCAAAATGCTCTGATTAAATAAAACAAAATTTTCTGTACTAAATTACTGGTATCCAAAAAGCCGGAGACTTGGCAGGTCTGCTTTCTTCTAATGTATAAAGAAGAAAATAAAAAATATATATATAAGAAATGTAATAAAATCAATTTGGCAAACACAACGTTTTTAATATATCCATTTGCTGTTAAACTTTAATCAGAATGTGTCTGCTGTATTTTATTATAGACTTTTCTCATAACAGATTTTTGTATTTTTAACATGTTAATTTTAATATCAAAGATAAAAAAAAAAAACAGTTGTCATATTTAAATTTATTTGAATGCTTATGTTGCTGTGGTTCAGATGAAAGCTAGAAGAAATATTGTAATTGCATGCTTGTTTATTTAAAATTGAAGTAAAATTTGTTTTATGTATTGCTTTAAAACATGGAACAGACATTATAGCACAAATATGATTCTTGGAATAGTCTTTTTCGTATATGTAACCGCAGCTAAAATTGATAATTTTATTTTTATTTAAAGGCAAAATATGAAACTTTTCATAAATTAAATAAACGTGAACCATTAGAAAAATAATTATTAAAATTGCAGAAAACAGAAATATATAAAATAATTATATTGTTTGGCAAAACTTAAATATATTTATATAAACTTTTTAGATTTAATCAGAATATTACTTCTGAAAGAATACAGTAGTCTATGATTTATTTATTGTATAAGAGATTTTATATTTTCGTCCTGTAGATGTTAATATCAGGCACAGAAAATGTGTATCGCAAATTAAAATTACGTGACTTGAATTTTCATATTGTTGTAGCATAGATGACCTTTTAAATGAAATATTGTGACGGCATATTTGGTTTTTCAATTCAAATTGAAGTAAAAATTTCCTTTTGTATTATTTTAAAACATCGAATAATACTGTATAAGGATTTCGAAAATATTAAGAAAATTTTGAAATATAATACTATGCTTATTTAACCAGAGAAATCATTAAAACGCAGAATAGCAGCTCCAACTTTTAGTCTGTATACACCAAAACCTAATGAACCCTAGATGTACCAGGTCCTAACTGAATTTGATGCTGGATGAAATTTCATGCCATGGATCTGGAAATATAGCTGTTAGGGAAATCGTCAAAATACTGCATAGCAGCGCCACGTTTTAAACTATACACACCCAATCCTAAGTGGCACCATTTTATATCAATGTCTAACAGAATATAAAGTTTGATGAAACTCCGTGCATTATTGCTTGAGATAAAGCAATCACAAAAATTTATGATACATACATACAGACAGACATTTTCCAAAATTAGTCGAATCGTTTTCAAGATATGTGTACCAAAACATGTCGACTCATTAAAAACGAAAGCGAAAATTTTCACTCTACCTATACTTACTTCTAATCGCGTACAATATTTTATGAGAACGAGAAAGAAATATTGTTTGAATAATAATAATATTCTTAGAATAAAAAAGATATTCGTTGTTTTTTTTTTCTTTGGTTATTCATCAAAAGCTCAACCGAGCACAAAATTCAATTTCTCACAAATATTTCATACGAAATCATTTAATAAATATAAATATTTTGCAATATTTTTATGAGAATCAGAAAGAAGGATTGTTTGAAAGATGAATGAAAATGTAATTCGCTCTTATTTAATTTTTTCCATCAATGCTCTGCATCATTATTCAGAAAATTCAAATGCAGGATTTCATTCTATCACGAAGATTTTGTGATAGAAAAAAAAAACTATTTACTACATTGTAATTTCCGTAAACCATTATTCTTATGTTCTGTATAGCAGTGGTGATTGAGTTCCAGTATTTTGCACACCACTAAATTTATATAGCAATCTTTTTCTTCTTTAATCGATAATTTCTGCGGTGACATACTAAGAATATTGCTATTTAAATTTAGTGGTGCGCACAATACCGGAACACAATCACTCATATTGTTTTAAGTGCAACTAGGTTAATCTTTCGGAATCCGGTTGCACGCAAATTTAAAGATATTCATGATTGAAAATTATTTTAAAAACCATACCGTAATTTCAGGCCTATAATCCGCGTATCAAACAATTCAATTTCAACACAGAAATTTTATTCAATATCTGAATTCAAATATTTACAGAAATCTAGTAATTTACATTTATAAAATTAAATTTCTGGGTTGAAACAGAATTGTTTGATCCGCAGATTATAGGCCGGAAATTACGGTAATAAATTAGTAAAATCAGTTGCAATTTTCAAGCAAATTGCATTTGGAAGTAATTTATTTTTCTATTCAATGGGGCAAAAATTTAGATTGTATGATGTTAAGAAATTACAAAAATAGCCACAAGTTCAAACTTTATTGGTCAGGTCATTGCCAACGTCAATATGATGAATGCGTTACTCACGGACATGGTTTTGTTTTTATTATAGTTGGACAGATAACTATGGCTTGAATTTGATGACACATGACAAAAAATGAAGTGAATCAAAAGTAAAGTTAACTGCCCAAATTCTCTACTTTTCTCTTTTTATCACTTAACCAATTTGCATCATTTGCGCATATATGCTTTAATTTAGGAATTTCTTCTTTATTCACAAATTTCGAATACATACCATAAATTCTGAATAGTAATTTTTGCTTTATTTATTTACAGACATTTCGAGATTACATAAAGTAAACATTCTTTTTTTGAAATTTCTAAATAATAAAATAAATTCCTGAAATGCACACTAACGATGCAAGTGGGTTGAGTTAATTGTGTCTTTCCAAGCAACATAGATCAAAAATCTATTGGCAGTTCATCAAAACGTACTTAAAAATTCCAGAAATATCTAAAAATTGAACTTGTTAGGGATCTTGGATTTGGAAATATTTCATAGTAGAATAGATTCTCAGTTTCAAAGAATTTTATGAAGGTTGCATTTTTCATAGAACTGTGAAAAAAATAATGAAAAAAATAAAAATAAATAAATAAACGGGGATAAAAGCGCCGTGAATTTCGGAAGTGACAAGAAGGTGTAATTGTACGTCATAACTAAAGATCAAATTTGATTAGTTACATAAAAACTAGCAAAATAATAATAATTAAAACAAGTTGGAAATTGTACATCAAACGTGACAAATGAAGTGCGTTCGTACTATAGCTAGTTATATAAATATTCAGATCTTGATGATTTTTAATTCTGTGAAATGAATTATATCGTCTGCAGATTAATTTCTGTCATAAAATAAGTATCTCGGTCGCTTGACGATTAAACCTCGGAAGCTCCTCTAACAAAAAAGCACCGATTTTTTTTAAAAAATTCAAATTTCTTAATAACTATTATTATTAATATCTCTTAAACTTTTGATTCGCTTTTTAAAAAATTTGAAATGTCTCGACAAAATTCTGCAAAGATAATATATCTTAAATTCCAAACCATTCGGTTTGGTAGTTTTTGCGTTGTTATATGCGGACGGACGGACAGACAGACGGACAGACAGACAGACGGATGGACGGACGGACGGACAGACGGGCGGACCAAGCGACGACAATAGGTGCTACGTATTTATATAATTACGAACACACCTAAAAAGCACACATATTTCCTCATTCCTCATTATAATTTTTATGACATACAAGGAGCGGACCAAGCTTGCCAATTACAGATTTTGATTATTTTATATATGTTGTAGGGCAGGAGCCCCTTAGTCTCAGGTTCAACAAATTTCATATAACGCTCCTTTTTTCTCGATAAATAGGGGGTCTAATATTTTAACACAACTTAAATACTTACTTTGTAACGATATTACTGCGTTGGTCGTAGCTCAGTTGTTATGGCGTCTGCTCGTTGCTCCACGGGCCCGAGACCGGGACGAGCTACGTTTGTTTTTCTCATTTTTTGTCTTATAAATATACTTGTAATTATAATTTAACCCCATAATCGTCGTGCCCGAGACATTCACGGGCAGCGTAAGTTACACCTGTTTTATTCAGATTGTTTAATTTCCACCAGTTTTTTAAAATAATGTAGTTCGCTTTATTCTCGCATTACTTTATCTGTCTATTAAATAACATGAATATTTTTACTTAAAAAAACTGGTGGTAATCAAGCAATTTGATTCTTTAAAAAGTAGCCTACACTTATCGGGCGCAACGATTAAGGGGTTAATAATCTCAATTTTAAAAAAATTAATATCATTACTGTAGATTCGTGATTATTTTCGGTAATCACGAAACATTTGCCATTAATTAAGAAAAAAATTAGTATTCATAATTTCGGATGTGAATTTATAATTTTTGATAATAAATTTTAATCTGTCTATCAACGTAATTAAAAATTCCAAAAGCATGCATAATTTAGTTTTTGACGCGATCTTCTGTTACAAAAAGTTTCGCATCAGAAAGCATTCTATGTTTGAAAGAATTCCAGCCACGGTACATTTATGGATTGTATTTTACTGCTCAAAAGTAATTAAACAATTTTCCTTCGAAGGATTCCCTGAAAGTTCAATCTAGAATAATTGAACTTAAAATTTTCAAAATGATTTTAGCAAAACAAATATTACTAAACTTAAAACTATTTATAATATAAACCACATGATACTTCTTATATCACATATTTTCTGGAAATATCCTGTTCTTGAAGATTATGCATTGAAGATGTGCATAGTTTAATAATATTGCCTCCAAATTTTATCTTCTGCAATAACTAATACAAGACGTGAAATAATTCACAAGAATTTTCTTTTTATCAGATTTGGTTTCACATGCCAGATTTATCGTTTTATACAGTTCTGAAAAGGGCAATTGTAATGCATTCCGAATCCATGGGGGCATTTCTTACACTTTTACACATAAATTCGTTTTGAATTTAATAGGTATATAGCCTAAACTTTCAAATTGGATATTTTTTATACAGCATTTATCTGTCTTAACCCCTTCGGGACCGGTGGCTTTTACACAAATTTTATTCGATTGGCACCACTTTTTTTAGAAAGCTACTTTTACTTAAAGTATCACAAAAATGCTCTAATTAGAGAAGGTAAATATTACTTTTACTTTTTACTGGTGCCTAAAACAAATTCTGTAGGCTCTTTTTGAGGGTGCATATATGCACCCATGGTCCCGAATGGGTTAATATACAAGCACTGATTTTCTGAAACATCAGCTTCATATAAAAAAAATAGAATTTTCATGTGTTGCTGGTGCAACATGGACGTTACTTCTGCAAAAAAAAAAGTAATACTTTTTTAAAGTATGAAAATGGCGATTTAGAAAATCTATGCTGCTATACTACTGTAGGTAAACACAAAAATATCTAATTTAAAAGTTTGCGTTTTAAAAAGTTTAAGCACAATGTTAATTTATAAGTAAAAGTGTTAGATACGCCCACACCCGAACGCATGTATTAACCCTTTGAGGGGCGGTGGTATATATTATATACCACCTAATTTTAATCCGATTCAAACCAGAAACTTTTAATAAAATTTTACTTTTTTAACTTTGACGAGAAAATGTCGAAAAATTGCTTATTCTTATTTTGAACTAAATTCTTTCCTAAATTCCGGTGGGAATTCAACGTTACAGGAGCACAAGTGCTTGCCCCTGAATGGGTTAACATGTATATACAGAAAATCGAAAAAGATAAAACGTGTACATCATCTGTAATGCAATTATTTTTAACACTAAACTTTGTTGTCAGTAAGCAATTTTTTAAAAATTAGATTATTTGATTCACACCTTTTTTTCTGTATATAGGCCTATTATTTCTTTAAATTCGCCTTATTTCTGCATCATTTAAACTGTCATTAAATAAGGCCAATATTTTATTTTTAATTCAAAAGGGTGGTGGCAATCCAGCAATATGAATATTTAAAAAGTAACCTCCAAAGTAACAGCGACACTGAATATACCAACAGCCGGTGATTTCACCAGTGCCAAATGAAAATATTTCGATTCAAACAAAAAATTTCTTCAAAAAACATATAAAAAACATATGATATCTTAAAACTACAGAAATAAATTATAAATGAGTTGAAAGATTTTTAAGTAAAAATTCTGGTGTGAAATATTCTTATAAAACCTAAGAAAAATTGCTGGTATATTTAGTATTCATATATTTTTTAGATTACCCATTAACAAAAACAAAAAGCATTTTTATATGAAAAATACCGGTTATTTATTAAATAAAGTTTTAAAAATTACAATAAAATGTTATAAAAACTGGTGTTAGGAAAAATATACAAAATTCTTTGCAAAATCCCATAAAATAGGAGAAATAGATTGTGTAGCATTCGAATGTGGATTTACTTCATCAAGAGGAAAAAAGACGTGATGCCATTTTTCCGTTTACGTCTGACGAAGAAAGAACACGTTCCTCGAAACGTGTTTATTATTTCTCATTATTAAGGTGTTTTAGGAAGTTTCTACTTCATACTTTTCAAATTATTTACTACCAGAGAATCCAACGCGGACTTTCTGGGTTAGAAATCATACTGCTTGGTGTACAAAACATAGAGGAAAACCATTCTTTTTTATTGAAAACTTTAACAGATTTTCACGTCAGTAAATCACTTTTTTTATTTATTAAAAACGTTAATTGGTATTATCATTTAATATTAAATATGCCAATAACAGGTACCAAACGAAAACATTTCGATTCGAAACAGACACGCTTTCATAAAATAAATAAACTATAAATCATACAAAAATAAGCTAAATATGAAATATTAATAGTCTTAAATAAAAATTATGGTGTGAAATATTTGTATAAAACTTGAGTAAAATTCATGGTATATTTAGTGTTAACGGAAAACTGTATTTGAAAAAAATTATTCTATAGGGAATGCATTAAAGATAGCCATTCTTTTCATCGTACTACTTTCAAGTTTTGTCACGTGAAACATTTAATACTAGACAAGTCACAGGGAATTCCTTTTCATCGTATTAAATTCATATGCCAGACATAAAGTTCTGTGAAGATTTTTAAGGAGGAGTTTTATGTGACAAACTTCAAGAAAGGATTATTTTCTGAAAACTTCTAATTTTAACACTTTAAGGAGAAAATACTGAAGTAGACTTTCATAGTTATTTAAGTAGACGTAAGACAAATTTTAAACTTTCTCTTTCAATTCTAAATTATTTTTAGCTGTGCGGTATTCATGTAAAAAGAGTACGGATTGATTTTCTGAAACATTAAATTCGTAAATTAAAAAGTTATCCTTCATTTTATCCCACAATCAAATAAATATAATATTACTCAGAGCTTAATTTTCAACAGAGAAAAGTACCTGGGCCTTAGTAATCTGCGGTGCTAACGAACGTAGCACCCTTCATTCGCATATTTGTATTTTATACATAATTTGCAAAATTTAAAATTTTCTTCTTCTTCGGGAAAATATTTTTTTTAAATTTTCTATGTATCTATTGGGTTGTACGAAAAATTCGCTCCGCTTGGGAAAATTAATTCGTACCGTAAAATTCTGCCCGTTAATTATTAGACATTAGCTATCGGAATTAATGTCTATTAGTGGGGCTTCACTAGTAACACCAATATGAATTATCTATATAAAGCTCGTAATAAAATATACAGGAATGGCCACCGCTACCTAAGAAACACTGCTCTCCGCAGAGATCTCTGCACCACATCCTTAGAAAAACGTATATGTAAACTTTTCAAAAAATTTTATAAAACTATTTACAACATATCTCACGAAATCATAGCAGAATTGACAGACTATGAGGTCTCCCACCCTAATAATCGTAAACGCCCTAAATATGCTTTATTAATTGATGATGAAGATTGCGTTTTTCTCACACTTCAATTATACTAAAGTTTTCTTGTCTTCTGTCTTTGTATATAAAAAAAATCTGCTTTAGTCTGCCTATTGGCTTTTTAATGTTATTATTTTATAACTTTTAAACTAAATGTATGGCTTCTGAAGAAATTTTTTTTTCTTTTTTTGAGATGAGTTCGAGCCTCGGTAGGTATCATCTATCATTTTTGGGATCTAATGGATTTTTGTTAATTTACTTTTTTGTTATACATCTGTTTCAGTTTGTAAATACTTTTACTTAATTTTAAATTTTTTAAATTGCTCAAGGATCCCTTTCGCCTCGCAAGTCAGTTACCTTTAACCTGGAAATTCAGTTGGTATGCAACTAGGTATTCCATGCTGCTAACTACATTGTTCGATTATCTAATATTAAATGACAGAATTTTCCGGTAGGAATTAATTTTCCCAAACCGAACAAATTTTCAGGGCAACCCAATATATGCATATACAGTTGAACTCCAGATATACGTTACCTGAGTTGTACGTTTTTCCTCAGTTATACGTGTCAACTCAGCGGTCCCGTCCAGTTGCCATTAAAAATTAGCTGGGTTATACGTTTTGAGTTATACATTTCCAGCAGTTATACGTTACGTTTTTGCGTCCCCGGACAAAATTTTGTCTCATTTATGCATTTTGTAACCGGAAACACTGACAACGCATCGGATGAGTCTGATTTGAAAGATCTCACTCAAACTTCGGAGCTGATCTGAGGGCTTTTCATGTAGTAAAGCAGTAGTAGTAAAAGCAGAAACGATAAGGCGGCTGCATTGTGCATTATTAACAGAAACAATCGAAAGAAACAATCGAAGATAGTGATTATTTCAACAAGATTCAGTAAACTACTGAAATGTCTTTTGATAAATGATTTGCATACAAAGGCGATACCAATTATTTCTTTTAAGTACTCTATTTGTATTAAAAATATTTTTAATAAAGATTTTATAATAAAATAACTTTATGTGTACTTTTCTTATGTACCTTTTTCCTACTCTGATCCATTTTCGAAAATGTATGTCATGGATGCAGTAATACTTAGGTAACTTCTATTTTCGATATTAAAGGAAACGAACTTCTTAGCGGAACAAAGTTTTTACGATATATTTAAAAAATGGTTCATGTAGACCATTCATTGAGTTGTACGTTTTACTGAGTTATGTGTTTTGTTGTTCGGTCCCGAGCAAAACGTATAACTGGAGTTCCACTGTACATAAATGCCAACTATTTCCACTTTTTTGTCACCTCTGCTTTCGAATAGAAATCTTCGCCTAAGATTGGCGTCATTTCTCGCAGAATTTTGCGATTAAATTAGGTCAATGTTACTATTCGGAGATAGTGGTAAACCAAAAAAGTAGTAGTTTAAAACCGTGGAACTCAATAATATCTAATGAATGAATAAATAGAAAAAACATGTAGAAGTTTCTGAAAATCTTACTTGGCAAGGATTTTTTAAATGTATAAACAAGTGATATAGAACATATAACAATGTTCTGGTAAGCTCTGGTGCGCAATACGTATAAGTGAGCTCCGGCTAGCATTTACTTATTCATTGAAAACAAAGAAGACTGTTGTTGAGCTAAGTTAAAAATTTGCTCCGGCGCAAATTAAGCACTGCTTTTACTTATGCAATACTTGCAATATGTCTTAAACTTTTTTATATTTAAAATACTATATGACTACCAATAGGTTTAAAACAAGCTTTCCTGAGATAAAATGATCTATTTATTAAGTATTTGATTCAATTTTATATGTTATTATATGGAGTTTGTTAACTGAACATTCGCTGGGAAAAGGGTCGTTGAAGAAATCTGAACAAGGTGTATGAGTATCAATGGTTTTATAGAATTCGTACTGATGCTTAGTTTTGAATATCAATAATTATGAAATGTATTGTTTACCTAATTTCTTTCCAGAAACTTCCCAATTAATAAGGCGGAATTTACTTTCCAAAATTACTGGTTTTCAAAAGTAAGCACCCGTACATACCATGCCTTATCAAGGCCATTTAACTACTGAACTTAAAATTATTTATTGTTAGAAGAAGAAGATACTTGTTATATTACTATTTTTCAAGCATATTAACAAATATAAGCTAGATCAGTTTGATCTAGACGAGTTTGATGAAGAGGCTAGACATTTGTATTGAGCATGTAGAGAAAATCTAACTAGATAAAACGTGTACATCTTCTATAATACAAGATTTTTAATACTAAATATACTAACAACCAGCAATTTAAACCCTTAATCGTCGTGCCCGAGACATTCACGGGCAGCTTAGGTTACGCCTGTTTTATTCAGATTGTTTGATTCCCACCAGTTTCTTAAAATAGTGTTATTGGCTTTATTCTTGCATTATTTTATCTGCCTATTAAATAAGATGAACATTTCTACTTAAAAAACTGGTGGTAATCAAGCAATATGAATTTTTAAAAAGTAGCCTACACATAAAGGGCGCGACGATTAAGGGGTTAATAGTTACCAAATGAAAATATTTCGATTCGGATCAGAAAGTTCTTCATAAAAATATAATTTAACACACATACATTAGTTAAATAAAAAGGCTACGCAGTTCTTAACAAAAATACATGTGTAAATATTTTTATAAAAATTGAATAAAATTCCCGGTATAATCAGCGTGAACGGAAAACTGTATTCGAAAAATAAGTTTTGTCACGTGAAACATTTAGTACAACACAACTCACAAGGATTTCCTTTTGATAGCATTAAATTCATGTGTCAGATATAAAGTTTTGTGAAGATTTTTAAGGAAGGGTTTTATGTGACAAACATCAAGAAAGGATTATTTTCAGAAAACTTCTAATTTTAACACTTTTAGGGGGAAATCCTTAAGTAGATTTTAATAGTTATATCAGTAGACGTAAGACAATTGCAACTTTTTATTAATCCATTATAATATTTTAGTTATGCGGTATTCATTAAAAAAAAAAAAAAAGTAGGAATTGATTTTTTGAAAGAGTAAGTGATCTGAAATACACATTTCATTTTATCCCACTAACTAACAAATAACTCTAATTTTTTTTATATTGGGTTATCTGAAAAATTCGTTTCGTTTGGTAAAATTAATTTGTACCAGAAAATTTTGCCCTTTATTTATTAGACATCAGCTATCGGAATTAATGTCTAATAATTAAGTGATAGAATTTTCCTGTACGAATCAATTTTCCCAAACGAAGCGAAATTTTTAGGGCAACCCAATACAATTAAAATAAGGGATCTTAAATTTTGTTATGCTTAAATAATACGTGATTTTAATCAATAGATTTTTAAAAAAAGCTTTCTTGAGATAAAATGATAATAATTATTAAGTATTTAATTAGATTTTATATGTTACAAGCTGACCCGCCCGTCATTGCCCGGGCTCATGATAATAACTTTAAACAAACCTCAAGTTTGTATGATTTTATATCTTTAACGCTATTTCGTATTAATTTATATTTTTTAATAAAAAAATAGCGAAACAATATTGATATTTAGTGGTAAATGTGTTCGTTAGAAGACATTTTCTTGTTTTTTCACTTAGGGTCGTTTCATAGTTTAAATAAAATAGTTATTGTTCTCCGAACAATTCGAAATTTTTATCAGTTATAAATATCTTTTATAAATATATGTAAACGGTTTTACGGCCCGTGAAAAATATTGTTACCTAGTTGTAAATATGAAAATATATGTTTTCTTCTCGTTTTTTTTTTTTTTTTTTTTTTTTTTTTTGCATCACCTTTTTTAACATAACAAATTAAAAAAAAAATAGTTCACATCTTCCGAACTGAAATTTTAATCTGTTATAAATTTACCTATCCAAGATCTTTTAAAACTTTCGTTAAAAAATAAGCATATTTATTAGTGACAGAATGAGCCGAGGCCTCGCCGAAATTGCTGAATTTTGCCGTTTTCACCGGAAATTTCTCATATTCGATGTTTTTTAATACTTGTACTCTCCTGAGCATTTCTAATTTTTTGTAGGTGATGTAAATCTGGTCTACCAAGATGCTCTAAAAAGATTGTGTCAAAACACGGATATTTAATTGCTTTTAGCGTAGAAAAAATCGACTTCGGGAGGCTCGAAGTGACCTGCAGTCGCCAATATTATTGAAAGGGTTAAAATTGATATTTTTAAAAACCGATTGTACCCTTGAAAAAACGAAGATCGCAGCTTTAAGTGTGCATTTTCTAGCTTTTTTATATTAACATCTGGTCTAATTATAAGATATACAATTAAAAATCTCAGCCTCAGGTGCATGGAGACTTTCCTTGGGCTATCCACACCGAAATTTTTAGACTTGTAGGTACTGTAGATTTTCATAGCCATCGCAGACACACAGGTACGCACACTGACAGAGCGAAACTGTCTTTTATTAGTATAGATTATATAGAGTTTTTTAACCCCTTGAGGGGCAACAGTATACAATATATACCACTTTTTAATATATAACTTTGCCACCAGTATTATTAAATAAAAATATTTATTATTCTTTTTTGCAGATTGAAAAGATAAAAATTCTTTATTTAAATTTACTGGTGTCAAAATATCGCAAAATGTAGCATTTTTAGAGCACGTGCTTGCCCTCCAAGGGGTTAACTGAATATTCACTGGGAAAAGGCCCGTTGAAGAAACAGACGCAAGCTTGTGACAATAAATGACCTTCTTATAGAATTCGTACAGCTGCTTATTTTTTAATACCAATAATTACGAACTGTATCATTTTTCTCATTTATTTGCAAAAACTTCCGAATCAATACGGTGGAAATTACTTTCAGAAATTACTGGTATTCAAACAGCGTTGTCAGTGGTCTACTACAAAAAAAATTCATACGGCTTTATTGGCTCAATATTTTTTTAAATGGTATAGTTCAACTTGCTTTCACCTTATTTATTTGTCATTATATAAGGCAAAACACTGGTGGCAATCAAGAAAACTGAATTTAAAACAGTAGTTCACAGGCAACAACGTTTTCAAAATTAAACAACTAGGAGAACAATTGTCTTATCAACACAATGTAACTGGTGAACTTAAAATTATTTATTGTTAAAAGAACAAGATACTTACTAAATTACTATTTTTTCAAGCGTACTAATATAAATAATCTAGATCAGTTTTATACTTGAAGAGGCTAGATATTTTTTTTAAACATATTACTTTCAAAATGACTTGTGAGAAGATCGATACCAGACAGGGATATTTTTATTGTAACTTTCACGCATCCGAATTAAATGTCCCTAAAGGGTTTTAAAGAAATGTTTGATGTAACCCAGACTTAATAAATAATTTTTTTATGTTATTTTCTAGAAATTTCGTTTTTTAATGCTTTCTGTGGGAAAATTCTATAGCGGTAGGTTAAACTTAAATCGCGTTCCGAAATGGAATTACTACTTTATTTCTAACAATATTTTGTATTTATAATACCGAAAGGAGGATAAAATTTTACTACAAAAAAAAGTATTTTTAAGTAATTTCTTTTCTCGGAAAGATCGGTTTATAGATGATGTAAAAATTGATGTTGTTACGCCATTTTATTTATATTTTTCCTAATATCATTTTACTAACATTGTACTGCAATAAAATACTGCCACAAGCGGCTATTTTTTTCCACCGCTATTTAATTTAATTTAATCGCTATTTAATTATTTCGGACTTATTTCTAATAATATTTGACAAAGATACTTTTTGTATACCAGAGCTGCCAAGTCTCCGGCTTTTTGTATACCAGTATTTTCTTAGATAAATTGTTGTTATTTTAAGTCGCAGAATGCTCCCATTAAATACAACAACATTTTCTGTAGAAAAATACTGGTATCTAAAAAGCCGCAGACTTGACAGCTCTGGTATATAAACAGTGTTAGGAACATTGGCGCCTCGTGACTGGCTTTATTTGGGGCACTAAATGCGTGACTGCCAAATTATTTATTTTCTCACTAGTATATTTTAAAAGAAATCTTTCAGTTATTTATTGGCAGAAAGTTGTGCCATTAAACAAACACTGAATTTCTAAAAAAAAAATAGTGGTATGAAAAGAATAAATCTTTCAAGTATGTAATTAGTGCCCCAAAAATATTCAGTCACGAGCCACCACTGGTTAGGAAAATAGTCGCCATTGGTAGCCCTGAAATTAGTAAATTCTTTATTGTTTATGAACATAATTATATCTAATACATTGACTTTGTATCATTTATCTGGAAAAAGCCCCATGAACCCCTGCCCTAGGCGTCAGGGTCTGATTACCGACGGGGCAAACTCCTACCAGTAAAAACGAATAGAATTTTTCCCCTTATTCAATTTTGAATGAATGAGGTGTTTAAACAACGCCCCCTAGATAAGAAAGCCTTGACACTCATCACGAAAACGTCATACCAAGCAGGCAGTGGCGTATCCAGGATGGGGGGTCCAGATGCTCTGGATACCACTAATTTTGTAAAGTTTTCTTTGACTTATCTAACTGGAGAACTTTCTGCGATAATCAATACAAAGAAAACTTTACATTATTACTGGTATTCAGAGCATTTGAACCCCCTCTTCCTGTCTACGCCGCTACAAGCAGGCAAAACAAAGAAAAAAATTCGAACAACTCGCATGTTTCGATTACGATGTCTCGTGGAATTATTAACTATTAGTCGTAAACTATAATTATTAATTCTATGAGCCAATGAAATCGAAACATGCAAGTTGTTCGAATTTTTTTTATTCTTTTGCCTGCTTGGTATGACGTTTTCGTGACGAGTGTCAAAGCTTTCTTATCTAGGGGGCGTTGGTTTAAATGAGGCAGAAATTTACTGATGGAAGTTTGCCCCGTCGGTAATCAGGCCCTGCTGGGCGTATAACCAAAACTGTTGTAATTAGTGCCATATAATTTGTAAACTTAAAATATTTATTGAGGAAAGAATGATATATACTTATTATGTGGAACGTTCTGAAAGCAAATAATAAATTAAGCTGTAAGTAAATTAAGTCCATAAAACATTAACCAGATATATTTAAGATTAATGGGCTCTCATAAGAGCTCATTAGAATCATAGGAAGAGAAGCGCCATTTGTTGCTCATATTTTTAACTTACGACTTGGTTTGTTGCGGCACAGAAAACGTTATTTCCTATAAAACAAGAGTTCATCACTAAAAAATGTACTTGATGCACTTTGATTCAGAACGTCACAAATAGCTGTAACTTTTTACGCTTTTCCTATACCACTAATTATTAATAGAATTTTATGCATTATTGGTTCGCAGACATTTTCGATTGAATAAAGCAAAATTTTCCATTAAAAACACTGATAACAAAAACGCGTAAAAGTTGGCAGCTCCGCTCATACATTATTATTTTTTCTGCAAAAATTTAAAAATACATATACTAAAGAAGATTTCTTTTTGAAGACACTATAAGGGGTTAACCTTTTTTTTAATCATATTACTTTGAAATTCTGCCATGTGAAATTCACAAGGAAATCCTTTTGCCTTATTACTCTCGCGTATCTGACTGGAATATCTATAAAAGCTTTTAAGAAAATGTTGTTTCCTCGAAATTTCTAATTGCAACACTTTCAGGTGGAACAGTCTTAAGAAGACTAAAATTAAATCATTGTGTGCAGTAACCTTACTACTTTATTTTTAACAATATTTTTGTTTATAATATCGAAGATAAACAATAACATTTCACTACAAAAATGCTATTTTTACAAAATATTTTTCCAGTAGAATTCTAACTGATGATGCGAAAAATATGTGTTGTTATTTCGTTTTATTTATCATAGATTAAAAGAAATTTATAGCAGTTTATTTAGGAAATTCCTTTTATTTGGAACTTTTAAATGTTTACTTTTAAAAAGTTATGTAGACAGATACTTAAAAATATAATTTATTATTTATTATAAATGAAAAGTTTGGCATTTGTTGCATGCGAGATGCAATGTATCCTAAATCTTTTTATGTTTCAGAAATTGTGTTTAAGTACCAGAAAAAAAAGTCTTTTCTTATTCTAAAGAATGTTCACGTGCCTTTATGTGAATTTAAAATTCTGCGTTATTGCATACCTGTTAACACTCAGGCCGTTTTTCAACTGAAATAAAATAACAAATTCTATAAAGTAGGAGAAGAAAGGTTTTTAACCAAATAAAAACTGGAAACATTTAATAAGAAAAAAATCTGATTACTACGAGAGAAAGTCATTAAGTAAGTCACAAAAGATAATCAAATAATAACTTACAATGATATTAACTTCAAAACTATCTTTATTTTTCAACATATTCTCTACCAACATTTATGCGCTTTTATCACCGTTCTATCAGTACCCCAACACCAGCTGCACAACATCCTTTGGGTTGCATTCTGGGTTTGACTTAGCTGATCTCAGAAAAACTAGGCGAAAAAAACTTTTAGAATTTTTTGTTGTTGAAGATCGAGGGACTGTTCAAACGCTGAAATAAAACCCGCCTGCGACAGCCACCACCTAGTCATCAGGGGGTGGTGCATCAATGTTGAGTGGCGTCAGTTTCGGCCTCGACTGAACGTCAAACGCTATCAGCGCCATCTATTTTTTTTAAATCGCACTAAAATCAAGAGTCGCAGTAAAAAAACTCCTGATGTCATACATAACCCTCCTGCAAACACCGTTTGCAAGTTATTGCATTTTAAAATTTATCAGTCATTTTTGGGACACCCGGTATATGTTCTCAAAATTTTCTTTTATTGCGATAAAAAGCATCTTCGTCTTATCCTTTATACTATAAATTTAAACAATTTCCTGACATACGTCAAATAAATTATGATAAATTTTAGAGAGAAATTAAAGTAATCCTTTTTTTTAATCTTTCTACTTTCATACAAAGAAATCAGCATCATTTATACTCCTGAATCAATGCTTGTTAACTGTTTTTAAACAAAAATAAATATCAAGATTTTAAATAGAAAGTCTTTGTACATTGCATTTTAATTCAAATTTATGCAAAAAAAAGTGTTTAAAACATGTGTTTAGTTAAAATATGCTTAAGGAATTAAAGTAATGTTGGATACAACGCAATATTTAATTTACTCAAAAATTTTAAAATATTTCATATTTATTTAGCGTTTTAGTTATATAATATTTAATGTAAAATTATTTTGAATTTTTTAATGATAGACGTCAATTTCTGGTAACATACTCTTATAGCAAATGTAATTTAAAACAAGCTTTAAAAATTGCGTCACTATATATATCTGATTTTTAATTTTTAATGCTGTAACTATTTGCTTTAAGTAAATTTTCCGCTGACTGAATACTAAAGCACGTTTAAACACTTGAAAGTAATTGAAAAACCATTTACTTTTTTTAAGAGATAAAATATTTCAGGCAATTTATTCATTTTTGCTTCACATTGGTTATTTAATTAAAAAAAAAAAAAAAAAAAATATGAAAAAATATTTTGAGAGGAAAAATAAAAAAGTACTTTTAAACTATCATAATATGTCTGGTTCATCTTACTCAAATTATGGAGTTTTACTGTTACGCCTGATAAGTTTTACATTTGTGAATGAAACTTTATTTACTTTTATGTGTTTTCAACCAGCGATTCTGAAGTTATTCTATTCTAGAAGTTTGTGCACTTTTAAAGAACGGAATTCGAAAAATTAATTAATTATACTTCTTGAAATTGTGTTACGTAAAAACTGCTTTTAAAGATCACTGTTGTATAACTGTGAATGAAATTTTTTTGGTTTCAAAAAGTGAATTTTCTTTCAGTATACTCTGGATTTCTAAATATTTTGTTAAATCTGTATTTTAAAAATTTAAACATAAAAGATGTAGCAATTCTTTTTGCACACTCTTCAAGCAAGAGGTACTTGTTTCAAAGCTTTAAACACGATTTCTCGGAAGGATGGTTTTAACACTGTACCTGAAATATCTCAATAACAAATTAAACGAATTTCTTGTTCTTTTTAGGATTTCGTTCATCTCACGAAACCCTATTCGTCTCGCTTCTCTGTCTGTCCGTCACAGAGTCGGTTCTCAAAATCTGTATAAATTAGAGACTTGAAATTTTGTGTACTGACAACTGAATACTTACTGTGTACGCTGAAAATAATAAAACATTGAAAAACTCGTGTTGTATTAATATAGAGAGTTAAAAAACCAAAAATCTAACCGCCTTCTCCTATTAAATTTAAACATTTTTCTTTATAGCAGTTGTCAACAATTAAAAATCCACAATAAAATTCTTTCTATAATTAATTTTCTATTGAAAGATTTCCAAGTGAAAATTGAAAATGGAATAAAAAGTTTCAGCAATTGAAAAAAATATTAATGTGACGTCATATTGGTAATATAAAGGAAATTTTTAAACGTTTCTCAATAATACAAGGAGTATGAGTATGTTTAAGTACAGAAAGCAGGTTAATATGACGTCATTAGGTAATTAAACAGAAAATTAATCTGACGTCATGTTGGAAGTTTAACGGACTTTTTCAAATGTTAGAGAATAATACAAAGATAGTATCAATATGAGTAATAGAGAAACGAAGTAGATATGACGTCCAGCAAGTGATTATAACGTCATGTGAGTTTGAGGAATGTATTGAATCATGATAAAAACCCGATTATGGAAATATTGGCATATATTTTCATTTTGAAGATCTCTGTAAAACATGTTTAATTTTGAAAGTGATTTTTCTACACAAACATTCTTAAAATCCCGGACAACGCCGGGTACTTCAGCTAGTAGTTATATAAACAAGAAGGAAAAATTTTAAACTTAAATGTAATTATTTGTCACAAAGAAAATGTTGCAACAATGAAATTAAATTTGCGATAAGCCGCACTTGCTAAAATACGCTATTGGTTGCAAATCCGATTGCGTAACTTTAAAAAGCTTGGTTCTTTAAAAAATTCGGCGTTTATTTATTTATTTATTTATTTTATTTTATTTTATTATTATTATTATTATTATTTTTTTTTGCGCAATTCCGGCTTAACAAAATGAAATTCTTTGCCACATGTTATCAAAAAAAATATGAAAACAAACCTGATGAACGGTGCTATTCTTTTCTATTTTTTTTTTAACAATGTATATGAATTTATACATGATATTTTGAAATTATATCATTTAATTTGCTCTTTTTCATTATATCGTAATTGTTAATTGTATGTTCTCAGCTATATCACTAAGACTTTGAAATATTAAATAAAGACCTTTGAGGGAAGTCTTATTTAAAATAACTTTTTTGTTTGTTTGGCTGCCATCTAAGTTCTTATTGGGATAGTGTATTATAATTAAAATATTTTCATTCGGATTTATTTATTAAGGGAAAAGTGTTTTGAAAAGAATATTAAACGAAACCCTCTGTGAGATATTCGATCCTACTTACCCACTTTTTTTTTACACCTTGTGCATTAATCCCGAATGTGATTCGTGTAATGTAAACCAGGGTTCGCAGCCTTTTTAGAAATTTTTCAATTTGCTACCACTGTTTTAAAACGGTATTTTTATTGTAGACTTCTATTGCAAACGTTAAAGGAATCTAAATCTATCTGGAATTTTTTTTTTTACTTGAAATAGTGCTAAGAATTGTAGAGAAATTTAGGAATGCTGCGAAACCTGGGTAAACTTTATCTTCTGAACCAATCGCACGTGCAACTCGTTGGAAGTAAAATATGCCTTGTGAATCAACCACGAGTTTGACTCGTGATTAAACGACAAGGGATAATATCATTCTAAGCACATAACGAATTTAAATAAATTAAACCACAAAGGGGTAAATGGAAGTTTATATATCAGCCTTTCCAACATTCTCCTTACACATATCCTTTGATTAGGCTTTTAATTTTTGAGTACATTTTCTTAACCACGACCCTATTCACACACATATCGCAAAAATGCTTGTTTTCTTTTTCTTTAATTAACAATTTATTTAGCACAGATAAATAATACAACGAATAAAATTGCTTTGACATTTCTGATTTTCATATTTTATCTTACATTTTAAAGTTAATTTTACTTTTTAATTATATTAACTTAGCATTCAAAGAAATCACTGTAGCATTAATTTCTTTCAACTAACTTACAATGAATGAAATTTTATAATAATTTTGGATCATGATATACAATTAGTCAAACATGGCTTTTAATATTCTCATTGGAATCCTTAAGCTAGTTTCATGGAGCTGAGTTTTTTAAAATCATGTTCATACGAAGACCGATATAATCTCAGGTAAGGAGCAGCGTCAAGCTAATTGAGATATTTGATCTTAATATATGCTTAAGACAAAATTGCTGTTTACACAAGCTCTGTATTTGTGAAAGGCAGCAGGTATTTTATTGCTTTGTCACCTAGTTCTTAGCACTCTTCTTTTATTAGTTTCAAGGCCTGATTACCAACGGGACAAACTTACACCAGTAAAAATGAGTAGAAATTTCTGGTTTATTCATGACAGTAGTATTGTATGAATACGGCGTTTAAATAAGACGAAAATTTCTATTAAAACTTACTGGTGGAAGTTTGCCCCGTTGGTAATCAGGCCCTGACATGCTAATCAAATGTCAATAATATTCATTAAAAAAATCAGATTGTAAAGAAGCATCAGTCGAAAGTTCAGTCAATGTGTCTTTTTAAGGAAGGGACAAATCTTTGGCTTGGTGAAAGAACAAATCGTTAAATGTGCTTGGAACTAATTTATTGACACTATTCCATTTTGGAAAATATTGTCTGAACGACATTTAAGTTATTTTAAGACGGAAATACTCTTACCACATGCTCTGTATTTGTGAAAAGCAACAGGCATAGCTGCCAACTTTTACGCTTTCTTGTTACCACTAAAAATATATAGAAATTTGTGTGTTATTGAATCACTTAATTAGTAGTTAGTATAACTACAGCTTACCCCATTTCACTTTCTTCCATTTTTTTTTACTCTATCCTTAATCTCCTTCGCTTTACTTTTTTTTATTCCAAATTTGTTTTCATCTCTTTTCTTAAATTTTCGTCTATCCTTAACATTGTAAATGTTCATTTTTCATGTAGTTAACACTACATCTTAACTTTTTCCAACGGCTCAATTTTTTACAAGACACTATACTCACTTATAGACTGGGCGTAAAGTTGATTGCAACTCGAAAGCCCCTTTAACCGACATCAACTATTTAGCAACTGTTCGACGATTTAATAAGATAAAATTTACTATAAAATTTTAGTGGTAAGAAAAAAGCGTAAAAGTTGGCAGCTTGCAACAGATATGTTATTTTTGTATCACCTTGGCACTCTTATTTTACTGCTACTCATATGTCAATAATATTCATCTTTTTTATATATCAGGTTGTAAAGGAAAATCAGTCGAAAGTTCAGTCTTTTTAGAAAGGAACAAATGTTTGGCTTGATGAAACAACAAATCGTTAAATGTACTTGGAATTATTTGTTTGCTCTATATCACTTCGGAAAATATTTTCTGAACGACATTTTAAGTCATTTTAAGTGATACTTCATACTACATTTTACAAGTTCCACAAAAACGTCTGGATGGTGTATTTTGATACAAAATTACCAAAAATCTAATCTCTTAATCATAAATTATATTTCGTCCGACACCTTACAATTGGTTATGGAATTGTTCTGTACTCATTATTAAAGTTTATTTATGTATGAAAAAATATGAGATAAATATGCAAGTATTTGAAGCCACTCATTCCCTTTTATGAAATTTTGATTTCAGCTCAAAAGTGTGGTCTTCAAAAAAGAAAAAGGAAAAGAAAAAAAAACTTTATGCTTCAGTTTAGCTAACTTTGGAAGTAATTTTTTCACGTGAAAGCCACCTCCCTTCTATGTTTAAAAGCAATGTAGTATGGACGCTGTTCATCTCTTCACACAGAGATTTCTGGAGTTTTTTATTTTAAAATTTATAACTTGACAGATGGATGGAGTACTTCCTTCAATGATTCTAAAAAAGGTTTAGTCGATAGGCTGTGTTTCTATGTACAGTAATGGTTCTAAGCTGCAGGAGGTGTAAAGTTTTTGACGACACGGCGTTAGCGTGTATAACATCAGGACAAGTATTTTCCACCATTGGTTCAATTTCTTTTTCACAAAAATAACTATGAATGGCATTACATATGACGTTCTGTGTACATCATTTTAAGAGAAGACAGAAAAGTAACAGATTTTCTTTTTTCACACAAATATAGACTACACTAGCTGTTACCCGTGATTTCGTTCGCATAGAAGAATAAATTCAGGGGTGATTGTGTTCCGGTATTTTGTACACTGCTAAATTTATATAGCAATATTCTTGGTATGTCATCACAGAATTTATCGATTAAATAAGAAAAAAAGATTGCTATATCAATTTCGTGGTGTACAAAATTCCGAAACACAATCATCCCTGATAAATTAAGCAAAATATTTTACTCTCAATAATTAAAAATGTACATAATTAACTAACCCTTTATCACATTTCATAGAAGACAATACGGAATTTATTTGTTATAGGGACCTTAATAAAACTCAGTTTTTAAAAAGTTAAATTTTGTGCCAAATAATCGCGAAAATGAAACTACAACCAATGGAAAAAGGAGGGCCAAATGAAATCGTGGAAATCAACTAATTGGGTAAAATTAAAAGTCAATTTTACCTGATAAATCATTTTAATTTTTGCGATTTTACGTTTTATCAGCCATCCTTCAAAAATAATTAGTAACTGGAAATAGTACATAAATGGTTGGGTACATTTAAATTTTTATATAGTCTTAATATTTCATTTAACTTGTAATCATTTATCAGTATAAGATTCTGTAAAATTTCTTTAAAAGAGGTTAAAACGGCAACATTAAATTGGTAATCGACCTTTTTTACACTCACATACACACTTAAAAACCTCTATACACCTTAAAATCTAAACCGTTCCACTCTCGTTTTATAAAATGTCATCAAAATATCTTAAATTATTTTAGATAATTATTTTAAATGAAAGCTGAAGGTAACAGTCGTTTCAAAATTACCGATTTGACATTTTCCTCTCACTTTGTTTTTCTAACCATAGAAATGGACAAAACGAGTTGGCGTCATTTTCCCTACTACCAAGGGACTTTCTGAAAAGAACACAACTAAATGACCAGACTGGAATTGCCAATAATGCTAAAAAATGACTAGCTTTTTAAATCTTGCATTCCAGTACAGCAGCACAATCCCCTGAATACTTAGGTTACAGCGCCTAGAATACACAATGTGGAAAACGGCTACAAAATAGTGCTAAAAAATTGAATCCGATAAATGTAGAACGCTGCTGAAAACATAACTGGTCGATCGCAGCGACATCTTCTACCAGTGGCGTAGACAGGGTAGAGGTCCAGATGGTTTGGATACCAATAATTTTACAAAAATATTTTTGCCTTATCTAAACGGAGAATTTTCTGCGCGAGAATTGAAGGCGAAGAAAACTTTATAATATTACTAGTTTCCAGAGCATTTGGACTACCGTATCTGGCTACGCCACTGTTTGCTAGCTCTTTTTAACGCAAACATTCTATAAGAATCGGATTGAGAAAACGTTTTAGCTGGTGATAAATAGTTTAAATAATTAAATTATACCCTATTTCCATTGACTTGGACAGTGATTTTCATAAGCTTTGAAAATATGAATGATATTGATTATGGCCAAAAAACGTGATACGGATTCTTTTATGCCTGGTTACAGTACTCGATACAAGACAGCAAACTAGAAACTATCCCTATTTAGAAGAGTGGAAAAGATTAATTCCCTGATATGATAAAAAACTAACTTCAAAATCAGTTCCATCTGAAATATACACTTACAAGAAGATTTTATTAACAGAAATTATGTTCATGTTGTCAGCAGTGAAACGGTTACTTTTGCTAGAGGTAAATCTATTTTTAAAGCAGGTGTCTCTGTGATCGCCCTATAATTGTACCGCATCGTTGAACGTTTATCGGCTACAATTTTTTTGGAACTTTTTAAAGCATTACTAATTTGGCTTATGTTAAAATCGGAAACTTCGCACTCATACCAGAAATTCCCTGTAATGTTATTTTGCTTGCTTAATAGCAGATATTTCGTGACTTCTAAAAGTAAAAATCCTTGTTTCAGAATTTCCGGTTTGAATTCGATAATTTTGAATTAAGAAAGGGTAAAACTGTTTACCACACTATGTATTCTAAGCGCGGTACTTCGGTCTTCGCTCTAGAATTGGAAAAGGAGCAGAATTTTGAAATTAAATTATTATTATACGACTGATGTCGTACATTTCTTGAAGATAAAAGTAGTCAAGAAGTTAGAGAGTAGATTTAAGTTGTTTTAAATACTGTATGTTCAATTTTGATATTGTTTCTGGTGTGCGTTTTAAAATAAAATGATTCTACAAATGTTTTCTTTAAAAGACTTAAAGCGGTAAGTAGAAATTGCAAGTTAATTATTAGTTTTAGAATGGATACGGAACGGATAATAAAAAACGAGAAAACGACTTTTAAATTTTAAATATGTTTGTTTTAATGCACCTTACGTGTCAGTTTTCAAAAAATAGGCAGAAAGCTGGATAAAGTTATAATTTTCTTTTCGAAAATTTTATCCTTAAAGAATTTGAGTTATATTTTGTTTCACTGTTCATGCTAGTTATTTATAAATGGGAGTTGAAACCATTTACAAATTGCACGCATATACACTTATACATAAAAAATTTAATGGATTGACAACCAAGTTATAGCAGGGCTAAAAAAAAAAATCATTGCAATTTTGTCAACTTATATAGAAAAATACAATATTCTTAAAAAAGTTATTCTCTATTCATAAAATAAGTTTAAGTCTTTACCACTTCAGTCAGAAATAAGTGCAAATTCAAACATTTTCATTATTAACAAATACTTTTGACAGCAGAATGCGAAAACAACCTTTAAGTAGCATAAATATAAGTTCAAGGCAAAATACTTGCAAATACTTGCAAGCCAAAAGTAAAAAATACTCCGCGTTGTCAATGTAAGGTATTAGTATTCCCATTTACTATTATCCTAATTTATGCTTTTATAATTAACCTATGCTTATATAAGTCATAAAATCACTAATCATGTGAGGGAATGAGATAGACAGCATGTTTTGCCATGAATGCGAGCTAAAATTATCGTCACTGTATTCTTCCGCGCTGACCGCTGGACATAATTTTGGGCAATAGGAAGACAGACCTCCTGTTATATTTGGAGCTCAGTGATTATGTATGACCTTTTGCGTACATCATTTTATGAGAATATAGCAAAGTAACACATTTTCTTCAAGCACATTATCATACAAATATCTTGCAATAACTAGCAAAAATCATGTATTGAAGATATCCGTACTCTTATACACCCATACTGAAAAAAGGGACTCTGTTTTATCCTTTCAATTACTGTAGGTTCAATATAATCAGACATGTCATTAATTCTTCGATAAAATGTATTGTTTGAGAAAAGAATATTTTTAATTTCTTCACCAAATTTACACTGAACAGCATGTTTGATTGAAGGATACATAAACTTTTTAGCGACTGGGTTATTTTTACCGTTTTTAGAGATATTATAACTTTTGCTGTACGATGCTTCACTCAAACAAGAAATAAATGCACTCAAATAATACATAAACATTTCAAATTAAATTGTTATTAAAAGGAACGAAGCTTTCCTGTTTGTAACATAACTCCGCCTATCAGAAAACAAAAAAAAGGGCCTGCTTTTCAATATATTTTAAAAGAAAAAATTTAAAACAAGAAGCACTGAGAAAATTTACGCGTTCTGCATTTTTTATTTTTTTTAAAAGGAACAATAAGAAAAAAGCGTGGGGAAAAGAATATTGTATAACGATCGATGACAATTTTCGCGAATATAGCGGAAAGCAAATCAGTAACCATGCAATATGATTACAGATGGGAGGAGTTGAATTATTAATGATTTAATAAGTATGGTGGGCCTTTTTCCCTCATTTTTAGAGTAGCATATTCGAGTTACACATGAGACTAACTTTGCGATCCAAAACTATCACCTGTGCATGTATTTTCAGTTAAACTATTTTTGTGATTTCTGCAATTATTGATAATGTTTTCACCTATCACCAATGGGCCAGCGACGTACCCGAAGGGGCAGGCGTACCCCAGGTTAGGAACCACAGTCATGTATTTTTCTAATTTGTGACAACAGAGTTCGTATGCCTCCTGGAATTTTAATAATAATAATAATAATATATATAAAAAAAATCCATCATTGGCTAAACAATTACGTATGCTTGAACAGAGGCGTAGCGTCAAGGGGGGCACGGATCACTTTACTACCAGTATTTTTATATACTGTATTTGGACTTATTTAATTCATACCATTCAAATATTAAATAAGGCTAAATGTAGTATATAATTATACTGGTAGTAAAATGATCGTGCCCCCCTGACGCTACGCCACTGTGCTTGAATGTGTTTTCGGTCTCATTGGTATTAAATCTCGGGTATCGCGAATACTATAATAGGTGCAACATCGAGGGTAAACGAGTCCAAAAGGGTCAATTTTTAATAAAAGTTTAAAATACGTTTATTATACGAAAACTTACATATTTTTACCTTGCTCCTAGATGCCAAAGCAATCTGATAAATCGTTTATTTTTTAATCTGAAAAACTCCCATACTATTTTAAATATTTTAATTACGTGAAACTATTATTAAATTTCAACGTTGTACATAAAGAAATGTAAGTGAAAGCATGACTATTTTTCTGCGCGTGCATCCAGTGATTTTTTTTTTTTAATTTTACCAATTCTAAAGAATTGTGTATATATTTTAAAAAAAAAAATGAAGTAGTAAACTGGTTGTTTTGCAGAGTGTACAGTGTTGCATCACACTGTGTAATAGAATTGTTTCCTTTATTTAATCGCGGGAAAATATCATAAACTCTATGAATAAATGAGGTGATTGAAAATTTTGAGATTTAACTATTAAATGGAAACTATTATATAGAAAATAGCGGTGCCTTATTTATTGGGTACTTCAAGCTGGTTACGCAGCTTACTTTGAAGTTTACTTGAGTAATACTATTCAGCGATGAATGTTTTTTCTTTTTTAAATTAAGTAAAGTTCACGATCACTAGTGCATTAAACTAGGATCCTGATTCACGTAAGGCAAAATTTCTATAAATATTTTATAATCGATTTTTTTCGCCTTATTTAAAAGAGAAAGTTTGCGTTTAAAAAAGGCAAGATTTTCTATACTAAAATATTGGTGGTAATTGGCCCCTTTGTTAATTGGTCCCTGATAAAACTCTCGGTCAATAGCAACTTTGAAAGCGAATAATGTTTTTTTTTTTTCGACGTTTTTGCGAAACTATTCTTAAGTGATTTTCTTTGATAAGTTTTCCCAACTCTAAAGAACTGTGCTAGAAAAACTTGTGAAATTTTGTTAACGTAGAAACAGTTCTGTACAATTTTTCTTCTATAAATTATGTAAATATCTTTAAGATTATTGAGGTGCTGAATATTTTTATTGCGTAAAAATCGTTTTAAACTGCAACTAGAGATGCATAGATCTTTTTCACTTTATGTTTTTTTTTATTTATTACTATTAGAATAAAATTTTTGAAGTTTTTATATAAAAAAAATGAAAATAAAAAAAATACAATATTCAGAGAAAAAAAAGAAAAAAAAAAAAGCTATTCAAAATTAACTTTTGTTGGGATTTTATTATAAACAATTCACCAATATCAGCAAGTGTTATTTTATAATTGGTTGTGTACATTCGAATTTTTATATTGTCTTAATGTTTTATTTAACTTGTAATCATTTATCAGTATAAGATTCTGTAAAATTTCTTTAAAAGAGGTTAAAACGGCAACATTAAATTGGTAATCGACCTTTTTTACACTCACATACACGCTTAAAAATCTTTATACACCTTAAAATCTAAACAGTTCCACTCTCGTTTTATAAAATGTCATCAAAATATCTTAAGTTATTTTAGATAATTATTTTAAATGAAAGCTGAAGGTAACAGTCGTTTCAAAATTACCGATTTGACATTTTCCTCTAACTTTGTTTTTCTAACCATAGAAATGGAAAAAACGAATTGGCGACATTTTCCTTACTGCCAAGGGATTACTTTCTGAAAATAACACAACTAAATGACCAATGTGCTGGCTGGAATTGTCAATAATGCTAAATCATGGCTAGCTTTTAAAATCTTGCATTCCCGTGCAGCAGCACAATCCCCTGAATGCTTAGGTTACAACGCCTAGAACACAGAGTGTGGCAAACGGCTACAAATAAGTACTAAAAAAAAAAATTATTCCGATAAATGTGGAAGGATTCTGAAAGCATAACGGTTCGATTGCACCGACATCTTCTAGCAATGGCGTTGATAGGGTGGAGGTCCAGATGGTTTGTGTACCACTAATTTTATAAAAATATTTTTGCCTTATATAATCGGAGAATTTTCTGTGCGAGAATTGAAGGCGAAGAAAACTTTATAATATTACTAGTTTCAAGAACATTTGACCCCCCCCCCCTTCTCCCTCTCTGCTACTTCTTTTCAACGCAAACATTGTATAAGAATTGAACTGAGAAGACGTTTCAGCTGGTGGTAAATATTTTAAGTAATTAAATTAGACCCTATTTCATAGGTGCCTACTTTTACGCTTTTTTCCTACCACTAAAATTTTATAGTAAATTTTACCTCATTAAATCTCCGGAATCACGGGATTCAATAAGGCAAAAATTTCTATTAATTTTTAGTGTTAACGTAAAAGTTGGCAGGTATGCCCTATTTCCTTCGACTTGCATATTGATTTTCAAAAGCTTTAAATATGCGAATGCTATTGATCATGGCCAAAAAACGTGATACGGATTCTTTTGCGCAGGGTGCAGTACTCGTTAAAAGACAGCAAACTGTAAATTATCCCTATTGAGCATACCAAAAGATGAATCTCTGCTAGGAGATTGGAAAAGTTTAATTGCCTGATATGATAAAAAACTAACTTCAAAATCGGTTGCATCTGAAATATACACTTACAAGAAGATTTTATTAACAGAAATTATGTTCATCTTGTCAATAGTGAAAGGGTTACTTTTGCTAGAGGTAAATCTATTTTTAAAGCAGATGCCGCTGCGATCGCCCTAGTATTGTACCGCATCGTTGCACGTCTATCGGCTACAATTTTTTTAGCACTTTTTAAAGCATTACTAGTTTGGCTTATTTTAAATTCCGAAATTTCGCATTCATACACGAAATTCCCTATAATGTTATTTTCGTTACTTAATGGCAGATATTTCGTGACGTCTTAAAGTAAAAATTCTTGTTTCAGAATTTCCTGTTTGAATTCGAAAATTTCGAATTAAAAAGACGGTAAAACCGTTTTTCACACTATGAAGTCTAGGCGGCAGGGTCTTAGCTCAGGATATCGGAAAGGGTGCTGGATTTTTAATTTGAATTATTTATTATACGACTAAAGTCGTATATTTCTGGAAGCTGTGCTGTGCGCTACTTTCACTAAGTTCGTAGAAGTTGTTTCAAATACTATACTTTAAATTTAGTTATTATTTCTGGTGTACGTTTTAAAATAAAATGATTTTATATATGTTTTCTTTAACCCTTTTTATCCTGACGGTACTTATAAGTACCACTTTAACACTTTTGCGACGAGCTTCTTTTACAGAATTTTTAATCTGTTACCACCGGTTTTTCAAATGAGAAATTTTCCCCTAATTGAATTGCAAAAATGCTATGATTAGATAAGGAAAACTTTACAAAAAAAAAAAAAAAAAAAAAAAAAAAAACTGGTGGGAATAATCGAGGATTCTGAGCATCTAAAAAGTAGCTGGAAAATTAATTCAGGATATAAAGGGTTAAAAGAGTTAATGTGATAAGTGGAAATTATATGTTAATTATTAATTTTAGAATTTATAAGGAACGCATAAAATACAACAAAAAAACGACCAACTTTAAAATATGTACTGACAACGACTAACTTTAAAATATGTTTGTTTAATGCACCTTACGTGTCAGAATTGTGTTTTCAAAAAATAGGTAGAGAGTTGGAATAGGGTATAATTTTTTTTTCGAAAAATTTATCCCTAACGAATTTGAGTTGTATTTTGTTTCACTGTTATTGCTAGTTTTTTATAAATTGGATATAAATCCTTTACAAATTCCACGTATAGACACTCATACATAAAAAAAATAATGGACTGATAACCAAGCTATCGCATGGGTAAAAAAAAAAAATCTTTGCTATGGAATTTTTTCAACTTATATTAGAAAAAATAAAATATTTAAAAAAAAGTAATTCTCTGTTAATAAAATAAGTTTAAGAGGCCATCTTCAGTCAGAAATATGTGTAAACTTAAACATTTTCATTATTAACAACTACTTTTGACAGCAGAATACGAGCACAACCCTCAATTAGCATAAATAAAAGTTTTCCGGTAAGAAATTTGTATGAATAATACCAGAGATATTTAATTTAAAAAAAAAAATTAGCACGCTTTCTTAACACGTTACCTCTTATTCACACGTACTCCCTTGATAAATATGGGGGCAATAGCATTATCTGGATTGTTCGGTTTTCTTAATTTAAAGTTTGTAATTGAGATTATGCCACTTTAGGCTAATTAGAAAGTGTCTAGTGGTTTTCCAACCAGTCTGCTAACTTTCAGGCTTATTGCGATGAACCTATGCAATTTCAGACTAATTGAAAATATGACCATTAATTTGTCAATAACACTAATTATTGTCAGGCTTATTGCAAACTTATAACTAACTGTCTTTCTAAGCAGCCTGGTGTTATCTAGCTTATTGCAATACTAAAGGTAGTGAATGTTTATACAAAATTTTAGAATAAACAATAGCAGCAAGAACTGCCCCAAAATGACTGTGAAGAAGGATCTCTAATTCCCATTTTAATTTTTTTAAATGGTATTTTTAACTTTTTTGGAAAAGAAATGTTGCTTAAATCCAAGAGAAAAACCACGCAACTTATTCACGAAACTTATTTAACAGGGGAATATGAATGTCATCAATAGGGTGTTAATGAAGCATATAGCAACCTGATGTGCCTGTTAGAAATCACCCGTGAAATTGAGCATACAGTTATATGTACTAAAAATATCTGAAGTATATACAGCGAACATAAAAAATCTCTTTAATGAAATTTATTTGACCTTGGCTAAGATACTCCCGGGAATAATATTAGTATCGTTGGTGAGTTCTCATGAAGGTAGAATTCAGAAAACTTTTGCCAAATGAAAGGGGGCTCAAAAATGACACCGTGCTTCCCCTAGATTCAGAGGATAATCGGGCCCTGACTACTTGACGAATGACTTTCCGTTTGGCATCCTGATATAAAATTTACGGAAAAACCAAAATATGATATCAAAATTACTCGTTCGTATAGAAAATATCAAGAGTTTTGTACAATTTCAGTTTGAAGTCGAAATTCTAAACTTCTTATTTTTTAAATACAAATTGAAATAAGACATAATTTCCAGTCCAATGTCTATTTCCATTTTGTTTTGTTCTTGATGAATATTTAAGTGTATAGGGTGTCTTTTCTTTTTCTTTCTTTTCCCTTACCGAATGAATATAGTGAAAAGCATTTTAGTAAATGATTAAGAACATGTAGGAAATTTTTTATTGCTTTTTTATTGGCATTTGCCTCTCAGCTGCCCTTCTCCCCCCTTTTCTTTTATATTTCTGTTCGGATTTATATTTTCTCTCAACTGATACATTAATAATTTTAAAAAAAGGATATTTATTCTTATGAATTGTTTTATTTTTTTTTACATTGTATTGGATGTTACACCAGTACGTATAACCTTTAGTTTATAATCCTTTTCTTCAAAAAAAAAAAAAAATTCTTTACGAAAAATTAAAACCAATTTCAAGCTATTGTTTCTTATCTTATTCCGGGGACATTTACATGTTGTCCGCCTGTGGAGAATCTCACACTATGTAATATGTAATCGGCATTTCAGTTTTGCAAATACGAGTCAATTTGTATTTCCAGCGGCTCATTATTATTTGACCAGTCACGAGCCTTGCTGTCTCCGGGCATGCATTGCATCTTTCTAGGCATTCGTCAATTTTGTTTTTCTGTCCTGCAGCACAGAGCCCCTTGAATAGCTACCTCCTGAACACTAGACTTCGCTATTAGTCCAGGGGAAATGTACCAAAAAAAGGAGTTACCTTGCAAAAGGTCGGGTAGAAGATTTTTTTTTCTGACTTGTATATAATGATGCCAGCATAGAAAAACCGAATTATCCAACAAATTTTCTTAAGAGAGAATTTTCTGTGGCCAAAAAACAAAAAAAATTTGGGACTTTTTTTGTTTTTTAAATATCTCGAGACTCGTTGTCGTAGCGTATTATTTGTTAATTACAATGTTAAAGAAGACAAAATTTTCTACAACTTTCATATTTACAGCTTTTTAATACACCCAATAGCAAACGCAGTACGACATTTAAAAAAAAGGACAATTTTTTTCGATTTCCTTAAAAACCGTGAAAACCGTAGTTTTGTCCCGATGATTCAAATGTTCTCCACGGATTTAATCATGGATGTCAACTTATACGAATTGATAGACGTAAATTATATGTTATTTGCACGCCCTATTTCTTAAGTGCAGTACAGCATTTCAAAAATGAGGCTATTTTTCCGACTTACATACCCGCTTGATATAAATAGAGTGTGTATTGGAAAGAGGGGACAGGTGACAAATAACTTCAGGAAAAAAAGAAAAAATATATCTAGAGCAGGTGTTAGTACAAACTATGGTACGCGAAGCTCTGGCTACTGGTACGCAGAAGTCCGATACTGGTACGTGGAATAAAATACAGAATGCAGCATATTATTATGGAATAAAAACCGGCTTGTCTTTATTGCTTGAAAAATTTCAAAAAAATTCGATTTTGGATCTGAAAACGCTTTCTTTTTTTTTTTTTTTTTTTTTTTTTTTTTTTTATTGTTACGAGAAATGTTTGTTATTGCACACTTGCTGAAATTTGCACACACCGCTTATGATACAATCAGTTTTCCAGAATCAAAAACATAATTATTAGATTTATATGGATAAAAATTGAATTTTTTAATAAAGACCGAATTATAGAATTAATGAATGAAGTATTTTTAATCAGCAGAAGATCTTTTTTAAATATTCTTTATAAATTGAATTATTTGAAGGTAAAGTCTGGATGGTTGGAAGTAGGAGTAGCTCGTGTGAGTAGGAGCAGTTTAAACAAAATAAAATTCTAAGTGTAATTTATAACACATTGTTCTCTTTGTACTGGAAGATTTTCTAGGAGGTGTTGAAATAAAAGTTTTATTTCAAACATATTTCACAAATTAATTCATTCTGTTGATTGAAATATTTTTCTTCTCTTGTACAAAATGTGCATAATTTCTTTCTATTTCATGAAAATTAGTTTTTAACAGAGTAAGGTTATTTAAAATGGTGATCTGAAATCAAACAAAAACTGTGGTCATATGCAGTTCGGATTTGAGGTAAAGCTACATATGGGCACATAATAAAGAGATAAAGCAACATATGGGCACATAATAAAGAGGTAAAGTTACATATGGGCACATAATAAAGAGATAAAGCAACATATGGGCACATAATAAAGAGGTAAAGCTACATATGGGCACATAATAAAGAGGTAAAGCTACATAGATACATGTGGAGGTAGTATATACATAAATGTATGAAGGAACTTGCAAATGCTAATGCGCGATATTATTGTCGCATTTATTATTAATACAGTTGTATCGAGCCTATGTTAAATGTGCTAACTAAGCTTTGGATAAGAAATTCGTTTCTCATTTGAGACACCCTGCTGCTGTATCTGACGATAGAGGAAAGAAGTGAACTTATTCAGGTCTCCTGTGATGGATTACTGGAGTCCAGATTCAAAAGGATGAATGTAACAGATTTTTCGTTGGCGAGAATGTGAGAGTACAGTTTGATATCGTCAAAGTCTGCTTGTGTTTAGCACAACAATATCTGTGAATGTGCTTTTCCCCCCTTCGTTACATCAAAAACAAATACAGGAATAAACTAAACATCGACTCTGACTTATGACTAAAACTACCTAATATTGAGCCAGACGTGAGGAAGCTGTGCTTGATAAAACAAGTCCACCCTTTTCATTAGCGATAGAAGCAAATTAGTGTAATCAGCCTACTGTAACAGTACATGAATCAGAGTGTGCCAATATGTCATTAAGTATTGTGGCTTTTTTCCTATACCAAAAAACTTTTTTTTTATATTGTATACATTATTAAAATTCAATGGTGATACTACTTTTTACTTGAATATTATTATGAAGCAGTCTATCTTAGTACCAATTTAGTAATGTAATCATTAATTTTTATATACAATAAAACCTGCTATGACGGAAACACGAAAGACCGAGGATATATTTCGTTTTAGACAGGTTCCCTTTATAGGTTTTTCTATATTAGCTTTACGTTTGTTACCTGGTGGTACGCGGAAGTATGAACTTCGATTTAGTGGTACGTCGGTCTAAAAGTTTGGGAACCCCTGCTGTAGAGGAACACGATCCTGATATATCTTCTATTCAGGATATCTGAATGCTAATAATCCTACAAAAGTCCCATTAAAGAGGCAAAAATATTGTTAAATATCCCGTAGAAATTATTATTATAAAAATACATTTTTTCATTTAGCTTATGCAGTCATATAGCGTACCTTACTTTATTGTGTAGGGAAAATGGATTTGAATGAGATAGGGGATGAATGTAACAACAAAAATGTTTATATGATCTACAATCATAAATAACTTGGTATTTCATTTGATAAATGGTAGCACTGAGATCATTCAACAGATATAGTTTCAAAACAGTACATATTACAGAAGATTAGAATATTCCACAAAGGGTATTTTTCAACAACCAAAGTAAGTTTCTCTGTTTGAGCTTTAAGGCATTTAATAGATAAAATCTTAAAATTATATATTTTTGCACGCTAAAATGTTATAATCTCTCGTTATATTTATATAATAAAAGTAGAAAAATATTAACCATATTTACTAAAACTAATATTTTGAACATTTTTAAGAAAATAGTGATCTCAAATATTTTATTGATAGAATTTTTAAATTTTACAATAGTTATAAATGCATAATATTCGTTAATGAAATAATCTGTTGTCATTTTTATTGTAGATATTTTATAAGGTAAAAGTACTTGTTACATAAGACATATTTATTTTTTGAGTCTCTCATTTTATATGGAACTACAATTCAATGTTTGCTATACTTAAAACAGTAAAACATTAAAACATATGTCATCAATGACTGGTAAATAAAATATACCATTGTACTACAAAATAAAATGTTTATGGAATAAAATTAACAATTTGTATGCATTATAAAAATAATTATTAAAATTAAACAAGATTTTTTTTTTATTGAAACTGTCGTAACAATAAGTTACTAAATGCTGAAATATTCTTTTAAACAATACTTTAAAATTAAAAATTGTATATACTTAAAGTTACTGTCTAAATATGAAAATTGTCTCAGTCATCCACACTCTCCCCTACTTGTTAAATTATATAGATTCATTGAATATAAAATATGTCTGTTGTGATGAAAATGAAGAAGAGGGTGTGCAAATAATCGATAATTTTCTGCTGTCAATATGTAGAAGTTGACATACATCATTATATCCGTGGGAAACAACATTGGATCATCGGGACAAAACTACGTTTTTCACTGAAATCGAAAAAAAGTCTTATTTTTGAAATGTCGTACTGCGCTTGCTATTGAGTGTATTGGAATATAGTAAATATGAAAGTTGTAGAGAATTTTATCTTCTTTAACTTTGTAATTGACAAATAATACGCTACGACAACGAGTCTCGAGATATTTAAAAAATACCAAAAGAAGTCCCAAAAATTTGTTGTTTTTTGGCCAAAGAAAATTCTCCCTTAAGAAATTTTGTTGGATAATTCGGTTTTCCCATGCTGGCTTCATCATATACAACTTGGAAAAATAAAATCTCCTATGCGACTTTTGGAAGATAACATGTACATTTCCCCTGGTTTATATGGAAGAAAGGCATTTTTTTAACTTATCTTATTTAGTTTACTATAAGACTAATGTCGTACATTTCATGAACAAACCAAAGACTTTATAGTCGACGAGTTGGCTGAAGTCGTTTTAAAAATAAATACTAAGAAATGTGTTACTGTTTCTGGTTTGACATTTAGAATAAAATGATTGTATTTATGTTTATTTCAAATACAGTAGAATAGTAGAATCTCGTTACAACGAATGTCACTTTAATGAATTTTTCCTATTAACGAATATCATTTAGCTTATTAAAAAATCCCTCATACTTTACCATTATAAATATATTCACTTTAACGAATTTTTCAATTTAACGAATTTATTGAAGTCTTAAAAGGAATTTTCATTTCAGCTTAACGAACGCTGAGTTCGCAAGAACAACAATCTTTAACGAAAAACTAGATTTCCGAAATGAAACTATTTTTATTTTCTATACCCCTGAATTTTCGAATTTTCAGCGCCTGTTTTTCGAGAGACGAGGAGAAGTTGCTGCCCTATGCACATCTCTAAAATTATGAAACCCTTCCTATACATTCACATCTAATACCTTTTATTCATAGTTATTTCAGTTTGTCTATACACTCGTTTAAAAAATCTAGGAAATCTAAATAATTTATATTTTACGCAGTCCCTTAGATTCTAATTTGGCGATAAATAGCCGTACCTATTATATTAGTAAATTTCTAATCTGCAAAAATTCAACAACTCACGTTTGGAATTAGATTTTTTTTCTATTTATTTAATGGTAAAGAATAGAAAAAGAAATCAATTTACCCTCAAAGAAAAAAATTAATATTATACAAGTAGTAAGTGCTGGAATAAGGCAGATACATACCGCGAAAAAAATTATGTTGCTACTTCTTCATTAAATACCTTTTTTTTTTTTTAAGACAAAACTTTAAAGCTTTCTTTTGTCTAATATGTGCTCAAACTAATGCGACTTAGGGACTACCAAGCAATTTATGAAAATGTAAACACTTGGTTTAAAGGTATAAGACAAATCATTTACCCATTTCAGGACCTATATTACACGGTAAAACCCAATATGTTTACACAGGCGTTGAAAATCGAGAAACTTGAAACGAATTCTGGTTGGTTGCTTCGTTTTCGTGATAGGTATGGCATAGCGTAAAAACGAATTTTTGGAGAATAATTTCAATGTCGATGAAATCACTTTTGTATCCACTTCTACCAAGTGAAGTCGCACTATAGCAATGAAAGTTGAATATTGTAAAGGAAAGAAAAAAATCTAAAGACCAGATTTCGTGGTAATGCCATAGAAACAGAAATGCTAAAATTCTTTAAAGCTCTTTTGGGACACCTACAAGCCACGCTGTTTTTAAAGTACGAAGAATTTTCCATGTCATTATTAAAGAAATAGTCGCACCTTTATGACTAATAAAGTATATATTTTAAGGGACTTAGGAGTTTGACTGAACAAATGAGCAAAATCAAAGAAAAAATAACTTTGCTCAGATAATGATGCTGTACACTTGGTTACAGCAAATTTATCTAACATAAAAGTAGAATGTTGATCTCCTAACTGCGTATCCATTTTGAAGCCCAAACATTAACGCATTATATAAAAAAAATGCCAAAATGAAATTCGCGTGCCGACTAATATAAAAGTCTATTTCTGACATAAAAATGAAGTTTCTGCAACGGTGAATGCCAGACAGGCAACTGACGTGATACAGGCTGTCTGGCAAAATGTATCCTCTACCGAAATAAAAATCTGTTGGAGAAATTCCGACCTTATACATTTGACAAATAAAGCACAAACGACTGCAGAAAAAGTGTACTCATTGCCTATGAATTTCCTGCTGATCTCTGGACTACAGCTACATATTTTACTTACATATTTTTAACTTACATTATCAGCTAATGATTGCATTGAATAGATGAAGACGTCGCCAAATGCCCTGACCTAACTACAAACGACATTGTTGAAATTTCAATAAAAAAAAAACCGGAAAGCGAACAACAGAGAAGGTTAAGATAGTGATTGTTCATCCTATACTTAATATTGTGTTCTACGATCAAAAGAAGCTATGTCGAACATTGGAACTTTTAACCCCTTCGCGAAGAGGGTCTTTTACAGAATTTTTAATCTTTTACCACCTTTTTTTTAAACAGAAATTTTCATCTAATTGAATCGCAGAAATGCTAAGATTTAATAAGGCAAAGCTTACAATAAAAGATAACTGGTGGGAATAATTGAGAATTCTGAGCATCTTATGCGTCCGGTATACCTGTCGCTCGTCCCCAACGGGTTAAAAACCATTCATTTATCCCAGCAAAAGAATGTGCCGCAAACATTTTGCACAACGTTAAATAATATTGAAGATTTTGCTTTGCAAAATTTGTTGTCAACTTGAGAAAGGAAAAGAATTTCTGACTTTTTTGTAAAAAATAATACCTAAAAGTAACATTAATGGTCTATAACAATGTGAATTTTTCAGTTGTCAGGGATGTAAGATAAATTATAACTTCTTAATACTAAGGACTAAAATCTTAAAATTTAAAGAACTTAATATTTATCTTATAATAAAAATGGTTACAATAATATAGTGTATTTTAATTCTTTACTGACAACGCAGAAATTTAATGTAACTTTAGTAATAACGTAGCTGCCAACTTTTACGCTTTTTTCCTAAAATTTTACAGTAAATTTTTACTTATTAAATCGTCGAAATCATGTGATTCAATAATGAAAAAATTTCTGTTAATTTTTAGTGGTAACAAAAAAGCATAAAAGTTGGCAGCTATGTAATAATATGTAATTTTATTTAGTATGTATCCAAGTTTATTTTTTGGAATCCGCCATATTGGAATTTCACATTAACGAATATTTCAGAATAACGAACTTAAACGGTGGTTCCTACAAATTCGTTGTAACGAGATTTTGAAATTTTTAACAGCCATCCTTCAAAAATAATTAGTAACTGGAAATGGTATATGCTTTTCTTTAAATTTATTTCTTGTGATAAAGGGAGCAATCATTTGTAAAACTAAATGCAAGGAGCTTAAATTTCCCTCCTTGGTTTAATCGATAGCAGAAACAAATCTTTATTTCTAAATGACAATACGTTGACAGACGATTTTTGTTCTACAGTATAACTTTATTCATAAAGTTTGAATATGTGGAAATATGTTTTTATTTTTCGAAAATTTTACTGTAATCAAGATTTTGTTTTCACCGTCTATTCAAATTGAAAATAAATTATTTTTTCAGTTTTAATGCGAAAATGGCGTGAAAAATATATCGTTATATTTCTCCTTTGTATCCACAAAAATGGAGTAATTTAGTTGCCATTTTTAGTGAAATTTCGTTACCATTTATAAAATAAATAAATAAATAAATAAATAAATAAATAAATAATAGTAATAATAATATACTGGAATTTAATTCAAAATTTTAAATTCTGCGTGTTTACATGACATCCTAGGTACAATGATAACCGGTTGTTAACTAAATCGCGTTGTGTTCGATAAATTAAGAAGAGTATTTGCGAAATACAAACAGACGATCAGATTTTTAGATAATAGATGCCTGTTAATTTTTCTTTTCCTAATAATCATGATGGGAATTTTGGCAGAAAACTCTCATCTGCATGTAACTGATATTTTGATGCTTAATAATCAGTATAGTTAAACAAATATTTCAATTTTTCGTTTTAAAAATGGCATGAAACTCATCTACTTTCTATAATTAATGTATAAAATTGATTCACGCTCCTTTAGAAATATTTTTTAAATTGCGGTTTTATTTCAAATATGACGTCACTTCCTTCCCAGATGAATCTGTTTTCATAGATATAATTTCTGTTAATATTCTTTTCCTGGCAATCATAACGTGGATTTTGGCAGAAAACTACATCTTTACCTAAATGCCATTCAAGCTTATTAATTAGTAGCGATAAAAATATTTCAGTTTTTCGATTTAAATATGTCACTATCCATCTACTTTCATAATATGTTCATTCTCCTTGTATTATTACGAATATTTGAAAATGCATGTTTTATTTCTAATATGACGCATGTTTGTCCCAGCCAAGGAGGATCCTTTTCATATTTCCATGGTCCAGAAGACTTTTCTTAATAATATAATTATTGTTCATTTTTTTCTAGTTATAGCGCGTTTTTTGCTAGAAAACCTCATCTCAACGTAACCGACATTCATACTACATGTATAATAAAAACCCTCCATATTTTCGTTTCAAATATTACGGCAATTAATCTTCTTTTTAATTCTTTTTAATTTTCATTTTTCACGTGGAAATCCTTAAATGGAAAATTAATTGTTGGGGAAAATATTATTCCAGGCTTTGTATTTATTGGCAACGATAATGCTTAGCAACATCAAATGGTTAATTAAATTTTACAGAAAAAATATTCATTGATTTTCTATGCATAATAATGAAATTTTCAGATAATAATAAAAATATTTGATAATAATAAATAACACCTACCCTATGGTCATTTCTGGATTCCATTTATATACAAAGATACAGGGTCATTAAATCGTCCGTTTTGATCTTTACTTCAGCCAAACATTCACACACACAATCAATCTCATTTATAATATTATTAGAATATTACAAGTTCCAAAGAAACGTCTGGATGGTGTATTTTGATACAAAATTTCCAAAAATCTACTTTCGTAATCATAGAATGTATTTTGTCCGACGCCATAAAATTGGTTATGGAATTGTTCTTTAATCATAAATAAAGTCTACTTTTTATGAAAAAATAGGAATTAAATATGCAAGCATTAGAAGCCACTGTTCACTTTTTTAAAATTTAAATTTCAGCAAAAAAAAAAAAAAAAAAAAAAAGCCTGAATTTAAATAATCTTGGAAGTACTTTTATGTGTGCAAGGAACTTGGAAGTACTTTTACGTTTAAAGTAGGGATCCTACATTAGAGAGAGATTAAACATGGCGTCGCCGGCAGATTTGACAAATCCGCCATTTTAGTTACGTCGTATGTATACGCTGGTATTGCTTTCTAAAGAAAATTTGGATTTTAAATATTCAACATTTTAAATATTGTATCAAGACTTAGTACACTATTAACAGATAATTTTCTTTTGTTGTTTATAGTTACTTTTTAATATTTAGTAATGTTTATTTATTTTGTAACATATTTTAAATTGTCAGAGTTCAATTGTTGAGTATGCGGTCAACTTTAAACAGTTTCATTAAATAATAACTATCGAAATGAGTAACATAAACAAAGCAATTTCGTTTCTGCGTCTCTTGTTTTACATTTTAAAACTAATTTTGATTTAAATCTTTTTGTAGTGAGTGAGCAAAACGTGTAAATAATTTGGAGTTTCGAAGTTTGACACAGTTGGCGGTAATTGACAAACGTTATTGGCGATGAATTTCTGTTTACATTTTGAAACATTTATTTTAAGAACGTAATACAGAATAAAATTGTATATAGTGCACTCTTTTTAAAATATGAAATTGTTTATAAATTATAAGGAATAATTGAATAAATTGTTAAACTGTTCATTTTTTAATAATTTCTTTTTTACATATCCGCGGAATTTGAGAGCACAAGACGTAAGCATTTAAATTTTCCGCATAAAAAAAATATCTATGTATAAAAGCGCTGACTCTGACAATTGCAAAAATATATAAATTCACAATATATAAACCTCTATATAAATAAAAATTACTAAGCATATGTGTGTAAATTTTTTTATTCAGTTTCTCGGAATGTATTTTTTATTTATTTTTTCATATTTAGATATACTTAGTATTATAAAGTGTATTATTCTAGAAAATTGAAGCTTTTTAATTTCATACAACCAATTAGTTTCTTTAAAACTATATAAATTTATTAATGTAAATACATTAATAAAGAAGGTATATTAGGAATAAGTTTAAAAAAATTATACTTTTCTGAATATTTCAGTATTTTTTTTAAATTTCTTATTGCTATTAAATGATATATTTTTAACCTTATAAAATTAAAAGTGTTCCCTCTAAGAAATTTTATTTATTTACTTAAAAAAGTATTCTAACTAATCTATATCATGAGTCATGACCATTTAAACAGAGGAAAGTAAAAAATAAATACCCACGCTACAAAAACTTACATTATGTAGCATTTCTTGTGTTATGCATAAATTAAAATGTTTATTTTAAGTGAAAACCCCCCCCCCTCCCAAAAACTTGAATATTTGTTTATAATAAAATTCGAATATTTTAAGCATAATGTAAAGTCCCGAAATGTTAACCCTGCAATTCAGCCGAATAAAAGAAAAAGCATTTTCTGAGTATTCTTATTCATTAAAACGGAATTGTGCTTATGTTTATGTTCTGAATGACTCTGTGAAGGCATATGAAATGAATTTCTGGTGATTTTAATAGAATAAAAAGTGTTAGACGCGGATGAAAATGCATTGCGTTCTACGGCGTTCCACCTGCTTTGTAACTAATATGGCGGACTTTCCGTCAATGTTCAATCTCTCTCTAATGTAGGATCCCTAGTGCAATGCTGTGAGAATCGTTACAATTGCAATGTCTGGAAACGCTCGAATAACTCGCAAAATATACATCGTATTGAAAAACGGAAAAATGCATGTTCAATAGTTTTGAAAAATCTATTTAGGGATATCAAAGTTACCATTTTTCTAAAATATTAAACACGTATTTTTCCGTTTTTCAATCTGATGTATATTTCTCGAGTTAGTCGAGCGTTTCCAGACATTGCAAAGGTAACGGTTCTCACAGCATTGCACTCGAATACAGCACCATCTACAATGTTTCGAAGAAAATGTTCAATACAAAAGTTGCGTATTTTTTCCCGTAGAATCCGAATCTGCAATAAAAAAATGGGGGTCATCATTTAAGATTTCAAAGTTGTCCCCCTTTCCCCCCTGTGGGTGGGGTGGGGGGGGGGAACATTCATATCCCTAAATAGATTTTTCAAAAATATTGAACATGCATTTTGCCGTTTTTCATTCCGATGTATATTTCTCGAGTTATTTGACCGTTTCCAGACTTTTCGGACACCCTGTATATACAGCTCTTTTTTACGTGAACCGAATAATCACACGCACTTTTGACCTTTTTGCCTAAAAAATAGTACATTGTATGTGACTAGGTATTATTAGTAGTTAGCACATTGTATATGACTAGGTTGTGTCATAGAATAAAACAGAAATTTTTGTTATTCTATGAGTTGTATTAGAATATGCTAAAAATAAGCTTGATATTTTCGCTCCACCTTCCATCATAATTTGAATTTCAAGATAGGTGCAGTTATCGTTTCACAATTTCTTAAACAGGTAGGAAGCTATAGAGGAATAAATGAAAAAGAAAACGGAATACGCAATAGAAAGTACTTTAGTCAATATTGCATTAAAACTATTTCACCAGAGTTATACACAAAATGCGAAATGATTACCTTTGGCGTGTAAGTTTCTCAATACGTGCTGGTATTTACATGTGTCTATTTTTGAGATTTTGAAAAATTCTGTTTATTCTCTTGTGGAACCACGATTCGCAGATTCTTCCTTGATAAAATTTTTATAAAGAATCTAATTTAGTTCCACGCCCCCCCCCCCTCAATATTTTAGTTATGAGTTTCGATGACAATTTTCACGAATACAGCGGAAACAAATAAGTAATCATGCAATATGATTAGGGATGGGACGAGTTGAATTATTAATGAATTACCAAGTATGGTGGGCGTTTTTCCCGCATGTATAGAGTAGCAGAGTGAAGTTATACATAAGACTAACTTTGTAATCCAATAAGAAACAAGTTGGAAATTGTACGTCAAACGTTACAAACGAGGTGCGTTCGTACGCACGTTTTAGAATTAAATTCATGATATCCCGTGCGTAGAACGGGTTAAACAGCTAGTTAAGTATATATTTTATGACACTGTTCATACAAATATCTTAACTAGTTATATAAATATTCAGATATATATGTATCAGCTAGTTATATAAATATTCAGATCTTGATGATTTTTAATTCTGTGAAATGAATTATATCGTCTGCAGATTAATTTCTGTCATAAAATAAGCATCTCGGTCGCTTGACGATTAAACATCCATCGGAAGCTCCTATAACAAAAAAGCACCGATTAAAAAAAAAAAAATTCAAATTTCTTAATAAATATTTTTATTAATATCTCCTAAAGTTTTGATTCGATTTTAATAAAATTTGAAATGTCTCGACAAAATTCTGCAAAGATAATATATTTTAAATTGCAAACCATTTGGTTGGGTAGTTTTTGCGTTGTTATATGCGGACGGACAGACAGACGGACGGACAGACAGACAGACGGACGGACAGACGGACGGACCAAACGACGACTATAGGTGCTACGTATTTATATAATTACGAACGCACCTAAAAAGCGTGGAAAAAGAATATTGTATAAGTATCGATGACAATTTTCACGAATACAGCGGAAACAAATAAGTAATCATACAATATGATTAGGGATGGGGCGAGTTGATTTATTACTGAATTACCAAGTATGGTGGGCCTTTTTCCCACATTTTTAGAGTAGAAGAGTGAAATTACACATAAAACTAACTTTGTAATCCAATAAGAAAAAAGCGTGGGAAAAAGAATATTGTATAAGTATCGATGACAATTTTCACGAATACAGCGGAAACAAATAAGTAATCATGCGATATGATTAGGGATGGGGCGAGTTGATTTATTACTGAATTAGCAAGTATGGTGGGCCTTTTTCCCGCATTTTTAGAGTAGCAGAGTGAAGTTACACATAAAACTAACTTTGTAATCCAATAAGAAAAAAGCGTGGGAAACGAATATTGTATAAGTATCGATGACAATTTTCAAGAATACAGCGGAAACAAATAAGTAATCATGCAATATGATTAGGGATGGGGCGAGTTGATTTATTACTGAATTAGCAAGTATGGTGGGACTTTTTCCCGCATTTTTAGAGTAGCAGAGTGAAGTTACACATAAGTCTAACTTTGTAATCCAAATCTATCAACTGTGTTTATGTATTTTCACTTAAACTATTTTTGTGAATTCTGTCATTATTACTTACCCATCATACGTAGTATAGGGTAAGTCTTGTAATCGTTTTGAAAATCGAAAAATTTTTTTGACAGATTTACACGTTTCAGACACTGGAGATTCCGAAAAACATATTTTTAGAAAAAAAATTTTGCCGTCCGTCTGTGTGTCTCTGTGTGTGTGTGTCTGTGTGTCTGTAAACGCTCTATCTCCCGAAAAAATTGAGATAGAGACTTGCAATTTGGTATGTACTTAGTATGTAATAATGGGAAGAAGCCTATTTCATTTCAATAACCTCGATTAACCGGAACAATTTTTTTCGGACTCTCGAAATATTCGTTCTGATGAACGGTATATAAAAATTTTCGAAATTGTTTATTTTAAGAAATGAATATAAAAGACAATAAAAAAACAAATTTTGAATAAAGCATGAAGTCGATCGGATAATGAGTTGCCGAGATATTTGGAATCCTATTTTCCACACTCTTCGATTTTTCATGACCCTGTATTTCAGCCAAATTTCACTTCAAAGATATATAATTATATTATATATAGATTAATAATTGGAAATTTGACGCTTAATCAGATGCAATAAACCGCTAGTTAATAGGATTATTATTTTTGGAGTTATAAGGAAAAACCTCTTTCAAGCAATTCAGTAATCGAGCCTTTAAAGTTTTTGACGTCATCAAGCCACGATTTTATTTGAATTGCAATGCATTTTATAAGTAGTTTACACATTTTTATTTTAATATTTTACATTATGCATATCCATGATGGGTAAGTATTACGGTGGCCCCCAACGACTAGTTAATATTATTTTTACGTATCCTCAACGGGCCGGCGGCGACTTTTCCGCAGGGGAAAGCGTACCACAAGTTGGGAATTGGTATTAAATCTCGGGTATCGCGAATACTACAATACGTGCAATATCGAGGGAAAATGAGGCCGAAAGAGTGAATTTTTAATAAAAGTTTAAAATAAGTTTATTGTTTGAAAACTTACATGTTTTTAACTTGCTCCTAGATGCAAAAGCAATCTGATAAATCATGTTTATTTTAAAGCAGTAAAACTCCCATGCTATTTTAAATATTTTAATTACGTGAGACTATTATTAAATTTGAACGTTGTACATAAAGAAATGAAAGTGAAAACATGTTAATTTTTCTGCGCATGCGACCAGTGATTTTTAAAAATTTTCCCAATTCTAATTTTTTTTTTTTTTTTAAATGAAGTAGTAAATTGTCTGTTTTGCAGAGTGTATACAGTTGAATCAAACTGTGTAATAGAATTTTTTCCCCTATTTAATTGCGGGAAAATATTATAAATTCTATGAATAAATGAGGTGATTGGAAATTCTGAGATTTAACTATTAAATGGAAACTATTTTACATAAAGTAGTGGTGCCTTATTTCTTGATTATTTCAAGGTGGTTACGACGCTTACTTTGAAGTTTAGTGTAGTAAGACTATTCAGCGATGGATATTTTTCCTTTTTTAAATTATGTAAAGTTCACGATCACTGATGCATAAAATTAGGAGCCTGATTCACGTAGAGTAAAATTTCTATAAATATTTTATAATCGATTTTTTCGCCTTATTTAAAATAGAAATTTTTCGTTTATGTAAAGCAAGATTTTCTATACTAAAATATTGGTGATAATTGGCCCCTTTCTTAACCCTTTCAGGGGCAAAGCACTTCCATTAGTAAAACGTTGAAATGAATGAATGACACCAGAATTTACGTATAAATATTTTTCCAAATAACAAAAAGATATACTATTTCACATACATAAAAACGGAAATTTTTATACAAAAATTCTGGTACCGTTGTGTTATTTGGGAATAAAAATTATGTGGTTTCATAAACGTACCACCACTCTGGAAAAGGTCAATCGGCCCCTGATAAAACTCTTGGTCAATAGCAACCTTGAAAGCAAATATTTGTAATCAAAACATGGTTTTTTCTTCGTTTTCAAAACTTTTCTTAAGTGATTTTCTTTGAAAATTTTTGCCAACTTTAAAGAACTGTTCTACACAAACTTGTGAAATTTTATTAACGTACTCTCTGTACAATTTGTCATCTATAAATTATGTAAATATCTTTAAGATTATTGTTGTGCTGAATATTTTTATTGCGTAAAAAATATTTTTAAACTGCAACTGGAGATGCGTAAGTTCATTAGAAAATCTTTTTCACTTTATGTTCTAGTTTTTTAAAATTACTATTAGAATAAAATGCTCAACGTTTGAACTTTTTATATAAAAAAAATTAAAATAGAAAAAAAAATCCATATTCAGAGGGAAAAAAAAACTATTCAAAGTCAACTTTTGTTGTGTTTTCATTTATCAGTATAAGATTCTGTAAAATTTCTTTAAAAGAAGTTAAAACAGCAACATTAAATTGGTAATCGACCTTTTTTACACTCACATACACACTTAATTAAATTATACCCTATTCTCTTTCCTTTGACTTGGATAGTGATTTTTATAAGCTTTAAAAATATGAATGATATTGATCATGGACAAAAAACGTGATACGGATTCTTTTGTGCCTGGTTGCAGTACTCGATAAAAGACAGCAAACTAGAAATTATCCCTATTTAGCATACCATAAGATGAATCTCTGCTAGAAGATTGGAAAAGTTTAATTCCCTGATATGATAAAAAACTAACTTCAAAATCGGTTACATCTGAAATATACACCTAGAAGAAGATTTCATTAGCAGAAATTATGTTCATGTTGTCAATAGTGAAACGGTAATTTTGCTAGAGGTAAATCTATTTTTAAACCAGATGTCGCTGCGATCGCCCTATTATTGTACCGCATCGTTGCACGTTTATCGGCTACAGGTTTTTAGCACTTTTTAAAGCATTACTAGTTTGGCTTATTTTAAATTACGAAATTTCGCATTCATACCAGAAATTCCCTATAATGTTCTTTTGGTTACTTAATGGCAGATATTTCGTGATTTCTTAAAATAGAAATTTTTTTTTTAGAATTTCCGGTTTGAATTCGAAAATTTTGAATTAAAAAACGATAAAACCGTTTTCCACACTATGTAGTCTAGGAGGCTACGTCTTAGCTCTGGTAATTGGAAAAGGAGCAAAAGTTTGAAATTAAATAATTTGTACGACTAATGTCGTACATCTCTTGAAGCTAAGGAGTGTAAACATTCTGTAGGATTTGATGGAAGTTGTTTTGCTTTCTATATAATAAATTTTGTTATTGTTTCTGGTGTCCGTTTTAAAATAAATTGATTCTACATATGTTTTCTTTAAAACAGTTAATGTGATAAGTAGAAATTGCATTAAATTATTAATTTTAGAATTTATAAGGAACGCATAAAATACAACGAGAAAACGACCATTAGCTTTTAAATATGTTTGTCTTAATGCACCTTACGTGTCAGAATTATGTTTTCAAAAAATAAGTAGAGAGTTGGAGAAGAGTATAATGTTTTTTCGAAAATTTTATACCTAACGAATTTGAGTTATATTTTGTTTCACTGTTATTGCTAGTTTTTTATAAATTGGATTTGAAATCATTTCCAAATTTCACCTATATACACTCATACATAAAAAAAAAAAATGGATTGATAACAAAGCTATCGCAGGGGTAAAAAATCATTGCTATGGAATTTTTTTCAACTTATGTTAGAAAAAATAAAATATTTGAAAAAAAAAAAAGTAATTCTCTATTAATAAAATAAGTTTAAGAGCCCATCTTCAATCAGAAATAAGTGTAAATTTAAACATTTTCATTATTAACAAATACTTTTGACAGCAGAATACGAGCACAACCTCAATTAGCATGAATATAAGTTTTCCGGTAAGAAATTTGTATGAATACTTCCAGAGATATTTAATTTAAAAAAATTAGTAGTCTTTCTTAACACGTTACTTGTTATCCACACGTTCTTTCTTTATAAATCTGGGGGCAATAGCATTATCTGGATTATTCTGTTTTCTTAATTTAAAATTTGTAATCGAGATTATGCCACTTTAGGCTAATTGGAGAGTGACTAGTTGTTTTCCACCAGTCTGATAATTTCCAGGCTTATTGCGATGAACCCATGCAATTTCAGACTAATTGAAAAATGACCATTTATCTGTCAATAACCCAAATTATTGTCAGGCTTATTGCAAACTTAAGCAGTTTTAGTGTAATTAGAAAATAACTAACTGTCTTTCTAAGCAGCCTGGTGTTATCTAGCGTTTCGCAATAATAAAGGTAGAGAATGTTTATACAAAATTTTAGTATAAACAATAGCAGCAAGAACTTACAATGTTTATAAAAAATGTATGAAAATCTTACTAGGAAATGCATAAAGAGGTTGTCAATTTTATTCTAAATTTAACGTTTTCACAATTACCTTCTTTGTTGATAGATATTTAAAAATGGCACATGAAGCATTTTATCTAGTATAGTACAGATAATGCTGATTCTCGTAACAGAAATGCTAATATATTAAAACACTTTAAATATATTTATTATGGTAAGTACACATCTTTCCTTATATCCTTCTTTTTCTATAAAACATATACACGTAAAAATATACACAAGAGAATTTTTGTTCTTAAATACATTGCATCCAAGATAGTTATTTACGTTAATTATAAAACGTTCAAGTTCATTCATGTGACAGTTTTACTATCGAATATTTTTTTAAAGAATCGTCTTTGTTGTATTTTGATGATTTTAAATGTTTTGTAAATCTACACAGTATCAACGTATTACATTCTTTTGAATTGGGTTGTTTGGAAAATTCCTTCTGTTTGGGGAAGCCAATTCGTACCTGAAAATTCTACCCACCAATTATTAAAAATTAGATATCGGAATTAATGTCTAATAACATGATAGAATTTTGCGGTACGAACCACCTTTCCCAAACGGAAAGAACTTTCCAAAGAACCCAATATTTCTACCACGCATTTGGTTGTAGTTCTTGTAAAAGGTGTTAAGTAAACTGATTTCGGGATTTTCAATTCAAAGCTATCTGCGTTCAATGTTTTTAGATAAATAATTTTTGGAAGATTTTAATCTAAAATGACAGTTTAAATAACATTTTGTGTTTACTTTCAACAATTTTATTTTATTTTATTTCATTTTAGTTTAGTTTCGCAAACACGAGTCAATTTGTATTTCTAGCAGCTCATTATTATTTGACATGCACCTTGCTGTCTCACGGCTCCTCACCTTTTTTTTTGCTATGCAATGGTACCGACCGACCGTTTGACGAATGCCAATCATTTCAACTCTTCCGTAGACTCTTAGTACAGAGACATACTGTTTACAAGAGTGTGATCTGGACGTTCGTGTTTTAACACCTGTTTTAATTAGAAATCCTGATGAAGGCTGGGTTCACAGCCGAAAGTGTTCGGTTTATTTTAATGTTTTAGAATCTAATTACAGTTTTAATGATCTTTTAGGTAATGGAATCACATGTTTTGCGTGTACTTTTTATTTTAATTTGACAAAGATGAATTTAAGCATTCCGAACTTGTTTTATATGTGAAAAGAAACCGATACCGGAAAATTATGGAGTGCGCTGAAATAACAAAAAGTTTTAAACATGAACGTCTTCATCTAGATTGGGAACTTGTGAAGCTCCGCTTCTTAAAATGGTGTAAATCATATAACTAATATACCAAAACTTTTGCAGTTTAGGAATCACACACTTGATGGTCATTTCGGAGGCTTTAAACGAAAATTTTAAATAGACTGCTTGAAAATTTCCATTCGACGTAAGTACAAATTAATTGACTTGAGAGCAGATAAAGTGTTTTACTTGTATAATTTAATGGTGACTTTAATTCCACCTATTTATATCGATTATTCTATGAGAGTTATTGAACATTTTCTTTCGATTCATCGTAGAGATAAAGTTTTAAAAATACGTAAGAAGGTGGATGATTTGGGTACATCATTTATTTTTGCGGACCACGGGATTGAACATGTAGAATATGTCAACATATCTGACAGACATTTTTAAAAAGAAGAAAAGGAAATTTTGTCAAAAGAACCAAAATTTATGTTCAGAAATAGTTTCAACATTAGGAATATCGTCACTGACTGTGAGCGAGTAGCACTGTTAATCAATCAGGAAAAGCGGGATGAAGCTAGGATCATGATATATACCAATTTAAGAGAATACATGGTTAAAACTGATTGAAAGAAGTATAAGGTTAACAAAAAGTTAATCAGATTAAAAATTTTCCTAGTTTCATTGTTTTAGAAACAGATAAAACAAATAAGTTAGCAGTAATGAACCACCACCAGTACATAGTAAAAATGGAAGCTTGTTTAACCCATTTTAGGCCAAGCATAGAAATTTTATAAAATGTGGTATTATTTGCATTGAAATTTCCTTAAATTACATTCATTAAGACACCAAAAAAGTTTCGTGCATAAAAAATAATATTTTAGTCAATTTGACGCTACCATTATTAATTTACAATTAATAATTTACCATTAAATTTAAATTTTAAAAAATTAAGTTTTTCTTATGGCATTTGTTTTATTTTTATTTTATTTACAGAACTTGCAACTTTACTCCATTATAAAAACATATGATTAATCTCAAGTGGAATAATTATACATTTTCAAAAAGTCGAATTTGTCAATAACCATTTCAAGTAAAAAACCAGCGTATTTTGAAAATTTCTCAACAGAAAGTGATTACTTCAGTTGAATTACTAATATTTTATAGAAGTCTCCAGAACCCTTAAAAATAGCAGAAAAATAAAATTAGTGAAAAATATACGTCACAGTGTTAATAAAGATATATTTATTGAAATGGTGCGTTTACGCACTTTTGGCCGAAAATGGGTTAAAAGAAATGGGATGTATACAGCTTAAGAAGGACATAAATAGTCAGATTCAAAGAAAGATAAATACTTTATTAAAGCACGGGTCTTGGAGATTCCTAATGAAAAGCAAATTGAAAATCAATAATAATCCTGTTACTCCACGTCTATTTGGACGCCTGAAAGATCACAAGAAAGACTTTTTGCTTAGACCTATCGTATCAAAATGTTCAAGCCCAACGTACTTTTTAGAAAAAGCATTCGTGAGTTTCCTAAATTACCTCCTTTCGCCATCTAAATGCAGTTTAAATTCAACGGGTGATTTCGTTAAGAGAATTGATAGTTTAAAGTACGCATATTGGCAAATTTAGATATTGTATCCCTCTTTCCATCAATTGACATGGTTGAAGTTATGGGGTCAATTCAAGAACGTATAGATAGATAAAGAGCAAATGTTAAGTTAAGGGATGAAAACTACAGTTATTTTTGCATTAAATTTAATAACAAGAAACAATATATTTTTATTTAACAATACAGTTTATAACCAACCAAATGGAGCGCCAATGGGTTTACCGATTTCCGTGATTTTTCGAGAATTTAAACTGCGACCTTATGAAGAAATAATTTTGAAACGTAGTGATTTTGTCCCCTCTTTTTGGTGTCGATATGTCAATGATATATTCATAGTATGGGATTATGGAATACAAGAGCTTCATAATTTTCCTGATGGAATTAACGATATGGATTCAAATATTAAGTTTACCTTAGAGGTTGAAGAAAATAATGAATTAATTTTTTTGGATGTAAAGTTAACCTTTGTACCCTGTTGAAAGTTTACTCAACGTTGATTAAAAACATTTCACATCAGAATTTGTTTAAGAAAATGATTTAACATATTTATTTAACGTAGGTCTTTGTAGCATTTATTTAACTTACTTTATGAAAAGAAAATCTGGTTCCAATCGAATTAAATAAATCATAGAAGTGGTTCGATGCGTCCCATTCAGAGTAGAAGGTTAATCAGAAATTTGTCTAACCTGAATTTCGAACGGATAGATATAGGAAAATTCATAAATCGAATATTACTATCGCATATGAGAGCAAGTTCACAATTTAATTATAAAATCTCAGTGTATAATTTTTATGTAAGAAGGGCCTTTATGTTTTGTTGCAATAATCGTTTACAAATGGAACTTCATAATATCAGATACATTGCTCTAGAAAATGGATTCCCGTTTAATCTTATTAATAGATTAATTAGCTCATTTTAAAGTAACAAGCAATCAACCAAGAATAACTTAACGCAGAAGAAATATTGTAGTATAAACTATATACGACTTTTTGTGAAACTTCGGCACGCTCTTTTTGGGTATGGAATAAATTTGATAGCTAACCCCCCAATTAAAATAAATAATTTAATGGCCGGGAAGATTGATCCTGTCCCACCTGATGAAATGTCCGGGATATATTTCATTCCATTTAACACCGATAAAGATGGACAACTAGAATATATAGGAATGACAACAAGAAAATTGAAAGACCGTATTAATAAACCCAAAACAGATCTAAAATTTAACAAACCATTCACTGCTCTATCGAGACTTCACCAAAACCGAAACATTAAATTAGATTTTAATAATGCTAAAGTAATATGTCCTATGAGAAATTACTATGATTTAATAATTCGAGAATCTGTGAAAATTATAAATAAACATCGAAATTTGTGCAATGATGTACTATCTTACAATATTCCGAGTATATGGGATCTGATCTATAGAGTATCCGAAGATCTATAGAGTGCCGAAGTTATCCGAGTATATGGGATCTGAGTATATGGGATCTTAATCTGGGATCAGATTTCTCCGCTTTTCTGCATACCCGTATAATCTTATAGAAAATGTCTTTTTATTTAATCGTAACATTCTGCGATTTAACAGAACAACGTTTTCTCTACGATTATACTGGTATTAAAAAAAGCGGAGAAATCTCATCCCTGCTTAATTTAATCAAGGAACAGTAAAATGGGGTTTTTCCCCCTTTTTCCTTCTTTCCTCACCTTTTTACTTACCCATCATACGTAGTATAGGGTAAGTCTTGTAATCGTTTTGAAAATCGAAAAAAAAAAATTTGACGGATTTACACGTTTCAGACACTGGAGATTCCGAAAAACATATTTTTAGAAAAAAAAAATTGCCGTCCGTCTGTGTGTGTGTGTGTGTGTGTGTATACGTTCTATCTCCCGAAAAAATTGAGATAGAGACTTGCAATTTTGTATGTACTTAGTATGTAATAATGGGAAGAAGCCTATTTCATTTCAATAACCTCGATTAGCCGGAACTATTTTTTTCGGACTCTCGAAATATTCGTTCTGATAAAAGGTACATAAAAATTTTCGAAATGGTTTATTTTAAGAAATGAATATAAAAGACAATAAAAAAACATAAATTTTACATAAAGCATGAAGTCGATCGGATAATTAGTTGCCGAGATATTTGGAATCCTATTTGCCACACTCTTCGATTTTTCATGACCCTGTATTTCATCCAAATTTCACTTTAAAGATATATTTTAATTGGAGATTTGACGCTTAATCAGATGCAATAAACCGCTAGTTAATAGGATTATTTTTTGGAGTTATAAGGAAAAACCTCTTTCAAGCAATTCAGTAATCGAGCCTGTAAAGTTTGTGACGTCATCAAGCCATGATTTTATTTGAATTGCAATGCATTTTATAAGTAGTTTACACATTTTTATTTTAATATTTTACATTATGCATATCCATGATGGGTAAGTATTACGGTGGCCCCCAACGACTAGTTTGCTGTACAGTGGTACTGACCAACCGTTGGGCGAATGTGATTGATTTGAACTCTCCTGTAGGCTCGCAGTACAGAGACATACTGTTTAGAAGAATGTGATCTGGACGTTTGTGTTTTAACACCTGGGTTATTGCATACTATATGTGCAAATCAGCTCTGGCTGACATGTCATATATTTTTATGAAAATTAGCATATAAGCAGATCACATTTATTTATGAGTAAATGTAAAATAACAAATTTCAGGATTGTTTATTTAAGTATTAAAACTTGCATTAAAAGTTGATATAAGATCGTGGTTTTGTCTACATGCTTGAAATTTCAATTTTCATTATTAGCCTTAGGAGTGGAAAGACTTTATCAAAAATTATTTATAATTAAGAATGAATAATAAGTAACAGATTGGAGTAATTTAGAAACTGTCCTTTTATTCCATAACTAGCATGCTACGCCCGCTGCGCTGGGCCATTTTTCTAAATGTACCTTAAATCAAACAAAATGGCTTTGTATTTTAAAGGTATATGGATCTTCACCTACAGATGCTACCCTAGTGAAAATTTTCAAACGAACCTTGAATCAAACGTATTATATCAATGGACTTGAGCATGTAATTTAAAGCAATAGGGACGTTCACCTGGTCATTACTTCAATATTGCTGTAAACGATACGAACGACATTGCGTGATATTATATTATACATTTGACAAAATTTGGGCTAGTAAGAAGTAATTCATTTAGTTGATTATTTATAGTAGAGTTTGGTAGGGAAATGAGGCCATTATGAGATTATGACAACAGGAACTAAAATGTTCTCTTAAGTAATGTTCGGGTGATTCATTTTCGTCTGTAAGTTCTGAAACACCGTCCCTCTTTCTTGTATCTATGTGAGGTTCTGGTAACATAACTACAATCTCACCCTATGTTACGTTATATTTCGTAATATACGTCCTCTTCTGGCAAGTCTACTACGGTTTTTCCTCTTTCGATTCCAGCAGAGTAAATATAGTCAAAAATGTAATAAATTGTTTGCACATAAAGAACAGTGTTTAACTTTCATATTTAAAACAAAATAGTGAAACATAAAAAGTAGATTTTTAAAGCTGAAATAGTTTAAATAAAATTTAAATTACGCCATTTTCATTCTCTTTTCTTGTCTTAGACCAGTTGCATTCGTGTAACCATTAACCTGAAAAAAAAAAAAAGATGATTAACTCTGGTAGAAGAATAAACCTCTAGTTTTCATCCAATAAAATCTTCCTAATCTTCCATAATCTAGTCGATATTAAAGTTTGACGTCAAACATTAGAAGTGCTTGAAATGATATGGTTATTAATGTACCAGAGTTAGTTACAAAACGAAGTTATTTACACGCCGAACTATGTTCCATTAAATAATGTCAAATCGGTTTTAATTCAATTATAGATCTTTCATTGACAAAATTCCATACCTTAAATAAAACTGACAATGATAAAGTCTATTATGCAAAATGTTTAGTCATAATCTTTTTCGTGAATACTTAAACCGAAGTTTTCTTTGCATTTCTCTAAAGAGTATAATAACACGCAGAAATAAACTCATTTGTCACTATGTTTATCTGCTAGGTCTGTATGTATGTCGAAAATGCTTTATAGAGATTGAAAAGTTATCTAATCAGAATTTCAGGTACTCGTTTTTCTTATCCAGGCTGAAATGATAAATCGACAAATATTATTTATTCCATTCGCCAACATTGGCATTAAAAAGTTTTTCTGTACATTAGAAGCATTGCTTTTTTGGTAAAACTTTGCTTCATAATAAAAAAAAAAACCCATAAATTTAGCAATCGCGAATTTCGAAAGTCGTCTAATCTTCTGTAATCGGAATCGTCGTCCAGAGTAACCTTCAAACCCAATCAAAACATCAAACAATATATGCCAACTGGCAGGTGACCGGAATACGGACGATTAGTCTAATATCTTTTAACAACTTTCCTGAAAGAAGGGAAGATATGCACAAAAAACTAAAAAGAAATGACGAATCAAAAAGAACATAGAAAATTTATTTCGGCAAGCAATTTTTATTGCAAAATGTTGCATTTTGTGATAGTAATAACGCATAATTGCACACATCTCCTGAAGAATATTCTTTAGATCCTAACTTTTGACGCAGTGAATATTTCTGTAAGTGAAATTGGTGGTATATTAAAAAAAAAAAAAAAAAAAAAAAAAAAAAAAAAAAAAAAAAATCAATAAAATCAATAAATAAAAGAATAGACAATATTCGCAGATCCGAGTTCGAGGCTACAAAAATTATATGTTTGGTGAAAACAAATCGGCATGCTTCCGTAGTAAATTTTTAAATGTCTAAAATTTAATTAATTTACAATATGTGTTTGAGTGGCAGACATTCACTAAAATTCAAATATTTGATCCCATATTTATAACAATAGCAGCTATTTATGTAATTTGCATTTGAATATAAAAATTTACTCCAAAAAGGATCTTGTACACACGAAAAAAAAAACACTATTATTGCTAATATCGCTCAAGCTGATGTCACGCTTATGCATTTTTGGCTTAAAATCACATTGTTTGGCGACAAAAGTAAAATCTAAATCGTAAATAAACAAATAACATGTAACTCATAAATGCAGTCTTTTTTACAATTACATCTGCTAGTTCCTCCTCTAAGTCATGGTAAGGGAGTTATATTTAAAAAAATAACAGAAAGAAAAAAAAATTGTGTACTCATATTTTATCTAATCAAATTATCAGATGCATTTTTGTTAACCTGACGCAAACGATAAATCGCCAAATATTGCTTTAACTCTAATCTCATGTATTTCAAATATTTTTAAGCATTACAAACATTCCTATGGGGTTTAAATTAAATAGTTTCGCTTTATAATATTATCCCTCATTAAAACAGTTTTTTTTCTTTCTTTTTTCTTTTTTTTCTTTTTTTTGCGGGGGAGGGGTGGGGATTTTAAATAAAATTAATAACATAATTTTTATTTTATTTTTCTATGTGTTTGCATTATTTTCTGATATAAGCCGGTTTAATTCTTTCGCCAATGATAATGGTCGCCAAACAAATGACCTATGGTAACCTTATCATCCAAAATAACAGAACTTTCCATCATAATTCTATAACTAATCTACGTAGAACTATATTTTATATACTAAAACCTACCCTGAAACATTATCTATCCAACAGTGCAAGTTCCATCAAATTCCATTCAGTAGAACTCGAGTTATAAAGGAACGGAACGAAATTTCCGTTTGTGTTTTATATATATAGTAGATGAGAAAAATAAATAAATAATGAAAAAAATTTGAGAGGAAAATGCAATTATTTCTATTATTTGTTTGAACATGAAGGAAAGGTCTTAAAATTTTAAAATTTATTTGACGTTATTAGATAAAAGTATATATTTTAAATACAGAAACTTTCATTCTTGCCTTTTTATTCCTTAATGAGAAAAAAATGTATAATGAAAAATTTTGAGGGGAAAATTTAATATTTCTATTACTTGTTTGAACATGAAGGAAAGGTCTTAAAATTTTTAATTTATTTGACGTTATTAGATAAAAGTATATATTTTAAATACAGGAACTTTCATTCTTGCCTTTTTATTCCTTAATGAGAAAAAAATGAATAATGAAAATTTTGAGGGGAAAATTCAATATTTCTATTACTTGTTTGAACATGAAGGAAAGGTCTTAAAATTTTAAAATTTATTTGACGTTATTAGATAAAAGTATATATTTTAAATACAGAAACTTTCATTCTTGCCTTTTTATTCCTTAATGAGAAAAAAATGTATAATGAAAAATTTTGAGGGGAAAATTTAATATTTCTATTACTTGTTTGAACATGAAGGAAAGGTCTTAAAATTTTAAAATTTATTTGACGTTATTAGATAAAAGTATATATTTTAAATACAGAAACTTTCATTCTTGCCTTTTTATTCCTTAATGAGAAAAAAATGTATAATGAAAAATTTTGAGGGGAAAATTTAATATTTCTATTACTTGTTTGAACATGAAGGAAAGGTCTTAAAATTTTAAAATTTATTTGACGTTATTAGATAAAAGTATATATTTTAAATACAGAAACTTTCATTCTTGCCTTTTTATTCCTTAATGAGAAAAAAATGTATAATGAAAAATTTTGAGGGGAAAATTTAATATTTCTATTACTTGTTTGAACATGAAGGAAAGGTCTTAAAATTTTTAATTTATTTGACGTTATTAGATAAAAGTATATATTTTAAATACAGGAACTTTCATTCTTGCCTTTTTATTCCTTAATGAGAAAAAAATGAATAATGAAAATTTTGAGGGGAAAATTCAATATTTCTATTACTTGTATGAACATGAAGGAAACATCTTTAAGTCCTACAATTATTTGACGTTATAGATAAAAGTGTACATTTTAAATATAGAAACTTTCATTCTTGCCTTCAGTTTATTTTTTCTCAACAATATTTTAAATTAGAGTAGAATAAATGATTGATTTGAATGGGGCAGTGGTTGAACAAACAATTATATAGTAATCATAGCTCAATATAGATGGCATCATTAAATTTTTTTTGCAAGATTGTAGAAAAGGTGCAAAATTTTGAAGTGAAATTGCACATAGAACGTAACAAATATTACCTTTTTGAACCCATTTTTGTTATGTTAGGAATCAAAAGGCAATCTTAAATTTTTGTAAGCATATCATGGGCTTATTGTATTTTAATATTGTACGCAATATTGTTAATGTCAGATTTTTCCTGCATTTGATTTTTTAAGTATACATAAGAGGAAAAATTATGATTTTGTAAATTTTTTTAAAAAGTTTCTAAGCTATTTTGAAGATGAAGGAAATAAATGGCAACTTCCAAATTTGAGAAATTTGGTTTTCATATGTAACATTACATCGTACATCAATTTCACATATGTTTTTAAATTCCTTCGATTTTTTTTAACGCTTTTAATTTTCTCAAAATTTTCAATTTTTCAATTTTTACAACCAATTTAAGGGCAACCATGGTATTACGAAATTATTATTACTAAATAATTATGATAACTGTCCACGGATTACAATATTCTGAAAAATTTAAATTTATGTTAAATACTTTTCAAGATACGGAAACTTAAACTTGAAAATTTGAACGATTCCATACATGCGATTCTATGTCACAAGTTTCTTAAATGTCCAGAACTGCCAAAATATTTTATTTTTTGTCAAGATATTTTGAATAGCTCTATAGAAATATGAATTGAATCTGTGTACCAAATTTTATTAAAATCGGTTACTATGTGGCCATGAGTTTTTAAAAATTTTTGCTCATTTTACATGGAATGACCCACCTGTTTTAATTATAAATCCTGATGCAGGCTGGGTTCACAAGGTCAAAGTGCTCGATTTATTTTAATGTTTTAAATTCTAAATAAAGTTTTAATCATCTTTTAGGTAATGGAATCACGTGTTTTTGCGTGTACTTTTTATTTTAATTTGACAAAGATAAATTTAAGCATTCCGACCTTCTTTTATATGTGAAAAGAAATCGATACATTAATAGTTTTTTTTTTTTAAGGTCATTTATTCTTATGAATTGTTTTAAATTTTTATTATGTATTTCAGAAGTTTTTTCACATTGTATTGGATGTTACACCAGTATGTATAACCTTCAGTTTATAATACTTTTCTTCAAACAAAAAATCTTTACGAAAAATTTAAACCAATTGTTCTTATCGTATTCCGGTGACATTTACATAGTGTCCGCCTGTGTAGAATCTAACACTATGTAATATGTAACCGGCATTTTAGTTTCGCAAATACGAGTCAATTTGTATTTCCAGCGGCTCATTATTTTTTGACCAGTCACGTACCTTGCTGTCTTCTGACATGGATCACATCTCTCTCGGCATTCGGCAATTTCGCTTTTCCGTCCAGCAGCAAAGTGCCCCTTTTACCGCTACCTCTTTCGGTATGGAAAAATCTGAATTTTTATTTTAATATTATATGACTTATGACATATATTTCATGACTACACTGAACAATTAAAAGTATATCAGTTGGCCGAACGAACAGTTGCCGAAAGTTGTTTTAAAAATAATTATTAGACATATTTTAACTATTTCTGGTGTCAGTTTTAGAGTAAAATGATTGTACTTATGTTTACTTCAGGAAAACAAAATGCTTTAAAAAGAAATTTCATTTAACATTTATAAGGAAAATAGAAAAAACAACAAGAAAACAATCATTATTTTTTTAGCATGTTTTAATGCATTTTACGTATCAGAATTATGTTTAAAAAAATAGGTAGAGAGCTGTAGAAAGTTATAAATTCTTCTCAAAATTTTATACCTAATGATTTTGAGTTATTTTTTATTTCAATGTTTTTTTATTAATTGGATTTAAAATCGTTCCGAAATTGAATGTATATGCAATCTGACATAAAAGAAAAAGAAAATGAACGGAATAATGACTAAATTATCGCAGGAGGGAAAATATCATTCCATTCCGATTTCTTTTAACCTATGTTAGACTTATGGTAGACTATGTTTAGAAAAGAAATATACTAAAAAAATAAATAAATAACTCTCTATTAATAAAATAAGTCTAACGGGCCATCTTCAGTCAGAAATAAGTCTAAATTTATACATTCGCATTATTAACACCTACTTTGACAAAAGAAAACGAGCGTAGACCCTCAATTAGCAGAAATAAAAGTTTTCGGGAAGTAATTTGTATGAATACAACCAGAGATATTTATTTTTAAAATATGCGGTGTCTGTATTAATACGTTACCTGCCATTATTTTTTTATAAATCTGGGGGAGAGGGCATGGCATTATTTAGATTATTGCGCTTTGTAAATTTAAATTTTATAATCCATTTTCTGCTTATTTAGGCTAACTGGAAAGTGACTAATTGTTACTCAATCTGCTTGGCAAATTTAAGGCTTATTGCAATGAGCAAAGAGCTTCAGGCTAATTGAAAAAAATTTAATTATTCAATAAGCCTACTTATTGTCAGCTCATTGCAAACCTATGTAGTTTTCGTGTAATTAGAAAATAACTAACTGTCTGCAGGGTTCGCACGCTTTTAAGCCACGCCCCATTTTGAAAGGACTCTTCCACCAGTAATCGCATAAAACTATCTTCTACCTAATGAATCTTGAATACCATTAGGAAGAAAATGATCTTTCAATTATACTGGTGGCAGAGTCCTTACAAAATGGGGCATGGCTTAAGAGCGTGCGAACCCTGTCTAAAAGCCTGGTGTAACCTAGCTTATTGAAATAATCGAGGCAGTGAATGTTTATACAAAATTTTAGTATAAAAATAGTAGCAGGAACTTACAATGTTTACAAAAAGCGTGTAAGAATCTTATGTAGAAAAAGTATAACTAACTTATTGACAGATTTGATGTACGTGTCTGTGTCTCAATTTAGAGAATACTTCTTTTTTTATTTTAAGAATTATTTTATGCAAACACCATGTTCAGAAGTGGGGATAAAATCTGGAGATGAGGCAGATTTTTTGGTTGCTGTATGAAAATAATTTTTAAAAATGTATAAGGAAAATGCTTTACTGTCATATTTGATTTAGGCGTCTGAATATTTCACATTAATGTATACTTTTTATTTTAAGCATATATTTTGCCCAAAGACCCCACGAGGATGTATCAAATAAATCCACAGATGAGGCATATCTTTAGTATTTCCTCAGTTTCCGTAATGAGAGTCTTTTCAAAATATGTGTATAAGAAAACTTCTTTATTGACAGATTTGATTTCAGCTCTTGGTTGATAAGTAACACATCTGCGTCCGGAAAGGAGAATTTTCGTTATTATACCAAAAACATCATTAGAAAGGGCGTGGCTTCTACCTTACATAAAATACATTTATATCAAGTTGTCTATTTTTTTTTTTTTTTTTTTTTTTTTTTTTTAAGATTGTAAGGTATTATATTTAATACTGTCCACTGAAAGATATTTGCTCATGGATAACCTGAGAAACCTACATAGGAAGAAAAACTACGAAACATTTTCAGAAAAGGCGGAGGCTTCTATTGTTTTAAAACCCAGATTTCACAAAAATATACCGATGCTAACAAATTAAGATTAATTTAACATTTATCATTTATTTTAAAATGTAGAATAATTTATTTTTAAATTCACAGTAAAATCTTCCCATTCCCATCCCCATCGTAAACATGTACACAGTAATCTGTAGACGAGACATATATTATTATCATTCATTTATTTTAATAGCATTAGGCAGAGATGATAAATTGCAGGATATAAAAAAAGAAAAATTGAATTTATTTAAGGAATATCATATTCTTCTTATCAGCAGAATTTTTTACACGACTACCGTAATTTCGCGCGTATGCGCCGCACCCTAGTTAAGTTTTTTTCAAACCAGAAATTTTATTGAAAATAAGAAGTCAAATAAGTGCTAAGCAGAAGTAAGTCACATTTCTTTTAAACTAAATTCTGGTAGGAAATCGAATTGTTTGAGGTGCGGCGCATACGCGCGAAATTACGGTAGTTAATTACCTCTAAACACACCAACAAACGGCCGTTTGAACGGCACTAATTAAAAATATGTCGATTCGAACCAGAAAAATAAAACATCATTTCTAATTGAAATTTAAAGGTTACACAGTTCGTTTACATGAATATATTTTTTAATGTACAGTCGGTGACAAAAAATAAATAAATAAATAAATAAATAAAAATGTACCACATACATTCTAATCTCCAAACTGCCGCAGAGGAAATTTAAAATAACCATTCGATAAGAAATTTTGTCTTTTTTTCAATTTATGTTAAAAAATAAGCTTAAGCTCCGTCTTCATGCTGAAATTGTACCAAATGCTAAATTTTCCCATACGAATACTCCATTTTGATATCCTTTAAATTTTTTGGTACATTTTACCTTTGAATACCAAACGGAAAGTTTTAAACTCCTAATATTAAATTCCTTTTTAATCTTTGCAAAGCAGTTTGCTATGTGGGTAGTTTTTAAAAGCATATTTCTAAACCATCATGGTACAATGAGCTGTAATTTTGAATTTTCTTATTTGAAACTTTTTGAAATAGATTTCTATTGAAACATCATACGTTACAAACCTTTTTCTTTTTCGAAAACTAATTTTAAATTATGTAAATTTTCAAAATTATTTTTTAATAAAATGAATTGTAACCTATATATATATATATATATATATATATATATATATATATATATATATATATATATATATCAGGATGAGAGTTTTCTGTCTCAAAACGTTCTGAAATTGCTAACCATTGTTGGTATAGAAACCATGTGTTAAATTTTTCTTAAAAAGTGGATTGAACAATAGCACTGGGGCACTCTCTACTTATTGTACAAAGTGTTCCAGTGTAAACAGTGTCAGATTCCGGCAGATTCAGATAGCGAGCATCAAGACAAGCAGTTGCGTAGCCAGGGAGGGGGTCCAAATGCTCAGGTTGCCAGTTATATTGTAAAGTTTTATTCGGCTTGATTATAGCAGAAAGTTCTCCGAATACATCAGGCAAAGAAAACTTTACAAAATTAGAGGTATCCAGAGCATCTGGACTCCCACCCTGGCTACGCCACTGAAAACAAGTATAGTAAACGTCATTTTTATTCATCGTGGCATATGCCTATGACGTTGTCTTACGAGATCCCCTTTGTGGACTGGCTCCTATCAGGAAGATAGGCTCCCTATCAGTTTGCGGCACATGCGTAGTAGGTCATTTACATTAATGTATTTGGCAATTTATCGCTTGCTTGGCGAGAAGGATAACTCTTCAAAAGGAGAGAAAAGGCTTCCGATAGGGTTATTAGGCTATTTGGAGAAATCGACGCCACAGAATCGCCAAAGGTAAAACTGAGCCAAGCAGCGAGCATGCGCCGTAAATGCTCAGATAGGGAACCTTTCCTCCTGAAAGCTCTTGTTATATCACATACAACTGACGTCATATATTTCACGAATACACAGAAAAACTGTAGCTGAATGAGGTTACTAAGTTGTCATAAATATAAATATTAAACAGTTTTTTACCGTTTCTGGTGTCAAATTTAGAGTAAAATGATTGTAATTATGTTTATTTCAGGAAAACAAAATGATTTAAAAAGAAATTTCATGTAACATTTATAAGGAACATAGAATAAACAACAAGAAAACGATCATTATATTTTAAATATGTTTTAATGCATTTTACGTGTCAGAATTATGTTAAAAAAATAGGTAGAGAGCTGTAAAAAGTTATAAATTCTTCTCGAAAATTTTATACCTAATGATTTTGAGTAATTTTTTATTTCAATGTTTTTTATTAATTGGATTTAAAATCGTTCCCAAATTGAATGTATATGCAATCTAACATAAAAGAAAAAAAATGAACCGAATGATGAATAAACTATCGCAGGAGGAAAAAATCATTCCATTCGAAATTTTTTTTAACCTATGTTAGAAACAAAAAACTAAAAAAATAAATAAATAACTCTCTGTTAATAAAATAAGTCTAAGGGGCCATCTTCAGTCCGAAATTTATACATTTGCATTATTAACACCTACTTTGACAAAAGAAAACGAGTGTAGACCCTCAATTAGCAGAAATATAAGTTTTCGGGAAGTAATTTGTATGAATACAACAAGAAACATTTATTTTAAAAATATGCGGTGTCTGTCTTAACAGGTACCTGCTATTACTTTTTTATAAATCTGGGGGCCATGGAATTATTTAGATTATTGCGCTTTGTAAATTTAAATTTTATAATCGAATTTATGCCGCTTCAGGCTAACAGGAAAGTGACCAATTTTTTCTCAATCTACTTGACAATTTTAAGGCTTATTGCAATGAGCTTAAAGAGTTTCAGGCTAATTGAAAAATGCCTAATTATTCAATAAGCCTACTTATTGTCAGGCTCATTGCAAACCCATGTAGTTTTAGTCTAATTAGAGAATAACTAACTGTCTGTCTAAAAGCCTGGTGTAATCTCGCTTATTAGAATAATCAAGGCAGTGAATGTTTATACAAAATTTTAGTATAAACATAATAGCAGGAACTTACAATGTTTATAAAAACTTATAAGAATCTTATGTAGAAAAAATAGCACTAACTTATTGACAGATTTGATGTACGTGTCTGTGTCTCAATTTAGAGAATACTTCTTTTTTATTTTAAGAATATGTTTTATGCAAACACCATGTGCAGAAGTGCGGCTAAAATCTGCAGATGAGGCAAATTTTTTTGGTTGCTGCATGAAAATAATTTTTACAAATGTATAAGCAAAGTGCTTCATTATCATGTTTGATTTATGCGTCTGAATGTTTCAGATTAATGAATACTTTTTATTTTAAGCATATATTTTGCTCAAAGACCTTACGTGGATGAATCAAATAAATCCACAGATGCGACATGTTTTTAGTATTTCCTCAGATTGCGTATTAAAGATGTCTTGCTGAATGAAAGTCTTTTTAAAATAAATGTATAAGAAAACTTCTTTATTGACAGATTTGATTTCAGCGCTTGGTTGGTAAGTAACACATCAGCGTCCGGAAACGAAAATTTTCAATTTTATGCCAAAAACATCATTGATAAAGGGTGTGGCTTCTACCTTACATAAATACATTTATATCAAGTTGTCTTTTTTTTTTTCAGGTTGTGAAGTATTATATATTAATGCTGTCCACTTAAAGATATTTACTCTTGAATAACCTGAGAAACCTATCTAGGGAAAAAAACACGAAAGGCTTTCAGAAAAGGTGTTATTTTTTTAAATATAAATTTAAAACGAAGAAAAATCTGGTGTTATTCCACTGAAATTTCCAAACACTTTGGAGAATATTATGCTTTCAAATAAATAGTATTAAAAAAAGAGAATGAAAGATGCAAATTTTATAAAGGCGAAATGTTCACACTGGTGAAAATGACCTCATATTCTAAAGAAAACGTGCACTTCCTTTTAAAAATCTCAAACGTGACAGTAGTGATGTAGTTTTCAATGAATTTTACATCACCTGTGCTGAAATTAAGAAATGTAAGTTCAAATTCTTAATAATATTCAAATTTTTAATAGATTTTTTTTTAATTTTACTATGAGCACAGCATTGCAACACTTTTATTTTTACATATATTGTACATTTTGATGTATTTTATAATATATGTGAAGAAAGTGTTGCACGATTGCGCTCACATAAATAATTGAGGGAAAATTGGGAAAATTGCGTATTTTTCATCCAAAAACTACGAATAATACGAACTTTGAGCTTGTGTAAGTTATATAGTAAATCCGAACAAAATTCAAAAACTATTGTTGAAATCGTACAGGATAATCCTTCTAATATTAAAAAATGAAATAAGTCAGTATAACAAAATTGAATTTTAGTTTTATTTCATGGGCCAAAAACGCGGCTTATGAATCCTGATCTTTTCTGGTTTGAATCGACATATTTTTAATTAGTGCCGTTCAAATGGCCGTTTGTTTGTGTGTTTAGAGTTAATTAACTACGTACAGTACATGATATTTAATAGATATACTGCTTTCAGAGATAAAAGCGTCTTAATTCCTGAAACTTTTTACAATTTTAGAAGAAATTATTTTTTCAGTTGACACTTTTTTTGAATATAAGTAAAAAAAGTTTCACTTAAAGATTACATATTTATATTATTGAATATAATTTAGTGAGAATTGTAAAAAATATTTGATGTACCATACTTTGTAATTAATTATAAAAATAATATTTTGGACACTATTTTCTTATTTATTTGACGTATGATAGTTTCAGTGAGATAATATTTATTCAGAAAACAATTTTCGGATATCCTATCCTAATAATATTATAAATCTGATTGTGTGCAAATGTTAGGCTGAAGCCAGCGTCAAAATGAAGCATTTAATTATCCTGTATCTTTGCATATAAGTTGATTATAACCCTCAAATGAATATAGGCTGGTTTTCGTTTATTTTATTTCAATATATTTCTTAAAAATGAAAATTTTTATTATTTTCATACAGAATAAATGGACATTTTTTCGTATATTTTACAATGGTTGGTTGGTTTGGATGGTTTGGCCCAAAGGGCCCGGTTTTGCAGCTTTTTTTAAAATGGTTAAATTTATTTTACCGTTGCCAATATAAAATAAAACCCCTGAGTAATAATTTTTAATCAACAATTTATTTTCAAGTGAAAATTTTCCACGTGAAAAATGAAAAGGAAATGAATTATTTAAGAATTAAACAGAATATGAAATGATGTCATATGAGAAATAAAACGTGCGTTTTCAAATATTTGATAATAATACAAAGTGCATAAATACGAGTAAGTATGGAAAGCAGGGAATATGATGGCATATATAGAAAAATAAAAAAAGATTTGTTTTGATGTTGAAATAAAATGATCTTGGGTTATCAAATTATTTGTGATTAATTTCTCTTTTTTTCTTTTTCTTTTTCACATGAAAGGATTTATTTTAAATGTACGTAATATATGTATTTTAAATGTATGTGTTGTAAATTAAAGTTCTGTGTTTTAAATGAAATGAGTGAAAGATTTATATTTTTAATGAATTCAATACGAATGATGGGATAGGTTGGCGATTTATCGTCTGCACACACCTAAAATAAAGATACCATATTTTTTAATTTAAATTATAAAAAGTAAAAAAAAAAAAAAAAAAAAAAAAAAAAAAAATTGGATGGCAAATGTCAATGATATGCATCGCAAAATTATCCGTATCGAAAATCAGAAAATCTTAATAAAAATAACTATATTTTTTAAAAGAAAGTTGCTTTTCTCATAAAAGCTAAAGATTTAATATGATTGTGTCGAAGTAACAGCATTTTTCCTCTATCGTTTTCCCACAATCGAAAACACATTTGTAAATCGTCGTTTCGAACCGGAATTTAATTTTACATTTCTTTTAGTTTTAAAATAGGAAAAACTTTGTTGTCTTTTTTAAATATAGCTTTTTTAAAAGTTGTTTCATAATAGATTTTTGTAAAGTCTTGCAGGATAAGAAAAATTGCATAGATTTTAAAGCAATGTTTAAGTAAAATTACAATATTTTTTAAACTTAAAAAACAACAATGTTATCGAAAAGAAAATCAATTTCACCAACAAATTCGCGTAATGCAAAAGCAAAGAAAAAATAAAAGAGTAATGAATCTTTTCTTCCAGCTGAATTGTGTAAACTTGAACAAGCCGATCGTGCCAATTCATATCATTATAAACGGGAAAGCGCGTTCTATACAGTAGAATTTTTTTTACATATAGGTAGAACATTTGTGAGAATAGAAAGGTTAGGGTTCTGTAATTAGGTCCATAGTCAATTTGATTTTTTTTTTATCAAGTGAAATTTGGCGCAAAATTAAATACATTGTTGTAAACCGATTTGTTTTTTGCGTGGTAAAAACTTAATGATATTTTAGATGATCATTTCCCCGCTCACCTTTGATGCCAACTATGACTGTAAAACATATTAAAAAATATTAGCCGATAATTTTCTAATTTTCTTATTGCTTCATGATGTAAATAGACTTCCTGGTTTATACTTTAAACCTGAATCGGTCATGCCATTGTCGTTCAATTTTTATTCCTAATCCTAACTCTAATCGAATCCTATCCTAATCCTGATAATAACTTTAAAGAATATTCTTTGACACGAATATGTAAATGAAATCAATATCCATAAATGGAATTAATGGAAAATAGAATAAATAGAAATGACAAAATAAAATAACAAGAAAGTACATTTATTCGACACGTAACCCTAGAGAAAGCGTAAAAAATTTCAAGCGCATGAAATAAAGCAAAATAATCTTATATATACTAACAAAAATATGTAAATTTAGATTATCAGATTTGTGTCGTCGGTATTTACCGTAATTTCCGGCGTATAATCCGCAGCTCAAAGAGTCGTTTTTCGACCCAGAAATTTTATTCAATAATTGTAGTTAAATATTTACAGCGATCTTTTAAGTTACATTTTATAAAATAATATTTCTGGGTCGAAAAACGACTCTTTGAGCTGCGGATTATACGCCGGAAATTACGGTATTTGCTTATAGTGTTCTTGACGCGATAGAGAAAATATCGAGGTTAAATTGGGCAGAATTTAAAGTACTTTCTAGCAGCCTTTATTTACATTTTAGAATCGCATCAGATTGTTATATCTTTGTGAAATATCTATCAATTTATGAAATCCACAAGCAGTTTGTTCACTATTTACACCACTTAGCGTGAAGCACTTAATTTAATATATACATAAACACGATAATGTAGTAAGAAATATATAACATATGTCTATGCAAATAAACAATATAATAATGCCCATTTAGCAATGCACACATATACAAATTGTACACCAAATACCACCTAAAATGCACTGTTGTATAGAAGAATTCTGCCAGTGTTGTTTTTCGTTTTACGTAGAGGAATTCCTCGATTTTCACGATTTTACTGGGTCCTCCTTTTTTCTTTAGTTGCAGTTTCATTTTCGCGATTGTATATATTATTTGGCATGAAATTTCACTTTTTTAAGACTGGGTTATGTCAAGGCCCCTATAGCAAAGAAATACCGTATGGTCTCCTATAAAATGTGATAAAGCTTTGGTTAATTATATATGTTGTTAATTATCAACTGAAATGTTTTACTAAGTTAATGCATTTATTCTTTTTTTAAAGTTACGTGAACGAAGTCACGGGTAACAGCTAGTTGTATAATAAACGTTGAATTCTTATAACAAGTTATGATAACAAGCAGGGGTGCAAAAATCTAAGCGCCAACGGGCCGATTTCCACCACTAAATTTTTAGTATTCTTCGCCTAATATGAATGCTGATAAAATTTAGGCAAAGTATACTAATTAAATTTGACAAAGAATGCTAATAAAATTTAGTGGTGGGACTCAGCCCATTGGCGCCTAGATTTCTGCACTCCTGATAACAAGTATAGTTTAGTTTTAAGGAAGCGTTACAAATATAATCTGTTTTGTTCTCTTGTTAATTTTTTATTTAGTATCGTTGTAAGCATCGCTGTTGTGTATCTTTTTTCTTGGCTAAATTCTAATGCATTTTTATGACCTTGAAAGTAATGCGAAAAATATTTACATTTTTTAGAGATAAAATGTTACGAGTTATTTATTAATACTGTTTCACATAGTTTCTTAAAAAAAAGGAAAATAAAAAAAAATAAAATAAAATAAAGAAAGAAAGAAAAATATTCTGAGAGGAAAAACAAAAAAAAATACTTAAAAAAAAGCAGATTGGTCTTGTGGAAATTATTCAATTGTACTGTTACGTCTGGATTTATGTATGCCTTTGCGCTAAAAAAAATGTATGTTCAAATTAAAATTTACGGAAACTGTATTTAAAGTATAACTTAATTAGGCTTAAAAAAATTCTAATACGAAAAAATAATTCTTGGTTAACTCGTTTTCAGTTAGATTTTTATTAATCAATTAGAATTTTTCCCTTTTTATTTTTAAATTTATTCTTTGATTTGAGGCAATCAGTGTCAAGTTGTCAATGTCTTAATGCTGCTTTTAAAAGATTTTAGGAAACATTTAATGTAAGACGAATGTACCAAACATTGAAGATAACTTATTTTCTGAAAATATATAATTTGAATGCTTTCAGGTAGAAAGATTTCAAGTGCCTTTTAAATTAACATTTAATGTCTATCTTTAACAATCTTTAATTTTAGCATATTGTTTTCCACACAAATACGTTTGTTTTTAACAAATAAAATACCTTGAAGGAATCATTTATTTATAAAACATATATGCATGGATTTCGTCTGTTTATACATCTCTGTGGACTATTTTTTTATTCTAACCTTTTGTAAAATAATATCTGCCATACACTCGTGCTAGGTAATTTCCACGAGAAATCTACCATAAAGAAAAATAATTGTAAATTGTTGCACAAGTGAATATAAAAATAGTTGCCAGTGCTGAACCGTAATCAAAGGACTAATGAATTTTATTCATTTAATATTCACGGTATTTTGTGTTTGTTTATTTAGAATTTTAGCATATTTTTATGAATTTTGAATATTTATATTTTCTCAAAATATTGAAAAGCATGTTTATTTTGAGATTTAAATCACATTCGTGTTATTTATTTTGGCATATGCTTATTAGTTACAGGTCATACATGAAAATATATAAAGCAGAGCTGACACAGGCGACTATTTTTATATTCTATTCGCACCACTATTTAAGAAAATAATAGATTTTGTAGTTTGTTTCTCTTTTATATGTTGCCAAAGAATATGTGAAATTTTTTTGTTTTGAGAAAGTGGTGCGAGATAGACTTAAAAAATAGTCGCCAGTGGAAGCCCTGTAAAGGTATGCTTTAGTAAAAAATTATTATTATTTGTTCATACTTACATAGAAGAAATACAGCATTATTTATTTTATGAAGCAACGCCTATTAACCTTTTGTCTGTCTAACCTTCTATTACCGGCTATAGAAGCTTAAAACCTCATACTTTAAGTACGGCGATATCTTGGAATTTCCCCCCCCCCCCTACATTGCAGTGACCGAAACCTTTGTCCAGAAGTGGGGAGAAGTGTTGGGTGTGCATTGGAATCCAGGGTTGTCGTATAATTCCAGGAAGTATTGAGTAGGTTGTTACTTTTGCCAATTATCCTTATTCTTGATCACTTTCAATGTTATATCTAACACAAGTGCTAGATCACGAGGAAAGAATTAGTACGTATGAATAATGAATCATTAGGACAAAGTATTTTGATAATTTCCTGATCAGCATTGTGAGATACAGTTATTAAAATATTATAGATGAACTCACATTACAAACTGTATTGACAAATAAACTAAAATTAAATATATGTATATTTATTTCAACATTTATAAATAATAAAAATAATAATATATTTATAAACACAATCGATTATGATATAATATATTATATTAAAGTTTAAGAGATTTTTTTTTATTTGTACATTATATGGTATGTAATTAATTCTAAAACTAATATTCAGTGCTTTCAGGGGGCAAAAAATAACCAATACTGACTATGAGCATGTATTGCTAACAAATTTTACTTTATTTAAATTGTATATCAGCTTAACAATAACTTAGTATGTACTAACTAAAATTTGTTTGTGAATAAATAAATTTATACAAATACAAAAGAAAAAAAAATTATGTTACATTATAAGAGGTAAAAATTATTATTAAAAAAAGTTACACGCTGTCAAAACATACTGCAAATGATATGGAGATCTACAGTCTTGTAGAATATAGACTGCATAGCATTTATTTCTATAATTTTTACGGACATGCACACACACAAAAAAAAAGAATTCGGTTACAGTAGTTTATGAGTGATTATTGCCGATAGTGTCACTTTCTGTCTAAATTTTTAAACATAAAAATATGATACATTCAGGCATATTGAGGGAAGTGATTTGGAATCAAATAGTTTTTTTTTAATACTTTCCGATTAATAAATTACATCTTCAGTCATAAGCAATTGTTGTCTTATGACGGTAGTTTTTTCTTTTCCTGCGCTATCGTATGCGGAAATTCGGTTGAAAACGCTAACTTTAACAGAATTTTTCTAAAAAAAACTCCTGTCTTTACCGAAAGACAAAAAAAAAGAACACATTCGATTTTATAGTTTGAAAATACGAGTACTTGATTAATTTTCAAACAAAATATGTGTCAGAATGTGGCCAGTGTGAATTTCAGAACAGCCTTAAAACTTTTTTTTTCAGTAGATTATGTGTTATGTAATAAATTCTAAACCTCCTTTTCAAGGCGATGCAAAAAAAAATAAAATAAAAGCTTTATGGCCTAAGAGCATGTATTATTTACAAATTTTATTTTATTTAAATAATATTCCCGCTTAACTATACCTTAGTTAGTAGTATGTACTAAAATTTGTTTGCGAATACATAAATTCATACACACACGCACAAAAAAAAAAAAAAAAAAAAAAAAAATGTTGCATTATAAGAGAAAAAAATCATTATTTTTTTCAAAAAATGTTCCACTCTATGGACTGCATAGGATTTATTCGTGCATTTTTTTACTGCACACACACCAACAAAAAACCTCTAATTTACAGGTATACTGATTGAAGTGATTTGGAATCAAAGTTTTTTTTATTATATATATATAGTTTTCGATACATGAATTTCATCTTGAGTTATAAGAAATTGTTGTCTCATGACGGCAGTTTCCTTTCCTGAGCTATCATATTGGGAAATTCCGTTCAAAACATCAACTTTAACAGCATTTTTATAAAAAACTTTTTCCTTTAACGAAAAACGAAAAGAAAAGCGTTCGATTACATAGTTTCTAAGTAAGAGTGCCTGCTTATTTGATACATTTGGAAACGATATTCCCAAATTAATAAGGAGTGTTACAGCTCATTTCTACAGAGATCCATAAAATTATTTGAAACTGATATATATTATTAAAATGTATTCTTCCTGTGAAATGTGGAGTCTATAGCGTTTATTTGTTAGTTTTTATAAGGACAACCCCCCCCCCCCCTCCAAGCGCACACACACAAAAGAATAATTCGTTATTGCTATGGGAGTAAAAATCGTTTCGAAGTGAAGAAATAGCATTGTGCTATTAGAATATGGCACAGAATACTGAGAAAATGATACCACACATTCCACATACAGGAATAGGCAGTGGGAAAATGGCATGGTGCACTCTAAAACCGTCAAACTGCAAAAAAATATTGTTTTTTTTTTTGGATGGAAGATTTGGGGGGGGGGGGGGTTGGAGTGAGTGTGGGAGTAATTTGATGAATTGCTATTTATTTATTGTTATTAGAGGGCAATAAATGGGGCAAACGCACAGTTTTAAAGACTTAAAACTTTGTATAATTGTTTTGGGAGGAGTGTGCAAAGGGCGAAGTGGATATTTTAGGACTGATAATTTTGATAACCGATTGTTTATTTATTGTTACTAAAGAGCCCCACTTAGAACAGAAGATTTTTTTAATACAGAGTTTTAAATATTTTAAACTTTGTATACTGGGGGAGCTTAAATTTCGAGGAGAGGGGCTTCTAATTTAGATGATTAATTAATTAATTATTATTATTAGAGAACAACAAATAGGTCAGCAGAATTTTTTAGAGTTCTCAATATATGAAACTTTTTCTACTGAAGGTGTGTGTGCGTCCACATTTTCTTCGTTTAATATCTTGTCAGCAGTACAAGTGAGAGATTCCTCACCATCAAATTCACAATCTGAATCACTGTCAGCATAATTCTCTGCATCGCATTCATTCATAAGCTTTAGAATCTCAGCTTGGCTGAGATCCTTAAATCTGGGAGCCATAATAAAGAAGATTTCGTGATTATAAAATTTTCTATAGCAAAATGCGCTCCTCTTTTCAAATCTACTGATAATCTATTGACGTGTTAAAAGAAGCTTTCGCCAAAATACTTGTTTTTCTCCCCCGAAGAATCGCCAACTGTAAAAACTGACCCCTCCGTCCAATGTGGGTGGGAAACTTTCTCAGGGAGCGTTGAAACTGACAGCTGAGTAATGACTTTTTCCTCCAAAAAGGGGGTCGGATGCCTCGGTAAGGAGTTTCACCAGCGCCGTACTGAAAGGATATTTCGCTCTCGGTGAACCATCTTACCACGCCGTACCGAACAGGCTAATAATCTTTGTAAAAAGTATTTTTATATTGCACATTTCCTGATTTTGCATAAGAAGTTGCACTTGAGAAATGCACATAAGAATGCTTAAATATCAGTTATTAAAAGTTACTGCAAGGATTAGAAGTAATGCTTGTTAGATAACAAAACTCAAAATAAAAACACATTTCTGTAGTGTTTGGTGTCTTCGGATACATAATATTTAATCTGAAATAAATTTTTAATTGAGGGATAACAGATTTTATGTTCTTAGACCGAGTTATATTCAAATTCTAATTTCTATCATTAAACAGGCGAAACATGTTTATTTTAAAAAATATGAAAAAGTGGAACGTGTGCGAGTACAGCTTGTATAAACTTTAGCTTGGTTCGTTTCCGGTTTAACCCTTTCGCGACGAGCGTCCTTTACAGAATTTTTTATCTTTTACCACCGGTTTCTCAAAACAGTCATTTTCGCCTAATTGAATCGCAGAATTGCTGTCATTAAATAAGGCAAAGCTTACAATAAAAATAATCGAGTATTCTGAGCATCTTCTGCGTCACGTATACGTGTCGCTCGTCTCCAAGGGGTTAACATTGGCTGTTGACTCTAAGTTATCTTTCTTCCGTTTTGTTCTATTTCTTTTCAAAGTGAAGAAAGAAAATCTATTCTTTTGAGAGTTCTCTCCTTTTAATGGTACATTTAAGGAGATGTTCCATAGCATTAAGTTTTGCATTAGTAAGCTTAAATTTTGTTTTTTAGAATTTTCCCATTAATAAGTAATTTTTGAGAAAATATAAAAACAACTTCAAGGGATTACATCTTACTTTATTTCGCGAATGTTTATTTACTGCACGCCGGTTGGAATGTTTTAGTGAAACTGATTTGGCACAACAAAGTTTATTTTGGCTACCATATTATTAGTTACATTTACTTTGAATTTAGTTGTTGTCAATATTGCTCATTTCGACGCGCATTAGACGATCCTATTTGAAAAGTTTTGACGTTTGTCTTTGTACGAAAATATGTACGATACGAGTAGTCTTTTAAAAAACATAAAATAATAGTGTGTACTTTAACACTAAATACCAGGGCTGCGGAGTCGGTGGGTAAAATGACCGACTCCGACTCCGACTCCGACTCTGACTCCGACTCCGGGACGTCTAAAGTACTAGTATTGCCTGTTGATTCCTATTATTCAGATTGCTTTATTAGTGTCATTTGTTTTGAAATAGTAATAGTCGCTTTATAAAATTTGTCATTAAATGAAGGAAATATTACTATTTAAACAATGGCAGCAATCAAGCAATCAGAATTAAAAAACACTCAACTGGCAATACTACAACCTGCTGTTACATTCCTGTTTGACCTTGAAGTATTTGATGTGTATATTTTTGGATGAATTATGGGTATAAGAAAGGAAAACTCTTTTACTGCAGCGGTAAACTTTTGACAGTATTTTAGTATAAAAAGTTTCACATTTTTTCACCAAAATATGGGTGAGAGGATGTTTAAATTTGGTTTTATACCTATTCCTGCAGACCCAAAAAATAGGAAGCAAACATTTTACAGTTTAAGCATCATTTGGGGTCTCCATACGCCGAAAAATTACGGGAGAATGCAAGAAAAGTAAAAATGAAAATTTTACTATTTTAGCATTAATTCTGTTCTCACGGCTTCGTAAAAAAGGGGCAGAAATTTATATTTTCAGCGTTATTAATTGTACAATTTTGGGTCCTGCAGACTCAAAAAATCCAAATATTGAAATCTAAAGAAGTAAATAAAATGGAAATTTTACTATTTCAGATCCCGCTGACTTGGAAAAGAAAATGCAAAATGTTGCAATTTTGAAGTTATTGTGTCTTTCAGACCCGAAAAATTCCAATGTAAGGGAAGAAAAATAGAGAGGAAAATTTTGTATTTCCTGCATTAACTTTATAATTTTGGCTTTATTTTGCGTCTGCAAAACCTGAATATCGAAAGGAGAAAGATGACTGAAATTTCACTATTTCATCATTATTTTGAATACTGCAGACTCAGGAAAAAAAATTATAATTTCACTTTTTTCGGGGGGGGGGGGGGGGGGTCTATTACAATTTCAGCATTACTCTTGGTCCTACAGACCTGAAGAATCTGAGGGAAACAAGAAAACAAAAGGGAAATGTTTTCTATTACAATGATATTTTGGATTCTGCGGACTCCAAAAAGAGCAGAAACTTCCAATTTTTGCATTACCTCGGGTTCTGCAACCCCCAAAAAACAAGAGAAAGTACTGCATACTAACATAAAATATAAACTGGTAATATCAATTAAAAGCAGTTTTCATAAACACTGTAAACTGGACAGTATATTGGACCTGTTTAAACTAGGTTTCCTTGTATATATAGTCCAAATATAAAAATAATAATTCAGTTCATAAATTTAAAATTACATAGAATTGGTTTAATTTCACTTCAAACAATTTGGAGTCGGAGTCAGAGTCTGCCTGTTTTTTAGTGACTCCGACTCCGACTCTTTTGTCCAAAAATAAGTCCGAATCCGCAGCCCTGCTAAATATACTACAAACCGGTCTTTTGACCGATAACAAAAGAAAATATGTTGATTCGAGCCAGAAATTTCTTTGGAAAATAAATTGAAAATTAATCATTGATTAATGTTATATAAAACTGTTAAATAGTTTCTAATAAATATTCTGGTGTAAAGCATTTTTATAAAATTTTAGTGAAATTCCCGGTACGTTTAGTAATAACAACATTTTCAAGTTTTGTCGCGATTGGACAAATTTAGGAAAGTAAGCGTCGAAATAGTAAACGAAAAGACAAGAAAACAAACAAGTAGACAAAGTACCATTTGCATCCAAATGAAATTGATACAAGAAGTACAACCACATTCTATTAAGCATCGGTCTGTTTGGGTCCTATTGTTACGGGAAGGATGTCTTCAGCGAGGTATTTTGTAGCCAACAAAAAACAGAATTATAATAAATGGAGTATCTGAGTGATTACTCTCACATTTTTTTTTAATATCGTGTGTTTCGTTCTTGTTTAGCGCGCGTGACGTTGCTAAGCCCACATCGGCGTTTTTCCCCAACCGACCGTACTCCTCTTTCCTAAGCCTACCACGGCGTTTCATAGGAGCGTTTTTCGTTGGAGATGTTAATCCGGTGACATCGTTTTAGTTCTGCGTGCAACCGGAGGCGTGGCTTCGTAGTTGGTGCTTCCTCCGTGGCAGCGCTGCTGTAGAGGATGTATTTATATTGAACAAACTGAGAATTGTGTTTTCGTTTCTACTTAAATCATTTGTCTTTTAATATTTATCGTCAATTTTTAATTAACTAATGAATTTAAATTTTCTCGTGATATTATTTTTGGGCACCCCCCTCCTTTAGTTTTTATACCTGTGCAACGTAAATTGAATGAGAATTCCAGTAAAAGTTATCGGTTAATGAAGGTGTACTCTTTTTAGGGTTTCGTTCATCTCACGAAACCCTATTACCCCCGCTCCGTTGTCTGTCCGTCACAGAGCCATTCTCAAAAAGTATGTAACTTACAGAGTTGAAACTTAGTGTATAAATCTGAATAGCAGCTGTGAAAAGCTCAAAATATTGAAATTTGAAAAATTCGTATTATTTTAATAAAGAGAGATAAAAACCAAAATTCTAACAGCCTTTTCCTATTAAATTGAAACATTTTTCATTATAGCAGATGCCAAAGATTTAAAATCCACAATAAAATTCTTTCTAAAATAATTAATTTTCTATCAGACGATTTTCACGTGAAAAATGAAAATGAAATAAAAAGTTTCACCAATTGAAAAAAAGATAAATATGAAATGAAATTGATTGACGTCATAGTCGTAATAAAACGGAAAATGTGTAAGATTTCTCAATAATACAAGGAGTATGAGTATCTGTAAGTGAACAAAGCAGATGAATTTCACGTCATTAGAGAATTAAAAAAAAAATCTGACGTCATATAGGAAGTTTAACTAATTTTTCAAATGTTTGAGAATAATACAAAGCGAGTATCAATATAAATAATAGAGAATAGTAAATATATGAGTTTGAAAAACATATTTAATCGTGATAAGAATCCGATTATGGAAATATTCGCATATTTTAACATTTTGAAGGTGTACAATTTGTTTAATTTTGAAATTATTTTTTTAAATATTGCATTTAGTCCGTATGACGGATATTATTATGTCAGAATATAATAGCGGGCTTGGACCGCTATCCGGCATGTTTAGATAATCGAAAAAATGAAAAAATGGACCGGTAAATTTTTACTTTATAAAAAACATGACTTTTTTTTGTTGTTGTTGCTAAATGAAATTTATTAAAGAAAGGATAAAGTGTTTTGAAAGGAAAATATTAAACGAAACCCTTTGAGCGATCTTCGATCACACTTACCCACTTGTTTTTAGTTGCTACCGTGCGACGTCCGGGTCTACAGTACCTGCTTCGGATTGCCGGCAATAATTTTTTAATAATGCTTCCTTTAATTAACCCCTTCTTCCATTAAAGTGATGCATTTACTTTTTTTAATTTTAAGATTGTCTGCATTAAATTAATGAATCACAAAAATAAAATTTAATCGTCATGGATTCTTCGAACGATCGCCAGCCATCTAAGATATTGCCTTTTTGAAATCTATAAAATAAAAGGATTTTCCGTTGAATAATTTCATTCCTAAGAACAGTGTTCCAAATGGGAAAAATTGATGTTCTGCCTTCCTTCTTTAATGAAATTTCAAGAAAATAAACAGATCTTTCTCCAACCTTATGTGTTTTTTATTTCAAGTCATCGATGTTTTTTCATAAAGTAAGATCTAATTTAATATATCATTTTCTCTTCTTTAACTTTTGACCTCAAAGAATTTCTCACGGGATTATTGTGTTCTCAACGCAAACCATTTCCTAATTCCACTAAAGATCAGAATCAATTATAAATTATTAATATTAACAATTAATTACAAAATAATTTTTCAATATTGTTATTTACACTACAGAATCCACGTAAAAGGTTTACGTAAACATACATTAAAAGTGAACAAACTGAGTGTATAACTTATTTTGTCCGAAATTGTTTAATACTACATTGCGAAGTGGTGTATGTATGAATCAACTAAAATTTAACGTTTAATAAATAAATCCAGCTCTTTGCTACCACTACACATAAATAAGAATAATCGTCTTATGTAATCACAATCGCTATTAAATAAAGTAAAACATTACTCTTTAAAAAATTCTACTATATAACTCTAATTTTAAGTATAAAAATAACAAACTTCCAAAATAAAAATTCGTGTAGTGCATTGTTAAAAATGCTCATTGAAGCGTTCCACTTTGTGTAGCTCAGATAATGATGATGTTAGCATCAGCAATAGAGTAATAAACTTTAAAATATTTATTATGGATTTTACCCGTTATTTTATATAATATCCCTTTTCTTTAAAACCTATCTAAAAAGTTATACGTGAACATACATTAAAAGTGTACAAACTGAGTGCATAACTTCTTTTGTCCGAAATTGTTTAATAGTGCATTGCGCAGTGGTGTATGTATGAATCAACTAAAATTTAACCTTTAATAAATAAATCTTGGCTACCACTATATTTAAATAAGAATAATCGTCTTATGTAATCAGAAAAGTCCGCTACTAATTAAAGTCAAACATTACTCGTTAAAAAATTCTGATATATAACCCTAATTATAAGTATAAAAATAAAAAACTTCCAAAAGAAAAATTCGTGCAGTTCATTGTTAAAAATGCTCATTGACGCGTTCCACTTTGTGTAGCTCAGATAATGATGATGTTAGCATCAGCAATATAGTAATAAACTTTAAAATATTTATTATGAATTATACCCGTTATTTTATATAATATCCCTTTTCTTTAAAACATATCTAAAAAAATTATCATAGAAAATTTATTCATGAATTGACTAGACCTCAAGATATTTATTGCCTTTAACCATAATGCTTTCAAGTCTTGTCGTGTGACAATTTCAATATCGTATACTTATAAAGATTTCTCTTTTGTTGTGTTTTTATGTATATAAAAGTTTTTAAAATCCATTCAATTCAAAACTATTCCCTTTTATTATATTTCTCTCATGCATGCTTTTAATGCTTATAAAAGCTGTTAAGGAAATTTATTTTGCGAACATCACCTGATTTAATAAACTATAAAATTGTTTTATTTTCCATAAATATGTATCTTCAATGCTTTCATCTAGCAAATTTTAAAGTATATCTTAATCGTAAGTGACAGTATAAGCAACATTTTATGTTTACTTTTAACAAAAGTGCATGATTAAAATACCGAAAATAGAAAATATATTTCACTATAATAGGATTATTTCAAACAGAGAATATGCATTGACAGTATTATTAATATATGGTATATAAAAATGGGTTAGTTAGCCTATTTAATACATTTTATTTATCAAAAGTTAAACATACCTTACAGTATTTTAACTTTTCAGGATCATTTAGGATTATAACATATTTGTATGCATGTTAAATATTTAAATTTCTTAAAATATTTAAATATGAGATTTTTTGTTGTTGTTGAAATAAAAAAAACATCATCTTTTTATTTATTATAATTTAAATATCAAATAAGAAAAAACATCAACATATATTAGATGGATAAAATAAATTATTTTAGTTTTATACTTCCAAACGAAGAAATACCATATCGTTTACATACATGAAACAATATCTGTGAAATTATTTATACTTTTTTTAAAAAATTCTAAATAATAACTAGCAATTTTTCTTAATTTATGTACGATTTTGTACTCAAAGAATGCATATTTAAATGCAAATTATCGAAAAATGCATTTAAAGTATTTCTTAATTAGGATTTTTTAAATTCTAGAAAATCATTACTTTTGTTTTTAAACTAAATGTTTGATTTTTAAATTATTTGTTGCTCTTAATAGGGTTCGTACGGATGCTTACTTTTGAATATCAATATTTCCTAAAAGTAAATTATGCCTTGTGAAATTGCAAAATTATATGATAGAATAAATCTAAATTTTCTTTTATTGAATAGCGGTATTTAAAACTAAGAACCGTTACGAACTCTGTTCAAAGCAACCAGTTATCAAGTTTGTCAATGTCTTGATGCCCGTTACCTGTAAAAGCTTTTAGTATATGTTTGACACGTATTTAACACACGGAAAAAATGCCGTATTTCCTGAAAATATCAAATACTTTTTGCTTTTAAATTAAATTTTTGATTTTTAAATTATTTTTTGCTCTTAATAGGGTTCGTACGGATGCTTACGCGTAAAGCATTACTTCCCAAAAGTAAATTATGCTTTGCGAAATTGCAAAATTATGCGATAGGAAAAATCAAAATTTTATTTTAATGAATAGCGGTATTTAAAAGAAGGAACCAATCAGAACTGTGTTTAAAGCAACCAGTTATCAAGTTTGTCAATGTTTTTATGCTCATTACCTGTAAAAGCTTTTAGCATATTTTTGACACGTATTTAATACACGCAAAAAATGCCGTATTTCCTGAAAATATAAAATTTGTGTTCTTCCTTATAGAAAACTTTTAATGTATTTTCAGCTTAACACATTATTGAACTGTCACGAGTTAACTCGTGTTTGTATCACCAAGCATCATGGACTAAGGACGTGGCTTTTACCAAACAGAAAATGCATTTATTTTATGCTGTCCATGTTTTATTAGATTGTAAAACGTTTTATATTGAATCCGTACATTGAATCATATTTACCAGGGCTGCCACAGACGACAATGTTTAAATTCTACTTGCACCACTATTTAAAAAATAAAATAAAATTTGTAGTGTATTTCCCTCTTGCGCATGTTTTGAAATTCAATGTAAAAATATTTTGTTATGAAAAAGTGGTGCGAGATAGAATGAAGAAATAGTCGCCTGTCCCTGTGGCAACCTTGATTTACTGATGCATATACTTGAAAAAATTATCTAAAAAAAAAATCTATATAATGAAAGACTATCAGAAGAGGGCGGAGCTTCTTCTGTTTTCAAATCAAGATTTCATAAAAAATCGCCAGTTAACAAAGTGCTAAGTACCAGTTTATGTTTTATCTTTAATAATATTTTACGTTTAAATTACAAAAAATTGAATATAAACTTCTGATTTTGTACGACTATATTTAACAGATTTAAAATCCTGAAAAAGTAATTGATTTGCAATGCATAAATATTTGAATTTCGTCAATTTAATATATTTTTTTTATCCAATTCCTAGAATATTTTAGGGTTTTTTATTTAGAAAAGTAGCATATTTATTATTCCTTTGCATTATTTTATTTAACTCAACTTGGTTTTTTTGTGTAAAGAGGAAATTCTGTAATCGACTTTTCTCTTACTTCTTTATAGGTTAGAATTATACATATTATGTATACAGGTGTGATTTCGATGACAAACACATATTTTAATATTTTTAGTGCTTAACCTTTTGTGACTCAACAACTCTATTTGAAAAATATTTATTCAGATGTTAGAATATATCATTTTAAACATGTAAAAATAATTTAAAATAAATCAAATTTGAAAATAAAAAAATATTTACTAAAAGGTACTTTTTTACATCTTCAATAAACATAAAATTACACACTTTTCATAAATGTTGTCATATTTCTAATAGAAAATTGTAACGTATACGAACGTTTCTCTGTAAAAAATCTGTTTTTGGCGTCTTCAGCCTTTTTAATTTGACAAAATTTACGAAGTTTATTTTAGCAATAACAATGTGAAACTGCTCAAATTATAAATAAAAATTTGGCATGAAAGAGTAACAGTCTGTTGAGAATTCTATGAACAAATTATGTTAACTAGTGTGTTGGAAAATAGCAACAATGAATAAAATCCTTTTTTAAAGCGCCTGTATAAGTAACATTGACTTTTCGGTATGTTGTAGATATGCAACGCGCAGATAAAAATATCTGAATAAGAATTATTATTTCAGACGTTTCTGGATTACCTAAAGTAAAAAAATATTCTTTCGGTATTTCCAGTATGGTTTCGGAATTTCTGAATAAAAATATAACTTCCTGAAATGGACGCATGTATGCGCTAATTCAAATGGGTTAATTACAAAGGGTTAATTATAAAGTAATAAATTAATCTTAAGGTACTTTTCAGTTAGCCGGCTGCGGATGATAAATTGCTAAACATTCTCTAGAGTTACAAGTTACAACTATATGCGAGTTAAAAAAACAATGAAGGTCACTATGTGCCACCTACGCTCGCCAAAATATGGAAATTGGCTGTGAAACTGCAACAATGAAATATTTTAGGCACTAACAACTAGAATATATATATATATATATAGTCTATAGGTCTATACGTTATATATATATTTTTAAAATACGCTTTAGTCAATTAACAGTTTAATATTAAACACTGATTATACGTTTAGTAAAATATTTTGAAATTCTGAATCTATAGTTTAAACATTGTTTTTTTTCCTGTTGCCATATATTACGAAAAAAAAAAAAAAAAAAAACAATTTTTTTTAAAATAATTTCATTAGTTCGCGCTTTCTACCAACTGTAAATGAAAGCGGGGAAGTTATCTTAATCGAAATCCCTGCCAAATTAACAAAAATAATGAAATGTTTTTGGAACAACATTAATGACACTCGTGGAACTACGCGTCATTTAAAAAGATAAACGTCAAATGCTTATTAATTTTTTTTTCTTTTTTTTTTTTTTTTTTTTTGTAACTTCTATATTTACTGAATATTTGTATTCTGAAAATATTTATGAATTTTTTTTTCTAGTGACATATAAAACATATTTAATTAGTTACTTGAATGAAGATAAAATATATACTTTGGAGAGAAATTAAATTAAGTTTTCAAAATATATTTAAGTACGAAGAAACACAGCAACATTTATGCACACGAAGTAATATCAGGTAAAAGTTTTCGATATTAAATGAAAAGTAATTTTCATTTTCCGAGTTTAATATATCTCAGTTAAAAAATATTTGTATAACCGCAAATTATTCAAAGATACTACATGATTTTAAAGTTATACTTGATAATTTGCATCATGTACTTGTACTTAATTCAAAAATTTAGTATTTTCAAAATATTTCTCATATATTTGGTGTTTTATGCTCTTAGTAGATATTTAATCTTAAATAACCTTACATTTTTTTAAATAAACATTAAACTTTCACACCAGTTTAAAAATAGCAAGTATCCCATTTGTATCAGGATTGCCAGATTGGACTTTTAAAAAAATTCAGAATTGAGAATTCACACCAGAAATTTATAGGTGTAAATTTTATTTTCTTTAACCCTTTCAGGGGCAAGCACTTGTGCTCCTGTAACGTTGAATTCCCACCGGAATTTAGGAAAGAATTTAGTTCAAAATAAGAATAAGCAATTTTCAACTTTTTCTCGTCAAAGTTAAAAAAGTAAAATTTGATTAAAAGTTTCTGGTTTGAATCGGATTAAAATTAGGTGGTATATAATATATACCACCGCCCCTCAAAGGGATGAAAGACCCTTTCTTACATTTCAAGGTGATAATTCTTCTTTCAAAATTACCGGTATAAATTTGAACATTCTGAATTTTAAAAAATGCCATGCTGGCAACACTGAATTGCATTCGATACATGCATTTCACTAATCTCATATTTTCTTTTTTAGGAATTAAAAGATTCCCAATAAAAATTTTTACTACAGAAGAAAAAGAATATTTGAATAAAAATATCTGAATAAGAATTATTACTTCAGACGTTTCTGGATTATCTAAACAGGGCTCTCAAATAGTAGGCCAACTGAATACCAATATTTTTAACAGAAAATTTCATGGTAGCTTTCTACAACATTTCCGCAAAAATTTACCTCCGAAGGTAGTTTCTGCAAAATTTGCAAGAAAAATCTAAAAATATTTTTTTTTCTAATAAAAATACCGGTATTCAGAAAGCGGACCATTTGGGAGCCCTGCCTAAAGTAAAAATTATTCTTTCGGTATTTCCAGTATGGTTTCGGAATTTCTGAATAACAAATAATTTCCTGAAATGGACACATATACGCAATAATAATGCAAATGGGTTAAGCAAGCAATAACAATTTCACCTCAAAAACATTTATTAATTTTTAATTTATTAATGTTTATCCTGGTTATATAACTTGTCTGCTGACTAAATTCTAAAGCACGTTTGAACACTTGAAAGCAATTGAAAAATATAAAGTGATAAAGCATTCCGAGTAGTTTATTAATTTCGTGTCCCGTAGGTTCTTTTTAAAAATATATGGTAAAAAAACATTTTGAGAGGGGAATAAAATTTTTTTTAAACAAGCAAAGAAGTCTCGTTCATATCATACAAATTATGCAGTTTTAGTATTACGGCTGAAAGTTTGTCATTTTATGGTGAAAACTTATTTATAGCTCTGTGTTTTCGAATAGCATTTCTTATTTCCTTTCTGAAGTTTGCGCAGTTCTAAAGAAAGTTCTTGAGAAACTAATGAACTATATACTAATTTGAAAATTTCTTTGGTAAAAACAGTTCAGTATATTTTGTCTTCCATAAATTACATAAAGTGTTTCAAGATAATTGTTGCATTAAATGTTTTTATTTCGCATCTTTCTCTATAAAATGAGACCTTAAAACAAAGATTTTTAAATAAAAACTTGTTTATTTTAAGATGTTTTCATCGAGCTACTCTTAAACTATTTTATAGGGAAAAGTTTGTATAATGCTTTTTAATTATTATTCTCGATAAACTTTTGAATTATTTCTTTTGAATTTATGTTACGTAAAAACCGGTATACTTTGTCTTCTAACATTTACGTAAAGTTTTTATGATCACTACCGTGCTAAACACTTTTGTTGCGTAAAACTTAACTTAAATATTGAAAATAAATGTATTTTTTAAAAACGTATCCCTATAGTATTTTAGTTATTTTTGCAGAAGAAGTTTTGTGCTAAACTGTCTCATAAGAATCAAATTAAAATCTATAGATAAATTAAAAAAGTTTACTGTATATTGCAAAAATTTGTATTAGAGTTTAACTTTTTCGCGATTTTTATATGTATTTTCTTTTGTTTTCGTATATACCACTGTGATGAAACTGTGTACCACGGCATACCTTTATTACAAAATGGCAACCACTATAACTTAACCATATATAATCTAAGAATTTCTGTGATTAAATAAGCTGAAGGTGAATGCAGCCCACAATTTGACCACGGTAGCATATATAATAACATAGCTGCCAATTTTCCTCTTCTTTCTTACTGTTAAACCTTAATCAAAATTTTTACCTTTAGTGATAAGAGAAAAGCGTAAAAACAATGGTGGGAACAATGCGCAGCAGTGCGCCGTTTGTCACCACTAAATATTAACAGCATTCCCCTTATTGTTATTACAGAATTTCTTGAGGTTTTATTAGCCGAAGTATACTATTAAAATTTAGTAATGACGATATATATGTCCACGGCTGTGTCTGTTTCCCACCAATCACCACCCCCTGAATAATAGGTCTGCACACTTGCGTAAAGATGGCGGCTGTCATAGGCGTATTTTTTTCAGTGTTTAACCCTTTCAGGGGCAAGCACTTGTGCTCCTGCAACGTTGAATTCCCACCGGAATTTAGGAAAGAATTTATTTCAAAATAAGAATGAGCAATTTTTCAACTTTTTCTCGTCAAAGTTAAAAAAGTAAAATTTAATTAAAAGTTTCTGGTTTGAATTAGATTACAATTAGGTGGTATATAATATATACCACCGCCCCTCAAAGGGTTAAAGCGTCTCTTGAATTTGTATACCAATAATGTTTAAAATTTTTCTCAGCCATAATTTTCTGAGTTTTTTAGACTGTTTAGTTTTGAGAATTTTCAGACTTATTTAAAGTCAAAGAAATCTTTAAGAAAATACTGGTTTTAAAATTCAAGGTACCGTACAAACGCTTAAAATAATCCGCCTGCGACAGCCGTCATTTTTGTGTCAGCGCATAGACCTAGTGCGGTGCACCAATGGTAAAAGTTGGCAGCTGTGCAATCCTTTTCCATCGCAAACCTCAACAGTGATAGCGCTGCTACTAGTGCGAGTAATATATATTGGATTGCCGGAAAATTCGTGCCGTTTGAGAAAATTCATTGGTATCGGAAATTTCTGCCCGCTAATTATTAGATGTTCGCTATCGGAATTAATGTTTAATAATAAAATGATAGAACTTTCCGGTACGAATTAATTTTCCCGAACGGCACGAAGTTTTCGGACAATAAAATAGTATATCTTTCTTTTAACGTAGGTATGTTAATGAAAACAACATTGTGTTTTTATATATACTTGTATGTGTTTTAAATGTAAATAATTTTGTATGACATATTTACCTTGTTTTAATTATAGCTTTTATTTTACTCCAAGATGTATTCCTTTATATAATCATCCTTCCTCGTTAAAATTGTCTTTCTTTGTCTTCTTTGATAATCAGCACAAACATATAGAATGATTTGAAAATAAGTATGCAGTCTCAGCACACCATAAAATAAGAAAAATGTAAATAATTTAATGTTAACTGTAACAAAGTTTTTATAGGTCATTGCAGATGTTCTACGTGTACTCACTGAGTCTACACGACGCATATCAATTCAATAATACATTTCCGCTCACACGCAACTTAATATACCTGAATTAAATCCAATTATATTGGTTATGATATTTATACATTAAAAGACTTATTTTTGCTGAAGATAAAATGTTCTCAATAATTGAATAATTATTCTAGTTTACGTATGTGTCTTTTATAAAAGAATGAAAGAAGTAATATTTTTAAATGAAAAAAATAAAATGTATTATTTAAAAAAAAAAAAATATGTCTGGTGCATAATACTATGCAAGTTACTCCTGAAAGTTTTATACCGTAAACCGGGTCAACTTTGCCACATTTTGTTTTTCCTATCCATCTTTTGCTTCTCATAATATTCAATAATGCTCCAAAATCGTCTTAAACCATTAGTCTTGAGCTCTAGTTTAAGAATATGTGGTAACATGTTAACTTCAGTAAACTTTTTTTTTTTTTTCGTAAAATTTTGTTAGCAAAGTTTCCTGAGAAACGGGGCAACTTTACCAACTGTCTAAAAACCAGTGAAAATCAACAAAATAACACATGGAAATTGAATTTTATAATTCAAATAATGTATTTAATTGTAAGTAATAAAAGTTTAAAATAAGTTTATTGTTTGAAAACTTACATGTTTTTAACTTGCTCCTAGATGCAAAAGCAATCTGATAAATCATGTTTATTTTAAAGCAGTAAAACTCCCATGCTATTTTAAATATTTTAATTACGTGAGACTATTATTAAATTTGAACGTTGTACATAAAGAAATGAAAGTGAAAACATGTTAATTTTTCTGCGCATGCGACCAGTGATTTTTAAAAATTTTCCCAATTCTAATTTTTTTTTTTTTTTTTTTTTTAAATGAAGTAGTAAATTGTCTGTTTTGCAGAGTGTATACAGTTGAATCAAACTGTGTAATAGAATTTTTTCCCCTATTTAATTCCGGGAAAATATTATAAATTCTATGAATAAATGAGGTGATTGGAAATTCTGAGATTTAACTATTAAATGGAAACTATTTTACATAAAGTAGTGGTGCCTTATTTCTTGATTATTTCAAGGTGGTTACGACGCTTACTTTGAAGTTTAGTGTAGTAAGACTATTCAGCGATGGATATTTTTCCTTTTTTAAATTATGTAAAGTTCACGATCACTGATGCATAAAATTAGGAGCCTGATTCACGTAGAGTAAAATTTCTATAAATATTTTATAATCGATTTTTTCGCCTTATTTAAAATAGAAATTTTTCGTTTATGTAAAGCAAGATTTTCTATACTAAAATATTGGTGATAATTGGCCCCTTTCTTAACCCTTTCAGGGGCAAAGCACTTCCATTAGTAAAACGTTGAAATGAATGAATGACACCAGAATTTACGTATAAATATTTTTCCAAATAACAAAAAGATATACTATTTCACATACATAAAAACGGAAATTTTTATACAAAAATTCTGGTACCGTTGTGTTATTTGGGAATAAAAATTATGTGGTTTCATAAACGTACCACCACTCTGGAAAAGGTCAATCGGCCCCTGATAAAACTCTTGGTCAATAGCAACCTTGAAAGCAAATATTTGTAATCAAAACATGGTTTTTTCTTCGTTTTCAAAACTTTTCTTAAGTGATTTTCTTTGAAAATTTTTGCCAACTTTAAAGAACTGTTCTACACAAACTTGTGAAATTTTATTAACGTACTCTCTGTACAATTTGTCATCTATAAATTATGTAAATATCTTTAAGATTATTGTTGTGCTGAATATTTTTATTGCGTAAAAAATATTTTTAAACTGCAACTGGAGATGCGTAAGTTCATTAGAAAATCTTTTTCACTTTATGTTCTAGTTTTTTAAAATTACTATTAGAATAAAATGCTCAACGTTTGAACTTTTTATATAAAAAAAATTAAAATAGAAAAAAAAATCCATATTCAGAGGGAAAAAAAAACTATTCAAAGTCAACTTTTGTTGTGTTTTCATTTATCAGTATAAGATTCTGTAAAATTTCTTTAAAAGAAGTTAAAACAGCAACATTAAATTGGTAATCGACCTTTTTTACACTCACATACACACTTAATTAAATTATACCCTATTCTCTTTCCTTTGACTTGGATAGTGATTTTTATAAGCTTTAAAAATATGAATGATATTGATCATGGACAAAAAACGTGATACGGATTCTTTTGTGCCTGGTTGCAGTACTCGATAAAAGACAGCAAACTAGAAATTATCCCTATTTAGCATACCATAAGATGAATCTCTGCTAGAAGATTGGAAAAGTTTAATTCCCTGATATGATAAAAAACTAACTTCAAAATCGGTTACATCTGAAATATACACCTAGAAGAAGATTTCATTAGCAGAAATTATGTTCATGTTGTCAATAGTGAAACGGTAATTTTGCTAGAGGTAAATCTATTTTTAAACCAGATGTCGCTGCGATCGCCCTATTATTGTACCGCATCGTTGCACGTTTATCGGCTACAGGTTTTTAGCACTTTTTAAAGCATTACTAGTTTGGCTTATTTTAAATTACGAAATTTCGCATTCATACCAGAAATTCCCTATAATGTTCTTTTGGTTACTTAATGGCAGATATTTCGTGATTTCTTAAAATAGAAATTTTTTTTTTAGAATTTCCGGTTTGAATTCGAAAATTTTGAATTAAAAAACGATAAAACCGTTTTCCACACTATGTAGTCTAGGAGGCTACGTCTTAGCTCTGGTAATTGGAAAAGGAGCAAAAGTTTGAAATTAAATAATTTGTACGACTAATGTCGTACATCTCTTGAAGCTAAGGAGTGTAAACATTCTGTAGGATTTGATGGAAGTTGTTTTGCTTTCTATATAATAAATTTTGTTATTGTTTCTGGTGTCCGTTTTAAAATAAATTGATTCTACATATGTTTTCTTTAAAACAGTTAATGTGATAAGTAGAAATTGCATTAAATTATTAATTTTAGAATTTATAAGGAACGCATAAAATACAACGAGAAAACGACCATTAGCTTTTAAATATGTTTGTCTTAATGCACCTTACGTGTCAGAATTATGTTTTCAAAAAATAAGTAGAGAGTTGGAGAAGAGTATAATGTTTTTTCGAAAATTTTATACCTAACGAATTTGAGTTATATTTTGTTTCACTGTTATTGCTAGTTTTTTATAAATTGGATTTGAAATCATTTCCAAATTTCACCTATATACACTCATACATAAAAAAAAAAATGGATTGATAACAAAGCTATCGCAGGGGTAAAAAATCATTGCTATGGAATTTTTTTCAACTTATGTTAGAAAAAATAAAATATTTGAAAAAAAAAAAAGTAATTCTCTATTAATAAAATAAGTTTAAGAGCCCATCTTCAATCAGAAATAAGTGTAAATTTAAACATTTTCATTATTAACAAATACTTTTGACAGCAGAATACGAGCACAACCTCAATTAGCATGAATATAAGTTTTCCGGTAAGAAATTTGTATGAATACTTCCAGAGATATTTAATTTAAAAAAATTAGTAGTCTTTCTTAACACGTTACTTGTTATCCACACGTTCTTTCTTTATAAATCTGGGGGCAATAGCATTATCTGGATTATTCTGTTTTCTTAATTTAAAATTTGTAATCGAGATTATGCCACTTTAGGCTAATTGGAGAGTGACTAGTTGTTTTCCACCAGTCTGATAATTTCCAGGCTTATTGCGATGAACCCATGCAATTTCAGACTAATTGAAAAATGACCATTTATCTGTCAATAACCCAAATTATTGTCAGGCTTATTGCAAACTTAAGCAGTTTTAGTGTAATTAGAAAATAACTAACTGTCTTTCTAAGCAGCCTGGTGTTATCTAGCGTTTCGCAATAATAAAGGTAGAGAATGTTTATACAAAATTTTAGTATAAACAATAGCAGCAAGAACTTACAATGTTTATAAAAAATGTATGAAAATCTTACTAGGAAATGCATAAAGAGGTTGTCAATTTTATTCTAAATTTAACGTTTTCACAATTACCTTCTTTGTTGATAGATATTTAAAAATGGCACATGAAGCATTTTATCTAGTATAGTACAGATAATGCTGATTCTCGTAACAGAAATGCTAATATATTAAAACACTTTAAATATATTTATTATGGTAAGTACACGTCTTTCCTTATATCCTTCTTTTTCTATAAAACATATACACGTAAAAATATACACAAGAGAATTTTTGTTCTTAAATACATTGCATCCAAGATAGTTATTTACGTTAATTATAAAACGTTCAAGTTCATTCATGTGACAGTTTTACTATCGAATATTTTTTTAAAGAATCGTCTTTGTTGTATTTTGATGATTTTAAATGTTTTGTAAATCTACACAGTATCAACGTATTACATTCTTTTGAATTGGGTTGTTTGGAAAATTCCTTCTGTTTGGGGAAGCCAATTCGTACCTGAAAATTCTACCCACCAATTATTAAAAATTAGATATCGGAATTAATGTCTAATAACATGATAGAATTTTGCGGTACGAACCACCTTTCCCAAACGGAAAGAACTTTCCAAAGAACCCAATATTTCTACCACGCATTTGGTTGTAGTTCTTGTAAAAGGTGTTAAGTAAACTGATTTCGGGATTTTCAATTCAAAGCTATCTGCGTTCAATGTTTTTAGATAAATAATTTTTGGAAGATTTTAATCTAAAATGACAGTTTAAATAACATTTTGTGTTTACTTTCAACAATTTTATTTTATTTTATTTCATTTTAGTTTAGTTTCGCAAACACGAGTCAATTTGTATTTCTAGCAGCTCATTATTATTTGACATGCACCTTGCTGTCTCACGGCTCCTCACCTTTTTTTTTGCTATGCAATGGTACCGACCGACCGTTTGACGAATGCCAATCATTTCAACTCTTCCGTAGACTCTTAGTACAGAGACATACTGTTTACAAGAGTGTGATCTGGACGTTCGTGTTTTAACACCTGTTTTAATTAGAAATCCTGATGAAGGCTGGGTTCACAGCCGAAAGTGTTCGGTTTATTTTAATGTTTTAGAATCTAATTACAGTTTTAATGATCTTTTAGGTAATGGAATCACATGTTTTGCGTGTACTTTTTATTTTAATTTGACAAAGATGAATTTAAGCATTCCGAACTTGTTTTATATGTGAAAAGAAACCGATACCGGAAAATTATGGAGTGCGCTGAAATAACAAAAAGTTTTAAACATGAACGTCTTCATCTAGATTGGGAACTTGTGAAGCTCCGCTTCTTAAAATGGTGTAAATCATATAACTAATATACCAAAACTTTTGCAGTTTAGGAATCACACACTTGATGGTCATTTCGGAGGCTTTAAACGAAAATTTTAAATAGACTGCTTGAAAATTTCCATTCGACGTAAGTACAAATTAATTGACTTGAGAGCAGATAAAGTGTTTTACTTGTATAATTTAATGGTGACTTTAATTCCACCTATTTATATCGATTATTCTATGAGAGTTATTGAACATTTTCTTTCGATTCATCGTAGAGATAAAGTTTTAAAAATACGTAAGAAGGTGGATGATTTGGGTACATCATTTATTTTTGCGGACCACGGGATTGAACATGTAGAATATGTCAACATATCTGACAGACATTTTTAAAAAGAAGAAAAGGAAATTTTGTCAAAAGAACCAAAATTTATGTTCAGAAATAGTTTCAACATTAGGAATATCGTCACTGACTGTGAGCGAGTAGCACTGTTAATCAATCAGGAAAAGCGGGATGAAGCTAGGATCATGATATATACCAATTTAAGAGAATACATGGTTAAAACTGATTGAAAGAAGTATAAGGTTAACAAAAAGTTAATCAGATTAAAAATTTTCCTAGTTTCATTGTTTTAGAAACAGATAAAACAAATAAGTTAGCAGTAATGAACCACCACCAGTACATAGTAAAAATGGAAGCTTGTTTAACCCATTTTAGGCCAAGCATAGAAATTTTATAAAATGTGGTATTATTTGCATTGAAATTTCCTTAAATTACATTCATTAAGACACCAAAAAAGTTTCGTGCATAAAAAATAATATTTTAGTCAATTTGACGCTACCATTATTAATTTACAATTAATAATTTACCATTAAATTTAAATTTTAAAAAATTAAGTTTTTCTTATGGCATTTGTTTTATTTTTATTTTATTTACAGAACTTGCAACTTTACTCCATTATAAAAACATATGATTAATCTCAAGTGGAATAATTATACATTTTCAAAAAGTCGAATTTGTCAATAACCATTTCAAGTAAAAAACCAGCGTATTTTGAAAATTTCTCAACAGAAAGTGATTACTTCAGTTGAATTACTAATATTTTATAGAAGTCTCCAGAACCCTTAAAAATAGCAGAAAAATAAAATTAGTGAAAAATATACGTCACAGTGTTAATAAAGATATATTTATTGAAATGGTGCGTTTACGCACTTTTGGCCGAAAATGGGTTAAAAGAAATGGGATGTATACAGCTTAAGAAGGACATAAATAGTCAGATTCAAAGAAAGATAAATACTTTATTAAAGCACGGGTCTTGGAGATTCCTAATGAAAAGCAAATTGAAAATCAATAATAATCCTGTTACTCCACGTCTATTTGGACGCCTGAAAGATCACAAGAAAGACTTTTTGCTTAGACCTATCGTATCAAAATGTTCAAGCCCAACGTACTTTTTAGAAAAAGCATTCGTGAGTTTCCTAAATTACCTCCTTTCGCCATCTAAATGCAGTTTAAATTCAACGGGTGATTTCGTTAAGAGAATTGATAGTTTAAAGTACGCATATTGGCAAATTTAGATATTGTATCCCTCTTTCCATCAATTGACATGGTTGAAGTTATGGGGTCAATTCAAGAACGTATAGATAGATAAAGAGCAAATGTTAAGTTAAGGGATGAAAACTACAGTTATTTTTGCATTAAATTTAATAACAAGAAACAATATATTTTTATTTAACAATACAGTTTATAACCAACCAAATGGAGCGCCAATGGGTTTACCGATTTCCGTGATTTTTCGAGAATTTAAACTGCGACCTTATGAAGAAATAATTTTGAAACGTAGTGATTTTGTCCCCTCTTTTTGGTGTCGATATGTCAATGATATATTCATAGTATGGGATTATGGAATACAAGAGCTTCATAATTTTCCTGATGGAATTAACGATATGGATTCAAATATTAAGTTTACCTTAGAGGTTGAAGAAAATAATGAATTAATTTTTTTGGATGTAAAGTTAACCTTTGTACCCTGTTGAAAGTTTACTCAACGTTGATTAAAAACATTTCACATCAGAATTTGTTTAAGAAAATGATTTAACATATTTATTTAACGTAGGTCTTTGTAGCATTTATTTAACTTACTTTATGAAAAGAAAATCTGGTTCCAATCGAATTAAATAAATCATAGAAGTGGTTCGATGCGTCCCATTCAGAGTAGAAGGTTAATCAGAAATTTGTCTAACCTGAATTTCGAACGGATAGATATAGGAAAATTCATAAATCGAATATTACTATCGCATATGAGAGCAAGTTCACAATTTAATTATAAAATCTCAGTGTATAATTTTTATGTAAGAAGGGCCTTTATGTTTTGTTGCAATAATCGTTTACAAATGGAACTTCATAATATCAGATACATTGCTCTAGAAAATGGATTCCCGTTTAATCTTATTAATAGATTAATTAGCTCATTTTAAAGTAACAAGCAATCAACCAAGAATAACTTAACGCAGAAGAAATATTGTAGTATAAACTATATACGACTTTTTGTGAAACTTCGGCACGCTCTTTTTGGGTATGGAATAAATTTGATAGCTAACCCCCCAATTAAAATAAATAATTTAATGGCCGGGAAGATTGATCCTGTCCCACCTGATGAAATGTCCGGGATATATTTCATTCCATTTAACACCGATAAAGATGGACAACTAGAATATATAGGAATGACAACAAGAAAATTGAAAGACCGTATTAATAAACCCAAAACAGATCTAAAATTTAACAAACCATTCACTGCTCTATCGAGACTTCACCAAAACCGAAACATTAAATTAGATTTTAATAATGCTAAAGTAATATGTCCTATGAGAAATTACTATGATTTAATAATTCGAGAATCTGTGAAAATTATAAATAAACATCGAAATTTGTGCAATGATGTACTATCTTACAATATTCCGAGTATATGGGATCTGATCTATAGAGTATCCGAAGATCTATAGAGTGCCGAAGTTATCCGAGTATATGGGATCTGAGTATATGGGATCTTAATCTGGGATCAGATTTCTCCGCTTTTCTGCATACCCGTATAATCTTATAGAAAATGTCTTTTTATTTAATCGTAACATTCTGCGATTTAACAGAACAACGTTTTCTCTACGATTATACTGGTATTAAAAAAAGCGGAGAAATCTCATCCCTGCTTAATTTAATCAAGGAACAGTAAAATGGGGTTTTTCCCCCTTTTTCCTTCTTTCCTCACCTTTTTACTTACCCATCATACGTAGTATAGGGTAAGTCTTGTAATCGTTTTGAAAATCGAAAAAAAAAAATTTGACGGATTTACACGTTTCAGACACTGGAGATTCCGAAAAACATATTTTTAGAAAAAAAAAATTGCCGTCCGTCTGTGTGTGTGTGTGTGTGTGTGTATACGTTCTATCTCCCGAAAAAATTGAGATAGAGACTTGCAATTTTGTATGTACTTAGTATGTAATAATGGGAAGAAGCCTATTTCATTTCAATAACCTCGATTAGCCGGAACTATTTTTTTCGGACTCTCGAAATATTCGTTCTGATAAAAGGTACATAAAAATTTTCGAAATGGTTTATTTTAAGAAATGAATATAAAAGACAATAAAAAAACATAAATTTTACATAAAGCATGAAGTCGATCGGATAATTAGTTGCCGAGATATTTGGAATCCTATTTGCCACACTCTTCGATTTTTCATGACCCTGTATTTCATCCAAATTTCACTTTAAAGATATATTTTAATTGGAGATTTGACGCTTAATCAGATGCAATAAACCGCTAGTTAATAGGATTATTTTTTGGAGTTATAAGGAAAAACCTCTTTCAAGCAATTCAGTAATCGAGCCTGTAAAGTTTGTGACGTCATCAAGCCATGATTTTATTTGAATTGCAATGCATTTTATAAGTAGTTTACACATTTTTATTTTAATATTTTACATTATGCATATCCATGATGGGTAAGTATTACGGTGGCCCCCAACGACTAGTTTGCTGTACAGTGGTACTGACCAACCGTTGGGCGAATGTGATTGATTTGAACTCTCCTGTAGGCTCGCAGTACAGAGACATACTGTTTAGAAGAATGTGATCTGGACGTTTGTGTTTTAACACCTGGGTTATTGCATACTATATGTGCAAATCAGCTCTGGCTGACATGTCATATATTTTTATGAAAATTAGCATATAAGCAGATCACATTTATTTATGAGTAAATGTAAAATAACAAATTTCAGGATTGTTTATTTAAGTATTAAAACTTGCATTAAAAGTTGATATAAGATCGTGGTTTTGTCTACATGCTTGAAATTTCAATTTTCATTATTAGCCTTAGGAGTGGAAAGACTTTATCAAAAATTATTTATAATTAAGAATGAATAATAAGTAACAGATTGGAGTAATTTAGAAACTGTCCTTTTATTCCATAACTAGCATGCTACGCCCGCTGCGCTGGGCCATTTTTCTAAATGTACCTTAAATCAAACAAAATGGCTTTGTATTTTAAAGGTATATGGATCTTCACCTACAGATGCTACCCTAGTGAAAATTTTCAAACGAACCTTGAATCAAACGTATTATATCAATGGACTTGAGCATGTAATTTAAAGCAATAGGGACGTTCACCTGGTCATTACTTCAATATTGCTGTAAACGATACGAACGACATTGCGTGATATTATATTATACATTTGACAAAATTTGGGCTAGTAAGAAGTAATTCATTTAGTTGATTATTTATAGTAGAGTTTGGTAGGGAAATGAGGCCATTATGAGATTATGACAACAGGAACTAAAATGTTCTCTTAAGTAATGTTCGGGTGATTCATTTTCGTCTGTAAGTTCTGAAACCCCGTCCCTCTTTCTTGTATCTATGTGAGGTTCTGGTAACATAAGTACAATCTCACTCTATGTTACGTTATATTTCGTAATATACGTCCTCTTCTGGCAAGTCTACTACGGTTTTTCCTCTTTCGATTCCAGCAGAGTAAATATAGTCAAAAATGTAATAAATTGTTTGCACATAAAGAACAGTGTTTAACTTTCATATTTAAAACAAAATAGTGAAACATAAAAAGTAGATTTTTAAAGCTGAAATAGTTTAAATAAAATTAAAATGACGCCATTTTCATTCTCTTTTCTTGTCTTAGACCAGTTGCATTCGTGTAACCATTAACCTGAAAAAAAAAGATGATTAACTCTGGTAGAAGAATAAACCTCTAGTTTTCATCCAATAAAATCTTCCTAATCTTCCATAATCTTGTCGATATTCAAGTTTGACGTCAAACATTAGAAGTGCTTGAAATGATATGGTTATTAATGTACCAGAGTTAGTTACAAAACGAAGTTATTTACGCGCCGAACTATGTTCCATTAAATAATGTCAAATCGCTTTTAATTCAATTATAGATCTTTCATTGACAAAATTCCATACCTTAAATAAAACTGACAATGATAAAGTCTATTATGCAAAATGTTTAGTCATAATCTTTTTGTGAATACTTAAACCGAAGTTTTCTTTGCATTTCTCTAAAGAGTATAATAACACACAGAAATAAATTCATTTGTCACCATGTTTATCTGCTAGGTCTGTATGTAAGTCGAAAATGCTTTATAGAGATTGAAAAGTTATCTAATCAGAATTTCAGGTACTCGTTTTTCTTATCCAGGCTGAAATGATAAATCGACAAATATTATTTATTCCATTCGCCAACATTGGCATAAAAAGTTTTTCTGTACATTAGAAGCATTGCTTTTTTGGTAAAACTTTGCTTCATAATAAAAAAAACCCCATAAATTTAGCAATCGCGAATTTCGAAAGTCGTCTAATCTTCTGTAATCTGAATCGTCGTCCAGAGTAACCTTCAAACCCAATCAAAACATCTAACAATATATGCCAACTGGCAGGTGACCGGAATACGGACGATTAGTCCAATATCTTTTAACAACTTTCCTGAAAGAAGGGAAGATATGCAGAAAAAACTAAAAAGAAATGACGAATCAAAAAGAGCATAGAAAATTTATTTCAGCAAGCAATTTTTATTGCAAAATGTTGCATTTTGTGATAGTAATAACGCATAATTGCAGATATCTCCTGAAGAATATTCTTTAGATCCTAACTTTTGACGCAGTGAATATTTCTGTAAGTGAAATTGGTGGTATATTAAAAAAAATAAATAAAATCAATAAATAAAAGAATAGACAATATTCGCTGATCCGAGTTCGAGGCTACAAAGATCATATGTTTGGTGAAAACAAATCGGCATGTTTCCGTAGTAAATTTTTAAATGTCTAAAATTTAATTAATTTACAATATGTGTTTGTGTGGCAGACATTCACTAAAATTAAAATATTTGATCCCATATTTATAACAATAGCAGCTATTTATGTAATTCGCATTTGAATATAAAAATTTACTCCAAAAAGGATCTTGTACACACGAAAAAAAAACACTATTGTTGCTAATATCGCTCAAGCTGATGTCACGCTTATGCATTTTTGGCTTAAAATCACATTGTTTGGCGACAAAAGTAAAATCGAAATCGTAAATAAACAAATAACATGTAACTCATAAATGCAGTCATTTTTACAATTACATGTGCTAGTTCCTCCTGTAAGTCATGGTAAGTTATATTTTAAAAAATAACAGAAAAAAAATGTGTACTCATATTTTATCTAATCAAATTATCAGATGCATTTTTGTTAACCTGACGCAAACGATAAATCGCCAAATATTGGTTTAATTCTAATCTCATGTATTTCAAATATTTTTAAGCATTACAAACATTCCTATGGGGTTTAAATTAAATAGTTTCGCTTTATAATATTATCCCTCATTAAAACAGTTTTTTTTTTCTTTCTTTTTCTCTTTTTTTGCGGGGGAGGGGTGGGGGTTTTAAATAAAATTAATAACATAATTTTTATTCAATTTTTCTATATGTTTGCATTATTTTCTGATATAAGCCGGTTTAATTCTTTCGCCAATGATAATGGTCGCCAAACAAATGACCTATGGTAACCTTATCATCCAAAATAACAGAACTTTCCATCATAATTCTATAACTAATCTACGTAGAACTATATTTTATATACTAAAATCTTCCCTGAAAAATTATCTATTCAACAGTGCAAGTTCCATCAAATTCCATTCAGCAGAACTCGAGTTATAAAGGAACGGAACGAAATTTCCGTTTGTGTTTTATATATATAGTAGATGAGAAAAATAAATAAATAATGAAAAAAAAATTGAGAGGAAAATGCAATTATTTCTATTATTTGTTTGAACATGAAGGAAAGGTCTTAAAATTTTAAATTTATTTGACGTTATTAGATAAAAGTATATATTTTAAATACAGAAACTTTCATTCTTGCCTTTTTATTCCTTAATGAGAAAAAAATGTATAATGAAAAATTTTGAGGAGAAAATTCAATTTTTCTATTACTTGTTTGATCATGAAGGAAAGGTCTTAAAATTTTTAATTTATTTGACGTTATTAGATAAAAGTATATATTTTAAATACAGAAACTTTCATTCTTGCCTTTTTATTCCTTAATGAGAAAAAAATGAATAATGAAAATTTTGAGGGGAAAATTCAATATTTCTATTACTTGTATGAACATGAAGGAAACATCTTTAAATCTTAAAATTATTTGACGTTATAGATAAAAGTGTACATTTTAAATATAGAAACTTTCATTCTTGCCTTCAGTTTATTTTTTCTCAACAATATTTTAAATTAGAGTAGAATAAATGATTGATTTGAATGGGGCAGTGGTTGAACAAACAATTATATAGTAATCATAACTCAATATAGACGGCATCATTAAATTTTTTTTGCAAGATTGTAGAAAAGGTGCACAATTTTGAAGTGAAATAGCACATAGAACGTAATAATTATTACCTTTTTGAACCCATTTTTGTTATGTTAGTAATCAAAAGGCAATCTTAAATTTTTGTAAGCATATCATTGGCTTATTGTACTTTAGGCTTACGCAATATTGTTAATGTCAGATTTTTCCTGCATTTGATTTTTTAAGTATACATAAGAGGAAAAATTGTGATTTTGTAATTTTTTTTAAAAGTTTCTAAGCTATTTTGAAGATGAAGAAAATAAATGGAAACTTCCAAATTTGAGAAATTTGGTTTTCATATGTAACACTACATCAGACATCAATTTCACATAGGTTTTTAAATTCCTTTGATTTTTATAACGCTTTTAATTTTCTCAAAATTGACATATTTTCAATTTTTACAACAAATTTATGGTTAACATCGGTGTTACAAAATTATTTTTACTAAATAAATATGTTAATAATTTTCCACTGGTTACAATATTATGAAAAATTTAAATTTATGTTAAATACTTTTCAAGATACAGAACTTTAAACTTGAAACTTTGAACGATTCCATACATGCCATTCTATGTCACAAGTTTCTTAAATGTCCAGAACTGCCAAAATATTTTATTTTTTGTCAATATATTTTGAATAGCTCTATAGAAATATGAAGTGAATCTGTGTACCAAATTTTATTAAAATCGGTTACTATGTGGCCACGAGTTTTTAAAAATTTTTGCTCATTTTACATGGAATGACCCACCTGTTTTAATTATGAATCCTGATGCAGGCTGGGTTCACAGCCGAAAGTGCTCGATTTATTTTAATGTTTTAAATTCTAAATAAAGTTTTAATCATCTTTTAGGTAATGGAGTCACGTGTTTTTGCGTGTACTTTTTATTTTAATTTGACAAAGATAAATTTAAGCATTCCGACCTTCTTTTATATGTGAAAAGAAATCGATAGATTAATAGTTTTTTTTTTAAGGTCATTTATTCTTATGAATTGTTTTAAATTTTTATTATGTATTTCAGAAGTTTTTTCACATTGTATTGGATGTTACACCAGTATGTATAACCTTTAGTTTATAATACTTTTCTTCAAACAAAAAATCTTTACGAAAACTTTAAACCAATTGTTCTTATCTTATTCCGGTGACATTTCCATAGTGTCCGCCTGTGTAGAATCTAACACTATGTAATATGTAACCGTAATATGTATACTAAAAAAATAAATAAATAACTCTCTATTAATAAAATAAGTCTAACGGGCCATCTTCAGTCAGAAATAAGTCTAAATTTATACATTCGCATTATTAACACTTACTTTGACAAAAGAAAACGAGCGTAGACCCTCAATTAGCAGAAATAAAAGTTTTCGGGAACTAATTTGTATGAATACCACCAGAGATATATATTTTTAAAATATGCGGTGTCTCTATTAATACGTTACCTGCCATTATTTTTTTATAAATCTGGGGGGAGAGGGCATGGCATTATTTAGATTATTGCGCTTTGTAAATTTAAATTTTATAATCCATTTTCTGCTTATTTAGGCTAACTGGAAAGTGACTAATTGTTTCTCAATCTGCTTGGCAATTTAAGGCTTATTGCAATGAGCAAAGAGCTTCAGGCTAATTGAAAAATTTTAATTGTTCAATAAGCCTACTTATTGTCAGCTCATTGCAAACCTATGTAGTTTTCGTGTAATTAGAAAATAACTAACTGTCTGCAGGGTTCGCACGCTTTTAAGCCACGCCCCATTTTGAAAGCACTCTTCCACCAGTAATCGCATAAAACTATCTTCTACCTAATGAATCTTCAATACCATTAGGAAGAAAATGATCTTTCAATTATACTGGTGGCAGAGTCCTTACAAAATGGGGCATGGCTTAAGAGCGTGCGAACCCTGTCTAAAAGCCTGGTGTAACCTAGCTTATTAAAATAATCAAGGCAGTGAATGTTTATACAAAATTTTAGTATAAAAATAGTAGCAGGAACTTACAATGTTTAAGCGTATAAGAATCCTATGTAGAAAAAGTATAACTAACTTATTGACAGATTTGATGTATGTGTCTGTGTCTCAATTTAGAGAATACTTCTGTTTTATTTTAATAATTATTTTATGCAAACACCATGTTCAGAAGTGGGGATAAAATCTGGAGATGAGGCAGATTTTTTGGTTGCTGTATGAAAATAATTTTTAAAAATGTATAAGCGAAATGCTTTACTGTCATATTTGATTTAGGCGTCTGAATGTTTCACATTAATGTATACTTTTTATTTTAAGCATATATTTTGCCCAAAGACCCCACGAGGATGTATCAAATAAATCCACAGATGAGGCATGTCTTTAGTATTTCCTCAGTTTCCGTAATGAGAGTCTTTTCAAAATATGTGTATAAGAAAACTTCTTTATTGACAGATTTGATTTCAGCCCTTGGTTGATAAGTAACACATCTGCGTCCGGAAAGGAGAATTTTCGTTATTATACCAAAAACATCATTGGTAAAGGGCGTGGCTTCTACCTTACATAAAATACATTTATATCAAGTTGTCTATTTTTTTTTTTTTTTTTTTTTTTTTTTTTTTTTAAGATTGTAAGGTATTATATTTAATACTGTCCACTGAAAGATATTTGCTCATGGATAATCTGAGAAACCTACATAGGAAGAAAAACTACGAAAGATTTTCAGAAAAGGCGGGGGCTTCTATTGTTTTAAAACCCAGATTTCACAAAAATATGCCGATGCCAACAAATTAAGATTAATTTAACATTTATCATTTATTTTAAAATGTAGAATAATTTATTTTTAAATTCACAGTAAAATCTTCCCATTCCCATCCCCATCGTAAACATGTACACAGTAATCTGTAGACGAGACATATATTATTATCATTGATTTATTTTAATAGCATTAGGCAGAGATGATAAATTGCAGGATATAAAAAAAGAAAAATTGAATTTATTTAAGGAATATCATATTCTTCTTATCAGCAGAATTTTTTACACGACTACCGTAATTTCGCGCGTATGCGCCGCACCCTAGTTAAGTCTTTTTCAAACCAGAAATTTTATTGAAAATAAGAAGTCGAATAAGTGCTAAGCAGAAGTAAGTCACATTTCTTTTAAACTAAATTCTGGTAGGAAATCGAATTGTTTGAGGTGCGGCGCATACGCGCGAAATTACGGTAGTTAATTACCTCTAAACACACCAACAAACGGCCGTTTGAACGACACTAATTAAAAATATGTCGATTCGAACCAGAAAAATAAAACATCATTTCTAATTGAAATTTAAAGGTTACACAGTTCGTTTACATGAATATATTTTTTAATGTACAGTCGGTGACAAAAAATAAAATAAATAAATAAATAAATAAAAATGTACCACATACATTCTAATCTCCAAACTGCCGCAGAGGAAATTTAAAATAACCATTCGATAAGAAATTTTGTCTTTTTTCAATTTATGTTAAAAAATAAGCTTAAGCTCCGTCTTCATGCTGAAATTGTACCAAATGCTAAATTTTTCCATACGAATACTCCATTTTGATATCCTTTAAATTTTTTGGTACATTTTACCTTTGAATACCAAACGGAAAGTTTTAAACTCCTAATATTAAATTCCTTTTTAATCCTTGCAAAGCAGTTTGCTATGTGGGTAGTTTTTAAAATCATATTTCTAAACCATCATGGTACAATGAGCTGTAATTTTGAATTTTCTTATTTGAAACTTTTTGAAATAGATTTCTGTTGAAACATCATACGTTACAAACCTTTTTCTTTTTCAAAAACTAATTTTAAATTATGTAAATTTTCAAAATTATTTTTTAATAAAATGAATTGTAACCTATACATATATATATATATATATATATATATATATATATCAGGATGAGAGTTTTCTGTCTCAAAACGTTCTGAAATTGCTAACCATTGTTGGTATAGAAACCATGTGTTAAATTTTTCTTAAAAAGTGGATTGAACAATAGCACTGGGGCACTCTCTACTTATTGTACAAAGTGTTCCAGTGTAAACAGTGTCAGATTCCGGCAGATTCAGATAGCGAACATCAAGACAAGCAGTTGCGTAGCCAGGGAGGGGGTCCAAATGCTCAGGTTGCCAGTTATATTGTAAAGTTTTATTCGGCTTGATTATAGCAGAAAGTTCTCCGAATACATCAGGCAAAGAAAACTTTACAAAATTAGAGGTATCCAGAGCATCTGGACTCCCACCCTGGCTGCGCCACTGAAAACAAGTATAGTAAACGTCATTTTTATTCATCGTGGCATATGCCTATGACGTTGTCTTACGAGATCCCCTTTGTGGACTGGCTCCTATCAGGAAGATAGGCTCCCTATCAGTTTGCGGCACATGCGTAGTAGGTCATTTACATTAATGTATTTGGCAATTTATCGCTTGCTTGGCGAGAAGGATAACTCTTCAAAAGGAGAGAAAAGGCTTCCGATAGGGTTATTAGGCTATTTGGAGAAATCGACGCCACAGAATCGCCAAAGGTAAAACTGAGCCAAGCAGCGAGCATGCACCGTAAATGCTCAGATAGGGAACCTTTCCTCCTGAAAGCTCTTATTATATCACATACAACTGACGTCATATATTTCACGAATACACAGAAAAACTATAGCTGAACGAGGTTACTAAGTTGTCATAAATATAAATATTAAACAGTTTTTTACCGTTTCTGGTGTCAAATTTAGAGTAAAATGATTGTAATTATGTTTATTTCAGGAAAACAAAATGATTTAAAAAGAAATTTCATGTAACATTTATAAGGAACATAGAATAAACAACAAGAAAACGATCATTATATTTTAAATATGTTTTAATGCATTTTACGTGTCAGAATTATGTTAAAAAAATAGGTAGAGAGCTGTAAAAAGTTATAAATTCTTCTCGAAAATTTTATACCTAATGATTTTGAGTAATTTTTTATTTCAATGTTTTTTATTAATTGGATTTAAAATCGTTCCCAAATTGAATGTATATGCAATCTAACATAAAAGAAAAAAAATGAACCGAATGATGAATAAACTATCGCAGGAGGAAAAAATCATTCCATTCGAAATTTTTTTTAACCTATGTTAGAAACAAAAAACTAAAAAAATAAATAAATAACTCTCTGTTAATAAAATAAGTCTAAGGGGCCATCTTCAGTCCGAAATTTATACATTTGCATTATTAACACCTACTTTGACAAAAGAAAACGAGTGTAGACCCTCAATTAGCAGAAATATAAGTTTTCGGAAAGTAATTTGTATGAATACAACAAGAAACATTTATTTTAAAAATATGCGGTGTCTGTCTTAACAGGTACCTGCTATTACTTTTTTATAAATCTGGGGGCCATGGAATTATTTAGATTATTGCGCTTTGTAAATTTAAATTTTATAATCGAATTTATGCCGCTTCAGGCTAACAGGAAAGTGACCAATTTTTTCTCAATCTGCTTGACAATTTTAAGGCTTATTGCAATGAGCTTAAAGAGTTTCAGGCTAATTGAAAAATGCCTAATTATTCAATAAGCCTACTTATTGTCAGGCTCATTGCAAACCCATGTAGTTTTAGTCTAATTAGAGAATAACTAACTGTCTGTCTAAAAGCCTGGTGTAATCTCGCTTATTAGAATAATCAAGGCAGTGAATGTTTATACAAAATTTTAGTATAAACATAATAGCAGGAACTTACAATGTTTATAAAAACTTATAAGAATCTTATGTAGAAAAAATAGCACTAACTTATTGACAGATTTGATGTACGTGTCTGTGTCTCAATTTAGAGAATACTTCTTTTTTATTTTAAGAATATGTTTTATGCAAACACCATGTGCAGAAGTGCGGCTAAAATCTGCAGATGAGGCAAATTTTTTTGGTTGCTGCATGAAAATAATTTTTACAAATGTATAAGCAAAGTGCTTCATTATCATGTTTGATTTATGCGTCTGAATGTTTCAGATTAATGAATACTTTTTATTTTAAGCATATATTTTGCTCAAAGACCTTACGTGGATGAATCAAATAAATCCACAGATGCGACATGTTTTTAGTATTTCCTCAGATTGCGTATTAAAGATGTCTTGCTGAATGAAAGTCTTTTTAAAATAAATGTATAAGAAAACTTCTTTATTGACAGATTTGATTTCAGCGCTTGGTTGGTAAGTAACACATCAGCGTCCGGAAACGAAAATTTTCAATTTTATGCCAAAAACATCATTGATAAAGGGTGTGGCTACCTTACATAAATACATTTATATCAAGTTGTCTTCTTTTTTTCAGGTTGTGAAGTATTATATATTAATGCTGTCCACTTAAAGATATTTACTCTTGAATAACCTGAGAAACCTATCTAGGGAAAAAAACACGAAAGGCTTTCAGAAAAGGTGTTATTTTTTTAAATATAAATTTAAAACGAAGAAAAATCTGGTGTTATTCCACTGAAATTTCCAAACACTTTGGAGAATATTATGCTTTGAAATAAATAGTATTAAAAAAAGAGAATGAAAGATGCAAATTTTATAAAGGCGAAATGTTCACACTGGTGAAAATGACCTCATATTCTAAAGAAAACGTGCACTTCCTTTTAAAAATCTCAAACGTGACAGTAGTGATGTAGTTTTCAGTGAATTTTACATCACCTGTGCTGAAATTAAGAAATGTAAGTTCAAATTCTTAATAATATTCAAATTTTTAAAAGATTTTTTTTTAATTTTACTATGAGCGCAGCATTGCAACACTTTTATTTTTACATATATTGTACATTTTGATGTATTTTATAATATATGTAAAGAAAGTGTTGCACGATTGCGCTCACATAAATAATTGAGGTAAAATTGGGAAAATTGCGTATTTTTCATCCAAAAACTACGAATAATACGAACTTTGAGCTTGTGTAAGTTATATAGTAAATCCGAACAAAATTCAAAAACTATTGTTGAAATCGTACAGGATAATCCTTCTAATATTAAAAAATGAAATAATTAAGTCAGTATAACAAAATTGAATTTTAGTCTTATTTCATGGGCCAAAAACGCGGCTTATGAATCCTGATCCTTTCTGGTTCGAATCGACATATTTTTAATTAGTGCCGTTCAAATGGCCGTTTGTTTGTGTGTTTAGAGTTAATTAACTACGTAGAGTACATGATATTTAATAGATATACTGCTTTCAGAGATAAAAGCGTCTTAATTCCTGAAACTTTTTACAATTTTAGAAGAAATTATTTTTTCAGCTGACACTTTTTTTGAATATAAGTAAAAAAAGTTTCACTTAAAGATCACATATTTACATTATTGAATATAATTTAGTGAGAATTGTAAAAAATATTTGATGTACCATACTTTGTAATTAATTATAAAAATAATATTTTGGACACTATTTTCTTATTTATTTGACGTATGATAGTTTCAGTTAGATAATATTTATTCAGAAAACAATTTTCGGATATTGTATAATAAACGTTGAATTCTTATAACAAGTTATGATAACAAGCAGGGGTGCAAAAATCTAGGCGCCAACGGGCCGATTTCCACCACTAAATTTTTAGTATTCTTCGCCTAATATGAATGCTGATAAAATTTAGGCAAAGTATACTAATTAAATTTAACAAAGAATGCTAATAAAATTTAGTGGTGGGACTCAGCCCATTGGCGCCTAGATTTCTGCACCCATGATAACAAGTACAGTTTAGTTTTAAGGAAGCGTTACAAATATAATCTATTTTGTTCTCTTGTTAATTTTTTATTTAGTATCGTTGTAAGCATCGCTGTTGTGTATCTTTTTTCTTGGCTAAATTCTAATGCATTTTTATGACCTTGAAAGTAATGCGAAAAATATTTACATTTTTTAGAGATAAAATGTTACGAGTTATTTATTAATACGGTTTCACATAGTTTCTTAAAAAAAGGAAAAGAAAAAAAAAGAAAAGAAAAAAAAAGAAAGAAAGGAAAATATTCTGAAAGGGAAAAAAAAAAAAAAAAAAAAAAAAAAAAATACTTAAAAAAAAAGCAGATTGGTCTTGTGGAAATTATGCAATTTTACTGTTACGTCTGGATTTATGTATGCCTTTGCGCTAAAAAAAATGTATGTTCAAATTAAAATTTACGGAAACTGTATTTAAAGTATAACTTAATTAGGCTTAAAAAAAAATTCTAATACGAAAAATAATTCTTGGTTAACTCGTTTTCAGTTAGATTTTTATTAATCAATTAGAATTTTTCCCTTTTTATTTTTAAATTTATTCTTTGATTTGAGGCAATCAGTGTCAAGTTGTCAATGCCTTAATGCTGCTTTTAAAAGCTTTTAGGAAACATTTAATGTAAGACGAGTGTACCAAACATTGAAGATAACTTATTTTATGAAAATATATAATTTGAATGCTTTCAGGTAGAAAGATTTCAAGTGCCTTTTAAATTAACATTTAATGTCTATCTTTAACAATCTTTAATTTTAGCATATTGTTTTCCACACAAATACGTTTGTTTTTAACAAATAAAATAACTTGAAGGAATCATTTATTTATAAAACATATATGCATGGATTTCGTCTGTTTATACATCTCTGTGGACTATTTTTTTATTCTAACCTTTTGTAAAATAATATCTGCCATACACTCGTGCTAGGTAATTTCCACGAGAAATCTACCATAAAGAAAAATAATTGTAAATTGTTGCACAAGTGAATATAAAAATAGTTGCCAGTGCTGAACCGTAATCAAAGGACTAATGAATTTTATTCATTTAATATTCACGGTATTTTGTGTTTGTTTATTTAGAATTTTAGCATATTTTTATGAATTTTGAATATTTATATTTTCTCAAAATATTGAAAAGCTTGTTTATTTTGAGATTTAAATCACATTCGTGTTATTTATTTTGGCATATGCTTATTAGTTACAGGTCATACATGAAAATATATAAAGCAGAGCTGACACAGGCGACTATTTTTATATTCTATTCGCACCACTATTTAAGAAAATAATAGATTTTGTAGTTTGTTTCTCTTTTATATGTTGCCAAAGAATATGTGAATTTTTTTTGTTTTGAGAAAGTAGTGCGAGATAGACTTAAAAAATAGTCGCCAGTGGAAGCCCTGTAAAGGTATGCTTTAGTAAAAAATTATTATTATTTGTTCATACTTACATAGAAGAAATACAGCATTATTTATTTTATGAAGCAACGCCTATTAACCTTTTGTCTGTCTAATAATCTTTGTAAAAAGTATTTTTATATTGTACATTTCCTGATTTTGCATAAGAAGTTGCACTTGAGAAATGCACATAAGAATGCTTAAATATCAGTTATTCAAAGTTACTGCAAGGATTAGAAGTAATGCTTGTTAGATAACAAAACTCAAAAATGTACTAATAAAAACACATTTCTGTAGTGTTTGGTGTCTTCGGATACATAATATTTAATCTGAAATAAATTTTTAATTGAGGGATAACAGATTTTATGTTCTTAGACCGAGTTATATTCAAATTCTAATTTCTATCATTAAACAGGCGAAAGATGTTTATTTTAAAAAATATGAAAAAGTGGAACGTGTGCGAGTACAGCTTGTATAAACTGTAGCTTGGTTCGTTTCCGGTTTAACCCTTTCGCGACGAGCGTCCTTTACAGAATTTTTTATCTTTTACCACCGGTTTCTCAAAACAGAAATTTTCGCCTAATTGAATCGCAGAAATGCTGTCATTAAATAAGGCAAAGCTTACAATAAAAATAATCGAGTATTCTGAGCATCTTCTGCGTCACGTATACGTGTCGCTCGTCTCCAAGGGGTTAACATTGGCTGTTGACTCTAAGTTATCTTTCTTCAGTTTTGTTCTATTTGTTTCCAAAGTGAAGAAAGAAAATCTATTCTTTTGAGAGTTCTTTCCTTTTAATGGTACATTTAAGGAGATATTCCATAGCATTAAGTTTTGCATTAGTAAGCTTAAATTTTGTTTTTTAGAATTTTCCCATTAATAAGTAATTTTTGAGAAAATATAAAAACAACTTCAAGGGATTACTCCTTACTTTATTTCGCGAATGTTTATTTACTGCACGCCGGTTGGAATGTTTTAGTGAAACTGATTTGGCACAACAAAGTTTATTTTGGCTACCATATTGTTAGTTACATTTACTTTGAATTTAGTTGTTGTCAATATTGCTCATTTCAACGCGCATTAGACTATCCTATTTTAAAAGTTTTGATGTTTGTCTTTGTACGAAAATATGTACGATACGTGTAGTCTTTTAAAAAACATAAAATAATAGTGTGTACTTTAACACTAAATACCAGGGCTGCGGAGTTGGTGGGGAAAATGACCGACTTCGACTCCGACTCTGCTTCTAAAAATTTGAAGGAACCGATTCCGACTCCGACTCTGACTCCGACTCCGGGACGTCTAAAGTACTAATATTGCCTGTTGGTTCCTATTATTCAGATTGCTTTATTACTGTCATTTGTTTTGAAATAGTAATAGTCGCTTTATAAAATTTGTCATTAAATGAAGGAAATATTACTATTTAAACAATGGCAGCAATCAAGCAATCAGAATTAAAAAACACTCAACTGGCAATACTACAACCTGCTGTTACATTCCTGTTTGACCTTGAAGTATATGATGTGTATATTTTTGGATGAATTATGGGTATAAGCAAGGAAAACTCTTTTACTGCAGCGGTAAACTTTTGACAGTATTTTAGTATAAAAAGTTTCACATTTTTTCACCAAAATATGGGTGAAAGGATGTTTAAATTTGGTTTTACACCTATTCCTGCAGACCCAAAAAATAGGGTTGGGTTGGGTTGATTTATGACGGCCAATTATCAACACGAGGGATATAAGCCCTGGGGGGAGTGCCCTCCGTGGGGGTCTTTTTAAGGGATCCTAACCCGTATTAACGCAAGGTTCGAAGAAAACCACGGAAAACTCCGAACGGTTAGGTCGACGAGCGCGACAGGGGTTTGAACCCAGCACCTCCCGTCTACCAGCTTCGAGAGCAGAACCTCTCAGCCACTGGTGGGGCCCCCAAAAAATAGGAAGCAAACATTTTACAGTTTAAGCATCATTTGGGGTCTCCAGACGCAGAAAAATTACGGGAGAATGCAATAAAAATAAAAATGAAAATTTTACTATTTTAGCATTAATTCTGTTCTCACGGCTTCGTAAAAAAGGGGCAGAAATTTATATTTTCAGCGTTATTAATTGTACAATTTTGGGTCCTGCAGACTCGAAAAATCCAAATATTGAACTCTAAAGAAGTATATAAAATGGAAATTTTACTATTTCAGATCCCGCTGACTTGGAAAAGACAATGCAAAATGTTGTAATTTTGGAGTTATTGTGTCTTCCAGACCCGAAAAATTCCAATGTAAGGGAAGAAAAATACAGAGGAAAATTTTGTATTTCCTGCATTAACTTTATAATTTTGGCTTTATTTTGGGTCTGCAAAACCTGAATATCGAAAGGAGAAAGATGACTGAAATTTCACTATTTCATCATTATTTTGAATACTGCAGACTCAGGAAAAAAAATTATAATTTCACTTTTTTCGGGGAGGGGGGTGGGGTAGGGGGGGGGGTTCTATTACAATTTCAGCATTACTTTTGGCCCTACAGACCTCAAGAATCTGAGGGAAACAAGAAAACAAAAGGGAAATGTTTTCTATTACAATGATATTTTGGATTCTGTGGACTCCAAAAAGAGCAGAAACTTCCAATTTTTGCATTACCTCGGATTCTGCAACCCCCAAAAAACAAGAGAAAGTACTGCATACTAACATAAAATATAAACTGGTAATATCAATTAAAAGCAGTTTTCATATACACTGTAAACTGGACAGTATGTTGGACCTGTTTAAACTAGGTTTCCTTGTATATATAGTCCAAATATAAAAATAATAATTCAGTTTATAAATTTAAAATCACATAGAATTGGTTTAATTTCACTTCAAATTGTCTGAAAAACAATCTGGAGTCGGAGTCAGAGTCGGCCTGTTTTTTAGTGACACCGACTCCGACTCTTTTGTCCAAAAATAAGTCCGACTCCGACTCCGCAGCCCTGCTAAATATACTACGAACCGGTCTTTTGACCGATAACAAAAGAAAATATGTTGATTCGAGCCAGAAATTTCGTTGGAAAATAAATTGAAAATTAATCATTGATTAATGTTATGTAAAACTAACTGTTAAATAGTTTCTAATAAATATTCTGGTGTAAAGCATTTTTATAAAATTTTAGTGAAATTCCCGGTATGTTTAGTAATAACAACATTTTCAAATTTTGTCGCGATTGGACAAATTTAGGAAAGTATGCGTCGAAATAGTAAACGAAAAGACAAGAAAACAATCAAGTAGACAAAGTACCATTTGCATCCAAATGAAATTGATACAAGAAGTACAACCACGTTCTATTAAGCATCGGTCTGTTTGTGTCCTATTGTTACGGGAAGGATGTCTTCAGCGAGGTATTTTGTAGCCAACAAAAAACAGAATTATAATAAATGGAGTATCTGAGTGATTACTCTCACATTTTTTTTTTAATATCGTGTGTTTCGTTCTTGTTTAGCGGGCGTGACGTTGCTAAGTCCAGATCGGCGTTTTTCCCCAACCGACCGTACTCCTCTTTCCTAAGCCTACCACGTCGTTTCATAGGAGCATTTTTCGCTGGAGATGTTAATCCGGTGACATCGTTTTAGTTCTGCGTGCAGCCGGAGGCGTGGCTTCGTAGTTGGTGTTTCCTCCGCGGCAGCGCTGCTGTAGAGGGTGTATTTATATTGAACAAACTGAGAATTGTGTTTTCGTTTCTACTTAAATCATTTGTCTTTTAATATTTATCGTCAATTTTTAATTAACTAATGAATTAAAATTTTCTCGTGATATTATTTTTGGGCAATCCTTTAGTTTTTATACCTGTGCAACGTAAATTGAATGAGAATTCCAGTAAAAGTTATCGGTTAATGAAGGTGTACTCTTTTTAGTGTTTCGTTCATCTCACGAAACCCTATTACCCCCGCTGCGTTGTCTGTCCGTCACAGAGCCATTCTCAAAAAGTATGTAACTTACAGAGTTGAAACTTAGTGTATAAATCTGAATAGCAGCTGTGAAAAGCTCAAAATATTAAAATTTGAAAAAATCGTATTATTTTAATAAATAGAGATAAAAACCAAAATTCTAACAGCCTTTTCCTATTAAATGGAAGCATTTTTCATTATAGCAGATGCCAAAGATTTAAAATCCACAGTAAAATTCTTCCTAAAATAATTAATTTTCTATCAGACGATTTTCACGTGAAAAATGAAAATGAAATAAAAAGTTTCACCAACTGAAAAAAAACATAAATATGAAATGAAATTGATTGACGTCATAGTCGTAATAAAACGGAAAATGTATAAGATTTCTGAATAATACAAGGAGTATGAGTATCTGTAAGTGAACAAAGCAGATGAATTTCACGTCATTAGAGAATTAAAAAGAAAATCTGACGTCATATAGGAAGTTTAACTAATTTTTCAAATGTTTGAGAATAATACAAAGCGAGTATCAATATAAATAATAGAGAATAGTAAATATATGAGTTTGAAAAACATATTGAATCGTGATAAAAATCCGATTATGGAAATATTCGCATATTTTAACATTTTGAAGGTGTACAATTTGTTTAATTTTGAAATTATTTTTTTAAATATTGCATTTAGTCCGTATAACGGATATTATTATGTCAGAATATAATAGCGGGCTTGGACCGCTATCCGGCATGTTTAGATAATCGAAAAAAGGAAAAAATGGACCGGTAAATTTTTACTTTATAAAAAACATGACTTTTTTTTGTTGTTGTTGCTAAATGAAATTTGTTTGAATTTATTAAAGAAAGGATAAAGTGTTTTGAAAGGAAAATATTAAACGAAACCCTTTGAGCGATCTTCGATCACACTTACCCACTTGTTTTTAGTTGCTACCGTGCGACGTCCGGGTCTACAGTACCTGCTTCGGATTGCCGGCAATAATTTTTTAATAACGCTTCCTTTAATTAACCCCTTCTTCCATTAAAGTGATGCATTTACTTTTTTTAATTTTAAGATTGTCTGCATTAAATTAATGAATCACAAAAATAAAATTTAATCGTCATGGATTCTTCGAACGATCGCCAGCCATCTAAGATATTGCCTTTTTGAAATCTATAAAATAAAAGGATTTTCCGCTGAATAATTTCATTCCTAAGAACAGTGTTCCAAATGGGAAAAAAATGATGTTCTGCCTTCCTTCTTTAATGAAATTTCAAGAAAATAAACAGATCTTTCTCCAACCTAATGTGTTTTTTATTTCAAGTCATCGATGTCTTTTCATAAAGTAAGATCTAATTTAGTATATCATTTTCTCTTCTTTAACTTTTGACCTCAAAGAATTTTTCAGGGGATTATTGTGTTCTCAACGCAAACCATTTCCTAATTCCACTAAAGATCACAATCAATTATAAATTATTAATATTAACAATTAATTACAAAATAATTATTCAATATTGTTATTTACACTACAGAATCCACGTAAAAGGTTTACGTAAACATACATTAAAAGTGAACAAACTGAGTGTATAACTTATTTTGTCCGAAATTGTTTAATACTACATTGCGCAGTGGTGTATGTATGAATCAACTAAAATTTAACGTTTAATAAATAAATCCAGCTCTTTGCTACCACTACACATAAATAAGAATAATCGTCTTATGTAATCACAATCGCTATTAAATAAAGTAAAACATTACTGTTGAAGAGAAATATGCATGGCTCAGTTATAATATTTATTTAAGATTTTATCCTTTAATTTCCCTTCTAATTGCTGCCCATTCCAACATAACCCTTTTGCTGGGACAAGTTGATCAGAATTAAAACTTAGAATTAAATACATAAAGGTTTCTCTGGGGTTGGCTAATAGAATAAATTAATTTATTCAGAAAATAATAATAAAAGGAATCCATAGAGATTAAATTTTGGATATGTTCCCCCCATTGCATTGTGTAATTTCGAAGTAGCCCATTACCCTTTTTGAGAATGATCATTCTTGCCCTTAGCTGACTTTTAAAATGGAAATCTAAATAAACAAACACATACTAGATAATTTAAATGAGAAGACTCCAAATAATTAACACTATTATTTATTTACAATATTTACAGTTATTTCAAGAAAAAAAAAGATTTATCAGAACACATCTGATTTAATTTCCTAACAAAATTTCTCCTATAATATTGGCATTAACACTTTGATCCTTGCAAAGGATACTTATATTTGTTTGTATTTATATTTAAATTGATCTTTGACAACATTATTTGTTTACAATTAAAATACTGACTTCCATTTGTGACTAAGGTCACACTACCAGCTTCTCTTATAATATTTTGATAAAATCAAATAAACTGGGGAATTACTTAGGTCAGAGTCATATTTACCTATACACATTGATTGAAGAAGGTTTCTCTTTGTATCAGAGCACACTTTCCGCTAACTAAATAGCGCTGCACTTATTGAAAATGTTCATTTCACAAAACTTAGCGCAACTTCACCACTCTCCATATATGTTGTTCGGGTTCGCTGCTTTCTTACCATCAGAATTGCCACTCACTCTATTTTCCTCTTTCGGACCGCACAAAATTCATCGCGTCATTTTATTTCACCTCTCACTTTTGCTTCTGATATCGATGTGTGTTCTGTTTTCATTCTTTTTCACAACTGCTTTTTCATGACCACGGTGGGCCGTACTTTGTTCTGCCCAAAATTTGCATGACAGTGCTTTAAGCCCATCCTTCTTTTTTTTCATTGGGTAGTTGATCTCCCGTTTTAACTGAAATTTGCATAACAGAGGGTCAGTTTCACCTCCTCCTTACCAACCCCAACCAATGGCTATGCATCAGTTGTTGCTGTAGCGTGTTGTTTTTTTTCTCGGAACGACGTGTGTGTTCTTTGATATTATCTCCCAGACCAACTTAAATCAAAGTTCTTCTTATTTGACTTTTATGGCTTAAAATTGTCGCCAGCGAGTCTCTGGTCATAAATTTGCCATCCTAAATCTTTCAACTGAGGCGACTTATGGGAAAGTCCCGATAATGTACTTTCCTTACATTAATTACTCTTTAAAAAATTCTGGTATATAACCCTAATTATAAGTATAAAAATAACAAACTTCCAAAATAAAAATTCGTATAGTGTATTGTTAAAAATGCTCATTGAAGCGTTCCACTTTGTGTAGCTCAGATAATGATGATGTTAGCATCATCAATAGAGTAATAAACTTTAAAATATTTATTATGGATTTTACCCGTTATTTTATATAATATCCCTTTTCTTTAAAACCTATCTAAAAAGTTATACGTGAACATACATTAAAAGTGTACAAACTGAATGCATAACTTCTTTTGTTGTCCGAAATTGTTTAATAGTGCATTGCGCAGTGGTGTATGTATGAAACAACTAAAATTTAACCTTTAATAAATAAATCTTGGCTACCACTATATTTAAATAAGAATAATCATCAAAAGTCCGCTACTAATTAAAGTCAAACATTACTCGTTAAAAAATTCTGATATATAACCCTAATTATAAGTATAAAAATAAAAAAACTTCCAAAAGAAAAATTCGTGCAGTTCATTGTTAAAAATGCTCATTGAAGCGTTCCACTTTGTGTAGCTCAGATAATGATGATGTTAGCATCAGCAATAGAGTAATAAACTTTAAAATATTTATTATGAATTATACCCGTTATTTTATATAATATCCCTTTTCTTTAAAACATATCTAAAAAAATTATCATAGAAAATTTATTCATGAATTGACTAGACCTCAAGATATTTATTGCCTTTAACCATAATGCTTTCAAGTCTTGTCGTGTGACAATTTCAATATCGTATACTTATAAAGATTTCTCTTTTGTTGTGTTTTTATGTATATAAAAGTTTTTAAAATCCATTCAATTCAAAACTATTCCTTTTATTATATTTCTCTCATGCATGGTTTTAATGCTTATAAAAGCTGTTAAGGAAATTTATTTTGTGAACATCACCTGATTTAATAAACTATAAAATTGTTTTATTTTCCATAAATATATATCTTCAATGCTTTTATCTAGCAAATTTTAAAGTATATCTTAATCTTAAGTGACAATATAAGCAACATTTTATGTTTACTTTTAACAAAAGTGCATGATTAAAATACCGAAAATAGAAAATATATTTCACTATAATAGGATTATTTCAAACAGAGAATATGCATCGACAGTATTATTAATATATGGTATATAAACATGGGTTAGTTAGCCTATTTAATCCATTTTATTTATCAAAAGTTAAACATATTTTACAGTATTTTAACTTTTCAGGATCATTTAGGATTATAACATATTTGTATGCATGTTACATATTTAAATTTCTTAAAATATTTAAATATGAGATTTTTTGTTGTTGTTGAAATAAAAAAAAAACATCATCTTTTTATTTATTATAATTTAAATATCAAATAAGAAAAAACATCAACATATATTAGATGGATAAAATAAATTATTTTAGTTTTATACTTCCAAACGAAGAAATACCATATCGTTTACATACATGAAACAATATCTGTGAAATTATTTATACTTTTTTAAAAAAAATTCTAAATAAAAACTAGCAATTTTTCTTAATTTATGTACGATTCTGTACTCAAAGAATGCATATTTAAATGCAAATTATCGAAAAATGCATTTAAAGTATTTCTTAATTAGGATTTTTTAAATTATAAAAAATCAGTACTTTTGTTTTTAAGTTAAATGTTTGATTTTTAAATTATTTGTTGCTCTTAATAGGGTTCGTATGGATGCTTACTTTTGAATATCAATATTTCCTAAAAGTAAATTATGCCTTGTGAAATTGCAAAATTATATGATAGAATAAATCAAATTTTTCTTTTAATGAATAGCCGTATTTAAAACTGAGAACCGTTACGAACTCTGTTCAAACCAACCAGTTATCAAGTTTGTCAATGTCTTGATGCCCGTTACCTGTAAAAGCTTTTAGTATATGTTTGACACGTATTTAACACACGGAAAAAATGCCGTATTTCCTGAAAATATCAAATACTTTTTGCTTTTAAATTAAATTTTTGATTTTTAAATTATTTTTTGCTCTTAATAGGGTTCGTACGGATGCTTACGCGTAAATCAATACTTCCCAAAAGTAAATTATGCTTTGTGAAATTGCAAAATTATGCGATAGGAAAAATCAAAATTTTATTTTAATGAATAGCGGTATTTAAAAGAAGGAACAAATCAGATATGTGTTTAAAGCAACCAGTTATCAAGTTTGTCAATGTCTTGATGCTCATTACATGTAAAAGCTTTTAGCATATATTTGACACGTATTTAATACACGCAAAAAATGCCGTATTTCCTGAAAATATAAAATTTGTGTTCTTCCTTATAGAAAACTTTTAATGTATTTTCATCTTAACACATTATTGAACGGTCACGAGTTAACTCGTGTTTGTATCACCAAGCATCATGGACTAAGGACGTGGCTTTTACCAAACAGAAAATGCATCTATATTATGCTGTCCATGTTTTTTTAGATTGTAAGACGTTTTATATTGAATCCGTACATTGAATCATATTTACCAGGGCTGCCACAGACGACTATTTTTAAATTCTATTTGCACCACTATTTAGAAATAAAATAAAATTTGTAGTATATTTCTCGTGCACATGTTTTGAAATTCAATGTAAAAATATCTTGTTTTGAAAAAGTGGTGCAAGATAGAATGTCGCCTGTCCCTGTGGCAACCTTGATTTACTGATGCATATACTTTAAAAAATTATCTAAAAAAAAAATCTATATAATGAAAGACTATCAGAAGAGGACGGAGCTTCTTCTGTTTTCAAATCAAGATTTCATAAAAAATCGCAGTTAACAAAGTGCTAAGTATCAGTTTATGTTTTATCTTTAATAATATTTTACGTTTAAATTACAAAAAATTGAATATAAACTTCTGATTTTGTACGACTATATTTAACAGATTAAAAATCCTGAAAAAGTAATTTATTTGCAATGCATAAATATTTGAATTTCGTCAATTTAATATATATATTTTTTAATCCAATTCCTAGAATATTTTAGGGTTGTTTATTTAGAAAAGTAGCATATTTATTATTTCTTTGCATTATTTTATTTAACTCAACTTGTTTTTTTTTTTTTTTGTAAAGAGGGAGTTCTGTAATCGACTTTTCTCTTACTTCTTTATAGGTTAGAATTATACATATTATGTATAGAGGTGTGATTTCGATGACAAACACATATTTTAATATTTTTAGTGCTTAACCTTTTGTGACTCAACAAATCTACTTGAAAAATATTTATTCAGATGTTAGAATATATCATTTTAAACATGTAAAAATAATTTAAAATAAATAAAATTTGAAAATAAAAAAATATTTACTAAAAGGTACTTTTTTACATCTTCAATAAACATAAAATTAAACACTTTTCATAAATATTGTCATATTTCTAATAGAAAATTGTAACGTATACGAACGCTTCTCTGTCAAAAATCTGTTTTTGGCGTCTTCAGCCTTTTTAATTTGACAAAATTTACGAAGTTTATTTTAGCAATAACAATGTGAAACTGCTCAAATTATAAATAAAACTTTGGCATGAAAAAGTAACAGTCTGTTGAGAATTCTATGAACAAACTATGTGTTGGAAAACTAGTGTGTTTGAAAATAGCAACAATGAATAAAATCCTTTTTTAAAGCGCCTGTGTAAGTAACATTGACTTTTCAGTATGTTGCAGATATGCAACGTTCAGATAAAAATATCTGAATAAGAAGTATTATTTCAGACGTTTCTGAATTACCTAAAGTAAAAAAATATTCTTTCGGTATTTCCAGTATGGTTTCGGAATTTCTGAATAAAAATATAACTTCCTGAAATGGACGCATGTATGCGCTAATTCAAATGGGTTAATGCGTTAATAATGAAAATGGGTTAATTACAAAGGGTTAATTATAAAGTAATAAATTAATCTTAAGGTACTTTTCAGTTAGCCGGCTGCGGATGATAAATTGCTAAACATTCTCTACAGTTACAAGTTACAACTATATGCGAGTTAAAAAAAACAATGAAGGTCACTATGTGCTACCCACGCTCGCCAAAATATGGAAACTGGCTGTGAAACTGCAACAATGAAATATTTTAGGCACTAACAACTAGAATATATATATATTATATAGTCTATAGATCTATAGGTTATATATATATTTTTTAAATACGCTTTAGTCAATTAACAGTTTAATATTAAACACTGATTATACGTTTAGTAAAATATTTTGAAATTCTGAATCTATAGTTTAAACATTGTTTTTTTTCCTGTTGCCATATATTACAAAAAAAAAAAAAAAAAAAAAAAAAAAAATTAAAATAATTTCATTAGTTTGCGCTTTCTACCAACTGTAAATGAAAACGGGGAAGTTATCTTAATCGAAATCCCTGCCAAATTAACAAAAATAATGAAATGTTTTTGGAACAACATTAATGGCACTCGTGGAATTACGCGTCATTTTAAAAGATAAACGTCAAATGCTTATTAATTTTTTTTGTAACTTCTATACTTACTGAATATTTGTATTCTGAAAATATTTATGAAATTTTTTTTTCTAGTGGGATATAAAACATATTTAACTAGTTACTTGAATGAAGATAAAATATATACTTTGGAGAGAAATTAAATTAAGTTTTCAAAAAATATTTAAGTACGAAGAAACACAGCAAAATTTATGCACACGAAGTAATATCTCGTAAAAGTTTTCGATATTAAATGAAAAGTAATTTTCATTTTCCGAGTTTGTGAAATATATCTCAGTTAAAAAATATTTGTATAACCGCAAATTATTCAAAGATACTACATGATTTTAAAGTTATACTTGATAATTTGCATCATGTACTTGTACTTAATTCAAAAATTTAGTATTTTCAAAATATTTCTCATATATTTGGTGTTTTATGCTCTTAGTAGATATTTAATCTTAAATAACCTTACATTTTTTTAAAATAAACATTAAACTCTCACACCAGTATAAAAATAGCAAGTATCCCATTTGCATCAAGATTACCAAATTGGTCTTTTAAAAAAATTCAGAATTGAGAATTCACACCAGAAATTATTAGGTGTAAATTTTATTTTCTTTAATGAAAGACCCTTTCTTACATTTCAAGGTAATAATTCTTCTTTCAAAGTTACCGGTATAAATTTGAACATTCTGAATTTTAAAAAATGCCATGCTGGCAACACTGAATTGCATTCGATACAGGCATTTCACTAATCTCATATTTTCTTTTTTAAGAATTAAAAAATTCCCAATAAATATTTTTACCACAGAAGAAAAAGTATATTTGAATAAAAATATCTGAATAAGAATTATTATTTCAGACGTTTCTGGATTATCTAAACAGGGCTCTCAAATAGTAGGCCAACTGAATACCAATATTTTTAACAGAAAATTTCATGGCAGGTTTCTATAACATTTCCGCAAAAATTTACCTCCGAAGGTAGTTTCTGCAAAATTTGCAAGAAAAATCTAAAAATATTTTTTTTTTCTAATAAAAATACCGGTATTCAGAAAGCGGACAATTTGGGAGCCCTGCCTAAAGTAAAAATTATTCTTTCGGTATTTCCAGTATGGTTTCGGAATTTCTGAATAACAAATAATTTCCTGAAATGGACACATATACGCACTAATAATGCAAATGGGTTAAGCAAGCAATAACAATTTCACCTCAAAAACATTTATTAATTTTTAATTTATTAATGTTTATCCTGGTTATATAACTTTTCTGCTGACTAAATTCTAAAGTACGTTTGAACACTTGAAAGCAATTGAAAAATATAAAGTGATAAAGCATTCCGAGTAGTTTATTAATTTAGTGTCCCGTAGGTTCTTTTTTAAAATATATGGTAAAAAAACATTTTGAGAGGGGAAAAATATTTTTTAAACAAGCAAAGAAGTCTCGTTCATATCATACAAATTATGCAGTTTTAGTATTACGGCTGAAAGTTTGTCATTTTATGGTGAAAACTTATTTATAGTTCTGTGTTTTCGAATAGCATTTCTTATTTCCTTTCTGAAGTTTGCGCAATTCTAAAGAGCTGTCTTGTCTTTGAGAAACTAATGAACAATATACTAATTTGAAAATTTCTTTGGTAAAAACAGTTCAGTATATTTTGTCTTCCATAAATTATATAAAGTGTTTCAAGATAATTGTTGCATTAAATATTTTTATTTCGCATCTTTCTCTATAAAATGAGACCTTAAAACAAAGATTTTTAAATAAAAACTTGTTTATTTTAAGATGTTTTCATCGAGCTACTCTTAAACTATTTTATAGGGAAAAGTTTGTATAATGCTTTTTAATTATTATTCTCGATAAACTTTTGAATTATTTCTTTTGAATTTATGTTACGTAAAAACCGGTATACTTTGTCTTCTAACATTTACGTAAAGTTTTTATGATCACTACCGTGCTAAACACTTTTGTTGCGTAAAACTTAACTTAAATATTGAAAATAAATGTATTTTTTAAAAACGTATCCCTATAGTATTTTAGTTATTTTTGCAGAAGAAGTTTTGTGCTAAACTGTCTCATAAGAATCAAATTAAAATCTATAGATAAATTAAAAAAGTTTACTGTATATTGCAAAAATTTGTATTAGAGTTTAACTTTTTTCAAGATTTTTATATGTATTTTCTTTTATTTTCGTATATACCACTATGATGAAACTGTGTACCACGGCATACCCTTATTACAAAATGACAACCACTATAACTTAACCATATTTAATCTAAGAATTTAATGTAAATAATTTTGTATGACATATTTATCTTGTTTTAATTATAGCTTTTATTTTACTCCAAGATTTATTCCTTTATATAATCATCCTTCCTCGTCAAAATTGTCTTTCTTTGTCTTCTTTGATAATCAGCACAAACATATAGAATGATTTGAAAATAAGTATGCAGTCTCAGCACACCATAAAATAAGAAAAATGTAAATAATTTAATGTTAGCTGTAACAAAGTTTTTATAGGTCATTGCAGATGTTCTACGTGTACTCACTGAGTCTACACGACGCATATCAATTCAATAATACATTTCCGCTCACACGCAACTTAATATACCTGAATTAAATCCAATTATATTGGTTATGATATTTATACATTAAAAGACGTATTTTTGCTGAAGATAAAATAATCTAAATAATTGAATAATTATTCTAGTTTACGTATGTGTCTTTTATAAAAGAATGAAAGAAATAAAATTTTAAATGAAAAAAATAAAATGTATTATTTAAATAAAAAAAATATGTCTGGTGCATAATACTATGCAAGTTACTCCTGAAAGTTTTATACCTTAAACCGGGACAACTTTGCCACATTTTGTTTTTCCTATCCATCTTTTGCTTCTCATAATATTCAATAATGCTCCAAAATCGTCTTAAACCATTAGTCTTGAGCTCTAGTTTAAAAATATGTGGTAACATGTTAACTTCAGTAAACTTTTTATTTATTTATTTATTTATTTTTTACGTAAAATTTTGTTAGCAAAGTTTCCTGAGAAACGGGGCAACTTTACCAACTGTCTAAAAACCAGTGAAAATCAACAAAATAACACATGGAAATTGAATTTTATAATTCAAATAATGTATTTAAATCATGCCATATGTATTTCAATATATATAAAAAGGAAATTGAAGAGTGGTTAGAATAAAATTCGAACATTCTTCTCAGAAAACGAGAATTTTCCTTTTTTCAATGTAAGGAGGTTCAACAATATACACTATATCGGTTACGTTGATGGACACCTCATCCGGAACAGTAGAAAAATGGAAACTCCAACCATTGTCTTTCGTTCTAAAATATGACACCTCAAAGTTTTCATGTCCGTAATAAGCCGTGTTTCCAATGCCTTTTCCAAGACCCCTATGACCGGTCTTTTTACCCCCTACACCATTTCCAATGCACAAACCGGCTTGAAGGTGAAACAAGCCTAGGTCATTTTTCCCCCGAAATCAGACCTGCAAGGGATTAGGTCAGTAATTCGGCTTTTACCCATGAGGCAGCGCGGGTCAGCGCCACTTCATCGGAATTACTGCTTATCAACAGCACGTTTTACGTTAGTGCTTCTAGCAATAATTCTCCTGTTGTTTGCATAATTTTGTTTTATTACGTTTATTTACCATTGTTTATTTATTATTATTATTATTTCCCTATATTTTTTTTGTATTAAGTATGGATTTAGGTTTGAATTCATCTCGTTGATCAGTAGGTGAGACAAAAATGTTATTGAGCATGTGGTCAGAAGAATATCATTTCAAGTGGGGAAGAAATATTTAAATATACGTGTTTTTTAATCATATCAAAATTAATTTTAATTATATTTTATAGATTTACCTCAAATAAATTATTATGATCACTTAATGTTATTATTCTTTATAATAAATGTGATAAATTTATTAATTTGAATTCAGAATATAAAAATTTGACTTGAAAATTTACAAAAAATTCGACCCTTTTAAGCATTATATTTAATTTTAGATTCCACGGAGCATACTACTTCAGATACACTGTTTCTATTTTATTGTAAAAAAAAATAGATCGAGGATACAATGATGCATCTAATATGCACAGTAAAAAATATATACTTAAAAAAGAAGTTTCAGATTAAAATTTTTGTGCATTCTATGTGCCATTTTCAAATAGTAGTTTAATCCTGATAATCAATGACTTTGTGAATTTTAATCAAGAAGCTACTAATTTTTATTTTTCCTATAGTATGAAAAAAAAAATCTGTTTATCAGTCGGTATATTTTAAGTATCCCTTTAGCTATAAATCAGCTTAGAAATTTTCTGAAATTTAAAAATGTCGGTCGATTTTTTTTTTGGAAGTGTGAAGTGGGGGGGGGGGGAGTTGTCAGTTTTTTTAACACACAAAATTATTTTATTTTTCTAACTCTTGTACTCTCCTTGTTTTATTTTTTAGGTAGATTTCGTAAGAAATACTATCTATTACATTCTCACCTAAGTAGGAAATTTTGAAAAAATTGTGCAGATCAAGGCCGATCATGACTCCCAGAAATGGAGGGCTTTTTGTGAAAACAGAAACCCTCTATAATTTCTTAATTATGATACGTATCAAATCCGTTTAAAGTTATTATTACTTCTAAGAAAAGGGCCGAAAATTTATGTATGACAGATTTTTGATATCAGTAAAAATGCCCCAAGGGGGAGGGGGGGGGGGGGTTAGAAGAAAAAAATTCATAACTTCATTAATTCAGAAGATATTAAATCCGATTAAATTTATTATAAATCCTCTTAATATTATCTAAAACTTTTATACTGACAAGTTTTTTATAGGACCAACCCTTATAGCAAAAGAAAAATTAAAAACAAAAAAATCTCTGCCGGCTCCACCTGCAAACAAGTTAGGTCTCGAAGTGGGCGTTTCCAAATGCCGCATCATGGCAGAAAGGTAATTTCTTCCGCAATACCCAACAAACAGGAGCCCCACGGTCTGCGTCTTCGAAATCTACCTGTGCCTGTAGCCCGAGCCGTCACGGATTTTTTTTTATTCGTTTTATAATTTCTGTTATGTCTGTATATAATATATATATTTATATTTAAAAATGAATGCACATGTGAAGAACGAAGGATAAAACACCTTAAAGCAATGGAATGGACACTGAAGGAATTATACTTAAAATGATGAAAAAGCAAAAATTGAAAAAGCAAAATTGGAAAACTATGAATATCTTATAGAATCTTCAGAAGGGCTTTATAAGAATATTCATAGTAAGTATATGCTATTTCAAGAAATATTGTCAGCATTATGCCTAAAATCGACACTATTAAGCCCCTAATAACATATATAAATGAAACACGAAAATTAAGGACCGACATGAGGTTCAAATTACAAAATAAAATGAAACAAGAAAATTAAAACTCGACATTAGGTTCAAGTAGGTTCAATAAATAAATAAATATGGAACCGAAATAGAAATTAGATATATATACAGGGTGTAACTGAAATGCTTCAACAAACTTTGAGGGATGATAGTACTCATGAAGACGAACAAAAAATGCAATGGAACATGGGGTCGCAAATGACGTTTAACCCCTTCAGGGGCAGTGGTATGTTTATGAAAGCGTTTAATTTTAATTCCAAAACGCCATAATGGCACCAGAATTTTGCTAAAATCTTTTCCATTTAATATGTATGTGAAATATAGCCTTTTTTTCATTTACAAACAATTTTTTTTATAAATTCCGGTGCCAGTCATTTATTTCAACATTTTAGTACTAAAAGTAGTTTGCCCCTAAAAGGCTTAAAGGATAAAAATAGAGAAAATGCGTCTGAAAATGGACTGGCACCGGAATTTACAAAAAAAAATTGTTTGTAAATAAGAAAAAGGCTATATTTCACATAATATTAAATGGAAATGATTTTAGCAAAATTCTGGTGCCAATGTGGCGTTTTGGAATTAAAATTAAGTGGTTTTTTAGACATACCACTGTCCCTGAAAGTGTTAAATGTCATTTGCGACCCCGTGTTCTATTGCATTTTTTGTTCATCTTCATGAGTACTATCATCCCTAAAAGTTTGTTGAAGCATTTCAGTTACACCCTGTATATATATATATATATATAAATATATATATATATATATTGTAGTATTTCTCTTGTGATTGCTGATAAGTTTTTCAAAAATTGAGTTTTTGAGGGGCGGGATTCAGGGCGCAAGATGAAGTTTTCCACACAGGTGCTGAACACTAATGGCACCTCCCTGTTGCTACACCATAGACATGGGAAACAAACATTTTTCTTATGTGCTTAAAATTCCCTATTGTATACATTTTTTAATTTTATTTTAGCACATTGAAATTTGTATCGTTTCGTGGTTGTTTTTAAGAATAATGTTGTCTAAAGAAAAGTAAAAAGAGAGCTATTAAAAATTTACATACGATTCCTTCATACATTAAAAAATGTGCACATTATTTTCTCGGATAATTAACTACAATATTCATTTTAAACATGCAAAAATTATTATTTTTTTTAATTGAAGGTGATATAATTTATTGGAGTTTGGAGCACTTTTACTCTTCCTCCTCCGCAAACGTAATTTTGTTAAGTTTCTAATAATCGACGTATTTTAAAATTTAAGTTATGTAATGAAGTACTTAATACAGAACTATGTAATCAGTTTTGTCTAATAGTGATTCATTAAAACCTTGAAAACTGAATCGAAAAATATTCCACTTTATACGGGGTTTTGTTTTAGCAGGTATTCCATTAACCCTTTAATTCTCAGAGTCGAATACGTTCTTGGAAATTCCGTAGTTCAAAAAATCTGAATTTATACAAAAAAAAATTCGCACCATTTAATGTTAGAATTTCTGTTATTAAATAAATCAAACATCGCTTTTTTAAATTTTTTGTATGAATTTGAAATATCCGAATTAAACAATCCACTAAATTGGAAAGCTCTGATGCTGAAAAAAAGGTCGATAAACGTCTGCAACAACAGAATACGGTCAGCCATTTTTATACTAAGGAAAAAGAATGAAAATGTAAGAGCGCTAAACGTAACAAAACGGCTTCTGTTTATATTTACACCGGAAGTTTGTGCGTCATTTCACCAAGCAGCCAATCATAGGTCAGAACGAAAAATTGCGCAGCTTCCGGATTTTTTAAAGGGTCTGTTTTTGTGCTTGCGTATGGAAACGGGGGCAAAATGAAAGCAGGTACGATAGCCGCATATCACCCCTCCCTAAAAAGCCAGTTTTATTTTAGAGGCATTGGAAACGATGCTATAATGCGTGATTTTTACAGCATAATATTCCACACTTTTTTTAGCCAAGAACGTAATGATCACAAACATCCTAACCTTGAATTGTATGAAGTTCGTACCATCTTGGGCGAACTTGATGTCTTCAGTCATTAATGATTGTTCAACATCTTGAGGAACTACACTACAACATCCTGCACTAATTCTTCACTGGGTTTTTTATGTTGCTTACGTTTTGCATCTTGTTCAGGTTCTTCTTCATCCTCTGGTACTACGCCTAGCTCGGATCCTGATTCAGATGTGTCATGCAAGGAAAATGCGCAATCCGATTTATCAAAAAATATGAAAGAATCTAAGGAAATGACAAAATTCTAGGTTGGTAAAGTTGTCCCACTCTTCCCAAGATTCCTGGTTCAACTTTGCCAACTAATATTATCAACCATAAAAATAACATTAGATCAAGTTCCAAGAACGATTCTGAAAGCTTATTATATATTTTATCAGACAAAATAGGCAGTTTTTACTTACGTTTGGATTAAAAAGATGAAACGGAACACTTTTTTAGACGTTCGAAATCGCCAGTTTCCCAGTTACAAAATATTTTCACTGATAACGGCTATAAAACAAATAATAAGTCCGAAAACGCACAGGAATAGTGTCAAACAATGTCTTTTTTGCGAATGGAAACACTAGCACCTATTTTAATTAGATCTGGAACTTCTCAGAGCGCCAAAAAACATATTTTTCAAAAAGTGTCAAAGTTGTCCCGGTTTACGGTAACTAGTAAGTAAAAAGTATTTTTTTTTTTACTTTTCGTGTTTCCGACCAGAAATTCTTAAGTAATTTCATTTGAAAAGTTTATGTATGTCAAAGACGTCTAGTTAATTTTGTCATTTATGAATATTGTAAAAGTTGCTGTATTATCGTTGACGTATTGCATACAGTGTAATCAGTTGGCTACTTTTTTAAAATTTAGATTGCTGGATCGCAACGCTGTTTGGAAATGGTATAATTCTCCTTGTTTAGTCTGTCACTAAATAAGGTGAAATTTGCTTTCTTAAAAAACTGGTGCAAATAAAGTAAACTGAATTAAAAAAAGTAGCTCACTGGCAACACGGATTACAGCGATCTCTCACTTATACGCGATACCCGGCAACCAGTTTTCCACACCAGTTTTTTTATAAGGTAATTTTCGGCTTCTTAAATCGCAGAATTTATAAATCGAATTTTACTGTTTTAAAATAGTGATATGAAAAAGTAATTACTGAACATCGCGTGTAAGTGAGAGATCACTGTATAAGATATTCATTATGTAAAACTCTTCTCGAACTACGCCTTTGAAAGCAAATATTTAAAGACTTTCATCCCAATTGTATTTAACTCATTTTTAGACTTTGAAAGTACGCAAAACTCTTATTATAGTTGTTGAGATTAGGTGATTACTGGCGCCCTGTTTAACCCTTTCCGGCACAGTGGTCCCACTCCGGGCACACCTAATTTTAATTCCAAACTTCCATGCGGCACCAAGAATATTTTAATAAAATTTTGTTTCTACATTGAAAGCTTAAAATAAGGAGTTCGTATTTTCTAAAAAAGTCTTTTGTAAATTCCAGTGTCAGTCAGCAATTTCTCATTTTACGAACAGACTTTGTCTGTGCCGGAAAGGGTTAAAGTGGGATTCGAACCTCTGAAATTTTGATTGAGATTTGATACCGATGCTTCTTGTTCCCAACCACTAGACAAGCAGGTGATCCTTGCATATATAAATTGTTATATAAAAGAAACAATTTATACTCTATTGAAAATTTAAAATATTGCTCTCATATTGATAATTTCTACTAATTTATGTTTGTTTTTTCATGTTCAAGTTTTTTTTGTAATAGTGTTTATTTATTATTTTAATCTTAACGAACGAATGCCGCCATATTCGCGACAACCGATTTTTATAGCCCAAATGTGTTTTTCCGATTCTTATTGTTTCGGCTTCACTTTTCTGACAAATTTACTTTTACTGCTGAAATTTTGAGATTAGATAAGGCGATATTTTGTATGCAAAAATATTGGTGTACAATTGGAAAAAACACATCGCTAATATGGTGACATTTATTTGTTAACACTAGAACGACCAAGAGCGGTCATTTTGATCGCTACTAAATGAATATAGTGCGATTCAAACCAGAATTTTATTTTTAAAATAAATTAAATATAAATCTCTCAGAAATATGTTAAATGAATAAGTTAAATAGTTTTAAAAAAATATTCTGGTGTGAATTAGTTTTATAAAACTTGAGTAAAATTTCCGGTCGTTCTAGTGTTAAGGGTTAGAATTTTCTAATGATACTAAATTTAAAATAGCTATGGTTTTTTGTTTATTTATTTATTTATTTTAAAGAATGGCAAACTGGCAAACGATAGTATATGATTAATATATTTGTATTTGTTTTTGACTATAAGCAGTTTTGTATGATATTTCTCTTTATCCAATTGCAGAGAGATTTTTTTCTGAAATATCCTATACTTCCAGAAAATGTTTTTATTTAGATTTAAAAAAAAATCAATATTGACACCTTTAATATAAGCTCAAATGTACAAGGTGGCCGTAATTAAAAAGCACGTGTTTGAAGGGCTTTACAAAATAAACTATTTGGAATATTTTTAAAAGCTTTGGTATTTATATTATTAGAGTATGCGGAAACGAGTTACGCAAAAAAATTATTAGTTGTAAATTTTACCGATAGATGGCGCTTTCATGTTGGGGACGTTTAATTAGTAAATATTAACAAAAATAACTCATTTTAAATAAACATATTTTCAGACGACGAAATTCTTTCATAGCAGCGCTGTAATTACTACCTTTTTGATAAAAAAAAACACTTTATTAACAGAGCGCGGCTAATTTTTGATAAAATTTCAGGTTAGAATCATGTGGGATTTATGATAAAAAGTTTTAAAAGTTAACTGGTAGAAAATTTGAAAATTGTCTATTTTTCTTTTCTTTTTCTTTTTATTTTAATGATATACAGAGCCACCTAGTGGTAAATTTTTAAATAAATTTTTTTATGCCTCAGACTTGTTTACGCATGTTCTAAACAGTATAAATACCAAATCTTTTAAAAATATTCTGAATAGTTTAGCTTGTAGAGCCCTTCAAACACGTGTACTTTAATCATGAACACCATGTATAAATGTATATATATATATATACATATGTGACATTTTGCCACAAAAGGAAGACATGTCTGGCACACTTGAATTAAACTGCAGTCTTAAATTAATGTGCATCTTAGCAGCCGAGTACTTTGTTGATCGCAGAAAATAAAAACACGATGCAGTCGAATCCATTTTATTCAAACATAATCAATCTTCTACACCGGAAGTAGATTCCGGGGAAATGCTCTAATTACTAAACGGTAGCTTTAACAACTTGTTTATTAACAATTCTCCATAGAACAACATCATTTATATTAGATACCAATTCGGCAGCAAGCAACAGATTATACTTACATCATTTCGACGACGAAATCCCCTGCTCTCGTTCTTGAAAAAATTCACCGCTAGCTGCACACGTACACATCAGTGTTAAAAAAAACTCTCCGATGACAACGTTTCATAAAAAAATTCCATCGTCTAAAAAATCCGAAAAATCGAACAGTCAACGCCACCCGTCAAATATTCCACTGAAAATCGAGTCTGTTTCAAAAATCTCGTTACCAGATGAATGTATTATCTAGAATGTATTATAAAATTTTAGTATCAAATCAAATTTTAGTTCAAATCAAAGTCTCTACTTTGAGGCTGTTGTTAAAACTTCAAATTTAATATGCAATAAAGAAAAAAAAAGAATCTTTGATGTAGAAAACAAAAGAATGAAAGCATTTTGAAAATATTTTAATATACATTTAATATTTAATAATAGGATGTTTTTTTTTAAAAAAAAAACTAAGGTTTTTAGAGCGGGATAATTTAAGAGATATGATATTTTATCATTTAAATAAAGAATTTAGACCAGTTTGATTACACAGAAATAATAATAATAATTTTAACAATGGATTAAAAATAAAGATGTTCTATTTAAAGAATAAATTTAAGTAGCTATCGCCATTTTTAGATCTAAATACTTTCGAATAAATATTATTAAGTGGAATAGGATAAAATGGCTTTACATATGGATAGTAAAAAACTATTTTAAGAATAAGAATTATTTTAATAAGCTGGGGTCATATTCGGAACAGCACTAAATGGAAAAATTTTATAGTATAATTTAGCAGATTGCGGAAAAAATTCAATTTTGTAATATATATATACAGGGTTGTTATAATTAAAGTTCGCCTATTCAGAAGGCTCTAGAGCCAGTTCTATGGCTCCAAACGAAACAAAATTCCACTAGTAAGTAGTTGAAGAGATGCGCTCTGCGAAAATCGAAAAAAATTAGTTAAAATTTTTGTCAATAGGTGAAGCTGCGCCAATATTTAAGCCGATATTTGCAGATTCCTTTATTTTGTAAAAAACAAAATACAGGAAATTTTATTTCCCAGTTGGTAAAAGTAAACTTTTTCAGATTCCTTATATCAATTTCGTCAATCCAGATGAAACACACAAAATCACAAAATTTCACCCAACGCTTGAAAAAGATCACATTTTATTCAAATTTTCGGCGAATGACGTCAAAATGACGTCGCAACTTCGAAAACTTGAAATAATCTTCTAACCACCTGACGATTTAAAACTTGCAGCAAAAGTGTGTCTGTGATTTCTTTGACACTGGAACAGTTGATTGTTTCTGAAAAGCATTTGAATCTACGCTTTGTGGAGAATGGTAACTTTGAAAGAAAAGGCACTTCTTGTAAAGTTATTTTATCAAAATAACAGCAACGTAGCTGTAGCTCTTCGAGAATTCCGAAAACTAAAAAATGTTAGACGTGGACCAATCTCGGATCGTGGAGTTCACAAAATGATTAAAAAGTTCGAGGAAACAGGAAAACTCGAGATTCTTCCTGGCAGAGGACGAAAAAAGGTAGACATTTCTAGCATTGAAGATATTGCTACTGCTGCCGTGGATTTAGTAAGCCAGTCATCATTTGGTAATGCAAGTGTGCCAGCTATTGCGAATGAAGTCAATATGCCGATTTCCACTGTGAGAAAAGTTATCTGTGTTTTACGCTACTATCCATACAAGATTCAGAGGGTGCAGCAACTAATACAGGGTGATACCGAAAGTCGGCTATCATTTTCACTACAGTTTCTTGCACGAATGAATGTGGACAATTCTTGGCCCTGGAATATACTATGGAGTGATGAAGCGCATTTTTATTTAAACGGACAAGTGAACACACACAACCGTCGAATTTGGGCGAAAGAGAATCCTAATGTTGTCCAAGAAGTTCCATTGCATGTAGCTAAAGTGACGGTGTGGTGCGGTTTCGCAGCTACGTTTATGATAGGGCCATATTTTATTAAGGAACTAACATCTACAGGACCCATTACATGTTCCGTAAATGGGAGAAGGTATCTCAATATGTTGTCAAATTTTCTGATTCCCGAGATGCAACAGCGAGGCTGCTTTTAAAATATCATGTTTATGCAAGACGGTGCCCCACCGCACATTACTAGAGCAGTTCGGACTTTCTTAACAAGCCATTTTACAGAAGACCGCATCATAAGTCGTTATTTTCAAACAGTCTGGCCACCACGATCGCCTGATCTAACACTATGCGGTTTTTGGTTGTGGGGATTTTTGAAAGATTCTGTATCTAAAGACAGATGTCAGACAATCTCTGATCTGAAAGACAGTGTTAGACTTCATATTCGCTCAATCTCACAGGACAGTTTACGCAATGCTGTAGAAAGCACGATTCTGAGAATGGAATGCGTTATTGAAAATGGTGGAGGATTCATCGAGCATTCGTAATGTCATTCTTCATTATTTCCTCGCTGCCGAACGACATGTTTTATTTTTGTTGATGCAGATTACATCACATGAAATTATATTCATTTTTCTGTATTGTTTGGAGTCATAGGTCACGTTCTAGAGCTGTCTGATTAGGTGAACTTTAATTATAACAATTCGCAGTTCGTCGAAGTTTGTTGAAACTTTTAAATTTGTGTGCTTTGTCTGGATTGACTAAAATTGATGTAATGAATCTGCAAGCATCGCCTTAAATATTGGCGCAGTGCCACCTACTGACGAACAATGTAACTAATTTTTTTTTCGATCGATTTTTTTTTCGCAGAGCGCATCTCTTCAACTACGTACTAGTGAAATTTTGTTTCGTTTGAAGCCGTAGAACCGGCTCTAGAGCCTTCTGAATAGGCTAACTTTAATTATAACAACCCTGTAAGTAGTAGAGAAAGGGGGGTTCACCTGCAGCAGGCGCAATCCGCAATGAGGAATGGGGATTCCAGACTGAGGATTTAACAATGCGTAATGGGGAAAAGGAGGTACCATCTCAACCGGTAGTGCAAAGTTCAAAATCAACCCTCTTTTTCTCACAATAATCTTTTCATCTCATTTTGTTTATGTGTCTGATATTTTGTTAAGAAGGTTTGTGTGTAAAAGCATGTTTTAAAAAGCATATATGTCTTATATTTATTATAAATAGTTCTATGTGTGTGTGTGCGTGCGTGCATGTGTGTATGTGACAAATAGTTCTCTTTATGTGTGTATATGTGTGTGCGTGCATATATGTCTTATAGTTATTATAAATAGCTGTATGTGTGTGTGTGTATGTATGTGTTTGCGACAAATAGTTCTCTTTATGTGTGTGTGTGTGTGTGTGTGTGTGTGTGTGTGTGTGTGTGTATGCGGGGCAAATAGTTCTCTTTGTGTGTGTGTGACTATCTGCTTGTTTATCAAAGTTTTAGAAATATTTTTCATGTTTTTATAACGAAAAAAAAATATGCGTTAGTTAGTTAAAAAGTTTCACAAATTAAAAAAAAAATTCTTTCAGAAAAAGTTTCACATTACTTAAAAAATAAAAAAAAGTACTCAATAATAAAATCAAAATTTTTTATTATAACAAAATAATTTACAGAAAGGTATTTACAGATCAAAATATACATCGCGATTTTGCGTTAGCAATACAAATCAACATTTTCTTCTTTATTACAAACGGTATTAATATCATAATGGCCATATGCTAAACTGCTTATTCCATCATCCAATAAGTAACGCTTGTCGTCAAAGGGACTTAAGCTAATTTTATTTTGAGTTAATGTATACAGGCGATGGTCATCTTGGGCAATCCTTACCTGTTTCTCCATACTTGTTTTTTGTTGTTGGAGGCACTCCAAGTAGTCTTCATGTTTAATTTTCTGCCGAACAATCTGCGCAGATACGCCTTTTGCACGCTTCTTTTCGTCTTTAACAGATTTTAGAGAATACATTTTTGATTTCAGTCCGACAAACTCAAGGGCTAATTCACCATTAAGTTCATCCTTAAACTTTCCGAGCGTCTTCTTATTATCCTCAGAGTACAGACGATGAGATTTCGGGTATTCAGAAAAGTCAAACAACTCACGATGCTGCTGCAGATCCTTATAAATATTATTGGTTTGAATATGATACGTTAGGGAATCTGTATCCGTAAAGAGTAAAACTGCACGATCCGTGTATGTTTTCTTTATAAAATTGTAATGGAAATCATACATACAAAGTTTAGATAGTTCGAGTATAGAAAATCCAACATAGATGGGTCGGTTCATATGTATGCTAGTTTTTAATCTCTCCACAGCAGTCAAGTCTTCATCATAAGTTTTAAACGATTTAAAAGGAGGCGATGCTACTAATTTTTTGGCTCTTTTTTCACCGTTACAAAGCACAATATTTCTTCTTTTTCGTAGATTTTCCATGGTTTTACCAAAAACAGAATTGTTCATTAACTTAAAAAAGTCTTTCTCAAAAGAAGATTTTGCTTCTTTCCTTTTTTCGGTGTTGAAATTAATATATTTCTGCAACCATGGTCCCTGTTTAAATTTTAAAGCTTTATGCACAGCAGTAATTTTTAAACCAAGTTCTAAATAAAATTTAAGATTACGATAATGTGTTATATAATTTCGTTTATTATTTAAATTTGGTATAAGTTTAGGAGTTCCGACGAATTTTCTATTGTTGAGTAAGCTTCTTGCATGAGAAGATAGCATCTGATCCTCTACAGTTACTCTCTCAGGGGCGACAGGGTATTCATTATGCAAAGGATGTAAATGTTTCGGGTATTCCAAGTCTACCTCGAAAAGATACCCAATTTCGGAACTATCAGATAAAGATAGAACCCACTCTTCTGTTATATGACTTGTTTCGCACCATTCAAAACCGTCGTAGGGTAAAAATTGGCTCATAGCCCACCCGTATAAGTTATTGGCATCCCAATACATAATGTAGCTGGGTGCCTCATTTTTCTTATAATCGGGCGTACCCGGGATGTTTGCTCGGGCGTATCTTTTACTTATCATGCTAATGCCGCCTCTTATTCCATTTTCAACCATAAGCAACATATCTATATCACTGAGTAATTCTAAAGGTGTATCAGACATCTTCAAACAAGCCTGCCATGCGAGAGAAGGTGCTGTAAACAGGTGTGCAGGGTCAATTTCATAATACTGCTGACATAATTTCCTAAAGTTTTGAAACACGTCAGCAAGTAGTAGAACATCTGTCTTCACATAAAGGTTGTGATAATCACCAAGAGTCTTGATATCAAATGTTTTCCATACATTCTGGGCGTGTTGGTACTCCTTTTCATCTATAGGCTCATTGGTTAAACTATTAAAAAAGGCAGAAGGCGGAGGAAGCTGCTTCTCAGTAAATTTTTCAAAACAAGTAAAATAATCATAGGGGTAAACCCCTTTCCGTATAAGTAAATATAAATTATTATTTTGTGGGAAATTTTCTGCAAGTATAGAGAATTGATCAGGTTGAAGGTTTTTAACAAGTTTTTCCAATGACGTAGGCAAAAATTGGAAAGAATCTATAAACACCATCTGAATAGGGGATGTAAGCTTTCTGATTTTAAAGGTGATATAGTTTTCCATAGAAGTAGCAATAACATCGATTTCATGATCTTTGAATTTTCCAAGCTTTGTCATAATATGATGGCCATCGTAGTTTTTCAAGTTGTGGAATATAACAGGAATTGTTTTACACTGCTTATAGTTCAAGTTGCATTCCACATGTGCAGCCCCTCTGTACGCACCTGACAGGTGATCATGGTCACGTGTGCGTTTCTCATCTAAAGTTTTCTTACAAATATGACAAAACTCTGCTTCTCGAAATGCCTTTTCTTCCTTGGGAGAAAGCTTCATAGGTTTAATATTATGTAACTTTTCTCCTAAAATTTCCTTTTCTTGCATCATTCGGTTTAAAAAATGCTCAACACAGTTTCTACCCCAATATACCTGTGCTTTTTTCACACACGTTCCATCGGGTCCAATAACCACATAGGTATAACCACATGGCAAGTGATAGGTTGTTTTCTCGGTATAAGATGCTTTAGAAGAGGGAGGGGCTGATGAAATAGGTATAAGGAGACTCTCAAAATCCGCATAAATCGTATAAGCAACAGGATGTTGTAAATGAATACCTGTAAACTTTAATATATTATCATTTTCACTAGGCATCTTTATAGCTTGCGCAGCATGTTGAGAACAATATTCATTATGCTTATCCAAAAGATCTTGTCTTGAAAATCGATGTAAACATCGATAACAATAATAGCCAGCGGCTCTATGTTTGGTAAGATCACCTAAAAGTCTTGAAAAACTTCTTATCAAACAATAGTGTTGCTTTTCACCATCACCAACCAATAACAAATTAATCACATCTTTATCCTTCTTTTCAGATATATACAAGGGGCAAACTTCATCCTCTTCATAACCAAACACATTAACCCGTAAATTGTTGAGTTGTTCAATAACAGGTATCTTCTGAAGGGGTACAGGGCATTCTACACTACCTAATTTAATATCATGTTCATAAGGTCGATAATGTGAAACACGTTCGGGGTTTTTTGTATAATCTAAGTTCAGTTTAAAAGCCAAAAGACACCATACTAAACATTTGTTATCTTCGTTTTTTATATTCAGCACTGCTTTTTTATCATCAAGTTTTTTAGACAAAGGAATATAGGAACTCGCAGCGAGAGGATGATATTTAGCAATCTTGAGTTCTAAATGAAGAATTTTTCTAAGTTTCCAGCCAGAACCTCTTTGTACAAATTCTTCAAAGGATTTAATAATCTTCGAAAATCCTTCCTCAATATGCTGTGAGATAGTATCTTCTATAAGTTCGGTCATACAAGAACATCGAAAATAACATTGAATTTCTTCAAACTCCTCATTATCAGTTAGACGTTCAAGTGATATTTTTTCTACCATATACCATTTAATTGCACCTTTTTCATGAATTTCACTTATTAAACGTTCTTGTATTTCAGTTTGTACATGTCTATGAAATACCTCTAAATCATTTTCCTCACGTTCATCAGGATGCAAAATCACTGTTTTAAACACATTAAGTGCATCAGAATACTTTATGTTTTTCGACTTTGCATTAGATGAGCTCATTTTACGTTTTACACTCACAAGAGGTGTGCGGGGGTGTTGAGTGCGAACATGTTGTCTCAGATCAAATTTTCTTCCAAATACTTTATCGCATTCACGGCAAGGAAATGTTGAATTCCGATGCGACTGTAAATGCTGCGTCAAATTATCCCTCCGGGTAAAAACTTGATCACATTCATCACACTTAAATGTAGACTGTCCATCAGTATTATGGATTTTCAGGTGTCTAATCAAGTCTGATTTCCTTCTAAAACACTCTCCACAAGTTTCACAGATAAACGACTTTTCATTAAGATGAATCTTAACATGCTGATTTAAATTAGAATATGTTGCAAAGACTTTGTCACAGGTGGGGCAAACATGCTTCTTTTCCACATTTGTAGGGGTCACAGTCTTTAAAGAAATATCCTCTTCAACTTGTTGATTAAAATTGAAAGAACTTTGAGACATAGTATCTTTTTCTGGAAAAACTTCAGAGAATCCATCATGCTGTATCAATCCAACACTATCATGTGTTTTTAAATGTCTTTGTAGGTTTGATCTTCGATAAAAAGACTTCTGGCAGATATTACAACTATATAATTTCTCGCCAGAATGAATTTTCTTATAGCGGTTCAGATTAGAAATGCTCGAAAAATCTTTACCACAGGTAAAACAGCTAAACATCTTCTTAGCAGATACAGAATCTCCCACAATCGAGGTTTCATCAATAGGCATATCAACATCCATAATATAAAATCAATAAAAAAAAACTTTAACTCTTAATGGCAAACAACAGCGATTCGCACTGATAAAAAGCGGGGGCAATTTAAAACACGTTTAACCACTAGCGATATGAATCCTCAAATGATAAAAATCCTAATTTTCCCCCGTCTATTTATACCGACCCGAAAGCAAAGTTGAGTTGTAGTATTGCTTGATATGATTGTTATCAAAACGCGTCATACGATTTCGGGGGCCTATAAGTTTCTTTCCCCTCTTTATAATATAGCATAATTAAACAGATAAACCCGAATGTATACAAATTTAAATTCGTAAATTATATTATATCACAAAATATAAAAAATCCTACAAAATAAAAATAGAATTTAGCACTTACCCCAAAAACACATCCACTTTAGTTGTTAGTCTGCACTTAACTAATCTTTCTTCCTTATCTATAGTAGGGGGCGCTGCCATCGCCGCGAGAGGCACTGCCCGTCTACCGGTTTGTGACGTCATTTCCGGTTTGAGATAAGAATAAACCTTAAATACACGCACTTAGTCATTCTTCCTTCCCTCTTTCGCGCTAATAGTTGTCAGTTTCTTGTTTAGACGTGTTGGGTGACGTCATTACATGTTTGCGATAAGAACAAGATTATCCCCTTATCAACAGGTAAAAAGCTGCACTTCAGTGACGTCACAAGTCATATGACATAGCTGATAACGGCACGATTAGCTGATAAAAATTTGTACTAATCATCTATTTCCCTTCAAGTCATTGCATGAGACGGTTGAGCTCCAACAGCTGTATATAAGGTAAGAGTAATTTATATATTATAATAAGATTTTAAATTAATTTAGTAGATGTTACAATTTGATATTTAAAAATTTTCATGCTAAACGAGGTGATTATATGTTGTTCATCATACTAAATCCACAAATTTTAATTCGAAAGAAATATTATTAAAATTATAATCTAAAATAAATTAGCGAAAATGCATAACAAATCTCAACAAAAAGAAGCTAATTATAAAAGGAAATGTACAAAGTTTATAAATTTACACATGTGTTAAACGCGTTTACAAACCTTATCATAGGCAAAAGTCTAATTCCACCAGACTATTTGTTATAAGTTTAACTATAAGTCAACATGTTAGATATTTGTGAAAAGGAATCTTATGATTTTTAATTTTCCAAGTTCAGTTTCAATCATATTGTAAAAGGATAATTAAAACTTTGAGATTATCTATAGTAAAATACTTAAATTAAAATGTATTTTTGATAGTTTAATATTTATAAACTACAACTTTGACTACTTTTTAAAATGTTTGCCTGATAGAAAACTGTGATAACATGTCTATGTTTGAATTTTTCTGATAACATGCCAATGCCTGAATTTTTCTGACAACTTGTCTGTGTTTGAATTTTTCTGATAACATGTCTGTGGTTAAATTTTTCTGCTAACATGTCTATGTTTGAATTTTTCTGTTAACATGTCTATGTTTAATTTTTCTCTCTTTTTGAAATGTATAAACTTTTACGATACGTGTCTTTCGATTTCATTGAAGAAAAAAGTGATCGATCAACTTTATCAAACCCTTTTAATGTTAATATTTTTAAACGAACGCGATAATCAGATAAAAATATATGTAGCTAATTCATATTATCCCACTAAACATTGCAAAACAATAAAACTCACAAAAATTTTATACTTCAACATTCAAAAATTGACAATATTCACATCTTAATACTAAAAAACAATCATTATCTTGAAGTATTTCCTGAACAAAATCTAAAATTTTCATATCAACAATATCCAACTTAGAAACTTTACCTATGAACTTAATACCAATCTTTAATCATAAAATGATAAAACTGATATATATATATATTTTTTTTTAAGTTACTTCTAAAACATCTCATAGATGGCGCTGTTGAAAAAAATAATTCAAAACTTGTTTAAAAGACTTAAAAAAAACTAAATCTAACTTTAAACTAACAAAAACCAGTAGAACAATCACTTTCAGGTAGAAATATTTAATAAATAATTGTTAATTCTAAAACCGCTCACAGAGGGCGTTGCTGAAGAAAAATAAACTCAAACTTGTTTAAAATATATTAAAAAATAAATCTAACTTTAAACTATCATCAAACTCCAGAAAAATTACTTTCAATTAGAAATATTTTAAAATAATTAAAATTTCTGAAACCGTTCATAGGAGGCGCTGCTGTGAAAAAATCATTTCGAAACTTGTAAAAAATTAATCCAAAACTTATTTAAAACACTTTTACAAAAAATTTGACCAAAATACTGATAAACATCAAGTAGATATAAAATAAGAGTTCTACATCAGTGGTGGAGATGGTGGTGACCTCAAGGTCGAAGGAAGGTCACTGGAAGTGGCAGGTGTGGACACCGGATGTAGCAGGTGCTGATAACAGACATGTTGGAACAGGAAGTGGCGCATGTTTAGACAGGAAGTGATTCCGGAAGTAAGACCGGAAACGCGATGGAAGTGGAAGCCGGAAGTTCCAGCTTCGACTTCCTGTCGTATTTCCGATCTTACTTCCGGGATCACTCCTGTCTAAACATGCCCCACTTCCTGTTCCAGCATGTCTGTTATCAGCACCTGCTACATCCGATGTCCACACCTGCCACTTCCTATAACCTTCATTCCACTTGCGACGCACCTTATTTTATATCTACTTGATGTTTATCAGTATTTTGGTCAAATTTTTTGTAAAAGTGTTTTAAATAAGTTTTGGATTAATTTTTTACAAGTTTCGAAATGATTTTTTCACAGCAGCGCCCCCTATGAACGGTTTCAGAAGTTTTAATTATTTTAAAATATTTCTAATTGAAAGTAATTTTTCTGGAGTTTGATGATAGTTTAAAGTTAGATTTATTTTTTAATATATTTTAAACAAGTTTGAGTTTATTTTTCTTCAGCAACGCCCTCTGTGAGCGGTTTTAGAATTAACAATTATTTATTAAATATTTCTACCTGAAAGTGATTGTTCTACTGGTTTTTGTTAGTTTAAAGTTAGATTTAGTTTTTTTTAAGTCTTTTAAACAAGTTTTGAATTATTTTTTTCAACAGCGCCATCTATGAGATGTTTTAGAAGTAACTTAAAAAAAATATATATATATATCAGTTTTATCATTTTATGATTAAAGATTGGTATTAAGTTCATAGGTAAAGTTTCTAAGTTGGGTATTGTTGATATGAAAATTTTAGATTTTGTTCAGGAAATACTTCAAGATAATGATTGTTTTTTAGTATTAAGATGTGAATATTGTCAATTTTTGAATGTTGAAGTATAAAATTTTTGTGAGTTTTATTGTTTTGCAATGTTTAGTGGGATAATATGAATTAGCTACATATATTTTTATCTGATTATCGCGTTCGTTTAAAAATATTAACATTAAAAGGGTTTGATAAAGTTGATCGATCACTTTTTTCTTCAATGAAATCGAAAGACACGTATAGTAAAAGTTTATACATTTCAAAAAGAGAGAAAAATTAAACATAGACATGTTAACAGAAAAATTCAAACATAGACATGTTAGCAGAAAAATTTAACCACAGACATGTTATCAGAAAAATTCAAACACAGACAAGTTGTCAGAAAAATTCAGGCATTGGCATGTTATCAGAAAAATTCAAACATAGACATGTTATCACAGTTTTCTATCAGGCAAACATTTTAAAATGTAGTCAAAGTTGTAGTTTATAAATATTAAACTATCAAAAATACATTTTAATTTAAGTATTTTACTATAGATAATCTCAAAGTTTTAATTATCCTTTTACAATATGATTGAAACTGAACTTGGAAAATTAAAAATCATAAGATTCCTTTTCACAAATATCTAACATGTTGACTTATAGTTAAACTTATAACAAATAGTCTGGTGGAATTAGACTTTTGCCTATGATAAGGTTTGTAAACGCGTTTAACACATGTGTAAATTTATAAACTTTGTACATTTCCTTTTATAATTAGCTTCTTTTTGTTGAGATTTGTTATGCATTTTCGCTAATTTATTTTAGATTATAATTTTAATAATATTTCTTTCGAATTAAAATTTGTGGATTTAGTATGATGAACAACATATAATCACCTCGTTTAGCATGAAAATTTTTAAATATCAAATTGTAACATCTACTAAATTAATTTAAAATCTTATTATAATATATAAATTACTCTTACCTTATATACAGCTGTTGGAGCTCAACCGTCTCATGCAATGACTTGAAGGGAAATAGATGATTAGTACAAATTTTTATCAGCTAATCGTGCCGTTATCAGCTATGTCATATGACTTGTGACGTCACTGAAGTGCAGCTTTTTACCTGTTGATAAGGGGATAATCTTGTTCTTATCGCAAACATGTAATGACGTCACCCAACACGTCTAAACAAGAAACTGACAACTATTAGCGCGAAAGAGGGAAGGAAGAATGACTAAGTGCGTGTATTTAAGGTTTATTCTTATCTCAAACCGGAAATGACGTCACAAACCGGTAGACGGGCAGTGCCTCTCGCGGCGATGGCAGCGCCCCCTACTATAGATAAGGAAGAAAGATTAGTTAAGTGCAGACTAACAACTAAAGTGGATGTGTTTTTGGGGTAAGTGCTAAATTCTATTTTTATTTTGTAGGATTTTTTATATTTTGTGATATAATATAATTTACGAATTTAAATTTGTATACATTCGGGTTTATCTGTTTAATTATGCTATATTATAAAGAGGGGAAAGAAACTTATAGGCCCCCGAAATCGTATGACGCGTTTTGATAACAATCATATCAAGCAATACTACAACTCAACTTTGCTTTCGGGTCGGTATAAATAGACGGGGGAAAATTAGGATTTTTATCATTTGAGGATTCATATCGCTAGTGGTTAAACGTGTTTTAAATTGCCCCCGCTTTTTATCAGTGCGAATCGCTGTTGTTTGCCATTAAGAGTTAAAGTTTTTTTTTATTGATTTTATATTATGGATGTTGATATGCCTATTGATGAAACCTCGATTGTGGGAGATTCTGTATCTGCTAAGAAGATGTTTAGCTGTTTTACCTGTGGTAAAGATTTTTCGAGCATTTCTAATCTGAACCGCTATATGAAAATTTATTCTGGCGAGAAATTATATAGTTGTAATATCTGCCAGAAGTCTTTTTATCGAAGATCAAACCTACAAAGACATTTAAAAACACATGATAGTGTTGGATTGATACAGCATGATGGATTCTCTGAAGTTTTTCCAGAAAAAGATACTATGTCTCAAAGTTCTTTCAAATTTAATCAACAAGTTGAAGAGGATATTTCTTTAAAGACTGTGACCCCTACAAATGTGGAAAAGAAGCATGTTTGCCCCACCTGTGACAAAGTCTTTGCAACATATTCTAATTTAAATCAGCATGTTAAGATTCATCTTAATAAAAAGTCGTTTATCTGTGAAACTTGTGGAAAGTGTTTTAGAAGGAAATCAGACTTGATTAGACACCTGAAAATCCATAATACTGATGGACAGTCTACATTTAAGTGTGATGAATGTGATCAAGTTTTTACCCGGAGGGATAATTTGACGCAGCATTTACAGTCGCATCGGAATTCAACATTTCCTTGCCGTGAATGCGATAAAGTATTTGGAAGAAAATTTGATCTGAGACAACATGTTCGCACTCAACACCCCCGCACACCTCTTGTGAGTGTAAAACGTAAAATGAGCTCATCTAATGCAAAGTCGAAAAACATAAAGTATTCTGATGCACTTAATGTGTTTAAAACAGTGATTTTGCATCCTGATGAACGTGAGGAAAATGATTTAGAGGTATTTCATAGACATGTACAAACTGAAATACAAGAACGTTTAATAAGTGAAATTCATGAAAAAGGTGCAATTAAATGGTATATGGTAGAAAAAATATCACTTGAACGTCTAACTGATAATGAGGAGTTTGAAGAAATTCAATGTTATTTTCGATGTTCTTGTATGACCGAACTTATAGAAGATACTATCTCACAGCATATTGAGGAAGGATTTTCGAAGATTATTAAATCCTTTGAAGAATTTGTACAAAGAGGTTCTGGCTGGAAACTTAGAAAAATTCTTCATTTAGAACTCAAGATTGCTAAATATCATCCTCTCGCTGCGAGTTCCTATATTCCTTTGTCTAAAAAACTTGATGATAAAAAAGCAGTGCTGAATATAAAAAACGAAGATAACAAATGTTTAGTATGGTGTCTTTTGGCTTTTAAACTGAACTTAGATTATACAAAAAACCCCGAATGTGTTTCACATTATCGACCTTATGAACATGATATTAAATTAGGTAGTGTAGAATGCCCTGTACCCCTTCAGAAGATACCTGTTATTGAACAACTCAACAATTTACGGGTTAATGTGTTTGGTTATGAAGAGGATGAAGTTTGCCCCTTGTATATATCTGAAAAGAAGGATAAAGATGTGATTAATTTGTTATTGGTTGGTGATGGTGAAAAGCAACACTATTGTTTGATAAGAAGTTTTTCAAGACTTTTAGGTGATCTTACCAAACATAGAGCCGCTGGCTATTATTGTTATCGATGTTTACATCGATTTTCAAGACAAGATCTTTTGGATAAGCATAATGAATATTGTTCTCAACATGCTGCGCAAGCTATAAAGATGCCTAGTGAAAATGATAATATATTAAAGTTTACAGGTATTCATTTACAACATCCTGTTGCTTATACGATTTATGCGGATTTTGAGAGTCTCCTTATACCTATTTCATCAGCCCCTCCCTCTTCTAAAGCATCTTATACCGAGAAAACAACCTATCACTTGCCATGTGGTTATACCTATGTGGTTATTGAACCCGATGGAACGTGTGTGAAAAAAGCACAGGTATATTGGGGTAGAAACTGTGTTGAGCATTTTTTAAACCGAATGATGCAAGAAAAGGAAATTTTAGGAGAAAAGTTACATAATATTAAACCTATGAAGCTTTCTCCCAAGGAAGAAAAAGCATTTCGAGAAGCAGAGTTTTGTCATATTTGTAAGAAAACTTTAGATGAGAAACGCACACGTGACCATGATCACCTGTCAGGTGCGTACAGAGGGGCTGCACATGTGGAATGCAACTTGAACTATAAGCAGTGTAAAACAATTCCTGTTATATTCCACAACTTGAAAAACTACGATGGCCATCATATTATGACAAAGCTTGGAAAATTCAAAGATCATGAAATCGATGTTATTGCTACTTCTATGGAAAACTATATCACCTTTAAAATCAGAAAGCTTACATCCCCTATTCAGATGGTGTTTATAGATTCTTTCCAATTTTTGCCTACGTCATTGGAAAAACTTGTTAAAAACCTTCAACCTGATCAATTCTCTATACTTGCAGAAAATTTCCCACAAAATAATAATTTATCTTTACTTATACGGAAAGGGGTTTACCCCTATGATTATTTTACTTGTTTTGAAAAATTTACTGAGAAGCAGCTTCCTCCGCCTTCTGCCTTTTTTAATAGTTTAACCAATGAGCCTATAGATGAAAAGGAGTACCAACACGCCCAGAATGTATGGAAAACATTTGATATCAAGACTCTTGGTGATTATCACAACCTTTATGTGAAGACAGATGTTCTACTACTTGCTGACGTGTTTCAAAACTTTAGGAAATTATGTCAGCAGTATTATGAAATTGACCCTGCACACCTGTTTACAGCACCTTCTCTCGCATGGCAGGCTTGTTTGAAGATGTCTGATACACCTTTAGAGTTACTCAGTGATATAGATATGTTGCTTATGGTTGAAAATGGAATAAGAGGCGGCATTAGCATGATAAGTAAAAGATACGCCCGAGCAAACATCCCGGGTACGCCCGATTATAAGAAAAATGAGGCACCCAGCTACATTATGTATTGGGATGCCAATAGCTTATACGGGTGGGCTGTGAGCCAATTTTTACCCTACGGCGGTTTTGAATGGTGCGAAACAAGTCATATAACAGAAGAGTGGGTTCTATCTTTATCTGATAGTTCCGAAATTGGGTATCTTTTCGAGGTAGACTTGGAATACCCGAAACATTTACATCCTTTGCATAATGAATACCCTGTCGCCCCTGAGAGAGTAACTGTAGAGGATCAGATGCTATCTTCTCATGCAAGAAGCTTACTCAACAATAGAAAATTCGTCGGAACTCCTAAACTTATACCAAATTTAAATAATAAACGAAATTATATAACCCATTATCGTAATCTTAAATTTTATTTAGAACTTGGTTTAAAAATTACTGCTGTGCATAAAGCTTTAAAATTTAAACAGGGACCATGGTTGCAGAAATATATTAATTTCAACACCGAAAAAAGGAAAGAAGCAAAATCTTCTTTTGAGAAAGACTTTTTTAAGTTAATGAACAATTCTGTTTTTGGTAAAACCATGGAAAATCTACGAAAAAGAAGAAATATTGTGCTTTGTAACGGTGAAAAAAGAGCCAAAAAATTAGTAGCATCGCCTACTTTTAAATCGTTTAAAACTTATGATGAAGACTTGACTGCTGTGGAGAGATTAAAAACTAGCATACATATGAACCGACCCATCTATGTTGGATTTTCTATACTCGAACTATCTAAACTTTGTATGTATGATTTCCATTACAATTTTATAAAGAAAACATACAAAGATCGTGCAGTTTTACTCTTTACGGATACAGATTCCCTAACGTATCATATTCAAACCAATAATATTTATAAGGATCTGCAGCAGCATCGTGAGTTGTTTGACTTTTCTGAATACCCGAAATCTCATCGTCTGTACTCTGAGGATAATAAGAAGACGCTCGGAAAGTTTAAGGATGAACTTAATGGTGAATTAGCCCTTGAGTTTGTCGGACTGAAATCAAAAATGTATCCTCTAAAATCTGTTAAAGATGAAAAGAAGCGTGCAAAAGGCGTATCTACGCAGATTGTTCGGCAGAAAATTAAACATGAAGACTACTTGGAGTGCCTCCAACAACAAAAAACAAGTATGGAGAAACAGGTAAGGATTGCCCAAGATGACCATCGCCTATATACATTAACTCAAAATAAAATTAGCTTAAGTCCCTTTGACGACAAGCGTTACTTATTGGATGATGGAATAAGCAGTTTAGCATATGGCCATTATGACATTAATACCGTTTGTAATAAAGAAGAAAATGTTGATTTGTATTGCTAACGCAAAATCGCGATGTATATTTTGATCTGTAAATACCTTTCTGTAAATTATTTTGTTATAATAAAAAATTTTGATTTTATTATTGAGTACTTTTTTTTATTTTTTAAGTAATGTGAAACTTTTTCTGAAAGAATTTTTTTTTTAATTTGTGAAACTTTTTAACTAACTAACGCATATTTTTTTTTCGTTATAAAAACATGAAAAATATTTCTAAAACTTTGATAAACAAGCAGATAGTCACACACACACAAAGAGAACTATTTGCCCCGCATACATACACACACACACACACACACATAAAGAGAACTATTTGTCGCAAACACATACATACACACACACACATACAGCTATTTATAATAACTATAAGACATATATGCACGCACACACATATACACACATAAAGAGAACTATTTGTCACATACACACATACACGCACGCACACACACACATAGAACTATTTATAATAAATATAAGACATATATTCTTTTTAAAACATACTTTTACACACAAACCTTCTTAACAAAATATCAGACACATAAACAAAATGAGATGAAAAGATTATTGTGAGAAAAAGAGGGTTGATTTTGAACTTTGCACTACCGGTTGAGATGGTACCTCCTTTTCCCCATTACGCATTGTGAAATCCTCAGTCTGGAATCCCCATTCCTCATTGCGGATTGCGCCTGCTGCAGGTGAACCCCCCTTTCTCTACTACTCCTGTATATTATATGTAAAGAACATTAATTTAGTGTTTAAGCTCCCCCTTTTGATACGGTGCCGTATATTATTATTTTACTTCGAAACATATCTGAAAAGAAGCACTGGAGAAAATTTATTTTTGAATTGACTGTATTCATGATATTTTTTGCCTTTAATCATAATACTTTCAAGTTTTGCCATGTGACAAATTTAATACCAAATGGTTACCAAAGATTTATTTTTGTTGTACATTGATATTTATAAAATCAATTTTTATTTTAAAAAAGCTTTTTTAAAACCATGTAGTTCAAAATTATTTTCTTTTATTATATTTCTCTCGCGCATTTCATTTTATTGCTTTTAAAATCTGTCAAAGAAATTTATTCGGTGAACATGTATTTAATAAACAGCAAATTTATTTTATTTTCCGAAAATATCTATCTTTAATGCTTTTATCTAACAAATGCTTCAGTATATCTCAATCTTAAGTGTCAGTTTAAATAAATAAAATTTTGTATTTATCCTTAATTAATATCTTAAGGTTAAAACACCGGAAAGAAGAAAAGTATCTTTTTAAATACGATTATTTTTAACAGAGAAAATGTCAGTGCTTTGAAAAAGTCATTTATACGTGGCGCATAAATTTTAAGTTTTTCCTATTAATTTTAATCTATTTATCAAGCGTATTTTATAGTAGTTTATTCAGGAGTTTAGCATAGTTGTATTTCAGATATTTAAATTTCTTAAAAGATTTAGAGAGAGATTTTTTTTGAAATATTTTAAATGCTTTATACTTTTAAATGTTTTATACTTAAGAATTTTTATTATTTTAAAACAAAAAATCATTTTATATTTTACTTTTTTTGAATTTATTCAAAATTTTGTAGCTGAAGTGTTTATGTTTCGATGCAAATTATAGGAATTGTTTTAATTCTAATACAAAAAAAAAAAAACTTTTATTTGTATTTTTTTTTTCAAATGAAATATTTCATTCTTAAATTTATTTAATCAGTAGTTAAGTTTGTAAATATCTTAACACTGTTTCATAGCTGCCAACTTTTACGCTTTTTTGTTACCACTAAAACTTAATAGAAAATTTTGGCTTTTTGAATCACATGATTTCGGCAATTTAATAAGCTAAAATTTACTATAAAATTTTAATGGTAGGATAAAAGCGTAAAAGTTGGCAGCTATGCTGTTTTCAAAAACGTTTCGGAAATATTTGATATACATGTATGAGATAAACACCAAAAATATTTTATTTTCTGAAAATGTCTGATTTCAAAGCTTTCTTGTAGAGAAATTTTAAATGTACTTTAATCTTAAGTGCCATATTAAACGACGCTTTAAGTTTATTTTTAACTATATTTAACGTTAAACACTAACAGAAAGAAAATTTACTATTGCTCATATCTGATTATCAATAAAAATACTTCGAAAGATATGCCATTTATTTATAATACATAAATATATGAATTTCGTCTGTTTGTAACATTTTAATTATCTAATGTTAAGTGTATTGTGGTTGTTTATTTATAATTATAGCATATGTATATTTATTTTGAATATTTATGTTTACTCAAAATATTTCGAAAGTTATTTTTATTGAGTTGAAAAGCATCTTCTTTTTATTCATTTCTATATATTTTATTAATTATATGTTAAACATGTATATATACAGGGAGCATCAAAAAATGTATACATACACTGATTAACGGGTCTTAACTTTTTAATTTTTCTTTCTTTTCAAAGTGTAATTAATTGGACATAATGAGTGGACAAAAGATTAACTTTTGAAAAAAGAAAATTTATTTTAAGTACGTCATAGCTGTTGAGCCTATCTGAAAGCACATTGTGTTTAAACTATGTAATATACAGGGTTATTCTAAATGATGGACCCATTTTCAAAAAATTGTATTTATTAAAGTACAAATCCAAAATGAACAATCTTTATACTAATGAAAAGAGGAAGTTTCAGAGTTTTTTCTGACACATTATAAATGCTCAATGTATCCACCGTTTGCTCACTTCTTGCGACCTGAAGAACGCAGAAAACCTTGTGCTCCACATTAGCCACTCACTCACAACTGACAGTGAAACGAAATCGCGACCTCTACCAGCCGCCTCTGGAACCATCACCGCTTTGAAACAACACATCCTACAAGATCATCTTGTAGGATGTGTTGTTTGAAAGCCGTGCACTCAGTAACAGCAGATACGCTTTCTCGTGTGTGGGATGAGTTTGGCTATCGCGTAGATGTTTGCCGTGCAGCAAACGGTGGACACATTGAACATTTATAAAGTCTTTAAAAAAACTTTGAAACTTCCTCTTTTCATTGGTATAAAGATTCTTCATTTTGGATTTGTACTTTAATAAATACATTTTTTTGGAAATGGGTGTTCATCATTTAGAATAACCCTGTAGTTAAAAATCCGTCGCTGAATATACGCTTGGCGATAAAAGTAGCAATTTTGATAATAGCTTTCCCGTACAAAGCAATCGAGCTATTCCGTTTCTCAGCAAATAACCAAATCAATAAATTTATATTTACCTTATTGTTTTGTGTATTTGCTCCAGGACATCCTTCGAAAAAATTGTCAGCAGATAAATCCTCGTATATGTGTTTTATGGCCAGCAGTGCGTTGTTTACCAGTGGTAAGTCATAAACGGGTTTTACGTTCCGTGCGCTGTCTCACTCTCACGCAGACAGAAAGACATTTTCACCCCAAAATCAGTTTTTCTGCATATTATTAAGACTGTAAGGAACTGATTTAAACAATTAAAGAAATATGTTTTTTGAAACTGGGAATGTAGAAACCTCCTAATGTAATTAATATCTTTGAGTTTTAAATTTAATTATATCTATGTCATTTTCTATCTTTATTTATAATTATACTCACTTTTAAGTAGATTAAACTACATTTAGACTTCTTCAATATTATGGCTCTCAAAGTTTCGTAAATACAGCTACTCCTAGACCATAGAAATATGAATAAAGAGGAAATGACATATCATCAAAATGGTGAAACTGCAACTGTAACCGGTTCCGCAGGGACTCATTACTTCCGCGGCAAACATCCACCACTACATTTATATAGAAAATTTCTCCTTATTTAATCGCCTTATTCTTGTTGAATTTCTGTCATAATTGGCAAAAATATCTATTCGTTTTTACTGTTGGAAGTTTAGTCTGGCGGCACTAAGGCCCTGCAGTTCCGCCATATTGTTAAAATATAAACGAAAATGTTTGTATTAACTTATTAAGGTCGGAATTATTTTTCTGTTGAAAATGCGAAAATTGCATTTCATACCAATATTTTCAAGTAGCAACTTTAGTCTCCTTTTATTACGTAGTTTCTGACATCAGATAAAGATAATTTTCCTTTTAAAATATACTGGTATACAAGCAACAAAATTGGTGGCAGATATTCTGGTACCATATGGTACCGGGATAGCTACTCTCAATTTTGTTGTTGGAATACCAGTATATTTTAAGATAAATATTGTCTTCATCTGATGAGAGAAACTCCGTAATAAACGGAGACTAAAGTTGCTACTTTGAAAAATTGGTGTGAAATGCAATTTTTGCATTTTAAAGAGAAAAATATTTCCGGCTTTAATGGGTTAAGTAAGCGTTTGAATAATACAAAAATTCTTTAAAAATTACTTGTGGATGTTTGTCACGGCAGTAATCAGGCCTTGTTGACCCGAACTAAACAAATAACAGTCACCATCTTATAACAACATCCCCAGTTTCTTCACTTGCAACTGATAGACACTACCCTATCTGTATACTCATCTTTATTCATAGTTCCATTTTCTATACAGGGCATAAGCCTATATTAGCCTAGCGTTGCATAATGTTACACGAAAGCTAAAGCCACTTTTCTTATTTGCACACTAGTAATTCCGAAGATAAGTACGTACTTTATTTCTTTGATGACATAAACTTCTCGATAAAACATAATATAGAATTTCTGTGCTAAAAAATCTGGTTTGAAATGTTTTTTTCTCCATTTTTAAGCGAAAAATACATAATTACGGTCATAATGGGTTAAGTAGGCTTGAACTAGGAAGTCCATGAAATGCCTAAAGTGATCTGCTATATCCAAGATACTATTAAATAGAAACATTAGCAAGTTTTTTATATAAAAATAAATTTTTGTATATTTTATTTTTTATAAATATTATACAGGGTTTTCAATATCACTAGTGCATTAAAAAAATATTTGTTTTATAAAACTTTCGTAAAACTGCAATACTCAAAACAAATATTATTTTAAATCTGCCATCGAGATTATATTTTATCCATTTTCGCAACAAGATTTTCAAGCTTTGCAAACGACTGTTACATAAGAATCCGTCAAAACTATCGGAAATTTAAAAAAGATATATTCTCTATCGGAAAATTTATAAAATGGTTATATATTCTCACATCGTTGATTTTTTGCACATAAAATACATTTTCCAAGTTTACTGATGCTAGATAGTGTATTATACTTTTCTTTTAAAGTAGTTATGTTAAAAAATAAACTAACGTTATTGTGTTCATAATTCTTTTGATTAGAGTTGCTGTAATTATTTTTGAGTATTTATTTCTTTATGTAATTATAGAGGGTCTTTTATAGCAATATCTATTTCTTCAAAAAATCTTCTTTCATTAAACGTCAGATATCCAATTAGTATTTATGCTGCTGTTTTGACCTTTGAAAGGTGGTGAAATATTTTTTATACAACTTAACTTTAGTCAAGGTTTGTACTTGACGTTTGATAGAAAACAGTTGAAAAATTGTATTATTGGGTTGTTCCGGAAAGTTCTTTCCATTTGCGAAAACCAATTTGTACCGGAAAATTTTGCCCATCAATTATTAGACATTAATTATCGGAATCAATGTCTAAAAATTAAATGATAGAATTTCTCGGTATGAATTGGTTTTCCGCACGGAAAGAACTTTCCGAATAACCCAATATTTAATTCTCTCTCTCTGTTTTTTTTTTTTTTAATCTGGTGCGAATTCAACATTACAAAAATACAATTACTTTCCCTTGAAACACTTAAAACGTAAAAACATTTAGAGAGATTATAAATTTTAATAATCAGATTAATATAAAATACAAAACTTATTTAGATGTAGTAATATAAAATTAAAAGAAGCCCGCAAAAAAGCTATTGACAAATATGATACTGAACCAAAAATATGATTGAAGCATAGAAAATAGTGGCACAAAGAACATTTCAGAACTTAATTCTAGTGCAATGATTACAATGGCCCAAATCCTCGAAAAACAAAATTGTAAGGCGATTCAAATGGAAGTGGACCAGTTTGTATTAACCCAAACTTGTATCAAGCATAGCGAATCATGTCGCAGTAGTATTGCGGCGCACTAAACAGGAACTGGACAAGTGACTGGAGTTTGATGATGTTATTACGTCGAAAATGCAATGACTCCTCCTTTCATTCTATCGACTCCTCCTTCCATCCTATTACATCAATAAATTAGCAAATTTTAAGACCATATCTCGATAACGGGGAGACGAGGCCGAATGATTTATGCATCAAAAAACACGTTTCACTATGCTCTTTCGATTGCTGCTAATTTAGAGTTTTTTTCATTATTACCCCAACGACGTGGTTTCCTGGTAAGGGTACAAAGTACCAAAAATACCAATATAATGTCAAAATTCATATTGAAAATTTCAGAGTTTAGTACAATTTCAGCATGAAGACGCCCTCCTAAGTTTATTTTTTAACATAAATTGAAATAAGCAAAACTTCTTATCGTATGGCTATTTTCTATTTCCTCTGCGACAAATTGGCGATTGAAGTGTTTTGGATGTAAATTTTTCCCCATCCCTTTTTGATACTGACTGTAGATTAAAAAAGTCATTCAAGTAAACTAACTTAATAATATCTCGTTTTTCGTTAAAAATGGCGTTTTATTTGAATTAAATATAAAAGTGATGAAAGGGATTATTTTCACTTACTTTTTATTTACTCAGCCTTAAACATACATCTTTAATATATTTTCGTTTGACAAACTTTTAATGCATGTTTAAACACTTAAAATATTTAGAAATATATTGATTTTATAATGGGCGGATAGTTCCAAGTAATTGCTTCATATCTCTTTCATTAATTTATTTAAATAAGAAATAAAGTTTTAATAGATGAAGTGAAAAAAAAGTAATTATTCAGTTTGCTTATTTTCTTTTCTGAAATATGTAGTGTATATCATTAAAAATTTCAATTTCATAAAATATTATTTAGCTTAACGAGTTTTACATTTATATGTAAATACTGATTTATTTAAAAGCTTTGTATGGAGAAATTTTTCAGTGAGTTTATTAAAATATATATACAGCGTGGTTATAATATAAGTATCTCTATTTGAAGATGTCTGTAGCTCGTAGGAATGATCCGAATGAAACCAAAATCGGTACCTTTTCTATTCGAGAAGGGGCAAAAGGAGTGTGAAATGTAATGTGAAATACCAGAACAAAAAATTAAGTCATCAAACCGGATGGCACACCTAATTTATTGGAAAATGTCACAGCGAACGTGGTTACACTTTTGCATGGCGGTGCCGATCATTTTCAGGTTCCACATGGTCACTGTGCTGGAGGACACAATCCAGGCGGTGCAAGACGTGTTCAACTGCGGAATATAACGCATCAGGAGTGATGTTTCGCACATGTCGTGATAAACGGTAAAATCATTGAGGTGTGCAACAACTACATGGTACACAATATTACACACTCAAAAGCGCCATCTGTCGACGATTATTTTAATTATTTTTTTTTACTGTTCCATTTTTCTTCCCTCATCTCGAATAGTAAGTGTACCGATTTTTGTTTCATTCCGGTTATTCCTTCAAGCTACAGACAGCTCTAAATAGATATACTTATATTACAACCACACGGTATATTGAATTTGAATGCATCTTCTAAAGAATATCGTTTCTCAACATTTCGAAAAACTGATGAACCATATTTCTTTCAAATTTTATTACGTAAAAACATTCCTGTTCCTTTTATTCTCGAGGCTTTTTAGAGCCCTAACACATTTACGTTTCGTGAAACGGTTTTTAAATTAAGTAGAGTATTATTTGAAAATTCTTCTAATTTTTGAATTTATTCATTTTTAAAGCAAAATCTTGAAATTTTACGGATAAGTGTTTTACAGAGTTCTGCGAAAATGTTAGAGATACTTTAACGGAAGTCCGCCATACAAACACCTGTGTGTTTTTTGATTATAGTATTTCGTCTTTTTTACATGCACGTACTTATTGACTCTTTTTTAACACTTTATAATATAGTTGAAATATGTTTATGACTTCGATTTGTCTGTCCCTCTACCGAGGGTCTGACTACCGCTGGAGCAAACTTCCGCCAGTAAAAACTAATTGAATTTTTCAATTTTATATAACAGAAATTCTGCACGAATAAGGCGCTTAAATAAGACGAAAATGTCTATTCAATTTTACTGGTGGAAGTTGGCACTTAAGGTAATCAGTCCCTGCCTCTGCTTGTTCCTCTGTGTACCTGTCTATCTGGTTCTTTTCCCCTTTTTTTAAACCTAACTGCACATTAAAAAATATATTCACGTAAACGAACTGTATAACCCCACATTTTTCTTTATTGAGTTTTATTTGAATTAAATATCAAAGTGATGACAAGGATCATTTTTACTTACTTTTTATTTACTCAGCTTTAAACATATATCTGTAATATATTTTCGTCTGACAAACTTTTAATACATGTTTAAACACTTAAAATTATTTGAAAAATATATCGATTTCGTAACGGACAGAATGTTCCCAGTAATTGCTTCATATATTTTTCTTTACTTTCTCTTAAAAGATAAATAAAGTTTTGACAGATGAAGTGAAAGAAAAATAAATTTTCAGTTTACTTATTCTCTCTTTTAAAATATGTAGCATGTATCATTAAAAATTTCAATTTTACAAAGTACTATTATGCTTAACGAGTTTTATGCTTATATGTGAAAACTGATATTTTTAAAAGTTTTGTATTAAGCAATTCTTCCGTGATTTCCTGAAAAATATACATTTCTCATGTATGCCCTAAAGCACTTCGTTTCTCAACATTTCAGAAAACTAATGAACCATATTTCTTTTAAATTTTTATACAGAAAAATATTCCTATTCCTTTTATTCTCCAGTATTAACACAAGCTTTTGAGAAATTTCTTGTGCATTTCCGTTTCATGGAACTGTAATTAAATTTTAAAAATATAAAATGTTATTTAAAAATTCTTTAAAAAATTTTAATTATTCATTTTTAAAGCAATATCTTCACATTTTACGGGAAATTATTTTAAAGAGTTCGTCGAAAATTTTAGAGAAATTTTAACCTTTTTAGCGTAACGACTCCGAATTGAAAAATATTTACTCAAATCTTAGAATCACTTCAAGCATGTAAAAAATACAAAAGAAAATAATATCTTAAAAAGAAAATTATTGACAAAAACATGCTTGTTTCATATCTTCAACAAACAGAAATTACATATTTCTCATAATTATTGTAAATTTTCTAAGTCAAAATTATATAAACTTATCTTTTTGAAAATTCTATTTCTGGATGTATCCAGCATTTTTAATTTCACTAAATGTATCAAGTTTATTTTAGCAAAATCCACATGAAACAGCAAAAGTGATAAATAAAATTTTACTATAAAAAATTAATTCAGTATCACCGTTTGCTGGAGATTCTACTAAATATTTATATTAAATGCCGTTTTGAAAGGTCGCAGAAATTAATAAAAATCGTCTTTCCATGCTCATTTTAGAAATAACATTTATTTTTTGGTATAAATAATTTGCCCTCGTCTCCTCGTTATCGAGATATAAAGTCTTAAAGTTTGTTAATTAATTTATTTAATTTAGGGAGAAAAGGCATGGTTCTGATTAGGAAATTTTAATAATCGGATTAATATAAAATACAAAACATATTTAGATATATTAATATAAAAATGAAAGAAGCCTGCATAAAAATGCTATTGACAAATAAGGTACTGAACAAAAAATGATTGAAGCATAGAAAATAGTGGCACCAAAAACATTTCATGAACTTAATTCTAGTGCAATGATTACAATGGTCCAAATCCTGTGAAAAACAAAATTGCAATGCGGTTCAAATGGAAGTGGCCCAGTTTTCACTAACCAACACTTGTACTAAGCATATCGAATCATGTCGGAGCATTGCGGTGCACTAAACTGGAATTAGACAAGTGACTGGAGCTTGATGATGTCATTACGTTGGAAACGTAATGAGTCCTCCTTCAATCCTATTAAATAAATAAATTTGCAAATTTTAAGACTTTATATCTCGATAACGGAGATACGAGGGCGAATGATTTATGCGTCAAAAAACACATTTCGCTATGCTCTTTCGATTGCTGCTTGTTTAGATTTTTTCATTATATTACCCTAACGACGTGGCCTGATAAGCGTACAAAGTACCAAAAAATCCAATATAATGTAAAAATTAGCTATTCATATTGAAAATTTCAGAGTTTAGTACAGTTTCAGCATGAAGATGCCCTCCTAAGTTTATTTTTAACATAAATTGAAAAATGAAAATTTTTTAATCAAATGGCTATATTCTATTTCCTCTGCGACAAATTGGCGATTGAATGTTTTAGATATATAAATTTTTCCCTTCTATTTTCGACACTGACTGTACATTAAAAAATTCATTCAAGTAAACTAAATAATATCTCGATTTTCGTTAAAAATGACGTTTTATTTGAATTAAATATAAAAGTGATGAAGAGGATTATTTTCATTTGCTTTTTATTTACTCAGCCTTAAACATACATCCTTAATATATTTTCGTCTGACAAACTTTTAATGCAAGTTTAAACACTTAAAATATTAAAAAAATATATTGATTTTATAATGGGCGGATGTTTCCCAGTAATTGCTTCATATATCTTTCATTAATTTATTTAAATAAGAAATAAAGTTTTAAGAAATGAAGTGAAAAAAAGTAATTTTCAGTTTGCTTATTTTCTTTTCTTAAAAATGTAGTGTATATTATTAAAAATTTTAGTTTCATAAAATATTATTTAGCTTAACGAGTTTTACATTTATATGTAAATACTGATTTATTTAAAAGCTTTGTATGGAGAAAATTTTCAGTGATTTTATTAAAATATATATACAAGGTGGTTGGTTATAATATAAGTATCTCTATTTGAAGATGTCTGTAGCTCGTAGGAATGATCCGAATCCGAATGAAACCAAAATCGGTAACTTTTCTATTCGAGAAGGGGGGAAAAGAATGGAACAATAAAAAAATATATTGCAATAATCACCGGCAGATGCCGCTACTGAGTGTGAAATGTAATGTGAAATACAAGAACAAAAAAATAAGGCATCAACCCAGATGGCACACCTAATTTATTGGAAACTGTCACAGTGAACGTGGTTACGCTTTTGCATGGCTGTGCCGATCATTTTCAGGTTCCACATGGTCACTGTGCTGGAGGACACAATCCAGGTGGTGCAAGACGTGTTCAACTGCGGAATATAGCGCATCAGGAGTGATATTTCGCACATATTGTGATAAACGGTAAAATCATTGAGCTTTGCAACAACTACACGTTACACAATATTACACACTACATTTCACACTCAAAAGCGCCATCTGTCGACCATTATTTTAATTATTTGTTTTATTGTTCTATTTTTCTTCCCTCATCTCGAATAGTAAGCGTACCGATTTCAGTTTCATTCCGGTTATTCCTTCAAGCTACAGACAGCTCTAAATAGAGTTACTTATATTATAACCACCCGGTATATTGAATTTGAATGCATCTTCTAAAGCACATCGTTTCTCAACATTTCGAAAAACGGATGAACCATATTTCTTTCAAATTTTATTACGTAAAAACATTCCTGTTCCTTTTATTCTCGAGGCTCTTTAGAGCTCTAACACATTTACGTTTCGTGAAACGGTAATTAAATTAAATAGAACATTATTTGAAAATTCTTATAATTTTTGAATTTATTCATTTTTAAAGCAAAATCTTGAAATTTTACGGATAACTGTTTTACAGAGTTCTTGTTAGAGAAACTTTAAGGGAAGTCAGACATATAAACACTTTTTATTAATTATATTTCGTCCTTTTTACCTGCACGTATTTATTGACCCTTTTTTTACACTTTCCAACACAGTTGAAATACATTTATGATTTCTGTTTGTCTGTCCGTCTGTTTGTTCCTCTGCCGTGAGGGAAAACTTCCACAAGTAGAAGAAAATTGAAAAATTAAAATTTTTATTACAGAAATTCTGCATGAATAAAGCTCTTAAATAGGAAAAAATTTCTATTCAATTTTACAAAAGGAAGTTTGCCCTTAACCCCTTGAAGGGTGGTGGGATATAATATATTTAACTTAATTTTAATTCCCAAATGCCACAATGACACCGGAATTTTCGCATCAAATTTTACATTTACAATATACGTGAAGAAAATCTTTTACTTATTTGGAAATAAATTTGTTGTTAAATCCCGGTGTGACTCAATGATTTCAACATTTTAGAAACATAAGTACTTTGCCCCTGAAAGGGTTAAAGTAATCAATCCCTGCTTCTGCATGTCCATGTGTGTGCTTGTCTGTCTGGTTCTCCCCCCCTTTTTTTTTAATCCCAACTGTACTTTAAAAAATATTTTCAAGTTAACGTACTGTTTAACCGCACATTCTTCATTAAGAATAGAGTTTTATTTGAGTTAAATATAAAAGTGATGACAAGGATTATTTTTACTTACTTTTTATTTATTCAGCTTTAAAGATACATCTTTAATATATTTTCGTTTGACAAACTTTTAATGCATGTTTAAACACTTAAAAGTATTTGAAAAATATATCGATTTCGTAACGGGCAGAATGTTCCCAGTAATTGCTTCATATATTTTTCTTTACTTTCTTTTAAAAGATAAATAAAGTTTTGACAGATGAAGTGAAAAAGTAAAATAAATTTTCAGTTTACTTATTCTCTCTTCTAAAATATGTAGTATCATGTATCATTAAAAATTTCAATTTTACAAATTACTTTTATGCTTAACGAGTTTTATGCTTATATGTGAAAACTGATATTTTTAAAAGTTTAGTATTAAGCAATTCTTTCGTGATTTCGTTAAAAATATACATTTTACATGCATACCCTAAAGCACTTCTTTTCTCTACATTTCAGGAAACTAATGAACCATATTTCTTTCAAATTTTTATACGTAAAAATATTCCTATTCCTTTTATTCTCCAGTATTAACATAAGACTTTTGAGAAATCTCTGGTGCATTTCCGTTTCATGAAAATGTAATTAAATTAAAAAATATATAGAATATTATCTAAAAAAATTTAATTTTTTTAATTATTCATTTTTAAAGCAATATCTTGACATTTTACGAGTAATTATTTTAAAGAGTGCGTCGAAAATTTTAGAGAAAATTTAACTTTTGTAGCGCAACAACTCCGAATTGAAAAATATTTACTCAAATGCTAGAATCACTTCAAGAATGTAAAAAATAAAAAATAAAATTATATATATATATATATATTGACAAAAACGTGCTTGTTTCATATCTTCAACAAACAGAAAATTACATATATCTAATAAATATTGTAAATTTTCTAATTCAAAATTGTAAAGTATATAAAACTTACCTTTATGAAAATTCTATTTCTGGATGTCTCCAGCCTTTTTAATTTCACTAAATGCATCAAGTTTATTTTAGCAAAATTCACGTGCAGCAGCTCAAGTGATAAATAAAATTTTGTTATAAAAATTTAATTCAGTATCACCATTTGCTGGAGATTCTACGAGCAATTTATATTACCTCTGCCTTTTTGGAAGAGAGCAGCAATCAAACTAGTCGTTGGGGGCCACCGTAATACTTACCCATCATGTATATGTATAATGTAAAATATTAAAATAAAAATGTGTAAACTACTTATAAAATGCATTGATATTCAAATAAAATCGTGGCTTGATGACGTCATAAAAAGGCTCGATTACTGAATTGCTTGAAAGAGGTTTTTCCTTATAACTCCAAAAATAATACTCCTATTAACTAGCGGTTTATAGCATCTGATTAAGCGTCAAATTTCCAATTAAAATATATATTTGAAGTGAAATTTGGATGAAATACAGGGTCATGAAAAATCGAAGAGTGTGGAAATAGGATTACAAATATCTCGGCAACTCATTATCCGATCGACTTCATGTTTTATTCAAAACTTATGTTTTTTATTGTCTTTTATATTTACTCCTTAAAATAAACAATTTCGAAAATTTTTATATACCTTTCATCAGAACGAATATTTCGAGAGTCCGAAAAAAAAAATGTTCCGGTTAATCGAGGTTATTGAAATGAAATAGGCTTCTTCCCATTATTACATACTAAGTACATACCAAATGGCAAGTCTCTATTTGTTCGGGAGATAGAGCGTTTACAGACACACACACAGACACACAGACACACAGACGGACGGCAAATTTTTTTTATAAAAATATGTTTTTCGGAATCTCCAGTGTCTGAAACGTGTAAATCCGTCAAAAAAAAAAATTCGATTTTCAAAACGATTACAAGACTTACCCTATACTACGTATGATGGGTAAGTAAAAATCGTCTTTCGATGCTCATTTTAGAAATAACATTTATTTTGAGGTATGTTGCAGATATACAACAAGCTGATACAAAGTGTTAGGGGAAGTTAGGAATGCACTCACTTGTATGAAGGGAATATGTACACTTGTATGAAGGGCACTTGTAACAGGGAGTGTATTAGGAATACACTCACATGTTTTGTCGTATTACTGGGCTCCCAGATCATCAACTGAAAATCGGTATTTTCTTAGAAAAAAAATATTTTTTGATTTTTCTTGCAAATTTTACATAAATCTCCTTCGGACGTAAAATTTTGCTGAAATGTTGTAGAAACCTACCATCAAATATTTTGTTAAAAATATCAGTATTCAGTTGGCAGACCATTTAGGAGCCCTGGTATTAGTATGCACGTATTTACAATATAGCCATAGGTGCCAACCTCTCATTAATCCGTTGGGGACGAGCGACACGTATACGTGACGCATAAGATGCTCAGAATCCTTCATTATTCCCATCAGTTAATTTTTATTGTAAGCTTTGCCTTATTTAATCATAGAAATTCTGCGATTCAATTAGGCACAAAATTCTGCTTTGAAAAACCGGTGGTAAAAGATAAAAAATTCTCTAAAGAACGCTCATCGCGAAGGGATTAATATTCCATAATATGCGCGTTAATTTGACCCAGGCTTAATATGTTTCACACCAGAAATTGTTTTAAGAAATGAAAATAAATAAATTTCACGTCGAAACCTGTAATTGAAAAAATAAAGATTCATCCAATAATTTTTCTGGTTTGAAGCGTGGTTAAACTGGGTTAAATTAACCCGCATATTACGGAATATTAATGAGAGGTTGGCACCTATGTATAGCAATGAATAAAGAGGCAAGACATATTGTGTAGCATCTACGAGTTAATAGTGAAGAAACTGAAGATGTAGTCACAAGATGGCAGATTTGTTTGTTGGTATCGGATCAACACTCCTTATTTCTGTCCGGCCATAGGTGCACCAGAAATTTTTTTTCTCTTATTTAAGTCTCAATCATGCTAAATTTCTGTCAGAAACAAAGCAAGAATGTCTATTTATTTTAACTGGTGGAAATTTGTTCCAGCGGTATTATAACCACTTTCGATGACATTGACATGGGAATTGTTTTTATAATATGGTGGAACTGCAAGACCTAACAACTGCTCGCCGGTGCAAACTTCCAAACGAATATTACTGTTCGAAATCGCTGAGGGACACTAGAATTTACAAACAAAATTTGAAAATAAGTAAAATCTTTTTTCATGTGCTTTATAAAAAGAAAATTTTCATTCAAAAATTCTGGCTTCAATGTGGCTTTTCGGAATTAACCCTTCTTTGCATGAGTTTTTCTTTTACAATTGTGTTTTTTTATACATATATTAAATATTAGACACTAGAAATTTTAAGATAGATTTTTAACTTTGTTCAGCAACATAGTTCACGGGAAGTTTACTGGATTAATATTTATATATAAATATAGTGGTGGCGAAGAAGTTGATTTATTTATTAAAAGTTAAATAAACAGTGATGGAAATTTACATCACTATGCAATTAAGGGTTAAAATTAAGTCGTCCAAAAATGAACCATCTCCCTTCAAGGGGATAAGATGCAAGAGCCAATTACAATATATATATATATATATATATATATATACTAGGGGGCCTACCCCCTGCGAGCTACGCTCGCCAACCCCCTCTCAGACTTCGAGGCCTCTAAAAATATGACAGCGTGCTTTGTTTTAAAAATATTGGTAAATCTGTAATTGGGTTGCCGTTTTTAACGTTTTAATGGGGCATTTTTTGATTATCATGGCCTCATACACAGCTGTTGCGACAACTGACGGCTGTTTTCCGGATTGATAAGTAAAATCAATTACAACTTGAAAACCAGCTTGTATAAAATGGTTAGGTTAAAATTGTGGCTACCTCTCGGACTTTTATAACAACGATCTGTATTCTATTCTTCCTTTGCGTTTAAGGATGAGAAAAATTTCATCTGCTTGTGAATAACATTAAGAACCACGGTATTGAAAAGTACTATGTTATAGACATTTTTAGTAACAGGTTTTAATTTTATCTCTATTTTAGTGCACCATCATGCATATTTTCATGTTATTTTAAATATGTAAATTATTTATTTTAAGTAATATGTATATACGAATTTTCTAATACCGTAATTTCCGGCGTATAAGCCGCAGCTCAAAGAGTCGTTTTTCGACCCAGAAATATTATTTTATAAAATGTAACTTAAAAGATCGCTGTAAATATTTAACTACAATTATTTAAAAAAATTTCTGGGTCGAAAAACGACTCTTTGAGCTGCGGCTTATACGCCGGAAATTACGGTAATTATTTATCATACAAAATTAATTAAATATTTTGTGCATGCATGCCTGCATTTATTCGGCATCAATTGATGAGATATTTAAACAAATTTGCTATCCGCGATAATTTTACACCTTGTTATGTCACTTGAATACTGTCCATAAGAAAATCGGGTACTTTTCCAGTATAGGATCCTTTGCTTTTAGGTTTGGGGTAATTCGAGCTTCAAAAAGGGATAGATTCGTTAATATACATAGATTTGTTGCCAAAAGTTATGAAAACAAACCCAATGAACTTTTGGTGCTTTTCTATTATAGGGGTCTTAACGCTTTTTTAAAAAGATTGGCGCAATTAGGCCATCAGAAAGTGAGATTTGGTGCCAAATGACATAAACAGCCATGGAAACAAATTCGACGATTTTTTTTGTTTATATGCGTATTTTAATTATACGTATATTATTATTGTTTTTTCTATACAAATTACTTCTGATTATATATAAAATAGGATAAATGACATTTTACGCTAAACAAATTGTATAACTATGTTTTTGCTCCTTTCTTTTGCGTTTACATAAATGACGTCATTTGGACGAATTTATTCAAAATATTTTCAGTTTATAAATTAAATGCTGACAGATGATTGAATCCTGACGATAGAAATGTGATTTTTTTTTCAAATTTTCCTGAAAAACATAATTTAATCACAATCTTATCTTCATTATCGATTGAAATAAAAGATAAATTCAATTTCAATTTGAAAATGACGAATAAAAAAAAATCAATAATCCCTATCGGGATCCTTTTAAATTTTTTCCCTTTTTTGTCACAAAAAAACTGAGTAATTAGTTGCCATCATTACAGAAATGTCATTAAAATTAGAAAAAAATTAATATCTCGAAAACTAATTCCAATTTCAAAATTCTATTACCAGTTTTGACATCCGCGGATTTTTATGGACAATTGGTATTAATTTCCCCATCAAGCGTTTAATATTTTATTAAAAATAGCCCTGAAACATAATCAGTCGTTTAATCAGTCGTTTCATAAAATCGTTTCATAAAATCGTTTCATAAATTCGTTTCATAAAATCGTTTCACAAATTTGTTTCATTAGGATTTTATATATATAGGGTAGATATACTTGTAGCTGACGTATAGAAGAATAGCACAAGCTGCAATCATTTTTTTTTTCGAATTAAGGAGTTTTCCTTAAGTTTTTTTTATGCTAATTTAAGAAAAAATATTTAAAATTTTCTATTACGTACAGTTTTGGCACAGATCGATAATTTCTGTCTGATTGGTAAATTATAAATTTAGTGATAAAAACATCGGGATTTTCAATTCTAAAGTTACGCATTTAGTGTACATCAGACCCTAATAAACATGATAGCAGATGTTACTATCATGCTAAACTCGTTGCTGAAACAAGTCAAAGGGTGAACAACACAAAAAAGAGGAGCTCTCTTCAAAACGATGAAAATGCATTATAATAATATTTAAAAGTTCATAAAACTGATAAAGACCATAATACAGAAATAATTCTTGTATATTGTGTTTATAGATGCCACAACTGCTGCAATGTTTGACACCAATAATTAAGGAAAGAATTTTTCTCCTTTTTAAATCGTAAAATTCTGCGATACAACAAGGCGAAGAATTAAAAATATATATATACTAATGGCAAAAAAATTACAGCTAGAAACTATGATTGTATTATACAAATAGAGAATGTAGTACCTAAAAAAATGACCACGTTTTATAAATGAGGTACTGAAATTCATCACAATGTATACCAATACTATCTTATTTAATGCCAAATGTGAGTCTATTCAAGAAATTTTGTCAAGATAAAATTACAGATGAGTTCCTTATGATAAGAATTATGTGTTACAGCGGGAGGTGGGTATCATCATTTTAAAGATGCTTTGGTTGGGCGTGGCTCAAAATAGGTTGGGATAAACTGCTGCGCTAGGTCTTGCCAGTCAGGGCCTGATTACCAATGGGGCACACTTCCACCAGTAAAAAATAATAGAAATTTGTTTCTTTTTCATGACAGTAATTTTGCATGGATAGGGCGTTTTAATAAGCGGAAAATTTCTATTTAATTTTACTGGTGGAAGTATGTCCCGTCGTTAATCAGGCCCTGTTGCCGGTTTGAAATGCCCGTGGAAAGTAACTAAAGCTTTCCGACGGAAAAATTAAGCCTCGTCCCTTGTGCTTATTTTGTTTGGGCCGAACGAGAACATTTAAATTTGGGCTATAACCGGGCGCGTATTACAAACCCATTTCAACGATACATACCATATATATTTTCTCTGTTTGCTCTGAGGACACAAGTTAATCTGCTGCATTTCAGTTACAAATTCTTGATTTAGACTAGTCAATGTTGTAAATGCTGTGTAACTTTACTGCTGAATGCCGTAGTACAGCAAGAGTGAAGGTTCTGGGGACTTGGATACCACTAATAGCGACTGAACAAGGCAAAAATAACTTTGCGAAATTGGTGGTAGGAAATTAGTACCCCTCCCCCCCACCCCCCCCACCCCACACACACACACACATACCAGACTGGCTTCACCACTCGCTGAATAAATTCTAAAGCACGTTCAAAAAATTTAAATAAACTTACAATAATAATAAAAAAACAGTAGTGCTCAAAAGTATTTTATTAAAGATAATAATTGACTTAATTAAAAAAATAATAAAATACAAAAATCAATCATTTATTTTATTTAACCATATTCAGTGTTTTGCAGAATTTTAGTGTAATAACTATCATTTGTTAGAAAATAACGTGAAACCCCAAGAAAAGTCAGAACAATAATTAATCAAATTTATTTCGACATTATAACAAAAATTGTTTTAACACAATAATTATCAAATACAGTAATGAATCAGTCAATATTTAGTAGCATATCCTCTGGTCTTTATGACAACCTCACAACGCGCGGACATCGAGTAGATTAACGTTTGTATTCGATCCAAGGGAATTCGGCCCACTCATTTTTAAGAGCTTCGTATAAAGCCTCCTTATTTAAATGATTTTGGCATCAAACTCCTCCCACAGATGCTCTATGGGGTTCAAATCTGGACTTTGGCTTGGCCACTCTAGAAACTTGACTTTTCTGCGTTTCATAAAATCACTTACGTGCTTGGATTTGTCTTTTGGATTTGCCTTGCTGAAAATACCACTTAGCAGGTATGATTTGTTTAACATAGCATATAAGTCTTTAATATATCAGCCTACATAAACTGATCCATATTCTCCTCAGTTCGAACTAAGGGTCCAACCCTTCTGCGTGCAAAACAACTCCAAACCATCATAATGCCGCCTCGATCTTTGACAGTGGGTATTTGGTATCGAACATCATATTTTTTCCTTTTAGGGCATCGAATGTACTTTATTCAGTCAGATGACACTAAATTAAATTTGCTTTCATCACTCCACAAAATATTTGATCACTCTACACTTGTCCACGATTTATGCCGTTTTGCAAATGAAAGTCTAGTCTTCCTATTCTTAGCAGATATCAGAGACTTTTTTGCTGGTCTTCGGCCATATAAACAATAGAGTTTTAGGCGTCGTTTGATAGCCGAAACGTGTATGTATATGTCGTCATTTTCATTCAATTCAATTTTTATTACCACAGCCGACTTACGGCAATCACTTGTAGATAGTTTTTTTTATAATACGGTTAACATTGCAAGTTTTCTTTTCGGACGGCCTCTTCGAGGCTTATTTTTGATAGATTTCCGTTTATTAAAAACTTTATTCCATGTATTAACAAGCTGTCGAGACACGTTAAAAGAACGAGCAACTCCTGCATGAACCCTTCCTTATTTAAGTGAATTTACAACGGCTTTTCTAAAATCACTAGAATATTCTTTGCGTTTCGGCATTTAAAAATAATCTCAATAAGTCAATATAAACAGCAATCGGAACTATAGAGCAACTGACGCCTCAACAATTAAATGCAAAATTGTGAATGTAAACAAACAAGTTAAAACTTGATACCTTATAATAACCGCAGTCATATTGTTCACAATGATAGGGAATATGTTTTATTTCATATTTTTATATTAAACAAAATAAGAGCGAACATAGAATGGTCAAAACACTTTTGAGAACTACTGTATATTGGTTGAAAGATACAAAACATTCCCGTAAATTTATTGGTTCTGTTTCATTTAAATATCTTTTAACCCTTTCAAGGGCAGTGGTACGTTTATGAAACCACTTAATTTTAATTTCCAAATGCCACAATGACACCAGAATTCTGGTATAAAAGTTTCCGTTTATTATGTATGTGAAGTATAGATTTTTCTTATTTCCAATAAAATTTGTTCGTGAATTCCGGTGTCAATCATTCATTTCAGCATTTTCGGAATGGAAGTACTTTGCCCCTGAAAGGGTTAAAGGAATTGAAAAAAGAGAAGAAAATTTTCTGATAGGAAAAATAAATAAAATACGTTCGAAAAAACAAAGAAATCTGATGTATCTCATATAAATTATGCAGTTTTACGTCTGATAAATTTTACAAGTTTAACAATGTTGTTTATTTTTTGTTGTTATGTATCAGAAAGTTTTAAGTAATTTTATTTGATAAGTTTGTGCACGTCTCAAGAACTAGTCTCAGGTTACTAATGAATTAAAACTTTAGCAAGTTTGTTACATAAAAGCAAAGTTTTCAATATCACTGGAGCATTCAAGAATAAATTTGTTATGTAAAATTCTTGTTAAGCTGTAACATTGAAAACAGATATTATTTCGAAAATATCATACCTATTGTATTTTATCCATTTTTACAGCAAAATTTGGACGCTTATAATCATACTCTTGCATAACAATTCTTTCAAAGTATCGGGAAAAATTGTAGTAAGTTAGTTAAACTTGTAGTTCTTGTAGCAAGTTATAATAGCACGTTAATTTACAACAAGCGTTAAAATATTTCATTCATAAGTTATTTACTGTTTTTTAATATATTTTTTGATGTTGTAAGTATCTTTGTTGAGTAATATTGCTCCTGAGTTAATTCTAAAACACGTTTAAACGCTTGGGCGTAATTAGAAAAATACAACTTTAACAAGATATAAAATATTTCCAGCAATTTATTGAATAATATTTAATTAAGTTTCGTTTTAAAAGGAATGTAAAATCAATAAAACATATTCTGTGAGGAAAAATAAAAGTACTTTTTAAATAAATAAAAGTCTGCTATATAGCATATCATCTAGCTTTAATCAGTTATCATCATCTAGTTTTAATTTTGGAAAGTTTTGTATTTGAATCTGTGATTGTTGAAAGGAACACTCGTCCATATTTTGATAAGTGATATTTTCACATAAGTGGTAGTACAATCATGTCCATATTTTGATATTTCTCATTTTAAGATGGTTGCAATGGTTTCTCATATGTTTTGATCGTTTTGTGAAAAAAATGATTTCTGTCAGGATACTACCTATACATGTTTGGGAGGGAGGGATTTAAAAGTATATTGTTGAAAGACACTATGTACGTGACTTGGTTAATAAAAACTTGTTTTTTTAAGTCTCTTCTACCAGTTATTCTTAAGTAATTTTGTTTGAAAAGAATATGCTATGCATGCACTGCACTTCGCAAAATTTATATTCATCTATGTCAGGGGTGTTGAAAGGTGGTTCGCCAGATACCACTAAATTTTAAAAGAAAAAGTCGATTTCTTGAATCACATAAATCCGATGATTAGACAAGGAAAATTCTATTGTAAAATTTTACTGGTGTCCGGCAGGCCATAGTTTTAACTCTTTCAGGGGCAATGGTATGTTTATGAAACCACTTAATTTTAATTTCCAAACGCCACAATGACACCAGAATTTTGCTAAAATCTTTTCCATTTAATATGTACATGCGATATAGCCCTTTTTCTTGTTTCCAAATAAATGTTTTTGTAAATTCCGGTGCCAGCCATGTATTTCAACCTTTTAGTACTGAAAGTACATTGCCCCTGAAAGGGTTAAATCCTTCAGTGCTGTGCCAGGGTTGCTAGTTTCTCCTATTTTTAATTTAAAAATTCCAAATTCGTACCAGCAATTACGAAATACAAATTTTTACTTAATTCAAGCACATGTCTGTCACTAATTAAATCAAAAACTACTGTTCAAAATTTCCGGTGTGAATTCAAATTTTTTTAATTAAGAAAAGGGCAACCTGATGCTGTCCTGCTAACGAAAACAAATTGTATGGCTATCACTGAAAAGTGATTTTCCTATTTAATTTCGACTGTTTTGTGCATTTGAGGACTTTATTAATTTAGTAATGTTTCTTATATTTAATCCTATCGTAAACGCTTTTCTATCTTTATTTATAAGCATACTCATTCGTAAATAGTTTGGACTACATTTAGATGTCTTCTCTCTTACGCTCAGGGATCCCAAATGGTCCAGCAACTGCAATATTTTTTAATAGAAAATTTCATAGTAGGTTTCTACAACATTTCCGCAAAAGCGGTTCCGAAGGTGGTTTCTGTAATATTTGCAAGAAAAATCTAAAAATAAATTTTTTCTAAGAAAATACTGGTATATTAAAAGCGGACCATTTGGGACACGTATCGCTCCCTATGTTTCAGAAATAGAGCCACTCCTAGACGGGCATAAATTTAGAGTCAACTAGGTTGGTTGGTTGGTTTGTTGATTTATGACGACCGGTTATCAGCTCGATGGATATAGGCACTAGTATGGAGTGCCCTCCGTAGGGGTCTTTCTAAGAGATCCTAACCCGCATTTATGGCAAGATTCGAAGAAATCCACGGAAAACTCCGAACGGTTAGGTCGACGAGCGTGACAGTGGTCTGAACCCAGCACCTCCCGTCTACCAGCTTTGAGAGCAGAATCTCTCAGCCACTGGTGGGGCTGGCGTCAACTAGAAAGCCCATGAAATGTCTAAACTGTTCAACTGTTCAACTAAATAGTCCCGAAATACTACTAAATAGAAACTTTAGCATATTTTTTTAATAAAAACAATTTCCGTATTATTTTATTTTCTATAAGTTTTCCAATAGAACTAGTGCATTAAAAATATATATTTGTTTTATAAAACTATCGTTAAACTGAAAACAAATATTATTTGTAAAATGCCACCCAGATTGTATTTTATCCATTTTCACAGCAAGAACTTGATGTTTTGAAGACAACTGTAACTTAAGAATCAATTGAAACTATCGGAAATTTTAAAGAATTACTCTTTATTGGAAAATTTCAAACAAAAAAGTTTATATATTTTCACATTGTTGATTTTTTTTATATAAAATACATTTTTAAACTAATATATATTATTGATACTAGTGGTATTATATTTTTCTTTTAAAATAGTTATTATAAAAATTAAGCAAACATTATTGTACTCATAATTTTTCTAATTAGATTTGTTGTAATTGTTTTTTAATATTTATTTCTTTATCTAATTATAGCGGGCCTTTTATAGCAATATCTATTTCTACAATAAATATTTTTTAATTACCGTAATTTCCGTTGCATACGCCGCGGCGAAATAAATCTATTTCCAGCCAGAATGTTTATTTAAATTTATATAGCCTGTTTTTGCATGGAACTTATTTGACCTTTTATAAAAAATAAAATTTCTGGTTCGTATCAGAATTTTTTTAGCCGCGGTTTATACACCCTTAATTACGGTAACTGTCAGATATCGAATTAGTAGTATTTATGTTTTTGCTTTAATTTCTTGAAGGGCGGTGGAATATTTTTTTATATCACTTTATTTTAATCAATACTTGTACTAGACATTCATAATAAAACTTTGGTGGAAAACAGTTGCAAAAATTGCACTAATTTGTTATAAATTTGTTTCGGAAATTCCGGTGTCATATGGTGTCGCACGATTATTTTCCCCTTAAAGAGTTGAGTAAAGCAATTTAGTGAAATATCAACTCATAAAAATGAAATTAAGTAAATTGGGCTTTTGTTGGAAGATACATTTTTGATTTTGACCACACAGATGATACTTGACAGCATCTTTACTCATCTTCATTGTTAAATCTTCAATATTGACTTAGTAATTTCATGTCTGCAGTCATGGGATACCTACTTTTGACATTTGAGAAAATATTACATTGCAATATTGGGGATGCAGATATATATAAATTTCCTTTAAAAACTTGAATTGGGTTTAAAAATAATTAAATATTAAATTTAAAGTTTTAAAATGTAGAAAAAGTTCTTTTGAAGTGCCAGAAATTGCTCCCTTTGAATTTAATTTAATCTTATTAACCTTATATACCGGAAATTAAAGTCAGTTTTCAGTTTTGAATTTTAGTATGGCCAGTGTTGCCAGAAAAATACTAATATTTTATTTTGAATACCACTATTTTGCATAGTATTATTAGCTTGATTTAATCGACAAATTTCTGTAACGAAATAAGATGACTTTTTTCTATAAAAATAGTGGTGTTCAAAATAAGATTTTAGAATTTTCCGGGAAACCGTGACTAATTCTACCAATGAGAAGAGTGGCATGCCACATTGGGGATCTCATAAGATAACGGCACAGGCATATGCCACGATGAATGGAAATTAAGTTTCCTATATTTGCCTTGATATTTGCTATCCGAATCTGACACTGTTTACACTGGAGAACTCTGTACAATAAGTATAGAGTGTCTTAGTGCTATTGTTCAGTCCACTTCTTCAGAAAAATTTAACGCATGGTTTCTAGACCAACAATGTTTAGCAATTGCAGAACGTTTTGCCACAGACAACTCTCATAATGATATACAGGGTGTATCTGAAATGCTTCAACAAACTTAGAGGGATGATAGTACTCATGAAGACGAACAAAAAGTGCAATGGAACATGGGGTCGCAAATTACGTTTAACCCTTTCAGGGGCAGTAATATGTTTATGAAACCACTTAATTTTAATTCCAAAACGCCACAATGGCACCAGAAGTTTGCTAAAATCTTTTCCATTTAATATGTATGTGCAATATAGCCCTTTTTCTTATTTGCAAACAAATTTTTTTGTAAATTCCAGTGCCAGTCACTTATTTCAACATTTTAGTACTAAAAGTACTTTGCCCCTGAAAGGCTTAAAGGATGAAAATCGAATAATTGTTGTAAAATATTTATTTTCGCTGGACATCACGAGCTGTGTTGTACCTATTCTGTGCAATAAATAATTTTCTGGAGTATTTATTTCTTGTCACAGTTTGTCCATTTCTAGACGCATTTTTTCGATTTTTATCCTATAAGAGCCTACACTAGTCACGCGAAGAAACGCTCACGCTAATGTTAAATCTATGGGAAGGTTATCCCGCGATTTCTCGCTCGCAGTTTAATATTTTTAAATGATTTTTTTTGCGTAGGATAGCTGAGGTCGAACTTCAACGTTGTTAGTTTTTACTTTTTTGATTTTGGTTAAACTTTTTTTATAAGCGGACATTTTAAATTTTGGAACCGGTTGGAACCGGTTCTGAAAATTAAAGTACCCTTATATAAAAAAACTGGAGCCAAAATTCAAAAAGTAAAAATTGACAACGATAGATATCGACGTCAGATATCCTACGCAAAAAAAAATCATTTAAAAATATTAAAATGCGAGCGAGAAATCGCGGGATAACCTTCCCATAGACTTAACATTAGCGTGAGCGTTTCTTTGCGCGACTAGTGTAGGCTCTTAAGCCTTTCAGGGACAAAGTACTTTTAGTACTAAAATGTTGAAATAAATGACTGGCACCGGAATTTACAAAAAAATTTATTTCTAAATAAGAAAAAGGCTATATTTCACATACATATTAAATGGAAAAGATTTTAGCAAAATTCTGGTGCCATTCTGGCGTTTTGGAATTAAAATTAAGTGGTTTCCTAAACATACCACTGCCACTGAAAGGGTTAAACGTCATTTGCGACCCCATGTTCCATTGCATTTTTTGTTCGTCTTCATGAGTACTATCATCCCTCTAAGTTTGTTGAAGCATTTCAGATACACCCTGTATATATATATATATGTTACAATTCGTTTTATTAAAATTTAACTTCGAAAATTTACATAATTTGAAATTGGTTTTCGAAAAAGAAAACCGTTTGTAACGTATGATGTTTAACAGAAATCGATTTCTAAAAGCTTCAAATATGCAAATTCAAAATTACAGCTCATTGTGCCATCTATGTTTAGAAATATGCTTTTAAAAACTACCCACAGAGCAAACTGCTTTGCAAAGGTTACAAAAGAATGTAATATTAAAATTTTCTACCTTCATACTTCTTAAACTATTTGACCGAATGACTTGTCGTTTGGGAAAATGTATAAAAGAAGAATTCAAAGGGAAAATGTCAAAGGGAAAATGGTCAAAGGGAAAATGTATAAAAGATTTTAAAGGCTATCAATATTACTTATTTTCTCTTTAAAATATGTATCAATGAAATTTTCAATTTCATAAAATGTTTTTATGCTTAACGAGTTTTACGTTTCTATATTAAAACTGATATATTTAAAAGTTTTGTATGGAGCAATTCTTCGGTGATATCCAGAACTGCCAAGTCTCTGGCTTTTTGGATACCAGTATATTAGAACAGAAAATGTTGTTTTATTTAATTATAGCATTCTCTGATTTGAAAGAACAACATTTTCTGTAAAATATTACTGGTGTGCAAAAAGCCGGAGACTTGGCAACTCTGGTGATATCATTAAAAATAAATATTTTGTATGCATGCCCAAAAGCATATGGTATGAAAAAATTTAGCATTTGGAACAATTTCAGCATGAATCAAAGATCAAAGACGATTACTGAAGAATGCCTACGTAGGGCGTAATGCCCACGTTTACTTCACATCTAGATGAGAACAATCTATAGAGCTGGCATCCGAAGATTCAGAATAAAAAATCACGAAAAACACCATATTTTTTACCGTACGACTTGGAGCAACCATTTACGAAAAATTAAAAATAGACAGAGCCTAAGCTTATTTTTTAACATAAATTGAAAGAAAAAGACAAAACTCCTTATCGAATGGTTATTTTGAATTTCCTCTGTGGCAGTTTGGCGGTTAAAATGTATGCAGTACATTTTTTTTTTTTTTGTCACTGACTGTATATTAAAAAACATATTCAAGTAAACGAACTGTGTAACCTTTAAATTTCATTTAGAAATGACGTTTTATTTGAATTAATTATAAAAATGATGATAATGACGTACTTTTTTATTTACTCAATTTTAAACATACATCTTTTAATATATTTTCGGCTGACTAACTTTTAATGCAAGTTTAAATACTTGAAAGTATTTTAAAAATATATTGATTTTGTAACGGGCAGAATGTTCCCAGTAATTGCTTCATATCTCTTTCTTTAATTTCTTTTTAAAGAAGAAGTAAAGATTCGAGAGGTGAACTGAAAAAAACAGAAAATATCAGTTTACTTATTTTCTCTTTTAAAATATGTAATATGTATCAATGAAATTTCAAATTTCATAAAATATTTTTATGCTTAACGAGTTTTACTTTCCTATGTTACAACTGATATATTTAAAAGGTTTGTATGGAGCAATTCTTCGGTGAAATCAATAAAAATAAATATTTTGTATGCATGCCCTAAAGCATATGGTATGGAAAATTTTAGCATTTGGTACAATTTCAGCATGAATCAAAGATCAAATACGATTACTGAAGAATGCCTACGTGGGGCGTAATGCCCACGTTTACTTCACACCTAGTTGAGAACAGTCTATGGAGCTGGCATTAGAAGATTCAGAATAAAAAAATCACGAAAAACACCATATTTTTTACGACATGGAGCCACCATTTACGAAAAATTAAAAATAGACGGAGCCTAAGCTTATTTTTTTTAGAATAAATTGATAAAAAAAAGACAAAACTCCTTATCGAATGGTTATTTTGAATTTCCGCTGCGACAGTTTGGCGGATAAAATGTATGCGGTACTTTTTTTTTTTTTTTTTTTTTTTTTTTTTGTTACCGACTGTATATTAAAAAATATATTCAAGTAAACGAACTGTGTAACTATACATATATATATATATATTTTTTAAAGCATAAACACTACGTCTGATTACTTTATTTTCCTCAGTATAAGAAGTCACATTTTATCAGACAATTAAATACACTAAACCAAGATCAGTGAAAAATTGACCTGGGACAGGACTCGAACCTTCAGCACGGTACGCTGAAGGCCCCAAGTTCGAGTCCTGGCCCAGGTCAATTTTTCACTCATGTTGGTTTATTGTATTTAATTTTCTGATAAAATGTGACTTCTTATACTGTGGGAACTGTGTAACCTTTAAATTTCATTTAGAAATGACATTTTATTTAAATTAATTATAAAAATGATGATAACAAGTATTTTTACTTACTTTTTTATTTACGCAATCTTAAACATACATCTTTTAATATATTTTCTGCTAACTAACTTTTAATGCAAGTTTAAACACTTGAAAGTATTTGAAAAGTATATTGATTTTGTAACGGGAAGAATGTTCCCAGTAATTACTTCATATCTTTTTCTTTACTTTCTTTTAAAAGATAAATAAAGTTTTGACACATGAAGTGAAAGAAAAATAAATTTTCAGTTTACTTATTTTCTCTTTTAAAATATGTAATATGTATCAATGAAATTTTCAATTTCATAAAATACTTTTATGCTTAACGAGTTTTACGTTTATTTGTTAAAACTGATATATTTAAAAGTTCTGTATGGAGCTATTCTCCGGTGATATCATTAAAAATAAATATTTTGTATGCATGCTCTAAAGTACCTTGTTTCGTAACATTTCGGGAAACTAATGAACCATATTTCTTTCAAATTTTAATATTTAAAAACATTTCCGTTCGTTTGAAACTTTATCCAGGTTGAACACCCAGTTTTTGAGAATATTTGGTGCATAATGTTTTGAAACTATAATTGTATTGTAGAAATATAGAACATTATTTAAAAAATATTCAAAAAATTTTATTTATTTTTAGAGGAAAATCTCGGCATTGCACAGGTAATTGTTTTACAGGGTTCGCCGAAACTTTTAGAGAAACTTTAACCCTTTATACTTCAAAATCTCCGATTTGAATAATATTTATTCAAATGTTAGAATGTATCATTTCAAATATGTTAAAAAAAATAGAACATAAAAATAAAAATATATATTGAGAAAAGGGGGCCTGTTTCATGTCTTCAACAAGAAGAAAATTACAGATTTCTCATAAATATTGTAAATTTTCTAATTCAAAATTGTAATGTATATAAACTTGCTTTTATCAAAAATCTATTTCTGGATGTCTCCAATCTTTTTAATTTCACAAAATTTAAAAAGTTTATTTTACCGATAACTACGTGAAACAGCCCAAGTGATAAATTAAACATTAATTAAAAAAAATTAATTCAATATCACCGTTTGCTGGAGATGCTACGTATAATTTATATTAACTGCTGTTTTGTAAGATAGCAGCAAGCAATAAAATCTTCTTTCAATGTTCATTTTGGAAATAACCTTGATTTTTGGATATGTTGCAGATATGCAACACGGTGATACAAAGGATTAAGGGATGTCAAGAATACACTCACTTGTGTCCTTATCTTATTTCGTACTTTTTATATGCACTTAACGTATTCAGGGTGGCAAGTGGTCAGGAAAAAATATAGTCAAAAAAAGTGGTAACACCAGTATATTCTTATAGAAAACTTTATCTTGATTATTCGATCAAATAATCAATTTGAATTTTTCTATAAGAATATACTGGTAATTATCATTTTTTACAGTATTTTTCCCTGACCACTAGCCACCCTGGTATTTACAATGGAGCTATGAATAAAGAAGAGGACCATATAGTGTAGTGTTTACCAGTTGGGAGTGCAGTAACTGTGGATGTAGTCACAAAATGTCGGCATGTTCGATTACATCGGATCAACAGGGCCTGATTTCTGCCCGGACTAACTTCCACTAGTAAATTTGAATAAAAAAATCCGTCTTATTTAAACGTCTCATTCATGAAAATTTTTTGTCAAAAATAAGGCTATAATTTCTATTCGTTTCTATTGGTCGGAATTTGTTCCCGTTAACTCCTTCACATACAAACTTCACTAACTTCTTCACTGTTATAAACTCCTTCACTGACTTTGACCGGAGAATTGTTTATGTTGTTATAATACGGTGGAACCACAGGACCAAACATAAGGTGCGAATTTCCAAAAAAAAATATTACTGTTTCAAAAAGGTGGTAGCAATTAAGCTATCCGAATAACAAAATGTACCAGACTGGGCAAAAAATAATGAAATAAAACTTATAAAAGTTTTTATTTATCGGGTTCTTTAGGAATCGTGAACAAAGCTCACAAAGTTTCTCTAAAATTTCAATTAAAACATTTTCGGGATCCGATTTTCGAAGAAAGTATACTTATAGTTGTTTCTGCTATTGAATACATTTTTCAGAAAAAATATTGTTAATTTTGTAAAATAAATTCTGAAATGAATTTATTGCCTTAATGGAAAGTTAGTAACGTGATTTTAAATAAAGTGGAAACAATGAAACCTTATCATTAAATTTTATAATTTCGATCCACAAGATATACCTACTAATCTCACAATAGTTTATTTACATTATTAGCCTATATATACGACTATTTCATATTATCTTTATTCAGAAATTCCGAAAGAAGAATTTTTAAAGAAACGTCTGTACTGAAGTAACGTTTGTCCTTAGGAAACGTTCAAGAAATATTTTTCCATAAGTAGTAAAGCAAAAATTACTATCATAAATTTCGAATTCATACCAGAAATTCTTTAAAGAAATGAAATTCCTGAAATGCATGCTTTGGACGCAAATAGGTTAACTCTCCGTAAAATATGGGATAATTTGAACCGGATTAAATACCTCTCGAACACTCGAACCAAAGATTTTTTAAAGAAATTAATTAAACTAAGTTCCATGTAGAATCGTAAAATTCGATAAATAAAAATCCATCAAATTACATTTTTTATTTAAAACGTCAATAACACGGAATATTACACTTTTACGTGAGAATAGTTGCTGGTCGGCTAATATACCATGAAGTCTGGCACCAGTCTTTTTTATCCGAAATCTCTGTCGAATACTTTTTCTTCTGTTTTAGATCTTTCGTAGATTAATTTCAGAATTTGCAATGTTTTTCTGCGATTAAATAAGATGAAAATCTTTTTTCGAAAATTACGATAAAAAGTATTCAGTAAACTATTAAACTAATATGTTTATTGTTCTGAAAAGATTTTAAAGCTTCATAATTGGTAAAACGTATTTTTAGGTGCTATTTACAAACCAACAAGCAAATCAAACTCACAGAGTCCTTCAAACAATTAATTATAAGATTACATTTTTGAAAAGAGTATTTAATTCTGTTTTTCCTATCCATTAACGTTTTGATTACGGACAAGGACTTTCGACTATTTTTATAAAGATCGTACGCTTTTACACCGCTCCCTGAAAACTAAGCCTGAGCGCTGACACAAAAATGGCGGCGCTCGTGGGCCGAATTTGTAAAACCTTTGTACGGTCCCCTAATTTTACACCCCAGTATTTTCTAAAAGTTTTCTTTGACTTATTGAATCCCAGACAAAAATGGCGGAGAAAACTTTTAGAAATTATTGGCATTGAATTTAAGGGAACCGTACACACGCTGAAAAATTTCCGCCTACGACTGGATCAATTTTTGCATCAGCGATCACGCCTAATATTCAGTAGCCGGTGGCTATTACCACAATATTTTTATAGAACTTTTCGCCATATGTTTTTTGAACATTGAAGGGAGGTGGGCTTTGAGACCTACAGCTACAAGGCTGTCGTCTCGAATGATCCATATACATATATTTTTATTCACAGAAACACATACACGACTTCAACAATTACATAAATCTGGACGAGAAAGTACAAGGAAATTGTACAACACCAAGAGTTACATCCGGGAGCTCCACAGAGCGTGTGCAATGGAGCTTGCTTCCTACGCTATGAAGCGATTAGCGGAGTGGTGCCTTAACCACTCGGCCACGGAGGCCCCTCGCCTTATGTAAAAGCAGAAAAATATTGAAAATCCTGCAATTAAACGAGTCGTCGGCAATTATTTCTGCAATTTGAATATTAAATAGAGAAATTCTATAAAAAAAATTGTGGTAACATCGTACGATCCCTGTTTTTTAGTCCATCGTATAACAATTTATAAAATATTTTCTTTAAAGTAGATATCGCTTGAAAATAACCTAGTATAAGTGTATGATGACAAAGATTATTTTCTAAACGTGGTACATTTATAATAATAACATCGTCGCTGAGACATACGGTGTCCCAACCCCGTAGTCAAAAGGTTAAATATATGAAAAAACATACTCATTAATTTTATAAAACTAATTTTCGATGAAATTGACTTTAAAAATCTTTAATAACTTGATTTTCAAACACTTAAGCACGAAAACAAATATGTCATGACAATTGTAAGAGTTTTTAATGAATAATCAGTTAAATGAATGCTTATTCAGCTGTAAAACTCTTAGTAAAATGTCCACATGGCAAGAATTAATTTATTAAGATTTTTTATAAAACAACATGGAAACAAAGCTCATTGAGCTCGTCCAAATATTTAATTTTAAAGTATAAGTTAAAGAGAATATTTAAATATGTTTACCCTCCAAACATAAATTATTCAACAGAGTTATTCGTTATTTAAATAAAATTAATTCTTAGATAAATATCATTATTTAATAAAGTCAATAGCAACTTCAGTTTTAATTAGAAAAAATAGGAAAGTGAACGTGTGATGAAAATACTAATAGTTGTTATCGAATGAAAAAACAAGTGACTTTTTTATTGAAACACATATTTATTAAACAGCGGTTATAAATAGAAAAAAACTTGTCTTGGAAATATTCTTCAATTGCTAAAATCTGAAATAAAATGAAAAGAGTATGATAAAAAAACCCAGTAATTTCATGACACAGAAGTAATATTGTGGCTTATTATATAAGTGTATTATTATGACAACAAGGGTGCAAATATCTAGAAGCAATTGGCTGATTCCCACCACTAAATTTTATTAGTATTCTTCGCGTATATTGTATCAGTAATATTATTAGGCGAAGAATACTAAAGGTTTAGTGGTGGGAATCAGCCCATTGACGCCTAGATTTTTGCACCCCTGAAGACAACCCCTATTTTCGAGTTTAAAAAAAAAAAAAAACATTGTGTTCCTGTCAAAATGAAAGAAAGAGTTTATTCATAATACGATCAGAAGCGTTAGCACTTACACATTTGTCAGTCAAGAAACGAATTCTGGAATGCAAGAAATCTGGTTTATTTTAAGGAGTACTCTAGCTAATTTCTGGTTTCTACATAAGAACTGAACTACTACTCTGAAAGGTCATTAGGTCATTTATGCATGGAGCTAAACAAATTGTGATCTGGAGGATCGACATCTGGTGAATCAGCGGGTAGGGCAACAGTTAGCAAAGTTGTTCTAGAGTATGATTGACTGATCTTGCAACTGCGGGCGACCATATAGGAAATCAACCTTAAACGTCATTAAATAAAGTATTTTCCAACATATTAAAATAGTGGTAGCTAGGTGTATTTTTTTTATCATACACTTTTATTTTGAATGTTGACAACCACGAGTATACTCGTGGTTGGCAGCGATTGGGTTAATACAATATATCCTGAAACTACAAACTTCCGACCAATTCCCCAAACCATTTTTAGTCTCATGGACTACATCCATTGTTATATTGCCAGGTTAATCACTCGGATTACTACGGTAGCTACGCCCATTACATAGTGCAGTTTTTCCAATAAATATTCCTCATGCTGTGCACTATGTTTTTGAAGCTCTCCCACAAATAAAAATAAAGAAGGTTTAAATCTAGTGAACGTGGGGTGTGCTCAACCAGGGCCCTTTTGTACTGCAATAATCCTAGAAAATGTTATCTAGCCACAAGTGTAATAGCATGTCCGGATAAACCATCGTATTACACGACCAACACATCGTCAACAGAGTCAACAGCATTATTCTTTTGAATTTCTCATTGCAATTTAGGATATTTTTATTAGCTTGTGAATTATTATTTAAGGTGAAGTTTATCATTACTTGTTTCTATGTAGAATACATATTGCATTGCTCTTTTTTTCGGTTTAGGGTTCTTATCGATACAGTACATTTAGCACTTTTATATTTAAGATATTTCTAACGTAACTTAATAGTTAGTCATTTTCTTGCATTGATTTTATCTTATAATTTAATAGTTATTTGTTTTACAAAAAGTTTTATCACATAATATATATGTATTATATATACGGGGCTCGTGCGCGTTTCGTACTCTCCTGCATTTTCTGTGCGAGGTAAAAACGAGTAATTTCGAAAAAAAATTATCTTCGTATTTGATCTTTAAACATTTTTACTAACGAGTACGTTTTGAAAATACTGGTATGTACCTGTATTTCTACAAAAATGTTAGCGTACGAGCCCTGTTATATATACCGGGTGGTTATAATATAAGTATCTCTATTTGGAGCTGTCTGTAGCTCGAAGAAATAACCGTAATGAAACCAAAATCGCTACACTTACTATTCGAGAAGGGGGAGGAAGAATAGAACAGTAAAAAAAATAATTACAATAATTTCCGATAGATGGTGCTTTTGAATGCGAAATGTAATGTGTAATATTGTGTACCATGGAAGTGTCACAAACCTCAATGACTTTACCGCATATCACAATATGAGCGAAACATCACTCCTGATGCGTTACATTCCGCAGTTGAGCACGTCGTGCACCGCCTGGATTGCTCCTCCAAGTACAAGGGCCATGTGGAACCTGAACATGATCGGCATCGCCATTCGAAAGTGTAACCACATTTTCCAATAAATTAGGTGTGCCTTCCGGTTTGACGCCTTAATTCTTTACTCTTGTATTACACATTACATTTCACACTCAGTAGCGCCATCTGTCGGTGATTATTACAATTATTTTTTTAATTCTTCCATTATTCTTCCCCCTTTTTGAATAGTAAGTGTATCGACTTTGGTTTCATTCGGCTTATTTCTTCGAGCTCCAGTCAGCTCCAAATAGAGATACTTATACTATAACCTCCCTGTATATATATGCGTGTGCGTGTGTGTTTATCTCAATGTGTGTGATATTATTTCGAGTGCCATTTCAGGTATTCTGATTTTAGTTTAATCTAACCTACCTAGATAGAGATTATACTGAATGTTCGCAGGATTACCAAATAAAAGTTTTACCTTCTTTGTTTGTTTGTTTGACAAAAATAAGAATTTAAGTAATTTTTTCTGGAAGTTTCTTATACAAGTTCTTCTCTGAAAGTTTCTTCATCCTAAATTATGCATGGTATCCAAAACATTAACTCATGCTTAAAAACATCACATTTGCACTCACTCACACTCCTTATTATTTCACTTAAATAACGTCTCAAAGCGAATAAAAAGTAATAATATTACGAGAGGTGAAACCAAACATAATTTCATGCTTATTTTATTGTTGTACTGCTTGGGAAATTCTTACTTTCTGATAAACTTTCAGTTCTTTTCAAATCTATTAAGAATTTTCACCTAAAAGCTACTTAAGATTCCAGTCACTTTCGAGTGAATTAAAAGAGGCGTAGATTGCGTAAAGAACATTGATGTTAGATCTAAAATTAACTTTTCTTGATCAATATTTTATGTCACTACATTCTAAAATTGGTGTATGTAAGTTCATTTTCTCGATAAACTAAATAAACAGCCTACTCCAAGCTTCTGGCGCACACATTTCATTAAATATCTGATGTCGTAATTGGTATGCAGCTTTTGAGATATCCTTTAAAATATTTGTTTTAAAGTGTTTTTACATTTGTAATAATTATTTCATTTTTTAAATCCAAAAATTCTTTATTCGTCTCACAATAGAAAATTCTCTTTTAAACTCCATATTTGTAATTTTATATATATATATTTTTTTTAATTAAAGAATAACCATTTTATATAAGTATGTATAGAAATAAATTTAAACTAAATACTTCGGTATGAAAATATTGATTTATTTGAATTGTCGTGTCTGTATAATTTATTTATTAATTTTTAACTAGATTTTTTTTTATCTTTTATATCTTTTATAAATATTAAGTATTAGATTTCTATATTTACAAATTTCTTAACCCTCTGAGCGTTTTGAAAAAGGGTAAAATTGTAATGTTGTTTTCTCTGCATTTTGTTTTAAATGCTAAAAAAATATGATTCTTTCAGCATTATAAATAAAAATTAATTACAAATATGAATGTAACCCTTGAGAGTATTAATCATTCTTCAATGTTTTGAAAATTCATTAAATCTATAGAATTATATTATCTTAAACATTGCATATATTGCAGTGAAACCTGGAGCTTAGTGAACGGAATATTACGTTCTAGACGCTTAGAGGGTTAATATATAATGAAAATTTAATAATACTATTTCCAAACTATTCTGTTACAGAAAAAACCCCGTAACTTTAATTAAATAAATATTCTTGTATGACATTGTTCATTTAAACAAGTTAGACTCAATTTTCGCTACAATACACTATTTATCTCTGATTGGTGTTGCCGCTTTTGTATTACGGTTTTGTGAATTGTTTTGCGGATTTAATACAAAATGTCTTAGAAATTACAAAAATGTGGACAACATGATACAAATGCTGTAATGTGGAAGCCACGCCTTTAGTCAATAATGTTTTTTTAAATAAAACGAGATTTCTCGTTCCCCGTCTATAATTTATTAAGATGAAATATTGGAAGTAATGGCATTTCGTCGCCTATAAGTTGGCCGATGAATAAAACACATTTATTCAAATGTATTCAGTTGATAAGATGGCAAACACTGCTAGAGACTACTAGAATCTAACTTTTCATCAAATAATATATTTCCTTCCCATTTGTGTCGGTTAGCAACATTTCCCCCCCGTAGCATCATGAACTCTTTCAAGTTCATTGGCCAACTTATTAAGACCGGAGTGTAGGTTATACTTTATTTTAACATAGTAACCATAAAGGACAGAGTCGGATCCAGTTAGCCCTTTATACTTTTATAAAGTAATAGACATATAAGGGAGTGTCTACAGTGACACAGATTTTTAAAAAACGTTAGTTAAAAATTAGATATAACTGACTGAAGACATTTTAAGCATTACCTATAGAAAAACAGCTGATTGGAAGCATTATCCATACCTACATTACTGACGCACGTGATTAGAAACAGGAAAAAATTAACTTTAAAATATCACTGTAATTCGTCTCATTGTGTGCCATACCTAATTCACAGTGAGACAGTGCTAATTTTTTATGTGTTTCACCGCCACATTCAGGAATCTGGAATATGACATGGTTCTTAAGGGATATCAGAGCTTCCATGTATCAACAGTCGCATTGTAGAACATTTCAAAAGATCCAAAAACTGGAAAATTGCTATGGTGTAGAAAGGTGAGAAAAATACCTCCTACTTATGGTCGTGCAAGCACAAAATAACATATTAAAGAAGTACGTAATGCATATTAATCATTAGAGAATAAATAAAACTGTAGTGCTACACAGTTTTGCACAGTTTCACTGTAAAACAGCTTTTCATGTCTCACTGTATGCACTGTATGTACGATTTGCTTTAAAAAAGTGTCAAATGCCACATTCTTCGGCTTTGTTCCAGTTACGTTCATTGTGTTTAATGGAGAAATAAGGAGTGGTGGAGAATTTAAAGTTTAATGGAGAATAAAGCATATGTATAAGATTCAAACTGAAATATTACATACAATTAGACAGAAGATGTATAATCTGTAACACAGTTTAATGGGTAACATTCTCTGAATTACTGTGCAAGAAAATACAGTTTCATTTCGTATTTTCCAAACGACGAAACATCCGCCTTGAAATGTGGCTGCAGTCCAAACAAGGCATCACTGATCGATCCGATATAAAGTTGTACAAACGCATACCGGTTACAAAACCTTATTTATTACTACTTACTGTACTTTGTATCAGTGTGTACGAATCTCCTCTAAACTGTGTTAATTCTATTCTAAAGGTCCTTTAATCTACGAAAAAAAAAAATCAATACGCATGATGAAGGAGCTATTGACTAAAAGATTATTCCACCCCGGTTGACGAATATAGTTTATTTAACTTATTTACATCATTATCGAGCATTTCAGGAATTTCTTTTTTATTCAGAAATAAGCAATTTATACCAAAATGTCTGAAGAGTCATTTTTACCGTAATTTCCGGCGTATAATCCGCAGCTCAAAGAGTCGTTTTTCGACCCAGAAATATTATTTTATAAAATGTAACTTAAAAGATCGCTGTAAATATTTAACTACAATTATTGAATAAAATTTCTGTGTCGAAAAACGACTCTTTGAGCTGCGGATTATACGCCGGAAATTACGGTACTTTTTTAATGACGGACGTTTCGTGAATTTCAAAATAAAAAAATTTCTTTCGGAATTTCCGGTACTAATTAGCAATTTCAGAAAAAAGAAATGACTGAAATGAGTTGGTGCAAATGGGTTAATGACATGGGTCCAAAAATCTAGGCGCCAATGGGCTGATTCCCCCCCCCCCACTAAATTTTATTGGTATTCTTCGTCAAATTTTATTAGTATACTTCGCCTAAATTTTATCAGTATTCCTATTAGGTGAAGAATATTAAAAATTTAGTGGGGGGAATCGGCCCATATACCTGGTTAACGGTATAGTTTATAATTATTTACAGATACATACAAAATAATTCGGATACGATGGGTTGTAGTTGTTTGAATTGCAGTGTAATGATTTACAATATTTCAAATCATTCGAAAATTTTACGTTTTATTCAGCATTATTAGACCAAGCTGTTTATTTAAAATAGTGTTCGTAGTATTTATATCTTTTTTACAAACAAACACAAAAAGAGTAATATAAACTGTTATGTTTGGGAATTTGTTTATTTATTGATACACGTATTTTAACTTTGCAATATGTTTAATTGAATAGATTTTTCGTTTATTATATTGTCTTTTTTGCAAAATAACATTTCCTTTTCGTTTCTTTTATATCAAAGAATCTGTTTTATACGCAAAAACTTAAAATTGTTCTTAATGTATGCATTTTTCAAATGCAATCTGTTTTACTTGCATATTTGCCCAGTTGATACCAATATTTCCTATAAATAATCTGTGTTTTTTTAAGGGGACAGTTTACCTTTTCGACAATTGTCTTTATTTTTAAAAATATGGTTCAAATTCTGAATCCAATGCATTTCAATCCTCAAATAAAAGTACTTTTTAAGAACAAAAAATTAACTGCATATTTAATAAAAAAGTTTTAACAGTTAAAATTTTGTTTAACTTTTTAAAATCCTTACTACTTTTTTAAATATTAATATTTTTGCACATTTTTTTTTGATTTTCTGAGGTGTATTACACAACTGTGCGTATGGATTTTTAGATACATCTAATAATTTATTTAATATAATTTTTTACTGATATATACAGTGTAAAACGATGAAATCTAACACATTTTCAAATACTTTTAATTAAAAAAAATAATAAAAATCTGATGGCAAATTCCATGTGCACATTTGTCACATATATAATAAAGAACATATACAAAAAATTTTAAATCTCTATCTCAAATACAAAAAAGAAAAGCCATAGCATTTTTAAAACATGAAAATGAAGGAAATATGAGCACGGAGAAAAAGCCGTTTAAAGTTATCATTTGCGTGGGGAATTGCGTTGGGTGTCTTAACAAAATTTACGATATCTCGTGATATAATTGCCATATGGGTTAAAATGAGTTATCAAAATATTCAGAATTAAACAGGCTTTCATTTAATATTAATTTCATTTAATTTAATATAATGAAGTATTAATTTGAATATGAAAGTTTAAAATTTAGCCACGGATAATAAGATCAAGAAAGAAAAATCATGCGACAAGCATGGATTATTAAATACTTCACAACACTTCTAAAATATATTAACGCAACTTCATCTGCTGATAAATTGAACAAAGGAAACTCATAAAAAATAGTTAATAAACCAATTTCTGCAATTACTGTTTAGAGTTGATAAGGTATTCGAATATATTTCTGCATCTCAGTATATCATCTATAAATTTTTATACACACCACACAATAATAAAAATACCCTTTAAACAATTTCTGTGCCTACCCCATAATATATTAATATTGTTTTGTGGTATTCTGTATATGACCTATTGAATTTTATGCAGAACACACAGCATGTTAAAATTTAATTTCGCTATATTACACATAATATAACGAAAAGCGTTCTTCGGACAATCACAATTCATCCACCGCAATGTGTCCAAATTTTTGCAAAGTCCTGTATACAAATTTATTTCATATTAAAAACATACCTTACACATACTAAGCTGCATAACACAATTCAAAATACACTCTAAGCAAATCGCGAACATACATGTTAAACATTTTTTATACACTTACATTTTTTGCACAATCCTGCATATTTATATATAGAATTTTTAAACACCACATGATATACTAAAATTGAGTTAAGCTTAAAAACGCATACCACAGCGGAAAGTATATTTCCAGAAATTATCGCTCATAGACAGTATTGTAATAGTGATATTTTGTGTATACTTGTAAATGAACGATAAATGCCATGCACACGATAGTGAATAGAGAGACTGCTGTAGTACATGTCTATAACGCATTTCAATTTTTCAATGTGTTTAAAGCAGTGTGACATAAAAAATATATGACAAACAATGTTACTTACCCATCATACATAGTATAGGGTAAGTCTTGTAATCGTTTTGAAAATCGAAATTTTTTTTTTTGACGGATTTACACGTTTCAGACACTAGAGATTCAGAAAAACATATTTTTAGAAAAACATTTGGCATTAGAAAAACATTCGTTTGTGTGTTTATCTGTAAACGCTTTATCTCCCGAGCAAATTGAGATAGAGACTTGAAATTTGATATGTACTTAGTATGTAATAATTGGAAGAAGCTTATTGAATTTCAACAACCTCGATTATCCGGAACTATTTTTTTCGGACTCTCGAAATATTCGTTCTGATAAAAGGTATAAAAAAATTTTCAAAATTGTTTATTTTAAGGAGTGAATCTAAAAGACGATGCAAAAACATAAATTTTGCATAAAGAATGAAAGTCGATCGGATAATGAGTTGCCGAGATATTTGGAATCCTATTTTCCACACTCTTCGATTTTTCATGACCCTGTATTTCATCCAAATTTCACTTCAAAGATATATTTTAATTGGAAATTTGACGCTTAATCAGATGCAATAAACCGCTACTTAATAAGATTATTATTTTTGGAGTTATAAGGATGTTTCTTTCAAGCAATTCAGTAATCGAGCCTTTAAAGTTTGTGACGTCATCAAGCCACGATTTTATTTGAATTGCAATGCACTTTATAAGTAGTTTACACATTATTTTAATATTTTACATTATGCATATCCATGATGGGTAAGTATTACGTTGGCCCCCAACGACTAGTTTTGATCAGTTTTGGGGTAAACTGTCCCATTAACCCTTTCAGGCACAGTGGTGTACTACTCAGGGCACACCTAATTTTAATTCCATGCTTGCATTTGGCACCAAGAATATTTTAATAAAAAAAATTTCTAAAGTAAAAGCTTAAAATAAGGAGTCCTTATTTTCAAAAAAAGTCGTTTGTAAATTCCGGTGTCAGTCAGTAATTTCTCATTTTACGTACAGAATTTGTCTGTGCTGGAAAGGGTTAATCACAGTTTTGCTTTCTTTACAAAGAGCGAATATTTATATAAAAGAAATAGTGTTAAGCAGGGGGGGGGGAAATCTAGCCGCCAATAAGCTGATTCCCACCACTAAATTATATTATTATTATTCGTCAAATTTTATTAGTATACTTCGCCTAAATTTTATCAGTATTCCTATTAGGCGAAGAATATTAAAAATTTAGTGGGTGGAATCGGCCTATTGACGCCTAGATTTTTGCACCCCTGGTGTTGAGATAAATAAAATTAATCGTTTTTTAAATCTTTTTAATGTTTCACGGCAAGCTTTCAGCTTACATTATGCACAAGGAGCTTTATTTGTCGAGCACATTTAAGATTACAGAATTTCACAATCGTTCGAAAAACATTATTATTCTTTCATGACGCCAGCCTGAAAAGATATTTCTTGAAAGGTTTATCTTTGTATGAACTCTCTGAAGAATTCCATTCTAGACATTTGAAAATAGCAACTTTCGCAATTACATTACTTAAAGTTACTTGTGATGATTTCATTTTCTGAAATCATCTTTTCGTGACTAAAGTTCAAGATTATCTAATCTATGAAGATGTAAGGCACGTAAAATATTTACTGTAAACTGAAGCATATATATTTCATTTTAATTTTAGTACTCTTCTGCTAAATGTTGAAATATCATGTTTTTGTTTTAAAGGAATATTTTGTTTTTAACCTTGGACTACGGATCGGTCTAGACATTTGAAATTAGCAACTTTCGCAATTACATTACTTAAAGTTACTTGTGATGATTTCATTTTCTGAAATAATCTTTTCGTGACTAAAGTTCAAAATTATCTAATCTATGAAGATGTAAGGCACGTAAAATATTTACTGTAAACTGAAGCATATATATTTAATTTTAATTTTAATAATGTTTTGCTAAATGTTGAAATATCATGTTTTTGTTTTAAAGAAATATTTTGTTTTTAACCTTGGACTACGGATCGGTCTAGACATTTGAAAATTGCAAATTTCGCAATTACATTACTTAAAGTTAATTGTGAAGATTTCATTTTCAGAAATCATCTTTTCGTGACTAAAGTTCAAGATTAACTAATCTATGAAGATGTAAGGCACATAAAATATTTAATGTAAACTGAAGCATAGATATTTTATTTTAATTTTAATAATCTTCTGCTAAATGTTGAAATATCATGTTTTTGTTTTAAAGAAATATTTCGTTTTTAACCTTGGACTAAGAATCGGGACACGTCCAATGGGTTATTTTTTTATTATATTCGTACCATTTTTTTTTTTAATAATCTCTGCCATACAATTATACTAGGGTGTCTTCAGGGGAAATTTACCGCAAGCAAAAACTTTTGTACATTGTAGTACGATTAAATATAAAATTAGTCGTCCTGACCCGAAATTAAGGGGTTAACCAATTTAACTCCTTAATCGTCGCGCCGTTTAAGTGTAGGCTACTTTTTAAAAATTAAGATTGCTTGATTACCACCAGTTTTTTTAAGTAGAAATATGCGTCTTATTTAATAGACATATGAAAAAATGCGAGAATAAAGAAATTACACTATTTTAAAAAAACTGGTGGGAATCAAACAATCTGAATAAAACAGGCGTAACCTACGCTGCCCGTGAATGTCTCGGGCACGACGATTAAGGGGTTAAGGGTGGTGGTAAATGTTTACAGATCTTAATTTTAACCCGTTCAGGGGCAAGCACTTGTGCTCCTGTAACACCGGAATTTAGGAAAGAATTTAGTTCAAAATAAGAATAAGCAATTTTTCAACCTTTTTCTCGTGAAAGTTAAAAAAAAAAATTAATTAAAAGTTTTTGGTTTGAATCGGATTAAAATTAGGTGGTATATGATATATACCAGCGCCCCTCAAAGAGTTAATCCGCAAATAACACAGTGGGACCAGAATTTTTTAATATGTTCCTTCATTTATAATGTACTTGAAGAAAAGTTTTTACATATTTTCACATACATTTGTTCGTGAATTCTAGTGTCGGTCAAACATTTCAACATTTTAGCAACAGACGTACTCAGTCCCTGAAACAGTTAAAGTGTTTCCTAAAATACGCTGGCGGTTTTTAAACGTCAGTAACAAGTAAGGGTAAACGGTGGTTATAATTGAACTTTAAACGCAATTTTGCAATTCTAAACAAAATGTAACAACTTTAAATGCAAACCATTTTTTTCCGAAACTTATACAGAATTAAAATTGGAAATTGCCAGCTTTGATCAATTTTTATATGCTAGTTTAATCATTCAAATAGTTTGAGAGACCACGGTGCAATCTATCGCTGATATTTTAACTAAAACAAGAAAGATAATACAGAAATAGGTCTCTTTACACAATAATCTCCTGTAAGAATAACTACAGTAATCTGTCATAGATTAATTGTTACTGTATTTTAAAAACAATCAGCCCATTTTAAATTGTATACATAAAATACCAATTTCAGTTTTTTTGCTCCTTGTGAACTTTAAGATATGTAGAAAATACGTAAGGTGTGATTCATTTTTCTTTTTTCTTTTCTTTTTTTAATCCCGTTGTTTTTGTTTCCTAAATTTGTTCCTATTCTATACTCAAAACATTAACCTAGAAACCAAAGTTACAATGCATGCAGATATTTATGTACTATTAACTTTATTTACATGAATGGGTATTTAAGGGATAAACAATGATAAGATAAATAAAAGGAATCAGTTTCTGATATATTTTAATAATGCACGTGACAAATTTCAGTATATAGCACGTATAGGATCATCTTTTTATCAAGTACTTTTATGTCTAGACAGTTTTTTTATGTTTTTATTTATTAATGAAGCATTATTTATTACCCTACTCGTTTACAACACTAGTGTTTACATATTTCTCTTTAGGCTATGTCTTTATATATGAATTGTATGAAAAATTAGATTTTGAAAATTTGAAAATAGGCACTTTCGAAATTACTTAAATATATCTGTGAGCATGTCATTTCTTGAAGGTCGTAACTATAGGGGATTTCGATTATTTCCAGATTACTCACTCTTTAAAGATGTAAGAAGTAGCTATCGCGTCCTACATATTTTACATATTTTCTACCACTATTTTCAAAGGATAATAGGATTTCTATTGCCCATGTTAACACTGGAATTGCCCCAGCGGTCAATTTGACCGTGACTACGCATTATATTTCAATTGAAACCAGAAATATTTGAATAAAATAATTTAAATATAACTGATGAACCAATGCTGTGCTGAAGATATCCCAGTTCCAACGATAATCTTCGTGCCATCGTTCACCTAATATCGATGGTAATCAATCAGGTGCATCTATTAAATATGTTAAATTATGTCAGATAGAATTAAACAAAAAATCTGTTTAAAAGTATTTTTATATGTCTCTAGTAAAATATCCGCTTGTTCTAATGTTAATGACAATCTACCACGAAAGAGATAGCGTGTAAATAATGGTTCCAAATAAATAAAAAATATAGCCGCGACTTCTGTGTAGGAAACATGAAACATTCTGTGTAAATTGAAACATTGATACATGGATACTATATGTTATTTTTAACAATTCTATACTATAAATTAAAATGTCATGCTTTTAAAAACAAAATATATTAAAAAATTACCGTAATTTCCGGCGTATAATCCGCAGCTCAAATAGTCGTTTTTCGACCCAGAAATTTTATTCAATAATTGTAGTTAAATATTTACAGCGATCTTTTAAGTTACATTTTATAAAATAATATTTCTGGGTCGAAAAACGACTCTTTAAGCTGCGGATTATACGCCAGAAATTACGCTAATTTTAAGCTTTGTAAAGTGAATTTATATGCTATATGGCGATGTTCGCAAAATGTGATTGACCAGACGTCCCTTTTACGCTACTTTAACAAATGTTAATTAAAAAATTTTAATGAATCTCGTACCAATTGTCAATAAATTTGGCTAATTGAGATTATTTAGTTCCCAGTTTTATTCAAATATATATCTGGTTGTCTTTCTATTTCGAAGATTAATTAAGTGTATAAAATTTGATCCGGAGTTTAAATGATTCAATTGTTAATGATAGCTAAGGCAGTAAGTTTTGTTTCAAGAGTATATTTTTATGAAAATGCAAAGTTGATGGAAAATTTAGTTGAAAGAACAGATCGCCGCTACATGTCAAATTATCGAATGTGAAAAAATGCATTTTTCATTACTTTTAAAAATGAACCAATTGTCACCACTAAATTTGATTAGAATTCTTAGCCTAGTAAAATTAATAACATTTTTGTGAAGAACAGGGTTGCTAGTTTGTCCATATTTTTTATTGAGAGTGCCAAATTCATACCGGAAATTTTGAGAGAATTTTTTTTTACTTCAGGTACTCAAGAAATGTCTGTCATTAAATAAACCAAACAATTCTGTTTGAAATTTCGGGTATGAATTCGGAATTTCTTAATGAAGAAGGAGGCTAAACTGGCAACCCTGGTTAAGAATACTATTAAAATTTAGTGGTGACAATTGGCTCATTTTTAAAAGTAACGAAAAATGTATTTTTTCACATTCGATAGCTTGACACGGTAGCGACGACATATCCACAAAATATGTTTTTTTAGTGTAAGTATAACTATTAAGAGTATATACAGTGACCTCCCACTTATACACGGTAATTATTTTTCAGCACCAGTTTCTTTTGAAAGTAATTTTCTCCTTATTTAATCGCGGAATTTATAATTAGAATTTTACTGTTTTAAAATAGTGGTGCGAAAAAGTAATTAATGAACATCGCGTATAAGTGAGAGGTCACTGTAAGTAGTGTTTAACCCTTTTTGGAATAAACATGCCTCTGTTGCTAAAATGTTGAAACGATTGAATGACATCAGAATTTACGAAGAAATTTATTTAAAAATATATAAAATTTTTCCTTCACGTACATTGTAAAAGTAATGTCATTCATAAATTCTGTTTCCGTTGTGGCGTTTGGAAATTGAAATTAAGTGGTATAAATAATACCGTAATTTCCGGCGTATAATCCGCAGCTCAAAGAGTCGTTTTTCGACCCAGAAATTTTATTCAATAATTGTAGTTAAATATTTACAGCGATCTTTTAAGTTACATTTTATAAAATAATATTTCTTTGTCGAAAAACGACTCTTTGAGCTGCGGATTATACGCCGGAAATTACGGTATATCCTCAAGGGCTTAAACCTACACAGCGCAAATATTTCTTTCAGAAGTATGTTTTTTATACCCATATTTAGGGTTCATAATAGGGTTCACCATAAATTTTAAAGAGAAATTATTTTTTTTTTATAATAGCAAACTTCTGTGATTAGATGAATATTTTTGTTTAAATATAGTGGTTGCACGGGACTGAATTTATTTATGAAAATTGAAATTTTAATCAATTCATGTATGCTTCACTGGGCAGTGTAGAGTTAAAGTAAGTATTGTTTAGAGAACTGGATAAAATCTGACTTTTTGATATTGTAAAGATTTCAATTGAAATTCCTTTGGATTTTCATACGATACTATGAAGATTTCCAAACATTTTACGGACTGGTGCTTTATCTGGCAAGAGTCACCCATTCTTAAAAAAATATAGCTCGCAACTTTTACGCATTTTTAAAACCATAAATTTTAACAGAAAATTATACCTTAATTAACCCTTTGAGGGGCGGTGGTATTTATTATATACCACCTAATTTTAATCCGATTCAAACCAGAAACTTTTAATTAAATTTTACTTTTTTAACTCTGTCGAGAAAAAGGTGAAAAATTGCTTATTCTTAATTTGAACTAAATTCTTTCCTAAATTCCGGCGGGAATTCAACGTTACAGGAGCACAAGTGCTTGCACCTGAAAGGGTTAAATCCAAATTTTTTGCGATTAAATAAAACAATTTTTTCTCTTCTTATAGTGGTAAGAAAAAAGCATAAATGTTGGCAACTATGAGACGGTAATTACATTTGATTCTACTAATTCAGACCTGCCAAGTCTCCGGCTTTTTGGATACCAGTATTTTAGTACAGGAAATGTTGTTTTATGTTATTGCAGCATTCTGTGATTTGAAAGAACAACATTTTTCTCTAAACATTTCCTTTTGCGCAAAAAGCTGGAGACTTGGCAATTCTGTACTAAGTTCTTTTCCCCACAGTTATTGTTAAATTGTGATTCGTGTGGCATGGTTAACAATAACTGTGAGGAAAATCAGCACTTAGCAGATTTTAAGGAAGTTTTCTGTCTTACAAGAAAGAATGTCTCTTCATTGGTACTTAACCCTTTAACGGACATTGGTTTCCCTATGAAACCACAAAACTTTAATTACGAAATTCAACAACGACAGCAGAATTTTAATAGAAATGTTTTGCATTTATTATATATGTGAAATATCGCTTTTTTTATATACAAATAAATTTGTTTATAATTTCAAGTGTCAATCACTTATTTCAACATTTTAGCAATTGAAATGCTTTATCCGTTAAAGGGTTAAGACACGGATCCTCAAAATATTAATAACAGGCCTCCCACTCTTTCCGTTTTTTAATACCACTTTTTTTAAAAAAGGATATTATTTTTAAAATTTTCATGCAAGTTTTTCAAAAACCCATTCAAAAGGTATTTTTTGTAGCAAATTTTCTAAAAACGAAAAGTTATCTTCAGAAATACTGGTGTTCAAAAAACTGACCAGTTGGATCCCTGTAATATCGAGTGTCTTTATAACAGACTAACCTACCGGCTTCGCTGGGATGGGCAATGTTTCGACCTCCTTGGAAAAATATCTTACACAAAATATCTAATCAAAAATCAGCAATAGTTGTCTTATTCGTCTAATCTTCCATAATCGGGTTCATTGCCGATGTTGGCAGCGAAATCCCTAAAACAGCTGAAAAGCGTGTTTGACTATTATTTAGTAGATTGGTTTAGCTGTATTTTATGAATTTCATTGTTGTAACTATTGTTGCGACTTTATTAGGTAGATTTCGTAAAAAATACTACCTATTACATTCTCAGCAAAGTTGGAATTTCTGAAACAATTTTGCAGATCTACGCCGATTATGACTCTCAGAACCGAAAACCGACCCCATTTCAAAACCCGCTCTCTCTCTCTCTCTCTCTCTTTATATATATGTATATCACTTTGTTATGGACACGATAACTTCAATAATTCTGCATAAATGTCTTCCAAAGTGATACACAAAATCAAGGGGCATAAAATCTCGGTTAAGTTTGTAAATGGGTAAAATTGAAACAAGGGAGAGGGGAAATAGGGTAGTGCTTTCCACACTGTTTATTTAACTTTTAATAAATAAATCAACTTCTTCGCCACCACTATATTTATATAGAAATATTAATCTAGTAAATTTCCCGTGAACTATGTTGCTGAACAAAATTAAAAATCTATCTTAAAATTTCTGGTGTCTAATATTTAATATATGTATAAAAAAAACAATTGTAAAAGAAAAACTCATGCAAAGAAGGGTTAATAGTACTTCTAGGAAAAGGGCCGAAATTTTATGTATGGAAGATTTTTATATTATTAAAAATGGCCTCAAGGAGAGGGGCGAGAAGAGCTTAAGTAGAAAAAAAATTCATAACTTCATCAATTCACAAGATATCAAATCCGCCTAAATTTATTATAAATCATCTTACTATCATCTAAAACTTTTATACTGACGAGTTTTTTTTATAGAACCAACCTTTATAGCAAAAAATAAATAAAAACAAAAAAAACCCTGCCGGCTCCGCCTACAGACACAGGTGGATTTCCAAGTGGGCGGTTCCAAATGCCGCATCAGGGCAAAAAGGTCATTACTTCTGCAATTACCAACAAACAGGCACCCCAAGGTCTTCGTCTTTGAAATCTAGTACCTGTGCCTGTAGGCCGAGCCGTCAGGGATTTTTTTTTTGTAACTGCATTGTTGCAAGTTTAAATCTTTTTTTACATAACCCCCCCCCCATTTAACCCCCGTAGGGAGTGATTTTCAACAATCGCTGAAGTACATGCTTAACTATTTTATTAGTAGATTTCTTATCCTGAATTTCGCGCTCCTACCTAAAACTGCTGCTGAGATATGGCGAAATGATCTAACACTTTCGCCCTCCCCACTTTAACACCCTGCGGGGGGGGGGGGGATTTTCAAAAATCCTTTTTATTGCTTGCGTAGATCATACCAGCAATCTAACAGCAGCTTTAGATCTATTGTCCAAATTTCATGTTCTTGACTTTAGTCGTTCAACCCGGGCATTGATGAGTTAGTCAGTCAGTCAGGCGTTCTCTTTTTATATAATAGTATAGATTCATGCCATACGCCAGGACATATGCTCACAGTGAAAATTGTTGATCAAACTATCGCAACATACATTACAGAAGCTGGAATACAAATATTATCCTGGATTTTCTCGGGTGAGAGAAATAAACAAACATCAGCTTGGCGATAATGGGAAGATTGCCAAATCCAAGATATTGGCGATCTTGCAAACTTTTGTCCCAAAACATCTCGACACATTATTACCACTATAATGTCACTTTCTTATACCGGGTATCCCAAATATGACTGATGGATTTTAAAATTCAATAACTTGCAAACTTTGACAGATTTTAAAAGAATTCTTGCAGGACGGTTATGTCTGATGTCAGGAGTTTTTTCACTGTGATTCTTGATTTTAGTTCGAATTTCAAACAATTGATGGCGCTGACAGCGATTGGCGCTCAATCGAGGCCAAAACTGACGCCACTCAGCATTTCCCGCTTGAATACTAGGCCTGCGCGCTGATAAAAATGGCGGCTGCCGCGGCCGGATTTTTTTTTTCAGCGTTTGAACGGTTCCTGAAATTCAACACCAATAATTTCTAAAAGTTTTCTTCGCCTAGTTTTTCTGAGATAAAATAATTCAAGGAAAACATTTAGATATCATTGATGTTGAAGTCCGAGGGACAGTACAAACGCTTTAAAAAATCCGCCTGCGACAGCCGCAATTTTTGTATAGTATGCGCCATCTATTGTTTGAAATTTGAACTAAAATCAAGAATCACAGTAAAAAAACTGCTGACATCATACATAACCCTTCTGCAAAAATGTTTTTAGTATCTGTCACCGCTTGCAAGTTATTGAATTTTAAAATCCATCAGTTATTTTTGGGACACCCGGTAAAAGTTAATTGAAATTGTAATATAATGCATAAATCAAATTTAGAACTTTCTCTTTTCAGAACTTCATTAAAAACGATTTCACATTATTAAATTAAAGTAAAAATATTTCGTGTCTTTCGATGAAAAATATTTTAAAGTGTTATATAAAACCATCTAATTTGTTGTTGGCTTAGAATTACATTTTCCTTATATAAGATTTCCCATGTAAAATAAATAATTCTGCATAGTCTTTACCTAAATTGAAAGTCTGCGCCGTTCGATTATTGTTTCACAGCTGTTTCACTTTTCTTTTGCAGTCACTTTTCTTTGACATCGGAGCTTTAAATTCAATTAAATGATTTATTCTTAAAATAAACGTCAACTTCTGTTATATTTATTTAGTTATTCTAAATGAAATTTGCTATTGTTTTTCATCTTTTGTTCACTAAATTTCCGAATAACAAAACCACGATTCAGAAGATTCTTATTAAATTAAGAAATATCAAGAAATATCTGAAAGCTTGTTGGAATGACATTTTGTTGGTTTGAATTAAAAAAACAAAAAATTAGTTTTTTTTTTCATGTATGATGCCACTAATGTACATCTTTTTAGGGAACATTCTTAGAAAACTGTATAATAATAATAATAATAATAATAATAGTAATTTTTCCCAACTTATTAGATATTTCTGAAAGAAACATCAAAATTGTAGTTAAAATAATAATAAATATTTTCGTAATCACACTTTGAATTTAATTATGTGTATAAATCCTCGGTTCTCGCTGTTACATAGGTGCAAAGTAAAACCAGTTTTTTCTTATTGAAAACAAGTTGGAAATTTACGGCAAACGTGACAAATGAGGTGCGTTCGTACTATAAATAGTTTAAAAAGTATTCAGATCTTGGTGCAATAGCTGTTGCACTCTTATGGAAAAATGCATGAATGCAAAATTTATTTTATGTGCAGATTTTCATATTATAGACATTAATTTTATTTTATAAAATTAAGTTTCAATACTCTTTTACAAACCATTAGTTACAATTCTGTTACATTAAAATTATAGTACATATGCGCAAATGTCTAATACAAGACAGTGTAAAAAAGTCATCTGTATTATGTCAGTGAAATGAATTATATCGTCTTTTATTATGGTTAATTTCCGTAATAAAATAAATAAATTTTATCTTGGAAACATTTTATCTTTTGTTAACAGTGACTGAAAATTCCAATCGGAAACTTTTAGCTTTGAAAATTTCAGAACTTGAAATCCATATTTAGACTCTTTTTTCCATTTCATATGTATTTCTCCGGAAACATCTATCCAAAAAACTGTCGTTACATTATATGATTGTTATAATTAAACAATTTTAGTATACAAATTCCGATTTTTAATTCCGTAATATGGAAATAATATGACTCCATCTTAAATAGGACGTAATCACCATGGAAACCTAGAATCATTAAATCATGGGATATCATTGAATTAATTACGTATGATGGATTTGTTAGAAGGAAGAAAACTTTTATTAATATAATTTTAAGTTTTTATTCAATTTTCATAAAATTTGAAATGACTCGACAAAATTCTGCAAGGATTATATATATATTAAATTTCAAGCCATTCGGTTGGGTATATTTTTCTGTATTATATGTGGACAGAGGGACAGACAGATGGACCAGACGACGAAAAATTCAATTTTAATTACACGATTTTTTTTACATTGCTAATAGGGCGTAAAACCAACAGAGTGAAAAAGTGTCCAGCCAGGATTCGAACCCAAACCACTGGCGTAGCGTATCAGTGCTCTACTAACTGAGCTACCCGGACGATATCCCGCTTGGCACCCCTCACTCCTATATATTGCAAGGCTGAATTTGCAGCACAAGATTGAATATATCTTCATGAGCCACGTCCTGTGGTAAAAATGTGACGAAATTAACCCAGCTAAATTAACAATAGGTGAAATGACACATAGATATAATTTTATAGTAATGAAGTACTTCCGAAAAAAAAATCAATTTTAATTACATGATTTTTTTACATTGCTAACAGGGCGTAAAACCAACAGAGTGAAAAAGTGTCCAGGCCAGAATTTGAACCCAAGCCACTGGCATAGCGCACCAGTGCTCTACCAATTTAGCTACCCGGACGATATCCCGCATGGCACCCCTCACTCCTATTTATTGCTAGGCTGAATCTGCAGCACAAAATCGAATACATCTTCATGAGCCGCGCCCTGTGCGAAACATGTGACGAAATTAACCCAGCAAAGGTGAAATGACATATAGATATAATTTTGTATTAATGAAGTACTCCCGAAAAAATTCAATTTTAACTACACGACTTATACACTGCTAACAAGGCGTGAAATCAACAGAGTGAAAATGTGTACAGGACAGTACTCGAACCCGGGGCTAAGGCATGGATCTCCACTGTTGTATAATGGACTGGAAACTTTCTCATTCTGTTGGTTTTACGTTTTTTTAGCAATGTAAGAAAATCATGTAAATAAAATTCAACATTTTGGGCGTATTTCATTACTACAAAATTATATGTGCGTCTTTTCACCGATGGTGCGCCACCCCCTGATTGCCTGCGCGCTGACAAAAATGGCGGCTGTCGCAGGCGGATTATTTTTTCAGTGTTGAACGGTCCCTCGAACTTCAACATCAATCATTTCTAAAAGTTTTCTTCGCCTAGTTTTTCTGAGATAAAATAAGTCAAAGAAAACTTTTAGATATTATTGGTGTTGATGTTCGAGGGACCGTACAAACGCTGAAAAAAAAAATCCGCCTGCGACAGTCGCCATTTTTGTCAGCGCGAAGGCCTAGTGTTCAGGGGGCGGTGGATGGTGGGTTAATTTCGTCACATGTTTACCACAAGACGTGTATGCACATGTATGCTTTTCTGTCTTGTGCTGCGGTTGCAGTCTTACCGACGCATGAGTGTGGGAGATGCCAGATTGGGTATCGACCTGGTAGCTCGGTGGTCCGTTATACCAAGGATCCGGGTTCGATCCCTGGCCTGGACGTTTTTCATTCTGTTGGTTTTACGCTTTGTTAGCATTATGAAGATTCACGTATTTAATGTTCCATAATTTCGGGTGTAATTTCACTGCTGAAAATTAAGTGAAAAATTAATTATATATATTATTATTCCTTTACAATTTTTGCATTTTTTTAAAATCAATCCCGTGATAGAGAAATGATTGTAATGTTTATACCCAACTAACACACTAGCTTAATATATTTTGGCATTAAATATCTTAAATATATGTTCGTACAAATTTTGCAATAAAATTCTTAAACTTTTAAGTCACTACTTAGACGTAATTGGTATGATCAGAAAATGTAGGTTTTCCTACCTCTGTGCGCGATGAGAAAATATCTCGTTGTTATTCGAGTAATAAATTATTCATGGACTATGCAACTTGACTTCAGCGAGATTCCGTGTTACTCACATTATAAAGAGGAGATTTATCAATTCGGATAACACTTTCTGCACCATTGTTAGTTTAAATTTTAAGTGACTATACGTGTTAAAAGTGATAAAAGATAATAGTTATTGCAGCGGGAAATGAAATAGAATCAATTAATTGTATATATTTACAATTTTGACAATATAGTTTTGAAACAATACTATTTAATTATTATTTGATTCTATAATGTTATTGTAGAATTAAATAATAAATCGCTTAATTCGCTTAATAATAATAAATCGCTTAATCGTAGAATGTCACCGCAATTTTTTAACAGAATTTTTCGGTTTATTTAAATGCAGACATGTATTGCAAGTGCTGCAATTAAACAAGATGTCTACCATTTGTGCTATTTAAATGTTAAATAGAAAAATTCTATTAAAAAAGGTTGGTAACAGTGTACGAACGCTGTTAAATAATAAATTAGTAAATATTTAATTATTGTGTAACTTGAATGTGCAGTTTTGAATCGATACTGTTTACTTATTATTTAATTCTATAATTTTATTAAAGAATTAAATAATAAATTATTTAGTTTAATAAAATTTAATATAATTTAAGTATATTGTTAAACAATAAACAAATAAATTGTTGTGTAACTTGACTTCGTCGATTTTTATTACGGAATTTTATAACTTGACATTTGTTACAGCAGTGAATAGAATGTAATAAATTAATTGTATATTTTGTTTAATTTTGAACATATAGTTTAGAATCATTTAATAGTATTTAATTATTATTTAATTTTATAATGTTATTATGGAAATAAATAATAAATAATTTAATTTATTATATTTTAATGTGTTTTAATATAATTTAATATAATTTATTTAAGGTATCCGCACATCTTTAAAACGTCATTTTTGATGAAAATATCGATTTTACTTACCCATCATACGTAGTACAGGGTAAGTCTTGTAATCGTTTTAAAAATCTAAAATTTTTGTGCAAATGTTTATTGAGGGAATAGACTGCAATCATGATGATATATTAATTAGTTTTATATTTACAGTTGTATAAGTTAAAAAGTTGCAAGAAATTTTATCATTTTTTCATTACATTAGTACCTCAAGTGCCATAGCTTCTGCGATAGACATGCTATTATAATACGGCGTGTCTAAGTTCTAGAAAAATTTATTCTCTTTATTATGCAATTTACAAAATGTGAATGCATTGATTTGATTTTGAGTTATCATGTTTTACACAAATGTCAATTTTTTCACATAATTTTGACTATTTTTTTCTTTAAAAAATTATTTCTGTATAATTTCTAAAAAGTTTATATATATATTTCAAAGTTTTAACTTAAATGTCATTAAAAAATTGATATAAGGAGAAAATTTTAAAAACTTCAAAAAATCACCTTCGAAGGTGTGCGTGTACCTTAAAAAATTAAACCTTAAATAAGTAAATATTTAATTATTGTGTAACTTGACTTTAGCAATTTTTGTTATTGATTTTATAGTTTGTAACGCGCATTTATTTTTGCAGGGGGCGCTATGAGCGCACGCGTTGGTTTCCTCGAACCAGAATGTTTTGTTTGTTTGTTTGTTTGTTTTTAGGGTTTCGTTCATCTCACGAAACCCTATTACTCCCGCTCCGTTGTCTGTCCGTCACAAAGCCATTCTCAGAAACAATGTAACTTACAGAGTTGAAACTTTGTGTATATCTAGCTGAATATCAGCTATGAAGCTCAAAATATTAAAATGTGAAAAAATCGTATTATTTTAATAAATAGAGATTAAAAAAACAAACAAAATTCTAACAGCCTTTTCCTATTAAATTTAAACATTTTTCGTTAAAGAAGTTGCCAAAAATTAAAAATACACATTGAAATTCTTTCTACAATAGTTACTTTTCCATTGAACGATTTTCACGTGAAAAATGAAAATGAAGTAAAAAGTTTCACCAATTGAAAAAAATATTAATATGAAATAAAAATGATTGACGTCATAGTGGTAATAAAACGGAAATTTTCAAATATTTCACAATAATACAAGGAGTATGAGTATGTGTATACACATAAAGCAGATTAATATCACGTCATTAGAGAATTAAAAAGAAAATCTGACGTCATATGGGAAGTTTAACGAATTTTTCAAATGTTTGAGAATAATAGAAAGCGAGTATTAATATGAGTAATAGAAAATAGTAAATATATGAGTTTGAGAAACATATTGAATCATGATACAAATCCGATTATAGAAATAGTCGCATATTTTAAAATTTTGAAGATGTACAACATGTTTAATTTTGAAATTATTTTTTTAAATATCGCATTTAGTCCGCATTTCAGATATTATTATTACAGAATGTAATAGCGGGCTGGTTTAGATATTCGAAGAAACGAAAAAATAGACCGGTAAATTTTTACATTATAAAAAACGACTTTTTTGTTGTTGTTGTTGTTGCTAAATGAAATTTATTTGGATTTATTAAAGAAAGGATAAAGTGTTTTGAAAGGAATATTAAACGAAACCATTTGAGCGATATTCGATCACATTTACCGACTTGTTTTTCTTCCGCAGTGAGTGATGATTTAGTTTCATAGAGAGTTGTGTCGCATCCGTCGACTAAAAATAAATTACGCCTGTCCTAGGAGGTGGATTGTAAAATTCTGTAAAACAACGCTGGGAAGTATCTTCGTGCTTTTATGTGTAACTTTGTGTTTTGTGAGTGCTGTCTACAATAAATGTGATGTCTATTAACCTGCGAAATCATTACTGCGTTGAAATTAATGCACTACAAGCTGACCTTTATTAACTCCTTCGCGACGAGCGTCCTTTACAGAATTTTTAATCTTTGGCCACCGGTTTTTCAAAACAGAAATTTTCGCCTAATTGAATCTCAGAAATGCTAGGATTACATAAGCCAAAGCTTACAATAAAAAATAACTGGTGGGAATAATCGACGATTCTGAGCATCTTATGCGTCACGTATACGTGTCGCTCGTCCTCAAGGGGCTAAGGGAAAAACACTTCCTACACAATTGTTAGATTAAGTGTTAATTGACTATGCATGTTAGCAGTGATTAGAGATTAATGCTATGTGAAATTGCATAGAATAAATTAACTGGCATTCGATTTTATCACATGTGATCATATTGTTCTGAATGAATTAATATCTATTTAATTATAAATTGTCCGTATTAATATAAACAATTAATTGTATTTTCAATATTTTGACTGTTAAAAGTGGACATCTAAACTGATGTTTACCACAGGCTATGAAATAAGGCGTGTTAAAAGGTAATTAAATATATAATTACTTAAAATTAATTTTCTTTATATTAAATTCGAAAATTCCACGAATATAATTCTAAAATAGAGATAAATAGCATAAAAAATTTAAAGTATTAAAGTATGATTTATTACTGTACTAAGGAGAGTCTAATGTTTGTCCGAAACGTCTGCATGTTCTTTAATGTTTTTAATGTGATTTTAGTGTGTATTTTATTAAATTGTCTGAATTTAAAGTGTTAGTTTTCATTTAAAGTATTACGTTGTTTTAATAAGCATTGTAATAATAGCTATAGAAAATTTTACAATAAAAACTCCCCTATATATAACATTAAGAAATTTTAAAATAAAAGCATCTGCATTATTTATCTCAGTACTCAACTAAAAGTGATTTTTTTTGTCTAAAAATTAAAGAAATTAGTCTGTGATTTTTTTATTATTATCATTAACGTAAAAGCAACATAACCATGTTCACCGAAAGTACTTTTTAAAAGAGATATTTTAGAGTTTACAACAGCAATAGCTGAAGCTTAACCCAATGTCGGGAATTTTTTTATAATATCCTCCCCCCTTACCCCACGAAAAAGCAATCGTATATACTTATGCTGAAGTCGACACACACATTAGAGAGGAAAAACAGGCTAAATGGCAGTATTTAATGTAGCAATTTTCGTTTTATGTAATCGAAAAAATATATATATCATAAGTTTTCCTATTATGTAAGTCAAAGAAACGCATTAGAAAATACTGATATTCATCTGTTTTCCTCTCGACTTATACACAAATATATATCGTACTTAAAACTTTTTTTTTGAGAAAAACATTTTAGCTTAGTTTTAAAATTCGAATCGCATGCAGAAAAATGTGAGAAAGAAAGAAAATAAAAGAGCAGTAAAAAAACATAGCGATAGCAATAATGAGATTTAAAAATAATCCTTTTATTAATTTTCCGCGTAATGCTCCCGCGGCTTCCCAAATTCGTTAGTTACTACGGATCGCGTAAAAATCGCTAGCGAAGGGTTTCAAACAGCTGGTTATATTTTCAATAGTTTTATACCACTATTTCCAAACAATAATCTTTGAAGTAGATTTCAACATTTACCATAAATATTGCTATTTTGAAATTGCGTTTACAAAATAATCAAAAAATACCTGTACAGGTGATAATTATAAGCCATAAACGCCGAAAACGCGTCGAGCCAAATTATATGAATTTTAAAAAGCCAAAAACTAATAAGATTCTTGCATTACATTAAAATTGCTGATAAAGATCTGAATAAAAATTTATATGCAGAAGAAAATATAAAGCGGTCGTCTTCAGGACCGGAAAGTTTCAAACTCGAGCCGTACGTGGAGGGTTCAATGCAATTTTTGACCTTGTTAGGTTGTTTAACCCGTTGGGGACGAGCGACACGTATACGTGACGCATAAGATGCTCAGAATCCTTCATTATTCCCACCAGTTAATTTTTATTGCAAGCTTTGCCTTATTGAATCCTAGCATTTTTGCGATTCAATTAGGCACAAATTTCTGTTTTGAAAAACCGGTGGTGAAAGATTAAAAATTTTGTAAAGAACGCTCGTCGCTAAGGGGTTAAACCCACATTATTAGATCCAAAATATCGATTTTTGTTTTTAAATTTTTTTTTTCATCTCTGAAATGTGTAGAATATGTGCATGAAACGATTTCAGATGATTCAAATAATGTACGAAGTGTCCAGTTGAACGGAACAGTGTGTATGCTAAAAAGGAGGCAATTTGACGGTACCGCTCCATTTATCTCAAATCTATATTTTTTTTAAAACGTGGTATAACAAAGCGTTCGAACCGATCAACCGATTATCAAAATATAAGTCTGGTTAGAAAAATTAATATTTTTTTCGGAACCACGAATCTTTTCATTGTTAAAAATTTAATTGTTAATGTTTTTCCAAAATTTTAAAGGTTAAAACCGCGTAAAAAATGTGTAGGTAATTTTTCAAGCAAACGCCATGTTATTTGATGTGAATCAATCTCCATGAACCTAGATTCATGAACCCTCAAATTTAATTGACTTTCATGACCCAGATTTTTATTTGTGTTTCAGATGACTCGACTAAGCACAAACTTGCACCACACAAAGAATGCAACAATGAATAAAGAGGAGGAGACAGATAGTGTAGTATCTACCAGTAGCGAGTGAGGTAACTGTGGTCACAAGATGGCAGGTGTTGTTTACATCAAATCAGTGCCCGATTAACGTCGGAACAACTTTCTCCAGTAAAAACGAATAGAAATTATTGGATTTTGTCTGACAGAAATTCTGCATGAATAAGGCGTTTAAAAAAGGCGAAATTTTTTATTCAAATTTACCGGTGGAAGTCCATGAACCTAGGTTCATGAACCCTCAAATTTAATTGACTTTCATGACCCAGATTTTTATTTGCGTTTCAGATTACTCCACTACGCACAAACTTGCACCACACAAAGCTATGAATAAAGAGGAAGAGACAGATAGTGTAGTATCTACCGATACCGAGTGAAGTAACGGTGATTGGTGTGTCGTCCTGTTCCCCACACAAGATGACGGGTGTTGTTTGTTTACATTGGATCGGGGTCCGATTAACATCGGAACAAACCTCCACCAGTAAAAACAAATAGGAATTTCTGAGAGAAATTCTGCATGACTAATGCGTTTAAATAAGACGAAATTTTTTATTCAAATTTACTGGTGGAATATCGCTCTGGTGGTAATCAAATTTATTGACATTGGTAGGAGGATTGTTTATGTTGTATCAATACGGCTGAACCGCAGGATCTGACTACCGCCAGTAAACTTCCACCAGTAAAATCGAATAGATATTTTTGCCTAAATTCTGACAGAAAGTTTGCATGAAAAAGACGTTTAAATAAGATGAAAGTTCTATTTAAATTTCCTGGTGGAAGTTTCCCAAGACGACAAATAGGCGCTCCGGAACCGGTTGAATTTGAAGCTTCACCCTTTTGAAGATGTAAAAATTCCTCTCTATTTATAGTTCCATGGCGCAAAGTCCTAAATTCTGTGCTCACGCGTTTTAAAATAAGGATACAGCAAACAGTTTTTATATTTTTCACACACAAAAAATTGCCAACATCGACACTAATATATGTGTTTGGGTTCCCCGTTGTCGAAAGCGTAATGATCATTTGTCACGATGGCGATACCGGGTTCAACTCACGGTAATTCCGTTGCACATACATTGGCACTGCTGAGTTCCCTGCTGCATTCGTGTCGTCCTGTGGATCATCTGTAATAAATCTATCACCTTGTATATGGATTTCGAATTACGAATAAGAAGATAAATGTAAAAAGGTAGAAATTTATGTCAATACTTGTATGTGTTGTAAGATTATGTAAATATAGTTCATTCGAGACAACAGCCATAGTAGATAAAGTTCTCAAAGCAACCCCTCTAAATATCAAATCTTAAATATATAGTTGTGTAGTAGGAAAAGTCCGGTTTCGTTTTATTGATATTGATATTGAAATTTTAATTATGTTTGACATTTTGTGGCCTTACAAAGTGGAATCTCCCCTTAAGTTAGGGCTGTCTGTTTCGCTTTTTGTATTTAGAAAGAGCAAAAAAAAATTGGTCTGAAGGCCAAATTTTTGCTTTCTTTAACATCAGACATTTCGTAATTACATAAAAAAAATTCTTCTTTTGGAATTTCCGGCATGAATCCGGAATTTCTGAATTATAAAACGGGCCAACTGGAAAATCTACCTTAACTGACATTTGAAAAAGGCATTAAAATCCACTGTCTTTCCTTATGAAATTATTATTATGTCTCTGCATGAAATGTTATCTCAAAATATTTATTCATATTGGTTGCATGTTTCATATGTATAATCATCTAAAACTCCCCCTTAAAAAAATAAAATAAAAAGTACAAACTACACACAAATACATGAAAACTGGCAACTTTTACTAACCAACAAAAATATTTTGAAACGACAGAAGAAAATACATTTTTTTTTGTGCAGGCAATTCATAGTTTTCTACATCAAGTGAAATAGTGAAATTTCAATGTTTTTTTTTTTCTCTCAATTCCAATTATATTCCGTATGAAAACAAATAAAAACTCATTTTTCTAAAACAGTTGGAAGTTGTCTGCTTAAATTAATTTTTAAGAAATACATGAAAAATCACAGATTTGGAAAAAATGTAGAACTTTATTGCTAACAGTTATTACAAAATCATTCTGTATAAAAGAACTCCTATATATTATCTTCAGAATTTCGGGGGTTTTATTAAAATAAAAATAATCTATATAAATTATCTTAGTAGTCAATTAAAAGTGAAATTCCCTATGTCTGCAAAAACGTTGAGCGCAAAAACCTAAGTAAATTATTTTACGAAATTAGAAATCCATTAACGTAAAAGTAATATAATAATTCTAAAAGAGAAATATTGCTTTTTAAAAGAGACATTTCAGAGACTGAATATAAAAAAAAAAAATAGCAACTGCAATTTAAGCATATCACATTTAATAAGTTTCCAGAATTTAAAAAAAACTATTTAAAATAGTTTTTTTTTTTAAAGTTTTAAATCCACATTTTTACTTTGCTTTAAAATTACTGTAAAGATTTTTTTTATCGTTATAAAAATAATGAATAAGTAAAAAAGAAAAAAGAAAGAAAGAAAGAAATGTAATGAAAAAAGTAGTCGCGGTGGGAAAAAGAGAAAAAGGAAATTCTCTAACTATGATTTCAATGTAGTGAATAATTACCATTTTTAAGCGACATTTCAAAAATGCATTAAATGTTCTTAGTTCTTATTTTAGTATTTTTAATCATATCATCGTCCAACTTATTTAGCCAAATTGTTTGTAGTTTTTGGATTTATGATTTAGAGAAAATAAAAGTTGCTGCGTATCTATGCATGAAGATTTGCGACTTAAATTTTATTTTTTAGTGACAGTGTTTTTTTTAAAAAAGGGAAGAGCCCCCCCCCCTCCCCCATAGTTTTTAAAGGAGGCAATTGATTGCTGCCTTCATGTAGAACGATGGTAAATACATCCACGAGAAGGAAGCAAAGCTGTGATCACTAAACATTGCTTGATGTTTTGATGGGTTATATTTTAACTGAATTGAAATTACTTCAATGCTGAAAGCTCTAAACCAAATCTTCTAAAAAGAAACATGTTGAAAATTGTACTTTAAACGTGACAAATGAGGTGAGTTCGAACTAGTTTTAATGTAAAAAAAAATCATCGTTATTATTACACTGAAATAAATTATATCGTCTGTTATGAGCGAAATGAACATGTCGTTTTTTCTTATTGCGTATGCCACGTTTACAGATGCGAATTTTTTTTTCCGACACCAGACAGCGCTGTAAAATTCACCATGGATATCTTGCTTTGTGAATGATTACCTCCATGGTTTCATAACTCACGATGAACAAATCTCTTGTGTTTATTTACTTTAATGGATTGAGATATTCGGCTGTTAACATAATTTCCACTGAAGTTATCTCACAATCTATACATTTTTTAATGTAATTAATCTCACAAGCAAACAATTTTTTTAACGATATTTCTAAAAATGGCACTTTTATTCAATTTTATTCGAAAAAATAATTTTGAATAAAAATGGCTGCTTGGCATATGAAAGAACAAGTGATTAGCCCGTGTTTCTTTTCCTCAATCACATGACTTGAGCTTTTATTATATAGATTACGTATGAAAGGATTTAATAGAATAAAGAAAACATTTATTTATATCTTTTTAAGTTTTGATTCAATTTTCATAAAATTTGAAATGACTCGAAAAAATTGTGCATTGATTGCATGCATTAAATATCAAACCATTCGATTTGGTAGTTTCTGTGCTGTTATATGCGGACGGACGACAGACCGACAGATGGACGGACCAGGCGACGACTACAGGCGCTACGTGTTTATATAATTACGAACGCACCTAAAAGGGAAAAAAATTGAGCCGAGTTGTCTATTTATTTTTTGTTCATTTAAAAACGTTTTTAAAATTCAATTTGAAAATGAAATGCATTTCTGTGCTAAAACTTATAACACGATATATAAAAGCTCTTTTATTATAATATTCAGCAATTTGAGTTCTAAATAAATAAAAAAAATATATAAATAATTTATTTCAGTAATAAACTAAAAGTGAAATTCTCCTGTATCTGGAAAAACACTGAAGCAAAATAGCCTAAGGACATTAGTCAAATATTATATTTGAAAATAGTTTTCTATTAACGTAGAATCAACATAATCATGTTAAAAGAAATTGCATTTTAGAAACAAAATTTTATAATTTAGAGTCTGGATGATTTAAAACAACAATTGCAGTTTAACAATGTCACAGGAATAAATGTTTCGATTAAAAAGTCCTTCCGGCCTATACCGGGAGAAAAAGGTAGCTTTCCTATATCTTCGTTTTAAAATTTTAGCTAATGTTACACGAAAACAGCAAGTTAAAATGAAAAGAAACGTTTACAAAAGATTCGTTAATACTGAATTTGAATAAGAAATTCGCCAAATTATTGAGCAATAGCCAAATTGGCTTCATTTATGAAGACTTTTTTTGGTCGCCAAATTTGACGATATTTCGCCAAATGTCACCAATTTTGCCAATTTTGTTCGCAAATGTCGCCAATTTTGGCGCTAACGGATATGGATATATAGTTTTATGCGTATGATTGGGAAAATTACTACAACAATGAAAGAAAATAATTTGCGAGTAATCGCGTTAATGTGCTGTTTTGTTTCAAAATGTCAGCCACCCTAGAATTTCAAACTGCTCTATCTCAGCAATTTTTTAAGATAGAGGTAAACCAAAAAATAATTTTTTTGTATATTTATTTTAGTTTTAAATTTTTAAATGGCCGCCATCTTGAAACAAAATGGCGGACCAAGCTGGCCAACGAACTCGGTCGATACATTGGTTAGCTTAATACACACAATTAGTTTCATCAAAATTTATTTATAAATACGAGCGTTATCGCATGACATAGGTCAGATATGTATATATATATATATAAATCAACATTTGAACGGAGGGTAGTTTTGGGGTCTGGGGGTCATGATCGGTGAAAATATATCGAAATTTTCCGGAACTGCTTTCCTGCGAACGGCTGCAATAGGTAGCTTTACACTTTTTTGTATTGAAAGCTACTTAAAAAAAGAAAAATGAACAACCAATAAATCTATGTAAATTGATCAACATTTTGTTTTTCTTTTGAGTTAAAAAAACAAAAAAACATAGATATAAATCATATATAAAAAAGAATTAAAATCAAAGCAAAACAGTAAAAAAAAAATTAAAAAAAATAAAATAGATTGTTACAAATGTCAATAAAAGGTAATAAAATTAAAAACAATAAAACAGATCGTATAACTTGATAATAATTTCTCAGTATGACAGAAATAATAATATTAAAAAAATCTATTTTAAATTGGTTTTTAAGTTGGACAACATATTTGTTTTCCTTTAAAATTTCAGTCGAGTTAAGATAAAAATATAAAATATTTATTAAAATAAGTTTTTAGTTTTTGTTTTCAATCTACATTTGAAAATATTTTTTTGCATACGCAAGTTTTTCTTTATTATTAGTCACTTAACCCTTTCACGCTCATGGGAAATATTTTTCCCCTTCGGGACCGGTGGCTTTTACACAAATTTTATTCGGTTGGCACCACTTTTTATAAAAAAAGCTACTTTTACTTAAAGTAGCACAAAAATGCTCTAATTAGAGAAGGCAAATATTACTTTTATTTTTTACTGGTGTCCAATAGGTCACCAATTCAATTGGTGACAAATTCTGTTTTTGTAGGTGCATATATGCACCTATGGTCCCGAAGGGGTTAAACAAAATGTTCTTTATATTTTAACCCTTTCAGGGGCAAGCACTTGTGCTCCTGTAACGTTGAATTCCCACCGGAATTTGGGAAAGAATTTAGTTCAAAATAAGAATAAGCAATTTTTCAACTTTTTCTCGTCAAAGTTAAAAAAGTAAAATTTTATTAAAATTTTCTGGTTTGAATCGGATTAAAATTAGGTGGTATATAATATTTACCACCGCCCCTCAAAGGGTTAAGGAACAAAAAGTATCCCTTTCCGGCACAGTGGTCCCATTCCGGGCACACCTAATTTTAATACTTGCAAACGGTACCAAGAATATTTTAATAAATTTTGTTTCTACAATGAAAGCTTAAAATAAGGAGTTCTTATTTGCTAAAAAATTCGTTCGTAAATTCCGGTGTCAGTCAGTAATTTCTCATTTTACGAACAGTATTTGTCTATGCCAGACAGGGTTAACACGTGTTTTACAGCAATTAGCTAATTGTTCATTCTCATCGGTAATGCTTCTTTCTATACAATATATTACAAAAATGCAATGTTTCAAAGCCGTTAGTAAATTGTTGATTCTCTGTGGCAATAGCAAACCACGACGTCTCTTGATGTCCCCATGTCGCCAAGGTAAAGTCCTCAACGATTGATATTGGTATTTCAATTCATACGTCTTCTCAAGCTGTACTCCACCACTTTATGTGCTGTAAGTTCTGTTCCGTTCTATCTCTTCGGTTTTACGATGGTTGGGAATAAGATCCAAAGGATTAAGCCAATGAGGGGGAATATACAGGGTGACTTTAAATTAACCTACAACTTTTAACTGAAATAACTCTTGAGTCGTTGCAGATAGCACTACTAAAATTTTTTTAGTGAAAAGAACGTGGAAAACTAATTTAATGGATAAGGTTTTCAAAGTGAGGATCTTCAGAGGTGATACAATAGCGCAATTTAGTCACAAAGTAACAAAATCGAGCGTTTCTTTTTATGCTTGAAAATGTGTCAATTATGGAATTTTTGAGGCTAATAAAGTCTGTCGGCTTTTTTTTTTTTTTTTTTTTTTTTTCTTTTTTTTTTTCTAAACGAAATCTTTTATATGACCCCAAAGATAGAAATCATATGAATTAATATCTGGTGAATAAAGTGGCCAATTTTCATATCGGATCTCTTACCATTGCTCTAGAACAGCGTTTCTTAAACTTTGTGATCTCACGGACCCCCTTTTGATGTGATATGCATTTCGGGGACCCCCAACAATATTTGTTTTAATATAAGATAAGAAATTATTTTAACGTATACACCTTATTTATTTTTCATTACGCATATTCTATATTTAGTTAACGGTGTTAGAAAAATCAGTTACATTAATAGAAGAAAAATAATAATAGCAATATATACAAGAAAAATAATTATAATTTACATTTTAAGACAGTTAAAATATACATAGTACTATTTGCTATGCAAAGTATGCTGCTTATCCTTTGCTACTGGATGTGCAGGAGTTCAATGTTTAAGTAACACTGGTTCAACATGCCGTCGTGCTCTACAGTTGTTCTTCATAATTGTCTTGTATGAAACTGTTTAAACATGTGAATAGCTCTGCACTTGTATAAGTTGGAAGGGATTTGCAAAACAAAAAATCGTCACATATCTTACCACCATATTCATAAGGAAAGAATTCTCACAAATTTACAGTATTAGAAATGTCTAAAAACGCTCATCTAGTTATAATGCGTAATAAGGGTTGATTATTTACATGTAGAATCAATCGCTCTTAATATTTTCACACATGTTCCACCTTCGGAGCATTGAAAAGACTCCCCCAATGCATTTGGAGTTTTATGCTTATTGAAGATATAGACTTGCAAAGTTCTATAAGTCTATTATAAGTATTAAGTATTATAGTCTTGCAACTCCCCCCTCTTCTGGAGCTACAGAAATTTCTCCCGAAGAAAAAAAATCTAAATTCAACATTGGGCTTGAGGACCCCCAGGGGTCCGCGGACCACAGTTTAAGAAACGCTGCTCTAGAAGGCTTATGTCGGTTTCTGAAAGTTGAAGACCACTCCCGTAGAAATTGTGTTGCATTTTCACCATATAAATACTAGTTTTTAACAATAAAAATGCGATCTTCAGTTGAATATGACGCTTTGGGAGACATTTTTAAAATTACTTTAAACTGACACTAAAAAAATTCCTTTTATGCCCTCTCTCACTGCACCCATTGGTGCCGCCTAGTGAGATTCTGAGAAGTTATTTCACTTAAAAGTTGTAGGTTAATTAAAAGTCACCTTGTATGAGCATCAGTAAGTAAATGAAATGAAGACAAGTAAAAGAAATGCACATTTTTAGAATGGAAAAGTATTTGACAATATATCCAAAGGTTGGAGTATCATAGTTGAGATTTTCCAACAGAGCGAAAATATGCCGGTTCAGGACTCGAACCTGGGTACTTTGGTTTTCCGTACCAACGCTCTCCCTACTGAGCTATCCCGACGATATCCTGGACTGACATATTTTACTCTTATTTGTTGGACAAGGCTGCGGACTGCAGCGCTAATTTCATTCATCCGAGCTACAACTATAGCATTTACATGATGAATCTTGAAACAGCACGGAAACTCCTGTATACCATCCTGGAACCAAAGTACCCAGGTTCGAGTCCTGGTCCTGGCATATTTTCGATCTGTTAGAAAAATCTCAACTATGATACTCCAACCTTTGGATATAATTTACCTAGTTGAATATACATTCCTCTATTCATTATTTGACAATATATTGAAGAAACAAAATTTTATTAAAATATTCTTGGTTCCGTTGCAAGTTTGGAATAAATATTAGGTGTGCCCGGAGTGGGACCACTGTGCCAGAAAGGGTTTGAAACTGACACTAAAAAATTCCTTTTATGACCCCTCTCACTGCACGCATTAGTGCCGCCATTTAGTGAGGCTCTGAGAAGTTATTTCACTTTAAAGTTGTAGGTTAATTAAAAGTCACCTTATATGAGCATCAGTAAGTAAATGAAATGAAGACAAGTTAAAGAAATGCACATTTTTAGAATGCAAAAGTATTTGACAATATATTGAGGATGAATATATCTTCAGTTCGTAGATTAGATACTCCCTGGTCAATAACGACAGAAAAAAAAACAATAAACACCTAGCATTGTTAAAACTAGCAGTAAAATGCACCAAAATAGTATGAGATAAATAAACTACAAAAACGTTGTAACAAACCTTCATAAAAATATAAATTGTTATAACTATTGTTTCAGAACGGAATATAACCGTCAGGTGAGAACGGTGGTCGTTGTTTATCGTCAAACATGCGACTCGACTCACCTGACGAAGGAGCATGATTTGTATATCCCATTACGAAACAATTGTCGTGTTAATTTATTTTCAAAATTTTAAACAAAATAAATTTTCTGCTTTATTTCATGCAGTAAATACCAATGGTAAGTTGAATGTCACGGATTTGAAATTTATGGTAAGCTCCATGAAAAATTATGGCAACAGTACAACGTTTGAAGCAGAGCGATTAAACTTAGGTCCATGAAGATTTTATGCTTACAGTACACTTAGAACGTGTTATATTTGTTAGCGCACACTAGCGCCACTTTTTTCCCTTACGTTCGGTTGTAAAACCAGACGAGTATTGCAGGGAAAGAAGCTACTACTGTTTCATACACTGGTTATCGTTTCCCCCTTTCTAAGCTTTATTATCACTGAAAGTTTAACGAAACTTAAAAGATAAATTTAAAAAAATGAAACAAGGATACTAAACTTTACTTCCCTTTAGCAGATTTTAATATTACTCTAGCAAGAACTAATATCTTACTGGTTCGAGTTAATATTTTACGATAGCTATAGCTGGACATCAAATTTGAAGTTTTGCACAATCAACCACTAGAGGGTGCTATTCTCAACTCGCTAAATTTCTTCCATTCATCTGCGCAGGCTTAATATGGAAGCGCTTTGCTTTGAAAGGGCTAGAAAACATAAGAATCCCTATTTGCCCAAATGAAGGTTTTTCTACCGTTTAGAATGTAATTCATTTACCACCACAAATTCCGAAAGATAATCTGCGCTTTATTTAATCGCAAGGCACATTTTTCTGTACTAAAATGGCATTGTCGGTCCGCGGGCCACAGATTGAAAACTCCTGATCTAAACTCTCTAAAAAATATCAAAACACTCGTGATTTAGAGTATGTTTAACACTAGAACTACCATGAGCCGTTATTTTAACGCTTACCAAATGAATATATTCCGATTCGAACCATATATTTCTTTTTAAAATAAATTAAATATAAAACTCACAGAAATGCGTTAAATGAATAAGTTAAGTAGTTTTAAATAAAATTTCTGGTGTGAAATTCTTCTAAAACACTTGAGTAAAATTTCCGGCAGTTTTAGTGTTAAACAAGACACAGTAAACGAGAAGAGAAACGAAAAACAAAATATTAACCTTTCAAGCCATGAGGCTACGTACACGCAGGGCCTGATTACAAGAGGGCAAATTTCCTTGTCTGTCTGTCTGTCCGTCCTTTTGTCCGTGCTGTAACTCTCGTAAATATGCTCGAATTGTCATGAATTTCTTATATGTTATTGAATTTTACTGTAGAACGTTCGGTATTGAAAATGAAGTGTGTAACATTAACCCCTTGAGGACGAGCGACACGTATACGTGACGCATAAGATGCTCAGAATCCTCGATTATTCCCACCAGTTAATTTTTATTGTAAGCTTTGCCTTATTTAATGATAGCATTTCTGCGATTCAATTAGGCGAAAATTTCTGTTTTGAAAAACCGGTGGTGAAAGATTAAAAATTCCGTAAAGGACGCTCGTCGCGAAGGAGTTAATAGTTTATTTACAGGGACACACAAAAGAATTTCATTACATTATGGTCTATGCAGAAAAATCTTTTGCGGCTAATTTTATTGATGTTACGATATTTCAAACATAGTGAAATTACTATGCATTTCTGAGGTGAACTACAGCATGCTTTCACTGGAGTATACAATTAGTAGCATTTGTAGTTCAATTATAGGGACGTACTAAATAATCCCTTTAAATTATGATCTATGTGAAAAAATCGTTTGCAGTGCATTTTCAACATGTTATGGTACTTGAAACATAATGAAATTTAAAAAGATTACTAAGGTTCAATACAATTTATTTTCTATAGGTTATGGAGTGCGTAGCATTTATCGCGTGTGTACAGAGACGCACAAGAGAATTCAGTTAAAGACCGACTATGATCGGTAATTGCTAGAAGTGATCTTTCCGCTGTGTTATGCAATTTTATGTCATTTTTAGTGTATTACGTGTAGTTTACAAATTCTGTATATCATATACAGGGCTGCACGAAAACTTCGAATATGGGCAGCAATTGCTAAAAATGGATTTTTACTGATTTATGTATTTTTTAAATTCCTAATTAACTATATGATTTCATCATATGAAAAAATTAAATTTCTTTAAAATATTATGTTAGTGTTGGAAAGCGTTTCATAATCTACGGCTGATCCATGACTTTTCGTTCTTGTTTAAGGTTTGCATTTGAGCCATTGAAAGAAAGAAGCATATATAAAAACCTTTATGCGTTTTTTGTTGTTTGTTTTTTTGACTCTGGGATATTTTAATCCCTTCGGGACCGCCGGCTTTTACAGAAATTTTATTCGGTTGGCACCACTTTTTTTTAAAAAAAAGCTACCTTTACTTATACTATCACAAAAATGCTCTAATTAGAGAAAGCAAATATTACTTTTATATTTTACTGGTATCTGAAACAAATTCTGTAAGCTCTTTTTGAGGGTGCATACATGCACACATGGTCCCGAATGGGTTAAACAGTCTTTTTATGTCTGTTATTGCACTGTTAAAATGAAAATGTTGTGTGAAATTAATAATTCAAAAATTGCAACGATTATTGCAATCTTAACCCAGTTTTTTCGGAAAACTATTATATTACGTCAATTTTACCATTTTGATAGTTAGAGCAATTAATGGCGTTAATTAGTTTATTTATGCGTGAGTTTTTAAGATTTTTATTATCTTAATGGGTATTACCAGGACTTTAATTATTCCCTTTCTTCTCGTATTAACCGAGTTCGACTATATATTATTTGTTTTGTCCCAAACAAATGTCGACATGAATTTGTCATTTAGAGTTTAGTAGAAATTCCTTATAAAAATATTTTTATATTCTTAAAGGAGTTTCTTGTTTTTATGGCTTAATTGTTTCAAAACAACAGGAAATAAGTAATCTAACAACATTTTGAAGTCCATAAACGAAATTTTTAGCCAATATATATATATATATATATACACAGGGTGTTCCGTTAAAGGGGTCCAATATTAATAGGGGTAATAGAGGAGATCACACGGAGCATAAATCAGTATATAATGCCTGGCCGGATCTCAATAATTTTCAAGTTACAGCAAATAGAATGAAAAATCGGAAATTTGTAAAAAAACCCTCATTGCTAAACTATCGATAATGCTACATAAAAACGAAGCACATATTTAGAAAGAGCAGAAAAAATCCTACGAAATGACATAAGTTGTTTTAGAATATTGAGAATTAATGGCGAGTTACAAGCTCTGAAACAGTGAAAAAATACAAAATCAAATATTTAGCAAAATAGTTAATCGTTAATTCCAAAAATGCAACTCTACCTACATCAAGGAAAATGTTATAAAATTTGGTCCATTCCGAAAGCTTTCGAAGAAGCTGACAATAAACCATATCAGTTTAATTGTATGGGAGAAATCAAGCAGTTCCCTAGTTACAACTCTGTACTGTTGCACGCTCGGAAAGAGGGAAACTCCACCCATGACGATTGTAAACACCCCGTTTTAATATCTTTCAATTATACATTTCTGATCAACCTCTATCAATACCCTTTCATTATTCAGTCTGGTCAAGTGAATGACATATTGTGCAGCTCTCGCCTTGTCTTAAAGCAAACTCCGTGACTGCTGCGTTTCCTCCATGAACTTTCAGGATGATGAAGAAGAAGTACTTTTTATGCAAATTTTCTATGTGTATAGGAAGAAAAGTGTAATAAAACAGCAGTCATCAGTGGGCGTTATGTTAAAGGGAGGCTGTTGTAAGTGGGATTGTAGTAAGTTGATGTATAATAATTATGCCGGAATACTCTAACGAAGAATATGCGGACATGCATCTGATGTACGGGCAAGCTCATGGAAATGCATGTCTAGCACAGCGCATGTACCGTGAGCAATTTCCAAGGAGACGTTGCCCAAGTTCGAAACTCTTCATAAAAATCGATAGACGATTACGGGAGACTGGATCGTTTAATACAGCAAGCATTGATGCAGGGAAACCTCGACATGTACGAACACCTGCAATGGAAGAAGATGTACTGAATATTCTTAAAGATAACCCCTCCACGAGTACACGAGCTGCTGCGTCTGAAGTCGGTGTTTCTCACCAAAGTGTGTGGCGTGTTCTGCGTGCAGAAAACATGCACCCCTTTCATGTGCAGCGGGTACAACTGTTATCAGTAACAGATTCTGCTCAGCGGACAGAATTCGTACGCTGGTTGCTTAATGTAACAGAAAATAATCCACAATTTCTGGAAAATATTTTATTTACTGATGAAGCAACATTTACGAGAGATGGCGTGGTAAACACGCACAATATGCACACATGGTCATATACAAATCCGCACACTGTTTTCCCGTCGAACGCACAACAAAAGTTCAGTGTGAACATATGGGCAGGTGTCCTCGGCGATTATCTCATAGGACCATATTTACTCCCAGATGTACTCAATGGCAGTACGTACTTGGTTTTCCTACGGGATATCTTACCGCAGTTACTGCAAAATGTGCCAGCAACATTGCGACACAATATGTGGTTTATGCACGATGGCGCACCGGCACATTTTTTCGTAGGTGTTCGCAATCACCTCAATTCAACATATCCTGGGAAATGGATTGGACGCAGTGGACCTGTTGCTTGGCCTGCACGCTCTCCAGACCTCAATCCGTTAGACTTTTTTGTTTGGGGACACCTTAAATCGCTGGTGTATGAAACGCCTGTGGATACACCGGAGGATTTACTAGCGCGAATCGTTGTCGCTGCAGGAGACATTCCCAACTCCGTCGGAGTTTTTCGGCGTGTTCGCCAATCTTTACGACGTCGCTGTCGGCTGTGCGATTCTGTTAATGGGCGCAACTTCGAACACCTATTATAATAATGTCCGTTCGTCTGCCTTCCGACATTGAACTGTGCAGCGCAGGCCAGAAGACTATGCTTCACATATGTCATAAAGTACGTGGAATGTAATTCTTTATTTGTCATTTTTCTTTTATTTTCAACACTTTTTGGCACAGTATTTTGTAAGTCACAGACTGTGGTGTACTCAAATTGTAAATTACAAAGTTTGTATGAATTAATTTAAAATTTAGTGTCTTTTTTAAATTTATAATTAATAAAATTATTATGCTATTTGTTATTATTATTTCCTATCATAAATTATGATGCACATATACATACAATAATTGTCCATGTAAAACATGTACTGAAACTTCTTGCATAGTTACAAATCGCAATATTTTTAATTATTTCCGAATTTTCACCACCAGTTTAATTTTAAGGAATTTAACTTAAGCTTTATATCAATAAAAGACCACTTTAAAATGTAGACTATTATTGTAAAGTTATTTTGGTTCATTCAACTCTTGAAAAATTAAAAATGTTGCATCTCAGAAGAAGCATGATCGAAAATGTATAGTTGAGAGTAATTAAAAAGGCGGTGTTTCCAATCGTGATGGGCGGAGTTTAACCTTTGCTAGTGTCAAAGAAAGCGGAGTTGTAACTAAGAAACTGATTAATTTCTCTCACACAATTAAACCGATATGGTTCATTGTAAGCTTTTTCGAAAGTTTTCGGAATGGACCAAATTTTACTACATTTTCCTTGTTGTAGCTAGAGTTGTCTTTTTGGAATTAACCATTAACTATTTTGATGTATATTGGATTTCGTACTTTTTTCACTGTTTCAGGGCTTGTAACTCGTCAATAAATATTGCTATTTTAATACAATTGATGTCATTTTGTAGGATTTTTTCTGTTCTTTCTAAATATGTGCTACGTTTTTATGTAGCATTATCGATAGTTTAGCAATGAGGATTCTTTTACAATTTTCCGAATTTTCATTCTATTTGCTGTAACTTGAAAACTATTGAGATCCGACCAGGATTTATATACTGATTTATGCTCCATGTGATCTCCTCTATTACCCCTATTAATATTGGACCCCTTTAACGGAACACCCTGTATATATATATAATAATCAAGAAGTGTATGTTTTTGACAGCCATGTTCGAAAGCGTATAATCTACTCGTATATCGATTCCTCATATGAGTGAAATGTTAATATGTATAAGAACGTTTGACAGGCAATATTAAATAACGTGACAATTTGACAGAAGTTATTTAATCCAAGACATTGTTATCGCTGTATAATTTTTATAGGTTAAAGTCTCCTGGATTAAGAGGGCGGAAAAATATATATGCTTACTTGTAATGAATATATATTTGATAGATTTTTCACATTAATGTATATATGTTTCTATGCAAAAATAAGGGATAACTAATATTATTATTATGCATATTTTTAAAATAACAACTCTTTAAAAAGCGTAAACAGTAACTGGTCAATATAATATAGTTTTATAGAATAACAAAAATATTCAGAATTATTTTGAACATGTTGAAAAGGACATTCAAATAATTTTTCATTATAGCGTTCGATAGGTAACACATTTATTATTTTCGAAAAGAATTAAAATTTTATATGTATCATACTGATAAATATTTATATAGTTTAATTACAGACACGGTTTTGCAAAGCTATTAATAAAGCCTTTAGGTGTGTTAATATTCGTCAATACAAACGATTTCTGCATAAGAAATCAGGGTCATAATATCACAATCCAGTTATTAAGTCAAAAACACTAATAGCTAGACTAAACACTAATGGGCGATAAACAACCATTTCTGTAGTGGTCTTCCAGTTTTAATTTAGTAGCTATTTTTTACGTTTAGGCTACATTTAGAATAGGGTTCGTTGATATATACCAATTGATATATATCATGATATATATCCAATATTTATTTTCAAAATATCAAGATTTTTGATAGTTTTGGTATTTTTATATTATTTCATATTCATTTTCAAAATATCAAGGTGTTTGTTATTTTCAATATTTGATATTTATTTTCAAAATATCACAGTGCAAGATATTTTTGATATTTTAAGTCAAAACCATGGATGAGATTTCTCCGCTTTTTTGTATACCAGTATAATCTTACAGAAAATGTTCTTTTATTTAATCGGAACGTTCTGCGGTTTAAAAGAACAACGTTTTCTCTAAAATTATACTGGTATGCAAAAAAGCGGAGAAATCTCATCTCTGGTCAACACAAATGTAAATGAAATTTTCAACTGATATTGACTGTGTCATTCTGTAGATGAAGAACATTTGTCTCTAGTAGTGACTATTCTAGCTAAAGAAAAAAACAAAAATCTTCTCCAAGCTTTGTTTGAAGTTTTTATTTTTGAATGTAGATTATATGGGACTAATAAGTATGTGGACATACTAATTCAGGACTGATATAAAAAGATAAACTGTTTAATTTAGATAATCAGTTCAATACAGCTTCATTAGTAAAGAATCAATTTCTGGTATTGGTGTTGTTGAGCTAAAATTGTACAACATGTTAGGGAATAAAAAATAAATAAGCTTGCATTTATGTTTAAATTTTTTGATTAAAAAAACTATTTTGTGTTTAATATTTTGTTTTATAAATTTCTGATTTCTTTATAGTTGATACTAAATCTTACAGGGTTTTTTTTTATATAAGTGTATAAAGCAAATTGTTTCTGTTTTGTTGATTAGTTGATCTTCAATTTTGTTCAAAGTGAAAAATAAAAGAAAAAGTGAAAAAAAGCAGTTTTAGTCTATTAAGTTTTCATGTTAAGTGCAATATATTTTAGTTTCTAATATGCCTGAAAAAAGTTATTATCAGTAGTAAGTTGGCTATTTTGAAAATATCGGATATATATCGAAAATATCGGATATATATCAAAATATCGGATATTTTTGATATTTTCGAAAATATCATGAAATTTACGAACCCTGATTTAGAAATATTCTTAACGCCAATAAAATTTTGGACAAAATTTAGAAGTTCGCGTTTATTACCTTCTCTATAACAAAAAAATACTAGAATAATTATTTTTCTTTTACTTTTATATTTATACAAAATATATAAGACGAATGGAAATTTGCCGTATTTTAAATAAGAAAGGAAGAGTTGTGTCCATTGACATTCGATCTATTGTAGGGATGGCAGCGTTTTGACCAACTATTCACTAACTTCAAAAAAAAAAAAAATGAGAGGAAATCGTTTTATTCCCAAGGTAACTAAATTCCCTGAAATTTCCAAGAAGTCTAGCACCAGCACTGAAGATTAGAATTTATTTAATATTAATGGCCTGATAACCTGTTGGTAATCAGGCCCTGACTATTACAATTTATTTCACTGACATTCATAGGAGAATTGTTCATGTAGTCACAGTATGGCGGAAACCCTCACTATCGCCGGAGGAAAATTCCACCTGTAAGAAGGAATGGAAATTTTTGCCATGTGTTTAGTGATGGACATAACGATTATTTTGATTATTCGAATGAATCATTGGGGCCAAGACCTCCTTATCATAGTATCAGACCTCTCAATCAGCAAGTTGCCTTTGACCGCTATACTTGTCCTGCTACTAGCGCCATCAATCGTCAGTAATAGTATTTACGACACGAAATCACACGAAAATTTTTCACAGCTCCATTTGTTCTATGCATTTGCTTATGAACTAGTAGTTTTCCTACCACTAAAATTTTATAGTAAATTTTATCTTATTAAATTGACAAGATCGTGTGATTACATGACGAAAAAAATTCTATTAAATTTTAGTGGTAAGAAAAAAGCGTAAGAGTTGGCAGCTATGCGGTAGCAGAACAGCTAGATTTTTCTATAGATTTTTCTATTATATTTTTGGATACCAGTTTTTTAGTAGAGACAATTTTGGTTTGTTTGATCGGAGAATTCTGGGATTTAAAAGAACAACATTTTCTCTAAAAATATACTGGTGTTCAAAAAGCCCGAAACATGGCAACTGTGCGGTAGTATCCACCAGGCGGCGATACTTTCCGGCGAAAGTCAATGAATAAGTTGGCAATTACCGCGGACATTTTCTCCCATAGATTTTCTCCGGATTGTCAAGTCTGATCTATGATAAGGGAGTCTTGATTGGGGCATGCACAGAAGTATACCTGTCAAACTTCAATTTTTTTTATTCAATTACTACCAGATATTTTGAAAGAAAGAGAAAAAAGAAGTTTCTGCAGAAACTTTTTTTTTTTTTCAAAATTTCTGGAAGTAATTGAATAAAAAAAAATTGAACTTTGACAAATATGCTTCTGCACATGCCCAAATGATTCATTCAAATATTCAAAATAATCGTTATGCCCATCACTATACGACAAAACTTTTGCATGTATAAGGCATATAAATGAGGCGAAAATTTATTTTTGCTTTGTTTATGACAAAATTTATGCATGACCAAGACATTTAAATAAGGCGAAAATTTCTGTTAAAATTTACTGGTGAAGGTTTGCCATGGCGGTAATAAGGATCGGTTAATATTTTAATAGATAATCATCGTGATTACGTTGTTTAATTATTGAACACCACCCCCTGAATACTAGGCAGGGTTCGTACGCTTTTTTCACTATATTTAAATAGAATTTTTAGCCTTATTTAAATGCAGAAATGTTTTGCAAATCCTGCAATTAAACGAGGCGTTTACGATTTCTGCTATTTAAATATTAAATGGAAAAATTCTATTAAAAATTTGTGGTAAAAGCGTACGAACTCTGTAGGTACTGACACAAAAATGGCGGATTTTTTTTTACGCCTTTGTACGGTCTCCCGAATTTAGACACCAGTATTTTATAAAAGTTTTATTTGATTTATTTAATCTAAAGAAATAAGGAAGAGAAAAATTTTAGAAATTTTTGATATTCAAATTCAAGGGACCGTAGAAACGCTGAAAAAAACCCGTCGACTACAGCCGCCATTTTTGCTCAGGACTCAGGCCTAGTATTCTGGGTGCGATGCATTGAATTTAAAATGTCTTTCTGTGGTTAAATAAAGCGAACAAATCTGTTATAAATTATGGTGTTAGCAACCTATATTCTTCGAATTACAGAAATAGACTTACGTTCAGATTTATTATTTTTATTAATATTATTGTTGTCGTTACGCACTGTAGGCTTAAAAAATTTATATGTAAATTTACTGTTGGATAAAAAATAAATGAGAACACTTACGTAAAAGAATTTCTGCATGCACTAAAATATATTCCATTGTCAAATTTTGAATGTGTGAGAAATTTAAACAATTTTAACAATTTTCTAGATATTTCTGCTATTAGAAAAAGCAAATACTTTTTTTTATGAACTTGTAGTAGTACAAAAATCGAAAGACTGGGCAACTATGTTGCACCCATTTATTAGGGATAAACATTTTTTAAAACTTTCTATAATTACTTGAAAAGTAACAATCAAGTTTATCTGTTTATAGAGGTACTTATCATGTCTAAAGTTACAGATTTTTCAAAAATGTATTTACCTATTTTGAAATATCAATGCATTTTGACGTCCTCAAAATATACAAAATCTGATAATTTTTATGTATAGCAATAATTATTTGAATTAAATTTTAGTTTATATATACAACCTCGTGTATAGATTTATATATGCGTTAATGTGTATTTATGTTAGATGCAAAATTTTATACATTAAATAAGTAAGTTAGATGCAAAATGCTATACGTTAAACCAATGAGTATTTTTCAAATGTTTTGGTAAATAAATTATTTAAAAAAATTTATAATACTTCTAAATGTGTATATTTCTGTAGGAAAAGAATATATATTTTTTTAATTTAAATAATGTGTTTGTGATAAAACTCCCATTTGGTATTAATTGAATTTTTATTTAAAAGAAAAAAATCCTTCGTCGTATTAAGCATATCGGAGAGACAATACTTTATCGTTTTATTTTTTACTATTGATCTTCTAATAATTATCTTCTAATCTTGATAATAAATGGATCGTATATTTTTCAGTACTTCTCGTATTAATATCCAAAATTTATGTTGAATATTTCCAGAAAAAAAAATATAGACATTCTACAATACATTGTATTAAATAGCTATACTTGGAAAAACATTATTGACTAAAAAAATAGAAGTGGTCTTGACAGTTAATTGTGGAAATTTGTGGCAGTTTGTCAGTAGTTATTTGGCAATATGTGTTGCTGTTGAACATTTCCATAGAAAGAATTTCTTGAATGCGAACTTTTCTAGGTGAAACAATTTTCTGTTTTTCAAATGTATCAGTAATTTCTTCTACTGTCATTGAGTAGATAATAAGAAGATTAATCCGTGAGATATTTTCAGGAATTGCCTTATATATTTTTACGGAGAAGAAAAAGATAAAACAGTAGCTCATAGGTTATTTAACCCTTTACAGCACAGTGGTCCCACTCCGGTCACACCTAATTTTAATTCCAAACTTGCATTCGACACCAAGAATACTTAATAAAATTTTGTTTCTACAAAGAAAGCTTAAAATAAGGAGTTCTTCTTTTCTAAAAAAGTTGTTTGTAAATTCCGTTGTCAGTCAGTAATTTCACATTTTACGAACAGACTTTGTCTGTGCCGGAAAGGCTTATTAAAGGGATTGCGTAAAATGTGATTTTTTTTTTTTTATAGAATAAGTAACTAACTTATTAGATTTATGGGTTACTGCAGGAATCGCATAGAATATAAATTTTACTATAGAAGAAGTAGATAAAACAATAATGATATATTTACAGGGATTTTCGAAAATATAGATTTCTACATAGAAGAAAGAGATAAAACATAAAACACAAAATGTTTTTTTAAGGTTTTAAATGCGATCTTCTTCCTTAAATTTTCGTCCTGAATGGTCGAATATGTCCAAGCAACCTTTTGCCAGATGCAAGTATTTTTTATTCGATTTAGACATGTTTCTAAAAATAAAAAAAATTGGCAATATATATATATATATATAAATATGTAAAAGGATCGTATCATAAACTTTACCTTTTAAAAACCCCTTTATACCCTTTAGTGATAGGAATGCAACATAATAATTTATAATCTGCTTTTATAATCCGGGTGAAAGGGTTTAATTAATGGTTCTCGTAACTCTTTTGTTCAAATGATATCTTCCTACAAGAACATTCAATAAAGATGCTGATATTATTTTAGTTGTATAGAATTCAGAAAAGAAGTTTATATTCAAAATGAATAACTAAAACACTACATATTTAAAACTCAATGTATACATTTCTAGAGTAAGTATGAACACAAATAATTTTTATTTGCTAAAAGTATTATATATATTTTTTTAAAGAAAAATATTTATTTTTTTAAAAACCGGTCATTCATTAAACTAGCCCTGTATATTGAAAAATTGGTGAACAAAATTTTAAGCAGATATTTAAAATTCAATGCACACACTTCTTTTTTTTTTAATTGCTAAAAGGAGTAAAACGTTATAAACAGTAAAATAAGTTTTATTAGACTGTTGACATGTTTCGACAATCATTATCAAAATAAATAGAATATTCTACAATTTCACTGTCTATAAAGTTATTACTTGAAACGCCGTCATTTAATTTTTAAGGTATTCTTTCAAATTATGCACAATATTTTTTATTTTTATTTGGATGTTTATTTCCATACTTGTAATCATACAGTAACTCGAGCCATAATTTTGGTAAGTTAAACGATGCTGCATCGTTACATATTGTATCTTTAAGTGTTATAATCGCTATGGTTTCTACGTACTAAATATTGTATTTTTACTCGTAAAAATTCAATATGTATGGATGCAGCAGCATTTAACTTACCACAATTGTGGCTTTAGTTACTCCATGGTTACAAATATGGAAATAAATATCCAAGAAAAAATTTAAAAAATAACGTGCGTAATTTGAACAAGTACGTGAAAAGTTAAATGATGCGTCTGTGGCGGCTAGTGACTGGATTTTTTGGGGCACTAATTTTCAGGCCGAGACGTTTATTCTTTTCCTACCACAATTTTGTTAAATAAATCGAATAATTATGGCTCGAGTTACTCCATAGTTACAAATATGGAAATACACATCCAAGTAAAAATTTAAAAAAGTCCTTCCGGCCTGTACCGGGAGGAAAAGGTAGCTTTCCTATATCTTCGTTTTAAAATTTTAGCTAATGTTACACGAAAACAGCAAGTTAAAATGCAAAGAAACGTTTACAAAAGATTCGTTAATACTGAATTTGAATAAGAAATTCGCCAAATTATTGAGCAATAGCCAAATTGGCTTCATTTATGAAGACTTATTTTGGTCGCCAAATTTGGCGCTATTTCGCCAAATGTCGCCAAGTTTGTCGACAATGTCGCCAATTTTGGCGCTAACGGATATGAATATATAGTTTTATGCGTATGATTGGCAAAATTATTACAACAATGAAAGAAAATAATTTGCGAGTAATCGCGTTAATGTGCTGTTTTGTTTCAAAATGTCAGCCACCCTAGAATTTCAAACTGCTCTATCTCAGCCATTTTTTAAGATAGAGGTAAACCAAAAAATGCTCTGGAATCCTTGTATCAAGGCCTAACACATAATTAAAAAATAAATTTGCATTTTTAGTTTTTTGTATATTTATTTTAGTTTTAAATTTTTAAATGGCCGCCATCTTGAAACAAAATGGCGGACCAAGCTGGCCAACGAACTTGGTCGAGACATTGGTGAGCTTAATACACACAATTAGTTTCATCAAAATTGATTTATAAATACGAGCGTTATCGTATGACATAGGTCATATATATATATATATATATATATATATCAACATTTGAACGGAGGGTGGTTTTGGGGTCTGGGGGTCATGATCGGTGAAAATATATCGAAATTTTCCGGAGCTGCTTTCCTCCGAACGGCTGCAATAGGTAGCTTTATACTTTTTTGTATTGAAAGCTACCTAAAATAACGTGCGTAATTTGAACAAGTACGTGAAAAATTAAGTGATGGCGTCTGTGGCGGGTCGTGACTGAATTTTTGGGGCACTAATTTTCTGGCCGAAACGTTTATTGTTTTCTTACCATAATTTTGTTAAAGAAATCGTTTCCTTCTTCAATGACAGAACTTTCGGCCAATATATAAAGCAAAGATGTATTTTAATTAATACTGGTAAAAAATGTATAAATTTGGCAGACATGCATTTAGTGCCCCAAATAAAGTCAGTCACGAGCAGCCACTGAATTGTGTTTCAAATAATAACTTCATAGACCGTGCAAATGTAGAATATTCTTATTTGTTTTGATAATGGCTCCGATGCAGTCGAAACATGTCAACAGTGTAATAAAACTTATTTTACTGTTGATAAAGTTTTTTTTTTTATTTTTTGCCTTTTAGGAATTAAAAGAAGTATATTATTACAAGGTTTTTTAATTTGTTATATTTTCAATGAATGCGTTTCTAGAGTAAACATGAATACAAAGTATTTTTATTTGCTAAAAGATTCAAGATGGAGGATGGCGCATCTACACCAAACTATAATCCGACTCCTGACCAAAATTTCAGTGCATTAAAAGCCTGCGCAATTAACGCAAAGACATTCATAATCTAATGTTAAATCAATGTCAACGTTCTTTTCCAATTTCGCGTTTGTATTTCAAAAATTTTTAAATATATATTTTTTTTAATCTGAGGTCGATGTCTAACCGGATATCTTCGTATTTATCCGATTGTAGTTGCAGATTTTGTGACTGAGGACATGTTATGTTCAACTTTCGAACCTGTTTCGAAATTGAAAGTGTCCTCAGAAAAAAAATCTGCAACCAAAACCGAAAAAAGTACGAACATACTCGATGAGACATCAACTCTCATATGCAAAAAAGAAAAAAAATATATTAAAACTGTTATAATGCAAACGATCAATTTGAAAAGTACGCAGCCATTGGATTAATATTGATTAACGTCTTCAAGTTACTAACGTAAATTCGCAATCAGTTGGATAGTTACTATTTGCAAAACACGGGAGCTACATAAGCTTCGCCTTTGTTTAAACACGTTAATGTTCAAACACTATAAATTACTTCAATAGGAGATAACAAATTTTAAATTACATTTAAAATATTTATTAATCTTTTTGGTTTGAATCTAATAAAATAATTTCGAGTCATGTATGTTACTTAACCCATTCTGGACCATGGGTGCATATATGCACCCTCAAAAAGAGCATACAGAATTTGTTTTAGGCACCAGTAAAAAAATAAAAGTAATATTTTCTTTCTCTAATTCGAGCACTTTTGCAATAGTTCAAGCAAAGGTAGCTTTTATAAAAAAAAGTAGTGCCAACCGAATAAAATTTGTGTAAAAACCGCCGGTCCCGAAGGGGTTAAAATAAACTGATTAAATTGATATCATTAAAGCATACTAATGTCTTTCTTTCTGCTCCAGAAAAGGTATAATGATAGCCAATATTAAATTATTTGTGAATAATGGGATAAAATTCCTACAGCTCATGATCGTGAAAATGCCATTTCGCATTTAATTTAGAGTGATTTCTGAGCTGATAATCTTTCTTCTTCTTGAGATTACAGTTGTAACGGTTCGCGCATTTACAACAGATGCATACATAATTTGTTGAATTTCTGAGAATTGTTTTACTTTCTTACAATTTTTCCTTCTATCAGTAAAAAGTGATTTTTCTCTATGGGTTATTAGTACTTTTACGATATTCATTATTTTACTATATGGAACTGGTTACATATCGACCTCAACAATCCTATGTAACAAACAAATCATTTAAAAATATTGAAATGCGAACGAGAAACTTAAAAAAACGCTGCCATTCGTTTAACATTAGCTTGCAAGTGTCTTCGCGTGACTAGTGTTGGCTCTCAAGGAGTTAAAATATGCCCATGTTTATGAGCATCTCAACAAAGGCAGTGTAGTTCCTTAAGTGTTGTTTCAGGGAGGAGGAAGAATCCAACTGTAATCACACGTTGAATAACATGCAAATGTACTTTTTCTACAGTTATGTACTGCAGCAACGATATGGAGAATTAAAAGTGGTAAATTGTATTTAAGCTTTATTTGGCAAAATTTAAACCCTTGTTATCATTTATATTTGTAAAACATTTCAGAGCAATATAGGGGCCTCCTTGGCCGAGTGGTTAAGGCACCATTCTGCTAATCGCTTGAGAGCTTAGGAATCAGGCCGGCGGATTCGACTCCCGCCAGTTCTATTGCACGCACTTTGTGGAGATCACGGTTGTTAATTCTCAGGTGTTGTAAATTTCCTTGTGCTATCCCGTCTAAGAAGATTAATTGTCGTCATGTATGTGTTTCCGTGATTAAAATATGTATGGATCATTCGAGCCAAACAGCCTTTGTAGCTATAGGTTTCAAACCATCACTCCTTCAAAGTTCAATGCAATATAATATAATATAATATAATATAATATAATATAAGACTTCCTTTTTGTGTTTCTTTTTCGTATTATAGTAAGATGAAAAGATGCTAGAGAATAAAGTAATAGGCAAAGAATCATCTTCAAACTTTTGTTGAAATCTCAAGAAAGAAAGTGAAATAGTTTATATGAAACTGAAAATTTTTCTCAGTGATGCATGCTTACAAAAACGAAGGTCACTCTGAAAGTTTTGCAATACCAAAAATCTACAGCATATAAAAAGTTCATTTTTTCTCAAACTAATCACTTTAACTCTCAATGTATTGATTATTTCTTTGAAACGAGATTTCATTATTTTTCAATCATCCAGGTTGGTTTTCTACGAAGGGAGTCAAATAGCGCTACAGCGCAGCATTCACACTTGTAAATTTTGGGCCTTCTGTGACTTTTGGAAACAAATAAAAGTGTCACGGAGCTAAGTCAGGGATATATGGTGGATTACCAACCAATTGGAACGTATTTGCTTTTAAAAAGCCCTTTGTTTTCGAATCAGAATGTGCTCAGGCATTGTTATGATGAAGGAAAATGCATCTTGTGTATGTCTTTGGTCGTTTTTCTTACAACCGTTTAATGATTTTTGAGAGACAAATCTGTGTATATCAGTTGGCAATAACTGTTTTTCCGCTCTTACAGATATACTGAAGTAATATGTCCAGTTTTGAAAAAAAAGTTTCGTCACCATGTTTTTGCCGATGATCTTCGGCCGCTTGACTTTTGTTGGCGTTTTTTAATTTTCAAACACTCAAAGTGAAGCTTGTCTTTTAGTTTGTCGATAAATTTGGTAAATCCAAGTTTCAGCTCTTGTAATGTTTGCAGGTTCCAGAATCAATTATTATCAACATTTTTTGGCACCACGACACTCTTGTCTGCTTTTGCTCCTCGGTTAGCTCATGAGGCTCCGATATGCTTCAAAGCGTCCTCACTTTTGAATCTTTGTGTAACAACTTAAATATTGCTGCCGATATACTATTCAGAATCTGTTGAATAGATTGATATCATCGCTACCATGTCAAATTATCGAATGTGAAAAATGCATTTTTCATTACTTTTAAAAGTGGGCCGATTGTCACCACTAAATTTTAATAGTATTATTCACCAACCTTGCCGGTTTGGCTCCTTTTTCATTCAGAAACGTCGAATTAATACCAAAAATTTAAAATGTAAATTTTTGCTTTATTTAATGACAGAGATTTCGTGATTACTTTGGGATTAAAATTAAGCGGTATATATAATATTCCTTAAGAATAACTGATTGTGATAATGCATAAAATATTTTTTTTCAAAAAATATAAGATATTCTTGAGAAAAATATTATTAATTAAAGATCTAATAGCTCATAAAAATGTATAATATTTGGAAAAAAATCTGCTTTTGCAGACTTCAAACTAATACTCAAACAATCTTCTCCTAAAGATATTTTCAATCTATTTCTGTCCTATGTAACGACTTGCTCAGTTCATTATTAGCTGCGCTTTTCTTCAATAAGTAAGCTGTGTTCAACAGTATGCCTTGTCCATTAAGAGCCTTATCCGTTTTCATTTCTTGTTACAACATAGCATTTTGACACGCAAGCTATACGACGTATTGATTAGATGAACCACTATAACAAGAAGATAAAAGATAGGATTTAGAAATTCAATTTAGACAATGGTAAATTGAGTCAATAATTTTAGGCACCACATTTTCAATTTAATACTTGCTACATAAAAATACTAATCTTTTATTTTTTTAATGTACCATGAGAATATGAAATATTTAAGAAATGCAATAGAAATATGATACATACTCAGTAAGCCTAAAATTTATAATTTAAATTATAACTTAATATAAACAGAAGCGATTCTTACTTTCAACTCTTAAATTGTTATTCATTTTAAGTTTATACACGAGTTAGCATATTCGCAGGGATGAAAGTGCTACGCCAAAAATGGCCAACTGTCACCGCTAAATTTTAATAGTATTTTTCGACTTATTAAATAACCGCAATCCTGTCATTAAATAAAGTGACAAATACTATTAAAATTTAGTGGTAACACTTGCCTATTTCTGACGCTGGATGTTCGCAGAATGCTTACGATTTTTTCTGAATATTTTTTCAGTGCCTTTCATATAACATCCTTCTGGGTGCGACCACCGCCCACTGAAGACTAGGCCTGAGCGCTGATACAAAAATTGTGTCAGTCGTAGACGGAGTTTTTTCAGCCTGTGTACGGTTCTTTGAAATGTCATACCTAGTTTCTAAAAGTTTTCTCCTACTTATTTTTTTAGATTAAATAAGTCAAATAAAACTTTTATAAAATACTGATGTCTAAATTCGGTAGGCCGTATAAATGCGTAAAACAAATCCGCCTTTATTGTGTCAGCGCCTACAGGGTTCGTAAGATGTACCAATTTTTTTAATAGAATTTTCTATTTAATAGTTAAATAGCAGGTATTGTAAACGCCTCGTTTAATTGCAGGATTTGTAATACTTTTCTGCATTTAAATACGGCTAAAAATTCTATTAAAAAATTGTGGTAAAAGTGTACGAACCCTGGTCTAGTATTCAGAGGTCAAAGTGAAAGAAAACGTTTAGAAAATATTGGGTGTAAAATTAGGGGACCGTTTTACAAATCCCACCTACGAGCGCCGCCATTTTTGTGTTTGCGCTCAGGCCTAGTATTCAGGGGGCGGTGGTGCGACTTAACTTTAGGTACAAAATATTGTCTATCGACAATATATCTGAAGGATACGGATGATGCTGAAGAACAAAGACACTAAGGTTTCCTATAAACGGCATGATGAAAATAGAATTGTGAGAAAGTACATTATTGAATTCATGACAACAGATGTTAACTAGATAAAAGCTAAATAGTTAATATAAAAAATCCTTTTAGGAACTAGAAGATTTTTCAGAAAACGCAATGTATGATATATTAGACTTACTTACAGTACTTAATGTAGTTACTTACTGTACTTTCAGTTATCTTTTCGCAATTTTATTGAATAAGTCTTTAAAACTTCAATCTTAAAACTTTAGATATATGCTTTGTACACAAAAAACATGTTGTTAACCTTTTAATTACGAAGACGATGGGACTTTTTTATTGCATTCATAACACTTTTTGAAATACAGGGTGACCCAAAAGTCCTTCACACATTTTAAAATTCAATAAAAGATCAAGAAACTGGCGTACGAGAGTGCGGTTTGGACGAAAATGCCTCTTATGATCTGAAATTTTGTTTAAGCAAAAAAAAAAAAAAATTATTTCCAAAAATTTCTCATAGATGGCGCTGCTTCTGGAAAGTTATCGAATAGGTAGAATGCCTTTATAAATAACAATGGCGAAAGACGCACAATGCGTCTGCACAGTTTTTGTCCGAACTATGGCAACTCACATTCCAGAACTTAGCAATACTCGCCCTCCTGAGTTCGATGAAATAAGTGAGAGTAGATAGACGAGTATTGTAAAGTCGTTTGCGGTTTATTTTAATAATATTTTACTATTTCAAACGTATTGAAAGGGGTATGTATCATTAAGGTGCATTACAAGAAGGTTACTATAGCATATTTTATGTATAGCATTCATCGGCAATTTACAGGGACATGCAAAATAATTCAGTACTGTCTGTCAACAATAATTTTTGGAAGTACTTTTTAAGTTGCTAAACGAGTTTTTAAATTTAACTCATTTTTTTGTGTATTCCTTCGTGTGTATAAATTCTATAGATCATGTACAAGGCAGCACACAAGTTCTCGAGTTCATTTCCTTTTATTGACGGAAATTTCAGAAGGTTAATGTTAAACTATGCTACCTTTTTTCTTACTGAAATAAAATTTAGTATTCTATGTAGTATATATACAAATCTATAGATCATATACAGGGCTGCACAAGTGAGTTTAGATAATTTTCCGAATATTGTTGTTAATTCCTGAAATTGCGTTTTTAATATGTTATGCGTTTTCCAAAATAATTTTTTAAATGTTGGAAAATGTTACATAATCTATGCTTGATGCATGATTTTTCGTTCTTGTTAACCTTTAATAAACGCGAATAATTTTTTATTAACAAACAATGAGTGACTTTTATTTGTAATTTAAAAATTATATATTACTTCTTTAACCAACCAATGTTATCTATAATAAACGAAATGTTGTGCTTTCAGTGGGCAAAACTAGCTTGGGGGTTCATATAAACAAGCTTGTTAGGAGAATAAATTAATATTTCCTAGAATTATTTTACATAATCTGTAACAAAGAACTTCTTAATTTAACGCTGTGTTCAAAGACACTCCTAGAGAATAACTAATATTCTACGAACAAACTTCGAAAGTAATTTAGCTTCTATCCATTCACAATTTCACAAACAAAAGAAATGTATTAAGAATATTAATTAAGCACTCGTGTATTAGATTTCTTAATCAAGAGACTTCAGATCAAATTACATCGTTGTGTGACAGTTTTTTCTGGAAACTTCTGTTCATACAATTATTACTTAAGAAAATATTTTATAGTTAATACAATTACTAATGTTCGTAGCTCAGTTGTTTGCATGCTGCACTTCCACATTACAGGTGAAAGTTTCTCCTTTTCACCTCATGGAGTCTGAAAAATGAGTAATAAATATGCTTGGAAAATCAAATCTGGGGGTGCTGTCTAGGCTAACTATTTGACTGGTACATATATGTAGTATTGCATTCAAATCCCATGACCATAAAAGCAGAAATGAGCACCGCAGGTAAAGCTCCTACATGGATTGTACCGTTATGGAGTTTAATTTACATTTTAGGTTTAGTAATGCAATGATTACATGTGAAATGTCTGTAAATGCAATTAAAGTTTTGTGAAAAAAGCGCTACGTTCAAAAAGATCCAAAATGATCATAAATTAAATGATTTAATTAAAGAAATGAGGTAAAAACTATTTAAATAAAATATATTTACTGCCAATATTTAACCGTTCGGTATTTTATTGATATTTTTTATTTATCGATACTCTCCCTATAATGCGCTACTTAAGTTTAATTAAACAAAAATATACAAGGTAATTCCTTCTCCATTTTGCCTTAAATAACTGGTGAACGGAGTTTGCTAAAGTCAGGAATGTAGTGCCTAGATATTCTAAAGCAGCCGTGTACTACATGATGAAGTACATGACAGTGTGTCCTAGCGGTAAATTCCGAAATTAAAGATCTTATATTGAAACCTATCTAAGATATGACAAAGAGTTTGATTGCAAAATTCTGGAGCATCATTGGTTTAGTAAGATTAGACATTGTGCACACGGATACAGTAAATAGTTGCCTGTACAAACAAAAATATCCGGCCTGACGAGAGACATTTTTTTTAATGAAAAACATGAATTTCCTCCGAAAGTTAAATGCAGATTTTCTCAAACATGTGTAATTGCAATATTATCAAATAAGTCCGTACTCAAATATGAATCAAAAACTGTAAAGTAGTACAAGAAAGGAGCATAAAAGATCTGTTTATTAGTTTTGTTTGTACTCACTCGTTACAAATAAATAAATACACCATGTGAAAATCGCTGGACCCTGACGTGTTCGATATATATATAAATGATTAGAATGACAAGTATATTCAAAAGAAAACTGTTTATTCAGTAATTCATGTGGCCATAACAGACCACTAAACACCACTAAAAGGCGCGACATACTATTGTTGAGTCCATTAATGGTCACATAAGCTATTCCTTGCCAAGCTGCGTTCAGTATAATACTCATCGGCTGTACGTTATATGTTGATGATGCTATGGTGTTGATATTGCCTGTTGAAACTCGCTTTCGATGAATGTCTCACACATGTTCCATGGGAGGGTAATCAGCCGAGGCTACCGGGCAGCAAGCATGTCGATTCCGTCCACGTTGTTGAGTGTTCACCATGCAACATGTGACCGGGCATTTTTCTGCTAGAACAACGTGCCAGACGTAAGCTGTAGCAGCGTAGATAAATTGCACACGAAGATAGAAAACTAAACTCTAATAAAGGTATGTGATCTTATTTTAATAGAATTAATAACCGCCTTATGTAAAATTTAAGGAACGGGAGGAAGAGAGCGTTATTCAAGATAGGTACACTCCTTGAAATTTTGAAGGAGTACAGCACCACTATTTAAGATAAAAATTTAATATTTAAATCGCAGAATTCGCAATCATCTCATTTATTACTGGAATTTATGATGTTTTAATGATTATATAACAAGAAAAATTCTATCGAAAAAATGTAGTAGAACTGGCGCATCTTGGTTATGTAACAAAAATTAAATTTTAAGAAACTTGGAAAGAAAGAATTTCTCGTAATTTTTTATTATTATTTTCTTTATTATTGGTAGCATATGTTTAATATGTTAACAAATAGTACTAATCTTTCTTTGAAAAACGTGATAACGTTTAATTTTTAACAGTTTTAGAGGCAAATAATACTGTTTCTGTATCAAAAAAAAAAAAAATGCAGGAATAGATGTCGCAGACGCACCAGGGTTCACGTCATGTCTTTTTTTTTTTTTTTTTTTTTGCGAGAAAAACCCGTTTTTGAATATCTATTAAAAATTTTATTATAATTTTATTATAAAAACACAGATTTAATTTTATTCATTGCACACATTTCTATTTAGCACACTTATTTTTTTTTTAACACACACGTTTTATTTTATTATTAAACGCCAAGTTGCAAACGAAGCAAACATCGGCGGGTGAAAAAATCTCCCCTTTGACGGCCAAAAGAAACCTCGGAGCGTTCGCGACATTAGTGCCGAAACAAATTTGGCTTAGATGCTTTACACTCACGCTAAAAAAAAAAAAAAAAAATTAATCGGTTAAAAAAAAGAAAAAAGTCGCCAAATTTAGGGGATTTTTTCCTTTAATGGCAACCTAGCCATTGTATTAAGTTATTCGTTTGGCGCAGTCTTGGAAATCGCGCCAACCAAACAGTCGCCAATCTTTTGTTTACATTTTAGCGTGAGTGTAACACATCTGTTCCACAAATTTTACTGCTTTTAATTTTTTGCATTAAAATTATAGAAATGAAATTTCATTTAAAAATTCTGGTGCGAATATTGATTAAAATTAAGTTGTATAAAACATTTCCCATTGCCCTTCAAGGGGTTAATAGAAAAATATTAATATTATATATATTAATATATATATATATATATATATATATATATATATATATATATCTTCATTATATCTTCATTTTTGCAGATGAACCCCAGTATACTTAAATAAGTACAAACTAAATTACCTAATCCCTTTTCAGAAATTCCTTAACTAAAGACACACATTAAGGAAGTTGCTTTTGCATTTTTACTTACTTTTGTAAACGACTAACAGTATTAGTTTGCTTAATTAAAGTGTTAACAGTGCTATTTTACTTAAGCAAGTATATATTCAATTAATGAATACAAAGGCTTATTCAATTTTTGCATTGCGGAAATATTTTTAACAGTAATCTGGTTAATATTCTTGTTCTGTTAGTTGAGAAAAGAGATATAAAAGAATACATTTAAGGGCTACATTTAAAAATTTCTAAAGAATAAATAAATTGTGTCTGCTTTGAGTGATGATAAGTTTTATAATACTTATTGAAATTAACGTTAAACATGCCGGGAATTTTACTCAAGATTTATAAAAGCAGTTCATGTGAAAATTTTATTGCAAAACTATTTAACTTTTTCATTAAACTTTTTTTTTTGTTTGTGATATATACTTTATTTTTTTATGAAGAAATTTCAGGTTTAAATCGAAATAGTTTCATTTGGTACCGGCCAAATGACCGGTTGTTGGCATGTTTAGTGTTAAACAGATATTTGTAAGCTATTCAAGGTCGATTTAATCTCTGAGAAAATTGTGAAGTACGCTAGCTTAACAGATTAAAAAATAAATATTAAAAAAAATTAAATATTAAATGTTATATAAGGAATCATAAGAAAATTATTTCAGAATATAGCTATTAACTTTCAATTTGTATTAACCCATTAACTGTCAAAACTATGTGGGTGGAGTCTTCGATATTTTTACTGAAATTCGTTTCCCACCAAAAATTATGAAAGATAATATTTGGTAACTTTAATAGCAAAGTTTTTGTCATTGAATTAAGTATTTTTTAACATATTAAAAAAGTGGTGGTTAGGCAGGTTTTTTTTTTTTTTTTTTTTTTTTTTTTTAATTATACATTTTTATTTTGAATGTTGACATACACAAGTATACTCGTAGTTGGCAGCTAATGGGTTAAATGACCTTAAACCTATATTCTAATTGAATGAATTACTAATGCAGAAAACCTTTGGGAAAAGGTATTTTTAAAACTCATCCAAATTTGTAAAATGCAAATAAATTTTAATATTATAATAAATTATTATTAAATAATTATCCAAAGGTTTAATTTCTCATTGATATGAATTCATTCTATAGAGAATACAACAATATGCATACCGGAAAAAAAGTTTAGATTTATTCATGATTTTTTTTTTAATTATTGGGAAAGCAAATAATAATAATAATAATAATAATAATAATAATAATAATTTCAAAGGATAAAGTGTCAAATAAGATTTATCTGCTTGACTTCTGAATTGGAATTAAATCCTGTTTGTACCCTTATTTTAGCACATATCTTAACACTTTTTTTAATAGGAATAGTAATACTTCAATTTTCAGGATAACATACAATTGAGTTTACAATGTCAAAGTAATTAAAAAATATATACCCGAAAATTTGTGAAAATAATTTTGTAATCAATGTTTTGGAAGTATGTATATGCATTAATTATACATATTTAATCTCTAATTTAGAACACGCCATACAAATTATTTTTCCCAACTCTTTTTAATTTTATCAAGAATGTTAAAAATCTAGTACTTTTATAGTAAATTGTTATTAGAACAGTGGTACCTAAACTAAAGAAAATAATCCGCTCCAAAATAAAACTATTTGCCGAAATCTTCCTTAATTCATTTGAATCATTAGAGCATGTTTGCGTCCATTTAATGTTTTATTTATTAATACAGAAATTCCGAGAAATTTTTAACAATAATGAAATTTCTGCTTTATTTAAAGATGCATGTTTTGCCATTTTATAAGTAAAACTTATTCTTTAGAAATGTCCGGGGTGGATTTGGAATTTCTGAATACAGTATAACGTTCTACTTTTTTAACGCATATATGCTCTAAATATGTAGATGCAAATGGTTAACTGAAACGTGATTTTTAGTCTAATTTAAATAAAATATGGCTGTGTAAAAATTAGTGTGAGCGTTAAATAAAACACCTGTTTGCTAAATCCATGTACATGTGCCGAGTCAGAAAAGATAGTAAAATAAATCTTCGTTAGCCAAATCATTCCTTATTGGAAATATCCACTGCATTATGAATTGCTAAAAGAAATGGTACGGCATGAAATCATAAGAGATTGCTCAGATTTACGAAAAATAGTTTGATAATTTAAATAATATTTGTCGTATATAAAATCTATTCTAGATACACCTGTGAAAAAAAATTCCATGTGTACAAAAATGGAGAATTCTCAGTTGTTTAAAAAATGCTTAGAGGATTTTGATAACATGCTTTATTATTCATTTAAAAAAATAGAATATAATTTGAGAATTTGCACAAGTTTTTCTAGTTTTTTTTCCTCTTTTAACATTGATTGAAAATTGGTCTATGGAAAAGACATGGATCTGTGTTATTATATATATATATATATATATATATATAAATATATATATCTGTATAGCTATAGTTATCTATCTATCTATCTATCTACATCTATATCTATATATATGTATGTATGTATGTATGTATATTAATGAAGTAGCGATATCATACACACAGCACAAAGAATACGCTTTTACAGTTTACTATCATTTTTTATTTAAAGAAGCATTATCAAAAGAAAGCTGGGGTATGAAAAGTTTAGAAATTATTAACCGTTTTACAATATTCAATGGTTTCTTTACGTTTTTTTCTCAAAATAGATATTGTGTCTGGGTTTCTTTTATTTTAATTGAATAGCATGAATAAGTTATGTATTATAAGTAAATTACTTTCATATCATAATTTAAAAAAATTGATATTACTGTAGCAGAAAATTAAATATTCCATTTTTTCGTTAGAAACTTACACATTTCGTTTCTTTTCATAAAATGAAACATTAAAAGTATTTTTATTGCCGTGAAAAAAGATTTAATTAATTAATTCATAAAGGAAGAGCAAGAAAATTAATCTAGCGAAAACATTTTGAATAAATGGCATCGTATTTATTTAAAATTTAACATAATTTGTTGTATCATAATTTTTATCGGCATTCTTTTTTTATACATTTTTCTAAACATATTGGAAAGAAATTGCTTTTAATGCAGGTGTCTCCGTATTTTTTTATTGAAAGAGTAATAACCAATGCGAAATGCTTTCGTTTTAATTAATGTACGATATTTGAGAAAAACTTTTGATTACTTTTTTTCTTCACTTGTATAAAATTATTAAAAATTATAACAAAATGTTTTAAACAAATTAAAGAATTTTTTTTATATCATTATATTTTCATAAAACAAAATTGTACAAATAATGAAAATATTAGAATTCTGATTTTTTGAAGCATTTATCCGTTTAGGATATCAATCCCTGTCGCGCTCGTTGACCTAACCGACCGGAGTTTTCCATTGGCCGTAATAAATCAACTAACCAACCAAACAATCGTTTAGGATATCTTAGGTATTTTTGTCTACCTGTATATCTATGTGTTGCAAAAAACGTGTGGTCGTAGTAACTCAAGAATTAATGCACAGCATTCCATGGAACTACACATTTAGTAGACTTTGACATGAATTAATTCCGATTAGATTTTGGAGCAGGTGAGTCTGCTACGACTTGTTTTTTCCAATTTTCATGACCATCTTATGCGATAGATTTGTATAAAATGTAATATGTAAGATGTCTATTAGGAAAAACCATGTTTATTCAATTTCGGTTTTGATAGTTCTACAGCGGAAGCTGAAATGCTTTGTATTTGTGATGAACAATTAAGCTTTATCTCAGTTTTCATTGGAAAGAAAGATGCAAAATTTTTAATTTGAGGTACCGTAATTTCCGGCGTATAATCCGCGGATAACGTTTAAAAACCTGTTTTAACCCAAAAATGTTATTCAATAACTGAAGTCAAGTATTTACAGCGATGTAGTATGTTATAATTTATAAAATAAAATTTCTGGGTCGAAACATAATTGTTTAATCCGCGGCTGATACACCGGAAATTACGGTATTTAAACATAAATATATTGGTCTAAGTTTCGCTTTGAATAGCCATCAGGGGGCGTTGTTATGAAATGCTCTTTTTACATACACTGATTACTGTCATATGCACAGACCTTACAAGGGGCAATCTGCTACACTAATTTTAATTGTTTTTTGTTTTTTTGTTTGTTTTAGTTAATCATATTATAAAAAGCAGATCACATGCAAAAGAAACCTTTCAAATGTAGTGGTGGACAGGGTTTTTTCGCACCATGAAGTCGGCGCCTATGATCACTGTAATCATATGTATATATATACAGGGTGTCCGAAAAGTCTGGAAACGGTCAAATAACTCGAGAAATATACATCGGAATGAAAAACGGCAAAATGGATGTTCAATATTTTTGAAAAATCCATTAAGGGATATCAAAGTTGCTCCCCACCCCCCAACTCTGCCCACCCTGGGGGAAAGGGGGGAAACTTTGAAATCTTAAATGATAACCCCATTTTTTATTGTAGATTCGGATTGTACGGGAAAAAATACGTAACTTTTATATTTAACATTTTCTTCGAAACATCGTAGATGGCGCTGTAATTGAGTAAAATGCAGTGAGAATCGTTACCATTGCAATGTCTGGAAACGCTCGAATCACTCGAGAAATATACATCAGATTGGAAAACGGAAAAATACTTGTTTAATATTTTAGAAAAATGGCAACTTTGATATCCCTAAATAGATTTTTCAAAACTAAAAATTGCAACTTTGATATCCCTAAATAGATTTTTCAAAGCTATTGAACATGCTTTTTTTCCTTTTTTCAATCCGATGTATATTTCTCGAGTTATTCGAGCGTTTCCAAACATTGCAATGGTAATGTTTCTCACTGCATTTTACTCGATTACAGTGTCCTCTACGATGTTTCGAAGAAAATGTTAAATATAAAAGTTACGTATTTTTTCCCGTAGAATCCGAATCTGCAATAAAAATGGTGTTATCATTTAAGATTTCAAAGTTGCCCCCCTTTCACCCTAGGATGGGTAGAGTTGGGGGGGGGGCAACTTTGATATCCCTAAATAGATTTTTCAAAAATATTGAGCATCCATTTTGCCGTTTTTCAATCCGATGTATATTTCTCGAGTTATTTGACTGTTTACTGACTTTTCGGACACCCTGTATATATAAAAAAAGTAAATGCAGTTTCAAGGTGCATACATTCCCGAATTTCAAGAACAATTTGTCAAGAATTTCAGTAGATAGTCGAATTACCGTGTAAAAAGCGAAAGCTTCCGGTCACTGCCCCTTAATTTTTGAACAGCATTGTACATATATCGTCGCTACCATGTCAAACTATCGAATTTGAAAAAATGCATTTGTCACTACTTTTAAAAATGAGTCGATTGTCACCTCTAAGTTTTAATAGAGCTTCAGGGTTGCAACATCAACAGGGTTGCCAGTTTGGCCTATTTTTCCATTAAGAAATTTCGAATCCATACCAGAAATTTAAAATAGAAATTTTTGCTTTACATAATGACATCCTATTTCGTGATTACTTAAAGTAAATTTTTTTTTCTCAAAATTTCCGGTATGAATTTGGCATCTGAATAAAAAGGGAGACCAAACTGGTAATCCTATTCGTCTAAAAAATTTTATTAGTATTTTTATTTGACGAAGAATTGTAATAACATTTAGTGGTGACAATCGACCCATTTTCAAAAGTAATGAAAAGTGTATATTTTCATATTCGATAGTTTTACATGGTAGCGACGATTATATTGAAGCGTTTGGGATCATTTTTCATCTAGATGCATCAATGTGATTCTATAGGAGAAATTCTTCTTTTTCTGTTATCATTTTTAATAATCAGGTGAACTGGCTGAACAAAGATTGTGTCATTTTGTGTAAAGTATCAAGTTCATCGAATTTCCTTTCTGTTTATAAAAAAAACTTTTTTTTTCTAAGATATTTCTAACATAATCTAATATGATAAAAATAGATTAAAGTCAAATATCATTTATTGAGACATTGTTCATATGAGGTAAGATATACATTTAATGCAACATCAAATTTTCATTTTGGGCGATATGATACAAAATACATAAATTATGAAATTAACATTCGAAAACGGTGTGTATATTACCTATATATCTATATCTATATATATATATATATATATATATATATATATATATATATATATATATATATATATATATAGGTATATATATATATATATATATATATATATATTTACAGAAATCAATTTTTGATGCTTCAACTATGCCATTCTAAAATATTATATCATACCGCCAAGTAATCTTTGAAACATTTCACGCACTAATATTTGTTTTGTAACTGCATTAATGAATTTATAAAATTGCATATATAAAGGTTGTTCAAATTCAAAATTTTTCTTCACTGAATGACTTTTCGTTTTACATCTTAAGGTGCAATCTATTGAAATATTCAAATAGGATCTCAAAATAGATGCTCGTGTATGGGGTGTTCTTCTGTTTCTGTATTTTGTTTGGCCGTCTGTACCTATATCAGGGGTTGTACGCTTTTATCACATTTTTAATAGAGTTTTTAGCCTTATTTAAATGCAGAAAAGTATTACAAATCCTACAATCAACCGTGGCGTCTGCAATTTCTGCTATTTAAATATTAAGAGAAAAATTCTATTTAAAAAATTGTGGTAACAGAACCCTGCATATAATCTTCATCTAATGATTCATCAAATCTTAGTTTATTCACATTTGATGTATATTTACGCGATATAATTTACACTGCCAAAAAAAAATTATGGATTTTACAGCATAATATTGGCACCACAGCTGTCAGGATTATACCGTAAAATTAACAGTAATAAATAGTAAATTAAGCTGTAATACAGTGCCGCCAATATTATGCTGTAAACTCAACAATTTTTTTGGCAGTGTATGTGTGTATAATTCATCTTATTGTGTCTCAATGTCTATCAAATTCAATATTAAAGATATTTTTTAAGTCTAAGTGTTTGGGAGAATTTTGTATCTAGATGCTACAATATGAATCTATAGAGAAAATTATTCTTTTTTATTATCAAGATAATTATCAATTATCAATATATCAGATTCTGGATTCACGGTATTGGATCAAAAAAGTTTCTTTGCGTCAGTTGTATAAAGAATGAAATTATCGGAATTGCTTTCTGATTTTTAGACAAAGACTTTTCTGTAATCATACTAACATTATCTAAAATTTGAACCATATTGAACTCAGTTATTTATTCTTTGAAAAAGCAGTTATACTATTTACATAAAATGCGTTATCATATTTCACGTTATCGATATCGATTTTTAAATCAATAACCAAGACAATGTTTCAAATTACTAAGCGTTTTGGAACATTTTTCATCAATATTCTTCAAAATGAATGAAGGTTCTATCGAAGAAATAATTTTTTCTTTCTCACTTGCAGAAATCCTGAAAATGTGTAAAACATTATTCGATATACCAAGCACGCATGAATTGAAAAAGATTCTAGATGCCAAGCATCAAGTTTATTGAAATTCTTTTCTGATTATTAGAAGAATATTTTTCTGTCATTCTACTGGCATTATCTAAAAAAAAGAATATATTGAATATCATAGTTTAGAACTCGTACATATGAAAAATAAATTACAAAAAATATCACATTTCATATTGTCGAAAACTATTTTTAAATCAATAATAAAGACATTTCTCAATATTAAAAAGCGTTTGGAACATTTTTCCTTTAGACGAATAATTGTTGTGTTGCAGAAAATTTTATTTCTTACTTTTTCGATTGTAGTAATCCAGAGATAAAGTGAAAAATGAGTTTTGGTGTCAAGTATCAAGTTTTTCGAAAAAATTTTCCTATTATTTCCTGAATCCTTTTCTATAATAATTCTAGCACCACACAAAAAAAGTAAAATATATTGAAGTCAGTTATTTATTATTTAGAATAATAGTACATATAAAATTTACATAAAATGAGCTATCACATTACACGTTATCGAAGTACATTTTAAATTCAATAATATTAAAACTTTTTCAGATCACGATGCATTTGGAACGTTTTTCATCTAATCTACATGCAATAAAGTGAATCAATATAAATATATATTGTATGTCTGAAAAGTCTGGAAACGATCAAATAACTCGAGAAATACATATCGGAGTGAAAAACGGAAAAATACCTGTTAAATATATTTAGAAAAGCTATTTAGTGAACCAAAGTTGACCCCCCAACTCCAACCCACTGGGGTTAGAGGGGGTCCAACTTTGAAATCTTGAATGAGAACAACCATTTTTAGCACTTTCCAACCTAGTTGAAAAGTGCTTATGACTTCGGTTTGTCTGGCCGTCTGTCCGTGCTCTAACTCCCGTAAATATGCTCGGATTGCTCTGCAATTTTTATATGTTATTGTCGTTATCTATGGCACGTTCCCTATTTCAACTGAAGTGTGTAGCACTTATAGTTTTCTTACAGGGACACTCAAAAGAATTCCGTTACATTGCGGTCTATGGGGAAAAATCATTTGCGGTTTATTTTAAAAATGTTTCACAATTGTAAACGCATTGAAATTTATATAGATCACTAAGATGCATTAGAAGAAGCTTAATATGGAATAGTAGGTGTATAGCACTTAGAGTTACTTTACAGGGACAGTCAAAATATTTCCGTTACATTACGTCTATGGAGAAAAATCGTCTGCGGCTTATTTAAATAATGTTCCACTATTTTAAACGCATTGAAGTTTATATATATTACTAAGGTGCATTACAAGAGGCTTACTACAGAATAGTGTGTGTATAGCAGTCATCGTTCATTTACAGGGACACACAAAAGAATTCTCTACTGTCTGTTAACAATAATTCCTGGAAGTGCGTTTTAAGTTACTAAACGCGATTTTAATCTTAACTAGCTTTTTGTCTATTACGTGGTGTGTATAAATTCTGTAGATCCTACACAGGGCAGCACAAAAGTTCGCGAACACATTTCCTTTGATTGACAGAAACTCCAGAAGGAGAATTTAAACGGTGCTACGCGTTTCCTAACTAAACTAAAATTTAGCATCCTATGTATATATACAAATCTATAGATCATATACAGGGCTACATAAAAGTATTCGGATATTTTTCCGAATATTGTATATATTGAAAATTCCTGAAATTACGTTTTTAAATATGTTATGCGTTTTCCAAATTGTTTACTTAGATGTCATCTTTCAGCTTATTAAACGGTAATGATTTGTAAAATTATTTTAGAAGCGTTGGAAAGTGCTACATAATCTATGCTTGACGCATGATTTTTCGTTCTTGTTTATTGCTAATTCGGATTCTACAGGAAAAAATACTTAACTTTGTATTTTTTTTTTCAGATCATCGTATATGGCGCTCTAATCGCGCAAAATGCAATCAGATATGTATTGTGAGCTGGAAATCCTATTTTTCATTTAAGTTCTGATTTAAAAATTTTAACAAATAGAATGTAAAATGAAAAAATACTGCTTGCCTTCCAACATCGTGGACAGGAAGGGAGCCACTGCTTAAATTTTTAATGAATGCACTACTTTAAGCATTACCCAAGAACAACGACTTAGTCATAGTAGCTTCCTGTTCCCTTCGAGCCGCTTCATTAACGTGGGTCCTTTTGACTTTCACGATTGGTTAACGCCGGTGTTGGTTAACGCCGCATTTACCCTCTATGATGGTCCAAAAAAAATTAAATACAAAAGTTACGTATTATCCCCGTAGAATCCGAATCTGTAATAAAACGTGGGAGTGCTCAATCAAGATTTGTACTCCCTCTGGCCTCCAGGGGGTCAACTTTTGTATCACTGAATAGCTTGTTTAAATACATTTAACACGTATTTTTCCGTTTTTCCTTCCGATGTGTATTTCGACCGTTTGCAAACTTTTCGAACATACTGTAAATATTTTTTGTCCTTTTACTTACCCATCATACGTAGTATAGGGTAAGTCTTGTAATCGTTTTGAAAATCGAAAATTTTTTTTTGACGGATTTACACGTTTCAGACACTGGAGATTCCGAAAAACATATTTTTAGAAAAAAAAAATTTGCCGTCCGTCTGTGTGTCTGTGTGTCTGTGTGTCTGTAAACGCTCTATCTTCCGAAAAAATTGAGATAGAGACTTGCAATTTGGTATGTACTTAGTATGTAATAATGGGAAGAAGCCTATTTCATTTCAATAACCTCGATTAACCGGAACAATTTTTTTCGGACTCTCGAAATATTCGTTCTGATAAAAGGTATATAAAATTTTTCGAAATTGTTTATTTTAAGAAATGAACATAAAAGACAATAAAAAAAACATAAATTTTGCATAAAGCTTGAAGTCGATCGGATAATGAGTCACCGAGATATTTGGAATTCTATTTTCCACACTCTTCGATTTTTCATGACCCTGTATTTCATCCAAATTTCACTTCAAATATATATTTTAATTGGAAATTTGACGCTTAATCAGATGCAATAAACCGCTAGTTAATAGGATTATTATTTTTGGAGTTATAAGGAAAAACCTCTTTCAAGCAATTCAGTAATCGAGCCTTTAAAGTTTGTGACGTCATCAAGCCACGATTTTATTTGAATTGCAATGCATTTTATAAGTAGTTTACACATTTTTATTTTAATATTTTACATTATGCATATCCATGATGGGTAAGTATTACGGTGGCCCCCAACGACTGGTTTCGCTTGTAGTGATCCGCAGATCGGGTAAAAAACGATTCGTTGTATTAAATATTAAGTTTATCAAGAACGCTTTTTGATTATTAGAAAAATCTGATTTTTGTTATCGTACTAACATTTTCTAAAAGCCTGAAAGTCTATTGAAGGCAGTTGCTCAATTTTTGGAGATTTATCAAATGATGTATCAAATTTTAGTTTTTGAATATATTTGAATATTCGTGACACTTGAATACTTATGATATATATGTAAGAGATATAACTTGCATTTCACGTAATAGAAATCTACTTCGAAATGAATAATGAAAATATTCTTTGTAATTCGATCGACTCGAATTTATTCGATGCGTTTGGGGATATTTTTCCTTTGTAACAAGGGATGGGGTGACATAGGATTCTTCGCGTCGTTTGTAAATTACCTTCTGTCTGTAAGACGGGTTTCTTTCTAGAACCTTTCTAATATGATCTAAAAGGAAGAAAATAGATTAAATCAGATATTATTTATTTGAATGTTGTTCATATAAGATAAAATATACATGAAATGAGGCATCATGTTTTCATTTCGATAAATATGATACATTTGTATGAGATAAATATCACATATCTAACGGAATAAAGATATGTTTAAAATCAATAATATAAATAACTTATTTAAGATTATAAAGCTTTTAAGCACAGTTTTCATTTAGTTGCGTCAAACTTTATCAAAGAAAGAAGGATTTTTTTTCCCCTCCAACTCCTATAGAATCCTGGGATTTGGTGGTGAGTGTGTGCGCGGCGTAGGGATGGGGCTGATTCTCTGTGCCAAATACCAATATTTTCAAAATTTCTTTCTGATTATCGGAATTTTTTTTATAATTGTACTAGCATTATCTACCAAGCTGAAAATACAAATATTTTGAAGTCATTTGCTCCTTATTTGTCCATTTGTGGAAATGTAAGTTGCTCTTTATTTCAACAGCTGTATAAGAATACAGTTGTGGAATGAAATGGATACCCTCCCAGTATCTTCATCACAAATTATTGTATACAAATACGACCTATAACGACCGATTAGTAATAATTTCTACTAATTAATACTACTTAACACTAAACATGCCAGTAATTTCTTTCAAGTTTATAAAAATATTTCACACCACAATTTTTATTTAAAACTATTTAACTTATTTCTGTGGGATTTATATTTTATTTATTTTATAAAAAAAATTTATGGTTCGAATCGAAATATTTTATTCCGTACTGGTAAAAAGACTGATTGTTCCTATACAGTGGTGGTCAAAAGTTTCCGGCCAGTAAGTTTATTCGATTTGTTTGTCAGAACATTTCAGCGTAGAATAAGCGCAATTCTCCAAAAGTTAGGTATATGCAAATAACCTCTGATCACTTGATTATTTTGACTGGATACTGAAGACACTTGATGCAAAGGAGAGGAATTTGAAATTCCCGTGTGCAAAAGTTTCCGGCCATTAGTCATTCGTTAGTTTTTGCTGTCGGTAAAGTGTTTCTTTGGCCGTGTTTGTTAACTAATCAACGTGAATAACGTAGTTGAAACTCAAAAGTGAGAAGTTCAACAATTATTGTTCGTAAACAAGTGATTTGTTTCTCACTAAAGGGCCAATCCTCTAGTTAGATTAAAGCAAAGTTATCGATCATAAAATCTACTGTGAACGACATTTAAAATATATATATAAAGATGGCCATGGCCTTCAGGACTTGCCACGGTCCAGGAGACCACGGAAAACGACTATTCGTGTGGACAGAATTATCAGAAGAAAAGCAGTTGAGGATAGCATAAAAATGCCGCTGCAATATTACGCGATTTACGAAGTTAAAATATTGCTGAAATAAGTCGGTCTACTGTGTCAAGTTTATCTAACGTTTACGGGGACGTAGGACTTTATGAAATAGTCGGTGTTGAAAAACCTTTCATAAATAAAATAATCAGAGGGTCCGACTGGCGTTTGCCAAGGAACACAAAGACTGGTCAGGTGAAAACTGGAAAAAAATACTATTTTCCGATGAATAGAAGTTCAACCTTTTTGGGAACAAAACATATGATTTGAGATATGTTGTTCCTACAATGAAACATGGCGAAGGACACGTTATACCCGTATATATTAACTGCTGTGGGGAGCATTTTCTGGAAAAGGTGTTAGTCCGCTAGTTGAAATCCACGGCAAGATGAATGTTGCAATGTATAATGATATCTTTCAAGATCATTTGCTGCCTTATTGGAGACAAAATTGTGGTCGTAACTATTTGTTTCAGCATGATAATGACCCAAAGCATACATGCAAGCTTGTCAAGCTGTGGTTTTTTCAAAAACAAAATCCATTTTGGAAATGGCCAGCACAATTACCCGATCTGATTCCAATAGAAAATATTTGGAAGAAACTTGACAAACGTGTGCGTAATTATAAATATTTCAATTCAGCAGAATTTTCCCAAAAATTGCAAGAAGTAAAAAACTTACCATACACGATCTTCAACCGTTCATTGAATCAATGCCACGTCGCTGCGCAACAGTACATATTGCTAAAGGTATGACGACAAAAAACTAATTGTAATTGTTGTTGATCACTGTTATTTTCTATTATAACACCACTTTTTTTCAAACTTGCCAAGCTGGCCGGAAACTGTTGAGAACATGCGTTTTCCTTTGCAATTAATTTTGTCAATTAAATTTATTGATATTTATTTGTTATTTCATAAATAAGTTCCTAACTATTATGTCAATAAAATGTATAAGTATCACTTTGCGATTCCTCTTCATATGGGTATACTTACAAATTAACCAAAATTTTATGCTGGCCGGAAACTTTTGACCGCCACTGTAGTTTGTGTTAAATCATGCTTCAAAAGTCGTCTACATATTTAAATTGTAATTTGTTTTTAATTGTTTTATTCTTACTCTTACGTTTGACATTATGTATCTATTCTTCCATAAAATTTACCTTTTTATATCAAACTTGAAGTTTTTCGGTAAAATTGTTTAGGAATGTAAAAGTTTAGTAGTTATGCAGATGAAAATTTGGAACGCCTAATGTTACATTCGTTTTCAGTCAATGCAAAACAGATTACATAATTCACGAACTATCTAGTGGAATAAGCTGTAATTTTCAATTCGCAAATTTGAATCTTCTAGAAATCGATTTCTGTTAATTTTATAAGGTTACTATACTTATTTCGTTTTGAATTTTAATTAAACTATATATTTAAATTATGAAATTAATATTAGAAAAATATGTATCGTAATATAAAAATTTAACTGGAATCGATTTTTAGAAGCTTAAAATATTTTAATCCACAAATGCTTCTCATTCCACTAAGTAGCTTTTGAGCTATGCTTAAAAAACTACCCACATTGCAATCTATTTTGCAACAATTAAAAATGAATTGAAAGTCAAGAGTTCAAAGCTGTACATTTACATAACTTGTAAAAAAAAAATTACTGAATGACTTTATGTTTCGGTATAAGAAAATTTCATTTATCGATAAATCAAAAAAGGATATCAAAATCACATGGTAGTACTGAAAATTGTAACGTTTCTTACAAATTCTATATCTAGATGACCTCCGAACCATAATTTAAGTACAGCATTAATTTATTAGACTACATGACTAATCGGTTGGTAGCAGTCACAGTTTTATACCATGATTTGCGGTAGTATCAGTATAGAGCCGGGTAACTATTGGCGATTATTTTTATATATTACCAGCACCACTATTTTTATAAAATAAATATTTTAATAAATTTCTCTAGCACATTTATTACAGTTTATATAACAATTTTCTATTTGCTAAAAGTGGTACGAATAGAATTTAAAAAATGACCGCCTAAAGAAACCTTGTAGGGCATGTCCCTTTTTTTCACGATAGTAGTACATATATTGTACATAAAGTAAAGCATCACATTTCGCATAATAGAAATATATTTCAAAATTAATAACAAAAACATTTTTTGAGTTAACGAAGCGTTTATGAAAATTTTTCATCTCAAGCTATACCTATGTAAATCTATAGAAGGGATTATTTTTCCTTTCTGTTTTCATCCGGGGATAGGATGAAAAGAGATTATTTGTATCATTTTTGTGTAAAGTATCAAGTTTATCGGAATTGCTTTTTGTTTATAAAAACAGTTTTTGTTTGGATCTGTCTAACGTTATCTGAGAGTATAGAATAGATTGAAGGATTAGATTTTTGTAATACAAGATAAGATATACATCAAATAGGAGACACGAAATATGACACATCTCCTTAAGATGTAATTCACATTTCAAGTAATCGAAATTTGCCTTAAAATCAATATGAACGACTGTTAAAAGCCTTGAGATTATGAAGCATGTAGGAATCTTTTTTACGTAGTTGAGTCAAAATGCTTTATTGTCATATTGAATGAAAAAAATTCGTTTCTTCCTTGTAGTATCGTGGATTGGGTAACAAATATTTCTCTGAATAAAGTATTAGGTTTATCGAAACATTTTTCTGATTATTAGGAAAACCCTTTTCTGTAACCGTCAGTTAGTTGCCAGATTTGCCTCCTTTTCTGTTTAGAAATTCCGAATTCTTATCAGAAATTCCCAATAGAAATTATAAATTTCTTTAACCCATTTATGCCTAGCGTCGATGCTTTAGTAAATTGTAAAAAAGTGCATTTCACACCACTTTTTTGTAATAGAAATTTTGTGTAGATACCAAATTTCTAAAAAAATAAATAAATAAATAAAGTGGTGTGAAATGCACTTTTTCAAATTTTACTAAGCGTCCAAAAATTGGGACGCTAGGCATAAATGGTTTAACCCTTTTTATCCTGACGGTACTTATAAGTACCACTTTAACCCCTTCGCGACGAGCGTCTTTTACAAATTTTTAATCTGCTGCCACCGGTTTTTCAAATGAGAAATTTTCACCTAATTGAATCGCGAAAATGCTATGATTAGACAAGGAAAACTTTACAAAAAAAAAAAATAACTGGTGGGAATAATCGAAGATTCTGAAAATCTAAAAAGTAGCTGGAAAATTAATTTAGGATATAAAGGGTTAATGGCAGACATTTAGTGATCACCAAAATTTAAAAATCTTCGTTCGGAATTTCCGGTGTAAATTCGGATTTTTTTAATAAAAATGAAGGCCAAACTAAAAACCTTCAACCATACTATAATTATCTAATAGGAAATACATTGAATCCAGTTATTCAACACTGTCTCAGACGGACTCTACGTCATACGAAAATCTATCTAATAGGGAAATGTTTTAAAGTCCAACAGAACCATTTTCAATACAGTAAACTCTGTCTAAGACGAATACTGCCTACAATGAAAACTTCTTTCGGTCCTGATATGTTCCGTTTTAGACAGAGTTTAATGTATTTGGAATAGAACATATATAAAATATGCAAGTGAAACTTCACGTGCTCGAAATTTATTTTTAAATTGATAACAAACACATTGATTGAGATTACAAAGTGATCTACGAATAGATACATGGAAGAGAATCCTTCGAAAAAAATCTCATGTTGCCTTTTTCGCCTGAAGCAATCCAGGGATTAGATGAAATTTTTTGTGCCAAGTATCAAGATTAAGAAATTTACTGGTTATTAGAAGAATCTTCTTCAGTAATCGTACCAGCATTATCTAATTGATAAAAATACTCGTTATTTATGTCCTTTATTCATTATTTGAAATATTACGTATAAGAAAATGCACGTAAAATCAGAGGTCACATTTCCCGAAATCTATTTTAAAATCAACATATAAAGAAAATCTTCGGGATTAAAAAGCTTTGAGGAACATTTTTCACCTAGTGAATCTATCGAAGAAACTCAATTTTCTCTATTTTCAGTAATTCTGGGACTGTGTGAAAATGATTTTTGTGTTAGGTATGAAGTTTGTCAAAATTGCTTTCTGATTAGTAGAAGAAACTTTTTCTTTATTATTAACTTTTGGGGGCAACTGTAAGTATGAAATAGTAAATAAAGTAAAACATCTCATTTCACATAATCGAAATATCTTTTAAAATCAATACTATCCTTTGAGATTATGAAATGATTGGTAACTTTTCTGCTCTAGATTCATCAAAATGAATCTATGGAAGGAAATACTTTTAAGTTGGAAATATGAAGAGAATTTACATTCCCAATTTAAGTTTCATTTAATTAATTGCCTTCCTGAATTCACCCAACGCTAATAATATTATTTTAGGAAAATTATCATTTAAGTTTAATAGATGAATTTCGCTAAATAATGCTTGTAAGTAATTGTAAATAATGTAAATAGTGTAACTTTACTATTTTTATTTTATTTTTTTAATCTACGTAAATTTTGAATATGAATGTTTAATTAAAACCATCACCAAATAATTCAAGAAAAGTTTTGTGTTTTTTTTCTTTTTAATGATTACTATTCTGTTTAATTAGTATTTTCTTTCGTTTGCAAACATATAATTCCACTTAGGAAGACAATTATTTTAATAACTCTAGCAAAATTTGTTGAAAATTTTTGTTTTTGTTGTTAGGGATAACAAAATAAATAAAATGATGAAAACTCAAAAAGTAAGAAAATAATAATAATTTTTAAAAAAAGAACAAAATTTACCAAAAAAATATAGCTTTGAAAGTACAACTCAGAATTGTTTAATTTTATTCATACCGGAAATTTTATTTTTTAATTAGAGAATCATCTTTTACTGTATTGTATATGCACTCGTATGTCCAGACATATTTATACATGGGTGAGGCTATTGCAGCTCCCTATATAATGAAAGGAAATATTGCACATAATTTATTAAAATATAGAAAAAACAACAGCGGATTTACAAAGATACAAGTATTTTAGCATACAAATGTTGTATTGAACTTCAGTTTGTCAGCCATTTTGTTCACCCATCCTCTCATTCAACTTTGTTCCAGAATTATCTTACGTCAGCTAAAGATACCACTAAATCAAAAAGAGAAAACATCACTAGAAAGAAAATATGCAATTAATATGCCTTATGGTGAACTTTTCTGTGTACGCTGTGACTTTCTTAAAAATGCTCGCACAATCACCAAATTAAAATCTAAAAATATTATAGATTTTTACAGTACTTCCCTACTAAATGGGAGAGAGAGACGGGTCCAGATCTAGGTCCGTTGATCCAGGAAAGGTTGCACACAAAGGGCGAAAAGGGACGAGCACTCTAAGATAAGAAAGGGTCATCAACTATAAACTTTATATCTTAACAATAAACATGTAAAGCTTTATGTTAGAGTGTCAGTGTCGTTTTCGGAAGGTTTCAGATCAATTCCCAGACATTGAAACACTGCCTAGTTACATGTTTCATCCGTACATATAAAATAGCGTGGAATGAAATGTTGTCTAGCTGAGTGCTTTCAATAGGCGCCGACTTCACGCTCGTGAAAGAGGCAATCAAGCATACATAAACAACTAATTTTAAAGGGTTTTTTCTGCTAATAATCAATATGATATATTAAAACAAAAGTAACTTTTTAAAGTTAGTGGGGGGGGGGGGAGTTTGCCTCCATCGACTACGTTAAGTAGGTGCCTATAGTGCTTGCTAAGTGGAAGAAAGTTACAGTTAAAGTACGTACACTACTTAGAATTTATAAGAAGTCTAGCACTATTTTTTCAGATTTAAAAATTAATACAGGTTTGCCAGTTTAGGTTACCTTTTTTGAACAGAAATTCCGATTTCATACCGGAAAGAATTTTTTTTATGTAATCACGAAATATCTATCACCAAATAAAGCAAATATTACTAATCAGAATTTATGAATATGAAAGGAGACGAAACTGATATCCCTGATTTAATATTTAAATAGCAGAACTCGTAATCTTCCTATTTAGTCACAGATTTTCGAAATAGTTTTCGGCAATTAAACAAAGCGAAAACGTCTAGTGAAAAATTGCGGTAAAAAAGTACGCAGCCTGGATACATTGAAAGATCTGTAACCTTCTTGTCAACGATCAAAATTGTGGGGAACCTTGGGTGTTTGTCTACCTATCACAGTTCAGGTTAGACGTAACCACAATATTGAGATAAAAAGTTCAAGATTTAACCTTCCTAGTATCAAGTTTTAATTTTTGATGACCATTCTTAGTTTTCCATGATTTGAACCAGAAATTTAATTTCATTAAATGAGGTTTTTCCTGCCAAAGTTTAAAATATAGGTATTAAAATATTATTATTATTTAAAATATTATTATTATTTAAAATATTATTATTATTTAAAATATTATTATTATTATTATTATTATTATTATTATTAAATATTATTTTTAAAATATAGATTAAGTTTATGAAGTTTCATTTAATATTTTTTTGTAGTTTTAAACAGGAAAAGTTAAAAAAAATAATAATGATGGGGTCAAAACCGACTCCAACGGTACTAGGAGGGTTAAATCATGTTTTTAACACGTTGACGGACACTTGCGGCTGTAGCCGCCAAAGCGAAGTTCACAATGTAGTATGACGGCTATAGCCGTCCAAAACGAAACGGTCGTTTTTAGACACTACGGCTATAGCAGCACAAATGTGCATTTACTGGTGTACAAGTAGAAGCCCAGTGTCATGTTTTGGAAACAATATTTTATTTTGAAGTTCGTTTTCCACCTGTTATATGAGTTGCAGCTTCAGTATGCACGTGCAGGGTGGCTAGTGAACAGGGAAAAATACAGTAAAAAAATGATAATTACCAGTATATTCTTATAGAAAAATTCAAATTGATTATTTGATCGAATAATGAAAATAAATTTTTCTATAAGAATATACTGGTGTTTATCACTTTTTTTGACTGTATTTTTCCCTGACCACTAGCCACCCTGACTTGGTTGTGAAGGGAGTAGTGCAACCTAATTAAAGGTGCTGAATTAATCAAAATTAAGTTTATTTAAGCAGAAAGAGTAAAACTATACTTCTAATATTCTAAAAATTACCAAAAACATATAGTGTCAACTTTTCGACCTTCACTTGTGTCCGTCAATGTGTTAATAGATTTTCATTTTTACTGTAAATATAAATTAACCGTCCATTTTTATTTACAGTGTAATTGTAAGGGAAAAAGCAAGAAGTTCTTTGGCAGCTAAAACAACAACAACAACAACAACACACACACACACACACACACACACACACACACACACACACACACATATATATATATATATATATATATATATTTAAATTAACAGAAAATCTTTTATGAAATAATAAATTCATGATATTGTGGAGTTTTTTAATGTATTTAATGATGTAGCTAAAAAATAGTAAGACATTTTTTTCAAAGTGTAAATTTAGATGAAATTAATGAAATTCAGCGATTATTATATCTTTTCATTTATTATTCCGTCAGTTATAAAGAAAATATAGAGGAAATTTGTTTGAATTGCATATATTTCCGAAATGTAACATGAATAAATTATTATCGGAATGCATCATAAATGAATAGCATAAACAAAAGAAGACATAAATTCAGCAGAATAAATGCCACGAAAAGAAATCTCACAACTTTGTTTCCCTTTTTCGTAGGATTTGCCAAGGGATTTGGCGAATCGCATTTATTTATTTATATCATCCACTATCGCAAATATACTTTAAGGTCATTAGATGAATATATTTCAGTTGATATAAAAAATATTATTTCGTAGTCTGAAAATACGCATTATTCATATTATTACAGTAATTTCCGCCGTATAATCCACGGATCAAACAATTCTGTTTCAACCCAGAAATTTTAATCAGTAACTGATTTTAAATATTTACAGCGATCTAGTAAGTTACATTTTATAAAATAAAACTTCTGGGTCGAAACATCATTGTTTGATCCGCGGATTATACGCCGGAAATTACGGTACTTGTTAAAATTCAGATAGAATACATTAAGGGAAAATAATGATTTTATTCTCTTTAAAATATGCCATTATTTTCTAATTTCTTTGCAATTTAAACATTATTTTTGTGTTACAAATAACCTATTCTGTTGGGTATAAAATATTTCTTTTAATAACACCGCACAAATTTGAAAATCCGTAGGATAATTTCGAATCAAAATAATTTAATATGGATCTTCCTCAAATGAATAAAAAGCCACTTGCAGCGAGAAATTAGCATAATAAACGCACTTAGTGATTTATAAGAACGTAATTTATAACGTGTTTTTTAATAAATCAATTAATTAATTACGTTATAAAAAGTAAAAGGTGTAAAAGAGAGAGTATGGCATCAGAATCATATCAGAGACTTGAGAAACATCCTAACTGCTACTACTATCCATACTCCAAAAATGGAATTTTTTATATTAAACTTTTTTTGCCGTTGAATTTTACTTTTGTTCATTTGCCATTATCTTAGGGGTCTGTTCTTTCTCTCCGTCAGTATCTCCAAAAATATTAAATTTATATATCTAATTAAGTTTCCAGCAGAGCTGAAATTAAGCTGGAAATAAATGATACAAAGGATGTGAATTATCACTTTACTACACAGAATACACCAAACAGAGTGAAAAAATATCCAGACCGAGGATCAAACCCGGATACATTGGTATAGCGCACCAAGTGCTTTACCATTTAAGCCACCAGGACGACATCCAGTCCAGAGAGAGAGAATACTATAATAGATGTCGTCTTGGTGGCTTAAATGCTAAAGCACTTCGTGCGCTATCCCAAGGTACCAGGGTTCGATCAACGGTCTAGACATTTTTTAACTTTGTTGGTTGTACGCTGTGTAGTAAAGTGATAATTCATATCCTTTGTATTCAATATTATATTTATTAAATTATCTATCACTATAACGCGTGTATAAGCACTTCGCGCTCATGAAAACCAAAAAATCACCAGTGGATTACACTAATTCGTTGTCTTTAAAAATATGAAAATGTTTATAGCCGTTTTCAATGTAATGTGTGTATGAGCACTTCGCCATTAAGTAAACTAAAAGAAAGAAATTAGTAGACTAATCTCCAGTCCTAACTCGTTGCAATCAAACCTCAAAAAACAGGAAATTATTGATAGCCTCTATCACCAGGGATGCAAGCGCTGCGCCGCAAATGGCCGATTGACACCACTAAATTTTAATAGTATTTGTCACCTTATTTAATGACAGAATTTATTAAATTTATCAAAACGAAGAAAACCATTAGAATTTAGTGGTAACAATTGACCATTTGTGGCGCAGAGATTGCATCCCTGTATCACTAAAACTTGAGTTTGAACGCTTTTCGCCCATAAAAAACAAATTTTTAAAAAAGTGGATTCAGTTAACTCCTTGTGTCTCTAAAAATAAGAAATTACAACGACCATCATCCTAACTCATCTTAAAAAGTATCGCATTATGTAAGTTGTTAATTTTCTTTTAAATTATTTTTGTAACTTTATTAAATATATTGACAAAATTAAAACTTTCTATTTTTCCAACGTTTTCGCTGCATGGATACAAACTCAAGTCTATCTATTGTGTCTAAAATACTGGAAACAAACGACATTCCATTGAGTTACTACGAACACACAACAAGTTTGCATAGACTAGAACTTAAAAAAAAAACTAATTTTTGTTCGAACGTATGCAAGTGTAGACGCTTGTGCCTTTCTCTATTTCCACACTTGGAAAATAAATCAAATTATCTTTTTCACAGGGATAGAAAGCGGAATTCAAGTACCAATAAATATTTTTTTTTATTGCATCGTTTCGAAATGCATATTTGTTTGCATTATGAATAAAAATACAGATTTAGTAGATTTTTAACTAATAAAATAATTCTTAAAATCATTTATGTGAGGTATCTGTACTATTTTCTAACTCTTTAAATTTTACAAAAAAAAAAAAAATGAATTACATTATTTATAAAATATGATTCTTGCTACATTTTTTAAAAATATGTATGCAAAGTTACATGAATTAGTTATATGATCATAAAATCATGCAGGCATAGCAGAATAATGACTTTGTAGAATAATAAGAAATTAAAAAGGTTATATTTAACCAATATAGTTGCGTAAATGATGCACATTTTCTTTTCCGTCTTATTATTTTTTTTTTCAAATAAGCTTTTATATAAAAAATCCATTCGTACTATACAACAGCTATTACAACAGTTTAAAATGTGTATATTTGCGAAATTTAACAAGAATGATAATTGAATATTGGCTCAGTATATAAGAAAAGAAGAGATAATTTTATATAAAATTTCTAAATCCCTTTTCTATTTTGTGAAAGGTTTATTGCTGAATCATACTTTTTAAAGGATAGCAGTATACTATGAGTAGAAAATACTTTTATTATATCCGATAGAATTCCGGTAGACATAAGAGTATTATCTGATATTCTCTGAATATATTTAAGTCTTACAATATCTTTATTTCCAGTGAAGCAAATATATATATATATATATATATATATATATAAATTCTAAAAATAAAATAGATTTTTCTTACATTACTTAAATAATAAATCAATTTGTCAAATATTGAAGTAATATATGTATTACGAAATTTAAAATTCCATCCTATCTTAAAAGTATTCTATAAATTTTTCATATCTAATATATTTTTCTAACCCTACTTTATTTAAATATCGTACGATAACATTTATTTCTCCTTTTCAAAAATCTATTAAAAACAATTCACGTCTTGTTATTTTTTTCTTTTTTTCGGATAACATCTGCCAAAATTCAAGTTCAAAATCTTTGCATTCCTATTTCAATCTTAAACGCCAATGTGATTTCATTTCCCTACAAAATTATTTCTTCTGCAAATCTCATTTTTAATTTGCCGTTTTTATTATCAGAATTCTAAAAGCTTTTCACGCACTTTATCGGAAGTGCCTTAGCACAACTGTTTTCCTTCGCAGCCTGAAAATGCAGTTTTTCTTTTTCACTTTCTCAGTTGGCTGAGAGAGCATTTAGGATTGCTTTATTGTAATCTTACACTTTCGGTATTTAACGTATTTTCTGAGCTTCGGAAATAGATTTGTGTGAGTTTTGGATTCTTAACCTGTTAACTGGGTTTTCGTCATACACGAACTACTACCGTAATATTTTGAACGAATACTTCCATATTTTGAACGAATACTTCCATATTTTGAACGCATTACTTCCATCAGTAAAATTTTAATAGAAATTTTCGTCTTAATAAAACGCCCTATTCATGCAAAATTACTGACATGAATAAGGAAAAATTTTTCTATTCTTTTTTTACTGGTGGAAGTGTGCCCCGTTGGTAATCAGGCACGTCAGTTGAACGAAAGTTTTTTCCCCGGTTAACACGTTCACTGCCGGGTTAAAATTACCAGAATTTTATTTTATTTAGAAAGTTCTAATTCATACCAGAAAATACTAATAGGAATATTTATTTTATTTTATTACAATTATTTCGTGCTTTCATAAAATAAAAATTCTTCTTTCGAAATATCCGGTACAAATTTGTAATTTTAGATTGAAAAACCACGAGTACACTCGTGGTTGGCAGCGAATGGGTTAAAATTATCGCGTCACCAGGAAGACGGATTTATTAAAGCATAGAATAGAATAGTGTCTTAACATCGTTTGATAATATAATGCTGACTGAATAAATACGTGGAGCAAAAATTTGCGTTATGCTGTGTAATCCAACAAAACGTTTGTAGTCCAGGCATTAGGGGATAAAAAAAAGAGCAAATAAAGGAAAGTTTTGATGTAGTTTTTTTTTTTTTGGGGGGGGGGGTCCCTTTATGTTTTTTTGGGTCGCTGAACACGAATACGAGGTTTTCCAACAAAAAAATTTCCGGGAAATACGTTTTTTTTTTACGAAAAACGTATAAAAAACGGACTTTTCTCCGTTTTTTCAAAATAATTCCAAAATTGTGCATTTTACGTGAAAGTCGGCAGTATATGAATTAAAGAGAATAAAATTTCCTATATTTTATGTATTGAAAGTTTTTTCTCTGATCAATGGTTTAGCCGTGAGAGTGCCGCAAAAAAGTGTGTTAAAAACAAAAAACTGTAAAAAACAGGAATTACGGTAGTGTATGTCGATGTAATGTGGAAACTAACCATTTTACGCAAACGGTAACCATTAATGATACTAAAGATTATATGTTTGACTATATTTCATGCATTTGAGGTAGATGAAAAGTGCGGATCCTGCGCCAGGGGAAGGTGGATGCAGTGAAGCAGTTCCACCTTCTCTCATGAGTCGAAGGTGCTCCTCTGCTGGAGTACTCGTACTGTAAGGCGGTAAAATTGAGAGGTGTAAAAGACAAAAAACTGTAAAAGGGAACTAAGACCCTGTACGTCGATGCAACATGCAAATTAACCATTTTAAACAAACGTTGACTGTTAATGATACTAAAAACTATATCATTGACTACATTTTACAATCAAGTTGGCTGATAATAAATACGGCGACTCATTATGAATCATTATTTAATTATAAATTATTATGTACATTAGTAACAAACATTAGTATATTTACATGAAGTCAAAAAGCAAAATTCTTATTTCCGCAATCTTTTATTTGAAGGTCCCTGCTGTTCATCGACATCTACAACATAGAAAATAGACGTATGGAATTAATGGATTTTTTATTTACTACCAATATTACAGAATAAATGTTTTCTTAATTGTAAATATTTCATACCTTGTGACATGGCTTGTTCCTCTTCCATTGGGTCCACGGATACAATGGGTGGGCAATTCATCTTCAGCTCGGTTTCAGGGTATAACTCGTCTTCCTCATCTTGATTCACCACTGAGATGTTGTTGCAGTTCCCTTCGCAGTTGAGGCACATGTTGCAACAACAAAGACCTGCTTTCTTGCACCCACAATTTTGTTGGCAGTTCTTTTTGCACTTACATGATACAAGCTTCAACAATGCAGGGGGTAGTAAACTAACAACAGGCTCAAGGCCAATATTTGTTTTTTTTCATCCCCACTCTTCAGCATTTTTTTTCAACTCCTAGCCATTGATGCCCCTGGTGATATACTCTTAAAGAGTGCTGCCGTGCTGCAGCTGCAAATGGTGGTAAAGCAGCAATATTTGAATTGTATATAAATGCTGACTTCTTGTACGAAATATATATTAGGTGGTTAAGCGAAGGCACATTCGTCCCACTATAACCGTACAGCAAGACCAGGAAACGTTCCCCAGCAGCTGCAATCATCTCTTGAGTACAGTTGGAGTCTTTAAATACTTTAACAGCGTCAGTAACATCTGAATTCTTCACAAGAGTTTTGAGGAACTTCATTTTTCCTTGCATAAATGGTGCTGACGTTGTATCACACCCGCTCATAGCATGTAGGAAGAGGATGTTTTTCGCAACCGTTGAACTCACAGCATTAATTAGAGAAAATATCACTGGAGAAACAGTGTCCTTTCCAGGTTTTAAAAAGAAAACGTTTTCAGCCCTGCAGAGAACTATCAAAATGACCAAGAGGTCTACATCCTCCCCAAATATAATCACCGTCTCATTTGATGGAGCCAAGGACAAAGCAGTGTTTATAATCTAGGTGTCTGCGTCTTCTTTTGCTTGCTTGCATGTAATATCTGCTGATAAGAACTTTTCACTCATCATAGATATTAATCGACCCTTGTTTTTTGGGTTAGCAAGAAACTTTTCTTTGCAAATGGTAAGTATCATTGTACCGTCAAACAATATATCCGTTGAAAAATGTTTCCTTGCTCGTCCTATACGCTCAGCAGTTTTTGTACCACCTTGTAAGTCATCAGGGTAGCCATCAAAGACAACTACTGCCTGAGGTTGGTACCGTGACTGTTTGTACTTAACATATTTATCGTAGATTGTTGAAAAAGGCTGATTCTTAGGCCAAACAACCCTATGCAATAAAAAACCCCTTTCAATGACGAATTGAATTCTGCCGCTGAACCGATTGTTTGTTTGGGGGTTGAATGCCTTGTAGAGATTAGATTTGGTTCCTTTTCTTAAACTATTGTCGAATACACTGTAAAAAAACTCAGAAGCGTTTCGGCACAAGGTGGTAACGTTTCCGGAAATTTATAGTAAACATTGTGTTCTCCTCAGTTACTTGTTATTTCGGAATCGTTACACGTATTTTCGGGAAAATATTCAAAGCGGTGAATTATTCTGAAGAAGTCAGAAACGTTACATTCCATACCGGAAATGTTTTCGAATAGGTAGTGTAAAATGATGGTTACTGAAAAATTCGGAAATGTTAACACTCATTCCGTGTAAAGTTTTAAAATGGAATTCGAAATGAAGTAATATTTGCGCATGCTCATCTATTTCGACCTATTGCACATGTCATTATCACGTGATTTCTATTGTTTTTGAGAGGAAAGACAGCTTAAAACAGATGCAGATGCAACGTATTTATATGAGCTGTAAGTATTCTGTTTTATAATTTCTTTTATTTGAGAGAACAATATGCTTTAAAAATAATTAATATTATTAGATTCTATTTTATTGCATATTAATATTACATTTGCAGTTATTCTTTTGTTGTATACACAAAGTTAAATAACTCGTTCGTTAGTTTCTTTATAATCTTGTTCCATGAATCTATAATAAATATTAGATATTTGATTGATGAATAATAATGTAGTACTAGTATTAATGAAGTACAGATAGTACCGTATATACGTCTTTAACATCTTTTCGTTTTGAGATCGGTTCCGTTTCATAACTTTTCTAATGATGAAATGTATCGTTTATATGACAGAACAAATTCCTAATTTCACTTATACTATACGTTTTTCCTTCATTTTTTATGAATCAGATATTTATAAATAAATATAATTGAAAATTTGATTTATAAATCTATAAATAATTCTTTTTTTAAATCCATCCAAATTTCATGCTGTACACAGATACATATGCATTATGAAAATGCCTTATTTCCCAAAATAGATGTATTATTTTTAATACCTTTAAATAAATATATTTTTTAATCTTGTAAGTATAGATATTATGTCAAAAGATTTCGCATCTGTAAATAATTATTTTATTTTATGAACTGTATACTTATAAAAATTTTTTTTTCTCAGGTTATCTCAGCACTTCTCAAGTTATACGAATAAAATAATACCTTTAAATGAATATATTTGGAAGCATGATAGTTGTAAAACACTATATTAAAAATATTTACAAACAGACAAAACATTTTTATCAATATATCTATTTATAAGTATACAATTCGTGAAAATAAAACAATTACCACAGATATAAAATATTTTCGAATAGTATAACTATTTACAAGTTTTAAAAAAAATGTTGAAAGGTATTACTAAAATCTATCTATTTATAAGTATAGGGAAATTAAATATTTTCATTGAGTATCTATTTAGAGGATGTAACTCATGAGGTTGCATTTAAAAAAAGAATTATTTATAGATGCAGAAATCAAATTTTCAACGTTATTTATTTACAAATATCTGATTCATAAAAACTGAGTGAAAAACGTATAGTATAAGTGAAATTAGGAATTTGTTCTGTCATATAAACGATACATTTCATCATTAGAAAAGTTATGAAACGGAATCGATCTCAAAACGAAAAGATGTTAAAGACGTATATACGGTGCTATCTGTATTCATTAATACTAGTACTACATTATTATTCATAAATCAAATATCTAATATTTATTATAGATTCATGGAAGAAGAGTATAAAGAAACTATTGAAAGAGTTATTTAACTGTGTATACAACAACTTCTAAGCTTGTTGTACTTGTAAACTTGTAGTACTCTGTTCCTACAAAGGAAAATTTGGAAGCCTCTCTTCAGTAGAAGGACATACTCTCAAATTTGGAGTTATTTTAAAATGACAGAAGTAAGAAGTATTTGCCATAGAATTAAGTTTTTTCAAAGTTTATTTCACCTGCATAAATAACTTTAAAGTGATATCTTGAGTAGCAGTCTAATAATAAAAGGTGAATAATAAAACGAGTTCAGAAAAATAAATGTTTCCACCAGAAATTACAAAAATTTTATAATATTGCTAATTCTAGCGTATAATTCATTTACAACAGCGGTTCCCAACCTGGAGTACGCGTACCCCTGGGGGTACGTAAAAATAATATCGGTAATGGCGGAAGTCACAAAAATGGTTTAGCTGAAAACAAATAATGAATAGGTTGATAGTTTTGAATTATAAAGTTAGCCTCATGTGTAAGTCCAACATGTTACATTCAAAATGAGGGTAAAGGCCACTAGAGCTAATAATTCATTTATAATTCAATGTCATTAGCTCCGCCCACTGCTAATCATATTGCAGAGTATTAATAGTATAGACGAGTATAATCATATTGCAAATATATTTTCCCCAATCTTCACGAAAACTTCCATTGATCGTTATACAATATTCTTTTTCTACCTCTCTTTTTCTTATTTTTTCTTTTTAAAAATGCAAAACGCCTACATTACGTCAGAGCTGTTGGTTTAATTTTCAATTTTAAAAGCGTTGAAAAGCATGCCCTTATTTTCGTTTTCGAATAGGCGGAGTTATATCATTAACGTATATTAATTGGAAAGCTTCCTTCCCTTTAATGAGTATTTAACTTATGTCTACTTATTAGTTGAATGATTTGGTTTTCTCTTTAAATTGGATAACTCGTTGCAATCCGGAATTCTTAAGAGTACTTGCAACTGCGACTGAAATTAATCTGATGATTCTGGAACTAAAAGTTCCAGATTATTTTTTTAGGAATGCAAGAGAACCTGGGCGTAGCTGTTATAATAGGCCCGTTCTGAATACTAATAAACCTAATTCTTTAAATAAAACTGAAAATATCAGTGCTCCCTTAATCAATAGGAAATATAATAATGCATAATTCTTGAAATCTGGATTTTCATTCATGTGGGATGAAGATTTTAATAGTATGGGGGAGAAAATAGGGGGTGGTGGGTGTTAATGATAAATAGGGGGTACTCCGAAATGAAGAGTCTAAGCAAGGGGTAGGTGAAAGAAAAAAGGTTGGGAAGCGCTGATCTACAAGATCATACTTCATAGGATCATTTCTATAGTATGCTTAGCGAGTTCGCTCACCGAACTTCGCAGAAAACCCAACCACGATGATGTGGATTAGGGTTTCACCTCGAGCGAATGTAATATTATTTTTATTTAAAAGCATATTGTTCTCTCAAATAAAAGAAATTATAAAACAGAAATACACAGAAACATTTCCGATGTATACAAAGACATTTCTGATGTATGCAGAAACCTTTCCGATGTATACAAAAACATTTCCGATATATGCAGAATCGTTACTGAATATCTGACTGAAATATAAAGAAACGTTTCCGAAATGCACGTAAATGTTTCCAAAATATACAGAAACATTTCTGAATATCTGACCGAAGTATGCGGAAACTTTTACGAATGTCTGACCAAAATATGCGGAGACATAACAGAACCGATGGGCTACATTGCTGCCCCACCAGATAGAGTAACGTTTCCGCGTTTTTTTTACAGTGTAGGGAAAAGGAATAAGGGCCTAGATCGTACGTCAAAAACTCCTCAAGGTCTTCATCCGAATGCTTTGCAACCGAAATTCATTGGAACATTTTAGAATCATTAATAGTCAACGGTTGCTTAAAATGGTTAATTTTCATATTACATCGATACAGGGCCATAATTCCCGTTTTTTACAGTTTTTTCTCTTTTATCCACTCCCAATGTTACCGCCTCTTAGAATACGAGCTCTCCGTAGGAGTAGCACCCTCGACTCATGAGAGTAGCTGGATCTGCCCCACTGCTCCCACCTTCCCCTGGTGTCGGATCCGCACTTTTCCTCTACCTCAAATGCATAAAATATAGTCAAACATATAATCTTTAGTAACATTAATAGTTAACATTTTCGTAAAATGATTAGTTTCTATGTTACATTGACATACAGTACCGTAATTCCCGTTTTTTTACAGTTTTTAGTTTTTAACACCCATTTTTGAAGCACTCTCACGGCTAAACTATTGATCAGAGAAAAAACTTTCAGTACATAAAATGTAGGAAATTTTATTTTCTTTAATTCATATACTGCCGACTTTCATGTAAAATGCATAATTTTGGAATTATTTTGATAAAACGGAGAAAAGTCCGTTTTTTTAAACGTTTTTTGTAAGAAAAACGTATTTCCCGGAAAAAATTTTGTTGGAAAACCTCGGATTCGTGTTCAGCGACCCAAAAAACATAAAGGGACCCTCCCTAAAAAACTACACCAAAACTTTCCTTTATTTTCTACCAAATTACTGGACTATTGGAGAATTTTGTGATCTGTGAAACCTCAACTAATATAATAAACTGTTTTCTTTAATTGATATGTGTCTATGAGTATGTGATTCGCTTAGAATACCCTAAAGTTCGACATTTACCGTTATTTTTTTTTAAACAATTCGACGACTGCGCTTATACTCAATGTCATGCTGGTAAAAAATATTACTAGCAGTGCATTTTAGTTTTGGAAGTGCCGGCTGATATGTGAAGAAATATGAAGCGGTATGAAACTGCTATTGCTGGGGTTTCGTATCGGACGGTGAATAAAGTTTCTGGAGGAGATTGTGATTTTTTGTTAGTGGGAGTGGAATGTTCTTCAAACTCTTCTGGAAACCTACTAAAATCTTGAAATTGTTGATCGTGCACGAAGAATATGAACCTTCGTAACATATATATATATATACATATATATATATATATATAATATATATATATATATATATATATATATATATATATATATATATATATATATATATATATATATATATATATATGTTATATAAAAATTTTATTTCGCATTATTCCTTTAAATTAATCTAAATTCTGACATAGTCATTATATCCTTAATTCTTAATCATATTTATTCCTATTTAATGTCCTTTTAAAAGTAATAACACGTTTATCAATAATTATCTCATTCCAAATCTTAATCTAAAACTTTAAGTTTATTCGTAACTTTTATCAACTCCCCAATCTATAAAATTCTGAAAGACGCTTGTTGTGATTTCGAATGTTTTTACACTTTCCGGCGCGGAGTAAATCTGTTTGTTTAAGGATGAAATGATGGACTGACACCAGAATTTAAAAACGAATTTATTAGAAAATAAAAACTTGCTTATGTTCCCGTACTTTATAAAAGGAAACTTTTAATTAAATATTCTTGGTGCCGTTTGACAGTTTTGGAATTAAAATTAAGTGTATTTTTTGTGGACACCGCCCGTTAAAGGGTTAAAAGCCTTTTTTTATTTTTTATTCCATGCTTTGCTTCGGTATTTTTCACGTCAAAATCAATGCACAGCTACGATATAGATTCTTTCGTGTTAAATCTTCTCCATCGCACCACATTCGCTTAGCTTAATTTCGTCTGTCACTCATTGGTTCCTGCATACGTTACGTCGTTTTCAGTAACTCTACGTTAACAAAATATACATTAACAATACGTTAACAAAAATGGCTTGCAAGCTTTTGGAGAGCAGATTTTTGTCGTATTTGGAAGTGCTGACCAAAGCGTTAGCTGGTGTTCTACTGACTTAGAATTTCACAACAGCCTCTTAAGATCTATTAAATGATGTAGTGAGTTATCGTCAAGCGTGAGGGATATAAGTCTATACCTGATACTGTGGGAACTATTACTGCCATCGTTCCGGGTTGTTAATAAACAATTTATCTGGAAATTGGCTGCCATTATTGAAGAAATTAGTATGGTGTTTCATCATTGCCTAACCTCCTCGCCATGATTCTTGATTACGACTGCAATAAGTCACCATCTTTAACAAACTGCCATTTTCTCGTGGAATATTAAATCATCTTCGTAAAAAGTTTATATATATATATATATATATATATATCGAAACAAACATCCCAAATAAAAAAACACCTGGAAATTCGGAAAGCGCAAACGAAAGAATCAAATTATTATAGGTTGTTACAGAAAATGATATTCTACGACTAGGCTATAAAGTAATACATTAGATTTTCTTGCCAGGTGATACTGAAACAAATAAATAAATACGATAAATAAATATAAATCTCATTAATAAAATTTTCCATTTATTTAGGGATTTTTACAGACCACCATTTATACATGTAAGCGTTAAAGAAATATATAAAAAATTCTAACCCGAAAAATTATGTAATTAAAAGTTAATTAATTAATTAATTAATTATCAATTATTTATTAATTATTGATTAGTTTACTTTATTTATTTAATTTATTCTATTTATTTAATTTATTCTATTTATTTAATTTATTCTATTTATTTAATTTATTTAATTTATTTAAATTTTATAAACAACGTGCTTACTTTTGCCTTGCAAGTCAATACTATACTACTATTATATCTATTAATAATAAGCGATCTTACTTTCTTTGACGTAAAAGTCCAATTATAATTTCAAAAATGCGAATAAATTCTTTGAATTTTCAAAAAGGATAGAGAAATGCAGTATCTCTGAAATTGGTGCATTAGCGAAAAAACATTTTCCAAATATACAAGTAAAAAGACCTTATTTATGTACATTTTAATGACTATTTAAATAGAAATAATATGGATATTATATTTTCAATATATATTGTTTGCAATTGCAGTTTTGTTTTATTTCTGATGTCGATGTGTATTATTCGTTATCTGATAACTGGAGTTTGGATAAATTAAAATTTATTTATCGAAAGTGTATTCTTATGACTATTAGCTGTAAATAACGGACTCCAAATTGGAGAGAACCCCTGATATCAGCTGTTTATAAAATAATTAATATCTCAAAATCTATTCAACGAGCTTTCTGAAAATTTGTATTTAGTCTAATTGAAGATATGTAGAATTTTTTAATTGTGTCATACATGGAGGTTATTACAGAAAAAAAGTAAAAGTTTGATTTTAATATGGAGTTAATATCTCCTAAATCACTTTAAAGAGGAATTAAAAGCAAACGCTAGGAAAAAGTGGTCTGAAACGGGGACAGCTGATCAAATGGGAACGTTAGAATTCTCAATGATAAGTGTTGCAATCTTAAGATATAACATGTTACTATCATTTATTGTTGCCAATATACCATTTTGAAATATGTTATTGACAATTTTCATTGGTCAGTTGTTTTCCATAAAGTTTTCAAATTTTGCCTGTTTTTCTTTTCTATTTTCGTCGTGGATTGTATCGGAACTGATCAAGCCATATTTCAAGAATCGAATTTAGTAAGTACAGCAATGATTCTTCTAGATTTAAGTTACATTTTAACATATTGTTTGATAAATTATCTTGAATCTATACAAAGTGACGCCATATTTTTTAGCATACGTCATTCTCTGCTGATACAGGGACATGAATGGTCTTCCAAAACGGGGACGTTCTCGTTTTGGAAGACCACGGAATATGTTACTGTATAGTCCAATTTTCGGACAAATTAGCAGTATTATGATTTTTATTAAGTTCTTTAATGACGTGTAAACGTTTTATTTGAGCATAATGTCTGATTGTAAAGGTTAAAAATATTTCTGTAAAAAGGGAAATGACAAGAAAAGAAGTAAAACTGTTATACTAACATCATCTCCTTATAAAGCAAAGCTGGAAACTATAGAGCAGGTGAAAAATGAAAAAAGAATTAGAAACAGGACATTATTTAAGAAACACAATAAACCTGATTCCACTACTCCTAACACTCAAACACCGAAGAAAAGAAAATTGACGAATCAGTGATATCATCTAATGCGGAAGAAAATGATAACGATGATGATTGCATCTTCTGTAATGAACTGTTCAAAGAGCAAAGAAGCTGAAAATTCAAAGGACAAATAAGGGTGGATTGAGTGTAGCAACTGTAGAGGTTGGACACATGAAGCCTGTTCAAGTGCTGAAGAAGGATATGATAATTTCATATGTGGATTGTGCAAATGATTTTTTTTCTGTAGCAATCTATTATCTGTTGAAAACAATAATAAAAACGATACTTTGGTTTGTATTCTTTTTCTGTATTCATAACTTATTTTTTTGTTGTCTAAATAAACTTTTTGATGAAATTTCACATTAGGCTTCAATTTTATGTTATTTCATATGAGTACCCTATTTTACCCAACTTGTCTTCGAACATTTTCCATAAAAACATTTTTCCTGAATAACCTAATGATATTTTCTAACAAACAGCCTTGAGTCCCGATGGTTTAGGAGATTTTTTTCAGTTACATTACTTCTTCGATAGGCCAAAATACGTTAGAGTCTCCATTTTGGACAACTTTTCCCTATTTTTTTTACACGACTACTTGCAGAAAAGGAGAATAATGTTTTTGACCGTAGAGAATGTAGCATCCTTTATTTCCCGACTAGCCGACCCGCCCAGCGTTGCCCGGGCCTGTGATAAAACCTTAAATAAACCCCAAAAATGTATTATTTTATATATTTTACCCGATTTTGTAGGAATTTATATCTCTAATGACAAAATCGCAAAATCGTAAAAAAACATTTACTTCTTTTTTCAAGTAGTATCGTTATATAGTTTTAAAAAAATAGCTTTTGTTGTCCAAGCCCTTTGAAATTTTCAATGGCCATAAATAAAACGGTTTTAAAGCGCGTGTAAAAATTACGTCAGAAATACACTCATGTCCAAAATTAAGGTCATAAATATAAAATCTGCGAAAATTGGTGAACTGCGTTGCCACGAAATTTGGCACAGAGGTATATTACAATGGGAGAAAGAATATAGCAACATAACAATATGGAAAGGATTTTAATTGTGAAATAAGATACAGGGCATATCAAACAGTGTTAAATCAGGAATCAGAGATAAAGCATTTACCTCGGGAAAAGTCTGCCTAATATGGAGTGTGACCACCGTGCACTGCTATACAAGCCTCACAACGAGCTCTCATACTGTTTATGAGGGTATCAATAAATGTTTGTTGTAACAAAGTCATTCTTCCAAAAGCACAGCTTTTAACTCGTTCTGGCGGGTCCTGGGTGTGGGGTTACGCTGTGCAATGGCTCTTTCTAGACCATCCCAAACATGTTCAATAGGATTGAGGTCCAGAGACCTCGATGGCCAATTCATACAGCGAATATCCTCTTCTTCAAGAAAATCATCAACAATGTGAGCTCTGTGTGGCATCTCATTATCGTCCATAAAAATTAAGTCTGGGCCTACAGCACCCCGGAACAACCTCACATAGGCTTCAAGGACGTCATCCCTATAGCGATGTGCATTGACAGTACCGCATTGAAGACGTGCAGTGGGGTACGGCTGCCCAACATTATGCCGTCCCAGACAAGGATTCCTTTGCCACCAAAACTGTCGATTTATTTTACGTAAGAGAGACGATAGCGAGCTCCACATTCTCTCCAGATAAAGATTCGACGAGAAACACTTTGCGTGGTGCATCGCGACTCATCACTGAAAAGAACACTCCCCTGTTCTTGTTGAGTCCAAGACTGATTTCAGCTCCACAACAACCGGACTCTCCTGTCCAATGCAGTTGAAAGGACACACACGATTGAAAACCGGGCATAAACGACCCTCTCTGCTAGACGTCTATATACTGTTTGCCTGGAATTTCTTATTCCAGACGCAGCAGTAAGGTCACGAACAAGCTGAGGTATCGTCGCCAGCCTATGTCGTCTTTCGCTTAATGCTAAATAGCTATTTTGTCCGGGTGTCGTTACTCTATGGCGGTCTTGGCCGGCCTTCCTGGTGACATTGGAATGGCCTAGGAAGAGCCATTGCACAGCGTAACCCCCCTGCCATGGCCCACCATGAGTTAAAAACCGCACTTTTGGAAGAAAGGGCTGTGTTACCACAAACATTTATTGACACCCTCAGAAACAGTACGAGAGCTCGTTGTGAGGCTTGTATAGCAGTGCACAGTGGTCACACTCCATATTAAACATACTTTTCCCGAGATAAATGCTTTATCTCTGATTCATGATTTAACACTTTTTAATATACCCTGTATCTTAATTCACAATTAAACTCTTTTCCATACTGTTATGTTGCTATATTCTTTCTCCCATTGTAATATACCTCTTTGCCAAATTTCGTGGCAACACAGTGAATATTCCATCAGTTTTCACAGATTTTATGTTTAAGACCTTAATTTTGGACATCAGTGTATTTTATCTGGTTGCAAAATAAATATGTTTTCTTTTCGCGTCGGGTTCGTAAAACATTAAAAAAAATAGTATTCATCGTCCGATCTCTCTGAAATTTTAATCGTTTATAAATATAACTGTTTCCAAGTCCTCTTTAACCCTTTCTGGCACAGACAAATTCTGTTCTTAAAATGCGAAATTACTGTCTGACACCGGAATTTGCAAACGACTTTTTTAGAAAATAAGAACTCCTTATTTTAAGCTTTCATTGTAAAAGCAAAACTTTATTAAAATATTCCTGGTGTCGAATGCAAGTTTGAAATTAAAATAGGTGTGCCCGGAGTGGGACCACTGTGCCGGAAAGGGTTAAAATTATGTGAAAATATATTCATTTTAAATAGTGAAAACGTTACCAGAAGCCAAGCGTGACCGCGGTAAGCATCCCGTTATTATGGGTTTTCGCCGAAAATATCTCAGATTTTAATTTTAAAAAAATACTTGTTCTCGTCCGAACGCTTCGAAATTCTCGTAGGAGATGTAAATCTGGTCTACCGAGATGTTCAAAAAAGAGTGTTTTGAAAGACGAACGTTTAGTAACTTTTAGCGCAAGAAAAAAAATCTCCTCGCAAGGCTCGAAATGACCTGCGTTCGCTGCTGTTTTTCAAAGGGTTAAAATACGTATTTAAAAAAAATAATTATACTGTGTATTAGAAGAAGGTTTTAGCTTTAAGAGTATATGTTTGGTTTATCTGTATCTCTAAAAGTGTTCTATTTACGGGCGTTGGGCGTATTAAACGTAAGGGAGAAAATATAAGCCCGGGAAAACGACCCTTTTCAAAAATGTTTTTCAAAGGGTAAACATGTTTTTTTTCGAATGGATTACGGCATTGGAGACGTAAAAGTGCGATCTTTTATAATATGCTTTTCTTTTTTAAATAAACTCACACAGAAGTCCACAGAATTTGGAACAGAATTTCGAAATAAAAGCATTCTTCATATAAAGGGTTCTTCGTTCTCTTACGATGCCGTAAATCGGGTTCTGGGCATACGCAAGTTCTGAAAGCCGACTCGCAAAAAATAGATGAGTTATTGATCAGTTTTTAATTAATATTTTTGATAATTTTCAAAGTATTACAATTCTGAAACAGGTGCACCAGGCCAGATTTTGGACTATACACACCTAAATTTTCAAACTTTTAGGTGGGCTAGATTTTTCTAGCCATCGCAGACAAACAAACACACACACACACACACACACAGAAACAGAGCGAAACTTTCTTCTATTAGTACAGATACAATAGGAACAGGTGAATGGATTTTAATAACTGGAATACCGAAATGTTTCTCTTTGCTGTCCACATGTCATAGGCTATCGTTATACAGGGTGTTCTAAAAGGTCTTTCCCTGATTACAAACTGCATTCATATCCGCTATATATAAGATAGACATGTGAAATTGATGACAATATGTTGGAAAACTAAGTTTTTGTTGCAAGTTTCCGTAACGTGGCTGTAGCAGTGTCCAGAAAACCGAAAATGTTCACAAATCAGAAAAAAATCTCTGTATGTCCTCTGGTGTCGTGAGACCCTTTTGGTATTTGTAGTTCACGTGAAGCTGTGTGAACTGATTTCGTGGATGTTCGCGTAATAGACTGTCTCACTTCTTCCACCCTTCAGCTGAGGTTAATGATCGGCCAGTACTCGGTTCGTGGTCTGGTTTCCTGGACACTGACCAGCCTGTTAGATTACAGACACGTTACGAAATCCTGCAACTGAAACACTCGGTTAGTTTTCCAAAATGTTGGCACCAGTTCCACATGTCTATCTTATATACAATGGATATTAATAAATTTTGTAATCAGGTAAGAAAAAACTTTTCAGAAACCCTGTATTGTCTATGTTTCTTCGTAACTATCCAAAATGCTTATAAATTTTTGTTGTATTAAAAAGTATTTTTATTATGAAAATAATATATCACCAAACGTAATAAAAAGTTAATAAATATATAATCAACAAATTAAAAAAAATAGAATATAGAATAGTATTGCTTTAATTGCAGAAATCCCAAATGGTCCGCCAACTGTATACCAATAATTTTTAACAGACAATTTCATGGTAGATTTCTACAGCATTTCCGCAAAAATTTACCTCCGAAGGTGGTTTCTGCGGAATTTGTAAGAAAAATCTAAAAATAAAAATTTTCTAAGAAAATACTGGTATGTAAAAAGCGGACCAGCGTGATTATATCATGATAAGGGAATATTTTCGCTTTTCTTTTCTTTGGTTTTGTTTCAGTTAGAAGTAATTGGTGTAATAGCATGCATCATTTTTAGTAGCTTTTTTGCTAATAAAATGGTTACTTCATGAAATACGAACTCAGAAAAGATAATTTTTTACTTAATCCTTTAGCGGGTGGTGTCCACAAAAAAGGACAGCTAATTTTAATTCCAAAACTGACAAACGGCACCAAGAATATTTAATTAAATTTTTCCTTTTATAAAGTATGGGAAAATAAGCAAGTTGTTATTTTGTAATAAATTCTTTGGTAAATTCTTGTGTCAGTCCATAATTTCTTCATTTTAAAAATAGACTTACTCCGCGCCGGAAAGGGTTAAAAGGTGACATTAAAATAAATAAATAAATGTTAAAATCTGTAAACATTAAAATACACATTTATTTAAATATCCGAGTACTTCCGCAACCTTCATAGGCTGAAAATTTCTTTTACTAACGTCTTGATCATCCAAATCTTTCTCCTCACTTGAGTTGGGGAGTCTATTATTCCTTGGGTATTGCCAGAAGTGGTTCCCATAGATACTTTGGATGAATCTGTCATAACTTGAAACATATGTAGGAAAATATTATTGGGTGTTTATCTTTTTAATATGTAGGTTATTTAACCATATACTAGCCATATTGTGTGATAATGTATCGTTACATACTTGATTGCCCTTGCACAGAATATCTATGAACTAGCTGATAATAGATATATACGAGGTATATTGTATGACACTGTATTGTTACATACTTGATTACCCTTACACAGAATATGTATGGACTCTTCGATAATAGATGTTACTAGGTATAAAAGAGACATGCGCCGCAGGCGTCCCGGTGCGGGACGCACCGCACACAATCGACCACCGTTCCCAAGTCCTGAGAGACTTTTACTGCGCCAGTAGCTTTGTCTCGCTACGGCGCTACGGCCGGCCAGAGAGCCGCACCTCACTGCGGACCCTGTAACCTAGTACCCACGGGTCGATGACATAGGTCACTAGGACAGTAACCCCACTCTGGGGAAACTCCCCACAGGACGAACCCGTGGCAAACTGGCGAAGGCCACCCGCCGACCCCGTCACCGAAACCCCACTTGGGGAAACGGTTCCCAAGTCGTCGTGCTGCCGCGACAACTTTTGCTTTCCCACAGAGGTCGAACGTTGACATGCTATGTAAGCGAGCAACTAGCCTCTTCCTCCGTGAGGTTCACATATCATACACTACTACATATATATAACTACTACAAATAAACACAACTACAGATATATCACTATAAAATGAGCAGTCCTTCTCCAAGGAGATACCCGCGAGGCATCGAGATCCAAGCGACACGGTATCCTTTGGGAGGTCACGCTCAGAAACTACATGTATCACTACTACATATCACAACTACATATATATCACTACAAAAGAGCAGTCCTTCTCCAAGGAGATACCCGCGAGGCATCGAGATCCAAGCGACACGGTATCCCTTGGGAGGTCACGCTCAAAATGGAGAAGAAAGATCCACTACCGGACTCTGAGGGATGTGGACCCCCTCAAGCGCGCTAAAGATGTTACTAGGTATATTGTATGACACTGTATCGTTATATACTTGATTGTCCTTGCACAGAATATCTATATTGTTAAATAATAAATGTCCAAATAATATATGGTTAAGTATCCTAAAAATTAAAAAGATAAACACCCAAATAACTTGTCTCTACATTTGTTATTTACACTAGTTATTTACAGATTCAGTCAAGTATCAATGGCAACAATCAAGGAATAATGGACTCCCCCACCTCAAGCGAGGCGAAGGGTTTCGATGAGCAAGATGGTAGTAAAAGACATTTTCTCCTGGATGAAGGCTGCGTATGCAGCCGAAAATACTCTGAGGTTTAAATAAATGTATATTTTACTGCTTACAACTTTTAACATCCATTTATTAATTTTAATGTTATCTTTTACATAAGAAATGAATTTTTTTGAGTTATAATTTATGATTAACTGAAGGTGAATTTTGCATTTTGGTCTAAGATTTAAAATGCCTCCTGTTTACTGTTATTTCTGTCAGAATAAGTAAAAGATATTTTTTATACAACAACTGTACATTTATTTTACCATGAATCTAAAATACAAATTTTTAAAATAATAAAATATTCAGCTTTCGTAGAATAAAGTATTTTGGGAGTAATCCCTTGAGTTCATTTCCCGGTTGCATTAGAACTTTCTGTAGTTTCGGTGAAACCTGATTTCTAATGCAAGATGTTCATAGAATCGGAGATACTCTTGTTATCTTGTTAGCTATTTCGGTAGAAAAAATAGGAGAATAAGAATGTATAACATAGAAGTAGAAGTGTTAGTATATATTTAAGTGTGATAATATTTTCTTTGTTGTTCTTCTTTCAATACAGATAATATATATAATATGAATGTAGCATACGAATATTTTTCATTCGAAATAAATTGCGAATTTTTCATTCTTATTGTTTAACTTAATCGATGGAAGAATATAAGAGAAATACAATGTGGGAAAAAATGGAAAAAAAGAACACAAGAAGTAAGACTATCAAAAAGCTAATACCTTAAATATGTAAGAAATTAATGATGACAACAACTTAAAAATAAATTATATAATGTGCATTTGCACATTTCTCTTACTCGATTGATACTTGAATCAATTTCTTTTCTAGTATTTGAATCAGAATAAGTAATAGATGTTTAGTTTTCTCCAGGCCTGCACATTTATTTTACCATGCAGCTAAATGCAATCTTTTAAAATCATAAAAGATTCATTTTTTTTTAATAATGACTTTTGGGAGTAATTTCTTGAGTCGTTTTCTGTGTTATGTTAGAACGTTTTGTAGTATATCGCTGATACCTAATTCTTAATGCATGACATTCTTAGAATCGAAGATAATCTTGTTAGATAAATCTATTTCGGTAGACCAAAGAAGGGAATAACAATATACAACATAGAAGTTTCATAATATACACTCTAAATAAAAAAGAGTGACTATTCACTCCGGAGAAGTGAAAATTCACTCTATCACAGAGTCAAAAATATCCAAATCTCTTTAGAGTGACTATTCACACTAAGTAAAAGTTAAATTGTTAATTCGCTGAAAAAGTGGATATTCAGTCCTGGAAAGTGAACATTTACTCTTAACACTTTACCGACCGGTAGCGGTTCGAACATACTATGCCCTTTCACCGCCCGGTCAGCCGCAGATCGTCCGAGACACCGGCTTGGACACCGGCCTAGACTGACGCGCGGGAATACCGTAATTTCGGGTGTATAGTCCGCAGCTCAAAGAGTCGTTTTTCGACCCAGAAATATTATTTTATAAAATGTAACTTAAAAGATCGCTGTAAATATTTATCTACAATTATTGAATAAAATTTCTGGGTCGAAAAACGACTCTTTGAGCTGCGGGTTATACACCCGAAATTACGGTATATGCGCTTTTCTTAAACTCTGGTAAAATTGTACGCTTCGTGTTATTCTAGGGTAACGAAATTTAATAAAATCTTTTACTTTAACCCCTTGCGGACGAGCGACACGTATACGTGACGCATAAGATGCTCGGAATCCTCGATTATTCCCACCAGTTATTTTTTAATGTAAGATTTGCCTCATTAAATCTTAGCATTTCTGGGATTCAATTAGGTGAAATTTTCTGTTTTGAAAAACTGGTGGTAAAAGGTTAAAAATTCTGTAAAGGACGCTCGTCGTGAAGGGGTTAATCATATTAGTGTTAAACAATATTTATTTTATCTATTACAATCGTTTTCAGTTTATTATTTACATAATCCATATAACAATATTTGTCGAAAGAAGAAGTTGTTTAATATTTTTTTTTAAACTATGATAGCGCTCGAAACAGTCACCTTTGTGTAATGGGACGTTGCAGTATTTACAAGCGAAAGCTGTTCTAAAGGGCTAAAGCTTATAAAAAAGCACCGATTATCTGAATAAAGAATGCTTGCTGCTTGCTACTTGTCAATCTAACCTAACCAAATCTAACAGAAAGATCAAAAGTCGATTAATCGACGACCGGTCGGTAAGCGCTGGGGAGCAAACGGCGAATAGTCGACGGCCGGTCGGTAAGCGCTGGGGATCAAACGTCGATTAATCGACGGCCGGTCGGTAAGCGCTGGGGATCAAACGTCGATTAATCGACGGCCGGTCGGTAAAGTGTTAACAGGGATGAATAATCACTCTTTCAGAGGAATGACTATCCACTCTTGAAAAGGAGTGCGTTTTTTCACTGCTGATAGGAGTGAATAGTCACTCTTTCATATAAGTGACTATTAAAACTCTAATAAAAAGAGAAACTCTTGCACGCTTGCTCCCGGGTGGTCACCCATTCAAGTACTAACCGCGCCCGTTGCTGCTGGACTTCTGTGATAGGACGAGAACTGGTATCTTCAACGTTCTATAGCCGCTGGCAGTGACAAATGTTTTTATTACATTTTTTAGCTTTATTTCTTTTGTAATATTCGTTCACAATCATTGAACTTGTGTAGAAATCACACATATTAACGGTGATTCTTAACTGTGTAAATTACAAAACCGAAACTTTTTTTTTTTTTTTTTTTTTTTTTTTTTTTGTAGCGGAAGGCCGGGCAAAGTCGCCAGGGTGGGCAAAGTTGTCACCGAATATAATGACGTCACCAGAGCGCTGGCATTGCGTGGTTTGCGCTCAAACGTTTGTTGGCAATGAGTAACCAGGCAATCGTTGAAAAATGTGGTTCCGTGTTTTATAATTTTAGAGCGGGGTTTTCCAGTTTTTGAAGTTTGTGATCTAAGGTAAGTGGCTTATATTACATACAATTAACAATAACCTGTTTTATTTGCAATTATGTATTGAATGTGTAAGGAAAGAGCATGTTTTAAGTTCACATTGGTGGGTGACTGGCCGCTGATTGTTCATTAGTTTCCACTGTAGAACGTATTATCTGTCATGGTTCCCAAACGGGGAAAGTGGTCAGGGTAGTGGTCGTTTGATTGGATCAAGTGATGAAGGTTGGATCAGGTGCAATGTTAGTCACCTCTGTCCTCATGAGGACTGTTCACTTCGCGATGAAGATGAGGTGGAGTTCATTTTCGAAAAACGCAGTGTTTGATTCTGATTTATAATTTTTTATTTGGGTTTGTCAAACTCATAATCAATATTCATACCATTTTCAATCTTTCATTAAGTTTCATACGATTTTTTATGACAATAAAAATGTTCTAATCATTTAAATAGTGTTTTCAATCTTTTTACACCTGTAGGAAAAAGTGGCCATGGAGTGACCACTTTGCCCGTCTAGGTCGGGCAAAGTAGTCATTTTGACATTTTTTGGAAAAAAAAACAAATTCTCACTTCCACTTTATTATTTCGTAAAAATTATGAATATCCTTACACTTCTAAGTAGTCACTCTAGTTCTATGAAAATTGTCAGTTATGTATATGTATTTTAAGGGGTAACAAAAAATCCCAAAACCTTAGGGTGACCATTTTGCCCGGCTTTCTCCTACCATATAATACATTTTCGCACATCTGGTTTGACATAAATTCCATTACAATAAAGAAGTTATTTATTTATTCATTCATTTTATGTTGCTAATAATGTTTCTATAATTATATTGATTCATTTATTATTTCAATGGCTCTTTCAGTTTTTTTTTCAATCGTACTACTATACATACGCATGCGCATCATGAGTGGGCATATTTTTCAATTTTTCCATTCACACTCTTCTAAATACTTCTTCCTTTGGCTGGGAAGAATTCGGAGATTTTATGCCCTTTGCATAAATCCTTTGTATACATACTTTGGTATAAATCAAAATGGGATATATAGTATATTTCGTATACTTTAGATTTGGTATAAATACCCTAGAGACCCAACAAGTCAACCAATCGGACACTTGGTTTGGGAGCTACAGGCGTTGCAAAGCGTTACGTATGTACGTACGTACATACGTAATGTATGTACGTACGTGTGTACGTACGTGTGTATGTACTTACGTACATACACACAGACTCCGACTTGAAACGGATAAAACGGCTGACCTTTTTTGTTCAGAGGTTTCCTTCCATGAGATACAAATTTTCGATTTTCAAGAGATTACCATATTTGCACTAACTTTCGTTTTCTGTAGCCCCCATCATCTTGGATATTTTTTTCGTCAGTCCTGGCGAAAGCGGGAGATATTTCACTCTCGACAACGGAGTGAAATATTTCACTCCTTTCTAGGGAGTGGAAAATTCCACTCTTTAAAGATAGTATTTTTATAAAATTCTCTCCAAAAAGAGTGAAAATGCCACTCACTCTTTCAAAGAGTTAATTTTTCACTTCTTCCAGTATTAGAGTGTATTTAAGTCTGGTAATATTTTCTTTGTTATTCTTCTTTAATACAGTTAAAATATATATCAAAGTAGCATACAGACAGGGGTGCAAAAATCTAGCCAACAATGAGCTGATTCCCACCACTAAATTTTATTAGTATTTTTCGTCAAATTTTATTAGTATACTTCGTCTAAATTATATCAGTATTCTTGATAGGCGAAGAATACTAAAATTTAGTAGTGGGAATCGGCCCATTGGCGTCTAGATTTTTGCACCCTGTATACAGATATTTATTCATTATAAATAAAATTGCCAAATTGCTAATAAATTTGCTAAAATTGCAGTTGCAGATTTTTCTCAATCAATTAAGATTAATTTAAATTTCTTTATGTCATGTTGTATAGAAGATGTTCAATTTTTCCAGGACTATATATTTAGTTTATCATGAAACTAAAATGCAAATGTTTAAAATCATAAAAAAATTAGCTTATATACGATAAATTCTGTTGAGATTAATCTCTTGAATCTATTGCCCTGTCTCATTAGAACTTTTTGTAGTTTCGGAGAAACCTGATTATTATTACAACAGATTCTTAGAATCGAAGATACTCTTGCCAGATAAATCTATTTCGGTAGATGAAAGAAGGTAATACGAATGTATAACGTAGAAGTTTCTGAATATAATTAAGTCTGATAATCTTTTCTTTGCTGTACTTGTTTCAACAGAAATTAAACATGTAATATCAAAGTTGCATACAGTTGTTCCTCAGAAATAAAATTGCTAATTTTCCATTTTATTGTTTAACTTAATCGATGGTAGAATATAATAAAAATACAACGTAGAAAAAAGGAAAATAAGAAAAGAAAACAAATAGTAAGACTGTCCGTGTATCAGCTACCAAAAAGCTACTACTTTAGATGTGTAAAAAATAATGACGACAATAATTTAAAATGAATTAAAAAAGTGTGTGCTTGCCTCTCAGTCGATTGATTATTAGGGTCAATTATTTACTATTATTTGGATCAGAAAAAGTAGAGGATGTTTATTTTTTTAAAAGACACTGCATTTATTTTATCTTGAAACTAAAATGCAAATTTTTAAAATCATAAAAAATTCCGCGTTCGTAAAATAAAATCTTTTGGGAGTAATCTCTTGAGTCCATTTTCCTGTTATATTAGAACTTTTTATAGTTTCGGCGAAGCCAGATTCTTAATGCAAGATGTTCTTAGAATCGATGATACTCTTGCTAGATAAATCTATTTCGGTAGACAAAAAAGGAAAATAGCAATGTATAACATGGACGTTTCAGAATATATTAGTGTCTGATAATCATTACTATGTTCTTGTTTCAAAACAGATAAAATAAAAACATCAAAAAAGCATACAGATATTTTTTCATTAGATATAAAATTGCTAATTTTCTCTTTTTAAAGTGTAAATTACTCGATGGTAAATTATAAAAGAAAATTATGTGAAAAAAAGAGAAAATAACATAAAAAGGAAGACTGTATAAAAAAAGAAGGTATTTCAGCTTTCATGATCTACGGAAACGTCAAAAGCTGAAGATTGGAGTAATCGTAACATAGCTTTATTTAATTATTTATTTATTTCCAACAATTTCCTACAAGCTACGATTTTAGAAATGTACAAAATAATGATGACAACAATTTAAAAATAAATTATAAAATGTGCAGTTGCACATTTCTCTCAATCGATTTATTAGTAGTGTCATTTTTATTATTATTATTTGAATTCGAGCAAGTAGGAGATGTTTAGTCTTTTTCGCTGGACTGTACTTTTATTTTACTAAAATGCAAATTTATAAAATCATAAAATATTCAACTTACGTACGGTGAAGTCTGTTTGGAGTAATCTCTCGAATTCTTTTCCCTGTTACTTTATAACCTTCGGTACTTTTGTCGAAACCTAATCTTTAATGTAATTCATGTACAGAATCAAAGATACTTTTTTAGATAAATATATTTCGGTAGAAGAAAGAGAGGTGAAAATAATGTATAACATAGATGTTTCAAAACATTATTTAAGTCAGATAATCTTTTCTTTGTTGTTCTTATTCTAATACAGATGGAATGAAATACTTTATGTAATAGTATACGTACGGTGAAGTCTGTTTGGAGTAATCTCTTGAGTTCTTTTCCCTGTTACATTACAACTTTTTGTAGTTTCGTCGAAACCTAATTTTTAATGCAGTTCATTTACAGAATCAAAGATACTTTTTTAGATAAATCTATTTCGGTAGATGAAAGAGGGGGGAAAAGAATGTATAACATAGATGTTTCAAAACATTATTTAAGTCAGATAATCTTTTCTTTGTTGTTCTTATTCTAATACAGATGGAATGAAATACTTTATGTAATAGTATACGTACGGTGAAGTCTGTTTGGAGTAATCTCTTGAGTTCTTTTCCCTGTTACATTACAACTTTTTGTAGTTTCGTCGAAACCTAATTTTTAATGCAGTTCATTAACAGAATCAAAGATACTTTTTTAGATAAATCTATTTCGGTAGATGAAAGAGGGTGGAAAAGAATGTATAACATAGATGTTTCAAAACATTATTTAAGTCAGATAATCTTTTCTTTGCTGTTCTTATTCTAATACAGATGGAATGAAATACTTTATGTAATAGTATACGTACGGTGAAGTCTGTTTGGAGTAATCTCTTGAGTTCTTTTCCCTGTTACATTACAACTTTTTGTAGTTTCGTCGAAACCTAATTTTTAATGCAGTTCATTTACAGAATCAAAGATACTTTTTTAGATAAATCTATTTCGGTAGATGAAAGAGGGTGGAAAAGAATGTATAACATAGATGTTTCAAAACATTATTTAAGTCAGATAATCTTTTCTTTGTTGTTCTTATTCTAATACAGATGGAATGAAATACTTTATGTAATAGTATACGTACGGTGAAGTCTGTTTGGAGTAATCTCTTGAGTTCTTTTCCCTGTTACATTACAACTTTTTGTAGTTTCGTCGAAACCTAATTTTTAATGCAGTTCATTTACAGAATCAAAGATACTTTTTTAGATAAATCTATTTCGGTAGATGAAAGAGGGGGGAAAAGAATGTATAACATAGATGTTTCAAAACATTATTTAAGTCAGATAATCTTTTCTTTGTTGTTCTTATTCTAATACAGATGGAATGAAATACTTTATGTAATAGTATACGTACGGTGAAGTCTGTTTGGAGTAATCTCTTGAGTTCTTTTCCCTGTTACATTACAAATTTTTGTAGTTTCGTCGAAACCTAATTTTTAATGCAGTTCATTTACAGAATCAAAGATACTTTTTTTATATAAATCTATTTCGGTAGATGAAAGAGGGGGGAAAAGAATGTATAACATAGATGTTTCAGAACATTGTTTAAGTCAGATAATCTTTTCTTTGTTGTTCTTATTCTAATACAGATGAAATGAAATACTTTATGTAATAGTATATTAAGCACAATGAGGGATAAGACCTGTTTTAAGAGCGAGCTCTGTGCCGTGCTTGCTTCAGATGCCTGATCGGATTGTTCTATTATTATTATTATTATTATTATTAGTTTCGTAAACTAATTGCTGATTTTTAGAAAGTTAAATGAAATGTGTCAAGAATTAAATTTTTTTACTAATCCTTCCTTCCATGAAGATTAGTTACTGTACTTGCGCAAAGCCTCATTCAATTTCATGATCCTCGGAAACATCAAAAGCTGAAGATTAGCGTAATCGTAACACAGATCTTAATATTCAGTTTTTTTTTTTTTTTTTTTTTTTTTTTAAGTCTAATAAACAAAATATCTATCAGAAAAAATATTTAGTAAAATGTTTCTTAATTCTATGTGTTTTTTGTCGAATATCTGTTACAGAATGATATTTCTGATTTTATTTGAATTGGATAACTATTGAAAGATTGGCAGGTATCTGTTGTAAATTGCCAAATAGGGTAATTTCAAAACACCATATTCAAATAGTGAGAATTTGTAAAATGGTTCTTCCCTTTCTGATATTCGTGTATCAGCAACTAATTCTGTTTTAACGCCCTGAAAAAAATATTGCTGTTTACATTTATCCCAGAGACTAAGGGGAAAATATAAAAACGTGGTGTACTAGTAAATAAGCTATCATTTGAGTTAAACTCCTTCTAGACAATTTGGTTTTCTCATTAATTTGTTCTAGAGGATTGAAATAAAGTGGCAGACGAAACAAATTTAATGTATATTATAACAAATAAAATAGAAAATTCAGTCATTACTGAAAAGTGTGAAAATTTGTATACAATTACCCAACTGACCTTATTTTGTATCTATATTATAGAGAATCATTTAATGGAATCTTATTTGTAATATTTCACTATATTTTTCTACTCAAACTTTTTATACAGTGTTTAATTATCTTTGTTCATATATGTTCACTAATTATGTTTATTTTTCTACCATATTTGCTTATTTGTTTGGTGATATCATTCAACGAACTCCCGAATTTCCCATTAAGGTACATGATAAGGCTTCCAAACAATACAATAATCTCTGGTCAATATCTACGTATATCTGAAAACTCCAGAACCATTCATTTCCTAATGTTATGACGATGATTACCGTTTATTTTCTTTTTAAGCTTATGAACTTTTTTTTATGAGTATAGGAGTAGCGGTATGTCTCTAAATATAAGTTGTAAACCTGCAATCATCCTAACTCACGTGAGAATAAACAGGAAAAATCAAAATGAAGTAAAATGAATTAATATGATATTTAATCGAAATTTTCACTATGAAAAAGTGAAAATTTTATTACTTACCCATCATACATAGTATAGGGTAAGTCTTGTAATCATTTTGAAAATCGAAAAAAAAAAAAAACATTGACGGATTTACACGTTTTAGACACTGGAGATTAAGAAAAACATATTTTTAGAAAAACAAATTTGCCGTCCGTTTGTCTGTGTGTCTGTGTGTGTGTCTGTCAACGCTCTATCTCCCGAACAAATTGAGATAGAGACTTGAAATTTGGTATGTACTTAGTATCTAATAATGGGAAGAAACTTATTGAATTTCAGTAATTTCGATTATCCGGAACTATTTTTTTCAGACTCTTGAAATATTTGTTCTGATAAAAAGGTATATAAAATTTTTTGAAATTGTTTATTTTAAGGAGTGAATATAAAAGCAATACAAAAACATAAATTTTGCATAAAGAATGAAGTCGATCGAATAATTAGTCGCCGACATATTTGTAATCATATTTAGCACACTCTTCGAATTTTCATGACCCTGTATTCCATTCAATCTTCAATTCAAAGATATATTTTAAATGGAAATGAGACGCTTAATCCGACGCAGTAAACCGTCAGTTAATATGATTATCAATTTTGAAGTTATAAGGATGTTTCTTTTACGCAATTTAGTAATAGAGCATTTAAAGCTTATGACGTCATCAAACCACGATTTTATTCGAATTGAAATGCATTTTGTAAATAGTTTACACGTGTTTTATTTTCATATTTTATATTCTGCATATCCATTATGGCTAAGTATTATGGTGGCCCCCAAATTCTAGTTCTTTTTCTATGAATGGTTTTGCTTATTATCACATGCATCCCTTTTAATCTAATGTTATATAGTATTTCCCTTTGAATGTAATGTTCGTTTTATCTAATAATTCTCTGTTAAAAAAGTATTCCTCATCCAATATATCTTATTTGTATAATTTGTTCAACAAAATGATTTAATAAAGATCCTAATATCCCATTTAGGAACGGAATAACGCAGCCAGACTTTACTTTACTATTCTCTATTCAATATCTGAGGATATCCAGAATACAGAAAACTAATCAAGCACTAACCGAAACTAAACCGTTTCTAAAGATTATTTGTTTCCTTTTTAGATTATTCTGCAACCAAAACAATTAATTATCCTGATGGTATATATTAGTTGCATATTCGCATAGAAATATCTCATCAAGGCTGAGTTATAAAACGAAATTAATTTTAATCGATATAAAAATATCATAAAATGTCAACTTATAAAATTTTAGGTATTTAAATTGTTTCAAATAATTGGTATTTAGTACTTTAAGTTTTGTATTTTTTTAATATTAATTCGACATTATCTTTTTCAGCACACATTATATTTTTCAGCATGCCACATTTTTTTTTTTTTTCCTACAGGTTTCGGAAAATATGTTAGTGCAGCAAAAAAGGTTTTTTTTTCCATTTAGATATTTAAATATTGAGAATATATTGATGTTATATGAATGATGATATATGTATTTTGTTACGTGTGTTTCAAGGGCTCATTGATTTTCCCCTTTTGTTAAGTAAATTTGAGGATGAAAATTAAATTTGTAAAACTCAAAAGAAAAGATTGTCTCATCTATGTTTTCTGAAAAGATTAAACGATTTTTAGACTTTAACAATCACTTAAGGAACAAAATATGGTGTAGCAAATGTCTGGTGAAAAGTGAATATGTTTTTTTATTGAAGTACAGTTGTATTCATGGTTTTAAAGTTTGTTTTTCATAATATTTGTGAAAATTTGCACATTATTTTCCATAAAAACAAGTAGATTTTTTGCATGTCACTGTACTCTCACTCCAAAACATCACCGAATTGAAATGTGCCCAACATTCAACCCATCGATTTGTTATTTAACACATTGAAGAGCATGGGATATTTTTTATACACCACCTAATTTAAATTTAAATTTGAACCAGAATTTTTGAACACAACTTTAATTTTAAAACTTTGGTGAAAACGAAATCTGTAAAATTGCATTTCTTTACTTTCAAATAAAGTTAGCGAAACATTCTTGTGTCAGCATTACAAAAACACAATTAGTTGTCCCTGAATTGGTTAAGTGATTGTTCCACTGAAAAAAGCCTGTCATCTGTTCACAAATATCTGCATGCCATAGGAATGGGAAAATTTTGCCGTTTAAATTCTTTTATTCGTCCTTTTAAAAGATTCGTCCTAATAAAGAATTCGTCCTAATAATAGAAGAATTTCTCCTAATTCGTCCGAATATAAGAAGGGAATTAATGAGCACTTGAACTACATAACAAAAGAGCTACATCATTATATTACATCATTTCACTGTCAATATTTAAATATTTAAACAGAGAAACTGATGTTTTGGTAAACCAAAATGTTTTCTGTTCCCTCCATACTTTAAATATAGAAGTTAAATTCTTTATTTCACACATCATTATTCTGCTTGTTGCTGTATTAATAAGCATTACATTTAATTTCTGCCTTACAATTACTATTTTGTCTCTATCTGAATGAAAGCATATCTGGGTTTTGTGCATGTCCGAGTTGTTTCAGGGAATTATTACTCGTTTAAGTAAAATAACCCATTGCTAATTTTTGGGGGCATATGCGAGTTATTTCAGGAGATTATTCATCGTTTGTGTAACATCATTTATTACCGCTGTGTTTGAATGATTTTCTCTTTTGCGGAGATTATGTTTCGTATGACTGAACGACTGGTTTCTGGTACGAATCAACGCCCCCTGAATACTTGGCCTGAGCGATGGCACAAAAATGGAGGCTGACGTAGGTGGATTTTTATCCTCGTTTGTACGATCCCTTGAATTTGAAGACAAACAATTTCTAAAAGTTTTCTTTGGTTTACTTTTCTAAGATCAAGTAACTCAACGGAAACTTTTAGAAATTACTGGTGTGTAAATTCAACGGACTGTCATTGCTCAGGCCTAGTATTCAGGGGGCGATGTACGAATAAACGAATTATGATTATTAAAATACGAGCATTATTTTAAACAGTTTAATGAGTATTTCTCAAATGCCTCGATATTTTTTGTTTGGGTTGTCTCTCGCTTTTAACTATTTATAAAAAAATATTACAAAATTTTATAAAGATTCGAATAATGCAGAAAATTAATGCTTATAGCTTTAATTACATTACAATAATACTTTATTTTTTAAAATGTTGGAAATAACACTTTTAACAATTTATTAATGCAAAATTATTGTTTTTTATGTATGTTTGTTGAGTACTTCATAATTAAAATAATTATCCACTTTATTTAAAACATCAATAATAAATTACAGATTTTTAAGATTATGTAATTTGTTTTAACAGTATATATATATATATATTTGGCTTAAAAAAATCTGTGTATTAATTTGATGATTTAAGTTTTTGAAGGTATTATTTCTTAAACATATGAATATTTTTGAATATCCACTTTTAATAAAATTGACAAGACTATTGATTTTGGAAACTTTTTCAATGTAAATGTGTTTTTTTTTTTTTTTTTAGTTGAATTAGAATTTGTTTTCCCTTTTCCTCTACATGATAATAAAGTTTATTAGATTGATAAAAATTTTCGATTTACATTCTCTGATCGATTTACTTTCTTTAAGGATGTTACGAATACAATTTGTTTAATGATTTTTGTCTTTGATTACTCAACAGAGTCCTCTGTTTTATAAGCATTTTACTATGAATTGTATAGCTATCTGTTTCTATCTGTTTCTATATAGCTATATAGAGAATAGTATAGCTATCTGTTTTCTATCTATTTCCATATTGCAGAAATGCACAAATTTGTATATTTGAAATTATAATTAATCTTCCAATGTTTAGCATATGATTTGAAAAGAAATGCCCTATATTTCCATATTCTTAACTATTAGTGTGTAACGGCGCTATTAAAATTAATATTTTACAATGATGTTGAAAAATTATTTATGAAGGCTACACCATACTTTTTAGGTGCGTTCGTAATTATATAAATACGTAGCACCTATTGTCGTCGTCTGGTCCGTCCGTCCGCATATAACAACGCAAAAACTACCCAACCAAACGGTTTGAAACTTAAGATATATTATCTTTGCAGAATTTTGTCGAGACATTTCAAATTTTATGAAAATCGAATCAAAACTTTAGAAGATATTAATAAAAATAATTATTAAGAAATTTGATTTTTTTTTAAATCAGTGCTTTCTTGTTATAGGAGCTTCCGAGGTTTAATCGTCAAGCGACCAAAATACTTATTTTATTGCAGAAATTAACCTGCAGACTATATAATTCATTTCACAGACTAAAAATCATCAAGATTTGAATATTTATATAACTAGCTATAGTACGAACGCATCTCATTTGTCACTTTTGGCGTACAATTTCCAACTTGTTTCAGATTGTGATCGCTTCAGTGATGTCCGCTCGCTAATACACGAACCCTCAAGCCTACAACAGCTTGGCGAAAGTCAGAGGGTGCCAAATAATTATGCCAGAAGAGCACCTTCTGCGCATGCGTTCATTGACATTGACATTACGGACAGCGTGTTTTATTCCACGTTGATTCAAATTTTATTCCGTTTCCAAAAACATTTTTACATCGCTTAGAAATAGAGATTTAACATTTGAAAAATTATTATTCCTATAAGAAAGATTAGAAAACCATTCAGATTTATGGAAATTTACAATTTGTTCGCCTCTAATAAATGTGTTAAAATCATTCATATCGCCCACACATGTGTAAAATGGAAATTGTGTTTTTAAAACACAAGTACAAAATGGTAAATCTGAATTTATTTATTTAACGCTTTCAGGGGCAAAGTACTTCTATTAGTAAAATGCTGAAATGATTGACTGACACCAGATTTTACAAACAAATTTATTATAAAATAAGTAAAAACTTTTCTTCACGTACATAGTAAAAGAAAAATGTTCATTCCAAAATTCTGATGCGAATGTGGCATTAAGGAATTAAAATTTGGTGGTCCGAAAATGAACCATCCCCTTGAAAAGGTTAAACATCATATATGATGATTGAATGTGCTGCTCAATGAAATAAATACTTCTATCTTCGGTACTAACAATGTACTATGTTACTAAACAATGATTTTTTTTTAAAGAATTTTTTAATGTAGGGTAAACTTTAAATGTACGTCAGAACTTTTTTTTTTTTTTTTTTAGAAAAAAGTCAGCAAAAATCTGTTTGATTTAATTATTATTTTAATAATGTTTTATATCTTATACGTGCAATTCCATGCGAAGAATAAATAAATAGCAAGTTGAAAATAACAATTTTCTTTTGACATTATTATTTTCAAGTATTTTTATTGAAAATAATCATGACTGAAGAGAAATTTTATTTACTCTACAGGAAATAATTCAATTATTTGGCGTAAACAATCAAAAATGAATGAATAATAATAATTATTATTATTATTTAATGGATGTTTTAAAAAGTATACTTTTGAAAACTGGGAAAAAGGGGAAAAACCTGAGAAAGTATAAATAATATACAAAAAGAAATTCTAAAATGAGAGGACACAATATTATTTATATAGGGATCCTACATTAGGATCTCTAATGTAGGATCCCTATATTTATATGCATAATAGCGCCACCTGTTGCTGAGTTTTGAAAAGTTAATTTACATTTTCTGCTAACAGAATAAATTGCAAAACATTTTACGTTTTTTATAATCTGTTCGTTCAGTTATATTTATTTCAATGGAAGAAAGTATCAATAAAGTTTACATATATAATATACTGTTTTTTTTTTAATTTGATGTAAGAACTGCCACATGGAAAAATAAAATAAAAGTAATGCATTATATTTTTTTAATAATAATAATAATAAAGAGGATTTTTTATTTAATTATTTCATTGAGCAGTTCATTCAATATCATATGTGATGTTTAAATAAATAAATTCAAATATACCAGTTTTTACTTGTGTTTTAAAATATCAATTTCCATTTTACATATGTGTAGGCGATATGAATCATTTTAAGACATTTATTAGAGGCGAACAAATTGTAAATTTACATAAATATGAATGGTTCTCTAATCCTTCTTATAGGAATAATAATTTTTAAAATGTTAAATCTCTATTTCTAAGCGATATAAAAACGTTTTTGGAAGCAGAATAACATTTGAATAAACGCGACTTCAAACGCACTATCAGTAAAGCCAATAGCAATAAGCGCATGCGCAGAAGGCGCTCTTCTCGCATAATCATTTGGCACTCCCTGACTTTCGTCAAGGTGTCATACTCTTGAGGGTTCGGATATTAAGCTGCCCGCTCCCTTTAGCAAAAGAAAAAAAATGTCCCCATATATATATATATTTTTTTTTTTTTTTTTTTTTTTTTTATGATAGCTTAACCCTTTATATCCTGAATTGATTTTCCAGCTACTTTTTAGATGCTCAGAATCCTCGATTATTCCCACCACTTACTTTTTTTTGTAAGGTTTTCCTTATCTAATCCTAGCATTTTTGCGATTCAATTAGGTGAAAATTTCTTATTTGAAAAACCGGTGGTAACAGATTAAAAATTCTGTAAAAGACTCTGTCGCGAAGGGGTTAAAGTGGTACTTATAAGTACCGTCAGGATAAAAAGGGTTAAGACGCAGTAATTGCTAATAAAAAAAATTAAGAAGTTCATTTTAAATTACTCATTTTTTCAATGAATGATAAATTAAAATTTTCACTTCTTTGAATCAACCATTTTCTTAAATCAACAGTTAATTTAGTCTATATATTCGAATTATCTGGTAGTGAGTCTATCATTTATATAATTTTTGAGTCAACATCTCATTTTCTATGCACATAGAAAACGCACAACAATGAAAGGGGTACTTTTCAAAAGATATTTTATTATTCTTTTGAAATATCCTACTCACATTTCATTAAAATACGTTGTTTGAATTGTAATTTCAGGTAATTAAAAATTAGAGAAAATGTCCCTCAATGGTTGTAGTGCAAAAATCTCGCACATACATTTACTGTTATTTAATAACAGAATAAAAATTATAATGTGAAATAATAAAGTCCTTGACAATTTTAATAAATAAAAATAAAATCTGTTATATCTGCTGATTTTACTTCTTACTCGACACAATCCTTTTGGAAAAAATAACTTTTAGTTTTCTTGAAAAAGTTTGATAGAATTGATTGGTGATCATTATAGGTCATATTCCTCATCAACTTCGAGAAATTAGAAAAGATTTCTAATAATGGAAAGGCCAAGGAAACACTTTTAACCTTTTAACGGATGAATCACTTCAATTGATAAAATGTTGAAATAAATGATTGACACCAGAAATTATGAACAAATTTATTTATATATATAACAAAAAAAAAACGATATTTCACATATATAATAAATGGAAAACATTTCTATTAAAATTCTGCTGTCGTTGTTGAATTTCGTAATTAAATTTTTTTTGGTTTCTTAGGGAAACCAATGAACGTTAAAGGGTTAAACCAGGATTGCCAATTTGGCCTCTTTTTCCATTCAGAAATTCCGAAAGAATAATTTCAGCTTTGTGTAGTCACGAAATGTATGTTATCAAATAAAGCAAAAATTGCTATTCGGAATTTTTTATATGAATTCAGAATTTTTGAAAAAAAATGGATGTCAAACTGTCAACCCTATTTCAGACCCTGACGCATTCGAATACGAAAGTATAATATTCTTTAAAATTTGGGAACTCTAACGTGCCCAGAGGCATAGTTAGGTACCTTGATTCGCAGATCGAAATGTAACTGCTACATTACACCTTGGACGTTTAAATTTTTAATTAATTATTTTCTATTTTTTTTCCGGTGTATAATTTAAGACCCTTTTTTTTTATTATAAGTAAAAATAAATAAAAATGCATCGAATTATTTTGTAGCATCCACTGTTCAATAACTCATTTTAGCATCCAAATCTGTGTTCCGAACAGAATGTAAGTAATTTTATGACGTATTATCCTCGAAAGAGGAGGGGGTTAGAATGACAGTGGAGTAAGTCAAAAATTTGAAAAATCTAGATAACCACATTTTTACTAAACGTATATTAATTTCTATTCAGTGTGCGTGGGGGGGGGGGTAAATATTCGCCTAGAATTTTTCGCTGGCTACCAGATTTTATGAAATTTGTAAAGCAATGAATGTAAGATTTAGAAAAAATCTATTAATAAAACATAAAATATTCTAATAATGTCCAGATTTTTCTGCGGACAATTGCTATTTTCTCACGGATCACGGGTCGGCGTAAACAGGGCTCCCACTCGGTTCTTCTTTTGAGCATCATCATTTTTAACAAAAATCTCCTCTTAGAAATTTTGTAGAAACCTGATTCGAAACCTGTTGTAAATGTTGTAAAAACCTACTACGATTTTTTTTCTCCAGAATTACTGGTATTCAAAAACAGACCTGCGTATAACTGATCTGGAACATTTTGACATCATTGAAACATTTGGGAACATTTTGGTAGGCTTTGAAATGAGCAAAAATGAACTAAAAGTACAAATTTCTGGTTTTGTGTTAACACTTGTTAGTTTTTTTCATATTATTAATTTGCCATATATTTTGCGGAAAAGTATGCTTTCATACTTATTAAACAAATGTAAATAAAATAACATATTATAATGTAATGTGAATGGATTATATTTCAACCAAATATTTCGCAATCTATACCAACTTAAAATGTTCCACACGTTTAAATTTACATTCCGAAATCTCAATACGCCTAAACGACATCTGTTTCAAAATATTTGTTTAGTAAAGTCCTAAAATTAGTAATTAAACTCTATTAACATGAGAATTTTTAACGAATCACCAGTCTTGCAAGCAGATACATTAAAATTGATAGTACTCCATCTATATTATTAAGCAAAAATATGTATTTGACATCATAATGCCGGTGGAAACACCTGATCAAAATATTTCGTTTTTACTACAATTTTTAAAACGTCTAAGCATCGCACCATTTTAATTTTTACACAATCGAAATTGGCTATTTAAACTTTAACACTTTGGCCAATACCTTAATTTATATATGCCTGTTGACGGCACATGACCTGGAATCCTGGGATGGAACATTATTTTTTTCACCTTATTTATAACGTCCGAGTTACAGACATCTTTTTGTATTTTAACCTCTTAACTGTTGAGCTTTCTCGACACCATAAACTAAAAATAGGAACAATACACCACTTTTTCCGTACTAAAACATTTGTTTTATACAATCGAAAAATGTCTGTCAATTAGTAAAGCGAAGATTGCAATTAAAAATTAGTGGTGTTCGAAAATTTTTAGTAACGAAACAAGCAAACTCTTCTCCCCCCCCCCCCCCCCCCAAGCAAACTCTTCTTTCCAGGAAAGAAGAGTTTACTGGTTTCGTTACTAAAAGCTTTCGGACACCACTAATTTTTAATTGTAATCTTCGTTTTATTAGACATTTTTCGATTATATAAAACAAATGTTTTAGTACGGAAAAAGTGGTGTATCGTTTCTAGTTTTAGTTTATGGTGTCGAAAAATCACAACTGTTAAGGGGATAATCAAGGATCGGGGTGTCCTATATTTTTTATATATGCCACTTTTCTGAAACTAAAATCTTCGCAGTGATGGAACAGTGGCGCAGCATTTGGGCGATTGCCATTGTCACCACTAAATTTTAATAGTATTCTTCGTGTTAAAAAATCTCAGAAATTATGTCCTTAAGTAAGATGAAGAAAACTTCCGTAATTTCGCGCGTATGCGCCGCACCCTAGTTAAGTCTTTTTTAAACCGGAAATTTTATTGAAAATAAGAAATTAAATAAGTGCTAAGCAGAAGTAAGTCACATTTTATTTAAAATAAATTCTGGTAGGAAATCGAATTGTCTGAGGTGCGGCGTATGCGCGCGAAATTACGGTATTTAAGTTTAGCAGTGTCAATTGGTTCTTTGCTGCGCCACTGTTCCATCACTGTCTTCGTGGCAGAAATTCCGTATTAAAAAAAATCTACCATGAGAAAGTGGTAGTAGAAAATATATAAAAAGTAAAGGACTCTAAGATACTTTTTTATATTGAATTGTCAATATATAAATAACTTGCGGAAATTGAAATAAACTTTCTGAAATGTTATTTACTTTTTACTAATTTCATTACAGACGAGGTTACACAGTGCGACCTTCCTCTCTGCCTCTTGAAAGCGCATCTTCTCCCGGACAAGAGGAACAATCAGCAGTCTCGAATTTTCACGCACTAAGGATTCCATTTAAGTTCGATACGGACGGAATATCTTCGCCGAATTGGTCACCTCCGACTAGAGAAGAAACTAGTTTTGCCCTGGATGAAGGTCCCCATCTACATGTTCACAGAGTCACCTGTAATGTAAGATTTTTCCCATTAATAAATATGCTTCATCTTTCAAAGGAGCAACAACGCTTGCAAAATTCGATGAAATTCAGCTGATAATGATGTACCTCTTTCTCGGGAAGTACTGAAGGAATTTCAATATATATTTTTTTTATACTTTTGGCAATAGTTAAAATATAAATTTATCGTATGGTAAGAAATAACAATAAAGATTGCAATAGTTACACGTCAATGATTCTAGACTCTAGGGGTTTGTTAGAACTGGAATAGGTAGGAATTTTACTCAAGTTTTTTAAGAATATTTCACTCCATAATTTTAAGTTATACTATTACAACCATAATATTAAACATAAATTGCGGTTGCATAACTGCAATTTATCCCAATTCTGACGAATGAGAATGACTCAGAATGTAGTCAAGTAACAGCTATTTATAAAAACGGTTGAATGACTGGTCAGTTTTCTAAAGATTTTAACCATTTTCAGACATTTCATATTTAGACACTTCATATTTAGACTATAGAGACATTTCATATTTAATGTTTTCTAACACATACGCGAAATCATTTCCATTGGAAAAGAAAGTTTTCTAGAAAATACTGAGATTGCACTAGCAGCCCGATAGGCAGTAGAATTTCCATATTTTTACAGAATGTTTTGTAGTTTATCTTGCCTACATGTGTTTTCGTAAAGTATAGATTCTATACGTTCAAAGACCTTTATTCGAGGAGTGCTAAGTGGAAATGTTATTGTTAATTTACAATATATATATATATATACTTTAAGTAATTTAAAGGATTAGGCCATAAGAATATCACATAAAAAGACTCTTTCAATATTCAAGTTAATTTAAAAGCATATCATAGATCAGTTACTAACTAAAAATAGGCAATTAAAACTATCTTTAAAACGCTAATTATATAATATAAAATTGGTATTAAAAATGTGTTAAAATACATTAATGTAAAAATAAATTTATTCGACAGAAAAATTATTTATTTATTAACATTACTGAAATATAACTTATTTCCTCTTTAAAGATAACTTTTTATAATTCTTTATAATTTTACATAAACATATAAATGTCTATAAAACGCAAACATGAATATATAATATAACAAACTTTATTTATCTCGTAAACGGATTTTTTTTTAATACAAGTATGAGCGAATGAAAGTACTAATGTAATTTTAATATTTTATAAATCCTTAAATTCCTAACACAAACATGTATCAAAATTAAAATGATGATGCCTGCATTCGCACTGTGTGGAAAATTTTTAAAAATGTGAAAATCATTAAGAAAATATAGCAAATAACAAAATTATTTTCAAGTACAATCAAATTGAGGAACCACATCTATATTACAATACCACATCTATATTATAAATCCTTATACCCCTTACCTAAATATGTATCAAAATAAAAATCGTATCTTCGTTTGATCTATGTTGAAAAAAAAAAGAAAGAAAGAAAAAGAAAATTAGAGCAATTGTAAAAAATAGACAAGTCTGGCCACCAATTAGAATCTGTTGAAGAGGTTGGGTTTACAAATATTGGTACTTCTCTATTATCCTGTCGACCACTTTTCATAACAAAAAACTTTCGCCAGACTGTAACGCCAAATAAACGGGAGAACGTTGCAAATGGAATATCAAAATAAATAAATAAATAAAATATAAGATTTTAAGGACACAATTGTTATTTTAATTAATGAAATAACTGATAAATCAGTAAAACATAACGAAAAATACACGCAAATGTCGAATTAAAAACCACTTGATGATATCACAAACTCGTATAAGGCCTCTGACATCAAGTAAATGGGAATGCATTTTTGGTGTTTAATCTTACAGTTTGGCGATAGTCTTCTCTTATGAAAAGTGGTCGACGGGATAATTGAGAAGTACCCAAATATTATATAACATTGAATAGATATCAAGAAACAGTTAAAAAAATTATAATAGGAACGAAGAATTGTTCAGTGTGCAAACATTATTGAACACTTTCTAAGACTATCAGAATATTGTTAAAAAAAATTTTATTCATAAAATGAAATGGGATACCTAAATAAACAATTAGAAGCATAACGCTGTTAAATGTCTATTTTCAGTTACTGTGTATACGAACTCATTTCTGCAGCTTTGTATATGACATATACTTTTTTCATACATTATCACACAGTGAAACTCAAATATTATTCATATAAAAAAAATATTTTTTTTAATTACCATCCATACATGACAATTTATCCATATCAAATTTGCGAAACCATATAAAAAAAGTATTTATATTATACTATACTATACCATAGATACCAGACAAGTTCCCACTAATCTTCCGTAATATGTGGATTAAATTGACCCAGTTTAATAACATTTCACACCAGAAAATTTATTTGATGAATTTTTATTTATTTAATTTCAAATTTCTACGTGGAATACATTTAATTTCTTTTTTTTTTTAATTCTGGTGCGAAACGAATTAAACCTGGGTGCAATTAACCCACATATTACGAAAGATTAGTGAGAGCTTGGTACCTATGCTGTGCTAATTCCACATAATATAGTAAAATTTTACTTAGTTGAACGCGTAATACAGTTTAAAATGTACTTTCAAGAAATTTTATCCATAGAAGTTTATCCGAGTCATTTCAGGTATACTTTTATTGAATTCATACAGAAAACATAATGTAGGGTGAAACCCCCAGTAACTGATACTTTAAGGTTTCTTACTTGTACAAATCACTTTTACAAAAATTTAAATGTACTTTATACTTACCTTTGCTTTTGAAAGGATAGTAGAGATATATTAAAAAAATATTGTTGGCAAAATTTTTAAAAATTATACATTTCATTATTAAAAAATAATTTTATTCATAAATATGGTCAAAAACTCCAGTGAATGACACCATTCCTATTTTTAAACACCAATAGCTGACACAAAGAGAATCAGTGACTGACACTTTATTTTAAATGATTAAAATGTTTTAAAAAAACTTTATTCTTTATTATAAAAACAAAATACATTAATATTGATTAAAAAAAGTGAGATTTAGTAAGCTGTACTGCATTATTAGTAATGCATGTAGTAAGAGTATCTAGCAGTAATATTTAGTACTGAATTATTAGTACTGCAGATATCCAATAACTGACATTTATGAACCAGTAACTGACATTTGGTGTCAGACACTGGTAAAACAACTTAAATTTTAATGGTGTTTACTACAAGATAAATTTAATTTATTATTATGCATTTTTAAACAGTTCAAATAATAGATTTCAATTTTCTTTAATATAACCAATAACTAACACTTCTGCCAGAGACTGGTAAAATGGAATTCTAGGAACCAGTATCTGGCACCCCCATTAACCCCTTTGGGACGAGCGACACGTGTACGTGATGCATAAGATGCTCGGAATCCTCGATTATTCCCACCAGTTATTTTTTATTGTAAGCTTTGCCTTATTATATTTTAGCACTTCTGCGATTCAATTAGACGAAAATTTCTGTTTTAAAAAATCGGTGGTAAAAGATTAAAAATTCTGCAAAAGACGCTCGTCGCGAAGGGGTTAAGCTAAATTAAATAACTATAAACCGTAAATCATGGTCCTAATGTAGGGGTGTCAAACTGTAGCCCGCCTGATACCACTAAATTTTAAAAGAAATAGTCGACTTCTTGAACGGCAGAAATTCGATGATTAGATAAGGAAAAGGTTACTAAAAATTTTTAGTGGTATCCGTTGTCCACAGTTTGACACCTGTGTCATAATATATCATATGCATCTTTAAACTAATGTCTACTACTGTTTGTCGATCACAAGAATAGCTCTCGCCGAAAAGTCTGCGCCTGTCTGTTGCCGTGGAAACAAGACTCGCTCCATTTTCGACAGGGGAAACCAGAAGATAGGCATTCACAATAGTTTACTAAACGCTTTTATTATTATTGTTTTTTTTTTTTTTTTTGTAATTATTTTAATCGATTCATCGAGTGAAAGAAAACTGTTTCATATATTATTTATATGATAATATTTAGATTTTACAAATGAAAATAAAATATGAATCAATATGAATTAATCATGAAATTTATTACTGTAAAAATGAAATGAAATTAACTTAAATAATTGTTTAAAAATTGATATTTTCATAACCATTAATAATTATCAATGACTTTAAATTATTAATACAATGACCGAACTTCAGTGATTATTATAGATTTCAGTATGTATTTTCAAACAATTTGCAAGGACGGAAAATTTTTTTTATCATTAAAAATAGAAAAAATAATACCTTCTAAACTTTTAGAGTTTATTCAAGCATGTGAAAATTCTCTAAATCACTCTCAGCAGTCTCGGTTTCTTCTGAATCATTCTCAGTAGTCTCGGTTTCTTCTGAATCAGAGTCGTCGGTATTAATGTTAGATGACAGTTCGTCTAATAGATCCTCTAATAGTCCATCTTTTTCCCAATAATTATTTTCAACGTTTTCCACGTGTTTGCAATGTGCTGCCCATTCTGCCGAAGTAACCTCAGTGATAGCTGTTTGAAGTAAAGATTTTAGATTGTCCAAACTTAAATCACCAGTAACATTTCGTTCTTTTACTTTTCTTTTTACAGAGGACCACACAAATTCTATTGCGTTTAGATCACAATGATAAGGGGGGAGTCGTCGAACTTCATGTCCATCTTTTTCTATTAAATTATCAATTTTATAGACGATTTTCTTTGGACGATTGCTGTCTATAAGAGAGAATAGTTCCGCTTTCCGCATTTGTTCGTCGCAGTATATTTTGTTGTTTTTTAGCCAGTCAATCATAACTTTTTTTGTAGAATACTTTGTAGGAGTGAGATTTTCAACAGTTGTATGATACGGAGCATTATCCATACATACGACAATGTTTGGTTGCAAATTAGGAAGAAGTTTTTCCAACACCCATTTTTTGAAGTTTTCATAGTTCATTTGCCCGTGATAGTCACCGCTTTTTGTCGATGCTTTATATACTAGTTGAGCATCCGTAAGAAAACCTGTTGATGATCCAGCATGAACAACTATAAGTCTATTTTTCACATTAACATTTGCTGTAACTCCCAAAACTGTGTCGTCTTGCCAACATTTCTTAAATGTCAAGTTGCTATCGACCCAAGTTTCATCAATATAGACCAGCGGTTCCCAACCTGGGGTACGCGTACCCCTGGGGGTACGTGGCGAGGTTGTTGGGGGTACGTGAAAATAATATCGGTAATGGCGGAAATCACAAAAATGGTTTAACTGAAAACACAAAGAAAATTGATAGTTTTGGATTACAAAGTTAGTCTCATGTGTAAATTCAATATGTTACTTCCAAAATAAAAGAAAAGGCCCACAGACCTAATAATTCATTCATAATGCAATGTCACTAGCTCCGCCCACTGCTAAGCATATTGCATGAGCACATTTCCTCCCCTTTTCCCGAAAATTTCAAGTAATATAACAATGCAAAATTCTTTTCTCATCACTTTTGTCTTACTGCTCTGTTATTAATAATAATTACAGAATGCCTAAATTACCTCAAAGCTTCTGGTTATAGTCTTTTGTTAAAACGTGTTGCAAAGCTGACCGTTATTTTCGTTTTCGAATAGGCGGAGTTACATCACTAACATATTTTGATAGAAAAGCTTCCCTCATTTTCACAAGTATTTAATTTGAAGTATTGATTTATTATATGAGTGGTTATGTTTTGTGTTTAAAATGGGTATTTGCTTGAAAATCGGAACTTTTAAGAGAACTGCAACTGCGATTGAAATTGAACTTGGTGAGTCCGCAACTGCAAGCACTTCGAAACAATCTAATTATTTAGAAGCGCAACACAACCTCAGCGCAGCTGTTAATCGGCTTGTTCTGGTAAATGATAAACCTAACACTTTAAATAAAACTTAAAGCATGAGTGCCCCATTAAAGAAAAGAAAATATAAAAATGAATACTTGAAATATGGATTTTCATTCACGGGAGAGGAAGATTTTCCAAAACCACTATGCGTTTTTTGTGGAGAGATATTGTCTAATGCTAGCATGAAACCATCTTTATTACGGCACAACTTAGAGACAAAAAATCCAATTAATAAACAAAACGATGTCGGTTTCTTTCAGCGACTATCAAGCGGCCCTAATGTAGCATCTTATGTGTTTTCTACAAAGAAAATGAGAATGCTGTTGAAGCATTGTACATAATATGCTATCATATTGCTAAAAATGATAAAAATCATACAATCGCTGAAAATTTGATATATCATTGTATCAGAGGCTGTCAAATATATGTTTGGTGAGGAAAATGTGAAAAAAATTAAAAATATTCCTTTCTCAAACAATACAGTTGTCGAAGAATTTGTGACATGTCTGCTGATATTGAATCTACAGTAATTCAAGGAATAAAAATATATTCCCTACTTTTCAATTTAGGTGGATGAGAATACGAATATCTCCAATCTGTCAGTTTTTCTCGTTATTGCAAGATATTTGAATGATAATATACTTGAAGAAAATTTGCTACTCTGCCATCCTCTTACAGAAAGATGTACAGGAAAGGATATATATAATGCCTTTCGCAGTTATTTCTGTGAAAAAAAATGATTGGGCCAATTGCTGTAGGATTTGCACTGATGGTGGAAAATCTATGCCTGACTGTTATATAGGCTTACGCAGTCTAATCAAAGAAATTGCACCACTTGTAGCTTGGAACCATTGCTGTATACACAGACACAGTCTAGTGACCAAACCCCTGCTAGACTCATTGAAGGAAATACTACACCAAGTTGTCAAAGTTGTTAATTTTATTAAGTTCAATTCAACAAACTTCAGACTATTCAAATATTTGTGTAAAAAGACGGACAACCTACATGCTACATTGCTTTTGCACACAGAGCTGAGGTGGCTTTCACGAAGAAAAGTAATTGAAAGATTATTTGAATTGAGATACGAAGTTCAAGTTTTTTTAAGAGCATCCTTTTGAGCAGAGCTCTAAATTTCGTGAAAAAAATAGCTTCAAATGCTTGCATACTTATATGACATTTTTTCAGAAATAAATAAACTTATTTTCGGATGACAGAACAGTTCCATAACCATTTTTAAGATATCTGACAAGATCGAGTCTATGATTAAAAAATGAGATTTTTGGGAATCATGCATCAGAAAACACCAACCGGAAGTTTTTCAAACACTTTGCAGTTTTTTATCTGAAAACGAGCTAAAATTACTAGAATAAGTAAAATCTAGTATAATGGCTCACTTAACAGAACTTAAAATGTCGTTCAGATAATATTTTCCGAAGCAGAGTTGTGAAAATAACTGGATTTCAAACCCATTTAACGATTTGTTCTTGCAACAAACCGAAAATTTATCAGTTTCTGAAAAAGAAAATTTGATCAAACTTTTGAATGATTCTTCTTTATAATCTGATTTCAACCAAAGAAATATTATTGATTTTTGGATAACAGTAAAAGAAAAGTATCAAGAACTAAGTGATAAGGCTATAAAACGCTTGTTGCCTTTCACAAATACCGAGCATGTCGAAAGAGCATTTTCGTCTTATGCGTATATTAAAAACAAATATCGCAATAAACTTGACGTTGCTCTCAGGAATGAGATTCCTCCGCTTTTTTGCACACGAGTATAACCTTACAGAAAATGTTTTTTTTATTTAATCAGAGCATTCTGAGATTCAACAGAACAACGTTTTCTTTAAGATTATACTGGTATGCAAAAAAGTGGAGAAATCTTATCCCTGGTTGCTCTTGACTTGAGATTGTATGTCTTCGTTTGAACCCGATTTTAGGAAACTCAGTTCCATGAAACGAGCTGAAGGATACTATTAAGAGTTTGAAAAGTCATTTTGGTTATTTGTATATAATGAGACAAAGTTCTTATCAATAAACATCGTAAGATAGTTAAAAAAAAATTAATGCTATATTGATCTTTTTAATGTTTCGCTAATATAAAAAGCAATGTTAATTTTAAAAGGCAAGATAAAAAATAAAAGGTTAGAAATGTGTATGTAATTTGTGTTGATTTATTATTTCGTTGTGATAAGAAGATTACTAATGAAAAAAAAGCACGTTTGGATGTGGGGTGTTTATGAGAAATGGGGGTACGCCGAAATGAAAAGCCTAAGAAAGGGGTACGTGAAAGAAAAAAGGTTGGGAAGCGCTGTAGACAATCGGTCGTCCAGTGTTCCTATGACGTCTCATTTCTCTCAAATATTTGTGTCTCCAAAAAACAATATCTGGCCTTTCCATGAGAACTTTTCTTCTATTCACGCACTTTTTCCATCGAAAATTCATTGAATGTAAGACTTTGCACAATGTGTCTTTTTTCCACGAAAATCCAATTTTTTCTTTCAACACGGGTAATAATTTTCTGAGAGATGGTACTTTTCTTTCTCTTATATAAAAATCTTGAATCGTTTGACGTATAACGCACTTGTCAAAGTCATCTATTTCGCAGTTCCGCTCACTAGGTCTTTTACGATGTTTACCAGGTGATATTAAATCTGTCGATGAGCCCAATGCAGAAACTTCATTTCTTATTTTTTTTTATTGTTTCTTCAGAAACTCCACTTGCTCGGGAAGCTCGTTTCAGAGCTTGTGGGAGTGGAATTAAAACATCTTTAGATGAAGCTTCACTGGAACAAAATTCCGCAACATTATATATGATTTTACGTGCTTGCGATTTCAAGACTTCACCTTTTCTAAACTGAAAGGGCATCTTTCCAGTTTAACAAATTAGCAAAATTATTTAATCAAATGGGAACAAATAATTTTAAAAAAGCAAAAGCAAAATTAAATCAAAAATAAGATAACGCAACTGCTGTAGATCCGAGAAGACGAATGACGTGATCTAACCTTTTATTCCGCCAATTCCTCACACGCGTATTCCCCATTCGAAATGGACCGGTCTTGTTACTATAGCGACCGCCACCGACCAGACTTTATGGCGGGAGCTATTCTTGTGGTCGACAAACAGTAGTATAACTTTAGGGAAAAGGTTTAGGATGGTAGCATTACAAATAGATTAGAAAAACACTTCCTTAAATTTAGAAAAAAGATGGTTGCTTCAAAATGGCACTTTTGTATTCTCAAAAGATTCTTCCTATTTGATTTTCTCTAGTGGTGAATAAATTGACTCCAAAATAAAAATAAAAGTCTAATTTACCACTAGATGACATTACTTTGCAGAATTTTACAACAAGATGCTTATTTGAGTTAAATTTTTGCTCAAGTGTCAGTTACTGGTTAGGTGTCAATAACTGGGTGTTTCAACCTATATTAAAAATTAATTCAGCTAGGAAGCGCATAATGGAACTAAAGTTACGCTTCCGGCAAGTACCATCCTTAGATGGCTATATATACAGTTTTTTGCGTAGCCTTGTATATAAACCTATTTATATTCTACAAACATATCTTAGCATATTAAAATATAGTTCAGCTGGGAAATGTATAACAACAAGAAAATTTATATGGATTTTATTTTCAAGAAATTCAAATCCATACATGGTAAGATAAAGAATTTTTTTGTGCAGTATGTGTTTCTGTATATAATACAAATATTTTATACACACTACGTAATGTACTTTAAGTTAAGCTTAAAAACGCTTGTGCAAGCTGAAACGCTCTTTTAGCAATTATTGCCATTCCTGTGGTTGAATTATTTCGCGTATCTCTTATAAATGGTGAAAAATGCTTTGCACTACAATGTTTAACCCTTTACGGCACAGTCAAATTCTGTTCGTAAAATGAGAAATTACTGACTGACACCGGAATTGACAAACGACTTTTTTAGAAAATAAGAACTACTTACTTTAAGCTTTCATTCTAAAAACAAAATTTTATTAAAATATTCTTGGTGCCGTATGCAAGTTTGGAATTAAAATTAGGCGTGCCCGAAGTGGGACCACTATGCCGGAAAGTGCTATAGAAAGAATGCTGTAATATACCTCAGTGAAGCATATCAAGTTCATTAAGTTTGAAGTAGTGCAACACACCATTGAAACACACAGCAGCCAATTTTCCTGTAGAAAATAACGTAACGTAAATATGCCATACGTCCATGGAAATTTATGGTCTCTTACAACCCACCGGGCACAAAAACTCAACGATTTTAAATTTCAAAACTCTAATTGAATCATAAAAAGTTTGTTATTAAATGACCAGGAAATTACATTTTGGAATTTCTGGTTGCAAACAACTTTCAGACAAAAATGTTGAACACCTGTATAGTAAACGAACAATAAATACTATTAAATCCATATTCTATAAAAAGCATATTGTAATCTACAGCAGTGATCAATAGAAATTTCATTATGTTTGTAGTAGAACAATATTCATAAAATGCACCGCAAACAATTATAATAAACAATAAAGAACGGAAAGTCATTGGTGACCTCAAACAATTTTGAGTAGTGCGTCAACATGCGTTTCCCGCTTGACATTTTACGTTTCAAAATTTCTTCTGTAGTACATATTTAAAAAAAATGGTAAAAAATATTTTTATACAAAAATGTTATATAAATATTGCTGCTACCACTTAGCTTATGATATTAAAACATGCAACATAAACAAAGTTAATGACAACGTATAATAATTCTATTTTGGTAAAGATGGGTTTGTACTTTCAAAGATATACTCAAAATGTTATTCAAACAGAAAGAGATTGCAATTTCTATGCAAATTCGGCAGTAGAAAAAAAGAGGCTAATCTTAAAACAGGAATATCCCTTAAAGCATGTAATCGAGTGATGAAAAATTTTCATAGGATAAAGGCATTTAGGCAAAGGCTAGATCACGTTGGATGAAAAATTTCTATTCAAACGATCGAAGTTTTCTGGTATATTTTCCAATTTTTCATCCAGCATAGAGCATAAAAGGTATTGCAAAGGCTGAAAATGCAGATGTAATTCTCTAGGTTTTTGAGGTACTATTGGTAATTTTTTAAAAGATGCTGGTTATTAAAGAGGTTCCCATGAAAGTACAAACAGTGAAACATGCTTGAATATCATGAAATTTAACCACATTAATGGCTTCCAAACTTCACAGACTTATTTTCTATTAAACATAGCGACTTATTAGTATAAAAATGCTTTGTAACAGATTATGGAATTGAAATTCTTTTTCTGGATTTATGGAACAAACTGAACTTTTAGAGTTTTTTTCTTTGGAAGGAAAAGAAAATTACAGGAGTGTTTTTCCCCAAATACTTAAAATCTTAACCCTTTTAGGGGCAAGCAATTGTGTTCCTGTAACGTCAAATTCACAAAGTGTTTAACCCTCTGAGCGTTTTGAAAAAGGGTAAAGTTGTAATGTTGTTTTCTCTGCATTTTGTTTTAAATGCTAAAAAAATATGATTCTTTCAGAATTATAAATAAAACTTAATTACAAATATGAATGTAACCCTTGAGAGTATTAATCATTCTTCAATGTTTTGAAAATTCATTAAATCTATAGAATTATATTATCTTAAACATTGCATATATTGCAGTGAAACCTGGAGCTTAGTGAACGGAATATTACGTTCTACACGCTTAGAGGGTTAATTCAAAATAAGGAAACGCAATTTGTAACCTTTTTTTCCGTCAAAGTTAAAAAAGTAAAATTTTATTAAAAGTTTCTGGTTTGAATCGGATTAAAATCAGGTGGTATATAATATATACCACCGCCCCTCAAAGGTTTAAAAAATGAAATATAATACATTTTATAAACTACAGTTTTGTGGATACGTAAATGTAAAAATTTTTACAATAAATGTCTTTCTAGCCGAGATTTTTTTTTAATGTAGGCTTGTTATTTTGTTCTTCATGTACCTCTACTACTTAAGTTTGAATAGTATCCGTTTCTCGTTACTTTAATCGTAGATGTTTCAGTTGTAAACATAATATATATATTTTTTCATGACAGCAGGACTATCCTTCCACCTGGCAACCTGCACGTCGTATTGTGACATTCATGGGTCTTGTCTCTCTTGTGTGCACCCTTATAGTAGTCGCAATCATCCTCATAGCCGTGGCCTTGTCTCGGGGAACAGTCACATCTTCCAGCAAATTTCCAACAGCGGCTCTCTCGGACCTCGTTCACCTCATTCCTCAACCACGTCGGTTCCACAACCGAACGCCGACAATTGTTGTGCACAGACAAAGTCCAAAGATATGGCGCCGTCATGCTGACGAACTGAAAACCCTTTTGAGGGCGTATAGAGAACGCCAAACAACAGCCACAAACTGCGATTTGCATTACGCACCAATAGGTAACATATTTCATTTTTGCTCGTAAATAAATCGTTATTCATTTAATCAGAATGGAAAATAGTGCATCTTCGTAAAAGAAAAATTTGCAGAATTAACACTTTGCCGTCAGCATGTCTTGTAAAAATATTTATTATTCGTAAAATGTTGAAATGATTGATTCACACCAGAATTTAGAAACAAATTTATTCGAAAATAAGTAATCTTTTCTTCATGTGCTTGATAAAAGGGAAGTTTTCATTCCAAAATTCTAGTGCCAATGTAGCAAAGGATTAAAATTAAGTTACTTTACGTACGACACTACTGTGGTGTCGCCGGACGGCAAAGTGTTAAGATTACTAAATAAGTTGGCCCAGTACTACCTTTTTTCTCGACTGATACGCATAAGCGCCGACTTACTGGGGGCAACGGGAGCAAGCAGGCAAATTCTCACCATTAATTTTAAAGTGTTATTTTGGCTTACTAACTCCGAGTGATTAATTAGGACGAAAAAACTTTTCAAAACTAGTGGTTTAGGTATGCCTGTTTGCTACTTTCGCTTGCACGAAGTCGGCGCATATTCTGATATGAAAGCATATTGTAATCCATCTCATTATTATATATCAATTTCATAACATTCATAAAGTGTACCTCAGACATTTTTAATAAACAATAACAAACAGAAAATCCATTTTTGATCTCAAACAATTATGAGTAGTGCGCCAAAATGCCTTTCCCGTCAACATGCGAAAATAGTACATCCTCATAAAAGAAAAACATCTGCAGGATTAAGGTTACTAAATCATTTAGACCAATACCACCTTTTTTCTCTACTGATACGCCTAGGCGCCGACGGGAGCAAGCAGGCAAACTTCCACCATTAATTTTAAAATATTATTTTTGTCTTAAAAACTCCGAGTGATTAATTAGGACGAAGAGACTTTTCAAAATTGGTGTTTTAAGTGAGCCAATATGACACTTTATCTTGCGTGAAGTCGGCGACTATTCTGATATACAGATGGCAAATCACCATGAACATAGAATATGCCGTTTGTGTATACTGTGTTATTTTACATTTTTAAAATAGTGATTATCGTATTACGTATAATTTTTTTATAGAGAAACTCTATGAAAATGTAATATATGATAGTCTAATGTGCTGCGAATGTGAGAGATGCTGGCAAAAATGGGATTTAATATGAATGTGGAAAAAAAGAATTTTTTGTGCCAAACCTTTCTCTCTAAAATACCTCACATTCTATGAAATATATAATTAAGAATAGGCAATGCCTAATGCTGACATTATTTTTTCACAACTGTAAGCATGTCGGGAGTTAAGAAATAATATCTTGAAGTCGGGTTTTTTTACATTTTTAAAATAATGATTATTGTATTATGCAAGGGTGCAAAAATCTAGGCGCCAATGGGCCGATTCTTCGTCTAATAACAATACTAATAAAATTTAAGCCAAGTATACTGATAAAATTTGACGACGAAAAGTAATAAAATTTAGTGGTGAGAATCAGCTCATTGGCGCCTAGATTTTTGCACTCCTGGTATTATGTATAATTTTTTATAGAGAATCTCTATAAAAATTTAATATATGATAGTCTACTGTGCTTGAAATGTGAGAGATGCTGGCAAAAATGAGATTTAATATAAATGTGGAAAAAAAGAAATGATTGTGATAAATTTTTCTCTCTAAAATACCTCACATTCTATGCAATAAATAATTAAGAATAGGCAATGCCTAATATTTACATTATTTTTTCACAACTGTAAGTATGTCGAGAGTGAACCCTTTCAGACGCGGACAAATTCTGTTCGAAAAAAAGGAAATGATTGATTGACACCAGAATTCGCAAACGAATTTCTTAAAAAATATATACAGGTTTTCGTCACTATTCATTATAAAAGCAAAATATTATTAAAATATTCTGGGTTTCATGTGCCAGTTCGGAATTAAACTTAAGTGATCACGTTTGTGAACACAGCCCTTCAAAGGGTTAAGAAATAATGATTCGAAGTCGGGTTTTTTTTTTTTTAATTACTAGCTTTTAAACTTATTTTATCTCATGAATTTTTCAGTCACTCTCATACTTTTTTTAATCGTTTTCCATGTTCCATATGTGTTTAATTTCTTTGTTTCAAAATCATTTAAAACAGTATAATAAGAGAAAATAGACTACATCTATTCTATACACGTTTGTATTCATGTCGCTTAATATTTACATCAACTGTTTCCCGTGACTTCTTTCCCATATGATTCCATATTTTGGAAGCTTTTATAACAAAATAACATAAAATTTTGTGTTTCGAATATTTTGGTTGTGTAAATTATCTTCTGACGAGAAGAATATCTTTAAAAAACTTTTTGTTGTTTTCATTTTGAAAATAATATAGCAGTTGTAACAACGCGTTGGCAGATTTTTTGGGGTACCAGGTTTTATTGCATGGATTCCGAAAAAAATGAAATAACATCGAAATAAAAATTATTTTCAGAAAAATGATTTTCTTAAATGCTTAAACATTTAATTAGAATGAAAAAGAAATTTCTTCTTAAAAAATCAACAAACTATGAAACAATATCTGTATTTCATTATGCTACTGAATTTTTTTTTCCATTATTAACCAGAAGAAGTGTTAAATGTAAATAGCATTTTTTAGTGCAAAACACACGAAAATATAATCATCAAAACACAAAGAACAACAAGATTTAAGTAGAAGTCTCACATTTCGCAAGCAAATCCTTCCACTTTCCAATCCTTCTAATGTGCCTTCCACTGAATTTACTCTGTAACAGATGATCAGCCTTATTTATTCCCTTGCCGGAATTTAATTTATGGCAGCATACTTCATTTGCTTTGTTATCTAGAACATTCCTCATATGTCCGATTTTATTATGTAACGGAGTACTTGGCCTCAAATTTGGTCGCCGAAGACGCTAAATTTATCACAAAGGTTGACTATTTACTAAGTTGTCCCTTTTGTGCATTCATAGCTCCTCCTCTTTACTCATTATTCTTCCTACAACTGAAATATTTTGTTATTATACTAGGTAGGATCAAAATGTCGTAGAACTGTGCTGACATCTTAAACATTGCATTGATGGGAACAATTTTACCGTGGCGTAGAGGCACATGTTACGCATGATGTCTTAAATAATAAGTATATCCACTTTGCAGGTTTTTCCATTGATCTGTAGCTCTGATAACGTCTGATTCGCATTTGTTGAAAGCAGAAATAGCGTTTTAAGAAGAATGTGCGAAAATCAAATTATGCTAGCATTTGGGGAATTCACCGGCAAAAACTTTACACACATTGCAATATTTATACAGTGATGTAGAAACGTGTCGTGTGAAAGCGTCTTCAAGGCGCTTGCTATTCAAGAACGGCCGTGAAGCTAGTGGCTTAGCCAGGATGGGGACATCTCGATACCACTAATTTTATAACGTTTTCTTTGGCTTATACGATCGGATAACTTTCTGCGATGATCAACGCAAAGAAAACATTACAATATTAGTGGTATCCAGAGCATTTTGACCCCCCCCCACCCTGGCTACGCCTTTGCGTGAATCCGCACAGGGTATTATGCGTTCACCAGCAACAGTTACGGATGACAACGCATGAAAGATGTCGGAAATTATGTGTGCCGACCGACATCAAATCCCAAAAGTCATTGCTGAAAAGAAAGTAGACATGAGGTTGAGGAAGTTGCGACGACCGAATTCAAGATCATCTCGAGAAAAGGTTTCCAGATACGTTTCCAGCAACTGTACACACACTTTCAGAAGTGCATAGTTATGGAGAATACTTTGAAGGTAGTTGCGTACAACACAGGTTATAAGTAAATCATATCTGTTAGGTAAGGCTGCTTCCTAACATTTTGATCCTACTAGTATTTCACAGGGGCGTGTCTATATGTGCAAGCAAGAAAGTTTAAGAGTTAAAGGGGTCCCGGGGACTCTTAAAATTCGAAAAATTGACCATTTTAAACACTTAATATCTTAAAATGGATATGACTTTAAAACACAATTTTTGGATGGATGAAAGTCATAAGTATATATTCTTTCATCATATATTAAAAAATATATAATATGCAGAATTAATCTGAAACAGAAATAGGGGTCTTCAAAATGTTAGACATTTTTCGAGCAGAAAATTGACATGACAGCTAATGCGCAGGATTACAAAAAATATTTTGCACCTAGAACAAAACAAATATTGTCTAATTATACTTCCAATAGTAATAATTACCCTGAACCTAAATAAATTTGCATTTAAAACATTTTTATATTTTTAATACAATGTTGTATTTAGCTTATACAAAATTTTGAAATTTTCAACAGTATAACAACTTGAAAAAAAAAATTATTTGAACAGTAGAAATGCAAAATTAAGTTCCGTTTATGCAGACTAACACGAAACAAATATTTTGAAAATTTCATGAAAAAGTATTGAAAAGGTTTTGAGATATCCTGCGCGTTGTGCCCAAGAACATCATTTTGAGAAAATTGATTTCAAAGTTTTGTTTTAAGCGCTTCGGCTCTGAGTATGTATAATTTTAAAAGCCATAACAATTCTTTACCAATTGGAATAATTGTGCTAAAATTAATCTAGTCTAATCACGTATCCAGCGTTTAATGGAGTTCCATTACCTGCGATCTATTCTGTTGAGTTGATTCAAATATCAGACCAGATGGTATGATAAATAAGGTTAACTGGATGAATTATGCCCTTCAGATTCGACCGGGATAGCCCAGTTGGTAAACCATGGCAACTTCAGCCAAGAGATCCCAGATTCGAATCTTGGCCCGGACATTTTTCGTCCAATTGTAAATTACAACCCATAACATCTGTTCTCATGCGAATTTCAAGGAAAAAATTAAATCAAAATGTTCAGAAAAGATAGGAGTTTAACATATAAAAAAATTATGGTTTCGAAAATTTTGAAGATTCCTGAGACCTCTTAAAAGAAATACAGAACATGTAATTTTCTAAATCAGACAGGTTGTGCCGTTATTGAAATTATGAAATAAATCAGCATTTTTTTTCCCAATAAACTTAAATTATAGCTTAATTTCCTATTTATTGATCTATTTCATTTTGTCTCATAATAACTTTTAATCAACCATCTGGTATTTTACAATTTATTAGTTCCTTTTTTTTATTGCAGGAGTGTCATCCTGTTCATTTCCTTTGGACCGAATAAGTGACAACTGCTCATCTCAAAATCAATTTGGATATGAGACTGGAAACCCATGTGTAGCATTGGTGTTTAATACTTTTATCGGCTGGTCACCAATTCCACTTAATACATCAGAACTTCCAACCGAACTTAGAACTTCAGATCAAGAACCAAATCTCCTACGAGTGTCTTGTAATGCCACTACAGCATTTGATGTTCGATATTCACCCTATCCAGGATTTCCTACTCGTTTTATATCTGGACATGTGTCTAGTTTACCACCATTGGTTATGGTGCAATTCATTGGACATAGTTCAACTGCTGATGTAGAAGTAATCTGTACATTATGGGCTAAAAATCTTCCAAGAAATGATGATGGACACATTAGATTTAGCCTGTTTATTGTTTGACAGGCTGAAAACAGGTCTCCCACCAGTCCGCTATTTGAATACCAGTATTTCTGAAGAAACATTTTTGAGGTAAGGTTATACAACATTTGCAGCAAAAATAATCTTCGGAAAAGGTTTCTAAACTTTTTTCAAGAGAAATCTAAAAAAGAAAGTTGTCCTTTCAAAAAAAGTAAAGGATCAAGCAAAGGATCGCGTCGGAGCCCTGTGAAAAGAAACTCGAGATCATGAGTATTATAATGTTTTCAAAAGAAAGTTTTTCAAAGGAATACCAGAATGTTTATTGGAATGGTATCTATCTATTTATTTTTATGAATAAATTATTTCCGTAAAAATGATTTTGACAAAAATAGCAACTCTAATAGCATAGTCGCCCAAAATAGACCAAAATGTGAAAGCATGGTGACCGAAATGGAACCCCTATTTCCCACATTGTCATCACATGACACGAAAAATTAGTCACAATGACGTATTGTGAATGCTATATATTACATTTTATGATGACGTGAAACGATCTATAAACTGGTCGCATTGACCACAGTTGAGTCGCTTTCACAGTGGCTTCACAGTGCAATCAAGAAGTAATGGTCGCATGAGATCGTAATGTGAAGACTTAATAGTAACAGATTTCGGGCATTGTTGTGACCATTTGTGATGTCAGATAGACTGGTTGTGATATTAGAGAACATATACTGACAAGGGTTTAAGAATAAAGACTGTTATAAGTATCTTGCAATGATACAGAACTTTGATATTCTATACTCATCATTTCCTAGGTTTGTTACTCGTTTTATATGTAGACGGAGTAAATTTATTTTACATGAGCTTTTCAAGTTACTTTTTGTCCTTTTCTTTAGAAACAGATTTTACTGAATTATGGCAATATTGGCACATGTTGAACATTTGTGCAATCTCTTAAAAAATTGCACCAGAATGTAACAATTACAAAATTAAAATTAAAAACAGCCTTTTATAATTTTATTTGGGGTTATTTTAATATGTAACTCAGGTTACATTTAATAAATTATTTTTTTAATTTTCAGTAATTCTATACAAAAAGATAAATATGTTTTTTATAAAGACTTTCTTTATCTATTTTTATAAAATATGAAAGAATTTTATAACACTGCATTTAAAATAAAAATTGAAATAACAGAAGTTGAAAATAAAAATCCACATACGTTAAAAATTTTGAGATTTTGCTTTAGATTATAAATATTAAATGAACAACGTCAAAATGGTACAAATTAAAGTGTTTTCTGCAATAGATATTAGTAATGTGTTCTGTGGGCTACAATTGTTATTATTCCAGGGTTCGTACGGCTCCTGGAATTTTGCGACCTGGAAATTCTTCGGTACCAGTATTTTCTTACAGAAAATCTCTGCTTAATAGAAGGCGAAGTTTCGCGTGTTTATTACCATTTTACTTTCTCATACCATTTTACTTTATTATTTTTAGACTCTATCCTTAATCTCTTTTGTTTTACTATGAAATTCCAAATTTATTTTTACCTTTATTTAAATTTTTCTTCTTTTCTTTTTTAATTGCTAATTGATGTATTTTAACTTTTCCCAACGGCTCATTTTTATAAGACATTCTACTCACAATAGACTGGACGTAAAGTTGATAGCAACTCGGAAGCCCATTAACCGACATCAACTGTTCGGACTGCGAGTTTAACCTAGCTTTCTTTTTCTATAAAGAAAATACTGGTGAAACTCTTCGAAAATTCCCTGATCCGTACGAACCCTGTTTCACTAAATTCATTCGTTCCACTAAATGGAAATGCAGTAAGAGATGTTACATTTCCTTTTTAAAGGCAAATATTAAATTAGTTGCATGAGGGTGAAAAAATAATTATTTTAATTTATCAGAAGAGTTTTATTAAAATCTTAAACATGTTTATTAGATTAAAACGGACGAAGACTATGCAACTGATGATGTTTAGAAATAAGGATTAATGAAAGTTGCACCTTTAGTCATTTGTGCAATTTAATTTTATAGCTGAAGATAGGAGAAATGGATCTAATTTGAAAAAGGTAATAAAATTCGTTTAAACTAAGTAACTTTTTTTTTTCTAGAAGATGATAGTAACAAAATGTAACTGACTTTTATGTACGTATACTGTAAAAAATGTTTAATTGTTTACATGAAAAGTTCAAGTAAAATTCTTTTCACTCAGTCTGTCTTTAATTAACCAGCTGTGGTTAGAGTGCACATTAGACTTGGAACATATGTTGATAAAGACGTTTCCTATATTTTATGTGCCGAGGAATGGTGATTCGATTCACAAAATTCTTAAAAAAATAATATATTTACATTTTGGTATTAAATACAATCTGGATGTTTTAAAATAGAATAACGTACACCACTTGTAACGAGGTTCACACACTCCTTGGAAATTCCAATGATTCTGGCACCACTATTAATGATAAGGAAATTTCTATTTAATTTTTTAAACACAGAATTCAAAACCACCGCGATTGTTCACAAAATGGGCAATATTTTTATGCAGTTAACCCGTTGAGGGGCGGCGGTATATATTATATACCACCTAATTTTAATCCAATTCAAACCAGAAACTTTTAATTAAATTTTACTTTTTTAACTTTGAAGGGAAAAAGTTGAAAAATTGCTTTTCCTTATTTGGAACTGTTTTCTTTAGTAAATTCCGGTGGGAATTCAACGTTACAAAAACACAATTGCTTGCTCCTGAAAGGGTGATATAGGTAAAAAAACTATTATAAATTTGTGGTAGAACTGTGCAATCCCTGTTGTAAATACAAAAATTCTGACAAAAGTTATAATTTTTTTTTAATTTCTTGAGGGAGAGGGCTATCTGTTATTGTCGCGTCTTCTTTCTGGATTGTAATGCAATTATTTCACGATATTTCTTTTCCAGGGGTGTCCAATAAAATTAATATAGCCAAATATCTGCGAAAGATTTTTTTATTATTATTGAAGAAAATTTTTACAATGCTTTACAGTTATATATTCTTTAAATCGTAGAAGAGATATTGTATCAAAGGCAATTTTGATAGTATGATTCTCTTAGTAAATATTCCCTTAAAAAATGTATTATTTTTGTATAACTATTTTCGTAAATCTATAAGATAAATTGATATTTATTCCAAACTGTATTTTTGAAAAATGAAAAATGTATGCAAAAAGAATTTTTTATATGTTAGATGTATCGAATTTTAAATTACAAATTTGATCTGCCTTCTGAAATTATTGCTGAAATTTCAAATTTTTATAATGAATTTACAAATTTCTTTCAAAAGGAATATATATGTAAATGATCATTTCAAGAAGAAGATCAGTAAAAAAAATTATAAATAAAAATGTATAATTTTATGTCTCAGAGCAAATACAATATGATTTTTTTTTGTTTAGCAAACCTTAAATCTGCATGAATAAGGCATTTAAATAAGACAAAAAATTCTGTTAAAATTTACTAGTTGAGGTTTGCCCCAGCGGTAATCGGGTCCAGCGAATAATGCGCATATATTGCTTTTTTTATAAACAGACAGTCAGATATTTTTTTTAAAAAAAGAGTCAAATAGTGTTCAGAACATCTCAAGACGCGTAAATTCATCTAAAACTTGAAGTCGAAAATATGGTATCTATTACCATATTAATAGTATCCAACGGGTTAAAATGGGAAGTTTATCTGTTTCGCAATCAATTTACAGTAACCATTTACCGTTTTCCATATTTGAGATTTAGCTAATTTCAAAATTTTTATGGAATAAATAGCACTTATATTATCTCTTTTTTTAATCTTCATACTAAAAATTATTTTATCTATTAAAAGCAAATGGCAGATTAAAGTTACAGCTTACATTCTGAAAATATTTTTTTAAAGATAATTATCATTTCCAATGAAATTAAGTAAATGTAACTATTTATTTAAAGGTAGGGACCATTATTAAAACAACTATTAAATAAATTAAATGCATTAAGACTTTAGAAGAAAGTGGTTATCAATAGTATTTTTGGAATACGATTAAAGAAAAAGTTTAAATAAAGCAAATCTCTTAAAATGAAAAAGGAATATATTAATGCTATTTAATTCTATACTAAAAATTAATAATTGTAATTATCGCAAATGGATTTTTCTTAGAAAGGCAAAATGAGATACAAATTTTGATTTTTCTGGAAATTTCTCATTTTTATTTTACATCATTTTTTATATTTAATATGTTGCTTCGTTTTATATTTGTTACCAGATTATTTAAAGATTTTTTTAATGTAAATCTTATTTCTTTATATCATGTATTCATGTAATAAAAGAGTATTCTTTGAAAAATATGTAGTATTTTTTTTCTTTTGAAAGACAATTACACATAATTTTAGTTTTATAGAAGTCTGGACTGTTATTTTTGAAAAAATAAAATGAACTGTTCTTGCATATATTTCGTCTCTCTGATTGAGTTACTTGACAAATGCTTTCAGAAGTTTATGTTGCCAATTGCACTTTCACAAAAAGCGGGAAAGAAAGAAAAATAAGAGGGACAGCGGCTTTTAAAATACGACATAAAAATACAGTAAATCCTATGAAAACGGAACCTGTCTATAATGGAATCCTGAATATCAGTTTTTCAGATGCTATCAATTCTCAAATAAACATTTTCAGGTTCTACAAATATGCTCAACAGACGAACATGCTAAATTAACAGCATTAACATTTCCATTTAAATTAACATTAAACAATTTTTTTGTTACTCTTGCAGGTAAAATTTGCTACGCATCTAAAAATGTTTATTTGAGAATTAATATCATGTATGTTTCAGAAATGCTTCTTTAAATCTCTAAAGTCTATTTCTGAGGATAGTCTAAGGAAGGTTTCTGAGGATAAAGGGACTCTTTTCATTTTCGTGGGTAACGCAGAATAGATTACATTTTATTTTCGTAAATTGAATTAAATTTTGTTATGTTTTCGGGAACAATTTTCTTTTTTTATAGTGTAGTATAAGTGCTCTTCCAAACGTTCTACACCGCAGAACAGATCAAGACTGAAGGGGAATGCATATTTATACAACTGTTCAATAACTGACCTTCCAAGCGAGCTACACCACGGAATAAATACCTCTAGACTGATGGAGAATTGTAGAATATTCCAAAAATTTTTGTTGGAACAATTAAAGAATGATCTGAAAACTTCCAAAACATGCAATTAAAGAATGGGAACGAATAAATAAATGGAGGGGGATATTATGAGAGCAACTCGATCTAGTATCAAGGAATGGCTGTGTCCGAACCTGTAACCTTCTGCTTGGAAGCTTCAAAAGTTACCGCTGTCTGAGAAGCTTGATATTAACCCATTATGACCACAATTAATTTTCTCTTGAAAATGAGAAAAAATTGCATTTCAAACCACTTTTTTTATAATAGAAAATTGGTGTCTTATTTTATTGAAAAGTTTTTGTTATCAAACAAATAGAGTATTTCGCTTCAGAATTACTGGTGTGTAAACAACAAAAGTGGTTACAGATATGGTGTTGCTTTAATGCAACGCTAGGCTAATATGGGTTTAAAACTATTTACGTCCAAACTGTTATTTTTGTAAAAATATCGAAATAAATTCAGAAAAACTTAGACATATAAGTTATATTTATAAACAATAAAATTTCTTTCATGAAAAAAACTCACCGAGAGACGATACTTTTAAAATTTTAGAATTTTCAGTTTTCGTTCAATAAAAACGATTTTTACTATTTTTTTGTGTTTGAAAGAGCATAAAATTTTATTATGTTTTTAAATAATTTATTAATTTTGCTGTTTTTCGTTTTATTTGCATGTCGAAATATTTTCTAAATGTAACTTTAGAACCCATAAGACTATACGGAATTTTAAATTTCGTAAATTAAAAAAAATACTATTATGACATAAATATCTTTTGATATAATGAAGAAAAACATTTGAGACATTTTTGGCAATTGGAACAATAATTCTAAAACTAGCGGTTCCGGAATTATCTGGTAGACAAACGTAAGAAAGAATACTCTTTGTTTTCGAAGAATAAATAATTAAAATGTCTTAGATTCTCCAAATTGGAATTTCTGTTATCTTTGTCAATACTTTCCGATTAATGACCTTCTAACTCTAATGTTCTTTTTATCTCTACTTCTTAGACTGATCAGTATTACAAGAAAAAACATTTATGACCATCACTTGAGGAAAATTATTAATTTTCATTCTTTGGAAGGGGTATTTTCTGTATCACTTCAGATTTATTGAAGAGCTGATTACCGTATATCTCGGCGTATAGCGCAGGGTTGCCAGATTGGCCTAATTTTTTATTCCGAAATTGCAATAAGTAATTTTTGTTTTATTTATTAACAGACATTTCGAGTTTACATAAAATAAAAAAAATCTGCATTTCCAGTATGAAATTAGACTGTCTAGTTAAAACGGAGGCCAAATTGACAGCACTTGTGTAGCGCGCTGCTCAAACAAACATATATAAACCCAGAAATTTTATTTTTTAAACAAACTTAATCCATTTGCATCATTAGCGCATATATGTGCGTATTTCTGGAATTTCTTTTTTATTCAAAAATTACGCATTCACACCGGAATATCTGAAGGAGTAATTTTTACTTTAAGTATTACGAAATGTCTGTTGCTAAATAAAGTTAAAATTACTATAGAAAATTTCTGGTTTGAATTTTGAATTTCCGAATTAAAAAGAAATTCCTGAAATGTACTCTAATGATGCAAATGGTTAAATAATTCTGACGAAGTAATAACTAACTTTTCATTAAATAATATTTCTGAGTTAAAATGTAATATTATGGCTTTTGACATAATGAAGAAAACCATTTGAAACATTTTCGAACTATACATATAAAACTAACTATTCAGGAATTTAGCTAGTGGTCAAAGATAAGAATAGCTACTCTGTGTTTTGTAACAATAAATAATTCAAATATCCACGATTCTCTGAATTGCAGTTTCTATTTTCTTTATCAAGACTTTCAGATTAATGGCCTACTAGCTCTAATGTTCTTTTATCTCTGCTTCTTAGAATGATCAGAAGTAAGACAAGGTAAAAACATTTCTGATCTTGACATGAGGAAACTGATTAATTTTCATTCTTGCCAAGAGTTATTTTTTATACCAATTCAGATTTATGGAAAGGACGATTAATTCAATTAAGGATTTTTTTTTTCAGATACTTGACAAATCACATGGAAATGTGAAGCTTCTGATCAAGATTATTTTTTCTGACTCACTATTTTGTAGTAAAAAATGTTACATTCATAAAGCAATTTATTAGTGAATTAGTAATTTATTAATGAAAGATACTATTAAGGTTGTTAGTCAGTGAACGTCCCAATTCCCATCGCTAATGTTAAACCTATGGACGTAGCATGTATTTGTATATTTAAAATATGTCCTCGAAAAAATAACCCATTTATACCTAGCGTCCCAATTTTGGGACGCTTTAGTAAAATGGTAAAAAATGCAATTCACACCACTTTTTTTTTTTTATAGAAATCAGAAGTTAAAAATATTGATTTCCTGAAGAGATATTTGAAACATACGAATGCATCCCACAACCATAGGTTAACATTAGCAAGCGTAATTGGGAAGTTCACTGACTAACAGCCTTAACCCTTTCTGGCACAGTGGTACCACTCCGGGCACACCTAATTTTAATTCCAAACTTGTATGCGGCACGAAGAACATTTTAATAAAATTGTGTTTCTATAATGAAAGCTTAAAATAAGGAGTTCGTATTTTCTAAAAAAGTCGTTTGTAAATTCCGGTGTCAGTCAGCAATTTCTCATTTTATCAAAAGACTTTGTCTGTGCCGGAAAAGGGTTAAGCAATTGATAATTCTTAAATATTACGCAGGTCTTCTTTTTCTTATCTATGGTCTTCTCATCTAGTGTAGAAAATGTTTCAGAAGATTCGACGAAAAACGTACATTTTTTTACGGATTACTCTTTATAACACGAAATAATTGAAATTCAGTATAACTCCAACTATCCGAACTCTCGTCATCCTGTTTTCCACCTATACCCTGATTGACACCAGAAAATACAAAAATACATTTTCAAAAAAATATATATATTGAATAGCGAATTGAATTAATCAGTGTGTAAAACATACTTTTCTTGAGATTTGTATTTTAACCAACATTAAAATTTACATTTCATTAATTGTTAAAAGATGTTAAATAAAAATTATATAAACAGTAGAAAAGTTTTATATATAAACTGTCTGTGTGTTTCAACTTCACCGTAGTTTCCTTTAAGACAAATGAGAATTATCTACAGTTGCACGATCTATAAGGCAATCATTTGAAAAGCCGTCGTTCATGTTATTCACTTTCCATGTGAGATTGTGATTTTTATTTACGCTTTTTTATTTTTGCACCATTGGAGTAACTCAACCCATAATTTTGGTAAGTTAAATGATGCTGTATCGGTACATATTGAATTTTTACGTTTACAATCACATTGGTTTCTCTTATAATGGACTCATAGCATAGATTGGAGGCAAAAGTATTTTGCATTCATTGATTTTATTCTTTTTTTTTTTTTTTACTGTTTTTACGGTTATATTTAACACCTTTTAGCAATTAATGAACTACATTATCTCTGGGGATTCGGATTTGTTATGTAGTTAAAATTCAGTTTTATATATTATTTTCGAAGTACACAGGTAATTTGAAGTTGCTATTTCATCAATTTCTAAGATACTGTATTTTTTACATGCTCAAAATCGAGAAAAAATTCAAGAATACACCAATATTTCGAAAATTCTACCTGGAATTTCAAGTGACAAGCAGGCAGTATAGAATATTTTCAATAAATATAGTAGGAGAAAGAAAGAAAATGTTCGGGATCATCCACTGTTTTTATTCTTAGAATAGAATCGCATTTCCTTTTGGTCGTTTGATTACGGGTCAAGACTGACAATTACATATTTTTATATTCAATCTTACCACAATTTAAAAAAAATTCTTTGAGGTTGATTTCTCTTGCAAATGTCCTAGTACAACAGTCTGGTAAAAATTATTATTTAAAAAGTGGCCCAAATATAATAAAATAAATAGTCCACTGGGACGTACATGACCCAACCCGTTGTTGAAAGGTTAGTTGCTTCTAGAAAAATAATCTTATTTAGAAAATTTATTAGATCTTCTTTTTTCTAAACCTCAAAAGTGAATGTAGAGAAATTTGTAATTCACAATACAACCTTTCTTTTATTATCCTAATTATATGGTATTCTGCATTCAGAAAGCAATATACCAGATAAATAGGCTTTTACTGTATCTTAGATTCTCTGTGTTAAAATTTCAATAATGTTTGTCACGATTTTCAGATTAATGACTATCTAGCTAATGCTCTTTTGTGTCTTCATCTTCTTCTGGTTAGAAATAAAACAACGTAAAGCCATTTATTATCTTGACATGAGGAATAAGCTTAATAAAACGTCAAAACGTCAAAAGTTGCCTTTTATACCAATTTAGATTCATAGAAGAGACTATTAATACAATTAAGAACTTTTAAGGTATCTGATTAATCACACTGAAATGTAAAACTAAAAATTAAAAAAAAAATTGTAATGCATGTTTATGGCAATTACGTCAATAATTGCATAAATGTGTAATACAATTACAATTTATAACTAAATATTGAAAAACCATATTCAGCCACTTATTATTCGGAAAATAATGCAGATTTATATACATTGTTTCTGTTGTCAAAATTCCTTTTTTTTCTATACATTTACAAAACGCACAACAGTGAGTGGGGTATCATTCGAAAGGTTTTTGAACCAGCTTCTGGCATAGTGCACTCACATTTCGTTAAACCATGTTTTGGATTCAAAATTGCAGAAAATTAAAAATTAAATCAGCATTGTTTTCATAAAATGCAATGAAAGATTTTTCTCAAATCATTGTTGCCAGAAAAATAAAATAATCATGCTCAACAATGATTATAAAAAAGTAAGTAGTACAAAATAGATAAAGTGTGACAATTCCGCACGGGTTAATTTTATATTTATGATTAAAAAGCAAAACTAAAATTGCATTTTTTAGAATAAAAATATAGTATACATCGATCGAAGCAATGATATTTCACGTGTAGCCTAAAAGGTATGCTTTGTTATTTATATGTATTATTTTATATGTATATCCATAATTGTATTTTATATGTATTAAACTTATTTTTCTTTATCACATATGTTTTTTTTTTTCGAAATAGATGATGTCATCCTATAATGCAGTTAAAATACATCTGTTATTTTTTATTCTCGCGCGTGCCTTTTGCTAGCTTCGATCAGTTTTTACTCTAACTTTGATGCAGTAAAGGAGATGATATTCTGACTTGACTAGTGTTGTTTATAGATATTTTTATCTTTAATTTCTCTTTAGAAGTTTAAATCTGCATCTAAAAAATATTAGACTGCGGTGCAAAATCCTCAGATGGGTCCACTGGTATTTCTTTATTTACGTTGCCACTAATCTTGTCATCTAACGTAGAAAATGTTTTAATATGTTTGATAGAATATGTGTCAAAAAAATTATACACCTGCCTTTATTCGCAGATCGTTTACGATAATATCACAACCAGTGTGTCTTTAGACGCGGCATAATGTCTTTATTCAGAATATGAATGCAATTTTTGAAATAGGGGTCGTCTACATATATTAAAAACCACAAAAACTTTTTTTTTTAAAAAGGCAACAGACCGTTTTTGACCCCATACTTCAGTTCCTTGGATCGAAGCACCCGGGAAAAAAATAACTTTTATATAATTTCTATTAAATATTTATAATGTTTTAAAAGAAAATATATTAGAGGTATATCCAAATATTTAGGGAATTAATTTAAGCTGTCACCAAAAAAGTGTTGCCAGATGGTCAAAAGTCAATTTCCTCCAAATCATTGTTATATTCAGAAAAATCCCCCAAATCAGTTCTTCGTCAAAAAAGTAAATTTTAAATTTTAAATTTACCTCTCTAAAATTATTTAACCAATTTAAGATTAGAAAATTTTCCCCAAATCGAACCTTTAACCCTTTCAGCGCTTGTGCTCTTGTAACGTTGAATTCCCACCGGAATTTAGGAAAGAATTTAGTTCAAAATAAGAATAAGCAATTTTTCAACTTTTTCTCGTCAAAGTTAAAAAAGTAAAATTTAATTAAAAGTTTCTGGTTTGAATTGGATTAAAATTAGGTGGTATATATTATATACCACCGCCCCTCAAAGGGTTAAAAAAGAAAAAAAATCCTCATTTAAAAAAAGAAGAAAAAATGAACTTGCGAATCGTCATTTTTATTGTGATCAATTCTTTTATTTTTTTAAGAAAATAATATGAATTAAGAAAAGATAAATAGGTATTAAAATTAAATGCATAATATATTCGAACTTAAAATACGTGTAATCGACGAAACCAGATCCAGTGTTGCCAGATGACTAAAAGTAAATTTAATCTCGAAAACATGAAATAATGAAAAAAATTCTCCACGTTTTTCCCCAAAAACGTTGATATTCCCCAAACGTTTCCCCACTGATAACTAGTCTCCAAAAATTCCCCCAGATGCTCAAAATCCCCCAAAATGGGGACAAATTCCCAATCTAGCAACACTGCCAAAACTTTTCCTGAGTCTTACCAGTAAAATTGTAAAAATTTATACATAATCATATATTCTAATACGAGCAAATCTTGTGTGTGGTTATATATATACGAGAAGGGAAGACCGAGCTATGCTCGGTCAAAATTAATTTGAGTTCAAATATCATGACCCATGACCAAAATGACCCACTAATTGAATTTTCTCGAACATGTGACTTAGCCCAAGTCTTCTCGTTCCGGAAAACCATAGGATGCAAAATTTAGTATAAATTGAGCCGCTTTTTAGATATTGACCCACAATGACCCAGAAATGACCCACTAATCGAATTTTCTTGAACATGTAACCTAGTCTAATGATTTTCGCGTGCCCGAAACTCGTAAAATACAAAATTTAATCAAAATCGTTAGAGCCGTTTTTTAGATAAAATTAATTTGACCCGCTTTGACCCAAAAATGACCACCTAATCGAAAGTTCTCGAACATGTGACCCAGCCCAATAGTCTTCTCGTGCTCGAAAATAGTCGGATACAAAATTTCGTCAAAATCGTTTGGACCGTTTTTTAGATACAATTAGCTTGACCATGACCCAAAATGACCCAAAATGACCCACTAATTGAATTTTCTCGAACATGTGACCTAGCCCAACAGTCTTCTCGTGCCCGGAAACCATTGAATGCAAAATTTAGTGTAAATTGAGCCGCTTTTTAGATCTTGACCCACAATGACCCAGAAATGACCCACTAATCGAATTTTCTCGGACATGCGACCCAGCCCAATGCTTTTATCATGCTCGAAACTCGTAGGACACAAAATTTAATCAAAATCGTTCGAGCCGTTTTTTAGATAAAATTAATTTGACCCGCGTTGACCCAAAAATGACCAACTAATAGAAAGTTCTCGAACGTGTGATCCAGCCCAATTGACTTCTCATGCCCGAAAATGGTCGGATACAAAATTTCGTCAAAATCGTTTGAACCGTTTTTTACATACAATTAGCTAGACCATGACCCAAAATGACCCAAAATGACCCAAAATGACCCACTAATCGAATTTTCTCGAGCATGTGACCTAGCCCAATGGTTTTCTGGTGCCCCAAAACGGTAGGATACGAAATTTCGTCAAAATCGTTAGAGCCGTTTTTAAGATAATTTTTGCATATATATATATATATATATATATATATATATATAACCACCCACAAGATTTGCTCGTATTAGAATATAAAATATATATATTATATGCAAATTTTATCTTAAAAACGGCTCTAACGATTTTGACGAAATTTCGTATTCTACCGTTTTGGGTCACCAGAAAACCATTGGGCTAGGTCACATGTTCGAGAAAATTCAATTAGTGGGTCATTTTGGTCATGGGTCATGATATTTGAACTCAAATTTAATTTTGACCAAGCATAGCTCGGTCTTCCCTGCTCGTATTATATTAAAAAGCATTGTAGTTTCGTTGATTACTTTTATAGTAGTTTTCACAAAATGTTTCTGGTTGTTATTTTCAATATCCTTATATGCATGGTTGTAAAAACGGGGCGCTAATGGACCGATTGTCGCCAATAAATTTTATTAGTATTCTTCGCCTACATTTTATTAGTATATTTCGAATAAATTTTATTACTATTCTTATTAGGCGAAGAATATTAATAATTTAATCATCTGGTGGCAATTGGCCCACTTGTTCCCAGTTTTTACACTCCTGATGATATGTTATTGCACAGTAGCGGAATACAGTCCCTTTTAGATCTTTGAAAAGTAAAATTTCGCTATACCTCGAAAAATGTTGATTGGAATGAATTGTAAACTTACACACATGTTTTTTGCGATGCACATTCTGATCATGTAAAAATGTATGTGTGTCATAATTCAAGTATTTTAATACGAATTTATTAATAACTTTCATAATTTAAACTATGCTTCTGAGTAAAAAGATAGTGTCTAAATTTTGTTTGGGTCCATTCAATGTATCTCATCGAAAACAAAAATTTTAAATCAGGTGATATTTTGGGAAAAACATAAATTAAAATTTTCCGCGTGAATTTAATATTAGCATCCTCCAATTTTGACCTCAAAATACAAAAATACGTAAACTAAACATATTTACAAAAGTACATAAACTATGTACTTTAGTAATGGTTCTTAGATTTAGTAAAAGTATAGAAATTTTACCTTTTTTTTTGGGGGGGGGGGGGGTTATTTAATCCAAGGAACTACAATAAACTGTCAAAAGCAGGTGTTGTCATTTGCAAATTAGACTTTGGTAAAATTTTTAAAATGTAGATGAACCTATTTTAAAATTGAATTAATATTCTGGAAAAATACATTATTCCGAGTCTAATGAAACCTTGATTGTGATTTTATCGTAAACTGTCTGCAAATAAAAGAAGGTGTATACTTTTTTTTCTTTTTTAGATTAACTGTAAAATTGCATTGCAGATTATATTTTGTGACATGAAGGAATTCAAATACCTTACATCCTCTGAGTTACAGTTGCTGTTATTTTTGTCAAGACTTTTAGATTAATTATCTTTTAGATAATGCTATTCTATATCTTTTTCAATCGATTAAAAGTAAGACAAGATAAAACGATTTATTATTTTGTTATGATAAAAATGGTTAGTTTTCATTCAGGTCAAGAGTTGGTTCTTATACCAGTTTCAATTTATAGAAGATATGATAAATTTAACTAAGAATTTTTTCAATTGCTTGACTAATCACATTGCTATGTGGAGATCAAAGTATGTGCAATGCACTGTCATGAAAAAATACAAACTGCATTTAAGTGTGTATTCGGTTGTTCGGAAAGTACTTTTCATTTGGGAAAGTTGGTTCGTACCGGAAAATTCCTATGTCTAGTGTTTACTAATTGACGGGCAAAATTTTCTGGTACGAATTGGTTTTCCCAAACGGTAGGAACTTTCCGAAAAACCCAATAATTGTGAAAAACTGTTATTGTTTATTAATTAGGAGCCTTTTTAAGAGATTTTTTAGCAAAACGTTTAAAAAGAAAATGAGGGAAACGGCTTCTTTCCAGTGGTTAGTTCTGAAAAGATATATTGTATATTTTAATAGAAGACTTCACCAATTTAAAAATAAAATATATAGAAATGTGTTTGAAAGATTTTTATTGTTACATTTGTTTAGTTTCGATACCCTGATTATAAAATGAAAATGAGGGGAACACCTTTTTTCCAGTGGTTAGTGATAATAAGCTATATTGTATACTTTAATAGGAAACTGCCCCAATTTAAAAATAAAATATATAGAAGCGAATTTGAAAAAAAAAATTATTGTTATATTTGTTTAGTTTCGATACCCTGATTTAATTATTTAAGCATACCTGACATATTTAAATTACATCAAAATAATTGTTTCAACTAATTTTACAGAGATTTATTATGCTAAAGCTCATAAATTAAATGCAGAATTTTAATGCTAAAACAAAAGTTTTTTTTTTTTTTTTTTTTTTTTTTTTTTTGTTAATGATATTTACACTAAAAAAAATCGTCAAAAAATGTAAAAAATACTGACAGCCCAGCCGGTATCTCTCCTCCCAACCATTATTTTATAAATTTCCGTGTTTTGATTAGAGAGTTTCAGGAAATTTTGTGCCTAGAATGGTTAAGTCTCCGTGATTGGAACGAAAAAGGGACATACACAAAAAAACCATTTAAGAAGCGGAACGTTTGTGTCAGCACAGTTTCCGGAGCAATCGCGCGATTTGACATAAACATAGCGTTAATTAGAAGACTTGAAGAAATTCACAGCCTAGAATGTGAAATTTTCATGTTTTGAGCGAATATAGGCAGAGCAAAAGGGGAACTATTCTATAGTTAGAGGATATAATTAACAATAAAATACGTGTGTATTGCTGTTTGTCTTAGAGTGCAACTTCTCCATATTCTCTTTCCATTTTTAATTCCTTAAGACGCAGTCGCAAAGAATATATTGGTGCAGGAAAAGGATAACATTTTTATTTTATAATTTTTGTCACTTCAAATTAATACGTAATCTCTACTTTAGGTTTTAATTTCAGAAATAGTACAATTAATTATTCGGTAAATATAATTTTTATTTATGTGATAAAAGTAGAAATTAGTGAAGGAAATAGCAGAAGCAAATTCTTATTGTGGGTATGAAGAACTATATACAAAATATTCAAAATAAAGTATCGTGAATTAAAAATTGAAATTAAATAAAAATTGAAAAAAAAACTTTTTTTATTTTCAGATTTTAATTATTCGTTTGATTAGTTAAGATTAATAAATACTTTTAACATTTAAATTAACTTCATCCTGAATACTTTGCACTTATTACATTTTCACCATATTTACGTATATCCTTTACTTTATTGTATGCTTGTTTACATACTTAACCATTTGAGTGCTATGAAGCGCGATAGCGCTGCAATGTATCTGCGGATCAAACAAATTTTTTTTTAACCCAGAAATTTTATTCAATAATTGAAATAATTTAATTTTTATTCAACAGTTGAAGTATCTACAGCGATCTAGTGAGTTACATTTTAAAAGATAAAATTTCTGGGTTGAAACACAATTGTTTGTTCCGCGGATTATAGGCCAAATTTTCAGCACTCAAACGGTTAAACTTCTTTTGCATACTTTCATGCATCTTTTATATTTTTATATACATCTTATAACAGACAAATACAAATGCAACTCTTTCCTTAAACGATAATATCAAACAAAAAATATTCCCCAATCCTTAATCAAATAAAACTAATTAGATCTCGTATAATGATGCAAAAGGTGGTACATTTAAATTTCATTTGAGTTGAGTATAATTCAGTAATAGATTCAACTTCAGAAGATCATTGCGTTAAAATAACGGCTTCTTAAACAAGACTGAGGCTATTTTATCGTGATTGACACAATGTTTTTCCGGCGATTGAAAACAATGAGCATCTTTGGTGCTTAAGAAAATTTACAAACGATTTGCTTAGATATATTCTTTAAAAATTACTTAAACTATTTTTTTTTTCAGTTAAACCAGTACTTCTGGAAACCTATTTGTTTCTGCGTAAAGCCTAAGAAAAACAGCCTTAATAAAGATGTAAGCAATTCTTTTTTACAGTGCAAAATGTTAAATATATTTGGCCTCTATTTTAATCTTCTATTAAGAAATTCGATATTCTATGTTTCATGAAACATAATCGCTAATAGTAAACATTGCGTAGGTTTATTATTCATTATCTCGTAATTTTTGTCACAAACTTTCATTAAATCCGTAAATTTCTTACCAAGACCGAGGTATTTGATTGCAATTGGCACAAAAAATTCCGGTAATTGAAAACAATAGGCAATTCTAGCACTTAACAAAATTCACAAGCGGTTGATTAGATTTTCTTTATTTAAAAAAATGACAACCAATCTTTTCAGAAAAATTTGTGAAAATCTGAAAATTTATTTGTTCCTACGTAAAGTAAGAAAAACAGCTTTAATGTCGAAGTACATATTTCTTTATTATAGCTCAAAACGTTAAACAAATTGTCCTCCTTTTATTCTTCTTAACTTCATTTAACATAATCGCTAAGAGTAAGCATTGCATAGATTTATTTATTACCTCGTGATTTTTGTCACACACTTTCATAAAATCGCAATTTCCTGATCAAAATCTGGAATCTCTTATCGTAATTGACACAAGGTTTTTCTAGGGATTGAAAATAATAAGCAATTCTGATTGCTTAGATTTCGTTTTAACACTAAACATAATGGGAATTTTACTTAAGTTTTATTAATATATTTCACACCAGAATTTTTATTTAAAACTATTTATTTTCATATTTAACTTATTATGAGAGCGTTTATTTTAAAAACAACATCGAAATGAAATATAACGAAACTAAATATATTTTCATTTGGTACCTGTCAAACAACCAGTTTGTGTTATATTTAGTGCTGCGTCAACTAAATTTGTCAGAAAACGTTGAAACCATTACTTCTGGGAATTTATTTGATTCTACGTAAAGCAGGAGAAAAACACACAGCGTTAAATACCTAAGTACACAATATTTTATTATAATGCAAAATATGAAAAATATTTAACCTCTTTTCTTATTCTTTTTAATTCCATGAAACATTATCGCTAAGAGCAAATATTGCATAGGTTTATTCATTATCTTGGAATTTTTATCGCAAACTGTCATAAAACCGCAAGTTTCCGCCTCATCAAATGTTACTTTTCTGCACTAAGTATACTGCTCTTACTGGTAATTCAATTGGTAAGGAAACATGTCTTCTGCAAAGTGTTAAGAGGTAAAATTAGTGAAAGTAAATAGTGAAGGTAAATTTAGTGTTAATATTTTGCTTCAGAAAGTTTATGAGTTAAATGTTAATTGTCTGAAAATATTCCGAAAACACTTTGTAGGATTTAATCGTAAGTACCATTTTTTTAAATATATATCTAGTAATATTTTGATTCTTACATGGTTCGTACGCTTTTACCACAATTTTTTAAGACAATTTTTCTATTTAATATTTAACACTAAAACTACCTGAAGTTTTACTCTAGTTTTTTAAAACTATTTCACACCAGAAATTTTATTTAAAACTACTTAACTTATTCATTTAACATATGTCTGTGAGTTTTATATTTAATTTATTTTAAAAAGAAATTTCTCGTTCGAATCGGAATATATGCATTTAGTAACCGTCAGAATGACGGCTCATGGTAGTTCTAGTGTTAAAAAGGACAAATCAAACGTAGCTTTTACGTAGGCTTTTATCAGAATTTTGAATAGAATTGTTCGCCTTATTTAATCGTAGAAAAATATTACAAACCCCGCAATTAAGCACGGCGATTACAAATTCTGATATTTATATATTAAATAAAAACTTTCTAATCAGAAATAGTGGTGCTAGACTCCTTGAAACTTCCAAGGATTTGGACATTACACATTTTGAACTACACACATTTTGAACTAAATTTTGGTTAAATAAGGCGAACAATTCTATTCAAAATTCTGATAAAAGTCTACGTACCCTGCTAGTTATTCTGTCTATTTTAGGTTTAGTTTAAATCGAGTAATTGAAATTCTAGAGTTTAGAGTGCCATTACTAGTTTACCGATGCCGAGTTCGATTTCCGATTTTGGCATAGACGTTTGCAGCATATAATTTGCCTTTTAAATAGATTTCACTGCTTTGCTGACACGTACCGAATACGACAGTAGTGCCTCAAACAAATCAACAAAAATCAGACCGAGTTCGTACGTTTTTACCACAATTTTTTAATAGATTTTTTCGCCTTTTTTAAAGGAAGAAAAGTATCCGAATTGCGCAACTAAACGAGGCGCCTGTGATTTATATAATAGATACAATAAAATAAAACAACTGAATATACACTTAGTGAAAAGTGAATTTTGTGCGTCAAAGACAAAAATCTATCATTTTCGCAAAAATATGCATGCATGTAGAATATAAGTTATAGGTTAATGATCTTCGTTTGATACGTGCACAAGTCAGCGAGTCATACAGTAGCGCTACAAGTACGTCCAATTGGCAGCACTATAAAACTGGCGTATAATAAAAGTCAGAAAATCACGTTAACATTGTAATTATTTTTAAGATATGAAAGCCATGCACAGTAGACAGGTTCACGGATACAATGAATACAATACCTGGATGGACCGTACGCTGAATCAACAGAAATCTCATGCAAATCATATACAAATGCACGTAGAGGCACCTGAAACTTAACATAATAATGAAGTGCAGTATTCCGTATGTATTCCGTTTCCGTCCGTTTAGGCACAGGAGCGCATTCACGACTTTACACTTCAGCAACATACTTCGCCAATTGCAGACAATATGTTAAAGAGAGGCGTAGTTTATGATAAAAATTTTTTAATTCTATGTGGATTTCTTACGAACCGGAAGTACGTAAATGAGCTCTCGCATACAGAACACCTTTTGGTCCGTTTATTGAATACCAGTATTTCTAGATAAAAGTTTTCGTGGTAGGCTTTTACATCATTCGCAGTAGAAATAAGCTTTGGGGTAGGTTTCTAGAAAATATACATGAGAAATCTAAAAAAGAGATTATTCTTTGAAACAAGTGATATGCAAATAAAGAAAACTGCCCAGTTAAACTGAGGGCATTGAGCTCACAGGCTATTCACACTAATTGTATATTATGCTATTTTTTCAAAGAATAATGCCACTCGAAAAATAAAGAAATCGACAATATATTAAGGGGGGGGGGGATAAGCACCCGTTCCCACCCTTTATACTTAACCAATAAACCCCCAAAATCTAATCAGGCAAGCGCCTTACCACAATGAATTTATACGCAAAATTTGAAAAAAATCGGATAATTTTGCTTGAAAAACCCATTTATCTAAATTAAGGGAGGTAAGCACCCCCCGTTCCCCCCTTTATACTTAACAAATGAAAACCCAAAACTAATCAGGCAAACGCCTTACCACAATGAATCTATATACAAAATTTGAAGAAAATCGGATAATTCTGCATGAAAAACCCATTTATCTAAATTAAGGGGGATTAGCCCCCATTTAACCCCTTTATACTTACCCAATGAACACCCAAAACTAATTAGGGAAGTGCCTTATCACAATGAACTTATATACAAAGTTTAAAGAAAATCGGATAATTCTGCATGAAAAACCCATTTATCTAAATTAAGGGGGGGTAGCCCCCCGTTTCCCCCTTTATACTTATCCAATGAACCCTCAAAACTAATCAGGTAAGTGCCTTATCACAATGAGCCTATATACAAAATTTGAAGAACATCGGATAATTCTGCATGAAAAACCCATTTATCTAAATTAAGGGGGATTAGCCCCCATTTAACCCCTTTATACTTACCCAATGAACACCCAAAACTAATTAGGGAAGTGCCTTATCACAATGAACTTATATACAAAGTTTAAAGAAAATCGGATAATTCTGCATGAAAAATCTAAATTAAGGGGGGTAGCCCCCCGTTTCCCCCTTTATACTTATCCAATGAACCCCCAAAACTAATCAGGTAAGTGTCTTATCACAATGAGACTATATACAAAATTTGAAGAAAATCGGATAATTCTGCATGAAAAACCCATTTATCTAAATTAAGGGAATAGCCCCCCGTTCCCCCCCCCCTTTATACGTAAATAATGAACTCCCAAAAATAATCAGGGAAGCACCTTATCACAATGAACCAATATACGAAATTTGAAGAAAAACTGATACTTCTGCATGAAAAACCCATTTATCTAAATTAAGGGGGAGCCCCCCTTTCCCCCCTTTATACTTAACCAATGAACTCTCAAAACTAATCAGGGAAGCGCCTTATTAGAATGAACCTGTAAACAAAATTTGAAGCAAAACGGATAATTCTATCACGAGTTATCGCGTTACGTACATACATACATACATACATACGTACATACATACATACAGAACGGACGGGCACATTAGCTCTCAGGCTTTGATAGCCTGTGAGCTAAAAACGGACTGAGTGGGAGTCCTACATATGCTCCAATTTCTTATATTATTCCAGTAGGATAATGTTGTACTACATGTTCCTTGAATAGCTCGAAACAGTCTGCGTGATACTTCATCAACTCTTTCAGAGCTCTCTCAGCACCCAAACCCTGCGTTTGAAAAGATATGTATCCCGTTAAAATGATGGCTGTGACATTGATTTATAACGACGATATTCAGTACACAGTCTAAGATGTATATTTCAGTTTGAAACAAGGCAATATTAACCACTTAAGCACCATATTCAATTTAGTGACAGTATGCTGAATACCAGCTATGTTAAATTTCGTCAAAAATACAAAAAAAAAAAATCAAAAATACAAAATTCATACCGGAAATTCGAAAAGAATAATTTTAATTTATGTAATCACGAAAAGTCTGTCATTATATAAAATACAAATTATTATTGTAAATTTCTGGTATGAATTCAAAATTTTGAATTTTAAAAAAGGCCAAACTGGCAACCTTGACGTACGTACAGTCGTGGAAAAAAACGGAACACCCCCCACTAACTCTGCAACAAATTATAGTAGAAGGACGTGACTGGTACCAAACGATTGGAAATAAAGTCTACTTTTAAGTGATGTATCTAAAATTTGCTTAAGGGGCCATCTACATATTAAAACCAGCCTAAACTTTAATTTTTTCAATGGCAACACCCACTTTTGACATGATATTTTAAATCTTTGGTTCAAACTATGCCTAGATAAAAAATTTTAAGTCATTTGGATGATAAGTTTTTGAGTTATAAACATTCAAATTTTAGAGCTTCTAATGTTAAATTACATTTTCATATTTTTATTAATATCTCCTGAAATTATAATCCTAATGTGCTAACGTTTTGTTTGGTTATAAAACTCAAAAACCCAAACATAACTACGTCAAATTTGTAATTATTAAAATTTTATAATATGAATTATGAATTATGAAATTAATATTCGAAAAAATTATGAATTGCAACCTGCAATTTTTTTGATGGATTTATATTTATTATGTCCTGCTTTATGTGTATTCAAAATTTCAATTTTTTTTCCAAGTGGTTTTGAAATTATGCTTAAAAAACGATAAATGCTGCTTTAAGGGGCCGTCTATGATGTGCATTAAAGCATAGTTTGAATAGGGATGGGAGCGCTCCGACTCGAAATCCCGATTGACACCACTAAATTTTAATAGTATTTGTTACCTTATTCAAGGACAAAATTTCTGAAATTCTTTACGTTGGAGAATACTATTAAAATTTAGTGGTAAGAATCGATATTCGGGTCGGAGAGCTCTCATTCCTCTTTGAGAAAATATTATACTCATAGGCTGGGATTATAGTGACTTGATAAACTTAGAGATTAAGTCTGTCTTACACTATAAACAATGCGTAAACCGTATTTCAATGCTTCGTGATCTTACGTTAAACAACTCTGACAGCGACCTGCGATTGTAGTAAGATATAAGATAGCGAGGCACCAGAACCCCAACCTTTATTAGTATATATATATATATATATATATATATATATATATATATTTCTTTTACTTTTCCAATGTCTGCTTTAAAATTTTTCATTAAAATTACGTAAAACGTATTTGCATGAGATATATGTTTTCAATTATGGAAAATAGTTTCGCTTTTATTTTTAAATTAATAAAGCTCATTTTTGAAAATATGATCAGTTCTACCTTAGAAAAAACTTAATCATTTTTGTTACCTTTAAATGGATTTATAGCTTCTTTTCCAGTCTAATAAAGCTATATTGTTTTTTTTTTGCAGTATATATGTTTGAAGTGAAGTTTATTATAAATGCATATGTGTAGAGTATTTGCTGAAACAAAATGGCCCCACAATTAACTGAAGCAACGAAAGGCCAAATGATTGGCATATGGCAAGCTGGAAGAAGTTTTCGTTATATAGCTGGGCATTTTCAAGTGTCTGTTCAAACTGTTTCAACATGGATTAATAGGTAAGGTTTATATTGGTAGTTTATTGCGAAGAAAAAATTACAATATTTCTTCTATAACTTTCGTATTTAAATCTATTCGATTAAACAGGCTAATTGAAAAAAAATTACAAGTTATTTTTATGGTCTTCTGATAGGCAAGATTATTTCCCAATCGCTAGCAGTGTGCAAAAAAATCTAATAATAATAATAATAATAAAAAATAATAAATGTCATATGGCAAGTTTTCTTGCCAGGAGGCATTAATGAGTTAATTGTAAAATTTCAAATGAACCACCAGAATAGGTTTAATCATAGAATTATTACCCCTATTCCGAAGGAGAATAACGGATGTAAAGTTATTCAGATGTCTTTATAACATATATTTAGTTTTAGGTCTTCAAATAAATCGGAATGTAAATTCTGCGAACATATCTCAAAACAAGACACCCCCCCCCCCTCTCGCTAATGAAAAAAAAGCAATGTCTGGATTTATTTTCAGACTAAAAAACAATTTATTTGCGTTTTTTTTTTTTTTTTTTTTTTTTTTTTTTTGTTATTTTTACTTTGTTTCATTACGCTGCTTTATACTATTTTTTTTAATTCTAAATTTTGTATCTGTCAATATTATCCACGTTTCTGCCAATAAACTAAAGAAAAGGCGAGTTAAATAGATGCAAAATCTGAGAAAAAGCATTATAAAAGCACCTGTAAAATTCCAATAACATTTACATATTCTAAGACTATTTTAATTACAAATAATCTTATGGTTTTTTAATCCCTTCGTGACGAGAGTCTATTACAGAATTTTTAATAATTTACCACCGGTTTTTCAAAACAGAAATTTTCGTCTAATTGAATTGTGGAAATGCTAAGATATAATAAGGCAAAGCTTGCAATAAAAAATAACTTGTGGGAAAAATCGAGGATTCTGAGCATCTTATGCGTCACGCATACGTGTCGCTCGTCCCCAAGGGGGTTAAAATCGGATAATTCAACACTTGTAAACATTATCTTACAGCATATAACAATAACCGAAACTTATTAAGTGAGTAAAATGGTCATATCGGTAAAACATAATACATTAAAAGGTGACATTCTGCAGCATTTCAACAATCGAGTACCGAACTTCAATTTGGATACAGCCCCTTAAATATGCTCATTATAAAGTAATTAATTTCTCAGAAACTAATCGTAGGAATTTAATGAAATTTGGTATCTAGGCATAGTTTGAACTGCAGATTTCAAATATGTTGTCAAATTTGGGTCTTGCTATTGAAAAAAACAAAGTTTGGGTGTGTTTTTATATGTATATGGCCCCCTAAGAAAATTTTATATACATCACTTAAAAGTAGACTTTATTTCCAATCGTTTGGTACCAGTCACTTCCTTCTACTATAATTTGTTGCAGAGTTAGTGGGGGGTGTTCCGTTTTTTTTTCCACGACTGTACATACGTCCTGGTATTACAGATAGAGTTGTTCATGACGTACTCAGGTACGTCGAGGTGCTAAAGGGTTAAGTGTTTATTAGACTCAATACAGACCACATTTATGTATGTATGCCCCTGAGTGGTTAAACGAATCATTATTGAAGATGAAAGATTTATGTATTACAGAAACCCATGTAATTCTCCAATTACACTATCTTTGGATTATGGGTATCATTTATCTTTACTAGTAGCGAATTCTCCTATCCAATCTAGGCAGGCTCTTTCCAACTAGTTTTACAGTATAGTTTTATCGCCGTATATAATCGTAAATCTCATTATAAAAATGTAAGAGAAATTACTAATGGAAAAGAGAATTCCCAGTTTAAACAGGAATATTTTCCCCTTGCCTACACCATTATGCCCGTATTATTTCAATTTCTTCTAATTTTTTTTCATACTGATAACACGTCTATTTGTTTGGCTATGGCCATATTACAAAAAAATATTTTGTGTTTCAACTATAGAAGTTAGAAGAAGGTAAAATATTAAATACAGAAAAGTAAACTAATATATACAGAACTGTATGAAAGCAATATATTGGAGCGAGCGACTGAAAGAGTATTAAGCAAATTGGGTTCATGTTCTTACCTCATGTACAGTGAGGTAATAAGGATAATATATACAAAAATTAAAAGATAAATTATAACTAGTTTGTTCTGGCCATCACAAAAGTTTCTTCTAGTATATAATTCAAAACATCTGCTACCAAAATCAAATGACAATCTATTCGTTCTTGAGATATCGCAGAAATCGGGGAAAAAAGGAGCATTTCAGCGACACTTGTTGAGCGGTATACACCCAAATATAATAAGGATCTATTTATGTCAAGGTTTAACAGAATATGAAGTTCGGGTGAAATTCCGTGCATTAATTCTCAAGGTATAGCTATGCAGGGAATTCAGATAAACACAGCATGGAAGCTAATATATACAGGATTTTACAGGATATATACAGGACCTTTGGGCGATTTACAGTCAGACCTAATCAGCGTCTATTTAAGTCAAGGTCTAATAGAAAATGAAGTTTGATGAAATTCTGCGCATTAGTTCTTGAGATAGAGTTATCGCAGAAATCGTGAGAAAAAGATCATAGCAGCGACAATTGTTGGGCGGTATACACCCAAACCTAGTAAGGAACTATTTATGTCAAGGTTTAACAGAATATGAAGTTTGGGTGAAATTCCGTGCATTAATTCTTAAGATATAGCTATCCCGGAAATCCGGATAAACACAGCATGGAAGCAGCACCTTTGAGCGATTTACACTCAAACCTAATCAGCGTCTATTTAAGTCAAGGTCTAATAGAAAATGAAGTTTGATGAAATTCTGCGCATTAGTTCTTGAGATAGAGTTATCGCAGAAATCGTGAGAAAAAGATCATAGCAGCGACAATTGTTGGGCGGTATACACCCAAACCTAGTAAGGAACTATTTATGTCAAGGTTTAACAGAATATGAAGTTTGGGTGAAATTCCGTGCATTAATTATTAAGTTATATCTATCCCGGAAATCCGGATAAACACAGCATGGAAGCAGCACCTTTGGGCGATTTACACCCATACCTAATCAGCGTCTGTTTGAGTCAAGCCCTAACAGAACATGAAGTTTGTTGAAATTCCTTGCATTAAGTTCTTGAGATATGGCTATCGCAGAAATTGTGAAAAATGCAGCATAACAGCATCACCTAATGGACGATTTACACCAAAATTTAATCAGTATCAATTCATGTCATCCTCTAACAGAATCTGTAGTTTGACTAAATTCCATGCATTAGTTCTTGAGGTAGAGCGACCACAAAATATGTGTCACATACAGTCAGACACACAGAAAAACAAACACACTACCAGACATATATTTTATAAAAACATTCAAATCATGTTCAGGACCTTCTAAAACGTATAAAACCGCCGAAAACCCAAAGTCGAAATTTGTCATGAATCCAAAACTTTTTTTCTTGTACACAAAGAAGAAAGTAAAATCATTTATATAAATTACTCTTTAAGGAAATCGGTAAAAGTAGGAGCACGGCTTAAACTTAATTTTCAATAGAAAATTTATTCAACGGAACAGAAATTATTCCATTACAAGACGTTTTATTCCAAGAACAATTTTTCTTCATTTCTTTTAGCTCTATAACAGATGGTACCTTCAAACATTATGAAGAACTATTTGTTATCTTGAGTTTTTTGCTGAAAACTTTTATTAAAAGTTTGGAAATGTCAAATATTGTTTCATCCTACAGACGTTTTTTGCTGTAAGATATAAATGAGTTAGTAAAAAAGTAATTTCCCAGCGATGAATCTTAAAGTTGAAGGAAAATTTAGGTAAAATACATTTTCTGTCTTTACATTGTGGAATATATTAGCATCGCTTTAAAGATTATGGAGATGTTTGGTTAATTTTATTAAGTGTGTTTAAAATGTTTATTGTATTCTTTTTGCTCTGTGGTGATTAAAGTATTTATTCTGTATTTTCACTTTTGTGGTTTGAGACTTAAAAATTTCTTGATCTAATTTCTAAATATCATAAAGTCTAATAATTTTAGTGGTTGGAGCGATAACAATTTTGATCACTACTATCTCCAAACAATGATATACTTCGTAGATTTCTTTTGCAAATGTTATAGGAAAAATCTTCGTGGACGTTTCTCTTGAAAATATTGTAGAAATCAAAGACAAAAATTATTCTTCGGAAATAGTGGTAACTAAAAAAGAACTGCACCGTCCTCTGTAATTTGTATATGTTGTGAAGAATATTATATTATTTTGATGCTTTTTCCAAAGAATTTTATAAACTATTACCGTAATTTCCGGCGTATAATCCGCGGATCAAACAATTATTTTTTAACCCATAAATTTTATTCAATAATTGAAGTCAAATATTTACAGCGATCTATTAAGTTACATTTTATAAAAAAAAAAAAAAAAAAAAAAATTCTGGGTCGAAGCAGGATTGTTTGATCCGCGGATTATACGCAGGAAATTACGGTAGTTTCACTGGTTTGACATGATCTTATTAATCTCAATTCTGCAGTAGATTGTTAGCAAAACAGAAATATTTTTCAAGTTTTTTCTATCCTTAAAATACAAAATATATTCCATTGCTACTTTCCATGTTTGCTTCAAAAGAATAGCTATTATAATTACGTCCCGTAACACACCATTCTGGCTAAGAACAGTTCAGCTTCAGTGCTGTCCAACCTGGCGTCCTCTGAATACCAGTAATTACTTACAGAAAACTTCGTCTTATTTAATCATAGTAAGTCGGAAATTAAATTGGACGAAAATTTCTGTAATAAACTTATGGTACTCTGCTGCTGCCAGGTTGGACTGTCCTGAATCTTGATAATTTCAAGCAGACGTCAAACTACAAGTACTTAATAAAGATAATAGTGGAATATTCAAAAAGTCATGATAGTGTTTGTGGCGATGTCGACATGACCATTAGTCAAAATATCAAATATTATAATGTAAATGCATTATTATTATGTATGCAATGTTAATGTATTATTAGGTAATTATAATAATTACATAATAAAATTGCATAAGTGGACCTATAATCAATTCTCCTCGCCCACCTTCGATGACATGCATCGGTATACCTTTCAAAAGGCTTTAATTAGAGACACGGATCTCGTCTTTCGATCAGTTAAAAAGGCATGCTTAACTGATCGAACTGTTTACTTGACTAATAACATTAACTGTTACTTAACTAATGACACCTGTGGCAACTGCGAAACACCCACTTTAATTGTGTGTGCCTGGTGTTGGAAACACTCGTACTTCAGCCATTTCTATTCAGAAATGAACGTTATACGCATTCCTTTTTGCTTGGTTGCAGTACTCTATACAAGACAGCAAACTTGAAACAATCCCTATTTAGCTGACCAAAGGATGAATCTATGCTAAAAGAATAAAAAAGATTAATTCCCTGATATGATAAAAAACTAACTTCAAAATCAGTTACATCTGAAATATACACTTGCAAGAATATTTTATTAACAGAAATTATGTTCATGTTGTCAATAGTTAAACGGTTACTTTTGCTAGAGGTGAATCTATTTTTAAAGCAGGTGTCGCTGCGTCGCCCTATTATTGTACCGCATCGTTGCACGTTTATCGGCTGCAATTTTTTAGCACTTTTTAAAGCATTACCTCTTTGGGTTTTTTTTTTTAATTCCGTAATTTTGCATTCATACCAGACATTCTTTTCGTTACTTAATGGCAGCTGCTTCGTGACCTCTTAAAGTAAAGATTCTTGTATCAGAATTTCTGGTTTGAATTCGAAAATTTTGAATTAAAAAACTGTAAAACCGTTTCCACACTATGTATTCTAGGCGCTGTACCCGCGCTACCACATCACTTTACTCGAATCGCGTTCTAAGTTGTCACAATACTTATAGCTGCCAGCTTTTACGCTTTTCGTTTACACTAAAATTCAATAAAAATGTTAGTCTTTTTTATTCGGAGATATCGGAGGTTAAATAAGACAAAATTTCTACTGAATTTTAGATATTAAAAAAAGCATAAAATTTCACAGCTATGCATAATAAACCTAAAATCTAACTAAAATTTCACGTTTTTTGCATTTACTTATTAATGTTATTTATATAAACATAAACGCTGATTATATATTCTTAGTTGTATAAATAATCTGCTTAAAAAAAGATGTAAACATAAACTGTAATTACAATTCCGTATTTACTTGTGTTATTTACATAAAACCATGAAATGAATAATAATTAATTCTTGCATCTTTAATCTTCACTGGAATATTTATGCATATATATATAGTTATTTGATTTACTGACATTAAGCCTTGGGTTATTTTTGAATTTTTGTTAGCTATGTTAGAAAATAAACATTTCCTTGAAAAATTTATTATATTCTCTTTTTTATTATTTTTTTCTCTTTTAGTAATCGTCATAAGCACATTACTGTAACATTATAAAAAATTATATTTTTTCCATCATTTCAAAGAAGATTCACGTAGGCTTAATTTGATTAATAAACGAAGTAATTTTCTTTTTTATCTAAACGCAAAAATGCAGAAAAATTAATGACAAAGATAAATAACTATCTAATTAGATTGGATGCATTAATGTAATATATAAATATAGAACAGTTTCTTTTGAAATATTTTGCTACATTTAGATGTTTCGAAACTATTGTGTTTTACAAATCATCTCATATTAATATTTTCTTTCATCCTTTTATGGGCAAGTAATCGTGTTTCAGTAATGTTGAATTCACACCAGAATTTTAAAGAAAATTTAATTGAAAATAACGAAATGAAATCCCCCCCCCCCCTCCTTACAAAAATTTGGGTACAAAACTTGCTTAAAATTAAGTGTTACGTAGGTGCCAACCTCTCATTAATATTCCGTAATATGCGGGTTAATTTGATCCAGGTTTAACACGTTTCGCACCAGAAATTTTTTTAAGAAATGAAATAAAATAAATTCCACGTAGAAACCGAAATTGAGTAAATAAAGATTCATCCAATAATTTTTCTGGTTTGAAGCGTTAACTGGGTCAAATTAACCCGCATATTACGGAATATTAATGAGAGGTTGGCACCTATGTGTTATGGAAAATAACACTACGCCCTTCAAATTGTTAAACTTATTTTTAGTGACCTATTCCGCTTTTTATCTGTTCTTCTGTTTATTATACGATTTTATTTAACACTGAAACGGCAGGAAATTTTACTTAAGCATTATTAAAATAATTTACACCAGAATTTTTATTTAGAACTATTTAATTTAATATTTTAACTCTTTCTTTTGTTTTCTTTTTTTTTTAATGTGTTGCATATTTAACGTATTTTGAAAAAGAAATTTCCGCGTCAAGTCCAAATATATTCATTTAGTTCGGTGTCAAAAAAATAACTCATCGGCATTCTAATGTTAACTTCGTTTGTTGTCTGCCTGAATGTCCGGATGAAATCTTGGAATTGATTTTGATTCACCTCGATAGGACAGATTTTCCTCAAATGTTGCACATAACTCCATTGTTTCATTATTCATCTATGATTCATTATTTATCTATTGTGAGGGCGGTACTTCATCAAGATGAGGGCTCAGAATCCCTTCTCTTTTTACATTTCTGGTTGAAATAATTTTTTATAACGAGCTGATATTTATCAAATGTTCCGGACAAAATCACTGTCAATGACAGTACAAGATTTAAGTATTGTCAGGGCCTTTTCTCAACAGAAGGTAGGTCCCAGGGACAAAAGCTGTCTTTTAAGTTTTGATTGAAATAAAATTTCTAACAAACCAATTTTCCTCAAATGTTGCATATAAGGCTGCAATATATAAGCGATGGCACATTGATTATATTTTAGAAAAAACTTTAGATAAACCTCATACTTGATTCAGAAAAATATTTGCAGAGTTGCCTACCACTCATTAATATTTTGTTATATGTGGGTTAATTTAACCAAGGTTTAACACGTTTCGCACCAGAAATTTTTTTAAGAAATGAAAGTCAATAAATTCCACGTAGAAACCTGAATTTAAATAAATAAAGATTCATCCAATAATTTTTCTGGTTTGAAGCGCTGTTAAACAGGGTCACATTTACCCGCATATTACGGAATATTAACCTTCCTACCCTGAATGGGTCGAATCGACCCACTTCTATCATTTATTTAATTCGATTGGAACCAGATTTTTTTCAGTTAAATAAATACTACAGAGAACTACATTTAATAAATATGTTAAACCATTTTCAAAGAGAAATTCTGGTGTGAAATGTTTTTATCAACTTTGAGTAAAATTTCAACAGGGTACGAAGGTTAATGAGAGTTTGGCACCTCTGATACTACGTTACATCATAGCTGCCAACTTTTTCGCTTTATTGTTATCACTAAAATGTAATAGTAAATTGTGCTTTTTTTTTAATCATCGAAATCTGCGATTATACGAGAAAAGAATTTTATTAATTTTTAGTAGTAAGGAAAAATCGTAAAAGATGGCACCTATGTTATATGCATTGCATCTTTACACTACTTTTATGACTAATTTTCACTAACTTTCCAAGACAACAGTATTTTACAGATGAACAAATGGCGCATTTCAAAACTGTTGCAAAAGTATGTTTGTATGTGTTAAATTTTCACATTATCTTTTTATAATTAATTTTGAATAATTTTTCTTTTAATGTAAAGTTATTTTTTTTTTCAGAAACACAAATATATACTTTTGTGAGCTAACAAAAACGTATAATTTAATGTTCCGTATTTTTTTACACATATAAATCTGACATGAATTATTCACAAAATGGGATTTTTTTTATGATTATATTTTTCTAGGTGTTTTTTTTTTTTTTCGTTATAAAAAATATTTTCCTCTCAAAAACTTTTCCTACTAGTTTTGATAAATTTTTTTGCCTATGTTTAACTTTGTAAACATTTTCTCGAGAGAATAAAATGCTGGCAGTGAATTCTAAATTCGAATTTTTTGCTTCAAGCTTTTGAAGACATACCAGAAAGAAATATGCTTTTCTGAAGTTTAATGAATTTGTTATTTATTTTATTCGGAACACGAAAAATCCTAGCATGTTCTTGACATAAGGTTTATTTTCTTACACTATTTTTTTCTGTTTAAGCGACGTAGTTTTATGTTGCTTTGAATCGTCTAGATATCATGGAGTCATTTATAATAAAATGACTATGATCAAGGAACGAAAAGGATGTTGCGTTGTGGATTAGGATTGTGGAAGATTCATGATAATGCAATATAAATGTCATTTGTTGAGAAAAATGGTTTTACCTTTATTGCATGTATTAAATCCCGATTGTGGAAAGAAGCATAATTTATAAGTGAACTTTTGCTAAAGTTATTTCAAAGGTAAATGCATTGTTATACAAGTAATTTTGGGAGGAAGGTTTCATTTTGTTCTATAACTTTGCTTTGTTATACAGGTTTCTGAGACATGTATGTATATATATGTATATAAACTATATATATATATATATATATATATGATCGAAAATCTTAAAAGTGTGATTTCACAGTCTCGTCATTTCTTTGCAATATAAATTCTCATTTAATGTTAAAATGTTTCTTTGTGATTGTTCTCCAATATTATGTTGCTTCTGCTGCAGGGATACCACAGGCAAATATTTTTAAATTCTATCCCGCACTACTTTCTCAAACCAAAAATCTTTCACATACACTTTCACAGCACGTGCAGGAGAAATATAATATACAAAAATTTATTTTTTTTTTAAATAGCGGTGTGAATAAAATTTAAAAAAAAATCGCCAGTGGCTGCCCTGCGAATGTGAAAATCTGTTTGTTTTTTCATTTTTAAAGGGGAATTTAACTATCTCAAAAGTCAGTACTGTCCCCTGTCCTTAATCCATATTTTGATCATTAAAACCATCAACAAACAATAATTATGAAAAAATTAGGAATCAGCTCCCTGGATACTAGGCTTGCGCGCTGACAAAAATGGCGGCTGTCGCAGGCGGACTTTTTTTTCAGCGTTTGTACGGTTCCTCGAACATCAACACCAATAATATCTAAAAGTTTTTTTTGACTTATTTGATCTCAGAAAAACAAGGCGAAGAAAACTTTTAGAAATTATTTTGGTGTTGAAGTTCGAGAGACCGTTCAAACGCTAAAAAAAAATTCCGCCTGCGACAGCCGCCATTTATACACCGCCCACTGAATACTAGACCTGAGCGCTGACACAAAAATTGATGCAGTCGTAGGCGGAAATTTTTCAGCGTGTGTACGGTCCCTTGAAATTCAATACCAATAATTTCTAAAAGTTTTCTCCGCCTTATTTTTCTTAGATCCAAGAAGTCAAAGAAAACTTTTAGAAAGCACTGGGGTGTAAAATTAGGGGACCGTACAAAGGTTTTACAAAATCCGCCTACGAGCGCCGCCATTTTATTGTCAGCGCTCAGGCCTAGTATTCAGGGGGCAGTGATTATTATCAGCGCGCAGACCTAGTATTCAGAGTATTCTAATATTCAGCGTTGCTTCAATGCCGTCTGTTTCGGCCTCAACTGAGCGCCAGTCGTTGTCAGCGCCATCTATTCTTTGAAATTCAAACAAAAATCAAGAATCACAGTAAAAAAACTCCTGACTTCCTGCAAGAACTTTTTTAATATCTGTCACCGTTTGTAAGTTATTGAATTTTAAAATCCATCAGTCATTTTCGGGACACCCGGTATGTAAATACAGAAGTCTGGAAATAAATAAAATGAAAAATTTCTCTTTAAAATTTCTTGTATCTAGCCCTAATTATGAGTATAAACAAAACATATTTCCAAAAGAAAAATTCACGCAATATATGATTAAATCAGAATTATATTTTAAGGTGTTTTTGTTCACCCGCTTGAAAGCCGATGGTACATTGTTGTTCCACTTACTTTTAATCCTAAAGTTTCACAATAGTACCATTTGGAATAAAATTTTCCTTTTGTTATGTATGCAAAGAAAAGCTTTTGCTTATTTTCCAATAAATTTGTTCGGGAATTCCGGTGTCAGCCAATAATTTCAATATTTTGACAATAGTAGTACTTTGCCTCTGAAAGGGTTAATGTTTGATTACGGGCCATGACTGTCGACTATTTTTATATCCAATTGCACAAAAATTTACAAAACCTTTTCTTTATGGTAGATTTCTTTAGCAAATATCATAGGTTAAATGTATGGCAGATATTATTTTTCAAAAGATTCAAATATTTTCTAATATAAATTAGTAAGTGTAATTTGATCTTAAATCCATGTTTAAAATAATATTATTTTGTGGCTTTCAAAGTGAATTTAATTTCCTAACTTAATTCAAAATAAACGACAATTTAAATTCAATGGGAGTATTTTCTGGGGTGATTTCTCTATTACTGCGTGAAACTAAATACTTTTTGTTTTGTTTTATGACATTATGTATATTAAACTAGAACTATATTTTAAGAGGTTTTGTTAAACACTTATTTATTTACTGTTTAGTCTTGAAAATATTCTATTCTAGATTCGCATTAATTTAATGTTATTTATTAATTTGAAAATATTTTATATGGAAATTTGATTTTTATACAATCGAACTCGTTTAATGCGAAGTACGGCTAAAAGGAAGACACAGTTAAAACGAGCAATTTTCACGTTAAGAATGGTTCATCATTTAAACTACATTAAAATTTTCACACTTTTTACGAGCTATAAAAGCAGGATCATGACTAAGACAGCGTTTAGTACACTAACTAGCCAGTCAAGCAGAGATATCAATCTTTCCCTTTTTATCGAATCAATTTGTGGTCAAGGACAAAAGAAAGGGAACATTCAACAAAAGGAATGTGTGGTGTCAACAGTTGTTAACTGCTCCCTTTTTGACATCTGAACTTTAGACATACTGAGAAAGTCATAAAACATCAAAGATTCTGAAAAACCACAAGCAAAGAAAACGAACTAAGTCTACGCACTGTTTGAGTCTTAATACGAACAAAACATCTGATCATTTCAATGTTAATTTCGGTGAAAAGTAGGATAGAAATTCGAAAAGAAATCCTTTTCTTATCGAACACTGCTCCATTTCCCACAGAATACTAGGCCCTGAGCGCTGACACAAAAGTTGCTGCAGTCGTAGGCGGGATTTTTTCAGCGTCTCTACGGTCCCTTGAAATTCAATACCAATAATTTCTAAAAATTTTCCCCGGCTTATTTGCCTGAGATTCAATAAGTCAAAGAAAACTTTTAGAAAATACTGTGGTGTAAAATTAGGGGACTGAGCAAAGGTTACAAAATCCGCCTACGAGCGCCGCCCTTTTTGTGTCACCGCTCAGGCCTGGTATTCAGGGGGCGGTGACTGTTTTCTCTCAATGATAATATTTTTACAGTACAACTGTCTGTCAAAATGTTGCAACTTATCAACTTTAACAGGCAGGATTTCAACTACCATGGACATTCCCTTCCCCCTAAGGAAATGCAAGGGAATGCCCTGGGGTATTGAAAGAACGAAAGAAAGAAAAATATATAGGGAAATTTCAAATACCGCTGTTTGTAATATTTACAAATGAGTCATAGAAAGGAAGAATCATGGAAGAAAACCTTTCTTTCTTTAACCTGGGAGAACTCAACCATACCCAGGTTATGAATGTTTTTTACCTTGTCACCAATAAATATAAATAATAATCGTCACCCTATTTAGTCGGAGGCAATTGTTACAAATTCTGTGATAAAGTAAACTGAAAATTACTTTTTGAAAAGTATTGTGGACAATTGTAATAACCGTACGCATCCTTCGTATGTCATACCAGGCAAGTCTGCTCTAATGGGAGTATTTTCTGGGAAGATTTCTCAAATATTGTTTGAAACTAAATACTTTAATCCAATAAATACCTTTAAATAATATGAAACCAATAAACACAAATAATAATCGTCACATTATTTAGTCGGAGGCAATTGTTACAAATTCTGCGATAAAGTAAATTGAAGATTACCTTTCGAAAAATAGTAGGGACAATAGTAAAAACTGTACGCACCCTGCGTATGTCATACCTGGCACGACTGCTCCCGAGTTAAATCCATATTCTTGACTATACTAACCAGCTTTTCCATGTCTCTTATTACCATGTTAAAAGGAAACGGATATGTAAAATAAATAGCTCGAAAGTTCCAATGAATGTTGATATGTTCGCCAAGATTTCCGGGAAATTTTATGATGTTATGTTAATTTTAGCATTGAGATAATTAGAGCGATAAATAGTTGTAATTAGATTATTTGTGTGTGTGTGTGTTTTACAGATTGTTATTACCTTTACGGGTATAACGAGTAATGGTTAACGAGGACATTTATAATTCCCTTACTCCTCGTATTAACAGAGTTTATGAATGATAATTATCTAGTGTTTCTGCAGTATTTAGTTTTATCGAAGTATTAGTTTCACAAGTTTATCAACAGTTTTAAAACTGTTTCAAAGTAGGTCATCAGACTTGAAATTTTTAATACTTAGCAAAGTTGTGTTATTTTCTGACTGACAATAATTTTAGGATATTCTAAATACATTTCTGGATACTAAAATGTTTGTTTAATGCAAAAAGTTAATACATGTCTGGATATAAATTACTCAAAGACTATATAAAACAAAATTCAGTCAAACCTCGACATAAAGATAGCAAAGGATCGCACGAAAATCATCATTAAATCAAAGCTATCGTTAAATTAGGGCGCACATTAGATAAATTATTCTGACAATCAAAGACTGGTGTAAAACTAAATACAGTCAAACCTCAATTTAAAGATAGCAAAGGATCGCATGAAAATCATCATTAAATCAAAGCTATCGTTAAATCAGGGCGTACATTAGATAAATTATTCTGACAATCAAAGACTGGTGTAAAACTAAATACAGTAGAACCTCGATTTAACGGTTGCAAAGGGTCCATGAAAATCATCGCTAAATTAAAGCTTATTGTTAAATCAGGGATTACATTAGATAAATTAAATCTGACTATTAAAGACTGTGTAAAACTAAATACAGTCGAACCTCGATTTAACGGTTGCAAAGGGCTCCATGAAAATCATTGATAAATTAAGGCTATCCTTAAATTAGGGATTACATTATATAAATTAAATCTGACTATCAAAGGCTGTGTAAAGTTAAATACAGTCGAACCTCGATTTAACAGTTGCAAAGGGTTCCATGAAAATCATCGCTAAATTAAAGCTTATTGTTAAATCAGGGATTACACTAGATAAATTAAATCTGACTATTAAAGACTGTGTAAAACTAAATACAGTCGAACCTCGATTTAACGGTTGCAAAGGGCTCCATGAAAATCATTGATAAATTAAGGCTATCGTTAAATTAGGGATTACATTAGATAAATTAAATCTGACTATCAAAGGCTACGTAAAATTAAATACAGTCGAACCTCGATTTAACAGTTGCAAAGGGCCCCATGAAAATCATTGCTAAATTAAGGTTATCGTTAAATCAGGGATTACATTAGATAAATTAAATCTGACTATTAAAGACTGTGTAAAACTAAATACAGTCGAACCTCGATTTAACGGTTGCAAAGGGTTCCATGAAAATCATTGCTAAATTAAAGCTTATTGTTAAATCAGGGATTACATTATATAAATTAAATCTGACTATCAAAAACTGTGTAAAATTAATACAGTAGAACTCCAATTATCCGAATCGCTTTCAGAATTTCAGAAAAAACAAATGAAGAAGGAAACGTACTGCGATTCCCAAAATAATTATTCTGTCTACGCGCGCTACTGTCTTTCCCGCCGCATTCCCGCTTCATTGAAAGTGTGAGAGAAGAAAGTGTCCATAAAGAAGATGGCCTTAATGACGAAGTTGAAGCATACACTGGACCATCAGCTAGTGAAGAATTTGCCGGCCTTGAAACTGCGTTGAAGTGGATGGAGCGTCAGCCCGAGTGTGACCACATGCAACTTCTGACTGTCAAGCGGATGCGCGACTTGGCTCCCCAAAAACGGATGAAGACTGTCAAACAGCTTACTTTGACCGAGATGTTCAGCACGTAATGACTTTCATTTACAGTTGGGTTCGTAAATACTGTTCTAATGTACAGCACTTGTAAATACGCTTAACATGTAATAGTGTCGCCTTTTCATTTAATTAATTAAAAGCTCTTTTTCTTTAAAAATAATTTTTTCTCCCATTTTCAACATACATACAGTAATTAATTAAAATATACCCCTTTTTTGGAAAAAACCCAATTATCCGAATATGGTCCGGTCCCAATTGATTCGGATAATTGGAGTTCTATCGTACATTCGAACCTCGATTTAACGGTTGCAAAGGGTTCCATGAAAATCATCTTTAAATCAAGGCTATCGTTAAATCGGGATGTAGATTAGATAAATTAAGTCTGCATAAAAAATGGTAATTGTCTGAGTGCAACGAAGACTCATACACAGCGCAGTATTACTTTGCCCAATATATAGCTACGATGAATATTAAAACCTTTCGTCAAGCATAACTCAAAAAATATTTAACGGATTTCGTTCAAATTTTTACAGCAGGTACCTATAAAGGTGACAACGTCGTCTATTTATTACCAAGAATAAGTGTCAAACCGTTTGGAAGTTATATTAAAAAAATAGATAAAAAAGCACAATTAAAGTACATACGTCACTAAATTTTGTGCGTACGTCATTTTCACCGGAGGGAGATTTTCGTAGACAATCGGAATTGAAAAGTTCATGGAATACATGGATAAAAAAAATATGCAAGCACTAATATTCAGCACAATAAAATATATTTCAATTTAATAAAAATGGAAAGTTAATCTGGATTTTTTTTCTGTTTGAAAAGTATTAGAGATTAGTAAAAGTAGTATTAGTATTTGAGATTTGGCGTAAATCACACCATTAGCAGCTTTTTTATTTCGCGTGTGTATGTAAGGAACAATTCTTTGATGTTTAAATAAAAGGTTTCGATTTGTGGCATTATTTCTTATTTTCTTTTCCTTTTTAGTATTTTAAATGGAATTAGTGAAAGGCGTGTATTTTAAATTAAATGAGTGAAAGACGTGTATTTTTAATGTATGTATTTCAAATGAAATCAGTGAAAGATTTATATTTAAATGAAATGAATGCAATATGAAGATGTTATGAGATAAATATTTGGCGATTTATCAACTGCGCCAAGTTAACATAAAAGTACCAATACATATGTGGGTACTATATGTGGGTCTATTATCCCGTCGACCACTTTTCATAACAAAAAACTATCGCCAAATAAACGGGAGAACGTTGTCATTGAAATATCAAAATACATAAATAAATAAAATATAAGAATTTAAGGACACAATTGTTATTTTAATGAATGAAATAACTAATAAATCAGTAAAACATAATGAAAAATACACGCAAATGTCGCGTTAAAAACCACTTGATGACGTAACAAACACGTATAATGCTTCTGATATCAAGTAAATGGGACTGCATTTTTGGCGTTTAATCTAACAGTTTGGCGATAGTTTTTTGTTATGAAAAGTGGTCGACGGGATAATAGAGCAGTACCTCTATGTGAAATGAAACAAGGCACAGATGTCATATACGCACCACGTTGGCGCGATTTTTCCCTCCACCAGCTTGGGGAAAACTTTGTTTTTGAATATTAGTTACAAATAGTGTGACAAATAGTACACGTGATTTTTTATTTCAATATAAAAATAAAATAACGTAATAAATGAAACAGCTTCTATTATTTTAAAAAAGGAAATAAAAATAAATAAATAATAGTTTGACATAAATAAAGGCGCGGATGTCATATACGCACCACATTGGCGCGATTGCAACAAAATGGCAATTTTATGCCTCACATGGTAACCCGGTTATTTTGTTTCAATTGTTGTTTATTAACTTTTATTTTTTATTTTAATTCTATCAATTGTTTTTATTATATATATCAATATTTATTTATATCAAACTATCATTTATTTATTTTTATTTCCCATTTTTGAATAATAGGAGCTATTTCATTTATTACGTTATTTTATTTTTATATTGAAATAAAAAATTACATGCTATTATTGTATGGTATTTGTAACTAATATTCAAAAACAAAGTTTTCGCCAATTTGGCGGGGGGAAAATCGTGCCAATCTGGTGCGTATATGACATCTGTGCCTAAATTAATATTGATATACATATAAAAATAATCTATAGAATTAAAATAAAAAATAAAAGTAAACAAACACAACAAACAGTTTTCGCCAAAGGGGCGGGGGAAAAATCGCGCCAACGTGGTGAGTATATGGCATCTGTGCCGGGATTTTTACCCTTTTATCTGTGCTTTCGGAAATACAAAAAAAATTAAAAAATTCTTATATCAGGTGCATAATGTTTTGCATTTTTATTCAGACCACTTCTCCATTTTAAGATTTTAAATGCTATTTATATCAGATATTTCTTTCTTGAGATTCCCACAAGTTTTTTCCGGTATTTTTTTTAGTTCGCTTATTAATTGTTTACAATTTGCCCCCCTGGCAATAACAATTATTTATCACAAAAAATGGGTACTTCTCTATTATCCCGTCGACCACTTTTCATAACAAAAAATTATCGCCAAACTGTAACGCTAAATAAACGGGAGAACGTTGCCATTGAAATATCAAAATAAATAAAATATAAGAATTTAAGGACACAATTGTTACTTTAATGAATGAAATAACTAATAAATCAGTAAAACATAATGAAAAATACACGCAAATGTCGAATTAAAAACCACTTGATGGCATAACAAATACGTATAATGCTTCTGGCATCAAGTAAATGGGACTGTATTTTTGGCGTTTAATCTTAGTTTGGCGATAGTTTTTTGTTATGAAAAGTGGTCGACGGGATAATAGATAAGTACCCAAAAATGGCTTAGTTTTGTTAAATTTGTTTGTTATGTATTTTCATTTCTTATTAAAATATGGAAAATGGCAATAAAATTTTATTTTAGCACCGTAGTTAATTTTTTAAAATGGCTCAAAAACATGGTTTAATAAACGTATATTTGTAAATATTTTAAAAAACATGTTTTTCCGCTCTCTAGAAAAATTTGTAAGATTCTACAACTGCCTTTGGCACCAACTAGTACATGATATGGAACTTTCCCTCTTCAGATACACAGAAGAGGTTGGTCACAAACAAGAGTAATGCTAGCAACAATATTGTTTTAACTCTATAAGGGTTAGAAACAATAATGATATTAAATTCCCCGATTAGCTTAGGGCCCGATTACGGAACTTTCTCCTAGAAAAAAAAACTGTAGAAGTCTTTTACATTTGTTTCGAATGAAGCTCGATCAACAAAGTATTAATTGATAATACAAACAACACTAATATTAACATGGGGGCAAAAGTTTGAATTTTAGTGTATATATTTGGAACCCCCCCCCCCCCAACCACCCACCAAAAAAAGAAAAAGAAAGTTACAGAAATGAATTTAAAATGGCGTGAAGCCACCCTTTCTGACATAAGAAATTGGCTGCGAACCCTATTACGAAACTTTCACTTAACTTAATAACATGTATCTAATAGCCCTGAGGACAATTCCCCTTCCCAGTTATACGGACCTTGGGGCTTTTTTAAAAAGCTTGACGCAGTTCGGGTTGAAGAAGTTGAGATTTACTGTCAAATGACATAAACTACTATGAAAATAAAACGGGTGAATTATTATGCTGGTTTATGTATGTATTTAAAAAAATTGCATCTGATTACACTCTTTAGATAAATTACTCCTGTTTCAATTTAATAACAGATAAACGGCTTCCGTTTACTAAATTGTTTAAATATTGGGAAGAGTTGGCGAGAGATAGATAGACGTGTAAACAAACGGGTAGACAGACGGGTAGAGAGACGGATAGCGACAGAGATAAGCTAACGGGTAGCGAAACGAATAGACAGACGGGTAGCGAGGCAGGTGCAAAAAAGGGTTAGTGAGATGGGTAGGGAGACGGGTAGCGTGGTGGATAAAGAGACGAGTACAGAGACGACTTGACAGACGGGTAGAGAGAGGGGTATATAGACAGACAGACGTGTTGATAGACGAGTAGTGTAACGGGAAGCGAGACAGATAGAGACACGATTAAAGAGTCGGGTAGAAAGACAGACGGATACTGAGACGGGTATACAGAAGAGTAGAGAGACAGTAGACAGATGAGTTCGGAGAGAGACACAGCTAAGACATACGTGTAGTTAGACTGGTAGACACGTTTGTAGCAAAGCATGTTATCAATCTGGTTTGAAGTATACGAGTTTCTATAAATAGTTATACAAATAAACAAAGGGAATTTTTTTAATTCAAATATTAAATATTTGATTTAATATTTCAATATTTAATATTTTATTTTTTAATATTTTATTTAGATATTTGTCACAAAGAAAATGTTGCAAAAATTAAATTAAATTTGCGTTAAACTACGCTTGCTAAAATACGCTATTGGCTGCAAATCTGATTATGTGACTTTAAAAATATCGTTTTAAAAGATCCGGCGGTTTTTTTTTTTAAGTTTTGAGCAATTCCCGCTTAAGAAAATGAGATTATTTGCCAAATGTTATAAAAAAATGCATATGAAAACATAACAGTATATGAATTTATATATGATATTTTGTAATTATATCATTTAATTTGCTTTTTTTCATATGTTGTATCTTTATCTATCTCTTGTCTATCATATGCTGTATATTCACTTAGATTCTTGTTGATATCTTCTTTATATCGTAATTGTTAACTTTATGTTCTCAGCAATATCACTCAGACTAATCCCTTTGAGGGAAGTCCTAGTTAAATATTTAAATGCAACTAATAAATTTTACCTATCACTAGTATTTAATTATATTTGCCTCTTTTGTGCATTAATATACTTTTATATAAATGAAAAATTCTCGACAACTGCTTTACTTTTTCCTTAAGTATAGCTGGTGACATAGAGAGTCTGACTATAAACCGACAAACTTCCACCAGTAAAAAGGAATAACATTTTTTGGCTTATTCATGACAAAAATTCAGCGTGAATAAGGCGAAAACTTTTATTAAAATTCACTGGTAGAAGTTTGTCCTGGTGACATGTGTTTTGTAGTTGTTAACAAAGCATTGTCAAAATTTAATATCCATCCATATCAAACCTCATTAAACAGAGTGGCGACAGATCAGGGAATTTTTCAAGGTTTACACCAATATTTTCTTATAAAAAAATCTTCTTATTTAATCGCGCGATTAAGCAAGGCTGACTTTATTAAGTTCGAAATTTCCACATTTATAAAGAAATTGATTTTCCCAGGCGAAGTGTCTTCATTCTACACTTAAATGTTAATTTTCATCTTTAGCAGCTGTAATCGTAAGAGACCCAGAATGGGCATTATTTTAAATTCTCTTATTTAATATCATTATTCTCCTTATTTTACAATTTTTCCTATCATTATTTGTGCACTTTCTTTCCTTTTTCTTTTTTCTTTTCACCAAAATTGCTAAATTCTTGAATCTTTTTTTTATACTGATTTTGGATTGGCCGGCTTAGCCCCGCTTCTCCTGTCATGCTGGTATATATACCTCTCACTCCATGCGCGTACACCTAGTGTGCAAGCCGTCCTCATTTGCCGCGGTAGCTTCCGTTTCTCTGTAGACCTTTTTAAAGACCGTTATTTACCGGAACCGGACTAACCCAGTCTCTTACAAATGTTCCAAGCCGCAATTTATGCTGGCACAGTGATTTAATTTAGATTTTCAAACTTTTCTTTCCTCCTTTGTGGCAACTTCTTCTAAAAATTTTAAAAATATACAAAAACATTTAAATTTTTTTATAAAATGTAAAATATATATCTAGTTATTATAATGATGTCCTTAATCTTTCTCTTTTATAGTGTTTATATTTTCCTATTTATATGAGCTGCTAATTATTTTTTAATTGCGCTTGTTTTTATGCTTATGTCTCCCTCTTCCCGGTGCTACCAGTTATGCTTCATTCTAACAATTATTTCACCATTTGCTTTGCGCTGGGGATGTGTGGTAGATGACCACAGGCTCCTCGGGAAAAGTATTTCGAAACCTAATAAGGCGAATTTTTCTGTTAGAAAATACTGGTATTTTTAATGAAAATGTCCCTGCTCTGTCGCCACCCTGTTAAATATTTATTTTCGCTGAATCTAATTCTGTAGAATCAAAATCTAAATCAAACAGATTTTGCTCGTTTTCGTCAAAAAATCCTTGTATAATCTTTAGTCTTACCGTACGTAATTATAGAAAAGCGGATTTCTTTCTCCGAAAACCGCACGAAAAGCTTAACCGGGTTAGCCACATTGTTTAGCACAAACCCTCGCCAAATTATCATTGAATCAGCTGATTTCTACTCTGCCCAGATAGCGGGTTGTTCAGAGTCAGACTTAAGTTTTTGTTCTGGGTTTGCCCGATTGATCAGAATTTTGATTGTAGGTTTCAACTCTTTCTAGTGATTGACTTCACACATTATAAACGAAGGAGTGTGCCATCTTTATATCGCTTTAGTGCACAAACGAGAACTTGAATCATTGTTCAAATAATCTATAAAAGAAAAAAATTAGGCTAGAAATGTCATCACAAATGGATGTTTAAAATTTCTCTACATTAACGTCTTAATTATCACACATTGTCAATAAATAAACAACGAAAAGAAATAATTGACAATTCTTGTAACTAAAAAAGGCATTTGAAATTCATCAAAATTACCCTTAAACCGAAGAATACTATCATTAAAATGAGAATCATTCAACATAAAAATAAATATATGTGAATAGGGATCATTAAAATATATCGTAAAATCGAGTATCGTTAAAACGGGGCTGTACCGTACATGTCTTATAAGAACTTTGTGTAAATTTAATAAATCTATTTCAAAGGATTTTATCTTAAACTGAATATTTAATAAAATATAGAGAAAGTACTAAACTATTTTTCATAAATACTCAACTTTTCTAACAATAAGAAAGATGCTATATTCAAACAATAAACTTAAGTTCTATCATCGTTTAAAGAAAATATCAATTAGTATGCTGAAACTTTACATATCATGTCTGCCTTTATGGGATTTTATTTTAAACTGAATACTTAATAAAATATGGAAAAAGTACTATAATATTTTTCATAAATACTCAACTTTTCTAACCATAAGAAAGATGCTATATTCAAACAATAAACTTAAGTTCTATCATCGTTTAAGGAAAATATCATTTAGTATGCTGAATCTTTACATATCATGTCTGCATTTATGGGATTTTATTTTAAACTGAATACTTAATAAAATATGGAAAAAGTACTAAAATATTTTTCATAAATATTCAACTTTTCTAACCATAAGAAAGATGCTATATTCAAACAATAAAGAATAAACTTAAGTTCTATCACCGTTTAAGGAAAATATCAGTTAGTATGCAGAATCTTTACATAGCATGCCTGCTTTTATGGATTTTACAGAGCAAAATTTTTTTGGGGAGATTGTGTTCGAGATATCCATAAAATTTGATCTTCGTAGTTTCAAATTCCTTCATACGAAAAATTTAATTGTGACGAATTCTCTAGGATTTCGTTTTCTCGCATTACTTTCACATATTTAATTTCAGTGCTTATCAACACGTTTAATATGTGAGACATGGAGTTTTCTATAATTCTCATTGTTCTAGTATTTAATAGGAAACTATAATCTTGGGAAATTCAAACATTTTTTAACCCTACAGTGCATGAATTTTTCTTTTAGAATTGTGTTTTTTTATACTTATATTAAGAATTCGCCACCAGAAATTTCAAGTTGGATTTTTAACTTCATTTAGTAGCATATTTATGTTATTTTTAGAGGATTAATATTTTTATATAAATATAGTGGTTGCAAAGAACTTGATTTATTTATTAAAAGTTAAACATAGGTGCCAAGTTCTCACTAATCTTCCGTAATATGTGGTTTAATCTGACCCAGTTTAACGACGCTTCAAACCAGAAAAATTATTGGATAAATCTTTATTTATTTAATTTCATGTTTCTACGTGGAATTTATTTCATTTCATTTCTTAAAAAAATTTCTGGTGCGAAACGTGTTAAACCTGGGATAAAGTAACCCGCATATTACGGAGTATTAATGAGAGCTCGGCACCTCTGGTTAAATAGAAAGTGTTGCCAATCGGCTACACTATGCACTGTAGGTTTAATGGTAATCTGTTAACTAAATTTTCGATGCTTAAAACAATACTTTTGTGGAATTGAAATAAAAATATTTTTGCTTTTAAACTGCAAAATTTAAAAAAAAGCTAATCTACTTTCACAAGTTCAATTTCAACACTTATCAACAACCCTAAAGAAATATATGAAACATGTCATTTAAATAATCTGAGTAATGCGGTAAATTCTCCGGTAAATTTTCATTTTCGGCGTCCGTGATTTTTTTCTCTTAAAATGCTTTCCATGTATTCGAATTCTAAATCTTCTATTTCAACAGAACATTCTGGAATTTTATTTTTTCGTGCCTTTTTGGGAACCGCTTTACTCTATTTTGTTTAATTCATCGTCATTCCAGAATTTGAGGCTTTGGTTGGATAAAATTCATTTGTAGTACGCATTTTGTAGTCTTCCGCGAAAGGATTTAAGACAAATTGACTACCGAAGAGAACTTTTTCAGTGATATCATCTGCTAATAACCACGGCATCAAAATTTTGTCTTCTAATTTTCTAGAATTTCGGCGTAGAGATGTATTTTATTAACCCTTTCCGGCACAGTGGTCCCACCCCGGGCACATCTAATTTTAATTCCAGACTTGCATTCGGCACCAAGAATATTTTAATAAAATTTTGCTTCTACAATGAAAGCTTAAAATAAGGAGATCTTGTTTTGTAAAAAAGTCGTTTGTAAATTCCGGTGTCAGTCAGTAATTTCGCAATTTATGAAAAGAATTTGTCTGCATCGAAAAGGGTTAAATGCGGTTTTGCCTAAATTCTGAGTGCTCTATTTTGTGTGATGGGTATGTTAATAAAGAAGTTGGACTCTAAGAGTTTGATTCTTTCTCGGGAAAACAGGAATTTTCTACGTTTGCCACTACTGTTTTTAATTCGCTCTGTTGTATGCTGGTATTGATTGCACTGTTACTAATTGTGATCGCTCATTTAATTGACTTCAAGCTCCTGTTTTTAACTATGCAATGTACGTTGGTATGATTGTAAATTAGTATTTTTCATTTCCAATGTCATAGAATATGTGATTGTTTGGTATGTATAATCTTTAATTCATTGGCTGTATAACTTTTTTCATGGCTGTTCACCGAATGCAAACAACTTCTGCTATCACGTAATTGGTGCACACTACATAATAGGATAACTTGTCATATAAGTCTTGCACACACATATATATATATATATATATATATATATATATATATATATATATATATATATATATATATATATATATATTAGTGAAAATACGGTTATGAAACTTCGTACGATTATTTCCTGTTATGTATTAGTTAAATTACGTCCAGCATTTCTTTTGAGAGAAACATTTAAAAATAAGGTTCTCGTAACATAAAACAATATTCTTTAATTTAATTTATTTATTTATTAATATTTTTATAAATCCTCAAGACAAATGATTGTGCATTCTTTTCCGTAATGTTCTTTTTCAACAATAAAAATAGTATACAAAAAGCGTCATTCTCTCAAAATATTTATCAGTTTTCAAATAGGGCTAAAATTAATGGTTTTTCAAGTTCATTTTAACTGTTTTAAAGAATTTACATTTGAAAAGGAATATATTCATAAGTGTTATTTTTAAAAAAGCGAGTTCGAAATATTTTTAAATCTAAAAATAATAATATTGTGTCTCCCAGAACAATTCAACCTTTTTATTATCCAACAGTATTAGTAAGTACCATTAAAAAATTAATATACAATTTATTTAGTACGTCTATTAATAAAAGTAGATTTTACTTGTCATACAAAAAGTTCGATTACATTTAAAAAGCACAGTGAATTAACACTTTGCCGTCCTGCGACACCACAGTGGTGTCGTAAGTAACTTAATTGTAATTCTTAAATGCTACATTGGCACCAGAATTTTGGAATGAAAATTCCGTTTTATCAAGTACATGAAGAAAAGATCTTACTTATTTTCAAATAAATTTGATTCTAAATTCTGGTGTCAATCAATCATTTTAACATTTTACGAATAGAAGTATTTTTACGAGACATGCGGACGGCAAACTGTTAATCGAACCTAAATATTGTTTCTCAACCATTTAAACATGTGTAACTTTTCTATTAAAAAAATGGTATGTATAATTTTCTACTTCAAAAACCTTTCCCTTTAAAGATAAGATTATAATTCATTTATTTACATTGATTTAATGAGAATTGTGATATTCCCATAACAGAATTTTATTTTGTTAATTAATCTAATTATTCTTGTAAATATCATACATAAAGATCTATAAATACCGATTTATTATTAAATGAGATGTAATGAAAAAACTTGTTTTAATTTCATATGATTATTACATAAATTTTCTAATACATCTTCAGATATGAAAGAAGGTAATTAATGGTGTTGTGACGGAGGCCGATATTGTATTTTAAGTGATAGCGTAAAACTTTAGGGATCCGTTCTTATTAAAAACCAAGAAGTATTTATTATGCTGATAAAAGTATTAACACAACAAAACTCCTGGTTAAATGATGGTTCACAACAGCTATTGGATTCTGATGAGCTTACAATCAGAAGTCAATTAAAGAATAGTCCGTTAAGCGCGCCACTGATTTAAGGCAAATAAAAATTAATAGAATTTGATAAAGATTTAGCTATTGAGAGAACTTGCTCCTTCCTGCTCCTTTCGCAGAAACTCCTTCACCCAGCTCGGGGTGAAACGCTTTTCTAGTTGACGGGGTGTCAACTTTATTTTCTTTATGATGGTCCCAGGTGGATGTTCCTTCATTTCCTTGCCGGTTGATATTCTCAACCTAGAAGTACAAGCCTGACTTACTTTCTAAGCTATGCTTAAGTAAATCCTTGCAGTTCCTAAAAAACAAATCTTTGCTGAGATTTCCTCAGAGCTAAGTCTCCGAGATTGAATCAAACACATGGACAATTCTATCTAACAGCTATCTAAAATCTCCATGCATTCACTTACATAATCTGTGTATAAGTCATACTGAACAAAGGTTAATTCTCTAGCCACTCGTGACACTAGCAAATGAGATCACGAACAAAGTTCACTTTCATAGGTCGATAGAATATTTCACAATTGCACAGCGTAAAGTTCCATTTTCCTTATTGAGTTTCACCCGTGTGGTCATTGGCAAGATGTAAGAGATGCCTCTCCGCCTTATGCATTGAAATAAATGTCACTGTAATGTCAAATGATATTATTAGAGATGACAGAGCAAAACATTTGATGTTTTGAGTTGGATTTCTGGATTTATTTTATAGTCAAAATTTAAATCAGAAATACTTTTATATGGCTTTCCCATTGCTGGTTTCTGAGTAGCAGTATACAAGGGGTTTTTTGCGAGATTTTGTAAAGTTCTCACAGGTTGCAGCAATTTCATGATTCATAATTTGGAGCATGGAAGGATACAACGATTTCAACACTTAATAACGAAATATTATTGAGCTATATTTGTTCTTGCATCTGTGTTTAAGAATAACATCATTTTATTATATTGAAAAAAATATTTTACATGATAAATTCAAAATTAAACAAAAAAAGTTATTATGACAATTTTACATTCAACAGAAATACTTCGTTTAAATACAGTGGACTCTCATTAATGAGTCACCGCTTAAGACGTGCCTCCAGTTAATAAGGATAATTTAATTTCCCCAACCATTTTCTATTTAAAATTAATGTTAAAGACAACGCTTAATGCATACTCCTCATCGGATAAACAGAAAAATGTTTCGCAAAACAAGCATAATCAAAAGAAACTTGCTTTGTACATTATTTTTTCAAACGGAACTTTGGTGTCACGTCTTTTATTAAGACATTAAAAAGTTAGCAGTATATACATAAAGGTGATGATGAAGAAGAAAACATTCCACCACTAGCAACATAAGAGGTTCAAACAATGTTGTCGGCTGTTCACCGATATTATTAATAGTAATATATTGTAACAGACCAAATTTTCGAATGTATCTCAAAACTGAAGAATGTGTGGTAAAAACATAATTAGTTCAACTATATCAAAGTAACGTGACAGATTACTTTATATAAAGTTACATTCTTTAAGTACAGCAATTTGCATATTCTGTTCTGCGCAAAGCCCGTATATAAGGGCTTTGGTACTGAGTATTTAATTCTTTTGTATTAACAATAATGCTCATAGCTGTATCCTAGCTTTTATTTTTTTATGTTTTAGCATATTGCAGATTCAATAAGGCAAAATTTACTTTTAAATTTTAGTGGTAACTTAAACGCGTAAAAATTGGCAGCTGTGATATTGTCATTAATTCGCATTTTTACTAAAATTACTAAATTAAAGTTGCTTCGTTTTAGCAAAAAGTTTTAACCTATTTAATTTCTTTCAAAAATTGAATTTAGTTAATTAGAAGCAAGTGATATCTTGTAGGTCACTCAAATTTGTACATCGTTTAATCCAGACTTTTAGTGTGGACGAAATATCGCCTCCTTTGGTAGTCCGAATTATCGAGAGTGCACAGTAAATTTTGTTTTGTATACAACTTTGTGTTCATTTGACGTCTATTTTAAAAATTTTATTTAACAATCTGTGCCTGTTTTGTAACATTACATCATTTTTTACACTGCCTGTTTTTTATATTACATCCTTTTTACATTGCCTGTTTTTTCTTTCTAAGTACTTTGATTAGTCATAACTGGTGTATATAGAATACAATAATTATTACATTATACTAATCTAAACATTGCGTTTCTAAATTGTGTAAAATAATCATAAAAACGAAAAAGTAACCTATCTAAAATATATATATATATATATTTTTTTTTTTTAAATCACAACGCACCAATTATAGGACGCTATGCATAAATAGGTTAAAACTGTATTTTAAGTAAATTTTGAGAAATTAAATATTTTTTTATAACTACTCAAGCTTTGCAAACCACGAAAAGATTATACTCAAATAACAAATTTAACGACATTCATCGTTAAAAGGTAATAATTTATAATAAATATCTTTTCGTTTCAATGGCTGTCTTTAAATATTTTATCGAGCAAACTTTATTCTTATAAAGTGTAACTATATTGTATTCGGAATAATCATAAATTTAATTTTAGCACTTCCAAATTTCTTTGTACGAGAAATTTAATTCTAAAGAATTTCCGAGAGTTTTGTTTTATCGCATTACTTTCACAAATTAATTTCAACAAGTGAGTTTGAACAGGTAATTTCAACGCTTGCCGACAACTTTAAATAAGTCGACGTGCCTTTTATATGAAGGTAACATTTTCAATGATCTTCAGTATTCAATAATTTTCTGAGAAATTTTATTTCAAACACTTTATAATGAAACATTATTAAGTAAATTTGACTGTAAATCCATGCAGAACTATCTTGTGCTTTTCGAAGATTTTTTTACATTTTAGTTTCAAAGTTAAACAAGCGAATTGTTGGTGCTAATTTAAATTTAATTGAAACTTTTTTTTTCTAAAACTTTTTCCAATATACTATAAAATTAAATATATTTTATTTTTCTTTTAACGTTATGTGTATTTAGTTACAAATCTGTTTTAAGATGTTTTAGTAAAAACTGATTTTTTACAGTTCATTCATGAAGATATTGTATTTTGGATACCTAGAAATTTAATTTTATTAGTTTCTAATTATTTTATTCTAAAATGTTATTATTTTTTTTTTCGCGGGTATTTTGGTTTATTGTCTTTCACAAGTTTAACCTTTTGATTATAGGGTAGAATTTTTGATTATTTTTATATTCAATTGTACTACAATTTATATAAAATATTCTTTGTGGTAGATATCTCTAGAAAATATACTAGTTTAAGTGTATGACAGAAATTACATTTCTAAAAGTGTACGATTAGAATATAAAAGTAGTCGCTAGGACGTACGTTGTAGCAACCCCGTAATCAGAAGATTACTGGCACTAACTTTAATGATACATGAGACATGCAGTGTTGCCAGTGCGCTGCTTATTTTATTTGAGATTTCTTGATTGGCACCACTTTTTTGAAATGATAAAATTTTCCTCATTTTCACCTTGAACAGTAAACAGCGAACTGTTTATAGCTTTAATGGGATTCCATGTTTGAGATAACAACTCCCTGTAGATGAGTAAGTGTCTAGCATATCATGAGGAAACACGAAAAAAAAGTATATTTAATTTAAAGTAACAAAAAAATGCAAAAAGATCGCATAAAAATACGATATGCGACAGTCTAAATCAATAAGCGTACCGTAATTTCGCGCGTATGCGCCGCACCCTAATTAAGTCTTTTTCAAACCAGAAATTTTATTGAAAATAAGAAGTCAAATAAGTGCTAAGCAGAAGTAAGTCACATTTTATTTAAAATAAATTCTGGTAGGAAATCGATTTGTCTGAGGTGCGGCGTATACGCGCGAAATTACAGTAGATTAAAAGTTGAAAAAAGTCAATTAGAGCGGAAATAAGTCAATAGATGGCGCAACGTGTCCAGTCGAGAGGATAAAAATTTTCGCCTTGATTAATAATGTCTTTAAATAAGGTGAATTTTATCATTTTAAAAAAGTGGTGCCAATCAAGAAATTTGAATTTAAAAAAAAAGTAGTTTACTGGCCACACTGGAGACATGCGGTTTTCAATACAGTTTTGTGCACAGTTCTGCTACTTTCTAAGAAACAGTCATTTTAGGAAATTCAGGAAGTTTCTGATCACTTTTTGTTCTGGAACTTTTTGATCATAAAACCATGTTTTAAGCAATATTATTTTATAGCTTTTTAAAAAGTATTTCCTCTTTTAATTTCAAAACTTAACAAAAAATATTACTAAGGAAAATTTACATTCAAAGAAGACCTTTTATAGACTTTTTTTAAGAATGATTTAAAACTACATACTCTTTGTTTTGTCTACAACATTGGTTGCATTTAATTACAAGTCTAATGTAAGGATTTTATTTAAAACTGATTTACTTATATCTTATGTTTACAGATATTGTATTCTTAAAACAAAGAAATTTAATTGTTTTATTTTCAAACTCCTTTATGCGAAAAATTTAATTTTGAATAATTCTCGAAAATATAATTTTATTGCATTCATTTTGTCAGTTTATTTTCAGTGTTTATCAGCATCTTTAACCGGTTGAGTGCTGAAAATTCGGCGTATAATCCGCGGAACAAACAATTGCGTTTCAACCCAGAAATTTTAACTTATAAAATGTAACTCACAAGATCGCTGTAAATACTTCAACTGTTGAATAAAAATTAAATGATTTCAAATATTGAATAAAATTTCTGGGTTGAAACAAAATTTGTTTGATCCGCAGATACATTGCGGCGCTATTGCGCTTCATAGCACTCAAACGGTTAAATATGCTTTTTTCAATTCAATAATTTATACAGTTTTGGGAAAAGGAAATTTTAGGCACTTCAAATATTTTCTAGTATAAAACTTGAAAACATAGTTTGATCTTAAATCCATGTTTTAAACGATATTATTTTGTGGTTTCGAAAGAATATTTCACACTTTAATTTAAAAACTAAACAAAAAATATAGTTTGGAATTTTTAAAATCACTGAAACCATTTTCTGTGAAAATTGTACAAAAAGTGTGTAAAACTAAATATTTTTTTTATTGTTTATAATATTATGTACCATTTAGCTAGAACTTCATTTCTAATAAGGGGACCGCCAAACCTGATGCGCACAGATTTTGATGATTTTAGAGTATGTTGCAAGGGTCATACCCCTAACTATTCAGGTCAAAGATTTCCTTGAAATGAGCCTTAAGTTTTGATAAATTTGGGGTTAAAGTTCAGCATGCGTTTCAAATACCGATTATTTTGACATTTTGAACAAGATTTCCGCGTCCACGCATCCGTTCGTTCTGAATGGCTGTTAGGGATTTTCCCGCCGGAGCATATGTGCCATAAGCCTAACGGCTTGGCGCTCCTGCTGGGTGATTAAGCCCATTTGAAGGAAACCTTGGACCTGAATAGTTAAGTGTATGACCCCTACAACATACATTAAAACCAACAAAATCTATGCGCGTCATGCTTCGCGATATCCTTGTAAGTAATAAAAATTTTAACAGATACGAATATTTTCTGGTGGAACATTATTAATTTGATCTTAAATTAATATTTTAAACAATATGTTTGTGTGGTTTTGGGCAAATATTTTAGATTATACTGGCCGGCTGCGCCCTCATCTTTGGTCGATGTTTCCAAACGAACCTCGGATGATTAAAACACCTTTTCGTTCCACCTTCCACCGTCAGTGGGCTCATTCTGTTCTAAACAAACATTTTTTCCGAACGAACCTCTGGAACGGGTCCCCGCTGCCTACGGCACCGTCTAAATTAGTTCTGAATTCCACACAACCAGGGGCGGCAGATCTATATACCTTTAACATTAACGCGATATTTAAATTACTACCGAACTCCCCCTCCCCCTCAAAATTTAACCAGTGGGTTTAACATTAACAAATATCGGTAACTTGACTTAGCCCTTTATTATCTTTTTTTTTTCAGAAAGTATCTAGAGGTTATAGAAAGTAGTATTTAAGTAGTAGTCTTATCCGTTAGGATGCGGCGAATACGGAAGTACCCAAATGATTATCCTCTGTATTCGTATTAGATTTTTTTCCCTTTTTTTAAATATAAAATCCAAACGAAATAACATTGATTTGGAAGTTACAAAGAATGTAAAGGCTAATTTGGCTACCTATCAGTTCGCACTAAAAGAAAAAAAAAGAAAGAAAGAAAGAAATACGTGTTTGTTACGTACTAGAAGTAAACTTCTAAAAGTCAATCTATAATCATAAATGTATGCGTCAGTAACGTTGACGTCATAACGATGCGAACAACAAATGGATAAAGCATTTATTGCAAGCAAAAAATTTGTAAAATAATGCAAAATACATTTTACAATGCATAAGTTACAACAATGAAGCTAATGTTTTAATTTATAATACAAACAATCCCAATATTATCTCTGTGGGAATATTGAAAATTATGGGCGGACGTTTCGACGTTTCGGGGCGTTTATTTCGATTCCGGATTACTTTAGTTGCCTCGACCGTGTATTGAAACGCCCGTATCTAAAATTTCACGAGTTTCGCTTCTAAACTATCCTAATATCCCACTAGATTAATAAAGATGTTCCAGTAGACTAATAATCCACTAGATAAATAATGTTCCACTAGATTTGTATAGAAAGACAGACAGACAAATTTTAATTGTATATATTAAATTGTCAATAAACTATTATTATGGCGTATTTTCATTCAACAAAGAAACATTTTTAGTAATACTTGTGAAATGTACTACAACACTACTTTCTATTTTAGTTATAGATATATTGCACTTAATTAGAAGTATATTTTATTTAATTTTTTATTTATTTTACTAAATTATTTTTAGTTCATTCAGATATTGTTTCTTACATGGGGCGAATGCTGCTATTTAAACTCTTCTTCCCTTTTCAGCGTGGCTTTATTTTTTATTTAGAAATTCCGAATTCACACCTGAAATTCCGAAGGAAGAATTTTTACTTTAAGTAATTGCGAATGTCTGTCAGACATGTCTGTAATTTAGGGATGCACGAACTTTTTGTCTGAAAGTTATTTGCCATTACATTTTCCATAACGTAATTTTTGTCTTATTTAACAGCAAAATTTCTGTCATTAAATAAGGTAAGTTATTCTTTACTAAAATAGTGGAAGCTTGTTGGCCTACGAGCCATCGATTATGCACCCCAAGTAAATGAAGCAAAAATTACCAATCTGAATTTCTGGCATGAAATCAGAATTTCTGAATAAAATGGGAGACCAAACGTGCAATCCTGTTTTCCACCAGTATTTTTTTTTCTAAGTTTACAAGGACGTTTTCACACTTTAATAAAGATATGGAAATTATTCTCAAAAACTAATATGAGAGAACATTCCCAGGTTGAATACACCCATAAATGTAATCTTATTAATTTCAAATTCCTTTATAGAAGAAATTTCATTTTGAGGAAGCCTCGAGAAAACCACTTATGAGCAATTTTATTCCATTTGCATCATTAGCATATACAGGGTGTTCTAGAAAGGACTCCCCAACTTTCAAATGACATAACTTCGAAACAGTGAGAGACAGAAATGTGAAACAAGTTGAATGTTAAACAGACAGGTCTGGAATTTGTTATACACGAATTTGAAAAAATAGTTCCAATATTGGATAATAGGTGGCAGCACAAGCACATGGAACTTTAAATGGTACTCAGAAGTACAGAAATTTCATTCGTGCGTCTGTTTCATTGCTGACACGTGTAAAAAGTTGTATAGAATTAGAGAATAATTCGGAATTCAAGAATATCATGCCATATTCCTTGGAACAACGAATTTTTATTGTATTTGAATAGCATCAATTAAATCGAAGTCCGACGATGACAGAGCGAAGTTTTCAATGTTAAAAAAGGTCCAGACTTGAAAACAATTCGCTGTTTATTCAACAAGTTTGAACGGACGGGCAGTGTGGCCGATGATTTAGGCGGAAATGTGGGATGCAGTCGATCAGTCATGACACCTGAAAATGTGCAAGCAGTCGAAGAAATTGTTAGACGTTGTCATCGGAAAACCATAAGGCAAGTCGCTGCTGAAGCAGGATTGTCAAACACCACTACGTACAGTATAATACGAAAAGGCCTCAAGCTGTTTCCCTATAAAATACAGTGCCATCAAGCGATCACAAATACAGCTCTACAACAAAGAGAAGTTTTTGCAAATGAGTTACTGCAGATGATTGATGAAAATAAAATTGATGTCGGTCATATATGGTTCACCGATGAGGCGCATTTTCATTTAGAGGGATATGTGAACAAACAAAGCTAGCGAATATGGTCACTGAAAACCCGTTTGTGTGTCTTTCAAATCCACTGCACTCAGCAAAAATTACAGTGCGGGCAGGACTGTCCAGTAAAGGAATCATTGGGCCCTTTTTCAGGAGGGAAACGATTAACGCATCTCGATATATTGAAATTTTACAGCAGTTTATTGGAACATTTCAAGGTCTAGAGGATGCACCAGAGGTTTCATGGTTTATGCAGGATGGGGCACGACCGCACCGTACTACTGCAGTGTTTGAGTTCCTCGAGGAATACTTCAGTGAGAGAGTCATTGCTTTAAATTATCTCTTAATTAAGTGACAGGAATTGGTATGGATTGGCCACCATATTCCCCGGATCTGAATCCATGCGACTTCTTTTTGTGGGGTTACTTGAAGAACGCTGTTAATTCTAAGAATCCCCAAACGTTGGAACAGCTTGAACAATTCATCTGTGAAGCATGTGCATTAGGGTGGGTCGAAAAATCCGAAATTTATATAATCGAAACATAATAGTGCGGGAAAGTTGCCATTGGTAATAAGGAATAAATTCGCAAAACATTACATTAAATGGTTAATATATTTTACCGCCGCAAGGGGGCCAAAGTTTCAAACAATCGCAAAAAAGATGATTTTTTCGAAAAAAAATTTTAATTATCCAACTAAAGCAATACAATTTCTAATCTATTGTAACAGTTACTTCAAGATGTTAGTAATATTCCAATAACATTTTATTATGGTTAAATCATTTCTATTACCGCCGCAGGGGCGGTCAAAATTTTAAAAAAACGTCAAAAATTTCAATTTTCAGTTTTTTCCAATTTTCTCAATTTTCATTATATGTCTACAATTAAATAAATTTACATTATATATATAGTAATCTATACTAATATTATAAAGCAGTAAAGATTGTTTGTTTGTTTGTTTGTTTGTAGGGGGTAATCTCTCAAACTACTGAAGTGATTTCAAAAGTGATGGTGGCAAAATGAAGTTGACAATCCTTGCTCCAACATAGACTATATTTTATGTCGGTGCAACTACCCCCAGGGGGGTGCAGAAGCGAAAAACTTTTTATAATTTAGATTTTTTTTATACTGAAGGAGCTAGAAACATGATATTTGGCATGGTAGTTACGTATAAGATGTAAATGATCTCTAAGAACACATTCTAATAAAATTCGAAATTTAAAAGGGAGAGATGAGCAAAAGGCGTTCTAAAAACATTCTAAATTACAATTTCTATGGAATATCTGGAACTACAGAACCGTTTTCAAAAGTGATGGTGGCAAAATGATGGCGACAGTCCCTGCTCCAACATAGGCTACATTTCATGTCGGTACTACTACCCCCAGAGGGGTACAGGAATGAAAAACGTTCTAAAATGTCGATTTTTTTATATTGAAGGAACTAGAAACATGAAATTTGGCATGGTAGTTACTTATAAGATGTAAATGCTCTCTAAGAACAAATTCTAAAAAAAAATCAAAATTTAAAAGATGTGAGATGGGTGAAAAGCGCTCTAAAAACATTCTAAATTATAATTTCTATGGAATCTCTGGAACTACAGAACCGTTTTCAAAAGTGATGGTGGTAAATTAATGGTGACAGTTCCTGCTCCAAAATAGGCTATATTTTACGTCGGTGCCACTAATCCCAGGGTGGTGCAGGAGGGAAAAACGTTTTACATTTGCAATTTTTTTATACTGAAGGTGTTAGAAATATGACATTTGGCATTGTAGTTACTTATAAGATGTAAATGCTCTCTAAAAACAAATTCTAAAAAAATCGAAATTTAAAAGGGTGAAATGAGCGAAAAGCGTTCTAAAATCATTCTAAATTACAATTTCTATGGAATCTCTGGAACCACAGAATCGATTTCAAAAGTAATGGTGGCAAATTGATGGTGGCAATCCCTACTCCAACATAGGCTATATTTTATGTCGGTGCCACTAATCCCAGGGTGGTGCAGGAGCGAAAAACTTTCTAAAAAAGCATTTTTTTTTATACTGAAGTAGCTAGAAATTCGAAATTTGGCATTGTAGTTACTTATAAGATGTAAATGCTCTCTAAGAACAAAATTTAAAAAAAATTGAAATTTAAAAGGTTGAAATGAGCGAAAAGCGTTCTAAAGACATTCTAAATTGCAATTTCTATGAAATCTCTGGAACTACAGAACCGATTTCAAAAGTGATGGTGGCAAATTGATGGTGACACTCCCTGCTCCAACATAGGCTATATTTTATGTCGGTGCCACTAATTCCAGGGGGTGCAGGAGTGAAAAACGTTCTAAAATTACACTTTTTTTATCTGAAGGAGCCAGAAATTGGAAATTTTGCATTGTAGGTACTTATAAGATGTAAATGCTCTCTCTGAATAAATTTAAAAAAAAAATCGAAATTTAAAAGGGTGAAATGAGCAAAAAGCGTTTTAAAATCATTCTAAATTACAATTTCTATGGAATCTCTGGAACCACAGAATCGATTTCAAAAGTAATGGTGGCAAATTGATGGTGACAATCCCTACTCCAACATAGGCTATATTTTATGTCGGTGCCACTAACCCCAATGGGGTGCAGTAGTGAAAAATGTTCAAAAATTGCGACTTTTTTTATACTGAAGGAGCTAAAAATTTGAAATTTGGCATTGTAGTTACTTATAAGATGTAAATGCTCTCTCTGAATAAATTTTAAAAAAAATTCGAAATTTAAAAGGGTGAAATGAGCGAAAAGCGTTCTAAAATCATTCTAAATTACAATTTCTATGGAATCTCTGGAACTACAGACCCGATTTCAAAAGTGATGGTGACAATCCCTACTCCAACATCCTCTTTAATATAAAGCTATGGGTTGCTGACGACTGGGTTTTTCGCTAATCTTTGCCCCAGATTAATCTCGGAAAATGAAACATTTGACGTTACTGAAAAAATTAATAGCTCGAAAAGTATTTGTCAGAAAATTGTTAGACAAACTGCGTTTGAAAGGTAAAAAATTGTATTTTTCTTGATATAAATTTCAAATCTAATGATTATGCCGTTTTTCAAATATTGAATTTCAAAATTTACCAAATTTCACAATGGAATACCATAGCGAAACCTCCATGCGTAAAAAGATAATGATAAGGGCGACGTGTCCCGACGTGTATATTGGCACGAGTCACAAATTATAGTAAGCCTTATTATTCTGTTAAAATATAAGAGTGAATTATGAAATGTCAATATTTTGTTTGATTAAAAGTTCGTTAAGAGAAATTGACCAACAGTAGCGGGCGTAGCTTGCTAGTAACTTATAAATGTCTAGTAATTTTGATCATGAAGTAGCCAAGCAAGGGCGAGAGGGGCCCGCCCCTCCTAAATTTGAGAGAAAGGGGCTTTTTGAAGAGATCTTGGGAATTTTCCGGCAATTTTTAGGGATTTTTTGTAGGGTTCCCCCAAAAGTGGAAAATTATGGGGAATTTATGTATGGGACCCCCTACAAAAAAATCACCAAAAATTTCCCGAAAATTCCTTAAAATTCCTTCAAAAAGACTTTTTCTCTCAAATTGAGGGGGTGCTCGCCCTTGGTTGGCAAAGCCCATAATAAAAATTACTAGACATAAGTTATTACTAGATATAATGTAAATTTATATTTAATTGTAGACATATAAAAAAAATTGAAAAAATTAAAAAAGAACTGAAAATTGTAATTTTTGCCGTTATTTTCGAAATATTGACCGCTCCTGCGGCGGTAATAAAAATGATTTCCCCATAATAAAATTTTATTGGAATATTACGAGTATCTTGAAGTAACTGTTGCATTCTATTAGAAATTGTATTGTTATGGTTGGATAATTTTTTTTTTGAAAAAAATGTTTTTTTTTGCGATTTTTCGAAACTTTGGCGCCCTTGCGGCGGTAAAAGATATTAACTATTTGGTGTAATATTTTGCAAATTTATTCCTTATTATCAAGGGCAACTTTTCCGCACTATTATGTTTCTATTATATAAATTTCGGTGTTTTCAACCCACCCTAATGTGCATCCATTTTAATAGAAGTATTGCAACAAGTGATTTCGAACTTTACCTTTAGGTTGCGTCATGTTGTTGCTGAAAAAAAGTAAACATATCGAAACCATTGTAATGTGATTTTTATCTCAGTTCAAACAGCTCACTTTCAGGAACTATTTCAAAAGACACAGCTTTGTGATTGCAGCGCTCTCTCGTGTTCAATACTGGAACTTTTTTAAATTGATGTATAAAAAATTCCAGACCTATCTGTCTAACAATCAACTTGTTTCACATTTCTATCTCTCACTGTTTCGAAGTTATGTCATTTCAAAGTTGGGGAGTCCTTTCTAGAACACCCTGTATATATATGCGAATTCCTGAATGCATTTCAGGAATTTCTTTTTGATTCAAAAATTCCGAAACCATATCGGAAATTTCTAAAATGCTTATGGTATTTTTCAACTTTGTACGCCGTATTACAAGTACCCCTTTTTTGAAAAAGGAACTTTCCTGTAATATGCAACGTGAAAATACATTAACCCCTTTCGAACGAGCGACACGTATACGTGACGCATAAGATGCTCAGAATCCTCGATTATTCCCACCAGTTATTTTTTATTGTAAGCTTTACCTTATGTAATCCTAGCATTTCTGCGATTCTATTAGCCGAAAATTTCTGTTTTGAAAAACCGGTGGTAAAAGATTAAAAATTCTGTAAAGGACGCTCGTCGCGAAGGGGTTAAAGAGCATTAAAAAGTGTAATAACTTGTACAAACATAAAGAAAATTATTAAATGCGAACTGAGGACATACGCTACTGCCAAAATACATGTTGTGTTCATTTCTGGAAATTGACTAATTGAGCCTTCCAACAATGGGTACTGGTCCTAAAACCCTAAAATGAATATAATTCCGTAAATAGACATTTGTATATAAAATTTAAAGTTTTCTATTACTATGAATAAAATGTTTTCTAGAAAATAAAGGAGGTAAAATTAAAATTAATTAAAACCAGCTTGCTTATTAAAATTTTCTCTGAAAGACAGTGAACTGTAAAACATTATTATCTGTTTCCTGACTGGTTTGATTAAGACTGTCAACAATAAACTAAATTATAAAACATGCAAGGAAGAGCTGTGAAAAAATTTTAAAAAACTGAATTTTGTTGGTTATTTTATTTTATAAACTAAAAGCTTGGGGGGGGGGGGTGACCATTACAGACACATTTACTCTGCATTCATTAAGCTTACATTTACTGATATGCTTTTAGCAAATGGAAACAAATGTTATATTAAGCCTTTTTATATAAAAAAGTGACATTTGTGAAGACTCTTCATCGCGTCAGGAAACTACTATATCTTATTCGAACACCACCCGAAGAACTTGCTGAGTGGAATTTTTTTTCTGCTGCAGGTCGGATTCGGATTATAATCTTCCATCGAGTCGAGTAACCAGATTTTATCTGAACTGAATACGGGTATGAAATACCTGGATACCCGGTCCAATGCAAGATTCTAATCTGAGTCCTACTTACAACCAAACTGCAAAAAAAGACAAAGAAACCAACCGACACTATACGGTCGTGTCGGATTCTGGTAAAAGCTAGTCACTCGACCCGATGCAAGATCCAAATTCTGCCTACAGTAAAAATGGCGGCTGTTGTAGGCGAAATTTTTTCAGCCCGTTTGTATGGTCCCTTGAACCTGAGCACCAGTGCATTCTTAAAGAATTCTTCGCCCGTATTAGATTGTAAAAACTAACTCGAAGAATTCTTTAGAAATTATTGGTATTATTAATTATTTAGACATTCATAGCGATGATGGCTATCAGGCTTTTATATTTAACTAGCTGACCCTACCGGCGTTGACTGGGCGCGTGATAGTAACATTAAATAACCTTCATATTTGTATAATTTTACATCTTTAACCCGATTTTATATAAATTCATCCGCTGGAGGGCACTTACATCAAGAACTTAAATTCGTGTGAAATTTACGCTTTGCCGGAAACTCTTTCCAAATGAACCTAGTTTCGAGCGCCACACTGCCTTCGGTAGTGTATAATGGGCACCAGACGAATCATTTTCCGAACGAATCTCCGGTTCAGATGCTTATACATGACTTCTAAATATCGCATAATTTAATTTTTTACATCATTGAATAGGGAAAAATATACTTTCGAATGAAATTTGTTGAGAAATTATAGCTCGAGTGACCTTTTTATAAATTTTTAAAGGATTTTTTAATCATTTCTTTTATCTATTTCAACATTGAACAGTTCTGGGAATGTTTCCATATTTAGTAATTGATTCCTCAGAGAAAATTGACCTTTCATTATTCTCATTGATGGTGATTAATCATAAGATCGAATTAAACCTTTAACTACGGATCGGAGCATAAACGTTCCAGTAGACTATTTTTTTATTCTATTCGCACCACTTTTTGAAAAGACTTTTGATAAGTTTTAAAATATTTTTTTTTAAATTTGTTTCAGTACTTGCCTTCAATAATTTCTTTCAAATGTGAACGTTTCTGGAAATATTGCCGCGTTTGGCAATTGATGATAAGATCAAATTAAACTTTTGACAACGGATTGGTGCATATACGTCCTGGTGGATATTTTTTATTATTCTATTCGCACATCTTTTAAATAAATAATCTTCACCATATACTAGCACATTTTTAAGAGAAAATAACAGCTAGGTACCTTGTTGACCTCGTTATTACCCTATCCATTGTGTAACCGGGGGATGCTGGCATTGGCCACAAGCACCTCGGAATAAATCATCTTCTAAGTCTCTTTAAGAAAAAACTACCACGAATACAAATTTTTACAGCTTGTACTACGACTGAATATAAAAAGTCTTTATAGGCCAATAAAATTAGTTCAAAAAAGAGCCGTACTAACCAAAAATTCGCAGAAAGCTGTAAATTGTTTCAATCACTTTGTTTTACATCCAAATGAAGGAATTTGAAGTTTGTCCCACTTTTCCTGGTGAGCTTTAGACGTAGCACCACAAAAACCTCAAAAATTCTGACTTTTTCAGTATTTCGCAAATAACTCAAAAACCGTTCATTCTACGACCTACTCACGACCTACGTTACTCACGACCTACGTTACTCATGACCTACAATCTGTTACTATATCGCATTCATAATTTTATAAGTCAATGAAGGTTTTCATAACCAGAGATATCAAGTTTCACTTTTTCATCTGCCCACTGTAGCGCAACACGTTCATCCCTGATCTCAACTTACATAAAACAATTTTTAACCCTTTTCAACTTAGTTGAAATGTGTTAATGAATTCGGTTTGTCTGTCTGTGCTCTAACTCGCGTAAATATGCTCGGATCGTCATGCAATTGATATATGTTATTCAGGCTTACTGTTGCATGTTCGGTTAATTGCGGTTTATTTTAATGATATTACACAATTTCAAACATATTGAAATTGATATATATCACTGAGGTACACTACAAGAGACTAATTATAGAATCCGGTGTGCATAGCACTTATAGTTCCTTTACAGGGATACTCAAAATAATTCCGTTACATTACGGTCTATAAAGAAAAATCGTTTGCAGTTTATTTTAATAATGTTTTATGTTTCAAACATATTGAAATTTATATATGTCACTAACGTAGATTACAAGAGGCTTACTATAGAATATTTTGAGTATAGCTTTCATCGTTCATTTACAGGGACACACAAAAAAATTCGGTTAAAGTACTGCTTTTTAATAATAATTGTTGGGAATGCTTTTTCAGTTGCTGAACGTGTTTTTAAATTTAACTCATTTTTTGTCTATTACTTGTGTGTATAAATTGTATAGATTGTATACAGGGCACCACAAATTTCTCGAGTACATTTCCGTTTATTGTCGGAAATTACAGAAGGGAAATTTTAAACTGTGCCACGCATTTCCTAACTCAACAAAAAATTTAGCATTCTATGTAGTATATATACAAATCTATAGATCATATACAGGGCTGCACAAAAGAGTTCGGATATTCTTCCGAATATTGTTGGTAATTCCTGAAATTGGATTTATAAATATGTTATGAATTTTCAAAATTGTTTAGTTAGATATCATCTTACACCTTGCGGTAAAGATTTGCAAAATTATTTTGGAAGTGTTGGAAAGTGTTACATAATCCATGCTTGACGCGTGATTTTTCGTTCTGTTTTGTTTCTAACAGTAATCAGGAACGAATCCGTCTATTCAAACTGGGCATGCTTTTTCGATCAGTAATTTCTAGTAGGTTTTTCTAATGCGTTTTATAGGAAATTTTAACGTTTAAATAATATGGAGAAACATATTCGGAAAAGGTGGTGGGGAGCATGCCCAGATTGTGTAGCAGGATACGCCACATACAACAAAACGGCCTACCGTCAAAACAGCCCACCTCACCGCCTCCTGAAAATTGCTCATATGCGCTAACATATGTATGTCGGCTGTCATTGGCGGATTTTTTTAAGCGTTTGTATGGTCCCTTGAATTTTGGCACCAGTATTTTCTAAAAGTTTTCTATGACTTATTTAATCTCAGAAAAATATGTCGGAGAAAACTTTTAGAAATTATTGGTATTCAAATTCAAAGGACCGTACAAACGCTGAAAAATAAAGGCTTAAGACGGTTGCATTTTTGTGTCAGCGCGTATGCCTAATATTCAATTGCGGTACCCGCTTGCCTAGCATCTTAGCTCAGAGACTCTCTGGTTAGAAGTAATCGCATTACTATTATCAGCCATTACACTATAAAAAATTAATCATGTTGATCGACAAAATTGGACCAATCGTTATACATGATTTAGAAGAGTCAAACTGCACATATACTTTTGCGAAGTGGGGCATGCTTTTTCGATCAGTAATTTCTAGTAGGTTTTTCTAATGCGTTTTATAGGAAATTTTAACGTTTAAATAATATGGAGAAACATATTCGGAAAAGGTGGTGGGGAGCATGCCCAGATTGTGTACGTAAGTTTTACGTGAGACACTCTGTATATAAGTAGTAATATATCACTAGAACTACCAGAAATTTTACTCAAGTTTTTTAAAACTATTTCACACCAGAAATTTTATATAAAACCACTTAACTTATTCATGTAACATATTTCTGTGAATGTTATATTTAATTTATTTTAAAAAGAAATTCCTGGTTCAAATTAGAATATATTCATTTGGTAACCATCAAAATGACGGCTCATGGTAGCTCTACTGTTAATAATAAACTTGCGTTACAATAATATACATTATTAATGCGAAAAATGCGAAATGTAAAAAGACAGGGGCAAAAAAAAACTTACTAAAATTGCAATTTATGTGATACAGCTGGTACAGAAGCGTCGTATTTGGCATGGTGGTTACTCTTAAAATACAAATACTCGGTAAGACCAGTTTCTAAAAAATCGAATTTTAACAGGCTGAAATGAGCGGAAAACGCTCTAAAAACGTTCTACATTATGATTTAATTGGATTTATTCGGGTTAGAAACTGAAAATGTAGTATAGTTGCAACTTTTAAGATGCAGACAGTCGGTATAAACAGTCTATTAAAAATTCGAAGTTTAAAAGTGTAAACTGAGCGGAAAATGTTATAAATTATGTTTTTTTTTCTAAATTGTTAAGAAACTTAGAATTTAACATGCCTGTTATTTTTTGTACGTAAATGCTTCCACAGAACAGTTTTTACAAAATTCGAAATTTAAAAAAGGTGCAGAAGAAAAACACATTCCAAAATTACGATTTTAGTGACGTTGCTGGTATAGGAAGTTGAGATTTGGCATGGTGACTATTTTTAAGATTTCAGTGCTCGCTAAAAACGGTTTTTAAAAAAACATCGAAATTTTAAAAAGTGAAATAAGCTGGAAAAGTTCTGAAAACCTTCTAAACAATGATTTATCTGAAATTGTTAGGGATAGAAACTTGAAGTTTTACGTGGCTGTTACGTTAGAGACACAGGAGTGATTGTGTTCCGGCATTTTGTACACCACTAAATTTATATAGCAATATTCTTAGTATGTCATCGCAGAATTTATCGATTAAACAAGAAAAAGATTGCTATATAAATTTAGTGGTGTACAAAATACCGGAACACAATCACCCCTGGAGACACAAATGCATCCACAGAACAGCTTTTAAAATTTTTGAAATTTTAATGTGAGCAGGAGCAGAAAAGTTTAAAATTCCAATTTCTGTGATATAGTTATTACAGAAATTTGCTTAATTAGTGTGGCTTAGTTAGTAATTTCTGAATTATCTGTGGCAGTAAAATTTCCTCTAATGAAAATAGACCAACGAATACCACTTGGCATTTTCCAAGAATTACGCGAGTAAAGCCGCGGGTTTTGCTAGTTTGTAATAAAACACATAATTTATAATTGTTTACATAATTGAAAATGTATTGTTAGGAAATATTTCTATTCAGGTTTTTAACTATTGGAAACGGTAAATGAAAGCCAGTTATTTGAAAAATAGGAATTAATTTACAGTTAAATTTTGAATAACAAATTAAAAAAAAAAAATTTCAGTACCGTAATTTCCGGCGTATAATCCGCGGATCAAACAATTCTGTTTCAACCCAGCAATTTCATTCAATAATTGAAGTCAAATATTTACAGCAATCTAGCAAGTTACATGTTATAAAATAACATTTTTGGGTTGAAACATGAGTGTTTTATCCGCGGGTTATACGCCGGAAATTACGGTATATACTTGCAAAAGATTGACAAATTTCTATATATAGTTTTTGAACCTATGAAAGTGAGTTTTCGAAACATTTTGATCCTGTAAAACTTACATAACTAAACTATCTTGAATTTTTCAACATCAAATAGCACTTAAAATAATTCTTCGATTTAAAAACCGTTTGATTTAACATGTTAATCATATATTTCACTAAAAACACATATTTTTTTTTCGTTTTTATATGCAATAGTTCTTGCAGTATAGGCTAAGAAGGTGAAAAAGACAGGGTAGACCGATAACGCTGCCACCGGCGGTAATAGTAACAGCATTATAATTTTTTTTTAGAACTAGGGGGCTCTGCTGCCTACGAGATACATTCGCCAATCCGCGTTCTGACACCACAAACTCTAAAAACAATGCTAATTTCACCAACTCTAAAATGATAACGGAAGAATGAATTATAATTAAGCGACCAGTGGCGATCTGCTGTAATCGGGTGTCCACTCATTTCCCTTTGACTTAAGGGTTTTAAGGTCGAAGCGACTGCTGTGGAAAGAGCTAACAGCTGTTTTCGTGACTGATTAAATTAGATAAATTAAATATTTGAAAATCAACTTGTGTAAAATGGCTAAGTAAACAATGTCACTGCATCGGAGAATTTTATAATGATGTTATAAAAAATTGTGTGCCTATCCGTTATCCCGTCGACCACTCTCCAAAAAAGAAACAAGAACGAAAAATCATGCGTCAAGCATAGATTATGCAGCACTTTCCAACGCTTCTAAAATAATTTTACAAATCATTACCGTTTAATAAGCTGAAAGATGACATCTAAGTAAACAATTTGGAAAACGCATAACATATTTAAAAACGTAATTTCAGGGATTTTCAATATATACAATATTCGGAAAAATATCCGAATACTTTTATGTAGCCCTGTATATGACCTATAGATTTGTATATATACATAGGATGCTAAATTTTAGTTTAGTTAGGAAACGCGTAGCACAGTTTAAATTCTCCTTCTGGAGTTTCTGTCAATAAACGGAAATGTGTTCGCGAACTTTTGTGCTGACCTGTATAGGATCTACAGAATTTATACACACCACGTAATAGACAAAAAGCTAGTTAAGATTAAAATCGCGTTCAGTAACTTAAACGCACTTCCAGGAATTATTGTTAACAGACAGTAGAGAATTCTTTTGTGTGTCCCTGTAAATGAACGATGACTGCTATACACACACTATTCTGTAGTAAGCCTCTTGTAATGAACCTTAGTAATATATATAAACTTCAATGCGTTTAAAATAGTGGGACATTATTTAAATAAGCCGCAGACGATTTTTCTCCATAGACGTAATGTAACGGAATTCTTTTGACTGTCCCTGTAAATTAACTATAAGTGCTATGCTCACCCTATTCCATATTAAGCTTCTTCTAATGCATCTTAGTGATCTATATAAATTTCAATGCGTTTACAATAGTGAAACATTTTTAAAATAAACCGCAAATGATTTTTCCCCATAGACCGCAATGTAACGGAATTCTTTTGAGTGTCCCTGTAAGAAAACTATAAGTGCTACACACTTCAGTTGAAATAGGGAACGTGCCATAGATAACGACAATAACATATAAAAATTGCAGAGCAATCCGAGCATATTTACGGGAGTTAGAGCACGGACAGACGGCCATACGGCCAGACAAACCGAAGTCATAAGCACTTTTCAACTAGGTTGGAAAGTGCTAAAAAATGTCGCCAAAATATAGGATTTAACACCAAAAGTGCGTTACCGTGGCGGCACATTCATTTGACCTCATATGAATTACACGTATTTGTTATGCCATCGAGAGATTTGTATTCGGCATTTATCTGTATTTTTAATGATATTTTACCAATTTATTAGTTTATTTCGTTAATTTAAATAATAATTACAACCTTAACCCTCTAAGCGTGTGGAACGTAATATTCCGTTTACTAAGCTCCAGGTTTCACTGCAATATATGCAATTTTTAAGATAATATAATTCTATAGATTTAATGAATTTTCAAAACATTGAAGAATGATTAATACTCTCAAGGGTTACATTCATATTTGTAATTAAGTTTTATTTATAATACTGAAAGAATCATATTTTTTTAGCATTTAAACAACATTACAATTTTACCCTTTTCAAAAACGCTCAGAGGGTTAAACGACGCGCCACGATATAAAAAAGAAAAATTGTTGAAAATATGTGGCTGTGCATAGTTACGTACAGCAGATTCGTTTCAACTGACGTCATAAACACTTTTCCATGAGCCGAGGGGGATAATTAAGAAAAATATTGTAAATAAATAAACATTTAAGATTATTTTTTTTCTCTTTTCATTAATGTATATAAATTTCATTGTTTAAAGTTACTGATAGTTGACACTTTAGTGAGTGGGGCTTTAGATTTCAATGGTAACATTCTTCTTTCATTGGTTTGTTGGATATCAGAGTTTGGCGAATAGTTTGGTGAAAGTTTTTTTTTTTTTTTTTCTACTGGAAAGTTGTCAACGGAATAACGGAGAAGTACCGAAAATTGTTTTCAGTTTTCAGTAAGACGTTTTAAATGTATCGTGTTCAATATGACGTAATTTTCAATGTTTTTTTTCCTATTATTAAACGTAAAAATATAGTTTTTAATTCAAGGGAAATATTATTATTTACGCTGTTTTAAAATTTCCAAAAATAGATAAAAGATTTTGTTGAAATAAATTAATTTATCCTGTAAATATATTTTTAACTTGAAACTGTTTGAAAATATTGTTATTTGAGTACTTTAAATATGACGTAAGTTTCCCCATTTAATGTTTTTATGGCATAATAATTTAATTATTTATCTTTTTAATATTCACGTGCAAATATACTTTTTATTACGTAATTTTCTACAATTACTGCTTTTAACACGTGATCATTTAATAATTTCTTTTAAGTTTTATTTCTGTTTTTGGTAGTCACGTGTAAATACATGTTTTAATTAAAAGGGAATATTATTATGTGCGCTTTTTTTACAAATTGGCAACAATTCAAATAATGGACTTTTTGAAATATGAAATAAATCTCCATCAAATAATGAAAATTTGAATAAAAAAAATAGCCTCAAAAAATTATTCAAATTAAAAAAAAATAATAATTGCACTCTGCACACCGCAAGCATGTCAACTATATCCTTTTAAATGATGGTTAAATCCCTGTGCGTAGTTTTCGTTCCTATAAAACTTTTTTAAGAGAACTCTTTTGACCAACTTTAATATTAAATTTCTCCTAAAGGATTCTTCGATTAAAAAACTGTCTACTTCAGTGTGTTTATCGAACATTTCTCTATAAAACCACCAATTTTCATATTCTTATATACAATAACTTTCTGGATATTAGTCCTACCAATGGAAAGTAAAGTAATATCCAAATAAAGTTACATTGATAAATATCAAAAGAAGCAATAGAAAATACTTGAAGTAAAAACTTACATACTTTAAAAAAAAATTCTTTTTACATATTAAGTTGTTAGACGTAAGTGAAAATATTATTATGATAAAACATTTTTAAATTATTGTCATGATACGAAAAGTTTTTTAATCTCTTTTAAATCCATATATAGCTTCCTTATTCTGATTAGTATTTTATATGTGTGATAATTCAAATACTGTCAAACTTGCACCCTGGTACAGAAAAGTCAATTTCATTTTTCAATTCGAAGATATAACGTTTAATGATAATCCAAAAGTACTTGTAACATGTGAAATTCAACGTTATTTTGTTTTAAAACTCGTTATGTATATTTCCTTTGTGTTTCATATGCAAATTCTCTTGTTTACATTTAAATCGAAATGCAAATAAGAGAGAACAGTTTGATACGTTGAGGGATAGAATTCTATTTACATTTTCAAGCTAAAATCGGTGAAATATTTATATATATTCATGATCTCTGAGGAATATCGGATATTTTGCTTTAAAATATAATTTTTCTTGGATAATGTGCCTTTTATTAGAATTTCAAAGCTCATAATTTCATATGGAGTAAATAAAAATTGTGTAAGTAAATGTACATTCTCTGAAATAAAACTTCTTTATTAAGATTCAGACAGAATTAGATTTTGAAAAAAATATATAAAACAACCTAGTAAGATTCAAAATTTATAATCTTTTGAATTAGATTCTAAATATGTCCAAAAAAGTGATTATACTTTCTATAATAATTGTATAACATTAAACATATTTTTAATACAATATAAATGGTTCGCCGATTTCGGTACGACATGGGAAATGCATTCAATGTAAAGACAATAATTATATTTTGGTGCGATAATGAAATGCTAATTATGAAAGATAAGGTAAATATTTCGATATAGACATTGCTGACAACCTCTCGGTTTTTCAGAGTCAGATAAACATAATTCGAACCATAAAATGTATTTGATAAAATGTGTCTCTGCCATGCGGTACTTATTTGCTTCCATTTATTAAGTAAAATTTCTAGTTCAAAAAATGTTTATTTAACTTGTTATTTAACTTAATGTTTAAATTTAATCAATCGAAAATTAGGTGGCTATGTATGTACTTTATCGTGGCCCTAATTTTTTTAGTATTAGTTTATCATTTTTTTTTTTTTTTTTTTTTTTTTTTTTTTTTTTTTACAATAAAAGTAAAAGATAATTCAAAATATTTTATGTAAATTATTTTTAATGAAAAATGATACATTTTACTATTACATAGTGAAATTGAACAAAATATAATAAACGACACAACTTGTGTAGCCAATGAAATTCATTTCCTCTCAAGTTTTTTATGTCCCTAATGTTTTGCGAAAGTTCAAATGAGAAGAAATGAGTAAGTCTTACCCATAGCTGCCAACTTTTACTCTTTTTTGTTGCCACTAAAATTCAATAGAAATTTTTTGCTTATGTAATCACACGGCTTTGTCGATTTAATAAGATAAAGTTCACTATCAAATTTTAGTGGTAGGAAAAAAGCGTAAATGTTGGCAGCTTACCACTTTCGTTGGTTCTAACTTTGGCAGCATAAACACCTCTCACTCTTCTCAGCATAGTTGAAACTAATAGTCGGCAACTCAGAAATTGGAATTTTTTTGTCATTCTTCAAGAAGAATTCTTTTCAACTGCTTCATCCTCTGTACTCGTCGATAGTATTGATGTCCGGTGAATTCAGAACCCAATATAGCAGAGGTATATAATTTTGTTGAAGCCAGGCTGTTGTTGTCCTAACTCTATACCAGGGTGGGTAGTGGTCAGGGAAAAATACAGTAAAAAAAGTGATAAACACCAGTGTATTCTTATAGAAAAATTTATCTTCATTATTTGATCGAATGATCAACATGAATTTTTCTATAAGAATTTACTGGTGTTTACTTTTTTTTTACTGTATTTTTCCCTGACCACTAGCCACCCTGTGTACGGTTTGGTAAAGTCTTGTTGAAAATGATAACCCGATTGAAGGCCATGTTGTTGAAACGAAAGCAACAACTGATTCTGAAAATTGTCCCGATAACGCTGTGCATTGTTATTCTCGTCATATGGCATTATTTGGCCGACATCAGAATAACAAAACAAAAGACTAGAACAAAAAATTGCAAAATAAAACTTGCAAAAGACATAAGACAAAAACTTGCAAAATAAAACTCGAAAAATGATTTTGAAATTCTACGTATTTTGATGATTATACGATGGCTTGCAACATAGTTAGTATTTAACACATAACATTAATTTTATCGTATTAGTAATATTGTGTTAAATTTTTTAACACATTCGCTGCCAACCACGAGTATACTCGTGGTATTTCAATCTAAAACGAATTCGTACCGGAAATTTCGAAAGAAGAATTTTTATTTTATGTAATCACAAAATGTCTTGTAATTAAATAAAGTAAATATTGCTATTAGTATTTTCTGGTATGAATTCGAACTTTCTAAATAAAATAAAATTCCGGTAATATTAACCCGGCAGTGAACTTGTTAAGTGATACACACAGCTTTTTAAGAGAATTTTTTGTCTTATTTAATAAGATAAATATGTTACCAATTCTATGATTAAAGGAAGTGGCTGCGAATACTGAGATTTAATATAAAACAAAAATTGTCTAATCTGAAATAGTGGTCCCAGACTCCTTGGATGTTCCAAGACGTGCACGGGCTTTGCTATTATTATATCGAAGCGTCAGTGTTACTTACTAAATCGGGGATCATCAACCACTGGCAAACTTACGCTCACAAAACTCCTGCAAATTTACATGTATAAATACAGATTTTGATGTATTCACATAATTTAAAAAAATAATCTATTTGCATTTTTTCATAATTTATATAATCGTATCACTAAACATTGATTTTATTTTATCATTAATCTTAGGCCGATGTGCCAGTGTTATTCAGTAAACTAGGTTTCCTCCACCACACGAGCACCAGCACATTTGCGTTCACGAAGCTTCTGTAAATTTATATATAAATATACAGGACTCTCCAACTTAAAAATTCAATAATTCATTAACTAAAACAAATATAAATATAAAATAAATGATATGTTCACAAATTTTGTATAAAGGAATTTAAAGAATAGTTTAGATTTTTGTCGATAGATGGCTCTGCGCTGTAAAAAGCTGTAAATGCTCTCAAATTAATCCAAAATATTAAAATACAAACCTTTTTTGAGTTCCAATAATTAAATATAATACAGCTCATATTCAAAATATTAGAATAATTACTTTTTTTTTACAAATGGAAAATATCGTTTGGTAATTTATTGTCTTTTAATGAAAATATGCAAACGATATTTTTATTAAGAACTTATTGTTGATTAAACTTATTTACTATCTTAAAATTAATATCATTTTTGAAAAGATTAATTGAAAAAAAAAATTATTTTGAAATGTCAAAATATTAGAATATTTATTCAAGTGGTTCAAATTATTGGATTACTTCACTTTAATTCTCCTTTAATTATCAGCAATTCATAACTGGTGACAGCATTGATTAAATTCAAACGACTTTATTTAAAATCAGTATTCTTTTTGCAGTTTGTTTGCTTTTACTTACCCATCATACGTAGTATAGGGTAAGTCTTGTAATCGTTTTGAAAATCGAAATTTTTTTTTTGACGGATTTACAAGTTTCAGACACTGGAGATTCCGAAAAACATATTTTTAGAACAAAAAATTGCCTTCCGTCTGTGTGTCTGTGTGTCTGTAAACGCTCTATCTCCCGAAAAAATTGAGATAGAGACTTGCAATTTGGTATGTACTTAGTATGTAATAATGGGAAGAAGCCTATTTCATTTCAATAACCTCGATTAACCGGAACTATTTTTTTCGGACTCTCGAAATATTCGTTCTGATAAAAGGTATATGAAAATTTTCGAAATTGGTTATTTTAAGAAATGAATATAAAAGACAATAAAAAAACATAAATTTTGCATAAAGCATGAAGTCGATCGGATAATTAGTTGCCGAGATATTTGGTGTCCTATTTTCCACACTCTTCGATTTTTCATGACCCTGTATTTCATCCAAATTTCACTTCAAAGATATATTTTAATTGGAAATTTTATGCTTAATCAGATGCAATAAACCGCTAGTTAATAGGATTATTATTTTTGGAGTTATAAGGATGTTTCTTTCAAGCAATTCAGTAATCGAGCCTTTAAAGTTTGTGACGTCATCAAGCCTCGATTTTATTTGAATTGCAATGCATTTTATAAGTAGTTTACACATTTTTTATTTTAATATTTTACATTATGCATATCCATGATGGGTAAGTATTACGGTGGCCCCCAACGACTAGTTTCGTCTTAAAGTGGGTCGTGTGAGTGATATTCCTGAATCTATTAAATTTCGTATGATTGATTTGTCGGGATTGATTGCACGGTAAAAATCAATGTTATTGTAGAATTGTTATTTGTCATAACGTTAGAAGCTAAGGCTTAAGTGATCGTTTTCTTAGTAATAAAATAGTGGCTGGGATTTTTCAGGTTCGTGTGTCTTGAACAGAGAGGATAATAAACATTAGTAACGACATACCTTCTGTAAGTAGATCAGAGAAGACACAAAGTTGCATGGAATTAATTACTCTTTATTTGCATCTTTAGTTGGAATTACTGGGATCCCTGGATTGGCATCTGGGTCACTTTAACTACTTTGTGTAGTTGCTTGTCTCTTTGTACAAGTCTAGAGAAACCTCACATCTTGCTCTGTCCAACTTCTGTGCTACACGCTGCATTCACTCGAAGCATTCTCGCACGGCACCGGGAGAACCCGGGCACTGCCCTTATTGAGAGACACCCTACATCTCTCAGGCTGCTTTCTTTACTGACTGACTGCAGGAGCTAAAACGCGGTTGCCAAAAATTGCGGGAGTTAAAAACCGCCAAGACCGCGCCAAATGGAAGATGCGCACGCCTAAACGTTGCGCCAAGGAGAAGACGGAAGCGAGACCTTACGCGCATGTGCGGTGAGAACCGGCTGCCTAGGTGAAGGAACTACGAACCGCTTCAATGAAGTACGTTGGCTTACGGTCACAAATGAAGAAAGAGGATGCATGTCTGCGCACTTTGGCTCTGGGCCAAAAGAGAAACGAGAACGGCAGATTTTAAATTAACGTAACGCAGACAGGACGATCGATAAAATGAAATGTAAACACAGGTTACAAGGGATCAAAATTAATGAATAGTTAAATAAATAATTAAATTGGATGAACTTGAAAGATAAATAAAATATGAGAATATTACGATGGGGTGGAAAGGAAAGACAATATGTCACAACATGACATATACTCCCCCACGAATACAAAAGAAATTCGAAAGAATGGGATAATGCATGGAATTACAACTCATTAACTGTGATATTGAAACATAGATTGATTCTATCATACGATTCCAAACCTCATCTCCTATGCGATTGCTGATTGTCCAGCACAATTTTGTACTGTGAACAATCCCCTCCAACTGAGCCAATACTACAGAAGAAGACGTGACTGCCAACGAACCTACAAATACCATATGGTACCGAGTGTGTGTGTCCGTCAGGTCATCGCAGAACGGGATGGCGGGTAACGCGGGGAAAGAAAAAGACCCAAAATCCATAACAACCAGGAGGAAAAGGGGTGAAAAAGATGGTGCTGTGACACAACACAACATTCAGAACCAAAACAAACAAGTTTAAAAATATCAATAGAAAAATTAATTTAAAACAAAATATGTACTGAGGAAAAAAATGAGAATGTTTCCTAAAAATGATTTTCACCATTCTGTATCCTGATACTAATTCAGGATGCAGTCACCTGAAACAGCAAACTCGCAAAAGGAAACACACTATTGAAAAAAAAGGAGAAAAATGTGGCAAATAAAAGAACATTTCTTTTATAAAATATGTATCATTGATACGATACTCAAAAATATGACACAGAGGTCAAATGCAATATAGAATTTGAGAAAAATTAATATAATTTTGACATCCTTGAACCTGCTATAAAAGAATATAAAAGTACAAACAAAACTATGCTTCCCAAAATAGAATGTCATATCTTAAAAGACGACATTGTGACATAAAGTCACCATTGGACTATTGTAACAATTAAATATAAGAATAATGCGATAGAAAAAAAATGGAAGCACAGAAATTACTCTCAAAGTAAATTGGAATACATGAAAAAATTCAAGAAAAACAAGACTAGAAAAATTGAAAAAAAAACTTACCAAAACTGAGATGAAAACACATTACTGTTAAACATTGAAACGTAATAGTACTGTAGATGAGAACGTGCAGCGTGAAGATATCAGAGATCACCAGATGCCATCAGGATTACAGGGGGTACAAACGATACCCGACAGGTGGGTAGCTAAGTAAAATTATTAGTACAACATGCAGATATACAGGATAAAATTACATCATTTTAAATATTTATATTGAATGAAAATTAATTACAATAAAGGAAAAAATTTAAAGGGATGTGTGGTACCACAAAAAATAAAGAATACTAGAAAAAGCATATCATACATTAGTACTGATTACTTAAAAACCCTTATACTTACAAGTATAAACCTGTAACAAAATAGAAATGCATAATTCCAAACAAAAATTTAAACATACATATACAACATAAAATCAAAGTAATTATTAATGAATAAAGTGTGAGCTCACAATTATGTACGTACAAAAATAAGATATCATAAGGTTAACCTTTTGCAAAAATTCATTACTATTAATCATAAATATGTCTATATGACACTTATTATTCTATTGTTTTCAATTTCACTTTGTTTGAATTTTTGCTAGCATGCTTATAAGAGCTAGCATGCTTATTCATTCAAAAGAAAAGGTATACCATTGAAAAATTATTAAATTACAAATGTGTAATTTATGAGAAATAGTTGTGATTTAAAAGTAATTATTGAATAGGTAAATTCTGAAAGTAAGTTAAGTAATCCTAAATGCAAGATTTTTTTTTTTTTTTTTGATATTTTGTCATACTAGGTTATCTTAGATACATGAGAAGAACATTGGAGTTACAAAAACATATAGTGTGAGAAATTTTGTAGTACACAAAGAGAATTTCTGAAAATTCATCAATGCTTTGTCAATCACTAATTTAATAGTGAGAAAATTTAAAGTGTGATTTTTGAAAATGAAAAGAAATGTAAATATAAAAGGAAAATTCCTTCGAATAACTATGTATCATGGACATGATACAATAAAATATGACAGTCATTTTCAAGATGAGTTAAAAATTTTTGAAAAACATTACATTAGAACATCACAAAATTATGTTTGACAACCCTGAGTACTACACTCTTAATGACTATCATGTGACCTAAAGTCACCACTAAGATAATATGAATTGAAAACTGAGAAATATTGAGTACAGTAAAACAATACGGAAAAGCAATTAAAATTTTAAAATGTAATGCAATAAATTAAGAATTTCACTATGTTTGTAAAACTATAGCATATGATGATACCAAAAGATGCAAAGAAAATAATTATACAATAAAAATATACATGAATATATACACACTTATAAAAACATTGAAAAGAAAAATTATATTACGATGAGCACCTAATGCGTGACATGCATGAATTAAATACATACGTGTTGTCACTGAGATTACCCCACATCTCAGATCATACACTGTAGAAAAAAAAACACTGTATGAATGGCTGCAACTCCAAAACAACCAACAAATGTGTGTTTGTTTGCGATTCATGATGTGCACAAAGACAGAAGAAAAATTATACGAGTAAACTTTGAAGCACTTGACAAATTTTGGACGAATAAAGTGTCCTACTGTCCAAAGATTTGGTTGATTAGCACAAAATTGTTCGTACACTGAAAGTTTTCTTTTTGAAAGGTGTCACCAAAAGTTAGTCTATATTACATGATGAGTAAGAACATGACAAATTTGTCATCACTACGATGAGAATCTTGCATCTTTAAACAAATTTTTGGTACACACATGTAACACTATATAGAAGAATCAGCATATATTATTAGGCACACTACTTGAGATAAAAATTTCTGGAACACTTTTAGAAAAAATTGTAGACACAATGATGCTTCTCATGCTTTGTTGTATTTTTGTTTCTGCACCTAGGTAAACTTTTATGTAAAATAATTTATGTACACAATCATTGTGATTGTGAATGGAGAAGATGCTTGAGCGCTGGTGTAGCAGAGAAGAGAAGTAGCCTACATCAAAGTGAGTGACGAGAAAAAAAAATCCAGACTAGATGACAGACTGTCGTGAAGAAAAATTTGTGAAGAACGATTTGAGTGAACAAACGATGATTTGTTCATAAAATATAGAAGCTTCTTCCAATACATTAGATGAATGCTTCATTTTAAAAATTTGCATATTTTCACACAAACTGGAAAAACATTAACTTTAAATTTGAGATATATTTGCATTTTTTTTTTTTTTTTTTTTAAACAATGTTGTTTTAACTTAATTCTTTCTTCTTTAAATGTGGATGTATATGGTAACTTCATTGATATAACAATTTGCGTATGCCAGCATACTGTAATTATTGATACTCTATCCTGCATGTGTAGCTGACTACAGGATGAATATCATTTTGTATTTATCATTAAAAAAACCACAATATTAGAAATAAAGCAAAAAATTATATATCCATTTACTTTTAAATTGTAATAATTATTTTGGTACATTCTAAAAATAGAATAAGTTGTGAACAAGGTCATTTTTTCTCAACAGGAACGCCTTGCATTGAAAATGCACCAAACTTTAATCCATCTTCATCTATGACTTGAATCATAAAAATATTGTGAAATTTGGCAGAAGAGGCATATAAAGTCGGTATTTTCATATATAAAATAAAATTTCTTCACATTAAATTTGAAATACTGGAGTATACAAAAATTTTAGTATCACTTTTAAAGAACGATTGTAGTGGCACGTTTTCACAAATTAAATCTTATTCATCTATAATTTCTTCCATTACTTTAAATAAATTTGTTATCAAAACATCATATATTCATTAATTTATATATTATATCTTTTTTTGAACTCGGAAACTGACGGAAGTGCGCTTGAGCACATGGTTCCGTAAACATATTTTCACAGTTTCTTGAACAGAACTTTCTGTTAAAATTAGAATTTTCTTGAGAAAATACATCAATTATTTTTTTTGTTCAAGACACGAAGCACTAAATGTGCACATGGCACGAGCACCAATTTGTAGAATTGTTATTTGTCATAACGTTAGAAGCTAAGGCTTAAGTGATCGTTTTCTTAGTAATAAAATAGTGGCTGGGATTTTTCAGGTTCGTGTGTCTTGAACAGAGAGGATAATAAACATTAGTAACGACATACCTTCTGTAAGTAGATCAGAGAAGACACAAAGTTGCATGGAATTAATTACTCTTTATTTGCATCTTTAGTTGGAATTACTGGGATCCCTGGATTGGCATCTGGGTCACTTTAACTACTTTGTGTAGTTGCTTGTCTCTTTGTACAAGTCTAGAGAAACCTCACATCTTGCTCTGTCCAACTTCTGTGCTACACGCTGCATTCACTCGAAGCATTCTCGCACGGCACCGGGAGAACCCGGGCACTGCCCTTATTGAGAGACACCCTACATCTCTCAGGCTGCTTTCTGTACTGACTGACTGCAGGAGCTAAAACGCGGTTGCCAAAAATTGCGGGAGTTAAAAACCGCCAAGACCGCGCCAAATGGAAGATGCGCACGCCTAAACGTTGCGCCAAGGAGAAGACGGAAGCGAGACCTTAGGCGCATGTGCGGTGAGAACCGGCTGCCTAGGTGAAGGAACTACGAACCGCTTCAATGAAGTACGTTGGCTTACGGTCACAAATGAAGAAAGAGGATGCATGTCTGCGCACTTTGGCTCTGGGCCAAAAGAGAAACGAGAACGGCAGATTTTAAATTAACGTAACGCAGACAGGACGATCGATAAAATGAAATGTAAACACAGGTTACAAGGGATCAAAATTAATGAATAGTTAAATAAATAATTAAATTGGATGAACTTGAAAGATAAATAAAATATGAGAATATTACGATGGGGTGGAAAGGAAAGACAATATGTCACAACATGACAGTTATATAGCGAATTATTTACATTGTTCGCAATCAAGCGTTAGTAAAGTACTAGCACAATATTAAAAAAATGGAAATCTTCAAAATAATCGCCGAAATGGTGGCCGAAAACCAAAAACATCTGCTAGAGATGACAGGAAACTGAAGCGTATAGTTAAGAAAAACCGTTTTAAACGTGTGCGATTCTTGCACCGAAAATGGAAAGAAGAAGGAGTTGAAGTTTCTACATCGACAACATTAAGACGTCTCCATAAATTTAAGTTTGAATCTCGTGTACCGAAAACAAAACCTCTCATGACTGCAAAACAAAAGCGTATATGATTGAATTAATGTAAATCAAGACGTTTATGGAGCGAAGAAGATTGGAAAAATATATTATTTAGTGATGAAAGTATGTTTTGTGTTTCATATGGTAATGAAGGTATTCGAATTTGGAGAATGAAACAAGAAGCATTTGATAAAGAATGCCTTCAACGTTCCGTAAAATTTGCTGCTAGCGTCATGGTTTGGGGTTGCATGAGTGAAGAAGGACCTGGAATCTTATGCATCGTCCACGAAAAGGTTAACTCTGAGATATATCAAGAAATTTTGGAATATTACATGATTCCATCATCAGGAGATTTATTTGATGATGATTTCATCTTTCAACAAGATTTAGCGTCACTGCATGCCTCGGTATCCACTAATAATTGGTTCCGCCAACGCAAAATTAAGGTACTTCCTTGGCCACCAAACTCACCAGACCTTAGTCCCATCGAAAACTTATGATGTATAATGAAGAAAAAACTTTTAGAAAATCCTCCTTCAAGTAAAACTGAGTTAGTGGCACGTGTAAAGTCTATTTGGGCTAATATTGATAGAAATGTTTGTAAACACCTTGTATATAGTATGCAAGATCGATTGTACGCTGTTATGAAAGCTAAAGGGGGTGCTACAAAATATTAATCACCATTTACTTCATATTCATAAGCAGGGGTGCCAAAATCTAGGCGCCAATGGGCTGGTTCCCTCACTAAATTTTATTAGTATTCTTCCTCAAATTTCATTAGTATACCTTGCCTAAATTTAATCAGTATTCTTATTAGCCGAAGAATTCTAAAAATTTAGGGGTGGGAATCGGCCCATTGGCGCCTAGATTTTTGCACCCCTGTTCATAAGGTAATATTGTTGCCTAAAATAAAGTATTCTAATATTTTGGACCAATCTAAATTTTATTCAAATATTTTGATGTGTTTCAGAAAGCTGTATACCTAATTTATTGTACTGTATTTTATATTTTGTAAATGTTAAAATCTTATCTAAACATTCCAGATTTAATTTATAAGAAATTGAATTGCATTTACTTAGTATCAAAAATAAATAAATGAAAAATATTTTTTCTTATTACTTTTTCTCAATTATTCTAATATTTTGAATGCTTTTTTACGCTTTGAAGTATCGGAACTCCATGTATTGACAAAATTGTAACTATTTTTTTAAAATTACCCAAAAAGAAAATTATGATCTACTTCATAAACATTTCACTTGTTTCATCTGTGAATTTATTATACGTAACCCGTTCGCTGCCAAAACTATGTGCGCGGAATCTTCGATATTTTTACTGAAATTCGTTTCCCACCAAATATTCTGAAAGATAACATTTGATAAATTTAATAGCAAAGTTTTTATCCTTAAATTAAGTATTTTTTTAACATATTAAAATAGTGGTAGCTAAACAGGCTTTTTTTTTTTTTTTTTTTTTTTTTTTTTTTTTTTTTTTTTATCATACATTTTTATTTTGAATTTTGACAACCACGAGTATACTCGCGGTTGGTAGCAAATGGGTTAATGGATTGCTAACTTTTAAATTTAGGTAGTCCTTTATGAAATACCTGTATAAACTTTACTCTCATGAATTGCTCTCTTTACTCCAATGAATGCTGGTTTTGATAGGAAATAAAAAGTTCTCAATCTTTAGAGGTCCTAACATTGTGACTACGGGTCGAGACATATCTGTCCAGTGGACTATTTTTTTTTTTTTTATCCATTCCACTTTTTTGAAAAAATAATCTATACCATACACTTATACTAGTATGTATTCAAGCAATATTTACCACAAAGAAAAACTTTTGTAACTTGTGATACGATTAAATGTAAAGATTTGCCTCTGGCTCGTACTCGGAGGATTATACCGTAATTTCTCAACTATAATCCGCAGATTAAACAATTATGTTTTGACCAAGAAATTTTATTTAAAAATTGAATTCAAGCATTTACTGCGATGCAGTAAGTTACACTATTTATATAAAATAAAATTTCTGGGTCAAAATATAATTGTTTGATGCGTGGATTATAGACCTGAAATAACGGTAATAGAATTTGCTGTAAACAAATTATTGACCACCTCATTTTCACACTGAAAAAGTTGATGAGTTAGTTTCATTATTTAATTTCTCGATATTTGTGAAGAATAGAAACTTTATTACCTTATCTCACAAACATTTCGTAAGCGTGCATGTATTGTATATCCATCCAAAATCTATTTGTATGTGAGTGTATATGTGTATAGAACGTCTGTCCATATACGCACTTCTTAACACGTTGACGGACAGTAGGAACAAGTGAAGTTCGAAAATTGACACTATATGTTTTTGTAATTTTTAGAATATTAGAAGTATAGTTTTACTCTTTCTGCTTAAATAAACTTAATTTTGATTCATTCAGCACCTTTAATTAGGTTGCACTACCCCCTTCACAATCACGTCAGGGTGGCTAGTAGTCAGGGAAAAATACAGTAAAAAAAAGTGATAAACACCAGTATACTCTTATAGAAAAATTTATTTTCATTATTCCATCAAATAATCAATTTGAATTTTTCTATAAGAATATACTGGTAATTATCATTTTTTTACTGTATTTTTCCCTGACCACTAGCCACCCTGCACGTGCATACTGAAGCTGCAACTCGTATAACAGGTCGATAACGAACTTCAACCTAAAAAATTGTTTACAAAACATGACACTGGGCTTCTTACTTGTACGCCGGTAAATGCACATTTGTGCTGCTATAGCCGTAGTGTCTAAAAACGACCGTTTCGTTTTGGGCGGCTATAGCCGTCATGCCACATTGTAAACTTCGCTTTGACGGCTGTAGCCGCAAGTGCCCGTCAACGTGTTAATAAGTGCCAACCAACTACTCTGTTTTGAAAAAAAAAAATGTTGTAAAAAACAACAATCTTAATTTCCAGATTTTAAGTGAAACGGAATTTTCGGGATAGTGAAGGGAATTTTTGGATTATCAGGGCAAATCAATAACTATTTGGCTATATTGAAATTTTCTGTGGAATATATATATATATATATATATGAGGGGGTTAGAATGACAGTGGAGTAAGTGAATATTTAGTAATTTGAGAAATGAAGGGTTTTGTGAAACTTGTCGTATTGCCATTGCATTAAGTGGTTCAACTTGTTTTACCCTCTAGTGACTCCCTAAGTGAACTATGACTTATTTTACTGACACACTGAACTGATTAATATGCATTCAGTGAAAATATTGTTATCTAGATTTTCCAATTTTTGATTTACTCCACTGTCATTCTAACCCCCTCATATACATATATATTAGCTGCGTATGATCCAGTGAATGACGCGCACCTATTATTTGACACTACATTTTTTATTTTTAAATATATTCCCCATATTACGCGCACTACCCTTTTTGCAAAGAAACCTTCTCAAGATATGTAGCATGAAAATACAATAAGAGCATTAAATAGTATAATAACTAGTGAGAGGGTTAGAATGACAGTGGAGTAAGTCAATATTTAGTAATTTGAAAAATGAAGGGTTTTGCGAAACGTAAAGAAAATAAGAAAATGCAAACTGAGGACATACGCTACTGCCAAGTAAAGGTTGAAATTTCATAAAACGTTTGTAATCGAACTCTCGTTCATTCAAATAATCATGTCTTCTTCTCTTGTTCATTAATATAAAAATCTCAATTTTTACACCGGGCCGTGCCTGGACAAAATAGCTTTGCTTCGGTTCGGGCCCGGGCCTGTAAATTCCGACCCGTGCAGGCCTCTAAATTAAACAACAAAGTGGCTTACAAATATATTTATTTTGCTATATACTCGAATTAATGTTTTAACCCATTTGCATCGAAATTGCATATATGCGTCCATTTCGGGTATTTCTTTTTAATAAGAAATTCCGAACGATACCAGAAATTCTGAAAAAGAATTTTTACTTTGTGTAACCACGAAACGTCTGTCATTGAATAAAGCAGAAATTACTATTCAAAATTTCTGATGTGAATTCGGAATGTCTGAGTAAAACAGAAATTCTTTAAATACACTTTTCGGACGCAAACGGGTTAATGTTTACCCGAGTTCGTATACAAAGAATAGTCATATTTAAAACTAAATATCACCTTACACTTGACACTTAAAAGATATACATAAAATGTCAAGCATAATAACAGAAACAATTTCAAAACTGTTTTAAACAATATCTATTTAATATTTTATTTACTGTTGCATATTTATAAAAAAAAAAAATAGAAAATATTTAGCCCACACATTTTTGTGTTTTTATGAAAAATAAAAAATAAAAAATACATTCAGTGAACTATTTTTATTTCCTGAAGATAAGTTACTTGTTTACATTCTAATTGCATCGCCACAAATGAAGAATCCTCTGATATAGATATGTATATAAAAGAATTCTATTTTGGTTGTAAAAACGTAATCAACAACTGTTTGAATATATTTAAAATTCTTGTGTAATATATCGATCGTTTTACCTAAAAAACACTTCTTTTTCTAGCGAATCAGATTCTTCGCAAGAATTAATATTTACTCGAGTTTATATTAAAAAATAATAATAATAATAACCACATATGAAAGGAATATTTTCTTACATTCTAAATATTTTTAAATGAATATAAGCAGAATTATTGAAAATAATTGAAAACATAATTAAAGAATGTCTATTTAACATTTTAAATTTTTATATACCATTTCGTCTTTAAAATATAAATATTAAATTTTAAATTGAAAATTATTCAACCCGCTACTCTATATTTAAAAAACAAAAATTGATACAATCGATAAACAGTCTGCATTTCCTGAGGCTAAGTTACATGTTTATGTTTACATTCCTAACCGAAACGCAAATCATGGAAAATTCTTTAGCAAGAACAGGAGTGACAGTAAGAGAGGGGAAATAATTCTATTTGGGTTACCAAAACATAATCAATAACTATTTGAATATATCTAAAATTTCTCTGGAATATATCGATCATTTCATCTAAAAACTTTTTTTGTTAGATACTGGGACGTTTGATAAGAATTTATATTTACTCTAGAACATATACAAGGTGTTCTTTCTTATCATTTAGCAACAGCTAATTCCTAAATACAATTTCTACAACAATTATTGACGTTAAACATTTTACCACATTTGGCGCTTTTCATTCGCAAAATTTCGACTAGTGCCCAGCTGTTTTTATAAAATACCCCTTGTATGTAATACATATATTTGTACAAGATATAATAATAAAGTTCGGTAATGTGTTCATAATCAAAAGAATCTTATCTAAATCAGGATAATGGCTTTATATTTTTTTGAAATAATGGCAATCGTTTTCATTGCATTATTGGCAACTCTGTGCAGTTACTGAATATGCGGGCAAAGTTCTCTTTCAGTATCACAGGGAAAACCCTCGTCACATGACTTTGAATGTCGCTTTAAGGAGACATTTCTTGTTAGATGAGATATCTTTGGTGGCCAAGGTTTCCCTGCAAATGAAACATTGGGCCCAGGTAGCACCACGATACGCATCTATGAATTTAGCTACAACGCCATTTTGCTTATCATTACGAGCACAAATGACAAATCTAATCCAAACCAAAAAACACATTTTTTTTTTTTTTACATTTTCACGATCTTGCATGCATGGACCAACGGGGCAAACTGCCACCCAGTGTTGCCAGTAGGCTACTTTTTTAAAATTCAGATTGCTTCATTGGCACCACTTTTTTGAAATAGTTTAATTCCTCTTGTTTTGGACGTAATTAATCTGTCATTAAATAAGGTGAATTTTACTTTCTCAAAAAACTGGTTGGAATCAAGAAAACTGAATTAAAAAAAGTGGCCCACTGGCAACACTGCTGCCACCAGTAAATTTTAATAGAAATTGTCGTCTTATTTAAACGCCTTATTCCTGCTAAATTACTGTCTTGAATAAGGTAAAAATTTATGTTCCCTTTTTATTGATGGAAATTTGTCCCGTTGGTAATCAGGCTGTTCCTATCATCTATTCCTTAATTTGTAAAATAATTGAAAATAACATATATTAACCTTTTGATTACGATATGGACTGGCGACTATTTGATATTCAATCGTACCCCAGTTCACAAAGAAATTCCTTTGTGGTCGACAGCTGTTGAAAATATCCTAGTATAGTGTATGGCAACGATTATTTTTCCAAAACGTGATACGAATAGAATAAAAAAATAGTTGCTGGAACGTTTCGCTGTCACAACCCCGTAATCAAAAGATTAATGAATGTTATTTTTAAACCCGTGCGTGACATAACAATTCAACTGTGCATGCTTTGAAATTTCTGTTGTCTCGGCTTTATGAAGTGAATACAATTATCTTATTTTTATTCTACTGATGCGGCAGAATTCTGTATATTTTCGAAATATAAGAGACAAACCTCTAGGACCTCGAATACAGTTCTCTCAGACCACAAGGACAGACCTCTAAGACCACAAGGACAGACACCAAAGACCACTACTGGTCAGCGCACCACAGTTTCAGGAACGTTGTCCTACACGGTCATGGCTCTACTGTTATAAAATACTACAAAATAACCATGACTCAATTTAACACGTTCGCTACCGTGGCGTCGCTTGATCACTCATTTGACGTTTCATTTTTAATCCAAAATTACGAATTCTTACCGGAAATTTTGAAAGAATGTTTTTAATTTAATGTAATTACAAAAGAGTCTGTCATAAAATAAAGTAACTATTGCTATTAGTATTTTCTGGTATGAATTCGATATTTTCGAATAAAATAAAATTCAGTTAGTTTTAACCCTGTAGTGAACGTGTTACATTTTTCGTCGAATTTCTAATTTAATAGTTATTTAATTCTAAATTTATTTAGTTATTTTGTTAATTATTTTATTTATTTAGTTATTTAGTTAGTTATTTTATTTATTTATTTATTTAGTTAGTTATTTTATTTATTTAGTTATTTAGTTCTAGTTAAATTATTTAGTTCTAATTTAATAGTTAATTACACTATTACTATTACAGGGTTCGCACGCTTTTACCACATTTTTTAAATAGAATTTTTCGCCTTAATTAAATGCAGAAAAGTATTTCAAATTCTGCAATTAAACGAGGAGTCAACAATTTCTGCTATTTAAATATTAAATAGAAATTTTCTAATCAGAAAAAAGGGTGCTAGGCTACTTGAAAATTCCAAGGGGTGTACGCACCTTGATAAGATGAAAACTTCTATTAAAAAATTGTGATAAAGCCGTACGAACGCTGTATTATGTTGTTATTTATGATCGTGCAATCGTATTTTAATTATGGAAACAAGCAAATAGAAAGTCAAATTAACTTTACAGATTCTTGAAGAAAAAATAAAAATTGGATGAAAAATAAATTTAAAAAATTCATTCCATTTTTTTTTTTTTTTTTTTTTTTTTTTTTGAAAAATTATCATCCCTTTTTTTGAAAGAATTATCATAAAACATATCCGATTTTCTTTATTTTATAAGAAAATTTACTTGTTTTTACATATAAAACGAAATGCAAATCACTGCCTGATAGAAAAAGAAAATGATTCTTATTTTAATTTTCAAGCACGGATCAATAGGTGGTTTCAATACGTTCAAAATGCCTGTGGAATATATAATATATTTCATTTGATAAATGTAACATTTTTGTTTAGAAATGTGTTAGTTTTTCTTAGTTTTTCATGAGTAATAATGTGACTTTATATTCATAGAATTGTAACGATTAAATTTGTACATAAATTAGTAATGATATTACATTAGTAATGAATGACAGAATAATCTTAAAAGATATAAATCCTATTTTAAAAATTCTTATTTCAAATATATTTCATTTGATAAATGTAACATTTTTGCTTAAAAATGTGTTAGTTTTTCTTATTTTTTCATGAGTAATAATGTGACTTTATATTCATAGAATTGTAACGAATAAATTTGTACATAAATTAGTAATGATGTTACATAAGTAATGAGAGAGAATAATCTTAAAAGATATAAATCCTATTTTAAAAATTCTTATTTCAAATATATTTCATTTGATAAATGTAACATTTTTGCTTAAAAATGTGTTCGTTTTTCTTATTTTTTCATGAGTAATAATGTGATTTTATATTCATAGAATTGTAACGAATAAATTTGTACATAAATTAGTAATGAATGACAGAATAATCTTAAAAGATATAAATCCTATTTTAAAAATTCTTATTTCAAATATATTTCATTTGATAAATGTAACATTTTTGCTTAAACATGTGTTAGTTTTTCTTATTGTTTTCATGAGTAACAATGTGACTTTATATTCATAGAACTGTAACGAATAAATTTGTACATAAATTAGTAATGATATTACATTAGTAATGAATGACAGAATAATCTTAAAAGATATAAATCCTATTTTAAAAATTCTTATTTCAAATATATTTCATTTGATAAATGTAACATTTTTGCTTAAAAATGTGTTAGTTTTTCTTATTTTTTCATGAGTAATAATGTGACTTTATATTCATAGAATTGTAACGAATAAATTTGTACATAAATTAGTAATGATGTTACATAAGTAATGAGAGAGAATAATCTTAAAAGATATAAATCCTATTTTAAAAATTCTTATTTCAAATATATTTCATTTGATAAATGTAACATTTTTGCTTAAAAATGTGTTCGTTTTTCTTATTTTTTCATGAGTAATAATGTGATTTTATATTCATAGAATTGTAACGAATAAATTTGTACATAAATTAGTAATGAATGACAGAATAATCTTAAAAGATATAAATCCTATTTTAAACATTCTTATTTCAAATATATTTCATTTGATAAATGTAACATTTTTGCTTAAACATGTGTTAGTTTTTCTTATTGTTTTCATGAGTAACAATGTGACTTTATATTCATAGAACTGTAACGAATAAATTTGTACATAAATTAGTAATGATATTACATTAGTAATGAATGGCAGAAGAATCTTAAAAGATATAAATCCTATTTTAAAAATTCTTATTTCAAATATATTTCATTTGATAAATGTAACATTTTTGCTTAAAAATGTGTTAGTTTTTCTTATTTTTTTCATGAGTAACAATGTGACTTTACATTCATAAAATTGTAACGAATAAATTTATACATAAATTAGTAATGATGTTACATTAGTAATGAATGACAGAATAATCTTAAAAGATATAAATCCTATTTTAAAAATTCTTATTTCATATATTTCATTTATATTTATATTCAAACTCTTACTGTTCCTTAATGTCTTCACGTTTGGCGACTTTTACAGAATTATTAAGCTCTTGAGAATACGGAATAATTAATTAAATGGACTCGCATGTATTTTAAAATGCACATAAATGTGTATTTTTAATGGTATTAGTTCCAATTTAGCCTAGGTTCTTCAGAACAGCAAGTGGTGACTATACCGTGATCATTTGTTTTCGCCTAATCTTTAATCCGTGTTTTATTTTAGTTGCTTTTATGTTTTATATTGTATTATGTTTTATATTATATGTGTATTATTTTTATGCTTTATAGTTTACCAAATATTGTATGTACTTTAATCCATGATTTATGTACATACAATATTTGGTAAACTCTAACCTACATTAACCCATTTGTGCCTAGCGTCCCAATTTTGGGACGCTTTGATAAAATGGGAAAAAGTGCATTTCACACCACTTTTTTTTAATAGAAATTTGGTGTCTTATTTTACCGAGGAGTCCTCGATAAAATAAGGCAACAAATTTCTATTAAAAAAAGTGGTGTGAAAGACACTTTTTTCCCTTTTTACTAAAGCATCGACGCTAGGCATAAATGGGTTAAAAAACTAGAACAACTTCGAACCTGAACTGAGCTGCAAACCAGAAAATATAACATAGTTTCTGATAAAACGAAAACTGGAGCTTAACCTAAATTGTTTTTCAAATACCGGAGCTGAACCGAAATTATGCGGCATTAAATATTTCTGCTCCGATAATAGAGATCCGGTAAGAGCATGTTTATTTTAAAATATTTAATTTATATAATTTCTACTATTTGAAAAAAAATTAAAAGATAAGACATTGACATCATTTCTTTCTAATATAATAATTTTTTGACAAAAAGCATGTCAAAAGTTAAATAAGAAATTATGTATTGAAACAAATTAAACTGCAAAAATAAAAGTATTTATTAACTAAAGTATAGAAAAGGAAAACTGTCATCTTAACGCATGTTCCTAAACTGCCAATGAACCCAGTACCGACAAAGTTTTACTCCTTTATTTGCAAGACTATGGCCAAGACAAAAACTTTCAAGAATATGAGACAAAATCATCATAATCTCAACCCTACATTACGCGGTTTTTTTCTTTCGGAAGTATTTTTATACTCATATTTAGGGTTTGATACCAGAAATTTTAAAGAGAAATTAGTCAATTTAATTAATAGCAGGCTTCTTATAAAGACACAAAGTAAATGACCCCATAAAAATATAGTTACCCGAAACTGAATTTTTATATATCAGTTTTAATTGATTCATATAAGCTTCAATCGCCTACATATCACCGACTCCTGAATATTAGGCCTGAGCGCTGACACAAAAATGGCGGCGCTCGTGTGCCGATTTAGTAAAACCTTTGTACGGTCTCCTAATTTTACACCCCAGTATTTTCTAAAAGTTTTCTTTGACTTATTGAATCTCAGACAAATAAGGCGGAGAAAAATTTTAGAAATTATTGGTAAAAATTTCCGCCTACGGCTGCATCAATTTTTGCGTCAGCGCTCAGGCCTAATATTCAGTGGGCGGTGTACAAACAAAGACTTTCAAGAGTATGAGACAAGATCATCATAATCTCAACCCAGGTTTGAGATTTCTCCGGATTTTCGCATACCGGTATAACCTTACAAAAATTACTTTTTTATTTAATCAGAACATTCTGCGATTTAAGAGAACAACGTTTTCTCTAAGATTTTACTGGTATGAGAAAAAGCGGAGAAATCTCATTTCTGTCTCAACCCTACATTACACGATTTTTTCTTTTGGAAGTATGTTTTTTTATTTATACTCTTATTTAGGGTTTGATACCAGAAATTTAAAAAAGAAATTAGTCAGTTTAATTAATAGCAGGCTTCTTGTGAAGATGCAAAGTAAATCACCCCCAATTAAATATAGCTGTTGACCGAAACTGAATTTTTATATACCGTAATTTCGCGCGTATGCGCCGCACCTCAGACAGTTCGATTTCATACCAGAATTTATTTTAAATAAAATGTGATATGCTTCTGCTTAGAACTTATTTGACTTCTTATTTTCAATAATATTTCCGGTTTGAAAAAGACTTAACTAAGCCGCGGCGCATACGCGCGAAATTACGGTATAAAAAGTTCAGTTTTAATTGATTCATATAAGCATCATTGCGATGATTATCTTAATCTTATAGAAGGGAAACTGTCGTCTTAACACATGTTTCTAAAGAACCAACGAAGCCAGTACCGACAAAGTTTTACCCCTTTATTTTCAAGACTACAACCAAGACAAACACTTTCAAGAGTATGTGACAAAATCATCATAATTTTAACCACCACGCCCTGAATACTAGGCCTGAGCGCTGACACAAAAATGGCGTCTGTCGTAGGCGTATTTGTTTAAGCGTTTCTACACTTCCCTGAATTTACACACCAGTAATTTCTAAAAGTTTTCATTAACTTATTCGATCTCAGAAAAATAAGGCGAAGAACACTTTTAGAAATTACTGGTGTGTAAATTCAGGGAACGTAGAAACGCTTAAAAAAATACGCATACAACAGCCACCCTTTCAGCGCTCAGGCCTAGTATTTAGGGAGCGGTATCTTAACACGACATTACACGAATTTTTCTTTTGGAAGTATGTTTCTTTATAGTCATATTTAGGGTTTTATACCAGAAATTTTAAAGAGAAATTATTGAGCTTAATTAATAGAAGGCTTCTCTTGAATACACGAGGTAAATTACCCCATTTAAGTATGGTGGCCACCCGAAACTGAATTTTTATTTATAAAAGGTTCCGTTTTAACCCTTTCCGGAAGGGAGTAAGTCTGTTTTTAAAATGATGAAATTATGGACTGACACCAGAATTTACCAAAGAATTTATTTGAAAATAAAAACTTGCTTATTTTCCCGTACTTTATAAAAGGAAAAATTTAATTAAATATTCTTGGTGCCGTTTGTCAGTTTTCGTTAACTTATTCGATCTCAGAAAAATAAGGCGAAGAACACTTTTAGAAATTACTGGTGTGTAAATTCAGAGACCGTACAAACGCTAAAAAAATACGCATACGACAGCCACCCTTTCAGCTCTCAGGCCTAGTATTTAGGGAGCGGTATCTTAACACGACATTACACGAATTTTTCTTTTGGAAGTATGTTTCTTTATAGTCATATTTAGGGTTTGATACCAGAAATTTTAAAGAGAAATTATTGAACTTAATTAATAGAAGGCTTCTTGTGAATACACGAGGATAATTACCCCATTTAAATATGGTGGCCACCCGAAACAGAATTTTTATTTATAAAAGGTTCCGTTTCAACCCTTTCCGGCGCGGAGTAAGTCTGTTTTTAAAATGATGAAATTATGAACTGACACCAGAATTTACCAAAGAATTTATTTGAAAATAAAAACTTGCTTATTTTCCCGTACTTTATAAAAGGAAAAATTTAATTAAATATTCTTGGTGCCGTTTGTCAGTTTTGGAATTAAAATTAGGTGTCCTTTTTTGTGGACACCGCCCGCTAAAGAGTTAACGCATTTGTGCCTAGCGTCCCAATTTTGGGACGCTGTAGTAAAATGTGAAAAAGTTCATTTCACACCACTTTTTTTTTAACAGAAATTTGGTATCCTATTTTTTCAAGAAGTCCTTGATAAAATGTGATACCAAATTTCTATAAAAAAAAAGTGGTGTGAAATGCACTTTTTCCCATTTTACTAAAGCGTCGACGCTAGGCATAAATGGGTTAATTGATTTGATGATAATCTTAATCCTGCATCTTATTTAACTGAATATGAATAAGTAATTGAATATAAATGTCAAACAATCTATGTTAAAACAAAAAGTTTATAAAATGAATGGTTTGTCAGCTACCTACAATAAGTTTAAAGGTTTAAATCTTTGTTTGTTTGTTTCTGAACCACCGTAACCAGGAAGAAGTGCCGACCAGTCAGAAGAATCCTGCGGTGGAGATTACGTATCAAATTCGTGTTATGAGTTTCTTGATCACCTGATTAATTTTATTTTTATTGAATTTGTTGTTTTAAATTTGTTTAATCTGATGATCATATCCGGTTGAAAATAAATTGTCAATCATTTATTTTCTCCAAAAATTACAAAACTTATCTTAATTTAATGGGCACACAATGTGTCGAAACGATGAATTGGCACGACATAGGTGAAGATTGTATGTATTTTCTCAAGATTTGTCAGTTATGTAGTGTTGATCTATAAATCCCCATGAGAAACTATATGTGTTTTTTTCCCTCTAGCCCTATGTTTAGAAGAAATGTGCTGGAAGAGTGCAAAAACCGGTGTAAACCAAAAATGAGTAACTGATGAAAAGAAAAGGTTATGAAATGCAATTTTTTTATATTGTTGTAAATTATTGTTTATCGTCTTGTGATCTCAGCGTAAATATTTTTTTAATTAATTCGGTTGTGATAACTATGCACGATTTTTAGAGAATTTTACAATTTTCGTCATTTTTGTCTTGTAAAGTCAAGATCCCGGTACATACCGCAAAATCGTTGGTACTTCTGTGGGCATTTGAGGAGTAAGATAGGTTGGGAATACCTGCGCCCACGTGTGACCTTGGCAGTTAGCGATGTTTAATTGAATGAAAGTCCACGTAGAAAAAACATACTTCTGCAGCAACCTTTTTTTTCTAAGATACTTTTTTTTTTCTTTAAAAAAACTAAAATTTGAGATTTTTGAAAAAAAATGTATAAAATTAACACTTATTAAAAATCCACAACAAGGAATATTGAAACATAATTTTGATCTTTCGCACATCATATGCGGTCAATGTCTGCAAAAAAGCCACTTCGTCACAGTGCGGGGCATTATACCGGCATCTTTCCTTAACCTAACCAGAACGAACAATAACCAGAACAAAAGTATTACAGTTCGGGATCATGATCGATACTATGATTGCGGGCTTTGGCGACACATGTCATCACTTCATCTAGTTCACGGCTGAAATCACAGGATTAGATATAACTCGATTAGCATATTAAAATGGAACTTGTCTATCAAGTCATATCTTGGTGGAAACCACTAGCAGACCCTACTTTAGTGGCTGATTGGTAAGCCCCCGCTGCGTTTTCTAATGTAATGTCTGTATAAGACAGCATATTACAATGGAAACTGGTGTGTCAGCGGGAAGGACAGGAATAAAAAGATGCAAAAATTTCATTAGGAAATTCAATGGAGATCTTTAAAAAAACCGCTAAAATTGGGTCTGCAGAGGGTCTCCAGGAAGATATGACAAGGCTGACCAGTTCAATTTTAATGTGCTAATCAAGTTCTATCTAAATTTCAGCCATGAACTCGATGAGGTGATGATTTGTGCAGCCACCTCCCGGTCTTTAAGGAACATTAAAAAGAATCCCTTAACCAATATAATTGCAGGTAGGATCTTATTACTACTCATTCCGATTTAACCAAAATCCGTAGATCACACGCTTGGCAGTCCCTCTGGAAATATGTGTCTTTTTTCTCATTAATTATTTTTCTAACACTCCGTACAACTTTCCGAATTCTGAGTGAGTATAAATACTGATGCACAAACCGGGAATTGAACCCTGAATCTCCTTCCATTTAGATAAAAAGGAGGGGGGCTATATATCATAATAGCTGTTGATAGATAAATCTAGTAGTATATGGATCAATCAACTATTTTTTGCACCAAAAACGATTTAATTATTTTTTTTAATATGTAATTAATTCGAAATTTTATTTGGAATGTTTACTAGATTGATAAATGAAGTTTTAGATACGCTAACCAGCAGTGCCCTTTTTGTTTCTAAATCTATCTAAATCCATTTTTTATTCCATTAAAAATATATTTGTCTCCTACACATAGTTGCCAACCGCCAACTATTCTTTCGTAAAATATGGTTTAACTTGATACAGGTTACATATGTTTAAAACGAGAAACTTTATTTAATCCATCTTTATTTATTCAATTTATTGCTCTTAGAAATGCGGTTATCCTGTCGCTTTTTCCTTTTTCTTTGGTTTGAACTTCCCTTTTTCCTCCCAGTGTTGATAATAGGCTACCTTTTTAACAAAAATTCAGATTGCTTGATTACCATTGTTTTCTTTTTTATGAGATTAAATAGGTCGAAGAATATATTAAAAAATACTTATATTAAAATTCAAGGGCTCATACAAACGGTGAAAACAATCCGCCTTCACAACAACCGCCATATTTATGTCAGCGCGTTGATCTAGTATTCAGGGGGTCACCAGAAATTTTCTTTTTTCAAGTAGAAATATTCACCTTAATTAATGACAAATTAAATAAGGCGAGAATATGGCCAATTACACTATATAAAAAAAAGTGATAGGAATCAAACAATCTGAATTTTTAAAAAAAAGGCCTAATGAGTACACTGTACCCTGTTTTAAGCAGCACTTTACATATTTTTTCTCTTAAATTCTTTTTAATCTTAAACTTTACTTTTAAATTATTATTATTACATTCAATATAACTTAAAATTTTATATTAATCTTAATACATTATATCATTTGTTTTAATTCTTCTGTACCGCTTTTTATTAAACAATAATTTCTTATATTAATTTAAAAAATTCTATGTAGTTTCAAAATCCTTTTCCTTAACGAATCATTGAATAGTAAAATACTTATCAGACTGGGCATAAAAATGAGGTCATCTTGGAAGCCCCTTAAAGATCATTACGTTGTTTAGCCAAGAACACCGCCCACTGAATACTAGGCCTGAGCGCAGACACAAAAATTGCGGCAGTCGTAGGCGGAATTTTTTCAGCGTGTTGTGTGCGGTCCCTTGAAATTCCATACCAATAATTTCTTAAAGTTTTCGCCGCCTTATTTTTCTGAGATTCAATAAGTCAAAGAAAACTTTTAGAAAATACTGTGGTGTAAAATTAGGGGACCGTACAAAGATTTTACAAATTCCGCCTACGAGCGCCGCCATTTTTGTGTTATCGCTCAGGCCTAGTATTCAGGAGACGGTGCCAAGAAATACAGTTACTGCTAAACCATAAAGTTGGCGTCAACTAGGAAGCCCATGAAATGGCTAAACTATTCAACGTGGAACTATTTTCATTTTATTTCTAAAAGCAACTTCTGATTTGAACCGTGTATAGCCTGGGTCAAATTAACTCATATTTTACGGAAGAATACTAAGGGGTTGACATGTATGTCACCGATCCCTAAATACTAGGCCTTCACGCTGACGCAAAAATTGCTACTGTCGCAAACAGATTTTTTACAACTATTGTATGGTCCCTTGAATTTAAATACCAGTATTTTCTAAACACATTTTTCGCTTTCTTTTTTCTGAGATTAAATAGGGCGATGAATATATTAAAAAATACTGATATTAAAATTCAAGAGATCATACAAACGCTGAAAACAATCCGCCTTTACAACAGCCGCCATTTTTATGTCAGCGCGTAGACTTAGAATTAAAGGGTTCACCTGAAATTTTATTTTGTCACCTACATAACCATTAAAAAAAGATATTATCAATTGTTTCAAAATTTTGCACTGTTAAAACATAGATTAATAATCTAGTTATTCTTCAGGTAAATATAAACTGCAATTAATAAATTTAAAATAGATTTATTATTAATATATATATTTTTTGTAAGGGACAGGAATAGATTCAAAGAATAGTTGAATGGATGCATATAAATAATTTAAATGTCAAAGTTTCTTAACCTTTTACTGTTTCCTTCACACTAATTAAAATAAAAAAACTGTTTTCGTTATTTCTTCATATTAATTAATCTATCATAATATTAATAGGATACTCAATCTAACCAAATATACTTATCAAATTTTGCAAAATATCAAACGTTTAAATTGGGATTTCTTTTTTCTGACGAATTTCTATTGAATAAAATCAAAATGGATGGAAAAATAAATCCCCTGTGCCATTATTTCTTATTTAAAAAAAATGTTTCACTTTCCTACATATCATGATGGAAGTGTCCAATCCAGCATACTAATCATTTGGAAGAAAAATCAATAAAATAAAACGATTTCTGCATCTTTCACATCTAGCACTAAAAGTAAAAAAAGCAATTACTTGAAAATGTGCATTGTTCTCAGAGATGTAACGCAGTTTCAAAACTAATTGAAACTCTGTTATTAAAATGTCTTGAACAGATGGATGTATCTTCCTCAAATGTGAACAACAAAGATTTATAAAATAAATTCTGAAGTAGATTTCAAAAGAATCAATCGTTTATAATTTGATGCTTAATTTCTGCTTCATTTGTCCAGTTAAGTCTTTCAAAATGTTTTTTTCCTTTATATTTTTTACTTTTTTGTAGAAAATTTACACACTTGCGACAAAATACTTGAAAACCATACCCACATGAGTTAATATATTTCTACCGGTCTTCCAACAATAAAATCGATAAACTAATTAACTTTTATAACAACTAAAGATATCAAAAGTTAATAATGAATTACGCCAGAAAACGTCATTATTCTCTACATTGGTTTGACTAGAAAAGGCATGAGAGTATCAGATACCACCTGTTATGAATAGTTATTTTCGCCTTATTTAATCGCAGGATTTTGTGATTAAATAAAGTGAAGATTTTTATTTAAAATAGTGTTGTTTTCTATAACCCCTCTTGTTCTCTGAGTGCGCCAAACATGAGAATATTAAAATTTTCTGGCTCAAATTCAATATAAAACATTTTATAAATAATGATTATTTAAGAATAATAATTAAATATTTGTATTCGAATTTGATAAGTAATCGAATGTAGGTAATCCGTAAAGTGAGTAATAATGTAGCCTCTCGTAATATGGTGTATACGAGGATTCATGAAAATGCGCGATATAACAAGATTAAAACTTGGACCGATTTTCAACACCAGATAAAGACTTTGACTCACGAGATACAACCCCCGGCAGGACGTACCACAATTTGCGTGTAGTAATCGTCGCCTTACTCAGCAATTTTACAATAAATAAATCGAAAATTACAATCAGGAAATAGAGGTGAAAGTGTTCTTTGGATCCCTAAAGTGCTCTGTCGGGCTCTGGATATAACTGACAATATTGAAAATTAAAAAACAAGTACCGTAATTTCGGGTGTATAAGACGCGGGTAAATTAAGTCTATTTCAAACCAGAATTAATTTTATAGAAAGAAATGCAAATAAGTGCCAAGGATGTAACACCTTACATTTCTTTAAAAACATTTTCCGGTCTGAAACTAATTTATTTGAGCCGCGGCTTATACACACGAAATTACGGTATTTAAAATAGGTGGATTGAACTTTGTACCATTATATTAAAAAAATGATCGACGTAAAATAGCACAAATAAAAATACATAAAATGGCAAACAGCTGTTTCGGAGCCCCTAAAGATCCATCATCAGTGCCAAACCTTTTAAATTTGGCACTGATGATGGAGCTTTAGGGGCTTCGAAACAGCTGTTTGCCATTTTATATATTTTTATTTGTGCTATTTTACATTGATCATTTATTTTTAACAAACAGGTAACCTACTAGAAAATGCTTTATTTTTTTCCAAAATGTTAATTAATACGTATATTATATTTAAAGTTAATTTAGTATAATTAATGACAGAGGATTATACTTATTGTAAATGGCATACATATAAAGTTATTTAAAAGTGTGATTAAAGTAGAACTAGTGTTATAGAGACAGTACAAAAAAAGACCTATTCATCCTAGCGTTATGTCCATTTTATTTAAGATCTTTATTGCAGAATAACACTTCGAGGTTTCGCTGAATAAATGTAAAAATCATAGAATAATTCTAGCATTTCATGCATTATTTATTAAGACCCATCTGAGTACATTAAATCCATACAAAATAACAAAGAAAAAACTAAGTAATGCTTCATTTTTTTTTTAAGATTTAAAAATTAAACTTTTTTTTTTTTATATCATCGAATTTATCCTAATTCTTTTCGGGAAAATGACATATGTTTCCGTGAACTACTTTAAGAATTTTATGTAAATTTCCTTTTTTGCATCATCAAGACGTACTAGGAAATAGTTCCGCAAAAAAAAAAAGGGGGAAAGGATTTGCTTAAAATTTCAAATCTCGATCTATAATTGCATGAATATATTCATGATGTCTAAAAAAAATACCATCTTTTTTGATAATATATGCATCTTTTACATATTTGGCATTTTTTATAAAATATGTGCGTAAAAAATGGAGGTAATATAGAAATTCCAGAGGCGGAAATTATCGACACCATCTCTAAAACTGCGAGAGATAGTGAAAATAAACATAAAAATTAAAATCGTTATTTTAAAAAACACTCTTTTATAAGCATTCAGTGCTCATCTTGAAAATCACATCTAATTTTTTTCTCCTTCAATTCATGTTTTTTTTTTTTTTTTCAAAAATTTCCGTTACAATACATTCATTTGGCGTGGGCACCGACGTCGATTATGAAACATTTCACGATTTTTTTAACTTGGTAGAGGCGCAAACATGTGAATTTATTAAAAATATATATTGCGCTGTTTCATTTTTAAGATAGGGGAACAGGAAAGAAAAAATTAAACACTATTTAAACTATAATTTAAGTGTATCAAATTTGTAACACTTTTTATTTAACTTTTAATAAATAAATCGAGATCTTTGCAACCACTATATTTATACAGAAATATTAATTCTATATAAATCACATTAATGTCCTAGTAAATAAAATTAAAAATCTATCTTAAAATTTGTGATGTCTAATCTTTATATCAATATCAATGCTATATGAATTACAAAAATATGTTACTAAATGAAATTAAAAATCTATCTTAAAATTTCTGGTGTCTAATCTTTAATGTAAGTATAAAAAAACATAATTCTAAAAGACAAATTCACGTACTTAAGGGTTAAGGATTTCTAAATTGATTTCTGTTCGTATAGTCGTAAATTAATTAATATTAAACTATTAATTGATAAAAGTGCATTTTTTTAAATAGATATTACCCTCTTCCTTTTTTAATTATAATTTATGTTCTACTTTTTAGCTTTTAAAATGTTTCATTTTTGCAGTTTCACAACCATTTTACCTATTTTAACGAGCGTTTATTGGCGCATAATTAAATCCATTGTCGTTTCAACTCCTATACAATTGTATGAGTTACAGAGAATATTTGGCGATTTATCACCTATGATGGGTTAATGGAAAAATGCCTTAAAATTAATGTATTCATTTATAATTTACATATAATAAAATGTGGTATTGTCATCGAAACGCGCCTGTGAACGCAAGTTTTATACAAATGAGTTAATAATCGATTACTAAATTTCATCTTTACATGCAAAAACTAGGTTGAATCTAATAAAAAGTCAATCTCATAAGTGTAGATCATTCTCGATTTAGGATGAAATCATTTCCGGCATGTGAAAATAACTTTATATAAAGCTCTGAAATGTAAGTTTTTCGATATTCAATCAACGGCTGCAATGCGTCTCTAATCGCGTGTAGAAGTGTGGCATCATAAAGCATGTGTACATTAGAGATGAGTTCGGGCTCTGTTTTCGGAGCCCGGGCCTGCCTGAGCCCGATGATTTTAAATCCAAGCCCACCCGAGCCCGAAATATTTTGTGTTATTAGAGCCCGAGCCCGATACTGAAAAAATTGCATAATATTTAAAAATTGTTTTAAAAGTAATATCTCATTTATAAAAAACTTCGTGTGTGAAAATAACTGTTCATCCGGTGCACATAATTAATTTTATGGAAATTAACATTCTATCTTATCAAAAGAGAAGTTTGGTATCAAATAAAAACATACTTCCTTAACCCCTTAACTGTGTATCCCGAACTAAATTCGGGCAAGAAGAGTTTGCTTGTTTTGTTAAAAAAATATTTTGCACACCAGTAATTTTTAAACGCAATCTTCGCTTTATTAATCGGCAGACATTTTCGATTACATAAAGTAAATATTTTAGTACGGAAAAAGTGGTGTTTTGTGCCTATTTTTAGCTTATAGTGTCAAAAAAAACTCCAACAGTTAAAGGGTTAAAAGGATGTAAATATTTTTCTCTCCCAACAAGCAAATCTGATGGGCACATTAACGAAGTGCGTTTTATGAATAAATGAATGAAATTTGCAGAAATTACTATTTCTATGCAGAAGAATCGAACAACGTTTTATATTTCCTATAAAAGATGTATATCGTAATTTATAATTGATTGCTTAATTAAAACAATATTTCATTTTTCTGAAAATCAGCTTAAATTAAAAATTTTGTGCTTTTATAGGAAAAGTTGAAACACTCTTCGATTGCTTTCTATCGGAATAACAATATATGACAATTATATCTACTTAGGGCACGGGCTTGGGCTTTCGGGCACGGGCTGAGCCCGTCTCATCTCTAGTGTACATTCACTTGTAAAACAAGCACATGAAAGTAAGGTACGATTTATTTTCATTAGAAAATAAAGATGAATGTGGTCGATGCATCAACCAGCGGCGGAAATACAATTGCAGACGCATGCATGCGTCGTAATCTAACTCAGAAATCCGGCATTTTGCAAAGAGCCAGATTATTGAAAAAATCATCTACTACCTTTTAAAATCATCATCATGTTCTCCAGGCCTATTGCAAAGAGCCTATGCATCTATAGACTAATTGGAAAAGAATCAGTAGTTTCCCAAACAGCCTGACAATTTTCAGGCTTATTGCAATGAGACTATGCTGCTTGAGGTTAACTAGAAAATCACCAATTGTTAGCCAGTTAGCCTAATCTTTTCAGGCTCATTGCAATAAACCTATGCAGTCTTGATCTAATTGAAAAATTATGAAATGTCAAAAAACCAGAAACTCAAAATAATACTTCCTTTTTTAACCCCTTCAGGAGCAAAGTACTCTTGTAGCTAAAATAGTGAAATGATTGATTGACACCAGGATTCACGAACGAATTTATTTTAAAATAAGTGAAAGCTTTTCCTCATGTATCTTATAAATTCAAAATTTGATTATAAAATTCTGGTGTCATTGTGGCATTTTGGGATTAAAATTAAGTGGTATACATTATATACCGGTGCCCTTCAAGGGGTTAAAAAAATTAAATATCAATATTTTTTAATGTAGTTGAGTTAAAACAGATAAAATACTTATTTACAAATACCCTTAAAAGGTGCTGAAATGACACAGACATATGTGTAAGATATTATAAAATACGAGGGGGCTCAGCCCCCTACTCGCTAACGCTCGCCAACCCCCGTGAATTGCGAAGCAATTCACATTTAGACCGCTACGCGGTCCCAAGCAATTCTACCTGGAATGAGTACTACCATAAATGATTTTAACATATGAAACTGACAATTTGTTTTAAATGTAAAAAAATGTAATTGAAAACTTCGTTGAAAACACAATTAAAAATACATTTATTGTCTGAGTGCAACGAAGACTCATACACAGCGCAGTATTACTTTGCCCCATATATAGCTACGATGGATATTAAAACCTTTCGTCAAGCATAACTCAAAAAATATTTAACGGATTTCGTTCAAATTTTTACAGCAGGTACCTATAAAGGTGACAACGTCGTCTATTTATTACCAAGAATAAGTGTCAAACCGTTTGGAAGTTATATTAAAAAAATAGATAAAAAAGCACAATTAAAGTACATACGTCACTAAATTTTGTGCGTACGTCATTTTCACCGGCGGGAGATTTTCGTAGACAATCCGAATTGAAAAGTTCATGGAATACATGGAGCAAAAAAATATGCAAGCACTAATATTCAGCACAATAAAATATATTTCAATTTAATAAAAATGGAAAGTTAATCTGGAATTTTTTCTGTTTGAAAAGTATTAGAGATTAGTAAGAGTAAAATTAGTATTAGAGATTTGGCGTAAATCACACCATTAGCAGCTTTTTTATTTCGCGTGTGTATGTTAGGAACAATTCTTTGATGTTTAAATAAAAGGTTTCGATTTGTGGCATTATTTCTTATTTTCTTTTCCTTTTTAGTATTTTAAATGGAATTAGTGAAAGGCGTGTATTTTAAATTAAATGAGTGAAAGACGTGTATTTTTAATGTATGTATTTCAAATGAAATCAGTGAAAGAATTATATTTAAATGAAATGAATGCAATATGAAGATGTTATGAGAAAAATATTTGGCGATTTATCAACTGCGCCAAGTTAACATAAAAGTACCAATACATATGTGGGTACTTCTCTATTATCCCGTCGACCACTTTTCATAACAAAAAACTATCGCCAAATAAACGGGAGAACGTTGTCATTGAAATATCAAAATACATAAATAAATAAAATATAAGAATTTAAGGACACAATTGTTATTTTAATGAATGAAATAACTAATAAATCAGTAAAACGTAATGAAAAATACACGCAAATGTCGCGTTAAAAACCACTTGATGACGTAACAAACACGTATAATGCTTCTGATATCAAGTAAATGGGACTGCATTTTTGGCGTTTAATCTAACAGTTTGGTGATAGTTTTTTGTTATGAAAAGTGGTCGACGGGATAATATAGCAGTACCTCTATGTGAAATGAAACAAGGCACAGATGTCATATAAGCACCACGTTGGCGCGATTTTTCCCTCCACCAGCTTGGGGAAAACTTTGTTTTTGAATATTAGTTACAAATAGTGTGACAAATAGTACACGTGATTTTTTATTTCAATATAAAAATAAAATAACGTAATAAATGAAACAGCTTCTATTATTTTAAGAAAGGAAATAAAAATAAATAAATAATAGTTTGATATAAATAAAGGCACGGATGTAATATACGCACCACATTGGCGCGATTGCAACAAAATGGCAATTTTATGCCTCACATGGTAACCCGGTTATTTTGTTTCAATTGTTGTTTATTAACTTTTATTTTTTATTTTAATTCTATAAATTGTTTTTATTATATATATCAATATTTATTTATATCAAACTATCATTTATTTATTTTTATTTCCCATTTTTGAATAATAGGAGCTATTTCATTTATTACGTTATTTTATTTTTATATTGAAATAAAAAATTACATGCTATTATTGTATGGTATTTGTAACTAATACTCAAAAACAAAGTTTTCGCCAAATTGGCGGGGGAAAAATCGCGCCAATCTGGTGCGTATATGACATCTGTGCCTAAATTAATATTGATATACATATAAAAATAATCTATAGAATTAAAATAAAAAATAAAAGTAAACAAACACAACAAACAGTTTTCGACAAAGGGGCGGGGCAAAAATCGCGCCAATGTGGTGAGTATATGGCATCTGTGCCGGGATTTTTACCCTTTTATCTGTGCTTTCGGAAATATAAAAAAATTAAAAAATTCTTATATCAGGTGTATAATGTTTTGCATTTTTATACGGACCACTTCTCCATTTTAAGATTTTAAATGCTATTTATATCAGATATTTCTTTCTTGAGATTCCCACAAGTTTTTTCCGGTAATTATTTTAGTTCGCTTATTAATTGTTTACAATTTGCCCCCCTGGCAATAACAATTATTTATCACAAAAATGGGTACTTCTCTATTATCCCGTCGACCACTTTTCATAACAAAAAACTATCGCCAAACTGTAACGCTAAATAAACGGGAGAACGTTGCCATTGAAATATCAAAATAAATAAAATATAAGAATTTAAGGACACAATTGTTACTTTAATGAATGAAATAACTAATAAATCAGTAAAACATAATGAAAAATACACGCAAATGTCGAATTAAAAACCACTTGATGGCATAACAAATACGTATAATGCTTCTGGCATCAAGTAAATGGGACTGTATTTTTGGCGTTTAATCTTAGTTTGGCGATAGTTTTTTGTTATGAAAAGTGGTCGACGGAATAATAGAGAAGTACCCAAAAATGGCTTAGTTTTGTTAAATTTGTTTGTTATGTATTTTCATTTCTTATTAAAATATCGAAAATGGCAATAAAATTTTATTTTAGCACCGTACTTAATTTTTTTAAATGGCTCAAAAACATGGTTTAATAAACGTATGTTTGTAAATATTTTAAAAAACATGTTTTTCCGCTCTCTAGAAAAATTTGTAAGATTCTACAACTGCTTTTGGCACCAACCAGTACATGATACGGAACTTTTCCCTATTCAGATACACAGAAGAGGTTGGTCACAAACAAGAGTAATGCTATCAACAATATTGTTTTAACTCTATAAGAGTTAGAAACAATAATGATATTAAATTCTCCGATTAGCTTAGGGCCCGATTACGGAACTTTCTCCTAGAAAAAAAAACTGTAGAAGTCTTTTACATTTGTTTCGAATGAAGCTCGATCAACAAAGTATTAATTGATAATACAAACAACACTAATATTAACATGGGGGCAAAAGTTTAAATTTAAGTGTATATATGTGGAACCCCCCCCCCCAACCACCCACCAAAAAAAGAAAAAGAAAGTTACAGAAATGAATTTAAAATGGCGTGAAGCTACCCTTTCTGACATAAGAAATTGGCTGCGAACCCGATTACGAAACTTTCACTTAACTTAATAACATGTATCTAATAGCCCTGAGGACAATTCCCCTTCCCAGTTATACGGACCTTGGGGCTTTTTTAAAAAGCTTGACGCAGTTCGGGTTGAAGAAGTTGAGATTTACCGTCAAATGACATAAACTACTATGAAAATAAAACTGGTGAATTAATATGCTGGTTTATGTATGTATTTAAAAAAATTGCATCTGATTACACTCTTTAGATAAATTACTCTTGTTTACATTTAATAACAGATAAACGGCTTCCGTTTACTAAATTGTTTAAATATTGGGAAGAGATGGCGAGAGATAGATAGACGTGTAAACAAACGGGTAGAGAGACGGATAGCGACAGAGATAAGCTAACGGGTAGCGAAACGAATAGACAGACGGGTAGCGAGGCAGGTACAAAAAAGGGTTGACAGAGGGGTAGTGAGATGGGTAGGGAGACGGGTAGCGTGGTGGATAGAGAGACGAGTACAGAGACGACTTGACAGACGGGTAGAGAGAGGGGTATATAGACAGACAGACGTGTTGATAGACGATTAGTGTAACGGGAAGCGAGACAGGTAGAGACACGATTAAAGAGTCGGGTAGAAAGACAGACGGATACTGAGACGGGTATACAGAAGAGTAGAGAGACAGTAGACAGATGATTTCGGAGAGAGACACAGCTAAGACATACGAGTAGTTAGACTGGTAGACACGTTTGTAGCAAAGCATGTTATCAATGTGGTTTGAAGTATACGAGTTTCTATAAATAGTTATACAAATAAACAAAGGAAATTTTTTTAATTCAAATATTAAATATTTGATTTAATATTTCAATATTTAATATTTTATTTTTTAATATTTTATTTAGATATTTGTCACAAAGAAAATATTGCAAAAATTAAATTAAATTTGCGTTAAACTACGCTTGCTAAAATACGCTATTGGCTGCAAATCTGATTATGTGACTTTAAAAATATCGTTTTAAAAGATCCGGCAGTTTTTTTTTTAAGTTTTGAGCAATTCCCGCTTAAGAAAATGAGATTATTTGCCAAATGTTATAAAAAAATGCATATGAAAACATAACAGTATATGAATTTATATATGATATTTTGTAATTATATCATTTAATTTGCTATTTTTCATATGTTGTATCTTTATCTATCTCTTGTCTATCATGTGCTGTATATTCACTTAGATTCTTGTTGATATCTTCTTTATATCGTAATTGTTAACTTTATGTTCTCAGCAATATCACTCAGACTAATCCCTTTGAGGGAAGTCCTAGTATTAGTGCTACCAATGAGCATAAATCATTTAAATACTATGAAAAAAGGATCTTGGTACAGCACGGCTTAAATTCATTTTTAAAAAACACTACGTGATATTTTATTTATTTCATCAACAGATGGCAGCAGGTACACTCTAGACAGTTGATACTTTTATTCTCTCCGGTTTTCATGTGAGTGAAATTCGTAAATAAATTCTAAATATGAGTTGAGAATTCACTTGGAATTAACGATATTACTCATAATTAAAATGAGAAATCATATCAAACGCTTTTGATTACGTACATGTTACTTTATTTTTAATAATTACTAGCTTAAGTTTCACTGTTCGTGCCAGGGACATACAATGGCCGCCATATTGGAGCTGAAAACTACGGTTGTTTCCAAATGATAACCGAGAAATTCAGCCTTATTTCCGCACCACGTAAGAGAAATATATAGATAGATTTAATCCCGACATCTTTCGAACACAAACGCGTCCATTTTCAAGGGAAAAGATGTTGACTGATAATAAAATTGTGGCTTCCACTGTGTTGTTATGTAACGAATTTTGAACAGGGGCTAGTCTATTAATCTGTTGGGGTGTATGAAAGGTCCTTGCGTTCCAGCGCCTGAACGCACAATAAACACTTTCCAACACAGTTGAAAAGTGTTTATGAGTTCGGTTTTTCTGTCTGTCTCTCTGTCGTCTGTCCGTGCTCTAACTCACTTAAATATACTCGTATTGCCTTGAAATTAATATATGATATTGGGGGGTTTACCATGGCATGTTTGGTATTGAAAATGGAGTGTGTAGCATTTATGGGTTTTTTACAGGGACACTTAAAAGAATGCCGTTACACTGCGGTCTATGGGGAAAATTCGTTTGCGGAGAATTTTAACTGTGTTACACGATTTTAAACATATTCAGATTGATACATGTCACTGGGGTGCAGTAAAAGGTGCTTTCACTAGAATATGGTGTGCATATAATGTATCGTTAATTAACAGGGACACTCAAAAGAATTTCGGTACATTACGGTTTATTTGGATAAATCTTTTGCCGCGTATTTTAACGATGTTTTACTATTTTAAACGTATTGAAATTGATAGATATCCCTGAGATGCAATACAAGGCGCTTACTGTAAGATATGGTATGCATAGGATGTTCATTTACTGTACAGAGATACTCGAAATTATTTGCTTACAGTACTCTCTATGAACAGTAAATGTTGGTAGATCGTTTTCTGTTGTGGTACGCATTTTGTAATGGAACTAATATGTTGTATAATAATTAGTGCATATAAATTCTACAGATCATATATAGGGCTGCTCAAAAGATCTCGCGTGCATTTCTATTTACTGACAGAAATTGCTGAAGGTGAATTTTCAACTGCGCTATGTATTTCCTAACTGAAGTAAATTTTAACATACGTGTAGTATACATACAAATCTATAGATCATATACAGAGCTGGGCAAAATAAATCGTATAATTTATTTGACTATTGGTGGTAATTGCTGAAATTGGGTTTTCAAAAGTACAGTAAAACCTCGGTTATCCGAAAAGCATGGCACCAAAGGATTTTCGGTTAACCGGGATTCCATAGGAATTTTCGGATAACCGGGAGGCTTACTATATTTATTCTACCAGATAACACTACCCACCCTTCTCACTCCCGCACAGTCAGGTAAGGCGTTCGTGCCAGTAGATGCAGCTAGAGTTCTTATATACAATAATAGCGAGAGTCCGTATTCTATGCGATTTCCCCTTCCTGTTTACACGTGTTTTAATTTTCTCCAAACTTTATTATGATGAGTATTACTTTAATCTTTTCATTACAGGCATCCCCGAGACTATTTCTTTATTCTATTCTCAGAATTTTTTCAATACCAGTACCTGCCATACACTTATACCAAAGAGCCATCCACAAATGATGTCACGCTTGGAGGGGGGGGGGGGGGGGGGGAAGGGGGTTCATGAAATTGTGACAGTTTGTGACAAGGGGTGGGAGGAGGTCAGAAGAAGTGTGACATCACACATTTTGGTTAAAATAAAATCATTTAAAATCAGCAGATTAAATTTTGAAGTTATTTTGAAATTACCAGATTTTGAGGGTATTTTTTAATCGGGGCTAAAATAACTTTCTTGTGGTTTGTTTTCACTTATATTCCTTTCTTTTCAAAAAAATATATTAATATTTTATTACTAATTGTATTGCTTTATTGTATATTAATTATGTTTTCTGTTGTAAACCTTAATATTTCATACAAAATAAGTACACCAAACATTTTTATTGTTATGCTCACAAATGTCATTAGTTAAAGTTTAAAAATAAAATTTGAAATATGATCTATAGCGTAGTGCTTTGTTTCTGAACTGCAAGTATATGTCTATGTAATGTAGTGTGATATGTGACAAAGTGGAGGAGGGGAGGGGGGGGGGTATGTTGAAGTGTGACATTTTGTGACTAAGGGGGGAGGGGGATCAAAAATATTGAAAAAAAGTGTGACATCATTTATGGACAGCCCCAAGATAATTTCAAGAGAAATCTACCACAAAGATATTCTTTTTAAAATTGCGGTACGAGTGAATATAAAAATAGTCAGTCCAAGCCCGTAATAAAAAGGTTAAAGCGCAAAAGGGTTTTTATAAGCATGGAGATCTCAACGCGTTGAAAAGAATTGATAATAGCACTTCAATATAATTGCAGTTCAAGTAGATGCAACAACACCATTAGATGTGTTATTGTTTAAAAGGTAGCGTGATAAAACAACATTGAAGCAATGCAAAGTTGAAAAACAAAACAAAACTTATTTTGTAAAGAAATGAAGTGTTGTATGTGTCTATAAAATAAAATACCTGCATTTACTCAATGTCGATATAAGTAAGTTGACTCTTTAATTATTACATAAACAACATGCTTTTATAAAAATAAAACTTTTCTTTAAAAAAAAGGGTATTTTATGGTGTTTCGGTTAAGCCGATTTTCGGATAACCGGGATTCGGATAATCGGGGTTTTACTGTATTATGACTTTCTAAATTGTTTACTTAGTAAACTGTGAAGGTTTTTTTACAGTATTCTGAATGTGTTGGAAAGTGTTCTATCTATCCAATCTATGCTTGACGCAAGATTTTTCGTTCTTGCTTTTTAATTATTTTCGTGACAGATTACTACAACAATTGCAGGAAAAAGCTCATGACGAAACGGGTTTCGGCAACATTTGCAAGATAAATTTAAAACGAAAATTTTCGTAAGGAAATAGTGGTGGTTTTTATTTGGTTTCTTTTAAAAGAGACCGATCCGAGGCATGATTCAATAAAAGATGATATGAATGAAAATTTCTATTATATGACATTGAAATGGTAAAGAAATAAATTTTTAAGTCGTTGCTTCTTTTCGATCGATAATGTACATACCATTGCTAAAAATATTTTTTTTTCATAATTCACCTTGTTTAATCAAGTCAACAAATATTAATAACGCATATCTCACAGAATATTGGTTGTATTCGTGAGATTTAATAAATGGGCATGTTTTTTAATAACTCTGCATTTTTTATGAGTGATTTTTTTTCTTTTTTACATTAGTGTGAGAAATTCACTGCATGACAGAAAGTCTTAAACTTCAATTTATCTTGATTTATTTCAAAATTATAAATCACTTTTTTAGTGTCATAGTGTGATAAATGTTGGTTGTTAGAGGTTCTCTGTAATCCAATTTGTAAAATAAATATTTTCGAAAGTTTTTATAACATTGTAAGTATATTTTTCTTTTAATCAAAATTTATTGCTTCATTTCTGAGTAAATTTTGATTTCTGTACACTCAGTACTATCAGAGTTATAGTCAAATATATTTCATATATGACGTATATTCACATGTTTCTGCTAGTCTGACATATCATACAGGTAACCCCATAGCCTGATTATAAAAAGGGCAAACTTCCACCCATAAATTTTAATAGAACTTTTTGCCTTTTTTAAACGCACGATTAATGCATAATTATTGTCCTGAATACGAAAATATAATGTCTATTCCTTTTTTACTGGTGGAAGTTTGTCCCGTTTATAATAAGGCCCTAAGTGTGAAATAGGGCCACCAAGCCACCACTGAAAGAAAGTTATTTCATTTAACTCTTTATAGCGCAACAACTCCGATTTAAAAAATATTTACTCAGTTAGTTAGAAGACATAATTTCAATAATTTTAAAAATACCAAACAAAATTAGAACATAAAAATAAAAATTTATTGACAAAAGGGTGTTTGTTTCATACTTGCAACAAGAAGAAAATTGCATATTTCTCATAAACATTGTAAATTTTCTATTTCAAAATTGTAAAGTATATAAAAAAATCTATTTTTTGGACGCAGTCTTTTCAGGTGCGTTCGTAATTATATGAATAAGTAGCACCTATAGTCGTCGTCAGATCCGTCCGTCTGTCCGCATATAACAGTGCAAAAACTACACAACCGAATGGATTGAAATTTAAGAATTATTATCTTTGAAGAATTTTGTCGAGACATTTCTAATTTTATGAAAAACGAATTAAAACTTTAGAAGATATTAATAAAAATATTTATTAAGAAATTTGATTTTTTTTTTAGATCTGTGCTTTCTTGTTATGGGAGCTTCCGAGGTTTAATCGCCAAGCAACCGAGATACTTATTTTATTACAGAAATTAATCTGCAGACGGTATAATTCATTTCACAGAATTAAAAATCATCAAAAGCTGAATATTTATATAACTAGCTATAGTACGAACGCACCTCGTTTGTCATGTTTGACGTACAATTTCCAACTTGTTATATTATTAAATTCATAAAGTTTATTTTAGAAACAGCTCGAGTGATAAATTAAATTTTGGTAAAAAAAAAAAAAAAAAAACTCAGTAATCACCATTCGATGAGATTCTACAAACAATTTATATTAACTGCAATTTTGGAAGACAGCAGCAATGAATAAAATTGTCTTTTAAATCTTATTTTGGAAATAACGTTAATTTTTGGGTGTGTTACAGATATACAACACGGTGATACAAGGGGTTAAGTATCGTTAAATTGGAATAATAATGTGTTAAAATAGTTTAACCTTAATCCGTTTTACATAATGATTCATTTTTTAAAATGTAAAATAAGTAAATTAGTTTTCTAATAAGGGAGGTATAATTTAAAAAAATAGTTTACTCAATTTAATGAAAACTTATTATAATTTTTTTTTCATTCCTTGGTAACATTGTAACAGTTACAAAGGTTTTTTCAACATCGTACCGCGAAATGTACACTGCTCAAAAAAAATAGGGGAGCAAGCAAATAAGTGAAGAGAACCGGGCGAGACAGCCATTCATGTGTATAAAATGAAGAGTACACATGTATCAATGCGTAATACAGAAAGAAAGACGCAAAAAAAATGTAAGGTTTCTTTAATTCCTTGAAAAGATGGAAAGAACATGAAAAGATTGTTTTGGGGTAACAATTTGGTTACATGTAAATGACAAAAAAAGGTATTGTTTAGTAATGATGCAAGTTGTTTAATACGACGTGTGGTCCACTCGAATGTCTAAGACTGCTGCACACCTGTTTTCCATGGATGCGATGAGTTTATCGATGAGACTTTGATGGATACTGTTCCACTCTTCAAGAATTGTAATCTCCTTGTCCCAGACAATAAAAGAAAGCCTTCATCTCGCTACAATACGTAGTCCGAATGTGTCCCAAACATGCTCGATCGGATTCAGGTCAGGAAAGCATACTGTCCATTCCATATGCTGCACAGTAGGGCGTTTTGACGATCTAGGTGGACAAAATTATTGCGATGGAATTTAATTGGGTTTTGCTTATTTTTCGAATGTATCACTAATAAAATGCTCAAACAGTTATAAATATTTGGTTTATTTAATTACTTATATTATTATTATTATTATTATTATTATTTATATTATTATTATTATTTATATTATTATTATTATTATTATTTATATTATTATTATTATTTATATTATTATTATTATTATTATTATTTATATTATTATTATTATTATAATTTATATTATTATTATTATTATTATTATTTATATTATTATTATTATTATTATTTATATTATTATTATTATTTATATTATTATTATTATTATTATTATTATTATTTATATTATTATTATTATTATAATTTATATTATTATTATTATTATTATTTATATTATTATTATTAGTAGTAGTTAATGAAAGTGGTTTAAAAGTGGTTTAAAATTGACTAGCACGATTTGAACAAAACATACATACTTACACTCTAAGTTAATATAACTTAATGATTAAATAATAATAATAAGGTTTCACTGATCTACCAGGGTGGCTTTTATTTAAGACTTTTTCGTTTTCTATTGTTTGAATAATGCATACTGATATGTGAAAGGTTCCTTGAAACCAGACGAAATTGTATTGATAAAAACGTTGTACATTTCTTTCCGATTTAGACCATTTTTGTTGAATTTGAAAACAAAATGTCCGGACACGTGATTTCAGGTTCTTAAAAATGTCTTCCGTTAACTCAGAACTCCCCAGTTTTTCCAACAAAAATGAAAGGACAGCTTCGAATTTGCTTTCCATAAGTCAACAACAGATTGTCGAGAAATTTGTGTAGTCATACTGAAGAAATAAAAGTTTAAAAATAAAAACATATTTTAAAAAATAAGCTTTTATGTTTTGTGTGACTCTGTAAAAAATATATATGCTACGCAAATTATTTTCATTTGAAAAAATGCTGTTGTGTAAATCCATAATCTATATAAATTTTATTGAATTTGAAGTAAAATTTTTCCTTATAGACGGTGATGCATCCAAATTATTATTTGTGTGTCCCTTAAGAGAAATATAGCTGCTGCTCACTTTATTTTCACTTTATAAGATGGTATTGTACATCTCGATAATCTAGATTAATTTTGTCGAAATTGAATTAAAATGTGTGCTTATAAATAACAATCTTTCCACAATATTTTGTGTGTCCTTGTAAAAAATGCATAATTGCTACGTTCCTCAAATTATAATATAGTTAAATTAGCATGTAAAATAGACATGTAGGCTAAGTTTCAGCTCAATCCGATAATTATAAGTGGATTAAAATTGATTTGCAAGATTCAAACTAAACTTTTGTGTATCCCTGTAGATACAGTATAATTTCTACGTTCCTTAAATTACAATAATATTATACTGTCATTTAAACTACACATGTATTGAAAGTTTTCGATTAATCGAATAATTGGAAGTGGTTTAAAATTAACTTGCAAGATTTAAACTAAACTTTTGTGTAACCCTGTAGAAACAGTATAACTTCTTCGCTTGTCAAATGCAAGGCCTCCTTATCATAGTATCAGGCCTCACAATCAGCAAGTTTTCTTTGACCGCATGGTTGTCCTGCTACTAGCGCCATCAATCGTCAGTAATAGGCATGATCTCCATAGTAATAGAAGTATTTACGACACGAAATAACACGAAATTTTTTCACAGCTCCATTTGTTCTATACATTTGCTGATGAACTAGTATCGGTAGTATCCACCAGGCGGCGATACTTTCCGGAGAAAGTCAATGAATAAGTTGGCAATTACCGCGGACATTTTCTCCCATAGACTTTCTCCGGATTGACAAGTCTGATCTATGATAAGGGAGTCTTGGTCAAATGATAATACTATTGTATTATCATTAAAACTACACATGAATTCAAAGTTTCAGATTAATCGGATAATTAAAAATGGTTCAAAATTGACTTGAAAAATTTTCACTAAATATAATACATACACTGAAAGTTAAGCTGGTTTATTGATAAAAACTTTACGATTCGCAATCTTTCGCGGGAGTTTTCTTAAATTTCCAATACTTTAGGAATGACACTTTTACTTAAAAAAGTCTTATTGCTTAATAATGCTTAATAATGTATTAAAAGTCCAGATAAAGTTTGTAAATAACAACATGAATCATCCAAAAATACAATTTCTAAAAAAAGCACTTAAACTGGTTTAATGGCGCTTATTTTCAAACAACAGTAGGTTAAATCTTACCTTGATAAATATGTAATAAGTTTTCAGTAAACTCATGCTTTCACATTAAACATAATAGTTAAGACGTGCTTTCGAACTTAGGGAAATAAATGCAACCGTTGAAACACCCTCAAACCAAATCCGCAAATGTCTTCTTTACGGTCGTAATTAATCAACACCATGAATATTTTCGACAAAAATCGTACGGATCTCGACAAAAGAGACATTCAGCTACAAGAATAAGCGGTCTTGTTAAATTCCAAGAATATCGGAAAAATGAATTTTGTCCACCTAGAACTAGATCATCAAAACGCCCCACTGCGCGCTGTATTGTTTCAGCTTCAACAATGTTCTCCACCTGACGAGATGTATCAAGTCTGGCATTATCATGCATGAAAACAAAGGAATCACCATGGGTGAAGCGAAAGTACAGCGACTAGAGTACATAGTGTGGAAAACGGCTACAGGGATGACCACCTCAGGAAACCCGGCTTAAGCCTTAGAGTTTGTGTGCAATCCTGAGGGGCTGACACGCCTCTATCACCAGCGAGACCACAATTACAGAATTATGTATGCAATTTTTACAATATAATATTACACATGAATTTTGTCTGATAATACAGTTATTGCTTTCATACATACGATTATTATTATTATTTCAATGTATGCAGAATATATAATTTCCGGATGAGCTATTTACAAATACTGTGCGGGCACCATGCCTAAAATTATTAGTGGTTAAATATGATGGGTTATTCTTGGCTAGCATATTTTATACAAATACTTTACTACAATTGATGTATATGGAAAAATATGATGCATACATACAGTTATTATAATTAATTCGATTATACAATTATACAGTTTAGACCATTTCCAGAATATGACTATATACAAGTACTGTGCAGACTTTATATTTTGGATTTTTGGTTAAATGGGATGCAGATTCTTGGTTAAATACTTCTAATACAATTAATAATATACTAATATGAATATACAGATGCGAATATACTAAAAATTTACAAATAATATGCAGATACTTATAATATACAGACAGTGTGATATTAAATCTCATTACAACAATTATTATATTCAAATACAAAATACAATTATTTATATACATATGTACAGAGAAAACAGGACCCCTGCTATATTGGACAAGCGGGCGCTCGACTACAGAGGAAGAGGATTGGAAAATAAAAATTCATTTTTTTCAATAAATTTCATGCAGTTGACTATGCGCTGGAGAAGAACCGGACGGTCCAGGAGATATTGTAGCCAGTTTTTAAGTGGCATTTGTGGTGATTTTTTGACATGGAAATGTGAAGTTAGAGTGCAATTTAATATGTAGTGTAACGATGTTGCTTCTGATCCACAGATACAAAGTGGTGAGTCACTTCTGTTAATTTGGAATAGGTGTTGTTGAAATGGTCCATGATTTGTTAAAAATAGGTATAGATATCTGTTGTGTATTTCTAGTTGTTGCGAGACTTCCGGAAGGAAGTCTCTTGTGTAATGACCCACTTGTGCTGTAGACCAGCGTTGTTGCCAACTGTCTGTGATTTGTTTTGTTAATTCTCTTTTGAGTGTAGACGGTGGTACAGGAAGAAAAGTTGTTTCCAGCGTTTCATCGTTTGTTGCTGACCGCGCCAACTGATCCGCCAGTTCATTTCCAGCTACACCCGAATGACCCTTGACCCAATTAAAAAAGAAGTTTTTGGAGGATAGATTTATACGTACTAAAATTTCCTGAACTAAATAATTATCTATGTCAAATTTTGAAAGAGCCATTAAGCTTGATAAGCTATCCGATGAAATTAGAAAGTTGACCGAATCCTCTTCCATAGCCCAGCGCACAGCTTCTCCAATCGCAAGTAATTCGGCCTGGTAAACTGAATTACCCGAGTCTAGTTTTGCACGCCACGTGTGATGAATTATATTATTTTTATAAGCACAGAAAGCCGATGCTGTGCCTTCAGCTGTTTTTGAACCGTCTGTAAAGATATGGAATTCCCCATTGAATTTTGAACCCGGACAGGTTTTTATTTGATCTAGAGTTGGTGAAATTTTATATTTTGAGATCTTTGTGGCTATTGTTTGTGCATTAATACGCGTTGATGATATCCCCAATCTAGTGACTCTAGCAAATTCAGCCTCTGCTTCCAGTTGCAAGTCCAGGGGCGTGATACCCGTTAGGACCTGCAATGCCGCTGTTGACGTATTTTTATACGCTCTTGAAATGAGTAGGAGTACTTTTCTCTGCGCTGCCAAGAGGTGACGCACACCATGCGACCGTGTCATACGCGTGAACCACACCCCACAAGCATAAGCGATTTGGCGCTGTAGGATTGCCGAGTACCATATCTTAAAGAAATGATTTGGCAACCTACCCGAAATTGACGAAAATTTATATAAATTTTGAGTAATTTTAGTAATTTCTTCCCTTTTTATTACTATGTGGGGTAGGAATGAAAGATGTTGGTCTATTGTAATTCCTAAGTATTTTAAGGTTTTGACTGATTGTAGGTTTTGTCCTTTTAGTTTGAAGATTGGGTCCCTTTTTAAGATTTTAGGTTTGCCAAATGTAATTGTTTTTGATTTATTCAATGATATTTCAATGTGGTTGCTCGTAGCCCAATTTTGAACATAATTCAGGGCAATCCTACCATTATGCTCTAGCGCAGCGCGTGTTGGACCCCAAATAATTAACAAGACATCATCCGCGTATGCCACAATCGCACAGTTCTCGAAGACAAAGTAACGCAGTAAGCCCTCCAAAAGTGACAACCAGAGAAAAGGACCAAAGCAGGAGCCCTGTGGACAGCCTTTTGTGAAGTAATGCAAGATATTAGGGTTTTGCCAATCAACCTGAGCCCGCCTACTCGAAAGGAAGGAGATAATTGTATTGATATATTGCTGCGGGATGCCTAAGTCGGTTAGTGATGAAATCGCTTGGTCCCATGGAAGGTTGTCAAATGCCCCCATGAAATCCAGCGATATGAATGTCGTGTAATTTTTATTTTCTTTGTTGATGTCGATAAATGATAGTGCATTTTGAAGAGCAGTTTCTGTTGATTTTAATTGTGTGAAACCGTGTTGTTTATTTGTTAATTTATTGTTTAGCGTCAGTATATGATTAATTCTTCGCAGCAATAGTTTTTCAAAAATTTTGCCTATTATTGGAAGTAAAGTTATCGGTCTATAAGATGAATGTTCGTCGTGTGGTTTACCTTCCTTTCTAAAGTAGATAAGCTCCCCCAGCTTCCAGGCCACCGGGAAATAGTTTAGGGAAAGTGCTGAGTTAAATAAGTCTTGTAGTGTATCTGGTATTATTGCAAATATCGCTCTTATCATACGATGATCGATTTCGTCTGGCCCTGGGGCCTTGTTTTGGTTGAAGCTATATATTGCATTTCTTAATTCTCTTTTTGTAAATTTTGGTTGGTCTGATTGAGGTTGTATGTTAAATGCCTGGGCGGGTTGTACTGGCATACCTGCCGAAGGCCCAAAAATTCTTTCTGTTAGGTTAGCTAATGAAGTGGACCTGGAAACCGGAAAAGATAAGTCCGGCAGAAAGCTAATTAATTTATCTTGGTAATCTTGGAATGCGAGTTTTTTTGAGATGCCAAAAGGGTCAGTTTGTTTTTTACAGAAATTGTCCCACGCTTTCTCTTTTGCACAGAGAATTTGTTTTTTATATTTGGCTTTTTCTTTTTTGTAATTTTGGTTGTTTATTGGATCGAAATTAGAGTTTTTTGTTTTATTATATAAAGCTTTTACTTTATTCCTCTGTGCTCTAAGGTCCGGCGACCACCAGGAAAATTTAGGTTTTCGAAATGAGGGTTTCTTTTTAAATGAGGTTTTTGCTGAATCTTTAATAATTAGGTAGAACTTTTCATAATGGATGTCCAGATCTTGGGATGTTTTAATTGTTTTAAAATTAATATTATGTATTAAACATTTATGTTGAACCATTTTTTGAAATTTATAGGGGGGGATGTTTTTAGTTTTAAATCTGCGTTTTGGTAAATCCATTACTGTTAAAAATAGTTGTGTAATAATTGGCCTGTGGTCACCAAAAAGTTCTGGGACAACTTCCCAGTTGCTGAAGTGTTGGAAGAGGGGTTGTGAACAGATTGATAAATCTGGTCGGCCCTCCCTTCCGCCCGACTCATAGGTTGGTTGGCAAGATGGTTCATTTAGTATTACAAGGTTATGTGCGAGCAAGAATTCAATAAGGAGTCTTCCCCTGGCATCCACCCGATTATACCCCCAAAGTGGGTCATGCGCATTAAAGTCCCCAAGGACCAAACAGAAGTCGCTCAAATGTTTAGCTGATCTCCAGTCCTGGAGGTCAGTTTCGAGTTCAGCCCTCGGAGGACAGTACAGGCTACCAATGCTCAAAATTACGTTTTGTAGGTCTAAATTTATAAATACAGAGTTGTTAAATTTTTCTGATAGACAATGTTTAAGATTTTGGTCTAAAATTAGGATGTGACTATTTAGTGAGCTGGAGCTGTAGCATGGCACACTCAGGGGCAAAGAAGCAGGACGGCCGTCGAAGATGTAAGCGTCTTGGAGGCATGCCAGTGAAAAACCCTCTTCAATTATAAAATTTACAAATGCTGCCGTATTACTTTTGGAACGTTGTAGATTACACTGGATTACCTTGAACTTAATGCCATCTGAGTCCGGTGTTGAATGTAAGTTTTCTGGTAATGTCGATACGTTTGGCAGCAGCTATCATAGCTATAGTGTTCTGTGTCCAAGTGTCTATCACTTCCTGTACGTTGTTTGTTTTCATCTAAACAGTTCACACATCTTTTGTTGTTGGATGTGCAGTCCGATGTATTGTGATTTTTGGCACATTTCGCGCACACTTCAGGATTTAGACATTCTCTTGACATGTGGCCTAGTTGTTGGCATTTAAAGCACCTCGGTGTGATTATGTATTTGCGAACTCCACATCTGTTAAAACCAATGTTGACCTTTGTTTGTTCCAGGAGTGCTGCGTCCCTTTGTGGCACTTCCACGATGAGATTCGTTGATTCATTGTTTTGTGCAGATTTCATGATTCTGTGTAATTTGAAGTTAACTTTTTCCACCCTTAATGTCCTGAGCAGTGCCGGGGCTAAAATATTCTCCGAATAATAGTCTATGTCAGCCTGGATTCCTTCGGTGCTTCTTGCTTCATCTACGTCGTGTTCTGTTATTGCAGGGGCTCCAAATATGATTATTTTTTGAGTTCGGGGTTTTATTTTGCTCACTGTTATCTTTGGTGCTAGTCTTGCATTATCTACTAGTTTTTGCTGTAGTTCTGTGAGGTCCTTCTCATCATTGCAGGTAACTACTAAGTTACCTGCTTTTGTTGGCCTGCAACTGAGATTTGGCAAAGTCGTTGAGTCGATTTCTTTGTTTAGTGTTCTGCGGATTTCCTGTACTGTCAGGCTTCCATCTTTTGGAGTCACCACCAGAGATGGTTTCTGTGGGGGCCGCTGCTGCAGAACTTGAGAGTATGAGGATCCCTCACTTCCTTGTGGTTGATATTTGCTACTTTGTGGTATTGTTTGACTTCTCAGCGTTTTTTTCAGTGTATCTATTTCTTTTTTGTACTCTTGTAGCGCTGATTTGATATGTGCGCCCTGTTGTCCAAGTTTCCTGTCCACTGTTTCTCTTAATCTTTTTCCTTGCTCCTCCACGTTTTCGTACAGTTTTATTTCATTCCTTAGCCTTCGGCATTCTTCACTCCATTTTGTTCTGTCATCGTCATAGTCTTCAATCCACAGCATTAACTCATCTATTTGTATTCGGAGTTTGTTCATTTGTTCTTGGTCGTCTACTGGGATTACGGCCTGTATGCCTTGTATCAACCTCTCAATTTCTTGTTTGTTCCGTTGTGGTGTTGATTGTTTTTGGTACCTTTGTGCTTCTTTTAGTTCCTTTTCTAATTCCTTCTGTTTTAATTTCAGTGCTGCTATTTCTTCTCTTCTTTCTTCTTGCTTTTCTACTATCTCCTTCAGCTTTTTCATCTCCGCATCATATCTTTGTAGTTTTTCCTTTTGTTGTTTTTCTTTCTCTTCTATTTCTGCTCGTAGTGTTTCTGTTTCTGGCAAACTGGTTTCATTCAATTTCAACTGCGCTAGCTCCTCTCTAAGTTGCTCTGCTTCTTCATTGTGTTTCTCTGCTTCTGTGATTTTCTTGTCTAGCACCATTCTTAACTTCTGCAATTTTTCTGTGTCCTTTTTCTGTTTGCTCTTAGGTAGATTGTCGTATTCTGTTAGCAATTCGACTATCGTCAGTTTCTCCCATTTTTGCTGTTGTGTTGTTCGCGATTTTGGTGTGCTTTGTGGTTGAGAAGCCATATCGTAGTTTTTCCTCGTTCTACTTCTGTCCTCGATTTTCTTTATGGTTGAGGGAGTTATTGTTTTTCCAGGATAGTCTTGTAGTGAGATGTTTGATGTTGACTCGTCCGTCATTTATCATGTAACTCACTGTTTTAACTTTATCTTTTCCTTCGTACGCTATATTAGTTTTAATTTTAGACTTTAATTTTAATCTTTTGGTTTCTACTAGTTCCTCATCTGACATTTATGGTTACACAAAATTTCTTTTCCTTCGTTCACTGTAACGATTATAATTTTAAACTTTAGATTTAAACTTTTGAAATTTCGAATTAAGCTTTAGGTTTGTGGGGAGCTCTCTCCAGTCAAAACAGGGGGGATGATAAAAATAAAAAACTGAATGTAATAAAAAAAAAAGAAAAAAAAAGTAGTACTGTGGAAAAGGGCTGCCTTAGGGGCTTAAAAAATAACTATAAATAAAAATAATTAAAAAAAAAATAAAAAGTAATGAAATATTGAGACCAGCCGGAGTTGAATTGCAGAATTGTTAGAAACGTGAAAGATGAGAAATGTTATTATGAAAAAGTCAAAATGCATTGGCTCTGGAGAAAACTTATTGAGCTGTGGGAAATTTTCAATAAACAATGACACTGGGGAAAATAAGTTTTACTAGGGTTAGAGAATACCCTTTTAACAATAAATTTACATTGTAACGACTCTTTGTGCCATGGAGCCAGAAGAAACGTAATACTGTTATTTAATGATCTCACGAATTATTTAAGAGATCCGATGAATGAAGGTATAATTAAACATTTGAAGGTGGCTCTTATGGCAGAAGTTACTAGAAGTTAAATTTAAAATATTATGAACAAAAAAAAAAAAAAAAAAAAAAAACCCACTTTTAAAAGGTAAAATTTAGTATTATTCACTAATAGAATCTAAGAACATAAAAGATGAGAGTTGTTGCAATTAAAAATGTCAAAAGGGCATTGACATTGGAGTAAACTTATAGAGCTGTGGGAGATTTTCCCTTTTACAATGATGACCCTTATGACAAGAATTTTACAATGTATGGACTTTCTGCCATGAGGTGCACTTTCATTCCTATTCAATTTATACCATGATTTTTTTTTTTTTTTTAAGACGATAATTTCTAAAGTAATTAAATTTTTGAATGGGGTTTCACTGGTGCAACAAAGAAAAATAAAATGATTTTAACTACGTTTAATTCAGGTTTTGGTGGATATATGAAGTATAAAAGGTTTTATGGTGTGATGTTGGGTCAGCAGGCTTACTAGTGGGTATTATAAAGCAGGGAGGATTAAAATTTATGAGTGGGCCCTTTTAAGGGGCCCGTGGCCTAAAATAGAGGTCGTAACATGAAAATAGCCACGCAAACGGAAAGTTCATTGGAAAATTTTTAACATGAGGTATTATACTTATATAAATATGAAGTAACTTCGTATGATGGGAAAAGTGAAATCAACTTCTAGTGGGGTCCAGGGCCCAACCTGACAGTGCCAAAATTAAAATGGTCCACAGAATCGGAAAGCCCATCTGAGGACCTAAAAAAGGAAATATTATGTTTTAAGAATGGATAAAAAATAAAAGTTTTTCCATAAAAGGGCCCTAAGGCCCAACACGAAGGCCTATGAGGATGTGGGCCACAGTAAGTAGAACCATTGTAAAGGGCCACGGAAACTGAGAGTCCATGAAAGACCATAAAAAAAGAGATATTATAAAGCAAGGAGGATTAAAATTTATGAAAGGGCCCTTTTAAGGGCCACAGGGCCACCTGATTGGACCAGTGGAAGAAGAGGGGGCCGGAAATGGAATGCTCACACTGAGACCTTGTGAAAAAGCTATTGGACTATGGGAAAGGTATGAAACATCCAGAATGCTTATAAATAGTGCCTCAATTAGGGGCCCAGGGCCTAAAATAGAGGTCGTAACATGAAATTGGCCACGGGAATGGAAAGTCCATTGGAAGATCTTTAAAATGAGGTATTATACTTATATAAAGATGGAGAAACTTTGTAAGATTGGAAAAGTGAAATCAACTTCAGGGGGGGTCCAGGGCCCAACCTGACGGGCCCAAAATTAAAATGTGCCACAGAATCGGAAAGCCCATTTCAAGTCCTTTAAAATGAGGTATTATGTATTAAGAATGGATGAAAAATAAAGAATTTCAATAAAAATAGGCCCTAGGGCCTATCGTGAAAGCCTACGAAGATGCGTGTTATAGCTAGAAAAACTTTGCTGTCCCTGTGAGACTATATATTATGAGAGAAATTACCTATTATGCAGTTGAAGTGTTTTATTTAACATTCCTTACTACTATGGGTAAAGTGTAATGTGCTAAATTACTGTATTTATTTGTGGGCTGATTGCCATATAACTATATGATCTACCACTCTTATGAAGGCAACTCAATTCTTATTGAGTTCGCCTACTCGAGTTTTATGCAGCGACGTGTTACAGTCAACCAACCAATCGTATGGAAATTTTGGCGTGAATGCCTTATAATGGTAGCCATTTTGAATAGAAAATGAAATTTTCACTTTGAAGCAATAAAACATGCACTTATAAAATACTGAGGGAATAATGAATAGCATCAGTGTGTAGGAAATTTAATTGAGCATCTATAACATACAACGGAGATATAAAAAAGACATATTTAGTATTTTTTAAGAGGGATTGAAAAAGAAACACTTAGATGAAAATAGCGGCGATAATAACAAAACGTAACAAGGTTTGGCAAAATGCTCATAAAAGGTCTTAGATTACACATTAATGATGCCAAAGTGCCCCATAGAGCTAAGTAAGACCTTTTACAAAGTCAAATGAACACTTAACGCTCTCGGGAACACTAAATTAATTAAAAAAAATGGGAGCTAAATTGAAACTTACCAACATAAACAAACAACCACGCCACGACTGCAAGTGAAGCACCTAGTTTTAACCAACAAAGCTGGTACGCCACCTTAAAATTTTTCCACTGCTCTGAGAATTTTTGAGAGGTTATCGGAGCACTAAGTACATGTGCTTGTAAATTTACAGGTCGGGATAAAATTTGGAAGTATTTTTTAAAAAAATAAACAAGTTGAAAAGTTGTTAAACGGGGCCAAAATTGAAAAACTTATGGCGCAAAACCCAGCTTAGAACTCAGCCACAGCTCTATAAATTTTTGAGAGGTTACCGGAGCACTATATATATGTACACACAAAATTACAGGGTGAAATAAAAATTGGAAGTATTTAAAAAAAAAAAAAAAAATTCGAGAATGCTGGAAAGTGGGGTGAGTCGGGAGAGGCAAACTTTGGTAAGCCCGCCACTTAACTTAAAATTGAGCCAGCCATTTAAAATTTTTTGAGGATGCATCGAAGTTTTATATACATGAACACTCCAAAAATCTAAGAGATATGATGATTGGAAGATAGTTAAAAAAAATTTCAAAAGTGACAAAAATCCGGGTTTTTCATAGAGTTGAATTTTACAAATTAATTAAGCAAATATTATAGCTTTAAATGAATAATAAATGGTACTACATAGCATCAAACTCATATACAATTAGGAATACAATAATAATTTACACAAAATATACAATTTACGAGTTTAGAAGAATCAGAAAAACATGGCGGACACTGACGCTCGAATGCCATGTATCGGCGCCATAGGGCCATTGAGATTTTACTTAATTGGACATAAATCATTTTAAAATTGGCCGATTTGGTCGTGGCTGGTCTCATTTTGAACAGAATTACTTTATACAACTTTTAAAACCGGAGAGAGCATTCCCACTTACCTATAAACGCTGTTTTACTAGCCAGACATTGGAGCGATTTTCAAATGTAACCACATAGTTTGAGAGCCAGATGGCAACGGAAAACGGCTACAAAATATTTTTTTTTTTTAGTCTTAGGAAAACGGCTACAAAATAGACTAAAAAATTGAATCCGATAAATGTAGAGCGATGCTGAAAATATAACGGGTCGATCACAGCGATATCTTCTAGCAGTGGCGTAGACATAGTGGAGGTCCAGATGGTTTGGATACCACTAATTTTATAAAAATAGTTTTGCCTTATCTAATCGGAGAATTTTCTGCGACATTGAAGCCGAAGAAAACTTTATAATATTTCTGGTTTCCAGAGCATTTGTCGCCCCCCCCCCCTCTCTGGCTACGCTACTGTCTGCTAGCTCTTTTCAACGCAAACATTGTATAAGAATCGAACTGAGAAAACGTTTCAGCTGGTGGTAAATATTTTAAATAATTAAATTATACCCTATTTCCTTTGACTTGGATAGTGATTTTCACAAGCTTTGAAAATATGAATGATATTGATCAAGGCCAAAAAAACGTGATATGCATTCTTTTGTGCCTGGTTGCAGTATTCGATACAAGACAGCAAACTAGAAACTATCCCTAAGCATACCAAAGGATGAAAACCACGGCAGAAGAGCAAGTCGTTTCGCCCTTCTATGCGACTCGATATTCGAACGCCGTGGAAAAGCAAGAGCCGTTGGGGAAAACGGCATATGGCCTAGGGACCAGTTCCTCTTATGGTGTTCTGGCGACGAAAGCCGTCGGGGGTTTCCTGGCGGTTCATCGAGAGTCCACGTGGAGGTCTTCTCTGATTATGGGATCCTCTGTGTGCTGCAACGACCTATGTCGTCGCTTACTCAGGTAGAGATGGCTCGGGTGTCCGCAGGTGGCGGCCCCCGACTGGTCGCAGCGCCGTGGGAAGCAGCTCCTACTGGTGCGGTAAAAGTCCCTCAGGACTTGTGTGCGACGGTCGAGACGCGCCGGGCGCTCCTTAGGCGCCTGGTGGTGCAGCTTCGTTTTATACCAAAGGATGAATCTCTGCTACAAGAATGGAAAAGATCAATTCCCTAATATGATAAAAAACTAACTTCAAAATCAGTTACATCTGAAATATACACTTACAAGAAGACTTTACTAACAGAAATTATGTTCATGTCATCAGTAGTGAAACGGTTACTTTTGCTAGAGGTAAATCTATTTTTAAAGCAGATGTAGCTGCGATCGTCCTATTATTGTACCGCATCATCGCACGTTTATCGACTACAATTTCTTTGCACTTTTTAAAACATTACCAGTTTGACTCTTTTTAAATTCCGAAATTTCGCATTCACACCAGAAATTCTCTATAATGTTCTTTTGGTTACTTAATGGCAGATATTTCGTGACTTCATAAAGCAAAAATTCTTGTTTCAGAATTTCCGGTTTGAATTCGAAAATTGTGAATGAAAACGATAAAGCCGTTTTCCACACTATGTATTCTAGGCGCTGTAGCGTAAGGTACGACATGAGGTCTCAGTATCTCGTCTGCTTACCTTTGGACCGTCAAAGTGCCATTCCAAATGATCTGCAGGTCCGTACGTCCACCTATGCTGATTCCAGCCCATACGATCAACCCACCTTGTCTGTAATGTGATCTTTCAGGAATGAATGTGGGGTTATTTTGAGTGCCCTTATCCCTTCATACCAAAACACGTCGAGTTTCACACTCCAGACTGAATAGAGACTCATCTGCAAATAGCATTTGACTCCAATCTGTTGCCTTCAATCTTAATGTTAAGTATCCCACCTTCTTCGGGCCGCACGGTGTCTTCAGGTCAACGGAATACAGACCATTGGTCTAGGTGCATAGAGACCATCCTGATGAAGCATATTTCGCAATGTTTGGCTGGACACCCTTCGTCGTGTTGCCAAGAGCTACTGTCTTTGCAGATGAGTGCGTGCATAGAGACCACCCTGATCAAGCATATTTCGCAATGTTTGGCTGGACACCCTTCGTCGTGTTGCCAAGAGCTACTGTCTTTGTAGATGAGTACGTGCATAGAGACCACCCTAATGAAGCATATTTCGCAATGTTTGGCTGGACACCCTTCGTCGTGTTGCCAAGAGCTATTGTTTTAGCAGCTGACTAGCATCCCCTTTTCTGTCTCGACGAGCTATTAACAGGGTATGTCGGTCATCAGTTGCTGTGGTGCACGTGCTCGACTTTGCCCTGGTCGACATCTAACATTTACTGTTTCGTGAAATCGATTCCACACCTTTGCAAGGACATTTCTTGCAACTCCAACAGCGTCTGCTACACTTCGTTGTGTTTGGCCGGATTCAAGTCTCTCTCTAATATGCCAGGCCATGGATTCCGATAAATCACGTCGTTGTGACATTTTCAAATCACCTTTTCTCAAAACAAAACCTGAGCAATTGAATTTCGCAACTGAGACAGTGAAATAGACATTTCTGAGAAATCCCGATTTCTGCACTTATCTCCTTATTTTTGTTTTTGACGTCCTGAACTTTGATTTGCATATGAAGTTTTATTTTTCTGTTTTCTGCTATGCTTTAAATAATGGATGTTTAATTTCAGTTACTTATTGGTGTAAGTATTCGTGTAATTTCGTTAAAAACATGTGCTTCTCTAATTGTTTTGAGCAGTGTATTCGAGTTATTCACGAATATTTTCTTTTTCTAAAATTCCATTTAACACTTCACGGGGTTGACTTATACAGAGTATAAACGGAATTCGTTGCAGAAATTCTCATAAATACTATAATGTTGAGAGGGAGGAAAATCGGTTTTCTCAAATTCACAACTGATAGAAACTCAACATATTCCAACTATTGACATTTTTCATCGCAATTATTTTATTTATTTGCGTTAACTCCTCCTAATTTTTAATATTTAAATTTCTGTCGTCTATGTTTATTCATTTAAAATTAAAGCATATCTAATCCAGAGAAATTATGTTCAGTGTAGTTCGGCAGATATGCTCTTCAAAATTCATGTGAATTCAATCTGAATTTTGCAACATTTGTTCAATACGATTTTTAAAAAGCACCCTTTGCATTTTGATTGGAATAAATATTTCTGCTGCATTATTAAATTGCAGTATATGATAATCGTCCAGAGGGGGAATCATGATCTTATAGGCTGAAATTTCCTCGCTTAGACTTCTCAAACCGTCTTCAAGCTGTGTCATCTGAAACAGCACTTTGTCCATATAATAAAAGCATATTTGATCTGCCCATGAAATATATAAAAGAAACTCGGCTACGCTACTACCTGGAATAATATTTATAGCATGTGTAAGTTTCCATATATGTAGAATTAAGAAAACTTTGTCCGCAATAAAGGGGGGAGGCTAAATGATATCGTTCTTCCTCTAAATTCAGAGATTAATCGGTCCTTGCCAAGCGCAGATAATTGACCTTTTAAATAATTTATCAAAACTGAAGAAAATCGTGAGAACTTTAGCAGGGGGCTATAGATATTAAAGCGAAATCATTTCAGGTGCAAGTAAATGAATAAAAGTAAAGATAAAGTAAAATATAATAATAAGCAATCGTAATTACCTTTTAATTCTTTGAATTCTAAAAGGGAGTATAGATAATAATGAGAGAAAAACTTATTGATATTGTAACGACATAACCCCATTCTCTTAAATTAGGGGAGGGTTCGAAGTATGGATCTTTCACGTTCCCAAGGGAATTTCCAACATAGAATGGCCAAAAGAAAGCCAAAAGAAAAGTAAAAGTTTTCCTATTATATTATATTAAATTAAGCTATTTTGCCAAAAGAAAGCAAAACAAAGAAGTGACAGGCTATCCATACGCATGATGGATACAGAGGTATGTATGGAGAGAAGGGATCCCACCGGAAAATTTACAAAAAAAAATGACAGACTAACCATGCTCTCGATAGCTGCAGAGTCTTGCAAAAGAAGGAGCCTGCCACAGAAGTGAGAACGAAACCTTGTCACTGACCCGAAACCAATCAGGGAGCCAGTTTAAAATGGTCGAGCCCTCCGGACTCCTGAAAGTAATTAGATTGAACGGACCTTTCTTTAATCCTCAAAAAGGAATTGAAAAGTCAGAGATTTATCTCAGATAATTCAATCAGTGATTTTCAGTAGGAGGTTGACTTAATCATCTCCTCGAGATGAAATTTGGAGCTGTCTTATAGATTGACTCTGCTATTTTATAGCCCGATCCCGATTCTCTGGAGTTTCTGGACACTAATTTGTCGAGTAGCGCTAAGATCTTTCGTTATTGGTGATTGTTAATTTTAATGACGTTATGAAAATTTCCCTAAATGACTGTATAAACTTTTACTCTTTATCTGATGGAACTTTCTCATCAACTGATGACTTTATAAAAATTTTATTCGTAATCCATATCTCTGAGACTATCTTAATTAATCAAGACAAAAAGTTTACTTATTTTCAATAAATCGTTTTATTATTGTTCTTAAGTTAGCTGCATTTATTGACTGATCGCTACCATTTGGTTTTACCCTGAGTCATTATACCTTTTTTATCCCAGGTCGTTACAACAACCTTTTTTTACGTTAAGTCGTTACAATAACCTTTTTTACGTTAAGAATAACCTTTTTTTACGTTAAGTCGTTACAATAACCTTTTTTTACGTTAAGAATAACCTTTTTTTACGTTAAGTCGTTACAATATCCTTTTAAAAAGACAGAATTTCATATTGCTTTCAATCTACAAAAAAGTATTTTGTGAAAACTTCCGATCGTAGAATAAGCCATTGCTGTAGCAGTTGCAACAGGGCTTGATTACCAGCGGGATAAACTTCCACCAGTAAAAAGGAATAGAATTGTTTGCCTTATTCATGAAATATATTTTTCATGAATAATGCGTTTGAAAAAGATGAAAAATTCTATTAAAAGGGTCTAGCCGAATAAGCATAGCGAAATGGCCTCCATATCCGATGTTTCAAATAACATATGTGTTAGTGAGGATTACCATGAGAATACAATATAGAGTGTTTTTAGTCGCTGACCTACAACTGTTCTTGAGATAATCAGAAAGGTATGTACCAGTGCCACTATTTTTCAAATGCGTTTTTCTCAATAAGTATAAAATTTAAAAAAAATAAAACTAACGCCAATTCTTGAAGAATATATTATTTCATATTATATAATTTTTTTTCACATTTTTACGAAATTCTTAACATAGAAAAATAGACAAAAAGAAATTTTAAAAAAATTTATTAATATAGTAATATTATATTTACACCAACCAAAAAATTACACAGTAGTGCCCAAAGTATGTACTCGTTAAAATCGAAGATGCGCTTTTTGAGTTATAACAAAAATAATGCTAACAACTTGTTAAAATATTCCAAATTTTTCCTGTTTGTATCTACAGAAATACGCTGCTATCAATTGATTGGTCAATTCGTGATATTTCTACTCGGGCAGGATGCGCAGTGCGCTAAAATAAAAGTATGTTTCCATGCATATCACTTTCTTATAGGCTTGTTTAGTGTTTATAAACATACTGATATTTTGGCGTACTGCGCATCCTTTTTGCATAATATTATCAATAACTTACAAATCAAATGGTAAATTTTGGCTACCATACCTAGCATGGTTGTCACATAGGGAAAGGCCAGGCTAACGAAAAAGAAAGTCTACCGCGGAGCTTTATGCGTATCTTTTTTCACAGACCGCGGGAGTCACGTGATGCCCGAATCCACCAATGCAGGTGTACGAAAAGAGCATCAAGTCACTCTAGCGGTCTGTAAAAAAAGATACGTGGTATGCACCGCGGTAGCCTGTCTTTTTCGTTAGTCTCAGGAAAGGGCAGCTGACGTCACTGTTGGTAAAAATGCTGTTGGATAGCAAGAAAAAACCTGTCCATTCTATATTACTACTACTGTACGCATGAGGTGGGGCGATTTGATTGGTCTACGTTAAACAGTTGTATGACATGATTGGTCTACGTCGTCTGGCGATTCCTGCTACGTCAAAAATGTGGTAGATTGGTTGACAGAAGTATTTGTTTGTAAATATGTCCTTTCCTTATATCACATCAAGTCACTCTAGCGGTCTGTAAAAAAAGATACGTGGAATGCACCGCGGCAGCCTGTCTTTTTCGTTAGTCTCAGGAAAGGGCAGCTGACGTCACTGTTGGTAAAAATACTGTTGGATAGCAAGAAAAAACCTGTCCATTCTATATTACTACTACTGTACGCATGAGGTGGGGCGATTTGATTGGTCTACGTTAAACAGTTGTATGACATGATTGGTCTACGTCGTCTGGAGATTCCTGCTACGTCAAAAATGTAATGGTAGATTGGTTGACAGAAGTATTTGTTTGTAAATATGTCCTTTCCTTATATCACAAGCCTATACAGCTTCACACAGCACAATCGCGTGTACGTTGACTATGTCCCTAACAGTTATAACATCGACGGCATTCAAAAGTACTGCTGTGATTGTCCTAATTGTAACAGGACTGTTGGGTGTACTCCCATGTGGCAAGTGTAATATATTACCTGTCTCATGGAAGATATTTGTCCCGAATAATACGCCCTACTGAAATATTAACAAAAATCTTTTCAATTGATAATATTAATGTTGTGATAAATAAAAACATTGATGATGATGATGATTGAAATATTTTCGAAAAGGCTCTTTTTCTGAAATTTTCTATAATTATCTCCTTTATAGTAAAAAGTGAACTCTTAATCATAACTGATTAAAAATATAATGTTATATGAAACAATATTAGTTAATATTGTAATGTTTAATCCATTGAATAAAAGGGTCTCTAAACATAGCTCCTTTAATAGAAAGGTGACACAACTTAAAAATCCCCATTTTTGATATAAAGACAGTTTTTAAGACCTAAGAACTGATATTTCTATCTGGGAAAACAGCACAGTGGCAGATGTTTTATGATGCCGTCAGAGAGCAAAAGTGTCACTATGCTTTTCCAACGTATTTACATTATTCTTTGTGATAAAGTGACACTTTTGAGTTGTTATCTCTACTGGAATAACCTAAATAAATCTATTAACCTAAAAAAATCACAGGAAAAAAGTATACTTAAGAATATTTTATTAATGATCAAAAGATTGTTTAATTAAAATTTTTTAAAACAGCTGTACTGAAAATTTTTTATGTTTGAGTTATGTCATTTTTTATTAAACGAGCGAGATATCTAATTATTTACAGACTATTACGTATGTACTCTCAACCCACTTATTGTATTTGTTTTGAAGTAACAACAATACGTGCGTAAATGTACAAATTCAAACAGGAAAAGATAGGAAAAGTCTAACACGTTGTTAGCATTACTTTTGTTATAACTCAAAAAGCGCATCTTCGATTTTAAGGATTTTTTTTTTACTTAAAGTACATTCCTTGAGTATTATTCTGTAATTGTTTTGGTTGGTGTAAATACAATATTACTGAATTAATATTTTTTTTTAAATATTTTTGTTCACCTTTGTATATTAAAAATTGTGTAAAAATGTGAAAAAAAAATAATATAAACTAATATATTTTTCAATAATTGGTGTTGGTTTCATTTTTTTAACACTTATATTTTTTGAGAAAAACGCATTTAAAAAGTAGTGGCGCCGACTCACACTTCTCTGATTATCTCAAGGACAGTTCAAGGTCATAGGTTAAAAATACTCTATATTATATTCTCATGGTATGCTTTATTACCATACATGTTATTTCAAACATCGGCCGTGGGGGCCATTTTGCTATGCTTAAACGGCTAGACCAGGGGTTCAAAAATCTAGGCGCTAATGAGCTGAATCCCACCACTAAATTTTATTAGTATTATTCGTCAAATTTTAATGGTGTACTTCGTCTTAAATTTTATCAGTATTCTTAATAAGGCGAAGAAAACTAAACATTTAGTGGTGAGAATCGGCCCATTGGCGCCTGGATTTTTGCACCGGGATTTTTGCACCCCTGGGCTAAACCCTTTACGGGTAGAAGTTTGTTCTAGCGGTAATCAATCCCTGATCAGTTATTGTGTTGTAGATTAGGATTTTGGTAGATTTTTCACCAATCACTGTTATTTTTATTCAATGAAAAAAAAATGATATGTATTATACATAATCATATAATAAAATCACTATTTATTAGTAAAATATAGATGTAAATGCTTAAAGTGATAAAAACAGATAATAAAAGTCTTATAAAAACATTTTAATATGATGCTCGACATTTTTCGAACGCACAAACGGCGCCATTATCAAGATCGGTAAACAAGTACACGGTACACAAGCTATTCCTATAAACTTGAAAAACATAAACAACGAGATCATACGTGTAATAAAAATAGTGCTTAAAAATAGTCAAGTGTAAACATGAAAATTAATATTTCTTTGTTGCTTTTTTAAAATTGAAAAACAGCTCGTGCCAAATTTTAGGTCATTCAAAAGAGGCTGATTCATTGCATGTGTTCTCGCTACGCATATAGATTTCTATTGATTCACGGATAATAGATGGGAAATAAAGTCTTGGTGGATAAATTATTTTACTATTTTTAAAATGAATTTTTAAAGTGTCGGTCCTATGTAGTCTTACCAAAGCTTTAGTTCTTCTGTCAAATTTGATATTTGCCATATGCTCTTTTAATCATGTTTTAAACTTTCTAGTTGCCATTCCTATATAATATTGAATGTTCCACTTGCTCTGGTGAACTAGATTTCATAAACACCTGATAGTTGATATGGCTCTATTAGGTCTATTTTCTTGCAAACTACATTTCCTAATACAGTCGAACCTCGTTAACATGAACCTCAAGGGGAATCAAAATTTTGTTCATGTTAACAGTAATTCATGTTATCAGTATCAAATCTTTGTCTCGTTTTTATAGGGGACTATGAAAACAATTCATGTTAAAAATAATTCACGTTAAGCGTGTTCATGTTAACGAGGTTTGACTGTACTATTATGGATGGTTTTGCGATAAGGCATATGCTGCATTTGCTAAGTTAAGTCACCGTTTGTGCTTTCGAAACATTTCGATCATCAAACGGAAAGATTTTTATAAGCTTTTTTAGGTGCGTTCGTAATTATATAAATGCGTAGCACCTATAGTCGTCGTCTGGTCCGTCCGTCTGTCCGCTTGTCTGTCCGTCCGCATATAACAGCGCAACAACTATCCATCCGAATGGTTTGAAATTTAAGATATATAATTGTTGCAGAATTATTGCTAGTCATTTCAAATTTTATGAAAATCGATTCAAAACTTAAAAATATATTAATAAAAGTTTTGTTTATTCTATTAAATCCTAGCATACGTAATCTATATAATAAAAGCGAAAGTCATGTAACTGAGGAAAACAAATACGGGATAACCCCTTCTTTTTTCATATGCAAAGCGGCCATTTTTATTCAAAATTACTTCTTCGAATAAAATTGCATAAAAGTTACATTTTTAGAAAGATCGTTCAAAAAAATTGTTTGCTTGAGAGATGAGTTACAATAAAATATGTATAGATTCTGAGATAACTTCAGTGGAAATTAGGTTAACAGCCGAATATCTCAATCCATTAAAGTAAATAAACTCAAGAGATTCGTTCATCGTGAGTCATAAAAATATTAAACCATTGATATAATCATTCGCAAAGCAAGATCTCCATGGGAAATTTTGCAGAGCTGTCTGGTGTCGAAAAATAATTTGCATCTGTAAACGTGGCTTACGTACTAAGAAAAAAAAGGCATGCTCATTTCTGTCATAACAGACGATATAATTTATTTCACTGAAATAATAACGATAATTTTTGTACATTGTAAAACTAGTTACAGTACGAACTAGAACAGTACTCATTTGTCACGTTTAACGTACAATTTCCAACTTGTTGTGTTTTGTTTTTATCACTTTAAGCATTTGAATCTGTATTTTAATGTATTACACTTATTGAAATTTTTTTTAAAGTAATAGTTAATAATAAACCACTAGCATGCATTTAATAAGAAATCAATAAGATCCATTTTCAAAAATACAAATATCTTGCAAAATACCTTACTTTCAGCCTCAAATATAATAATAATAGCGAAGTTCATTCATCGCAGATAACAACTATAATTTCTTTATCAGTTATTCCCGAATCACCTTATAATTAATTTACCAAAATCGAACAAAATCCTGAGAACAATACCAGGTGTTTTAGATTTAAAGCGAAACTATTTCAGATGAAAGTAAATCAATGAAAGTAAAGAAAAAGCAACTTAATAAATTTAAGCAATCGTAATTACCATTGAATTTAATTCGTTGAATTCTAAAAGGAAGTTTAGATGTTTTACCGATGTATCATTTGGGTACTCAAGATTTAAGAGAAAAACTTAATAATAGCTTTTTTTCTGCGACAGAGTTTCCTATTCTTTTCATTCTCGGAAAGCCAATGTGAGTGCTATGAAAGCATTACGTCATCGAAAAACAATTATAGCACTTATTGTGTTGTGAATAAGGATTATGGAAGATTCCTTGTGAGTCACTATTAGTTTCATATTGTGAAAAAGTGTTGAACGTATTGAATGTTTTTGTATCTAAGTAACGATTAATTGTAAATGACTAGCATGCATTTAAAATGGAAATCTATAAATTCTATTTCTAACAATACACGTATGCTCTTACTTCCTGATCGAAATATATATGTTACGGTCAATATGATTAGTCCGGTCATTGTTAATAATAACCGGTTATTATTAATAATGACCGGATTAATCATATTGACCGTAACATATATAATAATAACTTATGAACGGATAAATCAAGAATTGTGGAAAAAGTATCTACCTATGACTATGTGCTATCAGGTCAGAGTGACTGTAGCGCTTCCAGTGGCGGAAATTATCGACCCTATCTATAACACTGTGAGAAATTTAAAAAAGTGAAAAAAGGGCAATCTCATAAGTGTAGAAAGTTCTCAATTTACAATGAAATCATTTCTTACATGGAAAAATAAATGTAAGCTTTTCAATATTCAATCAAAGGGCTGCAATGCGTCACTAATTGCGTGTAGAAGTCTGGCATCCAGAGCCTAATTACCGAGGGACAATTTTTCACCAGTAAATTTCAATAGAAATTTTTGCCTTATTTAAAAGCCTTATTCATGCGAAATTTCTGACATGAATCACCGCACCCTGAACAGTAAGCCGGAGCGCTGGCACAAAAATGGCGGCTGTCGTAGGCAGGTTTTTTTAAGCTCTTGTACTGTCCCCTGAATTTACACACTAGTAATTTCTAAAAGTTTTCTTTGTTTTCGGAAAATTAAAGCGAAGAAAACTTTTAGAAATTACTGGCTTAAATTCGATAGATCGTACAAATAATGAAAATAATCCGCCTAAGACAGCTGCCATTTTTTTTGTTAGGGCGTAGGTCTAGCATTCAGGAGGCGGCAGCATGAATAAGCGAGATTTTCTATTTGCTTTTACTGGTTGAATATACAATAAGTCCAATCATTGCTGATAAAGGCTTAAAGGTTGGGGGATAAAAGTACATTTATTCAACAATTTTCCTGTAATAAATTTATCAAAATTGTAAAAACTCCTGAGAACAATATCAGGTGGTTATTGATTTCAAAGCGAAACTATTTCGGGTGAATTTTTTTTGAAAGAAAGTCAGTCAAATTTATGCAACTTGGTAAAGAGAAAATAAATCAATAAAACTTAAACAATCGTAATTAGCTTTTTGTTCTTTGAATTCTAAATGGAAATTTGGATGATATTTTACTAGTGTGTTATTTTGGCATGCAAGATAGGAGGGGAGGGGGGAGGAGGGACTTAAAAATGATTTTTTATTATTCATGTTATCCCAATAAGAAATTCTTCAAAGTGTTTTGTGCCATGAATACAAAACTTATATGAAATTATTCAAGTTGTTAAAATTAAGTTTTTTTAATTATTATTAATTAGTTGTTGTCTTAGTTGTTGTTTTTAATGCTCCATGTTTTCCAATTCAAAGTGTTTTCTCGCTTTTTTTCATTTTCATGCTTAAAAGTACTTTGATTAAAAAAAAAAAAAAATCTGCATCTAACAAGCAGTTATTCCAATGTTGTACGTATAGGATGCTTTTGTATGTAAGTAATGATTAATTATAAACCACTAGCATGAATTTAAAATTGAATCAATAACTTCTATTTCGAACGATATACTCCTATTTTCTGATTGAAATGAAAGAATGATAGTAAAGTCCAGTCATAGCTGATAAAGGCTCTAATTTCTTTATCATGCATTCCCCAATTATCTTTTAATTAACTTACCAAAATTGTAGAAACTCTTGAGAACAATACCAGGTGGTTATTGATTTCAAAGTGAAACTATTTCGGGTGAAAACTTTTAGAAAGAAAGACAGTCAAACTTATACAACTTGGTAAAGAGAAAGTAAATCAATAAAACTTAAACAATCGTAATTACCTTATTGTTCGTTGAATTCTAAATGGAAATTTTACTGGTGTGTCATTTGGACAAGATGAGAGAGAAGAAAGGAGGGGGGGGGGTTATACCTTAAAAATTATTGTTATGTTATCCCAGTAAGAAATTCATCAAAGAGTTTTGTGTCATGAATTCAAAAATTATATTAAATTATTCAAGTTGCTTAAAATTAAGTTTTTTAAAGTATTAATTAGTTGTCTTTGCTGTTTTTAATGCTCCATGTTTTCCAATTCAAACTGTTTTCTCCCTTTTTTTTCATACTTAAAGGCACTTTGATTTTAAAAAAAATCTGCATCCAACAGACAGTTATTCCAATGTTGTACGCATTGGATGCTTTTGTATGTAAATTATGATTAATTATAAACCACTAGCGTGAATTTAAAATTGAATCAATAAATTCTATTTTGAACAATACACATATGCTCTTATTTTCTGATTGAAATGTAAGAATGTTAGTAAAGTCCAGTCATCGCTGATAAAGGCTCTAATTTTTTTATCACATATTCCCCAATTATATTTTAATTAACTTACCAAAATTGTAGAAACTCCTGAGAACAATACCACATGGTTATTGATTTCAAAGCGAAACTATATCGGGTGAAAACTTTTAGAAAGAAAGACAGTCAAACTTATGCAACTCGGTAAAGAGAAGTAAATCAATAAAACTTAAACAATCGTAATTACCTTTTTGTTCGTTGAATTCTAAATGGAAATTTTACTGGCGTGTCATTTGGACATTTAAGATGAGAGAGAAAAGGAGGGAGGGGGGTGAACCTCAAAAATTATTATTCATGATTCATATTATCCGAGTACGAAATTCTTTAAAGTGTTTTGTGCCATGAATTAAAAAATTATATTAAATTATCCAAGTTACTTAAAATTAAGTTTTTTTAAGTATTAATTAGTTGTTGTCTTTGCTGTTTTTAATACTCCATGTTTTCTAATTCAAAGTATTTTCTCCTTTTTTTATTTTAATACTTAAAAAGACTTTTGTAAAAAAAAAAATCTGTATCCAACAGACAGTTATTTTAAAAGATAAATAAATAAAAGTAAAAGTATTTTTTTAAAAACACTCGTTTATAAGCATCCAATGTTTATCATAAAAATCACAGCTAATTTCATGACTGCAATTCATGTAGTTGCAAAAATTTTCCTTTACAATACGTTAATTTATCATGGGCTCCGATTATTGAAAATTCACCGCTTTCATTTACACTTTATATATAAAATTCATAAAAAAAAATCTATTATTCGTGTTATCCCAGCAAGAAATTCTTCAAAGAAGTGTTTTGTACCATGAATTAAAAAATTATGGGAGAGTGGGGCACATTTGATCACTTTTCATAATTATAATTTTATCTTCTAAATTGTCATTAAATTGTAAAATTTAAAAATATATTTATAATGGTCGTTGTAAATGCATATAAAAAATAGTAAATAGTTGTATGTAGAGAAAGTTGACATATTAAATGCTTTTGTAAATCAGTTCAAACTGATCAAATGTGCCCATATTTGCCAACCTCCCGATTTTTTTCACACCAGTATTTTTATGAAAATTTTTTTTTTTATTTAATCGTGCAATTTCTGGTATTTAATAAAGCGAAGGTTTTTGTATGATTTTACTGGTATTTAAAAAATCGGGAGGTTGGCAACTATGGTGCCCCATTATGGGGTACTTTTGATAATTTATATGAAATAAAATAAAGTGAATTTCAAACATACATGTAACAAATTATCTTTCTTTAATATCAGCTTACAGTGAGAAAAAGAACCATATGTCTAAAAAAAATTATTGATGAAACATACAAAATAAAATCCAATCAACACTACTGATGTGTGCAAAGTTTATGAAACGGCTATTAAGGATATTTCGAATTTTCAAATAATGTTAAATGCACCATTTACATGATTGTATATTTGGACAAATTTATAGCAGGGTTCGTACGCTATCACCACAATTTTTAATAGAATTTTTCTATTTAATATTTAAATAGCAGAAATTGTAGCCGCCTCGTTCAATTGCAGGATTTGTAATACTTTTTTGCCTTTACATAAGGCGAACAATTCTATTAAACAAGTGGGTAAGTGTGATCAAAGATCGCGCAAAGGGTTTCATTTAATATTCGTTTCAAAACACTTTATCCTTTCTTTAATAAATCCAAATAAATTTCATTAAAAAAAAAGGCTTGTTTTTTATACAGTAAAAATTTACCGGTCTATTTTTCTCGTTTTTTCAAAAATCTGAACCGGTCCGATAGCGGGATCCAAGACCTTCACCAGTATTTTTTTTTTTTTTTTTTTTTTTTTTTTTTTTTTTGGAAAAAGAAAGCTAGGTTAAACTCGCGAAACTTTGACTTCTTTTAAGGGGAGATTTTCTGTAAGAAAATACTGGTACCGAAGAATTTCCTGGTCGCAAAATTCCAGGAGCCGTGCGAACTCTTTTCAAAATGTTAGACGTCATATTAATTTTCTTTTTAATTATCTAATGACGTCATATTACACTGCTTCCTGTATTTACACATACTCATACTTCTTGTATTATTGAGAAATGTTTGAAAATTTCCGTTTTATTACCAATATGACGCCATATTAATCTTTTTTTCAATTGGTTTATTTCATTTTCATTATTCACATAGAAATCTTTCAATATTAAATTAATTATTGTAAAAAGAATTTTATTGTGGATTTTTAATTGTTGGCAGCTGCTAAACGAAAAATGTTTAAATTTAATAGGAAAAGGCAGTTAAATTTTTGGTATTTTATCTCTATATACTAAAATAATACTATTTTTTCAAATTTTATGATTTTTAGCTGTATAATAGGTATTTAGCTATAAGTACACAAAATTTCATGGCTGTAAGTTATATAGCTTCTGAGAACCGGCTCTGTGACAGACAGAACACGAAGCGGGATTATTACGGTTTCGTGAGATGAACGAAACACTAAAAATTGTGGTAAAATATTACGAATCATGTATAGGTAATATAATTGCAACAATCACCTGAATAGTTTCTCCTAAAAGTGATGGAAGTAGCAATTTAAGAACATTATCGTCAAAGTCCACCATGCTTACATCTGGAATGTCTGAGAAATAAAACATCCATAAATCATCGTTTTTCTTTATAAACTTGGTTTAAAAATCAAATTCTTCTTTTTTTCAATTCCTACTATTAGCTCACACTCTCTCTACATTTATATATCTTGTTCAAATTTTCAATCGTCAATAAAATATTTTCTATTCATCCATTCAAGTTCAAATACATTTTTTTAACTTGTACTGTATGACAATTGATGTTAATTCAGGTTTTTTCAAATATTAATTCATTAATTAAACATAATTAATTAATTTTAGTTTTATATGGGAGAAAAAAAATTCTCCCATTGTTTTCATAAATGAAAGGAAAGATTTTCCTCAAATTAGTGATGCCAACAAAAGATAAAATACCGCAACGATGATTATAAAAAAATGTTCAATAAAGATAACGTGGGATATTAATGCTGCACATGTTTATTTTATTTATTTATGATTAAACAGTAGGAATTGACTTTTAAAATTTTTTTTATATTACTTGTTCTTCAATAATTCCTACAAAATACCTACAAGTTTTCTTCATTATAAATTTAACTAAAACGTAGTCATTGACTTTTAGTTCAGTTAAGTCAGTAGGATCATAAGTTGCAACATTTCCTGGACTGTCTAAAGTGTCAGAATCATCATTAACTGAATAATTATCTCCTGTATCTGAACTAGTGGTAAATTTGTAAATTTTGTCTTTACTTTATAGAAAACATAGTTTATTTATTTATTTATTTATTTATTTATTTATTTTTTATTTTTTATTTTATTTATTTTATTTTATTTTATTTTATTTTTATTTTTTTTTTTTTTTGCTTTTTGGGGTGTTTTAAGGCTTTTTTTAACATCGTCGTTACCATGTCAAACTATCGAATAAAAAAATGTATTTTTCATTACTTTTAAAAATTGGCCGATTGTCACCACTAAATTTTAACAGTATTCGTACCAGGATTGCCAGTTTGGCAACCCTTTACATTCCGAAATTCCAAATTCAAACCAGAAATTTCGAACTGAAGTTTTTGCTTTATTTAGTGACAGACATTTCGGAATTACTGAAAGTAAAAATTTTTCTCTCAAATTTTCCGGTATGTATTGGGAATCGCTGAATAAATAAGAAGGCCAAACTGGCAACTCTGTTCTTCACACAAATTTTATTAGTATTCTTTCTAGGCGAAGAATTCTAATAAAATTTAGTGGTGACAATTGACCCATTTTTAAAAGTAATGAAAAATACATTTTTTTCTTATTAGATCGTTTGACATGGTAACGATGTTAAAAAAAGCCTTGAAAAACCCCAAAAAGCAAAATAAAATAAACTATGTTTTCTATAATGTAAAGACAAAGTTTACAAATTTACCACTAGTTCAGATACAGAAGATAATTATTTTTTCACATTCGATAGTTGGACATGGTAGCGACGACATGATCAATGCTGCCCCATTTACAATGATCAAATGGGCCTTATCAGGGCTCCCAAATGGTCCGCGTTTTGAGTACCAGTATATTCTAAGAGAAATTTTCGTGGTAGGTGTCTACAACATTTTTAATAGAAATAACCTTCATGTTAGGTTTCTACGAAATTTGCAAGTGAAATCTAAAAAGACTTTTTTCCTCAGAACATACTAGCATTCAAAAAGCGGACCATTTGGGAGCACTTCTTATATGCCCATGTGGAATATTTTGTTCTATAGCTTTTGTTTTAATAGTTGAAATACATTGCCAATTATATGAATTAAAGTGTGTCGCTTTATTGCTCTGGTATATTAACAAAATTTGTTTTATCTTATTCCCTGTTTATATAAAAACCTTACAGCATAAAAAAAAAAAAAAAAAAAAAAAAAAAAAATACAATTCGAGAGCAAAGCAAACTTACTTTTTTTAATTTGAAGAAAGATAAACAAAATGAAAGAAAATAATGTATCACAGGTGTGTTTTACAGTTAGTAAAATAGTGAGTAAAGGATGTTGCCACTAAAATTATAGAATTTTGCAAAATTTAGACTGATCAAAGGTACCCCATAGTCAAATGTGCTCCACTCTCCCCTGTATGAAATTATTCAATTTATTTAAAATTATTTTTTTAAAGTTTTAACTAACTGTTGTTGTTGTTGTTTTTAATACTCCGTAAATAAGTAAGTTGAGCGGAGCTGGTTTTAAGTAAGTTGAACTAGTGAACTTTTTTTAATTGTAATTTTTGCTCTGTTTCTTTTTTTAAAGTATGTCAACAGGGAAGAATAAAAGCATTACTTAAACTGCATATTCAGAATTTCTAAATTGTGTTTTTCGAACCTATAATCCTAATTTATATTAGGATAAAAAAGTATTTAAAATATATAGGAGTATTACACTTTTAATTTTTATTTCTTACCTTTTTAGGGTTTAAAATATTTTGTTGTTCCAGTTTCAGAGCAATTTGGCATATTTTGGCGAGAGTAGTTTGGCGCATCATTAACTCCATTGCTTTAATAACTAGTAAAAAGTTGTAACCATAAAGATTATTTGACCATTTATCACCTGTGTCGGCTACTAGGATAATGCCTTAAAATTAATTTGTTAATTCAAATATAATTTGTTAATTCTAAAAATATCAAAATGTTGTATTGTCCCCGGAAACACACTTGGGTGCATTACTTTTACAATTCTAGCTTGTTGAAACTCACTCATTTGTTTTCACTCAGAAATTGAGTGAAAAATCGATTACAAAATTCCATCTTTACGTACAAAAAATAAATTTAGCTAAATTACGCGCCTAGAATACATAATGTGGAAAAGGACTACAAAATAGTACAAAAAATTGAATACCATAAATGTAGAACGATGCTGAAAAGATAACGATTCGATCGCAGCGACATCTTCTAGCAGAGGCGTAGACAGGGTGGCGGTCCGGATGATTTGGATACCACTAATTTTATAAAAATATTTTTGCCTTATCTAATCGGAGAATTTTCTGCGATATTGAAGGCGAAGAAAACTTTATAATATTACTGGTTTCCAGAGCATTTGGACAACCCCCCTCTCTGGCTACGCCACTGTCTGTTAGCTCTTTTCAAAGCAAACATTGTATAAGAACCGAACTGAGAAAACGCTTTAGCTGGTGGTAAATAAAATAATTAAATTATACCCTATTTCCTTTAACTTGGATACTGATTTTCATAAGCTTTGAAAATATGAATGATATTGATCATGACCAAAAAACATGATACGCATTCTTTTGTGCCTGGTTGCAGTACTCGATACAAGACAGCAAACTAGAAACTATCCTATTTAGCATACCAAAGGATGAATCTCTGCTAGAAGAGTGGAAAAGATTGATTCCCTGATATGTTAAAAAACTAACTTCAAAATCAGTTACATGTGAAATATACACTTACAAGAAGATTTTATTAACAGAAATTTTGTTCATGTTGTCAATAGTGAAACGGTCACGTTTGCTAGAGGTAAATTTATTTTTAAAGCAGATGTCGCTGCGATCGCCTTATTATTGTACCGCATCGTTGCACGTTTATCGGCTTCAATTTTTTAGCACTCTTTAAAGCATTACCAGTTTGGCTTTTCTTAAATTAGGAAATTTCGCATTCATACCATAAATTCCCTATAATGTTCTTTTGGTTACTTAATGGCAGATATTTCGTGACTTCTTAAAGTAAAAATTCTTGTTTTCAGAATTTCCGGTTTGAATTCAAAAATTTTGAATTAAAAAACGGTAAAACCGTTTTCCACACTATGTATTATAGGCGCTGTAGCTAAATAAAAGAGGCTGGTGCGAAACTCAATATTGATTAAAAATTTACAGTATTAATAGTCTTTATTACTAATTTGAGTATATTAATAAACCAGCATTCCAAAACAGTTGAACACATTTTCTATATTGTGTAGTAATATTTTTGGCTATGTTTACTCATACTCAGAACTTTGAAAGAAGATTTAAACTACGGGCCATCAACCTTTCACGGTCTGGAGTCACTTTAGCATATTATTGAAATTTCATATATCACCATATATCAATTTAATAGCACAGTCAATTTAATAGCACGAAATGCATGCACGCTTACGTTGGTTTCAGACCAGCGAAAGGAAAGTTCTATATGCGCTGACGAATTGAAAAATTCCTACTTTCTTTTTGAATCATAAATAAAGAAAAAAAAATTATTGACATTTTCACGTAATATTAAATTTTGTCACCGGCAATTCTATATAATTATCTCATTTAGTAGTACTCTTGTAGTAATAATAATTACAATAGTAGTAATAATATTTACAATAATAATGATGATAATAATTTGTCAGGAAGCAGCCTCTTAAAAGAGATAAAGAAGCTAGCAGAACAATGTTTGCCAGAGTACCATATTCATGTATGCTACATAAAGCATACATGGAAAAAAGGATACCTTCGCCACACATTAATTCTATCAATATATACCGGGTGTCCCAAAAATGACTGATAGATTTTAAAATTCAAAAATTTGTAAACGGAGACAGATATTTAAAAAGTTCTTGCAGGAATGTTATGTATGATGTCAGGCGTTTTATTACTGTGATTCTTGATTTTAGTTCGAATTTCAAACAATAGATGGCGCTGACAGTGATTGGCGTTCAATCAAGGCCTAAACTGACGCCAATCAGCATTGATGCACCGCCCCCTGCATACTAGATGGCGGCTATCGCCGGCGGATTTTTTTTCAACGTTAGAACGGTCCCTCGAACTTCAACACCAATAGTATCTAAAAGTTTTCTTTGACTTATTTGATCTCAGAAAAACTAGGCGAAGAAAACTTTTAGAAATTATTCATAATGGCGCTCATGTATGGAAACAAAACTTCCATACGTTGCGTACGCGCTCTTTTGCTTTGAACTCCGACCGCATAAGAGGAACTTAGCGCTGATGAGCGCTAACACATTTAACAGATACTGCAGACGTTCTAAGTATAATCGCTCTGAACCGTAGTAATACATAAGCGCTACAAAAATAAATATAAAAAGATAGAGTTAAGATTAAAAGGTGATGAAAAAGATCTTCAGCTCACAGAGACCGAAGACGAAATTAAAAGGAGAATAGGAAAGGTCTATGACTTGGACTGGAACCAAAGATATAATAATACGATACTTTTTCTTTTCGTTTATTTAAATATGTTTTATACAAAATTTCTGGTGCTGAACATATTTATTTGATCTAATTTAGTAATAAAACAAATGGTTCGCAAAGTGTTCTCAATTCAGTTTTTTTACATTTGTTTACTGGCTTTAAAAAAAATTACTAATTACATTCGGAGTCTTTTTATGTTTTATTTGTGTTGTATGTTATTGTATAAACAAAGCTTCAATAACCCTTGAATCTGATGTTTGATGAAAATAAGTGCATTAGTTCTTGAGATAGAGCTATTGCGAAAAATGCAGCATAGCAGTGCCACCTGTTAGGCAATTTTCACCAAACACTATTTAGCAACAATTTATTTCAGGGACTAACTGAATATAAAGTTTTAATAAATTTCGTGCATAAATTCTTGAGATAGAGCGCCCACAAAATTTGGGTCACATACAGACAGAATCACAGACTCACAGACAGACATTTCCTAAAAACAGTCAAATCGTGTTCAGGACCTTCTAAAACGTATAAATCCGTCGATAACCGGAAGTCAAAAATTTTCATGAATCTAATACTTTCTTCTTGTAAAGGTAGAAGAAAGAAAACAGAAAGAAAAAAAAACGTAGTCTTAATAAACACTTGAAATTTACGATCACTTAAATGAATTAGACCAGGGGTTCCCACACTTTTAGACCAACGTACCACTAAATCGAAGTTTATATTTCCGCGTACCACCAAGTAACAAACCTAAAGCTAATATAGAAAAATCTGTAAAAAGAAACCTGTCTAAAACGAAATATATCTCCGGTCTTTTGTGTTTCCATCATAGCAGGTTTTATTGTATTTAAAAATGTATGATTACATTACTAAGTTGGTACTTAAGTTGACTGTTTATAATAACATTCAAGGAAACAGCAGTATCATCATCAAACTTTAATAATGCATACAATATCAAAATACAGTGTTTTGGTATAGGAAAAAAGCCTCAATAGTTAATGACATGTTGGCGAACATTGATTCATACACCATACACTGTTATAGTAGGTTATTTGTACTAATTTGCTTCTATGGCTTACTGACAAGGGTGGACTTGTTTTATCAAGCACAGCTTCCTGATATCTGACTCAATATTATTTAGTTTTAGTCATAAGTCAGATTCGATGTTCAGTTTATTCCTGTATTTGCTTTTCATATAACGAAAGGGGGGGGGGGAGCACATTCACAGAAATACGTTGTGTGCTAAACACTGCACAAGCAGATTTTGACGATTACTCTGATATTCTTGCCAATGAAAATTCTTTTGCATTCATCCTATTGAATGTGGACTCCAGTACTCCATCACAGGAGAGCTGAATAAGTTCACTTCTTTTCTCTCGTGAGATACAGTAACAGAGTGTCTCAAATGAGAAACGAATTTCTAATCTAAAGCTTAGTTAGCACATTTAAAATAGGCTCAATACAACTGTATTAATAATCTGAATACCTTTAAATGCGAGCGCAGTCGGCAAACACATGCAAGTTTCTTCATACCTTTATGTATACACCCCCTTAATACATATGTACAATGTTTTACCTGAAATCCACGCTGCATATGACCACCGTTTTTGCTTGATTTCAGATCACCATTTTAAATAAACTTACTCTGTTAAAAATTGATTTCCGTGAAATAGAAATAAACTATACACATTTTGTGCAAGAGAAGAAAAATATTTCAATCAACAGAATGAATTAATTTATGAATTATGTTTGAAATAAAAATTTTATTTCAATATTTCCTAAAAGTTCTTTTAGTACAAAGAGAACAATGGGTTATATATTACATTTGGTATCTTCTTTTTTTTAAACTCCTCCGACTCACAAAAGCTCCTCCTACTTCCAAGCATCAAGACTTTACCTTCAGATAATCCTAAAGAGAAGAAAAATATTTTAATCAACAGAATGAATTAATTTATGAATTATGTTTGAAATAAAAATTTTATCTCAACATCTTCTAGAAGTTCTTTTAGTACAAAGAGAACCATGGGTTTACATTTGGTATTTCCTTTTTTTTCTAACTCCTCCTACTCACACAAGCTCCTCCTATTTCCAAGCATCCAGACTTTACCTTCAGATAATCCTGATAATATTATAATTTCGATTGTGTGTGTAAATGTTTGGCTGAAGTAAACTTCAAAAAGGAGGATTTAATGGCCCTGTATCCCCCATATAGATGAACTAGCTATTACCCGTGACTTCGTTCACGTAACATTAAAAGAAGAATAAATGCATTAATTAAGCAAAATATTTCACCCTCGATAATTAAAAACGTAAATAATTAACTAACTCTTTATCATATTTCATAGGAGAAAATACAGTATTTCTTTGTTATAGGGCATTGGCATAACTCAGTTTTAAAAAAAGTACAATTTGTCAAAAAACAAATGTCAGTTTTACTTGATAAGCCATTTTACTTTTAACGACTTTGAAAAACGTTTTAACAGCCATCATTTAAAAATAATTCATTGGAAATAGTACATGCTTTGTCTTTAAATTCAATTCTTTTAAATATGGAGGAATAATTCTACACCTAAATGCAAGGAGCTTCAATTGCAAAGCTTTTTGCAACCCAAAATTACAGGCAAACGTAACATTTACATGTGTTACGTTTGCATGTAACAGTAACAGTTACATGCAAACGTAACACTTGCAATTGCAAAGCTTTTTGAAACCCAAAATTATATGTAAACATTACTTTTGCATGTATTTTTCAGAGCAAATTAACATTTATTAGGCACAGCTGCCAACTTTTACGCTTTTTTGCTACCACTAAAAATTAATAGAAATTCTAGCCTTATTGAATCACCTGATTTAGGAGATTTCATAAGGTAAAATTTACTATAAAATTTTAGTGGTAGGCAAAAAGCGTAAAAGTTGGCAGCTATGATTAGGGTTAAAATTAAAATTAATTTGGGTGCAAATTCCTTGTAAATGTTACGTTTGCATGTAATTTGGAGTTGCAAAAAGCTTTGCAATTGCAAGTGTTACGTTTGCATGTAACAGCAAATTTGCCTTCTTGGTTTAATCTATAGCTGAAACAACTCTTGATTTCTTGACAATATGCTGACAGACGATTTTTGTTCTGCAGAATAAATTAATTCATAACGTTTGAATACCTGGAAATATGTTTTTAATTTTCGGAAATTCTACTGTAATCAAGATTTTTTTTTCACCAACTATTCAAATTGAAAATAAATTCTTTTTTCAGTTTTAATGAGAAAATGGCGTAAAAATGTATTAATCCGTTTTATTTCATCTTTTTTGTATCCACAAAAATGGAGTAATTTAATTATCGTTTTTAGAGAAATTTCGTTAAAATGTACAAAAATAAATATTAATATCTCGGAATTTAATTCAAAATTTTAAATTCTCAGAGTTTACATGACATCCTTAGATCAATGATGGATAAATCGCATTGCATTAAGAGTAGTAGTTGCGAAATACAAACAGACAGTCAGATTTTAAAATAATAGACTTGTGTTCCATTTTCTTTTCCTAATAATCTTACTGATGCTTGTATTATTAATCACAGAGTTCAGAGAATAAATAGATATGAAATGTTTATGTTTAGCATGATGCTGAAAATGCAACACTACAGTTGGCCCAAACAACTGACGGCTTGCTTTGAAAACCTCTCCCCGTCCAATGAAGTCAGCCCTTGGGCCTAATGATTTGAGCAATAACCGGCTTCATATTGCAAGCCGATTTGACGGTTCACTATTTTTTCACCGATTTGACAGCCTCTCTATTCTTTCACTGTACTCTGTAATTATTAATGTATGAAATTGATTCACGCTCCATTTGAAAAATCCCGTTTTATTTGAAATATGACGTCACTTTGATCCCAGATAAATCTCTTTTCAATGATATAATTCTTGTTAATTTTCTTTTCCTGGCAATCATAACGGGAATTTTATCAGAAAACTCACATCTGTATGTAACTGATATTCAAGCTTATTATTAATCAGTATACATAAAAAAATATTTCACTTATTCATCTTACGTCTAGCGTCCATTATGTATATACTTTTATTATACATTGATATTCATGCTCCTTGTAATATTACGAATATTTGAAAATACATGTTTTATTTATGACGTCATATTTGTTCAAGCCAAGGAGGATCCTTTTCATAGTTCTATGGTCCAAGCGAAATATTTTCTTAATAATATAATTATTGTGCATTTTTCCTTCTAATTATAATACAGTTTTTGACAGAAAATATCTTCTCAACGTAACCAATATTCATACTTCATGTATAATAACAAATACTCCATATTTTTGTTTAAAATATCACAGAAATTTATCTTCTTTTGAATTCTTTTTTATTTTCCCTTTTCACGTGAAAATATTTCAATTGAAAATTAATTGTTGAGAAAAAAATATTTTTCCGCGTTTTTTATTTATTGGCAACGATTAAAGCCCTTTGCAACGATAAAGTAAAATGGTTAAATTTTATGAAAAAAAATGTCCATTTATTCTCTATGAAAATAACGAAATTTTGAATTATTAAGAAAAATATTTGAATAAAATAAACAAAACCCAGCCTATGTTCATTTGAGGGTTATAATCAGCCTATATGCAAAGATACAGGATCATTAAATGTTCCATTTTGACGCTGGCTTCAGCCTAACATTTGCACACAATCAGATTTATAATATTATATTAGGATAGGATTATAACCCCGAAATGAATATACAGTAGGTGTTATTTATTATTTTCAAATATTTTTCTTAATAACTCAAAATTTCATTATTTTCCTAGAGAATGAATGAATACTTTTCCTGTAACATTTAATTAATTATTTTACGTTGCTAAGCATTAGCGTTGTTATTAATACGAAACCTGGAATAATATATTTTTCCACAACAGTTACTTTTAACATGGAAAATAAAAATAAACTAAAAAAACTTAAACATTGCAAATAAGATTAAATGACGTAATATCTATATACATAAAAGCCGTTCCTGGTATGTATGTTCTTGTACAAATCTACAGTTTTCATATAATTTGAACGAAACTTGATGTACATACTTTTTAAAACACGAGTAAAGGTACTGTCAAGTTTTAAATTTTCTTAGACCATTCTTTACAATTTTTTTTTTCAAATACCTCCCATAGTTTATCATTAATTTTTTCCTTTTTCTATTTCAATTTATAATCCAATTTCTTTCCCGTCGATATAGAAAGAAACTGCGTATGGACAGTATATTTATAAACGAATAAAAATTCAGATTCTCTCACTATAATTTGAAATCAGAAACTGGCGTCATTTCACGGCAGATAATGTAATTTTTTTGTTGTTTTTTTTTTTTTTACATGTTACAGAGATTTCTATAAGTGAGTTTAAACGACATGGTACATTTATTTAAATGTGTTTGAAGATAAAAATAAATAGCTCCTAATTTTACAAAGGTAAAATATTTCCATGGGTTTGTTAATATTCAAGTAAATTTTCCAAAGAATAAAAACATATTTTTGCATATTCAAACTGCATGATTTAATTTATTCTGCATCATCAAAAATCGTCTCTCAAATATTGAGATTTGAAAATCATTACATCATAACTTTTTTCAGCTTGAGCTTCAACCAAGGAGTCACATTTAATCTCCTTGGATTTAGGTGGATCATAATTGCCCACTATTAATAAAAATTGGATTTAGAGAAAACAATACTGTGTTTTCGAGTAATTATTCTTTGAAAATGGACGTTAAAACAAATGGGATTAAAAGTAAAACGGTTTATCGAGGGGAAAATGACGTATTTTTTAAATGTAAAACATTTATTTTAATTTAAAAAACTAATAAATTTTTTATAAGTTCGACAAAGTGACGACATTTTCATTTTACCAGCTTCACAATCATTAACCCATTCGTAAAAGTACAATATATTTTTAGAAATAATTTTTTGCATAAAAAATCACATAATTTCAAAACACAATTTTAGCAAATTATGTTTAAATTACATTGTAAATATAATTTTCGAGTTAAATTTAGCATTTAATAATATTAATGTTTAAAAATTTTCTATGAGTACAGTAAGTATGCACAGCTGCCAACTTTTACGCTTTTTTGCTACCACTAAAAATTAATAGAAATTCTAGCCTTATTGAATCACCTGATTTAGGAGATTTCATAAGGTAAAATTTACTATAAAATTTTAGTGGTAGGCAAAAAGCGTAAAAGTTGGCAGCTATGTATTAGATTTCTTTAAATGCTTTCATGTTTTAAATAGATAATGTGCATATGACGTCACGCACTCAAGTAAAGGCGTTTTTCATAACTTATTGAAGGCGAAAAGTAAGAATTCTTGCAGAGTTAGTAATTCATAATGTATTATTTCCTACACATAATATAATGTATTCTAACTACTTGAAAATTACGAGAACTCAACGAAACTTTAAGCAATTTAGCCCAACGTTTTGCCTACGTTAAGATGACAAACACACATATTATCTATAAACATAAATGCATATTTGTACATGATTCATAAAATGAAACTTTTTTTTTTTTTTTTTTAACTAGACAAATATTGGTTCATAAGAAAATCTATACACGGAGATATTGTCGTCATATTTTAAATCATATACCTGTTTTCATTCAGAAAATTTAAGTATTTTATAGCAGTTACACAAAGTAGCGTAGTTTGAACAGAACATATTAGTCCCCAAAGCGTAAATTTAACATCCTTTTACCGTACAATCTTCCAGAATATTAAATTTCGATAAAATTTAATAAACATATTAAAGTCGATGTAAAAGTTTTTAGTATATGGCAATTTTCATTGGAGAATTTGCATTTGACATTCACGTGAAATTTAAAGACGAGTTGATGCAACTAATTAAACAAGAAAATCCCTCTTCTATTTTTAAAGGCACTGTGATTGTGAAAAGAGCAAAATAAAAGCCAATTAAAAATCCAGGTATTATTATTTAGATTTCTCTTATACTTATAATTTTAAAATATCTAAATCTATAGTTAAAAATATCTCTGCAGGGTAATTTTTGCCCCTCATTGGACTCACATTCTTATCAAATTTCGAAACTCCCATAATACTAAACTACAACACAACAATCAATATGATAATGTTCCATAATTGGAGTGCTTTTCTCAGATTGCTTTTGCCATTTAAATAAATAAGCAACTCTATTGCTTGACCAATTGCCATTTAGGCTTTTTTTATGAAAGTTTTTGGAGCCTTATAAACATTTTGATTTTATTGGCAGACCTACAGATGTTAAAAGTGTGGCACTGTGAAATAAGAATTTTATTAGCAGACCTACAGATGTTAAAAGTGTGGCACTGTGAAATAAAATTACCATAAATATATAAGGGTTAAATGTATTTTTCTCCTTATTATTTTTTATTTTTAAGCTTTTATGCTCCACACATATTTAATTATTTGTTTTTAAATATCATATAATTTTAAATGTCATATAATAATATCATATCATAAACTGTTTTGGAAAAGAAACATAATTTATGTTGATTATTAGATTATTCTAATCAGATAAAAATGATATCTAAAGATGTTAATTAACAAATTTCTTCAAAAATATTTACTAACATAATCACTTTGAAAAATATTCTTTGACACGAAAACTTAAATTATATAAATTTCTATGAACGGAATAAATGTAAAATAGAATAAATAGAAATGCTAAAATAGAATAACAAAGAAAAAAATGTGTTCCACACTTAATCTTAGTGAAAGAGTATGAAATTTCAATTTCATGAAAGAAATTCCAATGATCATATGTATAAAAACAAAAATACTCAAATTGTGATTATCATAAGTATTATCTACTATAAAATATGATAAAGAATTTTTTAATTGTATATGTTGCTTATTTAATGCATTAATTTTCTTTAAATGTTACGTGAACGAAGTCACGGGTAACAGCTAGTCAATTGATAAAACATGTTTAAAAACAGTTATTCTGCTAATTAAAAATACTTCATTAATTAATTTTAAAATTAGGTCTTTGTTGAAAAAAATCAATTTTCATCCATATAAATCTAATAATTTTGTTTTTAATTCTGGAAAACTGATTGTATATATTAGCGCGGTGGGTGCGAATTTTACCTAGTCTGCTATAACAAACATTTCTGGTAACAATTTTTTTTTTTTTTTTTTTTTTTTTTTTTTTTAAGCGTTTACAGATCCTAAATCGCATTCGAAATATTTTTTTGAAAATTTGCAAGTTAATAAACACAAACCGTTTTTGATTCCATAATAATATGCTGGCTTCTGTATTTTATTCCATGTAGTACCAGTATCGGAATTCTGCGTACCAGTAGCCAGAGCTTCGCGTACCAGTGCTTGCGTACTATAGTTTCGGAACCCCTGAACTAGACAATTATCAACTAAAAACTTATCTTATTTATCATCGTGATAAAATAATTAAATCATAAGCATTATGTATTATATTTTTAAAGCCTTCTGGAATCTACTGTCAAAGCCTACTGTCATATTCGCATATGTAAGAAAAATCAACATAAAATTTAAAGTTGTAGTGCTGCCATCTATTGTTTAAATAAATAAATAAACTTTTAACCTATTTATTTTCGAAGTTTACAGCAACTTTTTTCCAGAGAGTTACTTAATTTTCAGATAAAATAAGTTGGATAATACTTTAATAAAGAAGCTTTAACCATATATTTATTTACTTTATAAATATTAGTATCAAACTAAAAGAGTTTTTACCATCAAAAGAGAAAAAAAAGCTCATTCAAGGAATTTCCATATACCAAAGTAATATAATCTAAAAAATAAATTACTTAACCCTTTTAGGACCATGGGTGCATCTTCAAAAAGTGCTTACAGTGCTTGATTTTGCCACAAGTATAAAATAGACACAAAATTTGCCTTGTTTAATTGACACATTTATGCGATTTATGAAGTAAAATTAACTAATTAACAAAAAGTGGTTTCAACTGAATAAAATTCGTGAGAAAGATACTGGTCCTGAATGAGTTAAATAAGGACAAAGTAATAGAAGCTTATCTTCATTTTTTTCAGAATGTTAAATATATATGTATATATTTACATAAATGTACGTAATACGATAAGAAACTTGAAATTATCGATCACTTAAATGAACTACAAAATTAACAATTAAAAGCTAATCTTATTTAGCATCTAGTCTGATTAATTAAATCATAAACATTATATACTTTTTAAGTCTGCTGGAATCTGCTGTCATATTCCTACATGCAACAAAAATAGACTTATTAGCGCAGTCTTAAAACTTAAAGTTTTAGTGCTGCCTTCTATTGCATAAATAAATAAATGCACTTTTATCCTATTTATTTTTAAAGTCTGCGGCAACTTTTTCCCAGAGAGTTTTGAGATAAAACTAGCTGGATATTTCTGTAATAAAAAAGCTTTAGCCATATATTTATTTACTTTATAAATATTAGTATCAAATCCAAACTGTTTTTACCATCAAAAAAGGAAAAAAAGCTTTTTCTAGGAAATTCCATGTACCCAATTAATATAATCTCAAAGATATATTACTTAAATACAGACAAAAAAATAGAAATTTATCTACAATTTTCTCCAGAATATTAAATATATATGTATATATTTACACTAGGACTTCCCTCAAAGGGATTAGTCTGAGTGACATTTCTAAGAACATAGGGTTAACAATTACGATATAAAGAAGATACAATATATGAAAAAGAACAAATTAAATGATAGAATTACAAAATATCATAAATTTACATATACTGTTATGTTTTCATATACATATATATATATTTATAACATTTGGCAAAGAATCTCATTTTCTTAAGCGGGAATTGCTCAAAACTTAAAAAAAAAAAAAAAAAAAAATGAAAAGAAAGAAAGAAAGAAAATAACGCCGGATTTTTTAAAACGCCTAGTCACGTAATCGAATTTGCAGCCAAGAGCGTATTTTTGCAAGCGTAGTTTAACGCAAATTTAATTTCATTGTTGCAAAATTATCTTTGTGACAAATATTTACATTTGAATTTAAAATTTTTCTTCCTTGGTTATTTGTATAACTATTTACAGACTCGTACACTTCAAACCACATTGGTAACATGCTTTGCTACAAACCTGATTACGAAACTGTAGCCTAAATTCCTACTAAAGTATATAAAAAATCTTTCGATGACTTCTGTAAAAACCAATTTTACATTAAATCTCCATATCGGCGAAATTGAAAAAAAAATATATGTATTTCAAAGATAATACTTCTTGATTATTTTCTAGAAGGCTCTCCCCCACCCCCCGCACCTTTACTGCTTCAAACCCCAGACTTTTAATTAAATTACCCCAGTCTAATTAATTAAATTATAAACATTATATATTTTTTAAGTCTGCTCGAATCTGCTGTCATTTCTAGATACAACAAAAATAGACTTATTAGCGCAGTCTTAAAACTTAAAATTTTAGTGCTGCCTTCTATTGCATAAATAAATAAATACACTTTTATCCTGTTTATTTTTAAAGTTTACGGCAACTTTTTCCCAGAGAGTTACTTAATTTCGAGATAAAACTAGCTGTATATTTCTTTAATAAAAAAAAGAAGGAAAAAAAGCTTTTTCTAGGAAATTCCATATACCCAATTAATATAATCTCAAAGATATATTACTTAAATACAGACAAAATAATAGAAATTTATCTACAATTTTCTCCAGAATATTAAATATATATTACATAAATGTACGTAATACTATAAGAAACTTGAAATTATCGATCACTTAAATGGGCTAGACAATTATCAACTAAAAGCTTATTTTATTTAGCATCTTGTTTAATTAATTAAATCATAAACATTATATATATATTTATTTAAGTCTTCTGTCATATTTGTGTATGTAACAAAAATATCAGCAAAGTCTTAAAATTCAAAATTGCAGTGCTGTCATCTGTGACATAAATAACTAAATAGTACAATTTAATCTTATTTATTTTTGAAATTTAGTACACTACAGAAACTTTTCTACAGAGAATTACTTAATTTTCAGATAAAATAAGCTATTTTTTTCTTTAATAAAGAAGTACTAGCCATATACTTGTTTATTTTATAAATATTAGTATCAAATACAAACAGTTTTTATCATCATAAAAGAAAACGGAAATTCCATATACCTAAGTAATGATATATAATAAAAGTTACTTAAAACTAACAAAATAATAGAAATTTATCTTCAATTTCCTTTAGCATATTAAATATATATGCATATATTTACATAAATGTACGTAATATATAAGAAACTTGAAATTGTCGATTAATTATTGGAAGTAGACGACAAACAGCTTAGAGCTTATCTTGTTTAGTTAATTACATCATAAAAATTATATATTTTTTAAAAGTCTACTGGTATCTGCTGTCATATGTGTGTGCATAAGAAAAATCGACCTATCAACATAGTCTTAAAATCTAAGCTTTCACTTCTGCTATCTATTGCATAAATAAACTAGTCGTTGGGGGCCACCGTAATACTTACCCATCATGAATATGCATAATGTAAAATATTAAAATAAAACATATGTAAACTATTTATAAAATGCATTGCAATTCGAATAAAATCGTGGCTTGACGACGACATAAACTTTAAATGCTCTATTACTGAATTGAGTAAAAGAAACATCCTTATAACTCCAAAAATGATAATCATATTAAGTAACGGCACTTACTGCGTCGGATTAACTGTCACATTTCCAATTAAAATATAGCTTTGAATTGAAATTTGAATGAAATAAAGGGTCGTGATGATAAATAGAATGTATAAAATATGATTCGAAATATCTCGGCAACTAATTATCCGATCGACTTCATTCTTTATTCAAAATTTATGTGTTTTTATTGTCTTTTATATTCATTCCTTAAAATAAACAATTACGAAAATTTGTATACACCTTTTATCAGAATGAATATTTCGAGAGTCCGAAAAAAAATAGCTGAAAATCTGAAATTCAATAAGCATCTTCTCATTATTACATACTAAATACATGCCAAATTTAAAGTCTCTATCTCAATTTGTATGGGAGATAAAGCGTTTACAGACACACAGACGGCAATATTTCTTTCTAAAAATATGTTTTTCGGAATCTCCAGTGTCTGAAACGTGTAAATCCGTCAAAAAAAAATTTTCGATTTTTAAAACGATCACAATACTTACCCTATACTACGTATGATGGGTAAGTAATTAAAATTTCCTCGTAATTATTTTCGGATTATGTAGCAACTTTTCCCCAGACAGTTCTTTAATTTTTAGATCGAATAATCTCGAGATTTTTTAATAGACTAGCCTTAACCATATATTTATGTTTTAAATAAATATTAGCATCACACCTAAAAAATATTCCATCAAAAAGAAAAAACTCCTTGAAGACTCCTGCTTTCTCTTTTCCATCGAAAAATTCCCTTGGAACAGTATCCCCATCCAGCACTATAAAGAAAGAACTCGTGTACTCTACCACTACAAAAAGAATTATTCCTGCACTACAAACTTTGGCACCATCATCAAAACCTGTTAAAATAAAATACACTAATCGTCAGTCACAAAAGTCAATCTAAAAAGCTAACCGAACATGAGTCAGATCAAATTTCTGTTTCATCTGCAAATAAATTGGAAAAACACGTTTCCCTACGCAGAAAGCAAAAGAAAAGTCATGTGCACAGAAAGAGAGAAAGAAAACCTCAACTCAAGCCTCTTCACAGTGGAATACTAGAAACTTTGACTTGGTTCGTCGTTTCCTACTATGAAGGATTCCAACCAGCTGCTCCACTATGCGGAGGAGGCTACGTAATCTGATTTTTACAGTTGTGACTCTGACACAAATAAGATAATACCAGAGGTGCCAACCTCTCATTAATATTCCGTAATATGCGGGTTAATTTAACCCAGGTCTAATACCTTCAGCAACCAGAAATTTTTTTAAGAAATGAATTTAAATAAATTCCACGTAGAAACCTGAAATTAAGTAAATAAAGATTCATCCAATAATTTTTCTGGTTTGAATTCGCTGTTAAACTGGGTCACATTAACCCGCATATTACGGAATATTAATGAGAGGTTGGCACCTCTGTAATACTGATAAGATAATACTCTTTTTGAGATATTCGGCCCTACGTGCTTTTAAATTTGTTTCTTTTAATAATCTGTAGTTTAAATAAATATGTTTCTGCTTGAAATTTTGGACATTTTGTCAACTGTTAGTTTACAGACTATATACATTTTAACTATGAAAAAATTTGTTTTTGTCTTTTTTTTTAATGGTATTACGACTTTATTAAATGATTTTTTAATTCCGTTTATCATCACATTACTCTTTTCATTTAACTGTGCTTTTTTCGTTCATCTTGTTTTTATGACAAAGTTTTAAATTAATGTTTATTAAAATTCGATGTTTTGTTCTAATTTTCCTTTTGGCGCAGCATGTCGCCAAAGGGACTTTCTGCCATTAAACCCCAATCAACCAACCAACCAACCTTGAAGAAAATTCCATATAATTTCTTCAAGTAATATAATTTCAAAATTGTATTATTTGTATATGAAAATTTTAACAGAAATTTATATACAATGTTCTTTAGAACATTGTGTTGTGAAATGTTGTGAAAAATGTTCAATAGAAATATATACACGTTTGTAAATATAGATAATATATATGCAGGGATACAAAAATCTAGGCGCCATTGGGCCGATTCCCACCACTAAACTTTTAGTCTTCTTCGCCTAATAAGAATACTGATAAAATTTAGGCGAAGTACACTAATAAAATTTGGCAAAGAATACTAATAAAATTTAGTGGTGGGAATCAGCCCATTGGCGCCTAGATTTTTGCACCCCTGTATATATATTTAATGTAATTCATTGTAATTGATTGTTGAAATTTGAAATTAAATACACGATTAAAAATTGAAATCTTATCTTATTTAATACAAGAAAGAAAGTAATCATCGCACAGACTTTCATTCAGCTTACTGTTTATTTTATTATTATTAAGCAATTAATAAGATGTAACTGAAATAATATACTCATTTATATTTGCTTTCCTTTCTATTTTCTATAAAGACAGTGTTCTCTCTAGCCAACTACTAAAAACAAATTTTTATATTGCGAAAAATAATATAACTCACACCATAAATATTTCATAAGTAACTTATTATTATACTTAAATAATTTAATGCAACTTTAGAGATTACCTCCTATCTATTAAATAGCTTTGCCAGCATCTCTGACTGCCGGCGAATGGAAAGTAATGAAATAAACTGCCACAGACAGGCAGAGGCCTTGTTTACTGAACAGGCCCGTGAAGCCCTAGTTTACCCAATGAAATACAAAGGAGCCCCCAAATTTACTTTTTAAAACTAATTTTAATGGGGAAAAATTTCAGACAGGGTAAAAAATATATTTTTTTCTTAATTATAGCTACTAAATTTTCCCTCAGACTATTACCGACACATTTATACTCTATTTTTACTTTCTTCTATCTATAATAGAATAAAGTATTGTAATCGAAATTTTTTTCGACGGATTTACACTTTTAGGGATCAGAGATTCCGAAAAAACATGTTTTTACAAAATGTACGTCTATCCGTCCTCATTGTATCATTGAAAAGTGTATGAAGTTATGCTTCAAATTGAACCAAATTTTGTTTCTATGTTTTTGGCTATGGCCAGCAGGTCCTACTTGAATTTGGGGATATTTCAACGAAAGAGGGCGTTGCGATCGCGGTTTTTGTTCAATTTTCACTATTGTATCATCGAAAAGGGTATGAAGTTATGCAGATAATTGAACCAAATTTTTTTCTATGTTTTTGACTATAGCCGGCAGGTACCAGCTGAATTTGGGGATATTTCGACTAAAGGGGGCACTGCGATCGCGATTTTTGTTCGATTTTCACTATTGTATCATCGAAAAGGGTATGAAGTTATGCAGACAATTGAACCAAATTTTTGTTCTATGTTTTTGCCTATTGCCTGCAGGTACCAGATGAATTTGGGGATATTTCGACAAAAGGGGGCGCTGCGATCATGATTTTTGTTTGATTCTTGTTCGATTTTCGCTATTGTATCATCAAAAAGTGTATGATGTTATGCAGATAATTAAAACAATTTTTTTTCTATATTTTTGGCTGTGGTCTAAGCAGGTCCTACTTGAATTTGGGGATATTCCGTCGGAAGGGGGTGCTGTGTTAGCCATTTAAAGATTTCAAATTCAAAAAGATGTACAAAAAAATTAGAAATCCTAAAAGTATTTTCCGTTAAATGTTTGGCCTTGATCCGGAGAATCCGGAGCAATTTTTGTTTTGCCTCTATCTTTTTCTTTTTTAGACCGGCGACCAGGCCCCTACCTGCCAGGTTTCCCTAGCTTAACGGGTTTAGCGCCTGGCACCGGGGCGCGTAGCGCCACTGAAGAGATGCCGCATAACGGCTGGTCATTTCTGGCAGGACGGCTATGTGGAGGTCTGAGTTTTGTTCCCGTTTTTGTTTTGCTGCTAATTGATCTGATTCTTTTTGTATGGACCTGGGCTTGGCATCACACCTATACGTCATGCCATCGCTATGCAAGTTGGTCTCGTAATTTAGAACCTTGATCCGGTGACGAGACCTTCACCTGACTAGGCACCTCCAGAGGTATTATTCACAGGTAACTTAGAGGACTTTGCTCCCACGACAGCTTTTACATGCACCGGGTGCCATTAGTGTACATGATGTGAAAAAAAAGAAAAACCTGTAAGGGAAGGGGTTAATACATGTTTATTTAACTTTAAATAAAAAAAATAAAAAAATGATTACTTTTACCTGTGTTGGATTTTTTCCCCTTTCCTTTTCCCTTTTTCCGACTGTACTTAAAGGTTTCCTGTTGTTTTTGTTTTGTTGCTGGATTTTTGTTGCATTTTGTTTCGTGTTTAGGTTTCTCTCATTGCTTTTTGGTTTCTCATTTGCTGCAGTTGTTTCTGGTTTCTCATTTGTTGCTTTTATTTTGGTTTCTCATTTGTTACAGGTTTCTCATTGTGGTTTGGGTTTCTCATTTTTCGCTGTTGATTTTATACTTTGTTGCATCACTGGTAACCGTTGAATTTGTTTTCATGATTGCGCTCTAATGGCGATCAGTCCATAGATACCTTATGGCTGTTACCATGAACTCGATGAAGCTATTTGAAGACTTGGTGCGCTGTGGGGTGGGGCATGTTCCTTGGCCATTAGTCCGTTAATTACATTAACTTCCACCCTCTTAGACGCTGAAAGATCGATTTTTTTGTCACAGGAAAGAGGTGTCCTTTACACTGCTATTTTTGTTATATAAACACATGCACAATATATACATATATAATTTTTTTTTTCCCTGAAAGAGAAGGTAAATTAGGCAGAGGTTATATACACTTTGAATATAGAAATATGGTGGCTGCTGGGACTTTTATGTTTTTGCTTGTTTTTGTTGTATTAATCTATGTTTGTCTGTTTCATGTCGTCTACATTGTTCATTAGCCATCTGATCACTGCTCTACTTTTGTTTTGTAAATGTTTGTTGTTTGCAAGTTGTCTGTGCCATAGTTTTTCGTTATTAACTGTGATGTTGACCAGATGGTGTGGTTGTGTGAGCGGGCAGGACGTGAGGTAGTGTTTTGGGGACCCTAAATCCCCGCATATGCATTCTGGAGAGCTAAATTTGGTAAATCTATGTAGGTATTGTGGGAATGCTCCATGTTCTGTGTAGATTTCGCTCAGTAATTTACAGCTTATTAGTCTTTTTGTGTCTACCTTTGGGAAGTATCTATGGGTTGTCCTACCCGTGTCCCCGTAATCCCACTCGAACTGCCATTGTTTCATTGTTAGCTCTTTTAATATACGTTTAAGGTTTGATATTGGTCTTTCTATGTGGTAGGGTCTATCATTTTTATTATTTTTAGCCGCTTCCTTTGCTAATTCGTCGGCATCCTCGTTTCCTTGGATGCCAATGTGTGCCTTAACCCAATTAAATTTAAATTTGTTGTTTGATTTTCTTATTTTGTTTTGTATGTCTGCAATTAGTTTTACTCTGTTGAATGGTTTGCTGAGTGCTAGTATTGCTGATAAGCAGTCCAAGCGAATGCTATAATCCACCCCTGTTTCGTTGCCCCATTCTGTTGCCTTTAGTATCGACAGTAGTTCGGCTTGGAAGACGCTGTTATGTTTCCGCAGTGGTGTTGACTATAGTTTAATTTTTTTGTCATTTTTGTATGCTACGAAAGCCGATCCCGTAGCGCCTGATTCCAATTTTGAGCCGTCTGTATAAATTGTTATATCTGTTTCATTGTAGCCTATATTTGGTTCTGTTGTGTCCGCTGGATGCGTTTCCCATATGTTTATTTTGCTATCGTAGTCTGTTGGTTGAATTGTATTACCGTATAATTTACATGTTTCTCTTAATCTTATTATTGTTCCATATGTTGCTTCATATATGACCTGTAGGTGTATTGGAATCAGGCCCGCCAGTACCTGAAGGGCCGCTGTTGGGGCAGTTTTGTATGCCTTGACTATGGTCAGCAGAAAATGTCTTTGGCAAGTGGTTAGGACCTGTTTGCTTCTGACATTTAATTTGTGTCCCCAGATTGGGGCTGCATATGTTAACACTTTTTCCACTACTGTTCGATACCAAATTTTTATGATGTCTGCTTTTATTCCCCAACCTCTTTTTGCCATTTGTCCCAGCATACTGAATGATTTGCGTACTTTGGTTGTTTGGTGCTGGCAATGTGGCAGCCAGTTTAGGTTTCGGTGTATTATGACTCCTAGATATTTGATTTGGTCTTTACCTTCTAGATCCTTGTCCTCTAATTTGATTCCCTCTATCTTTCCCGAGACTTGATCTGGGAGGTTGTGTAAGCGAGGTCTGTTTAGATACAGTAGTTCTGTTTTTTCCTTGTTTAGCGTAAGATTGTTACTTTTTAACCAGTTGTTGAATTCTTCTATTATTTTATTTGCTAAGATTACCAGTTGTTCTTTGGTTTCTTTAAATTAAAGTCTAATAATGCTTAAAGTGATAAAAAACATAACACGAAATATTTAAAAATACCTTTTTAATGTAGATTACATATGTTTCGTTCGCTCTATCGGCGATATGTTCAGATCGAAATGATAAATACAATATTCTCGCATATTTTTGAAAATGGTAAACGTAAACCACGAGATCGCATGTCCAAGGCAAGCATGTGCTTAAATTGGTCAAACTGGGCAACGTGAAAATTATTATTTGTTTTTATTTTTATTGCTTTTTCAATCTGTCGATCATCGCGTGCCAAATTTTAGCTAATTCAAAAGAAGCGGCTTCGTTGCAAATGTTATCTTTTCGCAAATATATTTCTATTTATTCACGGATAACGGATGGGAAATAGGTTCTTGATTGAAAAATTATTTTACTATTCTTGAAATCAATCTGCCCCTTTCTATATTGTCTGGCTAAGGCAGTAGTTCTGTCATATTTGATATCTGCCATATGTTCTTTTATCCTTGTTTTAAATTTTCTGTTTGTCATTCCTATATAGTATTGTACTGTTCCATCTGCCTTGGGAATGGGACTTCATAAACACCGGAAAGTTGATCAGGTTCTATTGGATCTGTTTTTCTACATACTATGTTTTTTAATTTTGTGAAAGTTTTTACAATAAGGCAGATATTAAATTTTCTAAGTTTATCTTTTAATCTTTCGAAGAATCCTGGAAAATATTGTAAAGTTGATACTTTTGAGTTTCGTTCATTAAAAATTATCTTCTTTTTATTATCTATGCTCGTAATTAACACTTTACCGACCGGCCGTTGATTAATCAACGGCCGGTCGGTAAAGTGTTAAAATTAAAATTTTAGATTTCCCACCGCTTTTAAATGAAGAATATTTTTATCAAGGGATTTGTCTCGTGAAAGCTAGTATACATTTATCTTCATATTTACTGGTGTGAAAGACGCTTCATTGCCAGTAAGTCTAGTGATCTAAAAATATGCCACCGGTCGTTAATGTGTTAATTTATTGATGGTGCTGTTTTTGTATCCGTTATTTCTTGCGATGTTACGTATTTTATTTATTTCGTTATTTAATTGATTAGGGGTACAGACAGTAAAGGTTCTTCTAATAAAATGTCTAAAGGCAGAAACTTTATAGGAAAAAGGTGCTTGAGCGTTATTAGGAATAGTGATTGATTAGTTATTGATTTTCTATATACCGTATGCTCTATGCTATGGTGGGTTTTGATTAACAGTACATCCAAATAAGGTAGTGAATTATTTTATTCAATTTCCAAAGTGAATTTAATCATAAAATCAAGGCTATTGATATGATCAAGAAAGCTATTAAGTGAGGTATCTATGTGTTGCCAAATTATGAAAATATCGTCTACGTATCTCAACCATGTATGAGGGGTATAATCTAATTTATTATAAACTAGCTAACCCGCCCGGCGTTGCCCAGGCCCGAGATATTAATAATCTGTTCTATACGAATATGACTTAAATCTGTAAGACTATCGAAATCAAGTCGAATTAGGCAAACCCCGTCATAATCGGGCTCATAAAACCCAAGATCGGAAAGCGCATCTGGCTGTCGAAAGTGCAACTAAAATATTTAAGGCTATAGATATCAAGTTGAATGAGCCAAACCCCGTCGTAATCGGGCCCATAGAATCAGAGATATTCTTATAGTTCCACCTTCCACCGCCAGAGGGCGCAGTTTGTTTTTAAAGAGGCCTTTTTAGAACACTCGACCCAACCAAATTTCCTAGTAGAATTGAAATTTAACCACAGGTAAACATTGTCAAAATAGTGGAAATCGCGAAAGTGGGTTACGTAAACGATCGGTTTCGAATGGGTTAATGTAGATATTTTTTAAAACTCAACGGTGCGTGTTGAAGAAAATGAACATATCTATGATCTGGAGTCTACTGTTTGTCCGTACTCTAATTTCCCGAGTCGATGCCGATTTTTAAATCTGGATCGAAAAACGAAAATAGCGTGAGTGAGTTTTGGAAAGGATTTTTTTTCGTAGGGTTAAAATTAAAATTTTTCAAAACGGATACCAGATTTTAAAAAACAAAGGGATGTAGATTAGGCGCGGTACTTTTAGTTTTTCGTATCTTGTTTATAAACGCCAATTCGGATTTTTAAAGATAGGAGAAATAGTTAAAAAAGCGAAATTTACTTACGGTAAAAAACGTTTTTGAAAGGGTTAACGTGATTTCTTTTTAAACTAAAGGTTTCAGCCTAAAACCGATAAAACGTAGATGTCTTTAGGTGTGTTTGCTTTTTGTTTGGTTATTTTAGAGAGCCGATGCCAGATTTTATATATCGCAGAAAATCGGAATTCGCAAAAGAGAGTCCTGCGCACGAATTTTTTTTGCATGGTTAATATTCGTATTTTTCAAAAACAAATACAGATGTCGAAAAAAAAAATGTAGATATTGTCTGGTATTTTCAGTTTTTCGTACCTTTTTCTGAATCGCCAATGCGAATTTTTAAAAATTACCAAAATCGCAAAAATTGCAAAACGGTATACAGAAAATATACTTTTTCGAAGGGTTAATTTTTGTATTTTATAAAACCAAAGGTGGCTTTGAAAAGGAAAAAGTCAGTTCTTTAATTTGGGGACCTACGTTTTTCCGTATCTTTTGTATTCCGGTGGATGCAAGGCTCGGGAAACAGGAAAAAATAAAAAACATGAATTCAATGCTTTTTGAATTTTTTTTTTTGAAAGGTTTAAGTGTAATTTTTTTTCAAACCAATCAGATCGTTCGAAACGTAAAAGTATGTTCTTTTAGAATATGTAGACGATTTTTCCGTATTTCTAGCCGTTCGCCCATGGCGAATTTAGAAAAACTAAAAAAAAAAAAACGGGATGACATGGGCTTTCTTTCTTTTATTCCCGAAGATACGGATATTGGTTTCTGAGCTAGCTTCGGAAGAATGACTTTTTATTTGTGATCGTTGATCAGTTTTTAATTAATAACTACTTTAATTTTCAAAATTTTAAAATTCTGAGACTCGGGTACACCAGGAGAGTGCTTGAACTACCTAAATCTAAAATTTCAGGCCTCTAGGTGGGCTAGATTTTGCTAGCCATCGCCAACAGACACACACACACACTTACAGAGAGAGAGAGACACTCAGAGCGAAACTTTATTTTATTAGCATAGATAATGTTTTCTTAATTATATCATAAGCTTTATCATCATAAACATTACATTTTTTTATTTAATCTGCTATCATGTTTCGTTGGTGTTTAGTTGTGCACAAGACAGATCAACTAATATAAAAAGTCTTAAAATGTAGTGTTTACCAGCTATCATTAAACTTTTCTACCGAGTTACTTAATTTTTAGATGTAATAAAATCGATGTTTTTTAATAAGGTAGTTTTAGCGATATATTTATTTACTTTAAAAATATTAGTATCAAACCTAATAAGTTTCACCATCAAAGAGAAATGCCACATAAAAATAGCAAATAAAACCATTATGCAAGAATATTAAAAGGAAAAATACCAACGTTAAAAATGCACAAATAATACACAAAAAAGCATCAAACAGCTGTTTCGAATTCCCAAGCGAGATTCTCCTTCAGGGCGATAAAGAGCAAAGCTCAGCGTGCGAGTAAAAGCAAGACTGGGCAAAACGGCAGAGAGGCTGTGACTCATATACCCGATGCAGGTAGAGAACGCGCCAAAAGCAACCAATGAGAAGAAATCAGCATGAAACAACTGAGTGTCTCTACTTGCTTTGCTATTTGTTGCACGGAAGAAGAATCTCACTTTAGGATTCGAAACAGCTGTTTGCTGCTTTTTTGTGTATTATTTGTGCATTTTTAACGTTGGTATTCTCCCTTTTAAAATTGCACATAGCTTAATATAATCACCAAATTATACTTCTTAAATACAGAAAAATTAATACATATTTATCTTCGTTAATATTTAGAACATTAAATATATAAGTATATGTTTCCATAAATACATAAAGTACTTTTAGAAACTTGAATTATCGATTATTTAAATGAAATAACAATTAACAACTGTAAAAATGTATCCTATTTAACATCTTGTTTATTTAACTACATCACAAAACTCATTTTCAGTAAGTCATGTGAAAGTTGTTGTCATATTTATGCACACAAGGAAACTGGATTTATCAGCACGGTCTTAACACTTTGTTGTCCGGCGATTTTGTACGAAATCTTGATTTTAAAACAATAGAAGCTCCGCCCTCTTCTGAAAGTCTTTCGTTAAATGATTTCTAGATAGGTATTTTCAAGTTTATGCGTCAGTAAATATCATTCAGTGTTGAATTCAGGGGGTGGCCCGGGGGTGACATTCCCTCCCGGAATATTGAAATCCCCCCCTGGAAGATTTGAGATTTTATGCTTTTTAATGTTTAAAAAATGCAATTCTCCCTCCATCCCCCCCATTCCCCCCGGAACTCTATAATGCCCCCCCCCCCCACCTTGGGAGAAACAGAAATCCCTCCCGGTGAAAACTGTCTGAATTCAACACTGATATCATTCAATATACCATTGGGGCACTACGCAATCATTTAAAAAACAGCTTAACACAAAATTTTAAAGAAAGATACCAATTATAATTATCGACAAGAGACACTATAACACTGCCAAGAGAGCAACAATCAGATTACGAGGTACGGCGACCGCGGAACATATTTCAAAAAATAATTATGCTAAATAATATATTAATAATCACATTGTTAAGTGGCTCCAATACTCGTTGATCCTTATTAACCCTTTGACGGTAACAGGTTTCGCGTAGCTTTGACGTTTTAATAATAGTATTTTCGTATGTTTATATTTCTGTTATTTAGTCGCAAAATGTTTATTATTTAATAAAATCTAATAGTACTGCGCTGAAATACTGGTGTTCAAATTAAAAAACTGTACAAAACATGCATATTTTCAACGACGTATGTCGCGTAGTCAATGACTTAGTAAGTCAATGAACAATCAGATATTTAAAACGAAAGTTATAGCAAAGACCAGGGCCACACTAGTTATGGTGCTTTTTTAAATACATTTTTATTATTTGGTAAAGCTTGGGGGAAATTCGGGTAATGTTTTAATCTTTGATAATGCACGACCAAAATAATAATAATAATAATAATAATAATAATAATAATAATAATAATAATAATATGCATTAAAAGTTTTTTTAATTAAGTTTTTTAAAAATATAACAAACTCAGGAGTTTTTACAATACGTTTTACTAGTTTAGTTAAACAGCTATTTGATGAATGGATACTGGGTATTCTTTCTTTAAAACATTTTCAATTTATACACTGTAAGAGTTTAACTAAAAAAAGACGAAAAACCTTTTTATTGAAAACCCTGGGATAGTTTCAACTAAATTTTGTTTATATCTGTTACTAAAAATGCGGTTTGTATGCGGGAGATTTTATGCTCAGAAAGCTATGTGAAATAAAATGTTGTGTAATGATCTCTTTATAGGATTTCTGAAACAATAAGCGTCCAATTTTATTACGAGCAGCCTACTATTTTTTCTACTAGACAGAAGAAGACAAAAATTCTCTTGTTAAGCTTGGATCATTTTATATTTGTGTACGTTTTTAAATCCTTAATTTTCAGAATAACGTAAAGCAAACAATAAACTCAATCGTTTTCCATTAATATAACAATTTACACCACAAAAAAATAATTCTTTTAATAGTATATAAATTTTCGCACAGAACATCTACTTATATGTAAACATAAATAGTAACAACTCTGGTAAATTCCTTACAACCTAGTGAGGGATTAATGCACGCAAAATGTCCTGAAATTTTAATCACAGACTGCTTCATTTGGTGAATCTTATAGTTACAACATACAGTGGTGGCCAGAAGTGTGGACATTTTTTGAAAGTTTCATGTTTTTCAACTTTGTGTGCTTGTAGAATATACTAATTTTCCCTTAAATACAAACGTTTATATATCAAATTGAAGGTAATTTAATGTAGAATTTAATAATAAAAACAGTATTACAATATCTGTATTACAAAAAAAGTTATGCAACTAATAGTAAGATCTATCTTAGATTTGCATTTTTTTAAAGTGATACTTACACAATCAATACTTAGTAGAATAACCCTTATTTTTTAAGACAGCTTCACAGCGTCTTTTCATCGAGTGAACGAGTGTTTGGAGTTCATCTTTCTTAATCACATGGTGCCAAGAATCAATTATAGCTTCAATAAGTTGTCTTTTATTGGATGGACTTTTTTTCGTACAAGAATTTTCAACGTCGCCACAAATTTTCAATTGGATTGAGATCAGGGCTGTTTCCTGGCCATGGTAATATATCTATGCCTTTATTTTGAAACCATGCTTTGCATACTTTTGCTGTGTGGCATGGAGCTGAATCCTGCTGAAAAATAAATGGTGCGTTGTTGGGGAAGAGATCCCTGATGGAAGGTATCAATTTTGGTTCCAGGACAGTTTCGATGTATTTTTTGGCATTCAGGATGCCATCAATCACTTGAATTCGGCCCACACCATCTGCAGACATACATGCCCAAATCTTACATTTGTTAGGTTTTTTGTAGTTGCTTCAATGCAATCAGGATGAAGTGCTTCTCCTACTCTACGTCTCACGTATTTTCTACCATCACTAGCAGAGAGCGATATTTTACTCTCATCGTTCCAGATTACTTGCTTCCATTGATTTTCTGACCATTTAATGTGTTCTTTTGCCCATTTCACTCGTTTTTCGCGTTGCTTTTTATTTAAATATGGTTTTTTCCTTGGAATTCTAGCTTGTAGTCCAAATCCTGATAACCTTCTTCTTATTGTTCTTGAACTTACTGCAATACCCGCTGCATTCATTTCACATCTAATGGCATCTGATGAAAATTTTTCTATCTTGAAGGCATAGTCGTTTAATTTTTCTATCGGCAGTAGCACTTGTGCATTTTTTTCGGCCTGATTTGGCCTTATTTTGCACTGCTTTCGTTTTTTTCATAACGTAAACAGAACTTTCGTACACCAGAACAAGTCACTGAACCATCAACTTGTCTTGCAATTTCAGCATTAGAGAGGACATTTTCTCTCAATATGACAATTCGGCTTCTTTTTGTAGATGTCCAATTAGCTCTTCTTGTTGATGACATTGTTTAAAATTATTTTAATTTAAAAAAAAGGACTCTAAATATTCAAAAACAGCAACACTATATTTAATTGTACTAGTATGCATCATTCCGCAAAATATTTCCACAACAATAACTCTTTTACCATCCAAATAAACTAAACTATAGTTACAGACATTTGATTTGTCCTCAGAACAGTGTTTGTGATTGGCTAGTACGCTTTTATTACAAAACATGTTCTTATTCAAAACGATTTGTGTTTGTTTGTTCTACTAAAATAAGCATAATTTTTTTTGTAATACTGTTTTTATTATTAAATTTTACATTAAATTACTTTCAATTTGATATATAAACGTTTGTATTTAAGTGAAAATTAATATATTCTACAAGCACACAAAGTTGAAAAACATGAAACTTTCAAAAAATGTCCAAACTTTTGGCCACCGCTGTAGATGCCAACAAATCTTAATTATTCCGGAGTCTGATGCTAGACAAACATCTTTTCAACCGGAAATTTTTTTTAATCAATTTTTTTTAAAAGAAACCTAATGAATACCTTATTGAAACAAGACATATTTCCTTATATACACTTTTCGGTTTTAAACATATTTGTCTTAGATTAGACTCCGGAATAATTAAGAGATGTTGGCATCTATGGTTACAATTTCAAATCGATCAAATTTAAATTTTGTGCACCATTACTTTTGGATTAGCTTTCTTCAATAGGATTTTCTGATAGATTGTAAACTGATGATACCAAAGCATTTTTTTCTATCTAGCTGTCTCCTGTTGGATTTTTCACGTAGAATAAAAGCTGATAGTACAAAGACAAAGTTATTAGTTTTCAACTAAATTCCTCAGGCAGATTAAAAACTTTTAGTTATCAGCGTTCTGTTGTTCGATTTTCTTGATATATCCCTGGAAAAAGAAATAATAAAAACTTCTGCCGCAAATCATCGTTTAAAAATATAACTGGACTGGTACCAACCGATTCGTAATAACGTCTGCTAATTAATTTTATTCCTAAATTAGACTTCGGGTGTACTCTACATACTGAAATCGTAACAAATATTAAAATTTTCAATACTAACACGACGAACTAACTAATTTCGACATCCTATTTGAATTCTTCGGTAACTTTTACTTTCGGCTGTCAAACTGGAAGTTATTCTGTCAAGTAGTTTAGGAATTATGTAGACTTAAAATTTGGAACTCCTCATGTTACCTACAAAACATTCAACAGAAATCAATTTCGAGAAGCGAAATAAATCACTCTGCTAAACTGATTTTGAGTTTTGTTGAAAAAACCACCCGTATTGTTTGCAATATATTTTGCAATACTTAAAATTATATTTAATATTAAACTTACCTAGAATTTTACTCAAGTTTTAGAAAAATATTTCACACTAGAATTTTTATTCAAAACCATTTTTTGCTCAGAAAGCTATGAGAAATACAAGGTTGTGCAATAGTCTCTTTATAGGATTTCTGAAACAATAAACGTCCAATTTTATTACAAGCAGCCTACTATTTTTCTACTGGAAAGAAGAAAATAAAATTATCTTGTTCAGCTTGGATCATTTTATGTCTGTGTACGTTTTTAAATCCTTAATTTTCAGAATAACATAAAGCAAACAGTAAACTTAATAGTTTCCATTAATATAATAATTCACACCAAAAAAGAATTATCGTTTTAATAATATATAAATTTGCGTACATAAAGTTCATTTACACGTAAACATAAAACAGTAATAACTCTTGTGAATGCCTTACAACCTAGTGAGGGATGAATGTTCACAAAAATAAAGTCCTGAAAATTTAAACATAGGCTGCGCTTGGTATGGTGAATCATGTAGTTACAATTTCAAATCAATTAAATTAAAATATTGTACCATTCCTTTTGGATTAGCTTCCTTCAACAGGATTTTCAGGTAGATTGCAAATTGATGATACCAAAGCATTTTTTTTTCTTTTTTATCTAGCTGTCTCCTGTTGAATTTTTCACGTAAAATAAAAGCTGGTAGTATACCAAAACAAAGTTATTAGTTTTCAACTGAATTTACCAGGTAGATTGCAAACTTTCAGTTTTCAGTGTTTTGTTATTGGATTTTCTTGATATGTCCGTGGAAGAAAAATAAAACCTTTTGCCGCAAATCATCGTTTAAAAATGTGACTGGACTGGTACCAACCGATTCGTAATAACGTCTGCTAATTAATTTTATTCCTAAATTAGGTTTCTGGTGTGCTCTACATACTGAAATTATAACAAATATTAAAATTGGCAATACTAACACCTAATTTCGACATCATATTTGAACTCTTCGGTAAATTTTACTTTCGGTTATTAAACTGGAAGTTATTCTGTCAAGTAGTTTAAGAATTATGTAGATGTAAAATTTGGAACTACTCATGTTAAATTAATTTTTATTAGTTGCAAAACACATTGCATTACATATTTTTTCTTTCATAACTCAAAAAGTACTTGGCGGAAGAGGTTTTTTTTTAATTAATATTCGAAGAAACTACCCACAAAACATTTAACAGAAATTGATTTCTAGAATTGTTAATTATAAGAATCCAAAATTACAAATAACTCCGCCAATTAGTTTTTTAGATTTGTTTAGAGAACTACCCGTATTGTTTGCAATTTGTTTTGCAATGATTAAAATTATATAATATTTAACACTAAACGTACCGGGAATTTTAAGTTTTAGAAAAATATTTCACACCAGAATTTTTATTCAAAACTGTTTCATTTTCATATTTAACTTACTTCTACTTTATTTATGTTTTATTTATTTTATAAAGAAATTTCCGGTTCGAATTAAAATATTTTCATTTTTTACAGGTGAAATGACTTTGCGCCTGATATATTTAGTGTTAATATTAGGAGTTCCGAACTTTATGTATGCATAATTTCTAAACTATTTTACCGAATGTATTCCCGTTTGGTATTTGAAGGTAAAATAGACGGAAGAACCTAAATAATATGTCAAAATTAGGTGTCAGTACTGCAAATTTTTAAAGTTTCCACAACTTAAATATGTCGACAGCATCCGATGCAAAATTTAAGTATAGAATTAATTAATACACACGATGATTTGCGGCAGAGTTAGCAAGGAATTATACCCTTTTTTGCGAGTACCTGCGAAAATTAGCTGTATCAAATCATATTTTTCAGTTTTCAGCTGTCTGCAGATGGATTTTACAGATAGAACTGAAATTGACTAGTACAGGGTTCGTATGCCTTTTCCACAATTTTTAATATAAATTTTTGCCTCATTTAAATGCAGAAATGTACACTACTTGACATTGAAAATGCAACACCAAGAAGGAGCGGTCAGAAAAGTGATGGAACTCGACAAACAGAGAGAGACAGCAGCGAACAATAAGTGATCTTTATTTCGAATTGGTATTCATAATACAGGGCGAGAACAGCGTCGACTCAATAGAATGTAGAACCACCGTGAACGGCGATACACGAAGCAACACGTCTAGGCACAGAGTCAATGACAGTACGGATGGCATCCTGAGGAATTGCTCTCCATTCCCTGTCAATCATTTGCCACTGTTCGTTTTCTGAACGCAGCAGTGGCAGGGTCTCCAAATGGCATCCAATCACATCCCAAATGTGTTCGTTTGGTGAGAGATCAGGAGAGTACGTTGGCCAGGGAAGCATCTCTACACCTTGCAGCGCACGTTGGCTGATGTGAGCAGTGTCCGGTCAGGCATTATTCTGCTGATAAAGGGCATTGGGCACCCCTGAAGGTAGGGGAGTGCCACCGGCTTCAGCACATCATCCACGTATCGTTGGGTCTTCATAGTGCTCTGAATACGAACTAGAGGTGACCTGGAATCTCACGCAATTGCGCCTCAAACCATGATGCCGCGTTGTCGCGTGGTGGGCGTTCCACAATTGCTGCCGGATTAGACCTGTCTCCACGTCGACGCCACACTCGTACGAGGCGACTATCACTGGAGAAACAGAAGCGTAACTCATCTGAGAACACGATCCTGTGCCATTCCGTCGTCCATATTGCCCTAGCCCGGCACCATAGCAAACTTTGACGTCTATGCTGTGGGGTCAATGGCAGTCTTCGTAACGGACACAATGTGTGCAGGCCATTAGCAATCAATCGACGAGAAATGGTTCTGGTCGATATGAAAACATCCAGGGTCTTGAACCCGCTGCAAAATGGAGTTAGAAGTGGGTTACGGGTTTGCCACCGCTTGTCGACGGATGCGTCGATCCACGCATGCTGACGTCACTCTGGCTGCACTGGCTTCCCTCAAACTTGCTACATTTCCTCGTTCCAACCATCTTCGCCACAGTCGGTGCACTGTGGACGCACCCAGGTGTGTCTCAGCTGCGATTTGCCGTATGGACTAACCTGCCCTTCTCAGTCCAATCACCATGCCCATCGTAAATTTGTCTGTCTGCTCGAACTGCCTCCGTTGACGGTAGCCTGGCATTTTTTGCTATTATATGCGCCCACTGAGACAAGAACAAATTTTGTATGATGATGTCCCTAGCAGAAGTAACGCAGGGGTGATTGTGTTCCGGTATTTTGTACACCACTAAATTTATATAGCAATATGTTTCTTCTTTAATTGATAAATTCTGCAATGACATACTAAGAATATTGCTATATAAATTTAGTAGTGTACGAAATACCGGAACACAATCACCACTGAGTAACGGCACGAATACTGTCCATTCTGCATGTTCCTTCCCTTATATCTTATTCAACGTGCGCTGGAGAGCTGCGCATTTCACATTGTTTGAATAACTCGGTGACGTGCGTCTACCCTGAAATTTGCATAAATTTCTGGCCACTTCTTCTTGGTGTTGCATTTTCAATGTCGCGTAGAGTACTGCGAATCCTGCAATTAAATATGACGCCAGCAATTTCTGCTATTTAAATATTAAATAGAAAAATTCTATTAAAAAATTGTGGTATACCGTATGAACCCTGTAGTATTGAAACTATTTTTTCAGTTGTATATTTATTAAATAATTTAAGTTCTTTTATTTCCCTAGTTTAAAATTAAGTTTTAACATGAAGAATATACGTATACAATATTTTCTCAGTGATTTCTGCTAAAATGAAAATGCTAATATACAGGGTTATTCTAAATGATGGACCCATTTTCAAAAAATTGTATTTATTAAAGTGCAAATCCAAAATGAACAAACATTATACCAATGAAAGAGGAGGCTTCAAAGTTTGTTTTAAGACATTATAAATGTTCAATGTGTCCACCGTTTGCTGCACGGTAAACATCTACGCGATAGCCAAACTCGTCCCACACACGAGAAAGCGTATCTGCTGTTACTGAGTGCACGGCTTTCAAAGCGGTGATGGTTCCATAGGTGGCCGGTAGAGGTCGCGCGGCAATCGGCCACTGGGAGCTGAGTGCACTGCTGCCCTGCACTCAATAACCGCAGATACGCTTTCTCGTGTGTGGGACGATTTTGGCTATCGCGTAGATGTTTGCCGTGCAGAAAACGATGGACACATTGAACATTTATAATGTCATAAAAAAAACTTTGAAACTTTCTCTTTTCATGGGTATAAAGATTGTTCATTTTGGATTTGTACTTTAATAAATACAATTTTTTGAAAATGGGTCCTTCATTTAGAAAAACCTTGTATAGTTTTAAAAAGCCAAGTAAAAAGGATTGTGCTTATTAAAAGTACATGTCTGAGGAAATAATCTGATAATATCAAAATAGAGCCCAACTAACGTGAATAAATTTTATTAAATTTTTAAATTGGAAGTGTGGGGGTTATAGAACATTAAAACTAGAGATCGGCCGAAAGTTCGTTTTCAGCCCAAAATCCCACTTTCGGTTTCATTAGAAATTTTCAGTTTCATTAGAAAACCAGCCGAACTTTCGGTGCATAACGAAACCGTAGTTGAGTATCATAAAAGCAACCCGTGCACAATGCTTTCAGATAATTTTTAGGTGCGTTCGTAATTATATAAATACGTAGCACCTATAGTCGTCGTTTGGTCCGTCCGTCTGTCCGTCCGTCTGTCTGTCTGTCTGTCCGCATATAACAACGCAAAAACTACCCAACCAAATGGTTTGCAATTTAAAATATATTATCTTTGCAGAATTTTGTCGAGACATTTCAAATTTTATTAAAATCGAATCAAAACTTTAGGAGATATTAATAAAAATATTTATTAAGAAATTTGAATTTTTTTTTTAATCTGTGCTTTCTTGTTATAGGAGCTTCCGAGGTTGAATCGTCAAGCGACCGAGATACTTATTTTATGACAGAAATTAATCTGCAGACGATATAATTCATTTCACAGAATTAAAAATCATTAAGATCTGAATATTTATATAACTAGCTGATACATATATATCTGAATATTTATATAACTAGTTAAGATATTTGTATGAAGAGTGTCATAAAATATATACTTAACTAGCTGTTTAACCCGTTCTATGCACGGGATATCATGAATTTAATTCTAAAACGTGCGTACGAACGCACCTCGTTTGTAACGTTTGACGTACAATTTCCAACTTGTTATTTATATTATCATTGTTTGATGATTCGTACAGTATTGATGACAACAAAGTACTTGGTAATAACAATAACTGTTCATTTTTTGTAATAATAATGAAATAAAACATAATGTGTATGACTAAATTATATTTATAGAAGTTGAATTTGTACCTACTGGATCTGAATGTCACACATTCTGCAAAAATCATATATCTTATTTCTATAGTCAACATCCCTTTTTCTATGCGCTTACAAAAAGCAGAATAATAAATAAATATGCGAAAGGTTTTTGACATAGTTTTTGACATAGTTATTGCATGATTCACATTTCATTCAAACACATTGTTTGATTAATTATTGCAGTTAATTAAAAATTAATGAAAAGTTGTATCAGCAAATAATCCGAAAATTGCAATGCGAAATCCTCGAACATGTCCACTGGTTTATTGTTATTTTTTTATTTGTAATTATTTTATACTTGCATTTATTTCTACAAGAAGAAAACAATTTTTTTTCGAAGCATGTTTATGAAACTTTTTGTACCGTGATCAATCAATATATATTTGCTAGCTGTTTAACCTGTTCTACGCTCGGGAGTTCATGAATTTAATTCTAAAACCAAAATTAAAAATAAAAATCTGTACAACCAAATGTATGTATGCAATATGTAGAAAAATATTTTTCTACTACTGTGCATTTTTTAATGAAATTTAATTTATTGCTATGGCAGCAGACGATAAAACGATATCTTTCGAATAAGGAAATAAATTGAATAAAAAGTTTTGTTGATGTTTGTGATAAAATGTTTTTCTTTATTTTTTAGAAAAAGGTAATAATTAAGCCCAATTAAATAATCTCTAATTATTTACATGCGAGGTAAAAGAATTACCGTAATACCCTCTACAGCTTCTTAGTATTGCAGCATGGCGTACGTAATATGTATATCTCACATTGCAGTAAACATTTAGAACTGATTAGAACTCCCACGATTACGAGTTAAACATAAAAAAAAGGCAAAAATTTGTCAAAAAACATAAAATTAAAAAAAACTACTTAATCGTTCATGGGCCCCCTACCAGCAAATTTCCTAGCCCTACGCCCTGTGGTTTCCGAATTTTTGAGGTTACATAGATATATACGCGCTAATTTTAATAGGGTAGATAATATATTTTCCGCTAAAAATAGCCCCTTTTTTCTATTTAACAATTTTCTTGATTATTGTTTATAATCAACTACTTATTACAATTACTGTTTATACTGCTACATTTGTGTATTGCAAAAAATGTCAATTAAATTCGACTTCACTACTTTTAAAATGTAAGCTCAGTATTTTAAATGTTTAATATTGATTTTTATGAAGTTTTCTATATTTACGTACATTTTATTACTGCAATTCTGAGTCATAGACACTTTTTTAAATGTTCCGTCTTGAGGAAGAATGGAAAAATAGCGGTTTATATTTTTGGTCAAAGCATCCCTTTCAACTACCACCCTTCGTTACGTGCATATATATTTGAACACTAATAAAAATTTATAGATTTTTTTTTAAAGAAACAGAGGATTACCTTTTGAAGATTTTGTCTCGAAACAGATGTTTGTGCTGATGGTTCTTGTAAAATTTTTACGCAAGCAAACACTCTTTAAAACTATTGAAATGTTCATGAATTATCAAATGCAATTGTGCGTTTTAATGAATTTTAAAATGTCGTTGTATAAAGATAGCATAAGAAAATCAAAATAATGTTCACAGTTCATTTCCAACCAATTACTTCTATGTAAGTAAAACAAATTATGTATCTTTCGAGTAAAATGCGTAATCTAATTTAATGTTGCTTTTCAAGTATAAACAATTTGATAGTAAAATGTTAATTGTTTAAAGATACGATTATAGCTAAAAATATTTATTACGCACAATTTTATGTTCCAAAATTCTTCATTTCTGACAGATTAATAGTTTAAAGTTTCTTTTGGAATAGTGTCGTTTTCGTTTTCGCCCAAAACTCGGCGAAAGACCGAAATTCGGTTTCAGCCTGAAAAACTATTTTCTGTCGATCTCTAATTAAAACTATTAAAATGAAACTTTCGTCATTAATGATTAAAATGATTCATAAAATTCATAAAATGAATTATTAATTAATTAATGAATTATTAATTCATAAAATGAATTATTAATTAATTAATTAATTACTAATTCATAAAATGAAACTTTCTTCATTAAAGTAAAAAGAAAGAATCGAGGTATATCGTGAGAAATAGAGTGTTAATAGTATTAAAAGTTCTCTATTCCAGACACTTTTTCTGAAGAAAGATTTATTAAATGAGATATTGGCATTTTCTTTTGATATTATTTTTATGAAAATAAATGAGAAAAGTCAATATTGTTTTGTATGTCATTTTAATGTCAAAGCCATCTCAATATTTCTTTTTCATAACAGAAGAGAGATTTTCATTATGATAATGTATTTCAGCGCATACGCTTCACAATCATGTTTTAAGTTTCTGACTAAACTTAGTTCATTCATGTGAGTGAAAAGAACAAGATAAATTATTCATATTTAATGCACATAGCACACACAAAATTTTCAGCATGCATCTTAGCATGCATTTTAGCACACTTTTAGCAAAATTATGTTTAACCTTATGACCAAACATAATTGATTCATATGATATATTTTGCATAGATGCATCGCAGTAACGGTTTAATATAGTTCGGGTGCATTTCTTTTTTCCAGGTTTACTTCTTGATTTTTTGTGTTAGTTTTCGCACTGAATTGCTAATAACCATATGCATGAAACGATATTTAGAAAATAGTGGATAATAACACAATGCTAACTAGAATATGTTTAAACAATGAGTTCTGCATAAATAAGAGTTTTGTTTAATATGTATTTTCTAAAGTATGAATATAAAAATTACCAGATATTTGTTAAAATACATACGATATATTCTGAATATTTGTAATTAATGAAATTATTAAGAATCATTAAATGTGGAGATAAATAAATTTGAATAAGATGTAAATTATTTATAATATAAAGAAAAATACATAAAAGTAAACTAACATCAAAATATGTGTACAATCTTAATACAATCTTCTGTATTGTGATTATATATATACATGTAAATTTATCTATTAAGCGATATTTAAATATAAATCTAGTGAAAATATCATAAATATTTCCAGTGTTTTTAAACTAATAGTGTTTCAAAATCACTATTTTTTTTTTTTTTTTTTTTTTTTTTTTTTTACATAAATGAACACTAAAACATAATTAGATGTGCAAATAAACACAAGAAAAATTTACTCATTCGGAATGTTACAAACAGATTCGTCACTTCTTCCAAGAAACTTATTAAATAATATATCCTAATAATATTATAAATCTGATTGTGTGCAAATGTTAGGCTGAAGCCAGCGTCAAAATGAAGCATTTAATTATCCTGTATCTTTGCATATAAGTTGATTATAACCCTCAAATGAATATAGGCTGGTTTTCGTTTATTTTATTTCAATATTTTTCTTAAAAATTAAAATTTTCATTATTTTCATACAGAATAAATGGACATTTTTTTCGTATATTTTAAAATGGTTGGTTGGTTTGGTTGGTTTTGCAGCTTTTTCTTAAAATGGTTAAATTTATTTTACCGTTGCTAATACTTTATCGTTGCCAATATAAAATAAAACCCCTGAGTAATAATTTTTAATCAACAATTTATTTTCAAGTGAAAATTTTCCACGTGAAAAATGAAAAGGAAATGAATTATTTAAGAATTAAACAGAATATGAAATGATGTCATATTAGAAATAAAACGTGCGTTTTCAAATATTTGATAATAATACAAAGTGCATAAATACGAGTAAGTATGGAAAGCAAGCGAATATGATGTCATATATAGAAAAATAAAACAGATTTGTTTTGATGTTGAAATAAAATGATCTTGGGTTATCAAATTATTTGTGATTAATTTCTCTTTTTTTTTCTTTTTCTTTTTCATATGAAAGGAATTATTTTAAATAAAGATTGTAAATTAAAGTTCTGTGTTTTAAATGAAATGAGTGAAAGATTTATATTTTTAATGAATTAAATACGAATGATGGGATAGGTTGGAAATTTATCGTATGCACACGGCTAACATAAAGATACCATATTTTTAATTTAAATTTTAAAAAGTGAAAAAAAAAATATTGGATGGCAAATGTCAATGGCATGCATCGCAAAATTATCCGTATCGAAAATCAGAAAATCTTAATAAAAATAACTATATTTTTTAAAAAGAAAGTTGCTTTTCTCATAAAAGCTAAAGATTTAATATGATTGTGTCGAAGTAACAGTATTTTTCCTCTATCATTTTCCCACAATCGAAACACATTTGTAAATCGTCGTTTCGAACGGAATTTAATTTTACATTTCTTTTAGTTTTAAAATAGGAAAAACTTTGTTGTCTTTTTTAAATATAGCTTTTTTTAAAGTTGTTTCATAATAGATTTTTGTAAAGTCTTGTAGGATAAGAAAAATTGCATGGATTTTAAAGCAATGTTTAAGTAAAATTACAATATTTTTTAAACTTAAAAAACAACAATGTTATCGAAAAGAAAATCGATTTTACCAGCAAATTCGCGTAATGCAAAAGCAAAGAAGAAATCAAAAAGTAATGAATCTTTTCTTCCAGCCGAATTGTGTAAACTTGAACAAGCCGATCGTGCCAATTAGTAACATTATAAACGTGAAAGCGCGTTCTATATAGTAGAATTTTTTTTACATATAGGTAGAACATTTCCGAGAATAGGAAGGTTAGGGGTCTGTAATTAGGTCCATAGTCAATTGCCTTTTTTTTTTTTTTTTTTTTTTATTAAGTGAAATTTGGCGCAAAATTAAATACATTGTTGTAACCAGATTTGTTTTTTGCGTGGTAAACACTTAATGGTATTTTAGATGATCATTTCCCCGCTCACCTTTGATGCCAACTATGACTGTAAAACATATTAAAAAATATTAGCTGATAATTTTCTAATTTTCTTATTGCTTCATAATGTAAATAGACTTCCTGGTTCATACTTTAAACCTGAATCGGTCATGCCATTGTCGTTCAATTTTTATTCCTAATCCTAACCGTAACCATATCCTATCCTAATCCTGATAATAACTTTAAAGAATATTCTTTGACACGAATATGTAAATTAAATCAATATCCATAAATGGAATGAATGGAAAATAGAATAAATAGAAAAGGCAAAATAAAATAACAAGAAAGTACATTTATTCGACATCTAACCCTAGAGAAAGCGTAAAAAATTTCAAGCGCATGAAATGAATCATAATAATCCTATATATGCTAACAAAAATATGTAAATTTAGATAATCAGATTTGTGTCGTCGGTATTTATTTGTGCGATAGAGAAAATATCGAGGTTAAATTGGGCAGAATTTAAAGTACTTTCTAGCAACCTTTATTTACATTTTAGAATCGCATCAGATTGTTATATCTTTGTGAAATATCTATCAATGTATAAAATCCACAAACAGTTTGTTCACTATTTACACCACTTAGCGTGAAACACTTAATTTAATATATACATAAACAAGATAATGTAGTAAGAAATATATAACATATGTCTATGCAAATAAACAATGTAATAATTTTCATTTAGCAATGCACACATATACAAATTGTACACCAAATACCACCTAAAATGCACTGTTGTATAGAAGAATTCTGCCAGTGTTTTTTTTCGTTTTACGAAGAGGAATTCCTCGATTTTCACGATTTTACTTGGTCCTCCTTTTTTCATTAGTTGCAGTTTCATTTTCGCGATTGTATATATTATTTGGCATGAAATTTCACTTTTTTAAGACTGGGTTATGTCAAGGCTTCTATAGCAAAGAAATACTGTATGGTCTCCTATAAAATGTGATAAATCTTTGATTAATTATATATGTTGTTAATTATCAAGTGAAATGTTTTACTAAATTAATGCATTTATTCTTTTTTTTAATGTTACGTGAACGAAGTCACGGGTAACAGCTAGTTTATTATATGTGACATAGGATTTATAGATAATACAAAAAAAAAATATATTTTTTTTTTAATTCAGCGATTAATAACAAATTGTTTGTAGAACCTTTTCAACATTAAAATAAGCAAAATTGAGAATTTAAGAAAATATAAATTTGTATATGGTCTAAACGTAAATTTCCAAACGTTTTTGAAAAGTACAAGATAAATGTAATTCATATAACTATATATTTTTAATATTTGTTTTATTAGTAATATTTTAATATATGGATATAATTAAGCATGAATAATCTGTAAGTCAGATGTAAATAATTTCTAATCTGAAGAAAAATAAAGATACGCATACTACTATCAATGTATGTACTTTGAAAACTTATTATGATTTGGTTGAATGTGACTATATACATACCGATGAAATTACATAATATGGGAAGTCTAAACTACCAATTTTCTTGAGAAAATAGCAGTAAAAGTTCTAGTGCAAAAGTAAGAATGTGACTGAAAATTAATTTTATATTCTCTGAACTACAATTAGCAGATGTAAGTAAAATGTACAAAATAAATATTAATATAAATAAGAGTAATAACACGTCAAAGTAAATATTACTAATATCATGAAATTTCCTTAAGATTTATTTAGGACATATTATTAATATGTATTGCAGTATGAATATAATTAAATATAATTAAATATAAATAAGAGTAATAAAACGCCAAAATAAATATTACTCATATCATGATATTTTCGTAAGATTTATGTTATTATTATTAATATGTATTACAGTATGAATATAATTAAATATACTTAAATAGAAATAAGAGTAATAACACGCCAAAGTAAATATTACTAATATCATGAAATTTTCTTAAGATTTATGTTATTATTAAGATGTACTGCAGTATGACTATAATTAAATATAAATAAGAGTAATAACACTCCAAAGTAAATATTACTCATATAATGATATTTTCTTAAGATTTATGTTATTATTAAGATGTATTGCAGTATGACTATAATTAAATATAATTAAATATAAATAAGAGTAATAACACGCCAAAGTAAATATAATCACATCATGATATTTTCTTAAGATCTATGTTATTATTCAGATGTATTGTAGTATGAATATAATTAAATGTAATTAAATATAAATAAGAGTAATACCACGCCAAAGTAAATATTACTCATATCATGAAATTTTCTTAAGATTTATGTTATTATTAAGATGTATTGCAGTATGAATATAATTAAATACAATTAAATGTAAATAAGACAAAAATTACACTTCGATTCTAAAGAAAAATAAGATAAAATATGCTAATATCAATAGGTATAGACTTACAATTTGCTTGAATGTTTATATATACATATGTGTGAAATTACATATTATAGAAAGTCTAAATTACTAATTATCTGAAAGTTATCAAAAAGAAAACAATCCTTAAAAGTATTATTATTTTTTTAATCATTATTATTTTTTTAATTTATCTTAACTAACATTGAAATATATATCATATATAAATGACCACAAAATTACAAGAAAAAATTATTCTTACTATGATATTTATTTTAAAATAATTCGCTTAAATACTTAAATGCTTTCAGTTAATCAGGACGTTATGAATAAATTCATTATTATTTCTGAAGGATTTATTTTATATAAATATTTTAGCCTCTAATCTAATATAATATTTACTGAAATGTTCATTAGTATTTAAAAAACTTTCTAATTTCTTTACAAATAGAAGGAAATGTATAAACTTAAGTTGAACTTTTAAATTTTGTCATGTTAATTTTCTCTGATAAAATATCTGTATATTGTGTTTAATTCTAAGTCTTAGTATTATCTTTTAATCTCGGTAAATAAGAATATTGAAAGTAACAATGGTAGAAGAACACAAATTTTTGTGGAAGGTTCTAACTATACTCGGTGTCAGAATTTCAGGATATAAGCTGCAACCGTAGGAAAAATATCTATCTTATATTATTATAATTCTAGGCTCTATTTTTATTGTGCACTGGATTTCAGCAACTTTATTTTATGCATTAACACATGGTATAACCAATGCAGAAAGATTTGTATACATATTAATGCCTTTTCAATTTATTCTTATTTGGCATTTTTTGAGCGTGCAAAAAGTAAACATTGGTATTAGCATGAAGAAATTGTATAGTTACAGAAATCGCTATAAACAAGATAATAATCAAACGTATTGTGTGGAACTTTTTGTAATGGCTTTGATTTTAATACCTGGCGTAATATGTCTGATAGTTATGGTCTCAGATAAACAAGTTTTCGATATATGGACTTATGGAATTAAAATGCACGATGAAATTCTCATTTATGTACTGTCGTCTTATGCATCATTTATGTACTATTCTTGCTGTATATTTATTGCCCTAGTTACATTTTCCCTGAGTATCATATTCTACAGATGGGGAGAAGTATTAAGCAAATACAATAAGTTACTTAGTATGCATTTTAGACAGGGAAACAATAATACAAGAATCTAATTTTTAAAAGAATTCTTTTACATTGTGAAGATTTTGCAAAATCTTGATCAAGCTCTTGCATATCCGTCTTTTATTATAATTGTTTATGGCTTAGAATTGATATTTATAGTATTCTTCCATGCTTTAGTAACTACGAAAGAATTGTTAAAAGTAAGTTATATTGTAGAGGTGGTTTTTAGCGGCGTATGTGGATTTTTCACTGTGATGGTCTATTCGGTAAGCAGTTCCATGATTCCAGAAAAATTAACAGAACTAAGAAAAACTGCCAAATATTTCATAACTCAGTGTGGCAGTGGCAACAATCCTCGCATTCATCGGAGTGTACTTTTTTACTTGAAAAGAATAGAAAAAGAAGATATTGTTTATATAACAGGTTGTAGAATGTTCTCATTCACTCGACAATTTATGCTTTCTGCCATCGGGATGACTCTCACGTATGATTTACTTATCATTAATTTTAAGTAATAATTTTTGAGAAAAATGTATATTTCTTCATGCTTCAACATGTAACTTTTTTTGAGTTTTTGCTTAATATTAATGTTTACACAGTTTAAAAAAAAGTATTCTCATCCTTTTTAAACCATATTTTACCATCGTCCTGTATATCAACTCTGATTTATCGAATTTTCACAAGTATTATCAACTTTACACAACTTTCTGCACCGCTACTAAAAACACATTTTAGGTTTGAATATTGTTACTTATAATCATTTTAAGTTCACTTATATATTTTTTTAGATTTTTGTATTTGTTTAATAGTATTTTGTTTTACATGATTTATTTTTATTTTTAATTTAAATAATTGTGTAAAAAAAATCGAAAATTCTTTTAAAATCTAATCGTGACATGTTTTATATGCCATTGCTGCGGAAAAGTATTGCTGACTAGTTGCAAAACCGAAGTACTGTAATTTCCGGCGTATAATCCGCAGCTCAAAGAGTCGTTTTTCGACCCAGAAATATTATTTTATAAAATGTAACTTAAAAGATCGCTGTAAATATTTAACTACAATTATTGAATAAAATTTCTGGGTCGAAAAACGACTCTTTGAGCTGCGGATTATACGCCGGAAATTACGGTATATAATTTATAGTAGTATATTTTACCATCGTTCTCTAACCAATAAAGTACCAAAATTTGGTAATTTATATTTTGTTCTTGTTGTATTTTTATTTATTTTTGTTGTTTATTTTCTCATAAGTCTGTAACAGGATTTTATATGGAAATATTACTTTATTGTGTTGTGAAATATGGGTTAAAATGCAACTTTCTCTGTCGAGCTTAAAAAGTGAACTGTTTTTTAGAATCAGAAATGATGTGAAAGACTGTGTGAAGGAACGCTTTTTTTTTTTTTTTTTTTACGGAAGTTGAAGAAGATTAATTTTGACTCCTTTTCTTCTTGGGCAAATCTTTAGCTTAGACAGGGTTCGTACGCTTTTACCAGAAATTTTTAATAGAATTTTTCATTTTTTCTATTTAATATTTAAATAGAAGAAATTGTATACGCCTCGTTTAATTACAGGATTTGTAATGGTTTTCTGCATTTACATAAGGCGAAAAATTATATTAAAAATTGTGGTAAAAGCGTACGAACCCTGTTAGATTCTTCTCCATTATGAATTTTCATGTACTCTTTTAACCCCTTCAGAGGCAAAGTGCTACTGAAACTAAAATATTGAAATGAATGATTGCCACCAAGATTCACGAACGAATTTATTTTTAAATAAGTAAAAGCTTTCCTTCATGTACCCTATAAATTTAAAATTTGATTATAAAATTCTGGTGTCATTGTGGCATTTTGGGATTAAAATTAAGTGGTATATATAATATACCGGCGCCCTTCAAGGGGGTTAACGCATTAACTGCCAAAACTATGTGGGCGGAGTCTTCGATATTTTTACTGAAATTCGTGTCCCACCAAAAATTCTAAAAGATAATATCTGGTAACTTTAATAGCAAAGTTTTTGTCATTAAATAAAGTATTTTTAACATATTAAAATAGTGGTGGCTAGGCAGGATTTTTTTTATCATACACTTTTATTTTGAATGTTGACAACCACGAGTATACTTGTGGTTGGCAGCGAATAGCTTAATGCTAAAAATAGTCTTGTATAAGAACTTGGTATTCTTTTCTAATTAGACGTTATTTTTGTCCATCTAAATAAGCATTTTTTCCGTAGGTGCAGCGGTTAAACCACTGCTACATGAATGCTATACAGCTACACGTAAAATCGGTGGAAATGAAGAAACTCTTGTTGGGAACTCGGGAGGGGTTAGAGATGTACTGACCCGTGATACCTCTTTTGAGGTACTAATCAAAATTGCAATGAACCTTGTGTAGAAAACAAAAAATTGGAAATTGTACTTCTAACGTGATAAATGAGGTGCGTTCGTACTGTTATTATTTCAGTGAAATGAATTATATCGTCTGTTATCATGATATGATTAATTTTCATAATAAAATAAGTACATTTTAAGTTGGCAACATTTTATCTTTTGTTGACATTTACTGAAAATTCCAATGGTAAACTTAAGCCTAGATTTGGAAATTTCAGAACTTGAAATTCCTATTTAGACTCTTTTTTCCATTTAATGTCTATTTCTCCGGAAACATCTGTCCAAAAAACTGTCGGTAGATTATAGGATAGCTATAATTAATCAATTTTAGTTTACAAATTCGATTTTTAAATTCCGTAATACGGAAATAATATGACTCCCTCTTATATATGACGTAATCACCATGGCAAGTCTCTAAGAAATATTTAACACTGTGTGTAGAGGTACATATTTTTTAATACCACTTTTTCTGAGTACAACATTCCATTTCGCCTTATTAAATAACAGAGTGGTAACTCAAAAATTAAGCACCACTACTCACCCTGTCTAAGAAATCAAAAGAGGTTGCCAGAGAAGAATTTGTATAGCAATTAGAAGTTGAATCACCAATTGTATTGTCATTTTCATTAACACATTTGAAGACAAAAGCTACTCTCAAATTAAAAATACGGTTGCCCTAAAGAAACTGAAGTTTTCAGTCATACAGAGTATGTAATCAAAAAGTCGGCACGCTATGTAAATCTTTATAATTTTATTCATGAATTAGCTGATCCGCCTGGCGTTGCCGGGTCCCGTCAAAAAAGAATACGAAACTCAAGAACATTCTAAAAATCGCTGTACGAAATCGTTCCTCTGGTATCCCTTTCGTCTTTAGGAAATTAAATAGAGAGACGGACTCCGAAGCGAAAGTAAATTCAGTACTACACCCTTTGGATCATTTGATTCAAAACGGGTCTGTTTTTGGTCAAAATTTTAAAAAAAGTTACCGTTCGATTTTCACAAAATTCCCATTTTTGGAATCTGAAAAATAAACTACATACATACTGTAAGTATCAAATAGATACCTCCAATAGTTTTCTTAATACTCGAGGAAGAGTGAAAACCACAATATTTCGTTCTCTGGGATTATCAATTTGGTAAATTTCATTTACGTTTTCTAAAAAAATAGCCATTTTCGGGGCACGCTCAGGAAAATATTTTACTTCCACCGACAGGGGATGCATTCAGCTCTAAACAACTTTCTGACACGTATCCCCGCTTCCTGCAGCGACCGATGTATGGAAAGGATGCTACGCACACGCTGCAAATTCTTTTAGTTTTAGTTTCCACCACCAGGGGGCGCATTATGTTTTGAAAAAACTTTTTTCGGAACGAAACTCCGGTATTCGTTCTCGCTGCCTACGACACCATATAGCAGGCGTAATGCGCACGCGCTGTAATATCTTTTAGTTTCAATTTCCACCAGCAGGGAGCGCGAAATCTATATCTTACTCAGTTATCTATATCTTAATTAGTTCATGTTATGTTGAATGAACCAAATCCCGTTGAAATCAGGCTCATAGAACCCGAGAAAATAAATCAAACACCTGGAGATTAAGTACAATATTCATAAATGATGGTAACCAAGGGCTAAAAAATTAGACCGAAGTTTATTTAGCACGTGGAAGATCTGGAAAGAATGTTAGAAAAGATTTGGAATCGGAAGATTGAATCGGACTAATTTTAAATGTAAAATCTTTTAGTTCCAATTTCTTCCGACAGGGGGCGCACTGAGTTCTAAACAAACCTCTTTCCGAATGAAACTCCGACGCGTTTCCCCACTGCCTACGACACCATATAGCTGACGTGTTGTGTACGCACTACAAATTCTTTTAGTTCCACTTTCTACCGCCAGGGGGCGTCAAATATGTATCTTAATTAGTTACCTATATCTTAATTAGTTCGTGTTAAGTTGAATGAACTCATTATAGTTGAAATTGGGGCCCTTAGAACCCGAGAAAATACCCCTCCCCCCCCCCCCTCCTGGTGATTAATGTTCAGAAATAGTGGTAAGCAAGGGCTGCCGAAATGATACGAAAGTTTATCTGGAGGGCCTGAGAAGAATATTAGAAAAGGTTTCGTTTGAATCGATCGAATAATAAAAAGTTCTGATTTGGAAGGCCGGGGGGGAAGGAGGGAGTTTCGATGAGAGCATTAACGCAATATTTAAATTACAACCGGACACTCTCCTCCCCCCTAAAATTTAAACCAACGACTTTTAACATTAGGAATTATCGTTAACTTTTGAAACAGAAACAAAATGACGTTTTTTTTTGTTTTGTTTTTTTTTGTTTTCACATACAAATACTGTAAGTTATCGTTGCCAATTTCTGAAATCAAATACATAAATGACGTCACGTCCATTAAAAAAAACTCTAAAAATCTCAGAAAATAAATCGCGAAAAACTCACACTAATCACTGTTCGAATTCCAATCAGCTTGTGACCTTTTCATTCACCAATCACAATTGCCCGGTTGACTTCCAGTTGTGCCTACAATCCTCTCAGCTACCAATCACAGCTGCCCTCAAACGATGTTTGACTTCCAATGAGCGATTTCTGACGTCATTTGAAACAAAAACGCTGCAAAACATGAAAAAATGTTAAAAACTCATACAAAATGGAATTAAAAAAAAATCTAATCAAAAATCGAAATTGGGATAATTAATAACCCACCTTTCCCTTTAAAAATCATGTTTTTTTTTTTTTTTATCTGTAAAGAATTAAGAACTCTCTCCATGATAGAAACAGAAAACAAAAGACGATTTTGAGCATAACTGAAGCTGAAATAAAAGGCAACTAACGAACCAATCAAGCATTCTGGGAAAAAATGTTAGTATCAAAGGAAAAAAATCGCCAAAAATTCAAAAATCGCTCTACGAATTCCGAATAAACTTTATTGAAAAGAGTATAACATTTACTATATTGGGAAAAAAGATTGGAACCGGATTCATGTTACTAATGGGGAAAAATTGCAGCAAAACGTGAAAAAATGCTAAAAATCGCATAAAAATTAAATTAAAAAATGTATTTAAAAATTCCATATTCGGGCTTCGAGGTGCAAAACTACATGCATAGAAGTACCTTCCCACCAAATTTTGTAACTCTGCGTGCAGCGGTATCTTCAGAACACAACGGAGAAACACACAGACATATACAAAAACACATACACAAACACACACACACACACACACAAACTTCCTTCTTTATAATAGTTGGAGATTCTTTTTGTAATTTTGTTTTCCTTTATTTACTCACTTATTTGTTTTGAAAATTTAATGTATTTTCATTTTTATCAATTTTTATTTTCTTTATTTTCGATAATAGTCCAGTAGAAATAGCGCAAAAAAGGGCTTTGCCTTACAAAAATTCGGGTAGTTCTGATTTTTGGGTATGTTGTAAAGGTTGACCCTCTAATAAAAAAACCAAGTTTTCGACCTTCTAGACCTTGTGCGTTTTTCACAATATTGAAAAAACCAATATTTTTCGGCACTTTTTTCGATTTTTCTTAAATAACTCAATTTTAGTTAATATTACACAAAACATCACTGTTACCATTTTGTAGAGCATAAAATTCTCTACAACATGCAGTATTCAGGTTTGTAAATTGTCCAAATAGGGGGTAAGATACGGAGCCGGGAAAATAGGGTAAAATTTGCAAAAAATGCAAAAATTCACTAAAGACGTTAGTTTTTGCTTAATAACCTACTTTTAGTGCGTTTTAGAGACAAAAGCACTTCCACCATTTTGTAGCGGATAAAATTTTCTACAACATGCAGTATTCATGTCTGTAAGTTGTCCAAATAGGAGGTAAGATACGGAGCCGGGAAAAGGGTTAAATTTGGAAAAAATGTAAAAATCCACAAATGACGTTAGTTTTTGCTTAATAACCCACTTTTAGTGCATTTTAGAAACAAAATTGTCATAATCAACTTTTTAGAGCATGAGATAGTCGATAGTTTCATTTATTATAGGTTGACCCTTTAATAAAAAAAACAAGTTTTCGACCTTCTAGACCTTGTGCACAATACTTTCACAATATTGAAAAAACCAATATTTTTCGGCACTTCTTTTTATTTTTCTTAAATAACTCAATTTTAGTGCATTTTACAGAAAAAGCTCTTTTACCCTTTCGCAGAGCATAAAATTCTCTACAACATGCAGTATTCAGATTTGTAAATTGTAAAAATAGGGGGTAAGATACGGAACCGGGAAAATAGGGTAAAATTTGCAAAAATCCACTAAAGACGTTAGTTTTTGCTTAATAACCTATTTTTATTGCGTTTTAGAGACAAAAGCACTTTCACCATTTTGTAGAGCATAAAATTCTCTGCAACATGCAGTATTCATGTTTGTAAATTGTCCAAATAGGGGGTAAGATACGGAGCCGGGAAAATAGGGTTAAATTTGGAAAAAATGTAAAAATCCACAAATGACGTTAGTTTTTGCTTAATAACCCACTTTTAGTGCATTTTAGAAACAAAATTGTCATAATCAACTTTTTAGAGCATTAATAACTTGTTAGGCAGTATTTTCCTGTTTTCATCCAAAATCTTTTTGCTGTGATTTTAAAGGTTTATTACAAATAATTAATTTTATAATAAATGAAACTATCGACTATCTCATGCTCTAAAAAGTTAATTATGACAATTTTGTTTCTAAAATGCACTAAAAGTGGGTTATTAAGCAAACACTAACGTCATTTGTGGTTTTTACATTTTTTCCAAATTTAACCCTATTTTCCCGGCTCCGTATCTTACCCCCTATTTGGACAATTTACAAACATGAATACTGCATATTGTAGATAATTTTATGCTCTACAAAATGTTGAAAGTGCTTTTGTCTCTAAAACGCACTAAAAGTAGGTTATTAAGCAAAAACTAACGTCATTTGTGGATTTTTACATTTTTTCCAAATTTAACCCTATTTTCCCGGCTCCGTATCTTACCCCCTATTTGGACAATTTACAAATATGAATACTGCATGTTGTAGAGAATGTTATGCTCTACAAAATGTTGAAAGTGCTTTTGTCTCTAAAACGCACTAAAAGTAGGTTATTGAGCAAAAACTAACGTCTTTAGTGGATTTTTGCATTTTTTGCAAATTTTATCCTACTTTCCCGGCTCCGTATCTTACCCCCTATTTGGACTATTTACAAACCTGAATACTGCATGTTGTAGAAAATTTTATGCTCTACAAAATGGTAACAGTGGTAATAATGGTAACTAAAATTGAGTTATTAAAAAAAATCGAAAAAAGTGCCGAAAAATATTGGTTTTTTCAATATTGTGTAAAACGCACAAGGTCTAGAAGATCGAAAACTTGGTTTTTTTATTAGAGGGTCAACCTTTGCAACATACCCAAAAATCAGAACTACCCGAATTTTTGTAAGGTAAAATGCTATTTCTACTGGACTATAAGCATTTTTCTGTTTGGTATGACCTTTTAAAATAAATCCAATCCCTGTGTCTACGTAATCTAGTCTAGATAAGTTCTAGGTGCCAGTTAGTATTGTTTCAAATGAAAATTTGTTTATGTCATTGTTCTTGCAGACTTTCATTCTTTCACAATGAAATTTGGCATATAATCAAACTGGAGAGCTTCTTTGCTCCTAAACATTAATTTGGATATTTAAAATGTCTTGAAAGTATTATTTTTCATTTGAACTAAGTTGAAGTTTTGTATTTCAATTTTTTCGAATATACCGTTTTTATTTTTTTAAATTGAAATAGACCATGTTCAGTAATCACTGGATGAAATTCTGTAAAGTGCTATGATGATGCTTTCGTAATTGAGGTAAATAACAATCAAATGTTCAGCAAAATATTTTTTACAAGTTAAAAAATATGTATTACTAGAAGATTAAATATGTTATAATATCTTATACTTATGTCTGTCTCATTTCAGCACCATGTAAGCATATTTTAATAAGTATTTTATCTGTTTTAACTACAAGGTGAATTTAATTTATCATTCCACTTTAAATTATTTTTTGATTTTTTCTGTTATAAAATGAATTATATTTAAAGTAAATTAAAACAGTTTTGAATAAATTTCTGGTATAAAATACTTTTATAAAACTTGAGTGAAATTCCGGTATTGTTTGGAGTTAAATTTCCCAAGTTCTTTATCTACGTTTGAATTTCAATTTATATCTGAAGAATATAATAAGTGTACAAATTTTTTCTAGTGTAGTCTTCTAAAATGATAATACTAAAATATATTTTTATATGACCAAGTAAAAAGAAATGTACTTTTTTTTTTTTGTCTTTAGAAATAATCTGATAATTCCTGTATTGGGATCAACTTACAATAATAAATTGCATTAAGTTATTAAATTGGAAGCGTGGGGTTATGCAACATTAAAGCTTTTAGAATGACACATTTAACATAATCTTTCTTCATTTAAGTAAAAAGATACAGTCTTCGGTTACGTTAGTAAAAGATACTGTATAGTGGCGGTAAGATTTACGGTTGTTAATATTACTAAAAGCTTTCTAATCCACACGTTCCTCCGATATTAGACTTAATAAATGAGATATTAGTATATTCCTTTGAAATTATTCTTATGAAAATAATTGCGAAAAAATCAATATTGATTTCTTTGACATTTTAATAACAAATCGATCGCTGTATTTATTTTTTGTCGTAGAAGAGTCGTATTGATTTGTCGTATTCATTATGATAATGTATACTTTTAGAGCATACTCTATTCATCTACACTAAAATCTTCATTCTGAAATGATGATTTTGAATTATATGGTGAAACGCAGTTCACTCATATAGTATATTTAATTTGCAGTAATTGTTTAAAACGCTTGGAGTAAGCTTCTGTTTTCTTTGCTTGCTTTCAAAATTTATTATAAAATAGATCCATTTTTAAATGTTAATATAAGTATAAAATGTATGAATATAATTATGAGTGCATGTACGATTCGAAATAAAAATGCCAGAGGTTTTGTTTAAAAGGTACAATAAAAATGATTAAAATAATATTGTACATAACACAAAATAAGCATTCCAGCATACCAATGCATTTTAGCGTGCACTCTGCATAATGAAGTTTTAAGCTATAACCGAACTTGTTGATTCACACCGTATATTTCCATTGCAATAACCATTTAAAAAAGTTCGATTGGTGTGTACTTTCAAAATATGCTCCTTGATTTATTCTAAAAATTTCGCATTTGAATGCTGATAACCAAACTTATGATATTTGAAGAATAATGACAGATAAAAAATTGTTTAATAGAATCTGCTTCAACAATATGATCTGCAGAAATAAGAATTTTGTTGAATATGAATTTTTCTATGATCTGAATGTTACCAGAGTTACATAAAATGTACAAGATAAATATAACTCGCATACGATATTTTCTTAATATTTGTTTTATTATTAAGATTCATGAAATGTGAAGATAAATAAGGCTGAGAAATTGTTTTTAATATAAAGAAAAATAAACAAAAGTAAATTAACATCAGGCTATGTATTTTTAAGACTTAAAGTCATTATACATACATGTGAATTTAACTGTTGTGAGAAATCGAAATTGTCAACTATCTAGAGAAAATATCAGAAATATTCCAGTATTTTCAAACAAATCAGGTTTCAAAGTCACCTTTGTTTTAAACATTGCATCATAATTAGATGTGCAAATATTCACAAAAATTGACTTATTTTTGACGCTACAAACAAATTCATCATTGTTTCGAAGGTATTTTATTTTTACGTATTATTATATGAAAAAGGTGTATAATAAATATATAAATCTATATTTAAAATTCAGAGACTAATAACGAACTGATTTTAGGACCTAATTGAAAATTAAGATACGCATAAGAGGGAATTTAACAGAAAATAAATTTTTGTATATTCTAAATTTAAATTCAGTAATGTTCATAAATAGTACAAGATAAATATAACTGATATTACAACTATTCTATTTCTTTTATTATTAACACTTTAAAATATTAATATCTGAATCACAAAATATGAATAATTTATGATTCAGATATAAAAAAATTTCAATATAACGAAAAGTAGATAAAAACATTACAAATTAATATCTATCTATGAACTATGAAGATTTATTACGATCTTCCTCAATGCGAATATATACATGCAGATGAATTTACACGATCAGCGTTTTAAATTACTGATTATCTAGAGAAAACTTAACAAACAAATCTAATACATGGGTAAGAATATAACTGAACTTAATTTTTTTATATTCTCAGAAAGTAAATTACCAGGTGTATGTAAAACATACAAAAAATAAATATTACTTGTACGATGATTTTGTATTGGATTTGTTTTATTATTAATATTTATTACAGTATGAATATAATTAAATGAAAATAAGACATAAATTATTTCTATTCTAAATAAAAATTATAGAAATTATACTAAAGTCAATATGTGTATTCAAGGTGGGTATACTCCTTAAAATTTCCAAGGAATATGGCTCTATTGTTTTAGATCAGAAATATTTGCCTAATTATATTTTTCTTCAAATCGAAAATATTTCTGTGATTAACCACATAGTTTGTCATATTTTTCTTCAAATAATAAGGCAAAATTTCCTATATGAAAATTGTGGTACACTTTTATACACTTATAATGATTTCCAATCTGCTTAAATGTTTATATATACATATATGTCAAATTACCTGTTATGGAAAGTCTAAGTTTCTAATTATCTAATTGGGATTAGAAAGATTACAATATCAAGCATATATATTTTTGTTTTAATCATTTTTTTTACCAGAACTAACACTAAAACCAAATTAAACCAGCATAAAATTAATATATATATATATATATACTTATTATGATATTTATTTTTAAAAAATCTGCTTAAATTCCCGAAGGCTTTCATTTATGCAAGACGTTATGAATAAATTCATTACTCTTTCTGAAAAATTTATATACGCATTTATATACGTATATATATTATGTATCTAATCTAACTTAGCATATAGTAAAATATCCATTAGTACTTGAAAACTCTTCTAATTGATTTTAAAACAGAAGGAAATGTATTCAAATAAATTTAGTCATGTTGATTTTCTCTGATAAAATAAATATCTCTATACAGTCTATTTTTAGTCTTTATTTTTACTCTTAATCCCGGTTACTAAGAATATTGAAAGTAACAATGGTAGGCGAAGACAATTTTTTGTGGAAGACTCTAACTATACTTGGTGTAAGTATATCAGGATATAAACTGATGTCCTATCAAAAATATGTATCTTATATTGTTATAATTCAAAGTTTTATTTTCTTTGTTTACTGGATTTCAGTCGCATTACTTTACGTATTAACACAAAGTGTTGACAATGTAGGGAGATTCGTATACATATTAATGCCTTTTCAATTGATTCTCATTTGGTATTTTTTGAACGCGCAAAAAGAAAATATTGGTATTATTAGAAAGAAACTATATACTTACAGAAAGCGCTACAAGCGAGATAATAATAGAACGTACTACGTGGAACTTTTTGTAATGGTTTTGATTTTAATACCTGGCGTAATATGTCTGACAGTTACGGTCTCAGGCAAACAAAATCTTGATGTATGGTTATATGGGTATAAAATGCATGATGGAATTATCATTCATGTATTGATGTTTTACATAACATTCATGTACTATTCTGGCAGTATATTTATTGTACTGGTTACATTTTCCCTGAGTATCATATTCTACAGATGGGGAGAAGTATTAAGCAAGTACAACAAGTTACTTAGCAGTTATTTTAAACAGGGAAAGATTAATGCAAGAATAGAATTTTTAAAAGAATTCTTTTACATCGTGAAGATTTTGCAAAATCTTGATCAAGCTCTTGCATATCCTTCTTTTATTATAATATTTTATGGCTTAGAAATGATATTTTTAGTATTCTTCTACGCTTTATTACATATGGACGAATTGTTAGAAGTAGGTTATATTATCGATGTGATTTTCAGCGGCGTGTGTGGATTTTTCATGGTGATGATCTATTCTCTAAGCAGTTCCATGATTCCAGAAAAATTAACAGAAATAAGAAAAACTGCCAAATATTTCATAACCCAGTATGGCAATGGCAACAATCCTCACATTCATCGGAATGTATTTTTTTACCTGGAAAGAATAGAAAAAGAAGATCTTGTTTATATAACAGGTTGTAGAATGTTCTCGATCACTCGACAATTTATACTATCTGCCATCGGAGTGACTCTCACGTATGATTTACTTATCATTAAATTTAAGTAACATTATTTGCAAAAAACTTGAATTTCTTCATGTTTGAAAGTATCATATTTTTTCTGTTAACATTTGCTGAATTATAATATACGCTCGATTTAAAAAAAGTATTAATATCCTTTTTAAATCATATTTTACAATCTTCCTGTATACAGGCCAACTCTAATTTATCGAATTTTGAGAAGCATTCTCATTTCGTTCCGCTACTAAAAACACATTTTAAGTTTGAATAATGTTACTTATAATCATTTTAAGTTCAATGACAAATCTCTTTTTGTTTTTAAGATTTTTGACTTTGTTGAATTCTTTCTGTTTTGTTTGACGTGACTTATTCTTCATTTTAATATAAAAAACTGTGTGAAAAACAAATGCGAAATCTCTTTTTAAATTTAATCGTGACAAGTCTTATATGTTACTCCTGAGCAAAAGTGAGTATTACTGACTGACTGCAAAACAAATGTATACAAATTATAGTATCTATTGTACCACCGTCCTTAAGGCTGCTCGTCAGTAAACTTCCCTATTCCCCTCGCTAATGTTATTCCTATGGGCATAGAATGCATTCGTATTTTTAAAATATCTCCTCGGGAAATTAATATTTTTATCTTCTGTTTCCTGTGTACTATTCTTAAAGAATGTATCTTATTTTCTTAGTTATCAAAATATTTCTAAACTATGTGCTTAATTTATATTTTTATGTGTTAAAATCTTAGCGAAACTGAATACGATTTTAAAATTTCATATAAAATTAAGTACATATTTTAGAAAAAAATTGACAACTAAGAAAAAAAGAGACATTCTTTAAGAACAATATAAAGAAAACAGAAGTTAAAAATATTAATTTTCCGAGGAGATATTTTAAAAATACGAATGCATCCTACGCCCATAGGAATAACATTAGCGAGAGGAATCAGGAAGTTTACTGACGAGCAGCCTTTATATAGGAGAGTTATAAACGAGGAGACCAATAAAGTACCTAAATTTGGTAATTTATATATTGTATTTTTAATTTTTTGTTTTTTGTTTTTTTAAGTATCCAAATGATGTTTTTGATTAAAATACGGATTAATGTGTAACTTTCTACATCGAGCTTAAAGAGTGAATTGGTTTGTGAAATCAGAAATGTGAAAACAACCAAACTCTATTTTTTACTAAGGTTGAAGAAAATTAATAATGCATTCTTTTCTTTGTGCGGGAATCATTATTTTGTATTCTTCTTATCTATGATTTTGCCTGTGGTCTTTTTATGTTAAAGATAGTCTTGTTTAAAAACTTGTTATTCTTTTACAAGTTATTTTTGTTCACCTAAATAAGCATTTTTTCCGTATGAGCAACAGCTAAAACATTGCTATATTACAGCTTTCTTACAGCTGCACTTTAAATCAGTGGTGAAGAAAAAATTCTTGCTGCGAAGTAGGGAGGTGGGAGTGGAGTACAGAGCTGGTAATTCTTCTTTTCATGTACTAATCAAAATTGGAATGAACCCTGTGTAGAAAATAAAAAGCATAAACTGAAGATCTTGACAGCTTCATGAAGTTGACCCTGAAACAACTCAATATGTAAACGTGCAGTGTTGACTGAAAGCTGCTTTTTTCGTACCGTAATTTCGCGCGTATGAGCCGCATCGTAGTTAAGTCTTTTTAAAACCGGAAATTTTATTGAAAATAAGAAGTCAAATTAGTGCTAAGCAGAAGAAAGTCACATTTTATTTAAAATAAATTGTGGTAGAAATCGCATTGTTTGAGGTGCGGCGTATACGCGCGAAATTACGGTAATTCAAATTCAGATCGTTTGATTCCCATCACTTTTAAAAAATAGTGTAATTGATCTTAATCTTGCATTAGTTAATCTGCCATTAAATAAGGCAAATATTTCTGCTTCAAAAAAAGTGGTGGCAATCAAGGAATTAGAATTTAAAGAAAATTAGCGAACTGGAAACACTGTAATAGTGGTGTTTTCGAAGGCTATAAAATTGCTATAGTCATTATATTTAGTTTTACAAATATTGTTAAAATTTTATTGGTTTATATAGCCAGGGGTGCAAAAATCTAGGCGCCAATGAGCTGATTCCCACCACTAAACTTCATTAGTATTCTTCGTCAAATTTTATTAGTGTACTTCGTCTAAATTTTATCAGTATTCTTATTAGGCGAAGAAAACTAAAAATTTAGTGGTGGGAATCGGCCCATTGGCTCCTGGATTTTTGCCCCCCTGTATATAAATATAGCATTTATATTTAAATAACATTTCTTTGTGAGTTTGATTTAACCCTTTCAGCACCTTTTTTATGTTCAAAAAGAATTATTTTTATGTTTAAAAACTTAAAAGTAGGAATCCAAATGACAAAAGTTAAGATTTACTGTAATTTAAGAAATTACACTTGCTGAAATCTAACAAATATAGTTATTTTGCGACTTATTAATATGAAATTAGGTTACGGGAGATCTTTTATAGCCGTTTGGAAAATGTCGTATTACAGCAGGATTTAATAGACATAGCAATTTGCTATGTCTATTAAATGTTATGTTAACCACTTTCCAGTATTTTTTTCTGATTTTATCACTAAATATTGAATTTTAAGTTTTGTTAGTCCTTTTGTGTCCACTCAATACAGTTATAAGCATGCTGACCACAAAATGAGAAGCTTGGGCCGATGTTCACAGGTTCTTTTGAAGGCGTTTGAAAAATATCGTATTACAACAGGATTTAATAGACATAGCAAGTTTTTATGTCTATTATATGTTATGTTAACCACTTTTCAGTATTTCTTTTCTTATTTTATCATAAAATAGTGACAAAAATTTCGTTAGTCTTTTTGTGACCACTCAGCGCAGTGATTGGCATGCTCACCACAAAATGAGAAGTTTGGGCCTATGTTCGCGGGTTCGAAACCTGCGCGTTCTCGGCGGAGTGACGATGTGGGATTTTCCTTGTACGTTAAGGGTACTATTCGGAACACTTTCTTTTAAAAATTCTTCACATAAAACATCTTCCGTATACCAAAATTCGCAAATCTCGTCGATTTTTATCAAAATCCCTCATTCACTCACAAGGAAGATCTCCATAAGAGCATACTCAGAAAAAAAAATTGAAAAAATACAGAATGTTCTTCTCAGGAGGATATGCATGTCTGCAAAATATTCTGCCAGTGGAGACTCGTAACTGACTTTATTTGGGGCACACTTTATTGGGGAAAATGATTGGCTGGAAAATTTATTATTTTCTACGCACTATTTTGTAAAAGAAATATTTGCCTCACGGAGAAAGAACCTGGAGGGAAAACTAGAATAGGCGAGGATATCGAAAATGCAAGTCATATTTTTAACCAAAGAGGGCGCTGTAAAATTTGGCGGCCGCCTTTAAACAGAATGTCATTAGATTACATGTTAAATTCCGAAAGTATTTTACTCAATTATTTTTAATTATAGCAATTATATGTCATAAATTTAAGATGGGGTATAAATGTTTTATTCCGGGATGTAGATCGGGCTATGATGATGAGATGATAAACAAAAGAAAAATCGAAGGAAAAAAATTAAGTATGTTTAGAGCTCCAAAGGTGAGTACTTTTTATTATACTTTAATTTAAAGTTATATGCATGTAATCATTTTTAAACTAAGAAATTTTTATTCTAGTATATCGATCTTAGTGTATATGTTTTTAAAATGTTATACTTAATGAATGCTAATGTCTGTGGCTAATTGACATGGCCATTTAAATTGTCTTATAGAGTGCTATTTGTTTGGCTGTAATCTGAAGCTGTTTTTATTTGAATAATACTTTTAATCTCTAAAAATTATACGTCCATTCGGTATTTCTTCGCGTACAATATCCGTGATATTTATTTTTAAATGACTATTCAGATGTTTTTGTCAGGATGAACTCTTATTTAAAGAGTTATAAAAAGCAATCGAAACGCCAAATATGCATTAAAATATATGCATGGTGTGACGAAAACTTTATTTAATGAAATTTCTACTTTTTTGACTTTTTTAAAATTCAAATTTTCAATCAAAAACATTTAAAACAAGTGGGTAAGTGTGATCGAAGATCGCTCAAAGGGTTTCGTTTAATATTCTTTTCAAAACACTTTATCCTTTCTTTAATAAATTCAAACAAATTTCATTTAGCAACAACAACAACAAAAAAAAGTCGTTTTTTATAAAGTAAAAATTTACCGGTCTATTTTTTCGTTTTTTCGAATATCTAAACCAGCCGGATAGCGGGCTAAGCCTGCTATTATATTCTGTCATAATAATATCCGTCATACGGACTAAATGCAATATTTCAAAAAATAATTTCAAAATTAAACAAATTGTACAACTTCAAAACGTTAAAATATGCGAATATTTCCATAATCGGATTTTCATCACGATTCAATATGTTTCTCAAACTCATATATTTACTATTCTCTATTATTTATACTGATACTCGCTTTGTATTATTCTCAAACATTTTAAAAATTAGTTAAACTTCCCAAATGACGTCAGATTGTCTTTTTAATTCCCTAATGACGCAATGACGTGATATTAATCTGCTTGTACTTACACATACTCATACTCCTTGTATTATTGAGAAATCTTAGACATTTTCCGTTTTATTTACCACTCTGACGTCAATCATTTTTATTTCATATTAATCTTTTTTTCAATTGGTGAAACTTTTCATTTCATTTTCATATTTCACGTGGAAATCGTCTGATATAAAATTAATTATTGTAGAAATAATTTCATCATGGATTTTTAATTTTTGGCATCTGCTATAACGAAAAATGTTTAAATTTATTAAGAAAATGCTGTTAGAATTTTGGTTTTTTATCTCTATTTATTAAAATAATACGAATTTTTCAAATTTTAATATTTTCAGCTCTTCACAGCTGATATTCTGATTTATACACAAAGTTTCAACTCTGTAAGTTACATAGTTTTCGAGAATGGGTGTGTGACAGACAGACAACGCAGCGGGAGCAATAGGGTTTCGTGAGATGAACGAAAGCCTAAAAATGAATGCTTTTCACATTGAAAAGCATTGCAGAAGCAGGCTAGGATCAGTTTACCGTAGCGCCATCTATGAGGAGAAAAACTGTATTGTAAAATTTCAACGTTACTTTCCCCTCCATCTATCTTCCTCCGTGATTTGCCTTATTTGTTGGTAGAAAATTCTGCCATTAAAATACGGAAAAAAATAATGGTAAGTAAAGTATAAAACTTACAGCCATGCATTTAGTGCCCAAAAAAGAGATACTCATGAGTCGCCACTGAATTTTGCGGAACCTCGATATAGCGTCCGTAAAAAAATTATGAAAATTTCCATTTTTGGCGATTTAATTGTTGGTTGACGACACAATGAAATTTAGAAACATATGCTTTTATGAAAAATACTTTTTAACGAAGGATTTTTCTACTCTTCATACTGAACTAATTTAAGTAAGTTGAACTTAAATAAATACAATTTGACAGTTTTGTCATATATATATATATATATATATATATATATATATATATATATATATATATATATATATATATATGTATGTATGTATGTATATATATAATGAAATTAAACGATCGTATTCTACGGTTTAGAAAAAAAAATTTATTCATTAAAATTGTTTCAAGCTCAGAATGAAGATCCGATTCTGAGTACTTTCGATTTATGTTTATTTTATGTATTATTTGTTGGCAAAAAAGCCGCCTCTGCTCTACGCTGTAGGTTACGCGCGCTAATACTTAGATAAATAAATAATCATTCTGGCCATGAAAACACAATTAATATAATAATATAGGTAATTTCTTACCTTTATCTTTCTTCAGCATCAGTATTCCTCATACTTCAGCTTGGTGCACATTTTTAACTGCTGTAATCCATTTATTTCGGAGCTAAAGTGTTGAAAACATAAATATTGGTTAATGAAGTATATTATTTATATTGAGTCCACACTTGAGACTGATCACTTTTGTTATAGATAATTATATTATAAAACTTTGGCTTAACATTTTCAATTAATATTTTACATACAGCTGCCTTTTGCAGAAACAGATTAAAATTATTACATCTTTCTCTATTGAGATAAATAGGGCAACTAAACTTAATAACAAAAAAGAGTTTTTTTGAGTCAGTATTCTTTTGATGACGTCAGACAGCTGCAGCATACGTGGGTTGATATTAAAACTAATTTCGCGAACATATTTCACATATTAATATCATTGTTTATCTTGAGTAGGATGATTTGACTAAAATAGAAAAGTCTGTTCATTATAGAATGATTTATTGTCACTTAATGTATTTATTTGCGTGCTCAAATGTTTGTGTCCTTGAACTGCTTCCTGTTTTGAAATCAGTTAATGATATCTGAGATGGTTATAAATCCATCATTATTATTCCTTTATCTTCGATAATAGACGTAGTGAGCATTTTTCTGTTTGGTTTGACCTTTTAAAATAAACCCAGTAATTCTCTGTCCCGGTGTCCAAGAATCTAGTCTAGATAAGTTCTATGTGCTAGTTATTTCTTTTTCTTTTTTTTTCAAATGAAAATTTGTTTATGTCATTTTCCTTGCAGACTTTTAATCTTTCAAAATTAAATTTGTCATACAAATAAACTGGAGAGATTCTTTGCTCCTAACCATTAATTTGAAAAAAAAAAAATACTTGTATTGAAACTACCATTTTCCACTTCAACTAAATTAAAATTTTCAATTTCAAATTTCTCTAACATACCGTTTTTATTTTTTCAAATTGAAATATACCATTTTCAGTAATCACTGAATAAAATCATGTAAAGTACTACGATAAAGTTTTCGTAACTGAGGTAAATAAAAATCAAATGTACAGCAAAATGTCTTTTACATGATTCGAAATATATATTACTAGCTGGCATGCTCGGCGTTGCCCAGACGCGTGATAATAACCTTAAAAATACCTAAAACCAATGTTGAATGATTTCATATTTTTAAATGAAAATCTATCCAAACGAACTGGAAGACAGTCGTTTTAGTTATTGCCGATTTAATTTCTGACGTTTTGTTGTATTAAATTTTCAATTCTGACCAAAAGTTCCTGAGGAAACCTAAATAATATAAAGCGCTCCCCCACCTTTCCTCTTTTAAACTCAAACTAATATACAGTATTGGCCAATTTATTAATCCCATTCGTAATTTTTTTCCAAAACTTTGTTTCTAAGATGATTATGTTAAAAATTTTCATGCACTCGTGGCATCATAATTCACTTTTATATTTTAACAGAATAGTAAGGCTACTATAATTTGTGACTCGTGCTATAGCCAGTATACACGTCAGGACACATGGTCAGGGCGTCTGCTGTCATGTCTTGTGTTGAGCAGTAACGAAGGTCTAGTATACCGTCTTCTTTCATTTCTTTTATCGCGTGATAGCGAACGTCTATGTGTTTTGTTCGCTTTGAGAATTTTTCGTTCTCCACCATTTTGATGCAGCTCTGGTTGTCTTCGTACAGTTTTACTGGTAAATTTTGTTGTAAGTCCAGGTCTGCTAATAGTTTTATTACCCATGCAATTTCCTGACCTGCACTAGCTGCAGCAACGAATTCAGCTTCTGCCGATGAGTAGGCAATGCAATTTTGCCTTTTCGAGTACCATTGTATCGGACTATTTCCCAGCATGAAAAGGTTTCCAGTAGTCGATCTTCTGGTTTTTGTGTCTCCTGCTCAATCAGCGTCAGAAAAACCGATGAGTTGTGGTTCTTGATTTGTATTCAATGTGAGGTTCAGGTTTCTTGTGATGTTTAGATAACTAATTATGCGTTTCGCAGCGTTCCAATCTTTAAAACGTGGAGTTTCACATCTTCTGCTGAGGATGTTAACGGTGACTGATATATCTGGACGTGTAGTGGTTCCTATATATAACAATGATCCTATTGCTTGTCTGAATTTTGTGTTGTTAGGCATTAAATTTTCGTCGTCCTCTAATTTGTGAAAACCGGCATCCATGGGAGTGCTTATTGGTTTTGCGTTTTCTAAATTGAATTTTCTTGCGAGTTCTTCTATTTTTAACCTTTGATTTAATTTGTATCCATTTTGTGTTTTTCTTATTTCCATGCCTAAATAGTGGGATACTTCCCCAAGGTCTTTTAATTCATATTCTTGCTTTAAAGCTTTTATTATTTTTTCGATTGATTCGTTTTCACCGCCTATTAATAAGTCATCTACGTAAACTATTATATACGTTGTGATGTTGTTTTCTTTTCGTGTATATAGACATGAGTCCGCTGTGCTTTGTTGGAAATTCAATTTTTTTAAAGATTGTTCTATTCTTTTATTCCAAGTTCTCGCTGCCTGCTTAAGTCCATAGATGGATTTTTTCAGTTTGCAGACTTTGTTTTCTTTATTTTTCTCAATGTAACCCTCCGGTTGTTTCATATAGACTTCATCTTCTAACTCACCGTATAGAAAAGCTGTGTCTATGTCTATGTGTCTCACGTTCAACTTCTTATATGCGGCTGCTGCCAAAAAAGTTCGCACTGTTGTTTGTGACACTACCGGGGCGAAAGTCTCGTCATAGTTTTCCCCGTATTTTTGGCTAAACCCTTTGGCTACCAAACGTGCTTTGTACTTTTGAGTGTTTCCGTGACTGTCTAATTTCTTTTTGAATGTCCATTTGCAACCTATAACCTTTTTGTTAGGTGGAGGATCCACTAATTCCCATGTGTTGTGTTTTCGCAACGAATTTATTTCCGCTTGTGTGGCTTTAAGCCAATTTTCTTTTTCTCTGGGATTATTTATTTCCAGTATTTCATTCCAACTACTAGGTTCTATTGTATCATTATTTTTTACATAACAGACATATCTGTCTGGTGGTACTCCCCTGTTCATTCTTTCGGATCTTCTTGGTTCATTGGTCGGTTGTTTGGACGCGGTTGGTTCTTCGGTTGTGTTTTTTAGCTCTGTTTCAATGTAATTTTTGTCGTCATATGAGTTTTCTGTCTCTTTGCTTTCTTTTAGGTTAATTTTACTATTTTCCATGAATTTCGCTGTTCTGCCAATTACAATTTTATTTTGTTTTGTGTATATGCGATATCCCTTTGAGTTGTTATCGTATCCTACAAAAATCCCTTCCTGAGCCCTGTCGTCCAATTTTCCTCGATGTTGTTTGTTTACATATACGTAAGCTTTGCACCCGAATGTTCGCAAATAGTGTAAACTCGGTTTGCGATTAAACCATAGCTCAAATGGGGTTTTATTTGTAGATCTTGTTGGTAAGCGATTTTGTAAATGATTCGCTGTGTTAATTGCTTCTCCCCAAAATCTTTGTGGCAGATCTGCTTCTCTCAGTAGGCTTCTAGTCATGTCTAATAGCGACCTATTTTTCCTTTCTGCAATGCCATTTTGGCTCGGACAATACGGCACTGTTAATTGATGCTTAATGCCCCTTTTTCTTAAGTAATCCTCTATCCCTCTATTTATGTACTCTCCCCCGTTATCGGATCTTATTGCTTTCGGATATATCCCGAACTGGTTTCGAACCATAGCTATATAGTCGATTAGTTTATCCTGTACTTCATCTTTATGTTTTAATAAGTATATTACGGTAAATCTAGAGTAGTCGTCAATGAAAGTTACAAACATTGTTTTACCACCTATTGTGGGGGTTCCTATCGCTGTGCATACGTCCGTGTGCACTAGATCGAGTACTCTACCTGTTTTGTTTCTATACACTGTTTTGGGATAGGGAGCATCGCTTGTTTTTGTTTGTATGCATGTTTCGCATGTTGTTCCATGATTGCAATTATTTAATTTTATGCCATAGGCTAAGTCGTCTTTAACCATTTCCTTTATGGAATTATAATTTCTATGCCCTAGGCGTTTGTGCCAAAGTTCCAGGCAGTCTTTACTTTTGCATTCATGTGCCATATTTACTATATTCCTATCTGCATTTTCTAATAATTCAACTTCGTATAGGTTATTTTTCATTTTTGCCTCCAAATAGATTTTCCCATTTCGTGACAGCGTGCATTTATCTTTATCAAATAATAATTTATATCCATTCTTTGTGGCTTTACTAACTGAAATTAAATTAGATTCTAGCTCCGGTACATATAACACTTCTTTTAACGTAATTTTATTTATGCCTCCATCGGATGTTTTTGTCGTGAATGTAGTTTCTCCGGTACCTAACGAGTTTAGAGTTTTTCCGTTGGCAATTATGACGGCTGTTTTTTCTGTGTCATTTAACGTAGTAAACTCATTTTTATTGTTTAGGATATGTGAAGATGAACCAGAATCAATAATCCAGGTTTGTTTTCCTGCTTTGTCTATTAGAAAGGCTGCGTCGCTGCATTTATCTGGTTTTGTTTCCGTTCTATAATTTCTCGTGTTTACTGATTCGCGGTCAGTGTTTCCTATCTGGTTATCCGATTGTTGATAACACAACGATGATGAGTAATATTTATTTTTGTATGTTTGTTGTTTTTGTGTATTTAGGTGATTGTTTCGATTTTTCAAATGCCAACATTCTCTGTACGTGTGATTTTTCAATTTGCAATACGTGCACTGTTTATCTTTTTTAAAGTTATCATTAGGAAATCTTTTCTGCGTTTTAAACGCTTTTGATGAATTTTCACCCTGGTCTGTGTTTTCAACCCTTCTGTTGTACTCATCTGTTAATTTACTTCTAATAAATTGTGGTGTGAGCTCGTCCTCATTTCGCGATTCAAGGGCAGTAATTAACGTATTATAACTAGGGGGTAGCGAACACAGCAATAAAGCTGAAAGATGGGAGTCGCTAATTGTTTCCCCGATCGTTGAAAGTTTGTCAATTAATTCTAGAATGTATGTTATGTGTTTGATTAAGTTCCCGTTTTCTTGGAACTTGGCTCCATAGAGCTTTCTTAACAAAAATAATTTACTAGAGAGGTTCGCCCGTTCGTGTATGGTTTTAAGTGCGTTCCAAGTGTCTCTAGCTGTGTTAAGCCCCTTAACATGAACAATTTGAGAATCGTCAATTGATAGGTTAATTATGGCTCTTGCCTTCCTGTCTTTCTTTTCCCAGTCCGTTGTGACTGGCGTGGGCCTATCTTCGGTTATTACGTTGAATAAGTCTTCTCTAATCAGTAACATTTCAGTTTTAAATTTCCAATTACTGTAATTACTTGCGTTAAGTTTTTCTACAAGCTGTATCTCACGTGATGCGGCCATTTTACTAGTTATTTAAGTTTTGTTATTAAAGAGGAATTGCTCTTTTATTATTTTATATAAAACTTCTTATATATATCTAGTTTTCTTCAATTGTTTAACAATTCATATATATCAACAAAAAATGCACAATATTTATTTCATCATCAAATAACTAACTATATTTTCAATAATTTTCAATTTCTTTTTCATGTGCACACATGTATGGCCAGTAGTTTTTTTTTTCACAAATATTATTTATCTACTAAAATATGAGACTTTCTCAGTCTCATAATCGACTGTTGGCAAAAAAGCCGCCTCTGCTCTACGCTGTAGGTTACGCGCGCTAATACTTAGATAAATAAATAATCATTCTGGCAATGAAAACACAATTAATATAATAATATAGGTAATTTCTTACCTTTATCTTTCTTCAGCATCAGTATTCCTCATACTTCAGCTTGGTGCACATTTTTAACTGCTGTAATCCATTTATTTCGGAGCTAAAGTGTTGAAAACATAAATATTGGTTAATGAAGTATATTATTTATATTGAGTCCACACTTGAGACTGATCACTTTTGTTATAGATAATTATATTATAAAACTTTGGCTTAACATTTTCAATTAATATTTTACATACAGCTGCCTTTTGCAGAAACAGATTAAAATTATTACATCTTTCTCTATTGAGATAAATAGGGCAACTAAACTTAATAACAAAAAAGAGTTTTTTTGAGTCAGTATTCTTTTGATGACGTCAGACAGCTGCAGCATACGTGGGTTGATATTAAAACTAATTTCGCGAACATATTTCACATATTAATATCATTGTTTATCTTGAGTAGGATGATTTGTCTAAAATAGAAAAGTCTGTTCATTATAGAATGATTTATTGTCACTTAATGTATTTATTTGCGTGCTCAAATGTTTGTGTCCTTGAACTGCTTCCTGTTTTGAAATCAGTTAATGATATCTGAGATGGTTATAAATCCATCATTATTATTCCTTTATCTTCGATAATAGACGTAGTGAGCATTTTTCTGTTTGGTTTGACCTTTTAAAATAAACCCAGTAATTCTCTGTCCCGGTGTCCAAGAATCTAGTCTAGATAAGTTCTATGTGCTAGTTATTTCTTTTTCTTTTTTTTTTCAAATGAAAATTTGTTTATGTCATTTTCCTTGCAGACTTTTAATCTTTCAAAATTAAATTTGTCATACAAATAAACTGGAGAGATTCTTTGCTCCTAACCATTAATTTGAAAAAAAAAAATACATGTATTGAAACTACCATTTTCCACTTCAACTAAATTAAAATTTTCAATTTCAAATTTCTCTAACATACCGTTTTTATTTTTTCAAATTGAAATATACCATTTTCAGTAATCACTGAATAAAATCATGTAAAGTACTACGATAAAGTTTTCGTAACTGAAGTAAATAAAAATCAAATGTACAGCAAAATGTCTTTTACATGATTCGAAATATATATTACTAGCTGACATGCTCGGCGTTGCCCAGGCGCGTGATAATAACCTTAAAAATACCTAAAACCAATGTTGAATGATTTCATATTTTTAAATGAAAATCTATCCAAACGAACTGGAAGACAGTCGTTTTAGCTATTGCCGATTTAATTTCTGACGTTTTGTTGTATTAAATTTTCAATTCTGACCAAAAGTTCCTGAGGAAACCTAAATAATATAAAGCGCTCCCCCACCTTTCCTCTTTTAAACTCAAACTAATATACAGTATTGGCCAATTTATTAATCCCATTCGTAATTTTTTTCCAAAACTTTGTTTCTAAGATGATTATGTTAAAAATTTTCATGCACTCGTGGCATCATAATTCACTTTTATATTTTAACAGAATAGTAAGGCTACTATAATTTGTGACTCGTGCTATAGCCAGTATACACGTCAGGACACATGGCCGTTATCATTATCTTTTTATGCGTGAAGATTTCGCTATGGTACTGCATTGTGAAATTTGGTAATTTTTGAAATTCAATATTTAAAAAACGTCATAATCATTAGTTTTGAAATTTATATCAAGAAAAATACGATTTCTGACAAATACTTTTCGAGCTATTAATTTTTTTAGCAACTTTAAATGTTTCATTTTCTGAGATTAATCTGTGGCAACGATTATCGAAAATCCCAGTCGTCAGCAATGCATAGCTTTTTATTAAAGAGGACTGTGGCAACGATTATCGAAAATCCCAGTCGTCAGCAACGCATAGCTTTTTATTAAAGTGGATTAGAATTTGTTGTTGTTAAATCATTTCATTACTCATATATCCTTATTCCTCCCATCCTTCACTACGTCGCTTTCGAACATCATATAGGAAGTTTCGTTCAGTTTTTCGTTTCGATATTAAAGTTTTTTTAAGGTAATTTTTCGGTTAATTGGTTGCAAGTTTATTTCATTTAATACAGTAAAATATATATAAAAAGTGGTGTTCAACTTTAAAAAAAACCCTGTAAAACCTGCATACGTTCAACCACGTATGTCGCCGTAGTCAAGAAGTTAATCAGCCTGTTTATGGTCAATCAGATACTAATAACGAAACCTATAACAAAAGCACTACAGTAGGGGTTATGTTGCTTTTTAAAATAAACTTTTATTCTTTGGTAAAGTTTTTAGCAAATTTTGGGTAATTTTTTTTTATTTTTGATGATGCACGGAAAACAAAATACGCAATTATTTTAAGAAATAAAAAACTCAATAGTTTTTATGATAAGTTTTTTTCTTAAATTTTGTTCAGCAGCTATTTCACGAATGAGCACTGAGTATAATTTCTTTTCTTTTTTTTTTTTTTTAATTATGTATACGCTAAAGAAAAAAAGCTTGCATCTTTCTGCTCAAAAAAAACTTGTGACAATTTCAACTAAATATTGTTGATATCTTTTACTAAAAATTCGGTTTGTATGCGGGAGAATTTATGTTCAGAAAGCTTAAAGAAATAAAAGCCTGTGCAATGGTCTCTTTATTGTTTTTCTGCGAAAAGTAAAAGTCTAATTTTTTACGACATTTTATTTGCCTACAATTTTTTTCCACAAAACAAAACAAAAAAACGATACTCCTGTGCAGTTTGAAACATTTTACATCAGTGTTAACATCTGTTTACATCAGTTGCAAAACAGTTGTCTCAACGTTGGCTGATTGTTAGCGAATTGCTCTTTCACGTTGGCAAGCAGTAATAAATGTCCGCCTTTCCGCTCATTTGCCAACAAATGCTTAACAGTGGTCCAACCGTTAGCTGCTCAGAATCCTGCTCAGGTACGCTTCAAATTAGAGGGGCCTCTGTACCTACCATTTTCGAACCAACTCCTAACACTAACGTTTCAAACAGTTTCCACAAACTGCTAACGGTGGGCCATCAATCTGTGCTACTTGGATATATTCTTTATTAAGTTAGTTTATCTTTAACACTTTCCAACATATTTGAAAAGTGTTTATGAATTCGGTTTGTTTGTCTCTCTGCCGTCTGTCTGCTGTCTGTTTGTCTGCCTGTCGTCTGTCTGTCTTTCCCTTCTCTAACTCGCGTAAATATACTCGGATTGTCATGCATTTCACATATGTTATTGATGTTTACTATGCCATGTTCGGTATTGAAAATGAAGCGTGTAGCACTTACAGTTCCTTTACAGGGACAATCAAAAGAACTCTGTTATATTATAGTCTATGGTAAAAAATCATTTGCGGTTTATTATAATGATGTTACATTATTTCAAACATATTTAAATTGATATATATATATATATATATATATATATATAACTAAAGTGCGCTACAAGAGGCTTACTATAGAATATGGTGTGCATAGCACTTATAGTTCCTTTACAGGGAAACTCAAAAGAAATCCGTTACAATGCGATATCAGGGGAAAAGTCTTTTGCTGTTTATTTTAATAATGTTTCACTATTTCAAACATATTCAAATTGATATATGTCACTGAGGTGCATTACAGGAGGCTAACTATAGAACATTGTGTGTCGTTCATTTACAGGGACACACAAAAAATTCGGTTAAAGTACTGTCTGTTAACAATACTTGCAGGAAGTCCGTTTTCAGTTGCGGAAGGCGTTTTTAAATTGAACTAATTTTTTGCCTATTACTTGGTGCGTATAAATTCTATAGATTATATACAGAGCAGTTCAAAAGATTTAGAGTACATTTCCGTTTATTGACGGAAATTCCAAAAAGATAATTTTAAACTGTGCTGTGCGTTTCCTAACTGAATTAAAATTTAGCATTATATGTTGTATATATAGAAATCTATACATCCTATATAGGGATGCACAAAAGAATGTTGAAGTTTTTCCGAATATTATTGGTAATTTCCTAAAATTGGGTTTTAAATTGTATTATGATTTCTCCAAATTGTTTACTCAAGCATCATCTTTCACTTCATTAATTCGGTAAAGATCTGTATAAGCCTTTTGTAAGTATTGGAAAGTGTTACATAATCTATGCATGACACACGATTTTTCGTTCTTGTTAATGTAATTTGTAATTATCTTCTCTGACCGGCGGGCGACATCCCCGACTAAGATTTCAGCTACGGATAAAGGCGTAAATCCATGCCTTCAAGACACCCATGGATAAAGCCATTGTAATCGACAAAGAGGGTGAAATAAAATCCATTTACCTACCTTGCTGGTCATTCTTCTAATTATTTTTTGTTATTTATTCCATTAATCCTCTTAATTCTTCAAAATTCTTTTTTTTTTTTTTGCATTTTAATAGTTTTATTTATTTTTTTATCTGTATCATTTTGGCTTAATTTGTATAAATAAATTATTTTAATAATCTGCGTTAAAAGAAGCATTTTTTTTTTAATAATCTCTATAAATTAAATTTGGGACGAGATTCCCAGTACTCACTTCGTTTTCCATGACCCTCAGTCCTTATAAATGTACTGTTATAGTATTAATTTATACTTTTTTATTAAATGTTATACTGTTCTTCCTTGCAAGTTTAAAAATATATATATTAAAGTAAAAAATGTTATTTTAACTCCCTAAGAAATATCAAAGTGAGTAAAAAGTAATTGCTTTTGTTATCGGTCACTTCAGATGTTGAATATTTATGCGGTAAAAAATAATTAATCTTAACTAAGATGTTCCATTCGAATGCTTTTCTTTTACAGAAAGTGAAATTCATAATTATTTTGCGTTATGCAGTTCAATTAATTTTTATTTCCTTTAAAAAAAAAACCCTATTTCTCTTATTTGGCGTTATTTTAGTATAACTTCTGCGACTTAGATTGTTCTACTCCCTAACCCCTTTTCCTCTTTTCTCGTTTTTACAAATTTTTCGGCAGGGTTGCCAAAGCGGGCGCCAAACTTACGGAACGGGGCGTCAAATTTTGGGCTGGTTCACAGCGCACGCCCAATTGACACATACGCCTTCTGTATGTATTAACCACTTACTCTCTTTCTCAATTAGCATCACATTCTAGGAATTGGTATTCATTTAATTAATTTATTTTTCTTTCATACAGTCGTCTAGCAATATTTAAAATTTTCAATACTAACACCAATGTTCGACATCATATTTGGATACTTCGTTAAATTTTACATTTGAATACAAAAAGAGAAATCTATCGGTCAATTAGTTTAGGAATTATGAAAACCTGAAATTTCAAACTCCTGGTGTTAAATTTGATTTTAATGCAGTGCGCATAGTTTTTTAAGCATAAATTAAGAGCGAACATAGGGGAATGAGCTGTAATTTGGAATTACCATGTTTGAAGATTCTAGAAATCGCTTCCTAACATAGTTGGAGGAATGACTTCCCCTTTGGTATTCGAAGGTAAAATAGACCCAAATAATGAAAATATCATGCCATAATTAAGCGCTATCTTTTAAATTGTTAAAGTTAGTTAAAATTTAAATGTGTAGACGACCTCCGAAGCATGATTTAAGTGCTGCATTTAGTAGATATTATACCTAATCGGTTGATGCCAATCACACTTTTATACAGGGATTTGCAGCAGAGTTAGTTGAGGATTATCCCTTTCTTTTCGCGACAGTACTTAGAAAATAAATGTCAAAACACATTTTTTAAGTTTTCAGCTTTCCTCGGTTGGAGTTTGGAGATTGAATTGAAATTCATAAGTATTAAAATAAATTGTTTAACAGTTTTATATTTATTAATATCCTATTTTTTTTTATTTACCTAGTATGAAATTCCGTATACAGGGTTTCCCATAAATAGCGCCCAAACTGTGCACAGTCAGATTCCTCGTTGGGAGTACATAAAAAATGCCCAAAGAACTGTACCTGTACAATCCATAGTTTACGAGAAAAATACGAAAAATAAACTATGACGTCACAGCCGGTGCAAGAAAAAACACTTTATGTGACACATCAACAGCAGTATTTTCAAAGGCAGATGTTCAAAGTGTCCTCAGATGTTCAAAGTGCATATCGAGGCAGGCTTAAGCGTGCCGTGGAATGGATGTGTGCACACGTCGCTGCAGCGCGGTGTCCACCGAAGTACAAGCAGCATGCAGACGAGCAACTAAGTCCGTTCGTGTAGTCACTACGTCGCGGTACACCAGTTCCTTGAGATGGCCTCATAGGAAAAAATTCAACGGTGTAAGATCTCACAATCGTGACGGCCATACAACCGTACCCCCACGTCTGATACAGCGGCCGGGGTATGCCATATGCAGCCAATCACGTACAGGAGCACAGAAATGCTCCGGAGCCCCATCATGCTGGAACCAAAGGCCTTGAATTGCCACTAAGGGTATGTTATCGAGGAATTCGGTTAAGACATCTCGGAGAAATACCATATAGGACTGTCCCGAGAGCCGTTCAGACAACAGATACGATCCAAGCAGGCGATCCCCGAGTATCCCGGTCCACACATTTACAGTCCAGCGTTCCTGATGTTCCTGCGGCCGGGTTGCATGCGGATTGACCTAGGACCAGATTTGGGTTTTGTGATGGTTGAATACCGCATCACGAGTGAAACATGCTTAATCAGTCCACAACATATGTGCAATGAAACCATTATCTGTGTTATGTTGCTGCAACAGCCATTCGCAAAAGTCCATGCTTTTCTGAAAATCATCTAGTTTTAGAGCTTGCACGGTTTGCTACCGAAATGGGTATAGCCTCTCTGACCGTAAGAGCATGTGCACAGTACTTTTACTCGAATTCAGCTCACTGGCTACAGTGGCGTAGCCAGAGAGGGGGTCCAAACGCTCTGGATACCAGTAAAATTGTTAAGATTTCTTCGCATTCATTATCGCAGAAAGTTCTTCGATTACATAAAGCAAAGAAAACTTTACAAAATTAGTGGTATCAAAAGCATCTGGACCCCCACCCTGGCTACGCCACTGACTGGCTAGTGCGCATGTGCTTACTTCGGACGTTTCTTCTACCCGCCGCAGTAGTGCATCCGCCTGTCTTACCGTCAGGGAGCTCTGCGGTCTTCCAACATTTATTATCCAATTATTATAAAAAATGTTGAAAAAAATCAATATTGTTTTCTTTGACATTTTAATATAAAAGTGATCGCTGTATTTCTTTTTCATAACAGAAGAGAAATTTTCATTATTATAATGTGCTTTAACGGATACTCTTTATAATGAAGTTTTACTTTTATAAACAAACATAGTTCACTCATATGGTATATTTATATTTAATTTGCAGTATTGTTTAAAAACAGAATAAGCTCTGCTTTTCTTTGCTTGTCTTTAAAATTTCTTATAAAAGACTTCCATTCTTAAATGTTAAGCGCATAAACTGTATGAATATAGTAATTAAATATCAGTACAATTCAAACTTAAAATGCCAAATGTTTTTAATCCTACAGTGCATGCATTTTTCTTTTAGAATTGCGTTTTTTATACTTATATTAAGAATTACACACCAGAATTTTTAAGATAGGTGTTTAACTTTATTTAGTAGAATATGTTATTTTTATAACACTAATATTTCTCTATAAATATAGTGGCTGCAAAGAACTTGATTTATTTATTAAAAGTTAAATAAAAAGTGTTTGCCAATTGAATACACAATGCATTTAAGGGTAAAGAAGTACAATATAAATTATCCATATAATTATGAGCATACCACAGATAAACATTACAAAGGTAATGCGTATGCTATTTCGTTTTATTGCGCACTCTGCGTAATAAAGTTTTAAGTTATGATCAAGCTTGTTGATTCATATGGTATATTTCTATTGCAGTGACGTTTAAAAGTAGTTCAAGTGTTCTGCATTTCTACTTTCCAGGTTTGTTTGAAATTTTCGCATTGAATTTCTAATAACCATGCGTATGAAAAATTATTTAAAAAATAGATACTTATAGTAAACTGTTTAGTAGCATCTGTTTGAGCAATAAAATGTGCTTTAATAAGAATTTTGTTGAATATGATTTTTTCTATGGTCTGAAAATGTAATTATCACAGGTTCTTAAAATGCGCAAGCTAAATAACACTTACGATATTTTCTTAATATTTGATTTAGTATTAAGATTCATGAGATGTGTAGAAAAATAAACATGAATGAAATGCAGTTTATTTGTAATAAAAAAGAAAATGATAAAGTAAACTAACATCAGACTATGTATTTTTAAGACTTAATGTGTATATAAAGCATGTGAATTTATTTGTTATGATAAATCGAAGTTTCCAATTATCTAGAGAAAATAGCAAAAATATTCCAGTATTTTTAAACAAATCACGTTACAAAACCCTTTTTTGTACATGAATGAACATCGCATCCTCATTAGATGTACAAATATTCACAAGGAAAAATTTACGTATTATTGACGTTACAAACTGATTCACCACTGTTTCAAAGGATTTTTATTTATTATTATATGTCTAAGATATATGAGAAGTACGTAAATATATATTTAAAATTCAGCGGCTAACAGCAAACTGTTTTAGAACCTGTTTGAAAGTTAAGATATGCATAAGCGAAAATTTAACAGAATATAAATTTTTGTATGTTCTAAACCTAAATTTCCAAATGTACATGAAAAGTACGAGATACATGTAACTCATATGACGGCATATTATTATTATTTCTTTTATTAGTAACATTTTAAAATATGAATATAACTAAATATGTATATTTTGATTCATCTATAAGTGAAATATAAATAATTTCTAATATAAAGAAATATTAAAAAACATACTATTATCAACTTATGCACTTTGAAGAATTATTATGATCTGCCTGAATGCGAATAAATACATAGAGATGAATTTAGATAATATGGGAAGTCTAAATTACTAATTATCTAGAGAAAACATAAGAAACAAATCTAGTGCTTGAGTATTAAAATAACTGGACATGATATTTTATGTACTCTCAACGTAAATTATCAAGCATATGTAAAACGTAGAAAATAATCATTACTCTTACCATGCTATTTTTAAAGATTTGTTTAATATTAAATTTTATTACGGAATGAATATAATTAAATGTAAATAAGACATAAATTATTTCTATTTTAAGGGAAAAAATGAAAATATAATAACTTCAATATATGTATTCAAGGTGCGTACACACCTTAGAATTTTCAGGGAACTTGGCTCCACCAATTTACGTCCAAAATTTTTACTAATTATTTTTTCTTCAATTTGAAAATCTTTCTGCGATTAATCGCATAGTTTTTATTATTCTGCGAGTATTTAAGTGAAATATTCTATAGGAAAATTGTGGTAACACCGTAAAAACCCAGATCTGTAGACTTACAATCTCATTGGATGTTTACATATACATATCTGTGAAATTACGTAGTATGGAAACTCTGAGTTACTAACTACGCATCTCAGATATATGAAAAGTCTATAGTGCTTATCAAGCAAATTTATTTATTTTTTAGTAATTATCATTATTGTTTAGATTTGCCTGAACTAACACTGAAGCATAATTAGACAGGCACAAAATCTAACCTAACCTATGATAAAATGTTCATTAGAACTGGAAACTCTCTTAATTGATTTTCCAACAGAAGAAAATGTATAATACTGAATTTTAAATTGGAATATTGTCGTGTTGGTTTTCTCCGATAACATATCGGCATACGCTATGTATATCCAAGTCTTTGTATTCTCTTTTAATCTCGGTTAATAGCAGTATTAAAATCAACAATGGTAGTCGAAGACCTTTTTTTGTGGAAGACTCTAACTATACTTGGTGTCAGAATATCGGGATATAAGCTAAAGCCGTATGAAAAATATCTATCTTATAGTGTTGTAATTCTAGGTTCTATTTTTATGGTGCACTGGATTTCAGCATCATTATTTCACATATTAACACGTATTGATTTCAATGTAGGAAGATTCGTATACATCTTAGTACCTTTTCAATTGATTCTTATTTGGCATTTTTTGAATGCGCAAAAAGAAAATATTAGCATTATTAGGAAGAAACTGTATAATTACAGAAAGTGCTATAAACAAGATAATAATCGAAAGTACTATGTGGAATTTTTTGTAATGGCTATGATTTTAACACCAGTCGTAATATGTCTGATAGGTACGGTGTCAGGTAAGCGAGAACTTGGTGTTTGGTCATATGGGTATAAAATCCATGATAGAATTGTCATTTGTATGTTCTCGTCTTACATAACATTTATGTACTATTCTTGCAGCATATTTGTTGTCCTAGTCACATTTTCCCTCAGTATCATATTCTACAGATGGGGAGAAGTATTAAGCAAGTACAACAAGTTACTTAGCAGTTATTTTAAACAGGAAAAGATTAATGCAAGAATAGAATTTTTAAAAGAATTCTTTTACATCGTGAAGATTTTGCAAAATCTTGATCAAGCTCTTGCATATCCTTCTTTTATTATAATATTTTATGGCTTAGAAATGATATTTTTAGTATTCTTCTACGCTTTATTACATACGGACGAATTGTTAAAAGTAGATTATTTTGTAGATGTGATCTTTAGCGGCGTATGTGGATTTTTCATGGTGATGGTCTATTCTCTAAGCAGTTCCATGATTCCAGAAAAATTAACAGAAATAAGAAAAACTGCCAAATATTGCATAACTCAGTATGGCAATGGCAACAATCCTCACATTCATCGAAATGTTATTTTTTATCTGAAAAGAATAGAAAAAGAAGATATTGTTTATATAACAGCTTGCGGAATGTTCTCATTCACTCGACAATTTATGTTATCTGCCATCGGAGTGACTCTCACATATGATTTACTTATCATTAATTTTAAGTAATATTATTAGTAGAAAGGTTCAATTTCTTCATGTTTGAACGCATTACTTTTATTTAAATATTTGCTGAATTGTAATATACGCGCGGTAAAAAAGTATCCACTTGTTTATATACCCGTATTTTACCATTGTCCTGTATATACGCTAGCTCTGATTTATGGAATATTTACAAGTGTCCCCCGCGTGCCTATTTCTTAATCTGTCCCTAACTTGTCAATATCAGTTAATCTGGCTTAAATAATCTAGCTTTAATATGGTATACGGCCGAGTTCATAGTTCATAGGAAGAAGTAGAGTTGCAAAGAACCGGTTTATTCCCAGATTTATTTCCAATAGACCCGATTTATTACCAGGTTTATTCCCAAAACACCTGGTTTATTCCCAAAAAAACCCTTTTATTTCCACAGAGTTGCCAAGTCTCCGGATTTTTGCACACCAGTAATTTTTTAGAGAAAATGTTGTTGTTTTAAATCACAAAAAGCTTCGATTAAATAAAACAACATTTTCTGTACTAAATTACTGGTATCCAAAAAGCGGGAGACTTGGCAGGTCTGTTTCCAAAAAACCCGGTTTATTCCCAGGTTTAAACCGGGTTTATTCTAGTCTTTGCAACTCTAGGAAGAAGGCATTGAATATTGTAGAATAGGTCGTTCAGCTTTTAATTATCAGGGATTAAAACTCACTACACATGACGCCAAAATAATCACGTTTGCAAACTTGACAAATTCTTTATAATTTTCACGCATATGATGATAATTGTTACTTTCTATTCAGCTTTGAAAAGACTGTAAATTGTAAGGGTGGAAAATTAAGAATTTTTAGCATAAAAACATTATATCTTCCTATTTTTTTAACGAAGCCTTTTGTGACAGTTTTTTAATTAAGACTAATAGAGAATTAATCAACACATTGTATGAAAAATTGCAATGCATAAATACTTGCTTCATTTCAGTATGTTATACGTAAAGGTTATTCATAATTAGAACAGCGCAGGTCCTCCAAATTTCCTCTTAAATAATGCAATTTTTCGTGCATTTATTGCTAAGTTTTAACGAGAACGGACAGTAGAATGCTACACAGGTGCAATGCGTTTTATTTAAGTTAATACAAAGTTTATACAAGTGCTTTGCAGGTTTCACAGGAAGGTGGAACATCTTGGAAAATATATTCGATTCTACAAGTATGACATTGAAATCATTATCAACAACTCAAAGATGAGCACGTAAAGACGCAGGTAAAATCTTGAATGAAAATTGAAAAGCATTGTTTTTTTGAAGGGAAATTTCAGAAAATGAAAAAAGTAAAGTTAGACGTGTAGCTAAAGACTTTCTTTAAAAGTCACAGAGTACATTCATGACATCAGTATGGCAAAACAATGACAAAACTGTAAACTGAGGATGTGCACATTTGAACTGATTTTGAAATGCTCATATACTCTCTTATTATGTTTTTAACAAAGCTTCAGACCTCTTTCCCTATTTACAAAGATTCAACTGCGAATATACTCGCTGAGATTAGCAATCAGGAACCAGTTCCATCTTCTTCAGCTGATGATATTTCAAAAATAAATTGTCAAATTTGTTCGTAAGCGATGTTTTAATGAATCTCTGAGTTAGATGCGGAATCAGAAAGTCGAGAAAAAGAAACAAGTTCATACTGCTTTAAAAATAGCGACGAGATCTGGAAAAGAATGGGAACATTATATATTAAGATAATACAAACTCTACAGAATAAGTTTTAGAAGAAAGTTTATGTCTATAAAGAGTATATTTTAAGATTTCCATTTCCTTCAAATATCACCGAACTAGAAGCTGTTTAAATTTATGATGCTGCAGATAAAGTTTAAGCCATTTACGATTCCGACAGAAAGAGCAGCTTCTCTGAAGAATTCATCTCTTTTAAAAGCTACTTCTTGTCTTTGGAAGCAGTGTCGACTCGTGACTGGTTTTTTGGGGACGCTACATGCAAGGCTGCCAAACTTACTCTTGTTTGTTACCACTATTTTATAAAGATATTTTTTCCTTTATTAATCTTTGTCTGCCATTAAATAAGACAAATATTTCTATTAAAGTATAGTGGCAACAAAAAGGTGTAAATTGCGCAGCCATGTATGTAGTGTCCTAAAAAGCCTGTCACGAGCCTCCACTCTGTCGCATGAGGAAAGGGGTGACATGTTGTCCTGCCTTCGATTTCTTTGCAGAATGTTAGCTTCAAAGTAAATTAATTTATCCTTACTGTGTTCGCTGCACTTAAGATTTACAATTTACAACTGTAGCCCAGTAACACACTTCTGCTGAAAGGTTTTTTTCTGCTTTAAAACGGATTAAAAACTAATTAAAACAACACAGAATCAAGAGTGATTGGTCAGTCTTGGAGTGCTAGCCATAAAATTAAACACAAAAGTCAGTCTTAATTTCAAGTAAGTGATAAAAACTTTATCAAATTCAAAAGTAAGAAAAGAAAAGAGTGATTTTTTTATGTTCCTTAAGTATTGCGAAATGATTTCAAAATTACAGAGTTTGTAAAACATATTTTTGACTCACTAAATTGTGCGTTTCTGTGATATATATTATTTTAAATATGAATCAGTAAAGGGCACTAATTGTTCTGTGTCTTCAACCTTTCATTTTGCTTGATTAAATTGTAGGTTTGTTTGAAATTTACCGAGCTGGACTATTAAAACTACAGTGATATTTTTCTGTGATTTCTATCATATAATTTTTGTTTAACAAAAGTGAAAATTTGTGTGATATTTTTGAAAAGAGCTAATTTTGTGTAGTGATTATTTTCTGTATATTTACCACATAATTTTCTCTTTAGAATAAATAATAAAACTTAACTTCACATTTCTTTTATTCTTTATGTCTTCAGAAATTAAAATTGAAAAAAATATTTCCAGGTATTTTTCCAGTATAGGGATCTTGGCGACATAGCGAAAACAAGCTTATCGAGGGAAGAAATTTTGGCAACCTATTTTCTGTCAACTTATTCACTCTTTTTTAAATACAAGGATTATTTTTTAATATTTAATATAAAGAATCCCTTGATCTATTTTTATATACAAACAGAAATAATTTGTATATAAAAAACAATTATAACAATATATATATATATATTCATTGTTTAAGTTGGTATTATGATAATGTTTCATTTATGGTTATATATATATATATATATATATATTTATTTATTTATTTATTTATTTATACATATAATATATATATATATATATATATATATATATATATATATATATATATATAAGTTTATCAGTTTAGATTTTATAGCTGTTTATACTATTTCGCAAAAAAATTTACTTTCTAAAGTCTTGATCGTGCCAAGCTTTGTTATAAAACGCTAAGGCATCTATAATGGAAAAGCACCTATATCCACAAATCATTGAAGTTCAACTGAGGCAAATGATGGGGAGGGGCATAAGATGGTACCTGCATATGAGCGTCACATATCCGAAATAGGAGCATGGGTATAACAACACTTTTTTCACCAAATGAAAGTTACAATGACTAATGATGAGTCTTCCGTAATTCTAATCTTTGGCGTAGCAATTGCTACAACAATATTTTTTTCCGCGACTAGGTTTCTTTCAGGCGATTGAAAGCAATAAACAATTTTACTGTTTCAGAAAACACACAAAATTACTGTTATTCACAAATTGTTGCATATGTATACAATGGTTAATTGAAATTCATCTCAGTGAAAATAATTAACCAAGAATTAACAATATCTTTATGCAAGGAAGGTCTCCATATGCGCATACTCCGAAAATTTTGAAAAAGTTACAGAATATTCTTCTCATGAGGATATATACGTTTATAAAAAAATTTGCCGCGGAACCTCGATATAACGTCCGTAAAAAAAAATATGAAAATTTCGTATTTTGGCGATTTATCGCTGGGTTGGCGACACAATGAAAAAAAAATAAAAAAACATGCATTTACGATAAATTCACTTTTAGGAAAAACGTTTTCTACTCTTTATACTGAAATAGTTAAAGTAAGTTTAACTTAAATAATTTCACTTTTATAACTACGGTTTTGCCATATATATTTATATGTACATCTAAAAGAAAATTAACGATCGCATTCTACAGTTTAGAACAAAATTTGAATTGATTAAAATTGCTTTAAACTAAAAATTAATTGTGCAGGCCTCGGAGCGGGCCACCGGTAATTTTTTTAAATTATTTTGGCGGTTGATTTCGACAACAGTTGCAATAAAAAGCTCTTCACAAAGTGCGTTTCTACGACATATGGAAGATAAATCTAAAACAAAAATTTTCGTAAGGAAATAGTGGTGGACCAAATTTTGATTTAGTCTCTTTTTATAGAGACCGCTCCGAGGCCTGATTGTGTGATTCTGAGCTCTGTCAATTTGTCATCGATATTGTTAGTGCCGGAGACAACTAGAGAAAAGTCTTGTTGCCGTGGAAACAATGACTTATTCAAAGTCGAAATGTATAATGAAAGAGTGTTTAATCGGACATTTACTGATAAAATACACTTAAAACTTAACCAGCCTTCAAAACTGTATAAAATTAAATAACTTCAGCAATAGTTAATTTGTATATGTATTACATAACTTTATAGAAAAAATAATAAACTATTTAATTGTTGAAGTTTAAATTCATAAAGTGCTACGCATTTAAACACTCATTTAACCAGACAGTTTCAAATACATTAAAATCGCTTGCATTTGGCGACGAAAATGTTTTGCTCGCCAAATCACGTCTTTTTGCGTCAAATACTCGAAACTATTTAATTTTTTTACAGAATTTCTGCTGGGATTCCGCAGCTAAATTTGACTGATATCTTATTACGTACATGAGTAGCTTCATTAGCATTTTTTTTTCAAAATATTCTGAGTATGCGCTTTAAGGAGACCTTCCTTGTTAGAATCAGTAGCGGCTTGTGACAGTCTTTTTGGGGGGCACTAAATGTATGCCTGAAACACATATTATTTTCATACCATTATTTTTTGCATGGAATCTTTTCCTTGTTTGACGGCAGAACTTTCTGACCGTAAATGAAATAAAGTGTTCCTTTTTAATAATACTGGTAAGAAAATAATACATTTAGCAGCCATGCATTTAGTGCCTCAAATAAATCGAGTCACGAGCCGTCACTGCTTAGAAGTACTTCTATTTAAATTTTTTAAATGTTCGAAAAGTTTTGTCCAAAACCTGTATTTTTTACAATTTATTTTTGCTACACCTTAAAATTTGTAAAGAGTACTTAAAATCCTAACTTGTGTACTACTATAACTGGTAAATTACCCTTAAATCATAATTTCAAATTAGTGGCAGATACTCCTACTCAATCTGGGATTGCTCTTTCCCAACAGTTTTTCCGTACAGTTTTCATTGCCTTTAATTAATCGTAAAAAAATTTCTAGCAAATTTATTAGGAAAAATTGCTAGAAAATATTACTGGGAAAGAGCACGCCCAGTCTGAACAGGAGGATAACTGTAGCAAATCAAAAAAATTCCGAGTTTCAATCCTGTATGAAACACAGTCTAAACCTTAAAATCTGTTGTGCATTTTCTTATATAAATTAATGCTTGCTAGATATTATTATAATTTCATGTGAGATTTGAAAAAAAAAAAATAAAAATAAAAAAAGACATTAATTAAGCAAAATTTTGAAAACTTACTGGGAATATTACTGGGAAAGAGCACGCCCAGTTTGAATAGGAGGATAACTGTAGCAAATCAAAAAAATTCCGAGTTTCAATCCCGTATGAAACACAGTCTAAACCTTAAAATCTGTTGTGCATTTTCTTATATAAATTAATGCTTACTAGATATTATTATGATTTGATGTAAGATTTGAAAAAAAAAAAAAACATTAATTAAGCAAAATTTTGAAAACTTACTGGGAATATTACTGGGAAAGAGCACGCCCAGTTTGAATAGGAGGATAATTGTAGCAAATCAAAAAAATTCCGAGTTTCAATCCTGTATGAAACACAGTCTAAACCTTAAAATCTGTTGTGCATTTTTTATATAAATTAATGCTTACTAGATATTATTATGATTTCCTGTGAGATTTGAAAAAAAAAAAAAAAAAAAAAAGAAGAAGACATTAATTAAGCAAAATTTTGAAAACTTACTGGGAATATTACTGGAAAAGAGCCCGCTCAGTTTGAATAGAAGGATAATTGTAGCAAATCGAAAAATTTCCGAGTTTCAATTCCGCATGAAACATAGTCTAAACGTTAAAATCTGTTTTGCATTTTCTTATATAAATTAATGCTTATTAGATATTATTATGATTTCCTGTGAGATTTGAAGAAAAGAAAAGACATTAATTGAGCAAAATTTTGAAAACTTACTGGAAATATTACTGGAAAAGAGCACGCCCAGTTTGAATAGGAGGATAATTGTAGCAAACTGAAAAATTTCCGAGTTCCAATCCTGCATAAAACACAGTCTAAACCTTAAAATCTGTTTTGCATTTTCTTATATAAATTAATGTTTGCTAGATATTATTATGATTTCTTGTGAGATTTGAAGGAAAAAAATACATTAATTAAGCAAAGTTTTGAAAACTTCTCTACCAAAAATGTAAAACAATTCCACCAACCGTCTACCATTGTTCCCGCTAGGCGACTTTCCAGGTACAGATTTTTTCGAGCCGAAAATTTCAGGCCTGGAACCGAATTAGAAATTTCAAAAATTTATGTAATCAGGCCTGACCTGAACCGGATCAATTCAATTCCTTTGAAAAAATTGCTGTGTTTTTTAATAATCATTGCCCTACAATTAAAATTATTTCAAATTAATAATATTTGATTCAAATATAAGCCGTTGATTTTAAAACTGGGGCGATTCTATTCTCGGAAAAAATTTAGTTACAGCTAAATCTTAAAACAAACTATCATATAATTTATATTTTTAATAAATTCACAATAAATATCTTTTAGTATCAGTATAAATTTGTTCCTCGTAATTTAGTTGATCAACGATACTACAAATGCATTGATACTGACAGTGGCGTAGCCAGGGTGGGGGTCCAAATGCTCTTCATACCACTAATTTTGTAAAGTTTTCTTTGCCTTATGTAATCGGAGAACTTTCTACGATGATCAAGACGAAGAAAATTTTACAATTTTACTGATATCCAGAGCGTTTGGACCCCCTCCCTGGCTACGCCACTGGATACAGACAGTGAATATCCAGCAATAACATAAAATGTACTTGTCAGATTTTCAACATCAACGGCTCATTTATACAAGGGTCGCAGTGTGCTGTATTTTTTACATATTTGCTACTACTATTTCTGTACTAAAATGTTTGAAGTAAATTTCTTTAACTACAGTTGGTCTTTTTTTTCTCTTATAAGTCGTACCATTTGAGCGTCCGGCAGAATTTTTCATGTATGTTTAACGATTCATAAAACAATAGATAAAATAGGAAAAGAATTGGTATGTATATTTATATTTAATAACCTCGTATATCTATATTTCCTATGACATTTTATGTCTATACAGCTTTAAAGAAGGAATTAATGGTAGTTTGCTTTGATTTTAACAGGTTTTCATTAACAAATTGTATTTCTAAACAGTCTTTGATCTCTTTAAAGAAATTATTTATTTTAGTAATTATCTCTAACAGGTATCGAACTTTCTATTAATCTATTGATTTCAACAAGTGTTTTTTGGCATGAAACAGATAATTAAACCGTTTAAATTAAATTAAACATTTAAACTCTGCCGCCAATTTCCTCTCTGATGTTTGATGTTTCATTCTCTCGTGTGTGTGTGTGTGTGTGCTCTTAAAACTTTCACTTTGTCTTCTAAAGGTAACACAACTCTCTTAGAGATCATCGAAATTTATGTACAAGAAAAGCAACATAATTGAGATAAACTGGAGAATCTGGGGGGGGGACCACCCCCACTCTCCCATTTGAAAAAGACTCCTGCACTTTACAGGTGGACAATAGCCCTTCTCCCACCAACATCAACTATCCCTCCGTAACCTTATTGACATTAAACGCGGTAATGCACGAGAACCAACTTTTTCCTCCTAAACAGGGGGGGGGGGAGATTAACTTGATTCGCCAAGTCTAAGGAAGTAGACTCAGCTGAGCGTGTTTTCCAGAGAAAATTGGAATTTCGAGATTTGCCCATGCAAAGGAAAGTAATCCTACTCTTCGACTGAAAAGATAAAAAGTGGTCTTTCAGGGAGGGAGACTAGAAATAGTGGTCCTTTAATGGAGGAAAATTAACATTGAGCATATAGTCAAAAATTATAGACCATAAATAAACGGTCTTTAAGAGAGGTGGTCTCCTTATAGAGGTGGTCTTACAGGGAGGTTTCACTGTATATCCATTTCTTGTTAATTCAGCCTTTGACTTCCCCATTTACGTAACGGAAAAAAACACGGTTAGAACACTTAAAGGGTTATTTTTAAGAAATACAGCTACTCTTAGACTTAGATAAAGTTGGCATCAAATAGGAATCCCAGGTAATGCCTAAACTGTTCAACTGTTTTGTAGATCTATATGACCAAACATTCGGGGCCAAACATGACATGGCCATGGCATATGTTGTGGCACAATTTATAATCTTTATGCGTACATCATATTATGTTTAGCTGGTTGTATTATACACTGCTCAAAACAATTAAAGGATATTGCAGTTTTAGGTGGATTTTGTATCTGGGAAACTTTTTAGCTGATTGATACATGGTCGACAGACATAGTAGGTTATATGAGAATAAATTACACATGTTTGGCAGAAAAAAATGCATTTTATTGCGCATTTGTGTACAAAAGGAAAAAAACACAATTTGTGCATATGAGAAAAAAAGAATAAGAAAAGGTGTTTTCTTCAAAGAAAATCATTTTCAGTAGGGGGTATGGTTTCCACGGGCGGCCAGCAACGTTGAACACCTTTGAGGCATGGACTCAATGAGGCTATTAATGACTAGTTGGGGTATTCTGCCCCACTCTTCCAGAAGAGCTCTTTCCAGTTCTTGGAGAGTTTGTGTGGGTTGTTGGCGGCCAGAAACTCGTCTTCCTAGAGCGTCCCAAACGTGCTCGATTGGATTCATGTCTGGAGAACACGCTGGCCATTCCATTCGAACGATTCCTTCCTCGAAAAGGAAATCCTCCACCAGGTTTGCACGATGTGGCCTGCAGTTATCGTCCATTAAAATGAAGTTATCTCCGATTGCTGCAGCGTAAGGGACTACAATAGGTCTGAGGATCTCATCCCTATATCGGCGACCAGTCAGAGCTCCATCTCGAATGATGTAGAGGTCAGTGCGCCCGTCAATGGAGATGCCACCATACACCAACACTCCTCCACCGCCAAATCTGACACTTTCGTGCACGAACGCAGGATTATTCCTACTGCCACGGTCCCTCCAGATGAAAATACGCCTATTATCCGGATGCACAGAAAAACGGGACTCGTCAGAAAACAGAATATTGCTCCATTCATTTCTCCTCCAGTTGACATGCTCGGTTGACCACTCCCTGCGGTCGCGACGATGCCTTGATGTTAATCTAACATATACCATCGGTCGGCGAGCATACAGACCTACAGCATGGAGCCGGTTTCGGACAGTCTGAGTTGAAATCGTGGTGCCTGTAGCCGAGCGAAGGTGTTGTTGAAGAAGAGTAGCGTTCATGTTTCGGTGTCTCCGAGCTGTTAACGCTAAATACCGATCTTCATTGGGCGTTGTTGCCCGTCTACGACCTTGCCCTGGTCTTCGGCCTGCACATCCACTCTCCAAAAAACGGTTCCAGATCCTGGAAATGACACTTTGTGATACTCCAATGGCTTGCGCTACTTCGGCTTGAGTTTGGCCCCCTTCTAACCTATCAACAATTCTCCAAGCTTCTGAATCTGTCAAATGACTTCGCTGAGACATCGTACTCATCGAAACAAAGCAATCACTGAATGCCGATCATCCTTGTCTTCATTCTCTTTTATCCAGTTGAAAGTCAAATTTCATTCGCTGCCGCTGAAGCGACGTTTTTGACGTCGAACTCAAAATTTGCATACTCCACAGTTTGAAAACCAGAAAAATTTGCATTTGTGATTCTCTTCTTCTATTTTCGGCAAAAAAAATTTCGTTTATACCTTTATTTTATATAAAACTTCAAATATCCTTTAATTGTTTTGAGCAGTGTATTTATTTAATTCACAATTGTATGTAATTTTGGTTTGTAAATTTAGCAACACTAAAAAGTTTTTAGTTTTTGTTTGGATCTTAAAAAAAGTTTGCTCTATGAAAATAAATCGATAAGTTAAAACTGAAATAAAGATGTCAGTCTTTTTATTTGCAAATATACGTAATAGAATAATTAAGAATCGTATATGAAAGTCGTCTCCCAACAGCATACATTCTTTTGAAAAAGTTGTAAGACAGAATGACCAAAGCTTATGAAAACAAGGGTTGATATGTATATCAATATTTGAACGGAGGATGATTTTGGTGTCTGGGGATCATGATCGGTGAAAATATATCGAAATCTTTCAGAATTGCTTTCTTCTGAACGGCTGCAATAGGTATTTTTTGTAATGAAAGCTACCTAAAATCACATATCATAGAAAAGCGTTGAAAAACCTAACAGATTCAACAGCTGGAGGAATGATTTGTAATATGGAATTCCCATATTTGAAGCTTCTAGAGACCGATTCCAACATTACTTGCCGGAATTACGTCCCGTTTTGTATTCGAAGGTAAAATAGACCGAAGAATATAAATATGAAGCCAAAATAAAATGATAGAATTGCAATTTTTAACGTTTGATACAATTTCAATATGTAGACAACCTCCAAAGCATAATTTAAGCATAACATTCGTTAGTAGACATTATTAGTAATCGGTCCTACTAGTCGCACTTTTGTACGATGGTGTGCAGTGGAGTTAGTTGAAGATTATACCTTTTTTCCACGACAGTAAATGGAAAATAAATGGTATCGAAATAAATTTCTTAGTTTTCAGCTTTCTTCAATTGGATTTTGGAGATACTGAAATTGAGAAGTATTAAAATAAATTGTTTAACATTTTTATATATATTATATACCCTTTTTTTTTTTTGCTGAGTATAAAATTAGGTTTATATCATGAAGAATACACGTGTACAATATTTTCTCAGTAAATTCTACTAAAAATGAAAATACTAATATATAATTTTAAATTACCAAGTAAAAACAAACGTGCTTATTAAAAGCACGTTTCTGAGAAAATAATCTCATAATATTAAAATTGGGTCAACTTACATTAATAAATTTTATTAAATTGAAGTGGCGCTGTTATGCAACATTAGAGCTTTTAAGATGAAACTTCATACATTTCACACAAAGGGATAAAAAGGCTTTCTTTGTTTAAAGTAAAAAAAAGAACAGATATTTATCGCACGAATTACATATGTTAATATTATTAAAAAAATAATCTATACGGTTCTTCCATATTAAATTTAATAAATGATAGATTAACATTTTTCTATGAAACTTTTCTTATGAAGATAAATCAATATTATTTCCTTTGTCATATTAATATCAAAGCGATCGCTGTATTTCTTTTTCATAACAGAAGAGAAGTTTTCATTATGTTAATGTACTTCAGCACAAACTCTTCATAATAAAGGATAAAGTGTTTTACCAAACGTAGTTCACTTATATGGCATATATAATTTATGATAATGTTTTAAAATACTTAAACTTTCTGGTTCAGTTTGTTTGTGTTTTAATTTCTTAAAAAAGACATCAGTTCTTAAATGTTACCTTGTGCATAGAAAGTCAGAATATGTTAATATGATTAGATGTATGATTTGACCCAAATGTGTGAAATAAGTAATATATAAATTATATATATTATAATGCACGTAACCCATAAAAGATTTCCAGCATGCTAATGCTTTTATTGCGCACTCCTTATAATAGAGTTTTAAGTTATGATCAAACACAGTTGATTCATATGATATATTTCCATTGCAGAAACGTTTTAAAATAGTTCGAGAGCATTTCTGCTTTCCAGGTTCGCTACTTGTTTTGTTGTGAAAGTTTTCTTCGAAGTTCGAAAGTTCTCGCTGAATTGCTAATAATCAAAAGTGTGAAAAATATATTTAAAAAATAGTGAATAATAATAAACTATTTAATAGAAACTGCTTGAACAATAAAATCTGCATAAATAAGAATTTGCTGAATTTATTTTTTATTTTTTTTATATTCTGAATATAATTACTACATGAATGTAAAATGTACAAGCTATATATAACTCATATATGATATTTTTTTAAATATTTGTTTTATAATTAAAATTCGTTAAATGTGAAGATAAATAAACATGAATAAGATATAAATTATTTCTAATATAAATAAAAATAAATAAATGTATATAAACTACAAGCTATGTATTCTAATTTTTATATCCGAAGAATTCATTTTATATATTCTATTTATATATCAAATCTAATGTAATGTTTACTGAAATTTCATCAATACCAAAAAAACTCTTTTAATTGTTTTTGAAGCCGAAGGAAATGTAAAAAAGATATATTGTAGTATTCAATTTACTTATTTTCGTTTATCTGGATACAACATCTGCATACTTAATTTATTTTTAAGTTGTTGATTCATCTTTCAATTTCGGTTAATAAGAATATCAGAAGTAACAATGGTCGACGAAGACAATTTTTTGTGGAATATTCTAGCTATACTCGGTGTCAGAATATCAGGATATAAGCTGAAGCTGTATGAAAAATATTTATCTTATATTATTTTAATCCTAGCTTCCATTTTTGTAGTACACATTTCTTCTGCGTCTGTCTGTTTAACTTTAACACATTCATCTCACAGTGTAGGAGAAATTCTTTATATCTTAATGCCTCTTCAACTGGTTCTTATTTGGTATTTTCTCAAGGTGCAAAAAGAAAATATTTGCATTATCAGAGAAAAACTGTACAATTACAGAAATCGCTGTATACGAGAAAATAACCGTTCATGTTTCGTTAAATGTTTCGTAACCTCTATGCTTTTATTGCCCTGTGTGATATTCTTGATACTTACGATCTTGAATGACCAAGCAACAGAAATGTTTTCATATGGGTATAAAATCCATAGTGAAATTGCCATTCATGTGTTTTCTTTTTATGTAATCTTCGGGTACTATTCTTGCTTTACATGTACTGCACTAGTTACATTTGCACTGAGTATCATATTCTACAGATGGGGAGAGGTATTAACCAAATATAATAAGTTACTTAACATTTATGTTAAACAGAGAAAATTTCATAAAAATGTCGATTTTTTGAAAGAATTCTTTCACATCGTGAAGATTTTGCAGAATCTGGATCAAAGTCTCGCATATATTTCATTTATTATCATCTTTTATGGTTTAGAATTGATATTTTTAGTATTTTTTCATGTTCTATTACATAAAAACCGCTTCTCAGAACCATCCTTTTTTATCGAAGTGATGTTTAATGGCGTGTTTGGCTTTTTCTTATTAATGGCGTATTCTCTAAGCAGTTCCATGATTCCAGAGAAATTAACTGAGATAAGGAAAACAGCCAAATATTGCATAACCCTGTACGGTAATGGCAACAGTTCTTATATTAATCGAAATGTTATTTTTTATCTGAAAAGAATAGAAGGAGAAGATATTGTTTATATAACAGCTTGCGGAATGTTCTCATTCACTCGACAATTTATGCTTTCTGCCATTGGGATGACACTCACATATGATCTACTTATAATTAATTTTAAATAATTTTATTCTTAAATTCAATGCACTATTTCAATGAATAATAACTTCAATTTTCGATATCTGGAAAAAGTTCAACATTACTCCTGTATACAGGGATCGTACGAGAATTTTCAGAATACTTACCAGTATTTTATTATAGAAAAACTAGCCTTATACAGAGTATCTCATTTATTTTGCAACCCAAGAAAAAAGAACAATGTATAAACATTAATTTTTATTTTACATACGTGCTTAAACGACTACAAAAGGTGTTGGAAGTGACCTCCGTCTTCATCTTTACATATCTGGGCACGTTTGAGAAGGTTTCGAGACACATTCTGTAATGTGTCTGGTGTGATAGCGTTTATCTCTTCCGTAATGCGAGTTTTCAGTTAAGTAATCGAGGCTACCGGTTCACGGAACACGCGATTTTTCAAATAGCCCAACACGAAGTAATCGGGCGGTGACAGGTCTGGACTGCGTGGAGGCCGTAGTCCTTTTGTAATTAGCCGATCACCAAAAAATTCTTGGAGAAATGACAGAGTGTCGTTGGCCGTATGCGCAGGAGCGCCATCCTGTTGAAACCAAACGAAACGTTCATCTTACTGCCGTGGCCGGTTTCTCCTTGACTTTCGTCTCGATTTCCTTCATTTTGTAGTCAGTTAGGGCAAACTACAGACGGTTCTTTCTTTTCGGTTCCACACTCCATTCTGTTTGAAAATGGTCCACGATTCGCTTAATTGTGATTTTATTCGGAACCACCGAGTCTGGAAATCGTCCCTTGACTGTTTTGTACGAAGGCATTCGAAAATAATGTTCAATAATAAACGCGCGTTTTTCTGCACATAGCACCATGACGCAAAACTACCTTTTACTTCGTTCTCCTTAGCACTGAAGTGTCTCGTGCGGTTTTCTAGCGTGTTGGTAGTGTTGCTCGCATGCCCTCCACACCGCGACCTCCGCTAACGGTGTGAGCATGCACTCGTGTTGTTCATTTGCTTCGCGTTTACGCGGGTTTCAAAATAAATGAGACACTCTGTATAATCGCGTGATTACATAAGACGCGTTATCTATAAGAAAATACTGTTGCTTTCCCTGGAATTCCAGGACCCAGTTCGAACCCTGTATATATCTGCAGAGATTTGATACAATTATTTCCTATGGTGGAGAGGGGATCATAGAAGAATTATTTTCTATGATATATATATTATTTCTGATGCGAACATGCCTTTTTCTATGCACATACAGAAAGCACAAAGATGAATGGGCTGTAATAAAAAATGATTTTAAACAGCGTTTCGATATAGTACACTCGTATTTCATTAAAATACGTTGTTTGATTAAACATTGCGGTTAATAAGAAAACGTATCAACAAATAATCTCAAAGATTGCAATGCCTTGATGGCCTCGAACGGGTCCACGGTTGTGTTAATATTTTATAACACATGGCATTACACTTTTTCTTTAGATCCATAGCAGTATCAATGTTTGATTACATTCTGATTTGCATAAAAGTAGAACTTGTATTAAAATGTATTCTATGCAAAGCAAATAAAGAAAAAAAAATATTTCTTAATAATGTATGTAAGTAAGATTGGCCTTTACACCATTGATTATTACGATTGATTATCATCTCATCTTCTTTTCCATAGATGGCACCAGTTTCCAGTATTTTTTTCCATCTCCTTTTATGGTCATTTCGTTATTTTCCTTTTTTCCCTCATCTCAGACAATGCAAAAGACGTCGGTAGCATTTTCTTCGAGCAGCACTGATGATGGTTACAAAAGTTGGCCAAAACTTTTGGATTTTAACAATTTAACTAATTTATTTTAGGATTTTCCAAATCACACCGTTTTTAGCGACTACAAGTACAGTTTATGTACATTTTATGTCTATTTATGTGTGTCATATGTGTAATCGTATGCTAATAATAGAAAGTTTTTGTCTTTATGTGTGTTTGTTGGCGATGGCTAGCGATATCTATAGCTCGCACAGGTCTGAAATTTTTGATTTAGGTAGTCCAAGGCATGCCAGGGTTCGTACGGGTCCTGGAATTTTAAAACCAGGAAATTATTTGGTACCAGTATTTTCTTACAGATAATCTCTTCTTGAATAAGGTGAAATTTCGCACGTTTAAACTTGATGATTTTTTTTTTAGAAAAATGCCTTGATGCACCTAAGACTCAGAGTTTTAATATTTGATAATTAGCCAAGATATTAATTAAAAACTCATTTCTTTCTTTGCTGGCCGCCATGCCTATAACCTGATTTACGCATCGGGAAAAATTAAAGACACTTTTTTTGTGTGTGTGGTGTGTGTGTGTTATTTTGTAGTCTTAAATCTGCAAAATCTTTCAGTACAATTAAAATTGGATGACATATTCAGAAAGATCGTACTATTATGTCTCAATTGCCGCAATCCTTATTCAAATGAAGAGATTGTTTAAGTCACACGAGTTGTTAAAAATGTATTACCTTTGGTTTTTAATGTCTGATTATTCATCTCTGTATATAAAAGAATACTATAAATATAAATTGCATTTATTGTCAGGGATCTGACTGAACCTTTCACAAAATTCTTTGTCTTAAAAATAGACCTTTCAAAAAATAATTATTTCTTTTCACGTTCCTTTTAGATTGAATACATTAATTTTCGGATTGAATTCATTAATTTTTAATCTTTCACAAATTTAATCACTTAAAAATAAATTTGACCTGTCAGAAAATAACTGAACTTGTCAAAGAAAATATTCTTGAGAATTCATTTGATTATATGATGCCTGTGGGCGGAGCTTCTGACTGCCGATCACGCCGTTATGTAATAACCCGAACTGACTAGAAAACTCTTGCAGTTATGGAAAAAATTTATCTCGAAGTTGGAGCTTTTTTCGATGGAATCTTTCTTCAGTTCAGTCTTATTTAATTATTAATATTTAATTATTGTGTTTAAGTTTTTGGTTAATAAAAAGAAGAAAAGGCATTCAAGGCTTTTATCCTGAATTTAAATACAACATGGCACCAGAACCCTTGAAATACTTTTTGTATAGTTTCAATTCATGTAAGTCACTCTAATATGTATTACTCAGCTTTTTCATACGTAAAAGATTCATGTGTAAACGATAGATAGATACACAGAAGACATAAGCCTGAATATAAGGACAATTTCAAATTCACAAAATTATGACGAGAATTTTTACAAATATAAAAAAGCTTTTCACTATATCACAAAAATAAGACTCTGTGAGAAAAATATAGACAGATCCTGATTGTAGTAATGAAACTAGCAAATTTTCAGTTCAGGGCCTCAAACATCAATTCTGAAGTTTTGTTTTGAAATAATTCGGTTTTTATTTAAAACATTCAACACTCAGTTTTATTTCTTTTATATTTGTAATAATTATTTATAAGTAATATTGTATATCAACAGGAGTAGATGCAGGCCAAATTCGGGGCCTACTTAGGGCCCCTTCATGAACAGCCATGTAATAGGCTTATTCACAAAATTTGTCTTAATAAAACAGGACCTTTCACAAAATTTCTTTTAATAAAACAGTCTCCTAAAATTAAAATCTAGAGAAATGCTTAAGTGATACAAAAAAAAAACAATAAAAGGCTTATAAAAAAAACCTTTTAAGGATCAACATACGTTTCAACGCTCATATGGCCTTTTATAAGGTTTTTTATAAGCCTTTCGTTGTTTCTTTTTGTATCACTTAAGCATTTCTCTAGATTTTAATTATATTTAATGATCTTATTTTGTGATAAAAACAGTCTCCTTCAAAAAATTCCTTTTAACAAAATAGGCCACTTCACAAAATTCTATTCCATAAAAACATACTCTTCATTAATTATTTTTATATTGTTAGGTTTTAAAATGTGTTCTTTGCAAACAAACAAGTTCACCAGAAAAGAAAACTTTAACAGGACTTAAAGAAAGTATTAATTAATAAATGCTTGGTTCGAATTTGAATAACTGGATTTTAGATTACACATTTCACAAAAATAATGTTTGCTTTCCATAAAATCCCCCCCCCCAAAAAAAAAAAAGTTTATATACCCCTAAAGTATTTAATGAAATTTAATTAATGGGAAATACTATTCTATGCATAGATGTTCCAAGTCATATTTTTCCTTTTTTTACCAGATCCTCACCTCCCATTATCGTAATAATTTGATAACTGTATTTCTCTGAAATTCCGTATTTAAAATCTTCTATCTAAAATAATATATAATTGATCTTGTGATAATGACAATAATTAATTTGGACAATTAATTATTCTCATAAATATTTTATTAATTGTTGATATTCTAATTGTTTAATTTATCTGAAAATGACTATTTTGTTTCATTAGTATGCTTTAATCAAGTTTTGATTCTAAATACAATCATAAAAACAATTATCTATTGCATTTTGTAGAGTGTTCAGTACCGGAATTTGGGGTGCTTTGATTTATTTCTGTTTATTACAATTACCTTTTGATTCACAATGGGAAATGTAATTATGAGATTGGTGAAATATTGTTGATAGATCAATATAATCTTTAAAAGAAACTGGAATATAATAATTATAACTATTAATTAAAAAAAAATAATGACCCGACGATTGACTACAGTAATTTGATTAAATGAAATTTTTTCCTTGTTTTTGCTAGATGAAAGACAATAAGGCATACAGCAGTACGGCATTTTAGAAAGAATACTTTAATTATCATTTACAAGTGAACTTTCAGTTTTAAAAAGGACAAATCACTGTAAAAAATAAGAAAATTGTAGAAGGCGGTAAATATTACGACAGCATGCCCCGGTTGGTAGCGCCATCTATCAGGGTTAGGTGACTTCCATTTTTGAGTCAAATGTGATAGGCATTTATATATTACGGTGGTAGTTCTATAACTCAACTTTGAAAACATGCACTTTGATAAGTCTAAAAAAAATTATTTTGTTATTAATATTCTGTAACTGAAGTTCTCGCCAATACTATTTGTTATTAATCCACACCACTATTACGGAAGATTTCTCCTCTATGTGAGATGTAATGCAAGTCGAACTTCGTGTCATGTCTTCTATAGTTTTAGTACAGATTACGTTCAGTATTCTGTTTAGTATTTCTATAGTCAACTGTTTAATATTTCTATAGATAGACTTGTCTTTCGAATGATGTATGAATTGTGATTATGCTTGATGATTCCGAATACACCCGAATTTCGTTTGAAAGCGTATAGGCCTTCCAGTCTGATAAAATTAACATAAAACAACAGTTATGTACTTATTCGAATGCGAGAAAATATTTAGATAATTATTGACTTTAGCAAAGTTCATTTCGATAAGTTAAAAATTATTAATACTAATATGCTGCTAACAGTACCGTCATTAACAATCGAGTTAAAAACTGATGAACTTAAATTTCATAATATATTTACAATATATATGCATATATATAATAGATGGGAAACTCGGGAATCACTCATAGCGATTAATAAGTATTTAATGATATCTATATTAATATTTACAAAGAAACATTATATTTAGAGTAATTTACAAAATTTAAACGATTAGAAGTCAGAGCGCTATGCTGAACATATCAGCTATCAATCAACAGCGCACATCGAACCGTCTGCAGGATTTGACTTCTAGCTGCACTCTGCCTCAGAACTGAAAAATCAGTTCTCACGCCTAGCTCGTGAAAATTATATACCGGTTACGTCATAAATTCGAGCAAATTTTACAAATTCATAATAAAAGAAGTAATGCTCGGAAAAAATTTCGGTTTACGCGAGTATGATCAGGAGAATTTTGGATTTTTTTCCATGTATAATAAAAAATGATTCCAAAAGTAACCAATAGAGGGCGCTAACACGTCATGCTGAGGCGTTTTATGCATATCAGGCTCGCAGTAAAACACCTGGCTGCAAATGGATTCGTCATTCGATCTCGGCAGCATGCTAAAGTTACCAGATCGAGCGTTGGTGGTTAAACTTTTCTACAAGAATGGTGAATCCACAACTATTGCATTGCGAAAGTTTTGCACGGAGAAAGGACTTAAGGCGCAAAAAGCCCTGTTTCATTGAAAGGGATACTCAATTTAGTACGACGTTTTGAGGAAACTGGGAGTTTGGAGGATCGTCCATGTAGTGGCAGACCATCCTCGAGCACGGATCGCGTCCACGTTGTAAAAAGTGTCATGGAAGAATTGGCAGCCGAGACATCAAAGGGGAGTAGCAGTGCTCGTGAAGCTGGGATAATAACGGGGATTCCGGAAACGTCGATTCAACGTATTCTGCACGGAATCTTGGTTCTGTATCCGTACAAGATACAGGCACTTCACCAGTTATTACCGGCAGATACAGATATAAGACTAAAGTTTGCTACATGTGCGCTGGCACAAATGGAGCGTGACCCACAATGGTTGCTGAACGTCATGTGGACGGGTGAAGCACACTTTTCACTGCATGGTGACGTCAATATGCAAAACAGTCGTATCTGGGCAACGTCAAACCCTCGTGAGTACCTGACCAAGCCAGTGCATGCTCCTCATGTGACTGTTTGGTGTGGTTTCACCGCGTCTTTCATTCTGGGTCCTTTCTTTTTTTAACCTGAACCCGGCTGGAAAACCCGAACAGTCACTGCAGAACGGTATCTTAAACTTTTGCGTGACCACGTTGTGCCTGCATTGCAGAAAAGATGTGCGTTACCTGTCGTCACTTTCATGCAGGATGGTGCCCCGCCCCGCTTTGCACGTGAAGTCAAGACGTTCCTGTTGGACACATTCACTGAAGACCGAGTGATAAGTCGAGATTGTAAGTTTGAGTGGCCGCATGATCTCTAGACTTGACCCCGGAAGATTTTTGGTTGTGGGTATACTTAAATTCTCGTGTATACCGAGGCTCCCAAGTCACTTTGGTGGAACTGAAAGATGCCATTCGACGGACCGTCGGTTGCATTGGTGCCGACATACTACACTCAGCTGTAACAGGCGTATTGACATTGGTGGTCATGTTGAGCATCTTTTACCTTAAAATAAATGCACAGTGTCATGTTATTGTGATTTGTTTCATTGTCTGTTTGTGTTTGCCTGATTTGCATAAAACGCCTCAGTATGACGTGTGATCGCCCTCTATCGGTTACTTTTTGAATCCTTTTTTATTATACATGGAAAAAAAATCCAAAATCCTTCTGTTCATACTCGCGCTAACCGAAAATTTTTCCGAGCATTACTTATTTTATTATGAACTAGATGGAACCCGTCAAAACTTGACGAAAAAAAAATACTATAACAATATCAGTAAAATAAGCTTCTTTATTATTTATGAAGGGCTGCGTATGAAACAGTCTTTCAAATATTTTATTTTAAAAGTTTTTTCCCCCAATGGAATAAAGTACTATGTCCGATGCAAACTGCAAACAAACAATCCGTAAATAACTGTGTAATGCAAATCAGTTTGACATTACCACCATATTTCATACGGCAAGAAAAAAATTTCATGTACCTATGAAGTATATACAAATATTAATTCCTACGTTCATATCATATTCAGTAAATAAAAGAACATAGTAAATACAGCACACATCTCTCCCCCCCCCCCTGTGATAATGCAACCGAATGAGCTCCTATACGCATGTGCATTGCATCTGCCCAAAAGCACCGTCGAAATTCAACGTTAAAAAGTTTTAAAATATTTAAATTCAAAGTTTTAAAATCATTGTTCGTTTCAAATACATATCTTCTAAAACGCATCCATTGTTTTAAGCTAATTAATTTTTATGTAAAGATGAAGAAGTTTTTTTACAGTAATAAATCAATCTGCAGATGAAGGAGATTTTTAATGTTTTCAAGTGTAATTTATTTGTATGGTTTCTTCGGTTCCTTTACATAATCAGGATGATTATCCCTTTTCAATCACAGTCGGGGATATTTTCCCTCTTATATAGTTGGAAAATGTAAAAAAATAAAAATATATACAATTCCTAGCATATTCTGATATCTGATGGGAAATATTCATCAACGAATTCAACATATCAATTTTATGTTCAACATAAACTGATTTTTTTTTTTTTTTTTTTTTTTTGACAGATTTTAGTTTAGCGCCAAAATGCTCTATCTTATGGATAATCTGATCTTATGATTTATCACTGTTTTTATTATTATTATTATTATTATTATTATTATTATTAACTTTTTATTATGGTTAGGGAAATCTATTTTCAATTGTGGCAACTTTTCCAGGGGCTATTTTACATTATTGAAGTAAAATGGTGGTCATTGATAAGATAGAATTGAAAAACTTTTCATGCTTGAAAATTATTAAAAAAGTCGTTAAATTAAGCGGCAATTTTCAAATAAATTTCAATCGAAATTTTTTTTCTAATTACTGATGTAAAAATTTAAATTGTAAAATGTAGTAAAATGTAGTAAAAAATAGAAATTTGTAGTATTTAGAAGTGATGTAAGCGCGATGAAAGCTAAAGCGACCGCGCCTTTCTTGTCACAACTGTTGTACATTTCTTAAAATTGCCACTGTATTTTGGCTGGCGTCCAAAAGTAGAAAACCATTGTTTTGACATCGAAAGAGAAATTCACAGTGAAATAAATAGGACTTTGCGCTAATAAGGAACTGTTAAATGAACTTATTTAAATCTACCAAAATAATTCCTATGAAGTATTAGTCTTACATTTTTTATTCTAGCTAAAAATATACAATCATTATTTCAAAAAAAATTTCTACCATAACACTATTTTTAATAATTTTAAATTTCCTGAAATCCTTTACTTTTATGATTTTTTTTTATTAAAAAATGAATTCTAACCTATAATTAAAAAAAAACAAAACAATTGGTAACATGTAATCAGTGTATGCAATCAAGATGAAGAAATCAATGACGCCTTCAATTCTAATCTTTATATTTATGAATGGAAAAATCAGTTAAAATTACGTCATGTTGATACAATCATATACATTTTTCTCTTTAGTTTTATCAATGTTAAAATGCATTTCAAGCTAAGCATAACATCATTTTCACCGGCGCAAACTTTTCATACGTACTTTATATACGTTACATTAATGCTTAAACACCATGCATACAAATACAAATATATTTTGTATTTAATTGTAATGAAAAAATGGCATCAACAAAGTTATAATGCATAATGATAAAATAAACCCAATGGACAATATTCCCTTGACGTCACAATAAATATGATTTTTTATTCGCTTATAAAACACGCAGATAAATATTTTTACAAAAATTTAACTTGCAAATTAAAAAATTCGGCCTAAAAACCGCGTGCTTTTAATATTTATTATTTCTCTTTTATTCTCGCAACCACAGAGCTTAGAGAATAAACTCTGTGCCTCGTATTAAAAAAGCCAATTATGACGTCATTAGCAGAAGTAAAAGTTTAATTGAAAATTACGGCTAATTAATTACATTTTCGAACAAACGAATGCCCGATGACAAATCTGTGTCCAAATATCTTTCATTTAAAAAAAAGAATGATGTAATTTGATGCAGTAGTTTGTTCTCACGGATTGTCGAAAGAAAATGCTTAGCGTTTTAAATATATAGATTCTTAAAGTTTGCACGAATTTATGAAGCACCTGGTATTTCATCATTTCTATTCTTTGTTGGGCATCTACGTTATGAGCTGACCATGAGAAAGTGCTGTGTCGCCGGTTGCTTGGGAAATTCTATAATCACATGTATAAAAAATTGTAATAAATATACAAAAAACGCTAAACAAAATGAATTGACATCATTTGTTATTATAGTTTTCAGAAACTAGAAAATATATTTTCATGTAGAATTGAATAATAAAAATTTGTCATTACTTAAAAGTACTGTGCGAATTATGTTGAAATAAATAATAAAATTTTGTCTTTACTCAAATACAGTATGAATTTTACAGAAACTACCGAACGAGGCTCGGTCTACCAGGAACAAGTAATTTATATAAGAAGTAATAGATATATTTTTAATGCAAATCTTTATCTGATATAAATAAATAAATCAGAGAATATTTCCCCTACACTTATATTTAAAATACTTGCTGAACCGACACGGGCGCGCGGCGTTGTGCGGTCCTAGGATAAAAAAATATACATCAAATTAATAATTGCAAAAAAATAATAACTAGCAAAGGACAAAATTTACTATATTGGGCTAAGATATTAAAACCGGATTCCTTTTACGAATGCCCAAAAAATTCGCCGCGATTTAATTTCTGACATTGATATGTTAAACTTTCAACTTTGACCAATAATTTCAGAGAAAACTGAAAAATTAATAAACGTCTTCCACCCTTCTCTTCTAAGTATGACCCCCACTCATATTCCTCTATTTACGTATTTAAATATATATCTATCAACCCTATCCAAGCCAAAATGAAAAAAAAAAAAATCTCCATTTAATCTCTGGCATTTCCCGCGCGTGCGCACAAAGGGCCTGATAACCCGAGGGCCAAACTTCCCCCAGTAATTTTAATAGAAATTTTCGTCTTATTTAAACACCCTATTTAGGCAAAATTACTGTCAGGGAAAACGGGGACATTTCTATTAAATTTTACTGATGGAAGTTTACTCCGTTGGTAATCAGGCCTTGGCACAAACAATAAACCCTCGGCAAATATTCTAGAGCTGAGAAACAAAAAAAAAAGTTTGGCGAATGCGTGAAAGGGGACCTAAAACTGGCTTCCAGGAATGATTTTTTTTGAAATAGTAAATATATATTTTTTTTAACAAAGACGTCGCACATTGGGGCGTTTTGACGATCTAGGTCAGTGGTTCCCAACCTGGGGTACGCGTATCCCTGGGGTTACGTGAAAATTAAATTTGTAATGGCGGACAACGCACAAAAATAAAACTTAAATGAAAACAGAAAAACCTTTCGTTTACAAAGAGAGACTTGTGTAAAATTGAAATAGACTATTTGCATAAAATAAAATTAAATAGTGATTAGTTGATTATATATTGCACAGCTGCCAACTTTTACGCTTTTTTGTTACCACTAAAATTTAACAGAATTTTATTCGTTATGTAATCACACGATCTTGTCAATTTAATAAGATAAAATTTACTATAAAATTTTAGTGGTAGGAAAAAAGCGTAAAAGTTGGCAGCTATGATATTGCCATTATCTCCGCACACTCTTAATAATATCTTGCGATTTCGCATGTGTCCCTCCGTGTTTTTACTGGGTATTTCTAGAATTACTAGAGAGAAAACAACAAAAGAAAACTTTTGCTGTTTTCTCTCTAGTAATTCTAGAAATACCAATAAAAACACGAATTGTATCGAGGCTTCTGGTTTCTGTGATTTAATTTAAAACCCATTTGAAAGCAGGACATCATTAAACTCATTAACTCGTATTAGCGGGTACAGAGCTGTGTTGCCAGTGGGCTACTTTTTAAAAATTCAGATTGCTTCATTGACACCACTTTTTTGAAATAGTTTAATTCCCCTTGTTTTCGCCTTATTTAATCTGTCATTAAATAAAGCGAATTTTACGTTCTCAAAAGACTGGTGGCAATCACGAAAACTGAATTTAAAAAAAAAGTAGCCCACTGGAAACACTGGTGTAGAGCTACATCCCTCCTTTGTAAGTGCTTAATTTGAAATCTTTAGCTAATATTTATTGTTTTGGGTGATTTTATGTTGATATTGTGTTGTGGTTCAAAATGGATAAGTGGTTGAAAATTGAAATTCTGAAGAGAACTGCATCTAACATTGGTAACTAGCATAAGAATAAGAACATTGCTAATGAACTAAAGATAAATATTGGGAATGGGTACGCATAAGAAGGGGTACGCATAAATGAGAAGTCTAGTCAAGGGGTACGTGAGAAAAAGAAAGGTTGGGAACTGCTGATCTAGGTGGACAAAATTATTGCGTTGAAGTTTAATTAGGTTTTGCTGAGATTTCGTATGTATCACTAATAAAATACTCAAACAGTGATAAATATTTGGTTTATTTAATTATTTATTTTATTATTATTAATATTATTATTATTTATATTATTATTTTTTTATTATTAGTATTAAAATTATTATTATTATTATTATTATTATTATTATTATTATTATTATTAAAACTATTGTTATTTATATTATTATTTCTTTATACTATATTATTGTACTGTCATTGAAACTACACATGTATTCAAACTTAAAAGTGGTTTAAAATTGACTTGCAAGATTTGAACTAAACATACATACATACACTGCAAGTCAATATAACTTAATGATTTATAAACTTTTGCAGGAATTTTCTTAACTTTCCAATACGTTGTTTCGTTATTAAGGAAGGGCACTGTGATTTTAAAAAATGCGTATTGCTTAATAATGCTTATTACTGTGTTAAAAATTAAGATAAAGTTTGTAAACAATAGGGCGCTTATTTTCAATCAACAATTGGTTAAATCTTCTGACAAACATGTGACATATGTCCAATAAACTCATGCTTTCATATAAAACAGAATAGTCTTGGCGTTCTTTCGAACTTACAGAAAAATAGTGCAACCGTTGAAACTCTCTCAAACCAACTACCTTCTTTACGGTCGTAGTTAATCGACACCTCAGATTTTTTCGACAAAACTCCAACGGATCTCGACAAAAGATACATTCAGCTACCAGTATACGCGATTTTGTTAAATTCCGAGATAACTGGAAAAATGAATTTTGTCCACCTAGATCAGTGGTTCCCAAACTTTTGGGCTCGCGGAGCCCTTTTTGGGCAGAATTTCTAAGGCGGAGCCCCTTAACCCCATGGTACTCTATGGTTTATAAATTAATGTTTTTTTATGCCTATGGAGCAGAGAAAGATCTGCTGGATAAGAGTCCGAACCAGTAGTTTCCAACATGGGACCAATGTTCTCAGTTTGGCTTTTTTCTTGATACAGAAATTCTGAATACGTACTAGAAATTTTGAAAATCAAATTTTCTATTATTTAACAACTTAACAGTTTTATTTAATATTACTAATGTTGGATACAATAAATTAAAAATAAGCACAAAAACCATTTTTTTGTATTAAAATATCTGCCTTATATAATCGAGATATCTCCGCCAAATACAGCAAAAATAATAGTTAAAAATTTGCGGTTTCTGAAAGCTTTTAGTAACGAAGAGAACAAACTCTTCTTACACGAGCGACGTTCGAGCAATGCAGTTAAGGAGCTAATGACATCCATTTTTTAAATAAAAAATATGCTTTTGAGATTTTCAGTATGAACTCGGAATTAAAGATCAAAATGGATTCGATTATGGATCCCTTTTTCGTTCTTCTTTACGTTTCTAAAACTTCTAAACATGCAACGAAAACGAATCGCTTCTGACTTTCTTCTTTTGAACAATTTTTTAAAAATACATTTAGAGGCAGATCACATCACCGTTTTCGTGTTTAAGTGGGCAGGGCAAAATCTATAACCTGTATTTTTAGGTGCAGCATAGTTCACTTTTTTTGGATGTTTTATTTGAAGTATTTAGCTATTAATTATAGTTTTAAAAGAAACTTTCTTTCAGTATTGTTTTTATCCCATAATAGATATACGATTAAAAACTACACATGTTAAAAGATTTGTAACTAGTAGAAAAACTTTACTAACAAAACGGGATATATGTGTGGTGTTAAATTTATATCAGTGCGAGTACTCATTAACGAAAATTCTAAGCAAAGGGTGGAGCTGAGCAAAAGTTTAGATTGTTAGTGCGATGACAAATGTAAATAACCAATATATATTTTTTAATTGCTACAGCTTTATTTCTGATAGAAAAATGAGGGATCATAACATAAGAATCTTCGCCAATGCCGAGACCAATTAAAACAAAATTTTAAAGAGGGGTTGTAAAGTAATACAAGTTGTTAAAAAAATGCGTTTACAGCAACATACATTGCTTTAAAAATTAAGTTCAATTATGTAAAACAGCATTGAAATTTTAAATGACTAAGAATTAATAAAAATAAAATAAACAGATTAAAGGATTTAAAGATACAAAAAGAAAAAAAGAAAACTATATACACAACGTATACAAATATTAAATGAATATAATGAGGGGTTTATTAATTGATACAAGATGTTACAAAAAAAGAGACGTTTTAGTCGACAAACGTTGTTTTACTATGAAAAACAGCATAGAAAATTTGAATGTACAAATAAAATAAACAGATTAAAGAAATTAAAGTTATAAAAAAAGAAATATATACACACAATATACACAAATGTAAAATGAATCTAATGAGGGGCTTTAAAGGATACAAGATGTTATAAAAAAAAAAAAGATGTTTGAAACGACAAACATTGTTTTACTATGAAAAACAGTATAGAAAATTTAAATATACAAATAAAATAAACAGATTAAAGAAATTAAAGTTATTAAAAAAAAAAAGAAATATATATCCGCAATATACATAAATGTAAAATGAATCTAATGAGGGGCTTTAAATGCCACAAGATCTTATAAAAAAGATGTTTTAAGCGACAAACATTGTTTTAAAAATTAAATACAATTATTAAAAATAGAATAGAAGACTTAAATAACTTAAATTTAACAAAAATAAAATAAACATTTTGAGGAAATTAAAATTCCAGAAATAAAAATAGTACAATATACAATATATACAAATATTAAATGCCGATAGAATTTTTTTTATTCTGCACAAAATGTGACGAGCAATGACGTATAAAAGTTTAGTGTGATTCAAAATACTATTTCTTGTACCTTATTTTGAATCGAATTTTTAAGACACATTAAATGCAGAAACATTAAATAAAGTAATTCAAACCAAAAATATTATATAGAAAATATATACATGTATAATGCAAATTTTTATATGATTTTCAGAAATATACTATAGTATTTTTCAACCCAGTGATAGATTTATTTATTTTTGACACACTCACACACACAAAAATTTTTCGAAAAAATTTCCCTTGCAATAAGCTAATTTCTTTCCTGTTTTGTTTATTTTCTTGGAACGCCGCGGAGCCCCTGAAAAGTATAGGCGGAGCCCCAAGGGCTCCGCGGAGCACACTTTGGGAACCTCTGACCTAGATCATTCAAAACGCCCCCCTGTGCGTCGTTAGAAAGCAGAGGATACACTCTATAAATGGGTATTTTTTTATTTTTTCGTATTTTGTTCTTTAAAATGGATGCTGATTTTTAAAAATTGCAGAAAAATCACCGAAACAGCTCTTCGTAAAATTTTTTGTAAGGGTTTCTGCTGCTATTTTTTCAAACGTATTACACTGTTTGAAAGATAAAAGAACTATTAAGAGACTACGCTGGTCATCCAAAGAAATTCGAACGCTAATGTTAAGTCTATAGGAAGGTTCTTTACAGATTTCTCGCTCGCATTTTAATATTTTTAAACGGTTTCTTTGCTTAGGATAGCTGAGGTCGATCTCTAACGTTGTTAGTATTTACTTTTTCTATTTTGGTTTCAGTTTTCTTTATAAGAATACTTTCACTTTCAGAATCGGTTCTTAAGAGCCTACATCAGTCATGCAAAAATAGGCGCAAACTAATGTTAAGTCTATGGGAAGGTTCTTGACAAATTTCTAGTTCGCATTTTAATATTTTTAAATAATGTTTTTTGCATAGTATAGCAGAAGTCGATCTCTAACGTTTTTACTTTTTCGATTTTGGTCCCAGTTTTTTTATATAAGGATACTTACACTTTCAGAACCGGTTCCAACGGGTTCCAAAATTGAAAAAATGTCCGCTTATAAAAAAAAACTGTAACCAAAATCAAAAAACTAAAAACTAAAAACGTTAGAGATCGACCTCAGCTATCCTATGCAAAAAAAATCGTTTAAAAATATTAAAATTCGAGCTAGAAATCTGCCAAGAACCTTCCCATATAGACTTAACATTAGTGTTCAATTTTGGCAAATAAAATTTAATAAATCAATTGTAGAGTGACTTTTGTATGTGTATGTGCGTGCGCGGAATTTTTCATTTTTTTTTCCTATTTTAATCACACTGATCATGTTGATTGCGATCAAGATTTAAAAATTTTCTTGTAACATCGATTTGTTTCGAAGACTTCTCTCTCTCTCTCTCTCTCTCTCTCTCTCTAATCACTTTTATTTAAAATATTGGTGAAATTTTCAAACGCAAATTCACAAAAATTTTAGAAAAATTTTAGGAGTTTTACATGTTTGTGAAATCTGACACATTGTAAATATGGTTTATAAATCATGATTCTGGGTATTTAAACAAATGTTTTTCAAACATTAGATAAATTATAAATTTACTTTTCTCAAACGAAATTATTTAGGCTAGCTTAAAACTTTCTTGTGGAACTGCTATTTGTACAGTTTTATATGTGCTCCCCATGATAACAGGGTTCGTACGGGTCCTGGAATTTTAAAACCAGGAAATTATTCGGTACCAGTATTTTCTTATAGATAATCTCTTCTTAAATAAGGTGAAATTTCGCACGTTTGAACTTGATGTATTTTTTTAGGAAAATATACTGGTATGTCACCTGGAAAATAACGGTACCCGTACGAACCCTGGAAAAATTCCATTTAACCCATTAAAGCCTATCGGTACCATATGGTACCGGGATAGCTAATCTTCATTTTGTTGTTTGTATACCAGTATATTTTAAGAGAAATATTCTCTTTATCTAATGACAGAAACTCCGTAATAAAAGGGGACTAAAGTTGCTACTTTGAAAAACTGGTATGAAATGCAATTTTTGAATTTTAAAGCGAAAAATAATTCCGGCTTTAATGGGTTAACATGTTGTGCGGAAAATTTATAGAAGTTTTAAATGTTTGTGAAATCTGGGACAATGTAAATACGGTTTATTAATTATGATCCTAGGTATTTAAAGAAATGTTTTTCAAACATCAGAAAAATTATTAGTTAAATTTCAGAAACGTGATTATTTAGGCTAGCTTAAAACCTTCCAGTGAAACTGCTGTTTGTACAGTTTGTAAAGTTTTCTTCGTGAAAATTTTCACTTAACATGAAAATTACAATAATAAATAAATAAATAAATAGAATGTCGATAAATCGTCAAAAGATTTGTTAACAACTTAATCTATATCTAGCTTAAATCTAGTCCTTTAATAATTCCCAAAATACGCCATGTCAAATTATCTAGGTTTTCTCTTCTTTCGCTTTTGACTTTGCGCAATTAAAAAAAAATGAAGAAGAAGAAAAAGGAGGAGAAAAAAAAACAATATTTTATAGCCATTACAAAACTTTCTTCTTCTATATAAATCAAATCGTCTGCAAAATTAATGTCACGAACGACAATCTATTCGTTCTTGAAATACAGCTGTCGTGGAAATCGGAAAAAGCAAACCTAATCAGCGTTTACTTATGTTAAAGTTTAACAGAATATAAAATTCGATGCATTAGTTCTTGAGATATAGCAATGACGGAAATAAGGGAAAATGCAGCATAGTAGCGCCACCTGTTAAGCGATTTACACCAAAACTTCATCAACATCAATTTATGTCAAGGTCTAACTGAAACTGAAGTTTGACAAAATTCCGTGCATTAGTTCTTCAGATAAAGCACACACAAAATTTATGTCACTTACAGACACACAAAGAGTGGCACACACTCACGGAGAGACATTCTCTAAAAGCTGTCAAATAGTGTACAGGACCTTCTAAAACGTATAAATCCGTTGAAAACCGGAAGTCGAAATTTTACTCGACTCCATTGCATAAAACTGTTTTCCGTTTATAAAATCATCTTAAATAATGCATTTTTTCAATAAATTTATAATGCTGTGTAATTGTGATTTTTAAGTAGTATGCAATTGTGTATGTATAAATTTTTATAAATGCAGTCTTTTTCCCGTATTTTTTTAATAGCTATTGTGAAGGTCGCCTCTACTCCATGATGCAAGAACTTTTTAGAAACTGTCGAATGGCAACGGCCTGCGAGAAGAGAGACTCTGAGAGCGTTCGGAAGCGTGCGGTGTCGCGCGGTGGAAGATTCCGTACGAAAGATGTAGTCGTGAATCGTGTTAACTGTTTTGCTATGTGTTGTGTAATGTCTTCATTGTCAATGTGTTCGTCATATATTAAACGTATTTAAATGTACCAGTGAGTCGCTTTATGTTATTTCCTGATCAAAGGTTATCGGATCTACATCAAGCGTGATAATTTGGCTCAGCCGGCAGCATGTCGTGTTGTACAACATGTCGGAATGTTACATCATTGGATGTTACATCTTAAAATGTTACATCGTTAAGTATTATAGCATCGTGGGCATTAAGCAGATAAGTTTGTGCTCAGCGAGTCCTATTTACTTGACGTCGAACAGAGTCTGATAACTATTCTGGTTATCGTCAAGGTATCAAGGTATTCTTTTTTGTATGTTCCATCGAGAGCTGGTTTAAAAATATATAGAGAGTTTAAAAGTATATTGTTAGAATTGTTAACTGTTTAAGGTATATATATGCTTGATATTATGATACTGGTTTAATATAAATATATCGAAATAAGTTTAATATTCATTCTATGAAGAGAACAAAATATGATATTTAATTCAGTAATTGATTAAGTTTTAAAGGTAAAAATTAATTGATGTTACATTGTTTGGTAATGCTAAGAACTGTATTTTTTGTTGCTTATTTAACTTGCGTAATATGAATGCAGAGTACTTTGTTTATTACGATTGATAAAATTGATAAAATGTACAAATAGAACAGTTATACATAAACAATTATATTTGGCGCACAAAATAAAATTTTGTTCTTTAATAAATATTCTGCAGTCATATATTATTACGGTAGAGTGGTTGTTTAAAGAAAAAAAAAACATAAAACGAGTTTCAGTTGTATTATAATTTCATAATAACTTTGTGAAGCTACGTGTTGTTGGAAAGAAGAAAAAAAATGTATTAGCTAAGTTACGGATTGTTCGAAGAAAAAAAAAAGAGAAAAGATCTATTTGCAAATGTTTTTGTTTTGTTTAGGTTTATGATTAGATTAAAGAGTGTTATTTTCAAAGTATGTATAGGACGTAAATAGTTTTTGTTTATTTTGTTACATATTATTTCTGAAATACTTTCTGTGATTATTGAAATGTTTGTTACGAATTCAGATTAAATTCTAAAACAAAAGTTGAGTAATCTCTGCCTGAGTGAAAATGTATAAATGACAGAAATGTATAAATTTGTTCTTTATTGGATTATTGCAGATTTGTTTGTTTATTTTTTTTTAAATTGGGACTGAATGTTAAGCATTTTTTTTGTTTTGTTTTGTTGTTGCTTTTTTTTCGATTTACAAAGTGAAAGCATGAAGATTTGATTTGCGTTTCAAATCAAAATAAAGGAAAGATTTTCATATCTTAAATACAATTTAATTTAATTAAAAGGTGTTAATTTAAGATTGTGATTTATAAATATTTGGTTTCGTTATGAAATATAATTTAATTAAATTGTTAAAAGGAAAACAAGATAATGTATTACGTATTTTGAAGGATGTATTTAAAAGGTTATATGAAAAATTATTGATAAATTCTTGTTTTGTTAGAACATAAAGGTGTTATTTTTTTTAATTGACATTTTGGTAAAAGTGTTTAATTATTCCAAGAATTGTTTTGTGGATATATTTTTATTGGTGTGCAAATATGTTCGAATTTATTCAGTAATACTAGTATAAATATTTAAATGAAATAAGTTTCATTCAATTTAATGGGTTACAAACAAAAGAATGTTCCTGTTTAAATTTAGTTTGGTTTAGGGCGTTCTTAGGGAAAGTTCTAATTAGGATAGAGTCATTGTTTGAGTACTGTTGCATTGTGTGGATTTTTAAAGTTGGTTTATCAGATATGGCTTATTTAAGCAAAGGTAGTAAGAAAGAAGATTTACAGCTAGTGGCGATTGAGCTTGGAGTGGAGGATGTCGAAAATTTAAAAGTTGTAGATCTGAAAAAGGCTATATTAGACGTTGAGGGATATGATGAAGAATTTGTGAAAGGATTTTTGAGTTCTGTAATTGAGGATAGGAAAAAGAATGAAGAAAGAGAGAGGGAAGAAATAAAACGTCAAGAAGAGATGGAAAAAAAGGAGAGGGAAGAAAGAATACGTCAAGAAGAGAGAAAAGAGACGTCAAGAAGAGAGGGAAGAAAAATTACGTCAAGAAGAAAGGGAGGAGAGAATAGCCAGGGAAGCGAAAGCACATGAATTGGAAATGAAAAAAATTGAACAATTACAGAAATTTCCGGAACAAAGAGATGAATCAAGAGTTGAGATAGCTCCAAAAATTCAGTTAGCACAGATTGTCCCGAAGTATGATGAAAAACGTGATGAAATGGGATTATTTCTGATAAATTTTGAAAGAAGAGCGGAAATGGCACAAGTACCAAAGAAGGACTGGGTAGCCTACCTGTTGGCAGTTTTACCGGTAGAAATTTCAAATATGCTATCTAGAGGATCCCCGGAAGATGCAGTTAATTGCGATTTTGTGAAAACTCTTATTTTAAAGCGATACAAGTTAAACAGTGAAAATTTAAAACAGTGATTCTACAGACACCACAAGACACCTGAAAAATCATGGAGAAATTATACACAAGAGCTTTTAAGTTACTTCACTGAATGGATCACCGAATTAAATATTAACACTTTCCAACAATTAAAAGACTTAATAGTAACCGAACAACTAAAATTTCGTGTTCCTGTAGAAATAAGAGACCATTTCTTGGAAAACTGGCTCACATTTACAACGCCGTTAGAACTAGCAGAAAAACTTGATGATTACGAGAGAATTACAGACAGTTTTAAAAGAAAAGAACTACCAAAGAAAAATTTGTCTAACTCTCGGAATCAAAGCTGGAATAATTATACTTCGGATTCAAAAAAAGATATGAGAGATTTTAAACCGAAATTTGAACTCAAGACTGAAGCATCTCTCGGAGTGCAACGAGATAAAAAAGAATTACCCACAAAATGTGCCTGTTTCGCGTGTGGCAAGGAATGGCATTTGAAGAAGGCCTGTCCCAAATTGAATACAGTAGGTCAAAGTGGAGGAAAACTTCCAAAGTCGATCTTGAGAAAAAGGGTCTAAATGAAATTTGTTTGAATATGAATATTCCGGTGGAAGAAACAGATGGCAGACTCCTTAAGGTAAATCTAGGAATCGGTAACCAGAAGTTTCAGGGAATCATCGATAGTGGCGCGGAGATTACAGTGCTGCGGGAGTCGGTGGTGCCGGAAGAATATTTACAGTCATGTGGAAAGGTATTCTTGAGACCCGCAATAGGAAATCCTGTAGAGGCAAAGCTTGTTTCCGTTCCACTCACTCTTCGGACAGAAGATGAGATATATACGAGTACAGGTTTCGGTAGTGGAAGGATTACATGAGGAAGCTTTGATCACTCCCAAGTTTTTCGCTCTGTTAAAAGACCAACAGAAATTGTATTTAGGGAATGAGGTAGATATCACCCCGGTTGAAGAAAACAAAGAAAAATCTGTGTTCAATGTGGAGGGAAGGTGCCCAGCAGGAAAACTGGAAACAAATGTAGATAACGAAGACGAAGACCCAGAAGTTTCAGATTTGGAGCTGATTCCTACTCCGGTCGAGGCAACTGTTTTGTCCGAAAAGGTTTGTAACGAAGACCAGAAGGAAAGTCCTTCAGTTTCACAAGCGCAACTGTTGAAAAGGAGCAATTGGCTTGTTCTACATTAGATAAAGGTTTTGAAGATGCAAAGCGGCAGAAAAATAATTATTGGGTCGAATCCGGTTTATTGTATCATAGCGGCAAGGTTGGAGGACAAAAATATGTTCAGCTTGTTGTACCTGCTTGTAGAAGACAAGAAATTTTGAGATTGGCACATGAAACACCAACTGGTGGACACTTAGCTGCTAAGAAAACAAGAGATAGAATTGCTATGTCATTTTGATGGGACGGAATGCCAAAAGAAGTAAAACAACTATGCGCTGCTTGTCAGGATTGTCAAATGCGCAGAAAAACAAAAGTAAAGGACAGAGCACCTATTGAAGCGGTCGGAAGACCAGAACTCCCATTTCAAGTAGTAAATGCTGATATTTTGGTACCAGTTGAGCCGAAGTCCTCTCCAGGCCATCGGTACGTTCTTGCTCTTATGGATCAACAAAAATCGGTTCATTCCTATGCAGTCAAACTACCTGACGGAAGCATCCGACATCTACGTCAGAACAAATTAAGAAAGTATATTCAACCGATTACAGCTATTGGTGTTATTTATGAAGTGGATGAAGAGTTTGGAGAAGTACAACATGCTCCGGTAGAACAAACAACACAGGGTCGTTGATGAAGAACTGCAGAAAAATATTAATTCGAGCAATTTATCACCTGAACAACAAAAAGAACTAATAGCACGTATCCAAGAATATAGAGTGGTTTTTGATGGGGAACTAAAGAGAGCCAAAGTTGGTTCGCATAGTATAAATTTAAAACCTGGTGTTGTAAGAAAGCAACCACATCTTTATAAAGTACCAGAAACTTTGAAAGCTAATGTAGAAAAGCAAATACAGGATTTACTAAGGAAAGATCTCATAGAACGGTCTTCTGCGGAGATAGTCTACCCATTGGTGTGCGTAGCTAAAAAGGACGGTACAATCAGACTATGTGTAGATTATAGAGAGCTAAACGCCGCCACCAAGATCTCCCCTTTTCCTATGCAGAATTCCGACAACTTAAAATTTAAAGCTGGTTCAGCAAGATATTTGACTTCGCTAGATATTTTAAAGGGATATTGGGAAATCCCTCTTGAAGAGAATAGTCGAGAATTGACCAGTTTTGTGTCCCCAAAAGGCCAGTACCAATGGAAAGTTATACCTTTCGGACTGTCTGGAGCTCCGGCTACTTTTCAAAGAGTGATGAATCAGACCTTGAGACCGCATAGTGATTATGCAGAAAGTTTTCTTGATGATATTATAATTTTCTCTTCTAACTGGGAAGACCATCTGCAACATATAAGAGATATTTTGGAAACTTTGAAATCTCTGAATTTTTCTGCTAACTTGACGAAATGCTCCTTTGCAGCATCTGAAGTCAGATATTTAGGACATATCGTGGGTTCAGGCAAAACTGGACATATTCCAGAGAAGCTAGAAGTAATTAAACATCTCAAAGCTCCTAAGACGAAGAAAGGACTGAGATCCATATTAGGTCTATTTAACTATTATAGAGAATACGTTCCACATTATGCCAACCTTGCAAAGCCTTTGACAGATCTGACAAGAAAAACTGTTCTAAATGATATTCCATGGTCGGAAGATGCTGAAAAGTCGTTCAATAAGTTAAAGGAAAGCTTATGTGAAGTTACAAACCTTTATGCACCAGATATGTCCAAACAGTTCGAAATAAACACTGATGCTTCCACATCGGGTATTGGTGCCTGCTTAATGCAAAGGGACAAAGACGGTATGTTAAAGCCCATAACCTTTGCCAGTCAAAAGCTTACTCCAGCTCAATCAAAGTGGAGCACAATTGAAAGGGAAGCGTATGCTGTAATCTGGGCACTTGGGAGATTCGAAATGTGGACTTATGAAACCACCATACTATTGCATACGGATCATAATCCCCTAAAGTACTTAACAGAGGGAACTCCTAAGAACGCCCGATTGCAAAGATGGTCGTTGGCACTATCTCGCTATCAGGTATCTATTGCCCATAAACCGGGTAGTGCTAATACAGTGGCAGATGCTTTATCTCGCATTTATGAGTAAAAAATATATATATCTTGTATTATTTCATTATTATATATTGTATAATGTGTATTTGTAATATGTAAATTTTTAGTATATAGTGTATAAGAATTTATATATGTAAGTAGTTTAAGTAAATGCTCTCGATGGGACGGGTAAAGAAATAAGAAATTTTAAGTAGGACTTTTCAGTAAGACTTTTTTTAAATATAGACTTTTGGTAGGACTTTTAAGAGGTGTTTCACAGTGTGGGACACCGTCCAACATGTGGAAACTGGAGGGAAGGTGTGAAGGTCGCCTCTACTCCATGATGCAAGAACTTTTTAGAAACTGTCGAATGGCAACGGCCTGCGAGAAGAGAGACTCTGAGAGTGTTCGGAAGCGTGCGGTGTCGCGCGGTGGAAGATTCCGTACGAAAGATGTAGTCGTGAATCGTGTTAACTATTATGCTATGTGTTGTGTAACGTCTTCATTGTCAATGTGTTCGTCATATATTAAATGTATTTAAATGTACCAGTGAGTCGCTTTATGTTATTTCCTGATCAAAAGTTATCGGATCTACATCAAGCGCGATAGCTATAATGAACCAATAATTATAATACAACATAAAAATGTATATCGAGAAAATCAGATGCATAAAAAACATATATAACATTGTAAATTAGTGGCCAAAATTACGAAATTTTAAATGTTGGATTCGATAGCAAGAATTACAAAAAGTAAGAGTGAAGAAAGCAGCAATTGTACACTAATAATAACTGAATTAATAAAAATATACAAAAGAAATATGCAAATAAAATGAAATTATATATTTTAAATTTGATTAACTTAAATTAATTTGCCAAAATAAGGGTTAGATGCAGATGATGAAACAATGTAACAACTGCATATTGCTTTTTTTTTTTTACCCATCATACGTAGTATAGGGTACGTCTTGTAATCGTTTTGAAAATCGAAAAAAAAAATTGACGGATTTACACGTTTCAGACACTGGAGATTCCGAAAAATATATTTTTAGAAAAAAAATTGCCGTCCGTCTGTCTGCGTGTCTGTGTGCCTGTAAACGCTCTATATCCCGAACAAATTGAGATAGAGACTTGAAATCGGGTATGTGCTTAGTATGTAATAATGCGAAGAAGCTTATTGAATTTCAGTAACCTCGATTATCCAGAACTATTTTTTTCGGACTCTAGAAATATTCTTTCTGATAAAATGTATATACAAATTTTCGAAATTGTTTATTTTAAGAAGTGAATATAAAATACAATAAAAAAACATAAATTTTGCATTAAGAATGAAGTCGATCGGATAATGAGTTGCCGAGATATTTTAAATTTTATTTTCCACACTCTTCGATTTTTCCTGGACCTGTATTTCATTCAAATTTCAATTCAAAGATATATTTTAATTGGAAATCAGATGTTTAATCCGACGCAGTAAACCGTTAGTTAATATGATTATCAATATTGGAGTTATAAGGATGTTTCTTTTACGCAATCCAATTAATAGCGCATTTAAAGTTTATGTCATCATCAAGTCACGATTTTATTCGAATTGCAATGCATTTTATAAATAGTTTACACATGTTTTATTTTCATATTTTATATTATGCATATCCCTGATGTGTAAGTATTACGGTGCCCCCCCCCCCCAACGATTAGTTTAGATATGCATAGCTGCCAACTTTTACACTTTTTTCCTACACTAAAATTTGATAATAAATTTTATCCTTTTAAATCGACAAAACCGTGTGATCATATAAGGGAAAAATTTCTATTAAATTTTACTGGTAACAAAAAAGCGTAAACGTTGGCAGCTATGGATATGAAACAAAATTAGTACTATACAAAAATAAATGCGCATTTGCAGCTATTCATTAACCCTTTCCGGCACAGTTGTCCCACTCCGGGCACACCTAATTTTAATTCCAAAATTGCATTCGACACCAAGAATGTTTAATAAAATTTTGTTTCTACAATGAAAACTTAAAATAAGGAGTTCTTATTTTCTAAAAAAGTCGTTTGTAAATTCTGGTGCCAGTCAGTAATTTCTCATTTTACGAACAGACTTTGTCTGCGCCGGAAAGGGTTAAGGAAGTTTAATATAATAAAACTTTATACTAATAATTATTAAATCACAAAAAAATCGACAATAAACCAATAATTGTATTGGTTTATAAATAAACCAATTATTATAATACATTATCAAAACGTATATCGAGAAACTCAGATACATAAAAATATATATAACATTGTAAAGCAGTGGACAAAATTACGAAATTTTAAATGTTGGATTCCATAGTAAGTATTACTAAAACTAAGAGTTTTAACAGTTATTATTAGCAACAATTATATATACTGCTATTTCTCTATTTGATTAACAATTTTTTATTAAATACGTTTTTGTATTTAAAAATGCTCCCTATTCATTGCTTTTTGCACATATCATGCTCTGTTACTGAATATTTGTCTATTTTTATTCAATTTTCTTTAAATTTGACTCTGTAATTCATCGGGCAATTTGAGTTAATAAATTTGGCTCATGGCTATTAAATCAAACAGAAAGCAATTACATATTACTTATATTAATGGTATATTGTCCGTGAAAAACTGTTTCACTATACATACGTATAAGTTTACAATTGCTTCTTGTAATAGTTTTCACTTTCTGCACATTGGATTTTTTCTCTACATATCTTTAAGTATTTTTTCCCACTTATTTTAATTTGAGAATCTTAAATTTATATATATATATATATATATATATATATGTGGCATTGTAATTACCGGTTAATCTATTTTTATCGGTTAATCTATAGAGCAGTTCACATCGCGTGACTTTTACCGGAGAACAATGATAAAAGCTGTAGGACACACAAATAGAAAAAGCATTGATAAAGGTAGCGATAGCTGTCCTACAACAGCAGCAAAAACCTGTTCGTGACGTCACCTTGCACAGCTCTATTTTATCAAATACGACTTTCCTCAAAAAAAAAAGAGACAGAAAATTTTAAAAAGCACCCACTATTTTGGAATATTTTTTTTGTCTTTTATGTTTCAAATATGGAAGGGTGATTCCAGTTGAACATCATATTACAACGTTAATGTAGTTTTTCTTTCTGGAGATTTAAAAATGAAATTTTGACATAATATGAACAAAAACAAACTCCATAGGAGGATTTTACTTTTTTCATATATACGACACGACGATTTGGAAGAAACAGATGGGAGACTCCTTAAGGTAAATCTAGGAATCGGTAACCCGAAGTTTCAGGGAATCATTGATAGTGGCCTCGGAGATTACAGTGCTGCGGGAGTCGGTGGTGCCGGATCAATATTTACAGTCATGTGGAAAGGTATTCTTGAGACCCGCAATAGGAAATCCTGTAGAGGCAAAGCTTGTTTCCGTTCCACTCACTCTTCGGACAGAAGATGAGATATATACGAGTACAGGTTTCGGTAGTGGAAGGATTACATGAGGAAGCTTTGATCACTCCCAAGTTTTTCGCTCTGTTAAAAGACCAACAGAAATTGTATTTAGGGAATGAGGTAGATATCACCCCGGTTGAAGAAAACAAAGAAAAATCTGTGTTCAATGTGGAGGGAAGGTGCCCAGCAGGAAAACTGGAAACAAATGTAGATAACGAAGACGAAGACCCAGAAGTTTCAGATTTGGAGCTGATTCCTACTCCGGTCGAGGCAACTGTTTTGTCCGAAAAGGTTTGTAACGAGGACCAGAAGGAAAGTCCTTCAGTTTCACAAGCGCAACTGTTGTAAAGGGAGCAATTGGCTTGTTCTACATTAGAAAAAGGTTTTGAAGATGCAAAGCGGCAGAAAAATAATTATTGGATCGAATTCGGTTTATTGTATCATAGCGGCAAGGTTGGAGGACAAAAATATGTTCAGCTTGTTGTACCTGCTTGTAGAAGACAAGAAATTTTGAGATTGGCACACGAAACACCAACTGGTGGACACTTAGCTGCTAAGAAAACAAGAGATAGAATTGCTATGTCATTTTGGTGGGACGGAATGCCAAAAGAAGTAAAACAACTATGCGCTGCTTGTCAGGATTGTCAAATGCGCAGAAAAACAAAAGTAAAGGACAGAGCACCTATTGAAGTGGTCGGAAGAAAAGAACTCCCATTTCAAGTAGTAAATGCTGATATTTTGGGACCAATTGAGCCGAAGTCCTCTCAAGGCCATCGGTACGTTCTTGCTCTTATGGATCAACAAAAATCGGTTCATTCCTATGCAGTCAAACTACCTGACGGAAGCATCCGACATCTACGTCAGAACAAATTAAGAAAGTATATTCAACCGATTACAGCTATTGGTGTTATTTATGAAGTGGATGAAGAGTTTGGAGAAATACAACATGCTCCGGTGGAACAACACAGAGTCGTTGATGAAGAACTGCAGAAAAACATTAATTCGAGCAATTTATCGCCAGAACAACAAAAAGAACTAATAGCACTTATCCAAGAATATAGAGTGGTTTTTGATGGGGAACTAAAGAGAGCCAAAGTTGGTTCGCATAGCATAAATTTAAAACCTGGTGTTGTAAGAAAACAACCACATCTTTATAAAGTACCAGAAACTTTGAAAGCTAATGTAGAAAAGCAAATACAGGATTTACTAAGGAAAGATCTCATAGAACCGTCTTCTGCGGAGATAGTCTACCCATTGGTGTGCGTAGCTAAAAAGGACGGTACAATCAGACTATGTGTAGATTATAGAGAGCTAAACGCCGCCACCAAGATCTCCCCTTTTCCTATGCAGAATTCCGACAACTTAAAATTTAAAGCTGGTTCAGCGAGATACACTGCTCAAAACAATTAAAGGATATTGCAGTTTTAGGTGGATTTTGTATCTGGGAAACTTTTTAGCTGATTGATACATGGTCCACAGACATAGTAGGTTATATGAGAATAAATTAAACGTTTGACAGAAAAAAAATGCATTTTATTGCGCATTTGTGTACAAAAGGAAAAAAACACAATTTGTGCATATGAGAAAAAAAGAATAAGAAAAGGTGTTTTCTTCAAAGAAAATCATTTTCAGTAGGGGGTATGGTTTCCACGGGCGCCCAGCAACGTTGAACACCTTTGAGGCATGGACTCAATGAGGCTATTAATGACGAGTTGGGGTATTCTGCCCACTCTTCCAGAAGAGCTCTTTCCAGTTCTTGGAGAGTTTGTGGGGGTTGTTGGCGGCCAGAAACTCGTCTTCCTAGAGCGTCCCAAACGTGCTCGATTGGATTCATGTCTGGAGAACACGCTGGCCATTCCATTCGAACGATTCCTTCCTCGAAAAGGAAATCCTCCACCAGGTTTGCACGATGTGGCCTGCAGTTATCGTCCATTAAAATGAAGTTATCTCCGATTGCTGCAGCGTAAGGGACTACAATAGGTCTGAGGATCTCATCCCTATATCGGCGACCAGTCAGAGCTCCATCTCGAATGATGTAGAGGTCAGTGCGCCCGTCAATGGAGATGCCACCATACACCAACACAGATGCCACCATACACCGCCAAATCTGACACTTTCGTGCACGAACGCAGGATTATTCCTACTGCCACGGTCCCTCCAGATGAAAATACGCCTATTATCCGGATGCACAGAAAAATGGGACTCGTCAGAAAACAGAATATTGCTCCATTCATTTCTCCTCCAGTTGACATGCTCGGTTGCCCACTCCCTGCGGTCGCGACGATGCCTTGATGTTAATCTAACACATACCATCGGTCGGCGAGCATACAGACCTACAGCATGGAGCCGGTTTCGGACAGTCTGAGTTGAAATCGTGGTGCCTGTAGCCGAGCGAAGGTGTTGTTGGAGAAGAGTAGCGTTCATGTTTCGGTGTCTCCGAGCTGTTAACGCTAAATACCGATCTTCATTGGGCGTTGTTGCCCGTCTACGACCTTGCCCTGGTCTTCGGCCTGCACATCCACTCTCCAAAAAACGGTTCCAGATCCTGGAAATGACACTTTGTGACACTCCAATGGCTTGCGCTACTTCGGCTTGAGTTTGGCCCCCTTCTAACCTACCAACAATTCTCCAAGCTTCTGAATCTGTCAAATGACTTCGCTGAGACATCGTACTCATCGAAACAAAGCAAGCACTGAATGCCGATCATCCTTGTCTTCATTCTCTTTTATCCAGTTGAAAGTCAAATTTCATTCGCTGCCGCTGAAGCGACGTTTTTGACATCGAACTCAAAATTTGCATACTCCACAGTTTGAAAACCAGAAAAATTTGCATTTGTGATTCTCTTCTTCTATTTTAGGCAAAAAAAATTTCGTTTATATCTTTATTTTATATAAAACTTCAAATATCCTTTAATTGTTTTGAGCAGTGTATTTGACTTTGCTAGATATTTTAAAGGGATATTGGGAAATCCCGCTTGAAGAGAATAGTCGAGAATTGACCAGTTTTGTGTCCTCAAAAGGACAGTACCAATGGAAAGTTATGCCTTTCGGACTGTCTGGAGCTCCGGCTACTTTTCAAAGAGTGATGAATCAGACCTTGAGACCGCATAGTGATTATGCAGAAAGTTTTCTTGATGATATTATAATTTTCTCTTCTAACTGGGAAGACCATCTGCAACATATAAGAGATATTTTGGAAACTTTGAAATCTCTGAATTTTTCTGCTAACTTGACGAAATGCTCCTTTGCAGCATCTGAAGTCAGATATTTAGGACATATCGTGGGTTCAGGCAAACATGGACATATTCCAGAGAAGCTAGAAGTAATTAAACATCTCAAAGCTCCTAAGACGAAGAAAGGACTGAGATCCATATTAGGTCTATTTAACTATTATAGAGAATACGTTCCACATTATGCCAACTTTGCAAAACCTTTGACAGATCTGACCAGAAAAACTGTTCCAAATGATATTCCATGGTCGGAAGATGCTGAAAAGTCGTTCAATAAATTAAAGGAAAGCTTATGTGAAGTTACAAACCTTTATACACCAGATATGTCCAAACCGTTCGAAATAAACACTGATGCTTCCATATCGGGTATTGGTGCCTGCTTAATGCAAAGGGACAAAGACGGTATGTTAAAGCCCATAACCTTTGCCAGTCAAAAGCTTACTCCAGCTCAATCAAAGTGGAGCACAATTGAAAGGGAAGCGTATGCTGTAATCTGGGCACTTGGGAGATTCGAAATGTGGACTTATGAAACCACCATAATATTGCATACGGATCATAATCCCCTAAAGTACTTAACAGAGGGAACTCCTAAGAACGTCCGATTGCAAAGATGGTCGTTGGCACTATATCGCTATCAGGTATCTATTGCCCATAAACCGGGTAGTGCTAATACAGTGGCAGATGCTTTATCTCGCATTTATGAGTAAAAAAATATATATATCTTGTATTATTTCATTATTATATATTGTATAATGTGCATTTGTAATATGTAAATTTTTAGTATATAGTGTATAAGAATTTATGTATGTAAGTAGTTTAAGTAAATGCTCTCGATGGGACGGGTAAAGAAATAAGAAATTTTAAGTAGGACTTTTCAGTAAGACTTTTTTTAAATATAGACTTTTGGTAGGACTTTTAAGAGGTGTTTCACAGTGTGGGACACCGTCCAACATGTGGAAACTGGAGGGAAGGTGTGAAGGTCGCCTCTACTCCATGATGCAAGAACTTTTTAGAAACTGTCGAATGGCAACGGCCTGCGAGAAGAGAGACTCTGAGAGTGTTCGGAAGCGTGCGGTGTCGCGCGGTGGAAGATTCCGTACGAAAGATGTAGTCGTGAATCGTGTTAACTATTATGCTATGTGTTGTGTAATGTCTTCATTGTCAATGTGTTCGTCATATATTAAACGTATTTAAATGTACCAGTGAGTCGCTTTATGTTATTTCCTGATCAAAAGTTATCGGATCTACATCAAGCGTGATAGCTATAATGAGCCAATAATTATAATACAACATAAAAATGTATATCGAGAAAATCAGATGCATAAAAAACATATATAACATTGTAAATTAGTGGCCAAAATTACGAAATTTTAAATGTTGGATTCGATAGCAAGAATTACAAAAAGTAAGAGTGAAGAAAGCAGCAATTGTACACTAAAAATAACTGAATTAATAAAACTACAGAAAAGAAATATGTAAATAAAATGAAATTATATATTTTAAATTTGATTAACTTAAATTAATTTACCAAAATAAGGGTTAGATGCAGATGATGAAACAATGTAACAACTGCATATTGCTTTTACTTACCCATCATACGTAGTATAGGGTAAATCTTGTAACCGTTTTGAAAATCGAAAAAAAAAATTTGACGGATTTACACGTTTCAGACACTGGAGATTCCGAAAAACATATTTTTAGAAAAAAAATTGCCGTCTGTCTGCGTTTCTGTGCGCCTGTAAACGCTCTATATCCCGAACAAATTTAGATAGTGACTTGAAATCTGGTATGTGCTTAGTATGTAATAATGCGAAGAAGCTTATTGAATTTCAGTAACCTCGATTATCCAGAACTATTTTTTTCGGACTCTAGAAATATTCTTTCTGATAAAATGTATATACAAATTTTCGAAATTGTTTATTTTAAGAAGTGAATATAAAATACAATAAAAAAACATAAATTTTGCATTAAGAATGAAGTCGATCGGATAATGAGTTGCCGAGATATTTTTAATTTTATTTTCCACACTCTTCGATTTTTCCTGGCCCTGTATTTCATTCAAATTTCAATTCAAAGATATATTTTAATTGGAAATCAGATGTTTAATCCGACGCAGTAAACCGTTAGTTAATATGATTATCAATATTGGAGTTATAAGGATGTTTCTTTTACGCAATCCAATTAATAGCGCATTTAAAGTTTATGTCGTCATCAAGCCACGATTTTATTCGAATTGCAATGCATTTTATAAATAGTTTACACATGTTTTATTTTCGTATTTTATATTATGCATATCCCTGATGTGTAAGTATTACGGTGCCCCCTCCCCCCCCCAACGACTAGTTTAGATATGCATAGCTGCCAACTTTTACACTTTTTTCCTACACTAAAATTTGATAATAAATTTTATCCTTTTAAATCGACAAAACCGTGTGATCATATAAGGGAAAAATTTCTATTAAATTTTACTGGTAACAAAAAAGCGTAAACGTTGGCAGCTATGGATATGAAACAAAATGAGTACTATTCAAAAATAAATGCACATTTGCAGCTATTCATTAACCCTTTCCGGCACAGTTGTCCCACTCCGGGCACACCTAATTTTAATTCCAAATTTGCATTCGACACCAAGAATATTTAATAAAATTTTGTTTCTACAATGAAAATTTAAAATAAGGAGTTCTTATTTTCTAAAAAAAGTCGTTTGTAAATTCTGGTGTCAGTCAGTAATTTCTCATTTTACGAACAGACTTTGCCTGTGCCGGAAAGGGTTAAGGAAGTTTAATATAATAAAACTTTATACTAATAATTATTAAATCACAAAAAAAAAAATCGACAATAAACCAATAATTATATTGGTTTATAAATAAACCAATTATTATAATACATTATCAAAACGTATATCGAGAAACTCAGATGCATAAAAATATATATAACATTGTAAAGCAGTGGACAAAATTACGAAATTTTAAATGTTGGATTCCATAGTAAGTACAGTGGAACCCCGATTTTACGTTTTTCACGGGACCAGCAGAAAAAAACGTACGAAACGGGAAAACGTAAAATCGGGGTCAAATAGAGAAAAATACTTCAACAAAACAATTTATACAAAAATAAACTTAGCAATACCATATTAGTATTTAAAACAAATATGGTATTCTTTATTGCGTTTTCTTTTTAATTTTAATTTCACAGATACTCTATTTTCAATGCATGCAAGCTTTTGCAAATTTTTTCTTAATTTTCATGTTTAGTTAAAAAAAATTTAACATTTTTAAATTCGCAATGGCTTCTGCCGATGAGGGCACGCTGTCTTCTGTTTCTTCATCAATATCATCCTCACTTCAATTTGGCGAAATCAAATCGGAAATAGTCTGAATGTCCGTGGTAGCGATAACATCCTTATCGCAATCAATGTACTCATCAACATTGATGTCTGCAAGTATAAATTCATTCTCTTTTGTGTCGTCTTCCACAGAGAGCTCTTCCGGTGGCGCTTCACCGTTAATTTCGGATTTTGAAAATTCTCTCTTCAGACAAGCATTTGACATGCATTTTTCATCTACACTATTCCACGCCGATGAGATGAAATGAAAAGCATCCAGCATATTTAGCGTTGTTTCCAAGCATCTTGAATCTCACCAGAATCAAGTGAAAAAAGGCCTTTTCTTACCAGTTGCTTTCTATAATGCATTTTGGAGGATCTGTTTATTCCCAAGTCACATGACTGAAGTAAACTGGTACAGTGGGTGGAAAAAATTCTATACGCACATTCTTTAAATTCAGATTAACATGAGTGCACTGATCTACAAATAAAACTATTTTTCGCTTTTGTAAGCTCATTTTTATATTCAATATTCTTACAAAATCTTCAAAAAGATTTGGGGTTCTCCAAGTATTGTGGTTGGCATTCTAATCTGTCGTCAAACTTTTAATGTTTTTGAAGCATCGGGGCGGGGCTTCTTGGATTTACCAATCAGAAATAGTGATAGCTTCTCAGTTCCATCTGCATTCGTAAATAACAAAACTGTTAATTGCACTTTTGATAGCTTTCGACTGTGACACGTTTCTTCTTTCACAGTGTATGTTCTATCAGGGAAGAGATTAAAATACAATCCGGCCTCATCTGCGTTAAAGATGTCTTTTTTGAGTAATTACATACAAGAGAAGGCAAAGTTTTTTTTTCATCCCTTCCTCAACGACCGCAGTAATTACTCCTTCTGAGTCACCACAAATAAACTTGTTAGACAAATTATACCTCTTCTTGAATCGATCAATCCAACCATTGGATGCCATGAAATTCTGCATTTCAAGTCCAGAAGAAATTTCATGAGCCTTTTCTTACAAAACTGAGCCATTTATTTTAATCTTGGCTGAACGGGCGTGTTTAAACACTCGTACAAAATCTTTTCCAGTTTCTCAAAAGGAGAGGTTTTCAATGTTTTTCTTTTCTTTGACAAATTTCCAATTTCCCAGTTTTTCAGATTTTAATTCCTCAGAGACCTCTTGTTTTAGGTTGGTTTGTAACGTGGAATAATCGATACCGAACGATTTTACAAGATCCACTTTAGTTCCTTTGGAAACTTTGGATTTTTCGATAATTTCTGCATTTTCGGCTAGAGAGAAACACTTTCTTTTAGGCATCCTACTTTTGACTGGCAATCACTAAAGCAAAAGAAAGCGACTCTACTGCGGGTTGAAATGAATGAACGACGGAAAAAGAATTACTCCGACCATCCCCCTCCCAATATCACGTGACGCAGGTTTGATCAACTGCTGATAGACAAATAATAGTTAATCGTTATTTTCTAGAACTGTTTTTAGTAATAAACAACCAGTTGACCAAGTGGAAAACATTTTTGTTCTTTTGAAAAATTTTCCATGAACGAAAAAAGATAAAATTTCTTGAGGTACTTTGCCTAAAATGACGTACCAAGCGGGAAACGTTAAGAGTAAATAACGTAGAATCGAGCTACTTATAACATTACCGGAATCGGAATTTTCTGGGACCTACGAAAAAAACGTAGGAAGCGGGATAACGTACGAAACGGGTTACGTAAAATCGCGGTTCCACTGTATTACTAAAACTAAGAGTTTTAACAGTTATTATTAGCAAAAATTATATATACTGCTATTTCTCTATTTGATTAACAATTTTTTATTAAATACGTTTTTGTATTTAAAAATGCTCCCTATTCATTGCTTTTTGCACATATCATGCTCTGTTACTGAATATTTGTCTATTTTTATTCAATTTTCTTTAAATTTGACTCTGTAATTCATCGGGCAATTTGAGTTAATAAATTTGGCTCATGGCTATTAAATCAAACAGAAAGCAATTACATTTTACTTATATTAATGGTATATTGTCCGTGAAAAACTGTTTCACTATACATACGTATAAGTTTACAATTGCTTCTTGTAATAGTTTTCACTTTCTGCACATTGGATTTTTTCTCTACATATCTTTAAGTATTTTTTCCCACTTATTTTAATTTGAGAATCTTAAATTTATATATATATATATATAGATAGATAGATAGATATAGATATGTGGCATTGTAATTATCGGTTAATCTATTTTTATCGGTTAATCTATAGAGCAGTTCACATCGCGTGACTTTTACCGGAGAACAATGATAAAAGCTGTAGGACACACAAATAGAAAAAGCATTGATAAAGGTAGCGATAGCTGTCCTACAGCAAAAACCTGTTCGTGACGTCACCTTGCACAGCTCTATTTTATCAAATAAGACTTTCCTCAAAAAAAAAAAAAAAAGAGAGAAAAAATTAAAAAAAGCACCCACTATTTTGGAATATTTTTTGTCTTTTATCTTTTCAAATATGGAAGAGTGATTCCAGTTGAACTTCATATTACAACGTTAATGTAGTTTTTCTTTCTGGAGATTTAAAAATGAACTTTTAACATAATATGAACAAAAACAAACTCCATAGGAGGATTTTTCTTTTTTCATATATACGACACGACGATTCACAAACCCTGGTGAGAGTACGGTTAACTTATTGCTTATATCTGCTACGTCTTTATTTGAGCTCAGGATTCGCTTCCAGAGCTTTTCAGGAATATTCGAGTGAATTTTCATCCTTAGCTGATAACGAAGCTGACAGAATAAATATTACTAATATACTGTGTTTTTTTTCTGGTGAGAGACTTTTAATAAGCCATTCGAGATATGTCTGTTATTTTACGGAATTATGCATTAAAGGCTTAGATTGTTGTAGGGTATATAAGTGATTTTTTTTCGTATTGATTTTCTGATTGTATTCTAAAATATTTCTTATGCGAATGAAAATAGTTCCATTTTGGATAAAATACCTTAATTTCAAGAGCGAATTCTTTTTTTTACTAAAGCTGTGTTGGACAGATTCTGAAAAAAAAAAAAAAAGAAAGAAAAAAAGAAAACGGTGTTCGATTTCAATTCACTCCAAATTAGATGTATTTAGTATTGGCAGAGATGTTTAAGTAGCAGAAAATTCTGTCTTTGAAAAGTGAAAAATTATTCCTGAAATTTAAATTTTAAATTTTCTTATAAGAACATGGTGTTTCATAAAGAATTACCTATTCGATTTCAGTTTCCTGCACATTACATAAACTTTACAATGGCAGAAAGATTGTAGAAATTAAAGGCACAATTGTGAAACGTGTTACTTTTGCTAATTGAAAATTCACTACTGAAAAAAGATATATTGCTCTTATACCTACTGTGTCTTTCATAAATGATAGCATAATTTTTAATTCAATAATTCTCCAACTACTATAATGAATCTTAAAATTTAATAAGTTCATATTTAACACATAGCTCAAAAACTTTGTTAAGTCATTATTACTTTTTTTTTAGCTGAATTGTTTGATTAAAGGTTCTGCAAAAATGAAGGTACTGAAATGTTATGTGTTTTTCCGGTGACAGATGAGATTTTGTTATCGATGATGATTTTATTATTATTTATTAATTTAACGCATTATTATGCAGAGGTAAAATCTATAATGAAAGGAAAAGTTTTAGGAATTTGCTGATCCAAATTTTCCCTTTAACAGCCACAATTTTTTTGGTAATCACATATTAAACAATAAGCAACATTTTTTTTTTTTTTTTTTTTTTACTTAACATTTGTTTTAGCTTTAAAGCAAATTGTGTATTGTAATCTGCGTATCTCTCTCAAAATGTAAAATTTAGTAGACTGTGGCGCCCTGGAGCAAGTAAAATATTGCGTCCTCTTTTTAATGGAAAAATTTCTTCTAGAACATATTTGAGTTTTTAAAATCATGTATTATATTCTTATACCAACTTAAAACTTTACTTTTATTAATAAGTCAAAGTATTTTAATACTAAAATATTCGATGTAATAAATGAAAATAACATACTCAAATGAACTCTAATTCTTTACGTACCTATATACGTAATTCCTTACGTAGGTTACCTATTGTGAAATAAACAGTATTTCAGGTTTAAATGGATTCAGCGCAGTCTGTGTTATTTCTTTCAAGGTCTTCAAAGCAATATAGAATGCTAATAGGAGAAAACGAGAAATGTTTAATTGTGAGTTGTAGTATTCAGATGAAACAAGTTTTTTTTTTTTTTTTTTTTTTTTTTTTTTCAGTGCCAAAAATGCTAAAAATTCATAAAATTCAATTTATTATAACTCTGTAAGTTTTGGTCGCCTTATACAATCCTTTTCTGTTGTTGAAATCAACGGCAGGCGTCTTGGGAAGAAAATATGAGTAGTGTAGGCTCTTAAGGCAAGCAATTTTCTGTAAATTAATTGTAGCGTGAATTTTGTATGTGTGTGTGTGTGCCTGCGGAGGTTTTTTTTTTTTTTTTTTTTTTCTAGTTTAGAAACACTGATCAAGTTGATTGCGTTCAAGATTTAAAATTACCTATGTAATATTAATTCGTTTCGAAACCTGGATTTTTTTTTTTAAATATAACTTTTAAAAAATATATGTATTGCTGAAATTTTCAAACACAAATTCACAAAAATCTCAGGAAAATTTTAGGAGTTTTAAATGTTTGTGAAATCTGAGACATTATACATATGGTATTCAAATTTTAATTACTTACTAGGCGTAAAGCCAACATAGTGAAAAAGTACCCAAGCCGGGGCCCGAACCCGGGTCATCAGTATAGCACACTGATAGTATGGCGCACTGACAGTATCGCACTGACAGTATAGTGCACTGCCCCGGATTGGGTACTTTTTCACTATGTTGGCTTTACACCTATTAAGCAATTAAAATTTGAATATTATGAATGCAAGGCGAGTGAAATTTTCTATGGAAAATTTTCCAAGTATTAAATATAGATTTATAAATATGGTTTATTAATTATGATCCTAGGTATTTAAACAAATGTTTTCCAAACATTAGAAAAGTTATAAATTAACTTTTCGCAAACGAGATTATTTACGCTAGCTTAAAACCTTCTTGTGGAACTGCTATTTGTACAGTTTCAGTGCTCCTCATCAAAATTTTCCCTTAACGTACGGGAAACTTACGGGTACTTCGTACGGGAAATTTATAGGAGTTTTAAATGTTTGTTAAATCCGGGACAGTGTAATATTAATTATGATCCTAGGTATTTAACCCATTTATGCCTAACGTCCCAATTTTGGGACGCTTTAGTAAAATGGGAAAAAGTTCATTTTACACCAATTTTTTTATATAGAAATTTGCTGTCTTACTTTATCGAGGACTCCTGGATAAAATAAGACACTAAATTTCTATTTTTAAAAAAGTGGTGTGAAATGCACTTTTTCCCATTTTAGTAAAGCATCGATGCTAGGCATAAATGGGTTAAGAAAATGTTTTTCAAACATTAAATAAATTATAAATTAACTTTTCACAAATGCGATTATTTAGACTAGCTTAAAACCTTCTTGAGCATCTGCTATTTGTACAGTTTCAATATGTTCGCCGAGAAAATTTTCACTTAACATGAAAATTACAATAACAAATAAATAAATAAATATAATGTCGATAAATGGCAAAATTAAAGAAATGTTTTTCAAACATTAGATAAATTATAAATTAACTTTTCACAAACGTGATTATTTAGACTAGCTTAAAATCTTTTTGTGAATCTGCTATTTGTACAGTTTCAATGTGCTCGTCATGAAAATTTTCACTTAACATGAAAATTACAATAACATGTACATAGAATGTCGATAAATCGCAAAAGATTTATCAACAACTTAATCTAGCTTAAATCTAGTCACTCAATATAAAACAAAATGCCTCCATGGTAAATTATCTAGATTTTCCCTTTTTTCGCTTCCCAAACTTAAAAAAAAAAAATGTATATTGTGGCCATCAAATCAAATCATTTACAACCAAAATTAAATGCCAATATCATTTCATTCCTGAGATATAATATCGCAGAAATTGGGGGAAAATACAGCATAAAAGCATCATCTCTTAGCCGATTTATGCCCAAACCTAATCGGCATCTATTTATGTTAAAGTCTAACAAAATATGAAGTTTGGTAAAATTCTGTGCATTATTTCCTGAGATACAGCTATCGTGAAAAAAGTAGTATAGCAGCGCCACTTGTTGGTCGATTTAAAACAAAACCTAACAGCGTCTAACTTACCGGGTGTCCCAAAAAATGACTGATGGATTTTAAAATTTAATAACTTGCAAACCTTGACTAATATTTAAAAAATTCTTGCAGGAGAGTCATGTATGATGTCAGGCGTTTTTGTACTGTGATTCTTGATTTTAGTTCGAATTTCAAACAATAGATAGCGCTGACAGTGATTAGCGTTCAGTCGAGACCGAAACTAACGCCACTCAGCATTGATGCACCGCCCCTGAATAGTAGATGGCGGCTGTCGCAAGCAGATTTATTTTTCAGCGTTTGAACAGTCCCTCGAACTTCAATACCAATAATTTCTAAAAGTTTCCTTCCCCTAGTTTTTCTGAGATCAAATAAGTCAAAGAAAACTTTTAGATATTATTGGTGTTGAAATTCGAGGGACCGTTCAAACACTGAAAAAAAATTGCTGCGACAGCCGCCATCTAGTATTCAGGTTGCGGTGCATCATTGCTGAGTGGTGTCAGTTTTGGCCTCGACTGAGTGCCAATCGCTGTCAGCGACTTCTATTGTTTGAAATTCTAACTAAAATCAAGAATCACTGTACAAAAACTCCTGACATCATGCATAGCCCTCCTACAAGAATTTGTTTAATATCTGTCACCGTTTGCAAGTTATTGAATTTTAAAATCCATCACTCATTTTTGGGGATCTTTGTTTTCAGTTTTAGGGACACCCGGCATGTCAAGGTTTAAAAGAATATGAAATTTGTTAAATTTCCGTGCATAAGTTTTTAAGATATACCCTTTTTTTTTCTCTCTCTTTTTATGATTATGAATATTTTATATGTTATGTAAAGTTGAGAACAGCAGAAAAGAGGAACAATTTTTGCTTTACCTCCATGTTTATAGAAATTCCCAAAGTTTTTTTAAGGGGAATGCAGAAATTTAGATTATTGTTTATCTACTTATCGATGCTGCCAGGGAACAAAGTAGATTTATTTGTGGAGGCTGCAAGGGGGTGCAAAGGAGTGACCATAATGGGTCCTAGGCCATAATGCCGAGTTCCCCCGACGACCCTTGCTTTCCCGCGGCGTCCGATCGTCGAGTCCTAGAGAAGGAGGAAACGACTAGTTCATCTGCCGCGGTTATCGCTATTGCGTTAACATCGCTTGTTCATCCGAAAGGAAACAGTTAATTTTTCAGCAATGGATTTATAATCCAAAGAAAACTTTTAAAAACATATTTCACTAAAACATTAAGTTCGCTTAAAAGTTCAGAAATCCAGTCCTGGAAGTTCGAATCGCGGACGAGACCCTAAATCTGTAGGATTTTGGCTAGCGTCTAGGGGTAATGAGTAATAGTCCACACGGTTTTCAAAGTTAATTACGTAAAATTTTAATATCTTGATTAGAATATCACAATATAAAATATTTACAATAATAATTTGAACTGTTTAGACATTATTCGATTGTCTGTCGAATTTAAGAATTAATTAAGTGTGCGATCCACCAACCGGCATAAAAATTAAAAAAGGACTCTCTCGGTCCGCCTGACCGAGACGAAGGCTCTCGCTCACTGCTATCTTCTCATGATGAAAATGTATATCTCATCAAATTTCTATTGTGCGGGAAGCTTATAACTTTGATCCCTGATCACAAGCCTCACTTAAATATTTGCTGTGTCTTGCAGTCCGAAGTTCAGATGAAGAATTCTTGCGACCACATTTATGCTTATATTTTAATTTTTTTATTGCTATCTTACATACATGAATTTTCATATTCCTAACAGAGCGTATAACCAATAGAGTGAGAAATGTCTAGGCCTATAATCTAACCCGGATCCTTTGTATAGAGCACCAATGCTCTATTACTGAGCTACCAGGACGTTACTTAGTCTGGCATCTCTCATTCTCATAAATCAACAAGGCTTCAACCGCAGCGCAAGATTTCAAAGCTTTCATGAGCACACAAACTTGTGGCATACAAGGGCTCCCAAATGGTCCGCGTTTTGAATATCAGTATATTCTAAGAAAATGTTTCGTGGTATGTTTGTCAAGTAAGTTTACGTCAAATCTTCCATCATCTCTGCTTTTCTGTGTATCTAGCTTTGACTCAAAGCTAAATATGAGGAAAAGAGAGACACCTGTACGGAAGAATTGTCGTAAACTTACTTGACATTGAAAGTTCGGGAATTGTAGCTCTAAAATCAATAACGGTGAGCGTTGCGATCGCCGCGACCAGTGAAACTGCGCGCGTATCCTCCCAACACAACACTTTTGGAAGAAAATACAGGCAGATCGAAACAGCAAAGCCTCCCTACGGAGATTTACTGCGCATGCACAGTTCTGCTAGAATGGTAACCAGGTTTGGCGAGACAGCGTGGAAACGATCACCAAAAACTTTTTGGAACGCGAAAAATTCACACGTGCTCATTAGCATTTTGAAGGAATCTTGGAGAAAACTTGTGTTTAATCTCTGCAAGTGAGAATGAAATAAAACTTTTTTTGTGCAAAAATAAGGGTTTAAATTAATATAAATATCAATTTAAACTAATAAAGTACATACGTTGAGTACTATTATGAAACAGAAAAGAAAGGTGTATTAATAATAATTTTTGATGTTATGTTGAATTTATAAAAATAGTGAAATATAAAAATTCAGTAGAAAAATGTGTAACAATTTAGCATACTTTTTTTCTCAGTTGGTGATTTATTTATTCATATTCTAAAAGATCCTAACGATACATTAAAATCATCTGAAATTATTCATTTGGAATTTAATAGTAATTTAATTTTTTTTAAGATTTGTTCATTAAATTTTTTATCATATAAATATATATATATATATATATTTCAATATTTTTTCAAGATTCGGGAAATATATTGAGCATTTTGACACAATCATGATTTTAGTTTCCTCTATCATAAATTTTTTAGATATTCTTATTCCAATCCAATGTCATCATCATATAACGGAAAAAAATTAGCATATAAATCAGTATAGTAAAGTATTGTCTATGTAAGAATGGATACTATTTTATAATTGTGCCACAAAAATATTTTTTTTAATTCCTACATGAATAAAATTTTTAGATGTATGAATTAGGGTCCGCACAGGTATACCATAAATTTTTAGTAGTTTTTTTCGCCTTATTTAACTGCAAAAAAAGATTTCAAATTCTGTCAATAAACTAGATAGTTCCAAATTTTGTGTTTAAAAAATTAAATAGAAACTTTCTTAACATTAATAGTGGTGCCAGACTCCTTGAAAAATCCAAGGAGTGGGCGAACCTTGAACAATAATCTAAAATTATCTAGTTATAATAAAATCCGAAGGCATGTCTGTAATGATTCCGGGAACGACCACTCTGGTCTGCAAATCAACCATAGTTAAACGCCATGTTAGGCTTAATGAAAAACCTATGCTACATCCGATTCTGCTGTTAAAATATTTGTAAAAGCATATTAAAGCTTTTAAATATTTTAATTTTGTTTAAAACCCTCAAAACTATTTCATATAAAACATGTATATAAAACATTTCTGTAAACACTTTTTTTTTCAGAAAAAGCGATGATTTGATAGGGAGAATTTGAAGGGATCGATCCAGTATATTGGCGCCATCTACCGGCGGATTTGAAATTTTGCTTCCATCCTAAATACAGTACAGCACCTATTATCCGGAATCCTCGGGACCAAAGATCTTTCCGAGTTTTGGAATTTTCCGGATTTCGGGTCCTCTCGAAGTTCATGATTATTTGACAAATTTCATGTTTTTTTTTTTTTTTTTTTTTTTTTTTTTTTTTTTTTTTTTTTTTTTTCTTTCGTGATTCTTTGACAAAATTCGAATTTTTTCTACTATCATTTGACAAAATTTTCATTTTTCTTCCACGATCCTTTGATGAAATTTCATTTTATCATAGTCGTAGAAGAAATTTCGTTCTCTTTTTGCGATCCTTTGCAGAAATTTGCATTTTTCTGCGTTTCTTTGAGGAAATTTGCAAGTTTTGCTATTCTTAGACGAAATTTGCCTTTTATTCACTTTCCTTTGACAAAATTCGAGTTTTTTTTCTGATATTCTTTGACGAAATTAGCGTTTGTTTTTTTTTCGCAATCCTTTGACAGAATTCGCATTTTTTCCGCGGTCTTTTGACAAAATTTGTGCGTTTTTTTCTTCGATCTTTTGACGAAATTTCACTTTTTTCGCGATCCCTTAACAAAATAAAAAAAAATTTCGCAGTGCTTTGAAGAAATTTGCGTTTTTTTTTCGCGATCCTTTGAAGAAATTAATGTTTTTCCGCGATTATTTGACAAAATTCGCGGGGTTTTTTTTGTTTGTTTGTTGTTGTTTTTTTATTCTTTAACCAAATTTGTGTTTTCTTGCGATCCCTTGATGAAATTGTACATTTTTTTTGGAGTCCTTGGAATAAATTTACGTTTTTTTCGATCCTTTGACGAAATTCACGTTGTTTCCACAATCCTTTGAAGAAATTGTTTATTTTTTCTGCGAACGATCGACATAATTGATTATTTTCGGCGACGATCGTTCAAAATTCGAGATATTTTTTATGTTCGAATTTTTGGACTGAAGACTAAAATTTTCAAAACTGAATGCCTTAAATTTTTAGGAAAATTCGTATCAGAATCACCCCTGATGAAATAAATATATAACTATTTTTTGTTTCTAACGAAACGTAATATAAATTAATTTTAAACTAAAATTTGAGAGGAAAATGATTTGTTTCTAATTTCGGGAAGAATGGGGGGAGGGGGGGCGGGTTCACCCACCTCCGATCTTCATTTTAGTGATTACACATTGAAACACAATGAACTGAAGAAAAAAAATTAGAAATCGGTAAAATTTTCGAAAAATTTCAGAAATTCTAAAATTTTAGCAAAAATTTACAAATTTAGAAAATTTTCGAATTTTTTTTTCGGACCTCAGGTTTTTCCGGATTTTGGAATTCCGGATAATGGGTCATATACTGAAAGATGATTCTTTCTCATCAAACGTAATTAAAATATAAGGAATACATAGTACAGTGTAATTTGCATTTAATTTTGCTTATGTATTCAAACAATGAGTTATGCGGTGAATCAAGCTGTTTAGAAACTCATAGATAAAACTTTTTTACAAAAACTTTCGCACATGGATTATTTGTTAATATATAATTTGAGTGTTTTGTCCAATCGTTGAAGTATTTCAGAAATTTAATACTGAGTAATATATATATATATATATATATCATTTTTATTTGTAGAAATTTTTTTTTTCATTTTTAAAATGTACTTTTCTCCAATACAAACCTTTCAATAATAAAATCTTTATGCTGTTTGTTTGTATGAAGTCTTATGAAAATGAAACGTAGATCAACAATCCGTCATTTTTGACGGATTTATATAGTAGTCTTTATATAAAAGCTATCTTTATAATCAAATTGTCATATTTTGTGATTCAAACTTTTTATTTTCATTAACAAGAAACTATAATTTAAAATGTATAACACTTTATAATAAAAGCGAAAAGCCACAGAAATGTAGATGAAACTCACCTCTGTATGCATCTTTTTTACATCTATATTAATCATAAAAAATGTTTTTTAATGATTTAAAAAAAATATCTTGATTATAAGTGAAATGTAATATCTTGAAAATTTAATTTTTGCATCATGTTTTTTCATAACATGATCTTATAATGATGAAATTGTGGCAAGCTTTCATCACAAATAGAAAAAAATAGTTATTTTACCGACAATATATATATATATATACAGTCCCTGGCCAAATTATTAGACGCAGTTGTTTTTATTATAATTTATTAAATATCTGGAAAGATACATGAAGAATTATCCTGAAACTTCAGGAGTGTAAACAACATGATAAACGTCATATATTTCCGCGAAGATTTTTTCCCGAAACCCCATAAGGGGCCGTCAACAATTTGGAGAAAAACAAATATCTTTTGGATAACCCTGTAAAAACTAATATTGCAAAAAGCATTCAAACTGTAGATTATGATTAAGTGGCTTATTGTCATAATTTGGGTTCATTTTTATGAAGATAGCATGTATACTCGAAGAGAAATTCACGTTTTTATAAAAACAGTCCCAAATTTTACAAAGTTTTTTGCTTATAATTTGCAGAGTTTTTAATATAAAAACAAGTTATTTTCAGAAAATATGACAAGCAAAATTATACACATTACCCTGCAATCAGAATTTTAAAAAAATAAAAATTGTATGAAAAATGAGCAGGTTTACTAAATATTGTTTCGCTGCGCATGCGCGAATTCAATCAAAATATACTGTGCATAATATATTAGCTAAATCTATAGACCAACTTTTATGAAAGTCTCAAAAACATAGCTTGAAAATTCTGATAGTGGTCGCCGATAGAATAAGCTCGAATTTCGCTGTTCCCAAAAGGAAGCAAAAAGATGAGGGGTTGTATCAAATATAGAATGAGAGACACTTCATTCTTATTATGTCAACTTTCATAAGCTAGTATATTTGGATACAACCCCTCATCTTTTTGCTTCCTTTTGGGAACAGCGAATTTCGAGCTTATTCTATCGGCGACCACTATCAGAATTTTCAAGCTATGTTTTTGAGACTTTCATAAAAGTTGGTCTATAGATTTAGCTAATATATTATGCACAGTATATTTTGATTGAAATCGCGCATGCGCAGCGAAACAATATTTAGTAAACCTGCTCATTTTTCATACAATTTTTATTTTTTTTACATTCTGATTGCAGGGTAATGTGTATAATTTTGTTTGTCATATTTTCTGAAAATAACTTGTTTTTATATTAAAAACTCTGCAAATTATAAGCAAAAAACTTAGTAAAATTTGGGACTGTTTTTATAAAAACGTGAATTTCTCTTCGAGTATACATGCTATCTTCATAAAAATGAACCCAAATTATTACAATAAGCCACTTAATCATAATCTATAGTTTGAATGCTTTTTGCAATATTAGTTTTTACAGGGTTATCCCAAAGATATTCGTTTTTCTTCAATTCGTTGACGGCCCCTTATGGGGTTTCGGGAAAAAAATCTTCGCGGAAATGTATGACGTTTATCATGTTGTTTACACTCCTGAAGTTTCAGGATAATTCCTCATGTATCTTTCCAGATATTTAATAAATTATAATAAAAACAACTGCGCCTAATAATTTGGCCAGGGACTGTATATTTCTTTTTCCTAATGAATGATAAATTTTCGAGTAGCGAAGACCAGATTACACAAAGCACAAAACACGGATTTATCCATTTTCTATGCTTTCCGAGAAGTGGAGGTCCGATCTAATATAAAATAATTAATATAAACTTTTAGACAAGCAAAAGCGATGATACGTAGATTATAAAACACGTGATAATGGTTTTGAAGAAAACAACAATGACGCCAAGGTTGCTTTAATCTTAAAAACTCGCCAAAAGTTAGCCAGTTGAAATTCAAAACGAAACTGACAAAGATCATGAGCGGTGATAGCGTACGTAGAGAGGCATTGCGGTTTTGATCCACCAGTCAAAAAATTGTAAACGCTCGAGTTTTCCTCGCGCTGATCTGTGCTGCACGTGGTAAAATTTCGGTCCGACTGTTTTCAGAGAATGCTCATTAATTTTGTTTTGTGAAATGCACTTTAATCTTAATTAAGTTACCGTAAAATCCCGATTGTAAACCCCCTTTCTTCAAAACCAAAAAAGGTTAAATGTGGGTGGGGGCTTATAATCGAGATTTTTAAAAAAATCATTTAAAAACCCGTTTTTGTCATTAATTTAGAAATAAAAAGGGGCGAGAATCTTCTGTATTTCGGCAGATTTTCACTCAACAATAAATAAATATATAAATCTCCTCCCTTAAAATCCGCCCCCCTCCCAAAAAAAAAAATTAAAATCGTTAAAAATATATTTTTTTCTTTATTTGTTATTTTATTGTAACAATAAATAATCTAAATCTAACTCTCCTTCAAAATTACTGCTTCCCCCTTTAGTACCAAAACCCCATAGTTTAACCTTTATAACTCTTTAATTTTAAATTTCCTTTCAGACTTATTTCATACTCTGTATTAACAATAAATAGCCCTATTCTACCACCTAAATCAACCCCTCTTCCTAAAATATCTGCTTTTATCCCTCTGCCTTCCCCAGCTTCATCTTATGCCCTCTGCAAATGTATCTCATTAAATTTTTAAATTATTATATTTTTTCTGTTATTTTTGTGATTTTGTAACAGTATTTAAATAACAATCTAAATTATTCTCCTCCCCCCCCCCAAAAAAAGTCCTCTTTATTTTCTCTGCCTCCCCCCCCCCCCCGCCGGTACATAATATAAAATCTTTATTATTTTTTTTTCCTACAATAATTAAATAACTATTTTTATGCTGTATTGTTACTTTGTACAACAATAAATAAATGATCGCGCAGTCCTCCCCTTAAATTTCCATTCCACATCCCTAGAAAAAGGGGTGAATTTCTAGATATGGAGGGGAGAAGGCAGAGAGAAAATTTTTGTCTTTTTTGTAATTTGACTGTTCTCACAGCTATTTTTTTAATGGAAGGGGGGGTTATTTTACAGAACATATTTATTTCAAAACATAAAATATACACATGATTTAGGGAGGAAAGAACAGCCAATCTGCAAAAAAAGAACATTTTTGCTTTCTTCTCACATATTTAGAAATCCATCCCTTTCCCTTGGAAGAAAAGGACAAAGCAAAAATTTGAAAGGGGATGATTATTTTAGATGAGTGGTACTTATATGAGATGAGATACCTTAGAACAGAATAAGAAATAGAACAGCTTTTAAACAAATATATATTAAAGATTTTAAATTATTTGCTGAGTGGGGGCACAGTGGGGGAAATGGACTATTGGGAGAAAGGAGGGTATTTTAGATGATTCATTAATTGTTACTAAAGATAAACAAATTAGGCAGATTTAAAAAAAAAATAGTTTTAAAAATTTTAAATATTGTATGCGTGTGGGGGGGGGGGAGCATTTTTGGAGTAGAGAGAAAACTTAAGTGACAAATTATCTATTTATTTTTACTAGAGAGCTACAAATAAAACAAAAGATTTCTTCCAAAAAGAGTTTCACAAATTTTGAACTTTGTATTCTTGGTGATGAGGGGGTAATGTGAATTTCAAAGGAAGGAGGTTGTAATTTAGATAATTTGTTATTTATTTATTGTTATTAGAGAACAGCAAATAGGACAAAAGATTTTTTTTTATATAAAAAGTTTTAAAAAATTAAAGGGGTTGGCAAAGAGAGGAGGAAGCAGAAATTTTGGGGTTAGAGAGATAATTTAAATGGTTGATTATTTATTTATTTATTGTCACTAGAGAGCAACAAATAGAGCATATATTTTTTAGTAAAGAGTATTCTTTTGTATGCTGAGGGGAGAGAGGGAAACATAAATTTTGGATGGAGGGGAGATTGTAGTTTGGAGGACTGACTTTTTACTTATTGTTACATTACTAGCAAACAGCAAGAAGGCCAGAAGAATTTTAAATTCTCAAGATTTTGAACTTTTTGTGTTCGGGAGGGCAGAGAAGGGAATCAGACTTTTTATGTGGGAGGGGGCGGGGGGATTTCATTAACAAAAGATAAAAGCAAAAGTGAAAATCTGCCAAAATTTTCAAAAGATTCAAAATTATTTTCCTTGGATTTTTAAAATCAATTTTTTTTTGGGGGGAGGTGTGGGGTGGGGTTATATTTGGGAATGGAAAAGTAAATCAAAATTGCGGAGGGGGGGGGGGCTTACTTTCAGGATTTTACGGTAATTATTTTTGTGTTTATATTATTTCGTACGTGTTTAATCTCATTTAAAAAGAAAATTTGGTAGGTATTTCCGTTGTAGAAAAGACTGTTGGTTAAAATTAGAAATATATGTTTCTGCAGCTTCCATTAATATTTTTATTATTTAAGCTTTTATGATATATGGCATATTTTTATATTTTTAGTTATTTTTAATTAGTGCGAATTCTTTAAACGTATTTTTATTCTAATAATTACAGAATGACATTTGGTTATTATTGGTTTACATTCTTATCCATTCGATGCTCCGCAATTTTAAAATACTCACGTTATAGTTAATATACTTAAAAATCGTCAAAAATTTAGATTTTTGAATAATAATAATCTGTTTGATATAATATTTGAAATTTAACTTATTCAAAGCTACTAATTCGTTTATTTTTTAAATAATTTAAAATTTAGACCATTTATTTTTTTTCACCTACCCTAATATTTTGATGCTGTATATTTTTTCATTTAACAATACTATTCAACAGCAAACAATTTTGTATGTGCAATATTTAATTTATTAAATTTTTGTTGTACAAGTTGCTTGAATTTTAAAGTATAAGTATATTATTATTATTATTATTAAACTTTTTAATACATTTTGTTTCTATGAACTTTAAAATAAATTAATTTTAATTCTATTTAAATATTTGACATTTTAAATGTGCATAAAAATATATGTGAGAGATTTTGAAAATGTATATTTATATTTTGAAAACAAAGATTTGGAAAAAAATTACTAGAAAAGGCAAAGCTTCAATAAAAATTAAATTAGGGGCATCAAATTAGATATAATGTAAGATGCAATTGATCCTCAAAAACTATTGTCCTTCTGTATAAATGAAAATATATTTAAAGAATTTAATAAAAACTAAAAATAAAAAAATATGTAACATATAGACCATATAAAACTATTTTTTAATAATGCTATAGAAATGTATTTTTCTGATTTTGTCCAAGAATTATATAAAATCTAAACTTTGTTTATATATTTATTAAAAAGAGATTTATCTATACGAAATTAAATTATCTAGAAATATTTAACTTGCTTCCGATTTTCATGGGTTTAGTAACATTTAAACAAATGAGCATATTTTAGCAGACCTATAGGCATATTAAGAGACATTAAAAAAAATGAAAAAGAATTTACCAAAATCACAAACAATTATTTCATGGGTACATAAACAAGGTACAGAATACACTTTTAACTAATTAATTTAACAAAAGTTTCTTTTATTTCGCGGAGGTATGATAGTAACCTCGATTAAATACAGTGATCTCTCACTTATACGCGATGTTCAGTAATTACTTTTTTATACCACTATTTTAAAACAGTAAAGTTCGATTTAGTTGCCCAACAGTTGCCGAACAGTTGATGTCGGTTAAGGGGCTTCCGAGTTGCGATCAACTTTACGCCCAGTCTATTTGTGAGTAACCTGTCTTGTAAATATTGAGCCGTTGGGAAAAGTTAAATGTAGTATTAACTACATAAAAAAGAACAATTAAAAATAGAAGAAAAATTAAACAATGGGAATAAAAAAGTAAAGCTATAGAGATTACGGAAAGAGTCTAATAAATGGAAAAAAGTAAAATGGTATAGCTGTAGTTAAAATTAACTACTGAAAAAAGCTTAAAAAGTGTAAAATAGGGTTCGGAACATGTTCAAAAACATTACATAAATGCCAGGTGGAAAAGGCAGGCAAAGCTAAGCTTTAACAAAAATAGCACTTAAAAAGAACAAATATATTTATTTTTAACAAAATATTTTTATTTATATTTATATTTTATTATTATTTTGTATAGCATAGGAATAAGTATAAATAGGAAATTACAAATTTAAATAAAGTAAGAGAGAGAAATTTGCAGAATGGTGAGCACTAATGCTGATAGTCAATAATGGAAGAATATTTTGGACGCTTGCGGTGATAAAGTTCGATTTATAAATTTTGCGATTTAATAAATCGAAAATTATCTTATAAAAAATCTGGTGCGGAAAATTGATTTTTGTGTATTGCCTATAAGTGAGAGATCACTGTATTTTCAACTCAGTAATTAGACAAACTCGCTGAGTGATAAACTATTTTTATTTTCAATGAAAACTAATCAGATTATGCATTTCTTTTAATGTTTAATACTATTTTCTGTTCACTTCTTATAATTTAAAATTACGAATGTTTTTGTAAAAAATCATTTGTTGTTAATATTAACCTCATATAATAAATATACAATTAAATCAAATTGTTGATTATATTACATTATTTTAAAAAATATATCCACTGTTTCAGAAAAAAATTTCTCTTTCAAAATATTCATATTCTTCACGCTATTATAAATTATAAGAAGTAAACAGAAAATAACAAAGATTAAAAGTTAAAATAAATACATAATCTGATTAGTTTCATTAAAAATTAAAGTATTTCATCAGTCTATGAGTTTGTTTAAATGCAGAATTGAAAAATTCTGATTATCGCTACTGTCACACTGCCACTAAATAAATGAAAATTTCAACCATGAAAAGGAAAATTTTCGGCCATGGAATCATAACGAAAACCTGAGCGCGTAGCGTTCTGCCCACAATACAACACTTTAGTTCTAATCACAGCTTCTGCAACTTTGGTGGCGTTACTTTGCGCCATCTTGTAGCACGCGAGTGTCTTAGTCTTCCCTCTATTCTTTACTGTATATACAACTTTATACCTAACTACCTCAAAACGGCTTGTTCAATTTCATTTGTACCCAGGAATAGATTCATGGGCATTTCATGAGTGGATAATTTCCTTTATTACCAACGACTGAAAATTCTGATTGTCGTTACCGTCATACTGCCACTAAATACATGAAAAATTCAATGATTACATTTTCGGCCTTGAAAGCATAACCAAAACTTGAGCGCGTAGCGTTCTACCCACAATACAACACTACTGCAACTCCGGTGGCATTATTTTGCGCCATCTTGTAGCACACGAGTGTCTTGGTCTTCCCTTTACTATTTACTGTATATCCTACTTTATACCTAAATATACCTCAAAACGGCTTGTTCAATTTTATTTGTACCGAGGAATAGTTTCACGGGCATCTCATGAGTGGATACCGTAATTTCCGGCGTATAATCCGCAGCTCAAAGAGTCGTTTTTCGACCCAGAAATATTATTTTATAAAATGTAACTTAAAAGATCGCTGTAAATATTTAACTACAATTATTGAATAAATTTTCTGGGTCGAAAAACGATTCTTTGATCTGCGGATTATACGCTGGAAATTACGGTAATTTCCTTTATTACCAAGGACTGAAAATTCTGCTTCTCGTTACTGTCATACTGCCACTAAATAAATGAAAATTTCAATGATTACATTTTCGGCCATGAAAGCATAACCAAAACCTGAGCGCGTAGCGTTCCACCCACAATTAGAGTTGGCCGAAGAGTCGAATCAGAATCTCGACTCCTTCTAAAGGAATCGAACTGTCGACTCCTTGCTACTGAACTAACTCGACTCTTGAGAATCGAACTTTAATTTCAACTCAGAGTGGGATTCTCTGGAAGTGGAACTTTCTTTTCAGTCGTCAAAAGAGTGGAAAAGAAGGACTTGAAGAGTCGAGAGTTGAACACAGAGTTGGATTTCGACTTTTTGATATTTCGATTCCTCGACTCCCTATCTGGGAAATATTAGTGGGATTATTGTATAAAATGAAGGGGAGGGATAAGTGAGCGAGATGTTTCGTGAATGATTAATCGAATTTGCGTTATGCTAGACACCGGACAGGCAATAAAGCAGTTGTTATCTGTGAATTTTTCTAAAAATGAGGAAGTAGGATTGAATAGTGAAATGTTTTCAAGTTCTTTTGCTTCAAGTAATATAGAAAAAATTTAGAAGTAAGATAAATGAAATTTTACTTTAGTAACAGGCTATTATAAATATTCTTTGTTACAGAATTTATTTTATAATCGATGTATTTTACATGAAAATGGATATCCTTTATTTATTTGCGTGAATATAGTTATTGTAATTCATTTTCATAAATTGAATTGTTCGCAGATAACTTTAAAAAGGTTGTACAATTTTTTTTTTTTAAGTTCAATCCATCGATTTGTTTAATGTTTCGTATTTGAAACGAGATACGGAGGTTATTTTCAGAATTCAACTTCATCGTCCTTTTCCTCATTCAAGGGGATTGGAAAGGGGCGGGATTAAAACGTATCTCAAGATCTATGGCGGTTTCAGAAATAAAATTTTGAAAGGAGGTGAGTCACAGAACATAGAAACCAGATACGAAGAATTTCCTTTGGAAATTACGTGCTCTTGCCTCCCACTGTGTGTGTGCGTGTTTAGAAGAGGGAGGGGGGCAGGTGCAAAAATGCATCTTTGGATCTCTCGCGAATTTCGTGATAAAATTTTCCAAGATGCTCAATGTCAAAATATAAAAATAAGATACGGATGATTTTTTTTTTCAAACTCGGTCTTTTTTTCTCCCGCTAGCGAGGGCGGTCGCAAAATTAAAATCTATCATGGCGTTAGAGATTAAATTTTGAAAGAGGATGAATCACATAGTGTAAACATCTGATACGAAGAATTTTTTCTATCTTCAGCTCCCGACTCACTAAAGGTGAGCTGGAGCAAAAATAATAAATCATAGTTTTCGCAATGAAATTTGGCGACATACTGTCGGAATATAAAGGTAAGATTCGGATGATATTTTTTTAATTCAGCCCCATTTTTTTTATATAAAATTTGCCGACAGGAGAAGGGGAGGGGGGAGGGGGCATAAAAACGTATCTCCGTATCTATCATGGTTTTAGAGATTAAATTTGGGAAGCGGGGGAAAGGCAAAATATAAACAACAAATACGAAGAATTTATCGTAAGGGGGCAACCCTTATTATTACTATTTTTAATTATTCACAGTTTGTTATCCTACATTTTTATACGTTCACTAAATTATTTTCATTCATAAATGCAGATATTTTACTTATCAGATCAAACAGCGTTTGTTATTTTTCTATAAAAACAATGCATCTATACTAATATTATAAAGGAGTAAAGATTGTTTTGTTTGTTTGTTTGTTTGTAGGGAGTAATCTCTGGAACTACCGAACCGATTTCAAAAGTGATGGTGGCAAATTGATGGTGACAACCCCTGCTCCAACATAGGCTATATTTTATGTCGGTGCCACTAACCCCAGGGGGGTGCAGGAGCGAAAAACGTTATAAAATTGCAATTTTTTGTATACTGAAGGAGCTAGATATTTGAAATTTGGCATTGTAGCTACTTATAGGATGTTAATGCTCTCTAAGAACAAATTTTAAAAAAATGAAATTTAAAAGGGTGAAATGAGCGAAAAATGTTCTAAATTACAATTTCTGTCGAATCTCCGGAACTATAGAACCGATTTCAAAAATAATGGTGGCAAATTGATGATGACAACCCCTGCTCCAACATAGGCTATCCATTTAATACACTCTTACCTTGGTGATCGTAACTTCTACGTCCGCGTAAACAACTCACTTTCTCTACTACACCTAATACACTGTGGTATTATTCAGGGTTCAGTCATTGGCCCTATTTTATTCATAATATACTTTAATGACATTTCACGCACACTCTTCACATCGCTCGCACTCTATGCGGACGACACTGTTCTCTATGGCACTGCACATCACCCATACAATCGTTACAAAAATCTACAACACCACCTCAACATCTTCATGGATTGGTGTGATCAATGGCGCATTAAAATAAACGAATCTAAAACAACTGCTGTTTACTTCTCTATAACCTTTTCCACTCCTAATAGATTAACCATCAATAATACTACCATTCCCTGGTCTGACGATGCCAAGTACCTGGGGATTACCATTGACAAACGCATTACCTTTAAAAAGCATATTCTTAATATCCGCGGTAAAGTCGCCGGGATTTCCAAAACCCTCGCCCCCCCCCCCTTCTTCACAGCCACTCACTCTCCATACACAACAAACTCTTAATATATAATGCTTGTTGCATTCTCTCTGTTATCACATATGCATGTCCAATCTGGGGTTTCACTTGCAAAACCAGTATGAACAGCCTCTCTAGTACCCATTACAAACAGCTCCGTTACATCAGGAACGGCTCTAAATATCTCAAAAACTCCACAATCCTCAAGGATCTGAAAACGACTTCACTCAAACATCGGATTAAACACCTTGCGAAAAAATTCTACAATGACATTAATCACATCCCAAATGAACTCACCTATGAGCTACCTGACTACGATGCTTGCAGTCCATCCAACCGGAAAAAACCAAGGTACTCCACTATTCTTGATGAATAGTCCTTCCGAGCTATAATTCTTATTTTCTCTTTAATTAAAAAAAAATATATATTATTACATGTTTATGTTATTAAATAAAATTAAATTGACTTTTCTCCTAAACTTCTCCTAACATCTTTACTTTACCTCGTCTGGCATTATTTTTGTTTTTTTTGAACTATGAACTGTTTTTACTTTTATACTTTAACTAGTAAATTTTCATTATTTTATAGATATACTTAACACTATCCTATTTTTATGTAGTCAATTACACTACGGCTAGACATTTCATATGGCTCTCTCAGGATTACACCTACTCAAAGCCAGGGTGTGCAGTTGCTTCGCAACTTGGAAGCCCATTGAACCTATCACAAGTTCAAGTTCAAGTTCAACCCCAGGGGGTGCAGGAGCGAAAAACGTTCTAAATTGCTATTTTTTTTATACTGAAGGAGCTAGAAATTTGAAATTTGGCATTATAGCTACTTATAAGATGTAAATGCTCTCTAAAAATAAATTTTAAAAAATTGAAATTTAAAAGGGTGAAATGAGCGAAAAGCGTTCTAAAAACATTCTAAATTACAATTTCTATGGAATCTCTGGAACTACAGAACCGATTTCAAAATTGATGGTGGCAAATTGATGTTGACAATCCCTGCTCCAACAGCCTCTGTAATAAAAAGCTATGCGTTGCTGACGACGGGGTTTTTCGCTAATTGTTGCCACAGATTAATCTCGGAAAATGAAACATTTCAAGTTACTGAAAAAAAAATAATAGCTCGGAAATTATTTGTCAGAAAATTGTTAGACAACCTGCGTTTGAAAGGTAAAAATGTATTTTTCTTGATATAAATTTCAAATCTAATGATTATGCCGTTTTTTAAATATTGAATTTCAGAAATTACGAAATTTCACAATGTTGTACCATAGCGAAACCTTCATGCGTAAAAAGATAATGATAAGGGCGACGTGTCCTGACGTGTATATTGGCTTATAGCACGAGTCACAAATTATAGTAGCCTTATTATTCTGTTAAAATATAAAAGTGAATTATGAAATTTCAATATTTTGTTTGATTAAAAAAGTTCGTTCAGAAAAATTGGCCAGGGTAGCGGGCGTAGCTTGCTAGTCTTAAAATAAAGCAAATGAAAATAAAATTAAAAGACAGCATGCAATTGATGTTTAACCCTAATTTTCAGGTCACGGCAATCGCAACAAAGTGAGCACAAGAAAACGATCGACAAAAATTGCTGCACTGAGAATATTTGAAATTTTATCGAATGTGGTAAAAAAAGTTCATCTCGCAAACGTGTCAGAAAAATCCACAATGACAATCAGAGGATTTTTTCTTTTTTCATTCTTCCTTTTAGATACATTTTAGTTCAATTTATGGAATGTCACAAGAGTACTTCCTATCGACCTTTATTTGCAAATCACTGTTTTAGAAGCACGTGACCTGCGAGTTTTAATTGTGCTAAAATTAATCTAGTCAAATGATCTATATTGGATTTATTTATGCTAAATGTGAGAAAAGCTGTTGCTGATTAAAAAGTGTATATTTGCTAGTTATTATTAATTGCAATAAATATTGTTCCATCATAAATGTTAATTTGAATTTCTTTCCAACCAACCAACCGTACTTCATTAGGTGAGTCGAGAGTCGACTCCTCAAGCAAATCTTTCGACTCAGACTCGATTCCTCAAAATGAGTCGAAATGCCCATTTCTACCCACAGATTAAATATTATATACAGATAGGACACTTCTATAAGCTCAATGGTAACCGTATCGCAATTGCAGAGCCCCTAGTGACAACAGTCGCAAACGTTCCGGGCGTGTCGCCACAGCTAAGTATTACTTATCTTATTTGTATAGTATCTATCTTTTTTTTTTCTTTTTTTTTTTTTTTTATAAATGCGTCGCCGCAGTTTGTTATTGTTTAAAACATCAAACATATTTTATTTTATCATACAAATACTTACAAATATACATATTTTTACGAGTTTCTTACAGATTTACACCCTTTTCTTAATAATTTAAACTGAGAAACTTTCAAATATTTAAATGACTCCATACTTGTAACATTTGCTTATGTTATCGTAATACTTATGAAAAGTATGTAAAACCACTTTTATATTTCTTAACGATGTATATGTAGTTATTTAAAAAATAAATAAATATAGCATATTTAGAAATATTATTTAGTATTAAATTTTAAACAAATCAGTATTAAACAACGTTATTTTAATACTATTTTAAATAATTTTTATTTATAAATTCCATCTAGTGAAGCATTTTAAACAGCGTTATTTAATACGATTTTAAATATTTTTTATTTAAAAAGTAATAAATATAGCATATTTAAAAATTCCATTTAGTACCACATTTTAAACAACGTAAACGTACATCATTGTGCTTGACAAAATACCATATTTTAGAAAACAGTCCTGAAAAGAGCACTTGGAAATATAAATTAATTATATTCAAGAAAAATAGCTCTGAAAAGAACTTTTAAGAAAATGAAATACTAAAATAGCTGTCGTGCCGATATTAAATAAACAAAACTGCCAACAGGTACATGTGACCATGACAATCTGACAGTTTATAAATCGCACGCGTGTGCGATGTTCTTGACTGTTCTCAGTAGTGGCGCTTGTATCGCGGCGGTTCGGGTTTTCACTCCGCTGTCAAATCTGTATGACTATATTAAATCTGTGTCTCTACCCACAATACAACACTTTAGTTCTAATCACAGATACTGCAGCTTTGGTGGCGTTACTTTGTCGCATGGGAGTGTTTTGGACTGCCCTTTCCCTTTACTCTTCACTGTATATCCAACTTTATACTAGACTACCTCATATCCGTGCTCAGAACGGCTTGTTCAATTTTTTTTATACCCGTGAATAGTTTCACGGGCATTTCATGAATGGACTGTTTTCTTTAACCTGGAGCTGATACTGAAAAGAATATTATATATATAAAATGACACTATTTTTCTGGTGTGATACTTTTAATAAATTATTCAAGATATATTGATGATTTTATACGAAATTTATGCATTGATGTCCTAGATAGTTATCGCGAATAAAAGTGATCTTTTGTTTCGAATAGACTTTCGGATTGAATTCTAAAATATTTTTAAATGAATTAGAACAGTTCCATTTTGTATCAAATTCGTGAATTTTAAGGGCGAAGTATTCTTTAACTAAACCTCTGTTGCACAATTCCGAATGAGTAAAGAAAAGGGTACTTCGATTTCAATTTCCTCCAAAATTGGATGAATTTTGCATTGGCCGAGAGAGTTAAGGAACAGAAATTTCAACGTTTGAAAAGAGAAAAATTATTCCTAAAATTTAATTTTTCTTATAAGAGCATGGTGTTTTATAAAGGACTTCCTTTTCGATTTCAGTTTCCTCCATATTACATAAATTTTACAAGGGTAGAAAGATTGTAGGAATTCAACTTACAAATGTGAAACTCAATACTTTTGAACAGTGAAAAATGTCTACCGAAATAAACAATTATTATTATTATTATTATTATACCTAATGGGTGTTTGGTAAAAGATTCCAGAAATTTAAAATTTAATAATTCGATAAGTATAATGAATATATAAATTAATAAAGTTCATCTTTATTACGTAACTCACAAATTTCGTTGAGTTATTATTACTACAAGCCGCTTGGTAACCCGATGTGTTGCTTTTGAATTGCATTAAATCATTCGATTCTTTGGAAGAAAATGAAAACTTTATAGCACATTTTGAAGACAATTATAGTAGTAATTTTATAAATATAATATTTCAAATAATAAAATATATTTACAATTTAAGTCAAAAGCTTGCCCAATAAAAATGAACATTTTCTATAACTTTCTTTGTCAAAAGCTTTAGTAATATGTAATTTATATATAACGTTAAAATAGTGCAATAAAACTCTAATTATCTGAAATCTAGTCATCCAGATTTATAATCACAAAATAAAAATTTTGTGATATGAATTGTAAGTATACAATCGTAAAAATATAATTATCTCGAACTTTCATTTTAACTAAACGCTTTTCTTCTTTTTACTGTTTGTAGTAAAAGTTACCCTTCCTATGAATGCTTAATATGAATACATAATTACTAATATATAATACAAAGTTTTTTTTTTATTAAACAAAAACGATTTTAAGAGAAGAGATATCTTTATGTAATAAACCGCCCGGATATTGTCTCCATTATCTGGGCTTCTACATACTCAGATTACGTTCAGACTGCATTAGTACGGATACTTGAAGTTCTTACTCTATAACGAAATAATTCTTTATAAAGTTTTAGCGAAATAATTAGTTATCACGTTTTAGCAAAATAATTCGTTATAACGTTTTAACGAAATAATTCGTTATAACGAAAGCACGTTATAACGAACAAATCTTTGGAGCACTTTTGATTTTGTTATAAGGTGCTTTGACTGCACATAGAAAAAGTAAAAGTAAATATTACATTTTTGGAGTAAATAACTATTAAACTTTTATAATTATCTTATGTTCATTGTTAGATAATTTATTTTTTCTTATTAGAAACAAGTAAAATCAGTAATTATTAGACATTTTAATGTCTTAATTTTAGACTGAAAATATTTTTTAGGGATTTTATACTTAACATTAATTAAAGAAACATATAATTTGCAGACCAAATTAAAAATATATGTTTCTATTTAATAATTATACTTCTAGACACTGTAGTATAGGGATACTAGCTAATTCGCGTACCACATTAGATACTACAATTTAACTCATCTCGAAAACTCAAAATATTATAGAAAACATGTTTTAAACAAACGCTCGGCGTCAAAAATGTATATCTGAATACTTCTATTTGGCCTTGTATAATATCTACACACCGGATACCATATACAGGGTGTATCTGAAATGCTTCAACAAACTTAGAGGGATGATAGTACTCATGAAGACGAACAAAAAATGCAATGGAACATGGTGTCGCAAATGACGTTTAACCCTTTCAGGGCTAGTGATATGTTTATGAAACCACTTAATTTTAATTCCAAAACGCCACAATGGCACCAGAATTTTGTTAAAATCTTTTCCATTTAATATATACCTGAAATATAGCCTTTTTCTTATTTACAAACACATTTTTTGTAAATTCCGGTGCTAGTCATTTATTTCAACATTTTAGTATTAAAAGTACTTTGCCCCTGAAAGGCTTAAAGGATAAAAATCGAGAAAATGTGTCTGAAAATGGACTGGCACCAGAATTTACAAAAAAAAAAAAATTATAAATAAAAAAAAAAAAGGCTATATATATTTCACTTACATATTAAATGGAAAAGATTTTAGCAAAATTGTGGTGCAATTGTGGCGTTTTGGAAATAAAATTAAGTGGTTTCATAAACATACCACTGCCCCTGAAAGGTTAAACGTCATTTGCGACACCATGTTCCATTGCATTTTTTGTTCGTCTTCATGAGTACTATCATCCCTCTAAGTTTATTGAAGCATTTCAGATACACCCTGTATATAAATATCCATGATTTGAAATTGTGTAACCTCGTCACAAAATCTACCTCCAAAAATTCCGATCGCAGACCATAACCATAAGCATAGAAAAGACAATGTTTAGGGCGGATTATCTTCATGCTTCAAATAAATGTGGAATTGTGTAGCTATGCCATTGAAAATTTCGACGTTTGTTTTCTTTTTATGCATTTTTACTCACATATCTGCATATATTTATATAGGTATCCATTACACAATTTTGTGATATATGTTATATATGTTATATAGGCGCATACGTTGAAATTTTGACAAAAAGTGGTAATATTTCTCTGCGCATTGTATATTATACTAATTATCATCTGGTTTTTTTTGTCACATTTGTCACTGAACTAACAGAAAAGTATGAAAAAAGTCTATGAAGTTTTTATTATCTCTACGACATGTTTTGATTTCATGAAATTCGATTCAATGTTTTTGAGAAAAGTGTCTGTTTTTGAAATTCAATTAATATACCTTTTTTTAATAATTAATAATATTTACAAGCGGTTAAGATGGAATTTATTGCTGTTGCTTAACAACAATATCTGAGAAAAAAGAAGAGAGAAAGCAACACTGCTTCACAGAATGCATTCCGACGGAAAATTAACTGACTGTGTGATAAAGTATAGGGCAAATTTAACTGTTTTATTTAATAATTATTTTTCTAGACACTGTAGTATAGGGAAGCTAGCTAATTCGCGTACCAGATACTGCAATTTAACTCATCTCGAAAATTTAAAATATTATAGAAAACATATTTTAAACAAACGGTCAAAGTAAAAAAAAAAAACTCGATTAGTGTTCAAATACCAACACATACAGAAAAATTAACAAAAGTTATTAAGAAACAATAACAGTTAGCTTTAAAGATAACATTTTTCTCGGAAATTGCAGTAGTTCCGAAAATACAAAATCCATACATACGAAAAGTATTGTCTCTCGGGGTAGTGGCGTGGCCAGAGATGGGGGTTCAAATGCTCCGGATACCAGTAATGTTGTAAAGTTTTCTTCTCCTTGATTATCGCAGAAAGTTTTCCGATTAGATAAGGCAAAAAAAACTTTACAAAATTAGTGGTATCCCGATCATTTGGATTCCCACCCAGGCTACGCCACTGTCTGAGGGAGACAACAGACTCTGACAGTTTTATAATTGATGGCGACTAGTAAGACTAAATTAATTTCTAATTTTATATTAGTTCCAGATTTAAATGAAAATTTATATATATATTTGTAGGATTTCAGTTTGAACACTTCACGTAAATGAACATCAAATGAACTGACACTCTATTATTATCCATGATTTAAATGCGCGAGTTGTAAAAATGTTGGATCGCGAGATTTGGGAAAGAGCCGGTCTTCTAATTTTTGTTGTGACGCAAGTAGGTAAAATGAATATAGACGGAAAAGGCGCGGATAAGCCTAGTTGAATTAATGTAAGGTAAATATATTGTATAGTTTTGACCAGAAGTGTATATAGTTAAAAAGAAATAGCACGTAAAGTATTGTAGAATTATATTTATAGAGCTGTATGAAAGATTATATTTTGTTGTTCATCGGTTATTTATTCATATAATTCCAGTAAAGCAACTATTTACATATCATTAACTTACATTTAGATTACTTTAAAAAAGGCATAAAAATAGCAAATTATGTGCACCAGGTGCAAAGCAGCTCTTATGAGCACACAAACTGTATAAATATTTCAATAAAAGATGATAGATTATAAAATTTAATGAAATGCAAGTGCAGTAACAAGATTATTTTTTTAATATAAAAAAAAATATGACAATAAACCACAATCGAAAAAAAAAATAACAGCTCCTAGCTCTCCAGAAGGTGGGAGGAGCAGAACTATCAGGTGCCTATCAGGTTTTGCAAGGCAACGCTAGCTTGCATACTTTAAAGTATATTAAAAAACTGAGAAATTAATCATAATTTCAGATAAATTAATAAATTTCAATTACAAATTTTATGAAAACACAACCTTTTATTCCAAATAATATAAATATGTGTAGTAAAACTAATCATGACTAGAAAATAAGATCTGTTGAAATTAAAACAATATTAATTTTAAAGAAATCGAAACTGGAACAGAATTTGATTACATCATAATTTTGATATTGTAATAAAATGAAAATGCAAGCCGCTGTGCCCCCACCTTGACCTGACAAGTCTTTCCAAAAGGATACTGCACACAAACAAGCGCGACTCTCCACGCCATCTTCGGCTGGAACAAAAATATTTATATTAATTTGATTAAAAGGTTGTGTTTTCATAAAATTTTTATTTGAATTTTATTAACTTATCTGAAATTATGTTTAATTTCTTAGTTTTTAAAGTTTCGTTCATCTCACGAAACCCTATTACTCACGCTGCGTTGTCTGTCCGTCACAGAGCCATTCTCAGAAATTATGTAACTTACAGAGTTGAAACTGTGTGTATATCTAGCTGAATAGCAGCTATGAAGCTCAAAATATTAAAATTTGAAAAAATCATATTATTTTAATAAATACGGATACAAAACCAAAATTCTAACAGCTTTTTCCTATTAAATTTAAACATTTTTCGTTAAAGGAGTTGCCAAAAATTAAAAATCCACAATGAAATTCTTTCTACAATAATTAATTTCTATTGAACGATTTCCACGTGAAAAATGAAAATTAAATAAAAAGTTTCACCAATTGAAAAAAATATTAATATGAAAAAAAAATATTGACGTCATAATGGTAATAAAACGGAAACTTTCAAAGATTTCTCAATAATACAAGGAGTATGAGTATGTGTAAGTACACAAAGCAGATTAATATCACGTCATTAGAGAATTAAAAAGAAAATCTGACGTCATATTGGAAGTTTAACGAATTTTTCAAATGTTTGAGAATAATACAAAGCACGTATCAATATGAGTAATAGAGTATAGTAAATATATGAGTTTGAGAAACATATTGAATCATGATAAAAATCCGATTATGGAAATATTCGCATATTTTAACATTTTGAAGGTGTACAACATGTTTAATTTTGAAATTATTTTTATAAAAATCGCATTTAATCCGTATGACAGATATTATTATGACAGAATATAATAGCGGCCTTAGCCCGTTATCGGGCTGGTTTAGATATTCGAATAAAAGAAAAATAGACCGGTAATTTTTTACTTTATAAAAAACATGACCTTTTTTTTTCTTTTTTTTTTTCTTTGGATTTATTAAAGAAAGGATAAAGTGTTTTGAAAGGAATATTAAACGAAACCCTTTCAGCGATCTTCGATCACACCTACCCACTTGTTTTAATATACTTTGGAGTATGCAAGCTGGCATTGCCTTGCGAAACCTGATAGGTTCCAAATATTTTTTAATATTTCTGTTCCTCCCACCTTCCGTCGAGCTAGGAGCTGTAATATATATATATATATATATATATATATATATATATATATATTATTGTGGTTTATAGTTCACATTTTTTATATTTAAATAATAATAATCTTGCTATTGCATTTTCATTTCATTACATTTCATAATCTATCATCTTGTATACCTGGCCGTAGAGCGATATTCGCCTGATCACCACATAACTGTGATCTACCTGACAAGAACCTTCTCGGCATCACTGCAGTGCTCTTTAGACAATCCCAAACGCAAACTTTTAGATTAAACCCCATGTGTTTTTTTTTTTTTTTTTTTTTTTTTTTTATGTATTCAAAGTGCAGTTATTTATTTTTATTTTATTTTTTCAAAGCTGAATATACAATAGAAATTTAATGAGCAAAATCTGTTAAGAAGGTATTTTCAACGGAAGATCTTATGGAATTTCAACAATTAAATCCTTTGTGATTGCTTGAACAAACATGTTGATATGTTATAAATTTCTGTAGGCAACTGAAAATATTCTCTCCTCATCAGACTGACCTATAGCTTCAAAAAACATTATAATAATAAAATTAATAGATATTTTTTCCCTTATAAAAGAGTTCATACGCTGATCACAATTATTATCTGAATTTTATTTAAAAACTGCATCGCATATTTAATTTTTTTATTACATTATCTACTATTTTTAAAAAAGTATTTTTGAAAACGAAAATTATTGTGATTATTTGTGGTTTATTGTGGCATTATGGAAAATACTTCTATTTATACCAATAGTAAAAGTGGAAATACGTTAACTTTTTCACCAGGTTTTAAAGCTGAAGTATCGACTCCCTTAAATCTAGTCATATTGTTATAATAATAACAATAACAATAATTGTACAATAAATACAAATAAAAACAGTGGCACTCCAGGAGTGCCGACAGAAGTGAAAACTTGAACAATTACGTGTGTATTTTTTTAATCGTCAGGAAATGTTTTATTGTGCATGAAATACTTTTAAATGAAGTGTTTTTTATTCATTATTATAAACTACTACTACAAAAATTATATTACAGTTTTCATTTAATGCGCTATTGTACATGAAAAATAATGCATATTATTTTACATACAAAAATTTCGGGAAACAGACTTCAGTCGCACTATCCGGCTGACATTTTTTTGCCTTATTATACCGCTTACATTTTTCTGCGTTACTATACCGCTTACATTTTTCTGCGTTTACTATACCCCTTACTATACTGCTTATATTTTCTGCGTTACTATACCGCTTACTATACCACTTACATTTTTCTGCGCTTACTATACCGCTTGCATTTTTCTGCGCTTACTATACCGCTTACATTTTTCTGGGCTTACTATACCGCTTACATTTTTCTGCGTTACTCTACCGCTTACTATACCGGTTATATTTTTCTGCGTTACTATGCCGCTTACTATACCGCTTATATTTTTCTGCGCTTACTATACCGCTTACATTTTTCTGCGTTACTATACCGCTTACATTTTTCTGCGCTTACTATGCCGCTTACATTTTTCTGCGTTTACTATACCGCTTACATTTTTTTCTGTGTTGCTATACCGCTTACATTTTTCTGCGCTTACTATACCGCTTACATTTTTCTGCGTTACTATACCGTTACTATACCCCTTACTATACCGCTTACATTTTCTGCATTACTATACCGCTTACTATACAGCTTACTATACCGCTTACATTTTTCTGCGCTTACTATACCGCTTACATTTTTCTGGGCTTACTTTACCGCTTACATTTTTCTGCGTTACTATACCGCTTACATTTTTCTGCGTTACTATGCCGCTTACATTTTTCTGCACTTACTATACCGCTCACTGTACAGCTTACATTTTTCTGCGCTTACTATACCGCTTACATTTTTCTGCCTTTACTGTACCGCGTACTATACCGCTTACATTTTTCTGCGCTTACTATACCGCTTCTATACCACTTACTATACAGCTTACTATACCGCTTACATTTTTCTGCGTTACTATACCGCGTACTATACTGCTTAAATTTTTCTGCGCTTACTATACCGTGGTATTTTTTTTTTTTTTTATCAAATAAATTTAACATAAATTCACTCTAAATTCTGTAATTGCTTAGGAACTCATAAAGTTGGAAAATTGGTGCTTTTTTTTTTTTTTTTCAAACATTTTAATAACAAAGAATAATATTTTCAGATCCATTGATGTTTATAACAAAAAATCATGATCATTTTAAGTATATGTTATACATGCTCCAAATTCATTAAATGAATATTGTATGTATTCCAGAATATTGTATATAATCTGGAATAGACATATGTTTAAAGGAATATACATTTTCAAATTCTATTGCTCTAATGCTGTTTCTATTGTTCCATTCTTTTAACTGTACATATATTTAATTGTTTATATGATTACAAAATTTCATATTAACCAAGTGAATGAGTTTATATTTTTCTTAAATTTCAAATACATTTAAATGAGTTTTTCTAATTGTTAATTTCAACGATTTAGTAAAGGTTATTTTATTTTAAAATGTATAATTTTAAAATTAAATTTTGAATCATTTTTTTAAATCCAAAAATCTGATTCTTAGATTAAAAAAATAAAGAAAGAAAGATTTACAAATCCTGATTAAAGCAAAGAAAGAAAACTGCACAAAATTTTATTATTATAATAGATACATTGTTATATTTCAATTTTACACAAAAATTGTAGTGTGTGAAGAATGCCTTACAGGTGTTGTGCTATAAATTGTAAAGAAAATTATAAAGATGGACCAAAAGTTCCCGTTTTTTCGTTTCCAAAACATGGAGACTTACAGCGAAGATTGTTGCAAGCACTTTGCCGAAAGGATTTCAAAGTCTCCAAACTCAAACTCAAACTCCAAACTCAAGAGTGAGTTGACCTTATTTGTAACTTATATTTTTTCTCTCTATTTTATGGTTCGTAATTGTTTATGCAAAATATTTATATTCAAAGCAAAAATGCACCCCCCCCCTCCCCTCCTTAAAAAATAGATCTGGCACGTTTGTATATCAGTAGAAACATATAAAAAAGGTTTAAAGCTGATCTAGCATAGTTTTATGAATTGTTAATAAAATTCACAAAAAAATGGTTATAAAACCCTATAATTATATATTATCTGAACTTATATATGTATTTTTTAATTTTAAAATTTATTTCGAAATTCTGAAATTTTTCATAAAATGAAGATAACATTAATATAAAATAGAAAGTTTTGAAAGTGACAGAACTGAGCAACACTATAACTAAATTAGAATATATATATGCAATAAATAATTGCACATAGAGAATACAAAATATCCAAGGAATAATCACTATATATAAACCTTAATGCAGTAAAACAAATTAATGTTATTGTCAATTTTTGAGCACAAATGCAATTTTGAAAACTTGTGTTTTAAATTATTTATTTCTTAGAAGCTAATAAAATTTAAAATACTTAACAGAAAAAAAAAGAATTAACATGACTTACATAAGAGATAACTAAGTTTAAAAATAATATTTCATTAAAAAAATATATACATGCGTAATAATAGAAAAGAATGACTGAATGAAGTGTATGAAACTTACATGTAATTCTACCATCCTCCCCCCCAAAAAAATAAATAAATAAATAAATAAATAAATAAATAAATAGAGCTAGCAAGTTTGTATATCAGTAGAAGCATATATAAAAAAAGTTTAACGCTAATCTAGCATAGTTTTATGAATTGTTAATAAAATTCACATACAATTGGTTTAAAAAAAAACCTAGAATTATATATTATCTGAACTTATATATGATTTTTTAAATTCTTCTGAAATCTTTTATAAAATGCAGAATCAATTAATGAAATATTTGAAAGTTCTGAGAAAGTGGCAGAACTGGGCAACGCTATACATAAATTACACTGTATGTATATGCAATAAATAATTGCACATATAGCCTAAAAAAATTTATTTAAAAAGTCAAATTTAAATTTAAAAAATCTGATTTAAATAAAATTGCAATTCTAGCCCTCTGAGCGTTTTGAAAAAGGGTAAAATTGTAAAATTGTAATGTTGGTTTCTCTGCATTTTGTTTTAAATGCTAAAAAAAAAATATGATTCCTTCAGCATTATAAATAAAACTTAATTACAAATATGAATATAACCCTTGAGAGTATTAATCATTCTTCAATGTTTTGAAAATTCTTTAAATCTATAGAATTATATTATCTTAAACATTGCATATATTGCAGTGAAACCTGGAGCTTAGTGAACGGAACGGAATATTACGTTCCACACGCTTAGAGGGTTAAAAAGAATTTAACATAATTTAAAACAACAGACATATTGAACAAGGAAAAACAATAAGCTTGGTAATTATAAATAAACATTTAATAGAGAGGAAATTTCGCCAAAAAGCGCCAATCGGTTAACAATTGAAATAGTATTTGGTTAATTTTATGACTAATTTGCTTAAATGTATGAAAATTAAAGAATTTACTCATGTATTTTAAGAGATTGGTGAATATTGAATAAAAAATTATTTTTTTGGTGGAATTTAGGATAGTTCAGTTTTTAATGTTAGATTCCGGTAGTAAACAAATACGATAAATTATGGAATGTAACTTAAGACACATTTTTGTTTTGAATAGTCCCAAATATATTTTGCATAAACAATTACGAACCATAAAAGAGAGAGAAAAAAAAAAGATAAGTTACAAATGAAGTCAACTTACTCTTGAGTTTGGATTTATAAGGAAATCCTTTCGGCAAAGTGCTTGCAGCCATCTTGCCATCTTCACTGTAAGCCGCCATCTTTTGGAAACGAAAAAACGGGAACTTTTGGTCCATCTTTATAATTTCCTTTACAATTTATAGCACAAAACCTGTAAGGCATTCTTCACACACTACAATTTTTGTGTAAAATTGAAATATAACAACGTATTTATTATAATAATAAAAGCCAAGCAACAACCAAAACAACACGTGTCGACATGCTTTTTCGCCTTCGAATGAAGAAACAAGAAAAAGCCAAGCTAACGTGAAGTGCATTATGGGGAAAAGGATAAACGGCAAACTATGGCAACCATGCTGAATGCTAGTGTGGACTACTTGAGATACGTCATTTCAAAGTACAGTAACCTGCAGGGCGGCTTGCTTATATAGGGGGTAATGGCCCTCCCCGCCCCGCCCTACCTAATTCCTAACTATACACAATACATGTACATACTTATATACAGAGGTATTGGTTACAGTAACAGTGCCGCGAGTTCAATGGTTTTTTCCCATTTCAAAAAATGCCCAACGCGCCTAAAAAAGTTTTCACTTAAAATATGCATAGGTGTCGGTAACAGTGTCGGTTACAGGTAACAGGTGTCGCGAGTTCAATGGTTTTTTCCCATCTCAAAAAATGCCCAACGCGCATAAAGAAGTTTTCTCTTCAAATATACAGAGGTGTCGGTAACAGTGTCGGTTACAGGTGTCGCGAGTTCAATGGTTTTTTCCCATCTCAAAAAATGCGCAACGTGCCTAAAGAAGTTTTCACTTCAAAAATTTTGGAACAATATAATTTAAAAATGATCTTATCTAGGCATATTGGCATATATGCGAGATGAAAGCTCAATCTTGTATAATGCCTGAACGCGAGGACGAATCAGCAGATTGAAAAAAAATTCTTTGGGTCTACAGTTGTTTTTTTGACTGACGCTAAATACTGAAATCTGGCAACTGTACATTTACAGAGTAAGGGTTGTTATTATTATTATTGTTGTTTGATAAGGTTCCTAAAAGAAATTTTATTGTTTGATGAGATTCTGAAAAGAACCGTCTTTGAGGGAGATAACATACTATGACAGCTTTATAATTGATGATGACTAGTAAAGACTGAATTAATTTCTTTCTAAGTTTAGACAGAAGAACTTCCAGATTTAATCGTGCTTATATATTTTTTAAACTTTAAAGAATCAACGACCCAAGTAGCACAAAGATATTGGCCAATAACAAAATGTAATATCGGCCAATATCAAAATTTGATATTGGCCAACGTTAAATGACCCCCCCTTAAAATAATATTTGTGAATATTAGTTTTTGACATCTGTGAATGTTGGCCAATATTTTCCAACATCCCTGAATATCATTTTTTGACATTAAGTGATATCTTTTTCTGTCATTGCTGAATATCATCATTTGATATTGAGCGATATATTTTTCTAACATTCCTGAACAACATTTTTTGATATTAAATGACTTATTTCTTCATTACTGAAAAATCTTTTTGCGCACCCCAGATGTGGTAACAGAACAGAAAACCCTCATTATAAAACGAGAGATCTCTGTTTAAGGAAAGTCTAGTCTCGTTATGTAACAAGACAAGAGCAAACCCAAGTACTATATAAAAGCATGTTCAATAGAAACCCAGGGAGAAAAGATGTTATAAAAAGCTGTTAACAAAAGCTGGTGGGAGTAGATTATTTCGTTACTGGAGTAAAAAATGTCTGACAAATGACAAAACTATCATTTAATTATCTCGTATTTTTCCATCACAATCGACATATTTTTTTTTACGCTGTTTTATCAAAGATTTATTTAAATATCACTTTTTATTACTGAGTTTGTTGGAAATTTTGAAAAAAAATTGTTTTAAAATAGGTAAGAAAGTTAAAACTTAAGAATGTAATGGAAATAAGAAATTTTAAAGCTTGCTGTGTTAAAAATCATGTAACCCCCCCCCCCCTTTTCATAAAACTATAAAGTAAGTTTTAACAACCCCATTATTTTGAATTTTGCTTTGTGAGAAATTAAATATATATTTTTTCTTATTAATTTTAAGTCAGAAATATGTGTATATTTTTTCAAAAATTGATGCACTACACGAAAGTTAACACGTACATAAATTAGCCCAAAAGCTTATTATATAATAATAATAATAATAATAATTACTTAGATGAACTGTATAAAATATATATTATTAATAGTGCCTAATTAAAAATTCAGTGACCTACTTTTGAAACTAAACTTGTATTGTTTCAATAATAAAAAATAAAATTCTTATAAAATTCGGAAATCCGAAAGCATTTTAAAACGATAAACAAGCATCCATTAAAAAACTATATAAATTGATTTTTTTTTCTTGTAAAAACATTTTTAAAATGAGTATAAAATACATAGTATAAAGATAGTATAAAAAATAATTTTCACATGCTTTTTTTATATATATAAAAATAACTATAGATTCCTACAGAAAATTTTTATATAGGCTTTTCCTTTCTGTGCAAATTTTACGCCCAACGCCTCCATCAAATGCACATTGACGAAAACTACACTACACAAATGGGCGGTCCTTTAGAACTTTCCGTTCACTTCGGTCAAGATTACAAACTTCGTCAGATAGGCTGAATGTCGACAGATATCTTAAAATATTTGAAAAATGATATTGTTTTTTTCGAATGTCAATAGATATCCCTGAATGTTGTAATAGTAATATCCTTTTTACAACATTGGCCAATATAACCAAATATTAAAAATAAGGCATTAAAAAGTCAAGTTTTTTAAAAATGGTAAAATTATTAAATTTTATTGTTTAGAATACTATTTCTGTATTATTATGTCATAAGTAATGCAAAAAGCTCTTTTGAATGATTTCTTTTTAAAACTAATTTTAAGTTATGTCTGTGAATATCGGCAGATGTAAATTTGACGTACGACATTCAGCGACTTTCAAAATATTGGCCAATATTGCCGTTTGATATTGGCCGATATTTCTGTGCTACCTGGGGAGGAGGACTTAGTACGATGTAGGCGCTCACACATTTTACAGACATTTTTGCTCATACACTTTTGCTGAGACATTTAACAAAACAAACAGGGGAAAGTTCAGTTAACACACATCTTTTTTCATGATTAAATGTATACTTAATTTTACTGGTATGAGTTGAATATTTTCATTCTGATGTTATTGTGTGTAGGATAATTGCTCTCTGACAGTGGCGAAGCCTCTGGTCATCAGTAGATGCGGCGATGACTAAAGAAAAATAAAGACAACATAAACCGTTTTAAATTTATGCAAACATATTTTTAAATGCTTTTTTTTTTTTTTACTCTTAATTTTTGGGCTAAAACGATGTGACAGTAGCGTCATTCACCCTTTTTTTAAATGAATATTTAGTGCTGCCATCTGTCGCTTTTCAAATGTAGCGGCTAACTGGATCGTAACTTCCAACTTGCTAAAAGGATTCGTCCACATTACCGAATCGGCTCTTGCTTACGCACGCATATTCTCACCCCTCGCGACCAATTAGGCTGCAGAAGTATTTCCCAGTTTCCGAGAAATATCGCATCTAGTCATCGCTAAATTTTACGAATCCGTTCTTCGTGGATTCAGAGGAAAATTAATGCGTGTATTTTGTTTTTACGCTTTTTCCTTTTTTGAATTATTCTAGATGAAATCTATTTTGTTAAGTACTACAAAGTGCGGTATTTTATTCTTTAATAAGGCTATTAAATTAAAACAGATAAATATTTTAAGGATTTTTTTTTTCCCCAAATAGTATAAATAGATTGATTGAACAATTTAGTAATTTTTTCTCTATAATTAAAATGTGTTCTCAAAATTATCCCATTTAATATGTTCTGGGTACATTAATGAGATAATTTTACGAATTTACCATCTACTATTCCTTTTTTTTTACCCCTTTCGGGGTCCGAATTATTTCTTAATTTTTGGTAAAATTACTTTTACGTTAATAATACAAAAAGTAGCTATCCAAATCACAAAACATAAGGCTTACTAAAATTTAAAGACTGTAGTTATTTTGCTTAATATATAATATAATAAGTATAATATAGTATATATGCTTTTTGATGCACATATGACAATGGAAAAAGACGTTTGGAAAATGTTGGCTTTAAACAGAATTCATACATATAAGAAATTCACCTAAACTGAAGATCGTATGAATAATATATTTTGTTACAATTAAAAAAGAAATGTTGGAGCTACTGAAACAGAAGTAAAATTTTTATAATCTTTTTATTGAGATGATTTGCCACAAAACACGGAGATTGGATTACATTTACAAATGAAGTGTTAGTTATAGTATAAAAAAATAAAGTTGCAGATTGTAATATTTTTGTTCATTTACAGGAAGTAAAATATTTTTTAAACTTATGTTTTTATATATTAATTGCAAAAAACACTTTTCAATAAACAGAAAATGTGGAATGATTTCGATGCGGTAATGGGTGCGTCGCTGGAATGCTGTGAACTAGCGATGACCATCATGAAACCTCACGCCTCGCCACTGCTCTCTGAATTCAAATCTTGTCATATTGTTATAATAATAACAATAACAATAATTGAACAATAAATACAAATAACAAATTTTCGAACAATACAATTTAAAAATGATCTTATCTAGGCACACTGGCATATGTACAAGGCGAAAATTCAATCTTGTATAATGCACTAACGCAAGGACGAATCAGCAGATTGAAAAAAACTCTTTGGGTCTTCGACTGGTTTTTTTTTTTTTTTTTTTTTTTTTTTTTGATTGACGCTAAATATTGAAATCTGGCAACTGTACATGTACAGAGTGAGGGTTTTTATTATTATTGCTTGATAAGGTTCCGAAAAGAATTATTATTGTTTGATGAGGTTCTGAAAAGAATCGTCCTTGAGGAAGATAACATACTATGACAGCTTTATAATTGATGATGATTAGTAGAAACTGAATTAATTTCTTTCTAAGTTTAGACAGAAGAACTTCCAGATTTAATTGTGATTATTTATTTTTTTAAAGATTCAACGAAAAGAACTTAGTACCATGCAGGCACTCACACGTTATTTTAAGACATGTAACAAAACAAAAAGGAAAATAGTTACAAACACACATCTTTTTTCATTATTAAATGTATATTTAATTTTACTCGTATGAGTTGGATATTTTCATTCTTGTGTTATTATGTGTGGGATAATTGCTCTCTGAATACAAATCATGGCATATTGTTATAATAACTAGAGATCGACCGAAACAGGTTTTAAGACCGAAACCTAAACCTAAACCGAATTTCGGCGATCTTCTGACTTTCGGCCGAAACCGAAACCGAAACCGAAAGTGTCAAAAAAAAATTAAAAAAAAACTGATTAATACATACATAACTGCATATAATTATTAATTAATTATTAACAAATAATTATTAATTACTTAATGACAACTAATTACGTTACTAATTATTTTAATAATTAAACTTGTATTGAACCACATTTCTAACAAACAAACGTACATATATATATATATATGTTTGTGTATAAGTTTCAAACAAAGATGAAACATAAATAATACAACTTTTATATTTTATCATTTTATAACAACCAACTTTTGAAATTTAAAATTCTAATAACAACTAACTTTTGAAATTTACACCGCTCAAAAAATTTATAAATTTGTTTTAATTTAAAACGATTTCTCTTAAGATTTATGGGTGATATAGACCTCTCAAGAAAACATTCATGAATGTAGAACTTTTGTCTAAATTGATGCGGGATATTGCATTTACTTTGCTATGCATGTTACCTGAACAATATTTTGCATAGAAACGGCAGTATACATAATTATTAATTAATCGTTAATTTTATTAAAAATGAATTTTAATAAAAATTATTTATTGAAATTAATTAATTAAATATAAATTGTTATAAACATACAAAAATAATATAAAATAATGTAACTTAAAATAATGCATTTAATCAATATTATTAATACCTTTTATGCACCCATATGTGCGTGTTTTTACAAACAGGAGTGTCATTTGGGAAGGTCAGGGGGGGGGAGGAAGTTTCCCCCTCAAAGAATGTAATAAGAAAGTATGAGTCATTATAGGTTAGTTTAAGTAAAGGACACAAAAGCTAAAATAACACAGGTCAACACAAATCTGGGGTTTGTAGAATAGCACTTTTTTCTTAGTAAATCAGTCACCCTGATCACAAATATGACATTAGTTTTTTGCTATCACCCACGGTTTTTTCACAAAACCAAAAAGGAGGGGGTGCCTCTTAATAAAATTTATGTGTAATAATTATTAAATAAAATACATTCTTAATAAAAATTTTAATTAATTTCTTAGTAAAATGACATTAATAAATGTTAAAATACAATGCTGCACTAAAGGATGTGAAATATAAATATATATGGCAATACTTTATGTGTTGATATTTGCCTGAGAAGGCGCAATTTTCTCCCGCGCATTTTTACTGAGAACGTACGTTTATTTTGTTCGTTTATTGATATCTTACGTTTGTTTTGTCAGTTTCTTATAGCAACATGGCATCAAGAGGTTGTATAAATAACCCGAACTCATTTTGTTACATCTGTGGTGGAAGTCCTCTGGCCTCCCCAGTACATTAAATTAGGTTTAATGAAACAATTCGTAAAAGCCTTAGATAAAACAGGTGATTGTTTGTGATGTTTAGGATATTTAAATGAAGTTTTTCCACATTTATCGGAAGGTAAAATCAAAGAAAGTGTGTTCGTCGGCCCAGATATAAGACGGTTAATGAAGGATGAAAATTTTGAGGAAAAAATGCAATCAGTCGAGAAAGATGAATGGGTTAGTTTCAAAGACGTTACTCAGAATTTTTTTAGGAAATTACAAAGATCCTAACTACGCAAAGATCGTAGAAAAAATGCTTCAAAACTTACAAAAACTAGGTTGTAACATGAGTTTAAAAATACATTTTCTGCACTCCCATCTTAATTATTTTCCTGAAAATTATGGTGAAATGAGTGAAGAACAAGGGGATAGATTTCACCAGGACATAAAATGCATGTAAAAACGCTATCAAGGACACTGGAATGTCAATATGTTGGCTGATTACTGCTGGGGGGCTAAAAAGAGAAACTAAACCTGCTTCAAAATCTAAAGGACACAAGCGTTCTTTTGCTGATAAAGAAAAGTAATTTTACTGTATATACTAGAATATAATTCCTTATAAAACATGCACACACATTTATATATGTATATATGATTTTATTTATTTATCTGATTTTTTAGTACATTTTTAACACTTTCCAACCTAGTTGAAAAGTGTTTATGACTTCGGTTTGTCTGGCCGTATGGCCGTCTGGCCGTATGGCCGTCTGGCCGTCTGGCCGTCTGCCGTCTGCCGTCTGTCCGTGCTCTAACTCCCGTAAATATGCTCGGATTGCTCTGCAATTTTTATATGTTATAGTCGTTATCTATAGCATGTTCCCTATTTCAACGGAAGTGTGTAGCACTTATAGTTTTTTTACAGGGACACTCAAAAGAATTCCGTTACATTGCGGTCTATGGGGAAAAATTATTGACGGTTTATTTAAATAATGTTTCACTATTTTAAACGCATGAAATTTATATATATCACTAAGGTGCATTAGAAGAAGCTTAATATGGAATAGGGTGTGCATAGCACTTATAGTTACTTTACAGGGACAGTCAAAAGAATTCTGTTACATTACGTCTATGGAGGAAAATCGTCTGCGGTTTATTTAAATAATGTTTCCCTATTTTAAACGCATTGAAATTTATATATATCACTAAGGTGTATTTCAAGAGGCTTACTACAGAATAGTGTGTGTACAGCAGTCATCGTTCATTTACAGGGACACACAAAAGAATTCTCTACTGTAAGTTAACAATAATTCCTGGAAGTGCGTTTTAAGTTACTGATCGCGATTTTAATTTTAACTCGCTTTTTGTCTATTATGTGGTGTGTATAAATTCTGTATATCCTATACAGGGAAGCACAAAAGTTCGCGAACACATTTCCGTATTATTTAACTCCAGACGGAGAATTTTAAACTGTGCTACGCGTTTCCTAACTGAACTAAAATTTAACATCCTATGTAGTATATATACAAATCTATAGATCCTATACAGGGCTGAATAAAAGTATTCGGATTACTTAGATGATATCTTTTAGCTTATTAAACGGTATGATTTGTAAAATTATTTTGGAAGCGTTGGAAAGTGTTACATAATCTATGCTTGACGCATGATTTTTCGTTCTTGTTTAATGAATGTTGTGTAAATTGTATATTATCAAATTCCAAATTCTTAGTTTCTTAATTGTAAAAAATCCTGACGTGATACATAAAAATGGAAATTATTTTTGAAATAAGCATAGCAGATTTCTTACAATTTACATAAATTCATGAAAACCCCAGACAAAAAGTTACATTTTGTAGACCTGTGTAATTTATTCAATTTGACTAAAAAAGGAAAATTAGCATTAAGACAACATTTTAAGCCTAGAAATTATTATTATAAACTTTATTTTCCATTTCAATATTCTCAAAGTGAGATAGGTTTAGCATTATTTTGTACTTTAGCTAATTTTAAATATATATATATATATAAGCATAAAAATGCAACAGTTGTCAATTTTGTTTTAGGATATGCACAATAAAATGAAAATAAATCTTTGCTCACTCACCGCCCCCCCCCTCGTCCCCAAAATACTTTGCCACTCCCTGCCTCCCTAAGAAAGTATTAAAATGGCACCCCTGTTTGAAAATTTTATATCCGGTGCCAAGTTGACTCTCTGTGCCTCTATCCAAAACTGTTTATTTTCATATAAAATAAAACGTAATTAATTTATCAATAAGTCAGAAATAGTTTCCAATTATACGAATTTCATCTAATAAAAAATATTTTAAGTATACATACCTCAATATATCTTTTGTAATAAATTTCGTAAATCTTCATGTGTTTTAACAACACCTTTCTCATATAGCATTCGAAGCAATCTGGGGTTTCAAAGTAAAAATTTTCTATTACTGTTAAGTTTGCTGCATTTAAAGATCACGTGATAAGCGTCTTTTAAGTTTAGTCATATATGCATTGCTTGCTTTATAATTTACACTCGCATCATGAATCAGTCATAACGGATAATGATAAACAGTGGAGTTCACAGCAATAAACAGTGTCTCATTTAAGCAGATACAACTCATACCAATGAGTAAAGTTGAAAATTTCAGTAAGAAGGAACGAGATTTTGAAATCCAGATAGTTTCGGTCAGGCCGAAATTTTGGCAGCAGTTTCGCCGAAACTCCGTTTTTGCGCCGAAACCGAAACCGAAACCGAAATTTCGGTCGATCTCTAATAATAACAACAATAATTGAACAATAAATACAAATAACAAATTTTCGAACAATGTAATTTAAAAATTATTTATTTCTAAACTTTAACCCCTTCGCGCCGAGCGTCTTTTACAGAATTTTTAATCTGTTACCACCGGTTTTTCAAATGAGAAATTTTCACCTAATTGAATTGCAGAAATGCTATGATTAGATAAGGAAAATTTTACAAAAAAAAAAAACTGGCGGGAATAACCGAAGATTCTGAGCATCTTATGCGTCACGTATTCGTGTCGCTCGTCCCCAAGGGGTTAAAGATTCAGCGAGGAGAACTTAGTACCATGTAGGCGCTCACTCGTATTAAAATGGAAAAGAAAAGCTGAACTGACTAATACACATCTTTTTTTCATTGCTAAATCTCTATTTAATTTTACTGGTATGAGTTGAGTATTTTCATTCTGTTCTCATTATATGTGGGGTAATTGCTCTCTGAATACAACATACATATACATATATATTAATTATCACCGTTTTTTATCGTATTTGTCGCTGAAAGAAAACTATGAAAATATAGTAAGTTTTTGATAGATTTTAAGTCTCTGCAAAATATTTTGATTTCATGGAAATCGGTGAAGCGTTTTTGAGGAAAGTAGCTTTTGTCAAGATTCAAATAACATCTATTGAAATCAACAATATTTACACGCGGTTGTTAAGAAGAAATTTATTGTTTGCTAAGGAACAACATCTCAGAAAAAGGAAAGCAACACTGAACCACAGAATACGTGCCAATAGAAAATGAACTGATTGTGTAATAAAGCATTGAGCAAATTTAACTCGTTTCTTTAAGCCCAATAATTTTTTACTTCTAAATGGTCATGACGCTTATAGGCGGTCAGCCTTTTTTACTTCTAGATGGTCATGAACGCGTATGAACGGTTCAGATTTTCTACTTATAAAGTGGTCATGACCGTCTATGTGCGTTTTTGTCACCTCCCCACCCCTTTGTTCCAGACTGGGCGGTAAAGAAGGCGTTTATCGGCACACTCCCTCTTCCCACATACACAATGGGTGTATAGGTAGACCATTTGTCAACTAGATTATTTGTATTTTAGTTGAATGCCTAACAGATTTGGTTAGAAAATGCTTTAGAGAATTTCTTTTTCTGTAAACGCTAAGAACGACTTTGAATTTCAAAACAGATCCTAAAATGAAACGAAGCAACTTCATAGAATATCAACGTTTACTTATTATTTTATTTTAAAACTCTTGCCCATACGATTCTAATTCATTACATTAATTATTATTATTTTAAATCTTTTGCCATGTTAAATTTATGTAGAGAGAATTGTTTTAACTTTCTAGAATTATCTAATTATACAATGAAATTTAATTTATTTCTTATAAATAATGAGAATTTTGCATTATTAAATGAATATATAAAGAGTGTACAATATAAATAAATCTGATAAAAATCATATTTTTATTACTGTTATCAGATTTGTAAAATTACATGAACAAGTTATTAAAAAATAATAGCAATTTACAATTTTGACTCTTAAAAAGAGAAATATTATTTATTCGAATATTAAACCAAAGAAAAATACTTCGTGAAAAAAATGTACTTGGATGTCTAAATGTAGACGATAAGAAGGGAAATATTACTTTTACTTATTCACAGACATTATTTAACATTCACATTTGGTTTGATATTTTAAATATAATAGCAGCACTTTTGTAATGGAAGAAGTAAAGTTTTGATCAGTTAATTCAAATGCATGTACAGATGTAAACATAATTTTCCTTTAGTTCTAACAGGGCGTCTTTTTTAGTATTTTCACTGAATACCAATGAAATTGATTGATTACATTTTAATACTCCTCAATATTTGTAAGAGCCTTAAATATATCTTTGAGAATTGATTTGATGTAAGAAAATTATGCACAAATTTTTCATTTTTAGAAACATTCAGTTGATCATTATGTTCAAAATTGCCATTATAATTGTTGGGATTAAATTAAAGACTGCAAGCAGTTGTCAATGACTCAAATTAAAGGTTTTAGAAAATAATAGAGTTTAAACATTATCCTGTAAACTATTTGACCCAAACAAATTAGCTGTTGCTCGTGAAAATCTTTTTCTTTGTACAACTGTCACTGTCACAGATGAAATTTATTGTAATCTGGCGGCGGTTGATTCACTATTTCATGGTTTGACAGACAGGTTCCCCCAAACAAGCAAATATCATGTTTTACAATTATGTATTTTTGTCATTTTTAACTTGGCAAGGTTGCTATAATCCTGGGCTTTTAGGGGTTTTTCATTAAATGTGGAAAATATCCCTTGACGTCTTTTTTACACCGTTTTAAATGATAAAAGTTTTTAAAATCAGTATCACATAGAATTGCAATATCTGGAAGGGGTTTTTCAGAGTAAAGATGATTTCTAATTACATTGTAATTGTTATCTATGACCATTTGAATGCTATATTTTATATTAATTAACTGATATACATTTAATTTGCAAATGAGAATGTTATAAAAATTAATTATCCTTTTTTTCATAAGTATAAAAGGTGTTTTGTTTCTGGCGCCCTCCCGCTTTTTTTATTTTTATTTTTATTTTTAAGAAATACATCTTTTTTATTCTACTTTTTTTATTTTTTTCTCCCCTTCCTTTTATATGCGTTCTAAATATCCAAATCAGTTACGCGGTTTCCGTATGGAAAAGGAAAAATAAGTATAAACTAGTGAAACGGAAAAAAAAGTTTGGAAATTTAATAAAAATGTTAAAAGAACATTAAAATTTTTCAGTGGAAGGATAGTATACTTTATTAGGAAACTATTGAACTAGATATAGTCGGGAATACTAATTGTTTCAATTATAGTCAATGTTTCCTAAATTAATTAATTTGAAAAAAAAATTACAAAGAATATTCAATTAATGATGTTAGTAGAAAAAGCATTTTTATCCGCTCAACTACGCGAAACTTTATAATAGATTCACGGACTCGTTTTTCATATACAAACATTAAATTCGCCTGCATGATTATTGAAATGATTTAGAATCGAACAGCATTCTTCATTTTTTGATAAGTGGATTGACTTTCGTGCATTTAAGAATAAAAATGCTTTTGTGGTTGTATTAGAAAATAGAGAGTTTCGCCTTGAGAATATTGTTAATAGTCACTTATATCCGTAACTTTCAGTTTAAAATAGTAACTGTTGTTGTGTAATTCCCAAATAAATATGATTTTGTTTCTTTTTTTCTTTACTTTTCTTTCTATTTTTTTCTAATTCTTTCTTTTTTGTATTTTTAAAAAGACAAAATGTTTTCTGATTTTGAACACAGAACATTCATTTTAATAATTTATACAGAATATTCTTTTTTAGTTAATCAAATTTTATATCTTCACGATGGGTTTTATTTATGTTATATTATGTTATGATATGGCTTTTTTTAATTAAATTAATTTATTATTTATTAAATTATTTCTCTAAAATATTTGTCTGTATCTTTTTTTAATTTGTCTAAAATCCTTTTTTTAATACTTGAATGCAATATTAATATAAACGAGCATAAAATATGTAAATTAAAATTATTTATTTTTTAAAAAACACAACTTATTTTGATCATTTAAAATATTTCATTAATCTATGAAATATTTTTGTGTTTTAAAACAAGGCTTGAAATTTTACTTATAATAATTTAACAAGAAATATTAATATCGTGCCGTTCTTAGATTGTGAAACATTTTCCAACATTATGTAAATATTGTGGCGAAATTTTCATATTTTTTTTACTCTGACAAAAATATATAAATAAAGCCTAATGTAAATCCTTTTTTTTTCTTTCGTTCTGTAGATAATATTGAGCAGTCGTTGCACACTGATCACCACTCGTATGACAAAATTCACAAAAACGCGTATTATAATAAGCATGATGCAAAAAAAAAGCTTCGACACAAAGCTTAGTCTTCAACAAAGCAAGCCATTTTCCTAGAAAAAACTTATATGAAGAATTAAATGCAAGGTGTCGATTAAGTATCCAAAATCGAAACCACTTCATTCACTCATTCAATCTTGAACAATCTTATTTAAATCTTTGTTTTCGTGAAAAATCTTGTGACTTCATCACGCATAACCCAGACCATAATTCAGCTAAAGAAGTTCGTAAAATTTTAATTTCTAGATTTTTACACCTAAGTGTTTGACACGAAATTTTACACACAATGTCACCAAACTGTCAGCAAAGTTGCCAAGTTTTCTGCTAAGATCAACATCTATACCGGTCTATACATTCTACCCAGTATTCACAAATGACTGTAAAATTACTTCAAAAAAACAGCGTATATACACGTGAAATATATTTTGATTGTTTATCGATTTATAAGCGATTCGTGTCACGTGACGACACGATTTTTCCCCTTTCTTGCTCTGCTGCCTCGGATTTTGGATAAAAACGCTGACTTTGGGAGTATGTTCTCAAAGATCTTTTGCCTTTACCAAAACATTCAAAAACGTCTTTCCATTACATAGTTTCTGAATAAGAACACCTGCCAATTTAAGGAGTTTTTGAACAAATATGAATTAAATAATATGTCATAAAGTAGCATGTTTGGATTAAAGAACAGCCTTAAAATCGGCATTTTTAACCAGGAGACTGACTGTGAATCGACCGAAACACATCATTGCACGAAGACTTAAATATGTTTCCCTCCACCCAACGCTCCTAACAGGGATGCATAAGCTTAATACAAAAAAAGGTATTCTACCCTCCCTAGCTGGTTTGGAATTATAGACTCATATGTATATATTATCTTGATATAATGGAAAAAAATTAATTTAAAACGCTGATTTTACTGTTAGACCGGGAAGCGGCAGCACAGATAATCACCTCATCGAGTTCACGGCTGAAATTCCAGAATTAGTTAAAACTCGATTCGCATATTAAAACGCAATCGGTCTGCCAAGTCATATCTTGGTGGAAAACACCCGAAAACCCGATTTTAGCGGTTGGCTCGTAGGATTACCATTGTGTGTTCCTGCTCCCAGTCCTCCATGTTTTCATACCTTTGGGTGCAGGAAAACACAATGGTAAACCTACGAGTCAACCGCTAAAATCGGGTTTTAAGGTGTTTTCCACCAAGATATGACTTGGCAGACCGATTGCGTTTTAATATGCGAATCGAGTTGCAACTAATTCTGGAATTTCAGCCGTGAACACGATGAGGTGATTGTCTGTGCTGCCGCCTCCCGGTCTATGTACAAATTAAAAATAAAAAAAAGTTTTTTAACTTAAAATTTAATATAAAATTTCAAATTTTTTTATTTTTCTTTAAAAATTATTCAATTTAAAGTTTTAACGTAAGAATTGAAATTTCAAAATTTTACTCCAGTTAAGTGAAAGAGGGAGTATATTCCCTAGATTTCAAAGCTTATCCCGTTGCCCCCGAAACAGAATTCTAGCTACATCACTGTATACAAAATAGTGGAATTTAAAAATATTTCCGAAATGCTTAACAAAATAACTTTCCCTATTCGTTTTCATTTGCTGTACATATAAAAATGTATATTCTGTCTCTAAGAATCACTAAATAATTTAATTACTTATTAGGAATTTAAATAATAGTGGGATCTATGCTTGATTTAATGCTAACATTATTGAATGCTAAGTAAATTCCATACTAAATAATAAAATAATTCTTAACAATAAAACAATGTAAAATTTGAAAAATCCTTTTAGTAAGATATTTTTATATTATTTTTATACATGTAATTATTTGTAATTTATTGTGATACATATGATTTGAATTTCATATACCTTCAGATAAATTCTTTATCCGAATTTTCTTATAGAACCTTTCACGCAAAACTTGTGTGGAAATGAAAAATTTCTTGATACTCCAGAGCAAATTACTTAAAAAAAAAAAAAAAAAAAAAAAAAAAAAAAAAAACAGTACTTTCGGCCTGTACCGGGAGAAAAAGGTAGCTTTCACAGTTCATGATTTTAAAATTTTAACTCATTTTACTCAAATACCCGAAGCTAAATTGCTTGGAACCGATTATGAAAGATTCAATCCCGGTTTTTTTTAATACTGAACTTGAATGCGCGTTTCAGCATTAGAGTTACAGTATAGCAAAAATCAGATTGTTTCAAAATGTCAGCCAACCTAGAATTTCAAACTGCCATATCTCTGCCATTTTTTAAGACAAAGCCAAAACAAAAACACTTAACGTAAATGGATTGTTTCAAAATTTCAGCCACCCTAGAATTTTAAACTACCATATCTCAGCTATTTTTTTAAAATACAGCAAAAACAAAAAATGTTCCAGAATCCTATCACGGTCTAACACTCAACAGAAACAATTTTTTTAATTTATAATTTTTTTGTACATGTTTTTGAATTTTTAAAAAAATTAACTGACCGCCATATTGAAACAAGATGGCGGATGAAGCTGACCAACGAACTCGGTCGAGACCTTTATATGTCCTATACACACACTCAGTTACATCCAAATCGGTTCATAAATAGTTACAGCATGACATATATCAGATATATATCTATATATATTCCATAGCTATTTATAATGTATTTTTCTTCGTTGTTCGCATGTGTTTTCATTTTTAAATATATATATATATAAATATATATATATATATATATATATATATATATATATATATATATATATATATATATATATATATATATATATATATATATATATGAAACAAATTTTAATTTTGTCACCGTTGGCCTCATCAAATCTATCATTCTATTTAAATCCCGTTATTCTAAATTATTTTCTCGTTCTAGTATTTAGATTGTCAAAATCCCACCTAGCTAAAAATGCTTTATTCTAAATTCATTCTCTTAAAAATATGGCGCTAAGTGCTGTTCTGTTAAAATTACACACTTTTCATTTCATTAAATTAACGCATCCTAAAATTTAATTCTTTTAAAATATCGCTTTCCCATCTAAATATTTTAATTCTCTCGAAGAAAAAAAACCCTATATCTTTTTATTTTTATTTCCCTATGTTTTCTGGCAAAAAAGTATTCTTTCTCAAAATATAAAAGCTAATCTCAGTTTCAATGTAAAATTTTTATCTTGGCATTCTGCCCACACTCGGTAAAACCTACGTATTTTTTTCTCTTTCTTATTTGTTCGAAAGAATCAGATTTTTCCGGACAATTCTAGAATATTCTCCCGCGCTTTTCAGTCTGCAATTTAATCTCCTCCAAATCATAAAGGCCAGAAGATTGAGTTCCGTAGTGCTGATTAGTCGAAAGACTGTTTAACGGCGCTGTATTCGTGAGAGTTAGAGAAGAGATATACACTGGGTTTCCCGCCTTGAAAGCAGATTTTGCTGGGAGCAGGATGTAGGTGGGAGTTCGACGCGTGGCTCGCGACCATGGAATAAAAATCTCCTTAGCTGTCGATATAATCTAAGATGCCGCCCCTTAACAGCTTTGATTTCTTCGAATGGTTAATTTGGGATACGAAGCTTCTCCTTGGTTCTAATGCATTGAATTATCATGAGAGCTAAATTAAAGCATAACCAAGTTTTCTCGGGATCCTAATAAAATATGAAGTGGACTTGACTGCCTATTTATTTTTTCAATAAGCACCGAACGACTTATCATGATCGGTGTACGACTGCAAAACTTCCTGGGTGGAGATCTCTGGCCTTGAGTTGATTTACGGAAGGTGGAGTGATTGTGAAGTGAAATGTGACATATACAAATCAACATTTGAACAGAGGGTTGTTTGGGGGTCTAGGGGTCATGATCGGTGAAAATATACCAAATTTTTTTGGAATTGCTTTCCTCCGAACGGCTGCAATAGGTAGCTTTTTGTATTGAAAGCTACCTAAAACACGATCCCTGATCGGCTTATTATCCCAAAGCTACAAAATAAATAAATAAATTGTTCAAAAAAGAAAAAAAAAGAGAAAAGAAAAGAAAGAAATGGAAGTAAATAAGCGATTTTACAAACCATCATGCGTAGAACGATTGGAGGCGATGTTGAATAGTGATTGGTCGACTGCCTGAGACGATGTAGGAGGAGCTTAATGCGCTTGAAGAGGGTATTTTTCATTTCGTTGAAGATTCATAAGATCGTCTGAGTTTGCATATTCATGTTTGCTTTATTTTTAATGATGCTTGGGACATATTAAACGTGTCTAACAAAATATTATTAACTTAATCCAATTAAAAGAAAACAATCCATATGTACAAGTATAATCTGAAACAGCAAATCAAATACTTCTAGCTCTTGTATTTTCAGAGCTCATTATCTAATTCAACTCCTGTTTTTTTTTTTTTTTTTTTTTTTTTTTTTTTTAAGAAAAATAAAACTGATATTTTAATTGTAAATGTTAATGAAAACTAATTTAAATTTGTAATAGCTTGTGTACATTTTTTAAGGGAGAAAACTATACGTCCAGCTTAATTTATTGATACATAACAAACCTTACATAAAGTAAAACATATTTCATTTATAAATTATTATATTCTTTAATATCTATAATCCATAACTTCCAATTTTCAAATAAAGATTACATGTTTACATTTTTTTGCAGTTTTTATTTTAAATTTTATTTATAGTAAATACTCACTACAATTAGCTAGAATTAAACAAAGAACAACGTATTAAACATTATTTCACAAGAATAAACTGAAAGCACAGCAAATAAATGTTAGCTTTTCTGATTTTTTTTTTTTTTTTTTTTTTTTTTTTTTTTATCATCATAATTGAATTAATAAACGAAAATAAAATTACTAGGTCGTTAAAAACTTTTTGAACTGTGTTATTTCATAAAATCAACATATACTTAAGCAATGCATTTTTCAGATTTTTATATAGTTTGTTATTTCATAAAATCAATATAAACTTAAGAAATGCAGAATTCAAATCTATATATATAGTTTTAAATTTTTTACTGAACTTAAAGGTTTATTAAACAATTTCTTTCATATCTTTAAGTCAAGACAGCGTAAAATACAAAATTTGCCACACAAATTCATTTAATTTTGGAAATATACTTTATTATTTTTTCTTTTTACAATTAAAAACTTGCAAACACTGCATGTATCCACGGAAAATTTAACTGAAAAAAAAATCTCATTCAGTAATTAAATAATTTAAAAAGCTATACAAATTACACTCGAACGTCTAAAATCCATGCAACTTCTAAGCCGTTTGAAATACACATACACATGTATATTTATTTTTTTATTTAAATAATTTGAACTGGTTTATTACGAAACATAAACCCTTCAATATATAATAATAATACTCACAAAATGTGTAGTGGCGCCATCTGTTCGTAAAATGAAGCATTAAAACAAAAATATAAAATAAATCTAAGATATGAGATTTTAGTTTCAGAGCGATTTTTTAAAAATCCAGGATAAGTAAAGGTTTTCTAAGCATAGCTCTTAAAATCATTAATATTTGGTTAAAACCAATTATTAAAGCGATTTGAACATCTTAATTCAATGATACCTAACCCTTTTTTTTAAAATAACAACCTTTAAGATATGATAGATCTACGAAACAAATACAACATTAAGAATAAATATGAATTCTGAAAGTAAATTGCATTAAAATACTTTTTATTAAAAATGAGAGCTATAATAATGAATTTGATAGATTTTATGCAGTTATGTTCAAGTAAAACCTAACCCCCACCCCCCCTCCCCAATATAGTTTTAAACCCTGGGGTTGCTGAAGACCCAAATTACTGAATTAATGCATAATGAATAATAATCTTGAAATTTTAGACCAGCACAGTTATTGAACTAAACAGGAATTAATTATAACATAAAAAAGGACATGCTGTGATTTTAAAATAAGCAATTAATCATTCAACATTTTTTTCCCGCAAAATTAAAATAATGATAACTATATTTATTATTACTAGTGTTAGATAGATTTATCTCCTTTATTTTCACTATTATTATTTGAAATACAGTTGTGAAAAGATGCCATTGTATGCTTTATTTAATCTATTTATAATAATTTAGTTTGGTTGTTATTGTTTTTAGCCTAAATGTACCAAAATTAACATGTAAAATCTTGAAATCAACACTGTATATGATTTTCTGCTATTCCAAGTTTCATAAAATTCTTGAGATCATGATGACATTAAAAAATATATTATTGATGTAACCGACATACACAAAATAAATAAATAAAAAGAAGAAGAAACAGAAATAAAAACAAAAAGTCCTAGCTTCCGGATTTTAATAGCAACCAAAAAAGTTTTGTTTCTGTTACACATTATTAATAACAAATAACATTAACATACATGTAATGTTTGGGCTTGAACAAAGTGTATCAACCGAAACATAAGGCCATATTTCAAGCTATGTCTAAAAAACCCAAGTTTCTCTTTAATATAGATTGGTTTATTTTTCTCATAGTTTATATCTTGCTAATTAATCACAAGAGAATGTATAACAAACCGCTATGCAAAAATATTAATTATATATTTTAATAATAATATTAATTATATATTTAAATAATAATGTTAATTATATATTTAAATAATAATATTAATTATATATTTAAATAATAATATTAATTATATATTTAAATAATATTTATTTATATTATATATTTAAATAATATTTATTTATATTATATATTTAAATAATATTTATTTATATTAATTCTATGTTTAAATAATAATACTCATTAATATTAATTGTATATATTTAAATAAAAATATTAATTAATATTAATTATATTTATTTAAATATAAATAATAATTAAAAATTTAAATAATAAAATAATAGACAAAAAAATTAAATATGGTAATCTTCCACAACTTTATCACTGCAGATCAACCAGTAATTGGTAAAAAGAATTTTAGTAAATTAATAGAGATTTTTAAGAATAATGTTTAATTTTAAAAGATGAAAACTTTGATTAATTAATTCTGCTATTTCTGCATTTTAATAAATGTTCGTATAGTTATTAAAAAATAGCTTATATGAATTAAAATTTAATTTAATTCTTGAAATTTATCTGATATTAAATTTTATTGTATGTGATAAAAATGTAATTTTTATATACCTTAATTATAATTTATAATTTAATATTGTTTAACTTAATTCTCATTAAAATTTAATTATCTAATTGAGAATAAAATATTCCAGAGCAATTGATAAAGATTAACTTATCTTTATATCAATGCTTAAGAAGCATTTTTAATAAATATTCTTTATTAACTAATTCAATAAAGATCAAAGCAAAACTCTAAAAATGCAAAAAAAATCGGCAAGGACACAACTTGTTGCATCGAAATTACGAGCCTAATGCTTTAACCACTATACTAGATCGGACACAAAACTTTTAACTTTTAACGTACTTGTTCATTTAATACGCTTTAACTCCTCCCCTCAATATCAACGTAACCATTTTTCAGCCAATCACCATTCGACACCGCCTCCAATCGCTCTACGCGTGATGTTTTGTAAAATCGCAGTAAATAACAATAAAAAATAACAACCATTTGTTTTAAAATTATCTTATTCAGAAAGTCTTCAATATAAGGCATCTTAGATACATAAAAAATTATTCCTTGTAGGTTTGATTTAATTTTAAAAATAATCTATATTTCAATTTAACTGAATCTGATACCACATATTAGAAGATTCTACTTCGTTAGCTTATATTTACAGTGATGATATAGTCAATAATCAAATTTTATTCGTAGCATGAGAAGTAGTGTTTCATTAAATATCCCTACTGAGATAAAATATTAACACATTAGATTGTAACTCATTAATATAAAGCAAGTTATTTACGGAATAGTTTATAATTTATTGATAGTTTTTAAAATCAAATGGAAATATAACATTTTCTATTTCTTTTACTTTTTGAAGTGAAAACTTCTTTAGGCACGTTGGGCAGTTTTTGAGATGGGAAAAAAAAACATTGAATTCGCGACACTGTTACTGTTACTGTTACCGACACCTCTGTATATTTGGCGCCGATTCTGTAATAGCTAGTTCAGGTAAGCAACCAGATTTGCTTAAATTAATATCTCACTTTGACAGCAAAAGTGATATTAGTCTCTATTTAGCATTATTTGAAAGACAAATTTCTCGAATGAATATAATAAAAAAAAAATGGGTCACACATTTGTTAATTCCGTTAGAAATCGCCAATATTATAGCTAGAGAGCCAGAAACATTGGCGAACAATTACGATTACGTAAAAGAATTACTTCTTAAACGCTTCAAAATGACGCCAGAAGAATTTAGGCAGAAATTAATGTCACATAAAAAGAATCTTCAGCCACTTGGCGCGATTTAGCATGTGAATTAAGAAATTATTTGGAAAAATGGATTAGCGGTCTTAAAGTATCGGATTTTGAATGTTTAAAAGAATTAATAGTAGTAGATTAAATTACGATAAGGTTACCTATAGAAATGAAAGCAAATTTTATTGATGATCTTCCAAAAATTAAAAATGTAGACGTATTAGTAAATAAACTAGACGATTATGATGTGGCGAGACGTAATGTTAAAACCATGAATAGAATTTCACCCCACTTTGAAGATAGAAAACCCGAAGTAAGTAAAAATGAAAATTCACAATCTTTCTTTCATTCAGTCATTGGCCCTATTTTATTCATAATATACTTTAATGACATTCCACGCACACTCTTCACATCACTCGCACTCTATGCGGACGACACTGTTCTCTATGGCACTGCACATCACCCATACAATCTTTACAAAAATCTACAACATCACCTCAACATCTTCATGGTTTGGTGTGATCAATGGCGCATTAAAATAAACGAATCTAAAACTACTGCTGTTTACTTCTCTAGAGCATTTTCCACTCCTAATAGATTAACCCTCAATAATACTACCATTCCTTGGTCTGACGATGCCAAGTACCCGGAGGTTACCATTGACAAACGCATTACCTTTAAAAAGCATAATATCCGCGGTAAAGTCGCCGGGATTTCCAAAACCCTCGCCCCCCTTCTTCGCAACCACTCACTCTCCATACACAACAAACTCTTAATTTATAATGCTTGCATTCTCTCTATTATCACATATGCATGTCCAATCTGGGGCTTCACTTGCAAAACCCTAGACCAACATATGATCCTAAAAGACCCGACCATTCGCCGATTTTCTGCGTGCTAGTTTCGGAATGCGGCGTTTGCCGTCTCGTGGTCAGCACTAGAACAACAAACTGCAGTTTATAGAACACGTGAATGTTATAGTTATGTGATTTTTTTTTTTTTTTTTCTGGTTGCTATATCCTTATAAATATGAGGTGTTGTGTGCCTTTCTGTAGTATTGACAGTCGGGCAGACTATTTTGACCCTGATGATAATAAAATTTCGATGCATTATTTTCCGAAAGAGGAAAAAATAAACAAGCATGGATTCAAGCAATCGGCAGGCAAGGTATGCTTATTTACCTTTTACTATTTTATTTAAGTTTATTAAATGTTAATTATGCATTTAATCTAATAATATGGCTCATAATTTTACTATAAAAGGAACAGAAACTTATAGAATAATAAAATATCTGTTCTAAACATTATGGCTATTAAAATAAAACTGCTTTTTTTTTTCATCACAAGCACGCCATACCTAGACCCACATGTGTGGCATTTGTAAAATCATAAATCTTTAAAACATTCTAATATTAAGAATTTATACAATCAAACTTTTCTTTTATCTATCACTGTAGCCAAGGGATGTGCATAGAAAATTATCCTGATTTCTGTATTTTTTGGCTTTTGTATTTCAGGAATTTTTTTTATTAATTTTAAGTGACGTTTATAATAATTCACCCATGTGTAACATAATCTTTTGAATTAAAAACTTTTATTGCGATGACGTTTTAAATTAATCTTTTTGCAACTTGAATCATTCAAAGATAATCAATATTTTATATTTTAATGAGTAAATTTTGAATTTTCTCAGCATTTTTAATTTATTTTGTACAATTGAAACTTTTGAAAACCAATGATAGAAAACAAAAAATTTTAGAATAGCTTTAATATCACAATATTACTTGCATAATACTGCGTTAATTTCCTTTTATATGTCTATTAATAATGCAAGCATATATTCAGTATTTAGGATTGTCAGCATCTGATAACGTATTCCCAAAGAAACATTATTTGCCTGATTCCTATCACTTTAATTCTTTAAGGAAATGTCCATTTTTTGTCTTTCTTTCTTTATTTATTTATTTTTGTGTGTGTGCAGGGGTCGATGCAGGTTTTTTTTCTTGGGGCCTATTTTGTGAAAAGTAAAGGTTATTTTTGTGAAATTTTATTATATTTTTGTGAAAAATAACATTTTGTAATGAAAGTCAAAATCCAACTACTCAAATTCGAACCAAGCGTTTATTAACAAAAACTTTTTAAAATACTTTTGCTTAAGTTTTCCTCTCTGGTGAACTTGTTTGTTTACAAATTACACATTTTAAAAGTCAAAGAATAATAAATAAATAATAAATAGTAAGTTTTTATGAAATGGAATTTTGTGAAGGGGCCTATTTTGTTAAAAGGAATTTTGTGAAGGGGCCCATTTTATCAAATTGATTTTTATGAAGGGACCCATTTTATTATATTGATTTTTGTGAAGGAGCCCTAAAAAGGCCCCAAATTTTGTCTGGATCGACCCTTGGTGTGTAAGTTGTAATGCTGTTAGTCGATTTTTTAGTGAAAGATTTTTTTTTTTTTATTGTTGCACTGTTTTGTTTTAATGAAGTTATTTTTGTGAAAGTTTTCTTTTATATAATGAACTTTTTAAATTACAAGTTATATATTTAAAATCTTATGGAGATGAAATATTTATGAAGTGTTTACTTTCATGGGATGAAATTTTGTCAGGGGCATCAAAGCGGGGACCCAGTTTTTTCTCAAATTCATACTCAGGATGTAAAGCAAACTTTCCCTTAAAAGTTGAAAATAGTTTTTAAGGTGCTTAAAAGTGATTACTTTTTTCTGTAAAGTTCATATTTAAAAAAAAAAAAAACGTTTCAAGGATATTTACTGGTCAAAATATGATGAAAGGGGTAAATACTATTGGCCTTCAATGAATGTTAACTTATTGTTTTTCAATCAGCGCCTGAAGGAAACATGGGCTGAGGCTCTAGGGCACTTCCAATTTTAGTGCACAATTTTCAAAAACCTGATGTTTTAAATCCATTTTGATTTTGCACTGTTTACAATAAATGTTTTCAAGGGTCGATCCAGACAAAATTTGGGGTCTATTTAGGGCCCCTTCACAAAATTCCTTTTAACAAAATCGGCACTATTACAAAATTCCATTTCATAAAAACTTACTATTTATTATTTTTTTACTTTTAAAATGTATAATTTGTAAACAAACAAAATCACAAGAGATATCCCTTCAGTAACAGTACATTTACATTTCATATGCACTAAAAAATAATAAACATGTTTATTAAAATAGCACATCTGCAAAGAATTCTAATAATTGACTCATATCCAGTGCCATTAGTTTTTGGATAGAATAAGCAATTGCATATCATTTAAAAAAAGACTTAAATAAGGGGAATATATTGAAACATCTTAATAGATTGGGGTGGGGGGGGGGGGGTAGTTGGTAAAACTGATATAATCGATCTTTAAATAAGGGAAATGTTTTTATAAAATAACATATCAATGTTAGTAATGTTAAAAATGAATTTTATAAATTGCAACTGGGCCATAGGCACACCTGTTAAAAAACTTTGCCCCTCCCTAGATTTTATTTTGCCGGTGCTCATATTTTTTAGTATTTGTCCCCAACAAAATTAACTCTCAAATCATTGTGTATTATATATGTAAGCAATAATTTAAATATGTAAAATCGAAGCAATTATAGAATAGTCGTGAAATTACTTTTATCCTAAAATAAAGGAGGAAATTATAAAAGGATATATAATAGAACCACGCGAAAACGCAATTTCTGAGATGGATCTTTAAATTATTGATATATTGTATTTGTCTCAAAAATGAAAATCCTAGATATTGTTGAAATATTTAAAAACTTATCTTAATTGAGCTCTTACATCATATCTAGTAGTTTACTAATCAGATATTCTTTTTACACAATATGAAAATTTATTAATAAATAAACACTTTTTGCAATGAGACTTTAATTCTCGACTTTAAATATGTTTTTTTCACCAGTTTCATCCATCCTGAATAGAAATATATGCTAAAAATATTAATAAACAGATAACATTACTAACGTATTTAAAGGGAAAAACGCGGAATGTTGTTCTATTATTCTACGCTATCTGCTAGCAGACGACGGAGAAACGGGCACGTTTTTATGAATGGAAAGTCGGCGAATGGGCAGGTCTCTAGGATCGTATGTTGGTCTAGGCAAAACCAGTATGAACAGCCTCTCTAGTACCCATTACAAACAGTTCCATTACATCAGGAACGGGTCTAGATACCTCAAAAACTCCACAATCCTCAAGGATCTGAAAACGACTTCACTCAAACATCGCATTAAACACCTTGCGAAAAAATTCTACAATGACATTAATCACATCCCAAATGAACTCATCTATGAGCTACCTGACTACGATACTTGCAGTCCATCCAACCGGAAAAAAAACAAGGTACTCCACTATTCTTGATGAATAGTCCTTTCGAGCTATAATTCTTATTTTCTCTTTAATTAAAAAAAAATATTATTATATGTTTGTTTTATTAAATAAAATAAAATTGACTTTTCTCTTAAACCTCTCCTAACATCTTTTGTCAGGGACTCAGTCGCTGGTTTACTGACTAGTTCTGCCTAGTCGGGTTCAAACTCGCGCCGTTCACCGAGGGCAACAGAGCCGAGTCTCGTCTATGAGACATAGACCGAGTTTCCTCGTGGTCTTGGGTCGGCTAGAGGCGCCTTCCGACACACGTAGTGTCGCCCGCGGAAGATGAGCCCAGTAGCTGGTTCCTCCCTACCTGTCTATGATCGGACTCCGCGGGACAGGAAGGGCCGTAGGGATGCCGGACATATGGTGGATGACCCGACTCCCTTATGGGTGCTCGGCTATGAAGCCGTCCGACAGTCTCTACGGTTCATCAGGTGTCATGTGGTGAAGTCTCCTTTGATGGTGGGAACTTCCGCCGGATCGTAACGACCTCTGTCGTCAACACCAGGGCAAAGATGAAGAGGCCTCGCTGGAACGCGAACCCTCTGAATCGGTCGTAGCGACCTGGCGAGACAAAGCCATGGTCAGCAGTAAAAGTTCCTCAGAACTTGGGCACGACGAGGAGAAGGGCTCGCTCGGCGCCCTGAGGGCGCCGGTGGCGCTTGTTAGTTTTACCTCGTCTGGCATTATTTTTGTTTTTTTGAACTATGAACTATTTTTACTTTTATACTTTAACTAGTAAATTTTCATTATTTTATTGATATACTTAACACTATCCTATTTTTATGTAGTCAATTAGACTACGGCTAGATATTTCTTATGGCTCTCTCAGGATTTGATATACACCTACTCAAAGCCAGGGTGTGCAGTTGTTTCGCAACTTGGAAGCCCATTGAACCTATCACAAGTTCAAGTATTTGGCGCCGATTCTGTAATAGCTAGTTCAGGTAAGCAACCAGATTTGCTTAAATTAATATCTCACTTTGACAGCAAAAGTGATATTAGTCTCTATTTAGCATTATTTGAAAGACAAATTTCTAGAATGAATATAATAAAAAAATGAGTCACACATTTGTTAAGTTTAATTCCGTTAGAAATCGCCAATATTATAGCTAGAGAGCCAGAAACATTGGCGAACAATTACGATTACGTAAAAGATTTACTTCTTAAACGCTTCAAAATGACGCCAGAAGAATTTAGGCAGAAATTAATGTCACATAAAAAGAATCTTCAATCACTTGGCGCGATTTAGCATTTGAATTAAGAAATTATTTGGAAGAATGGATTAGCGGTCTTAAAGTATCTGATTTTGACTCCTTAAAAGAATTAATAGTAGTAGATTAAATTAAGAAAAGGTTACTTATAGAAATGAAAGCACATTTTATTGATGATCTTCCAAAAATTAAAAATGTAGACGTATTAGTAAATAAACTAGAAGATTATGATGCGGTGAGACGTAATGTTAAAACCATGAATAGAATTTCACCCCACTTTGAAGATAGAAAACCCGAAGTAAGTAAAAATGAAAATTCACAATCTTTCTTTCATACACAATACCAAAACAAAAGAAATAAATCTCAAATTAGGTGTTTTAGATAGATGTAACTCTCAAGGCCACATAGCGTCTCAGTGTAATAATAGCACTAACGGTCAAGGTAATGAGTTCAGTCAAGACTCTACCGAAAACTATCGAAATTATAATCGCCAAAATCACAATCCTAATGCCGATGAACAGGAAAAAGCTAACATTGCTACAATTCGAATCAGAAATAAGTCTAAACTTAATGGAATGGGTAAAATAATTAATATCAAAGGCAAAGAAGCAAATCTATTGTTTAATACAGGCAGCGATATTTCTTTATTCAGTTACGAATGTTATGTCAATATTGGGTCGCCAAATTTGTCTTCTGTTGATGTCTTATTAACTGACATTGGCGGAGAAACTGTAAATCTAATTGGATATTTTGTGTATGAAATACGTGTCGATGGGTTTCTTATACCAACGAAATTTTATGTTTCAAAATCTCTCGTATACGATATTGTAATAGGGCAAGACGTGATCAGCAAACTAAAGTTGGCGATAGATGAAGAGGGAATTAAAATTGTTGGCGAGCGCAATACTTTTCAAGTAGGTTGCCTTAAAGTTGTAAATAATTCCGATAAAAAATTAAATTATGTTGCCAATTCATACAATGAAGCGAAAGTATCAAAAGGAAATAGTTCACATGCAGATAACGAAATGAGAGGTATTATGAATAAAAATAATTCGGTAAATAATTTCAAGATAAATTTAGCACGCGCGGTGAAAACAGATAAAAGTGACTCAACTCGCGAGACCAAATCAAAAGATGAAAATGAAATAACAAAACACGGAAAATATTATAATTTAACTAGCACGAGAAAAAGACGGAAGTAATATAAAAAGAAAAAAATGAAAATAAGGTAATATTTCACGAAAGTTTTAAGGAACGTGGTTACCGATACGGAAATGAAGTGAAATCATTTTATAGAAAAGAAAAGTTTGTTGATAGAAATTATAGATACCGCAATTAATACGCGCAGTATGAAGATAGAAAAAAGCATAATGTTCACGAATACCATAAACAAGACAGGCAGCAAAGAAGTCATCCGTTTTGGAATGCTAGGAAGCGGGAGCCCTATTTTGCAGATAAATATTATTACAAAAGATATGAAACTACATCTCATGGAAGAAATGATGAATGTATTGAGAGTTGTTTAAATTGTGGATGAAAATTCATAAATTTCATTGGTATTCATTTCAAAGAATACCGATTAATTAAATTTCATATTTCATGTATTTGTAAATTTGCGTTTAAAGCAATATATTGCAATTTTTGTATGTAAAATAATATGCATTATTTTTCATGTACAATAGTACATTAAATGAAAATTGTAATATAATTTTTGTAGTAGTAGTTTATAATAATGAATAAAAAAAAACACTTCATTTAAAAGTATTTCCTGCACAATAAAATGCTTCCTGACGATTCAAAAAATACACACGTAATTGTTCAAGTTTTCACCACTTCTATCGGCACTCCCGGAGTGGCATTGTTTTTTTCCCCTACTATGTTAATGTGAATAGAATGCCACCTACCTGTTTACACAGTACTAGAAGTTTTTTGAAAGGGGATTATAACGGGGTAGGGATATCAATCATGCTGAAAACCTGCACTTGACAAGTCTGACCAGATGAGCCCACAATGGACTTCAATAGGTCATTCATTACCGAAAGTGTTTTACAGGGAGGAAAGCAATTTCACCATGTTACTGCTAAACTTAACAATGTGAGAACCTTAACCATTTATAAAGATGTTTAGCGCGTCCCGGTGACACCGTTTCCAAGTAAAAAATATGGAAATAGCTTGACCATGAATGGGTTAATAACCATACATACAATAAAAACAGAAAAATAATAAGAAACAATAATACTTAGCTTTAATGATTACATTATTCTCGGGAACTGCAGCAATTCCGACGATACAACATCCATACATACGAAATGAAAAGAAAAGAAGTGAGAGACAACAAGCTCCAATACAGGTCAAAACGTATACGCCTTGGGAAAGTATGCAGTAGGAAGATATACGCCGTATACCTTCTGGATATTTTAAATAACCTCCGTATACCTTCTATTTCTCCTTCTATTACTATAGCGTATATGGCGTAATTTTTAATTACAGAGCTCCACAATTCCGCATTTGAAGCTTTAAGATACTCCGCCCTAAATATTTAGGAATGCCCGATTGTCACCACTAAATTTTAATAATGTTTGTCACCTTATTTTAGGATAGGATTTCTGAAACTCAATGCGGTGGAGAATACTATTAAAATTTAGTTGTAAAAATCGGACATTCGGGTCGGAGCGCTCTCATCCCTGAATATTGCATTTTCTTTGCTTGTGGTTACGGTCCACGATCGGAAGTTTCTGGAGAAGACTCTTATGATGACGTTACACAATTTCAAGTCATCGATATTTATATATATGGTATGAGGTGTGTAGATGATACAGGGCAAATAAAAGTAGTATTCAAATATATCAATTTTTGTCTTTGAGTGTTTGCTTGAAATGTGTTTAGTATGATATTTATAATATCGATTTAACATACTTTTCATTCATTGATTTTGAATGAAAACACCCAGAGAAATCTTGGGTACCAAGAAATGCAACAAGCATTAAAGAAAACTGAGTGTAAAAGGCACTATTTTTCAATAAAAGTTAATAAAAATTGGGTTTTTGAAAGTATGTGTATTTTTATCCAAAAACATAAACATAAATATTCTTACTTCGTTCCTAGACGTAAAAAAAGCCATAAAAGAGACTCCTTTTTAAAGCTAAAAACTTCCATTCCCCTTTAACAATCGTGTTTAAAAAACGATCTTTTATGTATGATCCATAGTTTAATAAACACATATCATGATTATTGTAGCAGTATTAATTTTCATTGTCATTCTATTATTCACTATATTAGTGATATATCATGATCTTCCCACTTCTTTCATTGTTTGATACTCCAAAATAAATGACCACGGCGAAAAACAAAATTTCTTCTGTAAAATTCTTATCTCTGAAAAGCAAATGTTTAATAGAAATAATCATTTTCAAGTAAATTACCGACCTTGAAATTAAAGTTAAATTATTATTGTCAGCCATATTAATGATTAATGAATATAAGTAAACTCAGAAGGATGTTTATACAAAGTAGTGGGGTGGGGTGATTTAGCTTAAAGATTTTTTTTTTTTTTTTCCCAGAAAGACTATAAAATCAGTTACAGAGTCACACCGACTAAAATAATATTTTAAATTAAAAACAAAACACGAAAAACAACACCAAAACAATAAAAAATAATATAAAATAATTAAATAAATATTTAAATAAAGTGACGACGCCAAGAGGTCCTTTATTGACCGAAAACAACAACCATTTTACCAATGATACAAGTTGTAAATTTCCAACTGGACGAAAAATGTCCAGTTGGAAATTTACAACTTGTATGATTACTTTACCAATTTGAAATAATTGTGTTAAAATATAATCCAGCATTTTACCAATGGTTAAAAAAAATTGTAATTTAACAAATTATAACAACCATTGGAAAAATGCTCCAAAAGCTTAAAAAAATTAATTAAAAATATTAATTATTCAAAAATGTTCATCGGAACCATCTACAAATAAATACATTTTCCATTACTACAGTTGAAGAGATCCTGGCATTCTCTGTCCTCGCAAAAATATTCATTTGAACCATCGCCGCAGTTATTGAAACCATTTTCCATTACTATATCTTATCCTTAATATATACCTTAATATTTTGTCGGGTCCGTCCTACAGTAACTTTAACTCGTGTTTAGATTGATGTCTGAGCTAAAGGTATTTTGAGGAAATTAAAGTTGAAGACCACGTTTTTTGATTTATAAAACGATTTCTCCTCCGACGTCAATTTTTAAATTCGGCTTTTTTTCATATCTGATAGTTTGCATATATTCTTTTCGTAACTTTAACATTTTTGTAACGATTTTATGCATTTCTATTGCCTATTCAAAGAAAAATTCTTCTAAAGTTACAGAATTTCGTTAGAAACGCTTACAAAAATAATGTGACAACGCCAAGAGGTCCATTCTTGACCGAAAACAACAACCGTTTTCCCAATGGTTAAAAAATTGAAACATTTTTGGCAATTCTGTAAGAGACTTATTCAAAGAATAGTTACCTAATATAAAATATTAAGCTCCTTCCTCTTTCATTCTATTTAGTAGTGGTTTTCTTTTTTTTTTTTTTTTGGTAAAAGTAAAATTTATCTAGCCTCCTTTCACTGTTCCATTTATAAAGTAAGGTTTCTAATAGGCATTTTCTTTCTTTCTGTGCAAATTTCACGACGGACGCCTCCATCAAATAATGCACTTCAACGAAAACTATACAAATGGGCGGTCCTTTAGAACTTCCTGTTCACTTCGGTCAAGATTACAAACTTCGTCAGATATGCTGAATGTCGACAGATATCTTGAAATATCCGAAAAATGATATTGTTTTTCACGAATGCCGATTGATATCCCTGAATGTTGTATTAGTAATGTCGTTTTTATAACATAGGCCAATATAAACCAAATATTAAAAATAAGGCATTAAAAAATCAAGTTTTTTTTAAAACGACAAACTTGTTAAATTTTATTGTTTAGAATTATATTTCTGTATTACAATGTTATAAGTAACATATAAAACTCTTTTGAATGCTTTCTTTTAAAAGCTAATTTTATGTTATGTCTGTGAATATCCACAGATATTGTAAATTTGATGTACGACTTTCAGCGACTTTCGAAATATTGGCCAATATTGGGGTGGACATTGGCCAATATATCTGTGCTACCTGGAAATGCAAGTAAACACTTAAATCTAAATTAATAAGGAATAGATTAAATAACCCTGCAGACTATTGTGAAAACTCAAGGAAAAACTAGTCCCATAAACCTATAGCAAAACTGACAGTGTTGACTGTTGGTTTATAAATAAATTAATATGTATTTTTTTACTAATTCTAGAATTTCACCTATCTGTTTCGGACTTGATTTCATAAAGCTACTATCGAGTTGATACGTAACTTTTTCATCCAAACGTTATTCTAAATGTATTACGTCGCGTCACATTATTTTAAAGCCCGAATTTATTGATTTAACATAGGTCGTGCAATATCAGAAATTACTAATTATTATGCCTACTTTTAAATATTTAATTAATTACACAAAGAAGCAAGTTTTCATTAATCGGTAAGAGAAAAATGGGAAGAGTTCCGTATCCTGTGCTGCTTGGCGAAAAAATTTTCGCCTAAATGCCGTTTTGGCGACATATAATTTTTTCCAAAACGGCAGAAAAACATAATTTTTAAACATTTACGTTATTTATAAATCAATGATTTTGCATCATTTTTAAAAACAGAAAATGATGGATTTATAAATAACATAAAGATTTAACAAAGTTTTTCCGCCATCTTGAAAAATTTGTTACGATGCAATTACACAAATTTTAGCAGCATTCTAAATAAACTAACGAGTAAAAAACTAAACAAATGTCTTTTTGAACAGTGCCTTAAATGGCAGGTCTTAGTTTGTTATGCCTTTGTAACTGCCTTAATCCTGATCCCAACTCCTCCCTAAAAATGATTGAGTGGGTATGTCACTAGCATTGTTCGCTCCGTTGGTTCCGAACGGGCAACAGAGGTAGGTGTATAAGCAGTTTGGAAAGCCCTATGCACAAGTACAGAAATGCTGTTTATTAGTGAAACAATTTACCTTAAAGTATTTCTGACCTGAAACGTATAAATATTAACTTATACCTTACACAGATTAAATAAATATAATATACTACTAAAAATGAAATGTGGTTTGGAGAAAGAACAGACAAATAGTGCAATCTTTAACAACATCATATACCCACTACAGGAAAGTGCTCTAGAAATCTGGCCAACAGTTCGTAACTAACTGAAAGCAAAAACATCTTAACTGCCCACTGTGTTCATATTATTTCTTTAAATTAATTCATTAATTCGGTTGAAGACTTACAGCACTTAATGATATATTGCGATATTATTACGATTTTTCTTCATCAATAAAAATTTTGTTATTTTTGAAAACCCATTATTAAATAATACGTATGTTGCTTAGAATATAAATATTTTTTGCTGGCAACTAAACATATTTGTTGGCTACCACATTTCGTTCAATTTGTGGACACTTGCTCCTAGATTAACAGTGCTGGAAATCCCTTTCTTTTACAACAGATATAACTTAAGTAATCTAGTTCATCACAACTGAGTCTGATTCAGTTTTGAATCAGTTGGCCTTTACTTTTTAATGACACGTGGTGAAGGATCAGCAGACGGTATTGGAGCATCCATCAAGAGTGGAGTTTGGGTGTAAGTTCTTAAAACAAAACTACAAAGGAGTTAATCGTAAAAAGTTTTTTGAAATTACAAAAAAGCTCAAATGATTAGGCCTTCTTTATGTCTGTTCAAGAAAATCACGAAAAAAAAAATCCTTAAAACATGTTGGGGGGGGGGGGGGGGGAGGGGGGGCAGCTGGATGCTGGGAGGGGCAATAGCTGGAACTCAAAAGTAGCATTGTGTAAAACTTCATTTAATATTTTAACTTAGAACTGCTCAAAAATCCTCTTTTACATTAAATAATGTAGCTGAAAAGTGTTATCATATATATATTTATGACATAAAAGATCATGCATACAAAATCAAAAAGTACAGAGTATGTATCACTGCTTAAATTTATACTACATAACCTTAGCTACCATACAAGCTTAATACTATTGCTCAAGTCTTCTACATTGATGAGAAAAATGCTGAGGAAAACCTCAATATTTCTGTGCAAGTGTGAAATGATAAAAGTAAAAATTTATTTTTATAAAAAACATTGTTTCATAAGTATACAATGTTCATATTGAAAATTACGCCTAATTTTTTTTACTGCAATTCATGTTTTCTCTCAGAAATTTCCGTTACAATATATTAATTTGGTATGGGCATCAAACTCTATCATGAAAAATTGATTACTTTTTTTAGGTTTGGTTGAAGCAAGTGAATTTATTTAAAAAAAATATATATATTTTTGCTCTGTTTCTTTTTTAAAAAAGAGCAACAGGAAAGAAAAAATGAAACATTATTTAAACTATCTTTTTTAGGATTTCTAAATTGGTTTTTCAGCATATAGTCTTAATTAATATTAAATTATTAATTGATAAAAGCTTCTTTTTTTTAAATATTACACTCTTCATTTTTTATTTATAATTTATTTTCTACTTTTTAGCCTTTAAAATATTTCATTGTTGCGGTTTCATAACCATTTGGCATATTTTGGCACAAAATTAAATCCATTGTCCATCGTTTCAAATCCTATACAATTGTATGAGTTAGAGAATATTTGTCGATTTACCTGTGGCGGGCTAACAGAAAAATGCCCTACAATTAATGTATTATATTCATTTTAGATGAAGGTCAAAGTTGAATAAATTTTCTCCAACAAAAAAATAAAACATCAATAAAAAATTACAATAAAATAAATAATAAATCAAAAATGACAATTTGTGGAAAATTCTTATCCAGGTATTTTGGAAAAGCAACGCAACTGAAATTTAGTTCACAAAATCTGCGATATCTTTCTGAATTTTCACGATATTCAACTGACTTTTTTATATAAGTTGCCATAAATAATTGACTACTAAATCATGCCAAAAAAAAAAAAAAATTGCTACAGTTCGCACATGCGTAGTTAAAAATTATTTCATACAAATGCTAATATTTTATAAAATGTTTAATATATTTATATTCTAATTGCAGAATATTGTTTCTACTGCAATTTGTTAAGTTTTCTAAAAGTGGCGTTAAATTTGGTTGAAAACCCTGCATGTTATAAACAAAAAAATTCTGGAGATTTCATGATTTTTTTTTTTTTTTTAAAGAAACCTTTATATCTACTGATACTACATGAATATAAGTGCAATTCTTGCATAAATAAACACAAACATTATACAGAACCAGTGATATAGGAAGGGTAGGTATTTATTCTTTGGGTATATACCCAAAAATTGGGTATTTTAATACTTCACTGTAAAAAAATCATATCTTGAAATCACTGGTTACCATGCTTCAAATATGATAGCAGCTTTCACTTTTCTTAAAGAAAACTAACTGCATGTCGTCCAATTGAGTGCATTGACCATCTTTTACATTTACTATGCCCTGATATAAGATGATAGTCAATTAAGCATTTATATATATATATATATATATATATATATACACATTTTATATAAATATATAAATGTAGTTGATATAGTGAGGATGAGGACCATCAAACAAAGTAACCGGTTACATGCAATTTTCAGTCGAATTCTAGAAGAAGAATTTTAACCCATTAACGGCCAAAACCATGTGGGCGAAGTCTTCAATATTTTTACTAAATTTGTTTCCCACCAAAAATTCTGAAAGATAACATTTGATAACTTTAATAGCAAAGATTTTTTCATTAAATAAAGTATTTTTTAACATATTAAAATAGTGGTGGCTAGGCAGGATTTTTTTTATCATACACTTTTATTTTGAATGTTGACAACCACGAGTATACTTGTGATTGGCAGCGAATGGGTTAAAAAACTGATTCCTTGAAATTGCCAGTAAAAACTAAATGAGAAAGTTATTTGCATTTCCTTTAACGCTCAAACTAGTTTAATGCTTGTTTTTAATCGAGATTTTTTTCTGAATACTTTTCAAACATCAAAGAAATAAGGACTTCTAAAGTTTTAATACCAAAGAAATGCACAATAAAAATAAGCTAATGCAACACGTTTAAAAAATCTTTCTTCATCAGTTATAAAAAGTCTGTCATACGAAGAGTATGACAGCAGAAGAAAGATTTTTTTGCGTTCTCGTAGTGGAAATATATAATACAAGCAGGATGTACATCATATCAATTGCAGCAGTTCGACAGAGGGCAAAAAAACTAGACTATACCAGAACCCAGCTGTATGGAGAATTGAGTAGCACTACTGGGTACATTAACGTGCACAAAAGAACCAATAAGGCACGTTGACTCTTTAGAAAACAAAAGTGAGAAAATTAACCTATGGTGGGAAACTATTGTCCTAAAGAACTTTAAGGCATAAAAGATAATAATTTTACATTACAAATTATGACAGTTAATGAAGAAGCTCATTAGCTGAAGAGGAAAGTTTTAGATTGTATATTGAAAAAAGTGGATTCCATTTTCAAACCACTTGAATCCCTTCAATCAAATAAACCTGAAATTCATTTAGGATCTAAAATACTTAAAAGTATAATATATTGTATATACAAATATTTCCTGTATCTTTATAGAAAAAAAAATCTGGCATTAATCCTTTCTACCTTGCAACATATATTTTTAATTTACTGATGCCAGGAGGTACAGTTGGCTGAAAAACAGCGAAACATTTTCATGTACAAAACTGTGAAAGAAAAAAATGCAAAGAGCCATTCGACTGGAATTTATGACTTTTTCAGTTCATGTTTATAAAGAAAATAAGATATTAAGGCAGGGCCTGATTACCGACGAGGCACACTTCCATCAGTAAAATTTAATAGAAATTTTCGTGTTGTTAAAACGCCCTAATAATGCAAAATTACTGCCATGAATAAGGAAAAAAATTCTTTTTTACTGGTGGAAGTGTGCCCTGTTGGTAATCAGGTTCTGGGTTAAAGGTGGTCTTCATACTGAAATTATACTAAATTCTGACATTTTCAATACAAGCACCTTATTTTGATATCATACTTAGCTTTTTCTGTAAATTTTACCATAGGATACCAAATGGGAAGTCATTCGGTCAAGTAATTTAGCAATTATGAAGGTTTAAAACTTGGAAATCCTAATGTTTAATTCATTCATAATCGTTGCAAAACAGATTGCAATGAGAGTATTTTTTAAGCATAACTCAAGAACTACTTGGCAGAATGAAATTCAATTTTAAATTATCATAATTAAAGCTTCTAGAAATCTAAAAATTCACAGGCTACATATTTTTTTTCCGTAAATTAATTAAAAATATATGATTTTTCAAAAAAATTATGAATTGTAGCCTATGACTTTTGTTTTACAAAATTCGATTTCTAAAGGCTATGTGTGAATTATAAAAATTATAGCTTATTCTGCAAAGTAGTTCTGGAATTATGCTTAAAAACTACACATATTGCAATTTGTTCTGCAACGATTAAAAATAAATTTAACGTTTGGAGTTCAAAATTTTAAATCTTCATAATTCCTAAAGTGCTTGACTGGATGACTTCTCATTTGGTATCCTAAGATAAAATTAAAGGAAAAAGCCAAATATGATGTCAAAATTAGGTGTTTGTACTGGAAATTTCTGAGTTAGGTACAATTTCAGCATGAAGCTTATTTTTTTTTTAATGTAAATTGAAATAATATACAATTTCTTATTGAATAGCTATTTTGGTTGTTTTCTGGCACAATTTTGTAACAAAAATGCATGGGGTAGCTCTCTTTTTCTTTTGACTGACTGCACCTTAAAACTGCCAGATTTATTTAATAGTTTAACCTTTATTTATGGAATTGGTCATCATATGAAATTAGATAGCACTCAATTTAAGACGTATGTAGTTATTTGCACAGAGAAAAAAGAGTATATTGGGGTAAGAAAAGTCTTGTGAGAATGATTGATTAGAGAGAATATGTCCAATTATTGGAGTAACTTAGATAGTACTAATCCATTAGCCGAAGTGTCGTTGCACATATTAAGTGTACCTGTTACATAAATTTAATTATCTTTTTACTAAAACTCTTCTGAATAAATATATGAGCTTTTTTACACTCTTCATTATGATTTTTTTTTTCAGGGTTCATACAGAGTTGGGAAGAAAAAATCTAAGGAGTACCGAAAAAATCCAAGGAGTCCAAAAAATGTTAAGGATTTGCAATTTTTTGTTGCTGTTGTTTTTATGTACTGCATCGTTATGTGGTATGCACACTCCAATTTTTAATGGCCAATTTGGAGACAAAAACAAATTTTACTCTACTAAAATCTAATTGTTAGTGCTGGAATTGCACAGTATTCACAAAATATTGCTTACTGATTTTGTAAGTTTAAATACTAAATAGACAATCAACTTTTTTATGCAGCAACCAATGGTCATATAAATAGAGATTAGTCAAACCTCAAACACTTATTAAGTATATCACATACATGATACATCTTTAAAAAAATTTTAAAAGGTAAAAAAAAAAAAAAATGCTAAATGCAACATACAAGAAAAAATATAACAAGTTTTGAATTTATACTTTTAGAACAGCTGTAATCGATTTCGTTGAAGGTGAAACTTTGATGAAATTCATGTGTTTTTTGCGACCTTCTGGGGGAAATTAGTGTTTTTGCACGATCTTTTGAGGGAATTCGCATTTTATTTCTATTGGTTCACGAAATTGACGTTTTTTTTCGCAATCTTTTGATGGAAACCGCATGTTTTTTCTGATCCTTTGACAAAATTCGCGTGTTTTTCGCGATCCTTTGACAAAATTTACATGTTTTTCACGATTTTTTGTGATCTTTTGAGAAAATCCGCATTCTTCTCGATCTGTTGGAGAAATTCGAGTCTTTTCACAATCCTTTGACAAAATTTACTAATTTTTTCCGCGATCGATTGACGAAATTTGACAGTATTTTTTGGGATATATTTGCGAAAAACGTGATTTTTCCGAGATTTTTGGCTAAATGCCAAACATTGATAAAATTTAAAGTAAAGTACAGTGTTGAAAAATGGACTTTACAGACCTAATAATTGAAAAACGGACTTAGTGGGAGCCCTGCTATAAGATTATCCTAACCAATCAATGCTGTGCTTCAGATAATTGACGTGTATAAAGGATTTACCGTGCGTTTTACAACCCCGATTTTTTTCCCTCTGCCGCAATATCGCTTGCGTCTGAAGCCACAATACAATTTAAGGAGTTTCTAAGGAGTGGTTTGCTTATCTAAGTAGTTCTAAGTACTACTTGGGAATGTTTTCATTTCTAAGGAGTTTCCAAGGAGTCTGTGAGAACCCTGTTTTTAAAAAAAAAAGACATTTAAATTCAATATTTTAATGCAAAATGTTTTTTTTTTTTTTTTAAGAGTTGTAAGAAGCCGAAAGTTACAAATTTTTCTTTCTTTTACAGTAATCCATCATAACCAGTGTTGAATTCAGACACTTTTCTGCAGGAGGGATTTCTGTGACTCCGGGGGAGACATTATAGATTTCCAGGGGGGAAATTGCACTTTTCAACCATTAAAAGCATAAGATCTCAAATCTTCCAGGGGGGACATTTCAATGCTCCGAGGGGGATGCCCCCCCTGAATTCAACACTGATTATAACTAATAGCAATATAAGGTTTTTTTTCACAGCTATATTTAATTGAAGAATAAATGCCCAGGTGAATACCTAAAATGGGTATTTACCTTTAAAATGAATACCAGGGTATTTTACATCACTGTAGACATGTCGTGCATAACAGCTACAAATCATTTCCAACATTTTTATTACTGGATAACTGCAAACATATATTCTTTTTATCAATTTGTTGTTGCTTCCCTAATTTTCCTCATAACTAAACGTTTGGTGAAAAACATGTTTTTTACATCCCTGAAGTTTCAGAAGAATTCATAATGTATTTCTCTAAATATCCAACAAAATGCCAGAAATTGATAGTATCTTGTAACTTTTGACCATATAGTGTATATGGGTCTATCATCTTTTTTGCACTTATTTCCGTCCCTCGTCAAAATAATTAATCTATTTTAAATTTATTAATTGTACTTTTTATTTAACCAAAGATTAGCTGGACCATTAATCTAAGCTTTAGCAGAGCAAAATTTCAAGATAATTGTTAATATCTTTAAATTTTCGAGATAACATAGGAGACAAAATAGAAGTTTCTGTGAACATTAATATAGGAGGAAGTGAAAACATGGTTTTAGAGACTAAAAAGCGAACAACTGTTAGCGTATCTAAAACTTGCTATAACATCTAAATCATGCCAACAACTTTAAAATTATTTACATATTATAAAAAAACTTTACTTGCTTTTTGGTGCAAAGAATAATTAATTGACCCATATACTTTGCAGATAAAAAGGTGACATAATTATTAGAACTGTCACAATATTGTGATATTAAAATTTTCTGATGTTACAAAATCTGTATATGAAACTTCTGTCACTAAGTTAATGTAAGTGTTTAATGTGATAATTTAATGGGAACACACATTCATTTGCAGCAAAAATACTTTAATCACAAATATGAAATTGTATTTTCAGAGCATTACAATTAGAGTATTACAAACAACAAGTCTTCAAACAAGAAAACTTTTTATTATAGTGCTCATATCCTTCATACACAGTACATTTCATTCATATCCAAACGAAGATTAATTTGCAGTTTGCAGTCTTGTTTAAAACATTTATTTTCCAAGCATCGACCATATGAAACATTATCAGATACAAGAAAAATTTAGATATTTTAGGTAAGAATAGAAATAAAGAAATCTTGTCGCGAAAATTCTGAAAAATGTCATTATCTTTATTGAAATCAATGCTGAAAGATATGAATTCACACTTTAAAAACAGATCTGCCAACCCATTTAGTCATAGCTGAAAAATGAATTTGGAAACCTTCACCATTTAAACTTTATTATAAGATACAAACTGTCCTCGTATTAAAAAAAATCACAATAAAATTTCTTCTGCCATGTGTTCAGCTGTGGCTGCAACTAAACAGACCAAGATATTATAGTACAGTAGACTCGCTCATATCCGCATAGCTTGGAACCAGAGATTATGCAGATTTTAGAATTTTGTGGATTACATTTTTTAAACAGTAATTTAAATGTAATAATGCACTCAAATTATAATGAATGCTTACAATAAAGTAAAATATTAAAGTAACTAAGTAAAATAATAAAGTAAAATTATAAAAAGTAAGAAAATGATTAAAATATTAAAAGTAAAGATCAAGTAAATAATTAAAGCATAATAATGATGAAATATATTTTTTAAATTGAAACTCACTTTATAATTTATATAAAAATTGTAAAAATAAAGTTTTATTTCACGTTTAGCTGGACTTAATAACCAAAAATCTTGATTTATACATCTATGTATTTGGTAAAAATGATTGCGATCGCCACTGACATCAGTGCTATCTTGAATTTTTTTCAGAAATAAATTTGTACTTTCTTCATGAGAAAGCATCAGTTCAATCATATTAACCAGAATTACATGTTAAAATGTGTACAGAATGATATAACAGTAAAAAAATCTTGAATTCCCCCCCCCCCCCCCTACATCTTAACTAAGTTTCACTGTTTACATCTCAAACTATATGCAGATTTTATATTATTCAATGGAACTCACCTTATAAAGGTACACTAATAATTTACATAAAAATTGTAAAAATAACAGTCTTATTTCATGTTTAACGGGACTTAATAACCAAAAAACTTGATTTATACATTTATGTATTTGGTAAAAATGATCACGATCGCCAATGATATCAGTGCCATCTTCAATTTTTTCAGAAATAAATTTGTACTTTCTTCATGAGAAAGCATCAGTTCAGCCATATTAACCAGAATTATGTGTTAAAATGTGTACAGAATGATTTAAAAGTAAAAAAATCTTGAATTTTCTCCCTACATCTTAACGAAGTTTCACTGTTTACATTTGAAACTATACGCGGATTTTAGGCATTTACGGATTTGAGGAAGTCTACTGTATGTAGTGAAGACAACATTTTCCATATTTTGTTATGCTTATATGACATAACTTAGGATAATAATTTAAAGTATACTGAAAGTGGTATTAATTTTTGGCTTGGACTACACTTTAACTTCGGACTTAAAGTATAGAGCTGTGCAAGGTGACGTCACGAACAGGTTTTTGCTGCTGCTGTAGGACAGCTATCGCTACCTTTATCAATGCTTTTTCTATTTGTGTGTCCTACAGCTTTTTTCATTGTTCTCCGGTAAAAGTCACGTGATGTGAACTGCTCTATACTTCGTACTCTTTCCTAAAATATATAATTTTTTCTTGTAAAAGATGAAACAGGATTTCATGTGATTGACTCCTCGCCTATTAATGCAAGTTCATATTTTTTTTTGTGAAGGAGATGATGACGACTTAAGTTATTTTTCTGAGTAAATTTTTTACTACATATATTGCAAACATATGGCTTTTCTTTTGTGTGTGTACGGACATGTCGAGTTAAATGTCCACTCTGGGCAAATTTTTTATTACACATTTCACAAACAAAAGGTCTTTCGTTTGTATGAATACGAATGTGTGAATTTAAGTCACCACTTCGCCGGAATTTTTTACTGCATATTTCACAAATAAAAAGCCTTTCATTCGTGTGATCACAAACATGATTCTGTAAGGTAAATGCAGTAGTATACATTTTGCTGCATTTCTTACACGTAAAAGTTTTTTCATCACCATATTCGTGATCTTGAATGTGAGCAATTAATTCATACTTTCGTCTGAATTTTCTATTGCATATTTGACACACGAAACATTTTTCATCAGTGTGATCACGAAGGTGATTCATTAGTTTATATTCAGTTGTGTATTGTTTGCAGCAAAACTCACATACAAAAGTCTTTGTATCTACGTACTGATGAATTTTCAATTGATGATTTTTCACTTTACTTTTACAACGGAATCCTTTATTGCAGAATTCACAAGTGAAAGGTTTTTCTCCAGTGTGACAAAGAATGTGTTTCATTAAGTGACCTTTCTGAGTAAATTTTTTTCTGCATACCTCACATTCAAAAGGTTTGTGATTTATATGAATACGAAAATGGGTTTCTAGGGGAACCCTACTAGCAAATTTTTTAAAGCATACAGTACAACCAAATTGTTTTCCTTCTGTATCTACATCAACCTTTGAATTTAAGACATTCATTGTAAAATATGTTTGACCTAATACTACCTAAATAATGTACTTTATATCAATACAAGGTATTTACTAATAGTTTTCTAATATAAGTACAATAAAATAGTCTTCTTTCTGCAAGTACATCGACTTTTGAAGTTAAAAATTTCATTTTAGAAAATGTTTCACCTAATATAATCTAAATAATGTACTTTATTTCAATACGAGGTATTTATAAATAGTTTTTCAATATAATTATGGAAATGGTAATAATTGAATTAATGTTTGATTTTAATCTATACAATGTTAAGATATATTTTTTCTTTTGATTAATTATTTTAAAAAAATCTTAACATATATCGAAAACCGTTTTTACAACATATTTCATTGTAATACAATACAAAATTATTGATTGCTTTAGAAAAATAATTTTACACTGCAGAATGGAACATTACTTCTCCACATAAAAAACATTGTCTTGATTTATATTGTGTTAGCTAAAAACGTACTAAAAGCATAATTTAATGTCTTTGCATCTAAATATATATATATATTTCTTTCTACTGGAAAATGAAGCTATACTAAAACTGCCTTTTCAAGAATAATTCCAGTTAAATTTCTGACAAATATTTATTATTTTGTATAGAAAAGAATATGAATGGAGAATAATCTTAAGAAATGTTTATGAGACACATTAATAAGTTTGCATAATCTTTGGTGCAAATAATAAAAAAAAAAACAAGCTCAGGCAGTCCTTTAGCAGATTATGGAATTTCTTTCTTATAAGACTGAAGTAGTTTTAAAGCTATAATGCTACTTTGATGATCAAATAATGTGTCTTTAACTTTTTGTTGTCAATGAGAAAAATACAGATAGAGACACTTCAACAGTCTGACTTATCTATCTATATACGACAAATCGAAGTATTTTTGAGAGGTCATCTTTCTTCATCACGATCACACAAATTAGGCCAGAAATCTGCAATAAAGAAATTATAATAAATATCATTGCCTAATTTTGGATTTCATGAAAACATTATTATTAAATAAAAGTCAATTTCATCAAATGCATTCTTTATTAACTATACTATTGTTGCTTCATCTCAGGATGTTGTTAACCTGGAAAATACCTCTAAAGTAATAAAACAGAAAAGTGCTAGAAATCTAAAATAATGCCCATAAAAACAACCTTAAATTAAGGATTCGCCATTCTTTCTACTATCATGACCAGGGCTTGACAAGTGCGGTCGCCAGGTCACCACTGGCGAACGAGTTTTCTTTTTACCTGTCGACCAAGTTATTTAATCTAGCAGGTATTTTTTCTTGGTTCCTAGCAAATGAACAGAAACAGTATTTTTTCTGTTCCCTACAACTACTCATGCGCGAAAAGCAGTGATCTTCCTCTTCTCTTGTACTTTTAATGCAAGAACCGTTTAAAAGACATTTTCCATCTTATGCAGAGAAAACTCAATTCTCCACTCTAGCCAGTTAGCATGTCACGTGATTAGAACATGGAGGGAGGTGGTTTCAATAAAACTACGACATAGTGTCAATGCAGCCTCTTTGTCATCTAAAATTGGGTACAATGCTAAAAAATGCTCAAGTTTTTCTGTAAGTTTCAAATTAGATTTTTGTGTTCAAAATTAAAACTGATTAATCTATCACATTCATTTTAAAGAATAATAACATATAAGTGATTATAAGTAATTCATTTGAAGCAAATCTATAAAACTTAATTAAAATTCAGGCTCGTCAGTTTCATTAGAAAACTTAGTTTATATTATCTTTCTAAATTATGTACTATTCTAAATTATGTAACTAAAAATTCTAAACTATGCTTATTATTTTTCCCCCAATTAATTCATAAATAAAAAGAACAGTACCCAGTTAACCTGATGGCATTGAGCTCACAGGCTATTCACACTAATTGTATATTATACTCTTATTTCAAAGAATAATGCTTCTTGAAAAATAAAGAAATCGACAATAAATTAAGGAGGGATTAACCCCCCGTGCCCCTTTATACTTAGCCAATGAACCCCCCAAACTAATCAAGGAAGCCCCTTATCACAATGAACCTATACACAAAATTTGAAGCAAATCCGATAATTCTGCATGAAACACCCGTTTATCTAAATTAAGGGGAGGGGATTAGCCCCCCGTTTCCCCCTTTATAATTAAGCAATGAACACCTAAAACTAATCAGGGAAGTGCCTTATCACAATGAACCTATAAACAAAATTTGCACCAAAACGGCAAGTCTATCAAGAGTTATCGCGTTAGGTGCATACGTACAGAATCGGCAGGCACATTAGACTTTGATACCCTGTGAGCTAAAAAAGATCTTTGTGCTTTTTGAAAATCAACGACAGGAAAAGGGGGGGGGGGGGGGTGAATATTTTTTATGGCAACTAAAATTTTTTGCATACTACCAGCTTTATCAAATTTGTAAAGCCCTGATCATGACACATATTTTTTGGTACATCTACAGCAATACATTTATTTATACGGGTCTCTCGAAAGGGAGGGTTCCACACTTTAGGCTTGCAAAAGAAAAATGCATTTTTTTTTTTTTGCCTGATGGAAAATAGCTAACTTTAACCCTCCTCCCCGAGTTTCAGAAATAAATTAAAGTTTTGAAAAACAGTGGAATATGTGTTCAATCAATTGAAGGGAGACCTAATCTGAAATAAAAGATAGTGGTGGCTGGGATGCATGATAGGCAGCATGGTGGTTAAATTTTGAAATTTCAAATGGGAAAGGGAATCATGCCATATCAGTGGAAAGATCATTCAAGTCAAACAATTTAATAAAAGGATACTCCTATGATTTTTTTTAGAGAAGTTATAACTAATTACAATTTTAATTCTCGATTTCATGGAAAAGTGGTAACTTTTAACCTAACCCTATGCTCAAATTTACTGCCTTTCACTTTTTGGTAATAACAGATACTACATAAATTCATTCTTAATTGACTAAAATGTGACTGGAGAAATGTTACTACAGCCTTAGGTAATTCATTGCTACAGCTCTTTGATAAAATTAGATGGCCTCATGTAAATTATCGAATTCTAATGCCTTCACAGAAAAAAAGTTATTAGATATTAAATCAAGAGAAAGGAGAGACCAGGGTCGAAACTAGCTTTTTTTTCATGATTGCAAACATGAATTTTGGTGCCCTCCCCCTTCCTCCTCCAAAAAGTAAATTTACAAAGAGAATTTTACTAAGTTTCTAATAGCCGACTTATTTTTAAATTAAAAATATGTAATCATAAACGTAATATTGAACTATGTAGTCAGTTGTGTCAAATATTTATTCAATAAAACCTGTGAAACCCAAACCGGAATCAAAAGGAACAGGAAAAAATTCCGCATTATAGAGATTTCCTTCCTTAGCATGTATAACTCTCCATATTCTTTATTTTGGGACCATGTAAATTTTTCATTCAAGTCAAGATTCCGCTACAGACAGATTTTATTTTCACATATTTTACTATAGTTGAAGTATTACATTATAATTGAGTAGGCGTTTAAAGTCGTAGTGATATGAGTCACAATGTTTTAAGAACTGAAAAACCAGGATTTTCTGAAAGTATAACCATGAATTCCAATACTGTAAAATATATGTGTGTGCTATCTACAGCTAGTTTCATGGAACTATTGCTTACACCACTCTTCCTATTAATAAGCTGGTATGTCATATGTCAAGAGGCTTTCCTGAACCTAATGCTAATTTTTAAAATTATAATAGCAACTTGCAACAAAAAAAAAAAAAAACATTTTTTCACTAAGTACTTTATATTGTTAATTTTCAATGTTACGGATGCACCGATTATCCGGCACTCAAACCGAATATTCAGTCTGGCGGAATATTTTAATATCCGTCTGCCAAATGTGACTCGTTTTTTAAATTATAATTTTACCATTACCAGAAAAAGTTAGTGCAAAATTAATTTGCAACTTACAAACTTTATCCAGTAAAAGATATGTTAACAAAAAGAAATACTCATATATTTTCACAAAAAGGAAATTATATGGTTTATATATAAATGAAATAAAAAATAAATGTTTCCTTTGTACTACAAAACAAGATACTTTCAATAAAGGTACTTCTCCATTTCAATTCTGAAAACATTTACCAAAGGAAAAATAAGTAATATAATATGTATGTAGGAACTGGAAAAGGCACTTCAATAGGATGTTTAGTAATTATAAATAACCCAGATTTATAAGTAAAAAAAATAAAAGAAACAAGTGGGTAAGTGTGATTAAAGATCGCACAAAGGGTTTCGTATAATATTCCTTTCAAAACACTTTATACTTCCTTTAATAATTCCAAATAAATTTCATTTTTCAAAAAAAAAAAAAAAAAAAGTGAAGTTATACTCTGTTATATCTGTCATGTGGACTAAATGCGATATTAAAAAAAAAAAAAAATCAATTTCAAAATTAAACATGTTGTATAGAGACCTTCAAAATGTTAGACGTCTGATTAATTTTCTTTTTAATTCTCTAATGACGTCATGTTAAACTGATTAAATTTCAATATTTAACTGCTACAAAACGTTTGTTTTTAAGTAACTTTAATTTAATGAATTGAAATTTATTACTAACAATTGAATGACATAAAATTATAAAAAATTTAAGTTTTTCTTCTTTAAGCAAGGTATAAAATATAAATATTGAAATTAAAAAGGATAAAATATTCGGCCAGATACTGAATACTTGGTAAAATTTCATGCCGAATATTCAGTATCTGCAAAAATCAACATCCAGTGCATTCCTATCCACTGCCTTTTGAATATATATGGCAGGTGCTTTCATTTTCATAATATCATTATGTTTTACTTAATTAAAGGTAAAAATATTGACAATTTTGTTAAAATATCTTCATTAGTTATTAAATTACAAACAAAAATCCAGGCTCAGATTGGAATGAGGCACCTTGTAATTAGGAATGCACCGAATAGGAATTTTGTCTGAATACCGAATGTTTGGCCTACAGGTAAACCAAATATCGAATATTCAGCCAACCGTATAGTAATTGCTAAGTCAAATACCGAATATTCAGTTAACCGAATAGTAACTATTCGGCCAAATACCAAATATTCAGCTGGCTGAATACTTTTATATTTCAGAGTTTAAAAGTATCAAAAATTTAATTTTAAAAACAATTTTACATAATATTTAACACACATTCTTTAGTTTTAATAAAAAAGACCTTTTTACAAGCAAATTTTACACAAAAAAATCTATGTGTTGAGTTATTATTTAAGATAACAACTTTAAAAGATTAAAACTTTTTTAATAAATAAAATTTTTAATTTCATGGCTTCTTTTGTGAATTAAAATAAATGAATATAAATGCTGTTATATTCTAAAATACAAATTTTGAAGGAATTGGAGAGAAAAATTACTGTCATATCTTGTTTATTTGTCAGGAAGGGACTAAAGTAAAAAATAAATATATAATACATTCTATGCAAATGGTGGCAACTCAGCAAGAATAATGTTCCTTTCTTTTTGATTTAGCAAAAAAATTCTTAAATGTGCACCAAAGAGCAGTGTCTGGAGTGAGTAATTATTTTAGAGGTTGTAAACATACAGGTTGTTCCTAAAATCTTATAACAAACTCTCAGGTGATATAATGTGGTCAAGACAAACCTTTTTTGACCAAAAAACAACATCTCAATCCACTTATTCTATCAAAAATACAATACATTCAATCAAAAATACACTACAAGATGAAAGAGAAATTTTTATTTACAACTTTAACAATAATGAAGATATTTTAACGAGATTTGCATCATATCAATTTTTCTTGTATAAAATGTCATGATATCATTGGAAGTAACTGAAAGTTGGCAAGTGACACAGTCTAAGTATTGTCACCTGCATTCTGAATAAAAGAATGTCTAGCTTAGTGTTGTTTAGATATGAATGGTGGCAATTAATGGTTAATTTTCTTAAATGGCACTTTTTAAATAAAAAATAAAAAATTATAAAAGCATTCTCTTTTATTTAAATACGATTCTAACTACTCTGAATATCTTTATTAAATGATAGTTAAAAATAGCAGTTGTGTAAAGTTTTAAGAAATATTTTTTTAAAGAATTTTTTTAAGTATTCGGTTTGGTCGAATATTTCGATATTTGGTTTAGCTGAATATTCGGTAGTACGCCAAATACTGAATATTCGGTGCATCCCTACTTGTAATGCATGTATAAATTGTAAATTAATATCACTAGCTGATTGTAATTTTGAATTATTGAAGTAATATTTTTATGGAGGCAGGCAACGCTTAATTAAGATGTGTAAAGAAAAAAACAATAGGACATTAATTTTTTTTCACTCATTACTCAGTTATGAAATAAAATATTATGAGCTATAATACAATCATGTTTAAAATTATATTTTTATAAAATAGAAAAAGTTAAAAAAAAAAAAAAAAGAAAGAAAAAAAAAAAAAGATTTATCATGCCTTGCTTATATTTGATAATATTCATCATAAAATAACAACAGAGATGCACTTGTACATTTAAAGACATGTAATAGAGATATTAGATGAACAAGACATTGGAGACATTACACAGACATAAAAATAATATGCTAGTAAATCTGCAGATCAGGAGCCTCAACGTCAGCTCTAAAAGTCAGTGTTTTGTTTTTTAATCTCACTTTCCATATTATTTAGCCTCTTACAATCTCCAATTTAATTTTTTTTTATTACATACATATTTATAGGCATATAAAATACTTTGGAGGTTTCAGAAATTAGAAGCATTAAATTAAACACGGTTTATGCAATGATATTCTGAAATTCTGATGAAATTCTTATTCATTTAACTTTTTAGATAAAAAAAATAAACTTGTATTAAAATAATTCTTCATATATGTCAATAGAAGACAAAAATAATTTATTTTGAGAATAAAATATTGCAGCAAAATAGTGCGAGTTACTTGAATTTTACTATTGTGATATTCTTTGAAATATGGTTGCTAAGCAGCTAATAAATTAAAGAAGAGCAAATTAAAAAGAAATGTATTTTAAAATTTGTAAAAAAAATATGAAAATAAAATGTTTTATATTTCCCAAACAGATGCAAAATATTTTCCAATAATTTAAACAATTTCTAAATTCTAATGAATGTATCAGCAAATTTTCAAAGCTATTTGATACATTTAAAACCTCCATATCGAAAGTTTAGCATTAATAATTTTACGTTGAAATCCATTATTCAAATATGCGATATTCATTTCAGTTAAAAATGAAATTTGAAAATCGTCTGCATTCCCATAAGAAAGCATTATGATCTAAAAGAAATGTTCTACATTTTTCGAACGAATGAACCAAATGTAACTAAAAACTACACAGCTAGTTCCAGGTACCTCACCAACATGCCCACCAAAAATCAACCTAAATGGATGATTTTTATGGTAGTTATCGCGGAACAAACAGACAGACAGAAACCAAAAACTTTTTGCGTCTCCACAGTGAGCCTGACGTTTCGGCAATAACACACTTCGCGACTACATTTCTTTTAAAAATATACAACCACGTGTCACAGCACATTTCCCGAACATTCTCTCAGACTCTTCTCTCACAGGTTGTTGCCATTCAACATTTTTTTAAAGTTCTCTATTTTTTTTAAGTAATGGTAATTTAAATACAAAAATGTGAAGTCATTTTTCAAGTATCAATATTAACAAAATGAAAAAAATATATATTAAGAGCATAATTATTCAAAAAAAAAAGGGGGGGGGGGGGAACCCTGCAATAGCGGGATTTTTTAATATGAAAAAAATTATGGAAAGAGAGATATGTTTAACACAAAAAATTAATTCTATAAGGAGTGGTATTTTTAATGCAAAAAGAAAATTATTATGGAAGAAGCATTATTTGTAAAAGAAAAGTTACCCGTGGAAAGAAGTTTACTTGAAAATAAAAAATATTTACTAAAAGAACAGTTTTCCAACATAAAAGTAAAAACCTGAATAAGTGGTATATCTCTATTACACACACACACACACACAAAAAAAAAAAATAATAATAATAAAGTACACATAAATATATATTGTGCTGTCATCTAAAAAAAAAAACCCATTTTTTGAAATTTTTTCTGTAGAAAGTCTAATAAAGAATACATAGAAATAAAACATGGCTAAATTTTTACAGCTGGTTCTGAATAAGAATTTAATGTTGAGAATTTTTCATTTTACCTCTTTATTACAAAATAGCAGCCAATTAAGCAGGAATATGAAAAAAACCCACTTTTCAAAAAATAACCCAGGTTACCTGAAAAAAGACACACACCTGACATTATCAGCTGAAAATGAAGCATTTTCTTACCTATTAATGGTTTTAAACAAAAAAGACAAAAAAAATTATGTACATCATTCTGAAATTGTATTATAACAAGAAAATCTGTATAAATGAAGCTCGTGTTTTGTCAGAATTCTGCAAATGTTAATTTAAATTCTATTAAAACTAAATGAGCACTCTTTAGGTATTTTTTATATTTTATTATTCTAAATGACACATTAAATCAGGACAAAACAAAAAAATGACTTCAGTGAAATATTTGATGAAATACTGGATGTTTTTTTTTTGGGGGGGGGGGGGGGGGGGAACATTTCACTCGGGTTTTTTTTTTTTTTTTTTTTTTTTTTTAGAGGACAGCCCTATACTGTTTTATTACAGGGTTGGTAAGAACCTAAGTTTTTGTACTAAAGACAGCCAACCCTGATTTTTTTGGGATATTTGTGGGGCTTTCTGGGTTTCAGAATATTTGTCGCTAATATTATTTGAATGGAGTACTTTTATGCTGAATAAATGAAGGTGGAAGATACATTTTCCTCTCCTAACAATAAGCAGAAAGAAGTCCATCTAGTAGTTTTTTTAAAGTTTAAAGTACTTTTGTGGCAAAAATACTTTAGATAAAGTAACTTTTTAATTAGGAATAAGTTTCTCAAAACCACAAACACTGAGCAACACATTATTTAATGCAGTATAAAAAACAAAAATAAAACCATAAATTGCGATTCATAATCGAAAGGAACAACCATAATGTTAAATAAAGTAGGTGGCTTACGCTTAGTGCCTAATGTTACAAATGACATGGTTGTTAGTATATGAGTGTAGACACAGGAAGATGCTTTAGCTCATTCAAATAATGCCCCTCATCAACTTAGAGCTAGCAGCAATTCTATTAGCTAGCATAATCTATATAAATAAAAATGTTAATGTTGGTTTGTTCAAAATCTTAAATCTCCAAAAGTTTTACATCGATTGCTTTGAAATTTTGACACAAAGTTGCATTTGAATACTCGTGTGTGTTTGTATACCCACTATTCCTGAAATTACCTATCATTCCCGAATTTTTTCTGACACCCATCATGTGATATATCATTAGAAAACCCTATGACCACTCTTTCATATTATGCACTTCCTGTCCCCACTATTCCTGACCTCCAGGGGGCACTTTTCTGAAATATTTTGTTAGTTTTTTTTTTGTTGTTAATACGAGGGTTGTAAATTAAATAGTGGCTGCTTAACCTTGAAACTCGCGGAAGGGCGAGCATGCGCAAATAGGATATGGGAGCGGTGAGGTGGCGCTCTTGTCGATGTGTAGAGTGCAAAAAACAGTCGATCTGCTTAGAAGGGTAGTTGTTGTGTGGCGTTAAAGTGAGGAGTTTCGTTTCCATCGCTCTAAAGCATGTTTTCAAAAGGTGATCAGCGGTCGTCGCTTAAAATTGAGGTTGCCCGTGGCAAAAATGCAACAGAATGCTATCGAGGATTAGTGGAAGCCTGTGGCACAAATACTTTACCGTATAGGACAGTAGCACGATGGGTTCAAGCATTTCGTTCGGGTCGGAATGAGACTGCGGATTTGCAACGCACAGGTCGGCCCTCCATTCCTCAAGAGCAGATTGACATCCTGAGCGGTCTCCTTACCATAGACCGCCGATGGACTGTCCGAGAATTATCCTTAGTACCCCCTGTACTCCATGCAGTAGGGCGCTCTGTCGCTCACATCAACAATCAACACCTTGCCACTGGTCTACAACGGCTTCCCGACATTTGGCAAAAGGTTATAAGCTTTGCTGGTGATTACATAGAAGGAATGTAATGTAATTGTACCGGTAAGTTCATTAAAAATTGAGTTATACCTATGTTGCCATTACTTAATTTACAGCCCTCGTATTTTTTCCTTTTTTAATGTTTTAAATTTTATATGAGTTTGTTGACACAAAGTTGCATTCGAATACTTGTGTGTTTTGGTATACCTACTACTCCCCCTTCCCCAATTTCTTTCTTCTTTTTCAGTGCAATCGATCTGCTTTAGCTCATCCAAATAATGCCTCTCATCAAACTGAGATCGCCATACTTGCGGAGCGGAAGCAGTGCGTTGAGTAATTGCAAATCAAACTGAGGAAGAATGGGCATCAGCAAATGAGCAAAAATAGATGAAGAATAGCTCAAATACGTGCCGAGAAAGCAGCAGAGCAACATGCAGCGAGACTTGAGAATGCACAGTTGCGAGCACATTCTGCAGCTTGAGATCTGCTTTGTTCTCAACTGAATGAACAACAAACAAAGAATGATTTGGCCTGGTATTTGAATGAACTGAATCAGATTGATCACACTGAAAATAATATAGAAAGTTATAAAAAGGACATATAAAATTTCAAAACATTAAAAAAGGAAAAAATACGAACTAAAAAATAAAGAAAAAAAAACAAAATAAATAAAAAATAAATATTAAAAATAAAGGTCAAGTAAATAGTAATTAATGATGCAGTACTAAATAGGCATAATAATGATGAAATATCAATCATTCTTGTTTCCTTCAGCTTTATTAGCTAAAATTAAGTACGAAATCACAAAAAAATAAAATGATTACCGATTAAAACTGAAATTAAATACTGACGCAAAAAAGTAAGCATAACAATATAGCTGCAACAGTTACAGCCTGCAGGTATTATGAAGAAGCTACTGTTGTGCCATATTTTTACCTCAGATACGAAATAATTTACATCAGAATAGCAAAATAATGAAATTTTATTTCATATTTATATAGATTTAATAAACAATTAATGCTTGATTAATTAAAAATTGTCTTCGAAAAAAAATCACAACCTCCACTGATATTAGCGTCATCTTGAATTTTTTCAGAAGAACAATCATATTTTCTTCATGTAAAAGCTTGAATTTCTCCATATTAATCATAATTACTGCATTGCATATTACAGTGTATACATAATAATGAAAAAATAAAAATTAAATATTGAAAAAGGGGAAATGCATGAATGGAAAATAAACAATTCGGTTACAGTTTATATTTACGAATATTGTGTAGGATACAATATGGCAATTTTTGTTTTAGATATGTTAATTTACATCAAAACAATAAATAATGAAATTTTATTTAATAATTAACCAGCTCTAATAGCCAAAAGAACATGATTAACAAAACATTTAGTAAAAAAATATTGCAATCTCAGCCGATTTCAGCACAATCTTGAAATTTACTCCTTCAACTTGACTGTAAATTTCACTGTTTACATCTGCAATGATATGCGTATTTTAGGCGTTTACGGGTTTTAGGGAGTCTGTTGTATTTATGCATGCAACACAATGCTTATCAAGTAAAATAAATGAAAATTAATTTACTTTTATTTCCTTTTTTTTGTCCACACTTAAAACAGACTGCTTATGAACTATTTTTTAAAAATATACAAAAAAGATCCTGAAATACACAAAAATTCAATCAGTCACACAAATGACATGTCATAAACTTCAACCTATCTTCATCACAAACAGCAAAATAAAAAAAAACACCTCAACTCAACAAAACACCCATTTCCAGAAATCCAACTATCTGAAAAACCACAAACCCAATGATCTTAAACGTGGTTTATCGCCTCACCAAATTTAATGTCACAAAGTGTATCGCTTGTTCTAGGATTCAGCCCAATTTTTATTAGAAAAGATCCGGGCAAAATCCTAGAACAAGCGAGACACACGATTTGAAGATTTTTTTTTACATGTGCCAAGCACTGACGTGCGCAAACCGAAAAATCTGCCCCCTCCAAATTCTACCCAATCAGAATGTGTGCTTCCTAGGGCAAGATTTTTCACAAAGAAAACATCGATTTTATTCCGTTTTCTGACTATTTACAAAGTTTTAGCAAGTTTTTCTTCACGATTATTCGATTTTTACAAACTTTTAGCAATATTTTCCTCCGTTTTTTTATGTATTTTTACAAACTTTTAGCAATATTTCCTCTGGGTATTTCAATTTTTACAAATATTTAGCAATTTTTTTCTTCTGGATTTTTCTATTTTTACAAATTTGTAGTTATTTTTTCCTCCTTGCTTAAACTTTGTAAATTGTCACAAAATGGAATAAAATCAATGTTTACTTCGTGAACGAAATTCTCATAGGAACTGTGCAAGTAGTGAGTTCTCTGCCACAAAGCAAAAGCACACGGTTAGTAACTTACATATATGTACACGTCGCGTACATTAACCAAAAAAAAAAAAAAAAACCCTGGATGCAGCAGTTTCTAGAATGCATGAAACTCATACACTCAGCAGTTAGTAACTTATATATATGTATGCTTTGTGTACATTAAACGAAAAATAAAACCCCTAGATGCATGAAACTCCTGGTACAGAAGCCTCTAGAATGCATGAAATACATCTTACCAAATAAAATCAACAAAAATTCACTTACCTTTTGTTATTTTATGTTTGTATTCATCTTTTAATCACATTACAATTTAATCAGCATTAATAAACGTATACAACCAAACATAGCGGCAATTGTCGAATATTGAAATAAATGATCTTGTTGCCAAAACATCTACAGAAAAATAATGTTATCCCTGTAATAGTATATATATACAACACCTTTATTTCTCATATTTCTCTTTTTTTTTTTATATTTCACAGGAATTATCCTTCTATGGCATATGACAAAATGTCAAACCATTAAACTTCACAAAACCCATTCCAGAAACGTAATTCAACAAATCCGACATAACAATAAAACCAATCAAGACTTTCTTCTGTCTTTGCTCTGAGCTTAAAACCAATCCAATTTCCAGAACAAACAATAATAAACCAACCAATCAACCACAAAAGGTGTGGAAGAAACATAAGAAACAAACCGGTTGCAAGAAAAACTCATTTATTGCTTCGCCAAATTTGACAACGTCAACTGTCTTGCTTGTTATAGGATTTAACCATGATCTGAATTAAGGAGATAAAATTACACTAATGTACCAAATGTAGTCCACCAGAAAGTAGCAACCCTATATATTTTTTATAATGTGGAGATGAAGGTGCTTCTTAACTGCAAAATTCATTGTTTATGTTTGAGAAGTTGCACATTATAAAAAGAATTGCATTATATAGAATAGCTTCATAAAGATCTACTGTATTTTATTTTATTTCACTATGAAAAATAGTAGTTTATATAAATTATAGCAAATGAATAAATAATTAAATTTGTGATGTATCGAAGTACTTATTGCCTATTTTCTACTCTTTTTTATTTTGTCTTTAACTTTCATCAAATATATAAACATGCAAAATTTCATAGTTTAAACTGTATTTAGATGCAGAAAAACATATTAAAACAAAATAAGAATTTGAATTGCTAAAAATAATTATTGTGTACACAGTTATTCTAATTACAAAATCCAGAATCAGAGATTTAAGAAAATTATAATCCAAATTATAAAGCATACATTAAAAATCGTCAAACTTTTTAATGTAAGCTTTACATTAAAATTAAAACCATGGAAACATCCATGGTTTAAACCGTACTGTTCAAAACCCTTCTGTCTAAAACTCTCCAAAACTTTATTTTGTAGTTAAATTGTATTTTATCAGAACAATGCTAAAAGTTTAAAAAATTGTCAAGAAGATTATAATACAAAAATAACAATTTAGTATTAATAACCAAATTACCCTACAATATACCTAGTCAGGGATCTGTTTAGAAAGAAATTGGGTCCTTTGAAGGACCCTTCACAAAATTTTTCATTTCAAAACAGGACCCTTCACAAAATTTTTCATCTTAAAACAGGACCCTACACAAAATTCTTTGTTTTAAAAATAGGCTTTTTACAAAATTTTCCATCTTTAAACTGAACTTTTTACAAATTTAATCATTTAAAAGTAAAATCTGACCTGTCACTTTCACATATGTAAAGAAAATATGGGTATTTTACATCCATATATTTTCTTTAAAATGTATAAACAAGAACCTGAATATAATGATCATTTCAAATTCACAAAATTACGACTAGATTTTTCACAAATACGAAAAGCTGTTCACAATTTCACAAAAACAGGACCCTGGGAAAAAAGTCTGGACAGACCCCTGCTACTACCTAACAATAAAAATAACTTCTAGATTTTAAATTATATATTTCTGTTTTTTTTAATTACCCTATAATCTAGAAAAGGTAATTTACAATGAAACATTATTTAAAAGAAAATTTTCAAACATTTTTTTGCACAGAAACAAAAGCACCAATGTTAAACAAAGCTTCCCCCCCCCCCTCCCCACCAATACCACATGTGGTATTAGTCAACTCCCTCTAATCCGCAAACGCCTATAATCCGCACACTGTTTCAGATGTAAACAATGAAAATTTGGTTAGCTTTAACTTTGCGAGAGAAATACAAAATGGCGACAATTTGATCAATGATCAGCAGTCAGTTTTTCTCCCCCCCTAAATTTTTGCATTTCAATGAAGTAAAACTTATTTATTAAATGAAAAAAGAAAAAAAATCAAAAATACATGAGTCTTTTTGTCTGTCTGTTACATATTGTAACAAAAAAAAAAAAAAAAAAAAAAAAAAGCAAATTTTCACAGAATGGTTTGAAATTCATTTTGAAAAAGAAGGCTACATGCATTGTAGTACAAAAGTCAGTTTACCTATAAATTGTAAAATATTATTGCTCTTAGACAATTGTGCTGCACATCTAAAATTATGACAAAAAGACAATGTCTCTACATTAGTTTTACCTGTAAATACAAATTCTCTTATTCAGCCAATGGATCAGGGAATTATCCGTAGCATGAAATGTCAATACAAAATGAAATTTATGTGCAGAATTATAACCCTTGATTTAGTGGCTAATATGGAGGGGTATAGAAGACAATTTACAATTAAGGGCTGTATTTTTCTCTTTGGTGATGCATGGGACTCTATATGCAAAGATACTTACTTTAGTAGGTGCAAAGCGTAATTTGTTACCAGCATGTTTATTTATAGACAGTAATGGTGAAGATGTTGACTTTGGTGGCTTCAGTTTGGATAGTGCTAAACAGTAATATGTGGAAAAATTCACTAACATGAAACTAAAACAACAGATTTTACTGTGTCTGATTTCTTGAATGGATATCCTCTCAAGATAAAGCTCCAATTACAGAGAGTTTCAGAAATGATAACATTATAAGTACTACTCTGTTAAACTCTACTGAAAACAGGATAATTCTGACACAGAGTATGATGATGATGGTGAAAAAGTAACTCTTGAGCAGATCTTGGATATGGGTTACAAATATTTGAATTTTCTTCAGAAAGAGAGTTTTGTCTCCGAACAAGAAATAAAAGACATAGACATATACACACATAGACTCCAAGAAAAAAAATGCTAGACCAAAAGTCAAAAGTTCTCAAACAAATGACAATTCATACTATGTTTGAAAGTTGTAAAAACAAACAAAACAAATTATAAAATAAAATTTAAATAATTTTTTCCTTAAATATGTGATTTTTAATCAAATAACCCAATGTTTTACAATATCTTACCTTTTTATCAATTAATTTATTCATTAATAATTAATTTACTGTAAAATTACAGGAGAAAAAAATGTAAACAAAGTAATGACCTATAATCCGCAAAATTCTATAATCTGCACAACCTTTGGTCCCAAGCTGTGCGGATTAGAGGGAGATAAGGACAAAGATAAAGAATTTCTGGTACTTTTCGGTTAACCGGGCGCCAGTGATATACATACATGTATTATATACACACAAACACATATATATCTACACATATCTACATATACATATATATATACACATATATGTATGTATTTACATATGTATTTATATATATACATATATCACTGATGTCCGGCTAACCGAAAAGTACCGAATTTCTTATTATTATAACTCAATTTTAACAGAAACAGAACATTTTATGTTACACAGATATTGGAAAAGTTTGATATTTTTTTCATTTAGTAAAGAATTAAATGAAATGTCAGTAAAATATATTGTGAGATATTTATATTTATTCAATTGTTTAATAAGTGTGCAGTAGTTACATGTGGAATTTTGCCTTTTTTTAAGGTTTTGGTTGCTTTAGTACAGCTTTGGACAGTAAAACCAACATGTCCTGTCCAAAACCAGTTTTGGGCATCCAAAACTCTAACCCTGCTATAAATAGCCGCAAAACTTTCTGATCTATAGAAATACAATTTGCCTATTTTTTTTTTCTTTTTCTTGTCATAAAAAATATAAACATACAAAATTTCTCTAAAACTGTACTTATATGCAACCGTACATATATTTAAATTAAATTTTTCTTAAGTTTCAATGATCATACATTTTTTTTTCTATTATGGTTAAAAAATAATTAAAAAACATTTTTGCTGCAAAAAAAAAAGTCTGACTTTGATAGTTTGATTAGACAAAAATCCAGCATGCTGCAACCAGGCTACTGGTCCATTTGCCAAAGAAAATAATTTATGCCATTGTAAACTAACAAAATTTGAGGCTTTTTTTCTCAAGACTACCTGGGTATTATAATACTTTATGGCTTTCATATATGAAAAAGAAAAAAATAACTAATATAGGGTGAAACCCCCAGTTATTGACACCTAACCAGTATTTACTCAAATAAGCATTGATTATATAATTATAGTTGTATTATACAGGGATCATTCTAGAACATGAAAAAGGGCAGGGTGCACATCACATAATAAGGGCAATTTTGTTGAAAAGGGCACATCATTTCATAAAAAGGGCATTTTTGTAATAAGTGCATATACCAATATACTGGTGGGAAGGAAAGTCTGGCAACAGCTTAAAGTACTCCTTAATTTAAAAAAATCCCTGACGGCTCGGCCTACAGGCACAGGTAGATTTCGAAGACGCAGACCGTGGGGCGCCTGTTTGTCGGGAATTGCGGAAGAAATGACCTTTTTACGATGATGCGGCAGTTGGAACCGCCTACTTCGAAACCTAACTTGTTTGCAGGCGGAATCGGCAGGGATTTTTTTGTTTTTAATTTTTTTTTTGCTATAACGGTTGGTCCTATAAACAACTTGTCAATATAAAAGTTTTAAATAATATTAAGAGGATTAATAATAAATTTAAGCGGATTTAAAATCTTGAGAATTGGCGAAGTTATGAATTTTTTTCTTCTAAACCCCCTTCCCCCCCCCCCCTTAAGGCAATTTTTAATTATATCAAAAATCAGTCATACATAAATTTTCGGCCCTTTTCCTAGAAGTAATAATAACTTCAAACGGATTCGATACGTATCATAAGTAAGAAATTATGAGCTTTTTTCTGTTTTCACAAAAAGCCCCCCCCCCCCCCCCTGGTTCGATTTTGTCCATTAACGAATTTGACCGAGACTGTATGCCCCTTCATTTTATGTATCAGTTTCGAAAATATGTGGGAGTTGGAACCGCCTACTTCGAAAAATAACTTGTTTGCAGGCGGAGCCGGCAGGGATTTTTTTTGGTTTTAATTTTTTTTTGCTATAACAGTTGGTCCTATAAAAAACTTGTCAATATAAAAGTTTTAGATAATATTAAGAGGATTAATAATAAATTTACGCGAATTTGATATCTTGTGAATTGACGAAGCTATGATTTTTTTTCTTCTAAAACCCCCCTTGGGGCCATTTTTAATTATATCAAAAATCTGTCATACATTCATTTTCGGCCCTTCTCCTAGAAGTAATAATAACTTTAAACGGATTCGATATGTATCATAATTAAGAAATTATGGGGTTTTTTCTGTTTTCACAAAAAGCCTCCCCACCCTCCCCCCCTTGGTTCGATTTTGCCCATTAACGAACTTGACCGAGATTTTATGCCCCTTGATTTTATGTATCAGTTTGTAAAAGATTAATGCAGAATTTTTCCAGTTATCGTGGTCAGAAAAAAGTGACATAGATAGATAGATAGATAGATAGATATATAAAGTTTTGAACTGGGGGTGGTTTTGGGTTCTGGGAGTCATGATCGGCGTAGATCTGCAAAAATTTTTCAAAATTTCCAACTTAGGTGAGAATGTAATAGGTAGTATTTCTTACGAAATCTACCTAAAATCGAATAACATTTCTAATTTCCATAACTTCACCCTTTGAATAGTATTAAAAATAGCAACAAAATGAAACTTATGTTCTCCATTTTTTTTGTAAAACTGTTTACTATATGTACAGTCATTTTGCCCTTTTCCTACGATATTCAAGAATCTCTCTCTAAAATTTTTGTTCACCAGATAACTTTTTCCCAGTTATAGCAAAACTGGTTTTAAAAAAGCTACAAAATAAAAGTTATAAAGCTACTTTTCAAGTTTTTTATAGAACTTACATAAGTTATCATGTGGTCAAAGGCCAGAATGCCTGATCTAATACTATATTTCACTAGACAAGGTGAAATTAATCAATGACGCTTAGTTACCCTTTATGTCTTGATAAATGGAAAGATGAATCACTCAAAGTCAAAGATTAGACATACCAGGGCACTTCACACAGAAATAAAGAGGGAAAGAGGAGTACTCTCTGATGTACTATACTAACATTCTAAAAATAAAAGATTGGTAAATAATTTTTGAAAGTACAAGGCAGGATTCTACCCAAGAATAAAAGGGGCAAGGAGGGTAGAATTATACCTGGAAAAAGGGCATGAGGGCGGGCCGCCCCTCTGAAACTCTCTAAAGTGATCCCTGTATTATATATACTAACATTAGAATATTATGTACTGACTTATTATTATATACCAACATTATATACTAATTACAATTCATCGATACACAATATACCAACTTTATATACAGTAGACTCAAATCCGCAACCCTAAAATATACAAACGTCTAAAATCCGAACAGATTGCAGATGTAAACAGTGAAACTTACAGTTAAAATACAGAGGAAAAATTCAAGATTTTTTTTAATTTTGATGTCACTTCAAACACTTTTTAATATGATTAAACTCAAGCTTTCTCTTGAAGGAAGTATAAATTTATTTAAAAAAAATTCAGGATAGTGCTGATATCAGTGGCAATAGCATTATTTTTATCAAACACATTTATGTATTTATCAAGCTCTTTTGAGTCTAGCGAAGCATGAAATAAAATTGTTATTTTACAATTTTTAAGTAAATTATTAGTGTACCTTTATAAGGCGAGTTTCATTGAATAATTCAAGAAAAATTTATCTCATCATTATTATGCATTATTAATTATTTACTTGACCTTTACTTTTCATATCTTAATAATTTTTTTAATTCTCTTAATTTTTATTATTTTACTTCAATATTTCACTTTATTGTATGCATTCATTATAATTTCAAGTGCATTATTACATTCAAATTACTGTTTAAAAAATATAAACAAAACAGTGACCAGAAATTCACAAAATTCTAAAATCTGCAGAATTTCTGGTCCCAAGCTATGCAGATTTGAGGGAGTGTACTGTACTAACTACACTCTATCGATACACAAAAATTGATCACATTATGTGTTCCCGACCTCGAAACCTCCCTTGTAAGGGTAACAGTGGAAAGAGGTGGGTTAAATTGTGTCATCACAATTAAGTTTGAAAAAGTGTTAGGTAGTTATTGCTTGCAAACAGGATAATAAAGTTTTTTAAAAATATGTATTTTCATTCACATACTAATCAACTATTTTATTTCTCCTTTTATTTTAAAATACAATGGTGTGAGTGAAGGGTCCACCACTGCTTGACGCGTTTTAAAAAAATCGCCAAATTTGCGTGTTTCTGCCTGTTGTCTCCCGGAGTGGCAACCTCCAGAAGACAACAGGCAAAAGTGGGCAAATTGAAATGGCAACAATGAAAATAAAGCAAAAATACATATTTTAAAATATTTAAAAGCAAAATAATGTCAAAATAACATTTTTAAAAACACAGATTTTGTGTTTAAAAAAAAATCAACTTTTTGGAACGGTTAGGTTTAAACTCACCTGCTTTTGTGCGGAGTGTTCCAAAAACCACGCAAATTGAAATCGCGAGAATCAAAATAAAAGCAAAAATACATAATTTAAACCATTAAACAGCAAAATAACATCAAAATACATTTATGAAAAAAACAAAAAAAAAAACAATGATCTCACTTACCTAGAAAGCTTTAAAAATAATAATTTTTCTAGAGAATTTGAGGTCTATTTTTTTTTTACTTTTTTGTCAGGAGGGCGGAGCCCCCCCCCTGAAATCATATTGCATAAAACAAGGTCAAATTTCAAATAAGAATAAAAAATTATCAAAAGACAAAAGAAGTAACACACATTTACTTAATACAAAACAAACCGTCTTTTTAAATTAGGAAATGTAAAATAAGTTTTCTTTAAGAATCTGATACAGCTTTGATAGCAAATAATAATTTTTTTCTGTTAAACGTAGTTAAATGACTAAATTCAACGTAACTAAATTGCGTTCAAAGCAACTGCTATACGGACAAAAGTTATATCACCTACTGTAGAATAAAAAACAAACTTTTTAATTTATAAGTACTTAATAAATGAGCATTTTTAAGGAAGTATACTAGATAGATATCACATTTAAATTTAAACAAATAAAAGGAAATTTTTAATTTATAAACAGCAATCGCATTTTAAAAATGCAGCCGCCAGTGAAGGTAGAATTCAAATCAAACTCAAAAGGACACTTGATGATTGGGAAAATTCCAGAAGTTTCTCTCTTTTCATCCAATCAAACAGGCGAAAACAAAAGATCGAATTGAGCATGCACAAAAAAAATGATGCTCTTGGAGAAATTTCGATCGGATGAAGAGAAATCTCCACAGGTGGAATTAGGAGGGTTGCAAGGAAAAGTGTGCTATTGCACACGCCAAAAGAATAGACGCCAAGCAGTGATGGATGCTTCACTTTACCCAAATACAACAGCTATAAAAAACAAAGCCTGTACGATCTTGGCAGTTTAAAGAGTAAATATGTTGGCAGGTAATAGAGAATATATATTCTTTTTTGCACAGATGTCATACTGTTTCCCTCAGAATAAAAAAGGGCAGGGTGTTCCTTCAAAAAAGGGGCCAGGGGTCAATACAGGGGTTTTTTTCTTGAGGCCCATTTTGTGAAAAATATAAGTTATTTTTGAGAAATTTATTATATTTTTGTGAAAAATAACATTTTGTAATGAACGTTTAAATCCAGTTATTCTTTGTTTCTTCAAATTCGAACGAAGCATTTAACAAAAACTTTTTTAAATCCTTTTGCTGAAGTTTTCCTTTCTGGTGAACTTGTTTTGATACAAATTACACATTTTAAATGTCACAAAATAATAAATAATTAATAAATAGTGAGTTTTATGAAATAGAATTTTGTGAAAGGCCCTATTTTATTAAAAGGAATTTTGTGAAGGTGCTCATTTTATCAAATTGATTTTTGTGAAGGGGGTTTGATTTTATTAAATTGATTTTTGTGAAGGGGTCTGTTTTATTAATTAGAATTTTGTGAAGGGCCTCTAAATAGGCCCCAAATTTAGCCTGGATCGACTTTTGGGGGCACTTCAGCTGAACAAAATGGGCACTTTTTTATGAAAAGGACTTTTTAGTACTTTTCGTAAGTAATAGTTTAATTATTTTAAAGTTTTCTTTCTATTTTAATATCCACACATAAACATATTTTTCTATTGAAAAGTATTTGTAAATATTATTATTTGGCCTTTTTTAAATCTGGCAATAGTAGGTAAAAAAATCGGCTAGTTCAAACTATGAATTAAATATTAATTCAGCTAATGAAATTTTAAATAAAAGATCCTACAAACTCTACAAAATTGGTCGAATTAAAAAAAATTATTAGACTTTGCACACTACAATCTAGTCAAATATGTGCCAGCAAAAAATGGTTAAATTGCTATGTATAGTTTGTGATCCAATAAAGCTTATATAACTGAAATAAATTGACCAATTTCAACATTAAATAGCACTCAAAATAATTTTTAGATTTAAAAACTGTCTGTTTCAGTGTGTCATTCATTCATATCTCTATAAAACTACCAACTTCGTGTTTTTATAAGTAATACTTTATTTAAAATAAGTCAAGAAAGAGCACCGGTTACTTTTTTTAGAATAGAGAGAAATGTCGTTACAATCCTTTTTAATATCAAAAGTGCATCATTAGTGAAGTGTGCCTATCAAACAAAAGTAATATTTTATTTCAAATAAAATGTGAAACATTACAAATATGGATTAATTGCCTTTTATTTCAATAATGTACAGATTTTGATACTGAATTTTTTTTTTTTTTTTTTTTTTTTTACTAAAAAAATCTGATTAAAAAAAATTATTATTCTAAAAACACATTTAGTTGAGATCAATTTGTGCGTTGAAGTTTTTTCGTGCATTTCTATGCTGCCTATCCACTACCTGCCCTCCCCTTCCCCTCCAAAAAAGTCATTTATTTTAGGAACTTTTTTCTGTAAAACAAAATAATTTATTTTAAAAAATCTTAATATTTACTACACTATAAAAGAAAATTCTGGAACACAAATTAGTCATTTTTTCTCACAAATTTCAATACAGCGTTCTAAGAAAAATAAATGTTCTTTCGCGACAGATATACAAATTGCTCTATTGTTTGCCGCAATCGATTGACAAATTTAGCGATTTTTCTCTTGCGATCAATGGATGAATTTCGCTATTTTTCCCATGACTGACTGAATAGTTTTGTGATTTTTCCCACAGCTGACTGACGAATTTTGGGATATTTTCCTGCTACTGATTGCCGAATTTTGCAAGGGGGGGAGGGGGGGAGTTTTTGCGACCAATAGGCACATTTCCAGATTTGTTCCGCATCTTGATGGCGAAACTTGTGGGGTTTTTTCATGCGATCGTGGATGAATTTCGCAATTTTTTTTCCTTCAACCAACTGCTGAATTTCGTGATTTTTTACAGATGATCAATTGACAAATTTCGCAATATTTTCTTGCGACCGAGTGACAAATTTTGCAATATTTTCCTGTGACCAATAGACAAATTTTGCAATATTTTCTTGCGACCGATAGATGAATTTTGCGATAATTTTCCGCAACCTTTTTGTGAAATTCGCGACAGAAAATTTTTGCAAATCCAAAATAATCAGGGCACATTTCCAGCTATATAAAAACGGGCAGGGTGCATTTATAACTATAAAAAAACGGGCAGGGCTCTGTGCCCTCTCAAAAATGCTTGGGGAAACACTATATCATATACGCACCACATTGGCATGCTTTTTTCCCCCGCCAATTTTGCAAAAACTTTGTTTTTGAATATTAGTTAACCAATAGCATGCAATAATAGCACGTGATTTTTTTATTTCAATATAAAAATAAAATAATATAGTAAATGACATAGCTTCTATTATTTTAAAAAAGGAAATAAAAATAAATAAATGATAGTTTGATATAAATAAATATTGATAAACATAATAAAAATAATTTATAGAATTACAATAAAAAATAACCGGGTTACCATAAGAGGCATAAAATTGCCATTTTGTTGCAATCACGCCAACGTGGTGCATATGACATCTGTGCCTTCTTGTTTTTATGTGTAAAAGATCTGACATCACAACAAGGGAATGGTGTCATTCAGATTCAGTCAAAAATATTCGGTCAAAACAAAATCATTGTGGAACTTTTTTACAAATGGTGCTTAAAACTATTTAAGAGTTTGTAATTCATTAGGCATTAAAATTGTCGGTATTAAGTTCTTTTTATATGTAAAACGCCCTTTAGCATAATTCAAAAATGTTTTCTACATAATTAAAACGCATTTAAGTCTTTATAATTAAAACTATAGAAAGTAATTGTAAAAAAAAATCAGTTCTCAAATGATCAAAAATACGATTCTTTCGTAAACAAATAAAAAAAAAACTTTTAATTTTAAGCAAATTTAAAGAAATAAATTTAGCTGAAATAAGAGTAACTTTAAACCATTCATATGCTGATTTCTTTAGCTATAAAAACAAGTTATCAAACTCTACCTTCAAACTTTGGAAAGCTCTTAAACAATATCAATGTTTCCAGTGTTTTAAAATAAATAAATACGTAAATAAACAGCAATCCAAACGCTTTTCAGACATGCATCAAGTGGAAAAAATCAAAATGATTACTTCTTATCGCTTTATGGGATCACGATACGATATACAACAGAAGTCGAAAGTTTTAATCGAACCATGACTGAAAATTGAGTGTTCGTGAACGGCGATGGGCTTGCTCGCAAGCAAAGGAGAATGGAACATATGGAATTGATCTTTAAATGGATATCTGCAAAAGAAACAGTTACAGTGATCTTGATGACCAGACGTTCATTGAGGTCACAGGTAACTAAGCGAGGCTAACGAAAAAGACAGGTTACCGCGGTACATTCTACTTATATTTTTTACTGACCGTTAGAGTGACGTGTGCTCTATTCGTACGCCTTCATTGGTGCATTCGAGCAACACGTGACTCCGACGGTCTGTAAAAAAAGATATGCGTAGCCTCGTCACTGAGTCACGTTCAGATCTAAAAAAAAAATTCCCAATCAAGTTTTGCCATCTGGCAGGAATCGTGTTTGGCGAAAAACATCAGAAGATTTTGGATAGGAATGTGATTCGATGACAAAAGAATTTGTATTTTTTTTTGTCACTTATCATGAAAATTAATAGAAATATATTATTATTATTTTTTGTGGAATACTAACCTGAGTTATTTTATCTTTTAACACCTTGGGTACATTTGACGACTGAGCCTCATCATCAGTATTGTCCACGGATTTTTTTAATTTTTTTTTTAAAATTCAGAAATTTCGGATTTATATCAGAAAATTCAAACAGTACTTCTCGTTTCTTTTTAATCAGGGAATATTTGTCAACAAATACAGAAAAAACACTATTCCAAATTTCTGGTGCGTCTGTTCTGTATGTTTTTTTTTTCAAATAAATCTGTACCCAAACTGTTAATGTGTAACTACCTCCCCCCCCCCTTTTTTTTCATGAACCGAAAGAGATTACCATTATGCAATGCGTTGCAATAGACTTTAAGGGATTTAGATGATTATTTACTGCATAGAACTAGATGGGAGTACCAAAACCCGAGCTCCCACTGTCCCGCTACTACCGAACACTCTAGTTTTAGTTCTAATCGCCACCACTGCAACACCGGTGGCGCTACCTTGCGCCAAAGATGGATATACAAGAAAGAAAAGACACTCACGTGTTAGAAGATGGCGCAAAGTAGTGCCACCGGAGTTGCAGTGGTGGCGATTAGAACTAAAATGTCCGATAGTGGGCGGTGTGCTCCGCGCTCAGGTATTGGTTCTGCTTTCATGGCGATCGCGGCAGTATCACAGCAACGGAACTTTCAGAAATTTTCAATCCTGTCAATAAAGAAACTCAAAGTGATGAAATATGTTAATTTTTTATGAAACTAATCAGATTATGTATTTATTTTAATTTTTAATCTTTGTTATTTTCTGTTTACTTCTTATAATTTATAATGGCATGAAGAATATAAATATTTTAAAAGAGATTATTTTCTGAAACAGTGACTATATTTTTTAAAATATAGAATGTAATGTGTTCAACAATGTTATTTAATTGAATATTTATTATACTAGCCGCCACTGGCGACCAGTTTGGTCTCCCTTAAATGTATGTTAAGCATTGTAACACGTTACTTTTATTCATAATTTAATTTTTTTCCTTAATCCTTCGCCAAACCGAAAGATTCTAATAGACAAATCAAGAACTTTTGCGATCATGGTAGCATTTTGCATATTTTTTGTTGTTATGTATTTCATAAAACCGCTTAACCCACTTAAGCATTTGTCCTTCATGTCCGTTTGCTTATCAGTTGCAATATGTTCGCTAAGGCGGAGATTCTTAAACATATTAAGTAATTTTTCGTAATTGGGTCCATTGCCAATTGGCGTATTTTAGTTAATACGATTTGGTGCAATGAAGTCTATTTTGTGAAAGTCTTTAATGATATCCACATTTACACTGAACCATATTGTTGCTAATATTTATTTTGCTTTTCGTTAACTTTGGCTGTAGACTCGATTGCGAAAGATTATAAAATCTATCATTATTCTCATCTAAAACGTCTTGAGTAATGTGCCATAATCGGGCTACATATTATTACACGTAATTTTTGAGTATGGTTTGGTGGAAAATTGAACTTTTGAAGGCCAGTTTTGATAATCGCATTCCCTTTAAACCATATTTTCTGTCAGGACTTTTGGCCCATGACATACAATCTCATTAAAATTCACGAACTTCCTTTTAGATGCCTTGTACGATTTTGTTTTTCTCTGCTCCCCTTTCTTGATATAGTTCAGGAGTTTTTATAATAGCGTAATTCTCTTATTTCGGCATGTCTGCTTAATGTCTACTGACTATTAAGATTCGTAACAGGTAAAATACGCCGCGCCAACATTGGCACCTATAATTCTAATTACAGCAACCCGTTTTTTCTCTCTATATTGTAACTCTATAGTTAATATTACGTAGTAGAAATATAAGACTACTGAAGACGGTTCTATTGATATAGTATATATAGATATGTATAGTATATTCATGGGTATATAATATGTGATTAGAATATATATATCTAATATTCATTCCGGTGGATATAACATACCCCAAATAAAACTTCCATCGTAAATGTCTAATCTAAAAACCATCAATATAATTTTATATGTTTAGTAAGTGTATATAAAAAGAATTTTCTGTATTATTTTATCTTAATTCTATATTATTAACCATTTTTAATGATGGGTCCTTTTGGGTACAGTTGTCGCAGAAGCACCGGGGTATCATTTTGGCGCCAAAATGGCGATTTTATGCCTGGCCAACCTGGCGTTTTCGGCTAGATTTTGCTTCGTATGGCAACCTGGTAGAGCAGATTCCGCATGCTTTATAATAAATTAAATATTGTGTGTTTTATAACAAATTAATGATTGTGTGTGTTTTTAAATAAAATTGTGTGTTTTTTAAAAAATATAAAATGACTTATTTCATAATAAAATAAAAGTAACATGCTGTTTTAGCAATCTCTAACAGGTGTCTGAAAATGGGATTTTCTCGCCAAGATGGCGCAAAACAAAAATCGCGCCAACCCCGGAGCGTCTGCGACAGCTTTTCCAATTTAAAATGCATGCCGTACACATTTTTCATTTAAAATAGAAAATAGATAAATAAAAAATAGGTACTTTTCCGTTATACGGACACCATGAAAAAATGTATGCTAATGCATAATGTATGTAAATGTATGTATTAAATGTATGTAAATGTATGCTTGGCGACAATGGTGTCCGTATAACGGAAAAGTACCAAAAAATAATATCATAAATCAAAACATTTGATTTCAGAATCAAAGTATCGTTTCTAATTTGAACACGTGAAGAATAAAAGCTGGTATTGGCGATTTTAAAAATGATATTGGCGAGATTTGCACCCAAATAACATAAAAGTACTTAATGATGTTATGTATTTTATAAATGTATATTAAATTACTATTTGGAACTTGATTGGTCATTAACAATGGTAAATATGATTGGAAATTAACAATCATTTTAGGTGATCTCTCTTCCTGCCACGTATAATACATAAATATCAAATTAACTGACAATTCGTTTCGAAATTTGATTCATTAAATATTATTACATGACTTGTATTTGTTTACATTCAACTTTGTCAAGAAAAGATTCCGAAGGAAGTTGAGTTGTAAAGCACTTCATCAAGCAGAATTATGGTAAACTTTGATGGTCTTACAGGTCCTGGTGCAAATTACTTTTTTGACACCAGGCAGCGCTCCAAAAAATCATTCATGGAAAACTTATTTTACGAACGATTATCTCCATGGTTTAATGGTTTAATATTTTAAAACTTCACGACGAATGAATCTTTTTTTTTTTTTTTTTTTTGTTTACTTTCATGGATAGAGAATTTGAACTGCGAAGCTAATTTCAACTGAAGTTATTGCAGAATATATACCTAATTGAACGTAAGTCATCTCTCAAATATTAATTTATTTTGAACGATCTTTCTAAAAATGTAACTTTTATGCAGTTTCCTTCGAAAAATAATTTTGAATAAAAATGGCCGCCTGGCATATGAAAAAGTGATACGGGCATCCCGGAACTGTTGATGACAGTCACATGACTTACGGTTTTATTTTATTATATGAGGTAAATGTTTACAACAAATAGTTTTTACAAAAACATTCGTAATTTTAAATTATAAGAAGTGAACAGAAAATAGGATTAAACATTTAATGAAATACTTAATCTGATTACTTTTCACTAAAAATTAAAATATTTCATCACTCAGCGAGTTTGTTCAATGACAGTGTGGTGAACTTTCCGTTGTCATCCACCAGTTGGCAGGAAAAAATATTTGTTTTTGTGGCAACAGTGTTTTCAAGAACTTTTACCTTCACGATATGGCAACAGGATAAGTTGTTGACACTCTAGACTGTTTTCCCTACTTCGCTTGCAGCGACTCACTTTTCGATATAGATATGTTAATAGGTCGGAGCCTGGTGAGCGTAGTTTTTCCAGCTCTACTTGTGGTTTAAATTTCGGGTTTGAAGTTAGTTATTTTGGTAGTGGTAGTTGTAGAATACATTAATAGTCGGGGTATAGTGAATTTTTATTTGTTTACATTGTTGTCAATACTGGTGATACTGATAGGTTGGTATTATAGACTTTGAAACGGCCGGTGGGCCTCAGTTTCCCTTCCACAGCAATGGCGGGTCTGAGTTCAAGATAAAAGAGAGTCCTGTCATAGACAGAGAGGAATATAAGAAATATAATTGGAATGATGCTAGAACAGCAGAAGAACAAATATCCATAATATCGGAATTGAAAGAATATGTGATAATTACGGAATGCGAACACGGAAATTTTCAGAAATTAAATCCTATGCAGGTGAAACAGAAGATAAAAAAAACATTCGACAGGCACAGTGGTATCGACACATTTCGATATACCCGAAATAACAAATTACTCATAACTACCAAGAGCTATGAATGTGCGAAGGAAATTGTCACGAAAAAAAAATATTTGATAGACAGGTCAAGCACAATCTCATGAATGAGAACATTACTACTAGATTCCTCATTTTCCGAATTGATGTGGACATTACACCGAAAGAAATACAGGAAGAGCTCGAAGAAGAAAATGAACTTGTAGTTCAAAATGTGAAGCGTTTTTTGACACGAAAAGAAGGTCTAATGGTTCCTACTGGAACAGTACTGATCACAATTTACGGACATACTATTCCAGAATATGTGAAAATGTTCTATATCAGGCAGAAGAGTAAACTGTTCGTAGACCGACCGAGGCGGTGCAACATATGTCAAAGTTACACTCATGGGTCAAATAAATGTACATATGGTAAAAAATGTAAACGGTGTAGTAAATCTCATCCCGAATTAAACTGTACTGAATTAGAAATTCAGTGTGCAAATTGTGGACAAGAACACGAAGCAGATGATAGCGAATGTGTCGAGAGGAAGAAGGAAGCAGAGATCTTAAAAATGAAAAGCGAAAATCATATTACACTGGCAGAAGCACGCAGACAATACAGCTTGAAAACATTGAACAGCTACGCGGCAAAAACTAAACATGTTGTGAATGACACGGTGGAGGAAAATATGCATAAATTGGCCATAATGATAGAAGAGAAATTTGAAAAAATGATGCAGGTAGTCATGCATCTATGGGGTGTAGTTGAATATGTGGTTCAGAAGAGTGATGTAGTTCAGACAAGCGATACTCAAAAAGCTACAGTATCGTAAGATAATGCCAAAGAGACGACTGAGACTTCCAAGGTTATTAAAAGAGATGTCATGATGGAACTCTACAATGTCTTGAAGAATAAAAAGGTTAAAAAAAGTGATCAGAGTCCGCTCAGTGGAAAAATCCAGATTCAAGATTCCCAGGACAATGAGGATATGATTACAGATGTGGGATAAGAATATGAATGCTTGCGGTGCGGAAAGTTTATGTGTGTTATGTTGTAGTTATTATGGACTGTCGTATGCTGGGTTTTTTGTGTTAGTGTCCTTTATTGGGTTGTAAGTGTACATTTTTGGGGTAAGTGTTTGTTGTTTCATTTCTTGTATTTTTTTGGTGGTTAGTTGTTTTACTTGTTTTGTCGGGTTGTGTTGTATGGATACTTTTTTGATACAATGGAATATTAGAGGTATACGGGCCAACTTACCCTGGCTTCATACTGGGTTATTTCGCAAGAGTGTGGTCTGGGCGTTTCAAGAGTCTCTGCTCAAGAATAAGCATCAAGCTTTTTTAGGGATAGGAACATTTTTCGTGCTGATCGGACAGGAAATTTAGGGAGAGGGGGTGGAGGTTTATTTTTAGAAGTCCACAAGAAAATTCCTGTTACAATCATTAACCTGCCTACTATTGACCGGGATCATGAGGCGCAAGGGATTAAAATTTGGTTTAAAAAGAGGTGGATTGCCATTATAAATATTTACGCTGCTAAAGGCTTCGGGGCTACGAATTGGTTGGATAACATAAAAGATATGATTGGTGATAATTATTTAATTATCGGTGATTTTAATATTAATTTTCTCAACTGGCAGACTAATCCGAAAGGTCAAAAAATGGTTAATCTTGTTAACTAGATTAATCGGAATGATGTAGTGCTCCTGAATACGGACCAGGTAACGAGATTTTCTGGCGGAGGTAGTGGATCTCTCCTAGATTTGAGTATGGTGTCGAGTAGGTTAGCTGGTGAGTGCAATGTGGTTGTTCATCCGGATCCGATGGGCTCTGATCACTATCCCATTGAGATTCAGGTATCGAATAGTGGTTATGAGGTCAGGAGAGATTTTTTGACTCTGGTTAATTGGGATCGTGTTGGCTCGGCGGTGGCTGGTGTTGGTGAACATGAATATGTGGATGATTTGGATAAGTGGACAAAAACTATTACCCAGACTATAGAAAATTGTACGGAGCGGGTTCCGATTAGTAGTGGGAATCTTCCGCCGTGGTGGGGAGTGGTGACTCGTCGGCTGTTGGCGTTGAAACGGTACTATTATCGGAAAGCGGTTCGGGCGTGCCAGCTAGACTTATGGATTAAATACAAGCTGTACAATGCCAAACTTAGAAAAGAAATAAAAAAGGACAATAAAAATTTTTGGGATACAGTGGCCAGAGAGGCTGGTAGGGGGCCAAAAATTTTCAAAATCATTCGTGGCATCAAGAAAAAAATGAAGGGGAGGTGAACACGGATTTCTGCTTCCCGAATTGTCCGCCTGACGCAACTTTCCAAGCGAATGCCCTATCAATAATTTTTCAAAACAGTCCGGTGGTACAAGGTATTCCAATCGACTTTTCGGGGAATGATGGAATGGAACTTAAATTCACAATGGAGCAGTTACAAAATACAATCAGTAAGGGCAAATCCACGACTCCTGGTATTGATAGCATAAAGATGAGCTTTTTTAAAAAACTGAAAATTAGGACGCTGACAACACTCCTAGAGATGTACAATGCAATTTTGGAGAAAAAGAATATCCCAGAGGTTTGGAAAGAGGTGATTATGCTCCCTATCAAGAAACCTGGCAAAAGTAGGGATGATGTTCGGGGTTTTAGACCCATAGCGTTAACTGTCACTAGCAAAAAGATTTTTGAAAAAATGATCCTGTACATTTTACATTATTCCCGGACATTTTACTTAATTGGTGCATGGAAAAGAAGATTTTCCATAGGAATCATTATGGATTTATCCCATTTAGGGACTGTGAGGCTGCGGCATACAAAATTTATAGAGATATCAGTAGGGCAAGGCATTCAAAGCGGAAAGGTTATTTGGTGGCATTAGACATCAAAGGGGCCTATGACAATGTCTGGTGGGATGGGTTGCTTTTTAAATTAAAAAAGCTGGGGTTTGGTGGTGATCTTTGTGTTTTAATTCGGAATCTGGTTCAAGAGCTAAGGATTCGGGTGAAATGGAGGGGTTCGCAGTCTGCTCCCTTCCAGTATCACAGTGGTCTTTTACAGGGAAGTCCTCTCTCCCCTTTACTGTTTGCACTTTATCTAGCGGATATTTTCGAAATCTTCGATTCATGTATACATTGTGTAGTTTATGCTGATGACATTTTTCTTTATGGTTTTCATGATGACGTGGTTTGGTTAAAGGGAGTCTTACAGGAAAATATTGCCAGGGTCATTCAATGGCTACATGCCTGGAATTTGGAGGTGAATCCCAATAAATGTCAAATCCTTAAGATTGGTAGGTGGAGGGAGGTAGTGAAAGATCATTTACAGGTGAGCGGTCAGGAGGTGGGTTTTTCCGATTCTCTTAGGGTTTTAGGGATTTATTTCAATCGCCAGGGGAACTTAAAGGATCATATAGCCATGCTAAGGGCAAAATCTTGCAAACGTCTGAATTTGATAAAAGTAATTGCAGGGATGAGTTGGGGTACAGATACTAAACATTTACTGCGAATAACTAGGAGTATGATGGGAGCTCTGTTAGATGGAAATCCTTGGATTCTAACGCATGCCAATATAACGGAAGGTCGGCAACTTCAGGTTATCCACAATATGGCCTTACGGTGGGCTAGCGGCTTACCTAAGTGGTGCCCTATCCCGGTCTTATTACAGGAAAGTGGGGTGTGGAGGTGTGGACAGAGGATTGAGTATCTGGCTACTAAAAGGTCTATCTCGGAAGTGAAATACCAGGATCATACGGATATGCTATCAAATGACTTACTCTACCGGGAACTACATACTCTCAGAAGCTATGGCACGGATATTAAAGAGTTGGTGAATTATAAGTGGGGTACGAGAATCAGTGATCATTGTCGGATATTTATCAATACATGGGCATTTCAAAATAAAGACTTTCCGGACGAGGTGATCAAAAATTCCTTCCATAACTTTGCTCAGACGTACAAAAATATGGTCACGTTCATTGCAACGGATGCTTCTAAAGATACTCATAGGACTACAATTGGGATGATGAATCAGAAGACTGGTAGTCAGTTGGCCTTTCAGATTCCGCATATCAATACAATTTTCACGGCTAAAGATATGGCTCTATTGGTTGCAATTAAATTTTATACGGTGGACAGGGGGATTATATGTTTTTCACTGATGCTAAAAGCGTCCTACTGGCTCTACAAAAGGTTAACCGAAAATAAGTGGCTATTATCACACAGTTCAGAGAAGAGATTAATAGGAAAAATAATGAACAGTATAACATGACTTTCATTTGGGTTCCTGGGCATAAAGGAATTGAGATAAATGAGTGTGCGGACAATTTGTCTAAGAATGGACCTTTCAGCAATGTACGCATTCCGTGGCTTTCTGCTGAAGATTGGGTGACGAATGTGAGGAATAATAAACAGAAAGAAGCTGAATGGGAGTAGGAGCAATATAGGAAAAACTGTACTGGTCGTGGTTGGGATTACGGTAGCATCGGACATCCGCATCAGTTATTACAAAGAAAAAGTGGTGTTATATTTTCCAGATTTTTAACGAAAACAATTCTAACTCAGGCCCGTCGTAAGAGCTTTCTTGGTCGTGGGGTATCGACGTGTAACCTATGCGGATTGGAAGACCAAACTGAGGAGCATTTGGTGTTGAGATGCAAGAGATTTTCGGGGTTGCGAGACATAGTGTTTCGAAAGTTACAGGTATCGAAGAACACTTCGTACGAGGATATTTTTGGGGCGACTGGGCGTAAAGGTGGAGAACATATTATTTTGCTTTCTCAGTTGTTGGATCAGATCTATGTACATTGTCCGAGTTGGATTGACGGCGCTGGGTAGGGGAGATTCAGGCCTTGTTTTTGAATTTCTTGGCGTCCGCTGGATGCAGGTTCTTTGTGATTTCGGGTTGAGTTACCTCTGGTAGGAGTCTGGTTTTTGCGGAGTAAGACAGCTGTATAGGAATAAAAAGTTGCTCACCGGGTCCACCGGCCAAATTAACAACAACAACAACGACTCACTTTTCTAATCTGACGCAAGGATGTAGCTTGCATTTCAGGTAGCTTTCAATACAAAAAAGTATAAAGCTACCTATTGCAGCCGTTCGGAGGAAAGCAGTTCCGGAAAATTTCGATATATTTTCACCGATCATGACCCCTAGACCCCAAAATCACCCTCCGTTCAAATGTTGATTTATATATATAGATATATCCATATATATATATATATATATATATATATATCTGACCTATGTCATGCGATAACGCTCGTATTTATAAATCAATTTTGATGAAACTAATTATGTGTATTAAGCTAACCAATGTCTCGACCGAGTTCGTTGGCCAGCTTGGTCCGCCATTTTGTTTCAAGATGGCGGCCATTTAAAAATTTAAAACTAAAATAAATATACAAAAAAATTAAAAATTAAAATTTATTTTTTAATTATGTGTTAGGCCTTGATACAAGGATTCCAGAGCATTTTTTGGTTTACCTCTATCTTAAAAAATGGCTGAGATAGAGCTGTTTGAAATTCTAGGGTGGCTGACATTTTGAAACAAAACAGCACATTAACGCGATTACTCGCAAATTATTTTCTTTCATTGTTGTAATAATTTTCCCAATCATACGCTTTAAACTATATATTCATATACGTTAGCGCCAAAATTGGCGATAATGGTGACAAAATTGGCGACATTTGGCAAAATATCGCCAACTTTGGCGACCAAAATAAGTCTTCATAAATGAAGCCAATTTGGCTATTGCTCAATAATTTGGCGAATTTCTTATTTAAATTCAGTATTAACGAATCTTTTGTAAACGTTACTTTGCATTTCAACTTGCTGTTTTCGTGTAACATTAGCTAAAATTTTAAAACGAAGATATAGGAAAGCTACCTTTTCCTCCCGGTACAGGCCGGAAGGACTTTTTTCTTAACGATTTGTATCTTTACTATTTGTGTATTTATCGAAAAGATTAAATAATCTTTAGTTATTATGAAAACTATTTTTACTTTAAGTTAGGACATCATTAATAAAATTCTAAACAGGATTGAAAATTTCTGATTGACATTACTGTCATACTGCCGCGAAATAAACGAAAATTTTGTTAAATGAATTAGTTAAAAGTGTATTCTGCACCCTGTTTGTTTATGTACCCATGCAATAATTTTTGGTAATTACTTTTTTTTTTCTTTTTGAATGTCTCTTAAAATGCTGGCAAGTCTGATATAAATATGCTCATTTGTTTAAGTTTCATTAAACCCATAAAATCTGAATCAAGTTAAATATTTCTGGATAATTTTATTTCGTAAAAAATTAATCTCCTTTTAAGAAATATATAAACAAAATTTAGAGTTTATATAATTCCTGCACAAAATCAGAAAAATATATTTCTATAGCATTATTCAAAAATATTTTTATATGATCTACATGTTACATATTTTCTTATTTTTAGTTTTTATTAAATTTTTTAAATATAGTTTCATTCATACAGAAGGGCAATAGTTTTGAGAATTATTGTCATCTTACATTATATCTAACTTAATGCTCCATAATTTCATTTTTATTTAAATCTAGTAACTTTACATTTTACTCTTAATTTTTTTTCCAAATCTTTCATTTAAAAAAAGTCCTTCCGGCCTGTACCGGGAGGAAAAGGTAGCTTTCCCATATTTTCGTTTTAAAATTTTAGCTAATGTTACACGAAAACAGCAAGTTAAAATGCAAAGAAACGTTTACAAAAGATTCGTTAATACTGAATTTGAATAAGAAATTCGCCAAATTATTGAGCAATAGCCAAATTGGCTTCATTTATGAAGACTTATTTTGGACGCCAAATTTGGCGATATTTCGCTAAATGTCGCCAATTTTGGCGATAATTTGGCGCTAACGGATATGAATATATAGTTTTATTCGTATGATTGGGAAAATTATTACAACAATGAAAGAAAATAATTTGCGAGTAATCGCGTTAATGTGCTGTTTTGTTTCAAAATGTCAACCCCCCTAGAATTTCAAACTGCTCTATCTCAGCCATTTTTTAAGATAGAGGTAAACCAAAAAATGTTCTGGAATCCTTGTATCAAGGCCTAACACGTAATTAAAAAATAAATTTGAATTTTTAATTTTTTTGTATATTTATTTTAGTTTTAAATTTTTAAATGGCCGCCATCTTGAAACAAAATGGCGGACCAAGCTGGCCAACGAACTCGGTCGAGACATTGGTGAGCTTAATACACACAATTAGTTTCATCAAAATCAATTTATAAATACGAGCGTTATCGTATGACATAGGTCAGATATATATATATATATATATATATATATATGGATACTAGGGGGCCTGCCCCCTGCGAGCTACGCTCGCCAACCCCCGCTCAGACTTCGAGGCCTCTAAAAACATGACAGCGTGCTATATTTTAAAAATATTGGAAAATCTGTAAGTTGCCATGCTTTTAACGTTTTAATGGGGCATTTTTGATTATCATGGCCTCATTCGCAGCTGTTGTGACAACTGACGATTGTTTTCGGGATTGATAAGTAAAATAAATTACAACTTGAAAACCAGCTTGTATAAAATGGTTAGGTTTAAATTGTGGCTACCTCTCGGACTTTTATAACAACGATCTGTATTCTATTCTTCCTTTGCGTTTAAGGATGAGAAAAATTCCATCTGCTTGTGAATAACATTAAGAACCACGCTATTGAAAAGTACTATGTTATAGACATTTTCAGTAACAGGTTTTAATTTTCTCTCTATTTTAGTGCACCATCATGCATATTTTCATGTTATTTTAAGTATGTAAATTATTTATTTTAATTAATATGTATATACGAATTTTCTAATAATTATTTATCATACAAAATTAATTAAATATTTTGTGCATGCATGCCTGCATTTATTCGGCATCAATTGGTGAGATATTTAAACAAATTTGCTATCCGCGATAATTTTGCACCATGTTATATCCCTTGAATATTGTCCATAAGAAAATCGGGTACTTTTCCAGGATAGGAGCCTTTGCTTTTAGGTTTGGCGTAATTCGAGCTTCAAAAAGGGATAGATTCGTTAATATACATAGATTTGTTGCCAAAAGTTATGAAAACAAACCCAATGAACTTTTTTTGCTTTTCTATTATAGGGGTCTTGACGCTTTTTTAAAAAGCTTGGCGGAAAAAACTAAGCAGGATATTTTATTCTCCTTCCGTTCAGTTGGGAAATTATTATTTTATATATTCGTTTCAAATATCCGAATTAGTGATTTTATAAATTCGTTTAATTAAATTTTACAAAAAAAATAACAAAATGATATCAATAAATAATAATTACTATTAATTCCTTTTCCCCCTTTTCTTTTGCGTTTACATAAATGACGTCATTTGGACGAATTTATTCAAAATATTTTCAGTTTATAAATTAAATTAAATGCTGACAGACTATTGAATCCTGACGATAGAGATGTGATTTTTTTTTTCAAATTTTCCTGAAAAACATAATTTAATCACAATCTTGTCTTCATTATCGATTGAAATAAAAGATAAATTCAATTTCAATTTGAAAATGACGAATAAAAAGAAACCAATAATCCCTATCGGGATCCTTTTCAATTTTTTTCCCTTTTTTGTCACAAAAAAACTGAGTAATTAGTTGCCATCATTACAGAAATGTCATTAAAATTAGAAAAAAAATTAATATCTCGAAAACTAATTCCAATTTCAAAATTCTATCACCAGTTTTGACATCCGCGGATTTTTATGGATAATTGGTATTAATTTCACCATCAAGCGTTTAATATTTTATTAAAAATAGCCCTGAAACATAATCAGTCGTTTAATCAGTTGTTTCATAAAATCGTTTCATAAATTCGTTTCATAAAATCGTTTCACAAATTCGTTTCATTAGGATTTTATATATATAGGGTAGATATCTATATATATAAATCAACATTTGAACGGAGGGTGGTTTTGGGGTCTGGGGGTCATGATCGGTGAAAATATATCGAAATTTTCCGGAACTTCTTTCCTCCGAACGGCTGCAATAGGTAGCTTTATACTTTTTAGTATTGAAAGCTACCTAATATAATTATACATTTTCACAATCTCTCATATATATATGAGAGATTATGCACATTTAAAATGTCAAATATTTAAATAGATTGATTTAATCAAAATTAATTTATTTTATAGTTCATAGAAATAAAATGTATGAAAAAAGTTTAATAATAATAATACTTTAAAATTCAAGCAACTTGTAAAACAAAAAGTCCTTCCGGCCTGTACCGGGAGGAAAAGGTAGCTTTCCTATAATGGATACAAAAAAGTATAAAGCTACCTATTGCAGCTTATCGGAGGAAAGCAGTTCAGGAAAATTTCGATATATCTTCACCGATCATAACCCCCAGACCCCAAAACCACCCTCCGTTCAAATGTTGATTTATATATATATATATATATATATATATATATATATATATATATATATATCTGACCTATGTCATACGATAACGCTCGTATTTATAAATCGATTTTGATGAAACTAATTGTGTGTATTAAGGTCACCAATGTCTCGACCGAGTTCGTCGGCCAGCTTGGTCCGCCATTTTGTTTCAAGATGGCGGCCATTTAAAAATTTAAAACTAAAATAAATATACAAAAAAGTTAAAAATTCAAATTTATTTTTTAATTACGTGTTAGGCCTTGATACAAGGATTCCAGAGCATTTTTCGGTTTACCTCTATCTTAAAAAATGGCTGAGATAGAGCAGTTTGAAATTCTAGGGTGACTGACATTTTGAAACAAAACAGCACATTAACGCGATTACTCGCAAATTATTTTCTTTCATTGTTGTAATAAGTTTCCCAATCACACGCATAAAACTATATATTCATATCCGTTAGCGCCAAAATTGGCGACATTGGCGCCAAAATTGTCAAAATTTGGGACATTTAGCGAAATATCGCCAAATTTGGCGACCAAAATAAGTCTTTATAAATGAAGCCAATTTGGCTATTGCTCAATAATTTGGCGAAATTCTTATTCAAATTTAGTATTAACGAATCCTTTGTAAACGTTTCTTTGCATTTTAACTTGCTGTTTTCGTGTAACATTAGCTAAAATTTTAAAACGAAGATATAGGAAAGCTACCTTTTCCTCCCGGACAGGCCGGAAGGACTTTTTTGTATTGAAAGCTACCTAAAATTTAATAAATTAAATATTGCAAAAATTATCTCTGTTGAATAGTAATGTTAAATGAAAAAATATACAGCATTAGGATACGTAAAAAAAAAAGGTTTAAATAATTTTGAAAATAAATGAATTAATATCTTTCATTAAGTTAAATTTCAAAAAGTCCTTCCGGCCTGTACCGGGAGGAAAAGGTAGCTTTCCTATATCTTCGTTTTAAAATTTTAGCTAATGTTACACGAAAACAGCAAGTTAAAATGCAAAGAAACGTTTACAAAAGATACGTTAATACTGAATTTGAATAAGAATTTTGCCAAATAATTGAGCAATAGCCAAATTGGCTTCATTTATAAAGACTTATTTTGGTCGCCAAATTTGGCGATGTTTCGCCAAATGTCACAAACTTTGCCAGTTTTGTCGCCAATTTTGTCTCTAATGTCGCCAATTTTGGCGCTAACGGATATGAATATATAGTTTTATGCGTATGATTGGGAAAATTATTACAACAATGAAAGAAAGTAATTTGCAAGTAATTACGTTAATGTGCTGTTTTGTTTCAAAATGTCAGCCACACTAGAATTTCAAACTGCTCTATCTCAGCCATTTTTTAAGATAGAGGTAAACCAAAAAATGCTCTGGAATCCTTGTACCAAGGCCTAACACGTAATTAAAAAATAAATTTGAATTTTTAAATTTATTGTATATTTATTTTAGATTTTAAGTTAATTGAAATCTTTAAATGGCCGCCATCTTGAAACAAGATGGCGGACCAAGCTGGCCAACGAACTCGGTCGAGACATTAGTGACCTTAATACACACAATTAGTTTCATCAAAATCGATTCATAAATACGGGCGTTATCGTATAACATAGGTCAGATATATATATGGATATATCTATATATATAAATCAACATTTGAACGGAGGGTGGTTTTGGGGTCTGGGGGTCATGATCGGTGAAAATACATCGAAATTTTCCGGAACTGCTTTCCTCCGAACGGCTGCAATAGGTAGCTTTATACTTTTTTGTATTGAAAGCTACCTAATATTATATAAAACAAATTATTATTAAACAATAGAAATTTTGGGCGATTTTTTAAGTATGTGAACTATAACATGAGTATTTTAAAATTGCGGAGCATCGAATGGATAAGAATCAAGGGCGCCCATATGAGGGGGCAAGGGGGGATTGAGCCCCCCCCCCCTAGATTTTGGTTTTGTCAAATTTTTTTAATATAGTCAGTTGCAAGATATGAAAAATTTAACTTTACCTTCTAAAAACAAAGCTTAAATAAAATATGCCTCGACAACATCAGAAGTCACTGGAAGGAATTTCCGTTTTAGACGGGTTTCCGTCTTAGCAGGTATAATTGTTAGGAATTCATTTTGTCAAAACCATAATTTTTTTTTCTTTTAAAGATGGATTCTGTTTTAGACAGGTTCTATTATCATAAGTTTTTAATTAGTCCTTTCGAATAGTCTGCTTCTTACAAAGAGGAAAAGCACACGATAGGAAACAAATTCCGTTTCAGACGATTTTTATCTTAGCCGGTGTTACTGTGTGTTTTTTTTTCCTACAAGACGATAACACTTTTTCTGCATAAGGAAGGATTTTGTTATAGGCAGGATCCATTTTCACAGGTATAACTGATTTTGCATGAACAAAACTCTGAGAAATTAGAAAGAGATTTAATAATAAGTTGTGAACGGTACAGTGCAATTTTTAATTGAAAAATTCTTTTTCCCGAATCTAATAAAGATTAGAATCCTGATTGTACGCAGCCCGATCTCGAACATTCTATCTTAAGCCTACAGAACAAGACAAAATAATTTTCGTCGACCTGAAACCTTATAATTCTTGTAACTCACACTTTCCTGGTCTACGTGAAACAATGTGGTCAGAAAAGTATAAGTCCACAAGATATTTTTCTAATCATTTTGCCACTGTTAAAGAAAATCTCTGTAATCTTTCTCTAGACAATAGTACAAACCAAGAAACACGCTCACTAGTCTTTCATTTAGATGCTGCAACGTCATCTATAAAGTTTATTGTATACCTCAAAATAATTTCTCTATATTTTTCCTATCTGGAGCCAGTTGTAAACAAATTACAATCTGTAGATTAAGATTTGCATTCGGTTTATCAGAACATAAAGATGAACTTCTTGAGATTTTTCTTATACACAGAATGGAATCAGAAGAAGAATTTTCAGAAATTTTCATGGAGCTAATGGAGAATTGTAATTGTAAGAAATCGATATTAAAATGTATAGAACGTCTACTAGATAATCTTACCTTCCTATGGCCACTCCTCTTGAATATTACAGAGCAGCATTTCTAAATCCATATTTAGACTCTTTAATTATATCCCTTGAGTCAAGGTTTTTGAATCGAAATGAAACGTCATTCAAAGCAATTTTACTTCATCCCAATATGATGAAAAATATGGCAAAATTTTTTTTGTCAAAAAAATCAAGAAGCTATCTCATTTTTATAATATTGAGAATTTGGAGTCAGAAGCAAGAACATGGTTTGATTTGTGGAAAAGCAAAGACTGTGGTGAGAATGTCACGATAAATGATCTCCTCGCAGAAACTACATTTCCCCATTTATTTAACCCCTTGGAGGCCAAGCACGCGGCCTAAAAATGCTACATTTTGCGATATTTCGACACCAGTAAATTTAAATAATAAATTTTTACCTTTTCAATCTGCAAAAAAGAATAATAAATATTTTTACTTAGTAATACTGGTGGCAAAGTTATACATTAAAAAGTGGTATATATTATATACCGGTACCCCTCAAAGGGTTAAGACAGCTATATTAAATTATAGACAATTCTGCCAAAAATTTGCACTGTAGGAATGTCATTTTGAGGGGTTCACAACCATAGTACAGTGTGTTTCTAAATGAATATCGGGGTTTTAACGCTTTGTAGTATCTATTATAAAAAACTTAAAATTATACTTAATACATAAAATGAAAGAGCAACTCAAACAGTTTTACCTACAAGCTTACAGGTGTTCAATGTGAACACCTTTCGTCACACGGCACACATAAAGTCGATAGCTCTTCCCAAACACCACTCTACGCTCACCCGATCTGACGCCATGTGATTTCTACCTGTTGAGGTTCATAAAGGATCGAGTGCATATGCCTCCACTATCAGCTGACCTACCCAACCTAAGAAACAGGATTGAGGCAGCTGTTGCAACAATTACCCCACAAACACTAATTAACGTTTGGGAAGAACTGAGCTATTGACGTCATGTGTGGTGTGTGACGAAAGGTGTTCACATTGAACACTTGTAAGCTTGTAGGTAAAACTGTTTGAGTTGCTCTTTCATTTTAAGTATTAATTATAATTTTAAGTTGTATGTAATAAATACTACCAAGCGTTAAAACCCCGATATTAATTTAGAAACTCCCTGTATACCAAGTCCACTTTGAAAAAAAAAATGAGATAGCTCATTTAGAAGGTGCATAAAATCTGTTTTATCCATTGCCACACTGAGCCAAATCCGTTTTCACTTTCTCATATATGCAGGGCTGACACAGGCGACAATTTTTTAATTCTACCTCACACCACTTTCTCAAATTGTTGAAATAAAATTTGAGAAAATTTTCAAGAGAAATATACTACAAAATCTGTATTTTTAATAGTGGTGCGAATAGAATAGAAAAATATTCAGCCGTGGCAGCCCTGTATATGTCATCTGTTTACAGACTATGTTTACTGTGAGAGTGTATAAAACAGATTTTATGCACCTTCTCAATGGACTATCTCATTTTTTTTTTCAAAATGGGTTTTGTCAACTATGGTTGTGAGCCCCTTATTCAGTACCCTCAGGCCAGTGGTGAAGGTGATTATGTTCCGAACTGTCTGAAAATTTAAGGCATTCGGTTCCGAAAATACGAACATAAAATATATCACGGAAGAATATCACAAATTTTGACAAATGGCCACAAAAAACACCAATTTCGTGAATCGTTTGCAGAAAAAAATCGCCAATTTCGTCAAAGGATCACGGGAAAAAGACGAATTTCGTCAAACGCGATAAAAACGTAAATTTCGTCAAAGGAATCGTGGAGAAAACGCAAATTTCGTCTACAAATCGTGGAAAAAATGAATATTTTGTCAAAGAATCGCTAAAAAACACAAATTTCCCCAAAGGATCGCGAAAAAAGGCAATTTTCGTCAAAGAATCGAGGGAAAAACTCAAATTTCGTCAAAGAATCGCGAAAAAAAACGAAATATCGTCAAAGAATCCTTGGGAAAACGCAAAATTTGTAAAATAATCGCAGAAAAACGCAAATTTTGTTCAAGGATCGCGAGAAAAATGCGAATATAGTCAAATAGCTGAAAAAACACAAATTTCGTCAAAGAACCGCAGAAAAACGCAAATTTCGTTAATGATTCGTAGAGAAAAACGCAAATTTCGTCAAAGGATCGCGAAAAAACGAAATTTCGTCAAAGAATCGTGGGATAAACTCAAATTTCGTCAAAGAATCGCGAAAAAAACGCAAATTTAGTCAAAGATTCGTGAAAAAACGCAAATTTCGCCAAAGGATCGCAAAAAAATGCAAATTTCGTCAAAAGATTGCGGGGGGGGGGAACTCAAATTTTGTCAAAAATATAGTGAAAAAAACGCTAAGTACCTTAAATATTTACTAACATGTATGATAGCTTTGGTGGAAGTTGAGATTTTTTTCAGCCCCCCCTTAAAATTAATCATATGGGCGCCCTTGATAAGAATGTAAACAAATAATAACCAAATGTTATTCTGTAATTATTAGAATAAAAAAGAATTCGCTCTAATTAAAAAGAACTAAAAATATGCCACATATCATAAAAGCTTAAATAATAAAAATATTAATGAAAGCTGCAGAAACATATATTTCTAATTTCAACAAACTATATTTTCTACAACGAAAATACCAACGCAAATTAATTTTTGCAAAGAGATTAAAGATGTACGAAATAATATATATACAAAAATAATGAACTTAATTGAGATTGAAATGGATTGCACGAAACAAATTAATGAGCATACTCTGAAGCAATCTTACCGAAATTTCAACACGTACAGCACAGATCAGTGCGAGGTAAGATTTCTATAATAGGAGCTGACGCATATCCATCTTGTTTCGGATTATTGGTACCCAGTTCAGCATCAATCTACCGCAGCCGGAGTTGGGGTTGCCTAAGATTCGGTTCTGATTGGCTGAACCGGTTGTGACTAGCTTGGTTTTTCGAATGGGCTCCAATTCGGGTGTTAAATCTGCGAGGATGCGTAGAGGGAATCTTACATTTTCTTGGAACCCTGCAGAGTGTTGTGAAAATGAGAGGTTGCGCACGCAGTTCCACTGGTCGGAGCGATCGCAGCGCTCGTAGTTGACGCGTTTAGAACTACAATTCCCGAACTTTCAATGTGAAGTAAGTTTATGATAGTTCTTCCGTACAGCTCTCTCTGCTTTTCCGTGTGTGGCTTTGCCTTGCGCCATCTTCTAACAAGCGACTGTCTCAAATTTTCTTTTACTAGAGAATGTGCATGTGACGTCACGAAGCCGTAAAGAACGAAGGGTAGGCAAAACATACGCATGCTTACTGTATAGTTAGCTGTGTTATGTGCTTATTATTCATATTTTTTTAAATTAATTATTCATATAATTTTGCCTTTCTTAATTGCAGCGGATAGTCCAAGGTAGGTCGTGATGCACCTGAGGCTCGGATTTTTAATTTTTTGAGACCCCGGCCCCCTGGGGCCTCTTTAAGATTTTTGCCCTAAATTGTTAATAATTTGCCCAATTTTTATTTGATCCTCATCGTTTTTGGGGTCTTTTTTTCATTTAGCTTTTACCCCCATTTCTACGTTCTAGTTATGACCCTGGCCCCCTAGGCCCTGGTACGGGGCCCGTTGAAGTTTTTGTTTCCTAAACTGTTAATAACTTGCCTCCTTTTAATCCGATTTTCTTAGTTTTTGGGGCCTTTTCTCTATTTAGTTATTCCCCCATTGCTACTTCCTAATTAGGACCCTTCATCTTAGGGCCCTGCCCAAAACTATCGGTTGGCCCCTTTTTGAGCCCCCTACTATAGTTCCCCTAAAAATCGTCCGATTCACTAACTTTTCTTCTAACAACTTAGAGCTTCCAGCTACTACATGAAAGACAAAAAAAAATTTCGATGAAGATCCGGGCCACTGGGCCCCTTGAAGTTTTTGTTCCCTAAATTCTTAATACCTTGTCCCCTTTTAATCTGATTATCGTTTTTGGGGCCTTTTCTCCATTTAACTTTTCCCCCATTTCTTCATTCCAGTTAGGAGCGTTCATCTTAGGGCCCTGCTCAAAACTATCAGCTGGCCCCTTTTTGGGCCCCTATTATAGTTCCCCTAAAATTCGTCCGATTCACTAGCTTTTTTTTTCTAACAACTTAGAACTTCCAGCTACTACATGAACAACAACTAAAAAAGAAAAAAAATTGGAGAAGATCCGGGCCCCTCGAAGTTTTTGTTCCCTAAATAGTTAATACCTTGTCCCGATCTTCGTTTTTGGGGGCGTTTTCTCCATTTAGTTATTTCCCCATTTCAGTTAGGACCGTTCATCTTAGGGCCCTGCTGAAAACTATCAGCGGCCCCTTTTGGGCCCCCTACTATAGCTCCCTTAAAAATCGTCCAATTCGCTAGCTTTTTTTTTCTAATAACTTCTTAGGATTTCCAGCTACTACATGAATGACCGAAAAATTTCTCGGGCAAGATCCGAGCCCCTGGGCCCCTTACGTTCGCCATAACTTCTTAATTATGATACGTATCGAATCCGTTTAAAGTTATTATTACTTCTAGGAAAAGGGCCGAAAATTTATATATGACAGATTTTTGATATCATTAAAAATGGCCTCAAGTGGTGGTGGTGTGGGGGGGGGGGGAATAGCAGTTTAAGAAGAATATTATCTACAACTTTTATATTGAGAAGTTTTTTTATAGAACCAACCCTTACAGAAATTTTTTTTATTTGTATGCTCCGCCTATACACACAGGTAGATTTTGAAGTGAGCGGTCCCAACTGCCGCATCATGGCAAAAAGGTCATTTCTTCTATTGGGTTCTAAGGGCTCGATTTCAACAGGGTTTGGTTCATTCGACTCAATATCGAAAACTTGAGTTTTTTTTAATTATTATTTATTATCACGGGCGCTGGTCAGCTAGTTATTAATAAATGTTTGGTTCGATTTTGAGTAACTGGATTTCATCTTTTGTTACAAAATGTTATTTTTCACAAAAATATAACAAATTTCAGAAAAAAAAATCTGCATCGACACTTGATTAAATGCTTTTTAAATGGTAAGTTTTTTTTAAAAAAAAAACATGGCATCTAATTTTTTTTATTATTAAATTATATAATGCTCTTCTTCAAAAAAAAAAAAGAGTAAAATGTTTTTAAAAAAATATCGCCTTATAGTACTTCATTAAATGTTTCATATAAGTCGATTTTTTGTTTTGTCCTGTTTTTATACATATTATTAGAATAGTAAAAATATTTTGTAAAAATCTAAGGAGTGTTTATTTAGTATAAAAATTATTTCAGCTAATAAAACCGAATTCTGACAAAACACATACTTCAGTTTCATAGATTTCCTTGTCATAATATAACATGTTAAAATTATATACATAAATTTTTAATTGTTTTTATGCAAAACCATTAATCTATACTCAGAAGTATGGAAATACATCATTTTAGTTACCGCTAGCGAGTGGATTTTTAGACAATCTTTGAAAAATTGCAGACGATAGTAGTTAGCTATATTTTGCAACTTTTCAATTTAGCACGATGTAAACATGTTGTTTTATCTTATACAAACTTTCATATTCTTAATTTTATAGTGGGGGGAAATGAAAATTCATTGTACTAATAGTAATTAACTATTTTTCCAGTTGCATACATTTTGTCATAACAATTTTCAATTGGCTGGCTGGTAAAATTTTCTTGTTAAATAATCTTGATTAGCAACATAATCTAAGTTCTGCGCATAATCTGTTAAAACAAAATTTGTTTTAGAATAGATATGGTCCATAATTAAATGCAAAAATTTCGTTTTCTCATAGGAAACTGTGCATTGAGCGGGGAAAGTTTTGCCTACCACAAGCGAATGAATTTGACTAGTGAGGAACCGGTTTGTTGACAAACATGCACATTCTCTCTCAACTACCTGTAAAACTTTAGTTTATTAATTTTATTTTATCCCAGGAATCGCGTCCTGAGGATTTCATGAAACCAGCGTGTTTTGGAAGAAGTTCTAGTTACCTTATTGAAAGAAAATTACTAGTAAAATAAAATCATGCTATTTTTATGATGTGAAACTTTTAATAATCATTCACGATATGTTGGTGATTATATACGAAATTATGCTTCGATGTACTAAATTGTTATCGGGTCCTGCTCATGGACTTTCGGATTGGACAGTTCTATTTTAGATAAACTATGTGAATTTCCAGAGCAACTAAAGCTGTGTTGGACAGATTCTGGAAGAAAAGAAAGAAAAAGGTAGTTCGATTTCAATTTCCTCCAAATTAGATTAATTTCGTATTGACAGAGATGTTTAAGAAACAGAAATTTCTACATTTGAAAAGAGAAAAATTATTACTAAAATTTAACCCTTTCCGGCGCGGAGTAAGTCTGTTTGTAAAATGATGAAATAATAGACTGAAACCAGAATTTGAAAACGAATTTATTAGAAAATAAAATCTTGCTTAATTTCACGTATTTTTTAAAAGGAACATTTTAATTAAATGTTCTTGGTGCCGGTTGTCAGTTTTGGAATTAAAATTAGGTGTCATTTTTTGTGGACACCGCCCGCTAAAAGGTTAAATTTTAAATATTCTTATAAGAACGTGGTGTTTCATAAAGAACTTACTTTCCGATTCCAGTTTCCTCCAAATTGCATGAATACTACAATGGCAGAAAGATTGAAGGAATTCAAGCCACAAATGTAAAACTTACTACTTTTGTAAAGTTAAAAATTACTACTGAAATACACACACACACACACACACATATATATATTAGGGTGGGCCGAAAAAAACTTTTATTTTTATTTTTTGATTCGCTATAACGTGGAAAACTTGCCTCTAGGGTAGCTTAGTATAAGGCAAAAATAAAATAAATAAATTCTTACGTTTGGCGGTAGCGCATCGACCCTAAAATTTGAGAAAATATAAGATTTTTAAGTGGGGGGTGCGAGAATTTTTTGTTTTGTTTTTTGATTCACTATATCGTGGAAAACTTGCCTCTAGGGTAGCTTAGTATAATGCAAAAATAAAATAAATAAATTGTTACGTTTGGCGGTAGCGCATCGGCCCTAAAATTTGAGAAAATATATCATTTTTAAAGGGGGAGGGGGGTGCGAGAATTTTTTTGTTTTGTTTTTTGATTCACTATATCGCGGAAAACTTGCCTCTAGGTTAGCTTAGTATAATGCAAAAATAAAATAAATAAATTGTTGCGTTTGGCGGTAGCGCATCGGCCCTAAAATTTGATTCTTCGCAGCAAATGTGGTGGTGAAAGTGCAGTGGTGTTCCAGTGAATCATTTCAATGTTTTCTGTAGTTAGGAAATTGATTTTCGATAGTTGAAAACTCCTGATTAACTTTTTTTTAGAAGTTAAGTTTCTAGCCATTATAATATTTCTTAAACCTAACTCTATTATATGATTCCTTTTATCTACTATCATACTCAAACACAAGTTTTCTGGACGGGCAAAAAATATGTCTCGCTCAGTTACTGGGTCAATGACTTTCAACAAGTTTTCGGGCAGGAATCTTAAAGATTTTATAACTTCAAATACTTGTTCTATTCTGTTTGTGAAGTATTTACTTTTTTATATAAAACCATATAGGTATATATGACTTTAAGAAAGAAGAAACTAAGATCTTGCTCTCGTCTGTTGTGTTTTCAATACCTAAATACAATCGGAGAACTCTGTTCGCTGTTGTTAACCACATTGAGTGGGAAAATGTGCCAGGCTCACGAACAGATAAATCTTGAAAACAGCTACCTGATTTTATTTATAGCAGACAGTGGCGTAGCCAAGGGGGGGGGGGTCCAGGGGGTCCGGACCCCTCCCTCACCCGAACCCCGAATAAAGAACTGGTTTACTGAGTCATAGATACAACAATATTAAAAACTGATAAGACGGAATCGCAAAGAAGCAATGAAAAATTCCGCTTTAGACAGGAGTCTGACTTAGAAAGTATTATTTAAAGGTATGTATTTCGCAGGGGTTGTGAAATTTTTTAAGACAGGTTTTTGTAATAGACATGTCCATTTTGTGAGGTATCCTCTAAAACTGTTAAAACGAATCCACTCTATACTATACTTCTGAAAAGCATAGATGTATTACAATAAAATCTGTGAAGATGAGAACTATCTTAAACAGCAAAAGTTCAAAGTTCAACGAAAACAACGCTACATATTTATACCTGTTAAGATTTGAAACATATCTAAAATGGCAAGTTTTCTGTGAAAACGGAATTCTCTCGTAAACGAAAACATTTCATGGTCTTGATGACAGAAGGATAACTGTACAAGTATACCTGATATGACGGAAATCTCTCTATAAAAGAATTTTTTAACGATCCTTGCCGATTCCGTTTTCATAGATTTTTATGTAACTAGATTAAACGCAAAACTTCTTCAACAGAAATTTCGATCGGCCCAACTGTTGCCAACACTTATGGGTAAAGACGAGTTTACACGAATGCAATAACAGCACATTGATCAGAGTTTGACGACCCTTATCTTTGTTCATTTTATAATTTTATATCGAGCAATATTATCATTTACTTTAAATCTGCTGGCTGGAATTAAAAAAAAAAGTAGCTTTATTCTTCGACTAGATATTTGTTATTTCCTATTCAATGCTGTTATACATTGCCACTTTCAAAATACCTGCATCTGAATGTGATTTGTCTTCTGCTGTAAAACACGCTGATGATGTCATTTTTCTGCTTTATGAAACTTTACATTAATCAATAAGTAAGGAAGAGGAGACTGGTGTTCAAAAGTTTTCTGACCTGTTCAAGAGAGCACAGTCCTTTGCTAAAGAAAACTCTGACACAATTTTCTTTAGTCACACATATTCTTTGTCAAGTTGACCATCAGATACATCTGATTCAATGTCAAACTTGAAGAATATTTCGGAAGATAAATTTTCTTCCTCCTTTTGTTACTTTTATTTCTAATCTCATTATTCGTTAATCGCTAAAGAAAAGAACAGAGGGATATTGAAAGATTTTGATGTTCATCTGGGTTTGTACAAAATAACGGTGATTCTTGTTATGAAACTTTTCAAACTGAGCTATTTTTAATAAACTGTTAATGGAATATTACGTTGTTGTATATTATTTTGAAGGACAGGTTTTTACCTACTTATTTAGTGTTATAATTTTGTTTTCCGCTATTGTACAGGGATATTTAAAGCAGTTATAGAATTTTGGAAATTTCGTGCAATTTTTTTACTATTTCAAAATGGTACGAAAATCAGTGAAACGGCTTGTATATCAACCAAGCTACAGCGTTGAATTCAGGAGAGCGGAGGTGGGGCATCCACCCCGGAGTATCGAAATGACCCCTCGGAAGGTTTGAGATTTTTTGCTTAGGAGTGCAATCTCTCCTCTTCCCTGAACTCCACAGTGTGCCTATTCAGGAGAAAAATGGTACCCTCCGAAGAAATCCCCCCTGGAGAAAAATGTCTGAATTCAACGTTACATTTGACCGAAGTACGACTTGTGAACTCCCAGTTTAACATTGTTTTCAGAAATTTCATGATGGCAATGTGCGTTTTGAATATGAAGGTCGTAAGTGGCATTCGGTTATTAACAATGAGAAATTGAAAACAAAGGTTGAAGCTAAAAAACGTATCAAAGTCTGAAAGATTGCTGCTGAACTTCTAAAACTGTTTCCAACCGCTTAAAAGAAATTGGTTGAAAAGTAAAATAGCAGAAACCACCATTATTTTTTACACAATCTAATACTTCCCAAGATGTGCTAATCCATCATAATTATTTTTTTTTACAAATATTTAACATCTTTTATGTCGACCAATTATCGGAAACAACTATTGAAGTCGAATATTTACAAAAGCGATGAAACTTGAAGTATCAAAAGCGAAGTAAAGTATCAAAAGCGATGAAACTTGAAAAAGAATTATGGCTGTTTTAGACAATTGTAACAAAATTATTTTCCCCAACATCAACTATATTTGTTGCGTGTGTTTGTTACATTACTAGTTTCTGCAGCCGAAGTTACAAGATTTTTTTCTTAAAAATTAAAACCTTATTTCAGAAACTCCCATGGTGAATCAACGGCTGACGGCATTGGCAATTGTCAACTCATTATTCAGTATACCTATTACAGCACAAGTTCTTATTTCAATGACAATAAATTAAACATGAAAACTGAAAAAACAGTTTCAACCAAATACTGTTATAAACTTAACCTTTTGATCATAACTTTAAAATAATCAAATGTTTATGTCATATGAAACTTGATTTAAATGCATTACCTTCAGTCTGTGCTCAGTTTTTATATCATAGTGTTTGTAAAATATTTTTCCTTGGTAAATATTAATGTAACTTCATTGTATTATTAGCTACAATTATAGAGATTGATCTTACTTCATTTTACACATGCTATTTTTTTAAATTAAGAAATTGATAAGGAAATATCTAAATTCTTAAAGTTAATCGAAATACTTCTATTGCATATCACACACACACACACAGTCAATCCTCTCACACTATACTTCAATAAGGTGCATTGCTCGTTTCGTCAGGATCCCTGAAATTTTCCGTTTGAGATAGGATTCCGTTATAGGAAGTATCCGTTTTCATAGCCTTTACTGTATTTATAAGTAGGGTAAAACCTGACAAGACGAAATCGGAATCACAGAAGAACGGTGAAAAAGCCCGTTTCAGGCAGGTTTTCAGCAAATTTAATTGTATGGTTATCCATATCAGTACCATATAATGTTTTTGTTTAAGACAGGAATCTGCTATACACAGGTTTTACTATACATATTACATACATAAGTTATATTTTTATATATACAGAAAATCCTGTGGAAACGAAACCGGCCTATAACGGAATGCTGACTTAAACGGAAATATTCATTCGTCAAATAGAAAAGAATGCCATACACCAGCTAAGACGAAAAACTGTCTAACACGGAATTTTTTACCGCTCTTTGCGATATTATCTTGGCAGGTCTTACTATAAAATATATGAGCTGAAGAAAAATTCTGGACCCCTCCCGAAAGGAAATCCTGGCTACGCCACTGATAGCAGAACTTATGTCCAGCATGACCTGTGTGCGTTGATCATGTTTTACCCTCTTCAAGTTCTGCTCAAAACATTTCCAGTAGCATTCTTTCTTATTTGACTGAGGCTGGATTTTCAATTCATGAAATGAACGTGATTAGATGTGATGGCACCGTTACTAATATGGAGTGGAAAACCGTGTTATTCCCACAATTGAAGAACAAGTTAAACGACCAGTACAGTGGAGGGTGTGCCTCTGACATTTCAATGAATTGCCATTCTGACATTTGTTTCAAACTTCAGATGGTGAAACGACTGGGTCACAATCATTTCGTTGTCCGATTGGCTCACAGCTCAGTAAATGTGAGAAACTCCCAGCAGTAAATTTTGACAGTGCTGAGTATGAGATTCCAGAAATGGACAAGCAAAATTTATGCAAAGATAAGCTGTACCTGCTGAATATAAGTTGTGATATAAATTCAGGCAGCTGTCCTGAAGAATTAACTGTTCGTGAGCCTGGCACACATTCCTACTCAAGGTGGAGAACTGAGGCGTCAGAAAAAGTCATCGGCTCTAATTCTAGAGATGGTTTTATAAGAACTATACTTATTTCAATATCGTCAATGCAGAGGCGGATCAACTACTACCCGGGCCCCTAGGCTTGATCTTTTTTTGCCCCCCCCCCCTTCCTACACAGAAATACATACAGGGTGATTCAAAATACATCGTTGCTCATTTATCTCTTAGACCACTGATAATAAAAACATAATTCCAATAAGTATAGATTTTATACATGGCATTTGTTTTACAAGAGGCTTTATACATATTAAAATAGGAAATTTAATTTTTATACGTCCCCTGTATTCTACAAGTTATATTTAGAAAAATGTCTTTCGTTTACGAAGAACATTAAAAAAATCCTATTCTTTTATGACCAAAATTTATTAAATTATTATACTTCGTATTTTATGAAATTTCAGTGTTTCCTGACACTAAAAACGGAAAGAAATACCATCTATATGTTAATAACCTGTAAGATTCAATAAATGAGTGAAACAAAGAATATTGTACATCATTTCACTTTTGCATAAAATATCAGCCCAATATGAAGAAAAAACCCAAAAGAAAATCTTAGCACAGGTGCCCTTTTCTTCTGGGCCCCTAGGCTTCAGCCTACTCAGCCTAATGGGTAATCCGCCTCTGCGTCAATGCCTAGTTTTTCAAGCTAATGTTAGTTCAAACTTAATTCAATTATATCAAAAGAAAGTAAAGACAAGTAAAGTACCATATTTCATTACAAACTGAATATTTACACAGTCAGAAAAATGATTTTTGGTTTCAATGTAAATTTGTCAAATTTTTTTAAATGTTTTTTTAAAACTTAATACTCTACTAATAAATTGTAAAATGAACTATTTTTGTTTTATTTATTTATCATTTCTATACTTTGTTCTACTAAAATATGTCTATATCTACTTGTTATAGAAGTTATTTGATTTATTTCCATTTATTATAAATATTTAAAAAATTGCATATTATTTTTTCGAATTTTATTGACGATGCACTACCGCAAGACGCGAAAATCTATTTATTTTGTTTTTGCATTTTACTTAGCTACCCTAGAGGCTCATTTTCCGTGGTATAGCAATTCCAAAAACAAAACAAAAAAGTTATCGCACTCCCCCTTGAAAATGATAAAAATCTTATATTTTCTCAAATTTCAGGGCCGATGCGCTACTGCCAAGCGTAACAATTTTTTTATTTTATTTTTGCACTATACTAAGCTACCCTAGAGGCAAGTTTTCCGCGGTATAGCGAATCAAAAAACAAAAAAAAGTTTTTTTCGGCCCACCCTATATATATTATACCTACTGAGTGTTTCATAAAAGGTACCATAACTTTTTAATTAAAAATACGCTAACTATAGTTAATATAAACATTTAATAATGTTCATTTTTATCACATTGCTCATAAACTTTGTTGAGTTATTGTTATTTTTTTTAAAGCTGAACTATTTGTTAAAAGAACTGCAACTAGTAGAAAAACTTTACTAACAAAGCAGGCTTTTTCGGTGGGGTTAAATTTATTTCAGGGCGGGTACTCATTGCCGAAAAGTCTAAGCAAGGGGTGGAGCTGAGCAAAAGTTTATATTGTTAGTGCAATGACAAATGAACTAATATATATATTTTAATTGCTACAGCCTTATTTCTGATAGGAAAATGTGGCATTATAACATAAGAATCTTAGCCAATGCCGAGACCAATGAAAACAAAATTTTAAAGAGTATTTTTTAAGTGATACAAGATGTTAAAAAAAAATGCGTTTTCAGCAACATACATTGCTTTAAAAATTAAGTGCAATTATGCTAAACAAAATAGAAAATTTAAATAACTAAGAATTAATAAAAAATAAAATAAACAGATCAAAGGAAATAAAGTTATAAAAAGAAAACTATATACACAACATATACAAATATTAAATGAATCCAATGAGGGGTTTATTAAATGATACAAGATGTTACGAAAAAAGAGACGTTTTAATCGACAAACATTGTTTTACCATGAAAAAGAGTATAGAAAAATATCATAAACAGATTAAAAAAAAATTAAAATTATATACAGAAAAAGAAATATATATACACAATATACACAAATGTAAGATGACTCTAACGAGGGGCTTTAAATGAGACAAGATGTTTTAAGCGACAAACATTGTTTTGCTATGAAAAGCAGTATATAAAATTTAAATAACTAAAAATGAATACAAATAACATAAACAGGTTAAAAAAATCAAAGTTATAAAAAGAAAAAGAAATACATATACTCAAATGTAAAATGAATCTAGTGAGGAGCTTTAAATGATACAAGATTTTATTAAAAAAAGACGTTTTAAGCGACAAACATTGTTTTAAAAATTAAATACAATTCTGAAAAATAGAACAAAATATTTAAATAACGAAAATTTAATAAAAATAAAATAAACAGTTTAAGGAAATTAAAATTCCAAAAATATAAATCATACAATATATAATATATACAAATATTGCCAATAGAATTTTTTTTGTATTCTGCTCAAAGTGTGACGAGCAATAACGTATAAAAGTTTAGTGTGGAACATGTGGTTGAATTGTTTTGTACAGTTTTTTTTTTATATCTGGTGCAATTTTTGACAATTGTAAGCGAATGTCTGGCTCTGTATTTAACTAGCTTCTGTACTTTGTTTGTACACTTGTGTAAGCGGAGAATCCAGTTTCACACAGACAAGTCGTTGAGAATGGGAATAAAATTAATTGTACTCTTTAAGATAATTAAGATTTTATATTCCTCTGTCAAATGACACCAAAATTCTGTGATACTATATCACTTTGAAATGTTAAATCAATGAGAGTATTGTATTCCTCAGAGCTTAAGCTATGCTTTTTTTTTATTATTTTTTATTTTATATATATATATATATATATATATATATATATATATATATATATATATATATATATATATACACTGAATGGATTTAGTACCCATTTAAAATCGTCCAGCATTTTATTTTGAGCAGCTGGAAAGTAATGCTCAAATTAATCTATCAGAGCTTCGAGATGATCTTAACCCTTCTTTGAATGAGTTTTTCTTTTACAATTGTGTTTTTTTATACATATATTAAATATTATACACCAGAAATTTTAAAATAGATTTTTGACTTTGTTCAGTAACATAGTTCACGAGGAAATTTACTGGATTAATATTTCTATATAAATATAGTGGTGGCGAAGAAGTTGATTTATTTATTAAAAGTTAAATAAACAGTGATGGAAATTTACATCACTATGCAATTAAGGTTTAAATACTTTTCTGATTTTTTTTTTTCAAACTGGATGTTATGCTCATTAAAGAACATTTTAGTAATAGCAAAGCAATTTATATGACTTTTCTACACACTTCGACCAGAAGGTAAATTTCCTCTTAAATACAGACACTTTGGAGTTTGCATCAAAAACAGTAACACTTTTTCCTTGCAACGATAAATTCATTTCGTTCATTTTACTAAAAATGTCGCGGACAAATACGCAAATTTACACGACCAATCTTTATCATTTTAAATCATTTTAAATTTCTAAACTTACATAACTTATTTGAAAAGGATTAAATGAATTATAAATTAAGTCAAATTATACAGACGAATTTGACTTAATTGGAATGAATATTTGAATTTTCGGTTGTATATATGGAATCATCAACGCAATAAAGGCAAAAATAAGGGGGGGGGGGGTGGAGGTGTGGAATCTCTCCTTCACCTGATTTTAAAATTTAAAACCAAACCCTTATTTAAATTTAATTAAAATCGCTTTTCTTCTGATGATTTTGAAATAAAGTAAAATTTATTCTTCATAAAGGATTGAATAATTAAACAGTAGGATAAAATATTTTTTTTTAGTTAAAAGGATTTAGAGTAATGCTGCAATCAATACTAGCTGAGTCGAAAATTTTTTAATTGTTAAGCGGGGAAATACTTTTTTTTCCATTATTAATTTTAATTTACTTATTCTAAATTTTTAATTACCTTGTCAAGAGCTTTCCTAGTTGCAATGCTAATACAGATTTGAATTAAATTTTTTTTTTTCTTTCCTGTAGTTTACCTTACTGCTGCATACTTTTGTTAAAAATTGCTCGCATTTGATAAAAGACATTGTTTCATTTTATGAAATTAGGAAATACTAATAAAATGTATCATATATGTTATTTCTGTTGTCAACATCCCTTTTTCTAAGCAAATGAAAAACGCAAGACGATAAATGAGATACCATATGAGAAAAATTTTAACAGGTTTCTGACATAGTACACTCACATTTCGTTAAAACATGTTTGATTAAAAATTACATTTAATTAAAAATTAAATCAGTATTGTTTTCATAAATGAAATGAAAGGGTTTTCTCAAATCAGCGTTGCCACAAAAACAAAATACCGCATCAATGATTATTAAAAAAAAAAAAAAATATATATGTTCCAATAAAGATAAAGTGGGACAAAGTTGTTGCACACGTTTATATTATATTTATGATTTAAAAGCAAAATTTAAATTCAAATGCTCAATTTATTTTTCTTTCTCCCATGTTTTTTCCGAAACAGATGATGTCACAGGTGATAATTTTTTTTTCGAAGATAATTTATATTTTTCTCAGAAAAGCAAATTTTTAATATCAATAATTCAATTCTCAAATTATATAATTGCAATGTTTCTAAACAAATTTTTTAATCAGTATGTTTATTGAGTTACATATAGTTTTACTAGATATATGGTTCTCTTAAAAATATGCACACCTTGTGTCAAGGGCATAACAAATTTCTGATATTTGTAGATAATAATAATAATAATAATAATAATTAAAAAAAAGATGAGATGATTTAATATATTTTCATATAAATAAAATAAGCTTATCAACTTTAGTTCTTCTTCTATATTTAGAAATAATTCATATAAAAGTTCAACATTGTGCAGAAAAATTCAGTTTTGCTATTTCACAGCAACAGTTATTTAAAACAAATTATTAGATTATTTCAAATATTTCCAAATAAAGACAATAAGCAAATCAACTTTATTTCCTTTTCTAACTATGGATGGAGAGGAAAATTTAATATCATTTGATGAAAATAGAATTTGACAGAAAAAGAAAGTTGTCTACAATTCTTAAATCCAACCATAAAAGGGAAAAAAAACTTTGAAAGCACAAGACATGATAATTAAAAAAACAAAACAAAAAATGAAATAAACAAAAAATGAAATTAACAGAATGAAATTAAAAGAATTAAAAGGCGAAGAGCGAGTTTTACAGTCACAAGTCACGACACGATATGAGGATGACATAAGCGGAAAGCCATCGTGGGAGGTGAGGGTTAGTAGGAACGTCTATGCCAGGATAAAAGCCAAGTTTTCGACATTTTCGGCGGGGTTGCAAGAATTTCGTTTGACCGTCTTCCCATCATCCCCGTTGCACTTCATACCGAATCGCTCACGTGATTTTCCTTCTGCTTGTTCCTAGTTCCATGATTTACTGTAACTACAAAGTAACAAGTACCGCAGGAAAATTTTCATTAATTGTAATAAATGTACAAAATATTAAAATTTTATACATTTTTTAATTTGTAATTGTCCCTATATGTTGTTTTAATTTGTCCCTATTTTTCGCAATTTTAAATTTCATAATTTTAAACAATTTAAAATATTTTTTTAATCATTTTAAATTAAAAAAATAATTTAACTTTTTAAGCTCTAGATTATTTGTTGAGGGAAGAGACAGGGGAATTTTCAGAGGGCGGTGATGTAGCAGACTGATTATTTATTTGTCATTGCAATAAAATAACAAACAGGACAAAATATTTTGAGGGCTCCGTGGCCGAGTGGCTTGTGAACGTAGGAAGAAGGCTGGCGGGTTCGACTTACGCCAGCTCCATTGCGCGCACTTTGTTGAGCTCCCGGGTCTAATACTACGTTCAGATCGGATAGTTAAGATATCTTAGACCGCTGAACTCACTGAGGGAGTTCCAGAAACTCACTTAGTGAGTTCAATCTTTCTATTGCTCCATACAGCCAGTACCACTCACTCTGATTGGCTCTGGAGGCCGATTGGCTGTTGAGGTTGCCTCTAACATATGCGCATGCGCACATTCTATGTTTGTTCAGATCTCGGACACGGTGATGTTCAGTGAGTTATCTTAGATGAGTTTTGCGGTGTGGGCAGGTATTCAATTCCGGGAGGGTACCACCTCAAAAATAGCTGTCTAAGTTATCTTAAATGTCTGATGTGAACAGTGTATAACTCTGTGTTATTTCCTTGTGCTATCTTGTCTAGAAGATTTATGTAATTGTCAAAGTCATGTATGTGTTTTTGTGAATAAAAAATATGGATCATTCGAGACAAACACCTTGTAGCTTATAGGTCTCAAAGCAATCTCCGTTAAATGTAAAAAATAAATAAATAAATAAATAAATAAAAATATAGATAAACTTTGTGTGCTGTCGAAGCAAATGATGGGGAGGTGTACATTTCAGGTGCGTGTGTATGTGTGTGTGGTAAAAGTGGTTGATTACTTATTGTAAATGAAATAGGGCAGAAATGTATCCTAGGCAATTATGCTGTTAAACTATTCTTTTTTAAGTATTATTTATATCATTATCAGAATACATAAAAAATAAAGTAAATTAGGATCTAAGAGAGTAAAAGGACTAATATCGATAAGCAATTAAAAGTAGTCCCTGTAGAGTTGCAAAAAACCCACAGTTTTTGAGGGACGGGAATAAACCCGGGAATTTTTGGGAATAAACCCGGAATTTTGGGGAATATTGTAAATTTTAAAGTAAACAAAACTAGTCATTTTTTAATTTCAGTTTTTTATTTTTCGAAATTTCAGACACTGTTCTGATAAGTTTATAATAGGTTTTTCATTATGAATTCACAAAACCTATGATTTTGTGCGTTGTTTTTTTTTTTTTTTTTTTATAATTTATTATAACATATCATTTGCTTAACAACAATCGTGGCTGTGAATTGGTAAGTATTTGAATGTTTCTTTAATAATTGAAATAGTTTAATTTCTGTTAGCTTGCATATTTACTATTCAGGCATACTCTATATTAATTTTCTTGTAAGTTGTAGTGTAATGCATTGATTTCTTTTAGTTTTGTTCGTTTTATTTTTTGTTTGTCTAAATCGGAGAACAGGGATGATGTTTATATTCGTGCCAGTTAAGAAGAATCTCATCTGCCTCTCGCACTTTTTACCTATTCACGAATAAAATATCATCTTACTTATTTTAATTTCTCTTACTTAATATTTCTGCAGCTTAAGGATGTATTTCATTAGTTTTCATGTAAAATGTGCCATTTTTCTGTATTTATGTTATTGGTTTTCTTTACATATGGAAAAAAAATATTTTGTTTACAAATTAAAGAAATCCATGTCAAAAACTTTTTGAAAACTCCCGGGAATTTTTAATATTTCCCTCCCAAAAAACCCGGTTTATTCCCGGGAATAAACCCGGTTTTTTCCACCCTTTGCATCTCTAAGTCCCTGTGACATTCATGATACAGAAATATAATTTATTCGTTGATATCACACAAATATTATTTATTTATTATATTACAGAAATTGTTGTAGTATGTTAAACCACGGCCAAACTCGATTCTCCCTTCCCCTCATACGGCCTTCACAATCACCCCTTAGTTCCGGAATCGTTAAAGGGATACTTTCGCCGGTAGATGGCGCGATATACTTACCATAAATAATGCTTAGTAAAGGTTACTTCTATACATAAAAATACAAGAATCTTTGAAATATATTCATTATAAAAGGTATATATAACACATGTATCTTTTGTTTCGGCGTTTTCTTTACTACAAACAGGAAAAACTAAAAGATTTAGAGATAAAATAAATAAATACAACGCTTTAAGCAATTAAAAATAGTTTAAATAACACGCTACTATAAAATGCAAAACAAACATTATAAGTAAATTTCTATATTTATATACATTTAAATTCTTGATTACTTGAACTATTGATAATTCTGAGCGTAAAATGAACAGTATAAAATTAAAAAAATAATAGTAGTAAGAAAATTAAGCAAGTTCGCCAATATCCGGCAATGAACTCATATCGAATTTTTTTTTCTCAAAACATGTATTATTTTTACACGATTCTTAATTATTTAAAATATGTATATTCAAAACAATTTTCAATAAATTTAATTATTATAGATACTGATCCCAGACAACCACAATCGTCCTTCGGACGATCTATAATGATCCTGAAAATCCTGTAGTTGTCATATCCTATAAAACTATCCAGTGAATATCCGGAAGATAGTTGACAACGGACCGCCTGAATACATTGTCCACAAAGCAGCCGGCGAATGTCATAGAACGCACATCCGCAAATTGACTTTCTTCCTTGGCTTCCTTCCTCTGCACGCTACGCTAACGTATCAACCAACCTACCTACCAGACAAGTTTATTTTGCTTTTTGGTGAATGAAGAAACGTGATCGGCTTTTCGGAATCTGATTAATAAATAGTAATCTGATGTCAATAAAGGTAAGAATTATCTTTTTCATTTGTAATTCTATTCTTTATAACTTCCGTTTATATACTTATATTTTCTTGTGTAAAAGCGAAGTGTATATCAGACCTAATTATTCATGTAGGCTTAATGGTAAATGTTAATAGAGATGGTAGTGTAAACGCAACAGTAGTGATTTGTATTTAACAGTTTGATAAATTATTAAAGAAAATACAACCACTTTGAGTACTTTTTGAGAATTTTCAAGTTTAGATTACATTTTCTGTGTGAAAATGAAGATTTACTTGACAACTCCAGTTTGAACTCCTTTTTTTTTTTTTTTTTTAACTTCAAACACTTAAAAAACCAAAAATATGTTTTTCCCTCATTCTTTTTAACTTAAAACACTTTAAAAGCAATTAAAAAATGCCCCCCCCCCTCTTTTTTCTTTTACAATTAATTCCCATTACTTTAGAAATACTTATTTCTTTACATAGATTTTAATGCATATTGATATATATTGATTAAAGCAAATGTATATATTCAAATATATATATAATATATATGTATGTATATTTGCTAAACATTTTAATAATGTTTATTAAATCTTAACCACTTTAAAATTATTGTCGCTTAAAAAGAAAAACATACTTCTAAACGTAACAGTTAATATGTTTTAACTTAGATGACAATGTCAGATTTTCTCACAGTTTTAGAAAAGCGTAGAGTGCTGGTAGTTGGAAAAGGGCACATTTTTGACTCTGAAGGGTATTTTTTAGATCCATATGAGCACTTTTTATATTTTTTAAATTCATTCTTTCAATTTTAAATGCACTTTTGATATTTAAATGTTACAACACTCCTATCGAATTGCAACAATGTGTCAATTTTTACTATGCAAATAATTTTTTTTTACAAAACTGTAAAGGCTTAATTTTCTTGGTTGAAGGGCAAGAAGAGCACTAATTTTTTGATGAGGGGCAAGATGGGGATGTTTTTTAAACCAAAGGGCAGCCAGGGTGCAGCACCTTCCTGACACTGCCTACAGGAAACTCTGCAATTTGAATATAAAATAGCTTGTGATCAAAAATAGTGAAATTACTGTAGCTGCTAATTATTTTCTTAGTTTTGTGTAGCTTTTTATTAAAAAAGATTATGTATTAATTTATCTTTTTTTTTTTCTAAATTCTGTCCTATAAAACTCAATCTATTTGAGATTACTTTCATAAAGAGAACTCTGTTACTTTCCTTAATTTCAGATATTTCAATTTCAAATCATAATTAAATCCTAGTGCTAATTAATAATTAAATAAAAATTGGAAACATTTCTATTGAAAACTTGGTTCTTAACCCGTCAGCACATGCGCCCCTTTCCATTATGTTACTACACGCGCAGGATAAATTTTACCCCAATGGGTTTTCTTGTGTCAATTTCCCCCCGGTTTGATTATAAGCAAAAATTTATATTTTGAAATAAACTGTAAATCAATAAAGAAAATAATTTAACTTAAAATAAGAGGTTTTTTCATATTTAAAGAAAAAAAAAAATCTAGCACTAAGATTTTTTTCTGCATATCATTACATACAAAGTTTTTTCAATCCAAATTTAGCCATAAAAATACAAAAAAATATAAAACTGATATATAGAAACTGTATGTGCAAGAGTTGTTAACGTTTAAAAGAAAAATTATATTATTATTTGCACACTATTTTTTACATAAACATTTGCATTAACATTTTCTTATCATTATGGGTTACGTTATAACACGCGTGGGGTAAATTTCCTCCCACGTGACATTTTTATAACAAAAGAATGGAAAATCTCACAACCGGAGGTAAATTCTTTTTGGCCACATCTTGATCTCTTTCAGCTTGAAAGGTACTGTAAAACTCAGAATGATCCCGAACGATTTACACACATTTTTAAGTAATAGTTCTGAGCTGGGGTAGATTTTATCCCAGTGTGTGTGCTGACGGGTTAAAATGTTAATTTGACACATTTATTTACACATGCTTCATTTCAAAGTTATTTCTTTATTTTAGAGACTATGCAAGTAATTTTTGAAAAATCCACCTGTAAATTGAGCTGAATGCTGGAAAAGAAGTCTGCAATGGACTCTTAAGCAGTGGTATGTTTAATTGATTTATTATTATTATTTCTTTTTCTTAAAAATAAAAGAATATGTGAGCATGTAGTTTTATAGCTTTTATTGAATTGTCATATTTTTGCATTTAAGCATATTTATGAATTGTTGTGCTTTGGAACATTTTTACTTATTTATTTATTTAAATGGGCAATTCCATTGTAACAGACTAATTGACATAGCGGAAAAAAAGGCTTTATCTCATTTGAAAAATAATAATTATGTAATTCAAAAAGGGCTACAATTAGCATGATGATATTTATTAGAAGATAAATTAATATAGTTATTATGAATAAATTATTTAATGTAAATAATTATGGTTAAAAAAATGTTAATGTAACAGACAAACATGAATTAAAATGCTTTTCAGATACCTTGATGTTTATCGATATATTACTTATAAAATAATTTACAATTTATTATTATAAAAATGTATTTTCATTCAGAGGGCGTTCTGAAACATATATCTTTCTCAAAATTTGACTGTTGCCATAAGATAGTCATGAAAAATATGTAATCTTACCTGTAACAGACCAACATTTAACATATAACAGACAAACAAATAAACACGTAAACAGAAGCGATTATAATGAATTTTATTGATTTTGACTATTCAAAATTTTATAAAATGCATTGCAAATATAAAAAATATAGGTATAATACTATCAGAAAAAATATATATTACCTATTTGATCTAAAATATAAAATTCTAGAAATGGTAAATTGACTTGGAATTGCCCAAATGTTTATATTCCATGGCTTGTTTTTGAAAACTGATTTTTTTTTTCGGTAATTTCTAAAATATTCAGTTAACATTGATAGATCACCCAAATTAATTTTTGTATTGGTACCCATACAAAAAAAAATTCAGCCCGGCCCGATACAAAAATTAAAAGTTCTACTAGCATACCTGTCAAAAGGCAATAAATATCTTTTTAGCAGTCATATAAGTATAGAAAATCTTCATTTTATCTTAAAGTACATTTAATTCAAACTATTTTTTTTTCAGAAGAAATAAACCATAATTTTATGTTAAAGTTTTTGGTACTTTTCGGTTAGCCGGGTGCCGCAGATATATGGTATATATATACATGTACATATATCAGTGGTAGAGGTCTGCACGGGCCGAAATTTCCAGGCCTGGCCTGATACAAAAATCAAAAGTTTGGCCCAAGCAAAAAAAAATATTGGCCTGACCCGGCCCAATTTAAAAGTAAGTTCGTCCCGGTATAAAAGCTAAAAGGCCGGCCCAAGTTAATTTCCACAAAACATTGATTTTTACGATGATTTGGTTAAAAAATTGCCTTGTAGGAGTAGATCTAACCAAAAATTCCTATCTAAGCTCTTTTTTTTTTTTTATGTTTACAATCTTCATTTTTATAGAAGTGCCGCAGTCTGCGATACTTATTTTTTTAATAAATCTCTATTTGTTGTATGTATGTGTTTAAGTTATCATTAATATTGTTAATCCATATTCCATGTATTGAAGTGTTAAAAATCAGAAAAATGCTATACATTAAAATCTTCTTCTAAGACGGAATTGCATAGGGGAAAAAAAAATGAGTTATAGACAATTTGCCTTCTTAGCAGGTGTAAATATATTATATATTCTTTTCTTACGTATTAGTATATTCATTTTGCATGGATCAACACATTTTTCAGTTTAAGACAGGATTCCGTCATAAGCAGGTTCTTTTTCACACGTTTCACTGTATTTTAATTTAGCCATATTTTAATAAGTGTACAAATCTACTTATCTTTAAAAATAATAAATTTTAATGTTTAATTGTAGAATAATGGCAATTTAAAAATATTTGCATTTTTTTCAAAGATTTTTGTGCCAGGTCTTATTTTACTGACCTTCGAACGGACCAGGCCAAGCCGAGACAATGATTTTTATAGGGTCAAAACCAGGACTGAAAATTTTGGGGTGTGAAGACTAGGAAGGATGAAACCAGTCCCGTCTCTGTACGGAAAAAATAATTTAAGACACGGCCTGATCCTTCAGGAAAAAAGAAAGGCCCGAACCCGGGCCATAAAGAGTAATCACTAGGCCCAAGCTCGGCCCAAAACGAGTAGAGACCAGGCCTAGCCCGAGTGCAGTGAAGGAAAATAGGCCCGAGCCCGGCCTGTGCAGATCTCTAATTAGTGGTGCCTGGCTAACCGAAAAGTACCAAGATTTTAAGTATATTGACATTTATTTTAAATGTAAACATTCTGCAGCACCTTTTGATTATTAATATTCAGGGCTGAAACTAAAGGCAGCACAGAGGGGGCATGTGTCCCGGGCGCCAGAATGGAAGGCATGGGGGACGACAAATGACCATTTGGTTTGTTGCTTGATACAAAAAAAAGTATATGAAATTTGGGCAAAAATGTTTTGTAAGTTGGAAAATTCAAAAGAAAAACTGAGAATTCATGGGACACTAAAAAATAAAAGGTAGAAAATTCACATAATAAAATACTTATTAAAAACTTAATTTTTTTTTTAGTTCCGAGTCACTATTATAATTTGGAATTTAGGTTCAGGAAAGTATCTAAACATATTAGTCTATAAATAGGAAGTGCAGTATAAATGACAGCTCCATGAAACTGTATGTAGATAACATACAAAGATGTTTTACAGTATTAGAATTCATTGTTATATTCTTACAGAAAATTCTGGTTTTTCAGTTCTTAAGACATTGTGACTTATAACACTAGGACTTTAAACATCTGTTCAATTGTAATGTAATACTATAACTACAGTAAAATCTTTCTGTAATAGAATCCTGTCTTAAATGAAAAAAATACACGGATCCAACAGTAACAATAGCATCAATTCTATTTGCTAAGACGAAAACTTGTATAAAACTGAATTTTGTCTTGTTCCTTTTGATTCTGTACTCACAGGTTTTATTGAATAAGTATTTGACAAAGCACAGAGTTCACTATTACGTATTTTATGATTACATATTTTTCAGTTTAAAATAAGTCAGCTATTAAAAACTTAGTAAAATTATCTTTGTAAATTTACTTTGCGAGAAAGGTAGGGTTAGTGGGGGTGCCAAAATCCCTGTTTGCCCCTGTGAAAAAAAAGCTAATTTCGGCCCTGAATATTTAAATTCTAGGTATCTCTAAACTGTGTTATATCAACACTATTGTCGTCAAGCGTAATAGTTAGTGCCAAATGGGAAAAAAAATTGAGCTTCAAGCAAACGGAAAAAATAATTAAAAGAAAAAGAATGAAAAGCAAAACCTGTTTTTACCTTACTATTAAAAAAAATAATTGATATCTCCATCGTCAATTGACGAAATTTGTTCAAGTTTTCAGCAAGTTCAATAATAGTAAATTAGGCTGTGTAAGAAACTTTTATTAAAAAATAATCAATTATTAGAAAATGAGAGCATCCCCACAAAAAAGCAACTGCAAAGAAAAAGGAGAGAACTATCTGTGGTTTTTGTTTTGTTTATTAAACTATTTGCAGTCGGAAGTCGCCGAACGTTATCAGAATAAGATCATCAGCTTCTGATGGTATAGATTAAATACTGTATTTTTCTCTGTTTGATTATTGCTTCGGTGACGAAAAGGTGCTTTTAGCAGTAGTCAGGGGAGTTAACATAAAACTACATATTTTAAAAATGTTTTCATAATGGTTTATTACATAACATTTTTCAGTAATATTTTGCTTGTTTAATTTTTTTTGTCATTTGCATACCTTAAAGCTAACATGTCTTTTGTCAAAAGAAATCTCCCTCCACCCTTAAAAAAAAAAAAAAAAAAAAAAAAAAAAAATTACAGGAACACCGCTCTAGTTATGCTACAGTAGTTTCGGCACAAAGTCTCTATATGGTATCCTTATATATATATATATATATATATATATATATATATATATACATACATTTTTTTTTCAGCACTTAAGTTAAATTATTTATATATTACTAACAGAATTTCCCCCAGGTTTAAAAAGGGGCAGGGTGCTGCTGGTGAGAAAAGGGCACTTTTTGGATTTTTGAGGGCACTTTTCAGATTCTTAAAGACACTTTTTTTAATTGTTAGATGTATTCTTTTGATTTTTAAAACCACTTTTGATATTTCAAAGTCAAAACACTCTTTTTAAGACAACATTGAGTCAGTTTTTACTATGAAAGCAAATTTTTAAGGCAAAAAGGAGAAAGGGCACTTTTTTTACTAAGGGCAAGAAGGGTGCTAATTATTTTACTGGAGGGGGCAAGAAGGGTGCTAATTCTTTTTATGAGGGACAAGAGGGGTGCTATTTTGTTAACCAAAGGGCAGGCAGGGTGCAGCACCCTTCTGAAACTGTCTGGGGGAAACTCTGTTACTAATATTACAATAGTTCTCTATATTTAATTACTAGTTTAAATTTTTTTGTGTGTGGCATTTAAGTGAAAATATTTATACGTAAATTTGAGTTCCTTGGGTGCGGCACTATACATTTTTAAAAAAGAGATTTTTACAGGTGTGCCGCTTACGTGGATATACTTTTTTTGAAACAGATATTCATTGGTACGGCTGATATTCCCAATAATACGGTAGATATGTAAGTATATTAAGCCCTGACATTATTTTAATGGTTAAAAAAGCATTTTTTCACCATATTACATTTGCTGTGTGTTCAAATACTGCACACATTGTTATTTTCTTTTTGAATTTTTTACTCCATACAAAAATAAGTCTTATTTTAGAGCATTATAACTTATAAGTTTGATAAATCATAGCTTTTATAAAAATAAATCTTATGTTCTCATAACAAACACCAATTCAGCATAAGTGCAACAAGCATTTTAAAATGAAACACCAGGGGTCGATCCAGGAAAAATTTGGAGCCATTTTGGGGCCCTTCACAAAAATCTATTTAATGAAATCGGCCCCTTCACAAAAATCAATTTGATAAAATGGGCTCCTTCACAAAATGGTATTCCATAAAAACTTACTATTTATTATTTATTTAATATTTTGTGATTTTTAAAATATGTAATTTGTAAACAAGCAAGTTCACCAGAGAGGAAAACTTCAGAAAAAGGATTTTAAATGGTTTTTGTTTTTAAATGCTTGGTCTGAATTTGATTAACTGGATATCAACTTTCACCACAAAATGTTATTTTTCACAAAAATATAATAAATTTCACAAAAATAACCTTTACTTTTCACAAAATGGGCCCCAAGAAAAAAAAAACCTGCATCGACCCCTGAACACACAAGTTGTAGTTTGTTAATCTGTAAAGTGTAGGATTGCTGTACTAAATCTGGTGCAGCGGAACGGCAAATACCGTTTAGTGTCAAACCAATATTGATGACTAAAATTGTGCTTCTACAGAAACTTCTCCATCGAGTGTTTCCTTCACTAACGCAACCTGGTATCCGGACCCGAACACAGCGAAGTATAGAAAGATGTACGCTAGGCATAACTAGAAGAGACAGAAAGAGAATAACCTGGATGAGAAGTTAGACGAAAGTTTTTGACGTCATTGAAAGAATTAAACGTCTAAAATGGAAAATGGGCGGGGCACATTGCAAAAAGATAAGACAGTAGATGGAGCACAAACACCCTACAGTAGTATCCCAGTGATGTAAAACGACCAAGAAGATGACCTCAAGTAAGATGGAGTGACGAAATTGGATAAGTGGTCAGTGTTAATTGGATGACTAAAACACTAGACAGGAAACAATGGAAAAATCTGGGTGAGAATCCAGCAGTGGATTGAAAACAGTTGTTGATGATGATGATATCTAATCTTTATTTAGCATACTTACGCCTTACACATTACTAAATACATACTTGATCTTTACTTTTTATATTTTAATCAAGTTTTACATTTTCTTAATATTTAGTACTTTATTGTTTTACTTAATAATTTACTTTATTATAGACATATTCATTGTAATTTCAAATGCATTATTACATTCGTATTACTGCTTAAAAAATGTAAATAAACCAGAAATCTGCAAATAATTCAAAAATTTGCACAATTTCAGTGTTATGATGGACTCATGTGGATTTGGGGAGTCTACTGTAGTACATTTTGCTTGTAATTACCATCATTTTTAATTATTAAAAATATGACATTACCATCAGTTATAAATATTAAGATTTTTTTTTTATTCGACACAAAACAAGGCGGGTGCTTTCATGCTGTATGCCGTTTTTCGACATAAAATAAGATGTGCTTTTACTTTTTCATAGTTGTTCAAATATCCCATAAGGCTTAAATAGTAAAGTTCCTAAAAATAACTTAATAAATTTTACTGTAAGATCTTTTGAAGAAACAAACGGTAAGAAATTATTGTATATCTTGTGTATATATGCTGATTTATTCATTTTGAATGAATGTGATGCACTTATAAAGTTAGGTAGAAATGTATATTTTTTCTTTTCTTCTTTACAGACGTATGCCGAGCAGAAATTTCTGTGACAACAGCAAGGTGGAAGAAACCAGATTGTTGCAAAGAAAAAAAAAATTGTTTTGTGATGTGGAAAGTTGTAAATAAATATTTGTTTTGTATTTTATTGTGGAAAGTTATAAATAAATATTTGTTTTGTATTTTATCGTGAAAGTTGTAAATAAATATTTGTTTTGTTTTTAATGTGAATTTTTTTACTGTGCAATTTGTAACATTATAGAATTTTTTTAAAATAATAAGATTATTCAATAGCGGTTATCATTTTCCCCATACTATCGTTCATGACATTGTGAAATATATATATATTTTTTTATTCCTTTACTGATTTCCAATTAAATTGGGAGTAAAATTTTAAAATTTTCAGGTATTCACTTCTGATGACTTTTGCATAAAGATTTAATTTTTGTATGTCATATAATTTAAGTTTATTATTTTATATTGAGCACTTAGTGTAATATGTGCAATTATTTAAAATACAGAAGTTGTTTATTCATTAAAGTTAGAACAATGAAAGCAAACAATATTTTAATATTGCTCAAATTTGTGTTAATACTTTGTGACATATATCAAATGCACTTTCTGGGCCATTAGCATTTACATAATCATGGTACTGTCTCATTTTGTTAAAGTAAGGTAATGTATTTAAGTACAAAGATAAGTAAAACAAATTGAATCTGAAGCTGTATAGCCAAATTATCACAGCAGTAAATGTGTGCTTCGGTCACTAAATATGAAAGGGCATACTTTTCTGTCCTTTATTTGTTTTGAATGCAAAAGTATTAACAGATGACTTATGCAGTAGCTTTATTCTAGAAAAACAATGTAAAACCATCATCAGAGGGACAAAACGATACTTTTAAATTTCATGTGGCACCTTATCAGAGGACAATCAAATGCATAACATTTGTTGTATATACCGGGTGTTCCTAAAGTGGATCAGGTATTTACATGCTTTTTTTAGTAAGTAAAACAAATAATTGCAAAGTAAAAAAAAAAATTGTTATTTAAAAAAAAACTTAAGGCTGTATTCAAATCCAAACTGCTTATTTTGAAACACATTTTTAAATTCATTTTTGCTTGAAAATGCATCCAATTGGCAGGTTCTCTTATTCAGAAACTTTATAATGTCAGTGTTGTCTCGATTTTTTGATAAAGGCAGAATATATTTTTTAAAATGCTGTCAAAGTGGACATTTTAAACCGAATTTCCTGAAGCGATAGCGCTGGAAAAAAAAAAAAAAAGTACTTTGAAAATATTTGTTTGTAAATTAATTTCTAATTAATTGAACGAAAAATAAAAACGTAGGTCCCTTATAAATCTCTTCATAAATCACGCTGCCAAGTTTCATGTTTTTACTTTTAAAAATGAGTTTGAAAATGTGTCATAAAATTTTGAGTTGTTGAGCATGGAAAAATATTTTTTTTGAATACTGCCTTAAGTTTTTATATGACTTCTTACGACAAGAATAAGTTCCACTTCAGACATAGCACTTAAAAAAAGGTCATGAAAAAATTTTTAATTGCATCATTTTATATAATATTTGCTCAAATTAAGAATAAAATATGTAAAAAATAATTATATACAAGTAAGGAATTTTACAAAATATCTTAAATTTTCTTGAATTTTATCGAGAATATATGATGAAAGGGCTATATAATTATATATGATATATATCAATATATATAAGTAAGGAATTTTACAAAATTTTCTTGAATTTTATCGAGAATATAAGATATTTTCTGCCTTCAATTTGCATTTTTAAAATTCATATATACCTCAATATATTGTTACTGAAAACATTTTTTATTAAATAAATTATATAATGTATGAGATCTTTGTTAGATTGGATATTTTTTTTAAAAGAAAGATTATTCAATAACCTTTCTTAAAAAATAAAAACTTTTATTCCCTCTAATAAATCTAATAAATGAAGATATTTTTAAACTATAAAATTTATTAAATAAATGTTTTCAGTAACAATAGATCTATGCATTGTCATATGTTTATGTACATATGAATTTCAAAAATGCAAATTGAAGGCAGTAATATCATGAAAACCATCCACAGGATGCTGACAGGTGTGACATTTTGACACACAGAGGATGCCCTATAACCATCCATAAGGTGTTGTGTAATGACATCCATAGGATATTGACAGGTGTGACATTTCGACACCCAGGGGATATCCTATAACTGTCTACAGGATGATTTCATCCATCCGCAGGATATCAGCTTATCCTAAATATGACATTATGTGGATGCTTTTAGGATATCAATAGGACCATCCAGAGGATGTAATGCAAGTGTCCTATAACCGTCCAAAATGTGTCATGAGATGACATCCATAGGATGTTGAAAGGTGTGACATTTCGAAACTTACGGGATGTCCTGTAACTGTCGAGAGGACCATTTCATCGGTCCACAGGATATCAGCTTGTCCTAAATATGACATCTTTTGGATGTTTTTAGGATGTATTTGTGTTGTCTGGGGATCTGAAATATATAAGCATTATATGTAACATATCTATCTTTTACTTCGGCGTTTTCTTTACTACAAACAGGAAAAACTAAAAGATTTAGAGATAAAATAAATAAATACAATGCTTTAAGCAATTAAAAAGCATTGTATTTATTTTGAAACATTGATAATTCTGAGCGTAAAATACACAGCAAAAAATTAAAAAAAATATTTACTAGTTTCACAGTAGTAAGAAAATAAGCAACTTCTCGAGTATCCGGCAATGAACTCATATCGAATTTTTTTTCTCAAAACATGGATTATTTTTACACGATTCTTAATTATTTAAAATATATGTATATATGTGTACATTCAAAACAATCTTTAATAAATTTAACCATTATAGGTACTGATCTGAAATATATAAGCATATATAAATATAATAGAATTACATATAAAATTAAATATTATATTCTAATTCTGGAAAGTCATGGTATAAAATTATGTATATAAAAATAAAAATATACTTTCATGTTTCATAATATTAACAGAATAAGAAAACCTATTTCGCCAATGAACTCCGGCAATGAACTCATATCGCTTTTTTTTTCTCTCAAAACATGGATTATTTAACAAATTCATAATAATTTTTACAGGTTTTATTATTTTAGAGAATGAACAAGTCTTTTTTTTTTTTTGTAGCTTTATGTACTTTATTTATGAGAAAATAGTTTTTGTGGAAATTTTAGAATATTGGTTACAGAAATTACAGAATATTTTTTCAGATTTTTAAAATATTAATTCATAAATCTATCCGCCCTACTTGTATATATATATATGTATCTATAGGTATATGCAGATTCTATTTCTTGATTAGACTTTAAACATTGATAATTTTTACAGTGAAATATACATTTAATATTATAAAATTAAAATTAAGTAAACTTTAAAATTTTTCTTGACAAAGAGTTCTTATATGCAGATAAATTGGCTTCATTTGTAAAATACCTTGCCATATTTTTTTAAATGATGGGCAAGAATTTTGCACATATTAATGAGCATATGTTTATTTTATGCTTGTTTAAGTCACATTCCCATAAAGGGGTTTTTATTAGTCTCGGATATATCAATTCATAAATAGTTTTGACGAACGAAACGCACAGATAAGGAAATTCTCCATTAGTAATGGTAAGTAATAGCGCCCCCTACGTTCCTTCGGAGAGAAACTCTGATTCCTCTTGAACAAAGGGAAAATGACTTTTTGTTACAGCCGTATAAAGGGAAGGAGAAAAATCGAGTTAGGCCGTGGTTAAACAGAAAAACAGGTACTGTACTGTTACTTTTCTATCTTTGTAATTGGCAACAGCTTGTTAAGCACTTCTACTTCTACTACTAGTAGCTCGGTAGACCAGTCTTGTTTACATGTCTCTCACCATGCTATGAGTTAAAATTAAAGTCTGGATTACTTCAATTATTTAGTAAGATTTAATTAATATGATTAATCTTAAATATCAACAGGTTATGGGTTTTACGCACGCTATATGCGTTAATAGTTGAAGTTAATTCTAAAAGTTAGTATGGCAGTATCGTAGTGTTAAGCCTAACATGTGATCAGTGAGAACAGTTTATATTTTCTAAGTCTCAATACAAGTTCTGAAATCATTTTAAAGAAAATCCTAAGGCATTTTATGATTGAAATGGATTGCATAACTTTTCAGTGCTTAACATATGTTTGAAAGCAGAGAAAATATTTCGTTTAGAATACTAATTATGGAGATAGGAAAATTGCAGATGAAACCATTGAGTGATGAAGCTGATTGGCCAATGTGGAAGCATAGGATCCAATTTGCTTAAATTATTATGCTGACGCACTAGATGTTGTCGAAGGAAATATTACAAAACCAGATTAGCCACCTGATGCAGCAACTTTGAAAAAGTACCAAGAAGGCACTAGCAAGTTATAAAAAAGGTAACACATGTGCCATGATAGTTTTGACTGATTCCATGACAGAAGAAAACATGCAGAAAATCATGATATTTGAAACAGCAAGAAAAGTATGGCTAGAACTTCATAAACCTTATGAAGCTACTTCAGGCAACCAACTCTATAATATTTGTCTGCAATTTTTTCAATTTAAGTGGACTGTGAATGACAATATGGCAGTTCATCTATCAAAACTAAAGAACCTTTGGAGTGAATTTAATCTGGGTTTACAAAGAAAGCTTGAAGTTCAACTCCCTGAAATTTTGCTGATTTGCAAGATTCTAGACACCTTACCTCAGGAATACCGTTCTTTCAAGTTAAGTTGGCTACTTCTAAATGAAAATAAAAGTACAATTGATGAGTTAACCGCTCAATTATACTCTCAAGAAAGAGAAAATAAGGAAGAAAAATCAAAAGGTGAAGTTCAGAATCAAGAAGCGTTAAAAGCAGAAGCCAGTAAAGCAAAAGCAGCTTTTAAAAGATAAAGCAATATGAAAAATGCAATTATTGTCACCAAAGTGGTCACTGGGTGAGAAACTGTCGAAAGTGGATAGCTGATGGAAAGCCAAAGCCTGGTCAGAATGATAAGATCCCAGGAAAAGATAGCATTGGAGCAAATATGACCTTATTAGCTATAGACGCAGAAGCATTTTCATCAGAAGAAAATTGTTATGATTGGTTTGTTGATAATGATGCGTAAAAGCATATTACCAACAATAGTAATTACTTCACAGATTTTGAAGAATTTCAAAACCCTTATGGAATTACCACTACAAGTGGAAAAACGTTGCCAGCTGTAGGTAAGGGAACCTTAAAAATATGACAAAAATAAAAGGAGAGAGACAATTTAAGGAACTTACAGATGTCTGGTTTGTCCCAGGTATAAGTAAAAATTTATTTTCTGTTCTAGCAGCACAAGAGAGTCATTCAATGTCAAATCATCCAGAGCATGGCACCCACCATCACCAATTTTGATAAAATTTGGTGTATTTGTAGAACTTTTCATGCTGATTCCAAAAATATCAACCATATTGAAATTGATCAAATGGAGTTATGAGCTTTTAAAAATCGTCCAAGATGGCTGATTTGCCGCCATTTTGAATAGCCCATTTGACAAAATAAAAAGCTATAACTACTTACAGGTTTAACATAGAACCTTCCATTTTTTTTTTTTTTGTTCAGAATGAAGTAAACTTTCATTGAAATAGATTTCTGTGCAGTTTATTCCATTAAAATGCTTTCAGAAAATTATTTATTTGCATTTTTTTTAATTAAAAAGGGTGTAACTTCAAGAGCTAATTTCCTACATTGCCCCCCCTTCAATTTTCATCTAATTGCATACACAGACACCTCAAAGTGTGTTTTGAAGCTTGGTAAAAAAATTGTAATGCATTTAGAGTTTCAGAGACATTTTGTTTAAAGAAGAATTTCAATTTTACTGACCTTCCAAACATAACGGAAAACACAAGATGTTTGTTATTTCTTTTATTATCAGAAATATCATAATATTTACATCTAAAAGTTTGATAAGGTTTTATCTTACATAAAGATACTTTTTTATAAATGTAGCTAAAAAGAAGTGGAATCCCATGGAAATAAACAGGAATGCTTATAATGAATTCCTGCAGGACATAGAAATGTTGTCATGTCAAACTGAAATCTGTGGCAAAGTTTCAGTAAATGATAAATAAAACAGAAACGATAGAAAAAATTCTACAAATAGTCACATTTTATAACTAAATCATACTTGTATATTTTACCAAACATGATAAATTTAAAACTCTTAAATAAAAAAAAAATACAATAAGTAAAAATTATCGTAATTTAAAATTATACAAAATATGTTCAGTTGCTTATTGTAGCAGCATGGATTGAAGAAAGATACCAAAATTTGACGTAGAAGTTGGTTTGCAGCTCTAATAATAGGGATGTATGTTACATATATGCAGCAAATGTCCCAAGAAAAATGTTCTTGGAGATTTTTTAAAGTTAGAATTTCCGGACTTTGATCCTGAAGATAAATTTGAATCTAAACAGTGGGTATCAACTGACAAAGTAGACTTAACATCACATACATCTACTCTGGGTGATTTCATCAATCTTGTTCTTCAAAAATTGAAAAGCTCTTACCCATACATAAATATTCAAGTCCCAAACATAGACATCTTATACAATACCTCCTGTATGGTTTATTTTAAAAAAGAAAAGAACTTCCTGCTCACGAGGTTCTCATACAAATGGATTGTAGTGAGAACTTTTCTTTTGCGCTGCAAGATGGAGCAAAAGTCTACCATTGGACGCATGGATGCTCTACTTTATAAACACTTATATTCGATGTAAAGGAAAATGGAAGCAACTCAAAAAGTGAAAGCTTTTGCGTGGTTTCAGTTGGTATGAACCATGATATACCAATGGTTTATCAGACTAAAAAATTAATTATGCAGTATTTAAATAACACGGTGGCTACAGATTCTGGAAATCTGAAAGGTTTATGAATCTGTAAAAGTCAGGGAATTTCGTAAAGGTAGTTGAAAATCAGGGAAATTTGTCTATATGCGAAAATTTGTTTCCTCACAAGACTGATTTGTCGACAAACAAATAATATTTAAGCCAATAATAGTACGCGATAAAGAAAATTAAATTTTTATATATTTTTTTAAAAGATGCACATGATATGAGTTTTTATTATTTAACACAAATTAACGTGATCAGATGTCCTCATTTTCTGTGGATATAGCATTTATATTGAAGGCAATTTACCCATTTTTGAAAATTTTATGATACATTAACATAAGCTGACCAGGTGGCTAGCTTAATCCGATTAGCTATCCCATCAGATATAAATATGTCTTAGCATTGAACATTCTTCAGAAAATGAGGAAATTTTTTGTTTGTCGTCTATTCATTGACAACTGTATGAAGTTGTTAGACTTAATTTTGAGTTTGGATTTATGAAACTGTGAACCAGTACTTTATGAATAATCTGCGATTTTTATATTTTCCTTTGTTTTTTCTCCCAAATGAGGAATTGGCAAGCTGGATAAGTGTGTATGTTTTTAGCAACGGCAAAATAATATTGGTTAAAAATCAACAACAAGGCTGTACTCTATGGAACAAGAAATATAAATGGTTGTCTATATAAAGTTCATATGGAAGTACTTATTCCGAATAATCCAATAGAAGTGAACATAGCTACTACAAGTGATTCTATTTTGCAGTTATATCATGAGCACTGGGGACATCAAGACAAACGTCATGTAAAGAATGGTCTAGAAAAACAAATTGATATCAAAGTTGGATTAGACAATCAACTCTGCCTAGCATTGGTCCACATAGATCTGCTGAGATAAGCTCTCCAGGTCTTGTGGTCTTCTTTCTGCTGCCAAATTTCAAGCGATGTGCTTTACCATATATACATGCTTGAAGCATGGAGAGCTTTCCTGGAGAGCTTATCTCAGCAGATCTATGTGGACCATTTAATCAGTCTTTTAGAAAATACCGTTACTTTGCAGTCTTTAAGGATCATTTTACAAAATTTAGATATGTATTTTTTCTTCGCCAAAAATCAGAAGTTGCACAAGTTTGTGAAAATATGATAGCACACTCTAAGCATTTAGGACAGAACATCAAGGAGTTTTTAAGTAATAACGGTCGGGAATTTGATAATGAAGAAGTTAGAAGATTACTTCAGAAAAATGTTCCCAGATTGACTGCTCCTTATACTCCGCAACGGAATGGTGGAAGTGAGCGTGAGAATAGAACCTTGGTGGTAAATGGCAAGAACGTTGAAGCATTCTAATTCAGAAATAAGTTTTCCTTCATTATTATGGGCAGAACTGATTAGTACATCTGTGTACGTATTGAACAAAACAGGGAAAAGTTCAGTACCAAATGTAAGTCCTTATGAATTGTGGATAGGACAGAAACCTCGAGTGAGACACATGCGTATAGTTGGATCAACCTGTTATGCTGACATACCAAAACAGAAGCATAGAAATCTCGATAAGAAAGCAATAAAGGGCTACTTATTACGATATGATGGCGATGAAAGGTATCGCATCTGGGTAAAAGAAACTAATACTGTTATCTGCTCCCGAGATGTAATATTTCAAGAGAAACCTTTAACAAATTGTAAAGCTCCAGTAGAAATACCTTTGCTTGAGCCTAGTAGTCAGTTACCAGAAGCTGAAAATGAGGGAAATAATGAATAAGAAGACTCAGAAGATCAAATTAGTTCAGAATGTGAAGATGAAGATGAAAGGGAATCAGATACTTTGAAATTAAGAAATCGCAGTAAACTAAAACAGCCTAAAAGTTTTGAAGATTATGTGAAAATTTCATGTCTGATGTGCATGAACCAGAGTCATATGAAGAAGCTATTAATTGTAAAGAACATATTTTCTGAAAATAGGCTATGAATTCTGAAATAAGTTCTTTGAATGAAAACAATACCTGGACACTAGCACCACTTCCGGATAAAGCTAAAGCTCTTCCTTGTAAATGGGTCTTTCGGATCAAGAAAAATCCAGATGGTACTATTGATAAATACAAGAAAATACTTGTAATTAAAGGCTTCAATCAGAGACAAGGTATTGATTATAATCAGACCTTCAGTCCAGTCACAAAACTAGGAACTGTGCGTTCATTAATAAGTATTGCAGCCAGCGAGAAGATGCATTTTATGCAATTTGATGTCTCTACTGCATTTTTATATGGTAACTTAGACGAAACAATTTATATGCATCAACCTGAAGGCTATAATGATGGTACCAATAGAGTATGCAAACTCAAGAAAAGTTTGTACGGACTAAAACAAGTCCTTCGATGTTGGCATAAATGTTTTGGAAAATTTATGGTAGACCTAGGCTTTAAACTTAGTGAAGCAGATCAATGTTTATTCATTCGAGAAGAAGAAGGTAAAAAGCTACTTGTAGCTCTTTATGCGGACGATGGTCTTATTGCCGCTACCCAACTAACACAGAACTTGCGGGCCACTGATGGCTACGTTAGCCTTGGCCCAAACTAGTAGATGAGGGGCCGCAATCGTTTGCCGTAACGGCAACTTAAAAAAACTGTCACGCCGGCCACAATGTGGCCGCAACAGAATTGGCCATAACTACATTAAGATGCCCATAATTGTGCCACAAGTGGTTAATCATAATTGACGGATAGCCTAAAACTGGCCACAGTTATACTTTAAGTGGCAATTATTAATGAAAACTAGCCACAGTTTGGCCATTAACGATCATCGTGAATAAAATCTAGCCAGAAGATCGCCACAGTCATGCCACCTGCGTTTGTTAAGAATAAAAGCTACCCCAAAGCTGGCCATAAATGTTAATTTATTGGTCATCATAAATGTAAACTAGCCTTAAGCCAGCCATCCACATACCATCAATGCTATTCATTAATGAATGCATGCCGAAAGCTAGCCACTTTGTTGCCATGAATGGGCATCATTAATGTATGCAAGCCGAAAGCTAGCCACTTCGTTGCCATCATTAATGAATGCAAGCCGAAAGCTAGCCACTTTGTTGCCATCAATGGTAATCATTAATGAATGCATGCCGAAAGCTAGCCACTTTGTTGCATGAATGGGCATCATTAATGTATGCAAGCCGAAAGCTAGCCATTTCGTTGCCATCATTAATGAATGCAAGCCGAAAGCTAGCCACTTTGTTGCCATCAATGGTAATCATTAATGAATGCATGCCGAAAGCTAGCCACTTTGTTGCCATGAATGGGCATCATTAATGTATGCAAGCCGAAAGCTAGCCACTTCGTTGCCATCATTAATGAATGCAAGCCGAAATCTAGCCACTTTGTTGCCATCAATGGTAATCATTAATGAATGCATGCCGAAAGCTAGCCACTTTGTCGCCATCAATGGGCATCATTAATGAATGATAGCCCAAAGCTAGCCATATTCATGCCACTATTAGATATCATGAATATGAATGGAAGCTGGCCAGAATTATACTTTTTATGGTCCTCAAAAAAGTAAAGTTGAGCAAATCTCCATTTTTACTCCTTTGGCAGGGACAATTTTTCTTCTTTTTTTAAGTTATTTTAAACTTTAGAATCTAAATTTACTGGTCCATAATTTTTGTCTGAAAACTCTAAATATTTTATTCAAAATTTGAAAAAAAAAAAATAAAAATAATAATCTATTGGAATATTTTTCTTAACAAGAGCTCATAACACCAACCTGACTTTTATGCAAACATGTTTCACTTTATTATAATATTTTTCAGTTAAAAACTGCAATGGTGTTATAAGCACCCCATATTAAAAAGGTCAAAATACAATAAAATCGAAAGTGCTTCAGATCTTGTATAGAATACTTTCAATCTGGAAGCAATATTTTTTTTTTTTTAAAGTGTCCCAATGGAGGCAAAAATTGGCCGTATCCACTCATCTCATTAGATCGGAATAAAAGGCCATATGGTTATGATTTATTTTTTAATGTTATTCTGAAAAAGTTGCAAAAGCCATAATTGTAATTAATAAAAAAAAAGTTGTAAAATAAGGTGTAACACAAGGTGTAAAATATATATTGAGCGTTAAATTACCAATGATGGTGAGAATACGAAAAAAAAACTAATTTTCTTCAATTTTTAATTAAATTATAGGTTTAAACATTCTATTCAAAGGAGTAAATTTTTAAGTAGTTTCAATTTATGTTTCTTCAAGCTAATTCACCAGGTGGATTGTCCAGCCAGAATTTCCATTGAAAATTGTTATCTAATGATTATATTCAACATCCCTTTTTCGAAGCAAATAAAAAATGTATAATGTTAAATGAGATACCATATGAAAGGATTTTCAAGCGACTTCTGACATAGTACACTCACATTTCTTTAAAACATGTATTTTGGTTAAAATTGCAAGTAATAAATTAAATAGGCATTGTTTTCAGAAATAAAATGAAAGTTTTTCCTCAAATTACTGTTGCCACAAAAATTAAATTCCACAACAATGATTATAAAAAAAATGTTCAATAAAGATAAAGTGGACATGGTTGCTGCATGGGTTTATTTTATATTTATGATAAAAAAAGCAAAATTTAAATTCAAACGCTCATTTTTTATTTTTTTTCAAAACATTATGTTACTCTCTAATGTAGTTAAAATACAATTTATATATATATATAGCTCTTGATATTTTCAGTCAGTTTTTACTGTAAAGTATGAAAGAATAAATTGGATTATATTCTGGCTTTATTTTTTTTTAGAAGTTTAAACATGCATCTAAAAAATATTAGATATTGCTAAAAAATATTAGGCTTCAGTGTGAAATCTTCACACAGGCCCACTAGTATATATTATTTCTGTTATCAACATCCCCTTTTCTCAGAAAATATGAAATGCACAACAATGAACGAGATGCCATAAGAAAGGATTTTGAACCAGCTTCTGACATAGTGCACTCACATCTCGATAAAACATATTTTTTGATTAAAAATTGCTGTAAATTAAAAATTAAATCTGCATTGTCTTCATAAAAGAAATGAAAGGCTTTCCTCAAATTAGTGTAGCCACAAAAATAAAATACCACATTATATAATGCTTAAAATGATTATAAAAAATAAATACTACAAAAAAGATAAAGTGGGACATAGTTGCTGCACGGGTTTATTTTATATTTATGACTAAAAAGCAAAATTGAAATGCTCAATTTATTTTTCTTTGTCCCATGTTTTTTTCCGAAACAGATGATGTCATCTCTAAAGCAGTTAATTAACTATAGATATATATATTTTTTTGTCTTTGCTATGCTCGATCAGTTTTTACTGTAACTGTGATGGAATAAACGAGATGATATTCTGGCTCGACTAATGTTGTTTGAAGATAGTTTCAGTCCTTAATTTTCCTTTACAAGTTTAAACCTGCATCTAAAGAGTATTAGATATTGCTAAAAAGTATTAGACTGCAGTGTGAAATCTTCGCATGGGTCCACTGGTGCTTTTATAATACAATTTCTTACCTGGATGTTTCTTCCAATTATCCAGCTTGAAAATAAAACAAAAACGCAGGAACTCTATTTTATAAAATTGGTAAAATGTTGACATTACTGATCATTGAAATTTAAGAATTTTTTTTAATGATGTAACTATATATATATGTAAATTAGGTCCGTTCAAAAAATGTCATTTCACTATCTTCATCTCTTTGGCATATAATATCAGAAAAATGTAGCAGTATTCCTATAAAGTAATGTTTTAGTCTGTTAAGGACTCTTCCCCCCTTTATACACATCATAGAACAAAATTTCAATGTATATATATTTACAAAATATTACTAATTGACAGAAAGCCAATTGTCACTATTTTCCTTCTTATGTAAACTTAAAATTTCTCTTATTAAATAAGTTTAATATTTTTTCAAAATAGTAGTGGCAGTTGATCTTCTAGAACACGGCAAGTTCACCATTCATACACTAAATCTTTTTTTTTTTTTTTTTAAATGGACTAAACATTACTCATAAATAATAATATATCATTGTTTTTACTTTTTAAAAATTAGCAAGTAATGAGTACTGAATATATAGTATATATATATTTTTTTTTAATATATTACCAATAAAGAAATCTTTAAAATATTTTTCCTTCCAGCAGGAGGTATGTGACTTTTTGACTAACAAAATTTCAAACTGATTCATACAATATTATGTACATTAAAATTTTAATCTCAACTTCTAATGAGATTATGATGAAATTTTTATTAAAATTTTCAAAAGTTTTTATACAGCAAATTATTTTTAATACCTGATCTCCAAGCAATGCTAATTTATAATCAACCAACAAAAACAGTTTATCAGTTTTTAAAATATAGCCTACATAAAACACTTTTATTCAATTATATCTTAACCTGTAAAAAGAAGGGGGAATGTTCTCAGAGTGAGAAAGAAGGGGAAAATATATAGTACATCTTTTTTAACAACATCACTTGCATAAATAAATATATATATTTAAAAACACTAGAACTGAATGCTTTTTTTTTCATATAAATTTTATTTTTCACAACAAATGTAAAACAAACCAACCAAAAAACATTTATTTATGTATTTACAAGATGCTCAAAATTTATCAGAAATATTTTACAAGAAAATTTAATCCTGTTACAATTAAATTTCTGATGTTTCTTAATTTAAGTTTATAAACAAGAGCTGAAAATCTACAGTCATCTTCACAGAGAACTTTTTTCTTTCCAGATTTTTATTCTTCTTCTTCTGAAAAACAAAAAATAAATTTTACAAAACAAAATTAAAGTGCCTTACTTTAAAAACACCACTTAATTAGCCATTTATAAATATAATCGGAACAGAAATTATAATTTAAAAAAACTATTTACAAAAAGCTTTGTAGTTCAAGTTATTTGTACAAAATGAAACTATTTTATTGCAGTATACCTATATTTGCTTTTAACAAAAACTCATGAAAGGGCAGCGTTGTCAAATGACACCTAATTCCTTTTTTTTTTCTAGGTGCGAAACTGCATTTCATGGTGGCAATTTTATGTTATATCATATTCTCTCATTTCTTTTTGCAACCATGTTAACAATAATATTGTTTCTATTTTTATGTGTTAAGAGCAGGGGGGGAGGGGGGGGGGGCTGTATATATTAAATACTTTATCTCTGTGTTAATCACTAAAACAAAATAAAAACAGGCTTTCTATAAATTCTTTTGAATAACTTCAAATATATAAATTCCTATTCTTTACATATGATGTATGGGTGCTCTTTCTGTTCATTTCATAAAAGTCGAATTGCTCACTTTGTAAATGTTTCTAGAATTTGTATTGCTAGAAACCAGCAGTTCTTTATTTTCTTCACTTTATTTTTTCACATAACATTTCCTTCAAAATGGCTTTGTAAAGTAGGAAAATACATTGTGTACCTTATTTTTTCACATAACATTTCCTTCAAAATGGCTTTGTAAAGTAGGAAAATACATTGTGTACCTCCAAGCTATAAATCTGATATTATCACTCATAAAACGATAGCATTTCAATTCTCACCGTAATTTAGTTCAAAATAAGGAAAAGCAATTTTTCAACTTTTCCCCGTCAAAGTTAAAAAAGTAAAATTTAAATTAGGTGGGATATAATATATCCCACCACGCCTCAAAGGGTTAAAAGACAATAAAGAAAAAATGAAGTTACTTTGACACAGGGTTGGGTTTCTTCCGGAAGAAACTGGAAGAAATGGAAAAAACTGGAAGAAACCAACAGAAAACAAAACAGATGCTCAAAATTAAAATATATTAACTATATAAAAGAATTAAATTCAAAACCTAATTATATGAAATTTAAATTGGAAATTAATTAATATTAAAAATATTATTTATGGAAAAATAAGTTATTTTTTAATAACAAACTTCAGGTTCAGCAGGTATTTACAGGTTATGTTTTTTACAACTTTAGAGGTAGGGGATATTTTTTTATTGTTTATATAATTTCTGTAAAAAAAAAAAAAAAACCTACCAATTCCTTATTTATCATATAAAAATGCAATATTTTAAAAACTATTGTGCAAAACTTAAAACAAACAAATTTGTAATTATGTATACTAGCATGCTGATTTAAAAGATAAATGTTCTGAAAATAAACTCTACAGGGATAAGATTTTTTTTCAACTTTTGCATTCATCCATTCTAAGTTGAGAAATTGATTGCAGCATCTTAAAGCTAAATTACTTCTGTTTTGTTATACAATGTTGCACTGTAGTAAGGAAAATGGAGATTTTAATGAAATCCTTCAATACAGTAATTACTGTATATTAGTTTCCTTAATAAAATGGGCGTAAATTCAAAGCACTGTCTTTTATTTAAAAGAGTTTCATTCTACAATAGGTAAATGATCCACATACTATTTACTACTGGTTACAGAAGTTTAAATTATATATATTAAAAAAAAATGTGCCTCTTTTGAATTGAATTACCTTTAATTGATTTTGTGTATTTTGGATAAATTTATTTGGTACATTTCCATTATACCAACACCATTGTCGTCACCAAGTGCAATAATTGGCACAAAATGAAATTCATGTGAAAGGATTCAATTGGAAAAAAAAAAAAAAAATGTTGGCACAAAATTGAGCATTTAAAAATATAACATTTGAAAATTACAGACTTTCACGAACTATTTTATTAAATCGACACGAATATAGACTTAAAATAAAAGAACAAATAAATATTATATGATAAATTAATAAAATTAACTCAATTTAAACTACAGGCATAGCATTGTAAATGTCTCTTAGCATTGCAGTAAGCATTTCACTTTTTGAATGAAGACGTTCATACTTTTTTTTTGTATCCAAAGTCCTGAAACAATTTTATTGCAGCGTCCTCATCATCTGGTAAATGCCTAATGGTAAAATCCACATTAGTGTCAACAATAAATATAAGTTACTACTTAATATTAAATATTTTCTATTTGAAAAATAGCAAATTAAGATGTTTTGCGAGGTTACAGAGTAAATTAAGTAATAATAATAATTAAAAAGTGTCATGTTCAATAAATAGCAAATCACAATGTTTGGCACGGTTTGCAATAAAAATATTTACACGTTCAGGGTTGAAATAAATAGCACATTAGCATACATTTTGGCATGGTGTTAGAAAAGTCCCATTTATTTTATTCAGGTACACAATGATTGGAAAGCTTTAGACAGGTGTGTGATCTTGGCTAAAAAACTGGTGTAATTATCAATTTATCATACATAATTAAATTTTTATAAGTCTAATTAAATTTATGTAAGGTTATCTATTAGAAAATACATTTATTTTTATTGTATTTTACAAAGTTGTAACTTATATGGTAAATTCTTAAAGAAAAACAGTTTCTTCCATTTTTTCCACTTGGAAGAAACCTATTTCTTCAGGCCGGTTTTTTCCACTTTGGAAGAAACTTGCCAACCCTGCTTTGACACATCATAGACAATCTCTGACAAACAGATTTTTCCATTTTAATTTTGTTTTTTTAACAGTTAAAACTGTTTTGGCCAATAATTCAAAAATTTTTAGTAGCATTTGGGGACTCCTGAAAATCGGGGACCCTGGGCCCGTGCCCCGAATGCCCTGCCCATGACAGATATATAAATTTCTCTATTTTTAGCCGCAATCGATTGACAAATTTAGCAATTTTTCTCATGCGATCTTGGAAGAATTTCGCTATTTTTTCCCATGACTGACTGAATAGTTTCGTGATTTTTCCCGCAGCTGACTGATGAATTTCAGAATATTTTCCTGCTACCAATTGCCGAATTGTGCAGGGAGGGAGGTTTTGCGACAAATAAGCAAATTTCCCAATTTTTTTCCTACAACAAACTGCCAAATTTTGAGATTTTTGAATTTTGTAATTTTTCTTGCGACCAAGTGACAAATTTTGTGATATTTTACTGTGACCAATAGACGAATCTTGCGATATTTTCTCATGACCGATAGATGATTTTTGTGATATTTTCCCGCTAAATTTTGGTGAAATTCGCGAAAGCAAATTCTTGCGAATCCACAATAATCAGGGCACATTTCCAGCTATATAAAAACGGGCAGGGCGCATTTACAACTATAAAAAAATGGGCAGGGTGCTGCGCCCTCTCGAAAACGTCTAGGGGAAACACTAATTACTCCAATACAAATATTGCCACAGTTATTTTATTCTAAAAACTTGATATTTGAGTAATTTTAATTTATTTTCAGCAGTGAAATTAACTCGAAATTATTGAATAACAAACATGTGAATTTTTACATTGCTAACTAAGCGTAACCAAGCTTCCAGGCTCGAACATATTTCACACTGTCAGTTTTACGCTTAGTTAGCAATGAAAAAAAAATCACCATTTTTATTACTTGATATTTGATTTAAAGGAAAATTTAAAAACATGGATTTGAACCTTCAGCTCCTCTCCAGAATCTTACATTTGCAAAATATTTTGGGCAAAACATAAGAATGTTTTAAAAATACCTTGAATTTAAATATCATTTTTTAAAGTTTCTTAAGAAAAAAGGGTCAAAGAAAGTATTAAAGAAGGTCCCTTTCTCCAAAGAATCTGCTTTATTTTTAATTTGTTAAAAATTATACATTACATATAATCAAAATCCAAATTAATTTATATGACAACATATTAAAAAAAAATCCTTAATTTAGAGGTCAGAAGATTAAATAATTTTATCACCACCTCCCTTCCTCTTCTACATACATAGCATAAATTAAAAAAAATTATTTAGCATAAATCTGTGTAATCTTAAGTATTGTCAAAGTTCATGAAAGTTAAAACCCTGTTAACAAAAATTATTTGACACATTTCTGCAAAACTTTAAAAAATACTCAATCTTTTTCTATTAAATTTTACATTTCAAAAATTTAAATTAATTTAATTTTTATTAAATGTAAGTCCAGATTAGATGCACTATATTTCCAGAGGTGTCACAATAATCACAAAACTGAATCATCACTCTTGAAACAAATATTAAAACATTTAAAGCAAACATTTTCTAAGCACATGAGCTGAAGCATCAAAATTTTGAGTAATTTGAAGGACCCATTGTACAAGATGTTTACATTTCATGAAACTCTGCTAAACTGTTTTAACAAACTGTAAAATAACAATTTTGAATAAAATAATTTTAATAAAAATGAACAATTCCTATGCAATATGTAATAGACGAAGATTTTTTTATGATAACTTTTTGAATACAGTTTTGTTAAAATATTACAATTTAACTAAATTTTAATATGAAAAAGTTTACAAAATGATTTTTTGGCCATTTAAAAGATATCGCCAAATTTATCAGCCAATCGTGGTAAAAAATCTTAAAATTAGTCAATGGATTGTTGGGGAAAAAAAAAAAATTTCGGTTAATGTACGCGAAGCGTACATACACAAGTTACTGACCGCGGCTGGAATGAATTTCGTGCATTCTACAGATTGCTGTACAGCGAGTTTCATGCGTCCAGTGATGTTTTTTTTCGGTTAATGTACGCGAAACGTACATATACAAGTTACTGACCGCGGCTTGAATGAATTTCGTGCATTCTACAGATTGCTGTACAGCGAGTTTCATGCGTCCAGTGATGTTTTTTTTTTTTTTCAGTTAATGTACGCGAAGCGTACATACACAAGTTACTGACCGCGGCAGGAATGAATTTCGTGCATTCTACAGATTGCTGTACAGCGAGTTTCATGCATCCAGTGATGTTTTCTTTTTCGGTTAATGTACGGCAAGCGTACATACACAAGTTACTGACCGCGGCTTGAATGAATTTCGTGCATTCTAGAGAATGCTGTACAGTGAGTTTCATGCGTCCAGTGATGTTTTTTTTCGGTTAATGTATGCCAAGCATACATACACAAGTTACTGACCGTGGCTTGAATGAATTTCGTGCATTCTACAGATTGCTGTACGGCGAGTTTCATGCGTCCAGTGATGTTTTTTTTCGGTTAATGTATGCGAAGCGTACATACACAAGTTACTGACCGCGGCTTGAATGAATTTCGTGCATTCTAGAGATTGCTGTACGGCGAGTTTCATGCGTTCAGTGATGTTTTTTTTCAGTTAATGTACGCGAAGCATAGTCAACCGCGTCTTGCATGTATTAGAAAAATGAAGAATATCGAAATTTTCCTCAATTATAACGTGTGTGGTGTGATGCAGAGAATTGACTATTTATAGAGTTTTTATGAGAATTTCTTTCATGAAGTAAACGTTGATTTTATTCCGTTTTGTGACAATTTTCAAGTTTAAGCCTTATTTTACTAGAAATTTTTTAATTGTTAAAGGTAATAAATTATTAAACTTGATAAATATTTCAAAAAAATTCATAGAAAAAAAAAGATAATTTGTAAAAATGGATACAGATGGAAGAAAAAAGCTATAAATATGTAAAAATAGAAAAAATTTGATAAAAGTATGTAAAAATGGAAATATCCGGAGGAAAAAAATAGCCGAAAATTTGTAAAAATGAAGTATCCGGAGGAAAAAATAGCTAAAAATTTGTAAATTGAAAAAGCTAGAGGGAATAGATAACTAAAAATTTTTTTAAATGGAGAAATCTGGAGGAAAAATAGTTAAAAATTCATAAAAAAAAAAGGAAAAATCCGGTGGGAAAAATAGTTTTAAATGGAAAAATTGGAGGAAAACATAGCAAAAAAATTGGAAATTCGGAAAATATGGTGGCAAAAATAGCTAAAAATGTGGGAAAATATGGTGGCAAAAATAGCTAAAAATGTGTGAAAATTGTAAAATCTGGAGGAAAAGTAGCTAACAATTCGTAAAAATGGAAATATGATGAGGAAAGAATAGTTAAAAATTGATACAAATGAAAAATACAGAAGAAAGAAAATTAAAAATATGGAAAAATCTGGAGGAAAAAAATGGCTAAAAATTTGTAAAAATGGTAAAATCCGGAAGAAAAAATAGCTAAAAATTTGTAAAAATAAAAAATCCAAATGAAAAAAATAGATATTTTTTTTTAAAAAATTGAGAAATTTGGAGAAAAAATTGCTAAAAATTTTTTTTAATTGAAAAATCCGGAGGAAAAAGTAGCTAAAATTTTTTTTTAATTGAAAAATCCGGAGGAAAAAGTAGCTAAAAATTGTTTAAATTGAAAAATTCGGAGGAAAAAGTAGCGAAAAATTTTTAAAAATTGAAAAATTCGGTAGAAAAAGTAGCTAAAAAATTTTTTAAAGCGGAAAAATCCAGAGGAAAAAGTAGCTAAAAATTTTTAAAAACGGAAAAATCCGGAGGAAAAAATAGCTAAAAATTTTTAAAAACTGAAAAATCCGGAGGAAAAAATAGCTAAAAATTTCAAAAAATGCAAAAAAAACAAAGGAAAAACATAGCTAAAAATTTATAAAAATGAAAAAAAAAGTAAAAACATAGCTAAATATTTATAAAAATGAAAAAAAAAAGTAAAAACATAGCTAAATATTTATAAAAATGAAAACAAAAGAAATAAAATAAAAACGTAGCTAAAATTTGTAAAAATGTAGAGGAAAAAATAGCTAAAAATTTGTAAAAATGAAAAATAGATGAAAAATAGCTAAAAACTTGTAAAAACGAAAAATCCAAATGAAAAAAGTAGGTTAAAATTGAAAAATCCGGAGGAAAAAATAGGGTAGAACTTTTTTTTATGGAAAAATCCGGAGGAAAAAATTTGTAAGAATAAAAATATCCGGAGGAATAAATAGTTCAAAATTTGGATAGAAAAATTGCTAAAAATGAAACAATACGGAGTGAAAAATAGCTAAATAGTTTTTTAAACGGAAACATCCGGCAGGAAAAATAGCTAAAAATTTGTAAAAATGGAAAAAATCGGAACGAAAAAATCGATAAAAGTTTATAAAAATTGAAATATCTGAAGGAAAATATCGGTAAAAGTTTGTAAAAATTGAAATATCTGAAGGAAAATATTGGTAAAAGTATGTAAAAATCGAAAAATGTGGCGGTAAAATTTACTAAAACTTTGTAAATATTCTTAAAACGAAATAAAATCAATGCTACGTTCACGGTGTACTTTGTGAAAGAATTTGCTTGACGATGTGTGTAAGTAATAAGTCGTCTGCCGAAAAGCTCGTGTTCTGATTGGGTAGAATTCGGAGGTTGCCGATTTCTCGGTTGGCGCGCGTCGTTCCTTGGCGTGCGTCAAAAAAATCGCCAAATCGGGGACCCTCGCTTATTCGAGGATTCTGCCGAATAATATTTTAATAGCTTTTTTTTTTCTATAACTTTTAAGAGTAAAAAATAAGTACATTCTAGCTGTAAAAAAAGGTTAAAAAGTGTAAATTTTACACTTAAAGTGCAAAGGTTGGAAAGCTTTGTAAAGAGCTTTAACGTTTACCAACTGTAATGCAGCTAAAATACAAGAGTGCACTTCTATTTTATGAATGTGTGAAATTAAATTTACTAATGTAAATTGATCAATACAGACAAAATTTGGAGCCTATTTAGGGGACCATCCCAAAATTCTTCCTAGTAAAGCAGGTCCCTTCACAATATACCTTTTAATAAACAGGATCTCTTCCCATTTTTTTTTTTAAATAACACAGGCAACTTAAAAAAAATTGAGTTTTAAAAAGGAAGAAGTCTTTAAAGACAAATTTGTTTTTGCATGTGGGGTAGCAATACTTTTAAAATCTGGAATTTTCTGAATTGACTATTTTATAAACAATCCATAAAAACATACTCTTCATTGTTAATTTTTATTTTATGTTTCAAAATGTGTAATTTGCAAACAAATTGAAAGGAAAACTTTAACAGAAAGACTTAAAGAAGTTATCAATAAACGTTTGGTTCAAATTTGAGTAACTAAATTTCATATTCATTACAAAATGTTATCTTTCACAAAAAAAAAAAGAATAAATTTCACACAAATAACTTTTACTTTTTTCAAAATGGGCCCTAAGATAAAAGCCCTGCGTTACAAACTGAGTAAATTGACAACTTACCTTTGCTTGAATGCCAAACGAGTTTATGCTGCACAGTCATCTCTCCTGCCATCTCTGAACTGCGCCACCACAGTTTCCTGAAAAATATGAAAATAAATTGTAATAGGTTGCAATATTAAGCATTTATCATATTCAACTAGAAAATTAAAAAGAAAAAGTACAACTGATTAATGTATATAACGGATGTCAGTGAATCATTTTCTTCTTCTTTTAAATCAAAACTTATTTCAACATGCACACACACATAATTTGCATTAAATAAAATGGCATCTTATCTAAATATTGCTATGGGGAGGAAAAGAAAAAAAAATTACTGAATCAGCCACACCAGCAGAAGTGCTGTGCACTTAGACTGTTTTAAATTTTTACACGCATATGCACTATAGCGCTTTTTACTGAAATTATGGTACTGAAAAAGAAAAACACTGCAGAACATAATATAAAAGATGGAGATAAATTATAGTTCCAGGAAAGTAATTAAGGAAGATAATTGATACAATGTTTGGTACTTTTCGGTTAGCTGGACACCAGTAACATATATACATGTATGTACTTGTACACATCATTGGCACCTGGCTAACCGAAAAGTACCCAATGTTTTATTTAACATAAAATTAAAAGTGTAATATCAGACAGGCTCTCTCCTCTTAATATTTTGGATGGGTGTAAAAAAAAAAAAAAAAAAAAAAAAAAAAAAATGTAACAGTATAGTATAACAGTGTGCAACTATTTTGGATTCCAAGAAAGAAATTGCATGCTTTGAGAGTATGTTGTCACAAACACAGAAAGAAAATTTCAGACTCGGGGGAGATGAGGTTAAAAAAAGGCTTAAAACAAGTTTTAAAAAGGAAGACGTCCTTAAAGACAAATTTGTTTTTGCATGAGGGGTAAGGGACGATGCAATACTTTGAAACAAAAAAAGGTACATTTCGGTTAGCCGGGCGCCAGTGATATATATCAACATATATAAATACATAATGTATATACCTATATATGTATATAAATATATGTATGTATATATATGTATATGCAGACATATGTGTATATACATAGATATGTGTATATATAATACATGTATATATATCACTGGCGCCCGGCTAACCGAAATGTACCCAAACAAATTATGTGCTTTCATTAGGAAAAAAAAAACCCATTAAAAATTAATCTGGTTTGTTATTAAAAAAATATTTACAACATGAAAATATATTAAAAGCAACTGTTTATAAAAAGTTTGGGTCCTTTTCTGCTATACCAACACCATTGTCGCTAAGCATAATAATCGGCACAAAAGGAAATTCACATGAAACGAATCATTTGAAAACAAAAATAACATTGTTGGCACGAATTTAAGCACTTAAAAATAAAACGTTTGAAAATTGCAATACAAAATATGCACTTAAAATAAAAGAACAAATAAATATTACATAAGGTAATAAAATAAAACTCTATTTAAACTACAGGCTTGAAATTGTAAATGTCTCTTAGGATTGCTGTAAACATTTCATTTTTTGAATGAAGATGTTTATGAGTTTTTTTGATAAAAACTTTTTTTTTTATGTATCTAAAGTCCTAAAACAATTTTATTGCCGCTTTTACATCATCAAGTAACAGCTTAATGGTAAAATTCATTTCAGTGTCAATAATAAATGCAAGTTATAATTTAATAAATATTTTCTATTTGAAAAGTAGCAAGTTAAGATGTTTTACGAGGTTACGATTAAATAATAATAATAAAAGTTTCACGTTCAATAAATAGTCCAATCAGAATGTTTGGTACAGTTTGCAATAAAAAATTCTTTACACGGTTAGGGTAGAAATAAATGGCAGATTAGCGTATATTTTGGCATGTGTTGGTATAACAGAAAAGTACCAAGTTGTGTTCCTATTACACTCTGACTCTGATAAGTGGAATTTAAAAATTAAATCAGATTACTTAGCTTTTCGGCTAAACCAAAACATTTTGGGCACTATTGCCATGACTAATTAAAAATCACATTAATGAATTAAAAAGAAATTACCTACTTTATTAAAATCTTAAAAATAAAGTGAAATTTTGCAAATGGTCATTAATTAGTACATAAAATTCGAAGTTTTCTATTACTATCAAAATAAAAATATGCCAGTATCATCAGAAAATACAGAATATATATATTAGTTAATTAAAACCAGATCTTAACATATGAAGTATAATTTCACTGAAAGACACTGGAGCTGTAAAATATTACTTTCCGCTTCCTGACTGGTTTAAGATTGTCAGCAATAAAGCAAATTATAAAACAGGCAACGGAGAATTATGAAAAAAATAAAAGCTGAATTTTTATTGGTTAATTTTTTTATAAACCAAAAACTTCCGAGATTGTTCATTACGGACACATTTTACTCTGATATATATATATAATTACAATCAACTTATTAATAGCATATTCAGGGCAGATGTAAGATCAGTAAAGAACTTTTTTTTTTATTCACTTCTGTAGAATTAAGTCGCATAATAAGCAAAGCAATGCAGTTAATTTTACACAATTGCTGATGCTTTTTCTCAGCTTTCTTTATCTTGAACTTAAATCTGTCCCTGAGAATGATGAAAACTAATTTTTAACTAACTCTTGGAATAATATAGAAAAATAATCTTACCTAATTAGTAAATCTAAATATCCAAAAACCAGTGAATGACGAGACTTGACATAGACGACGCCACGATGCAGGAAAGGGAAATGTAAACAACGCTGCGATGTGCGATGACACTGCCAAAAAGACATAAAAATCCCTACGAGACCGCAGAAAAAAAGTTATATTTCAATAGATTTATTTTTTCAAGGTTTTTTTTTTATCTTCAAAATTTCTCATACAACATTAAATAATTTTAAAAGTGGAAATTTTTCAATGCTGATTATTACAAAGCGGAAAACATTTAAAAATATATTTACAAAAATCCCCACTGGGAAAAAAAATGTGTTGGAAAAGGGAAATCTTGTTTCATCTTTCCCTGCATTACTCCCGGCTTGCCGTGTGAAAGGAGTGGGATCGGTATTTGGTATTATTGCTTATTTAAGCTAGTTAAGATTTTTTTTTTCTTTTAAATCTAAATTTTGGAGTGTTTCAAAAAATGAAAATAAATTATTTTTTGGAACTGATTTATAGATAATATACAGATAATATAAAATCACCGCCCCCTCCCCCTCCAAGAAAAAAAAGAATTTTTTTTTTTTTTTTTTTTTTTCGTTTAACAGTAACTGTTTTTTGGTAAAGTGGCATTTATTTCTTTTGACAAATATTTTTTCATTGAAATTGAAATTGAAATAAATTCCCATTTATCATTAATTTTTTTAATATGTTTATATAATATGTATGTCTAAAGATTGCAATATTCATTTTCATTCTAGGTGCTCACAAAAAATATTCATTTAAAGATATTAATGCATACTTTAAAAGCAAAAACATTAACAGTTTTTATGATTTTTTTTTTTCCATAAAAACTCTTTAAATTAAAGAAGGGTACTTTTTGTGTATTTTTTATTGCATAAAATATTTAAATGCAGCATATTTTATCGTTTCACATAAATCCAGGTTTAAAATAACGAAAATCATCTTATAAAATGTGAAGTAAAGATACTTTTTATTTCTTATAATAAAAATGTCGAGAAGATTATACTGGGCCACTGACTTTTAAACAATGATAGATTTGTATATCTTGGCCGCAAACGTACTTTCATTCGCTATTGGGCACTGAAATTGCATTAAGTTTCCCCGCCATTTGCCCGTTAACGATTTGGCGATAGACATCCGGTGTGCGGGCGCTTCAGTTAAAATACATTAATGGCTGGATACAAATTGCCGCAAACTTTTTTGGCCACAACGTTTACAACAGGTGGCCAAAAATCTCGTGTTTGCTGGGTACTCATGAAGAAGACTCGAGAAACTTCATAGATCAACTGAAAACAAAGTTTAAAATCACCATTAAGCCAGCATCTTATTTCTTAGGAATAGAAATAGAACGTCTAGAGGATGGAAGCATTAAAATTGCATAAGAAACATATGCAACAAGGATACTTCAGAGATTTGATTTGAGTGACTGCAAGTCAGTTCATACATCCATTCTGAAAGAAAAATAAGTATGTACAGAAGTTGATGAAGGAGAGTAATGAAAAAAAAAACTCATAGCAGCAATTTTTAATAAAAAATTATTCAGTTCTTGTTACCTTTTTTTTCTGAAATATTGAGAAAAAAATACATGGTTATTTTCTTACTAAGTGTTGAACTTATAATAAAACAACTGTTTATAATGAACAGAGAAAAATTATATTCAATGGTTGGAGTATTATAGTTGGGATTTTTTCCAACAAAGCGAAAAAAGCTGGGACCAGGACTCGAACCTGGCTACTTTGACTTTTACGAGGCTTTTATAGATTCGAGTCCTGTCCCGGCATTTTTCGCTCTGTTGGAAAAAATGTCAACTATGATACTCCAACCATTGAATATAATTTACCCAGTTGAAAATACTTTTATCTGTTCATTATGACCTAATTACATGGTATACAAGAGTTTCCGTGTTATTTCAGATTCATCAAGTAAAAAATGCTATAAGTTATAGCTCGGATGAGTGAAATTAGCGCTGCAGTTCGCAGCCTTGTCTAACAAATAAGAGTGAAATATGCCAGCCAGGATATCGTTGAGATAGTTCAGTAGGAAGAGCATTGGCACGGCAAGCCAAAGTACCCTGGTTCGAGACCTGGTCCCGGCATTTTTCGCTCTGTAGGAAAAAATGTCAACTATGATACTCCAACCATTGAATATAAACAACTGTTTTTTGAAGTAGTTTGGATACTAATCCTAAAATGGCAGTTCATTTGAAAATGATCTTCATTACTTAATCAACTTTTTTATTTATTGTTCTTTAATAATTCTACTTATATTTGTAATAAAGAAAGTGCTGTGGATTATTTATTTATTTTACTAATCCATTTTCAATTAGCATGCTTTCTTTTTTTCTAGAAAGCTTGCTTATAGTTTTTTAATACTTAGTTACTGTAAAATCCTGATTGCAAGTTCCCATTTTTCAAAAGCAAAAACAGTTCCATTTAGAGAGAGGATTTATCATAAAGATTTACAACATTTTCAGTAACTTTTTTTTATCATTATAAATTAAACAGTCATCATGAACAAAAGATCATGTTAAAAGGCAGAAAACCAACGTTAAAAATGCACAAAAAAGCAGCCCCAGTCTTACTTTTTCTAGCACGCCGTGCTTTGCTTTTTATCGCACTGAAGAAAAATCTCGCTTGTGAATTCAAAACAGCTGTTTGCTGCTTTTTTTGTGTATTATTTGTGCATTTTTAACGTTGGTTTTCTGCTTTTAATATTCTTGCACAAAGGTTTTATTTGCTATTTTTATATAAAAGATCATGTGTTAAGCATAGATTATAAAACTTTCCAACACATGCAGAATACTGTAACAAAATTTGAACGTTTTATTAACTTAAATAAGTAACTTTTAATGTCTAGAAGGTGTCAAGTACTTCCTACGCTTGACTTAAGGTTTCAGATAAGTAAAAGATGGCGATTAAAACTTCATAAATAAAAGTGCAAATTCCAAATCAGGGTTGTAAAACAGCTGTTTGAAATTTAAACAGGTGGGTAAGTCTAATCGAAGATCGCACAAAAGGTTTCGTTTAATATTCCTTTCAAAACACTTTATCCTTTCTTCAATAAATCCAAATAAATTTCATTTTCAAAAAAAAAAAAAAAAAAAAAAATCATGTTTTTTATAAATTAAAAAAATTACCGGTCTATTTTTCTCGTTTTTTCGAAAATCTGAACCGGTCCGATATTATATTCTGTCATAATAATATCTGTCATGTGGACTACATCGATATTTAAAAAAAAAATTAATTTCAAAATTAAAACATGTTGTATAGAGACCTTCAAAATGTTAGACGTCAGATTAATTTTCTTTTTAATTCTCTAATGACGTCATATTAAGCTGCTTTCTGTATTTACGCATACTCATACTCCTTGTATTATTGAGAAATATTTGAAAATTTCCGTTTTATTACCAATATGACGTCAGATTAATCTTTTTTTCAATCGGTGAAACTTTTTATTTCATTTTCATTTTTCACGTGAAAATCTTTCAATAGAAATTTAATTATTGTAGAAAGAATTTTATTGTGGATTTTTAATTGTTGGCAACTGCTATAACGAAAAATGTTTAAATTTAATAGGAAAAGACTGTTAGATTTTTGGTTTTTTATCTCTATATATTAAAATAATAGGATTTTTTCAAATTTTATCATTTTGAGCTTCATAGTAGGTATTCAGCTATAAGTACACAAAATATTATTTAGTTTCTGAGAACCGGCTCTGTGACAGACAGACAACGAAATGGGACTAATAGGGTTTCGTGAGATGAACGAAACCCTGAAAAGCCAGGCTAGTGGCTTTTATTGGTTTTAACCAGTTTTTTTTTTTTTTTTTGGCCAAAATTGGTTTTTATGTATAAAATGTTCCTCTGTACACAGAGAAGCATTTTAATTATAAGCTGCATATTTTTAAGTGTTATTCAAATAATTTTATTGAGTTAGAATTTAATAAATAACATAATCTTTGAAAAATAAAGACATTATAATATTGGATTTCAACAAGTTTTATTTTGATATGTTTATTTTTATTCCTTTTTTTCTACACTTACATGTACTACAATCTCTTTAATTCTATGATTTACAATCTCTATGATTTAATCTCTTCATATAAGGACTTATCTGGAATAAGTTATGAAAATATGAATTATCCCCTTCCGCCCCCACTCGAGGATAAGTGGATATAATCCTATGGGACTGACTATAATCCTATTGCTGTAACTTTTGAGTTTTCACGATATTTCACTGGTCTTTTAATATGAGTTGCCCTATAGTATTGACTTTCAAATCATGATAAAAAATCTTTGCTGTAGTTCGCGGATGCGCAGTTAAAATTTATTTCATAAAAATACCTATATCTCATCAAATATTCAATATATGAATATTTTAATCACAGTATACTATTTCTACGATTTTTTGACAAGTTTTTGGAAAGCGGTGTTAAATTCGACTGAAAACTCAACATGCTATAAAAAAAAAATTTTTAATTTTCACAGAAACGTTAACAGCTTCACGAATATACGAACTATCCTTACACAAATGTTGAACAGGACCTACATAGTCATTTGCTACAGTGACAGACCATTTTTACAATTTTCTGTTACTTGGGTGATCGAAAATATTATTTTATTATTTGAATTATTATTTTCCCCCCAATTGTCCTCGCGACAATATTTTCGCTGAAAAACATGAAGTCAAACATGTTCTTTACAGCCTCAAAGTTCAAGGGCATTCCGGGCATTTCCTCACGAGTTTCAGTAAGATATTCGACGAAACGTCTGAAATGCGTCACTACCCTTTTATTTCTGGATACCAGTGTATAAAATATTAAAATAACAGTAACTTACATTGCATATGGCACTGATATTCAGCTGTCAGTTATTACTGTTTGAATGAAATCAACTTATGCAAAATCAATCAAAAAATATTTATTGACACGAAAAATAGATAATACTGAAAAACTGTTTAGTGATTATGATTAAATGCTTGGGTGCTATGAAGATTATAAAGCTACTGCTTGCACAAAGTTATATTTGTGCGAATAGAGACACGATAAATCATCATACACATTATTTATTATTATATTGCAAGCTTGATACATAAAAAAAAACTTTCAATTTTGGATATATTAAGTTGAACATTTAAATTACTGTTGTAATTAAAAAAAATCAGTCGTATTCCACACATTTCAATAAATCGTGAAGATGAGCAATTAAACCTTTTGTGACTTGCGTCCTTTACAAAATTTTTAATATTTTATCATCAGGTTTCCAAAATAAAATTTTTCGACTAATGCTATCACAGAAATGCTTTGATTAAATAAGACAGAATTATGAATTATAAATTACTGGTAGCAGTAATCAAGGAATCTGAGCATTTTATTTGTCACGTATATGCGACGCTCGTCGTGAAGGGATTAAGTTACAAACGTGAGAAAACTTTCTTTTACATTCCATATCTCGCATATTCAGTGTATTGCGGTGTAAAGGATATTGAGAACGAACTCGTAAAACGTGAATTTCCAGAAAAAGTTATTTTTCTCAAAAAACTTTTTACTGCAGATCTCTCATATTAAACTGTTTTTATCGATGTGCGTATGAAAATGCACAAATAAGTAATTATTCTATTCATATTTTTTCCCCTTGAGATTCCACAGATAAATGGATATTTAAAAAGAAGGTGGTTTTCCATGACTAGAAAGGTAACAGGCATGAAAGTGGGAAATAGGAAAAAAGGTGGAATTTTTTTTTCATCTATACAATGGCGCCAAACTCTTGTAATTTTGTCGCATTTTAACAGTTATTTATACAGTGAAATGAAATATAATTGTACATTTCCTTTCCATAACTTAGAAAGTTTTAAAAAGAAAGTCAAACTAACAATAAATGTATAAGATCATTGAATCAAAAAATAAAATTTAATATCGCTTGCTAAAGCCATAAATCCAAATATATCTGATCAACTTGTGTACAGTGATTGATTTTTCAAAACAAATATTATTCTGGATAGTTTGGCTGTACAAAATTCCCCCCTTCTTTTAAAAGAAAAAAAATCTTCATACTAAATATATACACGTCAAATCAATCTTTGCTCCAGAAATACATCGCTGAAATTACCTAAAAGTGTTGCATAAATAAGACATGTTATTTTGTTACAAAAAGAACCTTTAGGAAACTTCCTTTTCCTTTTAAAGTCTAATAAAAATTTCAACTCTGGAAAGACACTTTAAACAACATCATTTATATCAACTTTCAGATACTTATAATATAAGTTCACGTCTGATTGGATGGCTCTTTCGCACAGCAATTCAGAAACAAACTCCATGGATTTGAGAAGACAAAATGTCTGATTATTAAATTTTCCAGACTCCTACCCTATATACTTCTAATATTTTCTTTGCATTTTTACATCAATCCAGAGAATGACCAAAATTGCTTTAAAAAAGGTGGAATTCCTCCTTTAGGAGGAACTTTTTCATGCCTGCATATATTACGATGAATGTTTTGCTGCTCATCTTGTGCAAAAATGGCTTTTCATTGCGAATCACTTATATACAGTGAACTTCATCTTTGTATGAAAAAGAAAATGATTGTTCAGCAGATATTTTCCTTTAAACACATTTTGTCAAACTTTGCAAGTGAAAGTATTCATCTTTTGTCATGCAGGAGAAGATGGCGAGTTAAGTTACCTTTCTGTGAGAATTTTTTACTGCATATTTTGCACATATATGGCTTTTCATCTGTGTGAGTCCGGAAATGTATATGTAACTGACCACTCGTTGTAAAAGATTTCTGACATACTTTACAAAGAAAAGGTCTTTCGTTTGTGTGAATACGAAGATGTACAAGCAAGGCGGCATTTGAATTGCATGTTCTATTGCATATCTCACACATAAATATTTTTTGGTTTGTGTGATTATGAAGGTGATTCATTAGTCTCACTTTACTAGTATATGTATTGTGGCATATTTGACACGTAAAAGTCTTTGCATCTGCGTATTTATGAATTTTCACTTGATGAGATTTCAATCTGCTTTTATCACGGAATCCTTTATTGCAAAATTCACAACTGAAAGGTTTTTCGTCAGTGTGACATCGAATATGCTTCATTAAGTGATCTTTCTGACTAAAAGTTTTACTGCATATCTCACATGTAAAAGGTTCTCGATCTGTGGGATTACAAACATGGTCCTTTAAATTCAATTCATTAGCATACTTTTTGTTGCATATCTCACAGACAAAAGGTTTTTCTTCTATGATATGGTGAATCTTAAACTGATGAATTTTCAATTCAGTTTTAATATGGAATCCTTCGTCGCAAAATTCACAATTGAAAGATTTTTCATCACTGTGACAATGAATATGGCCCAATAAGTGGGCTTTCTGAGTAAATGTTTTACTGCATATACCACACACAAAAGGATTTTCTATTACAGTATGATGAATTTTCAGTTGATGAACTTTCCTTTCACTTTTAGAACGGAATCCTTTATTGCAAAATTCACAGCTGAAAGGTCTTTCGCCAGTGTGACACCGAATATGCCTTATTAAGTTATATTTATTGGTAAAAGGTCTACTGCATATCTCACACGTGGAAATTTTTCCATTCGCATGATCGCGAAGATGTTCCATTAAACTCGTCTCATTAGTATATTTTCCGATGCATATCTCACACTTAAAAGGCTTTTCAACTACGTTATCATGAATATTCAACTGGTGCATTTTCATCGCACTTTTAACACGGAATGCTTTATTGCAAAATTCACAACTGAAAGGTTTTTCTTCAGTGTGACAACGAATATGGCTCATTAAATTACCTTTCTGATTAAAAGTTTTATTGCATAATTCACACTTAAAAAGTTTCTGTTCTGTTCGATTCGAATGTTTACGAAGATGTTGCTTTAAACTCAATTCGTTAGTGTATTTTCTACTGCATATCTCACACGCAAAAGGCTTTTCGACCGCATTATTATGAATTTTCAACTGATGAACATTCATTTGCTTTTTCTCGCGGAATCTTTTATTACAAAATTCACAACTAAAAGGTTTTTCTTCAGTGTGACAACGGATATGGACTGTTAATTGACTTTTCTGAGTAAAGTCTTTATTGCATATGTGACATACAAAAAGTTTTTGTTTTGTGTGAATGCGACGATGGATATTTAAGTCATACATCTTGATAAATTTTTTACAGCATACCTCACAAGCGAATCGTCTTTCTTTTGTATGTACAACACCATTTGAGTTTAAGGAATTCATTTTAAATTATCTTTCATTAAGTATTTTATAAATAATATACTTTATATTATCATTAGGCGTTTATTAATAATTCTTTGATATATTTTGGAACTGGTAGTTATTAAAGAGATGTTTGTGTTATACTGTGTAATACACTGATTTGATGTATTTTTTTATTTGAACTATCATTATTTAAGAAAAATATTAATATTAAATAAAAATAACATTTTCATTACGTATTTCACTGTAACATCTATACAAAATCCGTAGATTTTAATTTCAGTGTAAATGCTTTAACAGATCTATTATTATTAGTTTTTAATTTTTCGGTTACTTTTTCTTTGATTGCTGCAGAAAACGAATTTACACAACTCAGTATATCACTAATGCTTCACATTAAAAACAATATTTTGAATCATAGTGTGTTACTTTAAAAAGTATTAACATATAAGGTTATCTCTTCAAATCTTAAAAAACTAATCTCCTGTTCTGCAAACAGTCTGAAGCTGTCTTTTTGAGTATAATTGCACTGAACGCGTGACAATAATTTATTCCTGTCTGTAAATTTGGAAATGAATGATGGAATTATCCTAACAAAATATTTATGTGATACTTTAACCCTTTGTATCACCGTGTTGCATATCTGAAAAAGTCAATGTTAGTTATACAGTGGGATTTAAAAGACGATTTTGTTTATTACTGCTATCTTCCAACACATTTGTTAATATAAATTGTTCAGTTTATCAACGGATGGCGATTCTCAGTTAATTTTCCATGCCAAAGTTTTATTTATAATTTGAGCAGTTTCCCATTGTTATTGCTAAAATGATCTTCGTAAATTTTATCAAATTAAAAAGGCTGAAGACGTCCAAAAATAGATTTTTTTTACAAAGATAAGTTCGCGAATTTTACAATTTTGTATTAGAAAATTCATAACATTATGAGAAGTATGTAATTTTCTGTTTACTGCAGATGTAAAAAATGTACCTTTTAGCGAATATATTTTTATTTTTATGTTCTAAATTTTTTAAACAATTTTTTACATTCCTAAAATGATGTATTCCAACATCTGAGTAAATATTTTTAAAATCAGAGTTGTTGAGTCACACAGGGTTAATATTATTCTAATGTCTTTGGTGTGACCATCGATAAACAACTTTAACCAATTCTTCAGAAAAATAAAATACTTTATACATATTTGTTTAATCATAGAATTCCTTTATCAGTCATAGAATTTCTTTATGGCAGTCCTAGTTTGAAATTAATTAGTAACCTTGCTCATTTACTTCTTTATTTTACTAGTTAACAAGAGCAGCACTGATTTGAGAGGCTTCGCGTATTTCACTTTAGATCAGAATCCAAAATATTTTTGAGAGGTCATCTTCTTATTCAGTCATAGAATTTCTTTATGACAGTCATAGTTTGAAATTAATTAGTAACCTTGCTCATTTACTTCTTTATTTTGCTAAGCAAGAGCAGCACTGATTGAAATACTTCGCGTATTTCACTTTATATCAGAATCCAAAATATTTTTGAGAGGTCATCTTCTTATTCAGTCATAGAATTTCTTTATGACAGTCATAGTTTGAAATTAATTAGTAACCTTGCTCATTTACTTCTTTATTTTGCTAAGTAAGAGCAGCACTGATTGAAATACTTCGCGTATTTCACTTTATATCAGAATCCAAAATATTTTTGAGAGGTCATCTTCTTATTCAGTCATAGAATTTCTTTATGACAGTCATAGTTTGAAATTAAAAGGTAACCTTGCTCAATTACTTTTTTATTTTACTAGTTAGCAAGAGCAGCACTGATTGAGAGGCTTCGCGTATTTCACTTTATATCAGAATGGAAAATATTTTTGAGAGGTCATCTTCTTTATCAGTCATAGAATTTCTTTATGACAGTCATAGTTTGAAATAAAAAAGTAACCTTGCTCATTTATTTCTTTATTTTTTTACTAGTTAGCAAAAGCAGCACTGATTGAGAGGCTTCGCGTATTTCACTTTATATCAGAATACAAAATACTTTTTGAGAGATCATTCTTTATCAGTCATAGAATTTCTTTATGAAAGTCATAGTTTGAAATTATAAAGTAACCTTGCTCATTTACTTCTTTATTTTTCTAGTTAGCAAGAGCAGCACTGATTGAGAGGCTTCGCGTATTTCACTTTATATCAGAATCCAAAATATTTTTGAGAGGTCATTCTTTATCAGTCATAGAATTTCTTTATGAAAGTCATAGTTTGAAATTAAAAAGTAACGTTACTCATTTACTTCTTTTTTATTTTACTAGTTAGCAAGAGCAGCACTGATTGAAAGGCTTCGCGTATTTCACTTTATATCAGAATCGAAAATATTTTTGAGAGGTCATTCTTTATCAGTCATAGAATTTCTTTATGAAAGTCATAGTTTGAAATTAAAAAGTAACCTTGCTCATTTACTTCTTATTTATTTTACTAGTTAGCAAGAGCAGCACTGATTGAAAGGCTTCGCGTATTTCACTTTATATCAGAATCCAAAATATTTTTGAGAGGTCATAGTCTTTTGACGAAACAAATCATGTGAGAAATCTGCAAAAGAGAAAAGAAACATCATTACCTAATTTTCGATTGCATGAAAACATTATTAAACCAATTTTCAATTTCATCAAATGCAATTTTATTGAATTGTATTATTGTCAAATTTATTGCCAATTATTGCTCCTCAAAATAATAAAATAAAAGTTTTAGAAAAAAAAGGACTTTAAAAAAAAGTTACAGTTATTATAATTTCCAAACGGATGTAATTTGGTTTGAATTTCAAATTTATTTCTTTATATGTACCTACAATGCTTACACAAGGTAAAATATTTCGCATTAGTCGCTTGCCACGGATAATGGACAAAGATTTCATGTCATGTATGTATTCATATGTACTCATGGTCGTAATGTGTAAGTTCCGTAATTGGGTTCGCTGACAATTGAAGTAGTTTTGTAAGCCTAGTTTGCACAAATTATTAACTTTTTTTTTTTTTTTTTTACTTTTGTGTGTGTACGGCAGACATTTACACTTGAATTTAAACATTTGTCTCTATGTTTATATAATTGCTGTTTGTATAATTAATTACATAAACCATTTTTGGTACTTCTCTATTATCCCGTCGACCACTTTTGATAACGAAACACTATCGCCAAATTGTAACGCCAAATAAACGGGAGAACGTTGCCATTGGAATATTAAAATAAATAAATAAATAAAATATAAGAATTTAAGGACACACTTGTTATTTTAATTAATGAAATAACTAATAAATCAGTAAAACATAAAGGAAAATACACGCAAATGTCGAATTAAAAACCACTTGACATAACAAACACGTATAATGCTTCTGACATCAAGTAAATAGGACTGCAGTTTTGGCGTTTAATCTTGCAGTTTGGCGATAGTTTTTTGTTATGAAAAGTGGTCGACGGGATAGTAGAGAAGTACCCCATTTTTATATAATTTAAATTTGAATATAACCAGGGCCGAGCTACAGAGGAGCAGTTGGAGGAAACTGCTCCAGGCGCACGGATTCGAAAGGCGCAAAATTAGAAAGGATGAAATAAAGATTTATAAAAATATTTGCATATTTTTTTTTCATTGTTAATCACATAGAATCTGGATTACATACAATTACATATGTGCATATGCATTTGCATATTTTGGCTATATTTTCTATAAATGCATATAAAATTCATCCAAACCTGCATATTGTATATTAGACATTCGGTAAAAGAAAAAAAAATATATAAATATATACTTTCCCAAATTCTCATAAATTCCTAGACAGGAAGTCGTTTAATGCGTGATTGGAAGATGGAACTACAGGAGTATTTTGGGTTCTATGGACCCGATTGCGACAGGGTTTGGCTCATTCGACTTGATTTCGATAGCCTTACAGATTTCAGCTATGTTCGTATAGAACAAATTGTTATTATCACGGCCCCGGGCAATGCCGGGCGGGTCAGCTAGTCGAATATAAACAAAACATAATCAAGTTCAGCTAAGCTGTCGCCCATGTCTCTGTCTTAAAACACTGCCCCTCCCCCAAATCTGTATATTGAAAATATGAGATTGGCCCTAGAGAAAAATATTGAAGGTTACATCATGAAAAAATAGCTGGTAGTTACGAAACAAAATTCTTTTTTCCGTGCCGTTTTTTATGTTATAAGAGTGAAAAATTCACTATATATTTTTTTCTCACTTTTCATGCTCGAATTCTTTTCGTTATAAACGTTTCGTTATATTGTTTCGAATTCAGTATTGTTTAACATAAAGACCAACTAAATGGTTATGAGCATTTCGTTATATTGTGCTTTTACGTGTATCGTAATCTATACTAATATTATAAAGGAGTAAAGATTGTTTGTTTGTTTGTTTGTAGGGGGTAATCTCTGAAACTACCGATCCGATTTCAAAAGTGATGGTGGCAAATTGATGGTGACAACCCCTGCTCCAACATAGGCTATATTTTATGTCGGTGCCACTAACCCCAGGGGGTGCAGGAGCAAAAAACGTTCTAAAGTTGCGATTTTTTAGCTATCAAACTGGCTGTCAAGCCCTGAGAGCTTGCCAGCCGGTTCTGTATGTATGTATGTACCTAATGCGATAACTCTTCATACAAATATCCGTTTTCCTTCAAATTTTGTTTATAGGTTCACTGTGTTAAGGCGCTTCCCTGATTAGTTTTCGGGATTGATTGGTTAAGTATAAAGGGGGGGGGACGGGGGCTAATTCACCCCCCCCCTTAATTTATATAAATGGGTTTTTCATGCAGAATTATTCCGTTTTCCTTCAAATTTTGTTTATAGGTTCCCTGAGTTAAGGCGCGCTTCCCTGATTAGTTTTCGGGATTGATTAGTTAAGTATAAAGGGGGGGGTGATCGGGGGGGCTAATCCCCCCTTAATTTATATAAATGGGTTTTTCATGCAGAATTATCCCATTTCCTTCAAATTTTGGTTAAAGGTTCACTGTGTTAAGACGCTTCCCTAATTAGTTTTCGGGATTGATTGGTTAAGTATAAAGGGGGGATAATCCCCCCCTTATTTTATATAAATGGGTTTTTCATGCAGAATTATTCCGTTTTCCTTCAAATTTTGTTTATAGGTTCACTGTGTTAAGGCGCTTCCCTGATTAGTTTTCGGGATTGATTGGTTAAGTATAAAGGGGGGGAACGGGGGGGGGCTAATCCCCACCTTAATTTATATAAATGGGTTTTTCATGCAGAATTATCCCATTTCCTTCAAATTTTGGTTAAAGGTTCACTGTGTTAAGACGCTTCCCTAATTAGTTTTCGGGATTGATTGGTTAAGTATAAATGGGGGAACGGGGGGCTAATCCCTCCTTACTTTATATAAATGGGTTTTTCATGCAGAATTATTCCGTTTTCCTTCAAATTTTGTTTATAAGTTCACTGTGTTAAGGCGCTTCCTTGATTAGTTTTCGGGATTGATTAGTTAAGTATAAAGGGGGGGGGGATCGGGGGGGCTAATCCCCCCTTAATTTATATAAATGGGTTTTTCATGCAGAATTATCCCATTTCCTTCAAATTTTGGTTAAAGGTTCACTGTGTTAAGACGCTTCCCTAATTAGTTTTCGGGATTGATTGGTTAAGTATAAAGGGGGGATAATCCCCCCCTTATTTTATATAAATGGGTTTTTCATGCAGAATTATTCCGTTTTCCTTCAAATTTTGTTTATAGGTTCACTGTGTTAAGGCGCTTCCCTGATTAGTTTTCGGGATTGATTGGTTAAGTATAATGGGGGGGGGGGGGCTAATCCCCACCTTAATTTATATAAATGGGTTTTTCATGCAGAATTATCCCATTTCCTTCAAATTTTGGTTAAAGGTTCACTGTGTTAAGACGCTTCCCTAATTAGTTTTCGGGATTGATTGGTTAAGTATAAAGGGGGGAACGGGGGGATAATCCCTCCTTATTTTATATAAATGGGTTTTTCATGCAGAATTATTCCGTTTTCCTTCAAATTTTGTTTATAAATTCACTGTGTTAAGGCGCTTCCTTGATTATTTTTCGGGATTGATTGGTTAAGTATAAAGGGGGGGGAACGGGGGAATAATCCCCCCCTTAATTTATATACAGGGGTTTTTCATGCAGAATTATCCCATTTCCTTCAAATTTTGGTTAAAGGTTCACTGTGTTAAGACGCTTCCCTAATTAGTTTTCGGGATTGATTGGTTAAGTATAAAGGGGGAACGGGGGGATAATCCCCCCTTATTTCATATAAATGGGTTTTTCATGCAGAATTATTCCGTTTTCCTTCAAATTTTGTTTATAGGTTCACTGTGTTAAGGCGCTTCCTTGATTAGTTTTCGGGATTGATTGGTTAAGTATAAAGGGGGGGGAACGGGGGGATAATCCCCCCTTAATTTATATAAATGGGTTTTTCATGCAGAATTATTCTATTTGCTTCAAAATTTGTTTATAGGTTCATTGGGTTAAGACGCTTCCCTGATTAGTTTTCGGGATTGATTGGTTAAGTATAAAGGGGGGGAACGGAGGGGGCTAATCCCGCCTTAATTTATATAAATGGGTTTTTCATGCAGAATTATCCGATTTTCTTCAAATTTTGTATATATATTCATTGTAATTAGAGATCTACCTGATTAGTTTAAGGGGTTCATTAGTTAACTATGGGGGGGGGGGGTAACGGGGGGATGACCCCCCCCTTAATATATTGTTTATTTCTTTATTTTTCGATGGGCTTATTTCAAATTCTTTGAAATAAGAGTATAATATACAATTAGTGTGAATAGCCTGTGAACTCAATGCCCTCAGTTTAACTGGGCAGTTTTATTTTTATTTTTTATACTGAAGGAGCTAGAAATTTGAAATTTGTCATTGTAGTTACTTATAAGATGTAAATGCTCTCTAAGAACAAAATAAAAAAGAAATATAAATTTAAAAGGGTGAAATGAGCGAAAAGCGTTCTAAAAACAGTCTAAATTACAATTTCTATGAAATCTCTGGAACTACAGAACCGATTTCAAAAGTAATGGTGGCAAATTGATGGGGACAATCCCTACTCCAACATAGGCTATATTTTGTGTCGGTGCCACTAACATCAATGGGGTGCAGGATCGAAAAATATTCGAAAATTGCGACTTTGTTATAGTGAAGGGGAAAGAAATTTGAAATTTAGCATTGTAGTTACTTATAAGATGTAAATGCTCTCTAAGAATAAATTTAAAAAAAAATCGAAATTTAAATGGGTGAAATGAGCGAAAAGCGTTCTGAAGTCATTCTAAATTACAATTTCTATGGAAGCTCTGGAACCACGGAACCGATTTCAAAAGTGATGGTGGCAAATTGGTGGTGACAATCCCTGCTCCAACAGCCTCTTTAATAAAAAACTATGCGTTGCTGACGACTGGGTTTTACGCTAATTGTTGCACCAGATTAATCTCGGAAAATGAAACATTTGAAGTTACTGAAAAAAATGATAGCTCAAAAAGTATTTGTCAGAAAAGTGTTAGACAAACTGCGTTTGAAAGGTAAAAAATTGTATTTTTCTTGATATAAATTTCAAATCTAATGATTATGCCGTTTTTCAAATATTGAATTTCAAAAATTACCAAATTTTCCAATGGAGTACCATAGCGAAACCTTCATGCGTAAAAAGATAATGATAAGGGCGACGTGTCCTGACGTGTATATTGGCTATAGCACGAGTCACAAATTATAGTAGCCTTATTATTCTGTTAAAATATAAAAGTTATTTATGAAATGTCAATATTTTGTTTGATTAAAGGTTCGTTAAAAGAAATTGACCAGCGTAGCGGGCTAGTTCGTTATAAAGTGCTTCTTCTGTAGTAGAAAATGCGGAAGCCGTGTGGTGAAAAAAATATTATAAGTTATCTCTGAAAGATTGAGCCCTGTATCTGTTATGGTCCTTACAGCTAATATTATTACTAGGGAATCCAACCCGGGCTTCCCGCGATAGAGAATATATGCGAAAACCATTTATTGATTTTATTCAAAACTCTAATAGATTTTTATATTTAATATTTGTTTTAGATTGTCCCGTAACAGCACCAAAGAGCATTTTTATATGCAGTATATCAATTATCTATTCAAATAAAATTTTGAACTTTATAAAAGCGGTAACTACGTATTAGCCTCGTGTCAGAATTTAATAGCCGAAAAAACCGCTAAAATTTTCGTTATCTACAATTTTTTTTAATTCTGACAATTTCAGCGGTTTTTAGCGCTTATTTCAATTACATGTCTATTAAATTTGTGTTTTATTTATACTATTTTATTTATTGTTTAATGACATTTTAATTTCGTTATTTTGTAATCGTCTGCAAGCGATAGAGATAGATTTAAAAAAAAATCATGCTTGAAATTTAATTTAAATGCTATAATAAATGATTAAATTGCAATACAGTTTTAAAGCATTTAAAAGTAGATTTTTTCCCTATATAACGGTGTAAAAATTAAAAATATGGGAAGTTTAGAAATTAAAAAAATTGCAGTAGCAAAAATTCCAAAACCGAAGTTTCATCGTTAAGTGTTGCCATTCGCAAAATTACGTCAGCGTTACGCACGGACACGTTTGTCCTATATGATATAGATAGATAGATAGATTGAAAGCAGACTGTAGAGTGAATCGTCAGGGGGTTTAAAATCGCTTTATTACCAGAATTTTAGTATAAAAAAGTTGACCTCATTTAATCCTAGGATGTTCTACGACTAAACAAGGAGAAATTTAGCTTACGAAATTACTGGTAGAAAAGTGACTCTGAACCAACCCCCTGGCAAGCCTCTACTGAAAGAAGAACACAACAATCAGACTTCAGACAGCTAATTTCAACACATTCTGTTGTTCATTCACCAGGACATTCCCAATCCCTATGGTTTGTACATCTTGTTTATTAAAAAGTTTTCAATGATTTTTAGTTGTAAAATGATGTTTGCGACAGAAAACCGCTGCAAAGAGGCTACGCTTGTCTCCCAAGAGCCATCTGATGGCAAAATATATTTTTGAAAGCAAAATAAATAGCTCATTTCGACGTGTGAAACATTTAATTGTGTTTACTGAACTTGTCTTAAAATAAACATTTTTGATTATTCACACTCGTTTTCTATTTTGTTTTCATTTTACTTACCCATTATACGTAGTATAGGGTAAGTCTTGCAATCGTTTAAAAAATAGAAAAAAAAAATTGACGGATTTACACGTTTCAGACACTGGAGATTCCGAAAAACATATTTTTAGAATTTTTTTTTGCCGTACCCCTGTCTCTGTGTGTGTCTGTAAACGCTCTATCTCCCGAACAAATTAAGATAGAGACTTGAAATTTTGATATGTGCTTAGTATGTAATAATGGAAAGAAGCTTATGGAATTTCAGTAACCTCTATTATCCGGAACTATTTTTATCCGACTCTTGAAATATTCGTTCTGATAAAAGGTATATAAACATTTTCGAAATTCTTTTTTTAGGGAGTGAATATAAAAGACAATAAAAAAACAAAAACAAATTTTGCATAAAGAATGAAATCTTTAGAGTAATTAGTTGCCGAGATATTTGGAATCCTATTTCACACACTCTTCGATTTTTCGTGACCCTGTATTTCATTCAAATTGCAATTCAAAGATATATTTTAATTGTAAATGAGACGCTTAATCCGACGAAATAAACTGTTAGTTAATAGGATTAACATTTTTGGATGTTTCTTTTACGCAATTCACTAATAGAGCGTTTAAAGTTTATGATGTCATCAAAACAGGACTTTATTCGAATTGCAATGCATTTTATAAATAGTTTACACATGTTTTATTTTCATATTTTATATTATGCATATCCAGGATGTGTAAGTATTACGGTGGCCCACAATGACTAGTTTAATGCGTCTTTACAACACAATTTAAAGAATTCTGCTTGACGGGAATACTAATTACTATTACAGGCACATTTGAATTTTGATATCTTCGTGCGCACATCTCAGCTCACTTATTACTTACCCATCATACGTAGTATAGGGTAAGTCTTGTAATCGTTTTGAAAATCGAAAAAAAAAATTTGACGGATTTACACGTTTCAGACACTGGAGATTCCGAAAAACATATTTTTAGAAGAAAAAATTTGCCGTCCGTCTGTGTGTGTGTCTGTAAACGCTCTATCTCCCGAAGAAATTGAGACAGAGACTTGCAATTTGGTATGTACTTAGTAAGTAATAATGGGCAGAAGCCTATTTCATTTCAAAAACCTCGATTAACCGGAACAATTTTTTTCGGACTCTCGAAATATTCGTTCTGATGAAAGGTATATAAAAGTTTTCGAAATTGTTTATTTTAAGAAATAAATATAAAAGACAATAAAAAAACAAATTTTGCATAAAGCATGAAGTCGATCGGATAATGAGTTGCCGAGATATTTGGAATCCTATTTTCCACACTCTTCGATTTTTCATGACCCTGTATTTCATCCAAATTTCACTTCAAAGATATATTCTAATTGGAAATTTGACGCTTAATCAGATGCAATAAACCGCTAGTTAATAGGATTATTATTTTTGGAGTTATAAGGATGTTTCTTTCAAGCAATTCAGTAATCGAGCCTTTAAAGTTTGTGACGTCATCAAGCCACGATTTTATTTGAATTGCAATGCACTTTATAAGTAATTTACACATGTTTTATTTTAATATTTTACATTATGCATATCCATGATGGGTAAGTATTACGGTGGCACCCCAACGACTAGTTTGTATGTGCATGTGCTGGGTGATATCAACAACTGTTTCACAAGTTTTATTTTAATATTTTATAAATCGTTATACCCTAACATAAACATACCAGTGGACCCGTGCGAGGCTTTCGCACTACAGTCTAAGATATTTTTAGCAATATCTAATATTTTTTTAGATGCAGGTTTAAATTTCTAAAGAAAAATTAAGGATGAAAATATCTGAAAACATTAGTCAAGCCAGAATATCATCTCATTTATTCCATCGAAGTGGCAGTAAAAACGGATCGAAGATAGCAAAATGCAATTGCGAGAAAAATAATTAGCAATCGTATTATAACTATTTTTAATCGTATTTCGCCGAAAACCATGCAAAAAAGCGTAAAACACAAACAAGTTAAGTATAAGTTAGCACAAACCCTGACCAAATTATTGTTGAATCAGCTGACTTCTATCCTACCGAGATAGCTTATTGGTAAGAATCAGACTACAGTTTTGGTGCAGGGTTTGCACGATTGGTCAGAAAGGTTACAGTGCCCATCGAAAGGTAATTGACTTCACACATTATAATCAAATGAGTAATACCTTCTTTCTATTGTGTGCCTTGGTGAAAATATTATCTCATTTATTCCATTCAACTTATAGTAAAACTGAATGACGATAGCAAAATGCACGCCCGAGAAAAAAGTAACAATAGTATTTTAACAGAATTGAGAATGACGTCATCCGATTCGGGAAAAACACGGGACAAAGGTCCCACTTTATTATTTTGTACTATTTATTTTTATTATAATCATTGTTGAGTACAATATAATGCGGTATTTTATTTTTGTGGCAACACTAATTTGAAGAAAACCTTTCTTTTCATCTACGAAAACAATACCGATTTAATTTTTAATTATCTGAAATTTTTAATCAAAAAACATGTTTTAACGAAATGTAAGTGTACTATTCAGAATCCTGTTCAAAATACTCTATGTATGGTATCTTATTTATCGTTCTGCGTTTTGTATTTGTTTAGAAAAAGGGATGTTAAATAACAGAAATTATATATATGATGATGATTACAGGCACATTCAAATTTTGATATCTTCGTGCGCGCATCTCAACTTATCTATATGTGCATGTGTTGGGTCATATCGACACCTGCTTGATAACTATTTTATACTGGCATTCCCTCAACTGCCAGTTTGAACGTGACATATCGATCGAACTCTCAAATGATATTCACCATTAACCTGATTGTGGCGATCGCAGCCGTAGTCCAGTCAAGTTAACGATGAATGCTATTTGACCATTCGATATAGGCTTTCGCGATTAATAGGAATTGATGTAGATGGTAAATACGAGCGTTAAGGTATCGGGACGGAAATTCGAAACCCATCTGACATTACCAACGGTGCCCTATCTTATCCAGACGGTTATCCCAGCTTCTTTTCGCATTTTAATTCTTCATAGGTTCTTACCGAAAGTGAAGCAGCATCGACCATGGTCAGTGCTTGCGAGGATGACAACTTCTTTCGACTGTGGCTGCTGAGGGACCGTGTACGGTAATGGGAGCTGGTGCACGTAAAATCTGTTCGTGGCTCTAACGTGCCCCAAGTTTGAAAACGATATCTCTGGGGGGGGGGGGGTACCAATCCAGGTGCAGGTCTCTCATCTAGAATTAGTTCAAAATTAGGGGACCAGCTCTAGAAGTCCAAACTCTCTTGAGGCTCTGGCATCCCTTCTTTCAGAGAAGTGCCATGGCGCTTTTTCTGACACGACAACAACAATATAGGTTCTTACACTGACGCACGAGGAGCGTTGTCAAACCTTATAAATAAACAATATATATTATCTAAAAACAGATTAATTGCTAATTAGATAAGTGTTTTGCTTTAATATTTTTAACACTTTTCAACATAGTTGAAAAGAGTGTATGTTTTGGTTTGTCTGTCTGCGCTCTGTCCGTACTCTAATTCTCGTAAATATACTCGAATTGCCATGTAATTGATATATATTATTGAATTTTTTTTATAGCATGTTCGCTATTGAAAATGGAGGTGTGAAGCATTTATAATTTGTTTACAGAGACATTCAAAAGAATCCAGTTACATTATGGCCAATGAGGAAAAATCGTTTGTGGTGTATTTTATTTGATGATGTTACACTATTTATGTGATGTAAGGGTGTATGAACTGTCACACTACCGTGACACATATTTCAGCTTTCACAAATTACTAAATTTGCATCAGTTACGAAGCTTCTATCCTAAAAACCATGTCTAACCATACTTGCCAACTTTTACACTTTTCTGCTACTTAATCGCAGATTAAATAAGGCAAAATTTACTGTTAAATTTTAGTACATAGCTTTCCTTAACAAAAAAGCGTAAAAGTTGGAAGCTATGGTATAACTGTTTACAGGGCTTAATTTCTAAGAAAAAAAGTACCGGAGCCCTAATATTCTGCAGTTCTAACATCCGTAGTGTAGTGTACCACTCCCCCTACCCCTCCGTCATCACTCTAATCTTCATATTTATATTTCATACATTATTTTCAAAGTATAAAGCCTTTTTTTTTATTTACCAAAATGAAAATTTTAAGTACATCTATCCGCGTATACTTAACTATCAACTATTCCACTTTTTAGTTATTCTTACTTCCAAATAGTTCCAATTACTTCCTTTGCCTAATCTTAATGTTAATGAATCGCAGAATTCTGCGATTCAATAAGCTCAGGATTATGCTTCGGAAAGAGTGTTAACACAAAAAATGAATAGTTCGTCGCTATGCAGAATAGAAAAAAGTCCTTCCGGCCTGTACCGGGAGGAAAAGGTAGCTTTCCTATATCTTCGTTTTAAAATTTTAGCTAATGTTACACGAAAACAGCAAGTTAAAATGCAAAGAAACGTTTACAAAACATTCGTTAATACTGAATTTGAATAAGAAATTCGCCAAATTATTGAGCAATAGCCAAATTGGCTTGATTTATGAAGACTTATTTTGGTCGCCAAATTTGGCGATATTTCGCCAAATGTCGCCAATTTTGTCGCCAATGTCGCCAATTTTGGCGCTAACGGATATGAATATATAGTTTTATGCATATGATTGGGAAAATTATTACAACAATGAAAGAAAATAATTTGCAAGTAATGGCGTTAATGTGCTGTTTTTTTTTCAAAATGTCAGCCACCCTAGAATTTCAAACTGCTCTATCGCAGCCATTTTTTAAGATACCGGTAAACCAAAAAATGCTCTGGAATCCTTGTATCAAGGAATAACACGTAATTAAATAAATTTGAATTATTATTTTTTTGGTATATTTATTTTAGTTTTAAATTTTTAAATGGCCGCTATCTTGAAACAAAATGGCGGACCAAGCTGGCCAACGAACTCGGTCGAGACATTGGTGAGCTTAATACACACAATTAGTTTCATCAAAATCGATTTATAAATACGAGCGTTATCGTATGACATAGGTCAGATATATATATATATAGATATATCTATATATATAAATCAACATTTGAGCGGAGGGTGGTTTTGGGGTCTGGGGGTCATGATCGGTGAAAATATATCGAAATTTTCCGGAACTGCTTTCCCCCGAACGGCTGCAATAGGTAGCTTTATACTTTTTAGTATTGAAAGCTACCTAAAAGACTATTTCTGTTACTCTTTATTCTTATCAAAATAGTACTAAAATGATTTGAAATGGAAATAAATAAAATTTGAATTTAAGACAGATTGAGCTCGAGCCTGCCCAAACCCGAAGACCTGTTTAATCTCCATCTCTTACGTGAGCAACACCTTACGTCTTTATTCTTATCAACATAGCATTAAAATTATTTGAAATGGAAATAAATAAAATTTGATATAAAAGATTTTATATAAAAGATAATTTTGATACAAAAGTAGGCAAAATATTGGAAATGGGAGGGAAAGGAAAGGGTAATTTAGGATTCGTTTTTCGGAAGCGTCATTGCACTGGGATCCGGAGCGCAGTGTTTATGAGCTCCGGTGAATTCTGGACAATATTTAAATACTTACTAAAAACAGTGAAGTACCGGAGCTGAGCTCCGGTGTGCTCCGGCGCAAATTAAGACCTGACTGTTTAATGTGATAATTTGATGGGAACACTGGAGTCTTTCCAAACTGAATTATCTTTTTGTGTTTGTACGTACGTTCCTCAGAACGCTGTTCAGTAAGTGAATTGACATTTTAGTTTATATCACATTGATGCCCCTAGTCTGGAGGATTAAAAGCCCTAAGCCTTCTTCAAAAAATAATTTCCAAACTTGCACCACTTTTTACAAAGGCTCTTTATAGATATAAGATGTACAGTACGGTAAAAAAAAAAAAAAAAAAAAAAAAAAAAAAAAAAAAAAACCCGAAAGATGGTTATTACTCCAATTCTGAAAGTCACAGTTGTGAAATGTTTGTACCAAAGCTCCGTGTTTTTTATTGTCTACAATTTTCTTGAAGGACCATTTTCTTAAAAGTTTCAAGTTGAAAACATGTCATATTTGGATTTTTCGGTAAATTTGACATTTTTTATACCAAAGCGAAAGTGGCACTGTCGTCATAACATCACGCTTTATGGCGATAAAATGTTTCTGTAGAAACCCAATACCATAAAAATCTCACTCTAGAGCTGCATTCCGGTCACCGGGAATTTTTTCTTTTCTTAGGGTTTTTAAAAATTCGTATACATTTAAGTTATTAATATATATATTTAAATGATTCCCGAAGGTTTCCTCCATACAAGAATATAAAATATAACATTAGATGGCTAAAGTATAAAACAGAAATAAACAAAGTAGGGGAAGGCCGGGCAAAGTGGTCACCCAATATAATGACGTCACCTGAGCGCTGGCATTGCGTGGCTTGTGGTCAAACTATTTCGATTGATGGCAGTGAGTAACCAGATAATCGTTCAACAATGTGGTTCCATGCTTTATAATTTTAGAGCGGGTTTTCCAGTTTTTTAAGTTTGTGATCTAAGGTAAGTGACTTATATTACATACAATTAACAATAACCTGTTGTACTTGCATTTATTTCTTGAATGTGTAAAGAAAGAGCATGTTTTCAGCATCAGCTTGAGTGGTCGCTGACTGTTCATTAGTTTTCACTGTAGAACGTATTTTCTTCATGGCTCCCAGGCGGGCAAAATGGTCAGGGTTGTGGCCTTTGATTGGATCAAGTGATGAAGGTTGGATCAGGTGCAATGTTTGTCACCTCTGGGCTCCTGAGGACTGTTCACTTCGCGAAGAAGATGACATGGAATTCATTTAAGAAAACTGCAGTGTTTGATACTGATTTATAATTTTTATATGGGTTTGTCAAACTTTTATTGGATTTTCATACCATTTTCAATATTTCATTATGTTTCATGCGATTTGTTATGACAATAAAAATGTTCTAATCATTTAAATAGTGTTTTCAATCTTTTTACACCTGTAGGGCAAAGTGGCCACGGAGTGACCACTTTGCTCTACCCAGACGGGCAAAGTGGTCATTTTGACCTTTTTTGGAAAAAACCAAATTCTAACTTCCACTTTATTATTTCGTAATAATTATAAATACCCTTACACTTCTAAGTAGTCACTCTAGTTCAGTGCAAATTGTCAGTTATGTATATGTATTTTAAGGGGTAAAAAAAAAAAAATCACAAAACCTTAGGGTGACCACTTTGCCCGTCCTTCCCCTACCCATTTTCGGCGGAAGGGGGACTTAAAAAAATCACTCTACAAATTTCGAATAAACTTTATTGAAAATTGGACCAATGCTGCAGCTAGAAGTAAACAATAGGGGGGGGGGGGGGGCTCATGCTATTTCTCTCCCTCTGACACATGCATGCACAAACACAGATCTATATGATCAAAGTATTTAAAAAAAAGTAAATTTGTGCATATTCATATTGTACCCACCATGTTTCTTATTAAACTGTTTATAATAACTTTATTTGATGCTAAGAAAAGTAAAGGCTGCAGACAGGGATGTAATGGAGGATATACGGTGGATACGCCGTATCCCTTCTGGATTATTTTAAGGAATACCGTATATCTTCTTCTCAAAAACACTATAGTATATCTCTTTAGGGTATACCCTCTGCCTACAGCGTATGGCGTCTGGATTTTTTACTACTACATCACTGGCTACAGAATGAAAATTTTCAGTGTATAATAATACAAGTGAAACAGTAAGTGATGATGGTAATAAGTAAATAAAAAGTTGACATTTCACAAGTTTCAAAAGAGTTGCAACCTTTAATTTTTTTTTCATAATATTCTCTGCCCTTAAGGATTCTGAAGTTGTGTTTTTATATGATAAAAAAACATTAGAAAAATCAAGGATGTATTTTGCATTTTAAAATTACTTTGTCGCTTAGTCAAATGCTAAAACCACTTGTAATTAAATTGGCTATTAGCTTTTACATTAGTATCATTTATAAATCAAGGATCTTACAGATATATATATATATATTAAACTAGGATGACTCAAATACGAAACATAATGTTTATCATAAGCATCATATTTACTTTCAAAATATTTAGAATAACTTTGTTTTATGCTAAAAATGGAAAACGCTGCAAAAATTCAATATATAGCTAATGAAAAAGTCAATGTTTGCATCAGCAAAAGGTTGCTAATTCAGAGTATGTGCAGATAGGATGCGCGCATATTCAAGCACTTATTTGCAGTTTTTTAATAAATACTACAATTTAGTATTTATGCAAAACTGTAAAAAAAAAAAAAAAAAAAAAAAAAAAAAAAAAAAAAACCCAAAACTAAGCTCAATTTTTGAACACAAGTTTCATTTGGATTTTGGAAATAGAATTTCATTTGGTGGCCTTGGCAACTTCCTCTAGGGGCGGGTGTCTCAAAAAATTTCAGGGGGTGCTGAGCCCCCCTGGCACCCCTCTAGCTACGGCCCTGAATTGCACCAAATGCAGTGGAGTGCTTGGTTGTTTCTGAGTTGGTTGTTACAGAAGTTTTTTAATCACAAAATTGAGAAATGGCAGCGTATTACTGTGTCAATACCAAAGAAACATCCATTATTCCGTCATACTGTTTGTTGTTCATAGCAATTTGCAGCGTCTATTATGAGATAAGAATACTTTTTGTCTCTCTAGAGTACTTGAGTAATTTTTCAGAAAGCAATTCAATGTTTTTTTTTCTCATAAAGTATTGGGGAGAAGATTATGATACATACACGGTTACGGTTAAACTGTTTCGTTATTCAGAAATATTTTACGCCTTGTGAATTTTGAAAATGTATGCACTTGCCGCAATAGGTTAGATCTGAAACAGTGGTTCACAACGTGGGGCGTACGCCAGACATGGGGAAATTTTCAATTTTTAGGGGGGGGGGGGGCAATTCCATATTTATTATGATCCCATTCCGCATTAGTTCTTTTGTAAAAGTAATGTTGCAGATTTAAAAAAAAAGGTTACACATTCAAATTTCAAAAATAAAATGAAAAAAAGAGGTTTTTTATTTATTTTTCAAAAGTGTTTATTCAAAAGTTCAAAATACAATTGGTTCCAACGTAATTGCGTGAGAAACTTTCCTTGGAATAATGGAACAATGCAGTTAGCAGGATGGAATACCTAGTTGTGTGCCAACTGAACTTCCAGGATGTAAGTAATCAACTTGCGAGGCAAAAGGGAACCGTAAGAAATTTAAAAAGTTAAAAAAGAAACAAAATATTTAAAAATATAGTAATAATGTAATACAGATTTAACAATATAAAATTAAAATGTAAATAAAATAAGAAAAATTCCATTAGGTCCAAGAAGATGTCAGACGTAACCTACCATGGGTCGAACCCATCTCAAAAAGAAAAAATAAAAGACTCTTTACAGAGACCATACATTTAGTTTAAAAATTACGCAAAATTTAAATGCTAAAGCCAATAGGCAGACTAACATTTTTTTCTCTTCTTTTTAACATGACAATTAAACATTTATATATATAAAATTTGTCTATATTTTTTCTGATTTACGAGTATTTCAGAGTTTTAGACAACTTTTTCGACCATCGGTCTGGTAATTCTTTTTGACCTGCAATATCTAAGATGAAGAAAACTTTTGCACTTGAAACTATTCAAGTCCACATCTAACATCTTTGTGACGACCGTCCGTTACATTAATTTTGAATCTTTTAGTACCAGTAATTTCGATATGAATTTACAGATTAATTTACTAAGCCTAATATAATAACTATTCTATGATTAAAAAAGAACATTTTTCAGTTCAAAATTACTGATAGGAATAACCAAGGATTCTGAGCGCTATGTACATAGGTCTCAACCCTTTATATAGCGCAGTATTTTAACCCTTTCCGGCACAGTGGTCCCACTCCGGATACACTTAATTTTAATTCCAAACTTGCATTCGGCACCAAGAATATTTTAATAAAATTTGCTACTATAATGAAAGCTTAAAATAACGAGTTCTTACTTTCTAAAAAAGTCTTTTGTAAATTATGGTGTCAGTCAGTAATTTCGCATTTTAGGAACATAATTTGTATGTGCCGAAAAGGGTTAAAGTACCATTTGAATCATAATGTTATAAAAAAAATATTTGATTCTTCCATTAACTACGGTACGTTTCAGGATCAATGTTAAATATTTTACTCTATTGTCAATAGATAGCATTACTAGTTGTGTGAATCAAAAATTGTTTTAGAAGGATAATTTCTCGCCTATGTATAAGGGTCGCCCAAACGAAAGTGGTATTGCCGGCATTTGAAGAGAAAGATGTCTGCGCAAGCTCCTATAGAGGGCGAAGAGTACTGGAAATGCATGCGATATAGTCAGATCCCACCAGATGCGTGTGTGATAGCGCAGGACCACGTTGAAAGACATCGTTCGCATCATGGATGCCTCCCGACGGTGTCAACGCGCGGTCGTGCAATTTTTAACAGCGGAAAATGTGAGTGCTCGTGAAATCTATCGTCGAATGCAAAATGTGTATGGCATGGAGTATATGTCACGCGGATCGGTATTCCGATGGTATAAGGAATTTCGTAGTGGAAGAAGCAGTAGATCCCCCTCGAACATCCCCTTACAGCCCAGACCTCTCATCGTCTGACTACCACATCTTCGGTCCACTCAAGAAAGCTCTGAATGGACAGCAGTTTGACGAGGATAATGAGATATTCAAGTTGCCGTTGAAAATTGGTTCCACAACCAACCCCAGAGCTTCTTCCGCTAGTGTATCCATCGTCTCGTTGACCGCTGGGACACTTGTTTCAACCTACAAGGTAATTTTGTCTAGCCTATCTGTTACGTCTGTATTACGTCTTAACCTTTTTTCTGCGACACAATAAGGCGAAGAATTACAAAAAAATAGTGTTGCCAAAAAATCGCAGAAATTGGCAGCAATGATTGTATTATGCAAATAGAGATATCGGTACCCCAAAAATTTCCACATATTATAAATGAGGAACTAAAATTAATCACAAAATATATTAATGCTATCATATTGAATACCAAATGTGAGTCGATTCAAGAAAATTAGTCAAGCCAAAAATACAAACCTTTAAATTATACTTTTGTTTCACACCAAGGTAAAGATAAGAGGTAAAGATAAGAAACAACAAAACTCTTCTAGATATAAATGCGAAGGTTTGATTTCATTTATAAAGTTGTATTAAAAACATATTTGTGACAAGAATATTACCTGCTTTATAAGCCGAAACATATGTGAAATGACGTAATTTGTTAATTCACTTTTAGGCTTTCTCCATGTGAATAAGAGTTCATTTTGATAAGAATTACATGTAACAGAATGAGGGGGAAATAATAATTTGACAGATGCTTTGGTGGGGCGTGGCCAGAAAAGGGTTGGGAAACACTGATCTAAAAGAAAAAAGTACATACAGGGTTGGTTGTTACATCAACACTGGGCAGGTTGTTATCTGTAACAACCAACCCCAATTGTTATAAGCTTTAATGTTTGTGAAGTCTTTCGCAAATATAAAATTGGTTTACTTGAATTTAATTAGCGGTTGTTACATCAGCATTGGGGCAGGTTGTTATTTGCAACAACCACCCCAATTGTAATAAGTTTTAATGTTTGTGAAGTCTTTTGCAAATATAAAATTGGTTTACATGAATTTAATTAGCGGTTGTTACATCAACATTGGGGCAGGTTGTTACTAGCAACAACCACCCCAATTGTAATAAGCTTTAATGTTTGTGATTAGCAGCTTAGTCTTTTGTAAACATAAAATTGGTTTACATGAATTTAATTAGCGGTTGTTACATCAACATTGGGACAGGTTGTTAGTTGCAACAACCACCCCAATTGTAATAAGTTTTAATGTTTGTGATTAGCAGCTTAGTCTTTTGCAAACATAAAATTAGTTTACAGGAATTTAATTAGCGGTTGTTACATCAACATTGGGGGCAGGTTGTTAGTTGCAACAACCACCCCAATTGTAATAAGTTTTAATGTTTGTGAAGTCTTTTGCAAATATAAAATTGGTTTACATGAATTTAATTAGTGGTTGTTACATCAACATTGGGACAGGTTGTTAGTTGCAACAACCACCCCAATTGTGATAAGCTTTAATGTTTGTGATTAGCAGCTTAGTCTTTTGTAAACATAAAATTGGTTTACATGAATTTAATTAGCGGTTGTTACATCAACATTGGGACAGGTTGTTATTTGCAACAACCACCCCAATTTTAATAAGTTTTAATGTTTGTGAAGTCTTTTGCAAATATAAAATTGGTTTACATGAATTTAATTAGCGGTTGTTACATCAACATTGGGACAGGTTGTTACTTGCAACAACCACCCCAATTGTAATAAGTTTTAATGTTTGTGAAGTCTTTTGCAAATATAAAATTGGTTTACTTGAATTTAATTAGCAACACATTGTCCTATTGACACTCTTTCTAGAATCTTGGAGATTGTTCAATACAGAATGCAGTCATTCGTGGTTTGGTGCGAAGGAAGAACATAAATAGATCGAGAAGCCACACGGTGGAGTATTTGAGAGACAAAATTCTGGCCAAAATTACTTTTCATGTGTTTTGAACACAAAACTATTCCTGTTGACTTACTATTAATAATACACTTAATTGATGTACATAAATGCATTACAAATGTATATACATTATATACATAAATGTATGCATTTATTTAAAAAATGAATGTATAATTTACAGCATTTTCTTAATTGTTTACTGTTTATATTAGGAAAGTAATTGTTGATCGGTTTGTTTTATTTACAAGTAATGTTTAATTCAACATGGTTAATTTTACTACACATAAAAGTTTAATTATTTATATAAACCAATGTATATAATATATATATATATATATATATATATATTACTTGCATTTAGTATTTAGAAAAGTTGAGTCTCTGTAGTATAGAGATGCTTGTTTTTGAGTGTTTTTAATAGATTACCACTCCCCTCCAAAAACATTGATATCTAAGAATGGCAACAATATGCGGACCATTTTTTAAAGAAAATTTGCCTTCAAAGCTATAACCAATGAGATTATAACTCAAAAATGGTGCGACAAATTCCGCCACAGCTTTTAAAAGCTTTGAATATATTAGATAATGCATTTCAATAAATTAGATTTAAAAAAGCTTAAAAATAACACCTTTTTTAAATTGAATTATTTTCTATTATATGAAAAATAAAACTATTTAAATGCACATTGTCAGGTTTCTCTCACAGGTGCAAGAGTTGAAAACTATTCTTAAGGGATTAGCATATTGTATGTATTGTATACGTATCTATTGTGTACCGTTAGAGGCTGGTTTAAGAAGAATCTTAATCCGAAGGGGAGCGACTCAGAATATGAGTGGAAGGAAGGTGGAACAGAATGAAAGAAGTATTTCCATTGCAATGTGGTCTTTCATAGATAAGAAAGCTATTGCACTCTTTTGTTTAGGAAGACAGATCCGTCAAGAGGGAGGAAGGGTTGTCAAGGACCCTTGGAAACAGAGGAGAAACCCCGTAGAAAGGAGGGTGCTCTGCAGTTTACGAGAGAGAGAAAGTTAGTTCGGACGGAGCAGCGAAGTGTGAAGGTTGCTCGGGGAATGAGCGCTGAGAGCGGGTGTGAGATGAATAGAAATCTGAGTGCGGAATGAATTGACGTAGTCTAACGGTACACGTAGAGCGTTTTCTGTAATTGTTTTGATTTAGTGTTAAACCGGATAATTTACATCCGAGTTTAAGTGTAAATATTGTTAATAAATTGTTACTTTAACTTTAATTGAAAGAGTTAGGTTTTTCTTGAATATACATCAAGTATCGTGCCCGATATCACGTTTTCATATCGGTGGTGGCAGCATATCAAGAGACCGGATCTATTTCGAAGTTGTGTGGACGGAGAAGTGGAATCCGACACACATGTATATATTAAACACAATAACAAAGCTGAAACATAACAAAAACTAGTCGTTGGGGGCCACCGTAATATTTACCCCTCATGGATATGCATAGTATAAAATATGAAAATAAAACATGTATAAACTATTTATAAAATGAATTGCCATTCGAATAAAATCGTGGCTTGATGACGCCATAAACTTTAAATGCTCTATTACTGAATTGTGTAAAAGAAACATCCTTATAACTCCAAAATTGATAATCCTATTAACTAACGGTTTATTGCGTCGGATTAAGCGTCTCATTTCCAATTAAAATATATCTTTGAATTGAAATTTGAATGAAATACAGGGTCATGAAAAATCGAAGAGTGTGGAAATATGAATACAAATATATTTCGAGAATCCGAAAAAAAATAGTTCCGGATAATCGAGGTTACTGAAATTCAATAAGCTTCTTTCCATTATTACATACTAAATACATACCAAATTTTAAGTCTCTATCTCAACTTGTTCGGGAGTTGAGCACAGACGTCAAAAATTTTTTTTCTAAAATTTTTTTTTTCGGAATCTCTAGTGTCTGAAACGTGTAAATCCGTCAATTTTTTTTTTCGATTTTCAAAATGATTATAAGACTTACCGTATACTACGTATGATGGGTAAGTAAAAGTGTCTTCTCACAAAGAAACTTTTACTTCAACTGAAGCTAAGAGTCGCCGGGTATGACTCGTGTTCCTGAAATAGACATAGATCGACACACCAGTTAATTAGTTATTGTAAAATATGTTTTTTACTATTGTTGAGCAAATTTTAATTTTTGCCTTTTTGGCCAGGATTTTACATCAAATAGTCCACTGTGCGCAGTGATAGTACTGGCGCTGCAAAGTGTTACATATATGTATACTCTCTGAGAGAAAAGGATGATACTGTCAGAGAATGCAAAAAATATTTTCTTGGTGCTTTGCAACTTAGCTGAGGACGTGTTTATAGATGTTTTAATAAAGATTACATTACATTTGCCATTTTAGACTCTCGAGGCAGGAATACTCCTGGAAACAAAATTGACATTACATACAGATATTATTGAACACATAACGTCATTACCTGCCTATCAAAGTCACTAATCTAGGAAAGATAATCCTGACAGAAAGTATCTCCATCCCTATGTTTCGATTCGGAAGATGTATGACATGTATGTAGAGGAATGTACGGCAAAGACACGCGTGAAAGAGAAATTCTCTTACAAAGTCTTCAGCATAAAATTTAATTTACATTTCAAGCCTCCAAGTGCAGATACCGCTAGTTTTTCTGAGATCAAATAAGTCAAAGAAAACTTTTAGATATATTTTATTATTAGATAACTTTTCGTGTTGAAGTTCGATGGACCGTTCAAACGCTGAAAAAAAATCCGCCTGCGACAGCCGCCATCTAGTATTCAGAGGGCGCACAGTGGGGCGTTTTGATGATCTAGGTGCACAAAATTCATTTTTCCGATATTATCGGAATTTAACAAGACCGCATATTCTGGTAGCTGAATGTCTCTTTTGTTGAGATCTGTACGATTTTTGTCGAAAAAATTCGTGGTGTCGATTAATTACGACTGTAAAGAAGACATTTGCGCAATTGGTTTGAGGGTGTTTCAACGGTCGCATTTATTTCCCTAAGTTCGAAAGCACATCTTATCTATTCTGTTTAATGTGAAAGCACGAGTTTACTGTAAACATATGACATATTTGTCAAGGTAAGATTTAACCTACTGCTGTTTGAAAATAAGCGCCATTAAACTAGTTTAAGTGCTTTTTTCAGAAATTGTATTTTTGGATGATTCATGTTGTTGGTTACAAACTTTATCTTGACTTTTAATACATTATTAAGCATTATTAAGCAATAAGATTTTTTTTAAGTAAAAGTGTCATTCCTATAGTATTGGAAATTTAAGAAAACTCCTGCGAAAGATTTCGAATCGTAAAGTTTTTATCAATAAACCAGCTTTATATTAATTTTCAGTGTATGAATTATATTTAGTGAAAATTTTGCAAGCCAATTTTAAACCACTTTTAATTATCCGATTAATCTGAAACTTTGAATTCATGTGTAGTTTTAATGAGAATACAATATTATTATCATTTGACTAGCGTAAAAGTTATACTGTTTCTACAGGGTTACACAAAAGTTTAGTTTAAATCTTGCAAGTTAATTTTAAACCACTTCCAATTATTCGATTAATCGAAAACTTTCAATACATGAGTAGATTAAATGACAATACAATATTATTGTAATTTAAGGAAAGTAGAAGTTATACTGTATCTACAGGGCTACACAAAAGTTTAGTTTAAATCTTGCAAATCAATTTTAATCCACTTATAATTATCGGATTGAGCTGAAACTTAGCTTACATGTCTATTTTACATGATAATTTAATTGTATTATAATTTGAGGAACGTAGCAATTACGCATTTTTTACAGGGACACACAAAAGATTGTGGAAAGATTGTTATTTATAAGCACAAATTTTGATTCAATTTCAACAAAATTAATCTAGATTATCGAGATGCACAATACCATCTTATAAAGTGAAACGAAAGTGAGCAGGAGCTATATTTCTCTTAAGGGACACACAAATAATAATTTGGATGCATCACCGTCTATAAGCAAAAATTTTATTTCAAATTCAATAAAATTTATATAGATTATTGATTTACACAATAGCATTTTAAACTGAAAATAATTTGGGTAGCATATATATTTTTTACAGAGTCACACAAAACATAAAAGCTTATTTCTTAAAATATGTTTTTATTTTTAAACTTTTATTTTTTCAGGATGACTACACAAATTTATCGACAATCTGTCGTTGACTTATGGGTTTCCAACCCAAAGGAAAGCAAATTCGAAGGTGTCCTTTCAGTTTTGTTGGAAAAACTGGGGAATCCTCAGTTAATTTAATTGAAGACATTTTTAAGAACCTGAAATCACGTGTCCGGACATTTTGTTTTCAAATTCAACAAAAATGGTCTAAATCAGAAAAAAATAGACAACGTTTTTATCAATACAATTCCGCCTGGTTTCAATGAACCTTTCACATACCAGATTGCGTTATTCAAGCAATAGAAAACGAAAAAGTCTTAAATAAAAGTCACCCTGGTAGATCAGTGAAACCTTATTATTATTATTTTAATTATTATTTAATCATTAAGTTATATTAACTTAGAGTGTAAATATGTATGTTTTGTTCAAATCTTGCTAGTCAATTTTAAACCACTTTTAATAAATAATAATAATAATAATAATAATATAAATAATAATAATAATAAGTAATAATAATAATAATATAAATAATTAAATAAACCAAATATTTATCACTGTTTGAGCATTTTATTAGTGATGCATTCGAAAAATAGGCAAAACCAAATTAATCTCCAACGCAATAATTTTGTCCACCTAGATCGTCAAAACGCCCCACTGTGGGGCGGTGCATCAATGATGAGTGGCGTCAGTTTCGGCCTCGAATGAACGCCAATCGCTGTCAGCGCCATCTATTGTTTGAAATTCAAACTAAAATCAATAATCACAGTAAGAAAACACCTGACATCATACATAACCTTCCTGCAATAATTTTTTTAATATCTGTCACCGTTTGCAAGTTATTGAATTTTAAAATCCATCAGTTATTTTTGTGACATCTGCTACATGCAAATTACGTAATGACATATCAAAGAAGCTTTCGACGGAACAGGATGAGAACACTAGAAAAAGTCTTGAAACCAAACGAGATCTCCATTTGCGGAAAACACAACAGGCTAGGGAGAAAATGAAAACAGATAAGAGTAAAGCTTCATAGGTAACTAATTGCTGTACATTCGACTTGCAAAAAACACTTCCCTTTCGTAAGCTTTTAACATCCATAGCTTATTATTAACGCAATCTACATGTTTATAACTCTGGGTGTCATTCCTTGAATAATAATGTGGGATACATGTACGTCTGGGATGAAACAGAGGGAGGAAGACGTTCTCAAGACGTTTCTAGAATTGTTGACTACGAAAGAATTGTTGACTACTACTAGAATTGTTGACTACTATTGAAGACTGCGAAAAGAGTAAGCCTCTAAACATAAGAAAATTTTCTATAATCTAAAGCCCGTGGTGTCCAAAACAGGAACATCAAAATGTCTCTTACGCTGTTGAAACTAGTTAACCCGTTGAAGGACGGTGGTTCATTTTTGGATCACTTAATTTCATAAATCTTCCCTAATACATGCCACATTGGCATTATAATTTTGGAATGAAAATTCTCCTATCATTAAGTAGGGGTAAGTCGGGTAGCCGCGGACGGCAGGTAACCGCGGTCATTTCAATTTCTAAGAAATTCAAAGTGTTGCGTAATTATAGAGTTATTGTAAATGAACGCCCTTTAGAGTCGAAACAAATACAGTTTAATTGTGACGTGGGCGCCGAGTAAGTTAGTCGTGTGTGAGTGCTTTGTTTTCGTCAATAAAGTTTCGTTGCTCCTGTCAAATTTTATTGCAGATTATTAAGAAAGATTAATTAGATTAATTAGATCTTATTTTAGATGATCTTTATTAGACATTAAGATTGTGTTTATATAGATGCATAGAACTTTTATTATAATTGTGATGTTTGTAAGGCCAAAAAACGGTTGGGACACCATTGATTAATATGTCCGCACTGCAAAAAATAATTGTTGATTTTGCAGTATAAAACTGGCACCCAGCTGCCAGTATTATACCGTAAAATTAACAGTATTAAACAGTAAAATAAGCAGTAATACGCTGCCGTGCAAGCAGTAATACGCTACCGCGCATGCGCGGTAGCGTATTACTGCTTGCACGGCAGCGTATTACTGCTTATTTTACTGTTTAATACTGTTAATTTTACGGTATAATACTGGCAGCTGGGTGCCAGTTTTATACTGCAAAATCAACAATTATTTTTTGCAGTGCGGGGCTACCCGCCGTTCCTTGTGACACCAAGAAAATAAGGCCAAACTATTTTCAGTATATTTCGTTAAATAATTCGATATTATTAGCAATGTTTAATTAAAATCATTAAAGAAGTTCGTAATTTTATATTAAGTATAAAATAAAAACAGAAATTTCATTCATTTGTTTTTTATTTGCAATTTATCCAAGTGTCCGGGGCTACCCGATCTTCCCCTACGCTAAGAAAAGTTTTTACATATGTTCAAATAAATTTGTTTGAAAATTATAATGTCATTCAACCATTTCAGTATTTTACGAATAGAAGTACTTTGACCCTGAAAGCGTTAATGGTATAGACATAAAGACAGAGTCAATTGACCACAAATTAATGGTTCTTACCTAAAAAATAACACTTCTATGTTCCTGGAGATTGCAAGGAAACTATTATGAATGTAAACTAGTCGTTGGCGACCACCGTAATACTTACCCATCACGGATATGCATAATATAAAATATGAAAATAAAACGTGTGTAAACTATTTATAAAATGCATTGCAATTCGAATAAAATGGTGGCTTGATGACGTCATAAACTTTAAATGCGCTATTCCTGAATTGCGTAAAAGAAACACTCTTATAACTCCAAAAATAATAATCCTATTAAGTAACGATTTACTGCGTCGGATTAAGCGTCTCATTTCTAATTAAAATATATCTTTAACTTGAAATTTGGATGAAATATAGGATCATGAAAAATCGAAGAGTGTGGAAAATAGGATTACAAATATCTCGGTAACTCATTATCCGATCGATTTCATTCTTTATGCAAAATTTATGTTTTTTATTGTCTTTTATATTTACTCCTTAAAATAAACAATTTCGAAAATGTTTATATACCTTTTACCAGAACGAATATTTCGAGAGTCCGAAAAAAATAGTTCTGGGTAATCGAGGTTACTGAAATTCAATAAGCTTCTTTCCTTTATTACATACTAAGTACGTGCCAAATTTGAAGTCTCTATCTCAATTTGTTCGGGAGATAGAGCGTTTACAGACACACAGACAGGCAGACGGCAATTAAATATATATGTGTGTATGTGTGTGTATTTTTAGGAATCTCCAGTGTCTGAAACCTGTGAATCCGTCAATTTTTTTTTTCGATTTTTAAAACGATTACAAGACCTGTACTACATATGATGGGTAAGTAAAAGGAAATGTCAAAAATTTTATATCACTGAAGTTAAGAATTCCGAGTTTGTTTCTACTACAGCTTGGAACAAACTATAACAAACAGAAAGGAGGACACCGAGGGAACTTGTTTTAGTTGGATATATATTAGATGGCTGCGAGTTCTGAGAAGTTCTCCTTCTTCATGTCACGGTTAAAAAAACCCGCAAATGAGGATCAACCTTTTTACTTACCCATCATACGTAGTATAGGGTCAATCTTGCAATCGTTTTGAAAATCGAAAAATTTTTTTTGACGGATTTACACTTTTCAGACACTGGAGATTCGGAAAAACATATTAAAAAAAAAAAATTGCCGTCCGTCTGTGTGTGTGTCTGTAAACGCTCTATCTCCCGAACAAATTGAGATAGAGACTTGAAATTTGGTATGTACTTAGTATGTAATAATGGGAAGAAGCTTATTGAATTTCAGTAACCTCGATTATCCGGAACTATTTTTTCGGACACTCGAAATATTCGTTCTGATAAAAGGTACACTGGCCTCCAAAAGTTAAGGTACAACATGTTTTTCGAAGCTCACCAGACAAAAAATGGTAGTCAGATTAAACGTCATAGTTTATATGAATGAAAATAATAAGCTTTAAAAAAAACTTACGCAAAAATTACAGCTACCACTTTTATTTTATAGAAAAGAATAGGTATTTGTGAATGAGAGAAAAATATGCAATTACGAAGCTTTCGTAATTTCGCGTGTAAGATTTGTTGCATTCGAACTATTGTTGCCAGTTTTGTTCACAACAGCCAGTAGAGTCTAGAAAAGTCTAGAAGAAGTCGTTTGCCCGATTCATTAAGGTGGCGAGCGGTAGGATGGATGGATGGAAATGGGGTTGTCACAGGCCGATACTGCTAGACGGCTCAATGTGTCTCGCAGTGTAGTCCATCGACTCTGGGATCAGTATGAATCCAAAGATTCTGTGTCCAGAAGACATGTTCCAGGCCGCACACGTGTTACAACACCTGCAGAAGACCAGTTTCTAGCTCTTTAGGCCGGAAGGAGAAGACGCATTACTGTACCGCAACTCATTGCAGACCACTTTGCAGCATCAGAGAGAAGAATCTCCGCTACTACGGTGCGAAGACGTCTTCACAATGCAGGTCTCTATGCAAGGCGACCAGTTGTGTGTGTCCCCCTCAACAGACGACAGAGAAGGGCCCGCTTATGTTGGGCAAGAGAACATGTTTCCTGGGCCAGACAACAGTGGGCTTCTGTACTCTTCACAGACAAGTCCAGATTCACACTGGAGAGCGATTCAGGACGTCTTCTGATCTGGAGAGAACAATGCACTCGATACCATCAATCAAACACTGTCGAAACACACAGGTACAGAAAGGTTGAATCATGGTTTGGGCAGGGAACTCACTCGGAGGCAACACTGACCTGCATGTGTTCCATGGAGGAACTGTGACTGGTACGAGATATCGGGATGAGATCCTTGATTCATATATGCGCCCATATGCCGGTGCTATTGGCAATGGTTTCATTCTAATGGATGATAATGCGAGACCACACCGAGCTGTGGTTGTTGAGGATTATCTTGAGGATCACGGTTTGGAGAGAATGGAATGGCCAGCTCACTCTCCAGACCTGAATCTTGGAAGACAGGTTGCGGCTTTAAGTCCTTCTCCAAGGTCATTAAATGAGCTGGAACAAGGCTTACTCCAAGTCTGGTCGGCGTTACCTATTTCGGTGTCCGACAATTTAATTGAGAACATGGAAAGTCAATGCCGCCAATGCATTCAAGTCCGGGCTGGACATATTCCGTATTAGAATTTTCCACCATGAGTGTTTTTTGTTGTAATTTCATTTATGCGTTTAACTTAAGTAAATTTCTATGTCGCATTTAATAAATAACAGTTTAGTGCACATTTCCTCCAAATTTGTTGTTTCGATATTCATTCATTTGCAAATTAGACGCAAAAAACCGGTTGTACCTTAACTTTTGGAGGCCAGTGTACATACAAATTTTCGAAATTGTTTTTTTATGGAATAAATATAAAAGACAATAAAAAACAAATTTTGCATAAAGAATGAAGTCGATCGGATAATCAGTTGCCGAGATATTTGTAATCCTATTTTCCACACTCTTCGATTTTTCATGACCCTGTATTTCATTCAAATTTCAATTCAAAGATATATTTTAATTGGACATGAGACGCTTTTAATCCGACGCAGTAAACTGTTAGTTAATAGAATTATCATTTTTGGAATTATAAGGATGTTTCTTTTATGCAATTCAGTAATAGAACATATTCGAATTGGAATGCATTTTATAAATAGTTTACACATGTTTTGTTTTCATATTTTATATTATGCATATCCATGATGGGTAAGTATCACGGTGGCCCCCAACGACTAGTTGCAATATAAATTTGGAAAAACGTGCTCGTGCTTGAAAGTTGCTTTCCTTGTCACAGGTCAGTCAAGATGCATTTTATGGCCGTAGAAAATTCACTTTGGACAAAATAATAATAATAATATTAATAATAATAATAATAATAAAATAAAAAATGTATGATGGATCTAATCCCATACATTCCGCCGATTCATCTTGTGTATATTTCAAAAATCTTGCAGCAGAGGTGAATAATAGGCTTCAAGCTACTTCCTGTAGAGTACATGATGTTGATTATGATAGTATTGTGTGCAGTGAATGATTTAAGACAGCTGATTACAAGTTTCACTCTGAGTGTTTAATTTAGAGTTAAAAATATAATAAATAAATATAAATCAAAAACAAGAATTTTTGTAATCATAATAAACAATTTTTTATTTACACTGTAATAGTCATATTTTTTCACATGGAAATTTCACAACCATAGTGGACAAATTCCTCTTTTTTTTTTTAAGTATAAATTTACAACAGAAATATTAAATTGTCATTTGTAAAAGTAGGGCACAATACAATTGATATTTTAAATTGAATATTAACATATCTAACACTAGAACTACCATGTGCCGTTATTTGGATGGTTGACAAATGATTCGAACCAGAAAATTCTTTTTAAAATACATTAAATATAAACTCAAAGAAATACGTATAACTTAAGTACTTTTAAATAAAATTTCTGGTGTGAAATAGTTTTTAAAAGCTTGAGTAAAATTTCCGGTAGTTATAGTGTTAATTACTATAAATCGACCTGGATTAAATATTTATGAAGAACATTAAAGTGTATTATTATTCACAACAGAGATAAATGGACTTGGTCTAATTATGGTTGCGAACTCCTCATATATGTTTATGGCTATGGCCAGCAGGTCCCAGTTGAAATTGGGGATATTCCATCAAAAGGAAGAGCTATGATGGTGATTTTTGTGCCATTTTCCCTTTTGTATCATCGGAAAGTGTATGAAGTTACATATGAAATTGAACCAAATTTGATATATATATTTTTCACCCTAGTCGTCAGGTCCCAGTTGAAATTGGGTATTTTCCTTCGGAAGGAGGCATTGTGATAACGATTTCTCTTTTGTATCATCGGAAAGTGTATGAAGTTATACATGGAATTGAACCAAACTTCATACATTTGTTTTTCACCCTAGCCGTCAGGTCCCAGTTGAAATTGGGTATTTTCCTTCGGAAGGAGGCACTGTGATAACGATTTCTCTTTTGTATCATCGGAAAGTGTATGAAGTTATACATGGAATTGAACCAAACTTCATACATATGTTTTTCACCCTAGTCGTCAGGTCCCAGTTGAAATTGGGTATTTTCCTTCGGAAGGAGGCACTGTGATAACGACTTCTCTTATGTATCATCGGAAAGTGTATGAAGTTATGGATAGAATTGAACCAAACTTCATATACATACGTCTTGGACTATGCAGGTCAAGTCCAAATTGGAAACAGCGCTATGGTAGTGATTTTTTAAGCCTCTCATTTTTAGGTGCGTTCGTAATTATATAAATACATAGCACCTATAGTCGTCGTCTGATCCGTCCGTGTGTCTGTCCGTCCGTCCGCGTATAACCAGAGCATGATTACCGACAGGGCACACTTCCACCAGTAAAATTTAATAGAAATTTTTGTCTTTTTAAAACGCCGTATTCATTCAAAATTACTGCCGTGAATAAGGAAAAAAAATTCTATTCTTTTTTCCTGGTGGAAGTGTGCCCCGTTGGTAATCAGGCCCTGCATATAACAGCGCAAAAACTACCCAATTAAAAAAGGTTTGAAATTTAATATACAGGGTGGTTATAATATAAGTATTTCGATTTGGAGCTGTCTGTAGCTCGTAGGAATGATCCGAATGAAACCAAAATCGGTACACTTACTGTTCGAGAAAGAGGAAGAAGAATGGAACAATAAAAAAAAAAATTGCAACAATCACCGACATATGGCACTACTGAGTGTGAAATATAATGTGTAATACTAAAACAAAAAATTAAGGCATCAAACCGGATGGTACGCCTAATTTATTGGAAAATGTCACAGTGAACGTGGTTACGCTTTTGCATGGAGGTGCTGATCATGTTCAGGTACCACATGGTCATTGTGCAGGAGGACACAATCCAGGCGGTGCACGACATGCTCAACTGAATAATGTAACGCATCAGGAGTGATGTTTAGCATATATTGTGATATACGGTAAAAGTCATTGAGGTTTGCGACACCTCCACGGTACACAATATTACTCAAAAGCGCCATCTGTCGGCGATTATAGCAATTATTTTTTTCTTATTGTTCTATTCTCCTTCCACCTTCTCGAATAGTAAGTGTACCGATTTTGGTGTCATTCCTTCAAGCTACAGACAGCTCCAAATAGAGATACTTATTTTATAACCACCCGGTATATAATCGTTGCAAAATTTTGTCCAGTCATTTCAAATTTTATGAAAATCGAATCAAAACTTAAAAAGATATTAATAAAAATATTTAATAAGTAATTTGAATTTTTTAAAAACCGGTACTTCCTTGTTATAGCAGCTTCTGAGGATTAATCGTCAAGCGACCGAGATGTATCGTCAAGTTATCTGACATGTTATAGTCATATATTACGTATATGACATTTTATAACCTCTATGACCAAATTATAGTCAGGCTATTCATTCTACAATATGCGTAATTAATTCATTCGTAATTAATTCAATGATATACCATTGTTGGTAATGATTCTAGGTTGCCATGGTGATTACGTCCTATTTAAGATGGAGTCATATTATTTCCATATTACTGAATTTAAAAACCGAATTTGAGTACTAAAATTGTTTAATTATAGTAATCCTATAATCTACCGACAGTTTTTTGGATAGATGTTTCCGGAGAAATAGATACTAAATGAAAAAAAAAAAGGTCTAAATATGGATTTCAATTTCTGAAATTTTCAAAGCTAGGCTTAAGTTTTGCATTGGAATTTTCAGTAAATGTCAACAAAAGATAAAATGTTGCCAACAACTTAAAATGTACTTATTTTATTACGGAAATTAATCATAGAATAACATACGATATAATTAATTTCACTGAAATAATAACAGTACGAACGCACCTCATTTGTCACGTTTGACATGCAATTTCTAACCTGTTTGTAGTTGTATTATACATGGGCTGTTCGTGCAGCGAAAGTTACTTCATATCCAGTTAATCCGACGATTCGCAAGTAGCTGACGCACAACAGAATGACGAAAAACACTGATTTTATTGGAAAATATGATCGACATTAACTCGTATTCGCCCCCGATTAACAAAATCTGTGGATTTGTATACATACTACATAGTATGGAAACGTTTTGTTCATTTAGGAAACACATAAAACAATTGAAAATCTTCCTTTAGCAATTTCCGCTAATAAGCTAAAATTTGCTGTATAAAATTCTTTTATACAGCCCCGTATATGATCATAAGAATTTATGCAAACGAAGTAATATGCAAAAAAAAAAAAATTACTTAAATTTAAAAACGGATACCACAACTGAAAACGCACTTCGAGAAATTATTGCTCATTGGCGATAATGCGATCGGATTTTTTTGTGTGCCCTTGTAAATGAACGAAAAATGCAATGCAAAACGTATTCTATAGCAAGCATCTTGTAGTCCTCTTCAGTGATATATTAAATATAGTTCAGCTGGAAAATGCATGTTTGTTCAATTATAGAAAATCTTAAACAATTCACGCTCATGTGCATTAAGGATTACGAATTATTTTACATAGCCCTGTGTATGATCTATATAATTGTACACACCACGTAGTATGCAAAAAATTAGTTAAATTTATAAAGGCATGCCACAACTAAAAATGCACTCAAAACATTTATTGCTCATACATAATACTGTAACCGTCTTTGTAAATAAACGATAATTATTCTGCAAGCTATATTTGACAGTAAGCCTGTTGTAGTGCGCCTCAATAATGTACATAAATTTGATTTTTTTTAAATGGTATAAAATTATTAAAATACGTTGCAACTCCCCCACTCCCGGCTAGACAATTATGTAACTGAATTCTTTTGTGTGATCCTGTAAATGAATGATAAGTGCTTTGCACTCCATGTTCAACAGAAATCATGTTTTATTGCGCCTCAGAAATAACATACATTTAATTACGTTCGAAATACTATTAACATTGTTAAAATAGACCGCAAACACATTTTTCCCATAACAGACTTCTTTTGAGTGCGCTTGTAAACGAACTACAAATGCTACAGACTTCGTTTTCAATACCGAACATGCCACGGTAAACCTCAATAGCACGCACACACATACATACATATATATATGTAGAAATAAAAAAATTTCGCTTTATTTCCTTAATTAATTTATTCCAAATTCTTACAATTCTACTTTTCCCCTGCCTTTCAATAATATTTTAAATATCATTTATATTTTAAAATTCTATACCTTTAATCATCATATTCTTTTAATTCTTATTCTAAAAACCTTAGTCTATTAAATGGAACACGCCTTGTAAAAAAAAAAAAAACACCTGTTTTATTTCTTCATATTTTGAGACATTGAATTTTTATTTTTTGGAACATTTCTAATACCATTTTTATTTTTAATAAAATTATCATTCCATATCACAGGATTCATTTCATCTCCCGCGTAAACTTTTCATCTTTTTAAAATTCCGCTCTAAAAGAACAAGTAATAGAATTTTTTTTTAAGGCAATTCCTACTTTTTAATCATAAATATATAAAATAAACCCGTGCAGCATTAATGTCCCACGTCATCTTTATTGAACATTTTTTTATAATCATCGTTGCGGTATTTTATTTCTGTGGCATCACTCATTTGAGATAAATCTTTCATTTCATTTACGAAAACAATGGAAGGAATTTTTTTCTCCCATTTAAAACTAAAATTAATTAATTAAAATTAATTAATTAATTAATATTTGAAAAAACTGTATTAACATAAAGTGTCATCCACTACAAGTTTAAAAAAATTTATCTGAACTTGAGTGAATGAATAGAAAATATTTTATTAACGATTGAAAATTTGAACAAGATATATATATAGAGAGGGTGTGAGCTAATAGTAGGAATTTAAAAAGATACGACATGACGTCCCAATTTTTCAACCATTGGCGAGCACGCCCCGCCTCTTACTACCCTTTTTTTTCCCACCTAGCACGGATTTAATTGGTTCCGTAGGACGCGCCATGTAACTTTGAGCTAAATCTTTTTTATATATCGCATACACTGGCTTGGAAAGCAGATTTTTATGCATTTTGAAGTGTCCAAATAACCCCGTCAATGAAGAAGTCCTTTCTAATAAGTGTCGATAGATTTTCTTCAATAAATTTTAATAGATCTAATCGGGTCTCAAGCTGCTATTGAAGTTGTGTTTAAGTTGTGCATTAGTATGATTAGTATGGAATAAACAATTTGATCTCAAACCCAGTCTTATAAACAGGGGCGCCATTTCGGAGGGGGGGCTGGGGGGGCAACAGCACCCCCCAAGGAATTTGAAATTTCAGAAAATTTATCAGTTATCACAGGTTAGACAAAAAAAAATGATTAAAAGCTAAAATAACGTCAGATTTCACAGATTTGATTACAATATAAAAAAATCCCTGACGGCTCGGCCTACAGGCACAGGTAGATTTCGAAGACGCAGACCGTGGGGCGCCTGTTTGTCGGGAATTGCGGAAGAAATGACCTTTTTGCGATGATGCGGCAGTTGGAACCGCCTACTTCGAAACCTAACTTGTTTGCAGGCAGAACGAGCCGGCAGGGATTTTTTTTATTTTTTTTTATTTTTTTTTTTGCTATAATGGTTGGTCCTATAAAAAACTTGTCAATATAAAAGTTTTAGATAATATTACGAGGATTAATAATAAATTTAAGCGAATTTGAAATCTTGAGAATTGACGAAGTTATGAATTTTTTTCTTCTAAACCCCCCCCCCCCCCCCCTTAAGGCAATTTTTAATTATATCAAAAATCTGTCATACATAAATTTTCGGCCCTTCTCCTAGAAGTAATAATAACGTCAAACGGATTCGATACGTATCATAATTAAGAAATTATGGGTTTTTTTCTGTTTTCACAAAAAGCCCCCCCATCCCCTCCTCCCTTGGTTCGATTTTGTCCATTAACGAACTTGACCGAGATTTTATGCCCCTTGATTTTATGTATCAGTTTCGAAAAGATGCGGGAGTTGGAACCGCCTACTTCGAAAAATAACTTGTTTGCAGGCGGAGCCGGCAGGGATTTTTTTGTTTTTATATCTTTTTGCTATAACGGTTGGTCCTATAAAAAATTTGTCAACATAAAAGTTTAAATAATATTAAGAGGATTAATAATAAATTTACGCGGATTTGATATCTTGTGAATTGACGAAGCTATGATTTTTTTTCTTCTAAAACCCCCCTTGGGGCCGTTTTTAATTATATCAAAAATCTGTCATACATAAATTTTCGGCCCTTTTCCTAGAAGTAATAATAACTTTAAACGGATTCGATACGGATAATAATTAAGAAATTATGGCGGGGGGGGGGGGGGGGGGTTTCTGTTTTCACAAAAAGCCCCCCCCCCATTACCCCCCCTGGTTCGATTTTGCCCATTAACGAACTTGACCGAGATTTTATGCCCCTTGATTTTATGTATCAGTTTCGAAAAGATGCGGGAGTTGGAACCGCCTACTTCGAAAAATAACTTGTTTGCAGGCGGAGCCGGCAGGGATTTTTTTGTTTTTAATTTCTTTTTGCTATAACGGTTGGTCCTATAAAAAACTTGTCAACATAAAAGTTTTAGATAATATTAAGAGGATTAATAATAAATTTACGCGGATTTGATATCTTGTGAATTGACGAAGCTATGATTTTTTTTCTTCTAAAACCCCCCTTTTTTCCCCCCCTTGGGGCCATTTTTAATTATATCAAAAATCTGTCATACATAAATTTTCGGCCCTTTTCCTAGAAGTAATAATGACTTTAAACGGATTCGATACGGATAATAATTAAGAAATTATGGGGGGTTTTCTGTTTTCACAAAAAGCCCCCTCCCCCCCTAGGTTCGATTTTGCCCATTAACGAACTTGACCGAGATTTTATGCCCCTTGATTTTATGCATGAGTTTGTAAAAGATTAATGCAGAATTTTTCCAGTTATCGTGGTCAGAAAGAAGTAACACAGATAGATATAGATAAAGTTTTGAACTGGGGGGTGGTTTTGGGTTCTGGGAGTCATGATCGGCGTAGATATGCAAAAATTTTTCAAAATTTCCAACTTAGGTGAGAACGAAATCTCTTTTTCTTACGAAATCTGCCTAAAAACTAGTCTGATGTGCCAATCCCAAAACTTTCTTCTATCTTATACAGGTTTCACATACACCAAAAACAAATCAGCACCAATTTATATTAAGGTCTAACTGAATCTAAAGTTTTATTTAATTATGTGCATTAGTTCTGAAGATATAGCTATCGTAAAAATCGTACAAAATGTAGCATAGCAGTGCCACCTATTGGGCTATTTATACCAAATCGTAATCAACTTCTATTTTTGTCAAGGTCTAACCGAATCTGAAGTTTAGTGAAATTCTGTGCATTAGTTCTTGAGATATAGCTATCGCAAAAATCATGAAATATGTAGCATAGCATCGCCATCTGTTGAGCGATTTACACCAAAAACTAAACACTACCTATTTATATCAATGTCTAACTGAATATAAAGTTTTATCAAATTCCCTGCATTAGTTCTTGAGATACAGCGCCCACAAAATTTTTGTCACATACAGACACACAGACAGACTCGCAGACAGACATTTTCTAAAAATAGTCCAATTGTGTCCTAAAACGTATAAATTCGTCGAAAACCGGAAGCGGCAAATTTTCATAAATCCAATACTTTTTTCTTGTAAAGATAGAAGAAAATAATAAACACTTTAAACATTGAAATGTTTTCTAAAGCCCAGGGCGTGATTAACGCACAGGCCAACTAGGCCGTGGCCTTGGGCCCACTGCTGATGGGGCCCCAAAAATGAAAAAATGATTAAAAATAGTTTCTTAAAAATGAAGTTTACTGAAATTATTTCTCAAAAACAAACCGACAAGATTTTGCTTAACTTGGCAACTGTATCATAATATTTAATAATATTCTCGAAAAAATCTCTAGTCACTATTTTAATTTGAGGGGCCCCAAAAAGTTGCTGGGCCTTGGGCCCCAGGTGAGCTTAATCGGGCTCTGCTAAAGCCTTGCTATTGCAACATTTAACATATTGCAAGTGAGACATTTATCATTAATGAGTATGTTGGCTAGTTTTAGAAATATATGTGAGAAAAAACACTATGAATTGCTTCTGAGCTGTGTACAGCATGATTAAAAGAAAACTCGTCACCCCCAAGGCTAGAATTTTAGTGATAAATTCTCTCTTTACCCAAAAATTTAAGGGGAGTTTTTTTATTTTTTTTCGGGGGTGGGGGGATGGCGGATGTGTATTCAATTTCCTAATTATATGATTTGTTAATTTAGTTTTATTAGTGTCACATTACATTTACTCCAATCGTTATAATGCTGTTAAATCATATGCTTTATTAATTGATATTGTATATACAGTATGCTCTTAAAAATCTCCACAGCCTGACAGAGTCTTGTCCAGATTTGGTTGTAACCGACCCGAATCATGACTTTAACCAGACAGACTCCCCCACCCAATGCAGGAGCAAGGGACCTGAGACCAAGGGTTTTTGCATGTTTCTGAATTGTATGAAATTTAGATCATAGTCTGAAGAGGAAGGCAGAAAATGATTGCGGAAAATTTTTACTGAAAGAAAATCATTAATGAAAATTTTCTTATACCTATGGATTGCAAATTTCATAACTTCTTGATGGTGTTTGTGTGCTGATTATCTCGTGACCGATTGAATTTCACGACTTTTTTTCGCGATTGTTTCATTTTTTTTTGTGATAATTTTCCAAAATTCACTGTTTTCTGTGAATCATTGAACGAATTGATTTTTTCGACCATTTGTCTAAATTCGCGATATTTTTTTCACCCGATCGACGAAATTCGCTATTTGTTTTCGCCATCTTTTGACGAAATTCACGACTCTTTTCTGCGATCGTTTGTTGAAATTTCGGGAGTCTTTTTCCGCAACCGACTAACAAAAATTGCTATTTTCTTGTACAACCTTTGACGAAATTCCGATTGCTGACGAATTTTTTCCACCATTTGTCGAAATTTCCGACATTTTTTTTTGGGCAACTGATCGACGAAATTCGCTTATTTGTTTTCGCAATCGTTTGATGCAATTCGCGACTCTTTTCTACGATCGTTTGTTGAAATTCGGAAGTCACTTTCTGCAACCAACTGACGTAGATATCTTTTTGCGCCATCTTTGATGAAATTCCCCTTTTTTGCGCGATTGTTTGACTAAATTCGTGATTTATTTTTTTGTCCAATCTTTTGATGAATTTCGCGATATTTTCCCGCAATAGTTATACTAAATTCGCGATTCTTTTCCGCGACGGATTTACGAAAATCTCTATTTTGTTTCAGTGATCTTTGGCGAAATTCGCAATATTTTTTCACGGTTGTTTGAAAAAATTAACGATTTTTTCCGCGACTAATTTTGCCAATTTAACTATTCTTTTCTAATTCCAATTCGTAAAATTCGCGATGTTTACCGCTATCGGTTGACGAATTGCTTTTGCGTAAAAAAGAAGAAGAAAAATTCGCGGACTACCACTAAAATTAAGTATATATATATTCGCTGAAGAATCACATGTTTGTGAAAGAAGTTAAGATAAGTAGACAAAATCTCACACTGCATTTTTTATTGTGGGGGCCTATTTATATTTTGTGCACGATATTTCAGCCCCTGTCTCTAAAAAAAACTTTGCCCCGCCCCCCCTCCCCATAAAACTCATGAAATGTCGCCCTGCAGTAAAACCTGCAAAGATGAGTTGAAAAGGACTGTAAAAAAGTTCCATTTTAGACAGGTCTCCATCTTAGCAAGTATAATTGTATGAGGTTTTTTCCGTCGAAACATGACTTTTTTTTGCCCGTTTGAGAAAGAATTATGTTATAGACAGGTTTCGCTTTGACACGTTTCACTGTAATACACCTATGCTCTTCAGAAGTGCTTTATAGAAAGAAGGTTTTAACAGTGTTAAAGAATACCTGAAAAAAACGGTACCTGTCTATAACTGAAAACTTTCTTAATATTTTAAAATTCTACTTGCTAAGACGAAAACCTGTCTAAAACAGAATTTTTCAGAGGTCACTTAAGATTCCGTATTAGAAGTATTGCTGTGTCTGTATATATGATTCAGTAAACGTTTTCAGTTCGGAGAGGTTACGGGGGGGGGGGAAGCCCCCCGAACTCCACCCTCGGCTATCCCACTACCTTAAAAAAACTTTGCCCCCCCCCCCCCCCAAGAAAGTTCCGAAATGGCGCCCCTGCTCATAAATGCTTTTGAGAAACACCCATTGGAACTGTTTGCCACTACTTAACTGAAATGTTCGACTGAAAAATGCTCTAAATATCTCGACTGTCATTAAACTAAGAGTGTGATTTATATCATCCATTTAGTTGGAGTTATCTTCCATTGTCATAGAATAAACTTTCATTGACTTCGGCGACTTTAACATCTATCTTCTCAACAAATGCTGCATTTAAAATGGGATTCAGGCCTGATTGTACTGATATCGTCCTATATATAATTTTATATTATACATATATATACTGCAGGGTGGTGCAAAATTTTAATTGGATTAACTATTGAAAACTAACGATTAAAAGTTTAATCATGACTAAAGATTGACGATATATATTCAATCGTCAATCTTTAGTCATGATTAAACTTTTAATCGTCAGTTTTCAATAGTTAATCTAATTAAAATTTTGCACCACCCTGATATACTGCCGTATCGTACAAATGTAAATATTTCCATTTCCAAACGCATTAGTTAACTACACAAGAAAATAACTTATTATCAATAAATAAAAAGTTATATAAGTATAGTAATAACAGTACAAATATATAAAGGCTCATAAATACCGTATATACTCGTGTATAAGTGAACCCCCAATTCTTACGCAAAATTTTAATAAAAAATTGAATTTTCGTGTAAAGTCGAACCACATTTCTGGTAGTATGTTGAAAAATGATTTGTAATCGAGTAAAAAAAAAATTAATAAATTTTCATTAAATTAGTAAACTTTTGTGTTTCTAATAAGACTTTTTATTTATTTATTTTTTTTTAAATTCAACATTTTAAAACTGTATAATTATGTAAAACTGAAGAAGCTTATAAACTATTTTGAAACCTATTTGCATCGATTTAATGATACTTAAAAAGAAAAAATTCTTTAAAAAATCTGTTCAAGCCTTATTGATAAGGGTAAATAACTCTTTAGACTGCTAAAGCATAGTATTTCTTTGTAGTGTAGGAGTTTTAGGAGAGAAATCTAGAAGCATTCTCAAGTTAAACTGTTTTTTAAAAGGGGAGATTAAAATGTTGAAAGGAATGCCCCTGTATTGAAGGGAATTCTATCCCAAGAGAAAAAGGGTGCAGAACAATTATAGGGACATTATTTCTGAGCTTTTTTTTTTTTCAATATTCAGATTCTGAACAATAACTTGCATTTTGATAATTTTCATTGAAAAATTTTAATATTTAAATGAAAACAACAAAGGTTTTTAGATTCATGATTCTTAGATAGGTATTATTTTCTGGCTTTAAAGATCCTGAATATCGGCACTTGGGCAAGCAATTATTTATTTATTTTTACTAACTCGTATATAAGTCGACCCCCCATTTTCAACTCCCAAATTTTGTCTAAAATTCTTCAGGTCCATTAAGTTAGCCCCACCACAAAAGCAAAATGCAATTCTAATTATATGGACGTTTTATTAAGTTAGCCATACCACCCCCCAAATATGAGCAAAACTAAATTCTGACTATATGGTCGTTTTGCACCCGTTTCGCACCGATTTGCACCCAAGTATGGCGTTTTGCACCCTAAAACCAAAAACGTTACAAGCAAAACAATATGGCGGGGCTAACTTAACATTAAGTTAGCCCCCCCACAAGAGCAAAATGCAATTCTAATTATATGAGCGTTTTGCACCCGTTTTGCACTGATTTGCACCCAAGTATGGCGTTTTGCACCCTAACACGAAAATAGTTATAAGCAAAACAATATGGCGGGGCTAACTTAACATTAAGTTAGGCCCACCACCACCAAAATATGAACAAAATTAAATTCTGACTATATGGTCGTTTTGCACCCGTTTTGCACCGTTTTGCACCCAAGTATGGCGTTTTGCACCCTAACACCAAAAACGTTATAAGCAAAACAATATGGCGGGGCTAACTTAACATTAAGTTAGTCCCACCGTCACCCAAATATGAGCAAAATTCAATTCTGACTAAATGGTCGTTTTGCACCGATTTGAACCCAAGTATGAGGCTTTGCACTTTAATACCGAAAACATTATAAGCAAAACAATATGGCGGGGCTAACTTAACATTAAGTTAGTCCCACCGTCACCCAAATATGAGCAAAATTCAATTCTGACTAAATGGTCGTTTTGCACCGATTTGCATCCAAGTATGAGGTTTTGCACTTTAATACCGAAAACATTATAAGCAAAAGAATATGGCAGGGCTAACTTAACGTTAAGTTAGCACCCCCCACAATAGTAAAATGCAATTATAGTTATGTAACATATTTATATTTATTAATTTATGCATCATTTATAATTATTCATATACACTATACGAAGTTTCCTATTGAAAAAGGTGAGCGGATGAATTATTGTTTATTTACAGGGAAAGACAAAATAATGTAATTACAAAACGCTCTGTAAGCAAAAATAACTAGATAAAATACGCTTTAACGATGCTATATAAATTTTAATGTTTTGCAATCATATAAGTTATTGGGATACATAATGATACCTATGCTCAGCATAGTAACACACGAGATAAATATAAGCACGTAACAAAATAAAATGTAGTTCAAATGAAATAAAACTGAGTAACATATTTTAAAATACATTTTCAACAAATTTCGCCAAAAAAAATTAATGTATTCGAATAATTATATTGGCTAGCCCTCTATGTGATCTCTAGAAGTTATACATATCACATAACATAGTAAAACTTACTTAAAATTGAGAAAGCATATTTACCTGAAAACCCACTTCTAACAAGGCTGTACAGAGAGAAAAAAAAATCGCAAGCTTTACTATCTAATAACACGAGTTTATTAAAATGGATTATTAATTTTGTAACTGCGAATATTTTAGTATATTAAGAGATATTTATAAAAAATAAATTCATATACAGAAGCGGCGTAAAAGCAATTGGATGTATTACAGTTCCTGGATGGTTTTAGTTCGAAGTTCGTTTTTAATTGTGGAAGGAGATTTGTTTTAGCTCAGTTAATTATTACATGAAATGTGGTGTGTACAAAAATACAGATCATATACAAGGATGCATAAAATAAATTATCAATAAATTATCGTCTATCAGCACTAGCAGTAACTGCTGAAAGTGAATTTTCAACTTTATTATGCATATTATATATTGGGAATAAAAATCCATAGATCATGCTTATTTCTCTTATCTTATTCCATAATGTGTAAAAACTTTTTAAATAGTACATATTTTCTAAAATATTTGTTAATTATGTTTTGTACTCAAATGCATGAAATTGGCAAGTTCTGTTATTCAGGAAGTATGTAATGTAATCGAACAATTTTTATCTTCTTTTAACAAGGCGGTAGAAGATCTTTCATTTAGCGTATAATCGAACTATTTTTTTTTTCGTTTTTCTGAAAAGGCAGAAGATTTTACAAAAGATAGTATAAAAGTTGGGGTTTTGAACTGAATTTCCGGACGCGACAGAGCAGGAAAGAAAAAGAACTGCTGTTCTGAGACAATAATTCCTTATAGCTCAAAGCGCAATTAATTTATTGAGGAAAAAACTGCTTGATTACAAATTACTTCAATAATCATGCCTGCCAGTGTCATGATTTTATTCTTTAAAAATGAGTCGTCGAGTGAGATGAGAATTTCGTATAACTGAGAGTTTATTTTTTTTTCTCTTTTTTGAGAATCGCCTTCAATCTGCCCTGTCAATAACGTGAAGCCGGAAGAGGGGTTAAAAGAGGGTAACTTTTTGTTTGGATTGGTTACTATGATTTAGAAATGAAAGTTGACCCTTATATTTCCCCCTGCTACCAGTTAAGCATAAACGGAACCGCCATACCCCCACTGGACCTTGTCTTTGAAAAAACCACTCCCACTAGACACCTGCAAAGAGTGTAGGATGGCATCGGATAAAAGCAAAAAGCACAAAGCAAAACCGAAGATACATCATTGTTCTATCAGCTTGTAGTACTAAAAAAATAAATGATTCGAATTTCATTTTCTCTATCTTTCTCTCTTTTTTTTTTCTTTTTTTTTTTTTTGTTATTGTGACCCATTTAATTAATTCTAAATACTGCCTTTTATTATATCCCGCATTCGGGAAGAGACGAAAAAAGCACAATATAACCAAAAGCATTAAAATTTAAGAAATATAATAACAAACAAAGAGATGTTTTATATTGGTCACCACAATAATACTTTATAGGTATATTACAATAATAAAAAAAATTACGATAAATAAGTGCAGTGATTGCAATCGAATCAAATATAAGCTATTTAAAAAGTGCTGTTAAAGTAAATCATATTATTTGTCAGTATATAAGGAGAAAAAAGGCGCTATTTTCGAAAGAGCGCCTTGATGAGGCACAATATATCCAGTGATTGCTGTATTAATGTAATACCAGTGGGCCCATTCGAGGATTTCGCACTGCAGTCTAATATTTTTAGCAATATCTAATATTTTTTAGATGCAGGTTTAAACTTCTAAAGAAAAATTAAGGATTATAAATATCTGCAAACAACATTTAATCAAGCTAGACTATCATCTAATTTATTCCATCATAGTTACAGTAAAAACTGATAGCAAAAGAAACGCGCAAGGAAAAAAAAAATTAACATTCGCATTTTAACTGCATTAGGCGGTGACGTCATCAGCTTCGGGAAAAAACATGGGACAAAGAAATATAAATCTAAACATCTCAATTTCAATTTTGCTTTTTACTCATAAATATAAAATAAACCCATGCACAGTTTTTTATAATCATTACTGAGCATGATATAATGCGGTATTTTATTTATGCGGCAACACTGATTTGAGAATAACCTTTCATTTCATTTATGAAAACAATGCTCATTTATTTTTTAATTAACTACAATTTTAAATCAAAAAACATGTTCAAATGAAATGTGAGTGTGCTATGTCAGAAGAGGCTTCAAAAACCTTTCGAATGATACCTCATTCGTTGTTGTGCGTTTCGTAAATGCTTAGAAAAAAGGATGTTGACAACAGAAATAATTATATACCAGAGGGCCCGTGCGAAGATTTCGCACTGAAATCTAATATTTTTTAGGTACTTCTCTTTTATCCCGTCGATCGCTTTTCATAACAAAAAACTACCGCCAAACTGTAAGATTAAACGCCAAAAATGCAGTCCCATTTACTTGATGTCAGAATCATTATGCGTGTTTGTTACGTCATCTAGTGGTTTTACATTCGACATTTGCGTGTATTTTTCATTATGTTTTACTGATTTAGTAGTTATTTTATTAATTAAAATAATAATTGTGTCCTAAAATTTTTATATTTTATTTATTTATTTATTTTTTGTTATTCCAATGGCAACGTTCTCCCGTTTATTTGGCGATAGTTTTTTGTTATGAAAATGGTCGACGGGATAATAGAGAAGTATCATTTTTTATCAATATGTAATATTTATTAGATGCAGGTTTAAACCTCTAAAGAAAAAGCAATTATAAAAATATCTGCAAACAACATTTAGTTGTTAGTCAAGCCAGAATATCATCTAATTTATAAAAATATCTGCAAACAACATTTAGTTGTTAGTCAAGCCAGAATATCATCTAATTTATTCCATCAAAGTTAGACTAAAAACTGATCCAAGATTGCTAAAGGCACGCGCGAGAAAAAAAATTAACAATCGTATTTTGACTTCATTAGAGGATGACGTCATCCGCTTCGGGAAAACCATGGGACTTAGAAATATAAATCTAAACATTTCAATTTCAATTTCGCTTTTTAATCATAAGTATAAAATAAACCCGTGCGGTGTTTTTTATAATAATTGCTATGAGCATCATATAATGTGGTATTTTATTTTTTTGGCAACAATAATTTCAGGAAAACCTTTCATTTCTTTCATGAAAACAATGCCGATTTAATTTTTTAATTTCAGCAAATTTTAATCAAAAACATGTTTTAACGAATTGTTAAGTGGACTATGTCAGAAGCCTGTTCTAAAACCTTTCATATGGTATCTCATTCGTTGTTCTGCGTTTCATATTTTCCGAGTAAAAGGGATGTTGACAGGAGAAATAATATATAAGGATGATATGCTGTTTTGACGCCGACAATGCGTTGTAATTGAATTGCTCCGTCGTGGATTCTGAAATGTAATAAACTAAATTTTCTGTATGTTTGAAAAAGTAAAATATATGCTTCCTAAGGAGACTTAAAATAATTAAGTGGTAAAAGAAAAAAGAACTAAACAATTTTCATTGACCAAAAAAATATAAAAAAAAGTTTTGGAAAAATAAAATATTTATAACAAAAATGATATTATTTTTGCTAATTTTTCTTCTAATTGCAGTTTATGTTTGGTACTAACAATTCTCAAATCCATTAAACTTATTTCGTTTCGAGTTCGGATCGGATGCGATTATTTTTGCAAAAAATATCTTGCCGAATCATCGAAGCCGAAATATTTAAACTGAATACAACGCGAAATTAAATAAAATTAATGTCAATTAATTAATGTAAATTATTTTGTAATGCGCACACTTTTTAATATAATAGTCACAATCATGCCTTTAATTTGACTTTATCTTTTCAGAAGGAAAATCTTTAAATATATACTTATCCATGTTAAAGCATAGTCTTTTCATTGGAAAGCTCATTCTGGTCTTTCTTTTGGAAAATCCGGTCAACCCGATTAATCCTTAGCTACTGTTAGCAGTCTCCCAGACTGCTGTTTTTTTTTTCAGTTTTTACAGCTTAACCAGTAATTTTCAGCTTAACTATAGATACTAGTGAAATTTTGTTTTGTTTGGAGCCCTGGTACTATCCCTTACAGACTTCCGAATAGACGAATTTTAATTATAATAGTTTTGTACATAAAGTTTAATATAGAAACATTATTCTATGATTTAATGAAGCCTTTAATTTATCTTTCGATTAAGTGGTCTCAGAGACTGCTTACAGTAGTTATGCAAAAAATTTCTGTAACAGCAGTTAATGGCTAACTAGTAATTTTCTGACTAAAGGCTCAAATCTGAGCTCAGAACTTTCAAACACATTTGCGTAGACAATTTGAAGCATAGACGCATAAAATTGATAAGTTATTTAAAAACTGTGAAATCGAATAGCGTTTTCCATATTTCTATAAAGCAAATGATCTGTCAGAAAGGTTGTTAACGGTTTGAATCAACTTTTGGAACATGACAGCCGGGAAATGGTTGTCATGAGACAACAATTACTTATAACTTAAAATGCAATACATTTATCGAGAAATGAAAAGATGCTATTCATTTCTAAATCAAGATGTAATATTAATTTCTAAATCACTTCAACTGTCATGGACGCTAATTTCTGTTACATGTTTAAAAAAAAACGTGAATGTGTAAGGAAGTTTCCTGTAAAAATAAAAAATAAAAATAAGAACAGCCCTAAGCTTAGTAATTAAATTTTAAAAAATTAAAAATAATTAAAAAAATATTTTTAAAACTTTTAAGATTATATTTCTTATGCTACCACGTAAGTTAACTGAGACTCTTCCGTCTTTCGACCAATTACTGCTAAAAAACAAAGCAAAAAAACAATGTAATCCCTTTGCAACCCCCCCCCCCTCCCACCGAATAATATCTCTTCTCAAATTTCATTGCCAGCACACAAAGTTTAACTGTTTAAGTTTTCTGCTATTTTTGCTATTTTGATTTATAGTATCGATAAATAATCGAAGATAGAATTTTTTTTTTTTTTAAATGTTAATTAAACGTTTGTACCCTCATTTAATAACGTATTAATTAAATTAAAATTAGTGATTGATTAATTAATTTAATATTAGAAATCAGTATTAACGGAATACAATATGCAACTTATTATTAAAGCATTTCAAGGAATTATAAAAATGTGAATGCATGCCTATATTTGTTTATTTGAAGAATTCAGTTAAAAGTATTTGCCTTGTAAGTTTCATTGACAAACACCGTTTTTCATATACATATTTTAATAATTAACTAAATTTAATTCTTCACTATCACCAACCCTAAAAAAGAACTTTTGTAGTTCTAGGCCATATTTTAAAGTACCCGCTAACGTTTTTCATATCACCTTTTCCTTGTTCCTCAATTTTTTCTTAGAAATTACATCCGACCTCTGATAAAATAGTTAAACTACTTTATAAATAATTTAAATGTATTATGATATATATATATTTATAAAGGGGAAAATAAAGATGCTAAAAGTTAATCAGAGAAAAATATAATGATATAAATAATAACTAATAACGATCTTATATAAACATTTTCATGAAAAAGTAGACATTTTAGCTTTCTTCCTTCTTTCTTTTTTTTCCTTTTTGTTTAGAGATTTCGCTATTTATCCTTTTGCAACTTTTTAAGTAGATTTGTATATCAAATTTCATACATAAAACAGAATCTGTGATTTAAATTGTAAAACTTTCATGTATTTATATATATGATGTTATAATTGATATTATTAATTAAAAATGCAAAATTTTGAAATTTCTTTGAAAAATATCATAATTTTGATTCGATTCATTTCTAAGATACATCATTCAAATACAAAGAAATGTATATATTGAATACAAGTTTCTAGGAAGAAAACTTGAAATGTTTTATCAAGCGGTATTTTGTACGAATGTATTCTGAGATGCTGCCCACTAGCTCGTACTGAGCAAGGAAAGATTCTCTTGTAATCGGAGATAACGTCGGTGATATCTAAGCGAAGTTAGAGCAGTATGCATGTTGTTGAACGTCGTAAATTTACTATGACTTCCTCTCAGGAGAAGGCAACCTCTTCAGTAACAGTTTACTATTACAGATGAGGATACCGACTTTTCGGAAAATATTACAAATAAAGAAAAAAGATGTTTGAAAGGGCGTTTGAAGGGGGGTGATTATTAGAAGAGTAGTTCAGATGCATATAAGAGAAAGCTTCATTCGAATCTTGGGACCCTTTCTTGATGTTTGCTTTTTATCGATGCTGATTTGAAACGTAGTTAATTTTACTCTTCATATATCTAAGTATTTTACATACATATAAAATGCCTAGAAAAAAGACTGTAGACAGTGATGCAGTGAGAGACGCCATGTTAAAGTATAAATGTCAGATCATTAATAATGATGGGCATATAGCTTTAAAATCGGACGACATATGGAACATTATTTCACGTGAACTAGACGGAAAAATAACGTCATTAGCTCTGTATACAGTAATGAAGAAAAATAGATATGATATCTGGAATTCTTTAGAATACAAACCAGAGACTAAAAAAGAAGATAATGTGACCTATAAGGATGAGAGCAGCAACAGTGAAATTTCATCAAATGGTTTTGAACGATCCGTCGAGTTTGAAGTTAAATTATCCTTCGAAGAATTTTCGAGTATGATGAAACAAAGTATGTACAAATCTTCAGAAAAAAATCGAAAAAACAAATTAAGAAGTTACATTACATTAAAAGAAGGCTGGACTCACAGAATTAATGAAATTATAACACAGCACATTACGATGCCATGTACTCTTGTCTTCAAGCGAGTGAAAATCAACCCTGAAGGTCTAAACTTTGCTATTATTGATGCGAAATGCAAAGATTGCAATTCTACATTAAAAGGAGTCATAATTAAACAACCTTCAAAAGACAGAGACGTAGCAATATCATGTATTTACAAAGGAAACTTTGAAAATCCTCATTTATTAAGCTCTAAACGTCCTTTGTCAAATATCATGCGCAAAAAAGCAGTTGATGAAATGATAAAAACAAATGTTGCGCCCAGTACATATATAAGTTTAAAAGCTCACGAAAATGTAAAAATTGGAGAAAAGGAAACAAACTACATACCCTCAGCTAATGTTTTAAGAGTGGCAAAGCATGAATTTTTACAATCAAATCGGGCACATAAAGATCCGATAGTAGCCCTTGGCATTTTGAAAAGGTCCGTTCCATATGAAGGAACCATTAGAGATATCGGATATGATGGATTTTTTACACATTATTGGAGTTCAACACAGATTAACGTGTTTAACGAATATTGTAAAAGAGCTGTTGAATCAGTGATCGCAATAGATGCAACGGGTTCTGTGTGCCAAAAGATAAAAAAACCTGAGAGTGAATCTCGCAGCATCTTTTTGTATGAAATCACGGTTCTTGATAAAAACGCCGGGCATCAGTACAGTGTTGCTAACATGTTGTCAGAAAAACACGATGCAAATAGCATTAACTACTGGATAAGGGAATGGCAAATAAGTGGTGCTTTAAAACCGGATACCGTTGTAACTGATATGTCATTAGCTCTTCTATCAGCTAGTGTGAAAGCATTTACTCAATATGGCTCTTTAAATGATTATTTAACGCAATGTCACCGGCTATTATTTAACGATGGAGCAAAGGAAATTCCGAAAACTTTTATTCGATGTGATGTTGCTCATTTAATGAAATTGGTGTCAAGATGGGAATCTTTGCGTGGTCAGATAAAAAGAAACAGGCAATTTTATTTGAGAGTAATGGCACAAGCCGTGCAAGCTGATACATTGCCACTCCTGAAACAAATTATACATGCGACTTTTACTGTCACCTTGAGTGAAACAGAAGGCAATGATGATGAAGGAAAACCTGTTCCAAGCGAAATTTGCAAATCATTTTTAAAGAATATAATTGGAGGTGGAGATATTCAAACTGAAGGTATTAATGAATTACTCAATGAAGAGGAAAATGATATAATATTGTTAAAAAAGAAAACAGAAACATTAAAGAATTGGGTGCACAGTATTTTAGGAAAATGTAGAAATCAAATTGCCAAAAATGATGGGAATAGAGGCAATCAACAGTATATTCCGAAAATTGTTGAAGATTTTCTTAAAATTTCAAAATATATTCCTTTATGGACAGCTGTCATGCTGCCATTTTTTAAAAAAGGGGAAAAGACAGCCAGTAGCACATCAGTAGAGAGTTCATTTAATAATTTAAAACATAGAATATTTTCAGCCATGGAACTTCCTGCTAGAGTGGACGATTTTGTAGTAAAGCATATCAAGGTAACAGATGGAAGCCTAAAATTGAAATCTTCAGAAATAAATAGCCAAGAAACTGTCCACAAAATGTCAAAAAAGAAAGGTGAAGAGCTTCATCACAGCAATGAAATAAATTTAAATTGTTCTGCTTGTTCCATGGGATCTAAGCCAACAGGTGAACACAAATGCATAATTTGTTACGAACCTGTACATCTCCTTCCCGAATGTTCGGATGAATTACAGGGTGAAGAAGAAGGTTACGGACAAAAAAGGAGATGCAAAAACTGCACAAATAAAGACTTGTTGGGGAATGAAAGTAACGAACTTAACGCAGTAGAGAATTGGCGAGGGCTTGGACTTCCACCTAAAAAGCGCAGGCGGTCATCTTATTTAGTTCAAAACAAAGAATGGATAGAAGCGGATTTATCTAACATAAAATCTGTAAAATCTGTTGGACTTATTGAAAATGGATTGTCAAAAAAAACCATTCAAATTTCAAAATGAACTATACGCTTTAGAAAATACTTGTGCCTTTGATTCAATAGCGTCACTTCTCTGCACGGCCTACATAGATAGTCAGGAGTTAAAAAACATGATGTTGCAAGATAACACGCCAATATATGATTTTATTAAAGAGCTGGCTACCAATGGTGTAACACCGACCATTTATAAGAAAAGGATGGAAATTCTCCACCCTTTGTTTCCTGATGTGTTTTTAAAAAATAATTTAAAGTATCTCAGTGTACACTGTGCATCTTCCGAAATGCTTAAGAAAATACTTTCGTCAGCTCACAGTCAGACTGTTACGAGTATATGCAGTGAAGAAGACTGTCCTTTAAGAAGGAAAGATATTAAGGACGCCAGTATACCAGCAATAATGGATAGCCCATCAGATTTTGCAAATATCCAGCAGAAAATTACGCAACAAATGCAAAACCATTTTTCTTACTGCAAATTGCGTAAAAATATAAGTGTAAAAAAATTGCAAGATATTTCAGAATTAACTGATAACAGCGAATGTAAGGGATTGAGACATGCAACAAAAACAATACATAATGTACTTTTTTTTGTAGAAATAATATCGTCTACCTGCCAATTTACAAATGATGTCAGAGTGCTTCTTTGCGAAATTGCAAAATCTGTAAATATAAATGAAAAAAATTATATATTACGAGGCGTTATAGATTACATAGGAAAAGAATATTATAATCCTAAACAAGTAGGGCATTATGTGTGCCTTTCAAAACGCTGCACTGGAGACTGGGAAATGTATGACGATACAAAAAAACAATGCTTCATAAAATCTGAAAAAACTAAAGTAAGACCGCATTTACTATACTATAGTTTGTAGAGATTTATTTTTTCTTATCAAATTAAGAAAACAGATTTTTTTCCTTAATTTCATATTTGAATATTAATATCTCTTAGATATTTATGATAGCATTTAAATGAAAAATAACTAGAAACAGGAATTTCTAATATAATATACAATTTATGTGAACGATTTTGTATATGAAACAATAAGTTTAATAATAATTGAAAAACATTAATTATTGTTATCTATTAACTTACGTTGCTGCAGAATTTATAATTATCATCCTTTGAAAATGCAAATAACACTAATACCGTTTTTTCCCCTTTGTTATAAAAAAATTGTCTTTAGCATACTCAGACCAAATATGATTAAAATAATTTTTATGAATGAACCATGTTGCTGAATTGAGTATTGGTATTTGTGTCGTTGTATATAATATTACAACTGAATAATACATTCAGTAATTTATTCAATAGTTTATTTTCATGACTAATACTCTGTAATATATTTAGAAAAAATCAATTAGATTAAATACCTTTTGTATTAACGTATGATGTTGTTGAATTTATCACCAAACACCTTTGTAGCTGTATTTAACATTAGAATCCAAATTTGTATTTAAAGAAATTTTGTCATTAATAAAAGAAAAAAATTTTGCTATACGATTGTATGATATAGAATCCTCCGTTAGGAGACTCCGTTCTACAGTTGTGTATTATTTTAGAACTAGCCGCCACTGGCGACCAGTTTGGTCTCCCTTAAATGTATGTTAAACATTGCAACACGTTACATTTATTCATAATTTAATTTTACCTTAATCCTTCGCCAAATCGGAAGATTCTAATAGACAAATCATGAACTTTTGCGATCATGGTAGCATTTCGCATATTTTTGGGCACAAGTGTCACATACGCACGTTGGCACGATTTTTCCCCTCGCCAATTTGGCGAAAACTTTGTTATGGAAATTGTTGTTTATTTACTTTTATTTTTTATTTTAATTCTATAAATTATTTTTGATATGTATATCAATATTTATTTACAACAAACTATCATTTATTTATTTTTATTCTTTTTTTTAATTATGAGTATTTTTGTTAGCCGGGAGCAGATGATAATTCGCCAAATATCGTTCCCATCACCGTCATTCATACTACAATTAATTTAATTTTAAATTATAAACCTGTCACTCATTTCATTTAAAATACTTAACTTTAATCTAAAATGCTTATATTACATAAATTTAAAATACTTCACACTTTTCATTTAAAAGAGAAAATAAATAAATAAATAAGAAATAATATCATAAATCAAAACATTTGATTTCAAAATCAAAGTATCATTTCTAATTTGTACACGCGATAAATAAAAGCTGTATTAGCGATTTCAAAAATGCTAAAAATCTGATTCATTAAATATTATTACATGAGTTCAATTTACGTCAAGAAAAGGTCCGAAAGTTGAGTTGTATAGCACATAATTATGGTAAACTTTGATTGTCTCACTGGTGCGAATTATTTTTTTGACGCGAGGCAGCGGTCCAAAAATTCATTCGCGGAAAACTTGATTTGCGAATGATTACCTCCATGATTTAATATTTTAAATGTTCACGACGATTCAATCTTTTTTTTGTTTACTTTTATGAATAGAGAATTTGAACTGCGAATCTTTCGACTGAAGTTATTGCAGAATATATACATAATTGAACGCAAGTCATCTCTCAAATATTAATTTATTTTGAACGATATTTCTTAAAATGTAACTTTTATGCAGTTTATTCGAAAAAATAATTTTGAATAAAAATGGCCGCTTGGCATATGAAAAAGCGATGCGGCATCCCGGAACTGTTGAGGACAGTCACATGACTTACAGTTTTATTATAGAGATAGAATATTGTATATGAAAAAACAGGCTTCATGTTTAAAAAGTATTAAGATTAATTACTGATTTTTATAAATAATCGTTTCTATAATTATATATAACGCTAGAATAGTGTTTCATTTTTTCATTTTTCTTTCTTAATGAAATATTTTCTTGAATTGAAGCCCGATAATGTTAAATATTTTTTATGAATGGACCACACCGATGAACTTATCAATCTGGACATCGTTCTGTATTACCGTGTTATTTTGCTGAATTTTTAAACATCATAAATTGTAGTTGTTTGTAATATTAAAAACCAACTATTTATTTAATGAAATATTTTTATAAATATTTTTCAGCCTAAAATGAGTAAATAAGTGTATGAACGTATGATAAAATGAATTTAGGAGTTTCCATTTTTGTTGTATATTTTTAGAAACAAATTTTGCATATGAAAAACATCTATTCATTATATTTGAAAATTATTAAGACTAATTATTATTTTTGATGAATCTCTACATTGCTGCCAAATGTATGAGTCTTTTAGTGCTGCTAAAATTGTGAACACCCATTTGTATATAGTTGTACATAGAGACAGAATTAAATGTATTTTTATAATTATGAATAAGTAATATAGTTTGAAAAAAGGAGGAATATTATTATTATAATTATGTATTAAAAGCTGATATCGCTGAATTATAAACTCCATAGTTTGTATTTGTTTGCAACAATAGAATACAAATATTTATTGGATGAAATGTTGTTTAAAAGTTGTTTCAGATTAAAATGAGAAAAAAAAATTCCGATATGAATGTAAGATAATAACGTAGATGAATTTAGGAGTCTCTGTTTATGTAGATGTATATGTTTCAGAAACGAATTTTGTGCATGAGAAAATTGTCTTCAAAATATTTGAAATATATTCAGATTAATTATTATTTCTGATGAATCTACATTTCTGCCGAATGTATAAGTCTTTTAGTGTTGCTAAAATTGTGAACATCCATTTGTATATAGTTGTACATAGAGATAGAATTAAATGTATTTTTATAATTATGAATAATAATATTAAAATAGTTTGGAAAAAGGAGAAACATTATTATTATAATTATGTATTAAAACGTGATGTCGCTGAATTATAAACTCCATAGTTTGTATTTGTTTGTAACAATAGAATACAAATATTTATTGGATGAAATGTTGTTTAAAAGTTGTTTCAGCTTGAAATGAGAAAATAATTTTTCGATATGAATGTAAGACAATAACGTAGATGAATTTAGGAGTTTTTGTTAATGTAGATGTATATGTTTCAGAAACGAATTCTGTGCATGAAAAAATTTGTCTTCAAAATATTTGAAATATATTCAGATTAATTATTATTTCTTATGAATCTACATTGCTGCCGAATGTATAAGTCTTTTAGTGTTGCTAAAATTGTGAACATCCATTTGTATATAGTTGTACATAGAGGTAGAATTAAGTATATTTTTATAATTATGAATAATAATAAGTAATATAGTTTGAAAAAAAAAAGAAACATTATTATTATAATTATATATTAAAAGGTGATGTTGCTGAATTATAAACTCCATTAGTTGTATTTGTATGTAATAATAGAATACAAATATTTATTTGATGAAGTGTTGTTTTAAAGTTGTTTCAGCTTAAAATGAGAAAATAGTTTATCGTTATGAATGTAAGATACACGTAGATGAATTTAGGAGCCTCTGTTTATGTAATTGTATATGCTTTAGAAACGAATTTTTTATATGAAAAAATTGTCTTCAACATATTTGAAAATTATTAAGTTTAATAGATAAATTGCTTAATTTACGTTGCTCTTGAATTTATGAATATCATATTTTGTTGTAATTGTATAGATAAATAGAGCAATTATTTTCCACTTTGTTTAATGGCAATGATGTGTGTACTATGTAGCTGAATTCAGGAACATGCCTTTTTATTGTTGTATATAGATTTAGAATTTCATTTTTCACGTCTGAATTAAAATAAAATTCGCATTTACGTGCATATTTTTTGCACTTTTTTCTTCGGTTTTAAAAGTAGAAGCCAAGAAAAATACCAGGATCATGTTCTTTGAGCGTATATTGATTTTCTTTCCCCCCTCAGGAAAATTTGGAGCAACTGATGAAATAATTGATTTTAAGATGAATATAAGACTAATTATTGGGGTATGTCGGAAGATCGAAATCGTCAGATAATTAAGAGGAGATTGATTATCAGATGCATTTTCCAATTGTATAAACATTAAGCTAAAATTAAAATTAATAAAAAAGTAAATACTAGTTACTATCACAAAATAAAATAACATTTTTTAACAGAAAATAAATAGTGTAAACAAAATTAAGGCAAATTTAAGGAGAAATTCCGCGATAATTACGTACCTTTTTTTAATTTCTGTCATAAGTAAAAGTAAGACTAATGCAAGAAGAGAAACAAAATCTGTAATACGCTTTACAAATAATGGTGGGGAAAAAAAAGATGGCAAGAGGAATATCAGATTGGAATTCCTCTGGATTACCTACCAATATTTTCGATTTAATTTAAATGGTGATTGTGACAAAATTGTATTATTTAATAAACTTTATTATTCAATACTATGATGCCATAAAATAATTAAAAACATTTTAATTAATTTAGTGGCTTTACTTTGTTTAAATATTTAATAATTTACTATTAGTTAAAAAATAATAAAATTTAATCTGGAATTTCGGAATGCAGCCACAAACATCCTCAGATATGTCCATGCGAGTCGAATAATAAAATATTTCAAGAGAGCCGGTTAACAGAGTGTGTTGTAAAATTGAGCGTCAGATATAGGTGGGCTACTGTAGAAATTGATAGACATAGATTAATCTCTGTAGAGATCTATAGAGATTAATCATATAAATTTTAAACACAGTAAAAATACTCATAAGTAATTAAAATATTCTTAATTATTTTATGGCATCATATTAAATAATAAACATGATTCAATATTACAATTTTATCACAGTCACTATTTAAATTAAATCGAAAATTTTGGTATGACTTCAGACACTTTTTTTCGTAACCCAAGCCCAACATTTTTTTTTTTTTTTTTTTTTTTTGTCGATTGAGCCGGAATCCGATACCGAAGGTAGGCAGTACAAAATCCTTAATAACATCTGTAATTTGTTTCAGGATTAATTTTCTCAGTTAAAAATCTATTCTTACAAAGAAATAAGTATTAATTCTAAATACTACCACATATGTCCCACTACCACACATGACAACGTTGCGTGAATTTCATATCCCCGAATATATGTTTAAAATATTAAAATGTTATTGATATCAAACTATTGGTAGAAATCTGCAAAAGTCGCAATTCTTCTTATTTTAAAATATCATTGTACAACTATGGCAGAAAAACAGGAATTATTTTTTCCAGTTTATTCTGTAAAAGGGCATCAACCTGAAACAGAGTATTGACATGAGATACTTCCAACGACTTTTTTATGTTAAAAACACACTGACCGTGTCAAGGCTTCAGAATCGGATAGAATATTTTCCCGTATATCCCAACTATAATAATTCAACATCCTTCAACTGTTTTTTAGAGAATTGCAAAACATTTTAAGAAATTTAGATTATCTTCTTGTTTCTCCAATAACAAGTTTTGAATATATAAGAAATTACAACACCTTGTAACAATATACTTTTTAAAATTCCTATAAGATGTAAAATAAAAATTTTATAAGGTAAAGCCAGGAGAGATGGCGCGGTCGTAGAGTTTGCGCACATAGAGGTTCGGGGGGGGGGGGGAAGGAGTAGAGTGAGAGCGCAGCGACTCCAGGTAGTTGTACAACAACAGTAGTGGAGTGTCTACTTAAAAGTGCACAATGCGTCATCTCTCCTAAGTAGCAGATGTGCACCCTCTCCAATTTCGGTACGAGAGATTGCGCGGCCTTTTATTTAAACATGGCCGCTACTAAAACGAACCATTGATGTTCACATTGTTAGTCTAGATTAGTAGTTTATGAGAAATCGTTTACGTTTAAAATATTTTGTACTACTGACATTGTATAGAAATTTTGATGAATAACTATGAAAATTCAAGCACTTACTTTGGGAAAACAAAACAAAATAGCAATGCTTTATCTTAGACGCTCAAAAAAATCAATGTGCACTTTCAAGTAGACACTCCACTACTGTTTTTATACAACTACCTGGAGTCGATGCGCGCTTACTATACTCCTTCCTCCCGAACCTGTATGTGCGCAATTTCTCCGACCGCGTCATCTCTCCTGGCTTTACCTTACAAACTTACGTAACTCAAAGTTTCCAGCAATATGTAAATATTTTTCAAATATAGTTCGTAGTATTTAATTTTTTAAAATAAATTTTAATAATTTATTCATATAAACAATATACCACATTATTTAAAAAGGAAAAAAAAGTTAAAATAAAATTAAATAACGCGTAATATCAAATGTTAGGAAAGATTCTAAATAAGTAATTTGAAATTTATAAATATTGTGGTAGAATGTTTGTGCTTTTTAATTAATCAAAAAAGAAAAAAAAAATCGAATTGAATTTAAAACTAATTAAATAAGAAAGAAAAATCTTGCGTTTCACATATATTATGAAACATTTTGCAACACTTCCGGAATATTCTTTGAAAGTCTATTCCGAGTAATAAAAAGTGACGTCCTAATTGTTACGAAACTCCACCTTTTGATACGATAAAAAAAAGATATCGAACTACATAATTTAGAAAACGCATAACACAACTCAAAAGTCACTTTTAGTGATTACTGCCCAGCCCACAGTCAGTGAGGTATTCGTACTCTTTTATGCAGCCAAGTATCTTTTTATCTGAATGCTCTATAGATTTTTATTCAGAATGCATGATATGCTAAAATTTGATTAAAATGAAAAACGCATAACGAAGTTGAAGATTCACTTTCAGCAATTACTGTCAATAAGCGATAATGTATTCCCATTCTTTTGTGCATCCCTGTATATGATCTAGATATATTTGTACACACTACATTTTATTTTATTGAATTCAACTAAAAATATCCTAACAAAACTAAAAACGATCTGCCAACTAATACTATCTATAAACTGTAATATATCCAATTCTTTTACACAGTTCCTGTTTTTGATGTATATTTATTTTTTACTAATACCTGTTAGTATACTAAAATATTGTTCAATTAGGAAATGTATAGATAAGTTAAAAACACACTTTAATAAACTCACACCGATAAATGGCAATGTTTAACTTTTTTGTATAGCCCTGTAGAAAGAGCGATTTCAGGTTTGTTATGATCTTTAAGTAAATTTTAGTATGTTACATGCTGTGTTTAATTTCTGTAGATAATACAGAGGGCTAGCCAATAAAACTCTATTTCATTCATTTCTTTGGACGAAATTTGTCGAAAATGTATTTTAAAATATGTTACTCAGTTTTTTTTTTTTTTTAGCTGAACTAAATTTTGTTATACTACGTACTTATATGTTACATTGTGAGTTACCATGGTCAGCTCAGATATCATTATGCATTACAATAATGTATATGGATTTCATTACATTCAAATTAATATAGCATCGTTAAAACATACTTCATCATAGTTACTTTTACCTACAGATAGTTTCGCAATTAAATAGTTTTGTTTGTCTCTGTAAATAAATAATAATTGCCACGCACACCTTTTTCTATAGGAAACTTTGTATATTCATGAACATACATTATGAATAATTATAAATTATATATTATTAAAAAAATAAAATGTTATATATTATGTGTCATATTAGATATGTATGTACACACACATGCATATATACGTATGTATTGTATACATTAATAAAGTATATATAATTACATACATAAATACATTTTTTGAGGTAACATAAAAACATTAAAATACAATTTAAAAAATTATCGCCCGTACACCATGATATATAGAATTATTTTCAGTGTCTCTGAAAAATAACGAAAAAATCAAATTATACAGAAATATATGCAGATAATCCCGTATACGTTACAAACATTACCAAATTTCAAGTTAATCAGAAGAGTTTGCTGCATTTATCATTGCACAGACAAACGTGAAAACGATTTTCCTCCACTAACGTTTTGGTAATATTGTTTTGCTTATAACTAGTTTAGTGTTAGGGTGCAAAACGTCAGATTTTGGTGCAAATCGGAGCAAAACGCCTATGTAATTAGAATTGCATTTTTCTTTTGTCGGGGGGGGGGGGGGAGGGGTAACTTAATGTTAAGTTAGCACGCCATATTGTTTTGCTTGTAACATTTTTGGTGTTAGGGTGCAAAATGCCATACTTGGGTACAAATCGGTGCAAAACGACCATATAGTCAGAATTTAATTTTGCTCATATTTGGGAGGTAGGGGAGCTAACTTAATGTTATGTTAACACTCGCCATATTGATTTGCTTATAACTGTTTTGGTGTTAGGGTTCAAAAAGGCATACTTGGGTGCAAATGGGAGCAAAACGGGTGCGAAACGCCCATATAATTAGAATTGCATTTTGCTCTTGTGGTAGGGCTAACTTAATGTTAAGTTAGTCCCGCCATATTGTTTTGCTTGTAACGTTTTTAATGTGAAGGTGCAAAATGCCATACTTGGGTGAAAATCGGTGCAAAATGGGTGCAAAACGACCATATAGTCAGAATTTAATTTTACTCATAATTGGGTGGTGGTGCGGTTAATTTACTATTAACTTAGCTCCGCCATATTGTTTTGCTTATAAGGTTTTTGGTGTTACGGTTCAAAACGCCATACTTGGGTGCAAGTCGGTGCAAAACAAGTATGTAATTATAATTGTATTTTGCTTTTGTGGGGGCTAAACGTTAGTCCCGTCATATTCTTTTGCTTATATCGTTTTTGGTGTTATGGTGCAAATAGGTGAAAAACAATGGCAAAACGACCATATAGTCATAATTTATTTTTGCTTATACTTGGGAGATGGTGGGGTTAACTTAATGTTATGTTATCCTCGCCATATTGGTTTTCTTATAACTGTTTTGGTGTTAGGGTGCAAAACGGCATACTTGGGTGCAAATCGGTGCAAAACGCCAATATGATTAGAATTGCATTTTGCTCTTATGGTGGGGCTAACTTAATGTTAAGTTAGTCCCGCCTTATTGTTTCGCTTGTAACGTTTTTGTGTTAAGGTGCAAAATGCCATACTTGGGTGCAAATCGGTGCAAAAATGGTGCAAAACGACCATATAGTCAGAAATGAATTTTACTCATATTTGGGTGGTGGTAAGGTTAATTTACTATTAACTTAGCCCCGACATATTGTTTTGATTGTAAGGTTTTTGGGGTTAAGGTACAAAACGCCATACTTGGGTGTAAATCGGTGCAAAACGATGGCAAAACGACCATATAGTCAGAAGTTACTTTTGTTCATACTTGGGTGGTGGTGGGATTAACTTAATGTTATGTTACCCTTGCCATATTGATTTGCTTATAACTGTTTTGGTGTGAGGGTGCAAAACGGCATGCTTGGGTGCAAATCGGTGCAAAGCGGGTGCAAAACGGTTATGAAATTAAAATTGCATTTTGCTGTTGTGGGGGGGGGCGCTAACTTAATGGGTAGTTAGCCCCGCATATTGTTTTGCTTGTAACGTTTCTGGTGTTAGGGTGCAAAATGCCATACTTGAGTGCAAAACGGGTGCAAAACGACCATATAGTCAGAATTTAATTTTGCTCATATTTGGGTGGGGCTAACTTAATGTTAAGTTCGCCCCGCCATATTGTTTTGCTTATAGCTATTTTGGTGTTAGGGTGCAAAACACCATACTGGGGTGCAAATCGGTGCAAAACACCCCTGTAATTAGGATTGTACTTTGCTGTTGTGGGGGGGGGGATAACTTAATGGACCTCCCGCCTAATTGTTTTGCTTATAACTATTTTGGTGTTAGGGTGCAAAACACCATACTGGGGTGCAAATCGGGTGCAAAAAACCCCTGTAATTAGAATTGTATTTTGCTGTTGTGGGGGGGGGGGGGGGCTAACTTAATGGACCTTAACCAATCCAAACAAAAAGTTACCCTCTTTTAACCCCTCTTCCGACTTCACGTTATTGACAGGGCAGATTGAAGGCGATTCTCAAAAAAGAGAAAAAAAATAAACTCTCAGTTATACGAAATTCTCATCTCACTCGACGACTCATTTTTAAAGAATAAAATCATGACACTGGCAGGCATGATTATTGAAGTAATTTGTAATCAAGCAGTTTTTTCCCCAATAAATTAATTGCGCTTTGAGTTATAAGGAATTATTGTCTCAGAACAGCAGTTCTTTTTCTTTCCTGCTCTGTCGCGTCCGGAAATTCAGTTCAAAACCCCAACTTTTATACTATCTTTTGTAAAATCTTCTGCCTTTTCAGAAAAACGAAAAAAAAAATAGTTCGATTATACGCTGAATGAAAGATCTTCTACCGCCTTCTTAAAAGAAGATAAAAATTGTTCGATTACATTACATACTTCCTGAATAACAGAACTTGCCAATTTCATGCATTTGAGTACAAAACATAATTAACAAATATTTTAGAAAATATGTACTATTTAAAAAGTTTTTACACATCCCTAATATTAAGGACGGTAAACGTCTGTGTGTGTTTCTGTCTGTCTGTGCACTCCGCCTTTGTACCCGCAAAGGCTCCGGGACTAATCGACGCACCGACGGCGGACGCGTACCGAAAAATTCGCAAAAAAGGCGCGACGCTCAAGTTTCGATCGGGTCGGGCCTCCGACCCGGACCCGGGGCGTTATTAATGAGCGAAAGTGTTTTAATTACCGACCGAAACCGAAGTTGGAAGAGAAGTCAAAACAGCGAAAAGTTCGCCTTCCGTTTTGATAATCGCAGACATCCAAATCGTCGCTTTTTAACGCATCATCGAATAAAAAAAAATGTACCGGAGGTATCGATCCAAAAATCGGGGTACACACGCGGCCGATTTTTGTCGTTGCAAAACGTCAAATTTTTTGAAATTCGGACCGTAACTTTTCTTTATTTCGGCCAAAAACTGACCAGACATCCAACATCGACCCCAGACGTAAAAAGAGGTTGCCGTAAAGAATGCAGGTCGACAGATCCGAGATCGAATCGCCCCAGTCCTTTTTGAAACAAGTGGAAATAATGACTCTACATTCGCGAAAATTTGCTAACACGTGTATAAAAAAATCGCGAATTCAACAAAAAAAAATTCGTAAAAATCGACCAGTAATTTTTGAAGATATCAATTAAAACTCATTAATGACACGGCAAATGAATTTATTTCTATTCGGAAGAGACAGCTTTTTTTTATTTCAACATTCAACGGAGACAAATCGTCTGCGGCTAAGTCATTTCTGAAAGAGATAAAATAGTCAACTGCGTTTTTTCAGAGGGGGGGGGGGGCATTTCCGAATCTAAGGGGCGCATTAATTTCAAACTTTGACAGGGCGACTCAAAATGGATTCTGCTTTCAGAATATCTAAAAATTATTCTCATATCTTCATTAGGAGCCGATATATTATTTTATTGTATAATTAATCATCGTTATTTGTATAATTAAAGCAAAAGAAAGATTTCTATTACAGTGCCGGCTAGATATTACGATTTTAAGAAGTAGGCCGCGTCTAAAAACTGCCATAACGAGTATCTTAAGTTTTTGTTTTAGAGTGGAAACCAGATATTATGATAGGAAAAAGCGGGCTTCGCCCGTTATCGATTTTTTTTTTTTTTTTTTTTTTTTTTTTTAGTTTTAAGTTTTTCTACAGCTCACTGTCTTTGAACTAGAACACAGGTAGTCTACATAAGTTGTTTGAGGAAAAGCAGTGTCATCGCCAAACCCCCCCCCCCCCCCCCGCTTTTTTCTTTTAACTGTGGTCCGTTTCTATAACTAAGAAACTGTGTTACGGATGTCCACCAAGCTGATTCCAAACATCATAATTAAAGTAATAAGGACCCCCTATCCAGATATTATGATAGGGAAAAGCGGGCTTCGCCCGTTATCGATTTTTTTTTTTTTAAGTTTTAAGTTTTTCTACAGGTCCCTGTCTTTGAACTAGAACTCCGGTAGTCTAAATAAATTGGACTCGACATCGATACAGCTTACCGATTTTATTTCGTTTTTTCACCACTAGGGGGCGCTTTCCTATCTTCGGTTCTACGGGCATGAAAACGACGGGGTATGGCTCATTCGACTCGACATCGAAAGTCTTAACGATTTCAGTTATGATCATATAAACAGATTGCGCCACCTGGTGGCGGAAGGTGGAACTAACGTATACTGAAGCGCGTGCGCAGCACGACTGCTATACGGTGCCGCAGGCAGCGGGGACCCGAGCCGCAGGTTTTCGTTCAGTTAGAGGTTTATACTATTCCATGTGCAATTTAAGGGATTATCCGGTGCATGCGTAGCACGACCGACATACGGTGCCGAAGGCAGCGGGGACCAGGGTCGGAACGACTGCTATACGGTGCCGCAGGCAGCGGGGACCCGAGCCGGAGGTTCGTTCAGTTAGAGGTTTATACTATTCTATGTGCAATTTAAGGGATTATCCGGTGCGTGCGCAGCACGACCGGTATACGGTCGGAGGTTCGTTCGGTTAGAGGTTTGAACAATTCAATGTGCTAATTAAGGGATTACCCGGTGCGTGCGTAGCACGACCGGTATACGGTGCCGAAGGCAGCGGGGACCCGGGTCGGCGGTTCGTCATGTTTGAGGTTTTACAAGATTCGAGATTTTCTACAATTCGAGGCACCGATGTAAATTAGGGGCCCGCTGGCGGGCGAAGCCAGTGACAGGTTTATACTATTCTATGTGCAATTTAAGGGATTATCCGGTGCGTGCGTAGCACGACCGGTATACGGTGCCGAAGGCAGCGGGGACCAGGGTCGGAACGACTGCTATACGGTGCCGCAGGCAGCGGGGTCCAGAGCCGGAGGTTCGTTCACTGACAGGTTTATAGTATTCTATGTGCAATTTAAGGGATTATCCGGTGCGTGCGTAGCACGACCGGTATACGGTGCCGAAGGCAGCGGGGACCAGGGTCGGAGATTAGTTCAGTTAGAGGTTTATACTATTCGATGTGCAAATTAAGTGATTATGCAAATTATGGGATTATCCGGTGCGTGCGTAGCACGACCGGTGTACGGTGCCGAAGGCAGCGGGGACCCGGGTCGGAGGTTCGTTCGGTTCGAGGGGGATGCGAGCCGGAGAATACAAAAGTTTCGAGGCACCGATGTAAATTAGGGGCCCGCTGGCGGGCGAAGCCAGCTAGTCCCTAATATTAAGCGCCGTAAACGTCTGTGTGTCTGTGCACTCCGCCTTTGTACCCGCAAAGGCTCCCGGACTAATCGACGCACCGACGGCGGACGCGTACCGAAAAATTCGCAAAAAAGGCGCGACGCTCAAGTTTCGATCGGGTCGGGATTCCGACCCGGACCCGAGGAGTTATTAATGAGCGAAAGTGTTTTAATTACCGACCGAAACCGAAGTTGGAAGAGAAGTCAAAACAGCGAAAAGTTCCCCTTCCGTTTTGATAATCGCAGACATCCAAATCGTTGCTTTTTAACGCATCATCGAATAAAAAAAAATGTACCGGAGGTATCGATCCAAAAATCGGGGTACACACGCGGCCGATTTTTGTCGTTGCAAAACGTCAAATTTTTTGAAATTCGGACCGTAACTTTTCTTTATTTCGGCCAAAAACTGACCAGACATCCAACATCGACCCCAGACGTAAAAAGAGGTTGCCGTAAAGAATGCAGGTCGACAGATCCGAGATCGAATCGCCCCAGTCCTTTTTGAAACAAGTGGAAATAATGACTCTACATTCGCGAAAATTTGCTAACACGTGTATAAAAAAATCGCGAATTCAACAAAAAAAAATTCGTAAAAATCGACCAGTAATTTTTGAAGATATCAATTAAAACTCATTAATGACACGGCAAATGAATTTATTTCTATTCGGAAGAGACAGCTTTTTTTTATTTCAACATTCAACGGAGACAAATCGTCTGCGGATAAGTCATTTCTGAAAGAGATAAAATAGTCAACTGCGTTTTTTCAGAGGGGGGGGGGGCATTTCCGAATCTAAGGGGCGCATTAATTTCAAACTTTGACAGGGCGACTCAAAATGGATTCTGCTTTCAGAATATCTAAAAATTATTCTCATATCTTCATTAGGAGCCGATATATTATTTTATTGTATAATTAATCATCGTTATTTGTATAATTAAAGCAAAAGAAAGATTTCTATTACAGTGCCGGCTAGATATTACGATTTTAAGAAGTAGGCCGCGTCTAAAAACTGCCATAACGAGTATCTTAAGTTTTTGTTTTAGAGTGGAAACCAGATATTATGATAGGAAAAAGCGGGCTTCGCCCGTTATCGATTTTTTTTTTTTTTTTTTTTTTTTTTTTAGTTTTAAGTTTTTCTACAGCTCACTGTCTTTGAACTAGAACACAGGTAGTCTACATAAGTTGTTTGAGGAAAAGCAGTGTCATCGCCACCCCCCCCCCCCCCCCCCCCCGCTTTTTTCTTTTAACTGTGGTCCGTTTCTGTAACTAAGAAACTGTGTTACGGATGTCCACCAAACTGATTCCAAACATCATAATTAAAGTAATAAGGACCCCCTATCCAGATATTATGATAGGGAAAAGCGGGCTTCGCCCGTTATCGATTTTTTTTTTTTTTTAAGTTTTAAGTTTTTCTACAGGTCCCTGTCTTTGAACTAGAACTCAGGTAGTCTAAATAAATTCGACTCGACATCGATAGAGCTTACCGATTTTATTTCGTTTTTTCACCACTAGGGGGCGCTTTCCTATCTTCGGTTCTACGGGCATGAAAACGACGGGGTATGGCTCATTCGACTCGACATCGAAAGTCTTAACGATTTCAGTTATGATCATATAAACAGATTGCGATACCTGGTGGCGGAAGGTGGAACTAACGTATACTGCAGCGCGTGCGCAGCACGACTGCTATACGGTGCCGCAGGCAGCGGGGACCCGAGCCGCAGGTTCGTTCAGTTAGAGGATTTTTGAAGATATCAATTAAAACTCATTAATGACACGGCAAATGAATTTATTTCTATTCCGGAGAGACAGCTTCTTTTTTATTACAACATTCAACGCAGACGAATCGTCTGTGGATAAGTCATTTCTGAAAGAGATAAAATAGTCACGTGACTTTCAACTGCGTTCTTTCAGGGGGGGGGGGGTGCATTTCCGAATCTAAGGGGCGCATTAATTCTAAACTTTGACAGGGCGACTCAAAATGGATTCTGCTTTCAGAATATCTAAAAATTATTCTCATATCTTCATTAGGAGCCGATATATTATTTTATTGTGTAATTAATCATCGTTATTTGTATAATTAAAGCAAAAGAAAGATTTCTTTTACAGTGCCGGCTAGATATTACGATTTTAAGAAGTAGGCCGCGTCTAAAAACTGCCATAATGAGTATCTTAAGTTTTTGTTTTAGAGTGGCAACCAGATATTACGATAGGGAAAAGCGGGCTTCGCCCGTTATCGATTTTTTTTTTTTTTTTAGTTTTAAGTTTTTCTACAGCTCACTGTCTTTGAACTAGAACACAGGTAGTCTACATAAGTTGTTTGAGGAAAGGCAGTGTCATCGCCAACCCCCCCCCCCCCCCCCCCGCTTTTTTCTTTTAACTGTGGTCCGTTTCTATAACTAAGAAACTATGTTACGGATGTCCACCAAACTGATTCCAAACATCATAATTAAAGTAATAAGGACCCCCTATCCAGATATTATGATAGGGAAAAGCGGGCTTCGCCCGTTATCGATTTTTTTTTTTTTTAAGTTTTAAGTTTTTCTACAGGTCCCTGTCTTTGAACTAGAACTCAGGTAGTCTAAATAAATTCGACTCGACATCGATAGAGCTTACCGATTTTATTTCGTTTTTTCACCACTAGGGGGCGCTTTCCTATCTTCGGTTCTACAGGCATGAAAACGACGGGGTATGGCTCATTCGACTCGACATCGAAAGTCTTAACGATTTCAGTTATGATCATATAAACAGATTGCGATACCTGGTGGCGGAAGGTGGAACTAACGTATACTGCAGCGCGTGCGCAGCACGACTGCTATACGGTGCCGCAGGCAGCGGGGACCCGAGCCGCAGGTTCGTTCAGTTAGAGGTTTATACTATTCCATGTGCAATTTAAGGGATTATCCGGTGCATGCGTAGCACGACCGTCATACGGTGCGAAGGCAGCGGGGACCAGGGTCGGAACGACTGCTATACGGTGCCGCAGGCAGCGGGGACCCGAGCCGGAGGTTCGTTCAGTTAGAGGTTTATACTATTCTATGTGCAATTTAAGGGATTATCCGGTGCGTGCGCAGCACGACCGGTATACGGTGCCGAAGGCAGCGGGGACCGAAATCACCCACTCGTGGACAGCCACCCGTGAGGTATAGGAACAATAAGTCCACGAGGGGAAAAATAAACGCTACCCGGCACCGATAGCACCCATCCGTTCCAACCCCCACCGCAGGAGGCGCCTGTTTATTAGATTTGAAACAATGAATATAATTACATAACAATAATAAAATATAAAAGGTAAAAAATAACAATTTTTTGCAAATTGAAAGTTAAATATAAAATATTTTCGAAGTACTATAAGTTCATAATGTCCTAAATTTATGGTATTTTAGTTCAGAAAGTCAATGGTCAGTTCAGTCAATTTTTTTTTTTAAAATTCTTTCGTAATGAAAGAGAAATTTTTATTGAGAATATTATAATTCTCTTTTAACTTTTGAGAGTTTGAAGGATTGAAAATGATATTACGAAGGTTATATCTGAGAGTTTCGTTCTTATCAAAAGGGAAGTGATGGATCATAAGAGGGCAGCATCCGAATATGTAGTGAACTGCATCTCCTTCTGCTTTATCGCATGGACATCTAGGTGAGGCTCTTTTTCTTATTTTATGTAAGTATTGTGGGAAACTGCCATGGTTACTCAGATAATACGGCAGTGTTGGCTGTTTGCAGAGATAATTTGGATCGACTTTATTTATAATTTTATAGGTATATCTGCCCTTATTACATGAGTCCCAAATGGTTTGCCAGTCAGAGATGGTTTTCTTTTTAAAATACAATTTTGCTATTGAAATGGGGAACAACATATCTTTTCTTGATTGATATTGGTCTTGTAAGATGGCTTGCTTTGCTAGGAGATCAGCTCTTTCGTTGCCAGTATCACCCACATGAGATTTAGTCCATGTTATTATAATGGATTTATCAGGAATTTGAAGTAATTGATTGTAAATGTTTTTGATAATGTAGTTTCTAGGAAAAGCAACTTTTAATACTTCCATAGAAGAGTAACTATCTGTAATAATTAGTAGTTTATTGTAGTCGGAGGTAGAGAACCATTTTATTGCTTTATAAATTGCCATTAATTCTGCTTGATATATGTTATTCAGTGGATGATGTCGTATTGCTTCATCATGTATATTATTTCCATCTTTATATATGGTGAAAGCACTGGCTACACCCCCTGGCATGACAGAACCATCTGTGTAGGCTTCCACATCGTATTCTTTTGGATGGATGGATTTTCTATCTTCTATAATTCTGATATTTTGGACTCTGTAGTAATTGAGGAATCGATACGATTTTTCTTTCTGCATTATATTGTTAATGTTTAGCTGTGTGTTATTGATTAACAAATTTCTATTTCCTATTTTCAGTTGGTAGTACTGAAATTCATTCTGTATTTTTATTAGGATTGGTGGAGTTCCTGTAAGAAGATACAGAGCTTCGTGAGAGATAGTCCTATAGGTCCGTATTAAGTTTAATAATGCCAAACGCTGAGTTGAACGTAGTAATTTGCGGCCATCAGTATTCAAGTTTGGATACCAAATTTCGTAAGCATATAGTATTTGGCGTTCTATGACTGTTTGATACCATATTTTCAGGATGTCTGGTTTGATACCTTTATTAAAGAATCGAAATCCTCTAAATCCGTTTACAAAGTTTGCAATCTTTGTTCGAAGGTCTTTCATGTGATCTGTAAAATTGAATTTAGAATCTAACAGTACGCCAAGATATTTAATATTTTTTACTACTTTTATTTTTATATTTTCTAATTTAAATCTCGGAAGTCTTCTTTCGAGGAGATTGCTACCGAAAAGCATTGATTGCGTTTTCTGAGTTGATATTTTTAAACCGAGTTCATCACATATATTCTTAAAATGGACTATTTTGTTGTTGGTTGTAACTTCCAGGTCTATTACGGTATTTCCCTCTATTGGAATCAAAAAATCATCTGCGTAAACAATAATATCTTCATATAGATTTTTATAATTTTTTATTATGTAGTTAGCTATAAGAAGCCATAAGAGTGGTCCAAGACAGGATCCCTGAGGGCATCCTTTAAATACCCTGAACCACTCTATATATTCATATTGATTTAAGCCTATACTTCTTTTGCTTATATAACTTTTTAATAAGGTTTTGAGGTATCTGGGTAACGGTGAGTCATCAATTATTTCTGATAATTGGTGCCAGTTTATTGAATCGAAAGCACCTGTAATATCAAATGATATGATGCCCACATAAGTATGTTTTTGTAATAATTGTGCAATTTTCTCTTTAAGTCTCTCCAGAGCTGATATAGTGCTTCTGTTTTCACGGAAGCCGAACTGTTCATCTTTTAGATAGTTTATTGCTTCAAGATAAGTTAAAGTTCTATTTTTTATTAATCTTTCTAGGATTTTACCAATCATGGGTAGTAGTGTAATTGGACGGTATGAATCAGGTTTTGATGGATCTTTGTTTTTCTTTCTAAAATAGATGACTACTCCTTTCTTCCACGTTTCTGGAAAGTGTCCAAGGTAGAGACATTTGTTATATAATAACTTTATAAGCTTCATATTATTTTTTATCAAATTTTCTAAAATTCTGCCATCTACCCGATCATATCCTGGGGCTTTCTTTTTATTTTGTTGGTTAATTGCATATTGAATTTCTCTATGGGTAAATTTAAAATTGTTATATTCTTTTATTGATAGTGTGTTTGTGTTTTGAAATGATGATTCGAATTCTGGGCTTGTATTGTAATGGTAATGAAGTAACGTTTCTTGAATCTCTTTGTATGTATCATTTTGAGTTGAAGATTCCATGACAGAGTGGATGAGATCTGTATTTTTTAAATATTTCTGCTTCAGAATTTTAAAAGCAGTACCATACTTACTGTTTGTTTCCGAACAAAATGTTATCCAAGAATCAATTTTAGCTTTTTTAATATCTAATTTGTATTTTGCTTTGGCTTTTTTATATTTAATCTTGAGTTCTACAGAATCTGGATTTCTTTTATGTAGTTTATATATAGCATTTAGGTGGCTTCGCTGTACTTTAAGTTTGTCAGTATACCAGGATACATTAATTTCATGAGACAACTTTTTCTTTTTAAGTGATTTTTGCATGATGTTTAAAAGGATAACATTAAATTCCTCTGTCCACTTCTCTAACTCTGGAACAGAATTGACTGCTTTAAGTGTTGAAAGTAATGTTTCTTCATGTTTTTGAAACAGTTTATTGAATTTTTTAAACGTTTCATATTTGGTTTTGAAACGGTATAAATTTCTTATTGTGGGTGTGACATTCAGAGTAAAAGTAATATATTGATGGTCACTTAGTGATTTAAATGTTGAGTCTATTTTCCATGAATCTATAATATTTTTTGAATGTTCACCGCAGAGGGTCAAATCTGGTTTGCCTTTAAACTTGTCTCGCGCAAAAGAACATTCTGAATCAGGATCATTAATAATAGTTAATCTGCTCATTGCTAGATAGTCAAGTAGGATATATCCTCTAGCATTATTTCTTTTATAACCCCACGCCTGGAGGTGTGCATTGAAATCACCCCCAAGGATAAGGTTCGATGTATCTTCTATGACTCTGGTCCATTCTCGGAAGTCTTCATCAAGATTTCCACTCGGTTTTGAATATTGTGATCCGACTTTAATGAATTTTGATGACAGTGATAGGTTTATAAATACACTGTTATTTGTTTGTAGAGTCTGAATATGAATTAATAAGGGATTGGATACGAGTATTCCCGACGTCTGATTTATTGAATGGTAAAAAGAACATGAAATTGGGATTCCCGTGAAGGTGTTATTACTTTTGTGATAATCCTGAACTAAAGCTAAATCTACTTTATTTTCATGTATGTACTTCAGCAATTGGAGATTTGCAGCCTTACAATTATTAAGGTTTATTTGAACTATTTTTAAATGATTTGGTGGGGTCTTGGATTCTCCGAAATAATATCTATTGTCCAATGGGATAGTCTGATTTATTATATATGTAGCATTGGTTGGAGGTTCTACAGTTGAATCTTCTATAGAGTCATCAGAGATATTGAGTGATTTTAGTTCTGAGAACATACTTTTGAAGGATCATAGGAGATAGTAATATTTTGTTTTCGTTGCAACAATCTTTGAAAAATTGGGCAGAATCTAGAATTTGCACTATGCCTTTCAATCTTTTCAGGTTTTACTGCGGTTTTATATTCTCTTTCACAGTTGATGCAACGATGACGTTCATAATTTTCTTTTATTTTGCATGTGTCTGTTTTGTGGTTACCTGTGCAATATGCGCATGTTAAGTAATAACTTCTACAATTATCAACTGTATGGCCATACCGTTGACATTTATTACACCTAACCACTGGATTGTAATATTCTATACGGCATAAATTAAAATGAATAGGTAATTTTCTTGTTGAAAATAATGCTTTCGCGTAATGTTCTTCTGCATCAAGTACTATTTGGTATGTTTTCATTTTTTGTTTTTTGAGAACTTTTGCTATTCCTAGAGGAAAATTCTGTCCCAGTTCTTGATGTATCTTATCAATTACTTCAGTCTCAGTCACATCTACTGGAATTCCCAGTATAATGACTTTTTTTCTTTTAGCATCTCTAAGATCTGCTTCGGCCAAGTCTCTGAAACCTTCTATTTGATTTATAAAATCAATTAAAACCGCTGTTTTTTCGTCCGATTCTGTTTGGACTATGAGCGAGTTTTTATCTCTTCCTAACGAACATGAGATGTATTTAAATTTTTTATTCCCTTTTATTTTGTCATTTAACATGTTTCGTATTACATTAATGGGAATATTCGTTGATTGACTTCTTCTTATTATTATTGCTGATTTAGAGTACTTAAAGCAAGGTGTTTTTATAGGTTGATCGGATGTAATTGCAGCAGCATAACTCTTGAGTTGTGCTCTTTTCGATATTTCGGAATCGATTCCATCTTCCAGATGGTCTTGATTATTAACTAAGTTTTGTTGATTTTTTATGGTATGAAACATTTCTTCTATAAGTGATGTTTGTTTAATTTTTTCGGTTATTTCAATCTCTTTGCTCTGAAGTTCTTTTTCCATTTTGTCAATTATTTTTGATTGTTGAGTGATTTGAGTTTTCATTTCCTTTATTTGATGCTCTTGTTCGTTTGTCGTAGTTTTCAGGACGTTATTTTCTTCTTGTTCAAAGTATAGATATTCTTTTATCTGCTGTATTGAGTTCGCTATTTGTGTTCGGATGTCTTCATCATAAATTTTTGAATTACTTTCAATTTGATTTAGGATATCTTCCAATTGATGTAGTGGAGATTTCTCTTGTGTTAAGCTCGTTAGTTCTTGCAATGTCATTGGTATACTAAGAGTGGAACTCTCTCCAGAAAGTACCTGTAAATTCAGATGGGCTGTTTCCAACTCTTCCTGAATCATTTCTTTTCCACAGTCTTCCTTACTTAAAACACTTTTATCACCACCTTCATTTCCTTTGTCTTTATCTTGTATGGATTTTCCACTGTGTATCAGTTTTTCATCTTCAATATGTGTTAGACTGTAAGAAGCATTTTGTAATTCAGCTATATTTAATGCCATTTTTGGGGATATCTCTGAGGATGGTGCCTTTAGTATATAGATATTGGTGAAATCTGTCTGTATTAGTTTAAGTCGTCTTTTTAATTCGTCTAAGTATAGGTGGACTATTGCAGATGTTCCTTTAGTGCGTTTTCTTACACCCCTTGTCAACTGCGTAATTAGATCGATAACATCTTGTGAACAACTTGCCTCTTGGCTGTCATATTCTTGAAATTCTCCTTTGTCGGTAATTTCATCGATTATCATGTTGACTATACCTTTTGACAGATGGTCGTCCTCTGTGGCATAATGTTTTGAAATTGATTTTAGGTCTATTTCTAGGCATGAGAGTTTGTTTTTGATTCCTTTTGAGTTGGTGTAGTAGCTTATATAGCTTGTATATTTTTCTAGTTTTACTATAAACCATTCCAAAAATGCCATTGGTTGGATAGCACCTTTTTTGCTTTTCTTTATATGAATATAGTATTGTTGTGCTATATCGCTAAGATTTAAATTCTTCGTGAATGCATCATTGAAAGTCAACTTTTCAGTCTGATTTTTGTCTACAGTTCTAGAGATTGAACTGATTGGGACGACGTCAACATATGCATAAGTATGAGAGGTGTCGACATATGAGTTCATTTTTATCTCAGCATGGGATTGTTGTCTATCTGAATCCACCATTCTAACTTTTATTTGCAAACTGATTAATATACCTCTTTCTATGATTATAAAACTATGACTATCTTATAACTATTTTTATTTCCCTTTTAACTACTTATGCCTCTAATCAATCTAGAACCAGGAATACGGGCACCCCACATATGAGGAAGAATTTTGAATTTTGAAGAAAATTTTGTAGAAGAAAGATCAAAATAAAAGCCAAAAGAATAAGCCAAAGAAAAATGGTACCCCCACGTCCAAACCGGAAAGAACTCCCCGTGCTCATACCAGGAATTTTCATGCCAGAAATAATATTCAATAATAATATAATTCAATATAATTCAATATAATTCAATATATAATTCAATAATAAGGAAGGACAATGCTATAGGTGTTTGTACAATTTTTTTTTTTTTTTCTTCTACTATACATGAATAACAAATTGCTATGATATGCAAAACTGTATAATAAGAATTACCCTTATAACAATAATTGAGAAATTGAGATGTATTATTGTTGTTATAATGTTGGACTTTTTTTTTTTTTTTTTTTTTTTCTTTTTTTTTTTTTTTTTTTTATATATAATTATTTACATTATTTGTTATGAAGAGTTATCAAAATGCCCTAAACTAAAAGTAAAAATGATTGCTCCAGACCAAAGAATCACACAGGGTCACAACTTACCTATGTGAGCCTATGCTATAGATACTCCTCGCTGCGCTTGAACTACATAGAGCTATATAACACCCCCCCCCCCAAAAAAAAAAAAAAAAAAAAAAAAAAAAAACCACGCCCACCTAAGCCGGAAGTGAAAATATCAGTGTAGTGCATACAACCGAACCTACGAAATATGGTATTACTATTTTGCAATATGTTTACTATTGAATGAGTTCAGAGATGGGCTACCGGTGCCACAAGGGTTAAAACTTTAATAAAACCGAATGGCTAATAAACAACTGGTAGGACTAATTCTAAACATTATGACTAGAGGAATGATATATTACAACACTAGGACAGAAATTAAAGTAAAAAAGCTGTTAATGTTAGAGGGAAATAAAAATGGGGGGAGGGAACTGCTGCCGGCGGGGACAGTGTAAGGGGGAGTCACTAGAAGGAATGTGCAGAAAGAAACTCTGTTATTTACTTAAGAACAGTGAAAAGTTTAATGAAAATAATAAAGTGCCCCCCCCCTGCCCCCATAGCCGGTCCCCTATATGAGATAGAGAAAAACCGATGATGCCAAAAGATGCAGCGTAAAAAGTTCCCTAGGCGCTGGGGAGCTAAATTGGAAAAATTCTATGCTCTATCTCCCATAGGAAGGGAGAAAAGTGGAGAAAACCGAATTTGGATGTTGGTAAAAAAAAAAAAAAAAAAAAATGTGACGGAAACAGGGCCTCCCCCCCCTCGTTAAAAAGATCTGGGGACGGGAAGTATGTGAAAAAAAAAAAAAAAATCAAATTAAAAATGACATGCCGATCATCCACACAGTGCACGTCAGCACTCAGAACCAGAAAACAAACTATGAAATTTTAAAAATAGTTAGAAATGTCCAAATGACTTACAAATTTTTATGTACATAGTATAAATATGCCTCCCCCCCTGGTAAAAATTTAAAAAGATCTGGAGACTGGAAGTATACTTTAAAAATTCACATAAAAATCAACATGTTAAAATCCCATACAATACATGTTAAAATTTCAAATTTTCAAATACCCTTTTGAGGGCCTATAACAATGTAAAAACAGTGTAAATGGATCATTTCATTAAAATAATAAGATACATGTCATTTTTAAGCACATCAGAGCACGGGAAGCTGAGAAATTAAGCAATTAAAATCTCTAGTGAGTGAAAAAACATGGCTGCCTTATAGGCTGAAAACCAATGTTAAAATGCCATAGAAAGTGACTTTTAGAATTTTGCACATAACTCTTGATCTAATTAACCGATTTGGACGCGGTTTGTACCAAACAACTCAGAAAGAGTTTAGGGAAAGATATTTACCATAATTAGGGGTGCCACTCGCCTGGGTCCTGTAGAAAATTAGCCCTTCATGGGAGCTCCTGGAAAGCACGTCTGCATCATCCGATCCAGCGGGGACAGAGGCAGGCAGCGGGGACCAGGGTCGGAGGTTCGTTCAGTTAGAGGTTTGTATAATTCAATGTGCTAATTAAGGGATTACCCGGTGCGTGCGTAGCACGACCGGTATACGATGCCGAAGGCAGCGGGGACCCGGGTCGGCGGTTCGTCCGGTTTGAGGTTTTACAAGATTCGAGATTTTCTACAATTCGATTCACCGATGTAAATTAGGGGCCCGCTGGCGGGCGAAGCCAGCTAGTCACTAATATTAAGGACGGTAAACGTCTGTGTGTGTGTGTGTGTCTGTCTGTGCACTCCGCCTTTGTACCCGCAAAGGCTCCTGGACTAATCGACGCACCGACGGCGGACGCGTACCGAAAAATTCGCAAAAAAGGCGCGACACTCAAGTTTCGATCGGGTCGGGATTCCGACCCGGACCCGGGGAGTTATTAATGAGCGAAAGTGTTTTAATTACCGACCGAAACCGAAGTTGGAAGAGAAGTCAAAACAGCGAAAAGTTCGCCTTCCGTTTTGATAATCGCAGACATCCAAATCGTCGCTTTTTAACGCATCATCGAATAAAAAAAAATGTACCGGAGGTATCGATCCAAAAATCGGGGTACACACGCGGCCGATTTTTGTCGTTGCAAAACGTCAAATTTTTTGAAATTCGGACCGTAACTTTTCTTTATTTCGGCCAAAAACTGACCAGACATCCAACATCGACCCCAGACGTAAAAAGAGGTTGCCGTAAAGAATGCAGGTCGACAGATCCGAGATCGAATCGCCCCAGTCCTTTTTGAAACAAGTGGAAATAATGACTCTACATTCGCGAAAATTTGCTAACACGTGTATAAAAAAATCGCGAATTCAACAAAAAAAAATTCGTAAAAATCGACCAGTAATTTTTGAAGATATCAATTAAAACTCATTAATGACACAGCAAATGAATTTATTTCTATTCCGAAGAGACAGCTTCGTTTTTATTTCAACATTCAACGGAGACAAATCGTCTGTGGATAAGTCATTTCTGAAAGAGATAAAATAGTCAACTGCGTTTTTTCAGAGGGGGGGGGGCATTTCCGAATCTAAGGGGCGCATTAATTTCAAACTTTGACAGGGCGACTCAAAATGGATTCTGCTTTCAGAATATCTAAAAATTATTCTCATATCTTCATTAGGAGCCGATATATTATTTTATTGTATAATTAATCATCGTTATTTGTATAATTAAAGCAAAAGAAAGATTTCCATTACAGTGCCGGCTAGATATTACGATTTTAAGAAGTAGGCCGCGTCTAAAAACTGCATTACGAGTATTTTCAGTTTTTGTTTTAGAGTGGCAACCAGATATTATGATAGGAAAAAGCGGGCTTCGCCCGTTATCGATTTTTTTTTTTTTTTTTTTAGTTTTAAGTTTTTCTACAGCTCACTGTCTTTGAACTAGAACTCAGGTAGTCTACATAAGTTGTTTGAGGAAAAGCAGTGTCATCGCCAACCCCCCCCCCCCCCCCCCCGCTTTTTTCTTTTAACTGTGGTCCGTTTCTATAACTAAGAAACTATGTTACAGATGTCCACCAAACTGATTCCAAACATCATAATTAAAGTAATAAGGACCCCCTATCCAGATATTATGATAGGGAAAAGCGGGCTTCGCCCGTTATCGATTTTTTTTTTTTTTAAGTTTTAAGTTTTTCTACAGGTCCCTGTCTTTGAACTAGAACTCAGGTAGTCTAAATCAATTCGACTCGACATCGATAGAGCTTACCGATTTTATTTCGTTTTTTCACCACTAGGGGGCGCTTTCCTATCTTCGGTTCTACGGGCATGAAAACGACGGGGTATGGCTCATTCGACTAGACATCGAAAGTCTTAACGATTTCAGTTATGATCATATAAACAGATTGCGCCACCTGGTGGCGGAAGGTGGAACTAACGTATACTGCAGCGCGTGCGCAGCACGACTGCTATACGGTGCCGCAGGCAGCGGGGACCCGAGCCGCAGGTTCGTTCAGTTAGAGGTTTATACTATTCCATGTGCAATTTAAGGGATTATCCGGTGCATGCGTAGCACGACCGTCATACGGTGCCGAAGGCAGCGAGGACCAGGGTCGGAACGACTGCTATACGGTGCCGCAGGCAGCGGGGACCCGAGCCGGAGGTTCGTTCAGTTAGAGGTTTATACTATTCTATGTGCAATTTAAGGGATTATCCGGTGCGTGCGCAGCACAACCGGTATGCGGTGCCGAAGGCAGCGGGGACCAGGTTCGGAGGTTCGTTCGGTTAGAGGTTTGTACAATTCAATGTGCTAATTAAGGGATTACCCGGTGCGTGCGTAGCACGACTGGTATACGGTGCCGAAGGCAGCGGAGACCAGGGCCGGAGGTTCGTTCGGTTAGAGGTTTGTACAATTCAATGTGCTAATTAAGGGATTACCCGGTGCGTGCGTAGCACGACCGGTACACGGTGCCGAAGGCCGCGGGGACCCGGGTCGGCGATTCGTCCGGTTTGAGGTTTTACAAGATTCGAGATTTTCTACAATTCGAGGCACCGATGTAAATTAGGGGCCCGCTGGCGGGCGAAGCCAGCTAGTCCCTATTATTAAGCGCGGTAAACGTCTGTGTGTGTGTGTGTCTGTGCACTCCGCCTTTGTACCCGCAAAGGCTCCTGGACTAATCGACGCACCGACGGCGGACGCGTACCGAAAAATTCGCAAAAAGGCGCGACGCTCAAGTTTCGATCGGGTCGGGATTCCGACCCGGACCCGAGGAGTTATTAATGAGCGAAAGTGTTTTAATTACCGACCGAAACCGAAGTTGGAAGAGAAGTCAAAACAGCGAAAAGTTCGCCTTCCGTTTTGATAATCGCAGACATCCAAATCGTCGCTTTTTAACGCATCATCGAATAAAAAAAAATGTACCGGAGGTATCGATCCGAAAATCGGGGTACACACGCGGCCGATTTTTGTCGTTGCAAAACGTCAAATTTTTTGAAATTCGGACCGTAACTTTTCTTTATTTCGTCCAAAAACTGACCAGACATCCAACATCGATCCCAGACGTAAAAAGAGGTTGCCGTAAAGAATGCAGTGTCGACAGATCAGAGATCGAATCGCCCCAGTCCTTTTTGAAACAAGTGGAAATAATGACTCTACATTCGCGAAAATTTGCTAACACGTATATAAAAAAATCGCGAATTCAACAAAAAAAAATTCGTAAAAATCGACCAGTAATTTTTGAAGATATCAATTAAAACTCATTAATGACACGGCAAATGAATTTATTTCACGGCAAATGAATTTATTTCTATTCCGAAGAGACAGCTTCTTTTTTATTTCAACTTTCAACGGAGACAAATCGTCTGTGGATAAGTCATTTCTGAAAGAGATAAAATAGTCAACTGCGTTTTTTCAGAGGGGGGGGGGCATTTCCGAATCTAAGGGGCGCATTAATTTCAAACTTTGACAGGGCGACTCAAAATGGATTCTGCTTTCAGAATATCTAAAAATTATTCTCATATCTTCATTAGGAGCCGATATATTATTTTATTGTATAATTAATCATCGTTATTTGTATAATTAAAGCAAAAGAAAGATTTCCATTACAGTGCCGGCTAGATATTACGATTTTAAGAAGTAGGCCGCGTCTAAAAACTGCATTACGAAAGTTACAGATATTATGATAGGGAAAAGCGGGCTTCGCCCGTTATCGATTTTTTCTTTTTTTTAAGTTTTAAGTTTTTCTACAGGTCCCTGTCTTTGAACTAGAACTCAGGTAGTCTAAATCAATTTGACTCGACATCGATAGAGCTTACCGATTTTATTTCGTTTTTTCACCACTAGGGGGCGTTTTCCTATCTTCGGATCTACGGGCATGAAAACGACGGGGTATGGCTCATTCGACTAGACATCGAAAGTCTTAACGATTTCAGTTATGATCATATAAACAGATTGCGCCACCTGGTGGCGGAAGGTGGAACTAACGTATACTGCAGCGCGTGCGGAGCACGACTGCTATACGGTGCCGCAGGCAGCGGGGACCCGAGCCGCAGGTTCGTTCAGTTAGAGGTTTATACTATTCCATGTGCAATTTAAGGGATTATCCGGTGCATGCGTAGCACGACCGTCATACGGTGCCGAAGGCAGCGGGGACCAGGGTCGGAACGACTGCTATACGGTGCCGCAGGCAGCGGGGACCCGAGCCGGAGGTTCGTTCAGTTAGAGGTTTATACTATTCTATGTGCAATTTAAGGGATTATCCGGTGCGTGCGCAGCACGACCGGTATACGGTGCCGAAGGCAGCGGGGACCAGGGTCGGAGGTTCGTTTGGTTAGAGGTTTGTACAATTCAATGTGCTAATTAAGGGATTACCCGGTGCGTGCGTAGCACGACTGGTATACGGTGCCGAAGGCAGCGGGGACCAGGGCCGGAGGTTCGTTCGGTTAGAGGTTTGTACAATTCAATGTGCTAATTAAGGGATTACTCGGTGCGTGCGTAGCACGACCGGTATACGGTGCCGAAGGCAGCGGGGACCCGGGTCGGCGGTTCGTCCGGTTTGAGGTTTTACAAGATTCGAGATTTTCTACAATTCGAGGCACCGATGTAAATTAGGGGCCCGCTGGCGGGCGAAGCCAGCTAGTTATGGAATAAGATAAGAGAAATAAGCATGATCTATGGATTTTTATTCCCAATATATAATATGCATAATAAAGTTGAAAATTCACTTTCAGCAGTTACTGCTGGTGCTGATAGACGATAATTTATTGAAATTATTTTATGCATCCTTGTATATGATCTATATTTTTGTACACACCACATTTCATGTAATAATTAACTGAGCTGAAACAAATCTCCTTCCACAATTAAAAACGAACTTCGAACTAAAACCATCCAGGAACCGTAATACATCCAATTGCTTTTACGCCGCTTCTGTATATGAATTTATTTTTTATAAATATCTCTTAATATACTAAAATATTCGCAGTTACAAAATTAATAATCCATTTTAATAAACTCGTGTTATTAGATAGTAAAGCTTGCGATTTTTTTTTCTATCTGTACAGCCTTGTTAGAAGTGGGTTTTCAGGTAAATATGCTTTCTCAATTTTAAGTAAGTTTTATTATGTCATGTGATATGTATAACTTCTAGAGATCACATAGAGGGATAGCCAATATAATTATTCGGATACATTAATTTTTTTTGACGAAATTTGTTGAAATGTATTTTAAAATATGTTACTCAGTTTTATTTCATTTGAACTACATTTTATTTTGCTACGTGCTTATATTTATCTCGTGTGTTACTATGCTGAGCATAGGTATCATTATGCATCACAATAACTTATATGGATTGCAAAACATTAAAATTTATACAGCATCGTTAAAGCGTATTTTATCTAGTTATTTTTGCTTACAGAGAGTTTTGTAATTACATTATTTTGTCTTTCCCTGTAAATAAACAATAATTCACCAGCTCACCTATTTCAATAGGAAACTTCATATAGTGTATATGAATAATTATAAATTATAAATTAATAAATATAAATATGTTACATAATTATAATTGCATTTTACTATTGGGGGGGGGGGGGTGCTAACTTAACGTTAAGTTAGCCCTGCCATATTGTTTTGCTTATAATGTTTTCGGTATTAAAGTGCAAAACCTCATACTTAGGTGCAAATCGGTGAAAAACAACCATTTAGTCAGAATTGAATTTTGCTCATATTTGGGTGACGGTGGGACTAACTTAATGTTAAGTTAGCCCCGCCATATTGTTTTGCTTATAATGTTTTCGGTATTAAAGTGCAAAACCTCATACTTGGGTTCAAATCGGTGCAAAACGACCATTTAGTCAGAATTGAATTTTGCTCATATTTGGGTGACGGTCGGACTAACTTAATGTTAAGTTAGCCCCGCCATATTGTTTTGCTTATAACTATTTTGGTGTTAAGGTGCAAAACGACCATATGGTCAGAATTTTATTTTGCTCATATTTGGGTGACGGTTTGGCTCTCTTAATGTTGAGTTAGCCACTCCATATTGTTTTGCTTATAACTATTTTGGTGTTAGGGTGCAAAAGGAAATACCTGGATGCAAATCGGTGCAAAACAGGTATAAAACGCCCATGTATGTATAATTGCATTTTATTCTTGTGGGGAGTGCTAACTTAATGTTAAGTTAGTCCCGCCATATTGTTTTGCTTGTAACGTTTTTGGTGTTAGGGTGCAAAACGCCATACTTGGGTGCAATTCGGTGCAAAACGAGTGCAAAAAGACCATACAGTCAGAATTTAATTTTGCTCATATTTGGGTGGTGGTGGGGTTTAACTTAATGTTAAGTTGGCCCCGCCATATTGTTTTGCGAGTAACGTTTTTGGTGTTAGGGTGCAAAACGCCATACTTGGGTGTAAAACGGTGCAAAACGGGTGCAAAATGACCATATAGTCAGAATTTAATTTTGCTCATATTTTGGTAGTGGTGGGCTAACTTAATGTCAAGTTAGCCGCGCCATATTGTTATGCTTATAACTATTTTGCTGTTAGGGTGCAAAACGTCATACTTGGGTGCAAATCGGTGCAAAACGATCATGTAATTAGAATTGCATTTTGTGCTTGTGGGGGGGGGGCTAACTTAATGTTAAGTTAGCCCCGCCATATTGTTTTGCTTGTAACGTTTTTGGTTTTAGGGTGCAAAACGCCATACTTGGGTGCAAATCGGTGCAAAACGGGTGCAAAACGACCATATAGTCAGAATTTAATTTTGTTCATATTTTGGTGGTGGTGGGGCTAACTTAATGTTAAGTTAGCCCCGCCATATTATTTTGCTTATAACGTTTTTGGTGTTAGGGTGCAAAACGCCATACTTGGGTGCAAATCGGTGCAAAACGGGTGCAAAACGACCATATAGTCAGAATTTAATTTTGTTTATATTTTGGTGGTGGTGGGGCTAACTTAATGTTAAGTTAGCCCCGCCATATTGTTTCGCTTATAACTATTTTCGTGTTAGGGTGTAAAACGCCATACTTGGGTGCAAATCAGTGCAAAACGGGTGCAAAACGCCCATATAATTAGAATTGCATTTTGCTCTTGTGGGGGGGCTAACTTAATGTTAAGTTAGCCCCGCCATATTATTTTGCTTGTAACGTTTTTGGTTTTAGGGTGCAAAACGCCATACTTGGGTGCAAATCGGTGCAAAACGGGTGCAAAACGACCATATAGTCAGAATTTAGTTTTGCTCATATTTGGGGGGTGGTGGGGCTAACTTAATGTTAAGTTAGCCCCGCCATATTGTTTTGCTTATAACTATTTTGCTGTTAGGGTGCAAAACGCCATACTTGGGTGCAAAACGGGTGCAAAACGTCCATATAATTAGAATTGCATTTTGCTTTTGTGGGGGGGCTAACTTAATGGACCTAAATTCTTCGACTTATACACGAGTATATACGGTAACTTTTAATAAACAGATTTACTAGTTTCGTACACGCAATCGGCGACATTCTCAAATTCAATAATAATAAATAAACTGTTTTTTAGCACTTTCCAACCTAGTTGAAAAGTGCTTATGACTTCGGTTTGTCTGGCCGGATGGCCGTCTGTCCGTGCTCTAACTCCCGTAAATATGCTCGGATTGCTCTGCAATTTTTATATGTTATTGTCGTTATCTATGGCACGTTCCCTATTTCAACTGAAGTGTGTAGCACTTATAGTTTTCTTACAGGGACACTCAAAAGAATTCCGTTACATTCCGTTTTATTGATGGGGAAAAATCATTTGCGGTTTATTTTTAAAATGTTTCACTATTGTAAACGCATTGAAATTTATATAGATCACTAAGATGCATTAGAAGAAGCTTAATATGGAATAGTAGGTGTATAGCACTTAGAGTTACTTTACAGGGACAGTCAAAATAATTTCGTTACATTACGTCTATGGAGAAAAATCGTCTGCGGCTTATTTAAATAATGTTCCACTATTTTAAACGCATTGAAGTTTATATATATTACTAAGGTGCATTACAAGAGGCTTACTACAGAATAGTGTGTGTATAGCAGTCATCGTTCATTTACAGGGACACACAAAAGAATTCTCTACTGTCTGTTAACAATAATTCCTGGAAGTGCGTTTTAAGTTACTGAACGCGATTTTAATCTTAACTAGCTTTTTGACTATTACGTGGTGTGTATAAATTCTGTAGATCCTATACAGGGCAGCACAAAAGTTCGCGAACACATTTACGTTTATTGACAGAAACTCCAGAAGGAGAATTTAAACTGTGCTACGCGTTTCCTAACTAAACTAAAATTTAGCATCCTATGTATATATACAAATCTATAGATCATATACAGGGCTACATAAAAGTATTCGGATATTTTTCCGAATATTGTATATATTGAAAATTCCTGAAATTACGTTTTTAAATATGTTATGCGTTTTCCAAATTGTTTACTTAGATGTCATCTTTCAGCTTATTAAACGGTAATGATTTGTAAAATTATTTTAGAAGCGTTGGAAAGTGCTACATAATCTATGCTTGACGCATGAATTTTCGTTCTTGTTTTTTTTTTTTTTTAAAGTGAGAAAAAACATATTGATCTTGAAAATGTCGCCGATTGTGTGTACGAAACTAGTAGATCTGTTTATTAAAAATTATTTATGAGCCTTTCTTCTTTCTGTTTGCCACTTTTAGCTCACAATTTATTTATTGGTAAGCAATTAGGTAACAAATTTGAGAAAACATTGTATTGAGTAACATATTTCCCAAACACAGTGTATTTGAGACCTTGAGGAAATAAAGGCGATTTCGAAAAAAAAAAAAAAAAAACTCAACTTAACAGAATTAGGAAATCCACAATTTTTGTCTTTTTCAGATAATTACATGAGAACACTATTTTCAGTTTATGGAGTTAATGTAAGTATATTAGGGGGGAAAAAATGAGACCCCATATGGCAGTATTCTTTATTACAAAATTCGAAAATGCACGGTATTTCACCAGTGGCAATCAATATGGTGCAATTAAGGGGGTTAGTTACATACGTTCTCGGCGGAAAAAAATTGACATATTTTGGATTTTTTTTCTTTTTTTTAAGGAAGGAAGTCAAATGAATTGAAAAATTAATAATTCCACGTTGTTTTTTTATTAATTCAAGTATTTATTTATTTATTTGTCTATTTATTTATTTGTTGTTGTTAAATTTGGTCACACATTAGGTCAGAAACCTGCAGCCGCGTTGAATGTACCAAAATATCCGGACTCGATGCGGGCAGCATCCATAACTTGTGATTGAAACAAAAAAAATTTTAAATCTCAGTTTCTTCTTGTAAAATAAGGTTGTAGCTAACGGTCATCGGATCAAATTTTTAAAAAATAAGAAAATTGCCATTTTGAAAAAAAAAATCATTTTTCGTCTAAAATGTTAACCTTTAAACTTATTGGAAAAATATAAAAAATTCCAAAAATGGCTCAATGGCCCCTAGACAATTTAAGTGCGCGCAGATGAGTGCAAATTGTATCAAAAAATGTTAAAAATTAATCAAGTTATCATGCTGCCCATGTTCAAAAATGTAGTTTTCAGAAAATCGCGTTTAAAGTTTTAGAAGAAAAAAATTACTGATATATATTTTTTTTCAACTTACACTTAATTTTCTATTCTTGCACCATATTAAGGACCCTCCTGTGGTATCTGAAGTTTTAATAAGAGAGCAGAATCTTTAGTAGAATCTTTTCGGCGAGATCGGTTTTATCGATAGTGCGCCCGCTCACATTTTTGCTTATATCTTTCTTAATAATTGAGATAATCTTAAATCTTTTTGTCCGTAATTCAACACACAATGAAGGTAAAAATAAAAAATAATAATAAAATCGATTTTTTGAAAGTTGAGAACGTATGTAACCCCTTAAGTGGATTTTTTTTTTTACTAAAAATTTTACTGCATATCTCACAAATAAAAAGTTCTTGATTTGCATGATCCTGAAGATGGTTTTGTAAAATCAATTTATCAGCATATTTCCTGCTGCATATCTCACACATTTACTTCACAGGCTTTCAAACTACGTTATCATGAATTTTCAACACATGGATTTTCAACTTATTGTTTTCGCGGAATCCTTTATTGCACAATTCACAAGTGAAAGGTTTTTCGTCAGTGTGACAGCGAATATGCCTCGCTAAGCTTGCTTTATGAATAAATTTACTGCATATCTCACACATAATAATTTTTCTTTCTGCGTGATCACTAAGATGGCTCATTAAACTTTCTTTATTCGCATATTTTCTGCTGCACATTTCACACATATAAGGGCTTTCAACTGCATTATGATGAATTCTGAATTGATGCATTTTCAATGTTCTTTTTTCACTGAATCCTTCGTTGCAAAATTCACAACTGAAAGGTTTTTCGCCTGTGTGACAACGAAAATGTCTCATTAAGTTACCTTTCTGAGTGAAAGTTTTACTGCAAAATTCACACTCAAAAAGTTTTATTTTTGCTTGATGTGAGTGAATTTGACGAAGATGGTACTTTAAGCTATATTCATTAGTATATTTTCTGCTGCATATCTCACACATAAAAGGCTTTTCAGCTGCATTATTATGTATTTTTAACTGATGAATTTTCGCGGTTTTTCTTTCACGGAATTTTTTATCGCAAAATTCACAACTGAAAGGTTTTTCATCTGTGTGTAAACGAATATGCCTCATTAAGTTACCTTTATGAGAAAAAGTTTTACTGCAAAATTCACACTTATAAAGTTTGCTTTCTATTTGATCTGGGTGGATTTTACGAAGATGGTGCTTTAAACTCAATTCATTAGTATACTTACTGCTGCATATCTCACACATAAAAGGCTTTTCCACTGTATTGTAATGTATTTTCAATTGATGATTTTTCAAGGTTTCTTTCTTGCAGAATTTAGCATTGCAAAATGCACAGCTGAAAGATTTTTCTTTAGTGTGACAACGAAGATGGTTAATTAAGTAATTTTTCAGAATAAAAGCTTTACTGCATATCTCACATATAAAAGGTTTTTCATTTGTGTGAATACGAAGATGTCGATCTAAGTACTTTTTACAAGTAAATTTTTTACTGCATACTTCGCAAGCAAATTGTTCTGCTTCATTATATACGACTTTTGAATTTAATGAATTCATATTTTACAAGTAATGTACCCTATATTACGTGAGATTTACTTGCGTGCATTTATATTGACGTGTTTCACGCTAAATCTTCTACAGAATTATAGAAATGTCGAGAGATTATTTGAGAGATCTTTACGTATTTTTGTCTATAATTTTTAGTTACTGTTTTCAGAATTTTTTTTATTTGTGTAATCATTAGTTAATAAAATTTAGCAGATAATTAAAAATACCACTTTTACAAGCAAATTGTTTTTCTGTATTACATACGAATTTTGAATTTAATGAATTCATATGTTACAAATAATGTACTGTATATTGCGTGTGATTTATTTGATGTGTTTTATGCACAATCTTCTACAGAATTACAGAAATGGTGACTTTTAAAAATATTTATTTGCATTTTTGTACATAATTTTTAAATACTAATTATATATTTTTTTCATTTGAGGAATCATTAATTAATAAAATCTTAGCACATGACTAAAAATATTATTTTTACAACATATTTTCTTTTAACATCAGGACAAAATTGTTAGATTTTAATTTCCACGTAAATGCCCTTTTTGTAATTTTATTTACTTTTTAGATTTCTTTTCTTTTGATTACTTTAGAAAACAAATTTTACACAGAGTAGAACATTACTGCTGCACATTAAAAACTATGTCCTCAATCAGAGTGTGTTAATTTATAAAGTATTAACATGCACAAGGTTATCTCTTCACATCTTGGAAAAATCTCCTGTTCTATAGACAAATGAAGAGCTATCTGTTCGAGAATAACATCACTAAAAGTTCGAAAACGATTAATTCTCTTGAATAGAATAGGAAACAAATAATGAAATCATCTTAACAAAATGTTTAAGTGGTACTTTAATAAAGCTAATATAGTATCCTTGGTGTTAATATCAAGATAAAACTTTAGTAATTTCTTCAGAAAAATAAAAAGTTTAGATATTTTTCTTAATCATATAGAATTTATTTATATATGATTGCAATATTTTTAAAGCAAAACGTTACTTTGCTCACCACAAATATATTCTTTACTTTTCTAATAAGCAAAATCAGCACTGGTTGACCAACTTCAACAGTTAGGCTTATCTAGCTTTATATAAGAAATCAAAATATTTTTGAAGTCATCGTGCTTCATTTTGTTGAAACAAATTATGACATGAATCTGCAATAAAGAAATTATACTATCATTACAAAGTTTTATTAATGGGAAAACATAGTTATTAATGAAATTTCCTACTTCATCAAATGCAAATTTTATTAAACAGAGACAAAATAGTATTATATTTATAGCTAAGAATGCTTTATTCCGTTTAAAATGGAATCTTTTATTGCACCAGAGGGCTCTGCCCCCTACGAGCTACGCTTGCCGACCCCCGTTCTGACACAGCAAACTCTAAAAACACGCTAATTTGATCAACTCTAAAATATTCCGGAAGATTGAATTATAATTAAGCGACCAGTGGCGATCTGCTGTAATCGGGATTCCATTCATCTTCCTTTCACTGAGGGATTTAAAGGCCTAATTGACTTTTGTCGAAAAAGAGCTAACTGCTGTTTTCGTGATTGATTAAATAAGATGAATTAAACCATGGGTGTAAAAATCTACGCGCCAATGGGTCGATTGCCACCAATAAATTTTTAGTATTCTTTTCTTAATAAGATTACTGATAAAATTTAGGCGAAGTATACTATTAAATTTTAGTGGAAAAATACTTATAAAATTTAGTGGTAACAATCGGCCCATTGGCACCCAGTTTTTACACCCCTGAATTAAACATTTGAAAATCAACTTGTGTAAAATGGCTAAGTAAACAATGTTGCTGCATCTGGGAATTTCATAATGATGTCATAAAAAATTGGGTACTTATTCGTTATCTCGTCGACCACTATCCGAAAAAGAAAAAGAACTGTCGCCAAAAGTTCGTTACCGTGGCGTCACATTCAATTGACAGCAGATGCGTTACACGTGTTTTTATATATCATTGAGAAATTTTTTTTTCGACATTTATCTGTGTTTTTAATATTTTACCCATTTATTACTCATTTCATTAATTTAAATAACAATCTTAAACGTCGCAGCATGATATTAAAACAGAAAAAGATGAAAAAATGTTGCTACGCACACCAGATACGTTTCAACTGACGTCGTAAACACTTATCCTTCAGCCGAGGGGGATAATTAAGAAAAATATTGTAAATAATTAATGTTATTATAAATGTCATTGTTTAAAGTTACTAATAGTTGACATTTTAGTGAGTGGGGATTTATATTCTAATCAGTGGCGTAGCCAGGGAGGGGGTCCAAATGCACTAGATACCAGTAATATTGCAAAGTTTCCTTATCTTTAATTATCACAGAAAGCTCTCACATTAGATAAGGTAAAGAAAACATTAAAAAATTAGTGGTATCCAGAGCATTTGGACCCCCACCCTGGCTACGCCACTGATTCCAATGGCAACATTTTTCCATTGGTTTTTTGGGCATTACAGTTTAGCGAATAATTTGGCGATAGTTTTTTTTTTTTTACTGGAAAGTTTACAACGGTATAATGGAGAAGTACCGAAAATTGTTTTCAGTAAGACGTCTTAAATGTATCATTTCTCTTGCATTTCAAGGCAGGCGAAAACAAACCTGAAACAAAGTAACCTCACCCGATGAGGTAACTTAGTGACATCTTTAAACATAATTTTCTTGGTTTATATTAAAAATTTAGATTGACGCAATACGTCGTAAAGTAGGAAAAGGATATATCAATGTTTAGCAATAGTCACAGTTTTGGGTAACTTATAAAACAGACGGGCTGTTGTGAGAAAAATCTCAAAATATGTCACAAAGTACAGTTATTTCTTAAATTCATGTTTTACTTATTCATGTATTTGTTCATCTGCGAAGTTTAAATTTAGTTTGGCAAGTCAGCTACGGAATATTATACGGTAACAAATAAAGCTGAATTATTTAAATTGTTTTAAGTGGTAACAGGTTAATCTTGCTTATTTGGGTTGCAAGTGCATATAAAATAGTCATGGTTGAATTATTTTAAAATTTTAAAATCACTAAATTGAGATGCAATTTTCAATCATATTGCATTTGAAAGCACATATTTTTCCTATTACACAATGCAAAAAGTGAAATTGTGAAATGTCTAGAAGTTTCAATAAGATTGAAAACTCATGCATCAATTCAACAATCTGGAAAACACATAACGCATTTGAAAGGCAATTTCAGCGATTACCATCTACAACAAAGGTCGCAAAATGTGGCCCGACAATTACCACTAAAATTTTATAGTAATTTTTTTCCTATCTAATAACCGATTTTCTGCGATTGAAGAAGTCGACTATTTCATTTAAAAATTAGTGTATCTGGCGGGCAACAGTTTGACACTCCTGATCTACAATAAGAAAATATTCGAATTTTTTTGTGCAGTCCTGCATAGGATCTATAGATTTGTATACATACAACATAGTATGTAGAAATTTAGTTGATTTCGGAAACGCATACAACAAATGAGAATTCCCCTTTAGCAAATTCCTCTAGCAAACTAAAATTTACTAGAATTCTTTGTTACAGCGCCGTATATGATCATAACAATTTAAACAAACCAAGTAATATGAAAAAAAATTAGATTCATTTAAAAACGCATATTACATCTTAAACCATGTTTCGAGAAATTATTGCTCATAAGCGGTAATGTGATCGGAGTTTTTTTTTTTTTTTATCTCCTGTAAATGAACCAAAAATGCAATATAAAACGTATTCTATAGCAAACATCTTGTAGTACCCTTCAGTCATGTATTAAATATAGTTCAGATGGAAAATGCATGTTTGTTCAATTACAGAAAATCTTAAGCAATTCACGTTCATGCGATTAATATTTATGAATTATTTTACATAGTCCTGTATATGATCTATATAATTTATACACTATATAATTATGATCTATATAATTTATATATTTATTAGTATGCCAAAAATTAGTTAAACTTATAAACGCATGCTACAACTGAAAATGTGCACTGAAAGCATTTAATGCTCATACTTAATGCAGTAACTGTAATCTTTTGTGTGTCTATGTATATAAAGGATAATTATTATGCATTCCATATTCTACAGTAAGCGTTTTGTAGTGACTCGATAATGTACATAAATTTCTTTTTGTTGAAAATAGTACAACATTATTACAATACGTTGAAAACGACATCACCCCCCCCTCCACCCCGATATACAATTATGTTAACCGAATTCTTTTGTGTGATCCTGTAAATGAATGATAAGATCTTTGCACTCCATATTCAAAAGAAATCACGTTTTATTGCACCCCAGAAATATACATGAATTTAATTACGTTTGAACTACAATTAACCTTGTTAAAATAGACCGCAAACGCATTTTCCCCATAACAGACTTCTTTTGAGTGAACTTGTGAACGAACTGTAAATGCTTCAAACTTCATTTTCAATTCCGAACATGACACGATAAATCGCAATATATATACTACCGTTATATCGTACAAGTATAAAGATTTCCATTTCAAAACGCCACAGTTAACTACACAAGAAAAACACTTATCAACAAATAAAAAGTTCTATAAGAAAAATAATAACAGTACACTTTAAGGGTTATAAATACATTTTGATAACCAGTTTCGTACACGCAATAGAAAACATTCTCAAGATCAATGATGATAAAGAACAATAATGATAAAGAAACTTTCAAAAAATGAGAACAATTATATTGATCTTGAGAATCCCGCCGATTGTGTGTACGAAACTAGAAGATCTGTTTATTAAAAGGTATTTATGAGCTTTCAAATATACTGTTGTCACTTTTAGAAATATATTTTTATTTATTGGTAAGCAATTAGGAAACAAATTTGAGAAAACTTTGTATTGCATGACATATTTCTCAAACGTGTATTTGAGAGTCTGTGGAAATAAAGGCGATTTCGGAAAACACAACTCAACTTAACCCTTTCCGGCACAGACAAAGTATGTTCGTAAAATGAGAAATTGCTGACTGACACCGGAATTAACAAACGACTTTTTTAGAAAATATGAACTCCTTATTTTAAGCTTTTATTATAGAAACAAAATTTTATTAAAATATTCTTGGTGCCGTATGCAAGTTTGGAATTAAAATTAGGTGTGCCCGGAGTGGGACCACTGTGCCGGAAAGGGTTAACAGAATTAGCAATGTAAATTAACACATCTAGTATCATTATCCAGTTTATGTCTTTTCAAATAATTACGGCCGAACTCTAGTTCCAGTTTGTGTAGTAAATGTACGCACATTCAGGAAGAAACAAACCAGACCACCCCAATAGACAGAATTCTTTATTACAAAATTCAAAACTCGCGGTATTTCACCAGTGTGGCAATCAATATGGTGCATTAAGGGGTTACATACGTTATCAGCGGCGAAAAAGTGACATATTTTGGATTTTTTTTTTTTTTTTTTTTAATTAGGAAGGCAGTAAAATGAATTGCAAAACGAATAATTCCACGTTGTTTTCTATTGCTTCAAATATAAAAAAAATATCTTTTTTTTATAAATTTGGTCCCATATTACAGGTTTTGTACGGCTCCTGGAATTTTGCGACCAGGAAATTCTTTGGTACCAGTATTTTCTTACAGAAAATTTCTCCTTAAAAGAAGACGAAGTTTCGCGAGTTAAACCTAAATTTCTTTTTTTATAAAGAAAATACTGGTGAAACTCCTGGAAAATTCCCTGATCTATGCGAACCCTGTATTACGTCAGAAACGTGAAGCCGCGTTGACCGTATCAAAATATACGGGCTCGATAGGCAGACATCCTAACTTCCTGTTTAAACAAAAAATTATTAAAACCTCAGTTTTTCTTGTAAAATAAGGTTCTAAACTAACGGCTTAAATTTTTGAAAAATAAGAAAGATGCGCTATTTTGAAAAAGAAGTTTAATTTTTCGTCTGAAATTTTGACCTTTAAACTTAATGAAAAAATATAAAAATTCAAACATTAAAAAAATGTCTCGATGACCCTTAACCAATTCAATTATGCGTAGATGAGCGTAAATTAAAAATATTAAAAATGTATCAAATTATCAAGCTGCCCATGTTCAAAAATGTAATTTCCAGAAAATCACGTTTAAAGTTTTAGAATAAAAAAAAATTACTGATATATATTTTTTTTAACTTACACTTAATTTGCTATTCCTGTCCATATTGGGAATCTCCTGTACCATATGAAGCTTCAATAAAGGAGTAGAATCTTTAGTAAAATCTTTTCGGCAACGTATGTAACCCCTGAAGTGGATTTTTGTTTTACTAAAACGTTTACTGCATATCTCACAAATAAAAAGTTCTTGATTGATGTTCCTGAAGATGGTTTTTTAAATTCAATTTATTAGCATATTTTCTGCTGCATATCTCACACATTTACTTCATAGGCTTTAAACTACGTTATCATGAATTTTCCGCAGATGAATTTTCAACTTATTTTTTTCGCAGAATCCTTTATTGCAGAAATCACAAGTGAAAGGTTTTTCGCCAGTGTGACAGCGAATATGCCTCCCTAAGTGTTTTTTATGAATAAATTTACTGCATATCTCACACATTACAATTTTCCTTTCTGCGTGATCACTAAAATGGCTCATTAAACTTTCTTTATTAGCATATTTTCTGCTGCTCATTTCACACATATAAGGGTTTTAAACTGCATTATGATGAATTTTGAATTGATGAGTTTTCAATGTTTGTTTTTCACCGAATCGTTGATTGCAAAATTCACAACTGAAAGGTTTTTCGCCTGTGTGACAACGAAAATGTCTCATTAAGTTACCTTTCTGACTGAAAGTTTTAGGGCAGAATTCACACTCAAAAACTTTTGTTTCTGCTTGATGGGAGTGACTCTGACGAAGATGGTACTTTAAGCTCAATTCATTAGTATATTTTCTGCTGCATATCTCACACATAAAAGACTTTTCAACTGCATTATTATGTATTTTCAACTGATGAATTTTCATGGTTTTTCTCTCACGGAATTTTTTATCGCAAAATTCACAACTGAAAGGTTTTTCATCTGTGTGTAAACGACTATGACTCATTAAGTAACATTTATGAGTAAAAGTTTTACTGCAAAATTCACACTTATAAAGTTTTCTTTCTGTTTGATCAGGGTGGATTTTACGAAGATGGTTCTTTAAACTGAATTCATCAGTGTACTTACTGCTGCATATCTCACACATAAAAGGCTTTTCCACTGTATTGTAATGTATTTTCAATTGATGATCTTTCAAGGTTTCTTCCTTGCGGAATTTAGCATTACAAATTTCACAAATCAAAGATTTTTCTTTAGTGTGACAACGAAGATGGTTAATTAAGTAATTTTTCAGAATAAAAGCTTTACTGCATATCTCACATATAAAAGGTTTTTCATTTGTGTGAATAAGAAAATGCTCATCTAAGTATTTTTTACAAGTAAATTTTTTACTGCATACTTCGCAAGCAAATTGTTCTTCTTCATTATATACGACTTTAGAATTTAATGAATTCATATTTTACAAGTAATGTACTCTATATCACGTAAGATGTACTTGCATGAATTTATATTGACGTGTTTCACGCTAAATCTTCTACAGAATTATAGAAATGTCGATTATTTGAGAGATCTTTTTCTGTCTATAATTTTTAGTTACTGTTTTCAATTTTTTTTTTATTTGTGTAATCATTAGTTAATAAAACTTAGAAGATAATTAAGAATACCATTTTTACAAGCAAATTGGTTTTCTGTATTATATAGGACTTTTTAATTTAATAACTTCATATACTACAAGTAATATACTCTATATTACGTGTGATTTACTTGACGTGTTTTATGCAAAATCTTCTACAGAATTACAGAAATGGTGACTATTAAAAATATTTATTTGCATTTTTGTATATAATTTTTAGATACTGATTTTATATATATATATATATATATATATATATATAATTTTTTTTTTTCATTTGAGTAATCATTAGTTAATAAAATCTTAGCACATGACTAAAAATATCATTTTTACAACATATTTACTTTTGAAATCAGGACAAAATTGTTAGCTTTTAATTTCTACGTAAATGCCTTTTTTGTATTTTTATTTACTTTTTAGATTTCTTTTCTTTTGATTACTTTAGACAACAAATTTTACACAGAGTACAACATTACTGCTGCACATTAAAAACTATGTCCTCAATCAGTGTGTGTTAATTTAAAAAGTAATAACAAGCACAAAGTTATCTCTTCACATCTTGGACAAATCTCCTGTTCTATAGACAAATGAAGAGCTATCTTTTCAAGAATAACTTCACTAACAGTTAGACAACGATTAATTATCTTGCATAGAATAGGAAACAAATGATGCAATCATCTTAACAAAATGTTTATGTGGTACTTTAATAAGTTAATATCAACATAAAACTTTAGCAATTTCTTCAGAAAAATAAAAAAAATTAGATATTTTTCTAAATCATAGAATTTCTTTACACATGATTGACATAGTTTTAAAGCAAAAAGTTACTTTGTTCACCACAGATATATTTGTTTACTTTTCTAATTAGCAAGAACAGCACTGGTTGACAGACTTCAACAGTTAGGCTTATCTAGCTTTATATCAGAAATCAAAATATTTTTGACGTCATGGTGCTGCATTTTGTTGAAACAGATTATGACACGAATCTGCAATAAAGAAATGGTACCATCATTACATAGTTTTAGATTTTATAAAAATATAATTATGAAACGAATTTCCAATTTCATCAAATGCAAATTTTATTAAACATAAATAAAATAGTGATATATTTATAGAAAAGAATCTTTTATTCCGTTAAAAACGGAATCCTTTATTATAAAATTCACAAATAAAAGTTAGTTTTTTTTTTGTTTTTGTTTTTTTAAATGAGATTTTATGAAAACACAGTTATTAATCAAATTTCCAACTTCATCAAATGCAAATTTTATGAAACAGAGATAAAATAGTGTTATATTTCTAGCTAAGAATGCTTTATTCTGTTTAAAATAGAATCTCTTATTCCACCAAGGGGCTCTGCCACCTACGAGCTACGCTCGCCCACCCCCGTCATGACACCGCAAACTCTAAAAACATTCTAATTTGATCAACTCTAAAATATTATGGAAGATTGAATTATAACTAAGCGACCAGTGGCGATCTGCTGTAATCGGGTTTCCATTCATTTTCCTTTCACTGAGGGATTTTAAAGCCGAATCGACTGTTGTCGAAAAAGAGCTAACAGCTGTTTTCGTGATTGATTAAATAGATGAATAAAACCATGGGTGTAAAAATCTACGCGCCAATGGGCCGATTGCCACTAATAAATTTTTAGTATTCTTTTCTTAATAAGAATACTGATAAAATTTAGGCGAAGTATATTATTAAAATTTAGTGGAAGAATACTTATTGGAAATTTTAGTGGCGAGAATCGGCCCATTGGCGCCCAGTTTTTACACCCCTGAATTAAACATTTGAAAATCAACTTTTGTAAAATGGCTAAGTAAACAATGTCGCTGCACCTGGGAATTTCATAATGATGTTATAAAAAATTGGGTACTTATTCGTTATCTCGTCGACCATTATCGAAAAAAGAAAAACAATTGTCGCGAAAAGTGCGTTACAGTGACGTCGCATTCAATTGACAACAGATGCGTTACACGTGTTTGTTATATCATCGAGACATTTTTTTCGACATTTATCTGTGTTTTTAATGATATTTTACCCATTTATTAGTTATTTCATTAATTTAAATAACAATAACAACCTTAAACTTCGCGCTATGATATTAAAACAGAAAAAAACGTTCAAAAAATGTTGCTACGGATAGCTACACACACCAGATACGCTTCAACTGATGTCAAAAACACTTACCCATCAGCCGAGGGGGATAATTAAGAAAAATATTGTTAATAAATAAATATTTAAAGTTACTCTTTTTCTTCTGTTTCTCTTAATGTTATTATAAATTTTATTGTTTAAAGTTACCGATAGTTGACATTTTAGTGAGTGGGGATTTAGATTCCAATGGCAACATTATTCCTTTGTTTTTTGGGGGGCATTAGAGTTTGGCGAATAATTTGGCGATAGTTTTTTTTTTTTTACTGGAAAGTTTTCAACGGTATAATGGAGAAGTACCGAAAATTGTTTTCAGTAAGACGTTTTAAATGTATCATTAAATGAATCATTTCTCTTGCATTTCAAGGGGAAAACACACCCGAAACAAAGTAACCCCACCCGATGATGTAACTTTGTAACATCTTTAAACATAAATTTCTCGGTTTATATTATAAATTTACATTGACGCAATACGTCGTAATGTAGGAAAATGATATATCAATGTTTAGCAATAGTCAGTTTTGGGTTACTTATAAAACAGACGGGCTAGTGTGAGAAAAATCACAAAATGTGTCACAAAGTATAGTTATCTCTTAAATTCAGAGATTGTTAGAAAACTTATTCATGCATTTGTTCACCTGCGAAATTATAAATTTAGTTTGGCAATTCAGCTAGGGAATATTACGTGATAACAAACAAATCTGAATTATTTAAATTGTTTTAAATGGAAACGGATTAGTCTTCCTTAATTGGGTTGCAAGTGCATATAAAATAGTCATGGTTGAATTATTTTTAAACTATAAAATCAGTAAATAGGGATACAATTTTCAAACATATTGCATTTGAAAGCACATATTTTTCCTATTCGACAATGCAAAAAGTGAAATTGTGAAATGTTTAGAAGTTTCAATAAGACTGATAACTCATGCGTCAATTCAACAATCTGGGAAACGCATAACACATTGGAAAGACAATTTCAACGATTACCATCTACAACAGAGGTGTCAAACTGTGGCCCGCCGGTTACCACTAAAATTTTATAGTAATTTTTTCCTTATCTAATCATCGAATTTCTGCGATTGAAAAAGTCGACTATTTCTTTTAAAAATTAGTGGTATCTGGCGGGCACCAGTTTTACACCCCTGATCTACAATAAGGAAAATATTCGATTTTTTTTTTTTTTGCAGTCCTGAATAGGATCTATAGATTTGTATACATACAACATAGTATGTAAAAATTTAGTTGATTTTGGAAACGCATAAAACATTTGAAAATTCCCCTTCAGCAATTTCCTCTAGTAAGGTACAATTTACTGGAATTATTTTATACAGCGCCGTATACGATCATAACAATTTAAAAAAACCAAGTAATATGCAAAAAATTAGATTAATTTAAAAACGCATACCACACGCTGAAAACGCACTTCAAGAAATTATTGCTCACAGACGGTAATGTGATCGGATATTTTTTTTAAATCCCCTGTAAATGAATGAAAAATGCAATACAAAACGCATTCTATAACAAACATGTTGTACTGCCCCTCAGTCATGTATTAAATATAGTTCAGCTGGAAAATGCATGTTTGTACAATTACAGAAATTCTTAAGCAATTCACGCTCATGCGATAAATGTTTACGAATTATTTTACATAGCCCTGTATATGATCTATATAATTTATACACACAACGTAGTATGCCAAAAATTAGTTAAACTTATAAAAGCATGCCACAACAGAAAATGCACTTAAAATATTTATTGACATTACTTAATACTGTAACAGTAATCTTTTGCGTGTCCCTGTAAATAAACGATAATTATTAAGCACGGCTAATTCTATAGTAAGCGTTTTGTATAATGCACCTCAATAATGTAAGTAAATTTAATTCTGTATAAAATAGTACAACATTATTAAAATACGTTGCAACCGCCCCCCTCCCTCCTCCCCCGACAGACAAATCTTTTGTGTGATCCTGTAAATGAATGATAAGTTCTTTGCACTCCAATATTCAACTTTAATCACGTTTTATTGCACCTCAGAAATATATATGAGTTTAATTACGTTTGAAATACAATCTATCTATCTATCTATATTATAAATTACAAACGTGTCCGTGCGTAACGCTGACGTCATTTTGCGAATGGCAACACTGGACGAGAAAATTTGAGTTTTGCGATTTTTTCTACTGCAATTTTTTTAATTTCTAAGCATCGCACATTTTTAATTTTTACACCGTTGTATAGTAGAAAAAATCTACTTTCCAATGCAGATTGTTTGAAAACTGTGTTGCAATTTACTCATTTATTATAGCATTTAAACTAAATTTCAAGCATGATTTAAAAAAAAAATCTATCGCTATCGCTTGCAGACTATTATAAAATTCAGTTTGCCCCTTAAACAATATAAAAAGTTCAACATTTGTTTCCATCTAATATTCAATAACGAAATTAAAACACCGTTAAGCAATAAATAAAACAGTATAAATAAAACACAAATTTAAGAGACTCGTGTAATTGAAATAAGCGCTGAAAACCGCTGAAATTATCAGAATTTAAAAAAGAAAACTGCTTTAGATAACGATATTTTTAGCGATTTCTTCAGCTATTAACGTATGGCAAGAAATCCATACGAAATTACAGCTTTTAATAAATTTCAAAATTTTATTTGAATATATAATTCACATAGTATTTTATATAAAAATGCTCTTTGGTGTTATTAGGGTGCAATCTAAAAAAATATATTAAATGTAAAAAAAATCTATTAGAGTTTTTTTTTTAAATGGTTTCTACATAAATTCTCTATCCCGGGAAGCCCGGTTTGGATGCCCTAGTATATTTAAAAGCAAAGGCTTTTTCCGTCAACTCACATAAAATTGTGTCCAATACGATGCATAAATTTAAATCTAGAACCTAACCAGTTTTAGAGCATGCTCAAATACGAAAACAGTGGCTGAGTGGTAAAAGGCGCGTTTCTTCTCTGTGCTGATTTTCGTGGGGCGCTATGGACAGAATAATAATTCTTATTTTATTGTCAATATTTCACTTTGATAATGCCATATTTACACTCATGTCCAAAATTAGGGTCACAAACATAAAATCTGTGAAAACTGATGAACTATTCACTGTTTTGCAACGAAATTTGGCACAGGGGTATATTACAATACGAGAAAGAATATAGCAACATAAAAATATGGAAAGGATTTTAATTGTGAATTAAGATACAGGGTATATTAAAAGGTGTTAAATCATGAATCGGAGATAAAGCATTTATCTCGGGAAAAGTATGTCTGATATGGAGTGTGATCACTGTGCACTGCTATACAAGTCTCACAACGAGCTCTCATGCTGTTTATGAGGGTGTCAATAAAAGTTTGTGGCAACAAAGCCCATTCTTCCAAAAAGCGCGGCTTTTAACTCCTGGAGGGTCCTAGGAGTGGGGTTACGCTGTGCAATGGCTCTTCTTAGACCATCCCAAACATGTTCAATAGGATTGAGGTCCAGAAATCTCGAGGGCCAATTCATACGGCGAATATCCTTCTCTTCAGGGAAATCATCAACAATGTGAGCACTGTGTGACCTCGCATTATCGTCCATAAAAATGTAGTCTGGGCCTACAGCACCCCGGAACAACCTCACATAAGCTTCAAGGACCTCATCCCTATATCGATGTGCATTGACAGTACCCGCATCGAAGACGTGCAGTGGGGTACTGCAGCCCAACATTAAGCCGTCTCAGACAATGATTCCTTTGCCAACAAATCTGCCTATTTATTTTACGTAGGAGGGATGATAGCGATCTCCACGTTCTCTCCAGATGAAGATTCGACTAGAATCACTTGGTGAATCCGGACTCATCACTGAAAAGAACACGCTCCTACTCTTGTTGTGTCCAAGACTGATGTTTTCGGCTCCACAACAACTGGGCTCTCCTGTTCGATACAGTGAAAGGGACACACACGACTGGATGCCGGACGTAAAGTGCCCTCTCTGCTAGTCGTCTATATACTGTTTGCCTGGAAATTCTTATTCCTGACGCAGCAGTAAGGTCACCAGCTAGCTGAGGAGTCGTTGCCAGCCTATGTCGTCGTGCGCTTAACGCCAAATAGCTATTCTGTGCAGGTGTCGTTGCTCTGTGGCGATCTTGGCTGGCCTTCCTGGTGACATTGGGATGGTCTAGGAAGAACCATTGCACAGCGTAACCCCCCCTGCCATGACCCGACAGGAGTTAAAAGCCGCGCTTTTGGAAGAAATGGCTTTGTTGCCACAAACATTTATTGACACCCTCATAAACAGTATGAGAGCTCGTTGTGAGGCTTGTATAGCAGTGACCAGTGGTCACACTCCATATCAGACATACTTTTCCTGAGATAAATGCTTTATCTCTGATTCATGATTTAACACTTTTTAATATACCCTGTATTTTAATTCACAATTAAAATCTTTTCCATATTGTTATGTTGCTATATTCTTTCTCCCATTCTAATATACCTCTGTGCCAAATTTCGTGGCAACACAGTGAATAGTCAATCAGTTTTCACAGATTTTATGTCTTATGTCTGTGACCTTAATTTTGGACATGAGTGTAATTTAGGAGGAATAGTTATATAATTTGTAATTTTTTTTATTAGAATGCTTTATAATTAAGTAAACTTTAACACCCAAGAATATTTTGTTTTAATTAGTCAATAAAAAGTATGTATTATTAACCGTTAGCTGCAAACACCAAATTTTAAATTCACTGTTTTAGAATGAGACTGATAAAAAATAATTTAATGAAAAATTTTAAAAGTCGTGCAGTTATAAGAAAAAAAAAGAAATACTAAAAAATATCCATACAATGAATTATAAAAAAAAAAAAAAAAAAAAAAAAAAAAACTGGATAACTGGATATACTTATAAAGAGTTTAATATGTTTCAAATTGTTCTTTTAACTAATGACATTTTCATTTCCTTAGCATATTCTCTTTTTAGCTCTACAATTGTAATTTTTTAATATTCAATTAAAACATTCATTGTTTTAAAATAGCTCTCTAAAATGTGTGGAACTAAGTATTTACAAATTCCTTTAATTTTTCCAAAGTATATATGAAAATAAGACTTTTGCTTTGAAATTTCGCAAAGTAAGCTGGATATAGTAGATTTCCTTAAAGTTTTGCATTTTCTAATTATTGCAAAATAGGGCTCTCTGTTCATGTGTTTGATTCTCTTATCTGAAAACAGACGGCGCCATTAACGCTATCAGCAGTAATAACATCCTAAGCATAATCTTATATATTAAAAGGGAAAGGGATTTCCATCAAATTTATTTTTCACACGAATTTGACCCATTTACGCATGCGTAAACCTAAATCTAGAGCCTAACCAGTTGTAGAACACATTCAAATGTGAAAACGGTTGCCGAATAGTAAGTATAAAGGGCCTTTCTTCTCTGTTTCGATTATCGCGTGGGTTCGATCGCCGCTATGGACAGAATGATTTTTCTTATTTTATTTGAATTATTCTTGAATTGAATTTGAATATTTCGCTACTAACAAGTTGCTTGCCATCAAGTTTTGACGGGTTCCATCTAGTTAACATTGTTAAAATGGACCGCAAACGCATTTTCCCCATAACAGACTTCTTTTGAGTGCCCTTATGAACGAACTATAACTGCTAAACTTCATTTTCAATACCGAACATGCCACGATGAACCTCACTAGCACGCACGCACACAGACTGCCGTTATATCGTACAAGTGTAAAGATTCCCATTTCAAAACGCCACAGTTCACTACATAAGAGAAACACTTAACAACAAATAAAAAGTTATATAAGAAAAATAATAACAGTACACTTTAAGGGTTATAAATACATTTTGATAAGCAGTTTCGTACACGCAATAGAAAACATTCTCAAGATCAATGATGATAAATAAACTACTTTTTTCAAAAATGAGAACAATTATATTGAACTTGAGAATCCCGCTGATTGTCTGTACGAAACTAGAAGATCTGTTTATAAAAAGGTATTTATGAGCTTTCAAATATACTGTTGTCACTTTTAGAAATATATTTTTATTTATTGGTAAGCAATTAGGAAACAAATTTGAGAAAACTTTGTATTGAATAACGTATTTCTCAAACACAGTGTATTTGAGACCTTCAGGAAATAAAGGCGATTTCGGAAAACACAACTCAAGTTAACATAATTAGCAATGCATATTAACACATCTAGTATCATTATCCACAGTTTTTATCTTTTCAGATAATTACGGGCGAACACTAGTTTTAGTTTGTGGAGTAAATGTACGCACATTCTGGAAGAAACAAATCCGACCACCCCATACGGCAGAATTCTTTATTACAAAATTCAAAACTACACGGTATTTCACAAGTGTGGCAATCAGTATGGTGCATTAAGGGGTTACATACGTTCTCAGCGGCGAAAAAATTAACATATTTTGGATTTTTTTATTATTATTATTAGGAAGGGAGTGAAAATAATTGAAAACTAATAATTCCACGTTGTTTTTTATTGCCTCAAGTATTTAAAAATATTTTTTCTGTTAAATTTGGTCACATATGACGTCAGAAACCTGCAGCCACGTTGATCGTATCAAAATTTCCGGACTCGATGGGTAGCATCCTAACTTTTTGTTTAAACAAAAAATTATTAAAACCTCAGTTTCTTCTTGTAAAATAATGTTGTAAGCTAACGGCCATCGGCTTAAATTTTTAAAAAATTAAAAAATTGCGCTATTTAAAAAAGAAAAAAAACATTTTTCGTCTGAAATTTTGAACTTTAAAACTTATTGAAAATATATAAAAAATTTCAAAAAATGGCTCGATGACCCTTAGCCAATTTATTTATGAGTAGATGAGCGCAAATTAAAAAAAAATTAACAATTTGGAAATGTGCCAAACGATTTGGAATTCGACCAAGGAAAATCTGCGTAGATTTTCCCGTTTTTTTTCTTTCCACTGTTGTGAGGATAAAAGAGAAATAATAAACATTAAAAAAAGGGAACTTGCAAAGCAAATTAAAAAAATAAATTTATTTCCATATTGTTAAGCCCGAGAAGGGACAGATATTAAAATTATTTTATTTAGTCAATGCTACAATAATGTTGCATTTTTATATTATATCTTGCTCAGTCTATTTAATCTTAAAAAAGTAAATTTAAATTTGAAACATGATATTAAAGCAACTTTAAAACATTTCATGTAGTTGAAATGAAATCTAAATAAATCTTCAACTTTTTTAATTATTTGAACTTCTCATGTTTCTTGTCTGTTAGAATGTGCTACAATACAAATTTAGCATAATGCATATAAAACTGGGAAAAAAAGTTGAAGATTTATTTAGATTTCATTTCAACTACATGAAATGTTTTAAAGTTGCTTTAATATCATGTTTCAAATTTAAATTTACTTTTTTAAGATTAAATAGACTGAGCAAGATATAATATAAAAATGCAACATTATTGTAGCATTGACTAAATAAAATAATTTTAATATCTGTCCCTTCTCGGGCTTAACAATATGGAAATAAATTTATTTTTTTAATTTGCTTTGCAAGTTCCCTTTTTTTAATATCTTAAGTTTTTTAATAACAAATTAATATGAAGCACATAAGATTCAAACGAGGCAAGTATACAAAAGACTGCACAGATCAAAATCAGTATTGGTAATATGAAATATACAGTTCAAACATGGATTATTCTGTAAAAAATTAAAATAATAAAAGTAATTTTTAACAAAAATATATATAACGGACTTTAACGGATTGTTTCTCAGCTTCATAATGATAATAATAAACGAATCATGTTCATTTTTGCAAATAATTTTATTCCATTGTGCAAAATACTTTTGCAACCACTTTGGAAACATACTCTAGTAAGTGGTGTGTGAAAGCTATCGATAAAATCTTATGTTGTTTTATCATATAATAAGAAGTATAAAAATTATAACGAGTATATATGAGCAGAATGTTCTTGAATATAATTGTAAACAGTGAATGTGTCAAGAGTTTTTGTTATATAATACATATAATAAGAAAACTAGCTGGCTTCGCCCGCCAGCGGGCCCCTAATTTACATCGGTGCCTCGAATCTTGTAAAACCTCGAACCGAACGAACCTCCGAACAGGGTCCCCGCTGCCTTTGGCACCGGATAATCCCTTAATTTGCACATTGAATACTAAAAACCTCTAACCAAATGAATCTCCGACACGGGTCCCCGCTGCCTTCGGCACCGTATACCAGTCGTGCTACGCACGCACCGGGTTATCCCTTAATTTGCACATCGAATAGTATAAACTTCTAACTGAAAGAACCTCCGGCTCGGGTATCCGCTGCCTGTGGCATAGTATAGCAGTCGTGCTGCGCACGCGCTGAATAATATGATTAAGCGGTCACAGACCTTTCCAACGATATATCACATGAGGTGTGTGTGAAAAATTTAGAAAAGTACCCCCCTTGGGGGGGAAGTGGGGGATGGACACTGGAGATACATAATATGATTAAGTGGTCTCAGACCTTTCCAACAATTTATCACATGAGAGATGTGTGCAAAATTTAGAAAAGTACCCACTTGGGGGGAGCAAAGTAGGGGGGTGGACACCGGAGATGCATAATAGGATAAAGCGGTCTGAGACCTTTCCAACGATATATCACATGAGGGGTATCGGCAAAATTTAGAAAAGTGCCCCCCTTGGGGGACAAAGTGGGGGGATGGACACTGGAGATGCATAATATTATCAAGCGGTCACAGACCTCTCCAACAATATATTGCATGAGGAGTTTCGGCAAAATTTAGAAAATCCCCCCTTGGTGGGGCAAAGGGGGGGATGGACACTGGAGATGCATAATATGATTATGCGGCCACAGACCTTTCTAATGATATATCACATGAGGGGTATCGGCGAAATTTAGAAAAGTGCCCCCCTTGGGGGGAAGTGGGGGATGGACACTGGAGATACATAATATGATTAAGTGGTCTCAGACCTTTCCAACAATTTATCACATGAGAGATGTGTGCAAAATTTAGAAAAGTACCCCCTTGGGGGGAGCAAAGTAGGGGGTGGACACCGGAGATGCATAATAGGATTAAGCGGTCTGAGACCTTTCCAATGATATATCACATGCGGGGTATCGGCAAAATTTAGAAAAGTGCCCCCCTTGGGGGACAAAGTGGGGGGATGGACACTGGAGATGCATAATATTATCAAGCGGTCACAGACCTCTCCAACAATATATTGCATGAGGAGTTTCGGCAAAATTTAGAAAATCCCCCCTTGGTGGGGCAAAGGGGGGGATGGACACTGGAGATGCATAATATGATTATGCGGCCACAGACCTTTCTAATGATATATCACATGAGGGGTATCGGCGAAATTTAGAAAAGTGCCCCCCTTGGGGGGCAAAGTGTAGGGATGGACACCGGAAATGTATAATATGATTAAGCGACCACAGACCTTTCTAATAATATATCACATGAGGGGTATCGGCAAAATTTAGAAAAGTGCCCCCCTTGGGGGGGGCAAAGTGGAGGATGGACACCGGAAATGCATAATATGATTAAGCGGTCACATACATTTCAAACGATATATCACATGAGGGATATCGGCAAAATTTAGAAAAGTGCACGCCTTGAGGGGGGGAAAGTGGGGGGATGGACACTGGAGATGCATAATATGATTAAGCAGTCACAGACCTTTCCTATGATATATCACATGAGGGGTATCGGCAAAATTTAGAAAAGTGCCCCCCTTGGGGGGGGCAAAGTGCAGGATGGACACCGGAGATATGATATAATATGACAAAGGGGGGGGTGGACACTGGAGATGCATAATATGATTATGCGTCCACAGACCTTTCTAATGATATATCACATGAGGGGTATCGGCAAAATTTAGAAAAGTGCCCCTCTTGGGGGGGGGGGGCAATGTGTAGGGATGGACACCGGAGATGCATAATATGATTAAGCAGCCACAGACCTTTCTAATGATATATCACATGAGGGGTATCGGCAAAATTTAGAAAAGTGTCCCCCCCCGTGTGGGCAGAACGCGCCCCCCCCTCCCCATAATTTATGTGTTATAAATATGTTATGTGTTATAAAATATCGTAAAGTTTAAAACAGGTCGCTTTATTGTATTTCCTAATTCCTCCCCTCCTGAAAGGGCAAAACGCTCCCCCCCCCCTCCTCATATAATTTTTTACACGGCCTAGTTCTTAAAATCATAATATCTCGACCGCACTGTAATAGAAAGCTTTAATTTACCCATAATGCAGTTTAAACAGATTGGATGAATGGTCGAAAATAATCTATCTTCCTGATCGAAGCGCTAGTCGAAGCCTGACAGGTCTCTAAAGAAAGTAACAACACCAGAATTTAGAGTTTTTTGATTGGAAGATGTATTTTCTTACAGAATTAGGTGTTTTGAAGAAAATTTGTGGAAGCGCGTACAAAAAGTGGGAAAAACTCTAGTAAAATAACTCGTTCAACGGGATTTGCTGTGTTAGAATAGCATGGGGAGGTCGCGCTGGAAATAAATAAGCATTGCGCTGCCGCGCAATGCTCAATTAAACACACTTAGATTTTAGGCCATTTTTTTTTTATTTCGATAAAATATTTATCCGCATGCACTTTATTTTTATAAGTGAATAAAAATTCATATTTATTGTAACATCACGGGAATACTGCCCATTGGGTTTATTTTATGATTATGCATTTGTTGATGCCATTTTTTCATTACAATTAAATGCAAAATATACTTTTATTCGTATACATGGTTTTTGGAAATGTTCCAAACGATTTGGAAATGGACCAATGACAATCTGCGTAGATCTTCCGGCTTTTTTAGCTTTTAGAAAATAGGGATTGCTACGCGAAACCAAACGAAATCGCGAAGCGATTATGCGGGGAGTTTGAGAGCGTAGCGAGCAGGGAGGTGGAGGAGCCCCCCCTCGTTGTATAATTTTTTTTAAAAAAATTGATCAAATAATCATGTTGCCCATGTTCAAAACTGTAATTTCCAGAAAAACACGCTTAAAGTTTTAGAAGAAAAAAATATACTGATATATATATTTTAAAACTTACACTTAATTTGCAATTCCTGTCCATACTGTGAATCTCCTGTGCCATCTGAAGCTTCAATAAAAGAGTAGAATCTTTAGTAAAATCTTTTCGGCAACGTATGTAACCCCTTAAGTGGATTTTTGTTTTACTAAAACGTTTACTGCATATCTCACAAATAAAAAGTTCTTGATTTGCATGTTCCTGAAGATGATTTTTTAAATGAAATTTTTTAGCATATTTTCTGCTGCATATCTCACACATTTACTTCACAGGCTTTAAACTACGTTATCATGAATTTTACGGAGATGAATTTTCAACTTTCTTTTTTCGCAGTATCCTTTATTGCAAAAATCACAAGTGTGTTTTTCGCCAGTGTGAGAGCGAATATGCCTCCGTAAACTTTTTTTATGAATAAATTTACTGCATATCACACATATAACAAATTTTCTTTTTTCGTGATCCCTAAGATGGTTCATTAAGCTTTCTTTATTAGCATATTTTCTGCTGCATATGTCACACATATAAGATTTTTCAACTGCATTATGATGAATTCTCAACTGATGAGTTTTCAATATTCTTTTATCACCGAATTCTTGATTACAAAATTCACAACTGAAAGGTTTTTCGCCTGTGTGTAAACGAAAATGCCTCATTAAGTTACCTTTCTGAGTATAAGTTTTACTGCAAAATTCACACTCAAAAAGTTTTGTTTCTGCTTGATGGGAGTGACACTGACGAAGATGACACTTTAAGCTCAATTGATTAGTATATTTTCTGCTGCATATCTCACAAATAAAAGACTTTTCAACTGCATTATTATGTTTTTTCAACTGATGAATTTTCACGGTTTTTCTCTCACGGAATTTTTTATCGCAAAATTCACAACTGAAAGGTTTTTCATCTGTGTGTAAACGACTATGACTCATTAAGTTACATTTATGAGTAAAAGTTTTACTGCAAAATTCACACTTATAAAGCTTGTTTTCTGTTGGATCTGGGTGGATTTTACGAATATGGTGCTTTAAACTCAATTCATTAGTATACTTTCTGCTGCAGATGTCACATATAAAAGGCTTTTCCACTGTATTATTATGTATTTTCAATTGATGAACTATCAAGGTTCCTTTCTTGCGGAATTTAGCATTACAAAATTCACAACTCAAAGATTTTTCTTTTGTGTGACAACGAAGATGGTTATTTAAGTAATTTTTCAGAGGAAAAGATTTACTGCATATCTCACATATAAAAGGTTTTTCATTTGTGTGAATACGAAAATGTCCATCTAAGTACTTTTTACAAGTAAATTTTTTCCTGCATACTTCGCAAGCAAATTGTTTTTCTTCCTTATATACGACTTTTGAATGTAATGAATTCATATTTTACAAGTAATGTACTTTATATTACGTGAGATATTTGCTTGTGTGCATTTATACTGATACGTCTCACGCTAAATCTTCTTTAGAATGATAGAAATGTCGATTATTTGACAGATCTTTACGTATTTTTGTCTATAATTTTTAGTTACTGTTTTCATATTTTTTTTATTTGTGTAATCATTAGTTAATAAAACTTAGCAGATAATACAACAAATACCATTTTTACAAGCAAATTGTTTTTCTGTATTATACACGACTTTTGAATTTAATAACTTCATATACTACAAGTAATGTACTCTATATTTCGTGTTACTTATTTGACGTGTTTTATGTAAAATCTCCTACAGACTTAGAGAAATGGTGACTATTAAAAATATTTATTTGCAATTTTGTATATAATTTTTAGATACTGATTATATATATATATATATATATATATATATATATATATATATATATATATATATATATTCATTTCAGTAATTATTAGTTAATAAATTCGTAGCACATGACTAAAAATATCATTTTTACAACATATTTACTTTTAACGTAAGGACAAAATTGTTAGATTTTAATTTCCACGTGAATGCTTTTTTTTGTAATTTTATTTACTTTTTAGATTCTTTTTCTTTTGATTACTTTAGAAAACAAATTTTACACAAAGTATAACATTACTGCTGCACATTAAAAACAATGTCTTCAATCAGTGTATGTTAATTTATAAAATATTAACAATCTCAAGGTTATCTCTTCACATCTTGGAAAAATCTCCTGTTTTATACACAAATGAAGAGCTATCTGTACGAGAATAACTTCACTAAAAGTTTGACAAAAATTAATTCTCTTGTATAGAATAGGAAACAAATAATGAAATCATCTGAACAAAATGTTTATATAGTAGTTTAATAAGACTAATATATTATCCTTGGTAAAAACAAGAAATCAAGAAAAAACTTTAACCTATTCTTCAGAAAAATAAAAATTTTAGATAATTTTCTAAATCATAGAATTTATTTATATCTGATTGCAATATTTTTAAAACAAAACGTTACTTTGCTCACCACAAATATATTCTTTACTTTTCTAATTAGCAAAAACAGCACTGGTTGACCGACTGCAACAGTTAGGCTTATCTAGCTTTATATCAGAAATCAAAATATTTTTGACGTCATCGTGCTTCATTTTGTTGAAACAAATTATGACATGAATCTGCAATAAAGAAATGATACCATCATTACATAGTTTTAGATTTTATAAATATATAATTATGAAACGAATTTCCAATTTCATCAAATGCAAATTTTATTAAACATAAATAAAATAGTGTTTTATTTATAGCAAAAAATCCTTTATTCCGTTTAAAACGGAATCTTTATTACCATGGCGTCACATCGAATTGACAACAGATGCGTTACACGCAGTGGCGTAGCTAAGGGGGAGGAGGGCGGTCCGCTCCAGGTGTCATCCTCTAAGGGGTGACACCCGATCTTTATTTGCAAAAAAAGATATATAATCTTATAAGATTTGGGAAAATAATTCTAACGTAAAATTAAATTTCTAGCGCACCATGCAATACAGTTAATTTTCTTTTCTTGGATAATCTAAAATTTAACACAGAATGGGGTGTCCAAATATGATATGCACCAGTGAACAAAAACTAACTATCCAACGGGTGGGTAGCAAAACAAACTTTAAAATAAAGAATTTTCTTCTACATATAAGCAAGGCATTAACTTAAGCGGATGAAGTTATGCGATGAGTGATAAGTCGCCCCTGTGATTTCTTATTATGTGGGAGGACAGAAGGTAGGTGAATAAGGAATAGTATGGTCAAATGAAAATCGTCTGCCCAACAATTGCCAACAAATTAACAATTTTTAAAAGGCTTAGTTTTTTTCGTTTTTGTTGAATTTCTGAAAAAGTACTGAACCAATTTTCATAAAATTTAAATGGGACCAATTCGAGAGTATTCTCTTTCGAATAAAAAAAAATCACATAAATAGGACGCATAGTTCCGGAGTAATCGGTGTACATACATAAAAAAAAAATACATACACGTCGAATTGATAACCTCCCCCTTTTTTGAGTCGGTTAATAAAAAACAAAGATTAGGATGCCGTAGATTTTTTAAAGTTTATTGTTGAATGAGATTTTATAAATTCTCTTCCAAACTTAGTTTTATCGTTAAAGTTATTTTTAACGATTTACGTGTCAGTCGCATCTTGTGAGAAGGGTTTTAGTAAAATGAAGTTGATTAACTCTTTCCGGCACAGACAAAGTCAGTTCATAAAATGAGAATTTACTGACTGACACCAGAATTTACAAACGACTTTTTTAGAAAATAAGAACTCCTTATTTTAAGCCTTCATTTTAGAAACAAAATTTTATTAAAATATTCTTGGTGCCGTATGCAAGTTTGGAATTAAAATTAGGTGTGCCCAGAGTGGGACCACTGTGCCGGAAAGGGTTAAAGACTATTTGCTGTCAACAATGAGTGATAGCAGGTTGAGCAACCTTGCTACGTTGATCATAGAACATGAGGTCTTATAAATATAGACTTCGACGAAGTAATTTCCAACTTTGCTTCTATGAAAACAAAGAAAGGGAAATTTTAAAATATATTAAGAGGTGTACAGTTAACTATTTTTAATTTAAGTTTAGTTAAACTGAATTTACTGCTGTTAATTTGATTATAGTGTAAAAAAAAGAGTAAACATAAATGGGTTATTCCATACAAAATGAGCAAAAATTTAAAAAGAGTCGTGGCCACATAGTAACCGATTGTAATAAAATTTGGCACACAGATTCAATTCATATTTGAATACAGCTATTCAAAATATCTTGACAAAAAATAAATATTTTGGCAGTTCTGGACATTTAAAAAACTTGTGACATAGAATGGCATGTATGGAATCATTCAAAGTTGCAAGTTTAAAGTTCCGTATCTTGAAAACTATGTAAACACAATTTAAAATAATTTTTCATAATATTATAACCTGTGGAAAATTGTTGTCATATTTATTTAGTAAAATTAATTTGGTAAAACCATGGTTAACCTTAAATTGGCTGTAAAAACCGGAAATATGTCAATTTTGAGAAAATTAAAAGCGTTATAAAAATCAAAAGAATTTAAAAACATATGTGAAATTGATGTCTGATGTAGTGTTGCAAATGAAAACCAAATTTCTCGAATTTGGAAGTTGCCATTTTTTTTCTTCATCTTCAAAATAGCTTAGAAACGTTAAGAAAAATGGCAAAATCACAATTTTTCCTCTTATGTATGCTTAAAAAATCTAATGAAGGAAAAATCAGACATTTACAATATTGCATAGGCATAAAAATCAATAAGCCCATGATATGCTTAAAAACATTCAAAATTGCCTTTTGATTCCTAACAAAACAGAAATGGGTTCAAAAAGGTAACAAGGAAAGGGCATGTTTACAAACAAAAACTTCCGTCAGCCAACCTACCACTACATTTTTGTCTTAAAGATCATTGCAGGAATCGACATGGCGACGTAGACAAATCATATAATAGACGTGTTAAATGTAGACCAATCAAATCGCCCATACTCATGTGTAGAGTAGAAGCCATAAAGAATGGACAGGTGTTTCTTGCGAACTAACAGCAATTTGACCAACAGTGACGTCAGCTGCCTTTTCCTTATATTTGTTACGCTCTATAAGGAAAGGGCATCTGACGTTACTGTTGGTTCAATTACGGTTGGTTAGTAAGAAAAACCTGTTTATTCTTTATGAATCCTACTATACACATGAAATGGGGGAAATGTGATTGGTCTACGTTAAACTGGTCTATAATATGATTGGCCTACGTCGTCATGACGATTCCTGCAATGATAAGCTAGGACAAAAATGAAGTGGTAGATTGGTTGATGAAACTGTTTGTTTGTAAACATGTCCTTTCCTTATGTGCTGGGTTATTTCACTTCAAATTTGTGCGCCCTTTCTACCATCTTGCAAAAGAATGTAATGCTGCCATCTATATTGATTTACGATTACTATATAATTGTTTGTTCAACAACTACCCCGTTCAAGTCAATCACTATTCTACTCTAATTTAAAATAATTTTTGAGAAAAAATAAACTAAAGGCATGAAGGAAAGTTTCTATATTTAAAATATACACTTTTATCTACAACGTCAAATAATTTTGAAATTTTAAGATCTTTCTTTCATGTTCAAACAAGTAATAGAAATATTGTATTTTCCCCTCAAAATTTTTCATTATTTATTTTTTTCTCATTAAGTAATAAAAAGGCAAGAATGAAAGTTTCTATATTTAAAATATATACTTTTATCTACAACGTCAAATAATTAAAAACATTTGAAGACCTTTTCTTTATGTTCAAACAAGTAATAGAAATATTGCATTTTCAGCTCAAAAATTCTCATTATTTATTTTTTTCTCATTATGGAATAAAAGGTCAATTACTAAATTTTTCCGATCAGTTACTTATTATTCATTCTTAATTATAAATAATTTTGATAAAGTCTTTCCACTCCTAAGGCCAATAATGAAAATTTAAATTTCAAGCATGTAGACAAAACCTCGATCTTATATCAACTTTTAATGTAAGTTTTAATACTTAAATAAAGAATCCTGAAATCTATTATTTTACATTTACTCATAAATAAATATGATCTACTTGTATGCTAATTTTCATTAAAATCTATGACATGTCAGCCACAGCTGATTTGCTCATTTAGTATGGAATGACCCAAATAAAATTGCTGAAGTTTAGGTTTTATTTTTATTTTTGTTATAAATAGTTTCATTACTAAAACAAAAAAGTTTACAATTGAATCCATTTGGACACTACACTGTTAACTAGTATTTTAAAAACACAAATTGCACAAATTGTGCTTATTAGTTGCTAAAATCAGTGTAAAAATTGTTTTAAACTCATAAAAGAGCTAAAATCCTACATGTTTCGGCTTCAAACTTAAAGCCATCATCGGGGAAGAGGAACAACACAAACAAGAAAAGATCAGTAGTCGTTTGTGTTGTTCCTCTTCCCCGATGATGGCTTTAAGTTTGAAGCCGAAACATGTAGGATTTTAGCTCTTTTATGAGTTTAAAACAATTTTTACACTGATTTTAGCAACTAATAAGCACAATTTGTGCAATTTGTGTTTTTAAAAAAAGTTTACTTTTACAATGTAGTGTTAATTATTGTAAGGCTTAATGTACAACATGTAATTTTTTTACTTTATTTGAAATATAAAAAATAATTCTTTTCTTTCTGCTCGTATTGGTGGTGGTGGTGCGTGGGGAAGGGGGATGACACCATTTACATCCGCCCCGGGTGTCATCCATCCTAGCTATGCCACTTGTTACACGTTTTTGATATGTCTTCGAGAGATTTTTATTCGACATTTATCTGTATTTTTAATGATATTTTACCCATTTATAAGTTATTTCATTAATTTAAATAACAATAACAACCTTAAACGGCGCGCCATGATATTAAAACAGAAAAAGCGTTGAAAAAATATCGCTACGCATAGCTACGCACACAAGATACGTCTGAACTGACGTCATAAACACTTATCCATCAGCCGAGGGGGATAATTAAGAAAAATATTGTAAATAAATAAATATTTAAGGTTACTTTTTTTCTGTTTTCATTAATGTTATTATAAATTTTATTGTTTAAAGTTACTGACAGTTCGACATTATAGTGAGTGGGGATTTAGATTCCAATGGTAACATTCTTCCATTGGTTTTTTGGGCATTAGAGTTTGGCGAATAATTTGGCGATACTTTTTAGGTAGATTTCGTAAGAAATACCTATTACATTCTCACCTAAGTTGGAAATTTTGAAAAAATTTTGCAGATCTACGCCGATCATGACTCCCAGAACCCAAAACCACCCCCAGTTCAAAACTTTATATATCTATCTATCTATGTCACTTTTTTCTGACTACGATAACTGGAAAAATTCTGCATAAATCTCTTCCAAACTAATACATAAAATCAAGGGTAATAAAATGTCGGTCAAGTTCGTTAATGGGCAAAATCGAACCAAGGAGGGGGGGGCTTTTTGTGAAAACAGAAAAACCCTCATAATTTCTTTATTTTTATACGTATCGAATCCGTTTAAAGTTATTAATACTTCTAGGAAAAAGGCCAAAAATTTATGTATGATAGATTTTTGATATAATTAAAAATGTACCCAAGGGGGGGAAAAAGGGGGGTTTTAGAAGAAAAAAAATCATAGCTTCGTCAATTCACAAGATATCAAATCCGCGTAAATTTATTATTAATCCTCTTAGTATTATCTAAAACTTTTATATTGACAAGTTTTTTATAGGACCAACCGTTATAGCAAAAAAAAATTAAAAACAAAAAAAGTCCCTGCCGGCTCCGCCTGCAAACAAGTTATTTTTCGAAGTAGGCGGTTCCAACTCCCGCATCTTTTCGAAACTGATACATAAAATCAAGGGGCATAAAATCTCGGTCAAGTTTGTTAATGGGCAAAATCGAACCCGGGGGGGGGATGGGGGGCTTTTTGTGAAAACAGAAAAAAAAACATAATTTCTTAATTATGATACGTATCGAATCCGTTTAAAGTTATTATTACTTCTAGGAACAGGGGCAAAAACTTATGTATGACAGAATTTTGATATAATAAAAAATTGCCTTAAGGGGGGGGAGGGAAAGGGGGTTTTAGAAGAAAAAAAATCAGAACTTCGTCAATTCTCAAGATTTCAAATCCGCTTAAATTTATTATAAATCCTCTTAATATTATCCAAAACTTTTATATTGACAAGTTTTTTATAGGACCAACCGTTATAGCAAGAAAAAATTAAAAACAAAAACATCCCTGCCGCCTCTGCCTGCAAACAAGTTATTTTTCGAAGTAGGCGGTTCCAACTCCCGCTTTTTTTCGAAACTGATACATAAAATCAAGGGGCATAAAATCTCGGTCAAGTTCGTTAATGGGCAAAATCGAACCAAGGGGGGGGGGGGGGGGGGGATGGGGGGGACTTTTTGTGAAAACAGAAAAAAACCCATAATTTTTTAATTATGATACGTATCGAATCCGTTTGAAGTTATTATTACTTCTAGGAGAAGGGCCAAAAATTTATGTATGACAGATTTTTGATATAATTAAAATTTGCCTTAAGGGGGGGGGGGGGAGGGAGGTTTTTGAAGAAAAAAACTTTTATATTGACATGTTTTTTATACGACCAACTCTTATAGCAAAAAAAAAAAATCCTTGCTGGCTCCGCCTGCAAACAAGTTTGGTTTCGAAGTAGGCAGTTCCAACTGCAGCATCATCGCAAAAAGGTCATTTCTTCCGCAATTCCCGACAAACAGGCGCCCCACGGTCTGCGTCTTCGAAATCTACCTGTGCCTGTAGGCCGAGCCGTCAGGGATTTTCTTTTTTTACTGGAAAGTTTTACGGTATAATGGAGAAGTACCGAAAATTGTTTTCAGTAAGACGTTTTAAATGTATCATTTCTCTTGCATTCCAAGGCGAAAACACACGTGAAAAAAGTAACCCCACCCAATGATGTAACTTTGTGACATCTTTAAACATAAATTTCTCGGTTTATATTAAAAATTTAGATTGACGCAATACGTCGTAATGTAGGAAAATGATATATCAATGTTTAGCAATAGTCAGTTTTGGGTAACTTATAAAACAGACGGGCTGGTGTGAGAAAAATCTCAAAATGTGTCACAAAGTATAGTTATCTCTTAAATTCATGTTTTACTTATTCGTGTATTTGTTCATCTGCGAAGTTAAATTTAGTTTGGCAATTCCGATATGGAATATTACGCCATAACAAACAAAGCTGAATTATTTACATTGTTTTAAGTGGAAACGGATTAATCTTCCGTACTTGGGTTGCAAGTGCATATAAAAATATTCATGGTTGAAATATTTTTAAACTATAAAATCAGTAAATTGAGATACAATTTTCAATCATATTGCATTTGAAAGCACATATTTTTCCTATTCGACAATGCAAAAAGTGAAATTGTGAAATGTTTAGAAGTTTCAATAAGACTGATAACTCATGCGTCAATTCAACAATCTGGGAAACGCATAACACATTGGAAAAACAATTTCAGCGATTACCATCTACAACAGGGGTTTCAAACTGTGGCCCGCCCGATACCACTAAAATTTTATAGTAATTTTTTCCTTATCTAATCTTCGAATTTCTGCGATTGAAGAAGTTGACTATTTCTTTTAAAAATTAGTGCTATCTGGCGGGCAACAGTTTGATACCCTTGATCTACAATAAGGAAAATATTCGAATTTTTTTGTGCAGTCCTGCATAGGATCTATAGATTTGTATACATACTATAATACATAATATGTAAGAATTTAGTTGATTTCGGAAACGCATAAAACAATTGAAAACTCCCCTTCAGCAATTTCCTCTAGTAAGCTAAAATTTACTGGAAATCTTACATACAGTATATGATCCTATATGCCGTATATGATAATAAGAATTTAAACAAACCAAGTACAGGGGTCGATGCAAGTTTTTTTGCTTGGGGCCCATTTTGTGGAAATTAAAAGTTATTTTTGTGAAAATTATCATATTTTTGTGAAATTTATCATATTTTTGTGAACTTTATTATATTTTTGTGAAAAATAACATTTTGTTATGAAAGATAATTTTGTTTGATGAATGATTAAATGATAAATAAAAATATATAGAAAAATCTATATAACACGAACGTCAAAATTCACCTTAACAAATTTTATAAACACAATGTAAACACATTGATAAATTTCGTTACTACCGAGGTGCAATAAACCAAATCACAGTTTTAAAACATTAAAGCTATTAGATCTAATAGTTTTAATGTTTTAAAACTGTGATTTGGTTTATTGCACCTCGGTAGTAACGAAATTTATCAATGTGTTTACATTGTGTTTATAAGATTAAATGATAATAAGAATTTAAACATACCAAGTACAGGGGTCGATGCAAGTTTTTTTCTTGGGGCCCATTTTGTGGAAATTAAAAGTTATTTTTGTGAAAATTATCATATTTTTGTGAAAGTTATCATATTTTTGTGAAATTTATTATATTTTTGCAAGAAATTTATCATATTTTTGTGAAATTTATCATATTTTTGTGAAAAATAACATTTTGTTATGAAAGATAATTTTGTGAAGTGGACTATTTTATCAAGAGGAATTTTATGAAGGGAATTTTTTATCAAGAGTAATTTTGTGAAAGGGCCTTTTTTATTAAACGGAATTTTGTGAAGGGGTCTGTTTTATTAAATGGAATTTTGTGATGGGTCCTGTTTTATTAAACGGAATTTTGTGAAGGGCCATGTTTTATTAAATGGAATTTTGTGAAAGGGCCCTAAATAGGCCCCAATTTTATCCTGGATTGACCCGTGAAGTAATATGCAAAAAATTAGATTAATTTTAAAATGCATACCAACTTGGTAACGCAGTTCGAGAAATTATTGCTCATAGGCGGTAATGTGATGGGATTTTTTTTTTTTTCATTCTCTGTAAATGAACGAAAAATGCAATACAAAATGCATTCTATAACAAGCATCTTGTAGTGCCCCTCAGTCATGTATTAAATATAGTTCAGCTGGAAAATGCATGTTTGTTCAATTACAGAAAATCTTAAGCAATTCACGCTCATGCGATTAATATTTACGAATTATTTTATATAGCCCTGAATATGATCTATATAATTTATACACACAATGTAGTATGCCAAAAATTAGTTACACTTATAAACGCATGCCACAACAGAAAATACACGTAAAGCATTTATTGCCATTACTTAATACTGTAACCGTAATCTTTTGTGTGCCCCTCTAAATAAACGATAACTATTAAGCACGTCAAATTCTACAGTAAGCGTTTTGTAGTGCGCCTCAATAATGTACATAAATTTCATTTTTTTTAAATAGTAAAACATTATTAAAATACGTTGCAAACAACCCCCCCCCCCCTCCGCCATCAGATAGACAGTTATATAAACAAATTATTTTGTGTGATCCTGTAAATGAATGATAAGATCTTGGCACTCCATATTCAACAGAAATCACATTTTTTATTGCGCCTCAGAAATAAATACATATGAATTTAATTACGTTTGAAATATAATTCACATTGTCAAAATAGACCGCAAACGCATTTTAGCCATAAGAGACTTCTTTTGAGTGCCCTTGTGAACGGACTATAAATGCTACAAACTTCATTTTCAATACCGAACATGCAACGATGAATCACGATAGCAAGTACGCACACACACAGATACAGGGTTTGTAAATATCATGATATTTTCGAAAATATAAAAAATATCCGATATTTTGATATATATCGGATATTTTCGATATATATCTGATATTTTGAAAATAGTTAACTGACTGCTGATAATAAATATTTTCAAGGAATAATATAGATTAGAAACTAAAATATATTGCACTTAACATGAAAGCTTAAACAATATACTAAAACTGCCTCCCCCCCCACTTTTTTTTTTTTTTTTTAACAAAACTGAAGATTAACTAATCAACAAAATAGAAACAATTTGCTTTATACACTTATAATAAAACAACTATAAGATTCAGTATCAACTATCAAGAAATTGGAAATTTATAAAACAAAAAAATTGATAGTTTTTTTTTTTTTTTTTTTAATGGAAAAATGTCAGCTTATTTTTTTATTCCCTAACATGTTGCACAATTTAAGCTCAACAACACCAAAAACAGAAATTTATTTTTTTCTAATGAAGCTGTATAGAACTGATTATCTAAATGAGACAGTTAATCTTTCTATATCTGTCCTAAATAAGTTATGTCCTACATAATTATTAGTCCCATATAATCTACATTTAAAAATAAAAACTTCAAACAAAGCTGGAATAAGATTTTTTTTTTTCTTTAACTAGAAAAGTCACTGCCAGAGACAAATGTTCTTTATCTACAGAATGGAACAGTCAATATTAGTTGAAAATTTCATTTACACTTGTTTTGACTTAAAATATCAAAAATATCTTGCACAGTGATATTTTGAAAATAAATATCAAATAATGTGAAAATATCGAAAATGTCAAACATCTTGATATTTTGAAAATAAACATCGGATATATATCATGATAGATATCATGATATATATCCATTGATATATATCAACGAACCCTGCACAGATATACATACCTATTGCCGTTATATCGTACAAGTGTAAAGATTTCCGTTTCAAAACGCCACAGTTAACTACACAAGAAAATCACTTATCAACAAATAAAAAGTTATATATGAAAATTAATAACAGTACACTTTAAGGGTTATAAATAAATTTTGATAACCAGATCTACTAGTTTCGTACACGCAATCGGCAACATTCTCAAGAACAATAATGATAAAGAAACTATTTTTTCCAAAAATGAGAACAATTATATTGATCTTGAGAATACCGCCGATTGTTTGTACGAAACTAGTAGATCTGTTTATTAAAAGGTATTTATGAGCCTTTAAGTATACTGTTGTCACTTTTAGCAATATATTTTTATTTATTGGTAAGCAATTAAGTAACAAATTTGAGAAAACTTCGTATTGCATAACATATTTCTCAAACACAGTGTATTTGAGACCTTGAGGAAATAAAGGCGATTTCGGAAAACACAACTCAACTTAACAGAATTAGCAACGTAAATTAACGCATCCAGTATCATTATCCACAGTTTTTGACTTTTCAGATAATTACGGGCGAACTCTAGTTTCAGTTTGTGGAGTAGTACGCACATTCGGGAAGAAACAAATCAGACCACCCCATATGACAGAATTCTTTATTACAAAATTCAAAACTGCACGGTATTTCACCAGTGTGGCAATCAATATGGTGCATTAAGGGGTTACATACAGCGGCGAAAAAATTGATATATTTTGGAAATATTTTATTAGGAAGGGAGTAATTCTTTATTAGAAAAGTCACTGCCAGAGACAAATGTTCTTTATCTACAGAATGGAACAGTCAATATTAGTTGAAAATTTCATTTACACTTGTTTTGACTTAAAATATCAAAAATATCTTGCACAGTGATATTTTGAAAATAAATATCAAATAATGTGAAAATATCGAAAATGTCAAACATCTTGATATTTTGAAAATAAACATCGGATATATATCATGATAGATATCATGATATATATCCATTGATATATATCAACGAACCCTGCACAGATATACATACCTATTGCCGTTATATCGTACAAGTGTAAAGATTTCCGTTTCAAAACGCCACAGTTAACTACACAAGAAAATCACTTATCAACAAATAAAAAGTTATATATGAAAATTAATAACAGTACACTTTAAGGGTTATAAATAAATTTTGATAACCAGATCTACTAGTTTCGTACACGCAATCGGCAACATTCTCAAGAACAATAATGATAAAGAAACTATTTTTTCCAAAAATGAGAACAATTATATTGATCTTGAGAATACCGCCGATTGTTTGTACGAAACTAGTAGATCTGTTTATTAAAAGGTATTTATGAGCCTTTAAGTATACTGTTGTCACTTTTAGCAATATATTTTTATTTATTGGTAAGCAATTAAGTAACAAATTTGAGAAAACTTCGTATTGCATAACATATTTCTCAAACACAGTGTATTTGAGACCTTGAGGAAATAAAGGCGATTTCGGAAAACACAACTCAACTTAACAGAATTAGCAACGTAAATTAACGCATCCAGTATCATTATCCACAGTTTTTGACTTTTCAGATAATTACGGGCGAACTCTAGTTTCAGTTTGTGGAGTAGTACGCACATTCGGGAAGAAACAAATCAGACCACCCCATATGACAGAATTCTTTATTACAAAATTCAAAACTGCACGGTATTTCACCAGTGTGGCAATCAATATGGTGCATTAAGGGGTTACATACAGCGGCGAAAAAATTGATATATTTTGGAAATATTTTATTAGGAAGGGAGTAATTCTTTATTAGAAAAGTCACTGCCAGAGACAAATGTTCTTTATCTACAGAATGGAACAGTCAATATTAGTTGAAAATTTCATTTACACTTGTTTTGACTTAAAATATCAAAAATATCTTGCACAGTGATATTTTGAAAATAAATATCAAATAATGTGAAAATATCGAAAATGTCAAACATCTTGATATTTTGAAAATAAACATCGGATATATATCATGATAGATATCATGATATATATCCATTGATATATATCAACGAACCCTGCACAGATATACATACCTATTGCCGTTATATCGTACAAGTGTAAAGATTTCCGTTTCAAAACGCCACAGTTAACTACACAAGAAAATCACTTATCAACAAATAAAAAGTTATATATGAAAATTAATAACAGTACACTTTAAGGGTTATAAATAAATTTTGATAACCAGATCTACTAGTTTCGTACACGCAATCGGCAACATTCTCAAGAACAATAATGATAAAGAAACTATTTTTTCCAAAAATGAGAACAATTATATTGATCTTGAGAATACCGCCGATTGTTTGTACGAAACTAGTAGATCTGTTTATTAAAAGGTATTTATGAGCCTTTAAGTATACTGTTGTCACTTTTAGCAATATATTTTTATTTATTGGTAAGCAATTAAGTAACAAATTTGAGAAAACTTCGTATTGCATAACATATTTCTCAAACACAGTGTATTTGAGACCTTGAGGAAATAAAGGCGATTTCGGAAAACACAACTCAACTTAACAGAATTAGCAACGTAAATTAACGCATCCAGTATCATTATCCACAGTTTTTGACTTTTCAGATAATTACGGGCGAACTCTAGTTTCAGTTTGTGGAGTAGTACGCACATTCGGGAAGAAACAAATCAGACCACCCCATATGACAGAATTCTTTATTACAAAATTCAAAACTGCACGGTATTTCACCAGTGTGGCAATCAATATGGTGCATTAAGGGGTTACATACAGCGGCGAAAAAATTGATATATTTTGGAAATATTTTATTAGGAAGGGAGTAATTCTTTATTAGAAAAGTCACTGCCAGAGACAAATGTTCTTTATCTACAGAATGGAACAGTCAATATTAGTTGAAAATTTCATTTACACTTGTTTTGACTTAAAATATCAAAAATATCTTGCACAGTGATATTTTGAAAATAAATATCAAATAATGTGAAAATATCGAAAATGTCAAACATCTTGATATTTTGAAAATAAACATCGGATATATATCATGATAGATATCATGATATATATCCATTGATATATATCAACGAACCCTGCACAGATATACATACCTATTGCCGTTATATCGTACAAGTGTAAAGATTTCCGTTTCAAAACGCCACAGTTAACTACACAAGAAAATCACTTATCAACAAATAAAAAGTTATATATGAAAATTAATAACAGTACACTTTAAGGGTTATAAATAAATTTTGATAACCAGATCTACTAGTTTCGTACACGCAATCGGCAACATTCTCAAGAACAATAATGATAAAGAAACTATTTTTTCCAAAAATGAGAACAATTATATTGATCTTGAGAATACCGCCGATTGTTTGTACGAAACTAGTAGATCTGTTTATTAAAAGGTATTTATGAGCCTTTAAGTATACTGTTGTCACTTTTAGCAATATATTTTTATTTATTGGTAAGCAATTAAGTAACAAATTTGAGAAAACTTCGTATTGCATAACATATTTCTCAAACACAGTGTATTTGAGACCTTGAGGAAATAAAGGCGATTTCGGAAAACACAACTCAACTTAACAGAATTAGCAACGTAAATTAACGCATCCAGTATCATTATCCACAGTTTTTGACTTTTCAGATAATTACGGGCGAACTCTAGTTTCAGTTTGTGGAGTAGTACGCACATTCGGGAAGAAACAAATCAGACCACCCCATATGACAGAATTCTTTATTACAAAATTCAAAACTGCACGGTATTTCACCAGTGTGGCAATCAATATGGTGCATTAAGGGGTTACATACAGCGGCGAAAAAATTGATATATTTTGGAAATATTTTATTAGGAAGGGAGTAAAATTAATTGAAAAACTAATATAATTCTATTTGTTTTTTATTGCTTCAAGTATTCCAAAAAAATTTTTTTCGTTAAATTTGGTCACATATTACGTCAGAAACCTGTAGCCACGTTGACCGTATCAAAATATCTGGGCTCGATGGGCAGCATCCCAACTTCCTATTGAAACAAAAAATGAGTAAAATCTCAGTTTCTTCTTGTAAAATAAGGTTGTAAACTAAGGGCCAAGTTTTTAAAAATAAAAAAAATGCGCTATTTTGAAGAAAAAAAAATCATTTTTCGTCTTAAATTTTGAACTTTAAAACTTATTGAAAATATATAAAAAATTCAAAAAAATGGCTCGATGGCGCTTAGCCAATTTATTTATGCGTAGATCAGCGCAAATGTCTCTATATTAAAAAAAAAATTAACGAATTGGAAATGGACCAATAAAATTCTGCGTAGATCTTCTGCCTTTTTTTTCTTTCCATTGTTGTGAGAATAAAAGAGAAATAATAAATATTAAAGACAAGTGGCTTTTAGGCCGAATTTTTTTATTTGCAAGTTAAATTTCGGTAAAAATATCTATCTGCGTGCACTTTATTTTTATAAGTGAATAAAAATTTATATTTATTGTGACGTCACGGGAATATTGTCCATTGGGTTTATTTTATGAGTATGCATTTGTTGATGCCATTTTTTCATTACAATTAAATACAAGACATATTTTTATTTCATACATGGTGTTTGGAAATGTGCCAAACGATTTGGAAATGGACCAAGGACGATCTGCGTACATCTTCCCGGCTTTTTTTTTTTCTTCTAGAAAATAGGAATTGCTACGCGATATCGAACGGAATCGCGAAGCGATTATGCGGGGGGTATGGGGTTGGAGATCGTAGCGAGCAGTTGTATAAAAAAAATTAAAAATTGATCAAATTATCATGCTGCCCATGTTTAAAACTGTTATTTGCAGAAAATCACATTTAAAGTTTTAAGAAAAAAATATACTGATACATATATTTTTAAACTTACACTTAATTTGCTATTCCTGGCCATACTGTGAACCCTCCTGTGGCATCTAAAGCTTCAATAAGGGAGTAGAATCTTTTCGGCAACGTATGTAACCCCTTAAGTGGATTTTTTTTTTTTTTTTTTTTTTTTTAAACTAAAAATTTTACTGCATATCTCACAAATAAAAATTTCTTGATTTGCATGTTCCTGAAGATAGTTTTTCAAATTCAATTTATTTAGCATATTTTCTGCAACATATGCTAGAAACTTACACTCTTAAAATTTACTTCACAGGCTTTAAACTACACTATCATGAATTTTCCGCAGATGAATTTTCAACTTATTTTTTTCGGTGAATCCTTTGTTGCAAAAATCACAAATGAAAGGTTTTTCGCCAGTGTGACAGCGAATATGCCTCCCTAAGCTTTTTTTATGAATAAATTTACTACATATTTCACACATAACAATATTTCTTTTTTCGTGATCACTAAGATGGTTCATTAAACTTTCTTTATTAGCATATTTTCTGCTGCATATTTCACACATATAAGGGTTTTCAACTGAATTATGATGAATTCTGGACTGGTGAATTTCCAATGATCTTTTATCACCTAATCCTTGATTGCAAAGTTCACAACTGAAAGGTTTTTCTCCTGTGTGACAACGAAAATGTCTCATTAAGTTACCTTTCTGAGTGAAAGTTTTACTGCAAAATTCACACTCAAAAAGTTTTGTTTCTGCTTGATGTGAGTGAATTTGATGAAGATGGTACTTTAAGCTCAATTCATTGGTATATTTTCTGCCGCATACATTACACATAAAAGGCTTTTCAACTGCATTATTATGTATTTTCAACTGATGAACTTTCAAGGTTTTTTTCTCGCGGAATTTTTCATTGCAAAATTCACAATTGAAAGGTTTTTCTTTAGTGTGACAACAAAGATGGTTCGTTAAGTAATTTTTCATAGGAAAAGCTTTACTGCATATCTCACATATAAAACGTTTTTCATTTGTGTGAATATGAAGATGTCGATTTAAGTACTTTTTACAAGTAAATTTTTTACTGCATACTTCGCAAGCAAATTGTTTTTCTTCATTATGTACGCCTTTTGAATTTAATGAATTCATATTTTACAAGTAATATACTCTATATTACGCGAGATTTACTTGCGTGCATTTATATTGACGTGTTTTACGCCAAATCTTCAACAGAATTATAGAAATGTCGATTATTTGAGAGATCTTTACGTATTTTTGTCTATAATTTTTAGTTATTGTTTTTATACCTTTTTTCATTTATGTAATCATTAGTTAATAAAAACTTAGCAGATAATTAAAAATCCAATTTTTACAAATTAATTGTTTTTCTATATTATATACGACTTTTGAATTTAATGAATTCATATGTTACAAGTAATGTACTTTACATTACGTGTGATTTATTTGACGTTTTTTATGCTAAATCGTCTATAGAATTACAGAAATGGTGATTATTAAAAGTATTTTTTTGTAATTTTGTATATAATTTTTAGATACTGATTTTATATATATATATATATATATATATATTTTCATTTGAGTAATCCTTAGTGAATAAAATCCTAGCACATGACCAAAATTTTAATCATTTTTACAACATACTTAATTTTAACATCAGGACAAAATTGTTTGAATTTAATTTTCACGTAAATGGCATTTTTGTATCCAATTTTATTTGATTTTTAGATTCATTTTCTTTTGATTACTTCATAAAATAAATTTTACACAACGTATAACATTACTGCTGCACATTAAAAACAATGTCTTCAATCAGTGTTTGTTAATTCATAAAGTATTAACAAGCATAAGGTTATCTTTTCAGATCTTGAAAAAAATCTCCTGTTCTACAGACAAATGAAGATCTATCTTTCCGAGAATAACTTCACTAAAAGTTTGATAACGAATAATTCTCTTGTATAGAATAAGAAATGTATGATGAATCATCTTAACAAACTTGTTATGTGGCACTTTAATAAAACTGATATATTATCCTTGTTGTTAAAATCAAGAAAAAATTTTAGCAAACCCTTCAGAAAAATAATCACCATAGATATTTTTTTAAATCATAGAATTTCTTTATATATGAGTGCCATACTTTTAAAGCAAAAAGTTCCTTTGCTCACCACAGATCTATTGTTTACTTTTCTAATTAGTAATTACAGCACTGATTGACAATTTCAACAATTAAGCCTATCTAGCTTTATATATATCAAAAACCAAAATATTTTTGAGAGGTCATCGTCCTTCATTTTGTTGAAACAAATTATGTCATGATCTGCAATAAAGAAATGATACCATCATTACATAGTTTTGGATTTTATAAAAATATAATTATGAAACAAATTTCCAATTTCATCAAGTACAAATTTTATTAAACATAAATAAAATAGTGTTATGTTTATGGCAAAGAATCCTTTATTCCGTTTAAAACGGAGTCCTGTATTAAAAAATTCACAACTGAAAGTTTTTTCTTTTTTCAGTGTGAGAACGAATATGGCTCATTAAGTATTATTTCGGAGTAAAAACTTTACTACACATCTCACATAAATAAAATGTTTTTCATTTCATTCCCATCAAATATTTAAACACTCGAAAATACCCTCAAAATATTGAAAATAAAACTAATAGATGTCTAAAAATACTCTTAAAAAGACTTACAGAATATACAGAAGACATGCATACTCTTATGGGTGAATTTGAATTTTATAGACATCTTCATGTGGGCATTGCATCTCGTTTATTTATGTATGTTATTTGTATTAAGTCGACGCCTGTTCGTCAAGCAATGCAAAAAATAATTTTTTTTGAAATTTATATAATTTCCAATTAATTATAATAAATATTTAATGAAACTGAGGCATTTTAAAACACTTTCTTAAATGACGCTGTAATCTCGGCAGGGATGAATGTCTCTGACGGTGAAAATGATGTCAGATTTGAAAGAAAAAATGCATTCTCATATCGTGACCTACGTTTAACGTAGGTCACGCTCATATAGACTCTAAAAGTGTGATGGCATACGGTAGAATTGATTCAAATAAGCAACCTATTTCTGAGTAGGTTTTCCATTGTGTGAAGGAGTTACTTGCAGGAAAAGCGTAGCAACAGCCAGGAAATGCATAGCAACAGTTTGTTAGGAAATCCCAATGACGTCATGAGCTTTAGAGTCTATATAAAACTAAAATATTTTAGTATACGATTTTGTCAATATGACATCCTATCCACTGGTCTTTAGTTTCAATTCAACAAATCCAAATTCAGCGCTGGAGCTATTTTAAAATACAGCACGATCTTTCGGCCAATATATGAATAGCAATGGTCATTGGTTCGTTTAACGGTCACGTGATGCATCCGCAAAACAGCTTTTTCATTAAGAGTTTCTTTAAACACAGCAGAAAAACATGTTTACGTTTCCTTAACTTACCAAGCGTCAGAGAGATATTCAATTTTTCACGTCGAACGAACTTTAGATGATGATTGTCGATTTAAATTAAACTATCTTGCAATCATGTAGTGTTTTTCTAAGAATTTTTTAAAATAAATTTAAGCCATGCTGTACAATATTATAGTCTTAATGAACGAAGTTTTTAAGTAATTGTGCTTCCAAGGTAATTTTTTAGTTAATTATTTTAAATTTCAAAAAATTGTAAATTCCATAATGCTGAAATGATATATGCCCATTGGTAGCACCAACTAAATGCATTTTTAATTGTGTTTTCAACGAGGTTTTCAATAGCTTTTTTTTTTTACATTAAATTAATTAAAAAAATTTCGCATGTTAAAATGAATTATGATAGTATTAATTTTGGCTAGTTTCTGTAAAAAATGGCGAGCAAGTGAAGTGAGCTGGGTCCGCGTAGCGTTCCCAATGTGAATTGCATCGCAATTCACGGGAGTTGGGAAGCGTTAGCGAGCAGGGGGTAGAACCCCCTAGTATATATTAATCTCTTTGATCTTAAAACAATCTAATTAATTCAGCATTTGTTTGTATCCGTGTAATATTTTATAACAAAGTTTCAAAACGAAATTAATCATCACAAATAAGTAAATGAACAATTAAAATACGAATGTATCAGAAATACTGAAGAACTACGCGCTTAAACACTGAAATAATCATAATCACAAAGCTTGCCATAAATAGTAAAATTTCACGATTAACCGCAGGTATGTGGATAATACGAAGGTGATGACAAGCTACGCCGCCGAATCTAGATTCTGTGAATCCATACGGAGACTCGACCAGAGAGGGCCGGTTTACCCGGGGGCGTGTGTCGCCTGCGCCTCTCCAACCTTTCCCAAATGAGTGACGACAGAAGTCGATGCGACATACGGTGGAATCCAAAAACAGAGGGCGAACGCTGAAATGATCCGACGGCTTCGTAGCCGGAACCCTAAAGAGGGAACCGGGTCTTAGGCAGGCCCTGACTATCACACGGGAACCCGGGGCCCATGCCCTGGGCAGTAAATTTCTGAGAGGCATGACATTTTTCACAATTTCATCTAAATTTCCATTAAAAAAATCATTTTGTCAACATTTCTTTTAGGACTGTTGTATCAGCTTAATTTTATCATTTAATATTAATAACATCATTATTAAGTAGACTTCTTATCATTGTTTTCTAGTAATCGATGTTCTGTCTTTTTTTTCTAGTCATTCTATTTTATCATATTGCCCATTTATTCGAAAAGAGACACAACTGAAAAAGTTTGATATTTGAGATTAAAAAAGATAAGTATATAATAATAATATAATACGATAAAATGACAAAAATATATCTCAATCTATGGTTAAAAAGATACATTTCAATAAATAGAAAAAATATTTTATTTTTATTCCTGGAACCGTTTTTGAATTTTCCGTTAAATGTAATTTTTTGAGTTGACACTTTTTGAATAAGCGTGCGATATGTAAAATAAAAAAAAAAAATTAAATAACACGAGTAAATCAATCAATCTAGGGGGGGGGGAGGGGACACGAAAAATTGAAAGTGCTCTGGACACAAAAACTTGCTAGTCGAGCCCTGGTCTTAGGCCATTCTCAGCCATTTTTTAAGATAAAGCAAAAACAAAAAAAATGTTCCGGAATCCATGTATCACGTTCTAACACCTAACGGAAACAACTTTTTCAATTTATAATTTTTTATACATCTTTTTGAATTAATTTTTTTTTCAAATTTAACTGGCCGCCATTTTAAAACAAGATGGCGCATGAAGCTGGCCAACGAACTCGGTCAAGACCTTCGTATGTTCTGTACACGTGATCAGTCACATTCATATCGGTTCATAAATACGAGAGTTACAGCATAACAAATGTCAGATTGTTTCAAAATCTCAGCAAACCTAGAATTTCAAACTACCATATCTCAGCAATTTTTTAAGATATAGCCAAAACAAAAAATATTTCAGAATCCTTGTATCACGTTCTAACACTTAACACAAACATTGTTTTCAATTTATAATTCTTTTGTACATATTTTTGAATTTTTAAAAATTTACACTTTTTTAACTGGATTGCCATTTTGAAACAAGATGGCGGATGAAGCTGACCAATGAACTCGGTCGAGACCTTGGTATGTCCTATACACATACTCAGTCACATCCAAATCGGTTCATAAATAATCACGAAAAACACGTAATGTCTGTCTTCCTGTGTGTCCTCTTTGTATCATCGAAAAGTGTATAGAGTTATGCATAGATTTGAATCAAACTTCATGCACATCATATTTAGTAGTTAGAGTATCATACTTGAAATTTATTCCGACAGAGCGAAAAATGTCGGGACCAGGATTCGAACTTGGGTACTTTGGCTTGCAATGCCAATGCTCTTCCTACTGAACTATTCCAACGATATCCTGGCTGGCATATTTCACTCTTATTTGTTGTACAAAGCTGCAAACTACAGCGATAATTTCATTCATCCGAGCTATAACTGTAGCATTTTACATGATGAATCTGAAATAACACGGAAACTCCAGTATACCATGTAATTAGTTCATAATGAACAGAGGAAAGCATTTTCAACTAGGTAAATTATACTCGGTACTTCTCCATTATCCCGTCGACCACTTTTCATAACAAAAAACTATCGCCAAACTGTAACGCCAAATAAACAAATGAAAAAAATTTGCCATTGGAATCTAAAAATAAATAAATAAATTAGTAAATAAAAATAAATAAATAAAAATAAATAAATAAAATAAATAATTGCAAGAAATTCGGAAAAACCCCACTCACCAATGTGTCAACTTAGTAAGCTTAAGCAATAAAATTTGCAATGTATTAATGAAAACAGAAAGAAAAATCTTGGATATTTAATCATTGACATTATTTTTCTTAATTATCCCTCTCGGCTGGTGAATAAATGCTTGTGACGTTAGTTGAAACTGATCTATTGTACGTAACTATGCATCGCTACATTTTTTCAATGCTTTTTCTCTTTTAATATCATGGCTCCGACGTTTAAGGACGCAACTGTTATTTTAATTGACGAAATAACTAATAAATCAGTATACATAACGAAAAATACAGGTAAATGTCGAATTAAAAGCCACTTGATGACATAGCAAACACATATAACGCTTCCAACGTCAAGTGAATGTATCGCTACGATCATGCATTTTTGGCTTTGGCGGTAGTTTTTTCTCATGAAAACTGGTCGAAGGGATAATGGAGAAGTACCTTATATTCAATGATTCGGCCAGCAGATCCCAGATGAAATTGCGGATATTCAGCCGGTAGGGGAAGCTGTAATAGGCATTTTAGTGCCATTTTCCTTATTGAATCACCTTTTTAAAATCACTGAAATACGTGTTTAACTATGTTTTAGCAGATTTGTTACCTTGAATTTCACGCTTTTAACTAAAACTGCTGTTGAGATAATAATTATTTGCACTACCCATTTTCACAGACACTATTTCATTTTCAAACACATAAACAAGCAGTTATATATATATATATATATATATATATATATATATATATATATATACAGTGGAACCCCGATTTTACGTAACCCGTTTCGTACGTTATCCCGCTTCCTACGTTATTTTTTGTCGGTCCCAGAAAATTCCTATTCCGATAATGTTAAAAGTACCTCGATTTTACGTTATTTACTCTTAGCGTTTCCCGCTTGGTACGTCATTTTAGGCGAAGTACCTCTGGAAATTTTATCTTTTTTCACTCATGGAAAATTTTTCAAAAGAACAAAAATGCTTTCCACTTGGTCAACTGGTTGTTTGTCACCAAAAACAGTTGAAAGTAACGAAGAACTATTATTCGTCTATCAGCACTAGACCAAACCTGCGTCACGTGATATCGGGGGGGGGGGGTGATTTCTTTTTACGTCGTACATTCATTTCAACCCGCAGTGGAGTAGCTTTTTTTTTGCTATCTCTTAGTGATTGCCAGTCAAAAGTAGGATGTCTAAAAGAAAATGTTTCTCTGTAGCCGAAAGGCAGAAATTATCGAAAAATCCAACGTTTCCAAAGGAACCAAAGTGGATCTCGTAAAATTGTTCGGTATCGCTTATTCCACGTTACAAACCATCCTAGAACAAGAGGTCTCTGTGGAATTAAAATCTGAAACACAGGGAAATTTGCCAAAGAAAAGAAAAACATTGGAAACCTCTCCTTTTGAGGAACTGGAAAAGATTTTGTACGAGTGGTTTAAACGAGTCCGCAGGGACCGATTTAGAAATTTGGGGGCCCTGGGCACAGATGCATATAGCCCTCCAACTCCCCCTCGCACAGATTCTTTTAATTAAAAAATTTAATATCGAAAGCAGTACTTATTAAGATAATCACTATTGACTTTGATAATTTCTTTAAAATATTAATTAAAAAAATTAAATATGATAATCATTAATTTACTTTTAAATAATTATTTGATAATTAGGAATTTTTAATTGAATTTTATAATAAACTGTGTGGTGCTGATTACCTTTCTCTATGCAAGTCCATATAGCTGGAATGATAAAGTAGGCAACAACTAATAATAAATTTACCGCAGTACCAAGCTATAATTATTTAAAATTTTAGCATATCCTATATTAATCAAACAACTTTTTCTTTCAAATACAAACTTAGTACGAAAAAAATAAAAAATAAATTTACACAAGTAACTAGCAGAACCACACGGCTTTGTCCATGTTAACCATGGGAGCCTTACATGCAAAATAAATAAAAATGAAATAATATGGCGATCAAAAAAATGGAGTTCTGTACATTACTGCACATAAATTGTTAAAAAACAATCAGCAAAAAGTGAAGTTACTTTGACATATAGACAATCTCTGAAAAACAGATTTTTCCATTTTAATTTTGTTTTTTGACAGTTAAAAGTGTTTTGGCCAATAATTTAAAAATCTTTAGTAGCATTTGGGGGCCCTGGGCCCGTGCCCCGAATGCCCTGCCGTAAATCAGGCACTGAGTCCGTGCTGCCAAGATTCCAATCAATGGCTCAATTTTGTAAGAAAAGGCTCTTGAAATTTCTTCTTGACTTGAAATGCAGAATTTCATGGCATCCAACGGTTGGATCGACCGATTCAAGAAGAGGTATAGTTTGTCTTACAAGTTTATTTGTGGTGAGGCAGATGGAGTAAATACTGCGGTTGTTGAGGAATGGATGGACACAAACTTTGCCTTCTCTTGTGTGTAATTATTCAAAAAAGACATCTTTAACGCAGATGAGACCGGATGGTTTTTTTAATCTCTTTCCTGATAGAACGTACACCGTGAAAAGAGAAACGTGGCACAGTTGGAAGCTATCAAAAGTGTAATTAACAGTTTTGTTATTACGGAACTGAGAAGCTAACACCCTTTGTGATTGGTAAATCCAAGAAACCTCGATGCTTCAAAAGCATTAAAAGTTCGCCGACAGATTCCAATGCCAACCACAATGCTTGGATGACCCTAAATCTTTTTGAAGATTTTGTAAGAAAATTGATTATAAAAATGAACTTACAAAAGCAAAAAATAATTTTATTCGTAGACCAGTGCACACATGTTAATCTGAATTTAAAGAATCTGCGTATAGAATTGTTCTCACCCAACTGTACCAGTTTACTTCAGCCATGTGACTTGCGAATAAACAGATCCTTCAAAATGCATTATAGAAAGAAACTGGTAAGAAAAGGCCATTTTTCACTTGATTCAGTTTAGCTTCAAGATGCTTAGAAACCAAAACTAAATGTGCTGGATGCATTTCATTTCATCTCATCGGCATCGAATCGTGTAGATGAAAAATGCATGTCAAATGCTTTTTCGAAAGGAGAATTTTCAAAATTCGAAATTAACAGTTGAAGCGCCGCCGGAAGAGCTCTCTATGGAAGACTACACAGAAGAGGATAAATTTATACTTGCAGACATCAATGTTGAGGAGTACATTGATTGCGATAAGGATGTTATTGCTACCACAGACATTCAGACTATTTCCGATTTGATTTCGCAATATTGAAGTGAGGATGATATTGATGAAGATCCAGAAGACATCGTGCCCCCATCGGCAGAGGCCATTGCGATTTTAAAAATTTTAAAGAAATTTTAACTGGATATGAAAATTAAGGGAAAAAAATTGCAAAAACTTGCATATATTGAAGATAGAGTATATGTGAAATTACACTTAAAAAGAAAACGCAATAAAGAATAACAGACTTTTTTTAAATGCTAATATGGTATTGGTAGGTTTATTTTTGTATAATTTGTTTTTTTGAAGTGTTTTTCTCTATTTGACCCCGATTTTACGTTTTCCCGTTTCGTACGTTTTTTTTTTGCTGGCTCCGTGAAAAACGTAAAATCGGGGTTCCACTGTATATATATATATATATATATATATATATATAAAGTTGGTGTTATGATAATGTTTCATTTATGGTTATATATATATATATATATATATATATATATGTCTAAAAGTCTTCAAAAATACTTTTAAAACTACACAAATTCAGAAACATGCAATGATATGATCAACACAAAAATAGATAACAGATGGCGCCATACGTTATGAAAAAAACGAAAATAGGGGTTTTCATCAGATTGACAGAAAACATAACATCAGTGACTGAAGATGCCTGAGAGCGACAGGTGAAAATATTTTTACTGTTTTACAATTTTTAACAGATTGACTAGTTTTGTGCAGTTTTAAAAGTATTTTTTAAGACTTTTAGACATGCACACTGCTTGTTTATGTGTTTGTAAATAAAGTAATGTCTGTGAAAATGGGTAGTACAAAGAAATATTATGTTAAAAATGACATTATGAACGATCATAGATTTTAAAAAAAACTGCTGTTGAGATATGGTGAAAAAAGGAAATCACCTAAAACATTTGACCCCCATTCAACCCACTTAGTGGTTGAATTTTTAAAATATCTGAAATACATGTTTAACTATTTTTTTAGTAGATTTGTTATCCTTATTTTACGCTGTTACCTAAAATTGCTGATTAGATATCGCGAAAAGGTGGAATCAGCGAAAACTTTCAAACACCTATTTAACTCCCTTAGTGGATGAATTTCTAAAATCGCTTGAAATACATATTTAACTATTCTTTAGTAGATTTATTATCCCGAATTTCATGCTCCTACCTAAAACTGCTGCTGAGATATGACGAAAAGACGAAATGTCCTAAAACTTTCGCACCCCCCCCCCCCCCATTTAATCCTCTTAAGATGGGAATTTTCAAAAATCCTTTCTTAGTGGGTGAATTACCTTACATTGTGTAAGGAACATGTCTTCCAAATTTCATTGCTCTAGGACCAGGGGTTGACGCTCGGCGATATTATGAGTCAGTCAGGACGTGTTCTTTTATAAGTATAGATTAAGTTAACTTTCAGTAATAGTTTCACTGAAAAATTCACACTCAAAAAGTTTCGTATCCGTATCTGTTTGATCTGACTGAATTTGACAAAGCTGGTTCATTAATTTTTTATTGCAAAATTCACAATTAAAAGATTTTTATTCAGGGTGACAACGGACATGCTACGTTAAATGATCATTCTGAGTAAAACTTTGTACAACATATCCCGCACATTAAGGGTTCTCGATCTGCAGGATTACGAAGCTAACCAATTAAACCAAATTCATTATCATATTTTTTGTTGCATATCTCACACATAAAAGGCTTTTCATCTGCTATATGATGAATTTTGAATTCCATTTTAACGCAGAATTCTTTATTTGAAAATTCAGAACTGAATTTTTTTTTATTAGTGTTGCAATCCATGTGGTCCATTAAGTGGACATTTGAGTAAATGTTTTACTGCATATGTCAGACATACAAATTTCTTGATTTCTATGTTCCTGAAGATGGTAGTTTAAACTCAGGCTTTACACCATGAACTTTCAACTGGTGAATTTTTAAGTCTTTTTTTTCACCGAATCCTTTATTGCAAAATTCACAAGTGAAAGGCTTTTCGCCAGTATGACAACGAATATGCCGCACTAAGTGTCTTTTAGGAGTAAATTTACTGCATACCTCACACATAACAAATCTTCCCTCTGCGTGATCAAGGAGATGGTTCATTAAACTTTCTTTATTAGCATATTTCCTGCTGCACATCTCACACGTATGAGGATTTTTATCTGCAATATAATGAATTTTCCGCTGATGGTTTTCCAATGATCTTTTTTCATTGAAACCTTTGTTGCAAAATTCACAACTAAAAGGTTTTTCTTCAGTGTGAAAACGAACATGCCTCATTAAGTTAGTTTTCCGAGTAAAAGTGTTACTGCAGAATTCACACTTAAAAAGTTTCTGTTCCTTTTGATCTGAGTGTTTACGAAGATGGTCCTTTAAACTCAATTCATTAGTATATTTTCTGCCACATATGTCACACATAAAACACTTTTCAACTGCATTATTATGCATTTTCAACTGATGAATTTTCAAACCTTCCTTAAAATGAAATTCTTTATCGCAAAACTCACAAATGAAAGGTTTTTCTTCAGTATGACGACGAATATGTTTCGTTAAAGAACTTTTCAGATTAAAAGCTTTACTGCATATCTCACATATAAAAGGTTTTTCATTTGTGTGAATACGAAGATGTCAATCTAAGTCCTTTCTCCAAGTAAATTTTTTACTGCATACTTCACAAACAAATTGCTTTTCTTTATTATATACAACAACTTTTGAATTTAAGGAATTCATTCTAGAATATGTTTTAACTAATATCTTACAAGTAATGCACTCTATATTATATGTGACTTACTTATGCGTGCATTTATATTGACGTGTTTTCTGCAAAATCTTCTGTATAATTATGAAAGAAATGTTTATATTTTTTGTTTATAAATTTTAGATACTGATTTCATACTTTTTTTTATTTCAATAATCACTAGTTAATAAAATATTAGCACATATTTAAAAATACAAGTTTGAAAACATATTTCATTTTAAAATTACTACGAAACGATTAAATTTTAAATTCCACGTAAATGCCTTTTCTGTATCCAATTTTATTTATTTTTTCGGTGTTTTTTCTTTTGATTACTTCAGAAAATAAATTTTATACTAAATAACTGTTTACATTAAAAACAATGTTCTCAATCAGTGTGTCTTAATTTATAAAGTATTAAGAAGCATAAGGTTATCTCTTCCCATCTGGGACAAATTTTCTGTTCTATAGACAAACGAAGCACTATCTATTCGAGAATAGAATAACTTAAGATACACTTAACACTAAAAGTTTGACAAGGATTCTCTTGTATAGAATAGGAAACAAATGATGGAATTATCTTAACAAAATATTTATGCAGTACTTTAGTAGGACTAATAGAGGACTAATAGATTGTCTTTGGTGTTACTTTGTTCACCACAGATCTATTTTTTACTTTTCTATTTAGCAAGAACAACACTGATGGCAGAATTCAACAGTTAGGCTTATCTCGCTTTATACCATAAACCAAAATATTTTTGAGAGGTCATCGTCTTTCATTTTGTTGAAACAAATTATGACATGAATCTGCAATAAAGAAATCATAACATCATTACGTAATTTTAGCTTTCATGAAAACACTGTTATTAAAAAAAACTTTCAATTTTATCAAATGCAAATTTTATTAAGAATATAAAATAGTGTAATATTTATAGCTAACCATTGCTCTCTCCGCTCTGAAAAAATAATTATACACTCGAAAAATACACTTAAAATAACGAAAATAAAAATGCTGGAAATTGAGAAATACCTCTAAAAAAACCATAAAGAATATATAGTCAACCATTGTACTATTATGGGTGCATTTAAATGTTTTATACATCTTCATGGGGTTGTTGCATCTCGTTTATCTATATTTGCGTGTTAGGTCCGCAATTGTTTGACAGGCTGTTCTATTCACCATTTACGTCAACTGCCGGTTAAGGAGTGAAATCTCCGGTGGAAAGCTTTATTTGTATTCACCATTAATGTGATTACAACGATCGTAGTTTAAGCCCACTAAGATTAACCCTTCGTTGCTTTCTCGATATTTTCGCGTGCAATGCAAATGTAACTCATTCTGCAATTACTGCGGCCACGCTGTTTTTCCCCATTTAACTAATAGTAATACTTTAAATACAATATTTAGGCTTTAAATTAGATCTTGGCCAACAAATGTCAGTAAATGTCCACTGATTATTTTGAATATGAGTCATTTCAGTAGCTGGTTTTAGAAGTACTTGTATTCATCTTTGTTCGCTATTTTCATATCAGAAGTGGCTTGCTGAAAGCGTTTAGCGAGTGACTGAACATATACTCCTGATGATTTACCAGATTCTGAAAGTGATATTAGTTGTTTTGAAGACAGTGATAATACTGATATAGATTGTAATTTATAACATACTTCTCGATATAACGATGGATCAGAAGACGACTTATTATCCCTGCAATGCTTTAGGCAGCGGTGCAAAACTGATCGTTTCTTCGTCTCATGCCTCATTTAAGTTTGGGTGCAATCAATCCAAGTATTTTGGAGTATTTTGAACTTTTTAATTGCTCTTTTCTCAGGGTCTAAATCTTTACAAAAATGTCTTTTCCAAAAAGGAATTACTTATTTTAATTCCCAAATGTATAGATTAGAAATATACAATAAAAAATATATACAATTTTTTAAATGTTTTTAATCCAAAAGTTGAGCAGTCCGAGAGAATTAACAGTAAATAATATTTGCGTGTTCCACTTATATGTAAAGTAGATGTTAAAGCAAGAGCATTAAAGTCTCGTAATGTAAATTCGCAATCCCTCTGATGCAAACCAACCAAGACCCTATCTTATCTAACTGGTTGTCCTAGCTTTTCTTTTATTGCATTTCAATCCAGAAACTGGGAGACGGTCATTGCTAGGTGTTAAACTATCATTTCATTCCTGTTGAGAGTGAGAGTGGAAACTATTAAGGATTTCTCAAATCCAAACTGGCTACTTTATAAAACATTTTTTAATTAATTTTTGTTCGCAAATGTATCAAATTGGCAGGTGCTCTTATTCAGAAACTTTGTAATCAACAGACGTTTTCCATTTCTTGATAAAAGCAGACGATCTTTCAGAAAATATTGTCAAAGTCGGCGTCTTGAACCGATTTCCCGACGCGCCAGCACAAAAAAGAGAAAAACGTGTCGCAAAGTGACACAAATCGCTTATAACTCGATAAGTAATTTAGTTATCAAAAAATGGAAACCACACTTCGATTCCAAATCGCTTTACTAATCAGGGCTGCCAATTTTATGTCCTTACATTCAAAAATGTGTCAGAAAGTTTCACGTTGTTGAGCAGGCCATTTGAGAATCACCTTAACTTAATTACTAGCAAAGCCTGCGGCTTTGAAATATGCGAAGTGGTATTTGGTGGTATTTTAGTGGTATCACAATAGTTTTGTTTGCAGTTTTCTTCAGAAAATTTTAATATTATTGAATATATTGAAACTTGAATTTTGTTAGCTACATTGTTTTACATCTGAGCCCGTCTTTTATTACAATAAAATAGTTTCATGGTTGGTAACAGCTTGAAATATATCTTTATACATTTATAAAAATACTAGCAAAACCTGCGGCTTTGCACGGCGTGGTTGTTGAATATATGAAGTGGTATTTGTGTGCTTACGTACATTAGGGAAAATTATACTGCGATAGGTAATTTAAATATTACTAAGTAAGTCCCATTTTGAGGAAACCTTGCTCTTGTACTGCATTAATTCAACACGATCTATATTATTAATGTTTGGAAAAAAATGTCTGTGTGTCTGACCTTCTGTACCTGGAAAATATTGCATTGCTTTTTGTGCGCAATGCATTTTCCACTTCCCCTCCTAATTGTGTCACCATCTCAATGCGTAACATTAAAGTTGAGTCTTGGACTTTTCTGCCCGGGCCACCAACCTTATGTTTTTATTGGAGCCCTGGGGTCCTTTATAAAGCATTTCTTTAAAAAAATTTCTAATGATTAATTTATATCCTATGCTTAATTTCGACTAATTGAAGATCTAGAGTGATAAGTACTAACACCTTTTAAGATGTTTTCCTCTTAGGTTCCTGCTCAAAACTATCAATTGGCCCCTTTTGGACCCCCTAGTATAGCTCTTTTAAAAATGTCCGATTCACTAGTTTTTTTTTTCTAACAACTTCTTAGGACTTCCAGCTACTATCTGCACAACAAAAAAATTTCTCGGACATCAGCTGTCAAAAATTTTGAATATTATTCTCCTTCTTGGTGCCTTTGGTGCAGCTTTTTTAAAAATGATCAAATTCTCTTGCAATTTTCTTTAACATAGTTCTAGGGTACTCCAGCTACTTTATAAAGTACTAAATATTTCCTTAGACCCCCCCCAACTACCACCTTTTTTTAATATTAATCTTCTTTTGGGGCATCAACTTACGTTTACTCACTACAGCCGTAAATTAAAAATCACGTTATGTTAACTCCTTGGGGACGAGCGACACGTATACGTGACGCATACGATGCTCAGAATACTCGATTATTCCCACCAGTTATTTTTTATTGGAAGATTTGCCTTATTAAATCTTAGCATTTCTGCGATTCAATTAGGTGAAAATTTGTTTTGAAAAACCAGCGGTAAAAGATTAAAAATTCTGTAAAGGACGCTCGTCGCGAAGGGGTTAAAGATAAGTGGTTAAGTTTAGATAGAGGCGGTGGGATTTCATCTGTAAATTAAATATTGCATTAATGTTAAAGGAAATTCATTAAATTTACATGGGTGCACATTCCACCACCTGGGGGCTCATTCTTTTCTTGGGTTCTATGGGTTCGATTTCAACAGCATTTGGGTCATTCGATTTGATATCGAAAACTTGAGATTTTTTTTAATTTTTTATGCCTACCTGACCGCCCAGCTTGAGCAACGCCGGGCGGTCAGCTTGTTATATATATATATATATATATATATATATATATATATGGTCCTATTATATAAAGAGAGAACGCCTGACTGACTAATTAACGCCTAACTGAAATGACTAAAGTCATGATCATGAAAGTTGTAGAGAAGATTGCTGTAATGACGTAGGCATGCAATAAGAAAGGATTTTTGAAAATTCTCCCCTCCCCACGAAGGCGGTTAAAGGGGAGGGTCGAATGTTTTGGGTCATTTCGCTAGATCTCAGCAGCAGTTTTAGGTAGGAGCACGAAATTCAGGATAACAAATCTACTAAAAAAATTTGATTAAACATGTATTTCAACGATTTTAGAAATTCTCACACTAAAAATTAAATGGGAATGTTGAAGGTAATTTCACCCTATCTCAGCAGCAGTTTTAGGTCGAGGCATGAAATTCAGGATAAGAAATCTCATTAAATCAGGATAAGAAAAAAAAAAAAAAAAGAAACACGCATGTCAGCGATTTTAGAAATTCACCCACCAAGGGAGTTAAACATCGGATATATGAACCCGATTATGGAAGATTAGATGAATAAGACAACTATTGCTGATTTTTCATTAAATATTTTGTGCAAGACATTTTTAAAAGGAAATTTATTTTTAAATCATTTATAAAGCTGAGGGATTTAGTATGGTTGCGTCAAAATAACAAGTTTTTTTAATGTCATTTTGACGGTTTATGGACGTGAATGCGTTATTGTAATCAGCGTATTTTTAGGATATTACATTTTTACGTATGTTACCTGGAAGGACAAAGTTAACTCGGGCGAAGCTGGGTGGTTCTGCTATATTAAAATAAATTTATTAGTTTCAATATGTAAATAAACGGAAAATATTTTTATCACATTTTTACAAACTTTTTTTTAACGCTTAAAATTTGTAAGTACTGCAGTTTTGTCTCAATCCTGCTTTTATCCGATTTAGAACAATTTTTTAAAATAACATAACCATCCCTACCGTACATTCTAGCCAACCATATTCCCATTGGGCTAGGTCACATGTTCGAGAAAATTCGATTAGTGGGTCATTTTGGTGCCACTACGGGTCAATGCATTTCAATGTGAATGCATGAACATTGAAAAAGTTATTAAGTCGTTGAACAGTTAGCAGTAAACGAAATCGCAAAATTGGGCGCCAGATGAAAGAATCTGCCAAGCTCTATGAACCAGCTACTTAACTGGAAAACATGTTTAACGAAATCAGAGCTCCTTCAATATACATTTCCAGATAGCCGGAATAGAAAATGATGTGTTATCATTACAAATTTCATGCTTTCTTAATGAAATTTCTACAGATTCAAGGATATAGGCTTTAAATGGATTATTTTGTCTGGAAATAACTTTAACGTTTTCAAAATCAATAAACTTAATCTGTCCATTAGCAAAAGTCCTTGATAAGGCAGTGGAAAGTTTATTATATTTTAAATCACTTTTGTGCTCTTTAAGTCTTTCTACGATGCGACGTTTTGTCATACCAACATATGCAGAATTTGTACAATCGGTCGATTCAAATGGAATTTCATATACTCCAAAGAAACAAGTAGGTGGTAAAGGGTCAATGCTTCAAAGCTTGGAATTGGATGTATTCCAAGACTTTGTTTAGTTTGTTGAATAGACGCATTGGCCCTTTACCACCTACTTGTTTCTCTGGAGTATATGAAATTCCATTTGAATCGACCGATGGTACAAATTCTGCATATATTGGTATGACAAAACGTTGCATCGTAGAAAGACTTAAAGAGCACAAAAGTGATTTAAAATATAATAAACTTTCCACTGCCTTATCAAGGACTTTTGCTAATGGACAGATTAAGTTTATTGATTTTGAAAATGTTAAAGTTATTTCCAGACAAGACAATCCATTTAAAGCCTATATCCGTGAATCTCTAGAAATTTCATTAAGAAAGCATGAAATTTGTAATGATAACACATCATTTTCTATTCCGTTTATCTGGAAATATATATTGAAGGAGCTCTGATTTCGTTAAACATGTTTTCCAGTTAAGTAGCTGGTTCATAGAGGGTGCCACCAGACTTATTTTTGAATATGTTTTGTAAATTCCGTTAAATTAAGAGTCTTCTCAGTTAGAACATTTTTCTCAATTATGTAACATGTATTTAATTTTTTTGCTGTTTGTATTTATGGAAATTTTCTCCTGATGATGGTTATGAAGAATAACTGAAACATCGAAAATTGTTTATCTATGTAGTTTTTAAAATAACTCATATTTAAATTAAACGAAATATACGTTGAAAGCAAGTCTTTGATTGTTTGTATTTATAGTTACTATTTGGCCAGCAGAATATTCGTATTCGGCCAAGCAGTTACTATTCGGCCAGCCGAATATTCGGTATTCGGCCAAACAGTTACTATTCAGCTGTCCGAATATTCGGTATTCAGTTCACCTGTGTGCTGAATATTCGGTATTCGGCCAAAATCATTATTCGGTGCATCCCTAGTATCAAACTATAAATACCAACACCCAATTTTGACATCATATTCGGCTTTTTCAGTAAATTTTACCTTAGGATACCAAACGGAATGTTATTCGATCAAGTAGTTTAACAAGTATGGAGGCTTAAGTTTAGAACTCCTAACATTAAATTCAGGTGCAACAAATTGCAATGCACATGGGTTTTTTAACCCTCTACATTGCTCTGACGTAAAATTACGTTTCCAGTAACAAATTAAATTGGTTGTAGACAAAAAATTCTTAATCAGAATTTTCTTTTAGATGAAGATTTGTTAAACAAACTTTAGCACCAATTCGTGCAAAAATATTTAAATAAACCTGAGTTTTATAAGCATTTATATGAAAATGCAATAAAGCCCTCAGATGCTGAGTGGGTTTAAATATAACTCAAAACTATTTGGCAAAATAAACTGCGATACTGGGTTCACATATTTGAAGCTTCTAGAAATCAATTTCTGTTCATAGATTCAGATTGCAATTCATATTTTTTTCGGAAGCTAATTAAAAGAAATATATATGTTTTCGAAAAAATGTTTAATGAAATACAAAGGATGTGAATTGTCACTTTACTACACAGCTTACAGCCATTAGAGTGAAAAAATGTCCAGACTGGGGTTCGATCCCGGATCCCTTGGTATAGCGCACCAAGTGCTTTACCAATTAAGCTATCCAGATGGTACGAATGGTGCAGTCGATAAGGGTGTTAGTTTTCTAATACTTAGATCCGTGGTTCGATGCTTGCATTGGTAAAAATACTAATGAATGTCGTCTGGATAGCTTAATTGGTGGATGTCGTCTGGATAGCTTAATTGGTAAAGCACTTGGTGCACTATACCAAGGGATCCGGGATCGAACCCCGGTCTGGACTTTTTTCATTCTAATGGTTGTACGCTGTTTAGTAAAGTGATAATTCACATCCGTTGTATTCCATTAATTTACAGCGTAATTTCAGCTCTGCTGAAAAAATTAATTAGTGTATAAATGTTTAATGATAGAACAATTCATCAACTTTTCCTTGCGTACAAGAATTTCCCTAATATATTCATTTCATTTCGCTGAGAACAAAGATGTGTTTACAATTTTCTTTCAACTTGTTTATTGAAAAATTCACAAGTAAAAGCTTTTATTTCATGTAGAGGCAAACATGGTAAGTTATTTTTCTGAAAAATTCTTTACAGCATTTCTTACATACAGAGCCAGATTACCGACGGGCCGAAGCCAAACTTCCACCAATAAATTTTAATAGTAATTTTCGTTTTATTTAAGTGCCTTGTTCAGGCAAAATTAGTGTCAGGAATAAGGCAAAAATTTCTATTTCTTTTTAGTGGTGGAAGTTTACCCAGTTGTTAACCAGACCCTGCTCAAACAAACTATTTTCATTGAAATTAGTACGAAATTTTCAATTGAATGACTATTGTGGGTAACTGTTTGCCTGCATATTTTACAAACAAAATATTTTTTATTTAAATGCATATAAAATTTACAAGTAAATCAGCAAATTTGATTGAATGTTTTGCTGCATATCTTGCACAAAAATGACTTTTTCTTGTCTATAACTCATACAAGTAAATCAGCAATTCGATTGAATGTTTTGCTGCATATCTTGCACAAAAATGATTTTTTCTTGTCTATAACTCATACAAGTAAATCAGCAATTTTATTGAATGTTTTGCTGCATATCTTGCACAAAAATGACTTTTTCTTGTCTATAACTCATACAAGTAAATCAGCAATTCGATTGAATGTTTTACTGCATATCTTACACAAAAATGACTTTTTCTTGTCTATCACTCATATACAGTGCTTTATATTTGTAATTCGCAAATGAAAGCATTTATTTAATGTGAAACTGGAGAAGATGACGTCTTAAATTACCTTTCCGAGAGAATTTTCTACTGCATATATCGCACATATATGGTTTTTCCTCTGTGTGAGAATGAAAATGTCTAGTTAATTGACTATTCGTTCTAAATGTTTTCTGACGCACTTTACAAATAAAAGACCTTTCGTTTTTATGAATGCGATGGTGTACAAGTAAATTAGCAGAACGATTAAATATTTTATTGCATATCTCACACTTAGGTTTTTCGTTTGTGTGACTATTAAGATGATTAATTAGTCTCTGTTCAGTAGTCAATATTTTGCTGCATATCTCACACGTCAAATTCCTTTTATCTATGCATTGATGAACTTTTAATTGATGAATTTTCAATTTACATTTTTCACGGAATCCTTTATTGCAAACTTCACAGCTGAAAGGTTTCTCTCCAGTATGCCAACGAATATGTCTCATTAAGTGAACTTTCTGAGTAAAACTTTTACCGCATATCTCACATATAAAAGGTTCTCGAACTGCAGGATTACAAATGTGATTAATTAAACTCAATTCACTAGCATATTTTTTGTTACATATCTCACACATAAAAGGCTTTTCATCTACTACATGATGAATTTGCAATTGATGGATTTTGAATTCACTTTTAACGCGGAATTCTTTTTTGCAAATATCACAACTGAACGTTTTTTCATTAGTGTGGCAATCAATATGTTCTATTAAATGGATTTTCTGAGTAAAGGTTTCCCTGCATATCTCACACGTAAAAAGTTCCTGATTTGCATGTTCCCGAAGATGGTTCTTTAAGCTCAATTCATCAACATATTTTTTACTGCATATCTCACACATAAAAGGCTTTACAACTACATTATCATGTATTTTCAACTGGTGAATTGTTAATGTTTTTTTTTCGCGGAATTCTTTATTGCAGTATTCACAACTGAAAGGTTTTTCACTAGTGTGACAACGAATGTGCCTCATTAAGCTAGCTTTCTGAGAAAAAGTTTTATTGCATATCTTACATGTAACAATTCTTCCATTTTCATGATCACGAAGATGGTCCAATAAACTCAATTCATTAGTATATTTTCTGCTACACATCTCACACGTAAAAGGCTTTTCAACTGCATTATGATGAATTTTTAACTGATGAATTTTCAATGTTCTTTTTTCACCGAATCCTTGATTGCAAAATTCACAACTGAAAGGTTTTTCGCCTGTATGACAACGAATATGTCTCATTAAATTACCTTTTTGACTAAAAGTTTTGCTGCAAAATTCACAACTGAATGGTTTTTCTGCAGTATGACAACGAATATGGCTCATTAAGTTACATTTCTGAGTAAAAACTCTACTACATGTCTCACACTTAAAGGGGTTTTCAATTACATTATGATGAATTTTCAACTGATGCCTCTTTAATTTCCTTTTTTCTACGAATCCTTTATTGCAAAATTCACAAACGAAAGGTTTTACTTCATTGTGACTTCGAATATGCATCGTTAATTGACTTTTCTGAGTAAAATCTTTATTGCATATGTGACATACAAATGATTTATGATTTGTGTGAATAAGAATGTGAGTTTTTAAGTCATACTTTCGGATAAATTTTTTTCCGCATAATTCACAAGCAAAACGTTTTTCTTTATTATATACAGCATTATTTGAATTTAAGGAAGTCATTCTAGAATATATTTCAACTAATATCTTACAAATAATGTGTACTTTATATCATGTTTTTATTTACTTGTGTGTATTATCTTTTGTATAATTATAGAAATGGTGATAATTAAAGAGATGTAAGACATGTTTATGTTTTATCCTCTATAATTTTGAGATACTGATTTCATACATTTTTTTCATTTTTGGCGGGGGGTTCATTAGTTAATGTTTTTGTTAGTTAATAAAACCTCAGCACATAACAAAAATACGATTTTCACAACATATTTCATTCTAACATCAGTACAAAACCATTAGATTTTAATTTCCACATAAATACTTTGTCGTATACAATTTTATTTACTTTTTCGGTTCCTTTTCTTTTAATTACTCCAGAAAATAAGTTTTATACAAAATATAATAATATTGCTGCACATTAAAAACAATATTCTGAATCATAGTGTGTTCGTTTAAAAAGTATTAAGAAGCATAAGATTATATCTTCCCATCTTGAAAAAAAATACGCTGTTCTACAGACAGATGAAGATCTTTCCAAGCTATCTTTTCGAGAATGATTTCCCCAAAAGTTTGGCAATGATTTATTCCTTTTTATCACAAGTTCATTGTCCTTAATTTTGATGAAACAAATTATGACATGAATCTGCAATAAAGAAATTATAACATCATTACGTAATTTTAGGTTTCATGAAAACACTAACTATTATCAAACGAACTTTTTCAGTTTCATCAAATGCTATTTTTATTAAAGAATAATAAAGTAGTGTTACATTAACTGTTAACCATTGCCCCTCCCCCTCCGCTCAAATAATTATACACTCAAAAAATACCCTCAAAATTATGAAAAAAAAAAATGTTCTTCAAAAAACCTTAAAGAAGAAATAGTCAACCTTTGTATTATTATGGGTGCATTCGATTTTTTTATACATCTTCAAGTGCGTAATGCATCTCATTTATTTATATGTGTGTGTTAGGTCAATACCTGTTTGACAGGTCCTTATGATTATTTTCACCATTTACCCCAGATGCTGGTTTAAGCACTTGGTTGAACACTCAAATTTTATTCACCATTAACCTGATCAGAATATCATAGCTGAAGTTCACTCGGGTTAATAGAGCATAATATGAGCGTTGGACCTAGGTGTAATGTAGATGGTGAATGAGCTAAATACTTGTAACAAAAATTCGGAAATTTGCTGATGTCACCAACAAAGAACCTATCTTGTCCAGCTGGTTCACATAGAATCTTTTTGCATTTCAAACCTGAATCCTAGATTGAAATGTGAGGGTCAGTGTCAGGTATGAAAATATCATCTCATTCTTACTGAAGAAGAAATCTTTAAAATCATTTTATTAATTATTCAAAAGAAGATAGTATTATATCAAGGATCTGTTTAGGAAAAAATTGGGTCCTTTAAAGGATCCTTCACAAACTTTTTCACCGTAGAACAAGACCCTTCACAAAATTTTTCGTCTTAAAACAGGACACTTCACAAAATTCTTCATCATAAAAATAAACATTTCACAAAAACTTTTCCCTTTCCAAATTGAAACTTTTACAAATTTAATCATTTTAAAGTAAAATCTTATCTGTCACAAAACAGCAAAAGAGGCCAAATATTTATCTAGCATCTATGTATCTATTTTTTTAGAGATATGAATGATTTTGTTAAAATAGATTTTTAAAAAACCCACTGAATATAATGATCATTTCAAATTCACAAAATCATGACTAGAATTTTCAAAAATATAAAAAGCTTTTCACAGTTTCACAAAAGCAGGACCCAGTGAGAAAAGTCAGGACAGAACCGTAATTATAGATTTGTATCCATTTCATTTAACCCTTTCAGGTACTAATTTGTTTTTAATTTTGGGGAAAAATACTTTTACGTTAAAAATACTTAAAGTAGCTATCAAAACCACTAAAGTTAAGGTTTACTGAAAATTAACAAATATGTCATTTACAGAAATCTAACGAATATAGGTATTTTGTGTGCTGTTCTTATGACAATAGGCTAAGAAAGAGTTTTTGAAGAAGTTCGGACAATGCCGAGTTACAACATGATTAAGCACACATAACATCTTTCTAGCACTTTTTATGTTTCATCACACATTATTCTCTTGGAAAAGTAGCCCCTATTTTAAATTTAAAGAGTGAAACATATTTAAAATATGTGGATTGAACTTTGTGGCGCTATATTAAAATAAATGATCAACGTAAAATAGCAGAAATAAAAATATACAAAATGGCAATCAGCTGTTTCAGAGCCCCTAAAGCTCCATCATCAATGCCAAATTTAAAAGATTAAAAACTGATTCAAAGGATCCATGTCAGTATGCTTGCGTCTCCGCACGCACCCAAGATAGAATGGTGGTGAGTTTTTTAAAAACAACAGCAAAGTCAGGAAACACATTTGACGTAGGAGACCAATCTTTTAACTTTGGCACTGATGATGGAGCTATAGAGGCTCCAAAACAGCTGTTTGCAATTTTATAAATTTTTATTTGTGCTATTTTACGTTGATCATTTATTTTAATAGTGAAACATATGTTTGAAATAAAAGAACAATAGTGTAAACAAAATTAAGCAATTTTTAATTTATTTTATTATTGCTAAATGCTGAAGCATAAGTGAAGTCATAATGACAAATGTATAGAAATATACTAATTACTATATGCAGATAATAACAAAATACTTGAATAAAATAAGATAAAATAAAATTCCCTTTCGAATTGGAAGAAAATAAATCATTGACCTTTTTGGATGTTCACCTAAACAGAAATGAACTATCTCAGTGACAGTACAGTTTACAGAAAATCATGTCGCTCAAACAGTACCATTCCTTATAACAGCTATTCTCTATTTAATTATAAAGCTGCGACTTACCGCTTTTATATTATGCGTGCATTCGAGGTTTGCTCTGATATTCACCTACAAGATAAGTTTAAAAAGATTAAGTTAATCGCCAATAGTAATGGTTTTTAATGTAGTTTTATAAATTTAAGTATATGAAAGTGACCGAAATTGAGAAAATAGCTATGGATTATGTCCCTTACTTATATGAAAAGTTAAAATATATCATAAAGAAATATTATATCTATATTATAAAGGACAAATGTGTCCGTGCGTAATGCTGACGTCATTTTGTGAATGGCAACACTTCATGATAAAATTTCGGTTTTGCGACTTTTGCTACTGCCATTTTTTTAATTTCTAAACATCGCACATTTTCAATTTTTACACCGGTATATAGGGGGGAAAAATCTACTGTCGAATGCAATTTATTTGAAAACTATATCTTAATTGACTGGTTTATTATGGCTTTTTAAAATAATTTTCAAGCATGAATTAACAGGCACGAGACCAATATCGCTTTTAATACATTACAAAACTTTATTTGAATACATAATTTCATATAAAAATGATTTTTGGTATTGTTAGTGGGCAATCTAAAAAAATATATTAAATGTAAAAAATCTGTTAGAGTTTTCAATTAAAAAATGGTTTTCATCTGTATTTTGTAACCCGGGAAGGCCGGGTTTCATTCCCTAGTGATTTTAATAGCCAAACACGATGCTAAATTAATTAATATAGTTCAGAAAAGAATTGATCCTACTGATATGCACAATAAATCAAGTGTCTATGCAATCCCCTACAAAGATAAAGTTGTAAATAAATTATTAAATTATGTTGGTATGACAACTAGAAAATTCCGGATGAGAATCAATGAGCATATACAAAATGTAAGCAAAAATAGACCTGCCACTGCCTTATCTAGACTGTTCCAAATCAGTGACATTGAAATATTTTTTAATAGTGCTAAGTCATGCGGGCTTCTGATTTTAATAGTTGTGCAATTCTGGAATTTTATAAAAATATTATCACAGGCAAACAACTGTTGTAACGATGTTTTGTCATACTAAATACCAAGTTATTTGGTTCAAACTACTTCAGGTTACAGGAAGGTATGGTCTCCCGAAGGAGTCATGGAGTTAAGCTTTCTCCCCTCACTAACACTGGTTTTATCCATCTCGCATGTCTGCAAAGTGTTTCCAGTCGTCTAGCATCTAGTCTCGACCAACATCAAATTTTATTCTCTGCTGATTTTCTTCCTCATTGGTAATAGCTCAAAATGTGGCCGAAAGCGTTTGGAGAGAGTTTTATACTGTTAACATCTAGGGTTTTAAAATTTTCAAAACTTTTTGTATATATTTTTTCATTAAACACCTATTTTAGTAAAAAACAAGTTAGATATTGCACGTCAAACATGACAAATGAGATGCTTTCGTACTGTTATTATTTCAGAGAAATGAATTATATCGTCTGTTATTATGATATGATTAATTTACGTAATAAAATAAGTACATTTTAAGTTGGCAACATTTTATCTTTTGTTGACATTTACTGAAAATTCAAATGTTCCCATTTGAATTAAGCCTAGCTTTGAAAATTTCAGAAACTTAAATCCATATTTAGAATTTTTTTTTTCATTTAGTATCTATTTCTCTGGAAACATCTATCCAAAAAACTGTCAGTAGATTATAAGATTGCTATAATTAAACAATTTTAGTATGAAAAATTTTAAATTCAGTAATAAGGAAATAATAGGACTCCATCTTAAATAGGACATCATAATCACCATGGCAACCTAGAATCATTACCAATCATGGGATATCATTGAATTAATTACGTATGATAGGATTGAATAGAATGAATAACGTGACTATAGTTTGGTCATAGGGATTATAAAATGTCAAATATGTCATATATGACTATAACTTGGCCATAGAGGTTATAAAATGTCATATACGTCATACATGACTATAACATCATACATGTCAGACAACTTGACGATACATCTCGGTCGCTTGATGATTAATCCTCAGAAGCTGCTATAAGAAAGAAATACCAATTTTTAAAAAATTCAAATTACTTAATAAATATTTTTATTAATATCTTTTTAAATTTTGATTCGGTTGTCATAAAATTTGAAATGACTCGAAAAAATTTTGCAATGATTATATATATTAAATTTCAAACCGGTAATCAAGGTTTGAAATTTAATCAAGGTTAAATCAGGTTGGGTAGTTTTTGCACTGTTATATGCGGACAGACGGACGAACAGATCAGACGACGACTACAGGTGCTACATATTTATATAATTACGAACGCACCTAAAAATTAATGAATCATTTTCATTAATGTTTTCATATTTTAGTAAACAAAGGTGAATCTATTGCTTCAATTATACTTTATAAAGTTAAAGTTATTTTATAGGCAAAAATATTTGCTAAGACAAAATAATACTGAATGAAAAGACATACGATGCCAGACCCTACAGTGTTAGAGAACTAATACACAATAACTACAGTATTTAAATTATTAAGAGAATAATTTTTCCTTACAACAATAAGGGGAAGGGGATATCCAATCCACCTCAGGGTCTGGTCTTATGGAGGCCCCGAATAAAATAAAATCCTTTTATACATCTAAAATAAAAATTGAAATCGACAACTCAGAATAATTATGCAAAATGTTTATTTTTTTTAAAAAGGGAAGTCGGCTTTATATACAACATCTAATATTTTTCCATTTTATAAAATGTCAGGGACCCTTAACAATTGGGTTGTTAAATGAATTTCTTAATTTAGAGTTTATTGGATTTTGGGTACTGAAGCTTCTTTCACAAGGTACGCTCATGACAGGCAGCACAAAAGCAACTATTATAACTTTGGAAATATTGCAAACTTATGGTTATGCTCTCTTAAAAGATTTTCAAAATCTTATGTGCTTTCATTTTTAACTACTTTCATGAACAATACATATTTGGGATGGTGGCATTATCAAGATCCATTACTGAACAGAATTGTTTTAGCCAAAACAGGAAATCCCTGGTATTTTCTTTGGTTGAACCGGGTTCTATGCATTGAAATTTTAAATCCATGTCCAAAGTTTGAAAGAAAAACCATCAATTCATTTCTTCTATTACACGACAAATGTAGGTTGACTTTAAAATGTAAGGTCCAAATTTCTGTGAATTGCAAGGATCAATTCGTTTGTTGTTTCTAAATATGTTTCCTTGGAGATCAGAAAAAAAATTTCTTCTTGTGCACCACAAGATTTTTGCAGTTCTAATCTAATCTTTGTTTAGTGCTGATTCTAAGCAAATCTGGCAGGGTGCAATGCCCAGTGGCCATTACTGCCCTTTTGGTTATTTTCCCTTTTTTGATCACAGGAATAAAAATCACGAAATACATCCTTCGATCATTGGAAAAAAATCATGAAATTCACTGCTAATTCATGGGGGAAAAAATCATAATTTCATCAAATCTGTCACAGCAAAAAAAAAAAAAAAAAAAATAGTCGCTCGGTTGATTGAAAAAATTTTTTTTTAATTTGTCGTTCGGTTGATTGAAAAAAAAATCACAAAGTTCGCCAATCAGTCATGGGAAAATATTGCAAAATTTATCAACTGGTTGTGGGAAATATATGCAAAATTTGTGTAACATCCATGGGAAAATATCGCGAAATTCTTCAACCAGTCGTGGGAAAATATAGTAAAGTTCATCTAATGTCCACTGGAAAATATCGTGAAATTCCTCAGTAGGTCGTGTGGAAAAAAAATCAAGAATTTTGTCATTCTATTGCAGGAAAAAATCGTAAAATTTGTCATTTGGTCACCTGAGAAAATAAACCCTTGAAGTTCACCAATCGGTCACGAGTAAACATTGCGAAATTCGTCAATCGGTTGTAGAGAATATCACAAAATTTATCAAACAGTCATGGGAAAATGTCATGAAATTCGTCAAATGATTGCGAAATTCGTCAATCGGTTGCAGAGAAAAATCGCTAAACATTTCAGCCAGACGCGAGGAAAAAATTGTGAATTTTGTCAATCTCTCTTAAGAAGAAACTGTGAAATTAGAAAAATTGGTCGCGAAAAAAATATTGAAATTTGTCAATCTGTTGTGGAAAAAAATCGCAAAATTCTTCAATCGGTTGCTGGAAAAAAAATCATGAATTTCGTTGATCTGTCGTGGTAAAAAACCCTGCTAAGTACACCGACTGGTCGCGGGAAAATATTACGAAATTCGTCAGTTGGTCGTGTAGAACAATCACGAAATTATTCAGTTGGACACAGGGAAAAATCGTGAAATTCGTCAATCTGGCATAAGAAGAAACCATGAAATTTGCCTTCTTTCTTAAAGTTTAAATATTTCATATTTTGAGATTTATAGTAAAATTTCACTGTAAAATTTTTAGAAAATAAAATTTTATTAAATGACTGTTCTGATCATTAGTGAATTTTAAGAGTATATATTGTGACATATAAGGAAATGACATTGGAAGAAGTCATTTAATAATTATGTCAATTAATTAATTTATAATCAATTAATAAATTTGTCAATTTATTAATTATTATTAGAGATCGACCGAAACCTAAACCGTCAAAAGAATTAAAAAACTGATTAATACATACATAGCTGCATATAATTATTAATTAACTAATTAATTGATGTGGCATATTGCATTTACTTTGCTGTTTTCTATGCATGTTATCGGAACAATATTTTGCATAGAAACAGCAGTATAAATAATTATTAATTAAGTGTTAATTTTATTAAAAATAAATGTAAGTAAAAATTATTTATTGAAATTAATTCACTAAATATAAGTTGTTATAAACATATAAAATTAATATAAAATAATGTAATTTAAAATAATGCATTTAATCAATATTATTAATACCTTTTATGCACCCATATGTGCGATTTTTTTTACAAACAGGAGTGCCATTTGGAAAGCTCATCGGGAAGAGGGAGAGGGGGGGGGGGTCAGTTTCTCCCTCAAAGAATGTGATAAGAATATATGAGTCATTATAGGTTAGTTTAAGTAAAGGGTACAAAAGCTAAAATAATTTGTTCAATTTGACTAAAAAAGGAAAATTAGCATTAAGACAACATTTTAAGTCTAAAAATTATTTATTATAAACTGTATTTTTCCATTTCAATATTTCCAAAGTGAGTCATGTTTAACCCTCTAAGCGTGTGGAACGTAATATTCCGTTCACTAAGCTCCAGGTTTCACTGCAATATATGCAATGTTTAAGATAATATAATTCTATAGATTTAATGAATTTTCAAAACATTGAAGAATGATTAATACTCTCAAAGGTTACATTCATATTTGTAATTAAGTTTTATTTATAATGCTGAAAGAATCATATTTTTTTAGCATTTAAAACAAAATGCAGAGAAAACAACATTACAATTTTACCCTTTTTCAAAACGCTCAGAGGGTTAACATTATTTTGTACTTTAGCTAATTTTAAATATATATAAGGATAAAAAGTAACAGTTGTCAGTTTTCTTTTAGGATGTGCACAATAAGATCTCAAAATAAATTTTTGCTCACTCACCGCCTCCCCCCCCCAAAAAAAAATGCTTTGCCACACCCTGCCTCCCTAAGAAAGTATTGAAATGGGACCCTTGTTTGAAAATTTTATCTACGGTGCCAAGTTGACTCTCTGTGTTTCTATCCAAAGCTATTTATTTTCATATAAAATAAAATGTAATTAATATATCAATAAGACAGAAATAGTTTCAAATTATACGAATTTCATCTAATAAAAAAAATATTTTAAGCATACATACCTCGATGTATCTTTTGTAATAAATTTCAGAAATCTTCATATGTTTTAACAACACCTTTCTCATAAAGTATTCGAAACAATCTGGAGTTTCAAAGTAAATTTTTCTATTACTGTTAAATTTGCAGCTTTTAAAGATCATGTGATAAGCGAACTTTTAAATTTAGTCATACATGCATTGCTTGCTTTATAATGTACACTCGCATCATGAATCAGTCATGACGGGTAGTGATAAACAGTGGAGTTCACAGCAATAAACAGTGCCTCATTTGAGCAGATACAACTCATATCAATGAGTAAAGTTGAAAATTTCCGAAAGAAGGAACGAGATTTTGAAATATAGATAGTTTCGGTCAGGCCGCAATTTTCGCAGCAGTTTTGCCGAAAACAAATATTTGGTAAAACTCCGATTTTGCACCGAAACCGAAATTTCGGTCGATCTCTAATTATTATGCTACCTATATGTGTAAAAAAAGATACATTATAGTTTTGAGAGTAAAACCTATAGGACACTTACAGTCCATTAGCATTCTCAAATTTATCTTGTAACTGTATGAAGATTTATAAGCAAAAGTATATTGCCTAGAACCTTGAAATTTGGCACAAAGGAAGGTCTTATAGCATGTGTGTAAAGGAAAATATACGAAAATCATTAATTTATAATTCTATGTGGATTTATTATGTGATAAATTTATGAATTTCCACAGTCAGGACTAACACCCAATTCCACCAACAGCTTTATTTTATGAGTTTTATTGAATGTAATTTCTCACAAATTCTCTTTTATTGTTGTAACCACTGTTCCAACTGTCATATAGTCATATACACCAGCTTCTATTTCTCGCCAAGTTTGGCAAAACTGAAGAAATTTTGCCAAATTTAGTGGCAAAAATGGGTCACCATAAATGAAGCCAACTTCATGGATGATAGCTGACTAATTTTTTTGAAATTCACATTCAAATTTAATATTCACAAAAACAGGGAATCTTCTATAATCTGCATTCATGCATTTTAGCTTCATGTGTTTGGAAAAATTAATCGAATTCTTCAAAACAAGGAATAAGGAAGCTAGTTTTTCTGCCTGGTACAGATCAGAAGGACTTTTTATAATTCTAGCCTACCAGAAAGTGAGTAAAAAATTTATTAAAAAATTCCATCTTTACATACAAAAACAAAGTTAAGTTAAATAAAAGAGTATACCCTGTTCGCACTGGATATTTAAAGTATCTTAGATCGCCATTTTTGAGGTGGTACCCCCTCTCCCCTGGAGTTGAATAACTGTTTACACCACAAAACTCATCTAAAATAACTCACTGAACATCATCGTGCCTGAGATCTGAACAAACATAGAATGTGCGCATGTACATAAGCTAGAGCCAGCCTCAACAGCCAATCAGTTAAAGCTAGCCTCCAGAGTCAATCAGAGTGAGTGGTACTGGCTGTATCAACCAAAAGTCCGAACTCACTGAGTGAGTTTGTGGAACTCCCTCAGTGAGTTCGGCGATCTAAGATATCTTAAATATTCGATCTGAACGGGGTATTATGATACACCAATTACAAGAAGCATCGAGATATAGGTAGGAAGTTTCTATTTTCTTTATATTTGTTAAGATACTAGGTATTTATTAAGTTTTACGATAATATATGACACAACGGTATAAAACCATCAGGGTAGAAGTCCCAGTCACATGTCTTTTAGGTGGATTTCGTAAGAAATACTACCTATTACATTCTCCCCTAAGTTGGAATTTTTGAAAAATTTTTGCAGATCTACGCCGATTATGACTCCCACAATCCAAAACCACCCCCAGTTCAAAACTTTATATATTTATATATCTATCTATCTATCTATCTATCTATCTATCTATCTATGTCACTTTTTTATGGACATAATAACTGCAATAATTCTGCACAAATCTCTTCCAAACTGATACATAAAATCTCAGTCAAGTTCGTTAATGGGCAAAATCGAACCAAGTGGGGGGGGGGGGAGAGAGCTTTTTATGAAAACAGAAAAAAACCCATAATTTCTTAATTATGATACATATCGAATCCGTTTAAAGTTATTATTACTTCTAGGAAAAGGGCCAAAAATTTATGTATGACAGATTTTTGATTTCATTAAAAATGCGCCCAAGGAAGGGGGGGGGGGAGAAATAGGGGTTTTAGAAGAAAAAAATTCATAACTTCGTCAATTCCCAAGATATCAAATCCGCTTAAATTTATTATAAATCTTCTCAATATTATCTACAACTTTTCTACTGACAAGTTTTTTATAGGACCAACTCTTACGGTAAAAAAAAATTAAAAACAAAAAAACCCTTGCTGGCTCCGCCTACAGGCAGAGGTATATTTCGAAGTGGGTGGTCCCAACTGCCACATCATGGCAAATAGGTCTTTCTTCTGAAATTCCCAATAAACAGGTGCCCCACTGTCTGCGTCTTCGAAATCTACCTGTGCCTGTAGGCCTAGCCGTCAGGAATTTTTTTTTTCTTTTTTGTTAAAAGGAGAGAGAAAACATAGAAATAGCATTTAACTTACATCCTTAATTAGAAAAACTAAGCTTGCTTATCCTCAAAACAAATAAACATGAAATATGTACACCTCATGTGCTATGCAGCACCGTAATTGACAACAATGAATATGATATCATGCTTGTGCCATTAAATCACATTGTTTGCAAACAGATTTTGATTAGAGTAAATATTTGACGTCAAAGTAAAGAAGAAACAAAATTTAGATATTAAAACACAATTCTGAAATTACTGAAATAGTTTTTATGAGCAGAAACCAAATTATTGCTCATAGTCGGTCTTGTAACAGATTTCAGTACTTTCGTGTTATAGCAACCCTCACAATTATGATTATACCAAGGTTACAGTTATAATTTCGCCATGATCATCGCACAGCTTATCTATGCATATATATACTCTAAACACCCATATATGTACTATTACGTCATTATATACATATTATTTAAGTCTTCTTATGTCATATATACATCTTATACACCATGCCATATAATATATACATCACATACGCACTATATATGACTATAACTTGACCATATACGTCACGAAATGTTACATATATTCTATATTATTATACTATCAAATATGCTTTATAATTTGGCGATAAATCTTGGTCGCTTAGCGATTCATCCTTGAGAGCCGCTATAACATGAAAGTACCCAGATTTCTTTTGTATGCCTCTGTACATGAACGATAAATACTATACACACCATAATCTATAGAAAGCATGTTGTAATGCACTTCAGTGATGCATATCAATTTTATTATGTTTCAAGTAGTTTAACATGTTTGAAATAAACTGTAAATAATTTCCCCCTATTTTCTGTGTGAATCATACAATTGCATATGCCACTTCAAACTATTTATGAAAAAATTCTTGCAATTTAAAATTGAATTTACAATTAATACACTATATTTAGAAGAGAAAGGGAAATAAACTCATATCCAGTGTTGTAGTCATAAAAAAAAAGCTATAATTTTACTTAAGAAACAGAGCTTTACTTAAGAAACTATACAGAGCTTTAAAAAGTCCAGAGTGTATACAGTGTATACCCTCCATTATATCCCTACTCATCACACAATTATTGGCAAAGACACACAATTCAAAAAATTTTTGAATGAACTCAAAATGATTTTTGATATATTAGCAAGTGTAACTTTCCAAACTGTCATCAAAAGTGCATTTAAAAATATCTTTAAAAATGATTGAATTAAGAGAAGTTTAAACACTTTTTACATCTTGAGTTGTACAATCCTACTGTCTACAAATCTTCAGATAATCAGCTGTAGATCAACTTATATATGGAAACATATATGATCTAGATATTAAAGTTTTTAAGTTAATTTTGGATTCTTTTAAACAAAAATTAAACTGGAGTAAACAACAAAATAGAAAAAAGACTTTTCTTCCAAAAACAGAGAACATTTATAGCTTAATCACAAGGCAAAAGTTCTTTGAGAAGTAAAATACTGATCTTTCTTGGAAAAACAAATGAAAATATCAAAGGGATTATAAATTTGGCTAAAATTCCATAATCGGGCATATCTCAAAGGTTGGTGTCAAACAACAGCGATGTTTGTAACAATGTGGTAGTAGTTTCAAATAAACGTAACAAGAGTATCTCTATTCTAAAAGTAAGTAACTAACGTAATATAAGTAACTGAATTTATTGTGACCTTTTCACTTTCATGGCTAATCCTTCTAAAACTACTGTGTATAAAAACATGAAAACTGGTAGTTTTATAGAGAAATGTATGATGAACAAGTTTAAGCAGACAGTTTTAAACTGGAGAATTATTGGGCGATTCCACCGTTACGTGTGTGACTTTTAGAAGGTGTTTTTTTTTTTTTTAATTTCAACAAATTCGGAAGTGAAATTATTTAGATAAAGTTTTACTTTTTTTTATTGCTATTGCAGGACACATACAGAATCATTTTTGTTGTGACACCTTTAGTCTAGAGTAATAATTTTTTTTTAAAATAATAAAGTCGTCGTTACATGTGTGATTTTTCTGAGTCACACATGTAACAACATCTTTACAATTTTTTTTTAAAGGTTGGTGTCAAACAAGAGTTCATAACAATGTGGTAGTAGTTTCAAATAAACGTAACAAGAGTATCTATATTCTAAAAATTAGTCACTAACACTGCTGCTGGTATAATTGAATTTATTGTGACCTCTTCACTTTCACGCAGGCCCGTAGCTAGGTGGGGGCCAGGTCGCCCGACCTGCAAAAGATTTTGCCCGACCTAGCGTGAAACGTTACATCCCGATTAAAACAACACTGAATTTCTATTATTTTTTTTTAATAAATTTGAGTCTAATCTAGTGTGAGACTGGACATTCCGATCTCTTTATCAGCCACTAATTCACTTTAAATTCCCAATTTTTTCCATCTTCTTGCCAGATCTAAGTAAAGAGATCCCCCCCCCCTCTCTTCCCAATTTCGTTTTTAAAATGGAAACAAAACCAGAAAATTTTTTATCTATAAACTTTCTTTTTTCTCTCTTTCTTTAACAGACAACAGACCTGTCGGGGATTGTCACGTAGGACATTCCCCGCTTTGTTGCTTTGTAGAAATGACACCGTACCGCAGGATATTCCTGCCCGTACCGGCCCAGCAACAATTCTGTATTGACTGATATCCATAAAGCTTACTTTCTTTGTAGAATTGTCACCATATGAAATTTATCTTAAGAAAAGGTTGAAACCAAAGGCTTCTGAATCTGAAAATAAAGCGAAACAGCCTAAAATAATGTTCTTGAGTTTGTCGTACATGACAAGTTTGCTGCTTCTTTCATGGAACTGGTTCCAATTCCATGAAACGGATTGTTATGTTTACTTGTTTGCTTTGGGAAGAGGGGCCTAATGTCTTTCATTCTTTTGATCTTTCGTTACATGTTATTGAATGATAAAAATTTGTGAAACCTATGTCACAATAAGAAAATTATAGGAGGAGTTGTCCAGCGTAAAGAAGAAATGGAATTGCAATGAAAATATCATCTTTAACCAATAGAATGTAAAATTTGTTTTAATTAAATGATATAAACTTAATTTATAAATAAGAAATTTACAGAATTATCTGTGAATTTTTTTAAATATACATATGTGTCTTAAGTTATATATATTTTTTTTTTCCCACAGGTTTTACAAGTAGTGGTTAGTAGAGGAAATTATTACCGCGTTACACGTTTGTATGTATTTCACTTTAAATAACTTTCATGTAACATAACATAAACAACTTTTTATCTTAAAGTACAAAATCTTCAAGGAACGAAATTGTATCAATCAATAATAAATCAAGGAACAAAAAGAAAAATGTAACGATGTGATATTGTTACGTTGTTAAGTATACTTAGATTTTATAAAATGTTTTATTTCGCGTAAAATATATTTTTTAAAGGAATTTATTTGCAGATATCGAAATAATATGATAAAAGTAGCTTAAAAAAGTTCATACCTTTGCTTACGGTTTGAAAATATTTATAATAATGAACAAGATAACAAATTAAATCCATCATAGGCATCGACTACAAGGCCATAGAAATTCTCTGGAAATTTTCACAGGGCCATCGCCTCCCTCCCACCCTCTGGAAATAAAAATTAATAGAAGGTCTGTCCCTTTATCTGTTCAATCTACTCTTCCACGACCCCCCCCCCCCCCCCCACCCTGGAATTTTTAAAAGTTGGCGCCTCTGAAATAAACCAATCATTATTTCAAATTTAAAGAATAAAATATGGCGGGCTACTTACGATTTTACAAATCCAAATTAGTTATCTTCTGACACATTCACAAAGTCATTCACTATTCTTAAATTTAAAAAAAAAATCAGGTTCTCTTATTAAAAACAAGGAAATTAAATAGTGTTTTCCATTTTTTTGTAAAAGCAAATCAGTTTTCAGAAAATGACCGTCAAAGTTAAAGCTATAAACCAATTTTCTGGACATGACAGTCTGATAAAGTTCATACGAGACAAATCGATTACAACTCAAAATTTAACGTATCTATAGAAAAGTGAAAAACGTTATTCGATTCTAAATCACTTTAGTAGTTAAAACTTGTAAATTTCATGCTTTTATGTATAAAAATGACAGTGCGAATATAGCAAAAAAGTTCCGTGTTGTTCAGCCGGAAAAAATTGTATATATATAAATTTAATTTGTAATTTGACACTGCTATATGGTATTGTGATTTCATTGTGTATGATCAGTTTATATATATACAGAATTACTATACATATATATATATATATATATATATATACTAGGGGGCCTTACCCCCTGCGAGCTACGCTCGCCAACCCCCGCTCAGACTTCGAGGCCTCTAAAAACATGACAGCGTGCTTTGTTTTAAAAATATTCGTAAATCTGTAATTGGGTTGCCATGCTTTTAACGTTTTAATGGGCATTTTTTGATTATCATAGCCTCATACACAGCTGTTGCGACAACTGACGACTGTTTAGGGATTGATAAGTAAAATCAATTACAACTTGAAAACCAGCTTGTATAAAATGGTTAGGTTTAAATAGTGGCTATCTCTCGGACTTTTATAACAACGATCGGTATTCTATTCTTCCTTTGCGTTTAAGGATGAGAAAAGAAAAATTCCATCTTCTTGTGAGTAACATTAAGAACCACGGTATTAAAAAGTACTATGTTATAGACATTTTCAGTAACAGGTTTTAATTTTCTCTCTATTTTAGTGCATCATCATGCATATTTTCATGTTATTTTAAATATGTAAATTATTTATTTTAATTAATATGTATATACGAATTTTCTAATAATTATTTATCATACAAAATTAATTAAACATTTTGTGCATGCCTGCCTGCATTTATTCGGCATCAATTGATGAGATATTTAAACAAATTTGCTATCCGCGATAATTTTTCACCATGTTATGTCACTTGAATACTGTCCATAAGAAAATAGGGTATTTTTCCAGTATAGGATCCTTTGCTTTTAGCTTTGGCGTAATTCGAGCTTCAAAAAGGGATAGATTCGTTAATATACATAGATTTGTTGCCAAAAGTTATGAAAATAAACCCAATGAACTTTTGGTGCTTTTCTATTATAGGGGTCTTGACGCTTTTTTAAGAAGCTTGGCGCAATTCGGGCATCAGAAAGTGAGATTTGGTGCCAAATGACATAAACAGCCATGGAAATAAATTCGACGATTTTTTTGTTTATATGCGTATTTTAATTATACGTATATTATTATTGTTTTTTCTATACAAATTACTTCTGATTATATATAAAATAGGATAAATGACATTTTGACGCTAAACAAATTGTATAAATATTGAAAAAATGCTTCTGTATACGAAATGACAAAGTGAATAGGTTGACAGAAAGTATGTTGCCAAATTTCCTTTTCCGCCAAGGCTATTTTCTCTGTTTCGTCAAGGTCAATACTGGAAAAGCACCGAACTTTTATGCTTGTTTATACATGTATTTATACGTATATATACAATTTATTTATAATTGTCTTTCAATTTACCTCTTTTTGTACATAAAAATAGATAAATAACTTCTTTATATTAAATAAATTGTATAAATATTGAAATAATTGCTTGTGTATATCAAAAAGCGAATAGATTGTTAGAAAACATGTTGCCGGATTTCAATTCATCGCCAAGGTCACTTACTGTATCTCGCTAAATTGGAAAAGAAACGAAAATAATTTTAATATATAACGTAATTTACACCTTAAGTGTGTTTCGAGTATGGTAATTTAATTAATTATTTGTAGTTTTTCTTCTCTTTGTTATTTATGTGTAAACATATAATTCATTATTAAAAAAGTAATGCTACTGAAATATTAATTTGTTTAAACTTTAATAGCATTTCTTCAGTATATAGGGAGCATTTTTTTCCTTGCTGCCAATAAAAGAGATAAAGGAGTAAATGTCATTTTACCATAATTGATGTCATATTCTCATTAAAATTGGAAAGAAAACCAAGCAGGATATTTTATTCTCCTTCCGTTCAGTTGGGCAATTATTATTTTATATATTCGTTTCAAATATCCGAATTAGTGATTTTATAAATTCGTTTAATTAAATTTTACAAAAAAATAACAAAATGATAGCAATAAATAATAATTACTATTAATTCCCCCCCTTTTCTTTTGCGTTTACATAAATGACGTCATTTGGATGAATTTATTCAAAATATTTTCAGTTTATAAATTAAATTAAATACTGACAGACTATTGAATCTTGACGATAGAAATGTGATTTTTTTTCACATTTTCCTGAAAAACATAATTTAATCACAATCTTGTGTTCATTATTGATTGAAATAAAAGATAAATTCAATTTCAATTTGAAAATGACGAATAAAAAGAAATCAATAATCCCTATCGGGATCCTTTTCAATTTTTTTTCCCTTTTTTGTCGCAAAAAAAAACTGAGTAATTAGTTGCCATCATTACAGAAATGTCATTAAAATTAGAAAAAAATTAATATCTCGAAAACTAATTCCAATTTCAAAATTCTATTACCAGTTTTGACTTCCGCGGATTTTTATGGACAATTGGTATTAATTTCACCATCAAGTGTTTAATATTTTATTAAAAATAGGCCTGAAACATAATCAGTCGTTTAATCAGTCGTTTCATAAAATCGTTTCATAAAATCGTTTCACAAATTCGTTTCATTAGGATTTTATATATATAGGGTAGATATATATATATATCTTTTTTGGAACCTCATGGAGGATATCTGAAATGGTATTTAATTACGGGTGAATGTGACCTTAATGTTATAACAGTCTTAAGCATAAATGATATGTATAGCTCTTTTCAAAAAAAATATACGGCGATTGAAGAAATAGCGATGCTTTATAGGAAATGGACAGTGAAATAAATAAATTAAAAAATATTTTATATTTGCACAGCCTCTTCAACACTAAACATTCTGCATAAATAGTGTTTATTATTTTTTTTAATGGAGCACGGAACAAACAAACAAGTTGGAACTGTACTAACGTACAGTTCCAACTTTTTTCCAAATGAGGTGCGACCGTACTATAACTAGTTGTACAATGTAAAAAAATCATCTTTATTATTTCTCTGAAATGAATTATATCGTCTGCTACGAGCGAAATGAGCATGCTTTTTTTTCCCTTATTAGTGATGCCACGTTTACAGATGCGAATTTTTTTCTACACCTGACAGCGCTTCAAAATTCAACATGAGATATTGCTTTACGAATGATGACCTCCATGGTTTAATATTCTATGACTCATGATGAACGAATCTCTTGTGTTTATTTGCTTTAATGGATTGAGATATTCGGCTATTAACCTAATTTCCACTGAAGTTATCTCAGAATCTATACATTTTTTTAATGTAACTCATCTCTCAAGCAAACAGTTTTTTTTTAATAATCTTTCTAAAAATTTCATTTTTATGCAATTTTATTCGAAGAAATAATGTCGAATAAAAATGACCGCTTGGCATGTGAAAAAAGAATTGTTTAGCAGGTTAGCCTGTATTTGTTTTCCTCAGTCACATGACTTGCGCTTTTATTATATAAATTACGTATGATAGGATTTAATAGAATAAAGAAAACTCTTTTAATATCTTTTTAAGTTGCGATTCGATTTTCACAAAATTTGAAATGACTCGACAAAATTTTTTAATGATTCTATATATTAAATTTCAAACCATTCGGTTGGGTAGTTTTTGCTTTTTGCGGACAGACCAGACGACGACTATAGGTGCTACGCATTTATATAATTACGAACGCACCTAAACTGGGATTATTTTTTCTGAAACTAAGACATCACTGGGTTGTGCTAATTATATCTTGAATAATCCATGTTTAATACTTTAAACATAAATGATTCCGGGTTATTGTAGCAAGTGTTGATGCAGTTTAATTTACCATACAGTGTTAGCAATATTTACATTAATTCTGTATTAATCTTAATATTCTCTCATAAAAATCCATTAAAAACATTATGAAAATATATTGTTTTTATGCTATTTTTTCCATAATTTACGGCTTTTTCAGAACTCAACACAGAATAACAAATAACAACAGAAGCGTGAGAATTATAAGACTTCATCTGTTTGAAAAACCAGAGCATCCGTTTGCAATTTTGAATTTTCTACCTTTTACAAGCTCCTTTTATTATTATTATTTCTACATTTTGTTTCATTTGTAATGCTTATAGTTAGGATTGCACGAAAAGTTTTTAACTTGGCTTTTTTTAACTGCTATTAAATCGCCTGTCACAAACAAGCGCCATCAAAGCAGCCGAATTGCTCAGCACCCTTTAGTACTTAAGTGTGCTATTCAGAGACTTTTTGACAGATCACTGGACCACCTGTGGTGTGAAATTGTGTTACCCGTCCGCTGAAATATAAATAGAGAAGTACATGAACTATTTTCTGAACGAAAGATTTTGACAATTTTACAATGGGACGATATAGGTGCAATTTGTCGCTCCTGTGATTGTGCCGGCTCTTTTTGAAAACAGAAAAAATCTCATAATTTCTTAAATCGAATCCGTTTAAAGTTATTATTACTTCTAGGAAAAGGGCCGAAAATTTATGTAGGACAGATTTTTGATATACAGTGTAACCTCTGAATAACGGTTACCCGTGGGACCGGTGAAAAGTGACCGCTCTTCAGAGGTGAGTGTTATTCAGAGGTTTCATTAAAAAAAATCAAAATACATAAATTTAAATAGAAATACACAGTCATTTTAATTAATCCTTATTGTTTTAATACATTAAGAAAATCAGTGACTTGCAGTTGCTTTGTTTTTTTTTTGCTGCAAATATCTTTCTCCAAAGAAATAACAATATGCGTTGTTTTGCTATACAACTCATCATCATTATTAATTAATGAAAAGATTTGGAATTTCATGAAGGTTCGTCAAAACTTCGATGTATGTGTTAATACTAGAAATTTTGGAATTTTTGTTTAGAATTCATCGTAATTTTCCACTCGTAATCAAATGATGAATTTTAATTCGATAGTTGGTTAACAACCTCAAAGCAAAGATCGTATTATTAGAAGGTCTATGGTAACAATGCACGAAGAATCACGAACGAGTAAGAAGTGTACTCTCAAGTTATACAAAGGAGCCCCAATAAGACACGCTGCAGAAAAGTTGAACAAAAGAATGATCAATCTTTAACATTTTTGTTCAGAAGTTTCCAGAAAACTGAAATTTCTAAAAGACGCTCAATGTTTACAGAAATCACCTATCCGTGGTTCCCAAATGGAAATGCTTTTTCATTCCCCAATGAAATTTTCATGACAATTTCTATGGACAAAATGAGAATTTCAAGACCCCACACCAAAGAAACAAGAACGAAAAATCATGCGTCAAGCATAGATTATATAGCACTTTCCAACGCTTCCAAAATAATTTTACAAATCATACCGTTTAATAAGCTAAAAGCTAACATCTAAGTAAACAATTTAGAAAACGCATAACATATTTAAAAACATAATTTCAGGAATTTCCAACATATATAATATTCGGAAAAATATCCGAATACTTTTATTCAGCCCTGTATAGGATCTATAGATTTGTATATATACTACATAGGATGATAATTTTAGTTCAGTTAGGAAACGCGTAGCACAGTTTAAAATTCTCCGTCTGGAGTTTGTCAATAAACAGAAATGTGTTCGCGAACTTTTGTGCTGCCCTGTATAGGATCTACAGAATTTATACACACCACGTAATAGACAAAAAGCAAGTTAAAATTAAAATCGCGTTCAATAACTTAAAACGCACTTCCAGGAATTATTGTTAACCCATTAAGCGCCAAGTCTCCCATTTTGGGAACCTTTGTTAAGATTTTTTTTCTCCACAAGTAATTAAGACACATACATTTTATATTACTTTTATTGAATATTGAAGTACTTAGCATGGTTGGAATTTTTTTCAAAAAGTTTGTAATTTAAATTCTATTTTTAAAAATTTTTCAAATTTAAGGAAAATTGACTATATTTACTTCATAAGAAAAAAAATCACTAAAAATAATTAATTCGACGGCGAAAGTTTCGAAACATTGAATATGAAAAAAAAAATAGTTATTTTTTTAAATCATAACAAACATAGATCAAGAAAAATAATTTAAAAGGGTTTTACAGTTGTTTATTTAGAAAGGTCCCAAAATGGGAGACTTGGCCCTTTCTGACTAGCAAAATAAAGTCCTCACCCCTTTTCCATGAATACATCTGTTGACCTCTCTGTTGTTTATTCTTTACTGTTGAAGGTCAGGCTCTTTTGTTATTGAACATAGTAACCCCTCTTTTGTTGCTGAAGTCCAGGTGTTTTTATCAAAACAGTTGATTCTATTCATAACGTTCTGGAGAATGTTCTAGATAAACGTGTGATAAATTCTTGGTCAGCAGTCTAAGCTAGGCGCTCAGTAAGCAAGGTTCATTTTCAATAGAGAAATTTCTGTACTTTTATTTAAAGTGTAAAAATGGCGTCTAAGTTTTTAACTGTGCAGGAAGCCTTAGACTATATGGAAACATTAGATTCGGACGAATTCTCAGCAGATGAGTGTACAATCACTTGTTTGCCACCAAATCCTGATCAGATAACTGATGAGGAAAATTTTAATGAAAATTATTTAGATGAAGTAGAACCAGTGGATGTATGCGGAGAAGTCGAACTTAATTTAAAACGTCGTGAAACACTAGATATTTCAAAGAAGAAAGTAACATATAAAAAGAGGAAGAGGTGTCCAGAAGAAAATTATTTTTCAAGTGATGAAGATGACTGCAACAAAAGTCAAAACCAACAAACAGAGTCCAAAAAATTGACAAAACGGAAAAAAAAAGGTTAAAATAAATAAAGCTATTAGGACAAAGAAGGAGAAAGAGCCAAAAACGAAACCATATGTTTGGAAAAAAGTCGATAAATTAGATCCAATTAAGTCTGAAAAAACACCAATTTTAGAAGAGATCCATCCTGAGTTAGCAAGTAAAACGCCTTATGAATTATTCAAAATGTATTTTGATTCTGATATCATGAATCTTATTTTAGAAGAAACTTTAAGGTATGCTACGCAAAACAATAATTATACCTTTTCATTATCTGAAAAGTTATTGGAAGTATTTCTCAGAATTCTGTTGTTTAGCGGATATCATTCCTTGCCTCAAGAAGATTTATATTGGAGCAATTCAGAAGATTGTAATCTGCCTTTCATACAAAATGCCATGAGTAGACAGAGATTTAGAGATATAAAGAAGTATCTCCATTTATGTGATAATAATTCTATTGATGGCTCTGACAAGTTGGCCAAAGTTAGATGTTTTATAGAGTTGTTTGGAAAAAAACTGCAGCAATTCGGAACATTTTCTGAATCTTTAAGTATTGATGAGGAAATGATCCCTTATACAGGCAGACATTCTACCAAAATGTATATGCGTGGAAAACCAATAAAATTTGGTTACAAATTATGGATTCTTGCTTCTTCTCAAGGTTATCCATTCAATTTACAAGTTTATGTGGGAAAAGAAACAGCAGCCGAAGACAAAACTCCCCTTGGAACAAGAGTTGTCTTGGATCTAATAGAATGTGTAGAAAACTGTAGAAGACACAAAGTGTATGTTGACAATTTTTTCAACTCTCTGCCATTGCTTGAAGAAATGCGAAGAAGGGAATTCCGTCTAACTGGAACGGTGAGAGAGAACCGACTGCAGAACTGTCCTTTACAAGATAGTAAAGTTTTGGTAAAAAAAGAAAGAGGGACATTTGACTACATTATAACAAAGGATTTAAGTGTAGTAAAATGGAAAGACAATAAAGTTGTATGCTTAGCATCGAATTTTGAATGTATGGAGCCTAAGGGGGAAGCAAAGCGTTGGTGCCGAAAATCTAAAAAGAAGATTGATTTGCTTCAACCAGGAATAGTTGGATCTTACAATAAAAATATGGGCGGCGTAGATCTTCTTGATCGATTTTTGAGTAGTTACCGACCAAGAATAAAGGGTAAGAAATGGTGGTGGCCATTTTTCACCAACACACTGAACATGGCTGTGGTAGCGGCTTGGAGAATCCATCGTGAGATGAATGGACAAATGTCTCAGTTAACATTTTTACGAGACATTGTGATGGGTTTGATGAAATCAGACAGACTGCAATCGTTGCCAATACCTCAACTTGGACCACACACACCAGTGAACTGTAACATACGCTTTGATGGTGTAAATCATTTTATCACACAGGCAGGAAAGCAATCAAAATGTAAACTTTGTAAAAAGAATACTCGTCTGTGGTGCGAGAAATGTAAGGTAATGCAAATTGCCTAATACCGTTTCATACAAAAATGTAAAAGAAAAAAGATATTAAAAAGGTAAGAACATTTACGAGTTCTTCATTTTATGGCTTGAATATATTTAATATGCAATTAAGGTATTGATAATTAATTTTATTTACCATATACAAATAAATTTGGGGATTTATAACTCGATTTCGAAATATTTTAAAACTAAACATTCAACTCTAAACATTGTGGTGGAGGTTTCTATTTTATCCCCATTAGGCGCCAAGTCTCCCATTTTGGGACTATATCATATCTTCTAACCAAATAAAGATTTCTTAAAAATTTAAACTGCATATGATTAGAGACGTATATTAAACCTAAAAAAATATAAAAATTATAATTTTTGGGATGCGGTTCATATAGCGGCGTTTAATGGGTTAACAGACAGTAGAGAATTCTTTTGCGTGTCCCTGTAAATGAACGATGACTGCTATACACACAATATTCCGTAGTAAGTCTCTTGTAATGCACCTTAGTGATCTATATAAATTTCAATGCGTTTAAAATAGTGAAACATTATTTAAATAAACCGCAGACGATTTTTCTCCATAGATGTAATGTAACGGAATTATTTTTACTGTCCCTGTAAAGTAACTATAAGTGCGATGCACACCCTGTTCCATATTAAGCTTCTTCTAATGCACCTTAGTAATATATATAAATTACAATGCGTTTAAAATAGTGAAACATTATTTAAATAAACCGCAAATGATTTTTCCCCATAGACCGCAATGTAATGGAATTCTTTTGAGTGTCCCTGTAAAAAAACTATAAGTGCTACACACTTCCATTGAAATAGGGAACATGCTATAGATAACGACAATAACATATAAAAATTGCAGAGCAATCCGAGCATATTTACGGGAGTTAGAGCACGGACAGACGGCAGACGGCCAGACAAACCGAAGTCATAAGCACTTTTCAACTAGGTTGGAAAGTGCTAAAAAGCATAAAAAAGACTGGGTGGTCACATTGTTCGTTTAACAGATAATTTGTTGTCGGTCCTTCTGCCTTCTCTCTCTCGAGTCTTGGGAATTTATAACATCTTGAGGCAGAAGTGATTATCAAAAAGATTAAGAGATTAGTTTTTGGAAAAGGATTAAGTTTTTAAGAGATTAAGTGACTTTTGGTTGACATATCAAGTAACTTTTGTTTGATCTGCTTCACATTTCAATTTGCAAATAAATATGAAATTGTACAGTAGAACTCCAATTATCCGAATCAATTGGGACCGGACCCCATTCGGATAATCAAAAATTCGGATAATTGGATTTTTTCCAAAAAAGGGTCTATTTTAATTAATTATTGTATGTATGTTGAAAATGGGAGAAAAAAAACTATTTTTAAAGAAAAACCAAGCTTCTAAGCTAAGATCTTAGCTTTTTCACAAAGAATCGGACCCGAAATTGTGTTTCCCATAGAACGTTGCTGCAAAAACCACTTGAAAACGGCATCTTCTGCATCTTTGTTTGTTGCTGCCTTCATTGATTTTTTTCAAGAACTCCCATCTTCGTTTTCAAGCACTGACATGAAGTTTAAAAGTGTAGATTTGCTCCTTTTAATGTCTGAAATCATTGATTGTCCAACACTGTACATCTCAGTCAACTGTTCACCCGTAACGCTTTTATCTGATTGCTCTATAATGTTTAGTTTATCCGCTAACGATAACACAACACGTTTTCGTTTAGAAGGCATGGTGAACGACGAAACGCACTCACAAACAAAATAACGCACCGACGCGAAAGAGTACCGTCACAGTAGCAGGTCAAGTATACAACTAGCAGGTCACGTCACACTCACTGACTAATCAGAACGAACAGTGACAGGTAGGCCGGGCCGGCTACCTGGCGACGGACGACAGCCAATAATCAAACTGCACTATGAGACGGTGACTCATCATCCCAATAATCTTCCCACTGCGCCTACACTAACTTCGGGAAGGACAATAGCGTGCGTAGACAGTACGTTTCCGTCTTAATTTTTTTTCTGAAATTCTGAAAGCGATTCGGATAATCAGCGATTTGGATAGTCGGAGTTCGGATAATTGGAGTTCTACTGTACCAGGAGCTGTTATTTTTTCTCGTGACTTTTGAGCGACCGTTGTTCAGAATTCCTTATTTAGAGGTTCGTACTAATGTTAATGATATGGAACCTGTTTGGTTCCATAAATATGTGGCCGGTATTCGGAGGTTGTCGTTGTTTAGAGGTGACCGTTCAAGGAGGTTTCACTGTAATTAAAAATGATCCCAAGGTGGGGGGAAGGGGTTTTAGAAGAAAAAATTCATAACTTCGTCCATTCAGAAGATATCAAATCCGCTTAAATTTATTATAATGCCTCTTAATATTATCTAAAACTTTTATATTGACACGCTTTTTATAGGACGAAGAATTATAACATTTTTTTTTTTTTTTTTAAATAAATAAAAAAATCCCTGCTGGCTCCGCCTGCAAACAAGTTAGGTTTCGAAGTGGGCGTTTCCAAATACCGTATCATGGCAAAAAGGTAATTTCTTCCGCAATTCCCGACAAATAGGCTCCCCACGGTCTGCGTCTTCGAAATCTACCTGTGCCTGTAGGCCGAACCGTCAGGGATTTTTTTTTCCCCAAAACCGTTTTAAAATTTGCAAACTGTATATCGCTAAAAATGCAATTACATCTATTTCCCTTTTGTTTGTAGGAATAAACATACCTTCAATTGAAGAGTTGACTGTTGTAAAAAAAAAAAAAAAAATTCATTCATGAAGATGCAGAAGACGTGCCACCTGAGAGTAGTAGAGAAAGGAGAGTTCAACGGCCACAGGAGCGCTCATTTGAGGAATATGAGGATTTCTCAATGAGGAATGAGAATGTCATAATAGGGAATAAGGGGGAGGAGGTACCTTCACAACCGATAATACAATGTTCAGAATCATTCTTCTCTTTACAACAATAATTTCTGGTCCATCTAGTTATGTATCTGATATTTTGTAGAAAGGTTTGTGTATAAGAATATGTTTTAAAAAGCAAGTATATTATATATTTATTATAAATAGTTCTATGCGTGTATGTGTGCGTGTATGTGTGTGTATGTATGTGTGTGACAAATAGTTCTCTTTGTGTGTGTGTGTCTATGTGTGTGTGTGTGTTTGTGTGTGTGTGTGTTTGTGTGTGTGTGTGTGTGTGTGTGTATGTGTATGTATGTGCACGTGACAAATAGATCTCTTTGTGTGTGACTATCTGATTATTTATGAAAGTTTTACAAAAAATTTTCATGTTTTTATAAAGAAAAAAAAATATGCGGTAGTTAAAAAGTTTCACATATTAAAAAAAAAAAAAATCTTTTAGAAAAAGTTTTGCATTACTTTAAAAAAAAAAATTTATTTTATTAAAAATTTTATCTTAACAAAAAAAAAAAAAGTTTCACTATAGCTAAAAAAAAATTTTCACTCATTTTCGATTTAACTACAACAAAAGTTTGTGTATAAAGATAACGTTTCACTAGTAAGGTTTAAAAAAAGTACTCAATAATAAAATCAACAATTTTTATTATAACAAAATAATTTACAGAAAGGTATTTACAGATCAAAATATACATCGCGATTTTGCGTTAGCAATGCAAATCAACATTTTCTTCTTTATTACAAACGGTATTAATGTCATAATGGCCATATGCTAAACTGCTTATTCCATCATCCAATAAGTAACGCTTGTCGTCAAAGGGACTTAAGCTAATTTTATTTTGAGTTAATGTATATAGGCGATGGTCATCTTGGGCAATTCTTACCTGTTTCTCCATACTTGTTTTTTGTTGTTGGAGGCACTCCAAGTAGTCTTCATGTTTAATTTTCTGCCGAACAATCTGCGTAGATACGCCTTTTGCACGCTTCTTTTCATCTTTAACAGATTTTAGAGAATACATTTTTGATTTCAGTCCGACAAACTCAAGGGCTAATTCACCATTAAGTTCATCCTTAAACTTTCCGAGCGTCTTCTTATTATCCTCAGAGTATAGACGATGAGATTTCGGGTATTCAGAAAAGTCAAACAACTCACGATGCTGCTCCAGATCCTTATAAATATTATTGGTTTGAATATGATACGTTAGGGAATCTGTATCCGTAAAGAGTAAAACTGCACGATCTTTGTATGTTTTCTTTATAAAATTGTAATGGAAATCATACATACAAAGTTTAGATAGTTCGAGTATAGAAAATCCAACATAGATGGGTCGGTTCATATGTATGCTAGTTTTTAATCTCTCCACAGCAGTCAAGTCTTCATCATAAGTTTTAAACGATTTAAAAGTAGGCGATGCTACTAATTTTTTGGCTCTTTTTTCACCGTTACAAAGCACAATATTTCTTCTTTTTCGTAGATTTTCCATGGTTTTACCAAAAACAGAATTGTTCATTAACTTAAAAAAGTCTTTCTCAAAAGAAGATTTTGCTTCTTTCCTTTTTTCGGTGTTGAAATTAATATATTTCTGCAACCATGGTCCCTGTTTAAATTTTAAAGCTTTATGCACAGCTGTAATTTTTAAACCAAGTTCTAAATAAAATTTGAGATTACGATAATGGGTTATATAATTTCGTTTATTATTTAAATTTGGTATAAGTTTAGGAGTTCCGACGAATTTTCTATTGTTGAGTAAGCTTCTTGCATGAGAAGATAGCATCTGATCCTCTACAGTTACTCTCTCAGGGGCGACAGGGTATTCATTATGCAAAGGATGTAAATGTTTCGGGTATTCCAAGTCTACCTCGAAAAGATACCCAATTTCGGAACTATCAGATAAAGATAGAACCCACTCTTCTGTCATATGACTTGTTTCACACCATTCAAAACCGCCGTAGGGTAAAAATTGGCTCATAGCCCACCCGTATAAGTTATTGGCATCCCAATACATAATGTAGCTGGGTGCCTCATTTTTCTTATAATCGGGCGTACCAGGGATGTTTGCTCGGGCATATCTTTTACTTATCATGCTAATGCCGCCTCTTATTCCATTTTCAACCATAAGCAACATATCTATATCACTGAGTAACTCTAAAGGTGTATCAGACATCTTCAAACAAGCCTGCCATGCTAGCCCAGGTGCTGTAAACAGGTGAGCAGGGTCAATTTCATAATACTGCTGACATAATTTCCTAAAGTTTTGAAACACGTCAGCAAGTAGTAGAACATCTGTCTTCACATAAAGGTTGTGATAATCACCAAGAGTCTTGATATCAAATGTTTTCCATACATTCTGGGCGTGTTGGTATTCCTTTTCACTTATAGGCTCATTGGTTAAACTATTAAAAAAGGCAGAAGGCGGAGGAAGCTGCTTCTCAGTAAATTTTTCAAAGCAAGTAAAATAATCATAGGGGTAAACCCCTTTCCGTATAAGTAAAGATAAATTATTATTTCGGGGGAAATTTTCTTCAAGTATAGTGAATTGATCAGGTTGAAGGTTTTTAACAAGTTTTTCCAATGACGTAGGCAAAAATTGGAAAGAGTCTATAAACACCATCTGAATATAAGATGTAGGCTTTCTGATTTTAAAGGTGATATAGTTTTCCATAGAAGTAGCAATAACATCGATTTCATGATCTTTGAATTTTCCAAGCTTTGTCATAATATGATGACCATCATAGTTTTTCAAGTTATGGAATATAACAGGAATTGTTTTACACTGCTTATAGTTCAAGTTGCATTCCACATGTGCAGCTCCTCTGTATGCACCTGACAGGTGATCATGGTCACGTGCACGTTTCTCATCTAAAGTTTTCTTACAAATATGACAAAACTCTGCTTCTCGAAATGCCTTTTCTTCCTTGGGAGAAAGCTTCATAGGTTTAACATTTAGTAACTTTTGACCTAAAATTTCCTTCTCTTGCGTCATTCGGTTTAAAAAATGATCAACACAGTTTCTACCCCGATATACCTGTGCTTTCTTCACACACGTTCCATCGGGGCCAATAACCACATAGGCATAACCACATGGTAAGTGATAGGTTGTTTTCTCGGTATAGGATGCTTTAGAAGAGGGTGGAGCTGATGAAATAGGTATAAGAAGACTCTCAAAATCCGCATAAATCGTATAGGCAACAGGATGTTGTAAATGAATACCTGTAAACTTTAATATATTATCATTTTCACTAGGCATCTTTATAGCTTGCGCAACATGTTGAGAACAATATTCATTATGCTTATCCAATAGATCTTGTCTTGAAAATCGATGTAAACATCGATAACAATAGTGTTGTACACCATTATGCTTGGTAAGATCACCTAAAAGTCTTGAAAAACTTCTTATCAAACAATAGTGTTGCTTTTCACCATCACCAACCAATAACAAATTAATCACATCATGATCTTTCTTTTCAGATATATACAGGGGGCAAACTTCATCCTCTTCATAACCAAACACATTAACCCGTAAATTGTTGAGTTGTTCAATAGCAGGTATCTTCTGAAGAGGTACAGGGCATTCTACATTACCTAATTTAATATCATGTTCAAAAGGTCGATAATGTGAAACACGTTCAGGTTTTTTTGTATAATCCAAGTTCAGTTTAAAAGCCAAAAGACACCATACTAAACATTTGTTATCTTCGTTTTTTATATTCAGCACTGCTTTTTTATCATCGAGTTTTTTAGACAAAGGAATATAGGAACTCGCAGCGAGGGGATGATATTTAGCAATCTTGAGTTCTAAATGAAGAATTTTTCTAAGTTTCCAGCCAGAACCTCTTTGTACAAATTCTTCAAAGGATTTAATAATCTTCGAAAATCCTTCCTCAATATGTTGTGAAATAGTATCTTCTATAAGTTCGGTCATACACGAACATCGAAAATAACATTGAATTTCTTCAAACTCCTCATTATCAGTTAGACGTTCAAGTGATATTTTTTCTACCATATACCATTTAATTGCACCTTTTTCATGAAAATCACTTATTAAACGTTCTTGTATTTCAGTTTGTACATGTCTATGAAATACCTCTAAGTCATTTTCCTCACGTTCATCAGGATGCAAAATCACTGTTTTAAACACATTAAGCGCATCAGAATACTTTATGTTTTTCGACTTTGCATTAGATAAGCTCATTTTACGCTTTACACTCACAAGAGGTGTGCGGGGGTGTTGAGTGCGTACATGTTGTCTCAGTTCAAATTTTCTTCCAAACACTTTATCGCAATCACGGCAAGGATATGTTGAATTCCGATGCGACTGTAAATGCTGCTTCAAATTATCCCTCCGGGTGAAAACTTGATCACATTCATCACACTTAAATGTAGACTGTCCATCAGTATTATGGATTTTCAGGTGTCTTAACAAGTTCGATCTCCTTCCAAAACACTTTCCACAGGTTTCACAAGTAAACGACTTTTCATTAAGATGAATCTTAGCATGTTGTTTTAAATTAAAATATGTTGCAAAGACTTTGTCACAAGTGGGGCAAACATGCTTCTTTTCCACATTCGTAGGAGTCACAGTCTTTAAAGAAACATCCTCTTCAACTTGTTGATTAAAATTTAAAGAACTTTGAGACATAGCATCCTTTTCTGGAAAAACTTCAGAGAATCCATCATGCTGTAACAATCCAACACTATCATGTGTTTTTAAATGTCTTTGTAGGTTTGATCTTCGATAAAAAGACTTCTGGCAGATATTACAACTATATAATTTCTCGCCAGAATGAATTTTCATATGTCGGTTCAGATTAGAAATGCTCGAAAAATCTTTATCACAGGTAAAACAGGTAAACATCATCTTCGCAGATACAGAATCTCCCACAATCCGGGTTTCATCAATAGGCATATCAACATCCATAATATAAAATCAATAAAAAAAAACTTTAACTCTTAATAGCAAACAACAGCGATTCGCACGGATAAAAAGCGGGAGCAATTTAAAACACGTTTAACCACTAGCGATAGGAATCCTCAAATGATAAAAATCCTAATTTTCCCCCGTCTATTTATACCGACCCGAAGGCAAAGTTGAGTTGTAGTATTGCTTGATATGATTGTTATCAAAACGCGTCATACGATTTCGGAGGTCTATAAGTTTCTTTCCCCTCTTTATAATATAGCATAATTAAACAGATAAACCCGAATGTATACAAATTTAAATTCGTAAATTATATTATATCACAAAATATAAAAAATCCTACAAAATAAAAATAGAATTTAGCACTTACCCCAAAAACACATCCACTTTAGTTGTTAGTCTTCACTTAACTAATTTTTCTTCCTTATCTTTAGTAGGGGGCGCTGCCATCGCCGCGAGAGGCACTGCCCGTCCTCCGGTGTGTGACGTCATTTCCGGTTTCAGATAAGAATAAACCTTAAATACACTCGCACTGTTATTTTTCCTCGCTAGCAGTGATCAGTTTCTTGTTTAGACGTGTTGGGTGACATCATTACGTGTTTGCGATAAGAACAAGGTCACCCCTTATCAACAGGTAAACAGCTGCAGTGACGTCATAGGTGTTATGACATAGCTGATAACGGTACGATTAGCTGATAAAAATTTGTACTAATCATCTATTTCTCTTCAAGTCATTGCACGAGACGGGTGAGCTCCAACAGCTGTACATAAGGTAAGAGTAATTTATATATTATAATAGGATTTTAAATTAATTTAGTAGATGTTACAATTTGATATTTAAAAAATTTCATGTTAAACGATATGATTATATGTTGTTCATCATACTAAATCCACAAATTTTAATTCGAAAGAAATATTATTAAAATTATAATCTAAAATAAATTAGCGAAAATGCATAACAAATCTCAACAAAAAGAAGCTAATTATAAAAGGAAATGTACAAAGTTTATAAATTTACACATGTGTTAAACGCGTTTACAAACCTTATCATAGGCAAAAGTCTAATTCCACCAGACTATTTGTTATAAGTTTAACTATAAGTCAACATGTTAGATATTTGTGAAAAGGAATCTTATGATTTTTAATTTTCCAAGTTCAGTTTCAATCATATTGTAAAAGGATAATTCAAACTTTGAGATTATCTATAGTAAAATACTTAAATTAAAATGTATTTTTGATAGTTTAATATTTATAAACTACAACTTTGACTACTTTTTAAAATGTTTGCCTGATAGAAAACTGTGATAACATGTCTATGTTTGAATTTTTCTGATAACATGCCAATGCCTGAATTTTTCTGACAACTTGTCTGTGTTTGAATTTTTCTGATAACATGGCTGTGCTTGAATTTTTTGCTAACATGTCTGTGTTTAAATTTTTCTTATAACATGTCTATGTTTAATTTTTCTCTTCTTTTGAAATGTATAAACTTTTACTATACGTGTCTTTCGATTTCATTGAAGAAAAAAGTGATCGATCAACTTTATCAAACCATTTTAATGTTAATATTTTTAAACGAATACGATAATCAGATAAAAATATATGTAGCTAATTCATATTATTCCACTAAACATTGCAAAACAAAAAAATTTAAAAAAATTTTTATACTTCAGCATTCAAAAATTGCCAATATGCACATCCTAATACTAAAAAACAATCCTTATCTTGGAGTATTTCCTGTAACAAAATCTAAAAATTTCATATCAACAAGACCCAAGTTAAAAACTTTACCTCTGAACCTAATACCAATTTTTAATCTCAGAATGATAAAACTCAGAATTTTTTTAGAAAGTTACTTCTAAAACATCTCATAGATGGCGCTGTTGAAAAAATCAACTCAAAGTTGTTTAAAAAACATTAATAAAATAAATCTAACTTTAAACTATCATCAAACTCCCCAAAAATCACTTCCAATTATAAATATTCTAAAATAATTAAAACTTATAAAATCGCTCATAGAGGGCGCTGCTGCGAAAAAATCATTTCGAAACTTGTTTAAAATACATTAAAAAACTAAATCTAACTTTAATCTATCATCAAACTCCAGAAAAATCGCTTTCAATTAGAAATATTTTAAAATAATTAAAACTTCTAAAACCGTTCATAGGGGGCGCTGCTGCGAAAAAATCATTTCGAAACTTGTTTAAAATACATAAAAGAAAAAATCTCACTTCAAACTATCATCAAACTCCAGAAAAATCACTTACAATTAGAAATATTTGAAAATAATTAAAACTTTTAAAACCGTTCATAGGGGGCGCTGCTGTAAAAAAAAATCATTTCGAAACTTAAAAAAATAATTCATTACTTGATTAAAACATTTTCATAAAAAAATTTCATCGAAATATCAATAAACAAACAGTAGTAGAAGAATGAGTGTGTAGCTCAGCAGGCTCACTTCCGGTACCCACCTCCACCACGCACATAGCGCCTGCTGGACTGAAACATACATTCTTCTACTACTGTTTGTTTATTGATATTTCGATGAAATTTTTTTATGAAAATGTTTTAATCAAGTAATGAATTATTTTTTTAAGTTTCGAAATGATTTTTTTTTACAGCAGCGCCCCCTATGAACGGTTTTAAAAGTTTTAATTATTTTCAAATATTTCTAATTGTAAGTGATTTTTCTGGAGTTTGATGATAGTTTGAAGTGAGATTTTTTCTTTTATGTATTTTAAACAAGTTTCGAAATGATTTTTTCGCAGCAGCGCCCCCTATGAACGGTTTTAGAAGTTTTAATTATTTTAAAATATTTCTAATTGAAAGCGATTTTTCTGGAGTTTGATGATAGATTAAAGTTAGATTTAGTTTTTTAATGTATTTTAAACAAGTTTCAAAATGATTTTTTCGCAGCAGCGCCCTCTATGAGCGATTTTATAAGTTTTAATTATTTTAGAATATTTATAATTGGAAGTGATTTTTGGGGAGTTTGATGATAGTTTAAAGTTAGATTTATTTTATTAATGTTTTTTAAACAACTTTGAGTTGATTTTTTCAACAGCGCCATCTATGAGATGTTTTAGAAGTAACTTTCTAAAAAAATTCTGAGTTTTATCATTCTGAGATTAAAAATTGGTATTAGGTTCAGAGGTAAAGTTTTTAACTTGGGTCTTGTTGATATGAAATTTTTAGATTTTGTTACAGGAAATACTCCAAGATAAGGATTGTTTTTTAGTATTAGGATGTGCATATTGGCAATTTTTGAATGCTGAAGTATAAAAATTTTTTTAAATTTTTTTGTTTTGCAATGTTTAGTGGAATAATATGAATTAGCTACATATATTTTTATCTGATTATCGTATTCGTTTAAAAATATTAACATTAAAATGGTTTGATAAAGTTGATCGATCACTTTTTTCTTCAATGAAATCGAAAGACACGTATAGTAAAAGTTTATACATTTCAAAAGAAGAGAAAAATTAAACATAGACATGTTATAAGAAAAATTTAAACACAGACATGTTAGCAAAAAATTCAAGCACAGCCATGTTATCAGAAAAATTCAAACACAGACAAGTTGTCAGAAAAATTCAGGCATTGGCATGTTATCAGAAAAATTCAAACATAGACATGTTATCACAGTTTTCTATCAGGCAAACATTTTAAAAAGTAGTCAAAGTTGTAGTTTATAAATATTAAACTATCAAAAATACATTTTAATTTAAGTATTTTACTATAGATAATCTCAAAGTTTGAATTATCCTTTTACAATATGATTGAAACTGAACTTGGAAAATTAAAAATCATAAGATTCCTTTTCACAAATATCTAACATGTTGACTTATAGTTAAACTTATAACAAATAGTCTGGTGGAATTAGACTTTTGCCTATGATAAGGTTTGTAAACGCGTTTAACACATGTGTAAATTTATAAACTTTGTACATTTCCTTTTATAATTAGCTTCTTTTTGTTGAGATTTGTTATGCATTTTCGCTAATTTATTTTAGATTATAATTTTAATAATATTTCTTTCGAATTAAAATTTGTGGATTTAGTATGATGAACAACATATAATCATATCGTTTAACATGAAATTTTTTAAATATCAAATTGTAACATCTACTAAATTAATTTAAAATCCTATTATAATATATAAATTACTCTTACCTTATGTACAGCTGTTGGAGCTCACCCGTCTCGTGCAATGACTTGAAGAGAAATAGATGATTAGTACAAATTTTTATCAGCTAATCGTACCGTTATCAGCTATGTCATAACACCTATGACGTCACTGCAGCTGTTTACCTGTTGATAAGGGGTGACCTTGTTCTTATCGCAAACACGTAATGATGTCACCCAACACGTCTAAACAAGAAACTGACCACTGCTAGCGAGGAAAAATAACAGTGCGAGTGTATTTAAGGTTTATTCTTATCTGAAACCGGAAATGACGTCACACACCGGAGGACGGGCAGTGCCTCTCGCGGCGATGGCAGCGCCCCCTACTAAAGATAAGGAAGAAAAATTAGTTAAGTGAAGACTAACAACTAAAGTGGATGTGTTTTTGGGGTAAGTGCTAAATTCTATTTTTATTTTGTAGGATTTTTTATATTTTGTGATATAATATAATTTACGAATTTAAATTTGTATACATTCGGGTTTATCTGTTTAATTATGCTATATTATAAAGAGGGGAAAGAAACTTATAGACCTCCGAAATCGTATGACGCGTTTTGATAACAATCATATCAAGCAATACTACAACTCAACTTTGCCTTCGGGTCGGTATAAATAGACGGGGGAAAATTAGGATTTTTATCATTTGAGGATTCCTATCGCTAGTGGTTAAACGTGTTTTAAATTGCTCCCGCTTTTTATCCGTGCGAATCGCTGTTGTTTGCTATTAAGAGTTAAAGTTTTTTTTTATTGATTTTATATTATGGATGTTGATATGCCTATTGATGAAACCCGGATTGTGGGAGATTCTGTATCTGCGAAGAAGATGTTTACCTGTTTTACCTGTGATAAAGATTTTTCGAGCATTTCTAATCTGAACCGACATATGAAAATTCATTCTGGCGAGAAATTATATAGTTGTAATATCTGCCAGAAGTCTTTTTATCGAAGATCAAACCTACAAAGACATTTAAAAACACATGATAGTGTTGGATTGTTACAGCATGATGGATTCTCTGAAGTTTTTCCAGAAAAGGATGCTATGTCTCAAAGTTCTTTAAATTTTAATCAACAAGTTGAAGAGGATGTTTCTTTAAAGACTGTGACTCCTACGAATGTGGAAAAGAAGCATGTTTGCCCCACTTGTGACAAAGTCTTTGCAACATATTTTAATTTAAAACAACATGCTAAGATTCATCTTAATGAAAAGTCGTTTACTTGTGAAACTTGTGGAAAGTGTTTTGGAAGGAGATCGAACTTGTTAAGACACCTGAAAATCCATAATACTGATGGACAGTCTACATTTAAGTGTGATGAATGTGATCAAGTTTTCACCCGGAGGGATAATTTGAAGCAGCATTTACAGTCGCGTCGGAATTCAACATATCCTTGCCGTGATTGCGATAAAGTGTTTGGAAGAAAATTTGAACTGAGACAACATGTACGCACTCAACACCCCCGCACACCTCTTGTGAGTGTAAAGCGTAAAATGAGCTTATCTAATGCAAAGTCGAAAAACATAAAGTATTCTGATGCGCTTAATGTGTTTAAAACAGTGATTTTGCATCCTGATGAACGTGAGGAAAATGACTTAGAGGTATTTCATAGACATGTACAAACTGAAATACAAGAACGTTTAATAAGTGATTTTCATGAAAAAGGTGCAATTAAATGGTATATGGTAGAAAAAATATCACTTGAACGTCTAACTGATAATGAGGAGTTTGAAGAAATTCAATGTTATTTTCGATGTTCGTGTATGACCGAACTTATAGAAGATACTATTTCACAACATATTGAGGAAGGATTTTCGAAGATTATTAAATCCTTTGAAGAATTTGTACAAAGAGGTTCTGGCTGGAAACTTAGAAAAATTCTTCATTTAGAACTCAAGATTGCTAAATATCATCCCCTCGCTGCGAGTTCCTATATTCCTTTGTCTAAAAAACTCGATGATAAAAAAGCAGTGCTGAATATAAAAAACGAAGATAACAAATGTTTAGTATGGTGTCTTTTGGCTTTTAAACTGAACTTGGATTATACAAAAAAACCTGAACGTGTTTCACATTATCGACCTTTTGAACATGATATTAAATTAGGTAATGTAGAATGCCCTGTACCTCTTCAGAAGATACCTGCTATTGAACAACTCAACAATTTACGGGTTAATGTGTTTGGTTATGAAGAGGATGAAGTTTGCCCCCTGTATATATCTGAAAAGAAAGATCATGATGTGATTAATTTGTTATTGGTTGGTGATGGTGAAAAGCAACACTATTGTTTGATAAGAAGTTTTTCAAGACTTTTAGGTGATCTTACCAAGCATAATGGTGTACAACACTATTGTTATCGATGTTTACATCGATTTTCAAGACAAGATCTATTGGATAAGCATAATGAATATTGTTCTCAACATGTTGCGCAAGCTATAAAGATGCCTAGTGAAAATGATAATATATTAAAGTTTACAGGTATTCATTTACAACATCCTGTTGCCTATACGATTTATGCGGATTTTGAGAGTCTTCTTATACCTATTTCATCAGCTCCACCCTCTTCTAAAGCATCCTATACCGAGAAAACAACCTATCACTTACCATGTGGTTATGCCTATGTGGTTATTGGCCCCGATGGAACGTGTGTGAAGAAAGCACAGGTATATCGGGGTAGAAACTGTGTTGATCATTTTTTAAACCGAATGATGCAAGAGAAGGAAATTTTAGGTCAAAAGTTACTAAATGTTAAACCTATGAAGCTTTCTCCCAAGGAAGAAAAGGCATTTCGAGAAGCAGAGTTTTGTCATATTTGTAAGAAAACTTTAGATGAGAAACGTGCACGTGACCATGATCACCTGTCAGGTGCATACAGAGGAGCTGCACATGTGGAATGCAACTTGAACTATAAGCAGTGTAAAACAATTCCTGTTATATTCCATAACTTGAAAAACTATGATGGTCATCATATTATGACAAAGCTTGGAAAATTCAAAGATCATGAAATCGATGTTATTGCTACTTCTATGGAAAACTATATCACCTTTAAAATCAGAAAGCCTACATCTTATATTCAGATGGTGTTTATAGACTCTTTCCAATTTTTGCCTACGTCATTGGAAAAACTTGTTAAAAACCTTCAACCTGATCAATTCACTATACTTGAAGAAAATTTCCCCCGAAATAATAATTTATCTTTACTTATACGGAAAGGGGTTTACCCCTATGATTATTTTACTTGCTTTGAAAAATTTACTGAGAAGCAGCTTCCTCCGCCTTCTGCCTTTTTTAATAGTTTAACCAATGAGCCTATAAGTGAAAAGGAATACCAACACGCCCAGAATGTATGGAAAACATTTGATATCAAGACTCTTGGTGATTATCACAACCTTTATGTGAAGACAGATGTTCTACTACTTGCTGACGTGTTTCAAAACTTTAGGAAATTATGTCAGCAGTATTATGAAATTGACCCTGCTCACCTGTTTACAGCACCTGGGCTAGCATGGCAGGCTTGTTTGAAGATGTCTGATACACCTTTAGAGTTACTCAGTGATATAGATATGTTGCTTATGGTTGAAAATGGAATAAGAGGCGGCATTAGCATGATAAGTAAAAGATATGCCCGAGCAAACATCCCTGGTACGCCCGATTATAAGAAAAATGAGGCACCCAGCTACATTATGTATTGGGATGCCAATAACTTATACGGGTGGGCTATGAGCCAATTTTTACCCTACGGCGGTTTTGAATGGTGTGAAACAAGTCATATGACAGAAGAGTGGGTTCTATCTTTATCTGATAGTTCCGAAATTGGGTATCTTTTCGAGGTAGACTTGGAATACCCGAAACATTTACATCCTTTGCATAATGAATACCCTGTCGCCCCTGAGAGAGTAACTGTAGAGGATCAGATGCTATCTTCTCATGCAAGAAGCTTACTCAACAATAGAAAATTCGTCGGAACTCCTAAACTTATACCAAATTTAAATAATAAACGAAATTATATAACCCATTATCGTAATCTCAAATTTTATTTAGAACTTGGTTTAAAAATTACAGCTGTGCATAAAGCTTTAAAATTTAAACAGGGACCATGGTTGCAGAAATATATTAATTTCAACACCGAAAAAAGGAAAGAAGCAAAATCTTCTTTTGAGAAAGACTTTTTTAAGTTAATGAACAATTCTGTTTTTGGTAAAACCATGGAAAATCTACGAAAAAGAAGAAATATTGTGCTTTGTAACGGTGAAAAAAGAGCCAAAAAATTAGTAGCATCGCCTACTTTTAAATCGTTTAAAACTTATGATGAAGACTTGACTGCTGTGGAGAGATTAAAAACTAGCATACATATGAACCGACCCATCTATGTTGGATTTTCTATACTCGAACTATCTAAACTTTGTATGTATGATTTCCATTACAATTTTATAAAGAAAACATACAAAGATCGTGCAGTTTTACTCTTTACGGATACAGATTCCCTAACGTATCATATTCAAACCAATAATATTTATAAGGATCTGGAGCAGCATCGTGAGTTGTTTGACTTTTCTGAATACCCGAAATCTCATCGTCTATACTCTGAGGATAATAAGAAGACGCTCGGAAAGTTTAAGGATGAACTTAATGGTGAATTAGCCCTTGAGTTTGTCGGACTGAAATCAAAAATGTATTCTCTAAAATCTGTTAAAGATGAAAAGAAGCGTGCAAAAGGCGTATCTACGCAGATTGTTCGGCAGAAAATTAAACATGAAGACTACTTGGAGTGCCTCCAACAACAAAAAACAAGTATGGAGAAACAGGTAAGAATTGCCCAAGATGACCATCGCCTATATACATTAACTCAAAATAAAATTAGCTTAAGTCCCTTTGACGACAAGCGTTACTTATTGGATGATGGAATAAGCAGTTTAGCATATGGCCATTATGACATTAATACCGTTTGTAATAAAGAAGAAAATGTTGATTTGTATTGCTAACGCAAAATCGCGATGTATATTTTGATCTGTAAATACCTTTCTGTAAATTATTTTGTTATAATAAAAATTGTTGATTTTATTATTGAGTACTTTTTTTAAACCTTACTAGTGAAACGTTATCTTTATACACAAACTTTTGTTGTAGTTAAATCGAAAATGAGTGAAAATTTTTTTTTAGCTATAGTGAAACTTTTTTTTTTTTTGTTAAGATAAAATTTTTAATAAAATAAATTTTTTTTTTTAAAGTAATGCAAAACTTTTTCTAAAAGATTTTTTTTTTTTTTAATATGTGAAACTTTTTAACTACCGCATATTTTTTTTTCTTTATAAAAACATGAAAATTTTTTGTAAAACTTTCATAAATAATCAGATAGTCACACACAAAGAGATCTATTTGTCACGTGCACATACATACACATACACACACACACACACACAAACACACACACACACATAGACACACACACACAAAGAGAACTATTTGTCACACACATACATACACACACATACACGCACACATACACGCATAGAACTATTTATAATAAATATATAATATACTTGCTTTTTAAAACATATTCTTATACACAAACCTTTCTACAAAATATCAGATACATAACTAGATGGACCAGAAATTATTGTTGTAAAGAGAAGAATGATTCTGAACATTGTATTATCGGTTGTGAAGGTACCTCCTCCCCCTTATTCCCTATTATGACATTCTCATTCCTCATTGAGAAATCCTCATATTCCTCAAATGAGCGCTCCTGTGGCCGTTGAACTCTCCTTTCTCTACTACTCCTGAGTCAAATGCCTCTGTACTTAAAGATCAATTGAAATGGCAAAACAAAAAAATCAAGCTACAAATTTTATTCAAATACAAAGAAGCATTTAAGGACGCTTATGAACTTTTGGCTGCTGTAGCTACATTTGGTTGCAGCACTGCCACTTGTGAATCTTCTTTTTCAACATTGACGGCCATTAATCGGCCTCAAAGACTGTCCATGTCACATCAAAGAATGGCAGATCTAGCCTTCTTGGCCTTCGAGAGAAAACGGACGGAAAACATAAATTTAGAAGAAGTACTAAAAAAATTAAATACAAGTAGAGACAGGAGGTTGCAATTATATTAGAGGGTTTTTATACATGATTCCCATTAGTCTTCAAAATTCTTTCAAATAAATTATTTTTACAACAAATAGAGGTTGTCAAATTTGTAAAAGACTAAAACTAAAATTAAACAAGTGGGTAAGTGTGATCGAAGATAGCTCAAAGGGTTTCGTTTAATATTCCTTTCAAAATACTGTATCCTTTCTTTAATAAATCCAAATAAATTTAGCAAAAAAAAAAAAAAGGGTTTTTTATAAAGTAAAAAATTACTGGTCTATTTTTTTCTTTTTTCGAATATCTAAACCAGCCCGATAGCGTGTGAAGCCCGCTATTATATTCTGTCATACGGACTAAATGCAATATTTAAAAAAAATTAAAAATTAAACAAATTGTACACCTTCAAAATGTTAAAATATGCGAATATTTCCATAATCGGATTTTTATCACGATTCAATATGTTTCTCAAACTCATATATTTACTATTCTCTACTATTTATATTGATACTCGCTTTGTATTATTCTTAAACATTTGAAAAATTAGTTAAACTTCCCATATGACGTCAGATTTTCTTTTTAATTCTCAATTCTCCAATGACGTGATATTAATCTGCTTTGTGTGCTTACACATACTCATACTTCTTGTATTATTGAGAAATTTTAGACATATTCCGTCTTATTACGACTATGACGTCAATCAATTTTATTTCATATTAATCTTTTTTTTTCATTTGGTGAAACTTTTTATTTCATTTTTCACGTGGAAATCGTCTGACAGAAAATTAATTATTGTAGAAAGAATTATTTCATCGTGGATTTTTAATTTTTGGCATCGGCTATAGTGAAAAATGTTTAAATTTAATAGGAAAAGGCTGTTAGAATTTTGGTTTTTTTATCTCTATTTATTAAAATAATACGCTTTTTTCAAATTTTAATATTTTCAGCTCTTCACAGCTGATTTTCTGATTTACACACAAAGTTTCAACTCTGTAAGTTACATAGTTTTTGAGAATGACTCTGTGACAGACAGACAACGGAGCGGGAGCAATAGGGTTTCGTGCGATGAACGAAACCCTAAAAACTAAAATAAAATAAAAGGCCTTATAATTAATTTGGTACTCTGTTTCTTTTCTTTTTTTTTTATCATGAAAATTAAAAAAATATTTTTTCATTATCGGTAAAGACATCCTCGTTACTTGTTCTATTCATTTTATTCATTCTGTTTTTTTCTTTCTCGTATCTTTATTGCGTGATGTAAATATAACGAAATATCATTTAATAAATTGTACTTGAATGCATTTATTAATATAAACGAACATAAAACTACATAAATTTAAATTACTTAATTAAAAGGAAACAACTTATTTACGTTATGTAAATGTAAATATTTTATTTATGTGTCTTTGATATATTTTTATTGTGTCTTGGAACAAACAAAAATTTCATTTTGGCTTTGGAAAGATCTTACGTTTTAAATGAGAAAAAAATTACACTAAAAGTACAGTACATATTTTTCAAGGTATAAGAGACGTGAAAAAAATTAAGAAACAAGCTGCCCCCCTGGAAAAATATTTGCCCCACTTGGAAGTAAGGTCTAGCCACGGGCCTGCTTTCACGGCTTATCCTGCTAAAACTACTGGTACATGAAATATGGTAGTTTTATAGAGAAATTTATGGTGAACAAGTTTAAGCAGACAGTTTTAAATTGAAGAATTATTGTAAGTGCGATTTATTATTGAAATCTGTCAAGATAGTTCAGTTAAGTGATACGTATCAATTTTTTTTTGTTTCAAGTAGTTTAACATGTTTGAAATAAACTTTAAATAATCTCCCCCTATTTTTGTGTGTGATTAATACAATTCCATATGCCAATCCAAACTCTTTATGGAAAAATTCTTGTAATTTAAAATTGAATTTGCAATTAATACATTATATTTCGAAGAGAAAGAGAAATTAAACTCATATCCAGTGTTGTAGTCATAAAAACAAAGGATACATGCTATAGGCAGAGGGTATATGCCAAGGGTATTCGCTATAGCTTTACTTAAAAAACAGAGTGTATAGAGCTTTAAAAAATCCAGAAGGTATACAGCGTGTACCACCACCATATACACTCCACTATATCCCTACTCATATCACACAATTATTGGCAAAGAGACACAATTCAAAAAATTTTTGAATGAACTCAAAATGATTTTTGATACAATTTGAGTATGAGTAACTTTCCAAACTGGCATCAAAAGTGTATTTAAAAATATATCTTTAACCCTCTAGGCGCGGGTGATGTTTCCATTTTCTTATATAAAATCACGGCCTATTTTTATTCGCCACTCATAATAGTTATAAGGACTGAATGTCACCGGAATTTAAAAACAAATTTATTTCTAAATAAGTAAAAGCAGTTTATTCATGTACATTATAAAAACAAAGTGTTATTTTAAAATTCCGGTGAGAATGCTGCATTTATCAATTAAAAATATTTCAAAAACCGCAGAACTTTCCAAATGACCTAGTATATGAAATGATATCTTACTTATAATAAAATCCGAAGGCAAGAAACTGTCTGTAACTCTCCCGGGCACGACCACTCTGGTTTGTGAATCGACCATGGTTAAACGCCATGTTAGGCTTAATGAAAAAATTATACTACATCCGATTCTGCTGTTTAAATATTTGTGAAAGCATATTAAAGCTTTTAAATCTTTTAATTTTGTTTAAAACCTTAAAAAACTATTTCATAAAAAAAAATGTATATTAACATTTCTGTAAACATTTTTTTCTGTAAGCATTTTTTTTTTCAGAAGCAGCGGTGATTTATTTCGTAGGGAGAGATTTGAGGTTGATTCAGTATAGTGGCACCATCTACTGGCGGATGTTGAAATGGGCTTCCATCGTAAATACAGACTCATTATCCGGAATCCTCCGGACCAAAGGCTTTCCGAGTTTTGGAATTTTCCGGATTTCGGGTCCTCCCGAAGTTCACAATTATTTGAAAAATTCATGCTTTTTTTCGTGATTCTTTGACAAAACTTGCATTTTTTTCTGTTGTTCTTTGACAAAATTTGCTTTTTCTTCTACGATTCTTTGACAAAATTTCATTTTTTCGTAGTTCTTTGAAGAAATTTGCGTTTTCTTTTTGCGATCCTTTGAGGAAATTTGCGGTTTTTGTTATTCTTTGACGAAATTTGCCTTTTATTCACGATCCTTTGACAAAATTCAAGTTTTTCTGAGATTGACGAAATCAGCGGGATTTTTTTTTTCGATCCTTTGACGAAATTTCACTTTTTTCGCGATCCCTTAACGAAATTAGAAATTTTTTCGCAGTGCTTTGAAGAAATTTGTGTTTTTTTTTCTAGACTTTGAAGAAATTCATGTTTTTCCGCGATTATTTGATGAAATTCGTATTTTTTTTGCGATCCTTTAACCAATTTTTTTTTTCTTTTTTTTGTGATCCTTTGATGAAATTTTACATTTTTTCAGAGTCCTTGGAAGAAATTTGTGTCTTCTTCATACACCTTTGACGGAAATCGCGTTTTTCTGCAATTTGTTAACAAAATTAGTGTTTTTTTTTTTTTTTTTTTTGCAATCCTGCTACGAAATTTGCGGGTTTTTTTTTTTTTTATCCTTTGACGAAATTCACGTTGTTTCCGCAATCCTTTGAAGAAATTGTCTATTTTTTCTGCAAACGATAGACATAATTGATTTTTTTCGGCGAGTATCGTTCAAAATTCGAAATATTTATGTTCGAAATTTTGGACTGAAGACTTAAATTTTCGAAATCGAATGCCTTAAATTTTTAGGAAAACTTGAACAGAATCACCCCTGATGAAATAAATACATAACTATTTTTTGTTTCTAATGAATCGTAATATAAATTAATTTTAAACTAAAATTTGAGAGAAAAATGACTTGTTTTTAATTTCGGGAAGAGAAGGGTGGGGAGGTGGGGGGTAGTACCGTGTTCACCCGCCACCAAAGTAACAATATTTTAGTGATTAAACATTGAAACACAATGGACTGAAAAAAAAATTAGGAATCGGTAAAATTTTTGAAAATTTTCAGAAAATCTAAAATTTTAGTAAAAATTTACAAATTTATTTTTCTTTCCGGACTTCGGGTCTTTCCGGATAATGGGTCATATACTGTAAAATGATTCTTTCTTATCAAACGTAATTAAAATATAAGAAATGCATAGTACAGCGTAATTTCCATTTAATTTTTCTTATGTAATTAAACAATGAGTTATATGGTGAGTCAAGCTGTTTAAAAACTCATTGATAACACTTTTTTACAAAAACTTTCGCACATGGATTATTTGTTAATATTTAATTTGAATGTTTTGTCCAATCGTTGAACTATTTCAGAAATTTAATACTGAGTAAATATAAATATATCCTCATTATTTTTATTTGTAGAAATCATTTGTCCTTTTTAAAATGTATTTTTCTACAACCTTTCAATAATAAATCTTCATGCTGTTTGTTTGTATGAAGTCTTATGAAAATGAAACACAGATCAACAATCCGTCATTTTTGACGGGGTTATATACTAGTATGTATTATAATTTGTAAACGAATCTCTATATTTCTAAATAAAATAAAATAGATTCAACGAAGAAATAGAGTCTCCCAATGCTTAAGTACTATAAAAATTGTAGGCAATGCCAAAACAGCGTTCCCCGCCGAATTGTATAGAATAAGTGAAACGTGATAAGCTGAGGCTGGAGGGTTAAAGGTGATTGAATTAGAGCAGTTAAACACTTTTTGCGTCTTGAGTTGTACAATCCTACTGTCTACAAATCTTCAGATAATCAGCTTAAAATATAAAAAAATATATAAAATATAATATAGCTTAATCACAAGGCAAAAATTCTTTGAGAAGAAAAAATACTGATCTTTCTTACAAAAACAAATGAAAATATCAAAGGGATTATAAATATGGCTAAAATTCCATAATTGGGTATGCCTCAAAGGTTGGTGTCAAACAAGAGCGATGTTCGTAACAATGTGGTAGTAGTTTCAAATAAACGTAACAAGAGTATCTCTATTCTAAATGTAAAAGTAACTGAATTTATTGTGATCTTTTCACTTTTATGTCTTATCCTGCTAAAACTACTGAGTATAAAAACATGAAAACTGGTAGTTTTATATAGAAAGAAATGTATGATAAACAAGTTTAAGCAGACAGTTTTAAACTTAAGAATTATTGTAAGTGCTATTTAATATTTATGTTCAAGATAGTTCAGTTAAATAAGTTTTGTAGGATCAAAAACTATGGATAGTAATTTAACCATCTTTTGCAAGGATATACCTCACTAGATTCTGATGTGCAGTGCCAGCCTCCAATAATTTTTTTAAGTTATTTTTCCAAGTTTTTATGTCATAATTTCATTATCAGAATTTAGATTTAACTCAAAGTTTGAAATAGCCATTTTTATCTACTGTTGACAGAGTTTAAAAACCCAAATAATAATATATCCAAACACTTTTCAATTGAACAATAAGAATCATAATAATACACATGAATATTAAAAAAGAAAGAAAACATTAAAATTATTAAATTATTATGTGCAAAGAGCATTTAATGGTGAAAATTACATTATTTTTAAGCAATATATTTAAAACAATTTTCTTATAGTGTCTAAATTCTAAAGGAAAACTTTTTTTCTATATGTTATAAAAGCCTGAGAGGCATCAACATTTTTTACTTAACCATTTTATATAAGCTTTTTTTCAAATGTGTTATTGATTGTACTTAATCAATTACAAAAACAATCATCAGCTGTCACAACAGCAGTGGTTGCAGTCTTGAGAACGAAGTGGTCTCCCAGTCAAAAGGAAAGGAATGGCAGCCTGATTATAGAAGACTAGCAAGCTACGCTGGTCAATTTCTTATAACAAACTTTTAATCCAACAAAATATTGACATTTCATAATTCACTTTTATATTTTAACAGAATAATAAGGCTACTATAATTTGTGACTTGTGCTATAGCCAATATACACGCCAGGACACGTTGCCCTTATCATTATCTTTTTACGCATGAAGGTTTCGCTATGGTACTCCATTGTGAAATTTGGTAATTTTTCAAATTCAATATTTGAAAAATGGCATAATCATTAGATTTGAAATTTATATCAAGAAAAATACAATTTTTTACCTTTCAAACGCAGTTTGCCTAACAATTTTCTGACAAATACTTTTCGAGCTACTATTTTTTTTCAGTAACTGCAAATGTTTCATTTTCCGAGATTAATCTGTGGCAACAATTAGCGAAAAACCCAGTCGTCAGAAACGCATAGTTTTTTATTAAAGAGGCTGTTGGAGCAGGGATTGTCACCACCAATTTGCCACCATCACTTTTGAAATCGGTTCGGTAGTTCTATAGATTCCAGAGAAATTGTAATTTAGAATGTTTTTAGAATGCTTTTCGCTCGTTTCACCCTTTTAAATTTCGAATTTTTTTTATTTTGTTTTTAGAGAGCATTTACATCTTATAAGTAACTACAATGCCAAATTTCATATTTCTAGCTCCTTCAGTATAAAAAAAATAGCAATTTTAGAACGTTTTTCGCTCTTGCAAACCCCTTGGGGTTAGTGACACCGACATAAAATATAGCCTATGTTGAAGCAGGGGTTGTCACCATCAATTTGCCACCATCACTTTTGAAATCGGTTCGGTAGTTCCAGAGAGTCCATAGAAATTGTAATTTAAAATGGCTTTAGAATACTTTTCACTCATTTCACCCTTTTAAATTTCGAATTTTTTTTTATTTTGTTTTTAGAGAGCATTTACAGCTTATAAGTAACTACAACGCCAAATTTCAAATTTCTAGCTCCTTCAGTATAAAAAAGATCTCAATTTTAAAACGTTTTTTGCTCCTGCACCCCCCTGGAGATAGAGGCACCCACAAAAAATATATCCTATGTTGGAGCAGGGGTTGTCACCATCCATTTGCCACCATCACTTTTGAAATCGGTTCGGTAGTTCCAGAGATTCCTTAGAAATTGTAATTTAGAATGTTTTTAGAACGCTTTTCGCTCATTTCACCCTTTTAAATTTCGATTTTTTTAAATTTTGTTCTTAGAGAGCATTTACATCTTATAAGTAACTACAACGCCAAATTTCAAATCGGTTCGGTAGTTCTAGAGATTTCATAGAAATTGTAATTTAGAATGTTTTTAGAACGCTTTTCGCTCATTTCCTCCTTTTAAATTTCGATTTTTTTTTTTTTTGTTGTTCTTAGAGAGCATTTACATCATAAGTAACTACAACGCCAAATTTCAAATCGGTTCGGTAGTTCTAGAGATTCCATAGAAATTGTAATTTAGAATGTTTTTAGAACGCTTTTCGCTCATTTCACCCTTTTAATTTTCGAATTTTTTTTTTGTTGTTCTTAGAGAGCATTTACATCTTATAAGTAACTACAACGCCAAATTTCAAATCGGTTCGGTAATTCTAAAGATTCCATAGAAATTTTAATTTAGAATGTTTTTAGAAAGTTTTTCACTCATTTCACCCTTTTAAATTTCGAATTTTTTTTATTTTGTTCTTAGAGAGCATTTACATCTTATAAATAACTACAACGCCAAATTTCAAATTTCTAGCTGCTTCAGTATAAAAAAGATCTCAATTTTAAAACGTTTTTTGCTCCTGCACCCCTCTGGAGATAGAGGCACCCACAAAAAATATATCCTATGTTGGAGCAGGGGTTGTTACCATCCATTTGCCACCATCACTTTTGAAATCGGTTCGGTAGTTCCAGAGATTCCTTAGAAATTGTAATTTAGAATGTTTTTAGAACGCTTTTCGCTCATTTCACCCTTTTAAATTTCGATTTTTTTTTATTTTGTTCTTAGAGAGCATTTACATCTTATAAGTAACTACAACGCCAAATTTCAAATCGGTTCGGTAGTTCTAGAGATTTCATAGAAATTGTAATTTAGAATGTTTTTAGAACGCTTTTCGCTCATTTCCTCCTTTTAAATTTCGATTTTTTTTTTTTTTGTTCTTAGAGAGCATTTACATCATAAGTAACTACAACGCCAAATTTCAAATCGGTTCGGTAGTTCTAGAGATTCCATAGAAATTGTAATTTAGAATGTTTTTAGAAAGCTTTTCACTCATTTCACCCTTTTAAATTTCGAATTTTTTTTATTTTGTTCTTAGAGAGCATTTACATCTTATAAATAACTACAACGCCAAATTTCAAATTTCTAGCTGCTTCAGTATAGAAAAGATCGCAATTTTAGAACATTTTTCACTCCTGCACCCCCTTGGGTAGTGGCACCGACATAAAATATAGCCTATGTTGGAGCAGGGGTTGTCACCATCAATTTGCCACCATCACTTTTGAAATCGGTTCGGTAGTTCCAGAGATTACCCCCTACAAACAAACAAACAAACAAACAAAAAAACAATCTTTACTCCTTTATAATATTAGTATAGATAAGCCGCTGGTCATGATAATATCAGCCAATCTTTCTTAGTAGTTTAATTTTTTAAAACAGTAAATCAGCATGTTTTTAGAGCCTGTGAGGGCTGGACGGAGGTTGATGAACATAGCTCGTAGGGAGGGAAGAGTTCTCCAGTTGCATAAAATATCTGAAAGTAATCATCTAAGGCAGCGGTTCCGAACCTGGGGTACAAATGGTCCTGTTGGGGGTACGTAAAAATTACATTGGTAATAGCGGAAATAGTAAAAAATAAAAGTTAACATGAAAGCAGAAAACACAACTCTAAACTTTTCGTTTACAAAAAGATTTGTGTAAAATACACTATTCCCATATAATAAAAAAAATGCCTAAACTTAGTAGTTGGTTGATCATTTTTTCCCATTGTCTTCGCCCACTCCTAATAATATCTTCGATTTCGCATGTGTCCATCTATTTCTTTTATTGGTGTTTTCTTTCAAGTAATTTTAGAAATATTTAGGTAAAATATGAATCGTATCAAGGCTTCTGATTTCGACTATTTCATATAAAACCCATTTGAAAGCAAGTCAGCATTTTAGTATTCAAATGAGTATCATTAGCATAAACGCATTATTGTGAGTGATTAATTTGAAATATTTAGCTGATATTTAGTGTCTTGAGTGAGTTTATGTTCATATCATTTTTTCTCTGTCAAAATGGATAAGTAGTTGTAAACTGGAATTTTAAATAGAACTACATCTAACAATTTTAACTAGCATAAAAACATTACTAATGAATAAATACAAAAATATTTGGGGCGGGTTTATGCAGTAAGGGGTATGCATAAATGAAATGTCTAAGTAAGGGGTACGTGGGAGGAAAAAGGTTGGGAACCGCTGATCTAGGGGAACTGAGTGAACATGGAGGCAATGAAGACGAGACAACATCATGAAGTATATGTTGAATTAATAATGCTCACAGAGATAGTAAAATTGGTTAAAAGCACAATTAAAATACAGTAATAAAGTATTGAATCACGAAAGAAAATTAAAAAAATATTCTTACATTTTCAATTTCAAGTTGAAATGGATGCAAATTCTTATGAAAACCACAAGGTTGTGAGTATGCTGTTAAAAAAAAAAAAGTATGCCATTAAAAAACAATTATAAACTACAGAATTATGAAAGAAAAGTTAAAGAACACATTTTCAAATAACTAAACATATTAAAAGTGAATCAGAATTTAAAATTAAAAGAACACATTTAAAAAACTAAAAATCCCAGTAATATCATAAAATAAAATAAATTACATTACATTATAATACTGTAATTTGATTTATTTTGTAATATTAATGTGCTTTTTAGTTTATTTAAAATGCCTGATTTTAAATGTCATTATTTTTAACTTTTACATTTTCTTTAATTTTAATTTGAATAAACATAGATGCAAATTGTTATGAAATCCACAAGGTAAACATGATGCTAAGAAAAAATAAATAAATGGAAAATTAAATTATATGTCTATATATTTTTAAATAGTCATAATTCAAAATACTTACACATTTAAAATATATACATATATTTGTATATTTGAAGAATGTTTTGGAAAATATTTAATATAAAATGAATATTTCTGAAGAATTCTAAATGCAGTCAGGATGGCTCAATCAATTGTTCTTTGCATGAAAGACAGGTTAAAAAACTTTTTTAAAGATGCCTTGGGGCAAATTATCATGCTTTGGGTTTAAATAAAACAAAGAAATTAATTAGAAAATACTGTTATTCATCTGTTTTCTTCTTCTGTTTTCTAACTTCAACTAAATTGCAATTGTTCCTGTATTAATCTGTTATTATTTCCAAATTATAATTAATTTTTTTTTCTTCAAAATTTTACTTGTAAATTTATATTACTATGTTATTTTCTGGGTAAAGGAGAAGTAAAAAAGAATTAAATTAATGAAAAATAGATTTATATTGTATTTTAGATAATACCTAATAGAGGTCCACTTTACGGGTGCATGAAAAAAAAAAAATCTGAAAAATGTATTGAAAACTATGTTCTGAGAAAATTATGATGAATGTATAAAGGTATAAGGAATATTCAAAAATATTTTCATGCAGATCAGTTTGTCCATTAAAGAGAAAAAAAAATTTAACTGAAAAAGTGGTCCACTGTGTACCAGTCTCCACTATATACGGTACTCTGTTTAACAAAATTTTGTACTTTTTTTTTCATATCTAACAGTGAATTATAAAAATAACATGTCCAATATTTCACAAATAATCACTAAAATACCAAATATCATAAAATATCTATTATTTTATGTTTGCATAAAAAACCAGATATTTTATTATATAATCACATGAAAAAGATGCTACAAAAAATAAATACAACCTTATCACAAATGTTAATACTTTTTATTTTAATTAATTACTTAAAAGTTATAAACGATGAGAATATGAAAGCAATGTTTGTAATGTAAATGATTGTATATCATTAAAAATATTTGTGACACACACACACAAAAAAAAAGCTTTATAAATATTTAAAGTTTATAAATATATTATGTCTGTTCAGCGTTCATTATCAATTAAAAACAAATACACTTATACAGACAATTATATTATAAAGTAAAAAAGCCCAAATATTTATTTAAAACTGCATTATATGTTTCAGACTTTCCAGAAGCACCTCATCAGTAACGTAAAATAAAAACATAAAATCAAGAGAGATGATAAAACAACTTACAGAAGAAAGCATGTGTCAAAAACATCTCAAAAGATGGTGAAAGGGGTGGCTGACGTTTGAGTCAAAATAAATTAGCATATTCAAATGGTACCGAGCTGGCTTCATTAAGAGGATACTTCACTCAGGCGAAAACACCTGCTTGCTAATCTTAATCCTATAAGGGAAATAATTTATGATATCTCGTTCGCATTTCAATATTTTAAAATGATTTCTTTTGCATTGGATAGCTGAGATCAATCTCTATACAGGCTCTTTTTACCTTTTCAATTTTTGTTGCCGTTTTTTTTATTGAGGATACTTTTACTTTCGAAACCAGTTCCAAAAGTGAAAGTATCTTAACACATTGACAGACAGTAGGAACAAGTGAAGTTCGAAAATTGACACTGGGCTTCTACTTGTACGCCGGTAAATGCACATTTGTGCTGCTATAGCTGTCATGCCACATAGTGAACTTCGCTTTGACGCCGATAGCCGCAAGTGTCCGTCAACGTGTTAATAAAAAAAAATTGTAATCAAAATCAAAAAAGTACAAAGGAGCGTGCATAGAGATTGACCTCAGCTATCCAATGCCAAAAAAATCATTTAAAAATATTGAAATGCAAACAAGATATTGTAAATTATTTTCCCTATAGGATTAACATTAGCGAGCGGTGTTTTTGCCTGAATGAAGTAGCCTCTTAAGTGGAGATTTCGCTGATTCCGTGAACTAAGCATCTAAGAAAATACGGCTCTCCTAAATGTTGCAATTCGACTTTATGACTGAAGCTCTCTCAAAATCTGGGAAATGATCTGTTTGCATTGCATGGGCCACAATTTTAGAATTCAAGTTCCTTGACAGTCATAAAGTCGTATTGCAACATTTATGGGAGCCATGTTTTCCTAGAAGCTTGGTTCACGAAACCTCCACTTAATGAAGTCAGTTCGGTTCCATCTGAATATGCTAATTTATTTTCTTGCCACCTCTTCCTCCATCTTTTGAGTTGTTTTTGATGCATGTTCTCTTCTGTAAGTTGTTTTATCATCTCTCATGATTATGTGTTTTTATTTTACATTACTGATGAGGGGCTTCTGTAAAGTCCAAAACATACAATGCTGTTTTTAATAAATATATGTGCGTTTTTACCTTCTAATTTAATTGTCTGTATAAGTGTGTACTTGTTTCTAAAAGATTTATAACATTTAAATTAGTGAAAAAACACACTCAATAAAATTACACCAAGCTGGACATACCTGGTTATAGAACTTTTTAATATAAATCAATAATAAATAATAAATGCTTGCCGATTATTTATTTTTTTTAAATATTCAGATCCTGTAAGACATTTACAGTTTTTTATCAATACATTTTTTAACCATATATAATCTTCGATATGGCAATTTTTCTAAAACCATGCCAGAATGCCCTCTTTGAATTTCATCGACAAGCTTAAATGTCGTGAAAAGCCATACATGACAACTTTTGGAAATGGCAATGCATAAAATATGTAAAGAGTATTTCATGGAACTTTTTTATGCAAACACATGACCCATGTATCTTTTTTTTAAGTAACATATAAATGATACTTTAAGCTTTTCTTAACCCTTTCCAGCACGGAGTAAGTCTGTCTGTTTGTAAAATGATGAAATAATAGACTGACACCAGAATTCAGAAACGAATTCATTAGACAATAAAAACTTGCTTATTTTCCACCACTTTATAAAAGGAAAATTTTAATTAAATATTCTTGGTGCCGATTGTCGGTTTTGGAATTAAAATTAGGTGTCCTTTTTTGTGGACACTGCCCGTTAAAGGGTTAAAGCACATAATTAATGGATATTGTTAAATAATATACTGACAACCAGACTTTTATAAAACCAAAAACTCTCTGCGCACATAAATATTGGGTCAAAAACTTTCTGCAAATGAATTTAATGTTTAATAAAATTACGTGTTATATTATTTTCACGATATGAATTAAAACCTGTTGTTTAAAATAATTACCACTTAAATTTTAAATTAATTAATATTAATTAAAGAAAAATTATTTCGGTAAAAAAAATAATAATGAAGCTAAAAAAATCCCTGACGGCTCGGCCTACAGGCACAGGTAAATTTTGAAGACACAGACCGTGGGGCATCTGTTTATTGGGAATTGCAGAAGAAATGACCTTTTTGCCATGATGCGGCAGATGGGACCACCCACTTTGAAATCTACCTGTGTCTATACACAGAGTCGGAAGGATTTTTTTTTTGTGTGTGTGCTGCAAGGGTTGGTCCTATAAAAAACTTCTCAATATAAAAGTTGTAATAATATTAAGAGGATTTATAATAAATTTAAGCGGATTTAATATCTGGTGAATTGACAAAGTTATAATTTTTTTTTCTTAAACCTATTTCCCCCCTCCCCCCTTGAGACCATTTTTAATGATATCAAAAATCTGTCATATATAAAGTTTCGGTCCTTTTCCTAGAAGTAATAATAACTTTAAACGGATTCGATACGTATCATAATTAAGACGTTATGGGGGTTTTTCTGTTTTCACATAAAGTCCCCATTCCTCCCACCCCCCTGGTTCGATTTTGCTCATTAATGAACTTGACCTAGATTTTATGAATCAGTTTGGAAGATATTTGTGCAGAATTATTGGAGTTATCATGTGCATAAAAAAATGATATAGATAGATAAAGTTTTGAACTGGGGGTGGTTTTGGGTTCCGGGAGTCATGATCGACGTAGATCTGCAAAAACTTTCCAGAAATTCCAACATAGGGAAGAATGTAATAGGTAGTATTTCTTATGAAATCTACCTAAATTCCATGAAAGGAAGAGCTGAATTCTTATCAATTATTTTGTCAGTGTATTTAGAGACAGCCCAATCCTTAATATTTTGACCTCTTCGCAAGCGTCTGTAATGTCACAATAATGTTTTGCATCTTTAAACTTTGAATTGTACGCAAATGATTGTACAGTAAATAAATCATGCATAAAATTGAGGAATATTTTTTATTTTTTGGTATTTAAAAGAAAAAAAAAATAATAATAATAATGTTTTTTTTCTGCAAAGTTCAGTATTTTGCAGAAAAATTTCCGTGCACGGCGTGCGTCTATATTATACAACTTTGCTGATGACCATTATAAAGATATTTGGTACTTCTCTATTATCCCGTCGACCACTTTTCATAACAAAAAACTATCGCCAAACTCTAATGCCAAATAAACAGGAGAATGTTGAAATTGGAATATCAAAATAAATAAATAAATAAAATATAAGAATGTAAGGACACAATTGTTATTTTAATTAATGAAATAACTCATAAATCAGTAAAAAACATAATTAAAAATACACACAAATATCGAATTAAAAACCACTTGATGACATAACAAACACATATAATGCTTCTGACATCAAGTAAATGGGATTGCATTTTTGGCGTTTAATCTTACAGTCTGGCGATAGTTTTTTGTTATGAAAAGTGGTCGACGGGATAATAGAGAAGTACCAGATATTTTTATATGGAAAATGCACACAAAAGCCATCATTTCATCAATATTATATTGACTGCACCTATCAATGAAGAAAGGAGGGTAAAAGATGGGGATATACAAAACATTATACCACTCATAAGAAGCTGATTTTAGAGACATACATAACTCTTTAATTTTCACTTTTTACAGAAAGTATAGACAAAACTTATTCAAAACATGATTTGCTTTTATACAAAGTGAAAATTTTAAAAAAAAAACTAGTCGGGTGTGCCAATCCCATAACTTTCTTTTGTCTTCATATAGGTTTCACATACACTAAAAACTAATCAGCTCCAATTTATATCAAGGTCTAACTGAATCTAAAGTTTTATTAAATTCCGTGCATTAGTTCTTGAGATATAAATATGACAAACGCAAAAAATCATGTAAATCCTGAAAAATGCAGCATAGCAGTGCCTGCTGAGAGATTTATACCAAAACCTAATCAACAACTACTTATGTCAACATCTAATTGAATTTGAAGTTTGATGAAATCTGTGCATTAGTTCTAGAGATATAGTTATCGTGATAATAATGAAAAAAGTAGCATAAGCAGCACCACCTTTTGGGATATCTAAAGCAAAACGTAATCAGCGTCTATTTATGTCAAGGTCTAACTGGATCTGAAGTTTCATGGAAATCAGTACAATAGTTTTTTTAACATTTTCCAACATAGTTGAAAACTGAAAAGGGATTATGAATTCGGTTTGTCTGTCCATCTGCACCTATACTGTCCATTCTCTAATGCTCATAAATATACTTTCATTGCCATGTAATTTTTATATGTTATTTATTGAATGTTCGTTACTGAAAAGGAAGTGTGATTCGTCATATATAATTTATGTACATGGGCATATAAAAAAATTCCGTAACATTATGATCTATGGGAAAAAATAATTTTGTGGTGCATTTTATTGAGGTTACGGTACTTCAAGCATAATAAAGTTATAAAGGGAACAGGTGTGTCTGTCATCTGCAGTATGGTCTTGTTGATTTTTTTTCACACACACCAAAATGCCACTTTTAAAAATGATCGCCAAACTAAAATTCGAAGGAAACTCTGCTTTCCAATATGGCAATCATTAGGGTCGTACCGAGTACTCGGTATGTACTGGGCCTACTCGGCCAATACCGAGTAGTTGCAAGAATTTCAAGTTTTAAGCATATTTAAAGACAAATTAATTTATTAGTGATCTATAAAAAGTTATTTGAATATAAATGTATAATATATGCCATAATTCATAAAAACTATTTATTCGGTACATAAAAATTGATCTATAAAACATAGAAAAAGGTAAGAAAAAACCCATATGCAAAATTAACTAATATAAATTAAAGTTTAGTTTTATATATTTATATTTTAAAAAAAGGGGGTCATTTTTAAAACTGCAGGAAAAGACTGTGATTTTGGATAAAGAAGCAGTATGTAGAAACTGAAAATACAAAAAATGCAATTAAAAAAATAATAATTAAATTTGCTGTATGGCAAATTATAGTACAAAACACTACAATCATTTTACATTTTCAAGAGATAGGGCATTTCTTTTATTGTTGTAAATTTGGCCTGCTTCAGAAAAAATGTGTTCACTGCGAGCACTGATAAAGTAGCGTTTTAGCACATTACACACCCACCAAAAAAAAAAAAAAAAAAAAAAAAAAAAAAGAAAAGAAACTGTAAAGCCCCCTTTTTGGTGCTTTCATGTTATAGCGGTCTCTACCATTACAATTATGCCAAGGTTTCAGCTCTGATTTCGCCAAGATTATCGAAAAGCTTATATATATGCATCATATATATGAATTTATATATGATATTTTGTAATTCTATCATTTAATTTGCTCTTTTTCTTTATATTGTAATTGTTAACCCTATGTTCTCAGCAATATCACTCAGACTAATCCCTTTAAGGGAAGTCCTAGTATGATATATTATTACGTTAAATCATTACTTTTGTGATGTATATGGCCGAGTTATTAGTCATATATAACACATATATGATGTATACATATAACATGTGCATAAGTCATGTAGGATGTATATATATATATATATATATATATATATGACATATAAGACGTAAATAATCTGTATGTAATGATGTATATAGGTGTTTGGAATAATATGTGTATATACACTGTTAAAAAATAGAAAAGAAGATGTATCGTTCATCAGATGTGCTGTCATATTTTTTTTTTAACATGTGGCAAAGAATTTAATTTTCTTAAGCGCGTATTGCGTAAAACTTGGAAAAAAAAAACACCGGATATTTTAAAATCCAAGCTTTTTAAAGTTATGTAATTGGATTTGCAGCCAATAGATTATTCTATCAAGCGTGGCTTAACGCAAATTTAATTTCATTGTTGCACCTTTTTTTGTGTGTGAATTTAAAATTTTTCTTCCTTGATTATATATCTATTATTTGTATAACTGTTTATAGAAACTCTTACACTTCAAACCACATTGTTAGCATGCTTTGCTACAAACCAGATTGAAAAACTATAGTCTAAATTACTATTAAAGTATACAAAAAATCTTTCGGTGACTTCTGTAAAATAACTTTTACATTAAATCTCCATATCAGCAAAATTGAAAAATTATATATATTTCAAAGTTAAGTTCAACAGATACGTCTTGATTATTCTCTAGGAGGCTCTGCCCCCAGCACCTTTACTGCGCCAATCCGCAGACTTTTCTTTTGCCTGTCTGTCTGTCTCTCCACAATCTGTCTGTTTCCCTATCCGTTCTCCTGCCCGTCTCTCTAACCGATTGTCTATCTCTCTACATGTCTCGCTACCTGTCTCTATATTTCTCTACCGGTCTCGCTACCCGCCAATCTATTTCTCTAACCGTCTGTCTATCCGTCCTACTACTTGTATGTCTAGCCGTGTTTCTATCCACTTCGCTACCCATTTGTCTATCTGTCTCTCTACCCGTCTGGCTATACGCCTCGCTACCCATCTACTGTCTCTTTACTCGTCTGTATACCCGTCTCACTATCCGTCTGTTTTTGTACCCGACTCTTTACCCGTCTCGCTACCAATCTCATTACCCGTCAGTCAACTCGTCTCTGTACTCATCCCTCTACTCGTCTCTTTATCTACCACGCTACGCGTCTCGCAACCTTTCTCACTACATTCCTGTCTACCGGTGTCGCTACCCGTCTCGTGACCCATCTCGCTACCCCTCTGTCAACCCTCTTTTTACCTTTCTCTCTAGCCGTCTGTCTATTCGTTTCGCTACCCGTCAGCCTACCTATGTCGCTACTCGTCTCTCTACCCGTTAGTCTACCCGTATGTTTAGAATTACGTCTTTCTACCTCTGGCCACCTCTTCCCAATATTTAAACAATTCATTTAATATACAGAAGCCGTTTATCAGTTATTAAATGCAAACAGAAGTAATTTATCTAATAAGTGTAATCAGATGAAATTTTTTTTTAAATGCATACATAAACCTGAATAATAATTCATCAGTTTTGTGTTCATAGTTGTTTATATCATTTGACAGTAAATCTCAATTTCTTAAACCTGAATTGCCTCAAGCTTTTTAAAAAAACCACAAGGTCTGTATAACTGCAAAGTACCCTGAGGGCTATATTAGCTACATGTTATTAAGTTAAATGAAAGTTTCGTTATCGCGTTTGCAGCCAATTGCTTATGTCAGAAGACGTGGCTTAACGCCATTTTAAATTAAAGTGGTTCGTATAAAAATGCAAAACATAACATTATATGCTTGATATATGTAAATCTTTTTTTATATTTCCGAAAGCACAGATAAAAAGGTAAAAATCTCTTTTCCAAATGCCATTACAATTTAATATATATATATATATACAAAATAGAAAAATATCTGCAAAAAAAATATATTTACATAATACTACATCTGCAAAAAAATAAGATTTAGAAAAAGTAAGCCAAATCCTGCAGATCCCAACAATCACATCGCTTATCACCAAAAAAGAACTCGCCAAATCTTACGGCACAGGAGATGGATTTTTCCCTCTGAATGCAGAATATTAGTTTTCTTTTCTTGTACGATGGGTGATTATAATTGTTTCATTTCACATACTACATACCGTTTGATATATTGGTACTTTTATGTTATCCTGGCACAGTTGATAAATCGCCAAATATTGTTCCTATAACATTTTCATATTGAATTTATTTCATTTAAATATAAACCTTTCACTCATTTAATTTAAAATACATGCTTTTCATTAATCCCATTTAAAATGCTAAAAAGAGAAAAAAAAAGAAATAATGCCATAAATCGAAACATTTTATTTAAACACCAAAGATTTTTTTTTTTTTTTTTTTTAATTTACACACGCGAAATAAAAAAAGCTGCTATTGCTGAGATTTGCGCCAAATCTCTAATACCAAGTTATTGCGGGGTTTTTCTTTCAAACAGGAAAAAATACAGATTAATTTTCGATTTCTACTAAATTGAAATATATTTTATTGTGTTGAATATTAGTGTGTGCATATTTTTTGCTCCATGTACTCCATGAACTTTTCAATTCCGATTGTCTACGAAAATCATCCGCCGGTGAAAATGACGTACGCACAAAATTTTCGTGACGTATGTACTTTAATTGTGCTTTTTTATCTGTTTTTTTTTAATATAATTTCCAAACAGTTTGACATTTATTCTTGGTAATAAATAGACGTCGTTGTCACCTTTATAGGTACCTGCTGTAAAAATTTGAACGAAATCCGTTAAATATTTTTTGAGTTATGCTTGACGAAAGGTTTTAATATCCATCGTAGCTATATATGGGGCAAAGTAATACTGCGCTGTGTATGAGTCTTAGTTGCACTCAGACAATTATGTCATACATGCTTTATAATTTGGCGATAAATCTTGGTCGCTTGACGATCCCTCCTCAAGGGCCGCCGGGGTTTGTAAATATCATGTTATTTTCGAAAATATCAAAAATATCCAATATTTTGATATATTTTCGTGATATATATCTGATATTTTTTATATATATCCTATACTTTCGAAACAGTCAACTTATTGATGATTATAAATATTTTCAGAGTTAATATAAATTAGACATTAAAACATTATGACATTTACAATGAAAACTTAATAAAACAATATTCTAAATGTCTTTTGTATTTTTTTTTTTTCAAATTGAAGATCAACTAATTGAAAACAGACACAATTTGCTTTTTACACTCACAAAAGACAAACTATTAAGATTTAGTAATCAAGTTTTAAGTTTTATACAACAAAATAATTTGTTTTTAATTGAAAAATTTGAAGATAAATATAGTAAGCTTGGTCTGCTTAACTGAACAAAACCAAAACGAGAAAAACATTTCTAATGAAGCTGCAAGTTTATCTAAATTCGATAGTTTATCTTTCAGTGGCTTTTCTAATTAAATATTGTCTCACATAATTATTGATTCTACATTTAAAAATCTAGCTTCCAGCATAAAGCTTGGAATTTTTATTTTGGTTGGAGAGGGGGGGGGGGGGAGAGCTAAAAAAAGTAACTATAAGAGAAAAAATCTTTATCTACAGAACGACAAAGCCAATAACAGTTAAAATAATCCTTGACACTTGTTTTGACTGAAAATATCAAAAATATTATATGCAATATTTTGAAAATAAATATCAAATATGTGAAAATATCGAAAATATCAAACTTCAGGATATTTTGAAAATAAATATTGGATATATATCCATCAATATATATCATTGAACCTTGAGGGCCGCTATTACACAATAGTACCGAATTTTTTTAATCGAAAGAAAATAAGGTACTTTTAAAAAATATGAAACATTTTACATTATTCAAGGAATTGTTACAGCAAGCAATAACCATTTTTGATAGACAGATTTCAGGTATCAAAATGACAAATGGGAAAAGATGTGTTAAATAATCAGTTTTAATTTCATATTGGTTAATTGAACTATTTATATATCAATTCTTTTTTTATATATATTTTTTAAATAATGCTACTGTTTTAAAATTTTTGAATATACAAAAATTGTCTTTAAAAAGTCCACAATAAATGAAATGAAATTTCAAAAAATGAAGTTAATTTTAAAAAGTATGATTAGATTATATGCACAAGAGATGCATGTTTATAAATAGGTATATATATAAACACACACACAGAAGTGTTACCATTACCACTAAGAACACTTCATGTTCGCATCAGTGATTCTTTCTTAAACACAACTACTCGGTACTTACTCGGCTACTCGGCTGAGTAGTAAATGGCCGAGTACTCGGTACTCGGCCAAAGCACTACTCGGTACACCACTAGCAATCATTTTCATAGCTCTAAAATCAAAGTTTTTTTTTTTTTTTTTAAAGGACAGAGATAAACATTTTAAACTAAGGATTTCTATGTCAGAGGGGCTCTGCCGTCCTGAACTGCCTATTTAAAACAGACTTTTTCTTTTTATCATAAATAATATTAATACTATATACAAAAATTTTTCATTTAAAAGTATACTTTTTTTAAAGTGATTTTGGAACAGATGTGTGTTACACTCATGCACAGATGTTTGGCGACTTTTTGATTGTCGTGATTTCCAAACCAATAACTTACTACAATAACCAAGCTACCATTAAAGGAAAAAATCCTCAAAATTTGGCGATTTTTTTCTTTTTTATAACGGATAAAAATTAAAAAAAATGGTGCGTGAGTGTAAGACATCATAGCTGTAATTTTACAGGCAAAATTTAATGCTTTACAGTTATGAAAGTGATCGCCATATTGGAAAATGTAATTTCCTCGTAATTTCAGAATTACAATCAAAAAATTTCGAAAAATGCATTTTTAAGCACATTATCATATAAAAAGACAATAGAAAATGAACAATATTAATACCAAAAAATATACTTTGATTTTGTTTTAAAGAATTTGTCTGGAGGTATCTGCATTCCCCATTGTTTCTAATGTATTTAACATGAAAAAAATCAGATCATAAAATTCAATTGATAAAATATATTACAAAAATAGTACTTACATTGAGTGGAGAAACCCTTGGAATATATTATTAGTACTAAGTTTTTTTTTTAAAAAGAACTTTTTTTTCATAATGAATAGAGGAAAGTATATTCAACTAGGTAAATTATGATCAATAGTTGAGATTTTTTCCAACAGAGTGAAAAAAATATGCCGGGACCAGGACTCGAACCTGGGTACTTTGGTTTACCGTACCAACGCTCTCCCTACCTCGTCGGGATAGCTCAGTAGGGAGAGCGTTGGTACGGCAAACCAAAGTACCCAGGTTCGAGTCCTGGTCCCGGCATATTTTTTTACTCTGTTGGAAAAAATCTCAACTATGATACTCCAACTATTGATCAGAACTTTTTTTTTTCATCTATAAAAACAAATTTAAAAATTTCTATGTTTATAGAATGCAAAAAAATTACAAACAAAAGGAAACTTAAAAAATTATAACCGAAAAATAATGCATTTAAAACAAAAATGTTTGATAAAAGAATAATGATAATCGGAATTGGTTCCCTAAGATCCTTTGACCGCCCCTCCAAAAACAATATATACCGATCTTTCTTGGATTTATATCTTGGATAAATTCAAGTAAATGCATGAATGGATCTATCCTGGTAGCAGAAACAGTGCAGCATGGCAGCAGGCACTGCAGATTATTTTAGTCATTTCAGGTTAATCTCACAGCTTAAAAAAAAAATTTCCAATAAGACCACAGAAGGAGTAGCCACAATGTACAGAACACAGTGGTATTGCAAGAAGAAGTCATTTATTGCCTTGCCAAATGTCTCACTTGTTCTAGGATTCAGCCAAAATTTCTTATGCATGGAAATTGTTGTAACTTCTTATCAGCAATATGCTCCTAAGCAAAACTTAAAAATGTTTTCTACATACAAGGGGGGGGGGGGGGGGGTGCATGTTTATTTTTCTTGGGGCCCACTTTGTGAAAAGTTTCTTTTTTTTTTTTTTTTTTTTTTTTTTGTGATAAATAACATTTTGTAATGAAAGATGAAATCCAGTTACGCAAATTTGAACAAAGCATTTGTTAATAGTAACTCTTTAAAATTTTTATTTCTGGTGAATTTGTTTTGTTTGCAAATTACACATTTTAAAATCTAAAATAAATAAAAGTAACTAACGAAGAGTATGTTTTATGGCATTAAATTTTGCTAGAGGACTTTATTAATAGAAATTTTGTGAAGGGACCTGTTTTATTAAATGGATTTTTGTGAAAAGGTCTCAAGTTTCGCCTGGATTGGCCCCTGACATATTTAATGCATTTACAACTAATATAGAAATTTTTATAAACGAATCCCCAGTTTCCAGGTAATTAAACATGCAGATCTCTTCATAGACAAACTACTAACGCTTTTAATTTTAAGCACTTTCCAAACATCACTTTAACGTAATTTAGTGTATAACTTTTAACAGTTTACACCAGTGGTGTAGTCGAGGGGAGATGCGGGGGGACAGCGTCCCCTCACTTTTTTATTTTATGTCGAGCATCCCCTTACTTTTTATTTTCAAGGGGGACTCTAGAGACGCGAGAGGACGCCATCTTTTCAAACTTACTAATTTTTTTTAATTATGAGCACACCAATAAATCAACAATTTTAAGAAATAAGGCATTGATTTTTAATACTTTTCAACAACATGGAAAGTGTTTACGGTGTCAGATCGCTTATCTGTCTCCATCTTTTTGCATTCTACTTGTAACTTCCAAAAGTTTGCTTGAATTTCAACAAAATTTTATGTATATTTTTTCAATGTAGCCTTATCACTATTGTGAATTATGTGTATAGCATCAGTATTTTGTTTACGAGTGATCAAAAAAGAGTTCTTTCATATTACTGTTTACTGGGTGGAGATTGTTTGAAATACACATAAGTGAAGTAATGCCATATGGTATTGAAATTCGTTACACCATATTCCCTATCAAAAATAGCATTTTTCGTTCGTTTACAGGAACATTCAAAAATATTTCGAAACACCAAAACACCATGAGCTATTAACAGTAATTATTTGCAATGCATGGAAAACGGTGCACGAAAAATTTATAGTTATTTTACAAGGTCAAAGAATCAGGACACATTGTCAGACGTGGGTTCTTTTGCTCGAAACGTGTTTTCGATTATATTTTGTATTTTTCAGCTGAAGAAAATATTTATTTGCTAAGTGATACATAAATAATATTCGTATACAGGGTCACACAAAAATAATCCAAATACACTACCGTCATGGCCGGATATTTCTTGAAATGAGTTTTGCAGCTGGTTTAAATTTTAGTGTGTTATGTAAAGAGCATATGATCATTAATTTCTATACATGACCACTCAAAATAATTCGAATGAATACGTTACCATTTATAGATAATTATTGCTTGGTATGTGTTTAAACTGAACGAAATTATATTTTCGATAAAAAAAAATGCTAGACATGCTTTTCCTTCACACATTGTTGCACCAAATTAATTTTACAAACATTTGTGTGTAATGAATATAATATATATTGGCCGGTATACAGTGTGTCTGTGTATTATAAAAGTTGACACGCACTTTAATTTGTTACCTGCTGAAGATAAGTAGATAACATAAATTATAAAAAAGTTTAAAATAAAGTAAAAAAATAATAATATTGAAATAATATTGTCAATGAAATAATTATCTTGTTAATTTTCAAACATTTATACAATAACTCTTTATGCGACTCTTCTATTCAAAATTTGTCAGTCAGAAAAATTTTCCTTTTTGCTTCAATAAAATCATTAAAAATCTGCATATCTATATATTTAAAATTAAATTTAAAAAATGAACGAACAAAGCTGACTTATAAAACCTTTTCGAACCATTTACTTTATCAGTGAAAATGGTCCTGTACACATATTAGCGATAGCATTTTTAGAACAAAATTAAATATTAATAAGTGTAAAAAGGAAAAAAAAATGCATCGCAAGTGTATCTAAATAAAAAGCTGCACGGGCAGAAATCATGTAAAGAGACAGTGTAGTTTTAAAACTAACAAATAAAAAAAAATAATAAGAAGAATTGGCTAAGCATGCTCTATATATTTTCCTTCAGCTGCAGTACATAACTGGGGGGTCAACCGCACATGTTTATTATCATCTATGTTACTGTTACCTTCTTGTAATACCTCATAGCTTTTCTAATTTGATATATAGTCGTTGTCCCTTTCTTCTCCCCCTGCATATTTCCTAAATTATTTTAAACTTTTTTGCATCTTACATTGACTACTTATCTTCAAGTTTAAATTTTTTCGGACGCCCTGTAAACATCGACCTTAGCTCAAACTTGAAGACTTTGTCAAAAAAATGCAACACTTTGATAGCAACGTGGTTCAAATTGATTTTTAGTGACAAAACTTGATGTTTTTAATTTATAATAGTAATTTAACTTTAATGAATAATAATCTGTTTAATCTTCTAATTCTAATCTTTAACGATTCATCCTTATCTAAGTGAAAACCACAGCCTTACTCAAAATTTGGAAAGCGGTAAATCATAGAATGGTTACTGATACAAAATCTAGAAAATATAAAGAGGTGAATTTTTTTTTTTTTTGAAAATAAGTATTTCTGTAAAGTTCATTGAAAGAGGGAAAATAATACATATTATTAAACTGTGAGAGAATTAAATATATTGCTGCTGTTTTCAACCCATTTTTCCCCTTTTATTTAAATATTTAATAAATAAAAGAAATTAATTTGAGCCACTTTTTTACCCGCTTTCTTTTATCTTCCATTTCTGTATGTATGTGACAGTCAAATCTTGTGATTCATTTTTCACCCACTTCCTGTTGACGTAGAGCTTTGAAATTTGGAATATAATATGTATGTATACCTGAGGAAAATACATGAATTGGAAATTCATTTTTTAAAAATTAGATCCCTAAGGGGGGGGGGGGGGTCAACGTCGGCACAAAAATGGCATTTACCCCCATAGAAATAACATTACGATTGCTTAATTGAAAAAAATAGCTCCATTGTTTCAAAATTCATCCATTTTCACCACATTGCTGCCCGCATCAGAATGACATCATTGAGTGACGCACACATTCGTGCTTTATAATATAAGTTGACTTTTTGTGAATTTTAATGAAAGTATGTTTTTTTTCTATATTTAATTTATTTTTATTAACGTTAAAAGTTTTTTTATTAGGAAAGTGTTTCTTAAATAAGTCATCTGGCACAAGCATAAGTATTATTTGCCATAGGAACTCTACTCCAAAATTATATCTTTAAAAAATTTCCGCTCAATTCTTTAAACACTTATAGAATGGCATGGATTCAAATCAATTTATAACTAGAGTAGACTTTTATATCGCTATTTATAGCGTGAAGTGTGGTAACATTCACTGAGACGATTTCCACATTAAAATTTCAATTCATCATAGAGAATATCTACGAGTTAAATAACTTCTACGTCAAATTTGAAGTTTCTAGTACTGATACATTCAGAAGAATAACAACTTAAAAAAGTTTTCGGCTTATTTTAGCACTTAAAATTTCGAATATTTTAAAAGCCATTCTTCGTGAGCATCTGCATGTTAATAGCTACCAGATAAATTGTGATGAAACGAGTTTAGAAGATTTATTTAACAATCAGGGCTCCCAAATGGTCCGCTTTTTGAATACCAGTATTTTCTTAGAAAATTTTTATTTTTAGATTTTTCTTGTAAATTTTGCAGAAACAACCTTCGGAAGTAAATTTTTGCAGAAAAGTTTTAGAAACCTACTAAGAAATTTTCTGTTAAAAAATATTGGTATTCAGTTTGTGAACCATTTGAGAGCCCTGGACAATTCATCCTTTTAAAATGTAAATTAAAAAAGTAATAATAAATAAGATTTTACGAGCATGTAAGTCCTGAAAGTATATGTGTGCCAAGTTTTAAGTCAGTTACTCTTGCTCAAATATTTCCACACAAATCATGATGAAACCATTATTTTTGAACGTTTTGAATTTTCTCCATTTCATCCCGTAAAAATTCAATACTTACAGATTAGAAGTAACCTAGTAACTGATTTAAAGAGTTACTAATTCTACAAAAAACTTGATGAAACGCGATTTTCAGAAATTATCATTATAAGGATACTGGTCTATTTCACCCTTTTCAAATTCGTATTGGGATGTTCGGAAAGTTCCTTTCATTTGGGAAAACTAATTCGTACCTGAAAATTCTGCCCGTCAATTGACATTAGGTATTGAAATTAATGTCTAATAATTAAATGATAGAATTTTCCGGTACGAATTGGTTTTCCCAAACGGAAGAAACTTTCCGAACAACCCAATATTTTTACATGTTGTTCAAAATTTTGTATAGAGTTTGGGCAGTGGCATATATAATCGAGAATGTTAAATAATCTTTTCATCATATGTAACATACCTGCGAAATTTAATCTCAGCCGAAAACACCGTTTAAATGCTACCCTGCTCAGACACATACACATATTGACTCATTGCAAAATCACCAAACACAGACTTGGGAATCTTAAAGAAAATACCGACTCGCACACATGCATACACACATACATAGAGAATTGTTACAGAAATAGGAAAAGCGGACTCAGAGAACCTATAAAAGTAAAGATATAAATTTCATAGTCGTTTTTCTTGTCATGATTACAATATTTTCCTTACATTATACGTGTCCGTAATGTAAAAATGCAATAATTTTCAATGCTCTTAGTATACAATAGTTATTCTATGACTATCTCAAAAATAAACAATGTCTAACAAAAGTCTCGTTGCCTGGATTAGTGTTATTAAATTACGAATTCTATTTCAAATACGTATTTTCACACATGAAATAAGGTTAACAATATTTTAATTTATGGGAAGCTATGAACGACCAACAGATAAAAAACTTTAATTAATTTAATTTAAATAAATTTTAATTTAAAATTTAATTTTTCAATTACTTTTCTCTGCAATTCAAAATGAAAAGCAAGATTCATAATCAAGTTTGCCCTATGGGTGATACAGATACAGACCCTAACGATCGAGACTATGAGCGTCCCCCCACTTTTTTCCCCAGGACTACACCACTGGTTTACACTTTACTTACTAATTACTTCCGCTGGTAAAACTGCTAAACATACAATATAATCAGACTTACCTTATATATTAGGAATAATTCGACTTAGATTGACTTCTTAATCAACATAAATGTATATTCCAGTGGATTTAAAACGTATAAATATACATAAAATAATGAAGAGTATCTGCAAGACCAAGACAAAATAACAATAACAAATCGAACACCACCCAAGACCAGAGAAAAAAAATCGAGATGCAAGGAAATCGATAACGATACGATTTATGATACAGAAATCGAACGTTATCGAATATTAGCCAGAGTATCCAAATTTAACTAATAATTTTTATGAGAATGTTGAAATTATCCATATCCAATAATCCGTACTAAAAAGAGTCCACCGTATGTTCTCATTCATTATATTGCTAAGCAAATCAGCGATTCAAGAGCTTAAATCATCCGGTGGAGAAAATATGCAAGTCTTCGTTCGGTTCGAGGCTACAATTTCCAAAATGTTTCCCCTAAGGACGTGACTCAACATCACGAAAATCTGGTCCGTTGCAGCTCTACGACATGCAGACTTGAGTTGCAAACGAGTCATTGCATAATAAAGGACTACAATGTTGGCAATGTTTCCCCAAATCACGTGACTCTGACGTCAGTAGGAATAGGATCCATTTAAAAAGGCTTAAAGAGGGCGCTAATCGCAGCTGTTGGTACAGAAAAATTGTCAGTTTAACTAATGATAAAGTGCATTGAAATCATTTTTTAGGGTTTCGTTCATCTCACGAAACCCTATTCGCCCCGCTACGTTGTCTGTCCGTCATAGAGACGGTTCTCAGAAACTATATAACTTACAGACTTGAAATTTTGTGTACTTATAGCCAGAGCTTGACAAATGCGGTCTCCAGGTCGCCACTGGCGACCAAGTTTTTGTGCCTGGCGACAAAGTTATTTAATCTGTCTGATTTTTTTTCTTTTTTTTGTATCTAAAAATTGACCTAAGAAATGAACACGAGGTGAATCATTCAGCCCCTAATGCATCGTTGAGTGGAGCACCGGGATATATCGCTATGCGCTTCAAGGCTGGCTTCCAGGTAGGGTGTTCTCTGCCTCTTTGAGTGGACTTCATCAATAGTCACTCTTCTGTCTAACAGAACCAAGTCACGTGCCCGCTCAATGTTGCCATCATTTGTGGTCGTACACTGTCGTCCGGCTCCTTCCTCATACGTTATACTTGTACGACCATTTTTGAATATTTCAATCCATTTGTAGACACTCTGTTGCGGCAAGACACTGTTCCCGCATTGTGCCGAAAGTCTTCGATGGATTGCAGCCCCTGATATACCTTCCGATCAAAAAAATCGGATCGCTGCTCGTTGCTCCTCTTTGGTGCAAACGTCGAGCGGCCATGATCTATCTGCAACAAAAGGAAGACAAATGAAGGAATTACGATCAAGCTTTCATAGCATAACTACAACAACATAACAATAAAATAAACGAGGACAGAGGTCAGTATGAACAATGTAAGAAAAGTTATGTCAAAATTGCGGATAATTTTTTACTTACCCTCGTAGATGTTACAAGGTTACAGAATATTAAGAAATAAACTTAAAAAATATATTCAAACAAAAAAAATCTTTTTTTTTTTTTTTTTTTACTTTTATCTTTAATTTGACAAAAATAAGTTCATCAAATTCAAATTTTTAAATAATAAAATCAGAATTATTTGACAGACTTTGACAGGAAAATAGACGAAAAATTGTTTTCCTGCTTTACTATTTCATCGATCTCCCCCTCATCAGATATAGACTTTCTAGCACTCAACTATCCGGACATTTAAAGCATTCTGCTATCAGCATTTACCTAACATGCCAGTTAATTCAGACTTTACAGTATTTTTTTTCCTGCTATTGCTATGTATAATTTTCGGCCGTATTCTCCCCTCACGCGGAATCGGAATATCGTACTGAATTCGATGATTCCAGGTGTTATTTCGAAGATCGCGATTCTCCCTTCAAAATCCGGAATTCAGGCATTTCGGAAATGTGGAATATCCTTTACTTTCTTTCGGCTGCTCAGAGGCAGCCGGAATATCGTTTTGGAAGGTGGAATCTCTCTGTTTGCTAATAATGGTGGACGTAAGCAGTTATTGTTGATGTTTTTTGTATAACATTTGTAGAGTATATTTCTTATTTTATATGTTTTATTTTATTAATTCCTGTTGGATAATTAAAATGTGAATATTTTTATTTTCCGTTCTTTTCCAATTGGTAAGTAATAAATATTATCTCCTGAAATGAAGTAAAATATTATTATATATTGTAATAAGTTCAAAATTTTTCTACGACAGATTCTGTCTCTTTTTCACTCCGTATATTTGTTTGTTTAGAGACATGTATTAAAAGTATCTCTATTTTTTAGAATCTAAATATTGATATGCCCCCCGAATTGTTTAAAAGACTTGGTAATATTTGATTGGATCTGTTTAAAATATGCATCTTTAGATATTTTGAAGATTTTTTTAAAACTAAATTTCATATTTCTGAATAACCTTTGTACATAACTAAAAAACCTGTGCTGTACATATATATGTGATATTTTATATGCTTGTGTGTATTAGAACTTTTTAAAACATATTATTGTAATGTAATCTAATAAAGTTAAATAATTGCCTTATGTTTTCACATTTCACTGCTTAATAAGTTTTGTATCCTACATTATCACATGCAAATGTCGTGTGATATTTTAAAAATGAATTTAAATGCTACAGTAGCAGTAGCATTGCACCATTTCAAGTGTATTTGTTTAAAAAAAATATGATCCAATCTCTGGAATTATTTATAAAATTAATAGCAAGTGTCAATTAAAGAGGGGTGAAAATTTGATTTTTTTACATTGAATTAAAATATCCACATGATATGGCAGCTTTGTGAATTTTAATCTAAAAATATTATACAGCCTTGCAAAAAGAATTCTGCATTTATCAGTATACTATCAAAATAACTTTTGGCTAGTATACATGTTGCTATGATTTAAAAAATATATATTTGGCTATTTTTTTAAGTGATAACTAAAATTTGAAATTTTTTGTCAGTACTATTTTCATATTTTTAAGAACTATATTTCTCTTTCAAAGTAAAATGAGTTTAACTTCATGAATTGATGTCTTAATGTCAATGTTTATTGCAATTTTATTTTTCAAATATTTATTTCTTAAATACTAATTGCTAATAAATCAGAAATTGGTTGAAATTTGTCATAAAATATTTAATTGACCACTGGTGCCAATTTTATCACTCTCATAATTTTTTGGAGATTTGTTATTTTCTTGAGATGTAACCAGTACAGTCTGTTCAACATATAAAATAACTAACCCTAATCAAATATGTTGCCCCCCCCCCCCTTTTTTTTGGGGGGGGGCAAAATTACTTTTATATGCACTACATAATATAAAAATGCCATTTTATTGAAGGCTTTTAATTGCAGAAGGACATTCTACTATAACTATATTTTTTCAATTTAAATTAATCTTCATTGACTTACTCATACTGGCTAAACATTATATTTAACTTCGTCTTTATTTATTTCTTATATTATGAAAAAAAAAATCGCTAAATAAACAGTTGCAATGTTATAAATAATTAATGCTATTTTGATTCTAAATTCAAAATCTTGAGTTTCTTTTATTCTAACTATTTACTTGAAAACAGCCTGTGTATGGGCTGAAAAATACTTGCTGCCTTTTCTGAAAACAACTTTCACAGTTCTCAACTTGCATCAATATAATATAATATAATATCCAAGTGGAATAAGCTCAGTCGCTTATTTGTTTATATTTTCAAATTTTTATGTTCATGTTGCACGTTAACGAATACAGGTAGAAAATAACATAATTATTAAAAAATCACATGTTATTGTTGTATAATAATTTCTTCAAATAAGACTTTTTTTTTTTAAAGCAAATCTTTGGTAGTGCAGTTAATCTTTTTATCATTTTACAATAGTAATTTAGCATTTATTGGAATCTTGTGTTTTTTAAAAAGCAGAAAAAGATTTTTTAGATGTTGAAACCCTAGTATTAACAGTTGTGTGTAATATTTGTTAGCTCAAATATAATCTGTAAGTTGCATTTTCAATTTTTTGTCCACTGTGAAGTATACGTGCATGAGTATCAGATCCAACAGCAAGGCTTACGAGTTAAATATCACACCCCCAAGCCCAAACTTTACCTAATGTGAATACTACACAAATATAAAATTTTTCTTTTGAATGATTTGTAAAAACTTATTGGAGTCAGCAGTCTTCGGTTTGGCAAAAACAAAGTTCATAATTATTAATAGAAACTTCCAGTTGGTGAATTTCACTTGAATAAAAAAAAATCATGCTGGCAAATAAGACCCAATGAAAATAAGGATAAGTTTAAAGTCCCTATAATAATAAATAATTTTTGAACATTGAGAGGAAACTTATTTATCTTAAAAGTTTATTTTCTTTTACTTCATTTTATCTATTCAATGTATTTCAGAGTTTAAAAAGTTTTATTTAAATTCTGATTTAGATGTGTTTATCTTCCAAGATATAGATTTATCTTACAGCATAAGTCAGCTGTTTAAATGTATTTATCTAATAAAATAAAAATTTTGATTTTTTTTTTTCAAAAGCATATATTTATTATTACTGTTTTTGAAAAGCTTCCATTATCAAAAATTATAGAATGCTCTCTGTGGAAGATTCTTCGATTTAAGTGTATATTTATAAATATTTAGGCAAATACTGATATATATTGATAAAGTGATCAAAAGTCTTATGATAGAAGTAGGGAAACTGCCGTAGACCCTAGTTTTCTCATAGTTTGTTGTGTAACCTGCTGTTTTGAGAGAATATTTAGCGAATAATGTTCTTTAAAAAAAAAACTAGTTTCTAGGGTGCATCGATTTTATTTTTGATATTACTTCTAGAAACAAATACAATATCATTCCATAAAAAGTTCAGAAGGAGATTAGTGTCTGGTGGATCCTGTGGTGCCTGCCTGAATAGATGTTTGATTGCTCTCAGAAGATCACAAGTGTGTAGTTTTATTGTATAATAAGTGACTATCATTAGTGATCTTTTGCAAGCAAGTGGAATTTGATGCCTTTGGACTAAATGCTACTTTTGGAAGGATTGTTGATACATCTTTGCCTCGAAGAAGTACAACTTTTAAATCTGCAATATAAGAGTCCCACTGCTATGCCAAAAGAGAGGACAGTGAAATAAGTTTAATGAAGTAGCATCAAAAATAATATTGTTGCTCCCTACAAACTAGTATTTTTTATTACATTATACTTGCTAAATTAGGTTTTCTAAAAAACAGCATGTTACACTACAAACTCTGAGAACACAACAAAAAAAGTAATTACAAAAATTATTTAACATATTTTTAAATGACTATTATGCAATAATGGACAACATTCTTTCTTTTCGTTCGAGGCTATAAAAAGCCAACTGTTTGGAAAAACATTGAAAAATTGTTCCATTTGAAAACATGCTCTTGAATAACACTTATTTTTTATTCTGCTACTGAAATGATAGCAATGTATGCAATAGATCTGAATAATATAAGAAAAATAAATATTAATTTAATTTCTGATTAATTTACTGTTAATTATTGAATGTATTAGAAATATAACGTTAAAATAAATTATATTATAACCACTGTCTATAAAAATAAAAATGAGTAAAATTTCAAATGTTCAAATTGAGGTTTGTTTATAAATTATGAAATTAAAACTTATTTACTAAAATATATTCTTATAATCACAATTTCTATATTAGTTTTTAATATTTAGAAAATTTTTCATATAATTTTTGCAAAACATTCTTTTATCAAATTTTTCATTATTTAATAACTAAATAATGAAAGAATATGCGTTTGTTTTCATTAATTTGGTTTTTTAGCTGATAAGCATGGCAGAAAATTATATGATTAAGAGAAATAGTAAAAAATCCTTCGTTATTTCAGACTGTTCATTCTTATAATTATATTTACTCTAGAGGTATGTAAGAATAATTAATAGATATAGTTAATTTGTTATTTGTTTGTTTAACTAATGAAATGACTTATTGCAACTTTTATTATTCTATAATTAATAACTATAATGTCGTTAATTAATTATAAAAATACAAATTATGCTTCTTAATCAGTGATAAAAATTGGAAAATGAAAGGTAGGTGTCAAATATTCATTTTTAGCATTATATACTCCTTCACAGAAAAGCACAAATATTTTGCTTTTGTTTAAAATTGATGTTCTTAATCTACCAGATTAAAATATTTGAAGCAATTGTAAAGCTGATATAAAGCATTTTTAAGTATTACTGTATTTATAAATTAATTGAAAAATATACTTAATCATGAAAATCAAAATTAAAACTGAATAACTTCCTATCAAGTCAGTAACAAAATTTTATCCTTTAACTGATATAACCTATAACTGATTGAGAATTTAGTAAAAAGAAAAAAAAAACTTATAATTTCATTACAGTCGAATTTTGTTAATATGAAATCAAAAGGACCACTTTTTTTGTGTGTGTGTTAATTATTAAAATAATAGTACCATCTTATTTGTTGATATTCATTAGTGCTAAGTGATTTAATGTCAACAACAATGTTCGACTTTGTGCATAGATTGTATGCATATGTGTGCAAAGCTGGGCATCCATTCACAAAGTTGGTGTATCTGCTTTTGCAAATTCTTTACACATGGTGCATATCATCAAATTTTGTTCTTGTGTAAACAAGGGATTTTCTTTTTTTCATTTCATAGATGTGTTGGAATAAAATGGAAAAGTACCCAAAATACTATCTTTGAATCACTGAACCAAGACAGATCATTTAATTGACATGTTAGAGTTATTCTGAAATATTAAAATATAATAGTTTGTCCCTTTGTACATTAAAGAAAAGTCAAAGGTATATATACTTACAAAAACAAGAGTTGATTAACATAAAAAAAAACTATTTGTCTTTATATAAATTAGATTGAATTATGTTTTTGGTTTCTCATATATGATAATTATAAGTATGTGCAGAACTTATTTTAATGAAATATCTTTATCACAAAAATATTATTTACTATGAAATTTTAGCAATCATAGCCATCGTCAATGAATTTGTTATTTAATAATTCAACAAGTAAAAAAAAAAAAAATGTGTGCAATTTTATTGGTTTAAAGAAAAGAAGAATTATAAATTAATTGAAAACAATTACTACAGTTAAGAAAAAAAATCAAAATTACATAAAATTCAACATTTCATTTTCTAACAGCATTTGTATTATAGAAATAGATTTAAATTTTAGCTAGAGTTTTCTTTTTCAACTCTGAATGATAAAAATTTTAAATTATAATTATTTTGAGAAGCTTAATAATCACTTCAATAAATTTTAATATGAAAAGTAGCACGAGTTACAAGTTACATATAAAATATTAATTAGCATAATTTTTTAGAATCAAATCATTGTTTATATACTTTTTATAACTTTTTTATTTATTCAATTATTATATTTTTTTCAAATCATTGTTGTTTTGAGTTTATCAGAACTTACAATATATATCTAATTTAATCCTGAAATCTTGATCTAAAAAAAAAAAAAAAAAAAGGGGGGGGGGGGCTAAGTTTTGACTGTTCAGGATATTTGTGTCTTCTTTTTTTTCTTTTCAGTAAATTGAGTTATTGTATCAAAGGGTTAGGTTCCCATACATTTAATTCAAGAGTACTAGCATATTATTGATTTACATAAACAATATCTGTATCTGAGTATCTATAAACAAACAATTTTTAATAAGAAACTGTCAATTGCATTTTATAAGCAACTATTGAAATGTGTTACATTTTGTAATATAAGAAAACCTATTTATCTTAAGTAATTGAAATCAATACAAATATCCACATAACAGCATCCTTTACAGGGTTGAGTTTTTGACATGACAAGTATCAAAAACAGGTTCAAATACATTTTAACAACAATAGGTATACATTAGGTAAGTCAATGATTTATGTAATATTTTATTTAAAATTATAGTAATTTAATAATTACAAAATAATTTTAATTATTAATTGTAATTATTAATTGTATTTTTTTTGGAATTTTCAATCGCAAGAAAACCATTGTACAACAATAAAACTTCTAACGAATCTCTGATCAGTTGAATTTTTTTTTTCTTTATGAATTCTAACACTTGTCTGCTTTTGATTTAAGAAATGCCCTAATGTTGATATGTATTATTTGATGGCATTCTAATATTGTTCAATATCATTATTGTTTTAAATTATTAGGAGATTTAAGATATTTTAAGTAAGAGAAAAAATGTGCAGCTCAAGCAGCACTTTCAAATCTTATATTTACTATTTAAGAATATACAATTTTACTTTTAAAATTTTACCAAGTTACAAAATTGCAGTTAATAATAAGACTTTACTAAGATATTAATTATCGATATACAATAATAGTGATATTTTAAACATTGCATGTAATGTTGTAATATGTGTGACATATAATGTGAAATTTTAGATATCAATGTAGTATTTGAGGTTTTTGACAACATGGTTTACACCATGGTATAAACCGTCAAAAACCTGCCAACCCTGATTCTTTATAAAAGGAAGAAAAAACTTAACTGAAGTACATATAATATTAATTATTATTTATGAGAATAAATATCAGTTTTTATTAAAGTCTTATGTGAATTAGTTAATTTTATTTAGTTAAATCAATATGCAAAAAGAAAATTTTAAAAAAGCTTGGATGATAAAAACAAAAACATTTCTCATTTAAAGTAGTCAATTTTCAACCAAACAATAAGTGAATACATTGACAAAAGAATTTTAATTGTATTGAATATCACCTATGAAATGCCATGACAGAGAATTTAGTCATTTGTTTATTAGTTAGTGTTTTGTACGTGCAGCCTAAGCTCCAATATCTTTTGTGTAAACATTTGGTGCATTAGAATGTTTGTGAATTTTTAGCACATGAAAATTTGCCCTACCTGAAGTATGTTATGAAACACATACACACACGTAATTTATGTACAAATGTATACATATATATAATTTTATTTTCCAATGTAACTGAATAATAATCCACAGCAAAATTAAACAAGGTGTTTATGTCAAAGTGACAGGTCAGATTTTACTTTTAAATGATTAATTTGTGAAATGCTCAGTTTAAAGATGGAAACGTTTTTTGAAAAACCTATTTTTAAGATAAAGAATTTTGTGAAGGGTACTGTTTTAGGAAAAATAGTTTTGTGAAGGGTCCTGTTTTAGGAAAAATAGTTTTATGAAGAGTCTTGTTTTGAAATTAAAAAAAATTGTAAAGGGTCCTTTAAAGGACCCAATTTTTTCCTGAACAGATGCCTGACTTTTAATACTAGAATGCTAGCATTATCCGCATCTGCATGTTATTTCAATAAGAAGTGTACATCAAAATGACATACACTAATATTCTAAGGCTAGGTACAAAAGTTTGTCAATAATACAGTAGAGTACGCAGGATTCTGTTTTTTTATAGGGCGAGAGGTTGCTGAGCTTGGGTAATATGTGGTGTTGTGGAAATGGCTTAAATTGTGAGTAGCATAATTAGCAAGAAGTGTTTTAAAGTGGCAAGATAAAATAATGATTCAGCTAAATAGTATTAACATAAATCCACAAACTTGTATAATAAATATATAAGTAGCTATTTTTAACTGATGCATTTGTAAAATAAATAATATAGCTAGTGAGTAAATTTACACTAATAGTATATATATACATATATATACTATTAGTATAAATTTATTCTCTAGATAAATTATAAAATAAATTAAACTTATGTAAAAATTCAAAAACTGCATTGAGAAATTCACTTTATTTAATATAATTCATTATTTATTTGTAATATTTTCTCCATAAATCATGAAATATACTGGTTCAAATTTAAGTTTAAATTTTGGATCATGTGGATGTCATGAATTATTTGTCGATCGAAATACAAAATTAATAAAAATTATAACAAATGAATATATAATAGTTATGTCTTTAAAACTCAGACATAAACAGTTCAATAATAAGAAATTTGATTAGGTGTTTGATTAATCATCCGATTTAAATATTTCATATTTAACATAAGAATAAATACACCAGGGAAAAAAAACGGCAATTCCCCCCTCCCCCCCTTCAATCTTTTTCAGAAATATCCCCTGCAGTATTGAAAAACATTTTATTTTCCTTTAAGTATTCATTCCTTTACTCAAATTTATTTACAAAATATTAGTTTGATTAAATCATAGTAACTATGAACATCTTCACTAGTTAACGAAAAAATAAATAAACATGTGTAGTTGCATATGTTTACGTTCATTCTGATTGGTTTTTCACACTTCTTATGAATTTGAAACGTCACTTCCTTTCGAATGCAACGGAAAATATATCGATTATTACAAATCCGGAATCGGACTAGGGGAGAATCGCTCTTTCCCACCGAACCGGAATCCAGGCCTGATTTCGGATGAACTGAATTCCGGTTTCGTTCCACTTCGGTGGAATGGGAGAATACGGCCGTTTGATACTTTCATTAGAAAACTTTCTAAATATAATGCACTATAATAAACTATGTAACTAATAATTATATAAGCTATGATTCTAATTATTTTTTCTAAATTAATTCATAAAAACTTTTAGGCTTTTTAAAAATCAATGACCAGGGGTTGGGGGTTAATATCTTTTTACTGGCGACTAGAATATGTTGCTGGCTACCAAATTTTACCGAATTTGTAAAGTCCTGCTTATAGCGGAATACCTACTATGAAGCGCAAAATCATAAATTTTTGAAAAAATCGTATTATTTTAATATAGAGCGATAAAAACCCGAAAATCTAACAGCCTTAATACTGATACTGATAGGGGGGGGGGTGCGCTTTGAGACCTATAGCGGCTAGGCTGTTGTCTCGAATGATCCAAAACCAGAGACGAATGCAAGCTTGACTTCACAGTTCAGAAATAAGATGTTCATAAAACTTAGAGACCAATCCTATAGTAAGTAATTACAGTTCGTGACATAACAGGGCTAAAAGCGACTGAGGCTATTCAAAAACCGAAGGGTAGACAGCCGAAAATCCTTGGACTTGCAGAAGGTTTTTGAGAATTCAATAAAAGAACGGAAGCTATTGCCGTTCAAAACAGAGGTATCCCAACAGGAATTGCACTGATTACGATACTTTGCACATGAGAATATAATGTGCTCCAAGGAGTCGGGAACCCGGCAGCTGTTGCACTTATCAGTATCCACCATACCAAAACGGAACAGAACAGCCGGAGTAATCAACATCTTACAGAGTAGCCGCGTTATCAAAACGTCTTCCCGACGACTGGCAGCCCAGAGATATGTCTGCTGTATCACTGGGATTTCACCGTGGGATGCAAGGTACTTGCTTGACCTGTACTGCTGCTGGAGTGACAGATAGGTTTGCTGTTTCTTGTAACGAATGAGGTCTTCTGGAGAGATCCAGTTTATCAGGACATCAGTATCATTCACCCCTTTCGCAATATGATCAGCCTTTTCATTTAACGGGATGCCCCGGTGACCAGGAACCCAGCAGATTTGAATCCTAGGAATAAATGAAGCGGCTCTCTGTATTTTGTTGTTAAGCCACGAGATAACCCTGGGTGACTTGATGGATACCGACTGCAGCGCTGTAAGCACTGATAAGCTGTCAGTAAGCAGGATGGTAGGACGATCGAAGATAATCAGTTCATCAAGTGCAGTTCCTATGGCTAACGCCTCTGCTGTGAAGATAGAATTTACTGGGTGAGTTCTGTACCCAAAATGGGAGGACTTCGCGCATCCGGCAATCGCAGCCATTGAGGACGACTTTGAGGCATCCTTAGCTATAATATGCCATGTATGTAGAAAGCTCTGAATATATTCCTCGTACAGAGGGACTATGATACTGTCATCAAGGTCTTTTCTCTGAAAGGGCAGGTCTGATAGATGAAACTGGACTACCTCCCAAATACACGGAAGAGGTAGCTGAAAAGTTATCAAATGCTCAGGATGGCCATCAATTTCCTCAAAAACTTCAGCGATGCTGGGAATATTGCCTGCACTCGAATGAAAATTTCCATCATAAAATTCCCAAAGTGAAGACCAGCTGCCCAATGAGCAGTGTTTAATCCAAAAGCAATCGTACTGATTTTATCCGCAAGTGGGGGAATACCGGCATGCCTGCGTAAAATATGGTTTGTAACCCACTTTGGTAGGCCAAAAGCCGCCCTGATGGCAGTAGTTTGCAGGACCTCGATCTTCTTAAAGAAGGATTGATTAGCTGTTTCGAGTATAGCTGCACCGTATTCTATCATACTCCGGATGGAGGAGGTTGCCAGGGTGAGGAGATGGTATGATCGCGCGCCGTACTGTTTATGCGCTAATGCCTTTAGGATATTGACTCTATTAAGCGCTTTCTTCCTGCTTGCGAAAACCCTCTCGTCTTGTCAAACAGAAGCCAAGGAATTTCATTTCTTCCGTCCAATCTATCAAGCCACTACTAATACAGAAGTCAAAGTCGCAATCTCCCTGCTTTCTAGATAGATTTATCGTGTGGCATTAGTCCGGGCGAATGGTTAACTTCCAATAATGGCACCACTGTGCAATCAGTCTAAGAGCCTCCTGAAGTTTGCCTTGACATAGGGCCAGCGAGGTGTCTGAACAATAGATAAATATATCATCTGCAAAAATCAGGTAATTTACTCCAAGGCCATCCAGAACATCAAAGAAGTCGGACATGAAGATAGTAAATAAAATTGGGCTAAGAACTGCCCCCTGGGGTACCCCACCATCGATTACCCGAGGCAACGAAAGAAGACCCCTCCAGGCCACTTTAATTCTCCGAAACGACAGAAACCGGTGTATCCAACGGAGGATCGGCCCGGTGATACTAATTTGCGCACACTTGAGTATAAGACCATCGACATATACCGAATCGTATGCAGCTTGCAGATCAAGCGAGATTCCCAAAATGAACTTTTTTTGCCTCTTTGCCTGAGTGATGTCCCAATGCAGCATCACAAGGGTCGAGTGGCTATCCTTGAATGGCTGTAACCCCAGATGTCTGTATCTCAGAATTTTCCGTTCAAGAAGGTAATGAGTAATTCGATTCGCTATCATTCGCTCGCAAATCTTGCACATAACCGAAGTCAGTGCGGTGGGACGATATGAGGCCGCTTCACTTTTTCGCTTCCCAGGTTTTAAGATCGGTATGATAATAGCAGATGTCTAGGTCAGAGGGATATCTCCCGAACTCCAAATCTTGTTGTATACTTGAAGCAGTTACTGTAGCGAATTCTCATTGAGCCCCTTAAAAAGAGCTGCACTTATTTTGTCTTCTCTTGGTGAAGTGGTCTTTGTTCTCTTGATTGCCTCTCTTACTTCCGCCAACTCGAAGGGCTTTTAGCTGTTCTCTAGTCACTTCACCATACTCCAATGGTAAAGGCTCATGAGCTGCCTCCTTGCCGAAATGGCTCGCAAAGATCTCCGCTTGGGCATCAGCATTCGCAGTTAAAGCACCCTCGTGATTTCAAGATTTTTCATTATAGCAGTTGCCAACAATTATAAATTCACAATAAAATTATTTTTACAATAATTAGTTTTCTATTGAAAAATTTCCCCGTGAAAAATCAAAATGAAATAAAAAGTTTCACCAATTGAAAAAACGATTAATATGACGTCAAATTGGTAATAAAACGGAAATTTTCAAACATTTCTCAATAATACAAGGAATATGAGTATGTGTAAGTACAGAAAGAAGGTTATTACGACGTCATTAGAGAATTAAAAGGAAAATTAATCTGACGTCATATTGGAAGTTTAACGGAGTTTTTCAAATGTTTAAGAATAATACAAAGAGAATATCAATATGAGAAACACGGTTCAAAACGGGGGCCGCGTCGCTTTACACCAATCGCTGTATAAAAATGATCCACTCATTGTGACGTTTTAAACGTCATGCACCGGCCGTATATAACGTAGGTTGCGCATGGAGTAGATCATCTTTACACGGTTATTGGTACAAAGAGTTGCGCCCTTCGTTTTGCGCGCGTCGCTTTACACCAATCGCCATGCTAAAATAATCCACTGCCAGGATAACGAAAAAGACAGGCTACCGCGGTGCATTCCACTTATCTTTTTTTACAGACCGCTAGAGTGACGTGATGCTCTTTTCGTACACCTGCATTGATGGATTCGAGCATCCCGTGACTCCCGCGGTCTGTAAAAAAAGATACGCGCAAAGCACCGCGGTAGCCTTTCTTTTTCGTTAGCCTCGGATCCACTGCATGTGACGTTTTAAACGTCATGCACTGCCGTGTATAACGTAGGTCGCGGTTATACACGGCCGGCTCATGACGTTTAAAACGTCACACGTAGTGGATCATCCTTACACGGTGATTGGTGCAAAGCGTCGCGCTCTCGTTTTGTGCCAGTCGCCGTGTAAAGATGATTCTCTCCACTTGACGTTTTAAAAGTCATGAACCGGCCGTTTATAAGGAAAAGGTATGCTTACAAACAAACAGTTCCATCAACCAATCTACCAGTACATTTTTAACGTAACTATCATGGCGAAGTAAGCCAATCATATCATAGACCGGTTTAACGCAGACCAGTCAAATTTCCCCATTTCATGTGTACAGTAGGAGTCATAAAGAACAAACAGGTTTTTTCCCTAACCAGCAGTGGCGTCAGCTGTCCTTTCGTTATAACGTAGGTCGCGCTCCATGTGAAGATTTCAACGTCATGCACTGGCCGTGTTCAACGTAGGTCAAGCTATAACAAAAGGCTATAAAATTTGACAGTTCGATACGATTTTGGACAAAAACGAAACGCTATATATATATCGTATCGCCAAACGCCAAAATAATATTTGTTAGCTTTTACTCATTCACCTAATTGAGCTCGTCCAGACAAATATCGACCAATTCCAGAATGTGGGTTTGGCCAAAAACTTCGATCCGAGCATTTGCTTTGTCCGTATGTCGCCATTTTCTCTTAGAGGCACTCTAATATAATAATACTGTGCTAAATTTGAACTTAGTTACAAAACCCATAACACTCGAAAATTCACCTTCAGCAATTTCTGTCAATGGATGAAATTCACGCTCATACACCGTCATGTTTACGAATTACTTTGTGTACCCCTGTATATGATCCATGGAATTTATACGCATCGCGTACAATGTAAACTGAAAAATACATACTAAAACTGAAAACGCACTTCCAACATTTATCGCTCATAGACAGTACTGAAAATGAAATTTTTCCTGTGTCCTGTAAATGAACGATAACTGTTTCGCACACCATTCTGTGCAGCAAGCATCTTGTAGCGCACCCCAATAATGTATATATATTTGATAATGTTTGAAATAGTGTACCATCATTAAAATACGCTGTAAACATTTTTTCTCCCGTAGACCATTATGTAACTGATTTTTTTTTTAGTGACCCTATAAATGGATGATAAATGTGTTGCATTTTATATTCTATAAAAATCATATCTTAGAACACTTCATAAATGCATATCAATTTGATTAGGTTTAAAAAATAATGTAACATTATTAAAATACTTTACCCCATAGACCATAATGTAACGGGATTCTTTTGAATATTCCTGTAAACCAACTATAAATGCTATATTTTCTATAGCGAACATCACATAGTAAACATTAATAACATATATAAATTAATGGGCAGTCCGAGTATACGAGGGCAGTTTGATATCTCCGTGACTTTAAAAAAGGTGGCGGTCTGATCGCACTCTTATTATTATGTTTTCAATTTATTATTATCTGCGGCAACATTCTTGCAATTTGCAGACGATATTTTAAATACATTGTGCTCTATTGGATTCAAAAGCAAACGATTGGCGTGTTTGTTTTGATTATGGAGAAAAAAGAATTTCGTGTTTTGATAAAATACTATTTTTTGCGCGGAAAAATATTTACCGAAGCTGAAGAAAAGTTAAAAAATATATTATGGGGACTCTGCTCCATCACATGATATGGTTCACAAGCGGTTTACGGAACCTCGATGTGGCCGTACGAGCACAACAGATGCAGAACTTTCTGGACGTCCAATTGAGATCACGACTGAAGAAATGGTCAACAAAATCCATGATATCGTGTTAAAAGACGGCCGTGTGAACGTGCGTGAGATAGCTAAGAAGGTAAGCATTTCAAATGAACGCGTATTTAATATCTTGCACGAACATTTGGGCATGAAAAAATTATCAGCGAGATGGGTGCCGCGATTGATGACAGAGGATCAAAAGTGGACTCGTGTAACCATTTTAAAGCAATGTTTGGACATGTTCTAGCGCAATTCAAGCGAAATATTCAAGCGGGCAGTATTGTGCTGATTTATTAGACCGTTTTAATGCAAAATTGAAAGAAAAGCGGTTCTCATTTGTCCAAGAAAAAAGTGCTTTTTCATCACGACAATGCGCCAGCGCACTCGTCTGCAATCGCAGCCGCTAAATTGGTTGAATTGCGATACGAATTGCTCCCTCATCCACCCTACTCTCCTGACTTGGCTCCCAGTGACTTTTTTCTTTTTCCAAATTTAAAAGAATGGCTTGGTGGAAAGAGATTTTCTTCAAATTCTGAGATCATTAATGCCACAAATGCCTATTTTGAGGAGTTTGAAAAATCTTACTTTTTGGAAGGATTAGAAAAGTTAGAACATCGATGGAAAAAGTGTATCATTATGAAAGGAGATTATGTCGAAAAATAAAATGTATTTTGGTATGCATATTGTTTTTTTTTATTTCAAAGTCACGGACTTATCAAACTGCCCTCGTATTTACGATAGTTAGAGCATGGACAGACGGCAGACAGACAAACTGAAGTCAAGGCACTTTTCAGTTATGTTGGAAAGTGTTAAAAATAAGATTTACTTTAAATTTCAATTAAGTTAAGTTATTTGAATTGTACTCTAATTTAGGTACGTGCGATTTTTTTTTCTGTATGTGTTCTAAACCGGTTCTCTACGAAATCCTTCCGCCGATGAAATGCTGTCCGCACATAACTTTCGTGACGTATGTCAAAAAGGCGGTTAATTGTAATACACTGCTCAAAACAATTAAAGGATATTGCAGTTTTAGGTGGATTTTGTATCTGGGAAACTTTTTAGCTGATTGATACATGGTCGACAGACATAGTAGGTTATATGAGAATAAATTACACATGTTTGGCAGAAAAAAATGCATTTTATTGCGCATTTGTGTACAAAAGGAAAAAAACACAATTTGTGCATATGAGAAAAAAAGAATAAGAAAAGGTGTTTTCTTCAAAGAAAATCATTTTCAGTAGGGGGTATGGTTTCCACGAGCGGCCAGCAACGTTGAACACTTTGAGGCATGGACTCAATGAGGCTATTAATGACGAGTTGGGGTATTCTGCCCCACTCTTCCAGAAGAGCTCTTTCCAGTTCTTGGATAGTTTGTGGGGGTTGTTGGCGGCCAGAAACTCGTCTTCCTAGAGCGTCCCAAACGTGCTCGATTGGATTCATGTCTGGAGAACACGCTGGCCATTCCATTCGAACGATTCCTTCCTCGAAAAATAAATCCTCCACCAGGTTTGCACGATGTGGCCTGCAGTTATCGTCCATTAAAATGAAGTTATCTCCGATTGCTGCAGCGTAAGGGACTACAGTAGGTCTGAGGATCTCATCCCTATATCGGCGACCAGTCAGAGCTCCATCTCGAATGATGTAGAGGTCAGTGCGTCCGTCAATGGAGATGCCACCATACACCAACACTCCTCCACCGCCAAATCTGACACTTTCGTGCACGAACGCAGGATTATTCCTACTGCCACGGTCCCTCCAGATGAAAATACGCCTATTATCCGGATGCACAGAAAAACGGGACTCGTCAGAAAACAGAATATTGCTCCATTCATTTCTCCTCCAGTTGACATGCTCGGTTGCCCACTCCCTGCGGTCGCGACGATGCCTTGATGTTAATCTAACACATACCATCGGTCGGCGAGCATACAGACCTACAGCATGGAGCCGGTTTCGGACAGTCTGAGTTGAAATCATGGTGCCTGTAGCCGAGCGAAGGTGTTGTTGGAGAAGAGTAGCGTTCATGTTTCGGTGTCTCCGAGCTGTTAACGCTATATACCTATCTTCATTGGGCGTTGTTGCCCGTCTACGACCTTGCACTGGTCTTCGGCCTGCACATCCACTCTCAAAAAAAACGGTTCCAGATCCTGGAAATGACACTTTGTGACACTCCAATGGCTTGCGCTACTTCGGCTTGAGTTTGGCCCCCTTCTAACCTACCAACAATTCTCCAAGCTTCTGAATCTGTCAAATGACTTCGCTGAGACATCGTACTCATCGAAACAAAGCAATCACTGAATGCCGATCATCCTTGTCTTCATTCTCTTTTATCCAGTTGAAAGTAAAATTTCATTCGCTGCCGCTGAAGCGACGTTTTTGACGTCGAACTCAAAATTTGCATACTCCACAGTTTGAAAACCAGAAAAATTTGCATTTGTGATTCTCTTCTTCTATTTTCGGCAAAAAAAATTTCGTTTATATCTTTATTTTATATAAAACTTCAAATATCCTTTAATTGTTTTGAGCAGTGTATATTATGAGATTTTTCATTTCTTACTTACCCATCACACGTAGTATAGGGTATGTCTTGTAATCGTTTTGAAAATCGAAAAAAAAATTGACGGATTTACACGTTTCTGACACTGAAGATTCCAAAAAACATGCTTTTATAAAAAAAATTTGCCGTTCGTCTATCTGTGTGTGTGTCTGTAAACGCTCTATCTCCCGAAAAAAATGAGATAGAGACTTGAAATTTGGTATGTACTTAGAATGTAATAATGGGAAGAAGCTTTTTAAATTTCAGTAACCTCGATTATCCGGAACTATTCTTTTTCGGACTCTCGATATATTCGTTTTGATAAAAGGTATATAAAAATTTTCGAAATTGTTTATTTTAAGGAGAGAATATAAAAGACATAAATTTTGCATCAAAAATGAAGTCGATCGGATAATGAGTTGCCGAGATATTTGTAATTATATTTGCCACACTCTTCGATTTTTCATGACCCTGTATTTCATTCGAATTTCAATTCAAAGATATATTTTAATTGGAAATGAGACGCTTAATCCGACGCAGTAAACCGTTAGTTAATATGATTGAAAGTTTTGGAGATATAGAGCATTTAAAGTGTATGAAGTCATCAAACCACGATTTTATTCGAATTGCAATGCATTTTACAAGTAGTTTATACATGTTTTATTTTCATATTTTATATTATGCATATCCATGATGGGTAAGTATTACGGTGCCCCCCCCCCCCCCCCCCAACGACTAGATTATTTTATGTAATTTCCAAACGTTTTGAAATTTATTTATGGTTATAAAAGGCTCTCCTTGTCACCCTCATAGGTACCTCTTGTAAAAATTAGAAATACATCCGTCCAAAACTTTATGAGGTATGAAAGGTATACGGGAAAATTCGCTTTATCGTTTAACATATATAATTTCTTCGAAACATCTATCCAAAAAACTGTCGGTAGATTATATGATTGCTATAATTAAACAATTTTAGTATACAAATTCAGTTTTTAAATTCCGTAATACTTTAGTAATATGACTCCTTCTTAAATATGACGTAATCACCATGGCAACCTAGAATCATTACCTATCATGGGATATCATTGAATTAATTACGTATGATAGGATTTAATCGAATGAAGAAAACTTTTATTATTATATTTTTCAGTTTTGATTCGATTTTCATAAAATTTGAAATGATTCGACAAAATTCTGCAGCGATTATATATATTAAATTTTAAACCATTTGGTTGGGTGGTTTTTGCGTTGTTATATGCGGACAGACGGACGGACCAGACGACGACTATAAGTGCTACGTATTTATATAATTACGAACGCACCTAAAAAAATCGATTGTTACTATTATTAAAAGCTTTCTAATTTAAATGTTTTTAAATATAATGAAATGCAATATATGAGATATTAAATTATTTATTTCAAATAATTTTTATGAAAAAAAAATGCTTAAAAATAAATATTATGTTTTTATCACTTTAAATGGAAAACTATTGTAGTGTTTCTTTTTTATAACTCGAGTCAAATTTTCATTATGATAATGTATTTTTACGTAAACATATCCTTCATAATGAATTTTTAAGTTGATGACCGAACATAGTTCACTCATACTTTTCATTGCAGTAATGTTTTAAAGCACGTACTTAGTGTATTTCTGCTTCGACGTGTTTGATTTAGAATTTGTTAAAAAAGATATAGGGCAGTTGCAATTGACGTCATGTTGGAGGTCACACACTTCAAATAGGCAGTTCTCATTGGTGAAAGTACCCTGACCTCCAAGTAAAATACAATGGTTGATATGCTGATTGCAACTTCTCTATACGATTAAATTGTAAAAAGTTGAATAGATAGAACAAGTTGGAAATTGCACGTCAAACGTGACAAATGAGGTGCGTTCGTACTATAACTAGTTTCAGTGAAATGAATTATATCGTCTGTTATTATGATGTGATTAATTTCCGTATTAAAATAAGTACATTTTAAGTTGCCAACATTTTATCATTTGTTGACATTTACTGAAAATTCCAATGGAAAATTTAAACCTAGCATTGAAAATTTCAGAACTTGAAATCCATATTTAGACTTTTTTCCGTTTAATATCTATTTCTCCGGAAACATCTATCCAAAATCTGTCGGTAGATTATAGGATTGTTAAAATTAAACAATTTTAGTATACAAATTCGGTTTTTAAATTCAGTAATACAGAAATAATATGACCATAGCTGCCAACTTTTATGCTTTATTGTTACCACTAAAATTTAATAGAATTTTTTGCTTATGTAATCACACGATTTTGTTGATTTAATAAGATAAAATTTACTATCAAATTTTAGTGGTAGGAAAAAAGCGTAAAAGTTGGCATGTATGATATGACTCAATTTTAAATAGGACGTAATCACCATGGCAATCTAGTATCATTACCTATCATGGGATATCATTGAATTAATTACGTATGATAGGAATTAATAGAATGATACATCTTGGTCGCTTGACGATTAATCCTCGGAAGCTGCTATAACAAAGAAGTACCAATTTTTAAAAAATTCAAATTACTTAATAAATATTTTTATTAATATATTTTTTAAGTTTTGATTCAATTTTCATAAAATTTGAAATGCCCCGACAAAATTCTGGAAAGATTATATATATTAAATTTCAAATCATTTGGTTGGGTAGTTTTTGCGGTGTTATATGCGGACAGACGGACGGATAGACAGTAGGGTGGGTTGAAAAAACCGAAATTTATATAATCGAAACGTAATAGTGCGGGAAAGTTGCCATTGGTAATAAGGAATAAATTCACAAAATATTACACCAAATGGTTAATATCTTTTACCGCCGCCGCAAGGGGGGCAAAGTTGAAAAAAATCACAAAAAGACTTTTTTTTTTTTAAAAAAATTTTAAACTATCCAACCATACCAATACAATTTCTAATAGAATGAAACAGCTACATCAAGATGTTAGTAATGTTCCAGTAACATTTCATTATGGTGAAATCATTTCTATTACCGCCGCAGGAGCGGTCAAAATTTTGAAAAAAAAAACGGCAAAAATTTCAATTTTTCGTTTTTTTTTTAATTTTAAATTTTTATTATATGCCTACAATTAAATAAATTTACATTATAGCTAGTAATAACTTATAAATGTCTAGTGATTTTGAACATGTGCATTTCCAACCAGGGGCGAGAGGGGCCCGCCCCCCCCCCTAAGTTTGAGAGAGATGGGCTTTTTGAAGGGATTTTGGGGGTTGTCCGGAACTTTTTAGGGATTTTTTGTTGGGAAGGGAGGCAAAAGTGAAAAATGAGGGTGAATTTATGTAAGAGGCCCCCCTTCTTACCAAAAAAATCACCAAAATTTACCGTAAAATCGCAAAAATTTCTTCAAAAAGCCCCTTTTTCCCAAATTTAGGAGGGGCGGGCGCCTCTCGCCCTTGGTTGGTAATCCCCATCATCAAAATTACTAGACATTTATTAGTTATTACTAGATATAATGTAAATTTTTTTAATAGTAGACATATAATAAAAATTAGAAAAATTATAAAAAACAGAAAATTGAAATTTTTGCCGTTTTTTTTCAAAATTTTGGCCGCTTCTGCGGTGGTAATAGAAATGATTTCACCGTAATGAAATTTTATTGGAACATTACTAACATATTGATGTAGCTTTTGCATTCTATTTGAAATTGTATTGATATGTTTGGATAATTATTTATTTTTTTTGACAAAAATGTTTTTTTGCGATTTTTTGAAATTTTGGCCCTCTTGCGGCGGTAAAAGATATTAACCATTTGGTGTAATATTTTGCAAATTTATTCATTATTACCAATGGCAACTTTCCCGCTTTATTATATTTCAATTATAAAAATTTCGGTTTTTTCGAAACTAGGTCATAAAAATATAATAAATCTATATTAAAATATAGATTTTATAATATATCTAATTTACTATATATCCATTGAAAATAGCAGAACAAATGTAGTACTTCAAAATAAATCATTTATTAATCATTATGTTTTTACGTGTTTAGATTTATCCCATTTATCACTGAGAAGCACAGCCTAAGCCAGTACGTGTCCATGCGTTCAGGGATGCTTTTCCTCGTCATCCCGGGCTGGCAAGAGGTTCCTTCTTCTCACCGCAGCCGATGAGACCAGTCGTAACCTTCATAGGTGCTCGATTATCGGAAGCTGCGGCAAAGCAAGAGTCGTTGGGGAAGCTCAGACTACGGCCTAGGGGGCGGTTTCCTCTTTTGGTTTCCGGCTGCGAAGTTGTCGTGGGACTCCAGCGTCTGCCCAAGTGTAAAGTGGTGGTGGCCTAAGAGGGTAGGCACCTCCGCTAATCGCAACTACCTTTGTCGTCCATCTCTTGGGAAAATGGGAGTGGTCAGCAGGTGGCGGCGCTGTCACGACCGTAGCGCATAAAAGAACTCCCTTGGTTGTATGCGTTAACAGTTCTTCAGAACTTGGGTACGCCGGTTGACGTACCTGACTGGTGCCCCATGGCGTCTGGCGGCGCAGCCCAGTTTTACCACTGAGAAGTAATAGATGTGCATAAATTTACAAGAAAATATGCATTATTATCGTGGAATTTTAATTTATTAGGCTCATTAAAAAGAGGGGAAATTTAAAAACATTTTAAAAAATAGAAATGCACAATGTGTTTCGAAAGAACACGATTTTTCTTCATCAGGCGCAAAGAAGATGTGCTACGACATTGGAAACAGGCGCAATGCAGTTTTCGTTTATTCAGGGCGTTATGAAAAGATTCAACATTATTTCAAAATAATTTACGCTACCTATTTTTTTATATCCTGGTTAACTTTTACTGAAATATTGATTTATGCGGAAAACATTTCTAATTTCTTTGAAAACAAAATGAAAGGGGAGAAATAAGTTTTAATTTAGAATTCAGTCATGGTCATTCACTCGAAAAAACTGCATACTGTATTTATTTTTCTAATAATAACTGTATTTATTTTTCTAATATTAACTATATTTATTTTCCTAATAATAACCGTATTTCTGATTTTAATAATAACTGATTCCAACATTGATCAATAAATTATATTTAGTTATTAAATTAAAAGTGCGGTCTTACATTATATTTGAAACTAATTGAAATGAAACTACATACATCAGCATAAGATGCTACACCTTTCTTCATAAAAGTACAATGAAAGAAATATGATTAATACAAAACATACCGTTGTCAATATTATTGGATTTCTAATTTAGATGTTTTTTAAATTTAGTACATGAGATGTTTGCGTTTTTTTTTTTTTCAAATTATTTTTATGGAAAACAAAAGAGAAAAAGTCAATATTACCCTTTAATCACTTTAATTGGAAAACTATTGTAGTGTTTCTTTTTCATAACTTGAGTCAATTTTTCATTATGATAATGTATTTTTACGTAAACATACTCTTTATAATGAAATTTTAAATGCATGACCGAATGTAGCTTACTCTAAGGTCTTCATTTTCTAACTTAATGTCGGCTAATTAGGATATTGAAAATAAGAATGATAGAAGAAGATATCTTTTTGTGGAAGATTTTAACTATAATGGGTGTCGGAATATCAGGATATAGGTTGAAGTCGTACGAAAAATATTTATCGTATACCATTATAATCCTATCTTTTGTTTTCATTGTACACTGGATTTCGACACAATTCTGCTACGCATTAATACATTCATATTACAGCATAGATGATATTGTATACATTTTAATGCCTGTTCAACTGATTCTTATTTGGTATTTTCTGAACGTGCAAAGGGGAAATCTTTGCATTATCACTGAAAAACTGTATAATTACAGAAATCGCTGCAAGCGAGAAAATTATCGTCTGTATTTTGTAAAATATTTCGTGATTTTTATGATTTTAGTACCTTTTGTAATAGTTTTGATACGTGCTATCTATGATAAAAAATTTACAGAAACATGGTCATATGGGTATAAAATACATAGTGAAATTATCAGTCTCGTGTATTCCATTTATGTAGTCATCGGGTACTATTTTTGCACTACATGTATTGCACTAGTTACATTTTCATTAAGCATTACATTTTATAAATGGGGAGAAGTATTAAACAAATACAATACGTTACTTTGCATCCATTTTAAACAGGGAAACATCAAGGAAAAAGTCAACTTTTTAAAAGAATTCTTTCACATCGTGAAGATCTTGCAAAAACTTGATGAAACTCTTGCATCTCCTTCGTTTTTAATAATTTTGTATGGTTTAGAAATGATATTCTTAATATTTAGTCATGTTGCATTACGTAAAGACCGCATATCAAAAGTATCCTTTGTGATCGATATGGTGTTTAACGGCGTGTTTGGATTTTCCTTGGTAATGGTTTATTCTCTAAGCAGTTCAATAATTCCAGAAAAATTAAAACAAATAAGAAAAACTGCCAAATATTGCATAACCCAATACGGAGACTGTCCTAACATTCCTGGGAATGTTATCTTTTACCTTACACGGATAGAAAAAGAGGACATCGTTTATATAACAGCTTGCGGAATGTTCTCGATCACTCGACAATTTATACTATCTGCCATTGGAATTACCCTGACGTATGATCTACTTATCATTAACTTAAATAAATTTACTTGTGACTAACTTATAATATTATTAAACACCTGTAAGTCGAACTTGTATTAAAAGCTAAAACATGTCCGTTGAGTAACATTTAGTCATACTGACTGTGGAAACGAACTTAGCAATAAATTTTGGTTTTACTGCAACTATTTTAACTTCTAAAGATCACACAATTTCAACTTTTATACAGTCGAATAGAGAAGGAAATGTACTTTTAAATGCAATTTATTTTTATATTATATCTCAATAGACTGTTTTTCTTTATAGTTTTAAAATAATTTTCGAGCATGATATTTTTTTAAAAATCTATCTCTAACGCGTGCAGTCTGATTACGGAAGATAAATCCGTTGGTACATGAAACAATACAAAAAGTTAAGCATTTGTTTCCAGCTAATATTCCATAACAAAATTAAAACTTCATAAAAAAATGGATGTATATGCGAACAGATATATAAGCGAACGATGTGCTTAAACATTCAAATAAACATAATAATAAGAAAAGCTGCTTTAGATAGTGTAATCTTTGCCAATTTCTTCGGATATTAACCCCTGGTGTTCGATTAATACGAAAAGATTTATTGCTTTCGGGAAATTTCAAAACTACATTTCAATACATATGAAAATGCTTTTTGGAATTAGTGGGAAATCTTAAAAAATATTTTAAATATAAAAAATATATTACAGTTTCCAATTAAAAATTGTTGTCCACATATACACTATATGGCCAATGATGACCGGTCACTTGCAATTTTAGACGTTTTGTTAAATATCTGGAAAGATACTTGAGGAATTATCCTGAAACTTCAGGAGTGTAAACAACATGATAGACGTCATATATTTCCGCGAAGATTTTTTCCCGAAACCCCATAAGGGGCCGTCAACAAATTGAAGAAAAACTAATATCTTTTGGATAACGCTGTAAAAACTAATATTGCAAAAGCATTGAAACGGTAGCACATGCTTAGGAGGCTTTTTAACACTTTCCAACCTAGTTGAAAAGTGTTTATGACTTCGGTTTGTCTGCCGTCTGCCGTCTGTCCGTGCCTAACTCCCGTAAATATTTTTGGATTGGCCTGCAATTTTTATATGTTATTGTCATCTATAGCATGTTCCCTATTTCAACTGAAGTGTGTAGCACTTATAGTTTTCTTACAGGGACACTCAAAAGAATTCCGTTACATGACGGTCTATGGGGGAAAATCATTTGCGGTTTATTTTAATGATGTTACACAATTTCAAACACATTGTAATTGATATATATCACTAAGGTGCATTACAAGAAGCTTAATGTAGAATAGGGTGTGCATAGCAGTTATAGTTACTTTACAGGGACAGTCAAAAGAATTCCGTTACATTATGCCTATGGAGAAAAGTCGTTTGTGGTTTAATTAAATAATGTTTCACTATTTTAAACGCATTGAAATTTATATGTATCACTAAGGTGCATTACAAGAGGCTTACTACAGAATATTGTGTGTATATAGCAGTCATCATTCATTTACAGGGACACACAAAAGAATTCTCTACTGTATGTTAACAATAATTCCTGGAAGTACGTTTTAAGTTGCTGAACGCGATTTTAAATTTAACTCACTTTTTGTCTATTACTTGGTGTGTATAAATTCTGTAGATTTTATACAGGGCAGCACAAAAGTTCGCGAACACATTTCCGTTTATTGACAGAAACTCCAGAAGGAGAATTTTAAACTATGCTAAGCGTTTCCTAACTAAACTAAAATTTAGCATCCAATGTAGTATATATACAAATCTATAGATCATATACAGGGCTGAATAAAAGTATTCGGATATTTTTCCGAATATTATATATGTTGGAAATATATGTTGGAAATTTCTGAAATGACCTTTTTATATATATTATGCGTTTTCCAAATTGTTTACTTAGATGTTATCTTTCAGCTTATTAAACGGTAATGATTTGTAAAATTATTTTGGAAGCGTTGGAAAGTGTAATATAATCTATGCTTGACGCATGATTTTTCGTTCTTGTTTTTTAATAAACTATGCTAATTTTTATGAGGATATCACGTATACTCGTGGAGAAATTAAGGTTTTTATAAAAACAATCCCAAATTTCACCAAGTGTTTTGCTTATAATATTCAGAGTTCTTAATATAAAAGAATGTTCTTTTCAGGAAAGATGACATACAACATTATATATAATACCTGCAATCAAAATTAAAAAATAATAAATATTGAATGAAAAATGAGCAGGTTTACTAAATATTGTTTCACTGCGCATGCGCGAATTCAATCAAATTATACTGCACATAATATATTAGCTAAATGTATGGACCAACTTTTGTGAAAGTCTCCAAAACATAGCTTGAAAATTCTGATAGTAATCGTCGATAGAATAATCACCAAATTCGCTGTTCCCAAAAGGAAGCAAAAAGATGAGGGATTGTATCCAAATATACTAGCTTATGAAAGTTGACATAATAAGAATGAAATGTCTCTCATTGTATATTTGATACGATTCATCGATCGTGTTGTAGATATGAGTATAATATCAATTTTTGGACGTCTTGACGAAAATTACTAGATGTGCATAAAATGAACTAGGAAAATATTATTCATACCAAGAAATTTTCTTTAAGTTTGTTTTATCGGTAAGATTTATTAAAGAATAAAGATACTTAGATATGAATAATCTGTGAATTAGAATAAATTGTTTCTAATTTAAAGGAAAATACTAAAAAATATACTAATTTCAAATTATGGATTTTTGAGACATTTTGATCTGCTTGAATATGAATATATACGTACAAGCAAATTTTCACATTTTATGAAATCTATATTTCTAAATATCCATTAAAAATATCAGAAAAAGATGTAATGCTATAAAGGAAATCATTTTTAAATCATTATCTGTTTTAGATTTATCTGATTCACCACTAAAAATTAATAGGCGTGCATAAAATTTCAAGAAAAAAATGTATTATTATCATGGAATTTACCTTCAATAAAAATACAAAAAAAAAAAAAACTTTAAAATATACTGAAAAATAAAAATGCGAACGTTTTTCGAAAGAAACACATGAAAATATTATTAAAATATTATTCCATGAAAATGTGTTTCATGGAATTTATTTTATTACCTTCAATAAAAATACAAAAAAAAAAAAAAAAAAAAAAAAAATGTAAAATATCTTGAAAAATAGTAACGCAAATGTGTTTCGAAAGAAAGTGATATTTCTTCATCAGGCACAAAGAAAATGTGCTACGACTTCAAAACAGGAGCAATACAGATTTCGTTTATTCAGGACGTTATGTAAAGATTCATCATTATTTCAAAAGAATTTATTCTGATTATTTTTTTATGTCCAAGATGATTTTCATTGTAATGTTGATTAATGCAGGAAACATTTCTAATTTCTTTGCAAACAAAATGAAAGGTAAGAAATAAGTTTTAATTTAGAATTCAGCCATGCTCATTCACTTCAATAAAATCTGTATACTGTATTTCATCTTCTAATAATAACTGAATTTCCTTTTCTAATAATAATTGCATTTCCTTTTCTAGTAATAACTGTGTTTCCTCTTCTAATAATAATTGTGTTTCCTTTTCTAATAACAATTGTATTTCCTTTTCTAATAATAACTGTATTTCCTTTTCTAATAATAACTGTATTTCCTTTTCTAATAATAACTGTGATTGCTTTTCTAATAATAACTGCATTTCCTTTTCTTATAATAACTGCATTTCCTTTTCTAATAATAACTGTATTTCCTTTTCTAATAATAACTGTATTTACTTTTCTAATAATAACTGTGTTTCCTTTTCTAATAATAACTGTATTTCCTTTCTTAATAATAACTGTTCCCACCTTTGATCAATAAATTATATTTAGTTAATAAATTAAAAGGGTGGTTTTGCACTATATTAAAACTATTAAAATGAAATTTCATACATCAGTATAAGATGCAATACCTTTCTTCATGAAAGTACAAGGAAACAGATATGACTATCGCAAAACCGACCAGTGTCAATATTATTAAAAGCTTTCTAACTTAAAAGCTTTTTAATATAATGAAATGCAATATATGACATATTAGCATTTTTATTTCAAATCATTTTTATGACAAACAAAATGCTTAAAAGTAAATATTATGCTATCACTTTGATTGGAAAACTATTGTAGTGTTTCATTTTCATAACTCGTGTCAAATTTTCATTATGATAATGTGTTTTTACGTAAACATACTCTTTATAATGAAGTTTTAAATGCATGACCGAATGTACTTAATCTCACTCGAATGTACTTGTACACCGAATGTACTTGATGTGACTCACTCTTACACTGCAAAAAATAATAGTTGATTTTACAGTATAATACTGGCAGCTGGGGTGCCAGTTTTATACTGTAAAATCAACAATTATTTTTTGCAGTGTAGGTCTTCATTTTCTAATTTAATGTCGGTTAATTAGAAGATTGAAAGTAACTATGGTAGAAGAATATAATTTCTTGTGGAAGATTTTAACTATACTGGGTGTCGGAATATCAAGATATAGGCTGAAGCCGTATGAAATTATTTTTTTTATCTTATACCATTATAATCCTATCTTTTGTTTTCATTGTGCACTGGATTTCGACACAATTCTGCTACGCATTAATACATTCATATTACAGCATAGATGATATTGTATACATCTTAATGCCTGTTCAACTGGTTCTTATTTGGTATTTTCTGAACGTGCAAAGAGAAAATATTTGCATTATCACTGAAAAACTGTATAACTACAGATATCGCTGCAAGGGAGAAAATAATCGTCCATATTTTGGGAAATGTTTCGTGATTTTTATGATTTTATTACCTTGTGTAATAGTTTTGATACGTACTATATATGATATACAATCGTCAGAAACATGGTCATATGCATATAAAATACATAGTGAAATTATCAGTCATGTGTTTTCATTTTATGTAGTCATCGGGTTCTATTCTTGCACTACATAAATTGCATTAGTTACATTTCATTGAGCATCGTGTTTTACAAATGGGGAGGAGTATCAAACAAATACGATAAGTTACTTTGCATTCATTTCAATCAGGGTAACATCAATGAAAATATCGACTTTTTAAAAGAATTCTTTCACATCGTGAAGATTTTGCAAAAATTTGATCATGCTCTTGCATATCCTTCGTTTATTATAATCTTTTATAGTTTAGAAATGATATTCTTAATATTCAGTGATGTTGCATTACGTAAAGACCACATATCAGAAGTATCGTTTGTGATCGATCTGGTGTTTAACGGTGTGTTTGGATTTTTCTTGGTAACGGTCTATTCTCTAAGCAGTTCCATGATTCCAAAAAAACTAATCCAAATACGAAAAACAGCCAAATATTGCATAACCCAATACGGAGACTATTCTAATATTCCTAGGAATGTTATATTTTTTCTTGTAAGAATAGAAAAAGAGAACATCGTTTATATAACAGCTTATGCAATGTTCTCGCTCACTAGGCAATTTATACTGTCTGCCATTGGAATTACTCTCACGTATGATCTACTTATCATCAACTTTAATAAACTTACTTGTGACTAAATTATGGTATAATTAAACACCTGTAAGTTGAACTTATATTAAAAAGCTAAAACATGTCCAGTTTTGCTTTGAAAGCAGTTTCATGATTCTAAAAAATTAACCAAAGTAAGAAAAACAGCCAAATTTTACATAACCCAATACGGAGACTATTCTAATATTCCTAGGAATGTTATCTTTTTTCTTGTAAGAATAGAAAAAGAGAACATCGTTTCTATAACAGCTTGTCGAATGTTCTCGCTCACTAGGCAATTTATACTATCTGCCATTGGAATTACTCTCACGTATGATCTACTTATCATTGACTTTAATAAACTTACTTGTGACTAAATTATGATATAATTAAATACCTGTAGGTTGAATCTATATTAAAAAGCTAAAACATATCCGTTGAGTAACACTTAGTCATATTGACATTGGCAAAGACATTACCAATAATTTTCGCTTTTACTGCATTTATTTCTGAGCATTGCACGATTTCAACGTTTATACTACCGAATAGGACAAAAAATGTACTTTCAAATGCAATTTGTTTGAAAAATGTATCTCAATTGATGTATTTTTTATGGTTATAAAAATAATTTTCAAACATAGTTTTTGTAAAACTCTATCTCGATCGCGTGCAGCCTGATAACGGAAGATATATCCGTTGCCCCATACAGCAAGAGTACCTGTACACGAAGCATAGCTCGGTAGTTTTTTCACATTCATACTGTATTTGAGTAAAGACAAATTTTTATTATTCATTTCTACATGAAAATATAATTTCTAGTTTTTGAAAGTTATCATAACAAATGCTGTGAATTAGTATTTTTCGTTTTTTGTACGAGGGGTATTTTAAAAGTAAGTACCGTTCTGAAATAAAAAATAAACAAATATAATTTTCTTACCAATTTTATTTTTATATGAAAGCCTGTATCTCAATCTATTTTTCTACATAATTTTTCTCCAATAGTAAGGCACTTACCGTAGCGTACAACCGGTTTTTGAATTCTCTCTTCATAGAAGTCTGCCGCCTGATTTGACATTCACTGCAACACGGTCGTTTTGACCTCATCATCGATAATGACGAAATCGTAAAGCGTCTGTCCTGTTTCACTCGTTCGTCAACTTTCTGCACTAAATCTTCAGTAATGACTGACTGAAGCTCGCCCACTTTGTTCCACATCATGAACATTCCTGCGGTCATCTTTAAAAAGTCTAACCCACCTCCGTACCATTTCACGGTCATAATGTGTTGTCCGTAAACTTCGCTAATCTGACGATGAATTTCAGTTGCTTTCACGTCTTTAGCACTAAGAAAACGAATCACCTATCGTATTTCAAAAGAGGCGGTATTCTCAATCGGCTGAGCCTTTTTAAAATAAATACTCAAAAACAAACGTTAACACCGTCGAATGTTTCCGTAATGGCCCCTGTGGCTTTCCGACAGATGTAGGTAAACAGAGCGCACGCGCGGAATGCCTACCCCCCCCCCCCTCCTCTACGCTGGAATTTCAAAACGTTACTTACTTTAAAAATAACCCTGGTATATACTATATCAAACTCTACCCAATTTCTCTGTGTTATCGAGATAACAGTTGTGATTTTTTTTCTATATATTTCCGCCGTTGTAAAATACCAAATTGCTTTATTGTCGAAATAGGTACACTCTCAGAAATAAAACACTCAATTTTGACGATTTGGCAATCCTTAAGCCCTATTTCGTTATTTTTTACAACCATTTCGTCACAGAGTCACGTGGTTTTTTGACGAAACGCGAATCCTCAAATATCTGACGAAACTGTTTACTCACTGTCAAAAATAAAACTCTCACTTTTGACGATTCCGCAATTCTTGAGCTATATTTCATCATTTTTGACAATCATTTCGTCTCAAAATTAAGTGATTTTTAATGAAATGGAAAATCTCAAATATTTCACGAAAATGTTTCCCCATTCACAGAGAGCTTTTTGTTGTTGTTACAAAATCGTTCAAAAAAAAAATTACACGAAAGTACCAAATTTAGAATATATTAATAAAAACAGAAACAAAAATATTTCATCCTTGGGGGCTGTTATAACACGAAATTACTAATTTTCTACTTTATTTTTCATATCTGATAATTTGCGTCTATCCTTTTTGTAACTTTAACATTTTTGCAACGATTTTATGCATTTATATTGCTTATTCAAAGATAATTTTTTTTTTTAAGTTACAGAATTTCGTTAAAAACGGTTAAAAAATTCTTCTAAAGTTACAGAATTTCGGTTAAAATAGTAAAATGCGAACATCATTTGGTCCATTTCCGACCGAAAGCAACAATCATTTTCCCAATAGTTAAAAAAAAAAATCAAAATTTTAGGAGCTTTTTTTTATTTAAGAAATATATTCATATAACAATCAAATTTAAAATATGCATAACTGATCCCTTTCCCCTCTATAAACAGTAAAGTGTTAATTATCTAAAATTGATGAACTCTCCTCCAATATGCACTTCAAAATTTATTATTTCTGATCAACAAATTAACTAGACCATATTCTAATCATTCATTGAACAAAGGAAATTTCTCTAATAAATTATATTAATCAAGCCATATTCTAATTATTTATTAACCATAGAAAAACCGTAATAATAATCTAGCCTTATTAATTAAAACATGCTGAAATTATAACAGCACCGATAAAAATACAATCTACCTTTTAAAAATATAAACACACATCAACATCCCGTAGATACATTTAAAATCAAATTCATACAAGGTCCCACTAGCAAAGCAGGCAGCACGTTCGTCTCCCACGCCAAAGGTTGTGCGTTCGAATCCCATTGAAGACTTGAGAAATGTGATGTAAAAATTTCCCCCCTGTCAATTAGAGATGCTTCTAAAATTGTCAATAGATGGCGCCATCAGTCTTTTTGTCGAACAAGCAATTTGACGAAATCAATTTCCTCAGTTTTTTGAGGATAGAAATTTACTCGATTTGACGAAATATTCGCTTGGAGCATTTCCCAGGAAGCAGTTTCATCAAAAACGAAGAAAATGTTGTGGAATTTGAGTATCCATTTCTAATAGTGTATTCAACACCTTTTTTGCATACAACATTGTCAATTTGCACAATACTTATTAACGTGTAGGACCTCTCACATACACGTTGTTTCACCCAAAGTGTTCAATCGGACAAAGAAAAGGAAAAACACCTATATATTTAATGACCAATTATTTTAGGAAAAAACGGAAATAGCCACTTGACTAGAAATTTTGTCTTCTTTCAATTTATGTTTAAAAAATAAGATTCGTGGTTTGGCAGAAAATTTTTCTTGATTAAAAAGCTGCAATAATTTTTCACCAAGCAATACTATTACACCAGTAATCGAGGTCTCCTAATTACGAAACAGTAGCAATAAAATTTTTAAAAAATTGCATAAAAAGCGGGATTGTTACATTTAACAATCTCTTGCATTTAACGAACAATTTATTACTGGCATTGTGAAAGAACGGTTTTCAGAATCATGTTTAGGACTAATTTGACTAATTTGTCTGCGTTAAACTGAAAATTATTCCGAGGCATTTTTTTGTCATCTACAAACACTTTATCTACAGAATTTCAGCTCAACAGTTTTTAACTGGATTGTGAATGATAATAAGTCAGCAGCATGTAGTATTAAGATATTTTTACCTATCAAAATGAACTTTCGAAAAACAATGCTGTCTATGTAAAAATTAAACAGGTAAAAGCCTGAATGCGGTCTTACATAAGACTATGGTAGACCAACTCAAAATTCGACTTATATTACCTCTCCTATAAATTTAAAACTTCCTACAATCGTGGCACTGATCAGTGACAAACAGTATTGGTACATAGTACCATTGGTGAATAGTACCGCCACAGGCGATAAATCGCCAATTATTCTCTGTAACGCGTGCAATCGTATGGGAGTTGAAAAAACAGTGCATTTAAACGATGGCCAAAATATGCCAAAGGGATGTCATAAACTGCAACAATGAAATATTTTAAAGGCTAAAAAATATAAACTAAATTATGAATTTACGACTATACATTGAGAAACCAATTTATAAATAATGTCCACGCAAAATTAATTTATTGTATCTGACATTTTGCGAAGTAAACATGAATTGTATTTAAAAAGTTAGGCGTTGATTTTCAAGCTAAACACTGAATGATTATAAGAGAATGTTTGTTAAAAAGCCATTTTTACTTTTACTAGGGGGCTCTGCTCCCTACGAGCTAAAATCGCCAACCCCCCCCCCTTTCTGACACCGCAAACTCTGAAAACACGCTAATTTGATCAACTCTAAAATAATTACTGAAGATTGAATTATAATTAAGCGACCAGTGGCGATATGCTCTAATCGGGTTTCCATTCATTTTCCTTTCACTGGGGGATTTTAAGGCCGAATCAACTGCTGTCGAAAGAGCTAACAACTGTTTTCGTGATTGATTAAATAAGAACAATTAAACATTTGAAAATCAACTTCTGTAAAATGGTAAAGAAAAAAATGTCGCTGCATGGGGGAATTTTATAATGATGTTATAAAAAATTGGGTACTTAACCATTATCCCGTCGACCACTATCCAAAAAGGAAAACAAACTGTCGCCAAAATATAGGATTTAACACCAAAAGTGCATTACCGTGGCGTCACATTCAACTGACATCAGATGCGTTACACGTGTTTGTTATATCATCGAGAGATTTTTATTCGACCTTTATCTGTATTTTTAATGATATATTACCCTTTTATTAGATATTTCATTAATTTAAATAATAATAACGACCTTAAACGGTGCGCCATGATATTAAAATAGAAAAAATGTTGCTATGCACAGTTACGCACAACAGATCCGTTTCAACTGACGTCATAAACACTTATCCATCAGCCGAGGGGGATAATTAAGAAAAATATTGTAAATAAATAAATGTTTAAGATTACTTTTTTCCCTCTTTTCATTAATGTATTATAAATTTTATTGTTTAAAATTACTGATAGTTGACACTTTAGTGAGTGGGGCTTTAGATTCCAATGGCAACATTTTCCCATTGGTTTTTGGGGCATTAGAGTTTGGCGATAGCTTTTTAATCACACACGGCTAATTCTTTCAGTCTACAGTAAAATTCATGTTTATGAAAAGTCACAGCCATCCATCGTTGCCACAAGTTAAACTCAGAAAATGAAACATTTGAAGTTACTGAAAAAATTAATAGCTCGAAAAGTATTTGACACAAAATTGTTAGACAAACTGCGTTAGAAAGGTAAAAAATTGTATTTTCCTTGATATAAATTTCAAATCTAATGATTATGCCGTTTTTCAAAAATATTAAATTTTAAAACTTACCAAACTTCACAATGAAGTACCATAGCGAAACCTTCACGCGTAAAAAGATAATGATAACGGCAATGTGTCCCGACGTGTATCGTGTATACTGGCTATAGCATGAGCAACAAATTATAACAGACTTATTATTCTGTTAAAATGTAAAAGTGAATTATGATGTCACGAGTGCATGATTTTTATTTAATTCTCGAAAAATATAATATTTTAGACCACTTCAGTGAGGCATATCAATTTCATTACATTTGAAGTATTTTTTCTTCATTAAAATTCAGCGGAAATGATTTTTCTCCATAGACTCCATAATGTAAACCCCATAGACACCATAATATAACACAATTATTCATTTTTTTAAAGCTGACCGATTCCATAATAGAGTCTACAGAGAATTGGCCTAATTTGGAACGAAGTTTTTTGGATACTTTCGGTACTTTTCCGTTATACCAACATCATGCCTAAATGTATGCTAATGCAACATTTATTTCAACCCTGAATGTACAAATAACTTTTATTTCAAACCGTACCAAGAGCTGTGACTCGCTATTTATTCTACGCGAATCTCTTTATTATTATTATTATTATTAATTAATCGTAAGCATGAAAAACATTTTAATTTACTATTTTTTGAATTGTAAATACTTTTTATTAAGTTATAACTTACATTTTTCGCTGATCCAAAAAGGAAATCTGGAGGCACGGCAGTGCATCCGCCAAGTCGAGAAAGCACAGCTGTAAGCATCCTTTTCTGGAAGCAACTCAGGGCACATTTGACCCCCCCCCCCCCCATATCGCTGCTCTGGAGCATCCCAAAATTTGAAACTTCGTTTATATAGAGTATGTGGCAAATAGGACCAAAATTTGAAATTTCTCGATTCTGTCTTTTCTAGTGCAGACGGTATATGAACTCAAAGTTTCGATTTTTTGTCACTCACTCTCGCGTCATCAAAAAGATTGGGTAGATCCCGCAGCCATAGAAACTTAAAATTTAGAATAAAGCTAGTGTTTCAGATACAAAGAAAGAAAAAATTATAAAATCCGGAAAATTAAGAAAAAACATTCGAAAATTCAACAAATTCGAACAAAATTGAAATTTGAAAATAACACGATCTTGTAGTCTTAAAAACTTAAAATGTGGTGTGAAGGTAGTGTTTAGAATTCAGAAAGAGAAAACATCACAAACACACACACACACAAAAAAAAAAAAAAAAAAAAAAAAAAAATCGAAAATAAAATTGAAACATCGAAAAAAATCGAAAATTTTCAAATAATCCGATTTTGTTGCGCTAGAAACTTGGAATTCGGAATAAAGGTAGTATTTAGGATGCAAAATAAAAATAAATAAAAAATCCGGAAAATTCGAAAAAAAAATTTCAAAAAATCGAAAAATTCGAAAAAAAATGAAAAAATGAAAATAATTTGATCTTTTAGCTTTAGAAACTTAAAATTCGCGGTAAAGATAGTATTTAGGATTCAGAATAAGTTAAAATAAAAAACACTATAAAATTCGAAAATAAAATAAAAAAATCGAAAAAAATCGGAAAAATCGAAAAATAAGGAAAATTTGAAAATAATTCGATTTTATAGTGCTAGAAACTTGAAATTTGGAATAACGATAATATTTAACATACTAAATAAGGAAAAATTAAAAATATATATATAATTTGAAAAAAAAAGTCGAAATTTTCAAAAATTTAAAATTTAAAAAAGAAAAAAAAAAAGAAAAGGAAAAGTGAGAAATTGAAAACAATATGATATCGTAGTCTGAGAAACTGAAAATTTGGTGTAAAGGTAGTGTTTAGGATTCAGAAAAAGAAAAAATTAAAACACAGCAAAAATCGAAAAAAAAAATCGAAAAAAAAATTGGAAAATAATTTAATTTTGTAGAGCTAGAAACTTGAAATTTGGAATAAAGGTAGTATTGAAGATACAAAAAAGAAAAAATTAAAAAATTTGTAAAATTCGAAAAACAAAATTCGAAAATTCGAAAAATTGAAAAAAAAAATTGATTTTGCAGCTTTAGAACTTAAAATTCGGCGCAAACTTATTGTTTAGGATACAGAAAAAGGAAAAATTAAAACACAATAAATTTGAAAATAGAATAAAAAACTCGAAAAAGATCGGAAATTTCAAAATTATCCGATTGTGTAGCGCTAGAAACTTGAAATTTGTAATAAAGGATACAAAATATAAAAAAGTAAAAAAATCAGAAAATTCGAAAAAAAAATCGAAAAAATCAAAAATTGCAAATAATTTGATCTTGTAGTCTTATAAACTTAAAATTTGGTGTAAAGGTAGTATTTACTATTCAATAAAAGGAACAATTAAAAGATTCGTTAAATTCGAAAATAAAATCGAAAAATCGAAATAGCTTTAACAAATCGAAAATTCGAAAACAATTTGATTCTGCACTGCTAGAAACATTAGTTTTAAGATAATTGTCCTATTAGCTAGTACACCGCCCCTAATTGTTTTATGCTATTTCCCCCGGATTATGGTTTTCTTTTCTTTCTTTAACGAATTTCGTTATAGAAAAGTTCCGTAATAGACTGGCTACGTTATAGGCGATTTCTTTATAGACCGGTTTGTTTTCTTTCACTGTTATACTCTATTTAATTTGCATATGAAATATGGAATTAAATGATGCTAGGCCCCACAAAAATTTTCACTGCTCCCCCTTCCCTCCTGACATTACTGGCTGGTTATGGCTTGATAGTACTTTCTAAATAAAATCATGGTGATTCTAAGATTCACTTGATTTATCTCTAAATTGTACCAAAATGATTCTAAGAAGACAGATCAAAGAATTACTATATTGGCATGATAATCAGGTAACTTAGAATTAAAATCGAAAAATCAATAAATTTATAACATGTCGAAAGTTTGAAAATAATTCGATTTTGTATTCCTAGAAGTTTGACATTTGCAGAAAGGTAGGCTTCAGTATTCAAAGTAAGGAAAAATTAAAAAATCCGTAAATGAAAAAAAAGACTAAAAAAAACGAAAAAAAAAATCGATAAAATGAATATATTTCTATTTATTGGAAATTTCCGGAAATTCTAATTTTGGCTTTCTTTTTATACTAAAAAGTACTTTTATGCTAAATATCATGTATCTAGGGCTGCGAGTAATATCTCAGATGGATAGCACCTATCCTGGAAGCAATTGAGAGTACTTTTGACTTCCCCCTCCCATAACTTAGTGCTTGCCTAGGAACCTCAAATCTCTTTTTATCTACAGTACTTTGCAAACGAAACTAAAGCTTCAAATTTTTCATACCTGTAAATAATAGGGACAGAGTGTAAGCTTAGCGAAAATCAGTGGGTGATATGCAAAAAGAACCCAAAATCAAGAAAAGGAAGATTGCTTACAAAAAGAAGTGAAATCTCATCAAAAACGTCACCTGTAAAAAATGCAGCCAAGTCTCGTGACTCTTTTTCCGTAAAAAGTTCTGAGATCGTGTAAAGCCAAGTTTAGCTATCTTATTAACTTTAAGGTGAGGTATGAACCTACACACTTATGTACGAAGAACTTTACTTCGTAACTCTTATGTGTTTACCCCAGATGCAGCCTCACTTCGGGTAAGTATAGACAGTGTATATAAGATGTGTGTATAAGACACATAGTAGACGGTGTATATAGACAGTGTATACAGGGTGTTTCAGTTAAACGTTTCAGAACTTTTAAGAGGGGTAGGGTACATCCTGACAACTCGAAATCATATAGCAATGTGGGGTCGGAAATGCTTTGCTTAACCCTTTGCGGCACAGAGAAGTTCCATTGCTTAACTATTGAAATTAATGAATGACACCAGAATTTGAAAACGAACTTTCTTGTAAATATGAAAAAGCTATATTTCACGCAACTAATAAACCGTAATTTTTTTAACAAAAATTCTGGTATCAGTGAGGGTTTTGGGAATTAAAATTAAGTATGTTTATGAAACCACTCAATTTTAATTCCCAAAACGGAAGTGAGCAACAAGTGAGTTCAATTATGATTTTATAATGTTATAGAAACTTCTGAATAATAAATTCCATTTATACTATGAGCTTTCTCCTTTCTAAATAAATTTATTCTATTTTACATTTTTTATAAATAAAGTTATTAATAAATAATTTTTTTTTTATATTTTACATTTTTGTAAATAAATTTATTATATTTTATATTATATTTTAAATTATAATAAACGAATTTATAATTATTTTTATATTTCAGTTTATAATAAAAAAAATTATAATATATTTTACTATATTTTAATTTATAAACAGTAAATTTATTAATATATAAATTTATTATATATTGTTTACTACTAAAAAATTGGATAAAAAATGTATTAATAAATTACTTAAATCTAGCAAAATATAAAAAGTTAATTTTAATGTTATACAAAGCTAAAATTCATGATATATAGCCGTGTAAGTGCTATGAAGCACGATAGCACTGCAATGTATCTGCGGACCAAACAAATTTTGTTTCAACCCACAAATTTTATTCAATAATTGAAATCATTTAATTTTAATTCAACAGTTAAAGTATTTACAGCGATCTAGTGAGTTACATTTTATAAAATAAAATTTCTGGGTTGAAACACAATTTGTTTGATCCGCTGATACATTGCGCCGCTATCGCGCTTCATAGCACTCAAGCGGTTAAAGTAAAGTTTAATGTTATATAAAGTTACATTTATTGTTTATATAGGCTTTGTTTAACCCTTTTTCTCCTGACGGTACTTATAAGTACCACTTTAACCCCTTCGCGACGAGCGTCTTTTACAGAATTTTTAATCTGTTACCACCGGTTTTTCAAATGAGATATTTTCACCTAATTGAATCGCAAAAATGCTATGATTAGATAAGGAAAACTTTACAAAAAAAAAAAATAAATAACTGGTGGGAATAATCGAGGATTCTGAGCATCTTATGCGTCACGTATTCGTGTCGCTCGTCCCCAAGGGGTTAATAAAACACCTCTATATTCGTAGTATGACCGTTTTTCCTAACGGTATTCACAATGGCACAAAGAGTGCATTTCTGACAGCAGGCAGGAGATGGCAAATTCAAGCACACATCCTCTTTCTTTGCATTGTAAGGATTTCACATTTGCCACGCTACATTCGAAATCCATTTTGCAATAGAATTGACATGCATGTTGTTCTTCATTTGAGTAATTTTAGTGACCGGATATTTAGTATTATTATTTTCTATTGTTTTCTATACTCTACAGGTGAACATTTCCTATATTTTATTTGAAATTTACTATTTGAAATTTACTATTTTATTTTATATCATAGGGTAAAAAATTTATGGTGGTTACAGTTGCATAATTAACCACTAAAACACTATAAAAATTATTTTCCTCTTTCCTATGTTTATTCTGCACCCAAAACTTATCCAATGATTCAAAAATACAATTAAAAAGTAGCTGGAAAATTAATTCAGGATATAAAGGGTTAAATTTGATATGAAAAAGTAAATTATTGTATCTACAGAGAAGAAAGTCATGAGTCTAATCTTAAATAAAATTGTAAAGGGTCCACAGCAATTGCAAATTCAAATGTAAAAACATAGCATTGATGCAGCTCTCTCTTATAATACTCAATGTTCTCAATATTTTTTAATGGATTTGGCATTAGATAAACTGTAAATTTATACAGTAAAAAAAAAAAAAAACTAGATTTTGTTTGTTTTTAAAATTGTGTAATTATTCAATTTTTTTAATTTCTTTTTATGACAAACTATTAATTTATATTAATTTATAGTTTCGGTACTGCCAAAATATTAAAATATGTGTTGAAATCAGGTCCGTCGTTCCCGAGAGGACAAATAAAACTTTAATGTCAGATGTTTTACATGTCATTTCGCAACTGTTATCGCTCTCTTAATTTACTAATCAACTACCTCTTTAAATAAATAAATGTTCGTTAGAATATACCATATACCTCTGACAAGGCGCGCAGTATATTAAACAGGCATATCCCGAATCTTATGCTAAGCTTAGCAATCATTTCGGGCTTTTACCAAAATTGTTCTGTAAAAGCCCGAAGTGGATGGATTAAAAAGAATATTGCGTGTTTTTAACAACTTAGGTAAATGCTAGGATTTAGCGGCAAAACCTGTGATTTACGAGAAATCGGGGTTTTGCAGCAACATATATGCATTATAATTTATGAAAACTGCAGGGTTGCTATGGGTCAGGGAAAACTCGCCTTAAAATGGGCGAAGTTTCGCGCTATGAAATTAGGCTAATTTTCCTGTAAAAAAAATACTGTTATTTACCCTGAAAAATTGCCTGATTCGTAGCAACACTGAAACTGCTATAATAAGGAAACACTGATCGGAATTTATAGCTTTGAAAATCTTTATATTCTATGTCATTATTTTTCTTTTAAAGATAGTCTATATAGTATTTTTTTCTTTTATTTATAAATATTTTCTAATCGCTACTTTTTCTCCTCTAAATCTATCTATCTGTCTATATCTATTTATATTGATTTTCTAAAATTTCCCATCTATACTGAATTAACTTACATATACAGCTCGGTGCTTAAGATACGCGTTCAATTTTACGTTCTTTGCAATCTAGTTTTTTTTTTTTTTTTTTTTTTTTTTTCAAGCATAATTTTTTGTTTGTGTACGCTAATTACTTTTTGTAAAAAAAGATCTGACAATCGCATAAACAACACGTATCAACATTCATTCACCATTCACTAATCTCCTTTTTCTCCGAAAACTATTTATCTTCCTGACAACATAGCAATCTTACAAAGCAATTTACCTGTACACGGGGGATCGGACAGCATCTGCTTTAAATAAGTTTAATTTTGGATGGTTGTAAAAGGGAATGACTCAACGCCTAGCCTTAAATTTAAGCAGCATTAGCATACAACGAAAGTGAGGGAGGCATTATGTAATTCTTCACTCAATCATCGGCCCCTAGACCTGTACGCTAAAACAAAAATGGCGGCTGTCTTAAGTGGATTTTTTTAAGCGTTTGTACAGTCTCCCTGTATTTACACAGCAGTAATTTCTAAAAGTTTCTTTGGCTTATTTGATATCAGAAAAATAAGGCAAAAATAACTTTCAGAAACTATTGGTTTTCAAATTCTAGGGACCGTACAAACGCTGAAAAAAAAAAATGTCAGCCGTCTTTTTGTCTCAGCGCTCAGGCCTAGTATTCAGGGGGTGGTTAACTCAATTGTAGTTCTTCTGTGTAAAACCTTCACCTACCTTACCTCATTGGAAGCACAGATTAATTCCGTTACTCTACGATTGGAAGCATTACATGGTCTGTCCAAGACAAAAATCGTTTCGATAAACCTCATACACAGCGTTCTCAGATGGATTTTAGTTTTTCCCTTAGACTATCAAACTAAAATTCCCTAGATTTACCTAGATTCTCAAATCACGTGACTTGAAGAAAAATACGGTACTTTGATTGGGGGGGGGGGGGGGGCATTAAAAATGTAAAAAGAAATTGCAGATGACAGCAACCAAGGAGGAAGATACTAAATAAGACTAATTTCATTTCTATTATAAATCTAATTAATATTTCAGTATTTTTTATGTGCAGAGTTGAATAATGAAATATTTAAAGCTAAATATTTAAATCAAATATTTAAACTATATTAAAAACAATAGATTTTTAACAATTTGTGTCTCTTAAAAAAAATTTCTTTATTTACAGTCCCTGGCCAAATTATTAGACGCAGTTGTTTTTATTCAATGTTTGGTCTAGTTTTGTTAAATATCTGGAAAGTTACATGAGGAATTACCCTGAAACTTCAGGAGTGTAAACAACATGATAGACGTCATATATTTCCGAGAAGATTTTTTCTTGAAACCCCTTAAGGGGCCGTCAACAAAATGAAGAAAATCGAATATGTTTTTGATAACCCTGTAACAACTAATATTGCAAAAGCAGTCAAACAGTAGATTATGATTAAGTGGCTTATTGTAATAATTTGGGTTCATTTGTATAAAGATAGCAAGTATACTCGAAGAGAAATTCAGGTTTTTATAAAAACAGTCCCAAATTTTACCAAGTTTTTTGCTTATAATTTGCAGAGTTTTTAATATAAAAACAAGTTATTTTCAGGAAATATGACAAACAAAATTATACACAATACCCTGCAATCAGAATTAAAAAATAATAAAAATTGTATGAAAAATGAGCAGGTTTACTAAATATTGTTTCACTGCGCATGCGCGAATTCAATCAAAATATACTGTGCATAATATATTAGCTAAATGTATAGACCAACTTTTATGAAAGTCTCAAAAACATAGCTTGAAAATTCTGATAGTAATCGTCGATAGAATAAGCTCGAATTTCGCTGTTCCCAAAAGGAAGCAAAAAGATGAGGGGTTGTATCCAAATATACTAGCTTATGAAAGTTGACATAATAATAATGAAGTGTCTCTCATTCTATATTTGATACAACCCCTCATCTTTTTGCTTCCTTCTGGGAACAGCGAATTTCGAGCTCATTCTATCGACAATTACTATCAGAATTTCCAAGCTATGTTTTTGAGACTTTCATAAAAGTTGTTCTATATACTTAGCTAATATATTATGCACAGTATATTTTGATTGAATTCGCGCATGCGCAGTGAAACAATAGTTAGTGAACCTGCTCATTTTTCATACAATTTTTATTATTTTTTAATTATGATTGCAGGATGTTGTGTACAATTGTGTTTGTCATATTTTCTGAAAATAACTTGTTTTTATATTAAAAACTCTGCAAATTATAAGCAAAAAAGTTGATAAAATTTGGGACTGTTTTTATAAAAACCTGAATTTTTCTTCGAGTATACATGCTATCTTCATAAAAATGAACCCAAATTATTACAATAATCCACTTAATCATAATCTACAGTTTGAATGCTTTTGCAATATTAGTTTTTACAGGGTTATCCAAAATATATTCGTTTTTCTTCAATTTGTTGACGGCCCTTATGGGGTTTCAGGAAAAAAATTTCACGGAAATATATGACGTCTATCATGTTGTTTACACTCCTGAAGTTTCAGGATAATTCCTCATGTATCTTTCCAGATATTTAACAAATTATAATAAAATCAACTGCGTCTAATAATTTGGCCAGGGACTGTAAATGGGGAAGGCTTGAGCCCCATAAGTCACTGCTCATCAAGAATCATTATTTTATCCACCAATTTAATTCATTTGTAAAGTGAATACTATTTTGGGGCTTCATTCAGAAGTGCAAGTGCATAGAACCTATTAAATATATATATATATATATATATATTTGCCTCTCTCATAAGTGCAATTTAAAAATTTCATTTGGTTAATTAGCTGTTCAATTAAATCAAAAGATTTTATTGATTATAAATTATGAAAAAAATAGGAAAAAGCATTGCAGAAGCAGCTTAAGCTCGATTAGGACGTACCACAGCGCCATCTACCGTGAGAAAAACTGTATTGTAAAGCTTTAACATCAGACTATTCGGGTTTCCCTCCAGGTTTCTTCCTCCGTGGCGGCAAAATTGTGACTTTGTCCGCATAAATGTTTCCAAATTTATTGGTAAAAATACATAAACAGGAAAAAGGCAAGGCTTATTAGTAGAAAATCCAAATTATGTGTAGCTCCGCCCTAAATCCTTTCTCCTTTTCCTTTTTATTATACTTTATATATATTTGTAAATATTTACGTGTGATACCCGTCGCACAACTTGAAGCTAAATAAATGTACTATATGACGTGATAAAAATAGGCAATATTTAAATATGTGTATTTTTTTTAATTAAAAAAAAAAATCATTACTTTTACAGAATGGGGTATGGGTATGTTTTTAACTTTTAAGAATATATATAATCGTTTTTTACACAATTTTTTACTGAAAGAAATCGTAAAAAAACAACCAAATTATAATTCTTTAGTATCCTTAAGACATTTTTTTAAATTCATGAAATACGGTGCAATGCTTTTTATGAAAAGAGATTTTTTTTTTACAATATTCAAAAATTAGATATTTTTCTCAAATAATATTAATACAATTTACATCTGTATTCAAATCGTACCGCGAAGACGATGCTCTGCCTACTTTATATAGATAGATTTTCTGCACTGTGCTTTTATTCTGAACAAATACATATCATAACGACGATGGGCGGAATTTAAATATAAAAAACAGGAAGGGCGGCGTACAGATGTAAAAACATATTAATAGGTTTCTGGCGTATAATCCGTAAATTAATACTGATAGCTTGATACTTTGGGAAATTTATTGTTCACTAAAGAGTAATTTCTGTTAAAACAAAATCAGCAAATTACATTTAAAGGCATGAATATGCTTTAAAAAACTTTTAATCGTTCTTTTCCGACATCGCCTTTTATTATTTTCAGATAGTCCTTGACTTCTGTAAACCTCTTATAAAATTATTTGCGAAAAGCATCTATAATAATAATAATAATAATAATAGTAATAATAATAATAATAATCCTTGAATAAGGGGGAAAAACTGGAATAAAGTACCAATTTGCATAATTTTGGAGAATTGCTCGCTATTGTTATGACTAATATTTAAAAGCTATAGAATGAAATATCTTTATAGGATCAGGATGTTTAATTTTTAGCATATCTCTTCATCTAACATTCTTCTGTTTTACATACATTATACATAGCACTATACCTCTTTACGGGTATAATTATAACGAATTATCAATATGCACGTAATATGGGGTTTTCTAACAATAGGAAATCAGATGGATGATTTATTTGGTTTTACTTGAAAATACTCCAGCAAGAAAGAAAAACCTAATCTAACCCCCCGCACTCTTCCTCCACTTTCTGTAAATGAAACACCATATGAGGGGTAGTTTCACTTTAAAAAGTTTCTAGTAATTCCAGTCAATATGCTGAAATCTGCAAATGATGTTTCTATTCGAATTCTAAGAGGCTCGATGACAAAATAAGCAATGCCCTTAGCTGGAATAAATAACAACTGTAAGTCCATATGGTGATCATTTATTAGCCATATAGGTTTTCCAGAAACGAAATGGAGGTGCAAGATTACGATTTCCGAACCCCCACCCCGTTAACTAAAGAGTTGCTTTAAAACAATTTCTCATATCCTTTTACTGCCTTCTTCCATGTTTATTCATCACACATGTCACATTTATCACTTTTTCATGTTCATTCTCAGAAAAAGACAGAAGAGTAAAAAAAAAATCCCCTTTCCCTAGATTTTGGAAAAGTATTATCAGTCTTCTGAAAATTCCCTAGGAAAAAAAAAAAAAAATCGTAATCCCCAAATAGATTTGAATTTCCTTAGATCTAGGGATTTTCTTCACTAGACGGTAATCGCTGGGATGCTCTGCTCTTTTACAACCAATCACAAAGAACCAGTGGGGGTGGCAATGGGGCTTTGGCAGCTAGCTTCGCCAACGCGCCAAAGAGCACTATCGAGCTTCCCAGCTTTTCAGAATAGCTCGTCTTTCTCCTTTCCTTGTTCCTTCGCTTTGATGATGACGCTTCGGCAGACCATTCGCATTACTGAATATATATATAATGCTCATGTAGATCGTAAAAAAATGGTTAATATTTATTCTATAGCATTTTTAAATATTAAAGTGTACCAAAGACTTACGAAAAAAAACCTCATATTAGTTTGGAGCTGCCGATAGAGCAAAATAAACGTGACGGTGCACGTGGACTGATTGTCAGCAAGGTGCAATCTGCAAAAGTCCAAAAAATCAAGATCTTATTAAAGTGACGAGACCACCTTAATTGAATGGGTATTGCTTGTGATGTATGCTGTAATTCAGATCATATACATTAGCAATATTTCTTCAATTATGCTGCAGGAGATGGCTGAAAAACACGACATTTTGGAAAATGGTGCAAACGGATTCCTGGATTCGATTAAAAATTCATACAGCTCATATTGTTTTGCTAAAAAAGAATTACATTTAAGTAAGGTAAGATTTATTAATACCGGTAATTTGTCCATTTTTTTAAAATGTATTTAATCTTGCAGTGTTTTTTATTTTCTTTAGTACCGCCTACTATTAATTACTATATGTCGACAAGAAACTTTATAAAAATATTTTAAAGCAACAGCAAGCTTTTATCTTTATATTCTACTTTTTAATGTGGTTCAAGTTATTTCACCTAGATCTGGGAACACTGTTCACACAATACAAACCTCCAAAATTTTCTTAATGCTACTACCCACCCAACACCATTACAGATCATAAAATTAACGTCCACATTTGTGAACATTTCTTGATTGGTTGACGAAACCATATACATAAGCAATTCATAAGTTATCTATTTTGTTCCTTTTATGATTTATAGTTATATTTATCTGGTGTGAGTTAAAATTTTTGCTTTTGTAAATTTTATTAGTTCTCATTATGCAGGATTTTATTGCCAATAGGTCTTATTTAAATTTCTCAAGCAGATTTAGTTGCGAAAACTTTAAATGACATATATAGCTCACATACAACTCGAACAGGATAGCTTTTGACCTCAATAGCAAAATACTTTGTTATTTCAGGATCGAAAATATAACGGAGGAATATAGATTACTCCGTGGAAAATAAAAAGTAATATAAATAACGTAATAACGTCGACTTTGAAAGTATTGGCTTCTCAAACTTTTGAGTTAATTCCCAAAATATATTACATTGCTGAAACATCTGGACATTTTTAAAATAAAAAAAATATTATTTAGGCTTTGAAATTCCACAACCATTGTGATATATTTACTATATACAAGAGTATACGCATTTATGAGACCTAATGTACCTACGTTTTTTTAGAAAACTGAATTTTGTATGTGTTACTGTAAAAGCCCTGAGTCTGGTAAATCGTAGGATTTGTCGGTTATTCCTAGCATTTACCAAACTGAATTGGAAAAAGCCTGAAATATGTTTTTAAACGCTTCTGCTTTCGGCTATAGCTGAAAAATTTCGGCCTTTATTCCTTTTTGTAAAAGACCGCAGTGAGTGATGAACCTACAATCTTATCTATGAACATAGCTGCCAACTTTTACGCTTTTTCGCTACCACTAAAATTTTATAGTAAATATAAACTTATTAAATAGCCAAAATCATGCGATTCAATCAGGCAAAATTTTCTATTAATTTTTAGTGGTATCAGAAAAGCGTAAAAGTTGGCAGCTATGTATGAAGCAATTTGCCTCCTAACTCTTTTGTGTTTGCCCCAGATGCAGTCTCACTTCGTATAAGTATATATAGGTGTGAAACGCTACGATCTAGAATCAGTTTTATATGGTTTTCTTATTTTGTTGTAAAATAAGAGATAGACTGTGGAAAAAGTTTTATGACTTTTTGTAAGAGTCAGTAACTATTAGGCAGGAAAACACCTCTCATTTAGTGAGATATTCAATTTGTTAATAAATGAAGTAAAATAAGCTAAATGTGTGCGGGAAAAACAAACAGTTGATTAGATTATACGAGTTGTATTTACTTACAAAGTGGAATAATTGTTTTAAATTTAATATAGTGTCATGTTAAATTGTTGAAACCTAGGGATATTATGAACATGGGAGACGAAGATAAACTTATAGCGCCATTATCTCCAGAAAAAAATAGAAATACTGTATTATGTTACATTTGACGAATTGTTCAACTTCATATTCCAAGTTCATATCGCTCTTGGCCAAGGTAGAATCTGAATGATTAATGAACTGGTTTCTTTTAACAGCCTACATCAGTCACGCGAAAAAACGCTCCAGCTAATGTTAAGTCTATGGGAAGGTTATAGCGCGATTGCTCGCTCGCATTTTAATATTTTTAAATGATTTTTTTTTGCATAGGATAGATGAAGTCGATCTCTAACGTTGTTAGTTTTTAATTTTTCGATTTTGGTTCCAGTTTTTTTATATAAGGGTAATTTCACTTTCAGAACCGGTTCCAATCGGTTTCAAAATTAAAAATGTGAAAATGTCAGCTTATAAAAAAACCGTAACCAAAATCGAAAAAGTAAAAACTAACAACGTTAGAGATCGCACGATTTCTCGCTCGCATTTTAATATTTTTAAATGATTATTTTGCATAGGATAGCTGAGGTCGATCTCTAACGTTGTTAGTTTTTACTTTTTTGATTTTGGTTACGGTTTTTTTTGTAAGCGGACATTTTCAATTTTGGAACCGGTTCTGAAAGTGAAATCACCCTTCTATAAAAAAAACTGGAACCAAAATCGAAGAAGTGAAAACTAACAACGTTAGAAATCGACCTCAGCTATCCTATGCAAAATAATCATTTAAAAATATTAAAATGCGAGCGAGAAATCGTGCGATAACCTTCCCATAGACTTAACATTAGCTGGAGCGTTTCTTCGCGTGACTAGCGTAGGCTCTTAATACAAGAACGTGACTGGGCGGTAGAATTTATTGTCGCGTAATTTGAGACTATGTGGACCATGTCAGAAAAACCAAAAATCTCTGAAAAAGGGAATTTCAGTCAAGGAATTTTACATAGTCTCCATGACCAGAAGACCTGATGAATATGTTACCAAATCCTGACCGTGATAGGAAATTAATTTTAATGTATCATGATCATTTAAAAAAATTCATCCTTCTCTGATCTTTGCACAGTAGAAGTGGCACACATCTTTTGGATATTTCACGACGTTTAGAGCGCCAAATATATGGAGCGCTTTCTTTAGTTGGTGGTCAAAGACTCAATAAATGGAACTGTTTAAAAAATGTAACCTGAAAAAGCGCTAATCAAGTCAATCTGCTTTGAAATTCAAAATCTCACAACAGTCAACCTTGCAAGTGAGTTTAATCTTGAGTGAATCTTGCAAGTGAGCAAGCAGCAAGTGAGTTCAATTATGATTTTATAATGTTACACAAAATTCTGAATAATAAATTCCTTTATACTATGAGCTTTCTCCTTTATAAATAAATTTATTCTATTTTACATTTCTATAAATAAATTTATTCTATTTTACATCTTTATAAATAAATTTATTCTATTTTACATTTTTATAAATAAATTTATTAATAAATAATTTTTTTAATATTTTACATTTTTATAAATAAATTTATTATGTTTTATATTATATTTTAAATTATAATAAACAGATTTATAATTATTTTTATATTTCAATTTATAATAAAAAAAATTATAATATGTTTTATTATATTTTAATTTATAAAAAAATAAATTTATTAATATATAAATTTATTATATATTATTTGCTAATAAATAATTTGATAAAAAAATGTTTTAATAAGTTACTTAAATCTGGCAAAATATAAAAAGTTAAGTTTAATGTTATACAAAGCTAAATTTCATGGTGCATAAAGTAAAGTTTAATCTCATCAAAAAGTCACCTGTAAAAAATGCAGCCAAGTCTCGTAACTCATTTACCGTAAAAAGTACTGAGATCGTATAAAGCCAAGTTTAACTATCTTATTAACTCTGAAATTTTCATTCACAAAATCACTCCTAGTCTCTACATCTTTAGTTAATTATTATTTTGTGACTTGGCAATTACTTAGCACGAGAATGTGATGTATATAGTTAGTCTTAATCAAATAACACTATAACATATTAAGGTGTAATAACTTCCCTGTGCGTATATAATTTGCTTTAGTTAAATTATCCCATCCCATCCCATAACATAGTAAGGTGTAATAACTTCCCTGTGCTGCGTAATTGCCAAGTCACAAAATAATAATTAACTAAAGATGTAGAGACTAGGAGTGATTTTGTGAATGAAAATTTCAGAGTTAATAAGATAGTTAAACTTGGCTTTATACGATCTCAGTACTTTTTACGGTAAATGAGTTACGAGACTTGGCTGCATTTTTTACAGGTGACTTTTTGATGAGATTTCACTTCTTTTTGTAAGTAACCCTCCTTTTCTTGATTTTGGGTTCTTTTTGGAGATCATCCACTGATTTTCGCTAAGCCCACACTCTGTCCCTATTATTTACAGGTATCAAAAAATTGAAGCTTTAGTTTCGTTTGCAAAGTACTGTAGATAAAAAGAGATTTCAGGTTCCTAGGCAAGCACTAAATTATGGGAGGGGGAGTGTCAAAAGTACTCTCAATTGCTTCCAGGATAGGCGCTATGCATCTGAGATATAACTCGCAGCCCTAGATACTTGATATTTAACATAAAAGAACTTTTTAGTATAAAAAGAAAGCCAAAATTAAAATTTCCGGAAATTTCCAATAAATCAAACTATATTCCTTTTTTCGATGGTTTTTTTTTTCGTTTTTTTTAAAGACTTTTTTTTATTATTTACGGATTTTTTAATTTTTCCTTACTTTGAGTACAAAATCCTGCCTTTCTGCCAAATGTCAATCTTCTAGGACTACAAAATCGAATTATTTTCAAATTTTCGACTTTTTATGAATTTATTGATTTTTCGATTTTAATTCTAAGTTACCTGATTGTCATGCCAATATAGTAATTATTTGATCCGTCTTCTTAGGATCATTTAGGTTCAATTTAGAGATAAATCAAGTGAATCTTAGAGTCACCATGATTTTATTTAGAAAGGACTATCAAGCCATAACCAGCCAGTAATGTCGGGAGGGTAGGGGGAACTGTGAAAATTTTTGTGGGGCTAACATCATTTAACAATCCATATTTCATATGTGAAGTAAATAGAGTACAACATGTGAAAGAAAACAAACCTGTCTATAAAGAAATCGCCTATATCGTAGCCAGTCTATAGCGGAACTTTTCTATAACGAAATTCGTAAACGAAAGAAAAGAAAACCATAATCCGGGGGAAATAACATAAAACAATTAGGGGCGTTGTACTAGCTAATAGGACAATTATCTTATAACTAATGTTTCTAGCAGTACAAAATCAAATTGTTTTCGAATTTTCGATTTCTTAAACATATTTCGATTTTTCGATTTTATTTTCGAATTTTTTAATTGTTCCTTTTATTGAATAGTAAATACTACCTTTACACCAAGTTTTAAGTTTCTAAGACTACAAGATAAAAATATTTTCAATTTTTGATTTTTTCGCATTTTTTTTTTTTTATAATTTTCTGGATTTTATAATTTTTTCTTATTTTGTATCCTTTATTACAAATTTTAAGTTTCTAGAGCTACAAAATCGAATTATTTTAAAATTTCCGATCTTTTTCGAGTTTCTTATTCTATTTTCGAATTTATTGTGTTTTAATTTTTCTTTTTTCTGTATCTTAAACAATAAGTTTACGCCGAATTTTAAGTTCTAAAGCTACAAAATCGAATTTTTTTCAATTTTCGAATTTTCTTTCGAATTTTACAGATTTTTTATTTATTTCTTTTTTTGTATCCTAAATACTAACTTTATTCCAAATTTTAAGTTCCTAGCTTTACAAAATCGAATTATTTTCAAATTTTCGTTTTTTTTTTTATTTTTTTATTTTATTTTCAATTTTTGTTGTGTTTTTAATTTTTCTTTTTCTGAATCCTAAACACTACCTTTACACCAAATATTCAGTTTCTAAGACTACGAGATCGTATTATTTTCAATTTCTCTCTTTTTCTTTCTTTCTTTCTATTTTGTTTTTTTAAATTTTCGATTTTTTTTTTAATTATCCATATTTTTTAATGTTTCCTTATTTAGTATCTTAAATATTACCTTTATTCCAAATTTCAAGTTTCTAGTGCTATGAAATCAAATTATTTTCAAAATTTCCTTATTTTTCGATTTCTTTCGATTTTTTTTATTTTATTTTCGAATTTTATTGCGTTTTTATTTTAACTTATTCTGAATCCTAAACACTATCTTTACCGCGAATTTTAAGTTTCTAAGGCCAAAAGATCAAATTATTTAAATTTTTTTCAATTTTTTTCGAATTTTTTTATTTTTTTTTTCGAGTTTTCTGGATTTTTTAATTTTTGCTTATTTTGCTTCCTAAATACTACCTTTATTCCGAATTCCAAGTTTCTAGCGCAACAAAATTGGATTATTTGAAATTTTTCGATTTTTCGATTTTATTTTCAATTTTTTTTGTGTGTTTTTGATGTTTTCTTTTTCTGAATTCTAAACACTACCTTCACACCAAATTTTAAGTTTTTAAGACTACAAGATCGTGTTATTTTCAAATTTCAATTTTGTTCGATTTTTTTGAATTTTCGAATGTTTTTTTTTTTTAAATTTTCCGGATTTTATATTTTTTCCTTTCTTTGTATCGGAAATGCTAGCTTTATTCCAAATTTTCAGTTTCTGTGGATGTGGGATATACTCAATCTTTTTGATGACGCGAGAGTGAGTGAGTGTGTGAGTGACAAAAAATCGAAACTTTGAGTTCATATATCGTCTGCACTAATTTATGGGTATTTTTGAATTATCCATATTTTTTAATTTTTCGTTATTTAGTATCTTAAATATTACCTTTATTCCAAATTTCAAGTTTCTAGCGCTATGAAATCGAATTATTTTCAAATTTTCCTTATTTTTCGATTTTTCCGATTTTTTCGATTTTTTTGTTTTATTTTCGAATTTTATTTGGTTTTTTATTTTAACTTATTCTGAATCCTAAACACTATCTTTACTGCGAATTTTAAGTTTCTAAGACTAAAAGATCAAATTATTTTAATTTTTTCAATTTTTTTCGAATTTTTCGAATTTTTGAATTTTTTTTTCAAATTTTCCGGAATTTTTAATTTTTCCTTATTTTGCATCCTAAATACTACCTTTATTCCGAATTCCAAGTTTCTAGCGCAACAAAATCGGATTATTTGAAATTTTTCGATTTTTTTCGATTTTCGATTTTTTCAATTTTGCTTTCGATTTTTTTGGTGTTTTTGATGTTTTCTTTTTCTGGATGATAAACACTACCTTCACACCGAATCTTAAGTTCCTAAGACTACAAGATCGTATTATTTTCAATTTTCAATTTTGATGAAATTTGTTGAATTTTCGAATGTTTTTTTTTTTCGAATTTTCCGGATTTTATAATTTTTCCTTTCTTTGTATCCTAGACACTACCTTTTTTCCAAATGTCAAGTTTCTAGGGCTACGGGATCTACCTAATCTTTTTGATGACGCGTGAACGAGTGAGTGAGTGAGTGACAAAAAATCGAATGTTTGAGTTCATATATCGTCTGAACTAGAAAAGATAGAAAGTTTTAATTTTAAATTTTGGTCCTGTGTGCCAAATACTCTAGAAAAACGAAGTTTCAAATTTTTGGGATACTCCAGCGCGGAGATATGAGGGGGTCAAAAGTGCCCTGAGTTGCTTCCATGAAAAGTATGCTTACGCCTGTCCTCTCTCGACTTTACGGAGGCACTGCCGTGCCTCCAGATCTAAAACAAACTATCCCCATCCTGTGGGATTTGTTTTTCAATGTTTTACTTTATTTAATGCAAAACATAGATTGCATCCGACAACTCATAAAAAAGTCCTCCGGCCTGCACCGGCAGGAATAGGTAGCTTTCCTATATCTTCGTTTTAAAATTTTAGCTAATGTTACTCGAAAACAGCAAGTTAAAATGCAAAGAAACCGTTTACAAAAGATTCGTTTACACTGAATTTGAATAAGAAATTCGCCAAATTATTGAGCTATAGCCAAGTTGGCTTCATTTATGAAGACTTATTTTTGTCGCTAAATTTGGCGAGATTTCGCCAATTGTCGCCAAGTTTGGCGAGAATTTGGCGCTAATGGATATGAATATATAGTTTTATGCGTATGATTGGGAAAATGATTACAACAATGAAAGAAAATAATTTGCGAGAAATCGCGTTCACTAAAACTTATAAATTTATATTAAAATCATTAAAATTACAGACATTACAATACACTTTCATAAAACATTAAAAACATATTAAAATTGGACGTTTCGGATTTACATGGAAAATCCCTCTTCAACAACAACATTTCACTTAGCGTAAATCATAGTTCAAAAATATCAACAAATAGAAAATGCAACGTATCAAAATTTCGAAGTCAAAGTTGCAGTTATAATAACACGGAGTATTCATTCGGGATTGCACCTGCTTGACCATTATTGACCATAAATTTATCGTTGGTTTTTTGTAATGTGCTGTTTTGTTTCAAAATGTCAGCCACCCTAGAATTTCAAACTGCTCTATCTCAGCCAATGTTTAAGATAGAGGTAAAACAAAAAATGCTCTGTAATCCTTGTATCAAGTCCTAACACCTAATTAAAAAATAAACTTGATTTTTTAACTTTTTTGTATATTTATTTTAGTTTTAAAATTTTCCGTGGCCGGCATCTTGAAACAAGATGGCGGACCAAGCTAGCCAACGAACTCGGTCGAGGCATTGGTGAGCTTAATACACAAAATTAGTTTCATCCAAATTAATTTATAAATACAAGCGTTATCGTATCAAATTATTTTCATTTTTTCAATTTTTTTCGAATTTTTTTATTTTTTTTTTCGAATTTTCTGGATTTTTTTAATTTTCCCTTTTCTGTATCCTAAATACTACCTTTATTCCTAATTTGAATTTTCTAGCGCAACAAAATCGGATTGTCTTCAAATTTTCGTTTTTTTTCAATTTCTTCGATTTTTTCAATTTTGCTTTCGATTTTTTTGGTGTTTTTGATGTTTTCTTTTTCTGGATGTTAAACACTACCTTCACACCAAATCTTAAGTTTCCAAGACTACAAGATCGTATTATTTTCAATTTTCAATTTTGATGGAATTTGTTGAATTTTCGAATGTTTTTTTTTCGAATTTTCTGGATTTTATAATTTTTCCTTTCTTTGTATCCTAAACACTACCTTTTTTCCAAATGTCAAGTTTCTGGGGCTACGGGATCTACTCAATCTTTTTGATGACGCGTGAACGAGTGAGTAAGAAGTGACAAAAAATCGAATGTTTGAGTTCATATATCGCCTGAACTAGAAAAGACAGAAAGTTGTAATTTTAAATTTTGGTCCTGTGGGCCAAATACTCTCTATAATTGAAGTTTAAACTTTTTGGGATACTCCAGCGTGGAGATATGGGGGGGTCAAAAGTGCCCTGAGTTGCTTCCAGAAAAGTATGCTACGGCTGTCCTCTCTCGACTTGGCGGAGGCACTGCCGTGCCTCTAGATGTTACATAAAGTTAAATTTAATGTTATATAAAGTTGAAGTTATTGTTTATACAGGCTTTGTTTAAATTTCATATGAAAAAGTAAATTATTGTATCTACAATGAAAAAAGTCGAGAGTGTAATCTGAAATAAAATTGTAAAGGGTGGAAAACAATTGCAAATTCAAATGTAAAAAGTCCTTCCGGCCTGTACCGGGAGGAAAAGGTAGCTTTCCTATATCTTCGTTTTAAAATTTTAGCTAATGTTACACGAAAACAGCAAGTTAAAATGCAAAGAAATGTTTACAAAGCATTCGTTAATACTGAATTAGAATAAGAAATTCGCCAAATTATTGAGCAAAAGCCAAATTGGCTTCATTTATGAAGACTTATTTTGGTCGCCAAATTTGGCGATATTTCGCCAAATCTCGCCAAGTTTGGCGAGAATTTGCGCTAACGGATATGAATATATAGTTTTATGCGTATGATTGGGAAAATTATTACAACAATGAAGGAAAATAATTTGCGAGGTATCGCGTTAATGTGCTGTTTTGTTTCAAAATGGCAGCCACCCTAGAATTTCAAACTGCTCTATATCAGCCATTTTTTAAGATAGAGGTAAACCAAAAATGCTCTGGAATCCTCGTATCAAGGCCTAACACTTAATTAAAAAATAAATTTGAATTTTTAAATTTTTGTATATTTATTTTAGTTTTAAATTTTTAAGTGGCCGCCATCTTGAAACAAAATAGCGGACCAAGCTAGCCAACGAACTCGGTTGAGACATTGGTGAGCTTAATACACACAATTAGTTTCATCAAAATTGATTTATAAATACGAGCGTTATCGTATGACATAGGTCTGATATATATATATATATATGGATATATTTATATATATATATCAACATTTGAACGGAGGGTGGTTTTGGAGTCTGGGGGTCATGATCGGTGAAAATACATCGAAATTTTCCGGAACTGGGAATCTATTCTGGTGTTATCGGAACGTTGAAACCGGTCGGAAAAAGCCTTCTTAGCGACAATTTGCTATTCTGGTGTAGTAGAGTCGAAATTTTGCCTATCGGAGCGGGTTGCTTTTCGTCGGCGTTTTTCCGAGTGCTTCAAGCTGTCGAGATCGCAGCGGCAAGGCTCGGAAAGATTTTTTGTTTTACTTTGGGAGAGGGGGGGAGGGGGGGGGTTGGAGCGCTTGTTTAACATTAAAAAATAGAAAGTGGGCAGAGTCTTTTAATTACCAGGGTTCGTAAATATCGTGATATTTTCGAAAATATCAAAAACATCTGACATTTTGGTACATATCCGATATTTTCAAAATAATCAACTTATTGATGTTTAGAAATTTTTCCATACTTAATATAATTAGAAATTAAAATATATTACACTTAGCATGAAAACTTATATAAGGGTCAACTAATTTAAAAGACACAATTTGCTTTTTACATTTAAAAAAAATTGATTGTAGGATTTAATATCAAGAAAATGTTGTTTAATACAACAAAATTTGAAATACAAAATAGTTTTTGTAATTAAAAAATTGGAACGTAAATGTAAGCTTGTCTGCTTTTTCATTCCATAACCTACTGTATAGCTTAAGCTAAACTAAGTAAGGCCTGAAAAGATTCTTTCTTATGAAGATTTAAATAACTTATCTAAATTTGACAGTGTATCTTTCAATGGGTGTTCTACATTTACAAATTCAGCTTCAAACGTAAAGGGTTTTTTTTCTATTTATTTTTTTTTTTTTTTGTGGGGGGGGGGGGGGGGGGGAGGCGCTAAAGTCACTGCCAGAGGAAAAGTTCTTTATCTACAAAACGGTACAGTTAATAACAGCTGAAAAGATCATTTACACATGTTTTGAATAGTGTATTTACACTGAAAGTATAAAAAAAAAATCCGAGTATATATTATATTTGATATTAAATGTCAAATATCTAAATTTTCAAACATCATGATATTTTGAAAATATCGCATATATATCAATATCAACGAACCGTATTAATTACAAAATGTTACTTTCTTACATAAACAGCTGACACTTTTTTTCTGTTTAATATTAAAGCTGTTCTGAAATTAAAACTGTCTATTTTCTGACACATTCCTGAGTTCATTTTTATTAGCAAACACAGAAAATTGGTAGGTTTTCTTATTAAGAAACTGTGAAATCGAATAGCATTTCCCATTTTTCGATAAAGGCAAAGGATCTTTCAGAAAATGCAGACAAAATAGGCATTTTGAACCGAAATTACGAAAGCGACACCCGAAAAAAGGTCGTCATAGGACAACAATCGCTTATAACTCAAAATATAATGCATCTATCTATCTATATATATAATAAAAATAAATAAAAGATGCTTTTCGATTCCAAATCACTTCAATTTTCATATCTACCAATTTCATGCTTTTACGTTTAAAAATAAGTCTGTGAATGTGCAGGGCTCGATCAAGCAAAAGAGAGGATGAAAGACAGATCCTCTTGATATGCTGTCACAAAAATTAAACATGTTCTATGCCTTAGAATACTAATATAAATATATAACTACATATTTAGAAAAATATATAATTTGTCTTTAATCTTTTACGACTGTAATTGTAGAAAATATGAGTTATAATCAGCTCAAGGTCGAAATATATTTACAATATTAGCATTAAAATATTGCCCACTAAGTTTGGGACACCTAAAATCAATGGGGCTCAGAGCCACGGCCTAGTTGGCCCTTTTTTTAATCAGGCCCTGTGTTTATGTCAGAAAATATCGCGTTGCTGAACTGAGAAAATATTTTTTAAAATCCACTTTACAATATATATATATATATATATATATTTTTTTTTTTTTTTTTCGAAACTTTTTAATATTTGTTTTTACGTTTAATGATTTAATTGATTCAAATTATCTTTTTCACTAAGAACCGCGATTTTCAATTTAATTTTTGATTAATATATTTAGTTATTTTTGAAATAAGTAATAAAGCGAATTGATGATCTGTTTAAGTATTTAAAATATCAATAAATAAATAAAAACATTTGAATGGAATGACTTTCTTTAGAATCTTTCAATTGTTACAAAAATAATTAAATCTTCATGAATTTAAAAATGACTTTAACAAGGGAGGTGGGAGACATAAGTATAAATCTAAATTAATATACTTATTTTATTTTATTTTTTAAGTATATTGTGGATTTTTTAGATTAAGAACAACTAATTACCCGAGTCCTTAAGCAAAGCTAGATTTTTTTTTCTGCAAAGATACAACTAAATTATATTTAAATATTCGGCCTAATTTACATTTTTTCAGTACTGGAGTCACAGATATAATCAATTTAAAATAAACAAAATTATCGAAACTGGAAATATAAGTTAACAATTTTAATATCATTCACATAATTAATTCTGGTTTAGTTTATAATAAATGGTCTAAAGATACAAATAAATAAAAAAAGTTATGGACTATTTTATATTTATTTTTAAAAAATTCGATTATATTCTTAAATATTCATGTAGAGCTTGGTACAACCTACAAAAGTCCTCCTCCCCCCTATTTAAAAAGTATTTTGCAGTGTATATATATAAAAAAAATCTGACAATTTCACTGGAAATTTGCTAATCACTTTCTGAGATCAAAATAGAGCAAAGTTAATTTCTAAAAATTTTGGTTCAATAATAATAATAATAGTGTTTTATGCACAATTAAAAATGCAAATATTAGATATTTTTTAATTTTTCACTTCGGCCTGGAAATATTAGACAGATTGCAGGAACGGACACGCTAATATGAAAAAATCGCATTCCCTCCTTCAACCCTTTTGTAAATAACCCAAACATTCTTTCGGACTGGACAATAACCCAAAGGAAAACAGCTGACACCCCCTTTCCCAAATAAACAAAAATACGTGCGTACTTGCATCTGATTGGCTACAAACATGTCCGACTGCAAGCAGGGGATTTTCTATCTTTCATCCTCTACAGTAGGATAACGAGGTGAGACCAGAATAGCTTTTGCCCATAGCTGTCGTTATGAAATGGAGATTCCGGTTCCGACATGTAGTTATAATCCGATAACACCAGAATAGATTCCCTGTTTTCCTCCGAACGGCTGCAATAGGTAGCTTTATACTTTTTGCATTGAAAGCTGCCTAAAACCACTGCCTCCTTAATACTAAATGCCTTACGTTTTTGATTCAAAAGTGGAAGCCGCTAGATGGCGCTACCGTATGGGACCTCTCGTTCTAACATTTACATTGTTAGCTTCATAGAAGTGTCTTTATAATGTACAATTTTATTATTTTTTACAGTGCTACTTGATTGTTTTAATTGAAAGTTCTTATGTAAACGAAAATTAATGTTTTCTTTTTAAAATGCCGTCATGCTGTGTCCTTTTTTGTCGTTCATCGAGTAAAAATAAGGAAAATATTTCTTTTCATCAATTTCCAGTTGACAATCGTCGGGTGCTATGGCTGAAAGCGATATCTAGGCAAGGTAATGTATTTTTTTAATCTTTAAATGTTTGTTTATTATATTTTACCCTTTTATCTTTGTATTTTTAAAAATACAAATAGGCATTTTTACTAAAATTTTAATTTTCTAGCAACAGTCTGTTGAGTAATAATAAAATAAATGAATCCCTATTTGTTATTAATATATTTTTATTAGGTTACAATTCTGTAAATGGATGCTTTGATCTAAAACTAGTTCTGAAATAATATTAATATTAAAAACGTGACAGAAATATTCGATGAAATTATTTATTTTTATCAAACAATTATCCAAATCCTTGTCTAAATGAAACTGAATCTGTAACATTAAATATATTTAAATGTCTTCCATTGCACTTGCAAAATAAGCTTAAAAAAATTAGCCTTGTAAAAGATGAATATGATATAGTTATAATTATTATATTCCAGTTTCTTTTAAACATTATTTAATGTATCAATAATATTTCACTAATCTCATAATTACAGTTCCCATAGTGAATCAATATGTAATTGTAATAACAGAAATAAATCAGAGCACCCCAAATTCCTGTACTGGACACCTTACAAAATGCAATAGATAATTGTTTTTATGATTGTATTTAAAATCAGAATTTAATTAAAGAATACTAATGAAGAAAATAGTCATTTTCAGATAAATTAAACAATTGGGATATCAATTAACAAAAATTTCTGAGAATAATTAATTGTCCAAATTAATTATTGCCATTATCACAAGATCAATAATATATTATTCTAGATAGAAGATTTTAAATACAGAATTTAAGAGAAATACAGTTATCAAATTATTGAAACAATGGGGGTGAGGGGGGCAGTAAAAAAAGGGGAAAAATTTCTTGAAACAACTGTGCATAGAATCGTATTTCCCATTAATTAAATTTCATCAAGTACTTCAGGGCTCGATGCAGGTTTTTATTCTTGGGCCCAGTGGCGCAGCCAGAATTTGGTTCTAGGGGGGGTTTTGAGTTTCTGATAAAGGTGGTCGCCGGTTATATGAATCACTGGTTAATGTAGTCTTTTAAATGATCAGTCTTTTAAATGAATGAAATCATAATGCTTTTCTCCGCAATTAAGTTGGTTATGATTCATTTAAACAACATTAGAGTTACAAACTATAAAATGCACCAATGAAATAACACAAAACTAGATTAGATTTATAAAGTGTTTAAAAATGATGAGGGGCAAACTTTAAGATGGAAGAGTACAATACAGCAAATAATTTTATATACAGTACAGTCGCTGAGTTTCACACGAAAAGTTACTTGTCAATCATATTTGACGTAATAGTAGACAATTTTAAAGCATTAAAATAAAGTATTCTGAACAACGCGAAACTTTCCGATTCATTTTCAAAAATGAAAACATATGCAGGCATGATAATTCAAGTGATTTGTTATCGAACAGTTTTTCATTATAAATGAATTACATATTGAATTATAAGCTATTGTTGTCTCAAAATTACTGACTCTTAATGTCTTGGAATTATTCTACGAATTATTTTTCATTGTTTGCCTTCAATAATTGAATTCAGTTGGAAATGAAAAATGTTGACTCTCACTATGATTCGTCTTACCTAAAGCAAAGATCTTATACAAAGTTTAATCTTAGCACTGTGCCAAGCGCGCTTCAAAAGGAGGTCACAAAGTAGCAACACTGTTTTGATCCATGCCGATGTTTTCTAGATGGGTTTTTAATTAATATCTCAGATAATTACAGACACATTGAAAATTATTACCAACAATCCTTACATGATTCTGCGTCGATAACCCTCAACTCCCCGCTGAGCACCAGAAAAATAAGACACATGAGTGATCTTATAATAGTTCAGTTTTTACTTTTTAAGTATGGAACCTTAATAATGGTGTCAAAATTCTGGTAACCATCTTCTCTCTAACATTGGCTATATTTTATACAACAATTTCCAAACAATTTTTTGGTACAACAATTTCCAAAGGGGTGTAAGAACAAAAAAACATTCTAAAATTGCGGTTTCTACGATATTGTTGATTCTAGCAATTTGAAATTTAATCTCGCGGTTACTTTAAAAAGATGTAAATGCTCACTAAAAATGGTTTCTAAAAAGTTCGAAATTTAAAAAGGGGAAAGGAGCAGTAAACGTTCTAAATTACCATTTATTTGTGCAGTTAGGGCTGTATGGAGAATTTCGCTGTCAAAATCGGAGATGAAAGTGATCGTAATTTTTGGGGCATTTACGTTCATCGAAATAACCCTAGGTTCCCCTCCTGATAGGAAACAGTCCACAGCAAACAAAAAACCAGTACAATCAAAGACGCATAATCACGTGAAAACTTTTCTTTATTTTCGGACACATCGACACATCTGGAAAGGGCGAGGGTGGTCCTCTTTACGCCTCTAAATAATCGACCTTCTTGTTCAACAGTTAGAGAAGATCGGATCTAATTTTTCAGATATATTTTCACCAACACATAAATGAAAATATGCCAAACACTACATTTTCTCACCAGGCACTCGTGTTTTTTTTTTTTTTTTTTTTTTTTTTTTTTTTTTTTTTTTTTTTTTGAGAAAGCCAGACATGTGTTAGCAGCGAACACAAAAATGTTGATATTGCATATATCTCATGCAGGAATCAATTTATGAAAACGGCGCCTGCATTTAACACAAGATACGAAGAAAGACAAAACAGCATATGTTAAAGTCATCTGCAGTACATTAAAATAACGAATTGAAACCACAGAGAAGTAACGTGCTTTTACTGTTACAATGAAAAATCTGGGAGAATTTTTAGCTAGGAAGAAATTATTACTTTCGAGATTAAAGAATAAAAAGATTTTGAATGCAGACATTAATTCACATAGAGAAACTTTAAGATAGAAAAATTAAATTTTAGAATAAAACATAAAATATATATGATTCTATATTCTATATCATTGGCTGGAAACATGAAATTTGGCATAGTTGTTACTTTAGAGACTTAAATGCTAGCCCAGAACAGTTAGCAGGAGCAAAAACATGTTCTAAAATTGCGATACAGTTGGTATAGAAGCTTGGAATTTGGCATGGTGGTAACTTTTGGGATATAAATGCTCTCTAAGAACGATTTCTAAAGAAATTCTAAATTTAAAAGGATGAAATGGGCGGAAAACGGTCTGAAAATGATCTAAAAACAATTAATTAGGAATTGTTTGTGCTAGATATGTGAAATTTGGCACGGCTGTTACTAATAATAATATAAATGATCATCCGGAACAGTTTTCTAAAATTTAGAAATGTAAAAGGTTGCAAGAACAAAAAAGTTCTAAAATTGCGATTTGTGTGATACAGTTGGTATAAATGCTTGGTGTTTGACATAGTGTGGTTACTTTTAAGATATAAACACTCGTTCAAAACGGTTTTTAAAAAATTCAAAATTTTAAAAAGTGAAATGAGCAAAAAACGTTCTAAAAATGTTCTAAATCATAATATATTTAGAACTTTTAGGGCTAGACTCTTGAAATTTTATATGATGGTACTTAAGAAACGTAAATGCTCGCCCAGAATTTATTTTTTCAATTCGAAATTTAAAAGAATGCAAGAGTAAGAAGCATTCTAAAATTGTGATTTATGTGATACAATTGGTGTGGAAACTTGGAATTTGGCATGATGATTACTTTTATGTAGTAAATGCTTCCTTAGAACATTTTTTTAAAAATTCAAAATTTAAAAGGATGAAATATGCGCTTTCACAGTTTTAAGTAGAATTCTCGCCGTTTAATTGAATCACATTGTTGGATAGAATTTGATTTAACAAAGCGGCGGATTCCGCTAAGGCGGAATTTTGATTCATATAAGCGGTAATTAGTAATTTTTTTTAGCTCTGGGGGGTGTTTTAACCCCCAAACCCCCCCCTTGGCTGCGCCACTGATCCAAAGATGCGTTTTTGCGCCCCCCCCCCCTCTTCTAAACACGCACACATAAGGCAAAGGGCAAGGGCGCCTAATTTCCAAAGAAAATTCTTCATATCTGCTTTCTATGTTCTGTGATTTATCTCCTTTCAAAAATTCATTTCTAAACCCCACCCCTTCCAGCCCCTCTGAACGGGGAAAAGGACGATGAAATGGAATTCTAAAAATAATCTCCGTATCTGGTTTCCAATATGAAACATTAAAAAAATCGATTGATTAAACTTTAAACCGTATCTACGTTCTTTGGCGGTGCGAGCAACCTTTAACTTACGGTTGGCAAACCAACCATTCTCCGTTTGCATGTTAAAATCGGCCTCGCTCGAGACCGATAGTTTAAATCTGAGCAGTTTTAGTTCTAACAAAAGATGAACTTGAACTTGAACTTGTGATAGGTTCAATGGGCTTCCAAGTTGCGAAGCAACTGCACACCCTGGCTTTGAGTAGGTGTATATCAAATCCTGAGAGAGCCATATGAAATGTCTAGCCGTAGTCCAATTGACTACATAAAATAGGATAGTGTAAAGTATATCTATAAAATAATGAAAATTTACTAGTTAAAGTATAAAAGTAAAAATAGTTCATAGTTAAAAAAAAAAAAAAAAAATATGCCAGACGAGGTAAAGTAAAGATGTTAAGAGAAGTTTAGGAGAAAAGTCAATATAAAATTACCAGTAAAAAATTATATAATAATATATATATATATATATATTAATTAAAGAGAAAAATTTTGAGGTAAGAATTATAGCTCGGAAGGACTATTCATCAAGAATAGTGGAGTACCTTGGTTTTTTCCGGTTGGATGGACTGCAAGCATCGTAGTCAGGTAGCTCATAAATGAGTTCATTTGGAATGTGATTAATGTCATTGTAGAATTTTTTCGCAAGGTGTTTAATGCGATGTTTGAGTGAAGTCGTTTTCAGATCCTTGAGGATTGTGGAGTTTTTGAGGTATCTAGACCCGTTCCTGATGTAACGGAGCTGTTTGTAATGGGTACTAGAGAGGCTGTTCATACTGGTTTTGCAAGTGAAGCCCCAGATTGGACATGCATATGTGATAACAGAGAGAATGCAAGCATTATATATTAAGAGTTTGTTGTGTATGGAGAGTGAGTGACTGCGAAGAAGGGGGGCGAGGGTTTTGGAAATTCCGGCGACTTTACCGCGGATATTAAGAATATGCTTTTTAAAGGTAATGCGTTTGTCAATGGTAACTCCCAGGTACTTGGCATCGTCAGACCAGGGAATGGTAGTGTTATTGATGGTTAATCTATTAGGAGTGGAGAAGGTTCTAGAGAAGTAAACAGCAGTAGTTTTAGATTCGTTTATCTTAATGCGCCATTGATCACACCATTCCATGAAGATGTTGAGGTGGTGTTGTAGATTTTTGTAAAGATTGTATGGGTGATGTGCAGTGCCATAGAGAACAGTGTCGTCCGCATAGAGTGCGAGTGATGTGAAGAGTGTGCGTGGAATGTCATTAAAGTATATTATGAATAAAATAGGGCCAATCACTGAACCCTGAATAATACCACAGAGTATTATGTGTAGTAGAGAAAGTGAGTTGTTTACACGGACATAGAAGTCACGATCACCAAGGTAAGAGTGTATTAAATGGATAAGTCCAGACGGGAACTTAAGCCGAATTAATTTGTAAATGAGGCCCGCGTGCCAGACTTTGTCAAAGGCCTTGGCGACATCAAGAAATATGGCAGCAGTAGGCTTCTTCTCGTTGAAGTTTTCAGTTAAGAATTCCACAAATCGAAGAAGTTGGTGTTGGGTGGAGTGCTTGGCTCTGAAGCCGAATTGTTCAGGCATAAGAATGTTGTTGTTGTGAAGGAAGTCATTGAGCTGTGATCTAATGACGCGTTCGATGACTTTACTTAGACAGGAGAGAAGACTGATGGGACGGAAATTAGTTGGGTCATTAAGATTGCAGGATGGTTTAGGAATAGGAGAAATGATAGAGGTTTTCCAGGGTTTAGGAAAATAACAGTGTTTGAGGATAGAATTAGTGAGCTTCGTAATGTAGAGAATACAGTTGATAGGAAGTTGTTTAAGAGTATAGTTGGAAATTTTATCGTACCCAGGAGATTTTTTATTATTAAGTTTTTGAATAATATTGTGGATCATGATGGGTTGAATTTCGGGGAGAGGGATAGGAGGGGTTGAGAGGAAGTCATTAACAGTATCATTGACATTGTTAAAGTGTGCTTGACTTGCGAGGAAGGGATTCGGAGAGAATTGCCTTTCATATGAGCTAGCGAGGCATTCTGCCTTGTCCTCGTCAGTATACGCAGTTTGATTATTGGCAGTAAGGGGAGGAATAGGGGTATAATTATTATTGAGTTTCTTTTTGATTTGCCAAAGAGAGTTATCCTCGCAAGTAAGACTTTCGAGAAATTTAGACCAGTTTTTTTGCTTATCTTTCTGAATAAGGGTTTTAATTTTATTGTTGAGCCTGTTGACAGCTGTTTTAAGGGTGGGATCTCTGGTATTTTGGTAGAGTCGACGGAGTGTGTTGCGTTGTTTACAGATATTATGTATGTAAGTGGGTAAGATGTAAGAGTTATTATTTTTGAATTTGGTGTAAGTGGCATCTTTTTGAGCTTTGTAAATGATGTTGTTGAGTTTATTAACTGCGTTATCAATGTCAGTAGTGTTGTTGATTGTGGGGTAGGTAAGGTCGGTGTTGTTGATGTAATTTTGGAATTTATTCCAGTCAATAGCTACTGAAGGAGGAGGAGAGATAGGGTTGATAAGATCAATTTTGAAGAAGACAGGCAGGTGGTCAGAGCTTAGGTCATTAATAACAGAAGTGTTGATAGGGAAGGTAAGATTTTTGGTGATGGCGAAGTCAGTAATAGAGGGGTGCTGGTTGCGAGCAACAGGAATGTGTGTTGGGGTAGTAGGTGTAACAAAAGATGAAATTTGTTTTGTTTTTATACATTTCATTTACTTTTTTAATTTTACGGTGTAAGTTTTGAATTTATAAGAATGTAAATGTAAGTTGTAGTATATATAAAAAAAAAATACACTTACAACTCGCAGACCGTTTGCGATAAAATCACGCGAAAGGTGTCGTCAGTCTCAAAATACTGTCTTCTTTCAGAGGCAATTTTTTAATATCAGATTTTCAGATGCAGTATTTGAAATAGGGATCATCTAGATCAGCGGTTCCCAACCTGGGGTACGCGTACCCCTTGAGGTACGTACAAATAATTTCGGTAATGGCGGAAATCACAAAAATAGTTTAACTGAAAACAGATAAACAAAGTTGACACATTTGGATTACATAGTTAGTCACATGTTAGTTCCAATTTGTTACGCTCAAAATGAGGGGTAAGGCCCACTAGAAATAAGAATTAATAACTCAATGTCACTAGCTCCGCCCACCAATAATCATATTTCATGAGTACATATATGTACCCCATCTTCGCGATAACTGCCATTGATCTTCATTCAATATTACTTTATCAACACATTTATTCTATTGTTCCGTTTTTAATAATAATAACTGCAGAACGCCTTAATTACATCAGAGCTTCTACTTTTAATGCTTTCTTTTTAAATGTATGAAACGTTGAAAAGCAGGTCCTTATTTTTGTTTTCGAATAGGCGGGGTTATGTCATTAACTTATATTAATAGGAAATCTTCCTTCTTTTTAACGAGTATTTACTAATAAGTATATTGCTAATTTTAAAAAGGCATGTTTGCGTTATATGAGTGAGGGGAGGGAGTGGAGGCGTGTTTCTGATAAAAAGGGGTACTCCGAAATGAATAACCTAAGAAAGGGGTATGTGAAAGAAAAAAGGTTGGGTAGCGATGTACTAGCCGAATACAAATAACTGAGTATGTTTAAAAGAGAATTTCGTATAATTTTCAACCGATTTATTTGAGAGATGAATGTTAAAACTTTTACTTATTTTATAGTAATATATTATATAGTAGTATATTATTTTTAGCATTATAATGTTAATTTCTTAGCATGCTAGAAACAAGGAAAATATATGTAAAGACTATAAACTGTTATATTATTTGAACGTTTAGATTATTCTAAAGAAAATTTAAAAAAAAAAAAAAATGAAAATTTAAAACACCTTAAAAAGCAACTCTTACGATAAATCAAAAAAAAAGTATTTTGGTGCGATGAAAAGGTTAATAAAGATGTTGAGATCCGTATTCTACAGATTCATGATCTCGTTTTATATATACTAATGAAAATTATCAGGGATATCCGTGTAAAACAATAGTCTCTTTTATAGTCTATTTATATACAATATTTCAAAGATATTAGTTCCATTTTTCAAATTTACCAAAGAAAATAAATTTCCCTTTGGTTAGATGAGAAAGGAAAAGGAACAGCTCCCGCCATGATTGTGCAATCAATTATGCATGATTGTGCATCCTCTTTCAAAATTTAATCTCTAACACCATGATAAGTTTTGATCTTGTGACCGCCCTCGCTAGAGGGTGGGAAAAGGACTGAATTTGAAAAATATCATCCGTATCGTATTTTTATATTGGGACATTGAGCATCTTGGAAAAAAATATCACGAAATCCACGACAGATCCAAAGATGCGTTTTTGCGCCCCCCCCCCCTCTTCTAAACACGCACACATAAGGCAAAGGGCAAGGGCGCCTAATTTCCAAAGAAAATTCTTCATATCTGCTTTCTATGTTCTGTGATTTATCTCCTTTCAAAAATTCATTTCTAAAATCATCATCGATCTTGAGATACGTTTTAACCCCGCCCCTTCCAGCCCCTCTGAACGGGGAAAAGGACGATGAAATGGAATTCTAAAAATAATCTCCGTATCTGGTTTCCAATATGAAACATTAAAAAAATCGATTGATTAAACTTTAAACAGTATCTACGTTCTTCGGCGGTGCGAGCCACCTTTAACTTACGGTTGGCAAACCAACCATTCTCCGTTTACATGTTAAGATCGGCCTCGCTCGAGACCGATAGTTTAAACCTGAGCCGTTTGAGTTCAGAAGGAAGATGAAATTTGTTTTGTTTTTACATATTTTATTTACTTTTTAAATTTTACGGTGTAAGTTTTGAATTTATAAGAATGTAAATGTAAGTTGTAGTATATATAAAAAAATACACTAACAACTCGCAGACCGTTTGCGATAAAATCACGCGAAAGGTGACGTCAGTCTCAAAATACTGTCTTCTTTCAGAGGCAATCTTTTAATATCAGATTTTCAGATGCAGTATTTGAAATAGGGATCATCTAGATCAGCGGTTCCCAACCTGGGGTACGCGTACCCCTTGAGGTACGTACAAATAATTTCGGTAATGGCGGAAATCACAAAAATAGTTTAACTGAAAACAGATAAACAAAGTTGACACATTTGGATTACATAGTTAGTCACATGTTAGTTCCAATTTGTTACGCTCAAAATGAGGGGTAAGGCCCACTAGAAATAAGAATTAATAACTCAATGTCACTAGCTCCGCCCACCAATAATCATATTTCATGAGTACATATATGTACCCCATCTTCGCGATAACTGCCATTGATCTTCATTCAATATTACTTTATCAACACATTTATTCTATTGTTCCGTTTTTAATAATAATAACTGCAGAACGCCTTAATTACATCAGAGCTTCTACTTTTAATGCTTTATTTTTAAATGTATGAAACGTTGAAAAGCAGGTCCTTATTTTTGTTTTCGAATAGGCGGGGTTATGTCATTAACTTATATTAATAGGAAATCTTCCTTCTTTTTAACGAGTATTTACTAATAAGTATATTGCTAATTTTAAAAAGGCATGTTTGCGTTATATGAGTGAGGGGAGGGAGTGGAGGCGTGTTTCTGATAAAAAGGGGTTCTCCGAAATGAATAACCTAAGAAAGGGGTATGTGAAAGAAAAAAGGTTGGGTAGCGCTGTACTAGCCGAATACAAATAACTGAATATGTTTAAAAGAGAATTTCGTATAATTTTCAACCGATTTATTTGAGAGATGAATGTTAAAACTTTTACTTAATTTATAGTAATATATTATATAGTAGTATATTATTTTTAGCATTATAATATTAATTTCTTAGCATGCTAGAAACAAGGAAAATATATGTAAAGACTATAAACTGTTATATTATTTGAACGTTTAGATTATTCTAAAGAAAATTAAAAAAAAAAAAATGAAAATTTAAAACACCTTAAAAAGCAACTCTTACGATAAATAAAAAAAAAAGTATTTTGGTGCGATGAAAAGGTTAATAAAGATGTTGAGATCCGTATTCTACAGATTCATGATCTCGTTTTATATATACTAATGAAAATTATCAGGGATATCCGTGTAAAACAATAGTCTCTTTTATAGTCTATTTATATACAATATTTCAAAGATATTAGTTCCATTTTTCAAATTTACCAAAGAAAATAAATTTCCCTTTGGTTAGATGAGAAAGGAAAAGGAACAGCTCCCGCCATGATTGTGCAATCAATTATGCATGATTGTGCAACCTCTTTCAAAATTTAATCTCTAACACCATGATAAGTTTTGATCTTGTGACCGCCCTCGCTAGAGGGTGGGAAAAGGACTGAATTTGAAAAATATCATCCGTATCGTATTTTTATATTGGGACATTGAGCATCTTGGAAAAAAATATCACGAAATCCACGACAGATCCAAAGCAGTGGCGCAGCCAGAATTTGGTTCTAGGGGGGGTTTTGAGTTTCTGATAAATGTGGTCGCCGGTTATATGAATCACTGGTTAATGTAGTCTTTTAAATGATCAGTCTTTTAAATGAATGAAATCATAATGCTTTTCTCCGCAATTAAGTTGGTTATGATTCATTTAAACAACATTAGAGTTACAAACTATAAAATGCACCAATGAAATAACACAAAACTAGATTAGATTTATAAAGTGTTTAAAAATGATGAGGGGCAAACTTTAAGATGGAAGAGTACAATACAGCAAATAATTTTATATACAGTACAGTCGCTGAGTTTCACACGAAAAGTTACTTGTCAATCATATTTGACGTAATAGTAGACAATTTTAAAGCATTAAAATAAAGTATTCTGAACAACGCGAAACTTTCCGATTCATTTTCAAAAATGAAAACATATGCAGGCATGATAATTCAAGTGATTTGTTATCGAACAGTTTTTCATTATAAATGAATTACATATTGAATTATAAGCTATTGTTGTCTCAAAATTACTGACTCTTAATGTCTTGGAATTATTCTACGAATTATTTTTCATTGTTTGCCTTCAATAATTGAATTCAGTTGGAAATGAAAAATGTTGACTCTCACTATGATTCGTCTTACCTAAAGCAAAGATCTTATACAAAGTTTAATCTTAGCACTGTGCCAAGCGCGCTTCAAAAGGAGGTCACAAAGTAGCAACACTGTTTTGATCCATGCCGATGTTTTCTAGATGGGTTTTTAATTAATATCTCAGATAATTACAGACACATTGAAAATTATTACCAACAATCCTTACATGATTCTGCGTCGATAACCCTCAACTCCCCGCTGAGCACCAGAAAAATAAGACACATGAGTGATCTTATAATAGTTCAGTTTTTACTTTTTAAGTATGGAACCTTAATAATGGTGTCAAAATTCTGGTAACCATCTTCTCTCTAACATTGGCTATATTTTATACAACAATTTCCAAACAATTTTTTGGTACAACAATTTCCAAAGGGGTGTAAGAACAAAAAAACATTCTAAAATTGCGGTTTCTACGATATTGTTGATTCTAGCAATTTGAAATTTAATCTCGCGGTTACTTTAAAAAGATGTAAATGCTCACTAAAAATGGTTTCTAAAAAGTTCGAAATTTAAAAAGGGGAAAGGAGCAGTAAACGTTCTAAATTACCATTTATTTGTGCAGTTAGGGCTGTATGGAGAATTTCGCTGTCAAAATCGGAGATGAAAGTGATCGTAATTTTTGGGGCATTTACGTTCATCGAAATAACCCTAGGTTCCCCTCCTGATAGGAAACAGTCCACAGCAAACAAAAAACCAGTACAATCAAAGACGCATAATCACGTGAAAACTTTTCTTTATTTTCGGACACATCGACACATCTGGAAAGGGCGAGGGTGGTCCTCTTTACGCCTCTAAATAATCGACCTTCTTGTTCAACAGTTAGAGAAGATCGGATCTAATTTTTCAGATATATTTTCACCAACACATAAATGAAAATATGCCAAACACTACATTTTCTCACCAGGCACTCGTGTTTTTTTTTTTTTTTTTTTTTTTTTTTTTTTGAGAAAGCCAGACATGTGTTAGCAGCGAACACAAAAATGTTGATATTGCATATATCTCATGCAGGAATCAATTTATGAAAACGGCGCCTGCATTTAACACAAGATACGAAGAAAGACAAAACAGCATATGTTAAAGTCATCTGCAGTACATTAAAATAACGAATTGAAACCACAGAGAAGTAACGTGCTTTTACTGTTACAATGAAAAATCTGGGAGAATTTTTAGCTAGGAAGAAATGATTACTTTCGAGATTAAAGAATAAAAAGATTTTGAATGCAGACATTAATTCACATAGAGAAACTTTAAGATAGAAAAATTAAATTTTAGAATAAAACATAAAATATATATGATTCTATATTCTATATCATTGGCTGGAAACATGAAATTTGGCATAGTTGTTACTTTAGAGACTTAAATGCTAGCCCAGAACAGTTAGCAGGAGCAAAAACATGTTCTAAAATTGCGATACAGTTGGTATAGAAGCTTGGAATTTGGCATGGTGGTAACTTTTGGGATATAAATGCTCTCTAAGAACGATTTCTAAAGAAATTCTAAATTTAAAAGGATGAAATGGGCGGAAAACGGTCTGAAAATGATCTAAAAACAATTAATTAGGAATTGTTTGTGCTAGATATGTGAAATTTGGCACGGCTGTTACTAATAATAATATAAATGATCATCCGGAACAGTTTTCTAAAATTTAGAAATGTAAAAGGTTGCAAGAACAAAAAAGTTCTAAAATTGCGATTTGTGTGATACAGTTGGTATAAATGCTTGGTGTTTGACATAGTGGTTACTTTTAAGATATAAACACTCGTTCAAAACGGTTTTTAAAAAATTCAAAATTTTAAAAAGTGAAATGAGCAAAAAACGTTCTAAAAATGTTCTAAATCATAATATATTTAGAACTTTTAGGGCTAGACTCTTGAAATTTTATATGATGGTACTTAAGAAACGTAAATGCTCGCCCAGAATTTATTTTTTCAATTCGAAATTTAAAAGAATGCAAGAGTAAGAAGCATTCTAAAATTGTGATTTATGTGATACAATTGGTGTGGAAACTTGGAATTTGGCATGATGATTACTTTTATGTAGTAAATGCTTCCTTAGAACATTTTTTTTTAAATTCAAAATTTAAAAGGATGAAATATGCGCTTTCACAGTTTTAAGTAGAATTCTCGCCGTTTAATTGAATCACATTGTTGGATAGAATTTGATTTAACAAAGCGCCTAACAAAGCGTTTAACAAAGCGCGAAAATGCTAATGTTATGCTACAAAATGAGCATTCTAATTTTAAATTCTCGCTTCTCTAACTACCTGGAAGGCACAGTTAGACGGCTTGATTGAAAAAAGATGTTATTAAAGTTACAAAACCGGGAATTTTTACATTTTTAATTAAATATTTTCTTTATATTTTTTCCGGTGACAAACATTTTTTTTAAATAGCAACGCAAATCAAAATACAAATTTTTTGTGTTATTCACCGTTATGTAGTTTATATATAAAAAGTCAGCGGTTATCTCTCACATTTTTAGTAAAATGCCTGCCATGGAAGTGTAGATCTACCCACATCCTAAGTTTTGTTACAGTTAGTGGGTGAATAGAAGAGCTGATGTCAAGGATTCTACGCAAACATGTGTAATACTGGAAAAAAAAGGAAAAAAACAGTCCTCAATGGTGGAAAAATGTATTCCCAACTACTAACACTGTTGCAATCATAGTATAAAAGTGTGACTACTAACAATTGATTTTTAGCAACGTCTATTAATTACAGATATATTTAAATTTTGCGTAAGCGATTATCCACGTACTCAAATTGTACCAAACTCTAAATTTTAAATACGAACGGATTATTTTGACATCATGTTTAACTTTTTCGATAAATTTCAACTTCGGACACCAAACGAGTAGTTTACGAATTATTCAGATTTAAAATTTGGAACTCATAATACAGGGTGATTTTTTTTAAAGTTGTGAAAGTAAAACACTATAACAAAAGAACCACTGATCCAAATGACCTGAAATTTCACCAGTATGCTCCCAAAGCAATGGGCTTTTTTTTTTTTGGCATGGTTAAAAAAAACTTAAAATTGCACCGACAGATGGCGCTGTAAGGTAGCAGAAACAAAGAATATCGTCAGTGGGAAGAAAACAACGGGCGGTACTTTGAGAAACAATCTTCCGTAGGCCCTCTGTCGTCATTGGACCTTTTCTTAAATTCTTAAGTGTCCTAAATCTCCTAAGAGCAGTTGCTGCGCTGTCATTATTCTGATAATACAGTTTCAACGCACGGTCCGTCAATGGCGCAGTCATTGCGAGTATTTCCGTTGAATAATGAACACGAAGTGTGCGTACTTAACGTTTTTAACGCCAATTTGCGTGTGCCGGGCGCAAGTTCGTCTCTCGACTTTACTGCATGTACAGCGCCATCTGTCGGTGCGATTTTAAGTTTTTTTTTAACCCTGCCTAAAAAATCTCCATTGCTTTGGGAGCATACTGGTGAAATTTCAGGTCATTTGGATCAGTGGTTCTTTTGTTATAGGGTTTTACTTTCGCAACTTAAAAAAAATCACCCTGTATTAAATTCATTATTAGTCGTTGCAAAATAAATCGCAATACAGTTTTTTTTTAAAGAATTATTTAAAAGTTGTTTGTCGAATGAAGTGTAATTTTGAACTCGCATATTTAAAGTTTATAGAAATCGATTTTTTTGTACATAATCATAGGTTGCGATTAATATTATTAAATAATTTTTTCGAACAATATAATTTCGAAAAAATAGATTATTTGATTGTATTATGTATATATTATCTCCATGTGACATTTATTATTTGTTTTAAATGAATATTTAAATTTTGGGGAGAGTTTACGATCAATGGCCGCTGATGTTTCATTTGTTGTTAATAAAAATACCATTTTTGTCTGATTATCTTTTACTGATATTTTTTCTGACTGAATGACTTTCACAAGATATTCAGGATTGTTATAAAATGCTAATTTGTTATTGACGAAGATCTTTTCGAGTTCCGGGGTGAAAATATTTTCTGTATCAGTTATTCGTATACAGCACTTTTCAAAAGTATTCGGATAAATTCTTGTCTGTAGTTGATTGGCATTTTAAGTGTCACTTCATTCTTTTCGAAATTTAAGTATGCTATTCGAGAAATGCTTACGAATTAAGTTTATTAGACAGTTTGCCCATTTGCAAGGGATGTAATTAAAATCATTTATATGATATTTGAATTATGTATAGAAATGTAATACATTTTGTAAGTATCCTTAGAAATACAGTAACGTCTCTTTATATCGTGATTCGTTACAATTCTCATTCGAATATATCGCTACCTTTTCGTGTCTCCTCAAAAAAAGGTAAAATGCTTAACCTTAAATGTATTTTTGAAGTAATTTTACCTATAAACGAATTACAAATATGTCTCCTTGCTGAAGGTTAAAGGAATAAAAATATCTAAATTTGATATATATTTTGTGAGGAATTTTAAAAATAGTCTCGTTACATCGTCTATTCGGATATATCGCTATTATTTCTTGTCTCTGGAAAAAAGAGAAAATCTTAACCTTTGAAGCACATTTGAAGTAACTGAACCCATAATTTAATTACAAATACGTCTGCTTAACATTTTTTATTAAAAACATAATAAAATGCAGATGACAAAACATATTGGAGACAAATATACACAATTTACTTGAAAGTTGTAATTAAAAAAAATATTTACTGTAATTGGTTATATCGTGCATTCAAAAATATCCGGTTTTATTTCTTAATCCCGGCATACGTGATATGATGGGTGGCAGCCGTAACTTTCCATTTGATAAGTTAGCGGAAACTGCGCATTTTAATGCATGTGTTTGGAATGGTTCTGTTTGTATCCAATGATTTTAGTATCATAGTTGAGTTTTTTTTCAATAGAGCGAAAAGGCCGGGACCAGGACTCAAAACTGGGTACTTTGGCTTGCCGTGCCAGCACTCTTTCTACTGAGCTATCCCAACGATATCGTGGCTGGCCTATTTCATTCCTATTTGTTGGACAAATCTGCGAACTGCAGCGCTAATTTCAGTCATCCGAGGTACATCTATAGCAATTTACATGATGAATCTGAAATAACACGGAAACTCCTGTATACCATGTAATTAGTTCATAATGAACAGATATGCCAGGATATTGTTGGGATAGCTCCGTAGGAAGAGCGTTGGCACGGCAAGACAAATTACGCAGGTTCGAGCATTTTTCACTCTGTTGAAAAAAACTCAACTATGATACTCCAACCATTGGATATAATGTACCAAGTAGAAAATACTTTCCTCTGTTCATTATGGTTCTGTTGAATTTGCACTGTAAAAAAGACAAATGTTTCTTAATATAGTAAATTTTAATATAACTAAAGAACTAAAATATACAAAACGTCTTCCGAGTTACTAACGATTTCGAATTAATAGCGTTCTTTATCTTTAGAAAGTATTAATACCAATTCATTTTCCAGAATTAAAGAAGCATTTATAAAAAACAGTTTCTTTTGATGTCGCAGATTTTGTGTCAGTGTATTGATCAGTTTTTTCAGTGTGGAACTTAGGTTTTCTATATATTTTCAGTTCTCAAGCAAACATTTTCATGCTCAACAAACATGATTTACAGACAAAAATGATAAATTAACAACATTAACAATAACATTAAAATTGTTATTATTATTTTGTTAGCCTTGCATATATAAATTTAATGACGCAGCTGCAAATAGCTGAAAATGTTTAATTGAGAATAATTACCATCCTAAAACCGATTTTTTGGTTCGAGAAAAATGATCAACACACTCTAAAACGTTTCCGAAAATCAATGGCAGAAAGAGAAACTATGTTTTTATATGTTTGCGCATGCCTTTTCTTGCTCTAGTAGCGCCTCCTTCTGGAAAAATTAATAAAAAAACGAAACATAACTTGGAATGGTGTCAACGAAGAATTTTGTCTGTTATAAGAACATAGAATATGCCATGGGAATGACCGTGAATATTGCTGGTTATAATGATGAAAAACAAAATTAATTTTTTATGTTATTTAGTGTAATTCGTAATGTTCCTGTCCTTGTCAAGTGTTGTAATTTTATGAGACATATTAAACTGTGTTTGTTATCAGAACGGTCTTTTATGAATAATAACACTCTCACATTGATTAAAACCATCACATTATAAATGGTTGTTTACATCTCTAAATACATAATTTTTCTGTGATTTCTAATGGTAAAGAATGCTTTTCGGAATCATGGGTAACTCGGAAGGGATTATCGTATATTGATGTTAGTGGTTATATTACATTTTGGAAGATTAAGAAAAATTTGTTCCTTTTTTTGTAACAGTGTAGTAATATATGCTTCACGGAGGATGTTATTTGTTTCTCATTTCTGTATCATTCTGTATCATTCTGTATCATCATTTTTGTATCATTTTACTTTATTTTCACTATTTTATGTATTTAAAAAAGTCGTCGTATTCTTTTTATTTGTTTGTTTTTATGGTAACAGATAAAGTTTGTAATGTATCACATAGGTGCCATACTCTCATTAATATTCCGTAATATTTGGGTTGATTTGACCCAGTTCAACAACGCCTCAAACCAGAAAAAAATATTGGATGAATCTTTATTTATTTCATTTCAGGTTTCTATGTGGAATCTATTTCATTTCATTTCTTAAAAAAATTTCTGGTTCGAAACGTGTTAAACCTGGGTCAAATTAACCCGCATTTTACGGAATATTAATGAGAGGTTGGCACCTCTGTGTATTATCATGTACTGTGCGTCAAAGTGAGCGATATTCTCAACAAATCAATTTAAAGTTAATGTGGATACAATACAGGATTGAAGAAAATACAATGTTCTGCCAAGCCGCTCTATCAAGGTTAAGACATAATCCTTTGAAATCGGTTTTATTATTTTTTCTTAAAACATGCAAACGAGTAGTATACACTCCTTGGATGGAGTTCGGTTCAAACTATGCTAAACTAAGTGGATAGTAATGTGCATCGTAAGTTAGACTTTTTTCTTTGGTATATAGGAAGAAGAAGGGATTAAACGAAAAAAGGCTTTTATTGAAAGGGAATGCATAAAAAAAGGCAATGACTTATATATAAATATTTTTTTTAAAAAGGTTAAGAATTGCCAATTTAGAATGCCAAGCATACAGTTAATAAAACATGCAAACGAGTAGTATACACTCCTTGGATGGAGTTCGGTTCAAATTATGCTAAACTAAGCGGATAGTTATGTGCATCGTATGTTAGACTTTTTTTTTTGGTATATAGGAAGAAGCAGGGATTAAACGAAAAAAGGCTTTTATTGAAAGGGAATGCATAAAAAAAGGCAATAACTTATATATAAATATTTAAAAAAAAAGGTTAAGAATTGCCAATTTAGAATGCCAAGCATACAGTTAATAAAACATGCAAACGAGTAGTATACACTCCTTGGATGGAGTTCGGTTCAAATTATGCTAAACTAAGCGGATAGTTATGTGCATCGTATGTTAGACTTTTTTCTTTGGTATATAGGAAGAAGAACGGATTAAACGAAAAAAGGCTTTTATTGAAAGGGAATACATAAAAAAGGCAATGACTCATATATAAATCTTTTTTTAAAATGTTAAGAATTGCCAATTTAGAATGCCAAGCAGTTAAATAACAGTTAATAACACTACCGCTTTTCCCACTTTCATTGGAAAGCAAGGAGTTGGTAACATTCTCAAAAATATTTGCTTTTTATAAGAACTTTTGAATTTAGTTCAGACATACATGCGGGATAATTCAGGTTTTTGGAAAATGTTGCACATTTTTAGTTTCTAACAGGTTTTAAAATATTATGACATTATTTCTTTCATGTATGCATTAGCAGAAGCCTCAGATGCCAAGGAATACGGATTTTGAATACTATGATTTCAGAAAAGTAACTTTCGCCTTATTTAATCACAGAATTTCACGATTAAATAAGGTGACGATCACTATTCGAAAATAGTGGTAATCAAAACCCACCATGCCTATGGCACAGACATTCCATAACACATAATATTTCTATTAATTTGAAACTGTAATGCTTAATTTCTTTCTTAACGTGAACCACCAGCGTGTGAAATATTTCCTTTTAAGATTGGACCATCAGAACACCGAAGTTTATATAGCATCGGTTGCGGTCAGTGCTTAAGAGGGTGAGATTCGGAAAATGCGAATGCTATGCTAAAAATGAACATTTAAATTTTGAATTCTCGTTTCTCTAACTACCTGGAAGGCACAGTTAGACTAGATTGAACATAGGCTTGATTGAACAAAGATGTAATTAAATTTTCAAAAAGGGAAAGTTTTACATTTTAAATTAAATATTTTCTTTATATATTTTCCGGTGACAAATTTTTTTTTTAAAAATAGCACTGCAAATCAAAATACAAATTTTTATGTTCTTTACCGTTATGTAGTTTATATATAAAAAGTCAGCGGTTTTCTCTCACATTTTTAGTAAAATGCCTGTAATGGAAGTGTAGATCTACCCACATCCTAAGTTTTGTTATAGTTAGTGGCTGAATAGAAGAGCAGATGTCAAGGATTCTACGCAAACATGTGCAATACTGGAAAAAAAGAAAAAAGTGTCTTTAATAGTGACAAAAATTATGCCCAACTACTAACACTGTTGTAAATTATCGTATATGTGTCTACTAACAATTGATTATTAACAACGTCTATTAATTACAGATACTCTTAAATTTTGCTTAGGCGATTGTCCATATACTCAAATTGTACTGTACTCTGAATTTTATATACGAACGCATTACTTTGACATCATATTTAACTTTTTCGATAAATTTTAACTTCGGACACCAAACGAGTAGTTTACAAATTATTCAGATTTAAAATTTGGAATTCATAATATTAAATTCATTATTAGTTGTTGCAAAACAAATCGCAATACAGTTTTTTTAAAGAATTATTTAAAAGTTGTCTGGGGAATGAAGTGTAATTTTGGACTCGCATATTTAAAGTTTATAGAAATCGATATTTGTATAAAAAATCATAGGTCGCGATTAATATTATTAAATAATTATTTCGAACAATATAATTTCGAAAAAATATATTATTTGATTGTATTATGTATATATTATCTCCATCTGACATTTATGATTTGTTTTAAATGAATATTTAAATTGTGGGGAGAGTTTACGATCAATGACCGCTGATGTTTCATTTGTCGTTAATAAAAATACCATTTTTGTCTGATTATCATTTACTGATATTTTTTTACTGAATGACTTTCACAAGATATTTAGGATTGTTATAAAATGCTAATTTGTTATTGACGAAGATCTTTTCGAGGTGAAAATATTTTCTGTATCAGTTATTCGTATACACCATTTTTCAAAAGTATTTGGATAAATTCTTGTCTGTAGTTAATTGGCATTTTAAGTGTCACTTCAGTCTTTTCAAAATTTAAGTATGCTATTCGAGAAATGCTTACGAATTAAGTTTATTAGACAGTTTGCTCAGTTGCAAGGTACGTAATTAAAATCATTTATATGATATTTGAATTGTGTATAGAAATGGAATACATTTTGTAAGTATCCTTAGAAATACAGTAACTCCTCTTTATATCGTGTCTCGTTACAATTCTCATTCGAATATATCGCTACCTTTTCGTGTCTCCTGAAAAAAGGTTAAAAGCTTAACCTTAAATGTATTTTTGAAATAACTTTACCTATAAACGAATTACAAATATGTCTCCTTGCTAAAGGTTAAAGGAATAAAAATATCTAAATTTGATACATATTTTGCGAGGAATTCTAGAAATTGTCCTCGTTATATACTGTCTCGTTACATCGTCTATTTGGATATATCGATATTATTTCTTGTCTCTGGGAAAAAGAGAAAATCTTAACATTTGAAGTAACTTAACCCATAATTTAGTTGCAAATACGTCTGCTTAACATTTATTAGTAAAAACATAATAAAATGCAGATGACAAAACATATTGGAGACAAATATACACAATTTACTTGAAAGTTGTAATTAAAAAAAATATTTACTGTAATTGGTTATATCGTGCATTCAAAAATATCCGGCTTTATTTCTTAATTCCGGCATACACGATATGAAGTGTGGCTGCCGTAACTTTCTATAAGATAAGTTAGCGGAAACTGCGCATTTTAATGCATGTGTTTGTAATGGTTCTGTTTATATCCAATGATTGGAGTGTCATAGTTGAGTTTTATTTTCCAACAGAGCGAAATGTCCGGAACCAGGACTCGGACCTGGATACTTTGGCTTCCCGTATAAACTCTCTTCCTACTGAGCTATCCTAACGATATCCTGGCTGGCATATTTCACTCTTATTTGTTGCACAAAGCTGCGAAATAGCAGCGCTAATTTCATTCATCCGAGCTATAACTATAGCATTTTACATGATGAATCTGAAATAACACGGGAAGTCCTGTATACCATGTAATTAGTAATTATACCATGGTATAATCCTGTATACCATGTAATTCATGTTCTTAAAAAGAGATTAATCTTTACGAAATTAAATTATGCAGAAATATTTCACTTTCTTGAGTTTTTGATGGTATAATAAAGCTTAAACAACTGAAATAATTTTTCAGCATTTTAAGACACACACACACAAATTACAAAATCACAAACAATTATTTCATGGGTTCATAAACAAGGTGTAGAATACATTTTTAACTAAGTAATTTATGAATCTTTTGTTTATTTCGCGGCATTATGGCAGCAACGTCAACCATAAATTTTTAATTCTGTTGTTAAACAAACTCGTAGAGTGATGAAATATTTTAATTTTTATCGAAAATTAATCAGATTATGATAATTCTTTTAATGTTTAATCTTGTATATTTTCTGTTCATTTCTTATAATTGAATAATACGAGTTAGAAAGGAGAAAAGAAGAAACTATTTGTTGAAAATATTAATCTCATATGAAAAAATATTTAATTTAAAAAAATGCTAATTAAATTCATTAAAACGTTCAACATTTATTCAACATTAAATTCGATCTTAAAAAAAATATATATCAGCTGTTTCAGAAATGAATCTCTTTTAAAATATTCGTATTGTTCACTTCATTATGAATTATAACAAGTAAGCAGAAAATAACTAAGATTCAAAATTAAAAGAAATACATAATCTGATTAGTTTAATTAAAAATTTAAATATTTCATCGCTCTATGAGTTTGTTTAATAACAGGTTTGAAAATTTCTGATTGCCGTTATTGTCATACTGCCACGAAATAAACGAAAATTTCAATGGTTACATTTCAGGCCGTGAAAGCATAACCGAAAGCTAATCCTGAAGCGCTCCGCCACTACCGATTAATTTAGTTCGCATCACGACTACTGCAACTCCAGCTTTGATGTCAGAAACAACTCATAAAGTCTGCAAAAATTGTCAGTGTACTACCATGACCAACGAGATATACGGTAGGGATAGGTTCTCTAGGTAGGGATGGGCATTTCGACTCATTTTGAGGAGTTCAATCTGATTCGAATTCCTTGCTTGAAGAGTTGACATAGTGAATCGACTCTCAACTCACCTTATGAAGTACGGTTGGTTGGTTGGAAAGAAATTCAAATTATTAATAAAAAAACTAGCAATTATATACTTTTTAATCAGCAACAGATTTTCTCACATTTAACATAAATAAATCCAATATAGATCGTGTAACTTGATTAATTTTAACACAATTGCAACTCATAGATCATGTGCTTTTAAAACGGTGATTTACAAATAAAGCTTGATAGGAACTACTCTTGTGATATTCCATAAATTGAACTAAAATGTGTTCTAAAAGAAAGAAAAAGAGAAAAAAATCTGATCGTCATTGTGGATTTTTCTGACACGTTTACGAGAGGAATTTATTTGCCACATTCGATAAAATTTCAAATATTCTCTGTGCAGCAATACAAATTCTAATAATACATTTTATTTTCTAATAAATTAATATATATTTCATTTTTGTCGATTGTTTTCTTGCACTCACTTTGTTGTGATTGTCGTGATCTGAAAATTAGGTTTAAACATCAATTGGATGCTGTCTTTTAATTTTATTTTTATTTACTTTATTTTAAGATGCATTGCTTTTATAGAAAAATTAAAAACGCTGTTTGACCTGCTGAATAAAATATCTGCATTTATGAATGAAAATAATTTAGTGAATGTATTAAAATGTAGGATAAAAAACTGTGAAGATTAAAAGAAAAGGTTGCCTTTTTCGAAAAATTCTTTATATTTCCTGTTTATATTTTGCAAATCAACCGCTTCCCAAATTTAATCTCTAAAACCATAATAGACACGGAGATACGTTTTTATCCCCCTCCCTCCCCCCTTTTCCTCTTCTCCTGGCGGAAAATTTGGTAAAAAAAAATGGGGCTGAGTTAAAAAATATCATCCGAATTTTACATTTATATTCCGACAATATGTCACGAAATTTCATCACGAAAAACAATATTTATTATTTTTGCCCCCGCTCAACATCGGTGAGTTGGGAGCTGAAGGTAGAAAAATTCTTCGCATCAGATGTTTGCATTCTGTCATTCATCCTCTTTCAAAATTTAATCTCTAACACCATGATAGGTTTTGATTTTGTGACCGCCCTCGCTAGAGGGAGGGAAAAGGACTGAATTTGAAAAATATCATCCGTATCGTATTTATATATTGGGGCATTGAGCATCTTGGAAAAATTTATCACGAAATCCACGACAGATCCAAAGATGCGTTTTTGCCCCCCCCCCCTCTTCTAAACACGCACACATAAGGCAAAGGGCAAGGGCGCCTAATTTCCAAAGAAAATTCTTCATATCTGCTTTCTATGTTCTGTGATTTATCTCCTTTCAAAAATTCATTTCTAAAATCATCATCGTTCTTGAGATACGCTTAAACCACGCCCCTTCCAGCCCCTCTGAACGGGGAAAAGGACGATGAAATTGAATTCTGAAAATAATCTCCGTATCTGGTTTCCAATATGAAACATTAAAAAAATCGATTGATTAAACTTTAAAAATAAATTTTATAACTTTTTTTAAGTTATCTGCGAACAATTATATTTATGAAAATGAATTACAATAACTATATACACGCATATCAAATAAAATTTAACACTAAAATTTAACAATAAAAAAATCTATTTTCATATAAAATAAATCCTGTAACAAAGCATATTTATAATAGCCTGTTACTAAAGTAAAATTTCATTTATCTTTCTTCTGAATTTTTCTATATTACATAAAGCAAAATAACTTGAAAATATTACACTATTCAATCCTGCTTCCTCTTTTTTAGAAAAATTCACAGATAAGAACTGCTTGATCGCCTATCCGATGTTATTCGGTATCCATCTCTAACAGACGGCCGGTTCATGATTCAGAAAATGTCCTAAATTGGCCGTTTATTACGTTAGCCCCGGAGCCAGATTATTTACTCCGTATCTACGTTCTTTGGCGGTGCGAGCCACCTTTAACTTACGGTTGGCAAACCGACCATTCTCCGTTTACATGTTAAGATCGGCCTCGCTCGAGACCGATAGTTTAAACCTGAGCAGTTTGAGTTCAGAAGGAAGATGAACTTGAACTTGAACTTGTGATAGGTTCAATGGGCTTCCAAGTTGCGAAGCAACTGCACACCCTGGCTTTGAGTAGGTGTATATCAAATCCTGAGAGAGCCATATGAAATGTCTAGCCGTAGTCCAATTGACTACATAAAATAGGATAATGTTAAGTATAACTATAAAATAATGAAAATTTACTAGTTAAAGTATAAAAGTAAAAATAGTTCATAGTTCAAAAAAAAAACAAAAATATGCCATACGAGGTAAAGTAAAGATGTTAAGAGAAGTTTAGGAGAAAAGTCAATATAAAATTAACAGTAAAAAATTATATAATAATATATATATATATATATATATATATATATATATTTTAATTAAAGAGAAAAATTTTGAGGTAAGAATTATAGCTCGGAAGGACTATTCATCAAGAATAGTGGAGTACCTTGGTTTTTTCCGGTTGGATGGACTGCAAGCATCGTAGTCAGGTAGCTCATAAATGAGTTCATTTGGAATGTGATTAATGTCATTGTAGAATTTTTTCGCAAGGTGTTTAATGCGATGTTTGAGTGAAGTCGTTTTCAGATCCTTGAGGATTGTGGAGTTTTTGAGGTATCTAGACCCGTTCCTGATGTAACGGAGCTGTTTGTAATGGGTACTAGAGAGGCTGTTCATGCTGGTTTTGCAAGTGAAGCCCCAGATTGGACATGCATATGTGATAACAGAGAGAATGCAAGCATTATATATTAAGAGTTTGTTGTGTATGGAGAGTGAGTGACTGCGAAGAAGGGGGGCGAGGGTTTTGGAAATTCCGGCGACTTTACCGCGGATATTAAGAATATGCTTTTTAAATGTAATGCGTTTGTCAATGGTAACTCCCAGGTACTTGGCATCGTCAGACCAGGGAATGGTAGTGTTATTGATGGTTAATCTATTAGGAGTGGAGAAGGTTCTAGAGAAGTAAACAGCAGTAGTTTTAGATTCGTTTATCTTAATGCGCCATTGATCACACCATTCCATGAAGATGTTGACGTGGTGTTGTAGATTTTTGTAAAGATTGTATGGGTGATGTGCAGTGCCATAGAGAACAGTGTCGTCCGCATAGAGTGCGAGTGATGTGAAGAGTGTGCGTGGAATGTCATTAAAGTATATTATGAATAAAATAGGGCCAATGACTGAACCCTGAATAATACCACAGAGTATTATGTGTAGTAGAGAAAGTGAGTTGTTTACACGGACATAGAAGTCACGATCACCAAGGTAAGAGTGTATTAAATGGATAAGTCCAGACGGGAACTTAAGCCGAATTAATTTGTAAATGAGGCCCGCGTGCCAGACTTTGTCAAAGGCCTTGGCGACATCAAGAAATATGGCAGCAGTAGGCTTCTTCTCGTTGAAGTTTTCAGTTAAGAATTCCACAAATCGAAGAAGTTGGTGTTGGGTGGAGTGCTTGGCTCTGAAGCCGAATTGTTCAGGCATAAGAATGTTGTTGTTGTGAAGGAAGTCATTGAGCTGTGATCTAATGACGCGTTCGATGACTTTACTTAGACAGGAGAGAAGACTGATGGGACGGAAATTAGTTGGGTCATTAAGATTGCAGGATGGTTTAGGAATAGGAGAAATGATAGAGGTTTTCCAGGGTTTAGGAAAATAACAGTGTTTGAGGATAGAATTAGTGAGCTTCGTAATGTAGAGAATACAGTTGATAGGAAGTTGTTTAAGAGTATAGTTGGAAATTTTATCGTACCCAGGAGATTTTTTATTATTAAGTTTTTGAATAATATTGTTGATCATGATGGGTTGAATTTCGGGGAGAGGGATAGGAGGGGTTGAGAGGAAGTCATTAACAGTATCATTGACATTGTTAAAGTGTGCTTGACTTGCGAGGAAGGGATTCGGAGAGAATTGCCTTTCATATGAGCTAGCGAGGCATTCTGCCTTGTCCTCGTCAGTATACGCAGTTTGATTATTGGCAGTAAGGGGAGGAATAGGGGTATAATTATTATTGAGTTTCTTTATGAATTGCCAAAGAGAGTTATCCTCGCAAGTAAGACTTTCGAGAAGAAGGAAGATGAAATTTGTTTTGTTTTTACATATTTTATTTACTTTTTAAATTTTACGGTGTAAGTTTTGAATTTATAAGAATGTAAATGTAAGTTGTAGTATATATAAAAAAATACACTTACAACTCGCAGACCGTTTGCGATAAAATCACGCGAAAGGTGACGTCAGTCTCAAAATACTGTCTTCTTTCAGAGGCAATTTTTTAATATCAGATTTTCAGATGCAGTATTTGAAATAGGGATCATCTAGATCAGCGGTTCCCAACCTGGGGTACGCGTACCCCTTGAGGTACGTACAAATAATTTCGGTAATGGCGGAAATCACAAAAATAGTTTAACTGAAAACAGATAAACAAAGTTGACACATTTGGATTACATAGTTAGTCACATGTTAGTTCCAATTTGTTACGCTCAAAATGAGGGGTAAGGCCCACTAGAAATAAGAATTAATAACTCAATGTCACTAGCTCCGCCCACCAATAATCATATTTCATGAGTACATATATGTACCCCATCTTCGCGATAACTGCCATTGATCTTCATTCAATATTACTTTATCAACACATTTATCCTATTGTTCCGTTTTTAATAATAATAACTGCAGAACGCCTTAATTACATCAGAGCTTCTACTTTTAATGCTTTATTTTTAAATGTATGAAACGTTGAAAAGCAGGTCCTTATTTTTGTTTTCGAATAGGCGGGGTTATGTCATTAACTTATATTAATAGGAAATCTTCCTTCTTTTTAACGAGTATTTACTAATAAGTATATTGCTAATTTTAAAAAGGCATGTTTGCGTTATATGAGTGAGGGGAGGGAGTGGAGGCGTGTTTCTGATAAAAAGGGGTACTCCGAAATGAATAACCTAAGAAAGGGGTATGTGAAAGAAAAAAGGTTGGGTAGCGCTGTACTAGCCGAATACAAATAACTGAATATGTTTAAAAGAGAATTTCGTATAATTTTCAACCGATTTATTTGAGAGATGAATGTTAAAACTTTTACTTATTTTATAGTAATATATTATATAGTAGTATATTATTTTTAGCATTATAATGTTAATTTCTTAGCATGCTAGAAACAAGGAAAATATATGTAAAGACTATAAACTGTTATATTATTTGAACGTTTAGATTATTCTAAAGAAAATTAAAAAAAAAAAAAAAATGAAAATTTAAAACACCTTAAAAAGCAACTCTTACGATAAATCAAAAAAAAAGTATTTTGGTGCGATGAAAAGGTTAATAAAGATGTTGAGATCCGTATTCTACAGATTCATGATCTCGTTTTATATATACTAATGAAAATTATCAGGGATATCCGTGTAAAACAATAGTCTCTTTTATAGTCTATTTATATACAATATTTCAAAGATATTAGTTCCATTTTTCAAATTTACCAAAGAAAATAAATTTCCCTTTGGTTAGATGAGAAAGGAAAAGGAACAGCTCCCGCCATGATTGTGCAATCAATTATGCATGATTGTGCATCCTCTTTCAAAATTTAATCTCTAACACCATGATAAGTTTTGATCTTGTGACCGCCCTCGCTAGAGGGTGGGAAAAGGACTGAATTTGAAAAATATCATCCGTATCGTATTTTTATATTGGGACATTGAGCATCTTGGAAAAAAATATCACGAAATCCACGACAGATCCAAAGATGCGTTTTTGCGCCCCCCCCCCCCCCCTCTTCTAAACACGCACACATAAGGCAAAGGGCAAGGGCGCCTAATTTCCAAAGAAAATTCTTCATATCTGCTTTCTATGTTCTGTGATTTATCTCCTTTCAAAAATTCATTTCTAAAATCATCATCGATCTTGAGATACGTTTTAACCCCGCCCCTTCCAGCCCCTCTGAACGGGGAAAAGGACGATGAAACGGAATTCTAAAAATAATCTCCGTATCTGGTTTCCAATATGAAACATTAAAAAAATCGATTGATTAAACTTTAAACAGTATCTACGTTCTTTGGCGGTGCGAGCCACCTTTAACTTACGGTTGGCAAACCAACCATTCTCCGTTTACATGTTAAGATCGGCCGCGCTCGAGACCGATAGTTTAAACCTGAGCAGTTTGAGTTCAGAAGGAAGATGAAATTTGTTTTGTTTTTACATATTTTATTTACTTTTAAAATTTTACGGTGTAAGTTTTGAATTTATAAGAATGTAAATGTAAGTTGTAGTATATGTAAAAAAATACACTTACAACTCGCAGACCGTTTGCGATAAAATCACGCGAAAGGTGACGTCAGTCTCAAAATACTGTCTTCTTTCAGAGGCAATTTTTTAATATCAGATTTTCAGATGCAGTATTTGAAATAGGGATCATCTAGATCAGCGGTTCCCAACCTGGGGTACGCGTACCCCTTGAGGTACGTACAAATAATTTCGGTAATGGCGGAAATCACAAAAATAGTTTAACTGAAAACAGATAAACAAAGTTGACACATTTGGATTACATAGTTAGTCACATGTTAGTTCCAATTTGTTACGCTCAAAATGAGGGGTAAGGCCCACTAGAAATAAGAATTAATAACTCAATGTCACTAGCTCCGGCCACCAATAATCATATTTCATGAGTACATATATGTACCCCATCTTCGCGATAACTGCCATTGATCTTCATTCAATATTACTTTATCAACACATTTATCCTATTGTTCCGTTTTTAATAATAATAACTGCAGAACGTCTTAATTACATCAGAGCTTCTACTTTTAATGCTTTATTTTTAAATGTATGAAACGTTGAAAAGCAGGTCCTTATTTTTGTTTTCGAATAGGCGGGGTTATGTCATTAACTTATATTAATAGGAAATCTTCCTTCTTTTTAACGAGTATTTACTAATAAGTATATTGCTAATTTTAAAAAGGCATGTTTGCGTTATATGAGTGAGGGGAGGGAGTGGAGGCGTGTTTCTGATAAAAAGGGGTACTCCGAAATGAATAACCTAAGAAAGGGGTATGTGAAAGAAAAAAGGTTGGGTAGCGCTGTACTAGCCGAATACAAATAACTGAATATGTTTAAAAGAGAATTTCGTATAATTTTCAACCGATTTATTTGAGAGATGAATGTTAAAACTTTTACTTATTTTATAGTAATATATTATATAGTAGTATATTATTTTTAGCATTATAATGTTAATTTCTTAGCATGCTAGAAACAAGGAAAATATATGTAAAGACTATAAACTGTTATATTATTTGAACGTTTAGATTATTCTAAAGAAAATTAAAAAAAAAAAAAAAATGAAAATTTAAAACACCTTAAAAAGCAACTCTTACGATAAATCAAAAAAAAAAAGTATTTTGGTGCGATGAAAAGGTTAATAAAGATGTTGAGATCCGTATTCTACAGATTCATGATCTCGTTTTATATATACTAATGAAAATTATCAGGGATATCCGTGTAAAACAATAGTCTCTTTTATAGTCTATTTATATACAATATTTCAAAGATATTAGTTCCATTTTTCAAATTTACCAAAGAAAATAAATTTCCCTTTGGTTAGATGAGAAAGGAAAAGGAACAGCTCCCGCCATGATTGTGCAATCAATTATGCATGATTGTGCATCCTCTTTCAAAATTTAATCTCTAACACCATGATAAGTTTTGATCTTGTGACCGCCCTCGCTAGAGGGTGGGAAAAGGACTGAATTTGAAAAATATCATCCGTATCGTATTTTTATATTGGGACATTGAGCATCTTGGAAAAAAATATCACGAAATCCACGACAGATCCAAAGATGCGTTTTTGCGCCCCCCCCCCCTCTTCTAAACACGCACACATAAGGCAAAGGGCAAGGGCGCCTAATTTCCAAAGAAAATTCTTCATATCTGCTTTCTATGTTCTGTGATTTATCTCCTTTCAAAAATTCATTTCTAAAATCATCATCGATCTTGAGATACGTTTTAACCCCGCCCCTTCCAGCCCCTCTGAACGGGGAAAAGGACGATGAAATGGAATTCTAAAAATAATCTCCGTATCTGGTTTCCAATATGAAACATTAAAAAAATCGATTGATTAAACTTTAAACAGTATCTACGTTCTTTGGCGGTGCGAGCCACCTTTAACTTACGGTTGGCAAACCAACCATTCTCCATTTACATGTTAAGATCGGCCTCGCTCGAGACCGATAGTTTAAACCTGAGCAGTTTGAGTTCAGAAGGAAGATGAAATTTGTTTTGTTTTTACATATTTTATTTACTTTTAAAATTTTACGGTGTAAGTTTTGAATTTATAAGAATGTAAATGTAAGTTGTAGTATATGTAAAAAAATACACTTACAACTCGCAGACCGTTTGCGATAAAATCACGCGAAAGGTGACGTCAGTCTCAAAATACTGTCTTCTTTCAGAGGCAATTTTTTAATATCAGATTTTCAGATGCAGTATTTGAAATAGGGATCATCTAGATCAGCGGTTCCCAACCTGGGGTACGCGTACCCCTTGAGGTACGTACAAATAATTTCGGTAATGGCGGAAATCACAAAAATAGTTTAACTGAAAACAGATAAACAAAGTTGACACATTTGGATTACATAGTTAGTCACATGTTAGTTCCAATTTGTTACGCTCAAAATGAGGGGTAAGGCCCACTAGAAATAAGAATTAATAACTCAATGTCACTAGCTCCGGCCACCAATAATCATATTTCATGAGTACATATATGTACCCCATCTTCGCGATAACTGCCATTGATCTTCATTCAGTATTACTTTATCAACACATTTATCCTATTGTTCCGTTTTTAATAATAATAACTGCAGAACGTCTTAATTACATCAGAGCTTCTACTTTTAATGCTTTATTTTTAAATGTATGAAACGTTGAAAAGCAGGTCCTTATTTTTGTTTTCGAATAGGCGGGGTTATGTCATTAACTTATATTAATAGGAAATCTTCCTTCTTTTTAACGAGTATTTACTAATAAGTATATTGCTAATTTTAAAAAGGCATGTTTGCGTTATATGAGTGAGGGGAGGGAGTGGAGGCGTGTTTCTGATAAAAAGGGGTTCTCCGAAATGAATAACCTAAGAAAGGGGTATGTGAAAGAAAAAAGGTTGGGTAGCGCTGTACTAGCCGAATACAAATAACTGAATATGTTTAAAAGAGAATTTCGTATAATTTTCAACCGATTTATTTGAGAGATGAATGTTAAAACTTTTACTTAATTTATAGTAATATATTATATAGTAGTATATTATTTTTAGCATTATAATATTAATTTCTTAGCATGCTAGAAACAAGGAAAATATATGTAAAGACTATAAACTGTTATATTATTTGAACGTTTAGATTATTCTAAAGAAAATTAAAAAAAAAAAAAAATGAAAATTTAAAACACCTTAAAAAGCAACTCTTACGATAAATCAAAAAAAAAGTATTTTGGTGCGATGAAAAGGTTAATAAAGATGTTGAGATCCGTATTCTACAGATTCATGATCTCGTTTTATATATACTAATGAAAATTATCAGGGATATCCGTGTAAAACAATAGTCTCTTTTATAGTCTATTTATATACAATATTTCAAAGATATTAGTTCCATTTTTCAAATTTACCAAAGAAAATAAATTTCCCTTTGGTTAGATGAGAAAGGAAAAGGAACAGCTCCCGCCATGATTGTGCAATCAATTATGCATGATTGTGCAACCTCTTTCAAAATTTAATCTCTAACACCATGATAAGTTTTGATCTTGTGACCGCCCTCGCTAGAGGGTGGGAAAAGGACTGAATTTGAAAAATATCATCCGTATCGTATTTTTATATTGGGACATTGAGCATCTTGGAAAAAAATATCACGAAATCCACGACAGATCCAAAGCAGTGGCGCAGCCAGAATTTGGTTCTAGGGGGGGGGGTTTGAGTTTCTGATAAAGGTGGTCGCCGGTTATATGAATCACTGGTTAATGTAGTCTTTTAAATGATCAGTCTTTTAAATGAATGAAATCATAATGCTTTTCTCCGCAATTAAGTTGGTTATGATTCATTTAAACAACATTAGAGTTACAAACTATAAAATGCACCAATGAAATAACACAAAACTAGATTAGATTTATAAAGTGTTTAAAAATGATGAGGGGCAAACTTTAAGATGGAAGAGTACAATACAGCAAATAATTTTATATACAGTACAGTCGCTGAGTTTCACACGAAAAGTTACTTGTCAATCATATTTGACGTAATAGTAGACAATTTTAAAGCATTAAAATAAAGTATTCTGAACAACGCGAAACTTTCCGATTCATTTTCAAAAATGAAAACATATGCAGGCATGATAATTCAAGTGATTTGTTATCGAACAGTTTTTCATTATAAATGAATTACATATTGAATTATAAGCTATTGTTGTCTCAAAATTACTGACTCTTAATGTCTTGGAATTATTCTACGAATTATTTTTCATTGTTTGCCTTCAATAATTGAATTCAGTTGGAAATGAAAAATGTTGACTCTCACTATGATTCGTCTTACCTAAAGCAAAGATCTTATACAAAGTTTAATCTTAGCACTGTGCCAAGCGCGCTTCAAAAGGAGGTCACAAAGTAGCAACACTGTTTTGATCCATGCCGATGTTTTCTAGATGGGTTTTTAATTAATATCTCAGATAATTACAGACACATTGAAAATTATTACCAACAATCCTTACATGATTCTGCGTCGATAACCCTCAACTCCCCGCTGAGCACCAGAAAAATAAGACACATGAGTGATCTTATAATAGTTCAGTTTTTACTTTTTAAGTATGGAACCTTAATAATGGTGTCAAAATTCTGGTAACCATCTTCTCTCTAACATTGGCTATATTTTATACAACAATTTCCAAACAATTTTTTGGTACAACAATTTCCAAAGGGGTGTAAGAACAAAAAACATTCTAAAATTGCGGTTTCTACGATATTGTTGATTCTAGCAATTTGAAATTTAATCTCGCGGTTACTTTAAAAAGATGTAAATGCTCACTAAAAATGGTTTCTAAAAAGTTCGAAATTTAAAAAGGGGAAAGGAGCAGTAAACGTTCTAAATTACCATTTATTTGTGCAGTTAGGGCTGTATGGAGAATTTCGCTGTCAAAATCGGAGATGAAAGTGATCGTAATTTTTGGGGCATTTACGTTCATCGAAATAACCCTAGGTTCCCCTCCTGATAGGAAACAGTCCACAGCAAACAAAAAACCAGTACAATCAAAGACGCATAATCACGTGAAAACTTTTCTTTATTTTCGGACACATCGACACATCTGGAAAGGGCGAGGGTGGTCCTCTTTACGCCTCTAAATAATCGACCTTCTTGTTCAACAGTTAGAGAAGATCGGATCTAATTTTTCAGATATATTTTCACCAACACATAAATGAAAATATGCCAAACACTACATTTTCTCACCAGGCACTCGTGTTTTTTTTTTTTTTTTTTTTTTTTTTTTTTTTTTTTTGAGAAAGCCAGACATGTGTTAGCAGCGAACACAAAAATGTTGATATTGCATATATCTCATGCAGGAATCAATTTATGAAAACGGCGCCTGCATTTAACACAAGATACGAAGAAAGACAAAACAGCATATGTTAAAGTCATCTGCAGTACATTAAAATAACGAATTGAAACCACAGAGAAGTAACGTGCTTTTACTGTTACAATGAAAAATCTGGGAGAATTTTTAGCTAGGAAGAAATGATTACTTTCGAGATTAAAGAATAAAAAGATTTTGAATGCAGACATTAATTCACATAGAGAAACTTTAAGATAGAAAAATTAAATTTTAGAATAAAACATAAAATATATATGATTCTATATTCTATATCATTGGCTGGAAACATGAAATTTGGCATCCATCTATTTAAAGCTAACCTGGTATTTCGTTTTCCATGAAAATATGACTTTTATACGCATGCGCGAGCATTCCGCCAATCAGCAAGAGGCTTTTACTCTCTACTCACAGATTTGTTTCAGCCAATGAGGTGAGGGTATTTCCTATCTCTAGAAATCTTTAGTCGGAAGTCGGCGTAAAAGCAACATGCTTCAAAGTTTGGATTACTATAAATATTAGGTATTTTTTCATTTTATCTTTATTTATTTTGTTATATTGAGCTCATGAACATAGAAACACATATGTATTTCTGTGTTCATGATTGAATTCTTTGGATATGTCGTATGTATATTTTGCTACTTTAAATTTCTTAAACCAAAAAGTAATGGTCGAGTTTTTATTAGGATTTATAAAGCTGAAATTTACCTTTTTGAATATAATACTACAGATGTTTTAATAGTTACATTCGGCTGTAAAAATTGATTAAAAATTTGACCAGCAGTTGCATGAAAAAAAAAAAAAAGTTTCACTAACATGGACAAATCCAGAAACTTGCTGAGTCGGCAATTGTGTTTATATGTAAAAAAGTTAACAAAATTCATAGTTTAATCACAATAAAACATCGTGAAATTTATTTATTGGTTGCGGGAAAAGATCACAAAATTCTACTAACAACAGAAGCTTCTAAACAGCTTTACCACCTGTGCATTTTGATGATTTTGTTATGATAGTGTGTATGGATGTGTTTTGCATGGAATTTTTTGGTTTGTTGACAATTTTTTTAAAGGTTTTGGAACTTTAGTATGACAATTTATTGGTATTATGTCGGGTAATAGAAAAGCGTTCTAAAGATTGAAATACGATCAAATCTTAACAAAACTTTCAATGATTCAAATGGATTTAGATAGATAATTTTAGTATATGTGTATATATATGCAGTAGACTCCTTAAAATCCACTCAAATAAACAATGAAACTTACAATTAAGACGTAAGTGTAAAATTTCAGTTTTTAAAATGTTTTATATCATTTAGTACACATTTTAATATGTAAATGGACAGATGGTACAGCATCTAATGTATATGAATGCATATTTTGAACTGGTTTGTTTAGAGGCTCCTGTTGTTAGTAGAATTTTGTTACATTTTCTTGAATGATTGTTGAATTTCACAATACTTTCCTGCAACCAATCACCAATAAAACATCATGAAATTTATTGATTGGTTGCGGGAAAAAAGATGACAAAATTCAACAATCATTTCGAAAAATGTAACAAATTTCAACTAATAAAATACACCAGAATGTATATAAAGCATGCTTTACAATTATATTATGTGCACTAAATAATTTTGCTAACAATATACGAAGAATCAAAACATATCTAAAGAACTCAATCATGAACACAGAAATAGATATCTGTTTTACCTTCAATGATTCAATAAAATAAAATAAAGATAAAATGAAAAACTACCTAATAATATAATAATCTAAACTTAAAATCTCCATCAAACGCGATAAATTGTACACAATTGTCATTATACAAGGTGACAGTCAATGTGAATTCATTTATATACACTACATACTTTTCCTTTTCCATCCATTGGTACGATAACCATTTTGTCAGGATAAAATTAGCACTTGCCTATCAGCGAGCAATACTGAAAATTGGCTATTGACTTTATTGCCACCTAAAGGTGAAAATAAGCACTCGGCGATAAAACTTGGAAAACTGGCGATTTAAAATATGGAAAAAACTGGCCAAATACAGGATTTTCTGATTTTCTTTTTTCCTTTTGTGTTTTTTCTGCATCTGTTTGACAAAATTCAGGATTTTTCCTCACCCGATCGATGAAATTAATGATTTTTCTGCATCTGAGGGAAAAAATTTACGATTTTTATGCACTCGATTAAAGAAATTCGTGATTTTTATGTGCCCACTTGACTAATTCGTGATTTCACTCACCCACTTGATGAATTTGTGATTTTTACGTGCCCGTCCTACAAAATTCATGATTTTTATGCACCCGATTTAAGAATTTCATGATTTTTACATGCCTGATAAATGAAACTCATGATTTTTACACACTCGATTGACGATTTTTTTTTCTGCACTCGACCGACGAAATTAAGTATTTTTATGCACCCGATTGCCAAATTCATGATTTTTATGTGCTGATAGAGGAAATTAATAATTTTTACGTGCCCGATCAACTAATTTCTTGCTTTTTATGGGCCCGTTTGAAGAATTTTGTGAATTTTAGGTGACCGATAAATTCTGCACCCGTTAGACAATGCCGATGGATGAAATTAATGATTTTTTCAGCAATCCTACGACGTAATTTGTGTTTTTTCAGCAATCATTTGACGAAATTCGCATTTTTTCTGCTATCTTTTGACGAAATTTGTGTTTTTCTGTGGTCCTTTGATGAAATTTGCTTTTTTCGTGATCCTTTGACGATCTTCGCAGTTTCCCTGCTGCCTATTGACGAGATTCATGTTTTTTCAGCAATCCTTTGACAAAATTTGTGTTTTTTCAGCGATCCTTTGAAGAAATTCGTGTTTTTTCAGCGATCCTTTGAAGAAATTCGCATTTTTCTCATGATCGTTTATGAAATTCGCGATTCCCAGTGATTCTTTTATAAAATACATTTTATTCTGCAATTTTTAGACGAAATTTGGTAAAAGATTATGAAATTAAGTATTTTTATGCACCCGATAGACAAAATTCATGATTTTTATGTGCCAATAGAGGAAATTGATGATTTGTACGTGCCTGATCAACTGATTTCTTGATTCTTATGTGCCCGTATGAAGAATTTTGTGTATTTTAGGTGACCGATAAATGAAACTCATGATTTTTACACGCCCGATTGACGGAAAAAAAAATTTCTCTACCCGACCGACGAAATTAAGGATTTTTATGCTCCCGATAGACGAAATTCATGATATTTATGTGCGATGGATGAAATTAATGATTTTCTCAGCGATCCTATGACGTAATTTGTGTTTTTTCAGCAATCATTTGACGAAATTCATGTTTTAACTGCAATCCTTTGACGAAATACACGTTTTTTCCGCTATCCTTTGATGAAATTTGCGCTTTTCTGTGATCCTTTGACGATATTCGCACTTTCTCTGCTTCCTTTTGAGGAGATTCATGTTTTTTCAGCAATCCTTTGACGAAATTGGCGTTTTTTCAGCGATCCTTTGAAGAAATTCGCATTTTTCTCACGATCGATTATGAAATTCGCGTTTCCCAGCGATTCTTTTATAAAATACATTTTATTCCGTAATTTTTAGACGAAATTTAGTAAAAAAGCGTGATTTTTTGGTGAAATTTCCTTATTTGATAATGTATGATATAATGATTATGAACCATGATTTTTCTGTTATTGGGCGAGATTCATGTTTTTTCAGAAATTCTCTGACGAAATTCATGTTTTTTCAGCGATCCTTTGAAGAATTTCATATTTTTCTCGCGATCCTTAACGAAATTCGCATTTTCCAGCGATTCTTTGATAAAATACATTTTATTCTACAATTTTTAGACGAAATTTAGTAAAAAAGCGTGATTTTTTGGTGAAATTTCCTTTTTTATGATTCTTTGAACAAATTTGCTTATCTTTCGCGATCCTTTTGCATAATTCACGTTTTTTCTGTGGTCTTTTAACGAAAGTCATGTTTTCCCATGATCCTTTGATGAATTTAGTGTTTTTTCCTCTATCATTTGACGAAATCTGTGATTTTTTCACCCGCGAAGATTGGTTAGATGTTTTTAGTCTGCAGGTGCCCTAAAAATTCTGTGACGTCCGTTGCTGCATCGCACACATGGAGCATCGAACGAAGGGAATTCATCCTAAAGAATAATTGTTTCATTCCTGACATTTCTGGAAAGAAACAGCGTTCAACTCATTGGCTGAATTGTAAAGGGCGAAGTGTGTCAAACATTAGCGGGAAGAAAGTGCGCAATTTGTTCGTTCATGGAAAAAATCGTGAAATTCGTTAATCGATAGTCGATAAATTGCTAAATTTGTCAATCGATAGCGGAAAAATTGCAAAATTCATTAATCGACAGTGGAAAAATTGCAAAATTCATCAACTGGTTTCGGGGGGAAAAGTTTTCGAATATCGTCAAATGGCTTCGAGAAAAAAAATCACAATCCGTCAATTTCGGGGAAAAAATCGTGAAATTCGCCAAATGATTTCGAAATTTGTCGAGCGACAGCAGAGAAAAAAAATCTTTTTCCATTCCATCATCGTAATTGGTGAGTGTGACTATTATGTTTGACCAGTGGTGGCAATAAAGTCCATTGCCAAATTTTCAGTATTACTCGCTGTTTGGCAAAAGCTAATTTTGTCCTATGCTTCAAAACCCTTTTGATCATCACATCAGAGTGCAGACCATTTGATGAATTTAGTGATTTTTCCGTTATCGATTGTTGAATTTTATAATTTATCAACTAATGATTAGCGAATTTCATGATTTTTTTCCATGAACATTTGACGAATTGTGCAAAAATATTAAGAATATCGTTAAATTGTCTTAGGTAAAAAAAAAATTTAATATTGTCAAATGCCTTCAAGAAAAAAGTTGCAAGTTGAAACGCCTGTGACCTCTTTTTCATGTTATGCATCTCTGGGGTCCATCCCCCCCCCCAAGTGGGACACTTTTCTAAATTTTGCACACACCCCTCATGTGATATATCGCTGGAAAAGTCTTTGACCACTTATTCATGTTATGTATCTCCGGGGTCCATCCCGCCACTACCCCCCCCTAAATTTTGTTGACACCCCTCATGTCATATATTGTTGGAAAGGTCTGTGACTGCTTAATCATATGCATCTCAGATGTCCATCTCCCCACTTTGCCCCCCGCCCCCCCTCCCCCCTTACTTTCTAAATTTTGCACACAGCCCTCATGTTATATATCATGGGAAAGGTCTGTGACCACTTAATCATATTATGCATCTCCGATGTCCATCTCCCCACTTTGCCCCCCCCCCCCCAAGGGATACTTTCTAAATTTTGTTGACACCCCTCATGTCATATATTGTTGGAAAGGTCCGTGACTGCTTAATCATATTATGCATCTCTGATGTCCATCTCCCCACTTTGCCCCCCCTCCCCCCGAAGGGGTACTTTTTAAATTTTGTACACAACCCTCATGTTATATATCATTGGAAAGGTCTGTGACCACTTAATCATATTATGCATCTCCGATGTCCATCTCCCCCTGCCCCCCCCCCAAGGGATACTTTCTAAATTTTGTTGACACCCCTCATCTCATATATTGTTGGAAAGATCCGTGACTGCTTAATCATATGCATCTCCGATGTCCATCTCCCCACTTTGCCCCCCCTCCCCCCTCCCCCCTTACTTTCTAAATTTTGCACACAGCCCTCATGTTATATATCATTGGAAAGGTCTGTGACCACTTAATCATATTATGCATCTCCGGTGTCCATCTCCCTACTTTGCCCCCCCCCCCCCAAGGGGTACTTTCTAAATTTTGCACACACCCTTCATGTGATATATTGATGGAAAGGTCTGTGACCGCTTAATCATATTATGCTCCCTACTATGAAATTTGTCAAGTTAAAGCAACTATAAATTTTATTTTTATGGTGGTATCAAGTTGTTTGCCGTCAAATTTTGACGGGTTCCATCTAGTAGTTGTTACTTTAGAGACTTAAATGCTAGCCCAGAACAGTTAGCAGGAGCAAAAACATGTTCTAAAATTGCGATACAGTTGGTATAGAAGCTTGGAATTTGGCATGGTGGTAACTTTTGGGATATAAATGCTCTCTAAGAACGATTTCTAAAGAAATTCTAAATTTAAAAGGATGAAATGGGCGGAAAACGGTCTGAAAATGATCTAAAAACAATTAATTAGGAATTGTTTGTGCTAGATATGTGAAATTTGGCACGGCTGTTACTAATAATAATATAAATGATCATCCGGAACAGTTTTCTAAAATTTAGAAATGTAAAAGGTTGCAAGAACAAAAAAGTTCTAAAATTGCGATTTGTGTGATACAGTTGGTATAAATGCTTGGTGTTTGACATAGTGGTTACTTTTAAGATATAAACACTCGTTCAAAACGGTTTTTAAAAAATTCAAAATTTTAAAAAGTGAAATGAGCAAAAAACGTTCTAAAAATGTTCTAAATCATAATATATTTAGAACTTTTAGGGCTAGACTCTTGAAATTTTATATGATGGTACTTAAGAAACGTAAATGCTCGCCCAGAATTTATTTTTTCAATTCGAAATTTAAAAGAATGCAAGAGTAAGAAGCATTCTAAAATTGTGATTTATGTGATACAATTGGTGTGGAAACTTGGAATTTGGCATGATGATTACTTTTATGTAGTAAATGCTTCCTTAGAACATTTTTTTAAAAATTCAAAATTTAAAAGGATGAAATATGCGCTTTCACAGTTTTAAGTAGAATTCTCGCCGTTTAATTGAATCACATTGTTGGATAGAATTTGATTTAACAAAGCGGCGGATTCCGCTAAGGCGGAATTTTGATTCATATAAGCGGTAATTAGTAATTTTTTTTAGCTCTGGGGGGTGTTTTAACCCCCAAACCCCCCCCTTGGCTGCGCCACTGCTTGGGCCCATTATGTAAAAAGCAACCATTATTTTTGTGAAATTTATAATCTAAATTCCAGTTATTCAAATTCGAACTAACATTTAATAATTAATAATTTCTTTAAGTCTTGCTGAAGTTTTCCTTTCTGGTGAACTTGTTTTGTTTGCAAATAACACATTTTAAAACATAACAATATAAAAATAATTAATGAAGTGTATGCTTTTACGGAATAGAATTTTGTGAAGAGGTCTATTTTATTAAAAGGAATTTTGTGAATGTGCCGGTTTTATTAAAAAAGAAATTTTGTGAAGGGAAACCAATTTAGCCTGTTTCGACTCCTGTTGATATATTACTTATAATAGTTATTACAAATGTGAAAGAAATAAAACTAAGGCTTGAATGTTTTAAATAAAAATCAAATTATTTCAAAACAAAACTGCAGAATTGATGTTTGAGCCCCTCACCTGAAAATTTGCTAGTTTCATTACTACAATCAGGATTTGTCCATGTGTCTCTCACATGTCCTGTTTTTGTAAAATAGTGAAAGAAAATTATATTTGTGAAAATTTAAGTTATAACTTTGTGAATTTGAAATTATCGTTATATTCAGATTTCAGATTATCTACCTATCCTTCACACAGGAACTTTTTTACGTATAAAAAAACTGTTGTTTGACAAGTTGTTATTTTGTGACAGGTCAAATTTATTTTTAAATGATTAAATTTGTGAAAGATTCAGTTTGTTGGAAGCGGGAAATTAATATATTTTTTCTAAAAGAAATGTGAAAAGAAAGTTTTTGTTTTGTTTTGTTTTGTTTTTTGTTTTGTTTTGTTTTTTAAGACATAGGATTTTGTGAAAGATTTAATTTTGGGATGCAAAATTTTGTGAAGGCTCAGTTTAAAGATGAAAATTTTTGTGAATGGCTCTTTTCAGTACCCAAAAATTTCCTAAACAGATACCTGGCAATAAATTCAATTTATATTTATAGTATTCTTTTATTTACAGAGATGAATAACAATATTATCTGTTTCCTGATTGGTTTGATTGATTCTCTTTTTTTTTCAGGTCCATCTAAAGATTCTCCATGGGTGCCTAATCAGTATGATGTGGTGTGCCAAAAACATTTTAAACAAGATGATTACAGACAAGGACCTAAGAGGTCGGTTTTAAAGAATGATGCTGTTCCTTCGATTTTTGCTAATTATCCAGCATATCTTCAACCTCTAGCAAAAAAAGCAAGACGATCTTTAGTTAAAATAGAAACTGAAAATACCCCAGTTCAATCATCTGATATAACAGAACCACTTCAAAATGTTGAAGATCAGCCTAGTGTACAGTTACAAAAAAAAAAAAAAAAAAATGACAGCTTTGAAACGAAAGTTAAAGCTCGTGATTACAACTCTAAGTAAAACTAGGCAAAGAATTAAGAAAATACATAAACAAAACAAATCCTTGTTGAAAAAAAATGCTGATTTAGCACAAAAATTAACAGATCTTTCAGATATCGAAAAAGATGCTGCTGAAGGATCTGATCATGCTATATTTATATTGGATCAAATGAAATCTCGTCAAAAAAACGATTTCGGTGGAGTCCCGAAGTTATAAGGATCTGCATATTGTGACAGAGATGTTCCCCAAATGAATATAAGCATGCTCGGAAATCAAAATTTTTAAACTTGCCTTGTAAGACAACCATAAACAAATATGTTGGTTACAGAGATGCAGAAACAGGCTTTAGCTCATTGGTAAAAAAGAGATTACTTGTGGAAAAGATAATCTGAAGGAAAATGAACTTTATGGCTCATTAATCATTGATGAAATGAGCATTAAGTCAATGCTCAACTATGATAAATTCAGAGATAAAATTTTTGGTTTTGTGGAAATGGGGGGAATAGAAAGTGAAATAGGAATGGAACATAAATTGGCAAAACATCTTTTATTGTTCTTATATTCAGGTCTCTCGACAGGAATAAGAATACCGGTTGCATTCTATTTCACTCTCCAATTACAAGGAAAAGATCTTTGTGAATTAACAAAGCAAATAATTTCAGAAATAGAGAAAATGGGATTCAAAATTTGTCGGGTTGTAACAGATAACCTTAGTGTAAATACGCTAATGTTCAAGGAACTATGTGGTGGTCCAATTTATCCATTTATTGTTCATCCAGAAGATAAAAGCAGGATGCTATTTATTAGTTATGATTATTGTCATATAATAAAAAATATACGAAATCAATTTCTATCTAACAAAAAAAGATTGAATAATCAAGGTTACCAAATTTCACCACACTATCTTTATAAGCTGTACAATCTTCAAAAAGATGAAATACTTAAACCAGTGCGTTTCCTAACACGGAAACATTTATATTCATCCTCCTTTGAGAAAATGAACGTAAAACGAGCAATAGATATATTTCGGCCTGAGGTTACTGCTGCATTAAAATATCTTCAAAAACATGGGAAAGAAAATAAAATACAGTGGAACTTCCCTTTAACGGAGTCCCTATTTAACGAAGTTTTCTACTTAACGAATTTTCCTGCAGAACCTTGACTTTAAACATCATTGACATGTAAATTGATATCCATATTACGAAAAACTTATTCTATGTAACGAAGTTTATTCCACTTTCGTGCGTGTACAGCATTCAAACAGAGAGCTTGCTGTTGCGATGGGTGTGCTTCAGTTTTTGTTTACTTCTCTTTGTTATGTGAGTTTATTTTTACATTAATAAATTATTCTCATATCTACACTGCATAAAAAAATGACTGCCCGAATTAAAATACATTTTTCAAATATTTCCATTTTATGTGTACTTTTCATTTTATGCGGGTTATGTGTATACAAGAATAAGATTATAGAAGATGTGTGTTTAAGTTTGAATTCTATTTAACGAATTTTCTTTATTACGAAGTATTTGAGTGTAACGATGAGACTTCGTTAAATGAAAGTTTCACTGTAGATGGATTTGAAGATGCTGGACCTACCATAAATTTCATGGACACAATTTACAGATGGTTCACGATCCATAACATTCATAACACTACACAGCACATCCACAAAAATCAGCCTGACTGTATGGAATTTTTTTCAGTCAGTGATGAAAGGTTACACTGGCTAAAAAATGATTTCCTTACATATTTAGAAGAGTGGAAGGCAGGCTGCACAAATAAGAAGCTAGAATTTTTTAGCATGGAGACATATATGAAGCGATTGTGCTTACTACCAAGTCAACAGACGAAACTGTCACATACCTTCTGGATAACGGTTTTCATTACGTGTTAACAAGGAAATTTTCCAGTGATGATATTGAGTCTTTTTTTGGCTATGTCAGAAGACTCAATGGATGCAATGATTTGACAAACGCTAAGGCAGCAAGTGACGCAATAGCAAAACTTTTAAAAGTGGGAATAATTAAAACCACCAAAACACTTCCGGAAAATCTCAGAAACAAGCAAGATCCAGCAGATTTCAATCAAGCCGTTTCCTATTATCAAAGCATACTGGCTGATCACTTAGAAAAGTTGGAGAAAATGGTAGCGTTACCACAAAATTGTATAAAAACGGCAACTTTTTCTGTAATTGCTGGCTACCTCACAAGAACGGTACAAGAAAATATAGACTGTGGTGGATGTTGTAACCTATTAGTTAGTGAACAAACAGATTCTCCTCTTAACTACATGATTTCTCAAATAGATAGAGGGGATTGAAATATCCCAAACCTCAATTTACTAACATTTTAATTTTGTTGGATACCAGCTTAAAATATTTATTTAGTATTGACAGACTTGAAAAGGAAATAATTAAAGATTTAATGGCCATATTTATACCTACAATAATGAAAAACCCCATTTTCTCATGTCCTTTGATAAATGATGAAAGTCATAGGAAAGTACTGTGTACCCATATCTTGAAAAAATTTCTACGACCCTATGTGACAAATTTTTGCCAGAAATCAACAGATAATAATAATTGTAAAGAAAAGACAAAATCTAGAAAAATTTTAAAGCTTTAAAATAGTAGATTATTTTGCAGATTTTAAATGTGTTTTAAGAGGCTACTTCACTCACGGGAACACACCCTCTCTCTAAAGTTAATCTTATGAGGCAGTTATTTTACAACATCTCGTTTGTATTTCAAAATTTTTAAATGATTTTTTTTTGCACTTGATAGTTTAGATCGATCTCTAGGCAGGCCATTTTTTACTTTTTCGATTTTGTTTACAGACTTTTGGAAACGTTTTCGAAAGTAGCAGTATCCTCATGAAAAAACCCGCAACCGAAATCGAAAAAGTAAAAAAACGGCCTATGTAGAAATCCACCTCAGCTATCCAGTAAGAAAAAAAAAAAAGAAAATCATTTCAAAATATTGAAATACAAACGAGATATTGTAAAATAATTGTTCCATAGGATTAACATTAGCGAGCGGATGTTTTCCAGTGAGTGAAGTAACCTCTTAAGCAATAGAAAAGCTAATAATGATCCGTCTCATAATCTTTATCATTTTTAAAGATTTTAAACTATAATTACTATAAATATTAATTTCATTTATTGTAATAATGAAATTAGCAAGTCTTCAGGTCGGGGGCCTCAAACGTCACTCTGCAATTTCATTTTAAAATTCTTTTAATTTAGTATTTTAAATATTCAAAAGCCACTGTTTCATTTCTTTCACATTTGTATTATCGATTGCTACAAGTAATCGTATATATTATTTCTGTTGTCAACATTCCTTTTTCTATGCATTTAAAAAGCGCACAATAATGAGTAAGGTATCACTCGAAAGGTTTTTGAACAAGTTTCTAACATAGTACACTCACATTTCGTTAAAACATGTTTTTTTTATTAAAAATTGCAGTTAATTCAAAATTATTTCAAATTTTTTTTTCATGAATCAAATTAAATGTTTTCTCAAATCAATGTTGCCACAAAAACAAAATACCGCATTATATCATGCTGAGCAATGATTATATATTAAAACAATTAAATAGTACAAAAAAGATAAAGTGTGATGTCTCCGCACGGGCTTATTTTATATTCATGATTGAAAAGGAAAATTGAAATTGAAATGTTTAGAAGAAAAAGACACCATCGATTGATCGAAGCTGTGTTATCTCACGTGTAGCCTAAAAGGTATAATTTGTTATATTAGATAAAATTTTATTTTATATGTATTTTATAATTTATATGTTTTCTTTGTCCCATGTTTTTCTCGAAGCGGATGACGTCATCCTCTAATGCAATTAAAATACAATTGTTATTTTTTTCCTATCGCGTGCCTTTTGCTATCTTTCATCAGTAACTTTGATGAAATAAATGAGATGATATTCCGGCTTAACTAATGCTGTTTGTAGATATTTTTAATCCTTATTTTATTTTTTTATTTTTTTATTATTATTATTTTTTATAAGTTTAAACTTTCATCTAAAAAATATTAGACTGCAGTGCGAAATCCTAGCACGGGTCCACTGGTTTTAATTTAATCCACTACTTGGTATTTTGCATTAATCTTTTTAAAACTTGCTCATAGTTTTTTATCTATTAATTAAATTTTATAGTGTTAATAAATATTTTCGCTCCATAAACATTGTTTGTTTTATTTTTTATGGAAATCTATTTATAAATAAAGGTCAGTGTTATTAATTTATATATTATAATTAATTAAAAAAAGAACTTTTATATTAAAAACAAATATTTTAAATTAAAAATATCTGTTACTACAGCAATTTAAATTGTTATTTATAAAAGAAAAGATAATAAATACATTTATGAAATTCTAGAAATTAATTACAAAGTTTATTTTTTAAGCTATATTTTTTAACTTTCCATATAAATATTCTCAATACAGCCTTTGTTTACGTTATTTACTGATCACTACCTCCGTAATATATACGTTAATGTATTACAGAGGTAGCATATACTGATACATATTGAAATATGTCAGTTGTCGCCGATAGATGGCACTGTACTCTGGGACCAAATTGGCTTCCAATTTCTGTATGGGGAAAATGCGATTACGACCGGCATTTAGTATTAAGGAGGCAGTGCTAAAACATAGCATTGATGCAGTTCTGTCTTGCCGAAACGATTTCAATATTAGGTAGCTTTCAATACAAAAAAAGTATAAAGCTACTTATTGCAGCCGTTCGGAGGAATGCCATTCCGGAAAATTTCGGTATATTTTCACCGATCATGACCCCCAGACCCGAAAACCACCCTCCGTTCAAATGTTGATTTATATATATGGATATATCCATATATATATCTGATCTATGTCATGCGATAGCACTAGTCTATCTATATTATAAAGGCCAAACGTGTCCGTGCGTAACGCATACGTCATTTTGCGAATGGCAACAGATGGCGGTGAAATTTCGGTTTTGTGATTTTTGCTATTGAAATTTTTTTAATTTCTAAACATAGCACATTTTCAATTTTTACTCCGTTATAGAGGAAAAAAAATTTACTTTCAAATGTAATTTGTTTGAAAACTATATCTTAATTGCCTGATATATTATGGCTTATAAAATAATTTTTAAGCATGAAATTTGAAACGCCCAATAAACAAATGGAAGAATGCTGCCATTATAAATTTTTAAATAGTTACAGGTAGTAAAATTAATGAATTTTGAAATAAAAACGTCATAAGAATAGGGTGCCTTTATATGAGAGTAGCGTTATACCGGATACAAAATTTGATTAGTTCAGACGATTTTGGAGATAAGGAAGCTTTGTAATAATTTAAAAATTTAAAAGAAAATTATTTGTTTACACCATAAACAAACATCGGATATTTTAACAGATAATATAAATAGAAGATATTGTTTTAGATATTGCATTTTTATGAATAAAATATAAAAAAATTATTTCACAAATTTAATAAAAATGCATATAAAAAGTCAATATGAGCAGTAAGAAACAACGTTTTAATTCATATTTCCAATATTACAAATAATGTAAACGGTCATTGCGAAGTTGGAAAAAACGAATATTCATGAAATTCGTTAATATCGCGATCCCTATATGGCATGCGCAAGATGATGAATAATAAATTAACAAAGAGGCATCACTGGATGCAGCGAACTCCCTGTATTAATAATATCAAAAAAATAAAAAATAAACAAAACCCTTGAAATTCGTTAATGTCGCGATCACTATATCGCATGTATGAACGCTTAGTACCAAAAAAAAAAAAAAAAAAAAAAAAAAAAAACTGGTTGGATACCGCATGTATGAGCGCTTCACGCACAAGAAAAGCAAAGAAACCAGTAAAAAAAAAAAATCACTAAATGAGCAACTTTGACAAATAAAAATATGAAAAATCTATTAGATTTAGGGAAAAAATGGTTTTTGCCTGCGTTCTGTAACCCGGGAAGCCCGGGTTCGATTCCCTAGTATTTATAAATATCAATTTCGATAAACTATTTGTGTGTATTAAGCTCACCACTGTCTCGACCGAGTTCGTTGGCCAGCTTGGTCCGCCATTTTGTTTCAAAATGGCGGTCATTTAAAAATTTAAAACTAAAATAAATATACAAAAAACTTAAAAATTCAAATTTATTTTTTTCTTTAGTGTTAGGCCTTGATACAAGGATTCCGGAGTATTTTTGTTTTACCTCTATCTTAAAAAACGGCTGCGATACAGCAGTTTGAAATTCTACGGAGGCAGACATTTTTAAACAAGATAGCACATTACAAAAATTCAACGATTAATTTATAAGTTTTAGTGAACTTGACTTCTCGCTAATTATTATCTTTCATTGTTGTAATCATTTTCCCAATCATACGCATATATCCGTTAGCGCCAAATTCTCGCCAAACTTGGCGACATTTGGCGACCGAAATAAGTCTTCATAAATGAAGCCAACTTCACTATAGTTGACTAATTTGGCAAATTTCTTATTCAAATTCAGTATTAACGAATGTTCTGTAATTGGGCTCTTTGCATTTTAGCTTGCTGTTTCGAGTAACATTAGCTAAAATTTTAAAACGAAGATATAGGAAAGCTACCTTTTCCTCCCGCTACAGCCCGGAAGGACTTTTTTTTAATGGTTTTGGCATTAGATAAACTGTAAATTTATCCTTCAGTTTAAAAAAAAAAGAAAAAAAAACTAGATTTTGTTTGTTTTTAAAATTGCGTAATTATTAATTTTTTTAATTTCATTTTATGACAAACGATTAATTTATAGTTTCGGTACTGCCAAAATATTAAAATATGTATTGAAATCCCGTCCGTCGATCCCGAGAGGAAAAATAAAACTGTATTGTCAGCTGTTTTACATGTCATCTCGCAACTGTTGTCGCTCCCTTAATTTACTATTCAACTACCTCTTTAAACAAATAAATAAATAAATGTTCGTTAGAATATACTATATACCTGTAAAAGGGCGCGCAATATATTAATCAGGCATATCCCGAATCTTGTGCTAAGCTTAGCAGTCATTTCGAGATTTTGCCAAAATGGTTCCGTAAAAGCCCGAAGTGGATGGATTAAAAAGAATATTGCGTGTTATTAACAACTTAGGTAAATGCTAGGATTTAGCGGCAAAACCTGCGATTTACGAGTAATCGGGCTTTTGCCGCAACATATGCATTATAATTTATGAAAACTGTACGGTTGCTATGGGTCAGGGAAAACTCGCCTTAAAATGGGCGAAGTTTCGCGCTATGAAATTAGGCTAATTTTCCTGTAAAAAAAAATACTGTTATTTACCCTGAAAAATTGCCTGATTCGTAGCAACACTGAAACTGCTATAATAAGGAAACACTGATCGGAATTTATAGCTTTGAAAATCTTTATATTTTATGTCATTATTTTTCTTTTAAAGATATATAGTATATATACTATATATCTATACTACTACTATCTATACTAGTACTATATAGTATTTTTTTTCTTTTATTTATAAATATTTTCTAATCGCTACTTTTTCTCCTCTAAATCTATCTATCTGTCTACATCTATTTATATTGATTTTCTAAAATTTCCCATATATACTGAAATAACTTACATATAGAGCTCAGTGCTTAAGATACGCATTCAATTTTACGTTCTATGCAATCTAGTTTTTTTTCCTCAAGCATAATTGTTTTGTTTGTATACGCTAATTACTTTTTGTAAAAGAAGGTCTGATAATGGCATAGACAACAAGTATCAACATTCATTCATTCACCATTCACTAATCTCCATTTTGTTTTCGGAAAACTATTTATCTTCCTGACAACATAGCAATTTTACAAAGCAATTTACCTGTACACGGCGGCTCGGACAGCATCTACTTTAAATAAGTTTAATTTTGGATGGTTGTAAAAGGGAATGTCTCAACGCCTAGCCTTAGATTTAAGCAGCATTAGCATACAACAAAAGTGAGGGAGGCATTATGTAATTCTTCACTCAATCATCGGCCCCTAGACCTGAACGCTAAAACAAAATGGCGGCTGTCTTAAGGGGATTTTTTTAAGCGTTTGTACAGTCTCCCTGTATTTACACAGCAGTAATTTCTAAAAGTTTTCTTTGGCTTATTTGATATCAGAAAAATAAGGCAAAGATAACTTTGAGAAATTATTGGTTTTCAAATTCTAGGGGCCGTACAAACGCTGAAAAAAAAATTGTCTGCTGCCATTTTTGTGTCAGCTCTCAGGCCTAGTATTTAGGGGGTGGTTATCTCAATTGTAGTTCTTCTGTGTAAAACCTTCACCCACCTCACCTCATTGGAAGCACAGATTAATTCCGTTATTCTTTGATTGGAAGCATGACATGGTCTGGCCAAGACAAAAATCGTTTCGATGAATCTCATACACAGCGTTCTCAGATGGATTTTAGTTTTTTCCCTAGACTATCTGTTTTATGTTATTCAATTAATTATAAATAATTAAGACCCGTTTGCCAATAGCTCTGCACCAATTTTAACCCCTGATCCCTTGAAGTAGCTGACGGAGAAACCTTTTTTATGCAGTGAATAATCTCCACGTGCAGCGAACGATTGAAATAAGAACATGTTAAAAACCAGACCCCAATTACCAATAAGTACTTCAAGTGCTGCAGCTGAAAAACATAGTGAACAAAACCAGAGACTGTCGAAACTAACTAATTGGAGAAACTCTGCAGACCTCCCTCCTTCAAACTACAGCTGTCTTATCCCGCGCGTGTGCACAGAACTTAAAAACATTCCCTTCAGTTTTCCAAAATGTTTCTGAGCAGTTAAGACGCTCTTGTACATATATGATGTAAATATATTTAATATAATGTAAAATTGGAGCACTTATACGCAGCCTCCAAACGCGACTTAAAACATGTACATCTAGCCAAGAATTATATTATATTCAAAGGAAAATGAATCTTCTGTTTATTTTACACAGTTGTCATTTTCTACTAATACTATTTATTATTCTTCCAATATAAGTGAATCAATGGATCAGATAAATATCGCTACAACACTTTGGATTACTACTGTGGGTATATTCAGCGCAAAAAGGAAAATCTCAGGTAAGCTGAACAAACTTCTTTAACATATCAAAAGATGAAAATGTATATTAAATTTGAAGACTGATTTAACTATTTATAAAAATAAGAAAATTTATTACGCTACCGACGGTTCCCCTAACAAAGATTATGAAAGACTGATTCTGAAAAAAGAATATTATCCCAGTATCAAAAACGATAATTTAACAAATTTCTAAAAATGTAATAATAAATAAAAGAACACTAAAAAAGAAAAAAATGAATGCGATAAAAGAAAATACTCAATTTATTGAAAAACTCAATTCTACAAATTATAGTACATGGAAGTTCAAGATGCAGATGTTCCTGATTAAAGAGGAACTCGACGATATTATAGTACAAGATCCACCAGCTCCACCCGATCCCGCATGGCACAAAAAAGATCGCAAGACTAGAGCTTTAATTAACCTAAGCATCGATGATTCTCAAATCGTAAATGTAAAAGACTTAGATACTGCCAAATTAACATGGGAAGCTCTGAAAAATATACATGAGAGAAGCAATTTATCTAGTAAGCTTTACCTGTTACGGAAACTATACAGTACTAAATTAGCTGAGGGTGCAAACATGATTTCACATATCACTAATATCTTGCAAATTATAGATAAACTTAATGCCATTGGAGAAAATATTAGCGATTCACATATTTCCGCGCTATTTCTGTGTTCTCTTCCCCCCAGTTACAATACTTTGATAACTGCGTTGGAGGCGAGACCAGAAAATGAGCTCACCCCTGATTTTATCAAAAACAAATTAACTGATGAATATAATCGTAGACATGAAATGTCAGAACAATCACATAGCGGATATAACAACAATGAGAGAGCATTTAAAACAAATAGGAGATATACACACACTGAAAATAGAAGAGAACAAAAATATTGTAACAACTGCAAAATGAAAAATCATTCGACTTACGAATGCTGGCACTACAAGAGCAGAAACACGGTACAATCCGGAAATCCTCGTAACAATCAATTCAAAAATAAAAAGAATTTCTCATCTTCATTATGTTATGAAAAAAACGAAACTCATAGGGAAAACAAAGTTCCAAACGAAAGAAAATACGCAAATGATCAGACGCAAAATAAAGCATTAATCACTCAAAAAGTAGGCAAAAATAACTGGATTCTCGATTCAGGATCTACCTCGCACATTTGTAATGATAAAAGCCTATTTAGTAAATTTATTGATTATAATAAAACTTCAGTAACGATCGCGAATGGTAATAAACTGACAGCGTTAGGTTCAGGAGAAGTTTTTATAAAAACATTAACCCCCGAAGGAAAAGAAAAACTAACGAAATTACGCGAAGTGCTTTATGTCCCAGACTTAGAGTCGAACCTAATTTCGGTTAGTAAAGCCGCTAAAAACGGGTGTAAACTAATCTTCGACGATAATAAATGCGATTTGATCTTTAATGAAGAAATATATATTAGGGCGAAAAATGAGAAAAACTTATACATTATTGAGGAAATAGACGATGTGGAAGAACCACAAAATTATGTAAACATAACGTATAACTGTGACAGCAAACAATGCATAGATCTCTGGCATCGCAGACTAGGTCACATAGATTATGACGCGATTAAATCAATGATAACAAATCAAATTGCGGACGGAATAAAGATAGGAAAATGTAAACATCAAAATAAAACATGCGTAACTTGTATCGAAACTAAATTAACTAACATGCCGTATCCTAAATCAGCAACAAATCGAGCTACTAATATTGCGGATTTGATCCACAGTGACGTGTGTGGACCTCTAGATACACCGACTTTAGGCGGAAAAATTTATTTTATGACTCTTATTGATGACTATTCCCGATATACTACGATATATTTATTATCTAAAAAGAGCGAAGTTGCTGAAAAGATAAAAGAGTACGTAACGATGATATACAATCAGTTCGGTAAAAAACCTAAGGAAATTAGATCGGATAACGGTCGTGAGTATGTAAATCAAGAGATCGATGAATACCTAAAACAGAACGGAATTTTACACCAATTGACTGTCCCGCATAATCCGAGCCAGAATGGAGTTGCGGAGAGAAAAAATAAAAGTTTATTAGATATGACTAGAAGTATGCTATCACAAGCAAAATTAAGCAAACATTTTTGGGGTGAAGCCATAAACACCGCAACATACTTACAAAACCGACTCCCAACTAAAGCAAACAACAACAGAACACCTTACGAATTATGGAAAGGAATTAAACCGAATTTAAAACACTTAAGAACATTCGGTTGTAAAGCGCTATTTTACGTCGATAAAGTAAATAGAGGAAAACTCGATAACAGGGCTCAAACCGGAACGTTTGTAGGTTATGATACACGATCGACTGGTTATAGAATTCACACACAAGGAAAACAAATTATAATAGCGAGAACGGTGAAATTTCTTGAGAATGAAAATGTACACTCAGATAACATTGAGGAGATACAAATCACCACAAAAACATCCGATGACAATACACAATTACCGGATAGACATGAAAATCACTTAGAAATAAAACTTGACAGCGAAGAGACACCATCCGTGCCCAAACAGCAACCAATTGAACCAAGAAGGTCTAATAGGACAAATAGAGGCGTTCCTCCTGACAGATATGTTTGTCTCATAAATAGTTCATCTGAAAACATTCCCGAAAATTGGGAAGATATCGAAAAAATGAAAAATCCTAATGATAAACAAAATTGGATAAAAGCAACACAAAATGAAATCCAATGCCTAAGAAAAAATAACACTTGGACTTTAACAGATCCACCACCCGGAACAAAAATTATCGGCTCAAAATGGACCTTTAAACTAAAAAAGGACAATTTAGGAAATATTCAAAGCTATAAAGCGCGTCTAGTAGCACAAGGATATAGTCAAAGATTCGGGATTAACTATGATCAAACCTTCGCACCTGTAGTTTCGCACGCTACAATACGTGCATTTCTCATCTCTGCATTGCACAAAAGTTTGAACGTGAAACATGTTGACGTTACCACAGCATTCTTGCACGGTGAATTAACTGAAACTGTTTATATGAGTCAACCAGACGGGTATATTAAACCCGGCGATGAAAGAAAAGTTTGTAAACTTCAAAAAGCCATCTACGGTCTTAAGCAAGCCGCAAAGGCCTGGTACACCAAAATATCGGAAACACTCAAAAACAATAATTTCATACAGAGCAAAAATGATCCATGTCTGTACTTTAAATCAAATCAAGAAAATCCGATATACATCATCATTTATGTAGATGATATCCTGATAGCAGGAAAGGACAGTGACATCGAAGAAACAATAAACCAACTTAAGAAAGAATATGAACTAAAAAACTTAGGAGAAGTGAATAATTACCTAGGAATAAACATTAATAAAATCAATGATACATATTACCTAAATCAAAACAATAAAATACAGGAACTAGTGAAAAAACTGAATTTAAACGACATGAAACCTCATTACACACCAATGATTGCTGGATTCAACAGACTTGAAGACGATGATAATCTTTTACCTAATAACACGAAATATCCACAAGCCACAGGCACATTACTTTACATATCAACAATCACGCGTCCTGACATATCCGCAGCAGTCAACATATTATGTCGTAGAAATGAAACACCACGCCAAAAGGACTGGACAGCAGTGAAAAGAATCATTTCATACCTTAAAACTACAGAAAATTTGAATTTAACTCTTAGCGCAAACAGCAAGCCCATCCTAACAGCATACGCCGATGCAGACTGGGCAGGTGACTTGAAAACACGTAAATCAACGTCAGGAAATCTATTCATGCTAGGAAAATTGCCGATTTACTGGATTACAAAAAGGCAAAATTGCATTGCACTTTCGTCAGCCGAAGCTGAATACGTTTCAGCTAGCAACGCAGCACAAGAATTAACTTGGATAACAAACTTGCTTAACGATCTCAACATTCCACAAAAATTACCCATCACGATTTTTGAGGATAATATGTCCTGTATAAAAATGACTGAAAACGATAAAGATACTAAGCGATCCAAACACATCGACATACGTTTCCACAACATCAAACTTATGAAAGAAGAAGGAAAAATTGATTTACAATACTGCCCCACTGAAGAAATGACAGCCGACACTCTCACGAAGCCCACTCCCAAACCTGTGTACGAGAAACACCGTAAGAAACTGAATCTTCAACCATTCCCCACACAGGAGATTACGGGGGAGTGACGGAGAAACCTTTTTTATGCAGTGAATAATCTCCACGTGCAGCGAACGATTGAAATAAGAACATGTTAAAAACCAGACCCCAATTACCAATAAGTACTTCAAGTGCCGCAGCTGAAAAACATAGTGAACAAAACCAGAGACTGTCGAAACTAACTAATTGGAGAAACTCTGCAGACCTCCCTCCTTCAAACTACAGCTGTCTTATCCCGCGCGTGTGCACAGAACTTAAAAACATTCCCTTCAGTTTTCCAAAATGTTTCTGAGCAGTTAAGACGCTCTTGTACATATATGATGTAAATATATTTAATATAATGTAAAATTGGAGCACTTATACGCAGCCTCCAAACGCGACTTAAAACATGTACATCTAGCCAAGAATTATATTATATTCAAAGGAAAATGAATCTTCTGTTTATTTTACACAATTGTCATTTTCTACTAATACTATTTATTATTCTTCCAATATAAGTGAATCAATGGATCAGATAAATATCGCTACAACACTTTGGATTACTACTGTGGGTATATTCAGCGCAAAAAGGAAAATCTCAGGTAAGCTGAACAAACTTCTTTAACATATCAAAAGATGAAAATGTATATTAAATTTGAAGACTGATTTAACTATTTATAAAAATAAGAAAATTTATTACGCTACCGACGGTTCCCCTAACAGTAGCATCCCAGAATTCTTTTTTTTTAGACTCTGACATTTGTAATTGTTTTGTCAATGTGTGAACAAATTCAATCGTTTCAAAGCTCTCCCCACCTACTTGTGTATCCAAAAATGAACGTGACAACAAATCAGCTACATGAATTTACCTGGAAGATACTTAAAATTTAAGTGATATTTTAAAAGCTTAATTTTTATTCTTTGTAATATATTTGATAATACATTGCATATATTTTTGCTCATTATGGAGACTAATGGTTTATGATCTGTAAGGACTTCAACCTCCCTGCCATAAATATAATAATGAAACTTGTTTGCAGCAAACAATATGCTTAAAAATTCTTTCTCAATTTGAGCATAATTTTTTTCGGCATTTAAGCTACGACATGAATATGCTATAGGTTGACCATTTTGTAACAAACAACATCCTAACCCATCTTTTGAACTAACCGCTTGAATAGTTATTGGTTTGTTACTATCAAATATTCCTAATACAGGCGCGTTGGAAATAAAAAAATTTAAGTCTGTAAATGCTTTAGTGTGCAACTCTAACCATTGCCACTCAACATTTTGTTTCAAAAGCTCTCTTAATGAAGCAGTTTTATCAGAAAATTTTGGTACAAACCTCCTTAGGTAATTAAGCATCCTTAAGCTACGCTGCAACTCAAGTTTGTTTCTAGGCTCCTTTAACTCAGTAATAGCTTTAACACGGTCAGGATCAGGCCGCATACCTGAAGCATTAAACAAATGACCCAAATACTTAACTTCAGCAACCCTATATTGAAATTTATCTTTATTAAATTTAATGTTAAGTGCCTTAACACGGTAAATTACCTTAGATAAAATTTCATCATGTTCTTCTAATGAACTAGCAGCAATGAGGAGATCATCAAAATAAACTAATACACCAGGTATATCACCAAAAATTTCCTGATTACGCTTTTGAAATATTTCAGGTGCACAGGATATTCCCATTGGTAACCTAAGAAATTTATAACACCCCATGGGTGTACTAAATGTACACAAATCACTGCTCTTTTCATCTAAAGCAATTTGAAAAAACCCATCCTTAAGATCTAGCACAGAATACACTGATTTATTGCATAATTTAGGTAAAATTTCTTCAATTGTAGGAATCAAACATGTTCCCTCTTAATTGCTTTATTAAGATCCTGAGGATCAAGACAAATTCTTAACGTACCATTAGCTTTTTTAATAATTACAAGGTTACTAACCCAACTTGTCGGTTTATCTATTTTCTCAATAATACCTTGGCTTTCAAGATCTTTTAATTTTATTTCAAGTTTTGGTCTTAAGCTTAATGGTATCTTACGTGGTGGTCTTGCAACAGGGTTTCCCTGATCTTTTAATGAGATTGTACAAGTACCATTAAATTTGCCTACACCTTCAAATACTTCTAAATAATTTTGAATAAACTGCTCTTTAGAAAATGATACACTGATATAAGGATCTAACTTACCTTTATTTAGCCTTTCTACATTGTTCACAAATTGAATTCTTTGCAATTTAGAACACGTTTCAAGACCTAACAATGGACGTACATTGTTTGACAACACTAGAAATTCTATCATATGATCTACACCATCAGCTATGCAATTTAATAATGCAGACCCTAACGGTTTAAGTTTGGAGCCTCCAAAGGCTTCTTATGCTGCGTTTACACTATATGGTCTTTCAGGTCTGTTGGGTCTTTCTGCTCCAAGAGTAGAAAAAATTGCGTTTACACTATGGCATAAGAATTTGGCGTAAGGAGAAGAAACTTATTTTTGCGCATGCGTGAGTTTTGCAGCTTGGATGGAGGGGGAGGGGTAGTGTTTGTTTGTTTACATTCGCAATGAAATGAACATGCAAATATTTTGTGGGTTAATGCCTGTGCTAATTTATTTTTTACTTAAGAAATGGAAGGCAGATAATATAAAAGTGATTTTTTTTAACGTGCTTCTTTCGTTATTATTATTAAAGGTTTGGGAAATACACAGGGGATATAGATACAAGAGATATTGTTGTATTGGGCTAAGAAAGGCTCAGTGAGCAGCCAATTTCATATTAAATATAGCCATATACAGTGCATGCAGAAGCCCTATTCCGTATCTGTACTGGGTCTCACAATTTCTGTGCACATTTTATTTTCCCTGGTAAAAATAAAAATATATGGAGATCAGTTTGTTGCAATATAATACTGACAAAAGTAATTAAATAAGGTTTAATTTATTATACAAAATAAGAAAATTCCCATCAAGATTTAAACAAAAAATATGAACTAAAAGAAAAGATCATTCTAATCAGTATTAGCACTAACTTAGCATAGACATACATTTACAGAAATGTATGTCTACATGTAAATAAAATGTCTATTACATTACATGTAAATTTATAGAAATAAAGCATTTTATATGCACATGTGCCCACAATGGGAGCAAGGCAATTGCTGTTATCTGAATTTTCAAATTTTATAAACTAAAGTTTATTTTTCTCTGATAATTTTCAAAAAAAGAAATAATAATAATGTCAAATAATTAATCACTAAGACAAAAAGAAACATTTTTTTTTTTTTTTTTTTTTGCTGAAGGGCTCTGATCACCCTTTTCCTCAAAACAAAATTTAGTTTTGTTTTTCTTTCTAAATTTAAGTGTTCAAAAAGAATCTTAAATGGTGGGTTCAGCTCCCCCAAAATTCCATTGGATAGTTGAGGTCAATCAATGCAAAGGCCATTTTTTACTTTTTCGGTTTTGTTAACAGGTTTTTTTATTAAGATACTTTCACTTTCAGAACCGATTTTGAAAAATCGTTAGCGAGATAGAACACTAAAGATTGATTATGAAGCTGTTATAAAAACTTTTATTGCTAAAAAATTAAGAAGAAAATGTATAAAAAAAAAAGGTACTTCTCTATTATCCCGTCGACCACTTTTCATAACAAAAAACTATCGCCAACTCTAAGATTAAATGCCAAAAATGCAGTCCCATTTACTTGATGTCAGAAGCATTATACGTGTTTGTTATTTCATCAAGTGGTTTTTAATTTGACATTTGCATGTATTATTCATCATGTTTTACTGACTTATTAGTTATTTCATTAATTAAAATAACAATTGTGTCCGTAAATTCTTATATTTTATTTATTTTGATATTCCAATGACAACGTTCTTCCGTTTCTTTGGCGATAGTTTTTTATTATGAAAAGTGGTCGACGGTATAATAGAGAAGTACCCCAAAAAATTATTAAATATCACTAAATCATTTAAGTCAGTAGTGGTTATCTTAATAATTACCGCTATTAGTGATACATATTTTTTTACTCAAAACCACTGTAAGCACCGGTGCAAGCCCTCCCCCCCCTTCTTCCTAAAGCATCTGTGCCCAGGTACTCCCAAACTTGTAAATCGGTCCCTGTATCAGTTAGAAAGTTTTGTGTGAAAAGAGGGGGATTTCAGTGTTAAAATCAACTTCCAGAGCATTTGAAAAACTGACAAAATGCATAGAAAACCCCTTGTGTTAAAAAAAATTAATGTGATGTGTAAAAGCCAAAGTAAAGGAAAGCATGAGCAGCATAAAATGTTTACCATTCAAGACTTTATAATAGGATTCTACACAAAATTAATAAAATAAAAAGTTAAGAGCAATAGCAATAAAGTAATACATATTTCATTGCTATTGCTTTTTTTTTCCCCTCTGAAAATGCTGTGTTTTAAAACACATACATGCTAAATATATTATGATTGATTGTGATTTTCGTTACGGCAGTTTTTACGTGTCATGTATTGTTATCAACAAAATTGTTTATTTTATCAGTAACAATGGTTCAGAACCCCTCCCAGATGAGAATCCTGGTTGCGCCATTGGTATAAGGATCATACAAATAAACACTTTCCAACACTAACAGAATATTATTAATAAATTTTGTTTTTATGAAATACGATATCTAAATGAACAATTTAAAAGCACATAACTCAGTAAAAATCTATTTTCAACAATTGTTGTCTGTCCATATAGTCTGTAATGTATGCAAATTCTTTCATGCAGCACTGTATATAGAATTTATACACACCCAGGGCCAGTGCAACGCTGTGTGGGGCCCTGACAAAGCAGTTAATGGGGCCCAACGTATACTGCAATACTGTATTAATGAAATTTATTTTCAAATTGTATATTTCATACTATAATATAGGAAATGTATGAAAAATAGTATAATTATTTATTAAATGTTAATTTGATTTAAGAATGAAATTAATTTAAAAAATACTAATCAAAATTAGTTAATTAAAATCATTGAACACATAAATTAAATTACAATTAATTTAAAAATAATATATTTAATAATTATGTTCTAAAATTTTCCTCTTTCATCCGAATACATATGTAGGGGCACTAGGAAACTTTATTCCTGGGCCCCAAGTTTATTCTCTGCACCTTAGCATATGTGTTTCAAAATATTGTCCCCCCCCCTTTTTTTTTCCTTCTGAGAACGTCCGTGTTTACAAGCTCAAAATATTCATCTTATGAATTAATTGTCATTACATTTTGTTATTACTGTTAAAGGAAATTATTATTTTTTACGATAAAATAAAACAATGTAAATCTAACAAATCACTAATTTATTAGTTTAATTCCCGAGGCTTTTAAGCATTTTAATTATTTAAGTAATTCTGCTTCCAGTGAAAAATACCGCTGACAAACATCCTTATTTCTGTTTGTTTAATTCATGGAACAAAAATATTAAATCTGGCTATTAATCTCATGAAGGTGTTTATTTAAGCAAATAGTAATCCGCTGAATTTTAAATTAATGTACTCATTATTCTAGATATGGTTAACATATCACTTCATCATACATTTTTTAGGTGTGCTGTGCTGTTACAATCTTCTTTTTCATCCAGTTTTCTTGATAAAATAAAAATATATATCAACGTAACATATCTGACGATTTTAAGCATATTGGTATTAGTTTTAATGCTAATAATGGCAGAAAAGTTTTAGGAAAACATGGCAGTTCTTTATTGATTTAACAAACTAGCAATTGTACCCAAACATGCTTCAGCATATTATGGTGAAACTCCAATTGTATGCTGAAAATAATATCACTTTCACTACAAATAATAAAATACAGTGCTTGCATTAAAAGAGGTATTTATTGAATAATCTAATAAATAGACCGAAAAGGCCAATTTAGAATTATTCAAACATAATCTCTTACGTATCGCATTTCAAAATTATGCACTCTTTTGTTTCCTGAACACTCCCAACCCTAATTAAGACACATACATTTGCAGTCATTCTGCCCATGATCAACTATTTGTTTCTAATTTGTGGCTCATTGTCAACTATTTGTTTTCAAGCTATCTTTCATTTTAAGTATTTGATTTATAATTATATATATATAAATAAATGAGATAATAAACCGACTCTGGAATGAAGAAAACCCTTCATGTTTGAAGAATGAATAAAAATCTTTATTATTTTTTTTAAAGACTAATTTAAAAATAATGGCTTTATAAAACAAACTTCTACTGATAATTCAAGTTTATTTTTGACTTGAATGAATTCATAATGATATTAAATAAGTAACATATCATGAAACATTAAAAAGTGAAAATTTTTGATTTTTTAAAATTATGATATAGACTTTCTTTTAAAGAAATACTTTTAAAAATTGCATTTATTTTAATTCCAAATGTTTATTTAATTTTTTAAGATAATTTTTAAAATATTGTTTTAATATTTTCCTTGTTTATTAAAAAGGTATTGTTATGAAGCATTATATACATATTAAAATAAAATAAAGACTTCAATAGTAAAATTTAAATAAACTCTCTTTGTAACTCTTTTTTTTAATTAAAAAATGGTTTGAGGATTTTCTTATTTAATATACATTCTGTTATTTAAACACACAAGTAGATACATGAAAAGATCATTTATAATAAAATTATAGTCAAATGATAACAGAAATTGTTTATTAAATTTCCTTTATTTGAAAATACAAGTTACAGAAATAAAACAAAATATTGCTCTATATAATAAATATTATCACATAACAAATTTATTACTGAATATAATGATATACTACATATCAGAAGTAAAATACATAGATAACAGTCTGGACTCTGGATGTTAATGATGATGGCACGATACTTTACAGAAACAGGTATGTATTTTAATCTAATGGGAGAAACAAGTTATTAATAATTTTCAGTTATTATAATTTTAAAATGATAAATAATAACATCAAAGCCAAGCACTGGCATGCTTTTTTTTTCTAAAAAGAAAGAAAAAAAATGGAAATTTCAGTTTATTATTAAAATAAATACATAAATTAATCAGCGAGGTGAAAATAAATGTTTCATTCAAACTGCTAAGAATATCCTTGGACTTGAAGATATCAGAAATACAAGTGGTTTTAACTCCAGTTCCAATAAAAAGAAAAAAAATATTACTATATTTTATTTATAGTGCAGTATAGCCCTGTATGTTATATGAAGATTTTTGTACACACCACATATTAAGCTAAAAGGCAACTTAAAACTCACTCGCAGCAATTACCAACCGTAAACGACAATGAATATTTTTCTTTGCGTACCCCTGTATATGAACTTATTTATATTCCACAAACTTCTATTAGTCTACTAAATATAGTTCAACAGGAAAATGCGTAACAAAATTAAAAACTACCCTTAAGCAATTCACTCCCATAGTCTGTAATACTGACGGATTCCCTTGTGTAGCTCTGTAATATGAACAACCGAGTTTATAAACACACAAGTACTATGAAAAAATTTAGTTAAACTTAAAAACGCACACCAAAGTTGAAAATGCACCTATCACACAGACTGTAAATATCACATATGTACTGTAACCGATATCTTTTGTGTGGCCCTATAAGTAAACGCAATGCACACCACAATTTCAAGAGAGCAATTTATAGTGCACATCAGTAATGAATATAATTTTTATTATGTCTGAAATAGTAACTTAAAAAAAAAAAGTCCTTCCGGCCTGTACCGGGAGGAAAAGGTAGCTTTCCTATATCTTCGTTTTAAAATTTTAGCTAATCTTACACGAAAACAGCAAGCTAAAATGCAAAGAAACGTTTACAAAAGATTCGTTAATACTGAATTTGAATAAGAAATTCGCCAAATTATTGAACAATAGCCAAATTGGCTTCATTTATGAAGACTTATTTTGGTCGCCAAATTTGGCGATATTTTGCCAAATGTCGCCAATTTTGGCGAGAATTTGGCGCTAACGGATATGAATATATACTTTTATGCGTATGATTGGGAAAATTATTACAACAATGAAAGAAAATAATTTGCGAGTAATCGCGTTAACGTGCTGTTTTGTTTCAAAATGTCAGCCACCCTAGAATTTCAAACTGCTCTATCTCAGTCATTTTTTAAGATAGAGGTAAACCAAAAAATGCTCTGGAATCCTTGTATCAAGGCCTAACACGTAATTAAAAAATAAATTTGAATTTCTATTTTTTTTGTATATTTATTTTAAGTTTTAAATTTTTAAATGGCCGCCATCTTGAAACAAAATGGCGGACCAAGCTGGTCAACGAACTCGGTCGAGACATTAGTGACCTTAATACACACAATTAGTTTCATCAAAATCGATTTATAAATACGGACGTTATCGTATGACATAGGTCAGATATATATATATATATATATATATATATATGGATATATCTATATATATAAATCAACATTTGAGCGGAGGGTGGTTTTGGGGTCTGGGGGTCATGATCGGTGAAAATGTATCGAAATTTTCCGGAACTGCTTTCCTCCGAACGGCTGCAATAGGTAGCTTTATACTTTTTAGTATTGAAAGCTACCTAAAACACATTTCTTGTTATCAAATAGTTATTAAGAAGTGGGGTTACTGCACAATCTTTATTTTTTCCCCAGATTGGGGGCATAAAACATAGGTCTATATCTGAACAAGCAATTTTATAGGAAGCTACTACAGTATTATCTTTATTTTTTACAGAAAAAATGTGAAAATGCTACTTTCAAGGTTCCATATGTCTATAAAATGACATGTTTAAAAGAAATCCAATGTTAAATATCTTCTTTAAAAAAGAAAACTATTATTATTATTCTAGTATACATGAAAGATAACAAAACATTTAAAGCAATCTTTTGAGGAATAGGTATGGCTAATATGACACACAATGCAATAAATAAATAAAAAATCAGAATATTTATCCTCAGTGTTGAATTTAGACATTTTTCTCCGGGAGGGATTTCTGTGGCTCCGAGGGGACATTATAGAGTTCTGGAGGTGAAATTGTACTTTTTGACCATTAAAAGCATAAAATCTCAAATCTTTCAAGGGGGGGGGGGAGAAAGATTTGAAGGGCTATCCCTTGATTTCAACACTGCTTGCTCTCCCCTTCCCTGAATATTCAATTTAAAAAAATGTTAAACTTATATCGGAAAACATACAAAAACACATTTGCATTTATTATCTCAAAACATTCACTGCTGTAGTTTTGGGATGGTCAATAGCAACGCACACCTGACAATGTTTAAATTTCAGTTTTCAAAAATTGCATTTTTGTTAATCACTTGGAGTAAATAAAGTAATTTGAGTAAAATAAATTATGAAGAATAATAATTAAATTTCAGTTTTAAGAATTAATTTTGAGCTGCCTGTATTAAAGCAAAACAAATTAAATGTTTAATTGCTTTACATAATTTGTAAACTTATTTTTGCATGGATTTAGGGAGAAAGTAAATTAACAATTTAATTAATAAAGAGAATTATGAAAACAAACTAGTACATAACAATATAGTTAGTTGTTTTTTGAATTCTAGAATAAGAAAAAATAATTATTAATGCAAAGTGCATAAAATTTTCAATTATTAAATTCTTCATCTACAAAATACTTCGCTAGATTTTCTATCATTGGTAACAAAATTTGATTTAAAAACTAGATACTAATGAATATTTCATAATATTTATTTTTTAAAATATAACCTAATGATGTTCCATCAAATCTGTCAAAATATATTATCTTCAATATTTAGTTAAACTAACATAAATAATTACTCTCACTTCAAAGAACTGTAAGTAAACAAACCAAATTATAACCTTGATAATATTGTTAAAATACATTTTGGATCATTTCAACATTAATAAATTATTATATATGCAGCTTAATAATTATTAAGCATAGCAAATTATAACCTTCATAATATTGTTAAAATATATTTTAGATCATTTCAACATTAATAAACATTAAATAAATTATTATATATGCAGCTTAATAATTATTAAGCACAGCAAATTATAACATTGATAGCATCATAGATAATACATTTTAGATTATTTCAATATTAATAATATTAATTCAAATAAATTATATATTCAACTTATCTGATAAGTTACTTTAGTTTTTGTTGAATTTGATTTTTTTTTAGTCTGAATGATACTTTCTTAAAATATCAGATTCCTTGAAGGGAGGGGCGAGGGGTAACTGCTATCCTCTACCATAACACTTATACATTTAAATGTATTAGTGTTTACATAAAACACAAGTGCTTATGGAAGTTTATATAAAACATAACTTACACACTTGCATAAAACTACACAAATTAATTAACTACAAGTTGTGTTTTTAGATTGATCATTTAACAGCATTTTATAAATTAAAAAGCTAATAGCAAATAAACCTTCAGTTAAAAAATTAAAGGAATTAAATTATGAAAATCAATTTTTGTATTGAGAATGGACATAGCTTTAACTGATTCTCTCTGATACAAATTGATTTTGTTGGAAAAATAACTTGATATGAAACAACATTAATAAATACACAACAATGTAATTTTGAGAAAATGACTTACTTACAAGCATCATACTTACAAATATTACTGAAGATTCATGCCTTGTAGTAATCGACAGGTATTCGCATAGATATTGAGAAAAGTAGTGTTCGATTAAAAGCAATCTGTAATTTAAAGAAAAGATTATAATAATCATAATAAACTGATAAAAACAACAAGTATTTTTACTTTTATGTTAGCCAGATACTAGTGATAGATATATATATATATATATATATATATGTTAAAAGGGCACCAGTGATATATATACATGCATATCTATCACTGGTGCCCAGCTAACATAAAAGTACCAAACAACATAAACAATGTAAAATATATTTAAAAATCCTTCTTTATTATGTAACAAACTCAATATACATTGAAAAACTACATATAAGTCAATTACAGTCAATCATACAAGTTAATATACTTTATGGATGGACATTATATTTACCACAGTTCCTGCTTGACAAATTTGGAAGCAAAAATAGCACAAGTCCAAGGCCCGAATTCAAATTTCTTGCAGAAGATCACAAATGATAGCGACTTACTAAACTGTAAAACTACACATACGTGATCTCCTGAGAGCAATAAAATATACATTTCCTGGCACCAGTAGATTCACCAGACAATCTCCCTTGCACCGTTCATAGATTTTGAAAGTTTTAAAACTTTTTCTGAAAAAAAATTATGAAGTTTTCCAACTGAAACCATTCTTTGTTGTGAAAGGGGGGGGGGGGTTACAAAAATTCATGTAATGTACTACAGATTAGTTATGAAAGAAAATTTTAAAAAATAAACATGTAATAAAACTTTTAAAATAATAAGGAATGGTTTAATAATTAGCAATAATAAGTAAATGTAAAAACTGTTTACTTAAAAACATGTTTGTTACTTTTAACAAAAGTTAAATTTTATATTTGTGTAGTTACCATATTAGATTGAGTTGTTGTTTTTTTTTTTTTTTTTTGTTTTTTTTTTTTTTGTGGGGAGAGGGCTAAGAAACTAAATACAATCTAAAATCTCTGCAATATTTTAGATATATATTAGGATGGATTCATTGAAAAAATTAACACATTTAAAACTGATAAATAACAATGCAAATCAATGGCCAGTCAATTATATGACAGTAACAGAGAAAACTGAGAAGTTAATTAAAAATGAATTATATGGCTAAAAATTTATTGGTACCAGTTTTAAGATAAAGTTAACAATTGCCAGTAACAATATTAAATAAATACCTGAAATAAATCAAAGTATTTCCTCACAAAAAAAGACATTACTGTACATTATGCATTACGATCGTACTATTCTAATTTTTATTCATATACTGTCAATTTTTTTTTTTTAAATTCATGCCTATGAAACAAGGTAAGTTTTGAAATAAGTAACGTAACTAACAATTAACAAATGAACTGGTAGCATAGTATATAAATACCGGAAGATAGTACTTAAAGAATTTATGAATACATAGCTTTATAAAGAGTTTGGTAATATAAAAAGTAACATAGCGAACAAATGAATTTTAGTAGTGTAGTACGTAAATACATGAAGATAGTAATTTACGAATACATAAAAGAAACTTCTACAGTTATGAAGCAATGTAGAGAAACATTAAAAATATCTGAAAAATATTACATACCATTGGTTTGTAAATCCCTTTTTTATTTTAAATCTTCATCAAAATATTCATCTGTCGTCTGCTTCATCAAACTTCGTCCATTTTTTAAAATGGCGGAATAAACAATTATGAAGCACGCTGATTGGTTAGGTCTTATATTTTCACGCCTGAAATGCCAACGCTTAGACCACGCCACGCAGACCACAGAGACCTTCTTAAATCCTCTTATACCTGGACCTGACAGACCACGCAGACCTGATAAGCCATAGTGTAAACGCAGCATAAAACAACGTCACACCGTTTTAACTCAGTATCTGAGGTTACTTTTTAAAAAACACTTAGAGGTAGAATGTTTACTTCTGCTCCAGTGTCCAATTTGAATGTCACTGCTGGATCATTGACAAGCAAAGTTTTTGTCCATTCTCTTAAAGTGGATGTAGAATGAACTGACCGGACCCTTGACACATTCACAGAGTTCACAAAAACATCTCCTTCTGAGTCACTGGCATCAGTATTAAATTTTACTTCCTGAACCGACTTGAATTTACAAGCGTTAGCGAAATGATTAAATCGATTGCACTTGAAACATCTTTTACCATATGCTGGGCGCTGGTTCTTACGATGCTTACGATTGCACTCTCTGCAAAAGAAATAATCAGCACTAGAAGTAGGATTTTCTGTGTCCCCTCTCAGAGTATCTCTAGCTGTTTTTCTGGATCTCATGGCTGTCGGCCAACTTGGTTTCAGAGCGTCCCTGTGTAGGAAATCAACACTTTGACCCTGCACCGTCTGAGCTCTGTGTTTACTTAATTCAGCTGCTTTCCCGATCTCGATGGCTTTAGATAAACTGAGATCAGTTTCCCGAAGCATTCTCTCTTGAAGGCTTACGTCAGTCACACCTACAACAATCCGATCTCTAACAACAGAATCCGACTGGTCTCCGAATTCGCACGATTTTACTAGTTTCTGTAGATCCGTCACAAATGAATCAAAAACTTCTCCTTCTTGCTGCTTTCTATTGTCGAAGAGGAATCGCTCCACTGCAATGTTTTTCTTGGGCGTCGTATATATTTCAAACTGTTTAATTACAGCTTCATAGCTCTTTTGTTCTTCGCTGGTCAGATTAAACGTATTAAACACTTCTACTGCATTTTCTCCTGCAGCGCTCAGAAACAAAGCAAGCCTTACATCAGAATCTTTCTCATCTTTACCGGATGCTTTCAACCATATTTCAAACAACTGTTTGAATCTTCGCCAATTCTCTGTCACGTTGCCGTCAAAACTTAGGCCTTGTGGTGGTCGACAAAATTCCATCTCTTAACAGATGCTTAAAAGCAATATACGTATACTATCAACTTTAAAGTTCACAAATAAACTACGACTACGCCATGTTTTATGTTATTCAATTAATTATAAATAATTAAGACAATCATTCATCAATGTATTAACTTTACTAGCACCGAGCATCTTACACACGTTGTTTACTCCACGCTAGCTTCTAGCAGCTTAACTCACTTCAGTTCAATCTCATGCTGTTGCCAATATATGTTACACTATCAAAGTAAAATTCCCTAGATTTACCTAGATTCTCAAATCACGTGACTTGAAGAAAAATACGGTATTTTGATTGGGTGGCAATAAGCGGCAACCAAGGAGGAAGATACCAGGAGGGGAAAGTAGCGTTAAAACTTTACAATAGTTTTTCTGCCGATAGATGGCGCTGCAGTACTTCCTAGGCGATCCTAGGAAGCTTTCATTTTTTAAATGTTTTTTATGGAAAATTTGAACTTTAAAAAAGTCAAACAAGTAGAAATTTCATTAAATGCAGTTTTATTCATACCATGCATATATTTTTAAAGATATGTTTCGTTTCAATTGCTTCTTAAAACTTTTTTAAATAACAGTTCATTCTGTCCAAAAACAGCAGGATAGTCACTTATTAAAAACCATATATACTTAAAACTCTTTTCTTTGGGAATATTAAATTTATTATTTAAATGGGTTCTTTTTTCTGTTTTTTTCATAACTTATAATCAATAAAATCTGTGTTAGTTGTAGGAAAACCCTACAAATTGCTGTCTACATTGGTAGATTTTCATATTCAATCCAATTCAGCTTAGAATATCATTCAATTGAACAGCAGAGATTTTTTCTGTATTTTCAGTAGATACAAATTTATAATTGAAATTTGATGTGAAAGGGGGGGGGGGGAAGGGCTATAAATTTCTATGCTTAAGAATGCTTAAGAAAGAATGCTTAAAATGTGCTCCTTAGTATGATAAAATTGTGTTAAAGGAAAAAAATTATGAAGGGTCTGGACCAGTTTAGGCCACATGACATCAGAAACATTATTCTGTTCATGAATTTAATTCATTTATAGAGTAAAAGTATTTTAGGGCTTCACTCAAAAATGCAAGTGCAACAACTTTTAGGTAGCTTTCAATACAAAAAAGTATAAAGCTACCTATTGCAGCCGTTCGGAGAAAAGCAGTTCCGAAAAATTTCCGATATATTTTCACCGATCATGACCCCCAGACCCCAAAACCACCCTCCGTTCAAATGTTGATTTATATATATAGATATATCCATATATATATATATATATATATATATCTGACGTATGTCATACGATAACGCTCGTATTTATAAATCAATTTTGATGAAACTAATTGTGTGTATTAAGCTAACCAATGTCTCGACCGAGTTCGTTGGCCAGCTTGGTCCGCCATTTTGTTTCAAGATGGCGGCCATTTAAAAATTTAAAACTAAAATAAATATACAAAAAAGTTAAAAATTCAAACTTATTTTTTAATTACGTGTTAGGCCCTGATACAAGGATTCCAGAGCATTTTTTGGTTTACCTATATCTTAAAAAATGGCTGAGATAGAGCAGTTTGAAATTCTAGGGTGGCTGACATTTTGAAACAAAGCAGCACATTAACGCGATTACTCGCAAATTATTTTCTTTCATTGTTGTAATAATTTTCCCAATCATACGCATAAAACGATATATTCATATCCGTTAGCGCCAAAATTGGCGACATTGGCGACAAAATTGGCGACATTTGGCGAAATATCGCCAAATTTGGCGAGCAAAATAAGTCTTCATAAATGAAGCCAATTTGGCTATTGCTCAATAATTTGGCGAAATTTTTATTCAAATTCAGTATTAACGAATCTTTTGTAAACGTTTCTTTGCATTTTAACTTGCTGTTTTCGTGTAACATTAGCTAAAATTTTAAAACGAAGATATAGGAAAGCTACCTTTTCCTCCCGGTACAGGCAGGAAGGACTTTTTCTTTTTTAAATGCCTCGTCCCGTCATATCTCGAGTGATTAAGGATTTATTTTAACAGTTAAATTTCCTGAAACTACTTGATCTATAACTTGTAGTAAAATAAGTGAAAAATGTAGTCTGAAGATTTAGTAATTTCATTTCTATTATAAATCTAATTAATATTTCAGTATTTTTTATGTACAGAGTTGAATAATGAAATATTTAAAGCTAAATATTTAAATCAAATATTTAAACTGCATTAAAAACAATAGATTTTTAACAAATTGTTTCACTTAAAACATTGTCTTTACTTGAATGGGGAGAGCTTGAACACCACAAGCCCCTCCTTTGTACATCTAGAATAATTCAGGATTTATTTTAAAATTTAATTTTCCTGAAACTTTACTAGATATATTACTTCTAGTAAAAAGTAAATGAAAAATGTAGTCTGCTGATTTACTAATTTCATTTCTACTATAAATCTAATTAATATTTCAGTATTTTTTATGTACAGAGTTGAATAATGAAATATTTAAAACTAAATATTTAAATCAAATATTTAAAGTATATTAAAAACAATAGATTTTTAACAATTTGTGTCTCTTAAAAAAAAATTTTCTTTATTTGAATGGGGAAGGCTTGAGCCCCATAAGCCACTGCTTTTTATATCTACAGTAATTAAGGATTTATTTTAAAAGTTAATTTTCCTGAAACTCTGCATGAAATATTACTTGTAGTAATTAGTAAGTGAAAAATGTTATCTGCAGATTTACTAATTTGATTTCTTCTATAAATCTAATTAATTTTTACAGTATTTTTTCATCATTAATTTGTATGATTGCCAGATTATAAAATATGAAAAGCAGAGTTTAAAAAATATTAATATTGCTTAATATTAAAACGGTTATTGTTATTAACCAAATGAAATTTATTAAAACAGCTATTTAGAAAAATACTGTTCTTATTAGATTCATGTAAGAACAATTTAATAATTTAATTTGATTAGTTAGCTTTTCAGTTGAACCAAAAGATTTAATGTTACATAGATAAAAGAGTAGTTACAACTGACAAATTATAAAACTACATTTAAAACTGAATTCTATTAGTTAGAGGTATTTGTAACCAAATATCTATAAGTTTATTTATTTATTTTTGTGCATGGAATGAGATGTGTGTGTGGGGGGTGGGGGGGGGGGAGAGCCCTAAAAATTTCATATTAATTAAAGAAAAAATGTTTAAAATGCGCTCCTTAGTTTGATAAAACTGTGTTATATATCTACCCTATATATATATATATATATAAAATCCTAATGAAACGAATTTGTGAAACGATTTTATGAAACGAATTTATGAAACGATTTTATGAAACGACTGATTAAACGACTGATTATGTTTCAGGGCTATTTTTAATAAAATATTAAACGCTTGATGGTGAAATTAATACCAATTGTCCATAAAAATCCGCGGATGTCAAAACTGGTAATAGAATTTTGAAATTGGAATTAGTTTTCGAGATATTAATTTTTTTCTAATTTTAATGACATTTCTGTAATGATGGCAACTAATTACTCAGTTTTTTTTTTGACAAAAAAAGGAAAAAATCAAAAAGGATCCCGATAGGGATTATTGATTTCTTTTTATTCATCATTTTCAAATTGAAATTAAATTAATCTTTTATTTCAATCGATAATGAAGACAAGATTGTGATTAAATTATGTTTTTCAGGAAAATTTGAAAAAAAAAAATCACATTTCTATCGTCAGGATTCAATCGTCTGTCAGCATTTAATTTAATTTATAAACTGAAAATATTTTGAATAAATTCGTCCAAATGACGTCATTTATGTAAACGCAAAAGGAAGGAGCAAAAAAATATTTATACAATTTGTTTAGCGTAAAATGTCATTTATCCTATTTTATATATAATCAGAAGTAATTTGTATAGAAAAACAATAATAATATGCATATAATTAAAATACGCATATAAACAAAAAAATCGTCGAATTTGTTTCCATGGCTGTTAATGTCATTTGGCACCAAATCTCACTTTCTGATGCCCGAATTGCGCCAAGCTTTTTAAAAAAGCGTCAAGACCCCTATAATAGAAAAGCACCAAAAGCTCATTGGGTTTGTTTTCATAACTTTTGGCAACAAATCTATGTGTATTAACGAATCTATCCCTTTTCGAAGCTCGAATTACGCCAAACCTAAAAGCAAATGATCCTATACTGGAAAAGTACCCGATTTTCTTATGAACAATATTCAAGTGACATAACAAGGTGTAAAATTATCGCGGATAGCAAATTTGTTTAAATATGTCATCAATTGATGCCAAATAAATGCATGCATGCATGCACAAAATATTTAGGTAATTTTGTATGATAAATAATTATTAGAAAATTTGTATATACATATTAATTAAAATAAATAATTTACATATTTAAAATAACATGAAAATGTGCATGATGGTGCACTAAAATAGAGAGAAAATTAAAATCTGTTACTGAAAATGTCTTTAACAGTACTTTTCAATACCGTAGTTCTTAATGTTATTCACAAGCAGATGGAATTTTTCTCATCCTTAAACACAAAGGAAGAATAGAATACAGATCGTTGTTATAAAAGTCCGAGAGGTAGCCACAATTTAAACCTAACCATTTTATACAAGCTGGTTTTCAAGTTGTAATTGATTTTACTTATCAATCCCGAAAACAGTCGTCAGTTGTCGTAACAGCTGTGTATGAGGCCATGGTAATCAAAAAATGCCCCATTAAAACGTTAAAAGCATGGCAACCCAATTACAGATTTACCAATATGTTTAAAACAAAGCACGCTGTCATGTTTTTAGAGGCTTCGAAGTCTGAGCGGGGGTTGGCGAACGTATGCTCGCAGGGGGTAGGCCCCCTAGTATATATATATATATATATATATATATATACTAATAAAAGAAAGTTTCGCTCTGTGTGTGTGTGTGTGTGTCTATCTGTGTGTGTGTGTGGTGTGTCTGTTGGCGATGGCTAGGAAAATCTAGCGTACCTAGAAGGCTGGAAATTTAGGTGTGGATAGTCCAAGGTCTGGCCATGTGCACCTGAGCCTCAGAATTTTAATATTTTGATAATTACCCAAGATATTAATTAGTTTCTCATTAACCATCGCTTCTAAAATGCCATATTTTTCTGAAAATGGTGCAAAAGAAATGTGAAACCGCAAAATGAGTTGTGTGTTGGGAGAGGGAAGAAAGATTTTAGGTTTACTGGAAAAAGGTTAAGCTACCACAATGACTTTTAACTACGCCTTTTCGACACATGTCAAAATAACAGAAACTATTAGGTCTTTCAACACGAAAATTTGCAGATCTATAAAAACAAACAATCGCAAATTCAAAAAGTCAAATTAAAAAAAATTCCATCCGCAACTTTCAGAAATATTAATTAGAAATGTTTAATTTTTCGAGCAATTGAATCTTGCAATGATCAACACGTTTTTTGATAAAAATTTGAACCGTCGCGTCGCGTCGCAGGTGTCTCGATTTCGATAATGAAACCGCAAAGAAAGAGGTACTACGAGATTTTTTAGGTGACTCAAATTAACAATTCTAATTAAGCTACGATTTTAAAACCTTTCGAATCCTCTCTGTTTCCACATTTGTAAAAATTAAGATTATCCGATTCTTATAACCGAAGATATTTATTATTTCGCATTAATTTGACCGCAGAAAAAAAAAATAACGTGTTTCTTTTTCTTTCTTTCTTTTTTTTTTTTTTCTACGAGCAAGCATAGCAGACAAGATGTCCGTTATCTCTTGAATAAAGAAAGATACAAAACAAGTAAATAAAAATTTGGAATGGTGCTATTAGAAGGTGTATAAAATTATTAAAAATCTTCGATTTTTTTTATTGGAAAAGGCCATGTGCACCTGAGCCTCAGAATTTTAATATTTTGATAATTAGCCTAGATATTAATTAGATTCTCATTAACCACCGCTTCTAAAATATCATCTTTTAAATCAAAATGGCGAAAGAAACGGACAGGCGCATTGGATTTGCAACCGGAAATGAACGAATTCGAAATTATTTAACTAATTAGCGAATTTTAAGAAAACTAATTGAGATATCAAATTGAAAATTTCTGAGCAAATGTAAAAAAATATTCTGTATCTGATTATGTGATTTTTGAAAAATTCCGTTGGTAATTTTTTTTAATTTACGCAAAAAACTGCCAAAAATCTGTCGGCGCCAGTCAAAACGATCTGAGAAATTTTCAGACAGGGATCAGCTTTCATTAAAAACTGAACTACAAAGAGATCTGTTTCTCTGGCCGACACCTCTCATTTAGTTTGCGAAAATGAAAGGAAATAATTGCCAAATTTTACTAATGAACAAATATTTAGGTAACTAATTAAGATATAGATTTGAAATTGAGGTCGGGAAGGGGGTGTCATCTGCCGGCTATTTTAGCGTAGCGTCTTCGTTATGTTCTAATTATCAGAAAAATGTAATTCTTCTTTTAATGATCGCGTTAATGTACGTGACGGTGGTTCTCTTGAACAAATTATTCATTATATTTGCGGGTATGGGGAGGGAGGGGGTTAACGCCTTTCTCTGAGATTGTAATTATCTCGGGCCCGGGCAACGCCGGGCGGGTTAGCTAGTATATATATATATATATATATATATGAAGGGTCTGGATCAGTTTGGGTCCTGTGACATCACAATTATTATTTTATCCACCAATTTAATTCATTTGTAAAGTGAAAACTATTTTGGAACTTCATTCAGAAGTGCAAGATATATATATATATATATATATATATATATATATATATATATATATATATATATATACTAATAAAATAAAGTTTCGCTCTGTGTGCCTGTCTGTGTGTGTGTCTGTTGGCGATGGATAGGAAAATTTAGCGCACCTAGAAGTCTGTAAATTTAGATTTAGATAGTCCAAACCCTCTCTTGGTGCACCTGACCATCAGAATTTTAATATCTTGATAATTAGTCTAGATATTAATTAGATTCTCATTAACCATCGCTTCTAAAATGACATCTTTAAAATCAAAATGGCGAAAGAAACGAATCGGCGCATTGCATTTGCAAGTGGAAATGAACTAATTCGAAATTATTTTACTAATTAGCGAATTTTAAGAAAACTAATTAAGATATCAATTTGAAAATTTCTGAGCATATGTTAAAAAAAATTCTGCATCCGTCTATGCAATTTTTGAAAAATTCGACCGGTATTTTTTCTTAATTTACGCAAAAAACTGCTAAAAATCTGCTGGCGCCAGTGAAATAAATCCGAGAAAGTTTCAGACAGGGATCTGCTTTCATTAAAAACTGAACTACAAAGAGATCTGTTTCTCGGGCCGATCCCTCCATTTAGTTTGCGACAATAAAAGGAAATAATTGCCAATTTTTACTAATGAACAAAAATTTAGATAACTAAGATATAGATTTGAAATTGAGGATGGGAAGTGTCATCTGCCGGCTATTTTAGCGTAGTGTCTTCGTTATGTTCGAATTATCAGAAAAATTTAATTATTTTTTTAATGATCGCGTTAATGTAGATTCAGGTGGTTTTCTGGAACAAATTATTCCTTATATTTGCGGGTATGGGGAGGGAGGGGGCTAACGCCTTGCATTGAGATTGTTATTATCTCGGGCCCGGGCAACGCCGGGCGGATAGCTAGTATATATATATATATATATATATATATATATATATATATATTTGCTTCTCTCATAAGTGCAATTTAAAAATTCCATTTGGTTAATTAGCTGTGCAAATAAATCAAAAGATTTTATTGATTACAAATTATGAAAAAAAAAATAAATAGGAAAAAGCATTGCAGAAGCAGTCTAAGCTCGCCTAGGACGTACCATAGCGCCATCCATCGTGAGAAAAACTGTTTTATAAACTTTAACCTCAGTCTATTCGGGTTTCCCCTCGAGGTTTCTTCCTCCGTGGCGGCAACATAAGTCACTCTGTCCGCATAAATGTTTCCAAATTTATTGGTAAAAATACACAAACCGAAAAAAGGCAAGGCTTATTAGGAAAAAATCGAAATTATGTGTAGCTCCGCCCTAAATCCATTCCCTTTTTCCTTATCATTTTTTATATATATGTATAAATATTTACGTGTGATACCCGTCGCAGAACTTGAAGCTAAATAAATATACTATATAACGTGATCAACCATAAGCAATATTTAAATATGTGTACTTTTTATTATTATTATTATTAAAAAAAAAAAAAAAAAAAAACATTACTTTCACAGAATGAGGTATGGGTATGTTTTTTAACTTTTAAGAATATATACAATAGTTTTTTACTAAATTTTTTACTGAAAGAAATTGTAAAAAAAACTACCAAATTATAATTATTTAGTATCCTTAAAACATTTTTTAAATTCATGAAATACGGTGCAATGATTTTTATGAAAAGAAGCTTTTTGCTGTATTCAAAAATTAGATATTTTTCTCAAATATTATTAATACAATTTACACCTGTATTCAAATTGTACGGCGAAGACGATGCTCCGCCTACTTTATATAGCTAGATTTTCTGCACTGTACTTTTATTCTGAACGAATACATATCATAATGACGATGGGCGCAGTTTAAATATAAAAAATTAGCGAGGGCGGAGTACAGATGTAAAAACATATTAATAGGTTTCTGGCGTATAATTCGTAAATTAATACTGATAGCTTGTATACTTTGGGAAATTTATTGTTCACTAAAGAGTAATTTCTGAATTCATATTTAATACTTGGAAATTTTTCCAGAGAAAATTTCTCACGCCTTGCATTCATAATATTCAAATTTTAATTGCGTAATAGGCGTATAGCCAACATAGTGAAAACATAGTTCAGCCAACATAGTTCCAGGCTGAGTATCGTTCCCAAGTGGTTCAGTTGGTAGAACGTCAGTGCGCTAATCTGATGACCCGGGTTCGAGTCCCGGCTTGGGTACTTTTTCACTATGTTGGCTATACGCCTATTAAGATTCCAATAGAGATGCTGAAATCTGCAAATGATTTTTCTATTCGAATTCTAAGAGGCTCGATGACAAAATAAGCAATGCCCTTAGCTGGAGTAAATAACAACTGTAAGTCCATGTGGTGATCATTTATTAGCCATATAGGTTTTCCAGAAACGAAATGGAGGTGCGAGTTTACTATTTCCGAACCTCCCCTCCCCCTCCCCCGTTAACCAAACAGGTGCTTGAAAACAATATCTCCCATCCTTTTACTTTCTTCTTCCATGTTCATTCATGTCATGACACATGTCAGATTTATCACTCTCTCATGTTTATTCTCCGAAAAACACAAAAGAGTAAAAAAAAAAAAAAAAAAAAAAATCCCTTATTCCCTACATTTTGGAAAAATATTATTAGTCTTCTGAAAATTCACTAGAAATAGAAAATAATTCCCTAAATCCCCAAGTAGACTTGCTTTTCTTCACTAGCCCTTCAATGACAAACTCCCTCCCTATGAGGAGGGATCATTCCATTTTTTTAGCAGGTAGGGAAAGGTAGGGAGTGATCGCGGCGTGCGGTACTAAGGGAATGAATGTAGTAGGATCACGGTATTTGCCTCGTATTGATATTTTGATTAATCCTGTGCTATGTCTGATGATTTTATAACCAAAAGGACTTTTTTAAGGCCAACTTCGACTAATTTTGAGGGGGGGGGGCACAAACGACACAATTTTAAGACAGTTTAAAGTTAAATAATTATGAAATCGAATACGAAAAAATTTCAATAATATGGCTTTAGATACGTTACGTACTTTTATTTTTCACCAATTTTAAGATAGTTTAAAGTTAAAGAATTATGAAATCGAATACAAAAAATTTTTAGAAATCTGCTTTAGATACATTACTTTTATTTTTCGCCAAAAAAGCAAAACTTAGCTAAATCCTGATCCAATTGCATTTCTGTAGTTATATAATTTTACCAAGGTGACGCTATCACTGCAGCTTAACAAGATAAAATTAGTGAGATTTCAATTTTTAAAATCCGATTTCATTTTTTTTTAAAAATTATTTCTTTTATTTTATTTAATAACCAAATTATAAATAAAACATAAAACAAAAATGATATCTTCAATGTTTCGCTAATGTATTTTAATTTGAAATTGATAGAGGGAGCCACCATTTCAATTGACTCTCTAACTTTTCCCACCTGCTAAAAAAAATGGAATGATCCCTCCTCGTAGGGAGGGAGTTTGTCATTGAAGGGCTAGTCTTTTCTTCTGCATCAATACAGACCTTCAAATTTTTCTTAAGCCTACGAACCCAACACTATTATTTTAAAATGAACAACCGCAGTAGCAGGTGTTGCTTAATTGATTGGGAGGTCCAAATTAAACATTAGAAAAGTATCTGTTCTATAATTTATAAAATTTATTATTAAATTTGTCTGGTGTGAGATAAAAAAAATTTTTGTTCGTAAATTTTATTAGTTCTCATTATGCAGGATTTTAAGACAAATAAATCCTAACTATTTAAATTTCTCACACAGATTTAGTTTTAAAAACTTTAACCCTTTGAGGGGCGGTGGTATATATTATATACCACCTAATTTTAATCCGATTCAAACCAGAAACTTTTAATTAAATTTTACTTTTTTAACTTTGACGAGAAAAACTTGAAAAATTGCTTATTCTTATTTTGAACAAAATTCTTTCCTAAATTCCGGTGGGAATTCAACGTTACAGGAGCACAAGGGCTTGCCCCTGAAAGGGTTAAATGGCACATCAAGAACAACTCGAACAGGATAGCGTTTGACCTCAATAACAAAATACTTTGTTATTTCAGGATTGAAAATATAACGGAGGAAAATACATTCCTCCGTGGAAAATATAAAATAATATAAATAACGTAATAACGTCAACTTTGAGGGTATTGGCTCCTCAAATTTTTGAGTTAATTCCCAGAATATATTACTGGACATTTCGGAAATAAAAAATAATTATTTAGGTCTACAACCATTGTGATATATTTACTACATACAATAGTATACACAATTATGAGACCTAATATACCTACGTATTTTTTTAATATAAAACTGAATTATGTATTTGTTATTGTAAAAGCCCTGAGTCTGATAAATCCTAGGATTTATCTTTTATTCCTAGCATTTGCCAAACTGAATTGGTAAAAGCCTGAAATATGTTTTTAAACACTTCTGCTTTGGGTTATAGCCGAAAAATTTCGGCCTTTATTCCTTTTGGTAAAAGACCGAAGTGAGGGATGGACCTATCATCTTATCTACGAAGCACTTTGCCTCGTAACTGTTTTGTATTTGCCCCAGATGCAGTCTCACTTCGTGTGAGTAAATCCAGGTGTGAAACGGTTGCAACACTGAATCTAGAATCAGTTTTGCATGGTTTTCTTATTTTGTTGAAAAATGAGAGATAGATTGTGGGAAAAGTTTTATGACTTTTTGTATGAGTCAGTAAATAATACGCCGGAAAACCGCTTTAACAGTTTTTAACAGCGGAAAATGGGAGTGCGAGTGAAATCTATCGTCGAATGCAAAATGTGTATGGCACGGAGTGTATGTCACGCAGATTGCGATGATGTGGATATTTTCGTAGTGAAAGAAGCAGTGCTGTCGATATGCCACGACCTGGTCAAGAGCATGTGTTATCACCAAGGGCCTACAAGGTGACTTTGTCTAACCTATCTGTTACGTCTATATTACTTCTTTTTTTTGTATACTAATTTATATTAATACCATTAAACCATTTCTCAAACCGACTGTAGTGCCACTTTCATTTGGGCGAGCCATATATATATACTGCTCAAAACAATTAAAGGATATTTGAAGTTTTATATAAAATAAAGATATAAACGAAATTTTTTTGCCGAAAATAGAAGAAGAGAATCACAAATGCAAATTTTTCTGGTTTTCAAACTGTGGAGTATGCAAATTTTGAGTTCGACGTCAAAAACGTCGCTTCAGCGGCAGCGAATGAAATTTGACTTTCAACTGGATAAAAGAGAATGAAGACAAGGATGATCGGCATTCAGTGATTGCTTTGTTTCGATGAGTACGATGTCTCAGCGAAGTCATTTGACAGATTCAGAAGCTTGGAGAATTGTTGATAGGTTAGAAGGGGGCCAAACTCAAGCCGAAGTAGCGCAAGCCATTGGAGTGTCACAAAGTGTCATTTCCAGGATCTGGAACCGTTTTTTGGAGAGTGGATGTGCAGGCCAAAGACCAGGGCAAGGTCGTAGACGGGCAACAACGCCCAATGAAAATCAGTATTTAGCGTTAACAGCTCGGAGACACCGAAACATGAACGTTACTCTTCTCCAACAACACCTTCGCTCGGCTACAGGCATCACGATTTCAACTCAGACTGTCCGAAACCGGCTCCATGCTGTAGGTCTGTATGCTCGCCGACCGATGGTATGTGTTAGATTAACATCAAGGCATCGTCGCGACCGCAGGGAGTGGGCAACCGAGCATGTCAACTGGAGGAGAAATGAATGGAGCAATATTCTGTTTTCTGACGAGTCCCGTTTTTCTATGCATCCGGTTAATAGGCGTATTTTCATCTGGAGGGACCGTGGCAGTAGGAATAATCCTGCGTTCGTGCACGAAAGTGTCAGATTTGGCGGTGGAGGAGTGTTGGTGTATGGTGGCATCTCCATTGACGGGCGCACTGACCTCTACATCATACGAGATGGAGCTCTGACTGGTCGCCGATATAGGGATGAGATCCTCAGACCTATTGTAGTCCCTGACGCTGCAGCAATCGGAGATAACTTCATTTTAATGGACGATAACTGCAGGCCACATCGTGCAAACCTGGTGGAGGATTTCCTTTCCGAGGAAGGAATCGTTCGAATGGAATGGCCAGCGTGTTCTCCAGACATGAATCCAATCGAGCACGTTTGGGACGCTCTAGGATGACGAGTTTCTGGCCGCCAACAACCCCCACAAACTCTCCTAGAACTGGAAAGAGCTCTTCTGGAAGAGTGGGGCAGAATACCCCAACTCGTCATTAATAGCTTCATTGAGTCCATGCCTCAAAGGTGTTCAACGTTGCTGGCCGCCCGTGGAAACCATACCCCCTACTGAAAATGATTTTCTTTGAAGAAAACACCTTTTCTTATTCTTTTTTTCTCATATGCACAAATTGTGTTTTTTTCCTTTTGTACACAAATGCGCAATAAAATGCATTTTTTTCTGCCAAACATGTGTAATTTATTCTCATATAACCTACTATGTCTGTCGACCATGTATCAATCAGCTAAAAAGTTTCCCAGATACAAAATCCACCTAAAACTGCAATATCCTTTAATTGTTTTGAGCAGTGTATATATATATATAGCTTTAAATAATCTTAATTTTGTGTGGTGGAAAAAAGGGAGGAGTAGAGGAATTTGGAGGAGAGATTTAGATAAAATTTTAAGTAAATCTGTAATACGTCGAATTGCAGATGATATTTTATCCGTGAAAGGGTGTTGGGGGGGGGGGGACAATCTTCTTTAATTCAAGATACATTTTTCAGAAAATGGAAACTGCTGTACGATTTTTAAAAAATGAATGTTTATGCCGGAAAACTTCATGCTTTTTAACACTTTCCAACATAGTTGAAAAGTATTTATGAATTCGGTTTGTCTCTCTGTCCGTGCTCTAACTCACGTAAATATATGCGGGTTGTCATGCAATTGAAATATGTTATTGAGATTTACTATAGAATGATCGGTTTGGAAAATGAAGTGTGTAGTATTTATGTTTTTTTTTTTTTTTTACAGGGACACTCAAAAGAATTCCGTTACATTACGTTCTACGGGGAAAAATTATTTGCGATTTATTTTAATGATGTTTCACAATTTCAAACATATTGAAATTAATATATATCACTGAGGTGCACTGCAAGAGGCTTATTATAGAAAATGGTGTGCATAGCACTTATAGTTCTTTTCCAGGCACGCTCAAACGAATTCCGTTATATTACGGTCTATGGAGAAAAATCGTTTGCGGTTTATTAACCATTGGGAAAATGGTTGTTATTTTCTTTCGAGAATGGACCTCTTGGCGTCGTCACTTTATTTTTTAAGCATTTTTAATGAAATTCTGTAACTTGAGAAGAATTTTTAACGAAATTCTGTAACTTTAGAAGAATTTTTCTTTGAATAGGCAATAGAAATGCATAAAATCGTTACAAAAATGTCAAAGTTACAAAAAGGATAGATGCAAACTATCAGAAATGAAAAAAAGCGGAATTCAAAAACTGATGTTGGATGAGAAATCGTCTTATAAAGCAAAAAACGTGGTCTTCAACTTTAATTTCCGCAAAATATCTTTAGCTCTGACATCAGTCTAAACAAGAGTTAAAGTTATTGTAGGAAGGACCCGACAAAATATTAAGGTATATATTAAGGATAGGGTATAGTAATGGAAAATGCGTTTCAATAACTGCGTGATGGTTCAAATAATTAATATTTTTAATTAATTTGATTTTTTTTTTTAAAGCTTTTGGAACATTCTCCCAATGGCTGTTGTAATTTGTTAAATTACATTTTTTTTAAAGCTTTCAGAACATTTTCCCAATGGTTGTTGTAATTTTTTATTAAATTACAATTTTTTTTATTTTAACCCTCTGACAGTCCAGCTAAAGGGCTAAATTGTAATGTTGTTTTCTCTGCATTTTATTTTAAATGGTAAAAAAAGGTGTTTATTCCAAAATTACCTAAAAAACTGAATTATATATATGAATGTAAACCTTGAATCTATCAATCATAACTCAATATATTAAAACTGCATTATATTTGTCGAATTATATAAATTTTAAAATTGCTTGTATTGCAGTGAAACCTGGAGCTTAGTGAACGTATTAACACGGGCTTGTCAGTCAGAGGGTTTTAATAATGTTCTACTATTTCAAACATATTGAAATTGATATATAATATCACTAAGGTGAATTACAAGAGGTTTTACTATAGAATATTGTGTGTATCGCATTCATTTACAGGAAAACACAAAATAATTCGGTACTGTATGTTAACAATAATTGCTGGAAGTGCATTTACAGTTGCTGTGAACGCGATTTTGAATTTAACTCATTTTGTGTCTATTATTTGGTCTGTAAAAATTCTATAGATCATATACAGGGCAACACAAAAGTTTTCGAGTACATTTCCGTCTATTGACGGAAATTCCAGAAGGAGAATTTTAAACTGTGTGACACGTTTCCTAACTGAACTAAAGTTTAGCTTTCTTATTCACCCATAATGTTAATATATACAAATTTATAGATCATATACAGAGCTGCACAAAAGAATTCGGATATTTATCCGAATAGTGTTCGTAATTCCTGAAATTGGGTTTTTAAATATGTTATGATTTTTTTCCAAATTGTGCACTTCGATATCAACTCTCACCTTATTAAATGGTGAAACCATTTCACCTTATTAAAGATTTGTAAAATTATTTTGGAAGTGTTGGAAAGTGTTACATAATCTATGCTTGACGCACGATTTTTCGTTCTTGTTACATGCACAATGTGAAAATATACAAATATATAGATAATATACAGGGCTGATTATTTTTTCTTTCTTTTCTCTCTTTTTCACTACAATCTTAAAAGGATAAAACATATCAGAAATATATTTATTTATTTATTTATTATTTAAGAAAAATCTTTGTTTTTGAGAATTTTTGACATTGTGTTGAATAGTTTAAGAAAAGCCTTTTCGTTTATTTATTTACTTTTTTTTATGTTTTCTTAGAGTTTTCACAATTCTTATCTGTGTGTGTTGTAGACATAAACTCAACTAGCTCCAAGTTCTTCATTTAAAATGTATAGAAATAGCAAAATAGTCGCAAATTATTAAATGAGTATGTATTCTCGTAGAATTTATTTATTTATTTTTACTTCGGTTTTCCGTGTTTAGATTTTTTTTCTTTTTTTCTTTCTTTTTTTTCTTTTTTTTTCCGTGTTTAGATGTCTTTTTTTTCCGTGTTTGCGTTGTTTTCAAATGGTATTTTTGGCGAGGGTCAGGTAATTTCCAGGCGAATTACTTATATTTTTATAAATTCTAATTGTGTTTTGTTCTAAGTCTCTAATTTTATTGAATCTGCATGCTATCACCGATGAGTATTACCTTAAAAGGAAAAAAAAGTTGGGGGGGGGGGGGCTGAAAATGCAATCTGAAGTAATTACTTAATCACAAATTTCATAATCAGAAAATCAAAAATATATTATCTTTGTTATATTGACAGTTAATGAAACTTTCTTTCTCTTTTTTTTTCGCTTCTCTTTATGAAGATTATAATTTTATAATAAACTAGCTGCTACGCTCGCTGCGCTGGTCGGTTTCTACAAATGAACCTTGAATCAAACGAAATATATCGTTTAATTTGACGTTGTATTTGAAAGCAATCTATATTTACCTGGAATATCCTTCCACATTACTGAAAAATGACGTGATTGCGCTATTATATTTTCTAATGTGCAGTCAAAATTTTAGCTGTTAAGGAGCAACTCTTTTATTTGGTCATTTACAGTTAAGGTTTGCTGAAGAATGATAAAACTATATGCAATATACTAAAACCATCACTAAAAATTGTCGAACTAACAATGCAAACAAATTAACTAACAAAATCCATTCATTAGAAGTTTTTATAAAGGCTAATCTTTGATAATCGGGTTCATTTGATTATAGAACTTTTCCACATAATTCTAAAACTAACAGAACGATATGAAATATACTAAAACCATCCTTACAAATCATCTGCTTAACAATGCAAGTCGCAAAAATACGCCCAGTAAAAACTTTCAAAAAGGCTAATCTTTCGTAATCGGGTTCACCTGACTATATAACCTTCACACATAGCTGTTTGACTAAGCAACGTAGAACAATATGTAGTACATTAAAAAAAAATCCTGAAATAGCATCTAACTAACAATACAATTCTCATCAAAATCTGTCCAGTAGAACTTTTTCAGAAGGCTAATCTTTCATAATCGGAATCAAATATTGAAAAGGCTAATATTTGACGTGGAATAATATGTTATATAATAAAACTTTCCCTAGAAAATTATCTAACAGTGTAGGTTCCATCGAAATCCATTCGGCAAAATCTTTTTAAAAGGCTAATATTTCATAATTGTATTGATCTTATTATAGAACTTCCCGGAATAATTCTATAACTAAGCCACGTAGAACGATATGTTATACAATAAAACTTTCCCTGAAAAATTATCTTACAGTTTAAGTTCTACGAAAATCCATTCAGCAGAACTCGAGTTATAAGCAGACGGAACGAAATTTCATATATGTAGAAGTAAATAGAAGTATATTGCCATTAATATAGTTTGCATTTGAATAAAAAAAAGGTACTTTTCGGTTACCCGGGCGCCAGTGATATATGTACATATATGTATATATTCATACATATAAGTGTATATATATGTATGTATATACATGTATTTGTGTAGATATATGTATATGTATATAGTACATGTATTTGTGTAGATATATGTGTATATATATACATATACAGTGACCTCTCACTTATACAACTTTCAGGGGACTGTAGAAAAAAGTCGTATAACTGAGAGAGTCGTATAAGTGAGAGACCATCTTATTATACAAGTTTCAAACTTCATATGCATTAATTATTTTACCTATATTAAAAACGATAAGTTTTGAGTACTAAGAACAGATTTTAACCAAATTTATAAAATAATATTAAAAAAAAAAAGAACAAAAATCATTTTAAAAAGTTCACAAAATAGTTCACTCACCACTATGTTTATTTTGAAGATTAATAGTTCAGATTTTCTCAAAAAATGAAGTGATATTAGTTTGTCTCTGTCGTCGACAAAAAGAGAAAAGTCTTCTTCTATGTCTAAATAAAGCTTTTAAGCTATTTTGGTAATAATAATTTTGGTGGACATAATTCTTTAACGTATTTAAAGCTGCACTTGCTTCTGAAAAATTTACAACAGCAGTTCTCATCTTTGTCATCCTCCTCGCTCTTGTCTTCATTATTGATGTACTCAATAATTTCTCATTAAATGATTCCCATACGCTCTCAAAATCGGATTCATTTGTTGACCTAGCAGTTTGGTCTTGTGAAAAACCACATTTCCGAAAAAATTCTTAACTGTCCACGATGATACATTTTTCAATGCAGATCTGTAAGATGCATAGCATCTAAAATGGAAATTGCTTTAGCTTCCTTTTTGTTTTCCCGATTAAAAATAAAACGACAAATCAAACTCCTTCTGTAGTTTACTTGAAAAGTCTTTAGAATCCCTAAATCTAATAGCTTTAATCTGTTTGTAGAATTTTCTGGCAAAAATCAAACTTTAATTTGTTGCAGAAATGGTAGACCTTTTACATCTGGATATTATGGACTTTGATCCAGGAAAGTGAATTTTTCAATAACCCTGATTTCTCACTCAGTACTATACAGAGACGTGATCTGCAGGTGGTCATTTGGTTTTTGTTAATCGGTTTTGTTAAATGGCAGGCGCAAGAAAATTCCATACAACCACCTTCCCGCCATAGATTTGATCGTTAATAACACACCAAGGTAGATAAGAAATGTTATTCATTATTGATAAACACTTTAACAATAGTCAAAAGAATAATCGTAAGAAACGTTAATGATTTGTACTTTAATGATTATAAAAATGAATTCTTGAGTGAGAAATGTAAAATCGCCTGAACCGTTTAAAGCGTCCTATAAGTGAGAGAAGCAGTCATATAACTGAGAGAAGTTTAGTATTATTTCCCATAGAGCGTGGACGGGACCAAGAGAATTCGGCGTATAACTGAGAGAGTCGTATAACTGAAAGTCGTATAAGTGAGAGGTCACTGTATATATACAATCACTGGCGCTCGGCTAACCGAAAAGTACCAAAAAATATATATATACTGCAAAAATGTAGTCGTAAACTTAAAAAAACACCTTTTGGCTTAAAATCTCTCATCAAAACTGTTTTTCTTTTTTTTTCTTTTCTTTCTTTTTTTAAAAAATAAAATTAGTAACAGTTTTTTCTTTTATTTTTCCAGATGTACAGCCATTTCAATTCTTTCTGCAACAAAAAAAAGACACCTTTGGGCTTAAAATCAAATTGTTTGGGACAAAAGTAAAATCAAAATCGCCAAAATCAAAAGATACATCGCCAAATATTGTTTCATAGAAATCTTGCCCCTTGAATAATTTTTTAAGCATTACGAACATTCCCAATCATGCTTAAATTAAATATTTTCGTTATTTGAAAAACACAAATTGCACAAATTGTGCCTATTAGTTGCTAAAATCAGTGTAAAAATTGTTTTAAACTCATAAAAGAGCTAAAATCCTACATGTTTCGGCTTTAAACTTAAAGCCATCATCGGGGAAGAAGAACAACACAAACGACTACGGACCTTTTAATTTTCGACACGAGAAAATTGAAATCAACAGCTTGGAAAAATTTAAATAAAATAAGCGGGCGCTCTCTGTTGCCAAAGAGCGAAAAACTAAACTATGAATTAACAAGGGGTTAAAAATGTATTCCATAAACTAGGTATGTTGATAGAAAAGTTATCATTACAAATACAATCCTTCCTAATTTTAATCTCCAATGATTCCCTAATGGCGGCTTTAAATGGGTTATTGAACCTATAGATAATTCTTGCTTTATCGAAATTAATTACAGTATCATTATTTTTAGCGCAAAACCGGGAGAGTGCAGTGGATAACTTTCCAAATTTTATGTCGTTTTTATGCTCTTTTAACCTTTCCAAAAACTTTCTTAACCTTATCATTAATAACAACGTTTTCATGTTTAATAAGAAATTTTACAGACAAAATAAAGGAGCACCTATGGGATCTCCTATTTCCGGTCTGTTGGCAGAATTTAAACTTAGACCTATGGAGGAATTTATTTTTAAAAGTTTGAATTTAACACCAGAAGTTTGGCTAAGATACGTGGACGATATCTTTATCACATGGAATCATGGAAAGCAGGAACTCCTATTTTTCCTCTCAAAAATAAATGAAATAGACGAAAATATTAAATTTACGTTGGAAATAGAAGAAAATTCATCACTGCCGTTCCTGGATATTCAATTAATTAAAGATGGCAACAACTTAAAACGTAAAGTCTACCGTAAATCGATGAGAAGTAACACAATAATCCCATTTAATGCCTCTACAACTTTTTCTTATAAGATTGCTGCCTTCAATTCGTTCATCAAGCGTACTTTTCTGGTTTGTTCAAGTGAATTCATCCAAGATGAACGTAATTTTATCAGAGATATCGCCATTGACCATGCATTCCCTGCTCATCACGTACAGAAAATTATAGAAAAACTCAATGGCCATTTAATTCAGCATCCTGTCCCTAGCAATAATAAACCAAACTATCGGAAATTCCAATATATACCTATTATATTTGAAAAGATTAAAAGGGCCCTCATTAAATACAATATCCATCTTATTGCTGTCCCTCCCAGAAAATTGGTTGACTTAGTTTCCTGTAAATTAGATCCTATCCCCCCTGATCAATTCGCAGGTGTTTATGAAATCCCCATTAGCTTAAATAATAATAGTATAATTTTTTACATTGGTATGACTAAAAGAAAGTTTTTGGAAAGGTTAAAAGAGCATAAAAACTACATAAAATTTGGAAAGTTATCCACTGCACTTTCCCGGTTTTGCGCTAAAAATAATGATACTGTAATTAATTTCGATAAAGCAAGAGTTATCTATAGGTTCAATAACCCATTTAAAGCCGCCATTAGGGAATCATTGGAGATTAAAATTAGGAAGGATTGTATTTGTAATGATAACTTTTCTTTCAACATACCTAGTTTATGGAATACATTTTCAACCCCTTGTTAATTCATAGTTTAGTTTTTCGCTCTTTGGCAACAGAGAGCGCCCGCTTATTTTATTTAAATTTTTCCAAGCTGTTGATTTCAATTTTCTCGTGTCGAAAATTAAAAGGTCCGTAGTCGTTTGTGTTGTTCTTCCCCGATGATGGCTTTAAGTTTAAAGCCGAAACATGTAGGATTTTAGCTCTTTTATGAGTTTAAAACAATTTTTACACTGATTTTAGCAACTAATAGGCACAATTTGTGCAATTTGTGTTTTTCAAATAACTAGTTAACAGTGTAATGTCCAAATGGATTCAATTGTGAAATATTTTCGTTTTATAATATTCTCTCATCAGAACTCTTTTTTTTTCTTTCTCTTTCTTTTTTCTTTCTTTTTTTTAAAATAAAATTAGTAACAGTTTTTCTTTTATTTTTCGACATGTATAGCCTTTTCATTTCTTTCTGCAACAGTAATGATCGCCAAAAAATAGCAATGGTAACCCTTTCGGCCAAAATAACAGAACTTTTTATAATAATTCTATAACTAATATGCGTAGAACGTTGTGTTATATACTAAAACCTTCCCTGAAAAATTATCTCTCGAGCAGTGTAAGTTCCATCAAAATCCATTCGGCAGAACTCGAGTTATAAAGGAAGGGAACGAAATTTCCGTTTGTGTTTTATATATATAGTAGATGGTTCGTTTTGGAAGAAGCAAAATATGGTAATTAGGAAAGGCTTCCTGAAAAGCGAGAAAAATAAAATGATCTAAATTTTAAAATATATATGCTATTTCTGTAATTAATTAAGAAAATAAAAACAGAAATGAATGCACATAAAATTTAACTAAATATTATACAAGTTTTTATTTATTTATTTATTTGTCTTTGAAATAAAAGGTACAGTCCATAATAAAAGATGTAAAAAGAAAAAATTGCAGGTAGAATGTAGGATACATATACAATAAGGGAATCAGTAGCTCAAAACTCAAGTATCAGAACTCAAAGAAAATAAACAAGTTGGAAATTGTATGTCAAACGTGACAAATAAGGTGCGTTCGTACTATAGCTAGTTATATAAATATTCAGATCTTGATGATTTTTAATTCTGTGAAATGAATTATATCGTCTGCAGATTAACTTCTGTCATAAAATAAGTATCTCGGTCGCTTGACGATTAAACCTCGGAAGCTCCTCTAACAAGAAAGCACCGATTTAAAAAAAAAAATTCAAATTTCTTAATAAATATTTTTATTAATATCTCCTAAACTTTTGATTCGATTTAAAAAAAAAAATTGAAATGTCTCGACAAAATTCTGCAAAGATAATATATCTTAAATTCCAAACCATTCGGTTTGGTAGTTTTTGCGTTGTTATATGCGGACGGACGGACAGACAGACGGACGGACCAAGCGACGACAATAGGTGCTACGTATTTATATAATTACGAACGCACCTAAAAATGGAATAACAGCAATTTTAATATTAAACCAGTGGACCAGTGCGAAGATTTCGCACTGCATTTTAACATTTTTTAAATGCAAGTTTACATTTATATATATATATATATAAAATAAGGACTAAAAATATCTGCAAACAACATTAGTCGTCAGAATACCGCCTCATTTATCCCATCAAAGTTACAGTAACAATTGATCGCTAATAGCTAAGGCAACAAAAAATTATCAATCGTATTTTAACTGCATTAGAAAGTAACATCATCTGTTTCGTGAAAAAAACATGGAACAAAGAAAAATAAATTGAACATTTGAATTTAAATTTTGCTCTTTAATCATAAATATAAAATAAACCCGTGCAGCAATCTTTATTTTACAATTTTTTTTATAATTACTGCTCAGCACGCTATTTTATTTTTGTGGCAACATTAATTTCAGGAAAACGCTTCATTTCATTTATGAAAACAATGCCGATTTAATTTTTAATTATCAGCAAATTTTAATCAAAAAACATGTTTTAGGAAAATGTATTTGTGCTATGTCAGAGGTCTGTTCAAAATCCTTTCATATGGTATCTCATTAGTCGTTCTGCGTTTCGTATTTTCTTAGAAAAAGGGATGTTGACAGGAGAAATAATATATATGATGATTAGTACTATCTGAATTTGCGGTTTTTACTTTAAATTTGGAATGACACAAAGTCTAAAATTTTCATTCTGACTGACACTCGCACATTACACGGACAAAGAAACAAACACTTGCCCATTCACTGACTCAGTGACAATCCTGAATGACAGGTATCAATTGAAACCATATTATAAAGGACAAACGTGTCCGTGCGTAACGTTGACAGCATTTTGCGAATGGCAACACTTGAGGATAAAATTTCGATTTTGCGATTTTTGCTACTACAATTTTTTTAATTTCTATACATCGCACGTTTTTAATTTTTACACCGTTATATGGGGAGGTGGGGGGATCTACTTTCAAATGCAATTTGTTTGAAAACTGTATCGCAATTGACTCATTTATTATAATATTTAAATTAAATTTCAGGCAAGATTTTTTTTATAAATCCATTTCTTTCGCTTGCAGACGATTACAAAATATTAATATGTTTGATCTTTAAATAATATAAAAAGTTGAGCATTTGCTACCAGCTAATATTCAATAACGAAATTAAAACTTCATTAAGCTGTAAATAAAATAGTATAAATAAAACCCAAATGTAGCAGACGTGTAGTTAAAATAAGCGCTTAAAACTGCTGAAATTATTATACTAATAAAAAAAGCGTCTGTAGATAACGAAATGTTTAGCGTTTTCTTCGGCTATTGACTTCTGGCACGAGGCCAATACGATGTTACTGCTTTTAATAAACTTCAAAATTTTATTTGACTATAAAATTGACATATTTCATATAAAAATGCTGTTTGGGGTTGTTAGCGGGCAATATGAAAAAATATTAAATGTAAAATGTCTATTAGAGTTTTCAAAAAAAAAAAAAAAAAATAATTGGTTTTCACATATATTCTCTATCCCGGGAGGCATGGGTTGGATATCCTAGTACTTATTAAAAGCAGAAAGAGAAAACAGCTCATTCCTCCACTTTTCCACGTACAATGTAAAAAAATTTCTTTCCCCTTATTATTCTCTATATTTATCCTTTTACATTCAGTTTCATCCTTATAATAGATTCTGCAAACTATGACAGTATTTTAGTACGCCTCTACGGATTGATACTTGCACAAACATTCATTCATTCTGAAACCGCTTAACCCTTTAGCGGGCGGTGGTCACAAAAAAGGACACCTAATTTTAATTCCAAAACTGACAAACGGCACCAAGAATATTTAATTAAAATTTTCCTTTTATAAAGTAAGGAAAAATCAGCAAGTTATTCTTTTCTAAGGAAATCGCTTGTAAAATCTGGTGTCAGTTCATTATTTCATTATTTTACAAACAGATTTATTCCGCGCCGGAAAGGGTTAAAATAAAGTAAAATGTGAACATTAATAGAGAAAAACGTGACAAAATTTTGGAAGAACAGCCAATCTGAAATTGGAGGTATTGGGACAAAGTGTCACGATATATGGTACAAATGAGGCGCCTCCTGTATGCGTTACCCAACTCTACTTTATGGAAAATTAGTAAAAAATCGATGAACACAGCAAACAAAGCATTTTTGTTTTACTGCACATGACTCTTTCATATGAACATATTATTATGTTATTTTATTATTAACATATTATTATGTTATATGTTATGTGAATATTTAAAATGTCATCCTGTATGAAAGAACATTATACTTAGTCAGCTAATAATAGACGTCACACTTTTCTCATGTTTCACTTAACGTTATTTATGCACTATTAGCTAACCCGCCCGGCGTTGCCCGGGCAGACTGCCATTGAAAAATAAAACAGTGGAGTGGACTTCATAAAAAAAAAGACTGAATAATATTTATTTATACTAAAAACTTGTAAAAAAATTAAATAAAAGATAAAATTTCAAAAGTATAACAGTTACGTTTAAAAAATGAAACGGTCAGGGAAAATTATTACACTCACTTTTCCCTTTTTGCTAAAAATCCCTTTATAAAAATCATTGCTTTATTTACATTTTAAATTTTAAATTTTATATTGCTAATTGTATTTTTTAAATTATAAATGTTAAATGCTTACAAAAATCAATATTTTAAATGAAAATGTATAAAAATATGTCTATTTAATTATTAATGTTGACAAATTATAATTACAATTTGAAATCATTGTTTGTTTCGCTTTTATTCCTGTAGATGGCAGTACCAAACAGGCCCAAAATCCTCGCCATATCCTGCCAAAGGATAACCAATGAGATGCGTTTCAGTCAGGCGTTGCCATTAAACAATTAACAAATTATCGCGATTTCTGTGCCACGTACGATAACGTAATATATATATAATCTTGGGGAAGACCTAACTTGGCAGTGGACATTATACAAGAGAGAGGTGTACATCCGCGAGAATAACTAGTTCTTTACTGAATTTGAAAGAAAATGTATTTTAAATCTGATTTTTTTTAAAAATATATTTTTCCATTGAAAAACGATTGGTTGATTAAACAAAATTGATTTAGCTTAGTGTATAGTCATTTTTAAGACAAATACTTGTAATATTCAAGAAACATGTATTTCTTCGCGCAAAAAGTTTCTGGCGAGATTTTGGCGCCTGAGACAAATCACCGTATAACCCTACGACCCCCTGTTAAGAGTGATTGATGTGCTACAGAAAATTCTCCGATCATTACCGGAGACTGTAGATTTTTGATGTCCAATCAAATGTTTCATTTTTTAAACTATTGAAGATACAGTAAAAATTTCGATGAATTTGAATTTTTCAGAAAATTTCACCTCAAGTACATACCAAGCATGTTGATAAAATATATAAAATAACAAGAATTTTCAAAAAAAAAAAAAAAAAAAAGACAAAGATGCTTTTATTACGTACGAACATATTAATAGATTATACAGATGGATTGAAATTATTTCTTCAGTGTGGTCCAAAATGTGATTATGATTGTATTTATTTTATAATAGATTAAGGAAAAAATGTTTTCCATTCTATTTTTATAGATTTTTTTAAAAGTGATATTATAATATTTGGAATGACACATTTGTTCCGAAACTGATATTGAGATGAAGTTTGTAACGAGATTTAATTAGATTATTTAAAATAATTGCTTTTATTTTAAATATGAGCATATTTGAGTTCTGTTAAGTTGAGATACTTTAATAATAATTTGGGCTGCATTAAAATCTAAACACTGAACACGATTTTTTTAATTTCAAAATTAAGGACATAAAAAATATTTTTATGCATGTTCTGTGTATTTTACAATCAAATTAATGTACCTAATGCATTCCAAAACGAGAAAAAAAAACAATGTTATTTCTAAATATTTTTCGAATTAAATCATGAATCATTTTTTTAATTAAAACACTTAGTGTATTTTTCGAAATAAAAAGGTACAGAGGCGCGCTCTAAACACAGCAAGACAAGCTCTGAAAACGGCTCAATGCTTGGGCTAGCATTTTTTAGCAGATGTTTAGTACTAAACTCGTCTTAGGAGTAATTAGTTTATAGTTTTCTGGATTAAAACATCTTTACTGTAAAAAAATACATATTCTACTACTACCTTCGAAATGAAGAATAAAAAATATTGCTTTTGTAATATCAGTTTTTTTTTTTTTTTTAAATTGGGAAGAATAATTTAAAGATATTTTTAGAACTTCTCTCGTAATTTAAAACATGAAATGTGATTATGTGAATAATTATATGATGCGGAATAATTATTATGCATGCCACATAAAATGTATTGCCGCCAAAAATATTAAATTCAGTTTTGTTTGCAAATAAATGTATAAATTAGCAAGTGCTCTTATTAAGAAACTTTGTAATCAAAAGACGTTTTCCATTTTTCTAGTAAGGTACAAGATCTTTCAGAAAATACTGTCAAATTTGGCGTTTTGAACCGAATTCTTGATGTGGCAGTACGATAAGGAGAAAAACTGTAAAAAATACCTTATTAACAGAAAATATTACAGAAAAACCTTACGTAAGTATTACAGAAAAGTTTTACAGAGAAGTATTACAGGAAAACCTTATTAAATACTGCTATTTTATGTCACAATACATTTGACGTAATTTTAAAAATTTCATTTTTGAACATAAAATAAATGCATTACAAAAAGTTATCCGCACTGTCAAGGTGGTTCTCAAATAACCTGTTCAACAACGCGAAATTTTGACACATTTTCTGGCTCATTTTTAAACGTAAAGGCAAAAAACTGGCATGTCTAACTGTGGTAGCGATTTGGAATCGAAATGAGTTTCCGGTTTTTGATAAATAAATTATTTATCGAGTTATCAGCGATTAGTGTGACGTGACGACCGTTTTTTCTCCTTTATCTTGCTGCCACATCAAGAATTCGGTTCAAAACGCCAACTTTGACAGTATTTTCTGAAAAATCTTGTGCCTTACCAGAAAAATGGAAGACGTCTTTTGATTACAAAGTTTCTTAATAAGAGCACTTGCTAATTTGATACATTTATTTGCGAATAAAAATGAATTAAAAATGTTTTCATAAAGTAGCCAGTTTGGATTTGAGAACTGCCTTAAATTACAACATTAAAAATTTAAATGCCCTTAAAAATATTTAAATATTCAACTCTTCCCTCCTCCCCACCCACTTAAAAGTGGTGTATATTCTTCTAGTTGAAATAGCATGTATTCATGTTAGGCTGTATATAACCGATTAAGTAGTATATTTAAAGTTTTCAAAGAATGAGAAAAAAAAAATCTTGCTGTATATATGTATGTCAAATCCTAAAAGTGATTTCCTACGCGCCAAATCAGCGCAAATCGCCCGATATGGTAATCCTACTAAGGTCAAACTGAGTAAATGTTTGAGTAAGTTTATGTAATTCCGAAAATGTATTTAAAGCAGGACTTGCTAACCTTTTAACTGTTATAGACACGTTTCCAATTTTTAACCAACCTCGTGGACTAATCACCCCCCCCCCCCCCCCCACACACATATATATTTAATGTGGTTTGTTCCAGTAAATATCTATAAAGATACATAACCAAACATGCATAAATGCTGAGTAAATGTAAACGTACATTTGCAAGCAATTTCAAAAGAGCTAAGAGTAACAAAACTTCGTTGCACTTCCAAGAATACAAAGAAGGCTGAGAAACTTTGTCTTTTCACATCTTGCAACATTTTTTTTTTTTTTTTAGCAGATTTTATTTAAACATATAACTGCACAGGCTAAACCATTTTGTGTCTTCCTATCAATACTAACTACATTTTTCATAAGCGTCAAATATATATTTACTTACATAAAAGTTTATGAAAAAAAAATTAAAGAGCAGAACAAATCATCAGGTTGTGAAGGATTTATTTTTCTGAGATTGAATTTTGTGTGCAAGGTAGATCACTGATTATATAATATATTATCGATATAATACTGTATTACTATATTATTATTATATTTTTATTGCACAATAAAATGTTCTTTTCACAGTTCTTTAAATCCAAAACGAAAACTTACGTGAATACTTAAATGGCATATGAATGCATAAAAATCTGTCACATAGGGGGTCATGACCCCCTCTAAACGGAAAATATTTCTATAGAACAATACATTTTTTAATATAAATATGTATTAAATGTGTTTTCATTTTTTTTCTTCTTTTACGGCTTAAAAATTTTAATCTTTCTGATACATTCATAGAGTTATTTTTAAATTAGAAATGCATGAAATTTGCAGGCGTTATTGTTTAAGCACCAAAGAATCGAACATCGTTTTCAATTTTACTATAAATGTGGTATATTTTTAATTGTATTGATGAATTTTTTTCCTTCAAGAACTACCAATTCTTGACAAAGATCTGTTCTATGATCGCCGAGCCTCGAAAATCGACTTAAAATGAGAAATTTAAGAAAACTTTCTGTAAGATTCTCTGCTTTTATAAGAAAATGAGAAACTCTAATATCTTGGTATCTGGATAAAACATGCATATTTTGTATATTTACGAATATACCTGCAAATTTCATTCACTTATGAAAGAAAATGAATTCGGGTATATGTCAGAAATTAGTCAATTTGGATATAAGATATAAAAACTGCTAATGACGATATGTGACCTTCCACCCCCTCCTCAAAAAAAAAGTCATGACCCCCCTCTAAATGGAGTGCTGGATCCGCCTCTGTCACCTATCCTATTTTAGAATGGGAAGGCTGATAATGCTGTAGAATATTTATTATCTATGGCTATTGCTAGCACATGCATTTTTAAAAAAATAGGGGGGGGGGGGAGCATTATCTAAGCATAAATAAAAATTGTCCTTGAACCGTTTCTTTACAACTCAGAACAAAAAACTATCTGAATCTAAAAGGGGGCTGTCAAAATATAAATGAACGAAAAACGCAGACTTTTTTTAAACTATTGTTTTCGACTAGAATGCGATTCATCCCTGTAAAATTTATTATGCAGCAATACTTCAGACGGCGGAAAAGCAAGAATCGCAGTTTGAGCTTTCCTTCTATTGAAGTTCTTTGGTCCCATGCTGACTTTTAGTTAAGCTGAAGAAGTCATAAAACGTCAAAAAGAACGAATGAGAACGACGTTCAGATCTGGAGAAAAGTAGTCTGTTCCGTAGCCTACGATGATATTGGACTACGGCTAGACATTTCTTATGGCTCTCTCAGGATTTGATATACACCTACTCAAAGCCAGGGTGTGCAGTTGCTTCGCAACTTGGAAGCCCATTGAACCTATCACAAGTTCAAGTTCAAGTTCATTTTCAACTCAAAAGTAGGGGCCAGGGAGTAAGAATTTTTCCCTAGACGAGCGCCATCTACTGGCAAAACATTGAACAGCTGATTGCTAATTTTCGTTTATCGGTAACGTTTTATCTCTAGTATTTTTCGATAATCTGTATTACAATTCACATTTTTAACACTTAAATACCCCGACTTAAAAAATAAAAAACAAAAAGGAATAAAAAATGCTGTGCCGCACACAAAATTTTCGTAATTTTGAATCATTTTATTCAACAATTTCGTTTTTTCACATATACATGTTTTTTTTTCTTTGCTACATATATGATGTGTAATATAAAGTTGAAAAAGAGAGGAAAGATTTTTTTATCTCCCCCCCCCCCTTTCATGGTTAAAAAAATTCTACCATTTTTTTTTCTAAAGGGGTGAAGGGAATTTAGATTATTGTTTATTTATTCGTAGGTGCTACAAAATAATGGAGCATATATATTTTTCTCTGTGTGAAAGGGAAGGTGGTAGTGTGTGGGTGGGTGGTCACAAATTTTTTGTATAGTTGGGGAAATTAAGATTACGATTTTTTTATTGTTATAATAAAGTAATAAAAAGAGCAGCAGAAAAAGTTTTCAAGATTTTAAACTTTGTAAACTGGTGTTTTTTTTAATTAAATTTAATTTTTAAACTTTTATTTATTTAATTTATTTTTTTTTTTGTTTTATTTTTATTTAATTTTTTTTGTTTTATTTTTATTTATTTATTTTTTATTTATTTATTTTTTTTTGGGGGGGGGGGCAGGGGGGTTAAGGGGTATTTAAATGATTGATAATTTATTAATTTGTTTTATATTAGAATGAAATGTAAAATAATCTATCATAAATATTTTACAAAACAAAATATTTATTATAAAAAAAAATTATTTAAAATTTATGTACGACTAAGATTTTTCAGAAAATTTAAATTAAAATTTGTTGTACACTTTGAAAGAATTTTATGTATCAGTGCATATAAGTCACACATAATTATATATGCTCTTGGGAAAAGAGCAGAAATGTGTGTTTAATAAATATATTGTATTGACTTGCTGAATTAAAAGGAAACAAGATTGCTGAATCAAAAACTTCGCCAAGATGCCGCACTCTCCCCTACACAAAGACCGAAAAGTAAAGGAGTTTCGTTTTTCATCTAATAACAGGACATATAAAAAATTTATTTTATTTAGATAGTTTTTGAGATATTTAATAAGACAATGTAACTAATAGTTTTCAACTAGATATAATCCTTCTCCCCCCCCCCCCCCTCAACACAATATTCAAAGTTATGAAATTTCTAACAAATATTTTAAATTAAAGCATGTATTTTAAGACATTTAAGAGTAAATATTCAAATACTGTTACACAGATCTAGTAATTACTTGTACCTTGTACCTATAAAATTTCTGTTCATTATAAATCAATTTAAAATAAATGTCTTTTAAAATATATGATAAATGTGCCAGTAATGGATACCCTCCTAAGTTTTTAGTTTATAAATAAATAATCAATAAAAATTCAGCTTTTATTTATTTAATTTATTTTTCATAACTCTCACTTGCATGTTTTATAACCTGTGTTATTGTTGACAATCTTAATCAAATAAGTCAGGAAGCAAAAATAATGTATTTCAGTGAAAATTTTACTAAACAAGCTAAGATCTGGTTATACATAAACTAATTTATATTTTCTATATATTTATAATTAATTCTTAATTTATATCTTCTATCAATAATTTTTAAGGAAATTCTTTAAGGGTGTCTATTACTGGCACATTTACCCTATAAAATAATTAAAATATTGATCTTGTGATAACAATAATAAACTACTCTCATAAATATTTTATTAATTATTGATATCCTGATTGTTAAATTTATTTGAAAATGATTATTTTATTTCATTAAATTTTGGTTTTGAAAACAATTATCTATTACTTTTTCGTGGGGTGTTCATTACAGGATTAGTGGGTGTTTTATTACTGGAATTTTAGGTGTTTTAATTTATTTTTGTTATTACAGCTAAATTTTTATTCATAATGGGAAATGTGACTATGAGATTGGCTAAAAATTGTTGATAAATTAATATAATAAAAATAAAAAAGAAAACTGCCCAGTTAAACTGAGGGCATTGAGCTCACTGGCAATTATACTAATTGTATATTATACTCTTATTTCAAAGAATTCTTAATAAGCCCCTCGAAAAATAAAGAAATCGACAATATATTAAAGGGGATCATCCCCCTTATAATTAACCAATAAACTACCAAAACTATTCTGGGAAGAGCCTTATTACAATGAACATATATACAAAATTTGAAGCAAATCAAATAATTCTGCATGAAAAATCCATTTATCTAAATTAAGGGGGGGGGGGATTAGACCCCCGTATCCCTCTTTATACCTAACCAATGTACCCCCAAAACAAATCAGGACCACAATGAACCTATATACAAAATTAGAAGAAAATCGGATAATTCTGCATGAAAAACACATTTATCTAATTTAAGGGGGGTTAGCCCCGTTTCCCCCCTTTATACTTAACAAATGAACCCCCAAAACTAATCAGGAAAGCTCCTTACCACAATGAACCTATATACAAAATTTAAAGGAAATCGGAAATTTCTGCTTGAAAAACCCATTTATCTAAATTTAAAGGGGGTTATCCCCCGTTTCCCCTCCTTTATACTTAACCAGTGAACCTTCCAAACTAATCAGGGAAGCGCCTTTCCACAATATACCTATATACACAATTAGAAGAAAATCGGATAATCCTGCATGAAAACCTCATTTATCTAAATTGAGTTGGGGTTACACCCCGTTTCCCTCCTTTATACTTAACTAGTGAACCCCCAAACTAATCAGGGAAGCGCCTTACCACAATGAGCCTATATACAAAATTTGAAGAAAATCGGATAATTCTGCGTGAAAACCCCATTTATCTAAATTGTAGGGGGTTAACCCCGTTTCCCCCCTTTACACTTAACCAGTGAAGCACCCAAACTAATCAAGGAAGCGCCTTACCACAATGAACCTATATACAAAATTTGAAGAAAATTGGATAATTCTGCGTGAAAACCTCATTTATCTAAATTGAGGTAGGTTAACCCTGTTTCCCCCCTTTACACTTAACCAATGAAGCCCCCAAACCAATTAGGGAAGCGCCTTACCTCAATGAACCTATATACAAAATTTGAAGAAAATCGGATAATTCTGCATGAAAACCCCATTTATCTAAATTGAGGGGGGGTAGCCCTCCGTTTCCCCTCTTTATACTTAACCAATGGGCCCCAAAACTAATCAGGAAAGCTCCTTACCACAATGAACCTATATACAAAATTTAAAGGAAATCGGAAAATTCTGTATGAGAAACCCATTTATCTAAATTAAGGGGAGTTACACTTCCCCCCCTGTTTCCCCTTCTTTATTCTTAATTATGAGATATCATGTTTTTTTCATTTTGTACTGTTTTAAGCTATCAAATCGTTCTATCACAACAGTATTCTCATGATAAAAATTAAATTAAAAAAATATATAATAATTAAATAAAAAATAAATAGGCTTTACAGCGCCGCATCATCGTAAACTACGTCTGTTCGCTTCTTATGTACATCAATTGCTGCTGTCTCTTGCGTTCTCAGATTGATTTTTGTATTTTCCCTAGACTATCAAAGTAAAATTCTCTAGATTTCTCTTGATTCTCAACTCACGTGATTTGGGAAGACTATGGTATTTTGAGTGGCTGTCAATGTTTTATATGACATGTAAAAAGAAATAGCAGATGGCAGCAACAAAATTGATTTTGTTCACATAAACGTTTTCAAATTTATTCGTAAAAATACATAAACAGAAGGAAAAGGCAAGTTTTATAAGGGGAAAATCGAAATAATGTGTAGCTCCGCCCTAAATCCATTCCCTTTTTTCTTTTTTGGTATTTTTTATATATATTTGTAAATATTCACATGTGATAACCATAGCACAACTTGAAGCTAAATAAATATATATGACATGTACATGATCAGCCGTAAGGAATATTTAATACACACAAGTATGTGTAAAAAAAAATAATAATAAAAATAAATACAATTGCTTTCACAGTATGAGGTATGGATACGTTTTTAACTTTTTAAGAATATATATCATCGTTTTTTACACCATTTTTCACTAAAAGAAATTGTAAAAAAACAACCAAATTGTAATTCTTTAGTATCCTTAAAACATATTTTAAATACCTGAAATACGGTGCAATGATTTTTAGGATAAGAGGCTTTTTGCAATATTCAAAAATTAGATATGGTACTTCTCTATTATCCCTTCGACAACTTTTCATAACAAAAAACTATCGCCAAACTGTAAGATTAAACGCCAAAAATGCAGTCTCATTTACTTGATGTCAGAAGCATTATACGCGTTTGTAATGTCATCAAGTAGTTTTTAATTCGACATTTGACTGTGTTTTTCATTATATTTTACTGATTTATTAGTTATTTCATTAATTAAAATAACAATTGTGTCCTTAAATTGTTATATTTTATTTATTTATTTATTTTGATATTCCAATGGCAACATTCTCCCTTTTATTTGGCTTTACAGTTTGGCGATAGTTTTTTGTTATGAAAAGTGGTCGACGGGATAATAGAGATGTAACTTAGAGGTTTTTCTCAAATAATATTAATACAATTTACATCTGTATTCAAATCGTACCACGAAGACGATGCTCCGCCAACTTGATATAGCTAGATTTTCTGCACTGATGCTCTTATTCTGAACGAATATTCTTCCTATGCACGTAATACGAAGTTTTCTAACTAAAGGAAATCAGATGGATGATTTATTTGGTTTTGCTCATAATGACGACAGGTGAGTTTAAATATAAAAAAATCCCTGACGGCTCGGCCAACAGGCACAGGTAGATTTCGAAGACGCAGACCGTGGGGCGCCTGTTTGTCGGGAATTGCGGAAGAAATGACCTTTTTTACGATGATGCGGCAGTTTGAACCGCCTACTTCGAAACCTAACTTGTTTGCAGGCGGATTCGGCAGGGATTTTTTTTTTTAAATTTTTTTTTTTTTATTTGGTATAACGGTTGGTCCTATAAAAAACTTGTCAATATAAAAGTTTTAGATAATATTAAGAGGATTTATAATAAATTTAAGCGGATTTGAAATCTTGGGAATTGACGAAGTTATGCATTTTTTTCTTCTAACCCCCCCTCCCCTCCCACCCTCTTAAGGCAATTTTTAATTATATCAAAAATCTGTAATACATAAATTTTCGGCCCTTCTCCTAGAAGTAATAATAACTTCAAACGGATTCGATACGTATCATAATTAAGAAATTATGGGTTTTTTCTGTTTTCACAAAAAGACACCCCCCCACCCCCCCCCCCCTGGTTCGATTTTGCCCATTAACGAACCTGACCGAGATTTTATACCTCTTGATTTTATGTATCAGTTTCGAACAGATGCGGGAGTTGGAACTGCTTACTTCGAAAAAGAACTTGTTTGCAGGCGGAGCCGACAGGGGTTTTTTTGTTTTTAATTTTTTTTGCTATAACGGTTGGTCCTATAAAAAACTTGTCAATATAAAAGTTTTAGATAATATTAAGAGGATTTATAATAAATTTAAGCGGATTTGAAATCTTGGGAATTGATGAAGTTATGAATTTTTTTCTTCTAAACCCCCCCTTCCCCCGCTTAAGGCAATTTTTAATTATATCAAAAATCTGTCATACATAAATTTTCGGCCCTTCTCCTAGAAGTAATAATAACTTCAAACGGATTCGATACGTATCATAATTAAGAAATTATGGGGTTTTTTCTGTTTTCACAAAAAGGCCCCTCCCCATCCCCCCCCTGGTTCGATTTTGCCCATTAACGAACTTGGCCGAGATTTTATGCCCCTTGATTTTATGTATCAGTTTCGAAAAGATGCATGAGTTGGAACCGCCTACTTCGAAAAATAACTTGCTTGCAGGCGGAGCCGGCAGGGATTTTTTTTTGTTTTTAATTTTTTTTTGCTATAACGGTTGGTCCTATAAAAAACTTGTCAATATAAAAGTTTTAGATAATATTAAGAGGATTAATAATAAATTTACGCGGATTTGATATCTTGTGAATTGACGAAGCTATGATTTTTTTCTTCTAAAATCCCCTTTTTTTCCCCCCTTGGAGCCATTTTTAATTATATCAAAACTCTGTCATACATAAATTTTTGGCCCTTCTCCTAGAAGTATTAATAACTTTAAATGGATTCGATACGTATAATAATTAAGAAATTATGGGGTTTTTTCTGTTTTCACAAAAAGCCCCCCCACCCTCCCCCCCCTTGGTTCGATTTTGCCCATTAACGAACTTGACCGAGATTTTATGCCCCTTGATTTTATGTATCAGTTTGTAAAAGATTAATGCAGAATTTTTCCAGTTATCGTGGTCAGAAAAAAGTGACATAGATAGATAGATAGATAGATAAAGTTTTGAACTGGGGGTGGTTTTGGGTTCTGGGAGTCATGATCGGCGTAGATCTGCAAAAATTTTTCAAAATTTCCAACTTAGGTGAGAATGTAATAGGTAGTATTTCTTACGAAATCTACCTAAAAACAGCGAGGGCGGAGTACACAGTAACAACAACATGTTCTGATAGGTTTTTGGGATGTAATCTGTAAATTAATACTGATAGCTTGATATTTTGGGAAATATATTGTTCACTAAAGAGTAATTTATGACAAAATCAAATCAGCAAATTATGTTAAAAGGCATGGATTATGCTTTAAACAAATTTTACACATTCTTATCCGACATCACACTTTATTATTCTCAGATAGTCCTTGACTGCTGTAAACCTCTTTTAAAATTACTTGCGATAAGAATTTAACTATAATAATAATAATAATAATAATAATAATAATAATAATAATCCTTGAATAAGGAAAAAAACTGGAATAAAATGCCAATTTGCATAATTTGGGAGAAATGTTATTATGACTAATATTTAAAAGCTATAGAATAACAATTTTATAGGATCAGGATGTTTAATTTTTTAGCAGGTCTTTTCATCTAACATTCTTCGGTTTTACATATACATTATGCATAGTACTATACTTCATTAAGGGTATAATAGTTATAACGAATTCTTCGTATGTACGTAATACGGAGTTTTCTAATATCAGCTGTTTTACGTATATATTATACATAGTACTATACTTCATTAAGGGTATAATTAGAACGAATCCTTCCTATGCACGTAAGGACCTTATGAGTGGTAGGGATTCCAATCGAGATGCTGAAATCTACAAATGATTTTTCTATTCTAATTCTAAGAGGCTAAATGACAAAAAAAGCAGTGCCCTACGCTGGAGCAATTAACAACTGTAGGTCCAGATAGTGATAATTTATTAGCCACATAGGATTCCGAGAAACGAAATGGAGGTGCGAGATTACTATTTCCGAACGCAACCCCCCTCCCCCTGTGAAAAACAATATCTCCCATCCTTTTACTTGCTTCTTCCATATTCATTCATCACACATGTCACATTTATCACTCTCTCATGTTCATTCTCAGAAAAACACAGCAGAGTAAAAAAAAAAAATCCCTTATTCCCTAGATTTTGGAAAAGTATTATCAGTCTTCTGAAAATTTACTAGAAATAAAATATTTTTTTTTAATCCCCAAGTAGACTTGATTTTCCTCTAGATCTGAGAATGCTGCTTGCACAATACAAACCTCCAAAATTTTCTTAATCCTACGCACTCAACACTATTACAGATTATTATAAAACTAACGTCCACCTTTGTAGACGTTTCTTGAAAGCTCAGAAACCGAAAATCAACAGACTACAAGTTATTTGTTTTATTCCTTATAAGATTTACAATTAAATTTATCTGGTGTGAGTTAAAAAATTTGTTCGTACATTTTATTAGTTCTCATTATGTAGGATTTTAGGGCTGTTTAAATTTCTCAAGCAAATTTAGTTTCGAAAACTTTAAATGGCATATATAGCTTTCGAACAGGTAACTCGAGTGAAAACCGTAAACAAGCATGCGCATAAATACCGAAAAAATCATTCTTCCTTCTTTTCAAAAACCTTTCAGCTGGGAGAATTCACACCGTTAGTATTGACCGTTTAGTCATGAAAACGCTGTTAGATTTTTTGTTTTTTATCTCTTTATATTAAAATAATGCGACACGTGACAGTAGATATTCAGCTGTAAGTACACAAAATTTCAAGTCTGTAAGTTACACAGTTCTGTGACCGACAGACAGAGAAGAGGGACGAATAGGGTTTCGTGAGAGGAACGAAACTCTAAAAATGTATTACTACTACAACATTCAAGGATATCTATCGACATTCGTAAAAAACAATATCATTTTTCGGACATTTCAAAATATCTGTCGACATTCAGCATATCTGACGAAGTTTGTAATCTTGACCGAAGTGAACGGAAAGTTCTAAAGGACCGCCCATTTGTGTAGTTTTCGTCAATGTGCTTTTGATGGAGGTGCCGTGCGTGAAATTTGCACAGAACGAAAAAGCCCATGTAAAATGTTCTGCACGAATCTATAGTTATTTTTATGTATATAAAAAAGCATGTGAAAATTTATGTTTTATAAAAAACTAAAGATGTTTATATACTTAATACTATTTATTATATACTATTTTTATACTATGTATTTTATACTATTTTTAATAATGTTTTTACAAGAAAAAAAATTCAATTTATGTCATTTTTAAATTGATGCGTGTTTATCTTTTTAAAATGCTTTCGAATTTCCGACTTTTATAAGAATTTTATATTCTACTATTGATATGATAGAATACAAGTTTAGTTTCAAAAGTCCTTCCGGCCTGTACCGGGAGGAAAAGGTAGCTTTCCTATATCTTCGTTTTAACATTTTAGCTAATGTTACACGAAAACAGCAAGTTAAAATGCAAAGAAACGTTCACAAAAGATTCGTTAATACTGAATTTGAATAAGAAATTCGTCAAATTATTGAGCAATAGCCAAATTGGCTTCATTTATGAAGACTTACTTTGGTCGCCAAATGTCGCCAATTTTGGCGAGAATTTGGCGCTAACGAATATATAGTTTTATGCGTATGATTGGGAAAATGATTACAACAATGAAAATTTTTGTAATGTGCTGTCTTGTTTCAAAATGTCAGCCCTAGAATTTCAAACTGCTCTATCTCAGCCATTTTTTAAGATAGATTTACATTTATTTTAGTTTAAAATCTTTAAGTGGCCGCCATCTTGAAACAAAATGGCGGACCAAGCTGCCCAACGAACTCGGTCGAGACATTGGTGAGCTTAATACACACAATTAGTTTCATCAAAATTGATTTATAAATACGAGCGTTATCGTATGACATAGCTCAGATATATATATATATTTATATATATATATATATATGGAGATATATATATATATATATATATATAAATCAACATTTGAACGGAGGGCGGTTTTGGGGTCTGGGGGTCATGATCGGTGAAAATATATCGAAATTTTCCGGAACTGCTTTCCTCCGAACGGCTGCAATAGGTAGCTTTATACTTTTTTGTATTGAAAGCTACCTAAAAGTAGGTTACTGATTTTTTAATTAGACACTATTAATAATATATTATTTATATAATTCATCTAAGTAATAATAATTATTATTATTATATAATTAATTTATGTGCGTTTTAACTTTTGTGTAGTGCGTCAATTTTTGAAAAAATGTACCCATATTTCTGACTTAATATTAATGAAAAATATACATTTAATTTCTCACAAAGCAAAATTCAAAGTAATAGGGTTGTTAAAACTTTCTTTATAATTTTGTGCAAGGAGAACACATGATTTTTAACAAAGCAAGCTTTAAAATTTCTCATTTCCTTTAAATTTCTAAGTTTTAAATTTCTTACTTATTTTAAAATATTTTTTTACAAAATTTCTAACAAACTGAATAATAAAAAGTGATATTTAAATATATCTTTGCTAAAAGAACGCAAAAAATATGTCAACTATATTATAAAAGAAAGAGTCGACTCCTTGAGTCGCAGAAATTCGATGTTTAGATAAAGAAAAGGTTACTGTAAAATTTTAGTGGTATACGGCGGGCCACAGTTTGACACCCCTGTTTTAGTCCTTTCAGAATCAGAAAAACTGTAATTTAGAAGATTTTTTGCTCCTGCACACTTTTAAATTTCGATTAAAAACAAAACAAAACAAAAAAAAAAGTGTTGTGTGTACATTTGCATGTTAAAAGTAGCAGCTATGTCAAATTTCAAATTTCTATCCTTAATAATTCCATAGAAATCGTAATTTAGAACATTTTTAGAACGCTTTTCCTTCATTTCACCCTTTTCAATTTCGAATTTTTTTTAGAATCTCTTCTCAGAGAGCATTTACATGTTATACGTGATCGCCATGCCAAATTTCAAGTTTCTAGTCCTTTCAGAATCACAAAATCCGTAATTTAGAACTTTTTTCTCTCCCTTTTAACTTTCAATTTAAAAAAAAAACAATGGCGTGTGTTCATTTGCGTCTCAAAAGTAGCAGTCATGTCAAATTGAAAGTTTCTCTCCTTAACAATTCCAGAGAATTTAGAACGTTTTTAGAGGGTTTTCCGCTCATTTCACCCTTTTAAGTTTCGAATTCTTTTAAAACTGTTCTTCGAGAGCATTTTTATTTTACAATTAACCGTCATGCAAAATTTCAAGTTTCTAGTTCTTTCGGAATCAGAAAAACCATAATTTAGAACTTTTTTTCTCCTGCACCCTTTTAAATTTCGATATTTTTAAAAACAGTATTGTGCGTACATTTGCGTGTTAGTAGCAGCTATGTCAAATTTCAAATTTCTATCATTAACAATTCCATGCAAATCGTAATTTAGAAGGCTTTTCCTTCTTTTCACCCTTTTCAATTGTGATATATATATATTTTTTCTTTCTTTTAGAATCTGTTCCTAGAGAGCATTTACATCTTATAAGTAACTACCATGCCAAATTTGAAGTTTCTAGCTTCTTCAATATCAGAAAATCGCAATTTTAGAATGCTTTTCGTTTCTGCACGCCCTTGGGGATAGTGGTACACACGGTAAGCAGAGTTCTACTTACCGTGGTGGTACCGACATAAAATATAGCCTATGTTGGAGCACAGTTTGTCACTATTAATTTGCCACCATCACTTTTGAATTCGGTTCGGTAATTCCAGAGATTATCTCGAAATAAAATGTATTAAAAAAAAGTTTAATAATAATAATAATACTTTAACCCTTAATTGCATAGTGATGTAAATTTCCATCACTTTTTATTTAACTTTCAATAAATAAATCAACTTCTTCGCCACTATATAGAAATATTAATGCAGTAAATTTACCATGAACTATGTTGCTGAACAAAGTTAAAAATCTATCTTAAAATTTCTGGTGTCTAATAATTAATATATGTATAAAAAAAGTACAATTGTAAAAGAAACAAATCATGCAATTAAGGGTTAAAATTCAAATAACTCGTACAACAACAATTTAATAAATTAAATATTGCACATACAAAATTATCTGCTGTTGAATTATAAAATGAAAAAAATATACAGCATAAAAATATTAGGATACGTAAAAAAAAAAGAATTTTTAAATAATTTGAAAAATAAATAAATTAATAATTTTGAATAAGTTAAATTCAAATATTATAAAAAACAAATTATTATTATTAAACAATCGAAATTTTTGACGATTTTTTAAGTATATGAACTATAACATGAGTATTTTAAAATTGCAGAGCATCGAATGGATAAGAATGTAAACAGATAATAACTAAACGTCATTCTGTAATTATTAGAATCAAAATACGTTTAAAGAATTCGCACTAATTTAAAAAAAAATTAAAATATGCCACATATCATAAAAGCTTAAATAATAAAAATATTAATGAAAGCTGCGTATATTTCTAATTTTAACCAATTGTCCTTTCTACAACGAAAATACCTGCGCAAATTAAATTTTTAAAAGAGATTAAACATGTACGAAATAATATATATACAAAAATAATGAACTTAGTTAAGATTAAAGTGGATTTCACAAAACAAAGTTAATGAGCATTCTCTGAAAACTGTCTTACCAAAATTTCACCATGTGAAGCACAGATCAGTGCGAGAAAAACTCCAGCGTTTACATTTTCTTGTAACTCTTTGAAAAGTGTTTTGATGGGAGATGGGGGGGGGGGGGGGCGTAGTTTTACTGGTTGTGGAGGCGATCGCAGCGTTCATAGTTATTGAGTTTAGAACTACAATTCCCGAAATTTCAATGTGAAGCAGGTTTACGATATTTCTTCCGTAGAGGTGTTCGTGCTTTTCCGTGTATTTAGCTTTGGTCTCAACTAGGAAGCCCTTCAAAAGTTACTTCTCTGTTCAAGTACTGATGAGCATTTAGTGATCGTCATTATTTTATGTATAAAAGCTATCCATGTTACGTAAGCTACGGAAAATATATATGCAATTCAGACAGACAACCACTTCAGATTAGGGAAAATTCCCTGGATGTAGGACAATCATGAAGTATTGGGGATGATTTCCTTCTATTGAGGGGATTTTTGTAAGAGTGGCAGAACTTTTCCAAAATTATGGGAGAAAGAGTAATTTTATTCTAATTTAAAATATTTTGCCGAGAATTTTGTCGAAGGAATTAAGAACATGGTTGCGCCTTCTTTTAAAATTAATTGAAATATCGAAAGAAGAATTTTTATTTTATGTAATTACGACATACCTGTCACTAAATTAAACAAAAAATACTATTCGGAATGTCTAAACAAATTAAAGGTCAAACTGGCTACCCCGATCAACCAGTATAGGAAAAAAAAAAAAAAGTCACACTCTGCACAGTTGTCAAGTTCCAATATTTATCGTCAATCAGAATATCAAGTGCAGATCGAAATAGTTTTTATCAACCTTATAATCCAGATTATTGTTCGTGCATACAGCATTGAGCTTTTACCTTGTTTATATACCTAGAGCATATCATTTTTAAAATTATATTGTTCAAAAATTGGTAATTGTTATTTGTATCTATGTCAAAAATTGCCTTTTCAATTTTTGTTATTATTATTATTATTATTATTATTTACTAGATTTGAGAGAGACGATAATTCAAGTTTAAAACCTGCTAAAAAAATTAATGTAATGACTTTTGTTTTTGGAATAGATAAGTAGTTTCCATAATAGTTCAATATACCAAAAATAACGACATTAAGTTTCGTTCTGAAAAAAATATTTTTACTAATAGATAATGTAATCAAAAATAAACTATGCGCTGCAATTTTTTAATATAATTGAGATAAAAAGTATGATTACCGATAGTAAAAATTATCCGAAATAGTATAGATAAAATAGTAAGGCGATACGAACTTTTTATACCAAAAAGAAAAATATATATATATTTATTTTCTTTTTACAATACCTTTTGAGACTCTAGGTCAGTCTGAAGGTGAGAGATCTTCCTAAGGGGACCACAGAAACTTCTTGTCTCTTATTAACACGTTTAATCAAGCAATCACAAATGATTTAATAGTTGAAAATTCCTTATATCTGCCACTGAAAATACTTTAACATATTTTCCTTATTAAACGGAAGGATATTGTCTGTTTAGCTCTTTTGCAAAAAAAACAACTGCACTCATAACAAATCACATACAGTTGAATATGAAAGTTTGCAATTTGTATTGCTTGAATTAACACGATAAACATATTCAATTCAACCCGGTAAAATTACACGAAATTTTTAAATATATAAAAGAAGTGTTACCTTTTGTCTTTGCGTTTTGACGCTTTAAATCTACGAGTGAGCGCCTAAATGGTAGTAAGTCCTCCTCGTTGAATCCGAAACGTATACATATCAAGTTTTCCAAGGACATTCTGCTTTACTATTTGATGAAATTAGAAAAAAAAAAGTAGGCATAAATGTATCAGCTGTTACCCATTATTTAAAAAATGCATTTTTATTCTGCAACTTAATTTTTGAGAACCTAATTTATGTGGCACTTCTGCTATACCTCTTGTTTTTGATATCCGCCAAGATAAGGCACCATATCTAAATAAAAACTGTGGTTTATATTAATGAAACTTTAATAAAAATGTATTAAACAAAAAAAAAAAAAACCTTCTTTTAATTTATTTCCAAAAATCCAATTTCATACTGAAAGAAAAGTTGTAATTTATTTTTCAAATGGCCATTAATCAGGTATAGTAAATAATATGGTAAACACGTTTTTAAAGTCGTTATATTGATTCCACATTCCTCACATGAACATATATATTTATAGCCAATTTTTGATAATACCAATAAACTTTCATTTTTAGGATTCTAGCATGGTTTTAAATCAATTACAAAATTCCACATTTACATATATATATATATATATATATATATATATATATATATATATATAAATCAAGTTAAGGTAAATAAAATAGCGTAAAAAGAGAGTACTTTTAATAGTCTACTTCACTCACGCGAAAACACCTGCCCGCGAATGTTAATCCTATGGGACAATTATTTTATATCCCGTTTGCCTTTCAATATTTTAAACGATTTTTTTTTTCGTTGATAGTTCAGGTCGATCTCTATGCAGGCCGTTTTTTATTTTTTCGATTTTGGTTGCAGTTATTTTATTGAGGATACTTTCACTTTCGAAACCGGTTCCGAAAGTAAAAGTATCTTAAAAAAAAAAAAACTTGTAAACATAATCGAAAAAGTAAAAAATGGCCTGCTTAGAGATCAACCTCAGCTATCCAATGCAAAATTATAAAAGTCCTTCCGGCCTGTACAGGGAGGAAAAGGTAGCTTTCCTATATCTTCGTTTTAAATTTTTAGTTAATGTTACACGAAAACAGCAAGTTAAAATGCAAAGAAACGTTTACAAAAGATTCGTTAATACTGAATAAGAAATTCGCCAAATTATTGAGCAATAGCCAAATTGGCTTCATTTATGAAGACATATTTTGGTCGCCAATTTTGGCGATATTTCGCCAAATGTCGCCAATTTTGCCAATTTTGGCGCTAACGGATATGAATATATAGTTTTATGCGTTTGATTGGGAAAATTATTACAACAATGAAAGAAAATAATTTGCGAGTAATCGCGTTAATGTGCTGTTTTGTTTCAAAATGTCAGCCACCCTAAAATTTCAAACTGCTCTATCTCAGCCATTTTTTAAGATAGAGGTAAACCAAAAAATGCTCTGGAATCCTTGTATCAAGGCCTAAAACGTAATTAAAAAATAAATTTGAATTTTTAATTTTTTTGTATATTTATTTTAGTTTTAAATTTTTAAATGGCCGCCATCTTGAAACAAAATGGCGGACCAAGCTGGCCAAGGAACTCGGTTAAGACATTGGTTAGCTTAATACACACAATTAGTTTCTTCAAAATTGATTTATAAATACGAGCGTTATCGTATGACATAGATCAGATATATATATATATATATATATATATATATATATATATATATATATATATATATATATATATATATATATATATATATGGATATATCTATATATATAAATCAACATTTGAACGGAGGGTAGTTTTGGGGTCTGGGGGTCATGATCGGTGAAAATATATCGAAATTTTCCGGAACTGCTTTCCTCCGAACGGCTGCAATATGTAGCTTTATACATTTTGTATTGAAAGCTACCTAATGATAATAAAATATTGAAATGCAAACGAGATATTATAAAATGATTGTCTCATAGGATTAACATTAGTGAGGGTGTGTTTTCGTGCGAGTGAAGTAGCCTCTTAAGTTAGCCGAGCGCAGTTGATAAATCGTTAAATGTTGTTCCCATCGCCAGCGTTTGTATATATTGCATTCATATCGAAAATTTAAATAATACATTCATTTAAAACACATGCCCTTCTCACTCATTATAGTTAAAATACAATTTTTTTCAATAATAAATAATAACAGAAACCAAAGCATTTTATTTGAACATCAAATCATTGTTTCCAATTTGTACACTCACTCAAACCATAAAACTGCTATAGGCGAGAAAAAAAAAAAGTGCTATTTGTAAGATTTGCGGACAAAAATTACCAAAACATTTATTTATTTTCTTCTGGTTATATTTTTGTGATGCATTTCGTTTCTCGATAAACTGAGCCAAACCTGGCGATTAATTGGTGGTCGTCAATAAATCCGACAAGTACTTAAAATCTAAACAAAGCAAATGATCTAAAAATGTGCAAAAATCAGAAGTCCACAGAGCCCTTGTTCGCAACCTGTGCGATTTTTTGTGTATTGTATTAGCTGACTATAATAATTTTTTGTGTACGTAACACTTATTTTATTATTATTATTATTATTATTTTCTTTTTTAACAGGAAACCTGAAATAGTCCGCAAACCCTAAAATGCGTTTCATATTGTTTTATTATTTTAAACAGATCGTATCTGTTGTAGTGAACGCGTGCCTTTTGCTATCATCGATCAGTTTTTACTGTAACTTTGATGGCTTAAATGAGATGATACTCTGGATTGACTATGCTTTTTGTAGGTATTTTTATCCTTGATTTTTCTTTTGAAGTTTAAACACGCATCTAAAAAATATTAGATATTGCCAAAAATATTAGATTGCATACTGTTCCGCTGGTAATTTTTTTTTTGCTGGAAAGTGTAATTACATTTTGTGAACATATGTTGCGAATCTGTACCCAGTCAGGGAAGATGTGTATCTTGTTTACTAGATTTATTGCCAAATATTTTTTATACAGTTTGTTTTGATGGAGTTGTGTATATTTAAAAATAAACATTCACAATATCATATTAACTTCGGGTGAAAAGGAATTAGTGCTACAAAGCATTAATTCCTTTTTTCCCCGAAACTAATATGGTATTTTGAATGTTTTCTTTTTTTAAATATACATATCTCTATCAAAACAAACTGTATCGAAAATATTTGGAAATAAATCTACTAAACAAGATACGCAGCTTCCCTGACTGAGTACAGATTTGCAAAATATGCTCAGGAGATGCGCAGATGGTAGATTTTGTGTCATACCTAATGCCGTCATCCTAAAAGCGCGCGCATTGGCATTGTGCCCTCCCTTCACAAGGTAGCGCAATTATTTCAATTTTGCGGCCCCGTTCTAGTACTAAGTTGGAACGCTTAGTATGTATACGTTTTGGTTGAATCTTTAACACTAGCATTACGTCCCGTTGCAAAAATTGTCGGGAGAGCTCGGCATATGGTCTAGGGACCGGTTCCTCTTATGGGGTTCCAGCGACGAAGGCGTCGGGTGTCTTCTGGTGATTCATCAGGTGTCTTGCGGGGGTTTCCTCTGAATATGGTATCCTCCGCGTGTCGCCAACAACCTTTGTCGTCAGCCACTTGGGCAGAATCGGAGCGTCCGCAGGTGGCGGTCTCCCGGCCGGTCGCAACGCCACGGAAGGCAGATTCCGCTGAGCGCGTTATATGTCCCTCGAGACAATGGCGGGACGGTTGAGACGCGCCTGGCGGCACAGCGTAGTTTTTATACCTTTAATCAAAGAACTTCTATGTCCTTTGATACCACCTGAATTAGTCTAACTTTCACTTTCACAATAGAATCCTACCTTTATAAATGCTTACCTATTAAACATTAATGGAACACAACAACATATTTTTGGATTACTTATTTGCGGTACAACTTACCCCCCGGTTGTACAGTACGTGGCTGCAAACTGAGCAAGGAAAAATATGTTCATAAAAAGATTTTAGTAAAGAGTAGTGGGGTGGATATGTCAGTTAGCAGGATATGATTTGACAAATGATCATTTAATTATCTCAAACTCTTTCATCTGTTCAAATTACGATCGCCTTATATTTATTTAACGTTATTTTATAAAAGATTTATTCAACTGTCATATTTTATTATTAAGTTTGTTAGAAATTTTAAGGTTGGTAAGAAATTTAAAGCTTGTACGAAATTATAAAGCTGACTTGCTATCTATCTATCTATCTATATTATAAAGGACTAACGTGTCCGTTCGTAACGCTGACGTCATTTTGCGAATGGCAACAGTTGACGATGAAATTTCAGTTTTGCGATTTTTACTACTGCAATTTTTTTAATTTCTAAACATCTCACATTTTTAATTTTTACACCGTTACATAGGGAAAAAAAATCTTTGAAATGCAATTTGTTTGAAAACTGTATCTTAATTCGTTGATTTATATGGCTTTTAAAATTAAAAAAAAAATGGTATTTTTCACTTTTTCGTGTTTAATGGTTGCCATTGGTAATTTTTTCCCCTCTTGGCGACCGCATTTATCGTTGATTAAAGAATTGAAATTAGTATTATTAGTTAGAAATTTAATACAGACACGTTGAAAAGTAAAAATAAAAATACTTTTACTGATTCTATATACAATGCAAAATAATAATAATAATAATAATAATAATAATAATAATAATAATAATAATAATAATAATAATAATAATAATAAACGTTTTGATGAGCGATAATTTTATAAATTAAAATAATTTAATTTAAAAACCAAAGGAATGTTTGTGATACATAAAAATATTTTTTAATGTAAAAATTGTAACTCAAAACAATATTTGGCTATTTATCGTTTGCGCCAAGATTATCACGTTCAAAAATCGATTTATGGTGAAGTTTCGCTTTTTGTTTTAAATGAAAATTCTTAGGTTTATTTTATTGGCGCGCCAGTACTGGCAAAACATTTTTACGTAATGAGTTTTTAAAATGATGAGATCATATAATATGGTTGCGTTAGCTGTTGTATATTCTGGGATCGCACCTTTATTATTAGATCAAGGTAGAATAACACATTCAAAATTTAAAATACCGCTGAATTTGAACAAAACATCTACGTCTACTTGTGTCATTAATAAACAATCTGACCTTACTGAATTAATAAGAGAAACGAAGTTAATAATCTGGGATGAAGCCCTGGTGATGAGTAAATTAGTATTTGAACGTGTAGACCGTATGGTTAAAGACATAAAAAACAATGATTCGCTATTTGTTGGAATTGTAGTTATATTTGCTGTCGACTTTAGAGAAATTTTGTCTTGATTCAAACATATAGAATAAAATTCTTTTATTAAATTTTGATGCTAATCTTACTTAACCGGGTCCATGTCAATGGAGAGTTACACATAAATGATGTTGTAAATAATAGGGTTTCATAATAATAAAAATCTATATTATAAACCAATACATGTCTGATTATTGCTGAAGTCATTTTTATGGTTTCCAACGAACTGACTAATACATTTCGCTTTCACTGCATCTTTTTAAACTTTTAACATCGCACAATTTCAATTTCTACACCGTCGAATGGAAAAAAAATACAATTTCTTTGAAAACAATATTTGAATTTACCGATTTTTTTATGATTCATGGAATGCTTTCCCAGTTTGAATTAATTTTAAATCTGTCTCTATCACGTGCATTTCGATTGTGACAGACTAATCCGTTTGCATTTAAAACAATATAAATAGATCCGCATTTATTCCCGGCTAATATTACAGAACGAAATTAAAATTTCATCAAAATATAACTATAAAAAATGATATAATATAAATAAAATGCAAATTTAACAGACATGTTGTGGAACTACGCGCTTAAGCAGTTGAAATTTTCAGAATAAAAAACCTGCAGTAACAGCGAAATCTTGGACGATTCCTTTGGTCGTTAACTCCTGGCATGCAGTTAATACAAAAGTATCGCTTTATTAAATATCGAATTTTTATTTGAATATATTATCGATATTTTTCTTATAAAAATTCGTTTTTATGCTGTTATTAAATATGAAAAATCTATTAGAATTAGGAAAAAATGATTTTCCCCTATGTTCTGTAACCCGGGAAGCTCGGGTTCGATTCCCTAGTATATATAAAAGCCATTCTTGGTATGTTTGTTCCTTATACAAATCTACAGTTTTTGTCCGATTTGAACGAAACTTGATGTACATACGTTTTAGAACACGAGTAAAATTACTGTCAACTTTAAAAATTTCTCAGACCATTGTTTCCAATTTTTTTCAAACATCTACCGTAGTTTATCATTACAAAAATCTATTTTTTTTTTCAATTTCTAATGCGATTTCTTTCCCATTGCCAAAACTATTTGGATGTGGCAATCCCAAAACTTTTTTCTATCTCACACAGGATTCGCATACAGTAAAAAGAATCAGCACCAATTTGTACCAAGGTCTAACTGAATATAAAGTTTTATTAAATTCCGTGAAATCCAGTTCTTGAGATATGACTATTTCTAAAATTGTGCAAATCTTGCAAAATGCAGCATAGCAGCGCCAATTGTTGGGAGATTTACACCAAAACCTAATCAGCAACAACTTATGTCAATGTCTAACTGAATCTGAAGTTTGATGATAATCCGTGCATTACTTCTTGAGATATAGTTATCGTGATAATAATAAAAAAAGTAGCATAGAATCACTACCTGTTAGGCTATGTGACCAAAACGTAAGCAGCATCTATTTATGTCAAGGTCTAACAGAATCGAAGTTTAATGAAATTCCGTGCTTTCGTTCTGGAGATATAGCTATCGTAAAAATCATAAAAAAGTGGTATAACAGCGCCACCTGTTGGGATATCTACACCAAAACGTGACCAACATCTATTTATGTCAAGGTCTAACAGAATCTGAAGTTTGATGAAATTCTGTGCATTCGTTCTTGAGATATAGCTATCGTAAAAACCATAAAAAAGTGGCATAACAGCGCCACCTGTTGGGATATCTACACCAAAACGTGAGCAACATTTATTTATGTCAAGGTCTAACAGAATCTGAAGTTTGATGAAATTCCGTGCATTCGTTCTTGAGATATAGTTATCGTAAAAATCATGAAAAAGTGGTATAGCAGCGCCATCTGTTGGGATATCTACACCAAAACGTAATCAGCGTCTACTTATGTCAAGTTCTAAATGAATCTGAAGTTTGATGAAAATAAGTGCATTAGTTCTTGGGATAGAGCTATTGCGGAAATCACGAAAAATGCAGCATAGCAGCGCCACCTATCAGACGATTTTCACCAAAAACTAATCATCACCAACTTATATCAGGGACTAACTGAATATAACTTTTCATTAAATTTCGTGCATTAGTTCTTGAGATGGAGCGCCCACAAAATATTTGTCTCATACAGACAGACAGAGAGACAGAGTCACAGACTGACATTTTCTAAAAACAGTCAAATCGTGTTCAGGACCTTCTAAAACGTATAAATCCGTCGAAAACCGGAAGTCGAAAAATTTCATGAATCCAATACTTTCTTCTTGTAAAGATAGAAGAAAGTAAAATAAAGTGCATATGGACAATATTTTTACAAACCAATAAAAAATTATACTCTCTCCCTATAATTTGAAATACGAAACTGATGTTATTTTGGGAAGATAATGTGATTTTTTTCGTATATTACAATCATTACAATAAGTGAGCTTAAATTACATAGTAGATTTATTTAAATGTGTTTGGAGATAACAATTAATAGCTTAGCTCCTAATTTTACGAAGGTAAATTGTTTCCGCTGGTTTGTTACAGTGGTGGACATAATTATAAGACACCTACCTAATTTGACATACAGTGAAAGAAAAGATTCGGAGCTTAAAGATGCTTTATCAAATACGACAAAAACATAAATTTATTCTGTTATCACACGTAATTGTTTCACAAAAATGATATTTTTATAGAGTTTAATAAAAAAATTTAAAATACCATGGACAAAATTGTAAGACACCCTAACATTTTAATTAAAACACCTGCTTTTTTTCGAAATATGCACGCTTTTATGACGTCAACAGTTAACTAAAGCAGACGATAACCGACTTCACGCATTTACAAACATGCCACGAGGTACAGAATGCCCCAGCACATTTTATAGCATTCTTTAGGTTTTTGACACATGTAAACTGCCCCCCATTTCGGTAAACCTCACGAGCAAAGAGCCCCCACAAGTTTTCGATGGGATTTAAGTCTGGGGAGCGAGAAGGCCGCAGAAGAATATTGATTCTTTGCTCTGAAAGCCACTATTTTGTTACGTGTGATGTATGAATCAACGTGTTATCGTACTGGAAAGTGTAGTTTTTGCCATAAAGAAGTTAACCGTATATGGCTAGTTGATCTTTAAGAAGATTCTTATACTTTTCGGAATTCATTCTTGAATGCACAAAAACGATATCGGTTTTCCCTTGAGCCGAAAAACCAGCCCAAACCATTACTGAGCCTCCACCCGTTTGGCGGCTCATTTGTACATCTGGAGACTTCCGTAAATTATGCCAATAATAGTGAAACCCATCAAGACCATCCAGGTTAAACTTTTTTTTTCATCAGAAAATAACACAGTACCATTTGGAGGTCCAGGCCATAGTTTGTTTAGCGAAGTTTAAACGGTCTATTTTATGCCGCTTTAGAAGCGATTCTTCAATTTTTCTTCAATTTTTTTAATTTCACATAGGAAGCAGTATGCAACATCCTGTGGATGGTTCTCCTTGAACAATTCAGTTTCAAAGCATTTTTACTGCCTGTAGTGGTCATCTTATTCTGTGTAGCGAGCAAAAGCACATGGCGTCCGTCTCTCGAGGACAAGCAAGGAGTACGTACAGATCTTTTAATCACCGATCCATTACTTCCTCTTTTCAAAACATTTAAAATTGCACATCTAGAGCGTTTAATAACTTTTGAAATATTATTAACTGAAGCACCAGTTCCATTTAATCTCCAAGTTTCACGAATTTCACTTTTGTTTAATTCTGTACCTCATGACATGTTTGTAAATGCGTGAAGTCGGTTATCGTCTGCTTTAGTTTACTGATTACGTCATAACAGTGTGCAGAAAATTTGCACATTTCGAAAAAAAGTAGGTGTTTTAATTAAAATGTTAGGGTGTCTTATAATTTTGTCCATGGTATGTTTAATTTTTTTTATTAAACTCTAAAAAAATATCATTTCTGTAAAACAATTACATGTGATAACAGAATAAATTTGTTTTTGTCATATTTGATAAAGCATTTTTAAGCTCTGAATCTTTTCTTTCACTGTATGTCAAAATAGCTAGGTGTCTTATAATTATGTCCCCCACTGTAAAATTAAAGTAAATTTTCCAAGAAATAAAAACATATTTTTGCGTATTCAAACTTCATGATTCAATTTATTCTACATAATCAAAAATCGCCTGCAAAATATTGACATTTAGAAATCATTAAGTCGTAACATTTTTCAGCTTGAGCTTCAACCAGGGACGAAGTAGTGACATTTTTCTTCCAGCTTCGAAATTATTGTCCAATTCTTAAAAGAACAATATATTTTGAGAAATAATGTTTCGCATCAAAAATCACAACATTTCAAAACGCAATGTTAGCAAAATCTGTTTAAATTACATTTTAAATTTAATTTTCGAATTAAATTTAGTATTTAATAATATTAATGTTTAAAATTTCTCTATGAGTACAGTAGTATTGGACTTCTTTAAACGCTTTCATGTTTTAAATAGATAATGTGCATGTGACGTCACGCACTCAAGTAAAGGTGTTTTTCTCAACTAATTGTAGGAGAAACGTAACAATTCTCGCAGAGTTAGTAATTCATAATGCATTATTTCCTATGAAATACATTTTAATGATTTTAAGCTACTTCATGCATCACAAAAATTTCTATGCATTCTTTTATATTCACTACAAGTTATGTTCTATTAAAAATGGCATGCGTAGCATTTATTGCATATATACAGGAACGCAAACTCAACTGAATTACTTCCTATAGGCAATAATTTTTTCAAGTGCGCTTTGTGAAAGTTGCATATGCGACTAAGATGTACAATAGCTTCTTCCGTATAGCACATCGGGCATGTAACATTTAATGTTCTTTTACAGGTCCCCACAAAAGAATTCAGGCTCATTATTGTCAATGGCCGAAAATTGTTGAAGTATGTTTCAAGTTGCTTATGTTTTTTCTGGCTTAAACTAAATTTTAGTATTTATAAGCTGTGTATAAATTTTGTATGTCATATACAAGTTGCCCAAAATTTCAGTAATTAAGTCTGTGGGAGCGAATTTTCAGAGGTGCATTTTTAGGTGCGTTCGTAATTATTTAAATACGTAGAACCTATAGTCGTCGTCTGTCCGTCTGTCCGCATATAACAGCGCAAAAACTTCCCAACCGAATGGTTTGAAATTTAATATATATATAATTGTTGCAGAATTTTGTCGAGTCATTTCAAATTTTATGAAAACTTAATCAAAACTTAAAAGTATATTAATAAAAGTTTTCTTCATTCTATTATATCCTATCATACGTAATTAATTCAATGATATCCTATGACCGGTAATGATTCTAGGTTACCTTGTTGATTACGTCCTATTTAATATGGAGTCCTATTATTTCCATATTACTGAATTCAAAAACCGAATTTGTATACTAAAATTGTTTAATTATAGCAATCATATAACTAACCGACAGTTTATTTGATAGATGTTTCCTTAGAAATAGATATTAAATAGAAAAAGAGTCTAAATATGGATTTCAAGTTCTGAAATTTTCAAAGCTAGGCTTAAGTTTCCCATTGAAATTTTCAGTAAATGTCAACAAAAGATAAAATGTTGCGAACTTAAAATGTACTCATTTTATTACAGATATTAATCATATCATAATAACAGACGATATAATTCATTTCACTGAAACTAATTATAGTACGTATGCACCTCATTTGCCACGTTTGACGTACAATTTCCAACTTGTTAAATGTTTCTTTCGTTTTCAAGAGAAACTATACTACATGGTTAGTATAATACAGTTAAATACATATACATGGCTGAACAAAATGATATACTAGATACATTGTCGTCTGTGGATGGTAATTACCGGAAATACGTTTTCAGTTCTGTTATGCATTTTCCAGTTGAAATAAATTTCTGTAAAGTATGTGTTAGATATAAAAATTTGTAGATCTGTAGTACAGAGCTGCACAGAAGATATCGAATACATTTTTACTGTCGAATTTTGCTAATTGCTGATAGTTGGAATTTAAATGTGTTATGCGTTTTTGAAATTCTTTTTATTTTAGATGTCTCCTATCATCAAGGCCTGGTTACAAATTAGACAAACTAACGCCACTTTTTTCGTAAAGAAACTTTCGATTTATTTAATACCATTTTCAATTAATTCACTTGAGAATCTCTTTTTGATTAAAAAACAAGGAATTTGTTCAGGTGATAGTCAGGCCTTGCTTATCATCTTATGAAAGGACGAAGTTTTGAAATAATAATTTGATGGAAGTTAAAGGGGGGGGGGGCAGTGCCGAAACTAGCCTTTTTGGCGCCCGGGGCAAACATGGATTTTGGTGCCCCCCCCCCCCCTCCTCCGAAAAGAAAATTTCCAAAGCGAATTTTTTCTATGTTTCTAAAATTTAAAGTATATAATCAGATAATCTGTAATACTGAACTAAGTAATCAGCTTTGTCAAATACTGATTCATTAAAACCTTGAAAATGGAATCGAAAGTAACCGAAAACTATTCCGCTTTATACAGGTTTTCATCTTAGGAAGTATAATTATTGATATTATCAGGGGCGGAATTTAAGGGGTCGTGATGGTCTCGATCGCAAGAGGCCCCCAAAATCCTCTTTTGAGTTCAACGAGAAAAATTATTTTTTGATCAAAGGATTTTCTTAGCACTTTTTTTAAATTAGTATTACTACATAATTTTCATGTAATTTAAATAGAATATTTTTTATACCATTTGCTATTCCCAGAAATGTTTTAGTTATGTTTAAATGTTTTTCCTTGTCTTCTTTTCTATTAGCAATTATCAGAATTGTGAACGGTTGGGGTGAGACTCAAAAACTTGGATCTGAGCTGAAAGGAACCCTGTTACTGCTAGAGACTTTTATGACGATTTAATTACACAGATTCAGAGTCTAATTAAATCAGATCTGATAAATCTAAATCTGGATCGTGACACTGGGGCCCCTGATTTAGGGGTGCCCCATACTTGGTATGCTGTTTACATAAAGCTGATATTTAGAATGCATTTGACTTTGTTACTGATTATAATCGATATTTTGCAGTTTTAGAGTATGATAATATTAAAAACAAAAAGAAATTCAGCTTGACTATTACAGGGGCACACGATGTATTTGTCCCGGAAATTTACATCTGGATCTAAAAAAATAATTACAGCTAAAGGATGGGGCGGCAAAACACGTAAGAATGGGTAAAAGACGAATATATATATATATATATATATATATATATATTTTTTGCAAAGATAAAGGCAGAGACGACTTTATTATCCATGTCACCCTGTGCGAGGTTCTTTTCTGCGTCTCTACAAATGCTATATTCTTAAGAAAGAAAAAAGGGGAGGAGAGGTTACTATTTTATCTTGCATATGTTTCGTCCCCTTAGATTTTAGTGTCATTAGCAATAGCCAACTTCGCGCCCTTTAAAGCCGGATCTGTATGTAAAAAAGTAATTGTAACAAATGGTATGGTGACATTTTTCATTTATCTGGAAATGGCCAAAGGACGAGAAAATAATTTGGGAGAATAGAGGCAGGGGCGGCTGCGGTTTTATTAGTCATAGAAACTGGGGTATGGTTTTCTCCCTGCACCCCTACAAATGACATTTTTTTTTCAAAAAGTTTTAACAAAGAGTTTTATTTTGCGTATTTTTCAAATTATTCTTTCAAATATTATTTGTTTTTAGTATCCAAGTCAGTCGCCCAACCTCGCCCCCTCTAATAATACTAGATTGGATCTGGATAAAACAGTAATTTCAGCAAAATTAACAGGCCGGCATATTCCAGTTGCCGCCAAGGGCGGCAAAACGCTTAGAAAACTTTCGCAAAAAGACGAGTAAAAAACTTTTTGGAAGATAAAGCCAGGGGCAGCTCCGGCTTTATTAGACATGGCGCGCTGTACGAGATTTTTCACTGTACCTCTACAAAGGCTATACTTAAAAGAAAAAGATTTTACTGAGAATTTTACTTTGGGCATTCATCCTCCAATTTGTGTTTATTGTCCAGGGCAGTCACCCCTCGCTCATGACAAAATGGAAAAAGAAGAAAGCTCCACGCTGGGAGAAAAGGGAAAAAATAGAACAGCCTTCATGGAATATTTTTATCTAATAGAAAATCAAAGTGAAGGAATCGTTTGCCAATTATCCATGCTGGACAGTGCAGTACCGTATCCAGACGACGTTGAACAGTGTCATATACAGATATGAGTAGGGACTAACCTTGAAAAATATTAGTGATTCTCATAAACCAAAGAAAGAGATTTAAATGATAGACGACATAGACATGCTACATTTGGAATGGGAGAAAGAAAATAGCCTAAGAGAATTTGCTATCTTGTATTATAGACGAATCTTTTTGTCTATTTTAATGCATTTGGTTCATTTTTCTTTTGGATCTTCCGGCTGCGAGACTTTTTATACAAATTTCATATATATATACATTTCTATATCAAACAACAAACAAAACCTGCAGTTGGCGCCCCCTTAACCTTCAGTTCTGCTGGCACCCGGGGCACGTGCTCCCTCTCCCCCCCCTTAGTTTCGGCCCTGGGGGGGGGGGAGTTGACCCTCTCACGTATTTGATCTCTTCGAGTGGTATCAATTGTGCACAAAGGGTTTCGTTTAATATTCCTTTCAAAACACTTTATCCTTTCTTTATTAAATCGAAATAAATTTCATTTTCAAAAAAGTCATGTTTTTTATAAAGTAAAAATTTGCCGGTCTATTTTTCTCTTTTTTTCGAAAATCTGAACCGGTCCGATAGCGAGCGAAGCCCGCTATTATACTCTGTCATAATAATATCTGTCATGTGGACTAAATGCGATATAAAAAAAAATCAATTTCAAAATTAAATATGTTGTATAGAGACATTCAAAATGCTAAAATATGCCAATATTTCCATAATCGGGTTTTTATCATGATTCAATACGTTCCTCAAACTTATATATTTACTATTCTCTATTGCTCATATTGATACTCTCTTTGTATTATTCCCAAACATTTGGAAAATCCGTTATGACGTCAGATTAATTTTCTTTTTAATTCTCTAATGACGTCATATTAAGCTATGCTTTCTGTATTAACACATACTCATACTCCTTGTATTATTGAGAAATGTTTGAAAATATCCGTTTTATTACCAATATGACGTCATATTAATCTTTTTTTTCAATTGGTGAAACTTTTTATTTCATTTTTATTTTTCACATGGAAATCTTTCAATAGAAAATTACTTATTGTCGAAAGAATTTTATTGTGGATTTTTAATTGTTGGCAACTGCTATAACGAAAATTTTTTTAATTTAATAAGAAAAGGCTGTTAGATTTTTTGTTTTTCATCTCTATATATTAAAATAATACTATTTTTTCAAATTTTATGATTTTGAGCTTCATAATAGGTATTTAGCTATAAGTACACAAATTTTCATGCCTGTAAGTTATATAGGTTGTGAAAACGGCTCTGTGACGGACAGACAACGGAGCGGGAGTAATAGGGCTTCGTGAGATGAACGAAACCCTAAAAAAGCCTCCACTACAAAGTTTTTTGCCCCCATTTTTCAAGAAAGATTTGAAATGGCACCCCTGAATAACCCTATAGTGTTGGAAAAGGTTTCATAGTGTATGGAAAATGTATGATTTTTCTTTCTTATTTTTATGCCGTTTACGTTATGCAGCATTTAGATCAACACGTGCTTTCCAGCAAAATAGTGAATAAGAAGCAATGGAACTTATGCAGGTGATGTCAGACGCCAGAGCTGGCGGTATGGTGATAAAATATTCTAGCAACTGTACCGCCAGAATACCAGTATGCCAGCAGACGACGTTTATCCTCACCCAGGTTTCGTGAATATAATTTAACCGATATTTTGCAAATTTGGCAAATATTCTGGATAAAGAACAACATTTTGAATTTATATTACTATGTATTAAATTCCTACTGTCACAATAAGGAATTGTTTTGCGGTATTTCTATAAAAAGGTCATTAATAATGAATACTCCATAGAACGCTATGCTACTGTTCAAAAGTAAATACCTCCAGCAGACGAATTTTAGCCTCGAACTCAGGTCGCGTGCATATGGTCCATTGCAGAGGTATCGTATATTCAGGTAACATGTTCAAGTTAGCTGCACGTAAAATCATTTAAAATTAATGATGAGTAAGTCATATGTTAGGGTCGCTCCTATGGCAGATAATAGGAATTGTCGAGTGAGCGGGAACATTCCACAAGCTGATATATAAACGATATCTTCTTTTTCTATTCTTTTTATGTAAAACATAACGTCTCTTGGAATGAGAGAACCATATCTGATTATACAATATCTAACTGTTTTTCTTATTTCTATTAATTTTTCTGGTATCAAGGAACTGCTTAGAGAATAGGCCGCTACCATTAAAAATCCGCAGATGCCATTAAACACCATTTCTGTAATATAGCTTACTTCGAGTAATTTGTCTTTAGATAATAAAACATAATAAAATATTAGAAATATCATTTCTAAACCATAAGAGATTATAATAAACGATGGATATGCAAGAGCTTGATCAAGACTTTGCAAAATCTTCATGATGTCAAAGAATTCTTTCAAAAAAAGGATCTTTTCATTATTATTTTCCTGTATAAAATAAATACTGAGTAACTTATTGTAACTACTTAATACTTCTCCCCATCTGTAGAATAAAATGCTCAGCGAAACCGTGATTAATACAATAAATGTACTGAAGGAGTAATACACAAAATTACCATAAAATTGGAAACCATTAACATAAATTTCATCGTGGATTTCATATCCGTATGTCCACGCTTTTATTGTAAGTCGTTCATCCAATATCATAATTATCAGAGATGTTATAAAGGGAAATAAAATCACAAAAATTAGTAAAGGCTTCACAAAAAGTAGTTTGTTATTACTTTGTTTGAAGCGATTTCGGTAATTGTATAGCTTTTGCATAATAATACATATTTTATCTTTTTGTCTGTTCAAAAAATAGTGAATAAGAGGTAATTGTACTTGCATTGAGATGTACGCAAACTGTACTATGTATTTAGAATTGTTTGTTAATATGATGTAACAAGACACTGAAATCCAATGCAGATATAAAGCCAAATATAAAATTTTAATAATCCAAGATAAATATTTTTCATATGTTTTCAGAGAATATCCTGATATTTTGATGTCGAATATAGTTAGAGTCTGCCAAAGAAAATTATCTTCTTCAGATATCATTATTTTTAACAATTTAACGACATGTTACAAATTTCCTCCCTCAAACGGTATTTTTATTTCTAGAAAAGTCGTTTCCAGATTTTACTCCATTGTGGTACATTAAAAATACTTGTTTGATTTCCGACAAAAATATCCCCATCGCTACAAACTTCCCAAATCAAACTTCTCGGATAAATTCGGCATTAAAACATTTTCTGGAAAATTCTAGAGACAAAATTGTAGCTTAGTCACAGTTTGACATTAGTTGAAATCTTTTTTGTGTTTTTTGTATGCATTAAGTTTATTTCATCAATCAAAAACGAAATTAAGTTAAAATGCATTCCAGATATTTTTCAACAGATACTATAATGAAACAATGATGCATAAGTGGACTTCGTCTGTCAACTGTTTTTAACAAAGCAGACTGATAAATAAATAGTTTGATATTAGTCCCATTCTTTTTGTAATTTTGGCGTGCATTCATGTATTTAAACATTCGAAAAATTTTCATAAAACAACAAAATTTCAGTTTGACAAAAATTTCTCAAACTGAAATTTTCTCTAAATACTTTCCAACGTCAACTATACTATACTAGAAAGATGTTGCATAGGTAAACTACATTTAGCTGAAATTTTTTTTTTTTTAAATTTCAATAAATAAAGTCCCTTTTTTTTTTTCTCTCTCTGCATTTAGTTATTTATGTTTTATTCGAAATTTTTTCATAATTAATTCGAAAGGAAAATTCAGAAAATAGAAATGCACTCTAATTATTTTTTCAACAGCACTCTAATTGAACAATGTCACAAAAGTGGGCTTCGCTTGATGTTAATAAGAAACAAGACTAATAAATAAATTGTTGGATATTAGTCATATTCTTTTTTGTAATCTTTGCATGCATTCAGTTACTTACTTCCATTCGAAAGTTTTCGTAAATAATCATCTGGAAAATTTCGCAACCGAAATGCAACCTAAATAATTTGCAACTGCTGCTATATATCGCATAAGTAAACTACAACTGACTATAAAATCGAATATTCATTATCAAAAGTACATACTAAAAACGTTATCATTATAAAAATATCGAATTTAGTGTTCTGAAAACAAAGTACGACAACAGCTTTGAAATTAAAAAAAGAAACAAGGATCGATATCGATTTTTATGCATTTTCTTTTCAAAAGAAAATGTTAATATCTCATTTGCTAAATTTTAATTTATATAAAAAAACATTCGCCATAAAGCATTTATTAATAAGTTGCACATACTGGTTGAGATAACCTAACACTTTTCATTTCGTTTCAATAAAGAAACTCACTTATTTTTTTATCACATATATAAAATTAATTAATTAGTTTTTATTATAATATAGTCTTAAATTTCAGATTTAATTGTTGTAATTTTTAACATACAATTTCTTTTGTTATCGCATTAGACTTGCCATAACATTTATACATATTTTAATAAATAATTAGTTGCAGTAGCAACCCTATATGTTGCATTGGCATGACAGGAGATATTTGAATTTTTGGGGAGAAAAATAAATCTAAAATATGAAAATATTTTTTATGAAAACTGATTTAATTTAACACTTTACTAAAATAAGTGTCCGATAAAAACATACGTACAAATGTTTTAAGAACTTTAAAACACTAGATATTAGCAGCACATATTCTAGCGCTTTCGGCTATAATCTAAGCCATTATCAAGACTAGACTCAAAATGACAGGAAAACCCATTACAGACATGCGCCGGTGGATGATCACATTATTGGCGAATGGGAGAAACTCAAATCATGACTCTTTCGGGAGACCATACTTTCTCGTAACCAGAGTTGTATAATATAGACGCACACCGTGCGCGGAAAATTTTCTGCAAAATTCGGAACTTTGCAGAAATTTTTTTTAGAAATTATTATTATTATTATTATTATTATTATTACTATTATTAGCATTTTTTTAAAATACCAAAAAATTAAAAACATTCCCCAATTTTATGTACGATTTATTTACTGTTTGCGCACAATTCAAAATTTAAAGAAGCAAAACATTGTTGTGACATTACAGACGCTTGCGAAGAGGTCAAAATATTAAGGATTGGGTTGTTTCTAAATGCATTGACAAAATCATTGATAAGAATTCAGCTCTTCCTATCATGGATTTTTAGCTTTATTATTATTTTTAACCAAAATAATTATTCTTTAATTAATATTAATTAATTTTAAATGGTAATTATTTTAAACTACTGTATTTTAATTTATATCGTTAAAATAATAAAACGCGTAATTTTATTAAACATTAAATTAATTTTCAGAAATTTTTTGACTCAATTTTTATGTGCGCAGAAAGTTTTTGGTTTTATACAAGTCTGCTCGTAACTTGGAGCAGTTCGAACGAAATGCTTGGTATTTGGTATGATAACACATCATTGCAACAGTTGCTGGCCTATGATAAATTTTCAGGTACTCCAGGGTTTAATTTCTAAGGAAAAAGTACCGGAGTCCTACACTGCAGTACTAACACCCGTAGCGTACACCCCCCCCCTTCCGCCGTCACTCCAGTCTGCATATTTATATTTAATACATTATTTTCGAAATTTAAAGCACTGTTTTTTTTTTTTATTTAGCAAAATAAAAAAATTAAATACATCTATCTGCGTATACTTATTCCACTTTTTAGTTATTACTAGTACTTCCAAATAGAAACCTTTGCCTAACCTTAATGTTAATTAATCACAGAATTCTGCGATTAAATAAGCTCAGGATTATGATTCGGAAATAGAGTTAACACAAAAAATGTATTGTTCGCAGCTATGCAGAGTAGAACAAGACTATTTGTGTTTACTCTTTATTCTGATCAAAATGATTTGAAATGGAAATAAATAAAGTTTTGAATTTAAGACAGATTGAGTTCGAGCCTGCCTAAACCAGTAAACTGATATAAAAATCGAGCCTGTTTCATCTCCATCTCTTACGTGAGCGGAACATTACGTTACTAATAAGTGTATTGATACAAAAGGTAAAAATTAGAGATGGGAGGGAAAGGAAAAGGTAATTTAGGATTCGTTTTCGGAAGCGTTATTGAGCTGGGATCCGGAGCGCAGTGTTTATGAGCTTCCGTGAAGTCTGGCCAATATTTAAATATTTACTGAAAACAGAGAAGTACCGGAGCTGAGCTCCAATGGGCTTCGGTGCAAATTTGGGTTACAATGACTCCAATATTACACAAATTTTAAAATCGAAAGCCCGCATGATGATTTTTGTGTTATTAAAAGAAATCTCAATATCACTTATTTGAAATAGTCTAGAAAGGGCAGTTCTGGAAAAATAAATTTAATTTAATTCTACATTTAGAAACGATTTATAATATTATTTTTCCTACGTTCTTATTATAAGAATGGAATCATGTTTACAATGTAAATTAACGTAAAATTATGAAAATTATATTTTGTAAATTACCTGATTGTGATGCAATTGTAGAAGAATGCCTTTATAAGAAAATGGCGAAATACGGGCAATAAAATTCCATCGCTCGACATGATGTTGGATAAAAATTTGGAGCGCTACCACAGAATGGTAATGTTTGCTTGTCAAACTTTTACTTGTTGTGTTTACTTGTTGCCAAGGTAATGTTTGTTTACTTGTCAAACTTGTCTAAACGAATTCCTCCGAGCGGGCATCGTCAATAGAGTCGTAAAAAACCCGATGTTTTTGAGGGATGGGAATAAACCCGAGAATTTTCGGGAATAAACCTGGAAGTTTGGGGAATATTGGAAATTTTGAAAGTAACCAAAACTAGTCATTTTTCAATTTCAATTTTTTATTTTAAAGAAATTTCAGGCAGTGTTCTAAAAAGTTTAAAATAGATATTTCATTATGAATTCACAAAACTTAAGATTTTGCGCTCTAAGTTTTGTTTGTTTGTTTGTTTATTGAGAACATACATCTGACTTGTGTGCTTGACATCAAGTGCCCGCTTATAAGTCATCGTCAATATACAGGGACGAGATAGCCACCAGGAAATTTACAACACCTGAGAGTTACATCCGAGAGCTCCACAAAGTGTGTGCAATGGAACTGGCGGGAGTCGAACCCACCGACCTGACTCCTACGCTCTCAAGCGATTAGCGGAATGGTGTCTTAACCACTCGGCCATGGAGGCCCCTCTAAGTTTTTATAATTTATTATAACTCATTTTACAACATTGGCGGCTGTGAATTGGTAAGGATTTAAATGTTTCTTTAAAAATTAAAATTGTTTAATTTCTGTTAGCTGACATATTTACTATTCAGGAATATTCTATAATAATTTTCTCGTTTGTTGTAGTATATTTTGGCATTTATTTTTTTTAGTTTTGTTCGATTTCTTTTTTTGTTTGCATTGTCTGAATAGGAAAACAGGGGTGATGTTTATATTCATGTCAGGCAAGATGAATCTGACATCTGCCTCTCGCACTTTTTACTTATCCACGATTAAAATATCAATTTACTTATGCTACTTTAAATTCTCTTACTTAATATCTGTGCAGTTTAAGCATGTATATTTCGTTAGTTCTCATGTAAAATATGCTATTTTTCAGTATTTACGTTATAGGTTTTGTTTTCATTTGTAAAAAAAAAACATTTTAATTACAAAATAAAAATATCCATGTCTAAAACTTTCTGAAAACTCCCGGGAATTTTTTATATTTCCCTCCCAAACAGGCCCTCCTGACCGAGTGGTTAATGTACCACTCCGTTTAATATCGTGAGAGCGTAGGAGTCAGGGCGACGGGTTCAACTGCTAGTTTAGAATAGCATCATAAAATTAACATAATGTGTAACTGTCAAATCTATATGTAATTTTTTTGCAAAAAGTAGTAATATAAAGGCCAGCACATTGAAGAAAAGTACTGAAAATATTTTAGTACTTCATAAAACATAAAATATCGTTAAGAGAAAAAAAATCGGTAACAAACCTCATGCTATAGCACCAATTTAAGCTTCTAGTTTTAAATAAGATTAGTGTAAATTTAAAAGCAACTGCAAATTACACGAGAGTTTGGAAAGTTAATAACGGAGATACAAATGAATTTCAGTATTAAGTTTATAAAATAGTAATTAGAAATGACAAAAGGTCAAAGTAATCGAAACGGCTCAAAACTAGTAAAACTAAGAAAAATTATCTACAACCACAATTAAAACGAATAAATAAGGAATTGACAATTGACAATATCTACTATATATATAAAATACAAACTGAAATTTCGTTCCGTTCCTTTATAACTCAAGTTCTGCCGAATGGATTTTGATGGAACTTACACTGTTCGAGAGATAATTTTTCAGGGAAGGTTTTAGTATATAACACAACGTTCTACGTATATTAGTTATAGAATTATGATAGAAAATTCTGTTATTTTGGCCGAAAAAGTTACCATTGCTAATTTTTTGGCGATCATTACTGTTGCAGAAAGAAAGGAAAAGGCTATACATGTCGAAAAATAAAAGAAAAACTGTTATTAATTTTATTAAAAAAAAAGAAAGAAAGAAAGAAAAAGAAAGAGAAAGAAAAAAAAGAGTTTTGATGATAGAATATTATAAAATGAAAATATTTAATTTAAACATGATTGTGATTTGTTTGTAATGCTTAAAAAATTATTCAAGGGGCAAGATTTCGATATTGAAACAATATTTGGCGATGTATCTTTTGTTTTTGGCGATTTTGATTTTACTTTTGACACCAAACAATTTGATTTTAAGATAAGGTGTCTTTTTTTGTTGCAGAAAGAATTGAAATGGCTATACATCTGGAAAAATAAAAGAAAAAACTGTTACTAATTTTATTTTAAAAAAAGAAAAAAAGAAAGAAAAGAACAGAAAAAGAAAAACAGTTTTGGTGAGAGATTTTAAGCCAAAAGGTGTTTTTTTTAAGTGTACGACTGCATTTCTGCAGTATTTTTTTTTATACTTTTCGGTTAGCCGGACGCCAGTGATATATATATATATATATACATGTATATATATACACATATATCTACAAAAATACATGTATATGCATACATATATCTACACAAATACATGTATATACGTACATATATGTACACTTATATGTATGAATATATATATATATACATATACATATATCACTGGCGCCCGGCTAACCGAAAAGTACCTTTTTCTTTAATTCAAATGCAAACTATATTAATGGCAATATACTTCTATTTACTTCTACATATATGAAATTTCGTTCCGGCTGCTTATTACTCGAGTTCTGCTGAATGGATTTTCGTAGAACTTAAACTGTAAGATAATTTTTCAGGGAATGTTTTATTGTATAACATATCGTTCTACGTAGCTTAGTTATAGAATTATTCTGGGAAGTTCTATAATCAGATCAATTCGATTATGAAATATTAGCCTTTTTAAAAGATTTTTCCGAATGGATTTCGATGGAACCTACACTGTTAGATAATTTTCTAGGGAAAGTTTTATTATATAACATATCATTCTACGTTGCTTAGTTCTAGAATTATAGGGTAAAATTCGAAAATAGGGTGACCATTTTTTTATCAAATACTAGCCTTTTCAATATTTGATTCCGATTATGAAAGATTAGCCTTCTGAAAATGTTCTACTGGACGGATTTTGATGAGAATTGTATTGTTAGTTAGATGCTATTTCAGGAATGGTTTTAATGTACTATATATTGTTCTACATTGCTTAGTCAAACAGTTATGTGCGAAGGTTATATAGTCAGGTGAACCCGATTCCGAAATATTAGCCTTTTTGAAAGTTTTTACTGGGCGTATTTTTTGCGACTTAAGTAGATAATTTATAAGGATGGTTTTAGTATATTTTATATCGTTCTGTTAGTTTTAGAATTATGTGAAAAAAATTCTATAATCAGATGAACCCGATTATCTAAGATTAGCCTTAATAAAAAATTCTACTGAATGGATTTTGTTAGTTAATTTGTTTGCATTGTTAGTTCGACAATCTTTAGTGATGGTTTTAGTATATTGCATATAGTTTTATCATTCTTCTGCAAACCTTAACTGTAAATGACCAAATAAAAGATTTGGTCCTTAACTGCACATTAGAAAATATAATAGCGCAATCACGTCATTTTTCAGTGATATTCCAGGTAAATATACAGATTACTTTCAAATACAAGGTACCGATATATTTCGTTTGATTCAAGGTTCATTTATAGAAACCGACCAGCGCAGCGGGCGTAGCTTGCTAGTACCTGATATAACATAAATTATAAATAAGCATTACGTTAAACTACCTTCAGTTGATATTAGATTAGAATTCTACTAAAAATTTAGCGTTAAAACTCACATATGTTAATTCAGTATTTTAAAAAATAAATTATATCGGTTCAAATCTAAAAAAAAGGGATCCGCAATTATAATACTTCTCAAGATCTCAACCAATCATTGAAGCGTATCTTTAAAAAGAATCGATACGAGGTGACAACTTTGCGACCCTGCTGTCTTCATTTGTGACAGTCACAAGTGTTTCATCGCGACCTACGTTACACACGGCCGGTGCATGACGTTTAAAACGTCACTTGGAGTGGATCATTTTTACACGGTGATTGGCGCAATGCGGCGCGCCCACCGTTTTGTACCAATCACCGTGTAAAAATGATCCACTCTATGTGACGTTTTAAGCGTCATGCACCGGCCTTGTATAATGTAGGTCGCGGTATAACGTAGGTCACAAAACTAGACACCAGGCTGACTCATTCATTTTTAAAACGTCACAAATAGTGGCTGGCCGCGACCAGCGATTGGTACAAAGCAATGCGCCCATCGTTTTGTGCCAATCGCTGTATGTCTTTCGTCACGGTCAGCCACCTTTTGTGACGTCATGATGAATAAGCAAGCCGGTATCTAGTGTAGCCGCGACCTACGTTATACAAGGCCGGTGCATGACGTTTAAAACGTCACATGGAGTGGATAATTTCTACACAGCGATTGGTGCAGAACGGTGGGCTCGCCGCTTTGCACCAATCGTCGTGTAAAAACGATCCACTTCATGTGACGTTTTAAGCGTCATGCACTGGCCGTGTATAACGTAAGTCGCGGTGTCATCAAGGCAACACTAGATACCGGGCTGGCTCATTCATTCTTCAAACGTCACAAATAGTGGCTGGCTGCGACCAGCGATTGGTACAAAGCAATGCGCCCATCGCTGTATGTCTTTCGTCACGGCCAGCCACCTTTTGTGACGTCATGATAAAGAATGAGCAAGTCCGCTATCTAGTGTAACCGGGACCTACGTTATACATGGGCGGTATATGGCGTTTAAAACGTCACATGGAGTGGATCATTTTTACACAGCGATTCGTGCAAAGAGGCGAGCCCACCGTTTTGCACCCATCACGGTGTAAAAATGATCCACTTCATGTGACGTTTTAAACGTCATGCACCGGCCGTGTATAACGTAGGTCGCGGTGTAGCCCTGGTTTTATTTTAGAGCCTACGCTAGTCACGCGAAGAAATGCTCAATCTAAAGTTAAGTCTATAGGAAGGTTTTTGGCAGATTTCTCGCTCGCATTTTAATATTTTAAAATGATATTTTTGCATAGGATAGCTGAGGTAATTCTCTAACGTTGTTAATTTTTAGTTTTTTGAATTTGGTTACAGTTTTTTTTATAAGCGGACATTTTTAATTTTGAAACCGGTTCTGAAAGTAAAAGTACCCTTATATTAAAAAAAATCGAAAAATTAAAAACTAACAACATTAGAGATCGACCTCAGCTATCCTATGCCAAAAACATCATTTAAAAATATTAAAATGCGAGCGAGAAATCTGCCAAGAACCTTCCAATGACTGATGGACTCTTAAATCGCTCTTTTCATGCCGGTAACAAATAGAAGCTTTCAGTCGTGACGTCAATGATGACGTTTTGCTTGGAAACTGACTCCAAACAAATAGTTGCTATGTTGTATTTTCTATTATGTTTGTATATTATACCTAAATCTTATGATTATATCTCACGGCAAAGCGTTTTAATACATTATATGCAATGGTAATATTTTCTACGATTTATATTTAATAAGAAATGACACATAGCAACCGTTTGTTTGGAGTCAGTATCCAAGCAAAACGTCATGACTGACGTCACACTGTAAGCGTCTATTTCAGATTTGTGACCTGTAACTTTTACGGCTTGAAACCGTTTCATTTGTATCCATGCCTTAGCTTGGTTGACAGTCTGGCCAAGATGTTTGGCTTCGGTTTTATCCAAAATCGTCTACTCATTTGATTTATTCCATCAATTATCAACTATTTATATCAAATAATTTTATTATTATTTTATATAAAATTATAAATTATTATTTCTATCAAGTGGAAATGCTTTTCCATTGTTTGGACAAAAACTTGCAATTTCAATATCTGTTCGTATGCCGCCATTTCAAAATTTAGTCTTTAATCCTAATAATATTATAAATCCGATTGTGCGCAAATGTTAGGATGAAGCCAGCGTCAAAATGGAGAATTTAATGATCATGTATCTTTGCATATAGGTTGATTATAACCCGTAAATGAACATAGGCTGTTTTTTGTTTCTTTTATTAAAATATTTTTCTTAATAATTCAAAATTTCATTATTTTCATAGAGAATAAATGGACATTTTTTCGTATAATATTTTAAAATGGTTAAATTTACTTTACCGTTGCTAATACTTAATCGTTGCCATCAAAATAAAAAAAGCGTTTCATCTAAATCAAAACCTGGAATAATAATTTTTACTCAACAATTTATTTTCAAAAGGAAAATTTCCACGTGAAAAATGAAAATGAAATTAATTATTTAAGAAACAGAATATGAAATGACGCCATATTAGAAATAAAACTTGAGTTTTCGACTATCTTACTTATAATAAAATCCGAAAACAAGAAAGTGTCTGTAACGGTACCGGGCACGACCACTCTGATTTGCGAATCGACCATCGTTAAACGCCATGTTAGGCTTAATGAAAAACTTATTCTAACATATGACAACTAAACGATAATTTCTCCTACTTGAAATCATGTCTTTCAAAATAAATTAATGTTTGTGAGATGACTTACATTAAATTATGTTTATATTCTGAGGTAACTTCAGTTGAAATCAGGTTTATTGCTCTATGAAAGTAAACAAACAAATTATTCTTTCGTCGTGAACGTTTAAAATATTAAACCATGAAAGTAACCCTTCGAAAAGCGATCGCAAACGGAAGAAGTTGCGTTCCTCCGTCATACTCGCTAAAATACTTCGTTCATTCGTTGTGAGCCTTTATCGCCATCTATCGGAGATTAATATAAACAAAATTTTCTTCTGAAATTGTAGTTTTAATTCTCAATGAATACAGTGACCTCTCACTAATACGCGATACGCTGTAATTATTTTTCAGCACCAGTTCCTTTTTAAAGTAATTTTCTCCTTATTTAATCGTAGAATTTATAAATCGAATTTTACTGTTTTAAAATAGTGGTACAAAAAGTAATTACTGAACATCGCGTAAAAGTGAAAGGTCACTGTATTTCTTATAAAATGTAATTAGAATATAAGGAACATGTAATTGTAATACCGTGTACTACATATATTAATTATATCAATGCAAATAAAATTTTGTATTTTAGCATAGTAGAAACTTTGTAGTGAAAATAAATTTGTAATTTAATATGAGAATTAAAAAAAAAACTTATTTAATAAAAGATGATCTTTAATTATCAAAACTTATCACAGGTTTCTTTAGGCATGTTTATAAAAATCAGAATTTAATTTGAGATAAACTTTTTAAATTTTAAGTTATTTAATTATTATTTTGGCAAATAAACTTTCTGTTGAAATTGCACTTTGTTCTGTATTTTATCAATTTTGCTTGCATTGTAAATATAATGAATATTTTATATCAAATATAATTCAAATATAAGGAATATAATGTAATACTGTGGTACAACAAGTATTAGTTATATCAATGCAGATAAAATTTTGAATTTAACATAGTAACTTTGTAGAGAAAAAAAAAATTATCAGTCATATTAATACAATTAATAAATGCGATTTAATTAAGAAATAAAATAAATTATTTTAATGATCGAAATTTATTACACTTGTGAAATCGGAATTTGAATAATGAAATGTTTACTCTGCTATAGCAGGGCAGTTTAAAAGATCAAAATGACGCAGATTGCCCAAATTACTCGAAATTTTTAATGTCGCTTAAAAATGTGCTTTGCAGCGCTGCCTGAAAGTGCGAGTGAAGTGTTAGAGCAATTTTTTACGAGGTTTGTATGCAAGGCTCCGCCCCGATTTAATTAGGGGTCCGCAAGCGGGCCCGGAGATGTGTTAACCCAGCAATGGGTGTTTAAACAACTTTGTTGATCTAAACAATGTTTTGAAGATTTTATCGTACTTAATCTTTACAGAATCTTTTTATAGTGAAATCTTTAAACTGTTGAAGTTCAATCAAAACAGTTTATTTCCTTCGGGAATGTCGTTGTTTATATCAAAGGATTGAATATTATTTCATAACATCTTAATGCTGTTTCCTTGTATGAAATCTTATGAAAATGAAACGTAACATTCCGTCATTTTTGACGAAGGTTATATACTAGTTTGATAATAAAATACAAGGTGCATACATACGAGTAAGTATGGAAAGCAAGCGAATATGATGTCATAAATCGAAAATAAAACAGATTTGCTTTGATGTTGAAATAAAATGATCTTGGGTTATCAAATTATTTGTGACTCATTTCTCTATTTTTGTTCTTTTTCTATTTCACATGAAATGAATTATTTTAAATGTATGTGTTGTAAATTAAAGTTCTGTGTTTTAAATGTTATGAGTGAAAGATTTATATTTTAATACGAATGATGGGGATAGGAATAATACTTAGCGGTTTATCGTCTGCACACGGCTAACATAAAGGTACTATATTTTTAATTTAAATTCTAAAAAGTAAAAAAAAAAAAAAACCTTTGAAAAGTATTGGACGGCAAATGTCAATAATATGCACCACAAAATTATCCGTATAGAAAATCTTAAGGGGACAGATCACCTTTAAAATTGTCAAAAATTCAATTTCAAGGTTTTGATGTCAGTAAATAGTGCATTTTATTCTGAGTAGAAAGGTACCAATGTTTTTCAGAGGCGATAATTATTGAGGAAGATATAAAGTAAAACGCAATCGTCATTCTTTCTTTTTGAATGGAGAGTGGAAACTTTAAATGCATTTAATTCACAACAATGATTTTCAAACTTGCGCGCACGATTTCTCCAAAAATAATTTAGATAGAACCTCAATTTTTTTCAAACATTTTAATGTTATAACAATGAACAAAATGAAGTAGAATCTTTTAATTTGGTCAATAAATTAAAAAATAATTAACTTTAATTCATCGAAAAGCGCATTCAAAATGCGTTTTTAATTTAATTACAGTTAATTATTTAGCAATTTATTGACCAAATTAAAAGATTCTAGTTCATTTTGTTCATTGTTACAACATTAATAAGTTTGAAAAAAATTGAGGTTCTATCTAAATTATTTTTGGAGAAATCGTGCGCGCAAGTTTGAAAATCATTGTTGTGAATTAAATGCATTTAAAGATTTCACTCTCCATTCAAAAACAAAGAATGACGATTGCGTTTTACTTTATATCTTCGTCAATAATTATCGCCTCTGGAAAACATTGGTACCTTTTTACTCAGAATAAAATGCACTATTTACTGACATCAAAACCTTGAAATTGAATTTTTGACCATTTTAAAGGTGATCTGTCCCCTTAATACAAATAACTTTATTTTTTAATAGAAAGTTGCATTTTTTCATAAAAGCTAAAGATTTAATGATTACGTCGAAATAATAGCATGGTCGTTTCGAACCGGAATTTAATTTTACATTTCTTTTAGCTTTAAAATAGTAGTTGTCATTTTTAAATATAGCTTTTTAAAGTTCTGTTTCATAACAGATTTTTGTAAAGTCTTGTAGGTTGAGAAAAATGGCACAGATTTTAAAGCAATGTTTAAGTAAAATTACAATATTTTTAAAAACTTAAAAAACAACAATGTTACTGCACGAAAATCAATTTTACCGACAAATGCAAAAGCAAAGAAGAAATCAAAAAGTAATGAAACTTTTCTTCCAGCCGAATTATGTAAACTTGAACAAGCCGATCATGCCAATTCATAATATTATAAACGTGAAAGCGCGTGAAAAGGTTTCACATATAGGTAGAAAATTTCCGAAAATAGGAAGGTTAGGGATCTGTAATCGGGTCCATAGCCAATTTTCTTTTTTTTATCAAGTGAAATTTGGAGCAAAATTAAATACATTGTTGTAACCAGATTTGTTTTTGCGTGGTAAACACTTAATGGTATTTCAGATGATCATTTCCTCGTTCACCTTTGATGCCAACTATGACTGTAAAACATATTAAAAAATATCAGACAATAAGTTTCTAATTACTTCATGATGTAAATAGACATCCTGGTTCAATAATAACTTTAAACAATATTTTTTGAAACGAATATGTAAATTAAATAAATCAATATCCATAAATGGAATGAATGGAAAATAGAATAAATAGAAATGGCAAAATAAAATAACAAGAAAGTGCATTTATTCGACACTTTATTAACCCTAGAAAAAGCGTAAAAAATTTCAAGCACACGAAATAAATTAAAATAACACTATATATACTAACAAAAATATGTAAATTTAAATCATCAGATTGGTGTTGTCGGTAGTTATTTGTTTAGAGTGTCCTTGACGCGATAGAAAAAATATCGAGGTTAAATTGGGCAGAATTTAAAGTACTTTCCAACAACCTTTATTTACATTTTAGAATCGCATCAGATTGTTATATCTTTATGAAATATCTATCAATGTATAAAATAAATAAGCAGTTTGTTCAATATTTACACCACTTAGCGAGAAGCATTTTATTTAATATATACATAAACAAGAGATAAAATAATAATGTAGTAAGAAATATATAACACATGTCTATACAAATAAACAATATAATAAAGCCCATTTAGAAATGAATACATACACAATTTTCACACTAAATACCACCTAAAATGCACTGTTATTTTTCGTTTTACGAAGAGAGATTGGGAATTCAAGCGCTCGAATACACCATCTGGTGGAAAAAAGATATAACTCTCCCTTCAGGAAAATCCCTTGCAATCCCATTGCGTTACATGCATTTTTAATTTGTTCATAATGATTATTTTTATGCCAAATTTCAGATTTCATGTGCTATTTGTGTTCTGTGTTTATATGTCAAAGTAAAAATTATCCGAATTTGAATATCTAACACTTTTAAACGCGTTTACAATAAATAATGGTTTCAATGGCACTTTAGCATTAGTTAAAGGGCCAATTTTCCTGTACCGACGGCTGCAATCAGCGCCTCTATAGGCCGTTTTAAGTCCCAATTCGTCGATTTTCACGATTTTACTGTGCCCTTCTTTTTTCATTGGTTGCAGTATTATTTGGCATGAAATGTCAATTTTATAAGACTGGGTTATGTTAAGGCCCCTATTGCAAAGAAATATCGTATTGTCTCCTATAAAATGTGATAAAGATCATCGAATGAAATGCTTTGTTAAATCAATGCATTTTTTTAAAATCATGCGTGAACGAAGTCACGGGCAACAGCTAGTGCTTAATAAATTTCATATGCTCTAGCGTGTATTGGGACTTAAAACAGCCTATAGAGGCGCTGATCGTAGCCATCGGTATAGGAAAATTGTTCCTTTAACTAATGTTGAAGTGCCATTGAAACCATTATTTATTGTAAACGCGTTTGAAAGTGTTAGATATTCAAATTTGGATCATTTTTACCTTGTCCTATAAACACAGAACACAAATATCACATGAAATCTGAAATTGTGCAAAAAATTATTCATTGTGAACAATTGAAAATGCATGTAATGCAATGGGTTTGCTATGTATTTTCCTGAAGCGAGAAGTTATATCTTTTCTTCCCTAGATGACGTAATTTTTGGAATGTTTTCCAAACAGGATTATTTTGCACATTGCAAAAAATATCGATTAGTAAATCTCGTTCCAGTCGTATTCGATTAATTAAAACATTCGACTTTTGTGTTGTATATCGTATTATTATCGATTTGCTGCAAAGCATTTCCATTCTTCGTATGTGTGTTTTGTACTTTGTTTATTAGTCAATGCTGTTTTATATATTTAAAAAACAACTGGAATATATACTGACATCGGTTAAGAAGTCGAAGCATTCCTAACATATAAAGTAAGTCTAATTTAACAACTGAAGAAATCGCTACTAAAGTTATCTATCAGTTGAAGTTATTTTTAGAAATTTCCTTACAATTTAACACATAAAATGATTTGTTAATGAAGTGAACTACATTTTTGAATATCTAAATACTGGGATTTGTTTATATAATCGTTTTCAACATTTTCTAAATTCTAAGTACTTTTAAATATGTAGAAAATACTTTTGTGTTAGTACTAGGTGTATTTTACGGATATGATAAGAAGAGCTTAAAAATTGACGGTACTTTTATGTTAGTTAGGTGCCAGTGATAACTCGCCATATATTGTTTCAATTGGCATCATTTGATTTGAAACCTTTTATGTGAGATTTTGTTATTTGTACTGATATGTTTGTGTTTACGTATTTTATTATGATTATATTTTAGCTATTTTTAAGTAAGTTCGGAACAAATGCTTTACACTCACGCGCGATGTTTGAAGACTTTTTGGTTGGCGCGATTTTCAAGCCCGCGCGAAACCAATAACTTAATACAATGGCTAAGTTGCCATTAAAGGTTAAAAATCCCCTAAATTTGGCGACTTTTATCCTTTTGATAACTGATTAAACAAAAAAACTGTGCGTGAGTGTATGACATCATAGCCGTAAGTTTTTCCATAAATTATACTGCAGGGTTAAAATATTGGCCAGTTGTTATTAGCTAATGTTCTAAAAGATTGGCGAAAAAGGGGTCGGCAGGAACAAAAATTTAAAAGTTTTGCCGATTACTGGTGCACAGCTGACATAAAAGGGTTAAATCCTAGAACAAATAATGCGCTTGGCCGCATCGAATTTGGCAAAGCGATAAATGAGATTTTCTTGTTATCGGTCTGTTTCTTACATTTTTTTCACGTTTTCTGTGCTCAGTTCTGGCACAGGCAGAATCCATGGTTCTGGAAATTGAGCTGGTTTTTGAGGGAATTGGATTGGGTGATTGACAGATTAGATTATTCTAGAATAGGGTTCTATTGTCTGTGGGTTGGTTTGTTGTGTGTCGGATTTGTTAAATTACGTTTGTGGAATGTGTTATATGAAGTTTAATGGTTTGACGTTTTGTCATATGTCATAAAGGATAATTCCTGTGAAATATTAAAAAAAACAAAAGATTAGAAATAAAGGTAAGCACTTTTTTGTTGATTTTATTTGATAAGATGTATTTTATGCACTTTAGAGATTGCTGTAAACCGATATTCGTGTGAACATTACTGATCGCAGTTTGAATGGATTTCATGCATTCTAGAGAGTGCTGCACAGTCAATTTTGTTCATACAGAGGGTTATTTTTTTCGTTTAATGTACGCGAAGCATACATATACATATAAGTTATTAACTGCTGTTTGAATGAATTTCATGTATTCTAGAGATTGCTGCACAGGGAGTTTCATGCATCCAGGGTTTTTTTTTCTGGTTAATGTACGCGTAGAATACATATATATAAGTTACTAACTGCTGTTTGAATGAATTTCATGCATTGTAAGGGATCACTGCACAAGGAGTTTCATGCATGCAGGGTTTTTTTTTCGGTTAATGTATGCAAAGTGTACATATATATCAGTTACTAAATGCTGTTTGAATGAATTTCATGCATTCTAGAGATTGCTGCACAAGGAGTTTTATGCATCCAGCATTTTTTTTTGTTGTTATTAATGTACGCGAAGGGTACATATATATGTTACTAAACACTGTTTGAATGAATTTCATGCATTCTAGAGATTGCTGCACAGGGAGTTTCATGCATCCAGGGTTTTTTTTTTAGGTTAATGTACGCGAAGCATAATGTTACTAACCGGTGCTTGAATGAGTTTCATGCATTCGAAGAATCAGAAATCTCGAGATTCTCCCTCATACATAATCTGTGTGCTTTGTGGCAGAGAACTCACTACTTACACAGTTCCTATGAAAATTTCTTTCACGAAGTGAAGATTGATTTTATTCCATTTTGTGACAATTTACAAGGTTTAAGCAAGGAGGAAAAAATAGCTAAATATTTGTAAAAATAGAAAATTCCAGATGAAAAAATTGCTAAATGTTTTTAAAAATAAAAAATATGGAGGAAAATATTGCTAAAACTTTATAAAATTGAAAAATCGTGAAGAAAAACTTGCTAAAGCTTTGTAAATAGTCGTAAAACGAAATAAAATCGATGATTACTTTGTGAAAAAGCTTGTCATAAGATGTGTGTAGTAAGTATCTCCTTGGCTACCGAAACAAAAGCATGCGTTCTGATTAGGTAGAATTTGGAAGTTGCTGCACCTAAAACAAAAATCGCCAAATCGTGTGTCTTGCTTGTTCTAGGATTTTGCCCAGTGCATGCATAAAATTTAACGAACGTTCAATAAGTGCTTGTTCTGAAGTGCCAAGCTATTAATTTTATCCTTGACCTCGGGTCGCGGTAATCAAGTCCATTCTAATAAGTAATAGTTTTGCATATTTTTGGTGGGAAATTTATAATTTAACCTTATTTTTAAATGATATTTTTTTTTAATGTAATGTAACGTTTTAATGTAATGTTTCTTTTAATGTAATGTTCTTTTAATGTAATGGTATGTAACTTTATTTTTAACATTAAATCATCTTAAGCTATGAAGTTATTTTGTGCGTTTTTGGAATCGATGATCTTGGACATACAAAAGGCTTTTATTTGCAAAAATGTCATATTTAAAAGAAAATGTGCACTAGAATATTATAAAAAATTGAAGTATTCTACTTCGATTGTGTGAAGTCTCACATTTTTTATTTTTACGTACTTTTGCTTAGATTAATGTCCATGAATTTGTTATTTATTAATTCATTTTAATGTCTGCACGAGAATGTTTGTTTTTTAATCCCGGGATTCTGGATTATTCTAATTTTTATATTCTTGGATATTTGTTGGTAAGTCTTGTTTGCTTCTGCCATTTTTTTAACAAAATGCATCCTTTACTTGTAAATTTTTCAATTTTTACTTGGATGACTATTATTCAAACGGATGAGGTATTTATTTTATCCAGGATACGGAAAAAGGGAGTGGATTTATTAGAGTTTCAGATTCCAACCCCAAAATCAGAACATATAGAAATTTTGTTATGAAAGTTGCCCATAAAAAACTTTGGATGATGAGATCCCATATGTAGAGGACAATGGTGATCCTGATTGGGAAAATTTATAATATGTATGTGATTACAATGCTTTTTTTTTTTTTTTTTTGTAAATATTTTTTTTTTTTTTTTTTTTCATTTTGAATATTTTTTTAGAAAAAAATTTACACACAGATGTAATATATGCACCACATTGGCACAATCCCCGGCTTAGATGCTTTACACTCACGCTAAAAAAAAAAAAATAAAAAAAAGAAAAAGTCGCCAAATTTAGGGGATTTTTTCCTTTAATGGCAACCTAGCCATTGTATTAAGTTATTCGTTTGGCGCAGTCTTGGAAATCGCGTCAACCAAACAGTCGCCAATCTTTTGTTTACATTTTAGCGTGAGTGTAACACATCTGTTCCCAATCCCCCCCCCCCCCCTGCCAATTTGGCAAAAACTTTGTTTTTTAATATTAGTTACAAATAGCATGCAATAATAACGTGATATTTTTTTATTTCAATAAAAAATAAAGTAAAGTAATAAATGAAATAGCTTCTATTACTTTAAAAAAGGAAATCAAAATAAATATATAATAAAATAAATAGTTTGATATAAGTAAATATTAATTTAAATTAAAATGATTTATAGAATTAAAATAAAAAATAAAAGTAAATAAACAACAATTTATTTTTTTAGCCAAATTGGCAAGGGGAAAAAAACATACCAATGTGGTGCGTATATGACATCTGTGCAAAATTTTAAAATTTGTGTTATTTTTCTATAGATAGGAAAGACTGGTACACAGTGGACCACTTTTTCAGTTAATTTTTTTTTTCTCTTTAACGGACTAACCGATCTCCATGAAAATATTTTTGAATATTCCTTAAACCATTATACATTCATCATAAATTTTTCAGAACATAATTTTCAATACATTAAAAAAAAAAAAAAAAAAAAAATTAAATACGCCCGTAAAGTGGACCAGTGTACCCCACTTCTGGGACACAGTGGACTGCTATTAGGTATTATCTGAAATACAATATAAATCTATTTTTCATTAATCTAATTCTTTTTTATTTCCCCTTTACCCACAAAATAACATAGTAATATAAATTTACAAGTAACATTTTGGAACAAAAACAAAAAATTAATTATATTTTGAAAATAATAACAGATTAATACATGAACAATTGCAATTTAGTTGAAGTTATTACTTAAGTACAAAAAAATCAGCTCACATTAAAATTTGCAAATGAAATTCCAAAATACTTATGAGTAAGATTGAGCCTGGAATTTTTCTGAAATACTTTTGGGTCTGGGAGCAACATTATAAAATCATTGACATCAACAACAGATTAATGTACAGTTTCAGAAAGAATAAACTGATTTCCATTCAATTTGCGTCTCATGAATCTTACATGAATAGAATCATCACCAATTAGACTACAGTTATATTTATCAAAGGCAGTAAATACAAAACAAAATATTTCTTACTATGTTAAATAAATTGTTATTTTTCTTAGTTTATTCTATTTTACAGTTAAATAACTACTTTAAAATAATATTTTTTTAAATAGAAAATAAGCAATTATTAAATATTTTGAACATTCTGCATTACAGGAGCAGAGTGGATTGTGGACCACTGTGCCCCAGGAGTGGGTGGTCCACTGTGCCCCATATTGAAGTTCAATAAATAATCATATTAATATTGTTTATAGCTTTCTTTTAAACACATTAACTTTAAAGTTAAATAAAAACAAGTATCTTAGCTTTGCAAAAAAAGCCGTTTTATTTTATTTATCTACAACGTTTAATTACTAAAAGAATAAAAATGATGATGAAAAATTTTACTTTTGGAAGCTCAAAACAACCAATCAGGATAAAATAGTTCAATCTGAGCTAAACATATTTTCTGAAGGCTATAAATAATCAGTGCAGTGCTGTTGTCTATTAAGATAGAAGAGAAGCTTAAAAAAAATTAAATAAATAAAATATTAGGGGGGTGGTCCATAGGTCCAGTGTGTACCGGTCTCCCCTATAATGTAAATATATTGTGTGCATCTTTATAGATATATTTTAAATTGTAATGGCAGTTGTAAATGAGATTTTACCATTTTATCTATGCATTCCGGAATATTTATAAACTTTCTTGCATTTTTATCCAAACCACTTAATTTAATGTTCTTATATGGAATTTTGATGACATGTATCTATCCTGAGATTACTACAAGCCATTTTCGGGAAGTGTTTTCGTTCATTTATTAATTATTTTCAGGTATGATAGCTCCATGGTTACAAGGCTAAAACTGCCTTTTGATGCCATTTTGGATTTTTTCGCCAATCATGCCAGCCAGCATAAGATACGGAACTCTTCCCTATTTATATTTAATAATAAAAAAAGATGGCAGACAGCAGGCTAATATGTGCAAGGATTGCCCAATTTCCTGTATTGGTTTTTATATTGTCTACATTTTTGACGGGAGTTCGGTAAATGAAGCTTCCCTTAAGCTATTTAATTCGTGTCAAACAAAAAGTGGACTTCATCTGTAAAAACTTCTAGAAAAGTGAAAATTCTTATTTTATGAAAACTAGTAATGATGTGTATGAAATAATATAAGCCTCATTGATAAATTTGCTAAATCGTGAATTGTTATTTTGCACCCATGGTTTGTAGTCATTCCCATGACATTTTTTGAGCCTGTACATTACATATATAACGTTATCAACATTTTGGTAATTTTGAACCCCCTCTCCCCTTACGATATCATACATTAACATCCCTCAAACTCCTCCCCTCCTAATAATATCATTATAACTGTCTAGTTTTTTGTTCAGTTTTTTCTTTCGTTTGCAGTTATATTCAGGTATGGTTATACATTTTTATTCGCATAATTTACTTATTTAAATCAGGGTTGTAGTGGTTAGCTGCCCGGGTACCTGCCCGGGCTGGGTTTAAAAAAAAAACAAATAGGTTTTTTATAACCCTAAGAGTTGTAGTGGGTAGCTGCCTGGTTGCGAGGATTAAAAAAAGAAAACCAGAGTTTTTTTACAACCGTGATTTAAATGCAGAAAAGATGTCCATAAAATATTATTATTATATATGAAATAACTTTATATCAAATAACATTTAATAGAAATAGTTACTATTTAAACATAATAAATAAGCAGAACTTGTTATCAACAAAACAGATGGACAACATTCTTTCTCTTTTCTTTAATAGTAACATAAGTATTATTTTAAATATACTTTGCAGCACCTGGTTTCTCCAACAGTGGATTATATATGCATATATTGCATATGGCAAAATAGGCATGCCAAACATTGGAGTATTCCATATTTTTTAATGAAAAAATGTTATGATTATTGAATAATTTTAATAGTAACTTTATATTTTCATAAAAATAATTAAAAGGCCAAAAAGAAAAAAAGAAAAATATTTTAAAGTAAAGAAAAAGTTATAAAAAAAGAGAAAATTTTAGTTTGTTGAAAAATGATAATGATATTAAAAACAATACCCCCCCCCCCTTTTCTCTGGAGCTATCTTACAATATCTGCCAGACACCCCCTCCCCCCTAAAGTGAGAATGTTATATATGTACAGCCCCTTTGTTCTATTTTTCATCTTTTCAATGATAACTGACCACATAAAAAATATTTTATCTCATCCAAAACAGCTCGTTGTAAATGATCCCGCCAAGCCACAAACCTAAAACGTCAGCCATAAAAAGAAGTGATATCACATAAAAAGAAGCGATATAGAAGTGCATACTCCGAGTCCCGTGTAAAAATCTATCACCACTCATAATGTTTCCAAAGGACTCGGAGTGAGGTACAGTATGTGAAAACTGCTTGGCGACCTGCAGGCTTTTATAATGTTCACGTTTCCTGCAATTACATATGACTATATTATTTTTATTTATTTTTTATTTATTTTTATTTATTTAATTATTTTGCTCCCATAAAATTGTAAAAAGTTGAAGCTTCTGTGTTTGCATGTCTTTAATTTGTTGATTTTATTTACCATTATTTAAACTAGAAACACCACTCTTACGAAGAAGATTTCTTAAGTAAACATGTAAAGATTTTGAGTTTGTAATGTATATATATATATATATATATATATGTAATGATCATACACATATTAATTAACAATGCACTTTATAATAAACGTTAAATAAATTGAGATATATTGCAATAATTATAGCGTAAACGGAATCACATAAGTCTGGGGAAAAATCCGTTCTGTCAGTTCTTTCGCATGAAAAAATATTTATAAAAGTGATATAACAAAAATTAAAAATTTATTTTTTCGATTTTCAAAATTGATATACTGCATATATTCTAAAAGCCTGCAGGTCGCCAAGCAGTTTTCACATACTGTACCTCACTCCGAGTCCTTTGGAAACATTATGAGTGGTGATAGATTTTTACACGGGACTCGGAGTATGCACTTCTATATCGCTTCTTTTTATGTGATATCACTTCTTTTTATGGCTGACGTTTTAGGTTTGTGGCTTGGCGGGATCATTTACAACGAGTTGTTTTTGATGAGATATCACTTCTTTTTGTAAGGTATTTAATTTCAATTACACAGATTCCATTTTCATTCAGAAAAGAAAAGATAAAAGAAAGATGAAAGGGGCAAAATAAAAAAATAATTGTGATGCTATAAATAGAATTATACATCAGAATTATACAATTTATTGAGTGACTTATTCCAATGTACATGTCTCTACCATAGCAAAGGGGAAACTTTTATATTCATTTCCTTAGATTGTATTCATCAGATTATTTATGACATGTTTATTTTCCTTTTTCTTTTGTTAATATCACTCTTCCGTTTATATACATTCAAAAAACAAAAAAATAGAAAATTTTACAGTAGTTTACAAAGTAATTAAAATACTGCAGTTTCAGAAAAATGTGGATAAATAAGGAGTACCTTTTTTTTTGGTCAATTATAACAATGAGTTTACTTTACCGAGAATAATCAAATTTGTTTTTCTACGAACCATTGTTACTTACAGGGATTTTTATACTAATATATTAAATATTATTCTCGAAAATTACTGAGCACCTTAAAAGTTTTTTTATTTGTTCAGTTTTTTAACTCAACGTTTCGAGAATCGGAAAACTATAAGATTCGCAACGTTTCCAAAAGTATAAAAACTATTAAAGTGATTTCAAAATAGAAAATGTTCGTAGGATGACATGTATTCCAAAATTTTGTGTGATTTTGTAAATATACCACAAAGACTAATGCGTTTACATAATAAACCGTTTAAAAAATGTAAAATTTTATTAAAATTTTTGATCTGATAAATCATAAAGCTTTAAATTAGATTTTAAAAAGGAGCGTGATTAAACCAAAAAGGATTATATTTACTAAATGCACAAAATACATATACACAAAATACATAATTAATGTTTCTAGTCTGTCCATTCCAATTCGGGGATCCTAAAATATAGGTCCTCAATCCCCGGCAGTCCATGAATTAATTAGGACATATGTAATGCAACTGTTAAAATGTTCCCAAAGTCGACAATAGAAGCAATAAGTATAGCTGGTCAAATATGAAACACGGCAGTGCTTCATCATGACTTTGTTTCGTGAGGTGTTCGTTCTCCAAACATAAAAATATTTTGAAAGTGTTCGTTAACCGAACATGTGTTCGTTATCCGAACATAAAAATCTCACGCGAAAGTGTTCGTTAACCGATTTGTTCGTAAACCGAACAGTTCGTTACCGATCACCTATTGTATACGAAATATAGCATTTTAAATTTTTATGAGGAATTTAAGAAATTATTTCCTTTTCATTGTGTTCTTAGGCCTGTTTTTAGAGCATTTTAAGTTCGTCATAGCCGGAGATTCGATGAACGGCAAATATTTAAACGCAAAACTTCTAGCAACATTTTTACATTCTATTACTCAGTGCATGAATGTAAAGTTGGAATTTTGTAATCGCTTTTTTCAAACAATTCCTGATACATTTATTAATAAACACAGTTTTTTTTAATCCATGAAAATACTATATTTTAATAGATTTAGAGCTTAAGATCGACGAGCTTTCAGACAGACAAAATGAACCCGTATTAAATTTTAAAGCAAGATAATAAAACCTTACAGAGATTGAAACAGTATAAAATCATTAAAATACATCTAACTCAGTAAATATACATCGGTTGTAATGTAATCCAGATCTTCTAAGAGACTCTGTAAACGAAACGTATATGATTCAACAATACAAACAATAGAGAGTTTAAATGAATCGGATATTTGAATATCTTGTGTATATAGCAACTTTGACAAATATTATGTTATTTACTATTGTTTTTCCTGTGTGTTGAGGAATCAAGTACTTCAACGTAAAAATTCGCTAATTACACAATTATTAATCTTATTAAAAAATCTTTTGAGTTACCCTGTAAACAAAAACTAAATTCTACAGTTCTGTTTCACAATAGGAAGCTAACTTAGGTCGTTCGTAGTAACATATTTTAACATCCTGCGCATACGTTCTTTTTTAAAAGAGTTAGACCATTTAATGTGTCTTTGCTTCATCTTAAGTATAGGAATAAATCACTTTAAAGTGATATATATATAAAAAACTAATTCATATTTTACACAAAATATTAAACATTTGAACTATTCATAAAAACAATGCAATTGTTGCAAACCGCTTAAAAATCGGATAATTACACAATTCTTTAGCCCTATATCAAATGATCTTTTGTGAGAACCTGTAAACGAACCTTAAATGTTACTATTTTTTATAATAGGGAGCTTACTTGGGTCGACTGTAATAACATATCTTAATATTATGTGTATACGACCATTTCTAAAAGAGTTGGGTCATTAATTATTTTTTTGCTCTATGTTAAGTATAGGAATCAATAACTTTAAACTGATATAAATCAAAAACTAATTAATATTTTTTCATGAAACTTACAAAGGTTTGAATTACTCATAAAAACATTTCAAATGACGTAAACCACGTAAAAATCCGATAATTACACATTGCTGTAGCCCTGTCAACAGTTTTTTGCTACATGTTAAGTATAGGAATCAATAACTTTAAACTGATATAACTCAAAAACTAATTGATATTTTTTCATGAAACTTACAAAGGTTTGAACTACTCATAAAAACAATTCAAATGACGTAAACCACGTAAACATTCGATAATTATAGATTGCTGTAGCACTGTCAACACTTTTTTGCTACATATTAAGTATAGGAATCAATAACTTTAAACTGATATAACTCAAAAACTAATTAATATTTTTTCATGAAACTTACAAAGGTTTGAACTACTCATAAAAACAATTCAAGTGACGTAAACCACGTAAAAATCCGATAATTAGACATTGCTGTAGCCCTGTCAACAGTTTTTGGTCTGTACAAGATTTAAAAAGGGCAAAAAACAGCATTTTTAAAATCGCATTTCCTGAAAACCTATTCGACAGATCTTGCTTTTCTTTTGATTTCTTAGTCATTTGGCGCGCCCCATTCCATAGAATCAAGAATTTTGTTTCTATCATAAATAGAACACGAGATATAGATGTGTCAAAAACCCGTTTTGTCCCGTCCGCAAAATATAAACTAGACAGAGTTAAAAAAAAATTGTAAAATCGTTTATCATCCATTGGCGGAAATTCCTTTCATTTACTGTGTAATGCATTGCTGTTTCTTATGCTTGGCGAGAAACTCTGTCGAGTTTCTATGATCTCTTTCTAGCTAAATCAGAGTCCAATTATCAAACTGTTGGTTATTAATTGTTCATCTGGAAGGTATGACTGGGAGTTTCCTCTTGTGAATTGAAAGAAAATAGGAAATTTCCAGTAAAATCCACTGAGATCATTAGTAGGTGAGTTAGCAAAATCCCTCTACTGCATGAAGACAGTTAGCTATTATCTTGCATGTAAATATTTTATATCTGTGCAGAAAGAAGCTCTATAATTAGAAATTCAAAAATATTTTTTGTATTTTGGGTTTTTTCCTTTTCTGTTCGGTCTGTTGCAATAAATATGAATACATAATTTAATTTATTGAAATTTTGAGGCCCTTTTAAACACAATGTCCTAAATTATAGCTTAGTTTAGTTTATCATAAATTCGGCATTGCAAAGAGAGATTATAAGTGGTCATTTATTGCATATTTACATACAAATACCCGTGTAAATGATGTAAGAATAGGGCCATTCCATGATGTTACATTTAGAATAATTGACTTCAGTAATTTTAGTAATATAACATTAAATAAATCTATCCAAAGCTAAATTTGGATGCAAATTACCTAAATTTAGTGCTATTTCTTGAACAGGGGAAATTATATTTATTATGGTAACTTACGTTCCTTTACCATAGCAAATACAATTTCCAGAGTTCAAGACATAGCGCTAAATTTAAGTAATTTTCAACCAAATTTCGCTGTGGATATGTTTAATTAAGAAATCACATCAACTTTACATTTTGAATATTTTTTAGTGTTATATTACTAAAATTACCGAAGTCAATTATTCTAAATGTAACGTAAGTTACCATGGAATGACCCAGAACCATTTTCAAAAGTGATGGTGGCAAATTTATGGTAACAGTCTCTGCTGTAACATAGGCTATATTTTATGTTGGTGCCACTAACCCCAGGGGGATGCAGGAGCGAAAAACGTTCTGAAATTTTTATTTTTTTATACCGAAAGAGCTAGAAATTTTAAATTTGGCATTGTAGTTACTTATAAGATGTAAAAAAAAAATCGAAATTTAAAAGGGTGAAATAAGCGAAAAGCGTTCTAAAAACATTCTAAATTACAATTTCTATGGAATCTCTGGAACTACAGAACCGATTTCAAAAGTGATGGTGGCAAATTGATGGTTTGTGGAGCTAAAAACTTGAAATTTGGCATGATAGTTATTTATAAGATGTAAATGCTCTCTAAAAACAAATTCGAAAAAAAAAAATCGAAATTTAAAAGGGTGAGATGAATGAAAAGCGGTCTAAAAACATTCTAAATTACAATTTCTGTGGAATCTCTGGAACTACAGAACTACAAAAATTGTCATTGTCGGTCAGCGGCCACCTTATGGCCACTTTCCTACAAGGAAAGAGTGAAATTTTTTTTTTGCATTTCATCAAGGATTCTACTTTTGCTGGTTGAAATATATTTATATTAACATATTTATTTTGGTTATTTTGTTTTAGATTAATACTAATTGAAATTTATTGTTAAGATCTTTTAAATAAAAAAGTGGCCACTTGTAAAACTATTAGTGCTGGTCACTAATGAAATTTCCCAGTTTTGCCCTTTACATTGAAATACAGATTGAATTTTGAAGAATGATTTTATAAGCCTTTTTCCTTTCTTTTTATAATGTTTGATATTTGAATTTTGAAGAGGGATTTTATAAGCCCTTTTTCTTTCTTTTTGTAATGTTTGATATTTCATGTGAAAGAAATTCATGAGATTATCCAGTAAGAACCAGACATAATGTTTGACAACCTTGGGCAAGAGCAGTCAAGTTTTTACAAACAAACAAACACAAAAAGAAAAATAATTTAAAAAGCAATAATTAAACCTTATTTATGATACACTTTACAAACCTTATAATATTTTTAATGCATTCTGAGCTTTGTATTTGTACTTTATATCTTTATTTATGAAGTCAAATCTCTTGTTGTCAGGTGATGAGCCACAGTTATTTTTTCATGCAATAGAATAATTATAAAACATATAATTCTGACATTATAAATAAAATGAAAAATAAATAAATATATATATATATAATGGAAGAATATATTATCACTGAAATAAACTAGTTTCAGACGAAATGATAGAGGGTTCTTACTACCAAAAAAGTGTCAGTCAAATAAAAACCTTTTTTTTTTTTTTTTTTTTTTTTTTACAGTGCAACCTGTATAGGAATAATTTTCACTCAAATTTTAACTAATTGATTAACTAAAAGATTCCTTTATCTTTTTTTAATCTTTGCTTTTTTTTTTTAATTTGCCAATTCAACAATATTAAATAGAAACCATGAACCGGCAAACAAAAAAAACTGTGGCAGAACACTGTAGTGAATGCCAACAAGTCTTTTTTCAGGTGGATCACAACCATGCTGTGATTAGGCGAATATCGCTCCACGTCCACTCGTCAAGCTAGGCATTCATGCCCGGCAGGTAGGGACCTGGTTAGCGGTACTAGATATAAAATAAACTAATTGAAATGAAACTATTTTAGCAGGCAAATAGCAGTAATTTTCCAGTATAGGGTCTTCGACGAGTAAAAGAAAATGGCCTTGGCAAAAGGAGGAAATTGGGCAACATATTTTCTGGCAATTTATTCACTGTTTCATATACACAAGCAATTTTTTCAGTATTTATACATTTTATTTAATATAAAGAAGTTGTTTATTTACTTTTATATTACAGGCAAAAAAGTTTTCATCTTTTTCACTGAAATCAGCTTTTATTAATGTCATTTTGGCTGTTTCTGAAATTGATGCAAAAACATGAAGAAATCATCACCTGAAATTTTAGTGTTTTTCAAATATTCCTTGTAACATATATAACATTTCTAATATAAAGCAGTTATAAAAAAAAGTGATAATATAAACTTAAAAACTGGTTTTAAGATGTATAAAAAATAATTAACTATGTGTGTTCTCCTTTTTTATGTATTCTTCCCAGTTTTACCAAATATTCTTTGAAATGCAAAATCAATGAAGAAAAAATCTAAAGGAAGAGTTTAAAAAAAAGCTATTTCTTTAAAAATCACTAAATTAAAATGCATTAATATTTTATTTGTATTTTATGGGCTGCACATGCAAATTTTGGGATATCTCATTTTTTCGTTTTAGTGTTTTTGCAATGTTATTTCCTCTAGTTTGAGTAGCTATGCTAATAGCTAATATAGTGCAGAAATTTTAACATGAGGATGTATTTGAACTCATCCTAGCATAAATAGAGGAAATAATTCGAAAAAAAAAATAATGAAATGGTATTAATATATCTTTTAACTTTACTAGCATATTTATTTTACATATTATTTCTCTAAATCCGTTACTTTTTGTAATTTTTGTTGATAATATTTATTTCTGCGTGCTCATGTGCATTTATATTGGCAATAACTTAGTATTACATGCATAGTTCAGCTTTTTTAGTGATCTTCAACTTTCATGCCTGTACATAAAAAACAATGTATGAATATATAAGTAGAAATTATAAACAAGCATAAATGTTCATTGGGTTTGTTTTCATAGCTGTTTATATCAATTGGCAACAAATCTCATGTTTGAAGCACAAATTGCACCAAGCTTTTTTAAAAAATGCTAAAGTCTCCAAGGTTCGTAAATATCATGATATTTTCAAAAATATCCGATATTTTGATATATTCGATATTTTTTATATATATCCGATATTTTCAAAACAGTCAACTTATTGATGATTATAAATATTTTCAAAGTTAATTTAAGAGCAAGATTCTGAGAGATGCCACTTTGTATTAGGGGGTGATTCACACCATCACCAATCTGGCCCAAAAAATTATCAGTTGTTACTACTCTTATAAGATGTTAAAATCTAAAATTTTTTGTTTCTAGGTTCCATAGTTTTCATTTTATCGCTTGTCAAAGGTCACCTTCAAAGATATAAAAAACGCTGTTTTTGTTATACATGGCAAACGTTTTTGCCCATATTAGGCAGCGCGATGAACTTGCCTCTGATATTTTTTCTATTATGAAATTAATAAGTATGGATGTTTATAAAAGATGCAAAAAGTTCATGGCAAATTGCTTCCGCAAGGTCATTCAAGGTCACGTAAAGTCACATTTTTGGTGTTTTTCGCCATTTTCAAGCCAGAATTACTCTTAGCGCATTTCAGTTGCCACCAAAAATGAGGTATCATTGGATAGAGTTACTTCAGTACTATTTAAAAAAATGTAAAACATTGAGGCAAGTTGAATGCGTTGCCAGATTTTTTATACTAAAACCTCAAAATTTAAAAAAATGGGACATATTTAAACTCTTCTATCTCATTGCGTGAACAACATATGAAGACAACACTATTATTATTTTAAAGCTCTATTATTATACTTAACATAAAAATAAACTTCAGCAAGGCAAAATGCCTAGAAAAAAATAAATGATTTTTTTTTCTCTAATGAAATATGCCACTTTGGATAATATGGATTCTCATTGGAAACAGCATTTGAAATAAGTTTTAGCATTTGGAAACAACATTCTAAACTAGCATTAATGCTTTACCTTTCCCTGTTAATATATTTAACACTTTTTTTTATTATATTTTAAATTAAAAAAAAAAGTAAGGCCAGATGAGCATAAAAAATTACTTTCACAGAATATGTTGTAATGATGTGGCCACAGTTCTGAAAATGTTCATTTATATATATATATATATATATATATATATATATTCTAAGATGAAACATCTTTTGTAACTTAAAGTTCTTTATTAGAACAATAATATTAAATTTCAATCAATGTATAACAAAAACAACACAAGTCCTCTTATGCGTTCAAAATACTCTTCGTGTTTGTATTACACAGATCTTATCAGATCTTACTCAGAGTTCAAATAAGACAGTCTCTTTCTCATCTCCACACTGTTTCAAGACTTCTCGATCTTGATTGGTTCTTTCTGACATCATGAATTCTGTAAATTAGCTTTTGTAAAGTTCACAAAACTCTAATTTTTGCCACTAGTAATAGCAATCCCTATTTCACTTGTAGGAGATTACTTTCAAGGTGAAATAAATATAACTTGAATAGGATTACATAGACTTCATACCAGGCTGCCTAATCCCTGGACAAAAGGGCCCCTTTTCTGTTAAGAGATTATCTATTGCCTCCAAAGATAAAAATGGAATTCAGAATATCACAGTTTCTTTGGTATATTTTGCAATGATCAGATAAATTATTTCTTTGCATCTGGCAAGTCTAATTTAATACCTGCTTCAGATTGGATATTAAGGATATCTTAGACTGTCATTTTAGAGGTGGTACACCCTGGAATTATAAAAGCTGTTCACACCGCAAAACTCATCTAAGATAACTCATTGTACATCCCTGTGTCTGAGAGCTGAACAAATGTAAAGTGTGCGTGTGAATAAGTTAAATCCAGCCTCAACAGCCAATCGGTTAAAGCAAGCCACCACAGCCAACCAGAGTGAGCGGTAGTGGCTGTAATCTACCCATAGAAAGTTCGAACTCACTGGGGGTATTTGTAGAATTCCCTCAAATTGTTCGGCATTCTGAGATATCCAAAATATTCGTTCTGAATGGGGTATAATGTTTCTATCTGGCAACACCTTTATAAAACAGATTGGAGCTAATTTTCTCACATGTTAGTAAGAGGCAAATTTATTCAGTTATTTTCAAACTACATCTGTTGAGAATTATTTAAAAAATAAATATAGATGAAAACTTCTTTATGAAGACTGCTTTTTCTATGGAGAACTATTGAACTGTGGTGCTCATTCTAAATCTAAAAATATTGGTATTTTTACTGATTCTGACTTGGATATGACATGAACAACTACCTGACAAAAATAAGTGTGAAATTGCCAGAAACAGATAGTTTAACAGAGAAACAACTTATAGCTTGTAGAAGTGGAAAAGAATTATCTGAAAATTGACAGAAAAAATATACAAAAACAGATTTCGACCAGGACTGCAAAAATGAACTTTGCCCCCATTCTTTTTATGCTGTGTTGCATGATAAATATTTTTATATCGACAAACTTTTAAAAGATTGAGGTTGTGAAATTTTTAAAATGAAATTTCTCAACCAGAGAGGTGCTGAAGAATTCAAATGGCCACTGCATGATGATGTGGATAATAGTGCATCAAAGCACCATCTTCTTTGGTCCAATAACATTATCTATCAGGTGCAGACCCATTTAGAATTCCTTGTCTACAAGACATACAAGAAGTGGCTGTAAATATGCATAGTAAATAAAATATAAACGAAATATGGAAATGTACTAAATTCAAGTAGCGATATTTTATACTTTAATACACGTTCTAATTCATTTTTTGATAAATTTCCTTCAGTGACATTTAACTTCTTGTTAAGTATAACAATAATTTGTTAATATTAGTGTCTTAATATTATTAACCAGCTGTAATAATATTTTCAAAAGTAATTTATCTGACCATTGAGAAAATATACTGTTAAACATACTCAATAATGTAGGAACAGTATAATGCATGAGAACAAATAAATCACAACATACCTGATTGCTGGAACATGGAAGACTAACTTTATTCTGTTTGGAACATCTATATATAACATGTAGATACAGCAGGTAGCGCCATCTATTGGCATATATTGAATTTACAACTAATACTTCAACACTCCCACTTTAGTTTTAAATTATGCAGAAGATTAAATAGATGGGCAAAACAAACAAAAAATGTAATTATTGTTCAAATTTGAAGTCTATAAAAAAGAGTTCAAAGAAAGTTTTCTGGAACTTAAAATTTTAAGCCTATTGCTTGGGCACACATCTCATGTTTCATACGCTGGACGGTCTTGGTTAAAAAGTCTGCTAACATATCTGCAGTTGGTACACTTTTCACGATAATTTGTCCACTCTTGACAGTTTCACGCACAAAATGATGTTGGACATCAATATGCTTGCTCCTCGCATGGTACATGTTATTTTTTGCAAGATTAATGGCACCATTATTATCACAGTATATTGGAATCGTTTTTATGTGTTTAAGTCCAAGGTCCATAACAATTTTATTTAGCCAAATGGCTTCTTTAGACGCAGCAGACAGAGCCATGTATTCGGCTTCTGTTGTACTTGTTGCTACTGTAGGTTGTCTCTTACTGCACCATGACACAGCTCCACCACCTATCATGAATACATATCCAGTAGTTGATCTTCGATCTGCAATATCACCACCATAATTTGCATCACAATAACCTATAATTTTATCACTATGATTTCTGGAGTAAGTTAATTTTGTGCCAGATGTACCTCTAAGGTAGCGCATAATGCGCTTTACAGCAGTCCAGTGTGTCTTGTTTGGACTTTGACAAAACTTGCAAAGTAAATTGACACTGTAACCAATGTCTGGTCGAGTTGCCTGAGCTGCATAAAGCAGGCTTCCAACGGCTGCTTGATATGGAATTCTTTTTAAGTCTTCCATATGTTCATTATTCACATTTACTTTTAAGAAACTTTTATTAGCTTCTAGAGGTGTTGTGACAGGATGGGAATCATGCATATTGTATTTGCGAAGCATATTTTCCACATATTGAGTCTGATTAAGGCTAATGGACCCATTTTTTCTATCACGTTCAATTTTGATACCTAAACAGTAACTTGCCTCTCCTAAATCTTTCATTTCAAATCTTTTCTTCAGTTGTTCTTTAACCCAATTTTTAAGGTTTATAGAATTACTGAATATAAGAAAATCATCAACATAAATAGTTACAATAACTAAATCTTTATTTTGATTAACTTTAATGTATGCACAACTATCGAAAGTGCTTTGCTTTAATCCCATTTCAACTAAACCATTTTCCAGCATCTGATACCAGAGTCTGCCACTTTGTTTTAAACCATCTAAAGCTTTATTGAGTTTAAGAACCTTCCCTTCCAAATTTCCTTTGTAATATTCATTAAAGCCCTCTGGTATTTTCATGTAAATTTCCTCATCTAGTGTTCCCTGTACAAAAGCCATAACAGCATCCATTTGATCAATTTCCCAATCATATATAGCTGCATATGCTAATAAAACTCTTAGTGTAACATATCGAACAACTGGTGAGAATGTTTCATTATAGTCTATTCCTTCAATTTGTGAAAAACCCTTAGCTACTAATCTAGTTTTGTACCTTTCAATCTCACCCTTAGAATTATGCTTAATTTTAAACACCCATTTACAATTTATAATATTTTTATTGTTAGGTTCACCTACAATTTCCCATGTTTTATTTTTAATGTGACCAGATATAGTTTCAGATATAGAATCTTTCCAATGATTTGCATTGACACCGTTTAATGCTTCATCAATTGTTTTTGGTTCAAAGCAATAATCAATTTCCATTGCAGCTAAAGCTTTTACAAAACACATACGATTTAAATTTGGCATTTGCAAATCTGGCATACCTTTCATGTCAAAATCCTCATAACTGCGTGGGAACCTAGTTTCTCTATATGGACCAGTCAATACAGGCAGATGCGAGTTATCAACTGCATTGTCTATATTTACATTATCGTTAACACCCAACGAACACAGAACTTTCGGGCCACTGATGGCTACGTTAGCTTTGGCCCAAACTGTCAGGTGGAGGACCGCTATTATTGGCCGTAATGGCAACTTAAAAAAACTGTCACGCTGGCCACAATGTGTCCGCAACAGAATTGGCCAGAAATACAATAAGATCCCCATAATTAGGCCACTAACGGTTAATCATAAATGATAGATAGCCTAAAACTGGCCACAATTATACTTTAAATGGCAATTATTAATGGAAACTTGCCATAGCTAGGCCATTAAAAATCATAATGAATAAAAGCTAGCCACAAACTTGCCGTAGCAACGCCATTTGTGGTTTTCAAGAATTAAATCCAGCCCAAAACTGACCATAAAAATGCCTTTTATGTCTTTTATAAATGTAAGCTAGCCAAAACCCAGCCATTGTCACCCAATAAAGGTTATTTAGGCATAAATCAAAATTTATTTTAGAAAATAAAATACTTTTTAGAAGTTTATTCAAATGATAAATTGTTTTTGCGTGAAAAAAGTACTAATAATCATTTAAGTACACTTTTCAACAAAATTATAAATTACCTTGATTTTTTTCAAAAATTTTAAAAATACAATGTTTGACATAGTGAATTAAGTATTTGTTTATTTTTCTATTATATATTTTAAAAATTTATATCATATGCTATTTTTAAATTATTGCATTTCATATAAATTTTAAAAGTATATAATTAAAAGAAATAAACTAATTAATTCACTACGTCAAGTATTCTGTTTTGGAAAATTTTTGAAAAAAAAAAAATCAAGGTAAGTTGAACTTATAGTTTTCTTGAAATTTGTACCTAAATAATTCTTAGTACTTTTTTTTCACGCAAAAACACTTTATTGTTTAAATAAACTTCTAAAAAGCATTCTTTTTTCCAGAATAAAATTTGAATTGTTGCTTAAATAATCTTTTCTTTATGTGTATTATAGTAACATGATCCGTTATATATTTTATATTTGGCAAATGATAATTAATGAATGTTTTTTTTACTGGTTTTTACAGTCTGTTACCAGTAATTTATGTTTATTCTTTTAAGTATTATTAAATCAATATAATCTGAAACATATTACATATATTTGCATCATAACATTTAGATTTTTCTCTCATAGTTTAATAGTCAAACTTTAGAAAAAATACATTATTTCAAACTTTACAAAATCCCTGAGAATTATTTTCAGTAATTTTAAATGTCAACAACATTTTTCTTAAATTTTATTACACTCTTTTCCATTAAAAATATAATAAATTATAACATCGTGTAATAATATACTTTTTTAAATGCTAAAAGGCATAAAATAAAGAGTAAAATAAGTTTTATTAGACTCTTGACATGTTTCGGATTCATTGGAGCCATTATCAAAACAAATAAGAATATTATACAATTGCACTATTTTTGAAGTTAAAAATTAAATGATGGCGTTTTAAATAATAACTTCAAAGAACGTGCAATTGTAGAATATTCTTATTTGTTTTGAAAATGGCTCCGATGGAGCCGAAACATGTCAACAGTCTAATAAAACTTATTTTACTGTTAATTTTACGCCTTTTAACAACTAAAAAAATATAAGAAACTCTATTCCATTGTTACTGTCACTGAATTTTTCTTGAGTATAAACTGGTACATTTCTTCACCCAGAAGGAGAAAACAAAATCATTTTCTTTTTAAAGCCATATTTCTTATATTTAAAGCTAGGCAAACTATTTTAAAGAATAAATTGATAGATATTTATAATGCTTAAAAATAATTTACGCAATAATAATAATAAACTACTGAATTGAATTTTACACTATTTTGCCGAAAATGAAAATATGTTTAAAGCATTCTTGTGTATTATTAAAACGTAAAATATAAACATTCTAAATGATGCAAAATCAGATTATATTGAAATTAATAAACATGTAACGAATAAACATAAATAAGACTTACAGATGGACAGAATATTTTCATGCTACATTCGACATTGAAATGGAGCGTCTGCTCACTGCTATCTGCTTTCCCAAAATGACACTCCGTACCGTACACCTGAATGACAGAGCAAAAAAGAGGCAGAAATTCCAGGAAAAGTCTCCCTCTCTCTTATCGCAACCCTAAAATCGGCTTGACCTTGAGCCGCTTGCTGGTCTAAAAACTTGCTTACTTGTGACTGAAACAATTTGTTTCGGGAAGGGGGTGGGGGGGAGGGGGCTTTTATGAGCCAATGCCTTGTACAATAAATAAAAATAACTTTTTTTATTAAATCATATATTCTTCAGAATATATGATTCGATATGATATAATAGATATTCTCTTTTTTTTTTAAGTCACTTGAAAAAAAAAATATTTTTTTAAAAGAAAAATTAAGATATACTGTGTGATTTTTTAAACAACTTGATACAATTTTCAGTTTTCACAAAAAACATCCATTTTTTTCTTTTAACAATTATTATTTGATCACCATTACATGGAAAGTACTTTTTCGCAATCGTATTTCATGTTAGAAACAAATTTAAAATATTATAATACGGGAAAACGAAGCTGTAATTGGGGGTGTATACAAAGGTAGCATATACTTTTCACTTGTTCTTTATGTGTGAATATTATTCTGTTGAAACTGAAAATAAATATATCAATAAATTGACATTTATCAATAAAAATTTTATTACATATCTATATAGTAAGTATGCTTAAACAGTACAGTTTATTCCAATTAATTTCGTATCGTTTAAAAGGGCATATGAAAAATTAAGATATACTGTGTGATTTTTTAAACAACTTGATACAGTTTTCAGTTCTCACAAAAACACCCATTTTTTTTCTGTTGTATTTATTTTCTTTTAACAATTATTATTTGATCACCATTACATGGAAGTTCTTTTTCGAAATCGTATTTCATGTTAAAAACAAATTTAAAATATTATAATACAGGAAAACAGAGCTGTAATTGGGGTGTATACAAAAGTAGCAAAAGTAGTAATATGTTTGTTATTAATTTTTGTATCTATTTATCTTTGCAATTAAAAAAATATATGAATTGAAATTAACATATATTCAATTTCACTGTAATGTGCTTATAAAAATTATTTATGTACATATACATATTTTAGACTCAAGACGCTTTTACTTGTAATTTATAAAAAATCCGTAAAAGTTAGAAAAAAAAATTATCTTGCATCACATTTAAAACTTTCATCTAATGACAGATTTTAAATATCGAAAATTATGTTGAAAAGAGTGAAGGAAAAAATATTTTATATCTTATAACTAATGTATCAAATACATGGCATTAGCCCTTTTCTTTTTATTTGATGCCAGGCTTTTATACCCTTGCCAGAAACACATCTTCAATGGCTGCTGGACACTGATAATCAATTACTTTTACTTTCGCTCGCCCGTTATCAATGAAACAGTGGTCAGCGGATGTTGTAATATGTCATTTAAAATACAACGGTGGCTGGGTACAAATGGCCCCAAGTCTCTTTGGCCTTAATGTTCACAGAAGGTGGCCACAGATCTTGTGTTTGTTGGGCAGGATCAGTAATAGTAGGGATATTTTCTAAAGAATCATTTTCAGAGTTATCATTTATTACTGTATCTGTTTCATTACTTGATTCATCATCCTCATTATCTGAACATCTAATTTTACTCCCACTGAATAAAGAGTCAGTATAAAATTCAGATTTATTACTAGTTTGATGATACATTTGATTTTCCAAAAAATGTACATCTCGTGCATTCATTATTTCATTTGTTACAGGATCTATTAAGCGGTAACCTTTCCTATCCTGACAATACCCAATGAACATCATTTCTTTTGCTTTTACATCCCATTTTGTACGTTTCTGTTTTGGAATATGAACAAATGCACGACACCCAAACACCCTTAAGTAATCTAAGTTTGGTTTGTCTCCACTCCATTTTTCATAAGGAGTCATCCCTGCAACTGCTACTGTAGGAGAAATATTCTTACAGTGATTTGCTGTTTGTACAGCTTCTGCCCAGTACTGTCGATCAAGATGAGCATCAACTAACATTGATCTTGCCCTTTCTACAAGAGTTCGATTATTTCGTTCTGCTATCCCTATTTGCTCGGGTGTATACGGAATGGATTTTTGATTCTGAATCCCTTTTGATTCTAAATATTTGATCATCTCATCATTTACGTATTCTTTTCCATTATCAGAACGTAATATTTTGATTGGTTTGCCAGTTTGCCTTTCAACATATATTTGAAATGTTTTGAACTTCTCAAAGACTTCAGATTTATGTTTTAGAAAATAAACAAAAGTCATTCGTGACAAATCATCAATGAAAGAAATAAAATAACGAGAACCACCAATTGATGAAACAGTCATTGGCCCACACAAGTCACTATGTACAATACCCAATATTTCCTTTGCACGTTTAGCTTTACCCTTAGGAAACGGCTGCCTATGCATTTTGCCCTTAATACATGATGTACAATCTGACAAATTTCCATTAAATGTGAAACCTTCAACGATATCCTTTAACCTCATCATTCCTCCTTCACTTAAGTGACCTACCCTTTTATGTAATAAATCATTTGAAATATTTTGAGGAGTAATTAATGCCCATTCATTACATATATCAAGTGAATACAAATTGTCACTAATACCCGTTCCACTAGCAACTAAATGTTTATTTTTGTATACAAAGCATCATTCTCCCGTAAATGTACTAACCATTCCAAAAGTTTTATTTAAATACTTAATGGAAAGCAAATTTGCTGTTAACTTTGGTACATGTAACACATTACTAAAAGTTACATGCATTTTTTCTTCATTTCTAGACAAAAGGAATGTTACATTGCCTTCACCCTCAACCTCTATCACTGAACTCCCTGTTTTAATTTGTTTAACATTAGGTATTTAAATAAAACTTTTGGAATGGTTAGTACATTTACGGGAGAAAGATGCTTTGTATACAAAAATAAACATTTAGTTGCAGCGTGCTGGGCCCATAACCTGTTAAACATACTCAATAATGTAGGAACAGTATAATGCATGAGAACAAATAAATCACAACATACCTGATTGCTGGAACATGGAAGACTAACTTTATTCTGTTTGGAACATCTATATATAACATGTAGATACAGCAGGTAGCGCCATCTATTGGCATATATTGAATTTACAACTAATACTTCAACATATACCAAAAACAAAAACAAAAATTCTGTGAAAATTACATTTTTTTTAATGCTCATCTAACCTTACACACACAAAAAAATTTTTTCAATATAATAAAAAAGTGTTAAATATATTAACCGGGAAAGGTAAAGCACTTACGCTATATTAAAATGTTGTTTCCAGATGCAAAAGCATATTTCAAATGCTGTTTCCAGTGAGAATCCATATTATCCAAAATGGTATATTTCATTGGAGAAAAAAAAATCATTTATTTTTTACTAGGCATTTTGCCTCACTAAAGTTTATTTTTGTGTTAAGTATAATAATAGAGCTTTAAAATAATTATAGTGTTGTCTGCATATGTTGTTCGCGCAACGAGATAGAAGAGTTTAAATATGTCCCATTTTTAAAAATTTTGAGGTTTTAGTATAAAAAATCTGGCAATGCATTCAACTTGCCTCAATGTTTTACATTTTTTTAAATAGTACTGATGTAACTCTATCCAATGATACCTCATTTGTGGTGGCAAATGAAATGCGCTAAGAGTAATTCTGGTTTGAAAATGGCGAAAAACACCAAAAATGTGACTTTACGTGACCTTGAATGACCTTGCGCAAGCAACTTGCCATTAACTTTTTGCATGTTTTATAAACATCCATATTTATTAATTTCATAATAGAAAAAACATCAGTGGCAAGTTCATTGCGCTCCCTAATATGGGCAAAAACGTTTCCCATATATTACAAAAACAGCGTTTTTTATATTTTTGAAGGTGACCTTTGACAAGCGATAAAATGAAAACTATGGAACCTAGAAACAAAAAATTTTAGATTTAATCATCTAATAAGAGTAGTAACAAGTGATAATTTTTTGGGCAAGATTGGTGACGGTGTGAATCACGGGTGGCTCAATCTCTCAGAATCTCGCTCTTAAATTAGACATTAAAACATATGTCATTTAGCATGAAAACTTGATAAAACAATATTCTAAATGTCTTTTTGTATTTTTTTTTCACTTAACAAAATTTAAGATTAACAAATTAAAAACAGATGCAATATGCTTTTTACACTCACAAAAAACAAACTATTAAGATTAAGTAATCAAGTTTTAAGAAAATTTTATTTTATACAACAAAATATTTGTTTTTATTGAAAAATTTGAACATACATATAGTAAGCCTGGTCTGCTTAACTGACCAAAACAAGAAAAAATTATTTATTTTGGAAGTTGCAAGTTTATCTAAATTAGATAGTTTTATCTTTCAGTGATTTTTCTAAGTAAATATTGTCCCACATGATTATTGATTCTATATTAAAAAAATCAACTACAAACTTAAAGCTTCGAAAAAAAAAAAATATTGTTGGTAGGGGGTGGGGGGTGGGGTAAAAAAGCCACTATAAGAGCTAAAAATTTTTATCTACAGAATGACACAGCCAATAACATTTAAAAAATTCCTTTACACTTGTTTTGACTGAAAATATCAAAAATATTACACGTAGTATTTTGAAAAAAAAAATATCAAATATGTGAAAATATCAAACTTCATGATATTTTGGAAATAAATATTGTATATATATCATGATATATATCAAGATATATATTCATTGATATATATCACCGAACCTTGAAGGTCTCTATAGAAGAAAAGTACTATTAAAATGCGAATGTTTTCGATATGTTGAGTGGGGAAAATCTGTTTTTGGGAACAGCTTTAATAGTAGTTTCTGTTATAGACAAGTTTCGTCTGCACACGTTTTATTGTTTTAAGTAAATAATGAGCATTTCTATTAAAAATACTCAGGTATTTCACTATATGCACTAAAACCTGCTGAGACGGAATTGCTAGGAACCGCGAAAAAAAGTTCATAAACTTGGAAAATGTTGTGAGTTTTTTTAAATGATATCACTAACATCCAAAAATAAAGTATTTCAGTGATTTGTGTTCCAACCTATACATGGAAACTATTTGCACTATAATTTCCTATTTAGAAAAAGAAAAAAAAATGGTATTCAAGTAATGCATTAAAATTTAATGGAATTTATATTGTAATTTGTATTTTCACTTAAAAGATGTTTTTAATTCAGAATGTTACTAGATTCTGAAAAGACTTTTATTTAATGATAGAATAAATAAGACAAATGTTGCTATTGAAAAATAGTGGTAGAATTCTGAATTAACTAAGAACTAAATTAAACATAGGTAAATGGCCAAAGGATTCACGGGCCACAGATAAGTTGTTGTCGGGCCAGTTGTAGCCGGCAGGCCGTGTGTTTGACATGCCTGCCTTAACTTATCAGGACCCTGAGTGCACATGTGCACCTTCTAAAGGGGCATACAGGATTTATTTCTTATACCAGTGATAAAGAAAATAATTAGAGCATTTTCGCGATTATATAAGTAAAGATAACTGTTTAAAAGAATGGTGCTAACCAAATAAAATTTGTGTTTGGTACGCCAGTCAGGGGCTAATCTTAATAACAGCCACCACTCTCTGAGAAATTTTTCTAATATATATCTTCTTCCTGTTTTTAGATAAGTAAATCCTATTCAATTTTGAATTTAAAATTTTGATATCATTTCAAAGTTATACAACATTTTCAAAGCTTGATTTATCATCCTGGGCCTGGACCCAGGGTTGCTATTTTGTCCACTTTTTTGTAAAAAGTCCGTAGTGCCGGAAGAAATTGGACAAAATTAAAATTGTTATGATGTAATAGTATATTATAATATTATAGTATATATATAATTATAATAATAATTATATATAGTATATTATAATAATCCTACATTATTTATTGATAATAAAATATATTTTTGTCAATTAATCATTTAATTCAAATAGGATGACTGCATATTAATCATAATCTAATAAATCTACAAAGAAAATGTTAACTACATGTTGGTACAATTAATTTTAGACAATATTTTACTGTAAAAATAAGCTTATGCTGCATATGTCAAACAGTTTTGATTAAGTTTAATCAGAACCTAAACGAAAACTAAAGAAGCTGAACTTAAACTTAGGCTCTCTTATTCATAATGAATTTTATCAGTAGTGGAGTTGATTGTATTTTATTTTAGCCTATAGTTCTGTCTAAGAATTTCAGTCATCTCGAAGCTAAAGGGTTACTAAATTCTTATGGTGGTGTAATGCATCAACTTCTTAATGAAACTCGATGGAACGGTCACATTAAATGCTCGGAGAAAATAAATCAAATTATTGATGAACATGAAGAAGTAGTAGATGCAAACATAAGGAATATAATTAACAATATTGTTTTATATAAAGAAGTGAAACATCTATTCAGTTTGTTGAAACCCATCAGTATTTCACTGGATGTACTACAGAGAGATTCCTCTACTATTGCAAATGTAACCAATGAATTCTTGACACTTTTGAAATATGAAGAACTTGGAACTTATAAATGTTTACAGAAAAGATTTTATGACTATCATTCCAGTTCACATTTTATCATACCTGCTGCATTAAAAATACACTTACTCATAACCAAGAAGAAATAGCAAGGAAATGGGTGACTGACATTGATAAAAAAAAAATTTGCCATTGATTGTTAAATTTTCCATTAAGGCATCTCCATTTCCTGATACATATTTGTCTGATGCAATCATAAATAATCTATCACCAGCAGAACAGTGGGAATCGGTGAAAAGATACAGCGACTTAGAATATATTTTCAATTTTGCACATCTTTTTCATTGCATAGCCTCATCAGCAAGTATTGAACAAATTTTTTCCAATTCAGCATGATTCAAAACAAACTTAGAAATAGGCTTGGATTACAAACTGTTACAAAATTTTTAATGGCTTGTAAAATGTTAAATTCTAAAGACAAACAACTTGCTCCTGATCCTGAAGCATTTGAATACTGTTAAATATTTTACAACCTTTATGTATCTTGAATAAAAAAGATGCATTTTATGCATTCTATTAATTAATTAATTATTTTTTTTTTTTTTTTTTTTTGCATTTGATATTTTAATAAAAACAAGATTTTCATCATTATATTTTTCTACTTATTGATGTCCTCCCTCCCCCCATAGTAAAATGTGTATATACTGAATGTTTTTATGCATATATTAAATTACTAGGACTTCCCTCAAAGGGATTAGTCTGAGTGATATTGCTGAGAACATAAAGTTAACAATTACGATATAAAGAAGATATCAACAAGAATCTAAGTGAATATACAGCATATGATAGACAAGAGATAGATAAAGATGCAACATATGAAAAATAGCAAATTAAATGATATAATTACAAAATATCATATATAAATTCATATACTGTTATGTTTTCATATGCATTTTTTTAATAACATTTGGCAAATAATCTCATTTTCTTAAGCGGGAATTGCTCAAAACTTAAAAAAAAAAAAACCGCCGGATCTTTTAAAACGATATTTTTAAAGTCACATAATCAGATTTGCAGCCAATAGCGTATTTTAGCAAGCGTAGTTTAACGCAAATTTAATTTAATTTTTGCAACATTTTCTTTGTGATAAATATCTAAATAAAATATTAAAAAATAAAATATTAAATATTGAAATATTAAATCAAATATTTAATATTTGAATTAAAAAAATTTCCTTTGTTTATTTGTATAACTATTTATAGAAACTCGTATACTTCAAACCACATTGATAACATGCTTTGCTACAAACGTGTCTACCAGTCTAACTACTCGTATGTCTTAGCTGTGTCTCTCTCCGAACTCATCTGTCTACTGTCTCTCTACTCTTCTGTATACCCGTCTCAGTATCCGTCTGTCTTTCTACCCGACTCTTTAATCGTGTCTCTACCTGTCTCGCTTCCCGTTACACTACTCGTCTATCAACACGTCTGTCTATATACCCCTCTCTCTACCCGTCTGTCAAGTCGTCTCTGTACTCGTCTCTCTATCCACCACGCTGCCCGTCTCCTTACCCATCTCACTACCCTTCTGTCAACCCTTTTTTGCACCTGCCTCGCTACCCGTCTGTCTATTCGTTTCGCTACCCGTTAGCTTATCTCTGTCGCTATCCGTCTCTCTACCCGTTTGTTTACACGTCTATCTATCTCTCGCCAACTCTTCCCAATATTTAAACAATTTAGTAAACGGAAGCCGTTTATCTGTTATTAAATGCAAACAGGAGTAATTTATCTAAACAGTGTAATCAGATGCAATTTTTTTAAATACATACATAAACCAGCATAATAATTCACCAGTTTTATTTTCATAGTAGTTTATGTCATTTGACAGTAAATCTCAACTTCTTCAAACCGAAATGCGTCAAGCTTTTTAAAAAAGCCCCAAGGTCCGTATAACTGGGAAGGGGAATTGTCCTCAGGGCTATTAGATACATGTTATTAAGTTAAGTGAAAGTTTCGTAATCGGGTTCGCAGCCAATTTCTTATGTCAGAAAGGGTGGCTTCACGCCATTTTAAATTCATTTCTGTAACTTTCTTTTTCTTTGTTTGGTGGGTGGTCGGGGGGGGGGGGAGGGTTCCAAATATATACACTTAAATTCAAACTTTTGCCTCCATGTTAATATTAGTGTTGTTTGTATTATCAATTAATACTTTGTTGATCGAGCTCCATTCGAAACAAATGTAAAAGACTTCTACAGTTTTTTTTTCTAGGAGAAAGTTCCGTAATCGGGCCCTAAGCTAATCGGGGAATTTAATATCATTATTGTTTATAACTCTGATAGAGTTAAAACAATATTGTTACTAGCATTACTCTTGTTTGTGACCAACCTCTTCTGTGTATCTGAATAGGGAAAAGTTCCGTATCATGTACTGGTTGGTGCCAAAGGCAGTTGTAGAATCTTACAAATTTTTCTAGAGAGCGGAAAAACATGTTTTTTAAAATATTTACAAATATACGTTTATTAAACCGTGTTTTTGAGCCATTTAAAAAAATTAAGTACGGTGCTTAAAATAAAATTTTATTACCATTTTCGATATTTTAATAAGAAATGAAAATACATAACAAACAAATTTAACAAAACTAAGCCATTTTTGGGTACTTCTCTATTATCCCGTCGACCACTTTTCATAACAAAAAACTATCGCCAAACTAAGATTAAACGCCAAAAATACAGTCCCATTTACTTGATGCCAGAAGCATTATACGTATTTGTTATGCCATCAAGTGGTTTTTAATTCGACATTTGCGTGTATTTTTCATTATGTTTTACTGATTTATTAGTTATTTCATTCATTAAAGTAACAATTGTGTCCTTAAATTCTTATATTTTATTTATTTTGATATTTCAATGGCAACGTTCTCCCGTTTATTTAGCGTTACAGTTTGGCGATAGTTTTTTGTTATGAAAAGTGGTCGACGGGATAATAGAGAAGTACCCATTTTTTGTGATAAATAATTGTTATTGCCAGGGGGGCAAATTGTAAACAATTAATAAGCGAACTAAAAAAATTACCGGAAAAAACTTGTGGGAATCTCAAGAAAGAAATATCTGATATAAATAGCATTTAAAATCTTAAAATGGAGAAGTGGTCCGTATAAAAATGCAAAACATTATACACCTGATATAAGATTTTTTTTAATTTTTTTATATTTCCGAAAGCACAGATAAAAGGGTAAAAATCCCGGCACAGATGCCATATACTCACCACGTTGGCGCGATTTTTCCCCCGCCCCTTTGGCGAAAACTGTTTGTTGTGTTTGTTTACTTTTATTTTTTATTTTAATTCTATAGATTATTTTTATATGTATATCAATATTAATTTAGGCACAGATGTCATATACGCACCAGATTGGCGCAATTTTTCCCACGCCAATTTGGCGAAAACTTTGTTTTTGAATATTAGTTACAAATACCATACAATAATAGCATGTAATTTTTTATTTCAATATAACAATAAAATAACGTAATAAATGAAATAGCTCTTATTATTCAAAAATGGGAAATAAAAATAAATAAATGATAGTTTGATATAAATAAATATTGATATATATAATAAAAACAATTTATAGAATTAAAATAAAAAATAAAAGTTAATAAACAACAATTGAAACAAAATAACCGGGTTACCATGTGAGGCATAAAATTGCCATTTTGTTGCAATCGCGCCAATGTGGTGCGTATATGACATCCGCGCCTTTATTTATATCAAACTATTATTTATTTATTTTTATTTCCTTTTTTAAAATAATAGAAGCTGTTTCATTTATTACGTTATTTTATTTTTATATTGAAATAAAAAATCACGTGTACTATTTGTCACACTATTTGTAACTAATATTCAAAAACAAAGTTTTCCCCAAACTGGTGGAGGGAAAAATCGCGCCAACGTGGTGCGTATATGACATCTGTGCCTTGTTTCATTTCACATAGAGGTACTGCTCTATTATCCCGTCGACCACTTTTCATAACAAAAAACTATCGCCAAACTGTTAGATTAAACGCCAAAAATGCAGTCCCATTTACTTGATATCAGAAGCATTATACGTGTTTGTTACGTCATCAAGTGGTTTTTAACGCGACATTTGCGTGTATTTTTCATTATGTTTTACTGATTTATTAGTTATTTCATTCATTAAAATAACAATTGTGTCCTTAAATTCTTATATTTTATTTATTTATGTATTTTGATATTTCAATGACAACGTTCTCCCGTTTATTTGGTGATAGTTTTTTGTTATGAAAAGTGGTCGACGGGATAATAGAGAAGTACCCACATATGTATTGGTACTTTTATGTTAACTTGGCGCAGTTGATAAATCGCCAAATATTTTTCTCATAACATCTTCATATTGCATTCATTTCATTTAAATATAAATCTTTCACTGATTTCATTTCAAATACATACATTAAAAATACACGTCTTTCAATCATTTAATTTCAAATACACGCCTTTCACTAATTCCATTTAAAATACTAAAAAGGAAAAGAAAATAAGAAATAATGCCACAAATCGAAACCTTTTATTTAAACATCAAAGAATTGTTCCTAACATACACACGCGAAATAAAAAAGCTGCTGATGGTGTGATTTACGCCAAATCTCTAATACTAATACACTACTCTTACTAATCTCTAATACTTTTCAAACAGAAAAAATTCCAGATTAACTTTCCATTTTTATTAAATTGAAATATATTTTATTGTGCTGAATATTAGTGCTTGCATATTTTTTTGCTCCATGTATTCCATGAACTTTTCAATTCCGATTGTCTACGAAAATCTCCCGCCGGTGAAAATGACGTAAGCACAAAATTTAGTGACGTATGTACTTTAATTGTGCTTTTTTATCTCTTTTTTTAATATAACTTCCAAACGGTTTGACACTTATTCTTGGTAATAAATAGACGACGTTGTCACCTTTATAGGTACCTGCTGTAAAAATTTGAACGAAATCCGTTAAATATTTTTTGAGTTATGCTTGACGAAAGGTTTTAATATCCATCGTAGCTATATATGGGGCAAAGTAATACTGCGCTGTGTATGAGTCTTCGTTGCACTCAGACAATTAACGTCATTACAAGCACAGGTTTCATTTCAATGTAACATTTTCTTAATTAACATTAGCTTGTTATTTCATCATATGACTTCTTTTTAACACTTTCCAACCTAGTTGAAAAGTGTTTATGACTTCGGTTTGTCTGCCGTATGGCCGTCTGGCCATCTGTCCGTGCTTTAACTCCCGTAAATATACTCGGAATTCCCTGCAATTTTTATATGTTATTGTCGTTATCTACAGCATGTTCCCTATTTCAACTGAAGTGTGTAACACTTATAGTTTTTTTTTACAGGGACACTCAAACGAATTCCGTTACATTATGGTCTATGGGGTAAAATCATTTGCGGTTTATTTTAATGATGTTACACAATTCCAAACACATTGTAATTGATATATATCACTAAGGTGCATTACAAGAAGCTTAACATGGAATAGGGTGTGCATAGCACTTATAGTTACTTTACAGGGACAGTCAAAATAATTCTGTTACATTACGTCTATGGAGAAAAATCGTCTGCGGTTTAATTAAACAATGTTTCACTGTTTTAAACGCATTGAAATTTATATATATCACTAAGGTGCATTACAAGAGGCTTACTACAGAATATTGTGTGTATAGCAGTCATCGTTCATTTACAGGGACACACAAAAGAATTCTCTACTGTCTGTTAACAATAGTTCCTGGAAGTGCGTTTTAAGTTGCTGAACGCGATTTTAAATTTAACTTACTTTTTGTCTATTACTTGGTGTGTATAAATTCCGTAGATCATATACAGGGCAGCACAAAAGTTCGCGAACACATATCCGTTTATTGACAGAAACTCCAGAAGGAGAATTTTAAACTGTGCTACGCGTTTCCTAACTAAACTAAAATTTAGCATCCTATGTAGTATATATACAAATCTATAGATCCTATATAGGGCTGAATAAAAGTATTCGGATATTTTTCCTTATATTGTATATGTTGGGAATTCCTGAAATTACGTTTTTAAATATGTTTAGTGTTTTCCAAATTGTTTACTTAGATGTTATCTTTCAGCTTATTAAACGGTAATGATTTGTAAAATTATTTTGGAAGCGTTGGAAAGTGTTACATAATCTATCCTTGACGCATGATTTTTCATTCTTGTTTTAATACGATTTGAGGATGTCAAACATTTTATAAACTGATTATTAATTGCAATGGAACAGCCATATGACAGATAAACAAGTTAAAATTTAGCGCAAATTTATATGTTTTACAATTGCTATTTAATACATTATAACGTGATATATATCTACCCTATATATATAAAATCCTAATGAAACGATTTTATGAAACGAATTTATGAAACGATTTTATGAAACGACTGATTAAACGACTGATTATGTTTCAGGGCTATTTTTAATAAAATATTAAACGCTTGATGGTGAAATTAATACCAATTGTCCATAAAAATCCGCGGATGTCAAAACTGGTAATAGAATTTTGAAATTGGAATTAGTTTTCGAGATATTATTTTTTTTCTAATTTTAATGACATTTCTGTAATGATGGCAACTAATTACTTAGTTTTTTTGTAACAAAAAAGGGAAAAAAATCAAAAAGGATCCCGATAGGGATTATTGATTTCTTTTTATGAGTCATTTTCAAATTGAAATTGAATTTATCTTTTATTTCAATCGACAATGAAGACAAGATTGTGATTAAATTATGTTTTTCAGGAAAATTTGAAAATTAAAATCACATTTCTATCGTCATGATTCAATCGTCTGTCAGCATTTAATTTAATTTATAAACTGAAAATATTTTGAATAAATTCGTCCAAATGACGTCATTTATGTAAATACGTCATTTATGTTTATACAATTCGTTTAATATAAAGAAGCCATTTATCTATTTTTATGCACAAAAAGAGGTAAATTGAAAGACAATTATAAATAAATTGTATATATACATATAAATACATGTATAAACAAGCATAAGAGTTCGGTGCTTTTCCAGTATATGGGGCCTTGACGAAACAGAGAAAATAGCCTTGGCGGAAAAGGAAATTTGGCAACATACTTTCTGTCAACCTATTCACTTTGTCATTTCGTATACAGAAGCATTTTTCAATATTTATACAATTTGTTTAGCGTAAAATGTCATTTATCCTATTTTATATATAATCAGAAGTAATTTGTATAGAAAAAACAATAATAATATACGTATAATTAAAATACGCATATAAACAAAAAAAATCGTCGAATTTGTTTCCATGGCTGTTTATGTCATTTGGCACCAAATCTCACTTTATGATGCCCGAATTGCGCCAAGCTTTTTAAAAAAGCGTCAAGACCCCTATAATAGAAAAGAACCAACAGTTCATTGGGTTTGCTTTCATAACTTTTGGCAACAAATATATGTATATTAACGAATCTATCCCTTTTTGAAACTCGAATTACGACAAACCTAAAAGCAAAGGATCCTATACTGGAAAAGTACCCGATTTTCTTATGGACAATATTAAAGTGATATAACATGGTGTAAAATTATCGCGGATAGCAAATTTGTTTAAATATCTCATCAATTGATGCCGAATAAATGCAGGCATGCATGCACAAAATATTTAATTAATTTTGTATGATAAATAATTATTAGAAAATTCTTATATACATATTAATTAAAATAAATAATTTACATATTTAAAATAACATGAAAATATGCATGATGGTGCACTAAAATAGAGAGAAAATTAAAACCTGTTACTGAAAATGTCTATAACATAGTACTTTTCAATACCGTGGTTCTTAATGTTATTCACAAGCAGATGGAATTTTTCTCATCCTTAAACGCAAAGGAAGAATAGAATACAGATCGTTGTTATAAAAGTCCGAAAGGTAGCCACAATTTAAACCTAACCATTTTATACAAGCTGGTTTTCAAGGTGTAATTGATTTTACTTATCAATCCCTAAAACAGTCGCCAGTTGTCGCAACAGCTGTGTATGAGGCCATGATAATAAAAAAAATGCCCCATTAAAACGTTAAAAGCATGGCAACCCAATTACAGATTTACCAATATTTTTAAAACGAAGCACGCTGTCATGCTTTTAGAGGCCTCGAAGTCTGAACGGGGGTTGGTGAGCGTAGCTCGCAGGGGGTAGGCCCCCTAGTATATATATATATAGTTTATGTTGGTGTTAGAGTAATGTTTCATTAATGGTTATATATATATATATATATATATATATATATATATATATATATATATATATATATATATATATATATATATATATATATATAGAGAGAGAGAGAGAGAGAGAGAGAGAGAGAGAGAGAGATCTGGGCGTCAATGGGCTGATTCCCACCACTAAATTTTTAGTATTCTTCACCTGATAATAATACTGATAAAATTTAGGCCATTAGTATACTATTATACTAATGAAATTTTACGAAGAATGCTAATAAAATTTAGTGGTGGGAATCAGCCCATTGGCGCCTGAGTCACGAATTTGTCTCTCGGGATCTGAAAACCATAAGCCTCGTCACGTATACGGGGCGCTCATCCCGAAGGGGTTAATTTTCATTTACAGGTGAACTTTCAGTTAAAAAAAGGACAAATTACTGGAAAAATAAGAAAACTGTAGATATGAAACGCATATCTAGTAGGCGATCAATGTAAATATTACGACAGCATACGCCAGGTGGTTGCGCCATCTATCAGGGTTAGCTGACTTCTATTTTTGAGTCAAATGCGATAGGCATTCAATATATTGCGGATGTAGTGGTGCACTATGACGTACGATAAAGCACTCCGGATGGTCACATTCACTGGCATAGAGTCTAGCACGAATACGGCCATCATGGTACCACAAATTAAAGCGAAATTAGTCAGAAAAAAAAACACTTGTTGTCAATCTGCACACCAGTCTCTATGTTCATGAGCCCATTGCAGACACAGGTGTCTATGGTTTTGTGTGAGGGGGATCTTGTAAAAAGGAAATCCATTGTGTACCAAACGTCGGCAAACTGACGAAGTGGACAGTGATATACTTGCAGCAGTTGACCAATGTGCTGCCAACTGTCTAGATGAAGTTGTGTGGTCCATCAGTGCCATGCAGACCAACTGTCTATTATTTCGCGTTGACGTCTTTTGGGCTCTACTCCCATATTTCCAAGTTGTCCGATTATCATTGTTCCAAACTCACATCACTTTGCTGCTGTTACAATGCACACAAGCTGCTATGGCATGATAGGAAAATCCTTTTTCAAGAAGGCCGATGATTCTCCCCCATTCAAACTCCGTCAGTTGTTGAAATGTTGTCTTCTTTCGTTGAAGAGGCATAGCTACATCTCATCTAACATTTACCACTAGCAGATAACCATAGACTATTTTCAACATCTTGCTACAGCCCTTTATTTATACGGTTTTAGCAGCAGTCCATATAGCGCTGCTCAGCCCGCGCATGTGTGGTGACTCTGAAATTTGAATCATTTGCATAACACACTATACTTTGTATTTGCTAAAAATTTCAGCTCAATCGCGTCATTCGTACATGGTGTTGCATTTTTCACAAAATGGAGTGAATATATGTGCTATTATTACGCAAATGATAAAAAATTTACAAAATCTACATAGTAATATGCTGCAGCATTTGTAACATTTTATTTTATAGATTATTTGCAAATGTAATTATTTTTATACAGTTTGTTGCTGGTCTCCTAAATGCCCTCGTGATTAGACCTTCGCTGAAAAATATGAGCTCAAACATATTCTTTATATTCACAGTTCTAGAAGAATTTGTCATATTTCTGCAGAAATTCGAATAAACATCTAAAATCGAAAGTGTCTGACGTTTGGCGATACAGTGTATATTATGTTTTCATAGTATTGAAAATGTTGAACTCTATGTCACCAAAAATGAAATTTAAATACCTGTTATCCAACAGATATTGATGTTAATAGGACATGTTTTCTTGATATGCAAATGAGTTCAAATTTTGGACACATTACTTTCTAACATTATTTAGACTACTTATTTTTGAAACCCTATTTTACACTATTCTTAAAAATTGAAGATAAAGAATTATATTTTTCAAATATTTTAGTTCTTGTTTTACATTGACAGTTACGCTGCATGCCGCTAGCTTGATCGAGTGAGATTTCGAATAACGTAGCTACTTTGTCATAATGTTAAATGTGTTAATTGTGTAACATATCTAATATCTATTCTTGTGCTTTTTTCTTATATAAATACCGTGTTTTTCAGTGTACTCTGCACGACTTTATCCGCCCCCTCCCAATTTATTTAAAAATCAAGATGTGCAAGATAGATGAGTTTCTGAGATTTCAGTTGTCTCTGTATGCATGACCACTGGTCACTAAGTAAAATCGTTGGGTGCAGAACTTACACTTAATGGCTTAATAGCATGTGCTTTTTTTATTATTGTTACTTAATGCAAAATAGCCAAGTATTTACTATTTGTATGGTTATGAATTATTCTTTTCACGATAAAATTTATATATTTAAGCAGTTCATTTGTAAATTGAAAAATGTTATATAAATAAAATGTTAGGCGCAATGTTCGAACTCTTGAAAGCATAGCATATTTTTTGTAGATATTACTTAATATGTAGGCATTGTTATACAAGGGGTATTTTTAAAGCAAGTATAACTGCAGTTTTAAAACAAAAAAGAAACAAGTATAGTTTTCTTAGCAATTTTATTTTTTATATGAAACCTGTACCTCAATCTATTTTTCTACATAATTTCTGCCAATATAAAGGCACTTATCGTATTGTACAACCAGTTTTTGAATACCCTCAGCTGCTGCCGTTCTCTCAATTTCATACAGAACACTACGTGAAACCCGAGGCAATTCACCAGATGATGACAAAAGCGTAAAGCGTTTGTCCTGTTTCACTCGTTCGTCGGCTTTCTGAACCAAATCTTCAGTAATGACTGAAACTCGTCCAATTCGTTCCTCTTTATGTCACATTCATGTGCGATCATCTTTAAAAGCTCTAACCCATCTCCATACCATTTCAACTGTCATAATGTGTTGTCCGTAAACTTTACTAATCTGACGATGAATTTCTGCCACTTTCACGTCTTTAGCACTAACGAAATGAATCAGCGATCGTATTTCAGAAGCGGCAGAGCCATTTTAATCGCTCAAAAACAAACGTTAACGCGGTCAAATGTTTCCATAATGACGCCTATGGCTTGTCAACAGATGTAGGTGAAGAACATGCATGCGCGGAATGCTGCTGGAATTTCAAAACTGTACTTATTTTTAAAATAACCTTCGTACTATGGGATGAGGGGAGAAGGATCAACTAAATTTGAAGTCTTGCAAAAGTTCTTGCACGCTATCTAACTTTTGTTAGGAACAGCTCTGGTTGGGTGACAATTTTGTGTTTAAATTTATGAAACCATCAAGCCCAATACATTGCGAATATTGCATAATTTTAATGACTGTCAGATTTTAATATCTTTTTGAAATGCTTTTCTTGTATTCTTTTCTTAGATATTTTCCCCCAAATGAGATATGAAAAATCGGGATGTGTGTGTTAAACAAGGATGCAGTATACACAAAAAATTCGGTATTAAAAATTTTTCATAATAAAGTATGCTCATATTCTCATCTGTTTTAGGTATAAATGAAATCTCTTGGAGTTGGAAGAAATACTTTGCATTTTCAGAAGTTGTGTTGAGTTGAGGATGCCTGAAAACACTATTAATGTTTATGTACTAATGAAATCCTATAAAATATATCCAGCAGTCTTGTAAAAGAATATTATTTCATTTTGAAGAATCTAAAAACAAAGTGATCTGTTATTTAAAATATTTAAAAAATTATTCAGTTTGCTTTAATGAAGGTGGTCTGTTTTATGAAGGCAAATTCTTTTGTAATTCAAATAAATGTGGAACTTTCAAAAATTCAATTATCATATTTAGAGTCTGCATATATATAAAATGTAAGATATATAAATATTTAATTTAAAATGTAAAGAGATAATTTTTAATCAAATTGTGCTCAAATTTATGTACCACAGTATTCATCTTCATATTTACAGCAAAAAAAAATTAATTTGAAACATGTGCAGTGAATGATGCTTAATTTGTTTTAAATAAATGGTGTCTGACTCATATCTAATGAAACTTTTTGCTGGAGAGGAGATGTAGTAAAGCATTTTTCTGCAACATTTGACTTGAAACTTAAGAGAAACAATTTAGTTATGGCGTCTAGTATATTTTTTAATTTTGTTTCTTTTTTAAGTATACATTTTTATAACTGATGATAAGGTATGAATATTTTCTCAACTGAATATTTTCTTTCAAACCTGATTATAATAATCTTCATTATTATCATAATTTTGTCAAAGTGTTCATTTATTAATCATTTTCTTAGCAATCTTATTTTGATTCATAAAATTGTAACTCATAAAAAAATCCATTTTTAAATTCTTATATGCAGTAAAAGGTTTCTCTGTTTGAACTTTAAAAACTTAGCAATTTTTAACTTGTGCAAAAGAAAATTTGTATATGTGAAAATTTGTGTAGCGAAAAATTATTTATGCAAAATAAGCTATTTATATAAGCATATTGTTACCCCCGAAAAATGTCTTTTATTTGCGAGGTATGTAATAAAGTATTTTCTCAAAAAAAGTATTTAAATGCACATATGCGTATTCATTCTGAAGTAAAGACTTTTGTTTGTGACATATGCACTAAAGGATATCCTCTGAAACGCGATTTACGTTTGCATATGCGTACTCATTCCAAAATAAAGCTTTTTATGTGCGAGGTATGCAATAAAGAATATTCTTGGAAAACTAATTTAATTCAACACATGCATATGCATAAACAAATAAAACCTTTTACTTGTGAAGTATGCAATAAAGGATTTTCTCGAAAAGCAACTTTAAATCGCCACGCATTTACTCATACCAATGAAAAGCCCTTTATTTGTGAATTATGCAATAAAAGATTTTCTATGAAGGGTGATTTAAAACAACACATGCGTTTTCATACCCAAGAAAAACCTTTTATTTGTGAGATCTGTAATAAAGGATTTTCTCTGACAGGCAATTTAAAACAGCACCTACGTACGCATACCAAAGAAAAGCCCTTTATTTGTGAGATATGCAACAAGAGATTTTCTTCTCAATCTCATTTAAAACAACATCAGCTTCTTCATACAGCAGATAGATCAAAGACATTTATTTGTAAAATATGCAAGAAAAGCTTTTTTCGGAAAACCCACTTAGATGTGCACGCATTAATGCATACCAAAGAAAAGCCATTTCTGTGCGAAATATGCGATAGAAGATTTATCAAAAAAGAAAGTTTATTACTTCATCTTCGTACACATACCAAAGAGAAAGGTTTTGCTTGCGATGTCTGTAATAAAGCATTCTCTCTAAAATCTTACTTAAATGTGCATCGTAACAATCATACCGAAGAATTTTCTATTTTTTGCAGAATATGCAGAAAAGGATTTTCCCGTAAATGTGATTTAAATCAACATTTTCTCCGTGCCCACTCCAATGAAAGGCCTTATGTTTGTAAAATATGCAGTAAGGGGTTTTGTCAGAAATACGAATTAAATAGGCATTTACATGGACATGTTAAGTAGAAACAGATTATTTGTGAAGTACTTAGTAAATCATTTTCTTTTAAATATACTTGACGCAAACATCTTCATAATAGTAGAAATAAGGAATCTTTCAATTGTGAATAAAACTACTTTCTGTTAAACATAGAATAATAGAAATTAGAATAACACAAAAGACTTCACAGAATATAGATGTAGAAGATTACATAGAAAGATACCATTACATTCATGCCAAGAATTATATTGAAAAATATGACTCAGGTTAAATGATTTTTCCGCCATCTTAATATGTTAAAATGGTGAAAGTAAGAGTGTTAATTCATATCGGCAGGGGTGCAAAAATCTAGGCGCCAATGGGCTGATTCCCACCACTAAATTTTATTAGTATTCTTCGTCAAATTCTTTTGGTATACTTCGCCTAAATTTTATCAGTATTCTTATTAGGTGAGGAATACTAAAACTTTACTGGTGGGAATTGGTCCGTTGGCGCCTAGATTTTTGCACCCATGCATATAGGATTGTTTTTAATGAGCATTCATGTATTCATAACAATGAAAATATTTCGAATTTTAACATAAAAATATGTGCAATAAAAATTTTTCTCATAAAACTTGCATTTTTAATTTGCATTTTTTCATTTACAATTTTTATTGTTGTAATTTAGATAATTTTAAATAGCTAAAAATTATTCTAAACAATGTTTTTTTAAAATTTGCTATGGGAAAAAAATTCTATGCTTGCATTCAATTAAAAATTTGTCATTTGTAAAATGGACACACACACTTAATAAAAATGTTGCTTCTGTTTACCAGACCTGTAGCATACACAGAATGTCATTCTTTTTTTCAGGTATGGAGGTGGGTGTTGAAGACTGAACAGAGATAATTTCATGTGGTATTCTATTGAAACTAGTATATAATCCCCCCGTCAAAAATGACGGATTGCGTCATAAGACTTCATACAAACAAACAGCCTGAAGATTTTATTATTGAAAGGCTTGTATTGTAGAAAAATACATTTTTAAGCCGGTAGATGGCGCCAAAATAATAATGTTCGCAACAGTGTTCGTTTGTTTACATCTGGGATTCCGATGTTTAATCTGGATTTTTAATTAAGAACTTAAAACATTATAGTAGGTAATGATATTCATGTTTTATAGGGAAAGTATGCTGAACAGACATGATTTCAAGTAGAAGATATTATCATTTAGCTGTCATATGTTAGCATAGGTTTTTCATTAAGCCTAACATGGTGTTTAACTACGGTCGATTCGCAGACCAGAGTGGTCCCGCCCGGAATGGTTACAGACACTTTCTTGCCTTCGGATTTTATTATAAGTAGATGGGCTGAATGTGCCCTTAATTAAGTGGAGAGGTGATTTTATGAGGTCTCCTTATTTAATTGTTGAATATTTTGCATCTTTTGAAAATCAAACAAACAATACTTTCTTTCAGGAACTGCGTTAAATTCACTATCTTCCCAAATGCGAATAAATCTGAAAAGTTGCAACAAAAATTCAGTTTTGCCGAAATAGTATGCGTATGATTATATTTGAGCCAATCCTATAGAAAGTCAGAACAATTATCATAGAAACTCGACAGAGTTTCTCGCCAAGCATAAGAAACAGCAATGCATTGAACCGTAAATGAAAGAAATTTCCGCCAATGGATGCCAAACGATTTTACAAAAAAAATTTTTTTTAACTCTGTCTAGTTTATATTTTGCGGACGGGACAAAATGGGTTTTTGACACATCTATATCTCGCGTTCTATTTATGATAGAAACAAAATTCTTGATTCTATGGAATGGGGCGTGCCACGGGACTAAGAATTCAAAAGTAAAGCAAAATCCGACGAATAGGTTTTCAGTAAATGCTATTTTAAAAGTGCTGTTTTTTGCACTTTTTAAATCTTGTTCAGACCAAAAACTGTTGACAGGGCTACAGCAATGTGTAATTATCGGATTTTTACGCGGTTTACGTTATTTGAATCGTTTTTATGAGTAGTTCAGACCTTTGTAAGTTTCATGTAAAAATATTAATTAGTTTTTGATTTATATCAGTTTAAAGTTATTGATTCCTATACTTAACATAGAGCAAAAAACTGTTGACAGGGCTACAGCAATGTGTAATTATCGGATTTTTATGCGGTTTACGTTATTTGAATCGTTTTTATGAGTAGTTCGGACATTTGTAAGTTTCATGTAAAAATATTAATTAGTTTTTGATTTATATCAGTTTCAAGTTATTGATTCCTATACTTAACATAGAGCAAAAAAAAATAAATAAATGACCCAACTCTTTTAGGAATGGTTGTATACACATGATATTAAGATATGTTATTACACTCGACCCAAGTAAGCTTCCTATTATAAAAAATCTTAACATTTAAAGTTCGTTTACAGGGTCTCACAAAAGATCTTTTGATATAGGGCTAAAGAGTTGTGTAATTATCCGATTTTTACGCGGTTTGCCGCATTTGAAGTGTTTTTATAAGTAGTTCACATGTTTTATATTTCGTGTAAAAATATTAATTAGTTTTTTATGTATACCACTTTAAGGTGATTTATTCCTATACTTAAGATGAAGCAAACAAAATATTAAAAGGTCTAACTCTTTTCAAAAAGAACGTATGCGCATGATGTTAAAATATGTTACTACGAACTAAGTTAGTTTCGTATTGTAAAACAGAATTGTAGAATTTACTGTTCGTTTACAGGGTAACTCAAAAGATTTTTTAATAAGACTAAAAAGTTGTGTAATTAGCAAATTTTTACGTTGAAGTACATGATTCCTGTACTTAACACAGAGGAAAAACAATAGTAAATTGCATAACTTTTATCAAATTGGCTAAATACACAAGATATTCAAATATGTTACTACATCCTCTCTATTGTAAAGCGGCATTGAAGCATATACGTTTCGTTTACAGAGTCTCTTAGAAGATCTTGATTACACTACAACTGATGTATATTTACTGAGTGAGATGTATTTTAATGATTTTACACTGTTTCAATCTCTGTAAGGTTTCATTATCTTGCTTTAAAATTTAATATAAGATCATTTTGTCCGTCTGAAATCTCGTCGATGTTAAGCTCTAAATCTATTAATATATAGTATTTTCATCGATTAAAAAAACTGTGTTTATTTATAAATATATAATTCTAGCGTATCAGGAATTGATTGAAATAGCGATTACAAAATTCCAACTTTACTTTCATGCGCTGAGTAATAGAATGTAAAAATGCTGATACCCCAAGATTACAAGTTTTGCGTTTAAATATTTGCCGTTCATCGAATCTCCGGCTATGACGAACTTAAAATGCTAAAGTTTCGTATACAATAGGTGATCGGTAACGAACTGTTCAGTTTACGAACAAATTGGTTAACGAACACTTTCGCGTGAGATTTTTATGTTCGGAGAACGAACACCTCACGAAACAAAGCCATGATGAAGCAATTTCATGTTTCATATTTGCCGAGCTATACTTATTGCCTCTATTGTCAACTTTGAGAACATTTTAACAGTTGCATACATATGTCCTAATTAATTCATGGACTGCCGGAGATTGGGGACCTATATTTTAGGATCACCGAATTGGAATGAACAGACTATATGAACAGAAATCACTTAAAGAGTTTTTATACTTTTGCAAACGTTGCAAATTTTATATTTTTCAAATTCTCGAAACGTTGAGTTAAAAAACTTAAACAAATAAAAAATTTTTAAGGTGCTCAGTAATTTTCAAAAATGATATATTTAATATGTTAGTATAAAAATCCCTGTAAATTTTTATACCAATAGAAATAGGTTCGTAGGAAAAAAAATGTTGATTATTCTCGGTAAAGTATGCTCCATAAATTTATCGTTGTAGTTGACCGAAAAAAAGTGCTTCTTATTTTTCCTACTGTAAAATTGTCTAATTTTTTGTTTTTGAATGTATATAAACGGAAGAGTGATATAAACAAAAGAAAAAGGAAAATAAATCTGGTATAAATAATTTGATGAATACAATGTAAGGAAATTAATATAAAAGTTTCCCAGTTGTTATGGTAGCGACATGTACATTGGAATAAGTCACTCAATAAATTGTATAATTCTGATGTATAATTCTGTTTGTAGCATCACTATTATTTTTTTTGCCCCTTTCATCTTTTCTTTTCTGAATAAAAATGGAATCCGTATAATTGAAATTAAATACCTTACAAAAAGGAGTGATATCTCATCAAAAACAACTCGTTGTAAATGATCCCGCCAAGCCACAAACCTAAAACGTCAGTCACAAAAAGAAGTGATATCACATAAAAAGAAGCGATATAGCAGTGCATACTCCGAGTCCCGTGTAAAAATCTATCACCACTCATAATGTTTCCAAAGGACTCGGAGTGAGGTACAGTATGTGAAAACTGCTTGGCGACCTGCAGGCTTTTATAATGTTTGCGTTTCCTGCAATTACATATGACTATATTATTTTAATTTAATTTAATTTAATTTAATTTTATTTTATTTATTTATTTATTTATTTATTTATTTATTTTGCTCCCATAAAATTGTAAAAAGTTGAAGCTTCTGTGTTTGCATGTCCTTTCTTAATTATGAGCTTGAAAAATCAATTTGTTGATTTTATTTACCATTATTTAAACTAGAAACACCACTCTTACGAAGAGGATTTTTTAAGTAAACATGTAAAGATTTTGAGTTTGTAATATATATATATATATATATATATATATATATATATATATATATATATATATATATATATATATATAATGATCATACACATATTAATAACATTGTACCTTATAATAAATGTTAACTAAATTGATATATATTGCAATAATTCTAGCGTAAGCAAAATCGCATAGATCTGGGGAAAAATCCGTTCTGTCAATTCTTTCGCATACAAAAATATTTAAAAAATGATGTAACAAAAATTAAAAATTTATTTTTTTCGATTTTCAAATTGATATACTGCATATATTGTAAAAGCCTGCAGGTCGCCAAGCAGTTTTCACATACTGTACCTCACTCCGAGTCCTTTGGAAACATTATGAGTGGTGATAGATTTTTACACGGGACTCGGAGTATGCACTTCTATATCGCTTCTTTTTATGTGATATCACTTCTTTTTGTGACTGACGTTTTAGGTTTGTGGCGTGGCGGGATCATTTACAACGAGTTGTTTTTGATGAGATTTAAAATTTCTTGATGTATTTTAAAATACACTGAAAGAAAAGGGGAAATTTTTTAATGAACGACACTTACAACATGAAATCGACTCATAAAGCAGAACTTAGTAGCAATTTGAGACAAAATCTGTGATCGATCCATGAGTGGAATTTCTAAGGTTCTTAAAATAACAGTAGTTTTACAGGGATCTTACAAGTCAGAGTTTCACTGACTATAGGTCAGAAAAACACCAACATTTTTTTATAGAAAAACTCGTTTTATGTAGTTTTGTGGTTAATTATGGCTAATTTTTCTATAAGAAAGTACTGTTATTTTCGCTGAAGCTGTAGGAACCTTGTTTTACACTAACACCTTTGGAAAGTGGCTAATGAATTTCAAATCTCACCAGTTCTTTGCATTTTTGAGCGTGGTTCCTTCTTTTTGCCTGATTGTACCACCATAGGCCTAAAGTGCTATTGGCCATACCTAAATCGAACCTTGAATACATCTCTTTGTTAATTTGAAAGTATTAATTAAACTAACCTTTTTTTTTTATATACTAGATGGAACCCGTCAAAACTTGACGAAAAAAAATACTATAACAATATCGGTAAAATAAGCTTCTTTGTTATTTAAGAAGGGGTGCATATGAAACAGTCTTTCAAATATTATATTTTAAATGTTTTTTCCCAGTCAAATACAGTACTATTTCCGATGCAAACTCCAAACAAACAATCCGTAAACATCTGTGACATTATCGTCATATTCCCCACGGCAAAAAAAAATTCATGGACCTATGAAGAATCATACAAATAGTATATTCCTACGTTCATTTCATATTCAGTAAATAAAAGAACATAGTAAATAAAGCACACATCTCTCTCCCCTACCCCACCCCCCTTCCCCTTGTGATAATGCAACCGAATGAGCTCCTATGCGCATGAGCATTGCATCTGCCCAACAGCACCATCGAAATTCGATGTTAAAAAAGTTTTAAAATGTTTAAATTAAAAGTTTTAAAATGTCCTCTTTAATCATTGTTTGTTACAAATCCATATCCTCTTTAATCATTGTTCGTTACAAATCCATATCCTCTAAAACGCGTCCATTATTTTAAGCAAAGTTTTCAAGTGTAATTTGTTTGTATGGTATCTTCGGTTCCTTTACATAATCAGGATAATTATTCCTTTTCCATCATAGTCGGGGATATTTTCCCTCTTATACAATTGGCAAATGGATCTAAAAAAAAAAAAAATGCAATTTCTAGCATATTCTGATATTTGCTGGAACATATACATCAACGAATTCAGCATATCAATTTTATGTTCAACATAAACTAAAATTAGTTTTTTTTTTAGCGCCAATATGCTCTATCTTATGGATAATCTGATCTTATGATTTATCACTGTTTTTATTATTATTATTATTATTCACCTTTTATGATTGTTAGGGAAATCTATTTTCAATTGTGGCAACTTTCCCGGGGTTTCCCAATTGGTAACATGTAACTATTTTACATTATTGAAGCAAACTGGTGGTCACTGATAAGATAGAATTAAAAAACTTTTCATGCTTGAAAATTATTTAAAAAGTCGTTAAATTAAGCGGCAGTTTTCAAATAAATTTCATTCGAAAGCTAATTTTTTTTCTAATTGATGATGTTAGAATTGAAATTGTAAAATGTAGTCAAATGTAGTAAAAAATAGAAATTTGTAGTACTTAGAAGTAATGTAAGCGCGATGAAAGCTAAAGCGATAGCGTCGTTTGTTGTCACAACTGTTGTACATTTCTAAAAAATTGCCACTGTATTTTGGCTGGCGACCAAAAGTAGAAAACCATTTTTTGACATCGAAAAAGGAATTCACAGTGAAAAAATAGGACTTTGCGCTAATAAGGAACTGTTAAATGATTTATAATAAATCTACCAAAATAATTCCTATGAAATATTAGTCTTACATTGTCTATTCTACCTAAAAATACAATCATTATTTCAAGTTTTTTTTTCTACCATAACATTATTTTTAATAATTTTAAATTTCCTGAAATCCTTTACTTCTGCGATTTTTTTAATTAAAAAATGAAGTTTTCTAATCTATAATTTAAAAAAAGTAATTGGTAACATGTAATCAAGGTATGCAATTAAGATGAAGCAACCAATAAAGGCTCCAGTTCTAATTTTTAAAATAAAAAATAAAAAATCAGTTAAAAATACGTCATGTTGACACAATCATATAATTTTTTCTTTTTACTTTTATCAATGTTAAAATGCATTTCAAGCTAAGCATAACATCATTTTCACCAGCGCAAACTTTACGTATTTTCCTTTGTATACGTTACTTTTATGCTTAAACACCATGTTAACAAATAAAAATCTATTTTGTATTTAATGGTAATGAAAAAATGGCATCAACAAAGTTATAATGCATAATGATAAAATAAACCCAATGGACAATATTCCCGTGACGTCACAATAAATATGAATTTTTATTCCCTTATAAAGCACGCGGATTAATATTTTTACCGAAATTTAACTTGCAAATTAAAAAATTCGGCCTAAAAGCCACGTGCTTTTAATATTTATTATTCCGCTTTTATCCTCGGAACCACAGAGCTTAGAGAATAAACTCTGTATCTCGCAACAGTGGGCGTTAACGGATTATGACGTCATTAGCAGACGTAAAAGTTTAATTGAAAATCATGACTAATTAATTAAATTTTCGAAGAAACGAATGCATGATAACAAATCTGTGTCCAAATATCTTTCATTTAAAAAAAGAATGATGTAATTTGATGCAGTAGTTTGTTCTCACGGATTGTCGAAAGAAAAAGCTTAGCGTTTTAAATATATAGATTCTACGAGGTGATCCAACCGGCATTGCCTGGAAATCAGTAACTTTCTTTTGTAGTTTCGATAAAAATAGTAATTTTCGTCACGCATTCTGTTCTAAACAAACCTCTTTCCGAACGAAACTCCGGCACTCATCCCCACTGACTGCGGCATTGTATAGCAGGCGTGCTACGCATGCGCTGCAATGTCGTTTACTTTAAATTGAATTTCCACCGTTTGTGGGCGTGAAATAATTTTACTTAGTTATCCCTATCTTAATTAGTTCATGTTAAGTTGAATGAACCAATTCTTGTTGGAGATTCCAAACATTTTTTGGAACACTTTGGTCAAAATTTGAAAATGCCCTAGGTCGACCTACTTTCAAAACTACCCGTTCTCTCCCACAGCTACCAATATGAACCTCCGTAGTGCATGATGGGAGACTTAAGGCTACTTCCACACACAAACACTAGTGGTCTGTGCTGCGTAGTTGTGGCTGCATAGGGAATGTGTGAAATATAGAGATATACACTCTATTTATATAGATAGATAGATAGATTATTGATAGCTAAATAAGTTAATGCGGGCCAGCATAATCCAAAAATATTTAATTCCTTAACCCATCAGGAACCTGCGTGCACACGTGCACCTTCTAAAGGGGTGTATGGGATTGATTTTTTATACCAGTAATAAAGAAAATAATTCATAATTATATAAGTAATGATAACTGTTCAAAAAGAATGGTGTCAACCGAATAAAATTTGTGTATGGGACGCCGGTCACAGAGGGGTTAATCATAATAATAACCGCCACTCTCTGAGAAAATTTTCTAATATATAAGGTGTCCGAAAAATGTTAGACAGATTTGAAAGTATCGTAACTCTAAAAGTAGTTGAGTAAATGCAATTATTTTCTTTCCAAAGTACTCGGCAATTATCCAAGATTTGTTAGATGTAGCTGTTTTAAAATCCTGACATTTAGACGATGCGTAGAAACGATGATCTAAAAATGCAAATCGCACCACACATTCGCAATTTTCTTCGATGATTGCGGAGTGGAAAGCGTATAAGTCTAAAACTATTGGAGGTATGGGAAAAATGTCAGTTGGTCATTCTTCAGCATCGTCGATTTAGTAGGAAAGAATCCTCTATGTACACGAATAGCCTAAGCAAAAAGTGAAAATTGCGAATGTATGATGCGATTTGCATTTTCAGATCATCGATTTTGCGCATCATCTGAATGTCACAACTTTAAAACAGTTACTTCTAACAAATCTTGGATAATTGTCGAGAACTTTGGAAAGAAAATAATTGCGTTTACTCAATTACTTTTAGCGTTATGAATATTTCAAATGTGCCCTATCTTTTTCGGACACCCTGTATATCTTTTTCCTGTTTTTAGATAAGTAAATCCTTTTCAATTTTGAATTTAAAATGTTGCTATCATTTTAAAATTATACAACATTTTTAAAGCTTGATTTATCACCCTGGACGTAGACCCTATTGTGTTTGTCTTAATTAGGTCCTGAATATATGTCAATTTTTATTATTTTTAAATACTTAATTGAACTAATTCATTTTTTTACATTGTATTACTATAAACTAAATATCACAGTGTGAGCCAAGATAATCTGATGAAATATCTGATTTATTAAAATGATTTTGCTTTAATTTTAGAAACAACCACCACTCTCTAAGAAAATAGTTGAAATATATAATTTTCCTATTTACAAAGGTAAATACTATTCAATTTTGCATTTAAAAGTTTGCCATTTTTTTAAAACTATATTTGCTGTCATGGACTGGCAAATTGGGCCCTATTGGTCGTACCTAAATCAATCCTTAATAAAACATAATCGTTTGTTATTTACAATACTGAGAACCATTATTATTTTTTAGACAGTAGAACTGCAATAACTCGGCTACATCTACATGGTTGGTACAATGTTAACTTCAATGAGACAAAATTCACTAACTGGACACATTTTTGCAAACACCTGCTTAAGTTAACTAAAATTAGTAATAAAAATTAACTCTCTCTCCTCAATTTCCCTTCTGCCCTTTGCTCCCATTCCCAGCACACAAAGTTCAAAATATTTAAAGCTTTTTTTGTATGTATACTTAATACTAACCAGTTATTAAAATATTATAATTTTTGAAAAATTCCGTACCAACTATTTTTAGAAAGCAATTGAAATTCAGCTTAATATATTTACGACACCTTTTTGAATTTTCTTAATATTAGACTCCTCTTTTTTATATGAGTTGCTTTATCATATATTATAATACGAGCAATTCTTGCATATTTTATCTATATAGTCTCTCTAACAATTTTGACTAAATTTTGCATACTGTATCGTGTTGGGTCCGAGAAGACCATCGGGCTAGATCGCATGTTCGAAAAAATTCGATTAGTGGGTCATTCGATTAATGGATCACTATGGGTCAATGCATTTCAATGAGAATGAAGGTTGAAACTGTTATTAAGCTGTGAATTAATTTTAACACAATTATTCAAATTGGTAAAGAAATCATACGAGTTGTAATTTTCCAACTGGACGAAAAATGTCCGGGCCAGGATTCGAACCTGGGATCTCTTGGCTGAAGCTGCCACGCTCTACCAACTGAGCTATCCCGGTCGAATCTGGAGGGCATAATTCATCCAGGGACATTTTTCGTCGAGTTGGAAAATTACAACTCGTACGTTATTAATCTGTTGAACAGTTGGCAGTAAACAGTCTCAAAGTTTGCAACATCTTGCCAAATTTGGTGGGAAAATCGACTTTCAAGATTACCAATGCCAAAACACATACTTGGCACTAAATGAAATGAATGGTCGCCAAGATTGTGACTTTTTCCAAATTTTGGTGACATTTGACGAAAAAAATTGGCTTTTAGAATCTGAAGGAATTTTCTAGAAATACCCAATAGGAGCCGAGATGCATGATTCAACCAATCAGAGTGCATAGAACATTCTCAAAAACAGAATTCAACCAATCAGAGTACATAGAACTTTTTCGCAATTAATCCCACCCCTAAATAAGGAAGTGCTTCAATCTGGACACTGTTAAGTTGAACAGTAAATCTTGCGATCTGCAAAAGACTTGGAAGTCTACGAAACGATTGAAGTTTGTGCCCAAATTTTGTGATTGAACACCAAAGCTAATTTTAACCGAATATGCTCGCTCTTCCTCGCTGGTATAGTTTATTGGTTCATTCCCATGGCTTGACTAATCCAGGTCGCCACTGGTGACCAACTTTTTCTATCTGGCCACTAAGTTTTTTAATCTGACTTTGTTATTTATTTATTTTCTTTTTTTACAAAAATTGAACTAAAAAAATGAGCACAAACAACATTTTGCCTCTCCAACACCCCTACTCGTGCGGGCAGCAAGCACAGTAATCCCTCTCTTCTCTCTTACTTTTAATGGAAAAGCCTAGTTTAAAAGGCATTTTCCATTTTATGCACACAAAGCGCCATTCTTTTCCGTTCTAGTCTGCTTAGCATGTCATGTGATGAGAATGTGGGGAGAGGGGGGGAGAGTTTCAATAAGAAATATTGTCAATCCAATCTGTGACATCTAAAAATTGGATGCAATGATTAAAAAGGCTTAACGCTTTTTTGTAACTTTCAAATCAGATTTTTGTGTTCAGAATTAAAATTGATTAATCTATCACATTGATTTTAAAGAATAATAACATATAACTGATTATAAGTAATTCATTCGAAGTAAATCCATAAAACTTAATTAAAATTTCAAGAATAATTCATTTTATTAAAAATAATATGCATCTTTTAACTATTTCTTCTCTGCTTAAAATGTTTGGCGCCTAGCACCTGTTTCCATCACACAAGTACGATGTCACTCTGTCTTTGAGACAAGTGTCTGGTACTGGGTTGTTACTCAAGAATATTTTATAATTACATTGTTTGGATTATTATCTGCAGTAGATGGAAATAAAAAATCATTGATTGCACTTCAGAAGGGTAAGGTATTTTTTTATTATTATTATTTATTCTTACATTCCTATTGTAGATCGTTAGAACATTGGAAAAATGTTTTTCTTTTATTTTATTCTTCAAAATGAACCTCAGCCGGCTGCTTATTCCGTTATGTAATCCCAGCGCGGAAAAATGTTTTTATTTTTTTCTTTTCTTTTTTTTTCCTTTTAGCAATATATATTACTGTGAACGTCACAATGTTTAATTAAATTTCTTGTAAGATGTCTCATTATAGATTCTGCAAAGTTACAAAATATTAAGAAATAAACTTGAAATTATATTCAAACATGAGGGAAAAAATTAAACTTTTATTTGGCAAAACTAAGAGAATTCATTAAATGCAAATTTCAAAATAACAAAATCGGAATTACAGGGTCATTCATAATTCCCTCCGTGGTTTCGAAACGTTATGGTAAAAAAACGAAGACGAATATGAAAAAAAGAAACATATGAAATTATTCCGAAACTATTCAAGTTTTACTTACATACATTACAGGTGTTCTATGTGTGAACCCTTGGTCACACGGCATACATCCATGCGATAGTCCAGTTCCTGCCATACTCCGTTTCTTTAAATCTGAATCAGTGGTGTCAGTTCAACGGGCCTTTCGTAATAAATATCGAAAACAGGGACCAACTGACAAAACAATTCATGTGTGGTACAGGAAATTTAAAGAAACGGAGTATGGCAGGAACTGGACTATCGCATGGATGTATGCCGTGTGACCAAGGGTTCACACATAGAACACCTGTAATGTATGTAAGTAAAACTTGAATAGTTTCGGAATAATTTCATATGTTTCTTTTTTTCATATCAGTCTTCGTTTTTTTACTATAACGTTTCGAAACCCCGGAGGGAATTATGAATGACCCTGTATTTGACTGAATTCGATAGGCTAAATAGGCAAAAAATCGTTTTCGGGTTTCACTGTTTTATCGATGCTCTCTCATCAGATATAGATTTTGTAGCACTCAACTATTTGGACTTTCGAAGCATTCAGCAATCAGCATTTCCCGAACATGTCGGTTATTCAGAGTTTACAATATTTTTTTTTTTTTTTTTCAGAGGTATAATTTTGGATAAGTTTCCTTATAAAACTTTTTTAATTAAGTACTATTCTGAGCTATGTAACTAATAATTCTAAACTACGTTTGTTATTATTTTTTCTCACTTAATTCACACAAAAATATTTGTGCTTTTGTAATCAATAGACGGGGAGACGGGGGGGGGGGGGGTTAATTTTTATTTTTATTGGTGACTAAAACTAGAATTTATACCAACCAGATTTTTTCAAATTCGTAAAGCCCTGTTCATTCCAATAAACTATATCTCTGGAACAGCGCTCTGGAGCAAGAAAAATTAGCACGCCCCTTCCCTCTGAGAAAAGTTTTGTAAAAAAAAAAATTCTTTAAGGTTTAAAATCCTATCTATATCCTTATTTAGATTTAAAACATTAATTTATTTGTTTGAAATTCAAAACATTTTAGCAGTAATATATTCAACATAACACATGCAAATATAAAGTTAGAAAATGGAAGTATAATTCCTTAATTACTACTACCTACTAGGACTACGGACTACCTATAATGTACTTTATACGTCATTAAAATCTAATATTATCTGCTTTGTTACATGTGTATTGGCGACTATGACAAAAAAAAAGTTCTTTTATATATATATATTGTGGCACAATGATTCTGTAATTAGTAAAATTGAATTCGTGCATGAGTGCTTGAGATACAGCTATTGCGGAAATCGTAAAAAAGGCAGCATAGTTGTTCGACCTGTTTGGTGATTTACACCAAAAACTAATCAGCACCAATTTATATCAGGTCTAACAGAATGTGAATTTTTATTAAGTTCCGTGCATTAGTTCCTGAGATAGAGCGCGCACAAAATTTTTGTCACATACACACACACAGACAGACATTTTCTAAAAACCGTCAAATCGCGAACAAAATCTTCTAAAACGTAAAAATCTGTCGAAAACCGGAAGTCGAAATTTTCCATGAATCCAATGCTTTCTCCTTGTAAAGATAGAAGAAAGTAATAAAATGAAAAAAACGACGACCAATGTTTTAGAAATTGCACGAATCGTTCTTTAAGGACTATATGGTCTTCTATATAGTCTTTCTTCTTTTTTTCAAAAATCTTATTGATAATTACTGTGGGATATTGGGAGGAGTGAAGGAGGAAGGGGGGGGGGGTTCTGAAATAATGGAAAAATACTTTGAATACTTTCTAAAGAAAGGAATAGATATCAGATTTTCCTTAATTTCTTAGCTTCTGACACAAATAGAAACTAACTAAACTGCAAGGTATCTCTGCTTAGCCACGGTTTCCATATAAAACAAGGAAAAGTATTAAAAATATGTGATCAACGTAAAATAGCACAAATAAAAATACATAAAATGGCAAACAGTTGTTTCGGGGAGCCCCTAAAGCTCCATCATCAATGGCAAATTTAAAAGTTAAGCCATGTAAATATGTTTGCGTCTCCCGCACGTGCCCAAGATACTTGGACTTAACTTTTAAATTGGTTTCTAATCTTTTAAATTTGAAACTGATGTTGGAGCTTTAGGGGCTCCGAAACAACTGTTTGCCATTTTATCTATATATTTAAAACGCTAAGCGATTTCTTTCGACAATCCGTGAGAACAAACTACTGCATCAAATTACATCATTCTTTTTTTAAATGAAAAATATTTGGACACAGATTTGTTATCGTGCATTCGTTTTTTCGAAAATTTAATTAATTAGCCATAATTTTCAATTAAACTTTTTCTTCTGCTTATGACGTCATAAAGTCGGCAATCGAATTAACGCCCACTGTTGCGAGGCACATACTTTATTCTCTGAACTCTGTGGTTGCGAGATAATAGAGAAATAATATTAAAAGCACGTGGCTTTTAGACCGAATTTTTTAATTTGCAAGTTAAATTTTGGTAAAAATATTTATCCGCGTGTTTTATAAGCGAATAAAAATTCATATTTATTGTGATGTCAGGGGAATATTGTTCATTGGGTTTATTTTATTATGCATTATAACTTTGTTGATGCCATTTTTCATTACAATTAAATACAAATATGTTTTGATTTGTATACATGGTATTTACGCATAAAAGTAACATATACAAAGTAAGTATGAAAAGTTTGCACCTTTGAAAATGACGTTATGTTTAGCTTGAAATGCCTTTTAACATTGATAAAACTAAGGAGAAAAATTTATATGATTGTGTCAACATGACGTAACTTTAACTGATTTTTCCATTCTTAATTAGAAAGATTAGAATTGGAGCCTTATTGATTGCTTCATTTTGATTGCATGTTACCAATTACTACTTTTTTAATTATAGGTTAGAAGATTTAATTTTTTAATATAAAAAATTCCCAAAAGTAAAGGATTTCAGGAAAATTAAAATTATTAAAAATAGTGTTATGGTAGAAAAAAAAACTTGAAATAAGAATTGTATTTTTAGCTAGAATAAATAATGTAAGGCTAATATTTTATAGGAATTATTTTGGTAGGTTTATTATGAGTTCATTTAACAGTTTCGTATTAGCAGCAAAGTACTATTTCTTTCACTGTGAATTTTTGTCAAAAAATGGTAGTCTACTTTTTGACGCCAACCAAAACACAGTGGCAAATTTTAGAAATGTATAACGGTTATGACAACCAACGGCGCTATCGCTTTAGCTTTCATCGCGCTTACATCACTTCTAAATACTAAAAATTTCAATTTTTTACTACATTTTACTACATTTTATAATTTTAATTCTTACATCATGAATTAGAAAAAAATTAGCTTTCGATTGAAATTTATTTAAAAACTGCCGCTTAATTTAACGACCTTTTTAAATAATTTTCAAGCATGAAATGTTTTTCATTTTTATCTTAACAATGACCATCAGTTTGCTTCAATAATGTAAAATAGTCCCTGGGAAAGTTACCACAATTGAAAATAGATTTCTCTAACCATCATAAAAAGTGAAAAAAAAAAATAATAATAAACCCTGATTAAAATCATAAGATCAGATTATCCATAAGATAGAGCACTTTGGCGCTAAACTAAAAATCTGTCAAAAAAGAAAAAAAATTATTTTGAGTTTATGTTTAACATAAAATTGATAGGTTGAATCCGCTGATGTATATGTTTCATAAGAATATGCTACGAATTGTATTTTTTTAAAAGATCCATTGGGTCATTTGGCTTCACTTATGAAGAATTTTGGGCGCCACATTTGGTGATATTTTGCCAAATGTCGCCAAGTTTGGCGAGAATTTGACGCTAACGGATATGACTATATAGTTTTATGCGTATGATTGGGAAAATGATTACAACAATGAAATATAATAATTTGCGAGAAGTCGCGTTCACTAAAACTCAAATTAATCGTTGGATTTTTGTAATGTGCTATCTTGTTTCAAAATGTCTGCCACCCTAGAATTTCAAACTGCTGTATCTCAGCCGTTTTTTAAGATAGAGGTAAAACAAGAAAGTACTCCGGAATCCTTGTATCAAGGCCTAACACTTAAGCAAAAAATAAATTTGAATTTTTAACTTTTTAGTATATTTATTTTAGTTTTAAATTTTTAAATGGCCGTCATCTTGAAACAAAATGGCGGACCAAGCTGGCCAACGAACTCGGTCGAGACATTGGTGAGCTTAATACACATAATTAGTTTCATCGAAATTGATTTATACATACGAGTGCTATCGCATGACATAGATCAGATATATATATATATATATACTAGCAAACTACGCTGGTCAATTTCTCTTAACGAACCTTTAATCAAACAAAATATTGACATTTCATAATTCACTTTTATATTTTAACAGAATAATAAGGCTAGTATAGTTTGTAACTCGTTCTATAGCCAATATACACGTCAGGACACGTCGCCCTTATCATTATCTTTTTACGCGTGAAGGTTTCGCTATGGTACTCCAATGTGAAATTTGGTAATTTTTAAAATTCAATATTTGAAAAATGGCATAATCATTAGATTTGAAATTTATATCAAGAAATATACAATTTTTTATCTTTCAAACGCAGTTTGTCTAACAATTTTCTGACAAATACTTTTCGAACTATTATATTTTTCAGTAACTTCAAATGTTTCATCTTCCAAGATTAATCTGTGGCAAAGATTAGCGAAAAATCCAGTTGTCAGCAACGCATAGCTTTATATTAAAGAGGATGTTGGAGCAGGGATTGTCACCATCATTTTTGAAATCGGTTCTGTAGTTCCAGAGATTCCATAGAACTTGTAATTTAGAATGATTTTAGAATGCTTTTCGCTAATTTCACCCTTTTAAATTTCGATGTTTTTAAAATTTATTCTTAGATAGCATTTACATCTTATAAGTAACTACAATGCGAAATTTCAAAATTCTAGCTCCTTCAGTATAAAAAAAAGTCGCAATTTTCAAACATTTTTCACTCCTGAACCCCAATGGGGTTAGTGGAACCGACATAAAATATAGCCTATGTTGGAGTAGGGATTATCACCATCAATTTGCCACCATTATTTTTGAAATCGGTTCTGTGGTTCCAGAGATTTCATAGAAATTGTATTTAGAATGATTTTAGAACGCTTTTCGCTCATTTCACCCTTGTAAATTTCAAATATTTTTTTTATTTGTTCTTAGAGGGCATTGCATCTTATAAGTAACTACAATGCCAAATTTCAAATTTCTAGCTCCTTCAGTATAAAAAGATTGCAATTTTTGAACGTTTTTCGCTCCTGCACCCCGCTGAGATTAGTGGCACCGACATAAAACTATAGCCTATGTTGGAGCAGAGAGTGTCATCAAAAATTTGCCACCATCACTTTTGAAAACAGGTCTGTAGTTCCAGAAATTCCCTAGAAATTGTAATTTAGGATGCTTTTAGAACGCGTTTCGCTTATCTCACCCTTTTAAATTTCGAATTATTTTAGAATATGTTCTTAGAGAGCATTTACATCTTATAAGTAACTACCATGCCAAATTTCAAGTTTCTAGCTCCTGCAGTATTAAAAAAGTCGCAATTTTCGAACATTTTTCACTCCTGCACCGCATTGTGGTTAGTGGCACCGACATAAAATATAGCCTAGGTTGGAGTAGGGAGTGTCACCATTAATTTGCCACCACCACTTTTAAAATCGGTTCTGTGGTTCCAGAGATTCCATAGAAATTGTAATTTAGAAAGTTTTTAGAACGCTTTTCGCTCATTTCACCCTTTTAAATTTCGATTTTTTTAAATTTTGTTCTTAGAGAGCATTTACATCATATAAGTAACTACAATGCCAAATTTCAAATTTCTAGCTCAGTTTAAAAAAAAAGGCAATTTTAGAACGTTTTTTGCTTTTGCGCCACCCTGGGATTAGTGGCACCGACGTAAAATATAGCCTATATGTTGCAGCAGGGATTGTCATCAAAAATTTGCCACCATCACTTTTGAAAAGGGTTCGGTAGTACCAGGGCTACACTACATACCGGGCTTGCTCATTCATTATGATGACGTCACAAAAGGTGGCTGACTAGGAGGAAAGACATACAGCGATTGGCACAAAACGATGGGCGCGTTGCTTTGGACCAATCGCTGGTCGCGGTCAGCCACCATTTGTGACGTTTTGAGAGTGAATGAGCAAGCCCGGTATCTAGTGTTGCCTTGGTAGTACCAGAGATTCCATAGAAATCGTAATTTAGAATGTTTTTAGAACGCTTTTCGCTGATCTCATCCTTTTAAATTTCGAATTTTTAGAATTTGTTCTTAGAGATAATTACATCTTATAAGTAACTACCATGCTAAATTTCATGTTTTGAACACCTTTAGTGTAAAAAAAATCAAAATTTTAGAATGTTTTTCGCTCCTGCACGCCTCTGGGAGTAGTGGCACCGACATAAAATATAGCCTATGTTGGATCAGGGACTGTCACCATCAATTTGCCCCCATCACTTTTGAAAACGGTTCTGTAGTTCCAGAGATTCCATAAAAATTGTAATTTAGAATGTTTTTAGAACGCTTTTCGCTCATCTCACCCTTTTAAATTTCGAATTTTATTAGAATTGGTTCTTAGAGAGCATTTACATCTTATAAGTAACTACCATGCCGAAATTCATGTTTCTAGCTCCTTCAGTATAAAAAAAAATCGAAATTTTAGAACGTTTCTTGCTTCTGCCCCCCCCCTGGGGGTAGTGGCACCGACATAAAATATAGCCTATGTTGGAGCAGGGATTGTCACCATCAATTTGCCACCATCACTTTTGAAATCGCTTCAGTAGTTCTCGAGATTACCGCCTACAAACAAACAAAAATACGATCTTTACTACTTTATAATATTAGTATAGATTTCATTTATTAAAATAACAATCGTCTCCTTACATTCTTATATTTTATTTATTTATTTATTTTGATATTCCAATGGCAACGTTCTCCCGTTTATTTGGCGTTACAGTTTGGCGATAGTTTTTTGTTATAAAAAGTGGTCGACGGGATAACAGAAAAGTACCCAACATGGTAGCTAAAAAGCCAATTGGCGAGGTATCTGATCGCGGGAAATTAGCCCGAAATCGTATGAATAACTAATTACCACCCCAAAAGGAGAAACATGGCTGAAGACTGAAAACAAATAAAGAAGCAATATATAATACTAAACAGACCTTCGAGACTTTATTTTAAAAATCACGTTTTATTTTAAATCGTGGAGTTTGTAGAATTAATAATAATACACAATTGCATAAATATCCGTATGAATAATGTTCCATTCCCAATTGAACATTTAATGTTTCTATCTGTAGAAATAAACAAAAGAATTAAATAACAAAAAGATTTAATTTGAATTTCTTCCATTGCTATAGTAACGGATGTATTTTTAGAAATTCTCACTTGTATTGTTAGATTTGTTAGATTTTGACGTCAAAGACTTCGCCAAGTTAGAAAAATGTGCAATATCTCACAAACTATTTGACCTATGAGTATTTAATTGATACCATTCGATTCACCATACAAAAATACATTAAAATATGTTATCATTTGTCACGTAACTATAATACCCGATTTTTAAGGAATTTTTTTAAAGTTTGTTCCCCTTTTTACCCCCCTTAGGGGTGGAGTTTTTGAAAATCCCGTCTTAGTGCGCTCTACATACTAAGAAGTATTTTTCCTGCAAGTTTCGTCGTTGTAGGTTCAGTAGTTTTGGCTGTGCGTTGATCATCTAGCCAGAAATGACTTTCTTTTATATATATAGATATATGGATATATCTATATATATAAATCAACATTTGAACGGAGGGTGGTTTTGGGGTCTGGGGGTCATGATCGGTGAAAATATACCGAAATTTTCAGGAATTGCTTTCCTCCGAACGGCTGCAATAGGTAGCTTTATACTTTTTTGTATTGAAAGTTACCTAATCTGTACTAATATTATAAAGTAGTAAAGATTGTTTGTTTGTTTGTTTGTAGGGGGTAATCTCTGGAACTACAGCGATTTCAAAAGTGATGGTGGCAAATTGATGGTGACAATCCCTGCTCCAACATAGGCTATATTTTATGTGGGTGCCACTACCTACAGGGGGGTGCAGGAGCGAAAAACGTTCTAAAATTTCGATTTTTTTTATACTGAAAGAGCAAGAAACATGAAATTTGGCATGGTAGTTACTTATAAGATGTAAATGCTCTCTAAGAAGAAATTCTAAAAAAATTCGAAATTTAAAAGGGTGAGATGAGCGAAAAGCGTTCTAAAAACATTCTAAATTACAATTTCTATGGAATCTCTGGAACTACAGAACCATTTTCAAAAGTGATGGTGGCAAATTGATGGTAACGGTCCCTGCTGTAAAATAGACTAAGTTTTATATCTGTGCCATTACCTCAGGGGGGTGCAAGAGCGGAAAAAGGTTTTAAATTTTCGATTTTTTTTATACTGAAGGAGCTAGAAACATGAAATTTGGCATGGTAGTTACTTATAAGATGTAAATGCTCTCTAAGAACAAATTCTAAAAAAAAAATTGAAATTTAAAAGGTTGAAATGAGAGAACAGCGTTCTAAAATCATTCTAAATTACAATTTCTATGGAATCTCTGGAACCACAGAACCGATTTCAAAAGTAATGGTGGCAAATTGATGGTGAAAATCCCTGCTCCAACAGCCTCTTTAATAAAAAACTATGCGTTGCTGACGACTGGGTTTTTCGCTAATTGTTGCCACAGATTAATCTTGGAAAATGAAACATTTGAAGTTACTGAAAAAAATAATAGCTCGAAAAGTATTTATCAGAAAATTGTTAGACAAACTGCGTTTGAAAGGTAAAAAATTGTATTTTTCTTGATATAAATTTCAAATTTAATGATTATGCCATTTTTCAAATATTGAATTTCAAAAATTACCAAATTTCACAATGGAGTACCATAGCGAAACCTTCATGCGTTAAAAGATAATGATAAGGGCGACGTGTCCTGGCGTGTATATTGGCTGTAGCACGAGTCACAAACTATAGTAGCCTTATTATTCTGTTAAAATATAAAAGTGAATTATGAAATGTCAGTACTTTGTTTGATTAAAAGAGTTTGTTAAGAGAAATTGACCAGCGTAGCGAGCGTAGCTTGCTAGTAAGTCATAAAGTAGCAAGTTAAGATTTAAGAATAGCCTTAAGTAATACTTTGGCTAATTTAAATAGGTAGCTTTATACTTTTTTGTATTGAAAGCTACCTAAAATATATTTGAGAATAAAACTGTGTCTGTTCCTTCTGAACTGTGCGCAACAAAAACAAAAGAAATCTTGCCGCCTGTCCCAAGAGAGTTTTGAAATGGTACCCATGCTGCCGTCGCCCCAATTTTTGTCGCCCTGGGACTAGACTCATGTACCATCTGCCTAAACCCGACTCTCAATATGTATTTTATAAAATACTAGCTGACCCGCCTGGCGTTGCTCGGGCCCGTGATAATAAAATTAAACAAACCTAAAGTTTGTATGATTTTATATCTTTAACCCGATTTCGTAGGAAATTCTTTATTTAAAAGTGCTGCGCATGCTTAAATACTGTGCGAAAATACTTTATTTCCACTTTCTGCCAATAGGGAATGCATTTTGATATAAATGAATCTCCGACACGCATTCACGCTGCCTGCGGCAGCGTATAGTAGGCGTGCAGAGAACGTGCTACGAAATGTTTTAGTTCTACCTTCCGCCGCTAGGGGGCGCACCCTGTTCCAAACACACCACCTTCTGAACGAAACTCCAAATGTCTCCTCCGACCGTATATCGGGCGTGCTGCTTACGTGCTTCAAAATCCTTCATTTCCACCTTCCGCCGCGGGGGGGGGGGTGCAATTTGTTCTGTACGAACATACTACACTAGTACCCGTTGTCTCAAGGGATTGAATGAACCAATTCCTGTCATAATCAAGACAATGGAGCTCTAGAAAGTAATGCGTCCCCTGGCGGTGGAATGTGGAACTAAAATCTGTAACGCGAACGAAAACGAAGTCGAATCATCCAAACCCCATTGTGATCGGCCCATGCAACTCGAGATAGTGAGAGAAAAAAAACCTTTTTAAGATTGCCGACCAGGGAACGCTTAGTCAAGTGCTCAACAACAACTTTGATTGTTGATATGCATCAAGTATAATACGGGTTGTGTACTTTTATTAGTAACATAAATTTAATTTTTACGAAAATCGTCATTTCAAATTTCCGTTATTCTGTATATGTAACATTTATAAAACGCTACGAGAGTAGTTAAAAATGTTAAATTTTTTAATGGAATTTTGTTTTGTGTAAATCAGAGCAAGGCCTTAACCCCCTCCCTCCCTGCTCTCACAAAACCGCCAAACCACCTTCCCTTACATAACACAATCATTAAAAGAAGAATTATATTTTTCTGATAATTAAAACATAACGAAAACGCTACGCTAAAATAGCCGCGAGATGGCCCCCCCTTCCCAACCTCAAATTCAAATCTATATCTTAATTAGTTATCTTAATTTTTGTTCATTAGAAAAAATTGGCAATTATTTCCTTTCATTTTCGCAAACTAAATAGAGGAATTGCCCAGAGCAACAGATCTCTCTGCAGTTCAGTTTTTAATCAAAGCTGATCCCTGTCTGAAGCATTCTCGGATTTTTTTCGACTGGCGCCGTCAGATCGTCGGCAGTTTTTTGAAAAATTACCGGCCGAATTTTTCAAAAATTGCATTGTCGGATGCAGAAAAGTTTTCTACACATGCTCAGAAATTTTCAAATCGATATCCTAATTAGTTTTTTTTTTTAAATCGCTAATTAGTAAATAAATTTCGAATTCATTCATTTCCACTTGCAAATCAAGAACAGGAGTTCTTTTCTTCAGCCATTTTGATAAAAAAGATGGCATTTTCGATGCGCTGTTTAATGAAATTCTAATTAATATCTTGGGTAATTATCAAAATATTAAAATTTAAGTCCCACATGCATCAGATCAAGCCTTGGACTACCTAAATCTAAATTTTCAGGCTTCTGGGTGCACTAGATTTTCCTAGCCATCGCCGACAGATACACACAACAGAGCGAAACTTTCTTTTGTTAGTATAGATGTTAGCTGGCTTTGCCCGCTAGCGGACCCCTAATTTACATCGGGGCCTCGAAATGTATAAAACCTCGAACCGAACGAACCTCCGGCTCGGATCCCCGCTGCGTTTGGCACCGTATACCACGCGTGCTGCGCACACACCGGAAATACCCTTAATTTCCTCCTTGAATAATATAATTCTCTAACCGAACGATCCTCCTGCTCGGGTCCCCGCTGTCTGCGGCATCGTGTAGCAGGCGTGCTCCGCACGCTATGGAAAATCAATTAGTTCCACCGCCAGAGGGCGCAATTTGTTCTATGCGAACCTCAGACACGTGTCCCCACTGCCTGCGGCACCGTATAGCAAGCGTGCTGTGCAGGCACTGTATAATCCATTAGTTCCAGATTCCACCACCAGGGGGGCGCAATTTGTCCTATACGAACATAACCGAAGTCTGTAAAACTATCGAAATCCAGTCGAATGAGCGAAACCCCGTCGTAATCGGGTCCATAGAAAGCGAGTTAAGAAAGTGCCTCTTGTAGTGAAACCTGGAACTAAAATCTGTAAGTTCTGTCGATGTCGAGTCAAATGAGCCAAACCGTGTTGTGATGGAACCAATAGAACCCAAGTTAGCTGCAAAATCCATTAGTTCCACCTTCCACCGCCAGGGGGCGCAATCTGTTCTATAGGAACATGTTTTGAAAAATTTCGTTCTGCGGTCGCTGTCGTCAACATATAGATCTAAAAAAGTCAAGCACTCTGATATGATGTTATAAAACTTGTGCCTGCAATGTTGTGTGAATTAAATCTTCACGAATAGAAGTAATTTCTTTTAAGTGAGCGTGAAAACAAATTTGAAATCGATGACGTTGAAGTCGAAAACAAAATTAAATATGATAGCTGATTGTAACAATTATGATCTATCTATAATAATATCTGAATAATGATGATTAAAATATGTTATATACATCCATCTATACTAATAAAAGAAAGTTTCGTTCTGCGCGCGCGCGCGCGTGTGTGTGTGTGTGTGTGTGTGTGTGTGTGTGTGTGTGTGTGTGTGTGTGTGTGTGTGCTGGTCTGTCTGCGATGAGCAAAATCTAGCCCACCTAGAAGGCTGTAAATTTAGATTTAGGTACACCAAACCCTCTCCTGGTGCACCTGAACGTCAGAATTTTAATTACTTTCTGAAATATTAATTAAAATGCACACAGAACTCATTAAAAATACGCTTTTTATCTTCGGTTGGTTGGTTATATAGAATATCTTCTGAGAAGACATTAAATAAATCAGAGTAAAGATGCATAGATAAGGACTTATAACGAAATAGTGCCAATATGGATTGGAGTTACCTGCGTACAGCCAAGCTAATGTAGCGCCATCTACTCACGGTAAATTACACAAACGCCACCTGTTACATTTCCAGGCACGTTTTTCTTCAGTATAATTATCTGGGTTTAAGGTTTTTTTAAAACAGGACATATATTATTATGATAGAGACTATTAATACAGAAAACTTTATTTAACGGATTATTTGTTATATATTTGCGGGAATGGCGAGGGGTAAGGGTCTAATTACATTTAATAATTTTAACATTTTTAGCTTCACCCGTAGCGTTTAATTGTTGTTTTATATACAGAATACCGCTATTTTAAATCTCAGTTTCTCAGTAATATCTCAGTAATAATGTTCCGAACTTCTCCATTTAGTTCCATTTTTTCTAAATTATCGTAAAAGTCAACATTCATTGTTTCAAGGTGTATTTCTAAAAAGCAATTACCTGTATTTCCGAATAATAGCCTAAGCCAAATTTCAAATTAAGTTCCTAGCTTAACCAAATGAATCAATCTTTAAAGATGTATAGTAATCCTCCTAATTAGTTATTTGCTGAAAGTCACTTGAACAACCCCCCCCCCCCTCCTCCGGGGCATTCCTTCAAAGTTTTCTCTAACTATTCCCCGTTTCCATATCTCAGCAACTATCTTTTTCCGATTTCAATGCAAATGATTCCAAACATTATAATTAACTTAATAGTCACCCTTTATAACATTAAACTAAATTTATGAGTAGCGGTTACCACTATTTCCGAATAATAGTTTAAGTCAAATTTGTAATTAAGTCCCTAGCTTAAGCAAACGAGCGAATTTTTAAAGATGCATCGTAGTTCTCCTAATTAGTCATTTTCTGAAGGACACTTGAACATCCCCTTCACCCGGCACCTCACTCATGGTTATTTTCTCTAACTGTGCCTTATTTCAAAAACACTTCTTATAATGTTCCCGTCTTCTCGAAACCAGCTCATTTTTGTCGCACGCCTACTATACAGTACGCTGAAATGTGCAATAAACGATTTAGTGTTAAACATAGTTTATATAGGCACTATCGTGTACATACTAAGGAGAAATCATTCACCTGTGAAATAAACAATAAAGGATTTTCTCATCAGTTTGATTTAAATAATCATTTCCGTGGACATGCTAAGTAAAAATCATTTATTTATGAAGTTCATTTAAATATATTTTATAATTTTCAGAATAATAGAAATAAAGAATCTTTTAATTGAGATTTAAACTTTTTTATGTGAAACATAGAATATTAGTATTTATAATAAACCAAAGGATTTCGAAGAATATACATATTGAAGATTACATAGAAAGATACCGTTATAATTCATGCGAAGAGCTATATTAAAAAGTATGATTTGGGTTAAATGATTTTTTTTACAAGTAAAATATGTTAAAATGTTGAAAGTAACACTGTTAATTCACAGAGGATTGTTTTTAATGAACATTTGTGTATTTATAACACTAAAAACCATTAGATGACTTATATTTTAATTTTTTGAAACTCTATTTTACACTGTTCTTAAAACCGAAGATAAAATATGTATACTTTTATTTTTTAATACATTACTTTTATTTTTTAAATATTTCAGTTCTAGTTCTACTCCGACAGTTACGCTGTAAGCCGCTAGCTTGATCGAGTGAGATTTCGAATGACACACTCGCTTTGTTATAAATGTTAAATGTGTTAATTATGTAACATATCTAATATCTATTCTTGTGCTTACTTTTTCTTATGTATAAATACCGTGTTTTTCAGTGTATGCTGCATGACTTCCATCTCCCCCCTGTCCCAATTTATTTAAAAATCGAGATGTGCAAGATTTCAGAGGGCTCTGTATATTGTAAGATTATTGTGCAGAACTTACACTTAATGACTTAATAGTGTACAAGGTGTCTACCCACCTGGATAACCTGGGAAATTTATATGGACTAGAAAAGTCAGTGAAATATACCATTTCTGAGGAAAAGTCTGGAAAATTTGATAATTCTGAGAAAAAGTTAGAAAATTTTGAACTTTTAAGAAAAAAAAAAGGGGAAAATGTTTCTTATAAAATTAAGGATTTGAAATTGAAGTACCATTAACATTAAACTTTGCTCTTCATAAGTACTGTGAAGAGTATTTTAACGTCTTGTGCTCTTTCATTACTTCTTTGTAACTTGGAGATTTTTAATTCCAGCTGCACTCAATCTTTCTATGTTGTTTGATTGATTAGGTGTTTCACTTTGTTTATTTATCTTTGTTTCGGAACTGAACATTTGTTAGCTTAATTTATTGAATATTTAATATTTTTATTAAATTAAGTCAAAGTAATCTGTATTTAACTGTGATTGGTGTGATAAAAAATTTCATTCTAATTTGACAAAATTGATAGAACCAGATGCTAAAAGTGTGTATCTTTAAAATGTTTAGCAAAGCATATAAAATGTTCAACAATTTGTAAATTTTGCAAAAAATTATGTAACAAATCAGTAATTTGTGCCTCAGAATGAGTTGTGAAAGGTCTACTCTCAAATTCATAACTTTTAAGATTTTCTGTATGTAACATCACAAAATCTCGATATGTGAATTTTTTTTTTATTGGTATGGAAAACTTGAAAATGTCAGGAAAATTCTTTGCTGATCTGGAATAGACACCCTGTTATTATTATTTAATGCAAAATAGCCAAGTACTATTTGTTTGGTTATAAATTATTTGTTTCACGATAAAATTTTTCTGTTTAAGCAGTCCATTTGTAAATTGAAAAATGTTATATTAATGAAATGTTAGACGCAATGTTCAGGCGTTTGAAATCATAACATATTTTTTGTAGACATTACTTAATATGTAGGCATTGTTATACGAGGGGTATTTTTAAAGCAAGTATGAGGGTAAATCAAAAATTATCCGCAATATAGTTATAAATTTTATCGCAATACAAATAGGAAACTAACATTAACATCATTTTTCAATAGTTCCCTTGCTTTTCAACGCACTTGCTCCATCGTTGCCCAAGTTTCCTGATGCACTCAGAAAAGAAGGTCTTGGCTTGGAAGCGTGCCACACACATGTACCGCGTCCTCCTGTTCTTGATCCGAGATGAATCGACGGCCCCTTAATGCATCTTTGAGTGGTTTTCATCAATAGTCACTCGTCTGTCTAACAGAACAGAATGCGTAACACTTGCGCGACCATTTTTGAATTTTTCAATCCATTCATAGATACTCCGTTGCGGCAAAACACTGTTCCGGTACACTGTGCCGAAAGACTTCGATGAATTGCGGCCCCTGATACACCTTCCGACCGCAAAAACCGGATCACTGCTCGTTGCTCCTCTTTGGTGCAATCCTCTAATGGAGCGGCCAAGATCTACCTGCAACAAAAGGAAGACAAATGGAGGAATTACGATCAAACTTTCATAGCATCATCACAACAGCATAACAATAAAATAAACAAGGACAGATGTCAGTATGAACAATATAAGAAGAGATGTCAAAATTGCGGATAATGTTTGACTTGCCGTCGTATAATTGCCCTTTTGAAATAAAAAGGAAACAAATATAGTTTTCTTAGTAAATTTATTTTTATATGAAAGCCTATATCTCAATCTATTTTTCTACATAATTTTCCTCCAATATTAAGGCACTTATCGTATCGTACAACCAGTTTTTAAATCCCCTCTTCATAGAAGTCTGTCGCCGTTTCCTCACATTTTCATACAGAACACTGCGTGAAACCCAAAGCAATTCAACAGATAATGGCGAAATCGTAAAGCGTCTATCCTATTTCACTCGTTCGTCAACTTTCTGCACCAAATCTTCAGTAATGACTGGAGATTACCCTCTTCGTTCCTCATCATGAACATTAGTGTGGCCATCTTTAAAAGCTCTAGCCAAACTCCGTACCATTTTACCGGTCATGTCCGTAAACTTCACTAATCTGACGATGAATTTCAGTCGCTTTCACGTCTTTAGCCCTAAGAAATCGTATCAACGATCGTATTTCACAAGTGGCGGTATTCTCAATCGGAAGAGACATTTTAAATACTCAAAAACAAGCGTTGTTAACGCGGTCGAATATTTCCGTAATGACGCCTGTGGTTTGTCAACAGACGTAGGTAAACAGCTTGCATGCGCGCAATGCCAACCACAGCGCTACAATGATGTATATGTGCGAGAATTCCAAAACGGTACTTACTTGGTTAACGGTTAAACGGTTGTGTGACAATTTTGTGTTTAAGTTTATGAAACTATCAAGCAATACATTGTGTTATTTTAATGACTGTCAGATTTTTAATAATATGAAATCTTTTTTAAATGTTTTTCTTCTGTTCTTTTATCAGATACATTTCTGAAAATAAGGTATGAAAAATCGGGATGTGTGTGTTAAACAAGGATGCAGTATACACAAAAAATTCGGTATTAAAAAATTTCCATAATAAAATATGCTCATATTCTCATCTATTTTAGGTATAAATGGAATTTCTTGGAGTTTGGAGAAATACTTTGCATTTTCAGAAGTTGTGTTGAGTTAAGGATGCCTGAAAACACTATTAATATTTATTTACTAACGAAATCCCACGATATATATCCAACAGTCATATAACAGAATATTATTTCATTTTGAAGAATCTAAAAACAAAGTGATCAGTTATTAAAAAAATTATTCAGTTTGCTTTAATGAAGGTTGTCAATTTTATGAAGGCAAATTTTTTTGTAATTGAAATAAATGAGGAACTTTTTAAAATTCAACTATCATATTTAGAGTCTGCATATCTATAAAATGTAAGAAATTCAAATGTTTAATGTAAAGTGTAAAGAGTTCATTTTAATTAAATTGTGCACAAATTTATGTACCACAATATTCGTTTTCATATCTACAAAAGGCCTTTTAATTTGAGAGGTGTGGATTGAAAGATGCTTAATTAGTTTTAAATAAATAGTGTCTAATGAAGCTTTTTGCTGGAGAGGAGATGTAGTAAAGCATTTTTCTGCAACATTTGACTTGAAACTTGGGAGAAACAATTTAGTTATGGCCAGTAGTATTTTTTTAAATTTCGTTTCTTTTTCAAGTATGCATTTTTATACTCATATAATGATCAAACTGATGATAAAATATGAATATTTTCTCAACTGAATATTTTCTTTGAAACCTGATTATAATAAAGATTCTTTCATTATGATGATAATCTTCGTTATCATCATAATATTGTCAGTGTTCATTTATTAATCATTTTCTTAGCAATCTTATTTTGATTCATATAATTGTAACTCATCAAAAAATTCATTTTTATGTTCTTGTATGCAGTAAAACGTTTCTCTGTTTGAACTTTAAACTTAGCAATTTTTAACTTGTGCAAAAGAAAATTTTTATATGTGAAAATTTGTGTAGCGAAAAATTATTTATACAAAATAAGTTATTTATATAAGCATATTATTACCCTCGAAAAATGTCTTTTATTTGCGAGGTATGTAATAAAGTATTTTCTCAAAAACTGTATTTAAATACACATATGCGTAATCATTCTAAAATAAAGCTTTTTATTTGTGACTTATGCACTAAAAATTTTCGTCTGAAACGTGATTTACACATGCATATGCGTACTCATTCCAAAATAAAGCTTTTTATGTGCGAGGTATGCAATAAAGAATTTTCTTGGAAAACTCATTTCATTCAACATATGAATATGCATAAACAAATAAAACCTTTTACTTGTGAAGTATGCAATAAGGGATTTTCTAATAAAACCGGATTAAATTATCATGCATTTACTCATACCAAAGAAAAGCCCTTTACTTGTGAATTATGCAATAAAAGATTTTCTCTGAAATGTAATTTAAATTATTTTTTTTAGACATTAGAACTGCAATAACTCGGCTACCCTGCTAATTCGGCATTTATTAATCTACATGGTTGGTACAATGTTAACTTCAATGAGACAAAATTCACTAACTGGACACATTTTTGCAAAAACCTGCTTAAGTTAACTAAAATTAGTATTAAAAATTAACTATCTCTCCACAATTTCCCTTCTGCCCTTTGCTCCCATTCCCAGCACACAAAGTTCAAAATAGTTCAAGCTTTTTTTTATATGTATACTTAATACTAACCAGTTACTAAAACATTTTAATTTTTGAAAAATTTCGTATGAACCAACTATTTTTAGAAAGCAACTGAAATTCAGTAATTTACGATATTTTTCTGAATTTTCTTAATATTAGACTTCTCTTTTTTATATGAGTTGCTTTATTTATACTAATATTATAAAGGAGTAAAGTTTGTTTGTTTGTTTGTTTGTAGGGGGTAATCTCTGGAACTACCGAACCGATTTCAAAAGTGATGGTGGCAAATTGATGGTGACAACCCCTGCTCCAACATAGGCTATATTTTATGTCGGTGCTACCAACCGCAGGGGTGTGCAAGAGCGAAAAACGTTCTAAAATTGCGATTTTTTGTATACTGAAGGAGCTAGAAATTTGAAATTTGGCATTGTAGCTACTTGTAAGATGTAAATGCTCTCTAAGAACAAATTATAAAAAAAAAATGAAATTTAAAATTGTGAAATGAGCGTAAAGCGTTCTAAAAACATTCTAAATTACAATTTCTGTGGAATCTCCGGAACTATAGAACCGATTTCAAAAGTGAGGTTGGCAAATTGATGGTGACAACCCCTGTTCCAACATAGGCTATATTTTATGTCGGTGACACTAAGCCCAGGGGAGGGGGGGTGTGCAAGAGCGAAAAACGTTCTAAATTGCGATTTTGTTTATACTGAAGGAGCTAGACATTTGAAATTTTGTATTGTAGCTACTTATAACATGTAAATGCTCTCTAAGAACAAATATAAAAAATAAAAAATTAAAAGGGTGAAATGAGCGAAAAGCGTTCTAAAAACATTCTAAATTACAATTTCTGTGGAATCTCTGGAACTATAGAACCGATTTCAAAAGTGATGGTGGCAAATTGATGGTGAAAACCCCTGTTCCAACATAGGCTATATTTTATGTCGGTGCCACTAAGCCCAGGGGTGGTGCAGGAGAGAAAAACGTTCTAAATTGCGATTTTTTTATACTGAAGGCATTTTGGCATTGTAGCTACTTATAAGATGTAAATGCCCTCTAAGAAGAAAAAAAAAAAATGAAATTTAAAAGGTTGAAATGAGTGAAAAGCGTTCTAAAAACATTCTAAATTACAATTTCTGTGGAATCTCTGGATCTATAGAACCGATTTCAAAAGTGATGGTGACAATCCCTGCTCCAACATAGTCTATATTTTATGTCGGTACCACTAATCCCAGGGGAGTGCAGGAGCAAAAAACGTTCTAAAATTGCATTTTTTTTTAATTCTGAAGGAGCTAGAAATTTGAAATTTGGCATTGTAGTTAGTTATAAGATGTAAATGCTCTCTAAGAATTAAAAAAAATCGAAATTAAAAAGGGTGAAATGAGCGAAAAGCGTTCTAAAATCATTCTAAATTACAATTTCTATGGAATCTCTGGAACTACAGAACCACTTTCAAAATTGATGGTGGCAAATTGATGTTGACAATCCCTGCTCCAACAGCCTCTTTAATAAAAAGCTATGTGTTGCTGACGACTGGGTTTTCCGCTAATTGTTGCCACAGATTAATCTCGGAAAATGAAACATTTCAAGTTGCTGAAAAAAAAAATAATAGCTCGGAAATAATTTGTCAGAAAATTGTTAGACAAACTGCGTTTGGAAGTTAAAAAAATGTATTTTTCTTGATATAAATTTCAAATCTAACGATTATGCCATTTTTCAAATATTGAACTTCAAAAATTACGAAATATCACAATTGAGGACCATAGCGAAACCTTCATACGTAAAAAGATAATGATAAGGGCGACGTGTCCTGACGTGTATATTGGCTATAGCACAAGTCACAAATTATAGTAGCCTTATTATTCTGTTAAAATATAAAAGTGAATTATGAAATTTCAATATTTTGTTTGATTAAAAGTTCGTTAAGAGAAATTGACCAGCGTAGCGGGCGTAGCTTGCTAGTCATCTATACTAATATTATAAAGGAGTAAAGATTGTTTGTTTGTTTGTTTGTAGGGGGTAATCTCTGGAACTACCGAACCGATTTCAAAAGTGATGGCAAATTGATGGTGACAATCCCTGCTCCAACATAGGCTATATTTTATGTCGGTGCCACTACCCCCAGGGGGGGGGGGGCAGAAGCAAGAAACGTTCTAAAATTTCGATTTTTTTTTATACTGAAGGAGCTAGAAATTTGAAATTTGGCATTGTAGCTACTTATAAGATGTAAATGCTCTCTAAGAACAAATTTTAAAAAAATCGAAATTTAAAAGGGTGAAATAAGCGAAAAGCGTTCTAAAAACTTTCTAAAATACAATTTCTATGGAATCTCTGGAACTACAGAACCGATTTCAAAATTGATGGTGGCAAATTGATGGTGACAACCCCTGCTCCAACATAGGCTTTACTTTATGTCGGTGCCACTGACCCCAGGGGCGTGCAGGAGCGAAAAACGTTCTAAAATTGCGATTTTTTTTTTATACTGAAGGAGCTAGAAATTTGAAATTTGGCATTGAAGTTACTTATAAGATGTAAATGCTCTCTAAGAACAAATTTTTAAAAAATCGAAATTTAAAAGGGTGAAATAAGCGAAAAGCGTTCTAAAAACATTCTAAAATACATTTTCTATGGAATCTCTGGAACTACAGAACCGATTTCAAAAGTAATGGTGACTAATGGATGGTGACAATCCCTACTCCAACATAGGCTATATTTTATATCGGTGCCACTAACCCCAATGGGGTGCAGGAGCGAAAAATTTGCGAAAATTGCGTCTTTTTAGCACTTTCCAACCTAGTTGAAAAGTGCTTATGACTTCGGTTTGTCTGGCCGTATGGCCGTCTGCCGTCTGGCCGTCTGCCGTCTGGCCGTCTGCCGTCTGTCCGTCTGTCCGTGCTCTAACTCCCGTAAATATGCTCGGAATTGCTCTGCAATTTTTATATGTTATTGTCGCCATCCATAGCATGTTCCCTATTTCAACGGAAGTGTGTAGCACTTATAGTTATTTTACAGGGACACTCAAAAGAAATCCGTTATATTGCGTTCTATGGGGAAAAATCATTTGCGGTTTATTTAAATAATGTTTCACTAATTTAAACGCATTGAAATTTATATATATCACTAAGGTGCAAGCTTAATATGGAATAGGGTGTGCATAGCACTTTTAGTTACTTTACAGGGACAGTCAAAAGAATTCCGTTACATTACGTCTATGGAGAAAAATCGTCTGCGGTTTATTTAAGTAATGTTTCACTATTTTAAACGCACTGAAATTTATATATATCACTAATGTGCATTACAAGAGGCTTACTACAGAATATTGTTTACATAGCAGTCATCGTTCATTTACAGGGACACACAAAAGAATTCTCTACTGCCTGTTAACAATAATTCCTGGAAGTGCATTTTAAGTTACTGAACGCGATTTTAAATTTAACTCACTTTTTGTTTATTACGTGGTGTGTATAAATTCTGTAGATCATATACAGGGAAGCACAAAAGTTCGCGAACACATTTCCGTTTATTGACAAACTCCAGATGGAGAATTTTAAACTGGGCTACGCGTTTCCTAACTGAACTAAAATTTAGCATTCTATGTAGTATATATACAAACCTATAGATCCTATACAGGGCTGAATAAAAGTATTCGGATATTTTTCCGAATATTGTATATGTTGGAAATTCCTGAAATTATAATTTTAAATATGTTATGTGTTTTCCAAATTGTTTACTTAGATGTTATCTTTTAGCTTATTAAACGGTATGATTTGTAAAATTATTTTGGAAGCGTTGGAAAGTGCTACATAATCTATGCTTGACGCATGATTTTTCGTTCTTGTTTATACTGAAGGAGCTAGAAATTTGAAATTGTAGTTACTTATAAGATGTAAATGCTCTCTAAGAATAATAATAAAAAAATCGAAATTTAAAAGTGTGAAATGAGCCAAATATTGAAGGGGTAGGGGGTAATCTCTGGAACTACCGAACCGATTTCAAAAGTGATGGTGGCAAATTGATGGTGACAACTCCTGCTCCAACATAGGCTATATTTTATGTCGGTGCCACTTACCCCAGGGGGATACTGGTGCGAAAAACGTTCTAAAATTGCGATTTTTTGCATACCGAAGGAGCTAGAAATTTGAAATTTGGCATTGTAGCTACTTATAAGATGTAAATGCTCTCTAAGAACAAATTTAAAAAAAATCGAAATTTAAAAGGGTGAAATAAGCGAAAAGCGTTCTAAAAACTTTCTAAAATACAATTTCTATGGAATCTCTGGAACTACAGAACCGATTTCAAAATTGATGGTGGCAAATTGATGGTGACAACCCCTGCTCCAACATAGGCTTTACTTTATGTCGGTGCCACTGACTCGGTCACTGTCGGTGCCACTGATTTTTATACTGAAGGAGCTAGAAATTTGAAATTGTAGTTACTTATAAGATGTAAATGCTCTCTAAGAATAATAATAAAAAAATCGAAATTTAAAAGTGTGAAATGAGCGAAAAGCGTTCTAAAATCCTTCTAAATTACAATTTTTATGGAATCTCTGGAACTACAGAACCGATTTCAAAGGGATGGTGGCAAATTGATGGTGACAATCCCTGCTCCAACAGCCTCTTTAATAAAAAGCTATGCGATGCTGATGACTGGGTTTTTCGCTAATTGTTGCCACAGATTAATCTGGGAAAATGAAACCTTTGAAGTTGCTGAAAAAAATAGCTCGAAAAGTATTTGTCAGAAAATTGTTAGACAAACTGCGTTTGAAAGGTAAAAAATTGTATTTGTCTTGATATAAATTTCAAATCTAATGACTATGCCGTTTTTCAAATATTTAATTTCAAAAATTACGAAATTTCACAATGAAGTACCATAGCGAAACCTTCATGCGTAAAAAGATAATGATAAGGGCGACGTGTCCTGACGTGTATATTGGCACGAGTCACAATTTATAGTAGCCTTATTATTCTGTTAAAATATAAGAGTGAATTATGAAATATCAATATTTTGTTTGATTAAAAGTTCATTAAGAGAAATTGACCAGCTTAGCGGGCGTAGCTTGCTAGTATATTATAATACGAGCAATTCTTGTATGTGTGTGTTTGGATATTTTATCTAAATAGTCTCTTTAGCAATTTTGATTAAATTTTGACGAAGTCGTTGGGTGTTTTCGGTGGTTTATCGAGTGTCTGTGTGGAAATGGTACCATATTCATAAATGAACCTCCGACCACCGTATAGTAGGCGTCGTGCAGAGCACGTGCTGCAAAATCTTTTAGTTCCACCTTCCGCCGCTAGGGGGCACACCCTGTTCCAAACACACCACTTTCTTGACGAAATTTCAACTAGTGTCCCCCACCGTACATACACCGTACCCCATAGGGCCGTAACCAGATGGGGGCAGGGTGGGCTGAGCCCCTCCCAGCAACGTCTTGAGCCCCCTCTAGACTTCACAATCTGTCAATACGAAAAACATCATTCACTGTATTTAAGAATTTGAAAACTTTATAATCAAAAGTTTTATGACAATGGGGTAACTCTTTCTACTTCTGTTTATATTTATATATCTTTAAAATAGAAGGAAAAGGAAAAACTGAATTAGTTCCATCAGAAAATTTCAAACCCCACCCCCCCTGACTTTACCGGCTGGTTACGACCCTGGTCCACCACCGTATGTAACATTTATAAAACGTTACGGGTATAGCGTAAAAATATTTCCTTTCATTTTTGCAAACTAAATGGAGGAATCGGCCAGAGGAACAGATCTAACTGTAGCTCAGTTTTTAATGAAAGCTGATCCCTGTCTGAAGCTTTCTTGGATTTTTTTAACTGGCGCCGTCAGATCTTTGGCAGTTTTTTGCAAAAATTAAGAAAAATTACTGGCTGAATTTTTCAAAAATTCCCTTGTTGGATGCAGAACTTTTTTCTACATACGCTCAGAAATTTTCAAATCGATATCTTAGTTTTCTTAAAATTCGCTAAGTAGTAAATAAATTTCGAATTCTCTCGTTTCCACTTGCAAATCGAGAATAGAAATTCTTTTCTTTTTCCATTTTGATCAAAAAGATGGCATTTTCGATGCGATGTTTAATGAGATTCTAATTAATATCTTGGGTAATTATCAAAATATTCCCAGATGCATCAGATCAGGCCTTAGACTACCTAAATCTAAATTTTCAGACTTCTAGGTACGCTAGATTTTCCTAGCCATCACCAACAGATACACACACACACGCAGAGCGAAACCTTCTTTTATTACTATAGATACTAGCTGGCTTCGCCCGCTAGCGGCCCAACCAGTGGCAGAAAGGTTCTGGTCTCAAAGCTGGTAGACGGGAGATGCTGGGTTCAAACCCCTGTCGCGCTCATCCACCTAACCGTTCGGAGTTTTCCGTGGTTTTCTTCGAACCTTGCCGTAAATACGGCTTAGGATCTACCTGCAACAAAAGGAAGACAAATGGAGGAATTACGATCAAAGTTTCATAACATGATCACTCCAGCATAACAATAAAATAAACAAGGCAAATGTCAGTATGACAATCTAAGAAGAGTTATGTCAAAATTGCGGATAATTTTTGACTTATCGTCGTATAATTGCCGTTTTGAAAAAGAAAAAAGAAACAAGTATAGTTTTCTTAGTAAATTTATTTTTATATGAAAGCCTATATCTCAATCTATTTTTCTACATAATTTTCCTCCAATATTAAGGCACTTATCGTATCGTACAACCAGATTTTAAATCCCCTCTTCATAGAAGTCTGCCTCGAAATCTCAAGGATTTTAGAATAACGATAGTTTTAGGATAACATTTTTGGAAATTGCCTAATCAATTTTAAATCTGGATAATACTCTGAAATTATCAGAGCGCTCCTTGTTTTGTTCCTTCTTTTACCACCATAGATTCAAGACTCTTACCTAAATCCAGCTTTGAATATATCTAAGTGTTTGTTAAAAACACTTAGATATGGTGTTAATGATCTAGGGTGGTAAAAGTAGGAAAAAAAAACAAGGAGTGCTCTAAGAAATTTAGAGTAATACACAGATTTAAAATTGGTTAGGCAATTCCTAAAAATGCTATTCTAAAAGCCTCCATGATTTAATTGAATTTTAAAGAATTAGTTGAACTATTTTTTTTTTATTATTATTCTATTATTGATAGCTAAATATGAGGGTGTGTTAATAAGTAATGCCTTCATTACTCTAACTTTTATTTCTTTCACAGCTACTGGATTATCGATGCATGATATTATAGAGGTAACCTCACTCTACTTATATAGTATTTTCCTTTCCAGGTTGACTAATTAGAACCATGGATCCGAAGCTAATAGAAAGAGTCGTCATTGAATTTCTTGTAAAAGAAGGTTGTGCACCTAAGGAAATCTATAATCGCTTGAAGAATGTTTATGTGGATGTCATAATGGACATCAGCAAAATTCTGAACTGTAATGCGTCTGTCTCCTCGAATCAATTCACTAGCACGGTCTCGATTTGCATCTGTGACTGATGTTGTCGGCCGACCGCTTCTCGGTTTATCTGCAATTTCCGTTACTCCGTTTCGAAACTTCTTCACCCAATGCCGCACACTACTGATGTCCATTACAGCGTCCACATAAACATTCTACAAGCGATTATTGATTTCCTTAGGTGCACAACCTTCTTTTGACAGAGATTCAGTGACGACTCTTTTTATTAGCTTCGGATCCATGGTTCTAATCAATCAATCTTCAAAGGAAAATGCTATAAGGAAAGGGCAACTGACGTCACTGTTGGTTCAATTACGGTTGGTTAGCAAGAAAAACCTGTTTGTTCTTTATGACTCCAACTGTATACATGAAATGGGGAAATTTGATTGGACTACGTTAAACTAGTCTATAGTATGATTGGCCTACGTCGCCATGATGATTCCTGCAATGGCTATGACAAAAATGTAGTGGTAGATTGGTTGATGGAACTGTTTGTTTGTAAACATGCCCTTTCCTTATATAAGTAGAGTAAGGTTACATCTATAATGTCATGCATAGATAGTCCAGTAGCTGTGAAAGAAATAAAAGTTAGAGCAATGGAGGCATCACTTTTTTACTCGCCCTCGTATCTTAGTGTGAGCCAGTAGAATCTAAAAAAAAAATGATTCCTTGATCTTAAGAATAACCACGACCCTCTGAGAAACTTCTAATAATATTCACGGTTATTTAAAATGATGTATGCATTTTATAATACAATAATACACAAATTTTGAAACGCACACTTGCCAGAACGCGTTTAAAATAAAGGAAAACTCAACATTTTCACCTTCCCCTTAGCTGGTAGCGATACGGGAGTTGTGGGCTTTGTGAAAGACAACGTGTATGTGGTACCGCAACCACGCAACTTGGATGACCTAAAAACACGCATATGTAATTCTCTGAACTTAATAACACTAGATGTGCTTAAACGAGTTTGGCACGAACTAGACTATCATCTGGACAATGTCCGTGTGAAGTCTTATAGAACATTTATAATGCAATAAAATAAAAATATTTTGAGTTTTTTATTTTACCGTACTGCTAAGAGTACGTTTAAAAAGGAATACCGTAAATCATTTTGAATAAGCCTATATAATTTCTTTCTTTGTTTAAAAGAGTAAATCCTATACAGTTTTGCATTTGACATCCTTTCAAAATTATGCAGTATTTTTCAAAACTTCATTTAACACACTGCCAGGAGCGCCATTTAGAGAGGGCTGGGGGGCGGCAATCCCCCCCCCCCCAAGAAATTTGAAATTTCAGAAAAAATATCAGTTATCACAGGTCAGATAAAAAAAATCAAAATATGATGAAAAGCGAAACTTACGGCAGATTTCACAGGTTTGATTAAAATAAAAAAATTAGTCAAATGTAGTCGAATGTGCCAATCCCAAAACTTTCCTCAGTTTCATACAGGTTTTACATAAACTAAAAAAGAAACCAGCACCAATTTATATCAAGGTCTATATGAATCTAAAGTTTTATTAAATTCTGTACGATAGTTCTTGAGTTACAGCTATCATGAAAATTATGCAAAATGTAGCATAGTAGCGCCACCTATTGGGCGATTTACACCAAAATGTAATCAACGTCTATTTATGTCAAGTTCTAACGGAATTTGAAGTCTGGTGAAATTCTGTGCATTAGTTCTTGAGATATAGCTATCGTAAAAATCATGAAAAATGTAGCATAGCAGCGCACCTGTTGGGCGATTTACGCCAAAAACTAATCAGCACCAACTTATATCGAGGTCTAACTAAAATTTTTGTCTCATACAGACAGATAAACATACATTTTCTAAAAACAGTCAAATCGTGTTCAGGACCTTCTAAAGCGTATAAATCCGTCAAAAACCAGAAGTGAAAAATTTTCTCGAATCCAAAACTATTTCTTCTTGTAAAGATAAAAGAAAGTGATAAACATTTTATAAACACTTTAAACATTGAAACTAATAATTATCAAAAACGTTTTCTAAAGCCTTGCTATTGCAACAGTCTATAAGTGAGACATTTATCATCATCTATATAATAAAAGCGCAAAGCATTTGACTGTCATCAACAATTCCGGGATGCCCGCTTCACTTTTTCATATGCCAGGCGTTTGTAATTTTTTGTACCATTGTTGCATCCATTGTGATTGTTAATCTTGTATTATTGCATCTTACAGACAAATACTGTTCATCATCATTATAAATAATGTTAACACTTCTGAAGATTTTCTAAACACAAAAGATTCTTTCACCGTGAACATTTAAAATATTTAACCATAGAGGTAATCGGTCACGATGTGGCCTGGTGTAAAAAAATATGAATTACGTTGAAATTTTTCGTTTAGAAATTTTGATTAAGTACTTATAATTTTTTATTGTACTTTTTTTTTAATTCCTACGATTAGCTCACACTCTCTCTATATATATCTTGTTCAAATTTTCAACCGCTAATAAAATATTTTCTATTCATCCACTCAAGTTCAAATAAATTTTTTAAAACTTGTAGTGGATGACACTTTATGTTAATACAGTTTTTTCAAATATTAATTCATTAATTAAATTTAATTAATTTTAGTTTTAAATGGGAGAAAAAATTCCTCCCATTGTTTTTTCATAAATGAAATGAAAGATTTATCTCAAATTAGTGATGCCATAGAAATAAAATACCGCAACGATGATTATAAAATAATGTTCTATAAAGATAACGTGGGACATTAATGCTGCACGGGTTTATTTTATATATTTATGATTAAAAAGTAGGAATTGACTTTTAAAAAAATATATATTACTTGTTTTTTCTTTCCTGTTGCTATCCTCTTTAGTAAAAAGCTATGTGTTGCTGACGACTGGGACTTCCGATAATCGTTGCCACAGAATAATCTCGGAAAATGAAACATTTGAAGTTGCTGAAAAAATTAATAGCTCGAAAAGTATTTGTCAGTTAATTGTTAGACAAACTTCGTTAGAAAGATAAAAAAAATGTATTTTTCTTGATATAAATTTCAAATCTAATGATTATGCCGTTTTTCAAATATTGAATTTAAAAAATTACCAAATTTCACAATGGAGTACCATAGCGAAATCTTCACGCGTTAAAAGTCCTCTTTAATAAAAACTTATGAGTTGCTGACTGTTGGGATTTTCGATAATCGTTACCACAGATTAATCTCGGAAATTGAAACATTTGAAGTTGCTGAAAAAATTAATAGCTCGAAAAGTATTTGCCAGAAAGTTGTTAGACAAACTTCGTTAGAAAGGTAAAAAAATTTATTTTTCTTGATATAAATTTCAAATCTAATGATTATGCCGTTTTTCAAATATTGAATTTCAAAAATTACCAAATTTCACAATGGAGTACCATAGCGAAATCTTCACGCGTAAAAAGATAATGATAACGGCCATGTCCTGACGTATACTGGCTATAGCACGAGTCACAAATTATAATAGCCTTACTATTCTGTTAAAATATAAAAGTGAATTATGATGCCCCGACTGCGTGATTTTTATTTTATTTTAATATAATCATGTTATAAACAAGATTTTTAAAAAAATTTTTTCGAATGGGACTAATAAATTGGCCAATACTGTATATTATTTTGAGTTTAAAAGAGGAAAGGTGGGGGAGCGCTTTATATTATTTAGGTTTCCTCAGGAACTTTTGGTCAGAATTGAAAGTTTAATATATCAAAACGTCAGAAATTAAATAGATATTAAGTCCTAATTGTCCTCTAGTTCGTTTGGATAGATTTTCATTAAAAAATATAAAATCATTCAGCATTGATTTTACGTATTTTTGAGGTTATTATCACGGGTCCGGGTAACGGCCGGGAATGTCAGCTAGTATGTTATAAAAAACAGCAAAAAATGTTTTCTAATGCATTTAGTGATAATATTTGTCGTAATCGGAGTCTATTTTAAATTAGCAAATCTTGACAAACTGTTTTTGGAACAACAAGAATAACATTCATGAAAGAAGGTGTGATTTTAAGAAATGTTATTTGGAAAAGTTTAAAAGTTCTTCTTCAAATTAACTTAGTTTCTCATCAAATGACGCAATAAGATTATGCCTTAGTTTTTTTAAAATGATACTTTGAAACGCCGAGTTTGTATTGTTGCCTGCATTTATAGAATAATTCAAACAAAGTCACTTGCGTTTATCTATTTTCTAAGGGCCTCGGAAACGACTGCCTAGACGGGCGAAGCTCGGCTAGTTAATGAGTATTTTGGCTAGTTTTAGAAATATATAGGAGAAAAATCTCTCTGAATTGCTTCTCAGCTGTGTGCAGTATAATTAAAAGAAAACTCGTCACCCTCAAGGCTTAGAATTTTAGAGATAAATTTTTCTCTTTAGCCTAAAATTTAAGGGGAATTTTTTTTCTTTTTTAGGGGGATGGAGAAGGTGTATTCAATTTCTTAATTATTTGACTTGTTAATTTTGTTTTATTTGTGTAACATTGTAGTTACTCCAATCCTTATAATGCTATTACATCATTTGCTTCATTACATGATATTATATAGAGTATGCTTTTAAAAATCTCCACAGCCTGACACTAGAGTTCTGCACAGATTGGGTTATAGCTAACCCGAATCCTGACTTTAACCCAACAGACTTGAAGCCAAACCTAAAATGAAAGAAAATAAATGTATATTTTAATACATTTATGGAAAAATTTATCGCTTATGTACAAAAAAAAAAAACGCATTAATATTCAAATATATACTTTTTTCTTTACATTTAAAAATTATTCAGAACCTCCTGTTGAAAAATTGGTTCACCTCGAATCCGACCCGAAAGAGGCAAAGTACAGTCCGAAATACATAAAGTTTACTTGACCCGCAACGAAAAGAATCAACCAAACCTAAACCGAAATGCGTTTCGGGTAGCCGATGCAGGACTGTAATTTCCATTAAAGCCGAAAACGGCCAAAGAATTTTTATTTGACCGCAACCCGATCCGAAATGAAAGAAAATATAATTGATATTTCTATAGGATTATGGAAAAGTAGTCTACAATTATAACTCTAATAACATTTTTATTTTTTATGTAAAAAAATGAGGTTTTTTTTTTCATCTGAAAATATTTAGGATTTCTTTGAAAAATCAGGCAACATGAACCCGACTCGAAATAGTGAAAACCCAACTTGAACCTGAATTAATTAACCCTTTGATAACGGCCCAGGATTGACGACTGGTTTTGCATTCAATCGTTCTACCATTTCCAAAAAAACTCCTTTTGGTAGATTTCTATAGAAAATATCATATTATAAGTGTACGATAGATATTCAAATTTAAAAAGTCGTCCTAATAGAATAAACTAGTCTTTGGGGAGGGGGGGGGGGCACCATAATACTTACCCATCCTGGATTTGCATAATATAAAATATGAAAATAAAACATGTGTAAACTATTTATAAAATGCATTCCAATTAGAACAAACCGTGGCTTGATGACGTCATAAACTTTAAATGCTCTATTACTGAATTGCATAAAAGAAACATCCTTATAACTCCAAAAATGATAATCATATTAACTAACGGTTTACTGCGTCGGATTAAGCGTCTCATTTCCAATTAAAATATATCTTTGAATTGAAATTTGAAAGAAATACAGTGTCATGAAAAATCGAAGAGTGTGGCAAATATGATTACAAATATCTCGGCAACTCATTATCCGATCGACTTCATTCTTTATGCGAAATTTATGTTCTTTTATTGCCTTTTATATTCTCTCCTTAAAACAAACAATTTCGAAAATTTTTATATACTTTTTATCCGAACGAATATTTCGAGAGTCCGAAAAAAATAGTTTCGGATAATCGAGATTACTGAAATTCAGTAGGCTTATTCTCATTATTACATACCAAGTACATACCAAATTTCAAGTCTCTATCTCAATTTGTTTGGGAGATAAAGCGTTTGCAGCCACACACACAGACAGATGGACGGCAATTTTTTTTTCTATAAATGTTTTTCGAAATCTGTAGTGTCTGAAACGTGTTAAATGACCGTGAAAATAATTTTTCTATTTTTAAAACGATCACAAGACTTACCCTATACTACGTATGATAGGTAAGTAAAAATAGTCCACTGGGACATATATGTCCCGACCGTAGTCAAATGTTCCAAGTCAACCTGACCCGCAAAAAGATAAGCCGCGTCAAACCGGCTCGATCCGTACTACAGATTGGGTCATTTTACCCGACTTAATGCAGGAGCAAGGGATCCGAGACCAAGGGTTTTGCAGATTTCTAAATTGTATTGAATTTAAATTATAGTCTGAAGAGGAAGGCAGAAAATTATTGCGAAAAATTTTTATTGACTGAAAATCATTAATTAAAATTTTCTTATACCTATGGTTCACAACATTTGCAAATTTCATAACATACTTGATGGTGTTTCTGTGCTGATTACCTCGTGACCGATTAAATTTCACGGATCTTTTTCCGCGATTGTTTCATAAAATTATCTGTTTTCTTTTGCGATCATTTTCTAAAATTCACTATTTTTCTGCGAAACATTCACGGAATTGATTTTTTTTTCCCGCGACCATTTGTCGAAATTCACGATATATATATATATATATATATATATATATATATATATATATATATATATATATATATATATATATATATATATATATATATATATATATATTGCAACCGATCGACGAAATTCGCTATTTGGTTTCGGGATCTTTTGACAAAATTCGCGACGGATTTTCATCAAACTTCAGATTTCGTTAGACGTCCACATAAGTTGTTGATGATTCGGTTTCGGTGTATAACGGGCAACTAGTGGCGTTGCTATGCTAAATTTTTAAGGATTTCCGTGATAGGTGTATCTCATATGCTAATACACGCAATGTTGCAATGTGCTTGAAATGGAAACATATACTTCGTAGACTTTCCAAATAGTCTTTACCTAAGGCATTGTTATACTCTCTAGTTTAGACTAACTGTTGACTGGCTCACGAGAAGTGCAACAGGTGCATGAAATCAATATAATTGGTTAAAAGGCCGATGCATTTAAGGGTTCTGATAATGATCACTATTATTTTAATGATTATTTATTATGTCTTACTTTTAAGTTGTATATTTTTAATCAAATTTCTTTTTTATTATACAACTATTCTCCATACACATTGGCATGTCATTCGGATTTTTTCGAAAGGTAATAAACATTGTGGGCATGAGGATAAGGATTTGTTAGTTTTGAAGGGACCGGCCTTGTAAAAGTTATTGCACCCGATTTCACTTTTGTTAGAACCAGTTCTGGTTGAGTGGTAATATTCTATTTAAATTTATGAAATCATGAAAGAATATATTGTGAATGTTGTCTAATGTTAATAACTGTAAGATTTTAATATGATAAAATCTATTTGAAATCGTTTTATTTTTTGTATCGGACCCTTTTCCCCAAATGTGGTATGAAAAATCAGTATGTGCTTGTTAAACAAGGATACAGCATGGACAAAAATAAACTGTCTTTGAAAATTTTAAATATGAAATAAAATATGCTCATATTCTTATCTATTCCAGGTATAAATGAAATTTGTTGGAGTTTGAAGGACTACTTTGCATTTTCTGAAGTTATCTTGAGCTGAGGATCCCTGAAAACTATATTAATTTTTTTTTCCAAATGAAATCCCACGAAAAATGTCCGACATTTGAATTAAGTGAATTATCAATTCACTTTTATTTTTAAGTGTCTAAAAACTAAATGATCTATTATTTATTTTTTTTTTTTAATATTCAAGTTGCTTTTATTAAGATTGTGAGTTTTATGAAGAAAAATCCTTTTTGTAACTGAATTAAATGATGAACTTTTTGAAATTCAATTTCCTTAAAACTCAATCTTAAACATTTTCTCTGTGACGTATAAGAAGAATACTTTTTAAGAACCGGAAGTTGAAAACATTGAATATAAATTGACTCTACATGCTCCTTAATCATTTCTTTGTCATTCTCACTTTGATCTAATGTTATTATGATAATATTAGATATTCATAAAATTTTATATTAATTTTTATTTCCAAATGAAAACATGCAAAATTATCAACATTTGAGTGTTATAAGTGAATATCATTTGATTTTGATCAAAATAATTTTATTTTGAAGAAACTGAAAACAAAGTTATCGATTGTTTAAAGCATTTAAAAAGTTATAAGTTGTTTTTATTTAGATTGTCAGTGTTATGAAGAACATTTCTGTTTGTAATTATAATAAATGATGAATTTTCTGAAATCTAATTTTCACATTTTCATTTCTGTCTTAACATTTGAGTCTTAGTATATTATTATTTGATATAATATTTCATAAAAGTGAATATTATTTGATTTTGAAGAAATTAAAAACGAAGTTATCTATTGTTTAAAATATTTTAAAAATATTGAAGTTGTTTTATTTAGATTGTCTGTGTTATGAAGAGAATTTTTTTTTGTAATTGAAATAAATAATGAATTTTCTGAAATTCAGTTTTCATATCTTCACCAGTTTCTGACTGAGATTTTAAAAAAAAATTCCAGATATCGCACAGTGAGAAGAAATAAGATAAATCATTTCTCCACCATCCTTAACATATTTAATTTTGTTATTTTCACTTTTTTCTATTATAATAATAATATCAGGTGCTTTAAAAATGCAAACATGTCGAAGTTCTTCTTTTAAAAATCTTGTTTTTCTTCTTTATATATTTGTGCACGGTTACTTTGAATATATATAATATACAAAACATTTAATAGTTTAATTTAAACTGCAAATAATTCATTTTGAATTAAATTTTGTGTAAATTTAAATAGTATCACAATATTTGTCTTCATATATAGAAAAAGCCTTTTACTTTGAGAGATGTGCAGTGAATGGAACTTATATTAAATTTGTTTTAAAATAAATGGTGCCTCATTCTTATTTTATAAAGCTCTTTATTGAAAGTGTACATATATTAACCTATGAAAAGTTTTCTTAGCAATCTCATTTTGGTTAATATCATTGTAACTTGTAAAAAAAGTCTTTATGTTTTTGTATACATTTAAATGTTTTCTCTATTTGAACTGTAAAATTAGTAATTTTTAACACATTCAAAAGAAAAATGGTACATTAGTGAAAAAATATTTACGCAAAATAAGAGATTTAAATAAGCATATTATTACTCTCTCTCTCCCCCCCCCCCAAAAAAAAATGTCTTTTATTTGCGAAGTATGTAATAAAGTATTTTCTCAAAAACAGTATTTAAAAGTACATATCCGTATTCATTCTGAAGTAAAGCCTTTTGTCTGTGACATTTGCACTAAAGGATATCCTCTGAAACGCGATTTACGTGTGCATATGCGTACTCATTCCAAAATAAAGCTTTTTATGTGCGAGGTATGCAATAAAGAATTTTCTTGGAAAAGTAGTTTCATTCAACACATGATTATGCATAAAGAAATAAAACCTTTTACTTGTGAAGTATGCAATAAAGGATTAGCTCATAGATCAAGTTTAAATCGTCACGCAATTATTCATACCAAAGAAAAGCCCTTTATTTGTGAATTTTGCAATAAAAGATTTTCTCTGAAAGGTAATTTAAAACAACACATGCGTTTTCATACCCAAGAAAAACCTTTCATTTGCGAGATCTGTAATAAAGGATTTTCTCTGACAGGCAATTTAAATCAGCACCTACGTACGCATACCAAAGAAAAGCCCTTTATTTGTGAGATATGTAACAAGAGATTTTCTTTTCAATCTCATTTAAAACAACATCAGCTTCTTCATACAGCAGATAGATCAAAGACATTTATTTGTGAAATTTGCAAGAAAAGCTTTTCTAGAAAATACGACTTAGGTAAGCACAAATTAACTCATACCAAAGAAAAGCCATTTCTGTGTGAAATATGCGATAGAGGATTTAGCGCAAAAAGTAATTTATTACTTCATCTTCGTACACATACCAAAGAGAAAGGTTTTGCTTGCGATGTCTGTAATAAAGAGTTCTCTCTAAAATCTTACTTAAATGTGCATCTTAATACTCATACAGAAGAATATTCTATTTTTTGCAGAGTATGCAGAAAAGGATTTTCTCGTAAATGTGATTTAAACCAGCATTACCGCTATGTCCACAGTAACAAGAGGCCTTTTGTTTGTAAAATATGCAGTGCGGGTTTTCCTATGAAAAGTAATTTAAATCAGCATCTACTAACTCATTCAACAGAAAAGCCATTTACTTGTGAAATGTGCAATAAAGGATTTAAAACTAAAAGTGTTTTATATAGGCATTATCGTGTTCATACTGAAGAGAAACCTTTTACATGTGAAATATGCAATAAAGGATTTCGTCATAAGTTTGATTTAAATAACCATTTACATCGACATGCTAAGTAAAAATCGTTTATTTTGTACTATGTGGTAAAGATTTTTCTTTCTAAATATACATTATGCTAACAGCTTCATGTTAATAACAATTAAGAATCTTTCAATTGTGAATAAAACTATTTTCTGTGAAAATAGAATATTACCCAGGGTTCGTACGGCTCCTGAAATTTTGCGACCAGTAAATTCTTCTGTACCAGTATTTTATTAGAGAAAATCTCTCCTTAAAAGAAGACGAGATTAACCTAGATTTCTTTTTCTATAAAGAAAATACTGGTGAAACTCCTGGAAAATGTCCTTATCCGTACGAACCCTGATTACCATGTACAATAGAATGAAGGAATTCGAAGAGTATAGATATAGCAGATTACATAGAATGATACCGCTATAATTTATGCCTAGAACTATATTGAAAAATAGGTCTTCCTGTTAAATAATTTTTCACCAGATTAATACCATAAAATGTTGGAAGTAAGATTGTTAATTCATAAAGGCTTCTTTTTAATGAACATTTTTGTATTCGTAACAATCAAAATCTTGTGAATTGTAACATAAAATATGTACAATAAAGAATTTCCTCATAAATCATACATTTGAATTTGCATCTTATTGTTTCATTTTTTACTTGTGTAATTTAAATGTTGATAAATAGTTAAGGAACTTTTTAAACGAAAATTTCTAAAATTGTCTTTGAAAACAAATTCAAAATTAACGTTAAGTTAAAAATTGCCATGGATAAAATACACACACATAATATGTAATTTCCATTTTGCAGACCTGTAGCATATACAGGATTTCTTTCTTTTTTTATGGGGCAGGGGAATAAGGACCGAGAAAAGATGATCTCATGTGGGACGCTATTGAAATGGGCCAAATGTGTCCTTGATTAGATGAAAATCTAATTTATGTGGTCTTTTTATTTCATTTCGTATTTCAAATTGTGCATGTTTTCAAAATCAGACAAACAATGCTCTTTTTAGTGACTGTGTTAACCCTTTAACGGATAAAGCATTTCCATTGCTAAAATGTTGAAATAAGTGACTGACACCGGAAATTATGAACAATTTTTTTTCTATACATGCAAAAAGCGATTTTTCACATATATAATAAATGGAAAACATTTCTATTGAAATTCTGCTGTCATTGTTGAATTTCATAATTAAAGTTTTGTGATTTCACAGGGAAACCAATGAACCGTTAAAGGATTAAACATTCTCCACCTCTTCGAATACGAATAAATATGAAAAATAGCCATAAAAATCAATTTTGTCAAAATAATATGTGAAGGATGATTTTTTAGCCAATACTTTAAGAAGTCAGAATACACGTCTAAAATTTCTTTAAGCATTTTAAAGTACACCGAAGAAATTTGGAATCAATTAAACTTATAAAGTGAAACCGACTCATAAAGCTGATTTGAGTTCCCATCCACTATTTATCCATAACTTGAATCATCAATGCTCCCAGACTGTAGCGGCTCGTCCATAAGTGCTGCAGAGATGTAGCACCCGCAATAATTTTTAAAAACCCTGTATATTTTTAATGTTAACTCAACATTAATTAAAACCTTAATGGGAAAGTCCCTTTTCTTTCTCATTTTTGGCTGCAAGGATGCGCAGTTCTTATCATTCGCATAGATGATTCATTGCGTATACCCCACTGTGGGAGCTAGGTGGGAGGAAGCAAGCACTGCTACATTAGCATCCATGCTGCAAAGCCGTGCAGATCGCCTTTGAGAAATAGAAAATTTTGATTTCGTCGTGTCTTTCAGCCACATTATTGCACTTGCCCCACGGTGGGAGATAGTTGGGAGCAGGCAAGCACTGTTACATTAGCGCAGTGTTGTCCAACCTTTAGTTATCCCAGGGACAATCAAACTTTAGGATAGGAATATGAGGGCCAGAGACATTCCAGAAAGGAAACGAATTACATATTTTATTCAAAAAAGTTTATTAAAATTTATATTAAAAGAAGTTTAATATACCACTTCGTTTTACAGTTCAGAAATTAATGTGATAATTGGCACTGTTTTCCTGATACAAGTTTATCAATGTCCACTATAAGTTCAGTAAGGCAGAGTCTTAGGATCGATTCCTGTGAAGCACTTTCAAAACGATTTCTCGTCTTTGTTTTAATTTGTTTGAGAGCAGAAAAAGCACTTTTGCACACATGTGTACTGCCAAACAGCGGTAATATTTGCAGAGAGAATTTAAGCAGTTTAGGAAAACGTTCATTAGCAGACGTAAAAGTTTTATTGAAAATTACGGTTAATTAATTAAATTTTCGAACAAACAAATGCACGATAACAAATCTGTGTTCAAATAGCTTTCATTTAAAAAAAGAATGATTTAATTTGATTCAGTAGTTTGTTCTCACGGATTGTCGAAAGAAATCGCTTAGCGTTTTAAATATATAGATGGGGTTGTTGAACAGTGCAATTTTTGGTTTTAGGATGTCAAAATCCTGGTATCTGTCCTGGAACTCTTACTGGATATCTATTATTATTTCATGAAACAAGTTCCGTCATTTTAGGTACCGCTCTCGCAACAACGACGACAACAACCTCTCATCCAACTATATTTCTCGAACAACCTTCTCTCGTCAAAAACAGCCACTTCGTACTGTCCTGCGCTCCATTTTATAGGGAAACCGAAACCATCCTCCTCAGCACACGAACGATTGCGAACCTATCGGCAGCCAATCACTGGCGATCACCCGTCGCCTGGAGGCGTGGCCTCTTGTCGCTTTTCCCACCTGCCACCTTCGTAACAGTTCTGAATGCGAGGCTAACGAAAAAGACAAGCTACCGCGGTGCATTCCACTTATCTGTTTTTACACACCACTAGAGTGACGTAATGCTCTTCTCGTACAACTGCATTGGTGCATTCGAGCATCACGTGACTCCGGCGGTCTGTAAAAAAAAAAAACGCGTAAAGCACCGCGGTAGCCTTTCTTTTTCGTTAGCCTCGACTGAATGAAAGTGAAAATCGAAGTAGGCACGCCACGAATTATAATGGTCGAAGAGTGAAGTTTCAATCTGGCCGTTGTAGGGGAAATGAAGATTACAATCTTCATTTAATTATTCATATTTCATTTAATTCATTAATCAGGTGCTGCTGACGTAAACTTTAAAAAAAACTTGAAGCCATATTACTTAAAAACTTAAAGCCGTAAGAAGAGTAAACGATTTTTTTCCAAATGTTAAATTAAATATTTTTTTTTCCAGTAAGAAGGGCAAGGGCCTACAAAAATGAATAGGGGTATGAATAAACTCATACAAATTCAAGGTTAATTTGCAAAAACAGTCTGGAGCGAATGCTGCTGAAGGCAGTGGGATCCCAACTCTAGATTTGTTGGGACAGATTTTTGTTTAAAGATGTAAAATAATCAGCCTCTTCCACCAACAATATCAGGTTAGGTTCACTTGGAAAGATTTTCGTTTAAAGGTATAAGAAATCCCTCCGAAAAAAATGTCGGTAGCATTTTTTGAGAATACTTACAGTTTATTATCCGTGACCCAAGACAGACCGGGCAGATCAGCTAGTTATTACAATAAAATCTATACTAATATTATAAAGGAGTAAAGATTGTTCGTTTGTTTGTAAGAGGTAATCTCCGGAACTACCGAACCGATTTCAAAAGTGATGGTGGCAAATTGATGGTGACAACCCCTGCGTCGGTACCACTAACCCCAGGGGGGTGCAGGAGCAAAAAAACGTTCTAAAATTGCGATTTTTTGTATACTGAAGGAGCTAGAAATTCGAAATTTGGCATTGTAGTTACTTATAAGAAGAAAATACTGTCTAAGAACAAATTTTAAAAAAATTCGAAATTTAAAAAGGTGAAATAAGCGAAAAGCATTCTAAAAACATTCTAAATTACAATTTCTATGGAATCTCTGGAACTACAGAACCGATTTCAAAAGTAATGGTGACAAATTGATGGTGACAATCCCTACTTCAACATAGGCTATATTTTATGTCGGTGCCACTAATCCAAGGGGGGTGCAGGAGCGAAAAACGTTCTAAAATTGCAATTTTTTTATACTGAAGAGCTAGAAAATTGGCATTGTAGTTACTTATAAGATGTAAATGCTCTCTAAGAACAAATTTTTAAAAAAATCGAAATTTAAAAGGGTGAAATAAGCGAAAAGCGTTCTAAACACATTCTAAATTACAATTTCTATGGAATCTCTGGATCTACTGAACTGATTTCAAAAGTGATGGTGGCAAATTGATGGTGACAATCCCTGCTCCAACATAGGCTATATTTTACACTGACGTAAAAAAAAATCCCAACACCAAGAAAAAAGTATTGTAGAGCAACGAAATTTGGACAATGCATTTGTCTAGTTAACCCGTTTAATTGATTAGATTTTCAAGATCACAGGTTAATTTAAGCTCAAGAAAATGCATTTTAAATGTGAAATGCTGTTACATTAATAGCCGGTGTAACCTCCAGAATTTTGAATGCAAACTTGCAATCGTGCATGCATTGTGTCATACAGGTGCCGAATGTCACTTTGTGGTATAGCGTTCCATGCTTGTTGTACTTGTTGTGTCAATACTGGGACGGTCAGTGGTGGCTGTGGATGATGCTGGAGTTGTCGTCCAATGATATCCCATACGTGCTCAATTGGAGACAGATCTGGTGATCTCGCAGGCCAAGGTAACATGTCGACACTCTGTAGAGCACGTTGCGTTACAACAGCGGTATGAGGACGAACGTTATCATGTTAGAAAACTCCCCCTTGAATGCTGTTCATGAATGGCAGCACTGCAGGTTGAATTACCAGACTGACGTACAAATTTGCATTCAGTGTGTTTGGGATAACAACTAGAGTGCTCCTGCTGGCATAGGAAATTGCTCCCCTAAATATGACTCCAGGTGTAGGTCCATTTTGTCTAGGCCGCAGACAGTTTGGTTGTACGCGTTGCCCTGACTTCCTTCTGACCAACACACGGCCATCAATGGCACCAAGGCAGAACCTACTTTCATCAGAAAACACAACAGATCTCCACTCCGTCCTCCAATGAGCTCTGGCTTCACACCACTGGCGACGCAAATGACAATGACTTGGCGTTAGTGGAATGCACGCTACAGAACGCCTGGCTCGGAGCTTCCCTTGAAGTAACCGGTTTCTAACAGTTCGTTGTGTCACTGTGGTACCAACTGCAGCTCGAATTTCTTCCGCCGACGCAGTAAGATGCGCCACAGCCGTACGCCGAATACGGCAGTCTTCCCTCTCAGTAGTGCCACGTGACCGCCCGGGACCCGGTCTTCTTGAGCCTGTACCATCCCTTGACCACTACTCCCAACAATCATGATGCACAGTGGATACATTCCGGCCAAGTCTTTCTGCAATATCACGGAAAGAAAATCCAGCTTTTCGTATCCCTATTATACGACCTCGTTCAACTTCGGTGAGTTGTTGATAATGGCTTCTTCGTCTTCTTAAAGGCATTTTTGGCTAACATCAACTCAATACGTCAAATTTCGAAGATAAATAACGTTCACGAACTTTACAGCACGCATTTAAAGCAAACCTGATTTGCAAGTTCTGAGTGGCGCCACTAGCGCCACACTTATGCGCGAGTCGCGAAATTTGAATCGATGTCATCTTTCAGATGTATAAACACGCCTACCAAATATCGTTTATCTAACACAAGTCTTTCTTGGTGTTGGGATTTTTTTTCCGCCAGTACATGTCGGTGCCACTAATCCCAAGGGGGTGCAAAAGCGAAAAACGTTCTAAAATTGAAATTTTTTTTTATACCGAAAGAGCTATAAATTTTAAATTTGGCATTGTAGTTACTTATAAGATGTAAATGCTCTCTAAGAATAAATAAAAAAAATCGAAATTTAAAAGGGTGAAATAAGCGAAAAGCGTTCTAAAAACATTCTAAATTACAATTTCTATGGAATCTTTGGAACTACAGTACCGATTTCAAAAGTGATGGTGGCAAATTGATGGTGACAATCCCTTCTCCAACATAGGCTATATTTTATGTCGGTGCCACCAATCCCGGGGGGGGGTGCAGGAGCGAAAAACGTTCTAAAATTGCAATTTTTTTTATACCGAAAGAGCTAGAAATTTGAAATTTGGCATTGTAATTACTTATAAGATGTAAATGCTCTCTAAGAAGAAATTAAAAATAAATTTAGAAATTTAAAAGGGTGAAATAAGCGAAAAGCGTTCTAAAAACATTCTAAATTACAATTTCTATGGAACCTCTGGAACTACAGAACCGATTTCAAAAGTAATGGTGGCAAATTGATGGTGACAATCCCTTCTCCAACATAGGCTATATTTTATGTCGGTGCCACCAATCCCGGGGGGGGGGGTGCAGGAACGAAAAATGTTTGAAAATTGCAACTTTTTTATACTGAAGGATCTAGAAATTTGAAATTTGGCATTGTAGTTACTTATAAAATGTAAAAGCTCTCTAAGAATAAGAAAAAAAAATCGAAACTTAAAAGGGTGAAATGAGCGAAAAGCGTTCTAAAATCATTCTAAATTACAATTTCTATGGAATCTCTGGAACTACAGAACCGATTTCGAAAGTGATGGTGGCAAATTGATGGTGACAATCCTTGCTCCAACAGCCTGTTTAATAAAAAGCTATGCGTTGTTGACGACTGGGTTTTTCGGTAATTGTTGCCACAGATTAATCTCGGAAAATGAAATATTTGAAGTTACCGAAAAAAATAATAGCTCGAAATGTATTTGTCAGAAAATTGTTAGACAAACTGCGTTTGAAAGATAAAAAATTGTATTTTTCTTGATAATGATTATGGCGTTTTTCAAATATTGAATTTCAAAAATTACCAAATTTCACAATGGAGTACCATAGCGAAACCTTCATGCGTAAAAAGATAATGATAAGGGTGACGTGTATATTGGCACGAGTCACAAATCATAGTAGCCTTATTATTCTGTTAAAATATAAGAGTGAGTTAGGAAGTGTCAATATTTTGTTTGATTAAAAGTTCGTTAAGAGAAATTGACCAGCTTAGCGGGCGTAGCTTGCTAGTAATATATAAAGCAAAAAAATATATATATATAAAAGATTTTATTTAGTCGTAACATTTTTTTTTGTTTTGTCGCCCTGTGGCGAGTGACCTCAAGCCCAGGGTGACAAACGAAGATTTGAAAATACTGCATAATTTTGAAACAATGGCAAATTTTTAAATGCCAAATCAAATAGGATTTACCCCTCCCCAAACACAGGGAGAAGTTATATAATAGAAGAATTTTCTCACAGAGTGGTGGATTGTATTAAAATTAAAGAGCCAGATTTGCCAGATATGAAATTAATTAGCAAATTGCCAAAAGTGTTACCGTAAAATTATCGTTAGTCTGGGAGCAGTAGCGGCTTGTGAGTTAGGAATGAAGCAGTGCTGCGAAGTTCTAACCAGAGCCAGTGCCGCACATGAGGCACCCAGGTTGCTGCTCAGTTTCGGACTTTGCATTTTGAAAGGGCACCAACCTTGGATTTTCAGAGGGCGTAAAGTAGCATGGTGAAAGGTGTAAAAGTCTTGAAAAGTATGAGGGAGCACCGGTTCTCCAACCGGCGGGCCAGTCTGAGCCTGTTGCCGCCTCAGGGCTACATACGTTGAGGGATGACAATTAACATATATTCTATATATATTGCGTTTAGTTAGAATAAAATAAGTAAAGAGGTTATAAAATCTTACCTCGGGCAGAAAACTATCCAATTTCAGTGCTTGATCCAATAAACTGGCCAATAAAATTTTGAAATTTATTAAAAGCGGTAATTTCGTATTGCTCCCGTGCCAGAAGTTATTAGCTTAAGACCGGTCCGTGGATCGCGGTTTGAATCACACTGCATTAGCGCCCGCGCTGCAAGCCGTGCAGATCGCTAATTGAGAAATAAAAAATATTGATTTCGTCGTGTGTCTTTCAGCTGCGTTGTGGAATTTTGTATTCAACCACGCAATGAGTGTGTTGCATTTACAAAAAAATATTTTCACACTTGTCATTAGTTGAGAAAAATGACATTAAAAATATAGGGTGTCCTATGCTGGACAAAATTATCCAAAAGCATCAACAAGCAGAAAAACATCGTACCAACCAAAAACTTAATTCAGATATTTATTCTGAGCATGACTTGTTTATTGATTTAATACTAGAAATGCACTATCTATAAAGGACAAACGTGTCCGTGCGTAACGCTGACGTCATTTTGCTGGCAACACTTAACGATGAAATTTCGGTTTTGCAATTTTCGCTACTGCAATTTTTTTTAATTTCTTAACATATTACAAATTTCTTAATCTCTTAACGCATCTTTTCAATTTTTACATCGTTTTACAGGGGAAAAAATCTCCTTTTGAAATGCAATTTGTTTGAAAACTGTATCGCAATTTACTCATTTATTTCAGCATTTAAACTAAATTTCAAGCATGATTTTTTAAAAATTATTTTCTAAACATATCCCTATCGTTTGCAGTCTATTATAAAATGTTAATCCGTTTGCACATTAAACAATATAAAAAGTTCAGCATTTGTTTCAAGCTAATATTCAGGAACGAAATTAACATTTCATTAAGCAATAAATAAATTACTATAAATAAAACACAAATTTAACAGAAATGTAATTGAAGTAACTGCTTAAAACAGTCGAAACTATCAGAAAAAAAAAAACTGCTGTAGACAACGAAATTAATAGGAATATCTTAGGGTATTAACTTCTGGTACGGGGGGCAATACGAAATTACATCTTTTAATAAATTTCAAAATTTTATTTGAATATATAATTGATATATTTCATATAAAAATGCTCTGTGTTGTTAGAGGACAATCTAAAAAAATTCTTAAACGTAAAAATCTATTGGAGTTTTGAATACAGAAAAGTAAATGGTTTTCACCTATATTCTCTATTCCCGGGGACTCTCTAACCCCTCTGAAGCCCGGGTTGGATGCCCTAGTATTATAAAACTCAAAGGACAGTTTATTGGATCAAGCACTGAAATTGTATATTTTGCTGCCTGAGGTAAAAGTTATTTTATAACCTCTTTACCTATTTTATTCTAACTAAACACAATATATATAGAATATATGTTAATTGTCATCCCTCAACGTATGTAGCTCTGAGGCGGCAACAGGCTCAGACTGGCCCGCCGGATGGAGAACCGGTGTTCCCTCATACTTTTCAAGACTTTTACGCCTTTCACCATGTTACTTTACGCCCTTTGAAAATCCAAGGTTAGTGCCCTTTCAAAATGCCCAGTCCGAAACTGAGCAGCAGGTGCCTCATGTGTGGCACTGGCTCTGGTTAGAACTTCGCAGCACTGCCTCATTCCTAACTCACAAGCCGCTACTGATCCCAGACACGATAATTTTACGGTAACACTCTTGGCAATTGGCTAATTAATTTCATATCCGGCAAATCTGGCTCTTTAATTTTAATAACATCTACCACTCTGTGAAAAAATTCTTGGATTATATAACTTCCTGTGTTTAGGAAGGGGTAAATCCTGTTTTATTTGGCATTTAAAAATTTGCCATAGTTTCAAAATTATGCAGTATTTTCAAATCTTCATTTGTCACCTTGGGCTTGAGGCCACTCGCCACATGGCGACTAAACAAAAAAAATGTTGCGACTAAATAAAATCTTTTTTTATATTATTTTACTGTAATAACTAGCTGACCTGCCTGGTCTTTCCCCGGCCAAGGATAATAAACTTTAAGTATTCTTAAAAAATGCTACCGACATTTTTTTCGCGAGGGATTTATTACACTTTTAAACGAAAATCTTTCCAAGTGAACCTAGCCCGATATTGTTGAAGGAAGAGCCTGATTATTTTACATCTATAAACGAAAATCTGTCGAAACAAACCTAGAGTTGGGATCCCACTGTCTTCGGCAGCGTTCGCTCCGAACTGTTTTTGCAAATTAATCTTGAATTTGTATGAGTGTATTTATTAAAATAATATCTTTTAGAATCAACATTTTATGTTGAATAATAAAGGAGATAAAGCGCCAGCTACAGGCTTTGGCATAAAAGCATTCAAACAACGAAAATACTTTTTATAAAGCCTGATATATGGAGCTTCAGAACGTCGATGCTGCTATGTTAAGAAAGATTGTGATTAAACATATTTTTTAACTTAAAAGTTTAGTCTTCATATCCTTTAAGTACAAATATAATTTAGGGGCAAAAGTGTCAGACCCTGCCCCCTCAGATTTCACGAATGGTTTAACGACTCAATTTAATAAACTAATTTTCATTTATTTTTGGATTTGGGAGTTATAATGTTCTATCACATCTATGGTTATAATAACTGATAAGGAACAAGATGGGAAAATGTGTTTTTAATAAATATGAGAAGTGATTTGGGGTAAAATGGGAAGGTGATTTGAACGAGGAAAACAAATTATTTTCAATTAAAAAGTACTGATATATAAAATAAATAAGCTACTTCTGAAGGTTAGTTGTTTCTACAAAATAACAACAAAGCAAAAATATCTTTAATAAATAATACAGTGGAATTAAAAAAAGTTTCTCATTTATTTCAATTACAAAAGAATTTTCCTTCATAAAATTGACAACCTTCATTAAAGCAAATTGATCACTTTGTTTTTAGATTCTTCAAAATGAAATAATAATCTTTTATAAGGCTGTTGGATATATTTCATAGCATTTCATTAGTAAATAAATATTAATAATGTTTTCGGGCATCATCAACTCAACACAACTTCTGAAAATGCAAACTATTTCTCCGAACTCCAAGAAATTTCATTTATTCTTAAAATAGATGAGAATATGAACATATTTTTTATAAAAATTTTTAATACCAACTTTTTTGTGTATACTGTATCCTTGTTTAACTCACTCATCCCGATTTTTTCATTAATCATTTGGGGAAATGTGTCTGACAAAAGAACAGAAGAAAACATTTCAAAAAGATTTCATATTATTAAAATCTGACAGTCATTAAAATTACACAATGTTTTGCATAATATTTTCATAAATTTAAACACGAAATTGTCACCCAACCAGAGCTGTTCCTAGCAAAAGTGAGATATGGTGCAAGAACTTTTGTAAGACCTCCAAATTTAGTTGATCCTTCTTCCCCCCACCCATATAGTACGAGGGTTATTTTTAAAGTAAATACTGTTTGGAAATTCTAGCACATATACACTGTTGTAGCGCTACAGTTGGCATTGCGCGCATTTAAGCTGTTTATGTATATCTGTTGACATGCCACAGGCGCAATTACGGAAACATTCGACCGCGTTAACGTTTGTTTTTGAGTGTTTACAATGGCTACGACGATTGAGAATAGCGCTGCTTGGGAAATACTATCGGTGATTCGGTTTCTGAGTGCTAAAGATGTGAAATCGAATGAAATTCATCGTCAGATTAGTGAAGTTTACGGACAACACATTATGACCGGTGGAATGGTACGGAGATTGGATAGAGCTTTTAAAGATGGCCACACGAATATTCATGATGAGGAATGAAGTGGGCGAGCTCCAGTCATTACTGAAGATCTGGTGCAGAATGTTGACTAACGAGTGAAACAGGGCAGACGCTTTACGATGACTTCATTAACTGTTGAATTGCCTCGAGTTTCACGCAATGTTCTGTTTGAAAATGTGAGGGAACTGAGGCAGACTTCTATGAAGAGGGGATTCAAAAACTGGTTGTACGATACGATAAGTGCTTTAATATTGGTGAAATTTATGTAGAAAAATAGATTGTGTTACAGGCTTTCATCTAAAAATAAAATTGCTGAGAAAACTACTTGTTTCTTTTTTATTTCAAAACGGCAGTTACACGTGAAAAATTATCCGCAATTTTGACATACCCCTTCTTACATTGTTCATACTAACCTCTGTTCTCGTTTATTAAATTCCTACTATTAGCTCACACTCTCTATATCGAGGCTAACGAAAAAGAAAGGCTACCGCGGTGCTTTACACGTATCTTTTTTTACAGACCGCGGGAGTCACGTGATTCTCGAATCCACCAATGTAGGTGTATGAAAAGAGCATCACGTCACTCTAGCGGTCTGTAAAAAAAGATAAGTGGAATGTACCGCGGTAGTTTGTCTTTTTCGTTAGTCTCGCATTCAGTACTGTTACGAAGGAGGCAGGTGGGAAAGGCGAGAAGGGGCCATGCCTCCAGGCGACGGGCGATCGGCTGCCGATAGTTTCGCGAGCTGAGGAGTATTTTCTGGAAGGTTTCGGTTTCCCTTTAAAATGCCTGTCTTTTTCGTTAGCCTCGCTCTATATACAGGGTGTTCTAGAAAGGACTCCCCAACTTTGAAATGACATAACTTCGAAACAGTGAGAGATAGAAATGTGAAACAAGTTGAATGTTAGGCAGATAGGTCTGGAATTTTTTATACATCAGTTTAAAAAAATAGTTCCCATATTGGACACGAGAGGGCGCTGCAATCACAAAGCTGTGTCTTTGAAATAGTTCCTGAAAGTGAGCTGTTTGAACTGAGATAAAAATCACATTGCAATGGTTTCGATATGGTTACCTTTTTCAGCAACAACATGACGCAACCTAAAGGTAAAGTTCGAAATCACTTGTTGCAATACTTCTATTGAAATGGATGCACATTAGGGTGGTCCTTATATGATCGATTTTAACTTTTTTTTAATTTTCTTCGGTCTCACCCTCAAAATTTGTTCCAATACAGTAAAAAACAAAGTAAGAAAAGTTTGAATGAAAAAGAAATATATTTAGAGGTAGCTCAAGATTGCTGAAGTTTGGCGATTACACTTAAAAACGTTGTGTTATTGACAAGAGAAAACTAAGCCAAAATGATAATTTTTATTACGATAGTAAATTATTTTCATATTTTCTATAACATAAAAGCACAATATTAAGCATATAAAAAATTTAAAGTATGAAAGTATTAGTAATTAGATTAATTTGTTAAGTCCATTTTTCTGCAGTAAGGATAAGCTTTCCAGTGTTCCTCCACAACATTCACTAGCTGGAACTGAGGTTCATTTCATGCAAAGAGTATTCTAGTGTATTCTTTGGTCAAAGCAATACCTCTCTCAGCATGATCATTTACCACTTTAACAGATTGCACCATTTCTAAAGCAATCCTATAAACAGAATTAGTGTTTCAAAGTTCAGTGTCTACTTGAAAAAATCCTTGTGGTTAATTCATTTCTTTGAACAACTTGAAAGATTCTATGGTAACAAAATCTTCAAACTTCATGAAAATGTTTAAGGGAAACAGTTATCATCTTCTCTGGATTCTAATACAAGTACATGGCTATCGAAAAGGGACAGTCCAGAAAGATCTAACAAATATTACAGATGCTTTGAAAATTTCTCAGATATAGCTTTTGCAATTCCTTCATATATTCTTGAATACTCTAATAAACTATTCATTAACTAAAAGTCATTGTTTGGTGAGGTTTCAGTTATTGAAGCAGTAATCCAAACTTTAAAATACACTCACTATAAAAACACAAACATCACGAAGACCTCTTTTTTCTTTTTTGGTAAGCATGAATTGGGACTTAAAGATGAATATCTTCAAAGAATATATCATCTTAGACATCCAATGAGCATGATGCATTGCCCTGGGAAGCATGAAACAAATTCTCCTGACAGGTATTCCTCCATGGAAAATAGTAACAAGTTCTGCAAATTCTTGATAATCATCTCTTGGTCCAGGTGCTGATGGTGTTGATCATGATTCTTTTCTAGAAGCAAACTCCAAAATTTTATATTTTACATTTTTTACAAGAACTCTAATATTATTTTTCAAACCTGTTTCAAATTTGTCTCTATCTAGAAATCCCCAGTACCCTTGGAAACGTTTGAATAAAGATACTTCTGGACTTGATGATAAAGTTTACAAAGAATTATTAAATACTTTTCTTATAATTTCCATAATATGATGACGGCAGTCAAAAAAAAGTTTCTTCCCAATGTTTTCTATGAAGCACACAAGCACCTTTATCATTTCCAGTATTTGCTTATGTGGTATTAATGCTCATTCCATTCACTTTATCTGCAATATCCCATTCATTCAGAACTTTCTAAATTGCAAGTCTTGTGCTTTGCCTGTTGCAGAAAGTAGTTTAGCAACTGAGAGCATCAAAGAAACTCCTTTTCTGGAAATTATAATTGGTAGTTTATCGATTTTCTCTTTACTGGTTAATTCTGGTAAAAATTTCCCATTCCTATAGACAGTGACAGGAACATTTCTTTGTAGCTGTTCTTTTAATTTTTGTGATTGTTTAATTCTATGAACAATTATTTTTCAACCAGACTGACTTCTTTAATACATATCCTAAACTCTGCAGTTTCGACAACTACAAATACTGCCTGATACTTTTGTCCTTTCTAGAGCTGTTGCTAAATATGGAGTTATAATATCCATACGCTCTTCTCTCTCTTAGCTTTGGATTCAACAGGATCTGATGCTACATCCTCTAACAGTTTTATTTCCAATCGTGTTGTTCATTTTCATTCATTCCTACTTCTTCATTTGAACTATCTGTAGAGCATTTAAGTGCTGCTATTTTTGTTTCTTTCTCCTGTGAACATTTCATTTTTTGTAATATTATCTTCAGAAGATTCTTATTTTTATAAGCTATCAATTCCTTCCGCAAGAGATTTATTTATGTCAATACCAATCATTGATGCTCGTCTGCCATCTTCTTGCTGTGCTAGCAAGAAATTTATATCTTCGGCTATTTTGATTATGTTTAATGCATTGGCATAAGCAATATGCAATACATTATGTAATTTTAAAGAAAGTTTTCTTTTTAGTTTCTTTTATTCTTCTTTAACCAGTCTTCATTCTTCAGATAATTCCAGACATTTATTATCTTTATATCAATGAATTATTTTTGTATAATTAACTTCATAATTGCATTTACAAATGTTTTATGGATTTGATAGTGTACATATGTGACTTTTTAATGTATTGAAATAATTTTATTAATACTGGGATTAGATATATTTTTGTAAGTAAAAGGAGAAGAAAACAACAAAATGACCCCAAATTATGAAACTTTTGCTTCCTTGAGCTACCTATAAATATTAGTTTTTATTGATTAAATTTTACACGAATTATTTTTAGATATAATGGAACAAATTTAGAGGGTGAGAACAATGAATTTTAAAACTTCAAAAATAAGGACCACCCTAATGCACATGCCTCACAGATGAATTGTTCAAGCTGTTCCAACTTTTGGGGATTCTTAGAATAAACAGCGTCCTTCAAGTAACCCCACAAAAAGAAGTCGCATTGATTCAGATCCGGGGAATATGGTGGCAAATCCATACCAATACCTGTCACTTTGAGATAATTTAAAGCAATGACTCTCTCACTGAAGTATTCCTCGAGGAACTCAAACACTGCAGTAGTACGGTGCGGTCGGGCCCCATCCTGCATAAACCATGAAATCTCTTGTGCATCCTCTAGAGCTTGAAATGTTCGAATAAACTGCTGTAAAATTTCATTATATCGAGATGCGTTAATCGTTTCCCTCCTGAAAAAGGGCCCAATGATTCCTTTACTGGACAGTCCTGCCCACACTGTAATTTTTGCTGAGTGCAGTGGTTTTGAAAGACACACCAACGGGTTTTCAGTGCCCCATATTCGCCAGTTTTGTTTGTTCACATATCCCTCTAAATGAAAATGACCGACATCAATTTTATTTTCATCAATCATCTGCAGTAACTCATTTGCAAAAACTTCTCTTTGTTGTAGAGCTGTATTTGTGATCGCTTGATGGCACTGTATTTTATAGGGAAACAGCTTCAGGTCTTTTCGCATTATACTGTGCGTAGTGGTGTTTGACAATCCTGCTTCAGCAGCGACTCGCTTTATGGATTTTCGAGGACAACGTCTAACAATTTCTTCGACTGCTTGCACATTTTCAGATGTCATGACTGATCGACTGCATCCCACATTTCCGCCTAAATCATCAGCCACACTGCCCGTCCATTCAAACTTGTTGAATAAATTGTGAATTGTTTTTAAGTCTGGATCTTTTTTAACATTACTTTTTTTTTAACTTCGCTTTGTCATCGTCGGACTTTGGTTTAATCGATGGTATTCAAGTGCAATAAAAATTCGTTGTTCCAAGGAATACGGCATGATATTCTTGAATTCCGAATTATTCTCTAATTCTATACAACTTTTTTACACGTGTCAGCAATGAAACAGACGCACGAATGAAATTTCTGTACTTCTGAGTACCATTTAAAGTTCCATGTGCTTGTGCTGCCACCTATTATCCAATATTGGAACTATTTTTTCCAATTCGTGTATAACAAATTCCAGACCTATCTGTTTAACATTCAACTTGTTTCACATTTCTATCTCTCACTGTTTCGAAGTTATGTCAAAGTTGGGGAGTCCTTTCTAGAACATCCTGTATATATCTTGTTCAAATTTTCAATCGTTAATAAAATATTTTCTATTCATCCACTCAAGTTCAAATAAGTTTTTTTTAAACTTGTAGTGGATGACACTTTATGTTGATGCAGTTTTTTTTAAATATTAATTCATTAATTAAATTTAATTAATTAATTTTAGTTTTATAGGGAGAAAAAAATTCTTCCCATTGTTTTCATAAATGAAATGAAAGATTTATCTGAAATTAGTGATTCTACAGAAATAAAATACCGCAACGATGATTATAAAATAATGTTCAATAAAGATAAAGTGGGACATTAATGCTGCACGGGTTTATTTTATATATTTATGATTAAAAAGTAGGAATTGGCTTAAATTTTTTTTTATATTACTTGTTTTATTGTTATGCTGTTATGATCATACTATGAATGGTTGATCGTAATTCCTCCATTTGTCTTTTGTTGCAAATAAATCATGGCCGCTCCATTAGAGGTGTGCACCAAAGACGAGCAACGAATAAAGATCCGGTTTTTTTATCGTAAGATATATCAGGGGCCACAATAAGGAAAGGGCAGCTGACGTCACTGTTGGTTAAATTGCGGTTGGTTAGCAAGAAAAACCTGTTCGTTCATTATGACTCTTACTGTACACACTAGATGGAGAGATTTGATTGGTCTGCGTTAAACTTGTCTATGATATGATTGGCTTAAGTTGCCATGACGATTCCTGTAATGATAGCTACGACAAAAATGTAGTGGTAGATTGGTCGATGGAGCTATTTGTTTGTAAACATTCCCTTTCCTTATTCATCGAAGACTTTCAGCTAGAGTTGCAAAAAACCTGTTTATTCCCAGGTTTATTTCCAATAGTCCCGGTTTATTCCCAGGTTTATTGCCAAAAGACCTGGTTTATTCCCCAAAAACCAAGTTCGTTCTCAAAAATCCCGGTTTATTCTCTGGTTTAAACCGGGTTTTTTCTAGCCTTTGCAACTGTATTTTCAGCACAATACGCGATCAGTGTCTTGCCGCAACGGAGTGTCTACGAATGGATTGAAAAATTCAAAAATGGTCGCACAAGTGTTACGCATGAAGATGGAGCTGGACGACCGCGTACGGCCACAAATGATGACAACATTGAGCGTGCACGTGACATAGTTCAGTTAGACAGAATAGTGAAAATTGATGATGTCCACTCAAAGAGGCATTAAGGGGCCGTCGATTCACCTTGGACCAAGAACTGAATGACGCGGTGCTTGTGTGGCTTGCTGCTCATCCGAAAACCTTCTTTTCTGAGGGCATCAGGAAGCTTGTGCAACGATGGACTTTCACGATAGCTATATCTCAAGAACTAATGCACAGAATTTCATCGAACTTCATATTCAGTTAGACATTGACAAAAATTGTTGTTGATTAGGTTTTGGTGTTAATTTCCCAACAGGTGACAATGCTATGTTACGTTTTTCAGGATTTGCACGATTTTAACACTAGTCATAACTCAAAAACTAATGCACGGAATTTAACTCTTTCCGGCACAGTGGTCTCACACCGGGCACACCTAATTTTAATTCCAAACTTGCGTTCCGCACCAGGAATATTTTAATAAAATTTTGTTTCTATAATAAAAGCTTAAAATAAGGAGTTCGTATTTTCTAAAAAAGTCGTTTGTAAATTCCGGTGTCAGTAAGAAATTGCTCATTTTATGAACAGACTTTGTCTGTGCCGGAAAGGGTTAATAAAACTTTAAATTCAGTTAGACCTTCATGAAAATTTATGCTGATTCGTTTTTTGGTGTATGTGAAACCTATATGAGATAGAAAAAAGTTTTGGGCACCCCCCGACTAGATTTATTATACCTTTATTCTTGCCATTTCTAATTTCTTCTATCTTTACAAGAAGAAAGTGTTGGATTCGTGAACAATTTCGACTTCCAGTTTTCAACGAATTTATGCGTTTTAGAAGGTCGTGAACATTATTAGATTGTTTTTAGAATATGTCTGTTTGTGAGTCTGTCTGTCTGTCTGTATGTGATAAAATAATTATGACTACTCAATCTCAAGAACTAATGCACGAAAGTTAATAAAACTTTAGATTCATTTAGACCTTAATATAAATTGGTGCTGATTAGTTTTTGGTGTAAATCGCCCCGTAGGTGTCGCTTCTATGCTGTATTTTTCACGATTTCCGCAATAGCAGGAGGAACCTCAAGAACTAATACACGGATTTTCATCAAACTTCAGATTTTGTTAGGCATTGACATAAGTTATGGCTGATTCGGTTTTGATGTATATCGCCTAACTATGGGCGCTGCTATGCTGAATTATTAAAGATTTCCGCGATAGCTATATCTTATGAGCTAATGCACGGAATTTAATAACACATATATCTTGATATAAATTGGTGCTGATTTGTTTTTGGTGTATGTGAAACCTGTATGACATAGAAAAAAGTTTTGGGCACATCCGACTAGTTTTATTTACCTTTATTGGTGTAATTTTTACACTCTTCTATCTTTACAAGAAGAAAGTATTCGATTCGTGAATAATTTAGACTTCCAGTTTTCTACGGATTTATGCGTTTTAGAAGGTCGTGAACACGATTTGATTGTTTAAAAAATGTCTGTGTGTCAGTTTGTGACGAATATTTTGTGGATGCTCTATCTTAAGAACTATCTTAAGCACGGAATTTAATAAAACTTTAGATTCAGTTAGACCTTGATATAGTTTGGTGCTGATTAGTTTTATTTGTAAGTCGTTTAATAGGTGGCGCTTCTATGCTGCATTTTTCACGATTTCCGCAATAACTCTACCTGAAGAACTAATGCACGGATTTTCAATAAACTTCAGATTCCGTTAGACGTCAACATAAGTTGTTGATGATTCGGTTTCGGTGTATATCGCCCAACTAGTTGCGCTGCTATGCTGCAATGTTAACGATTTCCTCGATAGCCATTTCTCATGAGCTAATGCTTGCAACCTTGCAATGTGTTTGAAACGGAAACATATACTTCGTAGACTTTCCAAGTAGTCTTTACCTAAGGCATTGTTATTCTCTCTAGTTTAGGCTGACTGTTGACTGGCTCACGAGAAGTGCAACAGGTGCATGAAATCAATATAAATTGTTAAAAGGCCGATGCATTTAATGATTCTGATAATGATCACTATTATTTTAATGATTATTTGTAATATGTTACTTTTAAGTTGTATATTTAATAAAATTTCTTCTTTATTATACAACTATTCTTCTTCACACACATTTGTATGTCATTCCCATTTTTTATAAAGGTAATTACATTGTGGATATGAGGATAAGGATTTATTAGTTTTGAAGGGACCAGCTTTGCAAAAGTTATTGCACCCGATCTCACTTTTGTTAGTAACTGTTCTGGTTGAGTGGTAATTTTGTATTTAAATTTATGAAACCAGAAAGGAATAATATAAATGTCAGATCTATCTCGGTTATCAATAGGGTCAATCATTCTATGAACCAAATATTTAAGCTTGGTTGGGGGTTTAGCGATAAGAAGCTTAAATATTTGGTTCATAGAATGATTGACCCTATTGATAACCGAGATAGGTATGACATTTATATTATTCCTTTTAAAGTTAATAGCAGTTCTAAAATATATTCGTATGTAGGCATGACAACTCGCAAATTAAACGAAAGGATTAAGGAGCTTACAGCTGACATGAAAAAAGGTAGATTATCCACTGCTTTATCCAGATTAAATCAGGCCAGAGATATTGATGTATTTTTCAGTAAAGCTAAAATAATTTCACGAGGTTCACAGTATAATAGTTGCATAATCAGAGAGTCCCTAGAGATTTTTAAAAGAGGTGATAATACATGTAATGATGTATTATCTTATCAGATCCCTCGTTTATGGTACAATGTACTGGGTATCACTGGGGTTTCCGGTTTCTCCTGACCCCCCCCCCCCCCCCCCCAGCTTGTAATGGTATCATCCGGACTTCCGTCACTCCCTTCATTTCATAGCTGTTTGGTTTCGCCTTTCCCAGTCTGTCCAAAGCGCGCCATTTCGGAGCTGCGTCTTCTCGACTGCTGGTTGTACATCTGAGGAAGGCTAATGTTTAGCCGAAAGCTCATGGATTTTGACATCTTATAGTTTTAATGTTTTAAAACTGTGTTTTGATTTATTGCACCTCGATAGTAACGTAACTTATCAATGTGTTTACATTGTGCTTTATAAAATATTTTTAGGTGAATTTGACGTTCGTATTATATAGATTTTTCTATATATTTTTATTTAAAAATATTATATAAAATATTATATTAATTTTAATTTGCAAATTAAATCTTATAAAAATAATCAATATTCGAGTCTTATAAGTAAATATTATTTGATTTTGGAGAAAATAAAAACATAGTTATCTGTTATGTTTAAAGTATTTTAAAAATTATTGAAGTTGTTTTCATTTAGATTGTTTGTATTATAAAGAAAATTTCTTTTTGTAACTGGAAAAAATTTCGAATTTTCTGAAATTGAATTTTCATATCTTCAACAGTTTCTGACAGAGGTTTAAGAAATTTTTTCTGAAGATTGCACTGTGGAAAACAATAAGATAAATCAATACTGCATCATCCTTAACATATTTATTTTTGTTATTTTCCTTTTCTTAGAATTGTATTATAATAATATCAAGGGCTTTATAAATGCAAACGTGTCTAAGTTCTCTTTTTAAAAATCTAGTTTTTCTTCTTTATATGTTCGTGTACGATTACTTTGAATATATATTTAAAATACGAAACATTTAAAATTTAAACTGCAAAGAATTCATTTTAAATTAAATTTTGTGTAAATTTAAATATCACAATTTTTTCTTCCTATATAGAAAAGGCCTTTTACTTTGAGAGATGTGCAGTGAAAGGAACTTATATTAAATTAGTTTTAAAGTGTTAGAAAGTGTACATTTATTAACCTATGAAATGTTTTCGTAGAAATATCATTTTGCTTCATATCATTGTACATCTTAAAAAATGTCCTTATGTTTTGGTATGGATTTGTATGTTTTCTCTATTTGAAATTTAAAATTAGTAATTTTTAATACATTCAAAAGAAAAATGGTACATTAAAGAAAAAATATTTACTTAAAATAAAAGAGATTTAAATAAGCATGTTATTACTCCCAACCCTTCGACAAAAAAGTCTCTTGTTTGCGAAGTATGTAATAAAGTAGTTTCTCTAAAACAGTATTTAAATATACATATCCGTATTCATTCTGAAGTAAAGCCTTTTGAGATATGCAGTATAGGATTTCCTCTGAAACGTGATTTACGTATGCATATGCGTTCTCATTCCAAAATGAAGCTATTTATGTGCTAGGAATGCAATAAAAAATTTTCTTGGAAAACCAGTTTTATTCAACACATGATTATGAATAAAAAAATAAAACCTTTTACTTGTGAAGTATGCAATAAAGGATTTTCTAATAAAACAGATTTAAATCATCATGCATTTACTCATACCAAAGAAAAGCCCTTTATTTGTGAATTATGCAATAAAGGATTTTCTCTGAAATGTAATTTAAAACAACACATGCGTTTTCATACCCAAGAAAACCTTTCATTTGCGAGATCTGTAATGAAGGATTTTCTCTGTCAGGCAATTTAAAACAGCACCTACACGTACGCATACTAAAGAAAAGCCTTTTATTTGCGAGATCTGGAATGCAGCATTTTGTGTGAAGCGTAGTTTAAAAAATCACCAACGTACTCATACCAAAGAGAAGCCCTTTATTTGTGAAATATGCAACAAGCCATTTTCTTTACAATCTCTGTTAGCTAAGCATAAGCTTATTCATGCAGGAGGTAGATCAAAGACTTTTATTTGTGAAATATGCAAGAAAAGCTTTTTTCAAAAAACCCACATACAAAGACACACATTAACTCATTCCAAAGAAAAGCCTTTTCTGTGTGAAATATGCGATAGAGGATTTGTCGCAAAAAGAAATTTATTACTTCATCTTTGTAAGCATACCAAAGAGAAAGGTTTTGCTTGCGATGTCTGTAATAAAGAGTTCTCTCTAAAATCTTACTTAAATGTGCATCTTAATATGCATACCAAAGAATATTCCATTTTTTGCAGAGTATGCAGAAAAGGATTTTCTCGTAAATGTGATTTAAACCAGCATTACCTCTGTGTCCACAGTAACAAGAGGCCTTTTGTTTGTAAAATATGCAGCTCGGGTTTTCCTTTGAAAAATAATTTAAATCAGCATCTACTAACTCATTCAACAGAAAAGCCATTTACTTGTGAAATGTGCAAAAAGGGATTTAGTGATAAACATAGTTTATATAGGCACTATCGTGTTCATAGTAAGGAGAAACCATTCACCTGTGAAATATGCAATAAGGGATTTTGTTATAGGTTTAAGTTAAATAAGCATTTACATGGACATCCTAAGTAAAAATCATTTATTTGTGACGTATGTGGTAAATATTTTTAATTTAAATATACTTTATACAAACATCTTCATAACAATATAAATAAGAAAACTTTTAATCTTTGAATAAAACTTTTTATCTGTGAACCATAGAATATTAGTATTTGTAATAAAACAAAAGACTTTGAAGAATGTTGATATGAATATTACTTAAAACCATACTGTTCATTCATGCAAAGAACTATATTGAAAAGTATGACAGGGGTTTAATGTTTTTTTCTCCAGTAAAATATGTTACAATGTTGTTGATAACAAGGTTAATTGATAGAGGATTGTTTTTAATGAACATTTGTGTCTTTATAACACTGAAAACATTTTTGAATTGTAACATAAAAATATGTGTAATAAATTTTTTTTCTCATAAATCTTATATTTGCACTCGCATCTTCTTATTTACATTTTTTTACTGTAGTAATTTATATGTTCATGAATATTTTAGGAATATTTAAAATATTTTTTTTTAAATTTGCCATTGAAAAAGAAAATATACGCCAACTTCCAGTTAAATGTATGGCATGGATAAAGTACACACAAACATATGTAATAAAAATATGTAACTTCAATTTTCCGAACCTGTAGCATAGGCTGACTTTCTGAAAGCGGTGAGGGAGGCTTTGAACTGATAAGAGATTATCTCATTTATGACTATAGAAATGGGCTGAATTTGTCCTTGATTGGATGAAAATCTGGTTTTCTTCCGTCTATTTATTCAATTTTATGTTTAAAATTTTGGATCTTTTCAAAATATTATGCAGATAATTATATTTCAGTCAATTCTTTAAGAAGTCAGAACAACGCTCAAAAATTCTTAAAGTATTTAATGTATACCGTAAGAAAAGGAGAAAAGATCAGGGTCCATAAGCCACGTTTTTGGCCCATGAAATAAGACTAAAATCGATTTTGTTTTACTGACTTAATTATTTCACTTTTTAATATTAGAAGGTTTATCCTGTACGATTTCAACAATATTTTTTGCATTTTGTTCGGATTTATTACACAAGCTCAAAGTTCGTATTAATCGTAGTTTTTCATGAAAAATACTCAATTTCGCCTAATTTTACCTCAATTTTTAATATACTTTTTAATATTTTACTATGAGCGCAGCTTTGCAACACTTTTATTTTTACATATATTGTACATTTTGATGTATTTTATAATATATGTAAAGAAGAAAGTGTTGCACGATTGCGCTCATATGTATAATTGAGGTAAAATTAGAAGAAATTTGCGTGTTTTTCATCAAAAACTACAAATAATACGAATTTTGAGCTTGTGTTGTCATATAAATCCGAACAAAATCCAAAAACAATTGGTGAAATCGTACAGGATAAACCTTCTAATATTAAAAAGTAAAATAATTAAGTCAGTATAGCAAAATCGAGTTTAGGCTTATTTCATGGGCCAAAAACACGGCTTATGGACCCTGATCCTTTGGAATCAATGAAACTTACAACGTGAAATCGACTCATGAAGATGGTTTTAGTAGCAATTTGAGTCCCCATCTGCGAGCTATCTTTAACTTGAATCCTCAAGGGTTTTAGGATGACGATAGTTTTAGGATAACATTTTTGGAAATTGCCTAATCAATTTTAAATCTGTGTAATACTCTGAATTTCCGAGAGTGCTCCTAGTTTTATTCATTCTTTTACCACAATAGACCCAAGACTCTTTTGGTTATACCTCAATCCAGACCTGAATATATATGTTTTTCTGAATTTCTTAGACCGCTCCTTGTTTTTTTCCCTTCTTTTACCAGCATAGTCCCAAGACTCTTTTGGCCATACCCAAATCCAGCCTTGAATACAGCTAAGTGTTTATTAAAAACACTTACATATGATGGTTAAAGAAGGAAAAAAACAAAGAGTGCTCTAAGAAATGCAGAGTATTATACAGATTTAAAACTGATTAGGCAATTTCCAAAAATGTTATTCTAAAACTATCGTTATTCTAAAATCCTCGATGATTTAAATGAATTTTAAAGAATTGATTGAAATATTCTTTTTTATTATTATTCTATTGTTGGTAGCTAAGTTCGAGGGTGAGTAAATAAGTAATTCTTCCCTTGCTCTAACTTTTATTTATTTCACAGCTACTGGACTACCCAGCTAAAAATGAACTGCAGAAAATCTGCAAAAAAAATGCAGTTGAGAAACTGCGGTGATTTGGCCAATTCGACTACAGTTTTTTTGAAGTCGATACAACTGCAAAATTACTGCAGTAATTTTGCAGTTGAATCGACTTCAAAAATTCTGCAGTAATTTTGCAGTTGTATCGACTTCAAAAATTCTGCAGTAATTTTGTAGTTGTATCAACCTCAAAAATTCTGCAGTAATTTTGTAGTTGTATCAACCTCAAAAATTCTGTAGTGGAATCGGCCAAATCACCGCAGTTTCCCAACTGCATTTTTTCTGCAGATTTTCTGTAGTTTCCCAACAGCATTTTTTCTGCAGATTCTCTGTAGTTTCCCACCTGCATTTTTTTTTGCAAATTTTCTGTAGTTCATTAAAATAGAGAACCTCGTTTCTCTTAAGTGACGTCTGAATATTTCTGTTGTTTTTACAGACACCCTTGGCGTAATCAATGTTTATTTTTGTTTACCAATACTTTCTTTAAAACAAAACAATAAATATTACAAATAATATAGAGAAAATTCATTGGCTGTTTTTAGACTCTCAACTTGTATATTTTAGGAGCAAAATGGAAGTGATTACCCCCCCCCCCTCCCTCTAGAATTCTGCAGTTAATTTAACTAGCTGGTAAACTCTCTCCATTTCTCCGGCTCCTCATTTGGCTAATTTTCAATTAAACACTCCCAGTTGTATACATACATGTTACTTTCACAATTTATATAAAAATCTGTTGTCCCCCCCCCAAAATTTTTTTTTTCTTTGTAGCTTGTGAGAATATATATATATATATATATATATATATATGCGAAAGGGATTGCAAATTTTTAATCTCATAAGCAATTCATAATGAAGTCTATTGTGGCAGATTTAGATGATAATTTTAAATATTAAATGTAGGGGAGACTGGTACGCAGTGGAACATTTTTTCAGTTAAAAATTATGTTCTCTTTAATGCACAAACTGATCTGCATGAAAATATTTTTGAATATTCCTTAAACATTTATACATTTATCATAATTTTCTCATAACATAGTTTTCAATATATTTTTCAAAATTTTTTTTTATATGCATCCATAAAGTGGACCACTGTGCCCCACTTCTGGGGCACAGTGGACCGCTATTAGGTATTATCTGAAATACAATATAAGTCTATTTTTCATTAATCTAAGTCTTTTTTATTTTCCCTTTACCTGCAAAATAACATAGTAATATAAATTTACAAGTAACATTTTGAAACAAAAACAAAATGAATTATATTTTGAAAATAATAACAGATTAATACAGGAACAATTGCACTTTAGTTGAAGTTATTACTTAAGTACAAAAAAATCAGCGCACATTAAAATTTGCAAATGAAATTCCAAAATACTTAAGAGTAAGATTGAGCCTGGAATTTTCCTGAAATACTTTTGGGTCTGGGAGCAATATTATGACATCATTGACAACAATAGATTCATCTACAGTTTCGGGAAAAATAAACTGATTTCCATTCAATTTGCATCTCATGAATCTTACTTGAATAGAATCATCAAAAATTTAGACTACAGTTATATTTATCAAAGGCAGTATATACAAAACAAAATATTTCTTACTATATTATATAAATTGTCATTTTTCTTTGTTTACTTTATTTTACAGTTAAATAACTTTTTTTAAACAATATTTCTTTATAGTAAATAAGCAATTATTAAATATTCTGAACATTCTGCATTACAGGAGCAGAGTGGATTGTGGATCACTGTGCCCCAGGAGTGGGTGGTCAACTGTGACCCATGTTGAAGTTCAATAAATAATCATATTAATATTGTTTATCATATTAATATTGTTTATAGCTTCCTTTTAAACATATTAACTTTAAAGTTAAATAAAAAAAGGATCTTAGCTTTACAAAAAAGCTGTTTTATCTTATTTATCTACAACCTTTAATTACTAAAAAATTGAAATATGATGATGAAAAATTTTACTTTTAGAAGCTCAAAACAACCAATCAGGATAAAATAGTTCAATCTGAGCTAAACATATTTTCTGAAGGCTATAAATAATCAGTGCAGTGCTGTTGTCTATTAGGATATAAGAGAAGCTTTAAAAAAGTTTAAATAAATAAAATATTAGAGGGTGGTCCACTGTGCCCATAGTTCCAGTGTGTATCAGTCTCCCCTACATGAAATTTAAATGCAAAAATTAATTTTAATTGCAACTAATTTTTCCACAATGTGACTTTCAAATTTGAATATTCTTTCATCTCTTAAAGATAGTATCAATATGTGCCTTGAATATTTATATAATTTTGAATATATAAAATAAATTATACGAAAGGATATATATATATATATATATATATATGTAAATTTCTAAATTATATACCATTTACTATGAAATAAAATGTATTACATATGTTACAGCTAATAAAAAATAACTGCATAAAATTAATATTAAGAGCAAAACAAATATATGCTTTGCTGTTTTTAAAAAAAAAATGCTAAAATTTACAAAAATTACTCTTACCTGCATCCTGATTTGTCCTTCCAATTTTATCTTGTATGCAATTATGGAGGAAATAAGGTTTAAATTAAAAAAAACCCATTTTATTAACATTTGATGTTTATGCTTTATAATTTACATCGTATTTAAATACCAAATGTATTTACAAATTCTCTCACATTACACAGCCTTTGCAGCAGAATTTAGCTTGTTTCGAATGGTGGCACGTACAAGTGATACATTTACACCAAACTTGCAGGCAACATGGCCCTGAATATCCATTATCCTGGATCCCATTATCAGAGGAGACCGCGAAAACACTTATATAAGCGAGGTATGCAACTATCCGTTACCGGATTAAGCAGGTACATCAACCGAACATTAACTGAAAAAAAAACCCTGGATGCATGAAACTCACCATACAGCAATCTCTAGAATGCATAAAATTCATTCAAACAGCAGTTAGTAACATATATATGTACGCTTCGCATACATTAACTGAAAAAAAAAAAAAAAACGTGGATGTATGAAACTCACCATGCAGCAATCTCGAGAATGCATGAAATTCATACAAACAGCAGTTAGTAACATATATATATATATGTACGCTTTGCCGACATTACCCCCCCCCCCAAACAAAAAAACAACAACATCCTGGATGCACGAAACTCACAATACAGCAATCTCTAGAATGCACGAAACTCACAATACAGCAATCTCTAGAATGCACGAAACTCACAATACAGCAATCTCTAGAATGCACGAAACTCACAATACAGCAATCTCTAGAATTCATGAAATTCATTCAAACAGCGGTTAGTAACTTTTTATATATATATGTACACTTCACGCACATTAACCGAAAAAAAAAAAAACCCACAAATTGAATTTCAGAAGAAAAATTGCAAATTTCACCATTCAAGAGTGTAAAAATCCTGAATTTCGTCGATAGTGCGTGTAAAATCATGAATTTTCTCAATCGAGCACGTAAAAATAATGAATTTTGTCGATTGTGCGCAGAAAAATAATGAATTTTGTTGATCGGCTACGTAAAAAAACTTCGCCATTCGGGAGTGTAAAAATCCTGAATTTCATCGATCAAATGCATAAAAATCACGAATCTCATCGATGGGGCGTGTAAAAATCATGATTTTTAGCGATCGAGTGAGTAAAAATCATGAATTTTATCGATCGGCGTGTAAAAATCATATGTATTTCGTCGATTGGCTACGTAAAAATCAAATTTCGTCATTCGAGAGTGTAAAAATCTTGAATTTCGTCGATCGAACGCATAAAAATAATGTTGTCGATCGAAAGCGTAAAAATCACAAATTTCAGCAATAAAGTGCAGAAAAAATCTGAATTTCGTCAATCAGACGCGGTAAAATCCTGAATTTAATCGATCGGACGCGGTAAAATCATAAATTTCAGCGGTCGGGTGAAGAAAAATCATGAATTTCAGCGATCTGATAAAAAAAAAAAAAAAAAAAAAAAAAAAAAAAAAAAAAAAAACAAGAATTGTGGCAATTGGACACGGAAAAATCACAAATTTCGGTGATCAGGTGCGGAAAAATCATGAATTTTGGTGATCGGATGCAGAAAAATCGTGAATTTCATCGATCGTAATTGGAAAAATCATAAATTTTGGTAGTCAGGGGCGGAAAAACCAGGAATTTTCGTGATCGGGTGCGGAAAATTCATAAATTTCAGTGATCAAATGCGGAAAAATCATTAATTTCGGTGATCGGGTGTGGGAAAAATCATGAATTTTGTCGATCGAAAGCGTAAAAATCACAAATTTCAGCGATCAAGTGTGGAAAAATCCTGAATTTCGTCAATCAGACGCGGTAAAATCCTGAATTTAATCGATCGGATGCGGTAAAATCATAAATTTTGGCGGTCAGGTGAAGAAAAATCATAAATTTCGGCGATCTGATGCAAAAAAAAAAAAAAAAAATCAAGAACTGCGGCAATCGCAGAAAAATCATGAATTTCAGCAATCAGACGCAAAAAAATCAAGAAATTTGGCCGTCGATTGTGGAAAAATCATTAATTTCATCGATCGGACGCTGTAAAATCATAAATTTCGGCGTTCGAGTGCAGAAAAATTATGGAATTAGGCGATCAGACGCGAAAAAATCAATTTTGGCGATCGGGCACGGAAAAATAAAAACTTTCGGCGATCGGGTGTGGAAAAATCATGAATTTCGTCGAACGGGCGTGGAAAAATCGCTAATTTTAGGGAAAAAAGTTAAACAGAAAATCCTGCATTTGGCCGGTACTTTCCATGTTTTTAGTCGCCAGTTTTTCAAGTTTAATCGACGAGTGGCGACTGGCGAGTGCTTATTTTCACCTTTACTCTGAACCTGTTTACGTTTTACATGCGACTCTCGGCATTGAGCAATAAGTGACAGCGTTCATCCATTATTTTCCGCAATTCGCTAACTTTGTTAATATAATAATTAACACCGTAATTCATTTTTTAAATGTTTATACATAGTCATAAGATAGCTAAAAATATGTACCGACAGACACTTCTTCAAAACTGGTTTCTCTTAAAAAAATTAGATAGATTCAACGTATTTATAAAAGCCTTACTAGAAAAAATATATTCATAGGATATTTGTATTTTCAAAGTTTTGTTCATATTATCTTATTTTAAACTTTTCTTTAATAGTGATGGAGTTAATTTAGAGTTTGTTATTGTGAATTCAAATAACTCATATTTATTACAAAATTAAATTAAATATTTGAGCCTTTTATCAGTACAATTAAATTTATAATATTGTTTGGGTTGATCTTGACTGTACTTAGCCTGTGTGTCAATATTAGTGTCAATCCAATTAATGATTTCTCAAGGTTTTTACATATATTTTCAATTGCTTTTAATCAAAGTTTATAAATAATATACCAGGAGGAAAATAACTTTATAAAAATTATGATTTAAAGTAATGTAAACAGAACACGATCGGAGTTGAGTTGAGTTGGTACTATTTTAATTATTGTCCTCTTGAATGATATGTTACATGAAATGCGATTAAAAGCTTTTTCTTTTTTTTCCAAGATAGTTTGCCAAATTGGTATGTTACAGATGTCAGTTAACATTTTTCAATTAATAACAAAATATTTGTTGCTATATTTTTATACTTGATAGCAGGGGTGTAAAAATCCAGTCGCCAATGGGTAGATTACTACCACTAAATTTTTAGTATTGTTCGACTAATAAGAATACTGATAAAATTTAGTTGAAGTATAATAATAAAATTTAGCCGAAGAATACTAATAAAATTTAGTGGTGAGAATCGGCCCACTGACTCCTAGATTTTTACACCCCAGCTTGATAGCTTATTTTTAAATTTTGTATGCTGTTACTTGTTTGTAATAATAAAAACTTTGGATTTAAAGAAAATATTTTTTTTAACTTATTTATCCATTGAACACCATAAAACACATTTCAGGATTCATTTTCTGCATTTTTTATTACAAAATAATGTAAAATTAATACAAGAAAAAACATCTAGTGACCAAAATTTATCAAATTATAAAGCATGTATGACATGATAATAATACTATATGTGTTTTACATTTCGTGATTTATCGGCATAATCGTAATTGTAGGGGCAACAAACTTTAAATTAACTCCATCGCTATTACAGTATTAAAAAAAAAAAAGTCTAAAATAAGACAATATGGACGACACATTGACAATACAAATCTCCTCCGAAATAATTTTTTTTGGCAAGACAACGTGGTACTTTATAAATACGTTGAATGTATCTAATTTTTTAATCTATCTAGATTTGTAGAGGTGTCTGTCGGTACATATTTTTAGCCATCTTATGGCTATATATAAACATTAAAAAAATTACGGCATTAATTATTATATTAACAAAGCTAGCGAATTACAGAAAATAATATACGAACGCTTGCACTTACCGCTTACCGCCATCGCCGTCAAAATGTAAACAGAACACGATCGGAATTGGAGTTGAGTTGAGTAGTAGTGTTTCTTCACATAATTGGAGACAGAAATGCCGGGTCAGTTACGAAAAAAAAAAAAAAAATGTTAAGGAGATTTACATTTTTCATTTGTTTTTTGAAGTAAAATTTTATTGAAAACTGGAACTCATGCCTGTAGTTAATAAGTGGAAAGGCCATTTCCCCTCTCTCGATTTTGAAATTTAAATAACTAAATAACTAAAATAAATAATAAAATAAAAATAAAAAATAACTTAAAATAAAAGAACTAAGAATTTTTCGTTGTGTGTAGGGTGTGTATGTGTGTGGGGGGGGGGGGGGGGTGTTCAATTACTACTTTCTTCCTGAATTTTAAAGTTTAAGTAACTAAAATTACGTTTTCTCCGATTTTGAACAGCATAATAAAATTGGTTCTTTTCGAGTAACTTAAAAGAGGAACTAAGAATTTTCCGTTGGAGGGGGAGGGGGGGGGCGTCATTAACCCTCCCTGGATTTTGAAATTTTATTTAATTTTTTATTTTGACCGATTTTGTAAAACAGTAAATTTATTCTTTTTTCGAGTAATTTAAAGTAATTAAACAGTAAGAGAAAGTACAAATTTCCCGTTGGGGGTGAAGGGCGGACTTTCCCCCTTAAATTCCCCATGAAAGTTATTTATTTATTATTTTTTATATTTATGTGTTAAAAATTTATCTCCAAAGGGGAGGTTGAAAGCAATGTCCGCCGCTTAACTCGCTGTTCCTCGCTTAACTTAAAAGAGGAACTAAGAATTTTCCGTTGGAAGGGGGGGGGGGCGTCATTAACCCTCCCTGGATTTTGAAATTTTATTTAATTTTTTATTTTGACCGATTTTGGAAAACAGTAAATTTATTCTTTTTTCGAGTAATTTAAAGTAATTAAACACTAGAGAAAGTACAAATTTCCCGTTGGGGGGAAGGGCGGACTTTCCCCCTTAAATTCCCCATGAAAGTTATTTATTTATTATGTTTTATATTTATTTGTTAAAAATTTATCTCAAAATGGTTGGTTCAAAGCAGTGTTCGCCACCCCTCCCCCTCCCCCACCCCCGCCCGAGGATTTTGATTTTGGTTCAATTTAGTCCCATTAAACTAAAAGTCTTGAAAACAGTGTTAATTATTAATAACAGATTAAATACGCAATATTGTCATAAACTGAAAAACTTTAATATTGCTTAGCTTTTGAAACTGCAGATAAATTGCTGAAAATATCTCACAAACTTACTAAAATTAAGTTCTGTAAAATTACCTTAGAGTAACTGCACTTATACTGCAGATACATCTGAAAATATAATACTGAATTAATGACTGTAAAATTACTTCAAATTTACTACAGTTTTACTACAGATGTAAAGTCTGATTATTTTTTTAATTTATGATTATAACATAACTTCACGTAAACTGCAGTTTTTTGCAGATAAAAGCTCACAGTATTTTTGAAATATATTACTGCAAAATTACTTCACATTAACTGCAAAATAACTGAAGTATTTTTACAGTCGAGATTGCACTACAGAAAATCTACAGTTGACTGTAGAAAAACTTTAAAAATACTTCACTTCTGTAGAAAAACTGCAGTTCATTTTTAGCTGGGTATCTATGTATGATATTATAGAGGTAACCTTACTCTACTTATATAGCATTTTCCTTTCCAGATTGACTGATTAAATCAGGCATGTCAAACTCGCGTACCGCCGCGGGCCAAATTAAGCATCATATGCAAAGCCGTGAGCCACCTAAAAAAGTAGATAATATACGTAGATACGTAGTAAAATTTGTACGTACAAAACAGAGCCATGTTAAAGACATATTCATGAAAGTTCCAAAGTCATTATTAGACATAGTTTATATAGTTTATATTATTTTATTTAAAAAAATACTCCAAATTACTTTCCAAGAACCAAATCTATAAAATTTAATTTAATTTTCTAAATTGTTTTTTTTTATTTGATTGTACATGATAATCTGTTAATCTTGATTTAGCCAAGGTACAGCTGTCCATCTTCCATGTTTTCTTCAAATAAACAATAAAAATAAACATATTTTGATTCAGAAAATTTATTTAATTTGAAATGTGTCTTGTATCTATGTGCTACTTATTTGACTGCATTTATTAAATACATTTTCTGGTTCAAATTATGTTTATTTGACATTAAAAATAACAAAAATGTATAAAATTGCGCAACCGAACATTGCTAAAATATGCCTAATTGCACACTATACTTTAAAAAATCGGTCGATTGATGAATAATTACGGAAATTCTGAAACCCCAAATCTATATTGTATTTTTGCTCTAATTTGGAAATGTACTAAATTTCGATTAACCGCAGTAATAAATTCGGAAGAATAATTTTAACATCAATAATTAGAGGTGAGGTATATAGATTAAAATGATTTTCGTATTTCTTGAAATATGTGAATCATTTTAATCTATATACCTCGAATATATCTATATATTTTGAAAAATGTCTTATCAAAGTAATAAATTATTTTTGGAAACGCTAACAGTATCAAATAACAAGATAACATTATGAAATTTGCTTTGAAGTTAAAGTTTACTCAGATGCTTTGTAATTTAAAATGAAAACTCCAAGTACTTTATCTATTGGTAGTATTAATAATCCAGATTCATAATTTGTCGATTTAAAATGAAAATTGTAACATTGATTAACAATTAAACTTTATGATGGAAGGCCGTCAAATATCCTGTATAAGAAGGTAGATCTGTTTATCTTCCCTACTCATACTTCCAATATATTTTCTAGATTGATGATGATTAAGCATGCGCGTAGGAATACAATATAAATTCATAAGCGCCATAAGTTTTTAAGCACATATCCGGCTTTTATAAATCTATCCATTATATACGAGTACTGATCGTATAAATCTTTCTAGTAATTGTACTTAAGCTTATAGTATTTCTAAATTTCTTTAACAGCTCTAGACATCATTTCTTCTGTTTTGTAGTGAATGATTTCGACTCGTGGGATATTTATAGTAATAAAGACAATAATTAGTCTTTCAAAGCAAGTGTATTTTCTTCAATAGTCTTGATGAAAGCACTTTGATTTTCTTTTAAGAAGTATCAGTTTCAATTCTGAGAGTTTATCTTTCCCATCTTTAGACAAATTTTTATGAGTTGTCTTTGTACTTTGTGCTGTAGCCCCTTTTAAAGTTGCATTCTTTTCAAACTCCAACAGTCTCTACATATCAAATTTCAGTTTTCCTTTAGATATAATTGTATTGTAAATCACCTTTAAAAAATCTGACATTTCCTTCTTCAGTTTATCATATTTATTCATAATGGTAAAAAGCTTTAACATATAAATATTTTGACATAAATCCTGAGATGTATGTGAGTATGTCAATAAAATGTAAAAAATAAAAGAAAAAAAGAAAGATCACGTAGGATTCATCAACAATGACACAATTACTAACCTAAGTAATAAAATCCATCTGTTCCACTAAATCCCGAGTGCAGAACCTGGATGACATATTCTGGGGTTGTGTCAAGCATAAAAGTGATAACTTGTGTCACTTTCAAAGCGACTCATTTAACCGTTTCTGACACAGTGGTCCCACTCCGGGTACACCTAATTTTAATTACAAACTTGCATGCGGCACCAAGAATATTTTATCAAAATTTTGTTTCTAAAATGAAAGCTTAAAATAAGGAGTTCTTATTTTCTAAAAAAAGTCGTTTGTAAATTCCGGTGTCAGTCAGTAGTGTCTCATTTTATGAACAGAATTTGTCTGTGCCGGAAAAGGTTAAAGCTATTCATTTTTTTAACTCATCCTAATTAGCTCCGATTTTTATTAATTTCACAATCCATTTATTAGTATTTGATAAATACAGCATATTATTTTGTATAAAGTGGTGTAAAATCGAAGAGAGTAGTAAATAAAGTACTTTCGACATAAAACAAATCAAAATTATAAATAAAATACTGGACACATTTTACGAATCTTTAAATTATCAGACTCAAGATCCCACGCTTTGGTACGTTCCGATTGGTGCCTTTGTATCCACAATTTTTTTTATGCTAAAATATAAAATTGAGGTATATCTGTCTATATACATCATTGTTGCCAGATGAGCGGGATCTTTTAAATTCAGAATGCTATCACATTCTGAAGAGAAACATTCCGCTTATTTAATGGTAGAATAAATAAGACAAATATTACTATTCAAAAATAGTGGTAGCAATCAGAATTACTTAACAAATAAATTAAACATAGGTAAAATACCAAAGGCTTCGAGGGCCACAGAAAGTTGTCGGTGGGACAGTTGTGGCCTGCGGGCCACGTGTTTGACGTGCCTGGATTAGAACCATGGATCTTAGGCTAAAAGAAACAGTCGTCATTGAATTTCTGCCAAAAAAAGGTTGTGCGCCTAAGAAAATCCATAATCGCTTGAAGAATGTTTGTGTGCACTGTAAAAATGACAAATATTTCTTAATCTACGAAAATATAATATAATCACGAACAAATTTATAATATAAACTCCTCCTTGTTAACCATGATTCTGAAAAGTGTTTCTTTATCTTCAGAAACCTCAAACATAAATGGCGTTTCGAGATTTAAAGAATCATTTATAAAAACAAAATTGCTCTTGCTGGCCGTAATTTTCGAAACGTTTCCGAATAGCTTTTAAAATGTATTAATCAGATTTCTAAGCCCAGAATATAGTTTTTTCCGATGCTATCAATTCTCAAGTAAACATTTTCATGCTCAAAATAGACAAACAGACAAACATGCAAAATTAACAGCGTTAACAATAACATTAAACTTAAGATTATTTCTTTACTCTTTCGTGTATAAATTAACTTATGCGGCTGAAAACGTTTACATGAGAATTGATGACATTCGAAAAACAGGTATTCCAGGCTGAGGAAACTGATTAATACACTATAAAAACCCTTCGGAAACGTTTCTGAAAAATACGGGCAGCAAAAAATACTTTGCTTTTATAAATAATTCTTTAAATTTTGTAAATGCATTGATTTCTGGAGATTCAAAAGACAATGGAACACGGTATTCGGAAAATTCGAATAACTCAGAAGATTATATTATATTTTTGTTCGTGATTATAGTATATTTTCATAAAATAAGAAACATTGGTCATTTTTTACAGTGTGGACGCTGTAATGGACATTAGCAAAAATCTAAACTGTAACGCGTCTGTCTTCTCGAATCAATTCATCAGCACGTTCACGATTTGCATCTGTCACTGATGTTGTCGGCCGACCGCTTCTCGGTTTATTTGCAATTTTCGTTTCTCCGTTTCTAAACTTATTCACCTACACTGTAAAAAATGACCAATGTTTCTTATTTTATGAAAATATACTATAACCACGAACAAAAATATAATATAATCGTCTGAATTATCCGAAATTCTGAAAAGCGTGTTCCATTGTCTTTTGAATCCCCAGAAACCAATACATTTCCAAAATTTAAAGAATTATTTAGAAAAACAAAATATTTTTCGCTGCCCGTATTTTTCAGAAACGTTTCCGAAGGGTTTTTATAGTGTATTAATTAGTGTCCTGAGCCTGGAATACCTGTTTTTCGAATGTCATCCATTCTCAAGTAAACGTTTTCATCCGCACAAGTTAATTTATACATGAAAGAGTAAAGAAATAATCTTAATTTTAATGTTATTGTTAATGCTGTTAATTTTGCATGTTTGTCTGTTAAACATATTTTTTCAGCATGAAAATGTTTACTTGAGAATGGATAGCATTCGAAAAACAGGTATTCCAGGCTGAGAAAACTGATTAATACACTATAAAAACCCTTCGGAAACGTTTCTGAAAAATACGGGCAGCAAAAAATACTTTGCTTTTATAAATAATTCTTTAAATTTTGTAAATGCATTGATTTCTGGAGATTCAAAAGACAATGGAACACGGTATTCGGAAAATTCGAATAACTCAGAAGATTATATTATATTTTCGTTCGTGATTATAGTATATTTTCATAAAATAAGAAACATTGGTCATTTTTTACAGTGTGGACGCTGTAATGGACATTAGCAAAAATCTAAACTGTAACGCGTCTGTCTTCTCGAATCAATTCATCAGCACGTTCACGATTTGCATCTGTCACTGATGTTGTCGGCCGACCGCTTCTCGGTTTATTTGCAATTTTCGTTTCTCCGTTTCTAAACTTATTCACCTACACTGTAAAAAATGACCAATGTTTCTCATTTTATGAAAATATACTATAACCACGAACAAAAATATAATATAATCGTCTGAGTTATCCGAAATTCTGAAAAGCGTGTTCCATTGTCTTTTGAATCCCCAGAAACCAATACATTTCCAAAATTTAAAGAATTATTTAGAAAAACAAAATATTTTTCGCTGCCCGTATTTTTCAGAAACGTTTCCGAAGGGTTTTTATAGTGTATTAATTAGTGTCCTGAGCCTGGAATACCTGTTTTTCGAATGTCATCCATTCTCAAGTAAACGTTTTCATCCGCACAAGTTAATTTATACATGAAAGAGTAAAGAAATAATCTTAATTTTAATGTTATTGTTAACGCTGTTAATTTTGCATGTTTGTCTGTTAAACATATTTTTTCAGCATGAAAATGTTTACTTGAGAATGGATAGCATTCGAAAAACAGGTATTCCAGGCTGAGGACACTAATTAATACACTATAAAAACCCTTCGGAAACGTTTATGAAAAATACGGGCAGCGAAAAATACTTTGTTTTTATAAATAATTCTTTAAATTTTGTAAATGTATTGTTTTCTGGAGATTCAAAAGACAATGGAACACGCTATTCAGAATTTCGGATAACTCAGAAGATTATATTATATTTTCGTTCGTGGTTATAGTATATTTTCATAAAATAAGAAACATTGGTCATTTTTTACAGTGTGGACGCTGTAATGGACATCAGCAAAAATCTGAACTGTAACGTGTCTGTCTTCTCGAATCAATTCATCAGCACGTTCTCGATTTGCATCTGTGACTGATGTTGTCGGCCGACCACTTCTCGGTTTATCTGCAATTTCCGTTTTTCCGTTTCGAAACTTCTTCACCCAGTGCCGCACATTGTTGATGTCCATTACAGCGTCCACATAAACATTCTACAAGCGATGATCGATTTTCTTAGGTGCACAAACTTCTTTTGCCAGAAATGCAATGACGACTCTTTCTATTAGCTTCGGATCCATGCACAGAGGGGCGTTTTGAGGATCTAGGTGGACAAAATTATTGCGTTGAAGTTTAATTAGGTTTTGCTGGGTTTTCGAATGTATCAGTAATAAAATATCCAAACAGTGATAAATATTTGACTTTTTTAATTATTTATATTATTATTATTATTATATTATTATTTATATTATTATTATTATTTGAATTATAATATTGTATTGTCATTGAAACTACACAAGTGTTCAAAGTTTCAGCTCAATCTGATAATTAAAAGTGGTGAAAATTGACTTGCAAGATTTGAATTAAACACTCAGACGCACACTTCAAGTTAATATAACTTAATGATTCGCAAACTTTCGCAGGGGCTGTCTGAAGTTTTCAATACTTTAGGAATGGCACTTTGATTTTTTTTTTTAAATGCTTATTGCTTAATAATGCTTAGTACTGTATTAAAAGTCAAGATGAAGTTTGAAAACAAGATGGTGCTTATTTTCAAACAACAATAGGTTAAATCGTGTGACAAACATGTGACATATGTCCAGTAAACTCCTGCTTTCAAATAAAACAGAAAAGTCACGACTTGCTTTCGAACTTACAGAAAAATAATGCAACTGTTGAAAGTTTCTCAAATCAACTGCCTTTTTTACGGTCGTAGTTAATCGACACATAGGGTTTTTTCGACAAAACTCGTACGGATCTCGACAAAAGAGACATTCAGCTACCAGTATACGCGGTCTTGTTAAATTCCGAGATAATCGGAAAAATGAATTTTGTCCACCTTGATCATCAAAACGCCCCACTGTGCCATGGTTCTAATTAGTCAATCTGTAAAGAAAAATGCTATATAATAAGATTGAGGTCACCTCTATAATATCATGCATAGATAGTCCAGTAGCTGTGAAAGAAATAAAAGTTAGAGCAATGGAGGCATTACTCGTATCTTAGTGTGAGCCAGCAGAATCTAAAACAATTTGATTCCTTGATACTAAGAATAACCCCTTTGAGAAACTTCTAATAATATTCAGGGTTTTTCAAAATGATGTATGCATTTTATAATACAATAATAAACACACTTACCAGAACGCGTTTACAACGAAGGAAAACGCAACATTTCCACATTCGGGGCAGCGTTGCGGAAGTTGTGGGCTTTGTGAAAGACAATGTGTATATGGTACCGCTACCATGCAACATAGATGACCTAAAAACACGCATATATAGTGCTCTGAACTTAATAACACTAGATGTGCTTAAACGAGTTTGGCACGAACTAGACTATCATCTGGATATTGTCCGTGTGAAGTCTTATAAAACATTTATAATGCAATAAAATTAAAATGGTTTGAGTTTTTCATTTTACCGTACTGCTAAGTGCATGTTTGAAAATGAATACAGTAAATCATTTTGAATAAGTCTATATAACTTATTTCTTTGTTTAGAAGAGTAAATCCTATACAGTTTTGTATTTAAAATTTCGACATCCTTTCAAAATTATGCAGTATTTCCAAAACTTCATTTATCACCCTTGGCCTGGGTCCTATTACGTATATCCGAATCTGTTCCTAAATATATATCTATTTTTTTTCCTTTTTAAACTATTTAATTGAATTATTCAAGTGTTTTTACTATTGTTATTGCTAACTAAATATTCCAGTCTGTGCTAGGATAATCCAATTTAATGTCTCATTTATTAACACTTTGCCGTCCGGCGACACCACAGTGGTGTCGTACGTAAAATAACTTAATTTTAATCCTTAAATGCTACACTGGCACAAGAATTTTAGAAAGGAAAAAAAAAACCCTTTTATCAAATACATGAAGAAAAGATTTTACTTAGTTTCGAATAAATTTGTTTCTAAATTCTGGTGTCAATCAATGATTTCAACATTTTACGAATAGAAGTATTTTTACCAGACATGCGGACGGCAAAGTGTTAATATGATTTGTTTCTTTAATTTTAGCAACAACCACCACTGTCTAAGGAAACTGATGCAATATATAATTATTTCTTTTTACAAAAGGAAATGTTATCAAAAACAACTCGTTGTAAATGATCCCGCCAAGCCACAAACCTAAAACGTCAGTCACAAAAAGAAGTGATATCACATAAAAAGAAGCGATATAGAAGTGCATACTCAGAGTCCCGTGTAAAAATCTATCACCACTCATAATGTTCCCAAAGGACTCGGAGTGAGGTACAGTGTGTGAAAACTGCTTGGCGACCTGCAGGCTTTTATAATATATGTAGTATATCAATTTTGAAAATCAAAAAATAAATTTTATATTTTTGTTATACCACTTTTATAAATATTTTTGTATGCGAAAGAACTGACAGAACGGATTTTCCCACAGATCTATGCCATTCCCTTACGTTAGAATTACTGCAATATATCTCAATTTAGTTAACGTTTATTATAAGGTTTATATATATATTACAAACTAAAAGTCTTTATACGTTTACTTAAAAAATCCTCTTCGTAAGAGTGGTGTTTTTAGTTTATATAATGGTAAATAAAATCAGCAAATTGATTTTTCAAGCTCATAAATAAGAAAGGACATGCAAACGCAGAAGCTTCAACTTTTACAATTTTATGGGAGCAAAATAAAAAAAAAATAAAAAAAAAATAAAATAAAATAAAATAAAATAAAAATAATATAGCCATATGTAATTGCAGGAAACGCAAACATTATAAAAGCCTGCAGGTCGCCAAGCAGTTTTCACATACTGTACCTCACTCCGAGTCCTTTGGAAACATTATGAGTGGTGATAGATTTTTACACGGGACTCGGAGTATGCACTTCTATTTCGCTTCTTTTTATGTGATATCACTTCTTTTTGTGACTGACGTTTTAGGTTTGTGGTTTGGCGGGATCATTTACAACGAGTTGTTTTTGATGAGATGTCACTCCTTTTTGTAAAGTATTTTATTTCAATTATACGGATTCCATTTTTATTCAGAAAATAAAAGATGAAAGGGGCAAAAAAAATAATAGTGATGCTATAAACAGAATTATACATCAGAATTATACAATTTATTGAGTGACTTATTCCTATATACATGTCGCTACCATAACAACGGGGAAACTTTTATATTAATTTTCTTACATTGTATTCATCAGATTATTTATGGCATATTTATTTTCCTTTTTCTTTTGTTTATATCACTTTTCCGTTTATATACATTCAAAAACAAAAAATTAGACAATTTTACAGTAGTTTACAAACTAATTAAAATACTACAGTTTCAGAAAAATGTGGAAAAATAAGAAGCATTTTTTTTCGATCAACTACAACGATAAGTTTATGGAGCATACTTTACCGAGAATAATCAACATTTTTTTTTTCCCCTACGAACCTATTTCTATAAGTATAAAAATTTACAGGGATTTTTATACTAACATATTAAATATATTATTTTTAAAAATTACTGAGCCCCTTAGAAGTTTTTATTTGTTTAAGTTTTTTAACTCAACGTTTCGAGAATTTGAAAAATATAAAATTTGCAACGTTTGCAAAAGTATAAAAACTATTAAAGTGATTTCTGTTCATATAGTCTGTTCATTCCAATTCGGTGATCCTAAAATATAGGTCCCCAATCTCCGGCAGTCCATGAATTAATTAGGACATATGTATGCAACTGTTAAAATGTTCTCAAAGTTGACAATAGAGGCAATAAGTATAGCTCGGCATGAAACATGACATTACTTCATCATGGCTTTGTTTCGTGAGGTGTTCGTTCGCCGAACATAAAAATCTCACGCGAAAGTGTTCGTTAACCAATTTGTTCGTAAACCGAACAGTTCGTTACCGATCACCTATTGTATACGAAATTTAGTATTTTAAGTTCGTCATAGCCGGAGATTCGATGAACGGCAAATATTTATACGCAAAACTTGTAATATTGGGGTAGCAACATTTTTACATTCTATTACTCAGCGCATGAACGTAAAGTTGGAATTTTGTAATCGTTATTTCAATCAATTCCTGATACGCTAGAATTATATATTTATAAATAAACACAGTTTTTTTAATCGATGAAAATACTATATTTTAATAGATTTAGAGCTTAACATCGACGAGATTTCAGACGGACAAAGTGAACTCATATTAAATTTTAAAGCAAGATAATGAAACCTTACAGAGATTGAAACAGTGTAAAATCATTAAAATACATCTCACTCAGTAAATATACATCGGTTGTAAAGTAATCAAGATCTTCTAAGAGACCCTGTAAACGAAACGTATATGCTTCAATGCCGCTTTACAATAGAGAGGATGTAGTAACATATTTGAATATCTTGTGTATTTATCCTTGTTTGACAAAAGTTATGCAATTTACTATTGTTTTTCCTCTGTGTTAAGTACAGGAATCATGTACTTCAACGTAAAAATTCGCTAATTACACAACTTTTTATTCTTATTAAAAATCTTTTGAGTTACCCTGTAAACGAACAGTAAATTCTACAATTCTGTTTTACAATAAGAAGCTAACTTAGGTCGTTCGTAGTAACATATTTTAACATCATGCGCATACGTTCTTTTTGAAAAGAGTTAGACCATTAATATTTTTTTTGCTTCATCTTAAGTATAGGAATAAATCACTTTAAAGTGGTATACATAAAAAACTAATTAATATTTTTACATGAAATATTAAATATTTGAACTGCTCATAAAAGCAATTCAAATGCTGCAAACCGCGTAAAAATCGGATAATTACACAACTCTTTAGCCCTATATCAAAAGATCTTTTGTGAGACCCTGTAAACGAACCTTAAATGTTAGGATTTTTTATAATAGGCAGCTTACTTGGGTCGAGTGTAATAACATATCTTAATATCATGTGTATACGACCATTCCTAAAAGAGTTGGGTCATTTATTATTTTTTTGCTCTATGTTAAGTATAGGAATCAGTAACTTTAAACTGATATAAAGCAAAAACTAATTAATATTTTTACATGAAACTTACAAAGGTTTGAACTACTCATAAAAACGATTCAAATAACGTAAACCGCGTAAAAATCCGATAGTTACACATTGCTGTAGCCCTGTCAACAGTTTTTTGCTCTATGTTAAGTATAGGAATCAATAACTTTAAACTGATATAAATCAAAAACTAATTAATATTTTTACATGAAACTTACAAAGGTCCGAACTACTCATAAAATCGATTTAAATAACGTAAACCGCGTAAAAATACGATAATTACACATTGCTGTAGCCCTGTCAACAGTTTTTGGTCTGAACAAGATTTTAAAAGTACAAAAAACAGCACTTTTAAACGCATTTACTGAAAACCTATTCGTCGGATTTTGCTTTACTTTTGAATTCTTAGTCCCTTGGCACGCCCCATTCCATAGAATTAAGAATTTTGTTTTTATCATAAATAGAACGCGAGATATAGATGTGTCAAAAACCCGTTTTGTCCCGTCCGTAAAATATAAACTAGACAGAGTGCAAAAAAAAAAATTGTAAAATCGTTTGGCATCCTTTGGCGGAAATTACTTTCATTTACAGTTCAATGCATTGCTGTTTCTTATGCTTGGCGAGAAACTCTATCGAGTTTCTATGATACTATTCAATTTTGCATTTAAAAGTTTACCATATTTTCAAAACATTCATTTGTTGTCATGGATAGGTCTCCTATTCTTCATACCTAAATCCAGAATTTAATATGCCTAACTAGGTTGTTTAAGATACTTAATAGAACCATTACTTTTTTAATACCGCCGAACCGCGATAACTCGACTACCCCCAGTATCTCGGCTATTATTATCAGATAGTTTGTACAATATTACCTTCAATGAGAAAAAGCTCACTAACTCGACACATTTTTGTAAAAACCCTGATATGTCGATTAATATTTGTACTATTCAATAAATAAATAATCATTAAATTATATCTCTCTCCAAAAATTTCTTTGTCCCATTTGCACCCTTCCCCAACACACAAAGTTCAAAATATTATTTTTTTTAGAGATTTTTTTTTTTTGCTTTTTTGTTAATTTGTAGCAACAACAAACCTTCAAAAATTGCCTATTTGTTTTATTTATCAGTAATTTTAATTAAAATTAATTTGTTTTCCTCGTTCAACTCAGCTTCCAATTTTATCTAACATCACTTCTCATTTTAATACAAAACATATTTTCCCATCTTGTCCCTTATCAGTTATTATAACCATGGAAATGAGATAACACTATAACTCCCGGATCAATAAATAAATGAAAATTTATTAAATTGAGTCGTTAAACAGTTCTTGAAATCCACGAGGGCAAGGTCAGACACTTTTACACCTAAATTATGTTTATACTTAAAGGGTATAAATACTAAGCTATTAAATAAAAAATATGTTTAATCAACATCTATCTATCTTAACATAGCAGCATTGACTTTCTGAATCTTCATACATTTTTTAAAAAATGTTGCATTTTTAAAATTAGTAGTGTCTGTACAGGCATGGAGTTGAAGCGCGACCCACGTTATACACGGCCGGTTCATGACGTTTAAAACGTCACACGGAGTGGATCGAGGCTAACGAAAAAGAAAGGCTACCGCGGTGCTTTACGCGTATCTTTTTTTACAGACCACGGGAGTCACGTGATGCTCGAATCCACCAATGCAGTTGTACGAAAAGAGCATCACGTCACTCTAGCGGTCTGTAAAAAAAGATAAGTGGAATGCACCGCGGTAGCCTGTCTTTTTCGTTAGCCTCGGAGTGGATCATCTTTACACGGCGATTGGTATAAAGTCGATTGGTACCCATCGTTTTGTACCAATCGCTGTGTAATGATGATCCACTCCATGTGACGTTTTAAAAGTCATGAACGGGCCTCGTATAACGTAGGTCGCGGTTGAAGTCGAAAATGTGATTTACATTGTGAAATAAAAACCAGGGGTCACTGCTAATTCACACTCCTGGCGAGTGAAATGAAGTGATATGAATTCAGAATTGTGAGTCAACCACTGATGAAGTGATTGATATATTTGTGTAAGCTTTAGAAACAAAAGCTAAAATTTATAATGTACGAATGTCATATGTATTAGAAGGAGCTATCCTAATAATATCTTAATAGCTGATGAATAAACATTGTTTAAGTTTATTTTATTAAGAAGAATTATTTATTCTTTCACATTGCTTTACATTAGAAATATTACCCGGGAGAAAATTGGAAATATGCCTGGGCTCCTGAAATGGCGAGATACAGAAATTTTAATTATGGATGGTGGCTGTTTCGTCACACATACTGAGAGGCATTGTTTTAAATGCTTTTTTTTTCCAATAATATCATAGAAGGGAGAATGTGAAGTATTTATTTTAGAAAATACGAAAATTCAAAGTCTATTCTTTATGAATGCAGATTGCAATATGATTTTTAGAATATTTTTCTTTTCTAATTGAGCAGTAAAAACATTTTATATGATTTAATTGTTTTGAAGAAAATAGGTAACATGTATGGGATTTGTGAGAGTAGACAAAGACATACTGTTGGAAAAGAACTCTTTTAATTATTTTATTTTTGTGCTGCAGGGGAGGGAAGAATTTGCAAGACATTTGTTGAGACGTTGTTGCAAAATTTGAGAGTTACAGTTAGTAAACTTTCTCGTACTTTCTAGTAAAATGCAAGTACCAGTCTTAGATATAACACATAAATATCAATATCATTCTGTCCCATAACTCTTTTTTGTTGCATTATTTTTAAAGAATGAAGACAAACGATTACATTATTTTTCAATGTTTTTATTGCATGTTTCACATTGACAAATATTCTATCTACAGGAAAAACTTAAACTTGTGATATAAGTTGTAACGTATTTCATTAGCTTTATTCTGTTTTTACTCAAGTTATCTTGTATGATATCTGGAAAGTAAAAAAAAAAAAAAAAAACGTTTAATTGTTAAAATTTCAGTGTATTTGTCAGCATGAAATTTTAATCAAGAAATTCTAAGCTAAAAATGCTTTCAAAATCTAGATAATTGTAATATTATTACTTTTCCGTTCTGAGAACTTCTGTACATCTTTTAATATTTGCCTGGTGAATTATTTTTGATCATCTGTTGTAAATGTCTGTTTGTAATGGATAGACTAAAAGGTGATTATTGTCAGTTATTAGTTTAGCATAACATTCCCTTAAGAGACTGGTGACTGTTTTTATATAAATACTGTTAACAGTATTAAATATGAGGTTCTTCAATATTACTGAATTGGAAAAACCATTAAAAGCTAGTCTGACGTACCAATCCCAAAACTTTCTTCTATATCATACAGGTTTCACATACACCAAAAACGAATCAGCACCAATTTATATTAAGGTCTAACTGAATCTGTAGTTTTATAAATTCCGTGCATTAATTCCTGCGATATGATTATCACTAAAATCGTGCAAATCCGGAAAAATACAGTATAGAAGCGCCACCTTTTCAAAGATTTACACCAAAACCCAATCTGCAACAACTTATGTCAACGTCTAACTGAATTTGAAGTTTGATGAAATTCTGTGCATTAGTTCTTGAGATAGAGAGCTTACAAAACTTGTGTCAATTTAATGAAATTCTGTGCATTGAGATATAACTTCTTGAGTTGTAACTATTGTGATAACCGTGACAAATGTAGCATGGTAATGCCACCTGTCGGGAGATTTACACCAAAAACTAATCAGCACCAATTCATAATAAAGTCTAACTGAATATGAAGTTTCATTAAATTCCGTAGGGGAGAGTCGGACAAAACCGGGTAGTTGGATAAAACATGGATCCAGGTTTTACGGCTTGATTTGCAGCAGTATCCAGCGGAAACTTCTAGAATTACTTCTAGACGAGCGGCTTGACAGCACCCAGTAAACAGTAGTTGTGTAAAACAACTCATTTCGCAGTGGTGATTTTTTTAAGTTTCACGTGAAAAAGTTAACAATTCGGCGTCTGCAATATTACGTTACCAATCCTAAATGCTTAAGGATTTAGTTTAGGTAAGTAAAACGTTTGATAGCCCATTACTCACTTGTTATTTTAACGTTTTATATTGATGTCTATGAGTTGTTTGAACAACGCTAGAGTAACATTTCATGAAAATGGCGTCGTCGGACAAAGCCGGGATGCGGGTCGTCGGACATAACCAGGAAGTTCCCGGTTTTGGACAACTCATTTATTTGCGTGATTGAAATGGAATTCACTTGTTTAGTTATTGTTTTACGATCTATAAATACTTAAAAATTATACAGAAAGTATTTAAATTAAGTTGTTATACATAAAACTGTTTTTTAGTCATTTATATTCCAAATTAAATTGAAAAAAAAAATTAGTAAATCATCGATTTGGGGCTAAATTAATTTGTTCGCGAGATTAACCTTTTGTTTAATTTCATGGTAGTTTTTAGGTGTTTAATTTTCTGTGTATCAAATTATTTGTACCTAATAAACTACAAATAATTTTTACTTTCTTCTATCTTTAGAAAAAAAAAGTTTTGGATTCGTAAAAAATTTCAACTTTCGGTTTTCGATGGATTTATACGTTTTAGAAGGTCCTGAACACGATTTGATGGTTTTTAGAAAATATCTGTCTGTGAGTCTGTCTGTTGTGAGTCTGTCTGTCTGTATGTGACAAAAATTTTGTGGGTGCTCTGTCTGCTATAAAAGGGTTTGAAAAGACAGGGATCTACCCGTTTAACAGTGACGTATTCCCAGATCACCTCTTTACTCCTGCTGAGAGAACCGAGAGGCCCATGGATTTGGAAAGAATCCTTTGGCTGAATGTCAAGTCTTGCCTGAACAACAACAAAATCCTGATGTAGACATACATGCCTGTAAGAACCTATAAACCTCAGCCTGAGAAAGGGAATGGGTGTATAGAGAAGCTGTCAACGCCGGCTTCGAAGGCTCCAGTTCCTGTGCAAGATGACGACGTCGGCTTCCAAGTTCCTGTGCCACCGTCAGCGTCTTCTCAAGCTCTGGGGAGAGATATAAAGCGTCCTTTTGCAGTCTCACCACAGGATATAAAGCCTATTTCAATACAAACCGGCTCCAGGGCCATTAGGAAACCGACAAGCGTCGAGGAAAAACAGCTATCCTTACTTCAACCCCCTACAAATTAGAACTCGAACTAGAAGAAAAAGAAAGGATGAAAAAACAAGACAAGAAAAACATAGCCCTGAAACGAAAACTTTTCGAGATGACAGAAAAAAAAACTGAAGTGAAAAAGAATAAGCCAAAGAAAAAGGTTTGACCCTTGACATCAAACGAGGAGAAGGATGAAAGTGATGAAGCATGCATCTTTTGCAAAGATTTATATGAACAATCTAAACCCAAGGAGAGTTGGATACCTTTACTGCAAAGGGTGGGCGGAGCGTGCTGCAATTCAGATGAACAAGATCAAACTTTTGTTTGTGATTTTTGTGCCTGACAAGTTTTACTCTTAAGGCATAACTTACATCATTGTTATTTGATGTAGAATTGATACAGATTCAAATTCTATAAGTATATGTCATATCCTGCACGTTTCCCTTTAATAAATAGTATTATTGCAAAGTTACAATGTGTTTTTAATTATTATTTCCTGTTACCGGTTTTGTCTGACCTGGTCGGACAAAACCGGAACATTGCACACTTCTAAAAAATGTGCTTTTATGATCTGAATTGCTATTGTTCGCGATTGAATGAATACTTTTTAACTTCACAAGGAATCAGTTTATCGTCTTAATGCAAATTTTGACTGTTTTGTTCACATAATGAATAACAATAAAAAAAAACCCGTTAGGGTTCCGGTTTTGTCCGACTTTCCCCTACATTAGTTCTCGCTTACAAAACTTGTTCAAATACAGACAGTCAGACAACGGATGTATATGTTTTAAAAGGTGCTGAACACAATTAGACTGTTTTTAGGAAACGTCTGTCTGTATGTGACAAAACTTTTGTGGGCGCTCTATCTAAAAAACTAATGCACGTCATTTAATAAAATTTTAGATTCAGTTAGAGCTTAATATAAATTTGTGCTGATTAGTTTTTGGTAAAAATAATCCAAAAGGTGGCGCTGCTATGCTACATTTTTCACGATAGCTATATCTAAAGAACTAATGCACAGAATTTCATCAAACTTCAGATTCAGTAAGACGTTGACATAAATTGTTGTTGATTAGGTTTTAGTGTACATTTCCCAACAGGTGACAATTCTATGCTACATTTTTCAGGATTTGCACGATTTTAGTAACTGTCATACCTCAAGAACTAGGGCACGGAATTTAATAAAAATTTTAATTTAGTTAGACCTTGATATAAATTGGTGCTGATTTGTCTTTGGTGTACGTGAAACCTGTATGAAATATAAGAAAGTTTTGGGATTGGCACATCCGACTAGTTTTATTATACCTTTATTGGTGTCATTCTTACTTTCTTCTATCTTTACAAGAATAAAGTATTGGATTCATGAATAATTTATACTTCCAGTTTTCGACGGATTTATGCGTTTTAGAAGGTCCTGAACACGATTTGATTGTTTTTAGAAAATGTATGTCTGTCTGTGTGTCAATTTGTGACAAATATTTTGTGGGCACTCTATCTTAAGAACTAATGCATGGAATTTAATCAAACTTTAGGTTCAGTTAGACCTTGATATAAATTGGTGCTGATTAGTTTTTGGTGTTAAGCGTCGAGAAGTGCAACAGGTGCATGAAATGAATATAAATTGTTAAAATGCCGATGCATTTAATGATTCTGATAATGATCACTATTTGTTAATGATTATTTGTAATATCTTAATTTTAAGTTGTATATTTACTCAAGTTTCATTTTTATTTGTGCAACTATTCTTCTCCATAGTCATTTGTATGTCATTCGTATTTTTTCGAAATTTAACCACATTGTGGGCATGGGAATAAGGATTTATTAGTTTTGAAGGGACAGACCTTGCAAAAGTTCTTGCACCCGATCCCACTTTTGTTAGAAGCAGTTTTGGGTGAGTGGTAATTTTGTATTTAAATTGATGAAACTATGAAGGAATACATTGTGAATGTTGTCCAATGTTAAAAACTGTCAGATTTTATTATGATAAAATCTGTTTGAAATCGTTTTATTTTTTGTATCAGACCTTTTTCTCCAAAAGAGGCATGAAAAATCAGTATGTGCGTGTTAAACAAGGATGCTGTATGCACAAAAATATATTGTGTTTGGAAATTTTAAATATGAAATAAAATATGCTCATATTCTTATCTATTTCAGGTATAAATGAAATTTGTTGGAATTTGAAGGACTACTTTCCATTTTCTGAAGTTATGTGGAGCTGTGTATCCCTGAAAATTATATTAATTTTTATTTCCAAATGAAATCCTATGAAAATGTCCAACATTTTAAAAGTGAATTATGTATTCACTTTCATTTTAAAGAACCTAAAAATTAAGTGATATATTATTTAAATTATTTTAAAAACTATTGAAGTTGTTTTTAATAAGATTGTGAGTTTTATGAAGTAAAATACTCTTTGAAACTGAAATAAATGATGAACTTTTGTCATTCTCCCTTTGATCTAATATTATTATGATAATACAAGGTACTTATAAAAATATTATATTAATTTTATTTCCAAATGAAATCTTATAAAAATAATCAATATTTGAGTCTTATAAGTGAATATTATTTTCATTTTGAAGAAACAAAAAGCATACTTATCTATTGTTTAAAGTATTAAAAAAATATTGAAGTTGTTTTAATATAGATTGCCTTTGTTATGAAGAAAATTTCTTTTTGTAACTGAAATAAATGATGAATTTTCTGAAATTCAATTTTCATATGTTCAAGAGTTTCTGACAGAGGTTTAAGAAAACTTTTTCTCAAGATCGCACATTGGGAAACAATAAGAAAAATCATTTCTGCATTATCCTTAACATATTTATTTTTGTTATTTTTAGTCTTTTGTAATATTATAAAAATAATATCAGGTGCTTTATAAATGCAAATAAGTCCAAGTTCTCTTTTTTTAAATCTAGTTTTTCTTCTTTATATATTTGTGTACTGTTACTTTGAATATATATATATATATATATATATATATAATATAAAACATTTAAAATTGAAAGTGCAAAGAATTCATTTTAAATTAAATTTTGTGTAAATTTAAATTTTATCACAATATTTGTCTTCGTGTATAGAAAAGGCCTTCAACTTCGAAAGATGTGCAGTGAATGGAACTTATATTAAATTAATTTTAAATAAATGGTGCCTTATTCTTATCTAATGAAGCTTTTCGTTGAAAGCGTACATTTATTAGTATAGGAAACATTTTCTGTGCAAATTCATTTTGGTTCATATCATTGTAATTCATAAAAAAAGTCTTTATGTTTTTCTAAACATTTAAATGTTTTCTCTATTTGAAATAAAAATTAGTAATTTTTAACACATTCAAAAGAAAAATGGTACATTAGTGAAAATATATTTACGCAAAATAAAAGATTTAAATAAGCATATTATTACTAACCTCCCCCCCCCCCCGCTTCCCAAAAATGTCTTTTATTTGCAAAGTATGTAATAAAGTATTTTCTCTAAAAAAGTATTTAAATATACATATCCGTATTCATTCTGAAGTAAAGCCTTTTGTTTGTGACATATGCACTAAAGGATATCCTCTGAAACGCGATTTACGTGTGCATATGCGTACTCATTCCAAAATAAAGCTTTTTATGTGCGAGGTATGCAATAAAGAATTTTCTTGGAAAAGTAGTTTCATTCAACACATGATTATGCATAAAGAAATAAAACCTTTTACTTGTGAAGTATGCAATAAAGAATTTTTTCATAGATCGAGTTTAAGTCGTCATGCAATTATTCATACCAAAGAAAAGCCCTTTATTTGTGAATTTTGCAATAAAAGATTTTCTCTGAAAGGTAATTTAAAACAACACATGCGTTTTCATACCCAAGAAAAAACTTTCATTTGCGAGATCTGTAATAAAGGATTTTCTCTGTCAGGCAATTTAAATCAGCACCTACGTACGCATACCAAAGAAAAGCCGTTTATTTGCGAGATCTGCAATACAGCATTTTGTTCGAAGAGTAATTTAAAAAGGCACTTACTTACTCATACGAAAGAAAAGCCCTTTATTTGTGAGTTATGCAACAAGAGATTTTCTTCTCAATCTTATTTAAAACAACATCAGCTTCTTCATACAGCAAATAGATCAAAGACATTTATTTGTGAAATATGCAAGAAAGGCTTTTTTCGGAAAGCCCACTTAGAGACGCACACATTAACTCATTCAAAAGAAAAGCCATTTCTGTGTGAAATATGTGATAGAAGATTTATCGGAAAAGGACATTTATTACTTCATCTTCGTACACATACCAAAGAGAAAGGTTTTGCTTGCGATGTCTGTAACAAAGCGTTCTCTCTAAAATCTTACTTAAATGTGCATCTTAATACTCATACAGAAGAATATTCTATTTTTTGCAGAGTATGCAGAAAAGGATTTTCTCGTAAATGTGATTTAAACAAGCATTATCTCTGTGTCCACAGTAACAAGAGGCCTTTTGTTTGTAAAATATGCAACGCGGGTTTTCCTGTGAAAAGTGTTTTAAATCAGCATCTGCGAACTCATTCAACAGAAAAACCATTTACTTGTGAAATGTGCAATAAAGGATTTAAAACTAAAAGTGTTTTATATAGGCATTATCGTGTCCATACTGAAGAGAAACCTTTTACATGTGAAATATGCAATAAAGGATTTCGCCATAAATTTATTTTAAATAAGCATTTACATCGACATGCTAAGTAAAAATCGTTTACTTGTGTACTATGTGGTAAAGGTTTTTCTTTTTAAATATACGTTATACAAACAGCTTCATATTAATAGAATTTAGGAATCTTTCAAATGTGAATAAAACTATTTTCTGTGAAAATAGAATTTTACTATTTACAGTAGAACGAAGGACTTCGAAGAATATAGATATTGTTATGAATTTTGTAAATATTTCATTCTTTTTAATTTATTTGATTTTATTATTGTGAAAATTGCAGTATTATTAATGTATTTCCTATTGAGCATCATGTAACTCAATGCTAAAGGCCTCAGGTGCTTTGCAAGAAAAACAACCTTACAGCATCGGTTTTATAATGGAGTTCTATTGGAAAATCGCCAAGGAATGGGTTTATCGCCAAGTTGGCGATGGTTTTGGCGACTTATTTTTGTCGCCAAATTTGGCGATATATCGCCAAATGTCGCCAAGTTGGCGACGGATTTGGCGACTTTTTTGTGCAACCCCCCCCACCACCCCTCGTCTGCCATTGCTGTAGTACGTACTTTCTTGGAGCTCCTGAACTTTTCAAAGTTTTTTTTGGTAATTATTCATCCGGCGATTTTGTTTTTTGCACATAATCCACACTAATATGTTATACATTAACTATGTTTAAATTATTTTGATTTATTTTATGTATAATTGTTAATTTCTGGACTTTGAAATTTTGTCACGTTGGCGTCAGGCCTATCTTGTTTATCAATCTTGTAATACTGTCAAATTAACATATAATATTTATTTATCTGGTCTATTTATTGATTTATATTGTAGTATATTAACATAGCTTACTTATTTAACACTGTAGAGAATATTAATAAGCTTGTTAGCTTACTTTTTGAAAGTTCGCCATTTATTGTTTACTTTTTGCGGAACTTTCATCTTTACTTTATTTCTACTTATTATGCATTAATATTCATGATTATAACACCTTAATTATATAATTTAGTATTCTAGTTGATTTACTTACCTTCTGATGTACTTTTCTAGTGGTAATCGTTGTTAATTTCTGTTTATTATTGTTTATTTTGAGACTTTGTGATTTGTAGTGGGCGGTTCACGTTGTTGATGACTCCATCTTGATTGTTAATTGTTAAGTTGAGTCGTTTTTGGCTGCAGGTTTAATTTCGTTCGCCGTGTAAGCCGTGTATTTTTTGGATTGGTTAGCGCTAGTGTGTTTTTATGACGTATGAAATTGGGATAACTTTATTTGAGAGGAGTTAGTTTACTGGTTGAGGTGTGTTGGTTGAGATATAGTTATTTGCTGTTAGTTACTTGATTAGAGTACTTGTTTGGTTTCCCTGATTTTTTCGACTATCACGTGGTGAGGTTGTTGTGTATTTCTGTTGTTGGTTGCTAGGGAACAGTGGGGTGGCTCATTGCTTGCTTGGAGAGTCGGATTGTTTGTTTGCTTTGCGTTCTTCTTATTGGTTGCTATAGTTACTGTAGTATTGTTGATTTTGTTGTTGCTAGGTAACTCTGGATAAGTCGGTTGTTTATTTGGTAATCGGATGATTATAGTAATTACTTTTAAATTTTTATTTGGAGCTTGATTATTCTGGGTTGTGCTCCCTGGTTGGGTCTAGATTTGAGTTTAGAGAATAGTTTTATTGTTATTAATTACTGGTGATTGTCTGCCTTTTTGGCTCAGCCGTTTATTATAATCATCGGCATTTTGGGATTTTGGACTCAGTCCTCCCATACATATATGCTGAAAGTTTGTTCATAGTGTGAATGCCCCTTCAGCAATCTCTGCTCATTTGAAGCCAATTTGTCATAGGGGTACTATTGTTGTTCCGTCTGTGAGCAAACGCTGGTGTGGGGTCTGGTCTCTGCATTGCCTCTCTATACGGATTGTTTTGGTCGGTAGGCTGTCAATTGGTTTACAGTATTGGTTAGTTGGTAACAGTTTGATTATAGTTCTTTAAAAGGTGATTGTTTTTGCTTAGGGAAACGATGTCCACGGCCGCTGAGAATACAGATGAGTGGATTGATGTAGTGAAGGATTTGGATCTTCCAGTTATGGTTCAGAGACTTACAGAAAGGATGCATACGTGGTTAGAGAATAATCGACAAAAACAAAATAAGGTTTCGGCAGGACTGATCTCGATGTATAAAAATATTGCAGGATATATACAAGAAAGGTCCTTGATGATTTTTAAAGAAAATGTAATATTGTCTACAAAACTGGAAGACAGAGTGGAACATGATAAGGTTTTGAGAGACATTGCGGAAAAGATCTCAGCTCCGGTGACCCAGGCAGAAGAGAAAGAACAGAGAAAGGATGAAAAACAAGTGACTAGGAGACGAGATGACCATGTGGTACTTGTGTCAAAATTGGATACAGAAACTGATTTGAATGATATAAGAAAGAATATAAAGGAGATATGTAATGCAGATGTAGATATTCCTACTCCGAGAGATGTGTTGACGACTCAGAAGGGTCAGATCATAATTAAAATGAAATCAAGGGAGGAAGCAGAATTGTTGAGAGAGGTACTTGATAAGGATGAGCCTCTACAATCCAGGGTAAAGATTAACATTCCGGTTAGAAGAAGAGAGAGGGTTCTCCTGCTTAGTGTAGACCCGGAGTTGGGTGAGGATGTGGTCACGGATTCAATACGAAGGGCCTTGGAGGAATCAGTTGTGGAGAAGGGTGTAGTAAGAGGACTATCGGAGAGATTGAAGAATCCGTCACTCGATAGGTCTACAAGAAATGCATTGATAGAGTTATATAGAGAAACACATTTGGATTTTGAGATTGTCAGAAAGATAAAAACTAAGATGGGAAAAGTAAATTGGCTTATCGATGTGGATGAGAAGGGAAGAGATTGGTTGATTAATCTTAAGAGAATTTGTGTGGACTTTGACAGATACCGAGTAGTCAATTACATAAATATAATTAGATGTTTCAATTGTCAGGCTTATGGGCACTATGCGAACTCATGTAAGGGAACATTGAAGTGTGCAAAATGTGCAGAGGAACATAGCACGAAAGATTGTAAATCAGATACAATTAGATGTGCAAATTGTTATTTTGAAGATCCTACAGTAGAGAGTGATCATAGAGCAGATAGTGAGTGCACAGTGCCCATCTTTTGTAAGATATAGGGAGAGTATTATGCCAATGGTACCCCCTCAACGTAGCTAAGGGCGACTCAGGGGCTGTTTCTGGGAACTCATTTATTAAGTGTCTGCAAATTAATATGCATCATTGTATGGATGCCAGTGATGCTTTGGTCACATATGTTTTAAAAAATGGTATTGACATTGTCTTTTGTCAGGATGTTTATGTCCAGTCGGGGGTTCCTATGGGGATTCCAACAGTCTGGCCTTCTTTTTCTTCATCTAACAATAATGCTTTTATTTTTATTACTAACATGGATTATGTTGCATTGCAGTCGCTGGTTTTGAGCAATGCAGTATTTATAGTTGTAAATGTAATTAATGAGAAACTTTTATTGGGTTCCCAATATTCGGCTCCGTCAGGCAATTTAGATACTGATTTGGAGGAGTGGAAAAATATTTTCCCTGATTTCTCCAGGGTCTTGGTTGCTGGAGATTTTAATGCTCATTTGATGACTCTTGGTTATACACGGCAAGATGTGAGAGGACAAATATTATTAGATCATTTAATGATGAATAACATGACAATTTTGAATGACTTAGACGCACCATGTTCCTTCATCCAGGGAGATCTTTCGGGAAGACCTGACTTAACAATCGGAGGAACTCTTATACAGGATATTATGGAAGATTGGTCAGTCGATACAAAAGAATTTTCATTTAGCGATCATAGATATATATCATTTAAATTAAATATAAGTCCAGTTTACAGAAATCAGTACAGATTTAAAACAAAGAACGGTAATTTTAAAAAATTTGATTTGTTATTTAAAAATAGACTAAATGATTGGAAGAAAAACTTTGATAATATTCAGAATACACAGGGATTGGATATATTTATGAAGAATTTCATTGATGATATTTTGGATATTCTTGAACATAGCTTTAGGAAGCGTAAACTTACTTACAAACCAAAAATCCATTGGTTCAATCAGGAAATTAAAATTGAAAGAAATAAAGTTACAGCAATGTATAAGAGATATAGAAAGAATTTAGAAAATGAGCAATTAAGAGAAGTTTATCTTTTACATAGAAATAAATATAAAAAGTTAGTTAGAGAAACCAAGAAAAGATCATGGATCAATTACTGTAGCGATACCCAAGATGCATATGGAGGATTGTATAAATATATTGCAGGCAAGAAACTCAATAATACGGACTTAATTTTTACCTCTCTTACGGACTCAGAGATATTTGACTCATATGATGAAGTTGCGGATCAATTAATGAGGGAACATTTCAGCATTGATCAAGTTCCACAAAATATTCATGATTATTCTTCAAAGGAAGAATTTGAGCTTAGTCCAACAACGGATATGATAACAATTAGAGAAATGAAGTATGCTCTCTCGAAGCAAGCTTTGAATAAAGCACCTGGATGGGAGAAGATTGACGCAGTAATAGTAAAACACATATGTAATACCTTTCCTGAGATAATGCTTAATATATATAACAAGTGTTTGAAACTAGGACACTTTCCTGGGAGCTGGAAAAAAGGCGTTGTAATATTTTTCCATAAGAAAAACAAAGATCCAAAAAATCCAAGATCATACAGACCAATAACATTATTACCGATAATGGGTAAATTATTGGAGAGGATAGTGAAACAGAGGGTCATGGTTACTTTGGAAAGTATTAATTACTTCAATAATAGTCAATATGGTTTTAGAGAGAAACGTTCTACAGTAAAGGCATTATTAGCTCTTAGGGAATGTACTAAGGACATTTTGATGGATTATAAGTACTGTGCCTTAACCTCATTGGATATTCAGGGAGCATTTGACTCCGCTGACTGGTTTATAATGAGTCATATTATAGAAAATCTTCCTGTGGCAACATATTTGAAATCAATGTTGAGAAACTATATTTCAGAAAGGTACATAGGGTTTAATTATGTGAATGGAATAAAGTGGTTCTTATTATTCCAAGGAAGTCCGCAGGGTTCTTGCCTCGGGCCGCTACTATGGTTGCTGATTGCCGATTTTATTCTTAAAGATTATTGTTTAATAAATAAATATATAATTTCATATGCGGATGACTACGTCATTTTGACAGGAGCAAACAACAGAAGAGAGTTGGAAGAGAGAATGAATGCTTTGATTCAATTATTTAGGAATATCACTGAAAAATACAAACTGAGACTGAGTACTGACAAGTGTGAGTCAATGCTTTTTGGAAAGTGTCAATTAGAAAACAGAAGACCAATTTTTAAAATTGATAACACTTCTATTACAGTCAAAGATGCAATCACCTATTTGGGATTTATAATTGATGGTAATTTCACATGGATGCAACATTTTGAGGTTATTAGAGAAAATATTAAAAGTTTTGTGGGCTCTATTGCAAGGACGTCAAGGAGAGACAAAGGACTTAAAGCAGACTACAGGAAGATATGGTACTTAACCGTTATTGAGAAACAAATATTATATGGATGCGAGGCGTGGGCTAGAGATATTAAGAAACCGGCAATTAAACGAATCAGTTCATGTCAGAGAACGGGGTTATTCAGTGTAATAAGAGCATATAGAAACACATCTACGGAAGCTCTCTGTGTATTGGCGGGAGTTCCACCAATACATCATAAGATTAAGGCGATTTTGGAGAAATATCAAGTTAGAAATGAAGATACTGAAATTTCCATTCAGAATACTATAATAAATAGGCATAAACTAATGGATAATCTGAGTTCTTATGACTATGTAAATTATACCATACAGCCAAACATACACATTATAAATTCGGTATCAAAAATGGAACAAATAGTCACTGTAGATTTTCCTGTAATCTATACTGATGGATCTAAAATGGATGGTGGAGTAGCTGCTGCATTTACAGTGTTTCACAAGAATAACTATATCTATGAAGAAAAACTTAGATTGCATGATCTTAATACGATTTTTCAGGCGGAGCTGCAAGCCATAAAACAAGCAGTGAAATGGACAGTTTTTAATAGATGTAGTAAAGCAAGGATATACACAGATTCATTGTCATCAGTAATGTCATTACAACAATTATTCCCCAAAAATACAATAATAAGAGATATCTATTTACTTTTATTGGATAATCCATGGATAAAACTTGAACTTGGCTGGATAAAGGCGCATGCGGGTCTGCAAGGAAATGAGATTGCAGATGACTTGGCAAAAAATGCTATTTTAAAAGACGATTACGATGAAAGAATTGAATTAGATTTTCCGGTTTCTGCAATCTCGAAATACCTTAAGGATAGAATGAATAAAGAATGGCAAGTTGAATGGTCAGAGTCCACTTTGGGCAGAGACACATATTTGGTGTTAAAATATATAAATACAGATTATGTATGTACAAGCCAGGTAGTGCAATATTTCATGACGGGACATGGTTCATTTCCAGCTTTTCTCTTTCGAATAAATAAATCACAATCAGATAAATGCCAATGTGGCATAAAGGGTGATGTAGTTCACTATATCTTTGGAAAATGCCCACTAATGCCGTGCTACTTTGATTTTAATTCAAATAAGACATTGAGAAAAAATCTGCAGGACGTATTTTTGAACTCAAAGAATTATGAAAGATTAAAAATAATTTATAACAAACTTAATAGTCTATATTCATTTATTAAGTATACATTTTGAACGTATTTATCTTATATTAACTTCAAGCATTCTAAAGGTTTTGAGTTGGATAAAGCATGATTTATAGACTGACTGTGACATAGTTGAAGATTTCTGCAATAACGTATATTGGTCATTTAATTGTATTTGGAACTGTTATATTTACTGATGATCTACATGAACATTGTACAGTGATTATTACTATTGTAGTAATTATCAACAATCAGTATTCTTTGCCTGAAGGGAGAATATTCTGTTCTGAATTAAAGTTTTTTGATGTTTGTTAGCAACAAGGTGGTATAAGTAATACAGTATATAGAGATGACTATCTGTTTTAAGGACATTATTTTCATGAACATTTGCTTTTAAAGACATTTTATTTTTATATACTGAACATTTTGGTGAACTTTACTGATCTTCTTAAGCATCATAGTTAAATGAAGTTGTTCAGGCACAATTATCACAACATTTGGTAATTTTGATCATTGGATGAAGAGAGCTGGTGGATTGTGATATACTCATGAAATCTTGATGAACATTTGTTTTATTAAAGGACATCATTTCTTCATGAACATTTGTTTTTAAAGACAATATATCTTTTCATAGTGAACTTTTTGGTGAAATTCAGTGTAATTTTTCTGTTATTCATAGTTAGTTTAGTAGTCACAGTAAGCTACTGTGATGATAGTTGCTGTAATATTTAGTTAATTTATTGATAATTTAGTTTTAGCTCACTATTTAAAAGCAGGCATGTTGCCAACTTTGCTTTTGATTTGTCCCAGTGTGGGATGATTTGTGAATATTTTCTTGAAAAACGCCGCTGATCATGCTTGATTCCTTGCGGAATCGCTGGATGGTGGGGGTGGTTTCCGCCAGGACATTTTCACTATAAACCTCGCGGTTAGTGTCCTGGCTGGTTGTTCTTGTGCAACCCCCCCTTATACCTTTACATTGGGATCCTTTCTCGCTTAGGTTCCCTATCGAAAGTTAAAGCACTTTCTGGTAATTTCTAGCATCTGAAGGCTCTGGAAAATTCTACAGTTATCTTTAAAGCCTATATAAGGGACATCCACCAGTTCAGTTCAGTTAGTTGTCTGTCAACTGCGATTGAATTCATACGAGAGGCTTTGCATTGAGAACTGTGTTTCTCGGATAGATTTTGTCGTTGATACGTCGTATTGAACGCATTGTTTCTGTGTGAAATTTTGCTGCGCTTTTATTGGATTTGCAGATTACTGAATATCTTGTAATTTTCAGAAGATATTTGTGATCGTATTGCACTGTTTTTAGTGAATAAAGCCTTTTTACTGTTCTTATATATTGGCATCAGTCCTTTCGAACCCCGAGCTCACAACATTTGGTGTCAGAAGTGGGGTTGAATGCCGATCACCAGAGCAATGGAGGGTGAACTGAAACAATTATTGGAGAAATTAGCTGCAAACCTTGGCGAGTTGAAAGAAGAAATGAAGAAAGATATGTCAGCGATGGATGAGAAAATGACTGCAAACCAGGCTGAAATGAAGGAAATGTCGGAAGAAATGAAGAAGGAAATGTCGGAAGAAATGAAGAAGGAAATGTCGGAAGAAATGAAGAAGGAAATGTCAGCGATAGATGAGAAAATGACTGCCAACCTTGGCGACTTAAAAGATGAAAAAGGATATGTCAACCAACCTTGGAGAGTTGAAAGACTTAATAGAGGATAAAATAACACCTTTAAATGAAAGAATCGACAGCGTGGAAAACAAATTTGAAGGAAGATTTCAGGAAATAGAAGAAAATGTTCAAATGACAGCCAAAACCGTAGAAGAAGTTCAAAAGATCTCCAAAACCGTAGAAGAAAGGATAGAGAGTGTAGAAAAGGAGTTGGAAAATGTGAAGAAACAAAAGATAACTGCCGAAAACTATCCCGAAGATGTGAAGTATCAAGCTATTCTTCCTCGGGCTTCTATTAAACTCTCGACCTATGACGGAAAATCCTCATGGCCAGTTTTTAAGACACAATTTGGGATCGTAGCGGACGCCAATGGATGGGATTCCCAGACAAAGGCTTGCCAGTTAGCTGCTTCTCTACGAGCTGATGCAGCCGACGTCCTACAGACTTTGCCTGCAAATGAACCGCTGGATTTTGAAACGCTCGTCAGTGCCTTAGAATTACGCTTTGGCGAGAAATGCATGAAGGAATATAGCAGACTCCAGCTCAAATCTCGACAGCAGAAATCCACTGAATCCCTGCAAGAGCTTGCTACGGATGTCGAGAGACTTTCACATCTTGCTTATCCTGACTGTCCGACTGAAATTAGAGAAAGCTTGGCTCTGCAGCATTTCATCGATGGTGTGCGTGACTTTGAGATCCAGAAACAACTCCGGATTGCAGATCTCAGTGACTTAAAAGGGGCTTTAGTTTATGCCCTGAAATTCGAGGCAGCCCAGCAAGCTACAAGAAAAGATAGGCACTTTGTGCGAGTAGCCAACATGCCTGAGACGTCGGATAGAGCTGTGGAGTGCTTACAGCAGCAGATGAATGACATAATGAGAAAGATGAACTCCTTAACCCCTTAATCGTCGCGCCCGAAAAGTGTAGGCTACTTTTTTAAAATTCAGATTGCTTGATTACCACCAGTTTTTTTTAAATAGAAATATTCGCCTTATTTAATAGGCAGATAAAATAATGCGAGAATAAAGCCAATTATACTATTTTAAAAAACTGGTGGTAATGAAACAATCTGAATAAAACAGGCGTAGCCTAGGCTGCCCGTGAATGTCTCGGGCACGACGATTAAGGGGTTAATGGCCAACAAACCTTACAGGAAGATCAAGTGCTGGAAATGCGATGAAGAAGGCCATATCCAAATCGACTGCCCAAGACGACCCAGCACCGAAGGTAATATCTCTCCCGCTAAAGGAGGAGCAGGAAAACTGATTAATGGCCATCTCGCGGGGCGGAGGTTGCCAGATTTTGAGAAGCCCCATTATCAAGTGTGTCAAATTTCTGCAAGAAGTTGCGGCGAGAACGGAGTTTTTATAGTCGGGCGTGTGAATGATTTGCCCTGTAATATGATCATCGATACAGGAGCCAATGTGACCATCATTCGGAAAGATCTAGCTCAGCGGCTAAAAGAAAAACTCCTCTGGACTCCGCCCCGTGTTATCCTTCAAACCGTGACCGGGGATATGATCGACATACATGGAAGAATGAAACTGAAAATAAAGTTTGGGAACGCCGCTTACCATCATACAGTCTATGTGGCCGATATTTCAGACCCTTTCATACTCGGACTGGACTTTTTAAAAGAGCATGGCTTTACACTGGACTTTAAGAATAATGAGTTACGCTCTGCTCAAGAAGATGTCACTATTTTCAAACTAGGAAATGAGTCTAAATCTATTCAACAGATCACAGCCAAGGCAGATGTTATCATCCCTCCTCGGACCGAAATGATGATACCTGGATTAACTGAGAACGAAAGAAGTTTTCAGTGTGGCTTGGTTGGATATCCTGAGAAGAGCCCAAAAGGAGTGCTAATAGCATCAGCGCTGGTAGATCTGTCGAGAGATGTCATACCTGTAAGAATTGTGAACGTAAGTGAAAAATCTAGAATTAACCAGAAAGGTGAAGTGCTTGCAACGTGTGCTCCAGTCACCTGTGTTTGCAAAGACCCGAGCTTGTCGTTGTCGGAGCCGCCTACAAGTTTAGCACCTGAAATTGGACGAAATGAGAATTTATCTCCTGAGCAGAGACATGCCGCAGAAAGACTGTTCCAGGAGTTTAAGGATGTGTTTTCACAAAACGAGGGTGATATAGGTCGCACTTCTCTGACACGTCATAGAATTGACACTGCCGACCATCCACCGATTAAACAGCATCCAAGACGCTTGCCGTTTGCAAAACAAGAAGAGGTTTCTAAGCTCTTACGAGAGATGCAGGATAGTGACATCATCGAACCGTCATCAAGTCCGTGGGCCTCTCCCATCGTGTTGGTCCGAAAGAAAGATGGCTCCACAAGATTTTGTGTGGATTATCGTAAACTTAACGATATCACGAAGAAGGACAGCTATCCTCTACCAAGAATAGACGACACGCTAGATACTCTTTCAGGGCATAAATGGTTTTCCACACTGGATTTGAAGAGTGGATATTGGCAAGTAGAGATCCATCCTGATGACAAAGAGAAGACCGCATTTACTACTGGACAAGGACTTTGGCAATTCAAAGTTATGCCGTTCGGGCTCTGCAATGCTCCAGCAACGTTCGAGCGCCTCATGGAGACAGTGTTAAAATGCCTGACTTTTGAATCTTGTCTCATCTACCTAGACGACGTCATCATTGGTGGCCGCACGTTTGAAGAACATCTAGAAAATATTCGAAAAGTGTTAACGAAGCTAAGAGCGGCGAATTTAAAGCTGAACCCTTTGAAATGCAAGTTCTTCCAACGGGAAGTAAATTATCTAGGACACATCATTTCAGCTGAAGGTGTTCGAAGAGATCCTGAAAATGTGTCCGCAGTAAAGAACTGGAAGCGTCCGGAAAATGTCCATCAGTTGCGAAGCTTTCTGGGACTATGCATTTATTACAGAAAGTTTGTCCAGGGGTTCTCCAACATCGCAAGACCATTGCATAGGCTCACTGAAAGCAAGCAGAAGTTTCTATGGACACAAGAATGCGAGAATTCCTTCCAGCGGCTGAAAGAAGCTCTCACATCCTCTCCAGTCCTTACCTAGCCGCACCCCGAGAAACAGTTCATTGTGGACACGGATGCCAGTCATGAAAGTGTCAGCGCTGTACTTTCCCAAGAAATAGATGGCCAAGAACGAGTTGTAACATACTGGAGCAAATGTTTATCGAAACCAGAGCGGAATTATTGCGTCACTCGTAAGGAGTTATTAGCTATAGTGAAAGCCATAGAACACTTCCATCACTATCTCTATGGCAGGAAATTTCTCCTTCGTACTGATCACGCATCCCTAACATGGCTGATGAATTTTAAGAACCCAGAGGGCCAAGTAGCCAGATGGATACAACGGCTCCAGGAATACGACTTTGACATCAGGCATCGCAAAGGCTCATCGTATGGTAACGCCGATGCCCTATCAAGAAGAGCGTGTCCCGAGAGCTGTCGCTATTGTTCCAGACCGGAGAGCAAGTATAATCCCGAATATGTCATACGCCAGACGAAGACTTCACTATTGACGCCACCAGATCCCTGGAGTGATGAGAAGATTCGAGAAGATCAAATGGCAGACTCTGAGATCAAACCAGTCTTGGAGTTATTAGAATCTTCTAGCACGAAGCCCAGTTGGAAAGACATCTCGACTTACAGTCCTACGACGAAGCAATACTGGGCTCTTTGGAACTCTCTCCACGTTAGGAATGGTGTCCTGTTCCGAAAATTCGAATCGGAAGATGGGAAGACATCTCCGTAGCAGTTGGTACTTCCTCGATCCCGAATACCAGAGGTCCTCAAGGAATTAGATGGCAGTCCCACTGGTGGCCATTTTGGAGTCATGAAAACATTACATAGAGTCCGATAGCGCTTCTTCTGGGGAAAAGCGAGAGCTGACGTCGAACGATGGTGCAAATCTTGCGATGCATGTGCAGCTCGAAAAGGACCAAAGAAACGTAGCCGAGGAAGACTACATCTCTACAATGTAGGAGCACCTTTCGAACGCATCGCCCTTGACATCCTAGGCCCTCTGCCAAGAAGTGCTGATGGCAACAAATACCTCCTTGTTGTCATGGACTACTTCACGAAATGGCCTGAAGTTTATGCCATCCCTGATCAAGAAGCTTCTACGGTTGCGGATGCCTTGGTACACCAGTGGATATCAAGGTATGGAGTCCCCCTTCAAATGCATTCTGACCAGGGGAGAAATTTCATCTCTGCTGTGATTGAGGGTCTCTGTCAACTTCTCGGAATGGACAAAACTAGGACGACGCCTTTACATCCACAATCGGATGGCATGGTTGAGAGATTTAATCGTACCATCCTCAACAATCTCTCACTGCTAGTCTCAAGAAACCAACAAGACTGGGACCAAAAACTTCCCTTGTTTCTTCTCGCCTACCGCAGCGCCGTCCATGAAACAACCGGCTATTCCCCGTCTCAGATGCTTTTCGGTCGTGATCTTCGTCTACCTTGTGATCTGATTTTTGGTCGCCCTCCAGATGCGCCTTCATCGCCAGAGGGATACGTGCAGAATCTCCAGGCACGATTTGAAGACGTCCACAACTTGGCTCGAGAGCAGATCAATATACAGACGTGTAAGATGAAGACCAGGTACGACACGAAAGCCACGGGACATCAATTCAAAGAAGGTGACAAGGTTTGGTTTTATAATCCGACTCGACGTAAAGGACTTTCTCCCAAACTGCAATCGCACTGGGACGGTCCTTATACAGTCCTAAACAGACTGAACGATGTCTTAATTCGGATCCGAAAGTCACCAAGTTCGAAGCCTAGAGTCGTTCATTACGACAGGCTGGCTCCATACTATGGCCATAGTACTTAGTTCATTGATTGTAAATAGTGTAATGTAAATAATGTAAATTAGTATGACCATGGTCTTGTATATAAGTTAATGTAATAATTTCTTTTGCTTAGCATTATCATTATTAATGTTATTATTATTTAAATACTTGTATGTAATGATGTCTATGCTTTAATTTAATTTATTTTTTTTTTAAAAATAAGTGTATATTTTGTATAATTCAGCATTATGAATGTGTTTAATTGTTATTTTCCATGTTTGCTTTAAGTGCTTTGAATAGTATAGCATTTGTTGGTAACGGGTTTGCTTTCCGATCAAAGGTTGAACTGCTCGGGACGTGCAGTCCTTGAGAGGGGGGGCAATGTTATGAATTTTGTAAATATTTCATTCTTTTTAATTTATTTGATTTTATTATTGTGAAAATTGCAGTATTATTAATGTATTTCCTATTGAGCATCATGTAACTCAATGCTAAAGGCCTCAGGTGCTTTGCAAGAAAAACAACCTTACAGCATCGGTTTTATAATGGAGTTCTATTGGAAAATCGCCAAGGAATGGGTTTATCGCCAAGTTGGCGATGGTTTTGGCGACTTATTTTTGTCGCCAAATTTGGTGATATATCGCCAAATGTCGCCAAGTTGGCGACGGATTTGGCGACTTTTTGTGCAACCCCCCCTTATACCTTTACATTGGGATCCTTTCTCGCTTAGGTTCCCTATCGAAAGTTAAAGCACTTTCTGGTAATTTCTAGCATCTGAAGGCTCTGGAAAATTCTACAGTTATCTTTAAAGCCTATATAAGGGACATCCACCAGTTCAGTTCAGTTAGTTGTCTGTCAACTGCGATTGAATTCATACGAGAGGCTTTGAATTGAGAACTGTGTTTCTCGGATAGATTTTGTCGTTGATACGTCGTATTGAACGCATTGTTTCTGTGTGAAATTTTGCTGCGCTTTTATTGGATTTGCAGATTACTGAATATCTTGTAATTTTCAGAAGATATTTGTGATCGTATTGCACTGTTTTTAGTGAATAAAGCCTTTTTATTGTTCTTATATATTGACATCAGTCTTTCGAACCCCAAGCTCACAACAATATAGCAGATTACATTGAATGATACCGCTAATAATTCGTGCCTAGAACTGTATTGAAAATTAGGCCTTCAAGTTAAATAATTTTTTCACCAGATTAATATCATAAAATGTTGGATGTAAGACTGTTAATTATTAAATGCTTGTTTTAAATGAACATTTTTTATGTATAACAATGAAAATGTTTTGAATTGTAGCATAAAATATGTACAATAAAGAATTTTCTCATAAATCATACGTTTGAAATTGCATCTTTTTATTTGCATTTTTTACTTTTGTAATATAAATTTTCATAAATAGCCAAGGAATATTTTAATCGAAAATTTCTAAAATTGCCATTGAAAATAAAAATCAAAGCTCACATTCAGTTAAAAATTTGCCATTGATAAAATACAAAATATGTAATTTCCATTTTTCAGACCTGTTGTATATACAAGATTTGATTTTCTTCAGGGGGCAGGGGAGTAAAGACTGAGAAGAGATGATCTCATGTGGGACTCTATAGAAATGGGCTGAATGTGCCCTTGATTAGATGAAAAGACGCTTTTATGGGGTCTCCTTATTCAATTTTATATTTAAAATTTTGCATGTTTTCAAAATCAGACAAATAATACTTTTTAGGGACTGCGTTAAACATTCCCCACCTCTTCAAATGCGAAGAAATCTGAAACATAGCCATAAAAATCAATTTTGGCAAAATAATATGTGAATGATGATACTTTAGCCAATAGTTTAAGAAGTCAGAACACATGTCTAAAACTTTTTAAGTATTTTAAAATACACCGAAATAAAAAGGGAAATTTGGAATCAATTAAACTTGCCATGTGAAATCGACTCATGAAGCTGATTTAAATTCACTCCGCGAGTTATCCATAACTTGAATCACCAAGGCTCCCAAACAACGATAATTTTAGTGTAACACTCTTGGCAATTGGCTAATTAATTTCAAATCTGGCTAATACTCTGATTTTCTTAGTGCAGTTCCTGTTTTTTCCTTCTTTTACCACCAAAGGCCTAAGTTTCTGTTTACCATGCCTAATTCCAGTCCTGAATATATCTAACGGTTTGTTAATTTGAAATAATTAATTGAACTATTTGGTTTTTGTTATATTCTATTAGTGTTACCTAAATATCTGACGGTGGATCAACATAATCCAAAACAATTTGATTACTTAATTTTTATAACATCCACCACCTTTGAAAAATTCTTCTTTTATATAACTTCCTCCTGTGTCTAGGGAGTAAATCCTATTCATTTGGCATTTAAAAATTTGCCATTGTTTAAAATTATGCAGTATTTTATAATCTTCATTTGTCATCCTGGGCTTGGGGCTATATGGCGACTAAATTTTAAAAAAATGTTCCTACTAAATAAAATCTTCGTTTTTTTTTTTTTTTTTTTTTTTTTTTTAAGAAAGAAATTCTGCTTTATATGTTATTTTATTGTAATAACTAGCTGACCTGCCCGGTTTTCCCGGGCCAAGGATAATAAAGTTAAGTATTCTTAAAAAATGTTACCGACATTTTTTCCGCGAGGGATTTATTATACTTGTAACCAAAAATCTTTCCAAGTGAACCTAGAGTTGGTGGAATAGCCTGATTATTTTACATCGTTAAACGAAAATCTGGATGGCAGTCTCAAAATGTAGTAAAAACAGAAAACATGAAAACGAATTAGAATACACGAAATCCCAGAGTATATCTATTCTCTAACGCTAATGAATACAGACCCGTTAAAACAGTCTTTCGACCTATCAGCATTACGGAACTCAATTTTCTGGCGCTATGATTTGGAAGAGATCAAGCCGCAGGCTGAAAAAGCGCGAGAGAATATTCTAGAATTGTTTCGAAAAAATCTGATTCCTTCGAACAAATAAGAAAAAAAAAATACTTAGGTTTTACCGAGTGTGGGCAGGATGCCAAGACAGAATTTTACATTGAAACTGAGATTAGCTTTTATATTTTGAGAAAGAATACTTTTTTGCCAGAAAACATAGGGAAATAAAAATAAAAAGATATAGGTTGTTATTTCAAGAGAATTAAAATATTTAGCTGGTGATATTTAAAGAATTAAATTTTAGGATGCGTTAATTTAATAAAATAAAAAGTGTGTAATTTTAACAGAAAAGCACTTAGAGCCATTTTTTTAAGAGAATGAATTTAGAATAAAACATTTTTAGCTAGGCGGGATTTTGACAATCTATATACTAGAACGAGAAAATAATTTAGAATAATGGGATTTAAACAGAATTATAGCTTTGATGAGGCCAACGGCGAAAACAATGAAAATTTGTTTCATACCCCCCCCCCCCGGTTGCGGATGCCTTGGTACACCAGTGGATATCAAGGTATGGAGTCCCCCTTCAAATGCATTCTGACCAGGGGAGAAATTTCATCTCTGCTGTGATTGAGGGTCTCTGTCAACTTCTCGGAATGGACAAAACTAGGACGACGCCTTTACATCCACAATCGGATGGCATGGTTGAGAGATTTAATCGTACCATCCTCAACAATCTCTCACTGCTAGTCTCAAGAAACCAACAAGACTGGGACCAAAAACTTCCCTTGTTTCTTCTCGCCTACCGCAGCGCCGTTCATGAAACAACCGGCTATTCCCCGTCTCAGATGCTTTTCGGTCGTGATCTTCGTCTACCTTGTGATCTGATTTTTGGTCGCCCTCCAGATGCGCCTTCATCGCCAGAGGGATACGTGCAGAATCTCCAGGCACGATTTGAAGACGTCCACAACTTGGCTCGAGAGCGGATCAATATACAGACGTGTAAGATGAAGACCAGGTACGACACGAAAGCCACGGGACATCAATTCAAAGAAGGTGACAAGGTTTGGTTTTATAATCCGACTCGACGTAAAGGACTTTCTCCCAAACTGCAATCGCACTGGGACGGTCCTTATACAGTCCTAAACAGACTGAACGATGTCTTAATTCGGATCCGAAAGTCACCAAGTTCGAAGCCTAGAGTCGTTCATTACGACAGGCTGGCTCCATACTATGGCCATAGTACTTAGTTCATTGATTGTAAATAGTGTAATGTAAATAATGTAAATTAGTATGACCATGGTCTTGTATATAAGTTAATGTAATAATTTCTTTTGCTTAGCATTATCATTATTAATGTTATTATTATTTAAATACTTGTATGTAATGATGTCTATGCTTTAATTTAATTTAATTTTTTTTAAAAAATAAGTGTATATTTTGTATAATTCAGCATTATGAATGTGTTTAATTGTTATTTTCCATGTTTGCTTTAAGTGCTTTGAATAGTATAGCATTTGTTGGTAACGGGTTTGCTTTCCGATCAAAGGTTGAACTGCTCGGGACGTGCAGTCCTTGAGAGGGGGGGCAATGTTATGAATTTTGTAAATATTTCATTCTTTTTAATTTATTTGATTTTATTATTGTGAAAATTGCAGTATTATTAATGTATTTCCTATTGAGCATCATGTAACTCAATGCTAAAGGCCTCAGGTGCTTTGCAAGAAAAACAACCTTACAGCATCGGTTTTATAATGGAGTTCTATTGGAAAATCGCCAAGGAATGGGTTTATCGCCAAGTTGGCGATGGTTTTGGCGACTTATTTTTGTCGCCAAATTTGGTGATATATCGCCAAATGTCGCCAAGTTGGCGACGGATTTGGCGACTTTTTGTGCAACCCCCCCTTATACCTTTACATTGGGATCCTTTCTCGCTTAGGTTCCCTATCGAAAGTTAAAGCACTTTCTGGTAATTTCTAGCATCTGAAGGCTCTGGAAAATTCTACAGTTATCTTTAAAGCCTATATAAGGGACATCCACCAGTTCAGTTCAGTTAGTTGTCTGTCAACTGCGATTGAATTCATACGAGAGGCTTTGCATTGAGAACTGTGTTTCTCGGATAGATTTTGTCGTTGATACGTCGTATTGAACGCATTGTTTCTGTGTGAAATTTTGCTGCGCTTTTATTGGATTTGCAGATTACTGAATATCTTGTAATTTTCAGAAGATATTTGTGATCGTATTGCACAGTTTTTAGTGAATAAAGCCTTTTTATTGTTCTTATATATTGGCATCAGTCCTTTCGAACCCCAAGCTCACAACAATATAGCAGATTACATTGAATGATACCGCTAATAATTCGTGCCTAGAACTGTATTGAAAATTAGGCCTTCAAGTTAAATAATTTTTTCACCAGATTAATATCATAAAATGTTGGATGTAAGACTGTTAATTATTAAATGCTTGTTTTAAATGAACATTTTTTATGTATAACAATGAAAATGTTTTGAATTGTAGCATAAAATATGTACAATAAAGAATTTTCTCATAAATAATACGTTTGAAATTGCATCTTTTTATTTGCATTTTTTACTTTTGTAATATAAATTTTCATAAATAGCCAAGGAATATTTTAATCGAAAATTTCTAAAATTGCCATTGAAAATAAAAATCAAAGCTCACATTCAGTTAAAAATTTGCCATTGATAAAATACAAAATATGTAATTTCCATTTTTCAGACCTGTTGTATATACAAGATTTGATTTTCTTCAGGGGACAGGGGAGTAAAGACTGAGAAGAGATGATCTCATGTGGGACTCTATAGAAATGGGCTGAATGTGCCCTTGATTAGATGAAAAGACGATTTTATGGGGTCTCCTTATTCAATTTTATATTTAAAATTTTGCATGTTTTCAAAATCAGACAAATAATACTTTTTAGGGACTGCGTTAAACATTCCCCACCTCTTCAAATGCAAAGAAATCTGAAACATAGCCATAAAAATCAATTTTGGCAAAATAATATGTGAATGATGATACTTTAGCCAATAGTTTAAGAAGTCAGAACACATGTCTAAAACTTTTTAAGTATTTTAAAATACACCGAAATAAAAAGGGAAATTTGGAATCAATTAAACTTGCCATGTGAAATCGACTCATGAAGCTGATTTAAGTTCACTCCGCGAGTTATCCATAACTTGAATCACCAAGGCTCCCAAACAACGATAATTTTAGTGTAACACTCTTGGCAATTGGCTAATTAATTTCAAATCTGGCTAATACTCTGATTTTCTTAGTGCAGTTCCTGTTTTTTCCTTCTTTTACCACCAAAGGCCTAAGTTTCTGTTTACCATGCCTAATTCCAGTCCTGAATATATCTAACGGTTTGTTAATTTGAAATAATTAATTGAACTATTTGGTTTTTGTTATATTCTATTAGTGTTACCTAAATATCTGACGGTGGATCAACATAATCCAAAACAATTTGATTACTTAATTTTTATAACATCCACCACCTTTGAAAAATTCTTCTTTTATATAACTTCCTCCTGTGTCTAGGGAGTAAATCCTATTCATTTGGCATTTAAAAATTTGCCATTGTTTAAAATTATGCAGTATTTTATAATCTTCATTTGTCATCCTGGGCTTGGGGCTACATGGCGACTAAATTTAAAAAAAATGTTCCTACTAAATAAAATCTTCGTTTTTTTTTTTTTTTTTTTTTTTTTTTTAAGAAAGAAATTCTGCTTTATATGTTATTTTATTGTAATAACTAGCTGACCTGCCCGGTTTTCCCGGGCCAAGGATAATAAAGTTAAGTATTCTTAAAAAATGTTACCGACATTTTTTCCGCGAGGGATTTATTATACTTGTAACCAAAAATCTTTCCAAGTGAACCTAGAGTTGGTGGAATAGCCTGATTATTTTACATCGTTAAACGAAAATCTGGATGGCAGTCTCAAAATGTAGTAAAAACGGAAAACATGAAAACGAATTAGAATACACGAAATCCCAGAGTATATCTATTCTCTAACGCTAATGAATACAGACCCGTTAAAACAGTCTTTCGACCTATCAGCATTACGGAACTCAATTTTCTGGCGCTATGATTTGGAAGAGATCAAGCCGCAGGCTGAAAAAGCGCGAGAGAATATTCTAGAATTGTTTCGAAAAAATCTGATTCCTTCGAACAAATAAGAAAAAAAAAATACTTAGGTTTTACCGAGTGTGGGCAGGATGCCAAGATAGAATTTTACATTGAAACTGAGATTAGCTTTTATATTTTGAGAAAGAATACTTTTTTGCCAGAAAACATAGGGAAATAAAAATAAAAAGATATAGGTTGTTATTTCAAGAGAATTAAAATATTTAGCTGGTGATATTTAAAGAATTAAATTTTAGGATGCGTTAATTTAATAAAATAAAAAGTGTGTAATTTTAACAGAAAAGCACTTAGAGCCATTTTTTTAAGAGAATGAATTTAGAATAAAACATTTTTAGCTAGGCGGGATTTTGACAATCTATATACTAGAACGAGAAAATAATTTAGAATAATGGGATTTAAACAGAATTATAGCTTTGATGAGGCCAACGGCGAAAACAATGAAAATTTGTTTCATACCCCCCCCCCCCCCCCCGAAAAAAAAGCTTAGCTGAACAGCAGCTCAGATACGTGACATAAAAAAAATAAGAATTTTCCTAAAATTAAAAAAAAAAAAATTCTAAAATTTTGAAATGACCAAGAATTACGCACAAAGCAACTGCCTTAAAAATTTTGGAAGAATAGAAATTAGAAAAAAAAAAATAGAGTAAAAGCATAACCTAAAATACATAAATTTTACATTAACACTTACTTTTTGCAAGTGTAAATAAATGAGAATACATCAAGATAAAAATAAGAAATAACTAACATAATAAATAATACTAATAACAATATAATATATAAAGAATTCAATATAATAAATAATAAAGATGGAAATTAATTCCATTGAAAAACTGAAGCTTCATATTTTCTAGTCCTCACTAAAACAGTCCTCTTTCGTTTCTATTTTGATTTGGGATTGACCCCACTCTAATCTATGGTGCCACACTTTTCGTGGTCACACTGGAGATTAGAGCTATTTTATTCCATGAGTGGAATATTTGTGATAAATACCTTATTGACACAGTCAGTAACTTTGTATATACCTTATTTATGTTCATACTATACTTCATGGTACATACACTATTTTGGTACCAAAATTGTAATATTCTCCAATTCATCATATATTGATATACCAAAATTCATCAACACTTTTGTAAACAGAATTCATTGTAAGCAATTCACTCAATCAATTTTCAATTTGTCAATATTTGTAAATAGAGTTCAATGTAAGCAGTTCACTCAATCAATTTTCAATTTGTCAACATTTTTGTAAATAGAGTTCTATTTTGTCTTACTAATAATATTTCTCAACATATTTCTAATATATTCTCTTAAAAAAATAATAACATTACCTGAAATTTAATAAATTTCTTCAAATAATAAATAATATCAACAAACTTCAATAGCTATTCTAGCAATCTATATCCCAATAAATATTATATTCCATATAAAATTCTTGGTTGAGAGGGAAAAAATACATAGCAAAATCTGTTTGTTTCCTTACTTGGAAAAGATAAGGAAATACTTTTTTTGCTAGCCGAATTGTGTATAAAAAAAATAACAATATATTATATTTCCAATACTAAATAATTTAGATGCCCAAATATTTAGATAGGAATCCCTCAACCAATAATTGTGAACAATAATATCTCTTTCAGATACTCCTCTTTTAACTACTAAATCTATGACATAATCGGGTATAGCTAATTACCAAAAATTTCAAGTGTAGAATCATATGCTTCTTTTTACACTTTTTTAAGTAAATAAGCAAAATAATAATAATAATAATAATAATAATAATAATAATAATAATAATAATAATAATAATAATAATAATAATAATAATAATAATAATAGTTGTTAGATAGATGACAAGGAACTGGAATATAAAGCTATTATATTTACACTATTGCAATCCTTATTTTTCAATTAATCTCTTAAAAAAAAACACTTCACTATAATATCACAATATCAACCTTTAGAATAATATAGAATATCAGCATTCAAGAATAATTCAAGACCTTTACTGTATTAAACAAAATAAATATAGCTAATGCGAATATATTAAATAATATAAATAATATGTTCTAAAAACTGTAATTATATAGAATGTTTAATTTAGATTTAATAGACTCAACAAAAATAAGTACCAAAACTAGTTGATCAGGCTAGAAGACACCTAGTAATGTTGAGAAGTTATTGTTTACATTTTAAAGTTAAATTGAATTACACAAGTACTATCCCTCTGTCGACCCAAGAATATACCTGGTAAAAAAAATTCATTTAATTTTAAAAAGTTTTTTTTTTTTTTTTTTTTTTTTTTTTTTTTTTAATTCTAGTTATTGTAAATAAAAACTTTTGGAAGAATTTAATATATTGTTTTTACTATTGTTTGGTGTTGTGAACTTGTATGTGAAGTTGTTTGTGTTGGTTTTTGTGTATTTTCATGAAATAATTTAATAAGTCATCTGGAAAATAATATGGTCGCGAATTGTTCCATGTTTCCAAATTAAGACCATTCATACCCTTCTGACACTAAAGCTATCACATAAGCAGCAATAATTTAAGGTTAAATCCATTTTTTGATGAACCCTAATTAAGCTCAAACTAGAACATACTCAATAAAATATTCCATTTAAAAATAAAAATTAATTTTAAAAATCTTATCTCAATATAAAACAAAAATCCTTTCCTTAAATGTTAAAATGTTTTTCTATAAATTTATTAAAATAATCACAAAATGTACCCAAGATATTGAAATAATTGCTTAATAGCATTGTTAGAACACACAATAATAAATTAATTTACAGTAAATAATAATAATAAACAACACAAAAATTGCTGCAATTAATCATCAAATTACATAAAAGATCTAATATTCTGTTATTTAAAATACAAACCATCAGTTCTTTCCAAATAGTTGAAAATGACTTTTTTTTTCCAACTAAAAAAGTCAATTCCATTATTACATCATTTTGCAAGTTGTCATGGTTTCAGAAGATTTTCTTTAGAGTGGAAAAAAAACCAATCGTCTGCTTAAAACGTAAAATGAAATTTAATCTCATTCATCTTTCGGTTACTTCTATTAGTATGAATATAAGAATATAGTCTAATTTCTTTATAGACCGGGAGGCGACAGTACAAACAATCACCTCATCGAGTTCACGGCTGAAATTCCAGAATTAGTTAAAACTCGATTCGCATATTAAAACGCAATCGGTCTGCCAAGTCACATCTTGGTGGAAAACACCTTAAAACCCAATTTTAGCGGTTGTCTCGTAGGTTTACCATTGTGTTTTCCCGCACCCAAAGGTATGAAAACATGGAGGACTTACCATGGCGAGGAAACAGCCCTGATCTCAATCCAATTGAAAATTTGTGGCGACGCGACGTTTGAAAATTCTTGTACGAAAAAAACGTCCATCCAATAAAAGACTACTTATTGAAGCTATAATTGATTCTTGGCACCATGTGATTACGAAAGATGAACTCCAAACACTCGTTCACTCGATGAAAAGACGCTGTGAAGCTGTCTTAAAAAATAAGGGTTATCCTAACTAAGTATTGTTTGTGTAAGTATCTTTCTATATTAAAAAAAAAGTTATCTGGAACTGAGCCAAAAACGAAATGTACCAATCAAATTCTGCGTAGATATTCCGGGTTAGTCTCATCGCTTTTTTACTAAGGACTTTTTTGAGGAGCTATTACCTTTTTTTCTAGCCATCCTACGGATTCGAAAATCATACCACCAGACGCGAAATATAACAAGCTTTCAGAAATTAAAAAAATTATCACGGTCGGACAATAAAAACACAAAAAATCCTTAAAAATCGAGTAAAAAATCTTTTATTGAAAAAGTAATTTTTTTATATTGTTGCCAATTTCTAAATAAGCGCAAAGGATTATGTTTTATCTCAAATAAAAAATGTATTTGTGCGAGACTATTAAAAACAATAATGAAAGTTTAAAATAATAATTAAATGATCACGAGTTGAAAGCTGGAAATAAAGAAAATTACGTCATAAAAATTGTGTTTACACAAGAATATTAAAAATAAAAAAGATGAATTAAATGAAAAAGCATTATAACCAGTTAAATGAAAAAGCATTATAACCTGATTACAGAAGATAGTCGGCGTTCGTGATATCATCATCATCATCATCTTTTTAAAACAGGATACATTACCAGGTTTTAAGAGGCTGTGAAATCAGAACGGGGGTTGGTGAGCGTAGCGAGCAGGGGGCAGAGCCCCCTAGTTACTTTAAAAAAATGCAAATCTAAGATAGATCTTACTATTAGTTGCATAAATTTTTTTGTAATACAGATATTGTAATACTGTTTTTATTATTACATTCTACATTAAATTACCTTCAATTTGATATATAAATATTTGTATTTAAGTAATAATTAATATATTCTGAAAGCACACAAAGTTGAAAAACATGAAACTTGCAAAAAATGTCCAAACTTTTGCCCACCACTGTATAATATCCCGGGATGTATGAGAGTATGTAAATAAAATGTTTGTATATCAATGAAAAATGAATGAAAGGAAAGAAAGATCACACAGGATTCAAGAAATATCACACAGAATTTTAGAAATATCACACACAAAAACTAACCTAAGAAATAAAAATAATTAAAGAGCTTAAATCCAAAATCCTCATGCTCGACTAAAGCCCAAGTGAAGAATTTTGGATGACATATTCAGGGTTTCTGAGTCAAGCACAAAAGTGAAAATTTGTGTCACTTACAAAGCGAGTCATTAAAAACTATTTAATTTTAAATTTTGATTTTTTTTAATTTAACTGTTCTTAATTAACTACGAATTTTATTAATTTTACAATACCTTTCTTAGTATTGAATAAATATATCATATTATTTTGTAAAGTGGTGCAAAATCCAAGAGAGATAAGTATTAGTTTCAACATAAAACAAATAAAATTAAAAGTAAAATAATTTAAATTTTTTACGAATCTTTAAATTTTCAGACTCAAGGTCCCACGCTTTGCTACGTTCCTAGTGGTTAACCGTGTATCCACAATTATTTTAGTGCTAAAATGTAAAATTGAGTTATATCTGTCTGTGTGTCTATACATCACTGTTGCCAGATGAGCGAGATTTTTTTTTTTTTAATTCTGCAGAATGCTACGACTTTCTGAAGAGAAATATTACCTTTATTTAAGGAAAGAATAAATAAAACTAAAATTACTGTTCAAAAATAGTGGTAGCATTCTGAATTAAGTAAAATCCCGCCAAACTGGTAACAGTGATATACATATCTTTCTTATGTTTGCCATCTCTAAGGTTGGTTGCAAGCGTGTTCGTGCAAAGTGCATTTTCAGTAAGCGTTTTCTAACAACTAAATTCAATAACAGGTAAAATGCCAAAGGCTTCGCGGGCCACAGATAAGCTGTTGGCGGGCCAGTCGTGGCCCGCGGGCCACGTGTTTGACATGCCTGCTTTACAGGGATACTGAAAAGAATTCCATTTTATTACGGTCTATGAAGAAAAATTGTTTGCAGTTTATTTTAATAATGTTTCACTATTTCAAACATATTGAAATTGATTTATATCACTAGCGTGAATTACAATTGTAAGTAATAGTAAGTAATAGTAATTATAAGTATAGTAAGCTTCTTAAGAAGCTTACTATAGAATATTGTTGTATAGCTTTCATCAATCCTTTACAGGGACACACAAAAGCATTCGGTTAAAATACTGCTTATTAATAATAATTGCTGGGAATACTTTTTCAGTTGCTGAACGAGTTTTTAAATGTAACTCATTTTTTGTCTATTACTTGGTGTGTATAAATTGTATAGATTGTATACAGGGCAGCACGAAAGTTCTCGAGTACATTTAAATTGATTGTCGGAAATTCCAGAAGGTAAATTTTAAACTCTGCTACGGGTTTCCTAACTGAACTAAATTTTAGCATTCTATTTAGTATATGTAAAAATCTATAGATCATATACAGGGCTGCACAAAAGAGCTCGGATATTTTTCCAAAAAATTTTTTGTAATTCCTGCAATTGAATTTTTAAATATGTTATGCGTTTTCAAAATTATTTAATTAGATATCATCTTACACCTTACGGTAAAGATTTGCAAAATTATTTTGGAAGTGTTGGAAAGTGTGACATACTGTATGTTTGACACATGATTTTTCACTCTTGTTTAATATTCACGTGTAAAAATATTTTTCAATTGCAAAGTGTTTGGATATATTATTAAAATCTGGCAACAGTAGATAAAGTGGGGAACAGGTTGGTTGCAGTGATGAACGTAGAAGAAATCTAGGTAAATGGTTGCAGTATAACTATAATATCTAGAAAACAAAGTGTGGCAATCCACCAGCTAAAAAGTGATAAAAAATTGTATCCCTTAAATGTTGAACGATGCTGAACGATAAATGTCAATCGCAGCGACATCTGGTTGTTCAAAAGTAAACATTGTATAAGGATTCGATTGAGAAAGCTTTTTGGCCAGTGAAGAGCTAGCAGATGTCGCTGCGATTAATATTTGTCATTCAGCATCATTCAACATTTATTGGATTCCATTTTTTAACATTTTTTAAAATATTACTAGAATAGCCGGTTGCCACACTACATCTTCTAGACGCTATACTATAAGCTGAGAAAGTGAAAAGGTTGCAGTAAATCAAATTTCGATAGAAGGTACAGAGAAAACTGGGAGATTTGTGTCTGCTGGTTAATAGAAGCTACTGAAAAAAGAACTCCAAAACTTAGAAGCAATAGCGACCTGGTGAGCATCTCTAGTGAACACCAAAGAAAAAAAACCTCACTGGATGCTATGACAAAGACGTTTGTCATATATCTTGCTTTCAGTTCAAACCCCCCCCCCCCCCTCAAAATTTTAACAAGTTAACATAAGCTTTTCCATTCCTCTTCCAACATCTAGCATACATGTATTGATTGCATGCTTTCCCCCCCCCCCCCCAAAATAGAGATAAAAAAAAAAAAATAAATTCATAAAGATTCATTCATTCATTCCCCCCCCCAAATAAATAAATAATTATAAATAATTAAAAATAATAAACAATTATAGTTTATAGATTTTAAATGTCTGTAATCCCCCCCCCCCCAAAAAAAAAATTCAATATGTTAACTAAAACCTATTTCTGATTTAATTTAGATAACGAATCTACTTTCTTCATTCTAAAATGCAAGTCACTCGCATGCATCAGAAACCTCTCTGTCCTTAACTTTGCGGTTATGCTAAAAATAAGTTACAAATGTTCACATATTTCTAATTCAACCGTTTCCTTCTCATGAAATCAAATGTGCATCTGTCTTAAAAAATTAGACAAAATATATAAGCAGCTGTGCTCTACTTATTAATGTAATGTAACGTATAACCGATATTCTTTATGCAAGCATTAGCACTTCTCATCCGCTCTCAAAAGAATTAATTAAAAAGATTAAAACTGTAATATGCAAGCTCATGTCTTTCACACCCTGTTATTAGATTCGAGTCATAAGTAACCGTTAATTGCAGCTGTCTTTTAGCAAAATCAAACGCCAATCCCAAAATTATTTTCTTTTCTTTTTCCTTTTCTGTCTCCATGAAAGAATCCTTACAACCCTTCCCCCCATTCTAAAATGAATGCATTATCATAGACAGAATCTAGCATTTATCGTTTTTTCCCATACGCTTCCGACCGCAGTCTCCAAAAACTCCCTCGCCAAGTACTGGCGATTTTATCATGTTTTCCGCGCCAACACCCGTACATGTAACTTTTAGAACATGATCACTTCGGCCGTTTGTCTTGACCAGAGATGCTGTAGAAAAACTTTGTCTTCATTTTTGTGGAGTACCTCCCCTTGCGCTTTCATCTATGTGTTCTTCATGCATAATTCTATTCTTGTCTATTGGTTCCAAATAAATCACCTTCATCGCTAATTATGCTTCTTCTATGTGCTCGTGGTCAACTGCATTACTTCTTGTGCTGTCAAACAACCGTTTACACATAACCATCGACATTTTGGGATTATAAATTTTTAATGTGACAGTCACCGAAAGATTTTCTTCTTCATAAAGATCTGAGAAACCTTCTTCATAAAAAATCTGGTGCGTCTTCGCCGATGTCTCTACCTAGAGACCACCTTCTTCCAACAAGGGGAGGTACTCAGGCACCGTACATCACTGCTTGAACATTTTTTTCCGTCACAAAATCTCACCCTCCGTGTTCCTGATAGATACGCTTCGCTCATCGCAACGGTGTTTTTTTTCTCCTGCCTCCGCGCGTCACCCCCCCCCCCATCTCTTCGCAGCGCGATGTACCTGACTCCGGCCTCGCTTCTATTGGAATTCGTCATCACAGCCCTCCCACCTGCCATGCTGGATCGCTTTTCTACCGGGAGTCCTTCTCCACCCCCTCATCTCTGCTGACAACCTGCTCTTTCTGGAAGTGCTACCCCCGCACCCCCTTCGCCGGATTCAAGACAGTCGGACTATAATGCTTTTCTCCGTAGCTGGAATTCTCTCGCCGATCCTCATCTCTTCTAACTCAAGACATGAATGCAATATTGTGGTGTTCCCCCCAGTGCTTTCCCCGCATCTAAAAGTGTCTGTGTGTTGTGCGAAAATTGTGTTTAAAAAAAAAGTGTGGTTCGTTGAAAACCACAAGTGTTTCGTTGCATTATAAGTGTTAAGTTCCATAAAATCAAGGATCCTCCTCTTCCCTCCATCTGCGTGTGCGATCTGTGGTATGCGATTTTTTTTTATTTTATCAAAATGATATCACCCTACAAATTTCATCCGTATTGCTACTCATAATGCTACTAAATTATTTGTGCCTTCAAGTGCTTCAATGCCGTTGAATGTGTTACGTGTATTCTGTATGTGTTTCAAAATAGTGGTCCAAAATTAAAATTCCAGTGCTATATTTCTAACAGTGTTACTAAAAGTAATCCGTGTGAGTTTCATCCAAAGAAATTTCTTCAACATTAGTGCTTCAGAAAAGTGCCATTTCTTCAAAAAAAAAAAAAACTACTGTGGTGATCGTAATTTTCCGGTGTGTGTCAAGTACGTAAATAGTATACTGGCTTTGATTAAAGTACACATTTCAACCTTCATACTTCTCTTGTAATATAATTAATTTTTTTTCTCTACCAGTCAGTAGTGAATTTTATTTGGTTAAATTATTGCATTTCTATTCTTAAAAGAATATATTTAATAACAGAGTTTTTGTTATGTTCTTTTTGTGTTTGCCTTTTACCAAATCCTTCTTAATTAAATATTCAGGTTGAAATTAAGTTAATTTAATTTTTGAACTTTCTCATCAAATCATATAAATATGATTATTTTATCTTGCATTTTTTTTTTAGTTGTAAAATATGATATTTTTTTTATGAATATTTAAGGCAAGATTGTTTTTTTTAAGGTGTTTTGGATACAAATATTAATCTGAGTTTTTAATTTTTAGTAAACCAGTTTAAAAAAAAAAAAATAACTTAAATTGTCTTGCAATATTGGTTTCATTTTTTTTTTAAAAATGAATAAAAGAAATGTTACGTTTCATTCTTAACAATTTAAATAATTTGCATGAATTTTTTCTTTTATTCTTGTATTGATAAATCCCAGGTAAGATCTTTGTTAGTATTTCATGTTATACAAATTGATTTTAATGTTATAAAAAAAAGGATATATTTTTTTCCTCTATTTTTCTCTCATTCATCGCTGTTTCTTTTTAAAAATGAATTAAAAAAATGAGCGTTAGGGATCTATACGCTAAAAAGAAACAGTGATCAGTCATTATTATTTATTATGATATAAATCCAGTTTACATTTTTCTTTCATGTTATATTTATTATCTGCTAGTGTATATTGATATTTGTTTTAGTTATTTTATTGTGCATGCAGTGTTTCCTTGAATTTCATAGATTAGTTAATAGTATTTTTGGCCACCATGGCTTCTCGGCAAATACCAATTAACTTACCTACCTTTGACGGTGATCATGAATCACTCAAATTCTTTTTCGACCAAGTACGGTCTGTTAGTCAAATAAATAAATACAGCCCGCAAGCAACAATTGCTTTGCTGAAAAGTAAATTAAGTGGTCCTGCATTAAAATATTTAACACAGAACCCTGATTTATTAATCTCAAATGACATAAATGTAATCGAAAGAGAATTTTCTAATTTTTCCCCCCCTAGCAAGTCACAGGTAGCAGTCGAACTTGCAAACTTAACGCTCTTACCCGCAGAAACCATTAAAAACTTTGCCCATAGGCTTAATGTTCTGGCTGCAACAGTTTATTCGGACATTCAAGACGCCAATGCGCGTGACAAAATTAAGTACATGAAATTCCTGGAAACCATTCCATCCAATTTACGAATTAAAATCCAAGAGGAAGGAATTACAGAGTACCAACCCGCAGTTTTGAGGGCCCAGGCGCTACAAGATATTTTGTACGGAGAAAAAATTTTGCATGCTCACCCCACCCCTTCCCCAACTGATTCAATATTTGCCGACCAGCTGAAGCAGCTAACCGAGAAAATAAACGCCCTTTCTGTAAATACCCAAACACAACCAGAAATTAAAGAAGACGCGGCAACTTACAAAACTAAATTTGCTGGCATGCACAACAAACGGAAATTTCAAAATCGCAATTTTAACAAACGCCACTCTCCACATAAATCTTACAACAAATTTAACCGCACTACTTGCCAACTATGTTTCAAAAGTGGTCACGAAGCGCAAGCATGTTTTAAGTGGAAACGCTTAAATACACAAAGACGAGGACAATTTCACAACAACAACAATCGACAACAGGAAAACTATGTCAGAGGTGTAATTTTGCTGATGGCTTTGCACCTCACCCCACTACTGATTACACATCAGCCAGTTTTTTCCCAGATCCGTCCTTACCAAAAATTTCACTTAACAGACTAGTAAACTCTGTAAGCACAAAAACATGTGATATTGTAAAAATTTCTAAGCATGAAACGACACAAACAAACACAGAACAATATGATGACACTACTACAAAAATTATTTACAATGTCATTAAAGACTCAACATCACTCCCCCTTGTAAAGGCCTCAATTGCAAAAAAAGATATTACTCTACTTTGCGATACAGGAAGTACTATTTCGTTACTATCACAGTCTTTATTTGATGAATTAAAAACAATTTAAAAATATAAGAGATTATCAACTGGTGTTGTCATCAAAACAGTCAATTCTGATGTAGATTTTTCCGCATGTATTAGAACCTCCATTAAATTACAGCACAAAAACTTTAACCATCACTTCTATATTGTAGACATACCAGATTCATCTAGTTTTCAAGGTATTATTGGCTATGATTTCATCAAACGATTCAATATTGTTGTAAACACAGTCAAAAACATTATCCATATTGACAACACTTTATCGATTCCTTTGGTAAACAAACAAACTACTCCATCTTCTGAGATAAACCAATGTAGTACACAACCCACCTCCTTCAAAAATCAAATAGTAGCTTTGACTCGTAGAGTTTCCTTAAACCCTCAGGAACAAAAATGGATTTCAGTTTTCACAGATTCTATTAGCACAGATAAAGATTATTTATTTCAATACAATTCACCCGTTGACAACTTAATAGGATTTGATGCTATATTAAAATCAAAAAATCCAAAGCGAAAAAGAAAAATTCCACAACAATATACATTTTTCCTGATTTCGGTTAAAAACAATTCTGATAATCCCATTCACCTTCAAAAAAAAGCTAAAATAGGTCAACTTTTTGAGGTCGAGGAAATAATTGAGTACTCCCCAGATAAAATTAGTCAAGACAACTCAGATCAACAATTTTTAAATCTCATTCAAGCTTCTAAAGACATTCTCAAAAAAAAAAAAGAAGACTTATCTGCAACTGATTTCAATCTTGAACACTTACCATCCAATGAGGCTGAAATTCTAAAAGAAATGTTACTCAAATATTACCCTGTATTTTCAAAATCTCTAAATACACTTGGGCATACAGATAAAATTATTCCAGATTTGAAATTCATTAATGACTATCCTATAAAAACACTTCCTTTTCCAATACCTCAGGCATTACAAAAAGATGCATTAGATCAAATTAATCAATTACTTGAAGCTGGAATTATACAAAGACATTGCTCCGAATGGTCTTGTCCTATGTTACTTGTTAGAAAAAAACCAGATGGTACTGGTAAACAAAAACTTCGCCTCGCACTTGACCTTCGAATGTTAAACACTGTAATTCAAGGCTCATCTTACCCACTACCAAAAATTCAAAACATCATCGCTAATCTCTCTTCTTACACATTCTTTACAACACTCGACTTTCATCAAGCATACCATCAAATTAACTTACCAGAAAAATTTCACAATCAACTAACTTTTACCACCATGTTTGGATCTTTTTCCTACCGCAGACTTGTCTTTGGTTTAAAGACAAGTGCCTCAATCTTTCAAGCTCTAATGGACTCTTTAATTGACGAACTACACCTACAAGGTGTGTATACGTATCAAGATGACTTTATTATAGGTGCGAATTCTTTTGATGAAATGTGTTCTAAACTCGACAAAATTTTTAACCTCCTTTCCAAGTACAATCTCACTCTTTCACCTAATAAATGCAACTTTCATCAAACAAAAGTCAACTACTTAGGTTTTCAAATAGAAAATCATTGTATTTCACCAATCCATTCTAACATTGTAAAAATAACTTCATTTCCTACACCAACTACAAAAAGACAACTAAAAAGGCTTATTGGTTTGATAACTTTCTATAAATCATTAATTCCAACATTTAACAAACTATCGCAACCACTTATTGATTTAACTACTCCTAAAACTAAATTCATCTGGACAGAAAAACATCAGGACATACTTAAAACAATACAGAAAATTTTCTTCGGTTCACCCATGGTTAGGTTACCAGATTGGAATAAGAATTTTTATTTGAATACAGATGCATCTAACATTGCCATCTCTGGCGTTTTAATGCAAGAACATAATGGAAATCTTCTACCAGTAGCATACTTTTCTAAATCCTTAAATTCCTCTGAAAAAAAATATCCTGCTTTAAAACTAGAACTCATGGCAATTTACAAATCTGTTATTGCATTCAAATACTACTTATACAACAGAAAATTTCTAATCTTGTCAGATAGCAAACCTCTAAAAAAATACAAAAAGACTACAAACCCAGCAGACATAACCACCCGTTGGCTAATTGACCTTTCAGAATATTCATATGATTTTGAACACATTCCAGGATCTTCAAATGTTTTAGCAGATTATTTCTCTCGCTGTAATTTTGACAACAACCAAGAAAATTTACTAACCAATCCTAACCTTATCCATGATCCTCAACCACTTCCAATAGTCGATCATGAAACACCTGATATTTGTAAATCTGTTAATAACAACAATTGTCATGTTAATTTTCTCATCTCAGGTGAACGAACAAAACGAGACCCATTATTGGAGATATCAAATCAAACTTTTTGCACTGAACAACAAAAAGACCCTACCTTAGCTAGTATTTATGATCATATATTACAAAATGGACCTTCTTCAAAATTTCCGAATTACTTCATACATCCTGATTCTAAAATATTAATGTTCAAAAAGGAAGATATCATAAATAATACTTTCTCATATCACATTGTAGTTCCTGATTCACTTAAAAGTAAAGTTTTAACTATATCCCATCTGTCACACTTTGGTATGGCCAAAACTTATGAATTTCTTACATCCAAATATTTTTGGAAAGGCATCTATGTAGATACACTCAACTTTGTAGCTTCATGTGTCAAATGTTTACAGGCCAAACACCATAACACTCCACCCGCACCTCTTCAACCTACATACACACTAAGATATCCTGGTCATACAGTCAGTACTGATTTACTTGGTCCTTTCTCAAACAATAAACATGTTTTAACTGTAACCGATCACTTCTCAAGACACATTGAACTCTATCCTCTCACTGATACTTCTGCACCCAAAGTTGTAAAATGCTTATTTAGTTATATAACTACCTATGGGAGACCCGTCTGTATTTTGTCAGATTTAGGCCCACAATATACTTCTCACATCTATAATGCATTTAATGATGCTCTTGGCATAAAAATACATCACAGTTCGGTCTCGCACCCACAATCTAACAGTATTGCCGAGCGAATTAACAAGTCTATTAAATATTCTGTTACCACATTACTACAAGAAGGACACTCTTTTGAAAATGCTCTATTTATTCATAAGTCACTTTATAATGGTTCGACACACTCTTCTACACTATTTTCACCTAACTTACTTCACTTTGGTCGTGAACTTTCATTAATTTTTGACACATATTATCATAGTACCAACCAAGCATTTCTAGATAAACATGTTAAAGTTTATAAATTACTAGATGACTTAAACAAAATATATGACAAAGCATATAACAACATTAAAACTGCTCAAGATAGACGTTACAAAATTCACAGTCGAAAAGCTAAATTAAGAAATATATGTTTAAAAGATATTGTTTATTTAAAATCAGTCGACAAATTTAAACCTAAATATACCGGTCCATATATTGTAACATTTAAACACTCTCCTGTTTCATTTTCAATTAAAAGATTATATGCTCATGATGATACTGCATTTAGGGTACATATTGATAGACTTCTTCTAGCACCACCTCGATATGGACATTTATGTGATCCTGCAAGTCATGTTATAAATAATAATTCTTCTAACACCATTCTCGCCCCTCGCTACAATTTAAGAAAAAGATAATTTGTAACAAATTAAAAAAAATAATAATAATAAAATTTAAAAAAAAAAAAAAAAAAAAAAAAAAAAAACTTTTAAATTTTTAATAGGATCTGATACTAAGTGTTTTATCCCTGGCCAGGATTCTACGTATACTGTGCATAACTTGTCTTCACCTGACTTCACGGCTGGTCCATGTCTTCTTGTGAAGACCACTTTTACACAATATTTTGTATCGGGTAACACCATTCTTTTAATTTGTCATTCAATTTTATAAACAGTAGATAAATATAATCTTTTCACATTTTTTTTCTCTCACACTTTAAACTTTCATTCATACTGAATACAACATTACAAATATTTTAAATAAATAACTCTTTAAACAAATAAGGGTTTTTAAATTAAAAAAAAAAAAAAAAAAAAAAGTTCTCTTAAACAAACTTAAAGCATTTACTTACATGACTTGTACAGTTTCACTTCACCACACCCGATTATGACATATTTTAGGTCTCTCAACACTCTAGGACTGTCAATACATTAGGATTTACATGAGATACACTTGTATCTGTTTTTTTTTTTTTTACTAATTCTTCCCCTTCAGGCTAGTGGTACCGTTCTAAATTTTTGCCCTTAGGTTACCACCCCTCACCAGATTGTGTTTAGAGAGACAATTGTGATTTAGTTTACTAATTCACAATATTCCCTTTTCCCAAAAGTATATGTGTTCCCGAATCGTGCTCCTGTGTGGGGATCAGTGCGATCTTCATTGGGGAGCAGGGAGTTCATGTTGTAATGATGTGGACTCTCATCACTGCCCTCCTCACCTAGGTCGTAAGGCCCTAAGCCTGAGACATCACACTTGTCATGCATTGACAAGATTAAGGGCGGTCCCTTTTTATGGGCGTGCCATATGCACCTCTTTTTTTTACCGTCCTGTGCTTGCACGAATTTTAAAACTTTTTCAAACAACTTTTCAGTACACTACACTTGAGTTAATCCATTTTCACTTTTTCATATAATTCAAGTTAATTTTTAAGGATATATGTTTATGTTATGTGTTATTTGTGTTTATTTTTTTTAATTGTTTTCATTTGTGTTTCATATTATACTTAAGTAGTAATTATAGTATTTAAGTGCAATAAATTGAGAAAATGAGTACTGTTTTGTGCTCAGTTATCATTAGACATGTCTAGTTAAATAGTAACTTTTTAAAGCTGGTACCAGACAGAAAGAAAAAGAACAAAACAGAAAGTAAAAGGACGAAGATATAAAAAAAAAATCTTCGAAGGTAGTGCACTATGTTTTATATTTTATGGCCTGACGTTACGAACTATTGAGGTAACAAAATCCTTTATACTGTTGCAACTCATATAATTTACAAGTATTTTGTGTTATATTATGTATGTATTATTTTAAGCTTGGGGAGAGTATAATTGTATTGTATGTATTTTTTTTTAAACTGTACTGTAAACAGTACAGCTTTTCTGGTCAATGGGGTGATATATATGACAAAGACGTTTGTCATATATCTTGCTTTCAGTTCAACCCCCCCCCCTCAAAATTTTAACAAGTTAACATAAGCTTTTCCATTCCTCTTCCAACATCTAGCATACATGTATTGATTGCATGCTTTCCCCCCCAAAAAAAATAGAGATAAAAAAAAAAAAAAAAATAAATTCATAAAGATTCATTCATTCCCCCCCCCCCAAATAAATAAATAATTATAAATAATTAAAAATAATAAACAATTATAGTTTATAGATTTTAAATGTCTGTAATACCCCCCCAAAAAAAATTCAATATGTTAACTAAAACCTATTTCTGATTTAATTTAGATAACGAATCTACTTTCTTCATTCTAAAATGCAAGTCACTCGCATGCATCAGAAACCTCTCTGTCCTTAACTTTGCGGTTATGCTAAAAATAAGTTACAAATGTTCACATATTTCTAATTCAACCGTTTCCTTCTCATGAAATCAAATGTGCATCTGTCTTAAAAAATTAGACAAAATATATAAGCAGCTGTGCTCTACTTATTAATGTAATATAACGTATAACCGATATTCTTTATGCAAGCATTAGCACTTCTCATCCGCTCTCAAAAGAATTAATTAAAAAGATTAAAACTGTAATATGCAAGCTCATGTCTTTCACACCCTGTTATTAGATTCGAGTCATAAGTAACCGTTAATTGCAGCTGTCTTTTAGCAAAATCAAACGCCAATCCCAAAATTATTTTCTTTTCTTTTTCCTTTTCTGTCTCCATGAAAGAATCCTTACAACCCTTCCCCCCATTCTCAAATGAATGCATTATCATAGACAGAATCTAGCATTTATCGTTTTTTCCCATACGCTTCCGACCGCAGTCTCCAAAAACTCCCTCGCCAAGTACTGGCGATTTTATCATGTTTTCCGCGCCAACACCCGTACATGTAACTTTTAGAACATGATCACTTCGGCCGTTTGTCTTGACCAGAGATGCTGTAGAAAAACTTTGTCTTCATTTTTGTGGAGTACCTCCCCTTGCGCTTTCATCTATGTGTTCTTCATGCATAATTCTATTCTTGTCTATTGGTTCCAAATAAATCACCTTCATCGCTAATTATGCTTCTTCTATGTGCTCGTGGTCAACTGCATTACTTCTTGTGCTGTCAAACAACCGTTTACACATAACCATCGACATTTTGGGATTATAAATTTTTAATGTGACAGTCACCGAAAGATTTTCTTCTTCATAAAAATCTGAAACCTTCTGCTTCACAGATGCATCAACATTGCTGTATTGGAATTCCTCCCAAAATGCCTGAAATTCGTTAATGGCGCGATCATTATATCGTATGTATGAGCGCATCACGCACATGAAAAATAATCACCTGATCCAGCGACCTCGTTGTATTGGAATCTTAAACAATACATGAAATTCGTTAATGTCGAGATCACTATAACACATGTATGAGTGCTTTGCGCACTTGAATTCCCCCCCCCCTCCCGCCCAAAAAAATCAGTGAATGCAGCAACCTCGTTGTATTGGAATCTTATAAAAATAAAAGAAATTCGTTAATGCCGCGATTACTATAACCACGCGTATGAGCACTTCTTGCATATGAAAAACATCACTAAATGCAACCGCCTTGTATTAGAATCTCCAAACAAACAAAAAAATTGGGAAAAGTCCCGATCACTAAAGCGTTAACTATCAGTAAATTTCAACCATAAAATTTACAATATATTAATGAATTCAGAAAAAAAAAATCTTTATTTATTTGCATTATTTTTATGAATCCTACTGAATCATGTAAATATTTATCACGGAATGGTAATTAAAAAATAAGGTTTGAAAAATGTTTTAAAAACTAAAATACATTTAATACATTTTTAAACGATACTATGCTCCAAATAAGTTCATTTAACTTTATTTTTGCTCTTCATAGTCTTCAAAAATAATTTTTACCACTTCTCTATTTTCATCTGTAATATTCCACGTCATTACTTTCTGTAGACTCACAATAAACGCTGCAATTCTCCATGTATGTCAATTAACCCCTTCTTCGTCGGCGTCGCATGTCATACGTTTGGCTTTTTTGTATCCATATGGTAGGCATGTCATGCGACAAAAAGAAAAATTGCTTTGAAAAAGTGAATTCGTCATGTTATATTCCGCGATTGTTTATTTATTTCTGAATATTTCTAAGAGATAAAAGTTGGTGAAGGCAAGTAAATTTATATTTATCTGATTTTTTTTATAAGAATTGCAACAAAAAAATTAAGTACTGAAAAACAAAATTATTTTTATTTATGAAATGAACGACAGTAAACAAAAAAATATATACATATGTGTTAATATTTTACATGTAAACTTCATATTGTAGCATAGTGAATATAGAGTTCAACCTTTTCTCCATTCCCTTAGCGGCGAAAACGGTGTCCCGGCCTGTTATATCAAGATGCCCTTGACAGGCCCCAGGTGCCTGTACGATAGTCAGGGCATGCATACATACATACTGAGATACGTAGGATCAAGAAACATGTGCTTTTGTTTACTTTAAGACAGGCATGTCAAGCTTTTTTACCGCCAAATTAACCATTATATACATACAAAGCCGCGGGCCACACAAAAAAAAGTAGATAATATTATTACCTTTGCACTGAATTAAATTTGTACCTGCAATACACAGCCATGTTAAAGACATATTCATGCAAAGTTCCAATGTTATTATTATATATAGTTTATTTTATTTTATTTTCAAAAAATATTTTTAATTACTTTCTATCAACCAAATCTATAAAATTTAAGTGAATTTTCAAAATTGTATTTATTTTAAAATTGGTTGTACACGCTGGTCTGTTAATCTCGATCTAGCAAAGGCATAGCTGACAATCTTCCATGTTTTCTTCATGAATAATTACAGAAATTTGGAAACCTCATATTCGTATATTTTCGCTCTAATTTGAATCGTACTAAATTTTGATTAACTGCAATAATCAATTAAGACTGATAACTTGATTAATCAATTATTGATTTCAACATCAATCATTAAAGGCAAAATATATAGATTAAACAGATTTTCATATTTCTTGAAATACAAAAGTCTTCTTTTGGAATTCATTTTTGGTAATTCTAAAAATTTCCTTTCCGATGATTTTTATAATAATGCCCGTCAATATTTAAAACTAAATATTTTTTTTAGATGCTTTTATCAAAGTAATAAATTATATTTGAAAACGCTAATACTATCAAATAACAAGATAGCATTATGAAATTTGCCTTGGAAGTTAAAGTTTACTCAGGTACTTTGTAATTTCAAATGAAAGCTCCAAGTACTTTGTCTATTAATAGTCTTTTAACCTCTTCGCGACGAGCGAAGAAACCTTTACAGAATTTTGAGCAAACATTTCTGGGAAAGACGAAAAAACCTTTACAGAATTTTTAATCTTTTCCCACCGGTTTTTCCAAACAGAAATTTGCGCCTCATTGAATCGAAGAAATGCTATAATTAAACAAGGCAAAGCTTACAATAAAAATTAACTGGTGGGAATAATGAAGGATTCTGAGCATCTTATGCGTCACGTATACGCGTCGCTCGTCCCCAACGAGTTAATAATCCAGATTCATAATTTGTCGATTTAAAATAAAAATTGCAACTTTATTTAAAAGTTAAAACTTTATAATGGAAAGCCGTCAAATATCTGTATAAGAAGGCGATCTGCTTTTCTTCACTATTTTCAAGGTATTTTCCATATTCACGATGATTAAGCATACACGTAGGAATATAATATTAGGTTGAGCAAAAAGTTCTGGGAAATTTTTAATCTAATAGTTACCAGAATTTGCATCGTATATAGGAGTACTAGTGGTATATCTATAGGAGTGGCTCCATCGGATTATGGTCTCTTTCGATCAATGCAACATTTTTTCAAAAGCCGTCGATTTGAATCCTTTAATGAAGTTGAAGAAGCATGTCAAGAGTTTTTCGATTCCAAGGAGCCGCCATGGTACTTCTAGCAAATACAGTAGAACTCCAATTATCCGAATCAATTGGGACCGGACCCTATTCGGATAATCAAAAATTCGGATATTTGGATTTTTTTCAAAAATAAGGGGTATATTTTAATTAATTACTGTATGTAAGTTAAAAATAGGAGAAAAAATTATTTTTAAAGAAAAAGAGCTTTCAATTAGTTAAATGAAAAGGCAACACTACTACATGTTAAGCGTAATTACAAGTGCTGTACATTAGTACAGTATGTACGTACCGTACTGTAAATGAAAGTCATTACTTGCTGAATATCTCGTTCAAAGTAAGCTGTTTGACAGTTTTCATCCGTTTTCGGGGAGCCAAGTCGCGCATCAGCTTGACTCAGAAGTTGCATGTGGTCACACTCGGGCTGACGCTCCATCCACTTCAACGCAGTTTCAAGGCCGGCAAATGCTTCACTAACTGATGATCCCGTGTATGCCTTCAACTTCGACATTAAGGTCATTTTATTCCTCGACACTTTCTTCTCTCACACTTTCAATAAGTTCATCATCATTTAGAATTTGAAACCCAGGGTCTTCGCGGCGGGAAAGACAATAACGCGCGTACAATCATTATTTTGGGAATCGCAGTACGTTTCCGTCTTCATTTGTTTTTCTGAAATTCTGAAAGCGATTCGGATCTTTGGAGTTCGGATAATTGGAGTTCTACTGTATAGAATCTGGCAGAACGATGGCAGAAGTCGTGGACTATGATGGTCTCTTCTTTGAAGAATAGTCCTTGTTGCTTTTGTTGTTAATTTGCGCATAACAACGCAACTTTCACAAATTTCCCAGAACTTTTTGCTCAACCTAGTATAAATTTAAAAGCGCTATAAGTTTTTAACAGGGTGGTGTCTATTTCAGATCAGCAATAAATTTCCCTGACTTTTCCATACCAATAAAAGAAAAATTCCAGGTATCGAGATTTTGTGATGTTACACACAAATAATACCAAAATAAGTTAATTTGAGAGTGAAACTTACACAACTGAGTTTGAGACACAAATTACTGATTTGTTAAATAATTTTTTGCAAAATTTACAAATTATTGATCATTTTGCAGATACACATTTTTAGCATCAGGTTCTATCATCCATTTTGTCAAATCCGGATGAAATTTTTTATCACATCAGTCAAATACAGATTGCTTTGACATATTTTAATCTATACTAATATTATAAAGGAGTAAAGATTGTTTGTTTGTTTGTTTGTAGGGGGTAATCTCTGGAACTACCGAACCGATTTCAAAAGTGATGGTGACAACCCCTGCTCCAACATAGGCTATATTTTATGTCGGTGCCACTAACCCCAGGGGGTGCAGGAGCAAAAAACGTTCTAAAATTGCCATTTTTTAGCTATCAAACTGGCTATCAAGCCCTGAGAGCTTGCCAGCCGGTTCTGTATGTATGTATGTACGTACGTAATGCGATAACTCTTCATAGAAATATCCGTTTTCCTTCAAATTTTGTTTATAGGTTCACTGTGTTAAGGCGCTTCCCTGATTAATTTTCGGGATTGATTGGTTAAGTATAAAGGGGGGGAACAAGGGGCTAACCCCCCCCCTTAATTTATATAAATGGGTTTTTCATGCAGAATTATTCCGTTTTCCTTCAAATTTTGTTTATAGGTTCATTGGGTTAAGACGCTTCCCTGATTACTTTTCGGGATTGATTGGTTACGTATACAGGGGGGAAAGGGGGTCTAATCCCTCCTTAATTTATATAAATGGGTTTTTCAAGCAGAATTATTCAGTTTTCCTTCAAATTTTGTTTATAGGTTCACTGTGTTAAGGCGCTTCCCTGATTAGTTTCCGGGATTGATTAGTTAAGTATAAAAGGGGGGGGGGGATCGGTGGGCTAATCCCCCCCTTAATTTATATAAATGGGTTTTTCATGCAGAATTATTCCGTTTTCCTTCAAATTTTGTTTATAGGTTCATTGGGTTAAGACGCTTCCCTGATTACTTTTCGGGATTGATTGGTTAAGTATAAAGGGGGGAACGGGGGGCTAATCCCTCCTTAATTTATATAAATGGGTTTTTCAAGCACAATTATTCCGTTTTCCTTCAAATTTTGTTTATAGGTTCACTGTGTTAAGGCGCTTCCCTGATTAGTTTTTCGGGATTGATTGGTTAAGTATAAAGGGGGGAACGGGGGGGTCTAATCCCCCCCTTAATTTATATAAATTGGTTTTTCATGCAGAATTACCCCATTTCCTTCAAATTTTGGTTAAAGGTTCACTGTGTTAAGACGCTTCCCTAATTAGTTTTCGGGATTGATTGGTTAAGTATAAAGGGGGGAACAGGGGGCTAATCCCCCCGTTATATTATATAAATGGGTTTTTCATGCAGAATTATTCAGTTTTCCTTCAAATTTTGTTTATAGGTTCACTGTGTTAAGAAGCTTCTCTGATTAGTTTTCGGGATTGATTGATTAAGTATAAAGGGGGGGGAACGGGGGGATAATCCCCCCCCCTTAATTTATATAAATGGGTTTTTCATACAGAATTATCCCATTTCCTTCAAATTTTGTTTATAGGTTCACTGTGTTAAGGCGTTTCCCTGATTAGTTTTCGGCATTGATTGGTTAAGTATGAAGGAGGGAACGGGGGGCATATCCCCCCTTATTATATTTAAATGGGTTTTTCATGCAGAATTATTCCCTTTTCCTTCAAATTTTGTTTATAGGTTCACTGTGTTAAGGCGCTTCCCTGATTAGTTTTCGGGATTGATTGGTTAAGTATAAAGGGGGGAACGGGGGGGGGCTAATCCCCCCTTAATTTATATAAAAGGGTTTTTTATGCAGAATTATCCCATTTCCTTCAAATTTTGTTTATAGGTTCACTGTGTTAAGGCGTTTCCCTGATTAGTTTTCGGGATTGATTGGTTAAGTATAAAGGAGGAACGGGGGGCATATCCCCCCTTATTTTATATAAATGGGTTTTTCATGCAGAATTATTCCGTTTTCCTTCAAATTTTGTTTATAGGTTCATTGTGTTAAGGCGCTTCCCTGATTAGTTTTCAGGATTGATAGGTTAAGTATAAAGGGGGGAACGGAGGGCTAATCCCCCCTTATTTTATATAAATGGGTTTTTCATGCAGAATTATTCCGTTTTCCTTCAAATTTTGTTTATAGGTTCACTGTGTTCAGGCACTTCCCTGATTGCTTTTCGGGATTGATTGGTTAAGTATAAAGGGGGGAACGGGGGGGCTAATCCCCCCCTTAATTTATATAAATGGGTTTTTCATGCAGAGTTATCCCATTTGCTTCAAAATTTGTTTATAGGTTCATTGGGTTAAGACGCTTCCCTGATTAGTTTTCGGGATTGATTGGTTAAGTATAAAGGGGGGGGGGAACGGAGGGGGCCAATCCCGCCTTAATTTATATAAATGGGTTTTTCATGCAGAATTATCCGATTTTCCTTCAAATTTTGCTTATAGGTTCACTGTGTTAAGGCACTTCCCTGATTGGTTTTCGGGATTGACTGGTTAAGTATAAAGGGGGGAACGGGGGGGGCTAATCCCCCCTTAATTTATATAAATGGGTTTTTTATGCAGAATTATCCCATTTCCTTCAAATTTTGTTTATAGGTTCATTGTGTTATAGCGTTTCCGTGATTAGTTTTCGGGATTGATTGGTTAAGTATAAAGGAGGGAACGAGGGGCATATCTCCCCTTATTTTATATAAATGGGTTTTTCATGCAGAATTATTCCGTTTTCCTTCAAATTTTGTTTATAGGTTCATTGTGTTAAGGCGCTTCCCTGATTAGTTTTCAGGATTGATTGGTTAAGTATAAAGGGGGGAACGGAGGGCTAATCCCCCCTTATTTTATATAAATGGGTTTTTCAAGCAGAATTATTCCGTTTTCATTCAAATTTTGTTTATAGGTTCAAAGTGTTAAGGCGCTTCCCTGATTAATTTTCGGGATTGATTGGTTAAGTATAAAGGGGGGGAACGGGGGTCTAATCCCTCCTTAATTTATATAAATGGGTTTTTCAAGCAGAATTATTCCGTTTTCCTTCAAATTTTGTTTATAGGTTCATTGTGTTAAGGCGCTTCCCTGATTAGTTTTCAGGATTGATTGGTTAAGTATAAAGGGGGGAACGGAGGGCTAATCCCTCCTTATTTTATATAAATGGGTTTTTCATGCAGAATTATTCCGTTTTCCTTCAAATTTTGTTTATAGGTTCACTGTGTTAAGGCACTTCCCTGATTGGTTTTCGGGATTGATTGGTTAAGTATAAAGGGGGGGAACGGTGGGGCTAATCGCCCCCCCCCCCCCTTAATTTATAAAAATGGGTTTTTCATGCAGAGTTATCCCATTTGCTTCAAAATTTGTTTATCGGTTCATTGGGTTAAGACGCTTCTCTGATTAGTTTTCGGGATTGATTGATTAAGTATAAAGGGGGGGAACGGAGGGGGCTAATCCCGCCTTAATTTATATAAATGGGTTTTTCATGCAGAATTATCCGATTTTCCTTCAAATTTTGTTTATAGGTTCATTGTGTTAAGGCGTTTCCCTGATTAGTTTTCGGGATTGATTGGTTAAGTATAAAGGAGGGAACGGGGGGCATATCCCACTTATTTTATATAAATGGGTTTTTCATGCAGAATTATTCAGTTTTCCTTCAAATTTTGTTTATAGGTTCATTGTGTTAAGGCGCTTCCCTGATTAGTTTTCGGGATTGATTGGTTAAGTATAAAGGGGGGGAACGGGGGGATAATCCCCCCTTAATTTATATAAATGGGTTTTTCATGCAGAATTATTCTATTTGCTTCAAAATTTGTTTATAGGTTCATTGGGTTAAGACGCTTCCCTGATTAGTTTTCGGGATTGATTGATTAAGTATAAAGGGGGGGAACGGGGGGCTAATACCCCCTTAATTTATAAAAATGGGTTTTTCATGCAGAATTATCCCATTTCCTTCAAATTTTATTTATAGGTTCATTGGTTAAGACGCTTCCCTGATTAGTTTTCGGGATTGATTGGTTAAGTATAAAGGGGGGGAACGGAGGGGGCTAATCCCGCCTTAATTTATATAAATGGGTTTTTCATACAGAATTATCCGATTTTCTTCAAATTTTGTATATATATTCATTGTAATTAGAGATTTACCTGATTAGTTTAAGGGGTTCATTAGTTAACTATGAGGGGGGTAACGGGGGGATGACCACCCCCTTAATATATTGTTTATTTCTTTATTTTTCGATGGGCTTATTTCAAATTCTTTGAAATAAGAGTATAATATACAATTAGTGTGCCTGTGAACTCAATGCCCTCAGTTTAACTGGGCAGTTTTATTTTTATTTTTTATACTGTAGGAGCTAGAAATTTGAAATTTGTCATTGTAGTTACTTATAAGATGTAAATGCTCTCTAAGAACAAAATAAAAAAGAAATTGAAATTTAAAAGGGTGAAATGAGCGAAAAGCGTTCTAAAAACAGTCTAAATTACAATTTCTATGAAATCTCTGGAACTACAGAACCGATTTCAAAAGTAATGGTGGCAAATTGATGGGGACAATCTCTACTCCAACATAGGCTATATTTTATGTCGGTGCCACTAACATCAATGGGGTGCAGGATCGAAAAATGTTCGAAAATTGCGTCTTTTTTATACTGAAGGGGCAAGAAATTTGAGATTTAGCATTGTAGTTACTTATAAGATGTAAATGCTCTCTAAGAATAAATTTAAAAGAAAATCGAAATTTAAATGGGTGAAATGAGCGAAAAGCGTTCTGAAGTCATTCTAAATTACAATTTCTATGGAATCTCTGGAACCACGGAACAGATTTCAAAAGTGATGGTGGCAAATTGGTGGTGACAATCCCTGCTCCAACAGCCTCTTTAATAAAAAACTATGCGTTGCTGACGACTGGGTTTTTCGCTAATTGTTGCAACAGATTAATCTCGGAAAATGAAACATTTGAAGTTACTGAAAAAAATGATAGCTCAAAAAATATTTGTCAGAAAATTGTTAGACAAACTGCGATTGAAAGGTTAAAAATTGTATTTTTCTTGATATAAATTTCAAATCTAATGATTATGCCGTTTTTCAAATATTGAATTTCAAAAATTACCAAATTTTCCAATGGAGTATCATAGCGAAACCTTCATGCGTAAAAAGATAATGATAAGGGCGACGTATCCTGACGTGTATATTGGCTATAGTACGAGTCACAAATTATAGTAGCCTTATTATTCTGTTAAAATATAAAAGTTATTTATGAAATGTCAATATTTTGTTTGATTAAAGGTTCGTTAAAAGAAATTGACCAGCGTAGCGGGCGTAGCTTGCTAGTATAAGTAATAAATATTCAATGAATTAAGCTAACAAATGTTCGGTTCCCAAACAAAGATAAGTAAGCAGAGAGAAACGCTTAATCAATCCTACAACATTCAGTAGAAAGTTTCAGTGAAGCTGGAACTAAAAATCTCTGAGCTACAAAGACATGAGGTAGGCAAAATGATTTGCATGAAAGGTTGAGATACTCTTCACAGTACTTATGAAGAGCAAAGTTTGATTTTAATGGCGCTGCAATTTCAAATCCTTAGTTTTATAAGAAACAATTTCCTATTAGGTAGCTTTCAATACAAAAAAGTATAAAGCTACCTATTGCAGCCGTTCGGAGGAAAGCAGTTCCGGAAAATTTCGATATATTTTCACCGATCATGACCCCCAGACCCCAAAACCACCCTCCGTTCAAATGTTGATTTATATATATACTAGCTTACCCGCCCGGCGTTGCCCGTGCCAACACAACCTTAAATGTACCTGAAATCAGTGTTGAACATTTTTTTATTATTAAACAAATCTAATGTTGGGGGCCCCACTACCTTAGACAGCAAACACTGCGCGTGCCATACACACCCCCATATATTACTGTAAGTCGAGTCGAAAGAGCCATACCCCTTCATGATCCAGCCCATAGAACCAGAGATAGAAAAGCACCCCTGGTGGTGAAAATCGAAAAGCTCTATCTATGTAGAGTCGAATGAGCCATACCCCGTCGTGATCCAGCCAATAGAACCAGGTATAGGAAAGCACTCCTTGTGGTGAAAATCCGAACTAAAATCAGTCAGCTCTATCGATGTCAAGTGGAAAGAGCCATACCCCATTGTGATCCAGCCCATAGAAACAGAGATAGGAAAGCACCCCTTTGTGGTAAAATTCAGAACTAAAATAGGTAAGCTCTATTGATGTTGTGTCGAATGAGCCAAACCGTGTCGTGATGTGACCCATAGAACCCGAGTTAGCTGCAAAATCCTTTAGTTACACCTTCCACCGACAGGGAGCACAATATGTTCTATACGAACATAACTGAATTCATTAAGGTTATCGATGTCGAGTCGAATGAGGCATACCCCGTCATGATCCAGCCCATAGAACCAAAGATACGAAAGCGCCCCCCTGTGGTGAAAATCCAAACTAAAATCAGTAAGCTCTATTGATGTCGGGTGGAAAGAGCCATACCCCGTTGTGATCCAGCCCATAGAAACAGAGATAGCAAAGCACCCCCTGGTGGTGAGAGGAAGTTGATGTAGAATAATTGTGATATTTAATAAAAAGTCGTTCCCACCCCACCCCCTTTATCTCGCCATTTTCGGTAATTATTACAAATATACAAATGTTTCTTAATTACATCTAATGTCCCGATCTGATAATGGGGTTTCCCTATATACCTATCCTAATCCACTTTTCCCTATCATAATAGAAAAAAGCATATTTTATCAAAGAATCGCTGGCAAACGCAAATTTCGTCAAAGGTTCGCAAGAAAAACACGAATTTTATCAAATAATCGCTGAAAAAACATGAATTTCGTAAAAGGATCGCTAAAAAAACATGAATCTCGTCAAAAGGCAGCAGAGAAAACATGAATATTGTCAAACGATCATTAAAAAAGCAAATTTCATCAAAGGATCACGGAAAATGCGAATTTCATCAAAGGATTGCGGAGAAAACGCAAATTTTGCCAAAGGATCACAGGAAAAATGTGAATTTCGTCAAAGGATCGCTGAAAAAAAAAACACGAATTACGTCGTAGGATCACTGAAAAAAACATGAATCTCGACATAAGTATGTGGAAAAACACGAATTTCGTTAAAGGATCACAAAAAAATACGAAATTCGTCAAAGGATTGTGGAAAAAATGCAGATTTTGTGAAAGGTTCACAGAAAAAACTTTCGTGAAAGGGTCGCGGGAAAAATGCAACTGTCTTTATTAAAAACAGCACACACACAAACCTCTACACAAACAAACCTATTCTGTCTTCCACAATTTAATTTGTAAATATGAAGTAAAAAAAAAAAATCCCTGTTTTCTTACATATTATGAGTTTTATCAGCAAGTTAAAACATTAAGTAAATATGAATGATTTGCGGAGCTGTTTCTATCAAAAATTCAATCACATCGCCCAAAAACCCTCAACAAAAATAATTATAAAGAGTGCGATGACAACATAAATTTGCATGTCCGTTCTTGGGCGATTCTTATAAAACACAAAATTTGTCACAAATGGTGATTTTTTTTACAACGTGCTTACAAATTAAAATGGTTTATAATTATTTTTAAAAAAAACTCGGCCAGAAATAACATTGATTTTACATTTTTAAAGACTTATTCTTTATAATTATTTTGAAACAGCTCCGCAAATCATTCATATTTATTTATTGTTTTACTTTCTGATGAAACTCATAATGTGAGAAAACGGAAAATCACAAAATTGATCAATCAATAGTTGAAAAAAAATCTCAAAAATCATCAAATGGTCTCGGGAGGGGGGGGGGATGCAAATATCGGCAAATAGCTTTAAAAAAAATCACAATTTGTCAAATGATTTTGGGGGGGGGGGGGTAATTGTGAAATGTACCAAATGGTTTTGAAAATAATCAAACGACAGCAGGGGTAAAAAATCTTTTTTCAATCAATCATCACAATTGGCGAGTGTGACTATTAAGATGGCCAGTGGTGGCAAAACAGTCAATCGACAAATTTTTAGTATTACTTGCAGATTGTTGAGTGCTAATTTTGTCCTATATGTGAGTGATTCTTATGAAACTCATGTCACAAAATGCACATCATAAATATTTCACGGACTGGGAATTTATAATCAGTTCATCAAAACAATTTAATAATTACCGTCAAATCTCGTTAATCCGCCCCCCTAAATGCGACGGAAAATCGTAAAATAACCAGGGGGGGGGCGCTTGCACGGTATTAGAATTGTATTATATGATATTTATGGATGGTGGTGGTGGTTGGATGCTACCGGCCGATCGTCGCAAAGTATGCATTCTATAAAGTGACAAAAGAAACAAATTTGGAAAAAAAAATCCGTTCTCAGGTGATTAAGATTTAATAATTATTTACTGAATGTTTTCATTTTATTCAAAGTGAAGTTCAAGAAAAACATTAGATTCTTGGACGACTGAAAAAGTTCTTAAATCATAAACATCACTCAAAAACGCCCCAACAAAAAAATCATGAATATATAGAAACAGCTCAGAAAATCTGTTTCATTAAGAATATTTTTCTTGGGCGACTAAAAAAGTTCTTAAATGAAACTTCTTAAATGGAGTTAAAAATGTTTCTTAAATGGAGTTCAATAACAAATTTTAATGAGAACATACATCTTAACAATTTATCGCATGTTATGAATTCATCAATCTCGGGAACTAAAAATGTAGTTGTTGAAGAGAAATATGCATGGCTCAGTTATAATATTTATTTAAAATTTTTATCCTTTAATTTCCCTTCTAATTGCTGCCCATTCCAACATAACCCTTTTGCTGGGACAAGTTGATCAAAATTAAAGCTTAGAATTAAATACATAAAGGTTTCTCTGGGGTTGGCTAATAGAATAAATTAATTTATTCAGAAAATAATAATAAAAGGAATCCATAGAGATTAAATTTTGGATATGTTCCCCCCATTGCATTGTGTAATTTCGAAGTAGCCCATTACCCTTTTTGAGAATGATCATTCTTGCCCTTAGCTGACTTTTAAAATGGAAATCTAAATAAACAAACACATACTAGATAATTTAAATGAGAAGACTCCAAATGATTAACACTATTATTTATTTACAATATTTACAGTTATTTCAAGAAATTTTTTTTTTATCAGAACACATCTGATTTAATTTCCTAACAAAATTTCTCCTATAATATTGGCATTAACACTTTGATCCTTGCAAAGGATACTTATATTTGTTTGTATTTATATTTAAATTGATCTTTGACAACATTATTTGTTTACAATTAAAATACTGACTTCCATTTGTGACTAAGGTCACACTACCAGCTTCTCTTATAATATTTTGATGAAATCAAATAAACTGGGGTATTACTTAGGACAGAGTCATATTTACCTCTACACATTGATTGAAGAAGGTTTCTCTTTGTATCAGAGCACTCTTTCCGCTAACTAAATAGCACTGCACTTATTGAAAATGTTCATTTCACAAAACTTAGCTTATCTTCCCCACTCTCCATATATGTTGTTCGGGTTCGTTGCTTTCTTACCATCAGAATTGCCACTCACTCTATTTTCCTCTTTCGGACAGCACAAAACTCATCGCGTCATTTTATTTCACCTCTTCCTTTCGCTTCTGAGATCGATGTGTGTTCTGTTTTCATTCTTTTTCACAACTCCTTTTTCATCACCACGGTGGGCCGTACTTCGTTCTGCCCAAAATTTGCATGACAGTGCTTTAAGCCCATCCTTCTTTTTTTTCATTGGGTAGTTGATCTCCCGTTTTAACTGAAATTTGCATAACAGAGGGTCAGTTTCACCTCCTCTTTACCAACCCCAACCAATGGCTATGCATCAGTTGTTTCTGTAGCGTGTTGTTTTCTTTCTCGGAACTACGTGTGTGTTCTTTGATATTATCTCCCAGACCAACTTAAATCAAAGTTCTTCTTATTTGACTTTTATGGCTTAAAATTGTCGCCAGCGAGTCTCTGGTCATAAATTTGCCATCCTAAATCTTTCAACTGAGGCGACTTATGGGAAAGTCCCGATAATGTACTTTCCTTACATTATCTTTCCCCCCGTACTAAAAGAAAGAAAACGTCCAGTTTTCTTTAGCATTGCATTTCCAAGAAGTCCATCACCCTTGTAGATAATCTATAGATCACATAGATGATATCAGTCCACGTTCATCTATACAGAATCATATTGTAGACTAAAGTTCATGCAGAGGAAAATGTTCATTTGTAAATTACTTGTGTCACTTTAATAAAGAACAGTTCATATATGTACACATTTCCTAAGTATTCCCAAACAATTTAGAGATAAAATATTATCATTAGTACAAAAAATTTAAATTTTGTGGTTAAATATAACCGGTGTGTCTAAGATAGAGCACTCACCAAATCCAAAATATCTAAATAGCCAAACAGACCATACAAAACAAAAGATATAATACACTGTGATATGTAAGGATCAGTATTCAACTTTACAATGATTCTTGATAATTATTTTTAACACAATAGATGCATCATACAATATATAAAACCCAATTCAGGCAAAATCTTACAATTACACATACATAACTGAATATGTAAGATACCTGAGAGAAAAATTATGATAATGAGTATACATTCAAAATATGTATCTATATATACATATTTATATAGAGCAATAAAAGTTTTTGTCTAGCTCTACCTCTCTATACTTTGTTGAGAAAAAAAAAATCCTATAGATACACGTGATTTGGATAAAATATACATATGAGTATATCAACAATATACCAATAGTGCAAAGAGTTTAATCCAATATAAAACTGTACATCCACATTCTCAGATTTTCTTTTTTTTTTTCAAATTATTTAATTATATCTAGTGCTACTAAAATTGAAACCAAAATTAGGCCAAAACAAACCAAAAGGAACAAATGTATATCTATACATACATATATATACATATATATATATATATATATATATATATAATAGCAATACTCTTCTGAGTTCGATGAAATGCGTCTTCAACTTTACAATATTTACACATATTAATGAATGAATTCAGCACTATATCTAATTAATAAATGCAAACAGACAAATATTTTAGATGGACACAAAAACAGTCCTAGCAATCTGAAAACATGACACATTCATGATGTTGTAACTTTATGATATTCATCTACTACTTGACCCAATTTTATGGATTAATTCAGTTACCATTTGTATTGTCCATTCATATGATTGTTGTAATTTTATTATATACATACAATTCTTTCGAATTATTAAACAACAAAGGATGAATAAAAAGAAAAAAAAATGAAATTTTTCTTTAATAATTTTCCCTTCTTTCCTATTTTATTTTTTTTTATTTATTTCTCTATTTCCTTTTCTTTTTCTTTTCTTTTTTTTTTTTTTTAAACGCCTAAGCGTAAAAATTCTCATGTTACTTCTAACATGTTGAAAATAATAACTCCCCGTTCTCTCACTGTTCATTTTTTTTGCCCGACAGAAAGAAGAAAAAAAAAACTTCTACTCAATGATAAGAATCGGAAAGCTGCGTGACCTCAGGTCAAACACTCACCCCGTTACTGTCAATCATGTAGCCCTACTGAACAGGTGATTCATTCCTTCCTCGTACACCTGAAAATGCTGGCCTAATCCCATACCACGACCGGTTCAACACCTAAATGCTTCTTTACCTGGGATAATGCGTTTCTAACACGCCCCCTGAACGCACCCCTTTTTTTTTCAACCCTGCAGGTGAATAGCGTTTGCGATCCTCCGGTATGCATAACACCTCAACTCATCTCAGATCTACCTTCCTGATTTGCCCCGTCACATGGAGTATGGCTGCGAATTATGATGTAAGTTTACGAGTTATTATTCTCATTATTTATTTATTTAATGATATTTATATCTATATATATAATTTTTTGATATATATTAAAAGCTTAATTATTAACACTGACTATAAGCCAATTGTTTAAACTAACCCTTCGTCTTGACCCGTAAATTGAGATCACCAAATAACATGCACGTGGTCTTTCATGCAATTCAATATTAAGACAAAAATCCATTTCCCGTTAAATATGTTACCAAATTACCATCTTTATATAAAACAAATATCCTTGAAAGTTTATTATCATCTAATCACGGCCTTATAATTACAAACACTTAGCGAGAAGGAGGAAAAAAAATGACTTCAAGCCTACAAGATCGTGTGAACTAAGTCATCTCTACGCTAAATGATTATTAAATGGTATATGTCGACTACCGGAATGCCATACATTTAATTCCTAAAATCCGTTATCGAATTAATTTCATAAATATGCATATGGGAATCTTATCAATTTCGGTTCCCCTTTAGATGAGCAGCCCACGTTGAAATGCATAGTACTTAAAAGCCTCTGAATCACTGACAACTTTTAAGATTATCTCCAAATGCTCATTTAAAAAAAAAAAGTTTGAATATATTAAAACCGATAAAATTTATTTATTTATTTATTAATCATTATAATAATTATTAATATTATTATTATATTTTTTTTGTATTATTATTTCTGTTATGTATTTATTTATTTATTTTTTTTTTTTTTTTTTACTACCTATCTACTTATTAAGAAATAATATCTTAGAACATTTAACCTAACTTAAATGGAAAAAAAAAACTTTTATTTATTTATTTATTTATTATTATTGTTTTTAATTACATATTAATTGCCCGCCACCAATTACTGCAGTTAAGAAAATTTTGCCCGCAAAAATTTCCAATTAGTGTTGGAACTTAATATGCAATTAGCATCCTAGTAATTAAAAAATTTTACACAGCTGGAATTATATGTATATATACTTTATTATTCATTATTATTAATTTTTATTTTTTTTAAAACTCAGCTTAACGAATTAGTTAATGAGATTAAATGTTAAATCCAAATTGTTTAGTTAAATTAAAAAAACATAATGTAACTTAATTAATTAATTAATTAATTAATTTTTTTTTTTTTTAACGGCTTGGCTTTACCATGCAAACGTGAATGAAATGATCTTTTGACCGATTCATTTCCCAATTTCATGCAGTCTTTTGAAAAGTGAGCCTTAATTTATAGAAACAAGAAAATAAATTCTGTCATTATTATCATTATCACTTAATTAATTAACTGAATTATTTCCTTTCGTCTTATTATTATTATTATTATTATTATTATTATTTTATCGTTCTCTAAGAGTTTAAAATCGTTATCTAAATTTTCCAAAAAAAAAAAAACACGAAATTAAAACAAAATGATACTCTGAAAAACGAATGTTCGATATTTGTTTATCTGTTTACTGATTTCGTTTTTTTTCCTTTTTATGACGTGGCCCCTGCCAACCTGACCAAGCGGACGAGCTAGGAACCAACTGCTACCGTTTCACGCCCCTGGAGGAAACAGAAATTAACGTCCAGAATGTATCAGTGTCAACAGGAAAAGACCGGGGGACGCATACGGAAAACTCCCCCCCCGGTGTGTGTGTGTGCAATTTATTTATTTATTTATTTATTTTGGTGTAATATGGAAAAAATTGGTGTGTGTCAGGGACGCCTGGATTTTCCCCCAAGGAATAGACACACACCCAAAGAGTGCACCCTCGCGAAGAAGACATCAACCGAGTAAGTGATACCCTCATTTATCTATTTTTATTTATTTATTTTTATCTTTACTGACCCTTCCTTCCGCGAAGTTGTCAGCAATGCTTGTTGACATGGCAACTGGGGATGTTTGTTGATAAACAAATCCCCACTCCGCGCCTACCTGGTACGTCACCAAAATCTTTCACACCGCCTCAGAGATTTTATTGCCCTGCGTAACCTAGCCTAGGGATTTATTATTACTTACTTGCTTATTTGTCTTTATCCAAATATTTATTCAATTGATTATGTGATTTTCTTTGTTTTTTTTATTATTGTTTGTGATACCTTGGGTCGCTTTTACTATGAAATTATTTCTTATCAAAATTTGAAAAATGTGCCAGGGATATCTTATTTTATGTTATTTTATTTTACTTATTTATTTTTTTTTTTCAACCCTAGTTGAGTATGCCATCGCTTTTTTGAGAATATTTAAATTTGACAGTTAGTAGAATTCTGCAAACCGCAACTAAAATTTTTACATAAACTGTTTAAGCTATTAGACTTTCTGTAACAGTAACATCTTACTACCCCTTTTTAATGGTATTTTATTCCCACTATTCTTCCTCCGATGAGCTTGACTCCTCTGTTTTGCACCTGTCAGTATGCTTTGGTGCCCAGAGTCTGTCAATGTGTCTTTTTATAGTTCCTTTACTTTCTTCCGTTACATCTTGTAAAATGTAATTGTTATTTCGCACTTTTCGAACCACCTTAAATGGGCCTTCAAATTTTTTTTGTAAAACAGTAGGGTTAATGGACTTAAGGTAAACTTGTTGTCCTAGTTCAAGTGTTGTAATTTTATCAAGGTCTTCCTCTTTCACATATTCGGCCATCATTTTCTCCTGCTGTGCCAACGCTTGCAGTCTAACCTCCTGCATGTGGTCCATTCGGTTTTTGACATATGTCTGAGTGTGAATTTGTTCTGTTGGCATGTGTGCAGTAAAAGGAGTGCGTAAATTTCTTCCAAAAAAAAGGAAGGCGGGTGAAAATCCCGTCGCTCTGTGCTTCGCCATATTGTATTGGAGTTTGAAAAACTCTAGGCGAATGTCCCATTGTAAGGAACTTTGTGCCATGGCTGTCAGTGATCCTTTCAGTATTCGATTCACGACTTCTATCAGGCCGTTTCCTTGGGCTCTGTAAACTGAACTGAAGCGAATTTCAATGTTTAGAGCACGCATGTACTCTTTGAATACCGCTCCCCTAAAATATGGCCCATTATCTAATTTTAACTGTTTTGGCAATCCAAAATAACTGAAGTATTTATTAAAGACATTGAGAATAGTCTGGGACTCGACATTGCGAATAGGTATGGCTTCTAGGAATCTTGAAGTAGAATCCATAATCGTGAGAATAAATTTATTCTTGCGAAGTGTAAGTGGAAGCTTTCCGACGATATCCGCATGTAATACACTCCCTATCTCATGGTCCTTAACCATTTTTTGAATAGGAACTTTAATTTTTTTATGTGGCTTTGCGGTGTTACATGGTACACAATTGGCACAATAAGTTCGAATATCTGTATACATTCCGTGCCAAAATATTCTACTTTTCATGGCTTCATAGGTTTTGTCAAAACCAAAATGCGGTTTGTGCACTTCTTCCATCAAAGCAATTTTTAAAGCATCCGGCGCTATAATTAGTTCTGTTTTCTGTTTCCCCGGTTTTAAAATTAGCATCTTCTCTTCATTTAAAGTATACCTTTTGGTATTTCTGTTTTCTTTACCTTGTTCTATTTTCTGAATTATTTTGCTTAATTTCTCGTCTGAATATTGATGTTGTTTAATATTCTCATTAGATAATGCGGGATTAACGGAAAATAAATTATTGTGTAAATTTGTATCCGTAATAATATTATTTATATTTCGCGAAATATAGTCCGCTGGGTTGGTGTCCCCTTTAATGTGATCGAATTCATAAGAGAAATCGCTGAGATTTATCACCCATCTTTTAACCAAATCGGACTGATTCTCTAGATGTAAATTTTCCGTGAGAGCCTTGGAATCGGTGAGAATCTTGAAGTGTCTGCCTTCCAACATAGTTCTGAAGTGTAACACCGCTTCATGAACCGCTAATAATTCGAATTTCAAGCTCGGGTAATTCTTTTCCGGTTCCCGTAATTTTCTCCCAAAAAATTCAATAGGTTGTAATTTTCCTTCAATTTCCTGCGCCAGTACCGCTGAAATTGCAATTTTTGAGCCGTCTGTGATTAAAGTAAATTGTTTTTTGTAATCAGGAGGATGTAATGTTGGGTTGTTTATAATTTCATCTTGGATTTTCTTAAAGGCCATTTCAGTATTTTCATCCCATTTAAATTTAATTTTATCTTTAGTAAGATTAACTAATGGGTTTACTATTTCCGCATATTTTGGAATAAGTGTTCTAAAGTAGTTAGCCAAACCTAAGAGTGACCTTACTCCTTTTTTTGTTTTAGGTCTTACTAAACTTTTAATTTTATCTATATTCCTTGTGGATGGTGAATAGCCGTGCTTGTGAATTTGAAAACCAAGAAATTCTATTTTATCTTTACATATTTGCATCTTGGATGGCTCAATTGTTAGATTATGTTGGATTAGCGCCTGTAACACTTCTTCCAAAATTCTTAATAATTCTGATATAGTGTCAGCCCCTATTAAAACATCATCAATAAAGTAGGCTACCTGATGCTTGTTAAAATGACCCAATACCTTATTTATCAGTTCAGCGAAATAGGCGCTCGAATTGCGAGTTCCGAACGCAAGTCTCAGAGGTCGAAATTTACCATTTTCTGTAATAAACGATAGTTTTTGGCTATCTTCAGGTCGTAAATTAATTTGGAAGAAAGCACTGTGTAAGTCAAGTACTATATAGTACTTCTTCCCACTAATATTCTGTAAAATTTCTTTAATATCTGGAATCGGATAGGAATATGGCTCTAAAATCTGATTTAGCAGCCGGTAATCTACCGCCATTCGAAATTTTGGATTGTTTTTGTTATCCGCTTTTTTTCTTACAAAAATGACAGGAAATGCGTAATTAGAGTCCGATTCCTCGATGATTTTCGCTTCTAATAATTTTCTTATCTCTGTCTTTGCATATTGCTTCACTGCTTGTGGCACTTTATATGGTTTTGTTTGAATGGGATAGTCGTGGTTAAGTGTAAACTTTGGTGTCACCAGTGAGCATTGACCTAAAGTTTGATAGGATTTCGAAAAAGCGTGTACATGCTTTAAAAGAATTTGTTTGAACGAATCCTGTACATCCGATGGTAAATGATTAAGATCAAAATCTTCCTCATTTATCTCTGCCTCTCTTAATTTATGTACATCTTCCAAATTTAATGCATTGACCTCAAAAATTCTCCCTTGCTCAATATTGTCTATAGATTTATCTTGTTTGTATTCCAAATTAGTGAAAATTTGCCCGATGTTCATACCTGTTTCTAAATGTATCTTGTTATTAGTAATATTTTTAATTAAAATATTTATTTTTCTGTTCCTTGGGGTGTCATGGATAGATCTTTCATAGAAAATTTTATTTTTGTGCTGTATTGGTTCTAGGATAAATGTTTGATTTTCCTCTAATTTTATGGGGCATTCTAATTTTACAAATTTTTCCTCCCCTGGGTTTATAATATTATGGCCTACCGTTTTTGCAAACATTTTCCCCTTTGTAGGTTTTCTGTATTTTTTAGTCCTTGTGTTTTGTTCTGTAATTAATGTATTTACTTCCCCAGTGTCCTCCGAATCTTTGATGTTTAATGCCATTTTTCTTCCTTTGAATTTAAGATACTTCTCTTCAAAATCTAGAACCATTTGATTTTCTTTTAAGAAATCGTACCCTAGTAATAATTGATATTTGCGGCCAAAATCTTTATTTGTAACATAAAAAGTTCCTTTTACAAAAGTGTCCTGTAATTTAAATGACATTCTAATGCACTGTTTGAATGTAATCAGTGAATTTGTAAGTGTTTGAATCTTAATTTGATTTCCCAAATATTTAAATTTTATATTTGCTTGTTTTAAATTTTCAAACAAAAGCGGTGAGATCAAGCTCACCTGTGCGCCTGAGTCACAAAGGCTGTTAATTACAATATCTTTAATTTTAAATTTAATTAGAGGAAGTTCATTTGTATCGTTCTGTACACTTGCAATAGTTTTATCCCTTAAAGTATGCCCGCTATCGTGAGACTTGCTCGGGTCTTCTTTATCTGTATTTACAAGTCTCGTATTTAGTTTTCCGCATCCTTATCTTTGTTCTGCTTGTATCTTTTATAATTGCCCCTCTGAAATTTACCCCTTTGATTACTATCCTTGTTACTGTTCGTATGATTTTCTCTGTTTTCCCTAGAGTCCGTATATTTATTGCGATAGTTATTCCTCTGTGCCCCTCTATAATTTCCTCTCTGTTGAGTGTAATACCCCTGTGCATCATAATTATTAAAGTCAGGTTGATAATAAGTATACGGCGTGTTGTAATGTTGTTGTGGTGGGGGTGGAAAAGGTTGAGCATTTGGTACATGATTATAGTAAATATTACCCTCCGGAAATGCATTGTGAGAATCGTGTCTTTCATACTGGTTATAATTCTTGTAATTTGTTCTGTAATTACCCCTATTGTTTACAAATCTATGCCTATAATTCTGGTTGTTGTTTTTATTAGCTTTATTATACCAACAACTATCCTCATTGTGTGACCCCTTCTTGCAGATATTACAAAATTTTTCGACTTCCTCTCTTTTTTCGATTGTTCCCAATTTTATGTTATTTATTTCTTTTGATAAATTATTAATCTGCTCCGCCGTTTCTACATTTAATTTCAATAACTTCTCAAAAAGTTGCGATTCATTGTTAGCTGTTATAGTATTTACCTGTTCTGCCCCTATATTATTGTACGCTCTTCTAATTTAATTGCTGTTTTGCAAGCATCCTCAAAATTATCGGGAAAGGTTTTCCTTAAATCCATACTTAAATCCGGTCTAATCGCATCCAAAAATCGTGTCAATCTTACTAAGTCCAAAAATTTCCCGTTTCCGTTCGGATCAACTTCTGTATGGCTTTTCTCTATATAAAGAGACGCTGCGTTTTTGAATTCGCTAATAAAACTTGTTAAGTCTTGTCCCGGTTTCTGTTTCAGATTAAAAAACTCAGTCTGTACCTGCGTAAATGATTTCTTGATTTTGAATAAATCTAACAATTTCTTTTTGAATTCGTTGTAGTTTTTCTCTTTTATAAGCGATTTATTTTGTGAGAGTTTCTCTCTCGCAGTACCCGACAATTTTGCTTTCAAAATTGTAAGCCTCGCATCGTCTTTTAATATTTGTTTAGTTAAGTCCTCAAATTGTCTGAGAAAATACTCGCAATCACTTAACTTTTTCCCATCGAAATTCGGGATTAGAGAAATTATTGTGTCCACTGATGGATCTGCCATCGTGTTACTCGAATCAATTTGCTTTTCTTTATTTAACTTTTTTATATGCCCTCGCGTTAATACGCCAGAAAAACTCGAGTTCAAGCTATTTCTATGATTTCTACGATTCTTTTTTGGCATTCAGCTTTTTGATAATTAAAATTTATTTAGATACTGAATTCTAAATCTAACTTTAAAAATGCATGGAAATTCTTACTCCTAAAAATATTATTAAGCCAAGTGTAAACATTTGCAAAATTTTCAAAGATATCAAAATATAAATGCATTATACAATAAAGTATACAGTATCAAAATATATATGCATTAACAATCTACTAATACACTATTTTATCTGCTACATAAATCCTTATCTTTTTATTCTTTTATTATTCATATCATTTTACGATATCATTTGATTTTTTTTTTATGATTTACTTTCTTAGCACAATGTTTCAGTATACTGTTAAAGATCAAATGCAAAGTTCATATAAGAGTAACATAAAATATACATACAATTACGAATATACTGATTTTTCTAAGTTGAATACTGATATTTACGAAATCACCGACTTGCTGGTAGTGGAGCCTATTAGAGGAAGTCAAACAAACCATCAAAATAAAAAAATCTCCATTTAATCTTCCAATAACTTATCATTAAAATAAAAGAGTTGAAATTATTCTAATTAACAGTTTCATAATTATTATTTTGCAATATACTATATAGATTGTAAATTTCCACAATTTGAATATAAAATTTTAAATTGATTACTTTTAACATGAGCCTGTATTTTAGAATACATTAAAGGTATTTAACTTAATGTTTGACAATAACCCAGTTGCAATTTTTTAATCATTAAAATTGAAAACTCAATTAACAATAATTAAGAACTGGACGGCACCAGTGAATTATATAGGAATTGCAGATGTTGAAGAGAAATATGCATGGCTCAGTTATAATATTTATTTAAAATTTTTATCCTTTAATTTCCCTTCTAATTGCTGCCCATTCCAACATAACCCTTTTGCTGGGACAAGTTGATCAAAATTAAAGCTTAGAATTAAATACATAAAGGTTTCTCTGGGGTTGGCTAATAGAATAAATTAATTTATTCAGAAAATAATAATAAAAGGAATCCATAGAGATTAAATTTTGGATATGTTCCCCCCATTGCATTGTGTAATTTCGAAGTAGCCCATTACCCTTTTTGAGAATGATCATTCTTGCCCTTAGCTGACTTTTAAAATGGAAATCTAAATAAACAAACACATACTAGATAATTTAAATGAGAAGACTCCAAATGATTAACACTATTATTTATTTACAATATTTACAGTTATTTCAAGAAAAAAAAAATTTATCAGAACACATCTGATTTAATTTCCTAACAAAATTTCTCCTATAATATTGGTATTAACACTTTGATCCTTGCAAAGGATACTTATATTTGTTTGTATTTATATTTAAATTGATCTTTGACAACATTATTTGTTTACAATTAAAATACTGACTTCCATTTGTGACTAAGGTCACACTACCAGCTTCTCTTATAATATTTTGATGAAATCAAATAAACTGGGGAATTACTTAGGACAGAGTCATAGTTACCTCTACACATTGATTGAAGAAGGTTTCTCTTTGTATCAGAGCACTCTTTCCGCTAATTAAATAGCACTGCACTTATTGAAAATGTTCATTTCACAAAACTTAGCTTAACTTCCCCACTCTCCATATATGTTGTTCGGGTTCGTTGCTTTCTTACCATCAGAATTGCCACTCACTCTATTTTCCTCTTTCGGACCGCACAAAACTCATCGCGTCATTTTATTTCACCTCTTCCTTTCGCTTCTGAGATCGATGTGTGTTCTGTTTTCATTCTTTTTCACAACTCCTTTTTCATCACCACGGTGGGCCGTACTTCGTTCTGCCCAAAATTTGCATGACAGTGCTTTAAGCCCATCCTTCTTTTTTTTCATTGGGTAGTTGATCTCCCGTTTTAACTGAAATTTGCATAACAGAGGGTCAGTTTCACCTCCTCTTTACCAACCCCAACCAATGGCTATGCATCAGTTGTTTCTGTAGCGTGTTGTTTTCTTTCTCGGAACTACGTGTGTGTTCTTTGATATTATCTCCCAGACCAACTTAAATCAAAGTTCTTCTTATTTGACTTTTATGGCTTAAAATTGTCGCCAGCGAGTCTCTGGTCATAAATTTGCCATCCTAAATCTTTCAACTGAGGCGACTTATGGGAAAGTCCCGATAATGTACTTTCCTTACATTAGTAGTCCAAAACAATTACAGGAAAAAAATTGTAAACAATAAATTACTCAAAAATTTAATGTAAATTGTTTGTTTCCATCAAAAATATTTAATTTGTAAGTATGAGGTAAAAAAAAAATCACAATGGATTCCTAACCGCCCAAGAACTCAAATTATTTACTGAATATTTTCATACTAAAAATGCTAAAAAAATGAAACAAACTAACTAAAAATACAGTCAAAAACAGTTTTTTAAAATATTATAAGCGTTGCACAAATTATTTACTGAATATTTTCATACTAAAAATGTTAAAAAATGAAACAAACTAACTAAAAATACAGTCAAGAATAGTTTTTTTTAAATATTATAAGCGTTGCAGATACATGAAGATATACTTTCTGTTCAGTGAAGTGTAAGATGAAATAGGCCTAAACCAGAGTGACAAAACTAACTATCGGGAACTTAATATGATATATATTGCATATTTCAAACTATTTTTGAAATATTATTAGCGTTGCAGACACACGAAGATAGTTTTGTCCAGGGAGATAGAGGGAAGGAGAACAAAGATAATGTTTCTACTTATGGAACTAAAAGCGGTACCTAGTATGGCGGCGTTTCTGGTCATTTGGGCCTTTAGGAAGTGTAGCGCCCTCTATCTCTTTACCATGCTCGAAACCAAAATGCAGGAAGAGCAGACGACAATTTGTCATGTTTGACAGGTCACATGACCGGCCTTTGGGAGCACCAGCGCCGCAAACTGGGTACTAATTCCCGGTCCATGTTGTGATCTTGAAAGCCTATCTTCACTGTTCTCCTTCTTATTTCTATCTCCATGGTTCTGTCACTGGGTTTAGGCCAATTTCATCTTACACTTCACTGAACAGAAAGTAAATAAATCGTCGCTGGTAGCTAGATCCATAGAGTAATGGAATATCTTTAATCTGTGGCTAGATCCTGGATGCTGCACCTGCTCTCATTGGCTGGCTGCTTCGTTGCCACGGATGGTGTTGCCGAGGCTATTTCATGGGAGGAGCTTGAAATAGCCTCGAACCCAAAATTCCATATACACATTTTAATTTTAAAAAAAAATCTAAATTAAAATTTAAAAATCCGACCGTGAGGTATACTGTCCGGTGATAACATCTACACATGACAAAAATTTCTGAGTCCTAGGTGGTATAATTACGGAGAAATCCGCGGGCAGGCAGACAGACACTTACTCTTTTATAGAGATAGAGATATATATATATATCTGACCTATGTCATACGATAACGCTCGTATTTATAAATCGATTTTGATGAAACTAATTGTGTGTATTAAGCTAACCAATGTCTCGACCGAGTTCGTTGGCCAGCTTGGTCCGCCATTTTGTTTCAAGATGGCGGCCATTTAAAAATTTAAAACTAAAATATACAAAAAAGTTAAAAATTCAAATTTATTTTTTAATTACGTGTTAGGCCTTGATACAAGGATTCCAGAGCATTTTTTGGTTTACCTCTATCTTAAAAAATGGCTGAGATAGAGCAGTTTGAAATTCTAGGGTGGCTGACATTTTGAAACAAAACAGCACATTAACGCGATTACTCGCAAATTATTTTCTTTCATTGTTGTAATAATTTTCCCAATCATACGCATAAAACTATATATTCCTATCCGTTAGCGCCAAAATTGGCGACATTTGGCGAAATATCGCCAAATTTGGCGACCAAAATAAGTCTTCATAAATGAAGCCAATTTGGCTATTGCTCAATGATTTGGCGATTCTTATTCAAATTCAGTATTAACGAATATTTTGTAAACATTTCTTTGCATTTTAACTTGCTGTTTTCGTGCAACATTAGCTAAAATTTTAAAACGAAGATATAGGAAAGCTACCTTTTCCTCCCGGTACAGGCCGGAAGGACTTTTTTTAATTGAAAGTTTCAAAATTTTCTAACTTTTTCTCAGAATTTTCAAATTTCCCTGACTTTTCCAGGTTATACAGGTTTTTTCCAGGTGGCTAGACACCCTGTTTTAAGCACATATCCGACTTTTATAAATCTATCCGCTATACAGGCTCGGACTGGCCCGCAGGCCCATCGGCCCGACGGCCGATGCGCCCTCAGACAGGGAAAATTTCGCGCCCCTAAGCCGCTCCAATATTTTCCTACACACTTATATTCTGATTAGTGTACTAAATTTCGAGAATTTGCTTAGGGATAATCATCAACTAATAGACAGATAGCAAAAGAGAAAGATTTTTATTATCATAAAGAAATTGTAGATTCATCGACGGAATTTTCAGGATCGGAAACCAAAGCAGACGTGTTTTCATACGATTGAGGATAGAAAACGGGCACCTAGGGAAAGTTTTAATAACCCTGGTGCACCGTGGCTACTAAAGTTCACGCCCATGTGCTACTTCCGCGCCCTGAAACCGATATTTTTCATCGGTTCTTAGGATGATATTTTTTAGGTCTTAATCTCAGATCAAATATTTTGCGTACCCTCCGTTGTAGTATCCAAGGTACCTTGCGTCCGTTTAAAGCCGTCCCTGAATGGACCTATAATTGAAACCATGCTTTTCGAAAAAAAAACTTTATAAAATAAAGAGATAAATATTACAAGTCAAAAATGTTTCGTGTGAATTTTGTTGTTGACTGGAAAACATAACCTGTCTTTTTGAGGAATACAACCTCGATGACATTTCTGGATTGTAATTCTGCAAGCTGGGATCCCGCGGCCAGCGTTTTTTTCATTCAAAATACCTACCAAAATTTTCGTTTAGCTTTATTTAATGTAACCTTTCCGTAATTAAATAACTATTCGGAAATTCTGGTATGTATTTTAAATAAAAAAATTGGTTTATTTAAGCACGGAAAATTTGATCATTAAATAAACCGATGATCGTCAGAAACTATTGTATACGTTTTTTGAATTATAAAACGCTGTCAGCAAAATTCTGTCGCTTGCAGGATTACAATCCCCAGAGGATTTCTTTCAATTATGGAAAGTTAATTTCCCTTGATGTTCTATTTATGATAAGAAATTTGCAAATCATGGGATAAGTGTGCTGTGAAAAGTAAATTTACTCAATTATTTTAGAGATTTAAAGCTACTAATCGCTATTTTTGATGTCATTTTTTAGTAGAAACCCTTTTATAGTGCGATATCAATTCAGCATTTTGAGGATGCATAAAGTCATTTTCAAGCACACAAAATGCCTTTTTCCTCCTCCTGCCTCTCCTTATCCCAAATGCTGCAAGTACAATATTTTCACAAGCAAAGTGTTATTTCCCCATTCAAATGCCCCTATATTTGTGGACATTCAAATACTGTTATAATACTTTTACAAAAGAAAAAAATCAAGCATGAGTTTTAGTTTCAAAATTTCTATTTCTACACTGAAGATACATTTTTGTTCTCGATATAAATATTTTTTGAACGGATTTTGCATACTGAATCGTTATTTTGTATGTGTGATGAGGCAGACAACGTCAGAGATCACATTTAAAGATGCTACTTTACTAAAGAAAAAAAACTGTAGTAAATAAATAGCATTTGCTGCCAGATTATATCAAAAATTGCAACTATACCATGTTTATAACTGACTTGATAACTAATTCATATTACGGCAAATAAATATATATTTTTTAAATAGAGGTTGAAGCTCTTAGCACTGATATTCTTGCATTTTAGTAGTCGTAAACGTAAAATTTATTTGTATAATAGTTTTAGAGCTATTTGTTTAAACACAAATGGTAAGTGAGGAAACATTTCTGGAAACTAAGGAAACAAAATTAGAAGCAATTTTAATAGGTAACTCTAGAAGCATAATTAATTTTTGCCTTAAAAAATAACAAATTAGTTGAAGTTTCTAATTAAAATGGGATCAATTATTTGCATATTTTAATACTATTATAAGTGCAGTTTTGCCAGCAAACATAACTGTTGGTCAAATGGGAATTCATATCTTTAGACTGACGATCATCTAACCGTTGGCTCACAGACGCAGTATTAACTATAGGAAGCAGACAAACTCAATGGTTGGCTAACGAAGCTAGAAAACAGTGAACTAATGATATTCAACAATTCTGTATTGCTTGAGTGTAAAAAGAATTGTATAAAAGAGAAGAGTTACTCAAGTTATATCACGATGACGGTTTAAAAAATCATAAATATCGCCAATCTTGTAATAATGTCTGAAATTGCTAAAAAAAAGTAAAGTAACATTTTTATTTATTTTATTTTATTATTATTATTATTATTATTATTATTTTTGCTTTAATGGACACAACTATAAATTTATCAAGTGTGTTAATTTACATTACTGGAAAAAAAAAATTATCACACCCTACCAATTCTTCTAAAACTAATTGTAAAAAATCTATAGGTACTAATCGATTGGAAATAAAGTCTACTAATTAAAACTATGGATTAAGTAGTCGTCTACATATTAAAAATTATACTAACTTTGAATTTTCAAATAATAACATCTATTTTTGAGACTCTATTTTACCCCTATTCAGCCCGCGAAAAGGCATAGTTTAAATATTTTATGTGAAATTTTCATAGAGCTAGAAGTGTTTAAAGTTTGAGGATGCTAATGTCAAATCCACTTGACAAACTTATAAAAATCATCCGATTGAATTTTATTAATTTTTTAATGAAATACACTTAATAGACTCAAACATATTCCCGTTCTGTTGTATCCAAAGACATTTTTTTAATTATGAAAATTATTAATAAATTCATAGTAAAAAATTATGAATTATCACCTACATTTATTTTTGTATAAAAAAAAACTGTGTGTAACTGTACAGCTCATTTGAATAATTAGTTTTCGAGATGCAGAGAACATTCCTATAGTCTACGGGTGTCATCTGTTTTCGAAGAATCTACTGAAAATAACACACGTAGATACTTACCAGAAACATTTTGTAGTATTTACTTTTATATAAAGAAAGCTATATTAATATATTTTAGAAAGATAAATTTAAAGTTCCTCTATAATTTTACTGCTGATTAAATGAGTGGTCAGTACTTTTTCTTGTAAGATTTAAATTTTATTTTCCGAAATTTTTAGATAAATCACCGACATATTTTCTTTTCTAACTCTATGAAGAATTCAGATAAGTATATTCCCAGTCTGTCTTGATCCAGGGAATCAAACGTAGGTTTTACAATTTGAAAAATCAACCTTCGTGTATTTTTAATATGTAGACAATCCCCGAAACAAAATTTATAAATAGAATATAATAGTAGAATTTGTTCCCAATAAATTGGCACCTACGTATTTTTTATACCTTATTTGCAAGATAATTAGTAAAGAGTGATCACTTTTATACCATGACTTCTAGAGTTTGTGAATATTACATGACATAGTTTGAAAAACTGTGTATCATTGTGTAGATTTAATGGAACTTCAAACATGTACGGGGACTATAGCGATGTCGTCTATCTAAACTCAAGAATATAATATTAAGCCACTTTCTTACTTGGTGCTTTGCGAATATGTTAAACTTTGCCAAGTCAGGCACAACACAAGCAAGTAAAATTGATTTAAGTTCGTTAAATTTTTTGCGCCCTCTGAAAATCCAAGGTTTGCGCCCTTTTCCCTGGCCCAGTCCGACCCTGCCGCTATATACGAGTAATAATCATTTAAATTTTTCTAGTACTGATACTTAGGCTTATAGTTTTTCTAAATTTCTTTAGCTGCTCTAGATCTAATTTCTTCCATTTCATAGTGAATGGATTTGACTCGCGGGATATTTATTGAAATAAAGACAATAATTAGTTTTTTTTGAAGCAAGTGTATTTTCTTCAATAGGTTTGGTGAAAGCATTTTGATTCTCTATGAAGTATTAGTTTCAATTCTGACAGTTTACCTTTTTGATGTTAGGCAGATTTTTGTGAGTTTTCTTTATACTTTGTGTTGTAGCCTTAACCTCTTCAGGGGCAAAGTACTCTGGTACCTAAAATGGTGAAATGATTGATTGACGCCAGGATTAACGAACGAATTTATTTTAAAATAAGTAAAAGCTTTTCCGTACCTTATAAATTCAAAATTTGATTATGAAATTCTGGTGTCAATGTGACATTTTGGAATTAAAATTAAGTGGTATATATTATATACCGGTGCCCTTCAAAGGGTTAACCCTTTCAGGGGCAAGCAATTGTGTTCTTGTAACGTTGAATTCCCACCGGAATTTACAAAAGAATTTAGTTCAAAATAAGGAAAAGCAATTTTTCAACTTTTTCCCTTCAAAGTTAAAAAAGTAAAATTTAATTAAAAGGATCTGGTTCAAATCGGATTAAAATTAGGTGGTATATGATATATACCACCGCCCCTCAAGGGGTTAATGTTACATTATTTTCAAACTCCAACAGTGTCTACACATCAAACATAAAATTTTAGTTTTTATTTGAATTGAATTATATTGCAAATTCTTTTTAAAAAAATCTGATGTTCATCTTCAGTTCATCATATTTATTCATAATGGTAAATCGCTTTAACTTATAATTAACTTATATCCGACTTTTATAAATCTATCCGCTATATACGAGTAATAATCATTTAAATTTTTCTAGTACTGATACTTATGCTTATAGTTTTTCTAAATTTCTTTAGCTGCTCTAGATCTATTTTTCCCATTTCATAGTGAATGGATTTGACTCGCGGGATATTTATTGAAATAAAGACAATAATTAGTTTTTTGAAGCAAGTGTATTTTCTTTAATAGGTTTGGTGAAAGAATTTTGATTCTCTATGAAGAAGTATTAGTTTCAATTTTGTCAGTTTACCTTTTCGATGTTAGGCAGATTTCTATGAGTTTTCTTTATACTTTGTGTTGTAGCCTCTCTTAATGTTACATTATTTTCAAACTCAACGTCTACACATCAAACATAAAATTTGTTTTTATTTGAATATAATTATATTGTAAATTCTTTTAAAAAAATCTGTGATGTTCATCTTCAGTTCATCATATTTATTCGTAATGGTAAATCGCTTTAACTTATAATTCTTTTTTATAAATCTTGAAATCTATGAGAGTATGTCAATAAAAAAGAAAAGAAAGAAACATCATGCAGGATTCATTAACGATGACACAATTACTAACATAAGTAATGGAAATAAATAAAGAGTCTAAATCCAAAATACATCTGTCCAACTAAAGCGCAGGTGCAGAACCTGGATGACATATTCGGGATTTTGTGTCATGCACAAAAGTGATAATTTGTGTCACTTTCAAAGTGACTCATATAAAGCTATTTAATTTCATATTTCGATTTTTTTTAATTTTAACTGTTCTTAATTAGTTTCAAATTTTATTAAATTTATAATCCATTTCTTTGCATTTAATAAATACAGTATGTTATTTTGTAATGCAGTGTAATATCGAACAGAGTAGAAAAATAAAGTATTAGTTTCAACATAAAACAAATAAAAATTATAAGTAAAATATTGTACTAATTTTAGGAATCGTTAAATTTTCAGACTCAAGATCCGGCACTTTGGTACGTTCCTGTCTTTGTGTCCACTTTTTTTCTGCTAAAACATAAAATTGAGTTACATCTGTTTATACATACATCACTATTGCCAGATGAGCAGGATTTTTTAAATCCAGAATACTACTACATTCTGAAGAGAAATATTCCCCTTATTTAATGACAGAATAAATAAGACAAATATTACTATTAAAAAAAGGTGATAGTATTCTGAACTATAACAACTAAAACAACTCAAAAATTAAATTAAACACAGGTAAAATATCAAAGGCTACGGGCCTACGTGTTTGACATGTCAGCTCTAAATCCTTTTAAAAAATGCAAATTTTTTCCATCCCCTCTTTATCTACCCACTCCACGAAAATCTGACATATGCCCATGTTCTTTGTCATTGTTGAAACGTCAGTGCAGGTTCACTGTGGAGACATGAAAAGTTGTTAGTTTCCGTCTGTCTGTCTGTTCTGCGATAACTGCTGCAAAAAGGATCCGATTAGGTTGATTTTTGGTAGGTATGTTGGTGAGGTGAGGTACCCGTAATTAGCTGTATAGTTTTTAGTTACATTTGGTTCATTCGTTCGAAAGATATAGAATATTTCTTTTTAGGTTATAATGCTTTCCTATGGGAATACAGACGATTTTTCAAATTTCATTTTTAACTGAAATGAAAACCGTATATTTGAATAATGGATTTCAACGTAAAATTATGGATGTTAAATTTTCGATATAAAGGTTTTAAATATATCCAATAACTTTGAAAATTTGCCTATACATTTATTATAATTTAGAAATCAATTGTTTAAGTTATTGGAAAAATTTTTTGCATCTGTTTGGGAAAAATAAAACTTTTATTTTCATATTTTTTACAAATTTTAAAATCCATTTATTTTTACTTTGTGGTTTAATTTATCAGTTGCTTAGCAACCCTATTTCAAAGAATATCAAAATAATAAAGGTCAAGTAACTGGCACTATTTTGCTGCAATATTTTATTAGCAAAATACATTATTTTCAGGCGATTTACGTATTCTATTGACATAAAAGAGAATTTATTTTGATACAAGTTGCCATTTAACTACTATAGAATGATTACCAAAATATTTTTTTCAAAACGAAAATTACAAAAACATTGAACGTGTAACATGGATTCAAGTCTCGTAGTATAAGTTTACATTTGTATATGTATATTTCTTACATGAGATAGTATTAATTTTCTGGAACAGATGTGGATGTTTCGCCGTTGAAAAGTTAATATAATTTTAAAAATAGGATAAAATCAATGGTACAACAAGGTTGTTAATCTAAAGAAATTAGAGTAGTAAAATGATCCTGAAATATTACAATTACTGGAAATTGAAAACATAAAAGCTATCACAAAAAATACTTTATAGCGCCAAATTTCGTTTGCTATTTAGTGAATTGGCAGTGGGCAAGATTATGAATGAACCCAATAGGTTTAAAAGTTTCCATATATGCCTATTCTGGGGAGATTTCAGTATGCTTTTGCCATCGAGTTAACTCAGGATGTACTTACATAAATTAAATATTATAGAATGACCAGCAAAACTGTTTTCGAACAAAAAATAAAAACAAAAATTGTAATGACGTTAAATTTCTACAATAGATATAAGTGAAAATAGTAGATTCAGTTTACATTTTATAAGTTGCTTTTGTACATGAAATATTATTCAACTTACCCATCAGATGCAGGTGTTTCGTGGTTGGCAGGTAAGTAAATGTTGCTATTTGAGTATTACGATAACATGAAATTATTTTCGAAATTGTTGCTTATCCTAATAAAATCACTGCGTAGAACAAAATGCAAGATATACTAGAATCATTCACACAATCAATAGGAAATCACATATATAAATTTAATAAGATTACCGGGGGTTCAGGGAGGCAGAGCCCCTATGAAGAAATGAATTTTTTTATCTAAAAATTTACAAGAATAAGAAGTTCATAAGAATTTCAGAATATCATTGCATAAACAGTGTTTAATTTCACGCTTCTAATTTCTGAAACCAACGAAGTGTTTTATATGTCTATAAAGATTAATGTAATATAAAAAAAATTTAAATTGCGGATTGTAAGATGCTAAATAACATAAAACGTGAGATTAAAAAACAATGACTTTCAGGGCTGACGTTGAGGATCAGCTCCTGATCTGCAGATTTACTAGTTAGTTTTATTCCTGTTTTACTCAAAGTCCAACAGTGTCTACACATCAAACATAAAATTTTAGTTTTTATTTGAATATAATTGTATTGTAAATTCTTTTTAAAAAAATCTGCGATGTTCATCTTTAGTTCATCATATTTATTCATAATGGTAAATTGCTTTATATATTTTATAAATCGTGAAATCTACGAGAGTATGTCAATAAGATGTGTATATCAATAAAAAATGAAAGAAACATCATGCAGGATTCATTAATGATGACACAATGACTAACATAAGTAATGAAAATAAATAGAGTCTAAATCCAAAATACATCTGTCCAATTAAAGCCCAAGTGCAGAACCTGGATGACATGACATATTCAGGGTTTTGTGTTATTTAAAGCTACTTAATTTCATATTTTTATTTTTTATTTTTTTTAACTGTTCTTAATTAGTTTCGAATTTTATTAATTTTACAATTCATTTCCTTGTATTTAATAAATACAGTATATTATTTTGTAATGCAGTGTAATATCGAACAGAGAAGAAAAATAAAGTATTAGTTTCAACATAAAAGAAATAAAAATTATGAGTAAAATATTGTACGAATTATAGGAATCATTAAATTTTCAGACTCAAGATCCGGCACTTTGGTATGTTCTGATTGTCTTTGTGTCCACATTTTTTATGCTAAACTATAAAATTGAGTTACATCTGTTTATACATACATCACTGTTGCCAGATGAGCAGGATTTTTTAAATTCAGAATACCATTACTTTCTGAAGATTAATATTCCCCTTATTTAATGACAGAATAAATAAGATAAATATTACTATTAAAAAATAGTACCGTAAAATCCTGATTGTAAGTCCCCCCTTTTTCAAAATAAAAAAGGATTACATTTGGGAGGGGGGCTTATAATCGAGATTTAAAAAAAAAAATCATTTAAAAACCTGTTTTTATCATTAATTTAGAAGTAAAAAAACAGGACGAGAATCTTCCGTATTTCGGCAGATTTAAAAAAAAATAAAATAAAAATAAATCCCCCCCCCCCCCCCAAAAAAAAAAAAAATTTTTTTTAAATATTTTTCTTAATTTCTTATTTTATTGTAACAATAAATAATCAATCATCTAAATCTCCTCTCAAAATTCTTGTTTCCCCCTTTGCCTCTCCCCTCTGATACCAAAAATGCATAATTTAACATTTATAACTTTTTAATTTTAAACTTCTTTTAAGACTTATTAAATACTCTATATTAAAAATAAATAACTCCAACCTGCCACCTAAATTAACCCCTCCTCTTAAAATCTCTGCTTCTCTCTCCCTGCCCCTCCCCCCAACCTTATTTTATGAAGATCCTCCCCTCCAAATGCATCTCGTAAAATTTAAAAAAAATTTAAATTCTTAATTTTTTTCTGCTTTATTTGTGATTTTTACCCCATCAATATTTAAATAAGGATCTACATTATTCCCCCCTCATCCCATTTTTATTTCCTTTGTCCGCCCCCCCCCCCCCCAGTACATACTTTGAAGTCTTTAATTTCTATCTATTTATAACTTTCTTGAAACTATCTACCCTATATATATAAAATCCTAATGAAACGAATTTGTGAAACGATTTTATGAAACGAATTTATGAAACGATTTTATGAAACGACTGATTATGTTTCAGGGCTATTTTTAATAAAATATTAAACGCTTGATTGTGAAATTAATAACAATTGTCCATAAAAATCCGCGGATGTCAAAACTGGTAATAGAATTTTGAAATTGGAATTAGTTTTCGAGATATTAATTTTTTTCTAATTTTAATGACATTTCTGTAATGATGGCAACTAATTACTCAGTTTTTTTGTGACAAAAAAGGGAAAAAAAATTGAAAAGGATCCCGATAGGGATTATTGATTTCTTTTTATTCGTCATTTTCAAATTGAAATTGAATTTATCTTTTATTTCAATCGATAATGAAGACAAGATTGTGATTAAATTATGTTTTTCAGGAAAATTTGAAAAAAAAAATCACATTTCTATAGTCAGGATTCAATCGTCTGTCAGCATTTAATTTAATTTATAAACTGAAAATATTTTGAATAAATTCGTCCAAATGACGTCATTTATGTAAACGCAAAAGAAAGGAGCAATAAAAAATATTTATACAATTTGTTTAGCGTAAAATGTCATTTATCCTATTTTATATATAATCAGAAGTAACTTGTATAGAAAAAACAATAATAATATACGTATAATTAAAATACGCATATAAACAAAAAAATCGTTGAATTTGTTTCCATGGCTGTTTATGTCATTTGGCACCAAATCTCACTTTCTGGTGCCCGAATTGCGCCAAGCTTTTTAAAGAAGCGTCAAGACCCCTATAATAGAAAAGCACCAAAAGCTCATTGCGTTTGTTTTCATTACTTTTGGCAACAAATCTATGTATATTAACGAATCTATCCCTTTTCGAAGCTCAAATTACGCCAAACCTAAATTCAAAGGATCCTATACTGGAAAAGTACCCGATTTCTTATGGACAATATTCAAGTGACATAACAAGGTGTAACATTATTGCGGATAGCAAATTTGTTTAAATATGTCATCAATTAATGCCGAATAAATGCGGGCATGCATGCACAAAATATTTAATTAATTTTGTATGATAAATAATTATTAGAAAATTCGTATATATACATTAATTAAAATAAATAATTTACATATTTAAAATAACATGAAAATATGCATGATGGTGCAATTAATAGAGTAGATAGAAATAGAGAGAAAATTAAAACCTGTTACTAAAAATGTCTATAACAGTACTTTTCAATACCGAGGTTCTTAATGTTATTCACAAGCAGATGGAATTTTTCTCATCCTTAAACGTAAAGGAAGAATAGAATACAGATCGTTGTTATAAAAGTCCGAGATGTAGCCACAATTTAAACCTAACCATTTTATACAAGCTGGTTTTCAAGTTGTAATTGATTTCACTTATCAATCCCAAAAACAGTCGTCAGTTGTTGCAACAGCTGTGTATGAGGCCATGGTAATAAAAAAAATGCCCCATTAAAACTTTAAAAGCATGGCAACCCAATTACAGATTTACCAATATTTTTAAAACAAAGCACGCTGTCATGTTTTTAGAGGCTTCGAAGTCTGAGAGGGGGTAGGCTCCCTAGTAATTAAATAATTATCTAAATTGCTCCCCCCCCCCCAGCACACAAACTTTAAAATCATAAAAACTATTTTTTAAAGATTTTATGCTGTATTGCTACTTTGTAGCAACAATAAAAAATAATCATCTAATTCTTCCCTTAAAGTTCCATAATCCATCCACAGAAATATGAGTGAATTTCTAGACATGGAGGGGGGGGGGGGAGGGCAGAGAGAAGATTTTAGTCTTTTTGTAGTTTGGCTGTTCTCACAGCTGATATTTTGTTAATGGATGGGGATTTATTTTAGAGAACATATTTATTTCAAAACCTAAAATATACATGTGATCCAGGGGAGAACAGTAAAACTGCAAAGAAGAGGAAAAATTTTGATGTAGAAAAATGTTGGAGAGGGCAGAGAAGGGAAACAGACATTTCATGTGAGGGGAGGGATTTCATTAACATCATATAAAAACATGAATGGAAATCTGTCAAAAGTATGAAAATTCCTTCCCTTAGATTTTAAAAATCAATTTTTGTGCATAAAAAATTTTGTGTAGGTGAGAAGGAGAGGGGGGCTTATATTTGGGAATGGAAAGAAAATCAAAACTGCCTAAAATGGGAGGGGGGCTTACTTTCGAGATTTTACGGGAGTAGTATTCTGAATTAACTAACAACTCAACAATTAAATTAAACACAGATAAGTTGTAGGCAGGTCAGTTGTGGCCTGCAGGCCACGTGTTTGGCATGTCTGCTTTAAGACATTGTGTATCGACGAACGTATGATCTCGTTAGATGCATTTAAATCAGAAAGTAATGTTATATCTCAGTGTCACGAGACCTAAGACAAAAAGCAATTAATACGTGAAAGTTAAACTTGCACATTTAGTTTTTCACAACAGCTACAAACAAATAAAAATAAATCTGTAAAGAACTTTTATTTGCTTTTGGAGAGTTACTTAAACTAGATACATTTTGAATATCATCGCTGTTAAGTAACATGGCTAAATGATATTTTCCAAAAAGGGATTTTATCTGCCAGACATTATTAAAACTAGTGAAAGTGAACAAAATTAATTTTTTTTGTCAGGAATTGCAGGGGTCGCAGTGTCCTATATATTTTTTAATAATTCCCACCACTATTTTCAAAATATAATATTCACAATATCTTTCTATTGCACATTTTAAAGAAATCTACCATGAAATTTATAGTTTGATAATAGTGGTACCAAATATATAAAAAAATATAGGACGCTGCGACCCCTGTGTATTGGATAAATAATAATAATAAAAAAAACCATTTCTAGCAAAATTGTTTATTTTCTTTTGAATTACAAAATGTGGGTAAAGCAACATTACATTAAAATATTGAACAAACTGACATGATACAATAAAAGCATAATAACTTCTTACTTACACCATAAAATAAGTGAGGCATGAGTCTCTCTCCTGCTTTCAAAGTGGTAGCACGTCTCCTTTGTGCCTGACAAAGAAAGACAAAGTTCTTTCGAAAGGCCTAGCACATTTATTATTTTATGGTGTTATTAAGAAAGCAACATTAGCACATAAAACATTATAACTAATTTCCGATACAATTGCTTGATACACTTTGGATAAAGAGAGAATGATCTTCAATTGCAAATATTTACAGTCTGACCACTAAAGTTCGATTAGTGTCATTTTGTGCAATTCAGACAGAGACACAATTTTTGGACAGATGTGCATAAGGCCTATGAAGTAGGCCGAGTTTTTTAAAATGAAGAACATAAACTTGAAACAAACTAAAATAAGAATGTGTTATCAAAATCCCCGTGCAAAGCAGTTTTTAAACATATGAATGTAAAAAGCAATACCAAAACGTAACAAATAAGAAATAATTAAAAATACAAGAATAAGCTTCTACCAGGTATTTTTTTTTTCATCAGCGGCTCTCTGATTTCCTAAAACCCCCGTTCAAGATATTTTTTAAACACATAAGCAACAGATTATGACATCACAGATTATTAACACATAAGCACATAGATGGAAATATTGTCTCCAAGGGTAAGGGGGAGTATTGAAGGGGGCTTTCCCTGACAAAGTTATTTTAATTTACGTGGAATAAATGAATTTTACTAGCTTTTTTTTTAAATCAAAATCATTAGAGAAAAAGAATATTTATAGAATTATATCATAAAAAAAAATTATGACTAAAACAAAATATACATTTACATACTAAAAGCGATTACTGTACATTATTGTGGATCGAAAAGTATACGATTTTTTTTTTTTTTTCAAAATTACTTTTGGCGCGGGGTGCAAAAGTTGCCTTTTATGTATATTAGTTTACATGTTTTTTTTTATCGAAATCCATTCATATCTTCCGGTGCCCCAAGCGACCCCAAAAAAGTTAAAAATTGAAATTTTTATGAAAACTTATAATTTTTTTTGTTTTTTTATTTGTTTTAAATTACTTTTGGCACGGGGTGTGAAAGTTGTCTTTTATTTATATTAGTTTGCATGTTATTTTTTATCGAAATCCATTCATATCTTCAGGTGCCCCAAGCGTCCCAAAAATAGTAAAAATTGAAGATTTTATGAAAATTTATAATTTTTTTTCTTAAATTCCATTTGGCGTCGTGTGAGAAAGTTTTGTATTGGGTGTATTACATAATTCTGTAGTTTACATTTTTTTTTTTAATCGAAATCCATTCATATTTGCCAATACCCCAAGTATAGTTAAAAATTGAAATTTTTAAGAAAATGTATTAAAAATTTTAAATTAACGAAAATTGTTTACAAATTTGGCAAAGTGTTTAATTAATAAACTTATAAATAACAATAATTTTATAATAGGTATTCATGGTCGCTAGTCGCCACGTGGCGACGAAATTTTTTGCTGTGGCCACTAACTTTTGATGTTTAAGTCGCCATGTGATTTAAAAGTAATCAATTCTGGTATTCCCAGTCAATATCGTGAAATTTTGATTGTTTTTTTAAAGATTAAGACCAAAACACATAACAAACTTTATTATTATATTTTAATAACATTTCAGAATTAAATGTTTAACACAACAAACTATTAAATATATTCGAATGGCTATGTTATTCGTAAAAGTTTGAGTCGGATAATTTTACATAGTCTGTGATTAAAATATATATATATATATTTAAATAGAAAAACAAAATGTTGGAAGTGCGTTCCGATTTGGCTTAGATGTACCATTCGCCGTCAGTCCTCCCTGTTGTTGTTTTTTTTTCTTAGACTTTCATTATTACATATAAATAAATTAGTCAATTAAATTAAATAACGTGCTTATAATAAGTAAATATGGATGAAAATTATTTTGGAAATAAGAAACAAAACAAATGAGTTTTGATTTAAAAAACAAGATGGCGGACTGAGGGCGAATGGTACATCTGTTCCATAAAAAATATTGTTTTTCTAATATTCCCCGCTATCATGATTGCTTAGCTTATACAAATTTTTACAAAACCGCATCTTTCCCAACATTATCTTCAGACTATACATGATTTAAAATTTATATTACACTTAATTAAAATTGAAATTTTGTTGTGTGCGTATTTATTAAATAAATTACTTTACACTTTGAATTCCTGAGTTTTTTTGCTTAGCTTTTTACTCTATGTAAACACTATTGTTTTTATGTGTGTGTTTCAAAATTGTGGCCACTGGATTTTTTGGGTTTAGGAGCCACTGGCTCCTTCCAAATTTTGGGAATTTGCACCTATACATGAAGTATAAATTTAAAAATCAAACCACTAAATGATAAAAATTATAAAAATTGAACTTTATGTGGAAAATTGTTTACTTCTTTGAATTTGGAGATTTACATATTTCTAAAGTTTGTAATCTATTTTGGAATTAAAATGTTTGATATGGCGTCTTGATTTTATTCTATTCAATATGAAACTGAGTCTCTTTTCTTGTCCAGATACACTTTCTGATGCCTCAGGCACTATGCGAATGCATCTTTTATCATCTTGTGTATGGTATGGATATTTTGACAATTCTTCCATTTTTCCTACTTTTACTATGGCCTCAATTTCTTCGTAAGACACATTCCTCAAAAGAGGTGGTTCAAAACGTCCAACTCATTGGCAGTCAATAAGTTCACAATAATACTTTGCTTTGAAGTGTATTTTTGGTACTTGAAAAATTCTTACTTCTGATGATCCTCTATTTTCATTTCTAGCATAAAATAGTTTTCGTATTTCTAAATACCTGACAGGCTCTGTGTTATCCAAGAGCATTGATAATAACAAATTTTCAGGATGACGAAAGAAGCTATCTAGTTGAACAACAGCGTCTACTAACTTTCTTAGATTGGGTTCCAAATATCTAGAAAATGTTATAAGTTTCCAAATATACTGCTGTATTTCTGTTATGGAGGGTTTTGTTTGATATGAAACCATAAAGGTCCATAGTTTCATAATATATTTTGTAAGAGTAATGAGATTCCCAGATGGATTTTCTGCAGCCACCTACAGCCTTAACATTCTATTGCAGTCGTTAGCCATCTTGAGTAAACAACTGGAACAGGGTTTTTAAATGCCAGGTCAGAACCACTTTCACCACGTGATTATATGTAAATATAATATAAATATTGCTGATCATTGCTGAGAATCATTCTATATATGTTATCTGACATATTCTCCACACTTATTGAAGAAAAAGGAAGCTGCAGGTAGCTCCTCGCAGGTTTTGATTGCTGTACCAATTGGGCTCACAAAAGGTCAATTTGTTGCACATCTAAAGAATGTAGTAAATGTTGTAAAGGCCTTTAGCTTCTCCTGTTGCAAACTTAACGTGTCCAATATGCAGAGAGTCAGGTTCTTTTACAAAAGTATAATGTTCCTCCTTTGTGTAGTACATTGTGCTCTTCATCACTAGCACTTTTATATTGTCTTTTTCCCATCGGAAAATAATACGGTGAAAATAGACAGAGACACGGCTAAATTGCTCGTCTTTGCAACTAAATTTCGAACCTTTGTACGCTATCGGCGAATTTTGTTGCGATCTACTAAATTCGAAGTCTCTTCTTTGTGTACAAGTCCAATATATCGTAAAACAGCACTGGCTAGTTGAAGCAGCTGCTCTATTCTAAATTTCGTATATAACAATATAGTTAAAAAAATTATTTATACATTTAATATAAACAGTAAACGATTTGTCATCCCCTGGATGTAGTAATTACGCTATACCAATGATTATTTAACTATTATTTTTACTTATAATTTTAAGCTCAAAATTTGCCTAAAAATAGATTTTCGGCAAACTTTTATGTGTCTTGGGGCACCCGGAAGACATTTATCGAAGTTTAAAATGTTTTGCAAGTGTGCTAGTATGCTTAAAAGACAACTTTCGCATCCCACGCTAAGTAATTAAAGAAATAAATAAAGAATTAAAAAAAAACAAATAAAGAATAAATTTTTATAAAACTTTAAATTTTTAACTATTTTTGGGGCTCTTGGGGCACCGGAAGATATGAATAGATTTCAATTTAAAAAAACCTGTAAACTAATATGCATAAAATACAACTTTTGCACCCCGCGCCAAAAGTAATTTTAAAGAATAAGAAAAATAATAAAATATATAAATTTTCATTAAAATTTAATTTTTTAGCTATTTTTGGGGCACTTGGGGCACCGGAAGATATGAATGGATTTCAATAAAAAAACAGATGTAAGCTAATATGCATAAAAGGCAACTTTTGTACCCCGCGCCGATTCGATTATCCACATTTCGATTTTTCGATCCACTCTACTGTACATATAAATAAAAAATCTTTTTACAATAAATCAACTAACTTCATAGACTTTCTAACAGTACCATTTTCAAGGTCTTCAAATAACAAAAAAAATAAACTATTTCTGTACAAAATTGAGCTTTGAAACTGATAAACATGTATCATGAGATATTATTGGGTGCCATCTATTGTAATTGTACTTTAACAATAATAATCTTCCATAAACACAATTTAATTTTTACTATCTTTTTAAACTTTTGCAGTATTATCTCAAGACAAATACCAAATAATTCAAAAGAGGTTTGTATATGTTATTATTATGCTATGCATAATGCATATACATTTCTATTGACTAGCAGATAATGGATGAAAAATCTGCTGATAAGCGATGTCTACAATTGACAACAGATGATGCCTAATACTCCGGGCCTTGGTTTGATTACCAACAGGACGACTTCCACCAGAAAATTTTAATAGAAATGTTTGTCGTATTTAAATGCTGCATTCATGCAGAATTGCAGCCATAAATAAGAGAAAATTTTCTATTCCTTTTTACAGTTGGAAGTTTGTCTCATTGGTAATCAGTCTCTGCCAATACTATTTTGTATTTTCAAAGCTATACATACATCTTATTGTTAACAAGTAATTGTCATAATTGAAAATAAATCTGTAAGTATTTTTTATTTGAAATGGAAAACTGATTTAAAGAATTTGAGGCATTTCGCTTATCATTGATAAGTATTGAAATTATGTTGTAAATCTAAAACTGCATCTAGTTCTACAAAATTATAAGATCTTGAAACCTTTATCCATTCTGGAAAAGGATGTCTTTCAACAAATGTACGATAATCTTTAATAAAGTCTGTCACTATCTTCTCCAATTCAATATCACCGGGGCAACTTTCAGATAAATACTGTAAGTAGTCATAATTCCGAGTACATATATGTTTCTTGAAGAGATTTCTACAAATTTCCAAAACAAGAGGAATATTGTAGAAATCACTTACTTGATACACAGAAATAATATCACAAATTGAAGTTGCTTTTATGTAATTAGCTCCCATAAAAAGACGATAAATATTTTTAAATGCTTCAAAATCTTTTTGTGGAATTTCTATTTTATATGTTTGAATTTCTAAGAACTGAAATTCTAACATGTCCTTGAAGACTTTGGAATTTTTACACAACATCCTTCCAAAATCTGAATCAAATGATAATGTTATTTTCTCATTTTCGCAGGTATTAAAAATAAAGGGAAAATTGTATTTAGCTTCTATTTCTTCATAGTTAACATTGAAAGAATGATATTGCTTATTAGTATTTATAAGGTTATCACACTGTATATAGTCACAATGTGCATCATGAACATGTACCGAACTGAAATCACCTGATTCTTCACAATAACCTGCTGGCACAGAATCGAACATAAACGATCTACAAAGAAATTTTTCATACTTCCAGTTTTGTTTTCGAAAATTTTGTAAATTTTCCCTAAGATCCACATCATTATAATTTTCAGCTAAGTCATGTATTAAAGAAATATTATTAGCAACATGCTTTTTGAGCACACACCTGCAAAATTCCATGACAGGGTGAATCTGAAATAAATAAGCCATTTTATATAAAGAGACAATATTTTTATAATTGTGTAATTTTATATAGTTAGCTCCTATCATAAGCCTGCAAATGTTCTTAAAATCGTCCAGATTCTTATGAGGTATAGATACTTTTTGAGTTTCCTTTAACTTACTCTGTAAAACATTAGAATTCTTACATAAAATCTTTCCAATTTTGGATTCTAAGAGCAATACATACTCCCCATTTGGTTTTATTTCAAAAGAATCTTTTAAAGAACATTCGATTTGTTTCTGAGTTTCTGTAATAGAAGGTGTATCAGATGGTATGCTTATACATAAAACTAAGTCGTCAAAATGAAGTATCTCAGATTCATTATATAGTACTGCTTCTCGACTGATAAATTTATACAATGATAAGGTTTTTTCCACTGTTATAGGACCAAATTCATCATCATTTTGTTTTTCGTGAAATACTTCAGTTTGAGTAAATCTATCATTTCCTTCATTATCTATAACAGAAATGTACAAAACAGGTTCTCTTGGTACTGTGAACCAGTTTTGCTCTCTTTTAATATCTATGTAAACAAATCCTTTGTGTTCATTATTTTTTCCATTTGCATAAACTGTAGGTACAAATTCGGACTTCTTGTCTATATCTTCATAAATACTAAATATTCGAGCCGGTTTTCCAGGAATATGTATTTTTTCATTGCTGAAATTTTTTACTACAATGTAATATCTGTAAACAGCATTTTCAACTTTATCTACACAGTTACCACTTCCAAATCTTTGATAAAAATTCTCCAACCGTTTAAAATTATATAACATTAGCTTTTTTCTATTCTCAGGTTCAGTATAGTGTTCAACTTTTGTTTTTTCATTCATTTCTACAATTATTTGATCATCGTTAAGTTCACGAAATTTCAAGCCTTTGTTGTTACTTTCTAGTACTTCTGACTGAAGATCCAGTTCATTAGCTAGAGTGCTAATCACTAACTCAGGCGACTGCTGACTTTGAAATCCTCTTCTTCCGTGCTGCGATAAATTACTAGGCAGATAGCCACCTTCCATTATTTTTCAGTTAGATAATATTAAAAATATTTGTGAATCTTTCAAAATCATAAAAAGAGCAAGATGATATTTTTTACAAATAAAGTTGCGTTTCTTATAGCAGTGGCTGTCAACAGTAGTCCGAACCTCTTTCCACCAATAAATTTTGACTCCAAATAAAATCCCTGCAAAAAAAAAAAAAAAAAAAAAAAAAAGATAAATACATGCCCATAGATTAACAAATACACAACATAGATAAAATAACAAAAAGGAAAAAAAAAAAGCACATAGGTAAGTTAAAAATACACAAAACATATTTTCAAAAATAATATTTCTCTCTATATTACATTTATAATAAAAATATGAACATTTAAATTCAATATCTATTATTTACTGCACAATGAATAAAGATAATAAAAATGCTGTGTTTTAAATTAACAAATACAGGGTTGCCACATAGGTTGTTCACATTCACAAATTCATAAATATTTAACGAATCATCATACCGGAATGGGGTTTGCACCATAAGGCGCAGAAAGTTTTGTGGTCAGAAGTTTTGTGGCAAATGAAAAAATAAGTTCAAAGAGATTGAGAAGAATTAAAAAAATCTTAAAAAATATTTTTAATGTCATACTGGAGCAAGGTTTATTCTATAAGGCTTTTAAAAAAGTAGAATGTTTCATAGAAAATAAATAAAATAGTTAAGAGAGTTTTTGTTCAGTCACATTTCAAAAATTAAAACATTTAGAGTGACACTTTGAAGGGCAGTAATTATTATTGAAACCACCTAATTTTAATCAAATTGCATATCAGAAATTTTGAATAACCATCTGCTTTTATAATTTACATGATACTTTTAGGCAGGGTTGTAGTGGGTAGCTGCCCGGGTACCCACCCAGGCTGTTCTTTTTAAAAAACCCGGTTTTTTTACAACCATAGGGGCTGTAGTGGGTAGCTCTGAATTAAAAAAAAAATGGGTATTTTACAACCCTGTTTTTAGGTATGAAGTCATTCGGAGGAAAGCAATTCCAAAAAATTTTGGTATGTTTTCACCGATTATGACCCCAAAACCACCCTCTGTTTAAATGTTGATTTATATCCATATATATATAAATATATTTTGTTATATCTTAAAAATAAATATATATATATATCTATATATATACAGTCAGTATCAGTTATATGGTCAGCTCAGCGGTCCAGAAAAATTAGACCATATAAGCGGGGTGACCATATATGAGGAGCTACAATTATTACACTATTTAATTACAGGGTTCGTACGCAACAGGGGATTCAGGAGATTTAAAGTGTTTTAGTACCAGAAATTTCATAGAGTACTGGTCGCTATGTCTGAAGACAGAATTTTTTTCATTAAATAAGCCAAATATTACTTTACGAAAATTCTGGTAAAAGGCACTTGAAAGTCCTTGAAGTGTACGAACCCTGAATTATGGCAGAATTACATTAACCTATCAGAATATAGTGCTCACAAGCAAATAATTAAATTTTCAGAACAGTTTAAAAATTAATTTGCAAAGTAATAACTACAGTAACAAATATACAATATTTTTAGTGAAATTTATTAGCTTACCGCACCAATCTAAGTACAGTATGCATACATACGTGCACTTCAACCATATTCAATGCACTTATTTAACACTATAACCGCGATGACGGGTCATTTTGACCCGTACCAAATGAATAAGTGTCGATTTGAACCAGAAATTTCTTCATGAAATAAGTTAAAGATATGCCGCACTAAAAATAAGAAACATAAACACTAAGTAGTTCTAAATAAAAATTCTGGTGTAAAATATTTTTATAAAACTTGAGTAAAATTTCCCGTGGTTCTAGTATTAAAATATTCGGTATGCAAGATTGCCTCCTTTTCTTGGTTGTTAATACAACTCTTTCTAAGTCCCTGCTGCTTCAGAATTAATTAAAAAAACATCTATGGAGATCATCTATGGTTTTAAGCGCATCTTGATGTTGATACTGATTTCTTTTCACATTCACTGTCATCTTCATTATCGCTTCCTTCGGCATTCAAATTTAACACATTAGAAACAATATTTTGTATTGAAGCTTCACTGTTAGTAGCAAGATCTTCATCAATCTTTGCATACAGATTCTCGTCTCGAATTGAATAACCTCGATTCCACAGTTTTTCTATCCGTATCTTCCGATAATTCTTCAAATTTTAGTGAACTGTGAAATCCAGCATGTCGGAAGCAATTTTCAATAATTTTCTGTGACACCATATTCTAACTTTGGTCGATATAAAAAATTGCATTTAACACAGACACTTGGAACTGTTCTTTTCGCTCAATAGCAGAAATCATACCTCACAGAAGAAGCTTTCTATAGGTAGCTTTGAAGTTCTGGATTAGGCCTTGATCTAAAGGCTGTGATACACATGTGCTGTTTGGAGGCAAGAAAACGAGTTCTATTGATTTCAAACCATCAAGAGTGGAGTGCGCAGCACAATTGTCTGCAATTAATGCAACTTTCCTGTTCTGATTTGAAAAACTTCGATCCCAACTCCTAAGCGTTTTTTCCCAGATGTCCACTGTCATCGATGCTTTTGAATTAGCATCGTAGAATAGAGGCAAAGATTTGCAATTTTTCATACACCGAGGCTTAAAAATTTTTCCAATCACTAAAGGAATAATTTTTTCCGATCCATCCACATTTGCTGCTATAACACGGCTTACTTTTCTTTCCCCCTACACATTTTTCACCTTTAAAACAAAGAGTTCTATCTGGCAAGATTTTATAAAAAAGTCTGCATTTATCACCGTTGAAAATGTTGACAGGTTTATATCTTTGGAAGAAGTCCCGCAATACTACATCTTTCCATTCTTTTAAGGAACTCCTGTCAAAATTAGCAGCTTCTCTGCACAATTTTTTGAAGCATAGGTTATGCCTTGAATTAAATCGCTGTAGCCAGCCATTGCTAGCAATGAAACTTGACTCGCCAAATTCATTAGCAAATTCCAAGGATTTTTCTTTCAAAACATTCCAGGATATAGGAGCATTTTGCGATTGTGCATATTTAATCCATGACAAAAGAGCCTTATCCACATTTTCATAGGGTGACAAGCACTGACGTTTTCTTTCTTGATCACAGATTTCAACATTTGGGGAGTAACGTTTGGCTGCTAAAATGTTGTTTAATGTCGTCCGGGGTATCAATCAAATTTACTTTGGCAAATGCAGCTTTTGAAAGATTAGAGTTTTTAAACTTTTCAATCAGTTCATTTTTTTCAGCAGTTTTTCAACTCTTTCTTTTCGAAGCCATAATATGAAATGAGTGTTTTTATTCGACATGTTTGATCCATATGAAACAAAATTTTCCTTTATTCTTTTTGTCTCAATTTCAACGCACTTTTCAAACAAAGAGAGATAACTCCAACCAATAACAGATAGATATCCACCTGTTGTAGTCGGGGAGGAAGAGAATTGAGTGAAGGGGGGGGGTATTGTCGACGATGATTCAATGCAAAAGAGAAATGAGACTGACGGGGAGGGAAGTAAAGTCATGAATTCAAGTCCTCTCCGGCGTCGCAAAAACTTCTTTTATTTTAGTCATTCCCTGTTTCTCCCCGCCAAGAAATGTTACAAAAGTTACTATTTTTCTTTAAAATAATTGAAAACTCATTGAAAAGGACAAAAAAAAAAAAAAAAAAAAAAAAACGACCATATAACCGATAACTGGAAAAATAAAATGGCTATATAAGCGGTGCACTTTAACATATTTTACCTATTGAGTTAGACGGGACTTTAGAAAACTGACCATATAGCCAATACTGATTGTATATATATCCATATATATATATCTGACACATGTCATGTTGTAACTCTCCTATTTATGAACCGATTTGGATGTGACTGAGTATGTACATACCAAAGTCTTGACTGAGTTTGTTGGACAGCTTCCTCCGTCATCTTGTTACAAAATGGCGACAAGTTAAAAAATTTCAAAAATTCAAAAAGATGTACAAAAAAAATTATAAATTGAAAACATTGTTTTTATTAAGTGTTAGAACGTGATACAAGGATTCTGGAACCTTTTTTCTGTTTTTGTTATATCTTAAAAAATGGCTGAGATATGGCAGTTTGAAATTCTAGGATGGCTGAGTTTTTGAAACAATTAGATATTTGTTATGCTGTAACTCTCGTATTTATGAACCGATATGAATGTGACTGATCATGTGTACAGAACATACGAAGGTCTCAACCGAGTTTGTTGGCCAGCTTCATGCATCATCTTGCTTCAATATGGCGGCAAGTTAAATTTTTAAAATCTTTTTTTAATTGAAAAATATGTATAAAAAACTATAAATTGAAAAAGATGTTTTCTGTTAACTGTTAGATAGTGATACAAGGATTCCAGAACCTCTTTTGTTTTGGCTTTATCTTAAAAAATGGCTGAGATATGACAGTTTGAAATACTAGGGTGGCTGACATTTTGAAACGATCCGATTTTTGTTATGCTGCAACTCTCATGCTGAAATTCGCATTCAAGTTCAGTAGTAATGAAAACCGGGATGGAATGTTCTATAATTGGGTTCCAAGCATTTTAGCTTTGGGTGTTTGAGTAAAATGAGTTGAATTTTTAAAAACATGTACTAGCAACGTTTTCCTCCCGGTACAGGCCAGAATGACTTTTTTAAGTTCGTATTACTTATTTTCAAATGAAACTGTTCTTAAACTCTTATTATAACAGAAATACTAGCCCATAAAAGTGTTAAAAAATTATCATCATATTGGAATGTGGTTTGCACAATAACTTGGAAAATGCCTGGAAATTTTATAGGAAAATGTAGTTCAATGAAAATTTGAACTATTTGTTTCTTTGGTCACAAAAATGAGACACTTCGGCGTCGCGCCGAAAAGTAGGAATTTTGTTAGTAGCCAGTGGCTGGTAGACTCAGTTTCATTAATGGCCACTTTTTAAAGTTAGTGGCCACTATTATGTTTCAAACTTTCTTGACATCTAGATAAATTATAATCATTGTATATAAACAATAAAAATTTTATACCTATTGTATAAGTATGAGTGTATTTTGCATGATTAAACAGTATCTCTTGAAGAAACAATCTAACTGGTGAGCATGTGGCAGGAGTTGAAATATTGAATATATTGAAATATCCTTAAAATCTGCTTGTATCGGGTGGAAAAAAAGGAATAAATTACTTGAAACGCATGTGGAATCAAAGCTGAAAAATATATTTTGCAGAATAAAACTGTATTTCTTGAAAAAATAATCCAACTAAAGAGCACACGAGAAAAAGCTGAAATATTGAAAATACAGCTAAGTCATTGAAATCTGTTTGCATCTGGTAGGAAAAAGAATTAACCAGTTCTCTAATTAGATTTAATCAGTGTAGAGATGCATATTTCCAAGAAAAATGGTGTATTTCACTTGGCGATCGACAACAGATTTTTTAATCGCCACTTGGCGAGTGGCGACTAGGGTGGCGATCGATGGCTGATTTTTTAATCGCCACTTTTTAAACTTTAATCGCCACGTGCCGAGTGGCGACCGCTAATTTTCACCTATCGGCGGATCTTATGATACTGTACTCTGATGTGACAATTTGTTAATTTTTGTTTTGATGATTTTGAAATTTATGAACATATTTCTGAGCATGGACCTATGTATAAAACAGAAGTGGCACATCCTCAAATGGATTCAACTGTAATCCCCCAAAGCTGAATATTTTGCAATGTTCTGCAACGAACCATCAGCTGATCAAAAATGTTCTACGGGAATAAAAAAAGTAAAAAACAGGGAGATATTCTTGTATATGTAGCAGTGCAATTTCATCTTCTATAGAAATGCTAAAGATATTTCGTAAAACACTAACACACACACAAACCAAAGAAATGACGAATTTCGCAGTTTTTTTCTCGTAATTGATTGACGATTTTTCCAATATTTTTGAGATTTTTCTCTCTGGTAACTTTCTCCCCATGATCGACTGACAAATTGCATGAGCTTTTCCAGCGACCAAGTGATGAATTTCACAATCATTTTCAATGAACGATTGAAGAAGTTTTTCCGTTGATTCATAGACGAATTTAGCACTTTTTCCAATGAATGAATGGTGAATTTTGTTGAAAATGAGAATTTGAAATGTTCTGCAGAGAAATTCATTGTTCTGCGACGTACGTCGCACTTTTAAGCATATTCTGCTTTGGGGCTGTAATCGTGACCTGTAACTGGATGATAGTTAGGCCCTGCGGCTCTGCCATATTGTGACAGTATAAACAATCTTCCTGTCAATGTCAGTGAAAGAGATGATAATACCACCATTAAAAATGAACAGAAATTTTGCATGAATAAGGCATTTATAGGTGACATTTTCTATTCAAATTTACTTGTGGAAGTTTGCCACAGCAGTAATCATGCCCTTTTGATGCGATGTAAACAAACAACAGCCGCCATCTTGTGACTACATCCTCAGTTACATCACTCACAACTGGTAGACACTAGAGATGAGACGGGCTCAGCCCGAGCCCGACACAGGTTCGGGCTCAATTTTTATACCAGCCTTTGGGCCCGGGCGGGCTCAGGCTCATTCCTTCTGAAACTGACAGTTTTATTTATTGTCATATAGAAAAAATAAAAATAACTTTTTCCTCTAAAAAATTACAAATTCCATTTCAAGTAATTTTAATGTTATTTTGAGCAGAATGAATAGAAGGGGAAACAGAAATCTTATTTTTCTTTCCTAGTATTAGCATGTTACTTTTTACATTTAGTTTGTTTGCCTGTTTGCGATGGCTAGCAAAATCTAGCCCACCTAGAAGTCTGAAAATTTAGGTGTGGATAGTCCAAGGTCTAGCCATGTGCACCAGAGTCTCAGAATTTTAATATTTTGATAATTACCCACGATATTAATTAGATTCTCATTAACCATCGCTTCTAAAATGACATCTTTTAAAATCAAAATGGCTAAAGAAACGAACAGGCGCATTAGATTTGCAAGCAGAAATGAACGAATTCAAAATTATTTTACTAATTAGCGAATTTTATGAAAACTAATTGAGATATCAATTTGAAAATTTCTGAGCATATGTAAAAAAAAATTCTGCATCTGCCTATGTGATTTTTGAAAAATTTGGTCGGTAATTTTTCTTAATTTATGCAAAAAACTGCCAAAAATCTGCAGGGCCAGTGAAAACAATCCGAGAAAGTTTCAGACAGAGATCTGCTTTCGATAAAAACTGAACTACAAAGAGATCTGTTTCTCTGGCCGATCCCACCATTTAGTTTGCAAAAAAGAAAGGAAATAATTGCCAATTTTTACTAATGAACAAAAATTTAGGTAACTAATTAAGATATAGATTTGAAATTGAGGTCAGAAGGGGTGTCATCTGCCGGCTATTTTAGCGTAGCGTCTTCGTTATGTTCTAATTATCAGAAAAATGTAATTCTTTTTTTAATGATCACGTTAATGTAGGTGACGGTGGTTTTCTTGAACAAATTATTCATTATATTTGCGGGTATGGAGAGAGAGGGGGTTAACGCCTTTCTCTGAGATTGTAATTATCTCGGGCCTGGGCAACACCGGGCGGTTTAGCTAATATTTAAATAAAAGAGAATGTTTTTACTTTTTAGATTATTTATTTGCTCTTTGAAAAGTGACACTTAAGAAAATTAACAATTAATCATGACCTTCATAGGAATTAATGATGTGCAAATGCTAGTTCTGGAATATTGTCTGGTAAAAAATTGGTTTCACAAACAGGATTTTTCTAAACAAAATTTCATGGATGATAATAGACATCAAGACAGGCAATTTTTGTCCAGGAAACCAGAATTTCAATCTACTTATACAGTCAATAATACAGTGTCTATCTCACTACAAGCCGAACTTAGATTTTCGTATGTTACTTTAACAATATTGAAGATATTGTAATGATATTTTCAATAGACTTATTTTGATTTCTGTGATATATCATGCATATGAGAAATGGTGTATAGTGTCCCTATTCATATCTAAACAACACTGAGCTAGACATACCATTATTCAGAAAGCAGCTAACAGTACTTATACTATGTCACTGATCATATTCAGGCCCAGTGTTGAATTCAGACATGTTTCTCCAGGAGAGATTACTATGGCTACGGGGGGGGACACTGCAATGCTCCTGGAGGGAATGTCCCCCCCCGGACCACGCTGTGAATTCAATACTGTTCAGGCCCATCCAATGATATCATCATGTTTCATAGAAAGCAAAGTTAATATGATGAAAATCTTGCTAAATTTTCTTCATTATTGTTAAAGTTATGAATGAAAATTTGGGTCTAGCTTGTAGCGACATACCTTGTATTTTTGATTGAATGTATTGTATTGTATTGTTGATATATGTATGGTGATGTATGTTGATTTGTATTGTATTTTGGGATAGTTCACACAAAGTGGTCAGTTTTATCCTAACAACTAATCCGTACTGCAAAATAATTCATCTTCTTTGTACAAATTAAACCATCTACCTCTTTAAAATCAATAAAATAATTTATATTCTTTGTACAAATTCAACCATCTAATCCTCTATCAAATCGATAAATTAATTCAAGACATAAAATTCACCATCTATACTTATAAAAGAGTAGCTTGATTTTCTCATAATCAACGCCGAGCCTCAAGCGTTTGACCTAGAACAATGAAATTTGGCTATTTTTGTCCTTATGCTAGTGTGTCTTGATTTGAAATTTTACCAATTTTCAGCCCTTTTTTTTCTTTGTGTTCCACGGTGATTTTTTGACATTTATGAAAGAACTAGAAGAGGTTACAATGTTAACTATAGTAATTTTTTTTTCCTGCTTTTATACGTCTTGCAGTGATTTTTTACAGAGTAGTAAAGGAACCTGGTTTCAATGCTTTTTTAGCCCAATATAGTAAATGTTGTTCTCTTTTAATAAAGTTTATTCAGAATTCTTGCAGTAATTTTTGAATTTGTATGTAGCACATAGATGCCTGCAGAATGAAATTCAGGGAGGGACAAGATTTTAGAATAGATGTCAGGACTCAGTGAATTATATCTTGATGTATATCATGGTATATATCTTGATATATGAATATATCATGACTATATTCGATATTTATTTGCAAAATATTGTCCATGATATTTTTCATATTTTCAGTCAAAACAAGCATAAGTGAATTTTTAAAATGTTATTGACTGTGTCATTCTAAAGATAAAGAACTTTTGCAGTGTATTTGTCTGGCAGTGACTTTTAAGAGGGGAAAAAAAATATTATATATATATATATATATATATATATATATATATATATATTCTCCAAGCTTTACATTTGAAGCTGAATTTTTTTAATGTAGAACCAATAATTATATGAGTTATAATATTTACTTAGAACAGCTATTGAAAGATAAACTGTCTGATTTTAGGATAAGTTATTAGATACTACAGTAGACTACCTCAAATCCGCCACCCTAAAATCCAAAAATTCTTAAAATTCGCACATCATTTCCGATGTAAACAAAGAAACTTACAGTTAAGATGAAGGTGTTAAAATTTAAGTTTATTTTTAAATTTTTATATCATTCTGTACACATTTTAATTTGTAATTATGTTTGATATGATTCAACTCATGTTTTCTCATGAAGGAAGTATAAATTTATTTCTGAAAAAATTCTAGATTGTGCTGATATCAGTGGCGATCACAATATTTTTACCAAATAATTTATGTATTAATCAAGCTTTTTTTGGTTATTAAGTATGGCTAAAAATGAAAGAAAACTTTGTTATTTTAAGATTTAGATGAGAATTAGATGTCAAGAAAAAAATATCTCATCATTATACATATTTAGTATGTATTATTAATTATTTACTTGACCTTTACTTTTAATATTTTAAATGTTTTTTAAATTTTCTTAATTTTTAAATTTTACTTAACTATTTTACTTTATTGTAAGAATTCATTATAATTTTGAGTGCATTATTAAATTCAAATTATTGTTTAAAAAATGTAAACAAAACAGTGACCAGAAATCCACAAAATTCTAAAATCTGCATAACCTCTAGTTTTAAGATATGCAGATTTAAGATTACCAAACTATACAAATGGAAGAAAGTTGCCATTCAAATATTTCAAGTTAGGAAAATTATTGAATTTAAATAAAAAAATGTCACTAAACAATAGGGTTACTTTAATGATGACATTCACTTATGATGTAAGCGACATACCAAACATAAAATTTTATTTATTCAGATGATTTTGCACAAAAGAATACTAAGAAATTATATAGTTTATCTATTTAAATGCAGAATTATTAAATTAAACACTAAACAAACAGATATTTTTAAGATATTGTATTTGTGAATAAAATGTAAGTATGTTAAATGTAATAATCAAATTTATTAAGGGACATAATAAATATCAATGATAATGGAAATTGTAGGGAATTTAATGTCCTTTATTTAGTCAAAAAACTTAAACAGATATAACTATAAAATGTATGTAAACATTAGATATAGGCTTGAAGCAAAAGCCACATATAAACCTTAATGCAATACACAACTTAAACTTATTTATTCAGATGATTTTGTACAAAAGAATACTAAGAATTATATTGTTTATGTATTTAAATGCAGAATGATTAAATTAAACCCTAAACAAACAGATATATTTTTAAGATATTGCATTTGTAAATAAAATGTAAGTATGTTAAATGTAATAATCAAATTTATTAAGGGACACAATAAATATCAATGAAAATGGAAACTGTGGGGAATTTAATGCTCTTTATTTAGTCAAAAAACTTAAACAGATATAACTATAAAATGTACGTAAACATTAGATATAGGCTTGAAGCAAAAGCCACATATAAACCTCAATGCAATACACAACTTAAACTTATTTATTCAGATGATTTTGCACAAAAGAATACTAAGAATTATATTGTTTATGTATTTAAATGCAGAATCATTAAATTAAACCCTAAAGAAATAGATATTTTTTTTAAGATATTGCATTTGTAAATAAAATGTAAATATGTTAAATGTAATAATCAAATTTATTAAGGGACACAATAAATATCAATGATAATGGAAACTTTTTGGACATACTTTTTATTTTAAATAACGAACAAACAGATTAGAAAAACATTAATAAAAATACAAATAAAATGTTGAATTAAAAATCACTTGATGACGTAATGTTAGGGTAGGTTTTTCATTTATTCTAAATTTTCCATTTTTCCTTTTTTTTTCTATATTAGTTGTAAGCCCCCCCCCTCCTTTTTTAATAATTGTAATGTTTTTCATTTAATATTCTCTTTATTTTAGTCTGAAATAATGGAGTTAAAATACCTTTTCTTTCTTTTAAATGTCTAAGCTAAAACAAATTCATTGTCTCTTTTACTTAAAATCATAATTTTTATATTTCCCCTGTAAGTTATAATTTCACTGGGGTGGTCCTTGTTACCCTGGGAAATTTTCAAATGCTCTCGGACACTTGGGCAATAAAAATCCATTTCCCAGGCAACATATATTAGCTTGTATTGTCAGGAGTTTTATGACTCCATTTATGCTGTTTTTTCGTAAACAACTTTAGCGTTGATGGTCGCCAGTAATCTGCTCTGTTGATCTTTCGTGGAAAAAGCAGGACTCAGGCGACAGATAGTGGCCCGTATTGTTAAAGTTTTATGATTCGTTTTTACGAGCCCAATTATTCTGTTTTACGTAAACAACAGTTCACGTGGGAGGTCGAAAGAAGGGACAGCAGCCCCTTTTACCTTCGTGGAAAGGGGAACGAAAACAATTCAGCTGCCATGCCAATCACCCCTATGTGAAATAGTTCCACCCGCAAGAGAGCGACGACCAATGGTTTTACGTAACGTATTCGCGGGGAATGTTTTTTTTTCCCTGGTATCGCTTAGCGCGAGAGAATGTAGCCTGGGATATACGGGATGTGAGTTTTTTCGGGGAAGGCTGAGGCCTTTCCTTCCCCCCCCCCCATATAGTTTTCCTTATGGAAGCGTTAGTATTCGGTAGGCATTCGAAGTTTTACCGGTGAGTGAGATGCCTGCTTAAGAAAAAGTGTCTGGTGCTTCAATATAGAAATAAGCTCTGACAAAACAGTGACAAAACAGTGAGTCGCTATAATAGTTATGTTTGAATCAAGATCTTACTACCGGGAGCTGTGACGGTTGAGAGCATTTTTTTGTTGGAGTCAATGCTCATTCGATGACAGTTAAGCATAAATTAGATAAATTGGAGGACTGTCGCTTGTAAAAAGAGTATGTTGAAAGCTTTGATCGGAAGTGCAGTCGGAGCATTCGGGAGAGAAAAAAAAGGTAATCCTAGCTCCTATCAGCTGACACTGTTTAACTACAGAGCATAACGCCGAAACATATCTTCAAAGAAAAATCGTATAGCTGGTTACCGGCTCCATATTCCGTACAGAAGAGATACTTGAATATTCAATGATGTCTAAAGTCTCTTCGAGTAGCGCCCCATGTTTGTGAAAGTAAGACTGCTAACCCTGGAACATTACTGATATGTTTACTATGACTGTTAAGCCTCAGCGTTACGAGTGTTGAATATGCCAGTGAGCTTTTGGTAAATATTTTCCATGTTAATGAATAAGTGCCTTTTATTATTATTATTATTTTACCATGAATATATATATATATATATATATCTTGATGCATATATGTGTGATTAAATCACCTGTTCTTATACCAACTAACCTAATACCTATAAATCTGAATATGTTGGCGTTTTATTTATCTGATTATGTTGGTGTTTTATCTAAAAATTCCTTTTTTCATAAGTTAATAAAAAATCAAATTCTTGGTGATAATCTGTCTGTGACTTATTTGTATGCTTCATAGAAATTCATTTGTTTTTTTTTTACCTAAATTTAACCTTACTATTTAAAGGATAATGAATTTTGTTTAATTATTTAAACAATCAGAGAAAGTAATTATTTAATATTTAAACCTTGCTAAATTTAATTTACTTTGATTGTGACTTCAGTTAATTTTCCTTCATCAATTAAAATTAATAAAGTAAATTTAAATCCTTGATTTGTTTCTGAAAATGCTTATTAATTTGATTTTCTTTAAATATTAAATTGCTTCTTAAAAATATTGTGAAGTACTTTTATTTTCCTTTATAGAGAAAAGGATTTAATAAATAAGGTAAATTTAACCTGTTCTTAATTGAAGTAAAAGAATTTGAAGTTGAATGTAAAAGAAAAATTTAATATTAACTATGTTTAATTCTTAAAGCTTATTACCTGCAGTTAAGGTAATTAAATTACACTCAACTCTTATTAAAAGAAAACTGTGTTTTATCTAGTTATTCTTGGTTTGGTACTATCCACTATACAAAATCACTCGCATGGTTCTGGCAAATTGGTACATTGATATGATCATGTTATGTAATTTTAATTATTTATTTCTTTATTTTTATTAATTAACTCCCCCTTTTTTTTTGTGCCTTTCGAAAATTATGGAAGGATTCTAGGACCCCTTTTTTATGTTTTTCTTATTCAAAATCTGTTCTATAAAGTTTTAATGAATTTCATTTCATTTACCATAGCAATGTTCCAATCCGCCAAACCACTTGTTGGGTATAAGAGGTATTGTGATGAATGAGAAATTTGTTGATACCCTTTTTATAAATTTATTCATTGACTTAATTAATTTTTAGTTATTCAAAATTTATTTGGTTTGTTTTGTTTATCGCATCTCTCTGTTTTGATTTTTAATTAGTAATTGTGTAAAATTGTTTCAATTTCTGAAATAACAAAATTCATTCTTTTGGTTATTTATCACTTTATCAAAAATACCCCAACAGTAACATGCACATATAACGTGTTTAATGTCAAGTGAATGTGACATTTACTATCATCCATTATTGGCATTTAATCTTACAGTTTGGCGATAGATTTTTGGTCGACGGATAATCAAATAGTACCGTTATTTACAGCTTCATTAGAAATAATATTTTCTGGTATTGGTTTTGTTCAGTTTAAACTTCACAACAGGTCGGGGAATGAAAAGGCAGACAAACTTACATTTATGCTCGAATTTTTCAAAAACTTGATACTAAATCCAATAGTTTTTGTGAGTTTAAAATGCAAATTGTGTCATTTCAATTTTGTTACATAGATGACAAAAAAAAAAAGACATTTAGAATATTATTTTATTAAGTTTTCGTGCTAAGTGCAATCTATGTTTGGCGACTTTTCGATTGGTGCAATTTTCAAGTCTGTGCCAAATGAATACGTTAATACAATAGCCAGGTTACCACTAAAGGAAAAAATCCCTAAAATTTGGCGACTTTTTTTTTTATAACAGATTAAAAAATATATAAAAAAACGGTGCGTGAGTGTAAGACATCATAGCCGCAATATGTTTCATTTTCTAATATTTATTTTTTCTGAAAATATTTATGATGTTAAGTTAAGTATTAAGTTGACTATTTTAAAAATATCCGATATTCATAAAAAATATCAGAATCAAAATATTAGATATTTTTGAAAATATCATGATATTATGAACTCTGGAATGGGATAAAAGGAACAGCTTTGGGATTAGCCTGCTGTCTGCCATCTTGTTTTTTGAATCAAAACATATTTGTTTTGTTTCTCATTTCCAAAATAATTTTTATCCATATTTACTTATTATAAACATGTTAGTTAATTTTATTGAATAATTTATTCATATTTAATAATAAAAGTTAAAATGTTTTGATTTATCGCCCGCGGTCAGCCATCTCAATTTTTAAATAAAAACAGGCTAAGCTTGGGGATTAGCCTGTTGTCCGCCATCTTGTTTTTTAAATCGAAACATATTTGTTTTGTTTCCCATTTCCAAAATACTTTTCATCCATATTTACTTATTATAAACATTTTATTGACTAATTTATTTATATTTAAAAATAAAAGTTAAAATGTTTTGATTTAAAGAATGAGAGGGCTGACCGCGGGCGATAAATCAAAACATTTGTTTTGTTTCTGACATAATCAAGTTAAATCAAAACATTTTAACTTTTGTTATTAAATATAAATAAATTAGTCAATAAAATTACATAACCTTTTTATAATAAGTAAATATGGATGAAAATTATTTGGGAAATGAGAAACAAAACAAATATATTTTGATTTAAAAAACAAGATGGCAGACAGCAGGCTTATTCCAAAGCTGTTCCAATTATGGTTTATTGGTGGATCAGAAAGGACAGCTGCAATTTGTGATACATTGAATATATCATTTATCTCAGGAAACATGAAATAGGAACCCCCCGCTCTCTTTTGCAAACTTAATCATGATTCCTGATTATTATGATCCCAAGAAACATCTAATTTACTGTCTTGTTCAAAAACTCTGACCTAAAATCCAATTCTGATAGTTTGTCCACCACTATTACTGTTTAAGTTAGATAGGTTCTCCAAGGGCCTGACTATCACACGGGCACTCGGGGCTCGGGACACTCTTCAAAATTATTATTTGAAGATCTATTTAGTGTTGAAGTCAGTCAAAATAGTTCTGTTAAAAAAGTTTTATAGCAACAAAAACTCTGCTTAGTAATTTAACAATATTTTGCAGGGACGTACTTGGCAAGCTTGCAATGTGCAATTAATTTTTTTTCAATTTGACTAATTTTTTGAGGGGGTTTTAACCCTGGGCACAAAACTTTTCATAATTTCATCTAAATTTCCATTAAAATATCATAATTGCACCAACATTTTTATTTCTTTTAGCACTATTTTTAAAATTCAGTATCAGTTTGGTTTTATCAATTAATATCAATAGCATCATTCATTAATAAGTAGACTTCTTATAGTTATTTTCTAGTAATTGATGTAGTATGCTGTATTTATCATATAAAGTCATTCAATTGTATCATATTTAGCACATTTATTCGAAAAGTGACACAACTGAAAACTAGTCGGATGTATCAATCCCAAAACTTTCTTCTATCTCACACAGGTTTCGCATACACTAAAAAGAATCAGCACCAATTTATATCAAGGTCTAACTGAATCTCAAGTTTTATTAAATTCCGTACACTAGTTCTTGAGATATGACTATCGCTAAAATCGTGTAAATGCTGCATTGCAGCGCCACCTGGTGGGCGATTTTTACCAAAAACTAATCAGCACCAAATTATATCAGAGACTAACTAAATATAGAGTTTTATTAATTTCCGAGCATTAGTTCTTAAGATAGAGCTATTGTGCAAATCGCGAAAATTCTGAATAGCAGCGCCACTTGCTGGGTGATTTTTACCAAAAACTAATCAGTATCGACTTATATCAGAGACTAACTGAATATAAAGTTTTATTAAATTCCGAGCATTAGTTCTTGAGATAGAGCTATTGCAGAAATCGCGAAAAATGCTGCATAGCAGCGCAACCTGCTGGGCAATTTTTACTAAAAACTAATCAGCACCGATTTATATCAGAGACTCAGGGGCGCGCCAACCCAGTGTGCAAAGTGTGCGGCGCACACAGGCGCCGAAATAGTAAAGGCGCCAAAGATTTCAACTGAGGAGAAAATACTTCAAAAACGGAAAAAAAATCCTTAATTTAATTATACTAAAATATATTACAATTATGGGACAACTTTTAAGTGGTAAAAATGAGCATTGCGAAGGTTTTGGAGTTCCATGTCGTAGGTTTAACGCTATGTGATTTTCTCACTCATTGTATAAAGTCTGCTTTAGGCGGCACAAGCAAGATTTTTTTCAGCGCCCTAAAAATGATCACTTATGTAGAAACTATTATGCATTGAAAAAAAAGGTGTGTGTTTTTTCCGACCATTAGTGTTTAAGTACACTTCGAGCAAAACAAATATTTTTTTTATCTGTTCTATCTTGTACCCTTGACCTATCACCATGGCGTACACAGGGTTTTTGCTAAGGGAGGGGAAGGAGAAGATAGCGAAAATGGGCTAAATTTGGTCAAATATGTCTAAAAATTCTTAATTTTTGAAAAATGTAGAATGCGATCCTCCCTTGCAACCTCTGTGTACGCCCATGACTATCGCATACTGGATATATAAGTGTGATGATTATAAGATTTGTTCATCTCAATTGAAAAGTATTGAAATACATGAGCACTTATTAGCATTATAACCTTAGACGCTTCGGAATTCGGAGACTGGATTCACAGAAAAGTTTAATTTAGACATAAATAACTTAGGAGCTACTATGATGGCTGTAATAGGCAAGTAAAAATATAAATTTATATTTAAAAACCTTTAAAATTCCCGTGCATTTTATGTCCTACTAGCTGACCCGCCCAGCTTTGCCCGTGATAATAACTTTAAATATACCTAAAATCCAATGTTGAATGATTTCATATTTTTAAACGAAAATCTTTCCAAACGAACTTAATGTTGGGGAGCCGTTGATTTCGGTAACGTATACCCTCGAATTTGTATGATTTTATACTTTTAAACGAAAATTCATCCAAACGGAATAAGAGATGGGGGGGGGGGGGGGAGCTTTACTGCCATCGGCAGCATGTACAGGGCGGGCTACGCACACTGCGTTTTCTCTTGATTTTATATTTTTAAACGAAAATATTTGCAAACGAATGTAATATTGTTAGTCCGACTGCCTTCGGGAGCATACAACCTCGAATTTGTATGATTTTATATTTTTAAAAGAAAATCTATCCAAACGAAACTACTGTTTTCGGTAGAGTAAATCGGACGTACAACACACGCTCCGGCCTAATTTTGGAAATGAATTTCGAATTTGTATTTAATTACTGACATTTAATTCTTAAAAATGTAAGCTTTTAGTTCTTACAAAAAGGTCCTTGTGAAACCTAAGTAATATAACACGTACACCATGACCTCAATTTTTTAAAACGCGAAATGACATAGGAAGCACAATTTCCTTAAGCGGGAAACAATATCTTCAAAGGCACTGAGATTTTTAAAAAATCTTTGACGAATCCTTGAAAATCCTTTCCAGAAAATATTTTTTTAAGAGTAAATATTCATATTTTTTAAACCAGAGATATCATTAGAACCGGGAAAATGTCGAGGATATATTTATTATTATTATATTATTATTATTTCTGTGTCTGGGAAATAGATAAGGCAGCTTTTAAATGTAGAAAAAACACAAAACTTGAAAAGGAATGGGAAAACACGAATCGAACTTTTGAATTTTTTTTTTTTTTTAAATAGCAAATAAAAATGTATTTTTGTAAAAAAAAAAAAAAAAAAAAAAAAAAAAAACTCCGAATAAGAGGTTTTTTGTACTTTTGCCGTGGAAGTGAATGCGACAGTTTGAAATTTCAGAAAACGGAAAACTTGAAAACTAACGTGAATAGAGGTCTAGTAAATGTGTTTTGGAAAAGTAACTTTTTTTCCTAACGATTTATATCTATTGCTTTACCGCACATTCTTTTTGTAGTTTATGGTTTTTGTTAAAAACTTAAAATTAATACTACAGTAAAATCTACTAAAACGGAAGTACAAGGGATTAGAGACAACCCAACAGATTTTCACGCTTTATTCAAATATATTCTATTGTATAATTTTCTCCGGAACAAAGACATTTTCCGTTTAATGCAGGATTCCGATATAGACAAGTTCCATTTTCACAAATTTTACTGTATTTCGGATTTTATTTAGAAAGCTGCCAAGTTTCTTATTTTTCAAGTCAAATAAACATATTTTGAACCAGAAATTTTATTTAATATATGAAATCGAATAAGAACCCTATAGAAACAAGACACATTTTTAAAAATAAATTTTCTGATTCAAAATACGTTTTTTTGACCTGGAAAAAGAAAACCAGGTAGGTTGGCAGCTTTGCTTTTATACTCATTGAAAAAGTTATTATAAATTTTTTTTTGGGTAGAGGGGAGGTAGGAATATAGGGCGGCAACTGAAATTCTGCACACAGGCGCCAGATACTGCTGGCGCGCCCCTGCAGGGACTAACTGAATTAAAGTTTTATTAAATTCCGAGCATTAGTTCTTGAGATAGAGCTATTGCAAAAAATGCTGCATAGCAGTGCTACCTGTCAGGCGATTTGTACCAAAAACTAATCAGCACCAATTTATATCAGGGACTAACTGAAAATAAAGTTTTATTAAATTCCGAGCATTAGTTCTTGAGATAGAGCGGCCACAAAATTTTTGTCACATACAGACAGACAGACATTTTTTTAAAATAGTCAAATCGTGTTCAGCACCTTCTAAAACGTATAAATCCGTTGAAAACCGGAAGTCGAAATTTTTCACGAATCCAATACTTTCTTCTTGTAAAGATAGAAGAAAGTAAAAATATAATATTTCAGATATTAATACGATGAAATGACAAAAATATATCTCAATCTAGGATTAAAAGCACATTTCAATAAATAATAGATTTTTTTTTTTTTTTTTTAAATTCCTGGAACCAATTTAAATTTTCCAGAAAACTTAATTTTTTGAGTTGACACTTTTCGAATAAGTGTGTAATATGTAACAAAAACTAGTATCAGCAAATCAACCAATCTAAAGGGGGCACGAAAAATTGAAAGTGCCCTGGGCACAAAAACTTGCTAGTCAGGCCCTGGGTTCTCCTGTTTTAAATCATCAATAACTTTGTTGTTAAGAAGCCATGATTTAGTTATTTCAGCTTTCCATTTATGTTCTTTTTTCCTGTCACTTTTCAAAATTTCTTGTATAACAATTAATACAAAATAGACATGTAGCTGAAAGTTGCATGTTTTATTTTTACTATACATTAATTTATTAAATTTTTAATAAACTTATTAAAGTAAACAGTTTTAGAGCACTATATTGTCTTAATGTCAAATGTTACATAAAAAGAATATAATAAAATTACCTTTCTATTACATAAAAAAAAAGTAACTAGCACAATCACTGCAGTAAAAATGAATTTTTTGTGACTGGAAGTGTTTCTTGGCTAATATTAAGAAAACTACTGCAGATAAAAATATGAAAATTGGCAGTATTATAGAGAAACGTTCGATAAACATGCTGAAGCATACATTTTTTTATATATAAGAATTATTATTTGAAGAGCTATTTAACGTTGAAGTCAGTCAAAATAGTTCTGTTAAAAAAGTTTTATAGCAACAAAAACTCTGCTTAGTAATTTAACAATATTTTGCAGGGATGTACTTGACAAGCTTGCAATGTGCAATTAATTTTTTTTCAATTTGACTACTTTTTTGAGGGGTATTTTTAAAATATTTTATTCAGTTTTTAATTATTTCAATACAATGAGGGAGGGGTAATAATAAAAAAAGAAATTTGTGTGACATAATTAATGGTAATGCATCTCTCTAAACAGATCCCTGGCTAAGCTGTTGTAAGAAGAGAACATCTGTTGTCAAGGGGTGGGAAATTTTCAGAAAATCTTACCAGCCAAGGATTTATTTTACTAGCCAGCAAGAAGCAATGTACAGTTGAAAATTATTATGACAAAATTTATGCAACTGCAAAAATAATTCTTTATCACAACACTACATTTCCATTATTTCTTTTTCCAATAAAATTAATCTATACTATACAACAGAGGAAAATTTAATATAGGGATAGAACTCAGTACAATATTTACATTGCGGCAATTTAGAGAGTTGCAAAATATAGCAAACAAGTTTTAAAAAAAAATCTTCTGTAGCCTGCAGTTTTTAAAAGACTTCTTAAAGATTCACTCGCCTTGTCAGAAAATCTACTCGCCGGTGGTGAGTAAAATGATGCCATTTCCCGACCTTGGTTGCCGGGAAATACATCCAAATGTAAACATCACCTCATTGTATGTAACTATGCACCACAACATTTTTTTTCCAATGCTTTTTCTGTTATAATATCATGGCGTCACCATTTATCAACTAATTGTTATTTTAATTAACGAAAGAAATGATAAACATTGCATTAAATATCACTTAATGACCTAACAAACACATGTAACGATCTGACATCAAGTGATTGTGCCGCACGATCATGCATTTTTGCCATTAAATCATATAGCTTGCTGATAATATTTTTAAAAGAATATGGTCGATGGAATAATGTAGAAGTACCAAAATAAATTTAACTAAAATTAGTTGTGAAACCATTAATCATTCACATACTTAAATTTATTCAGCTGTTAAACATCTAATCAGACTTACCTTCTTACATAGGAAAGACTAAGGTCTTAACAATGTCTTACGCTCACCGCTCTTAAACAATGTCAATGTATAGTCCAGTGTTCTAAAATATATAAATCTTATTAAATTAAATAATACATAAATAACAATCAAAACACAAATTTAAAAGGCCACATGCCAAAAACATGGGTCTAGTTTACTAATCGATAACGATACGATTTACAACAGAAGTTGAAAGTTTTAATCGAAGAAAATATAACCTGTATATAGGGCACGGGCACGGTTACAAATAAACTGTCTTTTTCACTGTTTGGGTGGCAGAAACTTCGTTGTTCTTCGTTTGTTAGCATTGAAAGCCATAGCAATTTTTTCAATATAATGTCTTTTTTATCCGACCGCGATTATTTTCAGTAAAGTGCAGACTTGTCTGACTATGTTACATCTTTATCTGATGCTTCCCTCTGCACCCCCCCCCCCCCCCCCTCAGCCTGTAAAATAATTTAAAATCCTTAATTTTTTCTTATTTCCATAGCATAAAAATTCTGCCCTATTTGTTACTGGCTAGTGATAATAAATCAATAATCAATCAAGTACATTACCCCCCTCTCACCAAAAATTTATGCTTCCCCCTTTCGCGCCCCCTCTCCATCGTACGGAGTTCCACATCTTCAAATTCTTTATTTAAAAATTTCTGCCCTGTTTGATTCTCACTAATAACAATAAATAAATAATAATCTAAATTAACCCCATCTCCAACCTCCCAAATTTACGCTTCTTCCCTTGCCCCCCCCCCTCCCCCAACAAACAAAGAAGTTGTAATCATTTTAAAATCTTTGATTTTATATAAAAATATTTTGTCTTATTTGTTGCTCTCCAGTGACAATAAATAAATAATATATCATATAAATTATCCCCTTACCCTGAAATTTCTGCTTTCCTCTTGCCCCCCCCCCCCCTCCGGCATACAAAGGAGCGTAAAATATTTTTAAATATTTTAAACATTTATTTTATATTTAAAAAAAATCTGTTCTATCTATTGCTCTTTAGTGGCAAAAAAAAATCATATAAATTATCCCTTATCCCCGAATTTTCCACTCCTTCATTCTCCCCCCCCCCCCTCCTGCATACATGTTTTCAAATATTTAAAAAAAAATGTTTAAAAAATTTGCAACATCCGTTACTCATTAATAAAAATAAATAAATAATCCCCTAAATTACTCCCCAAATTTACGCTTCTCCCTCTTTGCACCCCCCCCCCCCTCCTCCAGCATACAAAAAAAAAATCTTTAAGTTATTTTTATTTTTATATAAAATATCTTCTGACCTATTCGTTGCTCTGTAGTGACCATAAATAAATAATCAGCCATATAAATTATTCTCCTTCCCCTGAAATTTCCGTCCCCCCTCCCGCATACAAAATTAAAAATCTTAAAACCATCTATTTAAAAAAAAGTGCCGTATTCGTTACCGTGTAATAACAATAAACAAATAATCAATCATCTAAAATATCTCCTCTCACCCCCAAATTTTCTGCCCCCCGCCTTGGGCCTGTTCCGCCATAGAACACTGTTTTTAAAAACTTTAAAACTCTAATTTAAAAATATATTCGTAAAAGAACATAGAAATAAAAGCCCACTAATACACTTTTATTAGAGAAAATTACACTAGGATAGGGATGGTTTCTGCCACCCAAATAATCCAGCAGCTGAAGCGTGACGTCGCATGCCCGTACTTCTAAGTAATGGATACAAATGAAACGGTAACAGTAACAAACTGTGACGGTCACAAATCTGAAATTTGTTACCGGCATTAAGAGCCTACACTAGTCATGCGAAAGCTGCGTTTTCACTGGTCGACCCAACGATCTAAAAATCCCAGCGACCCAAGTCCTTAACCTAAGAGGGTTTTCACTGGTTACTGAGAAGCCCTAACGCCAACCAATCATAGACAAGGTTTTACTGCGCAAGCGTCGTAATTACGGATCGATATCAGCTGTCAATGATTATAAACATAAACAAATAATTATTTGTTACTCTTGTCATGTTAATAACAAATATTTTGTATATAAATAATCGAAAGTTTTGACTAGTTTTCTCTGTTAGAAGGTCTTAAATATTCACAAAAATATTAATCTCCTGTTAATAAATCAATGATAACTATTAACTTTTTTTTGTGGTTTCAAAAAATAAAACACTGTATTTTTTAAATAATAACGATCATAAGATTTCGAAGTCACTCAGAATTAAGTGGAAGCTCATTTTATCTGAGAGTATTTTTTGTGCCATATGACTTGTATATAAAAAATTATATTTCTGCTTTACACAAGTTAAATTAAAAATCTAAATATATGTTTTTTATATTTACTTCAGTGCTCTACACATTTTATTTGTACATGTGTATAAAATTTTGTACCAGTACAGTTATACTTTTGAAATAAATAAAAATAATTATCATTTATTTAAAAACACAGAAGTAATTTTCCCTTCTAAGAAACAGTGATAAGTGAAACCCTTTCACTCACTCCAGGGCCCTTCCAGGATTGTCATTACACATGAGGCTTCTTCAAAGTACATGCTATTTAAGCATGTATCTGTTGATCACACTGGCAGCTTGTTTTATCATAGAATCACTACAATGTAGAATTATCGAATGTTTTTTTTTTTTTAGTTGCATCTACTTTTTGTGATCCTCCCCCTCAAAAAAAAGTCTTCACAGTAAAATGCAAAATAAATGTTCAAAAAATTGTAAATTTTTTCTATATGATTGATTCCACATCAAAGTTTGATGCAGGTTTTTTTTTTTCTTTCTCTCTCATGGGTACTTTTTTTTTTTTAAATTATAGTTTTGAGAAAAATAAAATGATGTACCAAAAAATCAAGTTGCTTTTAAATTCAAACTATGCTATATATATATATATATGTTTTCCTGCTAAAGTTTTCCTTTTTGGTGAGCTTATTTTGTTTGCAAATTACAAATTTTAAATCCCAACAATTTAAAAAAAAATTAGTGTTCGCTTTTATAAAAAATATAATTTTGTGAAGGGACTTCTTTTATTAAGAATAATTTTGTGAAGTGGTCCCAATTTTTGCCAGGGGCAATCCCTGATTTTGAAAATAGATCACAAAAAGGGTACTTTTATGTTAGCTGGGCACAAATCTTGTCAATAGCTTTTTTTCCCCCTTCAGTTATAGCACCTTTTATTTTTCATTTACTTAAATTAGAAACAATGCCTTGATGCTGAAATAAAATATTTTTTTTTTTTTTTTGTATTATTCCATTTATTATTATTATTATTTTAAATAAATGAGTGAAAGGCATGTACTTTAAATATATATATTTTAAATGAAAAATTCATATTTTAAATAAAATGAATAAGTCCATATTTCAAAAGAAATGAATAGAATACAAATAATGGTGATAACAACAATATTTAGCAATTTATCTGATGTGTTAGGCTGACATAAAGTACCCAAATGTGTTCGGAATTTGAACAACTGGTTCAAACAGTACAAGGCTTATACTATTCAGTGTCTCTTCATCCGTAACATGCAAATAAGTATACTGAGTTGCCCTCAGCTAGTTTAAAAATTAAAATAGGAGAAAAGTGGGAGAGTTGTTACTGAATAAGTATAAAAGTAAAAAGTTTTAAAAACCATTCTTTTAAAAAGCATTTAATGCTTATAATTAAAATCACGCTTAATTTCAGGATTCTGTTTATTTTGTTTCAAAAGACTTCTTTTACAATGCATTAATTTGGCATGGCTCCAACAATGGAAAATTCACCGCTTCGATTTACACTTGATAAAAAGTGTGAGTTACTGAATTTATTGAAAAAGCATTTTTGCTTTCTTTTTAAGAAAACAGAAAAGGCGATAAAAGCATTTTTTTAAACTGTGCATCCAGGATTTCTAAATTGTTTTCTCAATAAAAAATTATTACTTTCTTTATTTTTTATTTATATTTTATTTTCTATCTTTTAGTGTTTAAAATATTTCTATGCTGCAGTTCCACAGCTAGTTAGCATATTTTAGTGAGTGTGGTTTGGTTCATAATAAACTTTGTTGTTGTTGTAACCATAAAGAATATTTGGTGATTTATCTACTGTGGCTAATAGAAAAATACCTTAAAATTCATTTATTATTTTATAATTAAGGTGAACAATATATATATATAAGGTTTGAAAAGCTTAGTACTATTATATTTTTTTATAAACAAATATTTTCTTGTCAGAGGGACTCTGCCCACTCTATGCTAATACACGTGTCTTAATTTAAAAGAAAAAAGTACCAGGGCCCTAAAATTCTGCTGCACTAACAACGTAGCATAACACTCCCTCCATCCACATATTTGTATTTCATACATACTTTTCAAAATTTAAAGCATATTTTTTCTTCAGCAAATTTTTTTTTTTTTTTTTAAATATATCTATGTATATAAATAGCTGTCAACTATTCCACTTTTTTGTTACCGCTACTTCCGAAATCCCCTTTGATTACCTTCGCTTAATCTTGACATGGCTTAATCGCAGAATTTTGCTATTAAATAAGGTCAATATTACTATCCGGATTTAGTGGTAACACAAATAAGGATTGGTTGGTAACTATGCATATATATACAGTAAAATCGAATGAATGAACAAATAGCAAAAACATTTATAAAAAAAATTCAGAAAATCTTTCTCGCTAAGTATTTTTTTTAACAACCAACAATATACAACATACACGAATATTCTGGTGCACAATATTTATAAGCTCTGGCTAATATTTAAGTGTTAACTGAAAATAAAGAAGTACCAGAGCTGAGCTCCATCATGAATTAAGCACTGCTAATACGTTAATTATAAAAGTAACATATCTTTACATACTCTCAAATAACTTTTAAAAGACAGTTTGGTAGGAAAAGAAAGTTTTGATTGCTAGATATCTGGTATTCACTTATAAAATTGATGTAAAATAAATATCCCAATAATATTGAACATCTGGTGCAATTCAAATCCATCAAAGCAAAATAATCTGATGATTTCAAATTATAAACAAGTGTCTTTGAATGTTCAAGTGTACAATTCTTAAAATAAAAAATAATGCTAAGGGGCCATTCAAGTATTATGTAAGCAGTAAGGAGGGGTTCAAGGTTTGATTATTTTTGCTGACAGGTGGGAGTGGGGTCACAATTCTTATGAAAGCATTACACAACGAAGCAACTAAATCGCAGCGACAAGAAAAGAAGCATGATGGGAAATGAGCATTCTGTAGTCCGCTTGGAACTTCAAACACACAACATTTCTATGACTCCTGTTAAAAATTTTAGTTATGATGCCTAATTAAGTTAGGGCCTATTGTTAAGTTTTATTGTTCAATGCGATAAATAACAATATATTAAAACCATTTTGCATTCTTTAGATACCACAACTGCTATATATGCCTATTTATATAAATTTGTAAGATTAATAGTGTAAATTAATGGTAACTGTTTTTTCTTGGCAAACAGTGTTGACGTACAAACCCAGGTAGCACAGCAATATCGGAAACAGTGATTTTGCAATATCGGTAAACACCGGACCGGTTGATATTGCATGGCTAGCTTTTTTTTCCAATATCAGCCTATATCGGGACCCAATATTGACCGATATCGGTGAACGCCGGATGTGCCGATATCGGTGAACGTCAGATCGACCGATATTGGGCAAAACTGGATTCAACACTATAAAATGGCATATCTTTTTTTTTCTCATCTAGGGAGATATTGATTACCTGTCTTAGCAAAATAATAACTCTTTACATTAGGAAAAAAAAAGATTTTACCATTTTATATTGGTGAGTCCAGCTTTGAATTAGCTAATCCATGTATATATAAGCATCTGAAATGCCACATGGATTAACTGTTTTCTTAAAGACCTCAGTTTTTATTATGATATAATTGTAATATTAAAGATTATGAATGAAATAATACTAAAAAAGCATTTTAATAAATTTAATATTAATAAAATAATTCATTCAAAATTTTATACATTTTGATGTTTTTTTCTTTTTTTCAGTTTCAGTGTTCTATGTGAAAACATTAAAATGTAAAAAAGAATTAAATGTTACTTTTCTTATTAAAAATAAAAAATCATATTATATCCATAATAATAATTTGAATTTGTGGAAGTGGTAAGATTGAAAATTGTTACATACAGCATTTTTTTTTTTTTGCCAAATTACCAATTTTTTATATATTTTTTTCACATAATCAATAGAAATATTTAACCATTATTAAAAATTTAAGAAAAATAACATGTAGCTGTAGGAATTTATTCTTTTCTGTTCTTACCATAAATATAGATCTTCAGATTTATTTAATTAAGTATTTATATAAACTTTGAAAAAAAAAAAAAAAAGTAATCTTCTGGCAAAATTTAATTGAAAACAATTCGTTAAAATTACTTATGTAAAAATCCACCTGTTGTATAACTTTTAAAATTGAATTACTTTATATTAAAAATTATCAAAAATCAATACAAAAATTTATTAATTTCAAATTTTTTCTTTGAAAAAAAAAAATTATATCTTATCTTTAGGACTCTCTTCATTCTGAATCAGAGACTCGTGTATAGAAGGGGATAAACACTCGGTTGGAATTCTATATTATTCAGTGAATATCATATTTTTCATTAAATTTTAATAAGTTTTAATTAAAATTACTTTTTAATGGCAATTTTAAATAGAAAGTGCAACTGAAATGACCATTTAAACAGTCAATAATATTTTACAAAGGCATTAAACAAAGTCAGGAAAGCTATTCTTTTCTCGAAATTATGTACAATTAATGCATTCGAAATAGAAATTTTAAAAGAGCTTAGCTTTCAAATATCAATAATTTATGTATGTTTTATACTAAAATTCCAATTTTAATTGAATTTTATTAATTGTTTCATAAAGCCTTTAAAATTAATTTTTAATGATTTTAAAGATTTGTAAATTTATTTTATAAATAGTATTCCATTAAAATACACTGCTCAAAACAATTAAAGGATATTTGAAGTTTTATATAAAATAAAGATATAAACGAATTTTTTTTTGCCGAAAATAGAAGAAGAGAATCACAAATGCAAATTTTTCTGGTTTTCAAATTGTGGAGTATGCAAATTTTGAGTTCGACGACAAAAACGTCGCTTCAGCGGCAGCGAATGAAATTTGACTTTCAACTGGATAAAAGAGAATGAAGACAAGGATGATCGGCATTCAGTGATTGCTTTGTTTCGATGAGTAGGATGTCTCAGCGAAGTCATTTGACAGATTCAGAAGCTTGGAGAATTGTTGATAGGTTAGAAGGGGGCCAAATTCAAGCCGAAGTAGCGCAAGCCATTGGAGTGTCACAAAGTGTCATTTCCAGGATCTGGAACCGTTTTTTGGAGAGTGGATGTGCAGGCCGAAGACCAGGGCAAGGTCGTAGACGGGCAACAACGCCCAATGAAGATCGGTATTTAGCGTTAACAGCTCGGAGACACCGAAACATGAACGCTACTCTTCTCCAACAACACCTTCGCTCGGCTACAGGCACCAGGTTTTCAACTCAGACTGCCCGAAACCGGCTCCATGCTGTAGGTCTGTATGCTCGCCGACCGATGGTAGATTAACATCAAGGCATCGTCGCGACCGCAGGGAGAGGGCAACCGAGCATGTTAACTGGAGGAGAAATGAATGGAGCAATATTCTGTTTTCTGACGAGTTCCGTTTTTCTGTGCATCTGGATAATAGGCGTATTTTCATCTGGAGGGACCGTGGCAGTAGGAATAATCCTGCGTTCGTGCACGAAAGTGTCAGATTTGGCGGTGGAGGAGTGTTGGTGTATGGTGGCATCTCCATTGACGGGCGCACTGACCTCTACATCATTCGAGATGGAGCTCTGACTGGTCGCAGATATAGGGATGAGATCCTCAGACCTATTGTAGTCCCTTACGCTGCAGCAATCGGAGATAACTTCATTTTAATGGACGATAACTGCAGGCCACATCGTGCAAACCTGGTGGAGGATTTCCTTTTCGAGGAAGGAATCGTTCGAATGGAATGGCCAGCGTGTTCTCCAGACATGAATCTAATCGAGCACGTTTGGGACGCTCTAGGAAGACGAGTTTCTGGCCGCCAACAACCCCCACAAACTCTCCAAGAACTAGAAAGAGCTCTTCTGGAAGAGTGGGGCAGAATACCCCAACTCGTCATTAATAGCCTCATTGAGTCCATGCCTCAAAGGTGTTCAACGTTGCTGGCCGCCCGTGAAACCATACCCCCTACTGAAAATGATTTTCTTTGAAGAAAACACCTTTTCTTATTCTTTTTTTCTCATATGCACAAATTGTGTTTTTTCCTTTTGTACACAAATGCGCAATAAAATGCATTTTTTTCTGCCAAACATGTGTAATTTATTCTCATATAACCTACTATGTCTGTCGACCATGTATCAATCAGCTGAAAAGTTTCCCAGACACAAAATCCACCTAAAACTGCAATATCCTTTAATTGTTTTGAGCAGTGTATCTCAAACATGGAACACTAGTTTTATAAGTGCTAAAACAAAACTCAATTATTATAAATAAATAAAACTTCCTAAAAATCACCTGCTCGCTAATGTTAAACCTATGGACAGGTTCTTCTCTAATTTCTCGTTTAAATTTGAATATTTTTAAACTTTTTTTTTTTTTTTTTTTTTTTTTTTGCATAAGATAGCTGAGGTCAATCTCAACTATCCAATGCAAAATCACTTAAAAATATTCAAATTTAAACAGGAAATTAGAAAAGAACCTGCCCATAGCTTTAACAAGCTAGCAGGTGTTTTCGAATCATTGAACAGTCTTCCTTAATGTATTCTGATCGCTAAATGACCTGCTGTCGTGAATAAGATAAATAAAACATGGCAAAAAATTACATACCATTGCGGGGGTACAGCCGCTGCATTTATTTGAAATCGCAACATATCAAATTAAACTTTTTTTTAGTCACAAACTATCACTATTTATATTATTATATTACAAGCAAATTTTCTCCAAGTCATCTATTTCTCGTTCCTATGTTCTCCTTCTTTTCCTTTGAAAACAGTTTCCATCCCAATTGGCAGATCTCACAGGACTTTTTCAATGTGGCTGGAGTTAACAGTTGTTTTTGCTTTATCAAACTTCATTTTCACACTCACTAGAAATGTAGAATGAGCAAAAATCAAAATTTGTCCAAGTGAATTTTCATCATGAAAATTAATAACTTATTACTACTTATACTATGCTTACTTATTTTCCTTTTTATTTACAAACTATGTAATGTAAATGCTAGATTTGAATTTAATAGTAAAAAATTATAGCTTGAAAATTATTTTTTTTCAACCGAAATATTTAACCAAACTTGTGTTAATATATTTTATCTTTTTGACTGTCTTCACTCTGAATCAGAGTCTGAACTTACTGATTCTAGATTTTTCTGCATAATATGAAGCCAATCTTCTGAACATACAATAATTATTTATAGAGATATAAAGAAATTATAGTGAATAAGAACAACAAAGTACCTAAAATTACTTAATTTGCAGCAAGACTTTTATAAAAATGAAATGGTTACCAATGAAACACAGGATAGTTCAGAATGCAATTATCAAAATTTGGTTTTCACCATGAAAACCAGAGTTAGAAACGTAATTTTTTTAATTTTAATGTATGAATGATAATCAAAATAGTTTTGTTTAGCTTTAGTGTGTTTATAGTATAAATGACACTTATTAAGTATGTGGGATAGGGGCACTACAACAACAAAGTACCTAAAATTAATTAATTTGCAGAAGTATTTTTAAAAAAGGAAATGTTTACCGATGAGCCACAGGATAATTCAGAATGCAACTATCAAAATTTGATTTTTACTATCTTAAAACCGCAGACTAATCGAAACTAACATGCTATTTTTAGGAAAACGTAATTTAGCTAAATAATTTAGTATATATATACATATATAAAAAAAAGTTTGTTTACACATCTATATTATTTTTGACGTTACTTCAATAAATTTACTCCATTTTCTTCTTTTTCGGCACAGAAGCAATACTCCTATTCTTTCAATAGATTGTAGATCTTCAAGGTAAAATTTCAATCCAAAATATTTTTTAAAGTAGCAGCTAGCACAGAGGAACATCAAATTTTACGTGCTTGCAGAAGATCACTCATGGTAGTCGTTTGTTACACAATAAAACTACACACTCGTGATCTTCAGAGAGCAATCAAACCCGGAGATATCCATCAGACATTGATTTCTTCATCTGTTTCACTTTTCATAGATTGAGATATTAGTTCTTGGCAGAAGTGACGTCAAAAATAATATTTGTTCCCTAGAAAGTAGTTTTTAAAAAAGCAGAATATGGTTAAAAGTGTGATGTATGTCACAGAACAATGGGCTTCTTTACAGAACATTTCAAATTCTCAATTTCAGTGAAATTTATCATTCAGTCTTAGTAAAAAAGTAAAAAATTCATCAGTGGATCACCACAAAAGTGCGAAGTTTGTCAGCCTAACATAAAAAAAAAACCTGCAAAATTCTTCAATCATTCATGTAAAAAACAGCAAAATTCATCAATCAGCAGACTTATATAAAACCAAAAACTTTCTGCGCACATAAATATTGGGTCAAAAACTTTCTGCAAATCAATTTAATGTTTAATAAAATTAACAATTTATTAATTTTATCTTTTTGACTGTCTTCATTCTGAATCTAAGTCTGAACTTACTGATTCAAGACTAATAAGTGATGAACAGTCTGTTGGGAAAAATATTATGTTCTAAAATAAATAAATAAAATAAATAATTTTGAAATATCTCACGTGATAAAAACTAAAAGTGTCTTCAAAGAAAAAAAAATCAACCAAAATCAGAAAAGTACAAAGAAACTCCGATAGACATCAACCTCAGATATTTTATGTAAAAAAATCATTTCAAAATATTAAAATGTAACGAGAAATTTCTAAACAAAACTCCCCTGGTTTAACATTAGCTTGCGAGCATCATTCCATTATTAAATAATGCAAGGTTTAAATTTTAGGTGAGATTAAGACGCCTTTTTATGCTAGAAGTGTGGCAGGTTTATTTCATACAGAAATTAAATAGGATTTGTAAAGTTTAAATTTCTAAGTTATGCAGATTCATGATCACCATAAGTTTTCAAACTTACCATATATATACAGGCATGAAAGTATTATTATTACAATATAACATGCAGAAATAAATATCTGTGAAAATTACACAATGTACTTGATTTAGGTATATGTAAAATAAATATGCAATTAAAATTAAAAGACATTAAAATTAAAACCACTACTGTTTTTATTCACAACTATTTTCTGTTATTCATGCTATATTATGAGTTCAAAGTTCAAACACATCTTAATGCTAAAATTTCTGCACTATATTAGCATAGCTACTCAAACTGAAACAAACTTTGCGGGAAGAAAACACTCTAAAGCAGAATCGGAGATATCATCACAAAATTTGCATGCATTATGAGCACAAAATAGTTAAAAAATTATGTATATCAGTTTAGCGCTTTTTAAAGAAATGCTTTTTCTAAAACTATTTCTATTTCTTACTTTAGTACCCCCCCACCCATTCAACCTTCATTTTACATTTGAAAGAATATTCGCTAAAACTGGGAACACTAGAAAAAAACTGAGCACACATATTAATTATTTTGTTACGCATCTTAAAATCAGTTTTTAAACTTATATTTTAAATGTTGCATATGTTACAAGGAAAATTTAAAAGCACAGAATTTGTACACCATTACAATTTTATCTAATTTATTTTACTCAAAATCATACATAAGCAAAAAAAAAGGTGCAGGGAGGTCTACTATTTGCTTATTTTTTCTTACAAAGGAACGATGGGGTATAAAATTACTCACGGGTATACTTGAACGACCCTCTAAGGTCACTTGAGAGATGACATCACCGTACAACTTTTGTTTTATTCATGTTCGACAAAAAATCTCTCTTCTCCATCAGAACCACCAGCAAAAAGGAAAAGGTTGCTAGAATTTACCAGAAAATGCATATCACCAAAATTTGACAACTTTTCAATTTTGCTTAGCAGGAAAATTTTCCTTTTTTTTATTTTTTGCACACAAAAGCATCAATTTAAAGCTTAAATTGATTATTTTTTAGATTTGTGTGGTAAATGTGCCATATCAATGTATATTTTAAATATTAATACTAGCTGGCCCCCGGCTGGTGCTGCCGGGCTATAATAAATTTTAAAAGAAACATCAAGTTTTTATTATCTTTAACCAGATTTTGTATGACACATTTTAAAATGAAAAATTCGCGAAAAAATATTGATATTTAGTGATAAAAGCGCTCATTTTCTTGTTTACGTATGGTCGTTTAATAGTTTTAAAATAAAAAGTTATTTTTGTCCGAACTCTTTGAAATCTTTATTGGTGATAAATAAACGGTTTTACAGCCCATGTAAAAATTTCGTGAAAAAATATTGTTAGCTAGTTGTCATTCGAAATGAAATATCACACGAAAGCATTGCTCAATTAATAACAAATCATACATGATAATGTGTGCCAATTCTTAGAGATGTCTATTTAGAAAAGTTTATATGATTGCAATTGATTCAAATTTCATACAAAGTTTTAAATTTTCATAAAAGTTTCAGCATGAATGGAATAACAAAAAAGATTGAACTCTAATATATAGTACATCTGCAGGTGAAATGCATAAAAAAAGAAAAATTAAACAGCAGAACAGCAGAGTTTTCTTTATATAGCAAAGTTAACAAGTAAATCTCTGAAAAGGCAAACTGTTTTGCATTTAGTAGTATATATTTCGCCTTTAAAAGAGAACAGGATAATACAAAATACATTGGCTTATTTATTTTAGAGAAAGTTTGTTTACATGCTTGAATAAACATGAATGTTCAAGTATTAACAAAACTGGATTGAAGTTTATCTTTAACTAATTTTCAATTTAAATATCAATGGTATACAGTAATGGCTACAGTAAACAAATCTTTCTTAATACTTATAATTAATTTAAATAAGAAAAGAGAAATTTAATTCTAAATTGGCGAAAAACGCATTATCAAATAAGCACATATAATAAATTAAAATCAATGAAACAAGTATATTTAATTCATTATGAGAAAGAAATATCCATAATATATATTTTTATTTACTTTTTTTTTTTGCATTGTTAACATTCAATAATAAAATAATTTTGAGAACTGCACTTTATACATCCATTATTACATCCGAAACGAAATCCTTACACGAACTATATATTTAGTATTTTAATATTAATAAAATGCATCTGAATCATTACCAAAAACAGAGATATTTATAGTACAAAAAAAGTGCAACAAGAAGTAATCTATACTGGATTGCTATTTACTAAACGGAAAGACATTAATAAAATATATAAACTTGTTAAGAAAACTCACTATTTTGCTTCAATCACAAAAAATGGAATTTCTTTTTGTAAAAGCTGAATAATTCCAAAATAAATATTATTTATCGGAAGCTCTGTATGAAAAAGCTCTTTTCTAATTGGCTGAGCTTGGGTAAGACGGGCTTAGGATTGAGTACTGATCAAACCTTCAAAATCGCTACATAACTACCTAAAATCTTGGGTTTAGGTCGAAAGTTGGGTAAATTAGGCCTTGGGTCGACCAGTGAAAACGCAGCTGAAGAAACGCTCACGCTAATGTTAAGTCTATGGGAAGGTTATCGCGCGATTTCTCGCTCGCATTTTAATATTTTTAAACGATTTTTTTGCATAGGATAGCTGAGGTCGATCTCTAACGTTGTTAGTTTTTACTTTTTTGATTTTGGTTACAGTTTTTTTATAAGCGGACATTTTAAATTTTGGAACCGGTTTGAACCGGTTCTGAAATTGAAAGTACCTTTATATAAAAGAACTGGAACCAAAATCGAAAAAGTAAAAACTAACAACGTTAGAGTTCGGCCTCAGCTATCCTATGCAAAAAAAAATCGTTTAAAAATATTAAAATGCGAGCGAGAAATCGCGCGATAACCTTCCCATAGACTTAACATTAGCGTGAGCGTTTCTTCGCGTGACTAGTGTAGGCTCTGAAGAGAGCGATTCAAAAGAAACACTTGTGACCATCACAAATGAAGACAGCGGCGTCACAAAGTTGTTACCGCTTATTCGATTATTTTTACGATACGCTTCAATGATTGGTTCAGAAGTATTATAATGGCGGATTCGCTGATGTTGAAAAGCTCGGAGAATATGGAGATATTTCCATTTTTTTTAGATTTGAACCGATACAATTTATTTTTAATAATATTGCATTAACATTTGCAAGTTTTAACGCTAAATTTTTGATAGAATTCTAATCTAATATCAAGTAAAAGTTGTTTAACGTAATATTTATTTATAATTTATGTTACAACAGTTTGTTGTCAATTCCTTATTTATTCTTTATCTACAATATATTTTTCTCTAATCTTCCCCCCTCCCCAAAAATTAATTTAAAAAAATGAATTTGTCGATTACTGTGACCTCTTTGTCACTTATTATTTCCAATCTGTCTGTCTTAAAATTAATGTTTAAATAAATTTGTACTTTGTAACAAAATTGTAAGTATGATATAGCTGATTGTTTAGCAAAAAAAGCCCTTTTTAGCTTCCCAAACTTTCACATAATTTACAATTGCCTTTAACTTTATATTAATCTCATTTATATGGCTCCTTTTTTATTTATAATTGCAATATGTCTGTGTCATCTACATCAGATGTACTGCATATTTTAAACACCTCTCCTAGTTCTTTTATATACTATATCTGCTACTGTTGTGTGACTACTGGAATCTGTTTTACTACAGTTGCTACTTTTTTGTGTTGGCCCGTTGGAATGCGTTTAGGAGGCTAGAAAGATTTATAAACAATCTTCGGTCTCTTAAATACATACTTACAGGCTAAATCACATTCTGGATTAAACAGGAGCTGTTCATGACTTGTGCACACTGAAACTTGTCAAAAGTAAGTGGTTTTCTTTTTATATAAGTTCCTATAACATTTAATTTATAGCTCTGAAATAGAAATTGTATTTTCTTTTTTTACAATATTATGCTGTAAAAACTGTTTCTTTATATTCTTATACTCTGAATTACAAATATGAAATTAAAAAATAAGCAAAGCATAATCATGCATCTTAAAGAATTTTTTTAATTTAATTTATAGTTATATTTATTATATTACAGGTTTTTTTTTCTTATATTAATCTACCTACAATTTTTAACTTTTTTAACATTAATAGAATAAATTTCAGTCATATTTTTCATTGTAAATCAAAACACCCAAAAATTCATTAATGTTCATGCAAATGTTAGTAATGAACTGAAACACCCTACACAAAATAATATAAACATTTTTTTTCTGTATGTGTGTTTGTTAGAACCAAAACTTCATGAAAGCTTACTAATAAAACAAAATATTGAGATTACAGATAAAAAGTTTTTACATTATAAGATTTATGATAAGGGTTTGGAAATCGCATCAATTTATTCATTTGTGGCAAGTAGATTTTTTTAATGAGGATAGCGAATTTCTAGGTAGTCTTTTAAAAACTAAAGGTATGGAAAATATAGCAACTTATATCTCATGTTTTTCCCAACTGCAGTAATGTGAACATGGTATTATGTTTTGTTATGCCCTAAACATTCCCCTTTTATATATTTTTCTTAATTTTGTATTTTGTACAAATATATATGTATATAAATGTATTGTAGTAATGAATCATTTTTGGAGTCGTGTAAATTTTGCCACACCAATTTCATTGTGTATTGCATCTTGTTAGATATTAAAAAATCCTTGGTGGTAAGATTTTCTGAAAACACATCCTTGTTTATCAGGAAAACTTTTACAATAAGCAGGGGTTGATATTGATACAGACAAAATTTGGGCCTATTTAAGGCTCCTTCACAAAAATCCTTTAAAATAGATGGCCCTTCTCAAAATTCTTCTTAATAAAATAGGTCCTTCACAAAATTCCATTCCATGAAAGCACACTCTTCATTAATTATTTTTATTTTCTTCAGTTTTAAAATGTATAATTTGTAAACAAAACAAGTTCACCAGGAAGGAAAAAACTTTAACAGAATGATTTAATGTTATGCTTGCTAACTGGATTTAATCTCTCGTTACAAAATGTTATTTTTCCCCAAAAATGAGGTTATGAAGTTCTACTGAATTCTCTAAAGTGAAGATAAAACTAATAGGCGCCGTCGGCGCCCTCACGGCGCCGAGCGAGCCCACTCCTCATCGTGCCCAAATCCTGAAGGATTTTTAACGCAGACCATGACTTTGTCTCGCCAGGTCGCTACGATCGATTTAGAGGGTTCGCGTTCCAGCGACGCCTCCTCATCTTTTGCCCCAGAGTCGACGACAGAGGTCGTTACGATTCGGCGGAAGTTCCCACCATCAAAGGAGACTTCCCCACGCGACACCTGATGAACCGTAGAGACTGTCGCACGGCTTCATCGCCGAACACCCATAAGGGAGTCGGGTCATCCACCTGATGTCCGGCATCCCAACGGCCCTTGCTTTCCCGCGGAGTCCGAACATGAAATGTATGGAAGAACAAGCCACTAGTCTCATCTTCCGCGGGCGACACTACGTGTGTCGGAAGGTGCCCCTGGCCGACCCGAGACCACGGGGAAAATCGGTCTCTGTCTCATAGACGAGACTCGGCTCGGTTGCCCTCGGTGGACGGCGCGAGTTTGAACCCGTACTAGGCGAGACTAGACGGTAAACCAGCGACTGAATCCCTATCATGGGATTCCCGCCACACCGAGTATGGCGACAAGCATATATCACAGAAACACATATCACAAAAACATGCACAAACAAATTAAAAATCTAAAAACACAACAAGAAGGAATCAAGAGGCCGCTATCTGACTCTGGAGGTCGCGGAAAGCTCCCCCAAACGCGCCAAAGAGGCGGGCCCGATCGAGGTTAGTATTGGTTGAAGCTTAGGAGACGAAGATAAAAGTGAAGATAAAATTAATCAAAACATCTAATAAATTTGCTTTGGGTACTTGAAAAAAAAAAAATCTGCTGTTAATAACAAAGCTGAAGTTAATTTTTGTAGTTAATTTTTATTTTTAAAAAATCAAGATAATTTCAAATAAAAAAAATTGGGGGGGGGGGGGGGGTTGCATACAAAAAGTATGCTGCTTTGTGCTATTTTATTGATACAGGAAGGAGGGAGGGGGGTCAGCCTAACCTTCCTTTTCTTGGTATGATTTGTATCATTGTTTTTGATACAGGATAGTTCATTATGAATGTTTTTCTGAGTTTTTGATTAAAAAATTGACATTTTTCTTCTCAAAAACATTTAATTATTGAAAAACAGTATTTTATAAAAATGAAAATGAACAAATATCTTACAGTTAAAAAAAAATTGTATGAATTTTAGATATAAACTGAATTATAAATTCAATACTTTTTCATTCTAGATTTATAACAAATTCATAGGTCATATTGTTTATTTAAGTAGAGTGAGACACCATTTATACATTTCTCATTAATATGAATTTACTTTTATACATCATTTCATTATGATTTCAATCATGGGTGCCCACAAGTAAGGAGGGCAATTGTCCCTTCTCAGATTTCTTTTATTTTATTTATTGCTTATTTTTTAATTTCATATTTGTATTTCAGAGTATAAAAATATAAAGAAACAGTTTTTACAGCATAATATTGTGAAAAAAAGAAAATACAATTTCTATTTCAGAGCTATAAATTAAATGTTATAGGAAGTTAAATTAAAATAATAAGATCTTACAATTTTCATTTTTTTTTTTTTTTTTTAAAAAGCTTATTTTTGTTTTTTTAATGTCTTATTTTTGTTACATATTAATATTTTAAAAAATTGTCTTGTACATGAGGTCTTAATGAAAATGGAAAAAAAAAATATTTCTTAATTTATTTCATATTTATATTCTCTATTAATATATGTATCCTGAATACATTGGATACTTCAATAATGAACTATAGGTACACCTGTTCAAAAAATTTACCCCTCGCTTAATTATGTTCTGAATGAGCCATAATTCCAATACATTCTTAATACTTTAAATGTGAAACCATTTCATTTATCCAGAACATAATTTCATTCATATGTCTAATTTTTCAGGCTTTTATTTTAAACTAAATTATGTAGCTAGTTTCTTCCCTCTTTGTGAGTGCTATTAAACAAGAATTTAATGATAGCATTTCAGTTATTATTATTTTCTTTTGATAAATGAAATCTTTAATGCAGTTTTTATTGTTGAAAACACTTTTAAAAGTATGATTCAATATATCCATGAAATTTGAAAAATCTGTACTAAATTTATTATTTTTTTATAAATGATATCTTAAAAATTACTGAAAATATGTTACATTTGTTGGAATGTATTATATTAAACTTCTTCACAATTATAAGTAAATATGATTAATTTTATTTTAAATATCAAGATTATATAGGAATTATTCACATATATAAAACTGATGTAATTTTATTTTAAAATATTTTTCTTTCTACAGTCATTATAATGCTGAAATAATAATAACAAAATATTTTTGAAATAATAAAGGACAAAATATTTTCCTTTCTAATTGTTTTTTTATTTTATTTATTTATTTATTTATTTATTTTTTTTTTTAAAGAAAAGAAAAGGAAAAAAATTGTATCTGTTACATTTTGAAAGTTTTATTTGATTTTTTTAAGTAAATTATTAAACAGATCTCATATCTTGAATGAAATATAGATTTGAAAGTTAAAAATTTTTTATTGGTAAATTAAAATGAAAAAAAAAAAAAAAAAATCTAAAGTTGTGAGAAATACATATATTATTTATTTCAATTTCCATATCTAAAAACTTTTTTCCTTCTTTTTTTTTTCTTTTATATAACTTTTACTTAATATACTTTTCACATAATATATTTTTATTATAATATGAAATCTTTAATGCAGTTTTTATTGTTGAAAACACTTTTAAAAGTATGATTCAATATATCCATGAAATTTGAAAAATCTGTACTAAATTTATTATTTTTTTATAAATGATATCTTAAAAATTACTGAAAATATGTTACATTTGTTGGAATGTATTATATTAAACTTCTTCACAATTATAAGTAAATATGATTAATTTTATTTTAAATATCAAGATTATATAGGAATTATTCACATATATAAAACTGATGTAATTTTATTTTAAAATATTTTTCTTTCTACAGTCATTATAATGCTGAAATAATAATAACAAAATATTTTTGAAATAATAAAGGACAAAATATTTTCCTTTCTAATTGTTTTTTTATTTTATTTATTTATTTATTTATTTATTTTTTTTTAAAGAAAAGAAAAGGAAAAAAATTGTATCTGTTACATTTTGAAAGTTTTATTTGATTTTTTTAAGTAAATTATTAAACAGATCTCATATCTTGAATGAAATATAGATTTGAAAGTTAAAAATTTTTTATTGGTAAATTAAAATGAAAAAAAAAAAAAAAATCTAAAGTTGTGAGAAATACATATATTATTTATTTCAATTTCCATATCTAAAAACTTTTTTCCTTCTTTTTTTTTTCTTTTATATAACTTTTACTTAATATACTTTTCACATAATATATTTTTATTATAATATATGGATGAAATTTTTCGAAAATAAAATCGATCCCATTTTTGCATGGTCTGAGAAAAAAAAAAAAAAAAGAGCATAATATTGACAATAGTTTTAATTGGCGCTGTTTAAATACGATTATTTCTTCAATATTTGGTGCTATTTGTTAAAAAATGCCGCTGTACGTGTTAATGCTGACAAGTTTTATTTACGTTTTGGAGAGTTGTGACCAGCTTGTTACAGCTCGCGACGGCTTCCAGGCAGTAACAAGTTTTTATGACAACAGTACAGTGTCTAGAAGTAAATAGTGTTGTTATCGGCGTCAAAATTATATCTCTGAAATAGAGGACGCGGATAGATGGCGCCAGTGTTCTCGCCGCGGCTATGGTAACTTTCGTTTGTATATAAACATCGTTCTAAATCTAATTTTTTCGGTAATAAATCAGTACTTTACAATGCTCTAGATAAAAAATAAATAAGAAAAAAAAATTCTAATAATGAAAATGCAGTTGGGGAGAATTGTAACTGCTTTCATAACAACTAATTGTAATGAAATCAAACAGTTACAAAATTTATTATAGGACGCTTTTTTTCCAACAATATTTAGTTATTTCTAAAACAATATATTGGATAAATACATCATACTATGATAAATTGTTGTAAAAACATGTCCTTTTTTATACAGTTAAATTATTTTACCCCTATTTTGACAACTTTTTAATCGGTATTTATTATTACATAACTTGTTTACATCCACTTAACAAACTAAGAGTAAATTGAGTTGTTAAAAATTTCTGTTGTTTCAGAGCTTAGTTTTGGGTAAACTAATTTAAGGTATACCAGCAAAACATCAAATGAGAAATCTATGATTCTTTCAAATCTAGAAAAAAAAAAAAAAAAAAAATTCTCCTGAAAGTATTACAAGAATGCTTTTTCTTTAAATTGGGGTAGATGTACTAATCATTCTTTTAAAAAAATCTTTTAATTAATAGTTTTTATTATATTTTAGTTTTTTTTAAATATTATATTAATCTATCAACAATATTTAACCATTCTCATACTCACATTTCCCAATGTGAATCAAAATTTTAATAAAAGAAATAAACCAAACACTTTTAATTCCACAATAGACACCCTACAAAAAGTAAGAAATTTATTTTGTGAATGTATTAAAACCATAATTCAATGAAAGCATACTAATGAAACAAAATAATCATGTTAAAATAAATTTAAAAGTTAGGATATCAATAATCAATAAAATATTTATTATAATAATTCATTCTGTATTTATTGTCATTATCACAAAATCAATATTTTAATTAATTTAGATAGAAAAGTTAAAATACTAAATTTAAAATAATTGTATAACACATCTAAGTAAATTCAAGCTCAAAACATTTCAAGCTATAATAAATTTAATTAATAATGATTAGTTGTTAAAAATTTCTGTTGTTTCAGAGCGTAGTTTTGGGTAAAATAATTTAAGGTATTCCAGCAAAACATCAAATGAGAAATCTATAATTCTTTCAAATCTGGAAAAAAAAAAAATATTCTCCTGAAAATATTACAAGAATGCATTTTCTTTAAATTGGGGTAGATGTGCTAATCATAATCATCCTTTAAAAAAATTCTTTTAATTAATAGTTTTCATTATATTTTAATTTTTTTTAATATTATATTAATTTATCAACAGTATTTAACCATTCTCAAAATAGTCATGTTAAAATAAATTTAAAAGTTAGGATATCAATAATTAATAAATCGTGTATTTGTAACTCCTCTCAATAAATCGCTCATCAAAATGCGATTCACACACAACTGAATATTGGTTCAAGTCTTTATCGGCTTTTAACCATTTTTCAAATTGGTTTTTGTCTTTAAGGGTGAAAAATAGAGTTATTTTAGTTTTGTTAATGTTATATCCACTTGAACATCCAGGAACGAAGCATGTTCGATCAGCTTTTCTTTTCGTTGTATTTGCGGAATTATCCATATGAATTTATCATTAAAGAAGCATAGTATATGTTATAATGTATGTTTACTTTAAAATATTAGAGAAATAGAAAAATTCGTATAGTTTGTTTGAAAATATAGCGGTAATTATATCGAAACTCACATTAGGATCAAGCCTTTTAAATGAAACTTCAAATGTAATTAACCACGGTGGGAACTCGACGCCCTCTGGCGGAGAATCTGGTTTTTCCTCCTTTCTGACACATCTTTTTTTATTATGGTTGTATTGGCGATAAGCACACTAGTTACTTCTAGGCTGGGATTGCGGTGCCTCGCTTAAGATCAACTTAGAGACTTACGATATAAACAAAACGTAAACGGCATTACAGTGCCTCGCGATCTTACGACAGCTTCGAAGCAGCCGTAAGTTAAGACGCAAGTGGATGCGCGCGCAACCGAAACAAATGTAACTGCGGCCTCTGATTGACTGACTGCAGGAGGACTTACACCGAAGCACGAGGACTTACGCTGAGGCACCGTAATACGAAGTTACGACTGATCGCAGGAACGCCTATCCTACGATCGAGCGTAAGATACGGTAGAGCGAGGCACCGTAATCCCAGCCCTAGGCACTGTAACAACAGTCACAACTTTGTGACGACTGAAGACGGATGGCGTTTCATGTGTATCGCGTTTGGCAGGATTTGTGACAGCAACCCGAGTTGTTACTGAAACCGTTTCATTTGTATCCACGCCAATTCTGTTTTATATGTTAAATTTCTATTTTGTTTTTGTTCCTTTTTTTTTTAATTTACTGCCTTATTAAAAGGACCTTCTTTTGGGTTTGGCCTTTTTCCAGTTTCCAGAGAACTCAAGGAAAAAATATCGATTCCGAAAAGTTTCAGTGGTATTCGATTAATTAAATCGTATCATTATCGACTTACTGTGGCATTCTGTTTCTTCTCAGTTTGGTACTTTATTTATTATTTAATGTTGATTTATATAATTTAAAACAACTGGAATGTACACTAAAATTGTTTAAGCAGTCGATGTACTCCTAACATATCAAGTTAGTTTAATTTATCAGCTGAAGGAAGGATGTAAAGTAATATATATTTTCAGTTGAAGTTATTTTTGGAAATTTGCTTGAAATTAAAAGCCTCAATTGTTTGTTTATGAAGTGAATTGAATTTGTGATTATCTGAAAGCTGGGATTTGTTTACATAATCGTTTTCCATATTGTTTTATTCTAAGAAGGGGAGACCGGTACACACTGGACCTATGGACACAGTGGACCACCCCCTAATATTTTATTTATTTAAATTTTTTTTAAGCTTCTCTTCTATCCTAATAGACAACAGCACTGCAGTGATTATTTATAGTCTTCAGAAAATATGTTTAGCTCAAATTGAACTATTTTATCCTGCTTTGTTGTTTTGAGCTTCTAAAAGTAAAATTTTTCATCATCATATTTTTATTTTTTTAGTAATTAAAGGTTGTAGATAAATAAAATAAAACAGCTTTTTTGCAAAGCTAAGATACTTGTTTTTATTTTACTTTAAAGTTAATATGTTTAAAAGAAAGCTATAAACAATATTAATATGATTATTTATTGAACTTCAACATGGGGTACAGTGGACCACCCACTCCTGGGGCACAGTGGTCCACAATCCACTCTGCTCTTCTAATGAAGAATGTTCAAAATATTTAATAATTACTTATTTTCTATAAAGAAAGATTGTTTTAAAGTAGATTTAACTGTAAAATAAAGTAAACAAATAGAAAAAAACAATTTATTTAACATACTAAGAAATATTTTGTTTTGTATTTACTGCCTTTGATAAATATAACTGTAGTCTAATTGTTGATGATTCTATTGAAGTAAGATTCATGAGACACAAATTGAATGGAAATCAGTTTATTTCTCCCGAAACTGTAGATGAATCTGCTGCTGATGTCAATGATTTCATGATGTTGCTCGCAGACCCAAAATTATTTCTTGAAAATTCCAGGCTCAATCTTACTCATAAGTACTTTGGAATTTCATTGGCAAATTTTAATGTGAGCTGATTTTCTGGTACTTAAGTAATAACTTCAACTAAATTGTAATTGTTCCTGTATTAATCTGTTATTATTTTCAAAATATAATTAATTTTTTGTTTTTGTTTCAAAATGTATATTACTATGTTATTTTGCGGGTGAAGGGGCAACAAAAAAGAATTAGATTAATGAAAAATAGATTTATATAGTATTTTACATAATACCTAATAGTGGTCCACTGTACCCCAGTGGGTGGACCAGTGTACTCCGAAAGCAGGGTACACTGGACCACTTTACAAGTATATATAATTTTTTTTTTTTTTTTGAAAAATGTATTGAAAACTATGTTGTGAGAAAATTATGATGGATGTAAGAAGGTTTAAGAAATATTCAAAAATATTTTCATACAGATCGGTCAGTCTGTTAAAGAGAGAAAAAAAAATGTTAACTGAAAAAGTGGTTCACTGTGTACCGGTCTCCCCTACTTTTAAATACGTAGAAAATGCTTTAGGTAAACTGTGGAATTACTCCAGTATTTTTGTGTTAATAATACCCTGAGATATTTTACTTAAACCTTAAAGATTGACAATTTTGAAATTTATCGAACAGAGAATATCTATCAGTAGTTTTTAACATAATGTGTAAGGAAGTAATTTAATGATTTTGTAGTTCGACCAAACTGTATAGTTTATTCTGAAAACAAAGGTAATGGTTCCAGTTGGATGCATTTGGCAACATTAAATGGCTTTTCAAAGCAACAGCATATAAATTATTCCTAGTGTGGCTTAGCTTATGTCATATTGGTTGATTGAAAGTTATGTTATTTATGTAATATTATTTACAGAATTTTATAAATATTCTTACAAAACAGGGTTAAAAAAAGTCCTTCCGCCTGTAATGTGAAGAAAAGCTAGCTTTCATAGTCCATGTTTTAAAAAATTCAACTCATTTTACTCAAACACTCAAAGCTAAATTGCTTGGAACTCAATTATAGAAAATTCAGTCCCGGTATTCGTTATTACTGAATTCAGGCCCTTATTATCGCATGGGGAAATCGGGACTTTGCCCAGGGGCCCCCAAATTCATATATGAATTTGTAAAATATTTATTTTTTTCTCCCCCCAATTCCAACTCTGAAAATTATCAAATACAAAATACAAATTTCATCTTTAAAATATTCTACTAAACTTTCTGAAAAACAAATTTCATTTTGAACTCACAGAGCTCGGTGCTTTTGCAAAGCTAACCCGAACCACTCAGTAGCAAAGCACTGCTCCACTTTGGCTGCAAGTACAGAGCATAGAACATAATAGCTATATACTTTATTAGCTAAATTGCCATCTTTTTAGATTTACTGAAAAAACACTTTCTACTTGTGAAGTAGAATCTATTTGATTTGATATTATGTTGCGTGTAGTACAACTTAAAAAGATGTAAAAAAAAAAAAAAAAGACTTGATTAACTCATATATACATGTTAGAGTATTTGACACTTTTCCATAAGTTGAAATTATTAAATTCACTTAACGTAATGTAACAAGTTGCTAAAATTATATAAAAGAGTTTTGTTCTGTACTGAGAAAAAAAAAAGAATATTTTTATTAATTAAGGTACTTAATTTAGAATTGATGGAGCTAAGAATTTTCTTCTAAAATCAAAGGTGCAAAAATATTGTTTATGCATTACACATATGACTGACCATCAGTTCTATTTGAATAATGTTGCAACGATTTGAATGGGGCCCTGAGGTGTGTAATTATAACTAGGGATGCACCGAATAGTGATTTTGGCCGAATACCGAATATTCGGCCCACAGGTGAACCGAATACCGAATATTCGGCTAGCCGAATAGTAACAGTGAGGCCGAATACCGAATATTTGGCCAACCGAATAGTAACTATTTGGTCGAATACCTAATATTCGGCTGGCTGAATATTTTTATATTTCAGAGTTTTAAAAGTATTAAAAGTTAAATTATAAAACAATTTTACATAATATTTAACACAGATACTACCATTTTATGAACTAGACCCTTAAAAAAAAAAAATAATAATAAATAAATAAAATCTGTGCTTTGAGTTATAACTTAAAAAGAGGAGTCTTAAAACTTTTTTAATAAAGCTTTAAACTTCTACAATACATTCAATCAAAAACACAGGGTGTGTCACCACAAGCTGAAACTGAATTTTCGGTCACATCTTTAACAACAATTAAGATATTTTAGAGAGATTCGCATCATATTAATTTTGCTTGTAACAAATATGGTGATATTATTGGAAGTGGGTGAACTTTGGCCAGTGACACTGTTATAAATAGTACTGCCAGCTGCACTCTGAATAAAGGATTATCCAGCTAAAGTCAGTGTTGTTTAGATATGAATGGTGGCAATTTCCAGTACTTCTCGTGATCATGATTCACAGAAATCAAAGTAATGTTGAAAATATAGTTACAATATCTTCAATATTATTAAAATAACAAGCGGAAATTCTAATTTGACCTACAGCGAGATACACTTTTTTCTTTTGATTGAATAAGTGTGTTGCGATCCTGATTTCCTGGACAAAAATTTTCTGTCCTGATGTCTATTATCACCTGTGAAAGTTTTTTTTTTCATTTTGTTTAGAAACATAATGTTTGGGAAAAAGCAAGAAACAGATTATTTACTAGACAATATTCAGAAACTTGCATTTACTTGTGCATCATTAATTCCTATGAAGGTCATCATTAATGGTTAATTTTCTTAAGTGACACTTTTCAAACAGCGAATAAATAATGTAAAAGCATTCACTAAATATGATTCTATTTCTAATGATTTTGAATATCTTTATTAATTGACAGTTAAAAGTAGAAATTGTGTGTTTTTAAAATATTTTTTTTGAAAGTTTTTTTTAAGTATTCGGTTTGGCCGAATATTTCGATATTCGGTCAAACCGAATAGTTTTGTATTCGGCAAACCGAATAGTTCGATATTCGGCCTAACCGAATATTCGGTAATATGGCCGAATAGATACCGAATATTCGGTGCATCCCTAATTATAACAATATTGAAAATTGCTCTAGCATAAGATACTTCCTGAAAAAATTTCCTGTATTTTCAAAAGAGGAGATTTTAATGATCACATTAAAAAAAATTCATACTGCATTTTCTAATCTTCAAATTGCAGAAATTCCCAAGAACATAAATAGAAGAAAAAGGTCATGCTCAGGGGACATCAGAGCCCAATTACTGGTGGGACAAACTTGCACCACAGTAAATTTGATTCGAATTTTTTGCCTTATTTATACAGAATTTCTATCATAAATAAAGCAAATATTTCTGTTCGTTTTTACTAGTGGGAGTTTGCTTATCAGTAATCAGCCTTGGTGAGCATTGTAAAGGTGAAAATAAGCACTCGCCACTCGTCGATTAAACTTGAAAAACTGGCAATTAAAAATATGGAAAGAACTGGCCAAATGTAGGATTTTCCAATTTCCTTTTTTCCCTAAAATTCGTGATTTTTTCGTGCCCAATTGCCGAAATTATTGGATTTTTTTCACGTCCAATTGCCAAAATTTCTGATTTTACTGTGTCCGATCAATGAAGTTCATGATTTTTTCGTGTCTGATCGATGAAATTCAGGATTTTTCTGCGTCCGATCGACAAAATTCAGGATTTTCCGCACTTGATTGCCGAAATTTATCATTTTTTCTGCATCTGATCTACAAAATTCATGATTTTTCTGCACCTGATTGCCAAAATTTGTAATTTTTACCCTTCTGATTGACGAAATTCATTATTTTTCCTCATTCGATCGCTGAAATTCATGATTTTTCCACACCTGACTGCCGAAATTCGTGATTTTCTGCACCCCACCACCAAAAGTTTAATTTTTCTGATTCTGATCGATGGAATTCAGGGTTTTTCCTTATCCGATCGGTGAAATTCATGATTTTTCCGCACCCGAAAGCCAAAATTTATGATTTTACCTTGTCCGATCGATGAAAATCAGGATTTTTCCACGTCCGATCGACAAAATTCATTATTTTTTTGCACCTGATCGTTATTATTTGTGATTTTTCCGTGTCTAATTGATGAAATTCAGGATTTTTCTGCATCCAATCGACGAAATTCAGGATTTTTCCACACCTGATCGCCGAAATTTATGATTTTTGTGCTTTTGATCAACGAAATGCATGATTTTTCCTCATCTGATTGCTGAAACTCATGATTTTTCCCACACCCGACTGCCAAAATTATGATTTTTCCGATTCTGATCTATGAAATTCAGGGTTTTGCCTCATCGGATCGGCAAGATTCATGGTTATTCCGCACCTGATTGTCGAAATTTGTGATTTTTATGCGTCCGATCGACAAAATTCATGATTTTTTGCACCCGATTGGTGAAATTATTGATTTTTTCACACCTGATCGGCGAAATTCTTGATTTTTACGTGCCCAATCACCGAAATTTGTGATTTTTACGCTTGTGATCGATGAAATTCATGATTTTTCCTAATCTGATCACTAAAATTCCTAATTTTTCTGGAACCGACTGCCGAAATTCATAATTTTTCCACATCCGACTGCCAAAATTGTGATTTTTCCTATTCCGATCGATGAAATTCAGAGTTATTCCGCATCCGATCAATGAAATTCATGATTTTTTCATGTCTGATTGATGAAATTCAGGATTTTACCTTGCCCGATCGATGAAATTCAGGATTTTTCCAAGTCTGATCGATGAAATTCATGATTTTTCCGCACCTGATCGTCGAAATTCATGATTTTTATGCGCCCGATCGACAAAATTCATGTGCTTTATGTGTCTGATTGACAAAATTCACAAATTTCCACACCCGATCGATGAAATTCACGAATTTCTGCACACGATCGATGAAATTCATGAATTTCCATCTCCGATCCACGAAATTCTGCACCCGTTCAACGAAAGATTTTTATGCTCCTGAATGATGGAACTTCATGATTTTATGCTCCTGAATTATGGAACTTAAATCTGCTACTACTTTAATTATGAACAACAACAACAAAAAAATGTTGTATATCTTTATAAAAGTTTGATATTAAAACTAATATTTTTTCTGATTTGATTCATTTTTGTGTGTGTTTTTCTGCATATGGTTGCATTATAAATTTTTTCAAATTTAAAAATATATTTTTCTTTTATTATGATGACCTTTTAGTAAAGTATCTGTGTTTACTTTAATACTACATATAACAAGAAAGTAAAATCATACATCAATCATAGATTATGAAACATTTCCAGAATACTTTAACAACACTGTTTAATAAGGTAAAATAAGAGACTTAAGTAAATATTTTTGAAATGCAAAACACACTTGAAAACCAGATTTCAGGAATTAATTACTGGCCATTGCCAGAAAAGTATTCCAATTCTTTTCTGCAGTCCTGTATATAAGGTATAGATTAGTATATACTCTTTATAGTATGCTACAATTTAGTTTAGTAAGCAAACACATAACACAGTTGAAAATTCACCTTCAGCAGCTTCTACCAATAGATCATTGGAAAGGTATTTGAATTCTTTTGTTCAGCCCGGTATATTGCCTTAAAAGATTTTTATATATGATACATATTAAGCTAATTTTTGTACTTCTCTATTATCCCGTCGACCACTTTTCATAACAAAAAACTATCGCCAAACTGTAACGCCAAATAAATGGGAGAGCGTTGCCATTGGAATATCAAAATTCAGGATTTTTCTGCGTCCGATCGACAAAATTCAGGATTTTCCGCACTTGATTGCCGAAATTTATCATTTTTTCTGCATCTGATCTACAAAATTCATGATTTTTCTGCACCTGATTGCCAAAATTTGTAATTTTTACCCTTCTGATTGACGAAATTCATTATTTTTCCTCATTCGATCGCTGAAATTCATGATTTTTCCACACCTGACTGCCGAAATTCGTGATTTTCTGCACCCCACCACCAAAAGTTTAATTTTTCTGATTCTGATCGATGGAATTCAGGGTTTTTCCTTATCCGATCGGTGAAATTCATGATTTTTCCGCACCCGAAAGCCAAAATTTATGATTTTACCTTGTCCGATCGATGAAAATCAGGATTTTTCCACGTCCGATCGACAAAATTCATTATTTTTTTGCACCTGATCGTTATTATTTGTGATTTTTCCGTGTCTAATTGATGAAATTCAGGATTTTTCTGCATCCAATCGACGAAATTCAGGATTTTTCCACACCTGATCGCCGAAATTTATCATTTTTTCTGCATCCGATCTACAAAATTCATGATTTTTCCACACCTGATCGCCGAAATTTATGATTTTTGTGCTTTTGATCAACGAAATGCATGATTTTTCCTCATCTGATTGCTGAAACTCATGATTTTTCCCACACCCGACTGCCAAAATTATGATTTTTCCGATTCTGATCTATGAAATTCAGGGTTTTGCCTCATCGGATCGGCAAGATTCATGGTTATTCCGCACCTGATTGTCGAAATTTGTGATTTTTATGCGTCCGATCGACAAAATTCATGATTTTTTGCACCCGATTGGTGAAATTATTGATTTTTTCACACCTGATCGGCGAAATTCTTGATTTTTACGTGCCCAATCACCGAAATTTGTGATTTTTACGCTTGTGATCGATGAAATTCATGATTTTTCCTAATCTGATCACTAAAATTCCTAATTTTTCTGGAACCGACTGCCGAAATTCATAATTTTTCCACATCCGACTGCCAAAATTGTGATTTTTCCTATTCCGATCGATGAAATTCAGAGTTATTCCGCATCCGATCAATGAAATTCATGATTTTTTCATGTCTGATTGATGAAATTCAGGATTTTACCTTGCCCGATCGATGAAATTCAGGATTTTTCCAAGTCTGATCGATGAAATTCATGATTTTTCCGCACCTGATCGTCGAAATTCATGATTTTTATGCGCCCGATCGACAAAATTCATGTGCTTTATGTGTCTGATTGACAAAATTCACAAATTTCCACACCCGATCGATGAAATTCACGAATTTCTGCACACGATCGATGAAATTCATGAATTTCCATCTCCGATCCACGAAATTCTGCACCCGTTCAACGAAAGATTTTTATGCTCCTGAATGATGGAACTTCATGATTTTATGCTCCTGAATTATGGAACTTAAATCTGCTACTACTTTAATTATGAACAACAACAACAAAAAAATGTTGTATATCTTTATAAAAGTTTGATATTAAAACTAATATTTTTTCTGATTTGATTCATTTTTGTGTGTGTTTTTCTGCATATGGTTGCATTATAAATTTTTTCAAATTTAAAAATATATTTTTCTTTTATTATGATGACCTTTTAGTAAAGTATCTGTGTTTACTTTAATACTACATATAACAAGAAAGTAAAATCATACATCAATCATAGATTATGAAACATTTCCAGAATACTTTAACAACACTGTTTAATAAGGTAAAATAAGAGACTTAAGTAAATATTTTTGAAATGCAAAACACACTTGAAAACCAGATTTCAGGAATTAATTACTGGCCATTGCCAGAAAAGTATTCCAATTCTTTTCTGCAGTCCTGTATATAAGGTATAGATTAGTATATACTCTTTATAGTATGCTACAATTTAGTTTAGTAAGCAAACACATAACACAGTTGAAAATTCACCTTCAGCAGCTTCTACCAATAGATCATTGGAAAGGTATTTGAATTCTTTTGTTCAGCCCGGTATATTGCCTTAAAAGATTTTTATATATGATACATATTAAGCTAATTTTTGTACTTCTCTATTATCCCGTCGACCACTTTTCATAACAAAAAACTATCGCCAAACTGTAACGCCAAATAAATGGGAGAGCGTTGCCATTGGAATATCAAAATAAATAAATAAATAAAATACAACAATTTAAGGACACAATTGTTATTTTAATTAATAAAATAACTAATAAATCAGTAAAACATAATGAAAAATACACACAAATGTCGAATTAAAGACCACTTGATGACATAGCAAACACGTATAATGCTTCTGACATCAAGTAAATGGGACTGTATTTTTAGCGTTTAATCTTACAGTTTGGCAATAGTTTTTGTCATGACAAGTGGTCGACGGGATAATAGAGAAGTACTCTAAATTTTAATTTAGGCAAAAACACGCTGTAAACTACTGAAATCACACTTCCAGAAATTATCATACATACATAAGTGGCTGTGTGTCCAGTTCTTTGCATAGCCCTGTATATGATTTTATTTAATTCAACAAACATCTTTTAGTATACTAAATATATTTCACATTCAAAATGTATAACTTGATTAAGAAACAACTTTAAACAATTTACGCTGATACACAGTAATTCTTACGAATTCTTTAGTGTGGCCCTGTATATGATCTATAGCATTTATACATATCATTTAGTAAATTTAGTTAAAAATATACTTAACTGAAAGCGCACTTGCATCAATTATCGCTTAATAGACAATACTTCGGATACAGTACCATTCGAGTGTAAAAAAAATTAAAAATAATCTGCTCTTTTTGATTAAAATCAGATTTTTATGTTTTTTTTTTTTTCCTGCCTTAAAATACAGACTAGGTACCAGGAATTTCAGCTTTCCAAAACAATCAGCCCTCTTATTAGTAATTTCCTCTATGTTTTTATTCTTTAATTAATGACATTATAATTATTAGTTAGTAATTACAGAAATTACCGTAATTTCCGTTGTATAAGCCGTGGCTAAAAAAATTCTGTTACGAACCAGAAATTTCATTTATTAAGAAAGCTTAAATAAGTTTCATGCCCAAATAGGTTATATTTTATTAAAAAAACTTTCTGGTTGGAAAAAGATTTATTTGAGCCGTGGCTTATACACCTGAAATTACGGTATAAAAACTGCAAATTAGTAATTTCATTAGTTAGTAGCATATTGTTATGTACATTAATACTTTGTAATAAAACTGTATATTAAGTACTACTGATATTTATATTTATTAAAATTATTAATAACTGCTTCAATATTAAATTGTTCACACTGCTTAAAATTAATAATATTAAATAATTAACTCTCTTATTAGGAAAATAAAATACATTTTTATGCTTTAATTACTAAAATGATATTTAATAATTTAATATTCATTCTAGGAAGAAAAATGGGCACAGTGCTTGTTCCCAAAAAGGGCACTAGTTCAGTAGAAAAGGGCATTATTTCATGAGGAAATATATTAGCAATGTGTTTAGTACTAATGATATAAGGGGAAAAAGTATGATAAATAAAAGTGATATTGAGTTTTAATGATTTTTGTGAATTACAAATTGAAAAATATAATTAAATTACATCATGATTTAACTTCCTGCTTTTTGTAAATATTTATTTACATGTGAAGTTCGATATTTTTACAACACATTTGGGCACACAAATTTAGAAATATTGTGATATAGAGAAGTTTTCTACAAGAAAACTCTGGATACAATTATATATAAATTTAACTATTTAAAAAAAAAAAAAAAAAGCAGAATGCATTTTGCCGATTTAATAAAGGGTAGGGTGCTGCACTTTTTAAAAAATCGCTTACAGTCGGGAACAGTAAGTAATTACAAAATTAATAAAAACTGCAAATAAGTAATTTCATTAGTAACACAAATAACAAAACAAACGAATATTATTTGTACTGTTAATCGTCTAAATCTAAACGCACACACATGTATGTGTATGATGAAAAAATTATGAAAATGAGTTACTCATTCATGCATACAGATACAGAGTAAATATAAGAATAGCAAGTTATATCTGAAATCCTCACAATATTAAATAGCAGCATTGTTACTACTCAGTGGGGATTATTAGCATTCAGTGTTTCAAAAAAAAAAAAAAAAAAAAGGTATTACATCCTTTTAAATCTGTAACTAATTTCTTTATTTGGTGTAATACATGAGTTTAAAAGTGAAAAAAAAATATATTCAACCTTTACCTAAAAAGCTGTTGCTGTGCTTAACATTTTTATACTAATTAGATCTTTTCTCTTATACATTGTTTTACAATGGCCGTTGAGCAGATGTCATTCTTTCATGTTCTTCTTAAGTTCTAATTTTCTATAAATTTATTATTTTGAAAATAAAGTACTGGCTATTTGTTCTTTAACTAGTAAAAATGTATTATACTTGATATTTTTATTTTATGTATTTGAGAGAATAATTTGATTCTTTGAAATGAAAGTATGACATTACAAATTATATTAGATTTAAATATCACTTTTAAATAAAATTATTTTAATGCAAAATAAAAACTTTCTTTCTACAAACTTACTGTACTTAATATTTTAAAAGCCTGAGGAATTAAGTTTAGAAACAATTATTCAAAGCTTTTTTTCTGTTTATTCATAAGGTAAAATATCCATAGAAACTTTCCAAATTATGTTCACCTTAGATTTTTTCCCCCTTTTTTCTGTCATTTTAAACATTTAAAGAAAATTTATGATTAAAAAAGATCATTTGATTTAAATCATAATTTTTAATCATTGATTTAAATCATCTGATTAAAATCGTTGACACCCTAAGTACCGTATCTGAAATCTTTTGTGCATCCCTGTAAATGAATGATAAATGCTATACACATCATATTATACAACAGATATCTTGTAGTAAACATCAGTAATGTATATCAATTCCATTGTATTTGAAATAGTGTAACATAATTAAAATACGGTGAAAACAGTTTTTCTGCATATAGACTATTACTATGTATGTAACCGAGCACTTTTGTGTGTCCCTGTAAATGAATGATAAATGCTTTACACTATAGGTGCAGATTCATGGTCGCCAGTCGCCACGTGGCGACTAAATTTTTTGCTGTGGCCACTAACTTTCGGTGTTTAAGTCGCCATGTGATTTAAAAGTGACCAATTTCTGGTATTTCCAGTCACCATCGTGAAATTTCGATTTTTTTTTTAAAATTAAGACCAAAATGCAACAAACTTTATTAGTATCTTTTTTATAACATTTCAGAATGATCTGTTTAACATAGCAAACTATTAAATATACTTGAATAGCAATGCTATTCGTAACAGTTTGAGTCGGATAATTTTACATAGTCTGTGATTTAAAAAAATATATATTGAAAAACAAGTGTGTTTTGATTTTTATAGTGCAAAATAATCTCACACATTCAGATTTTCTTTTATATGGCAAAATCAAAATAAGAAATATTTTTTTTCTAATATTCCCTGCAATCATGATTGCTTAGCTTTGAACATTTTTTTTTAAAACCGTATCTTGCCCAACTTTATCTACTGACTATACATGATTTAAGATTTATATTACACTTAACAGTCAAATTTTGTTGTACATGTGCGTATATTAAATAAATTACTTTACACTTTGAATTCCTGAGTTTTTTACTGCATATAAACACTATTGTTTTATGCGTTTGTTTCACAATTGTGGCCACTGGATTTTTTGGGTTTAGGAGCCACTGGCTCCTTCCAAATTTTAGGAATCTGCAGCTATACTTTACACTTCATATCACACATTCATACACAAAGTATGTTTTGGTGCACTTCACAAATTGATATCAATTTCATTATGTTTGTAATAGTGTAACATGACTAAAATGCACTGCAAACAATTTTTCTCCGTAGACCATACGGAATTCTTTTCAGTTTCCCTGCAAATTAATTATAAGTGCTACACGTACCGCATTCAATAATATGCATCTTGTGGTACACTTCATTGATGTATATGAATTTCAATATATTTGAAATAGTGTAACATCATTAAAATACACTGCAAAGGATTTTTCTCCATAGACCATAATGTAATGTCGTTCTTTTGAGTACCCCTGTAAACAAAGTATAAGCGCTGCATACTTCATTTTTAATACCGAACTTGTCATTACATATATCATTCGTATGATAATCTGAGAATATTTACGTGAATTAGAGGACAGCCAGACAAACTGAATTCATAAACACTTTTCAACTATTTTGGAAAGTGTTAAAAATGGTCTTTTATGGGGAAAAAAAATAATAATAGGAGAAGATGGCCTAAAATGATCCTAACGGGCAAAACGATCCACATATGTTTTCTTCCAGACAGGTTGCGCTATCTACAGGGTCATATAAAATAGTTGCAATAAGTGAAGAAGAAGAAATGGCAGTATTCAAGCGATCGCAGTATTACGCGTCTGAATAGAATTCTTTGAAAAATTGGGTTTTATAACATCTGTTATAAGGAAAGCACTAACTTTCATATTTATTTAGATATACAGTCTTTCGTGTACAGAAAGATGACTTGGTTTGCTTAATGGAGTATGTTTTTAGATGTGAATTACACTTATGTATTGTCATAATTACTTTTATATCCTTTATTTTGCCGATAAAAATCAATTTACAATTATTTTTATAGGAAGGATCATTTTGATCTTTGGTGAGGATAAAATGATCCTTTGGACACTTTTTAAAAAATCTATTTTTTTCATTACTTAGTTTGGGTTTAAAATATTATTAAAATATGTTTATAATGCAAAATATGGTGTAAAACATACTAACAAAGAGCCAAAGTTTTATTTAACCTTCTCGGCACCGATTTTTTTTTTCAATTTTGGGAAAAATTTCTTTTACGCTAACAAAATTAAAAGTAGCTATCGAAATCACAGAAGTTACAGTTTACTGAAATTTAACGAATGTGTTCTTTACAGAAATCTAACGAATGTAGTTATGTTGCATGTTTTTCCTATGAAAATAGTCTAAGGAAGAATTTTTTAAGACGTTTGGAAAATGTCGTATTACAACCAGATTAAACAAACAGAAAAAAATTAGTAGTATTTTTTATCTTTTATCACAAATTACTAATTCGGAAAAAGGAGTCCCTAATTTGAATTTAAAGAGTGAAACATATGTTTAAATTAAAAGAAACGCCAACGGTTTACTAATAATTAATAAAACTTTTATTAATATTATTATTATTAAATGCTGAAACATAAGTGACGTCATAATAGTAAATGTATCGACATATGCTATCACTATTAGGTGCTGGAATTAACAAAAATAATTTTCTTCTTTCAAATATTGCAATTTGAAGTAGGAGCCTCATATGAGGCCCAGGGTGACAAGAGGGTTAAACAGTTATGTTATTTTACACAAGTTTTTCCCTTAAGGGGATCATTTTAGGCCACCTTCCCCTACATATTTGTTTTGCTTTATGCTTCTCATATTCGTGTAATATATACATTACACTAAAAGTGAATTTATGTTTAAAAAATCTTTAATTTTTTCAGTATAATCTGTGTGTATGTATGAAACATGGTTCTTGAGGCAAGAAGTATGATGCTAGTACAGTCTTCTACATACCAGTGGTAAAGTCTCCTGATTTTTCCCCTCCTAAGTAAGGCAAGTATAAATATTAATTATGTTTTAAATAAGTTATTCCTGTACTATGCTTCCTTTTTGGATTTTCATGCAGATATTGCTATTTTTTTGTGAGGCTAAAAAATAAAATATGTAAAGAAAGCAGTGATTCATAATTCAGCCAAACTTTTGGTCCCAAACTATGCAGATTTCGCACAATTAGGTGTAATATGACCCCCCCCCCTTTCTTCACACAATCACCAAAAAAAAAAAAAATAATAAAGTAAGAATAACAAAACTTTTTTGGAAATGCTAAAGTTAATTCCATAAATAAAAATACAATTTTGAAATTAAAATAGTTTTAATTCACAAAAAAAAAAAAATAAAAATAAAATAAAAATAAATAAATAAAAAAAATAAAGAAAGAAAAATTATAGGGTGGCCAGAATTAAAGTATATGTGTTTAAAGCTCAATTGCAAAAAATGTACTGAATGCAAACACACTATTTTGTATGCATACTATTTTTAGACCATGTAAAATTCATTTATAAAAGAAATAAAGTAGTTCACAGTTTAAGCACCAGGGACTTCAGGGTGTCTAGCCATCTGGAAAAGTCAGGAAAATTTATTTAAACTGGGAAAGTAAGGAAAATTTGCCATTTCTGAGGAAAAGTCAGGAAAATCTGAAAATTCTGAGAAAAAGTTAGAAAATTTTAAAACTTTCAATAAAAATATAGGAACATGGTTTCTTATAAAACTAAGGAATTAAAATTACAGCACTATTAAAATTAAACTTTGCTCTTCATAAGTACTGTAAAGAGTATTTCAACCTCTCATGCAAATGATTTTGTCTACCCCCTTTCAGTCCTTTTTTGTAACTCTGAGATTTTCAGTTCCAGCTTCACTGAAAGTTTTTACTGAATGTTGTAGTATGGGTTAGGTGTTTCACTCTGCTTATTTATCTTTGTTTGGGAAATGAACATTTGTTAGTTAATTTATTGAATATTTATTATTTGTATTAAAATATGTCAAAGTCATCTGTATTTAAATGTGACTGATATGATAAAAAATTTCATCCTGATTAGACAAAATGGATAGAACCTGATGCTAAAAGTGTGTATTTTCTAAATGTTTAGCATGTAAAATGTTCAACAATTTGTAAATTTTGCAAAAAAATATGTAACATCAGTAATTTGTGCCTCAAAATCAATTGTGAAAGTTCCACTTTCAAATTCATAACTTTTGAGATATTTTGTGTGTAACATCACAAAATCTCGATACCTGGGATTTTTTTAAAAATTGGTATGGAAAAGTCAGGGAAATTCATTGATGATCTGGAATAGACACCCTGTACAAGTGGCTCTGCTGGTACAATTTTGAATCTTAAATAGGCAGAAATACCAAAATGCTACTTCATTAAATGTAAATCAATCACATAAAACACTTCTTTTTTAGCACTTTCCAACCTAGTTGAAAAGTGCTTATGACTTCGGTTTGTCTGGCCGTATGGCCGTGCTCTAACTCCCGTAAATATGCTCGGATTGCTCTGCAATTTTTATATGTTATTGTCGTTATCTATGGCACGTTCCCTATTTCAACTGAAGTGTGTAGCACTTATAGTTTTCTTACAGGGACACTCAAAAGAATTCCGTTACATTGCGGTCTATGGGGAAAAATCATTTGCGGTTTATTTTAAAAATGTTTCACTATTGTAAACGCATTGAAATTTATATAGATCACTAAGATGCATTAGAAGAAGCTTAATATGGAATAGTAGGTGTATAGCACTTAGAGTTACTTTACAGGGACAGTCAAAATAATTCCGTTACATTACGTCTATGGAGAAAAATCGTCTGCGGCTTATTTAAATAATGTTCCACTATTTTAAACGCATTGAAGTTTATATATATTACTAAGGTGCATTACAAGAGGCTTACTACAGAATAGTGTGTGTATAGCAGTCATCGTTCATTTACAGGGACACACAAAAGAATTCTCTACTGTCTGTTAACAATAATTCCTGGAAGTGCGTTTTAAGTTACTAAACGCGATTTTAATCTTAACTAGCTTTTTGTCTATTACGTGGTGTGTATAAATTCTATAGATCCTATACAGGGCAGCACAAAAGTTCGCGAACACATTTCCGTTTATTGACAGAAACTCCAGAAGGAGAATTTAAACGGTGCTACGCGTTTCCTAACTAAACTAAAATTTAGCATCCTATGTATATATACAAATCTATAGATCATATACAGGGCTACATAAAAGTATTCGGATATTTTTACGAATATTGTATATATTGAAAATTCCTGAAATTATGTTTTTTAAATATGTTATGCGTTTTCCAAATTGTTTACTTAGATGTCATCTTTCAGCTTATTAAACGGTAATGATTTGTAAAATTATTTTAGAAACGTTGGAAAGTGCTACATAATCTATGCTTGACGCATGATTTTTCGTTCTTGTTTTAGTTTTATGCATATTTTACTGGTTAAAATCGGTCTGCAAAGCCACTTTTGCCCCTGGTGCCGAAAATGTGAAAGTTGCTTTTTCTTTATAAATTGATTTCTCATCAGGGTTGTAATTTTGACTGGTCTAAACCAACTTTAACCAGGACAGTGGTTTAACCATCTAAAAACTGGTCAAAATTAGTTTTGACAACTCAAAAGTGGTTGAAACTGTATTAAATAACTTTAACTAACATAAATTGCTCAAGCTCTATGTGTATCTGAACATTAATGTCATATTATATTATTATGTATAATAATAATTAATATTTTAATAATTATTAAATTAGATGAATTTTTTTTGTGTTGTATGCAGGGTTGTTTAATTTAAATCAAATGATTAAAAAAAAATATTCGATTAAGATAATTTTTTTTTAACATTCATATTTGCAGGCAGAATAAGGATCAAATTCATTATTCATGTTAAAATAAAAATCACCATCCATGCCAGATTAAAAAATTACCTTTTAATAATGTTAGATAACATTTATAAATTGAAAATACTATTATTATTTTTTTTTTTTTTAAGTAAATGTAGCACTCTATTAAAAATATTATCTATCCATAGTGCATCTCCCAAAAATACTGATAAATGCTCCCTCATTTTTAAACTTATTAAAAATTGAATAACTGTTAAATTAACTAGAATTTTATATACACAACACACATAGTATGTATAACAATTTAAATTTAACAGTAGAATAATGTGATTTTAAGTTTCAAATGAATAATCTGAATTTGTTTGCAACAATTTTTAATTTTCATTTAAATTATTTTGAATTCTTCTCTACAAATTGTAATGAAATTAATCGAAATGTATAAATCTATACAGAGAAAATAAATAAATATGCACAGTACACAAATAATAATAATAATAATAATAATAAAATCTGATTTAAATAAAAAATCTGAAATTTTAAAAAATCCCCCCCCCCTTTTTTTTAAATATTGAATTTTAGCAACCTTGGTCATATGTAATATTATTTCATAAATCTAATTTTTCTTAAAATGTAACTAAGCTAATGATATTTGGTGAACAGTAATAAAAAATTAGAAAATATTGATTTTGAATTTGTAAATCTCATAATGCATCTGATGAATGATTGTGCTAACTCTTCATCAGTAGACAAAATATTTGGTACTTCTCCATTATCTCATCTACCACTTTTCATAACAAAAAACTATCGATTTAACGCCAGAAATACAATCCCATTCACTTGACATCAGAAGCATTACACGTGTTAGTTATGTCATCAAGTGGTTTTTAATTCGACATTTGTGTGTATTTTTCATTATGTTTAACTGATTTATTAGTTATTTTGTTAATTAAAATAACAGTTGTGCCTTTAAATGGTTGTGCTATGATATTAAAAAAGAAAAAGCATTGAAAAAAATGCTGCAATGCATATGCATAGTTACGTGCAATAGATCAGTTTCAGCTGACTTCCCAAAGCCGAGACTCATTCATTAGCTAAAAGGCATAATTAAGAAAATTGATGTAAATAACTAAATATCCAAGATTATTTTGTTATTTACAATTTTGTTATTATATTGTAATTTTTTTTTTGTTTAAACTTAATAATTGTTGACACTTTGGTGAGCGTGGCTTTTCCGAATTTCTTGTATTTTATCTATTTATTTATTTTGCTATTCCAATGGCAACATTCTTCCATTTGTTTATTTGGCGTTAGTTTTTTGGGTATTTCTCTATTATCCCGTCGACCACTTTTCATAACAGAAAACTATCGCCAAACTGTAAGATAAAACGCCAAAAATGCAGTCTCATTTACTTGATGTCAGAAGCAATATATGTGTTTGTTATGTCATCGAGTGGTTTTTAATTTGATATTTGCATGCATTTTTCATTACATTTTACTGATTTATTAGTTATTTCATTAATTAAAATAACAATTGTGTCCTCAAATTCTTATATTTTATTTATTTGTTTATTTTGACATTCCAATGGCAATGTTCTCTTGTTTATTTGGCGTTACAGTTTGGCGATAGTTTTTTGTTATGAAAAGTGGTCAACGGGATAATAGAGAAGTACCATGTTTTGTTATGAAAAGCGGTCGACAGGATAATGGAGAAGTACCAAATATTTTCCAAGTTTAATCTCATCAAAAATGAACTATGAAAATTGTCTTTGCTTATCCTTTAACTGCTGTTAGCAGTCTCACAAACCACTGCTTTTTTTTAGATCCTCACGGTTTTTACTTGTAAATTTCAGTTTAACTAACTATAGATACAGTAGACTAACTCAAATCTGCCACCCTAAAATCTGTGAATTTCTAAAATCCACACATCATTGCAGATGTAAACAATGAAACTTACAGTTTAGATGTAGGAGACAAATTCAAGATTTAAAAAATTATTATATCATTCAATTCACATTTTAATATGTATTTCTCTGTAATATGGCTGAGCGCATGTTTTTTCGTCAAGGAAGTATAACTTTATTTCTGAAAAAAATCAAGACAGTGTTGGTCTCAGTGGTGATTGCGATTTTTTTACCAAATATATTTTTGTATTAATGAAGCATTTTTGGACATTAAGTTTGGCATGAAATAAAACATTTTTATACTACTAACATTTTTATACTTTTTTCCTACCACTAAAATTTGTTAGTAAATTTAACTTTATTAAATCGACGAAATCATGTGATTCAATTAGGCAAAAATTTCTATTAATTTTTAGTGGTAACAAAAAAGCGTAAAAGTTGGCAGCTATATGCATAAGTGTATTTATAATAAGATAAAATTAAACTAGTGGGATGTGCCAACCCCAAAACTTTCTTCTATCTCATACATGTGAATACTTCAAAATTCGCTATCAGAGCTAGAGCCCGATTAACCTCTGAACATAGTGGAAGCACGATATTATTTTGGGCCCTCCTTTCAAAAGGGGAAAGAGTTGTCATATTTTTCATTCATGAAAACTCGTTAATGATGCTAATGTTATTCCCAGGAATAGCTTCGCCGAGGTCTGATAAATTTCATTAAACGGTTTTTTAGGCAAACCTTTATGAGGTAAACTTCAAAAAAATTATATCATCATTATTATGCCTATTTAGTTATGCATTATTGTTTACTTGACCTTTACCTTTAAAATTTTAATCCTGTTTTAAATTTTCTTAATTTTTATTACTTTACTCTATTTATTATTTTAATATTTTACTATTTACTTCTACAATTTGTCTTCTACAATAACTTGTTGCAGAGTTAGTGGGGGGGGGGGGGTGTTCGGTTTTTATTTTTACTACAAATGTACATAGTGTATAGATATGTTGTACACAGACTTGTATAAAACCAAAAACTTTCTGCGCACATAAATATTGGGTCAAAAACTTTCTGCAAATTAATTTACTGTTTAATAAAATTAAGTGTTATATTATTTTGACGATATGGATTAAAAACAGTAGTTTAAAATAATTGCCATTTAAAAATAATTAATATTAGTTAAAGAACAATTATTTTGATTAAAAAAATAATAAAACTACAAATGCATGATAGCAAGAGCTGAATTCTTATCAAATATTTTGTCAATGCATTTAGAAACAGCCCAATTCTTAACATTTTCACACAAAGTTTTGCATCTTTAAACTTTGAATTTGACAGTAAATAAATCGTACATAAAATTGGAGAACATTTTTTTACATTTTTTAGTATCTTAAAAAAAAAAAAAAAAAAAAAACTGCTAAGATTATAATTTTGCTGGAAATTTTCCATGCACGCCGTGCGCACGCGTGCATCTTTATATGCAACTCTGGTTGTACAGTATATTATAGTTGTTTGTATGTTTGTTCTTTTATGGATTTAGAAACACAATTTGCGATAAATATAAGTAAATTATTTTAGTTTAATAAATTAATGCATCATATTTTGTAAGATTGTAAACATTCATTATAATTTATAGTGCATTATTACATTTTAAATTACTGTTTATTAAATATAAACAAAACAGTGAACAGAAATCTGCAAAATTCTACCAATCAGAAGCAGGATTCCATCAGTGTAAATGTCTTCATATTGTAAAGAAAGATCTCAATTGTTTTCATAAAATTTAAACATATTAAAATGATTGTGTTTAATTCACAAAAGAGCAGAATACAAATTATTTATTGAGAAAAATAATCTTTTATTGAGGATCAATCATAAGAAGCGATATTAACAAATAGTTTCCAGTGAAGAAAATGACGTCATTCGGAAAACAAAAAATGATTTTTCCTCCATGAATATAAAATATTTTACTAACTCTGTGTCAGTATAATGTCATATTCACTGACTCTTATTTCTGCATCTAAACAGACACAACTTCTGCTATTTATTTAAAATTCCTGATATGCACAAAATAAAATATTTCTGAAAATGACATAATTTTCATTTAATTATAATAAATATTTTATAAAACTCAGGAATTTTAAATCATTAGCTTAAATGACACACATTACCTGCACATCATAGATGGCCCCTTTAACCAGCATCTTGTCGTTTTTTAAGCATAATTTGAAAACTACTTGGGAGAAAATTTTGAAATGTGCATAAAGCAGAACATAATAAATATAAATCTATCAAAAAATATGTAGGTTGCAATTCATAATTTTTTCAAATATTAATTTCATAATTTATATGATAAAATTATACAAATTACAAATAAATTCATGAGATATTAAAATAAAAATATGAAAATGTAATTTAGCATTAGAAGCTCCAAATTTTGAATGTTTATAATTCAAAAACTTTTCATTGAAATGACTTGAAATTTGGTATCTAGGCATAGTTTGACTGGAAGATTTAAAATATCTTTTCAGAATTGGGTGTTGCCACTGAAAAAACAAAGCTTAGGCTGTTTTTGTTATGTAGATGAGTCTCCTAAGCAAATTTTATGTATATCATTTAAAAGTAGACTTTATTTCCAATCGTTTGGTACCAGTAACTTTCTTCTACAATAACTTGTTGCAAAGTTAGTGGGAGGGGGTGGGATCAGTTTTTTTTCCCACAACTGTACATTGTATATGGATATATTGTACAGTATATTATAGTTGTTTGTATGTTTGTTTTTTTATAGATTTAGAAACACAACTTGCGATAAATATAAGTAAATTATTTTAGTTTAATAAATTAATGCATCCTATTTTGCAAGATTAAACTATTGGCTTTATAATCTAGAAATTTTAACTATGAGTTCAAGAAACAATGGCAGCATAGTATGGTCTTATAATTTCAGGCCAAAATTGCTGCCAAATGATAATATCCGGCTACTGCCAATTATCCAGCATACTGGCCAGATCAGCTGGATACACTATGTTTACCAGATATTCGTTGTATCCCTACTCAATATGTTTTCTAGAAAGCTTTTACTTTTATTTAAGGTGATGAAAATTGTACAGAACAACTGGTGATAAAAAGCATGACCAGATTGGGAAGCAGAATCTGCCACTTTGTATCTATTCAAATTTACATAATTATATAGTACATAAACTTGATATTCTGCTGTTTCATTTTTTTAAAGCCTTTTTTTATAATATTAAAAATTCTCTATTGTAAAAGTTACATATGCAGGAAAATTATTTTCCCTTAATTTACACATGGGGAAGCCCCGTCAAGATTTCCTAGGGTCCCCAAAAGTCATTTTTAGAAACTGTATGAAATGTAATTAAAATAAATGTGCTATTTTAATATCCTATTCTAAAAATAAGTCAGCAAATAAATAATTTTTTTTTGTTCGTTTTCACAGTGAAATAATTGCAACTAGTGTAGAAGTTCTCAATTCTATCAACCTGATTTTTTGTTAAAGGAGGGGAGGGGGGGGATTTTATTTTAAGAACAAATTTATTTAAAAATATTAAATATACATGAGATTTTCAGGGGTGAGAGCAGCCAAACTGCAAAAAAATGAGGAAAATTTTTGCTTTATCTCAACTTTCAGGATATGTAGGAATTCCTTCTCCCTTTCCTTAAAAAGGTAGAGCAGGGCTTAATTCCTAAGAAAAAAAAGTACCGGAGCCCTAATGTTTTCCAGTACTAACACCCATAATAGCTTACACCATCTTCTCCCCCTCCGCCTTCACTCCAATCTGCATATTTATATTTCATGCATTATTTTCAAAATTGAAAGCATTATTTTTTTATTTAGCAAAATAAAAATTTTAAATACATCTATCATCATATACATCCATCTGTGTATACTTAGCTATCAACTATTCCACTTTTTAGTTATTACTACTTCCAAATAGAAACCTTTGCGTAATCTTAATGAATCGTAGAATTCTGCGATTAAATAAGCACAGGATTATGATTCGGAAATAGTGTTAACACAAAAAATGAATAGTTCACAGCTATGCATACAATTTAGAAGTGTGAAAAGCCCTTTGTCTGAGGCTGTGCATGTGTTTGAGAGTGTATTGTATATAACATGTAATAAAGGCATTGCATGTTATTGATTGCTTGGATTTGATAACATTGAAATGACACGATTGCAGTAAATATAACCTGATTGCAACAAAGCAAAAATAAATAAATAAAAACTTAAATTATAAATTCCTACAAAAATTGAAAAATCCGCCTTAAATGTGGGCTTAAGCGATAATCCTCCTTAAAATTCAAACTCTGTGAAATCATGCAGACAAGTTAATTGGCTGTTGCTTACAAGAGATTATACTGTATTTAGATGTTATTTTAAGATACAAACAAAGCAATAGTCTAAAATCCATATAATTTAGAAATTCGTAAAGCACTTGGTCGCAGGCTGCGCAGATATTTGACAGTGTACTGTAATAATGATGTAGTAAAGCAAGTGATTTAATAGAATTGTAATGGTTGCAGTAAACATATGATTCTAATAATGCAAAAAATATTGAAATAATTGAGAATTTGAATTATACCTCCCCTCCCCCTCAAAAAATGGAATTAAGGGAGATAATTGCCCTTTCCTAAAATTCAAACCCTATTCCAAACCCCAAATTTGCTAAAGTGTCTGCAACATTTAGCTGATGAATTATCACTGGTCATTTGTTGTAATGGATAGACTAAAAGATGATCATTATGTGTTATTAGCTTTGCATAATATTCTATTAAAAAAATGGTGAAAAGTTTTTTTTAATTATTTTTTTTAGGTACTGTTAAAAAATAAAATATTAGGTCCTTCAATGTTATTGAATTGGAAAAACTTAAAAAATAAAATAAATTATATAAGATTACTTCATAGGTAAAAATCAATGAAAATATTATTATAAAACATTAACACATTCATTTATACAAATTTACAATATCATATTTGATGTCTTAAAGCGAAATTATCTGAAATATCTGAACTTAATTGTGCTGTTTAATTAAATTTAAATACAATGCGTAGTGTTATTCTGACCTATAATTCCTTTTAGTTTCTTTCCTTTTTTTTTTGAGATATTAAATATTTAGATACAGAATAAAAATTAATATTGATCTAATTTTTAATTATTTTGTTACTTATTTTGCATTGACAATTATGCTGTATAGTATTTAACTATTCAAGTGTGATTTTTGAATGACATACTACTATGCATAGTAGTATGCTCCTTAATTAATTACACAGAACTTTTTTTTAGAAATCAAATCGTAGCACCTCCTTTCCTCTCTACATTCATTTGAATATGTTAAAAAATGTGATCTCATTTGGACATTGAGATCTCACACCTCATTGACGTTTCTTAAAAATTTCCAAGTTTCTAACTTTCAATGTCCAAGTTCTGACATGTTCTTAATTTCCAAATTACTACAAATTTTAGACACATTACCTAGCCACAGTAAACCTTAAAAAAAAAAAAAGAAATCTGATGTCAGGATTGTCAGTTATTTTGATTTTCTGATACCTTATTCCTGATAAAACAAAATTATAACAATAACACTATATGACCTAAAGTCACAAGACACTTTCGATTTTAGACGTTTTGTCAAATATCTAGAGAAATACTTGATAAATTCTTCTAGAACTTCAGGAATATAAAGAACTTGTTTGACCTGATATTTTGCAGTGACAATTTAATCATGTGAACAATTAGGGGACAAACAACAAATTGAAAAAGTCCTTCCGGCCTGTACCGGGAGGAAAAGGTACCTTTCCTATATCTTCGTTTTAAAATTTTAGCTAATGTTACTCGAAAACAACAAGCTAAAATGCAAAGAAACCGTTTACAAAAGATTCGTTAATACTGAATTTGAATAAGGAATTCGCCAACTTATTGAGCTATAGCCAATTTGGCAAGATTTATGAAGACTTATTTTGGTCGCCAAATTTGGCGATATTTCGCCAAATGTCGCCAAGTTTGGTGAGAATTTGGCGCTATAGGATATGAATATATAGTTTTTTGTGTATGATTGGGAAAATGATTTCAACAATGAAAGAAAATAATTTGTGAGAAATCGCGTTCACTAAAACTCATAAATTAATTGTTGATTTTACTTACCCATCATACCTAGTATAGGGTAAGTCTTGTAATCGTTTTGAAAATTAAAAAAAAAATTTTTGACAGATATACACGTTTCACACACTGCAGATTCCGAAAAACATATTTTTAGAAAAGAAATGTTTGCCGCCCGTCTGTGTGTCTGTAAAAGCTCTATCTCCCGAACAAATTGAGATAGAGACTTGAAATTCGGTATGTACTTAGTATGTAATAATGGAAGAAGCCTATTGAATTTCAGTAACCTCGATTTTCCGGAACTATTTTTTTCGGACTCTCGAAATATTCGTTCTGATAAAAGGTATATAAAAATTTTCGAAATTGTTTATTTTAAGGAGTGAATATAAAAGACAATAAAAAAAATAAATTTTGCATAAAGCATGAAGTCGATCGGATAATGAGTTACCGAGATATTTGTAGTCCTATTTTCCACACTCTTCGATTTTTCATGACCCTGTATTTCATCCAAATTTCAATTAAAAGATATATTTTAATTGGAAATGAGACACTTAATCAGATGCAATAAACCGCTAGTTAATAGGATTATTGTTTTTGGAGTTGTAAGGATGTTTCTTTTAAGCAATTCAGTAATTGAGCCTTCAAAGTTTATGACGTCATCAAGCCACGATTATATTCGAATTGCAATGCATTTTATAAGTAGTTTACACATTTTTTTATTTTAATATTTTACATTATGCATATCCATGATGGGTAAGTATTACGGTGGCCCACAACGACTAGTTTTGTAATGTGCTGTCTTGTTTCAAAGTGTCAGCCACCCTAGAATTTCAAACTGCTCTATCTCAGCCATTTTTTAAGATAGAGGTAAACCAAAAAATGCTCTGGAATCCTTATATCAAGGCCTAACACTTAATTAAGAAACAAATTTGAATTTTTAAATCTTTTGTATATTTATTTTAGTTTTAAAATTTTCAGTGGCCGCCATCTTGAAACAAGATGGCGAACCAAGCTGGCCAATGAACTCGGTCGAGGCATTGGTGAGCTCAATACACACAATTAGTTTCATCTAAATTTATTTATAAATACTAGCATTATCGTATGACATAGATTATATATATATATATATATATATATATATATATATATATATATATATGGATATATATATATATATATATATACGGAATATATATATGGATATATCTATATATATATATGTATATATATATATATATATATACATGGATATATCTATATATATAAATCAACATTTGAACGGAGGGAGGTTTTGGGGTCTGGGGGTCATGATCGGTGAAAATATATCGAAATTTTCCGGAATTGCTTTCTTCCTAACAGCTGCAATAGGTAGCTTTATACTCTTTTGTATTGAAAGCTACCTAAAAGTATAAAGCTACCTATTGCAGCCGTTCCGAGGAAAGCCATTCCGGAAAATTTCAATATATTTTCACCGATCATGACCCCCAGAACCTAAAATCACCCTCTGTTCAAATGTTGATTTATATATATATATATATATATATCTGATCTATGTCATACGATAACGCTCGTATTTATAAATTAATTTGGATGAAACTAATTGTGTATATTAAGCTCACCAATGCCTCGACCAAGTTCGTTGGCCAGCTTGGTCCGCCATCTTGTTTCACGATGGCGGCCACTGAAAATTTTAAAACTAAAATAAATATACAAAAAAGTAAAAAATTCACATTTCTCTTTTAATTAAGTGTTAGGCCTTGATACAAGGATTCCAGAGTATTCTTTGTTTTACCTCTATCTTAAAAAATGGCTGAGATAGAGCAGTTCGAAATTCTAAGGTGGCTGACGTTTTGAAACAAGACAGCACTTTACAAAAAACCAACGATAATTTATGAGTTTTAGCAAGGGTCGCAGCATATAGGACACATTGTATTGTTCATACCAGTATCCCTAATCAATAATCTTGAGGATAAATTTCTTTACCGTATGCAATAGAAATATATCACGAACATAATTTCTTATAAAATAGTGGTAGAAACAATAAAATTTGTCCTATATGCTGCGAGGCCTGGTTTTAGTGATCGCGATTTCTCGCAAATTATTTTCTTTCATTGTTGTAATAATTTTCCCAATCATACGAATAAAACTATATTTTCATATTCGTTAGTATTAACGAATCGTTTGTAAACAGTTTCTTTGCATTTTAGCTTGCTGTTTTCGAGTAACATTAGCTAAAATTTTAAAACGAAGATATAGGGAAGCTACCTTTTCCTCCAGGCCGCAAGGACTTTTTTGTAATGTGCTGTCTTGTTCCAAAATGTCAGCCACCCTAGAATTTCAAACTGCTCTGTCTCAGCCATTTTTTGAGATAGCGGTAAAACAAAAAATGCTCTGGAATCCTTGTATCAAGGCTTAACACCTAATTAAAAAATAAATTTGAATTTTTAACTTTTGTATATTTATTTTCGTTTTAAAATTTTCAGTGGTCGCCATCTTGAAACAAGATGGCGGACCAAGCTAGCCAACAAACTCGGTTGAGGCATTGGTGAGCTTAATACACACAATTAGTTCCATCCAAATTAATCTATAAATACGAGCGTTATTGTATGACATAGATCAGATCATAAGAGACGGTAGTCTCTTGAGTGACGCAGCGAAAAACCGAAAACCGTAAGCCCAAAACCGAAGATTCCGTCACTCTCATATATATACAGCTAGCAGGACATCAAAGGAAAATCGAAACGCCGACATTTAATATCTCAGTAAATATGAGGCATACCGTTTCGATTTTTTCACATTAGTCTTATATCTATGGCCTAACTCTATCCTGAAATTTATAGATTTCTACATGCAGTAGATTTTGAGATCTGGAAACCAATTTTTAAGCGAAAATGGAAAATGTAATGGTGTAATGGGCACAGAGTTGTTATCTCGAAAATGGATCGAACGATTTTTTTAAAATTAATCAGTTTTAGATGAAGCGTTTAAGATATTGCGCTAACGTAGGAAAACTCTTGTTTTCAATATAATCCACTTTTAAAATCGGACTATTTTCTTATGCTTTTTCTGGTAGACTAACATTACAGATCTTCAGCCTTTTCACTGCTTTTTATTACTGCGCAATAAGGAAGCTCTTGCCTATTACGGTTACAGTTAAACGTTAAAGCATATCCATATCGCTGAAAAACTATTTAGATTCTTTTTTTTTTTTAATACGAAAACAGTTTTTAATGCAATTTTTAATATGTAATATATATGTATTAAATTAAATTATTGTTTGTATATTTTTCTTTTTTGTTATAATAAAGAATTTCTTATTTCAAAATCTTCATTAAGTCGAAAAATATTTAGATTCCTTGATTAAAATATTGAAATATTTTATAATTATATATATACAATTTAATTATTATTTATATATTTAATTTGTCATTTTTTAAAGGAAAAAAAATATTCAGATTTTTTTTTATCAGTTAATTTGAAACAGACTCTAATCAATGAATCAATCATCTGTTTGTTTTGAGTCGCGAATGTTGTTTAGGAATAACACTCATATGAGGTATTTTACTATTTATTTATTGTTTGTTTACTTATTTTGATTAGATTGTCCTTTTAGAAATTGTCTTTTGATGCAATTTGTGGCGTAAATGGTGAGATAATTGTCAATAGTATTACCTGTTTTTTCGTTAAAAATAATATAAGGAAATTGCATTATGGCCAGTGAATCTTTTAAAGAAGTCTTTTAAAAATCAGATGACGATAGAAGATTGGTTTTTTACTTGTTAGCTATATTTTCCAACTCTCCAAATCAAACTTTCCCATCATTCACCTCACACAAATTTAATAACTAAAACTTTTTATTTCAGTATGATTGAAATACGTTTAATTGTGATGAAACTTTGGTATATTATATAGGGAATTTATATAACGTAAGTTTTCACTTTTATGTATATAAAATTAGATACGATGTTTTCATTATGAAATACAATGTTTCTAATTTATGTTATGGCTTACTTTAACATTTTTTTTATTGACTAAGCCTATCATTAATATAGGGGAGACCGGTACACAGTGAACCTATGGACACAGTGGACCACCCTCTAATATTTTATTTATTTAAATTTTTTTTAAGCTTCTCTTCTATCCTAATAGACAACAGCACTGCAATGATTATTTATAGCCTTCAGAAAGTATGTTTAGCTCAGATTGAACTATTTTATCCTGCTTTGTTGTTTTGAGCTTCTAAAAGTAAAATTTTTCATCATCATATTTTTATTTTTTTAGTAATTAAAGGTTGTAGATAAATAAAATAAAACAGCTTTTTTGAAAAGCTAAGATACTTGTTTTTATTTTACTTTAAAGTTATAATGTTTAAAAGAAAGCTATAAACAATATTAATATGATAATTTATTGAACTTCAACATGGGGTACAGTGGACCACCCACTCCTGGGGCACAGTGGTCCACAATCCACTCTGCTCCTCTAATGCAGAATGTTCAAAATATGTAATAATTGTTTTCTATAAAGAAAGATTGTTTTAAAGTAGAATTAACTGTAAAATAAAGTAAACAAATAAAAATAACAATTTTTTTTTTAACATAGTAAGAAATATTTTGTTTTGTATTTACTGCCTTTGATAAATATAACTGTAGTCTAATTGTTGATGATTCTATTCAAGTAAGATTCATGAGATGCAAATTGAATGGAAATCAGTTTATTTCTCCCGAAACTGTAGATGAATCTGCTGCTGATGTCAATGATTTCATAATGTTGCTCGCAGACCCAAAATTATTTCTTGAAAATTCCAGGCTCAATCTTACTGATAAGTATTTTGGAATTTCATTTGCAAATTTTATTGTGAGCTGATTTTTTTTGTACTTAAGTAATAACTTCAACTAAATTGCAATTGTTCCTGTATTAATCTGTTATTATCTTCAAAATATAATTAATTTTTTGTTTTTGTTTCAAAATTTATATTACTATGTTATTTTGCGAATGAAGAGGCAACAAAAAAGAATTAGATTAATGAAAAATAGATTTATATTATATTTTAGATAATACCTAATAGTGGTCCACTGTACCCTGGTGGGTGGACCAGTGTATATATATATATATTTTTAATGTATTGAAAACTATGTTGTGAGAAAATTATGATGGATGTAAGAAGGTTTAAGGAATATTCAAAAATATTTTCATACAGATTGGTCAGTCTGTTAAAGAGAAAAAAAAAAATTTAACTGAAAAAGTGGTCCACTGTGTACCGGTCTCCCCTACCTGATTACATTAGATTTTGTTATTTGTATTGATATGTTTGTGTTTACGTATTTTATCAAGATTATATTTCAGCTATTTTTAAGTAAGTTTTTTAAGATACTATATAGCAATGTTAAAATGTTGGCTATATTTTATTAGCTTATGTTAAAGATTGGTCAGAGAAAAAAGGTTGGCGAGATTAAAATTTTGTCGATCAGCTAGTGCTCGACTAACATAACAACAGGGCTGCTGGGATGGAATTTAATTTTTAAAAAGGACACATTTTGAACCGGTTTGTTTACAGTCCCATTTTATTAGTAGAATTTTGTGATAATTTCCCAAATGACTGGCGAATTTTGCATTTTTTGTAAAAAAAAAAGTATTTAGATGTAATTTTAAACAAAATCTCTTTTCATATCTTTAATTTGCAAATATTTTAAGTTTTCTTATTTAAAATACTGTGATTAAATGTCCAATGTAAGATTTCCCTTAGTTGAAAATTGTTATGACAGAATTTACACAACTGCAAAAATAATTGATTACTACAACAATGCATTTTCAGGGGTTTTTTCCAATAAAATTAGCTATACAACAGAGGAAAGTTAACTTCATACTATATTTACATTGCAGTAATTTGGAGAGTTGCAAAATATAGCTAACAAGTAAAACACAAATCTTCTTTAGTCTGCGGGTTTTAAAATACTTCCTAAATATTCACTCGACACGATGCAATTTCCTTACCTTGTATCATTTTTATCGATAAAACAGGTAATTGACAATCATCTCACCATTTAAGTAACAATCTAAAGTCAATTTCTAAAAGGACAAAAAAATCAAATCAAAATAAGTAAACAAACAATAAATAAATAATAAAATACCTAATATGAGTCTTATTCTTGTAAACAAGAATTTGCATTGCAATCACCGCTCATGAATACATGACACAAGCGATAGGTTAATTTATTGTTAATTGATAGTAGAGGTGCCCAATCTTTTTAGGCGAAGGGCCACTTAAAAAATTGTTAGGTTGTCGAGGACCACCATCAGTAGCACAGAGAGAATTTTGTTTCGAGGAGATGTTGGGTAGGGGGGGGGGTGGGGATAATTAGCATTATCCATACATACAGCACTGTTCGGTTGCAAATTTGGAAGAATGCACCCACTAGATGGATTTGTGATTTTTATGCGGCTACTTGACAAAATTGTGGTTTTTATGTGCCCGTTCTAAAAAATTCATGATTTTTATGTATAGGTTCAACTTTTATGTATAGGTTTCAACTTTTTTACTCAGTGATCACTGGCCAGTACATGGATTTTTTTACTCCTGTTTTTCAGCAGTGACCAATAACAAATTTACAAATACTTGATAAAAAATTTAAGAAATTTGTCAAACGATTGTGGAATAAACGGCGAAATTTGTCAAATAGTGTTGGGAAAGAAATCGCGACATTCGTCAAATGGTCTCGGGAAAGAAATCAGGCATTGCAGGAAAAAAATTAATTATGTCTAACTGTCGTGAAAAAATTAGAGAAATTCGTCAAATACGTTCGGGGGAAAAAAATCACAAAATTCATCAAATGATCTCGGGAGAAAAATAGTGAAATTTGTCTAACAATCGCGGAACAGAATTGCAAAATTCGTCGAATAGCAGTGGAAAAAAAGTGCACAATTTGTTCGTTCATGGAAAAAGTCGTGAAATTCATTAATCGATAGTCGATAAATCACGAAATTCATCAATCGATAGCAGAAAAATCACAAAATTCATTGATAGTGGAAAAATCACAAAATTCATTGATAGTGGAAAAATCACAAAATTCATCAACTGGTTTCAGGGGAAAAATTTTTCGAATATCGTCGAATGGCTTCGAGAAGAAAAAAAGTCACAATCCGTCAAATAATTTCGGAGAAAAAATCGTGAAATTCGCCAAATGGTTTCGAAATTTGTCGAGCGACAGCGGGGAAAAAATCTTTTTCCATTCACTCATCGCAATTGGGACTATTAAGTTTGACCAGTGGTGGCAGTAAAGTCAGTCGCCAAATTTTCAGTATTACTCGCTGATTGGCGAATGGCAATTTTGTCCTATATTTTTACACGCCTGATCGATGAAATTCAAGATTTTTACGCACCCGATTGATGACTTTCTTGATTTTTATGGATCCGTTTGACGAAATTAATGATTTTTATATGCCCGATAAACAAAATTCATGATTTTTATGCATGCGTTCAACAAAATTTATGATTTTCCTTCTCCCGATCCACAAAATTCATGTTTTTACTGTGCCTGATTGACAAAATTCGTGATTTTCAACTGATATGCTTTCCGTCGGCCATTTAATGAAATTCACAATTTTTCTTCTCTAGACAATGTCAAAATTTTCATTTTTTTTTTTTACCGTTTGTTGAAATTTACAATTTTTTCACAAACATTCGATGGAATTCTTGATTTTTCCACGCCCAATATATGAAATTTGCGATTTTCCATGCCTATCGACAAAATTCATAATTTTGCAGAACCGATAGACAAAATTCATAATGTTTTCCCACAATCTATGGACAATTTGCAAATTTTTTCCGCGATCTTTCCATGCCATTCGATGAAATTCATTGCTCGATCCATGAAATTTGCGATTTTAAGTGCCTTATCGACAAAATTTGCAGGTTTTTTCAACTGATTTACAAAATTCAAGATTTTGAGTGATTGACGAAATTTACAACTCCAGAATTACCGATTTTGGCATCTCTGGTTTCTGTTGACCGATTATTGAAATTTGCATTTCTTTTTCTAGCGACAGAATGGCGAAATTTGTGATTTTTCCATGCCCATTCAACAAAATTTGCATCCAGTCGATGCAATTCATAATTTTATGCACCTGATCGATGAAATTCATATTTTCCTACGATCTATGGACAAAATTTGCGCATTTTTCTCACGAATTATTAAGGAAATTCGAAATTTTTGGATAGGTTGGCATGTATGGTCTCTGCGGGCCACCAGTTACCCATCACGGGCCACAGGTTGTGCATTCCTAATCGTGATGCAGTTTAGCTCATTCAACTCGACCTCAATAGAACTTACTGATTTTAGTTTCACCACAAGGGGCAGTTATGTTCATATAGAACAGAGTGCGCCCCTGGCAGTGGAAGGGGAAATTAATGGATTTTGGAACTAACTCGAGTTCTATGGGTCCCATCACAACATGGTTTGATTCATTCAATTTGACATTGACAGGATATATCAATTTTAGTTTCAAGTTTGACCACCAGGGGGTGCATTCCTATCTCAGGTTCTATGGCCCCGATCATGACAAGGTATGGCTCACTCAACTCGAAATCGACAGCCTCAACAATTTCAGCTGTTTGTACAGAACAGAGTGCGCCCCCTGGTGGTGGAACATGGAACTAACAGATTTTGCAGCTAACTTGAGTTCTATGGGTCCCATCACAATGCAGTTTGATTCATTTGACTCGACATCGACAGGATATATCGATTTTAGTTCCAAGTTTCACCACTAGGGGACACTATCCTATCTCGTGTTCTATGGGCCCGATTACGATGAGGTATGGCTCATTCGACTCGAAATCGACAGCCTGAAAGATTTCAGCTATGTTTGTATAGAACAGAGTGCGCCCCCTGGTGGTGGAAGATGGAACTAACGGATTTTGCAGCTAACTCGAGTTCTATGGGTCCCATCACAATGCAGTTTGATTCATTCAATTTGACATTGACAGGATATATCAATTTTAGATTCAAGTTTGACCACCAGGGGGTGCATTCCTATCTCAGGTTCTATGGCCCCGATCATGACAAGGTATGGCTCATTCGACTTGAAATCGACAGCCTGAAAGATTTCAGCTATGTTTGTATAGAACAGAGTGCGCCCCCTGGTGGTGGAAGATGGAACTAACGGATTTTGCTGCTAACTCGAGTTCTATGGGTCCCATCACAATGCAGTTTGATTCATTCGACTCAACATCAACAGGATATATAGATTTTAGTTACAAGTTTCACCACCAGGGGCGCTTTCTTATCTCGGGTCCTATGCGCCCCATCACGACGAGGTATGGCTCATTCGACTCGAAATCGACAGCCTGAAAATTTTCAGCTATGTTTGTATAGAAAAGATTGCGCCCTTTGGCGGAGGAAGATGGAACAAACGGGTTTTGCCATGCATTTTCATCCTTCTAATTGTGTTACTCTCTCGCTGTATCGTCATAGTATCCAAACAAAGGGAAATGTATGCAAGTGGATAATATGACGCAAAATAATCATTTACATAAATTTTACTTATGATTTTGGATAGCGTGGCACAGAAGATAAATCAATTTATTGAAATAAATACATTTCAATACATAATATAGACTCAGTGAAAGTAATATATTTAAAAGTGTATTGAAAAATTAAAAGTATTGTTTGTATGTGTAAATATACTTTAGAAGACAAACCAAAAATAATTTAAATTGAATTTTAAAAGAGTCCTATTAAATTAACGTTAAGGTGTCACTCAAATTTTGATATCATTTCTTTTAAAACCCATATTTTGAATTCATGAGAGATGTGAATGAAAAAGCATCAGCGAATAAATTTTATATATTTTTTCATATTAAGATAATAATTGCACCTGTGAACATAAATAAAACTAAAAAGAAAATTATGATTTAAAAAAAAATTATTAACATAGCGTCACTTAAATTTGATATCATTGCTTTTAAGACCCATATTTAAAATTCATAGAGCCAAAAGAAAGTGCTGCGTCAACACTTTTAACCCGTTAAGGGTTTTTGTACTGATATATATATATATATATATATATATATATATATATATATATATATATATATATATATAAATCAACATTTGAATGGAGGGTGGTTTTGGGGTTTGGGTGTCATGATCGGTGAAATTATATAGACATTTTCCGGAATTGCTTTCCTCCGAACGGCTGCAATAGGTAGCTTTATACTTTTTTGTATTGAAATTTACCTAAAAGTTACAATAATTGCAATCATGCTGTAAATTAAATTGCTTGAAATGATATATAGTTGTAAGACACATGACTGTAGGGATCTTGTGCAGCATTTGTGTAAGAATAGCACGTATATTAATGCAGATATAAAAGGTTTCTTTAAACAATAAAAAAAAAAAATCCATATATTTTTTATTTATAGCTTGCACGGTTTTCAATGAAATTTAACGTCATTTCCAGGAAACTGAACAAAGTGTAGTTGAAATACTATCTCATCAAAAACAACTTGTTGTAAATAGTCCCACAAATTTAAAATGTCAGTCAGAAAAAGAAGTGATACAGAAGTACATGTTCCGAGAAGTGCATACTCCAGCTCTAATGGAGGTGTGGCCAAACCACACTTTCTAAAATTCCAACAAAGGAATATTTTAAACACAAAAAAGTAGAAAGTAAAATGCGATTAAATAAGAGTAAAAAAGTATGCTTTTATTATTTTAAAGTGATATAATACAATCTAAATTTTCAAATATGTATTTGCTCTTATTGATAAAGGTGAAAATAAGGTGATAATAATTTTTTTTTAGTAGCCTGTTACTGGCTAGTGGGTATAATTTCTTTAGTAGCCAATAAGTATGTTTATGTCAATGAATATTTAATTTAAAAATAATATAATGAGTTTACAGTAAACAAGTAATTTATGTACTAAATAAAAATATTTTAATTTATATTCTTTTAATTAAATTTGAGAGATATTAATTTCCAATCTATTTTAAATTTTAAAACAAATTAACAGCAAAGTTATACACAACATGCTTAATGTAGTTAACTACATAAGTCACACTAAGCTTAGGTACTTGTGTAACTAACTACATAAGTCACACTAAGCTTAGGTACTTGTGTAACTAACTACATAAGTACATTTAAAAAATACATATTTGCCTAAAATTAAGATCTGACAATAATAAAATAGGTATGTTTATGCACTAAGTAATGACCCACAACATGATATACATTAAACATTACACATCCACAACCTGTGGCCAGTGGGCCAAAAGTGGCCAACATTTCCAGAAATTCAGGAATTATGTGTGTTTCGCCAATTAGTTCCGGAAAAAATTGCAAATTTTGCCATTCGGGAGCGTAAAATTCACGAATTTCATCGATCGAGTATGTAAAAATCACAAATTTCGTCGATCAGGCGCATAAAAATCACGAATTTCGTTGAGCGTGCACATAAAAATCATGAATTTCGTCGCTTTTGCATGCAAAAATCATGAATATCGTCGATTGGCCGTGTAAAAATCATAAATTTCGTCGAATGGGTGCATAAAAATCATGAATTTCGTTGCTAGGGCCCTGGAAAGTTATGAATTTCGTCAAACGGGCGCTTAAAAATCATGAATATCTTGAGTTTTATCGATCAGAGAGAAAAAAATCATGAATTTTGTCGATAGGGTGTGTAAAAATCAAGAAAATCATCGAACGGGCGCGGAAAAATTGCAAATTTTAGGGAAAAAGGAAATTGGAAAATGCTGCATTTGGCCGGTTCTTTACATATTTTTAATCACCAGTTTTTCATGTTTAATCGCCGAGTGGTGACTGGCTAGTGCTTATTTATCCCTTTACTTACTGAATCTATCAATAAATAAGCCATCAGCTGTCTCAACTGCTGTGGATGTGGCCTCAGGAGTCGAAACATCCCACAACCGAAACAAAATGAATGATATCTAGATAACAAATATTACTGCAACTACGGTGACAGTCATCCGTAATTCAGATACTATCAATTTAACTTGTATTCATATTGAAATGGGCAGTGAAAAAATTATATTACTAAAATGCGTCATAAATTATAATACTCCATTGGATTTATGTATTCCATATCATTTGTGCAAGTCTTTTAAAATAAACAACAGACACTAAATTGACTATTTTACTGTGGCTGTTGTAACATACCTGCTTTTTATCCTCAAGTCCTACCTAATTACTAGTCCGCTGGTCTGTGTGGAAATATTTTGGCATTCGTTAAAGTTCTGGTTTTATCTTTCTGAGCATGTTCAGTGGGTTCTCCATAGTCAGTGTCCGCTGGCACCCTTTCCGGAATCGAGGTCCACTGTACTCTTACACAATCATTTTTATTTATTTTTTGCTCAAATGTGGAAGAGACATTTTGTGATGATTATTGTTCTTAGTACCTCTGTCAAAAACCATTGCGATTTTATGCAAAATATGATTTCATTTAATTGTTCTCTAAATGTTTTTCTCCTAAAATCACTTGGATTTTCAAAAGGGTTTGTTCTTAAATAAATGTCTTTGAAAGAGTGGAAGCCTTTTTATATGAGTTGCCTTATATAGTTGAATGATAAGTTCTGGAAAAAAAAAACTATCTTTTGCACGTGTGCAGCTAAAAATTATGTTGGCAGCTATGTCGTGTGTCGTTGGCTAGATCGAGTGAGATTTTGGATGACACATTTGTAATGGATCTTAAATGTTTTAGCTTACTAGTATTTCTACTATTGCGCTTACTTTTTGTTACATAAATACTGTATTATTAAGTGTGCCCGTCCCTCCTCTCACAATTTATTTAAAAATCTGGGTGTGAGAGATAAAAATAGGTATTTAGGGCAAATGGCGGGGTAAATATGATATTTGTATGTATGACCACTCCATGATACTGTTGAATGCAGAGATGTTCTTAAGAATGTGCAACAAGCAAGGCTGTATAGAATTTTGTGCCAAAAAAAAAATATTAATGCAAAATATTCAAATATTTACCAATTGTGTGGTTTTGAATTATCCATTCCACTATAAAATTGTATATTGAGGCACATTTTTGTAAATTGTAAATCATTATATGATTAAAATTTTTGGCCCAAGGTGCCAGGAATTTGAAAACAGAACACGTTCTTTGTAGGTTCTATTACTTTGAGGGAGGTGCTAACGCTCAAAGTTATGGCTTCGCCAAGACGAGTGGCCTCCCTTAGGCATTAAGGCTTCATCACTTAATCTATAGGCATTGTTATACACCTTTCTAGGCTTAGTGGTGGCTGGCGCACAATAAGTTCCAACAGGTGCATAAATATGAATTGTTAATAAGTCGGTGCTATTAATGATTATGACAATGGCCCCTATTATTTTAATGATTATTTATAATGTAATACATATTTATTTCTAATAAAAGTGTTTTACCATAAGTTGTATATTTAATCAAGTTTATCTTTTAATTGTGCGGATATTTTTGTTCACACGCATTTCTATGTCATACACGTTTTTTCTAATGATGATTACATCGTAGGTTGAGGTAAGAGGAATGAACTAGTTCTGAAGGTACGGGCTTTTCAAAAGTTCTTGCACCTGGTCTTGCTATCAATAGGCACAGTTCTGGTTGGGTAGCAATTTTGTTTACTTAATTTGATGAAACTATGAAGCAATAGATTGTCAATATTATGTAATTTTAATGATTGCTGTTATATTTTAATAGGACAAAATCCCATTCGAAATGTTTTTCTATATTTTATCAGAGACTTTATATGAAAGTACCCAAGTAAATTTGCTTGGGTACTTTCTATTGGGTATTTTCTATAATATTTACCCAACTAAATTTATGAAAAATCAGGATGTGTATGTTAAACAAGAATGCAGTATACACAGACAAATTAGATTTTTGAAATTTTCATAATGAAGCATGCTCCTATTTTCATCTTTTTCAGGTATAAATGAAATATCTTGGAATTTGAAAGAATACTTTGCATTCTTTGGAGTTATGTTGAGCTGAGGATGACTGAAAACTTTATTAATTTTTATATCAATATGAAATTCAATGAAAAAATATCCAATATTTGAGTCTTATATAAATGATTATTATTCCATTTTGTGGAAGATCTAAAAACAAAGTGATGTATTATTTAAAGTATTTAAAAAATATTGAAGTTGCTATTATTTTCCAGTTTTATACAAAGAAATTCTTTTTCTAACTGAAATAAGTGATCAACTTTTTAAAATTCAATTTCCATACTTTTAATATTTTTTGCCTAAGGTATAAGGAAAGTACTTGTAGAAAAGGTCTTTTACTTTGAGATAAGTGCAGTGAATGAATCTTTCATTAAATTAATTTTAAATAAATGGTGCCTTATTCACATCAAATAAAGGTTTTTGTGGGGCTAGAATTGTAGTAAAGAATTTTAACAACAACAACAACAAAAGAAACTAACATAAAGAAACTTAACAAAAACAGTTTACTTATGGCATGTGACAATTTCTTTGAATTTTGTTTTTAAGTATACATTGTTATTTTCATATCATGTTCAAACTGCTGATACTTCACTTATTCTGCTGAAAATTCTCGTGCAAATCTGATTAGAATAAGCTTTGTTCAGGGTTGGCAAGTTTTTGATGCATGACGGTTTTTACCGGTTTTAACCATGGTTTTTACCGTCATGTCAAAAACCTCCTTGTCAAAAATGTCAAAAACCCATTTTTTAGTAGTTTGTTTTTACATTTTTTTTCATTCTATGTTTAATATTAAGTTGTTTTACATATAATATTCAATATCAAAAAGACAAATATTTATCCATCCAGGAAAAACAAAGAATTGCATTAGAATAATACGTGTACATCTCTGTTAGAAGATCTCTGCAATAATATTAAGGTATTTTGCAAAGTCTAAAAAATTTAGATTTTTTGAAGAAATCCTGTAACTTATAAGTATTAGATTAAACAATGTGTATAATTTCGGTACAATTTATTACATTGTTGAAAACAAAACTTTAAGATTCTACTTATTGGAGTGCAAATGAAAATCACCAGAAATTGCATTTATGAAATACATAAGATATGCATTTTAAAATATTATATCGAAGAATATTCAAATTTATTCACTGCCAGTCTATGCTTAACATCTATTGTCATACAATGTAACAGCATTTTTGCATCTCTAAAATAATTTTAATGTACTTTATTAAGAATGTATATTGAATGTTATTTAATAATTATAATAACCTTTTATTATCATTTAATATTAATGTTAATTGCAGTTAGTAGAATCTATATTAGTGAAGATTATGACAAATATTGTTCTTTTCTTTTACTCTTGTATAGTCTCTTTCCCATATTAGGAAATGATCTTCTTTTAAATAAATTTAACAAATGAAATTGTAAATAATAATAATAATAAGAACAACAAGGTAAAATCAATCTAGAAATGTATTATATGCTACAATTACACCATAAATTGGAGGACAATCCAAAATGATAGGTTTTTGACGGAATAAACCGGTAAAAACACTGTTTTTACCACTGTCATGTCAAAAACCCAACCCTGGCTTTGTTATTTGTAATATATGCACTAAAGGATTTCCTCTGAAACGCAAATTACGTGAAAATATGCGTGCTCATACCAAAATAAAACATTTTATTTGCGAGGTATGCAACAAAGAATTTTCTTTAAAATCACATTTAATTCAACACATGATTACTCATTCCGCAGATAGGCCATTTATTTGCGAATTATGCAATAAAAGATTTTCTAGGAAAGGTGCACTAAAATCCCACTTTCGTTTTCATACCCAAGAAAAACCTTTCATTTGTGAGATCTGTAATAAAAATTTTTCGGAGGCAGGATATTTAAAAAAACACCTACGTACACATACCAAAGAAAAGCCTTTTATTTGCAAGATCTGCAGTACAACATTTTCTGTGTCAATTAGTTTAAAAAATCACCTATGTACTCATACTAAAGAGAAGCCCTTTATTTGCGAGATATGCAAGAAGGGATTTTCTATACAATCTGAGTTAAATAAGCATAAGCTTATTCATACAGGAGATAGACCAAAGACTTTTATTTGTGAAATATGTAAGAAAAGCTTTTTTCGAAAAGCCCACTTAGACGCGCACACATTAATTCATACCAAAAAAAAGCCATTTCTCTGTGAAATATGCAATAGAAGATTTCTTAGAAAAGGACGTTTATTACTTCATCTTCGTACACATACCAAAGAGAAACCTTTTGTTTGCGATTTCTGTGATAAAGCGTTCTCTCTGAAATCTTATTTAAATTTGCATCTTAATACCCATACCAAAGAATATTCCATTTTTTGCAGAGTATGCAGAAAGGGATTTTCTCGAAAATGTGATTTGAATCAACATTATCTTCGTGCCCACACCAACGAGAGGCCTTTTGTTTGTCAAATATGCAGTGCAGGATTTTCTGCAAAAGGTACTTTAAATCGACATCTGTCATTTCATTCAAAAGAAAAGCCATTTACTTGTGAAATTTGCAATAAAGGACTTAGTGATAAATCTAGTTTATATAGGCACCATCGTGTCCATACTAAGGAGAAACCTTTCACGTGTGAAATATGCAATAAGGGATATTCTCACAAATCTGAGTTAAATAAGCATTTACATGAACATGCTACGTAAAAATCATTTATTTGTGAAGTGTGTAGTAATTTTTTTTTTCATTTAAATATACTGTATACCAACATCTTCAAGTAGCAGAAATAAGGATTCTTTTAATTGGGAATAAAACTTTTCTGTGAAACGTAGAATATTAGTATTTATAGTAAAACAAGAGACTTCAAAGAATATTGATATAAAAAAATTACATAGAAAGAAACTTACATTCAAGTGAATAACTATATGGAAAAGTAGACGTTTGGGCTAAAGGATTGTTTCATTTTCTTGTGAAATATGCAATAAAGGATTTAGTGATAAATCTAGTTTATATAGGCACTGTCATGTCCATACTAAGGAAAAACCTTTCACGTGTGAAATATGCAATAAAGGATATTCTCACAAATCTGAGTTAAATAAGCATTTACATGGACATGCCAAGTAAAAATCATTTATTTGTAAAGTATGTGGTAAATATTTTTCATTTAAATATTCTTTATACAAATATCTTCATAATAATGGAAATAAGGAATCTTTTAATTGTGAATAAAAAACTTTTCTGTGAAACATAGACTGTCATTATTTATAATAAAACAAAGGATTTTGAAGAATATTTAAAAGATCACATAGATAGATGCTGTTACATTCATGCAAAGAACTATATTGAAAAGTAGACCTGGTTAAAGTATTTTTCCTCAGCTTAATATGTTAAAATTGTAAGACTGTTAATTAATAAAGGATTGTTTTAATGAATATCTGTGTCTTTATAACAATGGAAATCTTCTGAATTGTAACATAAAAATATGTAAAAAATTTTCTCATAAATCGCATATTTGCACTCACAGGGTTAGAAATTGGGAATTCTAAGTAAGGCGTCAAATAACGCCTGCAATTTTTTTCCTAGGTGCCAAACTGCATTTCATGGTTGCAATTTCATGTTATATCATATTTTCTCATTTCTTTTCGAACCCATGTTAACAGTAATATTGTAATTATCTTTATGCGTTAGAAATTATAGATACCGCAAACAATATGCGCAGTATGAAGATAGAAAAAAGCATAATGTTCACGAATACAGTAAACAAGACAGGCAGCAAAGAAGTCATTTTTGGAGTGATAGGAAGCGGGAACCCTATTTTGCAGATAAATGTTATTACAAAAGATATGAAACTAAATCTCATGGAAGAAATGATGAATGTACTGAGAGTTGTTTAAATTGTGGATGAAAATTCATAAGTTTCATTGGTATTCATTTCAAAGAATACCAATTAATTAAATTTTATATTTCATTTATTTGTAAATTTACGTTTTAAGCAATAGATTGCAATTTTTGTATGTAAAATAATATGCATTATTTTTCATGTACAATAGCGCATTAAATGAAAATTGTAACATAATTTTTGTGGTAGTAGATAATGAATGATAATGAATAATAATGATAATAATGAATAAAAAAACCCACTTCATTTAAAAGTATTTCCTGCACAATAAAACGTTTCCTGACGATTCAAAAAATACACACGTAATTGTTCAAGTTTTCACTTCTGTCGGCACTCCCGGAGTGCCATTGTTTTTTTTTTCTCTGTGTTAATCACTAAAACAAAATAAAAACTGGCTTTCTATAAAATTTTAAAACAGCATTAAACTACAATATTTTGATTCTAGAAAAATGTTTAAATAATTCTTTTTATAAAGCTAATATGCATACAAAACAGATTATCAAGCAATTATCCATAGAAAGAAAATTTGAACTGTTAGATACAACCAGGTATAAGCTTAATTAAAAAAAAAAAAAAAAAAACCCTTATGACTGAAAGTACATCAGAAAATGAAAAAAAAGAGAAGCAAATAAATGAACTTTTGGATACCAATTAATGTATATTTGTATGGAATTGAAAAATATTGATTTCTATATAAATACCTTTTTTTTTTTTTTTTTTTTTTGAGGGATAACACTGAAATTTTAAAACATTCTTTATACGGTATCTTATTTTAGGAACAAATAAGGAAGGAGAAATATGCTAAATAAATAAATAAGATAAGATATGCTAATAAATAAATAAGATATGCTAAATAAAAAAAGATCTCTTAAAAATATAAATTAAAAAATTAATTTTTTATTCCTCTTAATAAAATTTTTATGTAACAATAAGTATATTTTTAATGTACTATTCGTTATTATTTATTGAAAAATTTTACTTTTTGATAGTATATCATTCCAGGCCGAATGTTCTACCATAATAATAATGAATTATAGCTGCTGCCTGATGATCAGATAAGGGATATTTTATACAGTAAACTTCCGCTAATCCAGCACGTTTGGTACTTTAAGCATGCCGGATTACAGAATGAATGTCAGAGGAAAAGTGTAGAAGTTAGAATTAAACCAAAAATGCCAGTAAAGCATGTTTTTTATTCTTTAAATAGCTTGAATAGAATAAAAAAATACTCAATAATATAAAGTACAACATATGATCAAGTAAATATGTTAAAAAGCTTTAAATAAAAATGCTGGGATAAGCAATTTTTATACAATTTAATTTTCTAGCTTTTCTAATGTTAAACAAGGATAGAAACTTGGAGGGGATAGAAACTAATGCTGAAGTAGGAATAAAAGCATCTGTAAAAAAAAAAAAAAAAAAAAAAAAACTAGACGTCAAATTTGACGACTAGGTATAATTTTGTGGTCGTCAAATGCAATAATTTAGTTGCATTTGGAGACTAATGACCGCTAATTTCTAACCCTGCGACTCGCATCTTCTTATTGACATTGTTTACTGTTGTAATTTAGATGTTTTTAACCCTTTCAGGGGCAAACTATTTTCAGTACTAAAGTGTTGAAATAAATGACTGGCACTGGAATCAACGTAGAAATGTATTTGTGAATAAGAAAAAGGAAAAAATTACATACATATTAAATGAGAAAGAGTTTAGCAAATTTCTGGTGCCATTGTGGCATTTGGGAATAAAAATTAAGTGGTTTCATAAACATACCACTGTCCTTGAAAGGGTTAAACAGTTCTGGAATTTTTTTAATAAAAATTTTCAAAATTGCCTTTAAAAAACAGTTTAGTTAAAATTTGGCAGGAATAAAATACACACATACATAATATGTTACTTCAATTTTTCAAATGTGTAGCATAGAGAGGAATTCTTTCTGTTTGTGTGTGTGTGTGTCGGGGGGGGGGGGGGGAAATTGGAGTGAGGACTGAGCAAGGAGGACTTTGTGTGGGACAATAGAAATAGGCTGAATGTTCTCTTTATTAGATGAAAGTCTGATTTCATGTAGTCTGCTCATATAATTTTATGTTTAAAATTTTGCACCTTTTTAAAATCAGACAAACAGTATTTTTTTCAGGGACTGTTAGACATTCACCTCCTCGCCAATTGGAAAGGGTCGCGGGAAAAATGCAACTGTCTTTATTAAAAACAGCACACACACAAACAAACCTATTTTGTCTTCCACAATTTAATTTGTAAATATGAAGTTAAAAAGAAAAAAATCCCTGTTTTCTCACATATTATGAGTTTTATCAGCAAGTTAAAACATTAAGTAAATATGAATGATTTGCGGAGCTGTTTCTATCAAAAATTCAATCACATCGCCCAAAAACCCTCAACAAAAATAATTATAAAGAGTGCGATGACAACATAAATTTGCATGTCCGTTCTTGGGCGATTCTTATAAAACACAAAAATTGTCACAAATGGTGATTTTTTTACAACATGCTTACAAATTAAAATGGTTTATAATTATTTAAAAAAAAAAACTCGGCCAGAAATAACATTGATTTTACATTTTTAAAGACTTATTCTTTATAATTATTTTGAAACAGCTCCGAAAATCATTCATATTTATTTATTGTTTTACTTTCTGATGAAACTCATAATCTGAGAAAACGGAAAATCACAAAATTGATCAATCAATAGTTGAAAAAAATCTCAAAAATCATCAAATGGTCTCGGGGGGGGGGGGGGGGGAATGCAAATATCGGCAAATAGCTTTAAAAAAAATCACAATTTGTCAAATGATTTGGGGGGGGGGGTAATTGTGAAATGTACCAAATGGTTTTGAAAATAATCAAACGACAGCAGGGGTAAAAAATCTTTTTTCAATCAATCATCACAATTGGCGAGTGTGACTATTAAGATGGCCAGTGGTGGCAAAACAGTCAATCGACAAATTTTTAGTATTACTTGCAGATTGGTGAGTGCTAATTTTGTCCTATATGTGAGTGATTCTTATGAAACTCATGTCACAAAATGCACATCATAAATATTTCACGGACTGGGAATTTATAATCAGTTCATCAAAACAATTTAATAATTACCGTCAAATCTCGTTAATCCGCCCCCCTAAATGCGACGGAAAATCGTAAAATAACCAGGGGGGGGGCGCTTGCACGGTATTAGAATTGTATTATATGATATTTATGGATGGTGGTGGTGGTTGGATGCTACCGGCCGATCGTCGTCGCAAAGTATGCATTCTATAAAGTGACAAAAGAAACAAATTTGGAAAAAAAAAATCCATTCTCAGGTGATTAAGATTTAATAATTATTTACTGAATGTTTTCATTTTATTCAAAGTAAAGTTCAAGAAAAACATTAGATTCTTGGACGACTAAAAAAGTTCTTAAATCATAAACATCACTCAAAAACGCCCCAACAAAAAAATCATGAATATATAGAAACAGCTCAGAAAATCTGTTTCATTAAGAATATTTTTCTTGGGCAACTAAAAAAGTTCTTAAATGAAACTTCTTAAATGGAGTTAAAAATGGTTCTTAAATGGAGTTCAATAACAAATCTTAATGAGAACATACATCTTAACAATTTACGCATGTTATGAATTCATCAATCTCGGGAACTAAAAATGTAGTCCAAAACAATTACAGGAAAAAAATTGTAAACAATAAATTACTCAAAAATTTAATGTAAATTGTTTGTTTCCATCAAAAATATTTAATTTGTAAGTATGAGGTAAAAAAAAAAATCACAATGGATTCCTAACCGCCCAAGAACTCAAATTATTTACTGAATATTTTCATACTAAAAATGCTAAAAAAATGAAACAAACTAACTAAAAATACAGTCAAAAACAGTTTTTTAAAATATTATAAGCGTTGCACAAATTATTTACTGAATATTTTCATACTAAAAATGTTAAAAAATGAAACAAACTAACTAAAAATACAGTCAAGAATAGTTTTTTAAAATATTATAAGCGTTGCAGATACATGAAGATATACTTTCTGTTCAGTGAAGTGTAAGATGAAATAGGCCTAAACCCCAGTGACAAAACTAACTATCGGGAACTTAATATGATATATATTGCATATTTCAAACTATTTTTGAAATATTATTAGCGTTGCAGACACACGAAGATAGTTCTGTCACTGGGTTTAGGCCAATTTCATCTTACACTTCACTGAACAGAAAGTAAATAAATCGTCGCTGGTAGCTAGATCCATAGAGTAATGGAATATCTTTAATCTGTGGCTAGATCCTGGATGCTGCACCTGCTCTCATTGGCTGGCTGCTTCGTTGCCACGGATGGTGTTGCCGAGGCTATTTCATGGGAGGAGCTTGAAATAGCCTCGAACCCAAAATAGCATATACACGTTTTAATTTAAAAAAAAAAATCTAAATTAAAATTTAAAAATCCGACCGTGAGGTATACTGTCCGATGATAACATCTACACATGACAAAAATTTCTGAGTCCTAGGTGGTATAATTACGGAGAAATCCGCGGGCAGGCAGACAGACACTTACTCTTTTATAGAGATAGAGATTTAAGAGTAACTGAGAGCTTTATATTTAAGTAAATTGGGCAAAATAATGATGAATTTAAGGGAAATTAAATAGAATTAATGATAGATATTATTAAGGAATAAGGAAGTAGTGAAACTGGTGAAAATTTATTATAAAACAGAGAAACATCGCCAAGGAAGATTTAATAATGTAACATACATATATCGTGCATGTGAAGCTAAAAATTATGTTTACAGTTATGTTGTGTATCATTTACTAGATCGAGTAAGATTTTGAATGACACAGTCACTTTATCATGGATCTTAAATGTGTTAGCGTTGTCTTAATGTTTTAAAGAAGCTTTCAATACAAAAAAAGTATAAAGCTACCTATTGCAGCCGTTCGGAGGAAAGCAGTTCCGGCAAATTTCGATATATTTTCACCGATCATGACCCCCAGACCCCAAAACCACCCTCCGTTCAAATGTTGATTTATATATATAGATATATCCATATATATATATATACCGGGTGATTATAATTAAAGTTACGATTCCAAAAATCGATAATTTTAAAACTACTGGTCAGAATGATTTGATATTTTAGCAAAACAATCGTGAGGCAATAGAATTTTGTTTGGCGAAGGAAAAATAGTTCCAAAATGTGCCGATAGATGACGCTGTCAGGGTTCAGATTGTCCGGATGATATGCAAATTACTAATACGTGGCAACTATGGGTAGCTGAAGAAAGTTGTTTACAGCGGGCGAATTGAGAATCTAGCCGACTTGAAGGCAAGAACCACACACCACACCCATTGCATCAGTACAGATACCCTCTGATCGGTTGTGGAGCACGCCGTTTTGCGCTTACAATTAGTAGCGGAACAAGGCGGAGGGCATATCGAACAACTTATACTTTAATCATCAGTAAAGTGTTTGTTCCATAAAACTTTTTTTTTTGTCATAATTGCTGTTGTCGCTGTAAACACGCGAACTTGTCTGTTCGCTAATACATTTTTAGTAAATCCCTGAACTCTATTTTTTTTTCTTTTGACTAACAACATTCTTGTGTTTAAAGAATAAATTTTTTGTCTTTCCCCTGACATTTCCCTGACAGCGCCATCTATCGGCACATTTTAGAATTATTTTTTCCTTCGCCAAATAAAATTCCATTGCCTCACGATTGTTCTGTTAAAATATCAAGTCATTCTGACCAGTAGTTTTAAAATTATCGATTTTTGAAATCGTAACTTTAATTATAATCACCCGGTATATATATATATATATATATATATATATATATCTGACCTCTGTCATACGATAACGCTCGTATTTATAAATCAATTTTGATGAAACTAATTGTGTGTATTAAGCTCACCAATGTCTCGACCGAGTTCGTTGGCCAGCTTGGTCCGCCATTTTGTTTCAAGATGGCGGCATCTTAAAAATTTAAAACTAAAATAAATATAAAAAAAGTTGAAAATTCAGATTTATTTTTTACTTAAGTTTTAGGCCTTGATACGAGGATTCCAGAGCATTTTTTGGTTTACCTCTATCTTAAAAAATGGCTGAGATAGAGCAGTTTGAAATTCTAGGGTGGCTGACACTTTGAAACAAGACAGCATATTACAAAAATTTTCATTGTTGTAATAATTTTTGCAATCATACACATAAAACTATATATTCATATCCGTTAGCGCCAAATTCTCGCCAAATTTGGCGACCAAAATAAGTCCTCATAAATGAAGCCAATTTGGCTATTGCTCAATAATTTGGCGAATTTCTTATTCAAATTCAGTATTAACGAATCTGTTGTAAACGTTTTCTTTGCATTTTAACTTGCTGTTTTTGTGTAACATTAGCTAAAATTTTAAGACTAAGATATAGGAAAGCTACCTTTTCCTCCCGGTACAGGCCGGAAGGACTTTCTATTATTGTGCTTATTTTTTGTTACATAAATAAAGTGTTTTTCAGTGTATTCAGTGTGCCTTCTCCTCTCGTAATGTATTTAAAAATCTGTGTGTGATAGATACAAATAGGTATTTAGGATTGATATGGTCTTTGTATGTATGAGCACTGATCACTGCATGACACTGTTGGATGCAGGTCTGTTATTAATAATGCGCGACAAGTGAGGCTGCATAAAAAAAACCTTGTTCTCGAAAAAAAAGGTTGTTTTGTTATTATTATTTTTTTAATACAAAATATCCAAATATTTAACAATTATGTTGTTTTGAATTATTTATTCAACTATAAAAATTTTATATTTAAGCGCTTTTTTTTTGTAAATTATAAATCATTATATGAATACAATGCTTGTCCCAAGAAGCAGATTACATTCTTTGTAGTCTCTACTTAATCTATAGCCATGCTTATACTATTGTCTACTGGAGGCTGTGGCACAATAAGTATCAACAGGTGCATGGATATGAAGAGACCAGTGCTATTAATGATTCTGACAATGGTCCCTATTTTTTTAATGATTAATTATATTGTAACACATATTTACCTTCTGGTAAAAATATATTATGTTGTATACTTAATCAAGTTTATTTTTTAATTATATGAATATTCTTGTTCATTTGCATTTGTATGTCATACGCATTTTTTCAAATGGTGATTACATCATGGGATGAAGGAAGACAAATCAACTACTTTTGAAGTTAAGGGCCTTTCAAAAGTTCTTGCACCCGGTCTTGCTATCGATAGGGACAGTTCTAGTTGGGAGCAATTTTTTAGTTAATTTTATGAAACTATGAAGCAATACATTGTAAATATTGTGTAATTTTAATGATCGCTGTTAGATTTTACTCGGACAAAATTCGTTTGAAATGTTTTCCTATTTTTTATCAGATACTTTTCTCCAAATGAAGTTTGGAAAATCAGTATGTGCGTGTTAACCAGTTATTTAGTGTACACAAACAAATTTAGTATTTGAAAATTTTCATAATAAAGCATGCTGATATTTTCATCTATTTCAGGTATAAATGAAATTTGTTGGAATTTGAAGGAATGCTTTGAATTCTCTGGACTTATGTTGAGCTGAGGATGACTGAAAACTATATTAATTTTTTATTTCCATATGAAATCCTAAGAAAAATATCTAATATTTGAGTCTTATAAGTGAATAATATTCAATTTTATTCAAAATCTGAAGTATTTAAAAATATACCTAAGTTGCTTTTATTAATATTGCCAGTTTTATGCAGAAAAATTCTTTTTTGCAACTGAAATAAATGATCAACTTTTTAAGAATCAATTTTCATACCTTCAACATTTTTTGCCTAATATGTAAGGAAAATACTTCTACAAAATGTCTTTTACTTTGAGAGATGTGTGGTGGGGGAATCTTATATTAAATTCATTTTAAATAAATGGTACATCATTCACATCAAATAAAGGTTTCTGTGGGGCTAAATTGTAGTCAAGAATTTTTTGAACATGGAACTTAACATAAACAGTTCACTTATAGCTTGTGACAATTTCTTTGAATTTTATGTTTAAGTATGTAATGTTATATGCATATCATGTTCCAACTGCTGATATTTGACATATTCAGCTGAAAATTTTCTTGCAAATCTGATTGGAACAAGCTTTGCTATTTGCGATATATGCACCAAGACTAAAGGATTTCTTCTGAAACATGATTTACGTCAAAATATGCCTACTCATACCAAAATGAAACAATTTTTTTGCGAGGTATGCAATAAAGAATTTTCTTGTAGATCACATTTAAATCAACACATGATTACTCATTCCACGGAAAAGCCATTTGTTTGCGAATTATGCAATAAAAGATTTTCTAGGAAACGTGATTTAAAACCACACATGCGTTTTCATACCCAAGAAAAACCTTTCATTTGTGAGATCTGTAATAAAAAATTTGCAGAAACAGCATATTTAAAACAACACCTACGTACGCATACCAAAGAAAAATCCTTTATATGCGAGATCTGCAATACAGCATTTTCTGTGAAAAGTAGTTTAAAAAGTCACCAACGTACTCATACCAAAGAGAAACCCTTTATATGTGAGATATGCAACAAGGGATTTTCTACACAATCTGAGTTAAATAAACATAAGCTTATTCATACAGGAGATAGACCAAAGTCTTTTATTTGTGAAATATGCAAGAAAAGCTTTTTTCAAAAATACCACTTAGATGAGCACATATTAATTCATGCCAAAGAAAAGCCATTTCTCTGTGAAATATGCAATAGAAGATTTATCAAAAAAGAAAGTTTATTACTTCATCTTCGAACGCATACCAAAGAGAAAGGTTTTGCTTGTGAGGTGTGTAATAAAGCATTTTCTCTGAAAACTTACTTAAATGTGCATCTTAAGAGTCACACCAAAGATTACTCTATTTTTTGCAAAGTATGCAGAAAAGGATATTCTCGTAAATGTGATTTAAATCAGCATTTTCTTCGTGCCCACACCAATAAAAGGCCTTTTGTTTGTCAAATATGCAGTGCGGGATTTTCTGCAAAAGGTACTTTAAATCAACATTTGTTATTTCATTCAAAAGAAAAGCCATTTACTTGTGAAATTTGCAAAAAAGGACTTAGTAATAAATCTAGTTTATATAGGCACCATCGTGTCCATACTAAGGAGAAACCTTTCACATGTGAAATATGCAATAAAGGATATTCCCACAAATTTCATTTAAATAAGCATTTACATGGACATGCTAAGTAAAAATCATATATTTTTGTAGTATGTGGTAATTTTTTTCCATTTGATTCTATTTTATACAAACATGTCCATAATAATAGAAATAAGGAATCTTTTAACTGTGAATGAACCTTTTTTTTCTGTGAAACACTGACTATAGTATAATAAGGTTTATAATAAAGCAAAGAACGTAGAAGAATATAGATATAAAATATTACATAGAAAGATTCCTTTATATTCATGCCAAGAACTATTTTGGAAAGTTGGCCTTTGGGTTCAAGGGTTTTTTCATAAGCTTAATACATGTTAAAATGTTGAATGTAAGACTGTTAATTAATAAACGATTGTTTTAATGAATATTTGTGTTTCCTGAATTGCAACATAGAAATATGCACAATATTTCCCCATAATCTCATATTTGTACTTGCATCTTCTTAATGACATTTTTTACTGTTGTAATTTAAATGTTCATAAACACTTAAGGAATATTTTAAACAGAGATTTTCGAAATTGCCTTTGAAAAAAAGTTTAATTAAAAATTTGTCATGGATAAAATACACACACGAATACTATGTTATTTCAATTTTCCAGATATGAAGCATAGACAGAAATTCTTTCTTTTTGGGTGGTGGGAAGGGGAGTGAGAACTGAGCAGGGATGATTTTATGTGGGATAGTAAAACTAGGCTGAATGTGCTCTTTTATTACGTGAAAAGCTGATTTCATGAAGTCTATTCATTCAATTTTGACTACAATTTTACATCTCTTCAAATTCAGACACGTAATATTTTTCTGGGACTGTTTTAAACATTCACCACCTCGCCTTTTGGAAATAAGACTGAAAAGTGACAATAAAATAGATTTTTGAAAAATATTATACTATGCAAATGATTACTTTTGAGCCAATCGCTTAAGAATTCAGTACAAATGTCTAAAGATTCTTAAATTATTTTTAAATACACCGAAAGAAATGAGAAAATTAGGAATCAAATGAACTTACAATGTGAAATCGACTCATGAAGTCGAATTTAGCAGCAATTTGAGTCCCTATCTATTACTTATCCATAATTTAATCTTCATTAATTTTAGCCCCATTAAAACGTTAAAAGCATGGCAACCCAATTACAGATTTACCAATATTTTTTAAAACACAGCACGCTGTCATGTTTTTAGAGGCCTCGAAGTCTGAGCGGGGGTTGGCGAGCGTAGCTCGCAGGGGGTAGGCCCCCTAGTTGTTATCTAAATTTTTTTTTCTCCTAAAATCACTTGGATTTTCAAAAGGGTTTGTTCTGAAATAAATGTCTTTGAAAGAGTGGAAGCCTTTTTATATGAGTTGCCTTATATAGTTGAATGATAAGTTGTGAAAAAAAAATATTTTGCGCGTGCGCAGCTAAAAATTATGTTGGCAGCTATGTCGTGTGTCGTTGGCTACATCAAGTGAGATTTTGGATGAAACATTTGTAACGAAACTTAAATGTTTTAGCTTATTAGTATTTCTACTATTGTGCTTACTTTTTGTTACATAAATACTGTATTATTCAGTGTGCCCATCCCTCCTCTCACAATTTATTTAAAAATCTGGTTGTGAGATATAAAAATAGATATTTAGGGTAATATGATCTTTGTATGTATGACCACTCCATGATACTGTTGAATGCAGAGCTGTTTTTAAGAACGTGCGACAGGCCAGGGTGTATAGAATTTTGTGCCCCCCCCAAAAAAAAGATAATTTTGTTATTATTTAATACAAAATATCCAAATATTTACCAATTGTGTGGTTTTGAATTATCCATTCCACTATAGAATTCGTATATCGAGGCACATTTTTTGTAAATTGTAAATCATTATATGATTAAAATTTTTGGCCCAAGGTGCCAGGAATTTGAAAACAGAACACATTCTTCGTAGGCTTTATTACTTTGGGGCAGGTGCTAACACTCAAAGTTATGGCTTCGCCAAGACGAGTGGCCTCCCTTAGGCATTAAGGCTTCATCACTTAATCTATAGGCATTGTTATACACCTGTCTAGGCTTAGTGGTGGCTGATGCACAATAAGTTCCAACAGATGCATAATTATGAATTGTTAATAAGCCGGTGCTATTAATGATTCTGACAATGGCCCCTGTTATTTTAATGATTATTTATAATATAACACATATTTATTTCTAATAAAAGTGTTTTACCATAAATTGTATATTTAATCAAGTTTATCTTTTAATTGTACGGATATTCTTGTTCACATGCATTTCTCTGTCATACACGTTTTTTTTCTAATGATGATTACATCGTAGAACGAGGAAAGAGGAATGAACTAGTTTCGAAGGTACAGGCTTTTCAAAAGTTCTTGCACCCAGTGTTGAATTCAGACACTTTCCCCCGGGAGGGATTTCTAGGGTCTGGGGGGGAATTTGCACTTTTTGACCATTGAAAGTATAAAATCTCAAATCTTCCGGGAGGGGGGACATTTCAATGCTCCGGGGGGAATGTCCCCCCCCCCCCCGGGCCACCCCCTGAATTCAACACTGCTTGCACCTGGTCTTGCTATCAATACGCACAGTTCTGGTTGGGTAGAAATTTTGTTTACTTAATTTGATGAAACTATGAAGCAATATATTGTGAATGTTATGTAATTTTAATGATTGCTGTTATATATTAATAGGACAAAATCCCATTCAAATGTTTTTCTATATTTTTTCAGATACTTTAACTCAAATAAATTTATGAAAAATCAGGAAAACAAGAATGCTGTATACACAGACAAATTAGATATTTGAAATTTTCATAATGAAGCATGCTCATATTTTCATCTTTTTTCAGGTATAAATGAAATATCTTGGAATTTGAAAGAGTACTTTGCATTCTTTGGAGTTACGTTGAGCTGAGGATGACTGAAAACTTTATTAATTTTTATATCGATATAAAATTCAATGAAAAAATATTCAATATTTGAGTCTTATATAAGTAATTATTGTTCCATTTTGTGGAAGATCTAAAAACAAAGTGATGTATTATTTAAAGTATTGAAAAAATATTCAAGTTGCTTTTATTTTCCAGTTTTATACAGAGAAATTCTTTTTCTAACTGAAATAAGTGATCAACTTTTTAAAATTCAATTTTCATACTTTTAATATTTTTTGCCTAAGGTATAAGGAAAGTATTTGTAGAAAAGGTCTTTTACTTTGAGATATGTGCAGTGAATGAATCTTTCATTAAATTAATTTTAAATAAATGGTGCCTTATTCATATCAAATAAAGGTTTTTGTGGGGCTAGAATTGTAGTAAAGAATTTTAACAACAACAACAACAAAAGAAACTTAACAAAAAGAAACTTAACATAAAGAAACTTAACAAAAACAGTTTACTTATGGCTTGTGACAATTTCTTTGAATTTTGTTTTTAAGTATCATTGTTATTTTCATATCATGTTCAAACTGCTGATACGTCACTTATTCAGCTGAAAATTCTCTTGCAAGTCCGATTAGAATAAGCTTTGTTATTTGTAATATATGCACTAAAGGATTTCCTCTGAAACACAAATTACATGAAAATATGCGTGCTCATACCAAAATAAAACATTTAATTTGCGAGGTATGCAACAAAGAATTTTCTTTAAAATCACATTTAAATCAACATATGATTACTCATTCCGCAGATAGGCCATTTATTTGTGAATTATGCAATAAAAGATTTTCTAGGAAAGGTGCACTAAAATCACACTTTCGTTTTCATACCCAAGAAAAACCTTTCATTTGTGAGATCTGTAATAAAAAATTTTCGGAGGCAAGATATTTAAAAAAACACCTACGTACACATACCAAAGAAAAGCCTTTTATTTGCAAGATCTGCAGTACAACATTTTCTGTGTCAATTAGTTTAAAAAATCACCTATGTACTCATACTAAAGAGAAGCCCTTTATTTGTGAGATATGCAAGAAGGGATTTTCTATACAATCTGAGTTAAATAAGCATAAGCTTATTCATACAGGAGACAGACCAAAGACTTTTATTTGTGAAATATGTAAGAAGAGCTTTTTTCGAAAAGCCCACTTAGACGCGCACACATTAATTCATACAAAAAAAAAGCCATTTCTCTGTGAAATATGCAATAGAAGATTTATCAAAAAAGAAAGTTTATTACTTCATCTTCGTACACATACCAAAGAGAAACCTTTTGTTTGCGATTTCTGTGATAAAGCGTTCTCTTTGAAATCTTATTTAAATTTGCATCTTAATACTCATACCAAAGAATATTCCATTTTTTGCAGAGTATGCAGAAAGGGATTTTCTCGAAAATGTGATTTGAATCAACATTATCTTCGTGCCCACACCAACGAGAGGCCTTTTGTTTGTCAAATATGCAGTGCAGGATTTTCTGCAAAAGGTACTTTAAATCGACATCTGTCATTTCATTCAAAAGAAAAGCTATTTACTTGTGAAATTTGCAATAAAGGACTTAGTGATAAATATAGTTTATATAGGCACCATCGTGTCCATACTAAGGAGAAACCTTTCACGTGTGAAATATGCAATAAAGGATATTCTCACAAATCTGAGTTAAATAAGCATTTACATGAACATGCTAAGTAGAAATCATTTATTTGTGAAGTGTGTAGTAATTTTTTTTCCATTTAAATATACTGTATACCAACATCTTCATAATAGCAGAAATAAGGATTCTTTTAATTGGGAATAAAACTTTTCTGTGAAACGTAGAATATTAGTATTTATAATAAAACAAGAGACTTCAAAGAAAATTGATAAAAAAAATTACATAGAAAGAAACTTATATTCAAGTGATTAACTATATGGAAAAGTAAACATTTGGGCTAAAGGATTGTTTCATTTACTTGTGAAATATGCAATAAAGTTATTTGGTGATAAATCTAGTTTATATATATATATATATATATATATATATATATATATATATAGGCACTATCATGTCCATACTAAGGAAAAACCTTTCACGTGTGAAATATGCAATAAAGGATATTCTCACAAATCTGAGTTAAATAAGCATTTACATGGACATGCTAAGTAAAAATCATTTATTTGTAAAGTATGTGGTAAATATTTTTCATTTAAATATACTTTATACAAATGTCTTCTATAATAATGGAAATAAGGAATCTTTTAATTGTGAATAAAAAACTTTTCTGTGAAACATAGAATATTATTATTTATAATAAAACAAAGGATTTTGAAGAATATTTAAAAGATTACATAGATAGATGCTGTTACATTCATGCAAAGAACTATATTGAAAAGTAGACTTTCGGGTTAAAGTATTTTTTCATCAGCTTAATATGTTAAAATATTGAATGTAAGACTGTTAATTAATAAAGGATTGTTTTAATGAATATCTGTGTCTTTATAACAATGAAAATCTTCTGAAATGTAACATAAAAATAAGCAAATTTTTTTCTCATAAACCGCATATTTGCACTCGCATCTTCTTATTGACATTGTTTACTGTTGTAATTTAGATGTTTTTAAACAGTTCTGGAATTTTTTGAATAAAAATTTTCAAAATTGCCTTTGAAAAACAGTTTATTTAAAATTTGGCATGAATAAAATACACACACACATAATATGTTACTTCAATTTTTCAAATGTGTTGCATAGACAGGAATTCTTTCTCTTTGTGTGTGTGTGTGTGTGGGGGGGGGAATTGGAGTGAGGACTTTGTGTGGGACAATAGAAATAGGCTGAATGTGCTGTTTATTAGGCGAAAGTCTGATTTTATGTAGTCTGCTCATATAATTTTATGTTCAAAAATTTTGCACCTTTTTAAATTCAGACCAACAGTATTTTTTCAAGGGACTGTTAAACATTCATCTCCTCGCCAATTGGAAATAAAACTGAAAAGTGGCAATAAAAATTTAATTTTGGAAAATATTATGCGAATGATTATTTTTGAGCCAGTCGCTCAAAAATTCAGAACAAGTGTCTAAAATTTCTTAAATTATTTTTAAGTATAGCAAAAGAAAAGGGGAAATTTAGAATCAAAGAAACTTACAATGTGATATCAAGTTGCGAAGCTGATTTTAGTAGCAATTTGAGTCCCTATCAGTTAGGCCGGTCACACACTGAAGCAACAGGAGCAACGTGTTTTTTGTGTTAATAGCCTACGCTAGTCATCCAAAGAAACTCAAACGCTAATGTTAAGTCTATGGGAAGGTTCTTGACAGATTTGTCGTTTGCATTTTAATATTTTTAAATGATTTTTTTTTTTTTTTTTTTTTTTTTTTTTTTGCGTCGGATTTTGGTTCCAGATTTTTTATATAAGGGTATTTTCACTTTGAGAACAGGTTCCAACCGGTTCGGAAATTGAAAATGTCCACTTATAAAAAACTGTAACTAAAATAAAAAAAGTAAAAACTAACAATATTAGGGATCGGCCTCAGCTATCCTATGGAAAAAAAAATCCTTTAAAAATATTAAAATGCGAGCGAGAAATCTGTCAAGAACCTTCCTACAGACTTAAAATTAGCTTGAGTGTTTCTCCCCATGACTAGTGTAGGCTCTTAAGAGAAAAAGTCGCTTAGGACAAAGAAAAAAATTCTAGTTTCAAACCTGTTTCTTCTCTTAAAGGTGCTCGTCAGTAAACTTCCCGATTCCCCTCGCTAATGTTATTCCTATGGGCGTAGGATGCATTCATATTTTTAAAATATCTGTCCTGGAAATTAATATGTTTAACTTCTGTTTTCTTTGTACTGTTCTTAAAGAATGTCTCTTTTTTTCTTAGTTATCAAATATTTCTAAACTATGTGCTTAATTTATATTTTTATGTGTTAAAATCTTAGCGACACTGAATAAGAGTTTAACATTTCATATAAAATTCAGTATATATTTTAGAAAAAAATTGACAACTAAGAAAAAAGGAGACCTTCTTTAAGAACAGTACAAAGAAAACAGAAGTTAAAAATGTTAATTTTCCGAGGAGATATTTTAAAAATACGAATGCATCCTACGCCCATAGGAATAACATTAGCTCGGGGAATCGGGAATTTTACTGACGAGCAGCCTTAAGACACGAAAAATGTCGGCTTAAAATAGGCAGATATAGCAATTTTAATTATGGATAACTTGTGATAGTTTAGTCACCAAAGCATTAAGTACACACTAATGCACATTTGCAAATGCTTTATTTTAAGCAAGTGATAGAAGGGAGAATATGAAGTATTTATTTTAGAAAAATAAAGTGTGAATTCTTTATAAATGCATGTTGCAGTTAGACAGTCTTATCCTTATAGTATTTTTGAGAGTCTTTTCCCCTTCCAATTGAGGAATGAAAACAATTTAGTGAATTATAAACACTTTATTTCTTTTAAGAAGAATTCAAGAAATTAAGTTCTTTTAAGAAGAAATTAAAACAGGAATAGGATTTAGGAAAGTATATAATAACAGTAAGCAGTTTGTTTGCAAAATAACATGTTTATTTGTTTATTTATTCTTTTTTTTTTTTTTTTTTTTTTTTTTTTTTTGTGTGTGTGTGTGGGGGGTGTAATTTTAGAAAATATGAGCATTTAAATAAAGTCAATTCCTTTATAAGTGCAGGTTGTAGTTAGATTTTTGGAAGTATTTTCCTCTTCCCAGGGCCCGATTAATGCACAGGCCGACTAGGCCACGGCCTTGGGCTCATTGCTGATGGGGGCCCCAAACTGAATAAAAAGTTTATTAAAAATGCAGTTTTCTGCAATTATTTTTCCCAAAACCAAAAAGATGTTATTTAAATTGACAAACATATCACAATATCTAATGATAACCCCCCGAATACCCCTGAAAACATATTTATAGCTACTATTTTGTTTGGAGGGGGCCACCGGAAAGGTGTTAGGCCTTGGGCCCCAGATGACCTTAATCGGGCTCTGCCTCTTCCAACTGAGGAATGAAAACAATTGAGCAAATTTTATATGCTTTTATTTCTTTTAAGAAGAAAGATGGCGGGAATAGGATTTAGAAAACAGACAATAACATTAAGCTCTGTTTGTTTGCAAAAGAACATTTTAATAATTTTCTTTTTTTGGGGTGAGTTTAGAAAATATTAAAAATCAAATAAAGTCAACTCTTTGTAAATGTGCAGGTTGCAGCTAGATTATTGGAAGTATTTCCTTCTTCCAACTGAGGAATGAAAACAATGAAGCAAATTTTATATTATTTCATTTCTGTTAAGAAGAAAGGTAGCAGGAATATGATTTGGGAAAGCAGACAATAACATTAAGCTGTTTGTTTGCAGAAGAACATTTTAATAATTTTATTTTTTTGGGATGGGAGAGAGGATTAATCGCTGTTGCAAAATTTGCGAGTTACATTTCGTGAACTCTCTTGGACATTGTAGTAAAATGGAAGTAAATCTGAACCTTGATAGTATTAATAATGCCAACTTATTAAAATTGTTAAATTACATCGTTAAAGATTCTGAATAAAAAAATATTTAGCTGAAGAAACATCTGAATTTTTTTAAGTTGAAATACAAAATGAATGAAAGTGGTATTTTTTGCTGTATTGTCAATAACATCTTCTTATTCGTAGTAACATTCTCATTATATTATCATAATTAGAGAAATCTTTTTAAGTTAATTATGTATATTTATGGTGAAATCTTTAATCATGCAATCCTCAGTAACCTTCTCTCTCATAACTCTTTTGTGTTACATACAGGGTGATCAGAAAATGAGTATACATTTGAAAAATTAATAATTCACGGAATAATGTAGCTAGAGAGGTAAAAATTGACACACATGCTTGGAATGATATGGGGTTTTATTGTATCCACAAAAAAGTTCATAAAATGGCCGACAGATGGCGCTTCGTGTGATAAGAAAAGCAATAATTAGCATAGCAAATTATGACAAAGCAAAGACGATGTTCTTCAGAACGAATGCTCAACATGTCCACCGTCATCCCGCAACAATAGCTGTAGCCAAGGGACAATGTTGTGCACAGCACTCTGCAGCATATCTGTAGTTATGGTGAGAAATAGGCGTTGGATGTTGTCTTTTAGCATGCCTATTGATGTCGGTCGATCGCGGCAGATTCCCCATTTTGATAGTAGAGCTTCACTAACATTGCCTTTTCTGGTAACGTCAACATGCTGCGATTGCTGGTGCATCTGATTCTCTCTCTCAGTACAGCTCCTTTTATACACGATTCTCAGGCAGAGTCACTGACGTTTTGCTGTTCAGTGCCATCTGTCGGCCTTTTTTAAACCTTAATTTCTGTGGTTACAATAAAACCCCATGTCATTCCAAGCATGCGTGTCAATTTTTACCCCTGTACCTACATTATTCCGTGAATTATTAATTTTTCAAATGTATACTCATTTTCTAATCATCCTGTACAAATAAAAATGAAAAATTGCATTAAAAATTTTTTTTTTTTTTTTACATAAACAAATATTCTATATCTGGAAATTTTTTTAAGCTTGTTGTTTACTTGTCAAAACTATAACAATTTTCACTGGTTTAATTCTGTTTTGAATACAGTTATTTTGTATGATTTCTGAAAAGTTAAAGTAAATCGGTCAATTGCTAGTATAACTGGCGCTCAAAAGGTTCCGTACATTACATTTATTAATTAACAAACTCCTACTACCCTAATTTTTTTCATAATTTTAGTTGTCTGAGTGCAACGAAGACTCATACACAGCGCAGTATTACTTTGCCCCATATATAGCTACGATGGATATTAAAACCTTTCGTTAAGCATAACTCAAAAAATATTTAACGGATTTCGTTCAAATTTTTACAGCAGGTACCTATAAAGGTGACAACGTCGTCTATTTATTACCAAGAATAAGTGTCAAACCGTTTGGAAGTTATATTAAAAAAATAGATAAAAAAGCACAATTAAAGTACATACGTCACTAAATTTTGTGCGTACGTCATTTTCACCGGCGGGAGATTTTCGTAGACAATCGGAATTGAAAAGTTCATGGAATACATGGAGCAAAAAAATATGCAAGCACTAATATTCAGCACAATAAAATATATTTCAATTTAATAAAAATGGAAAGTTAATCTGGAATTTTTTCTGGTTGAAAAGTATTAGAGATTAGTAAGAGTAGTATTAGTATTAGAGATTTGGCGTAAATCACACCATTAGCAGCTTTTTTATTTCGCGTGTGTATGTTAGGAACAATTCTTTGATGTTTAAATAAAAGGTTTCGATTTGTGGAATTATTTCTTATTTTCTTTTCCTTTTTAGTATTTTAAATGGAATTAGTGAAAGGCGTGTATTTTAAATTAAATGAGTGAAAGACGTGTATTTTTAATGTATGTATTTCAAATGAAATCAGTGAAAGATTTATATTTAAATGAAATGAATGCAATATGAAGATGTTATGAGAAAAATATTTGGCGATTTATCAACTGCGCCAAGTTAACATAAAAGTACCAATACATATGTGGGTACTTCTCTATTATCCCGTCGACCACTTTTCATAACAAAAAACTATCGCCAAATAAACGGGAGAACGTTGTCATTGAAATATCAAAATACATAAATAAATAAAATATAAGAATTTAAGGACACAATTGTTATTTTAATGAATGAAATAACTAATAAATCAGTAAAACATAATGAAAAAAACAACGCAAATGTCGCGTTAAAAACCACTTGATGACGTAACAAACACATATAATGCTTCTGATATCAAGTAAATGGGACTGCATTTTTGGCGTTTAATCTAACAGTTTGGCGATAGTTTTTTTGTTATGAAAAGTGGTCGACGGGATAATAGAGCAGTACCTCTATGTGAAATGAAACAAGGCACAGATGTCATATACGCACCACGTTGGCGCGATTTTTCCCTCCACCAGCTTGGGGAAAACTTTGTTTTTGAATATTAGTTACAAATAGTGTGACAAATAGTACACGTGATTTTTTATTTCAATATAAAAATAAAATAACGTAATAAATGAAACAGCTTCTATTATTTTAAAAAAGGAAATAAAAATAAATAAATAATAGTTTGATATAAATAAAGGCGCGGATGTCATATACGCACCACATTGGCGCGATTGCAACAAAATGGCAATTTTATGCCTCACATGGTAACCCGGTTATTTTGTTTCAATTGTTGTTTATTAACTTTTATTTTTTATTTTAATTCTATAAATTGTTTTTATTATATATATCAATATTTATTTATATCAAACTATCATTTATTTATTTTTATTTCCCATTTTTGAATAATAGGAGCTATTTCATTTATTACGTTATTTTATTTTTATATTGAAATAAAAAATTACATGCTATTATTGTATGGTATTTGTAACTAATATTCAAAAACAAAGTTTTCGCCAAATTGGCGGGGGAAAAATCGCGCCAATCTGGTGCGTATATGACATCTGTGCCTAAATTAATATTGATATACATATAAAAATAATCTATAGAATTAAAATAAAAAATAAAAGTAAACAAACACAACAAACAGTTTTCGCCAAAGGGGCGGGGGAAAAATCGCGCCAACGTGGTGAGTATATGGCATCTGTGCCGGGATTTTTACCCTTTTATCTGTGCTTTCGGAAATATAAAAAAATTAAAAAATTCGGTACTTTTCGGTTAGCCGGGCGCCAGTGATATATATGCATGTATATATACACATATATATATTTATATACACATATATCTACACATATACATATATATACATACATATATATATATACATATATGTATGAAAATTTATTAGTATATACATACATATTTATATATGTACATATATCACTGGCGCCCGGCTAACCGAAAAGTACCAAAAATTCTTATATCATGTGTATAATGTTTTGCATTTTTATACGGACCACTTCTCCATTTTAAGATTTTAAATGCTATTTATATCAGATATTTCTTTTTTGAGATTCCCACAAGTTTTTTCCGGTAATTTTTTTAGTTCGCTTATTAATTGTTTACAATTTGCCCCCCTGGCAATAACAATTATTTATCACAAAAAATGGGTACTTCTTTATTATCCCGTCGACCACTTTTCATAACAAAAAACTATCGCCAAACTGTAACGCTAAATAAACGGGAGAACGTTGCCATTGAAATATCAAAATAAATAAAATATAAGAATTTAAGGACACAATCTGGAGGCACGGCAGTGCCTCCGCCAAGTCTTGAGAGGACAGCCGTAAGCATACTTTTCTGGAAGCAACTCAGGGCACTTTTGACCCCTCCATATCTCCGCGCTGGAGTATCCCAAAAATTTTTAACTTCAATTATAGAGAGTATTTGGCCCACAGGACCAAAATTTAAAATTACAACTTTCTGTCTTTTCTAGTTCGGGCGATATATGAACTCAAACATTCGATTTTTTGTCACTTCTTACTCACTCGTTCACGCGTCATCAAAAAGATTGGGTAGATCCCGTAGCCCCAGAAACTTGACATTTGGAAAAAAGGTAGTGTTTAGGATACAAAGAAAGGAAAAATTATAAAATCCAGAAAATTCGAAAAAAAAACATTCGAAAATTCAACAAATTCCATCAAAATTGAAAATTGAAAATAATACGATCTTGTAGTCTTGGAAACTTAAGATTTGGTGTGAAGGTAGTGTTTAACATCCAGAAAAAGAAAACATCAAAAACACCAAAAAAATCGAAAGCAAAATTGAAAAAATCGAAGAAATTGAAAAAAAACCGAAAATTTGAAGACAATCCGATTTTGTTGCGGTAGAAAATTCAAATTAGGAATAAAGGTAGTATTTAGGATACAGAAAAAGGAAAATTAAAAAAATCCAGAAAATTCGAAAAAAAAAATAAAAAAATTCGAAAAAAATTGAAAAAATGAAAATAATTTGATACGATAACGCTCGTATTTATAAATTAATTTGGACGAAACTAATTGTGTGTATTAAGCTCACCAATGCCTCGACCGAGTTCGTTGGCCAGGTTGGTCCGCCATCTTGTTTCAAGATGGCGGCCACGGAAAATTTTAAAACTAAAATAAATATACAAAAAAGTTAAAAAATCAAGTTTATTTTTTAATTAGGTGTTAGGACTTGATACAAGGATTCCAGAGCATTTTTTGTTTTACCTCTATCTTAAAAATTGGCTGAGATAGAGCAGTTTAAAATTCTAGGGTGGCTGACATTTTGAAACAAAACAGCACATTACAAAAAAACAACGATAAATTTATGGTCAATAATGGTCAAGCAGGTGCAATCCCGAATGAATACTCCGTGTCATTATAACTGTAACTTTGACTTCGAAATTTTGATACGTTGCATTTTCTATTTGTTGATATTTTTGAACTATGATTTACGCTAAGTGAAATGTTGTTGTTGAAGAGGGATTTTCCATGTAAATCCGAAACGTCCAATTTTAATATGTTTTTAATGTTTTATGAAAGTGTATTGTAATGTCTGTAATTTTAATGATTTTAATATAAATTTATAAGTTTTAGTGAACGCGATTTCTCGCAAATTATTTTCTTTCATTGTTGTAATCATTTTCCCAATCATACGCATAAAACTATATATTCATATCCATTAGCGCCAAATTCTCGCCAAACTTGGCCACAATTGGCGAAATCTCGCCAAATTTGGCGACAAAAATAAGTCTTCATAAATGAAGCCAACTTGGCTATAGCTCAATAATTTGGCGAATTTCTTATTCAAATTCAGTGTAAACGAATCTTTTGTAAACGGTTTCTTTGCATTTTAACTTGCTGTTTTCGAGTAAGATTAGCTAAAATTTTAAAACGAAGAGATAGGAAAGCTACCTTTTCCTGCCGGTACAGGCCGGAGGACTTTTTTATGAGTTGTCGGATGCAATCTATGTTTTGCATTAAATAAAGTAAAACATTGAAAAACAAATCCCACAGGATGGGGATAGTTTGTTTTAGATAGATTTTAAGATAATTGTCCTATTAGCTAGTACACCTTCCTTTATTGTTTTGTGTTATTTTCCCCGGATTATGCTTTTCTTTTCTTTTGTTTACGAATTTTGTAATACAAAAGTTCCGCTATAGACTGGCTACGTTATAGACCTTTTTTTTATAGACATGTTCATTTTCTTTCACAGGCTTTACTCTATTTAATTTATATATGAAATATTTGTTGTTAAAAGATGTTGGTCGCACAAAAATTTTCACATCTCTCCCTCCCTCCCGACATTACTGGTTGGTTATGGCTTGATAGTCCTTTCTAAATAAAATCATGGTGATTCTAAGATTCTCTTGATTTATCTCTAAATTGAACATAAACGATCCTAAGAAAACGGATCAATGAATTACTATATTGGCATGAGGAAATTTAGTTGCAGAAAAATGGAGCATATAGATAACATTAAGTCTAATAGGAAAACCACAGCCTTGGCAAGATTGTATTAACAAGAAACCATCCAAATACATTTTTATGAAAGTAATATAATTTTCCCCTCGAATCTATACAAACCATGTATTATAAGAAAAACCAGTACTTCTCTATTATCCCGTCGACCACTTTTCATAACAAAAAACATCGCCAAACTGTAAGATTAAACGCCAAAAATGCAGTCCCATTTACTTGATGTCAGAAGCATTACACGTGTCTGTTATTTCATCAAGTGCTTTTTAATTCGACATTTGCGTGTATTTTTCATTATGTTTTACTGATTTATTAGTTATTTCCTTAATTAAAATAACAATTGTGTCCTTAAATTCTTACATTATATTTATTTATTTATTTTGATACTATAATGACAAAGTTCTCCCGTTTATTTGGCGTTACAGTTTGGCGATAGCTTTTTGTTATGAAAAGTGGTCGACGGGATAATAGAGAAGTACCGAAAAACCATAGAGTTTGTAACACGTAAAAATACAATGTGTAAACGATAAACATAATTTAATTTATGAAAATTGTGGCTCGATGTAATCCATGGTTACAAATATGGAAATAAACATCCAAGTACAAATAAAAAATAACGTGCGTAGTTTTAATCAGTATGTGAAAAATTAAATGATATCGTTTCAAATAATAACTTCATTAGACCGTGCAATTATATAATCTGGAGGCACAGCAGTGCCTCCGCCAAGTCGAGAGAGGACATCCGTAAGCATACTTTACTGGAAGCAACTCAGGGCACTTTTGACCCCCCCCCCCCCATATCTCCGCGCTGGAGTATTCAAATATTTGAAACTTCGTTTTTCTATAGTATTTGGCACACAGGACCAAAATTTAAAATTACAACTTTCTGTCTTTTCTAGTTCAGACGATATATGAACTGAAACATTCGATTTTTTGTCACTCACTCACTCGTTCACGCGTCATCAAAAAGATCAGGTAGATCCCGTAGTCCTAGAAACTTGACATTTGGAAAAACGGTAATGTTTAGGATACAAAGAAAGGAAAAATTATAAAATACGGAAAATTCGAAAAAAAAAAAAACATTCGAAAATTCAGCAAATTCCATCAAAATTGAAAATTGAAAATAATACGATCTTGTAGTCTTAGAAACTTAAGATTCGGTGTGAAGGTAGTGTTTAGTATCCAGAAAAAGGAAACATCAAAAACACCAAAAAAATCGAAAGCAAAATTGAAAAAATCGGAAAATCGAAAAAAATCGAAAATTTTCAAATAATCCGATTTTGTTGCGCTAGAAACTTGGAACTCGGAATAAAGGAAGTATTTAGGATGCAAAATAAGGAAAAATTAAAAATTCCGGAAAATTCGAAAAAAAATTTCAAAAATTCGAAAAATTCGCAAAAAATTAAAATAATTAAAATAATTTGATTGTTTAGCCTTAGAAGCTTAAAATTCGCATTAAAGATAGTGTTTAGGATTCAGAATAAGTTAAAATAAAAAACGCAATAAAATTCGAAAATAAAATCAAAAAATCGAAAAATAAGGAAAATTTGAAAATAATTCGATTTTATAGCGCTAGAAACTTGAAATTTGGAATAAAGGTAATATTTAAGATACTAAATAAGGAAAAATTAAAAAATATGGATAATTAAAAAAATACCCATAAATTAGTGCAGACGATATATGAACTCAAAGTTTCGATTTTTTGTCACTCACACACTCACTCCATCTCGCGTCATCAAAAAGAATGGGTAGATCCCGCAGCCACAGAAACTTAAAATTTGGAATAGAGCTAGTGTTTCGGATACAAAGAAAGAAAAAATTATAAAATACGAAAAAAAAAAACATTCGAAAATTCAAAAAAATCGAACAAAATTGAAAATTGAAAATAACACGATCTTGTAGTCTTAAAAAAAAATTTGGTTTGAAGGTAGTGTTTAGAATTCAGAAAAATAAAACGTCAAAAACACAAATTTTTTTTAAAAATAAAATCGAAAAATCGATAAAAATCGAAAAATTTCAAATAATTCAATTTTGTTGCGCTAGAAACTTGGAATTCGGAATAAAGGTATTATTTAGGATGCAAAATAAGGAAAAATTAAGAAATCCAGAAAATTCGAAAAAAAAAAAAAAAATTCGAAAAATTCGAAAAAATTAAAAAAAAAAAAAAGAATAATTTGATCTTTTAGCCTTAGAAACTTAAAATTCGCGGTAAAGATAGTGTTTAGGATTCAGAATAAGTTAAAATAAAAACGCAATAAAATTGGAAAATAAAATAAAAAAATCGAAAAATAAGGAAATTTTGAAAATAATTCGATTTCATATAGCGCTAGAAACTTGAAATTTGGAATAAAGGTAATATTTAAGATACTAAATAAGGAAACATTAAAAAATATGGATAATTAAAAAAAAAATCGAAAATTTAAAAAAATAAAATAAATAAATAAAAAATAGAAAGAAAGAAAGAAAAGGAGATAAATTGAAAATAATATGATCTCGTAGTCTTAGAAACTGAAAATTTGCTGTAAAGATAGTGTTTAGGATTCAGAAAAAGAAAAAATTAAAAACACAACAAAAATTGAAAATAAAATCAAAAAATCGAAAAAAAAACGAAAATTTTAAAATAATTCGATTTTGTAAAGCTAGAAACTTAAAATTTGGATTAAAGGTAGTATTTAGGATACAAAAAAAGAAATAAATAAAAAATCTGTAAAATTCGAAAAAAAAAAATTAGAAAAATTGAAAAAAATTCGATTTTGTAGCTTTAGAACTTAAAATTCGGCGAAGACTTATTGTTTAGGATAGAGAAAAAGGAAACATTAAATCACAATAAATTCGAAAATAGAATAAAAAACTCGAAAATAATCGGAAATTTCAAAATAATTCGATTTTGTAGCGCTAGAAACTTGAAATTTGTAATAAAGATACAAAATAAGAAAAAATTAAAAAATCCAGAAAATTATAAAAAAAAAAATTCGAAAAAATAAAAAATTGAAAATAATTTTATCTTGTAGTCTTAGAAACTTAAAACTTGGTCTAAAGGTAGTATTTACTATTAAAAAAAAGGAACAATTAAAATATTCGTTAAATTCGAAAATAAAATCGAAAAATCAAAATATCTTTAAGAAATCGAAAATTCGAAAACAATTTGATTTTGTACTGCTAGAAACATTAGTTTTAAGATAATTGTCCTATTAGCTAGTACAACGCCCCTAATTGTTTTATGTTATTTCTCCCGGATTATGGTTTTCTTTTCTTACGTTTACGAATTTCGTTATAGAAAAGTTCCGCTATAGACTGGCTACGATATAGGCGATTTCTTTATAGACAGGTTTGTTTTCTTTCACAGGTTGTACTCTATTTACTTCACGTATGAAATATGGATTGTTAAATGATGTTAGCCCCACAAAAATTTTCACAGCTCCCCCTACCCCCCCCCCCCCCCCCGATATTACTGGCTGGTTATGGCTTGATAGTCATTTCTAAATAAAATCATGGTGACTCTAAGATTCAGTTGATTTATCTCTAAATTGAACCTAAATGATCCTAAGAAGACGGATCAAATAATTACTATATTGGCATGACAATCAGGTAACTTAGAATTAAAATCGAAAAATCAATAAATTTATAAAAAGTCGAAAATTTGAAAATAATTCGATTTTATAGTCCTAGAAGCTTGACATTTGGCAGAAAGGCAGGGTTTAGTACACAAAGTAAGGAAAAATTAAAAAATCCGTAAATAATAAAAAAAAGACTAAACAAAAAAACGAAAAAAAAAACATCGAAAAAAGGAATATATTTTGATTTATTGGAAGTTTCCGGAAATTTTAATTTTGGCTTTCTTTTTATACTAAAAAGTTCTTTTATGTTAAATATCAAGTATCTAGGGCTGCGAGTAATATCTCAGATGGATAGCACCTATCCTGGAAGCAATTGAGAGTACTTTTGACACTCCCCCTCCCATAACTTAGTGCTTGCCTAGGAACCTGAAATCTCTTTTTATCTACAGTACTTTGCAAACGAAACTAAAGCTTCAAATTTTTGATACCTGTAAGTAATAGGGACAGAGTGTGGGCTTAGCGAAAATCAGTGGATGATCTCCAAAAAGAACCCAAAATCAAGAAAAGCAGGATTACTTACAAAAAGAAGTGAAATCTCATCAAAAAGTCACCTGTAAAAAAAGCAGCCAAGTCTCGTAACTCATTTACCGTAAAAAGTACTGAGATCGTATAAAGCCAAGTTTAACTATCTTATTAACTCTGAAATTTTCATTCACAAATCACTCCTAGTCTCTACATCTTTAGTTAATTATTATTTTGTGACTTGGCAATTACGCAGCACAGGAAAGTTATTACACCTTACTATGTCATGGGATGGGATGGGATAATTTAACTAAAGCAAATTATATACGCACAGGGAAGTTATTACACTTTAATATGTTATAGTATTATTTGATTAAGACTAACTATATACAACACATTCTCGTGCTACGTAATTGCCAAGTCACAAAATAATAATTAACTAAAGATGTAGAGACTAGGAGTGATTTGTGAATGAAAATTTCAGAGTTAATAAGATAGTTAAACTTGGCTTTATACGATCTCAGTACTTTTTACGGTAAATGAGTTACGAGACTTGGCTGCTTTTTTTACAGGTGACTTTTTGATGAGATTGTTACTTTAATGAATGAAATAAATAATAAATCAGTAAAACATAATGAAAAATACACGCAAATGTCGAATTAAAAACCACTTGATGGCATAACAAATACGTATAATGCTTCTGGCATCAAGTAAATGGGACTGTATTTTTGGCGTTTAATCTTAGTTTGGCGATAGTTTTTTGTTATGAAAAGTGGTCGACGGGATAATAGAGAAGTACCCAAAAATGGCTTAGTTTTGTTAAATTTGTTTGTTATGTATTTTCATTTCTTATTAAAATATCGAAAATGGCAATAAAATTTTAATTTAGCACCGTACTTAATTTTTTAAAATGGCTCAAAAACATGGTTTAATAAACGTATATTTGTAAATAATTTAAAAAACATGTTTTTCCGCTCTCTAGAAAATTTTGTAAGATTCTACAACTGCCTTTGGCACCAACCAGTACATGATACGGAACTTTTCCCTATTCAGATACACAGAAGAGGTTGGTCACAAACAAGAGTAATGCTAGCAACAATATTGTTTTAACTCTATAAGAGTTAGAAACAATAATGATATTAAATTCCCCGATTAGCTTAGGGCCCGATTACGGAACTTTCTCCTAGAAAAAAAAAACTGTAGAAGTCTTTTACATTTGTTTCGAATGAAGCTCGATCAACAAAGTATTAATTGATAATACAAACAACACTAATATTAACATGGGGGCAAAAGTTTGAATTTAAGTGTATATACTTGGAACCCTCCCCCCCCCCAACCAACCACCAAAAAAAAAAGGAAAGTTACAGAAATGAATTTAAAATGGCGTGAAGCCACCCTTTCTGACATAAGAAGTTGGCTGCGAACCCGATTACGAAACTTTCACTTAACTTAATAACATGTATCTAATAGCCCTGAGGACAATTCCCCTTCCCAGTTATACGGACCTTGGGGCTTTTTTAAAAAGCTTGACGCAGTTCGGGTTGAAGAAGTTGAGATTTACTGTCAAATGACATAAACTACTATGAAAATAAAACTGGTGAATTATTATGTTGGTTTATGTATGTATTTAAAAAAATTGCATCTGATTACACTCTTTAGATAAATTACTCCTGTTTGCATTTAATAACAGATAAACGGCTTCCGTTTACTAAATTCTTTAAATATTGGGAAGAGTTGGCGAGAGATAGATAGACGTGTAAACAAACGGGTAGACAGACGGGTAGAGAGACGGATAGCGACAGAGATAAGCTAACGGGTAGCGAAACAAATAGACAGACGGGTAGCGAGGCAGGTGCAAAAAAGGGTTGACAGAGGGGTAGTGAGATGGGTAGGGAGACGGGTAGCGTGGTGGATAGAGAGACGAGTACAGAGACGACTTGACAGACGGGTAGAGAGAGGGGTATATAGACAGACAGACGTGTTGATAGACGAGTAGTGTAACGGGAAGCGAGACAGGTAGAGACACGATTAAAGAGTCGGGTAGAAAGACAGACCGATACTGAGACGGGTATACAGAAGAGTAGAGAGACAGTAGACAGATGAGTTCGGAGAGAGACACAGCTAAGACATACGAGTAGTTAGACTGGTAGACACGTTTGTAGGAAAGCATGTTATCAATGTGGTTTGAAGTATACGAGTTTCTATAAATAGTTATACAAATAAACAAAGGAAATTTTTTTAATTCAAATATTAAATATTTGATTTAATATTTCAATATTTAATATTTTATTTTTTAATATTTTATTTAGATATTTGTCACAAAGAAAATGTTGCAAAAATTAAATTAAATTTGCGTTAAACTACGCTTGCTAAAATACGCTATTGGCTGCAAATCTGATTATGTGACTTTAAAAATATCGTTTTAAAAGATCCGGCTGTTTTTTTTTTTTAAGTTTTGAGCAATTCCCGCTTAAGAAAATGAGATTATTTGCCAAATGTTATAAAAAAATGCGTATGAAAACATAACAGTATATGAATTTATATATGATATTTTGTAATTATATCATTTAATTTGCTATTTTTCATATGTTGTATCTTTATCTATCTCTTGTCTATCATATGCTGTATATTCACTTAGATTCTTGTTGATATCTTCTTTATATCGTAATTGTTAACTTTATGTTCTCAGCAATATCACTCAGACTAATCCCTTTGAGGGAAGTCCTAGTTTAAGTAGATTCGGAAATAGGAGGGGTGAGGGGCATATTACTCTAGTATACTATTGACGGTAGCTCTGAAAGTATAATACGTAAAATTAAAACAAATATATTTTTAATTTCGATGTTACGAGATCCTTCGAACGATACCCTACACGGTACATAAAAATAAAATATTTTTTCAAGTAAATTAATATTTCAGCTAATTACCGACAATATTTTTCTAAATTAATCACTATCAAATATCTTTAGATGATTCTGCGTTGATAGATATCTCGAGCGCCTGTGATCTACCCTGCTGACCGCCCGAGAAGTAAAGTTTGTGTGTAACGAAAAATGCGTTTTTCTCAAAATCTATGTTACCTAGGAAAATTGCTATACTTTTTGTGCAAGGTTTAAATAAACGGTACTTTTTGGTTAGCCGGGCGCCAGTGATTTATATGCATGTATATATACACACACATATATATAGATACACATATCTACATACACATATATACATATATATATGTACACACATATATGTATAACTATACATATATATGCATATACATATATATTTATATATGTACATATATCACTGGCGCCCGGCTAACCGAAAAGTATCAAATAAACTCCTACTACCCATAATTTTTTCATAATTTTAGTTCAGTAGATTCGGAAATAGAGTGGGGGGCATAGGCGTAGCCTCGGGGGGGCACGAGGGGGCACGTGCCCCCCCAACTTTCTGAAGATGAATTTCTAAAATATGATACAGTCAATTAAGATTTGTCTTGTATTGGCCCAAAATGGAAATGAAATAACTACTTTCATTTTCATTTTATATTTCTTCTTTTTTTTTTTTACTTACCGTATTTACCCGCGTATAGGTCGAGAAATTTTGGACAAAAAGAGACTTTAAAGGTGGGGGGTCGACTTATGCGAGGGTCCTTAATTTTTTTTTTCAGAGTGGATTTCATCCGGTTGTCCAACATTAACAAAGGGCGGTAATATTAGAAAGTCGGACATTGCATTAATTGCCCAGTGGTTTAAAGATGCGTGGAATCAAATTCCTTCCGAAATGATTATAAAATCATTCAAGAATTGCATCATAAGCAACGAACTAGACGGCACAGAAGATGATGCCATTTAAGAAAGTAATAACGACGAGGAAGAATGTTGCGATACAGAGATTGAAAACGTGTATCATGATGAGCCGATGACGACGAAGGACTTATGTGAAGTGTTTGGCGAGTCCGATATTGAATCGGACCTCGAATCAGTTTAACTTTGTATATTATCTTCATTATTGTATATTTAGTACTTTTTCTTTCAGGTGATTTCGAATAAACGTACAAAAAATATATATATAATAAAGTTCCTTTATAATTGTATATTTAGTATACTTTCTTTTTTTTTCAGGTGATTTTGAATAATGTATTTTGAAACAAAATCAAATTTATTGATCGGAAAAGTGGGGGGTCGACTTATACGCGGGATTTATAAAAATTCAAATTTCTTGATCGGGAAAGTGGGGGTCGACTTATACGCGGGATCGACGTATACGCGGGTAAATACGGTACTCAAATATCGGATCAGTAGATAGCACCACTCTTTTTCTTTGAAGTAAGGAATTTGGTACTAAAAATTGCTGGTTCAAAACTGAGCTGGGCGAAATAGGATGACAATTTTTTTAAGAATTGACTTGTACGTTAATGAAAAATCAGGACATTTTCCTTCAAAAATCCTTCTATAAAGACATTCCACGTTTGGCAGTAAAGCCAAAATATGTCTTTTGCATAATCCAATACGTTCCTCTTTCTTATTTATTTTACTGACGGCACTTAACCATCTACTATACCTTTGCATTTTTGAGATGCAATGGTCGTGATTTTTTTTTCAAAGTGTGAGACTTCTTGAATGAGACGTGAGATGTTTTAAAGTTAATATACAACCGTACCTTGGTAAACGATGGTAATTCGTTTCAGAAATACTGTTGCTATCCAAGGTTGCAATTCTCCACACAATTTTCCAGGCGCACATACATTATATGATTAGTACTTCTTAAAAGTGCTGATTAATACTTATTTAAAATGTCTTAAAAGTTCGATAAATGTCTTTTATTTATTATATTTGTTACAAAAATATTAATTTCAATAAAATAAACTTGCGGAGCTTTCCTAGTTTCCTTTGGTCGATTTTTTTCCCAAGTGAACCTCGAATTAAATGAACCTGGTAGTGGGGCCGGGACCCAACTTCCGTCAACAATGTACACCCGGTGCAGTACGTCTGCTCTGGTCTCGAATAAAACTAACCTTGAATTTTTGTGATTTTTTATTTCGATCCAGATTAGTTTAATATTTTGAGCATCGTAGTTCACTCACGTTACGACGATTTTGTATTCTTCCAGTTTTAATTTAATCACAGAAGAGCAAAATTTAACAGTGTTGGTTCTTTCCGTTTCGGAAAAAAATGTAAAAAAAACGCTGCAAAAGGCAAAAAAAAAAAAAAAAAAAAAAAAAAAAAAAAAAAAAAAAAACTAAAAAATTCGCGAACAATTCAAAACTTGCAGAGAACAAAATATACTATATTGGTCTGAAAGTTTGAAAACGAATTCATTTTACAAGTGTTAAAAATTTTTCGCTAACTGCGAAAAACTGCAGAAAATCGCATAAAATTTTTTGTGCAATTTAAATCGCGAAAAATTTAAAAATCTCAGATTACAAAATTTACTGTATTTGGGCTAAAATATTGAAACGGGAATTCCTTGCGAAAAAACAATAAAGATTTCTCTCTCTCTCTTTTTTTCTAATATATATCGCAGAGGACAAAATTTATTATTTTGGGCTAAAAGGTTGAAAGCCAATTCCTGTAACAAATGTTAAAAAATTACTGCAAAACTCGAAAAAACGTTAAAATCGCATGGAAAATTAAAATCATTGTACGGATTCCAAATAAACTTTATTGAAAAGAGAAAAAAAAATTACTACATTGGATTAAAAGAAGTATAAAAGAATATATAAAAGAGTGAAACCGAATTTTTTTTATGAATGTGAAAATATTATCACAAAACGTGAAAAAAAAATGTCCATAAAAAATTCTACGAAAAATTAAAAAGTTGCAGAAGACAAAATTTACTATATTGTGTTCAATGATTGAAACCAGATTTACTTTACGAATGCTAAAAAAAGTCGTCGCAAAATGTGTAAAAACTGCAAAAAATAATCGCAAACAACTTAAAAATCGCAGGGAAAGAAATTTATTATATTGGGTTAAAAGACTCTTTACACGAATGTCAAAAATTCGCCGCGGTACGTGAAAAAAAGTTAAAATCGCATGAAAAATTAAAATCATTCTACGGATTCCGATTAAACTTTATCAAAAAGAGAAAAAAATTTACCCTATTGGACTAAAAGTTTCAAACCAGATTCTTTTTACAAATTTGAAAATATCTACACAAAGCGTGAAAAAAAAAATTAAAAACGCATAAAAAATTCACGAAAAATTAAAAAATCGCAGAGGACAAAATTTATGATATTGTGTTGAAAAAATTGAAACCTCATTTTTTTTTTTTTACAAATGTTGGAAAAATCGCTGCAAAACTTGTAAAAACTGGAAAAAAGAAATCGCGAAAACTTAAAAATGGCAGAGAACAAAATTTATTACATTGGGTTAAAAGATTGTAGCTGGATTCATTTTACGAATGTCAAAAAATTGCCGTAAAGCGTGGAAAAACGCTAAAAACCGAGAAATTTTCAAAAGTCGCCATACGAGTTCCGAATAAACGTTATTGAAAAGAGGCCAACATTTACTATATATTGGGCTAAAAGATTGTAACCGGCTTCCTGTTACAGATGTTAAGAACTTTCACACAGCGCGAAATAAAAGCAAAAACAAACAACAACAACAAAAAAAAAAACGCCAAAAATCGCATGAAAAATTCAAAAATCGCAGCGAACAAAATTTAGTATAATGGGCTGAAAGATTAAAACTGGCTTTTTTTTTTACTAATGTTTAAAAAACGGAGCGGAACGCAGGAAAACCGCAAAATATGTCATAAAATTTTTTTAAATCGTAGAGGACAAATTTTACATAATGGGTTAAAAGGTTAAAACTAGATTCGTAACACAAATGTTAAAAAATTGCCACAAAATGCGGAAAAACACTAAAAATCACATTAAAAAATTGCGAAAAATTTCAAAATTGCTGAGGACAAAATTTACTATATCAGGCTGAACTATAGAAACCAGATGTATTTTACGAATGTTTAAGAAAATCGTTGTGGAACGCTAAAGAACGTTTAAAATCACATAGAAAATTCGTGAAAAATTTAAAAAAATCTATATTGGACTAAAAGATTGAAGTTTGATTCCGTTTACAACTGTGAAAAAAAATTACCGCGAAACACGAAATATCGCATAATAAATTTGCAAAAAATTTAAAAATAGCAAAGTAGAAAATGTACTATATCTGCTGAAAAATTGATACTAGATTTCTCGTACAAATGTTTAAAAAATCGCCACGAAAAGCTAAAAACCGCTAAAAATCACATACAAATTTCGTGAAAATTTTAAAAAAGGGAAAAGGACAAAATTTACTACATCTTACTTATAATAAAATCCAAAGGCGAGAAAGTGTCTGTAACGGTACCGGACTGTACCACTCTGGTCTGCGAGTCGATCGTAGTTAAACGCCATGTTAGGCTTACTGAAAAAGATATGTTAACACATAACCACTAAATGATAATTTCGTCTACTTGAAATAATGTCTGTTCAGCATATTTTCGTATAAAACATGTATATCATATCCAGTTATAATGTTTTAAGTTTTAAATTAAAAATAACAGATTAAACATCCGATTACCTAATGTAAACAAACGAATAATGCTGCCATTCAAAAATACAAATTCCATCACAAATTCCAAATGAATGACTCTTTGAACGTTTCATTGAAATATCCGATTATGCTCTTAAAATATTTGTAAAAGCATATTAAAGTCTTTAAATAATTTAAAGGATTTCTTTAATTTATTCCTGAAAGCTTTTTTTTTCTGTAAGTACTTTTTTCGCAGATAATGTTTGCGATGATACGGCAATGACTTTGAGAGTCTGACTTTCCAGTACTTACCAGGACTTTCCAGTCATACTAATGCATTTAATAATGAATTTATTTTGTTTTTTTCAGGCATATTTTTAAAATAAGACAAAATCAGGTTTTAATTTGATGAATACTTTTAAAAGTTAAAGTTATAGGGCAGTTGCAATTGACGTCACCTTGGAGGTAAAACAGTACAAATAGGCAGTTCTGATTGGTGGAATTACCCTTACCTCCAAGTGAATACAATGGTTGATCAGCTGATTGCAACTGCCCTATATTATCTACTTTCGTCGTTTAAATATTTGTAAAAGCATATTAAAGCTTTTAAATCTTTTAATTTTGTTTAAAACCTTAAAAAACTATTTCATAAAAAAAAAAAAATGTATATTAACATTTCTGAAAAAAAAAAATTCTGTAAGCATTTTTTTTTTTCAGAAGCAGCGATGATTTATTTCGTAGGGAGAGATTTGAGGTTGATTCAGTATAGTGTCGCCATCTACTGGCGGATTTTGAAATTTGCTTCTATCGTTCCGGATTTCGGGTCTTCCCGAAGTTCACGATTATTTGACAAAATTCATGTTTTTTTCGTGATTCTTTAACAAAATTTGCATTTTTTCTGCTGTTCTTTGACAAAATTTGCCTTTTATTCACGATCCTTTGACAAAATACGAGTTTTTTCTGAGATTGACGAAATTAGCGGTTGTTTTTTTTTCGATCCTTTGACGAAATTTCACTTTTTTCGCGATCCCTTAACGAAATTAGACATTTTTTCGCAGTGCTTTGAAGAAATTTGTGTTTTTTTTTCTAGACCCTTTGAAGAAATTCATGTTTTTCCGCGATTATTTGACGAAATTCGCATTTTTTTTTTGCTATCCTTTAACCATTTTTTTTTTTTGGTGATCCCTTAATAAAATTTTACATTTTTTCGGAGTCCTTGGAAAAAATTTGCGTCTTCTTCGTAAGCCTTCGACGGAAATCGCGTTTTTCTGCAATTTGTTAACAAAATTAGCGTTTTCTTTTTTTTGAAATCCTGCAACGAATTTTTCGTTTTTATTTTTTGACGAAATTCACGTTGTTTCCACAATCCTTTGAAGAAATTTTCTATTTTTTCTGCGAACGATAGACATAATTGATTTTTTTCGGCGACTATCGTTCAAAATTCGAGATATTTATGTTCGAAATTTTGGACTGAAGACATAAATTTTCGAAATCGAATGCCTTAAATTTTTAGGAAAACTTGAACAGAATCACTCCTGATGAAATAAATACATAACTATTTTTTGTTTCTAACGAATCGTAATATAAATTAATTTTAAACTAAAATTTGAGAGAAAAATGATTTGTTTTTAATTTCGGGAAGAGAAGGTGGGGACCGTGTTCACCCGCCACTGAAGTAGCAATATTTTAGTGATTAAACATTGAAACACAATAAACTGAAAAAAAAATAGGAATCGGTAAAATTTTCGAAATATTTCAGAAAATCTAAAATTTTAGTAAAAATTTACAAATTTAGAAAATTTTCAAATTTTTCTTTCCGGACTTTGGGTCTTTCCGGATTTTGGATTTTCGGATAATGGGTCATATACTGTAAAATGATTCTTTTTTATCAAGCGTAATTAAAATATAAGAAATGCATAGTACAGCGTAATTTCCATTTAATTTTGCTTATGTAATCAAACAATGAGTTATATGGTAAGTCAAGCTGTTTAAAAACTCATTGATAACACTTTTTTACGAAAACTTTCGCACATCAATTATTTGTTAATATTTAATTTTGTCCAATCGTTGAACTATTTCAGAAATTTAATACTAGATTAATATATATATATATCCTCATCATTTTTATTTGTAGAAATCATTTGTCCTTTTTAAAATGTATTTTTCTACAATACAAACCTTTCAATAATAAATCTCCATGCTGTTTGTTTGTATGAAGTCTTATGAAAATGAAACGCAGATCAACAATCCGTCATTTTTGACGGTGTTATATACTAGTATTGTTATAATATTGAAACTTAATTCCTAACACAAATGTTAAGAAATTGTTGCAAAACGCTAAAAATTCCATAAACATTTCGCGAAATATTCAAAAATTTCTGTACGGTTTCCGAATGTTTAAGAAAAATAAACTTTTCAATAAACTTTTTTGAAACGAAGACAAAATTTATTATGTTGGGCTAGAAGATCGAAACTGAATTCTTTTTACCGAATGTGGTAAAATTGCCGTTGTTAACCCAGATACCACTGTATTTATATGGGTATGTGTGCGTGCGTACGTAAGTGAGTGTGTGTTTAATAAAAATTTGTGCCCTCCCAAAATTTCCGGTCACGCTACGCCTATGGTGGGGGGGGGGACATATTTTTGACAATATATCTGAGAATATAATACTTAAAATTAAAACTAATATTTTTGAGTTCGGTATTACGAGATCTTCCACACGATACACAAAAAGAAAACTTTTTTTTTTTCAAGTAACTTAATTAGCTTCTTAAATTTTCCCTAAATATATTTGTGAATGGTCAATAATTTGAAAATATGTGGGTAAAAAGGCTTTATAACTTTTCCAAGCTTGAACTTTCTATGACCCATAGTTTATGAGAAAAAGATTTCTGACAGACGGACAGACAGACACAGGGGTGATCTTATAATGGTTCCGTTTTTAATTTTTAAGTACAGAATCCTAAAAAAATATTTTTATTAAAACTTCAATGTGTTTGTTAGCATGAAATTTTAAGCAATAAATTTTAAGCTAAAAATGCTTTGAAATTCCGATGAATCTATTATTTGTGATTTTTCCATTTTGGGAACTTTTAACATTTGTTTGGTGAATTATCACCGATCATTTGTTGTAATGGATAGGCTAAAAAAAGGTGATCATTGTGCGTTATTAATTTAACATGCCATTCCATTAAAAAATTGGTAAAAAGCCTTTTTTTTTAAAATATTGTTAAGAAATAAAATATTAGGTCTTTCAATGTTATGGAATTAGAAAAACTAATAAAAACTAAAATAAACTATATAAGATTACTTCATGTTTAAAAATCAACAAAAGTATAATTATAAAACATTAACCCTTTCCGGCACAGTGGTCCTACTCCGGGCACACCTAATTTTAATTCCAAACTTGCATTCGACACCAAGAATATTTAATAAAATTTTGTTTCTACAATTAAAGTTTAAAATAAGGAATTCTTATTTTCTAAAAAAGTCGTCTGTAAATTCCGGTGTCAGTCAGTAATTTCTCATTTTACGAACAGACTCTGTCTGTGCCGGAAAGGGTTAATACAAGGTTTACTTTACAATATCTAATCCGATGTCTTAAAGAAAAATTGTCTGAAATATCTGAACACAATTGTGCTGTTTAATTAAATTTAAATGCAATATGTAGTGTTATTTTGACCCATAATTCATTTTCCTTACATTATTTTATTTTTAGAGATTAACGATTAAGATACAGATTAAAAATTAATATTGATTTCATATTTAATTGTTTTGTTACTTATTTTGCATTGAGAATTATGCTGTATGTATTTACCTATTTGAGTGTGATTTTTAATGACTTACATGGTAGTGTGGTTCTTATTTACATGGAACTTTTTTTTTTGGAAGTCGAATTGTAGAACTCTCTTTTACTACAGGTAAAATGCATCAAAAATTGAGTAAAATACAACAACTGATTCACGAAAATTTTGGAAGAACATTATTTTGGCACTAGAAATGAAGATCCGATGAGTCCCCCCAAAATAAAGCTGTTTTACCCTTTTTTTGAACTGAAGGAGGGTGAAAAATTATTTTTTAAGTAGGTCAATTAGGGTATCGTTAGGTATGCATTTTTTAAATCTGAATCGAACGACACCATCTGCAGGTCGATACGATGATTCGCTACAAAGTTACACCACGTTTTACAAATACAAAGTCGACGATTTACAACAGTGCAGTTAATATAGGTTTTTTACAGAAACAACTGATGGCCATTCACGAAAATTTGGGAAGAATCTTGTTCACTAGAAAAGAAGATCCGATGAGTTCCCAAAAAAGAAATGTGATTTTTAATGACTTACATGATAATTGATAATGTGGTTCTTATTTACATGGAACTTTTTTTTTTTTGGAAGTTGAATTCTAGAACTCCCTTTTAGCACAGGTAAAATATATAAAAAATGGAGTAAAATACAACAAGTTATGGCCATTCACGAAAATTTGGGAAGAACTTCATTTTGGCACTAGAAATGAAGATCCGATGAGTCCCCCCAAAATAAAGCTGTTTTACCCTGTTTTTCGGGGAAAATGTTAACTGAGAGAGGGGGAAAAATAATTTTTTTAAGTACGTCAAGTGGGGTATCGTTAATTATGCACTTTTTAATTCTGAATCAAACGACACCATCTGCAAGTCGATATGATGATTCGTTGCAAAGTTATGCCAGGTTTTACAAATACAAAGTTGCCGATTTACTTCAGTGCAGTTAATATAGGTTTTTACAGAAACAACTCATGGCCATTCACGAAAATTTGGGAAGAACTTTGTTTTGGCACTAGAAAAGAAGATTCGATGAGTCACCCAAAAAAAGAAAGTTGTTTTACGGTGTTTAGGGGAGAGGGGCAAACGGGAGAATTTTAACTCATAGGGGATAATTATTATTATTTTTTAAATAAGTAAATTGGGGTATCATTTACTATAAGGGCTGTTTTTTTTCAACCTCCAATGGGCTATAAAAAAAACAACTCAACATAACAATAATTTTATTATCAAAAGTACAGCAGGGTCTTATTTATTTTTCTACATAATCGTCAAAACAGTTGAGGCATTTGTCATATCGTGACACAAACTTTTCGATGCCTTCTTCAAAGAAGTCAGCCGCCAGTGAGTGAGATATATCTCATATGATTGTGTCCGAAGCAGAACTTGAAATTTCTTAAATTCTTCAGAAAGTTCACTGATTGTAAACCTTTATTTGGCTCCGACCACCTGATCAACACGCTGAGCAAGGTCTACAGTAGCGACAGACTCGAAATGAATGATCAATCCTAAAGAATCATCGCTTCGTTTCTGGAAAAGAAAAGCCCCCAGCTCATTGGCTGATGGAGGTAGTTATGGGTGGATGTGGCGCCGAGATTTATGGTGACTCGTTTGCTTTATTAAGAATGGACATACCAGAAGAAGATTTAACGCATATTGGGTATGCGTATTGGGCACAATTTCATGTGAATTCGACAAAAATACCTTTTCGTTTTAATATTTAGATACTGAGCTGAATTTCAGTTGCTTTCTAAAATTACCTAAATAAAGAATTTTCCCACAAATTGTCATTTTTCACTATATTTTTTTTAATTTTCATTTTCTATTAATATTTTTGTTCTACTTGGAAGAATCATCGGAACAAACCCATTAGAAAAAAAACAATTGTCAAAACCGTAGCATCCTTTCCAGAGCTACGCATAGACATACACTGAAGAGCCGGAAAAACTGGTACATGCGTGCATATGCAAATAACGAAGGTATGCAACCAATCAACGTAATGTGATGCAGTTGGCAGCGCCAATATAAGACTTACAGATATCTGGTAAAACTTTTAGATCGGTTCCTGCTACAATGACAGGTTATCACAATGTAAGTGACTTTGACCGTGCCATTATAGTCGGTGCACGACAGTTGGGACATATCATGTCAGAGGCATGGATGTAATTTGAATTTTCGCTCAAGACCATTTCATGAGTGTATCGTGAATATCAGGTGTCCGGTAAAACATCAAGTCTTGACAAAATGAGGCCGTCAACGACTGACGAGAAACTTAAAGTAGATAGACATGCAACACTTCCTCAAATTGCTGCAGATTTCAATGCTGGAGCATCAACAAGTGTCAGCATGCGATCCGTTTAATGGACCGTGGTACTTAAGTACTTTCGGAGCCGCAGGCCCACTCGTGTACCGTTTTTCTCTGCACGGAACAAAGCTTTATGCCTCGCCAAGGCCTGCCAACACCTCCATTGTACTGTTGATGACTGGAAACACATTGCCTGGTCTGACGAGTCTCGTTTTCAATTGTATCAGGTGGATGGACGTGTACGGGTATGTAAACAATCTCATCTCATGAATCCATGGACCCTACCTGTTGACATGGAACTGTTCAAGCTAGTGGAGCCTCTGTGATGGTAGGGACGTTTGCAGACAGTGTGATACGGAACTCCCGATATGTCTAGAGACAACTCTGACAGGTGACAGGTACGCAAACATCCTGTCCGATCATTTATAACCAATCATGTCCCTTGTGCATTCTGATGGATAATGTGATAACCCACACGTTGAGAGTTGCTACCAAGTGGCTCCAGGAGCACTTTTCTGACTTTTGGTACTTTCATTGGCCACTTAAATCCCCAGACATGAACAATATTGAGCATATCTGGGATGCCTTGCAACGTGCTGTGCAGAAGAGATCTGCACCACTTCGCACTCCTATGGATTTGTGCACTGCCCTGCAGGTTTCATGGTGTGAATTGACCTTTGATACCACCTCTGGACATTAGTCAAGTCCATGCCATGTCGTGTTGCTGCACTTCTGTGTGTTCGTGGGGGCTCTACACGATATTGGATGTGCCAGTTTTTCTAGCACTTGAGCGTACATTAAACACTAACATTTTTGTTGGAAGTTCGTTAATTTCAAATGACAATTTTTGAAAAATAACTTATGATCCAGTTACTTTTAGAAAGCAATTGAAATTCAGTTTACTATATTGCGATTTCTTATTATTTACGATATCTTTCGGAATTTTCACGCCATTCATCTGGCTTTTTTATGAGTTGCCTTATATAGTTGGCTGATAAGTTATGCAAAAAAATAATATATATATATATATATCGTGCATGTGAAGCTAAAAATTATGTTTACAGTTATGTTGTGTATCATTTACTAGATCGAGTAAGATTTTGAATGACACAGTCACTTTATGATGGATCTTAAATGTGTTAGCGTTGCCTTAATGTTTCTATTATTGTGCTTATTTTTTGTTACATAAATAAAGTGTTTTTCAGTGTATTCAGTGTACCTTCTCCTCTCGTAATGTATTTAAAAATATGTGTGTGATAGATACAAATAGGTATTTAGGATTGATATGGTCTTTGTATGTATGAGCACTGATCACTGCATGACACTGTTGGATGCAGGTCTGTTATTAATAACTAGCCGGTCTTCGCCCGTCTAGACGGTCGCTTGATGGGCTCAGATGACTTTTTGCTGCGTATAGTCCGGTCATTGGCCAGGGCTCACAAAGTGCGTTTTACATGCAAACATATAATAAATAAAAAAGAATACTTTATTTTAAATTATACGAAAATAACTCATAAAAATATCAAAAAAGCATACAAATAAAGATTTCACGACATAAAAAATATTTTATATTCTTAAGCCCGTTGGCAAAAACCCGTTTTGCCTTGCCTTTGTTAATCTTAGGAAAAGAGAGAGCTTTTGGTTGAAATAAACAAAAATGGGATAACTTAAGATATATGGTGAGTTTTGTAAATGAGGATTTCGCACACATAAATTGTTAATTGGGTGATCCAAATAATGGACCCTCTGTACTTCGCAGCCATATATGGTCAATACGGCGATAACTATGACGGAACTCCGTGTATTTTGCGCCTCATAAATCATTAAAACACCAATCCTATAACGGGGCTTTGGGAATTTTGTGTACATGAACGGTTAAAACGGCAATTATTTTAACAGAGCTTTGTGGATTTCACACTTATAAAATAATTATACAGCAATCATTACAACGGAGCCTCAGCATACGCAAGCCCATAAACATGACGATCAGTATGTAAATCGTAAACCTATACTCCCAAAACATTTTCTTTGAGAACAGGAGGAAATGTACTATATTTTCTATACAGATTGAAATCCGAATGCTAAAACACAAAAAGGTGTAAAAATAATTTATAAAATTATGAAATTAAATAAAAAAATAAGACGAATCAAAATTTTCCCCATAAAAATGTTGTGCGCATAATATTTAATCAAAAATCAGCAATACTTTTCTTTTTCATCTAATCTTTCATAATCGGGTTCATAGCCACGTTTGGCAACAAATGCTGGCAAAAATGTAGCTTCAGGATTCTGAGAGTGATAACAATAGTTACAAAAATAACATCAGTTTTGCGCCAAACCACGCAGGCTAAACACACACAGGTTGGTAAAGGGTTTTTGCTTCATTTTCGCAGAAAAGTCTTTCCGTTAATTCCATACAACAGTGAATGCAAATATTCTCTACATTTTCCTTTTACACTAATAAAAACAATTCGGCAAATTTTGTTACACATAACATTATCGCCAAGCATAATATTTGGCAGCAAATGAAACATTTGAAATTAAAAATGAAATTGTTGATGAAATAGTGATCATTTAATATATATATCTATATATATCATTTGAAAATTACAAAATTTCACAAACTATCTTATTAAATCAATATATACTTAAAATGAATATATACTTAAAATGAAAAAAAGAAATAAATGTTATGCAATAAAATAATAAAATGAAACTCAATTTAAATTGCAGGCATGAAATTGTTAATGTTGTCATCTCGCCAAAAAAAAAAAAAAAAAAAAAAAAAAAATGTACTTCTCTATTATCCCGTTGACTACTTTTCATAACAATAAACTATCGCTAAACTGTAAGATTAAATGCCAAATATGCAGTCCCATTTACTTGATGTCAGAAACATTATACGTGTTTGTTATGTCATCAAGTGGGTTTTAATTCAACATTTGAGTGTATTTTTCATTATTTTACTGATTTATTAGTTATTTCATTCATTAAAATAACAATTGTGTCTTTAAATTCTTATATTTTATTTATTTATTTATTTTGATATTCCAATGGCAACGTTTTTCCGTTTATTTGGCGTTACAGTTTGGTGATAGTTGTTTGAGTACTTTCGGTTAGCCGGGCGCCAGTGATATATGTACATATATAAATACATATGTATATACATATAAATGTATATACACATGCATATATGCATATATATGTGTATGAATGAAAAATGTAATTTATAACTTAAAAAATATTGCAATTCGAAAAATAGCAAATTAAGATCTTTTGCGTGGATACCATTAGATAATAATGATAACAAAATGATTCACGTTTAATAAATAGCAAGCTCACAATGTTTGTCACACTTCTAAAACTAAAACTAATTTCATTGGTTCATGACGTCAAAGGTGTTTTCTGATTTTATTCTCTGCAGGCGATTAAAGTCTACGTTTTCTCCGTGGTTCGAAAACGGTAAAAATGACAATAAATTAAATTCATTTTGAAGTGGGCACCCCGGAATTGTTGATGACAGTCACATGACTTACGGTTTTATTATATAGATGCGTGACAGGTGAGGCTGCATAGAACCTTGTTCTCGAAAAAAGGATGTTTTGTTATTATTATTATTTAATACAAAATATCCAAATATTTAACAATTATGTTGTTTTGAATTATTTATTCAACTATAAAATTTGTATATTTAAGCGGTTTTTTTTTGTAAATTATAAATTATTATATGAATACAATGTTTGGCCCAAGATGTAGGCACTTAAAAGCAGATTACATTCTTTGTAGGCTGTAGTTAATCTATAGCCATTGTTATACTCTTGTCTAGTAGAGGCTGGTGCACAATAAGTATCAACAGATGCATGAATATGAATTATTAAGAGAGCAGTGCTATTAAGGATTCTGACAATGGCCCCTATTTTTATAATGATTAATTATATTGTAACACATAATTAATTTCTGGTAAAAATATTTTACCATTAAGTTGTATACTTAATCAAGTTTATTTTTTAATTATATGAATATTCTTGTTCACTTGCATTTGTATGTCATACGCGTTTTTTCGAATGGTGATTACATCGTGGGATGAAGGAAGACAGATAAACTACTTTTAAAGTTAAGGTCCTTGCAAAAGTTCTTGCACCCGGTCTTGCTATCGATAGGGACAGGTCTGGTTGGGCAGCAATTTTTTAGTTAATTTTATGAAACTATGAAGCAATACATTGTGAATATTGTGTAATTTTAATGATCGCTCTTAGATTTTACTAGGACAAAATCTATTTGAAATGTTTTCCTATTTTTTATCAGATACTTTTCTTCAAATGAAGTTTGGAAAATCAGTATGTGCGTGTTAAACAATTATGTAGTGCACACAAACAAATTTAGTATTTGAAAATTTTCATAATAAAGCATGCTGATATTTTCATCTATTTCAGGTATAAATGAAATTTGTTGGAATTTGAAAGAATGCTTTGAATTCTGTGGAGTTATGTTGAGCTGAGGATAACTGAAAATTATATTAATTTTTAATTCCATATAAAATCCTAAGAAAAATATCTAATATTTGAGTCTTTATAAGTGAGTAATATTCAATTTTGTTCAAAATCTGAAGTATTTGAAAATATATCCAAGTTGCTTTTATTAATATTGCCAGTTTTATGCAGAAAAAATTCTTTTTTGCAACTGAAATAAATGATCAACTTCTTAAAATTCAATTTTCATACCTTCAACATTTTTTGTCAAAGGTGTAAGGAAAGTACCTCTAGAAAAGGTCTTTTACTTTGAGAGATGTGCAGTAGATGAATCTTATATTAAATTAATTTTAAATAAATGGTATGTCAATCACATCAAATAAAGGTTTTTGAGGATCTAGAATTCTAGTCAAGAATTTTTTGAGCATGAAACTTAACATAAGCAGTTTACTTATGGCTTGTGACAATTTATTTGAATTTTATGTTTAAGTATGCAATGTTATATTCATATCATGTTCCAACTGCTGATATTTGACTTATTCAGCTGAAAACTTGCTTGCAAGTCTGATTGGAACAAGCTTCGCTATTTGTGATATATGCACTAAGTCTAAAGGATTTCTTCTGAAACGTGATTTACGTCAAAATATGCGTACTCATACCAAAATGAAACAATTTATTTGCGAGGTATGCAATAAAGAATTTTCTTGCAAATCATATTTAAATCAACACATAATTACTCATTCCACGGAAAAGCCATTTGTTTGTGAATTATGCAATAAAGGATTTTCTAGGAAACGTGATTTAAAACCACACATGCGTTTTCATACCCAAGAAAAACCTTTTGTTTGTGAGATCTGTAATAAAAAATTTGCAGAAACAGCATATTTAAAACAACACCTACGAACGCTTACCAAAGAAAAATCCTTTATATGCGAGATCTGCAATACAGCATTTTCTGTGAAAAATAGTTTAAAAAGTCACCAACGTACTCATACCGAAGAGAAACCCTTTGTATGTGAGATATGCAACAAGGGATTTTCTATACAACCACTGTTAAACAAACATAAGCTTATTCATACAGAAGATAGACCAAAGACTTTTATTTGTGAAATATGCAAGAAAAGTTTTTTTCAAAAATACCACTTAGATGAGCACACATTAATTCATACCAAAGAAAAGCCATTTCTGTGTGAATTATGCAATAGAAGATTTCTAGTAAAAGGACGTTTATTACTTCATCTTCGAACACATACCAAAGAGAAACCTTTTGTTTGCGATTTTTGTGATAAAGCGTTCTCTCTAAAATATTACTTAAATGTGCATATTAAACATCATACCAAAGAATATTCTATATTTTGCAGAGTATGCAGAAAAGGATTTTCTCGAAAATATGATTTAAATGAACATTATCTTCGTGCCCACACCAACGAAAGGCCTTTCGTATGTAAAATATGCAGTGCGAGATTTAGCCTGAAATGTTATTTAGATCGGCATCTTCAAATCCATTTAACAGAAAAGCCATTTACTTGCGAAATGTGCAATAAAGGATTTAGTGTTAAATCTAGTTTATGTAGGCACTATCGTGTCCATACTAAGGAGAAACCTTTCACATGTGAAATATGCAATAAAGGATATTCTCACAAATTTAATTTAAATAAGCATTTACATGGACATGCTAAATAAAAATCATATATTTTTGTAGTATGTGGTAATTTTTTTCCATTTGATTCTATTTTATACAAACATGTTCATAACAATAGAAATAAGGAATCTTTTAATTGTGAATCAACATTTTTTTTGTGAAACATTGAATATAGTATAATAAGGTTTATAATAAAACAAAGAAGTTAGAGGAATATAGATATGAGATATTACATAGAAAGATTACTTTACATTCATGCCAAGAACTATATTGGAAAGTTGGCTTTTGGGTTAAAGAGTTTTTTCATAAGCTTAATACATGTTAAAATGTTGAATGTAAGACTGTTAATTAATAAAGGATTGTTTTAATGAATATTTGTGTTACCTGAATTGTAGCATAAAAATATGCACAATATTTCCTTATGATCTCATATCTGCATTTGCATCTTCTTATTGACATTTTTTACTGTTGTTTTTTAAATTTTCATAAACAATTAAGGAATATTTTAAGCAAAAATTTTCGAAATTGCCTCTGAAAGAAAGTTTGTTTAACACTATAACGGCCATAGCGGTCATATTGGCCGGTACCAAATAAATATATTTTGATTCAAACCAGAAATTTTTTCATAAAGTAATTTAAATATAAACCGAACAATGGAAGAATGTAGTGAGCATCATGGAATACCTAGTTGCAGTCAACTGAACTTCCAGGTTAGAGGTAATTTGACTTGCGAGGCAAAAATGAGCCGTGAGAAGTTTAAGAGTTAAAAATTAAATAAATGAAAATAAATAAAATTTTAAATGTAATAAAGAATTAATTGAGTATAACAATAATAGCAAAGAAAAAATAAAACAGAAAGAAAGATTCCATTAGGTAAACTGCACAGAAATGTGTTTAATAACTAAATTAAATAATTTTAAATAAAATTTATGGTATAAGAGATATTTTTATAAAACTTAAGTAAAATTTTTGGCCGTTCTAGTGTTAAAAATTTGTCATAGATAAAATATGCACACGCATAAGATGTTACTTCAATTTTCTAAATCTGTAGCATGGACAAGAATTCTTTCTTTTTAGGTGGTGGAAATAGGAGTGAGAACTGAGTAGGGATGATTTTATGTTGGACAATAGAAATAGGCTGAATGTGCTATTTATTACGTGAAAGTCTTATTTCATGCACTCTGTTCATTCAATTTTGTGTTTAAAATTTTGTATCTTTTCAAATTTAGACAAACAATATTTTATCAGGGGCTGTGTTAAATATTCATCATCTTTGAAAATTGCAAATAAAACTGAAAAGTGGCAATTAAATTTAATTTTTGAAAAATATTTATGCGAATGATTACCTCTGAGCCAATCGCTTAAGAATTCAGAACAAATGTCTGAAGATTCTTAAATTATTTTTAAATACACCGAAGAAATGGGGAAATTTGGAATCAAAGAAACTTTGAACATGAAATCAACTTCAGAAGATGATTTTCGTAGCAGTTTGAGTCCTATCTGTTAGCTATCCATAATTTGAATCTTCATAGCTTCCAGAATAACAATAGTTTTATAGTAACACTTCAGGGAATTCGCTAATGAGTTTCATTAGCCCTAAGTATCTGTTGGCTATTTCAGTCCTGATATATCTGTTTGTTAATTAGAAAAAAGTAATTGAAGTGTTCTATTTTTTTTAAATATTCTGTTATTGCTAATTAAATATCATAGTGTGAGCCAGGATAATGAAAAAAAAAACTTGATTCCTTAATCTTACTAACAACCACCACACACTGAGAAAATTTTTCTAATCTGTAACTTCTTCCTGTATTTAGAAGAGTAAATCCTATTTAATTTTACATTTAAAATTTTGCTGTCGTTTCATAATAACACTATGTTTTCTAAAGCTTCATTTGTCACACTTGGCCTAAGCCCTATTGTGTATGTCTGAATCTGGTCCTGAATATATCCAATTTTTTGTTATTTTAAAATATTTAATTGAACCATTCAAGTTTTTTTTATTACATTTTGTTACTGGTAACTAAATGTCCCAATCTGAGCCAGGATAATCCTATGTACTGTCTCACTTATTAAAATGATTTTCATCTTTATGTTTCGCAACAGCTAAAACCGTAATTAAATTGTTGTAATACATAATTTTTCCTTTTTTTATTTTCCTAAATGCCCCAATCTGAGTCAGGATAATCCAATGTACTGTCTCACTTGTTAAAATGATTTGTTTCTTTATGTTTCGCAACAGCTAAAACCGTAATTAAATTGTTGTAATATATAATTTTTCTTGCTTTTATTTTGCTAAATGCCCCAATCTGAGCCAGGATAATCCAATGTACTGTCTCACTTATTAAAATGATTTGCTTCTTTATGTTTCGCAACAGCTAAAACCGTAATTAAATTGTTGTAATATATAATTTTTCTTGCTTTTATTTTGCTAAATGCCCCAATCTGAGCCAGGATAATCCAATGTACTGTCTCACTTATTAAAATGATTTGCTTCTTTATGTTTCGCAACAGCTAAAACCGTAATTAAATTGTTGTAATATATAATTTTTCCTGTTTTTATTTTCCTAAATGCCCCAATCTGAGCCAGGATAATCCAATGCACTGTCTCACTTATTAAAATGATTTGCTTCTTTATGTTTCGCAACAGCTAAAACCATAATTAAATTGTTTTAATATATAATTTTTCCTGTTTTTATTTTCCTAAATGCCCCAGCCAGGATAATCCAATGTACTGTCTCACTTATTAAAATGATTTGATTCTTTATGTTTCGCAACAGCTAAAACCGTAATTAAATTGTTGTAATATATAATTTTTCCTGTTTACGAAAGTAAAAACTTTTCAATTTTCTAGGTCTCCTACTGTTCACTATTTTAAATACCAGTATTTGTGAAATAAAAATGTTTCAGGATAGGTTTTTACAACATTTACAACAAATATTAGATTCTGAGTAGGTGTCTACAAAATTTGTAAGAAAAATCTAAAAAGATTTTTCTTAGGGGAAAAAAAATGCTATTAAAAAAAGAACGTAGTGGGAAGTCTGAATTTTGCATTTAAATTTTTGTCATGTTTTCAAAACTTCATTTGCTATCATGAACTCCCTTACTGCTGATATCTAAATCCCACCCTTTTATACTTTTACACATATATACTTTTTGTTTTTATTTATTCTTACTAGTGTAAATACCCATCCTAGGACGGGTTAGTTAAAATTTCCCATTTCTTTTAATTTCTTTCCAAATTTTTAATGTATTATAGAAAAATATGCTGAGCAGGAGTTATTTGAGGTAGAAGAGATTTTTATTTAGGCTGGTATGTTTTCTCATATACATTTCAAATCGAAATTAAGTCTAACATGGCTTCATCTTATCTCGGATTGTTAAGATGGATGGGTTACTACCGGAATCGTTACACTGTGTTTTATTATATTTAGATGTACACGTAGTTGTCATGAAAATGGAGAAATTTTATTCCAATCTCATTTCATTGTAAATATGAAATTATTAATTGCAAACTTAATTATTCATACAAATTTTATAGTTTGCAAATTAATTAAGATACAAAAATGTAGTTTCAGATGAATGTGGAAAATTAAGCAGCATTTCCTCCCTCCTGCCACTAATAAATTTATGGAATGTTCTATTGCTATAATAATTATTAAAATTTATGAAAAAACTTACCTAATGATTTTAATTTCTAATCCTAACCCCTATTAAATTAGGATTAGAAATTTGAAAACGTTTTAAAGACTTCGATTAATAATTTTATAAGGATTATTTTCATAACATACCGTATTACAAATAGAAACTTTAATACTCATTTGTAATAATAGAGTTCGACACCAGACATGTGCTGTCTAGAATTTTGTTCAAGGCCATATTAACAATAATAATTTTGCTGTTTTTTAACATTATTCATAAATTAATCATTTAAACTTATTAATTTATTATAACAATACTATATTGCAACAGTTATGTTATTCTAGGAAAATGTTTTGTAAAAAAATCGTATGAAAGTCATTGTTTATTTCTACCAGCTTCTGTTTAATGGTTTGTTTACATTACCAAAATTACAACGATTTCGGAAATGGTTTGTCGATTACGCAAATCATTGAAATTTTTAATGTATTATAGAAAAATATGCTGAGCAGGAGTGATTTGAGGTAGAAGAGATTTTTATTTAGGCTGGTATGTTTTCTCATATACATTTCAAATCGAAATTAAGTCTAACATGGCTTCATCTTATCTCGGATTGTTAAGATGGATGGGTTACTACCGGAATCGTTACACTGTGTTTTATTATATTTAGATGTACACGTAGTTGTCATGAAAATGGAGAAATTTTATTCCAATCTCATTTCATTGTAAATATGAAATTATTAATTGCAAACTTAATTATTCATACAAATTTTATAGTTTGCAAATTAATTAAGATACAAAAATGTAGTTTCAGATGAATGTGGAAAATTAAGCAGCATTTCCTCCCTCCTGCCACTAATAAATTTATGGAATGTTCTATTGCTAGAATAATTAACAAAATTTATCATTTAAGTTTTATGAACCGTTGTAATCTACTAGAAATGTTTACAGATTTATAAAACTACTTATATAAATTATTATTTTCGAAAATTACTGAGCTCCGTAAACTTTTTTCTTTATATTGTTACAGTTTTGCAACAACAACGTTTCAGGGATTAAAAATATATAAATTTTGCTACGCTTGCAAAAGTATATAAACTATTAAAATGTACTTGATTAATTTTAACACAATTATTAAAATTGGTAAAGAAATCATAAGAGTTGTAATTTTCCAACTGGACAAAAAAGTCTGTGCCAGGATTCGAATCTGGGATTTCTTGGCTGAAGCTGCCAATGCTCTACCAACTGAGCCATCCGGGTCGAATCTGGAGGACCTAATTCATCCAGTTAGCCTTATTGATCATAGAATCTGGTCCGATATCTGAATCTGCTCAACAGAATAAATCGCAGGTAATTCGGAACTCCAGTAAATGCTGAATACATGATTACACTTGATTAATTTTAACACAATTATTAAAATTGGTAAAGAAATCATATGAGTTGTAATTTTCCAACTGGACAAAAAATGTCCAGGCCAGGATTCGAACCTAGGATCTCTTGGCTGAAGCTGCAAATGCTCTACCAACTGCGCTATCGCGGTCGAATCTGGAGGACCTTATTCATCCAACGTCCACTGGAGTTCCAAATTACCCGCGATTTATTCTGTTGAGCTGATTCAGATATCAGACCAGATTCTATGATCAATAAGGTTAACTGGGTGAACTAGGTCTTCCAGATTCGACCCAGATGGCTCAGTTGGTAAAGCATTGGCAGCTTCAGCCAAGAGATCCCAGGTTTGAATCCTGGCTTGGACATTTTTCGTTCAGTTGGAAAATTACAACTCGTATGATTTCTTTACCAATTTTACCAATTGTGTTAAAATTAATCAAGTGTAATTATGTATCCAACATTTGAGTTCCAAATTACCTGCGATTTATTCTATTGAGCTGATTCAGATACCAGACCAGATGCTATGATCAATAAGGATAACTGGATGAATTAGGTCTTCCAGATTCGACCGGGATGACTCAGTTGGTAGAGCATTGGCAGCTTCAGCCAAGAGGTCTCAGGTTCGAATCCTGAACCGGACATTTTTCGTCCAGTTGGAAAATTACAACTCATATTAAAAAGTATGTTCAAAGTAGTAACCGTTTACAGTATGTCATGTATTCCAATTTTTTGGGTGATTTTGTAAATGAACTGCAAAGACTAGGAAATACATTTTCAATAACCTAATGAATCCTTTAATAAAATATCTAATTAAAAAAATATATATATTATTTGTCCAATAATTCATAAAGTGGAAGCCTAGGTAATCGAAAGGGAGCATGCTCAATCTCATATCAGAAAGAGGTATCTACTAAATGCAAAAGATAAATTTGAAAAAACCATAAGAATAAAACATGGTTACAAAAGCCTGTAAAATTGTGCATTTTAAATTTTAATGGTATTTTTAAAAAGTTTTTCCCTTTGCATTTTGCTCATTTATAGCATGTTTTTACGTTCATCATAGTCGGAGATTGAATGGATGGCAAACATTTAAATGCAAACATACTAATCTAGGAGGTATAAACAATTTTACATACTTTTGTTTAACGTAACTTGGTTCATCTATTTAAAGTTAGAATTTTGTAATCGATTTTTCAATCACTTCCTTATATGCTAGAATTATGACAAAAAATATGTACACAGGTGTCCGTCCGATGACAGTGGAATATTTTAATATTTTTAGAACTTAATTGTGATCTAATATATTAATTTTAAGGCACTTTTCTATAAGCCTGGTGCAGGTGATCAGTCGCCCAATCTTATTTATTTTTACAACTGTATACGATCAGGCAACTTCAACTTTCCTTGATTTCAAACCTTTCCTTTTCCTTGTTCTGTGGTTTGTTATGCAATAGATTGTTTTTGTACTGATGATGCCTTGCGTGTCGCTTGGCGAAACGTCTACTATTTTGTATTTTTAACTGTTTTTAAGTATATATTTTTTTATAAATTTTTATTTTATGTGTACTCATGTCTGTCTTAAATTATTTTAATTGGTGTTTTTAATATTTTTCACATTCAGACGTTAAAATGTATACATTTTGCAAACTGTATACGAGTTACAACAAAAATGGAGTTATGCGCTAAACCACGCTCTCTAAAAAATTCCAATTAGCTATGAAACTCACAATCAAGAAATATTTGAAATACTAAAATGTACAGAATAAAATGCAAATAAAAAACAATAAAAACATTGTGCTCTCAGTTTCTCAAAGTGATATCATATAATCTAAACCTTTACGTTATACCTACTAGTTACGTTATAGTTACTAGCGTGCCTAAACTAATCTTTACTTTTAATCTAAACCTTCAGTTTTTGATCTTACTAAGTCAATCAATAAATAAGCTGACAATTGTCGCAACCGCAGTGGATTCAGTCTCAGGAGTCGTAACCAGTGTTGAATTCAGGGGGTAACCTGGAGGGGACATCCCCCTTGGAGCCACAGAAATCCCTCCCGGAGAAAAGTGTCTGAATTCAACACTGATCGTAACATCCCACAATCAAAGCGAAATGAACGGTATCTAGATAATAAATAATACCCTAATTACAGCGGCTGTCATCCGTAATTGAGGTATTGTTCATTTAACTTGTTTTCGTTTTGCAGATGACAGTGAAAAATAAATGTGTTCTAAATTATAACTCCCTATAAGATTTATGCATTTGATATCGGTTGTGCAAGTCTATAAATAAACAACAGACCCTAAATTGAACATTTTCAATGGCGTTTGTAATATACTTGAATTGTATCCTGTAAGTCCTATCTAATTGTTTATCTGCCTGAAAATATTCTGGCATTATCTTTCTTACAAGGGCACCGCCAAACATGATGCGCACAGATTTTGATGATTTTAAAGTATGGTGTAGGGGTCATACCCCTAACTATTCAGGTCAAAGATTTCCTTCAAATGGGATTTAGATTTCGAGAAATTTCGGGTTAAAGTTCAGCATGCGTTTCAAAAACCCACTAGTTTGCATTCTTGAACAAGGTCTCCGTGGTGTACAGCTAGCGCTCGCGATTTGAGAGCCGGAGATGAGGGTTCTGTCCTCGCCTGTGACTTTTACCTTTTTTTAATAAATTTTATATATTTGTCGCATTGTAAGTTTTATGCAGAGTTATGAATTCTGCTTCTTTGAATTTTTTGATATTTTCCAAATAAATGCCATTTACATTTTCGAATTTTTCTTGAAAATTTACATTTTTTTTTTGTGTGTGCAGTTTTGAAATTAATATTTCTATTGACGAAATTCCAAACAAATTTATGTCTAGATTTTGTTTATTTTTATTTTTTATAATTATTATTTACCCTTTATATTTTAATAACCGTTTTAAAATAATACCTTTTTTAACTTTATGAAATTTTAAATGAAAATTTATATATTTATTTTATAATTTATACAAAATATTTTTTATTTCAAATCTTTTAAAGGTATGTATGATTAGGTAATTCCAACAACATATCTTGAAAGGAGTAATAAAATATTAAAGCAATAAAGCTTATATCCAAGTTTTAGCCAGTTATATACATATTTTTTATGTTATTTAAATACATTCAACTGTAAAGTTCAAACTCAACATCATTTTTGATTTGCACAAATAAAAAATAATATAGTACAATAATTTTTTTTTCATTCTAACAAGTCGATGCCATACAGAAAAATTCATCTAGAAAAGAAAAATCGTTTGTTAATTACAATACATATAAAAAATATCTGAAAAAAAAATCGTCTGCAATGACTTTTACGGTAATATCAGAATAAATAAAATTTTATTTTTATCCATTTCGGTTAGCTTCCTTTGCAGACATTTACCAAGTTTGAAATAATTTCTTTTTCAAATTTAATGCATTTTTTAATATATTTATCACAATTTAAGTATTTAAAGAATATATAATATGCTAATTTATATATTCTTCCCATATTGTTAAAACAATTTACGTAAAGAATATATTTAAAGGCGATTTTTAATGCGGAATTTGTTTAGAATATTTTTGCGATATGTATCACACAATTAGTTCAATCTATACTAATATTATAAAGGAGTAAAGATTGTTTGTTTGTTTGTAGGGGGTAATATCTGGAACTACCGAACCGATTTCAAAAGTGATGGTGGCAAATTGATGGTAACAACCCCTGCTCCAACATAGGCTATATTTTATGTCGGTGCCACTACCCCAGGGGGGTGCAGGAGCGAAAAACGTTCTAAAATTGCGATCTGTTCTATACTGAAGCAGCTTGAAATTTGAAATTTGGCGTTGTAGTTACTTATAAGATATAAATGCTCTCTAAGAACAACAACAAAAAAAAAAAAAAAAAAAAAAAAAAAAAAAAAAAAAAATCGAAATTAAAAAGGGTGAAATGGGCGAAAAGCGTTCTAAAAGCATTCTAAATTACAGTTTCTATGGAATCTCTAGAACTACCGAACCGATTTGAAATTTGGCGTTGTAGTTACTTATAAGATGTAAATGCTCTCTAAGAACAAAATTTAAAAAAAAAATCGAAATTTAAAAGGGTGAAATGAGCGAAACGCGTTCTAAAAACATTGTAAATTACAATTTCTATAGAATCTCTAGAACTACCGAACCGATTTGAAATTTGGCGTTGTAGATACTTATAAGATGTAAATGCTCTCCAAGAACAAAATTTAAAAAAATTCGAAATTTAAAAGGGTGAAATGAGCGAAAAGCGTTCTAAAAACATTCTAAATTACAATTTCTATGGAATCTCTAGAACTACCGAACCGATTTGAAATTTGGCGTTGTAGATACTTATAAGATGTAAATGCTCTCCAAGAACAAAATTAAAAAAAATTCGAAATTTAAAAGGGTGAAATGAGCGAAAAGCGTTCTAAAAACATTCTAAATTACAATTTCTATGGAATCTCTAGAACTACTGAACCGATTTGAAATTTGGCGTTGTAGTTACTTATAAGATGTAAATGCTCTCTAAGAACAAAATAAAAAAAAATCTAAATTTAAAAGGGTGAAATGAGCGAAAAGCGTTCTAAAAACATTCTAAATTACAATTTCTATGGAATCTCTAGAACTATCGAACCGATTTGAAATTTGGCGTTGTAGATATTTATAAGATGTAAATGCTCTCCAAGAACAAAATTAAAAAAAATTCGAAATTTAAAAGGGTGAAATGAGCGAAAAGCGTTCTAAAAACATTCTAAATTACAATTGCTATGGAATCTCTAGAACTACCGAACCGATTTGAAATTTGGCGTTGTAGTTACTTATAAGGTGTAAATGCTTTCTAAGAACAACAACAAAAAAAAAAATCTAAATTTAGACGGGTGAAATGAGCGAAAAGCATTCTAAAAACATTCTAAATTACAATTTCTATGGAATCTCTAGAACTACCGAACCGATTTCAAAAGTGATGGTGGCAAATTGATGGTGACAACCCCTGCTTCAACATAGGCTATATTTTATGTCGGTGTCATTAACCCCAGATAGGGGGTGCAGGAGCGAAAAACGTTCTAAAATTGCAATTTTTTTGTATGCTGAAGGAGCTAGAAATATGAAATTTGGCATTGTAATTACTTATAAGATGTAAATGCTCTCTAAAAACAAAATAAAAAAAATTCGAAATTTAAAAGGGCGAAATGAGCGAAAAGCGTTCTAAAAACATTCTAAATTACCATTTCTATGGAATCTCTAGAACAACCGAACCGATTTCAAAAGTGATGGTGGCAAATTGGTGGTTACAATCCCTGCTCCAACAGTCTCTTTAATAAAAAACTATGCGTTTCTGACGACTGGGTGTTTCGCTAATTGTTGCCACAGATTAATCTCGGAAAATGAAACATTTGAAGTTACTGAAAAAAAATAGTAGCTCGAAAAGTATTTGTCAGAAAATCGTTAGGCAAACTGCGTTTGAAAGGTAAAAAATTGTATTTTTCTTGATATAAATTTCAAATCTAATGATTATGCCATTTTTCAAATATTGAATTTGAAAAATTACCCAATTTCACAATGGAGTATCATAGCGAAACCTTCATGCGTAAAAAGATAATAAGGGCGACGTGTCCTGGCGTGTATATTGGCTATAGCACGAGTCACAAATTATAGTAGCCTTATTATTCTGTTAAAATATAAAAGTGAATTATGAAATGTCAATATTTTTTTGGATTAAAAGTTCGTTATAAGAATTTGACAAGCGTAGCGGGCGTAGTTTGCTAGTATTTAATAAACTAAAAAAGTCGATGTCGGTGATGATAAATATTTTAGTATTTCAGCAGTTAACATATTTCAATATATTTAGAACAAATCAAATATTAAAAGGATATATTATTTTGTTAAATTTTCTTAATCATTTAATTTAAAAAAAAATGCATTATTTCATAAATACGATAACTAAATAAGTAAATATACATTAATGTAAACAATAATCATTTTAAAAAGACGAGATATCAAGACATAAATTAGTTTGGATTTTCGTCAACAGAAATATTCGAATAAAAATTGCGCAAAAACTATAAATTTTCACGAAATTTTCGAAAATGTAAATAGAATTTATTAGGAAAATATCAAAAAGTTCAAAGATGCAGAATTCATAATTCTGAATAAAACTTACAACGCGACAAATATATAAAATTTATTAAAAAAAGGTAAAAGTCACAGGCGAGGACAGAACCTTCATCTCCGGCTCTCAAATCGCGAGCGCTAGCTCTGCACCACGGAGACCTTGTTCAAGATCGCGAACTAATGGGTATTTGAAATGCATGCTGAACTTTAACCCAAAATTTCTCGAAAACTAAAGCCCATTTGAAGTAAACCTTTGACGTGAATAGTTAGGGGTATGACCCCTACAACATACTTTAAAATCATCAAAATCTGTGCGCATCATGTTTGGCGGTCCCCTTGTTAGTATGTTCAATGGTTTTCCGTTGTAAGGGTATACTGGCACCCTTTCCGGAATCGAGGTTCACTGCACTCTTCCATAATCGTTTTTTCCCATAATGCGGAGGGGACATTTCGTTATGATTATTGTCCCTAGTGACTCAGTCAAAAATCATTGCGATTTCATGTGAAATAAAATTTCATTTAATTCCTATCTAAAGTTTGTTTCCAAAAATCACTATAATATTGGATTTTCAAAAGGGTCCGTGCTTAAATAAAATAAATGGGAGCGTCTTTAAAAAAGTGGAAACCTGTATGAATGAGCTACCAGGTGAACATTTCATGATGATTATTGTCCTTAGTGACTCTGTAAAAAATCATTGAGATTTCATGTGAAATAAAATTTCATTTAATTCCTATCTAAAGTTTGTTTCCAAAAGTCACTATAATATTGGATTTTCAAAAGGGTCCGTGCTTAAATAAATTGGAGCGTCTTTAAAAAAAGTGGAAACCTGTATGGGGGAGCTACCAGGCGAACAAACTGAATTCTTGCTCACTTTTCAAGTAACATAATAAAACTTTACAGAGATTGAAATAGTGTAAAGTCATTGAAATACATTTCACTCAGTAAATATCCATATGCTGTAATGTATTCTATATCTTTTATGTAACCCTGTATGTGAATTGTAAGTGCTACAAAGCCGCTTTACAATAATGAACTTACTGGGGTCGACTGCAGTAACGTATGTTAATATTGTGTGTATGTGATCATTTTGATGAGAATTAGGGTATTTAGTTTTTCTTTTTAGCTCCATGTTAAGTATTGGATAGGGATAGGAATCCAATATACTTTAAACTGATGTAAATAAAAAACTAATTAATATTTTTACATGACACTTTAAGGTTTTGAACTACTTATAAAAACAAATAAAATGCAGTAAACCACATAAAAATCCGATATTTATGTTTTCTGTAGCATTGTCAATAGATTTGGGCTAAAAAAAAATAAAAAAAGGCATTAAAAGTGCATTTTAAAAATCACATTTACTAAAAACCTATTTGTCGTATTTAGTCAGTTACATTACTTAGTCAGTTGTCATAGTCAAATTCCATAGAAAGAAGAATTTTGTTTCTAGGACAAATAAGAATGCGAACTATAGAAGTGTGAAAACTACATTTTGTTCTGTCCGCAAAATATAAACTAGACAGAGTACTTAAGTAAACCTTCTAAAATCGTTTACTGCAAAGTTGGCGGAAATTCCTTTTGTTTACGGTTTATTGCATTGTTGTTTCTTTTGTTTGGCGTGAAACTTTGTCGAGTTTTGATGGTACTACATTTAGAATATAAATACTAATAAATATTTGATGGAATATGACCGTATACTACGAATGGGCAAGGGATAATAAATTGTTTTTTGCATAAATTCAGTTGTTTTCTAAAAGTAGATAAATAAAGGATTTTTCATTATATATATATATTTTTCAATTTTTACTGATACATTTATTCCCCTTGGAAGAATCATCAGAACAAACCTATTTAAAAATAATAATAACAGTTATCAAAACTGTGGTAGACGCTCCAAAGCCTACACATAGACGTACGGTAAACTGTTTTGTGGGAAGTCGGTTAATCGAAAATGACAATTTGTGAGAAATATCTTATGATCCTGCTACTTTTAAAAAAAAGGTGAAATCCAGCTTACTATATTGCCGATATTTTTCTGAATTTTCACGATATTAAACTGGCCTTTTTTATATGAGTTGCCTTATAATAGTTGAATGATAAGTTATGGAAAAAAATTATCTTTTGTGTATGCACAGCTAAAAATTATGTTGATAGTTATGTCGTCTGTTTCTGACTAGATTGAGTGAGATTTTAAATGATACAGTCACTTTGTAACGGATCTTAAATGTGTTAACTGTGTGATACTTCTACTATTGTGCTTACTTTTTGTTACATAAATACTGTATTATTCAGTGTGCCCATCCCTCCTCTCACAATTTATTTAAAAATCTGGGTGTGGTAGATACAAATAGGTGTTTAGGATTAATATGATCTTTGTATGTATTACCACTGGTCATTGCATGACACTTCTGGAGTCAGATCTGTTCTTAAGAATGTGCGACAGGTGAGGTTACAAAGAACTTTGTGTTTGGAAAAAAAATATTGTTTTGTTATTACGTAATGTAAAATATCCAATTATTTACCAATTCCACTATGGAAGGATCAGGGTCCATGGCCCATGAAATAAGACTAAAACTCGATTTTGTTATACTGACTTAATTATTTGACTTTTTAATATTAGAAGGTTTATCCTGTACGATTTCAACAACAGTTTTTGCATTTTGTTCGGATTTATATGACTTACACAATCTCAAAGTTCGTATTATTCGTAGTTTTGGATGAAAAAAAGCAATTTCTCCTAACTTTACCTCAATTATTTTTATTAACGCAATCGTGCAACACTTTCTTCTTTGCATATATTATAAAATACATCAAAATGTACAATATATATGTAAAAATAAGTGTTTTGCAAAGCTGCGCTCATAGTAAAATATTAAAAAATGTATTAAAAATTGAGGTAAAATTAGGAGAAATTGCGTATTTTTCATCAAAAACTACGAATAATACGAACTTTGAGCTTGTGTAAATTATATAAATCCGAACAAAATGCAAAAACTATTGTTTAAATCGTAGAGGATAAACCTTCTAATATTAAAAAGTGAAATAATTAAGTCAGTATAAGAAAATAGAATTTTAGTCTTGTTTCATTGGCCAAAAACACGGCTTATGGACCCTGATCATTTGTATATTTAAGCTTTTTTCTGTGTAAATTGGGCTAAATATTATATTCATATAATGATTTACAGTGTGCAGGTGCATGAAATCAGAACACATTCTTCCTAGGCTGTACTTTACTATAGTTATTATAATCTATAGGCTCTTGTACAGTGGAGGCTGGTGGACAAAAAGTTTCAACAGCTGCATGAACATGAATTGTTAAGATACCAGTACTGTGAATGATTCTGAAAATGTCCCCTATTATTTTAATGATTATTTCTAGTATAACATATATTTATTTTCTGGTAAAATAACTTTACCATTAAGTTGTATATTTAATCAAGTTTATTTTTTAACTGTACAAATATTCTTGTTGATACGCATTTATATGTCATATGAATTTTTTTTAATAATGATCACATCGTGGGGTGAGGGAAGACGGATCAACTACTTTTGAAGGAAAGGGCCTTGCAAAATTTCTTGCATCCGGTCTTGCTATTGATAGAGACAGTTCTGGTTGGGCGGCTATTTTTTAGTTAATTTTATGAAACTTCAAAGCCACATAACATTGTGAATATTGTGTAATTTTAATGATTGCTGTTAGATTTCAATTGGACAAAATAAAGTTAAACAATTATGTAGTGTACACCAACAAATTTAATATTTGAAAATTTTCATAATAAAGAATGCTCATATTTTCATCTATTTCAGGTATAAATGAAATTTCTTGGAATTTGGAGGAATAAGTTGAATTGTCTGGAGTTATGGAGAGCTGAGAATGCCTGAAAACTATATATTAATTTTTATTTCTATATGAAATCCTATGAAAAATATCCAATATTTGAGTCTTATTTGTGAATATTATTTCATTTTGTGCAAGATCTGAAAATATTAAAAAAATTATTCAAGTTGCTTTTATTATGATTGCCAGTTTTATGCAGAAAAATTCTTTTTGCAACTGATAAAAATGATCAATTTTTTAAGAATCAATTTTCGTACCTTCACCATTTTTTGCCTAAGTTGTAAGTAAAGTACTTCTACAAAAGGTCTTTTACTTTGAGAGATGTGCAGTGAATGAATCTTATATTAAATTAATTTTAAATGAATGGTACCCCATTCACATGAAATAGAGCTTTTTGTGAGTATAGAATTATAGTAAAGATTTTTTTTTTTTTTTAACATTTGACTTGAAACTGTACAGAAACTGTTTACTAATGGTCTGTGACAGTTTCTTTAAATTTTGTTTTTAAGTATGCATTGATATATTCATATAATCTCCAAACTGCTGATATTTGACTTATTCATTTGAAAATTTTCTTGCAAGTCTGATTAGAATTAGCCTCGGTATTTGTGATATATGCACTACAGGATTTTCTCTGAAACATGATATGCGTCAAAACATGCATACTCATACCAAAATAAAACATTTTATTTGTGAGGTATGCAATAAAGAATTTTCTTGCAAATCGAATTTAAATCAACACATGATTACTCATTCTACAGAAAAGCCATTTTTTTGCGAATTATGCAATAAAAGATTTTCCAGAAAACATGATTTAAAACCACACATGCGTTTTCATACCCAAGAAAAACCTTTCATTTGTGAGATCTGTAATAACAAATTTGCTCTGGCAGCATATTTAAAACAACACATGCGTACGCATACCAAAGAAAAGCCCTTTATTTGCGAGATCTGCAATACAGCATTTTGTGTGAAAAAAAGTTTACAAAGTCACCTACATACTCATACCAAAGAAAAGCCATTTATTTGTGAAATCTGCAACAAGGGATTTTCTGTACAATATGACTTGAATAAGCATAAGCTTATTCATACAGGTGGTAGATCAAAGACTTTTATTTGTGAAATATGCAAGAAAAGCTTTTATCGAAAAGCCAACTTAGACACGCACACATTAATTCATACCAAAGAAAAGCCATTTCTCTGTGAAATATGCGATAGAAGATTTCTTGTAAAAGGACATTTATTAGTTCATCTTCGTACACATACCAAAGAGAAACCTTTTGTATGCGATCTTTGTAATAAAGCGTTCTCTCTGAAATATTACTTAAATGTGCATCGTAAGAATCATACCAAAGAGTACTCTATTTTCTGTAGAGTATGCAGAAAAGGATATTCTCGTAAATGTGATTTAAATCAGCATTTTCTTCGTGCCCACATCAACGAGAGGCCTTTTGTTTGTAAAATATGCTGTGCAGGATTTTGTCAGAAATATGCTTTTAACATTCATCTTCAAATTCATTCAACTGAAAAGCCATTTACTTGTGAAATGTGCAATAAAGGATTTAGCTATAAATCTAGTTTATATAGGCACTATCGTGTCCATACTAAGGAAAAACCTTTCACGTGTGAAATATGCAATAAAGGATATTCTCACAAATCTGAGTTAAATAAGCATTTGCATGGACATGCTAAGTAAAAATCATTTATTTGTGAAGTGTGTGGTAATTTTTTTTCATTTAAATATACTGTATACTAACATTTTCATAATAGCAGAAATAAGGATTCTTTTAATTGGGAATAAAACTTTTCTGTGAAACGTAGAATATTAGTATTTATAATTAAACAAGAGACTTCAAAGAATATTGATATAAAAAATTACATAGAAAGAAACTTACATTCAAGTGAATAACTATATAGAAAAGTAAACGTTTGGGCTAAAGCAGAGGTTCCCAAAGTGTGCTCCGCGGAGCCCTTGGGACTCCGCCTAAACATTTCAGGGGCTCCGCGGCGTTCCAGGGAAATAAACAAAACATGAAATAAATTAGCATATTGCAAGAGATTTTTTTTTCGAAAGTATGTAAAAATTTTGTGTGTGTGTGTGTGTCAAAAATAAATACATCTATCACTGTGTGGAAAAATACTATAATATATATTTTAAAATTATATACAAATTTGCATTATACATATATCTATTTTCTAAATAATATTTTTGGTTTGAACAATTTTTTTTATGTTTCTGCATTTAATGCGTTTTTAAAATTGGATTCAAAATAAGCTACAAGAAATAGTATTCTGAATGGAATGAGCAAAGGCGCGACAGTGGTGTTATATCTGCTTGGAGACCACTGACCAGGCCCCTACCTACCGGGATTCGACCCAGTTTGACGGGTTTGAGTGCCTGGTCATTGGGGCGAAATTCGCCTGATCGCCCTATTGGGGCGGTCCACAAAGACAAGTACCCAGTTCGGCCAATCAACTGAGTCCGGATTTTTCTGTGTTGTTCACTCCTAAATTTAAATGTTCTGAGATCTGACGCCGCACACCACGTACTCGTCATGACAGTTGAAATGGGGCTGGACAATTTAGTGCCGAAACGTTGGTACTGAACTTAGCTTGAAAAAGGGGAGAGAATTTTGAGGGAAACTAAATAAAGAAATTAACTAGATAATGAAACCACTGAAATGAAAATATAATCAGCCAATAGCTAAGTCGTACCATCGGGGAAAATTTTTGGGCCGAGTTGCAAGGCAGACGAAAACGCTGCGGGGGCTGACGGGACTGCGCCTTTCTACCGTACCCCACCTGGTAAAAACTGGCTCCGTGGGCTGTCCCATTAGAGCGGGTCCGGTAGCTTTTGCGGACAATGTCCAATTGCACCTAATAAAGAGGCGAACAGTCAAAAATAAAATGAATAAAAAAACTGCTGCTAAAAAAAAAACCCTTGTGCTACCAGTTGGGGCCGGCCATTGGCTCGTCCCAACCGGCAGCACGAGGAACTGCAAGGGGAACCTGGAAGAGAAGAATGTTACATTTTAAACTGAACTTATTCTGAATTACACTTTAACTACATTATTGAAATTAATTTACTTTTATTGTGCTAATTGACTTGGCTACCCGTCCATTGGGCCCATGAAAGGTTGTTAAATAATTAACAATTTGTAATTTAAAATATGTGTGTTATATCTGCTTGCCGAACAAAAGGGAGAAACGTTTTGTTCTTTGTAGCTCCTGCTATTCATGTGTTTATTCTTAGTTATTTTTTTTGCTTAGTAACCAGGTTCTAACTTCCTAATGAGGTAAGTGTATCTTACATTATTTTTCTTTCGCTTCATTCTTATGAGATCTTTAAAATGTGGTATTTTATACTCCATTACTTGCTATATTTATGTTACTTGCTATATTTATGTTACTTGCTATATTTATGAAATGTGTTAGTTAAGCTATGATTGTTTCAGTGATAGATTTATAATTGGTTTTAGCTTTTTGTTAATATTTTAATTTAAATGGTTTAATCTCAAATTTCATGTTCTATTTCAGTTTAAAATTCAAAACTGCTTCAAGTTTTTTTAATCTGTTTAGTTTTTCAAAAGTTGTAATTAATTTTGACACCTTTTTCACGAAAATGGAACATATGTATTTACGAAATACATATGTATACGTTGTGTATTTAGTTTTTTTTTCTTTTTTTAACTTTAATTCCTTTAATCTGTTTATTTTATTTTTATTAATTCTTAGTTATTTAAATTTTCTGTGCTGTTTTACATAATTGTACTTAATTTTTTAAGCAATGTATGTTGCTGAAAACGCATTTTTTTAAACATCTTGTATTACTTAACAACCCCTCTTTAAAATTTTGTTTTAATTGGTCTCGGCATTGGCTAAGATTCTTATGTTATGATGCCACATTTTCCTATCAGAAATAAGGCTGTAGCAATTAAAAAATATATATTGGTTCTTTATATTTGTCATCACACTACCAATATAATCCTTTGCTCAGATGCACTGCTTGCTTAGACTTTTCGTCAATGAGTACCCGCCCTGATATGAATTTAACCCTACCTTTTTAACCGTATACCTATTTTGAGGCAAAAACAATGGTGAAAGAAAGTTTCTTTCAAACCTATAATTAATAGTTAAATACTTCAAATAAAATATCCAAAAAAGTGAACGATGCTGCGCCTAACAATACAGGTTATAGATTTTGCACCGCCCACTTAAACACTAAAACGATGATCTGCTTCTAAACATATATATTTTTTAAATGGTTCAAAAGAAGCTCAGAGGTTATTCGTTTTCGTTGACTGTTTAGAAGTACTAGAAACGTAAATAAGAGCGAAAAACGAAACCGTAATCGCATGATTCTATTACGGGTGGGCGGGACTAGCGAAAACGTGTTATATAATTAGTCATGGGTGACTGGGCCTACGCAGTTTCTTTCTTTTCGAGAGTGGCCTATTGGGATTATACAGAAATCTCTTTGCAAATGAAAACTGGACAATAGGGTGGTCCTTATTTTTGAAGTTTTAAAATTCATTGCTCTCACATTCTAAATTTGTTCCATTATATCTAAAAATAATTCTTGTAAAATTTAATCACTAAAAACTAATATTTTTAGGTAGCTCAAAGTTTCATAATTTGGGGTGATTTTGTTGTTTTCTTCTCCTTTTACTTGAAAAAATATATCTAATCCCAGTAGTAATAAAATTATTTCAATGTATTAAAAAGTCACTTATGTACACTATCAAATACATAAAACATTTGTAAATGTAATTATTAAGTTAATTATCTAAAAGTAATTCATTGATATAAAGATAATAAATGTCTGAAATTATTTGAAGAATGAAAACTGTTAAAGAAGAACAAAGGAAACTAAAAAAGTATGCATTTTCTTCAAAATTAGATAACTTATTTCATATTGCTCATGCCAATGCATTAAATTTAATCAAAATAGCTGAAGATAGAAATTCCTTGCTAACAGAGCAAGAAGATGGCAGACAAGCATCAATGATTGGTACTGACATGAATAAATCTCTTGCGGAAGGAATTGATTTCTTCTTTGGAATTGATTTATTATCTTCTGAAGAAAAGATAAGAAAAAATGAAATGTTCACAGGAGAAAGAAACAAAAATAGCAATACTTGAATCTTTTACATATAGCTCAAATAAAGAAGATAGAAATGAATGAAAATGAACAACACAATCAGGAAATAAAACTGTTAGAGGATGCAGTTTCAGATCCTGGTCCATCCAAAGCTAAGAGAGGGCAGGGCGTATGGATATTATAACTCCAGATTTAGCAACAGATCTAGACAGGAGAAAAGTATTAGACATGTATTAAAGAAGTCAGTCTGGTTGAAAAAGAATTGTTCATAGAATTAAACAATCATAAAAATAAATAAAAACGGCTAAAAAGAAGTGTTCCTCTCATTGTCCATAGAAATGGGAAACTTTTACCAGAATTAATTGGTAAAGAGAAAATAGATAAACTATCAATTATAATTTCCAGAAAAGGAGTTTCTCTGATGCTCTCAGTTGCTAAACTTCTTTCTGCAACAGGCAAAGCACAAGACTTGCAATTTATAAAGTTCTGAATGAATGGGATATTGCAGATAAAGTGATTGGAATGAGCATTGATACCACTTAAGCAAATACTGGAAATAATAATGGTGCTTGTGTTCTTTTAGAAGAAAAACTTGAGAAGAAACTCTTTTTTTTTGTCTGCTGTCATCATATTATGGAAATTATTGGAAAAGTATTAAATAATTCGTTGTGAACTTTGTCATCAAGTCCAGAAGTACCTTTATTCAAACGTTTCCAAGGGTACTGGGGAATTCTAGATGGAGACAAATGTGAAACAGGTTTGAAAGATAATATTGGAGTTCTTGTACAAAATGTAAACGATGAAATTTTGGAGTTTGCCACTAGAAAAGAATCATGATCAGCATCTGGACCAAGAGATGATTATCAAGAATTTGCAGAACTTGTTATTAATTTCCTTTGAGGAATACCTGTCTTTTTATGCTTCTTTATAATTCTTTTTATGCTTCCCCGGGCAATGCATCGTGCTCCTTGGATGGCTAAGACAGGGCATGAAATTTCAGTTGAAAAGGTACTACCCAGACTAAATGTTTTGCTCGCCACTATTTTACATTAATTCAGACAGTAACGTAAGCCACCACACCTGCCCAGAAAATGAACTATTTATGACAAACTGAGTTGAATTAAACCATTGTTAGAAGGAGCTGTCTATTAAATCCAAAATATTTTACATTCATGAAAAATATGAACAATTTTTAAATTGGTAAAAATTCGAAAAAAGCGAATAATTTTTACCGTGTTTCAAGCAGCTGAGCTTAGGTGGCGAAACCCGATTCACTTCGCGCAGGAGTGAAGAGCGATCAGATTCGGCCTCGGAAGTGAAAAAAGCAATCCTTGGCGCTTGCACGGTGCGAAAGCGGAGGAACGAATGCAGATGGGGGAGGGGAGTTCTTTCTTCCGTAGGAGAGAAATGGAAGTGGTTGGCGCCACATTTTTTCTTCTTTTGTAAGGTAAATTCTGTCGCTTGATTTTAAACACTTCCGCGTGTCGCTAGATTGAGGCACGATATTCTGAGCGTATACAGTTTGATTTGAAGCACAATATTTCAAAAGACGAAACTTACTCGCCAACCTTAAATATTTGCTCGCCAATGACAAGCTGGCAGGCGGTAATTTCGTGCCCTGGTCTAAGATAATATATTCTTTGAAGATATTCATCCCCAATTCATTCTTACCAAAAAGGAAGAAAGAGGTCTTCGTGATGTTCGTGTTTTTAGAGTGAGTGTATTTTAAAGTTTGTATTAGAGCTTCAATAACGGAAACCTCACCAAGCAATGACTTTCAGTTAATGAATATTTTATCAGAGTATTCAAGAATATATGAAGAAATTTTCAAAGCATCTATAATATTTGTTAGATCTTTCTTGACTGTCTATTTTCGATAGCTATGTACTTGTATTAGAATCCCGAGAAGAAGATAACTGTTTCCCTTAAACATTTTCCTGAAAAGAAGTTGGAAGATTTTATTACTAAAGAATCTTTCAAGCTGTTCAAAGAAATGAATTTACCCCCAAGGATTCTTTCAAGTAGACACTGAACATTGGAACACTAATTCTGATTATAGGATTGCATTAGAAATGATCTGTTAAAGTGGTAAATGATCATGCTGGGAGAGGTATTGCTTTGATCAAAGAATACACTAGAATCCTTGCACGAAATGAACCTCAGTTTTAGCTATTTGTGAATATTGTGGAGGAACACTGGAAAGCTTATCCTTGCTGCAGAAAAATGGACTTAACAAATTAATCTAATTACTAATACTTTCATACTTTAAACTTTTTATATGCTTAATACTGTGGTTTTATGTTATATAAAATATGAAAATAATTTATTATTTTAATAAAAATTATCATTTTGTCTTAGTTTTCTTTTGTCAATAACACAATGTTTTTTAGTGTAATCGTCAAACTTCAGCAATCTTGAGCTACCTCTAAATGTATTTCTTTTACATTCAAACTTTTCCTACTTTGTTTTTTGAGGGTGAGACAGAAGAAAATTTTAAAAAGTTAAAATCAATCATATAAGGACCACCCTACTGGACAACTTACCCTTTTTTCTGTGTGTGTGTGGTTTTTGCCATAAATAATAATGGTTTCACGTAAGCCCCAATGCAATGCATGATCCAGACAGGGTTATCATGTTGATTTTTAATTCAGAGTTCTTACTGGAAATCCCGAAAGAATATATTTTTTAAATGGATGTTATTAACCTCTTAACAGTATTGCTGGAACGTCGCTCGGGTAAGAATAGTTTGTTTTCTTCTTTACTAAAAGCTTTCAGAAACCACAAATTTTTAACTATAATTTTTGCTGTATTTGGCGGACATATGTCGATTATACAAAGCTGATATTTTAATACAAAAAAATGATTGTTAGTCCTTATTTTTAATTTATTGCGTCCAATAATACCAATATTAAATAAAACTGATAAGGGTCTAAATAATAGAAAATTTGATTTTCAAAATTTCTAGTATGATATCAGAATTTCTGCAGCAAGAAAAGGGCTCAACTGAGAAACTTGGCCCCATGTTAGAAACTAGTGGTTCGGACTCTTATCCAGCAAATCTTTCTCTTCTCCATAGGCATAAAAAACATTAATTTGTAAATCATAGAGTACCGTGGGGTTAAGGGGCTCCGCCTTAGAATTTTTTCCCAAAAAGAGCTCCGCTAGCCCAAAAGTTTGGGAACCACTGTGCTAAAGGATTGTTTCATTAGCTTAATATGTTAAAATGTCGAATGTAACACTGTAAATTATAAAGGATTATAATGAATATTTGTTTCTTTATAACAATAGAAAACTTCTGAATTGTAAACTGTCCTATGTACAATATTTTCTCGTAAATCATTACCTGCCAACATCGTACTAAACTTCCGTACAATGTAGATTAATTTAACCGAGGTTAAACTCGTTTCAAACCAGAATTATTTTAAGGAAATGCAGTCAAACAGGTTCCATGTAGGACCATGAAACTAAATATATATTATTTTTTCACATATATTTTCTGGTTTGAAACGTGTTTAACCTGGATCAAATTAATTCACATTGTACGGAAGTTTAGTTGAAAGTTGGCAGGTATGTAAATCTCAAATTTGCACTCGCATCTTTTTATTGACATTTTTTACTGTTGTAATTTAGATGTTCATAAACACTTAAGGAATATTTTAAATAAAAATTTCCTTTAAATTTTTTCTTTCAGTTAATAAAAATTTGCGATAGATAAAATTGCACACACACATAATATGCGACTTTAATTTTCCAGATCTGTAGCATAGACAGGAAGTATTTTCTCTTGTGGGTGGGGGGGAGAGAGGGGGAAATGGAGTACGGGCTGAGTAGGGATGATTTCTTGTTGGACAAAAGAAATAGGCTGAATATACTCTTTATTAGGTAAAAGTCTGATTTCATGTAGTCTGTTCATTCAATGTTATGTTTAAAATTTTGCAACTTTTCAAATTCAGACAAACAACATTTTTTCAGGGTCTGTTTTAAACGTTCACCACCTTGCCAATTGCAATTAAAACTCAATAGTGGCAATTAAATTTAATTTAAAATAATTTTAATAAATTTCATTTAAAATTAAATACTATGCGAATGATTACTTTTGAGATAATTGCTTAACTATTCAGAACAAATGTATAAAATTTCTTAAATTATTTTTATATAGACCCAAAAAAGGGAAATTTGAATCAAAGAAACTTACAACATGAAATCAACTCATGAAGCTGATTTTAGTAGCAGTTTGAGTCCCTATCTGTTAGCTACCCATTACTTGAATCTTCATAATTCCCAGAATAACCATAGTTTTATAGTAACACTTTAGGAAATTGATGATTGTGTTTCCTTAGCCATAAGTATCTGTTAGCTATACCAGTTCCGATATATCTAACTGTTTGTTAATTAGGAAAAACTAATGGAGAACTATTCTGTTTTTTTTTTTAATTATCTATTGTTGCTTATTAAATATCCTAGTGTATGCTAACGTAATCCAAAACAACTTGATTCCTTAATTTTAATAATAACCACCATACTCTCATAAAAAGGTTCTAATATCAGGGATGAGATTTCTCCGACTTTTGGCATACCAGTATAATCTTAGAGAAATATTATGTTAAATCGCAGAATGTTCTGATTAAATAAAAAAACATTTTCTCTAAGATTATACTGGTATGCAAAAGTCGGAGAAATCTCATCCCTGAATATATCGCTGCTTCCTGTATTTAGAAGAGTTAATCCTATTTATAGCGGCATAGCCAGGGAGGGGGTCCAAACGCTCTGGATACCAGTAAAATTATAAAGTTTTTTTTGCCTTGTTTATCGTAGAAAGTTCTCCGATTACATAAGGCAAAGAAAACTTTACAAAAAAGTGGTATCAAGAGCAGCTGAATCCCCACGCTGGCTACGCCGATTCCTATTTAATTTTGCATTTAAAATTTTGTTGTTGTTTCAAAATAACACTGTATTTTTAAAGCTTCATTTGTCGGTCTAGTCCTTATTGCGTTTGTCTGAATCTGGTCCTGAATATATTCGATTTTTTGTTATTTTAAAATATTTAATTGAACTATTCAAGTTTTTTACATTTTATTACTGCTAACTAAATATCCCAGTGAGAGCCAGCATCATCTAATGTAATATGTCGCTTATTAAAATGATTTGCTTCTTTATTTATAGCAACAGCTAAAAGCTTAATTTAATTTTTGCTATATATGTATATTTCTTCCTGTTTATGAAATTAAATGCTTTTGAATTTTCTGGGCTTCCACCGTTCAGTATTTTGAGTAAACGTATTTGTGAAGAAAATGTTTCAGGATAAGTTTTTACAACATTTACAACAAAAATTAGATTCTGGGTAGGTCTACAAAATTTGTAAGAAAAATCTAAAAAGATTTTTCTTATAAAAAACGGTATTCAAAAAACGAACCTACTTAGAGGTCTAAATTTTCCATTTAAATTTTTGTCTTTTTTTCAAAACTTCATTTGCTGTCACGGACTAGGTCCCTTATTGCTCATATCTAAATCCAACACTTAATATACCTAACTGTTTGTCACAATATAACGATGATTTTTTATAGAGCGGAACTGCAGTCACTCGACTACCCTGATAACTCAGCATTTATTATCCACATGTTTGGTAGAATGTTAACTTTAATGAGAAAAACTCACATTTTTGCAAAAATCCTCTTTTAATCTGATGAGATTACTTAAATCAATTATAATTTGTACTACTCAATAAATATATAATCATTTAAATTATCTCTCTCCCCAAAATTTCTCTTATCCCCTTCCTGCACCCCCCCCCCCCTTTGCAGTTTTATTATTTTTTAAAGATTTTAAATGCTTTGTTGTTATTTTGTACTAACGATTACCCTTTAGAAGTTGCTTATATTTTTATTAGTACTTTTTAATTAAAATTCATTTGTTTTTCAAGTTTAAGTTAACTTCCTATTTTACCAAAAATCACTTCTCATTTATTCAAAAAACTCATACAAGCTAACCCTTATCAGTTATTATTAGGGATGCACCAAATAGTGATTTTGGCCGAATACCGAATATCGAATATTCGGCCCACAAGTAAACCGAATACCGAATATTCGGCTAGCCGAATAGTAACAGTGAGGCCGAATACCGAATACTGAAAAAGAGGATAGTCTTAAAACTTTTTTAATTAATAAAGCTTTAAACTTCATAGCTTCTTCTGTGAATTAAAATAAATTTATAAAATGTTCTTATATTCTGTAACAAATACTTTAAAATCAAAGAAATTTTTTGAATGAATTAGAAGAAACATTTTGCAGTGTTTATTTGTCAGGAAGGGACTAAGTAAAACAATAAAAATATATTAAACTGCTGGCAAATCAGCAAGAATAACTTTCCTGCTCCTTTTGATTTGGCAAGGAAGTTTTTTAAATGAACCAGAGAGCATGTGTCTAGAATGAAGCGATCATATTCAGAGGTTTTAAACATACATAATGTTCATACAGCTTGGAACAAATTTACTGTGTAGATAATGCGGTCAAGGCAAATATTTTTTGAGCAAGAAACATTATCTCAATCAACTTATTCCATCAAAAATACAATACATTCAATCAAAAACACAGAGTGTGTCACCGCAAGCTGAAACTGATTTTTTTTTTTAAACTTTAACAACAATGAAGATATTTTAGCGATATTTGCATCGTATTAATTTTGATTGTAGAAAGTATGATGATACTATTGGAAGTGGCTGAATTTTGGCCAGTGACACGGTATAAGAAGTACTGTCAGCTGCATTCTGAATAAAGGAATATCTAACTCAGTGTTGTTTAGATATGAATGGTGGAAATTTCCAGTATTTATCGTTCTTCACAGAAATCAAAGTAACTATCTTAAAAATATAGTTCAATACCTTCAATATTATTAAAATAACAAACGAAAATTCAAAGTTGACCTGGAGTGAGATGCACTTTATTTTTGATTGAATAAGTGTGTTGTAATTTTGGTTTCCTGGACAAAAATTGTCTGTCTTGATGTCTATTATCATCTGTGAAATTTTATTCTATTTTGTTTAGAATCATGATGTTTGCAAAAAAGCAAGAAACAGATTATTTACTAGACAATGTTCAGGAACTTGCATTTATTTGTATATCATTAGTTCCTATAAAGGTCAACATTAATGGTTAATTTTCTTAAGTGACACTTTTCAAACAGTGAATAAATAATGTAAAAGCATTCTCTTTCACTGAAATATGATTTTATTTCTAAATTTTTTTAAATATCTTTTTTAATTGATAGTTAAAACTAGAAATTGTGGGTTTAAAAAAATATTTTTTTAAAAGTTTTTTTAAGTATTCTGCTTGGCCGAATATTTCGATATTCAGCCAAACCGAATATTCGGCAGGCCGAATAGTTTGATATTCGGCCTAACCGAATATTCGGTAATATGGCTGAATACCGAATAGATACCGAATATTCGGTGCATCCCTAGTTATTATAACTCCCAAATCTTAAAAAAAAATGGAATGTCACTCATTTATAGCATGTTTTTATGTTCATCATAGTCTGAGATTGGATGGATGGCAAATCTTTAAACTAGAACATACTAGTCCGGGAGGTAGCAACAATTTTACGCTCTTTTATTTAACGTAACTTGGTTCATCTATGTAAAGTTGGAATTTTGTAATCGAATTTTTAGTCACTTCCTCATATGCTAGAATTATAAAAATTATGTACACATGTGTTTTTTTGATGACAATAGAATATTTTAATATTTTTAGAACTTAATTTTGAACTAATAAATTAAGGCGTTCTTCTATAAGTCTGGGGCAGATGATCAATCGCCCAATATTATTACTTACCCATCATACGTAATATAGGGTAAATCTTGTAATCGTTTTGAAAATCAAAAATTTTTTTTTGATGGATTTACACGTTTTAGACACTGGAGATTCAGAAAAACATATTTTTAGAATTTTTTTTTTGCCGTCCGTCAGTCTGTATGTCTGTGTATCTGTAAACGCACTACCTCCCGAACAAATTGAGATAGAGACTTGAAATTTGGTATATACTTAGTATGTATATCACTTTTAAATGCTAAAGGTGTAAAATTAACAACTATTATATAAATTAAAATAACTTTTATTAGTTGTTTTACATGTTTCGACTCTTCTGAGTCATTTTCAAAAACAAAATGAGAATATTCTAAAGCTGCACGGGCTTTGAAGTTATTATTTACATGTACTTAAAAAAAAAAATTACGCACGTTATCTATTATTTTTTACTTGATTGTTTATTTTCATATCTTTGAGCATGGAGTAATTCTAGCCACAGTTTCGGTAAATTAAAAGATGCCGCATCGTTACATATTGTATTTTTGCGCGTGAGTATCTCTATGGTTTCTCTTATTATGGATGGATAGTGTAGACTGGAGGGAAATATTATTTTACTTTCATTGAAATTTATTTGGATGGTTTCTTCTTGATATAATCTTGCTAGGGCTGTAGTTTTTCTATTGTATTTAATATCAGCTATATGCTCTTTTTTTCTGCAATTAAATTTCCTGCTGGTCATGCCTATGTAGTAATTCTTGGATCCGTCTTCTTTAATAAAAGGTATTTCATATACTCCTGAATAATTCTCAAAATTAATTGGGTCAATTTTACTGCAAATGATATTCTTTAATTTCTTAGGTGGTTTGGCTATTAAGCAGATATTGAAACGTTTAAGGCTGTGTTTTAATTTTTCGAAAAAGCTTGGATAATATTGCAGAGTATAAAGCTTGTATTTTTGTGAATCAAATTTCTTTTCTGAATACTTATTATTGGTGATATCTATGATTAATTTATTAATATGGTGTACTGTAAAGCCATTATTATAATTATACCATTATTAATTTACCGAAACTGTGGCTAGAATTACTCCATGCTCAAAGATATGAAAATAAACAATCAAGTAAAAAATAATAGATAACGTGCGTATTTTTTTTTTTTTTTTTTTTTTTTTTTTTAAAGTACATGTAAATAATAACTTCAAAGCCCGTGCAGCTTTAGAATATTCTCGTTTTGTTTTTGAAAATGACTCAGAAGAGTCGAAACATGTAAAACAACTAATAAAAGTTATTTTAATTTATATAATAGTTGTTAATTTTACACCTTTAGCATTTAAAAGTAATATACTATTACAAGGTGTTATATTTTATTATATTGTTACTTAGTATGTAATAATGAGAAAAAGCTCATTGAATTTCAGTAACCTCGATTATCCAAAACTATTTTTTTCGGACTCTCAAATTATTCGTTCTGATAAAATTATATAAAACTTTTCGAAATTGTTTATTTTAAAGTGTGAATATAAAAGACAATAAAAAAAACATAAATTTTGCATAGAGAATGAATTAAGATCGGATTATTAGTTGCCGAGATATTTGTAATCCTATTTTCCACATTCTTTGATTATTCATCACCCTGTATTTCATTCAAATTGCAATTCAAAGATATATTTTAATTGGAAATGAGACGCTTAATCCGACGCAGCAAACTCTTAGTTAATATGATTATCAATTTTAGAGTTATACGGATGTTTCTTTTACGCAATTCAGTAATAGAGCATTTAAAGTTTATGACGTCATCAAGCCACGATTTTATTCGAATTGCAATGCATTTTATAAATAGTTTACTCATGTTTTATTTTCATATTTTATATTATGCATATCCATGATGGGTAAGTATTACGGTGGCCCGCCCAACGACTAGTTTATGTTTGCAACTGTATATGAATTGTAACAAAAATGGAGTTATGCGCCAAATGACGCCCTCTGAAATATTCCAACTGGCTATGAAACTCGCAACAAAGAAATATTTTAAACTCGAAAATGTAGTAAATAAAATGCAATTAAAAAGAATAAAATCATTGCATTTCTACATTTTTAAAGTGATATCATATAATCTAAATTTTCACATATGTTTTTGCTCTTACTGAATCAATCAATAAATAAGCCACCAGGTGTCGCAACCGCAGTGGATTCAGCCTCAGGAGTTGCAACATCCCACAATTAAAGCCAAATGAACGGTATCTAGATAATGAATATTACCTTAACTAATGTGCCAGTCATCCGTAATAAAATTACCGTTTATTTAACTTGTTTTCGTTTTGCAGAGGGCCGTAAAAAAATGAAATATTCTAAATTATAACACTCAATAAGGTTCATGCATTTGATAGTGCTTGTGCTAGCCTGGAAATAAACAACAGACCCTATATTGAGCCTTTTTCAATGGTTTTTGTAACATGTCTGATTTTTATCTCGTAAGTCTTATCTAATTGTTTGTCTGCCTGTAAGTATTCTGACATTCGTTATGGCATTATCTCTCTTAACATGTTCAATGGCTTTCCGTAGTCGGAGTACATTGGCACCCTTTCCGGAATCGAGGTCCACTGTACCGTTCCATAATAGGTTTTTCCTCTAATGGGGGGGGGGGGGCATTTCGTGATGATTATTGTCCTCAGTGACTCCTATAAAACTCATTCGATAAAATTTTGTTTAATTGTTATCGAAAGTTTGTTTCCAAATATCACTATAATATTGGATTTTCAAAAGGGCCCGTTTGCTTAAATAAATGAAAGCGTCTTTAAAAAAGTGGAAGCGTGTATGTACGAGCTATCAGACGAACAAACTGAATTCATATTCCCTTTTCAAGTAACATAATAAAACTTTACAGATATTGAATTAGTGTAAAGTTATTGAAATACATTTCACTCTGTATTTATCCATAGACTGTAATGTGTTCTAGATTTTTTGTGTGACCCTGTAAACGAATCGTAAATGCTATGATACCGCTTTATAATAGGGAACTTACTAGGGTCTATTGCAGTAACGTATTTTAATATCGTGTGCATATGATAATTTTGACAAGAGTTAAGATATTTTTATGCTTTTAAATATCCTAATAACACCATAAAATAAGGAATGCGCTAGGCCTTTCGACAGAACTTTGTCTTTCTTCGTCAGGCGCAAAGAAGACGTGCTACCACTTTAAAGGCAGGAGCAAGACTAAAACTGAATAGAAGGGAAAGAGGGACAAGTTAAAGGAACAGCCAATAAGAAAGCAGAAGACATCAGCCAATCACAGAAGAGAATTACCTAATCAGAAGAACACAGAAGAGAAGGAAAATTATGAAGAAAATTGGATAAAAACAGAGTAAAAAAATTTTAAATGCATAAAAAATGAATAAAATGGAGATTGAAAATTCATAAAATAAACGAACATAAAAAATGAATACCAAAATAACATTTGTTTATATTTTTTACCAATAATATTTGTTTATATTATGGATTTTTTATCTCTATTTTACTTTCACTTTTTATGCATTTAAATTTTTTTACTCTGTTTTTATCTATTTTTCTTCATAATTTTCCTTTTCTTTTCTGTTCTTCTGATTAGGTAATTCTCTTATGTGATTGGCGGATGCATTCTGCTTTTTTATTGACTGTTCCCTTAACTTGTCCCTCTATCCCTTCCATTTCCTTTCAGTCTTGCTCTTGTCTTCAAAGTGGTACCACGTTTTCCTTGCGCCTGACAAAGAAAGACAAATTTCTTTCGAAAGGCATTGCGCATCCCTTATTTTATGGTGTTATTAAGAACTTTTTATGCTTTAATAGTATCGCACAGTTTTATTTATTGAATACTCTAATGTTAGGCTATTTAGTGCCCCCCCCTTCTATGCTAAATATAGGAATCCAATATTTTAAACTGATATATATATATATATATATATATATATATATATATATATATATAACTAATTAATATTTTTACATGAAATTTTAAAGTTTTGAACTATTGATAAAAACAAATAAAATGCAGCAAACTGCATAAAAATCCGATATTTACATATTTCTGTAGCCTTGTCAAAAGATTTGGGCTGAAAAAAAAACTTAATAAAAAGAAAACTGCCCAGTTAAACTGAGGGCATTGAGTTCACAGGCTATTCACACTAATTGCATATTATACTCGTATTTCAAAGAATTTGAAATAAGCCCCTAGAAAAATAAAGAAATCGACAATATATTAAGGAGGGTCATCCCCCCGTTACCCCCTCATAGTTAACTAATGAACCCCTTAAACTAATCAGGGAAGCCTCTTATTACAATGAATATATATATACAAAATTTGAAGAAAATCGGATAATGCTGCAATTTATCTAAATTAAAGGGGGATTAGCCCCACCCTTTCCCCCTTTATACTTAACCAATGAACCCCCAAAACTATTCAGAGAAGCGCATTATCACAATGAACCTATATACAAATTTTGAAGCAAATGGGATAATTCTGCTTGAAAAACCCATTTATATAAATTAAGGGGGGATTAGCCCCCTCCCCCGTTCCCCTCCCTTATACTTAACCAATCAATCCCGAAAACTAATCAGAGAAGCGTTTTAACCCAATGAACCTATAAACAAATTTTGAAGAAAATGGGATAATTCTGCATGAAAAACCCATTTATATAAATTAAGGGGGGGATTAGCCCCCCCCCGTTCTCCCCCTTTATACTTAACCAATCAATCCCGAAAACTAATCAGGGAAGCGTTTTAACCCAATGAACCTATAAACAAATTTTGAAGCAAATGGGATAATTCTGCATGAAAAACCCATTTATATAAATTAAGGGGGGGATTAGCCCCCCCGTTCCCCCCCTTTATACTTAACCAATCAATCCCGAAAACTAATCAGGGAAGCGGCTTAACACAGTGAACCTATAAACAAAATTTGAAGGAAAACGGAATAATTCTGCATGAAAAACCCATTTATATAAATTAGGGGGGGATTAGCCCCCCAGTTCCCCCCTTTATACTTAACCAATCAATCCCAAAAACTAATCAAGGAAGCGCCTTAACACAATGAACCTATAAACAAAATTTGAAGGAAAACGGAATAATTCTGCATGAAAAACTCATTTATATAAATTAGGGGGGATTAGCCCCCCGTTCCCCCCTTCATACTTAACCAATCAATCCCAAAAACTAATCAAGGAAGCGCCTTAACACAGTGAACCTATAAACAAAATTTGAAGGAAAACGGAATAATTCTGCATGAAAAACCCATTTATATAAATTAGGGGGGGATTAGCCCCTTCGTTACCCCCTTTATACTTAACCAATCAATCCCAAAAACTAATCAGGGAAGCGCCTTAACACAGTGAACCTATAAACAAAATTTGAAGGAAAACGGATATTTCTATGAAGAGTTATCGCGTTACGTACATACATACAGAACCGGCGGGCACATAAGCTCTCAGGCTTTGATAGCCTGTGAGCTAAAAAGTGTATAAAAGTGCACTTTTAAAATCACATCTACTAAAAACCTATTCGCCGTTTTCCGCGTTACTTTTGATTACTTAGTTGGCGTTGACATGCCAAAATTCCATAGAAACAAGAATTTTTATTCTAGGGCAAATAGACTGCGAACTATAGAGGCGTCACAACAATTGTGTTGAAATTGATAACTGAGAACGGAATATCCTTATTGCTGCACCTTCAAACTTGATCCAATTACGCTGATATTAAATTTCCATCTTTATTTTGATCAATGGCAACTTCTGAAAACTATAGCATATTGAAATACAAAAACCATTTTTTTAACATAATTGCGAAATTTGTCAAAATTTTAATAAAAGCTAAAGTTTACCCTTCTTGCTGCACCTCTTAACATAATTCCATTGCGCTGATATTTAATTTTAGTCTTTAATTTGATCAAAGGCAACTTGTGAAAGCTATAGCATATTGAAACTGTAAATTTTTTTTGTTGTTGTTCCACTTTAATGTACATAGGTTGATGTAATGCAAAATAATCCTCTTTAATAAAAAGGTATGCGTTGCTGACGACTGGGATTTTCGTTAATCTTTGCCTCAGATTAATCTCGGAAAATGAAACATTTGAAGTTGCTGAAAAAATTAATAGCTCGAAAAGTATTTGTCAGGAAATTGTTAAACTAACTGTGTTAGAAAGGTAAAAAATTGTATTTTACTTGATATAAATTTCAAATCTAATGATTATGCCGTTTTTCAAATATTGAATTAAAAAAATTACCAAATTTCACAATGGAGTACCATAGCGAAATCTTCACGCGTAAAAAGATAACGATAACGGCCATGTGTCCTGAGGTATACTGGCTATAGCACGTGTCACAAAAGTAGCCTTACTAGTCTGTTAAAATAAAAAAGTGAATTATGATGCCACGAGTGCGTGATTTTTATTTAATCTTAATATAATAATCTTAGAAACAAGTTTTGGAAATTTTTTTCGTATGTGATTAATAAATTGGCCTAAACTGTATATTATTTTGAGTTTAAAAGAGGAAAGGCGGGGGAGCGCTTTATATTATTTAGGTTTCCTCAGGAGCTTTTGGTCAGAATTGAAAGCTAAACATATCAAAACGTCAGAAATTAAATCGACATTAAATCGGCAATAACTATAACGACTGTCCTTCAGTTCGTTTGGATAGATTTTCATTTAAAAATATAAAATCATTCAACATTGATTTTAGGTATTTTTAAGGTTATTATCACGGCCCGGCAACGCCGGGCATGTGAGCTAGTAATAATAATAATATTAATAATAATAACCATTCAACACTTATATTACACACGCATAATCGTGCATAAGACTCATCATCGTCAGAAGGTATAAAACGGAGCTTACAATATTGTTATGAATTTTGTAAATATTTCATTCTTTTTAATTTATTTTATTTTATTATTGTGAAAATTGCAGTATTATTAATGTATTTCCTATTGAGCATCATGTAACTCAATGCTAAAGGCCTCAGGTGGTTTGCAAGGAAAACAACCTTACAGCATCGGTTTTTATAATGAGTTCTATTGGAAAATCGCCAAGGAATGGGTTTATCGCCAAGTTGGCGATGGTTTTGGCGACTTATTTTTGTCGCCAAATTTGGCGATAAATCGCCAAATATCGCCAAGTTGGCGACGGATTTGGCGACTTTTTGTGCAACACCCCCCCCCCCCCCCCCCCCTTAAAGGACAGGACGTCATATCTTCATGAACATTTGTTTTTAAAGACAATATATCTATAGTGAACTTTTTGGTGAAATTCAGTGTAATTTTTCTGTTATTCATAGTTAGTTTAGTAGTCACAGTAAGCTACTGTGATGACAGTTGCTGTAATATTTAGTTAATTTATTGATAATTTAGTTTTAGTTCACTATTTAAAAGCAGGCATGTTGCCAACTTTGCTTTTGATTTGTCCCAGTGTGGGATGATTTGTGAATATCTTCTTGAAAAACGCCGCTGATCATGCTTGATTCCTTGCGGAATCGCTGGATGGTGGGGGTGGTTTCCGCCAGGACATTTTCACTATAAACCTCGCGGTTAGTGTCCTGGCTGGTTGTTCTTGTGCAACCCCCCCGTATACCTTTACATTGGGATCCTTTCTCGTTTGGGGTACTCTATCGAGAGTTAAAGCACCTTCTGGTAATTTCTAGCATCCGAAAGCTCTGGAATAATCTGGAAAGATGTCTGAAACCTATATAAGGACATCCATCAGTTCAGTTCAGTTAGTTGTCTGTCAACTGCGATTGAATTCATACGAGAGGCTTTGCATTGAGAACTGTGTTTCTCGGATCGATTTTGTCGTTGATACGTCGTATTGAACGCATTGTTTCTGTGTGAAATTTTGCTGTGCTTTTATTGGATTTGAAGATTACTGAATATCTTGTAATTTTCAGAAGATATTGGTGTTCGTATTGCACTGTTTATAGTGAATAAAGCCTTTTGATTGTTCTTATATATTGGCATCAGTCCTTTCGAACCCCGAACGCACAACAATTGGTGTCAGGAGTGAGGTTGAATGCCGATTACCAGAGCAATGGAGGCACAGCTGACTAAATTATTGGAGAAATTAAGGGAGATGGATGAGAAAATGACTGCCAACCTTGGCGAGTTGAAAGAAGAAATGAAGAAGGAAATGTCAGCAATGGATGAGAAAATGACTGCGAACCAGGCTGAAATGAAGGAAATGTCGGAAGAAATGAAGAAGGAAATGTCAGCGATAGATGAGAAAATGACTGCGAATCAGGCTGAAATGAAGGAAATGTTGGAAGAAATAAAAAAAGATATGTCAACCAACCTTGGTGAGTTGAAAGATCTGATAGAGGATAAAATAACATCTTTAAATGAAAGAATTGACTCCGTGGAAAATAAATTTGAAGGAAGGTTTCAAGAAATAGAAGAAAATGTTCAAATGACAGCCAAAACCATAGAAGAAGTTCAAATGACAGCGAAAACCGTAGAAGAAAGAGTAGAAGAAAAAGTTCAAAACATCGCCAAGACCGTTGAAGAAAGCATAGAGAATGTAAAAAAAGATTTGGAAAAAGTCAAGAAACAGAAGATAACTGCCGTAAACTTTTCCGAAGATTTCAAGTATCCAGATATGCTTCCTCGGGCCTTTATTAAACTTTCGACCTATGACGGCAAATCCTCCTGGCCAGTTTTTAAGACACAATTTGGGATCGTAGCGGACGCCAATGGATGGGATTCCCAGACAAAGGCTGGCCAGTTAGCTGCTTCTCTACGAGCTGATGCTGCCGACGTCCTACAGACTTTGCCTGCAAATGAACCGCTGGATTTTGAAACGCTCGTCAGTGCCTTAGAATTGCGCTTTGGCGAGAAATGCATGAAGGAATATAGCAGACTCCAGCTCAAATCTCGACAGCAGAAATCCACTGAATCCCTGCAAGAGCTTGCTACGGATGTCGAGAGACTTTCCCATCTTGCTTATCCTGACTGCCGGAGTGAAATTAGAGAAAGCTTGGCTCTGCAGCATTTTATTGATGGTGTGCGTGACTCTGAGATCCAGAAACAACTCCGGATTGCAGATCTCAGTGACTTAAAAGGGGCTTTAGTTTATGCCCTGAAATTCGAGGCAGCCCAGCAAGCTACAAGGAAAGATCGACACTTTGTGCGAGCAGCCAACCTGCCTGAGACGTCGGTTAGAGCTGTGGAGTGATTACAGCAGCAGATGAATGACATAATGAGAAAGATGAACTCCTTAATGGCCAAAAAACCTTACAGGAAGATCAAGTGCTGGAAATGTGGTGGAGAAGGCCATATCCAAATCGACTGCCCAAGACGACCCAGCACCGAAGGTAATAGCTCACCCGCTAACGGAGGAGCAAGAAAACTAATTATTGACCATCTTGCGGGGCGGAGGTTTCCAGATCTTAAGAAGCCTCATTTTCAAGTATGTGAAATTTCTGCAAGAAGTTGCGGCGAGAACGGAGTTTTTCTAGTCGGAAGTGTGAATGATTTGCCCTGTAATATGATCATCGATACAGGAGCCAATGTGACCATCATTCGGAAAGATCTAGCTCAGGGGCTGAAAGAAAAACTCTCCTGGACCCCGCCACGTGTAATCCTTCAAACTGTGACAGGAGATAAGATCGACATATTTGGAAGAATGACACTGGAAATAAAGTTTGGGAACGCCGCTTACCATCATACACTCTATGTGGCCGATATTTCAGACCCTTTCATACTCGGACTGGACTTTTTAAAAGAGCATGGATTTACACTGGATTTTAAGAAGAATGAGTTACGCTCTGTTCAAGAAGATGTCACTATTTTCAAACTTGGAAATGAGTCCGGGTATATTCAACGGATCACAGCCAAGGCAGATGTTATCATCCCTCCTCGGACCGAAATGATGATACCTGGATTAACTGAGAACGAAAGTAGTTTTCAATGTGGCTTGGTTGGATATCCTGAGAAGAGCCCAAAAGGAGTGCTAATAGCATCAGCGCTGGTAGATCTGTCGAGAGATGTGATACCCGTGAGGATGGCGAATGTAAGTGAAAAGTCTAGAATTATCCAGAAGGGTGAAGTGCTTGCTACCTGTGCTCCAGTCACCTGTGTTTGCAAAGACCCGAGCTTGACGTTGTCGGAGCCGCCTACAAGTTTAACACCTGAAATTGGACGAAATGAGAATTTATTTCCTGAGCAGAGACATGCCGCAGAAAGACTGTTCCAGGAATTTACGGATGTGTTTTCATAAAACGAGAATGATATAGGTCGCACTTCTCTGACACGTCATAGAATTGATACTGCCGACCATCCACCGATTAAACAGCATCCAAGACGCTTGCCGTTTGCAAAACAAGAAGAGGTTTCTAAGCTCTTACGAGAGATGCAGGATAGTGACATCATCGAACCGTCATCAAGTCCGTGGGCCTCTCCCATCGTGTTGGTCCGAAAGAAAGATGGCTCCACAAGATTTTGTGTGGATTATCGTAAACTTAACGATATCACGAAGAAGGACAGCTATCCTCTACCAAGAATAGACGACACGCTAGATACTCTTTCAGGACATAAATGGTTTTCCACGCTGGATTTGAAGAGTGGATATTGGCAAGTAGAGATCCATCCTGATGACAAAGAGAAGACCGCATTTACTACTGGACAAGGACTTTGGCAGTTTAAAGTTATGCCGTTCGGGCTCTGCAATGCACCAGCAACGTTCGAGCGCCTCATGGAGACAATGTTAAAAGGCCTGACTTTTGAAGCTTGTCTCATCTACCTAGATGACGTCATCATTGGTGGCCGCACGTTTGAAGAACATCTAGAAAATATTCGAAAAGTGTTAACGAAGCTAAGAGCGGCGAATTTAAAGCTGAACCCTTTGAAATGCAAGTTCTTCCAACGAGAAGTAAACTATTTAGGACACATCATCTCAGCTGAAGGTGTTCGAACAGATCCTGAAAAAGTGCCTGCAGTAAAGCACTGGAAACGTCCGGAAAATGTCCATCAGTTGCGAAGCTTTCTGGGACTATGTACTTATTACAGAAAGTTTGTACAGGGGTTCTCCAACATCGCAAGACCCTTGCATAGGCTCACTGAAAGCAAACAGAAGTTTCTATGGACGCAAGAATGCGACAATTCCTTCCAGCGGCTGAAAGAAGCTCTCACATCCTCTCCAGTCCTTACCTATCCAGACCCCGACAAACAATTCATTGTGGACACGGATGCCAGTCAGGAAAGTGTCGGCGCTGTACTTTCCCAAGAAATAGATGGCCAAGAACGAGTCGTAGCATACTGGAGCAAATGTTTATCGAAACCGGAGCGGAATTATTGCGTCACTCGTAAGGAGTTATTAGCTATAGTGAAAGCCATAGAACACTTCCATCACTATCTCTATGGCAGGAAATTTCTCCTTCGTACTGATCACGCATCCTTAACATGGCTTATGAATTTTAAGAACCCAGAGGCCCAAGTAGCCAGATGGATACAACGACTCCAGGAATACGACTTTGACATCAGGCATCGTAAAGGTTCATCGCATGGAAATGCTGATGCCTTATCAAGAAGACCGTGTCCCGAAAGTTGTCGCTATTGTTCCAGAGCAGAGAACAAGTATAATCCCGAACATGTCATACGCCGAAGACTTCACTATCAACGCCACCAGATCCCTGGAGTGATGAGAAGATTCGAGAAGATCAAATGGCAGACTCTGAGATCAAACCAATCTTGGAGTTATTAGAATCTTCTAGCACGAAGCCCAGTTGGAAAGACATCTCGACTTACAGTCCTACGACGAAGCAATATTGGGCTCTTTGGAACTCTCTCCACGTCAGGAATGGTGTCCTGTTCCGAAAATTCGAATCGGAAGATGGGAAGACATCTCGGTGGCAGTTGTTACTTCCTCGATCCCGAATACTAGAGGTCCTCAAGGAATTACATGGCAGTCCCACTGGTGGCCATTTTGGAGTCATGAAAACATTACATAGAGTCCGAGAGCGCTTCTTCTGGGGAAAAGCGAGAGCTGACGTCGAACAATGGTGCAAATCTTGCGATGCATGTGCAGCTCGGAAAGGACCAAAGAAACGTAGCCGAGGAAGACTACATCTCTACAACGTAGGAGCACCTTTCGAACGCATCGCCCTTGACATCCTAGGTCCTTTGCCAAGAAGTGCTGATGGCAACAAATACCTCCTTGTTGTCATGGACTATTTCACGAAATGGCCTGAAGTTTATGCCATCCCTGATCAAGAAGCTTCTACGGTTGCGGATGCCTTGGTACACCAGTGGATATCAAGGTATGGAGTCCCTCTTCAAATGCATTCGGACCAGGGGAGAAATTTCATCTCTGCTGTGATTGAGGGTCTCTGTCAACTTCTCGGAATGGACAAAACTAGGACGACGCCTTTACATCCACAGTCGGATGGCATGGTTGAGAGGTTTAATCGTACCATCCTCAACAATCTCTCACTGCTAGTCTCAAGAAACCAACAAGACTGGGACCAAAAACTTCCCTTGTTTCTTCTCGCCTATCGCAGCGCCGTCCATGAAACAACCGGCTATTCCCCGTCTCAGATGCTTTTCGGTCGTGATCTTCGTCTACCTTGTGATCTGATTTTTGGTCGCCCTCCAGATGCGCCTTCATCGCCAGAGGGATACGTGCAGAATCTCCAGGCACGATTTGAAGACGTCCACAACTTGGCTCGAGAGAGGATCAATATACAGACGGAGAAGATGAAGACCAGGTACGACACGAAAGCCACGGGACATCAATTCAAAGAAGGTGACAAGGTTTGGTTTTATAATCCGACTCGATGTAAAGGACTTTCTCCCAAACTGCAATCGCACTGGGACGGTCCTTATACAGTCCTAAACAGACTGAACGATGTCGTAATTCGGATCCGAAAGTCACCAAGTTCGAAGCCTAGAGTCGTTCATTACGACAGGCTGGCTCCATACCATGGCCATAGTACTTAGTTCATTGATTGTAAATAGTGTAATGTAAATAATGTAAATTAGTATGACCATGGTCTTGTAAGTAAGTTAATGTAATTATTTATTTTGCTTAGCATTATCATTATTATTATTATTTAAATACTTGTATGTAATGATGTCTATGCTTTAATTTTATTTTATTTTTAAATAAGTGTATATTTTGTATAATTCAGCATTATGAATGTGTTTTGAATAGTATAGCATTTGTTGGTAACGGGTTTGCTTTCCGATCAAAGGTTGAACTGCCCGGGACGTGCAGTCCTTGAGAGGGGGGCAATGTTATGAATTTTGTAAATATTTCATTCTTTTTAATTTATTTTATTTCATTATTGTGAAAATTGCAGTATTATTAATGTATTTCCTATTGAGCATCATGTAACTCAATGCTAAAGGCCTCAGGTGGTTTGCAAGGAAAACAACCTTACAGCATCGGTTTTTATAATGAGTTCTATTGGAAAATCGCCAAGGCATGGGTTTATCGCGAAGTTGGCGATGGTTTTGGCGACTTATTTTTGTCGCCAAATTTGGCGATATATCGCCAAATGTCGCCAAGTTGGCGACGGATTTGGCGACTTTTTGTGCAACCCCCCCGTATACCTTTACATTGGGATCCTTTCTCGTTTGGGGTACTCTATCGAGAGTTAAAGCACCTTCTGGTAATTTCTAGCATCCGAAAGCTCTGGAATAATCTGGAAAGATCTCTGAAACCTATATAAGGACATCCATCAGTTCAGTTCAGTTAGTTGTCTGTCAACTGCGATTGAATTCATACGAGAGGCTTTGCATTGAGAACTGTGTTTCTCGGATCGATTTTGTCGTTGATACGTCGTATTGAACGCATTGTTTCTGTGTGAAATTTTGCTGTGCTTTTATTGGATTTGAAGATTACTGAATATCTTGTAATTTTCAGAAGATATTGGTGTTCGTATTGCACTGTTTATAGTGAATAAAGCCTTTTGATTGTTCTTATATATTGGCATCAGTCCTTTCGAACCCCGAACGCACAACAATATATTGAACAAACAATGGGTTAATAGGGGACATGGTCTCCTCTTACAGTTATACAGCTCTCACAACATGAATTCATACTGGAGATCGGGTAGTTTATCGCTGGGACTCTGTGGCAGTTGGTCCCAGCCCTCTAGAGACGCTATTTTCAGGACCTGGGTGGTTCTGAGAGGTAGCAAGCGAGTTGCAATTGCCCTCTGCAGAGCATCTCATTCATTCTCTATAGAGTTTAGGTCTAGAGATCTAGTTAGACAATCCATCCGGCCAATATCCTCCCTTTCCATAAATTCGTCGACCAGATGAGCTTTATGTGGGCGCGCGGTGTTGTCCATTAAAATTAAATCAGGGCCAACTGCACCCCTGAAAAGGCAAACATAGGGTCCCAAGATATCATAACCTATACCTCACATCAGTCACAGAACCTCTGACAAATACATGCAGGGGTGTGCGCCCATCGAACACAATGCCTGCCAAGATCATCAAACATCCGCTGCCATAGTGGTCTCTCTCTCGGACGTTGGAGGGAAGGCAGTGGGTCCCTGGTCCTCTCCAGATGAAAGTACGTTGAGAATCCGTGTTTAGGCTGAACAGAGACTGATCAGTGAAAATAACGGTTATCTATTGATCCCTGGTCAAAAGTGGATGATCTCTGCACCATGCCAAGCGGACTCTCATGTGTGCAGAAATGAGCGAGACGCAAACAGCAGGTCTTACACACAGCCCTCTATTATGTAGCCTTCTGAAAATAGTAACTCTCGAAACCCGGTTTCCTGTTTCCGCATAAAAGTCGCGAGAGAGCTAAAATGCTGTTGCACTTCTGTTACGCCTCACTGTAATGGACAAATAACTATCTTCATTGGCCGTCGGGGCTCTTGTATGACCTTGTCCAGGCTTTTTCTGTATTGATTCAGAATCCTGAAACTGTTTCCATAAGCTGGACATGACGCTGAGCGTTACATTGAACTCTCTAGCAATCTGTATTTGAGACTACCCTGTTTCCAATCTCCCCGCCACCTCATTCTTTCATCCTACTCATTGTTGGTAACCCATTTTTATTATTTGCTTTTAAATTTCAGCGAATGTTGCAAAAAAAACCACGAAGATATTCGGCGAGGTGTGCGATCGAACGAAATTGCCACGCGCGCTTATATTACATTCTCCTCTCCCCGTTCCGCCCATACACACGTGTACGCTTAAGGCGACTCACTTGAAAAATCCGAACTCAGATATCTAGCGAGCGCCCCCTGTGTTTCTAAGAGCTACACACGGAATGGGCGGATATAACTTACGACTTTGAACAATCTCCCATCCCAGGTCGGAAAGATCAAAGCGTTAACTGACCGGCACACATGTGACATTTTTGGCGCGTTATCGCTTAGATTATGCCTCATTTCTTGAACGGAACAAATTTGAAGGCGAATCAGAGAGGAAAAATGCAGTGCATATATACGAGTCTCGCACGCGAGCCAGGCCGGCAGAATAAAGACAATTTTTTAACGGGCCGGGCCGATATAAAACATTAAACTGGCCAGCCAGGGTGATAAAAATATGAAGCGGGCCAACCAGCCCGACATAAAAAATTTAAAAGGATCAAACTAAGCTGATAAAATATGAATAATTTTCAATGGTCGTGATTGGGAGGAGAATAAGTACAAATGTGCTGCATGAGCTGATGCTAGCTTAATATTATCATTACAGAAATATAACATGCCCAGCGTAAAAATGGAAAGATAAAAGTATTAAATATTGTCTTTCCAAAGTATTCAGTATAAGTTTATCTCATAAAAGTAATTTATTATTACTAAACTATTTAGCTGATACTATTATAAACTAAAAATTTTAAATATGTAATTATAATATTGGTACTAAAACGGAAATTATCATAAAAATAATTGTTAATAGCAAAATTAAAAATTAGATCAAACAGAAAATAACATAGTGATAGCTAGCTAATCTAATCCCTTGCTTAATTTCTTTAAAAATAAATGAAAATGTAAAAAGGACAGATCGAAACATACTGAAGCTGGATATTCGGTATCCGGCCAAATTTTACATCCGTTGCATCTCTAATAGTGTATTGATGTTGCAAGTATCTTGGATGAATTCGTTAATCAAGTATTGATTTAACGCCCCTCTGTTGTCATCTAATGGAAAAACCGGCCCATTAGAGCAAATAAAATCAACGAATACTTTTTTTACTTTGAGTTGTCCGATTGCATGACTTTTTTCCCAAATCCTGTTATTTATTTTCTGTACTGAAAGACGAATCAAATCTTCTTTTGGCACCTTCTAACTACACTGGCGCCCGGGGCACAAGCTCCTCTTGCTGCCCGCTAGTTTCAGCCCTGCCATGAAGTGCCGAGCAAGTAATTTGTTTTTTAAAAATGGTAATAGCGATAGTGAACATCTGGTAATGGAAACTTTGGAAATATATTTTAATAAATTATAGAGAAACATTTTCAAAAATGTACTTTTTTTGTTATTGTACAACAACAAAAGTTATGATATTTTTAACCATCTTTTTTCTTTTAGTCTAAGCTACAATATTTTTCTTTTTTTTTTAAGTCTTTATTTGAAAGTAATAATCTAACAGTCTAAGTGATCATTAATGTTACTCTTCTGTATTCTATGGCTTGCAAACATATAGTAATATAAAATATACTTTAAAAATTTCCCATAAATATATATATGCAGTATTCATTAAAAGAACCTTGTTAAGAAAAATCGAAATTTTTTGTAGAATCGGCGGGTCTGTATTTACTGATTTTTGAACGGGCCTTGCTGGGCCGTGAACTGCAAAATCATAAACGGGCAGGGATAAACTTTTAGTTTTTACACCGGCTGGGTCGGGCCAAGATAGCTTTCGTTCGGGCATGGCCGAGCCCGTGTCTGGAAATTCTAGCCCGGGCAGACCTCTAGTATAGATAGATAACCTACCTCCAGGGGAAAATGGAATGGGTATGAGATATTTTACGGCTTTCAATTAAACTACCCAAAATCTCGAATATTCCATTTTAATTTGAAACATTACGAAGCAAAATTTCGAGAAAAAATCAATAATTGTGCATTATTTTATATGTTTTGTATAAAACGAAAAAAAAAAAAACGCTCATTTTTTCTCAAACTGAAAGAAAAGAAACAAATATATAAAAAAAATTTACACGGGAATTTTGTATTTATCCATTCCATATATTTGATGCTTGGACATTTATGTTAATAATGTAGTATTCGGTAATTATCTTTAGTATCTCTAGTACTTGGATAATTTCTCAAGTCCTTTCAAAATGCAGATTTTCACCTTACAGATTCCATTGTACTTTACCTATTTTAAATTTTGGAATTTTAATTTGAAGTAAGAATGCAGTTTGGAACTTAAACTTCATCAAATTTTAATATATTATATAATTTTTTTCTCTCTTTTTAATAAGTAATGTTGTATATAAATCTACTGGATTTTCTTTTAATAGTATGTACATGTATGTACACATGTATATCTAAGTGTATATTTAGCTTTAGCCAGGGTAACCGAAAAAAAAGTAATCGGAAAACGTGACAGAAAAAAACAAGAGCGGAAAAAAAGTGGCAAGGAATTGATAAATATTGAACTTATTGATAAATAAGTGTTAAAAACTAACGAGGTAACCAGAGCCGCACCAGGCGCCATCATTTAGGCTAGGCGCGGGCAGGCTTCATCGGTGCCTTCAGCGGTGATTACTGATGCGCGGATGGTGTGTAAAAGTGTTTCGCACCAGGCACCAAATGGGACTGCTGCGGTGCTGGAAGTAACAAATGTCTGATTTATATCATTCACTTAGGCGAATATTTACTGTAAATATTTGTGAGCGCTATTAGCAATAGTGTAAAAAAGTGGGACTGTTCGCGTACGAGAATACACGTATTCATCACTACTTGATTTTTGACATTCGCGAGCGCACATATTGAAAAGTGGTGTGAATATTCGCATACGAGAATACTCGTTTTAAGTACTACTTGATTTTTGGCATACGTAAATATTCGTAATTGTCTTCGAGAATGTCAAAAATCAAGTTGTGATGAATATGAGAATTCTCACTTTTTAGCTCACAGGCTATCAAAGCCTGAGAGCTAATGTGCTCGCCCGTTCTGAATGTATGTATGTACGTAACGCGATAACTCTTGATAGAAATATCCGTTTTGCTTCAAATTTTGTTTATAGGTTCATTGTGATAAGGCGCATCCCTGATTAGTTTTTGGGGTTCATTGGTTAAGTATAAGGGAGGAACGGGGCTAATCCCCCCTTAATTTAGATAAATCTGTTTTTCATGCAGAAATATCCTATTTGCTTCAAATTTTGTATATAGGTTCATTGTGATAAGATGCATCCCGGATTAGTTTTGGGGGTTCATTGGTTAAGTATAAAGGGGAGGAATAGGCGATAATCGCCCCCCCCTTAATTTAGATAAATGTGTTTTCATGCAGAATTATCAGATTTGCTTCAAATTTTGTATATAGGTCCATTGTAATAAGACGTTTCCCTTATTAGTTTTGGGGGTTCTTTGGTTAAGCAAAATTGGGGAGAACGGGGAGCTAATCCCTCCCCCCCCCCTAATTTAGATAAATGTGTTTTTCGTGCAGAATTGTCCGATTTCCTTCGAAATATGTATATAGGTTCATTGTGAGAAGGCGCTTCCCTGATTAGTTTTGGGGGTTCATTGGTTAAGTCTAGGGGGGGGGGGAACGGGGGCTAAATCCCCTTAATTTATTGTCGATTTCTTTATTTTTTTGAGGGACATTGTTCTTTGAAATAAGAGTATAATATGCAATTAGTGTGAAAAGCCTGTGAGCTCAATGCCATCAGTTTAACTGGGCACTTTTCTTTTTATTATTTACACTACTGCTAATAGCATTCACAAATATTTACAGCAAATATTCGTCTATGGGAATTACATGAATCAGACATTTGTTACCTTTACCTCGTTAGGTTTTAAGACTTATTTATCAGACGGCCATACGGCAGACAAACGGAAGTCATAAACACTTTTCAACTTGGTTGGAAAGTGTTAAAAAAGCTCAACAATAATGTCCCTATAATTGTCCTGCACCCATTTTCTCTTGGGATAGAATGCCCTTCAATACAGGGGCATTCTTTTAAACATTTTAATTCCCTTTTTAAAAAGAATTCAACATGAGAATGCTTCTTAGATTTATCTCCTAAAAGTCCTACAATACAAAGAAGTACTATATTTTAGCAGTCTAAGAAGTTGTTTACCTTTGTAAATAAGGCTTGAATAGATTTTTCAAAGATTTTTTCTTTTTAAGCATCATTAAATTCTTGTGAGATTTCAAAATAGTTTGTTTCTTCAGTTTTACATAATTATACAGTTTTAAAACGTTGAATTAAAAAGATCTGATTAGAAACGTAAAAAAAAAAGTTTACTATTTTAACGAAATTTATTAATTTTTTTTATCCTTGATTACAAATTATTTTTCAACATACTGCCAGAAATGTAGTTCGACTTATAAACGAAAATTAAATTTTTTTCACAATTTTGCGTAAGAATTGGGGGGGGGGGGGAGGGGGGTCGACTTATACACGAGTATATACGGTATTTAGCTGATACTATTATAAACTAAAAATTTTAAATAATGTAATTATAATACTGGTACTAAAACGGAAATTATCATAAAAATAATTGTTAATAGAAAATTTAAAAATTAGATCAAAAAGAAAATAACATAGTGATAGCTAGCTAATCTAAACCTTTGCTTAATTTTTTTTTTAAAGAAATGAAAATGTAAAAAGGACAGATCGAAACATACTGAAGCCGAATATTCGGTATCCGGCCAAATTGACCTCCATTGCATCTCTAATAGTGTACTGATGTTGCAAATATCTTGGATGAATTCGTTAATCAAGTATTGATTTGACGCCCCCCTGTGGTCACCTAATGGAAAAACCGTCCCATTAGAGCAAATAAAATCATCGAATACATTTTTACTTTGGGTTGTCCGATTGCATGACTTTTTTCCCACATCTTGTTATTTTATTTTGTACTGAAAGAAGAATCAAATCTTCTTTTGGCGCCTTCTATCTACACTGGCGCCCGGAGCACAAGCTCCCCTTACTCCCCGCTAGTTTCGGCCCTGCCAGGACGTGCGAGCAAGTAATTTTTTTTTTCTTTTTTTTAAATAGTAATAGCAATAGTGAACATCTGGTAATGGAATCTTTTGAAATATATTTTAATAAATTATAGAGAAACATTTTCAAAAATGTACTGTTTTGTTATTATACAGCAACAAAAGTTATGATATTTTTAATCATCTTTTTCCTTTTGGTCTAAGCTACATTAATTTTTTTTAATGTCTTTATTTGAATGTAATAGTCTAAGTGATCATTAATGTTACTCTTCTGTATTCCATATGGCTTGCAAACATATAGTAATATAAAATGTACTTTAAAAATTTTCCCATAAATATATATGCAGTATTCATTAAAAGAACCTTAAGTATATGTTAAGAAAAATCGAAATTTTTTGTAGAATCAGCGGGTTTGTATTTACTGTTTGTATTTACCGGGCCTTGCTGGACCGTGAACTGCAAAATCATAAACGGATCGGGATAAACTTTTTGTTTTTACACCGGCTGGGCCGGGCCAAGCTAGCTTTCGTTCAGGCATGGCCGAGCCCGTGTCTGGAAATTCTATCCCAGACAGACTTATAGTATAGATAGATAACCTGCCTCCGGGGGGGGGGGGAATGAAATGGGTAAGAGATATTTTACGGCTTTCAATTAAACTTCCCGAAATCTCGAATACTCCATTTTAATTTGAAACATTACGAGGCAAAATTTAGAGAAAAAATCAATAACTGTGTATTACTTTATATGTTTTGTATAAAACGGAAAATAAACGCTCATTTTTTTCTCAAACTGAAAGAAAAGAAACAAATAAAAAGAAAAACTAACACGGGAATTTTGTATATTATCCATTCCATATATTTGATACTTGCACATTTATGTTAATAATGTAGTAATCGTAAAACATGTATACATGTATATCTAAGTGTATATTTAGCTAAGTGTATATTTAGTTAAAAACTAACGAGATAACCAGAGCCGCACCATAGACTTTCCATAGCGTCCCATAATAAGCACAAAATCTTCAGCAAAGAGCAAGTCCTTCTTGATATAAACTAAAGCTATGGAGCAAAAAAGACAATTTTCGTTCGTCTTCACTTTACCTCAAATATGACCCCTCTTTTTTCTATTATTGAGATTGTCTTGGGTCTTGGGAATTTAGGGTGTAATTCGATACGATGCGTCTGGGGAAAATAGTCACGTGATAAAAAGACCGTAAAGAAAGGAGGCAAAATTTCAGGGTCATCGAATGAGGTGTTTGTTTTGCTTTTATTAATTCTCTTAGTTTTACAGCATTTATGAAAGGTTTGCTAATAAATTGTAGTGTGTCTGTCTGTCTTTACAAAAAATAAATTATTATTCTAAAACAAGACAAGACACGAAAAATTTATGTTCGATTTTTTCAACACTTCTGATAATATTAACTTTTATATATTGATTTTATACTACTATTTTTAGCTTACTATTTTAATTACTCTTTTTTAAAACTTTTTAAAATGTGTTGCGGCCCGCCTAACGTCGCAAACATATGGCTGCGGCCCGCGAGAAAAAAAAGGTTGAGTATGGCTGGTCTAACAGATTTTGAGATATGGTCTCCCCCCTCATTCTTCGCCCCAACCACATCCCTGGGTGAGATAAAGATCAAAATTTTAATTAAGAATGCTTTTATCTACGCCTATGCTTAAAATGTTATCATTGTGCAAAATTTAATTTTAAAAGATCTGATAGATCTCGAAATATAGTCCCCCCCCCCCATTCCACTATCAAAATTTTAATAAAAAATTATTTTATCTGCGCCTATTCTAAAAAATGTATCATCTCGAAAATTCCTTTTTAAAAGTTCTGACAGACCTTGAGATATGGTACCACCCCCTCCCCCCCCCTACCCTTCGGGACTCAGGGATCAAAAGTTTAACTAAGAACTATTTTATCCGGGAAAAATAATATTTTTTAAGCGGTAATAAGCATTTAATAAGAGCAATCAAAAGTTGTTCTTCTATATCTCAAAAATCAACCATCCCACTAAATTTAATTTCTAAACAATCTGATAGAATCCGAGATATCACCCCCCCCCCCCCCCCATCAAAGGATCAGATGAATAAAAATTTTAATTAAGGTGATTCTCAAATGACCTGCTTAAAAAAGCGAAATTTTCTGACAAATTTTCTGACTCATTTTTAGACTCTAAAGCATAAAATTGGCAGACCTGACAGTTGATACGATTTGGAATCAAAGTGAGTTTTCCATTTTTTGATAAATAAATTATTTATCAAGTTATAAGCGATTCGTCTCACGTGACGACACGTTTTCTCCTTTCTCGTGCTGTGGTGTCGGAAATTCGGTTCAAAACGCCGACTTTGACATTATTTTCTGAAGTATCTTCTATATTTACCAAAAACTGTAAAACGTCTTTCGATTACAAAATTTCTAAATAAAAACACTTGCCAATTTCATGCGTTTTCGAACAAAAATGAAAAAACAAGAGGGGAAAATTCTGCTATAAGGCCGAATATAGATTGCCACACACGGCTTTTATTTAAAAAATAAATAAACTAGCTGCAACTCAGAATAAAAACGCAATGACAACAAACAATTTTAAAATATCTAAATAACAAATAAAAATTCCCCTGTTAAAGTGTTGAGTTGTTCAATAACCATTCGATTTAGAAAAATATTTTTCTACCGCTAAGCAATTTTTTTACTGAAATTTAATTCATGTTGCTATGGCAGCAGACGATAAAACGATATCTTTGGAATAAAAGAATAAATAGAAGAAAAAAAATTGTTGATGTTTGTGATAAAATGTTTTTCTTTATTTTTTAAAAATGTATATACATAATTCACTTTTATATTTTAACAGAATAATAAGTTTACTATAATTCGTTACTCATGCTATGGCCAGTATACACGATACACGTCGAGCCACAATGCCTTTATCATTATCTTTTTACGCGTAAATGTTTCGCTACGGTACTCCATTGTGGAGTTTTGTAATTTTTGAAATCTAATATTTGAAAAACGACATAATCATTAGATTTGAAATTTATATCAAGAAAAATACAATTTTTTACCATTCTAATGCAGTTTGTAAAACAATTTTGTGACAAATAGTTTTCGAGTTATTAATTTTTTAAGTAACTTCAAATGTTTCATTTTCCGAGATTAATCTGTGGCAACGATGGATTGCTGTGACTTTCCATAAACATGAAAAATGATAGAGATTGAAAGAATAAGCCACCCTGTGTGTGGCTAAAAATATTTCATAAAGTAACCAGTTTGGATATGAAAACAGCCATGGATGCTCAATAAGTCTATCGTCTATTCAAACTACTTTGCCAAGACCCAAGACTGGAGCAAAAATACCTATATCGTTTGACTAAAGCTCAAAGTTTTCTTTTTTACAAAAATCACGCGCCTTCCAAATTATGGCAACCCCTGACCCTCCAACGTGACCACTCTTTTGGGGAGAGCTAAGCAATCAATTAGGTCAGGTTGACAACTTGACAGGTCTGGAGTGTTCTTTGGCGATAGCTTATTTTTAATTGTCAAATTACAGCGTTTTGATTAGAGTAAATTTTAAAAGTTGCCTAATTACATGAAAGAAAACAAAAAAACATTTTATGGTATAAGCTCAAAATTTTTATATCTTTTTTCAATCCAGAGTTACAAACTAGTAAAGTAAACGCTTTATACTTTTCGGGATTTTTTTTAACTTTAACATAAATTTTAAAATACTCAGAACTATTTTAAAAATATTTCAAACTTATGGCTGTATGGTGAGCTTTCGGATTTATATGCTGGAGAAAAAAAAAAGTCGAAATTTTTAAATTTGAATGAACAAAACGCAGAAGAAGTTTTTCCCATAGGATAACATGGGATTCCGCAATATTTCTTCCCCTCGAAGTAAGTCCCCTTAAGTATTCGACACAAAAGATTTGCATCTGTTTCGAAACATTAGTTTTACTTTTCGTTCATTACTTTTCATGAAATTCGACAAAATATGCAAATTTTCTTAATTTTGAAAATGAGTGTACAATTAAACAAGGAGAAATTTAGTTAAAATATTACTTGTAGTAAAGTGATTGTGACCTCTTGAAGAGCCGCTACTGTTTTCCACATTCTTTCATTACATTACAATTAGTATATACATATTTACATCAGAAACAAACAGGAGTTGATTTCATGGAATTTAAAATGAAAAAAAAAATACAATAATAAAAACGGATGTGCCACTTCTAGAAAGTTAATTATCCATCAAAGATTCAAAACAATGTTGATGTTCAAAAAGATATTTTGTAAGAATATCAGAGATTCATAGTAGATATATAGATTAAATGTTAAAAAAAGAAACATTTTATCCCGTAGACATGACGTGACTTTCAAAAAGGCATTCGACTGGAAACTTGCATTTTCATTGGATTTCAAGTAAAAATAAAAATAAATAACATGCGTAATTTGAAAAAGTACGTAAAATATTAAATAATGACGTTTCAAATAATAACTTCATAGACCGTACACTTCTAGAACATTCTTATTTATTTTCTTAATGGCTCCGATGGAGCCGAAACATGTCAACAGTCTAATAAAACTTTTTTTACTGTTTATAAAGTTTTTATTTTACGCCTTTTAGTAATTAAAAGGAGTATTACAAGGTTTTATAATTTGTTATATTTTTATTTCTCTAGATGTTCGACTAAACGTCTAAAATCGAAAGTGTCCTGTGACTTTTACCCATATAGTATATATGATGACATAATAGAATTAAAAAACGTTGAAGTCTCTGTCACGAAAAAATGAATTTTAAATAAATGTTAAATTTTGGACACATTGCTTTTTAACGTTACTCACACGAATTATTTTAAGTTTTGAAAACCTTTTTTTACATAATTCTTAAAATTCGAAGATGGAAAAATTATGTTGTTTTAATTTTTAAATATCTTATTTTTTTGTTTTACCTTGACAGTTATGCTGCGTATATGCGCTAGCTATATCGAGTAAGATTTTGAATGACGACACAGTCACTTTGTCATCGATCATAAATGTATATGTCAATTGTGTAACACATTTCATAGTTACTTTAGTGCTTAATTTTTGTTACATAAATGCTGTGTTTTTCAATGTTTTCTGTGCATTTTGCACCGCTTACTTTATTTAAAAACCGGGGTGTGCTAGATCAGTGTTGTTAATAGGCTACTTTAAAAAAAAATCAGATTGCTTCATTGCCACCACTTTTTTTGAAATGTTATAATTCGCCTTGTTTTCACCTTAATTAATCTGTCTTTTAACAAGGCAAATTTTACTTTTTCAAAAAAACTGGTGGCAATCAAGAAGATCTAATTAAAAAAAAGTAGTCCATTGGCAACAATATGCTAGATATATAAGTTTTTGACTTTGAAATAGCCTCTGTATGTGTGACTACTGGTCATTGTATAAAATTGTTGGGTATACAGTGTGTTTTTTAACAGTGTGCAACTGGAGCGGCAGCATAGAATCTCGAAGTAAAAATATTGTTTTGTTGTAGTTGTTATTATTCTCATTTAATACAAAATATCTAAATATTATTTACCATTTGTGTGATAAAGCTATACTCCAGTCTAGACTAAGTGGTGGATAGCACACGAGGAATTTCAACAGATGTAATGAAAATAATATGAATTGTTAAGAGGGCAGTGCTAATAATGATTCTGATAATGGTTATTATTATTTTAATGTTTATTTGTAATATAACATATAGATATTTCTTTTTCAGTAAAAAAAAAAAAAAAATCTTACCTTAAGTTCTATATTTAACACGTTCACTACCGTGTTAAAATTAATGGAATTTTATTTTATTGAGATATTTCAAATTGATACCACAAAAAACTAACAGCAATATTGTGTTTATTTTATGACAGACATTTTGTTATTGCATAAAATTAAAAAAATTCTTTCGAAATTTCCGGTACGAATTCGTAATTTTTGATTTAAAATAAAATCAAAATAAACTTGAGTCATGAAAAAACAACACTCATTTGAATCAATTCACCTTTGTACTATAATAATTATTTAAAAACAACACAAATGTCACAAAACACATATGCATCATTTAATAAAAATCTTTACTTAAGGGGTTTTTAAAAACATACATAACTGTATTTCACATTGATAAAACATTGTTTTGTGTGTGTCTACGTGTTGGTGTTTTTTTAACCCTCATGATGAGCTAAGGTTGCTCGAAAGTGCTAGATTGTTTTATCAATGTGAAATACAGTTATGTATGTTTTTAAAAACACCTTAAGTAAAGTTTTTTATGAAATGATGCATATGTGTTTTGTGACATTTGTGTTGTTTTTAAATAATTAAAAATAAAATGTCAAATGAGTGACCAAGCGACGCCACGTATGCGTCCTCTGTAGCGAACTTGTTAATAAAATTTTCCTTCTAATTGTATGGTTATTCTTGCTCACATCCATTTAAATGTTATATGCATTTTTTCGACGGGTGATTACACTGTGAGATGAGGGGAGAATGATCTACTAGTTTGGAAAGGAAAAGCCTTGCAAAAGTTCTTGCTTCCGATAGGAGCAGTTCTGCTTGGGTGATAATTTTATATTTGAATTTATGAAACTATGACGCAGTACATTGTGAATATTATGTCATTTTAATAACTGTCAGGTATTAATTTAAAAAAAAAACTTTTTGAAAGGTTTTCTCCCCCCCCCCTTTTTTTTTTATCAGGTACTTTTCCTCAAATGAGGGATGAAACATCAGTAAGTGCAGATATTTTGTTATTGCATAAAATAAAAAAATTTCTTTCGAAATTTCCGGTGCGAATTCGTAATTTTTGATTAAAAGTAAAATGTCAAATGAGTGACCAAGCGACGCCACGTATGCGTCCTCGGTAGCGAACTTGTTAATGAAATTTTCCTTTTAATTGTATGGTTATTCTTGTTCACATCCATTTGCATGTTATATGCATTTTTTTCGAAGGGTGATTACACTGAGAGATGAGGAGAGAATGATCTACTAGTTTGGAAAGGAAAACCCTTGCATACGTTCTTGTTTCCGATAGTAGCAGTTCTGCTTGGGTGGCAACAGGGTTCGTAAATATCATGATATTTTCGAAAATATAAAAAATATCCGATATTTTGATATATATCCGATATTTTTTATATATATCCGATGTTTTCAAAACAGTCAACTTATTGATGATTATAAATATTTTCAGAGTTCATATAAATTAGACATTAAAACATATGTCATTTAGCATGAAAACTTAATAAAACGATATTCTAAATGTCTTTTTCTATTTTTTTTTCACTTAACAAAATTTAAGATAAGCTGATTGAAAACAGAAACAATTTCACTTTTTACACTCACAAAAAAAAAAAAAAAAACTTTTAAGATTTAGTAATCTAGTTTTAAGAAAATTTTAAGTTTCATACAACAAATTAATTTGTTTTTATTGAAAAATTAGAACATAAATATAATAAGCTTGGTCTGCTTAACTGAACAAAACCAAAACAAGTAAAAAATATATTTCTAATGAAGCTGCAAGTTTATCTAAATTAGATAGTTTATCTTTCAGTGGCTTTTCTAAGTAAATATTGTTCCACATAATTATTGGTTCTGCATTTAAAAATTCAGCTTCAAACATAAAGCTTGGAAAAGTTTGTTTTTTGGTGGTGGTGGTGGTGGTGGGGGGGGGGGGGGGGGGGGGTAAAAAGCTACTATAAGAGCAAAAATTCTTTATCTACAGAAATATCACAGCCAATAACAGTTAAAAAATTCCTTTACACTTGTTTTGACTGAAAATATCAAAAATATTATACGCACTATTTTGAAAATAAATATCAAATATGTGAAAATATCGAAAATATCAAACTTCATGATATTTTAAAAATAAATATCGGATATATATCATGATATATATCAAGATATATATCCATTTATATATATCGCCGAACCCTGGGTGGCAATTTTATATTTGAATTTATGAAACTATGACGCAGTACATTGAGAATATTATGTAATTTTAATAACTGTCAAGTATTAATATGATAAAATCTTTTTGAAAGGTTTTCTCCCCCTTTTTTTTTGATAAAATCTTTTTGAAAGATTTTCTCCCCCTTTTTTTTTTGATAAAATCTTTTTGAAAGGTTTTCTCCCCCTTTATTTTATCAGATACTTTTCCTCAAATGAGGGATGAAACATCAGTATGTGCGTCTTAAACAAGTATGCAGTATACACAAAAAATGTGATATTTGAAAAATTTCATAATAAAGCATGCTCATATTTTTTATCTATTTCAGGTATCAATGGAAATTCTTGGAGTTTGAAGGAATACTTTTCAATTTCTGGAGCTATGTTGAGCTGAGGATGCTTGAAAAGTTTATTAATTTTTGTTTCTAAATGAAATCCTATGGAAAAAATCCAATATTTGAATATTATTTCAATTTGAAGAATTTAAAAACAAAGTGATCTATTATTAAAGCATTTAAAAATTATTCAAGTTGATTTTATTAATATTGTCAGTTTGATGCAGAAAAATAATTTTTTAATTGAAATAACATTTTAATATTATATTTTCCTATCTGCAACATTTTTCGCATAAGGTGTACCAAAAACATTCCTTGCAAAGGTCTTTAGTTTTGAGAGATATGCAGTGAATGAATTTTATATAGAATTAGTTTTAAATAAATGGTGCCTCATTCACGTTTTTTTAGTGCACTAGAATTGTTGTAAAGAATTTTTTTTCGAACTTTTTACTTGAAACTTAAGAGAAACATTTTACAGCTTGTGACAATTTCTTTAAACTTTGTTTTTAAGCTTCCATTGTTATATTCACATCATGATCAAACTGCTGATATTTCACCTACTCAGCTAAATATTTTCTTGCAAGTCTGATTAGCATAAGCTTCTTTATTTGTGGCACCTGCACTAAAGTATTTCTTCTAAAACGTCAAAACATGGGTACTCATTCTAATTTAAAGACCCTTATTTGCGAGGTATGCAATAAAGAATTTACTTGGAGAGCATCTTTATATCGACACAGGATTAATCATACTACAAAAGGGCAATTTATTTGCAAATTATGCAATAAAATGTTTTCTCTGAAAGCCGATTTTAAACAACACATGCTTTGTCATACCCCCAAAAAACCGTTCATTTGTGAAATCTGCAATAAAAGATTTTCTCAGAAATTCGATTTAAAACGACACATGCGTGTTCATACCCAAGAAAAACCTTTCATTTGTGAGATCTGCAGTAGAGCATTTTCTCTTAGAAGCAATTTAAAAGCTCACCTACTTACTCACACGCAAGAAAAGTCCTTTATTTGTGAAATATGCAACAAGGGATTTGTTATGCAATCTTGCTTAAATAAGCATAAGCTTATTCATACAGGTGGTAGATCAAAGACTTTTATTTGTGAAATATGCAACAAGGGATTTGCTATGCAATCTTGCTTAAATAAGCATAAGCTTATTCATACAGGTGGTAGATCAAAGACTTTTATTTGTGAAATATGCAAGAAAAGCTTTTCTCTAAAATCTCACTTAGATGTGCACGCATTAATGCATACCAAAGAAAAGCCATTTTTCTGTGAAATATGCAATAGAAGATTTCCTGTAAAAGGACGTTTATTACTTCATCTTCGTACGCATACCAATGAGAAACCCTTTGTTTGCGATTTCTGTAATAAAGCGTTCTCTCTGAAATCTTACTTAAATGTGCATCTGAAGACGCACACCAAAGAATATTCTATTTTTTGTAGAGTATGCAGAAAAGGATTTTCTCGTAAATGTGATTTAAATCAGCATTATTTTAGTGCCCACACCAACGAGAGGCCTTTTGTTTGTAAAATAAGCTCTGCAGATTTTGTCAGAAATATGCTTTAAACATTCATCTTCAAATTCATTCAACTGAAAAGCCATTTACTTGTGAAATGTGCAATAAAGGATTTAGTTGTAAATCTAGTTTATGGAGGCACTATCGTGTCTATACTGAGGAGAAACCTTTTACATGTGAAATATGCAATAAAGGATTTCGTTATAAGTTTGATTTAAATAACCATTTACATCGACATGCTAAGTAAAAATCGTTTATTTTGTACTATGTGGTAAAGATTTTTCTTTTTAAATATACATTATACTAACAGCTTCATATTAATAGAAATTAAGAATCTTTCAATTGTGAATGAAACTATTTTCTGTGAAATATAGAATACTTGCATTTAGAATAGAAGGAGTGCCGTCGGAACAATATAGACATTGAAGATTACATAGTATAGAAAGATACCGTTATATTCCTGTCTAGAACTATATTGAAACGTATAACTTTAAGTGAAATATTTTTTCAACCAGTTTAAAATGTTCAAAGTAAAACTGCTAATTTACAGAGGATTGTTTTGAATGGAAATTTGTGTATGTATAAACATAAAAATGTGTTCAATAAAGAATTTTCTCATAAATTTTGTATTTTCATCCTTAGCGTCTTTTCTGCATTTTTTACTGTTGTAATTGAGATGTTCAGAAACAGTTTTGTCAGTTGACTGGCAATTACATGCTTGTCCTTTTTTTCCGATAGGACAATATATCCGATTTCTGTGTCCGCCGTATTGCGAAGACAATCTTCTCCACGATGCCTGCTGCACATCATAGTTCTTTGAAACATTCTCCAATGCCGGGAAACAGTCGTGTGGACTATGTCGAATAGCCTAACATCATCTGCTATTGGTCGATTTTCTTCGAGGTTTACATTAATGAAGTCGCATGTAAAATCATCCAAAAGTTATGTCAGCAAGAAACATTTAAAATTTCAAAGTCATCAACGTTTTTTTTCGCGTTCAAATTTCATTTACAATAACAAATGTCTAAGCACTCCAAATCATTTAAAATTTCTTCAGAGTTACGACGTGAACAACAGTTGTTTAAAAAAAATTGCTCACACACAATACTTCTTATTGCATCGCGCACTTATGTTATTTACATATTCTGCTGCCTTCGATTTTGTGGTTGTTATCGTTGATAGTATCAACCGCCCTTGAGCATAGCCTTAGGGATTACTAAGAACTCTGAGAGTGCTCGCTGAGGGCGTTGGCCAGCTTGATCTGCCATCTTGTTTCGAAATGGAGGTCAATTAAAGATTTCTAACTAAAATATATTTTTTTAACATACCAAGTAAAAAAAAATAAAATTTTCTACTTTAATATATGTATAATAATTTAGTGTAAATGGATTTTTTCAACATTTCACAATTGTAAAAAATAAATAAATAAATAATAATAATAATAATAATAATAATAATATATATATAAATCCTAAATTTTAAGGCCGTTAAAATCATGTTAATCTTTAAAAATATCTTTATGATGTAATTATAGGGAAACTGGAAACTTAAAATGCATGCTGTGTAAGTTAATCTACTGTTACATATTATAATTATTACGGTTTTATTCTCTAATACTGCAAAATACACTGCGAACTTTTTAATTAATTGTCCACACTTCTATGTCATCTTAACGGTAATTATGAGAAAAATCTTAAAACAAAATATTTAATAAAAAGTTTGAAATTCAATTTTTAAAAAATTGTGAATTTTTTATCAAGTTTACTTTGGTTTTTTATTAAAACAAGGGAAACTAGTGTACTGTGGCCATCACAAAACCTTCTTCTACATCATTCAATATACAGGGTCATTCATAATTCCCTCCGGGGTTTCGAAAAGTTATAGTAAAAAAACGAAGACGAATATGAAAAAAAGAAACATATGAAATTATTCCGAAACTATTCAAGTTTTACTTACATACATTACAGGTGTTCTATGTGTGAACCCTTGGTCACACGGCATACATCCATGCGATAGTCCAGTTCCTGCCATACTCCGTTTCTTTAAATCTGAATCAGTGGTGTCAGTTCAACGGGCCTTTCGTAATAAATATCGAAAACAGGGACCAACTGACAAAACAATTCATGTGTGGTACAGGAAATTTAAAGAAACGGAGTATGGCAGGAACTGGACTATCGCATGGATGTATGCCGTGTGACCAAGGGTTCACACATAGAACACCTGTAATGTATGTAAGTAAAACTTGAATAGTTTCGGAATAATTTCATATGTTTCTTTTTTTCATATTCGTCTTCGTTTTTTTACTATAACGTTTCGAAACCCCGCCGGAAGGAATTATGAATGACCCTGTATACAGTGACCTCTCACTTATACGCGATGTTCAGTAATTACTTTTTCGTATCACTATTTTAAAAGAGTAAAATTCGATTTATAATTTCTGCGATTTAATAAAAGGGAAAATTATAAAAAAAAAAAAAAAAAAAAACTGGTCTTGGAAAATATTTTCTGTGTATCACGTATAAGTGAGAGGTCACTGTATTAATTTATAATAGCTTCAACTATTATGAATATAAAGCATAGTGTATTTATTTTTCGAAATTAACATACAGTAATCAACGAATTAAAAAACCAACATAACAACAGCGCAGCTTGTTGGGCATTATACTTTAAAATTAGATCTTCATATGCACTTTAATATTAAACTCACATAATATAAAATTTGGTGCATTTCTACACAACAGAAAATAAGATTCAGCTATAATGCTCATCACAAAAAACATAGCGTTAATATTCCGTAAGTACCGTAATTTCCGGCGTATAAGCCGCAGCTCAAAGAGTCGTTTTTCGACCCAGAAATATTATTTTATAAAATGTAACTTAAAAGATCGCTGTAAATATTTAACTACAATTATTGAATAAAATTTCTGGGTCGAAAAACGACTCTTTGAGCTGCGGCTTATACGCCGGTAATTACGGTATGTCCTCACAGTGTTGCCAGTGGGCTACTTTTTTAAAAGTTCAGATTAGTAGATTGCCACCACTTTTTTGAAGTAGAAATATTCCGCCTTATTTTATTATAGATCAAATACAGTAGACTCTCGATTAACTAGAATCGGATTATTCGGGTTGCGTATTAACCGGGACGCCTCCCCTCTAAAAAAAAGAAGCAAGTGCGGAATGCGTGTGTGGGAATGTGCGGAAAGACCGCATTCTTCTAAACTTTTCCTGTTGTATTGGATTCATCCAGTCGACTGGTTTTACTCCCGTTTTGGAATGCTAGTGGGTCGGGACGTGATTCAACCGTCGCGTCGTCGCAGTATTGGTGCTGTTTAGATTAATAGCTTCGCACGGGTCTTACATTCTGTTTGTAGTGTTAACATGTCGAAACGCAAAAGAGTCGCTTTAAGTGTAAATCAAAAGCTGGAAATAATTAATAAATCGGAGAATGGACAAACAGTAAAATCATTAATGCGTGAATATGAGATTGGTGATCAAACTGTGCGAGGCATTTAAAAAAAGAAACAAAAACTAATCGAATTTGCTGGAACTTCAGGTAGTACAAAATAAATGTGTAATAGAAAAAACAGTGAAAACTTTAACATGTGAAGATTTAGATAAAGGCATGGTTTTGTAGTTTAACCAACAGAGAGCTGCCGGAATTCCCGTATCAGGTGCTGTTTGTGCAGCTAAAACCAAATATTTTTTCGAATAGTTTAAAATATCCGGTGATTTACGAGGTGGTTAACGAGGTTCAAACAAAGATATGGTACACGCCAAATAACTGTCCAATGCAAAAAACTCAGTAGTGACAAATCAGCAGCTGAAAATTTTGTTTTAGAATTCCGAAATTTCGTACGTGAAGAACATCTGAGTGCCGAAGAAATATACAATGCGGATGAAACGGGTTTATATTGGAAGTGTTTGTCACAAAATACATTAGTACATGAAACCGAAAAAAATCATCGGGACATAAGAAGCAAAAACAACGCATAACAGTATTGTGTTGTGCTAATACCTCCGGCTCACATTTTTTAACCCTTTTTATCCTGACGGTACTTATAAGTACCACTTTAGCCTCTTCGCAACGAGCGTCTTTTACTGAATTTTTAATCTGTTACCACCGGTTTTTCAAATGAGAAATTTTCACCTAATTGAATCGCAAAAATGCAATGATTAGATAAGGAAAACTTTACAAAAAAAAAAAAAAATAATAACTGGTGGGAATAATCGAGGATTCTGAGCATCTAAACAGTAGCTGGAAAATTAATTCAGGATATAAAGGGTTAAATTATTGGAACTGAAAGAAAGTCGAGAGCATTTTCAAAAATGAAGAAAGATTCAAGTTTGCCTGTAAGTTATTACAGCATCAAAATAGCTTGTATGACTACAGAAATATTTTCTAATTGGTTTAAAAGAAAGTTTGTTCCTGCGGTACGAAAACATTTGAAACATGTCAGTCTTCCTCAAAAAGATGTTCTTCTGCTGGACAGTGCACCTAGTCACTCAACCGAAGAAATTTTAAAATCGGAAGACGGAAATATATTTGTCTGATAGCTATCTGCCCTCAGATGTGACAGCTGAAATCCAACCTATGAATCAGGGTGTTATTCTGAACCTTAAGTCAATATACAGTAGAAATTTGCTTCTTAAGTTGGCAGAGGAAGAATACGATAATTTGTTTTCTCTTTAGAAAGATCTCACGGTTTTAGATGCAATTTATTATATTGATGCTGCATGGAAATTAGTAAAAAGCACCACCGTTAAGAAATCATGGAGGACAATTTCATTTGATGAAAAAAAAATGAAATTCCTACAGAAGACAATGATAGTACTGATTTGCCGAGAAAAATCTTAGACGATTTGAGAAAGTTAAACTGTTCTGAAAATGTGGACGAAGAAGCGGGGCAACAATGGTTTAATGGAGATTCGAAATTGGAATGTTTCGAAGTTTTAAGTGACGAAGATATTGTGTCGCATTTAGCTTGTGGTTCAGAAGAAAGAAGGAATTTCGAAAAATGTCCAGAAAGTGCTGAAGAAAATCTTGTAACTTATCAAAAATTAAGTCACGTTGACGCATTAGTACACACTGAGGCGTTACTTAATTACTTGGAACAAGAAGATGAAAGCACACCTGCTAAAAAATTATATTCAGAAATTTGCGTAGTAAAATACGTCGAAGAGTAAATGGAAAACGAAAAAAGACTTCTATCATTTCATTCTTCACGAAACAGTGAGGTAAACTACATTTCTATATTTTTTTAATTGTAGTAATTGTAAATCTAAATAACATTAAAATTTATGTTCATTCTCTTTCTTTTGTATTAATTAAATTATTAATGTCCTGTTGTATAATAACTTGACATTTTCTATTCCTTTCCAAAATTTGCCCAAATTCGATTATCCGGGATATTCGCTTATCAAGAACGAAGTATTTCCCGACTTGCCCGGTTAATTGAGAATCTACTGTAATGTGAGAATAGACCAATTACATTAATTTAGAAAAGTGTTGGGAGTCCAACAATCCTATTTTTTTAAGTAGGCTACTGGCAACACTGCGTTCACAGCGAAAAGTTAACGTAAAAAATGAGCGATTCTGTTAACAATGTAGTTAAAATTGTATAAGACTTACAAGTATCGAGTTAATAGTACTGCAAACTATGCTCGCTAAATCGCATCTATTGTTTGTGGAGTCGATTAGAAATATTTGACCAAGCGTAAGATAGCAGCGCCTCCTGTTAAGTGATCAAAGCCAAAACTGAATCAGCGCCTATTTATGTCAAGGTAGAACAGAATATGAAGTCTGGTGAAATTACGGGCATTAGGTATTGAGATATAGCTATCACGGAAATCGTTAAAATGCAGCATAGCAGCACCACCTGTTGGGCGATATACTCCCAAACTCAAACAGCACCAATTTATGTCGAGGTCTAACTGAATCTGAAGTTTTACTACATTCAGAATATTATTTCTTAATATAGAGATACCACAAAATTTGGGTCACACACAGATTAACAGACAGACAGACATTTTCTCAAAATAGTCAAATCATCTTGAAGGCATCCCAAAACATGCAAGTTCATCAAAAAACTGAAGCCAAAAATTTTCACGATGCTAAACAGTGACTGACTTTTTTTGGGGCACTAAATACATGCCTGAAACACATATTATTTTCATACCATTATTTTTTGCATGGAATCTTTTCCTTGTTTAATGGCAGAACTTTCTGCCAGTCAAAAGAGAAAAAAAAGTATTCCTTTTTAATAATAGTGGTAAGAAAAGAAGAAAAGAATAAATTTAGTAGCCACATGCATTTAGTGCCCCAACTAAAGCGAATTACGAGCCGCCACTAATACTAAATATTTTCTTATTATGTATATAAAAGAAACTAAAAATTAAACTGATTGTCCAACGTTTTCGTATGCTCCTTAACAAGCTGAAATAGAGTATCTTAGATTTTGCACACGTCATTTTCTTACATTATATTTAAGTAATTACAATGTATAAGAAATAACAACGTCAGTGATATCAAATTCATATAGCATTTAAGAACGACGATTTCGCAAGTAATTGTGCCACATATCACAAAATTAGAAGAAAAAAAAGAGGCAAGTAACTGATTTGTTATTTTCAATACTTAATATCTCCATTTAATAGCATGGATATGCTACGTGGAATTTTGTTAGTTCGTAGAAAATCATAAAAGAAGTTTTGTCTTTTGTGTAACTCGAAAACTAAAAAAATATATATAACATATTTAAGGTTTATTATATCTGAAGTAATCACAAAACTATGCGCGAATACGTAGCATCATAAGTAACATAAATAATTATTTTCCAATGCTTAAACTTGTTTAAACATTTATTAAAATTATCAAGATAATGCGCTTCATTTGAATAATCATTTACAATGCACAGCTTGTACTGTAGTATACTAAACTTAATTTAAACTAATTATACTCATGGTATTAAAAGTGATTGTAAATAGTTATTAAAATAAAGGTGACGATTTTTTATTATTGTTTTTGCTTTATCCACCACTATTTCAAAACAATAATTTTCGTGGTAGATTCCTACAAAGCTTCGAGTTAGAATATTATTTAAAAAAATAATAATGGTAAAAAAGATAAATGTAAATATAGTCGCCACTGGCAACTCTTCATTGCTATTTTAATAATTTTTTATTCATAAAATGTAATGGAAGTCGTGAATAAATTACTACTCCCCATAAAGAAAATGGAAAAAATAAATACATTTAATAAAGATTCAATTTTATTCAATCATTTTCAAAAATGCTCCTCATTTATTAACACATTCGCACCCAGAAACGAGAATTCTCGTTTTTATTCAAAAAACATCATTGACTAAGGGCGTAACTTTTAACCTTACAAAAAATCCATTTATATCATGTTGCTCATAATTTTTTAGATTGTAAGACATTTTATAATAAATGCGTATATTGAATGATATTTCCTGGTGCATAAACTTGAAAAAACTATCTAGGAAACAATTTACAAAATATTTTCAGAAGAAGGAGAATCTTCTATTGTTTAAAAACCCAGATTTCACAAAAACATACCGATGCGAATGTGTTAATATATCCACTCAATATGGTTAGGAAAGTGACACTGTCTATAAGTGGAAAAACTCCTGAATTTGTTAAATGAAAAAGCAAGAGTATGTGAAAATGTATGCTCATACATGCGCAATATACGTACATACCTATGTCTAAATATATTCAGACACTCCACTCGGTCCGTTTTTTGGCTACCACCTTTTTTTCCTTAAATAAATCCTCTTTTTACATTTTCTTAGAAATTTTGTAAAAACCTACATGGTAGGTAATTTTTTATGCAACTGGTATCAGAACCCAGCTGCATCAAATCATTTCTTGCTTCAGAAAAACTGACCATCGGGAGCCCTATACATGTGTATGTAGTTGATATAGGTATTCTGAAATATGAATATTTGAAAAATTATACAATATATCGAATTCGTACGTTCAATGAATCAATATATTAAAAAAAATTGTGAAATTTTACTTTCAAACCAGTTATTTTATGTAGATAAATGTTTCAGTTTTAAACTGAAATGTTTAATGAAACACTCCATATCCATTAGGGCAGCGGTTTCCAACCGTTTTTCTCTAACGTTACCCTTGATTAGATTTTTTATTTATGCCCATAAACCAGTCGCAAATATTTTTGTTTTCGTTCGTTAGTAATATTCCTATGCTAGTTAGCAATGTTAGATGCAGTTCTCTTTAGAATTCCAGTTTTCAATCACTTATCCATTTTTAATCACAATACGGTATCTACATAAAGTCCCCCAAAACAATGAATATTAGGTAAATATTTCAAATTAAGCACTCACAAAGAAGGAATTAGGAGTTGACGGATATAATGGTAACAAATAATCAACCAATTACTGAGGTTTGGCATTTTCCTCATTTTATGTGAATAGCCTATTTTACTTTTACACAAGTCTCTCATTGTAAATCAAAATTTTACCGTTTTGTTTTTATGTTTTCATTTTAACTTTATTCTTTTGCGTTTTCCGCCATTACTAATGTAATTTTTATGTACCCCCATCTAGATCACCACGTACCCCCCAGGGGTGCGTGTACCACAGGTTTGGAACCGCTGCATTAGGGTGAGCAAGAAAAAAATATTTCCCTTTCTTTGATTCACTAGACCGCGGAAAACTTTGCTTTAGGGTTGCTTAGTACAAAAAAAAAAAAAAGAAAAAAAATTAATGAATTAAATTTTAAGTTTTTGCGGCAGCGAAACTTATAAACTTACGTAAATGAATTTATTGAAAAGCAATAGTTTTCTTTCTTTTTTTAAAGCTATAAAAGAAAAAAAAAACTGCTATAGTGAAAAATCTTTAAAAGAAAGATAGAAAAATATATTATAATAAAAAAAGCTTCATTTGAGGTAGCGCAAAGCATTTAAAAAATCTTATCATGTAATCATACGAACGCAATCAAGTTGTATTCACTCAGTGAATGTTGGCCGGATTGTGGGCCGGGTCTTTTTTTCTGTTTTGATTAGCTATACCGAAAAAGGCGCGTCTAGAGTAGCTTAGTAAAATGCAAAAACAAAATAAATAAAATTTTACTGCTGGTGGTAGCGCAAAAGACCTAAAATTTGAGAAAATTTGGCCTAAAACTCGCGTTTTTTTTTCTCAAATTTTAGGCCTTTTGCGCCACCACCAGAAGTAAAATTTTATTTATTTTGTTTTTGCATTTTACTTAGTTACCCTAGACACAAGTCTTTTTAGGTATAGCGAATCAAAAAAGTAAAAAAGACCCGGCCCACAATCCGGCCAACATTCACTGAGTGAATACAACTTGATTGCGTTAATTTAAGGATTTTTTAAATGCTTTGCGCTACCTCAAATGAATTAACTTTGCTTCTTTTTTTATTATAATATATTTTTATATCTTTCTTTTAAAGATTTTTCACTATAGCAGTTTTTTTTCTTTTATAGCTTTAAAAAAAGAAAGAAAACTATTGCTTTTCAAACATTCATTTGCGTTGCGCTGCCGCAAAACATGAAATTTAATTAATTTTTTATTTTATTTTATTTTACGAGCAGGGAAGACCGAGCTATGCTCGGTCAAAATTAAATTTGAGTTCAAATATCATGACCCATGACCAAAATGACCCTTTAATTGAATTTTCTCGAACATGTGACTTAGCCCAACAGTCGTCTCGTGCCGGAAAACCATAGGATGCAAAATTTAGTGTAAATTGAGCCGCTTTTTAGATATTGACCCACAATGACCCAGAAATGACACACCAATCGCATTTTCTCGAACATGTGACCTAGTCTAATGATTTTCGCGTGCCCGAAACTCGTAAAATACAAAATTTAATCAAAATCGTTAGAGCCGTTTTTTAGATAAAATTAATTTGACCCGCTTTGACCCAAAAATGACCCCCTAATCGAAAGTTCTCGAACATGTGACCCAGCCCAATAGTCTTCTCGTGCCCGAAAGTAGTCGGATACAAAATTTCCTCAAAATTGTTTGGACCGTTTTTTAGATACAATTAGCTAGACCATGACCCAAAATGACCCAAAATGACCCACTAATTGAATTTTCTCGAACATGTGACCTAGCCCAACAGTCTTCTCGTGCCCGGAAACCATTGGATGCAAAATTTAGTGTAAATTGAGCCGCTTTTTAGATCTTGACCCACAATGACCCAGAAATGACCCACTAATCGAATTTTCTCGGACATGCGACCTAGCCCAATGCTTTTATCGTGCTCGAAACTCGTAGGACAGAAAAATTAATCAAAATCGTTAGAGCCGTTTTTTAGATAAAATTAATTTGACCCGCGTTGACCCAAAAATGGCCCACTAATCGAAAGTTCTCGAACATGTGACCCAGCCCAATTGACTTCTCATGCCCGAAAATGGTCGGATACAAAATTTCGTCAAAATCGTTTGAACCGTTTTTTAGATACAATTAGCTAGACCATGACCCAAAATGACCCACTCATCGAATTTTCTCGAGCATGTGACTTAGCCCAATGGTTTTCTGGTGCCCCAAAACGGTAGGATACGAAATTTCGTCAAAATCGTTAGAGCCGTTTTTAAGATAATTTTTGCATATATATATATATATATATATATATATATATATACAGTCATCTCTCACTTATGCGCCTCTCAGTTATACGCGTTTCTCAGTTATACGCGAATTTCGCAAGGTCCCGCCAAGAGGAATAGGAAAATAATGCTATAGATATCTCACTTATAAGCGCCACTTTGAATTGTCTCTCTCAGTTATACGCGGAAATATCAGCGCAATTCACATTTTTTTTTTAAATCGATAAATAATTTTCTGGACCTGTCAAGGTCAAAAGACCGTTCCGAAAAGCGGGGTGGAGAGGATGGAGAGGATGTTACAGTTCGACTTTACACTCACCCCCTCAGTTCTAATGGTTTCTTCTTTTCTTTTTGTTTTAATTTTATCAAGTCACGTGCGTGTTACATTTCAACCTCGCCTTTACGGTAGCATCTAGATTTTTTTTTTCAATAAAAATGAGCAAAAGAAAGTTAACAATTTCGATCAAAATGGAAGTTATAAAAGCAGCAGAAAATGATCCTAGACTCTCAAAAATAAGTTTAGCTCGAAAATTCGATTTGCCAGAATCAACATTCAGAGGGATTTTAAATAACAAGGACTCGATCAAAAAAATGAATAGTGAATATTCTACACAAGCGAAGAAACAATCAAGAATTCAAAATGGAAAATTTGAGATTTTAGAAACCACTTTAATTCAGTGGTTCAGAGAAATGAGAACTTCTAATTTACCCATTAGCGGTGAGTTATTTAAAGAAAAGGCACTCACTGTGTCATCCAAAATGGGAAGCGAAAATTTTTCGGCTTCTTCGGGATGGTTAGAAAAACTTTAAAAAAGACACGGTTTAACAAATCATTGTTTGAGTGGTGAAAATGCAGCCGTTTCAGATTCAACTGCTAATGAATGGATCGCAGACTTTCCAAATTTAATTCAAAACTTTGATCTTAAGAACATTTTTAACTGTGATGAAACAGGCTTATTTTATCGTCTTTTACCAAACAAAACGATGGATTTTAAAGGAGAAACATGCCATGGTGGCAAACAGAGCAAATAAAGACTAACTTTGCTTTTATGTTGCAATGGGGACGGATTAGAAAAGTTACCGCCAATAGTGATTGGTAAATGCAAGAATCCGCAGTGTTTAAAAAATGTCAAGAAATTGCCATGTTCTTATGCAAGTAGTACCAAAGCCTGGATGACATCGACAACTTTATTAGACTTTTTGAAGGAAATCGATATGAAGATGGCTAAAAAAAAAGAAAAGTTTTGCTATTCATGGATCGGTGTCCCGCCCATCCTTCAGATCTTCCATTGCTGACACATACACGAGTTATATTTTTCCCTGCTAACTGTACTAGCAGACTCCAGCCCTTAGATCTCGGTATTATATGGTCAGTTAAAGCACAGTATAGGAAAGATTTGGTACGAAGAATGTTTACATCACTAGAGCAGAAAAAGGAATTCAAAAAAATTTCGATTCTGGATGCCATGCATATGTTGGTTTCTTCTTGGAATAACGTAACAGCCACAACAATTTCAAACTGCTTTAGGAAAGCTGGTATTTTTCATTCAAATGATGCTGAAGATATTCCATTACAGGAAAATGAAAACAACAGCAATGATTTTAACATAGACGAAGAAGAATGGAATAGAATAAGCCAAGATTCTCTTTCTTTTTAAGATTTCGTCAGTGTTGATGAAAACTTAACATCAACGGCAATAAGAGATATTGAAACTGTTTTTGATGATATGACAGCTGAAAAAGAAGGAGATGATGATGATAATGATGAAACTGATACTGTAATTGTCCCATCTTATGCCACTGCTTTAGGAGCCCTGGACACTTTGAGATGTTACCTACAAAATGCTGATATAGCATCAAATACAATGACGCAATTTAATGCATTAGAAAAAGTCGTTGTACAAATGCGGCCTAAGCAAAAACAAACTACAATTGATGACTTCTTAAAACAGGACTAATTGGCATTTTTTTATGTAAGTATATCATCTTCTATGTCAAATGGAATTATACTTTATTGTATTTTTTTAAACTAAATTTTATAGTGAAAGTTTAAGGATTTTTTTTTTAGTACCCTATACTAATATTACACCCATTTTTTTTAAATGTCATTAATCATAATTCTTATATTTCAATATGTTTTTTTTTTTCGAATAATGAGTATAATGTGTATAAAGAATTACTACATACAACATCCTCTCAGTTATGCACTGCTCTCAGTTATGCGCGGTTCTCAGTTATGCGCGATTTTAAATCAGTTCCTTCAAACGCGTATAAGTGAGAGATGACTGTATATATATATATATATAACCACCCACAAGATTTGCTCGTATTAGAATATATGATTAAGCAACCCTAAAGTCAAGTTTTCCGCGGTATAGCGAATAAAAAAAAAACAGTTTTTTTCGGCCCACCCTATTATCCATGCCCACGAATTGAATCTAATAAGTGCTACATGTTGTTCATTGTGGTAAAAAGAAAATTCCAGTCTCTTGACCAATTCAACCCAACAGCGCTTCAACCTCACTCTCTCATGTTTCTCGTTCGCGAAACTAGCTTCTTTCCTTGGTATTTCTCCGGATAAGTTTGCCAATTTATATAAGCTTCCTTTTTTTTTTTTCTATCAATAATAGAAGAAAGTATCGAAATTTTCTTCGACTTTTGGTTTTCGACGGATTTACACGTTTTAGAGGTCAGGGATCCCGAAAAACATGTTTATACAAAGTGTGTATCTGTCCGTCCTTATTGTATTCTCGAAAAATGTATGAGATTATGCATATAATTGAACCATTTTCTTGGGTTTGTGACTATGGCCAGTAGGTCCTTCTTTAATTTGGAGATATTCCGCCGGAAGGGGGCGCTGTAATAGCGTAAAAATGCGTTTATTTTTTTAAATAAAATTCTTCGAAAATTCTGGTGTTAAATTAACTTTAGATTTAGAGAAACACAATTACTTGCCTCTGAGTGGTTAAATGAGTTATTGACTAGTTTAACACAAGAATGGCGAAATTTTTTTTAACTTTTAAAAAATATTTTACGCCAGAATTTTTTATTTAAAACTCTTAAAATTATATCTGTAAATTATTTATGTCTAGTATATATTTAACTTATTTTATGAAATAATTTCTGATTTGGATCGAAAAATATTCATTGAGTACCTATCAAAATGACCGTTCATAGCCTTTCCAGTGTTAATGCATTTTTGTGGAGTATTCAACAATATTTTTGATTATATTTTATTTTCCTATCAATATTGATTTTTATAATGATGCTATCCTTTTGAAACTAATAATCTGTAATGAAATATTCGTCTGTAGGTTTAATTATATCTAATCTATCAAATTATTTTAAAATTATGAATTATCTTAAAGAACCCGTTTAATGAAATTTTCATGGACTTAGATAATCTCGCTGAGAAGTTGCGTTCAGCTAATACTGGATTATCTCATTCCACTTAAGTCCATCTAAAGTTGCATCAATACATACTCTGTCAGCAACACATTCTTGCTTAACCGATAGCAGTTTTAAACATAAGGTCGGGTCTAGGGGTAAGGATTCTGGATTATCTATAAAAACTGAGCCGTTTGATGTGCATGTTCCGTAAATAAAAACTTTCACACCGGAAAATATTGAAAATAATACTTTTAAGATTTAAACCATTAAATTTTATACTTCACTACTTCTAATAACATGGCACTCAAGTCCTATCGTTCACCTCATAAGGTGATGATAAATAAAATACAGAATAAAGCAGGAACATAAGGCGTAAACTGATGGCTGGAGCGGGTGTAGACGTTTCTAGGCTTTTTGAAAAATGAATACGAACTTTTTTTTCAAAGGCCGCAACTGTTCTTTCTACCTGTTACAAAAGAACAGGTCACATGACGTCGAAACATACATTAAGACCTGCTTCTCTGACACAGCTGTTGCAAAGAACTGGGCTTTGTTCGTTTTAAAAGATAAAAGATAAATCTCTAATACTACTATTTGATGGCCTATAATGCTATAAAAGGGGATTTTAATTATTTTGTAGCTAGGAACATGATGAAAAAAAAAATGTTATGAATGACTCTTCTGTCTACCCCTTCTTTTAGGCATGTGGAATGATGTTTCAAGAGAAGATTTTAATAATTAAAATTTTAATTACGCATACTTATAAAGAAAGGACAAAGACAATTTGTTGAAAATACATTTTTCATGAAAGGTGCAGCAATATAAGAATGTTCGATTAACTTTTTGATTACAATTGAACGTATTATGTGTGTCCGACTATTATTGAGATAAAATACACGCAGGATTTTTTTTTTTTTTTAACTAGTAGGTTAAAAATGAAACTAATGCCAATCGTTGGCAGATTGCTAAAAACTTACATTGTCTTTCTTTTCTTGAGAATATTGTAATTTCCAAACTTAAATAAAATTTTTTTTATTACATAATAAAGCATATCATTGCACGTCTGTAACGGGAGGGCAATTGCCCCGCCCCCTTGATTTTAAAATAATTACCACAACTTTATCCTAATTAATATATATATATATATAATTCATTCTCAAATGATATTTAAAGAAAGTAATTTAATTAATTTCAAAATAATTAATTAAACACTAAGAGAGAAAATAAATAAGGACTTTTTGTTACAGCCTCCCCCCCCTCCCTCGTTTCTGAATCCCAATGGAAAATACCTTTTAGTACGGTATTTCTTTTTATGATCATGTGTTAAAAATATCTTAAACGGAGGGAAGGAACTCTGCCTCCTTGTAGATTTCTTTTTTTCAATTTTTCATTTTGGAAAAAAGCCGATAGAAGTTTATTTTTGGATTTTTAATGTGTTTAGTTTCTTGTTGATGTTTGATTTCTGTATTGATTTTTATATTAACGTATTTAAAAAGTGTCTTGTACGTAAAGTTATAAGAAAAAAATTCTTAGATTAGTTTATTGTATGGTTATAGTCCCCAGTTTTAAAAAAGAAAGCAAACTATAGGCATCCGTGAGAATACTTATTAAAAATTTATGATGTATCTTATAATATCATTTTTCACCACAAAAAATGTATTAAAATTTTATAAAAAATATACCTATTTTTGGTATAGTTAAAATAAGCAGTCTGAGATGAAAAGGATCAGGGTCCATAAGCCGTGTTTTTGGACCATGAAATAAGACTAAAATTCGATTTTGTTATACTGACTTAATTATTTCACTTTTTAATATTAGAAGGTTTATTCTGTACAATTTAAACAATATTTTTTCAGTTTACTCGGATCAGAGCGCCAATAAAATCAAAAATTTTCGTCATTCTGTTGTACGTCAGCTGCATGGGAAGCATCGGGTTACCTTCGCTGCATGAACAGCCGATTTACCACAAAAGTATGAAAAATTGAGAAAATGGCACAAAATCGCCAGCACAGCGCCCCTCTTCAGTCGGAAAAGTCCCAAATTCAATCGGGACGTGCAGACAATAATAAAAGAAATACAATTTAATTTAGTTAATAAAATTTGGTTTATTTCTATGCATAACTTTAAACACTTTTCGATGATACCATAATGAAAATGTCACAAAAATCGCTATTACAGCGTCCCCTTCCGGCGGAATATCTCCAAATTCAAGAAGGCCATAGTCACAAACCTATAAAAAAATTTGGTTCATTTCTGTGCATACACTTTTCGATGCTACAATGAGGACAGGCACACGGACATACAACCATTTTGTATAAACATGTTTTTCCGGATTTCTGACCCCTAAAACGTGTAAATTCATCGAAAACAGGAAGTCGAAGAAAATTTCGATTACAATACTTTCCACTTTTATAGATAGAAGAAAATAAAAGAAACACAAAAATCAGAAATACTACACTCGTGTTTGTGAAAATTGCAACACCATGAAGGAATTATTCAAATTGAACCAAATTTACAGGAAAGTAAAGTGAGTTAAGACATGCAAATGATTAGTATTACAAAGCGATTGCGCATGCGTAGAACGAGAACCGACTTCTTATCAGTCGCCTTCCAGGTATATTGTTCCAGGTATATAAAGATCAGTAAAGATGCGTTGGTCATAAAGTGGGCGGAGCTTCTGTTGTTTTGATAGAAAATAAACGACAATAATATTTCCGTGGAATTTCACAATATTTCATAAAGAATATGATTCATGAAATATATGTTTATCATTGAGTCAAAAATAATCCAATTCAAGCATACTAAATTGAACATTGACTATTCTGCGAGTTTTAATAAAGTGTAATTTAAACTGATGTATTTCAAAATGAGGTTTTTCAGAATTGCGCGTATCTCAAACTATTTGACATTTTTACATAATATTTTTAGACGTTATAGATTATACCTATGCTTTAAGACTGAACCTAAAAATGTTTATTATTTCCTCTATTTATTTATAAATATTATTAAAAAATATATATGCATACATTAACTACGAGAGAATAATCTGCAATTTATTCAACTTTATTTTAAGTATATAAATTTTGCTAATATGTACACATGTTTAAGTTTAGCCTTAAAATAGAGATTTAATGTATAAATCCGTGAAGATTGCATGTAAATTAAGGAATTGTTCAAGAGATATCGTGCACGAAATAATCGAATTAATAAATATATTATCAATTTAGAATTTGAAATAACGACTTAGTAATATTTTTAGCATTGCATACATATAAAGATCCCAGCTATGCCTAGCGTAGAACTCCTATAATAGAGGCTGACGCATCCTTGCAGATTTGGCACCCAAATTGGAGCCCAATCGAAAAACCAAGCTAATCACAACCGGTTCAGCCAATCAGAACCGAGTCTTAGGCAACACCAACTCCGGCTGCGGTAGATTGATGCTGAACTGGGTACCAATAATCCGAAACAAAATGGATATGCGTCAGCTCCTATTATAGAAGTCTTAGCCTAGCGTAATTATAGGATTCGATTTTACGCGGTTCGTTTTAAATAACGCAGAAAATGTTTCTCTTTTAACACTAGAACCGTGATGACGGGTCAATTTGACCCGTACCAATTGAATAAATGTCGATTCGAACCAGAAATTTCTTCATAAAATAAGTTAAATATATGACGCACAAAAATAAATTAAATAAATACATTAAATAGTTTTAAATAAAAATTCGGGTGTAAAATATTTTTATAAAATTTGAGTAAAATTTCCTGCGGTTCTAGTGTTAAACACATGTTCCTCGAAAAATTGGAATTTTTGTATATTTAACAGTAGAATGGCCGAAATTTTTACTATAAAAGTACTCTTTACACTCAAAGTTTTATTTAGTACTATTTAACTAAAATGCATAACTTATTTCTGTGTAGAACATATTTGACTTATTTTATGAAAAAATTTCTAGTTCGAATCGAAATACATTTATTTGGTCCCGGCCAAAATGACAGATGAGGCCGTTCTAGTAATAAGAATATTTCTTTTAACCCCTTATCAGTTTCGTTTTTTGACACAATAAACTAAAAATAGGGAATCGACACCACTTTTTCCGTACTAAAATATTTATCTTATATAATCGAAAAATGATTGTCAACTATTACAGCGAAGATTACAAATGGGAATTAGTGTTATCCGAAAGCTTTTATTAACAAAGCAAGCTAGCTCTTCTTGCCCGAGCGACGTTCGGGCAAAACTGTTAAGGGTACAGTACAGTGGACATCAGGGTTGCCAGTTTGGCCTTTTTTAAATTCCGAAATTCCGAATTTATACCGGAATTTCTGAAAAAAGAATTTTAACTCAGTGTAATAACAAAACGTTTGCCATTGAATAAAGTAAAAAATACTATTTTAAATTTCTTGTAAAAATTCGGAATTTTCGAACTAAAATAAAGGCCAAACTGGCAATCCTGGTGGGCATTAAAAACAAAATCAATGGATTCATTTGAAAATTGACAGACCTGGTAACAGTTCAAAGAATTATAATCAAAATTTGGTGTTAAAATAATAGCAAGTTTTTAAATAATTCAATTTATGAATTTTTAAAATATGAATAATTCCCAGATTTTAAAATGTTCCATGCGCATTTCTTTTGCATAAAATATGAGTATATTTATTTATAAGGTACCTTTTATATACAATGGAAGTTGGCATGAATTGTAAAAGTTCGTGGAATGTATAAGCAAAAACATAATTTTATATTTATCCATTGTTTTTTCTAAAAAAAGTAGCTATATATTTCCATCTGCAAATAAATTTGAACACTAAAATACCCCTGAAATTCAACTTTTTACGCTAACATTTATTTATTATTGTATAGAGGATATACAGTATAAATTTCAAAAGAATCTGATAATTAGGAATGCACATGAAATGTTTCAAAAGTTAGAAATGTGCGAAATTTTAAATGAGTTTTTACAAATATAAAAACTTATATCCTGGAGAAAAGCGTCATAATTGAAAAATTCTTTTTCATCAGATAAAATTTGACCATCTAGTTTCATAATTTTCAAAATTAAAAGAAAATTGATATTTCAGTCGAATTTTAGTGATTTTGAATTTCTACAGTCTCCTTAAGTGGTTAAATCTGAGATTTATTTATTTATTCTAGGCTAGGCGGTTTTAGGGCCTGATTATCGTCGGGGCAAACTCACTTGAGGCAATTAAAGAAAAAACGAAGGACAGAAAACGCTTTCACGAACACAGGTTAAAATCAGACAAAACTCGCCCTCAAAAACTGGAGTCCCTTTATAAAAGAGTATCTAGTACTCTACTAAGTATGTAATGAACGTGGAATGTCGTTAAAAAACAGATTCAAACGGGTTGGGCCCTGGACACTGTCCTGAAATATGCGACTAAGAAAATATTTGCGAGAAAGTTATTTATGCGGATGCAAAAAGTGCGGTTGCATAAGTAGGAGTGTATTAACTGTATGAGTCTAGCAGGGAATCCAAGCCGAATTAGTTTGTATATACGACCATCGTGCCAGACTTTATCGAACGACTTTACGACGTCTAAAAATATGGCAGCAGCTGGAATCTCCATGTTGAGACTGGGACAAGAAACTCTATAACACGAAGCAGCTGGTTTTGAGTTGAATGCTAGGGCCGGAAGCCGAATTTCTTGGGCATAAGAATGTTGTGTTGCTGAATGTGATTCTGTAACTGAGTCCGGATGGCACGCTCGGCGGCTTTTCTAAGAGAAGGGAGCAAGAAAATAGGACTTTAGTTAGTGGAGTCAGAAAGAGTAATACCGGACTTAGGAATAAAAGAGATTATGGAAGTTTTCCATGGCTTTGGAAAATCAGAGTTAAAAATATAGTTTGTAATAAAAAGAATACAGTTAGGAAGAAGATTATTGAGAGCAGAATTAGAGATTTTATCACACAATGGGAGTAAGGTTTTTTGAGTTTCCGAATAATATTATGAATGACTAAGGGATGGATAATAGGTGGGGAATAATCCTAGGAGCTTTCGAACAGTTTCATTAACCTGGGAAGGGTGATCCTGGCTAGTGTAAGATTAAGAAAAAATTGATTGGCTTAAGAGCTAGCAAAGAGTTCAGGTTTATCCTAATCAGTACATGTGGTGATGTTATTAGCAGTAAGATGAGGAATGGGGATATACTTTTTATTAAATTTGCGTTTAATTAGTCAAAGATAACTATCCTCGCTAGCTACATTTTACGTGATCCACCTGAAAATAGCCTTGTTGGCATCGCTGCAGTGTTCTCTAGTGGTTTGCTTCAGTTCTCTTTGTTTGCCGTTTCAAGGTTAATATTTAACTTTGTTGAATTTTTAGATTTAAAAAAAAAATAAAAAAATAAGGAAGAGGAATTCCTTACTCTCCCTTAATTTTTGCTTTTTTAAAATCTGCCAATTCAACAAAGTTGAATAGAAACCTTGAACCGGCAAACAAAGAGAACTGAAGCAAACCACTAGAGAGCACTGCAGCGATGCCAACAATGCTGTTTTCAGGTGGATCGCAGCCATGATGTGATGAGGCGATTTTCGCCCCGCTCCCAAATACTAACTTGTCAAGCTAGGCACTCATGCCGGGCAGGTAGGGACCTGGTTAGCGGTAAAAAAAAATTGTTACAAGTTTTTGGTCTTTCTTTTTAGAGGGAATTTTTTATTTTATTGTTAAATATATTGATAAGGGGTTTAAGAGTGGGGGCCTCTAGTGTTTTGAAAAATACTCAGGAGACGGTTCCTCTGTTTACTGAGGTCAGGAGCATAACGAGATAGAGTGAAAGAATTGCTATTTTTGAATTAATGATAAGTAGAAAAATTTTGAGGATCATGAATATGAAAGTTACGTAGCAACCGAAGCAATATCATTAGTATTAATAATATAAGGAAAAACAGTATTGAGATTAGAAAGGTAGTTAGTGAATTTTGTCCAGTTGATGGCCACGGAGGAAGGGTGAGAGATTGGATTCATTAGATCAGTTTTAAATGAAACAGGAAGATGAACAGAAATGAGGTCATCTATAACAGTAGTAGTTATAGGATAAGGAAGATCTTTAGAAATAACAAAGTCAATACTGAAGAATGGGTATTTGCTGCGGTGTTAATTTGTGTTGAGGAATTTTGAGCATGAAGGCTAAGATTGTGATTTGAAATAAAGCTATGTAAGGAGAAGTGTATTCCCATGGCAGCTCCAACGTCTGTTCTTGTCACCAAAATATCAAGCAATAAATCAGGAAGTGTGTTGCGAAATTCATTCCGACAAACTATTGACCGGGAATTGTCCGCTAACTTTAAGATAAATGGAAGCTAAATTAATATTTTTTGTGAAAGTTGCAGGACAATACTTGTATAGTCAATATTTGTAAGTTCTGCGTTTTGTATTATGTAGTGTGGGGTGTGATGCCTAATGTAAATAGCAATAGCGTCAGCGCGTGATGTGTAATGTCGCCTATACCAAGGAATATTAATATTTCATGCGTTTCTTGAAGAAATATAAGATCAATAGAAGGATTCTGGGAGACAAAATTTCTAAGTTTATTAGTTTTATATTGTAAAGAATTACAGATCCAGGAAAGAACAAGAAGAGAATAAACTGGTCGTTGGGGGCCACCGTAATATTTACCCATCATGAATATGCATAATATAAACTAGAAAAAGTCCGAAATTTTTTTTCCGGATAATCGAGGTTACTGAAATTCAATAAGCTTCTTCCCATTATTACATACTAAGTACATATCAAATTTCAAGTCTCTATCGCAATTTGTTCGGGAGTTAGAGCGTTTACAGACACACACACAGACAGACGGACGGCAAATTTGTTTTTCTAAAAATATGTTTTTCGGAATCTCCAGTATCTGAAACATGTAAATCCGTCAATATTTTTTCGATTTTCAAAACGATTACAAGACTTACCCCGAGACTAACGAAAAAGACTGGCTACCCCGGTGCATTCCACTAATCTTTTTTTACAGATCGCTAGAGTGACGTGATGCTCTTTTCGTATACCTGCATTGGTGGATTCGAGCATCACGTGACTCTCGCGGTCTGTAAAAAAAAGATAAAATCGTAAAGCACCGTGGTAGGGGTGCTTTACGATAACCCTTTTCGTTACGATAGCCCTTTTTCGTTAGCCTCGGACTTACCCTATACTACGTGTCTACGTATGATGGGTAAGTAAAAAAAGTAGAATTATTCCTCGTCGGAAAGATTGAGTTCCGAGACCATAATGTCGATTTCATTCCTTGTAATGAACATTTCATACAGAGAATTCTTGTAGTTTTTAGAAAGATTAGCGAAATATTTTAAAAGATTTAATTACTTTGTTATATTTTATAATTTGTTTTATTTCTTGAAAGTTTTAAATATTTCTTGGAAATCTCTAGAATAACTAGTACTTGTTGCATTGTTAGTTGTTTAGTTGGCGTATTACATGGAATATTAGTAGCTTCGAGAGAAGGGTTGAGAGAAAGGTTTAGAGCCGGGCTTTCATTATTAGGACTAGGTTCAACGCAGGATTTATTTACGCAGTTTTAATTCTTCGGAATTTCAGCCATAACGAGAGAATCGGTTTTTGGTTTTTCTTTTTTGTGCTGTTGGGAGAGAGATATATTTCTTTTGAATTTGGGGGAGACGGGAGTTAGGGTAACCTCTATAAGTTGCAGAAAAGGAGCCAGAATTGTTGGTGCATTTGCAAGTAATCTCCCCCCTCTCTTTTTTTCCCTATCTGGGAATTCCTTAGATAAATGAACTTTTGCGCATTTTACACATTTAGTGGTGAAACGGCAGATTTCAGACACTTGGCCAAAACCCTGGCAGAGACAGCACTGCTTGAGAATGCTACTGTCACGAAAACGCCCAATACTGACGCTAATACAACACATCTGTTTTATTTCGTAAATTTGTTCTTAGCTCTAGGGAGGTGATTAAACAGATAAATAGGTATCCGTTTATCGTTTTCGCTACATTAAGCATGATAGCCCTATTAACGATGAAGTTGGGCTCTTTCAGAAGATTAACAATTAATTGGAAATTAGGAAATGGACCTCCTTTTCTTTTACTATATATAGGCCTAATATTCGTCTACAGACCTAATTTAGATTGTAATATCAGAAACTTTGAAATCCTCTATGCTTGCATGACATGCGATTTCCTTTTTGACTAACCCTTGAAAGGTACGGGATATATTTTATCACACTTAATTTTAATGAAGATTTGTACCAGAATTTTTGAATAAAATTTTACTTTTATAACTTTGGTGTAAAAGAGTTGTAAAATTGTATTTCATTAGTATTTTCAATTAAACATTTTTGAAAATTCCGTTGAGAATTCAATAGAACAGAAACACAATAACTTTCACCTGAAAGGATTAAATTCGTACTTTTAATGTCTTTCTCTCCCAAATGAAACAATCCTATGGAGAATATATAACCACCAGCATAGCTGGCGTCCTCACGAGGGCGTAGGATGCAATCAGGCATACTTCCATTAATAATTAAAAAAATTGCCTTTTTTAATCACATAATTCTGTGATTAATTAAGACAAAAAATAACATTATAAAATTAGAGTTGGAAGTTTACCTAATTTTTCCAGTCGCCTCCGTTATGTCGACGCCTATATCTACTACTATGAACGAATGTGTCAATACAAGAAACCTATATTCTTACTCGAAAATCTTTTCAAATATACACCGTATAATCTATTAAAATAAAACCAATTTTATATTATCTGAGTATTGCGATCTATTTATTAAGCAAAGTCTAACGAATATTTTTCAAAATAATATTTGTTTGACTTTCTGTTTCTTCTATAGTATTCATTATTTATATGTAACACTGTTTATCAATATTATTAAAAACTTTTGTCGTCATTATTACTTTGCTAGTACATAATGAATTTTGATATGTTTTCTCCTGAAAATGCTTAGTTTAGAGAATAAACTACTTTGTAGACTATAATATTGGTTCGAATTCTTTTTAATTAAGTAACTCCTTTAAAATTACTGTACGAATATCCAAACACTTGTTTTGGTTATCTAAATATGTTTTTTAATCTATAATGCTTTCATGATGAAATTAAAAATATTTGAATCTTTTCATAGTGCAGCATTTCGTAATTTGCACGACACATGCAATTGGAATCAAGGTCATATATAATTATCTCTAAGTGCTAGGGATAAAATCATTATCGTTTTAAATTGTCAGACTGTCGTATAAAATGTCAATTTAAATGTGACATGTGATTTTCAATTGTCAAAAAATGAGAAAGGAAATATTTTGCGCTCGTTTAGTATTGTACTTATAGTTAGGAAAATGAATGGTGCTTTTTATGTAAGTAGGCTATTATCTTAGACTGCATTCTCTCATATAGCATAAATATTTAGTTTCAACCCAGGACATGTTTATAAAACGTTGGATATTAAAAGATATATTTTGGAATTATCAAAAAAGTGTTTTCTTTGTGTTAAATAGTCTGCTATTTTTGAAGTATTAATATATATCAATTAGTTTTCATTTTATTCTACTTATATAATTTTTTTAGCTGCGGATTCTTTCAAGATTTAAAAAAAAAAACTGAAAGGTTACCGAAAATAAATTTATGATGATGGAATAAATTTGATGATAAAATGGATATAGCAAGAAAAAAATTATTGCGGTGATAACACAAAAGATTTTCTGATTACTTCGGAAGATTCGCTTGCTCTTTTATTTTAGATTCTTATTTATCTGAAATAAGAATATACTAGAAGAAGAAGAAATGCTAAATAAGACACATTCATACGAAGATAAGTATAATGAAATAAACGGTGCCACAAACAAAGCTTCGCACTACTTCAGAATGTCTTCTTTTATTCAATTTTTAAAGTCACAATGCTGAGAAAAAGCAATTTATATTTGGTACATTTTATATGTTATTATACATAGTACTACAGAAGCATTTTCATTTTTTAAAAGATTCTCATATTCTTTATCTAAAATAACAATATTACTATATAAAAACCAAATTTATTGCACGATGAAAAAATTTATAAAAAATATCTGTTGTCACAGATATTTTTTCTAGACGAAGTTACTCACTACGTCAAAGATTCTTATACATTGCATTCTCAATTCGAAATGACACAAATAAAAGAAGACAAGTTATTATGGCAAATTTTAACAATAATGGGTGTCAGAATCTCAGACTATTCCTTAAATCCATATGAAAAATGTTTATCTTTTTCGTTTGAACTCATCAGCATCATTCTGCCATTGCATTGGATTTTTGCATCCATATATCAAATGCTAAGCTATACTCATATAAGAGAATTCGTTTATTTATTAATGCCGGTGCAGTTCATTCTCATTCGATATTTTTTAAATGCTCAAAAAGCAACTATGCGTTATATTATACGGAGTTTATACATTTACAGGAATCGTTACAAATTAAGAAATAACCAATCATTTTTTGTAAGCGCTCCAATAATCACAATGATTGTATTCCCTGTTGTAATATCTATGGTGATTACAATTTTGGAAGAAAAAGATACCTCAGCCTTTTGGTTTTTTGAATACAAAATCCATAATGATGTTTTTATTCAGATTACTATATTTTATGGTAATTTTGTATATTATTTTTGTAATACATTTATTGCTATTGTGACATTTGCATTGAGCATTATGCTCTACAGATGGGGAAAGGTATTAAACTGTTATAGTAAGTTACTCAGAACGTATTTAAAAGAGAAAATCTTTAACAAAGGTGTGGATTTCCCAAAAGAAATTTTTGACATTGAAAAGAATTTGCAAAAGCTTGTTCAGGCTCTTTCTTTTCCATCGCTTATTTTAATACTTTATAGTCTAGAAATGATTTTTATATTAATTTATGCCGCATTATTACAAAAAGAAATATTATTACAACCACGGTTTTTTGCAAAATTTGTATTTAACGGTGTGTGTGGATTTCTCATCGTGGTGGGGTATTCTGTATGTGGTTCTATGATTCCGGAAAAAATTATGGAAATACACAAAACAGCGAAGTATTACTTATATAAATATTGCGATTACTCCTTCATTCCTCGTAGTGTCATCTATTTCTTAAAAAGAATCGAAAAGCAAGATATTGTTTATGTATCTGCCTGTGGAATGTTTACTATTAATCGTCAATTTATACTGACTGCTGTTGGAGCGACTCTCACTTATGATTTACTTATAATTAATTTCGGATAGACATGTCTTAGAAAGATTGACTGCATTAATCCTTCTTTGCATGAGTTTTTCTTTTACAATTGTGTTTTTTTATACATATATTAAATATTAGACACCAGAAATTTTAAGATAGATTTTTAACTTTGTTCAGCAACACAGTTCACGGGAAATTTACTGGATTAATATGTCTATATTAATATAGTGGTGGCGAAGAAGTTGATTTATTTATTAAAAGTTAAATAAAAAGTGATGGAAATTTACATCACTATGCAATTAAGGGTTAAAAAATACAACTAAGTGTTATGGAGACATATATAGCGATAACCCCTCAGCATAGTAGCCAAGACAAATCTTTGTTAATCTACGAAAACATGATATAATCACGAACAAAAATATACAGTAACCTCTTCCGAGCAGGGGTCGGAAGTAGCGAATAATGTAGTTTAGTGAGTAGCGTGATAAAAAAATCGGTAGTTTGTAGCGAGAACCTAGCCTTTTTTAACGCTACTTCAGGGGGGGGGGGAATGCACCATTCTGCAAATCACGTGGATAAAATTTGCTTATTTTGTGCAAAATTTACTCTGTACGCCTTTTGCGAATCTCAGCTGCAGTGTATAGCAATGTATCACATGAAGTCATAGATTTTTCCCATTGGCACTTGCTGTTAAAATAAAGTACTAATGCTCCAAAATGAATTAATTTTCTTACTGGCAACACTTGTCTATTTACTCTTTATTAAGTCTTCATGTTAAACGCCGTGTTTCTTATTATTAAGAATTGCTTTATTTACAGATTTATTTATTGTTTGCATTTAGAGTTGTATTTCTTTAATTTTCTAGGTTATAATATCTCTCTTAATTTTGATACGGAATTTCAATATGTGTATAAACTAACATTTTGGGAACAAACAAAAAACATTTTCATGTATGTTATCGTTTTAAACATTTTTAATGCCCTTGGTTATGTCGCATTTATTTAATTACCGTAATTTCCGGTGTATAAGCCGCAGTTCAAACAAAACTGTTTCCGAACAGAAAGTTTATTTAATAAAATATAACCTATTTGGGCACGGAACGTATTTAACCTTTTTAAATAAATAAAATTTCTGGTTCGTGGCCGAATTTTTTTTTTGCCGCGGCTTATACACCGCAAATTACGGTTTACCCCAGCAGATGCGATATACCGAGAGGTCGCTTTATTATTTTATCCCTGTTTTCCACTTATAGTGTAAATGGAACCTTTTGACAAAACCGGAAAATAGCAAAGTAGTGAAATTTTTTGAAAAGTAGTTTGTAGTCGCTAGGACTGGGCGATATATCGATAAAACCGATATAAAATGCATACCGTGATACCGATATCAAAAAATCCTACCCAACGGTATATCGCAAATATCATAAATTTGACGAAAACCATGAAAACCATGATATTAAATCTCTTCCTCGTCTTCGAGTATTCATGAATACGAACGGTGTGAGCTCCCCCAGCCTAAACTATGATACACCGGATACAGCCTAACCATGATACAGCCATGATACTAAACCATGATACTAAACCATGATACAGCCTAAACCATGATACTAACGGTGTGGATTCTCGCAGCTGATAAGGTTTTTGAAAAGAGGAAGGGTGATTTTTTCCAGCTCTGAGCGCATGCATGGGATATCGCCTATTCTTTCATTTCATTATGATATTCAGTGGCACCGGTGTGGATGAATATTCGAAGTTATTGAATGATGCGTAAATTTAGGGCGATAAAGAAAAGAGGTATTTTATTTGCAACAGTTGATTTAATGAGACAAATGAGCAAAGAATAATTCAGACATGTTTTTATTTGTTTTTTATAATTACTAGCCGACCCTGCGCAGAGTATCTGCACTCTAGTGCCTACTCTTTTAAATACTATACGCATATTAGAATACACGAATTTCAGCATTATATGTAAATATAATCCATAAAAACTTCTCCACGTAGGACTGGGAACTTTGAAATAAAAAATATATACACATCATAATATATGAAAACCATTTAGAAATATGAAAACAGAGGTATTTTTCTAGCATCGTGCATATAAAAAACATTTGCATGCACACAATAGTTGCTGGATACTCTTTAAAATTAAGAAAGTGTATACATATTATATTGAAAATATCTACATCATTCTAAATTAGGAAAATGTTTTTATCTTTTTTTTTTTTTTTTTTTTTCTGCATCGAAAACGTCTTTATATACACAATTGTAAATTTCAGAGCTCGGAGATATTATTATTAATTTTAATTGACAAATTGTTTGTCACTGTTAGTATGGCTCGTCCTTTAAGCTTTTAGGGTGTCACCGTTGAAAAATCAATGTTACTGAAAAGTTGCTGCACTGGATCTTGTATATCTGGATAGCAAAATGGGGGAAACTCAATAGTTTTCCCACTTTGACATTCGCCAACCTGTAACAGCGAACTTGCTAACACTCTCTATGTTTGAAAGGCATGCATATTTGCTGTGAGTTACCTAATGTAAAATATTCTCTTCTTTATGCATCTTGAAACTGTTAGTGATCTTGAACCTCTAAAAATGACAGGTAAGACTGACTTGACGGAAATCTCCACCCAATGAGATTATTTTATTCATTTATTATTACTATTTATTTGTTATTACTCAATCTATATTATAAATAACAAATACGTGCATTCGTATCATTGACGTCATAACGATTCGGACAACAATGAGGTTAAACTGCATAAGGTACAACAATGGAGTCAATGTTTTATTTAATAACAAAATGGCGCGTTTCTTGGTTTGATTTCGCACTTTATTTTCTTTCCTTTTTAGAAAGTATCTAGTTTTTAAAAATAAATAAGAAAAATTGCCGGCCAATTTTTACAAAAATTGTATTTTCGGATGCAAAAAATATTTCTATATATGTGTGGTGACTTTTAAATCGATACCTCAAATACTTTTCTTAATATTCGCAAATTAGTGAAAACAAAACTCTCGTTGCCATCGGCAAATGATAAATAATCGCGATTTCTGTGCCACGTACGATAGCCTAATATACATATAGATTATTTTATGAAAAAAATATTAATTCCTTAGTAGTATTTATGAATGCATATTCTAGGGTAAAGAAGGATTTTTAAAAATGCAACTATTTTTACTTCTATACCGCGAGTTTTTTTCTCCCCAGAATTTATTTTAAAAATCGCGTGACAGAGAGAGAGAGAGAGAGATATGAGTATTTGGTATTTGATTGCCTCTGTATATATGACCACTGGTCACTGCCAAAAATCATTTGGTGGTAATTTTGTATTTAAAATTTTAAAACCATTAACCATTATTATATTTTATTTGCAACGGTGGAAATGAATATCATGCAATTTTAATTTTAATCGAATAAAATATGTTGAAATGTTTCTTCCCTATTTTTATGCGATTTACCCCCCCCCCCCTTCTTCACAAATGAGATATTAAACAAGAACGAAAAATCATGCGTCAAGCATAGATTATGTAACGCTTTCCAACGCTTCCAAAATAATTTTACAAATCATTACCGTTTAATAAGCTGAAAGATAACATCTAAGTAAAAAAATTGGAAAACGCATAACATATTTAAAAACGTAATTTCAGGAATTCCCAACATATACAATATTCGGAAAATATCCGAGTACTTTTATTCAGCCCTGTATAGGATCTATAGATTTGTATATATACTATATAGGATGCTAAATTTTAGTTTAGTTAGGCAACGCGTAGCATAGTTTAAAATTCTCCTTCTGGAGTTTCTGTCAATAAACGGAAATGTGTTCGCGAACTTTTGTGCTGCCCTGTATATGAAATACAAAATTTATACACACCCAGTAATAGACAAAAAGTGAGTTCAATTTAAAATCACGTTCAGCAACTTAAAACGCACTTCCAGGAATTATTGTTAACAGACAGTAGAGAATTCTTTTGTGTGTCCCTGTCAAAAGAACGATGACTGCTATACACACAATATTCTGTAGTAAGCCTCTTGTAATGCACCTTAGTGATATATATAAATTTCAATGCGTTTAAAATAGTGAAACATTATTTAAATAAACCGCAGACCATTTTTCTCCATAGACGTAATGGTACGGAATTCTTTTGACTGTCCCTGTAAAGTAACTATAAGTACTATGCACACCCTATTCCATATTAAGCTTCTTCTAATGCACCTTAGTGATATATATAAATTTCAATGCGTTTCAAATAGGGAAACATTATTTAAATGAACCGCAAATGATTTTTCCCCATAGACCGCAATGTAACGGAATTCTTTTGAGTGTCCCTGTAAAAAAACTATAAGTGCTACACACTTCCGTTGAAATAGGGAACATGCTATAGATAACGACAATAACATATAAAAATTGCAGAGCAATCCGTGCATATTTACGGGAGTTAGAGTACGGACAGACGTACAGACGGCAGACGGCCAGACAAACCGAAGTCATAAACACTTTTCAACTAGGTTGGAAAGTGTTAAAAACAGTTTAGGCGATGGTGCGGCAAACAAGAAAAATATAATATATATTTATTTCTTCATAATTTTAGTTGTAAAATATTAATGTACTATCTGATAAAAAAATAATCGAACATGCAGATTATTCACTTTTTAATTATTTTTCATATTTCCATCCATTTTTAAAATTTTATTTGTGTTTTTTAGGTGCGTTCGTAATTATATAAATACGTAGCACCTATTGTCGTCGTCTGGTCCGGCCGTCTGTCTGTCCGTCTGTCCGCATATAACAACGCAAAAACTACACAAACGAATGGTTTGAAATTTGAAATTTAAGATATATTATCTTTGCAGAATTTTGTCGAGTCATTTCAAATTTTATGAAAATCGAATCAAAACTTTAGCAGATATTAATAAAAATATTTATTAAGAAATTTGATTTTTTTTTAAATCGGTGCTTTCTTGTTATAGGAGTTTCCGAAGTTTAATTGTCAAGCGATCGAGATACTTATTTTATAACAGAAATGAATCTGCAGACGATGTAATTCATTTCACAGAATTAAAAATCATCAAGATCGGAATATTTATATAACTAGCTATAGTACGAACGCACCTCATTTGTCACGTTTGACGTACAATTTCCAACTTGTTTCCATTATCATGAAAAAATGTGCTTGATGACCATTTAATACTCTAACCAGTCTTGAATTCCGATATTTTTCTCTAGGAGGTATTTCGAAGGTTCGGGATGGCGGGTAGCTGTGTGTGTGTGGAAGGGGGGGGGGATTATCATGGGCGCCTGCAAGGGAGGACAATTGCCTCTCCCTGAATTTTGAAATCTAAATCTGTATATTTTTTATGTTGAATAAAATATATAATTTACTTATCCCCAAGTAGCATGATTAATTACGCACTGACAGAAGAAAGAACTATGAAATTTTGGTCACCGGGGATCTGTCCGCTAAAACTCTCATGGAACAAAGTTTTTGTTATTTTTTAAAATTTTTTTTGAGTTTATGTGTTGAAAAATTATCTCATCTGACGAAAAAGAGATGTAAAAAAAATTGATATTTTTTATTTGTTAAATTTCTGTATTGCATGTTGAGGACTAGCAGCACGACTGTTTCAATATCTTACAACCCCAGTGTTTCGTCGGCGTCCATGGCATCAGCGTGTGTCTGAGAGGAGGGGGGGGGGGGAGATTTGCACTTTCGGGACATCAATTAACCGAAAATGTGGAGACTCTAGGGACTCAGTATCACTCCTGAATTTCTCACTGACTGTAATGTTAAAGTAAAACAATTTCTGTTGAAATATTTTACATGATAGATAATGTTTCTCTGAAGTGTTTATTTCAGTTATTTGGGATTTTGAATATATCAGTACAGGAAATTGTTGATTATTTTAATGTAATATATGCTGTTAAATTTATTATATTATAAATTGAGTGGAGGAGGGTGTGAAGCGAACCAATAATTACGACGAGCAAACCGAAAATTTTTGTTTGAATTGTTGTAATAATCAGTCTCATTACTTCGTTAGAGATTTCACAAGAAGCTAAAATTTCATAAAGCACAAATTGGCGAATAATTTAGTAAAACTTATTTTATATTATTTATAGATTGTTTTATGCAAGTAATGCTCTTTAAAAGATGTTATATATAGCAATTGTTTTAATAATGGAATATGGAAGTATTTAAAATTTCCATGTTTGGTGCCAGATGCGGTTTTACTAGCCCGTGTCCCTTGAAGGCGAAATTTTTATTCATTGCTACGAATGACATCTTTTAAATATATTTAAGTTTTAACCAAATTTTTTGTCTATTTCCCGCTAGTTTGATTTTAGCGACTCAAACGGTCTCCTAAATTCGCTTTCGTCTAAAGCCAGCCCTATTGTGGAAATACGAGTAAAACTGATTTTTAGGTAGATTTCGTAAGAAATACTACCTATTATATTCTCCCCTAAGTTAGTATTTTTGAAACATTTTTGCAGATCTACGCCGATCATGACTCCCAAAACCCAAAACCACCCCCCAGTTCAAAACTTTATCTATCTATCTATCTATCTATGTCACTTTTTTATGGACACGATATCTGCAATAATTCTGCACGAATCTCTTCCAAACTGATACATAAAATCAAGGGGCATAAAATCTCGGTCAAGCTCGTTAATGGGCAAAATCGAACCAGGAGGGGGAGGGGGGGGTGCTTTTTGTGAAAACAGAAAAAAAACCCATAACTTCTTAATTATGATTCTTAATATTATCTAAAACTTTTATATTGACAAGTTTTTATCATAAAACCAACCCTTATAGCAAAAAAAAAAAGAAAAAAATCCCTGCCGGCTCCGCCTGCAAACAAGTTGGGAAACAAGTCTGGAAACAAGTAAGATTGTGGTTGGTCCCAATTGCGGCATCATGGCAAAAAGGTCATTTCTTTCGCAATTCCCAACAAACAGGCGGCCCGCGGTCTGCGTTTTTGAAATCTACCTGTGCCTGTAGGCCAAGCCGTCAGGGATTTTTTTCTTTCTTTCTTCTTCTCAAAATATTCTTTTATTTATTCTGTATATTTAGTTTTAATAATACGATATATCGTCATATCGCGATATTTAGCTGACGATATACCACGATATTGAAATTGAGATATCGCCCAGCCCTATGTCGCTACTTTTTAAAACAAATACTTGTAGTTGTAGTTAACTACATTTTCGGTAAAGTAATTATAGTTGTAGTTCACTACAATAAAAAAGTAATTTTTCTGATCCTTGCTTCCAAGTTACCGCCGATTCCGAAAAGCGTTCTTTATCTTTAGAAATCTCAGAAACGAAAATATTTTGGAGATAAAAACAAAGTTTCTTTTGCTGCCACTGATTTTCGGAAACGTTTCCGAGTAGTTTTTACAGTTGTTTTCAATTTTAACAAACCGGATTTGGCATACTATCATTTCTCAAGTAAACATTTCCATGTTCAACAAACAGGTTTTACAGACAGACCTGATAAATTAACAGCATTAACAGTGACAGTAAAATTAAAATTATTTTGTTACTGTAGCATGTATAAATTCAATTACGCAGATGAAAACATTTAATTGAAAATTTATATTATCCTGAAAACAGATATTCCGATTAGATAAAACCGATTAATACACTATAAAAACAACTACTCGGAAGCATTTTCGAAAATCACTGGCAGTTAAAGTAAATGTTTCTTTAAAACTCAAAAATACATTGGTTTCTTGGGTTTTTAACGATAATGAACACTTTTTCAAATTATGGGTATCTCGGAAGAGTTTATTGTATATTTACGTTCGTGGCTACATTATATTTTTGTAGATTAAGAAATTATTTATTTATTAATTTTTTTTACAGTGTACTTTACAGTGTACTGTAGAATAGGAATATTCGCTTTATGTAATTTCATAATTTAGTGATTAAATAAAGCCACAGCTGCCAAGTCTCCCTAAGTTTGAATATTACTTTTTTGGTATAGTAATCTTCGCCTTATTTAATCAAAAAATTTTTTTTGTCATTACATAAAGTAAATATTTGTTTTAGGAAATAGTGGTATTCAAAATTCCAGAGACTTGGAAGTTATGTAAAGCGAATATTTCTATTCGGAAATACTAGTACTCAAAAATAGGCAGAGATGGCATGTATAGTATATTTTACACTAGATTAATTTTAACACAATTATTCAATATTGTGTAAATATTGAATAATTGTATCAAATAATTGTGTAATAAAAGTATTGAATAATTGTGTTAAAAATTATTCTAGTGTAATCACGTATCCAGCGTTTACTGGAGTTCCAAATTACCTCGATTTATTCTGTTGAGCTAATTCAGATATCAGACCAGATGCTATGATCACTAAGGTTAACAGGATGAATTACGTCCTCTAGATTCGATCAGGATGGCTCAGTTGGTAGGACAATGTAGCTTCAGCCAACAGATCCCAGGTTCGAATCCTGCCCGGACATTTTCCGTCCAGTTGGAAAATTACAATTCATATAGTACTAGTTAATCCGCCCGGCGTTGCCCGGGCCCGAAATATTAATAATCTGTTCTATACCAATATGACTGAAATCTGTAAGGCTATCGAAATCAAATCGAATGAGACAAACTCCGTCGTAATCGGGCACATAAAACCCAAGATCGGAAAGCACATCCTGGCGGTCGAAAGTGCAGCTAAAATATTTAAGGCTATAGATATCAAGTCGAATGAGCCAAACCCCGTCGTAATCGGGTACATAGAACCAAATATACTTCCATAGTTTCCACCGCCAGGGGGCGCAGTCTGTTCTGGAAGAGGCCTTTTCAGAACACTTGACACAACCAAATTTCCTAGTAGAATTGAAATTTAACTACGGGTAAACATTGCCAAAATAGCGGAAAACACGAAAGTGGGTTACGTAATCGATCGGTTTCTAAAGGGTTAATGTAGATATTTTTAAAACCCAACCGTGCATTTTGAAGAAAATGAACATGTCTATGATCTGGAGTCTACTGTTTGTCCGTACTTGCATTTCCCGAGTCGATGCCGATTTTTAAATCTGGATCAAAAAAAGGAAATTCGCGTGAGTGAGTTTAAGAAAGGATTTTTTTCGGAGGGTTAAAATTAAATTTTTTCAAAACGGATACCAGATTTTAAAAAACAATGGGATATAGATTAGGCACGGTATTTTTAGTTTTTCGTATCTTGTTTATAAACGCCAATTCGGATTTTTAAAGATAGGAGAAATAGTTAAAAAAGCGAAAGTGACTTACGGTTAAAAACGTTTTCGAAAGGGTTAACGTGATTTATTTTTTAAACTTAAGATTTCTGCTTAAACCCGATAGAACGTAGATGTCTTTAGGTGTGTTTGCTTTTTGTTTGGTTATTTTAGAAAGCCGATGCCAGATTTAATATATAGCAGAAAATCGGAATTCGCAAAAGAGAGTCCTGCGCACGATTTTTTTTGAAGGGTTAATATTCGTATTTTTCAAAAACAAATACAGATGTCGAAAAAGGAATAAATGTAGATATTGTCTGGTATTTTTAGTTTTCCGTACCTGTCTCTGAATCGCCGATGCGAATTTTTAAAAATTGCCAAAATCGCAAAAATTGCAAAACGGCATATAGAAAATATACTTTTCCGAAAGGTTAATTTTTGCATAGCGGAAAACGCGAAAGTGGGTTACGTAATCGATCGGTTTCTAAAGGGTTAATGTAGATATTTTTAAAACCCAACCGTGCATTTTGAAGAAAATGAACGTGTCTATGATCTGGAGTCTACTGTTTGTCCGTACTTGCATTTCCCGAGTCGATGCCGATTTTTAAATCTGGACTAAAAAAAAGGAAATTCGCGTGAGTGAGTTTTAGAAAAGATTTTTTTTTGGAGGGTTAAAATTAATTTTTTTCAAAACGGATACCAGATTTTAAAAAACAATGGGATATAGATTAGGCACGGTATTTTTAGTTTTTCGTATCTTGTTTATAAACGCCAATTCGGATTTTTAAAGATAGGAGAAATAGTTAAAAAAGCGAAAGTGACTTACGGTTAAAAACGTTTTCGAAAGGGTTAACATGATTATTTTTGAAACTAAAGGTTTCTGCTTAAACCCGATAGAACGTAGATGTCTTTAGGTCAGTTTGCTTTTTGTTTGGTTATTTTAGAAAGCCGATGCCAAATTTAATATACAGCAGAAAATCGGATTTCGCAAAAGAGAGTCCTGCGCACGAATTTTTTTTGAAGGGTTAATATTCGTATTTTTCAAAAACAAATACAGATGTCGAAAAAGGAATAAATGTAGATATTGTCTGGTATTTTTAGTTTTCCGTACCTGTCTCTGAATCGCCGATGTGAATTTTTAAAAATTGCCAAAATCGCAAAAATCGCAAAACGGCATATAGAAAATATACTTTTCCGAAGGGTTAATTTTTGCATTTTTTAAAACCAAAGGTGGCTTTGAAAAGGACAAGGACAGTTCTTTAATTTGGTGACCTTCGTTTTTCCGTATCTTTTGTATTCCGGTAGATGCAGGGCTCGGAAAACGGGAGAAAATAAAAAAACATGACTTCGATGCTTTTTGATTATTTTTTTGAAAGGGTTAAATGTAAAATTTTTTCAAACCAACCAGATCGTTCGGGACGTAAAAGTATGTTCTTTTAGAATATGTAGACGGTGTTTCTGTATTTTTAACCGTTTGTCCATGGCGAATTTAGAAATACTTTTAAGAAAAACATAATGTCTTCTGCTTTCTTTCTTCTCTTCCGGAAGATACGGAAATTGGTTTCTGCACATGCGCCAGCTAGATTCAGAATAATGACTTTTTTATTTGTGATCTTTGATCAGTTTTTAATTGATAACTACTTTAATTTTCAAAATATTAAAATTCTGACGTAATGGGGCACCGAGAGAGGGTTTGGACTACCTAAATCTAAATTTGCAGCCTTCTAGGTGGGCTAGATTTTCCTAGTCATCGCCAACAGACACACACACAGACACACAGACACACAGACACACAGAGCGAAACTTTCTTATATTAGTATATAGATATTTTGTTAAAACACTGTGGAAAAGAGGAAATTTTATTGAACTACCAAGAAGGTTTACGATAACATGATATACCTGTTCTGGGTTACCAACAATTCTGAATTATTTCTCCTTCAGCAGTGTCAAAAACCAATACGTTTCCGAGATTTAACTGATAATTTTCAGAAACATTTCCGAGTAGTTTTGACTGCGTGTTTAATCAGTTTGTTCATCTCCGAATATAGGTTTTTCAAATATTATCAATTCTCAAGTAATCATTTTCATGTCGAACAAACACGTTTAACAGAAAAACATGCTAAATAATTATTACTGCCAGCTTTTACGCTTTTTTTTCCACCAGTAAATGTTACCAATAATTTTTTTTCTTTTTCATCGCCGAAATCTTAATTTGGAAAAAATAAAAATAAAAATTTCTATTAAATTTTACTGGTAATAAAGAAGCGTAAAATGTGGCATCTATGTTAAATTAACATCATTAGCATTACCATAACAATTAGCATAATTTTATTAATCTTACTTGTCCGTTGCTATTACGTTACGCTGGTGAAAAAGTTTATGCGAGAATTTACAGCATCCGTAAAACTGATATTCTGGGTTGAAAAAAGATTATTATTTTGTTGTTAGGAAAGTTCCTTCCGGTTGGGAAAACCAATTCATACCGGAAAATTCTTCCCGTGAATTATTAGACGTTAGATATTGGAATTAATGTCTAATAATTAAATGATAGAATTTTCCGGTACAAACCAACTTTCCCAAACGGAAAGAACTCTCCGAACAACCCAATACATTGTAACATGAATTCTGAAAAGTTTCTAAAAATTACAGGCGGCAGAGGAAACTTTTGTTTCAGGAATACTTTTTAAATTTAAAAAATCTAATGGTTTATGAGGTTTCTAAATGTTAATGAATGCTTTTTTGAATGATGGGTAAATCGGGAGTGATTATATTATATATTCGTAAACCTTCTTACAAGCTTAAGAAAAATTTGCCTGTTTTTATAGTGAGGGTATTTAAAGTTCAATATATATTGAATGCGTGCGATCAATCGTCAATTTATATCGACTATCTTGAAGCATCTATCTCTTATGAATGATTCCTTATTAATTTTTCTATATATTTCAGATATAGTATTTTACAGAAAAAAACTCTCTTAAGTATTGCATAAATAAATATGATGATATCATCTTAACTTTTCCATAATGTTAATATTTACCTAAAAACAATAGAAATGATATTTTTATATATTAGCTTTCAGAATATTCATAAAACGTAATGTTCAGCTTGACTATCTTTGTATGATCAGCTTATATTTAATTTTAATTAACTTCTTCGAGAAATATTGAGAAAAATAAGAAAGACAAATATGGTGATAAATCTACATGTGTATTTATACATGCACATCTACACATCTACAAGAAATATATCTACATCTACATCTATATGTATATATCCAGATGTACACGTGCACATATACGTATCGAAATCCTTATCTATGACATGCATTTTAAATTGCGAAATAGTCTATAATTGGAATGAGTAATCTACAACTTTTGATAACAACTCTTTTTTAACAAATAAAATCAATGTATAAATGTTTGTAATCATATCTGCAAAATGTTTCAATTCCTCTTCGAAATATTAAAAAAATGTCTTCGTCGGACATTTTTCTGAAAAGTTGTTTCCAAGTAATTTGTTATTTATATAAGTTTTTCATGATAAAAAAAATGTGAAATACAAAAATTCTATGAATTGTATTATCCCCCTCCCTCAAATTTTTATTTCAATTCATCTCTAAGAATAAGCTCTGGGCACCTGAACATTTGTGGAAATTCTAATGTACATGCATACACACACGTATATATATGGAATAGATTTAAAAATTACGAAATCCAATTCAGAGAGCCCCAGTATTTTAAAATATGCCAATATATCCATAATCGGGTTTTTATCATGGTTCAATACGTTCCTCAAACTCATATGACGTTATATATTCACCTGCTGACATCATATTCACTTGCTTTCTGTACTTATTCATATTTATGCTCTTTGTGTTATTGAGAACTCTTTGAGAATCTCTGTCGTACTTCCAATATGACGTCATATTCATACTTTTCATCCTTGAAACTTTTTATTACATTTTTATTTTTCACGTGGAAATCACGGGAAAATCAGTAGAAAATTAATTGTTGTGGAAATAATTTATTGCGGATTTTTAATTGTTGGCAACTGCTATAACGAAAAATGTTTAAATGTGATAGCAAATGGCTGTTAGAATAGTGGTTTTTATTAACAAAAAATTAACTATAATTTATTTCGATTTCGGATTACTTTAGTTGCCTCGGCTATATTTAAATACGCCTGTGCGTATAATTTCGTGATTCTCGCTCCTCAACTGTGGATTTGTATAGAATTACAGACAGACAAATTATTATTTTAATATATTAGATTATGAAAATCTTTGAGCGAAGTCATCACCAGCTGTTTGATTCATCATCTTTTGGAAACCTTTTGTGGCAGAAAAACCTATATAATATAATTTCAATCTGAAACCATTTTAACATAACAGCTATTATAATATAATATCACATTTTCAGAAAAATCAATATGCTACAATTTATTATGCTTTTTAATGAATAATTCTTTCACAATGAAAATTAAAAGATTAATCTTTTCATATCGTGCTTTATCGCAGATGACATGTGACGTGAAAAGGAGATCAAAGTCATACCTGATTGAATAGAAAATAAATTCACCGCAATTGTACTAAACATCATTTGAACGTCCCAATTGAATTTCAAACAGTTTCAGTGTGAAGAAAGGAAAATCAACATCTGAAAATATACTCAGTTTATACGACTAATATACGCTGAATATTGCAGCAAATCAACTTACATTAAAGTAATATATATATATCCTGCTGCGCACAAACAATGTTAGAAAATCTTCATGTAAACTGATACATTTAAAGTCTAGTATTTCAAAACTTTTGAAAAGAGCAGTGTTTCAAGCCCAGTGTAATCATAGCCATTTTTAGAAAATATTTCTTATTAAACTATTTGTAGTTTTATGTCCTTTATCTATCGAATTTAGTGCAAACTGAATTAAAAATTGAGAGACAACATATAAAAAAGGCGTCGTAATATTTTAAAGATTCTGATATTACTTAATTTTCATCTAAATTAACAATACTACTATAAGAAGACGATTTTGTTATACGAAATAAATGCTAATGAAAACAGGTGCGACAAAACAAAATTGCTATAGAAAAAAAAAGTTTTATACAGTTTTAAACATTATCACATTTTTTAAATCTCAATATGGCAATAATAAAAGAAGACAAGTTACTATGGCAAGTTTTAACCATAATGGGTATCAGAATATCTGGATATTGCTTAAAAGCACATGAAAAATATGTGTCTCATTCAATTAAATTCTTAAGCATCCTAATTATTTTGCATTGGATTTTGGCATCTGTACGTAGCATGTTAAACCTTACCCATATAAGAGACATAGTTTTTGTTTTAATGCCAGTCCAAATTATACTTCTTTGTTGCTTTTTAAATACTCAAAATGAAACTATGTGCTACATCATAAGGAAGATGTATATCTATAGGAATCGTTATTGTTTAGGGAATAACCAATATCGTCTTTTGAATACAATTATAATCACTATGATTTTATTTCCTGCTACAACATCCTTGGTGATAACAGTTTTGGATACGAAATTTCCATCTACCCTTTTTTCATTCGGTTACAAATTTAATGACGTCGTTTTTGATCAAATTGTAATATTTTATGGAAATTTCATATATTATTCCTGCGGCACTTTCACTGCGTTTGTAACATTTTCTTTGAGCATTATGTTCTACCGATGGGGATCGATATTAAGCTATTATAACAAATTGCTTGAAATATATTTAAAAAAGAAGAAATTTAACCACACCGTGGATTTTCTGAAAGATTTCTTTGACGTTGTGAAAATTTTGCAAAAGCTTGAAAAAGCCCTTGCCTACCCTACGTTTATTTTAATTTTTTATAGTCTGGAAATGATCTTTAAATTATTATACGATACCTTATTAAAGAAAGAATTAATATTACAACCACGCAATATCACAAGAGTGATATTTAATAGCATGTGTGGATTTCTTATTGGTAGTAATGTATTCAGTAAGTAGTTCTATTATTCCAGAACAATTAATTGAAATTAAAAAAAACCGTCAATTACTATCTAAACAAACATGGCGATAACATATCCATTCCTCGAAACGTTATTTATTGTTTAAAAAGAATTGAAAAGCAAGATGTTGTTTATATATCAGCTTGTGGAATGTTTTCGATAAATCGTCAGTTTATACTGACTGCTGTTGGAGCGACCATGACTTACGATCTACTCATAATTAATTTTAAATAAACATGTATTACAAATGCTGACAAATTACAAACAAGTTGGTAAGTGGTGATTGAAGATCGCACAAAGGGTTTCTTTTAATATTCCTTTCAAATCCACGCTATTATACTCTGTCATAATACTACCTGTCATGTGGACTAAATGCGATATTTAAAAAAAAAATCAAAATTAAACATGTTGTATAGAGACCTTCAAAATGCTAAAATATACCAATATTTCCATAATCTGGTTTTTATCATAATTCAATATGTTCCTCAAACTCATATGGCGTTACAATCACTTGCTAATGTCATATTTACTTGCTTTCTCTATTACTCATATTGATACTCTATTTGAATTATTCTCAAACAATTGAAAAAGTTCGTTAACTTCCACTATGACGTCAGATTAATTTTCTTTTTAATTCTCTAATGACTTCGTAGTAACCTGCTTTCTGTGCTTACAGGTACTCATACTCCTTGTATTAGTGAGAAATGTTTGAAAATTTCCGTTTTATTATCAATATGACGTCATATTAATCTTTTTTTCAATTGGTGAAACTTTTTATTTCATTTTTATTTTTCACGTCAAAATCTTTCAATAGTAAATTAATTATTGTAGAAATAATTTTAGTGTGAATTTTTAATGGTTTTGTGTGTGGCAACTGCTATAGCGAAAAATGTTTAAATTTAATGGGAAAAGGCTGTTAGATTTTTGGTTTTTTATCTCTCTATATTAAAAGAATACGTTTTTTTAATTTTATTTTATGATTTTCCGCTTCATAGTAGGTATTCAGCTGTAAGTACACAAAATTGCATGTCTGTAAGTTATATAGTTTATGAGAACCGGCTCTGTGACGGACAGACAACGAAGCGGGACTAATAGGGTTTCGTGAGATGAACGAAACCCTAAACAACGAGCGGAGTATTATAAAAAAAGAGAACACATTGTACTAATTCTGCCAAAAATCATTGTGTAAACATGTAGTGGTACCAATCGCATAGTATTACCAACTATTAATTAATAATATACTTAAAGTTTGATCAAAGTGTTCTTTACATACATAAATTGTACTAAATATTAATATTTTAAATATTAATATATGATTTGGACGTCATATTTGGAATCCTATGTAAATTTTACTTTAGAATACCAAAACGGAAAAATTTTCGGTCAAGTAGTTTATGAATTATGCAGCTTTAAAGTCTAACTTGTAATGTGTAATTCATTTGTAATCGTTGCAAAACATATTACAATGCGTGCAGTGTTTTAAGCATAACTCAAAATCTACCCCGAGGAATGAGCTGTAATTTTAACTTCGCATATTTAATGCTTCTAGAAATCGATTTCTATTTTAAAAATATATAGGTGACAATTCATATATATATTTTTGAAAACTAATCAACAGCTTCGCAACGATTGTCTCTTCCAGAAATTTAAATTTTTTATCACAGGTTTTTCAAATTAGAAATTTTTGCCTAGTTTAATCTCAGAAGTGCTTTGATTGAATGAGACAAAACGTACAATAAAAATGACTGGTTGGAAAAATACAGGAGTATGAGAACTTTATGCATCACGTATTCACGAATTATATATAGTTTCCAAATTATTTTTCAAATAAATAAATATATATTTATATACATGAATTGTAGCCTATAAATATTCCAGCAGAAATCAATTTTAAAAGCTTCAACAATGCGAATCCTAAATTACAGCTCATTACGCTAAGCAATTTTGAAGTTGTGCTTAAAAATCTACCAGCATTCTAATGTGTTTTACAACGACTAAAAATAAATTTATAATTAAGCGTTCCAAACTTTAAACATTAATGGGTCATTCCATGGTAACTTATGTTACATTTAGAATAATTGCTTCAGTAATTTTAGCAATATAACCCCAGAAAATATTAAAAATTTAAAGTTGATGTTATTTTTTAATTAAACCTATCCAATCCGAAATTTGGATGAAAATTACACAAATTTAGTGGTATTTATTAAACAGTCGGAATTAAATTTATTATGATAACTAACGTTTTTTTTTTTTTTTTTTTTTTTTTTTTCAGTAATGTAAGTTACCATAGTAAATATAATTTCCAGAGTTCAAGAAATAGCACTAAATTTAAGTAATTCTCATGCATTTTTTCCTTTGGATAGGTTTAATTAACAGATCACATCAACTTTACATTTTGAATATTTTTTGGTGTTATATTACTAAAATTACTGAAGTCAATTATTCTAAATGTAACGCAAGTTACCATGGAATGACCCTAATCCATAGTTACAAAACTACTTGACCGAATGATTTCACATTTGGTATCCTAAAATAAAATGTATAGGAAAATCCAAATATGATGTCAAAATTAGGCGTTAGTATTAAAAATTTTAAAGTTTGGTACAATGCAATTTAAATATATAGGCGACATCCTGAGCACAAATTAAGTACTGCATTAATGAGTAGGAAGCCTGATAGGTTAGTGACAACTAACGTAACAGGCTATAAAAGTTTTTTCGGCTAGGGTTTTTAGGCTAATGTTCTAAAAGTTTTGTTGGATTTATTTTTACTGAGATTAAAAATTAAAAAAAAAGCTTTTATAAAATACTGGTGTGAAATTTAGGGGACCGTACAAGCGTTGAAAAAATTCCTCCTGCGACAGCCGCCATTTTTTTGTCAGCTCATAGGCCTAGTTTTCAGGGGGCGGTGGCAAGGTAGTAAATCGGCGCCCCCTCTGTTCCCACAAATAGTTTGAGAAGAAAATTGGACTAAATAATTGCTTAATGTAAGAAAATAATACACGATATGTCTACAAATACATTTTAAAGATGAAAATTGCTTTGTATAATAGCACATTGTATATATGTAATTTAATACATTTTTTTAATATAGTAACTTGAGTAATTATTTAATTTAAAAATTACAGAAAATACATCATAGTTATCTACTAATTAACATATACGAATTTTTATTATATCATTATAAGACAGCTTTCGAGCTATAAATATTAAAAAAATATATAAATTAATTCATTTTGTTAATCGTTCTACATTATTAACTTCCTCAAATATCTTTTAATTAGTTTTAACTTGCTAAAACGTCTTTCATTGGAGGTGATAGATACAGGCAGTTCTAAAAGAGATTTTGTTCCATGCAGTGTTACCAGTGGGCTACTTTTTTAAAATTCAGTTTTCTTGACTGCCACCAGTTTTTTGAAAAAGAAAAATTCACCTTATGTAATGACAGATTAAATAAGGCGAAAACGCGGCAAATAATACCATTTCAAAACAGGGGTGCGAATCAATCAATCTGAATTTAAAACTAGTAGGATGTGTCAATCCCAAAACTTTCTCCTATCTCATACATGTTAATACTTCAAAATTCGTTATCACATCGCCAATAAAATCAATATTTTTCGTCATTCTGTTGTACGTAGGCTGCTTCCGAATTGTCGGGCTACCTGTATGAGAAGCACCCCTCGTCCCACTAGCAGTCAATGTGCAACGCAACTACGAAAAGTTCTTCTGGCCTGTAATGGCAGGAAAAGACAGCCTGCCTATTCCTTAGATTTTATTTTTCGCTAATGTTACAGAAGATTCATTCCCAGTTCCCGTCAATATCGAATTTGAATGAGAATGTCAGCAAATCAGACAGTTATAGCCAAGTTTGAGAAGAATTCTTTTACGGCAACATATTTTTGTCGCCAAATTTGGCGATATCTCGCCAAGCTTGTTGAGAATTTGACGCTGGAGAATATGAATATATAGTGTTGGAACGACTGGTACAACAATGAAAGAAAATTTGCTAAACATCACGTTCACTAAAACTCATAAATTAAACTCGTTTAAGGAGGAATCCTGTTGTCTTGGTTCAAAATATTAGCCACGCTAAAATTTCAAACTACTATATGTTAGCCATTTTTTAATATAGAGGCTTTTACCCATAGAAAGATAAGCGCTCGTTCATTCTAAAAAATATTATTTTGAGTAGTACGAAAGAAGCTGATAAAACGAAACCTGCAATATGTAATAGTCCAAAATAACCGCAATCTACAACTATAAAACATAACCCGCAAAATTCAGTAGTGAAGTAACCCAATGAGGTAATAAAATCTAATATGACAAACTTAGTATGGAGACATTTACGAGGTGAACAATCAAAATTGTGGGAAACATGTGATTTTCTACTTTTTAAATATTTTTTCTTTTTTATCTCTCATTCTAAACTTAAGAAAGTAAATTTTCTTTAGGTATACAAAGTAAAAACAAGTATTTTCAAATGCGCAATTTATTTTTGTTTGCTTTTAATGTTTATATAATTGCTTATCTTTGCGCCCTCGTTTTGAGGCGCCCAGGACAACTGCCCCATCTTCCCCTTTCCTTAGCTTCGTCACTGACTGCAGGCTATGATAGTTCATATGGATTGTAGCCTCGCAACCCTCATGAAATGAACCATGCTTTCAATAAATCAGTGGGTATAACATGTGATTTTTGCAATAAAATAATAACAATACAGAAATAGTATGTGAAAAGATTGCACTATTTCGAGTCATAAGTTTTGTATTATGAGAAAAATACCGTTTCGATGACTTTTGCAATAGAGTTATACGAATACAAAAGTAGTTTGTGAAATGATTTTATGAAGTAAATATTTCCCACTTGGCATTTTCTGTTGCTAGTATGAATTACGAGTATAGGAACAGAAGTGATAGTGGTGTAAAAAATTTGACTCTTACAGGTTTTAAAAGAAAATAAATCGAGGAAAATTATAAAAATACGTTATATATGTTATAAAAATATAAGCATAGCATTAAATCTAGGGATATGAATGTTTTCGTTCGAGATAGATAGATTCGACTGCATATATAGGGTGTCAGAAAAAGGTTGGACAGATTTGAAAGAATAATAACTCTAAAAGTAATTGAGTAAACGCAATTAATTTCTTTTAAGATTTGTTAGATGTAACTGTTTTAAAGTTGGGATATTCAGATGATGCGTAGAATCGATGATCTGAAAATGCAAATCGCACCACACATTTGCAATTTTATTCCATGATTCCGGAGTGGAAAGTGTATAAGTCTAAAACTATCGGAATTATGGTGGAAATGTAAGCTAGAAAGTTCTTCAGTATCGACGATTTAGTAGGAAAAGATCTACTATATAGACAAATAGCCTAAGCAAAAAGTAAAAATGTGTGGTGCAATTTGCATTTTTAGATAATCGATTCTCTGCATCGTCTGAATGTCAAGACTTTAAAACAGATACGTCTAACAGATCTTGGATAATTGCCGAGTACTTTCGAAAGAAAATAATTGCGTTTAATCAATTACTTTTAGAGTTATGACTCTTTCAAATCTGTCTAACCTTTTTCGGACACCCTGTATTTCTAATATCAACACGATTAACCTAAGATTAATGTCAGTTACCGAAACATAATACAGTAACACCTATTATTATATTTCGTCTCGTTGTTTCGCTTAATCGGATACATCGCGCTTGAGAAAAAACAAAATTATACCATACACACAACAGCTTCTATTTTGAGTAACTTTATGTATGTGTCAATTACAATAAGGTAATTAATTATCTGTCAATACTATGTCTGTCACAATTATCTGTCAATACTTATAAGGAAATTATGACATCCGAACTAAGTAGCATTTTTAAAAAATATAAAATTTACAATCTTTTCAAAATTTTAATATTCTTTGTTTTTATTGGGCTTTATTTTTTCTTGTCACACAGCCGCCGGAGGGACATAATGAGGAATTTGTGTGGAAAAGTTATAATATTTTTGACCCAAATTCTGTAATGAAATAAAGAAAGAGTTTTTGTAAAGAAAAAAATATAACAATAATTATGTTCAGCATAGATTATGAAACACTTTCTACCACATTCAGAATACTGTAACAAAACTTTACTGTTTAATAAGGATACAGTAAACAAGGTCAAGGTCAAACCGGGTGGGGTGGCCTACCTTTTGGCTTACGCGCAACTAGCCCAGCTCAGCAGGTTTGTTTACCTAATTATACTGAGCATTACTAAATTATACTTTGTGATATTGAGCAATAATTATACTACAGTAAACAATTTGGAAAATGCATAACATATTTGAAAACCTAAGTTCTGGAATGACAACCAATAGTCGGCAAAATATCCAAATTCTTTTGTGCAGCTCTGTGTATGACTTATAACTTTTCATATATGCTACATAGTATATTAATTTTAGTTCAGTTATGAAATGCATAAGCAAATTTGAATATTCCTTTTTAACAATTTACGGAAATGTATTCGAGATCTTTTGTGCTTTACTGTATAAGATCTATACAATTTATACACACCGAGAAATATGCAAAAAATTAGAGGAATTTAAAATCACGTACCAACGGAAAACAAACTTCCACCGATTATTGTCAATAGACAGTATCGTAACCTAATACTTTTGTGTATCCCTGTAATGAACGATGATGCTACTTACACCATATTCTACAGTAATTCTCTTGCTGTGCACCCCAGTGATATATATCAATTTCAATATGTCTGAAATAATGTAACACAATTAAAATAAAAGACAAACGAATTTTTCCTATAGACCGTAATGTAACAGAATTTTTTGAGTGCCCCTGTCAACGATCTATAGATGCTACACCACTTTATTTCCAATACTGAACATGTCACGAGTAAATCTCAATAACATATATCAATTGCATGTCAATTCGACTATATTTACGAAGGTTAAAGCATGGACAGACAGATTGATGACAGACAGACAGACAAACCGAATTCATAAACAGTTTTCAACTCTGTTGGAAAAGAAAATACCGGGTAATTAAAAGAAGATTGGGCAAACTTTTAGAGTTGGTAAGGATTACTACAAGAAACTTTTTTTTTTACTTGCGGTTTGCAAGTCACTTAATTGAATAAAACAAGTTGGAAATTGTACGTTAAACATGACATATGAGGTGCGTTCGTTTTATAACTAGTTTCATAATGCAAAAAAATCATATTCATTATTTCAGTGAAATGAATTATGTCGTCTGCTAGGAACGAAATGAGCATTTCCTTTCTTTTTTATTACGTATGCCACGTTTTCAAACGTGATCTTTTTTCACCATGGAGATTTTGCTTTGCGAATGATTACCTCCAAGGTTTAATATTTTTATGACTCATAATGAACGAATCTCCTGTGTTTATTTACTCTAATTGATAGAGATATTCGGTTAACCTAATTTCCACTGAAGTTATCTCAGAATCTCTACATTGTTGAATGTAACTCATCGCTCAAACAAAAAATTTTTTTTATCAATCTTTCTAAAAATGTAACTTTTATGCAATTTTATTCAAAAAAACAATTTTGAATAAAAATGGCCGCTTGGCATCTGTATGCCGCATTTGTAAGCCGCAATCACAAGACTTGCGTTTTTATTATATAGATTACGTATGATAAGATTAAGGAGAATAAAGAAAACTTTCATTAATAACTTTTTTGATTCGATTTTCATAAATTTTAAAATGACACGACAACATTCTGCAACGATTATATATATTAAATTTCAAATCATTCGGTTAGGTAGTTTTTGCGCTGTTATATGCGTACAGACGGACGGACGAACCAGACGACGACTGTAGGTGCTACGTATTTATATAATTACGAACGCACCTAAAAAACGTGTGTTTTACTGCAAGCCGAGCACGGATTTTCGACTTTCATTTTACAATATTAAAGACATTTTATCAAAAATGTCAAAACATTCACCTTGTTTTATATAAAATAGGACGTCATTGCGAGAAGTGTCTAAACGTCTAAACAACATTGAATTAGACGCATCATACTTCCGAGTGAAGATGAGAAGTAATGCAGTTTCACTACAGTACATTTCCAGCACTTTCCAAGATGTCACATTTTACAAAAAAGCGAAGTAAGTCTATTAAAAATATCGTTGCAGTATCTGCATTACTGTTATGAATGAACATCCATATTCGAAATACAGGGTTTCTCAAATTTACCTTTACGACTTTGATCCTACAACCCTCTGACTGTCCAGCAAAAGGACAAGATTGTAATGTTGTTTTCTGTGTATTTTATTTCAAATGCTAAAAAAACCTATTCTTCCAACGGTATGTAAAAAACTTAATTACATAGTGTAACCCTTGAGAGCATTAATTACAACTCAATGTATTAAAATTGCCTTATATCAATAGAATTATATTAATTTAAATAATGCTTTTATTGCAGTGAAACCTGGAGCTTAGTGAACTTTATTAACACGGTCGTGTCAGAGAGAGGGTTAAAACCTAAACGAAGTAAAATAGCGAAGTTCGGTTTTGTGTGCGTATAACAACAACTCATAAAGTTTTATTTGCACTAGAAAGAGTGTTTTAGCTTCCAGGTATGGCCCAGTAAGATCCATAACAGGTGATGGCTGCACCCAGGGCTTAATTTCTAAGAAAAAAAGTACCGGAGCCCTAACATTCTGCAGTACCAGCACACGTAATGTACCCCTTTTTCCGCCGTCATTCCAATCTGCATATTTATATTTCATACATTATTTTTCCAAATTTATAGCGTTGTTTTTTTTATTTAGCGAAATAAAAATTTAAAAAATATCTGTCTGCGTATACTTATCTATCAACTATTCCACTTTTTAGTTAATACATTTCAAAATAGAAACCTTTGCCTAATCTTAATGCTAATTAATCGCAGAATTCTGGGATTAAATAAGCTCACGATTAGGATTCGGAAATAGTCTTAACACAAAAAATGAATAGTTCGCAGTTATGCAGAATATAAGAAGACTATTTCTGTTTAGGTTTACTCTTTATTCTGATCAAAATAATATTAAAATGATTTGAAATGGAAATAACTTCAAACAGATTGAACTCGACCCTGCCCAAACTCAAACACTGGTATAAAAATCGAGCCCGTTTCATCTCCATCTGTTACGTGGACGACACATTACGTCACTTATAAGTGTTTTGATACAAAGGAAGGCAAAAGATTGGAGATGGGACGGTAAGGAAAGGGTAATTTAGTATTCGTTTTTCGGAAGTGTTATGGCACTGGGCTCCGGAGAGCAATGTTTATGAGCTCCGGTGAATTCTGGCCAATATTTAAATTTTTTACTAAAAACAGAGAAATACCGGAGCTGGGCTCCGGCGCAAATTAAGACACACAAGTCCAAAGGAATTTCAGAACAAAATACGGACGTCACTAGAGTTGCAAAAACTAGAATAAACCCGGTTTAAATCTGGGAATAAACCGGGTTTTTTGGAAATAAACCGGGTCTATTGGAAATAAACCAGGTCTTTTGGGAATAAACCGGGTCTATTGGAAATAAACCTGGGAATAAACCGGTTCTTTGCAACTCTGGACGTCACCCACCATTCAAGCTCGCAATCCGCGCGTGGCACAAGACGTTTATGGAAGCTGATAGTGTGCTTCATAAAAAGGGAGCTTGCAACCAAAAGTGCTCATGTGAAGCTCTTCTAGTATCACATAAAATTTTGGAACGTGCTGTTGATTATACAATCAACAGATTATTGCTATCTCATTTCGTTTAAGTTTAATGGAGGATCAAAGTTGTAAAGATAAGTTTGGGACATCCTGTACAATGAGACACCCTGTATTTTTGATTCAATGTGTGGGTTGTGACCCTGGTTTCCTTCCGAAATTTGTTTCTGATAGTGTGCTCTACTATCTTTTATAGCTTGTCCAATCTTTTTTTTTTTTTATCATCCTCTATCTCTATATGTAAAATGTTGATCGATCATTATCTCCTATTTAACACAAAATTAAAACACCATTATCAAATCAATTATACAAAGCAAAATAGAAATGTCGATAAATATTCGATGACGACGTCTTGCGTGAGGGTTGCAGAAACAGAATCCAAAATTCTTTTAATTTTTTTAAGTCACCTTTCTTATGGGCGGTATAAAATGTCACGAAAAACATTTTTTGTATCACTTATGATAATCAAGAAATATGACCACAATTGATACATTGGTATGATATCTTTTAAAATGAGAAACCGTGTTTATGAGAGTAATTCTAGGTTCCTTTTATTTATTTATAAAACAAACATAGCGTAAATTCAGATACAATATAAAATATTGATTTGCTGGTTTACAAATTCTAGATTTCTTTAATGTTTACCTGAATTTGCAACACTACTGGAAAAGAGAAGTTAGTTACTGGAGGAACTTCTATAATGAAAATAGATATTACAAAATATATGTTGCAATAGACCAAAGAAAAAGAAGACTTGAATTGTTTTAATCATTCCATTAATCAATATATATTCCGATTATATTCTAAAATGACAATATTGAATGAAGACAAGTTATTATGGCAAGTTTTAACCATAATGGGCATGAACATCGCTGTATATCGTCTAAAGCCATGTAAAAGATACTTATCGCTTTTGATTAAACTTGTAAGCATGGTTTATATTTTTCATTGGATTTTAGCGTCTGTATTTCGCTTGTTAAATTTTACTCATATCGGATATTTTGTTTTCTTTTTAATGCCAGTCCAAATTCTTCTTCTTTGGTACCTATTAAATGTTAAAAAAGAAATTTATTTATATATAATACGAAAATTATACATGTACAGGAATAATTATAGCGTACGAAATAACAAGTCTCATTTTTTGAATGCAGTTATAATTGCAATGATGTTATTCCCTGTTTTAACAACCCTCGTGGCCACATTTGCAACCCCAAAAGAAGCGGTGTTTTTTTGGACATTTGGATACGAATTTCATGACGTTATTTTCATACAAATTGTAACGTTTTACGGGAATTTGTTTCATTATTTCTTGTCTACTTGCACTGCGTTTTTGACATTTTCTTTGAGTATTATTTTCTACAGATGGGGAGAAGTATTGAACAGTTATAACAGATTGCTTGAAATGTATTTAAAAGGCCAACAACTGAACGTAAGAGTGGAATTTCTAAAAGATATCTTTGACATCGTGAAGATTTTGCAAACACTTAACTAATCTCTTGCTTATCCCTCGTTTATTTTAATTTTTTATAGTCTAGAATTGATCTTTGTATCATTCTTTTATACATTAGAACGGGAAAAACTACTATTACAACCAAAATTTATTATTAGAGTGATTTTTAATGGCATGTGTGGATTTCTCATGGTGTCGACATACTCTATGTGCGGTTCTATGATTCCGGAACAATTGACAGAAATTAAAAAAAACAGTCAAGTGTTATCTAAACAAATATGGTGACAACTTCTTCATTCCTCGACATGTCATCTATTCCTTAGAAAGGATCGAAAAGGAAGATATCGTTTATATATCAGCATGTGGATTGTTTTCGATCAATCGCCAATTAATACTGAATGAAATAGGAGCTATTCTCACCTATGCTTTACTCATAATTAATTTGAAATAAACATGTACCAGAATGTGTACTGAAATAAGAAAGTTGATCCTGCTTTTTGAAAGGATATTTGATGAGGTATATCATACATCTATATCATATCGAAAAGCGTTCTTTATTATTAGAAACACCAGAAACCAATATATTTTCGTGATTTAAAGAAGAATTTATAAGAAAATCGTTCTTTAGCTGTCCTTAATTTTCGGAAACGTTTCCGAGTAGTCTTTATAAGTATGTTAATCAGTTTTCTAAAATCGGAATATCGGTTTTTAGGATCCTCAATTAAACATTTTCAGCTGCATAATTGAATTTGTACGGATGAAAGAGTAAAAAAAAAATATATATATAGTGATTTTAATGTTAATATTAATGCTGTTAATTTACCATGTTTGTTTGTAAAATATTTTGTTTAAAATGAAACTGATTACTTGAACACTGATAGCATCCGAAAAACGGATTAATATATATACACACATATATATATATATATATATATATATATATATATATGATTTCAAATGAAACACTTCACGTAAATGATCATCAAATGAACTGACACTGAACTGACACTCTATTATTATCCATGACTTTGATGCGCGAGTTGTAAATGGTTTGAATCGCGAGATTTGGCTAAGAGCCAGTGTTCTAATTTTTATTATGAAGCGAGATATAAAAGGTGTATAGCCGGGAAAGGTATTATTAGGCCTCGCCGGATTGTTGTAAGCTAAATTGTTGTTATATAGTTTTTGCTAAAAGTGTATTACTTGAAATTAAAGTTAGTATTCTGTTGTTCATCGATTATTTGTCATATTGGTTCAGTAAAGTGACTATTTATACATAATCTTCTCACATTTTGGGGGCTCGGAATGCCGGGATTATTAAAAGCAAAAGCCACTAATAGTGAAATTTTGTAAAACGCCAGTATCAAAAGTTGAGTTACGAATTAGCAAGGTGAAACCGTAATCGTATCACTTCAAGTACAATTTTTGAAAGATGGGAACTCTAAATAAAGCTAAGAGAATTGATCTAATAATCCTCTGCAAAGAATGCGGAATTGAAGCACCAGAAAAACCGACAATACCTGTCATAATAAAGCTGATCAAGAGTTGGGAGAGTTACGAAGAAGATTTTATAAGAGATCGATTGGAAATAGTGATAGCAAGTAGAAAAGAGATTGAAGAGAAGAAATTGAAAATGGAAATGGAAGAGAGAAAATGGAAAGTAGAAGTGGAGCAAAAAGACCGCGAAAGCGAAAGAGATTTTGAAATCAAGAAGATGCAGATACAAGAAAATTCAAGAGAACACACTGAGGAAAGCCCAAGGACAAATCCAGGTAAGCAATATGAATTTCTTAGATTATTAACTAAATATGATAGCTCGAATGATATTAGTTTATATTTATCTATGTACGAAAGGCAAATGGCGCAAACGGGCATTGATAAAAAAGAATGGGTAAATTATTTAATTAATCTAATGCCGTTAGATGTGATAAATATAATAACAAGGGAAAACGAACCTGAAATTCACGATTACGATTACATAAAAAATATACTACTAAAACGCTACAAGCTATCACCAGAGGAATTTAGGCTGAAATTTTTCTCATCTAAAAAGGAGCCATCAACCAATTGGCGAGATTTCGCTTATGAGATAAAGGTGTATTTTCAGCAATGGATTGAAGGTCTTCAAGTAAATAGCTTTGAAGATTTAGCAGAGTTAATTGTTGTTAATCAAATCAGGCATAATTTACCTACGGAAACGAAAACACATTTCATAGAGGAATTATTAGTAATAAAGAAAATTGATGACTTAGTTAATAAATTAGATAATTACAAAACAGCACAAAGGGTTTATAATAAACAATCAGTTAAGGATACAAGTAGCGATTTTGATGACAGAAGATCGCGAGTGGCTGATTACGCCAATTTGAAAAGACGCCAAATTGACAATAGACACAGTATGAATTATGGAAGCAAAGAGTCGCATATAATCTGTTTTGCGTGTGGCAACCCTGGTCACGTGAGTGCGAAATGTGCCATGGCGAATAATACAGAACAAGAATATTCAAATTTTTACCCGCAACGTAATCAAAATTGGCGAGAAACAAAATACCAAAATGAGACCCAAAACGCGCAAAGAAAAATAGTTAATATGGGCATGTTAAATGGTAAAAAAGGAAGAATCTTAGATATTAGCGGAATAAAAACAAACGTAATAATTGATACAGGAAGCGATATTTCAATCGCCAGTTCAAGATATCATACTGCAATAAACGCGCCAAAACTAACCAGAGACAATATATACATATCAGGCATAGGTGGAAAAGAAATTAAGCCAACAGGTTTTTTCTGGCATAAAGTCTACGTGGATGAAACAGACATCCAGGATAAATTTTACGTGGTACAAGAGACGGACTGCGATTTAATAATAGGTAGAAAAGCAGTAGAAGGCATGACGTTAAAAGTAACGGAAGATGGTGTTAGAATAACAAGCGGCAACAAAGTTCGAGTAGGATACATTAAAATTAACGAAGTACCGACAAAAATTAATGAAGCAAGTATAAACAACGATAATCGAGGTTGTGAAGATATGGTTAAAATCGACTGCGTAAATGACGGGGTGAATTTGACTCAAATTACGAATTTAGTGAACAAAAAGAAAATAAGGAAATTAATAAAACCATATAAGCCGAATAGGACAAAAGATACAGGATTATCCGATGAATGGAATACATCTCCAGAAGAAAATTATGAAAGTAGTAGTCCTGTACATGGTAGAAAAGACTATGTGAAAGATCGCAATAGGAATTTTGATCATAAGGGAAAGAAAAAAAATTTAATAGACCATTTGATAACGGAAGCAATAATAGATATGGCCAGAGAAATTTTAAACAGTCATTTAACCATGGAAATTACAATAAATTTGGATATGGGAAACAGAGTTCCGAGAATTCTTACCAAAATAAATCTGAGATTTCTGAAAACTTTGAAACTGAAAATTCTTTGATACCTCAAGACATAGCAGAAAATACTTCACCTAATTCAAAAACAAGGTATAATCCAAAATTTTCCCCTAGATACATGAACAGAGGCTACTATCATGGTCGAAATAATTATAATTATGGTGGCCGACGATCGTGCAAGGCTAGTTATAATGAACAAAGATATTCACAACCTTCACATAAGAATAATTCTCATCATGGATTTAAAGGAGCTTATAGTGGACGAGATGCTTATTCAAATTCTTATCATAATAGAGAGCAATATCCGGAAAGGAATCACAGGGGTATTAGATATGCTGATCCTAAAGACAGAGAGCAATACTCAGAAAGAAATAAAAATCTCAAAAAAATAACTGTTAGGCATGAAAAAAACATAACAAATCAAGATGCTGATGTCAAGACGCCATCTTGTCAGGATGACCGATTTGTAGGATTTCAGTTGAAACATTTCACGTAAATGATCATCAAATGAACTGACACTGAACTGACTCTCTATTATTATCCATGAATTTGATGCGCGAGTTGTAAATGGTTTGAATCGCGAGATTTGGCTAAGAGCCAGTGTTCTAATTTTTATTATGAAGCGAGATATAAAAGGTATATAGCCGGGAAAGGTATTATTAGGCCACGCCGGATTGTTGCAAACTAAATTGTTGTTATATAGTTTTTGCTAAAAGTGTATTAGTTGAAATTAAAGTTAGTATTCTGTTGTTCATCGATTATTTGTCATATTGGTTCAGTAAAGTGACTATTTATACATAATCTTCTCATATATATATATATATATATATGTGTGTCCCTGTATTTCACTTTGCAGCCACAACTACCCAGCGCAGACCAGTTTTTCTTCAACAGGAATTGGTTCATTCAACTTAACATGAACTAATTAAGATATCGATAACTAAGAAAGATGATTTCGCTCCCCTAGTGGTGGAAATTGAAACTAAACGATACTGCATGGTGTGCTTAGCACGCCTGCTATAGAATGCCGTAGGCAGCGGGGACGAGTGCCGGAGTTTTGTTCGGAAAGAGGTTTGTTTAGAACAGAAAGTGTTCCGAAAGACTATTTTTATCGAAACCGCTGTATATGAATGATAAATGCTATGTTCACTATATTAAACAGTAAGCATCTTGTTGTATACTTCAGTTACAGATGTTAAATTTCAATATGTTTGAAATTGTTTAACATCATTACAATACATTGCAGATCATTTCCCCCAATATACAATAATGTAACGTAATGCTTTTGTATGCTCCTGAAAACAAAATGTGAATACTACTCACAGCATTTTCAATACTGAACATGGCATAGTAACTCTCAATAGCATACAGGGTGCGTCAGAAGAAAGTATACATACACTGTTTAGCGGGTCATAATTTTCTAATTTTTCTTTTTTTCAAATTGTAATTAATTGAAAATAATGAGTGGGCCAAGATCAATTTTGAAAAAAGAAAATTTATTTGAACACACTATTCTCAGTATAAAAATGTAGCAGAACTACAAAAACATTATCGCAGGGAGTTTCAGGCAGATTCACCTATGCAATTTAGAATTCATTGGATAAAAGATAAGTTTGAAACGATTGGATGTTCATAGACATTGTTCCGGAACCGCAAATGAGCAAGAATACGCCACAACACCAAATGAAATGTTTGTTAAAGTTTGTGAATCAATAGTCCACCGTTATAAGCAGTGCATTGACCAAAACAATAATACTTTTGAACATCTGCGGCAGGAGGAAAAGTTATACATTTTATGTAGATTCTTTTGCAATTTAAATATTAATTATATGTGAATAAAAAATAATCATTAAAAGTGTATATACATTCTTCTGACGCACTCTCTATATCAATTACATGGCAATTCGACTATATTTACGTGAGTTACAGCTCGGACAAACAGATAGACAGACAAACCGAATTCATAAACACTTTTCAACTATGTTAGAAAGTGTTAAAAACGACTCTTTTATAAGCATTCAATGTTTTCTTTAAAAATCACGCCTATATCATGACTGTAATTCTTGTAGTTCTAAAATATTTCTCTCACAATACGTTAAATTAGTATGGGGCGCGGATAAGTCGAATCGCGAAAGCCCCTGCGACCCTTTTGTATCTCACCACTGTCAACATTTATATCTCTACATCCGGATCTACACGCCTACATATATGTATCTACAACGAAATGTATACATTCATATCACCATCTACACATTGTAATATGCATTCTAAATAAAAAAAAACTTGTATTCTTTAAAGGAATCTTGTATTTAATTAACTGTTTGGTACTTTTTAAATGTTTAAAAGGAACGCTAAAAATATCTAATGATTATCCAGAAAAAAATCTGTCAGCCAAGATGACAGTAAGAAACTGTTTATGTTATAGAAATAATCTGTATTTATTGCGAACCTTCTGTTATTTTAACAGATTTTGCCCATAAGTTCGTAATAAATACAGATTATTTCTGTAAAATAAATCGTGTTTTACTGGCGTCCTGGTTAACATTTTTTTCTGTAAAATCATATTTTTTTTCACTGTAATGCTTACTGTTATATTATAAGAATGTTACTTATATAGCAGCATATACATTAATATATCTAATATAGATATCTGAAATGCTTCAACAAACGTAGAGGGATGATAGTACTCATGAAGACGAACGAAAAATGCAATGGAACATGGGATCGCAAATGACGTTAAAAAAATGAAATTCGAGAAAATGCGTCTGGAAATGGACACAGAAATGAGACAAGAAAGAAATACTCCAGAAAATTATTTATTGCACAGAATAGGTACAACACAGCTCGTGAGGTCCAGAGAAAACAAATATTTTACAACCATTGTTCAAAGTGTCGAACGCGGGCATTATTACACAGAATACATCTACGGAGGAACGACTGGCGGACACGCTCGAAGATTCCGGCAGTTTCCCTGATTTATCCTGCAGCGGTTACAATACGAGCTACTACTTCTTCTGGCGTTTCTACTGGCGTCTCATAAATAAGGATTTTCATCTGTCATCAGAAGAATATCCAAAGGGTTAAGGTCCGGCGAGCGTGGAGGCCAAGCAACAGAGCCACCATGAACGCGCATTACTTTTTTGAGTAGAAAGTGAGTTTGGGACTTTTTCGGGAAAAAACGCTGATTTGAGAAAAATTTCAGAAATTTAAGGGAAATTGGCTTCGACTATCTGGCAATACTGGTGCAACTTATCACGCAACACAAACACATCTGTTCCATCAACAAATATTTCAAAATAAACAAAATTAAATTAATCTCTGAAGAGTCAAGCAGAAAAACGATTGTGAAGATTTGATTCCAGTAATCATATTTATTCGTGCAACTTAGCCAACTATAGAAAATGTGTTAATCTCTGCTACTTGATTTATTGAACAGCTGGGATGAATAAATGAAATTTACGCACCTTCAAGCAATATATTTACATTTAGTTGTATCTTAATGAATTTTAGCTGGGATGAAATTTGAAAATGTCATTTTATGGAATTCTGCATGTTTTAATTCTGTTTTCAAATAAATCTGAGGCTCAAATGTGTAAGTCTTAAATGTTCTAATTAATTATAAAAATTATAAATTCATGCATTTTGTATCAATTTAGCAGAAAAATGTTTTGTGATTTTTGAAGTCGGTTTACTGCCCAAAATTGAGAACGAAAATTTTCAAATGGTGAGTCAATTATAAAAATTATAAATAAATGCATTTAATTAGAATGTAGCAAAAATAAATTTTTTAATTTATTTAATGATTTTATGCTCTATTTTTGCTGCAATTTATCTTTTAGAAATAAATAATTTCTTTTTTCATTTATACAACATAAATTTGAAATACGCAGAAAAACTCAACACATGTCCTAGAGTACACAGTAGTATTTAAAAAATGAAAATGAAAATGACATCTCTGCAAAGGTTTTGTTTCTTTCCTTGCGGAAAAAATTTCTAGACAATGCCAGAGCAAAATGAGCGCAATAACCAAAACATTCGTAGACCAACATGTGCTCCACATAAAATTTAATCATCTTTCTTTCAATTTCACTGGCGTAAAAAAACAGCTTTTTATTTAGTATTAACTCCTTCGCGACGAGCGTTTTTTCCGGAATTTTTCATCTTTTACCACCAGTTTTTCAAAACAGATATTTTCGTCTAATCGAATCGCAGACATGCTGTCATTAAATAAGGCAAAGCTTACAATAAAAAGTAACTGGTGGGAATAATCGAGGATTCTGAGCATCTTATGCATCACATATACGTGTCACTCGCCCCCCAAGGGGTTAAAAAAAATAACAAAATTTCCACATAACCTCAGACAGGTTTAGTCATGTAAAAAACACAAATTTATCGTTTCTTGTAAATTTAAAGTGTGAAATTGTGTTAGTGATGAAAATCTAGTGATGAAACATTTAAAAAAAAATCTTAAACTTAAAAGAATAGTTATTTTTCTTTAACAGTAAGTATAGTTTACTTACTGTAGCAGTATCTTTAAACAACTCAGAATATAACAATTGAAGCAACAATTTTAATGACAAACTTGAGAGAAATAACTTGACCGTTAAAACACATAAGCTATTCAAAATATTATTTGCGAAAAGATTTTTATCGAAGCATTCTAAATTACAGTTTTTAGAATATATAGATTGTAAATTTTATTAAACACTTTGCAGTTCCCACTTTTCTACTTTTGTCATTGAATTTATCTTATTTTGAATAGAATGTTAAAGATCAATATTGATTTCCATTTTCATTTTAAATACGTTAAAAGAGATGCTTTTCAGAGTAATCTGGAGGCGCGGCAGTGCCTCCGCCAAGTCGAGAGAGGACAGCCGTAAGCATACTTTTCTGGAAGCAACTCAGGGCACTTTTGACCCCCTCATATCTCCGCGCTGGAGTATCCCAAAAATTTGAAACTTCGTTTTTCTAGAGTATTTGGCACACAGGACCAAAATTAAAAATTAAAACTTTCTATCTTTTCTAGTTCAGACGATATATGAACTCAAACATTCGATTTTTTGTCACTCACTCACTCACTCGTTCACGCGTCATCAAAAAGATTAGGTAGATCCCGTAGCCCTAGAAACTTGACATTTGGAAAAAAGGTAGTGTCTAGGATACAAAAAAAGGAAAAATTATAAAATCCGGAAAATTCGAAAAAAAAAACATTCGAAAATTCAACAAATTCCATCAAAATTGAAAATTGAAAATAATACGATCTTGTAGTCTTAGGAACTTAAGATTCGGTGTGAGGGTAGTGTTTATCATCCAGAAAAAGAAAACATCAAAAACACCAAAAAAATCGAAAGCAAAATTGAAAAATCGAAAATCGAAAAAAATCGAAAAATTTCAAATAATCCGATTTTGTTGCGCTAGAAACTTGGAATTCGGAATAAAGGTAGTATTTAGGATGCAAAATAAGGAAAAATTAAAAATTCCGGAAAATTTGAAAAAAAAATTCAAAAATTCGAAAAATTCGAAAAAAAATTGAAAAAATTAAAATAATTGACAAAAAGCGAGTTAAAATTAAAATCGCGTTCAGTAACTTAAAACGCACTTCCAGGAATTATTGTTAACAGGCAGTAGAGAATTCTTTTGTGTGTCCCTGTCAATGAACGATGACTGCTATACACACACACACTATTCTGTAGTAAGCCTCTTGTAATGCACCTTATATAAATTTCAATGCGTTTAAAATAGGGAAACATTATTTAAATAAACCGCAGACGATTTTTCTCCATAGACGTAATGTAACGGAATTCTTTTGACTGTCCCTGTAAAGTAACTCTAAGTGCTATGCACACCCTATTCCATATTAAGCATCTTCTAATGCATCTTAGTGATATATATAAATTTCAATGCGTTTAAAATAGTGAAACATTATTTAAATAAACCTCAAGTGATTTTTCCCCATAGACCGCAATGTAATGGAATTCTTTTGAGTGTCCCTGTAAAAAAAGTATATGTGCTACACACTTCCGTTGAAAGAGGGAACATGCTATAGATAACGACTATAACATATAAAAATTGCAGAGCAATCCGAGCATATTTGCGGGAGTTAGAGCACGGACAGACGGCCAGATGGCAGACGGCCATACGGCCAGACAAACCGAAGTCATAAACACTTTTCAACTAGGTTGGAAAGTGTTAAAAACCAAATAAAATTCGAAAATAAAACAAAAAAATCGAAAAAATCGGAAAAATCGAAAAATAAGGAAAATTTGAAAATAATTCGATTTTATAGAGCTAGAAACTTGAAATTTGGAATAAAGGTAATATTTAAGATACTAAATAAGGAAAAATTAAAAAATATGGATAATTCAAAAATTCCCATAAATTAGTGCAGACGATATATGAACTCAAAGTTTCGATTTTTTGTCACTCACACACTCACTCACTCTCGCGTCATCAAAAAGATTGGGTATATCCCACAGCCACAGAAACTGAAAATTTGGAATAAAGGTAGGATACAAAGAAAGGAAAAAATATGAAATCCGGAAAATTAAAAAAACAAAACATTCGAAAATTCAAAAAAATCGAACAAAATCTAAATTTGAAAATAACACGATCTTGTAGTCTTAAAAACTTAAAATTTGGTGTGAAGGTAGTGTTTAGAATTCAGAAAAAGAAAACATCAAAAACACACAAAAAAAAATTTGAAAATAAAATCGAAAAAAATCGAAAAATTTCAAATAATCCAATTTTGTTGCGCTAGAATCTTGGAATTCGGAATAAAGGTAGTATTTAGGATGCAAAATAAATAAAAATTAAAAAATCCAGAAAACTCGAAAAAAAATCAAAAATTCGAAAAATTCAAAAAAATTTGAAAAAAAATTAAATAATTTGATCTTTTGGCCTTAGAAACTTAAAATTCGCGGTAAAGATAGTGTTTGGGATTCAGAACAAGTTAAAATAAAAACGCAATAAAATTCGAAAATAAAATAAAAAAATCGAAAAAGATCGGAAATTTTAAAATAATTCGATTTTATAGGTCTAGAAACTTAAAATTTGTAATAAAGGATACAAAATAAGAAAAAATTATAAAATCCAGAAAATTATAAAAAAAAAAAAAATGTGAAAAAATAAAAAATTGAAAATATTTTTATCTTGTAGTCTTAGAAACTTAAAACTTGGTGTAAAGGTAGTATTTACTATTCAATAAAAGGAACAATTAAAAAATTCGAAAATAAAATCGAAAAATCGAAATATGTTTAAGAAATCGAAAATTCGAAAACAATTTGATTTTGTACTGCTAGAAACATTAGTTATAAGATAATTATCCTATTAGCTAGTACAACGCCCCTAATTGTTTTATGTTATTTCCCCCGGATTATGGTTTTCTTTTCTTTCGTTTACGAATTTCGTTATAGAAAAGTTCCGCTATAGACTGGCTACGATATAGGCAATTTCTTTATAGACAGGTTTGTTTTCTTTCACATGTTGTACTCTATTTACTTCACATATGAAATATGGATTGTTAAATTATGTTAGCCCCACAAAAATTTTCACAGCTCCCCCTACCCTCCCGACATTATTGGCTGGTTATGGCTTGATAGTCCTTACTAAATAAAATCATGGTGACTCTAAGATTCACTTGATTTATCTCTAAATTGAACCTAAATGATCCTAAGAAGACGGATCAAATAATTACTATATTAGCATGACAATCAGGTAACTTAGAATTAAAATCGAAAAATCAATAAATTCATAAAAAGTCGAACATTTGAAAATAATTCGATTTTGTAGTCCTAGAAGATTGACATTTGGCAGAAAGGCAGCGTTTTGTACACAAAGTAAGGAAAAATTAAAAAATCCGTAAATAATAAAAAAAAGTCTGAAAAAAACGAAAAAAAAAACCCATCGAAAAAAGGAATATAGTTTGATTTATTGGAAATTTCCGGAAATTTTAATTTTGGCTTTCTTTTTATACTAAAAAGTTCTTTTATGTTAAATATCAAGTATCTAGGGCTGCGAGTTATATCTCAGATGCATAGCGCCTATCCTGGAAGCAATTGAGAGTACTTTTGACACTCCCCCTCCCATAATTTAGTGCTTGCCTAGGAACCTGAAATCTCTTTATCTACAGTACTTTGCAAACGAAACTAAAGCTTCAATTTTTTGATACCTGTAAATAATAGGGACAGAGTGTGGGTTTAGCGAAAATCAGTGGATGATCTCCAAAAAGAACCCAAAATCAAGAAAAGGAGGGTTACTTACAAAAAGAAGTGAAATCTCATCAAAAAGTCACCTGTAAAAAATGCAGCCAAGTCTCGTAACTCATTTACCGTAAAAAGTACTGAGATCGTATAAAGCCAAGTTTAACTATCTTATTAACTCTGAAATTTTCATTCACAAAATCACTCCTAGTCTCTACATCTTTAGTTAATTATTATTTTGTGACTTGGCAATTACGCAGCACAGGGAAGTTATTACACCTTACTATGTTATGGGATGGGATGGGATAATTTAACTAAAGCAAATTATATACACACAGGGAAGTTATTACACCTTAATATGTTATAGTATTATTTTATTAAGACTAACTATATACATCACATTCTCGTGCTAAGTAATTGCCAAGTCACAAAATAATAATTAACTAAAGATGTAGAGACTAGGAGTGATTTTGTGAATGAAAATTTCAGAGTTAATAAGATAGTTAAACTTGGCTTTATACGATCTCAGTACTTTTTACGGTAAATGAGTTACGAGACTTGGCTGCATTTTTTACAGGTGACTTTTTGATGAGATCATATATTGTGATTGTATCTTATCATTTGGACAAATAATAATGACATTTGTGAATAAATAATACTTTTACAATGTACTTTTACATTCAGATATCGATATAATTTCGGTTATATTTTGAAGAATGTAAATGTTTAGTAACAGTATAAATATGTATTTTGGTTGGTCGCTTTTTATTGTTAGTAATTTTGTGATTGATTTTTAAAATAATTAAAAGTATGTATAGAAAATATCATAATATTTTCCTAACTTTATCTAAAAAAACTCTATCTACTACATTCCATTTGAAAGTGCATTAAAGGTTTCGTATTCCAATAACATATGAAAGGGTGTTAAAATATTTTGTTCTGCAATTATTGTGTGGTAATTGCGTCGTGGAAACTATGATAAACATCTAGTCTGAAATAGAAATCCGTAATTTTTTCCTTTATCATCAAAGTACAAAGATGGTACTTGATTAAATAAAAATGAATTGTCCGGATGTGCGTGCTAAACGTTATTTGCCGCATTGCAATCAAATTTCCAATATTTGCAGTTTGATAAAAGTAAATTTCGTGGTTGTAATTATAGTAAGTTAGTACGATTGATATACGCTGAATATTGCGGTATTTATGTGTATTGCATCGTTACACCTACCATAATAGAACATATAGATTTTGTTGCGCACAATTGATGTTACAAAATCTTGAGGTAATTGGATGCAGTTTTAGTCTAGTAGTCAAAATATATTGAAAATACCAAAGTGTTTTCAGTTTAGATTGATGATAGCCGATTTTGGAAAACTTTTTCATAAGAATATTTGTAATTTGATATCATGTATCGATAGTTCAAATTGAAATAAAAATTATGAGATAACATATAAAAATTGTGCCCTCGTGTTTTATAAATTTTGACATTCCCTAATTTTCATCTAAAATAATAATAAAAGAAGACAAATTTGTTATTGGTAGTAAATGCTGTTGAAAGCAAACGTTTCAATAGATACGTTACCATAGAAGAAAACAAAAGAAGTTTCGTACTGTTTCAACTACTTTCTGAGAAATAATTTCTGCCATACAAGCACTCTTTCAAGAGAAATCTACCAGAAAAAATCTTTTTGTAAATTGTGGTGTGACTAAATATAAAAATAGTCGCCAGTCCTGCCCTTAATAAAAGGATAAACAATTCTCCAATTCCTAAATCGCAATATAAAATGGCAATAGTAAAAGAAGATAAATTGCTATGGCAAGTTTTAACCATAATGGGTATCAGAATATCAGAATATTGCTTGAAACCATATGAAAATATGTGTCTCAATCATTTAAATTCCTAAGTCTCCTAGTGCATTTGCATTGGATTTTGGCATGCGTATATAGAATTATAAGCCTTACCGATATCAGAGATCTTGTTTTCATGTTAATGCCAGTCCAAATTATACTTCTTTGGTACGTTTTAAATAATCAAAATGAAGCTATGTGTTACAACATACGAAAGTTATATATCTACAGGAATCGTTATAGTTTAGGAAATGACCAATCTCGTTTGTTGAATGCAATCATAATCACAATGATTTTTTTTCCTGCTACAATATCGCTGGTGAAAACAGTTTTAGATTCAAAATTACCGTCTACCCTTTGGACATTTGGCTACAAAATTGATGACGTTGTTTTTATTCAAACTGTGACATTTTATGGGAGTTTCGTATATTATTCCGGCAGTATTTTTACTGCGTTTTTGACATTTTCTTTGAGCGTTACGTTCCACAGATGGGGAACGGTATTAAGGCGTTATAATAAATTGTTTGAAATATATTTTAAACAGAAACAATTTAACAGAAATCTGGATTTTCTGAAAGACTTCTTTAATATTGTCAAAATTTTGGGACAGTTTGAAAAAGCTCTTTCATATCCTACTTTTATTGTAATTTTTTATAGTTTAGAAATGATCTTTAAATTGTTCCACGATATATTATTAAAGAAAGAATTAGTCTTACAACCACGGTATATCACGAGAGTGACATTTCATGGCATGTGTGGATTTCTCATGTTGGTAATGTTTTCAATAAGTAGTTCTATGATTCCAGAACAATTACCTGAAATAAAGAAAACAGCCACATATTATCTAAACAAATATGGAGATAACATATCTATTCCCCGAAACGTTATTTATTGCTTAAAAAGAATTGAAAAGCAAGATGTTGTTTATATATCAGCTTGTGGAATGTTTTCGATCAATCGTCAATTTATACTGACTGCTGTTGGAATAGCTCTCACTTACAATCTACTCATAATTAATTTTAAATAAAAATGTACTAGAATGCTTGACCAAAGAAAAAATCCAGCCAATTACCGTAATATAAAAAAAGAGAACACCTAGTACAAACTGTGCCGTTATATAAAATATAGCTTAAATAATAGTACCAACTTTTTGTTTTTGACACTTTATTTGTGTTCCTGGGATCACATCAGCAAGGTTCTCACTGGTCAATTTTTAGGTGCGTTCGTAATTATATAAATACGTAGCACCTATAGTCGTCGTCTGGTACATCCGTCCGTCTGTCTGTCTGTCTATCTGTCCGCATATAACAACGCAAAAACTACCCAACCGAATGGTTTGAAATTTAATATATATAATCGTTGCAGAATTTTGTCGAGACATTTCAAATTTTATGAAAATCGAATCAAAACTTAAAAATATTAATAAAAGTTGTCTTCATTCTATTAAATCCTATCATTCGGAATTAATTTAATGATATCCCATGATAGGTAATGATTCTAGGTTGCCATGATGATTACGTCCTATTTAAGATGGAGTCATATTATTTCCGTATTACTAAATTTAAAAACCGAAATTGTAAGCTAAAATTGTTTATTTATAGCAATCATATAATATAACAACTGCTTTTTGGATAGATGTTTCCAGAGACATAGATATTAAATGGAAAAAATAGTCTAAATATGGATTCCAAGTTTTGAAAATTTTAAAGCTAAGCCCATTGGAATTTTCAGTAAATGTCAACAAAAGATAAAATATACATATTTTATTACGGAAATTAGTCATATCATAATAACAGACGATATAATTCATTTCACTGAAACTAGTTGTAGTACGAACGTCATTTGTCACGTTTGACGTATAATTTCCAACTTGTTTAAATATTCTTTCTGAAGAAATAATTTCGTGGTTGGTTTTTACAACATTTGTATGAAAAATATCCTTCGGTGTAGGTTTCTACAAAATTTCTATGAGAAATCTAAAAGGGTAATTTCCTTTACAAATAAAGGATATTTTCATTTATGTGTTAAAAAAACGGACCGAATGGGAGAACTGTATCAGCCCAGAGAAGTATATAGTTTATGTATTTTTGTTAAGTCTTCATGGTGTTCGAAGTGGTCAAAATTCGAGAATGCTTATGTTAAATTCACCTGACAAACTTTATTCTTTATCTTCACAAAATATCATCCGATTTAAAACTTTTCTTATTAGTGAGATACATTAAAATAAGACTAAAGCATATTCTAGGCGATTTTTGAATTCAAAAGCATCCTTTTAGTTATGAAAATTATTAATAAGTTCATATTAATAATTATCAATAATGACTTGCACCAATGTTTGCATAAACAGAATGGGTATTGTCAAAAACATGGGTGTACAATTTTACAATTTATTCCAATTATTATTTTTTGAAATGTAGCTGGAATTTTACTTTTCAAAGATCTAAAGGAATATGGTCCCTTTTCTGCTGTTTTCCCATGAAATATAAGAAAACAGCAACCAGAACATTTACTTGGAGAGTTTTATTAAATAGATTAAAGATATGAAAGTTGCATTTTGTTTATTTTATTTATCAACTACCACTACAAATTTACTGGTTCATATCTGAAAAATTTTCCTTTGAGATAAAATTTAATTTTTCTAAATATGTAGATATAGTCTTATTATATTTTCTTTTATAACTTTATTAAGATTTAATAAAAAACATAAGAACTATATCTTTTTCCGGGCTGCCTTGACCCAAGGACTTCAAATATGGTGTCAAAAGTGGGTGTTACCACTTGAAAAATCGAAGATAGTATGTGGACGATCTCTACTTCAAAAATTCTATTCATATTCCGAAAGAAGACATAATTCCATGTCTAATGCTTGGTGTGATTGTATCCTAATTAATCTCCCAATAAAGGGAGTTGTATCTTTTTTCATACTGAATGCACATTCACACACAAAATCCATGTTAACCCTTCTTTGCATGAGTTTTTCTTTTACAATTGTGTTTTTTTTATACATATATTAAATATTAGACACCAGAAATTTTAAGATAGAATTTTAACTTTGGTCAGCAACATAGTTCACGGGAAATTTACTGGATTACTATTTCTATATAAATATAGTGGTGGTGAAGAAGTTGATTTATTTATTAAAAGTTAAATAAAAAGTGATGGAAATTTACGTCACTATGCAATTAAGGGTTAAGCAATAAATAAACAAAACAGCTGTATGAAATTTATCATTTTGATTTAATTCCTATATGTTACAGATTAGTTAGAGTAATTATTGGTGATTTCAAATGTACAAGCAAAATTTACTTAAAAGTTAACTTTTCTGAAAACATAATTACTTAGAATAAAGTGTTTTAATCCTATTCCATTAACACAATATGTGACCGTTCCGTTTAGTGCAAGAAAGATAAATAAGAAATTAGGAGTATCCAGTGAAATATTTATTGCTCAGTTGAACCTGCTTTTGGTGTTGTAATAGCTGCTACCATTCATTAAAGCATTTGATTCTCTGTCTGAAACATAAATTTATGTAGTACAACAAAGAAATTGTAAAATATTGAATCACGAACTAGTGAAACAAGAAACAAGATTGAACATTAAACAAGTAACCTGCTGAACCGACATTCAATCATGTCTAAACTTGTTTCTTTTGTTGTAATGTGTAAGGAGATATCTGTGAATGATAATGAACGACCACATAGAGCTCTATTGGTTTAGGAATACTGGAGACTATAAGAATTCTACACGTGGCTTGGAATATTATCGGATGCGAATCGTATCGAGAAAGTGTAACACATGTTGAGATGACGAATTGCAGCTGGATATGTTTAATTAAGTTTCCCCATAGAGTTCGGTCATCATATCATATACATACTATAAAGAAAGAGGCCCAAAATTGTATGTCCGGGGTATTTTCCAAATTTACCTGATATATATATACAGGGTGTTCCGTTAAAGGGGTCCAATATTAATAGGGGTAATAGAGGAGATCACACGGAGCATAAATCAGTATATAATGCCTGGCCGGATCTCAATAATTTTCAAGTTACAGCAAATAGAATGAAAAATCGGAAATTTGTAAAAAAACCCTCATTGCTAAACTATCGATAATGCTACATAAAAACGAAGCACATATTTAGAAAGAGCAAAAAAAATCCTACGAAATGACATAAGTTGTTTTAGAATATTGAGAATTAATGGCGAGTTACAAGCTCTGAAACAGTGAAAAAATACAAAATCAAATATTTAGCAAAATAGTTAATCGTTAATTCCAAAAATGCAACTCTACCTACATCAAGGAAAATGTTATAAAATTTGGTCCATTTCGAAAGCTTTCGAAGAAGCTGACAATAAACCATATCAGTTTAATTGTATGGGAGAAATCAAGCAGTTCCCTAGTTACAACTCTGTACTGTTGCACGCTCGGAAAGAGCGAAACTCCACCCATGACGATTGTAAACACCCCGTTTTAATATCTTTCAATTATACATTTCTGATCAACCTCTATCAATACCCTTTCATTATTCAGTCTGGTCAAGTGAATGACATATTGTGCAGCTCTCGCCTTGTCTTAAAGCAAACTCCGTGACTGCTGCGTTTCCTCCATGAACTTTCAGGATGATGAAGAAGAAGTACTTTTTATGCAAATTTTCTATGTGTATAGGAAGAAAAGTGTAATAAAACAGCAGTCATCAGTGGGCGTTATGTTAAAGGGAGGCTGTTGTAAGTGGGATTGTAGTAAGTTGATGTATAATAATTATGCCGGAATACTCTAACGAAGAATATGCGGACATGCATCTGATGTACGGGCAAGCTCATGGAAATGCATGTCTAGCACAGCGCATGTACCGTGAGCAATTTCCAAGGAGACGTTGCCCAAGTTCGAAACTCTTCATAAAAATCGATAGACGATTACGGGAGACTGGATCGTTTAATACAGCAAGCATTGATGCAGGGAAACCTCGACATGTACGAACACCTGCAATGGAAGAAGATGTACTGAATATTTTTAAAGATAACCCCTCCACGAGCACACGAGCTGCTGCGTCTGAAGTCGGTGTTTCTCACCAAAGTGTGTGGCGTGTTCTGCGTGCAGAAAACATGCACCCCTTTCATGTGCAGCGGGTACAACTGTTATCAGTAACAGATTGTGCTCAGCGGACAGAATTCGTACGCTAGTTGCTTAATGTAACAGAAAATAATCCACAATTTCTGGAAAATATTTTATTTACTGATGAAGCAACATTTACGAGAGAGGGCGTGGTAAACACGCACAATATGCACACATGGTCATATACAAATCCGCACACTGTTTTCCCGTCGAACGCACAACAAAAGTTCAGTGTGAACATATGGGCAGGTGTCCTCTGCGATTATCTCATAGGACCATATTTACTCCCAGATGTACTCAATGGCAGTACGTACTTGGTTTTCCTACGGGATATCTTACCGCAGTTACTGCAAAATGTGCCAGCAACATTGCGCCACAATATGTGGTTTATGCACGATGGCGCACCGGCACATTTTTTCATAGGTGTTCGCAATCACCTCAATTCAACATATCCTGGGAAATGGATTGGACGCAGTGGACCTGTTGCTTGGCCTGCACGCTCTCCAGACCTCAATCCGTTAGACTTTTTTGTTTGGGGACACCTTAAATCGCTGGTGTATGAAACGCCTGTGGATACACCGGAGGATTTACTAGCGCGAATCGTTGTCGCTGCAGGAGACATTCCCAACTCCGTCGGAGTTTTTCGGCGTGTTCGCCAATCTTTACGACGTCGCTGTCGGCTGTGTGATTCTGTTAATGGGCGCAACTTCGAACACCTATTATAATAATGTCCGTTCGTCTGCCTTCCGACATTGAACTGTGCAGCGCAGGCCAGAAGACTATGCTTCACATATGTCATAAAGTACGTGGAATGTAATTCTTTATTTGTCATTTTTCTTTTATTTTCAACACTTTTTGGCACAGTATTTTGTAAGTCACAGACTGTGGTGTACTCAAATTGTAAATTACAAAGTTTGTATGAATTAATTTAAAATTTAGTGTCTTTTTTAAATTTATAATTAATAAAATTATTATGCTATTTGTTATTATTATTTCCTATCATAAATTATGATGCACATATACATACAATAATTGTCCATGTAAAACATGTACTGAAACTTCTTGCATAGTTACAAATCGCAATATTTTTAATTATTTCCGAATTTTCACCACCAGTTTAATTTTAAGGAATTTAACTTAAGCTTTATATCAATAAAAGACCACTTTAAAATGTAGACTATTATTGTAAAGTTATTTTGGTTCATTCAACTCTTGAATAATTAAAAATGTTGCATCTCAGAAGAAGCATGATCGAAAATGTATAGTTGAGAGTAATTAAAAAGGCGGTGTTTCCAATCGTGATGGGCGGAGTTTAACCTTTGCTAGTGTCAAAGAAAGCGGAGTTGTAACTAAGAAACTGATTAATTTCTCTCACACAATTACACCGATATGGTTCATTGTAAGCTTTTTCGAAAGTTTTCGGAATGGACCAAATTTTACTACATTTTCCTTGTTGTAGCTAGAGTTGTCTTTTTGGAATTAACGATTAACTATTTTGATGTATATTGGATTTCGTACTTTTTTCACTGTTTCACGGCTTGTAACTCGTCAATAAATATTGCTATTTTAATACAATTGATGTCATTTTGTAGGTTTTTTTCTGCTCTTTGTAAATATGTGTTTCGTTTTTATGTAGCATTATCGATAGTTTAGCAATGAGGGTTCTTTTACAATTTTCCGAATTTTCATTCTATTTGCTGTAACTTGTAAACTATTGAGATCCGACCAGGCTTTATATACTGATTTATGCTCCATGTGATCTCCTCTATTACCCCTATTAATATTGGACCCCTTTAACGGAACACCCTGTATATATATATGCTACATAAAAACGAAGCACATATTTACAAAGAGCAGAAAAAAACCTACACAATGACATCAATTGTATTAAAATAGCAATATTTATTGACGAGTTACAAGCCGTGAAACAGTGAAAAAATTACGAAATCCAATATACATCAAAATAGTTAATCGTTAATTCCAAAAAGACAACTCTAGCTACAACAAGGAAAATGTAGTAAAATTTGGTCCATTCCGAAAACTTTCGAAAAAGCTTACAATGAACCATATCGGTGTAATTGTGTGAGAGAAATTAATCAGTTTCTTAGTTACAACTCCGCTTTCTTTGACACTAGCAAAGGTTAAACTCCGCCCATCACGATTGGAAACACCGCCTTTTTAATTACTCTCAACTATACATTTTCGATCATGCTTCTTCTGAGATGCAACATTTTTAATTATTCAAGAGTTGAATGAACCAAAATAACTTTACAATAATAGTCTACATTTTAAAGTGGTCTTTTATTGATATAAAGCTTAAGTTAAATTCCTTAAAATTAAACTGGTGGTGAAAATTCGGAAATAATTAAAAATATTGCGATTTGTAACTATGCAAGAACTTTCAGTACATGTTTTACATGGACAATTATTGTATGTATATGTGCATCATAATTTATGATAGGAAATAATTACAAATAGCATAATAATTTTATTAATTATAAATTTAAAAAAGACACTAAATTTTAAATTAATTCATACAAACTTTGTAATTTACAATTTGAGTACACCACAGTCTGTGACTTACAAAATACTGTGCCAAAAAGTGTTGAAAATAAAAGAAAAATGACAAATAAAGAATTACATTCCACGTACTTTATGACATATGTGAAGCATAGTCTTCTGGCCTGCGCTGCACAGTTCAATGTCGGAAGGCAGACAAACGGACATTATTATAATAGGTGTTCGAAGTTGCACCCATTAACAGAATCGCACAGCCGACAGCGACGTCGTAAAGATTGGCGAACACGCCGAAAAACTCCGACGGAGTTGGGAATGTCTCCTGCAGCGACAACGATTCGCGCTAGTAAATCCTCCGGTGTATCCACAGGCGTTTCATACACCAGCGATTTAAGGTGTCCCCAAACAAAAAAGTCTAACGGATTGAGGTCTGGAGAGCGTGCAGGCCAAGCAACAGGTCCACTGCGTCCAATCCATTTCCCAGGATATGTTCAATTGAGGTGATTGCGAACACCTATGAAAAAATGTGCCGGTGCGCCATCGTGCATAAACCACATATTGTGGCGCAATGTTGCTGGCACATTTTGCAGTAACTGCGGTAAGATATCCCGTAGGAAAACCAAGTACGTACTGCCATTGAGTACATCTGGGAGTAAATATGGTCCTATGAGATAATCGCCGAGGACACCTGCCCATATGTTCACACTGAACTTTTGTTGTGCGTTCGACGGGAAAACAGTGTGCGGATTTGTATATGACCATGTGTGCATATTGTGCGTGTTTACCACGCCCTCTCTCGTAAATGTTGCTTCATCAGTAAATAAAATATTTTCCAGAAATTGTGGATTATTTTCTGTTACATTAAGCAACCAGCGTACGAATTCTGTCCGCTGAGCACAATCTGTTACTGATAACAGTTGTACCCGCTGCACATGAAAGGGGTGCATGTTTTCTGCACGCAGAACACGCCACACACTTTGGTGAGAAACACCGACTTCAGACGCAGCAGCTCGTGTACTCGTGGAGGGGTTATCTTTAAAAATATTCAGTACATCTTCTTCCATTGCAGGTGTTCGTACATGTCGAGGTTTCCCTGCATCAATGCTTGCTGTATTAAACGATCCAGTCTCCCGTAATCGTCTATCGATTTTTATGAAGAGTTTCGAACTTGGGCAACGTCTCCTTGGAAATTGCTCACGGTACATGCGCTGTGCTAGACATGCATTTCCATGAGCTTGCCCGTACATCAGATGCATGTCCGCATATTCTTCGTTAGAGTATTCCGGCATAATTATTATACATCAACTTACTACAATCCCACTTACAACAGCCTCCCTTTAACATAACGCCCACTGATGACTGCGGTTTTATTACACTTTTCTTCCTATACACATAGAAAATTTGCATAAAAAGTACTTCTTCTTCATCATCCTGAAAGTTCATGGAGGAAACGCAGCAGTCACGGAGTTTGCTTTAAGACAAGGCGAGAGCTGCACAATATGTCATTCACTTGACCAGACTGAATAATGAAAGGGTATTGATAGAGGTTGATCAGAAATGTATAATTGAAAGATATTAAAACGGGGTGTTTACAATCGTCATGGGTGGAGTTTCGCTCTTTCCGAGCGTGCAACAGTACAGAGTTGTAACTAGGGAACTGCTTGATTTCTCCCATACAATTAAACTGATATGGTTTATTGTCAGCTTCTTCGAAAGCTTTCGGAATGGACCAAATTTTATAACATTTTCCTTGATGTAGGTAGAGTTGCATTTTTGGAATTAACGATTAACTATTTTGCTAAATATTTGATTTTGTATTTTTTCACTGTTTCAGAGCTTGTAACTCGCCATTAATTCTCAATATTCTAAAACAACTTATGTCATTTCGTAGGATTTTTTCTGCTCTTTCTAAATATGTGCTTCGTTTTTATGTAGCATTATCGATAGTTTAGCAATGAGGGTTTTTTTACAAATTTCCGATTTTTCATTCTATTTGCTGTAACTTGAAAATTATTGAGATCCGGCCAGGCATTATATACTGATTTATGCTCCGTGTGATCTCCTCTATTACCCCTATTAATATTGGACCCCTTTAACGGAACACCCTGTATATATATATGGTGTAACTGAAATGCTTCAACAAACTTTGAGGGATGATAGTACTCATGAAGACGAACAAAAAATGCAATGGAACATGGGGTCGCAAATGACGTTTAACCCCTTCAGGGGCAGTGGTATGTTTATGAAAGCGCTTAATTTTAATTCCAAAACGCCATATTGGCACCAGAATTTTGCTAAAATCTTTTCCATTTAATATGTATGTGAAATATAGCCTTTTTCATATTTACAAACAAATTTTTTTATAAATTCCGGTGCCAGTCATTTATTTCAACATTTTAGTACTAAAAGTAGTTTGCCCCTAAAAGGCTTAAAGGATAAAAATAGAGAAAATGCGTCTGAAAATGGACTGGCACCGGAATTTACAAAAAAAATTGTTTGTAAATAAGAAAAAGGCTATATTTCACATAAATATTAAATGGAAACGATTTTAGCAAAATTCTGGTGCCATTGTGGCGTTTTGGAATTAAAATTAAGTGGTTTTTTAGACATACCACTGTGCCTAAAAGGGTTAAATGTCATTTGCGACCCCGTGTTCTATTGCATTTTTTGTTCATCTTCATGAGTACTATCATCCCTCAAAGTTTGTTGAAGCATTTCAGTTACACCCTGTATATATATATATATATATATATATATATATAGAGAGAGAGAGAGAGAGAGAGAGTATATTGGATAGAGAAAATTCTCACGGTCACATTTTATCCTTATTTTGGACGAAAAGGTTGCCATTGGTATATGTTTTTCATCTTCGCGACGGTATACTATGTTATCGTTTGGTTAACAGTCTTTGGGAAGCGACTATATTAATTAGAGATAAAATAAAATGCAAACACCTCAAAAATCAACATAAAAAATATCTATTACTGATTTTATTCAAAACACAAATACAAAAATTTAAATGAGAAATATTATATTTAACTTAAATGTACGAAGATATTTAATTTAAATGTGAGATGAATGTTTGTACGGCTTAAAAGAAATATTCAATTTCAAAGGCGACCATTGAAAAAATATTTGGCAATTTATCACTTTTGCTTCCTATATTTGGCGCTTGTAACAGAAAAAAAATGTGCTTTTAAGGCCTCTTGCTTTATAATATATACCGCGAAAGTAACAGCAGAACATAAAAAAAATAAATATGTTTTATCGTAAATTTTATATCCCATTTACATACGATTTTTGCATTTCAAGTTTAACCCTTTCCGGCACAGTGGTCCCACTCCGGGCACACCTAATTTTAATTCCAAACTTGCATTCGACACCAAGAATATTTAATAAAATTTTGTTTCTACAATGAAAGCTTAAAATAAGGATTTCTTATTTTGTAAAAAAGTCGTTTCTAAATTCCGGTGTCAGTCAGTAATTTCTCATTTTACGAACATACTTTGCCTGTGCCGGAAAGGGCTTTTATGATGTCGTCGACAGTGTTTATAATTAAATAACGATAGGTCCTTATAAAACATCATGCGGTACCGGAGCGGGTTGCTAGTATATTAAACCACGAGTATATTAAACCCTGCTAGTATATTAAACCCTGCCAACCACGAGTATACTCGTGGTTCTTCAATTTAAAATTATGAATTTGCACCGGAAATTTCGAAAGAAGAATTTTTATTGTATGAAGTCATGAAATGTCTGTAATTAAATAAATTAAATATTGCTATTAGTATTTTCTGGTGTGAATTCGAATTTTCTAAATAAAATGAAATTCCGGTAATTTTGACCCGGCAGTGAACGTGTTAACCCTTCTTTGCATGAGTTTTTCTTTTACAATTGTGTTTTTTATACATATATTAAATATTAGACACCAGAAATTTTAAGATAGATTTTGAACTTTGTTCAGCAACATAGTTCACGAGAAATTTACTGGATTCATATTTCTATATAAATATAGTAGTGGCGAAGAAGTTGATTTATTTGTTAAACGTTAAATAAAAAGTGATGGAAATTTACATCACTATGCAATTAAGGGTTAATAAATTGATAGGTCGTACTGCTACAGAAAAGGATTGTTATAAGTATAGAAATTATAAGTGGTCGCTATCGAGCATGTATTCAAACTTGAGCGGATCCTCATGCAGTTAGATTGTTGTTACCAGTGATTTCATACTTTATATGGCTGTCAAAATATGATTGACATAAAGTATTTTTTATTTAAATTTTTTAGTATATCGTTTGATCTACTAATAAAATCCATTTTGCTATTTTTACTCATATCAATAACGTAGGTTTGGTTTTTTCAATTATGCTTCTGTTGTTTATTTTTGTGAGAATTAGCGTATAAATAAATATGTTGATAATAATTTCATTTATGAAATATTACTTTTTGACTTAAAAGGATACTAAGATAGAAGAGAATGTAAAAAAGAAACTAACAGCTTTTGGAGCGTCCTCGACCACTTAGCAATATATAATTAGTATCGCTGAATCGATCCTCACATATGATCTAATCGTTTTTATTTTTATATAAACATGTTCGAGAAAGATTGACAGAAATAAGAAAAACTGAAAATCTTTGAATAAATAAAAGTAGTGAAAAACAATTTATTTTCAGAATGTTATGTAACAAGAATAGAAAAAAAAAGATACTCCCTCCGTTCCAAATTAGTTGCGACATTTGGGTTGAAAATTTTGTCCCAAATTAGTTGCTACATTTCAAGTAGGTGGAGTCATAAATAACTTAGAATACAGTTTAGTAGTTATTATTAAACTACAATGAATATAGCGCAGTATACTAGTTATTTGAAGCAATGAGCTCGAATGAGAATTATGAAAATAAGAAGGAATGTGACTCGACCTAATAAAAAAGTGACAATAATTGTAATTATGAATAACAATTTAGAAATTACCCTAAAAAAGGAAATGATTAACAAAAAGCGCAACGATGTATTGCAATTTTTACTACAACATTTTAAAAAGTTCCTTAAATATCAAATAAAATTGCTTGTGTTTTTAATATTATCATAACTTGGCATTTCGATTCTCACCTTTTACTTTCCACAAATGTAGCACTTATTTTGTGACAAAATTTTCGAAGCAAATTTACAGGATTCGCGTGCTTTTAAGCTACGCCCCATTTTGTAAGGATTCTACCACCAGTATACCAAAAAGATAATTTTCTTCCTAATGATTTCATAATTCATTAGCTAGAAGATAGTTTTATGCGATTATTGGTGGAAGAATCGTTACTAAATGGGGCGTGGCTTAAGAGCGTGCGAACCCTGCATTTTTTTAAATAATTTATTACTGATTTAAGGAGGGACGGAGGGTAAGTAAATGATGGTGATTGATAGCATAGCACCCTGAAATCTCTGAAAAATGTTCAAACAAAATCATAAAATCATCAGTATCAATAATCAGTACAAAAATATTCAAATGTAGCAACTAATTTGGGACAGAGGGAGTATCATTTATATATCAGCTTGCAGAATATCCACTTCGTTGCATTTATAGAGTTGTGTTCAAAGTATATGATAGAGAAAATTTTACCTGTTTGGTAAACTGACAAATTCTGGAATGACTTGTCATTGTTAACACTCTTTTAGGCTTCCATCATGTGAATTACAATTCACTGTTTAAATAAAAATGGTTTTTTGTTACAGATGCAGGGGAGCGGGAATCATGATTTCAAAGATGATTAAATGGTACGTGGGAAAAAAAAATGTTTGTAACAAGTGCTTTACACTGTCCGTAGTAAAGTAACATGTCTCTAGATCTCGAAATTATTATTGGAATGAGCCGTAAACTTACAAACCCACGTTTTTGGCGATGCGCATTACTTTTATGCAAAAATCAATGTAGATAATATTTAACACATTTTTTAATATGAAATTATTAATAAATTTCTTAATCAATGCCTTCGGAACCAGTGTCTCATAAACGAATTTTATTCGAATTGCATCATTTTATAACCCTTTCAGGGGCAAGCACTTGAGCTCCTGTAACGTTGAATTCCCACCGGAATTTAGGAAAGAATTTAGTTCAAAATAAGAATAAGCAGTTTTTCAACTTTTTGTCGTCAAAGTTAAAAAGGTAAAATTTAACTAGAAGTTTCTGGTTTGAATTGGATTAAAATTAGGTGGTATATAATATATACCACCGCCCCTCAAAGGGTTAAAAAAACAGTTACCTTTACTTATTTAATCACGGAAATACCATAAATAATTAAGGCAAATATTACATTTCTTAAATACTGGTACTATTTTTATTACCAAAAAACAATTGTTGTAATCAACTTTTGAACATACATATAAGCACCCACTGTCCCGATGTGGTAAAGAATATGTTTTTTAACAAGAAAAGGCCTCCTAGAATATACTTAGATTCATTCATTTTATCTCATTTGAAAAATGCATTGCAAATGCACGATTGTTTTCGGGAAGATACAACTTAAAGTGTGACACTTGATTAACATTCTCAAAATTTCACTATATGAAGATGAAAAAAATATAAACAAAAACCTTTTCGGGCTGATTTGTTCTCAGGAACAGAAACATTAGTAACAAATTGAGAGTTACTTTTTCAAAACTGGGGCAATTTTTAAAATGGTGTATTTTTCATGGTGTAATTTTTCATGTTTAGGCAACTCCTTACGAAAACAATACATTCATATTTGAAAAGAAGACCTTATTTCGATTCTAAAGACACCTTTGTCGTGATTTTATTGTAAAGTATCTGTGGATAATGAAAGGTGTAACTGTTTTTGGTACGGACTATACAGCTCTGTAATGTGTTTTTATATGTTTTACTTTCTTATACTGCAGTGTATTATTTGAAATAGGTAAATGCATTAATAAATATACTATATGGAACCCGTCAAAATTTACGGCAAACAACTTGATAGTACCATAAAAATAAAATTTATACCTGTTTTAAAAAGTTTGAAATTTTTGAAGAATAATTCGAATAAAATATTCTCTCCACAGCAGGGATCGATCCACACGATAATCGGAAGAGGGCAGAAACGCGCCTTATAATACTCTACCAACGTTTTCGCATTTGAGTGTGCTCTAAAACTGGTTAGGTTCTAGATTTAAGTTTACGCATGCGTATTGGGTACGATTTCATGTGAATTTTGCATAAAAGCCTTTGTTTTTAAATATATAGATGTTTAGGATGTTATTACTCACGATAGTGTTAATGGCGCTATCTGTTTCAAGATAAAAAAAATCAAACACAAGTACACATAGCCCTATTCTGCAATAATTAGATATAGAACACATGCCAAACTGTTCTATAATAGCCAACTTGCGAATTTTCAAAGCAAAAGTCTTATTCTCATACATCCATTCGAAAAATCAAAGGAATTTGTAAATGCTTCGTTCCACATATTTTAGAGAGCTATCTTAAAACAATGGAGTTTTTAACTGAATATTAATCAATTACAATTGTAGAGCTAAAAAGAGAATATGCTATGAAAATGAAAATGCCATTACTTAAAAGAACAATTTGAAACATATTAAACTCTTTATAAGTATATCCAGCTTGATTTTTTTTATAATTCATATATGAATATTTTTGCTTCTTTCTTTTAGGTAGCTTTCAATACAAAAAAGTATAAAGCTACCTATTGCAGCCGTTCGGAGGAAAGCAGTTCCGGAAAATTTCGATATATTTTCACCGATCATGACCCCCAGACCCCAAAACCACCCTCCGTCCAAATGTTGATTTATATATATAGATATATCCATATATATATATATATATATATATATATATATATATATATATATATATATATATATATATATATATATATATATATATATATATATATATATATATATATATATATATATATATATATATATATATAATTATAATATCTATGAATTTCAAAAAACATATCAAGTTCTATTATACTTAAATCTCCAAAGAGATAATCAATGATACTGTGTATACAGAATACCACATAGCTAATAATTAACATGTGCAAACATAATATTACCATAGCTGATGCTTCAATGGTAATTGGCCAAATTTTACTCATACCAAAAGAATATTGAAAAAAGAAATAGAGAGAAAGGGGAAAAAAAAAATTATAAATTGGAGTTGCAATTAAGTAAACACAAATGGATTAACAAATTAAATATGAACCATACACAATGGAAAATTGGACCACATGAGAATTAAATATGAATTGGACATGGAAAAACACATGCACATGTACTCATCAGCCTGGATGCACCCACATGTGTTTTAAATAATAATTCAGTGTATTTATATTTATCAATATGAGAACGATGTAAATTTAGCCGCTTATGTAATTTTTGACAAGACTGTCCAATATATTCCATGTTACACGAATTGCATTTCAATGAATAGATTACATTGTATGCTTTGCAAAATTTTACCAAATTAAGATTGTTATTATTTGAAATCTGTGACTTATCAGCTAATGGACATGTAAGACAACGCTTAGATTCACACTCTCGAAAACATAGTACAGGCTTGGGACAATAGAATAGGTTATCTGATAACGATCCAGGAAGATCCCTAATAATCTTCCTGTACCGAGCATTAGTCCTGGATCCACCAAGGCCTAAATTGCCAGTATCTAACATTTTACTAAAAACTGCCATATTTGTTTGATAGCAATAAAAATTGCAAGAAATACATATTAAATATATCTATAACATATTTAAAAAAAAAAATTGTTATGAATCAATCTTAATATTACTTGAATATCCATAAAAAAAAAAAAAAAATAAATAAAAAAAAAAATAAAAAAATAAAAAAAAAATATTAAGATTGACTGTTTAATACTTGATTAAATATAATAAAGCTATATAATAAAACTATTTACATATATACATAAAGTCCCATTAAGCAAACTAACATCAAAAGACAACAATATAAAAACCCCTAGCAGTCATAAGTCAGTACAAAATTAATGCTGGTAAAAAAAAAAAAAAAAAAAAAAAATCATTAGAACCTGAATAAGATTTTATAAAGATGCCCTTGAAAATTCAATAGATAAACAAATGATACCAGGAAATAATAGTAATACTAAAATATTATTATTATTAAATTATTATTAAATACACCATTAAAAGCGCAATGCAGCTATAATAACTATGTATTTCAAACAGAAGTTAATCAAAGTGATTTGTGAGCCAATTAGGCTAAATTATGGTATCATATAAAAATCAATATTTTAACTAGCTAATTGTTGAAAAGAATATTGAAAAGAATATGTAAAAACCATTCCATAGCAATTTGCGCAATGCAGCATAATTTTATAGAATGTTAAATAATTATAATATCTATGAATTTCAAAAAACATATCAAGTTCTATTCTACTTAAATCTCCAAAGAGATAATCAATGATACTGTGTATACAGAATACCACATAGCTAATAATTAACATGTGCAAACATAATATTACCATAGCTGATGCTTCAATGGTAATTGGCCAAATTTTACTCATACCAAAAGAATATTGAAAAAAGAAATAGAGAGAAAGGGGAAAAAAAAAATTATAAATTGGAGTTGCAATTAAGTAAACACAAATGGATTAACAAATTAAATATGAACCATACACAATGGAAAATTGGACCACATGAGAATTAAATATGAATTGGACATGGAAAAACACATGCACATGTACTCATCAGCCTGGATGCACCCACATGTGTTTTAAATAATAATTCAGTGTTTCATAATTCTACTGGCATAATGCTAAGATCAGTAGAATCATCCAGGTACACTGAATTATTACCAGACAACAATTGGAAATATTAAAATTTGGAAATATTTAAATAGGAAATAAAAAACCATTAAGAAAATACAATATATTTCACTCACATCGATTATCCAAAAAACTGTAATTAACACCTCACTAAATTACCACGAGATAACAATTTTGAAATAATAAAATTGGAAATATGAACGCGTAAAGTGTAGATAAAATATTTTACTCACAATAATTATACAGAATCCTTAAAATGTCACAACGTCTACATAATATTCACATCCACATGGCAATGCATCATACATGTTAACTAAGTCGAGTTGAGAGAAATGATTTGTAAGACAAGTTGAGAGCACACTTTTTTTAAAACACAACCCCATAAATGACACCCAATCACAAAATGATTCAAAAACACTCAAAATAATTCTGGTTTTAATACACTTATAACAAATATATATCCGTGAATATATATTACTCCATCCAATTTTAATTCCTGAAAGTAAAATTAATATACAATCAATAGCTCCATCTATAGTTAAATTAAATATAATATTAACAATATTATCTACAACTACCTGAAAGGTAAAGTGTCGCCATCTATTGGTATTATAATAGTTCATAATTAATATTTAGTTAAATATCCACTTTATTAGTTACATACTCACTTCATTAGATTTATTTATATAAATAAACTTTAAAGAACAATACTAACTTGTAGTTTTACTTAAAATTCAAATAAAATATAATACTACTATATGAATAAATCTACACAGAATTAATTCAACTTGCACAGCATTTCAGATATTCTTAACAAGAATATATTATGTAAAAGAGATATTATTTTAATTCAAATTATTTTTGCTGCCAGCTGTGTTAATCCACTGATATTATAGACATTTATTAAATAATTAATGTTTTATTTTTACTACTACTTAAATATATATTAGACTTGTTTTTAAATAATTAATGTTTAATTTATACTACATTGTATATATATTTTATATTTATAGATTAATTTAAATATCTAATTAAATAATTCATAAACAATTCAAAATATCTCAAAATTTATAATGTTGATAATTAATAGTATTACTACTGTTTTTCAATCAAATTAATGCAATGCAGTAATTAAAATACTTGTTAATTTTAATTATTCATAGACAAAAATAAAAACTATATATATTTATTTTTATATATATTGCAAATAGATATATATATATGAGTTATAATCACCAATGTTATCATTGTATAATTTAATTTGTTATTGTATAAGTTAATTTATAAATTTATGAAAACTGCACATCAATAATACCTTAAACAGAGGTGATCGGCAACGCACAATCACAACTATACAAAGTATAAATAATGTTCAATCAAATATTAAATTTCCTAATATGTTATAATTGTAATTATGTATGTTATATTTGTAATTTTCTACATAAAGTGTATATAATGTTCAAACAAATATTAAATATTAAATTTCCTAATATGTTATAATTGTAATAATGTATGTTATAATTATTATTTTCTATATCTTTTGTTATATGTTATCGCACACTAAAACAATAATTTATTACATACCATGTTTATATTTAAATTATATAATAAATGTTATTTAAAAGAGTTGATGATTGAATTTATCATAAAAATAGGATATCCATATATTTTTGCTTGATCTCGAATATATCTAATATTTTTGTTTTTATTTATATCTGAGCATAAGTATTTTATACGATGTAGATAATTGATAATTATATTTTTATAAACAGATTTATGTAAACATGAAGCATAATTGGTAAAAATATTTACTTTAAATGGGAAATCAAATCTCTTATCATAAATATCAAAAATTAATTTATAATTATTAGTAATATTAATTTTTAAGTCAAGAAAGTTTATATTATTATTAATTAAATCATTTTCGCTTAATTTAAGCTGAGTAGGATAAAAATTGAGTGGTGATGTGCAATTTTTTTCATTGAAATAAAATATGATAATGTCATCAATATAGCGATAAAATACATAATCATTGTTTGGACTTATATTTCTTTCATAATAATATAAGTAAAGGTCAGAGAGAATACTAGATGCGGTTCCGCCCTGCGGAATTCCCTGGCATTGTTTATAGATAATATTGTCATATATAATGTAATTATTATGCAATGTAAAATTTAGTAAAGTTTTAAAAAAATTTACTGAAATATGTTCTTTTAATTTTAATTGAGATTTAAATTCTTTAAATAATATACACATTGTTTTATGTAAGTCTTTTATATCAATGTTATTAAATAAATCATTAAAATCCAATGTTTTTATGAATTTTACCGGATTGATATTATGTATTTTATTAATGAGTTGAAAACTATTTTTTAGGCAATGTTGGTTATTATGTTTTAGCGTTATATCATATATCTGCTTTAAAATATTAAGTAGTAAATTGCTTGCATTTTTATTATATGTGTTACAACCGATGGTAACAGTGCGAAATTTAATAGGATTTTTATGAAATTTTGGAATTATAACAAGATAAGGATAATTAAAATTATTACATTTGATTTTTAGTAATTTGTGATAATTTAATAATTTTCTGTTATTTATTTCAATATTTAATTTAGTTTTATTAAAAATATTACTTGTGTTGATTGCATTGTGAATTAACACTTTATAGTATTCTTTACAAATGATAGCATAATTATTTGGAGATTTATCTACATAAGTAATTATAAATTTGTTTTGTAATTCTGATATATGTTTATTTATGTTTTTAAAAGCTGCATGTGTAATATGATGATAATTTTTTATAATTTCATTTTTTAATTTATCAATTACAGAAAATCTCCATTCACTGAAATATTCGATTGGTTTATTGTAATCAACAGCAATTTTATATATAAACAAATCAATATCTTGAATAAACTGCAATATTATGGATTTGATATAACACTTATATGGAAGACGAAATTTTGTGCCATTATGCATTAAGTTTTGTAAAATAGGTTGTTCTACAATATTAAGATCACCAGTAATGATATGACCATGTGTTGTATTTATATACTTTTGATATTTTGGGTCATTACAATAACATGGGTAATTCTTTGAAGAGACCAAATTTTTTGCAAAAGAATTGTAATTAAAAATTTTACGTCCAAGTGTGCGATTATATTTATATGTCTTGTGAATGGTAAAATTTTTTATTGGAAAATTATTATTAATGTTGTTTATTATATTGTGTAAATTTATATTATTAAATACATGATTGGAAAAATTTATAATTAATTGTGTATTATTAGTTTTATATTTAGGTTTATTAGAAAGACTTGTATTTAATATGTTTGCTCTATAATGTAGAATATCATAAAAGATATCACAAAAATGTGGAGAATATTGATTCTTTTTAAATACCTTGAAATATTGGTTTATATATTTCTTTTTTATACTAAAAACATGTTTTCTTATAGCAAGCCAACAATAATCATTACAAAATTGTGCCTCAAGATTATCAAGCTCCTGTTGAATCACAATATCATCAGTGAATTTTTTGTTATTATGTTTACCTCTACCAGATCTAGAAGTTTTTTTTAAGTTTGAAAAATTTAATCCGGAATAAAGATTTTTATAATTTTCATATTTAGTTAAATCTGAAAATACAGGATGTGATTTTTTGTATACTAATTGATTTAATCCATAAGGATATGTAGTATTAAAATGTCTTATATATTTAGATTCTAGAAAAAGTCGTTCAGTAAAATTTTTTTGTATTTTAAGTATTTTAATAGTAATATTTTTAAAATCATGATTTTTGAAATGAGTATATTCAATATTATGAGTTGTTTGAAATTTAGAATTTTTATATTTATCAATATGAGAACGATGTAAATTTAGCCGCTTATGTAATTTTTGACAAGACTGTCCAATATATTCCATGTTACACGAATTGCATTTCAATGAATAGATTACATTGTATGCTTTGCAAAATTTTACCAAATTAAGATTGTTATTATTTGAAATCTGTGACTTATCAGCTAATGGACATGTAAGACAACGCTTAGATTCACACTCTCGAAAACATAGTACAGGCTTGGGACAATAGAATAGGTTATCTGATAACGATCCAGGAAGATCCCTAATAATCTTCCTGTACCGAGCATTAGTCCTGGATCCACCAAGGCCTAAATTGCCAGTATCTAACATTTTACTAAAAACTGCCATATTTGTTTGATAGCAATAAAAATTGCAAGAAATACATATTAAATATATCTATAACATATTTAAAAAAAAAATTGTTATGAATCAATCTTAATATTACTTGAATATCCATAAAAAAAAAAAAAAATAAATAAAAATAAAAATAAAAAAATAAAAAAAAAATATTAAGATTGACTGTTTAATACTTGATTAAATATAATAAAGCTATATAATAAAACTATTTACATATATACATAAAGTCCCATTAAGCAAACTAACATCAAAAGACAACAATATAAAAACCCCTAGCAGTCATAAGTCAGTACAAAATTAATGTTGGTAAAAAAAAAAAAAAAAAAAAAAAATCATTAGAACCTGAATAAGATTTTATAAAGATGCCCTTGAAAATTCAATAGATAAACAAATGATACCAGGAAATAATAGTAATACTAAAATATTATTATTATTAAATTATTATTAAATACACCATTAAAAGCGCAATGCAGCTATAATAACTATGTATTTCAAACAGAAGTTAATCAAAGTGATTTGTGAGCCAATTAGGCTAAATTATGGTATCATATAAAAATCAATATTTTAACTAGCTAATTGTTGAAAAGAATATTGAAAAGAATATGTAAAAACCATTCCATACCAATTTGCGCAATGCAGCATAATTTTATAGAATGTTAAATAATTATAATATCTATGAATTTCAAAAAACATATCAAGTTCTATTCTACTTAAATCTCCAAAGAGATAATCAATGATACTGTGTATACAGAATACCACATAGCTAATAATTAACATGTGCAAACATAATATTACCATAGCTGATGCTTCAATGGTAATTGGCCAAATTTTACTCATACCAAAAGAATATTGAAAAAAGAAATAGAGAGAAAGGGGAAAAAAAAAATTATAAATTGGAGTTGCAATTAAGTAAACACAAATGGATTAACAAATTAAATATGAACCATACACAATGGAAAATTGGACCACATGAGAATTAAATATGAATTGGACATGGAAAAACACATGCACATGTACTCATCAGCCTGGATGCACCCACATGTGTTTTAAATAATAATTCAGTGTTTCATAATTCTACTGGCATAATGCTAAGATCAGTAGAATCATCCAGGTACACTGAATTATTACCAGACAACAATTGGAAATATTAAAATTTGGAAATATTTAAATAGGAAATAAAAAACCATTAAGAAAATACAATATATTTCACTCACATCGATTATCCAAAAAACTGTAATTAACACCTCACTAAATTACCACGAGATAACAATTTTGAAATAATAAAATTGGAAATATGAACGCGTAAAGTGTAGATAAAATATTTTACTCACAATAATTATACAGAATCCTTAAAATGTCACAACGTCTACATAATATTCACATCCACATGGCAATGCATCATACATGTTAACTAAGTCGAGTTGAGAGAAATGATTTGTAAGACAAGTTGAGAGCACACTTTTTTTAAAACACAACCCCATAAATGACACCCAATCACAAAATGATTCAAAAACACTCAAAATAATTCTAGTTTTAATACACTTATAACAAATATATATCCGTGAATATATATTACTCCATCCAATTTTAATTCCTGAAAGTAAAATTAATATACAATCAATAGCTCCCTCTATAGTTAAATTAAATATAATATTAACAATATTATCTACAACTACCTGAAAGGTAAAGTGTCGCCATCTATTGGTATTATAATAGTTCATAATTAATATTTAGTTAAATATCCACTTTATTAGTTACATACTCACTTCATTAGATTTATTTATATAAATAAACTTTAAAGAACAATACTAACTTGTAGTTTTACTTAAAATTCAAATAAAATATAATACTACTATATGAATAAATCTACACAGAATTAATTCAACTTGCACAGCATTTCAGATATTCTTAACAAGAATATATTATGTAAAAGAGATATTATTTTAATTCAAATTATTTTTGCTGCCAGCTGTGTTAATCCACTGATATTATAGACATTTATTAAATAATTAATGTTTTATTTTTACTACTACTTAAATATATATTAGACTTGTTTTTAAATAATTAATGTTTAATTTATACTACATTGTATATATATTTTATATTTATAGATTAATTTAAATATCTAATTAAATAATTCATAAACAATTCAAAATATCTCAAAATTTATAATGTTGATAATTAATAGTATTACTACTGTTTTTCAATCAAATTAATGCAATGCAGTAATTAAAATACTTGTTAATTTTAATTATTCATAGACAAAAATAAAAACTATATATATTTATTTTTATATATATTGCAAATAGATATATATATATGAGTTATAATCACCAATGTTATCATTGTATAATTTAATTTGTTATTGTATAAGTTAATTTATAAATTTATGAAAACTGCACATCAATAATACCTTAAACAGAGGTGATCGGCAACGCACAATCACAACTATACAAAGTATAAATAATGTTCAATCAAATATTAAATTTCCTAATATGTTATAATTGTAATTATGTATGTTATATTTGTAATTTTCTACATAAAGTGTATATAATGTTCAAACAAATATTAAATATTAAATTTCCTAATATGTTATAATTGTAATAATGTATGTTATAATTATTATTTTCTATATCTTTTGTTATATGTTATCGCACACTAAAACAATAATTTATTACATACCATGTTTATATTTAAATTATTATATCTGACCTATGTCATACGATAACGCTCGTAATTATGAATCGATTTTGATGAAACTAATTGTGTGTATTAAGGTCACTAATGTCTCGACCGAGTTCGTTGGCCAGCTTGGTCCGCCATCTTGTTTCAAGATGGCGGCCATTTAAAGATGTAAAATAACTTAAAATCTAAAATAAATATAGAAAAAATTTAAAAATTCAAATTTATTTTTTAATTACGTGTTAGGCCTTGATACAAGGATTCCAGAGCTTTTTTTGGTTTACTTCTATCTTAAAAAATGGCTGAGATAGAGCAGTTTGAAATTCTAGAGTGGCTGACATTTTGAAAGAAAACAGCACATTAACGCGATTACTCGCAAATTATTTTCTTTCATTGTTGTAATAATTTTCCCAATCATACGCATAAAACTATATATTCATATCCGTTAACACCAAAATTGGCGACATTGGCGACAAAATTGGGCGACATTTGGCGAAATATCGCCAAATTTGGCGATCAAAATAAGTCTTCATAAATGAAGCCAATTTGGCTATTGCTCAATAATTTGGCGAATTTCTTATTCAAATTCAGTATTAACGAATCTTTTGTAAATGTTTCTTTGCATTTTAGCTTGCTGTTTTCGTGTAACATTAGCTAAAATTTTAAAACGAAGATATTGGAAAGCTACCTTTTCCTCTCGGTACAGGCCGGAAGGACTTTTTTCTCTTCTTTTCTTTTCATTTTTTTAAGGAGAATAATCATATACTTTTGTATTTTATTTACCACAGTCCTAATATTATGAAAAAATTACAACATTTAGTATTTCTGATTTTTTTTTAAACTACCCGACTTTTAAAAACTTTCATTAAATTATTTTTTATCAGCCTGATTCTAAAACCCCGAATTTAAAATTTGCTGTTTGCAGCTAACGATTAATAATACATATTTTTTATTGAGTAATTAAAACAAAATTTAACAACAAAAACAGACATTAAAACAAAAACAGACCATTTTTCAAAATAAAAATTGCTTAAAATTTTTTCGTATATTAATACAACCATTCTTTATAAAATACTCTTTTCCAATATTATGGAAATCTTTGATGACATTACTAGTTGTTTCATTTATCTTCGTTTGAAACTCTTACTTACAATATCATAAAACTTACAATATCTTAGCTACCAACTTGTACGGTTTTGTATCACTAAAATTTTATAGTAAATTTTGTCTAATTTAAACGCCGAAATCGGACTTTTAACAATTAAATAAAGGACAAAAAAATCATTAAATTGTAGTGGCAGAAAAAACCCTGCATGTTGGCAGCTGTGGATTATCAATTTCAATCCATTTACTCATAAATACTACTATAATGCAACTTTATTTAAAGAAATCAATATGCTTGATTTTATTATTCTTTGACAATGTACTTTAAAATTGTCATTGAATAATTCTTAAGGGAAAATTTATTTCGGATCTCAAAAAATTCCCTTTCCAACGGACTGTGTTCGAGAGCTGAAGTACCACTATATATAAGATGCATGGTGTTAAATAGTTAGTGCATAGTAAATTATAATATCATACTTTTTTCAAAATAAAATATGGTTAAAATTCTTTAAAAAAAGTACATTAATAGAAGCATTCTTTATAAAATATTCTTTTCCAATATTATGGAAATCTTTAAGGACATTAGTACCGTAATTTCGTGCGTATACGCCGCACCTCAGAAAATTCGATTTCCTACCAAAATTTATTTTAAATAAAATGTGACTTACTTCTGCTTAGCCCTTATTTGACTTCTTGATCTCAACAAAATTTCCGGTTTGAAAAAGACTTAACTAGGGTGCGGCGCATACGCGCGAAATTACGGTAGTTGTTTCATTTATCATCATTTTAAACTTTTTAAAAAGAAAACATTGTAGAATACAATATCATAGCTCTCACCTTGTACGGTTTTATACCACTAAAATTTTATAGTAAATTTGGTGTAATTTAAATGCCGAATTAGGTATTATTTTAACAATTAAATAAGGAAAAAATTCCATAAAATTTTAGTGGTTACAAAAAAAAAAACCTTGCAAGTTGGCAGCTATGGATTATCAATTTCAATCCATTTAAACATAACAACTGCTATAATATTTATTAAAGAAATCAATATGCTTCATTGTATTATGATTTTCAATTTATAATGCTTTGATGCACTTTAAAAGATTACTCTTTTAATATCGTATTTTCTCGAAGCTGGCATGTGACGCAGAATTGAGATCAATGTACAGCTATGATACCTAATTAAAATAGAAATAAATTGATTGGATGAAGGTTCTAAACGCCATTTGAAATATCACAATCGAATTTCCAATAGTTGAAGCTTGAAAAGCGTACATTTCATAGTTTCAATTATAGTGCGTTTATACGACTGATATACGCTGAATATCTGAATATTGCGGCAATTATACCTAACTTAATACAACTTATACATTTTGTTGCGCACAAACGATGTTAGAAAATCGTGAGGTAAACTGGTGCCTTTTTTCGTCTAGTAAGTGTGATCAAAATCGCTTTTAGAAACTATTTCCATAAAAATATTGGTTCTTTTATGTCATTCATCTATAGAATTCAGTTCAACTTGAAATAAAAATTGAGAGACAGCATATGAAAAAAGTGTACTACTGCTTTAAAGATTCTGACATTCCTTAATTTTTATCAAAATAACAAGAAGATACAAGAAGACAAGTTTGTTATTGGAAATAAATGCTGATAATAAGAGACATTACAAAATATATGTTGCCATAGACAAAAAAAAGAAGTTTCGTAAAGTTTAAAACATTCTCCTATTTTAAAAACTTAATCTAAAATGGCAATAGTAAAAGAGGATAAGTTACTATGGCAAGTTTTAACAATAATGGGTATCAGAATATCAGGATATCGCTTAAAACGACATGAAAAATATGTGTCTCTTTTATTTAAATTCTTAAGCATCGTAGTTCTTTTGTATTGGATTTTGGCATCTGCACGTAGCTTATTGCATCTTGCCCATATCATAAATCTTGCTTTCGTCTTAATGCCAGTCCAAATTATACTTCTTTGTTACTTTTTAAATACTCAAACTGAAACTATGTGCTACACCATAAGGAAGTTGTATATCTATAGGAATCGTTATTATTTAAGGAATAATCAATCTCGTCTTTTGAATACAGTCATAATCACTATGATTTTATTTCCTGCTACAATATCCCTTGTGATAACAGTTTTGGAAACAAAATTTGGATCTACCATTTTTACATTTGGTTACAAAATTAATGATGCTGTTTTAGTTAAAATTGTATTATTTTATGTGACTTTCATATATTATGCCGGCAGTACGTTTACTGCATTTTTGACATTTTCTTTGAGCATTATTTTCTACAGATGGGGAATGGTATTAAAATATTATAACAAATTGCTTGAAATGCGTTTAAAAGAAAAGAAATTTAACAATAGTGTGGATTTTCTTAAAGATTTTTTCAACCTTGTGAAGATTTTTCAAAAGCTTGAAGAAGCACTTTCTTATCCCACGTTTATTTTAATTTTTTACAGTCTGAGAATGATCTTTATGTTATTCTACGATACATTATTGCAGAAAGAAATAATATTACAACCACGCTATATGACGCGAGTGATATTTAACGGCATGTGTGGATTTACCATGATAGTAATGTTTTCTCTAAGTAGTTCTATGATACCAGAACAATTAACAGAAATAAAGAAAACAGCTACATATTATTTAAATAAATATGGCGAAAACACATTCATTCCCAGAAACGTTATTTATTACTTAAAAATAATAGAAAAGCAACATATTGTTTTTATATCAGCTTGTGGAATGTTTTCGATCAATCGACAATTTATATTGACTGCTGTTGGTGCTACTCTCACTTACGATCTACTCATAATTAGTTTTAAGTAAACGTAAGAGATATTGACAGAAATAAATAAGAACTAATAATCTTACATCAGGCGTAGATTATGAAGCACTTTCCAGCACTAACAGAAGTATTAGGAATCCAGTATTAAGAATGTTATTTTTTTTCATACGTTGAAATGATATATCTAAATAAGCAGTTTAAATAAAATTTGCCTCAAACGATCTTTCTCCATACATCATATAATGTAACGGAATTCTTTTGTGCGTCCCTATACACGAACTATAAGTACTACACACTTTAGTTTCAATAGCGAACACTCTAGAATGGACGTCATTAAAACATAGAAATTACGTGTCAATCGGAGTATATTTATGTATGTTCGATCACGACCAGGGTGACAAACCGAAGTCATGAACAATTTTCAACAATGTTGGAAAATGTTCAATAAAGCAAAGTATTGAACACTTTCTAGTAAATTCATGCTAAGCATTAAATACAAAAAAGGTAGTATGAAATATAATAATTAGATTCAAATCCTGCATTTTACATATTAAATTGAGTATATATTGGTGGTTTCAAATATACAATGAAAAATTGGTTAAAATTTAACCTTCTTTTGAAAACATAACGTATTTTTATTTTTTTCGTTACCCACACACTACTACACTAATTTTTCCTTTAGTAGTTTGTCTTTTTATACTCATATGTAGAGTTTGATACCAGAAATTTTAAAGAAACTTTCTTGAAAGGTAAATATTTTTTTAATTTAAATATAATGATTGATTGCAACGGAATTATCTATTGATAGTTATATTTTAATTTTTTAATATGTGCATTACTATACCCAGCAAACACAGAGCTATCGGTAAGCAATCGGCCGACTGCCGCTTTGCCGTTTCCGACGGTATCGGCACGACACCGCCTGCCGTACCGGTTCCTTAACTTTTTCGACACGCCGCGCGACTCTGACAGGCGCATAGTCGGTCCGGTATCGGCAACGCCGGTAGAATCGACGGCACTCTGCTGTGCCGATTGTATACCAACAGTTATCCGCACACCTACCTAATCTGGTCCGGTACCGGTAACGCTAACAACGGCGAGATGCTGTGCCGACCGTATACTGATAACAAATCCGTAGTATTGTCGAATGTGGTCCGCAAGCAATAAACTGCCGAAAGCACCCCTTTTATTGGGAACTATCAGCTGAAAGGGGGGGGGGAAGGCACTCCACATAATGGTACTTATTATGTTACTTAATGGTACTTAATGGTACTTAAGGTATTAATCCACTTAATGGTATTTTTTTTTAACTTTGATTATTTTTGTAAAAATGGTGAAATTTTTTTTTCAGATGTAAGCAACCCCCCCCCCCCCCTCCTCACGAATACCGTTTTACCATTAATAGCCCCTGCCATTAAAAAAAAATACATTTTCCATATATTTTTCTTTTTAAAGTGTCGCTGTAAAACTTGATTTAGAAAAACAAAATATTTTCTAGTAAAGTATAAAACAATACATCTAATTTTTATTATTATTATTATTTTAAAGTCAAATATACTAAATTCCGTTCCGTTAATTTACTATTTATTAATAAATTTAAAAAATTGAACTTTAATTTTACACAGAAAATAAAAATCAGTTTAAATAACTTAGTTAAAGAAAATTCTGTACCGTTTGTTATTATTTTATTTTATGAACGCTTTAAATGAATGTTTGTGATTTTCTTGTGATTATGTCTCTTAAAATAAGTCTGCTATAAATTATGCTAAATTGTTTTAGCCTTATTAAATCCATCAACATCTCAACTAAGTTAAATATTTTTTGCATAATTTAATTCAGTAAACATTATTCTCTCTTTAAAAAAATATAAAAAACAAAATTTAGAGTTTATGTAATTTCTGGGTAAGATTACAAAAATATATTTTTGTAACTTTATTTAAAATTTTTTTATATGATAGACATGTTTCATATTTACTTATTTTTAGTTTTTCTAAATTCTTTATATATTTTTTCATTTATACAGAAGGACAATTGTTTTTCAAAATCATTTATTATTACATCTAATTTGATGCTCCATAATTAATTTTTTTTTTAAATAAAGTAACATTATTTATAATATTGTTTTTCCTTTTTCTCTTAATTTGTTTCTAAATATTTCCTTTTCAAATATAAATATACACTTTCAAAATCGCTCATTTATATTATGTACATTGGAAATGTCAAATATTTATATACATTGATTAAAATTCATTTATTTTAAATTTGATAGAAATGAAATGCGTATTAAACCAATTTAATAGTAATAATTTAAACTTCAAACATTTTGCATGACTAAAATTTTATAAATTTGAATAGTATTAAGGAATTTTTATACCGCTGCGTAAAAATTTTAGGATACGTGAAAAAGAAATCGCTTTAAGTAATTTAAAAAATGAATGAATTAGTAACTTTGAATAAATTAAAGTTCAAATACAAAAAATGCAAATTACCATTACAAAGCAATCGAAAATTTTAACTATTTTTTTTAAATACATGATCTATACGAGTATTGTAAAATTATTGAGCATCAAATGGATAAGAAAACCAAATGTCATTCTGCATTTATTATAATAAAGAAACGTTCAAAGAATTTGTTAATTATTAATAATTAAAAATATGCTACATGTCACAAAAACTTAAATAATAAAAATATGAAAACTGCATAAACATATTTTTCTAATTTCACCCTGTTATCATTTTGTACAACAGAAATTCCTACGCAAAGTTAATCGTTAAAAGAGAATAAATATTTACAAAATTAAATGTATGCAAAAATAATGAACTTAATTCAGATTAATTTGGATTTAATAAAAGAAAATTAAGCAGGCTTACCAATATTATGATTTTTTCAGCCCGCGTGATGCTTCACGCATCTCACATCAGGCAACTACTACATGAAAACGCGGGAATCTATGGTTGCAATTTGCCCTTCAAAATCCAGTTTGGAAAGCATGCGCGCGCAGTTTTACTAGATGATCGCTTTGCTTTCCCTTTAGTACGCTCCCAAGGTAGACAATAAAGTGGCGGATAACATTCCAGATCTGGCGTGTTAGCTTCGTAAATTGCACTTGGCTCTTTGTCATAATCAATTTTTGGATGTGAAAGCGTCTCATATGATTGAAAATCATCATCAAATTACACCAAAGTCCGAAACTTTCTTGATAAATGCTTACAAGAAATGCATTATTATTTCATGTTTATTAAAATTATTATATGGATACTTACATAATTTTATTCTTTTAAAATGACCAATAACACAGGTTTAATGATACAGCAATTAAAATTTTTTAATTATTTTAGTGTTTATTATTTTTGTCTATTATACAGTAAAGCCTGTGAAAAAGAAATCGTTGAAAACATAACAAATCCTTTTTAGACAGTTTTCCGTCTTAGCAGGTATAATTGTATGGTAAAACTTCCATCATTGGGGCCATGAATTTTTTCGTTTAAGACAGGTTTTTATTGAGACAGATTACGTTTTCACAGCTTTTACAATACATTATTTTTAGATTGTTTTAATAATTAATATGTGATTAATCATCTAAATATCGCCCCCATCCAGTGTGCGTTCGTCGGGGGTTCGGGGGGGGGGGGGGCGGGGGTAACAAAGCAAATAATATCTTTCCATATATGTGTTTGTTATCACGTCTAATATGTTTATTTAAAATGTGTGTAAAATATTGAATACATTTTACATTTCATTTTCAAAAATATATCCACAATTCTTATTATTATTTAAAAAAAAGAAAAAAAAGAGAAATATAATAATCGTTTGTTTTTCCGATATTGTTGCACCAATTCTTCAAAAGAAGAGTAAAAATATATAATATACATTATTTAAAACCATGCACTTACTAAAAAAAAATCTGACGGCTCGGCCTACAGGCACAGGTAGATTTCGAAGACGCAGACCGTGGGGCGCCTGTTTGTTGGGAAATGCAGAAGAAATGACCTTTTTGCAATGATGCGGCAGTTGGAACCACCCACTTCGAAACTTAACTTCTTTGCAAGCAGAGCCGCAAATATTTTTTTTTTTTTTTTTTTTTTTTTTTGCTATAAGGGTTGGTCCTATAAAAACTTGTCAGTATAAAAGTTTTAGATAATAGTAAGAGGATTTATAATAAATTTAAGCGGTTTTGATATCTTGTGAATTGGCGATGTTATGAATTTTTTTCTTCTAACCCCCGCCCCCTCTTTTCCCCCCTTTTGGGGCCATTTTTAATGATATCAAAAATCTGTCATACATAATTTTCGCCCCTTTAACTAGAAGTAGTAATAACTTTAAACAGATTCGATACGTATCATAATTAAGAAATTATGGTTTTTTTCTGTTTTCACAAAAAGCCCCCCCCCCCCCCCCCCAATGGTTCGATTTTGCCCATTAACGAACTTGACTGTGATTTTATGCCCCTTGATTTTATGTATCAGTTTGGAAGATATTTGTGCAGAATTATTGCAGTTATCGTGCCCATAAAAAGTGACATAGATAGATAGATAAATAGATTAATAAAGTTTTGAATTGGGGGTGGTTTTGGGTTCTGGGAGTCATAATCGGCGTAGTTCTGCAAAAAAATTTCAAAAAATCCAACTAAGAGGATAATGTAACAGGTAGTATTTCTTAAGAAATCTAACTTAAGAATGCCGGTTAATCTCAATTGGAAAAAAAATTGACGGCCGGCTAAGACTAAACATTCCAAATTCGGACCGATGCTGGCAAATGTAATCGGACCATGAACGGATACCAGATATCGGTTCAGCGTCATTTGCCGATTTAAGTCGCTTGCCGATATCGAACCATAAGGGGACCGATTACAGTAACTGGCATTTGAAAAAGCACGGTTCTTTAATATCAGTTGCCGACATATAACCGGCACTTGACCGATACCACTTTCCCGATGCCGACGCCTAACCGACACTGCCGGCTGCGGTCCGATCATGTGCCGAAAGGTATGTGTTTGCTGGGTACAGTGTAGGGTTAAATCGCAATTTGTGAGTATTACGTGAAATGAAACACGGAAATCCCCTGCGGAGAATTCGAAATACATTAAGATCTAACAAAAAGCTCACTACAATGTTCCATTGATTCATAAATAAATAAGGCAAATATTACATTTCTGAATTACTGGTACTTTCTGTATTACTAAAAACAATTGTTGCATGCATTTTTGAACATGCATATATGCACCTACGGTCCCGAAGTGTTGAAGAAGGCCTAGAATATACTTGGATACATTCCTTGTATCTCATTTGAAAAAGACATTTCAATTGGATGATTGTTTTTGGGAAGATACGCCTTAAAGTTTGTCACGTGATCTTGCATTAACATCCTTATAGTTTGACACATTCTAACTATATGAAGATGAAAAAAACATAAATAAAAATCTTTTTCCGGCTGATTTGTTCCCAGGAACTGAAAGATAGTAATTAAAATGAGTGTTACCTTTTTCAAAATTGGGACAATTTTTAAAATTGGTGTAATTTTTAATGTTTAGACAACTCCTTATGAAAACAAAAAAATACATTCTTATTTGAAAAGAAGGCAATATACCGATTCTAAGGACAACATTGTTGTGATTTTATTGTAAAGTAGTCTGTGGATAATTTCTGGGGTGTAACTATTTTTGGTACGGACTGTACAGCACTGTAATGTGATTTTATATGTTTTACTTTCTTATGCTACAATCTATTATTTGGAACAGGTAAGCACGTTAATAAATATACAGGAACTTGAAATTGTGGGAACCATTTTACCGTATTTGTATAATACTTTCGGAAAAATTCCCTTTCGAACGAACTGTGTTCCAGAACTGATGTACCACTATATATAAGATGCAGGGTGTTAAATAGTTAGTGCATAGTAAATTATAATATCAGACTTTTTTCAAAATAAAATATGCTTAAAATTCTGTCAGAAAAGTATATTAATGGAAGCATTCTTTATAAAATATTCTTTTCCAGTATTATGGAAATCTTTAAGGACATTACTAATTGTTTCATTTATCTTCATTTTAAACTTTTTAAAAATAAAACATTGTAGAATACTATATCATAGCTACCAACTTGTACGGTTCTATACCACTAAAATTTTATAGTAAATTTTGTGTAATTTAAACGTCGAATTAGGACCTTTTTTTAACAATTAAATAAGGAAAAAATTCCATAAAATTTTAGTGGATTACAAAATAACCTTGCAAGTTGGCAGCTATGTATTATCAATTTCAATCCATTTAAACATAACAACCGCTATAATATTTATTAAAGAAATCAATATGCTTCATTGTATTACGCTTTTGATTTTATAATGCTTTGATGCACTTTAAAAGATTACTTTTCATATCATATTTTTCGAAGCTGGTATGTGACGTAGAAATGAGATCAATGTACAACTATGATACCTAATTAAATTAGAAATAAATTGATTGGATGAACGTGCTAAACGTCATTTTAAATATCACAGTCAAATTTCCAGTATTTGAAGCCTGAAAAGAGTACATTTCACAGTTTAAATTAAAGTGAGTTTATACTACTGATATATGCTGAATATTGGTATACCGAACTTAATAGAACATATATATTTTGTTGCGCACATATGATCTTACAAAATCGTGAGGTAAATTGATGCTTTTTTAGTCTAGTAGTTATTTTTTTAAAAACACAAGAGTGTTTCCAGTTCAGTGCGATGAAAGTCGATTTTAGAAATAATTTGTATAAGAATATGTGTTGTTTTATATCATTTATCTATAGAATGTAGTGCAAATTGAAATAAAATTACAGCATTTGGAAAAAGTGTACTACTGCTTTAAAGATTCTGACATTCCTTAATTTTTATCAACATAAACAAGTTTGTTATGGGAAGTAAATGCTGATGATAAAAGGTATAACAAACTATATGCTGCCATAGACAAAAAAACAGGAAGTTTAACACAGTTTGAAACAATCTTCTATTTTTAATTCTTAATCTAAAATGGCAAGACTAAAAGAGGATAAGTTACTTTGGCATGTTTTAACAATAATGGGTATCGGAATTTCAGGATATCGCTTAAAACCACATGAAAAGTATTTGTCTCTTTCAATTAAATTTGTAAGCATCGTAGTTCTTTTGCATTGGATTTTGGCATCTGTACGTAGCTTATTAAACTTTACCCGTATCATAAATCTTGCTTTCATATTAATGTCAGTCCAAATTATACTTCTTTGGTACTTTTTAAATAATCAAAATGAAACTATGTGCTACATCATAAAAAAGTTGTACTTCTATAGGAATCGTTATAGTTTAGGAAATAACCAATCTCGCCTTTTGAATACAATCATAATCACTATGATTTTATTTCCTGCCACAATATCCCTTTTGATAACAGTTTTGGATACAAAATTTGAATCTACCCTTTTTACATTTGGTTACAAAATTAATGATGTTGTTTTTGTTAAAATTGTAATATTTTATGTGAATTTCACATATTATGCCAGTAGTACGTTTACTGCATTTTTGACATTTTCTTTGAGCGTTATGTTTTACAGATGGGGAACGGTATTAAACTATTATAATAAATCGCTTGAAACGCGTTTAAAAGAGAAGAAATTTGATAATATCCTGGATTTTATTAAAGAATTCTTCAATCTTGGGACGATTTTTCAAAAGCTTGAACAAGCACTTTCTTATCCTACGTTTATTTTAATTTTTTACAGTCTAAGAATGATCTTTATGTTATTCTACGATATATTATTGCAGAAAGAAATAATATTACAACCACGCTATCTCACGCGAGTGATATTTAACGGCATGTGTGGATTTATCATGATAGTAATGTTTTCTATATGTAGTTCTATGATTCCAGAACAATTAAGAGAAATAAAGAAAACAGCTACATATTACCTAAATAAATATGGCGAAAACATTTTTATTCCCAGAAACGTTATTTATTACTTAAAAAGAATGGAAAAGCAAGATGTTGTTTATATATCAGCTTGTGGAATGTTTTCAATCAAGCGTCAATTTATATTGACCGCTGTTGGGGCGACTCTCACTTACGATCTACTAATTATTAATTTTAAATAAACGCGTACTAGAGATACTGACAGAAATAAAAAAGAACTAAAAATCATACATCAGGCGTAGATTATGAAACACTTTCCAGCACTAACAGAATTTTATTAAGAATTTTCATTTTTTTCATACAATGAAATGAGATATCTGAATATGCAGTTTAAATACAATGCACCGCAAACGATCTTTCTCCATAGAGCTTAAAATGTAACGGAAATATTTTGTGCGTCCCTATAAACGATCTATAAATACTCCATTTTCAATAGCAAACATTCTATAATGAACTTCATTAAAACATATAAATTATATGTCAATCGGAGTATATTTACGCAAATTAAAGCACAACCAGACAGAGAAACTGGAGTCATGATTAATTTTCAACAATGTTGGAAAATGTTAAAAAAAAAGCAAAATATTCAACATTATGAAATAAATTCATCCTAAGCATTAAATACAAAAACAGTCGTATGAAATTTAATATAGAGATTGAAATCCTACACTTTACATATTAGGTTACGTTTTTATTGATGGTTTCAGATATAAAGAAAAATTGCTTAAAAGTAACCGCCTTCTGAAAACATAACTACTTAGTATAGAGTATTTTTAATTTTTTCTTTAATCATACACTACAATTATTTTTATTTAGTAGTATGACTTTGTATACTCATATGTAGAGTTAGATACCAGAAATTAAAAAAAAAAAATCTTGAAAGGTAAATATTTTTTTAAAAATTAAATATAGCTAGGTTTCGTACGCTTTTACCATAATTTTTAACAGAATTTTTCTATTTAATTTTTAAATAGCAGAAATTGTAAAAGACTCGTTTGATTGCAGTATTTGTTAATACTTTTCTGCGTTTAAATAGAGCGAAAAATTCTATTAAAAATTTGTGGTAAACGCGTACGAACATTGATAGTGATGGATTGCAACGGAATTTATTTATTAACCCTTTTAGTGCCCAGGAGCGCCGTCGCGCTGCTCTCGCTACTGTGTTTTTATTATCATAGTATAAAATCTTCTGAAGAGAATGTTGAAAAAATTATGAATATTGGTGTATTGTAACGGAAATGGTGAATATTTCTCTTGTTCATATAAATTATCTATAAAAATGCACTTTTTTACTGGCATTTTTAGCATATATTGGTAACATATGTATGGCACTAAAAGGGTTAAAAGTTACATTTTAATTTACTAATATATGCATTAATGTACAGTATAGGGTGAAATCGCAATTCGTGAGTTTTCCGTGTAATTCAACAGAGACAAACAAGAAATCAAGAGTTTGCTCTAAAACTTTAGCGCTTCGTTGAACTAGATTTTGTTGTTCTAGTAACTGGAAAAATTTCTTCCAACATTTTGCTCTCTGATTGAACCATCAATTTGCATAATTCAAACAAGTAATTGTAAAATATTGAATCATGAACAAGTAAATCAATATAATTTATTTAATTCTATTTGAGCCAGAAATTTCTTCATAAAGTAAGGTAAATAAAAACCGCTCGTCCAACTAAGTTAAATAAATACGTTAAAAGTTTTAATGTTCTGTTGTAAAATGTTTCTATCAGTATTGAGTAAAATTTCAATAAGGTAGGAAAGTTCACCATTAAATAGGTAAGATGCTGATTTAGTTAACTTACAGAAAGTTTCTGAGCTACCGAAGTAAATATTATCGTTGGAAAGTTTATCAAACCTTTTATAAAATACAATATTGAATGCAAGTTGGAAGAAAAAACCGCAAAAATTATGAGAGCAATTCCATTGTTAACCCCTTCGCGACGAGCGTCCTTTACAGAATTTTTAATCTTTTACCACCGGTTTTCCAAAACAGAAATTTTAGCCTAATTGAATCGCAGAAATGCTAGGATTACAAAAGGCAAAGCTTACGATAAAAAATAACTGGTGGGAATAATCGAGGAGTCTGAGCATCTTATGCGTCACGTATACGTGTCGCTCGTCCCCAAGGGGTTAAAGATACAATCTCCTAACAAATCGGGGACTGTCGCTCTTCAAAAAGTTATTTTAATTTTTATATATAAAATATATAAAATATTCTATTAAACTCAATGAATCAACCAATGTAAGTGATTTGGCAATAATAATGGTATTTGTGCACAATCCATACTTAGATTCTGTTCAAGAGGATTGGCTTCGCTGCAAACCTTTAAAAATTATCGCAACAAGAAATTTTAAATTTATTACAGCATATTTTTTCAGACATCACATAGGATAATACGCATCTACACACATGGAGTTGGTAACTGATGGCTGGTGAGATATCTGGTGCAACTGCTCTGAAACAGTAAAAAACATAAAAGGATTCAGCAGAATCAACTGTGTACTTCATCGTTATAATTTTGCAATGAAATAGAAATGCAACTATGGTATAAGCTAAGTTTTGAATAATTAAATTATATGAAACAATTTAATTAATTTTTTTCACATAATCACTACCTAACACTTACACATAGGTGCCAAGTTCCCACTAATATTCCGTAATAAGTGGTTTAATCTGACCCAGTTTAACAACGCTTTAAACCAGAAAAATTATTGGATGAATCTTTATTTATTTAATTTCAAGTTTCTACGTGAAATCATTAATTTCATTTCTTAAAATAAATTCTGATGCGAAACGTGTTAAACCTGTGTCAAATGAACCCACACAGTACGGAAGATTAATGAGAACGTGGCACCTCTGCACTTACACACTGTTCAAAGCTTGTATGATGACTTGGGGAGTCTGTACAAGTAATGACTTCTTCGCACATAAGTCAGGTAGCTCATCTGTAGTAAAAGCTTAATACGCCCCTTTGAATTCAGGACAGAGATGAGAATCTCCATGAATGCAATCGACTTTTCTGTATGACAGAGTATTTCTAATAATATACAATTTAGATATTAAAGATCAATAATTGATTCTAAAAGGAAATAGTTCCCTCATTTACTTATCTAAAAAAATCACATGCTTCAACAGAAACAAATATAAATTTGAACATCAAACATGAGAAATAAAGAAACAACTACTAAAATTTTGGTACGACTTTGACGTAATGAAAAAATTAGGATATGGTGTTGGCATCTAGTTTTCATATTTGAATTATCGTGAAGCATATACATTCAATTCCACGTACAACACTGTTGACAATAACAAGAACACCAAACGCAGTACTGGTTCTAACAGGGACAACTCCAGTCTGCATTACCTTTGAATAAGAAACCATTAAATTTAATCTATTGAGAGAATTTAAACATGTTGAGTATCAAGGCATCATTCTAACAAAACAAGCTTTTTAACAAACTATATATACTACAATCATAAATCCTAACTTTATATAAATAACTTAAATTTAATAAAAAATCAGATAGGGGAGACCGGGGCAAGATGACTATGTTAACAGTTTTTGTTGTTTATTAATTTATTTTTAAGTATAGTAAAATTAATTTTACATGAACTGTTAGAGTATTCCTTTGTAGTATTAAATATATTAACATTTAATTTTTCAAATGAAGAAAATAAAGGATAATTTTATTTTTTCATAACATCAACAAATCGTCATCTTGCCCCAGTACTGGGCCAAGAATACGAATGCTATTGCATGAGAAAAATGAAATGTATATACATATGTATCAACATTCAAGTTCAGCGTGGTTTTGATGTCTGTAGGTGATGATCGGTGAATATATACCGAAAATTTTCGGAATTGCTTCTTTTCGACCGGCTGCAATAGGCAGCCGGTCAAGCAAAATCATAGCTTCAAAATTCTGAAAATTATCGTCGATAGAATAAGCTGGAAATCCGTTGTTCCCAAAAGGAAGCAAAAATATGAGGGGTTGTATCCAAATATAGTAGTACGTGCAATATTGTGTACGCTATCTTGGCACTAATCAACAGATATTTGATACAACCCCTCATCTGTTTGCTTCTGTTTGGGAACAACGGATTTCGAGCTTATTCTATCGACGATAATTTTCAGAATTTTTAAGCTATGGTTTTGAGACTTTCACAAAAGTTGCTCTATATACTTAGCTAATACATTATGCATATTATATTTTGATTGCATTCGCGCATGCGCAGTGAAACATTTTTTAGTAAACCTGCTCATTTTTCATTCAATTTTTATTATTTTTTAATTCTGATTGCAGAGTATTATGTACAATGTCGTTTGTCATATTTTCTGAAAAGAACTTTTTTTATATTAAGAACTCTGCAAATTAAAAGCAAAAAACTAGGCGAAATTTGGGACTGTTTTTATAAAAACCTTAATTTCTCTACGACTATACACGATATCCTCGTAAAAATGAACACTGTATATTACAATAAGCCACTTATTAATAATCTCGAGTTTGAACGCTTTTGCTACATTAGTTTTTACAGGGTTATCCAAAAGATATTCGTTCTTTTTCAATTTGTTGAGAGTCCCCTATGGGGTTTCGTGAAAAAATCTTCGCGGAAATATATAACCTATACTATACTGTTTACACACCTGCAGTTTCAGGTTAATTCCTCATGTACTTTTCTAGATAGTTAACAAAATGTCTAAAATCGCAAGTGACCGGTCACCTTTGGCAATAAAATGTATGATCTTTGTCATGAGATAGCACTCTTATTTATAAACCGATTTGGATGTAACTAAGTATGTGTATTAAACGTACTATAATCTCGACCAAGTTTGTTGGTCAGCTTGGTCGCCATCTGGTTTCAAATTGGCGGTCACCTAAATATTTTAAACTAAAAAAATAAAAAAATAAAATTTAGAATTCCAAATTTATCCTTTACTTAAGATTTGTATCCTACCGTTTTCGAGCCCGGATAAGATAATTGGGCTATGTCAGATGTTCGAAAAAATTCCATTAGTGGGTCATTTTGGGCCACTATGGGTCAGGGTTAAGCTAATTATATCTAAAAAATGGCTCAAACGATAATTACTAAATTTTGTATCCTACCGTTTTTGGGCAAGAGAAGACCATTGGGCTAGGTCACATGTTGTACAAAATTTGATTACTGGGTTATTTTTGGGTCACTGCGGGTCAAGCTAATTTTATCCATAAAACGGCTCTAACGATTTTGACTAAATGTTGTATTCTACCGCTTTGGATTACGAGAAGACCATTGAGCTGGGTCACATGCTCGAGAAAATTTGATTAGTGGGTCATTTTTGGGACACTACTGGTCAAGCTAATTTTTCTAAAAATGACTGTAACGATTTTGACTAAATTTTCCATTCTACCGTTTTCGGGCCCGAGAAGACCATTGGGCTAGGTAACATAATCGAGAAAATTCGATTAGTGGGTTCACTACAAGTCAGGGTCAAACTAATTTTGACCTTTAAGGCTGAAACGATTTTGACTATTTTTTTTTCTCTCCATTTTCGAGCTTGAGAAAACCAATCGGCTGGGTTACATGTTCGTGAAAATTCGAGTAATGGATCATTTTGGGTCAGTATGCGTCAGAGTCAAGCTAATTTTATGAAAAACCGGATGAAATAATATTTACTAAATTTTGTATCCTACCGTTTTGGATTACGAGAAGACGTTTGAAGTGCATTTTGATGATGCTACGCTATTTGAGACATGATAAAATTGATATACAATTATGAATCGCTTTAAAACATGATTTTTTAGAATATAGGTGCAAAGCATTTATTATTCATTTACAGGGTCAAACAAAAAATTCTGTTACACATTGTTCTACGGGGGAAAATCGCTTGTAGTGGAATATATTGATGTTTCATTATTTCAAACGTAATGAAAATTATATGCATTACTCAGGTGCATTAAAAATTGCTCTCTTAAAAGTATGGTGTGTATTCCGTTTATCATTCATTTAAAGGGACACACAAAAGATATCGTTTACAGTATACTTGCTATAATTACAGTCTATGTGTGATAAGTTCGTTTTTAACTGCGGTTTGCGTTTTTAAGTTTAACTAAAATTTTTCATAGAAGGTGGTGTGTATAAATTCGGTTGATCATATACAGAGCTACACAAGGGAATTCGTAAGTATTACAGACTATGGGAGTGAATTGCTTAGGGTAGTTTTAAATTGTGGTAGCCTTTTTCCTGCAGAACTATAGTTAATAGACTTATAAAAGTTCGTGTAATAAATAAATTCATATATAGGGCTATTCAAAGAACAAGGTACATTATCGTTTAAGGTTGGTAATTGCTGGAAGTTTGTTTTAAGTTGCCTTATGCATTTTGTATCTGAATTAAATTTTAGCTTAATATGAGGTGCGTACAAAAGTATGTGCATAATATGCAGGGTTGTAGAAAAGATTTCGAGTGCATTTCTATTGATTGGCGTAAATTACTAGAAGTGAATTTTCTAACTAAAATAATTCTTATCATGCTATGTAGTATATATCAAAACCAATCTATCATATACAGGGCTGCACAAAATATATTGACTACATTTTTGACTATGGATGGTAATTGCTAAAACTAGACTTTAAATGTGTTATGTTTCCTATACTGTATACTTACTTCTTTCACCCTATTTAACGGTGAAGTTTCGTTATAGTTTTCTGAATATGTTGGAAAGTGTTTCATAAATAATGCTTGACGCATGATTTTTAGTTCTTGTCAAAGTTACTGTAGTTTTTAATATATAAACAACTCCTTATGCAAAAAAAAATGTATTTGAAAAGAAGCATTATTGGTTTTATTGTAAACGATTTGTGGATAATGACGGGTGTAAGTCATTTTGATACAGACTGTGTAGTACTGTAATTTAATTTTATATGCTTTGAATTCTTATACTACAGTGTATTATCTGAAGCAAGTAAATACATTAATAAATATATAATATCTCAAAATTGTGATAGCCAATTAATCATATTTTCATTAATTCTTAATGGGAAATTTGTTTTGGATATCGAGAAATTCACTTTCGAACGAATTGTTTTGGAAAACTGAATTACCACTATATTTTATAAGCCTGATTTGAAATAGTTTGTGCATCGTAAATTATAATATCGGACTATTTTTTCAAAATAAAAATTGCTTAAAATCCTTTCAAAAAAGTATATTATTACAAGCATTCTTTATAAAATACTGTTTTCAATATTATGAAAATCTTCGAGGTCGTCACCCGTTGTTTCATTTATCTTCTTTTGAAACTATTTTTAAAAAAAAGAAAACACTATACACACTCTTTACAACATCATAGCTGCCAATGTGTACGGTTTTTGCTTGCCACTAAAATGTTACAATAAATTTTACCTAATTTAATCGCCTTAATCTATTTTTTTAACGATTAAATACGTCAAAATTCTATTAAAGTTTAGTAATAATAAACAATCGCATAAGTGGACAGCTATGAAATATCAATATCAATCTCAAACCACTTCAACATAATGGCTTTGTAATAACTTTTTTTTTTTTTCAGAACAATCAATATGGTTGAGTTTGTTATGTTTGTTTTAAAAATTTATAATACTTTCACGATGCACTTTAAAAGATTAATCTATTCATGCCGTGTCTTGTCGAAACAGACACGAAACGTGAAAATGAGATCAAAGTGCAATATGATCATACCCGATTATTTCAGAAATAAATTTTCTGGAGGGACGTGCTAAACGTCATTTGAAACATCACAATTGAATTTCCAATATTTGCTGTTTAAAAAGAGAAAAATCCATAGTTGCAATTATACTGAGTTAATACAGTTCATATACGTTGAATACTGCAGCCTTTATACCTATCGTATATACATTTAGTTCCACTCAAACGATGATAGAAAATCTTCAGGTAAACAGGCTTTTTTGGCCTTATAGTTAAAGACTTTCAGAAACACCAGAGCGTTTCCAATTCAGTGTAATGTTTGCGTTTTGGAAACAAATTTTATACGAATGTTTGTAGTTTTATGTCATTTATCTATAGAATACAGAGCAAATTGAAATGGAAATTGGGAGACAGCATATGAAAAAGCGTACTATGTTTTCAAGATTTTGACATTCTTTAATTTCCATCACCTATTTCCATCTTACAAGAAGACGAGTTTATTATAGGATATTACAGGCTGAAGGAAACAGGTATTATTAAAGATACGTTGCCTTAAATAAAGCAAAAGAAGTTTCGTGCTATTTTAGACATTTTTATATTCTTAAATCTTAATGTAAAATGGCAATACTAAAAGAGTATAAGTTAGTATGGCAAGTTTTAACCATAATGGGTATCAGAATATCGGGGTATTGCCTAAAACCATATGAAAAATATGTGGCTTATTCAATTAAATTCTTAAGCATCCTAGTGTTTCTGCATTGGATTTCGGTATCTGTATACTGCATATTAAACCTTTCCCATATCAGAGATCTTGTTTTCATCTTAATGCCAGTCCAAATTATACTTATTTGGTACGTTTTAAATACTCAAAATGAAACGATGTGCTACATCATAAGAAAGTTATATATATATAGTAATCGTTATAGTTTAGGAAATAGTCAATCTCGTCTTTTGAATAAAATCATAATCACTATGATTTTATTTCCTGCTACAATATCTCTGGTGATAACGGTTTTGGACACAAAATTACCATCTACCATTTGGTCATTCGGTTACAAAATTAATGACGTTGTTTTTGTTCAAATTATAAAATATTATGCGAGTTTTATATATTACTTTGGCAGTACTTTCACTGCATTTTTGACTTTTTCTTTGAGCATTCTTTTCTATAGATGGGGAACCATATTAAGCAATTATAATAAATACCTTGAAATTCATTTAAAAAAGAAGAAATTTAACAAAAGCGTAGATTTTCGGAAAGATTTCTTCAAACTTGTGAAGATTTTGCAAAAACTTGCAAAAGCTCTGTCTTATCCTACGTTAGTTTTAATTTTTTATAGTCTTGAAATGATCTTTAAAGTATTCTATGATACATTAGTAAAAAAAGAATTGATATTACAACCACGCAATATCACGAGAGCGATATTTAACGGCATTTGTGGATTTTTCATGATGGTAATGTATTCCGTAAGTAGTTCTATGATTCCAGAACACTTAACAGAAATAAAGAAAACAGCTACATATTATCTAAACAAATATGGAGATGACATCTGTATTCCCCGGAATGTTGTTTATTGCTTAAAAAGAATAGAAAAGCAAGATGTTGTTTATATATCAGCTTGTGGAATGTTTTCGATCGATCGTCAATTTATACTGACTGCTGTTGGAGCGGCTCTCACTTACGATCTACTCATTATTAATTTTAAATAAACATGCACTAGAGATATTAACAGAAATAATCAAGAGCGAAAAATCATGCATCCAGGACATGATTATGAAGCACTTTCGTACACTAACAGAATATTTTAAAGAAATTTCCTTTATCATACAATGAAATGATATATCTAAATAAGAATTTAAATACAATGATCCGATCCAAATGTTATTATATTTCAAATACGTGGAGAGTCAAAATACGTCCATTATAATTAACTTTTAAATATTCACTAAAACACTTTTATTTTGCTTAAAAGACGTCAAACATAAACATGAAAGATGTTAAAATTTAAATTTACATGTTTCGATTTGTTCATCAAATCGTCATTAGAATATAAATATAAACACAAATACAATGTACATAAAAACGCGAGATTAAATTAATTAAAAATTAAAAACCAGAGAGTCTGAACAGTCACTATGTGAAAGAGGTACAACGCCCTCAACGCAAAATATATTTAAAAAGCTCGAAAGCATGTAATGATATGTTGTCATTTAATATTCCGAAAATTTGGGTTCAGTGGTTGAATAATAGTGGGATGCGGTCTGTTGATGATTCTAAAAGCGGTGTTAAAATTAAAAGTATAGAGGGCGTTGTACCTCTTTCACATAGTGACTGTTCAGACTCTCTGGTTTTTAATTTTTAATTAATTTAATCTCGCGTTTTTATGTACATGTAAATTTTAAATTTAAATTTTAACATTTTTAATGTTTATGTTTGACGTCTTTTAAGCAAAATAAAAGTGTTTTGGTGAATATTTAAAAGTACAATGCTCCGGAAATGATTTTTTCCACTATACCATATAATGTAACGGAATTCTTTAGTGAGTGTTTGCAAACGAACTATAAATTCTACGCACTTCATTTTTAATAGCGATCCTTCTATAATGAACCTCATTAAAATATAACAAGAACGAAAAATCATGTGTCAAGCATAGATTAAATAATACTTTTCAACACTTTCAAAATAATTTTACAAATCTTTACATTTAATAAGATGAAAGATGATCTAAGTAAATAGTTTGGAAAAGGCATTACATATTTAAAAACTCATTTTCAGGAATTACCATCATTAAAATAAACCACAAATGATTTTTCCCCATAAACCGTAATGTACTGGAATTTTTTTGAGTGTCCCTGTAAAAAAACTATAAGTGCTACGCACTTCATTTTCAATACCAAACATTCCACAGTAAATTTCAATAATATATATCAATTGCATGACAATCCGAATATATTTATTCGAGTTAGAGCACGGACAGTTAGACAAACCGAATTAATAAACACTTTTCAACTATATTGGAAAGTGTTAAAAAGTTACATGTTAATCGGAGTATATTTCCTCGAGTTAGAACACGGCCAGATAGACAGACAAACCGATGTCATGAACATTTTTTAACAATGTTGAAAAATGTTAAAAAAAGCCAAATACTGAACATTATCCAGTAAATTCATGCTAAACTGTGAATGCAAAAGCAGTCGTACTCATATATTTACTACTCTCTATTACTCATATTGATACTCGCTTCGTATTATTCTCAAACATTTGAAAAATCCGTTAAACTTCTAATATGACGTCAGATTAATTTTCTTTTTAATTCTCTAATAACGTGATATGTTATTTAAAATTTAGATTGAAATATCACATTTTACTTGTCAGATTGAGTATTTATTGATGATATCACATATACAAATAAAAATTGCTTAAAATTTGACCTCCTTCTGAAAATTTACTACTACGTAGTGTGGATTATGTTTAATTTTTTTTCTTTAACCTACACTGCACGAATTTTTCTTTTGGAAGCATATTTTTTATATTCATATTTAGAGTTAGATACCTGAAATTTTAAAGGGAAATTTTTCACCTTGTTGAATAGCAGGTTTATGCGATGACATAAGGCAAACGTTCTTTATTTAAATATTGTGATTGCTTGAAACGGAATTTATTTATTAAATGTTACTTATTATATTATTAATTACTATACATCGCATTAATATACAGTATAGGGTTAAATCGCAATTCGTGAGTTTTTCGAGTAATGCAACAGAGGCAAATAAAAAATCAGGAGTTCGCTCTAAACATTTAGCGCTTCGCTGAACCAGCTTTTGGTGTTGTAGTAGCTGGAAACATTTTTTCCAACATTTGGTTCTCTGATTGAACCATAAATTTGTGTACTTGAAACAAGAAATAGTACACTATTGAATCATGAACTAGTAAACCAATAAAGAAGATTAAACTTCCTATACTCAATGGGTGGAAGAGACCCGTTTCTATAATTTATTTAATTCGATTCGATCCAAAAATCTCTACATAAAGTCAGCTAAATAAAATCCTCACACAACTAAATCATATAAATATGTTTAACAGTTTTAAATACATGTTCAGCTGTGAAATATGTTTATCAAGGTTGAGTAAAATTTCAACGGCGTAGGAAGGTTAACCAGTAAACAGGTGAGATGCTTAACCAACACGCAATAAAGTGTAAGGCTATTTATTTTGTTGTAATGTGTAAGGCGATAGTTGCGAACGATAATGCACGGCCACATAGAGCTCGAGTATTTCAATTTTATTGGAGACTGAAAGATTTCTACATGGCGTTTGTAATATTATCAGATGTGAAACCAATCGAACATATGTAATGCATGTTGAGACGGCGGATTGCAGCTCACAGTGTTTAGTAAAGTTTCTTCCTAGAATTAAGCCATATGTTAATAAAATAATAGATATTACCCCCAGAGAAAGTGAGAAGCATAAGTATTTAAATCATAACTAGGTGCTGTGAAGCATGTTTTTAAACTTCAGCGTATCATAACGCAATTAGATTGATGTTCCCAGTAACTTCATACCTAAATATGTCTGTCAAAATGTGATCGCCTTAAATTATGTTTTCTTCGTATTGTTTAGTGTCACTTAATATACTCACAAAACCCTTTTCGTTAGTTTTATTTATATATATATATACATAAAATTGGTTCTATTAATTATGCCTCTGTTGTTTATTTGTTAAAAATAAATAAATAAATAAATAAATAAATAAATAAATAAATAAATTCATACATAAATATAATGAAAATACCTTTGTTTCCCCAAATATTATTTTTTGGCTAAAAAGGGATACAAAGACTACATAAAACAGTTTTGCAATGTTTTCGACCACTCGTTAACTTAAAATTACTATCGTTGGTTCGACCCTAACATATGATCAACTATTTATTATTAGGTGCGTTTGTAATTATATAAATACGTAGCACCTGTAGTCGTCGTCTGGTTCCGTCCGTCTGCACATCTGTCCGCATATAACAGCGCAAAAACTACCCAACCGAATGGATTGAAACATATATACAGGGTCATTCATAATTCCCTCCGGGGTTTCAAAACGTTATAGTAAAAAAACGAAGACGAATATGAAAAAAAGAAACATATGAAATTATTCCGAAATTATTCAAGTTTTACTTACATACATTACAGGTGTTCTATGTGTGAACCCTTGGTCACACGGCATACATCCATGCGATAGTCTAGTTCCTGCCATACTCCGTTTCTTTAAATTTCCGGTACCACACATGAATTGTTTTGTCAGTTGGTCCCTGTTTTCGATATTTATTACGAAAGGCCCGTTGAACTGACACCACTGATTCAGATTTAAAGAAACGGAGTATGGCAGGAACTGGACTATCGCATGGATGTATGCCGTGTGACCAAGGGTTCACACATAGAACACCTGTAATGTATGTAAGTAAAACTTCAATAGTTTCGGAATAATTTCATATGTTTCTTTTTTTCATATTCGTCTTCGTTTTCTTACTATAACGTTCCGAAACCCCGGAGGGAATTATGAATGACCCTGTATAATCGTTGCAGAATTTTGTCGACTCATTTCAAATTTTATAAAAATCGAATCATAACTTAAAAATATATTAATAAAAGTTTTCTTTATTCTATTAAATCCTATCATACGTAATCTATATAATAAAAGCGCAAGTCATGTGGATGGGGAAAACAAATACGGGCTAACCACTTCTTTTTTTGATATCCCAGGCAGCCATTTTTATACAAAATTATTTTTTCGAATGAAATTGCATGAAAGTTACATTTTTAGAAAGATCGTTCAATAAAAGTTTTTGTTTGATAGATCAGTTCCATTAAAAATTGCATAGATTCTGAGATAACTTCAGTTGAAATTGGGTTGACAGTCCAATCACAATCCATTAAGGTAAATAAATACAAGACATTCGTACATTGTGAGTCATTAAAATATTAAACCATGGAGGTAATCATTCGCAAAGCAAGATCTCCAATGGTGAATTTTGCAGCGCTGTCTGGTGACGAAAAAAATTCGCATTTGTAAAAGTGACATATGTAATAAGAGAAAAGGCATGTTCATTTCGCTTATAACAGACGATATAATTCATTTCACTGAAATGATTATGATGATTCTTTTACACCTCATTTGTCACGTTTATCGTACAATTTACAACATGTTTTTATGTAACCATGTTCCAGAAAGATTGACAGAAATAAGAAAATCGGACAAGTTTTGTATAAATAAAAGGGTTGATCTGCACAAAACTATACTTTGATATCTACATTGCAATACGCCCTTTCATTTTTCATACACTGAGATGATTTTTTTCTGTTACCTAAACACAAGAACTTATTCTTCTGCCACCAATTCCTCTTCTGTTGTTACAAGTCTCGTTTTGCATGAATTAGACATTCCTTGGTTATTTCTTCCAATTTTACTCCCAATTTTATCATATCTGTAACCTTCTGCACTTAAAAAGTTTATCCACAACATTTCTTTCTGAGTAACTTATCAACTGTTAATGATGTTTTCTTAATTTTATTCAAATTCAAAAATTGAAAGGACACATACAACTTTAGCAACTTGATTACAATCATAAAACGCAGGGGTACAAGTCCTACTGTAAGTATCGAAACATAGGTATGGATGTTTTGAAATCCTGCCCTAGGATTGATTGACATATATTACCAAACAAAATGAAATCTGCCATTCACTCCAAACATTCATATGCATTTGCTGCATTCAAGAGGAAGAAGAATACTTCACATCAATGTAACCATGTTTGTCTGACTTTGTATGATTATATGGCTGTAACTTTTGATAAAATAATTATAATTGAACAAACTATATGGCATGAAATTCTTGATTAAATTATCTATCCAGTGATACATAGCTTTTATGGTAGTACTAAGAAACATTTTGTGTTATGAGCCATAAAACTTGAAAAAAAGCACATTTCCTAAAAGGTATCCATAATTTTGGCCACTAGTGTAGAATATACCATTCTGGGAAAGAGCCTACCAAGATATAGTAGAATCTCATTTAGTTAACTTATAGAAAGTTTTCAAGTTACCGAAGTAAATATTATAGTTAGAAAGTTTATCAAACCTTATATAAAATCAATGTTGAATGCATGTTGGACGAAATAGTCGCAAATTTATGAGAGTAATTCCATTACTAAAGATACAAACTCCTAACAAATCGGGGACTGACGCTTTTCAAAAAGATAATTTAATTTTATGTATACAATATATTAAATATTCTATTCAACTCAATGTATCAACCAATGTAAGTGCTTTGGCAATAATAATAGTATTTGTGCTATCCATACTTAGATTCTATTCAAGAGGATTGGCTTCTCGGCAAACTTTAAAAATTACTGCAACAAGCTCTGAAATTTTAAATTTATTACAGCAGTTTTTTTGAGACATCACATAGGATAACACGCATCTGAACACATGGAGCTGGTAATCTATGGCTGGTAAGACATCTTGGTGCAACTGCTCTAAACAGTGGAAACATAAAAAGATACAGCTTAATCCATTGTGTTCTTCACGTCATGCTCTTTCAATGAAATAGAAATGCAACTTTGGTATAAGCTAAGTTTTGAATAATTAAATTATATGAAACCAATTAATTATTATTTTTTTCACATAGTCACTACTTAATACTTACACGCTGTCAAAGCTTGTATGATGACATGGGGAGTCTGTACAAGTAGTGACTTCTTCGCACATAAGTCAGCTCATCTGTAGTGAAAGCTTAATACGCCTCTTTGAATTGGGGAAAAAGAACTGAATCACATGAATGAAATTGACTTTTGTATATGACAGAGCAATTTATAAAAATAAACAATTTATATATATAGGATCAATCAATAATTGACTCTAAAATGAAATGGTTCACACATCTCATTTATTTATCTAGAAAAATCACATGCTCGAACAAAAACATATATAAAATTTGAAATGAAACATAAGAAATCAAAAAACAACTGCTAAAAGTTTGGTACGACTTTGATGTAATCAAAAAATTAGGATATGATGTTGGCATCTCGTTTTCAGGTTTGAATTATCGTGAGGCATATATATTCAATTCCACGCTCAACACTTTTGATAATAGCGAGAACTTATAAATCAACTTCACCATAAAATATAATTCACTTCAAGCATTACTGGTGTGAACAGGGACACCTCTAGTCATCATTACCTTAGAATAACAAATCATTAAAATAAATCTATTGAAAGAATTTTCAATTGAATTGAAAGAATTATACTAAATTACCCTGAATTATCCTTATTGAAAAAATTATCCTAACAAAACAAGTTTTTGAACAAACTATATACACTACAATAATAAATTCAGCACTTCATCTAAATAACTTAAAACTGATTGAAAAATCAGATACTGCCATAGATATTGTTACGCATTTATACATACGAGCAGGGAAGACCGAGCTATGCTCGGTCAAAATTAAATTTGAGTTCAAATATCATGACCCATGACCAAAATGACCCACTAATTGAATTTTCTCGAACATGTGATTTACCCCAACAGTCTTCTCGGGCCGGAAAACCATAGGATGCAAAATTTAGTGTAAATTGAGCCGCTTTTTAGATATTGACCCACAATGACCCAGAAATAACCCACTAATCGAATTTTCTCGAACATGTGACCTAGTCTAATGATTTTCGCGTGCCCGAAACTCGTAAAATACAAAATTTAATCAAAATCGTTAGAGCCGTTTTTTAGATAAAATTAATTTGACCCGCGTTGACCAAAAATGACCCCCTAATCGAAAGTTCTCGAACATGTGACCCAGCCCAATAGTCTTCTCGTGCCCGAAAATAGTCGGATACAAAATTTCGTCAAAATCGTTTGGACCGTTTTTTAGATATAATTAGCTTGACCATGACCCAAAATGATCCAAAATGACCCACTAATTGAATTTTCTCGAACATGTGACCTAGCCCAACAGTCTTCTCGTGCCCGGAAACGATTGAAAGCAAAATATAGTGTAAATTGAGCCGCTTTTTAGATCTTGACCCATAATGACCCAGAAATAACACTATAATGGAATATTCTCGGACATGCGACCTAGCCCAATGCTTTTATCGTGCTCGAAACTCGTAGGACACAAAATTTAATCAAAACCGTTAGAGCCGTTTTTTAGATAAAATTAATTTGACCCGCGTTGACCCAAAAATGACCCACTAATCGAAAATTCTCGAACATGTGACCCAGCCCAATTGACTTCTCATGCCCGAAAATGGTCGGATACAAAATTTCGTCAAAATCGTTTGAACCGTTTTTTAGATACAATTAGCTTGACCATGACCCAAAATGACCCACTAATTGAATTTTCTCGAACATGTGACCTAGCCCAACAGTCTTCTCGTGCCCGAAAACCATTGGATGCCAAATGTAGTGTAAATTGAGCCGCTTTTATATCTTGACCCACAATGACCCAGAAATGACCCACTAATCGAATTTTCTCGGACATGCGACATAGCCCAATGCTTTTATCGTGCTCGAAACTCGTAGGACACAAAATTTAATCAAAATCGTTAGAGCCGTTTTTTAGATAAAATTAATTTGATCCGCGTTGACCCAAAAATGACCCACTAATCGAAAGTTCTCGAACGTGTGACCCAGCCCAATTGACTTCTCATGCCCGAAAATGGTCGAATACAAAATTTCGTCAAAATCGTTTGAACCGTTTTTTAGATACAATTAGCTAGACCATGACCCAAAATGACCCAATATGACCCACTAATCAAATTTTCTCGAGCATGTGACCTAGCCCAATGGTTTTCTGGTGCCCCAAAACGGTAGGATACGAAATTTCGTCAAAATCGTTAGAGCCGTTTTTAAGATAATTTTTGCATATATACAGGGTGATTCATAAAAGATGGGCAGAACTTTAAGGGGTTATAGTACACTTAAAGACAAATAATATTAAATAGGAGACTAAGGGTCCCAGACGTATTCCCAAGGAGATAGGGGGCATTAAAGTTTAGGGTCCGAAATTTCAAATGATTATAAAACATGGAAAAATTGGTCGATTCGTTTGCGGTTTTTGCAAAAAATTTTCTTTATGCCAGTATTTTCTTGAAATAAAATTTTAAAGTTCAATTTCAAAAAATGCCGATAGGGGGCGCTTTAGACTTTGGAGTAACAAACAACTATTTTTTAACGTTATTTTTTGTATTTCTTTAAATGATTTCGAAAGCTTAGACTTAAACTTAAATTCTGATCTAAAAATCTGAGTCCTAACGAGTAGTTAAGTAGCGTAAACTGAAATTTGAAATTTGAAACCCTTCTCCCCCCAGAACAAAAATCAGTTATTCCCGATCTTTGTGTCGTAGATTAGGCTCTAACTACTGCCGCGTTTTGCTAAAATTATTCTTTATGTCAGTATTTTCTTGAAAATAAATTTTAAAGAAAATTTTCAAAAAATTCCGATAGAGGGCGCTTTAGCCTTTGGAGTAACGAACAACTATTTTATACCGTTCTTTTTTGTGTCTCATTAAATGCTTTCTAAAGCTTAGACTTAAATTTTCAGCCCAAAATCTGAATCGTTAGACGTGGTTAAGTTTCTGGGGAGAGGGGTTTGAAATTTCTACTCCTGAGCACAGTTCAGTTTACCATGTCCACACATTGTGTGCTGTGATACGAGGTAAAAAGACACAAATTAGGATTATGTTACCAAAGCATATTTATTAACATGTAATCACAATAAATGTTCAAAATTGTGACCACCAGAGGTTATGCACGCAGAACAACGGCGACGAATGGAACGGCGAACATTCGCGAAAACATCAGGCTTTTCGAGCACTTCCCCTACAGCGGCGGAAAGTCTGGCGACCAGTTCCTCGGGGGATTCAATGGGTGTCTCATACATAAGAGCCTTCAATCGTCCCCAAAAAAAGAAATCGAGGGGTGAAAGATCTGGCGAGCGAGCAGGCCAAGCAACAGGACCACCTCGACCAATCCATCTGTTCGGAAATGTGATGTCCAGATAGTTGCGGACGTCTCGTACGTAATGGGCTGGCGCTCCATCGTGCTGGAACCACATGACCCGCCGGATGCGTGGAGGAACAACGTTTAACAGGTCTGGCAGCACATGTTGCAGAAATGTGAGGTATGTTTTACCGTTGAGGCGTTCAGGAAGAAGGTACGGTCCGATTAGGTGGTCTCCGAGGATTCCTGCCCAAACATTGATGGAAAAGCGTCTCTGATGAGCATGTGGATACGTAGCATGTGGATTGACATCCGCCCATACATGTGCATTGTGTGTGTTAAATGTACCTTCACGTGTGAAGGTACATTCATCGGTGAAAAGCACAGTTCGTCCAAAATGTGGATTTAGCGCGTTCTGCTGCAGAAACCAGCGGGCGAATTCAATACGATTTGGATAATCCCCTGGAGACAGTTTCTGGACTCGTTGCACATGAAACGGGAGCAAATGTTCATCCTTCAGTACCCTCCAAGTCGTGGACTGTGAGGTATCCACCTGGCTAGCCACTGTTCGTGTACTTGTACTTGGCTGCGCCGCTACTACATCCAGAATGGCTTCTGCAACAACTACTGATTCGTCCTTTTTTGCACGACCTGCATTCGACCGGGAAGCGAGAAATGATCCCGTCTCACACAACTGTCTGTGCAAGCGCTCGAAAGTTTTGCGGTTAGGCAACCGCCTGTTAGGAAATCGCTCTCCGTACATTCGTTGTGCCTCTGCACCATTTCCATCTGCCGCTCCGTAAATTAAATGCATCTCAGCCTTTTCCTTATTCGTGAAGGGCACCATCTTCCGATTCATTACTACAGCGACTTACACTTGATTCACCGTTCAGTGGTTTTTATGCCTGAATCGTGTCGAAATTTTGCATACGTGTTCTTCTTCTTCCCCATTTGACATTTGCATACTTTCTGTTTCCTTCTTCACCCGGTGACTAGCGTCAGGAATGGAGCTTTAACGTTTGCATGAGCGACGTTTCCAACTGTGCCAGTGCCTTTATGAGTGAATTCCGACTATGCAGTCCTTGACGAAAGTTGTATTTTTGCCTCGTATCACAGCACAGAATCGTTGGGCATGGTTAAGTAGTGCAAACTGAACTATGTTCAGAAGTTGAAATTTGAACCCCCTCCCCTCGCTACTGAACCACGCTCAGCGATTCAGATTTTGAGCTGAAAATTTAAGTTTAAGTCTAAGCTTTAGAAAGCATTTAATGAGACACAAAAAATAACGGTATAAAATAGTTGTTCGTTACTCCAAAGTCTAAAGCGCCCTCTATCGGAATTTTTTGAAAATTTTCTTTAAAATTTATTTTCAAGAAAATACTGACATAAAGAATAATTTTAGCAAAACGCGGCAGTAGTTAGAGCCTAATCTACGACACAAAGATCGGGAATAACTGATTTTTGTTCTGGGGGGGAGAAGGGTTTCAAATTTCAAATTTCAGTTTACGCTACTTAACTACTCGTTAGGACTCAGATTTTTAGATCAAAATTTAAGTTTAAGTCTAAGCTTTCGAAATCATTTAAAGAAATACAAAAAATAACGTTAAAAAATAGTTGTTTGTTACTCCAAAGTCTAAAGCGCCCCCTATCGGCATTTTTTGAAATTGAACTTTAAAATTTTATTTCAAGAAAATACTGGCATAAAGAAAATTTTTTGCAAAAACCGCAAACGAATCGACCAATTTTTCCATGTTTTATAATCATTTGAAATTTCGGACCCTAAACTTTAATGCCCCCTATCTCCTTGGGAATACGTCTGGGACCCTTAGTCTCCTATTTAATATTATTTGTCTTTAAGTGTACTATAACCCCTTAAAGTTCTGCCCATCTTTTATGAATCACCCTGTATATATATATATATATATATATATATATATATAACCATCCACAAGATTTGCTCGTATTAGAATATATGATATGTAAACGGTTCCCGATTGACAACAGGGTTATAATTCGCTTTAACAGTTAGTTCTAATCACACAGATTTTATTTATGCTCAATCATATAAACTGAAAAATAATAATTCAATTTTCTATTCGAATCCCTAGCATTACAAGAAGCCATAAAATGGTCAGTCTGCAACCATATAGATAAAGTCTCTATATACACAGACAGTCATTTTGCCACCAGTCCAAACTATAAAACAAATAAAACACGAATCCTTAATTGTCAAAATTCTTCAACAGGGGGAAACAAACCAACATAAAAAACCCTAATAATTTGGTTTAACCCATTTGCATATAAAACGTGCAGTTCACGAATTTTTTTTTTCAGATATTTTGAATTCATACCAGAAATTCTGAATTTTTATTTTTATTTTATTTAATGATGTTTCGTGATTGCATCAAGTAAAAATATTTCTTTTGGAACTTCCGGCATGGACTCGGAATTTCTGAAATAAAAAAAAAAATCTTGAAATACATCCGCTTCGGATGCAAATAGGTTAAAGGTTATTCCAGAGATTTTGGCAACGAGAAGTCTGATATGTTTGCAATGCATGATATAATAAATATGATTAACAATATTATTTATTATGAAACAATTCCTTTACAATTTCATATCTCAAAAGCATCATATAAGAAAAAAAAATAAATGATTGACAGACAATCAGACATCTGTCAGTTACTGGAAAAACCACTTATAACTACATAATAGTAGCCTCTACGAACTTCTTCTAAACAGGCAGAATTATAATTTCTTGCATGGTAGTTTCCTACCTTTCTATTTAAAATACATAAATTAAAGTCACACGTGATGGGAATGTGGCTCCGTAACTCACCCTTTACACTACATTTTTTAAAATGGTCCACGGATGCCATATAGTGTCCATTGTAATCCATGTGTATCCCAAGAACAAAAATGTGTTATAATCATTACAAAAGTACTAATATTAGCCGAGAGATTAACAGGCAATTATAATATCTTAAATACTCATTATTCCTTTATTAGATAACTCATTTTATACATAAAATAATGTAATTTATGCGTCTTTATTGTTTCATCAATATTTGACTTTTATCTTCATTTGAAAACAACCTAATTATGTTTTTTTTTTTTTTTTTTTTTTTTTTTTTTTTGTAAATGATTAGTCACTTTAAATTTACTGTCACAGTTATGGATCATCTTTTATTAATTATTATATTTACAATCATATATTATGTATTTGCAAAGGAATTTATATTTATTTTTACATCATTATATTTTCTATAAATCCAGAAGTTTTACATAATTCTAGAAGAAATCATGCTCATATTGTAAAGTATGTGCAGTAGAGCTATGCATAAAAAGGAAGAGACAGATAATTTAGTGTCCACCAGTTACGAGTGAAGTAATTGAGAATGTTGTCACAAGATAGCGGTTCCTGTTTGTTTACATCGGATCAACAAGGATTTATTACTGCTGTGGAGAATTCCACCAGTAAATATGAATGGAAATTTTCGTGTTATTTAATCGTTTTATTCATGCAAAATATCTTCCAAATATAAGGGGAAAAAATGTCAAGTCGTTTTTACTTGTGGAAGTTTGCCCCGGCGGTATTATAATCCCTTTCATTGATATTTACAGGAGGAATCCATATATTTAAAGCTGTTTGGTAATTCTGTCAAATCAAATATTCCATCGAAATTCGACAGAATACGCATGCGTCAAAAAATCACCCGCCATTGAGGTGAGGGTCTATGACTGTCTCTACAAACGTGTTTGGGATCGTATCATCTGTTGTTTTTTTCTGTTGTCACGTTGCGTTAAACCTAGGAAGATATTTATCTAGAACTCACTGTGGAGTGTTTAGAAGGTATTTATTTTATTTATTTATTTTATTTATTGTAATTTGTATGAATACTTAGGATGTCCATTTCGGATTTACTGTTTAAAAATGAATTTAGGCTCATACGTTGGCGAAATCCCGATGGAAATTTTTTTTTTAGATCTCTATCATTTTGTTTATATAGTACAGAAAATAATTATTCAAACGTGTAGAACACGTAATACAAAATTGGACCACTTATGGTCTGTTTATTATCGGGAATGAATCTTATGGTGTTCGATTGATAATGAAAACGATTATGTAAATATAATGTCAAAAGACAGTACGCACGGTAGTAATATTTTTATTATTATGTGTTCGAAAAAAGCAGAATCCTAGCATCTGAATATAAGTTATAAAATAAACAGAAATATATTATCTCTATTCGATTTAGAAGTTTTGTCATTACATAAGTGGGCTATTTTATTTGTAAAGAGTATGTATGCATTATATTGTTTGTATGTATAGAAATCTTTAGAATGTTTTGATTTGCAAACTCTTAATATTTGAATAATGTTTACATTATATTTGTTTGTATGTATACAAACAATATATGTATACAAAGAAGTATATATACAAACAATGTATAATGTATCATGTAACAATATTAATATTTACATTGTATTGTTTGTATGTATACAAATCTTGAATGTTTTAAATAGGCAAATTTGTAATGTTTTTTCTGTTACTTTTTTTAAATGTCAAAAAAAGATAAATTTTCAAACTTGGTATAAAAAACTTAGGTACTTTTCTCTATTATCCCATTGACCACTTTTCATAACAAAACAGAAATATATTATCTCTATTCGATTTAAAAGTTTTGTCATTACATAAGTGGGCTATTTTATTTGTAAAGAGTATGTATGCATTATATTGTTTGTATGTATACAAATCTTTAGAATGTTTTGATTTGCAAACTCTTAATATTTGAATAATGTTTACATTATATTTGTTTGTATGTATACAAACAATATATGTAGACAAAGAAGTATATATGCAAACAATGTATATAATGTATCATGTAACAATATTAATATTTACATTATATTGTTTGTATATATACAAATCTTGAATGTTTTAAATGGGCAAATTTGTAATGTTTTTTATGTTATTTTTTTTAAATGTCAAAAAAAGATAAATTTTCAAACTTGGTATAAAAAACTTGAGTTCTTCTCTATTATCCCATCGACCACTTTTCATAACAAAATACTATCGCCAAACTGTATGATTAAATGCCAAAAATGCAGTCCCATTTACTTGATGTCGAAAACATTATACGTGTTTTTTATGTCATCAAGTGGTTTTTAATTCAACATCTGCGTGTATTTTTCATTATGTTTATTTGATTTATTAGTTATTTCATTAATTAAAATAACAATTGTATCCTTAAATTCTTATATTTTATTTATTTATTTTGATATTCCAATGACAACGTTCTCCCATTTATTTGGCGATAGTTTTTTTTTATGAAAAGTGGTCGATGAGATAATAGAGAAGTACCAAAACTTAATTACGTATATGAGTATATTCTTTGTCAGTATTAATCATTACTCGATATTTTAAAACTGCATCATTTTTGTAGAATTATATTAATTTAAACAATGCTTCTATTGAAGTGTGAAGAACCATATACCTCTATGAAGAACCATATATTTACATAATTGCCTTCATTAGCAATCGGAACACCATAAGATTCATCCCCGATAATAAACGGACTATAAGTGGTCCAATTTTGTATTACGTGCTCTACGATATTTTTACATACATTTGAATAATCATTTTCTGTACTATATAAACAAAATGATAGAGATCTAAAAAGACAATTTCCATCGGGATTGATTTCACGAACGTTAAAAGAGCCTAAATTCATTTTTAAACAGTAAATCCGAAATGGACACCTAAGTATTCATACAAATTATAATAAATGAAATAAATAAATACATTCTAAACACTCCACAGTGAGTTCTATATAAATACCTTCCTAGGTTTAACGCAAAGTGCAAGAAAAAGCAACAGGAGATGATCCCAAACACGTTTCTAGAGACCGTAATAGACCTTCACCTCATTGGCCGGTCCTACCGGAAGATTTTTTTTACGCATGCGTATTGGGTCGAATATTGTTGAAACATTTGACAAAATAAGCAAACTGCTTCCACCTAGGTATTTATACACAATACAACAAATAAAATAAATGCCTTCAAAACCCATCAGCGTGCAAGACAATTTTTTTACCGGAAACCGTTTGATGAATTTCATTATTTTTCCGTTATCGATTGACAAATTTTACGATTTTACCGCTAACGATTGCTGAATTTCACAATTTATCGACTATTGATTAACGAATTTCATGATTTTTTCCATGAACATTTGTCGAATTGCACAAAAAAAATTAAGAATATCGTCAAATTGTCTCGGGTAAAAAAATTTTGAATATTGTCAAATGCCATCGAGAAAAAAGTCTCTTTGTCAAATGATTTTGAAGAAAAAATCGGGAAATTTACAAAATGGTTTCGGAAAAAACTTCACCAAATGGTTTCAAAATTCTTTGAGTGACAGCGGGAAAAAAAATTTCATTTTACATTCAATCATCGCAATTGGCGAGTGTGACTAAGTTTAGCCAGTGGTGGGAATAACATCAATCACCAATTTCCAGTATTACTCGCCGATTGGTGAATGTTAATTTTGTCTTATATCACAAACTGTATTTACATATACTACTAGATATAATGATTATGAACCATGATTTTTCTGTTATTGGGCGAGATTCATGTTTTTTCAGCAATTCTTTGACGAAATTAGTGTTTTTTTAGCGATCCTTTGAAGAATTTCGCATTTTTCTCACGATCCTTAACGAAATTCGCATTTTCCAGCAATTCTTTGATAAAATACATTTTATTCCGCAATTTTTAGACGAAATTTAGTAAAAAAGCGTGATCTTTTGGTGAAATTTCCTTTTTTGCGATTCTTTGACAAAATTTGCTTATCTTTCGCGATCCTTTTGCATAATTACGTTTTTTCTGTAGTTTTTTAACAAAAGTCATGTTTTCCCATGATCCTTTGATAAAGTAGTGTTTTTTCCTCAATCATTTGACAAAATCTGTTATTTTCCCCCCGCGAAGATTGGTTAGATGTTTTTAGTCTGCAGGTGACCTAAAAAGTCTGTGACGCCCGTTGCTGCATCGCACACATTCTTCCATGGGGCATCGAACGAAGTAAATTCAACCTAAAGAATCATTGTTTCATTCCTGACATTTCTCGAAAGAAACAACGTTCAACTCATTGACTGAATTGTAAAGGGCAAAATGTGTCAATTAGCAGAAAGTGCGCAATTTGTTCGTTCATGGAAAAAATCGTGAAATTCGTTAACCGATAGTCGATAAAATTCGGAATTCGTCAATCGATAGCGGAAGAAGTGCAAAATTCATTAATCGACACAGTGGAAAAATCGCAAAATTCATCAACTGGTTTCGGGAGAAAATTTTTTCGAATATCGTCGAATGGCTTCGAGAAAAAAATTCACAATCTGCCAATTTCGGGGATGAAATTTGCCAAATGGTTTCAAAATATGTCGCGCGACAGCAGAGAAAAAAATCTTTTTCCATTCAATCATCGCAATTGGTGAGTGTGACTATTATGTTTGACCAGTGGTGGCAACAAAGTCCATTGCTAAATTTTCAGTATTACTCGCTGTTTGGCAAGTGCTAATTTTGTCCTATACTTCAAAACCCTTTTGATCATCACATCAGTGTGCAGGACAATTTTTTTTACGGGAGACCATTTGATGAATTTCGTGATTTTTCCGTTATCGATTGACCAATTTTACTGCTATTGATTGTTGAATTTTATAATTTATCAACTATTGATTAGCGAATTTCATGATTTTTTCCATGAACGTTTGACGAATTACGCAAAAAAAAATAAGAATATCGTTAAATTGTCTTGGGTAAAAAAAAATTTAATATTGTCAAATGTCTTCGAGAAAAAAGTTGCAAGTTGAAACGGCTGTGACCTCTTTTTCATGTTATGCATCTCCGGTGTCCATCCCCCCACTCCCCCCGCAAGTGGGACACTTTTCTAAATTTTGCACACACCCCTCATGTGATATATTGGTGGAAAAGTCTTTGACCACTTATTCATGTTATGCATCTCCGGGGTCCATCCCGCCCCCCGGAGGGGGGGCGCTTTTAAAAATTTTGTTGACACCCCTCATGTCATACATTGTTGGAAAGGTCTGTGACTGCTTAATCATATTATGCATCTCCGGTGTCCATCTCCTCACTTTGCCTCCCCCCCCCCCAAAGGGTACTTTCTAAATTTTGCACATTACCCTCATGTTATATATCATTGGAAAGGTCTGTGACCACTTAATCATTTTATGCATCTCCAATGTCCATCTCCCCACTTTGCCCCCCCACTCCCCCAAGGGTACTTCTCTAAATTTTGCACACAACCCTCATGTTATATATCATTGGAAAGGTCTGTGACCACTTAATCATATTATGCATCTCCAATGTCCATCTCCCCACTTTGCCCCCCCACCCCCCTAAGGGATACTTTTCTAAATTTTGTTGACACCCCTCATGTCATATATCATTGGAAAGGTCTGTGACCACTTAATCATATTATGCATCTCCGATGCCCATCTCCCCACTCCCCCCCCCGAAGGGGTACTTTCTAAATTTTGCACATTACTCTCATGTTATATATCATTGGAAAGGTCTGTGACCACTTAATCATTTTATGCATCTCCAATGTCCATCTCCCCACTTTGCCCCCCACTCCCCAAGGGATACTTTTCTAAATTTTGTTGACACCCCTCATTTCATATATTGTTGGAAAGGTCTGTAACTGCTTAATCATATTATGCATCTCAGATGTCCATCTCCCCACTTTGCCCCCTCCCGTAAAAGGGTACTTTCTAAATTTTGCACATTACCCTCATGTTATATATCATTGGAAAGGTCTGTAACTGCTTTATCATATTATGCATCTCCGATGTCCTTCTCCCCACTTTGCCCCCACCAAAGGGTACTTTCTAAATTTTGCACATTACCCTCATGTTATATATCATTGGAAAGGTCTGTCACCACTTAATCATATTATGCATCTCCCATGTCCATCCCCCCACTTTGACCCCCCAAGGGTGTACTTTTCTAAATTTTGCACACACCCCTCATGTGATATATCGATGGAAAAGTCTGTGACCACTTAATCATATTATGCTCCCCACTATGAAATTTGTCAAGTTAAAGCAACTATAAATTTTACTTTTATGGTATTATCATGTTGTTTGCCGTCAAATTTTGACGGGTTCCATCTAGTCATTATGAAGTCTAAATTTAGTGGAACTGCAGAGCCTGACTACCATCTGGGCAAACTACCACCAGTAAAAACATATAGTCTTGCCTTAATTATGATAGAAATTCTGCATTAATAAGGCGTTTAAATAAGAAGAAAATTTTTATTCAAATTTATAGGTGGAAATTTGCCCCGGTGGTGACCAGTCCCCGCAGCACCGGTTACAGTTTAAGCTTCACCATTTTAATGATATGAAAATTCCTCTTTTTTCGTAATTCCATGGTATCTACAAAAAAAATGTATCCGGTTTAAATTACAAAAAATAATGTAGAAAACTAATGTAAAAAATCCCTCACGGCTCGGCCTACAGGCACAGGTAGATTTCGAAGACGCAAACCGTGGGGCGCCTGTTTATTAAGAATTGCAGAAGAAAGACCTATTTGCCATGATGCGGCAGTTGGGACCGCACCCTTCAAAATATACATGTGCCTCTAAGCGGAGCCAGCAGATATTTTTTTTTTGTTTTTAATTTTGTTTTTGCTGTAAGAGTTGATCCTATAAAAAAGTCAATATAAAAGTGGTAGATAATATTAAGAATATTTATAATAAATTTAAGTGCATTTGATATCTTGTGAATGGACGAAGTTATGAATTTTTTTCTTCTCAAACCACTATTCCCCCCCTGCCTTGGGGGCATTTTTAATGAAATCAAAAATCGGCCATACATAAATTTTTGGCCCTTTTCCTAGAAGTACATATATAACTTTAAACGGATTCGATAAGTATCATAATTAGGAAGTTATGGGTTTTATTCTGTTTTTACAAAATCCCCCCTCCATTTCCCCCCCCCCTTTAGTTCGAGTTTTCGCATTAACGAACTTGACCGAGATTTTATGCCCCTTGATTTTATATATCAGTTTGGAAAAGATTTGTGCAGAATTATGGAAGTTATCGTGTCCATAAAAAAGTGATATAGATAGATAGATAGATAGAAAGAAAGGTAGATAGATATATAAAGTTTTGAACTGAGGGGTGTTTTTGGGTTCTAGGTGTCATGATCGGTGTAGATCTGCAGAAAATTTTCAAAAATTCCAATTTAGGAGAGAATGTTATAGGTAGTATTTCTTACGGAATCTACCTAAAAATATGTAGTCATAGCAATATAATAAATTATAACACCTTGTAATAATATATTACTTTTAAATGCTAAAGGGGTAAAATTAACAACATAATATAAATTAAAAGAACTTTTATTAGTTGTTTTACATGTTTCGACTCTTTCTAAGTCATTTTCAAAAACAAAACGAGAATATTCTAAAGCTGCACGGGCTTTGAAGTTATTATTTTCATGTACTTTTTTAAAAATTACGCACGTTATCTGTTATTTTTTACTTGGTTGTTTATTTTCATATCTTTGACCATAGAGTAACTCTAGCCACAGTTTCGGTAAATTAAAAGATGCCGCATCGTTACCTATTGTATTTTTGCGCGTGAGTATCTGTATGGTTTCTCTTATTATAGATGGATAATATAGACTGGAGGGAAATATTATTTTACTTTCATTGAAATTTATTTGGATGCTTCCATGGTTTGGATGAACCATCCAAATAAATTCCAATGAAAGTAAAATAATATTTCCCTCCAGTCTATATTATCCATCCATAATAAGAGAAACCATAGAGATACTCACGCGCAAAAATACAATATGTAACGATGCGGCATCTTTTAATTTACCGAAACTGTGGCTAGAGTTACTCCATGGTCAAAGATATGAAAATAAACAACTAAGTAAAAAATAATAGATAACGTGCGTAATTTTTAAAAAAGTACATGAAAATAATAACTTCAAAGCCCGTGCAGCTTTAGAATATTCTCATTTTGTTTTTGAAAAGAACTCAGAAAGAGTCAAAACATGTAAAACAACTAATAAAAGTTATTTTAATTTAAATTATGTTGTTAATTTTACACCTTTAGCATTTAAAAGTAATATATGTAGTCATAGTTTGCAATTGTATTAAGTTGTATATACTCTGTTACCTTTTTGAATTTTTCATTAATCCTTTGACTACAGATCGAGATATATACGTCCCAGTGGACTATTTTTTTAAATTTTATTTGAACCACTTTTAAAAAAATAATATTTTCTATGTGGTTGTAATAAATAGCATATTTTTAAACGTAACCTACCATAAAGAAAAAATTTGGAAGTTGTGGTACGATTGAATATAAAAATAGTCACCAGTCCTGGCCCATACTCATAAGGTTCAGCGAGGGACTTCCCTGCATGGTATTTTCCAGGATCTCTCGCTTGTAAAAGAAATGATCGTTCTTTTCGTTTTTTCGTTTTTTTCTTTTTGCTTATATGTGTATCGTACGCCTCAGGAGATTTGAATACTAGAATATTTGAAAAAGTAAGTGTCGCCATACTTAAAAAACATATGTTCTTCTTTAAGAAAGGCAAATGTTTTTTAAATAAAAACAACGGTATTCAAGCACCTTAAGGCGTACGAACACCGTGATAGTACTTGGCTCTTTATCCCTTTGAGGGGCGGTGGTATATATTATATACCACCTAATTTTAATCCAATTCAAACCAGAAACTTCTAGTTAAATTTTACCTTTTTAACTTTGACGACAAAAAGTTGAAAAACTGCTTATTCTTATTTTGAACTAAATTCTTTCCTAAATTCCGGTGGGAATTCAACGTTACAGGAGCTCAAGTGCTTGCCCCTGAAAGGGTTATTCTGAGACTTTTAGGGATCTAAGGTCCTAGCTAAAACATCTGGTTTGTCGTTTAGGTGGTAATTGAAGTTCTAGCTTGAACTTATTAACGAATCCAACGTAAACTACAAAATTTAAGCATTGTAGTCAGCATATATTTAACTAATCAATATATATATATATATAATAAAACTAAATTTACGTACGATTCCTCAGAAGTAGAATCCCCTGAATTCCTGTAATCATTACGTACTTAAGTACATGTAAAAATGAGGTAAACATTGGTTTTTTTTTTTCGATAGGATTTTAGATATTGACATACTATAAGTTTTTACATGATTGTTAGAATCCATGGAAGCACTGTTATCATTGCGGATTTAGCCCTTTAATCTTCACGCCCGATAAGCATAGACTACTTTTTAACACTTTCCAACCTAGTTGAAAAGTGTTTATGACTTCGGTTTGTCTGGCCGTTTGCCGTCTGGCCGTCTGCCGTCTGGCCGTGCTCTAACTCCCGTAAATAGGCTCGGATTGCCCTGCAATTTTTATATGTTATAATCGTTATCTATAGCATGTTCCCTATTTCAACGGAAGCGTGTAGCACTTATAGTTTTTTTACAGGGACACTCAAAAGAATTCCGTTACATTGCGGTCTATGGGGAAAAATCATTTGCGGTTTATTTAAATAATGTTTCACTATTTTAAACGCATTGAAATTTATATATATCACTAAGGTGCATTAGAAGAAGCTTAATATGGAATAGGGTGTGCATAGCACTTATACTTACTTTACAGGGACAGTCAAAAGAATTCCGTTACATTACGTCTATGGAGAAAAATCGTCTGCGGTTTATTTAAATAATGTTTCCCTATTTTAAACGCATTGAAATTTATATAAGGTTCATTACAAGAGACTTACTACAGAATATTGTGTGTATAGCAGTCATCGTTCATTTACAGGGACACACAAAAGAATTCTCTACTGTATGTTAACAATAATTCCTGGAAGTGCGTTTTAAGTTACTGAACGCGATTTTAATTTTAAATCGCTTTATGTATATTACGTGGAGTGTACAAATTCTGTAGATCCTATACAGGGAAGCACAAAAGTTCGGGAACACATTTCCGTATTATTTAACTCCAGACGGAGAATTTTAAACTGTGCTACGTGTTTCCTAACTGAACTAAAATTTAGCATCCTATGTAGTATATATACAAATCTATAGATCCTATACAGGGCTGAATAAAAGTATTCGGATTACTTAGATGTTATCTTTTAGCTTATTAAAGAGTATGATTCGTAAAATTATTTTGGAAGCGTTGGAAAGTGTTACATAATCTATGCTTGACACATGATTTTTCGTTCTTGTTTTAAATTCAGATTGTTTGGTTGTCACCAATTTTTTTAAGTAGAAAATATTGGATTACTTAATGGCAGATAAAATAATGCGAGCATAAAGCCAATTACACTATTTTAAAAATTGGTGGATCAAACAATCTGAATTTTAAAAAAGTAGCTTGCACTGCCCGTGAATGTATCGGGAGCGACGATTAAGGGGTTAAATACATGTAGGAATGACGTAATGATTTATTTTGATATCGATAGGATTTTAGATAGTGACATAGTATAAGTTTTTACATGGTTGCTGCAAAAAAACACTCATATTTTAATTAAACAAACTGATTTGTTATAGCTTATTAATATGCATACAATAATTTATGAAACAATTGAGTGGACAACAATTACTCCAATATGAATTGAGTAGTATGTGAAGTATATGTGATATTAACGAAATGTCATGTATCGTGAAAAATAAAATGAAGTTCTTTCTCCAATTATTTCAAATTCAAATAATTAAATAAAAAAGTAGTATCGAAATGTGAGAATTAGTCAAGCAACAGTATATAGAATCAATAAATTTGTCTGAAAATCTTGGTCCGAAAAAAATGTCAAGAATATTGATCACGTCGCCAACTTTAATTAATTGTTAATTTTGTTTCAGTTTATATACAATATGCATTTTTTCTGTGCTGATAAAACACTCAAGAAGCAGAACAAACATTTATTTTAGCAGTTAAAAGAATAAGAAAACATAGAAGTTTGGTAATAGCCTGGGGGCAGGGTTGTGCAAAATTTTAATTAGATTAACTATTGAAAACTAAAGATTAAAAGTTTAGTCATGACTAAAGATTGACCATTGAACTTTATCCTCAATCTTTAGTCATGATTAAACTTTTAATCGTTAGTTTTCAATAATTAATCTAATTAAAATTTTGCACCACCCTGCCTGGGAGAACATTATAGTCCAGGAAGAGCTTGATTATTATTGGGTCAAATTTCCACCAGTATTTCTAAATAGTAATTTTAGCCTTATATATATATATATAGCAGAAATTCTGAGTTTAAAAAAGCTACGTTTACTATTAAAATTGTGGAAGTTCGTCCTTGTGGTAATCAGGCTCTGGTTCCAAAAAATCCATTTTAGGTATACTTGTTAAGTAACTTGGAATTCATTCTCAAAATCAGGTCTCGCAGTGAACCTTTTTACAATAAACAAAAATTTTCGTAATCTACTATATATATAAAACACAAACGGAAACTTCGTTCCGTTCCTTTATAACTCGAGTTCTGCTGAATGGAATTTGATGGAACTTGCACTGTTGGATAGATAATTTTTCAGGGAAAGTTTTAGTATATAACACCTAGTTCTACGTATATTAGTTATAGAATTATGATAGAAAGTTCTGTTATTTTGGACAATAAGGTTACCATAGGTCATTTGTTTGGCGACCATTATCGTTGGCGATAGAATTGAAACGGCTATATCAGAAATAAATGCAAACACATAGAAAAAAAATTCCTGCCCCCCCCCCCCCGCAAAACAACTGTTTTAATGAGGGATAATATTATAAAGCGAAACTTTAATTTAAACCCCAAAGAAATGTTTGTAATGCTTAAAAATATTTGAAATGCATAAGATTAGAATTAAATCAATATTTGGCGATTTATCGTTTGCGTCAGGTTAACAAAAATGCAACTAATAATTTGATTAGATAAAATATAAGTGACATTTTTTTCTTTCTGTTAATTTTTTTTATATAACTCCCCTATCATGTGACTTACAGGAGGAAGTTTTCACCAAACATATGATTTTTATAGCCTCGAACTCAGATCAGCGAATATTGTCTATTCTTTTATTTATTTATTTATTTTAATATATCGCTAATTTCACTTATAGAAATATTCACTGCGTCAAAAGTTAGGAAATAAAGAATTATTCGGTACTTTTCGGTTAGCCGGGCGCCAGTGATATATGTACATACATAAATATACATGTAATATACACACACACACATATATATATATATATATATATATATATTCATACATATATGTGTATATATATATGTGTATGTATATACATGTATATGTAGATATATGTATATATATATGTGTGTGTATATGTACATGTATATATATCACTGGCGCCCGGCTAACCGAAAAGTACCGAATATTCTTAAGGAGATGTGTGCATTTATGCGTTATTACTATCACAAAAGGCGACATTTTGCAATAAAAATTGCTTACTGAAATAAATTTTCTATGCTCTTTTTGATTCGTCATTTCTTTTTAGTTTTTTCTGCATATCTCTCCTTCTTCCAGGAAGGTTTTTGAAAGATATTGGACTAATCGCCCGTATTCCGGCCACCTGCCAGTTGTTATTTTTTCCATATTGTTGGATGTTTTGTTTTTGTTTGAAGGTTACTCTGGACGACGATTCAGATTACAGAAGATTAGACAATTTTTGAAATTAGCGATTGCTAAATTTATATATTTTTTTTCATTATGAAGCAAAGTTTTACCAAAAAAGCGATGCTTCTAATGTACAGAAAAACTTCTTAATGCAAATGGTGGCGAATGGAATAAATAATATTTGTCGATTTATCATTTCAGCCTGGATAAGAAACACGAGTACCTGAAGTTTTTATTAGATAACTTTTCGATCATTATAAAGCATTTTCGACTTACATGCAGACCTAGCAGCTAAACATAGTGACAAATGAATCTTTTTCTGCGAGTTATTGTACTCTTTACAGAAATGCAAAGAAAATCTTCGGTTTAAGTAGTCATCAAAAAGATTATGACTAAACATTTTGCATAACTAACTTTATCATTGTCACTTTTATTTAAGGCATGGAATTTTTTCAATGAAAGATCTATAATTGAATTAACAGCAATTTGACAGTTGAATTTGAATGGAAGCTATGTTCCATCATTATTTAATGGAACATAGTTTCGTGCGTAAATAACTTCGTTTTGTAACTAACTCTGGTACATTAATAACCATATCGTTACCATCACTTCTAATGTTTGACGTCAAACTTGAATATTGAAAAGATTATGGAAGATTTTATTGGATGCAAACTAGAGGTTTATTCTTCTACCAGAGTTAATCATCGGGTTTTTTTTCAGGTTAATGGTTACACGAATGCAACTGTTCTAAAAAAAGGAAAGACAGTGAAAAGGCCGTCATTTTAATTTTATTCAAACTATTCAGCTTTAAAAATGCACTTTTTATGGTTCACCATTTTGTTTTAAATATGAAAGTTAAACTTTGTTTTTTATGTGCAAACATTTATTACATTTTTGACTGTATTTACTTTGCCGGAATCGAAAGATGAAAAACCGTAGTAGACATGTCAGAAGAGGACGTATATTACGAAATATAACGTAACGTAGAGTGAGATTGTACTTATGTTACCAGAACCTCACATAGAGAAAGAGGGACGGAGTTCAAGAACTTACAGACGAAAATGAATCACCCGAAAATCAATCACCCGATTGAACTTAAGTTCAATAGTCAATCTATGCAATCATTGTAATGCTCTCTTTTTTAGCAGTATGTTGACTAGGGAACATTTTAGTTCCTGTTGTCATAATCTCATATTGGCCTCATTTCCCTACCAAACTCTACTATAAATAAATAGCTAAATGAGTTGTTTCTTATTAGCCCAAATTTTGTCAAATGTATGATATAATATATAGCAATGTCGTTCGCATCGTTTACAGCAATATTGAAGGAAAAACCAGGTGAACGTCTCTATTGCTTTAAAATACATGCTCAAATCCATTAATATAATTCGTTTGAAAATTTTGACTAGGGTAGCATCCGTAGGTGAAGATCCATATTCCTTTAAAATACAAAGCCATTTCGTTTTATTTAAGGTACATTTAGAAAAATGGCCCAGCGCAGCGGGCGTAGCATGCTAGTTGGTTTAATAAAACATTTGCATTAGTAATATAATACGAAGATTTTTTTTAAATAGTGGTATTTAAATGAAGAAGAGCCCTTCAAAATGTATATTTTTCTATATTGAAATACTTGCTATTTTAAAAAGTTCATTTTAATACTTAAAGAAAAATTACATTAACAGAATTAACAAAATTCTGTATTAATAACTTAATTAACAGTAAAACATGAGCAATAAAAGCCACTTCAAAACTACAAAATAATACTTTTAATCGAAAAACAGAATATATTATAAGATGTTACTTAAAAATAAAAAAATCTTTAGCTTTTGACTTTCTCGCTCCTGATTTTTCTTTCACAAATCAGTCTTTGAATTAGCAGAAAAAAATAATACATTAAAGATTGCGATAAAAAATTAATTTATGACATAAATGAAGCCTGGATGTTTTAAAGACATGACTCAAAATAAAATTTAGTCGAAAGCATTTCCTAAAACTCTGAGTTTTATCATGTAATTTAGGAGCCTTATATGAGTGTCAGGGGAGCGAGTGGGTTAAGGCAGAATAGAATGTAAACTAGTTAACCAAACATATTTTTTAAAGTAAACGAAAAAACATATGAACAAATTTCACAGAAAGACTACACCGCAAAACAAAAAAATATAATATCGAAACAATAGTTCAATCTTTTATTGTAATGCATTATTCGTCACAAATACATTCCAGGAAAACTAATAGTAAACGCAGGTTTCGCACATCTTACTACAGAATTTTTGTTGCCTTATTTAATCCCAGAAAAAGTTATAAATTCCACAATTAAATATGGTGATTACAAATTCATTAGCTGAAATATTAAATAGAAATTTTCTAACTTGGAATGGTGGTGCCAGACTTCTTGAAAATTCCAAGGCCCATAGATGCCAACATCTCTTAATTAATCCATCTCTTAATCCAAGGGAAACATGTTTTCAACCGGAAATTTTATTTAAACAAATATTTTAAATCGAAATCTTATAAGTAAAAACACAGTGATGATTTCACAAGCTGGTGTACTCAATGGCGCGTTCAATTTAATGAACAAAAAAACAGCTCCTATCTGTTATATCATCGTCTACTGCACGTAAAAATAAGATATTGGCATCAGCGAGATTTAAAATCAATGTTGTATTAGAGTCCTGCATCGAGTCGGGTAATTTAAGTTTACCAGAACCCGAGCCGATCCAAACCGCTGGCAATATATATTTTTTATTATGTGTCGGGGGTTGAGTAGATATTATTCTATTTGAGTTTGGTTCAGTTTCGGGTTGGTTCAGTTTTGAGAAGTAATCCGTTGTTCTAAAGAAAATATACAATAACGGTTGAGATGAAAAGCTATATATTTAAATATAAATGAATATATGTATGTTCGTTGTTCTAGGAAAGAGATAAAACTGATATTTGAGATATAGTTTCAGAGTATTCTTTCATAATTGCAATCAAACATGAATTAATTTTCTTTAATTTCGGGTTTCATGTCGGTATTAGTTTGACTTTGAATAGGTCTTTTGGGTTCATATCGGGTAAAACCCGGTCCTGCATGATAAAAATAGAGGGTTGCCACTGAAACACGGAAGCATAAAACAGTCCACTGAAGTCGGCTTTATTTTTCTGTTAAATTTTATGTAGAAGAGAACAGACCGTGGAATTCGTGGAGAATCACCAAATTTGGTTACATAATTTTCGGTTACATAATATTTTCTTATTTTTGTTAATAGCGAGTAATGTTATCTAAAATTAATAATTAATAAATACGTATGTTAAAGGGTTGCTCCTATAGAAGTTAATATAAATTGTCGTGTAAGCGTGAACATTCCAGAAGGTGATACGTAAACAATATTTTTTCTATTCTTTTTGTATAGAAGAAAACGTTTCGAGAAATTCGTGGAGCGTCACGAAATTTGGTTACATAATATTTGGCCGTTTTTCTTATTTCTGATAATATCATGTCGTGTTATTTCAAATTAATGATTAATAAATCGTACGTAAGTGTTGATCCTATGGCAGTTAATATAAACTGTCGTGTAAACGTGAACATTCCAGCCGACGATATATATACAATATATCCTTTTATTATTCCTTTTATATAGAAGAAAACGTTGGAATTACTGGAGCATTACGTGATTTTGTTACATAATATATGTTTGTTTTTCTTATTTCTGTTTATAGCGAATAGTATTATTTCAAATTAATAATTAATAAATCGTACGTAAGGGTTGCTCCTATGGCAGTTAATATAAATTGTCGTGTAAGAGTGAACATTCCAGCAGGTGATATGTAAACAATATCTTCTTTTTCTATTCTTTTTATATAAAAGAGAACGTTTAGTGGAATTCGTGGAGCATCACCAAATTTGGTTACATAATATTTGGCTGTTTTTCTTATTCCTATTAATTTATCGGGAATCATAGCACTACATATAGGAAAAAGTATGACTATTAGGAATCCACATATGCAGTTAAATATTACTTCGCTGGTATTATCTGATTTAAATACTGTTTGTGTTTGTACTAAAACTCTGTAAAACACTAGAATGATCATTTCAAGTCCATAAGAAATTATAATAAATGACGGGTATGTGAAAACTTGATTAGTTTTTTCCAATATCTTAACAATATTAAAAAACTCTTTTAAAAAATGTTGTTTTATTTTTATTGAATGATTCGCCTTTTAAATACATATTGAGTAACTTATTGTATGACTTCAGTATATTTCCCCACCTGTAAAATATGAAGCACAGTGGAAATGCTGCAATTGCAATTACAGTATTGCAGGTGTAGTATACGAGATTTCCATAAAATGCCAAAACGTAAATGATAGTCTTATCGTGGATTCCATAGCCGTATGTCCAGAAGTCTGAGATTTGAAAAGAGCCTGAGATCATAATGATGAGAGAAAATACGACAGGTGATAAAAAGACAGTCATTGTAAAATGCTTCATTAAACGAGATTGTTTAACATCTCGCATGTACAGATTTTTGTAAGTGTACAACTTACGCACAATGGTGGGAATACGTTTTTTTTCCTTATTCAAAAAATACCAGATAGTAACCATTTGAAACCAAGTATGAAAAGGTATGCGAATTCTACAATGTGTCTCAACTTATTCGTAAATAGGCGATATAAAAATGCTGAAAACCAGTGTATGCCGAAAATGGAACATAAAAGTATTACAAAGTAGGATAAATATTTTTCACGAGATTTTACATTATGATCCGAGATTCTGATGCCTAACATGCCTAGCATCTGCAATAAAATGTCATGTTCGTCCACCATTATTCTTTTATATTAAAGCTAATAAGACGGAATAAATTAATAAAGTTAAAACTAGTCATTAATTCCGTCTATGTCAATAAATATTACATTTACATAAGATTTTTATCATTTTTCACCAGATTTGTTTTTTTATGATCTAAGATTCTGATGCACTTTATCTGTTGACCATAAACCATAATATAAAATTCCTTTGCCTTTTTTCTGGTATATAAACTGATAATTAATTTTCGCTCATATTTTCTAGAATTAAATAAATTTAAATAAATTCTAACATAAAGAAAGTAAAAAAAGCTACAAATGAAAATCCATATCAAAGAAACGTTGTAATAAAATTGCATTTCGCTTCTTGAATCATCAGGAAATAGTTTCAATTTCCAAATCTTAAAATATATGCATTTGATGAATCAGATATTACTGCCAGGCTTCTTGGCATTTATTGAATACATTTCGACAAATGAAAAATGTTCTCGTTGAATTTAATATTTAATTAGAAATTTGAATTCAGAGTGTCCGCAGAAAAGTTTTGATAAAAGAACATTATTAATTTTGCTTTATATTGTACCATTTAACGATTTTTTTGGGGTAATAAAGCTTTTCCTCTTTCAACTAGTTATTCGCACTGGAAATGAATATTTGAAACGATATAAAACAAATTATATCTTCTGTTAACAATATAATTTATCCCTGTTAGATACGAATGTCTAGAAACAACTAAACTTCCTTAGCTCTTGACGCAGTGTGATTAAGGAAAAAAATACATGTTTCTATCTCAGACATGATAGACGAGACGTTTATCATCTTTTCCAAAATACAATTAGCATTCAAAAATGATCGAACAAAATATTGTGTCACTTTTTCATATGTTATTGGATTACTAAGCCTATAATTTATTTTTAAATGTTATATAGTAGATAGTTTTTTCTACATAAAGTTAGAAAAATATATACTGATATTTTCTATGCATACTTTAGTTATATTAAAAATCAATAACAATAAAAATCAACTAACCAAAATACGTATTTATAATATTTCTAAACATTTACTTTCTTCAGAATATAACCGAAATTATATCTGGATCTGAATGTAAAAGTACATTACAACAGTATTATTTTTTCAAATATATTATTCTTATTTGTCCGAAAGATAAGATAAAATCACAATATATCATTACTCTGAAAAGCGTCTCCTTTAACATGCTTAAAATGAAAATGAAAATGAAAATCAATATTGATCTTTAACATTCTATTCAAAATAGGAGAAATTCAATGACGAAAGTAAGAAAGTGGTAACTGAAAAGCGTTTAACAAAATCGGCAATCTATATTTTCTAATAAGTGTAATTCAGTAAATTTTGATAAAAATTCTTCTCGCAAATAATATCTTGAAAGTCTTTTCTGTTTCAAGGGTCAAATTGTTTTTCTCAAGTTTGTCATTAAAACGATTGCTTCAGTTGTTATATATTGAGTTGTTTAAAAAGACTGCTACGGTAAGTAAACTACATTGCTGTTAACCAAAACGATGAAGAACTATTATTATTTGTAGTTTAAGAAATTAAAAAATCCCTTGAAACCTGGATGTTTATCACTAACACAATTTGACACTTTAAATTTGCGAAAAACGATAAACTTATGTGTTTTATATGATAAAAACAGTTTGAGGTTAGGTGATAATTTTGTTATTTAATTTAATACTTGAATAAAAATCTATTTACTGTCACGCTAGTGAAACTGCAAGAAATGTAATTAAATTTTATGTGTAATATATTGCGGGTTATGAATGTTTTGATGTTTTATTGTATTTTTAGATTGAGGGGGTCCGAGGCACAAAAATATTAAAATTTTTGAAAAATATTTTATTGTATTAAATAATGCTCTGTATCTTCCCGCTTAACATGACGTTTAAATCATTTTTCTATCTTAATTAGAACATGATATATTACTTTTTATTGTTTTCATAATCTAGCTTTAAAGTAGTGGTTTTCACGAAAACGTATTTGCGTTTTACTGAAAGACGGGTTTTTGCAACAATTCTCGTCTTTAACTCATTAATGCCGGTTGGTACGAAAAGTTACCATTTAAGTGATGCGAAACTATTAAATATGAACACCAGTATCTTAGTAAAAAAAATTCATATTATCCAATGTGAAACTATCACAGATTCAATCAGTTAAAATAACAGTATGGGAAAACTGGTGTAAACTGGTATCGAAGTATTAAAATAAATGTAAAATAAATCGTCGTTAATGGGTTAAATTTTTCTAACACGTGTTTTTCAATTACTTTTCTTTATTTTTGATTCAGCAAATTTGAAAAAAAAAATATTTACTTTTAAAAGTATGATTTTTTAAAATAAGTTACATCATATTTTAAATTTTTTTTAATTTAAATATTTTAAATTTTTTTAAGCATAATATTTTAAAAATGCCGAATCATAATTAACACTGATATATTTCTGTTTAATTAAATGGATTTTTTTTTTAATTTGACGAATAATATTTCGAGTTATAACGATTTTAAATTACCCCAATTAAAAAAAAAATTAAATAAAAAAAAATTATGATTAAGTTTTATGATTCGAATTCGTTTAAAAATTATATGGTTAACAATCACAAAAAAAAAAAAAAAAAACTCAAAATTTTAATTCAGCAAATAGAAATGTTTACCCTCTTAATTTATTTATTTATTTTGGTGGAATCATTTGTCTACTAAATCATTTTATGTTTGTTTTCTTTTCCTTTTTCAGGAACATTTCAATATAACATCATTAAAATTTGTCTGATTTGTAAAATTTTTTTGAATAAGTAAAGCTTGTTTAAAAGGTTTTTTCATGATGTGAACAAACATTCATTGGCATTTATTTAACCCTTTCCGGCACAGTGGTCCCACTCCGGGCACACTTAATTTTAATTCCAAACTTGCATGCGGCACCAAGAATATTTTAATAAAATTTTGCTTCTAAAATTAAAGCTTAAAATAAGGAGTTCTTATTTTCTAAAAGAGTCGTTTGTAAATTCCGGTGTCAATCAGTTATTTCTCATTTTACGAACAGAATTTGCCTGCGCCGGAAAGGGTTAAATCCAGAGGTACAAAAACAAACAGAACATAAAACAAGGACATTCGATTGAACTAGGGTTTTAATTGAGACATTGTTACAAGCAAATGATAAACGTGATAGAAAGCACATCGTAGCTGGACTGTTAGGAAATGTGTCTATAATACTCAGATTGTGTCCATAATGTACAGAAGCTAGAATACATGGCCCCAATCATACCCCGAGCTACAATGCATGTATTTATGTAAACTCACATGGAGTAGTTCAGATACTTTATGCACCATAATCTTAACATTTTTGATATAATTGCCTCATATCATTCAATTACATTTGGAGACTTCTTTAAAACTTTACTGAAAATTACTTTTCTCCCTAAAAATATCTAAATTAGAAGGAGTGAGACCAATTTGTTTAATTTTTCTTAAATCTTATTCATGTTCTAAAAAAAAGGTCCTTCTGGCCTGCACAAGAGGTACAGGTAGCCTTCCACATGCTACTACATGTCAGTTAACCCTTAACCCATTTATGCCTAGCGTCCCAATTTTGGGACGCTTTAGTAAAATGGGAAAAAGTGCATTTCACACCTGTTCTTTTTTAATAGAAATTTGGTGTCTTATTTTATCGAGGAGTCCTCGATAAAATAAGGCACTAAATTTCTATTTAAAAAAAATGGTGTAAAATGCATTCTTTCCTATTTTACTAAAGCATCGACGCCAGGCATAAATGGGTTAATAGCATGATTTTTTCTTTTACAGTTGTGTTTTTTTATACATATATTAAATATTAGACACCAGAAATTTTAAGATAGATTTTTAACTTTCTTCAGCAACATAGTTCATGGGAAATTTACTGGATTAATATTTCTATATAAACATAGTGGTGCGTAGAAGTTAATTTATTTATTAAAAGTTAAATAAAAAGTGATGGAAATGTACATCACTTTTAATTTACATCACTTACGGAATGTTCACGATTACGAACATTCCAGAAGGTGATACGTAAACAATATTTTTTCTATTCTTTTTGTATAGAAGAAAACGTTTCGAGAAATTCGTGGAGCGTCACGAAATTTGGTTACATAATATTTGGCCGTTTTTCTTATTTCTGATAATATCATGTCGTGTTATTTCAAATTAATGATTAATAAATCGTACGTAAGTGTTGATCCTATGGCAGTTAATATAAACTGTCGTGTAAACGTGAACATTCCAGCCGACGATATATATACAATATATCCTTTTATTATTCCTTTTATATAGAAGAAAACGTTGGAATTACTGGAGCATTACGTGATTTTGTTACATAATATATGTTTGTTTTTCTTATTTCTGTTTATAGCGAGTAGTATTATTTCAAATTAATAATTAATAAATCGTACGTAAGGGTTGCTCCTATGGCAGTTAATATAAATTGTCGTGTAAGAGTGAACATTCCAGCAGGTGATATGTAAACAATATCTTCTTTTTCTATTCTTTTTATATAAAAGAGAACGTTTAGTGGAATTCGTGGAGCATCACCAAATTTGGTTACATAATATTTGGCTGTTTTTCTTATTCCTATTAATTTATCGGGAATCATAGCACTACATATAGGAAAAAGTATGACTATTAGGAATCCACATATGCAGTTAAATATTACTTCGCTGGTATTATCTGATTTAAATACTGTTTGTGTTTGTACTAAAACTCTGTAAAACACTAGAATGATCATTTCAAGTCCATAAGAAATTATAATAAATGACGGGTATGTGAAAACTTGATTAGTTTTTTCCAATATCTTAACAATATTAAAAAACTCTTTTAAAAAATGTTGTTTTATTTTTATTGAATGATTCGCCTTTTAAATACATATTGAGTAACTTATTGTATGACTTCAGTATATTTCCCCACCTGTAAAATATGAAGCACAGTGGAAATGCTGCAATTGCAATTACAGTATTGCAGGTGTAGTATACGAGATTTCCATAAAATGCCAAAACGTAAATGATAGTCTTATCGTGGATTCCATAGCCGTATGTCCAGAAGTCTGAGATTTGAAAAGAGCCTGAGATCATAATGATGAGAGAAAATACGACAGGTGATAAAAAGACAGTCATTGTAAAATGCTTCATTAAACGAGATTGTTTAACATCTCGCATGTACAGATTTTTGTAAGTGTACAACTTACGCACAATGGTGGGAATACGTTTTTTTTCCTTATTCAAAAAATACCAGATAATAACCATTTGAAACCAAGTATGAAAAGGTATGCGAATTCTACAATGTGTCTCAACTTATTCGTAAATAGGCGATATAAAAATGCTGAAAACCAGTGTATGCCGAAAATGGAACATAAAAGTATTACAAAGTAGGATAAATATTTTTCACGAGATTTTACATTATGATCCGAGATTCTGATGCCTAACATGCCTAGCATCTGCAATAAAATGTCATGGTCGTCCACCATTATTCTTTTATATTAAAGCTAATAAGACGGAATAAATTAATAAAGTTAAAACTAGTCATTAATTCCGTATATGTCAATAAATATTACATTTACATAAGATTTTTATCATTTTTCACCAGATTTGTTTTTTTATGATCTAAGATTCTGATGCACTTTATCTGTTGACCATAAACCATAATATAAAATTCCTTTGCCTTTTTTCTGGTATATAAACTGATAATTAATTTTCGCTCATATTTTCTAGAATTAAATAAATTTAAATAAATTCTAACATAAAGAAAGTAAAAAAAGCTACAAATGAAAATCCATATCAAAGAAACGTTGTAATAAAATTGTATTTCGCTTCTTGAATCATCAGGAAATAGTTTCAATTTCCAAATCTTAAAATATATGCATTTGATGAATCAGATATTACTGCCAGTCTTCTTGGTATTTATTGAATACATTTCGACAAATGAAAAATGTTCTCGTTGAATTTAATATTTAATTAGAAATTTGAATTCAGAGTGTCCGCAGAAAAGTTTTGATAAAAGAACATTATTAATTTTGCTTTATATTGTACCATTTAACGATTTTTTTGGGGTAATAAAGCTTTTCCTCTTTCAACTAGTTATTCGCACTGGAAATGAATATTTGAAACGATATAAAACAAATTATATCTTCTGTTAACAATATAATTTATCCCTGTTCGATACGAATGTCTAGAAACAACTAAGCTTCCTTAGCTCTTGACGCAGTGTGATTAAGGAAAAAAATACATGTTTCTATCTCAGACATGATAGACGAGACGTTTATCATCTTTTCCAAAATACAATTAGCATTCAAAAATGATCGAACAAAATATTGTGTCACTTTTTCATATGTTATTGGATTACTAAGCCTATAATTTATTTTTAAATGTTATATAGTAGATAGTTTTTTCTACATAAAGTTAGAAAAATATATACTGATATTTTCTATGCATACTTTAGTTATATTAAAAATCAATAACAATAAAAATCAACTAACCAAAATACGTATTTATAATATTTCTAAACATTTACTTTTTTCAGAATATAACCGAAATTATATCTGGATCTGAATGTAAAAGTACATTACAACAGTATTATTTTTTCAAATATATTATTCTTATTTGTCCAAAAGATAAGATAAAATCACAATATATCATTACTCTGAAAAGCGTCTCCTTTAACATGCTTAAAATGAAAATGAAAATGAAAATCAATATTGATCTTTAACATTCTATTCAAAATAGGAGAAATTCAATGACGAAAGTAAGAAAGTGGTAACTGAAAGGCGTTTAACAAAATCGGCAATCTATATTTTCTAATAAGTGTAATTCAGTAAATTTTGATAAAAATTCTTCTCGCAAATAGTATCTTGAAAGTCTTTTCTGTTTCAAGGGTCAAATTGTTTTTCTCAAGTTTGTCATTAAAACGATTGCTTCAGTTGTTATATATTGAGTTGTTTAAAAAGACTGCTACGGTAAGTAAACTACATTGCTGTTAACCGAAACGATGAAGAACTATTATTATTTGTAGATTAAGAAATTAAAAAATCCCTTGAAACCTGGATGTTTATCACTAACACAATTTGACACTTTAAATTTGCGAAAAACGATAAACTTATGTGTTTTATATGATAAAAACAGTTTGAGGTTAGGTGATAATTTTGTTATTTAATTTAATACTTGAATAAAAATCTATTTACTGTCACGCTAGTGAAACTGCAAGAAATGTAATTAAATTTTATGTGTAATATATTGCGGGTTATGAATGTTTTGATGTTTTATTGTATTTTTAGATTGAGGGGGTCCGAGGCACAAAAATATTAAAATTTTTGAAAAATATTTTATTGTATTAAATAATGCTCTGTATCTTCCCGCTTAACATGACGTTTAAATCATTTTTCTATCTTAATTAGAACATGATATATTACTTTTTATTGTTTTCATAATCTAGCTTTAAAGTAGTGGTTTTCACGAAAACGTATTTGCGTTTTACTGAAAGACGGGTTTTTGCAACAATTCTCGTCTTTAACTCATTAATGCCGGTTGGTACGAAAAGTTACCATTTAAGTGATGCGAAACTATTAAATATGAACACCAGTATCTTAGTAAAAAAAATTCATATTATCCAATGTGAAACTATCACAGATTCAATCAGTTAAAATAACAGTATGGGAAAACTGGTGTAAACTAGTATCGAAGTATTAAAATAAATGTAAAATAAATCGTCGTTAATGGGTTAAATTTTTCTAACACGTGTTTTTCAATTACTTTTCTTTATTTTTGATTCAGCAAATTTGAAAAAAAAAATATTTACTTTTAAAAGTATGATTTTTTAAAATAAGTTACATCATATTTTAAATTTTTTTAATTTAAATATTTTAAATTTTTTTAAGCATAATATTTTAAAAATGCCGAATCATAATTAACACTGATATATTTCTGTTTAATTAAATGGATTTTTTTTTTAATTTGACGAATAATATTTCGAGTTATAACGATTTTAAATTACCCCAATTAAAAAAAAAATTAAATAAAAAAAAATTATGATTAAGTTTTATGATTCGAATTCGTTTACAAATTATATGGTTAACAATCACAAAAAAAAAAAAAAAAAAAAAAAAAAAAACTCAAAATTTTAATTCAGCAAATAGAAATGTTTACCCTCTTAATTTATTTATTTATTTTGGTGGAATCATTTGTCTACTAAATCATTTTATGTTTGTTTTCTTTTCCTTTTTCAGGAACATTTCAATATAACATCATTAAAATTTGTCAGATTTTTAAAATTTTTTTGAATAAGTAAAGCTTGTTTAAAAGGTTTTTTCATGATGTGAACAAACATTCATTGGCATTTATTTAACCCTTTCCGGCACAGTGGTCCCACTCCGGGCACACTTAATTTTAATTCCAAACTTGCATGCGGCACCAAGAATATTTTAATAAAATTTTGCTTCTAAAATTAAAGCTTAAAATAAGGAGTTCTTATTTTCTAAAAGAGTCGTTTGTAAATTCCGGTGTCAATCAGTTATTTCTCATTTTACGAACAGAATTTGCCTGCGCCGGAAAGGGTTAAATCCAGAGGTACAAAAACAAACAGAACATAAAACAAGGACATTCGATTGAACTAGGGTTTTAATTGAGACATTGTTACAAGCAAATGATAAACGTGATAGAAAGCACATTGTAGCTGGACTGTTAGGAAATGTGTCTATAATACTCAGATTGTGTCCATAATGTACAGAAGCTAGAATACATGGCCCCAATCATACCCCGAGCTACAATGCATGTATTTATGTAAACTCACATGGAGTAGTTCAGATACTTTATGCACCATAATCTTAACATTTTTGATATAATTGCCTCATATCATTCAATTACCTTTGGAGACTTCTTTAAAACTTTACTGAAAATTACTTTTCTCCCTAAAAATATCTAAATTAGAAGGAGTGAGACCAATTTGTTTAATTTTTCTTAAATCTTATTCATGTTCTAAAAAAAGGTCCTTCTGGCCTGCACCAAGAGGTACAGGTAGCCTTCCACATGCTACTACATGTCAGTTAACCCTTAACCCATTTATGCCTAGCGTCCCAATTTTGGGACGCTTTAGTAAAATGGGAAAAAGTGCATTTCACACCTGTTCTTTTTTAATAGAAATTTGGTGTCTTATTTTATCGAGGAGTCCTCGATAAAATAAGGCACTAAATTTCTATTTAAAAAAAATGGTGTAAAATGCATTCTTTCCTATTTTACTAAAGCATCGACGCCAGGCATAAATGGGTTAATAGCATGATTTTTTCTTTTACAGTTGTGTTTTTTTATACATATATTAAATATTAGACACCAGAAATTTTAAGATAGATTTTTAACTTTGTTCAGCAACATAGTTCATGGGAAATTTACTGGATTAATATTTCTATATAAACATAGTGGTGCGTAGAAGTTGATTTATTTATTAAAAGTTAAATAAAAAGTGATGGAAATTTACATCACTATGCAATTAAGGGTTAAAGCTGTGTTCTATTTATATTATTTTTGATATAATTGCCTCATATCATTCAATTACATTTGGAGACATCTTTAAAACTTTACTGCAAATTACTTTTCTCCCTAAAAATAGCTAAATTAGAAGCAGTGAGACCAATTTGTTTAATTTGTCTTAAATCTTATTTATCTCTATATATATAAAAAAACCTAACGATTTGGAAATGGACCAATGAAAATCTGCGTAGATATTCCGGGTTATTCTCATCGCTTTTTTACTAAGGACTTTTTTGAGAAGCGATTACTTTTTTTCTAGCCATCTTACGGATTCGAAAATCATACCACCAGAAGTGAAATATAACAAGCTTTCAGAAATTCAAAAAATTATCAGGGTCGGACAACAAAAGCTCAAAATATTCTTTAAAATCGAGTAAAAAATCTTTTATTGAAAAAGTAACTTTTTTATGTCTAAATCAACGCAAAGAATTATGTTTTATCTCAAATAAAAAATGTATTTGCGCGAGACTATTAAAAACAATGATGAAATTTTAAAATAATAATTAAATGATCACGTGTTGAAAGCAGAACGGGGGTTGGTGGGCGTAGCGAGCAGGGGGCAAGGCCCCCTAGTGTTCTAAAGAAAAAGGTCCTTCCGACCTGCACCAAGAGGAACAGGTAGCCTTCCACATGCTACTACATGTCAGTTAAATCTGTGTTCTATTTATATTATTTTATTATTTTATTTATTTATTAATGATTTTTTAATTTTGTTATAGAATATTAGCCGGAAACAAATGCTGAACTATTTATACTTTTTTGAAGTCAAATGGGATAATATGTAGTAAGATAGAGATAGATTTAAAAAACAATCACATGCTTGAAAATTATTTAAAAAACCATGAAAAATAAGTAAATTAAGATACAGTTTTCAAAATAAATTCATTTGAAAGAACATTTTTATTCCTATTTAACGGTGAAAAACATTTAAATTGTACTATGTTTAGAAGTTTAAAAAAATGCCGTAAAAGAAAGTATTTTTGATCAGGTGTTGCTACCATCGATATGATGTCAGTGCTACTCACGGACATGGTTTTGCTTTATAATATAGATATTAAATCAAAATTTAAATCGATATAAAAGAAGTACTCACGTAGCACGAAAATAATCACCAATAAAACTACATTTTTTCACATAGGCTCTAGTCACTGATCAACTCCCAGTAGATGGTCAATTAATAGTATATACTCTCCAATAAAGTGTTGTGAATACGGTTTTTACTACTTTCTTGGTAGTAGTTATTCACTACCTGAAACGTATGCAAATATTTTTCTTTTGCTGCAATGTATAAAGCGATATTTGTGAATGATAATGCATGGAAACATAAAGTTCGATTGGCTCAGAAATACTGTAGGTTCCAACAATTCTATACATGCTGTGGCTTAAAGGAATTTCAGATATGAACACTATCGTACAGAAATAGTGTATGTCAGAATGACGGATTATTGCTCTCAAAGTTTAATTACAGAGCTGCCAACTCTCCCGTTTTTTAGCACGATCACCTGTTTTTACGTTTAAGTACGAATTTCTCCCGTTTTGTACTGGGATTTATAATTTGTAGAAACGTGCTTCTGAAAATAAGAAAATTGTTCTTTTCAATCTTAATAAATGGTGCCACAGCATTGCTCGGATCACTTTTACATTTCTCAAAAACATGATAGCTACTGATCATAAAAATAATCGCTTATTTTGTCAATCGCTGACGGAAAGAAATTGAAAATTTCGTTAATGACTAATGGAAAAAATCGCGTATTTCATACACATATTTCAGTAAAGAACGCGAATTCAAAAAGTTCGCGAATCGTCAATATCTCTTAGGAAAAAGCGCAAATAACATTGGGTTGTTCGGAAAGTTCCTTACGCTTGGGAAAACCAATTCGTACCGGAAAATTGTACCCGTCAATTATTAAATATTAGATATCGGAATTAATCTCTAATAATTAAATGATGGAATTTTCCGGTACGAACCAACTTTCTCAAACGGAAAGAACTTTCCGAACAACCCAATAATTTCACTTTAAAAAAATTATCCTTGCCTGAAAGACAAAAACTAAATGACAAATAATGCACAGCAGCTGTCAGCTTGCTAAATGCTCACAATTACTTGTAAACTTATATTGGCTATAGTTGGAGAACTTTTTGCTTACGATATTCTCATTACTAATTTTAAATAAATTAACTCTGTACTGATACCATTTGATTTTTTAGATATATCTTTTAAGAGTTTACTTCACATATGTGACGTTAATATTAAGCAGTGCATACTGTTCACCAGTTAATATGAAAGCAATTGCAAGCAAATTTTTCGTTTGTGTTTCACTATTTTTGAATGATTTACTTTTTGCATAGGATAATATGTAGAAATCTTTGTATTTTTACATTTTTGGCTCCAGTTTATTTCTGAGGACATTTTAATTTCGGAAAAAAATTGTTTTTTCACAAATGCGCATTTTTTTATAGGGAAAAAATATTTGGAAAACTGAATCTATTTTCTATATTGATAACTTGTAAAATATTGCTACAATTAAGTAAAACATTAACAGTAAACGTGACCTCAAAATTGTTTATGCAGGCATTTTAATTATTAAATTGAAAAAAAATGGAAGAACATAAATTTTAAAAATAAAAGAACATGTGAAATTTTAAGCCAGAATGTAAACTGAATTGTTAGAGAAACATAATTGTTTTAAAACGAAACAAAAAGAACACGTAAAAAATATCTACAGATAGAAAAGACATAAAAACACAAAAATATGACGCACAAACAATGGTAGCTGTATTTTTTTAAATTTAAATTTTAAAAGCATTATTCATTATAAATACATTAATGACAATCAAACAGTAAATGAGTCATTTTCCCTTAACAGAACAATTAAAACTTTATATATTTCTAAAAATTAATATTTTTCCCCTTTAAAATTGTGTTTTGTTGTATTTAGGAACTGTCTCTAAGTAATAAAATATTGTCAGCAAAAATATTTTCAATGTTAAACACCCAAAAATAAAATTTTAAATTTTAAGTAGGCAGACCAACGGCAAAGAGAGACAGGGGAATGACACTTAGACAGAGAAATACCAAGGGAAATGACAGGCGAATGACAAAAAGTAAGGTTAGATTGTCTACTATCATAACTATCTACATAAAAATGAATTCCACTTAAAGAAAACTTTCAAAACTGAATACAAATGACCGACATTCGCAACATAAAACTAAAATGAAACTTTCGTAAGGATATAGAATGGTCAAAATTTTGATTTGGTCTCTTTTAAAAGAGACCGATCCGAGGCCTGTTACTTGGTACTATTAATCTCTTCGATCACGAATGAAATAATCTGGGAGTACGGCAGTGCCTCCGAAAGGTCGAGAAAGCACAGTCGTAAGCATCCTTTTCTGTAAGCAAATCAGGACACTTTTGACCCCCCCCCTCCCCATATCTTGCCGTTGGAGCATCCAAAAAATCTGAAACTTCGTTTATCTAGAGTATGTGGCACACATGACCAAAATTTCAAATTTCACGTTTCTGTCTTTTCTAGTTCAGACGATATATGAATTCAAAGTTTCGATTTTTTGTCACTCACACGTCATCAAAAATATATGGTAGATCCCGTAGCCCTAGAAACTTGAAATTTAAAATAAAGGTTGTGTTTAGGATACAAAGAAAGGAAGAAATTAAAGAATCAGGAAAATTCGAACCAAAAATTCCAATAAAATTGAAAATTCGAAAAAAATTCGAAAAAAATCGAAAAATTGAAAATAATTCGATCTTGTTGGCTTAGAAACTTAAAATTTGGTATAAAGTTAGTAATTACGATTCAATAAATGAAACAATTAAAAAATTCGTAAATTTCGAAAATAAAATCGAAAAATCGAAATATCTGTAAAAACTCGAAAACTCGAAAATAATTCGATTTTGTAGTGCTCTAAACACGAGATTTAAGATAATTGTCTTATTAGTTAGTACACCGCCCCTAATCGTTTTGTGTCATTTTCCCCGGATTATGCCTTTCTTTTCTTTCCTTTACGAATTTTGTTATAGAAAAGTTTCGCTATAGACTGGTGGCGTTATGGGCAGTTTCTTTATAGTAGGTTCGTTTTCTTACACAGATTTCTCTATTTAATTTGCATATGAAATATGGATTGTTAAATTATGTTAGCCCCACAGAACATTTTCACAGCTCCCCCTCCCCACCCGACATTACAGGCTGGTTATGGCTTGATAGTCCTTTCTAAATAAAATCATGGTGATTCTAAGATTCTCTTGACTCATTTCTAAATTTAACGTAAATGATCCTAAGAAGACGGATAAAATAATTACTATATTGGCAGGATAAGCAGGAAATTTAGAAATAAAATCGAAAATTTAAAAAAAAAAAAATTGAAAGTATGAAAATAATTTGATTTTGAAGTCTTACATTTGGCAGAAAGGTAGGGTTTAGAATACAAAGTAAGGAAAAATTCAAAAATCCAGAAATTAACAAGAAAAGAATTAAAAAAAGACCAAAAAAAAAAAACATCGAAAAATCGAACATAGTTCGATTTACTGAAATTTTCCGGAAATTTTAATTTTGCCTTTCTTTTTATTCTAAACAGTGCTTTTATGCTAAATGTCAAGTATCTAGGGCTGCGAATAATATCTCAGATGGATAGCACCTTTCCTGGAAGCAATTGAGAGTACTTTTGACTAAAACGTAACCATAACTTAGTGCTTGCCGGAAACTTTTTATCTACAGCACTTTTCAAACGAAACTAAAGCTTCAAGTTTTTGGTACCTCTAAATAATAGGGACAGAGTGTGGGTTTAGCGAAAACCAGTGAATGATCTCCAAAAAGAGCCCAAAGTCAAGAAAAACAGGATTACTTACAAACAGATGTGAAATCTCATCAAAACGTCACCTGTAAAAAATGCAGCCCAGTCTCATGACTCCTTTACCGTAAAAAGTTCTCAGATAGTGTAAAGCCAAGTTCAGCTATCTTATTAACTCTGAAATTTTCATTCACAAATCATTCCTAGTCTCTACACCTTTAGTTAATTATTATTTTGTGACTTGGCAATTACGTAGCACGAGAATGTGATGCATATAATTAGTCTTAATCAAATAATACCATTCCATCACATAACATATTAAGGTGTAATAACTTCCCTGTGCGTACATAATTAGCTTTAATCAAATTATCCCATCCCATAACTAGTATGGTGTAATTACTTCCCTGTGCGTATATAATTATCCGTAATCAAATTACCTCATCCCATCTCATAACATAGTAAGGCGTAATAACTTTCCCGTGCTGAGTAATTGCCAAATCGCAAAATAATAATTAACTAAAGGTGTAGAGACTAGGACTGATTTGTGAATGAAAATTTCAGATTTAATAAAATAGGTAAACTTGGCTTTTCACGATCTCAGAAATTTTTACGGTAAAAGAGTCACGAGAATTGGCTGCATTTTTTACAGGTGACGTTTTAGATGAGACTCTATTAACATATATCCATCAGCATAGCCATTGACTTCCGGAGGGCGAAGGAGGTAATCTGGCATACTTCCATTACTTATTTAGAAAAGTTTTTTTTGCGATATTTAATACCAGAATTTTGCGATTAATTAAGACAAAAAAAACATTTTAAAATTAGTGGCGGAAGTTTGACGCAATTTGCCCTTCGCTCCTGTTAAGTCGAAGCCTATATCTACTAGTGGATACACTATGAGCGAAGGGGTCGACACAAGAAACCTATATCCTTTTACCCAAATATTTTTCAAATACACTATTTAATTGACACTGTATAATAAATTAAAACTAAAGTCATTTGAGTATTACGATGTACTAGCTTATATTTATAGTTAAATCAATATAGATTAAATCAATATAGATATTTTTTCAAATATATAAAAGGTGCTTTTTTATGCAAGTAGGCTGTTATTTTCGACTGTATTCTCTCATGTAGCATAAATAATTAGGTGCAACTCAAGACATGTCTACAAAGAAATTGGATATTAAAATAATACCTTCTGCCACAGACATTTTCTTAAAAATGTTACATATGTTTTAAATATTTAGCTATTTTTGAAGCGTTAATATACATCAATTAGTTTCCGTGAATAGTTTATTCTAATCAAATAATTTTTTCAACAGCGCCCTCTTTAAACATTTAAGAAAACTTAATGATTACGGAAAATACTTTTATGAAGGAAATAGATGTTGCAAAATAACTCTTGCGGGATAACACAAAGGAACTTTTGACCACATCGAAGATTCGCTTACTCTTTTCTTTTAGATTCTCATTAATCTGAAATAAGAATATACTAGAAGAAGAATAAATTCTAAATAAGATACATTCATAAGAAGATCAGTATAATAATATATATGCTGTCATAGACAATAATGTAAAGTAAGCTTCCGACTAATTCAGAATGTCTTCGCTATTTCAATTTTTAAAGTGACAACGCTAACAGAAAACAATTTACATTGGATATATTTTAGATGTTACTATATGTAGTATTAGAGAAGCGTTATCGGTTTTTAAAGATTCCCATATTCTTTATCTGAAATAACAATATAACTATTTAAACAAAAAAAAAAAGTTTTTTGCACGATGAAAAAGGAATAAAAAATATCTGTTGTCATAGATATTATATCTAGACGAAGTTTCTCACTACTTCAAAGATTCTTATAAATTCATTCTCAATTCGAAATGACGCAAATAAACGAAGATAAGTTATTATGGCAAATTTTAACAATAATGGGTGTCAGAATCTCTGAATATTCCTTAAATCCATATGAAAAATGTTTATCTTTTTCGTTTGAACTTATCAGCATCCTTCTGCCATTGCACTGGATTCTTGCATCCATATATCAAATGCTAAGCTATACTCATATAAGAGAATTTGTTTATTTCTTAATGCCGGTGCAGTTCATTCTCATTCGATATTTTCTAAATGATCAAAAAGCAACCATGCGTTATATTATACGGAGTTTATACACTTACAGGAATCGTTACAAATTAAGAAATAACCAATCTTTTTTTGTAAGTGCTCCAATAATCACAATGATTGTATTCCCTGTTATAATGTCTATGGCGATTACAATTTTGGAAGAAAAATATACCTCAGCCTTTTGGTCATTTGGATACAAAATCCATAATGATGTTTCTATTCAGATTACTACATTTTATGGTAATTTTATATATTATTTTTGTAATACATTCATTGCTATTGTGACATTTGCTTTGAGCATTATACTCTACAGATGGGGAAAGATATTAAACTGTTACAGTAAGGTACTCAGAACGTATTTGAAAGAGAAAAACTTTAACAAAGGTGTGGATTTCCCAAAAGAAATTTTTAACATCAAAAAGAATTTGGAAAAGCTTGTTCAGGCTCTTTCTTATCCATCGTTTATTTTAATACTTTATAGTCTAGAAATGATTTTTATTTTAATTTATGCCGCATTATTAAAAAAATAAATATTATTACAACCGCGTTATATCGCAAAATTTGTATTTAACGGTGTGTGTGGATTTCTCATCGTGGTGGCGTATTCTGTATGTGGTTCTATGATTCCGGAACAAATGACGGAAATACACAAAACAGGGAAGTATTACCTATATAAATATGGTGATTACTCTTTCATTCCCCGAAATGTCATCCATTTCTTAAAAAGAATCGAAAAGCACGATATTGTTTATATATCTGCCTGTGGAATGTTTACTATCAATCGTCAATTTATACTGACTGCTGTTGGAGCGACTCTCACTTATGATTTACTTATAATTAATTTTGGATAAACATGACTTAGAAAGATTGACTGCATTAAGAAATACAACTAAGTGTTATGGACACTTTTCAAAATCATGGGCTACTCCCTAAAGGTTATTGTATATTTTCGTTCGTGGTTACATTATATTTTCGTAGATTAAGAAACATCTTTCTTTTTATATTTTACTTCAGAATACGAATATTCGCTTTATGTAATCACAGAATTTGGTTATAAAATAAAGCCATACCTGCCAAGTTTCCCGAAGTTTGAATACTACTTTTCGATATAGTAATCTTCGCCTTATTTAATCACAATTATTTTGTCATTAAATGAAGTAAATATTTCTTTTCGGAAATAGTGGTATTCAAAATTCGAGAGACTTGGAAGCTATGTAAAACGAATATTTCTATTCGGAAATAGTAGTACTCAAAAATAGACAAATTTGGAAAGTATACCTTCCTTTATGGGAATAGTATATTTAGCCAGAACACTGTGGAAGAGAGAAAATTTTCTTGAACTACCAAGAAGCTTTACGATATTAATTATATAAACTGTTCTGGGTTACCAACAATTCTGAATTTTTTCACCTCCAGCAGTTATATGTCCTTCAGATATAGTATTTCACAGAAAAAAAACCTCTGTTAAGTATTGCATATATAAATATAATGATCTGATCTTAACATTTTCATAATGCTAATATTTGTCTAAAAACAATAGAACTGATATTTGTATATATTAGTTTGCAGAATATTCATAAAAAGGAATGTTCAGTTTGACTATCTTCGTATGATCTGCTTATATTTAATTTTAATTAACTTTTTCGAGAAATATTGAGAGAAATAAGAAAGACAATCAAATATTACCTAAACCAACATGGTGATAAATCTACATGTGCATTTATACATGCACATCTACTCATATTCAAGAACTACATCTACATCTACATCTATATGTATATATCCAGATGTACACGTGCACACATACGTATCGAAGTCCTTATCTATGACACACATTTTAAGATGCGAACTATTCTATAATTAGAATGAATAATCTACAACTTTTGTTAACAACACTTTTTTAACAAATAAAATCAATATAAAAATGTTTGTAATCATATCTGCAAAATGTTTCAATTCTTCTTCGAAATATTAAAAAAATGTCTTAGTCCGATATTTTGCTGAAAAGTTGTTTCGAATTTTTTTTTATTTAAATAAGTTTTTCATGATTAAAAAAATGTCAAATACAAAAATTCTATAAATTGTATTTAAAAAAATCCCTCAAATCTTTATTTCAGTTCATCTCTAAGAATAAGCACTGGTTAACTGTACATTTGTGGAAATTCTAATATACAAACATATACACACGTATATATGTGGAATAGATTTCAAAATTATGAAAACAAATTCAGAGAACCCAAGTATTTTAAAACATGCCAATATTTCCATAATTGGGTTTTTATCAGGATTCAATACGTTCCTTAAACTCATATAACGTTATATATTCACCTGCTTACATCATATTCACCTGCTTCCTGTACTTACTCTCATTTATTCTCCTTGTGTTATTGAGAACTCGTTAAAAATATCTGTCATACTTCCAATATGACGTCATATTCATCTTTTTCATTCTTGAAACTTTTTATTACATTTTCATTTATCACATAGAAATCAGTAAAAAATTAATTGTTGTGGAAATAATTTATTGCGGATTTTTTATTGTTGGCAACTGCTATCCTGAAAAAAAATTTTTTGATAGGAAATGACTGTTAGATTAGTGGTTTATATTAATTAAAAATTAACTATAATTTATTTCAATTTCGGATTATTTTAGTTGCCTCGGCTGTGTATATAATAACGCCTGTGCATATAATATCCTGATTCTCTCTTCTAAACTGCGGATTTGTATAGAATTACAGACAGACAAAGTTTTATTTTAATATATTAAATTATGAAAATCTTTGAGCGAAGTCATCACCAGTTGTTTGATTCTTCATCTTTTGGAAACCTTTTGTTGCAGAAAAACCTATATCATATATATCAATCTTAACACATTTTACCACAACAGCTAGTATAATATAATTTTTACTTTTTCAGAAAAATCAATATGCTTCAATATGCATTTTAATGAATAATTTTTTCACAATAAACTTTAAAATATTAATCTTTTCATATCGTGCTTTATCGCAGATGGCATGTGACGTGAAAAAGAGATCAAAGTCATACCTGATAGAATAGAAAAATAAATTCACAGCATGACAGTATCGTACTAAACATCATTTAAACGTTCCAATTGAATTTTAAACAGTTTCAATGTGAAAAGAGGAAATTCCCCATCTGAAAATATAGTCAGTTTATACGACTGATATACTCTGAATATTGCAGCAAATTCACCTACATTAAAGTAATATATATATATATATATATATATATATATATATATATATATGCTGCGCACAAACAATGCTAGAAAATCTTGATGTAAACTGATGCATTTTAAGTCTAGTATTTCAAAAATTTTGAAAAGAGAAGAGTGTTTCAAGCCCATTGTAGTCATCGCCATTTTTAGAAAATCTGTTCTATTAAACTATTTGTAGTTTTATGTCCTTTATCTATCGAATTTAGTGCAAACGGATTTAAAAATTGAAAGACAACATATAAAAAAGGCGTCGTAATATTTTAAAGATTATGATATTACTTAATTTTCATCTAAATTAACAATAATACTATAAGAAGACGAGTTTGTTGTAGGAAATAAATGCTGTACGCGGATATACTGATATACGCTGAATATTTCAGCAAGTAAACCTACATTAAAGTAACATATATATATGCTGTTGCGCACAAACAATGTTAAAAAATCTTCACGTAAACTGATATATTTTAAGTCTATTATTTTAAAACTTTTGAAGAGAGCAGAGTGTTTCAAGCCCACTGTAATCATAGCCGTTTTTAGAAAATCTTTTTTATTAAACTATTTCTAGTTTTATGTTCTTTATCAATCGAATTTAGTCCTAACTGAAATAAAAATTGAGAGACAACATATGAAAAAGGCATCGTAATATTTTAAAGATTCAGATATTAAATAATTTTCATCTAAATTAACAATACTATTATAAGAAGACGAGTTTGTTGTAGGAAATAAATGCAGATGAAAACAGGTGTTACAAAAATTATTGCTGTAGAAAAAATAAAAGAAGTTTCATACAGTTTTAAACATTATCCTATTTTTTATTCTCAATATTGTAATAATAAAAGAAGACAAGTTACTATGGCAAGTTTTAACTATAATGGGTATCAGAATATCTGGATATTTGCTTAAACGCACATGAAAAATATGTGTCTCCTTCAATTAAATTCTTAAGCATCCTAGTACTTTTGCATTGAATTTTGGCATCTGTACGTAGCATGTTGAACCTTACCCATATAAGATACATAGTTTTTGTTTTAATGCCAGTCCAAATTATACTTCTTTGTTACATTTTAAATACTCAAACTGAAACTATGTGCTACATCATAAGGAAGTTGTATATCTATAGGAATCGTTATTGTTTAGGAAAATAACAAATCTCGTCTTTTGAATACAATTATAATGACTATGATTTTATTCCCTGCTACAACATCCTTGATGATAACAGTTTTGGATACAAAATTTCCATCTACCCTTTTTTCATTCGGTTAGAAAATTAATGACTTCGTTTTAGATCAAATTGTAATATTTTATGGAAATTTCATATGTTATTCCTGCGGCATTTTCACTGCGTTTTGAACATATTCTTTGAGCATTATGTTCTACAGAACGGTATTAAGCTATTATAACAAATTGCTTGAAATGTATTTAAAAAAGAAGAAATTTAACCACAGCGTGGATTTTCTGAAAGATTTCCTTAACGTTGTGAAAATTTTGCAAAAGCTTACAAAAGCCCTAGCTTGCCCTATGTTTATTTTAATTTTTTATAGTCTTGAAATGATCTTTAAATTATTCTACGATACATTATTACAGAAATAATTCATATTTCAACTAAGCAATATCACAAGAGTGATATTTAACGGCGTTCTCATGGTGGTAATGTAATCAGTAAGTAGTTCTATTATTCCAGAACAATTAATGGAAATAAAAAACGATTTGTCAACGATCTATAGATGCTACACCATTTCATTTCCAATACCGAACAGGCCAGAGTAAACCTCAAACACATATATCAATTGCAGGACAATCCGAGTATATTTACAAAAGTTAGAGCACGGACAGACAGACTGACGAAAGACTGACAGACAGACCAACCGAATTCGGAAACACTTTTCAACTATGTTCGAATGTGTTAAAAAGGGAAGTACTGGGTGATTAAAACAAGATTGGGCAAACTTTTGAATCTAGTAGGGAAAGAAACACTTACAAAAAATATGAATCAAGGTTCGCAAGTCACTTATTTAATCAAAGATACTGTGTGTTTTACTGCAAGCCGAGCACGAATTTTCGACCATTATTTTACAATAATAAAGACATTTTATCGAAAATGTCAAACATTTACATTGCTTTATATAAAATAGGACATCTTTACGAGAAGTGTTTGAAACAAATACCAGTCACGTCTAAACAACATTGAGTTAGAAGTATCATACTCCGGAGAGAACCTGAGAAGTAATACAGTTTCACTACAGTGGATTTCTAGACTTTTTTAAGATGTCACATTTTGCAAAAAGCGAAGCAAGTCTGTTAAAAATATCGTTGCAATATCTGCATTAATTTTATGAACGAACATCCGTATTCGAAATACAGGGTGTCTCAAATTTATCTTTACAATTTAGATCCTCCTTAAAACCTAATCGAAATAATATAGCGATGTTCGGTTTTGTGTGCGTATAACAGCAACTCATAAAGTTTTATTTGTACTAGACAGAATGTTTCTGCTTTCAGGTATGATCCAGTAAGATCCATAACTGGTGATGGCTACACCACAGGAAAATGCCCAGTATGTGGCCTGGATCATGAAGTCAAATACACAAGTCCAAAGGAATTTCCGAACAAAATACGAACGTCACCCACCATTTAGGCCCTCAATACGAGCGTGGCACAAGACGTTTATGGAAACCGGTAGTGTGCTTCTTAAAAAAGGCGCGTGCAACCAAAGATGTTCGAGAAACCAAAGTACTCATGTGGAGCTATTTTAGCATCACATAAAACTTTGGAACTTGCTGTTTATTACACAATAAACAGATTTTTGTTATCTAATTTCGTTTAAGTTTTATGGAGGATCAAAGCTGTAAAGATAAATTTGAGACACCCTGTAATTTTGATTCAAATTCCGAAATTTGTTTCGAATAGTGTGTTCTACTACCTTTTATAGCTTGTCCAATCTTTTTAGCTTACAGGCTAGCAAAGCCTCAGAGATTATGTGCCCGCCGGTTCTGTATGTATGTACGTATGTATGTAACGCGATAACTCTTGACAGAAATATCCGTTATGCTTCAAATTTTATTTATAAGTTCATATAAGCCGCTTCCCTGATAAGTTTTGGGGGTTCATTGGTTAAGTATAAAGGGGGTAACGGGGGCTAATCCTCCCCTTAATTTAGATAAATCAGTTTTTCATGCAGAATTATCCGATTTGTTTCCAATTTTGTATATAGGTTCATTGTGATAAGGTGCTTCCCTGATTAGTTTTGGGGGCTCATTGGTTAAGTATAAACGGGGGAATGGGGATTAATCCCCTCATAATTTAGATAACTGCGTTTTTCATGCAGAATTATTCGATTTGCTTGAAATTTTGTATATAGGTTCATTGTTATAAAGCGCATCCCTGATTAGTTTTGGGTGTTCATTGGTTAAGTATTAAACGGGGGAACTTAGGCCTAATCCCCCTTAATTTATTGTAGATTTCTTTATTTTTCGAGGGTAATTATTAATTGAAATAAGAGTATAGTATACACTTAGTGTGAATAGTCTTTGAGCTCAATGCCATCAGTTTAACTGGGCACTTTTCTTTTTTCTTTTTTGAAAAATCATCCTATATATGTAAAATATATTGATCGAGCATCATATCCTTTTTAAAACAAAATTGAAAGACTATTATCAAATTAATTATATAAAGCAAATTAAAAATATCTATTCAAAATTCTATGACGACTTCTTGCGTGAGAGATGCAGAAACATAAACCAAAAGTCTTTTAATCTTTTTAAGTGATCCACCTTATGGGCGGTATAAAATGGCACGAAAAACATTTATTGTATCACTTATGATAAGAAAGAAATATGACAATTGATACACTGGTATCACATCTTTTTAAATGAGAAACCGTGTTTATGAAAGTAATTCTGGTTTCACTACATTTATTTATGTAAATTCTATGTATGTGTAAATTCGGATACAATATAAAACAATGATTTGCCAGTTTACAAATTCTAGATTTATTTATTGTTTACCTGAACTTGCAACACTACTGGAAAAGAGAATTTAGTTACTGGAGGAACATTTTTAATGAAAATATATATTACAAAATACACTGCTCAAAACAATTAAAGGATATTGCAGTTTTAGGTGGATTTTGTATCTGGGAAACTTTTTAGCTGATTGATACATGGTCGACAGACATAGTAGATTATATGAGAATAAATTACACATGTTTGGCAGAAAAAAATGCATTTTATTGCGCATTTGTGTACAAAAGGAAAAAAACACAATTTGTGCATATGAGAAAAAAAGAATAAGAAAAGGTGTTTTCTTCAAAGAAAATCATTTTCAGTAGGGGGTATGGTTTCCACGGGCGGCCAGCAACGTTGAACACCTTTGAGGCATGGACTCAATGAGGCTATTAATGACGAGTTGGGGTATTCTGCCCACTCTTCCAGAAGAGCTCTTTCCAGTTCTTGGAGAGTTTGTGGGGGTTGCTGGTGGCCAGAAACTCGTCTTCCTAGAGCGTCCCAAACTTGCTCGATTAGATTCATGTCTGGAGAACACGCTGGCCATTCCATTCGAATGATTCCTTCCTCGAAAAGGAAATCCTCCACCAGGTTTGCACGATGCGGCCTGCAGTTATCGTCCATTAAAATGAAGTTATCTCCGATTGCTGCAGCGTAAGGGACTACAATAGGTATGAGGATCTCATCCCTATATCGGCGACCAGTCAGAGCTCCATCTAGAATGATGTAGAGGTCAGTGCGCCCGTCAATGGAGATGCCACCATACACCAACACTCCTCCACCGCCAAATCTGACACTTTCGTGCACGAACGCGGGATTATTCCTACTGCCACGGTCCCTCCAGATGAAAATACGCCTATTATCCGGATGCACAGAAAAACGGGACTCGTCAGAAAACAGAATATTGCTCCATTCATTTCTCCTCCAGTTGACATGCTCGGTTGCCCACTCCCTGCGATGCCTTGATGTTAATCTAACACATACCATCGGTCGGCGAGCATACAGACCTACAGACCTACAGCATGGAGCCGGTTTCGGACAGTCTGAGTTGAAATCGTGGTGCCTGTAGCCGAGCGAAGGTGTTGTTGGAGAAGAGTAGCGTTCATGTTTCGGTGTCTCCGAGCTGTTAACGCTAAATACCGATCTTCATTGGGCGTTGTTGCCCGTCTACGACCTTGCCCTGGTCTTCGGCCTGCACATCCACTCTCCAAAAAACGGTTCCAGATCCTGGAAATGACACTTTGTGACACTCCAATGGCTTGCGCTACTTTGGCTTGAGTTTGGCCCCCTTCTAACCTACCAACAATTCTCCAAGCTTCTGAATCTGTCAAATGACTTCGCTGAGACATCGTACTCATCGAAACAAAGCAATCACTGAATGCCGATCATCCTTGTCTTCATTCTCTTTTATCCAGTTGAAAGTCAAATTTTATTCGCTGCCGCTGAAGCGACGTTTTTGACGTCGAACTCAAAATTTGCATACTCCACAGTTTGAAAACCAGAAAAATTTGCATTTGTGATTCTCTTCTTCTATTTTCGGCAAAAAACATTTCGTTTATATCTTTTTTTTATATAAAACTTCAAATATCCTTTAATTGTTTTGAGCAGTGTATATGTTGCAATAGCAAAACAAAAGAAGATTTGAACTGTTTTAATCATTCCGTATATCAATATATTTTCCGATTATATTCTAAAATGACAATATTGAAAGAAGACAAGTTATTATGGTAAGTTTTAACCATAATGGGCATAATCATCGCAGGATATCGTTTAAAGCGAAGTAAAAGATATCTATCGCTTTTTATGAAGCTTCTAAGCATGTTTTTTTATTTTGCATTGGATTTTGGCGTCTGTATATCGCTTGTTAAATTTTACTCATATCGGATATGTTGTTTTCTTTTTACTGCCATTTATATGTAATTCGAAAGTTATACATGTACAGGAATAATTATAGCGCGCGAAATAACAAGCCTGGTTTCTTGAATGCAGTTACAATTGTAATGATTTTATTCCCTGTTTTAATAACACTGGTGATCACATTTTCAACCGCAAAAGAAGCAACGTTCTTTTGGACATTTGGATACGAATTTCAAGATGTTATTTCCGTACAAATTGCAATGTTTTATGTGAATGTAATGTATTATTTCTTGTCTACTTGCACTGCATTTTTGACATTTTCTTTGAGCATTATTTTTTACAGATGGGGAGAAGTATTGAGCAGTTATAACAGATTGCTCGAAATGTATTTAAAAGTCAAACAACTAAACGGAGTACAAACAACGGAGTGGAAACAAATAAGAGTTGAATTTCTGAAAGAAATCTTTGGCATTGTGAAAATTTTGCAAAAACTTAACCAATCTCTTGCTTATCCCTCGTTTATTTTAATTTTATATAGTCTAGAAATGATCTTTGTATCATTATTTTATACATTAGAACGGAAAGAACTACTATTACAATCACAATTTATCATTAGAGTGATTTTTAATGGCATGTCTGGATTTCTCATGTTGTCGACATATTCTGTGTGCGGTTCTATGATTGCGGAACAATTGATCGAAATAAAAAAAACAGTCAGGTGTTATCTAAACAAATATAGTGACAACTTCTTCATTCCTCGAAATGTAATCTATTCCTTAGAAAGGATAGAAAAGGAAGATATTGTTTATATATCGGCATGTGGAATTCTTTCGATCAATCACCAATTAATACTGAATGCCATGGGAACGATTCTCACCTACGCTTTACTCATAATTAATCTAAAATAAACATGTACCAGAAAGTTTACTGAAATAGGTAAGTTAATCCTTTTTTTAAAAGTACTTTTGATAATAAGCCCTCATGAGGTATCTCATGTATCTATATCATACCGAAAATCGTTCTTTATTATTAGAAGCACCAGAAACCAATATATTTTCGTGATTTAAAGAAGCATTTATTTTAGAATCGTTTCTTTAGCTGTCCTTGATTTTCGGAAACGTTTCCGAGTAGTCTTTATAAGTATGTTAATCAGTTTTCTCAAATCGGAATATCGATTTTTAGGATGGTATTAATTCTCAATTAACCATTTTAAGCTGCGTAATTGAATTTGTACACGTGCAAGAGTAAAAAACAAACAAACCAGAGTTGATTTTAATGTTAATATTAATGCTGTTAATTTACCATGTTTGTTTGTAAAATATGTTTGTTTTAAAATGAAACTGTTTGCTTGCACACTGATAGCATCCGAAAAACGGATTATTCCATATCTATATCTATATCTATATCTATATATATAAATAGAGGTGTGTGTCCCTGTATTTCACTTTGAAGCCACAACTAACCAACGCAGACCAGTTTTTCTTCAACCGGAATTGGTTCATTGAACTTAACATGAACTAATTAAGATATAGATAACTAAGAACGATGATACAATGCTATACAATGCCGTAGGCAGCGGGGACGAGTGCCACAGTTTTGTTCGGAAAGAGGTTTGTTTAGAACAGAAAGTGCTCCGAAAATGACTATTTTTATCGAAACAGCTGTATATGAATGACAAATGCTGTGCTCACCATATTAAACAGTAAGCATCTTGTTGTGTACTTCAGTTACAAATGTTAAATTTCAATATGTTTGAAATAGTTTAACATCATTACAATATATTGCAGATCATTTTCCCCCAGGTACCATAATGTAACGTAATGCTTTTGTGTGCCCCTGAAAACGAACTGTGAATACTACTCACAGCATTTTCAATACTGAACATGGCATAGTAACTCTCAATAGCATACAGGGTGTGTCAGAAGAAAATATACATTAACTGTGTAACGGGTCATAATTTTCTAATTTTTCTTTTTTCAAAGTGTCATTAATTGAAAATAATGAGTGGAGCAAGATCAATTTTGAAAAAAGAAAATTTATTTTAACACACTATTCTCAGTATGAAAATGTAGCAGAAGTACAAAACCTATATCGCAGGGAGTTTCAGACAGATCCACCTATGCGACTTAGAATTCATTGGATAAAAGATAAGTTTGAAACGAATGGATGTTCATAGGCATCGTTCCGGAACTGCAAATGAGCAAGAATACGCCACAACACCAAATGAAATGTTTGTTAAAGTTTGTGAATCAATAGTCCACCGTTATAAGCAGTGTATTGACCAAACGGTAATAATTTTGAACATCTGCGGTAGGAGGAAAAGTTATAAATTTTATGTAGATTCTTTTGCAATTTAAATATTAATTATATGTGAATAAAAAATGGAGTTATAATCATTAAAAGTGTGTATACATTATTCTGACGCACCCTATATATCAATTACATGGCAATTCGACTATATTTACGTGAGTTACAGCTCGGACAAACAGATAGACAGACAAACCGATTTCATAAACACTTTTCAACTATGTTACAAAGTGTTAAAAACGATTCTTTTATAAGCATTCACTGTTTTCTTTAAAAATCACGCCTATTTCATGACTGTAATTCTTGAAGTTTTAAAACGTTTTCTTCACAATACCTTAAATTAGTATGGGGCGCGGTTGCGTCGCAGCTCGAGAGCCCCTGCGAGAATTTTTGTATCTCACCACTGTCAACATTTATATCTCTACATCCGGATCTACACGCCTACATATATGTATCTACAACGACATCTATACATTCATATCGACATCTACACATTGTAATATGCATTCTTAATTTAAAAAAAATCTTCTTTTCTTGGAATCTTCTATTTATTTTTTGGTACTTTTTAAATGTTTAGAAGGAAAAAATATCTGACAATTTTCAAAAAAAAAAAAAAAAAAAAAAAAAAACTGTCAGCCAAGACGACAGTAAGAAACTGTTTACGTTATAGAAATCTGCATTTATTACGAACTTTCTGTTATTTTAACAGATTTAACCTATAAGTAAGTAAATAAATAGCGTTTCACTGGCGTCTTGGCTGACATTTTCTTCGAGCTACCAAGGGTGCTCACATTGAAATTTACTGACGTAAGTACTTGTATTAAAAACTTAATAAGTGTCGTTACAATATATTGAAACAAGGATATTCCTCATTATATTAGTTTTTCTGCAATAAATTATTGTAATCAGGAAAAGAATTTATGACCACCCTGTACGTTCGTTCAAATTGTAACATTTTACGAGATTTCATAATTATTCTTTCAGTACTTTCGCAGCGTTTTTGACATTTTTGAGCTTCATATTCTACAGATGGGGGATAACAGATTTCTCGAAATCTAAATTATAAACCAAAAACGTATCCACGAGTAACGATGACGTCATATTGACGGTGGCAACAATCTCAGCAATCAGTTTTGCTTCTGTCGGGAAATTTTTAATTTCGAAACATCGCACAACTTGAAATTTTAAACCGTCGAAAAAGGAAAAAAAATCTATTTAAAAACAACATTTCAATTTATTGATTTTTTATGGTTTTAAAAGAATTTTCAATTAAGAATTTGTTTTAAATATATCTCTTTCGCGTGCAGCTCGATTGCGGAATATTAATAATCCGTTTGCACATAAAACATTATAAATAGTACAGCATTGCTCTGCGTCTAATGTACCATAATAATTTAAAACTTTATCACAAAATAAATAAAATAAAATAAATAAAACACAAATTTAACAGATATGTAATCGAACTACTGAACACTGAAATAATCAGAATGGAAAATGCTGCTGCTGTAAACAGAGAAATATTTGACGATTTCTTCTGCTAATTACAACTGGCATGAGGACAATTCAAAAGTATCGCTTTTAATAAATTTCAAAACATTATTTGAATACATAATTTATATTTTTCAAAAAAATGAGAAAAATGCTTTGATGTTGTTTGTGTTTATTATAAAAAATATAAATTACGTAGAAAAAAATCTATTACAATTATATTTTTATGTAAAATTTGTTTTCACCTGTGTTTGTACGCTGGGAAGTACAGTGTGGTTATAATTTAAGTATCTCTATTCGGAGCTGTCTGTAGCTTGAAGGAATAACCCGAATGAAACCAAAATCGGTAGACTCACTATTCGAGAAGGGGGATGAAGAATGGAACAATTAAAAAAATAGTTGCAATAATCGCTAACAGATGGCGCTACGTGGCCTGTCGGTGCAAACGCTGTTGTGTACCGTGGTTTTTTTTTTGTACGAAGATACTTTCACTTCTTTCGAAAGTGAAAGTATCTTCGTAAAAACTCCTAAAAGTAATCAACGGTGGAAATAGAGATTTATCTCTGCTATCCAATGTAAAAAAAATCGTTTAAAATATTGAAATGTAAACTAGATATTAGAAAAAGGATGCCCCATAGGATTAACATTAGTGAGCGTGTGTTTCCGCGAGAGGGGAGAAGACCCTTAAAAGATCGTGGGAAACATCACTCCTGATGCGTTACATTCCGCATTTGAGCACGTCTTGCACCGCCTGCATTGTGTCCTCCAGCACAATGTCCATGTGGAACCTGAACTTGATTGGTACCACCATGCGAAAGCGTAACCACATTCTCAGTGACACTTTCCAATAAATTGGATTTGTCATCGGGTTTTACTTTTTATTTCTTTGTTCTTGTATTACACATTACATTTCACACTCAAAAGCGCCATATGTCGGCTATTATTGCAATTATTTTTTTATTTGTTTCATTCTTCTTCCCCCTTCTCGACTAGTAAGTGTACCGATTTTGGTTTCATTCGAGTCATTCCTTCAAGCTACAGACAGCTCCAAATAGAGATACTTATATTATAACCACCTGGTATGTTTTGTAGCCCGGGAAGATCTGGTTGGATTGCCTGTTTCATTTAAAAACTAAAAATTAAATGAAAGAGTGGAATTTCCAAAGAAATTGTTTGACATTGTGAAAATTTTGCAAAACCTTGACCAAGCACTTACATATCACTCGTTTATTTAATTTTTTACATTTTAAGAATGCTTTATATTTTATTCTACAGCACATGCATTATATACATTGAAAAAGTTATTGTAAAAACCAAGTTATAATACAAGTGTTCCCAACAACTCAACTGCGGGCCCCAGACATACTAATAATTTTGTAAATGAAACTTCACCTTATTTAATCGAAACATTTGAGTTAATTTCTGCGATTGAAAAGGCGAATATTACTGCAAAATTATACTGGAAATTATACTGGTATGTCTGCGGCCCGCGATCGAAATCCCTGCTATAGGTCGCTATCATGTCAAACTATCGAATGTGAAATACACTGCTCAAAACAATTAAAGGATATTGCAGTTTTAGGTGGATTTTGTATCTGGGAAACTTTTTAGCTGATTGATACATGGTCGGCAGACATAGTATGTTATATGAGAATAAATTACACAGGTTTGGCAGAAAAAAATGCATTTTATTGCGCATTTGTGTACAAAAGGAAAAAAAACACAATTTGTGCATATGAGAAAAAAGAATAAGAAAAGGTGTTTTCTTCAAAGAAAATCATTTTCAGTAGGGGGTATGGTTTCCACGGGCGGCCAGCAACGTTGAACACCTTTGAGGCATGGACTCAATGAGGCTATTAATGACGAGTTGGGGTATTCTGCCCCACTCTTCCAGAAGAGCTCTTTCCAGTTCTTGGAGAGTTTGTGGGGGTTGTTGGCGGCCAGAAACTCGTCTTCCTAGAGCGACCCAAACGTGCTCGATTGGATTCATGTCTGTAGAACACGCTGGCCATTCCATTCGAACGATTCCTTCCTCGAAAAGGAAATCCTCCACCAGGTTTGCACGATGTGGCCTGCAGTTATCGTCCATTAAAATGAAGTTATCTCCGATTGCTGCAGCGTAAGGGACTACAATAGGTCTGAGGATCTCATCCCTATATCGGCGACCAGTCAGAGCTCCATCTCGAATGATGTAGAGGTCAATGCGCCCGTCAATGGAGATGCCACCATACACCAACACTCCTCCACCGCCAAATCTGACACTTTCGTGCACGAACGCAGGATTATTCCTACTGCCACGGTCCCTCCAGATGAAAATACGCCTATTATCCGGATGCACAGAAAAACGGGACTCGTCAGAAAACAGAATACTGCTCCATTCATTTCTCCCCCAGTTGACATGCTCGGTTGCCCACTCCCTGCGGTCGCGACGATGCCTTGATGTTAATCTAACACATACAATCGGTCGGCGAGCATACAGACTTACAGCATGGAACCGGTTTCGGACAGTCTGAGTTGAAATCGTGGTGCCTGTAGCCGAGCGAAGGTGTTGTTGGAGAAGAGTAGCGTTCATGTTTCGGTGTCTCCGAGCTGTTAACGCTAAATACCGATCTTCATTGGGCGTTGTTGCCCGTCTACGACCTTGCCCTGGTCTTCGGCCTGCACATCCACTCTCCAAAAAAACGGTTCCAGATCCTGGAAATGACACTTTGTGACACTCTAATGGCTTGCGCTACTTCGGCTTGAGTTTGGCCCCCTTCTAACCTACCAACAATTCTCCAAGCTTCTGAATCTGTCAAATGACTTCGCTGAGACATCGTACTCATCGAAACAAAGCAATCACTGAATGCCGATCATCCTTGTCTTCATTCTCTTTTATCCAGTTGAAAGTCAAATTTCATTCGCTGCCGCTGAAGCGACGTTTTTAACGTCGAACTCAAAATTTGCATACTCCACAGTTTGAAAACCAGAAAAATTTGCATTTGTGATTCTCTTCTTCTATTTTCGGCAAAAAAAATTTCGTTTATATCTTTATTTTATATAAAACTTCAAATATCCTTTAATTGTTTTGAGTAGTGTAAATGCATTTTTCATTACTTTTAAAAAATGGGCCGATTGCCACCACTAAATTTTATTAGAATTCTTCGCCTAGCAAGAATACTAATAAAATTTCTGTGAAGAAATGGGTTGACAGTTTGGAGTCCTTATTTCTTCAGAGAGGTCGAATTAATACCGCAAATTTTGAGAGAATTTTTTTTACCTTAAATAATAAGGAATGTCTGTCATTACATAAAGGAAAATAATCTGATTGAAATTTCTGGTATGAATTCGGAACTTCTGATTGAAAAAGGGAGGCGAGACTGGCTGAAAAATACTGTTAAAATTTAGTGGTGACAATCGGCCAATTTTTAAAATGAAGTAAAAATGCATTTTTTTCACATTTGATAGTTTGATATAACAGCGGCGATACAAGAGTACTGTGTAACCCATTTGCATCCGCAGAGTGAATTTCAGGAATTTCTTTTTTAGTCAAAGATTGCGAATTCATTCTGTACATACGTTTCCTCACTACCTAAATTAAGAATTCTTTTTTGAAGATTTCTGGTGTGAATTAGGAATTTTTGAATAAAAAAGAAATTCCCGAAATGAACGCATATATGCGCTAATGATGCAAATGGGTTAATTGTATGTTTTGGAAGTCTCATGGTGTTGACATATGTCGTGTATGATTCTATAACTCCAAAATAAATGAAAGACAAACGTAAAATAGCCAAGTATTGCATAAATAATCATATTCACAATCTTGTTTCTCGAAATATTATTTTTTTGCTTAAAAAGAATAGAAAAGCAAAGCATTGTTTATAAACCAGCTTGTGGAATGTTTACAATCACGCGTGAATTTATACTGACTGTCGTCGTAATTTAAAAGAGCCAGACATTGATGTACGTTTTTTTCGTGAAGCAATCTCAATGTTTTTTAAAAATAGCTTTGGGAAGTAGCTGAACTATAAATTGATCAATGGGGTGAAATAAAAATACAACATCACGATAAATTCCCGATTTTGCATAAAAAAGCACATTAAAAACAATTAACATTGATAGACTTTTGTCTCGGAACCTATAGAAGCAATCGATATGTTTTAATAGTTTTGGCAGTAGCTAAAGTATAAATTGATCATTCGGCAAAATATAAAAGTAAAATGTACAATAGTTACATAATTTTGAAAACAAACATATAAAGAAAATCTAGGTTTTATTATTTTTTTAATTAACATAACTATTGCATCTTTTATTTTTATTTTTTGCCGAACGATCAATTTATAGTTTAGCTGCTGCCAAAAATTATTAAAAAAATATTGAAATCGGGTCAGTTGTTCCGGAAACAAAGGTACATCAATATCAGCTGTAATCTATTTTACATGTGATTTCGAAACTGTTGTTGCTGCCCAAATAAACACACCCCAGAAAAATAAGCAGAAATCCAACTGGCATAAATTTTGGAATTGTGACAAGCATAAATTCTAAAAAATATGGAAAATAGAGTAACTTTTGATTTATATGTTACATCTTTCCACAGTCTCACTGGTAATAAGTTCCAATATGCTATTATTTTTGTAACGCATAACAAATTGTTCGTTAAAATAAATTTTGTTAATAATTTGAAATAATATTGGGAAATATAGACTCTGTTTTCAATAAAGATCCTACGCTAGTAATGTTTAAACACTCGTAAGTTAATGTTAAACCAATTGAAATGCTGCCAGGTCATTGTTTACTTTTTCAATTTTTGTTTAATTTTTTTAGGACACTTTTGAAACCGATTCTGAAAATGCAAAGGTCCTCAAAATTAATAAAAATAAGTTTTAAATGGTGATGGGAAACATGGAAAATACAGTTACTTTTGATTTATAGGTTACATCTTAGTCTCACTGGTAATAAGTTCCAATATGCAATTATTTTCGTAACGCATTACAAATTGTTAGTTGAAAGAATTCTGTTAATAATTTGAAATATTGGGAAATATAGACTCTGCTTTCAATAAAGATCCTACGCTAGTAATGTTTAAACACTCTTAAGTTAATGTTAAACTAATTGGAATGTTTTTATTTCAAATTTCTCGTTCGCATTTCAATAATTTTAAATGTGTTTTTTTTCTTTTTTTTTTTTTTTTTTTTTTTTTTTTTTTTGCATAAAAATGTGATGTCTATATCTTACCAAGTTTTTTTTTACTTTTTCAATTTTTGTTTAAAACAATTTTTTTAGAACACTTTCGCAACCGATTCTGAAAATGCAAATGTCCTCAAAATTAATAAAAAATAAGTTTTAAATCAACTAAAAATACTTCATCATAAATTAAGCAATATATACCTTTATCAACTAGTTCTACCTATTTGGCGACGTTCTTTTCCGGGATACAATTTACGTATGTGTGTGTGTGGTTGGGGGGGGGATGGCGACGAGAACGGGACGCAGCTGTCGATGGCGGAAAAGAAGGGAGTGATGCAATTTTTAGCACCGGACGCAACTGACACACATAGTACTGCACACTCAATTGGCCGAAAAAACACCTATAATCAGCTGGTGTGCCCTACTTGACAAGACAATTCGTAAAATTCTTTATATTTTTTTCCGCGGACCCTTTAAATCCGTTTCGCAATACAAAAACTCTCAGCTTCGTTTTCCCCTTTCATACTTATCAACACAACAAATCTCCAAAGCGACGCCTTTCCTCCACCAGTTTATAAAAGAAACCAGATTACACAGGGAAACAAAAACATTTTTTTTCTGCGGCATTAGATTTCTTTCGTGATTTCAATAAATACAAAAATTTATAATTATAGAAAATAAAGCAGTTAGTCGGAATGGCTCTGGTTTTAGCAATAACTCTTTTTTAGTTGCGTTAAAATGCATATTTTACACAGTCATTTAGGCAGATTTCCTGAAAACTTGGGTGATTATAGTGAAGAGCAGAGTGAACAGTTCCACCAAGATATCGGAATGATTGAGTAAAGGTACCAAGGACGTTGGGATCGCCACATGATGACTGTCTAGTGTTGGACATTACAAAGAGATTGTCCTAAAGAGAAACATTCTAGAAAATCATCCATGAAAAATAGTAATGTTAAACCTATATTTCTGTTTTGCAATAACTATTTTTTTTTCTGCGGTATTAGATTTCTTTGGTGATTTTAATAAATACAAAAGTTTATAATTATAGAATATAAAATAGTTAGTTGGAATGGCTCTGGTTCTTGCAATGATCTTTTTTTAAGGTGCGTTAAGGTGCATTTTTTACACAGTCATTTAGGCAGTTTTCCTGAAAACGTCGGTGATTATAGTGAAGAGCAGAGTGAACATTTCCACCAATATATCAGAATAATTGAGTAAAGGTACCAATTACGTTGGGATCGCCACATGATGACTAACTAGTGTTGGACCTAAGAAAGAGATTGTCCTCAAGCATTCTAGAAAATCTCCTAGAAATCTTGCTCCCTCAAAGTACAATGTTACGAAATAAGTAAAAAAATAAAAAATAAAAAAAGTTTATACATATTTAATGTTACTTTCTAGTGATGTTACTTTTTTGGACTTGTGCTATTATAGGATTGTTTTGTTGATCCAATCTAAAAAAATTGCTAATACTCATATCATTCTTAATTCGTAATATTCGTAATAATATCGTATTCAGCAGACCAAAATTGCACAAAATCCGTTGTCCAACCACGTGCCTCAAAATCACTGTTCTCTGGTGTTATTTATACGCTTTTAATAAAATCTCATTCATCCAAACAAACAGAATACCAATATAATGCCACTGCTATCGCCAGTTTTCAGTTTAATTCTAAATATACGACAAATCGTTGTCAAAGGAAAATATTTAGAAACAAACCAGAAATGCTTTCATTAAATAGGTAAAATATAAGCCACTCAGAAATTAATGAAATGACAGAGTTAAATAATTTTAAATAAAAATTCTGTTGTGAAATATTTTTATAAAACGTGGGTAAAATTCCGGTAAGTTTAGTGTTAAACAGTTTTGCCCGAATGGGGATTTTGAACCTTCAGGGGAATTTTTGGGGGACAAGTAATTCATGGAGTAAGATTTTGGGGAAAAACTTGGGGAAATGTTTTCATTATTTCAAGTAAAGTTTACTTTTAGTAATTTGGCAACACTGGATCTCTGTGGAACTCTATTTCGATTCAGAAAATGGAAAAACAAAGATAGAGTCTAAAGTAGTCTACTTCCTACCTTCATGATGCAATGAAATACGAAAGCCGGAAATATCAATCCGTATTCTCGTGGTCGTGCTTTTCGTTTATAACATTACAGTTTACATCATTCGTTGCATCATTTTCAACCATTTGTGTACATCTTTAACGTTTTGACAACGGAAGTTCAATTATTAATTTTTATCTCAGTTTTTTTTAAAGTTTTAATTCTAGTTAGTTTTTTCATTATACCAATAAAATAGTCGGATGTGCCAATCCATAAACTTTTTTCTATCTCATACAAGTTTCACATACACCAAAAACAAATCAGCACCAATTCATGTCAAGGTATAACAGAATCTAAAGTTTTATTAAATTTCGTGCGTTAGTTCTTGAGTCATGACTTTCACAAAAGTCGTGTAAGTCCTAAAAAATGAAGCAGAACAGGGCCATCTGTTGGAAGATTGACACCAAACCTTAATCAACAACAACTTATGTCAACATCTAACTGAATCTGAAGTTTGATGAAATTCTGTGCATTAGTTCTTGAGATATAGCTATCGTGAAAATAATAAAAAAACTAGCATAGCAGCACGAAATTTTGGGCTATTTACATCAAAAAGTATTCAACGTTTATTTATGTCAAGGTCTAACAGAATCTGAAGTTTGATGAAATTCTATCAATTAGTTCTTAAGAAATAGCTGTCATGAAAATCGGAAATAATGTAGCATAGCTGCGCCATCTGTCGGGCGATTCACACCAAAACCTAATCAGCACCAATCTATATGAGGTATTTACTGAATCTAAAGTTTTATTAAAATCCGTGCATTACTTCTTGAGATAAAGCTCCCCAAAAATGTTTGTCAAATACACACAGAAAGACAGACAGATTCACAGACTCTCAGACAGACATTTTCTAAAAAAAAGTCCAGGACCCTCTAAAACGAATAAATCCGAAGAAAACCTGAAATCGATTTTTTTCACGAATCCAATTCTTGTAAAGATAGAAGAAAGTAACAAATATAGAAAGCGAAATTCTGTATAATTAATGTCACAAAGCATTGTTGCCTTTTTTCCTAAACTAAATGTCATTTTGAATAGAGTGTTCTTTTGTTTTGCATTAAAACAAATTGTAACGGAAGTAGATAAGATTTTGGATTTAAAGATCTGGTTAAAAAAAAAAAAAAAAAAAACGACTGGACAACTTTCCGCTTCCCATCCTGAATTGCTCAAGATTCAGAAATCATGCTCAATAGGTTGCGCAGATGGAAGAATTTACGATAATAAATTAAATATAAAATATTAAATGTTCATTTTTTGTAAATGATTTCTTTTATTAATTTTGTAAATGATAGTATTTCTTTAAAAAAAAGGCCTGATTTGGGGGAATGTTTTGAGCAGAAATTAGTTAAATATTTTTTATAGTTATAGTAAATTGAAAATTGAAAATTTACTTTTTTGAGTAGAAACTGAAATTGGGACTTTTTCGAAAAAAAAAACGCTGATTTGAGAAAAAATTCAGAAATTCAGGGGAAATTCACTTTCGACTATCTGACAACACTGGTGTTAAAACACATCTGTTCCATCAACAAATATTTCAAAATAAACAAAATTAAATTAATCTCGGAGGAGTCAAGCAGAAAAACGATTGTGAAGATTGTGAAGATTTAATTCCAGTAATCATATTTATTCGTGCAACTTAGCCAACTATAGAAAATCTCTTGTTATGTTTTAATCTCTGCTACGTGATTCATTGAATAACTGTGATGAAATTTAAAACAAGTCGTTATAGGGAATTCTCTGCGGTCGATAATTTCTGTTTTCAAATAAATCGGAGGTTCAATCCTTAATGTTCAAGTCTTAAATGTTCTAATTAATTATAAAAATTACAAATTCATGCATTGTGTATCAATTTAGAAAAAAATGCTTTGTTATTTTAAGTAGGTTTACTGCCCAAAATTGAGAACGAAATTTTTCAAATGATGAGTCAATTATAAAAGTTTTAGAATGTAGCAAAAATAATTTTTAGGGTTTCGTTCATCTCACGAAACCCTATTGCTTCCGCTTCGTTGTCTGTCTGTCACAGAGCCATTCTCAGAAAATATGTAACTTACAGAGTTGAAACTTTGTGTATAAATCAGAATATCAGCTGTGAAGAGCTGAAAATATTAAAATTTGAAAAATTCGTATTATTTTAATAAATATAGACAAAAAACCGAAATTCTAACAGCCTTTTCTCATTAAATTTAAACATTTTTATTATAGCAGATGCCAAAAATTAAAAATCCACATGAAATTCTTTCTACAATAATTTTCAATCAGACGATTTTCACGTGAAAAGTGAAAATGAAATAAAAAGTTTCACCAATTGAAAAAAAGATAAACATGAAATAAAATTGATTGACGTCATAGTAGTAATAAAGCGGAAAAATTCTAAGATTTATCAATAATACAAGGAGTATGAGTATGTTTATGTACACAAAGCAGGTTAATATCACGTCATAGAGAATTAAAAAGAGAATCTGACGTCATATTGGAAGTTTAACGAATTTTTCAAATATTTGAGAATAATACAATATGAGTATGAATATGAGTAATAAAGAATAGTAAATATATGAATTTGAGAAACATATTGAATCGTGATAAAAATCCGATTATGGAAATATTCGCATATTTTAATATTTTGAAGGTGTACAACATGTTTAATTCTGAAATTATTTTTTTTAAATATCGCATTTAGTCCGCATGAGAGATTATTAAGACAGAATATAACAGCGGGCGCTTAGATATTCAAAAAAAAAAAAAAAAAAAACGAAAAAAAAAACCGGTAAATTTTTACTTTATAAAAACATGACCTTTCTTTTTCTTCTTTTTTTTTGGTTGCTGAATGGATTTATTAAAGAAAGGATAAAGTGTTTTGAAAGGAATATTAAACGAAACCCTTTGAGCGATAATCAATCACGCTTACCCACTTGTTTTAATATATTTAATGATTTTATGCTCTATTTTTGCTGTAATTTATCTTATAGAAATAAATAACTTTTTTTTCTCATTTATGCCACATAAATTCAAAATACATAGAAAAACGTAACAAACACATGTCCTAGATTACACAGTAGTATTTAAAAAATGAAAATTAAAATGATATCTCTGCAAAGGTTTTGTTTCTTTTCTTGCGGAAAAATGTTTCAGACAATGCCAGAGCAAAATGAGCACAATAACCAAGACATTCTTAGTCATCATATGCTACACATAAATCTTAATCATCTTTCTTTCGATTTCACTGGCGTAAAAGAAACAGATTTTTATTCAGTATTAAAACAAATAACAAAATTCCCACATAACCTCAAACAGTTTTACTCATGTAAAAAAACACAAGTTTATCGTTTCTTGTACATTTAAAGAGTGAAATTGTGTTAGTGATAAAAATCCAGATTTTCAAGGGAAATATTTTTTTAAAAATTTCTCAAACTTAAAAGAATAGTTATTTTTGTTTAACAGTAGGTATAGTTTATTTACTGTAGCAGTGTTTGTAACACTAGAATGGCGGCGAAGGGTCATTTTGACCCTACAAATGAAAAAATGTCGTTTCGAACCGGAAATTTCTTCATAAAATAAGTTAAATATAAACAGCACAAAAATAAGTTAAATAAATAAGTTAAAATATCTAGATAAAAATTCTGGTGTGAAATATTTTTATGAAATTTGAATAAAATTTCCCGCCGTTCTAGTGTTAAACAACTCAGAATGTAAAAATTGAAGCAACAATTTTAATGACAAACTTTAGAGAAATAACTTGACCGTTAAAACACAAATGCTTTTCAAAATATTACTTGCGAAATTTTTTTTATCGAAGCATTCTAAATTATAGTTGTTAGAATATATAGATTGTAAATTTTATTAAACACTTTGTAGTTCCCACTTTTCTACTTCTGTCATTGAATTTCTCTTATTTTGAATAGAATGTTAAAGATCAATATAATATTGATTTCCATTTTCATTTTAAATATGTTAAAAGAGATACTTTTCAGAGTAATCATATATTGTGATTGTATCTTATCATTTGGACAAATAATAATGACATTTGTGAATAAATAATACTTTTACAATATATTTTTAGATTCAGATCTCGACATAATTGCGGTTATATTTTGAAGAATGTAAATGTTTAGTAATAGTATAAATACGTTTTTTGTTTAGTCGCTTTTTATTGTTATTAATTTTGTGATTGATTTTTAAAATAAATAAAATTATGTATAGAAAATATCATAATATTCTCCTAACTTTATCTAAAAAAAAACCCTATCTACTACATTACATTTGAAAGTGCATTAAAAATTTCGTATTCCTATAACATATGAAAGGGTGTTAAAATATTTTGTTCTGCAATTTTTGTGTGGTAATTGCGTCGTGGAAACTATGATAAACATCTAGTCTATCATGTCTGAGATAGAAACCCGTAATTTTTTCCTTTATCATCAAATTACAACGATGATACTTGATTAAATATAAATGAATTGACGACATGTGCGTGCTAAACATTATTTGAAACATTGCAATCGAATTTCCAATATTTGCAGTTTCATAAAAGCAAATTTCGTAGTTGCAATTATAGTGAGTTAGTACGACAGATATACTCTGAATATTGCAGGATTTATATTTATTTCATCATTATACCTACGTAATAGAACATATACATTTTGTTGCGCACAAATGATTTTAGAAAATCTTGAGGTAATCGGATGCAGTTTTAATCTAGTAGTCAAAATATTTTGAAAATACCAAAGTGTTTTCAGTCTAGAGTAATGATAGCCGTTTTTGGAAAACTTTTTTATAAGAATATTTGTAATTTCATGTCATATTGAATAGTGCAAATTGAAATACAAATTGTGAGACAACATATAAAAAAATGTGTCCTACTGTTTTACAAATTTTGATATTCCTTAATTTTCATTTAAAATACTAATACAAAAAGAGAAATTTGTTATTTTTAGTATATGCTGATGAAAGCAAATGTTACAAAAGATATGTTACCATAGAAAAAACAAAAGAAGTTTGGAACTGTTTTAACTACTTTCTGAGAAATAACCTCTGCCGTACAAGCATTTTTCTAAGAGAAATCTACCAGAATTTTTTTTTTGTAAAGTGTGGCACGATTAAATATAAAATAAATCGCCAGTCCTGCCCTTAATAAAAGGCTAAAACATTCTCCAATTCTTAAATCGCAATGTAAAATGGCAATAGTAAAAGAAGATAAATTGCTATGGCAAGTTTTAACCATAATGGGTATCAGAATATCAGGATATTGCTTGAAACCATATGAAAGATATGTGTCTCAATCATTTAAATTCCTAAGTCTCCTAGTACATTTGCATTGGATTTTGGCATGTGTATATAGAATTTTAAGCCTTTCCCATATCAGAGATCTTGTTTTCATGTTAATGCCAGTCCAAATTATACTGCTTTGGTACTTTTTAAATACTCAAAATGAAGCTATGTGTTACAATATACGAAAGTTATATATCTACAGGAATCGTTATAGTTTAGGAAATGACCAATCTCGTTTGTTGAATGCAATCATAATCACAATGATTTTTTTCCCTGCTACAATATCGCTGGTGAGAACAGTTTTAGATTCAAAATTACCGTCTACCCTTTGGACATTTGGCTACAAAATTGATGACGTTGTTTTTATTCAAATTGTGATATTTTATGGGAGTTTCGTATATTATTCCGGCAGTATTTTTACTGCGTTTTTGACATTTTCTTTGAGCGTTACGTTCTACAGATGGGGAACGGTATTAAGGCGTTATAATAAATTGTTTGAAATATATTTTAAACAGAAACAATTTAACAGAAATGTGGATTTTCTGAAAGACTTCTTTAATATTGTCAAAATTTTGGAACAGTTTGAAAAAGCTCTTTCATATCCTACTTTTATTATAATTTTTTATAGTTTAGAAATGATCTTTAAATTGTTCCACGATATATTATTAAAGAAAGAATTACTATTACAACCACGGTATATCACGAGAGTGATATTTAATGGCATGTGTGGATTTCTCATGTTGGTAATGTATTCCATAAATAGTTCCATGATTCCAGAACAAATAACAGAAATAAAGAAAACAGCCACATATTATCTAAACAAATATGGAGATAACATATCTATTCCCCGAAACGTTATCTATTGCTTAAAAAGAATAGAAAAGCAAAATATTGTTTATATATCAGCTTGTGGAATGTTTTCGATCAATCGTCAATTTATACTGACTGCTGTTGGAACGGCTCTCACTTACGATCTACTGATAATTAATTTTAAATAAAAATGTACTATATATTGCTTGACTGAAAACAATCTCCAGCCAGTTATCGTAATATTAAAAAGGAGAACACCTCGTACAAACTCTGCCGTAAATTAAAACGTGAAAAGATCCAATCGATTAGTAATAACATCGATTAATTAAGTCTATATTTAAAATTTCACCTGGTTTCGTTTACATATAGAAATTGAACCAAACGTTGAAATTTTGAACACTAACACATAATTTGAACATCATATTCCAATTCTTTGGTAAATTGTACCTTGGTACATCATACGGAAATTTATTCGGCCAAGTAGTTTTGGAATTATGTACTTGAAAACTTGAAACTCCTACAGTTAAATTAATTTTAATTGTTGTAAAATACGATGCATGTAGTTTTTATGCTTAAAACAAAATCACACTAACACATTATTTGAATATCATATTTCAATTCTTTGGTAAATTGTACCATTGTATATCAAACAAAAATTTATTCGGCCGGGTAGTTTTGGAAATATGTACGTTTAAAACTTGAAACTCTTATAGTTAAATTAATTTCAATTGTTTCAAAGACGATGCGGCAGTTTTTAAGTTTAAAACAAAATCTAAACAACTGTAATTTTGGACTCTTACATTTAAAGCTTGTAGAATTCGATTTCTGTAAAAAGAATTATAGATTAGAATTCATATTTATTTTGAAAATTAGTTTCAAAATACATATATTTTCGAAAACAAAATATATACAGGGTATCCACTCTCAACGGTTGGAATTGGCTAATTCTTAAATCGTTCGTGATTGACCTATAGTTCCAATTGAAAAAATGTTTTAAATGAGGCAAAGAAGTATTGTAAAAGCGATTTGGCTCAATAAAATCATTTCTTAAAAAGTTATGAAATTTAATTTTTTATACGGTCCTCCGGTCCCATAAGTGATATTTAGTAAAAATTTCTTATTACACTAACAAGCAAGCCAAAACAACTTCCATTCATCTAACACTAAAATTGACCGAGTTATGAAACTTAGAATTACGTGACTTATACTAGTTTTCTGCATCTCAAACACAGACGAGTTGAACCATGCTTCGATGGATCGCACACGAAATTTTTAAAGTATTTGAAGAATCTATTTCGGCTGCATTTTAACTGAAAGTAGTCACATCATACAAGCATTACGATAGTAATAATTTTTATTAATTAAGTTTCAGATTTGTTTAAATAACTGTAATTTAACATATGTTTTATTTTGTAAGGAAATGAGGCTGTTTCTTTTTACGATTTCATTTAACCCTTTGAGGGGCGGTGGGATATGTTATATCCCACCTAATTGTAATTCGATTCGAACCAGAAACTTTTAATTAAATTTTACTTTCTAACTTTGACGGGAAAAAGCTGAAAAATTGCTTTTCCTTATTTTGAACTAAATTCTTAACTAAATTCAGGTGAGAATTCAACGTTACATGACCACAAGTGCTTGCCCCTGAAAGGGTTAACAAAATTTGTGTTATCTTTTAATGTTTTTATTTAATTTGCAACGTTCGTATGTATGTCTTTCCAAATATCCGATCTAAATTAAATTATGCATACTTATGTAAATCTGTTGACAAAGGAATACTATTATTATTCTAGGTGAGTGCCATTTATATTTATTTTACAGGAATACAGAAAATAATTCAGATGCATTACCATCGGCCTACAAGCAGAAATTTTCAATTAAAATCAGTAAAATTTATCTAAAGTATTGAGATGCACAATAGCATTTTATCAAAAGAAAGTGCGTTGCATTTATATTTCTTTTGCATGGCTGCACCAAAGAATTCAGATATTTTACGATGTATGAGCAGAGATTGCTTAAAATACATTTTACTGATATTATGCTTTTTTCAAATTTAACTTTTCAGTTCTTCAAAGCAAATATAAAAACGTGTTTAAAAAAAATATATTTTAGAGAGGAAAATCAAAATGCAATTTCTACTTGCTAAACAAAAATAGAGTAAATAGAGTGAAAAATTTCGATATTGGACAAGAAAAAAAAGACATAAACAACTTTATTTGCATTAATACAATTGTTGTGCCAAAACATTTGCGCACTCAAATCATGCACATACAAATAATTTCTAAGAGTTAAAATACCTAAAATATGTGAAAAGTATTTTGACTCTTTTTGTTTAAAAAACATAATCCAAATACTATACGAACTTTTCATTGGACTACAAATATTTTGCACTCTCAATTTATGCAAAACACTTTGTAAATTGGTTGTGTGCCAACACATACACATTCACTTATTTACGTCTGCGCTTTAATCAATTTGCAGGAATTTGTTAAATTTTGACGTTAGAAAGAATATGTTTACCAACAACCAGTACTGTGAAATATTATTACTTTATGGACAGAGCAATTGGAATAGGCAAGGGGGTGCAAGGCTATATGCTATGAAATTTCCGAATCAAAATCAACCACATCCGAACACTATAGCTAAAATTGTTAAGTGTTTAAGAGAAACGGGTTATGAAGCCTCCACGATTAAATTGGTTCTCTGGTACAAAAGTACTTCTGGAAGATGTTCTAGGGTGCTCATCCTGATTGTAGTGTACAAGAGATATTAGTCAAAAGTGTGGATATTTAAAATTTCGAGTATAGACAATTTTAAACAAGTATGGTGCGTATCCATATCGACCAATACTAGGACAAGAATTAGCATCAAGAGACAAAGAGCGTCGTTTTAATTTTTGTAAATTTATTTTAAACAAACAAGGTGAATGTCCATCCGTTCTGAATGAAATTATGTGGACTGATGAATGTCAATTTACAAGACAGGGGATCACAAATATTCAAAACATTCACTATTAGTCCCTGGAAAATCCACACATTATTCGTCCATCCAAACAAACATCAAGTGCGTTGGCCCATAAATGTTTGGTGTGTTATCTGGAAGAAATCCTTAATTGGGACATTCATGTTCTTTGACATTTTAACATCAGAAAAATATGCTGATATTTTACGTGGACCAGTATCTGAATTTTTGGAAGAGTATGTTTTATTACGAGATTTATCACATATGTTTTAGCATGATGGCGAGCCAGCATATAGATCACTTAAGCCACGCACTGTCTTAATAAATGCTTTTGGAAATAATATTACAAGATTTGTCACATATTATTTAGCATGATGGCGAGCCAGCACATAGATCACTTAAGCCACGCACTGTCTTAATAAATGCTTTTGGAAATAATATTATAAGATATGGAGGTCCTATTGAATGGCCTCCCAGATCGCCAGATTTGAATCCTTTAGATTTCTTTCTTTGGGGTTCTCTGAAAATAAAAGTATATGAAAGAGAATCCACTAGTTGAGTAGATTTGTGGTATCTTATTTCTATGGCATGCAGATCTGTTACACTTTCAATGTTGCTTAAAGTACAAGAAGGATTTATTTCACGTGTACATTTCTGAATTGCAGCCGAAGGAAGTCACTTCGAAAAAGTTTTAAGATAACTTTAATTTTTATGAATTAAGTTTTAGATTAGATAATCTAATAGAGTTTTAAAATATGTATCATTTTTTAAAGAATTGAGACTGTTGCTTTTCATCATTTCACTTAACAAAAATTGTTATTTTTTTCACTTATATTTTTCATACAAGTTGTATATTTTACTTTAATGTGTCACAATGAAAATAAATTTCATTTTATATTGCAATGTCAATTTTACTCTCAACTATTATTTTCTTTTTTTATAAGACGATTATATATGTAATTATATAATATATTAGTAAATTTGTGAATGATCACTATTTCGCAGCAAAAAAGATGCTTCAACTTTAAACATCCATTTCTCGGTCAGTTTTAATCGTAGAAGAATGGGATTGTTTTTTCGTCTTACTTGTTAGTGTAATAGGAAATTTTTATTAAATATTACTTATCGGACCGGGGGACCGTATACAAATTAATTTTCGTAACTTCTTAAGAAATGTTTTTATTGACTCAAATTGATTTTAAAATACTTCTTTACATCATTTAAAACATTTTTAAAATTGGAACTATGTGTCTATGACTAACGGTTTAGGAATTGGGCATTGGCCACCGTTGAGAGTGGACACCCTTTATAATGTAACCTATGAATTTGTTTAGCTGAAATTTATTTCTAGAAGTTTCAAATATACAAATCCGTTATATTTATAAAGCTACCAGCATTGATTCTGTTGTGTAACGATTAAAACTGTATTTAATATTACGAGTTCCAAACTTTAGACATCCACATTTAATTAAATACTTGACAGAATGACTTTCCGTTTTGTATTCTAAAGGGAATAATCTAAATAAGCTATCGAGATTAGGTGCTAGTAATAAAAGTTTAGTTTGATACAATTTTTATGTACCCCTTCGGAAAAATTTAAATGTGGCATTAATTAGTATACATTGAACTAATCGATTAGTACCAGTCGCATTTTTATACTCTGGTTTGCGGTATAATTAGTAGGGGGGTGTTTCCTCTTTTCTTTCCTTCTTTCGTTTGTACAATCACCGCCAGCATAAAAAAGAATCAAAAATTAGGCGTCAAGCATAAATTATGTAACATTTTCCAACAATTTCAAAATAATTTTACAAATCTTTACCGTTCAATAAGTTGAAAGATGATGTCTAAGCAAAGAATTTGGAAAACGCATAACATATATAAAGCTTAATTAGCAACAATATTCGGAAAAAATATCCAAATTCTTTTGAGTAGCCCTGAGTATATGATATATAGATTTGTATATATATTGTATATATATTGTATATATGTTGTATATATTACATAGAATGCCAGAGCTTAGTGCAGTTAGGAAAACATAGTTTAAAATTACCGTTCTGAAATTTCCGTCAATAAAAATAAATGTACTCAAAATTATGTGCTGCCTTGTATTTGATCTGTAGATTTTATACACACCAAGTAATAGACAAAAAAATGAGTTAAATTTAAAAACGCGTTCAGCAACTGAAAAAGCACTTCCAGCAGTTATTGTTAAAAGACAGTACCGAATTTTTTTCTTTGTCCCTGTAAATGAAAGATGAATGCTATACCCATAATATTCTATAGTAAGCCTCTTGTAATGCACCTTAGTGATATATATCAATTTCAGTATGTTTGAAATAGTGAAACATTATTTAAATAAACCGCAAACGATTTTTCTCCACAGACCGCAATGTAACGGAATTCTTTTGAGTGTCCCTGTAAATGTAAAGGAACTATAAGTATTATACGCAACATATTCTACAGTTAGCCTTTTGTGGTACACCACAGTGATATATATCAATTCAATAAGTTAAAAATAGTTTAACATCATTAAAATAAACCCCGAATGATTTTCCCCAAGCACTGCAATGTAACGGAATTATTTAAAGTGTCTGTACAAAAAAAAAAAAAAAAAAAAAAAAAAAAAAAAATATAAGGTAACATTATATTTAATACCGAACATGCCACAGTAAACCTCAATAATATATGTCAAGTGCATGACAATCCGTATATATTTCGCGAGTTAGAGCATGGACAGACAGACGGCAGACAGACGAGAACAGACAGACAAACCGAATTTATAAAAACCTTTCAACTATGTTGTAAAGTTTTACAAAGATGCACCTGTCTTTATTCGCATACCACTATTGATAAAATCGTGCCAAAGGTGTCATTAGACTCGGAATAGTGTCTCCTTTCATAATATAAATGTTTTATAAGGGGTTGTCTACATATTAAACATTGCATTAACTTCGATTTTTCAAATAGTAGTACTTTTTTTTTTTTACACTTTATTTGTGTTCTTGGGATCATATCAGCAGGGCTCTCACTGGTCCGTTTTTTAAATATTCTTTCTGAAGAAAAAATTTCGTGGTAGGGTTTTACAACATTTGTATCAAAAATAACCTTCGGTGTAGGTTTCTACAAAATTTCTAAGCGAAGTCTAAAAGGGATATTCTCCTATTTAAATTGTGGTGTTCAAAAAACGGACCGAGTAGTAGTCCTGTATCAGCACAGAGAAGTATATACAGGGTTCGTACGGGGTCCTGGAATTTTCAGGGAAAGTACCAGTATTTTCCTATAGAAAAAATCGCCTTATGTAATCGCGCGATTATATAGGCGAGTTTTTCTATAAGAAAATACTGGTTATTTCCCTGAAAATTCCCGAGTCCTTACGAACCCTGTATATAGTTTATGTACTTTTGTTACGTCTTCATGAAGTTCGAAGGCGTCAAAATCTGAGAATGCTAATGTTAAATTAACAAAACAAACTTTATTCTTTAATTTCACAAAATATATTCCGATTTAAAACTTTTCTAATTAGCGAGATACATTAAATAGACTAAAGCATGTTATACAAGTTTTTTGTATTCAAAAAACATATTTTTAGTACAGCGCCTAGAATACGTAGTGTGGAAAACGACTACAAAATAGTACTAAAAAATTGAATCCGATAAATATAGAACGATGCTGAAAAGATAACGATTCGATCGCAATAACGATTCGATCGCAGCGACATCTTCTAGCAGTGACGTAGACAGGGTGGCGGTCTAGATGGTTTGGATACCACTAATTTTATATACATATTTTTGCCTTATCCATATCGGATAATTTTCTGCGATATTCAAGCCGAAGAAAACGGTATAATATTACTGGTTTCCAGAGCATTCGGACTCCCTTCCCCCTCTCTGGCTGCGCCACTGTCTTCTAGCTCTTTTCAACGCAAATATTGTATAAGAATTGAACTGAGAAAAAGTTTCAGCTGGTGGTAAATATTTTAAATTATTAAATTATACCCTATTTCCTTTGACTTGGATAATAAGCTTTGAAAATATGAATGATATTGATCATGGCCAAGAAACGTGATACGCATACTTTTGTACCTGGTTGCAGTACTCGATACAAGACAGCAAAATAGAAACTATCCCTATTTAGCATACTAAAGGATGAATCTCTGCTTGAAGAGTGGAAAATATTAATTCCCTGATATGATAAAAAACTAACTTCAAAATCAGTTACATCTGAACTGTAAACTTAAACGAAGAATTTATTAACAGAAATTATCTTCATGTTATCAATAGTGAAACGGTTACTTTTGCTAAAGGTAAATCTATTTTTTAAAGGAGATGTCGCTGCGGTCGCCCTATTATTGTACCGCATCGTTGCACATTTATCGCCTACAATTTTTTAGCACTTTTCAAAGCATTACCAGTTTTTTTTTTTTTAATTCCGAAATTTCGGATTCATACCAGAAATTCCTTATAATGTTCTTTTGCTTACTTAATGGCAGATATTTCGTGACTTCTTAAAGTAAAAATTCTTGTTTCGGAATTTCAGGTTTGAATTCGAAAATTTTGAATTAAAAAACGGTAAAACCGTTTTCCACCCTATGTATTCTAGGCGCTGTACTTTTAGTTATAAAAATTATAAATAAATTCATATTAATAAATTATGAATAATGACTTACGTCAATTTTTGCATAAACAGAATGGGTATTGTCAAACACATGGGTGTACAATTTTACAATTGATTCAAAGTACTATTTTTTTAGATGTAGCTGGAATTTTACTATTCGAAAATCTAAATGAATATGGTTCTTTTAGTAAAGGACTGTTACAGAAAGGGATTGTTATAAGTATTGAAATCATAAGTAGTCGCTATCGAGCATGTATTCCAACTTGAGCGGACCCTCACGCAGTTAGACTGATGTTCCCAGTGATTTCATGCCTAATATAGCTGTCAAAATATGATTGACATAAAGCATTTTTTTAAAAATATTTTTTAGTATATCGTTTGATCTACCAACAAAATACATTTTGCTGTTTTTACTCATATCAATAAAATAGGTTTGGTTTTATCAATTATGCTTCTGTTGTTTATTTGTGTGAGAATTTCGTTTAAATAAATATGTTGATACTAATTTCATTTATGTAAATATTACGTTTTGACTAAAAGGGATACAAAGGTAGAAGAGAATGTAAAAAAGAAATATTACAGCTTTTGGAGCGTTCTCGACCACTCATTAATATATAATTAGTATCGCTGAATCGATACTCACATATGATCTAATCGTTTTTATTTTTATATAAACATGTTCGAGAAAGATTGATAGAAATAAGAAAAACTGTAAACCTTTGCACAAAAAAGGTAGTGAAAAACAATTCATTTTTCAGAATGTTGTGTAACAAAAATGGAAAAAAAAGATACTCCCTCCTTCCCAAATTAGTTGCTACATTTGGGTTGAAAATTTTGTCCCAAATTAGCTACATTTCAAGTAGGTGGAGTCATAAATAAGTTCCGGTACAGTTTAGTACATCGACACCAGTAAAATTATTAAATTACAATGAGTATAGTGCAGTATACTAGTTATTTGAAGCAATGAACTCGAATGAGAAGCATAAAAATAAGAAATATGTGACTCGACCTATTAAAAAAGTGACGATAATTGTAATTATGAATAACAATTGAGAAATTACCCTAAAGAAGGAAATGAATAACAAAGAGAGTAACGCTGTATTGAAATTTTTACTACAACATTTTAAAAAGTTCCTTAAATATCAAATAAAATTGCTTTATGTGCGATTAAAATTATCATAACTTGGCATTTCCATTCTCATCTTTTACTTTCCACAAATATAGCATTTATTTTGTGACAAAATTTTCGAAGCAAATTTACAGGGTTTGCGCGCTTTTAAGCTACGCCCATTTTGTAAGGACTCTACCACCAGTATACCAGAAAGATATTTTTTTTTCCTAAAGAATTCATAATTCATTAGCTAGAAGATAGTTTTATGCGATTACTGGTGGAAGAAGCCTTACAAAATGGGGCGTGGCTTAAGTGCTTGCGAATCCTGGATTTTTTTTAATAATTTGGTACTGATTTAAGGAGGGACAGAGGGTAAGTAAATGATGGTGATTGATAGCATAGCACCCTGAAATCTCTAAAAAATGTTCAAACAAAATCATAAAATCATCAGTATCAATAATCAGTACAAAAGTATTCAAATGTAGCAACTAATTTGGGACAGAGGGAGTATCATTTATATATCAGCTTCGTTTCATCAAATGTTGGTAACAAGTGCTTTACACTGTCCGTAGTAAAGTGACACGTCTCTAAGTCTCGAAATTATTATTGGAATGAGCCGTAAACTTACAAGCCCACGTTTTTGACGATGAGCATTACTTTTATGCAAAAATTAATGTTGTTATAGAGTTGTGTTCAAAGAATATCATGGAGAAAATTTTACCTGTTTGGTAAACTGACAAATTCTGGAATGACTTGTCATTGTTAACACTCTTTTAGGCTTCCATCATGTGAATTACAATTCACTGTTTAAATAAAAATTGTTTTTTGTTACAAATGCAGGGTAGCGAGGATCATGATTTCAAAGGAGCTTAGGTGGTACGTGGGAAAAAAATGTTGGTAACAAGTGCTTTCCACTGTCCGTAGTAAAGTAACAAGTCTCTAGATCTTGAAATTATTATTGGAATGAGCCGTAAACTTACAAGCCCACGTTTTTGACGATGTGCATTACTTTTATGCAAAAATTAATGTAGATCATATTTAATACATTTTTTAATATGAAATTATTAATAAATTTCTTAATTAATGCCTTCGGAACCAATGCCTCGTAAACGAATTTTATTCGAATTGCACCATTTTTTTTAAACAGTTACCTTTACTTATTTAATCACGGAAATACCATAAATAATTAAAACAAATATTACGTTTCTTAATTACTGGTACTATTTTTATTACCAAAAACAATTGTTGTAAGCAACTTTTGAACATACATATAAGCACCCACGGTCCCGAAGTTGTAAAGAATATGTGTTTTAACAAGAAAAGGCCTACAATATACTTAGATACATTCATTGTATCTCATTTGAAAAATGCATTGCAAATGGACGATTGTTTTCGTCAAGATACAACGTAAAAGTGTGTCACTTGATCTTACCATTAACATCCTCAAAATTTGACTACATGAAGATGAAAAAAATATAAACAAAAACCTATTCGGGTTGATTTGTTCCCAGGAACAGAAACATTAGTAACAAATTGAGTGTTACTTTTTCAAAACTGGGGCAATTTTTTAAATTGGTGTAAATTTTCATGTTTAGACAACGCCTTATGAAAACAATGCATTCATATTTGAAAAGAAGACCTTATTCCGATTCTAAAGACACCTTTGTTGTGATTTTATTGTAAAGTATCTGTGGATAATGAAAGGTGTAACTGTTTTTGGTACGGACTATACAGCTCTGTAATGTGTTTTTATATGTTTTACTTTCTTATACTACAGTGTATTATTTGAAGCAGGTAAATGCATTAATAAATATATAGGAACTTGAAAGTGTGGAAATCACTTAATCGTATTTTCAATAATTCTTAAGGGAAAATTTGTTTCGGATATCGAATAATTCACTTTCGAACGAATTGTGTTCGAGAACTGAAGTACCACTGTATTTAAGATGCATGATATTAAATAGATAGTGCATCGTAAATTATAATATCCGACTTTTCCAAAAAAAAAATATGCTTAAAATAATTTCGTATATTAATACAACCATTCTTTATAAAATACTCTTTTCCAATATTATGGAAATCTTTGATGACATTACCAGTTGTTTCATTTATCTTCGTTTGAAACTTTTACTTACAATATAATAAAACTTACCTAATAACAATATCTTAGCTACCAACTTGTACGGTTTTGTATCACTAAAATTTTGTAGTAAATTTAGTCTAATTTAAACACCGAAATCGGACTTTTAGCAATTAAATAAAGAAAAAAATCCATTAATTGTAGTGGTAGCAAAAAAACCCTGCATATTGGTAGCTGTGGATTATCAATTTCAATCCATGTAAACATAAAAACTGCTATAATGTAACTTTATTTTAAAAAATCAATATGCTTGATTTTATTATTCTTTCACGATGCACTTTAAAAGATTACTCTTTTCATATCATATTTTCTCGAAGCTGGTATGTGACGCAGAAATGAGATCAATGTACAACTATGATACCTAATTAAATTAGAAATAAATTGATTGGATGAACGGTCTAAACGTCATTTGAAATATCACAATCGAATTTCGAATAGTTGAAGCTTGAAAAGCTTACATTTCATAGTTTTAATTATAGTGCGTTAATACGACTGATATACGCTGAATATCTGAATATTGCAGCAATTATACCTAACTTAATACAACTTATATATTTTGTTGTGCACAAACGATGTTAGAAAATCGTGAGGTAAACTGGTGCTTTTTATAGTCTAGTAAGTGTGATCAAAATCGCTTTTAGAAACTATTTGTATAAGAATATTTGCATATGTGCTGTTTTATGGTATTTATCTATAGAATTCAGTGCAACTTGAAATAAAAATTGAGAGACAGCATATGAAAAAAGTGTACTACTGTTTTAAAGATTCTGACATTCCTTAATTTTTATGTAAATAAACAATGCAGGAAGACAAGTTTGTTATTGGAAGTAAATGCTGATGATAAGTAGACATTACAAAATATATGTTGTCATAGACAAAACAAAAGAAGTTTCGTAAAGTTTTAAACATTCTCCTATTTTAAAATCTTAATCTAAAATGGCAATAGTAAAAGAGGATAGGTTACTATGGAAAGTTTTAACAATAATGGGTATCAGAATATCAGGATATCGCTTAAAACCACATGAAAAATATGTGTCTCTTTTAATTAAACTCTTAAGCATCGTAGTTGTTTTGCATTGGATTTTGGCATCGGCACGCAGCTTATTAAACCTTACCCATATAAGAGATATAGTTTTTGTTTTAATGCCAGTCCAAATTATACTTCTTTGGTATTTTTTAAAAATTCAAAATGAAACTATGTGCTACATTATTCGAAAGTTGTATATCTATAGGAACCGTTATTATTTAAGGAATAATCAATCTCGTCTTTTAAATACAATCATAATCACTATGATTTTACTTCCTGCTACAATATCCCTTGTGATAACACTTTTGGAAACAAAATTAGGATCTACCATTTTTACATTTGGTTACATAATTAATGATGCTGTTTTTGATCAAATTGTATTATTCTATGTGACTTTCATATATTATGCCGGCAGTACGTTTACTGCATTTTTGACATTTTCTTTGAGCATTATTTTCTACAGATGGGGAATGGTATTAAAATATTATAACAAATTGCTTGAAATGCGTTTAAAAGAGAAGAAATTTAACAATAGCGTGGATTTTCTTAAGGATTTTTTCAACCTTGTGAAGATTTTTCAAAATCTTGAACAGGCACTTTCTTATCCTACTTTTATTTTAATTTTTTACAGTCTAAGAATGATCTTTATGTTATTATACGATGCATTATTGCAGAAAGAATTATTATTACAACCACGCTATATCACGCGAGTGATATTTAACGGCATGTGTGGAATTATCATGGTAGTAATATATTCTCTAAGTAGTTCTATGATTCCAGAACAATTAACAGAAATAAAGAAAACAGCTACATTTTACCTAAATAAATATGGAGATAACAAATTCATTCCCAGAAACGTTATTTATTACTTAAAAAGAATAGAAAAGCAAGATGTTGTTTATATATCAGCTTGTGGAATGTTTTCGATCAATCGCCAATTTCTATTGACTGCTGTTGGTGCTACTCTCACTTACGATCTACTCATAATTAGTTTTAAATAAACGCGTAATAGAGATATTGATAGAAACTAGTAAATCTGCAGATCAGGAGCCTCAACGTCAGGTCTGAAAAGCATTGTGTATTAATATCACTTTCCATATTATTTAGCATCTTGCAATTCGAAATTTAATTTTTTTATGTGTTACATATATATCCATATATTTAAAGCTGTTTGCTAAAAATGTCAAATAATTCCATCGAATTTCGACCGTATACGCATGCGTCAAAAAAGGACCGGCCAATGAGGCCGAGGGTCTATTCCTGTCTCCAAACGTATTTGGGATCAAGATCAACTCCTGTTGTTTTGATGGCTTTTTCCGCGTTGCGTTAAACCTAGGAAGATATTTATATAAAAAACTGTGGAGTGTTTAGAAGGTATTTATTTTATTTATTGTTGTATTTATTGTAATTTGAATGAATACTTAGGTATCCATTTCGGATTTACTGTGTAACATGAATTTAGGTTCATTTAACGTTCGCGAAATCAAATCATTTTGTTTATATAGTACAGAAAATAATTCTTCAATCGTAAATAAAAATATAGTAGAACATGTAATACAAAATTGGACCACTTATATTTCGTTTATGATCGGATATGAATCTTATGGTGTTCCGATTGCTAATGAAAACGATTATGTAAATATAATGTCAAAAGACAGTACGCACGGCAGTAATATTTTTATTATTATTTGTTCGAAAAAAGCGAATCTGAGCGTCTGAATATAAATTATAAAATATTATTTCTGTATTTAGCAACTAAATATTTAATAAATATGCAGGAATGTGACTAGCTTTATGTGAATGTATAATATATATAAGTCTGAACTTTAGCATTATTTTTTAACAGAAATATACTATCTCTATTCGATTTAAAAGTTTTGTCATTATATAAGTGTGCTATTTTATTTGTAAAGAGTATGTATGCATTATATTGTTTGTATGAATACAAATCTTTAGAATCTCTTAATATTTGAATAATGTTTACATTATATTTGTTTGTATGTATACAAACAATATATGTATACAAAGAAGTATGTATACAAACAATGTATCATGTAACAATATTAATATTTACATTGTATTGTTTGTATGTATACAAATCTTGAATGTTTTAATTTATTACATTCATTTTTTACCAGTTTGCATGTCCGTTCATGGGCGATTCATATGAAACTCATAATTTGTCACAAATTGGTGATTTTATTGATTTAGTGCTTTGCCCAAGAATGTGGAAAAAAAAACTTTTTGACATCGGGTGAAATGAATGAGGTTATTTCGGTTTTTCTTTTGTATATAAAAAATGTTATATGTAAAAAAATCCTGGCCATTAATCACATTGTTTTTTGTATATTTAAAGACGATTACTTATTCTTTGTAATTATTTTTTTGTTGGGGGTTTTTGAGCAAAATAATATTACTTCATAGCTAGAACCAGTTCCGCAAATCATTAATATTTACTTATTTACTTAATCCTTTGACCGCTGAGCAAATGGGCAAATTTGTAATGTTTTTTCTGTTATTTTTTTTAAATGTCAAAAAAAGATAAATTTTCAAACTTGGTATAAACAACTTAGGTACTTCTCTATTATCCCATCGTCCACTTTTCATAACAAAATACTATCGCCAAACTGTATGATTAAATGCCAAAAATGCAGTCCCATTTACTTGATGTCGGAAGCATTATACGTGTTTGTTATGTCATCAAGTGGTTTTTAATTCAACATTTGCGCGTATTAATGACAACTTTCTCCCGTTTATTTGGCGTTACAGTTTGGCGATAGTTTTTTGTGATGAAAAGTGCTCGATGAGATAATAGAGGAGTACCAAAACTTAATTATGTATATGAGTAGATTCCTTGACAGTATTAATCATTACTCAATATTTTAAAACTGCATCATATTTGTAGAATTATATTAATTTAAACAATGCTTCTATTGAAGTGTGAAGAAGCACATACTTCTATGAAGAACCATATATTTACATAATCGTTTTCATTAGCAATCGGAACACCATAAGATTCATCCCCGATAAAAAACGGACTATAAGTGGTCCAATTTTGTATTACGTGTTCTACGATATTTTTACGTACATTTGAATAATTATTTTCTGTACTATATAAACAAAATGATAGAGATCTAAAACCACAATTTCCATCGGGATTGATTTTGCAAATGTTAAATGAGCCTAAATTCATTTTTAAACAGTAAATCCGAAATGGACACCTAAGTATTCATACAAATTATCATAAATAAAATAAATACCTTCTGAACACTCCACAGTGAGTTCTATATAAATATCTTCCTAGGTTTAATGCAACGTGCAAGAAAAAAAAAAACAGGAGATGATCCCAAACACATTTCTAGAGACAGTAATAGACCCTCATTTTAATGGCCGGTGTTTTTTTTTTACGCATGCGTATTGGGTCGAATATTGTTGAAAAATGATTTTGAAGAAAAAATCGGTAAATTCACAAAATGGTTTCGGGAAAAACTTCACCAAATGGGTTCAAAATTCTTTGAGTGACAGCGGGAAAAAAAATTTCATTTTACATTCAATCATCACAATTGGCGAGTGTGACTATTAAGTTTAGCCAGTACTGGATACTACTAGATATAATGATTATGAACCATGATTTTTCTGTTATTGGGCGAGATTCATGTTTTTTCAGCAATTCTTTGACGAAATTCGTATTTTTTCAGCGATCCTTTGAAGAATTTCGCATTTTTCTCGCGATCCTTAACGAAATTCGCATTTTCCAGCAATTCTTTGATAAAATACATTTTATTCCGCAATTTTTAGACGAAATTTAGTAAAAAAGCGTGATCTTTTGGTGAAATTTCCTTTTTTGCGATTCTTTGACAAAATTTGCTTATCTTTCACGATCCTTTTGCATAATTCACGTTTTTTCTGTGGTCTTTTAATGAAAGTCATGTTTTCCCATGATCCTTTGATGAAATTAGTGTTTTTTTCTCAATCATTTGACGAAATCTGTGATTTTTTCAAAACGCGAAGATTGGTTAGATGTTTTTAGTCTGCAGGTGCCCTAAAAAGTCTGACGCCCGTTGCTGCATCGCACACATTCTTCCATGGGGCATCGAACGAAGGAAATTCATCCTAAAGAATCATTGTTTCATTCCTGACATTTCTAGAAAGAAACAACGTTCAATTTATTGGCTGAATTGTAAAGGGCGAAATGGTGTCAGACATTAGCGGAAATAAAGTGCGCATTTTGTTCGTTTATGGAAAAAATTGTGAAATTCATTAATCGATAAATTGCGAAATTTGTCAATCGATAGAGGAAAAATCACAAAATTCATTAATCGACGGAAAATTCATCAACTGTTTTGAAATTTGTCGAGCGACAGCAGAGAAAAAAATCTTTTTCCATTCAGTCATTGCAATTGGTGAGTGTGACTATTATGTTTGACCAGTGGTGGCAATAAAGTCCATTGCAAAATTTTCAGTATTACTCGCTGTTTGGCAAGTGCTAATTTTGTCCTATACTTCAAAACCCTTTTGATCATCACATCAGTGTGCAGGACAGTTTTTTTAGGTAGACCATTTGATGAATTTCGTGATTTTTCCGTTATCAATTGACCAATTTTGCTGCTATTGATTGCTGAATTTTATAATTTATCAACTATTGATTAGCGAATTTCATGATTTTTTCCATGAACGTTTGACGAATTACGCAAAAAAATTAAGAATATCGTTAAATTGTCTTGGGTAAAAAAAATTTACTATTGTCAAATGCCTTCGAGAAAAAAGTTGCAAGTTGAAACGCCTGTGACCTCTTTTTCATGTTATGCATTTCTGGGAGTCCATCCCCCCACTCCCCCCAAGTGGGACACTTTTCTAAATTTTGCACACACCCCTCATGTGATACATCGCTGGAAAAGTCTTTGACCGCTTATTCATGTTATGCATCTCCGGGGTCCATCCCGCCACTCCCCCCCTAAGGGGGGCACTTTTCTAAATTTTGTTGACACCCCTCATGTCATATATTGTTGGAAAGGTCTGTGACTGCTTAATCATATTATGCATCTCTGATGTCCATCTCCCCACTTTGCCCCCCCCCCCTCAAAGGGTACTTTCTAAATTTTGCGCACAACCCTCATGTTATATATCATTGGAAAGGTCTGTGACCACTTAATCATATTGTGCATCTCCGATATGTCCATCTCCCCACTTGCCCCCCCCCCCCCCAACGTACTTTCTAAATTTTGCACACAACCCTCATGTTATATATCATTGGAAAAGTCTGTGACCACTTAATCATATTATGCATCTTCAATGTCCATCTTCCCACTTGCCCCCCCCCCCAAGGGGTACTTTCTAAATTTTGCTCACAACCCTCATGTTATATATCATTGGAAAGGTCTGTGACCACTTAATCATATTATGCATCTCCGATGTCCATCTTCCTACTTGCCCCCCCCCAAGTGGTACTTTCTAAATTTTGCTCACAACCCTCATGTTATATATCATTGGAAAGGTCTGTGACCACTTAATCATATTATGTATCTCCGATGTCCATCTCCCCACTTGCCCCCCCCCAAGGGATACTTTCTGAATTTTGTTGACACCCCTCATGTCGTATATTGTTGGAAAGGTCCGTGACTTCTTAATCATATAATGCATCTCCGATGTTCATCTCCCCACTTTGCCCCCCCCCCCCCAACGTACTTTCTAAATTTTGCACACAACCCTCATGTTATATATCATTGGAAAGGTCTGTGACCACTTAATCATATTATGCATCTTCGATGTCCATCTTCCCACTTGCCCCCCCCCAAGGAGTACTTTCTAAATTTTGCTCACAACCCTCATGTTATATATCATTGGAAAGGTCTGTGACCACTTAATCATATTATGCATCTCCAATGTCAATCTGCCCACTTCCCCCCCCCCAAGGCATACTTTCTAAATTTTGTTGACACCCCTCATGTCACATATTGTTGGAAAGGTCTGTTACTGCTTAATCATATTATGCATCTCCGATGTCCATCTTCACACTTTTTGCCCCCCCCCCAAGGGATACTTTCTAAATTTTGTTGACACCCCTCATGTCATATATTGTTGGAAAGGTCCGTGAATGCTTAATCATATTATGCATCTCCGATGTTCATCTCCCCACTTTGCCCCCCCCCCCAACGTACTTTCTAAATTTTGCACACAACCCTCATGTTATATATCATTTGGAAGGTCTGTGACCACTTAATCATATTATGCATCTCCAATGTCAATCTGCCCACTTCCCCCCCCCCCCAAGGCATACTTTCTAAATTTTGTTGACACCCCTCATGTCACATATTGTTGGAAAGGTCTGTTACTGCTTAATCATATTATGCATCTCTGATGTCCATCTCCCCACTTTTTGCCCCCCCCCCAAGGGATACTTTCTAAATTTTGTTGACACCCCTCATGTCATATATTGTTGGAAAGGTCCGTGAATGCTTAATCATATTATGCATCTCCGATGTTCATCTCCCCACTTTGCCCCCCCCCCCAACGTACTTTCTAAATTTTGCACACAACCCTCATGTTATATATCATTTGGAAGGTCTGTGACCACTTAATCATATTATGCATCTCCAATGTCAATCTGCCCACTTTGCCCCCCCCCCCCCCAAGGGATACTTTCTAAATTTTGTTGACACCCCTCATGTCACATATTGTTGGAAAGGTCTGTTACTGCTTAATCATATTATGCATCTCTGATGTCCATCTCCCCACTTTTTGCCCCCCCCCCCCCCAAGGGATACTTTCTAAATTTTGTTGACACCCCTCATGTCATATATTGTTGGAAAGGTCCGTGAATGCTTAATCATATTATGCATCTCCGATGTTCATCTCCCCACTTTGCCCCCCCCCCCCCCCAACGTACTTTCTAAATTTTACACACAACCCTCATGTTATATATCATTTGAAAGGTCTGTGACCACTTAATCATATTATGCATCTCCAATGTCAATCTGCCCACTTTGCACCCCCCCCCCCCCCAAGGGATACTTTCTAAATTTTGTTGACACCCTTCATGTCACATATTGTTGGAAAGGTCTGTTACTGCTTAATCATATTATGCATCTCCGATGTCCATCTCCCCACTTTGCCCCCCCCCCTCCCACAAGGGGTACTTTTCTAAATTTTGTTGACACCCCTCATGTCATATTGTTGCAAAGGTCTGTAACTGCTTAATCATATGCATCTTCGGGGTCCATCCCGCCACTCCCCCCCTTAAGGGGGGCACTTTTCTAAATTTTGGACACAACCCTCATGTGATATATCGATGGAAAGATCTGTGACCACTTAATCATATTATGCATCTCCAATGCCCATCTCCCCGCTTTGCCCCTTCCCCCAAGAGGTACTTTCTAAATTTTGCACACAAACTCATGTGATATATCGATGGAAAGGTCTGTGATCGCTTAATCATATTATGCTCCCCACTATGAAATTTGTCAAGTTAAAGCAACTATAAAATTTAATTTTATGGTACTATCAAGTTGTTTGCCGTCAAATTTTGACGGGTTCCATCTAGTTTATATATAAAATTAGAAGTTTTCAGAAATTAGAAGCGTTAAATTAAACGCGATTTATGCAATGATATTCTGAAATTCTTATAAATCTTTTATTCTTGTAATTTTTTAAATTAAAAAAATGCATTTCTTATTTTGATATTCTTTGAAAAGGGTTGCTAAGCAACTAATAAAATAAAGAGGGAAGAAAAAGAAATGCATTTTAAAATTTGTAAAAAATAGGAAAATAAAATGTTTTATATTTCCCGAACGGTTGCAAAATATTTTCCAGTAATTTAAACAATTAATAACTTCTAAATTCTAATAGATGTATCGGCAAATTTTCAAAGGTATTGCATATATTTAACACCTTCATATCCAAAATTTGTATCTGTAATTTTACGTTTAAATCCATTATTCAAATATGTGATTTTCATTTCAGTTAAAAATGAAATTTGAAAATCGTATGCATTCCCATAGGAAAGCATTCTGACCTAAAAAGAAATGTTCTATATTTTTCGAACGAATGGACCAAATGTAACTAAAAAGTATACAGCTGATTCCGGGTACCTCACCAAAATCAACTTACTAGGACGATTTTTACGGCAGTTATCGCGGAACAGACAGACGGACAAACAGACGGAAAAAAAAAATTTCGCGTCTCCACAGTGAGCCTTCACCGATGTTTCAGCAATGACTAAGAACTATAAATCTTACATCAGGCGCAGATTATGAAACACTTTCTTGCACTAACAGAAGTATTAAGAATTTAAATTTTTTTATACATTGAACTGATATATCTAAACTAGTAAATCTGCAGATCAGGAGCCTCAACGTCAGCTCTGCAAGTCATTTGTTTTTTTAATCTCATTTTTTATATAATTTAACATCCTACATTCCGCATTTATGATTTTTTCAATTGCATGCATATTTATAAGCATGTAAAATCCTTCGAATGTTCCAGAAATTAGAATCATTAAATTAAACACGGTGTTATACAATGATATTCTGAAATTCTGCTGAACTGCTTATTATTTAAATTTTTTTTAAATAAATAGGCATTCATCCCCCCGTAGTCTCATTAAATTTACATTCGTTTTCATAAAAAAAAAAGATATTTCATCCAATTAGTGCGAGTTCTTTGAATTTTATTATTTTACACTCTTTGAAATACGGTTGCTAAGCAACGGATAAATTAAAGTGGAAAGTAAAAATAAACGCTTTTAAAGATTGTAAAAAATATGAAAATAAGATGCTTATATTTCCCCGAACAGATGCAAAAATATTTTCAAATATTTTAAGCAATTAATTTCTAAATTCTATTAAATTTATCGGTAAAATTTTAAAACTTTTGGAAATCCATATCGAAAATTTAGCATTCATAATTTTACGTCTAAATCCATTATGCAAATATTCCATTTTCATTTCAGATAAAAATGAAATTTGAAAAATCGTCTGCATCCCCATAGGACAGCATTATGACCTAAAATAAAATGTTCTATATTTTCCGAAGAAATGAACCAAATTTAACGAAAAACTATACAGCTAATTTCAGATACTTCTCCAACATACCTACCAAAAACCAACATAATCGAACCATTTTTACGACAGTTATCGCGGAACAGACAGACAAACAGACAGACAGAAACCAAAAACTTTTCGCGTTTCTACAGTGAGCCTCAACTGACGTTTCAGCAATAAGCAGTTTAAATAAAATGCACCTCAAAGGATCTTGCTCCATACACCGTATAATGTAAGGGAATTCTTTTGTGCGTCCCTATAAACGAACTATAAGTACTACACACTTCAGTTTCAATAGCGAACATTCTATAATGGACTTCATTAAAACATACAAATTAAATGTCAATCGGAGTATATTTATGCATGTTAGAGCACGACCAGAGAGACAAACCGAAGTCATGAACAATTTTCAACGATGTTGGAAATTGTTAATAAAAGCAAATTATTGAACATTATGCAAAATATTCATGCTAAGTATTAAATACAAAAACAATATTTAGATTGAAATCCTGCATTTTACATATTAAATTGAGTATTTATTGGTGGTTTCAGACATACAAAGAAACATTGCTTAAAATTTAACATTCTTCTGAAAACATAACTAATTTTTCTTTTTTCTTTAACGAAACACTACACTAATTTTTCTTTTAGTAGTTTGTCTTTTTATACTCATATATAGAGTTCGATACCAGAAATTTAAAAGAAACTTTCTTGAAAGGTAAATATTATTTTTTTAATTTAAATTATTGTTTTTTATTAATCTGTTAAAAGTTTTATTTTAATTTTTTAATATTGCATTACAGTACAGCATAGGGTTAAATCGCAATTTGTGAGTATTCTGTGTAATGAAACACGGAAATCCCCTGCGGAGAATTCGAAATACATTAAGATTTAACTAAGATCTAACAAAAAGCTCACAACAACGATCCATTGTTCCATAAATAAATAAGGCAAACATTACATTTCTTAATTCCTGGTATTTTCTTTATTACCAAAAACAATTGTTGTATGCATTTTTGAACATGCATATATGCACTTATAGTCCCGAAGTGTTGAAGAAGGCTTAGAATATACTTGGATACATTCCTTGTATCTCATTTGAAAAAGGCATTTTAATTGGATGATTGTTTTTGGGAATATACAACTTAAAGTTTGTCACGTTATCTTACATTAACATCCATATAGTTTGACACATATACTAACTATATACATAGTCTAACTATATGAAGATGAAAAAAACATAAACAGAAAACTTTTTCCGGCTGATATGGTCCCAGGAACTGAAAGATAGTATAGAAAATGAGTGTTACCTTTTTCAAAATTGGGACAAATTTTAAAATTGGTGTAATTTTTAATGTTTAGACAACTCCTTATGAAAACAAAAAATACATTCTTATTTGAAAAGAAGGCAGTATACCGATTCTAAGGACAACTTTGTTGTGATTTTATTGTAAAGTATCTGTGGATAATTGAGGGATGTAACTATTTTTGGTACGGACTATACAGCACTGTAATGTGATTTTATATGATTTACTTTCTTATACTACAATCTATTATTTGGAACAGGTAAGCACGTTAATAAATATACAGGAACTTGAACTTGTGGGAAACATTTTATCGTCAAATTTACTCCCTCATTCTCCTACACCCCCTTCGGGGCTTCCAATGGTTAATAATAATGCTATTGTTAACCTTTCCTCTCACCAATTGACACCATCACAGGAGGAAGCACTTAAGCTTAATTATAATTTTTCTTTTGCTAAACGCCCGGATTTACCTAACCTTATTGCTCCAGTAGAGAGAAGCTTTAAATTTAGCAAACTATCTGTTTCTCAAAAGGATTCTATTAGAGTTCTGATTAAAAATACCATTGAGCATAACGCAGTGAATTTTACACCGAATGTTAACATGGATCTCAGTAATGCATTACTTACAATAAAGTCCAACGAAGACATTGTTATTTCTAAAGCGGATAAAGGGGGTCAAATAGTGTTGCAGGATAAATCAGATTATTTTAATAAAGTACACGATCTCTTACAATCTGGTCCATATGTTAAATTACACCGGGATCCATCTAACAGTTATCTTCTGAGTACTAGAAAACTCATTAAAACTTCTCCATGTATTGATGAAAATACTATAAATTCTTTAACTCCTTCCATAGCTAACTGCAGTCGTTTTTATGCTCTTCCAAAAGTACACAAAATTGGTGTCCCCCTCCGTCCTATTGTATCAAATATTGGTTCTGCTTCTTACCCACTTGCTAAATATTTGGTTAAACGGTTTTCTTTTCTTTCAGTTTCCAATTTATATAATATTCATAATTCAAGTGCTTTTGTAAACCGTATTAGGAACTTCTCCCCCTCCCCCTCATTACGCATGGTGTCCTTTGATGTTATTTCACTGTTTACCCATGTTCCTGTCCAAGGGGCACTCCAGTGTCTCACTTTAAGATTAAAAGAATTCCATTACCCAGATTATGAGATAAACCACATTATTGAGTTATTCAGTATTTGTTTAACGCAAAATGCATTCCAGTTTTTTTTTTAAAATCAATTTTATTCTATGTCAGATGGTTTAGCGATGGGTAATCCTTTAAGTCCTTTCCTAGCAGATTTGTATATGCATTAGTTTGAGGATAAATTATTTAATTTTATAAATTTTCCATTTTATTGCAGATATGTTGATGATTCTTTTGCACTCTTGGACCTGTCTATTTCATCCATTGATAACGTCTTAACTATTCTGAACTCAATAGATCCTGTTATTCAGTTTACATATGAAGTTGAAGTTGAAAATAAATTGTCCTTTCTTGATGTGTTAGTCACACGTCAGCCTAATACATTTGATACCTGTGTATACCGGAAACCTTTTGCAGTCTCACTCCCTCCTCATTTTAATTCGTGTCACCCCCCTTCTCAGAAAGCCTCGGCTTTTCATTTCTTTATTAATAGAGCAATTTCCATTTGTTCTGATAATGTTTCCCTTGGTACAGAATTGAATTATATTAGATCTGTTGCTATTAATCGTGGTTTTAGTTTGACTTATATCAACCGTTTAATTTTTCGTTGTCTAAATAAAAATAGTAATCTTGTTCCTTCTGATATCCCAGAATCTTTTTCTAACCTCATTATTTTACCATTTCACAATAGCATTAGCTATAAAATAGCTAATATTTTAAGGCAATATGATTTTAAGGTTGTTTTTAAGCCAGTTAATAAACTAAATTTTTCACAGTTAAAGGATAAAATTTCACATCAAAACTTTTGGGGCATTTACAATATCCAATGTCAATGTGGTTTGTCCTATATAGGACAGACTAAACGACAACTCCGTTTCAGACTCAATGAACACAGAAATTACATTAAGAAAAAAGAATTACAAAAGTCCTCTATTGCCTGTCACTGTTGGAGTGAGGGACATAATTTTAACTTCGACTCAGCCACTATTATTAAGAAATGTAACACTCCATTAGATTTAGACTTCTTTGAGGCAGTTTATAATAATAAATTTGGTAACTCCCTGGTTAATGATTTTTCAAGTGTACCGTACATCTCACCTTTCTGGGTTGAGTTACTTTGTCATAGTGAATCCTCTACAACCAACCAACCGACTTAATCAGATTGGAGGAGTTTCTCGGTATGTTGTTGTTTTTCATTTGGGTTTTTAGATTCATTTTCATGTCTTTGGGGGGATACAATAGGGTTTAGGTTTATTTACACTGAGGAAGTGAGTCCATGATACTCATGAAACGTGCGTCTGTTTATTACACGATGTTATTGTGTGTCAAACGTTGGTATTTTTAGTACATTTTATCGTATTTGAATAATTCTTAAGGGAAAATTTGTTTCGGAAGAATTCCCTTTAGAACGAACTGTGTTCGAGAACTGAAGTACCACTATATTTAAGATGCATGGTGTTAAATAGTTAGTGCATAGTAAATTATAACATCAGACTTTTTTCAAAATAAAATATGCTTAAAACTCTTTCAGAAAAGTATATTAAAAGAAGCATTCTTTATAAAATATTCTTTTCCAATATTATGGAAATCTTTAAGCATATTACTAGTTGTTTCATTTATCTTCATTTTAAACTTTTTTAAAAATAAAACATTGTAGAATACAATATCATAGCTACCAATTTGTACGGTTTTATACCACTAAAATTTTATATTAAATTTTGCATAATTTAAACGTTGAATCAGGACCTTTTTTTTAACAATTAAATAAAGAAAAAATTCCATAATTTTAGTGGTTACAAAAAAACCCTTGCAAGTTGGCAGCTATGGATTATCAATTTCAATCCATTTAAACATAACAACAGCTATAATATTTATTAAAGAAATCAATATGCTTCATTGTATTATGCTTTTGAATTTATAATGCTTTGATACACTTTAAAAGATTACTTTTTCATATCATATTTTTTCGAAGCTGGTATGTGACGTAGAAATGAGATCAATGTACAACTATCATACCTAATTAAATTAGAAATAAATTGATTGGATGAACGTGCTAAACGTCATTTTAAATATCACAGTCGAATTTCCAGTATTTGAAGCCTGAAAAGAGTACATTTCACAGTTTAAATTAAAGTGAGTTTATACTACTGATATACGCTGAATATCTGAATATTGGTATACCGAACTTAACAGAATATATATATTTTGTTGCGCACAATTGATCTTAGAAAATCGTGAGGTAAATTGATGCTTTTGTAGTCTAGTAGTTATTTTTAAAAAAACACAAGAGTGTTTCCAGTTCAGTGCGATGAAAGTCGATTTTAGAAATAATTTGTATAAGAATATGTGTTGTTTTATATAATTTATCTATAGAATTTAGTGCAAATTGAAATAAAATTACAGAATTTGGAAAAAGTGTACTACTGCTTTAAAGATTCTGACATTCCTTAATTTTTATCAACATAAATAAGTTTGTTATGGGAAGTCAATGCTGATGATAAAAGGTATAACAAACTATATGCTGCCATAGACAAGAAAACAGGAAGTTTAGCACAGTTTGAAACAATCTCCTATTTTTAATTCTTAATCTAAAATGGCAACACTAAAAGAGGATAAGTTACTTTGGCATGTTTTAACAATAATGGGTATCGGAATTTCAGGATATCGCTTAAAACCACATGAAAAGTATGTGTCTCTTTCAATTAAATTTGCAAGCATCGTAGTTCTTTTGCCTTGGATTTTGGCATCTGTACGTAGCTTATTAAACTTTACCCGTATCATAAATCTTGCTTTCATATTAATGTCAGTCCAAATTATACTTCTTTGGTACTTTTTAAATAATCAAAATGAAACTATGTGCTACATCATAAAAAAGTTGTACTTCTATAGGAATCGTTATAGTTTAGGAAATAACCAATCTCGCCTTTTGAATACAATCATAATCACTATGATTTTATTTCCTGCCACAATATCCCTTTTGATAACAGTTTTGGATACAAAATTTGAATCTACCCTTTTTACATTTGGTTACAAAATTAATGATGTTGTTTTTGTTAAAATTGTAATATTTTATGTGAATTTCACATATTATGCCAGTAGTACGTTTACTGCGTTTTTGACATTTTCTTTGAGCGTTATGTTCTACAGATGGTGTACGGTATTAAACTATTATAATAAATCGCTTGAAACGCGTTTAAAAGAGAAGAAATTTGATAATATCCTGGATTTTATTAAAGAATTCTTCAATCTTGTGACGATTTTTCAAAAGCTTGAACAAGCACTTTCTTATCCTACGTTTATTTTAATTTTTTACAGTCTAAGAATGATCTTTATGTTATTCTACGATATATTATTGCAGAAAGAAATAATATTACAACCACGCTATCTCACGCGAGTGATATTTAATGGCATGTGTGGATTTATCATGATAGTAATGTTTTCTATATGTAGTTCTATGATTCCAGAACAATTAAGAGAAATAAAGAAAACAGCGACATATTACCTAAATAAATATGGCGAAAACATTTTCATTCCCAGAAACGTTATTTATTACTTAAAAAGAATGGAAAAGCAAGATATTGTTTATATCTCAGCTTGTGGAATGTTTTCAATCAATCGTCAATTTATATTGACCGCTGTTGGGGCGACTCTCACTTACGATCTACTCATTATTAATTTTAAATAAACGCGTACTAGAGATACTGACAGAAATAAAAAAGAATTAAAAATCATACATCAGGCGTAGATTATGAAGCACTTTCCAGCACTAACAGAATTTTATTAAGAATTTTCATTTTTTTCATACAATGAAATGAAATATCTGAATATGCAGTTTAAATACAATGCACCGCAAACGATCTTTCTCCATAGAGCTTAAAATGTAACGGAATTATTTTGTGCGTCCCTATAAACGATCTATAAATACTCCATTTTCAATAGCGAACATTCTATAATGGACTTCATTAAAACATAGAAATTATATGTCAATCGGAGTACATTTACGCAAATTAAAGCACGACCAGACAGAGAAACTGGAGTCATGAATAATTTTCAACAATGTTGGAAAATGTTAAAAAAAAGTAAAATATTCAACATTATGAAATAAATTCATCCTAAGCATTAAATACAAAAACAGTCGTATGAAATTTAATATAGAGATTGAAATCCTACACTTTACATATTAGGTTAAGTATTTATTGATGGTTTCATATATAAAGAAAAATTGTTTAAAAGTAACCGCCTTCTGAAAACATAACTACTTAGTATAGAGTATTTTTAATTTTTCCTTTAATCATACATTACACTTATTTTTATTTAGTAGTATGACTTTTTATACTCATATGTAGAGTTAGATACCAGAAATTTTAAAAAAAAATTCTTGAAAGGTAAATATTTTTTTTAAATTTAAATATAGCTAGGTTTCGTACGCTTTTACCATACTGTTTAACAGAATTTTTCTATTTAATTTTTAAATAGCAGAAATTGTAAACGACTCGTTTGATTGCAGTATTTGTTAATACTTTTCTGCATTTAAATAGAGCGACAAATTCTATTAAAATTTTTTTGTAAACGCGTACGAACATTTATAGTGATGGATTGCAACGGAATTTATTTATTAATCCTTTTAGTGCCAAGGAGCGCCGTCGCGCTGCTCTCGCTACTGTGTTTTTATTATCATAGTATAAAATCTTCTGAAGAGAATGTTGCAAAAATTATGATTATTGGTGTATTGTAACGGAAATGGTGACTATTTCTCTTGTTCATATAGATTATCTATAAAAATGCACTTTTTTACTGGCATTTTTAGCATATATTGGTAACATATGTATGGCACTAAAAGGGTTAAAAGTTACATTTTAATTTACTAATATATGCATTACTGTACAGTATAGGGTGAAATCGCAATTCGTGAGTTTTCCGTGTAATGCAACAGAGACAAACAAGAATTCAGGAGTTTGCTCTAAAACTTTAGCGCTTCGTTGAACCAGATTTTGTTGTTCTAGTAACTGGAAACATTTCTTCCATCATTTTGCTCTCTGATTGAACCATCAATTTTCATAATTCAAACAAGTAATTGTAAAATATTGAATCATGAACGAGTAAATCAATAAAATTTATTTAATTCGATTCGAGCCAGAAATTTCTTCATAAAGTAAGGTAAATAAAAACCACTCGTCCAACTAAGTAAAATAAATACGTTAAAAGTTTTAATGTTCTGTTGTAAAATGTTTCTATCAGAATTGAGTAAAATTTCAATAAGGCAGGAAAGTTCACCATTAAACAGGTAAGATGCTGATTTAGTTAACTTACAGAAAGTTTCTGAGCTACCGAAGTAAATATTATCGTTGGAAAGTTTACCAAACCTTTTATAAAATACAATATTGAATGCAAGTTGGAAGAAAAAACCGCAAAAATTATGAGAGCAATTCCATTGTTAACCCCTTCGCGACGAGCGTACTTTATAGAATTTTTAATCTTTTACCACCTGTTTTCCAAAACAGAAATTTTTGCCTAATTTAATCGCAGAAATGCTAGGATTACATAAGGCAAAGCTTGCGATAAAAAATAACTGGTGGGAATAATCGAGGATTCTGAGCATCTTATGCGTCACGTATACGTGTCACTCGTCCCCAAGGGGTTAAAGATACAATCTCCTAACAAATCGGGGACTGTCGCTCTTCAAAAAGTTATTTTAATTTTTATATATAAAATATATAAAATATTCTATTAAACTCAATGAATCAACCAATGTAAGTGATTTGGCAATAATAATGGTATTTGTGCACAATCCATACTTAGATTCTGTTCAAGAGGATTGGCTTCGATGCAAACCTTTAAAAATTATCGCAACATTAAATCTTAAATTTATTACAGCATTTTTTTTTCAGACATCACATAGGATAATACGCATCTACACACATGGAGTTGGTAACTGATGGCTGGTGAGACATCTGGTGCAACTGCTCTGAAACAGTAGAAACATAAAAGGATTCAGCAGAATCAACTGTGTACTTCATCGTTATAATTTTGCAATGAAATAGAAATGCAACTATGGTATAAGCTAAGTTTTGAATAATTAAATTATATGAAACAATTTAATTAATTTTTTTCACATAATCACTACCTAACACTTACACATAGGTGCCAAGTTCCCACTAATATTCCGTAATAAGTGGTTTAATCTGACGCAGTTTAACAACGCTTTAAACCAGAAAAATTATTGGATGAATCTTTATTTATTTAATTTCAAGTTTCTACGTGAAATCATTAATTTCAATTCTTAAAATAAATTCTGATGCAAAACGTGTTAAACCTGTGTCAAATGAACCCACATAGTACGGAAGATTAATGAGAACTTGGCACCTCTGCACTTACACGCTGTTCAAAGTTTGTATGATGACTTGGGGAGTCTGTACAAGTAGTGACTTCTTCTCACATAAGTCAGGTGGCTCATCTGTAGTAAAAGCTTAATACGCCCCTTTGAATTGAGGACAGAGAGCTGAATCTCCATGAATGCAATCGACTTTTCTGTATGACAGAGTATTTCTAATAATATACAATTTAGATATTAAAGATCAATAATTGACTCTAAAAGGAAATAGTTCCCTCATTTACTTATCTAAAAAAAATCACATGCTTCCACAGAAACATATATAAATTTGGACATCAAACATGAGAAAAAAAAAAAACTACTAAAATTTTGGTACGACTTTGTTGTAATGAAAACAATAGGATATGGTGTTGGCATCTGGTTTTCAAATTTGAATTATCGTGAAGCATATATATTCAATTCCACGTACAACACTGTTGACAATAGCGAGAACACCAAACGCATTACTGGTTCTAACAGGGACAACTCCAGTCTGCATTACCTTAGAATAAGAAACCATTAAATTTAATCTATTGAGAGAATTTTTACATATTGAGTATCAAGGCATCATTCTAACAAAACAAGTTTTTTTTAACAAACTATATATACTACAATGATAAATCCTACACTTTATATAAATAACTTAAATCTGATTGGAAAATCAGATACTGCCATAGATATTGTTATGCACTTATACATTTATGTAAACGGTTCCCGAATGACAATATGGTTATCATTCGCGTTAACAGTCGATTCTAATCACACAGATATTATGTATGCTCAATCATATAAACTGAAAAATAACAACTCAATTTTCTAATTCCAATCCCTAGCATTTCAAGAAGCTATAAAATGGTCAGAATCCAACTATATAGATAAAGTCTCTATATACACAGACAGCCATTCTGCCACCAGTCCAATCTCTAAAACAACTAAAACACGAATCCTTAATTGTCAAAATTCTTCAATAGGTGGAAACAAATCAACATATAAAAAGCCTAATAATTTGGTTAAACCCATTAGCATATAAAGCGTGCATTTCATGAATTTCTTTTTTATTCAGATATTCCGAATTCATACCAGAAATTATGAGTATTATTTCTTACTTTATCTATTGATGTTTCGTGCTTGCATAAAGTAAAAATACTTCTTTCAGAATTTCTGGTATGGATTCGGAATTTCTGAAAAAAAATTGAAATGGACGCATATATCCGCTTCGAATGGAAATAAGTTAACCCTTAATTGCATAGTGATGTAAATTTCCATCACTTTTTATTTAACTTTTAATAAATAAATCAACTTCTTCGCCACCACTATATTTATATAGAAATATTAATCCAGTAAATTTTCTATGAACTATGTTGCTGAACAAAGTTAAAAATCTATCTTAAAATTTCAGGTGTCTAATATTTAATATATGTATTAAAAAACACAATTGTAAATTAAAAACTCATGCAAAGAAGGGTTAAAGGTCATTCCAAAGATTTTGGAAACGAGAAGTCTGATATGTTTTACAATGCACGATATAATAAATATGATTAACAATATTATTTATTATGAAACAATTCTTTATCCAATTTCATATCTCAAAAGCTTTATATAAGAAAAAGAATATTAAATGATTGGCAGACAATCAGGAATCTGTCAGTCACTGGAAAAACAACCTATAACTACGTAATAGTAGTCTCTACAACTTTCTTAAGCCGGCGCAATTATAATTTCTTACATGGTAGCTTCCTACCTTTGTATTTAAAATACATAAATTAAAGTCACACGTGATGTGAATGTGGCTCCATAACTCACCCTTTACACTACATTTTTGAAAATTGTCCACGGATGCCATGTAAGTTCCATTACAATCCATGTGTATCTCAAGAACAAAAATGTGTTATAATCTTTACAAAACTACTAATATTAGTCGAGAGATCAAAATCCAATTATAATATCTTAACCCTTAATTGCATAGTGATGTAAATTTCCATCATTTTTTATTTAACTTTTTATAAATAAATCAATTTCTTCGCCACCACTATATTTATATAGAAATATTAATCCAGTAAATTTCCCGTGAACTATGTTGCTGAACAAAGTTAAAAATCTATCTTAAAATTTCTGGTGTCTAACATTTAATATATGTATAAAAAACACAATTGTAAAATAAAAACTCATGCAAAGAAGGGTTAAATCAGTGTTTCCCAACCTTTTTTTGGCCGCGCCCCACCAAAGCATCTCTAAAATGATGATGCCCCCCTCCCCTAATACATATAATTCTTATAAAAATTTTTAAAAAATGAACTCCTGATAAAGTAAAAAGCATTTAACATTGATCCTGAAACGTACCGAAGGTTATGGATGAATCAAATATTTTTTATAATCATCTGATACTACTCGTTTGATACTACTAGTTTAAATTTTCGTTGGCACATAAAGGGTTAAGACAGTCATTTTTAATCTCTTCGCAACGGTCGTCACGTATGCGTGATGTATGAAGTGCTCAGAATCCTTGATTAGACCATTCAATAATTTTGAATAAAACATTTTTCTCTTTTTTAATTACAGAATTTCTGCGATTAAATTACGCACCAATTTCTAATCAAAATAAAACGTGATAAAAGATTTTGTGAAGGAAAGTCGTCAAGTAATTGTTAAATATACACTTGAATAGTTTCATGTGTAAAATTGATTTTTAGATGACATATTGCAGTGCGACTCATTCAATAAATAGTCGAAAAAATTGTTTAAAATTCTAAAATACTTATAAATCAGAAAAACTATAAAGAATGTTTAAATATATAAAAGTGCCTAAATATCTTAAAAAGTTTCTTTTATAATTATTCTGGTACAGCTGTATTTAAGATTTTTGAATGGACGCTTTTAAAAAATTAAATAAAAAACTTATTTTTCTCATTTCTGTTTTTTAAATTTAAATGTGTAATTTTGATTTTCAGTCTACAACATTCCTATTACAAAAACAATTCAGAGGGCATAGGTTCACACAAATCTGGAATTGCCCCCCTGTGGGGCGTACGCCCCCCGTTGGGAACCACTGGGTTAAATAGTCATTATTCCTTTATGAGGTAACTTATTTTATACATATACCATAACTGTAATTTATGTGTCTCTATTGTTTTATTTTACTTTTATCTCCATTTGTAGGCAACCTAATTATCTCTCTCTCTCTTTTTTGTTTTGTAAATGATTAGTCACATTAAATTTACTTTCATAGTTATGGATCATCTTTTATTTATTATTATATTTACAATATATTATTATATTCACATTTTATATATTATTATTATATTTACAATTCGTATACTATGTATATTACTAATGAGTTCATGAAATAATTAAGCATTTGTAAAGGCATTTATATTTGTTTTTACATCTTTTAATTCTCTATTAACCCAGAATATTTACATAATTCTATAAGAAACTATGCTTATATTGTAAAGTATGTGCAATGGAGCTATGCATAAAGAGGAGGAGACAGATAATGTATTTATTGTCTAGCAGTTACGAGTGAAATATTTGAGAATGTTGCCACATGATAGCGACTGTTGCTTGTTTACATCGGATCAACAGGGATGTATCAATGCTGGGGTAGAATTCAACCAGTAAATATGAATGGAAATTTTCGTCTTATTTAAACGCCTTATTCATGCAAAATTTCCGCCAAAAAAAAGAGGAAAATGTCAATTCGTTTTTACAGGTGGAAGTTTGTCCCAGCGGTATTTTAATCCATTTCACAAACATTGACAGGAGGAATTATTATGTGGTCTTAATTTGGCGGAACTGCAGTGTCTGACTACTGCCGAGGCAAAGTGCCACCAGTAAAAACGCATATTCTTGCCTTAATAAGGCATTTAAATAAGAAGAAAATTTCTATTCAAATTTATTGGTGAAAATGTGCTCCGGCAGTAGCCAGTCCTTGCGGAATCCGTTACGGTTGAAGCTTCACCATTTTGCTGATATGTCAATTCCTCTTTTTTTCGAAATTCCATGGTATCTACGAAAAAAAGTATGTAGTTTAAATTACATAAGTAATGTAAAAAAAATTATGTAAAAAAGTATGTAGTCATAGTATGTAATTGTATTAAGTTGTATATATTCTGTAACTTTTTTGAAATTTTCATCAACCCTTTGACTACAGATCGGGACATATAATATTGTGGACTATCCTTTTTTTATTTCACTTGTACCACATTTAAAAAATAATCTTTTCTATATGCTCGTAATAAGATATTTTCAAGCAAAACCTTCCACAAAGAAATTTTTTTTGTAAGTTGCTGTACGTTTGAATATGAAAGTAGGTGCCAGTCCTGGCCCATAATCAGAAGGTTCAGCGGGGTACTTCCCTGGGTGGTATTTTTCGGGATCTGTTGCTTGTAATGTTTTTCTTTTTGCTTATACGGGGATCGTATGCCTTAGGGGATTTGATACCAGATTATTTGTAAAGTATGTGTCACAATATTTAAAAACAGATCGTTCTTCATTAAAAAAGGCAAACATATTTTTTATGCAAAAACCGATATTCAAACCCCTTAAGGCGTACGAACACCGTGATAATAGTTGGCTCTTTATTCTGAGACCTTTAGGGACCTAAGGCTCTGGTTTACCGTTTAGGTGGTGATTCAAGTTTCAGGTTAAACTTATTAACGAATCCAACGTAAACTACAACATTGTAGTCATTGTAGTCAGCGGATATTTAACAAATCAATATTTATAATAAAACTAAGTTTACGTACGATTCCTCAAAAGTAGAATCCACTGAAGCCCTGTTATCATTATGTATATAAGTACTTCTAAAAATATGGTAAACATTGTTTTTTTTTTTTTAAATTTTGATAGGATTTTAGATATTGACAGACCATAAGTCTTTACATGATTGTTAGAATCCATGGAAGCCCTGTTTATCATTGCGGATTTAAGTACATGTAGGAATGAAGTAAAGATTTATTTTGATTTCTATAGGATTTTAGATAGTGACGCAGTATAAGTTTTTACATGGTTGTTGCAAAAAATCGCTGATATTCTAATTAAAAAAATTAATTTGTTATAGCTTATTAATCCTCTGCACAGAACATCTTTTTTTATTAATTAAAAGGACACCGGTCTCTCAGGCCAGGACATCTATTCCTACTAACCTATGAAATTGATTAAACGTAAGGAGGGTGGACTAATTACAATATGTAATATTTCAAATCCTTTATTTATACAAAAATACACACTAAACTATACATAACGGGAAAAATTCACAATTTTAAAGGAAAACAAAATTAGGAACATTGATCGGTCCGAGAGACCTGTGTTCCATGTAGGGCGTTAGTATGCATACGATAATTTATGAAACAATTAAGTGGACAACAGTTACTCCAACATGAATTGAGTAGCATGTGAAGAGTGTGTGATTTTAACGAAATGTCATGTATCATGAAAAATAAAATCAAGTTCTTTCTCCAATTATTTCAAATTCAAATAATTAAATAAAAATGTATAGAAATGTGAGATTTAGTCAAGCTACAGTATATACAATCAATAATCAATAAAATGTCAGAAAATCTTGGCCTGAGTAAAATGTCAAAAGTATTGATCACGTCGCTAACTTTAATTAATCGTTAATTATGTTTCAATTTATATACAACATGCATTTTTTCTATATTGAAAACATACCCAGGAAGTACTGCTCCAGAGCATTTATTTTAAAAGCAGAGGTGCCAAGCTCTCACTAATCTTCCGTAATATGTAGGTTAATTTGACCCAGGTTTAATACGTCTCACACTAGAAATTTTTTTAAGGAATAAAATTAAATATATTCTACTGAAATTAAATAAATAGAGATTATCAAATAAATTTTCTGGCTCCAAACCTTGTTAAACTGAGTCAAATTAATCCACATATTACGGAAGATTAGTGAAACATTGCACCTCTGGTTAAAAGTATAAGAAAACATATAAGTTTGACAATGGCCTGAGGGAATATTATGGCCCAGGTAGAGCTTGATTACTGCTTGGTCAAATTTCCTCCAGTATTTCCAAATAGTAATTTTTGCATTATATATGTAACAGAAAATCTGAGTTTAAAAAAGAGACGTTTACTATTAAAATTGTGGTTGTTCGTCCATGTGGTAATCAGGCTCTGGACCCAAGTAATCAATTTTAACCCATTAAGTCCTAGCAGTACCGTATGATCCCGGAACTGCTTTCAACCATTCTGTTGTTTGAATATCAGTATTTTTAAGAGTAATGTTCTCTTTATTTGATAATAAAAACTCCGTGATAAAAGGAGACATAAGTTGCTATTCTGAAAAATTGGTATGAAATGCAATTTTTGCATTTTAAACAGAAAATTATTCTGTCCTTGATGCGTCAAATATACTTTTTAAGTAACCTGTAATTCATTCGCAAAATCAGGTCTCGCATTGGATCTTTTTAGATTACCACTGTTTCTAAACAAAAAAAATATTCCTGATTGATTTAATAAAACATTTACTTGAGTAATATACCACGAACATTGTTTTAAAATAGTGGTATTTAAAAGGGTTAATAAGCCTTCATAATGCATATTTTTCTATAGTGCAAAACCTGCTATTTAAAAAATTTCATTTTAACATTAAAAGAAAATTACATTAATAGTGATAAAAAAATCTGTATTAATACTTTAATTAATAACTTAATAATTAGAATAAAACATGACAATAAAAGCCACCTCAAAACTACAAAATAACTCTTTTAACAGAAAAATAGATTTTATTTCAAAATGTTACTTAAAAAAAAATAAAACAGAATCTTGAGCTTTTAAGGCAGAACAGAATGTAAACTAGTTAACCAAACTTATTTTTAAAATTAAACGAGAAAACATCTGAACAACTTTCGCAGAAAGACTGCACCGCAAAACAGAATAAATATTTTATCGAAACAATACTATTTCAATCTTTTATTGTAATCCATTATTCATCACAAATACATTCCAGAAAAAACAATAGTAAATGCAGGTTTCGCACATCTTACATCAACTTTTTAACTATTTGTATTGCCTTTTTTAATCCCAGAAAAAGGTTACAAACTCCACAATTGAACGTGGTGATTACAAATTCTGTGACTGAAATATTATTGTGTTTCTCTGAAAATTCCTTCCGTATGGGAAAACCTATTTGTACCGGAAAATTCTGCCCGTCAATTATTAGACTTTAGATACCGGAATTTATGTCTAGTAATTAAATGGTACAGTTTTCTATAGCGTCTAGTCCCTGTACTTTGGCTACGATTTCAAAAAATGGATCATTCTGCGCGCATGCGTTCTTGTATGACACTTTAAAATTTTGTTCCGAGCCATTTCGAAATGAGTGCTTTCAGCTCTGTGGTGTGCCATTTCTCTTCCGTTCTGTGGTCTTGAGTTCGAATCCCAGCGACGGAAAGTTTTATTTTTCAGTATTTATTTGAGTTATAAAAAATAATTTGAATTAAAAAAATGTAAAGATTTCATTTTTCAACATATAAGCGATGGAAAGTTTGAAACAAAATGGAAATAAATATGAAATTTGGTTATAAATGAATTTCGTACATTCTAGAGAATGCTGTACAGCGAGTTTCATGCGTACAGTGATGTTTTTTTCGGTTAATGTACGCGAAGCGTACATACACAAGTTATTGACCACGGCTTGAATGGATTTCGTGCATTCTAGAGATTGCTGCAAAGCGAGTTTCGTGTGTCCAGTGATGTTATTTTTTAGTGTTAAAAATTGTTTTTTGAATGTTAAAAATTCGCTTTAACAAGCTATAAAATCGTTAAAAATCCTTAAAATTTGAAAAATCCGGAGGAAAAAAAATGTATTTTAGCAAAAGTCTGAAATTGAATTTCTTTAAGAATGTTAAAAAAAAAATAATAATAATAATGAAAATTGTGAAAGAAAATATTTAGTTATATTACGCTAAATGTTTTAAATCAAAATCCTTTTACGAATTTAAAAAAACTGCTGCGGAAAGGAATAAAATTAATATGGTTCTCGTTGAAACTGTCTAGAGCATGCACGCAGCACGATCCATTTTTTGAAATCGTAGCCAAAGTGCAGGGGCTAGACGCTTGTCAGTTTTCAGGTACGAACTAAGCTTACCAAACGGAAATAACTTTCCAAGCAACACAATTCATAGAACTTTTCTGTAACTTGAAGTAATGGTTCCAGACTCCATGAAAATTCCAAGGTCCCTAGATACCGACATCTCATAATTAATTCGGAATCTGATCCAAGAGAAACATGTTTTCAACCGGAAATTTCATTTAATCAAACATTTTAAAATGAAATCTTATAAGTACCTTACAGGAATATGACATATTTCCTTATATACACTTTCCGGTTTTAAACATGTTTGTCTTGAATCAAACTACAGAATAATTAAGAGATGTTTGCATCTATGAGTGCACGCATCGTGTAAATAGGTAATTAATTATTACAGATTTTCGAAACGTTTATGTGCCGATCGTTTGTTCAAGTGACAGGAACGCCCAGAGCAAAAGTTTCGGTCATTGTTGCGCCACACAGTCTCAAAAGTACAGAATGTCTCATAAGTTTTTTTACAGTTAAATAACTCATAAAAAATTAACAAATATTGTTGTATCGTAGTACGGTTTGAACTAGAGATGAGTTTGGGCTTTTTTCTTTCGAGCCCGAATCTGATGATTGGAAATTCGTGCGCGTCCGAATCCGAAAAAAATTATGTCATAAAACACGAAAGATAATACCGAAAGTACACAGTAGAAGATTGTTAATAATGTTTGGAATGTTTTAAATGAATTTTTAGGAATGTTTTAAAAATGTTTGAAGATTAATTTGCTCATTAAAAAATCTCTTCTGACATAGAAATAAGTTTTAATAAGACATATTCTCTCATGACAAAGTTTCGTGATTTTCATGCCCTGAAAATAACTTTAAAATAGAAAATTTGTTACTCCTATGTCAATTAATATAAACTGCCGTGTATGCGTTTATAATTAACCAGGTAATACGTAGACAATTATCTTAATTTCCTTTTTTTTAAATCCGACTTCCAACAAGTAAGGATATACAATTCGTTTGTATATATATATATATATATATATATATATATATATATATTTATCTATGTACGTTCACGCAGAAAGTGTTAACGGATGGTCCAATTTTCATGCATTTTTCTTGGATAGGTCTTTTTCTTCAGATGATCCCGCTTCAATATCATTATGATCTAAAAATGTTAAGTTTGTCCGTCTGTATTTTTTTTGTGTTTTACTTTCTAGGCTTTAACGTTGCTAAAAATTGGCCAGTCATCTCAAATTTTGAGTATTGTGTTAAAGTACACAGTACTACTTTAGGATTTTAAAATAGTTGTTGCATCAGGCACAGTTTTAGAGCAGGGACACCTCAAAATTTCATTCAAATGTCATCGTCTACTACACGTAAAAATAAGAGATATTGGCATCAGCGAGATTTAAAATGAATGTGGTATTAGAGTCCTGCATCAAGTCGGGTAACTCGAGTTTACCTGAAACCGACCCGACTCAAACCGCTGGTTGGATTGGCAATATTTTTTTTTTATTGTGTGTCGGTGTCGAGTAGGGATGACTCTATTTGAGCTCTGTACAGTTTCGGGTTGGGTCTCTTGCAGGTAGGTCAAGTAATCCGTTGTTCTAAAGAAAGTACACAATAACGGTTAAGATGAAAAATCTACATATTTGAATATAAATGAATATAGGTATATTCTTTATTCTAAATAAAAGATAAAATTGATATTTGAGATATAATTACAGAGTATTCTTTCATAGTTGCAATCAAATATGTATTAATTTTCTTTAATGTCGGGTTTCGTGTTGGTTTTAGGTTCACTTTGAATAGAATTTTTGCGTTCATATCGGATAAAACCCGGTCCTGCAGGATAAAAATATAGGGTTGCCACTGAAACCCGAAAGCATAAAACAATCCTCTGAAGTCGGCTTTGTTTTTCTGTCAAATGTTATGTAGGAATTCGGGGAGGGTCACCATATTTGGTCGCATAATATTTGGCTGTTGTTCTTATTTTTGTTAATAGCGAGAAATATTATTTAAAATTAATAAATAATTAATACTTATGTAAAAGGGTTGCTCCCATGGAAGTTAATATAAATTGTTGTGTAAGCGTGAACATTCCAAAACGTAATACGTAAGCAATATTTTCTTTTCCCATTCTTTTTGTATAGAAGAAAACATTTCGAGAAATTTGTGGAGCATCACGAATTTTGGTAACATAATATTTGGCTGATTTTCTTATTTCTGATAATATCATGTCGTGTTATTTCCAATTAATAATTAATAAATCGTACGTAAGGGTTGATCCTATGGCAGTTTATATATACTGTCGTGTAAACGTGAACATTCCAACCGACGATATGTATACAATATATCCTTTTACTATTCTTTTTATATATAAGAAAACGTTGGAATTACTGGAGCATTACGTAATTTTGTTACATAATATTTGTTTGTTTTTCTTATTTCTGTTTATAGCGAGTAGTATTATTTCAAATTAATAATTAATAAATCGTACGTAAGGGTTGCTCCTATGGCAGTTAATATAAATTGTCGTGTAAGCGTGAACATTCCAGCAGGTGATATGTAAACAATATCTTCTTTTTCTATCCTTTTTATATAAAATAGAACATTACGTGGAATTCGTGGAGCATCACCAAATTTAGTTACATAATATTTGGCTGTTTTTCTTATTCCTATTAATTTATCGGGAATCATAGCACTACATATAGAAAAGAGTATGACTATTACAAATCCACATATGCTGTTAAATATTACTTCGCTGGTATTATCTGATTTAAATACTGTCTGTGTTTGTACTAAAACTCTGTAAAACACTAGAATGATCATTTCAAGTCCATAAGAAATTATAATAAATGACGGGTATGTGAAAACTTGATTAGTTTTTTCCAATATCTTAACAATATTAAAAAACTCTTTTAAAAAAATTGTTGTTTTATTGAATGATTCGCCTTTTAAATACACATTGAGTAACTTATTGTATGACTTCAGTATATTTCCCCACCTGTAAAATATGACGCACAGTGAAAATGCTACAAGTGCAATTACAGTATTGCAGGTGTAGTATACGAGATTTCCATAAAATGCCACAACATAAATTATAGTCTTATCGTGGATTTCATATCCGTACGACCAGAACACTGAGTTTTGAAAAGAGCCTGAGATCATAATGATGAGAGAAAATACGGCAGGTGATAAAAATACAGTCATTGTAAAATGCTTCATTAAACGAGATTGTTTAACATCTCGCATGTACAGATTTTTGTAAGAGTACAACTTACGCACAATGATGGAAATACGTTTTTTTTCTTTATTCAAAAAATACCAGATAGTAACCATTTGCACAAGTATGAAAAGGTATGCGAATTCTACAATGTGTTTCAACTTATTCGTAAGTAGGCGATATAAAAATGCTGAAAACCAGTGTATGCCGAAAATGGAACATAAAAGTATTACAAAGTAGGATAAATATTTTTCACGAGATTTTACATTATGATCCGAGATTCTGATGCCTAACATGCCTAGCATCTGCAATAAAATGTCATGTTCGTCCACCATTATTCTTTTATATTAAAGTTAGGAAGAGGGAATTAATAAATAAAGTTAAAACTTGTCATTAATTCCGTCTATGTCAATAAATATCACATTTATATCAAATTTTCATAATTTTTCACCAGATATGTTTTCTTATGATCTAAGATTCTGATACGCTTTATCTGTTGACCATAAAGCATAACATAAAATTCATTTTCCTGGTTTCTGGTATATTAATTGATAATTAATGTTTGCTCATATTTTCTAGAATTAAATAATTTTAAATAAATTCGAACTTAAAGAAAGTAACAAAAAGCTACAAATGTAAATCCATATCAAAGGAACGTTGTAATAAAATTGTATTTCGTTTCTTGAATCATCAGGAAATAGTTTCAATTTCCAAAATGAAAAATGGAATAAAAGTAGTATTTGGGATTCAAAAAAGGAAAAATTAAAAAAAAATCTGTAAAATTCGAAATTTTTTTTCAAAAAATCGAAAAAATCGAAAAAAATTGAAAAATTAAAAGAAATTCGATCTTGTAACTTTTGAAACTTCAAATTTGGCGTAAAGAAGGTGTTTAGGATTTAGATAAAGGAAAAATTAAAACATAATAAATTCGAAAATAAAATAAAAAAATCGAATACGATAGAAAATTTGAAAATATTTCGATTTTGCAGTGCTAGAAACTTGAAATTTGTAATAAAGATAGTATTTAGGATACAAAAGAAGAAAAAAATAAAAAACCCGAAAAATACGAAAACAAATTCGAAAAAAATCGAAAAATTGAAAATAATTCAATCTTGTAGGCTTAGAAACTTAAAATTTGGTATAAAGTTAGTAATTACGATTCAATAAATGAAACAATTAAAAAATTCGTAAATTTCGAAAATAAAATCGAAAAATCGAAATATCTGTAAAAAATCGAAAACTCGAAAATAATTCGATTTTGTAGTGTTCTAAACACGAGATGTAAGATAATTGTCTTATTAGTTAGTACACCGCCCCTAATCATTTTGTGTTATTTTCCCCGGATTATGCTTTTCTTTTCTTTCGTTTACGAAGTTTCGCTATAGACTGGTGGCGTTATGGGCAGTTTCTTTATAGCAGGTTCGTTTTCTTACACAGGTTTCTCTATTTAATTTGCATACGAAATATGGATTGTTAAATTATGTTAGCCCCACCAAACATTTTCACAGCTCCCCTCCCCACCCGACATTACTGGCTGGTTATGGCTTGATAGTCCTTTCTAAATAAAATCATGGTGATTCTAAGATTCTCTTGATTCATTTCTAAATTGAACGTAAATGATCCTAAGAAGACGGATAAAATAATTACTATATTGGCTGGACAAGCAGGAAATTTAGAAATAAAATCGAAAAAAAAAATTAAAAAAAAAATGAAAGTATGAAAATAATTTGATTTTGAAGTCTTACATTTGGCAGAAAGGTAGGGTTTAGCATACAAAGTAAGGAAAAATTCAAAAATCCAGAAATTAAAAAGAAAAGAATTAAAGAAAAACGAAAAAAAAAAAAAACATCGAAAAATCGAACATAGTTCGATTTACTGAAATTTTCCGGAAATTTTAATTTTGCCTTTCTTTTTATTCTAAACAGTGCTTTTATGCTAAATGTCAAGTATCTAGGGCTGCGAGTAATATCTCAGATGGATAGCACCTTTCCTGGAAGCAATTGAGAGTACTTTTGACTAAAACGTAACCATAACTTAGTGCTTGCCGGAAACTTTTTAGCTACAGCACTTTTCAAACGAAACTAAAGCTTCAAGTTTTTGGTACCTCTAAATAATAGGGACAGAGTGTGGGTTTAGCGAAAACCAGTGAATGATTTCCAAAAAGAGCCCAAAGTCAAGAAAAAGAGGATTACTTACAAAAAGATGTGAAATCTCATCAAAACGTCACCTGTAAAAAATGCAGCCCAGTCTCATGACTCCTTTACCGTAAAAAGTTCTCAGATCGTGTAAAGCCAAGTTCAGCTATCTTATTAACTCTGAAATTTTCATTCACAAATCATTCCTAGTCTCTACACCTTTAGTTAATTATTATTTTGTGACTTGGCAATTACGTAGCACGAGAATGTGATGTATATAATTAATCTTAATCAAATAATACCATTCCATCACATAACATATTAAGGTGTAATAACTTCCCTGTGCGTACATAATTAGCTTTAATCAAATTATCCCATCCCATAACTAGTATGGTGTAATTACTTCCCTGTGCGTATATAATTATCCGTAATCAAATTACCTCATAACATAGTAAGGCGTAATAACTTTCCCGTGCTGAGTAATTGCCAAATCGCAAAATAATAATTAACTAAAGGTGTAGAGACTAGGACTGATTTGTGAATGAAAATTTCAGATTTAATAAAATAGCTAAACTTGGCTTTTCACGATCTCAGAACTTTTTACGGTAAAAGAGTCACGAGACTTGGCTGCATTTTTTACAGGTGACGTTTTAGATGAGACTCTATTAACATATATCCATCAGCATAGCCATTGACTTCCGGAGGGCGAAGAAGGTAATCTGGCATACTTCCATTACTTATTTAGAAAAGTTTTTTTTTGCGATATTTAATACCAGAATTTTGCGTTTAATTAAGACAAAAAATACATTTTAAAATTAGTGGCGGAAGTTTGACTCAATTTGCCCGTCGCTCCTGTTAAGTCGAAGCCTATATCTACTAGTGGATACACTATGAGCGAAGGGGTCGACACAAGAAACCTATATCCTTTTACCCAAATATTTTTCTAATACACTATTTAATTGACACTGTATAATAAATTAAAACTAAAGTCATTTGAGTATTACGATGTATTTTTTAAACATAATGACTAAGTCTAACGAATATTTGACAAAATAATATTTGTTTCTCTTTCAGTTTCTTCTATGGTATCAATATTATCAAAAACTATGTTGTCATTATTACTTTGTATGCATTTTTTCTTTAAAACGCGTAGTTTAGAGAAAAAAATCCTATAGAATATAATATTGATTTGAAACCGTTTTAACTAAATAACTACTCTAATATGACTGTCAGAGTATACTTACACTTATTTTCTAATGTAAATATGTTCTTTAATCTATAATGCTTTCATGATAAAATTTGAAATAGTTGAAATCTTTTCATATTACCACATTTCGAAATACGGACGTGACATAAAATTGGTGTCAAGGTCATATATCTTTAAGTGTTACAAAGAAAATCATTGTTATTTTATTTAACTTGTCAACCTAGCGTAATGAACATCATTTTAAATCTCACATATAATTTTCAACTGTCACGAAACGAGGAAGAAAATATATTTCGATTCATTTACTAGCTTATATTTATAGTTAAATCAATTTTCAAATAGATAAAAGGTGCTTTTTTATGCAAGTAGGCTGTTATTTTCGACTGTATTCTCTCACGTAGCATAAATAATTAAGTGCAACTCAAGACATGTGTACAAAGAAATTGGATATTAAAATAATACCTTCTGCCACAGACATTTTCTTACAAATGTTACATTTGTTTTAAATATTTAGCTATTTTTGAAGCGTTAATATACATCAATTAGTTTCCGTGAATAGTTTATTCTAATCAAATAATTTTTTCAACAGCGCCCTCTTTAAACATTTAAGAAAACTTAATGATAACGGAAAATACTTTTATGAAGGAAATAGATGTTGCAAAATAACTCTTGCGGGATAACACAAAAGAACTTTCGACCACATCGAAGATTCGCTTACTCTTTTCTTTTAGATTCTCATTAATCTGAAATAAGAATATACTAGAAGAAGAATAAATTCTAAATAAGATACATTCATAAGAAGATCAGTATAATAATATATATGCTGTCATAGAAAATAATGTAAAGTAAGCTTCCGACTAATTCAGAATGTCTTCGCTATTTCAATTTTTAAAGTGACAACGCTAACAGAAAACAATTTATATTGGATATATTTTAGATGTTACTATATGTAGTATTAGAGAAGCGTTATCAGTTTTTAAAGATTCCCATATTCTTTATCTGAAATAACAATATAACTATTTAAACAAAAAAAAAGTTTTTTGCACGATGAAAAAGGAATAAAAAATATCTGTTGTCATAGATATTATATCTAGACGAAGTTTCTCACTACTTCAAAGATTCTTATAAATCCATTCTCAATTCGAAATGACGCAAATAAACGAAGATGAGTTATTATGGAAAATTTTAACAATAATGGGTGTCAGAATCTCTGAATATTCCTTAAATCCATATGAAAAATGTTTATCCTTTTCGTTTGAACTTATCAGCATCCTTCTGCCATTGCACTGGATTCTTGCATCCATATATCAAACGCTAAGCTATACTCATATAAGAGAATTTGTTTATTTCTTAATGCCGGTGCAGTTCATTCTCATTCGATATTTTCTAAATGCTCAAAAAGCAACCATGCGTTATATTATACGGAGTTTATACATTTACAGGAATCGTTACAAATTAAGAAATAACCAATCTTTTTTTGTAAGTGCTCCAATAATCACAATGATTGTATTCCCTGTTATAATGTCTATGGCGATTACAATTTTGGAAGAAAAATATACTTCAGCCTTTTGGTCATTTGGATACAAAATCCATAATGATGTTTCTGTTAAGATTACTACATTTTATGGTAATTTTATATATTATTTTTGTAATACATTCATTGCTATTGTGACATTTGCTTTGAGCATTATACTCTACAGATGGGGAAAGATATTAAACTGTTACAGTAAGTTACTCAGAACGTATTTGAAAGAGAAAAACTTTAACAAAGGTGTGGATTTCCCAAAAGAAATTTTTAACATCAAAAAGAATTTGGAAAAGCTTGTTCAGGCTCTTTCTTATCCATCGTTTATTTTAATACTTTATAGTCTAGAAATGATTTTTATTTTAATTTATGCCGCATTATTAAAAAAACAAATATTATTACAACCGCGTTATATCGCAAAATTTGTATTTAACGGTGTGTGTGGATTTCTCATCGTGGTGGCGTATTCTGTATGTGGTTCTATGATTCCGGAACAAATGACGGAAATACACAAAACAGGGAAGTATTACCTATATAAATATGGTGATTACTCTTTCATTCCCCGAAATGTCATCCATTTCTTAAAAAGAATCGAAAAGCAAGATATTGTTTATATATCTGCCTGTGGAATGTTTACTATCAATCGTCAATTTATACTGACTGCTGTTGGAGCGACTCTCACTTATGATTTACTTATAATTAATTTTGGATAAACATGACTTAGAAAGATTGACTGCATTAAGAAATACAACTAAGTGTTATGGACACTTTTCAAAATCATGGGCAACTCCGTAAAGGTTATTGTATATTTTCGTTCGTGGTTACATTATATTTTCGTAGATTAAGAAACATTTTTCTTTTTATATTTTACTTCAGAATAGGAATATTCGCTTTATGTAATCACAGAATTTGGTGATAAAATAAAGCCATACCTGCCAAGTTTCCCGAAGTTTGAATACTACTTTTCGATATAGTAATCTTCGCCTTATTTAATCACAATTATTTTGTCATTAAATGAAGTAAATATTTCTTTTCGGAAATAGTGGTATTCAAAATTCGAGAGACTTGGAAGCTATGTAAAACGAATATTTCTATTCGGAAATAGTAGTACTCAAAAATAGACAGATTTGGAAAGTATACCTTCCTTTATGGGAATAGTATATTTAGCCAGAACACTGTGGAAGAGAGGAAATTTTCTTGAACTACCAAGAAGCTTTACGATATTAATTATATAAACTGTTCTGGGTTACCAACAATTCTGAATTTTTTCACCTTCAGCAGTTATGTGTCCTTCAGATATAGTATTTCACAGAAAAAAAACCCTCTGTTAAGTATTGCATATATAAATATAATGATCTGATCTTAACATTTTCATAATGCTAATATTTGTCTAAAAACAATAGAACTGATATTTGTATATATTAGTTTGCAGAATATTCATAAAAAGGAATGTTCAGTTTGACTATCTTCGTATGATCTGCTTATATTTAATTTTTATTAACTTTTCCGAGAAATATTGAGAGAAATAAGAAAGACAATCAAATATTACCTAAACCAACATTGTGATAAATCTACATGTGCATTTATACATGCACATCTACTCATATTCAAGAACTACATCTACATCTACATCTATATGTATATATCCAGATGTACGCGTGCACACATACGTATCGATGTCCTTATCTATGACACACATTTTAAGTTGCGAACTATTCTATAATTAGAATGAATAATCTACAACTTTTGTTAACAACACTTTTTTAACAAATAAAATCAATATATAAATGTTTGTAATCATATCTGCAAAATGTTTCAATTCTTCTTCGAAATATTAAAAAAATTTCTTAGTCCGACATTTTGCTGAAAAGTTGTTTCGAATTTTTTTTTATTTAAATAAGTTTTTCATGATTAAAAAAATGTCAACTACAAAAATTCTATAAATTGTATTTAAAAAAATCCCTCAAATCTTTATTTCAGTTCATCTCTAAGAATAAGCACTGGTTAACTGTACATTTGTGAAAATTCTAATATACAAACATATACACACGTATATATGTGGAATAGATTTCAAAATTATGAAAACAAATTCAGAGAACCCAAGTATTTTAAAACATGCCAATATTTCCATAATTGGGTTTTTATCAGGATTCAATACGTTCCTTAATCTCATATAACGTTATATATTCACCTGCTTACATCATATTCACCTGCTTCCTGTACTTACTCTCATTTATTCTCCTTGTGTTATTGAGAACTCGTTAAAAATATCTGTCATACTTCCAATATGACGTCATATTCATCTTTTTCATTTTTGAAACTTTTTATTACATTTTGATTTATCACGTGGAAATCAGTAAAAAATTAATTGTTGTGGAAATAATTTACTGCGGATTTTTTATTGTTGGCAACTGCTATCCTGAAATTTTTTTTTTTGATAGGTATTGACTGTTACATTAGTGGTTTATATTAATTAAAAATTAACTATAATTTATTTCAATTTCGGATTATTTTAGTTGCCTCGGCTGTGTATATAATAACGCCTGTGCATATAATATCCTGATTATCTCTTCTAAACTGCGGATTTGTATAGAATTACAGACAGACAAATTTTTATTTTAATATATTAAATTATGAAAATCTTTGAGCGAAGTCATCACCAGTTGTTTGATTCTTCATCTTTTAGAAACCTTTTGTTGCAGAAAAACCTATATCATATATATCAATCTTAATACATTTTAACACAACAACTACTATAATATAATTTTTACTTTTTCAGAAAAATCAATATGCTTCAATATGCATTTTAATGAATAATTTTTTCACAATAAACTTTAAAATATTAATCTTTTCATATCGTGCTTTATCGCAGATGGCATGTGATGTGAAAAAGAGATCAAAGTCATACCTGATTGAATAGAAAAATAAATTCACAGCATGATAGTATCGTACTAAACATCATTTAAACGTTCCAATTGAATTTTAAACAGTTTCAATGTGAAAAGAGGAAATTCCCCATCTGAAAATATAGTCAGTTTATACGACTGATATACTCTGAATATTGCAGCAAATTCACCTACATTAAAGTAATATATATATATACTGCGCACAAACAATGCTAGAAAATCTTGATGTAAACCGATGCATTTTAAGTCTGGTATTTAAAAAATTTTGAAAAGAGAAGAGTGTTTCAAAGCCATTGTAGTCATCGCCATTTTTAGAAAATCTGTTCTATTAAACTATTTGTAGTTTTATGTCCTTTATCTATCGAATTTAGTGCAAACGGATTTAAAAATTGAAAGACAACATATAAAAAAGCGTCGTAATATTTTAAAGATTATGATATTACTTAATTTTCATCTAAATTAACAATAATACTATAAAAAAGACGAGTTTGTTGTAGGAAATAAATGCTGTACGCTGATATACTGATATACGCTGAATATTTCAGCAAGTAAACCTACATTAAAGTAACATATAATTATGCTGTTGCACACAAACTATGTTAAAAAATCTTCACGTAAACTGATATATTTTAAGTCTAGTATTTTAAAACTTTTGAAGAGAGCAGAGCGTTTCAAGCCCAGTGTAATCATAGCCGTTTTTAGAAAATCTTTTTTATTAAACTATTTCTAGTTTTATGTTCTTTATCTATCGAATTTAGTCCTAACTGAAATAAAAATTGAGAGACAACATATGAAAAAGGCATCGTAATATTTTAAAGATTCAGATATTAATTAATTTTCATCTAAATTAACAATACTATTATAAGAAGACGAGTTTGTTGTAAGAAATAAATGCAGATGAAAACAGGTGTTACAAAAATTATTGCTGTAGAAAAAATAAAAGAAGTTTGATACAGTTTTAAACATTATCATATTTTTTATTTTCAATATGGCAATAATAAAAGAAGACAAGTTACTATGGCAAGCTTTAACCATAATGGGTATCAGAATATCTGGATATTTGCTTAAACGCACATGAAAAATATGTGTCTCATTCAATTAAATTCTTAAGCATCCTAGTACTTTTGCATTGGATTTTGACATTTGTACGTAGCATGTTAAACCTTACCCATATAAGAGACATAGTTTTTGTTTTAATGCCAGTCCAAATTATACTTCTTTGTTACAATTTAAATACTGAAACTGAAACTATGTGCTACATCATAAGGAAGTTGTATATCTATAGGAATCGTTATTGTTTAGGGAATAACAAATCTCGTCTTTTGAATACAATTATAATGACTATGATTTTATTCTCTGCTACAACATCCTTGGTGATAACAGTTTTGGATACAAAATTTCCATCTACCCTTTTTTCATTCGGTTACAAAATTAATGACGTAGTTTTAGATCAAATTGTAATATTTTATGGAAATTTCATATGTTATTCCTGCGGCATTTTCACTGCGTTTTGAACATGTTCTTTGAGAAATGTTCTACAGAACGGTATTAAGCTATTATAACAAATTGCTTGAAATGTACTTAAAAAAGAAGAAATTTAACCACAACGTGGATTTTCTGAAAGATTTCCTTAACGTTGTGAAAATTTTGCAAAAGCTTACAAAAGCCCTAGCTTGCCCTATGTTTATTTTAATTTTTTATAGTTTTGAAATGATCTTTAAATTATTCTACGATACATTATTACAGAAATAATTCATATTTTAACTAAGCAATATCACAAGAGTGATATTTAACGGCGTTCTCATGGTGGTAATGTAATCAGTAAGTAGTTCTATTATTCCAGAACAATTAATGGATATAAAAAACGATTTGTCAACGATCTATAGATGCTACACCACTTCATTTCCAATACCGAACATGCCAGTGTAAACCTCCATAACATATATCAATTGCATGACAATCCGAGTATATTTACAAAAGTTAGAGCACGGACAGACAGACAGACGAAAGACAGACAGACAGACCAACCGAATTCGGAAACACTTTTTACTGCAAGCCGAGCACGAATTTTCGACCATTATTTTACAATAATAAAGACATTTTATCGAAAATGTCAAATATTTACATTGCTTTATATCAAATAGGACTTCTTTACGAGAAGTGTTTGAAACAAATACCAGTCACGTCTAAACAACATTGAGTTAGAAGTATCATACTCCGGAGAGAGCCTGAGAAGTAATACAGTTTCACTACAGTGGATTTCTAGACTTTTTTAAGATGTCACATTTTGCAAAAAGCGAAGAAAGTCTGTTAAAAATATCGTTGCAATATCTGCATTAATTTTATGAACGAACATCCGTATTCGAAATACAGGGTGTCTCAAATTTATCTTTACAATTTAGATCCTCCTTAAAACCTAAACGAAGTAATATAGCGATGTTCGGTTTTGTGTGCGTATAACAGCAACTCATAAAGTTTTATTTGTACTAGACAGAATGTTTCTGCTTTCAGGTACGATCCAGTAAGATCCATAACTGGTGATGGCTACACCACAGGAAAATGCCCAGTATGTGGCCTGGATCATGAAGTCAAATACACAAGTCCAAAGGAATTTCCGAACAAAATACGAACGTCACCCACCATTCAGGCCCTCAATACGCGCGTGGCACAAGACGTTTGTGGAAACCGGTAGTGTGCTTCTTAAAAAAGGCGCGTGCAACCAAAGATGTTCGAGAAACCAAAGTACTCATGTGGAGCTCTTTTTAGCATCACATAAAACTTTGGAACTTGCTGTTTATTACACAATAAACAGATTTTTGTTATCTAATTTCGTTTAAGTTTTATGGAGGATCAAAGCTGTAAAGATAATTTTGAGACACCCAGTAATTTTGATGCAAATTCCGAAATTTGTTTCGAATAGTGTGTTCTACTACCTTTTATAGCTTGTCCAATCTTTTTAGCTTACAGGCTAACAAAGCCTGAGAGCTTATGTGCCCGCCGGTTCTGTATGTATGTACGTACGTACGTACGTATTTATGTATGTTTGTATGTAACGCGATAACTCTTGACAGAAATATCCGTTTTGCTTCAAATTTTATTTATAGGTTCATATAAGCCGCTTCCCTGATAAGTTTTGAGGGTTCATTGGTTAAGTATAAAGGGGGTAACTGGGGCTAATCCTCCCCTTAATTTAGATAAATCAGTTTTTCATGCAGAATTATCCGATTTGTTTCCAATTTTGTATATAGGTTCATTGTGATAAGTTGCTTCCGTGATTAGTTTTGGGGGCTCATTGGTTAAGTATAAACGGGGGAATGGGGATTAATCCCCCCATAATTTAGATAACTGCGTTTTTCATGCAGAATTATTCGACTTGCTTGAAATTTTGTATATAGGTTCATTGTTATAAAGCGCATCCCTGGTTAGTTTTGGGTGTTCATTGGTTAAGTATTAAAGGGGGTAACGGAGGCCTAATCCCCCTTAATTTATTGTCGATTTCTTTATTTTTCGAGGGTCATTATTCATTGAAATAAGAGTATAATATACACTTAGTGTGAATAGTCTTTGAGCTCAATGCCATCAGTTTAACTGGGCACTTTTCTATTTTCTTTTTTTTAAAATCATCCTATATATGTAAAATATATTGATCGAGCTTCATATCCTTTATAAAACAAAATTGAAAGACTATTGTCAAATTAATTATATAAAGCAAATTAAAAATATCTATTCAAAATTCTATGACGACTTCTTGCGTGAGAGATGCAGAAACATAAACCAAAAGTCTTTTAATCTTTTTAAGTGATCCACCTTATGGGTGGTATAAAATGGCACGAAAAACATTTGTTGTATCACTTATGATAAGAAAGGAATATGACAATTGATACACTGGTATCACATCTTTTTAAATGAGAAACCGTGTTTATGAAAGTAATTCTGGTTTCACTACATTTATTTATGTAAATTCTATGTATGTGTAAATTCGGATACAATATAAAACAATGATTTGCCAGTTTACAAATTCTAGATTTATTTAATGTTTACCTGAACTTGCAACACTACTGGAAAAGAGAATTTAGTTACTGGAGGAACATCTATAATGAAAATATATATTACAAAATATATGTTGCAATAGCAAAACAAAAGAAGATTTGAACTGTTTTAATCATTCCGTATATCAATATATTTTCCGATTATATTCTAAAATGACAATATTGAAAGAACACAAGTTATTATGGCAAGTTTTAACCATAATGGGCATAAACATCGCAGGATATCGTTTAAAGTGAAGTAAAAGATATCTATCGCTTTTGATGAAGCTTCTAAGCATAATTTTTTTTTTTTTTTTGCATTGGATTTTAGCGTTTGTATATCGCTTGTTAAATTTTACTTATATCGGATATGTTGTTTTCTTTTTACTGCCAGTCCAAATTCTTCTTCTTTGGTACCTTTTAAATGTTAAAAAAGAAATTTATTTATATGTAATTCGAAAGTTATACATGTACAGGAATAATTATAGCGCACGAAATAACAAGCCTGGTTTCTTGAATGCAGTTACAATTATAATGATTTTATTCCCTGTTTTAATAACACTGGTGATCACATTTTCAACCGCAAAAGAAGCAACGTTCTTTTGGACATTTGGATACGAATTTCATGATGTTATTTCCGTACAAATTGCAACGTTTTATGTGAATGTAATGTATTATTTCTTGTCTACTTGCACTGCATTTTTGACATTTTCTTTGAGCATTATTTTTTACAGATGGGGAGAAGTATTGTGCAGTTATAACAGATTGCTCGAAATGTATTTAAAAGTCAAACAACTAAACGGAGTACAAACAATGGAGCGGAAACAAATAAGAGTTAAATTTCTGAAAGAAATCTTTGGCATTGTGAAGATTTTGCAAAAACTTAACCAATCTCTTGCTTATCCCTCGTTTATTTTAATTTTATATAGTCTAGAAATGATCTTTGTATCATTATTTTATACATTAGAACGGAAAGAACTACTATTACAATCACAATTTATCATTAGAGTGATTTTTAATGGCATGTGTGGATTTCTCATGTTGTCGACATATTCTATGTGCGGTTCTATGATTCCGGAACAATTGATCGAAATAAAAAAAACAGTCAAGTGTTATCTAAACAAATATAGTGACAACTTCTTCATTCCTCGAAATGTAATCTATTCCTTAGAAAGGATAGAAAAGGAAGATATCGTTTATATATCGGCATGTGGAATGTTTTCGATCAATCGCCAATTAATACTGAAAGCCATGGGAGCGATTCTCACCTACGCTTTATTCATAATTAATCTAAAATAAACATGTACCAGAAAGTTTACTGAAATAGGTAACTTAATCCTTTTTTTAAAAGTACTTTTGATAATAAGCCCTCATGAAGTATCTCATGTATCTGTATCATACCGAAAAGCGTTCTTTATTATTAGAAGCACCAGAAACCAATATATTTTTGTGATTTAAAGAAGCATTTATATGAAAATCGTTTCTTTAGCTGTCCTTGATTTTCGGAAACGTTTCCGAGTAGTCTTTATAAGTATGTTAATCAGTTTTCTAAAATCGGAATATCGATTTTTAGGATTCTATTAATTCTCAATTAAACATTTTCAGCTGCGTAATTGAATTTGTACACGTGCAAGAGTAAAAAAAAACAATGTTGATTTTAATGTTAATATTAATGCTGTTAATTTACCATGTTTGTTTGTAAAATATGTTTGTTGTAAAAGGAAACTGTTTGCTTGCACACTGATAGCATCCGAAAAACGGATTATTCCATATCTATATCTATATCTATATCTATATATATAAATAGAGGTGTGTGTCCCTGTATTTCACTTTGCAGAGACAACTACCCAGCGCAGACCAGTTTTTCTTCAACCGTAATTGGTTCATCGAACTTAACATGAACTAATTAAGATATAGATAACTAAGAACGATGATACAATGCTATACAATGCCGTAGGCAGCGGTGACGAGTGCCGCAGTTTTGTTCAGAAAGAAGTTTGCTTAGAACAGAAAGTGCTCCGAAAATGACTATTTTTATCGAAACAGCTGTATATGAATGACAAATGCTGTGCTCACCATATTAAACAGTAAGCATCTTGTTGTGTACTTCAGTTACAGATGTTAAATTTCAATATGTTTGAAATAGTTTAACATCATTACAATACATTGCAGATCATTTTCCCCCATGTACCATAATGTAACGTAATGCTTTTGTGTGCCCCTGAAAACGAACTGTGAATACTACTCACAGCATTTTCAATACTGAACATGGCATAGTAACTCTCAATAGCATACAGGGTGTGTCAGAAGAAAATATACATTAACTGTGTAACGGGTCATAATTTTATAATTTTTCTTATTTTCTAAGTGTCTTTAATTGAAAATAATGAGTGGAGCAAGATCAATTTTGAAAAAAGAATTTATTTTAACACACTATTCTCAGTATGAAAATGTAGCAGAAGTACAAAACCTATATCGCAGGGAGTTTCAGACAGATCCACCTATGCGACTTAGAATTCATTGGATAAAATATAAGTTTGAAACGAATGGATGTTCATAGGCATCGTTCCGGAACTGCAAATGAGCAAGAATACGCCACAACACCAAATGAAATGTCTGTTAAAGTTTGTGAATCAATAGTCCACCGTTATAAGCAGTTCATTGACTAAAACGGTAATAATTTTGAAAATCTGCGGTAGGAGGAAAAGTTATACATTTTATGTAGATTCTTTTGCAATTTAAATATTAATTATATGTGAATAAAAAATGGAGTTATAATCATTAAAAGTGTGCATACATTCTTCTGACGCACCCTATATATCAATTACAAGGTAATTCGACTATATGTACGTGAGTTACAGTTCGGACAGACAGACGGACAGACAAACCGAACTCATAATAACTTTTCAACTATGTTAGAAAGTGTTAAAAACGACTCTTTTTTAAGCATTCAATGTTTTCTTTAAAAATCACGCCCAATTTCATGACTGTAATTCTTATAGTTCTAAAATATTTCCCTCACAATATGTTAAATTAGTATCGGGCGCTGCAGCGTCGCAGCGCGAAAGCCTCTGCGAGCCTTTTGTATCTCACCACTGTCAACATTTATATCTCGACATCCGGATCTACACGCCTACATATATGTATCTACAACGAAATGTATACATTCATATCGACATCTACACATTGTAATATGCATTCTAAATAAAAAAAAAACTTCTATTCTGTAAAGGAATCTTGTATTTAATTAACTTTTTGGTACTTTTTAAATGTTCAAAAGGAACGCTAAAAATATCTAATGATTATCCAGAAAAAATCTGTCAGCCAAGACGGCAGTAAGAAACTGTTTATATTATAGAAATAATATGTATTTATTGCGAACTTTCTGTTATTTTAACAGATTTTGCCCATAAGGTTCGTAATAAATACAGATTATTTCTGTAAAATAAATCGTGTTGTAGTGGCGTCTTGGCCAAAGAAATAGAAGCATGAGGAAAGACAGCTCCAGTAGGGCAAATGTAAAACTGGGACATGTACGTTTCTGCCGGGTAAAGTGTTGCTGCAAAACAAACTTTACAGGGATAAAGCGCAGCGATCCATGCGCGCGCACTTGACTCGAAACCAGAATAAAATGTCTGCGCTTTTCTGCATCATTTCTACTGTGACATTTCCGCTATCAGCTTCAGCCGTTTTCTGTTTTAAAGACACGACTCAAGGACAATTTTGTCTTAGATAATGCTCTCGCCCTGCCCCTCATTTCGATTTTATATATAATGAAAGCCATTTTTTCTTTTTAAATATCAATATTATTTTATTTTTATTTCCATTTAAAATAAATGCAGTAAAACCTCTAAATAACGGACACCTCGGGAACGCAGAAATTGCCCGCTATTCGGAGTTTTCCGCTATTGGGAAAACTTCAGAGATTCACAAAATCGCTAAGAAATGCTTAATGTTTCATTAATTTCTTTTATATGTCCGAGAACTTCTATTATATGATTAATGAGAAATTAAAATTACTTTTTTAGCAATAAAACTGAAATGAAATTTTACCTACATTTTTCCACTGTTTATTTTATTCTTACGGAAAAAATGTGTTACAAAAGTTTGCTTTAGCTTGTGATTACATGTAGTTAGTTTTTCGATGTGACGTTTTAATGCTATCAGTAGTTTTAATCCTTCTGAATCATATTTTTTTTGCGAAAAAGAAAAAAAAATGTGCAACTGCTCATTATATTTTGCCGCTTCTTGAAAATGCTCGATATTGCAGGAAACATCCCCTATTTTCAGTATCTGATTCATATCACTAATAGAGTGAGCTTTTGTCGAAAATTCTGAAGTTATATAATCGCCTACGTCAACTGATTATTCTTCTGTAGGTCATCATCAATGTTGATGGACATTTCGTCATTTCTTCACCTTTGATACATTTCATTATTTCACTTATTGGGATAGTTCTGCACTTCTATTGGAAATAAGTGTTCCGTTTTCTTGTAATATAAAACCTGCTTTTCTGAAACAATGTCGTATGCATTCCGGTTATATGTTTTTTACAGCTGAAGAAACCCTAATTCGAGAGCATCGGGAACATTAACTAGTTTTAGGCTGTTCTCAACTGTATTCATAGAATCTAACTTCGAAAGAATGTGGCTTAGTAAAAGTTTTCTCTACTAGGCTTTACAATTATGTATAACGCCTTGATCCAGGGGCTGGCATATGGATGTTGTGTTTGTGTGTGTGTGTGTGGTGGTGGTGGGGGGGGGGGGGCACAGTTTTAACATTGTCCAAATTCAAATGTTTTGGATGAGAAGTTGCACTGTCCAAAAACAAGAGAACTTTTATTTGTTTTTCATCCTATTACCAAAGGAAGTTAACCATTTAATCACTAAAAAACTGGTTATCCACGCTTTTTTATTCGCTTTCCACATCACACTAAATTTATTAAATTGGATGTTCTTTGAGAAACACATGGGTTTCAGAGATTTTTGAATTATAAGAGGGGTTTTAAATTCTCCTAATACATTGCAACATAATAAAATAGTGATTCGCTCTTTTGTCATTTTTTCGCCGATACAGCCGTCCTTTTTAAAGCACAAAGTCTTGTTCGAAAAAACTAACTGACTTCGAACTGGCCTTGTGCCGGCTCTCGTATCCGAGAAATTTTCGCCGTTGCGCGGATTCTTATGGAGATTGCTCGTTCTTCAAAGTTTTTATTATTCTTAAATATGCTGTTGTAAATTTAAATTTAATATTTTAAGAAGTTTAAATTAAGTAGTAATTCAATTAATTCCATAACTCTTAATGGATTCGGCCAGAAGGAATATTTTAAAGATTCTTCGTAAATTTTATGACATTCGAGCCAGAACTTTTTAAAGACATAATGTGCAGCTAATTTCATCTTCATCATTCCGCCTTCCTCAAGAATATAATAAAGATATTGGATCCAATTCTAATGGAGTATTTATTTATAATAGTCTGCGTCTATTATTTTAGAACATGTAAGACTATTTTATTCATTTATTATTTTGATTGTTTTCTCTTCTAATTTCAAGACCAAAAAGAACAGAGATGCAGGGTTCATTGCCTTATTTTAATCACAACTACAATTTATTTAACCTATGCGATCTATCTCATCATCGATCCATTAAAATAATATTTTAACGGCACCTTACAATAATTCACGTCACATAACCTTCACAATTTGATTGCAGTCATTCATGCCAATCCTCCACTTATTTCAGAGCTACAGATTTTGCTTTTTCGCATATTGTTTTGAAAGAGATGTTGTGCCGAGACTGGAATTTTTCTAGCTATCTACCCAAAGCCTTAAAATCATGTCCGAGTTCTTTGGAGACTTCTAAAGCCTTTTCCTGAGTTAAACTCCCACTGATAGGAACTTTTTTGAACGAAGTGAAGTAAACCAATTCAGAATTATAGAATCAGTATACCTCAATTTCACACTTTTGGTGTTCTCGTTAGAGTTAGTAATCCACAAATTCCTTATTTCTTCTTTATTTCGTAAAATCTCTCCCACTTGTGTTTTACCTATTTTAAAACATTCGGCAAGTATCCGTAAACTCAATTTCTGTTTTTCAGATTCACTTACACTTACAATTTCAAATTTTTCTTTTAAAGTTAATCGCTTTCGTTTTGAGGTCATTCTCGAAACATTAATCGCAAACAAGACACTAAATTCAGAATATGCAGAACTCAATCTATTTAGAAAACGATAAAAATGGTTTTAACATATTTTGAAGCTTTGAATAATGTATGTCAATTAAATCTGAAGAATCAAACAGTAATTAATACAAAATACATACGATATTGGGTATTCCCCAGGCCACTGTGGATTTTCCTGAGACCACCCTCAAAATTTATCTGTGGTCACAAAATTTGTGGCACATTATTGCCCTGATAAATTTCGAGACTTTTTACTTTTTTCTCATTTTCTTTCTCATTAAAAAATCATTTTTCATCCTTGATCGCCAAAACTACTGTCCGCTATTCGGAATGTCCGCTATTCAGAGGTTAAACATACAAAAATTTAGATTTTGGGAGTGGGGATTTGAAAAGTGTGCGTTAAATAGAGGTGTCCGCTATTCGGGAGTGTCCGTTATGGAGGTTTTACTGTATCTATATGAAAAAGTTTGGCTTGCATTATATCTTAAAAGAAAAAAAATAAACAAAAATGTTAAGCAATAAATTGAACAAATATATATATTTTTTCTTTTAAGAATTTTTTTTTTATCTCTTTTGCAGATGGTTTGAAATAAATTCTTTTTGTTTTATTCTGCTAAAAACAGAAACAAAAAGCAAGATATTTCAACTTCACGTGTTTTCTTTTTAATGGGCAATTGAAACTGAATTTTCAATTGACAGCTGTATCTCTGTAAATCATTACCTTAAAAAAAAATTAGATAAAAATTGATGTTATATCGTATTTTTTTTTAGATTCAAATAAAATACTCAGCCTTTCAATGGATTAGTTGTTCATTCACTCAGAATAATATTTTTTGAGATTTTTTTGGTTTTAAATATTAAATAAAATTTATACCACAAAAGCCAGTGTTATTGTTTAATCAAACTGTTTATCATTGCAATTTTTGAAAGTCAGTAAATATACCATGATAAAAAAAAAAGAAAAGAAATTTCTTTTATTTTTTTTTTTCAATAAATGAATGAGAAAGCAAAGTATAATTTTAGAATATTATTTTTTATTTACAAGTTGTAAAAAATGGAATGGATTGTTTGAAAGACTATCTTCTTGTAAATGTTAAGCAATAAACTGAAAAAAAATATTTTTTTCTTTTAAGACATATACAGTTTTAATTCTTTTTCAGATCGTATAAAATAAATTATTTTTGTTTTATTCTGCTATACAACAAAAACAAGATATTCATGTGTTTTCTCTTTAATGGATAATTGAGACTGCATTTTCAACTGACAACTGTACTTCCGTGAATCGAAAAAATTAGATAAAAATTTACATTTTACCGTATTTTCTTAGATTCAAATAAAATACTCTGCATTTGAACGGATTAGCTGCTCATTCACCCAGAATAATATATTTTGAGATTTATTTATTTTTTATTTTATTTTTTCCAATTTCAAATATTAAGGGAAGTTTATACCACAAGAGCCAATGTCATTGTTTAATCAAATGGTTTTTCATTGCAATTTTTGAAAGTCAATAACAGTATCGTAATTAAAAATAAATTATTTTTATTTTTTCAATAAATTAATGAGAAAGCAAAGTATAATTTTAGAATATTTTTTTTTTTATTTACAAGTTGTAAAAATGGAATAGATTGTTTGAAAGATTATCTTCTCGTAAATGTTAAGCAATAAACTGAAAAAAAAAATATTTTTTTCTTTTAAGACATATACAGTTTTAACTCTTTTGCAGGTCGTATAAAATAAGTTATTTTTGTTTGATTCTGCTGTAAAACAAAAACAAGATTTTCATATGTTTTCTCTTTAATGGACAATTGAGACTGCATTTTCAACTGACAGCTGTATCTCCGTAAATCGAAAAAATTAGATAAAAATTTATATTTTATCGTATTTTCTTAGATTCAAATAAAATACTTTGCATTTGAACGGATTAGCTGCTCATTTACCCAGAATAATATATTTTGAGATTTATTTATTTTTTATTTTTTCCAGTTTCAAATATTAAGGAAAATTTATACCACAAGAGCCAATGTTATTCTTTAATCAAATTGTTTTTCATTGCAATTTTTGAAAGTCAATAAAAGTATCATAATTAAAAAAGAACTTCCTTTTATTTTTTCAATAAATGAATGAGAAAGCAAAGAAAAATTTTAGAATATTTTTTTATTTAAATTTTTTTTTATTACAGAAAAAATTATTAAATATCACTGGCTTTGGCTTGGCTTTTAAATACGTTGATGCTGGCTCGAAGTCTCAAAGCAGATAAAAATAGGTGGAAAGCGCGGGAGAAAAGCGCGGGATTTTCTTATTGTTTTCATCTAGAATGCGCGCGCATGTCAAGGTCGACAGAGGTTTAGCAAAGTTCCCGCCTTGCCGCGTTCAGACCGGTTCATCCTGTATGGTTGCTTTCTCCTCATATCCCTATCCGACTTCTATGATAAAGCTAGCGATAGATGGCGACTGTTACGCTTTTTCTGAGCTGCAGTTCTTATCCATTCTATATTCTTTGTCTTGGCAAACACTTTCTTCTGTAAAATCATTTTTTTTTCACGGTAATGCTTACTGTTATATTATAAGAAGGTTACTTATATAGCAGCATATACAGGATGTATCGGAAATGCTTCAACAAACTTAGAGGGATGATAGTACTCATGAAGGCGAACGAAAAATGCAATGGAACATGGGGACGCAAATGACGTTTAAAAAATGAAAATCGAGAAAATGCGTCTGGAAATGGACAAACTGAAACAAGAAAGAAACACCCCAGAAAATTATTTATTGCACAGAATAGGTACAACACAGCTCGTGATGTCCAGAGAAAACAAATATTTTACAACCATTGTTCAAAGTGTCGACCGCGGGCATTATTACACAGAATACATCTACGGAGGAACGACTGGCGGATACGGTCGAAGATTCCGGCAGTTTCCCTGATTTCTCCTGCAACGGTTACAATACGAGCTACTACTTCTTCTGGCATTTCTACTGGCGTCTCCTAAATGAGGGATTTCATCTGTCATCAGAAGAAGAAATCCAAAGGGTTAAGGTCCGGCGAGCGTGGAGGCCAAGCAACAGAGCCACGACGCTCGCGCTTTACTTTTTTGAGTAGAAAGCGAGTTTGGGACTTTTTCGGGAAAAAACGCTGATTTCAGAAAAATTTCAGAAATTTAAGGGAAATTGGCTTCGACTATCTGGCAATACTGGTGCAACTTATCACGCAACACAAACACATCTGTTCCATCAACAAATATTTCAAAATAAACAAAATTAAATTAATCTCGGAAGAGTCAAACAGAAAAACGATTGTGAAGATTGTGAAGATTTGATTCCAGTAATCATATTTATTCGTGCAACTTAGCCAACTATAGAAAATGTGTTAATCTCTGCTACTTGATTTACTGAACAGCTGTGATGAATAAATGAAATTTACGCACCTTCAAGCAATATATTTACATTTAGTTGTATCTTAATGAATTTTAGCTGGGATGAAATTTGAAAATGTCATTTTAGGGAATTCTGCATGTTTTAATTCTGTTTTCAAATAAATCTGAGGCTGAAATGTGTAAGTCTTAAATGTTCTAATGAATTATAAAAATTATAAATTCAGGCATTTTGTATCAATTTAGCAGAAATATGTTTTGTTATAGAAATATGTTTAAGTCCTTTTACTGCCCAAAATTGAGAACGAAAATTTTTCAAATGGTGAGTCAATTATAAAAATTATAAATAAATGCATTTAATTAGAAAGTAGCAAAAATATTTTTTTAAATATATTTAATGATTTTATGCTCTATTTTTGCTGTAATTTATGTTTTAGAAATAAATAATTTCTTTTCTCATTTATACAACATAAATTTGAAATACGAAGAAAAACTCAACACATGTCCTAGAGTACACAGCAGTATTTAAAAAATGAAAATTAAAATGATATCTCTGCAAAGTTTTTTTTATTTCCTTGCGGAAAAAATTTCTAGACAATGCCAGAGCAAAATGAGCGAAATCTTTCTTTCAATTTCACTGGCGTAAAAAAACAGCTTTTTATTTAGTATTAACTCCTTCGCGACGAGCGTTTTTTTCGGAATTTTTCATCTTTTACCACTGGTTTTTCAAAACAGATATTTTCGTCTAATCGAATCGCAGACATGCTGTCATTAAATAAGGCAAAGCTTACAATAAAAAGTAACTGGTGGGAATAATCGAGGATTCTGAGCATCTTATGCATCACATATACGTGTCACTCGCCCCCCAAGGGGTTAAAAAAAATAACAAAATTTCCACATAACTTCAGACAGGTTTAGTCATGTAAAAAACACAAATTTATCGTTTCTTGTAAATTTAAAGTGTGAAATTGTGTTAGTGATGAAAATCTAGTGATGAAACATTAAAAAAAAAAATCTTAAACGTAAAAGAATAGTTATTTTTCTTTAACTGTAGGTATAGTTTACTTACTGTAGCAGTATTTTTAAAAAACTCAGAATATAACAATTGAAGCAACAATTTTAATGACAAACTTGAGAGAAATAACTTGACCGTTAAAAAACATAAGCTATTCAAAATATTATTTGCGAAATTTTTTTTATCGAAGCATTCTAAATTACAGTTTTTAGAATATATAGATTGTAAATTTTATTAAACACTTTGCAGTTCCTACTTTTCTACTTTTGTCATTGAATTTATCTTATTTTGAATAGAATGTTAAAGATCAATATTGATTTCCATTTTCATTTTAAATACGTTAAAAGAGATGCTTTTCAGAGTAATCATATATTGTGATTGTATCTTATCATTTGGACAAATAATAATGACATTTGTGAATAAATAATACTTTTACAATGTACTTTTACATTCAGATATCGATATAATTTCGGTTATATTTTGAAGAAAGTAAATGTTTAGTAACAGTATAAATATGTATTTTGGTTGGTCGCTTTTTATTGTTAGTAATTTTGTGATTGATTTTTAAAATAATTAAAAGTATGTATAGAAAATATCATAATATTTTCCTAACTTTATCTAAAAAAACTCTATCTACTACATTCCATTTGAAAGTGCATTAAAGGTTTCGTATTCCAATAACATATGAAAGGGTGTTAAAATATTTTGTTCTGAAATTTTTGTGTGGTGATTGCGTTGTGGAAACTATGATAAACATCTAATCTGAAATAGAAATCCGTAATTTTTTCCTTTATCATCAAAGTACAAAGATGGTACTTGATTAAATAAAAATGAATTGTCCGGATGTGCGTGCTAAACGTTATTTGATATATTGCAATCAAATTTCCAATATTTGCAGTTTGATAAAAGTAAATTTCGTGGTTGTAATTATAGTAAGTTAGTACGACTGATATACGCTGAATATTGGAGTATTTATATGTACTGCATCGTTACACCTACCATAATAGAACATATAGATTTTGTTGCGCACAATTGATGTTACAAAATCTTGAGGTAATTGGATGCAGTTTTAGTCAGTAGTCAAAATATATTGAAAATACCAAAGTGTTTTCAGTTTAGAGTGATGATAGCCGATTTTGGAAAACTTTTTCATAAGAATATTTGTAATTTGATATCATGTATCGATAGTGCAAATTGAAATAAAAATTATGAGACAACATATAAAAATTGTGCCTTCGTGTTTTATAAATTTTGACATTCCTTAATTTTCATCTAATATAATAATAAAAGAAGACAAATTTGTTATTGGTAGTAAATGGTGTTGAAAGCAAACGTTTTAATAGATACGTTGCCATAGAAGAAAACAGAAGAAGTTTCGTACTTTTTCAACTACTTTCCGAGAAATAATTTCTGCCATACCAGCATCTCTTTCAAGAGAAATCTACCAGAAAAAATCTTTTTGTAAATTGTGGTGTGATTAAATATAAAAATAGTCGCCAGTCCTGCCCTTAATAAAAGGATAAACAATTCTCCAATTCTTAAATCGCAATATAAAATGGCAATAGTAAAAGAAGATAAATTGCTATGGCAAGTTTTAACCATAATGGGTATCAGAATATCAGAATATTGCTTGAAACCATATGAAAGATGTGTGTCTCAATCATTTAAATTCCTAAGTCTCCTAGTGCATTTGCATTGGATTTTGGCATGCGTATATAGAATTATAAGCCTTACCGATATCAGAGAGCTTGTTTTCATCTTAATGCCTGTCCAAATTATACTTCTTTGGTACGTTTTAAATACTCAAAATGAAACTATGTGTTACATCATACGAAAGTTATATATATACAGGAATCGTTATAGTTTTGGAAATGAGCAATCTCGTTTGGTGAATGCAATTATAATCACTATGATTTTTTTCCCTGCAGCAATATCTCTGGTGAGGACAGTTTTAGATTCAAAATTATCATCTACCCTTTGGACATTTGGTTACAAAATGGATGACGTTGTTTTTGTTAAAATTGTGACATTTTATGGGAGTTTCGTATATTTTTCCAGCAATACGTTTACTGCGTTTTTGAAATTTTCTTTGAGCGTTACGTTCCATAGAAGTGGAACGGTATTAAGGTGTTATAATAAATTATTTGAAATGTATTTAAAACAGAAGCAATTTAACAGAAGAGTGGATTTTCTGAAAGACTACTCTACTATTGTCAAAATTTTGGAAAAGCTTGAAAAAGCTCTGCCTTATCCTACTTTTATTTTAATATTTTGTAGTTTAGAAATGATCTTTAAATTATTCTACGATATATTATTAAAGAAAGAATTTCTATTACAACCACGGTATATCACGAGAGTGATATTTCATGGCATGTGTGGATTTCTCATGTTGGTAATGTTTACAATAATTAGTTCTATAATTCCAGAACAATTAACTGAAATAAAGAAAACAGCCACATATTATCTAAACAAATATGGAGATAACACATCTATTCCCCGAAACGTTATTTATTGCTTAAAAAGAATTGAAAAGCAAGATTTTGTTTATATATCAGCTTGTGGAATGTTTTGGATCAATCGTCAATTTATACTGACTGCTGTTGGAACGGCTCTCACTTACAATCTACTCATAATTAATTTTAAATAAAAATGTACTAGAATGCTTGACCAAAGAAAAAATCCAGCCAATTATCGTAATATAAAAAAAGAGAACACCTAGTACAAACTGTGCCGTTATATAAAATATAGCTTAAATAATAGTACCAACTTTTTGTTTTTGACACTTTATTTGTGTTCCTGGGATCACATCAGCAAGGTTCTCACTGGTCAATTTTTAGGTGCGTTCGTAATTATATAAATACGTAGCACCTATAGTCGTCGTCTGGTACATCCGTCCGTCTGTCTGTCTGTCTATCTGTCCGCATATAACAACTCAAAAATTACCCAATCGATTGGTTTGAAATTTAATATATATAATCGTTACAGAATTTTGTCGAGACATTTCAAATTTTATGAAAATCGAATCAAAACTTAAAAATATTAATAAAAGTTGTCTTCATTCTATTAAATCCTATCATACGGAATTAATTTAATGATATCCCATGATAGGTAATGATTCTAGGATGCCATGATGATTACGTCCTATTTAAGATGGAGTCATATTATTTCCTTAAAATTTAAAAACCGAATTTGTATGCTAAAATTGTTTATTTATAGCAATCCTATAATATAACAACAGTTTTTTGGATAGATGTTTCCAGAGAAATGGATATTAATGGGAAAAAATAGTCTACATGTGGATTCCAAGTTTTGAAAATTTTAAAGCTAAGCCCATTGGAATTTTCAGTAAATGTCAACAAAAGATAAAATATACATATTTTATTGCGGAAATTAGTCATATCATAATAACAGACGATATAATTCATTTCACTGAAACTAGTTGTAGTACGAACGTCATTTGTCACGTTTGACGTATAATTTCCAACTTGTTTAAATATTCTTTTTGAATAAATAATTTCGTGGTTGGTTTTTACATCATTTGTATGAAAAATATCCTTCGTTGTAGGTTTCTACAAAATTTCTAAGAGAAATCTAAAAGGGTAATTTCCTTTACAAATAAAGTATATTTTCATTTATGTGTTAACTCGGGAGGAGTCGCGCATCCCCAGATCATGAATTGTTTTTACATTCTCACCAATAAATATAATGAATAATCTTCACTTTATTTAGTCTGAGGCAATTGTTACAAATTCTATGATAATGTAAATTGTAGATTACTTTTTGAAAAATAGTGGTGACAATTGTAAAAACCATACACACCCTGGTTTATTTCATACCCCATGCGACTGCTCCCGGGTTAAAAAAAACGGACGGTATGGGAGAACTTTATCAGCCCAGAGATGTATATAGTTTATGTATTTTTGTTAAGTCTTCATGGTGTTCGAAGTGGTCAAAATTTGAGAATGCTTATGTTAAATTTACCTGACAAACTTTATTCTTTATCTTCACTAAATATCATCCGATTTAAAACTTTTCTTATTAGTGAGATACAATAAAATAAGACTAAAGCATATTCTAGGAGTTAAAAGAGTTAAGATCTTAAAAGACTAAAGCATATTCTAGGCGTTTTTTGAATTAAAAAGCTTACTTTTAGTTATGAAAATTATTAATAAGTTCATATTAATAAATTATCAATAATGACTTGCATCAATGTTTGCATAAACAGAATGGGTATTGCCAAAAACATGGGTGTACAATTTTACAATTCATCCCAATTATTACTTTTTGAAATGTAGCTGGAATTTTACTTTTCAAAGATCTAAAGGAATATGGTCCCTTTTCTGCTATTTTCCCATGAAATATAAGAAAACAGCAACGAGAACATTTACTTGGAGTGTTTTATTAAATAGATTAAAGATATGAAAGTTGCATTTTGTTTATTTTATTTATCAACTACCACTACAAATTTACTGGTTCATATCTGAAAAATTTTCCTTTGAGATAAAATTTAATTTTTCTAAATGTGTAGATATAGTCTTATTATATTTTCTTTTATAACTTTATTAAGATTTAATAAAAAAACATAAGAACTATATCTTTTTCCGGGCTGCCTTGACCCAAGGACTTCAAATATGGTGTCAAAAGTGGGTGTTACCAGTTGAAAAATCGAAGGTAGTACGTGGACGATCCCTACTTCAAAAATTCTATTCATATTCCGAAAGAAGACATAATTCCATGTCTAATGCTTGGTGTGATTGTATCCTAATTAATCACCCAATAAAGGGAGTTGTATCTTTTTTTATATTGAATGCACATTCACACACAAAATCCATGTTAACCCTTCTGTGCATGAGTTTTTCTTTTACAATTGTGTTTTTTTTATACATATATTAAATATTAGACACCAGAAATTTTAAGATAGAATTTTAACTTTGGTCAGCAACATAGTTCACGGGAAATTTAGTGGATTACTATTTCTATATAAATATAGTGGTGGTGAAGAAGTTGATTTATTTATTAAAAGTTGAATAAAAAGTGATGGAAATTTACATCACTATGCAATTAAGGGTTAAGCAATAAATAAACAAAACAGCTGTATGAAATTTATCATTTTGATTTAATTCCTATATGTTACAGATTAGTTAGAGTAATTATTGGTGATTTCAAATGTACAAGCAAAATTTACTTAAAAGTTAACTTTTCTGAAAACATAATTACTTAGAATAAAGTGTTTTAATCCTATTCCATTAACACAATATGTGACCGTTCCGTTTAGTGCAAGAAAGATAAATAAGAAATTAGGAGTATCCAGTGAAACATTTATTGCTCAGTTGAACCTGCTTTTGGTGTTGTAATAGCTGCTACCATTCATTAAAGCATTTGATTCTCTGTCTGAAACATAAATTTATGTAGTACAACAAAGAAATTGTAAAATATTGAATCACGAACTAGTGAAACAAGAAACAATATTGAACATTAAACAAGTAACATGCTGAACGGACATTCAATCATATCTAAACTTGTTTCTTTTGTTGTAATGTGTAAGGAGATATTTGTGAATGATAATGAACGACCACATAGAGCTCTATTGGTTTAGGAATACTGGAGACTATAAGAATTCTACACGTGGCTTGGAATGTTATCGGATGCGAATCGTATCGAGAAAGTGTAACACATGTTGAAATGACGAATTACAGCTGGATATGTTTAATTAAGTTTCCCCATAGAGTTCGGTCATCATATCATATACATACTATAAAGCAAGAGGCCCAAAATTGTATGTCCGGGGTATTTTCCAAATTTACCTGATATATATATATATATATATATATATATATATATATATATATATATATATATATATATATATACAGGGTGTAATTGAAATGCTTCAACAAACTTTGAGGGATGATAGTACTCATGAAGACGAACAAAAAATGCAATGGAACATGGGGTCGCAAATGACGTTTAACCCCTTCAGGGGCAGTGTATGTTTATGAAAGCACTTAATTTTATTTCCAAAACGCCATAATGGCATCAGAATTTTGCTAAAATCTTTTCCATTTAATATGTATGTGAAATATAGCCTTTTTCATATTTACAAACAAATTTTTTTATAAATTCCGGTGCCAGTCATTTATTTCAACATTTTAGTACTAAAAGTAGTTTGCCCCTAAAAGACTTAAAGGATAAAAATAGAGAAAATGCGTCTGAAAAAGGACTGGCACCGGAATTTACAAAAAAAATTGTTTGTAAATAAGAAAAAGGCTATATTTCACATAAATATTAAATGGAAAAGATTTTAGCAAAATTCTGGTGCCACTGTGGCGTTTTGGAATTAGAATTAAGTGGTTTTTTAGACATACCACTGTCCCTGAAAGGGTTAAATGTCATTTGCGACCCCGTGTTCTATTGAATTTTTTGTTCATCTTCATGAGTACTATCATCCCTCAAAGTTTGTTGAAGCATTTCAGTTACACCCTGTATATATATATATATATATATATATATATATTGTTGTTTGCACCATTGGATAGAGAAAATTCTCACGGTCACATTTTATCCTTATTTTGGACGAAAAGGTTGCCATTGGTATATGTTTTTCATCTTCGCGACGGTATACTATGTTATCGTTTGGTTAACAGTCTTTGGGAAGCGATTATATTAATTAGAGATAAAATAAGATGCAAACACCTTGAAAATCAACATAAAAAATATCTATTACTAATTTTATTCAAAACACAAATACAAAAATTTAAATGAGAAATATTATACAACGAAGATATTTAATTTAAATGTGAGATGAATGTTTGTACGGCTTAAAAGAAATATTCAATTTCAAAGGCGACCATTGAAAAAATATTTGGCAATTTATCACTTTTGCTTCCTATATTTGGCGCTTGTAACAGAAAAAGAATGTGCTTTTAAGGCCTCTTGCTTTATAATATATACCGCGAAAGTAACAGCAGAAGATAAAAAATTATATATGTTTTATCGTAAATTTTATATCCCATTTACATACGATTTTTGCATTTCAAGTTTAACCCTTTCCGGCACAGTGGTCCCACTCCGGGCACACCTAATTTTAATTCCAAACTTGCATTCGACACCAAGAATATTTAATAAAATTTTGTTTCTACAATGAAAGCTTAAAATAAGGATTTCTTATTTCGTAAAAAAATCGTTTGTAAATTCCGGTCTCAGTCAGTAATTTCTCATTTTACGAACATACTTTGCCTGTGCCGGAAAGGGCTTTCATGATGTCGTCGACAGTGTTTATAATTAAATAACGACAGGTCCTTATAAAACAGATGTAAAACATCATGCGATACCGGTGCCGGTTGCTAGTATATTAAACCACGAGTATATTAAACCCTGCTAGTATATTAAACCCTGCCAACCACGAGTATACTCGTGGTTCTTCAATTTAAAATTATGAATTTGCACCGGAAATTTCGAAAAAAGAATTTTTATTGTATGAAATCATGAAATGTCTGTAATTAAATAAATTAAATATTGCTATTAGTATTTTCTGGTGTGAATTCGAACTTTCTAAATAAAATGAAATTCCGGTAATTTTGACCCGGCAGTGAACGTGTTAACCCTTCTTTGCATGAGTTTTTCTTTTACAATTGTGTTTTTTATACATACTAGATGGAACCCGTCAAAACGTGACGAAAAAAAAATACTATAACAATATCAGTAAAATAAGCTTCTTTATTATTTAAGTAGGGCTTCGTATGAAACAGTCTTTCAAATATTTTATTTTAAAAAATCCCCCCCCCCCCCAGTGAAATGCTATTTCCGATGCAAACTCCAAATGAACACTCCGTAAACAAATGTGTAATGCAAATCAGTTTGACATTACCACCATACTCCCCACGACAAAAAAAAAAAAAAAAAGTCATGGACTTATAAAGTATCATACAAATAGTCCTACCATTAAGTATCATACAAATTTCCTACTTTCATCTCATATTCAGTAAATAAAAGAACATAGTATAAGCACCCCCCCCCCCCCCCCTGTGATAATGCAATCGAATGAGCTCCTATGTGCATATGCATTGCATCTGCCCAAAGGCACCGTTGAAATTCGACGTTAAAAAAAGTTTTAAAATGTTTAAATTAAAAGTTTTAAAATGTCCTCTTTAATTACTGTTCGTTTCAAATCCATATCTTCTAAAACGCATCCATTGTTTTAAGCTAATCAATTTTTATGTAAAAATGAAGAATTTTTGTTAAAAATAATAAATTAATATGCAGATGAGGGAGAATTTTAATGTTTTCAATTGTAATTTATTTGTATGGCAATAATGCAATCGAATTCCATCCCTTTACATAATCAGGATGATTATTCCTTTACCATCACAGTCGGTCTCTTATACAGTTAAATATCCAATGGATCTTTAAAAAAATAATAAATAACAGTTCCTAGCATATTCTTATTCAACATATATATCAACAAATTCAACATATAAATTTTATGTTAATCATAAAATAAAAATAGTTTTTTTCTTTTGACAGATTTTATATTAGCGCCAAAATACTCTATCTTACGGATAATCTGATCTTATGATTTATCAGGTTTTTATTATTATTTTTTTTTTCACTTTTCATGAAGGTTAGGGATACCTATTTTCAATTGTTGCAACTTTCCAAGGGGCTATTTTACATTATTAAAACAAACGGATGGTCATTGTTGAGATAGAATTGAAATATATTTCATGCTTGAAAATTATTTAAAAAGTCGTTAAATTAAGCGGCAGATATCAAATAAATTTCAATCGAAAGCTAATTTTTTTTTCTAATTGAGGATGTAAGAATTGAAATTGTAAAATGTAGTAAAAAAATTAAATGTTTAGTATTTAGAAGTGATGTAAGTGCGATGAAAGCTAAAGCGATAGTGTAATTAATTAATTGTCACAACCGTTATACATTTCTAAATATTGCCACTGTGTTTTGGTTGGCGTCCAAAAGTAGACTACCATTTTTTGACATCGAAAAAAAATTCACAGTGAAAAAAATAAGACTTTGCCGCTAATAAGGAACTGTTAAATGAACTTATAACAAACCTACCAAAATAATTCCTATAAATTATTAGCCTTACATTGTTTATTCTAGCTAAAAATACAATCATTATTTCAAGTTTTTTTTTCCTGAAATTCTTTACTTTTGTGAATTTTTTTTTATTAAAAAAGGAAATCTTAATAATTTAAATCCTATAATTCCTATAACTTAATCCTATAATTTAAAAAAAAGTAATTGGTAACATGTAATCAGCAATCAAGATGAAGCAACCAATAAAGGCTCCATTTCTAATCTTTAAAATAAAAAATTGAAATATCAGTTAATATTACGCCATGTTGACACAATCATATAAATTTTTCTTTTTAGTTTTATCAATGTTAAAATGCATTTCAAGCTAAGCATAACGTCATTTTCACCGGTACAAACTTTTCACACGTACATTGATGCTTAAGCACCATGCATACAAATAAAAATATATTTTGCATTTAATTGTAAAGAAAAAAATGGCATCAACAAAGTTATAATGCTTAATGATAAAATGAACCCAATGGACAATATTTCCGTGACGTCACAGTAAATATGAATTTTTATTTGCTTATAAAACACACGGATAAATATTTTTACCGAAATACTTAAACATTTTAACTATATTTTAACTTACAAATTAAAAAATTCGGCCTAAAAGTCACGTGCTTTTAATATTAAATATTTATTTTTTATGCTCGCAATCATTGAGTTCAGAAAATAAACTCTGTACGTCGCAACAGTGGGCGTTATTCCGATTGCCGACTTTATGACGTCATAAGCAGAAGTAAAATTTTAATTTAAGATTACGGGTAATTAATTAAATTTTCGAACAAACGAATGTACGATAACAAATCTGTGACCAAATGTCTTTCATTTAAAATAAGAATGATGTAATTTGATGTAGTAGTTTGTTCTCACGGATTGTCGTAACAAAACGCTTAGCGTTTTAAATATATAGATATTAAATATTAGACACCAGAAATTTTAAGATAGATTTTGAACTTTGTTCAGCAACATAGTTCACGAGAAATTTACTGGATTCATATTTCTATATAAATATAGTAGTGGCGAAGAAGTTGATTTATTTATTAAAAGTTAAATAAAAAGTGATGGAAATTTACATCACTATGCAATTAAGGGTTAATAAATTGATAGGTCGTACTGCTACAGAAAAGGATTGTTATAAGTATAGAAATCATAAGTGGTCGCTATCGAGCATGTATTCAAACTTGAGCGGATCCTCATGCAGTTAGATTGATGTTACCAGTGATTTCATACTTTATATGGCTGTCAAAATATGATTGACATAAAGTATTTTTTATTTAAATTTTTTAGTATATCGTTTGATCTACTAATAAAATCCATTTTGCTATTTTTACTCATATCAGTAAAGTAGGTTTGGTTTTTTCAATTATGCTTCTGTTGTTTATTTTTGTGAGAATTAGCGTATAAATAAATATGTTGATAATCATTTCATTTATGAAATATTACTTTTTGACTTAAAAGGATACAAAGATAGAAGAGATTGTAAAAAAGAAACTAACAGCTTTTGGAGCGTCCTCGACCACTTATCAATATATAATTAGTATCGCTGAATCGATCCTCACATATTATCTAATCGTTTTTATTTTTATATAAACATGTTCGAGAAAGATTGACAGAAATAAGAAAAACTGAAAATCTTTGAATCTCTGAAAAGTAGTGAAAAACAATTTATTTTCAGAATGTTATGTAACAAGAATAGAAAAAAAAAAGATACTCCCTCCGTTCCAAATTAGTTGCGACATTTGGGTTGAAAATTTTGTCCTAAATTAGTTGCTACATTTCAAGTAGGTGGAGTCATAAATAACTTAGGATACAGTTTAGTAGTTATTATTAAACTACAATGAATATAGCGCAGTATACTTGTTATTTGAAGCAATGAGCTCGAATGAGAATTATGAAAATAAGAAGGAATGTGACTCGACCTAATAAAAAAGTGACAATAATTGTAATTATGAATAACAATTTAGAAATTACCCTGAAAAAGGAAATGATTAACAAAGAGCGCAACGATGTATTGCAATTTTTACTACAACATTTTAAAAAGTTCCTTAAATATCAAATAAAATTGCTTGTGCGATTAAAATTATCATAACTTGGCATTTCGATTCTCACCTTTTACTTTCCACAAATGTAGCACTTATTTTGTGACAAAATTTTCGAAGCAAATTTACAGGATTCGCGCGCTTTTAAGCTACGCCCCATTTTGTAAGGATTCTACCACCAGTATACCAAAAAGATAATTTTCTTCCTAATGATTTCATAATTCATTAGCTAGAAGATAGTTTTATGCGATTATTGGTGGAAGAATCCTTACTAAATGGGGCGTGGCTTAAGAGCGTGCGAACCCTGCATTTTTTTAAATAATTTATTACTGATTTAAGGAGGGACGGAGGGTAAGTATATGATGGTGATTGATAGCATAGCACCCTGAAATCTCTGAAAAATGTTCAAACAAAATCATAAAATCATCAGTATCAATAATCAGTACAAAAGTATTCAAATGTAGCAACTAATTTGGACAGAGGGAGTATCATTTATATATCAGCTTGCAGAATATCCACTTCGTTGCATTTATAGAGTTGTGTTCAAAGTATATGATAGAGAAAATTTTACCTGTTTGGTAAACTGACAAATTCTGGAATGACTTGTCATTGTTAACACTCTTTTAGGCTTCCATCATGTGAATTACAATTCACTGTTTAAATAAAAATGGTTTTTTGTTACAGATGCAGGGGAGCGGGAATCATGATTTCAAAGATGATTAAATGGTACGTGGAAAAAAAAATGTTGGTAACAAGTGCTCAGGCCCGGACTGGCTTCTTTGGAGGCACTCGGCCAGAGACTGAAAAGGGGCCCCTTACCGGGAAATTTAAGTGGACATAGAATATTAGAATATTTGCTTTTTGAAAATTAGGTTTACATGCCTAAAAACCACATTTAGTTACTTTGTCACTTGGAAAATAGTTGGGTTAAAAAGTAAGCTTTCTCTGATGTAGTTTGTTTGCTTTCACAATAAATATTTATATTATTTGTATATACCGTACCTAAACTAGTTCCATGCTAGAAAAAAGTAAGTATAGTAATTAATTACGAGTTGTTTATTACTTAAAAATGAGAGTGAGAAATGCTTTTAGTTTTAGGCAACCAAATAACAGAAGTTGAAGATCTAATAATCTAAATCCTTCTGTAATACCTAAGTAAATATTAAAAAGGGAAACAACGGTAATAAAAAAACAAGCATATTGAAAAAAAAACAATGTCCTCTTTAATTTTAATTTAATTGTTACAAATTCTAAAATAGGTTTTATAACAAAAATAAAAATGGCCTTGCAATACCTTGGTACAGATACAGTACTAAAAAAGTTCATGGATTGCGAACGGCTGTATACTAACCAAACGCCTTTTTGGCCAGTTCATCTATAATAGCATCTTTACCCAAGTTATTAAAAAATCTTTCTACATTCATGAAAAGAAGATTAGAAATAAGGTATTGACTTAAAGTAGATCTAAGTCAATTCTTAACTATTTTCAGTTTAGAAAACACCCCTTTCACAGGTGTACAAACTGGTAAGCTACATACAGGTTGGTAAACATTCCAGATTCTAAGAGTTCAAAAATAACAGAAAAAGCGCATGATAAACACAGAAAATATTGTTTCTTGTCAGAGCAGTAACCGTAAAGATTTTTGTGTTTTTCAAATTCAGATTTTACATCGTCATACTCACAGATTTCTTCAGCTCCATTCAGATTGTCTTGTTTTCTTTTAATGATAGTTTTTTCAGCCATTGTAAAGCTTTGAGACTGATCTGCAAACTCTTTCAGTTCTATCTCTAACTTACTTCTTTAAACTTTACAAAGATTAGAAATGCTACAAAGGACTTCCGCATGAAAATTATCAAGCATTACGTTTTTATTAAATTTCTTTGGGTCTAACCAGTGACAATCTACTGAAATTTCTATGTTTGGACTAAATCTTTCTTCGATACTTGCCCTGGCATAATCTAAAACACTTAAAAATACCAATTTATAGTTTTGAGCAGTTGAGATTCCAGGAGCCTCGTCTATCGATTTTTCACCAGGCATTGCCTTTTTCTTTGAAGTTTTTTTTTCCCTTGAAATCTAATTCTACTTCAACATCAATACTGTTATCTTTTAAGTTGCTATTAATTATACTTGTATAATATTTTGGTTTGGAATACAGAGCGTGAAAGTGTTTATCACTCTTTTTATCCGTTATTTGTTGAAGCAGCTTCTCTACCAAGTCCCAGACTGTAGGAAATAGTCAATGGTTTTACTTTGTAAATATTTTTAAATAGAAGATATAACAAGAAATAAATATAATAAAACAAAAAACATAAATAGGATTACAAATTTATTTTTACTACAAAGTTTCTAGTATGTTAAAATATAAAATTTTATTTGCATTGATATAATTAATATATGTAGTACACGGCATTATATATTCCTTATATTCCAATTACGTTTTATAAGAAATGTTCATTTTATTTGCAATGTCTTCAGAATTCATAACACGCATAACAAAGTATAATTTCAAAAGAAAATGTCTTTATTTATATTAATTACCGACAGATGGCGCCAAAATAATATTTAGAAACGAAGCGCAATTTGTGTATGGAATCTCAAAACTTCGTTCTCAGTCACGTGATTTGGACTTTTATTATAATGATTTTAGGGGCAAAAATAAAACATATAGTCCAGCATTAACTGTTCAAAAAGGATATATTAAAGAAAATTTTGGTGAAGTTTTGATATTTGGTACCTTTATGAATTTTAGCTCGTTGAACGCAAATAATTCAAAAAAAAAAAAAAAAAAAAAAAAAAAAAATCCGGGAAATACGTTATTTTTACAAAAAGTGTATAAAAACTGACTTGTCTCTGTTTTTTAGGGTTTCGTTGATCTCACGAAACCCTATTGCTCCCCCTGCGTTGTTTGTCTGTCACAGAGCCATTTTCGAAAACTATGTAACTTACAGAGTTGAAACTTTGTGTATAAATCAGAATATCAGCTGTGAAGAGCTGAAAATATTAAAATTTGAAAAATTCGTATTATTCTAATAAATAGAGATAAAAAACCAAAATTCTATTAGCCTTTTCCTATTAAATTTAAACATTTTTCGTTATAGCCGATGCCAAAAATTAAAAATCAACGGTGAAAATCTTTCTACAATAATTATTTTTCTATCAGACGATTTCCACGTGAAAAATGAAATAAAAAGTTTCACCAATTGAAAAACAGATTAATGTGAAATAAAATTGCTTGACGTCATAGTGGTAATAAAACATAAAACGGAAAGATTTCTCAATAATACAAAGAGTATGAGTATGTGTATATGCACAAAACAGATTAATATCACGTCATTAGAGAATTAAAAAGAAAATCTGACGTCATATCGGAAGTTTAACGGATTTTTAAAATGTTTCAGAATAATACAAAGCGTGTATCAATATGAGTAATAGAAAATAGTAAATATATGAGTTTGATAAACATATTGAATCATGATAAAAATCCGACTATGGAAATATTCGCATATTTTAACATTTTGAAGGTGCACAACATGTTTAATTTTGAAATTATTTTTTTTTAAATATCGCATTTAGTCCGCATGACAGATATTACAGTGAGAGAATATAATAGCGGGTTTAGACCGCTATCGGAATGGTTTAGATATTCGAAAAAAAAAGAAAAAATAGACCGGTAAATTTTTACTTTATAAAAAACATGTTTTTTTTTTTTTTTTTTTTTCTAAATGAAATTTGTTTGAATTTATTAAAGAAAGGATAAAGTGTTTTGAAAGGAATATTAAACGAAACCCTTTGAGCGATCTTCAATCACACTTACCCACTTGTTTTTTAAGTAACTCCAAAAATGTGCATTTTACGTGAAAGACAAAAGTATGGGAATTAAAGAGGATAAAATTTTCTACATTTTATGTATTAAAGGTTTTTTCCCTGATCAATAGTTTATCCGTGAAAGTGCCACAAAAATGGTGGTTAAAAGCAGAAAAGTCTTTATTAAAAGAAAAAAACGAGAATTACGGCCTTGTACATCGATGTAACATGAAAACTAACCATTTTACGCAAACGTTGACCATTTGTGATACTAAGGACTATGTGATTGACTACATTTTACAATGAAGTTGCCTGATAACAAATGCGACCACTCATTATGAATAATTAATTAATTATAAATAATTATGTACATTAGTAAGTACATTTACATAAAATAACAAAGCAAACATCTTATTTCCGCATTCTTTTATTTGAAGATCCATGCTGTTCATCGACATCTACAATATGAAAAATAGATGTATGGAATAAGTGGGGATTTTTATTATTACCAATATTATAGAATAAATGTTTTCTTAATGATAAATATTTCATGCCTTGTGGCATGGCTTGTTCCTCTTCTATTGGGTCCACGGATTCAGTGGGTGGGCAATGCATCAAGATAAGCTCGTCTTCCTCGTCTCGACGCAACACTGCGATGTTGTTGAAGTTACCCTCGCAGTTGAGGCGCATATTAGTACAACAAAGTCCTGCCTTCTTGCACCAAAAATTTCGGCTGCAGTTCTCTGTGCACTTGCAGGATACAAGCTTCAACAAAGCAAGGAGAGTAGGGAGTAGTACAGTAAATACAGGCTGAAGGCCAGTATTTGTTTTCTTCCATCCCCACTCATCAGCCTTTTTTTTCAATCCCCAGCCATTGCTGGACTTGGTGATATACTCTTAAAGAGTGCTGTTGCGCTGCACCTGCAGATGGTAGTAAAGCAGCAATATTAGAACTGTATCTAAAGGCTGACTTCTTGTACGAAATATATTTTAGGTAGTTCAGTGAAAGTACATTCGCCCCACCACTACAGCCGTACAGTGAGACAAGGGACATATGGATTATTCCCACGAATTTTGAGGAACTTCATTTTCCCTTGCATAAACGGTGCTGACTTTGTCTCGCACCCGCTCATAGCATGTAGGAAGAGGATGTTTTCCGTAACCGTTGAACTGACAGCATTTGATGGAGAAAATGTCAATGGAGATACGGTGTTCTTCCCATGTTTTAAAAAGAAAACGTTTTCAGATCTGCAGAGACCTATCAAAATGACCAAGAGCTTTACATCCTCCCCAACTATATTCACCATCTCATTTTATGGAGCCAAGGACAAAGCAGTGTTTAAAATAAAGGTGTCTGCGTATTCTTTTGCTTGCTTGCATGTAATATCTGGTGATAAAAGCCTGTCAATCATCATAGATATTAACCGACATTTGTTTTTTGGGTTAGCAAGAAACTTTTCTTCGGACGTGGTAGGTATCGTTGTGCCGTCAAACAATACGTCAGTCAAAGCATGCTTCCTTAACCCTTTAAGCACCATATTCAATTTAGTGATAGTATGCTGAATACCAGCTAATGTCCTGAAATTACAGATAGAGGTTTTCATGTCATACGCAGGTACGTCGTAGTGCTTAAGGGGTTAATCGTCTCATACGCTCATCAGTTTTTTACCACTTTGTACGTCATCAGGGTAGCCATCAAAGACAACTACTGCCTGTGGTTGATATTTTGACTGCCCGTACTCAACATTTTCGTCGGATATTAAAGAAAAAGAAGGATTTTTAGACCAAACAGCCCTGTGCAATTAAAAACAACCATCAATGACGAATTGAACCCTGTCGCTGAACCGCTTGGTTGTTAGGGGTTTGAATGCCTTGTAGAGAGTAGATTTGGTTCATTTTCTTAAATCATTGTTGAATAGGGACACGGAATAAGGTCCTGGATATCCTCAATATCTTCATCCGAGTGCTTTGTAACCTAAATTCGTTGGAACATGTGGGAACATGTGGGGTTAATAGAAACCAATTCATCGTCTAATCGTAACACAGTATCACACTGTTCATTACAACAAGAGGTTTTACCAGGGCTACACTAGATACCGGGCTTGCTCATTCATTATCATGACGTCACAAATGGTGGCTGGCCGCGACCAGCGATTGGTACAAAGCGAAACGACAAAATGAAAGACATACAGCGATTGGCACAAAAAGACGGGCTCCTCGCTTTGCACCAATCGCTTGTCGCGGCCAGCCACCTTTTGTGACGTCATGATAATGAATGAGCCAGCCCGGTATCTAGTGTAGCCTTGGTTTTACTCTGTCGCTCCGTTTAAATTTGACAGTTACAAAGTCACCACCAACAACATTGTTCACGTATTTAATGCCTGATTCCCTAGACTTATAGAAGTTGATCAATTTAATCAAAAAATAAAACTTTTAGGAACTGAAGTCCGTGTCAGCTTTTATTAGCGAAAGTGTGTTTTAGTTATTTTATTTTTGTGTTATTTATAAGGCAAATTAAAAAGTGCCATATTTTTGTAAAAGCAAATGGAGATTTTGATCCGATCCCAGGTATGCTCATTTTAATTTATTTTTTAGTTATGAAGAAAACAATGAACCTTAGATGCATAAAATATAATCAATCATATAATTTTTAGTATCATTAATGGTCAACATTTGCGTTATAACGCCCTTTCAAAGATAATCTGCGAAGTGATGACTGGGTAGCGAAAGGATTAAACTTCGAAAATATTTCTTACATCCGAAAGATACTTTATTGAATAAACAAAGATTTTCTTGGTAGATGAAAAATAAGAATAAGCTTAAAAATAAGAATAAATTTTATGAGTTCGTCGATATGATGATCTTTCGTTTTAAATTATCGTTCATTGGATTTCAGTGCCTGTTCAGTCCACTATAATTGACAGTTAGATTTGTTTTATATTAAGAGTTTTAGCACTCTTCTCGATTCGTGAAATGTTCAGAATTCTCTCTCACTCTAGTAGGATTTTTATCCAGATCATGTGTTGCATCTCAAAAGGTTTCTCGTTCCCTGTCCGCACAAAGCTTGTTGCGGGCGGGCTTTCTAGCATTCACCCGGGTACTCGGCGTACCTTGTATTCTCGAACAGAGGTCTAGCACCTCTCCGCGTTCCTCTCGCAGTCACCCGGGTACTTGGCGTAACTTGTATTCTCGAACAGAGGCTTGTCACCTATCAGCGTTTATCTCAATTTGAACTCTTAATTAAAATTCTTTCGCTCATGGTTTTCTCAATGGGGAGGGGGGGGTTATCCGAGGAGGTGCTTATCATGACCACTTGTACCGTGGGACCATGACATCACCTGCAAACCAATGCTATATTGGTTTCTTTCTAAAAAGGGGAAAATAAGTAGTTGCACTTTGTGGTTTCTCACGGAGATCTTTTTCTCACCAAGACAGGCCACCAGCAAAGTAAGTCCTGTCATCCTTGTTGGACAATGCTATCAATTATAATTCTAAAGTTTTCCTCTGTTCACAAAAGAAGTTCAGGATTGCCACTATTTCAAAGCAACGCCGATGTGAGAAAGTATGCTGGAAATGTTCTTTTAGAAGTTTTCACACGATAACTCTTAGCTGCCAAACACTGGTTCTCACACAACGTCACGTAAAAGTAAAAATGGATTCTTTATAGCGTAAAATGGTTAGTTTCTATGTTACATTGATGTACAGTGCCGTAGTTCCCGTTGTTTCAGTTTTTTTGCTTTTAACACCCATTTCTGTGGCGTTCTGATGGCTAAACTATTGATCAGAGAAAAAAGTTTCAATTTATAAAATGTATGGAATTTTATTCTCTTTGATTCATATACTGTCGACTTTCACGTAAAATGCATAGTTTTAGACTTATTTTGATAAAACAGAGAAAAGTCCGTTTTTATTTATATTTTTGTAACAAAAAAAAAAGTATTTCCCGGAAAAAAGTTAGTTCGAAAACCTCAGATTCGTGTTCAGCGACCCCCAAAAACATAAAAGTACCAAATATCAAAACTCCACCAAAACTTTCTTTTATTTTCTACCAAATGACTGAACTAATAATAGGCAAGTAACACAAACACAGAATTGGCGACTCAAAATACTGCGTATGTGGAAAGTATTCATGAGCTAATAAACTAATTCGATTTACCTTATCTGTATTTAATGTATCACTATTGTACCTCAAAGGCTGACTTTGTGACTGAGAAGTGACACTAGTTAACCAAGTATTTTAACTTTTCGAACTTTTTTCAACGTCTAAAGATTTTCTCTTCTTTTTTTTTCCCTTTTCGTAGCGCCACTATGGTACACACGTTTCATGTTGACACAACTGTGACACTGCACTAACTACAACCATGAAGCATCAGTGCCCGCTTAAGACTTAGAAGTAGGGGAAGCCTGACGTCACACAGGGGGGGCCCTCTTTTACTCTGCCAATTATGCTTCAACAATTTGAATTTTTATCATCAAAATTTCGAGTAAACAGCACTTTTTATATTAAACTAAAACTAACTACCAATATACATATACATTTTTTTATTATATACATAACACATTAATTTTGTAAATGAATTTACAAGCATGGAACAGGTGTGAATATTTGAACTTCAAAACATATTTTATGCTTTACAATTTGCAGGATTTTCCAGGGCTAAGAACAGTGCAGGGACAACAAATATTTGACGTAAATTTATGCTTAGCTGCAACATAATTTTGCTTATATTTTATAGTTTATGCTAATTACTTTCCCCTTTATTTAAATAACCTATTCTCCATATTTTATATCATGTCTTCACTCTTTATGAATATAAACAAAATATAATTATGCAGATTAAATTTTCTGTTATTTTTAGCACGTTTGAAATTAAAATGTAAAACATAAGAAAAATGAAAATAAGTTGCATTTAATCACCGATATTATACCATTTATTATATCAACAGAAAAAAATAGATTATAAATGTGTCAGTAACAGTCTGAGGGAAAATTTAGTAGCTATAATTAAGGGAAAAAAATACATTTTTTTTCCTTGAATGAAATTTTGCCCCGTAAAAATTAGTTTTGAAAAGTAAATTTGGGGGGCCCTTTGTATTTTTGTGGGTAAGCTCGGGCTTCACGTGCCTATTCGGTAAACAGGCCCTGATAACTATACTACGAGACTGAGCAAATGAGCGTCACAATACGCCTTGAATCGTAGCCTATGAGCACTACACAGAGCTCGATTAGTAGCCAGCAGCCCTCTTCCGCTAGCCAGCGACACGACACAGCACCACTACGTAGGCTACCATAAACAAAAAACAACTGGGCACTGCTTAAAATTGATTGTAAACGCGTAAAATTTGTGTAAAATAGTGAAATTTGTCTAATGTAACTAATTATAAAGTTGTACTCATATATCCATTTTTGGGGGGCCCCTTGGGCCGGGGGCCCTCGGCAATCGCCGACCAGCCAACCCGGCCAGTCCGGGCCTGCAAGTGCTTTACACTGTCCGTAGTAAAGTAACATGTCTCTAGATCTCGAAATTATTATTGGAATGAGCCGTAAACTTACAAACCCACGTTTTTGACGATGCGCATTACTTTTATGCAAAAATCAATGCAGATAATATTTAGCACATTTTTTAATATGAAATTATTAATAAATTTCTTAATTAATGCCTTCGGAACCAGTGTCTCATAAACGAATTTTATTCGAATTGCACCATTTTTTTAAAAAAACAGTTACCTTTACTTATTTAATCACGGAAATACCATAAATAATTAAGTCAAATATTACATTTCTTAAATACTGGTACTATTTTTATTACCAAAAAACAATTGTTGTAAGCAACTTTTGAACATACATATAAGCACCCACAGTCCCGATGTGGTAAAGAATATGTTTTTTAACAAGAAAAGTCCTCCTAGAATATACTTAGATTCATTCATTTTATCTCATTTGAAAAATGCATTGCAAATGCACGATTGTTTTCGGGAAGATACAACTTAAAGTGTGACACTTGATTAACTTTCTCAAAATTTCACTATATGAAGATGAAAAAAAATATAAACAGAAACCTTTTCGGGCTGATTTGTTCCTAGGAACAGAAACATTAATAACAAATTGAGAGTTACTTTTTTAAAACTGGGGCAATTTTTAAAATGGTGTATTTTTCATGGTGTAATTTTTCATGTTTAGGCAACTCCTTATGAAAACAATACATTCATATTTGAAAAGAAGACCTTATTTCGATTCTAAAGACACCTTTGTCGTGATTTTATTGTAAAGTATCTGTGGATAATGAAAGGTGTAACTGTTTTTGGTACGGACTATACAGCTCTGTAATGTGTTTTTATATGTTTTACTTTCTTATACTACAGTGTATTATTTGAAACAGGTAAATGCATTAATAAATATACTAGATGGAACCCGTCAAAATTTACGGCAAACAACTTACCATACAACCAACAAGTACCATAAAAATAAAATTCATACCTGTTTTAAAAAGTTTGAAATTTTTGAAGAATAATTCGAATAAAATATTCTGTCCACAGCAGGGATCGATCCACACGATAATCGGAAGAGAGCAGAAACGCGCCTTATAATACTCTACCAACGTTTTCGCATTTGAGTGTGTTCTAAAACTGGTTAGGTTCTAGATTTAAGTTCACGCATGCGTATTGGGTACGATTTCATGTGAATTTTGCATAAAAGCCTTTGTTTTTAAATATATAGATGTTTAGGATGTTATTACTCACGATAGTGTTAATGGCGCTATCTGTTTCAAGATAAAAAAAATCAAACACAAGTACACATAGCCCTATTCTGCAATAATTAGATATAGAACACATGCCAAACTGTTCTATAATAGCCAGCTCACTTTGCGAATTTTCAAAGCAAAAGTCTTATTCTCATACATCCATTCGAAAAATCAAAGGAATTTGTAAATGCTTCGTTCCACATATTTTAGAGAGCTATCTTAAAACAATGGAGTTTTTAACTGAATATTAATCAATTACAATTGTAGAGCTAAAAAGAGAATATACTATGAAAATGAAAATGCCATTACTTAAAAGAACAATTTGAAACATATTAAACTCTTTATAAGTATATCCAGCTTGATTTTTTTTATAATTCATATATGAATATTTTTGCTTCCTTCTTTTTTCTCTTCTTTTCTTTTCATTTTTTTAAGGAGAATAATCATATACTTTTGTATTTTATTTACCACAGTCCTAATATTATGAAAAAATTACAACATTTAGTATTTCTGATTTTATTTTAAACTACACGGCTTTTAAAAACTTTCATTAAATTATTTTTTATCAGCCTGATTCTAAAACCCCGAATTTAAAATTTGCTGTTTGCAGCTAACGATTAATAATACATATTTTTTATTGAGTAATTAAAACAAAATTTAACAACAAAAACAGACCATTTTTCAAAATAAAAAATGCTTAAAATTTTTTCGTATATTAATACAACCATTCTTTATAAAATACTCTTTTCCAATATTATGGAAATCTTTGATGACATTACTAGTTGTTTCATTTATCTTCGTTTGAAACTTTTACTTACAAAATCATAAAACTTACAATATCTTAGCTACCAACTTGTACGGTTTTGTATCACTAAAATTTTATAGTAAATTTTGTCTAATTTAAATGCCGAAATCGGACTTTTAACAATTAAATAAAGGAAAAAAAATCATTAAATTGTAGTGGCAGAAAAAACCCTGCATGTTGGCAGCTGTGGATTATCAATTTCAATCCATTTACTCATAAATACTACTATAATGCAACTTTATTTAAAGAAATCAATATGCTTGATTTTATTATTCTTTGACAATGTACTTTAAAATTGTCATTGAATAATTCTTAAGGGAAAATTTATTTCGGATCTCAAAAAATTCCCTTTCCAACGAACTGTGTTCGAGAGCTGAAGTACCACTATATTTAAGATGCATGGTGTTAAATAGTTAGTGCATAGTAAATTATAATATCATACTTTTTTCAAAATAAAATATGGTTAAAATTCTTTAAAAAAAGTACATTAATAGAAACATTCTTTATAAAATATTCTTCTCCAATATTATGGAAATCTTTAAGGACATTACTGTATCATTTATCTTCATTTTAAACTTTTTAAAAAGAAAACATTGTAGAATACAATTTCATAGCTCTCACCTTGTACGGTTTTATACCACTAAAATTTTATAGTAAATTTGGTGTATTTTAAATGCCGAATTAGGTATTATTTTAACAATTAAATAAGGAAAAAATTCCATAAAATTTTAGTGGTTACAAAAAAAACCTTGCAAGTTGGCAGCTATGGATTATCAATTTCAATCCATTTAAACATAACAACTGCTATAATATTTATTAAAGAAATCAATATGCTTCATTGTATTATGCTTTTCAATTTATAATGCTTTGATGCACTTTAAAAGATTACTCTTTTAATATCGTATTTTCTCGAAGCTGGCATGTGACGCAGAATTGAGATCAATGTACAGCTATGATACCTAATTAAATTAGAAATAAATTGATTGGATGAAGGTTCTAAACGCCATTTGAAATATCACAATCGAATTTCCAATAGTTGAAGCTTGAAAAGCGTACATTTCATAGTTTCAATTATAGTGTGTTTATACGACTGATATACGCTGACTATCTGAATATTGCGGCAATTATACCTAACTTAATACAACTTATATATTTTGTTGCGCACAAACGATGTTAGAAAATCGTGAGGTAAACTGGTGCCTTTTTCGTCTAGTAAGTGTGATCAAAATCGCTTTTAGAAACTATTTCCATAAAAATATTGGTCGTTTTATGTCATTCATCTATAGAATTCAGTTCAACTTGAAATAAAAATTGAGAGACAGCATATGAAAAAAGTGTACTACTGCTTTAAAGATTCTGACATTCCTTAATTTTTATCAAAATAACAAGAAGATACAAGAAGACAAGTTTGTTATTGGAAGTAAATGCTGATAATAAGAGACATTACAAAATATATGTTGCCATAGACAAAAAAAAAGAAGTTTCGTAAAGTTTTAAACATTCTCCTATTTTAAAATCTTAATCTAAAATGGCAATAGTAAAAGAGGATAAGTTACTATGGCAAGTTTTAATAATGGGTATCAGAATATCAGGATATCGCTTAAAACGACATGAAAAATATGTGTCTCTTTTAATTAAACTCTTAAGCATCGTAGTTCTTTTGTATTGGATTTTGGCATCTGCACGTAGCTTATTGCATCTTACCCATATCATAGATCTTGCTTTCGTCTTAATGCCAGTCCAAATTATACTGCTTTGTTACTTTTTAAATACTCAAACTGAAACTATGTGCTACATCATAAGGAAGTTATATATCTATAGGAATCGTTATTATTTAAGGAATAATCAATCTCGTCTTTTGAATACAGTCATAATCACTATGATTTTATTTCCTGCTACAATATCCCTTGTGATAACAGTTTTGGAAACAAAATTTGGATCTACCATTTTTACATTTGGTTACAAAATTAATGATGCTGTTTTTGTTAAAATTGTATTATTTTATGTGACTTTCATTTATTATGCCGGCAGTACGTTTACTGCATTTTTGACTTTTTCTTTGAGCATTAATTTCTACAGATGGGGAATGGTATTAAAATATTATAACAAATTGCTTGAAATGCGTTTAAAAGAAAAGAAATTTAACAATAGTGTGGATTTTCTTAAAGATTTTTTCAACCTTGTGAAGATTTTTCAAAAGCTTGAAGAAGCACTTTCTTATCCCACGTTTATTTTAATTTTTTATAGTCTGAGAATGATCTTTATGTTATTCTACGATACATTATTGCAGAAAGAAATAATATTACAACCACGCTATATGACGCGAGTGATATTTAACGGCATGTGTGGATTTACCATGATAGTAATGTTTTCTCTAAGTGGTTCTATGATACCAGAACAATTAACAGAAATAAAGAAAACAGCTAAATATTATTTAAATAAATATGGCGAAAACACATTCATTCCCAGAAACGTTATTTATTACTTAAAAAGAATAGAAAAGCAACATATTGTATTTATATCAGCTTGTGGAATGTTTTCGATCAATCGCCAATTTATATTGACTGCTGTTGGTGCTACTCTCACTTACGATCTACTCATAATTAGTTTTAAGTAAACGTAAGAGATATTGACAGAAACAAATAAGAACTAAAAATCTTACATCAGGCGTAGATTATGAAGCACTTTCCAGCACTAACAGAATTATTAGGAATCCAGTATTAAGAATTTTATTTTTTTTCATACGTTGAAATGATATATCTAAATAAGCAGTTTAAATAACATTTGCCTCAAACGATCTTTCTCCATACATCATATTATGTAACGAATTTCTTTTGTGCATCCCTATACACGAACTATAAGTACTATACACTTTAGTTTCAATAGCGAACACTGTAGAATGGACTTCATTAAAACATAGAAATTACGTGTCAATCGGAGTATATTTATGTATGTTCGATCACGACCAGGGAGACAAACCGAAGTCATGAACAATTTTCAACAATGTTGGAAAATGTTCAATAAAGCAAAGTATTGAACACTTTCTAGTAAATTCATGCTAAGCATTAAATACAAAAAAAGTAGTATGAAATATAATAATTAGATTCAAATCCTGCATTTTACATATTAAATTGAGTATATATTGGTGGTTTCAAATATACAATGAAAAATTGGTTAAAATTTAACCTTCTTTTGAAAACATAACGTATTTTTATTTTTTTCTTTACCCACACACTACTACACTAATTTTTCCTTTAGTAGTTTGTCTTTTTATACTCATATGTAGAGTTTGATACCAGAAATTTTAAAGAAACTTTCTTGAAAGGTAAATATTATTTTTTTAAATTTAAATATAATGATTGATTGCAGCGGAATTATCTATTGATAGTTATATTTTAATTTTTTAATATGTGCATTACTATACAGTGTAGGGTTAAATCGCAATTTGTGAGTATTACGTGAAATGAAACACGGAAATCCCCTGCGGAGAATTCGAAATACATAAAGATCTAACAAAAGTCACTACAATGATCCATTGATTCATAAATAAATAAGGCAAACGTTACATTTCTTAATTACTGGTACTTTCTGTATTAGTAAAAACAATTGTTGCATGCACTTTTGAACATGCATATATGCACCTGCGGTCCCGAAATGTTGAGTTGGGTTGGGTTGATTATTGACGGCCAATTATCTACACTTGGGATATATGCCCGGGGGGAGTGCCCTTCGTGGGGGTCTTTCTAAGGGAAACTAACCCGTATTTACGCATGGATGAATCCACGGCTCGAAGAAAACCACGAAAACTCCCAACGATTAGGCCGACGGGCGCGATTGGGATCGAACCCAGCACCTCCCGTCTACCAGCTTCGAGAGCACAACCTCTCAGCCACTGTTGGGGCTCTCCGAAGTGTTGAAGAAGGCCTAGAATATACTTGGATACATTCCTTGTATCTCATTTGAAAAAGACATTTCAATTGGATGATTGTTTTTGGGAAGATACGCCTTAAAGTTTGTCACGTGATCTTGCATTAACATCCTTATAGTTTGACACATTCTAACTATATGAAGATGAAAAAAAACATAAATAAAAATCTTTTTCCGCTGATTTGTTCCTAGGAACTGAAAGATAGTAATTAAAATGAGTGTTACCTTTTTCAAAATTGGGACAATTTTTAAAATTGGTGTAATTTTTAATGTTTAGACAACTCCTTTTGAAAACAAAAAATACATTCTTATTTGAAAAGAAGGCAGTATACCGATTCTAAGGACAACATTGTTGTGATTTTATTGTAAAGTAGTCTGTGGATAATTTCTGGGGTGTAACTATTTTTGGTACAGACTGTACAGCACTGTAATGTGATTTTATATGTTTTACTTTCTTATACTACAATCTATTATTTGGAACAGGTAAGCACGTTAATAAATATACAGGAACTTGAACTTGTGGGAACCATTTTATCGTATTTGAATAATTCTTAAGGGGAAATTCGTCTCGGAAAAATTCCCTTTCGAACGAACTGTGTATCAGAACTGAAGTACCACTATATATAAGATGCATGGTGTTAAATAGTTAGTGCATAGTAAATTATAATATCAGACTTTTTTCAAAATAAAATATGCTTAAAATTCTTTCAGAAAAGTATATTAAAAGAAGCATTCTTTGTAAAATATTCTTTTCCAATGTTATGGAAATCTTTAAGGACATTACTATAGTTGTTTCATTTATCTTCATTTAAAATTTTTTTAAAATAAAACATTGTAGAATACAATATCATAGCTACCAACTTGTACGGTTTTATACCAGTAAAATTTTATAGTAAATTTTGTCTAATTTAAACGTCGAATCAGGACCTTTTTTTAACAATTAAATAAGCAAAAAATTCCAAAAAATTTTAGTGGTTACAAAAAAAACCTTGCAAGTTGGCAGCTATGGATTATCAATTTCAATCCATTTAAACATAACTACTGCTATAATATTTATTAAAGAAATCAATATGCTTCATTGTATTATGCTTTTGAATTTATAATGCTTTGATGCACTTTAAAAGATTACTTTTTCATATCATATTTTTTCGAAGCTGGTATGTGACGTAGAAATGAGATCAATGTACAACTATGATACCTAATTAAATTAGAAATAAATTGATTGGATGAACGTGCTAAACATCATTTTAAATATCACAGTCGAATTTCCAGTATTTGAAGCCTGAAAAGAGTACATTTCATAGTTTAAATTAAAGTGAGTTTATACTACTGATGTACGCTGAATATCTGAATATTGGTATACCGAACTTTATAGAACATATATATTTCGTTGCGCACAAATGATCTTAGAAAATCGTGAGGTAAACTGATGCTTTTTTTAGTCAAGTAGTTATTTTTTTAAAAACACCAGAGTGTTTCCAGTTCAGTGCGATCAAAGTCGATTTTAGAAATAATTTGTATAATAATATGCGTTGTTTTATATCATTTATCTATAAAATGTAGTGCAAATTGAAATAAAATTACAGCATTTGGAAAAAGTGTGCTACTGCTTTAAAGATTCTGACATTCCTTAATTTTTATCAACATAAACAAGTTTGTTATGGGAAGTAAATGCTGATGATAAAAAGTATAACAAATTATATGCTGCCATAGACAAAAAAACAGGAAGTTTAGTACAGTTTGAAACAATCTCCTTTTTTTAATTCTTAATCTAAAATGGCAACACTAAAAGAGGATAAGTTACTTTGGCAAGTTTTAACAATAATGGGTATCGGAATTTCAGGATATCGCTTAAAACCACATGAAAAATATGTGTCTCTTTCAATTAAATTTGTAAGCATCGTAGTTCTTTTGCATTGGATTTTGGCATCTGTACGTAGCTTATTAATTCTTACCCGTATCATAAATCTTGCTTTCATATTAATGTCAGTCCAAATTATACTTCTTTGGTACTTTTTAAATAATCAAAATGAAACTATGTGCTACATCATAAGAAAGTTGTACTTCTATAGGAATCGTTATAGTTTAGGGAATAGCCAATCTCGCCTTTTGAATACAATCATAATCACTATGATTTTATTTCCTGCCACAATATCCCTTTTGATAACAGTTTTGGATACAAAATTTGAATCTACCCTTTTTACATTTGGTTACAAAATTAATGATGTTGTTTTTGTTAAAATTGTAATATTTTATGTGAATTTCACATATTATGCCAGTAGTACGTTTACTGCGTTTTTGACATTTTCTTTGAGCGTTATGTTCTACAGATGGGGTACGGTATTAAACTATTATAATAAATCGCTTGAAACGCGTTTAAAAGAGAAGAAATTTGATAATATCCTGGATTTTATTAAAGAATTCTTCAATCTTGTGACGATTTTTCAAAAGCTTGAACAAGCACTTTCTTATCCTACGTTTATTTTAATTTTTTACAGTCTAAGAATGATCTTCATGTTATTCTACGATATATTACTGCAGAAAGAAATAATATTACAACCACGCTATCTCACGCGAGTGATATTTAACGGCATGTGTGGATTTATCATGATAGTAATGTTTTCTATATGTAGTTCTATGATTCCAGAACAATTAAGAGAAATAAAGAAAACAGCTACATATTACCTAAATAAATATGGCGAAAACATTTTCATTCCCAGAAACGTTATTTATTACTTAAAAAGAATGGAAAAGCAAGATGTTGTTTATATATCAGCTTGTGGAATGTTTTCAATCAATCGTCAATTTATATTGACCGCTGTTGGGGCGACTCTCACTTACGATCTACTTATTATTAATTTTAAATAAACGCGTACTAGAGATACTGACAGAAATAAAAAAGAACAAAAAATCATACATCAGGCGTAGATTATCAAACACTTTCCAGCACTAACAGAATTTTATTAAGAATTTTCATTTATTTCATACAATGAAATGAGATATCTGAATATGCAGTTTAAATACAATGCACCGCAAACGATCTTTCTCCATAGAGCATAAAATGTAACGGAATTATTTTGTGCGTCCCTATAAACAATCTATAAATACTCCATTTTCAATAGCGAACATTCTATAATGGACTTCATTAAAACATAGAAATTATATGTCAGTCGGAGTACATTTACGCAAATTAAAGCACGACCAGACAGAGAAACTGGAGTCATGAATAATTTTCCACAATGTTCGAAAATGTTAAAAAAAAAGCAAAATATTCAGCATTATGAAATAAATTCATCCTAAGCATTAAATACAAAAACAGTCGTATGAAATTTAATATAGAGATTGAAATCCTGCACTTTACATATTAGGTTAATTTTTTATTGATGGTTTCAGATATAAAGAAAAATTGCTTAAAAGTAACCGCCTTCTGAAAACATAACTACTTAGTATAGAGTATTTTTAATTTTTTCTTTAATCATGCACTACAATTATATTTATTTAGTAGTATGACTTTGTATACTCATATGTAGAGTTAGATACCAGAAATTAAAAAAAAAAATCTTGAAAGGTAAATATTTTTTTAAAATTTAAATATAGCTAGGTTTCGTACGCTTTTACCATAATTTTTAACAGAATTTTTCTATTTAATTTTTAAATAGCAGAAATTGTAAACGACTCGTCTGATTGCAGTATTTGTTAATACTTTTCTGCATTTAAATAGAGCGAAAAATTCTATTAAAAATTTGTGGTAAATTCGTACGAACATTGATAGTGATTGATTGCAACGGAATTTATTTATTAACCCTTTTAGTGCCAAGGAGCGCCGTCGCGCTGCTCTCGCTACTGTGTTTTTATTATCATAGTATAAAATCTTCGGAAGAGAATGTTGAAAAAATTATGAATATTGGTGTATTGTAACGAAAATGGTGAATATTTCTCTTGTTCATATAAATTATCTATAAAAATGCACTTTTTTACTGGCATTTTTAGCATATATTGGTAACATATGTATGGCACTAAAAGGGTTAAAAGTTACATTTTAATTTACTAATATATGCATTACTGTACAGTATAGTGTGAAATCGCAGTTCGTGAGTTTTCCGTGTAATGCAACAGAGACAAACAAGAAATCAGGAGTTTGCTCTAAAACTTTAGCGCTTCGTTGAACCAGATTTTGTTGTTTTAACCCTCTGAGCGTTTTGAAAAAGGGTAAAATTGTAATGTTGTTTTCTCTTCATTTTGTTTTAAATGCAAAAAAAATATGATTCTTTCAGCATTATAAATAAAACTTAATTACAAATATGAATGTAACCCTTGAGAGTATTAATCATTCTTCAATGTTTTGAAAATTCAAAAAATCTGTTGAATTATATTATCTTAAACATTGCATATTTTGCAGTGAAACCTGGAGCTTAGTGAACGGAATATTACGTTCTACACGCTTAGAGGGCTAGTAACTGGAAGCATTTCTTCCAACATTTTGCTCTCTGATTGAACCATCAAGTTGCATAATTCAAACAAGTAATTGAACAAGTAATTTAATTCGATTCGAGCCAGATATTTCTTCATAAAGTAAGGTAAATAAAAACCACTCGTCGAACTAAGTTAAATAAATACGTTAAAAGTTTTAATGTTCTGTTGTAAAATGTTTCTATCAGAATTGAGTAAAATTTCAATAAGGTAGGAAAGTTCACCATTAAATAGGTAAGATGCTGATTTAGTTAACTTATAGGAAGTTTCTGAGCTACCGAAGTAAATATTATCGTTGGAAAGTTAACCAAACCTTTTATAAAATACAATATTGAATGCAAGTTGGAAGAAAAAACCGCAAAAATTATGAGAGCAATTCCATTGTTAACCCCTTCGCGACGAGCCTCCTTTACAGAATTTTTAATCTTTTACCACCGGTTTTCCAAAACAGAAATTTTCGCCTAATTGAATCGCAGAAATGCTAGGATTACATAAGGCAAAGCTTACGATAAAAAATAACTGGTGGGAATAATCGAGGATTCTGAGCATCTTATGCGTCACGTATACGTGTCGCTCGTTCCCAAGGGGTTAAAGATACAATCTCCTAACAAATCGGGGACTGTCGCTCTTCAAAAAGTTATTTTAATATTTATATATAAAATATATAAAATATTCTATTAAACTCAATGAATCAACCAATGTAAGTGATTTGGCAATAATAATGGTATTTGTGCACAATCCATACTTAGATTCTGTTCAAGAGGATTGGCTTCGCTGCAAACCTTTATAAATTATCGCAACAAGAAATTTTAAATTTATTACAGCATTTTTTTTGAGACATCACATAGGATAATACGCATCCATTCACACATGGAGTTGGTAACTAATGGCTGGTGAGACATCTGGTGCAACTGCTCTGAAACAGTGGAAACATAAAAGGATTCAGCAGAATCAACTGTGTACTTCATCGTTATAATTTTGCAATGAAATAGAAATGCAACTATGGTATAAGCTAAGTTTTGAATAATTAAATTATATGAAACAATTTAATTAATTTTTTCACATAATCACTACCTAACACTTACACATAGGTGCCAAGTTCCCACTAATATTCCGTAATAAGTGGTTTAATCTGACCCAGTTTAACAACGCTTTAACCCTTTCCGGCGTGGAATAAATCTGTTTGTAAAATAATGAAATAATGGACTGACACCAGATTTTACAAACGATTTCCTTAGAAAAGAATAACTTCCTGATTTTTCTTACTTTATAAAATGAAAATTTTAATTAAATATTCTTGGTGTCGTTTGTCAGTTTTGGAATTAAAATTAGGTGTCCTTTTTTGTGACCACCGCCCGCTAAAAGGTTAAACCAGAAAAATTATTGGATGAATCTTTATTTATTTAATTTCAAGTTTCTACGTGAAATCATTAATTTCATTTCTTAAAATAAATTCTGATGCGAAACGTGTTAAACCTGTGTCAAATGAACCCACATAGTACGGAAGATTAATGAGAACTTGGCACCTCTGCACTTACACGCGGTTCAAAGCTTGTATGATGACTTGGGGAGTCTGTACAAGTAGTGACTTCTTCGCACATAAGTCAGGTGGCTCATCTGTAGTGAAAGCTTAATACGCCCTTTTGAATTGAGGACAGAGAGCTGAATCTCCATGAATGCAATCGACTTTTCTGTATGACAGAGTATTTATAATAATATACAATTTAGATATTAAAGATCAATAATTGACTCTAAAAGGAAATAGTTCCCTCATTTACTTATCTAAAAAAAATCACATGCTTCCACAGAAACATATATAAATTTGTACATCAAACATGAGAAAAAAAAAAAAAACAACTACTAAAATTTTGGTACGACTTTGGTGTAATGAAAACAATAGGATATGGTGTTGGCATCTGGTTTTCAAATTTGAATTATCGTGAAGCATATATATTCAATTCCACGTACAACACTGTTGACAATAGCGAGAACACCAAACGCATTACTGGTTCTAACAGGGACAACTCCAGTCTGCATTACCTTAGAATAAGAAACCATTAAATTTAATCTATTGAGAGAATTTTTACATATTGAGTATCAAGGCATCATTCTAACAAAACAAGTTTTTTTAACAAACTATACATACTACAATCATAAATACTACACTTTATATAAATAACTTAAATCTGATTGGAAAATCAGATACTGCCATAGATATTGTTATGCACTTATACATTTATGTAAACGGTTCCCGAATGACAATATGGTTATCATTCGCGTTAACAGTCGATTCTAATCACACAGATATTATTTATGCTCAATCATATAAACTGAAACATAATAACTCAATTTTCTAATTCCAATCCCTAGCATTTCAAGAAGCTATAAAATGATCAGAATCCAACTATATAGATAAAGTCTCTATATACACAGACAGCCATTCTGCCACCAGTCCAATCTCTAAAACAACTAAAACACGAATCCTTAATTGTCAAAATTCTTCAACAGGTGGAAACAAACCAACATATAAAAATCCTAATAATTTGGTTAAACCCATTTGCATATAAAGAGTGCATTTCACGAATTTCTTTTTTATTCAGATATTCTGAATTCATACCAGAAATTCTGAGTATTATTTATTACTTTATCTAATGATGTTTCGTGATTGCATAAAGTAAAAATACTTCTTTCAGAATTTCTGGTATGGATTCGGAATTTCTGAAAAAAATTGAAATGGACGCATATATCCGCTTCGGATGGAAATAAGTTAACCCTTAATTGCATATTGATGTAAATTTCCATCACTTTTTATTTAACTTTTAATAAATAAATCAACTTCTTCGCCACCACTATATTTATATAGAAATATTAATCCAGTAAATTTTCTATGAACTATGTTGCTGAACAAAGTTAAAAATCTATCTTAAAATTTCAGGTGTCTAATATTTAATATATGTATAAAAAAACACAATTGTAAAAGAAAAACTCATGCAAAGAAGGGTTAAATGTCATTCCAAAGATTTTGGAAACGAGAAGTCTGATATGTTTTACAATGCACGATACAATAAATATGATTAACAATATTATTTATTATGAAACAATTCTTTATCCAATTCCATATCTCAAAAGCATTATATAAGAAAAAGAATATTAAATGATTGGCAGACAATCAGGAATCTATCAGTCACTGGAGAAACAACCTATAACTACGTAATAGTAGTCTCTACAACTTTCTTAAGCCGGCGCAATTATAATTTCTTACATGGTAGCTTCCTACCTTTCTATTTAAAATACATAAATTAAAGTCACACGTGTTGTGAATGTGGCTCCATAACTTACCCTTTACACTACATTTTTGAAAATTGTCCACGGATGCCATGTAAGTTCCATTACAATCCATGTGTATCTCAAGAACAAAAATGTGTTATAATCTTTACAAAACTACTAATATTAGTCGAGAGATCAAAATCCAATTATAATATCTTAACCCTTAATTGCATAGTGATGTAAATTTCCATCACTTTTTATTTTACTTTTAATAAATAAATCAATTTCTTTGCCACCACTATATTTATATAGAAATATTAATCCAGTAAATTTCCCGTGAACTATGTTTCTGAACAAAGTTAAAAATCTATCTTAAAATTTCTGGTATCTAATATTTAATATATGTATAAAAAAACACGATTGTAAAAGAAAAACTCATGCAAAGAAGGGTTAAATACTCATTATTCCTTTATGAGGTAACTTATTTTATACATATACCATCACTGTAATTTATGTGTCTCTATTGTTTTATTTTACTTTTATCTCCATTTGTAGGCAACCTAATTATCTCTCTCTCTCTTTTTTTGTTTTGTAAATGATTAGTCACATTAAATTTACTTTCACAGTTATGGATCATCTTTTATTTATTATTATATTTACAATATATTACTATATTCACATTTTATATATTATTATTATATTTACAATTCGTATACTATGTATATTACTTATGAGTTCATGAAATAATTAAGCATTTGTAAAGGCATTTATATTTGCATCTTTTAATTCTCTATTAACCCAGAATATTTACATAATTCTATAAGAAACCATGCTTATATTGTAAAGTATGTGCAATGGAGCTATGCATAAAGAGGAGGAGATAGATAATGTATTGTCTAGCAGTTATGAGTGAAGTATTTGAGAATGTTGTCACATGATAGCGACTGTTGCTTATTTACATCGGATCAACAGGGATGTATCAATGCTGGGGTAGAGTTCAACCAGTAAATATGAATGGAAATTTCAGTCTTATTTAAACGCCTTATTCATGCAAAATTTCCGCCAAAAAAAAAGAGGAAAATGTCAATTCGTTTTTACTGGTGGAAGTTTGTCCCAGCGGTATTTTAATCCCTTTCACAAACATTGACAGAGGAATTATTATGTGGTCTAAATTTGGCGGCACTGCAGGGTCTGACTACTGCCGAGGCAAAGTGCCACCAGTAAAAACGCATATTCTTGCCTTAAAAAGGCGTTTAAATAAGAAGAAAATTTCTATTCAAAATTATTGGTGAAAATGTGCTCCGGCAGTAGCCAGTCCCTGCGGAATCCGTTACGGTTGAAGCTTCACCATTTTGCTGATATGTCAATTCCTCTTTTTTTCGCAATTCCATGGTATGTACGAAAAAAAGTACGTAGTTTAAATTACATAAGTAATGTAAAAAAAATTATGTAAAAAAGTATGTAGTCATAGTATGTAATTGTATTAAGTTGTATATATTCTGTAACCTTTTTTGAAATTTTCATTAACCCTTTGACTACAGATCGGGGCATATAATATTGTGGACAGTCTTTTTTTATTTCACTTGTACCACATTTAAAAAATAATCTTTTCTATATGCTCGTAATAAGATATTTTCAAGCGAAACCTCCCACAAAGAAATTTTTTTGTAAGTTGCTGTACGTTTGAATATGAAAGTAGATGCCAGTCCTGGGCCATAATCAGAAGGTTCAGCGGGGTACTTCCCTGGGTGGTATTTTTCGGGATCTGTTGCTTGTAATGTTTTTCTTTTTGCTTATACGGGGATCGTATGCCTTAGGGGATTTGATACCAGATTATTTGTAAAGTATGTGTCACAATATTTAAAAACAGATTGTTCTTCATTAAACAATGCAAACATATTTTTTATGCAAAAACCGGTATTCAAACCCCTTAAGGCGTACGAACACCGTGATAATAGTTGGCTCTTTATTCTGAGACCTTTAGGGACCTAAGGCTCTGGTTTACCGTTTAGGTGGTGATTCAAGTTTCAGGTTAAACTTATTAACGAATCCAACGTAAACTACAACATTGTAGTAATTGTAGTCAGCACATATTTAACAAATCAATATTTATAATAAAACTAAGTTTACGTACGATTCCTCAAAAGTAGAATCCACTGAAGCCCTGTTATCATTATGTATTTAAGTACTTCTAAAAATAAGGTAAACATTGTTTTTTTTTTTTTTTTTTTTTTTTTTTTTTTTTTTTTTTTTTTTTTTAAATTTTGATAGGATTTTAGATATTGACAGACCATAAGTCTTTACATGATTGTTAGAATCCATGGAAGCCCTGTTTATCATTGCGGATTTAAGTATATGTAGGAATGAAGTAAAGATTTATTTTAATTTCTATAGGATTTTAGATAGTGTCGCAGTATAAGTTTTTACATGGTTGTTGCAAAAAATCGCTGATATTCTAATTAAAAAAATTAATTTGTTATAGCTTATTAATCCTCTGCACAGAACATCTTTTTTTATTAATTAAAAGGACACCGGTCTCTCAGGCCAGGACATCTATTCCTACTAACCTATGAAATTGAATTACAAAGGAGGATGGACTAATTACAATATGTAATATTTCAAATCCTTTATTTATACAAAAACACACACTAAACTATACATAACGGAAAAAATTCACAATTTTAAAGGAAAACAAAATTAGAAACATTGATCGGTCCGAGAGACCTGTGTTCTATGTAGGGCGTTAGTATGCATACGATAATTTATGAAACAATTAAGTGGACAACAGTTACTCCAACATGAATTGAGTAGCATGTGAAGAGTGTGTGATATTAACGAAATGTCATGTATCATGAAAAATAAAATCAAGTTCTTTCTCCAATTATTTCAAATTCAAATAATTAAATAAAAATGTATAGAAATGTGAGATTTAGTCAAGCTACAGTATATACAATCAATAATCAATAAAATGTCAGAAAATCTTGGCCTGAGTAAAATGTCAAAAGTATTGATCACGTCGCTAACTTTAATTAATCGTTAATTATGTTTCAATTTATATACAACATGCATTTTTTCTATATTGAAAACATACCCAGGAAGTACTGCTTCAGAGCATTTATTTTAAAAGCAGAGGTGCCAAGCTCTCACTAACCTTCCGTAATATGTAGGTTAATTTGACCCAGGTTTAATACGTCTCACACTAGAAATTTTTTTAAGGAATAAAATTAAATATATTCTACTGAAATTAAATAAATAGAGATTATCAAATAAATTTTCTGGCTCCAAACCTTGTTAAACTGAGTCAAATTAATCCACATATTACGGAAGATTAGTGAAACATTGCACCTCTGGTTAAAAGTATAAGAAAACATATAAGTTTGACAATGGCCTGAGGGAATATTATGACCCAGGTAGAGCTTGATTTCTGATTGGTCAAATTTCCTCCAGTATTTCCAAATAATAATTTTTGCATTATATATGTAACAGAAAATCTGAGTTTAAAAAAGAGACGTTTACTATTAAAATTGTGGTTGTTCGTCCTTGTGGTAATCAGGCTCTGGACCCAAGTAATCAATTTTAACCCATTAAGTCCTAGCAGTACCATATGATCCCGGAACTGCTTTCAACCATTCTGTTGTTTGAATATCAGTATTTTTAAGAGTAATGTTCTCTTTATTTGATAATAAAAACTCCGTGATAAAAGGAGACATAAGTTGCTATTCTGAAAAATTGGTATGAAATGCAATTTTTGCATTTTAAAGAGAAAATTATTCTGTCCTTGATGCGTCAAATATACTTTTTAAGTAACCTGTAATTCATTCGCAAAATCAGGTGTCGCATTGGATCTTTTTATATTACCATTGTTTCTAAACAAAAAAAATATTCCTGATTGATTTAAAAAAACATTTACTTGAGTAATATACCACGAACATTGTTTTAAAATAGTGGTATTTAAAAGGGTTAAGAAGCCTTCATAATGCATATTTTTCTATAGTGCAAAACCTGCTATTTAAAAAATTTCATTTTAACATTAAAAGAAAATTACATTAATAGTGATAAAAAAATCTGTATTAATACTTTAATTAATAACTTAATAATTAGAATAAAACATGACAATAAAAGCCACCTCAAAACTACAAAATAACTCTTTTAACAGAAAAACAGATTTTATTTCAAAATGTTACTTTAAAAAAAAATAAAACAGAATCTTGAGCTTTTAAGGCAGAACAGAATGTAAACTAGTTAACCAAACTTATTTTTAAAATTAAACGAGAAAACATCTGAACAACTTTCACAGAAAGACTGCACCGCAAAACAGAATAAATATTTTATCGAAACAATACTATTTCAATCTTTTATTGTAATCCATTATTCCTCACAAATACATTCCAGAAAAAACAATAGTAAATGCAGGTTTCGCACATCTTACATCAACTTTTTAACTATTTGTATTGCCTTTTTTAATCCCAGAAAAAGGTTACAAACTCCACAATTGAACGTGGTGATTACAAATTCTGTGACTGAAATATTATTGGGTTTCTCTGAAAGTTCCTTCTGTATGGGAAAACCTATTTGTACCGGAAAATTCTGCCCGTCAATTATTAGACTTTAGGTACCGGAATTTATGTCTAATAATTAAATGGTACAGTTTTCTATAGCGTCTAGTCCCTGCACTTTGGCTACGATTTCAAAAAATGGATCATTCTGCGCCCATGCGTGCTTGTATGACACTTTAAAATTTTGTTCTAAGCCATTTCGAAATGAGTGCTTTTAGCTCTGTGGTGTGCCATTTCTCTTCCGTTCTGTGGTCTTGAGTTCGAATCTCAGCGACGGAAAGTTTTATTTTTCAGTATTTATTTGAGTTATAAAAAATAATTTGAATAAAAAAAATGTAAAGATTTCATTTTTCAACATATAAGCGATGGAAAGTTTGAAACAAAATGGAAATAAATATGAAATTTGGTTATAAATGAATTTCGTACATTCTAGAGAATGCTGTACAGCGAGTTTCATGCGTACAGTGATGTTTTTTTCGGTTAATGTACGCGAAGCGTACATACACAAGTTATTGACCACGGCTTGAATGGATTTCGTGCATTCTAGAGATTGCTGCAAAGCGAGTTTCGTGTGTCCAGTGATGTTATTTTTTAGTGTTAAAAATTGTTTTTTGAATGATAAAAATTCGCTTTAACACGCTATAAAATCGTTAAAAATCCTTAAAATTTGAAAAATCCGGAGGAAAAAAAATGTATTTTAGCAAAAGTCTGAAATTGAATTTCTTTAAGAATGTTAAAAAAATAATAATAATAATAATGAAAATTGTGAAAGAAAATATTTAGTTATATTACGCTAAATGTTTTAAATCAAAATCCTTTTACGAATTTAAAAAAAACTGCTGCGTAAAGGAATAAAATTAATATGGTTCTCGTTGAAACTGTCTAGAGCAATGCGCATGCACGCAGCACGATCCATTTTTTGAAATCGTAGCCAAAGTGCAGGGGCTAGACGCTTGTCAGTTTTCAAGTACGAACTAAGCTTACCAAACGGAAATAACTTTCCAAGCAACACAATTCATAGAACTTTTCTGTAACTTGAAGTAATGGTTCCAGACTCCATGAAAATTCCAAGGTCCCTAGATGCCGACATCTCATAATTAATTCGGAATCTGATCCAAGAGAAACATGTTTTCAACCGAAAATTTCATTTAATCAAACATTTTAAAATGAAATCTTATAAGTACCTTACAGGAATATGACATATTTCCTTATATACACTTTCCGGTTTTAAACATGTTTGTCTTGAATCAAACTACAGAATAATTAAGAGATGTTTGCATCTATGAGTGCACGCATCGTGTAAATGGGTAATTAATTATTACAGATTTTCGAAACGTTTATGGGCCGATCGTTTGTTCAAGTGACAGGAGCGCCCAGAGCAAAAGTTTCGGTCATTGTTGCGCCACACAGTCTCAAAAGTACAGAATGTCTCATAAGTTTTTTTACAGTTAAATAACTCATAAAATTTAACAAATATTGTTGTATCGTAGTACGGTTTGCACTAGAGATGAGTTTGGGCTTTTTTCTTTCGATCCCGAATCTGATGATTGGAAATCCGTGCGCGTCCGAATCCGAAAAAAATTATGTCATAAAACACGAAAGATAATACCGAAAGTACGCAGTAGAAGATTGTTAATAATGTTTGGAATGTTTTAAATGAATTTTTAGGAATGTTTTAAAAATGTTTGAAGATTAATTTGCCCATTAAAAAATCTCTTCTGACATAGAAATAAGTTTTAATAAGACATAATCTCTCATGACAAAGTTTCGTGATTTTCATGCCCTGAAAATAACTTTAAAATAGAAAATTTGTTACTCGTATGTCAATTAATATAAACTGCCGTGTATGCGTTTATAATTAACCAGGTAATATGTAGACAATTATCTTAATTTCCTTTTTTTTTAAATCCGACTTCCAACAAGTAAGGATATACAATTCGTTTGTATATATATATATTTATCTATGTACGTTCACGCAGAAAATGTTAACGGATGGTCCAATTTTCATGCATTTTTCTTGGATAGGTCTTTTTCTTCAGATGATCCCGCTTCAATATCATTAGGATCTAAAAATGTTAAGTTTGTCCGTCTGTCTTTTTTTATGTTTTACTTTCTAGGCTTTAACGTTGCTAAAAATTGGCCAGTCATCTCAAATTTTGAGTATTGTGTTAAAGTACACAGTACTACTTTAGGATTTTAAAATAGTTGTTGCATCAGGCACAGTTTTAGAGCAGGGACACCTCAAAATTTCATTCAAATGTCATCGTCTACTACACGTAAAAATAAGAGATATTGGCATCAGCGAGATTTAAAATGAATGTGGTATTAGAGTCCTGCATCAAGTCGGGTAACTCGAGTTTACCTGAAACCGACCCGACTCAAACAGCTGGTTGGATTGGCAATATTTTTTTTTATTGTGTGTCGGTGTCGAGTAGGGATGACTGTATTTGAGCTCTGTACAGTTTCGGGTTGGGTCTCTTGCGGGTAGGTCAAGTAATCCGTTGTTCTAAAGAAAGTACACAATAACGGTTAAGATGAAAAATCTACATATTTGAATATAAATTAATATAGGTATATTCTTTATTCTAAATAAAAGATAAAATTGATATTTGAGATATAATTACAGAGTATTCTTTCATAGTTGCAATCAAATATGTATTAATTTTCTTTAATGTCGGGTTTCGTGTTGGTTTTAGGTTCACTTTGAATAGAATTTTTGCGTTCATATCGGATAAAACCCGGTCCTGCAGGATAAAAATATAGGGTTGCCACTGAAACCCGAAAGCATAAAACAATCCTCTGAAGTCGGCTTTGTTTTTCTGTTAAATGTTATGTAGGCATTCGGGGAGGGTCACCAAATTTGGTCGCATAATATTTGGCTGTTGTTCTTATTTTTGTTAATAGCGAGAAATATTATTTAAAATTAATAAATAATTAATACTTATGTAAAAGGGTTGCTCCCATGGAAGTTAATATAAATTGTTGTGTAAGCGTGAACAGTCCAAAACGTAATACGTAAGCAATATTTTCTTTTCCCATTCTTTTTGTATAGAAGAAAACATTTCGAGAAATTTGTGGAGCATCACGAATTTTGGTAACATAATATTTGGCTGTTTTTCTTATTTCTGATAATATCATGTCGTGTTATTTCAAATTAATAATTAATAAATCGTACGTAAGGGTTGATCCTATGGCAGTTTATATATACTGTCGTGTAAACGTGAACATTCCAACCGACGATATGTATACAATATATCCTTTTACTATTCTTTTTATATATAAGAAAACGTTGGAATTACTGGAGCATTACGTAATTTTGTTACATAATATATGTATATTTTTTTCTGTTATTAGCGAGTAGTATTATTTCAAATTAATAATTAATAAATCGTACGTAAGGGTTGCTCCTATGGCAGTTAATATAAATTGTCGTGTAAGCGTGAACATTCCAGCAGGTGATATGTAAACAATATCTTCTTTTTCTATCCTTTTTATATAAAATAGAACATTACGTGGAATTCGTGGAGCATCACCAAATTTAGTTACATAATATTTGGCTGTTTTTCTTATTCCTATTAATTTATCGGGAATCATAGCACTACATATAGAAAAGAGTATGACTATTACAAATCCACATATGCTGTTAAATATTACTTCGCTGGTATTATCTGATTTAAATACTGTCTGTGTTTGTACTAAAACTCTGTAAAACACTAGAATGATCATTTCAAGTCCATAAGAAATTATAATAAATGACGGGTATGTGAAAACTTGATTAGTTTTTTCCAATATCTTAACAATATTAAAAAACTCTTTTAAAAAAATTGTTGTTTTATTGAATGATTCGCCTTTTAAATACACATTGAGTAACTTATTGTATGACTTCAGTATATTTCCCCACCTGTAAAATATGACGCACAGTGAAAATGCTACAAGTGCAATTACAGTATTGCAGGTGTAGTATACGAGATTTCCATAAAATGCCACAACAAAAATGATAGTCTTATCGTGGATTTCATAGCCGTACGACCAGAACACTGAGTTTTGAAAAGAGCCTGAGATCATAATGATGAGAGAAAATACGGCAGGTGATAAAAATACAGTCATTGTAAAATGCTTCATTAAACGAGATTGTTTAACATCTCGCATGTACAGATTTTTGTAAGAGTACAACTTACGCACAATGATGGAAATACGTTTTTTTTCTTTATTCAAAAAATACCAGATAGTAACCATTTGCACAAGTATGAAAAGGTATGCGAATTCTACAATGTGTTTCAACTTATTCGTAAATAGGCGATATAAAAATGCTGAAAACCAGTGTATGCCGAAAATGGAACATAAAAGTATTACAAAGTAGGATAAATATTTTTCACGAGATTTTACATTATGATCCGAGATTCTGATGCCTAACATGCCTAGCATCTGCAATAAAATGTCATGTTCGTCCACCATTATTCTTTTATATTAAAGCTGGGAAGAGGGAATTAATTAATAAAGTTAAAACTATTCATTAATTTCGTCTATGTCAATAAATATTACATTTACATAATATTTTTATCATTTTCCACCAGATTTGTTTTGTTATGATCTAAGATTCTAATACATGTTTTCTGTTCACCATAAAGCATAACATAAAATTCATTTAGATAAATAAGATAAATAATTTCCACGAGATTTATATTATGATCCGAGATTCTGATGTTTAACATGCCTAGCATCTGCTATAAAATGCCATGTTTGTCCACCATTATTTTTTTATATTAAAGCTAGGAAGATGGAATTAATTAATAAAGTTAAAACTAGTCATTAATTTCGTCTATGTCAATAAATATTACATTTACATAAAATTTGTATCATTTTCCACCAGGTTTGTTTTGTTATGATCTAAGATTCTAATACTCTTCATATGTTGACCATAAAGCATAACATAAAATTCATTTAGATAAGTAAGATAAATAATTTCCACGAGATTTTATATTATGATCCGAGATTCTGATGTTTAACATGCCTAGCATCTGCAATAAAATGCCATGTTCGTCCACCATTATTCTTTTATATTAAAGCTAGGAAGAGGGAATTAATTAATAAAGTTAAAACTAGTCATTAATTTCGTCTATGTCAATAAATATTACATTTACATAAAATTTTTATCATTTTCCACCAGATTTGTTTTGTTATGATCTAAGATTCTAATACTCTTCATCTGTTGACCATAAAGTATAATAATATAAAATTCCTTTTCCTAGTATCTGGTATATCAACTGATAATTAATTTTTGCTCATATTTTCTACAATTAAATAAATTTAAATAAATTCGAATTTAAAGCACAGTAAAAAAAGCTGCAAATGAAAATCATATCAAAGAAACATTCTAATAAAATTGCATTTCGTTTCTTGAAACATCAGAAAATAGTTTCAATTTCCAAAACTTTTAAAATATGTACATTTGATGAATCAGATATTACTGCCGGGCTTCTTGGCATCTATTGAATACTTTACGACAAATGAAAAATTTTCTCCTTGAATTTAACATTTAAATAGAAATTCGAATTCAGGGTGTTCCTTAGAAAATCCTTGATAAAAGAACATGATTAATTTTGCTTTATACTGTACCATTTAACGATTTTTTAGGGTAATAAAGCTTTTTCTCTTTCAACTAGTTATTCGCACTGGAAATGAATATTTGAAACGATATAAAACAAATTACATCTCCTGTTAACAATATCATTTGTCACTGTTCGATACGAATGTTTAGAAACAACTAACCTTCCTTCTCTCTTGATGCCGTATGATTAAGGAAAAAATTACATGTTTCTATCTCAGACATGATAGACGAGACGTTTATCATCTTTTCCAAAATACAATTAGCATTCAAAAATTGTCGAACAAAATATTGTGTCACTTTTTCATATGTTATTGGATTACTAAGCCTTTAATTTATTTTTAAATGTTATATAGTAGATAGTTTTTTTTACATAAAGTTAGAAAAATATATACTGATATTTTCTATACATACTTTTATTTATATTAAACATCAATCAAAAAATCAATAACAATAAAAATCAACTAACCAAAATACGTATTTATAATATTTCTAAACATTTACTTTCTTCAGAATATAACCGAAATTATATCTGGATCTGATATTAAAAGTACATTACAACAGTATTACTTAGTCAAAATGTTATCACTATTTGTACAAAAGATAAGATAAAATCATAATATAGCATTACTCTGAAAAGCGTCTTCTTTAACATGCTTACAATGAAAATAAAAAAGAAAATCAATATTGATCTTTAACATTCTATTCAAAATTAAAAATTCAATGACAAAAGTAAGAAAGTGGGAACTCAAAAGCGTTTAACAAAATCTGCAATCTATATTTTCTAATAAGTGTATTTCAGTAAATTTTGATAAAAAATCTTCTCGCAAATAATATCTTGGAAGTATTTTGTGTTTCAAGAGTCAAATTGTTTTTCTCAAGTCTGTCATTAAAACGATTGCTTCAGTTGTTACATGTTTTGTTGTTTAAAAAGATTGCTACGGTAAGTAAACTATATTGCTGTTAACCAAAACGATGAAGAACTATTATTATTTGTAGTTTAAGAAATTGAAAAAAAAAATCCATTGGAACCTGGATTTTTATCACTAACACAATTTGACACTTTAAATTTGCGAAAAACGATAAACTTGCGTTTTTTATATGATAAAAACTGTTTGAGGTTAGGTGGTAATTTTGTTATTTAATTTAATTCTTGAATAAAAAGCTATATACTCTCACGCTAGTGAAACTGAAAGAAATATAATTAAGTTTTATGTGGAATATATTGCGGGTTATGAATGTTTTGATGTTTTATTATATTTTTAGATTGACGGGGTCCGGGGCACAAAATTCTTAAAATTTTTGAAAAATATTTTATTGTATTAAAAAATGCTCTGCATCTTCCCGATTAACATGACGTTTAAATCATGTTTCTATCTTAATTAGAACATGATATTTATTTTTTTGTTTTCATAATCTAGCTTTAAAGTAGTGGTTATCATGAAAACGTGTTTACGTTTTACTTCAAGACGGGTTTTTGCAACAATTCTCGTCTTTAAAATTCTCTAACTTGTGTTTTCCAATTACTTTTCTTTATATTTGATTCAGCAAATTTGACAGAAAAATATTGACTTTTAAAAATATAATTTTTTAAAACAAGTTACATCATTTTTTTTTAAATTTTTAATGTAAATAATTTTTTTAAATAATATAAAAAAAATGCCGAATCATAATTAAAACTTATATATTTCTGTTTAATTAAATGAATTTCTTTTTAATTTGACGAATAACATTTCGAGTTATAACGATTTTAAATGACCCCAGTTTAAAAAAAATTAAATTAAATTTTTTTTAAAAAACTTTATGATTAAGTTTTATGATTTGATTTTGTTTACAAATTACACAAAAAAAAACTCAAAATTCTAATTCGGTAAATAAAAATGTTTTTAAAATGTCTCCCGAACCCCCTTAATTTATTTATTATTATTTTTTTTTTTGGTGGAATAATTTGTCTATTAAATCATTTTATATTTGTTTTCTTTTCCTTTTTCAGGAACATTTCAAAATAACATTATTAAAGTTTGTCAGATTTTTCAATTTTTTTAATAATTAAAGCTTGTCTAAAAGGTTTTTTCATGATGTGAACAAACATTTATCGGCATTTATTTAAATCCAGAGGTACAAAAACAAATAGAACATAAAAGAAGGACATTCGATTGAACTAGGGTTTTAACTGAGACATTGTTACAGACAAATGATAAACATGATCGAAACATTGTAGCTAGACTGTTAGGAAATGTGTTTATAATACTCAGATTGTGTCCATAATGTACAGAAGCTACAATACATGGCCCAATCATACCCTGAGCTACAATGCATGTATTTTTGCAAACTCACATGGAGTAGTTCAGATACTTGATGCACCAAAATCTTAACATTTTTGATATAATTGCCTCATATCATTCAATTACATTTGGAGATTTCTTTAAAACTTTGCTGCAAATTACTTTTCTCCCTAAAAATAGCTAAATTAGAAGGAGTGAGACCAATTTGTTTAATTTGTCTAAAATCTTATTCATGTTCTAAAAAAAGGTCGTTCCGGCCGGCACCAAGAGGAACAGGTAGCCTTCCACATGCTACTACATGTCAGTTAAATCTGTGTTCTATTTATATTATTTTATCATTTTATTTATTTATTAATGAATTTTTAATTTTGTTATAGAATATTAGCCGGAAACAAATGCTGAACTATTTATACTTTTTTAACCCATTAAGCGCCGCTATATATATTAAGCTGTTTTTTAATGAAACAGTTGTTTTTTCTTTATGAATAGAAACTCTTTAAGGTATTTCTGAAAAAAAATTGGAATATTTAGGAAAAATAGCATGTTCCCAAAATGGGAGCAATGGCGCCTAATGGGGGTAAATTTTTTCCAAAAATTTTACTTATGCCTCCGTGCATTTATGCTTGTTATTTCTCAGTTCTTTCGCTATAAAAGGGATAATATCATTCTGAAACTGATATTATTACTGTTGGACTAATTTATATGAAATCTCCTAAAAATATTAGTTTCAGAATGCTATTATACCTTCTTTAGCTAATCAATTGAAAAATAAATACCACAAATGCACGGAGGCATTTGTACAAGTTTTCAAAAATATTACCCCCATTCCTATTTTGGGAAGAACTTGTGATTTCGGTAATTGTGATTGATTTATTATACATATTAATTCCGGATTGAAGTTGTTTAAAATATAATGCACTGTTATAAACATATTTTAACTAAAAGATATAATTTTTATTATAAAGTTTTTTTTAAAATATTTCTTTCGAATACTGTCAAAAAGCTATTTTTCGCCTTTTTTAACAAGTTTTAAAAAATTGAAAATTCTAATGGAACTTTAAAAAAAAATTTCGTATGCCATCTAATATATTCAAAATGCAAATAACATGAACCTTTTTATAATTTATAAAATACACACTTTAGAAAGAAATCCTAAAGCAATGTTCACAAAATGGGAGCAATGTCGCTTAATGGGTTTTAAGTCAAATGGAATAATATGTAGTAAGATAGAGATATATTTAAAAAAACAATCATGCTTGAAAATTATTTAAAAAACCATGAAAAATCAGTAAATTAAGATACAGTTTTGAAAATAAATTCATTTGAAAGAACATTTTTATTCCTATTTAACCGTCAAAAACATTTAAATTGTGCGATGTTTAGAGGTTAAAAAAATTGCAGTAAAAGAAAGATTTTTTGATCAGGTGTTGCTACCATCGATATGATGTCAGTGGTACTCATGGACATGTTTTTGCTTTATAATATAGCTATTAAATCAAAATTTAAACCGATATAAAGAAGTACTCAAGTACCATGAAAACAATCACTAATAAAACTAAATTTTTTCACATAAGCTCTAGTCACTGATCAACTCCCAGTAGATAGTCAGTTAATAGTATATCCTCTCCAATAAAGTGTTGTGAATACGGTTTCTACTACTTTCTTGGTAGTAGTTATACACTACCTGAAACGTATGATCAACTACCGTGTTGATGGTTAATTAACTCGTAGTCGGTAATCAACTACAGGCGAAACAATTTTTTACACTTAGAAAAAAAGAAAACACTGGTCAACAATATAGCGTGGACTATACACAGTTTTAATTCAGCTTACAAAAATGAAGAAAATTATTATTTGAACAAAATTTTACAGTGATCAGGGCAGACGAAGGGAATTCTGGAAACCGAAAATACTCTTAACTAATTCTTAGCTACTAGTGCAGTCACCCTGCTACAAAATTTGTTGAAGCCAAATTCTAAATAAACATGTAATTGAAATATAAATGATATTATTTAAGCCACATCATCAAAACACATGTACCGACATGTTTTGAGCTGACATAGTTTGTAGGGGGGAAAATGACTTTTGTGACCTCTAAACCCCTTTCTGTTCTGCCTATTATTGTTAATAGATAACAGTGTTAATTGAAAATATACAGTAAGTAATATCTGTTTGCTTTTGAAAAGTGATTTAACCCTTCGTATCACCGCGTTGCATGTCTGCAACATACCAAAAATCAACGTTACTTATACAGTGGGCTTTAAAAAACGATTATACTTATTACTGCTATATTCCAACGCAACAGTTAATATACAAGTAAATTATTCATAGAATTCTCAACAGACGGTACTACTAAGTTAATTATTCATAGAATTCTCAACAGACGGCACTACTAAGTTAATTATTCATACCAATGTTTTATTTAACGTTTGAGCCATTTCACATCGTTATTGCTGAAATGAACTTAATGATTTTTCTAAAATTAAAAAGGCTGGAGACGTCCAAAAATAGATTTTAATAGAAGTTAAGTTCGTATAATTTTACAAATTTCTATTAGAAAATTGACAAAATTAATAGAAGTATGCAATTTTCTGTTTATTCCAGATGTGAAAAAAGTATCTTTTAGTCAATATATTTCTATTTGTATATTCTACATTTTTAAAATTATTTTTATATGCTTAAATTGATGTATTCTAACATCTGAGTAAATATTTTTCAAATCTGGTTTCAAACTGGTGGCCACCTAAATATTTTAAATTAAAAAAAAATGTACAAAAAAATAGAAATCCATATTTATTTTTTGCTTACGTGTTAGACTTTGATCAAGGATTCCGGAGCATTTTTTGATTTGCTTCTATCGGAATAAAAAGGCGAGGAGTATGTAATTTTCTGTTTATTGCAGATGTGAAAAAAGTATCTTTTTTTATTTTTATGTTCTACATTTTTTATATTATATTTTACATGCTTAAATTGAGGTACTCTAACATCTGAGTAAATATTTTTCACATAAAATATTTTGAATTAAAACCATACAGTTATTTAAATACATACAAATATTTTTAATGTAGTTTTTGAGTCACAAAGGGTTAAAATATTTGTAGCATTTCACTCATCACTGGTAAAAATTAAAAGTATCAAAATGAAAATTTAAAATTTCGTCCACTTCCACAAACTTACTAATTCTTGAAGGTCGCAGCCATTCTGGATAATAATATCTTGTTCTAGAACTGTACCTCTGATAACCAGCCTTAAAGTTTAATATTATGTTCTCCAATTCAATATGCGAAAAAAGTATCTTTTTTTATTTTTATGTTCTACATTTTTAATATTATATTTTACATGCTTAAATTGAGGTACTCTAACATCTGAGTAAATATTTTTCATATAAAATATTTTGAATTAAAACCATACAGTTATTTAAATACATACAAACATTTTTTAAATGAAGTTTTTGAGTCACAAAGGGTTAAAATATTTGTAGAATTTCACTCATCACTGGTAAAAATTAAAAGTATCAAAATGAAAATTTAAAATTTCGTCTACTTTCACAAACTTACTAATTCTGGTAGGTCGCAGCCATTCTGGATAATAATATCTTGTTCTAGAACTGTACCTCTGATAACCAGCCTTAAAGTTTAATACTATGTTCTCCAATTCAATATCCCCGCGGCATCTTTTAGACAAATATAATAATTGGTCATCATTACGAATACAGATATGTTTTTGGAAGATATTTCTGCAAATTTCCATAACAATGGGAATATCGTAAAAATCACTTACTTCATACAAAGAAATAATGTTAACAATTGTGGTGGCTTTTATGTACATAGCTTCCATGAAAATGCGATAAACATTTTTAAACGCTTCAAAATCTTTTTGTGGAATTTCTATTTTATCTGTATGAGTATCTAAGCATTGGCATTGTATCATGTCTTTCAAGACATTAGATCTTTCACACAACATCTTTCCAAAATCTGAATCTAATGGCAATGTTATTTCTCCATTTTCATCTGCATTAAAAACAGAGGAAAAATTAAATTTAGTCTCAATTTCTTCATAGTTGACATTAAAAGAACGATATTGTTGGTCAGTATTTACAAGATTATCATAATGAATATACTCACCACGAACGTAATGAATGTGTTGCGATTTGAGATCATCTGTTTTAATTTCTTCGCCCTCGCTATCGAAAATGAATGCATTGCAAATAAATTTTTCATATTTCCTGTTATGTTTTCGAAAGCTTTCTACAATCGTTTTAAAATCTACATCATTATAACTTATAGCTAAGTCATGTATTAAAGAAATATTATCAGCGAAAAGAGCATGTTTTTTGAAAACACACCTACAAAATTTCATGACATGATGAATCTCATATCGATGAGCCATTCTATACAAGGTGGCAATATTTTCATAATTATATAATTGTATATAGTTAGCTCCTATCAAAAGTCTGCAAATGTTCTTCAAATCTGAAACTTCGTCAAGAGATATACGTACTATTTGAGTCTCTTTTACCTTATTCTGAAAGACATTTGAATTCTTACATAAAATCTTTCCAATATCGGATTCTAAAAATAATACATATCCCCCATCTCGTTCTATTTCAAAAGATAATTCGATTTGTTTTTCAGTATCTGTAAAACAAGATTTCACGGATGTTACATTTATACATAAAACTAAGTCGTCAGAATGAAGTATCTCAGGTGACTTACACAGTACTGTTTCTCGACTGACAAATTTACACAATGGTAATATATTTTTCATCATATCGGTACCACATATATCATCATGTATTTCATCAAATACTTCAGTTTGAATATATCTATCAGTTCCTTCATTATCTATAGCAGATATGTACAAAATAGTATCCTTGTGAGAAAGAAACCTTACTCTTTTGGACAGGCTTTTCTCTATTTTAATATCTATATATACAAATCCCTTGTGTTCATCACTTTTTCCATTTGCGTAAACTGAAAATTCAAATCCAAACATATTATGTATATCTCCAGAAATTCTGTATATCTGAGATTCTTTTCCAGGAACGTGCAGTTTTTCATCACTGAAATTTTTGATCACAATGTAATATCTATAAACATCAGTTTCAACTTCATCTACAGAGTTACCTTTTCCAAATCTTTGACAAAAATGCTCTATCTGTTTAAAATTGTATAACATCAGCTTCTTTCGATTTTCAGGTTCGGTAAAGTGCTCGACTTTTGTTTTTTCACCATTTTCTACAATTATTTGATCATCATTAAGTTTACGAAATTTCAAACCTTTGTTGTTATTTCCTATTGTTTTTGACTCACCATCTGGTTCGTTAGTTAAAACGTTAATTATTAGTTCGGGTGTTTCGGGCTTCGATTCCTGGTTTGAAGGCCTCGCTCTTCTTTTGAGGAAAAGATGAGGACCAGATAATACTTCCGACAAACGATGGCCATTCATTATTATTCAATTATATATCAGCAAAAACATTTTACGGTGTGTTGAAATGTAAAACAAGTATTGCTTAATGTACATTGTATAACATTTCCGTTCAAAGCCGAATCATTTCACGAAGCTGAAAAGCAGAAACACCAAAACATGGTTCGATTATTTTTTCAAAATATCTGGCGTGAGGAAATTTCCATAATGTTTAAATGTTTCATCATCCTATGGCAATATGTACGAGAAATTGAAACAAACAATTCTACAAACTCTGAACATGCAGTTTTAGAACATATTTGTCTTCTTCTTTAGAGGATAGAACTTTGGCAGCAATTCGGATGGTGTCAGATGCATGCAGTGTTTCAAATTACACTTAAAACCAAAGGCCCCGTTTTATTAGCACTTGTTTATAAAAGATAGCTGTATCCACTTAAATTATCAACATTTTACCAGTTTGTTGTTCATCATATTACCAAATATTTTACGAGTTCTCTGTTCAATAGTTCACTAGTTTATGGTTCAACCTCTACAAGTTTTTGGTTCAACCGGCGCACCAAAAATTAGACCAAGATTTCACAATCTTTTGGTTATATTTATTATGAATTTTGTACTTTATTTTCGATTGATAATATCTGTTGAGTTCAAATGATAGGAGGCTTATCTAAAAACAATTTACAAGATAATATTAAAATTCATTAATCTACTATTCGAAATTCCAAAATGTACAGATGATTGTTCTTTGACAATTATGGCATGCTTAAAATTACAAACAAAATATCTTGTTTTTTTTCATACCTTTACTTTAACAGAACACAGCAAGATGAATATTTTCAACTGTCAATAATTTTTCTAATTATATAATTGTGTGTAGGAAATAGGTTCTAAAAAGTACATCGAATTTAATTCAACACTGAAAATTTATATGTAATAGTTACAGTTATCAGCGTAGAAATATTGTGCAATGTTCTATATCATATATTGAGCGTGATGGGGTTTTAGCAAATAAAATTACGTTTCTCCTAGGAGTGCCACAGACGATCAGTTCAAAAGAAATTCCGCCAAGTAATTTTGCTGCCAAATGAATCACCTGTAAAAAGATATGTATAAATTTACACATATATCTACAGTTATAAAATGTACTGAAAAAATAACTAATCCTTAAGGAACGAAAGCCGCTTTCATTGCCTGAATGTGTTGTTTTCAATTATTATTGTTTTGGCGCCATTTTTCTGACAAACATTTTTTGAATTATTTAATTTAGATTAGATAAAGCGAAGTTTTTCGTGCAAAAATACTGGTATACAATTAGAAACAACACATTTGACAAATAAAAATTGGTTGTCGCCAATATTGCGGCATCGTTCTTTAAGGGTTAACAGCATCCTGACATTCTTTTAAAAGTACAGGGTCTACTTATTACTCAATACATACCATCATAGGCGATACCTGTACGATGGCGGCGGCGACGGGAGCAATCAGGCAGACTTTTACCACTAATTTTAAAATGTTACTTTTGTAATACTTAATCACAGAATAGAACAGGGAAAAACTATTCAAACTTAGTGGTAGTACTCCGTGTGGTTGCCTTCTTTCCTCCCTTGAAGTCGCCATTATGGAAGCTATCATAATCAAAGATACATTTTGGATAATTGAGCCGAGTTTTTGTAAATTCAAATTCAAATAAATCCACAAAAAATGTTGTACGTAGTTAATTGAAGGTTGTGTTAAAAAAAATAAACAGCGATATTAGAAGAAGGAATTATAAAAGGCTCGATTGTAGATTTTTTGTAAAAAATTAATTTATATATCTCTGACCTAGCATTTTGTTGGTTATCTTGTTTTACACCTGAACGCTTTATATAAAGAATAACGAAAACAAGGCAAAAAGTACGCAATTGGAACAAATGTTATTCTAAAAGATTACATTTAAAGCTAAATTATTTCATATCAGAATTTAAAAATTAGACAAATGCATTTATATTTAAACGAATAAGACACACTCTTTAATACTTGAACGATTTACTAAAAAATTGATAACAATATATCTCGGTAATTAAGCATGCTAGATTTTAAATGTATACTAATATTATAAAGAAGTAACGTTTGTTTGTTTGTGTTTTAGTTTGTTTGTTTGTAGGGGTAATCTCTGGAACTACAGAAACGATTTCAAAAGTGACGGTGGAAAATTGATGGTGGCAATCCCTGATCCAACATAGGTTATATTTTATGTCGGTGCCACTACCTCCAGGGGAGTGCAAGAGCGAAAAACGTTTTAAAATTGCGATTTTTGTGATACGGAAGGACTTAGAAACTTCAAATTAGGCATGATAGTTATTTATAAGATATAAATACTCTAGAAGAACAGTTTCTAAAAAAAAAATTCGAAATTTAAAAGTGTGAAATGCGAGAAAAGCGTTCTAAAAACATTCTAAATTGCAATTTCTATGGAATCTCAGGAACTATCGAGCCGATTTCAAACGTAATGGTGGAAAATTGGTGGTGACAGTCGCTACTCCAACATCGGCTATATTTTATGCCGGTACCACTACCCCAGGGGGGGGGGGGTTCAGCAGTGAAAAACGTTCTAAAATTGCAATTTTTGCGATACGGAAGAAGCTAGAAACTTCAAATTGAGCATGAGAGTTACTTACACGATGTAAATACTCTCTAAAATCAGTTTCTAAAAAAATTCCAAATTTAAAACTGTAAAATGAGAGAAAAGCGTTCTAAAAACATTCTAAAGTACAATTTCTATTTCGATTTTTTTAAATCAAAATTTATAAAGAGGAAGAAAAAAAAAACGTTCTAAATTACGATTTCTGTGCGATACTGAAAGGATTAGAAACTTGAAATTTAGCATGGCGGTTACTTTTAAGATACAAATGCTCGCTAACAATGATTTGAAAAGAAACTCTAAATTTAAAACGGAGAAATGTTTGGAAGGAGATCTAAATTACGATTTCTATAGAAATGTTAAGGGTAGAAACTTGAAATTTGCTATGGCTGCTACTTTTAAGATATAAATGTTCGTACAGAACAATTTAAAATAAATCGAAATTTAAAAGAATGTAATGCGCGAAAAGCATTTTAAAACGTTCTAAATTACGATTTCAATGGAGTTGTTAAGGATAGAAACTTGAAGTTTTACATTGGTTGTTTAAGACGTAAATGGTCGCGCAGTACAGTAATTTAAAAATGTGAAAGAGCGAAACGCGTTCTAAACATCGTTCTAAATTACGATTTATTTAGAAATGTTAGGCTAGAAACTTAAAATTTCGCATGGCTGTTACTCTAGAGACGTAAATGCTCGCCCAGAACAGTTTTATGAAAGTACGATATTTAAAAGGGTGCAAGAGCAAAAAAAAAAGTTCTAAAATTGCGACTTATGTGGTACAGTTGGTACAGAAGCTTGGCATTTGGCATGGTGGTTACTTTTAAAATGTAAAAAAATCGAAATTTAAAAGGGTGAAATGACCGGGAAACGTTCTAAATTAGGCTTTAATTGGATTTATTCGGGTTTGAAAGTTGAAATTTAGTATATTGTTAGTTTTTAAGATGCAGATGCTCGGTATAAACAGTTTATTAACTTTCAAAATTTAAAGGTGTAAAATGAACAGAAAACATTCTAAATTATGTTTTATTTAGAATTGTTAAGTATAGAAACTTAAAACTTGACATGCCTGTTTTTTTAGACGTAAATGCTCGCACAGAACAGATTTTACAAAATTCGAAATCAAAAAAGATGCAGAAGCAAAAAACATTTCGAAATTGCGATTTTAGTGATGCTGCTGCTCCAGAAATAAAAAATTTGGCATGGTCGCTATTTTTAAGATTTCAGTATTCACTAAGACCGTTTTCTAAAAAAAAATTGGAATTTTCAAAGAGTGAATGAGCGGGAAATGTTCTTAAAACGTACTAACTATGATTTATCTGAAATTGTTAGGGATAGAAACTTTAAATTTTACATGAATGCAGGGGTGATTGTGTTCCGGTATTTTGTACACCACTAAATTTATATAGCAATCAATTTGTTGTTTAATCGATGATGTCTGCGATTATATAATAGGAATATTGCTAGCTAAATTTAGTGGTATCCAAAATACCGGAACACAATCACCCCTGATGAATGTTACGTTAGAGACATAAATTCAGTTACAGAACAGTTTTTAAAAAATTAAAATCTAATGTGTGCAGAAAGAAATAAGTTTTGAAATTGCGGTTTCTATCATATGCATAGCTGCCAACTTTTACGCTTTTTTCCTACCAGTAAAATTTTATAGTAAATTTTATGTCATTAAATCGCCGAAATCATGTAATTCAAAAGCACAAAATTTCTATTAACCCCTTAATCGTCGTGCCCGAGACATTCACGGGCAGCGTAGGTTACGCCTGTTTTATTGAGATTGTTTGATTCCCACCAATTTTTTTAAATAGTATTATTGGCTTTATTCTTGCATTATTTTATCTGTATTAAATAAGACGAACATTTATACTTAAAAAAATTGGTGGTAATCAAGCAATCTGAATTTTTAAAAAGTAGCCTACACTTAAAGGGCGCGACGATTAAGGGGTTAATTTTTAGTGGTAGCTATGGATATGGTTGTTATGGAAGTTTGCTGAACCCTTTAACGGATAAAACACTTCAATTGCTAAAATGTTAAAATAAATGATTCACACCGGAAATTATGAACAAATTTATTTATATATAATAAAAAAGCGATATTTCACATACATTATAAATGGAAAACATTTCTATTAAAATTCTGCTGTCATTGTTGAATTTCGTAATTAAAATTTTGTGGTTTCGTAGGGAAACCAATGTCCGTTAAAGGGTTAACAAGGAACTTGGAATTTGGCAAGGTGCTTACTTTTAAGATGTAATTATTAGCTTAGAGCAGTTTCTAAAAAATTCAAAAATTCAAATGAAAAAGAAAATGATCGGAAAACATTGAAAATACATTCTAAATTACCATTTATTTGGAATTAATTTTAAATCTTCTCATTCATTTATGTCTCATGTTCGCCTAATGCAGTATATGAATGAAGTTTACTCAAAATTTGGCTAAATTAGTAATTTTAGAATTATCCGTAGCATTATAATTTCTTCTATAAAAATGAGGCCCACGAATACCACTTGGCATATTTCAACAATTACGTGAGCAAAGCCGCTGGTTTTGCTAGTTTATTTATAAAATTAGCTGATACATGGCTTCAAAGTTAGTTGTGAAAAAAACATTTCTATTTTTACCTTATTTTATTGAGTATTTAGAAACCCTAAACTGCAGAAAAACAATTCTTTTAGGAGGTTCTTTAAGACGGCCTCTTAAAAATCGGCACGGCACCCATAAACCGCAAAAGAACGTCGTCAATCGACATCGTTCATATCGTCCCTACCATGTCAATCTATCAAATGTGAAAAAAATGCATTTTTCATTACTTTTAAAAATGGGCCGATTGCCACCACTAAATTGTAAAAGAGTTGCCAGTTTGGCATCCTTTTTTATTGAGAAATTCCAAACTCACACCAGAAATTTCAAACAGAAATTTCTGCTTTATTTAATGACAGACATTTCATGATGATTTATACTAAACATTTTCCCTCAAAATTTCCGGTATGAATTCGCCTTTTTAAATAAATACGAAGACCAAACTGGCAAGTATTTTCTGGACTCACCATAATGATTTTCTATGGGGTAAAATATCTTCAGGTGCTATTTTCCCGTCAAATATCTTCAAACTATCGCTTGTACCGACATTCCTGAGTTTAGATTAATACGTCTAGATACTCTCCATACAATAAACTCAATTTTCCAAAATTAGTGACTTACACATTCTGTCTTTAAATGTCTCACTCTCAAATATCAAAAAGTTAAAAGAACTGAATTGCAATACACATATTTTAAAAACAATCTACTAATAAAAGAAAGATGTTTTTCTGAGTGTCTGTCTGTGTGTGATGGCTAGGAAAAGTTACCGCGCGTAGAGATATGAAAATTTGGATGAGGATAGTCCACGGCAGGTTCAAAAATACACATGAGGATCAGATTTTTCATATTTTGATAATTTTCCGATTATTAAAAAGGGTATTCTATCAAAAACGTGACACGGTGCGTGCCAGAAACCCCTTTCCTGAGAGCTGAAGAATTGAAAATCCGAAAGTGCAAGAGCGGCTTTTTTATTTTGTCCATCTTTCTTATCGTCCGAACCGTTCAAAATACCGTAAAACAGATTGCACCAAATAAAAATCGCACTTTTATGTATAAAACGCCAAAATTTTCAGAAAAAATATTATATTTAATTCTTTAACCCCTTAACTGTGTAGCCCGGACTCAGTTCGGGCAAAAACAGTTTGCTTGTTTTGTTACTAAAAGCTTTTGTACACCAGTAATTATTTAACGCAACCTTCGCTTTATTAATCGGCAGACCATTTTCGATTACACAAAGCAAATATTTTAGTACGGAAAAAGTGGTGTATTGTGCCTATTTTTACTTTATGATGTCAAAATACCTCCCACAGTTAAGGGGTTAAAAATAATTTTTAAAAAATTCAATATCGTGTTTTTTTTCTTTCTCCTTTATTGACGATCGCATCGGGCTCAGATTCAGTGATACAGATAAACGGAAAAATATCCACTTAAATCGGTCACCTTCTACTCTACGACGGTGCTATTCGTTTTTGTAAAATACAAATGTCAACCTTTCAAAAGAATACTCGAGTGGAGGTCACTTCGCGCCTTCCGTTGACATTCTTTTTTCTATGGTAAAAGAAAAGGAACGTTATTTTAAAACAATTTTTATTGACGATTTCAATACACTAGATTTATATGATCTATAAAATTTCGAAACATTCGGAGGAGTGAGAGTATTTATAAAAAATAAAATCTGCAATTTTTTCGCCCAGAACGTGAACACGCGGTCAGCTTCGGCTCATGTTTTACGATTAAATATCAATATTTTTTTCCCGAATGTTTTACACGGGCTTCAAAATTGTTATATTTTTAACCGATAGAAATTTCAAAGAGTTTGATCAATAAAAGCTGTTTTTTTTTACTATTGAATGACCCTATGTGAAAAACAAAAGTTTTCTTACAAGCACCTTTATCACTAAATACCAATATTTTCTATGATTTTTACACAGGGTACGGAAACATTATATTTTTAATTCATAAAAATTTCAAAAAATTTGGACAATAACGACTATTTTACAGAAAATTACTGAACCACATGTGCGTCCGTATATCTTTTTAACAATGCAATCTGTTTAAAAAATACGAATATTAACCCTTTGAAAAAAATCATTTCCGAAAGTTATATTTACCGAATTTCGTTTTTTCCCTAGGATTTTGATGGGAAAAAGAATGTGACACTGTTTTTTACAACTAAATATCAATATAATACAAACAAAAATAATTCACAGGTTTCGGAAACATTATATTTATAGCTCATAAAATTTTCAAACAGTTTGGACGATAAGAAATATATATTTTTTAAAGTTTAAGGCTAATCGATAGTAGACCATGAAAAAAATATAGATGAACGCTTCTTGCAAGTCCTTTTTACTTAGATTTTCATTTAAAACTATAAAAGCAACCAAAAGTTATTTTAGGTATATTTAGGGCTATTATCACGGGCCCGAGCAACACCGGGCGGGTCAATTAGAATTATATAAAAACAATAAATATAAATGTTTTGCCCAAATCTATGTAACTATGCTTACTTATATTTCGTCGTTATAAACGGCAAGATTTTTTTTTCAGACGAAAATTAGAATATAAGTTGATTAAATGGTTGGTTGGTTGAGTGGGGTTTTATGGCACAAAGTCCGTTTAGGGACATGCTGCGCCAGAAAAAAAGATTAAAATAAGGACATCAAATTGAAATATAAGATCAATTTAAAACTTTGTCATAAAAACAAGATGAATGAAAATAACACAATAAATACAAAGAGTGATATGATGATAAATGTATAATTAAAATCATTCAATGAAAATTTACCAAAACGTCTAATAGAAATAAACACATGTTTTCACGATTAAAATATAAACAAACAATCTTTAAACTAACAATTTGTAAAATGTTCAATAAACTAATAGTTGGTAAAATTTTTAAAGTTTCGAGCATTACATTTACAATCACGTAGGCTCGAATTCCTCAAAAACAGTATTATCATTATCATCATTTGAGTCAGAGCGGCAAGACTCTGAATTCATATCTTCTTCTGCATAGTGCAGCAGCTGTTTTGAATCCTTTGTAGTAGGAAGCGGTATATCAAGACAGAATTTCTTGTTGTTTTTGCCCTTCACAGTTTTCCACTGTGAAGAGGCTTGGGTTGAGGTTTTCTCTCTCTGTGCACATGATTTGAGTTTTGTTTATTGTGTAGTGGAAATAGGTTTTTTCAAATTGTTTTCAGATGAAACACATTTTTCACCTGACGCACGTTTAATAAACTGGTTATTTTCTTCATTATAATATTCTATTTTCACGGGTTCTGATGATGGTGACAAAAGTTTTAGAGCAGGCATAGGTTTTATTCTAGCGGAAACAGCCATGCTGCGGGTTTTTTTTTGTTATAGTGCTGGTTTGTGTAGTACAAGGATCTGGTGTTAAAGAGATATCAGTTTGGGTGCTTATATGTCTTAAGGATTTTATTTGTTGCTTGAGTAAACTAGAATAAGAAACTCCTATAGATGGTGTTCTAGATTCAATCAGTTTTCGAGCTTCAGGAGAAGATAGTTTCGGAGTGATTTTGATGGCAAGAATTTCTTTCTCACGGATCCAGTTTGGACAAGAACGAGAATATGCTGCATGGTCACCCTTGCAGTTTATAGTTGATTAAATGGAGAATATGTACTTTAATAATGCTATTAAATATAATTAGAAAAAATCTTTTGTTTGCGTGCACTATAGTGCTTTAACAATTAAGAATTTTTAGGTGAAAAGTTGATATATAAATTTTTATGTAATATATAGAGGCATATACAGTGAAACTAACCAATTTTTTAAAAATACAATAAAAGTCATCCCGCGCTAAATGGCTGCAAACATTGTTTAAACAGCATTCACATGATTTATAAGACAAAAATTGCATGACGACCGCTAGTCGTCAAATGCGTTAATAGGTTAATAATTAATTATATTATTGTGGAACGTGAGTTGAGAGTTATATTGTCGTTTAATATTTATATTGTCTTTACTATCAATGTGAAAGATTAAATGACGAAGATGGCTCATTATTTATGTTTTAACGTTATGTCGTCTATCATCGGATATACTGAATAATTAAACAACTGTATCACGAAACATATTAAGTAACATTTCTGGAGTATGAATTTACATAAAACTATATCTTACCTTACTTGCGAAACTCTATGTTATTTAATTCCTCTTAATACAACCCTCACACACTAAAGATTTATAATATATTTCAGTGATATACAAAATGTTCATACTTCTGAAAAATCCAAATGTAGAAGTGAAAATAAAATCTAATATTTTTAGAGTTATAGATTACGCAGACAAAGAGTATTGATAAAACTACTTAAAACGCTGATAACTTTCTTGATAATAATGCTGATTAAAGCGTACTTTGTCCAAAACCTATTTTTATGCATTCATATTATTTTATTTAAAATCATCACTTATATGAAAGATTTGAGAGGAATTAGGATCAAATAATGCAATTTTTTTATGGTTTTAAACTTGAACAGCACGGTACACAAGGAAAGGGTGAAAATTTGAAAGATATTCGTGTGTAACAAATATGTATATAAATATAGAGAGAGAGACCATAATATGCAAGTATTTTTTTTCACCAGAACCAGAATTCCACACAATATTTAAACATTAATTAACAAGTGAAAAACAACAAAACATTAAAATTAAACAAATCAAACCAGAAACTAGTCGTTGGGGGCCACCGTAATACTTACCCATCATGGATATGCATAATGTAAAATATTAAAATAAAAATGTGTAAACTACTTATAAAATGCATTGCAATTCAAATAAAATCGTGGCTTGATGACGTCACAAACTTTAAAGGCTCGATTACTGAATTGCTTGAAAGAGGTTTTTCCTTATAACTCCAAAAATAATAATCCTATTAACTAGCGGTTTATTGCATCTGATTAAGCGTCAAATTTCCAATTAAAATATATCTTTGAAGTGAAATTTGGATGAAATACAGGGTCATGAAAAATCGAAGAGTGTGGCAAATAGGATTCCAAATATCTCGGCAACTAATTATCCGATCGACTTCATGCTTTATTCAAAATTTATGTTTTTTTATTGTCTTTTATATTCATTTCTTAAAATAAACAATTTCGAAAATTTTTATATACCTTTCATCAGAACGAATATTTCGAGAGTCCGAAAAAAATTGTTCCGGTTAATCGAGGTTATTGAAATGAAATAGGCTTCTTCCCATAATTACATACTAAGTAGATACCAAATTGCAAGTCTCTATCTCAATTTTTTCGGGAGATAGAGCGTTTACAGACACACACACACACAGACACACAGACACACAGACGGACGGCAAATTTTTTTTTCTAAAAATATATTTTTCGGAATCTCCAGTGTCTGAAACGTGTAAATCCGTCAAAAAAAATTTTTCGATTTTCAAAACGATTACAAGACTTACGCTATACTACGTATGATGGGTAAGTAAAATATAAGGAAACTAAAAAGTCTGTGGCCTCATCGGCAGTGGGTATAATGCAAAAGAAACAGCCATGTTATGGAATGAATATTCTACAGGGTAAACAATGTAAAACAGTCTGGACGAAACCCATTGTGTCACCCTGCGTAATTTTCATTCTATAACATGGCTGTAATTTTTATATTGTATTCCCTGCCGATGAGGCCGCAGGTTTATTAGTTTCATTTAATTTTTGGTTTGAGTTCTTCAATTTTGATGTTTTGTTGTTTTTCACTTGTTAATTAATGTTTAAATATTGCGTGGATTCTGGTTCCGATAAAAATACTTGCATATTATGGTCTATATATGATAATTTATGTGGTTATTGGTGGTTGTAGCGCTTATCGCATAGATGCTATTGTTTAGTAATTTTAATTTGGCTTATATATATATATATATATGTGTGTGTGTGTGTGTGTGTGTGTATGTATGTATAAACAGTACAAAAAATGCATTAAAATTAATGAATTAAAAATATAAAATATAGGAAATTTTTCTTATTGGCAAGTTTTATTTATTCGCCAATATGGTGAATATTAATAAATACTTTTTAATTTTTATTTTAACGCTATTTGCATCCGAAGTGTGCATTTGAAGAATTTCTTTTTTCATATTTCTGAATAGTAATTTTTTGCCTTATTTAATGACAGACGTTTCTTGATTATATAAAGTAAAATTTCTTTTTTCGGAATTTCCGGTATCGATTTGGAATTTTTGACTAAGAAAGAAATTCAGGAACCAAATGCATGAATGCGCTAATAATGTTAAATAGGTTTAGAAATATGCACTGATATGATAATTAGTAAGGAGGATGATACTATCAACAATAAAAGACACTAAATCGAAAGCAGCAACATGAGGAAATCAGTATACGTCAGGGCATATTTTGCTATGCAAATTTTGTATTTCCACACGTCTTGATCTCGTAATAACGCAGATACGGGATTTGACGTGCGTTTGCATTGGTTCTTGAAAATGAAATGTGAACGCGAAAGAATCTATTGTCAACTTTGAAATTTTAAATATTTCTTTCCAACAAGACATATTATTTTACATAGGGCAGTATTATTGGAAATCTTGAAGGACGACAGCAAATAACAAATATTGTCAGGGCATTCGGCATCACCTACATTGTTGTTTCGAGCTTTGTAGAAAAATTCTGGGATGTATAGAAGTCGCTATGGGCGAAGTCCTCATTGTAGTACGACGGCCGCAGAAGACAAATATATTATCCTGTTGGCATAAAATGACCATTACTCTTTTGCTTGTTAAGTGTAGTTAAAAATCAGTTTCTTGTGTCACAGGCAAGTGGATATCTCGTATAAATGTTTCCAGGTGTGTTCATCAAGGAGAACTATACCCCGGAAGGCCTGATGTTTGTATCTCATTGTCAAGATTTCACCGTAGCACATAGGCGCAGACTTAACGGAAGCAAATCAGAAAAACTTCCACCACTAATTTTAAAAGGTATTTTTGTTATAATTAATCACAGTGATTACATTTGACAAAAAAACTATTGCCTATTTCGGTTCCGCGAAGTCGGCGCCTATGCCGTAGCATCCATTCGTAATCGTGTCAGCTTTGCAATTGAAAAAAACGACTGTTCTTGTTTACACTCTTCGGATTAGATTAAGTTCAGTCAATCAGCAGATTGTAGACAACATCTGACATGAGAGTAGCAGTGCTTATCGTCCAGGAAATATCTATGACTGAGATCTGAGTATATTACACAAGTCCAGTCATTCTCTGTCTAATTGCGGTGCTGACGGCACCATTGCAAATGGACGCTACGACGAAATCTCGACAATGGGACACTCACAGCAGGTCTCTGGCCTTATAGTCCCTCTTAATGCAAACTCCCGGCTATATTTTTCCAGGATATCCACTTGTAAGCAGCAGCAAGAAACTTATTTGTTACTTCACTAGCTGTAGTGCGTCGCGTCAATGTATGTTGATAGAACAATGTACCTGCCTTCTGCGGCCTTCGTGCTTCGAAGACAACCTCCCCTTAGACGCCTGTTAGAGATTCCTGCTCTGTAAACAATACTCTGGGTGAAGCCGAATTCCACGGAAACATCTGTTGTTTGTCGCCCTTCTTTAAGCTTCTCAGTAATACGATCACGCGTATAATCGTCTAAGTAATATCGGCAAAGCATATCCAAAATTTTAAAGTTGTTATTATTTCGCGTTCAAATTTCATTTTCAACAACAACTACCAACGCTCGCCAAATCCTATAAGTCCCTTATCAGCGCTATTATGTAATCAACACATGTGAAAATAAATAATTTGCACAGTACAAAATAAACGCACAATACTTTATACCGCAAATCGCATATGCTAATTTCCACATACTGATATGCCTTTGGCTTTGTAGGTGTTATCGATGAGAGTGCAGCGCCTAGAATACATAATGTGGAAAACGGCTACAAAATAGTACTAATAGATTGAATCCGATAAATGTAGAACGATGCTGAAAAGATAGCTGGACGATAGCAGCGACATCTTCTAGCAGTGGCGTAGATAGAGAGGAGGTCCAGATGGTATGGATACCAGTAATTTAAAAAAAGTATTTTTGCATAATCTAATCGGAGAATTTTCTGCGATGTTGAAGGCGAAGAAAAATTATAACATTACTGGTTTCCAGAGCATTTGGACCCCTCCCCCCTCTCTGGCTACGCCACTGTCTGCTAGCTTTTTTCAACGCAAACATTGTATAAGAATCGAACTGAGAAAACTTTTCAGCTGGTGGTAAATATTTTAAATAATTAAATTATACCCAATTTCTTTTGACTTGGATAGTGATTTTTTTAAGCTTTGAAAATATGAATGATATGGATCATGGCCAAAAAACGTGATACGCATTCTTTTGTGTTTGGTTGCAGTTCTCGATAGAAGACAGCAAACTAGAAACTATCCCTATTTAACATACCAAAGGATGAATCTCTGCTAGAAGAGTGGAAAAGATTAATTTTCTGATATGATAAAAAACTAACTTCAAAATCAGTTACATCTGAAATATACACTTACAAGAAGATTTTATTAATAATACCATTATTATCATTATACAAGTCATATAATTACAAAGAAAATTAATTATAACATAATTATAATTATAGTACGGGATTTTAATTATATTATACATAATATATTTATTATTATATATATTTATAAGTATTAAAATAATATATTATACACACATATATATATATATATATATATAATATAAATAGATATTATATATAGTTTTATTTTTCATTTCTGTTCAAAAGTATAGATTCACTCCATATTTTAGTTTCCTTCACCCGCGCGCTGCCTGATCTTCAACCGTGAACAGCCCCATTATATTTTTACGCGTGAAGGTTTGGCTAAAAGAAATTCTGTTTGACCCAAGTAGGAATTGACTTTAAATTTTTTTTTGAATAACATATAACCTTCAATCTGTTTTTTACCCTGTAGTTAATATAGTTTATGTTTTTCCATTATAATACTTTATATTATATCTATTTATATTATATATATATATATATTATATTATATTATATTAATACTTATAAATATATTATAATAATAAATATCTATCTATATTTTATATATATACATACATATATATATATATATATATAACGGCAGCAGTGCACTCAGCTCGCAGTGGCCTATTGCTGCCGGACCTCTACCGGCCGCCTCTGGACCATCACCGCTTTGAAAGCCGTGTACTCAGTAACAGCAGATAAGCTTTCTCGTGTGTGGGACAAGTTTGGCTATCGCGTCGATGTTTGCCGTGCAGTAAACGTTGGACACATTGAACATTTATGATGTCCTAAAATTTTTTTGAAACTTCCTCTTTTCATTGGTATAAAGATTGTTCATTTTGGATTTGTACTTTAATAAATACAAATTTTTGAAAATGGGTCCATCATTTAGAATAACTTTGTATAATAGCGCGATTACATAACAAGGTTGCTAGTTTGACCTTCTTTATTTATTCAGAGATGCCGAATTCATACCGGAAATTTTGAGGAAAAAAATTTACTTTACATAATTATAAAATGCCTCTCATTAAATATAGCAAAAATTTTCATTTGAAATTTCTAGTATGGATTCGAAATTTCTGAATAAAAAAGGAGACCAAACTGACAACCGTGTTACACAAGGCGAGTTTTCTATAAGAAAATGCTGGTACATTCCCGGAAAATTCCAGCACCCCGTATGAACCCTGTAAAAGCCTGCAAACCTTGTTTGAGCAGCATTGCGACCTAAGCTATTCATATCATTTATATGACAAAAAAAATTGCATGACGACCAGTAGTCATCAAATGCGTTTAATAAGTTAATCATTAATTACATAATTATGGATCGTCAACCGAGAGTTATAGCGTCATTTAATATTTAGATTTGTCTTTCCTATCAATGTGAAAGATCAAATGACACATTATTGATGTTCTAACATTACATCTTTTTTCAGTGTATATACAATAAAATATCTTTATAACGAATTTCTCGAGACCACCGATTGAATTCGTTATACTGGAAATTTCGTTAATATGAAATTCCAATAAGGCGTTTTTTAAAAGAACAAATTTGCATGCACACTGAATTATTAATATTATTACAACACTTATACTATATTTCTGTTAATATCCAAACATATCAGTAAATAATAAATACACAGTATTTTTCAATTGTGAACTTATTAGTTGGAAATATGATAATTATTAAGCTCATTAAGTTTCAAGATTTTTATCGTAACTATTATAAAGAAATTGTAATTTATCTTAGATACCTAACGAATTAAAAAATCTCACTGATATATACCGTTAATGTGACTTTATTTCTTTACAAAAAAATCAGAAGTTTGTTTTCTGCACTAAAGTTAACCCCTTCGCGACGAGCGTCCTTTACGGAATATTAAATCTTTTAACACCGGCTTTTTAAAACAGAAATTTTCGCCTAAACGAATCGCAGAAATGCTACCATTAAATAAGGCAAAGCTTACACTAAAAAATAACTGGTGGGAATAATCGAGGATTTTGAGCATCTTATGCGTCACGTGTCGCTCGTCCCCAAGGGGTTAATAATACAGTTTTTAACCCAGGAGCAGTCGCACGGGGTATGATATACCCAAGGGTGCATACGATTTTTACAACTGTCACCACTATTTTTTGAAAAGTAATCTACAATTTACATTATCATAGAATTTGTAATAATTGTCTCAGACTGAATCAGGTGACGATTATTAATTGTATTTATTGGTGACAATGTAAAAACCGTTCATTATCTGGGTATGCGCGATTTCTCCCGAGTTAAAGAAAATTGTATAAAATGTTTTCGGAACATCATTTTGTTGGGATAATTACTTTTTAATAGTTTTAGTGTTCTATAAAGCCCTTTTTGATCGTACAGTACATTCTTTGGAACTTGACCAGTAATCACAGAGATGCCAAGCTCCCACTAATCTTCCGTAATATGTAGATTAATTTGACTCAGTTTAACAACGTTTCAAACCAGAAAATTTATTTAATGAATCTTTATTTATTTAATTCAAGATTTCTAAGGAGGGTGGAAAATGTATGGCTCTTTTGAATGCCTTTTTTTGTTTAAGCTTTTCCCGCCTTTTCATCACCTGGCATTTATGTGTTGTTTCACGAACATGTTCCGAACCCAATTTTTTACTTTTTCAACTTCTTTAAAAGTAGTTAGTTAACTACAGCTATTCCATTTCACTTTCATCCAATTATTTAGACTGAATCCTTAATCTCCTTCGCTTAATTTTTTTATTCCAAATTTATTATCATCTCCTTTCTTAACTTTACATCTATCCTTTTCATTGTAATTGTTCTTATATCTTCTAGTTACTACTACATCTTAATTTTTCCCAACGGCTCAATTTAATACAAGACACTCTCCTCACAAATCAAAGCCATTAAATAATAAGCCCAGTCAGATAGTGTTAAATTTGTTAGCGACACACTAGGGCCAAACCTCTGCTGCGGAAGGAGGACAAAACAGAAGTGGGTCGCAGAGAAACGATACGATTTATTTATATCGATATTTTATACGATTTTTATCGATGTTTTGTTTTTGCACTTCCTTTAAAAGCTTGCTAATTATTGGGATCTTTTACATTAAAGCTATAATGAAAAAAAAAATGTGGAAATTTACTGGATTAATATTTCTATATAAATATAGTGGTGGCGAAGAAGTTGATTTATTTATTAAAAGTTAAATAAAAAGTGATGGAAATTTACATCACTATGCAATTAACCCTTTCCGGCACAGACAAATTATGTTCGTAAAATGTGAAATTACTGATTGACACCGGAATTTACAAACGACTTTCTTAGAAAATATGAACTCCTTATTTTAAGCTTTAATTTTAGAAGCAAAATTTTATTAAAATATTCTTGGTGCCGAATGCAGCACTCCCAACCGCTAGATAGCGCTATTTTCAACTTGCGAAAAGTTTCCCATTTATCTGACTGGGCTTATTATTTAATTGCTTTGTCACAAATAGACTGGGCGTAATGTTGTCTGCAACTCGGAAGCCCCTTAACCGACACCAGGTGTTAGGACCTGTTCGGACATGAAATATATTTAATTACATTTCTTTAAAAAAAATTCTGGTGCGAAACGTATTAAACCTGGGTCAAATTAATCCCCATATTACGGAAGATTAGTGGGAGCTTGGCACTTCTGACAATCATCATCAGCTTCATTTTCACTGTCGTCTGCCTCCCCTTCATTGAGTTTCTGAAGAAAGTTTTCTTTCAAATTCTAGTTTTTCAATAGAGATTTTTTTTTCATGTTAACCCAACATTCATAAAACTGAAATATTCTTTTAAGATTTCAATATATTCGTTAATTTGAAAGTTTAATTAATATTAAATTCGTTAAAGTGAATATTTTAATAATGCGAAAGCATAGGACATATTTTTAACAACACACAAGATATTCGATAAAATCGCAATTTTGTTAAAGTGACATTCGTTGTAACGATATTCTACTGTAATCAATAATTAGGCAATTTTATGAGGAAACATATTAACTATCGGTTGTGGAGTATGAATTTACAAAAGAAAACTATATCGCTATATCTTACCTTACTTGGGAAATCTGGCTATCATCTTAATAATTCATATTAATATAATCTCCACACACTAATTAAGATTATATATTACGTTTCCGGTGATATGCAAAATGTCAATAAAACTCAAAAAACTATTTGTTGAAGTGAAAATAAAAGTAACATTTTTTTAGCAGTAAAACAGATAGTGCATTTCAATCAACGGATGTATATGCTTAGACTTTGTTTCCAAGTCTGAACAGTCTGTCTCGGGCAGTAAAATAATCAACGGATGTGTTTGATAACGCGGACAAAGAGCATTGATAAAACTAGTTCGACGCTAGTAACTTCCTTTATGCTGATTAAAAACGTACTTTGTCTAAAAGTTACTACTTTTAAGCATTCCTAATACAGAGGTGCCAAGCTCTCATTAACCGTTTGAGTTGAACTGATGAAGCGCGATAGCGCCGCAATGTATCTGCGGATCAAACAAATTTTGTTTCAACCCAGAAATTTTATTCAATAATTGAAATCATTTAATTTTTATTCAACAGTTAAGTATTTACAGCGATCTAGTGAGTTACATTTTATAAGATAAAATTTCTCGGTTGGAACACAATTGTTTGTTCCGCGGATTATAGGCCGAATTTTCAGCACTCAAACGGTTAATGTTCCGCAATATGTGGATTAATTTGACCCAGGTTTAACACGTTTTGCACCCGAAATTTATTTAAGAAATTAAATTAAATAAATTCCACGTAGAAACCTGAAATTAGATAAATAAAGATTTATCCAATATTTTTTCTGATTTGAAGCGTCGTTAAACTGGGCCAGATTAAACCACATATTACGGAAGATTAGTGGGAACTTGGCACTTCTGCTAATATTTTATTTTATTTCACTTATATGAAAGGATTGTAATATTTGTGTTTAATTATGAACAAATAATTCAATATTATTCTTTAAACTGGTTTTAAGCTTGAACAGCGCGCCACACAATCTGAAATAATACACAAATCTGAAATACAGGGTGACTTTGAATTAACCTACAACTTTTAACTGAAATAACTCTTGAGTGATTGCAGATAGCACTACTAACATTTTTTTTATTGAAAAGAACATTAAAAATGAATTTAATGGGTAAGGTTTTCAAAGTGAAACCCTTCAGAGGTGATACAATAAAGCAAACTTAGACACAAAGTTATCAATAACAAAATCGAGCGTTTCTTTTTTGGCGCTTGAAAATAGGTCAGTTATGGAACTTTTGAGTCTAATAAGGTCAGTCGGCTTCTTCTTAAACAAATCTTTCATATGAACCTAAAAATAGAAATCACATGGATTGATATCTGGTGAATAAGGTGGCTAATTTTCTTATCAGATCTCTTGCCCAAGACCTCCTTATCATAGTATCAGACCTCTCAATCAGCAAGTTGCCTTTGACCGCTATACTTGTCCTGCTACTAGTGCCATCAATCGTCAGTAATAGTATTTACGACACGAAATCACACGAAATTTTTTCACAGCTCCATTTGTTCTATGCATTTGCTTATGAACTAGTAGTTTTCCTACCACTAAAATTTTATAGTAAATTCTATCTTATTAAATTGACAAGATCGTGTGATTACATGACGAAAAAAATTCTATTAAATTTTAGTGGTAAGAAAAAAGTGTAAGAGTTGGCAGCTATGCGGTAGCAGACCAGCTAGATTTTTCTATAGATTTTTCTATTATATTTTTGGATACCAGTTTTTCAGTAGAGACAATTTTGTTTTGTTTGATCGGAGAATTCTGGGATTTAAAAGAACAACATTTTCTCTAAAAATATACTGGTGTTCAAAAAGCCCGAAACATGGCAACTGTGCGGTAGTATCCACCAGGCGGCGATACTTTCCGGAGAAAGTCAATTAATAAGTTGGCAATTACCGCGGACATTTTCTCCCATAGACTTTCTCCGGATTGTCAAGTCTTATCTATGATAAGGGAGTCTTGCTCTTGCCATTGCTCTAGACGGGTCAGCTCGATTTCTGAATGTTGAAGACCACTTCCTTAGAAATACTGTTGCACTTTAATTACATAAATACCAATTTTTAACAACAAAAATGCAATCTTCAGTTGAATAGGGCGCTTTTGGAGACATTTTCAAAATTACATGTAACTGACACTAAACAAATTCCTTTTATGCTCTCACTCACTGCACGCATTCGTACCGCAATCTATTGGTGCTCTGAGAAGTTATTTCAGTTTAAAGTTGTAGGTTAATTAAAAGTCACCATGTATATCCGTTTGTAACAAACTATACAAGGTGCGTCAGGAAAATGTATACACACTTTGTGTGATTATAACTCCCAGTTTTTATTCACATATAATCAATATTTAAATTGCAAAAGAATCTACTTAAAATGTACTGCGCTGTCCTCTAAAAAAAAAAACCCCATATTTTGAAATTTTCTCTATATAAAGTCTAATAAAGAATTTATAACAATTGAACATGACTAAATTTTTACGGCTTGTTCTGACTAAGATTTTAATGTTGAGCATACTTGATTTTATCGCTGAATTACAAAATGGAAGCCAATTATGCGAGAATTTGAGATAAACCCACTTTTCCAAAAAATGATCCATGTTACCTGATAACAACCCTCACCAGACATAATCAGCTAAAGATGAAGCATTTTATTACATATTAATAGTTTAACATAAAAAAATAAAAAAATATGCAGATCGTTATAAAATTCTATTATAAAAAGAAAATCTGTAAAAATGAAGCTCATGTTTTGCCAGAATTCTGTATTTGTTAGTTTAAATTATTTTTAAATGAAATAAAAACTTCTTAGGTATTTTTAATTACAGTGAAACTTCCATTTAACGAAGTCTCATCGTTACACTTAAACATTTCGTTATGAAGAAAATTCGTTAAATAGAATAAACTTAAATTTATAAAACTTGTATACATATAATTCACATAACATTAAAAGTATATATAAAATGGAAATATTTGAAAAACGTATTTTAATTCGGGCAGTCATTTTTTTATGCAATGTAAGAGATGAGAATGATTTAATTAGAATAATGTCTTAAAAAAAAACACAAAACAAAGACGAGTAAACAAAAACCGAAGCGTGCCTTTTATTTTTTCATTCAAATGTGATTAAATGTGTGTTTTAATTAAATGATTCAAATGTGTTCATTTTCATACAGTCCGGTGAAATACATTCATACATCCATCGCAACAGAAACCTCTCCGTATAAAAACATTACACGCACGAAAGTGGAATAAACTTCGTTATATAGAATAAGTTTTTCGTAATATGGAGATTAATTTACATGTTAATGATGTGCAAAGTCGAGGTTCTGCAGAAAATTTCGTTAAGTAGAAAACTTCGTTAAGTAGGGACTTCGTTAAAGGGAAGTTCCAATTCTAAATGGTCCATAAAAACAGAACAAAACAAAAAAAAATTACTTTAGTAAAATATTTAGTGTAGTACTAGGGTGAGTTTTTTTTAAGGAAAAATTTCACTGCGAGTTTTTTTTTAGAGGACAGTACTTCTTACTTCAGATGTTAAAAATTATTACCGTTCTGGTCAATACACTGCTTATAACTGGGGACTACTGATTCTCAAACTCACGGTACATATACTGGTAACTTTGTGGCCAGTATATATACCGCAATTTAACTGGACGGTATATGTACCGTAAAATATTTAACCGTTTGAGTGCTAAAAATCCGGCCTATAATCCGCGGAACAAACAATTGTGTTTCAACCCAGAAATTTTATCTTATAAAATGTAACTCAGGAGATTGCTGTATATACTTCAACTCAGTGTTGCCAGTAGGCTACTTTTTTTTTAATTCAGTTTTCCTGATTGCCACCAGTTTTTTTAGAAAGAAAATTTGTGTTATATAATAACATTAAATAAGGCAATAAGAAGGTGAATTATTTTACCATTTCAAAAAAGTGATGCCAATTAAGTAATCTGAATTTTAAAAAAAGTAGCCCACTGGCAACACTGCTTCAACTGTCGAATAAAAATGAAATGATTTCAATTATTGAATAAAATTTCTGGGTTGAAACAAAATTTGTTTGATCCGCAGATACATTGCGGCGCTATCGCGCTTCATATCACTCTAACGGTTAATGTACATGTACCGGCCGCACCCTCCTCTCCCGTCAGGCCTGCCCGCATTACGTAACAAGAGCAAGACCATCACATCAGGGGTTATCGTTCACCGAGGCGGGGATACCAGCTTTTTCCTCACTGAAAAATAATAATTTTACGGTATAAATAGCGATTTTTTACTGAAAAACAATCATTTTACGGTATTCATACCGTTTATAATCGAAATGGCACATATACTGTTTCTTTTACGCTTAATATAACTTAGAAGTACGGTACTCATACCGTAAAGAGTGAAAACGGTACAAGTATCGTTAAATTACGGTACATCTACTGAAATTTTACGAAATTTGTTTACAGTCAAGACAAGGCAAAGTGGTCACCCAATACAATGACGGTACAAGAGCGCTAACATCGCGGGGTTTGTGATAAAACTATTTCGTTTAATGGCAGTGAGTAACAAGACAATCGTTGCATAAGGTGGTTCAATGTTTCATGATTATACAGCGGGTTTTCGAGTTTTTAAACTTTATGAACTTTAAGACATAAAAGCTACATTTTTAGAAACATCGTTAAAAAAAATCGTTTGCTTGAGAGATGAGTTACATTCAAATATGTATAGATTCTCAGATAACTTCAGTGGAAATTAGGTTGACAGGCTAAAATCTCAATCCATTAAAGTAAATAAAAACAAGAGATTCGTTCATCATGAGTCATAAAAATATTAAACCATGGAGGTAATCATTCGCAAAGCAAGAACTCCAAGGTGAATTTTGCAGCACTGTATGGTGTCGAAAAAAAAAATCACATCTGTAAACGTGGCATACATATAAGTGAAAACGCATGCCCATTTCGCTCATAACAGACAATATAATTCATTTCACTGAAATAATAACGGTGATTTTTTTACACGTTAAAACTAGTTATAGTACGAACGCACCTCATTTGTCACGTTTAACGTACAATTTCCAACTTGTTAAAATATAGCATGCGTTAAAATATAGTACAAAAATTAATTTGTTGTACTAAATATGTTTATTATGAAATTATAAGCCAAATTCATACACCACATTCTATATTTCTACAAATGAACATTTTTATTTATTCAAAAGTGAGCAATTTATTCACAAGAAATATTTTACAAAGTCAGTATCCGAATATAATTAGCGAGGAATGAATTTCACAGATATTGGTACTGAACTCTTGAGCATTACTTCCCACGATACTTCGACGTCTTCTACGGGAGTTAAAGAAACTATTTTGAAATTACGTATAACATGGGTAAGTAAAACTTTCATTTCTAGCATGGCGTAGTTCTTTCCTGAAACAGAAAAGAATCAATTATTCAGAAATAATTATCTAAAATCAGAAATAAGTATCTAAAATAGCAATTATACAGCATTATTTTTTTAAATATAAAATTCTCATATCAATTAATTTTTCAGCAGGGCTGAAATTACGCTGTAAGTTACTGAAATACAAAGCATGTGAATTATCACTTTACTAAACAGCGTACAACCAATAGACTGAAAAAATGTCCAGACCGGGGTTCGATCCCGGATCCCTTGGTATAGCGCACCAGGTGCTTTACCAATTAAGCCATCCGGACGACATCCGGTCTAGCATTCTCACCAGGATGACTTAATTGGTAAAGCACTTGGTGCGCTATACCAAGGTATCCGGAATCGAACCCTGGTCTGGACATGTTTGCACTCTATTGGTTGTACGCTGTTTAGTAAAGTGATTATTCACATCCTTTGTATTTCTTAAAATTCTCAGTTGTCGGAGAGTTAACAGATTGGTCGCAACTGTACTGTCAAATATGTTTTGTTTTTGAAGAAATTGTTGGCAGAACTTAGAAGGAACATTGTTAAAAAGATCATTTTTGAAGCCGGTCAGAGTTTTCTGTTTGGTTGCGATGATAATTTGCTTTGAAGTATTCAAATATGTGGTGTCAGTGAAATGTAGCGTCTATATTTGACGTGTATTCATCCAGTTTCATATGATCAAAGGTATTAAAATGTGATCCTGTCTGCTGTGATTCGCGCATTTTTAGGTAGCTTCCAATACAAAAAGTAAAAATCTACCTATTGCCGTCCGGAGGAAACCAATTCCGGAAAATTTTGGTATATTTTCACCGATCATGACCCCTAGACCACAAAACCACCCCCACCCCCGTTCAAATGTTGATTATATACAGGGTGTATCTGAAATGCTTCAACAAACTTTGAGGAATGATAGTACTCATGAAGACGAACAAAAAATGCAATGGAACATGGGGTCACAAATGACGTTTAACCCTTTCAGGGGCAGTGGTAAGTTTATGAAACGACTTAATTTTAATTCCAAAACGCCACAAGGGCACCAGAATTTTGCTAAAATCTTTTCCATTTTATATGTATGTGAAATATAGCCCTTTTTCTTAATTACAAACAAATTTCTTTGAATATTACGGTGCCAGTAATTTATTTCAACATTTTAGTACTAAAAGTACTTTGCTCCTGAAAGGCTTAAAGGATGAAAATCGAACAATTGTTGTAAAATATTTGTTTTCTCTGGACATCACGAGCTGTGTTGTACCTATTCTGTGCAATAAATAATTTTCTGGAGTATTTCTTTCTTGTCTCAGTTTGTCCATTTCCAGACGCATTTTCTCGATTTTCATCCTTTAAGCCTTTCAGCGGCAAAGTACTTTTAGTACTAAAATGTTGAAATAAATGACTGGCATCGGAATTTACAAAAAAAATTATTTCTAAATATGAAAAAGGCTATATTTCACATACATATTAAATGGAAAAGATTTTAGCAAAATTCTGGTGCCATTGTGGTGTTTTGGAATTAAAATTAAGTGGTTTCCTAAACATACCACTGCCACTGAAAGGGTTAAACGTCATTTGCGACCCCATGTTCCATTGCATTTTTTGTTCGTCTTCATGAGTACTATCATCCCTCTAAGTTTGTTGAATCATTTCAGATATACCCTGTATATATACATATATATATATATCCTCATCATCATCTTCATCCCAAAACATGGTTGAAAGCTATAAGCCTGTTCCGGCCTCAATCCATCTCTTTCGCGGTTTTCCTCTGTCTCTTTTCCCTCTTGGTTTATAATTAAAGGCTGCTTTTCATGTACCTCTTTCAAATTCATTATTAGCGAAAACTGTGATTAAATCTTCTGTAATCGGGTTCCAAGCATTTTAACTTCGAGTGTTTGGGTAAAATTAGATAAGTTTTTAAAAACTTAACTAATTTGACTACCTATGGAAGCTAATTTTACTAATATGGAAGCTACCGTTTTTACCGGTACAGTCCGGGAGGACTTTTTAATAATAAGTTCTTTAAAGTGGTTGGACCTTATGGTCTTTCTTTATGGTCTTTCCTTATGGTCATTCGTCATCTTCGTTGGAAGTATGGACGTTATCAAACAGCCTGCTGCATTTTTAAATCCAAAAATATTTTCTCAAAATACATGTTCTGCAATTGGCACTGAATGCGCATTGGAATTATATCTTTCTGCTAATACTGATATATTATTCTGCTGAATTGAGACAGCATGGTAGAATGTTTGATATTTTTAAAAAGTAGGTTTTTTATATTTTATGATTGCTTCATGATTGCCTTGCTATCCGCTGGTATGTTTCGAGTGAGATAAAGTTTAAAAATGACTTAATTGTTTTGAATTGTTTAGTCTCTTTAATAAGCTCCTGTTTTCCTACTATGCTTCTGGTTTCTAATTTTAGTTAACCCTTTAACGGACATTGGTTTCCCTGTGACACCCCAAAATTTTAATTACGAAATTCACCAATGGCAGCAGAATTTTAATAGATATGTTTTCTATTTATTATGTACATGAAATGTAGCTTTTTTTTATTATAATATATAAATAAATTTGTTTATAATTTCCGGTGTCAATCATTTATTTTAACATTTTAGCAATTGAAGTGCTTTATCCGTTAAAGGGTTAATAGGGAATCAATGTCATTCATTTATTTATATTAATGATTGTTCTTTACAATAGGTTGATTTCATTTGGTGATTTGAAAAAAATTGTCGCCATTTATTATCTTTAATTGACAACCAGTGTAACGCTGAATGTTGTATTAACCCAATAAAGCCTAGTGGTACCATATTGTACCAGAATAGATTCCAATCATTTTGCTGTTTCAGTATCAGTATTTTTTAAGAGAAATATTCAGTTCATTTGATGACAGAACTTCCCCGATAAATTGGAACCAAAGTTGCTATTGTGAAAAATCGGTGCGAAATCCATTTTTTGCATTTTAAACTGTTAAATAATTCCGTGTTTGATAGGTTAAAGAATATTTAAAATGTTTTCTAATCAGAAAATTTATAGCTACTCCATTACTTGAAATCCCAGTCACAGATTAAGTTTTAAAAACAACAAAACAATGCAAATTGCATGTCTGAATTAGATTTTAGCATTAATTTATACTCACCTATGCAAGAACGAACACTTTCACCGAAAGGTATGAAAGTCCAAGGCTTGACATTAGAGTCCATTTCAGCAAATCTGTCTGGATTAAATATTTCCGGATTTGGATACAGTTCTGGATTGTGATGCAATACGTATGGAAAAAATGCTATAGATGTTCCACTAGGAATTTTATACCCACCTGTAAAATATTGTGTTTAATAAATAATAAATATTAATACATTCTGAGAGTCATAATTAAAACGTGATAGGCAGAATGAATGATTTTGATATTCAAATGAATCATTCGGGAAAGCACAAAAAACATAGCTACTAACCTTCATATTTTTTTTAACTAATTACTACCAGAAATTTGCAAACAAAAAAGTTTCTTATTTAAATTAAAATTTAAATAAGTGATCTATAGTGGATCAGCATTAACCCTTTGGGTACATTTGACGACCGAGACTCGTCATCAGTATTGTCCGCGGATTTTTTTTTTTAAATTCAGAAATTTCGAATTTATGTCAGAAAATTCAAACAGTACTTCTCGCTTCTTTTTAATCAGGGAATATCTGTCAACAAATACAGAAAAAACTCTATTCCGAATTTCTGGTGTGCCTGTTCTGTATGTTTATTTTTTCAAATAAATCTGTACCCAAAGGGTTACCCCTACAGTGCATGAATTTTTCTTTTAGAATTGTGTTTTTTTATAATTATATTAAAAATTCGACACCAGAAATTTTAATATAGATTTTCAACTTTATTTGGTAGCATATTTATGTTATTTTTACAGGATTAATATTGCTGTATAAATATAGTGTTTGCAGAGAACTTGATTTATTTATTAAAAGTTAAACAGAAAGTGTTGCCAATTGGCTACACTAAGCACTGTAGGGTTAAGGGGCCTCCTAGTTGCATCCAACTTCACGAACCAGTTTATGGATTAATTCTTTTGCTATTATTTGAGGATTTTGTTAATAATATAGCCCTAGTTTTAAGACTACACGCAGAAGTTAAAAAATATTTATGGATATTAAAATAAATAAAATAGAAGGTAGTAAAATTTTTATAAAGTTAAATTTAAGTAAAAATAAAGATTCTGTTTGGATAAGTGAATAATAAATTAGATAAATTACGTTAGCGTTAATAAAGTATAATTGTAGTTATATAAAATTGTAAATTGATGATAGATAAAGTTGAAAAATAATGTTAACACTAGCTCAATTGGAAACAACCAGGGGCAGAGGAGTTAAAGTAAAAAAAGTCCTTCCGGCCTGTACCGGGAGGAAAAGGTAGCTTTCCTATATCTTCGTTTTAAAATTTTAGCTAATGTTACACGAAAACAGCAATTTAAAATGCAAAGAAAACGTTTACAAAAGATTCGTTAATACTGAATTTGAATAAGAAATTCGCCAAATTATTGAGCAATATTCAAATTGGCTTCATTTATGAAGACTTATTTTGGTCGCCAAATGTCGCCAAGTTTGGCGAGAATTTGGCGCTAACGGATATGAATATATAGTATTATGCGTATGATTGGGAAATTATTACAACAATGAAAATTTTTGTAATGTGTTCTTTTGCTGCAAAATGTCAGTCACCCTAGAATTTCAAACTGCTCTCTCTCAGCCATTTTTTAAGATAGAGGTAAAACAAAAAATGCTCTGGAATCCTTGTATCAAAGCCTAACATTTAATTTAAAATTAAATTTGAATTTTTAACTTTTTTGTATAATTAATTTAGTTTTAAATTTTTAAGTGGCCGCCATCTTGAAAAAAAATGGCGGACTAAGCTGGCCAACGAATTCGGTCGAGACATTGGTGAGATTAATACACACAATTAGTTTCATGATTTATAAATACGAGCGTTACCGTATGACATAGGTCAGATATATATATATATATGGATATATCTATATATATAAATCAACATTTGAACGGAGGGTGGTTTTGCGGACTGGGGGTCATGATCGGTGAAAATATATCGAAATTTTCAGGAACTGCTTTACTCCGAACGGCTGCAATAGGTAGCTTTATACTTTTAGGTAGCTTTCAATACTAAAAAGTATAAAGCTACCTATTGCAGCCGTTCGGAGGAAAGCAGTTCCGGAAAATTTCGATATATTTTCACCGATCATGACCCCCAGACCCCAAAACCACCCTCCGTTCAAATGTTGATTTATATATATAGATATATCCATATATATATTGTTATGAATTTTGTATATATCTGTAAATACTCCATTTGTTTAAATTTATTTTATTTTATTATTGTGAAAATTGCAGTATTATTAATGTATTTCCTATTGAGCATCATGTAATTCAATGCTAAAGGCCTCAGATGGTTTGCAAGGAAAACAACCTTACACCCTCATCTTTATAATGGAAGTCTATTGAAATATCGCCAAGGAATGGGTTTATCGCCAAGTTGGCGATGGTTTTGGCGACTTATTTTTGTCGCCAAATTTGGCGACGGATTTGGCGACTTTTTGTGCAACCACACCCCCCTTATACCTATACATTGGGATCCTTTCTTGCTTGGGTTCTCTATCGAAAGTTAAAGCACTTTCTGGTAATTTCTAGCATCTGAAGGCTCTGGAATAATCTGGAAAGATCTCTGAAACCTATATAAGGACCTCCATCAGTTCAGTTAGTTAGTTGTCTGTCAACTGCGATTGAATTCATACGAGAGGCTTTGCATTGAGAACTGTGTTTCTCGGATCGATTTTGTCGTTGATACGTCGTATTGAACGCATTGTTTCTGTGTGAAATTTTGCTTAGCTTTTATTGGATTTGAAGATTACTGAATATCTTGTAATTTTCAGAAGATATTTGTGATCGTATTGCACTGTTTATAGTGAATAAAGCCTTTTTGTTGTTCTTATATATTGGTATCAGTCCTTTCGAACCCCGAGCTCACAACATTTGGTGTCAGGAGTGGGGTTGAATGCCGATCACCAGAGCAATGGAGGGTCAACTGAAAGAATTATTGGAGAAATTAGCTGCGAACCTTGGCGAGTTGAAAGAAGAAATGAAGAAAGATATGTCAGCGATGGATGAGAAAATGACTGCGAACCAGGCTGAAATGAAGAAGGATATGTCAGCGATGGATGAGAAAATGACTGCGAACCAGGCTGAAATGAAGGAAATGTCGGAAGAAATGAAGAAGGAAATGTCGGAAGAAATGAAGAAGGAAATGTCAGCGATAGATGAGAAAATGACTGCGAACCAGGCTGAAATGAAGGAGATGTGATACCTGTGAGGATTGCGAACGTAAGTGAAAAATCTAGAACTATCCAGAAGGGTGAAGTGCTTGCAACCTGTGCTCCAGTTACCTGTGTTTGCAAAGACCCGAGCTTGACGTTATCGGAGCCGCCTACAAGTTTAACACCTGTAATTGGACGAAATGAAAATTTATCTTCTGAACAGAGACATGCCGCAGAAAGACTGTTCCAGGAATTTAAGGATGTGTTTTCACAAAACGAGAATGATATAGGTCGCACTTCTCTGACACGTCATAGAATTGATACTGCCGACCATCCACCGATTAAACAGCATCCAAGACGCTTGCCGTTCGCAAAACAAGAAGAGGTTTCTAAGCTCTTACAAGAGATGCAGAATAGTGACATCATCGAACCGTCATCAAGTCCGTGGGCCTCTCCCATCGTGTTGGTCCGAAAGAAAGATGGCTCCACAAGATTTTGTGTGGATTATCGTAAACTTAACGATATCACGAAGAAGGACAGCTATCCTCTACCAAGAATAGACGACACACTAGATACTCTTTCAGGACATAAATGGTTTTCCACACTTGATTTGAAGAGTGGATATTGGCAGGTAGAGATCCATCCTGATGACAAAGAGAAGACTGCATTTACTACTGGACAAGGACTTTGGCAATTTAAAGTTATGCCGTTCGGGCTCTGCAGTGCTCCAGCAACGTTCGAGCGCCTCATGGAGACAGTGTTAAAAGGCCTGACTTTTGAAGCTTGTCTCATCTACCTAGATGACGTCATCATTGGTGGCCGCACGTTTGAAGAACATCTTGGAAATATTCGAAAAGTGTTAACGAAGCTAAGAGCGGCGAATTTAAAGCTGAACCCTCTGAAATGCAAGTTCTTCCAACGCGAAGTAAATTATTTAGGACACATCATCTCAGCTGAAGGTGTTCGAACAGATCCTGAAAAAGTGTCTGCAGTAAAGAACTGGAAGCGTCCGGAAAATGTCCATCAGTTGCGAAGCTTTCTGGGACTATGCACTTATTACAGAAAGTTTGTCCAGGGGTTCTCCAACATCGCAAGACCATTGCATAGGCTCACTGAAAGCAAGCAGAAGTTTCTATGGACACGAGAATGCGAGAATTCCTTCCAGCGGCTGAAAGAAGCTCTCACATCCTCTCCAGTCCTTACCTATCCGCACCCCGAGAAACAGTTCATTGTGGACACGGATGCCAGTCATGAAAGTGTCGGCGCTGTACTTTCCCAAGAAATAGATGGCCAAGAACGAGTCGTAGCATACTGGAGCAAATGTTTATCGAAACCAGAGCGGAATTATTGCGTCACTCGTAAGGAGTTATTAGCTAAAGTGAAAGCCATAGAACACTTCCATCACTATCTCTATGGCAGGAAATTTCTCCTTCGTACTGATCACGCATCCCTAACATGGCTGATGAATTTTAAGAACCCAGAGGGCCAAGTAGCCAGATGGATACAACGGCTCCAGGAATACGACTTTGACATCAGGCATCGCAAAGGCTCATCGCATGGAAACGCCGATGCCCTATCAAGAAGACCGTGTCCCGAGAGCTGTCGCTATTGTTCCAGAGCGGAGAGCAAGTATAATCCCGAATATGTCATACGCCAGACGAAGACTTCACTATTGACGCCACCAGATCCCTGGAGTGATGAGAAGATTCGAGAAGATCAAATGGCAGACTCTGAGATCAAACCAATCTTGGAGTTATTAGAATCTTCTAGCACGAAGCCCAGTTGGAAAGACATCTCTACTTACAGTCTTACGACGAAGCAATATTGGGCTCTTTGGAACTCCCTCCACGTCAGGAATGGTGTCCTGTTCCGAAAATTCGAATCGGAAGATGGGAAGACATCTCGGTGGCAGTTGGTACTTCCTCGATCCCGAATACCAGTGGTCCTCAAGGAATTACATGGCAGTCCCACTGGTGGCCATTTTGGAGTCATGAAAACATTACATAGAGTTCGAGAGCGCTTCTTCTGGGGAAAAGCGAGAGCTGACGTCGAACGATGGTGCAAATCTTGCGATGCATGTGCAGCTCGAAAAGGACCAAAGAAACGTAGCCGAGGAAGACTACATCTCTACAATGTAGGAGCACCTTTCGAACGCATCGCCCTTGACATCCTAGGCCCTCTGCCAAGAAGTGCTGATGGCAACAAATACCTCCTTGTTGTCATGGGCTACTTCACGAAATGGCCTGAAGTTTATGCCATCCCTGATCAAGAAGCTTCTACGGTTGCGGATGCCTTGGTACACCAGTGGATATCAAGGTATGGAGTCCCCCTTCAAATGCATTCTGACCAGGGGAGAAATTTCATCTCTGCTGTGATTGAGGGTCTCTGTCAACTTCTCGGAATGGACAAAACTAGGACGACGCCTTTACATCCACAGTCGGATGGCATGGTTGAGAGGTTTAATCGTACCATCCTCAACAACCTCTCACTGCTAGTTTCAAGAAACCAACAAGACTGGGACCAAAAACTTCCCTTGTTTCTCCTCGCCTATCGCAGCGCCGTCCATGAAACGACCGGCTATTCCCCGTCTCAGATGCTTTTCGGTCGTGATCTTCGTCTACCTTGTGATCTGCTTTTTGGTCGCCCTCCAGATGCGCCTTCATCGCCAGAGGGATACGTGCAGAATCTCCAAGCAGGATTTGAAGACGTCCACAACTTGCCTCGAGAGCGGATCAATATACAGACGGAGAAGATGAAGACCAGGTACGACACGAAAGCCACGGGACATCAATTCAAAGAAGGTGGCAAGGTTTGGTTTTATAATCCGACTCGACGTAAAGGGCTTTCTCCCAAACTGCAATCGCACTGGGACGGTCCTTATACAGTCCTAAACAGACTGAACGATGTCGTAATTCGGATCCGAAAGTCACCAAGTTCGAAGCCTAGAGTCGTTCATTACGGCAGGCTGGCTCCATACTATGGCCATAGTACTTAGTTCATTGATTGTAAATAGTGTAATGTAAATAATGTAAATTAGTATGACCATGGTCTTGTATATAAGTTAATGTAATTATTTATTTTGCTTAGCATTATCATTATTAATGTTATTATTATTTAAATAAGTGTATAATTCAGCATTATGAATGTGTTTAATTGTTATTTTGCATGTTTGCTTTAAGTGTTTTGAATAGTATAGCATTTGTTGGCAACGGGTTTGCTTTCCGATCAAAGGTTGAACTGCCCGGGACGTGCAGTCCTTGAGAGGGGGGCAATGTTATGAATTTTGTATATATCTGTAAATATTCCATTTGTTTAAATTTATTTTATTTTATTATTGTGAAAATTGCAGTATTATTAATGTATTTCCTATTGAGCATCATGTAATTCAATGCTAAAGGCCTCAGATGGTTTGCAAGGAAAACAACCTTACACCCTCATCTTTATAATGGAAGTCTATTGAAATATCGCCAAGGAATGGGTTTATCGCCAAGTTGGCGATGGTTTTGGCGACTTATTTTTGTCGCCAAATTTGGCGATATATCGCCAAATGTCGCCAAGTTGGCGACGGATTTGGCGACTTTTTGTGCAACCACACCCCCCTTATACCTATACATTGGGATCCTTTCTTGCTTGGGTTCTCTATCGAAAGTTAAAGCACTTTCTGGTAATTTCTAGCATCTGAAGGCTCTGGAATAATCTGGAAAGATCTCTGAAACCTATATAAGGACCTCCATCAGTTCAGTTAGTTAGTTGTCTGTCAACTGCGATTGAATTCATACGAGAGGCTTTGCATTGAGAACTGTGTTTCTCGGATCGATTTTGTCGTTGATACGTCGTATTGAACGCATTGTTTCTGTGTGAAATTTTGCTTAGCTTTTATTGGATTTTAAGATTACTGAATATCTTGTAATTTTCAGAAGATATTTGTGATCGTATTGCACTGTTTATAGTGAATAAAGACTTTTTGTTGTTCTTATATATTGGCATCAGTCCTTTCGAACCCCGAGCTCACAACAATATATATATCTGACTTATGTCATACGATAACGCTCGTATTTATAAATCAATTTTGATGAAACTAATTGTGTGTATTAAGCTCACCAATGTCTCAACCGAGTTCGTTGGCCAGCTTGGTCCGCCATTTTGTTTCAAGATGGCGGCCATTTAAAAATTTAAAACTAAAATAAATATACAAAAAAATTAAAAATTCAAATTTATTTTTTAATAACGTGTTAGGCTTTGATACAAGGATTCCAGAGGATTTTTTGTTTTACCTCTATCTTAAAAAATGGCTGAGAGAGAGCAGTTTGAAATTCTAGGGTGACTGACATTTTGCAGCAAAAGAGCACATTACAAAAATTTTCATTGTTGTAATAATTTCCCAATCATACGCATAATACTATATATTCATATCCGTTAGCGCCAAATTCTCGCCAAACTTGGCGACATTTGGCGACCAAAATAAGTCTTCATAAATGAAGCCAATTTGAATATTGCTCAATAATTTGGCGAATTTCTTATTCAAATTCAGTATTAACGAATCTTTTGTAAACGTTTTCTTTGCATTTTAAATTGCTGTTTTCGTGTAACATTAGCTAAAATTTTAAAACGAAGATATAGGAAAGCTACCTTTTCCTCCCGGTACAGGCCGGAAGGACTTTTTTTACTTTAACTCCTCTGCCCCTGGTTGTTTCGAATTGAGCTAGTGTTAACATTATTTTTCAACTTTATCTATCATCAATTTACAATTTTATATAACTACAATTATACTTTATAGATATATCCATATATATATATATATATATATATATATATATCTGACTTATGTCATACGATAACGCTCGTATTTATAAATCGATTTTGATGAAACTAATTGTGTGTATTAAGCTCACCAATGTCTGAACCGAGTTCGTTGGCCAGCTTGGTCCGCCATTTTGTTTCAAGATGGCGGCCATTTAAAAATTTAAAACTAAAATAAATATACAAAAAAATTAAAAATTCAAATTTATTTTTTAATAACGTGTTAGACCTTGATACAAGGATTCCAGAGCATTTTTTGGTTTACTTTTATCTTAAAAAATGGCTGAGATAGAGCAGTTTGAAATTCTAAGGTGGCTGACATTTTGAAACAAAACAGCACATTAACGCGATTACTCGCAAATTATTTTCTTTCATTGTTGTAATAATTTCCCCAATCATACGCATAAAACTATATATTCATATCCGTTAGCGACGAAATTGGCGACATTGGCGACAAAATTGACGACATTTGGCGAAATATCGCCAAATTTGGCGACCAAATTAAGTCTTCATAAATGAAGCCAATTTGGATATTGTTCAATAATTTGGCGAATTTCTTATTGAAATTCAGTATTAACTAATCTTTTGTAAACGTTTCTTTGCATTTTAACTTGCTGTTTTCGTGTAACATTAGCTAAAATTTTAAAACGAAGATATAGGAAAGCTACCTTTTCCTCCCGGTACAGGCCGGAAGGACTTTTTTGTATTGAAAGCTACCTAATAGTTGGCGAAAACCACATGATAAAATCAAAGGCACTTTTTAGAGCAATTGTTTTTAATTATTTATACAGGGTTGCTACGTGTAAGGGAATTTTTCAGGGAAAGTACCAGTATTAGGTAGCTTTCAATAAAAAAAAGTATATAAAGCTACCTATTGCAGCCGTTCGGAGGAAAGCAATTCCGGAAAATTTCGATATATTTTCACCGATCATGACCCCCAGACCCCAAAACCACCCTCTGTTCAAATGTTGATTTATAGATATGTATATATATATATATATATATATATATATATATCTGAACTATGTCATACGATAACGCTCGTATTTTTAAATTAATTTTGATGAAACTAATTGTGTGTATTAAGCTCACCCATGCCTCAACCGAGTTCGTTGGCCAGCTTGATCCGCCATCTTGTTTCAAGATGGCGGACACTGAAAATATTTAAACTAAAATAAATATTAAAAAAAAGTTAAAAATTCAAATTTATTTTTTAATTAAGTGTTAGGTGTGTTTAATTAAGTTATTTGAAGAAAATCGGATAATTCTGCATGAAAAACTCATTTATCTAAATTAGGGGGGGGGTTATACCCTCTTTCCCCCTTTATACTTAACCAATGAAACCCCAAAACTATTGACAGAAGCACATTATCAAAATGAACCTATTTACAAAATTTGAAGAAAATCGGATAATTCTGCATGAATGAAAAACTCATTTATCTAAATTAGGGGGGGTTATCCCCCCTTTCCCCCTTTATACTTAACCAATGAACCCCCAAAACTATTAACAGAAGCACATTATCAAAATGAACCTATATACAAAATTTGAAGAAAATGGGATAATTCTGCATGAAAAACTCATTTATCTAAAGTATGGGGGGTTAGCCCCCCGTTTCCGCCCTTTATGCTTAACCAATGAACCTCCAAAACTAATCAGGGAAGCGCCTTATCACAAGGAACCTATAAACAAAATTTAAAGTAAAACGGTTAGTTCTATCAAGAGTTATCGCGTTACGTACTCTCATACATACATACGTACGTACGTACATACAGAACCGGCGGGCACATAAGCTCTCAGGCTTTGATAGCCTGTGAGCTAAAAAGCAACAATTAATTTATAAGTTTTATTGAACGCGATTTCTTGCAAATTGTTTTCTTTCATTGTTGTAATCATTTTCCCAATCATACGCATAAAACTATATATTCATATCCGTTAGTGCCAAATTCTCGCCAAACGTGGCGACAATTGGCGAAATATAGCCAAATTTGGCGACCAAAATAAGTTTTCATAAATGAAGCCAGCTTGGCTATAGCTCAATAATTTGGCGAATTTCTTATTCAAATTTAGTATTAACGAATCTTTTGTAAACGGTTTATTTGCATTCTATTGTTTTAACGGCTTGGCTGTTTTCGTGTAACATTAGCTGAAATTTTAAAACGATGATATAGGATAGCTACCTTTTCTTCACGGTACAGGCCTGAAGGACTTTTTTATTATAGAAAAACTCGCCTTAAAAAAAGGTGAAGTTCCGCTCGATTCAATTAGGCGAATTGTTCTATAAGAAATCACTGGTACTTTCGCTGAAAAATTCCCTGACCCGAAGCAACCCTGTATCTATAACATGACAAAACATGAAAAAGAAAGAATATATTTATGGGTTTGGTGAACGCTAGTCCATTTGGTATTTAATCAAGGAGTATTTAGGTCATTTTGTGCAGAGTTACAGCGCCTACAATACATAGTGTGGAAAGCGGCTACAATATAGTACTAAAAAATTGAATCCGATAAATGTAGAACGATGCTGAAAAGATAACGGGTCGATTGCAGTGACGTCTTCTACCAGTGGCGTAGACAGGGTGGACGTCCGAATGGTTTGGATACCACTAATTTTATAAAAATACTTTATGTTATGCAATCGGAGAATTTTCTGCAATATTGAAGGCGAAGAAAACTTTATAATATTACTGGTTTCCAGAGCATTTGGACCGTCCCCTCTCTGGCTACGCCACTGTCTGCTAGCTCTTTTCAACGCAAACATTGTATAAGAATCAAACTGAGAAAACATTTCAGATGGTGATAAATATTTTAAATTATTAAATTATACCCTATTTTCTTTGACTTGGATAGTGATTTTCATAAGGTTTGAAATTATGAATGATCATGGCCTAAAAACGTGATACACATTCTTTTGTGCCTGGTTGCAGTACTCGATACAAGACAGCAAACTAGAAACTATCCCTATTTAGCATACCAAAGCTTGAATCTCTGCTAGAAGAGTAGACAAGATTAATTTCCCGATATGATAAAAAACTAACTTCAAAATCATTTTCATCTGAAATATACAGATACAAGAAGGTTTTATTAACAGAAATTATGTTCATGTTGTCAATAGTGAAACGTTTACTTTTGCAAGAGGTAAATCTATTTTTAAAGCAAATGTCGCTGCGATCGCCCTATTATTGTACCGCATCGTTGCACGTTTATCGGCTGTAATTTTTTAGCACTTTTTAAAGCATTACCAGTTTGGCTTTTCTTAAATTCCGAAATTTCGCATTCACACCAAAAATTCCCTATAAGTTTCATTTCCTTACTTAATGGCAGATATTTGGTCAATTCTTAAAATAAAAATTCTCGTTTCAGAATTTCCGGTTTTAATTTGAAAATTTTGAATTAAAAAATGGTAAAACCATTTTCCACACTATATATTCTAGGCGCTGTAGTAGAGCTCCTAAACTACAGGCTGAATCATCCCAGACTTTTAATAATCCACGACCAAAAACCAAGCTAAAACCGTTTAGGTAACCGCTGTGGTGAAGGGCGAGTGACAGTGAGAGGGACGGCAAACTAATGCTAATCTGGGATACAACATGGCGCTTATGTTGGGCAACAAGATAGATATACGTCAACTTCTATTATAGGGGATTAGTTTTCGATGAATGGGCTCGAAAACGTCATAGTAAAGTAGTACCGCTACAGTTTCGTTAGGTAAATCACAGGTTTTCTCATAAAATGTTTTTGATAGGTTAATGATTATTTTCCTTTAAGTAGAGGTAGTAAGATCTCTTTTAATTGTTGAGTTTCGTAGGTAACGGGAAGTATCGCTGACAATCCTGAGATTTCTGTTGTGAATGCGGCTAACATTATCCAAAGTTTCTTTACAGGCAAAGCTCCAGACTTGACAAGCGTGAGTGATTATTGGTAGAATAACAGGAGTTATAAAGAAGTAATCTGTTATGGATAGAAATAGTTTTACGCTTTAGTTAACCCATTTGGGACCATGGATGCATTTATGCACCCTCAAAAAGAGCATACAGAATTTGTTTCAAACACCAGTAAAAAATAAAAGTAATATTTACTTTCTCTAATTAGAGCATTTTTGTGATAGTTTAAGTAAAGGTAGCTTTCTAAAAAAAGGTGGTGCTAACCAAATAAAATTTGTGTAAAAACCGCCGGTCCCGAAGGGGTTAAGGCTTAAGAGGCTTAAGAAGCAGCAGCGGCGAGTTTCCCCCTTATGAAACGAATGTGTTTATTCCATGTTAATTTTTTATCAAGGATGACCCAAAGTACTTTACGTCATTTGACCAAGGTATTTCAGTGTTATTAATGATAATTCACTTAGAATAGTTCATTTCTCTTGAAAAGTATACAACAGATGTTTTACTTTCGTTGATTTGTACGCGCCACATGTTAAACCAGTCCATGAAAGTTTCGATATGTGTCTGTAGGCACCGGTATAGTCTGTATAGTACAGTCTATATGGTTGGTCAGCTGAAGCATGTATGGATGTGTCGTCCGCAGTGTATGATAGGTATTGAGCGTGGGATGTCGTTAAAGATTAAATTAAACAACAAGTGCCCAAACACGCTCCTTTGAAAAATAGTTGCTATGATTAGGAATATAGCTGATAGAATGTTGTTTATGCGGACGCAGAAAGTGCTGTAGAACGAAAACTAAACTGCTTGGCATGAGAATTTTATTTTGTTGAATGTTGTACTGTAATTGGATCCTGATGACACGTTTGATAACTTTACTGAGATAAGGTAATAGAGAAATAGGTCTATAGTTTATTGGATCAGAGAGATTAGTACAGGGTTTAGGAATTGGAGATATTATTTGAAAATTTAATTTGCTTTTTTAGTGATATAAATAATACAATTAGGAGTAAGATTTTTGAGATCTGTATTAGAAATTTTGTCGTATCCAGGTGCCATACATTTTTAAAGTTTTTGATGATGTTATGAATGATTATGGGGTGAAAACCTGGAGGGGGGTGTTCATCAGTGGTCAAGAATCATTGAACAATTTCATGGACTTGAGTGATGTGGTTCTGGCTAGCGACGGTGTGATTTGGAGAAAATTGGTTTCCGTAAGAGCTGGCAAGGAGTTCTGCTTTCGCCTCATCAGTATAAGCTGTGATATTATATGCCGAAAGTGGGGGGATGGGGTATAGCTTTTATTAATTTTGCGTTTTATAAGACAAACATAGTTATTCTCGCTAGGAATGTTTTTTAGAAAATTGTTCCAACTTTTCTGTTTTTCGTTGTGAAAGCAATTTTTGATTTTATCGTTTAATCCATTAATAAGGGGTTTAACCCCTTAATGGTCGCGCCCGATAAGCGCAAGCTACTTTTTTAAAATTCAGATTGCTTGATTGCCCCATTTTTTTAAGCAGAAATATTCGGATTACTTAATGGCAGATAAAAGAATGCGCGCATAAGGCCAATTACCGTAATTTCCGGCGTATAATCCGCGGATCAAACAATTCGGTTTCCACCCAGAAATTTTATTCAAAAATTGAAGCCAAATATTTACAGTGATTTTGTAAGTAACACTTTATAAAATAAAATTTCTGGGTACAAACATAATTGTTTCATCTGCGGATTATATGCCGGAAATTACGGTACACTATTTTAAAAAAAACTAGTGAGAATCAAACAATCTGAATTTTAAAAAAAGTAGCCTACACTGCCAGTGAATGTATCGCGCGTGACGATTAAGGGGTTAAGGATGGGTCTCTATAATTTTGAAAAAGACGCCGGACACGATTTCGCTGTTTCATAGGTCTTAAATATAACGCGTAGGAACAAAAAAATTATTATTATTAAAATAATTAAAAGTAGCAAAATTTTGATCATCGTTAAGGGAGGGATTGAGTAAATAAGAACTCCAAAATATTTACAGAAGCAATTTTAAAAGAGCTCAATAATGTAACAGAGATGAGTAATAAAATTGTTATTTGCTGATTCTGTTTCTAGGATTTAAAGCAACTTTTATTTCTCAGCATGATTTTTGCCTGAGAAATGCTTTATTCAGACGTATTTGTAATGCAAATTCTTTCCACTCGTCAAAATATTTTTGATCGAAAAATTGTCATGATCAATTCATGAATGGTCGCTATTTTTCGCATGAAACAGCATTTTAAATGGTTCGAAAGAAAACATTTTGTGCCTCTCCACTTTTCATAATTTATTTACTTTAAAAGATACACGCATACAGATTTTTGAAATAATATTGTCGTAGTAAAGTGATAAAACGTCTAATTAGACTCCAATCAAGAGGGGTCGCATAAAATTTTAAAAACTGTAACTTTTGAAAATTAATGGGAGGATTGTGTCATTATAACAAACTTATTTCCTCCCATATTGTGAACACCTATTGAAATTTATCTTGCCTACCTATCTTAAACACATAAATAATTTAAGCGATTTTATCCTTTATGGGTCATCCTGTATTAAGCAGACTTGATTGTATTGACTCCGACGATCTGTATATGACAAAAGCTTACCAAAATATAGATCTTTATTAGACAACCTTCCAAAGAGAGGAACAACAGGATAAAGCCTTAAGCTTTCCTAAGTGAAAAAAAAATTTAATAAACATATGTAGTAATTACATGCAGTATATACGAGGTGGAGTGCCAACATAGTGAAAAAGTACCCAAGCTGGAACTCAAACCCTGGTCATCAGTATAACACATTGACGTTCTACCAACTGAACCACTTGGGAACGATACTCAGGCAGGAACTTTCTCACTACAACATGTTGGCAAGGCTACAAATGCAGCACAAGATGGAATATTTTACGTGAGCCATCAACCCTGGGGCAAACACGAAACCAAAGAAAATAATGTTTGGTTGGTGGAACGTCAATGCGCTATACTGATGACCCGGGTTCGAGTCCTAGCTTGGTTACTTTTTCGTGCGTGTGCAAATTTACAGTCAATTCCAATGGTTATTTTTGAAAAATTAGCGAAATTTCAATTTACCAAATCACTATCGAGTTGCTTTCGCTTTAAAGCAGGGGTTCCGACCTAAGGTTTATCCTATATACGGTTTACACACATCTTAGAATTCTCAAGGAGTCTGGCACCATTATTTCCGATAAAAACACTTTCTATTTAATATTTCAGTCAAGCAATTTGCAACCACGTTTTTCATTAAAAGAGTTTGTAACATTTTTCTTTCAAAAATATATTTCAACATAACTTTATAAATACAATGAAACCATACATCTTCTTCTTTATCCCATAAAAAGTTTTATTGTTCCCTGGAAACATACCTCAGTGTGAAACAAGTGTTACATGGTCTGCATTTTTATCTTCAAAAAATTGCCTGAAGAGACTGTCGTATGGTCATATAATAAAATCACTAATCATCATTAAAATACAGATTCAAATGCTTAAGTGTTAAAAGTGGAACACTAAAAGGCTTATAAAAACCTTGACATGTTTCGAACGCACAAACGGCGCCATTATCAAGATCTACACGATAAACACATTATTCTCTCAAATTGTTTTTGAAAATAAACTTGAAAAACATAAATTACGTGATCATATGTGTAACAAAAACATGTGCTTAAAAATAGTCAAATGTAAACGTGAAAATTAATACAGGGTCATTCATAATTCCCTCCGGGGTTTCGAAACGTTATAGTAAAAAAACGAAGACGTATATGAAAAAAAGAAACATATGAAATTATTCCGAAACTATTCAAGTTTTACTTACATACATTACAGGTGTTCTATGTGTGAACCCTTGGTTACACGGCATACATCCATGCGATAGTCCAGTTCCTGCCATACTCCGTTTCTTTAAATTTCCGGTACCACACATGAATTGTTTTGTCAGTTGGTCCCTGTTTTCGATATTTATTACGAAAGGCCCGTTGAACTAACACCACTGATTCAGATTTAAAGAAACGGAGTATGGCAGGAACTGGACTATCGCATGGATGTATGCCGTGTGACCAAGGGTTCACACATAGAACACCTGTAATGTATGTAAGTAAAACTTGAATAGTTTCGGAATAATTTCATATGTTTCTTTTTTTCATATTCGTCTTCGTTTTTTTACTATAACGTTTCGAAACCCCGGAGGGAATTATGAATGACCCTGTATTTTAGTAACTCATTAAGAACTCGTGGATTATTTTAAACATAGTAAGATTTCATTATTAGTAACACAAGACAAAAGATCAAGAAGCATTTCCGGATCTTTATTTTTGTCAGTTTTAAATACCCATATAGATTTCCCATTATAACACAAAAGTATAGTCTGATTTTTAAATTTACTGTGTATGTCCTGATACATATTTATTTACTGTGTATGAAGCCTACAGTAGAGCCAGAATAAATTTATTACACTGGTTTACAAATTTAAACATTTTTTATATACTTTTGATGAAACACCTATTTTCTTATTATACTACCTCTTACTAATGAAAGGCGGTATTTGAAAAAAATTTATCACGTCACATTTTTAAAATTTTTACTTTTTTCAATATTTACATTTTAAATTTTATAATATATCTATCACGTCACATTCAACCTAACTGCATTGTCAATTGGGATTCTATATTCTGTTTTCTTGTGTTTTTGTGAACTAAAGTGGTTTTGTTTTTGATAAAATGTCTAATTGAGTGTGTAAATTAAATTCTGATCGTTTTTGTTACGTTTGTGGACAATTTATATTCGCAAAAAAGGAAGACCGATATCGGAATGTTCTAAAACAGCATATGTGCATTATTTTGGATTCTCAGTGATTAATCAAGATAAAAAGTGGGTCCCACATGTTTTTTGTGAAAGCTGTAGGCTTACTCTTATATGCTGAGCCTCGAGAGAAAAAAAAAAGTAACTTCAATTTGGATCACCAATGCTGTGGAGAGAACCTTCAAATCACGAAAATGATTGTTATTTTTGTTTAACGAAAACTGCAGGCTTTAATTAAAAAAATAAACATAAAATTCAATACCCTGACATTCAATCAGTCTCAAAACCGATATCACATTCGGAAACTGTGTCAAATCTCGTATGTCCAGGTATGCCAAGTGCGAGTAGCCAAGAAAGTGATGATATGTTTATGGAGGATGAAAATGATGACGAATTCGTAATCGAAGATGATAAAACGACACATTTAATAAATCAAAATGAGTTGAACGAGAACCTTGTGCGAGACTTGCAACTATCTAGATCTAAAGCACAGATTCTTGCCTCTCGTCTACAACAGTGGAACTTATTGACACCAAATATCAAATTCACTTATTACCGAAATTGAAGTCAAATTTTCAGCAGTTATTTCCCCAAAAAGGATGGTCGTCCATGGATTCTTAGGAAATCATAAATATGAAAATTATGAAAAACATATTGCTGTTTTATTAAAAAACTATCATGCAGTGAGTGTGAACATGTATCTGAAGGTACATTTTCTCCATTTACACCCGGATTATTTTCCTGAAATCTTGGTCGCCGTGAGTGACGAGCAGAGCGAATGTTTTCACCAAGACCTTAAACTTTTTGAAGACAGACACAAAGGTTTTTGGGACGAAAGTATGTTAAGGAACTACTGTTAGTCTATTTTAAGAGAAAAAGATCAAGAAAATTATAAAATAAAGAGTGAAATCAATCATTTCTAATTTTTTATTTTTATATTTCATGTTATTATTATTTTTAAGTAATTAATAAATATTTTTTAAACTAGACGTGACAGATTTTTTTCGATAATTTTCCCGTACTCAGTGCACTAAAATCTATAAAAAATACACATTTCGGCGAAAGTATATAAACCGTGTGAACCAGTGTTATTTATCAATCTCCTTTTCTAATGTGCATTTGGCATTTATATATTTTATAAGGTATGTAATCTGAAGTGTAAAAGTTTTATGATATGACCATATAAGAGAATGGATGAAAACATAACTTTTATTCAATAAAAAATCGAAAATAAATAGTATGAAAATTTGTAAAATACGATTAATACCGGAAAAAGTATAAAATGTTTTAATTAAATATTGTTGTCTAAAAAAAAAATGACCTTTTTATATAATTATTCTGGTGTCGAGTATATTTTCAACTTTTTCATGGAATTATATATATTCTATTTGAAAATTCTGTACAAAACCTTTTTTTTTAAATGTTATTTTAGAATTTTTTAAATTGTTGTGCCTGTTATTTCTAGTCTGTAATTTTACTTTTCAAAAGTAAGACAGAAAAAACTGACGGAGAATAGTTATTAAAAAATTGGAATTGCTCCCCTAAAAAATGAAAATGCCCCTTTGTGGGGCATAGGCCCACTTTGGGAATCGCTGGTGTAAAGGGACCATTTTCTGCTTCCGATCAATCACATAGATAAACATGGAAAACGCAACAAGAAACTTATGTAAGACATGCTTTTAAATACAGAAATTTAAATACTAAATTTTACAATTATTTTATATAAAGTTATGAAACTTTTGTTTAATTTATATTTCAAGTGCTTTTATAATTTTAATGGTGTGAACTTGAAAGTTTTCCTTTTGCGATATTAATTTAATATTTCTATATTTATGGATTCAGCCTTAATTTTTTTCTTTTATAACTATATAAAGATTTAATAAAAAAAGTATATGATCTATGCATTTCTCCTAGCTGCCTTGATCCAAGGAATTCAAATGTGGTATACAAATAGAGTGATACCATTTGAAAAATTCAATTATCATAATTTTTAATATGTAGACGTTCTTATTTCAAAAATCGTACTCGTATTCTGAAAAAAAAATACATTATTCGGCTCTAATAACGCATTTGGTGTGATGTCATCGTAAAGGGTTTGCGAATAAAAGTAGGGATATCAATTTTCTTTACTGACTGAACATATAAAAGGTTAATTTTCAATACGTCTAAAAGGTATAAAAATACATTTTGACACAGTTGAACGCAATAGTAAAAATTAAGAAATATCTCATGATGCTAATTCAAGTAATTTTATTAGCTTGATGCAAAAAACAATCATATTTAATTTGTATGTGAAATGAATACGTGATACGGAAATAAATCAATATAATTGATTCCACACCACAATGGTTTCTTGTCACAAAAGGATTGCTTTTATCATTAAAGACGTTGTTCCAGGGATTGGAAGGAATTAGCAAATCTGTCGTTTCTATCTTTTTTTAAAAAAAAAAAAAAAAAAAAAGTGTTTATAATGAAAGCAAGATTAGCGCTGGCATTTTTGTCTCCTTTTTACATTCAGAAATTCCGAATAGGAAATTTTGTTTTAGTCAATGACAGATATTTTGTGATTACATACTAATCTTCTTTCGCAATTTCTGGTATTAATTTGGGATTTCTAAATAAAGAAGGGGGTCAAACTGGCAACAATGGTTCAGATACAAATTATCTGATATCTCTTTCGTTTAACATCTGTTTTATCATAAAATTAGAATATGATTATGATAATAAAATTATTAGAATACAATTTCGTGTGAATATTACTCATATTGTATCCATTGGACAGCGAGTAGCATTGCATCAAGATTAATTGAGAAACAACGGAAATTTTGTCATAAAATGTTAAAAATTAATGCATAATATCTCCGGGATTATCATTCTAATTAAAGTGTAGCCTAGGGACTGATTACCGACGGGGTAAACTTCCACCAGTAAAAACAAACAAAAAGTTTTGCCTTATTTTTGACAGAATGTCTGCATGAATACAGCATTTGAATAAACCGAATATTTATATTTAAATCTACAGCAAACTACTGTCTAAATTTCATGATCCTGATTTTAGTCGTTTCAGCTGGTCGTTGATGAGTCAGTTAGTCAGTCAGTCAGATGTTCTATCTGTATATTAATACTAATAAACTTTAAGAAAATAAAGTTGTTTTATACTTTTCTAAACATATACGTTTCTTTGGAAAAAATAATATTACACAAAAATGGTTATGGTAAAAAGAAAAGAAGCATAATTAATTGTGATGCATACTACATGTTTATTTTTAAAAAACAAACATTGCTTAAAATAGGGGATGTAATGCTGCATTTTGCATATGAAAAAAGAAAACAATCGTGAAAATATCCCTTGAGCATTCTGCGGATGACTGTCTTTAGTTTCAGATACATAAGATAATCAACATATGAAAAATAAGTAGGGAATTGAATAAATGAAAATTATATTACATAAATAGGAGAAAACGAAGCATTATCTTTTAATAAACCTATATTTACAAAGGAAAGAAATTTCCTTCAAATGACAAAACTTCACAGTAATCATCAATTAAATTACTAAAGAAACAAGTTAAAACGCCCAATTTTTAAAAAATTGCAATGTAAATTGCATTGCTTTCTTGCAATGTAAAAAGTGTAATAAAACAATAAAATTAATTTTCGGGGTTCTTACGTATTTACCTCACTTTTTTTATAGAATGTTTCTATTTAAAATTTAAATAGCCCAAATTGTAGACGCCTCCTTTAAATGCAGGATTTCTAATACTTTTCTGCATTTAAATAAGGCGAAAAATTGTGTTAAAAATTTTTGTTAAATCGTACGAATCCTGATTTTAAACAGCTTTTTATATTGTTGTACTTTTATTTCTACATCACTTGAAGCATAACCATATTTTCGTTGTAAAATATATAGTTAAACTTGGAATTTTACTATATTTGTAAACTTATTTCATACGATATATATATATATATATAAAGTTCACTATTACAGAAAAAAATATATAAATTTAACTATGTGTTTTATTACGAAAATATTGTTATGATTCATGTAATGTAAAAAAAAATTACATATATATAACTATGTAGAAAATTCTTAAAATTATTTATATGTATTTTGTTATATTCTTATGCATTGTAAAGAAGCAAGTGAAATGTCTTAAAACAGTGTGTATTTACTCGTTTATTTCATAAGAGCCCTTGTGATATAAACAAGTAAATGCTCCTATTTCATAAAATCTGAGACCGTGTTTGCTTCCAGATTCCTATTGATAGTTTATTTTTGGTAAGTTGTTCCCCCGCACTTTTCTTCTCTTGCTTGTGCCTGTCAGTGTATAAAAGAGAGAAAATTCACCTTAATAATGCATTCCACGTAAGACAAATCACGAAAATCTTCATAGTCTGTAATTTCACCGGCAACTGATTTAATTTCTTCATAAGCGTTTTCTTGTATATCTTGATGCCAACCAAGCAACCATAATGTCCACATTAATGAGTAAGATGCCGTATCGTACCCCTAAGAAAAATAATAAAATATTTTATAATATAATTTGCACAATACGCAAAATGATAAACGAAAATAGATTGTGGGATATAAATTCAAGTCTATTAATACCAGAAAAGTCATACTATATTTTAAATTTATAAAATGGTCTTATTAATTTCATTTATATCGGTATTTTGTCATAAAATATTCTGTTCAGTCGGTCACAAAAGAAAAGGAACCCTCATACTGTATTCCCTCCACAAAGACGCAGGCAAAAGTGAAAATAGCTTTTCAACTGGTAATTATATCTTCGCTACCATGTCAAATTATTGAATACGAAATAATGCATTTTTCATTACTTTTACAAATGTGCCGATTGTCATCACTAAATTTTATTAGACTTCATTGCCAATTAAAAATTCTAATACAACTTCAGTCAGAACAGGGTTTTCAGTTTGGCATTCTTCTTTATTGAGAGATGCCGAATTCATACCGGAAATTCTTGATCACGAAATCTCTGTCATTAAACAAAGCATAAATTTCTATTTGAAATTTCTGGTATGGATTCGAAATATCTGAATAAAAAGAGGAGGCTAAATTGGCAACACTACTGGAAAATACTATTAAAATTTAGTGAAGAATATCGTCCCATTTTTAAAAGTAATGATAAATGCATTTTTTCGCATTCGATAGTTTGACATGGTAGCGACGATATTTTCTCTAAATGTATGCTAACGAAACAAACTTAGGGGGCCGTCTTCACATTGAATTTGTAACAAACTTTAAAATTTTCCATACGGACACCTAATTTTGACATCAAATTAAAATTTTTTTGGTAAATGTTACCTTCTGATACAAAACTGGAAGTCATTCAATGAAGCAGTTTAGCAATTATACAGATATGTGAATCTTTGAACTCCTAATGTTAAATTAAATTTTATTAATTGCAAAAGAAATTTATATGCGGGTAGTTTCTTAAGCATAATTGAAAATTTTTAACCGAATGAGGTGAAAACGATTACTGTTAATTTTACATAACATATATTTTTAAATGTTAATTTTATAATATAGAAATTATGAATAACGGAAAAATTCTGGTGACACAGTTGGCTTCAATACTGTGTGATTTCACGAAAATATAGCTTAGATTTGGAAGATTTATTTACATTTTAGCCTGGAATTTAGAATTGTTCGTGACTTGATGGGAAATGAAGAAATGAGAACGGGAAACGTTAAATCAATATCAATGGAAAAAATTGAGTCAATTGACGGTTTATTTTTACAGTGTGACTTTTCAGCATTGTCCGGCACTAAAAAAAGCCTTTCCATATTAGCTCCCCACAACGATGAAATTAGGTTTTAGCAGCATTCTCTAGAGAATTTTATTATATGACTCTTTGTTCAAAAGTCGTCGCTGTCTTATCAACACTGGTTACCGCAGGAGTAATTTTGCATCAGTTTTTTGTAATATAAATGTGTACCTTTTTAAAGAGAGAAATTCTGCGTTTATATAAGATGAAAATTTGTACATTAAAATTGCTGGTGGAAGTTTACCCCGGCGGTAATCGTGCCGTAATTAATCAAACATGCCAGCCAGACTTATGAAAGCTCACAGGAATTTATTTTACTATTAGGTAGCTTTCAATACAAAAATGTATAAAGCTACCTATTGCAGCCGTTCGGAGGAAAGCAGTTCCGGAAAATTTCGATATATTTTCACCGATCATGACCCCCAGACCCCAAAACCACCCTCCGTTCAAATGTTGATTTATATATATAGATATATCCATATATATATATATATATATATATATATATATATATATATATCTGACCTATGTCATACGATAACGCTCGTATTTATAAATCTATTTTAATGAAACTAATTGTGTGTATTAAGGTCACCAATGTCTCGACCGAGTTCGTTGGCCAGCTTGGTCCGCCATTTTGTTTCAAGTTGGCGGCCATTTAAAAATTTAAAACTAAAATAAATATACAAAAAAAATAAAAATTCAAATTTATTTTTTAATTACGTGTTAGGCCTTGATACAAGGATTCCAGAGCATTTTTTGGTTTACCTCTATCTTAAAAAATGGCTGAGATAGAGCAGTTTGAAATTCTAGGGTGGCTGACATTTTAAAACAAAACAGCACATTAATGCGATTACTCGCAAATTATTTTCTTTCATTGTTGTAATAATTTTCCCATTCATACGCATAAAACTATATATTCATATACGTTAGCGCCTAATTCTCGCCAAAATTGGCGACCATTTGGCGACCAAAATAAGTCTTTATAAATGAAGCCAATTTGGCTATTGCTCAATAATTTGGCGAAATTCTTATTCAAATTCAGTATTAACGAATCATTTGTAAACGTTTCTTTGCATTTTAACTTGCTGTTTTCGTGTAACATTAGCTAAAATTTTAAAACGAAGATATAGGAAAGCTACCTTTTCCTCCCGGTACAGGCCGGAAGGACTTTTTTTACTTTCAAAATATTTTGTGAAAATAATATTTCGCATGAAAAACATCCTGCATAGAAGGAAATATAATACCGAAAGCTTCAAAAGTACTACTATAAACATATAGTGGAGATAGAACACATGTGGACAAGCACAAACCACCATAAAATGCATGATCATAATTCAAGCGGCGAACAGGGCAGTTTGTGAGTTTGACAAATAACGTAATTTCAATTATGGTAATGTTATATTGTAAATTCTTGCAATTGGTTACTAAAATGTATTTTATGTAATACTATAAACAAAAAGAAAAAAAAAAGAGAACATTAAACCTAAATTTACAAAACCTAACGACTAAAATAATAACAAACAAAATAAAAATTTTATTTAGATTTAGCCCTTCTTTGCATGAGTTTTTCTTTTACAATTGTGTTTTTTTATACATATATTAAATATTAGACACCAGAAATTTTAAGATAGATTTTTAACTTTATTCAGCAACATAGTTCACGGGAAATTTACTGCATTGATATTTCTATATAAATATAGTGGTGGAGAAGAAATTGATTTATTTATTTAAAGTTAAATAAAAAGTGATGGAAATTTACATCACTATGCAATTAAGGGTTAACTGAAGAGTCTCGAATTGAGTGGATTGAGTATAATATTTCACTCTTATTCGTTGAAGAATCGTTAACATAACTGATAGTCTGTATAACTTTCATTTCCAAAACTGTTTCCGGAAGATTTGGCATACTTTTAGGGCCACTCCTCTTAAGGCAATATGACTCAATAATTTGAAGCCTAATTTTATATCCCACCCCCTATCCTCCTTGAATAGAGTTGATTGAGAAAAATGAAAATTCCTGTCAATTTCCTGATATTTTCCTTGCAATTATATTAACATTAAGAAATATTACACATAAGCAAAATTAGCAATCATCAACTCGATCTTGTGTAGTAAACAGCTTTTCTCTGTATAGTCAGAACGCGTTCTAAAGATCTTCATCGAATAGACTCTATTGACTATCAACGGGGCAAATTTTCACCATTAAATTTTAATAGAAATTTTTGCGTAATTGAAACGTCCTATTAATGCAAAATTATTGTCATAAATAACGAAGAATATTCTATTCCTTTTCACTGGTGAAAGTTTGCCGCGTTGTTAATCAGGAACTGCGTCACCGTATGAATTGTTACCATACATTGTATGGTAATTTATACTTCTCCACTAAACAGGTGTACATGTTATACTATTATGATAAAAAAGTTCAGAGACGACTTTCATATCTAATACGGCTTATTCATATCGTCGCTACCAACAATTTGAAGCCTAATTTTATATCCCAACCCTCACCCTCCTTGAACAGTGTTGATCGAGAAATATGAAAATTTCTTTTAATTTAATGATATTTTTCTTGCAATTCTCATTCATATTAACATTAAGAAATATTACACATAAGCAAAATTAGCAATCACCTACTCGATCTTGTGTAGTAAACAGTTTTTTTTCTGTATAATCAGAACGCGTTCTCCAGCTCTTCATCGAAGAGCCTGACTACCAACAGGGCAAATTCCCACCATTAAATTTTAATGGAATGTTTTGCGTTATTGAAATGCCCTATTAATGAAAAATTATTTTATTATTACTATTAATTTCCTATCTGATATGGCTTATTCATATCGTCGCTACCATGTCAAACTATCGAATATGTAAAAATGCATTTTTCATTACTTTTAAAAATAGGTCGATTGTCAAAACTAAATTTTAATATTATTCTTCAACAGCCTTACCTCATTTTTTATTCAGGAGTTTCGAATCCATACCTGAAATTTCAAATAGAAATTTTCGCTTTATTTAGTGACAGACATTTGGTGATTGCTTAAAGTAAAAAAAAATCTCTCAAAATTACCGGCATGAATTCGGCATCTTTAACCCCTTAACTGTGTAGCCCGAACTCAGTTCGGGCAAAAACAGTTTGCTTGTTTTGTTACTAAAAGCTTTTGCACACCAGTAATTATTTAACGCAACCTTCACTTTATTAATCGGCAGACCATTTTCGATTACACAAAGCAAATATTTTAGTACGGAAAAAGTGGTGTATCGTGCCTATTTTCAGTTTATGGTGTCAAAATACCTCCCACAGTTAAGGGGTTAAATAAATAAAAAAAAGGCCAAACTGGCAACCCTGTTCGCAGATATTTTATGAATATTCTTACTAGGCGAAGTATTCTAATAAAAGTTAGTGGTGACAATCGGCCCATTTTTAAAAGTAATGAAAAATGCATTTTTTCACATTCGATACTTTGACATGGTAGCGACGATATCATGTGCTACTTACAACCATCTTCAAAGTACTTTCCTTCTGCAGCTATGTATTTTCGTCAGCACGAGTACAGTTACTGAAATTTTTACGAAATATTTTAGACGAGATTATCTCTATTGCGGTAGTCGCAACTCTATTGCGGTAGTTCCTCAACCTTTGCGTCCTTTGAAAACACTTTAGTAGTATGTAGCTCTCTTACCGTACACCTGCTGCAACATCGATCTGCAATGTTTCCGTCTGCGATTTCCCTAAAGTATGGCAGGAATCTGATATTCTCAGGTTGTTCTCCAAGTGTTATTTCTACTTTCGACTAGAATTCACCACTCAACTGAACCACTACCATTACGGCAGACTTCAGTATAGGTCGAGTAAGCTCTTGTTTGTTAGGGCGATGGTTCAGGACGGAGTTCATAACGTCAGATCACATGATCGCTGCCGACTCGATGCGTTGAGAAAGCCCTCCTAGAGGAACAAATAAGAACTTTCTCAACCAATTGGGTCGGCATTAAATTACGCGATCTGACGTCATAAACTAAGTCCTTAAGTGGGAGAAACAAACAAGAGCTTTCTTGGCTGGTACTGAAGTCGGTCGTGCACTAACACATATTGTCTGGGAAATCTCTGAACTTCCTCACTATATCTCATGACGCATGTCTCTCTATGCCACAGTAACATAGTTCCTCTCTCAATCAATACGGGTAGGAGATATCAGCACAATCTCCGTTCTTTTTTATCTCAGTGGTACATGAAACATCTTGTACATATACAAATACATATAAATAATCGTGCATAGAAAATCCGACTTACAGCTGTGATAAGGGTAACAACATCTGTTTCAACATCTTTCAGACTAAAGGAAGGATCTTTTAAATGCTCTTCCAGTAAGACATCTGCAAAAGATTTTTTGTGCTGTTCATAAACATCTGGATTTCTGTTCTTACAACGCAAATCGTGCGATTCTTTCAGTTCTTCAACAATCTGAAATATTTATTCCCATAATTAATTATCGAAAAAGCCAAGAAAATGGCTTGTTTTTATAAATAAATAGAAAGAAATTTTGTCAAATCTGAATGCACATCATAATTGATGAGACTGTCCTGCTAAAAGAGGGTTCGCCAAACTTTTTTTACCTTCTACCCTTTCAAGAAATCTCATGTGTTTATTGGCCCGCACTAATTTATTATTTCCTATTTATAACAAGAAAAAAATACTTGTATGTAATTTTCATGTAACTTATTATTTATATTTCCCATATAAAATAATGTTTTATGCAATAATACACTATAATTTTTTTTATCAACATTAAAAATAAAGGAAATTTTACTCAAATTTTATAAAAATATTTTACACCAGCAGTTTTATTTAAAGCTATTTAACTAGTTTATTTTACTTTATCTACGTATATTTTATGTTATTTATTTTGTGAAAAAAATTCTGGTTTGAGTCGCAATATTTTCATTTTGCACCGATCTATTGACAATGTGATAGATACGTTTAGAGATTCCTCATAAGATTATGAATTTTGTGTTCAATATTTGTGAGTTGAAAGTTGAATCCCGAAAAATTTAATATCTCAAAATTTTTTAACACTTTCCAACACAGTTTAAAATTGTTTATGAATTCGGTTGGTCTGTCCGCCGTATGTATGCCGTATGTCTGTCTCTCCTACTCACGTAAATAAACTCGAATTGCCATGCAATTGTTATATGTTATTGAGGTTTACTGTGGCTTACTCCGTATTGAAGTGAGTAGCATTTATAGTTCATTTACAGGGACACTTAAAAGAATGCCGTTACATTGCGGTGTATGTGCAAAAATTGTTTGCGGTGTACTTTAACAATGTTACACTATTTCAAACATATTTAAATTGATTTATATCACTCAGGCGACATGCAAGAAGCTTACTGAAGAATATGGTATACATAGGATTTATCATTCATTTCCAGGAGTACTAAAAAAATTCCTTTACGTCACGGTCTATGGGGAAAATCGTTTGCGGTGTACATTAACAATGTTACACTACCTAAAACCTATTGAAATTGATATATATCACTGAGGTGCATTACAAGAGGCTTACTATAGAATATGGTGCACATATTATCCATCATTTATTTACAGGGACACACAAAATAATTGGGTTACAGTACTGTCTATGAATAATTATTAAATAACCAGAGGGCCCTGAAGACACCCACCCGGGACTCCCACCGCAAAGTATAAGGAGTTAATGTCCCGGGGGAAAAAAACCCCACTAGCACCCAGAGAAAACACTGCCGCATTGACAATCCTAGCAAATACGGACAATAATTTAAACATAATGCACATCTTCAACATATTACAGAATGTTACTGGCACATGCCAATAAAAACAAAGACTACAATAAATAAGAAATGGTTAAAAAAAATAATTACCTTAACTAAAGAATAACACTAAAAATTCAAAAAAGTAAACAACTTTATAGTCAATACTGGTTACAAATGACTGTTTAACCTACAATAAAACCTACTTAATAACCCATATAACCCACACTATTATTATCATTATTAATATTATTATTATTTTTATATATTCAACTAAACATAGACTAAAATGTATAATACACATAACTGAAGTGTTGCCAAAAAAAGTCCAGCCACCCAAATTACTGTATTTCGAAAAGTTCTTCCGAACTCTCCAAATCATAACATGAAAGTCACTGCTTCAAAGTTCCAAGCTGCAACATATAAGGAAACTGTTCAGATGCACATCCATAAAAGCCATTGCAAAACCACTGGATTATGTTATTACAAGCAGATTCAACACAACTGTAGACACAAAGTTCTTCTACTTCCACCCTGAAAGAATCCGCAAGGAAACATAGCACTGTTAGGTTATGTTCTAAAACTTATATCTTATGAACGAAAATCTTTCATTTAATGCATTGTAGATATCACATAAGTCTCTGTAATTACTGGTTGAAAACAGAATATTTTTCATATTCTTTCTTAATGTACTGTTGGAATTAAATCTAAATGATTTTGGCATCAGTGGACATCTACCAAATAAGTAGTGTATAACATTCCCTCTCTCCCCACAGTCACACAAATCATTAGCCCTTTTACCAATCTTAAATAAGTGAGATGGGAAACTCCCATGGCCAGTACAGAAATATTGAACGACCTGACTGTGACAAACAAACTCCACACTGACTTTATTAAAAATTGTATATGTATCTCTACCCACTGTAGAATTCTTTCATTGATTTTGCCATATTTCCAAGATATTACTTAAACAGATTCGCTTCAACAATGACACAGGGAATGGCAAAATTATTTCTTCATCAAAAATATTATTTTCTATAACACTCTTTGCCAAACCGTCAGCTCTTTCATTTCCTTCCAGACCAACATGAGCCTTTATCCATCCAATTCTTAACTCTTTCTTCTTATGTCTATCCATGCTCAGAAAAATCTGATGTATTATTTCATTTGTCGGAAATGCATTCTGTATAGACTTGACTGAAGAAAAGCTATCAGTATATAAAATTACTATATTAAAACTCGATGATAAAAACCACTTTACTGCCATCAAGATAGCACTTAATTCAGCCTGATAAATTGTATTGAATTTATGCAACAAAATCCTGTAATCATAAATAAACCGATTGTTATAAAATACCGTGAAAGCCGAAGCAGTACCTTCCTCCATCTTTGAACCATCTGTGTACACAATAGGATAATTTGAAGCTGGGACAGTATCTGTTATTGACTTTATAATTTTAATATTACTCTGTAGATAATAATTAGAATAATCAAAAGTGTAAATTTTTTGTTCAATTTTCTTACTTTCAAGAACCACATCACGGTAACATATTGTTTTTTCTCCTTTCATTACTTGATATTTTTCAAAATAATTACTTAATTTTATGTAGATTGGGGGAACACCGGCCAAAACACAAAGAGCCTCAGTGGACGTATTTCTATAAGCTCTAATTACGGAAAAGAGACCAGCTCTTTGACATGAACTCAAACGACGTATACTATGAGATTTTAAATCTGGGAACCAAGCTTCCCAACCATATATAATCTGCTTTTCAATGACGCTAGTGTACCAAATTTTTCTTAAATCTGTCCCTAGACCTTTTTCTCTGCATCCTGTACGTGTAATATTAATTGCCGAGTTGCTAATTTTTTCTCTTATATATTCAAAATGGTCACTCCAATTGAAACGTGTATCAAGAACAAAACCCAAATACTCCACAGAGTCCGTAACGGGAATAGTATTCTGCCCCAATTTAAAAATGGGGCGTCTGTTTGGCAATGTAAAACGACCCAGAAGCATTGATACAGTCTTGCCAGGACTCAATGTAAGTAACAGAGTATCACAAATATTTTTTAATTCAGAAATTGCATTATTTAAATTATGCTTCAAAGATCGACGACTGTCAGCACCTTCGAGAACAACAAAATCATCAGCGCACGAAACAATGTATTTTTCATTAAACTTATATCTTTTAATTATCTGATTCGCAACTATTAACCACAACAAAGGGCCGATACATGATCCCTGAGGGCAACCCTTCGAAAGAGTAAACCAAGCCATTCCCTCTGCAAGCATAAGGCCGATCTGCCTGTGTGAGATATAATTCTTCAAAATCGATTTTAGAAAGTCAGGAATTGGTAGATCCTCAATAATTTGTGACAAAACTTCCCAAGTAATATTATCAAAAGCGTCCAATGAGGCCAAGGCACAGTATTTATTAACTTGCAGAATTTCTCTTGAAATATTCCTTAGATCCTGAACAGCGGTAATCGTGCTCCTACCCTGCCTGAATCCATGTTGAGAGTTATCAATATATTTCACAGCTTCTATACTCGTCATTACTCTGATCTTTATTATCCTTTCCAACAATTTTCCCAATATTGACAGAAGTGTAATCGGCCGATAGGCTCTTGGAGAGGCAGAATCCTTGTTACGCTTACGAAAGAAAATCACTGTTCCAGCCTTCCATACCCTACGGAAATGTCCTAATGATAAACATTTGTTAAACAATGCTATAATTAAAGAAGTATAATTAGTACATAAGTACTTAACTATTATAGCATCTAAATTATCCGGTCCTGGGGCTTTCCCATTTGCCTGTTGTTTCATGACATAGTTCAATTCTCTACGATTAGTTCCATTAAACCCACGTCATTTGAATAGTCCCGTATGGAAACAAATTCATAAGTTGGATTCTGACTGCTTGAAACAGCAAAATGCTCTTCCATCAGGTCCCTCGCAACATCGTCATAGGTCGCAAAAGGAGTGGAATTTTCCAAACGAGTATGTATAAAATCAGTATGCCTAAGTGATTTATTATTTACAAATTTATACAAATTGCCAAAAGCCTCCGAAGCATTCTCACAATACTTATGCCATGCTTGTTTTCTTGCTTCCCTGGTCAATTTTTTATATTTCTGTCTAGCACTTTTATACGCAGCAGCATACTCCTCAATATCTCTATTCTTATTATATCTTTTGTACAGAGCATTAAGTCTCCGTCTTTCTTTCCTTATTTCCTCAGAGTACCAAGTTATCGTAGGTCTATGTGAAAATTTTCCCTTCTTAAAACATTTGCTCAGTATATTTTCCAGTTTACTACTAAATCTTTCCGTCCATTCATCCAGTTGATTCTGTGTTTTTACCAGTAAAATATTATTCTTCCATATTTTCATATTTTCATCGATATAACTTTCAAATTTCTTCAAGCTTTTGTTCTTTGTTTTATATCTAAGATTTGATTTTAATAATGGTACAAAATCTAATGAAAAGTTGATATAACGGTGATCGCTATAAGAGAATGTTTTATCATCCACTGTCCAACCGTCTAGATGTTCACATATGTTAATACCAGCTAATGTTAAATCAGGTCTACCTGATGATTGACCCTGAACAAAAGTATGAGGGGCCTCTGGATCATTTAGAATACTTAAACTATAAGACATAAGATGTTCCATCAGTTCTTCCGAACGCTCATTTTCTCTTATATAACCAAGAGTTAGGAGTGGAGCATTGAAATCACCTCCGATCACCACATCATCCAAGTCAGAGAAAATAGATGACCAAGCTGACAAATCTCTATCCAAACCTCCAGAAGGAGCGGAGTACTGGGAGCCAATGAATAAAACTCTATTCTGGACGTTAAGTGAAATAAAGACACTATTGTCCAAACACAGAGTTTGCAAACTGATGTAATCAGGGTTAGTAATTATTATTGCAGAGTTATAGTTAATAGCAAAATAAATAGGCCATTCAACAGGAATACCCGCAGCCCTGTTCCTAAAAATATAAATATCTTGACAAAGAATTATATCAACACCATTATTAATCACATATTCAGTCAAAGAATCACTCGCATCCCTGCAGTGATTAAGATTAATTTGAAGGAACTTTAGGCCCTGGCACTCCACGTTCCGAGCGGGGCCCTTAGCTCCGACTCGGGATTAGCCTCTCTCTGTAAGCCTTATAGGACGGGCAATCCACACTGTGTGCCCTATGCGAACAGTCGTCTTTATCATCACCGATATAACAGTTATAACATTTCTCTGTATTTTCCTTACAATCTTTATGAAAATGGTCACCTGCGCACTTAGCACAGTGCATCTCGCCCTTACAACTCCCTGAATAATGCCCAAATGCCTGACATTTGAAGCACCTCGCAATAGAGACAAACTCTACCACCTGGTACCTTTCGAAATCAATACACAACCTTTTTCTTGCCAGAAGGCGCTCTTTTCCAATATTATCCACATCCAATAACCAATTAATCTTTCCATTTCTAGTTTTAATTTGTTCAAAGTCCAAGTTAATATCTTCATATAACTCCCTCAGTAACTTCTTTGACGACTCGTCCAAAAGGGGACTTTTCAACTTCTTTACTATCTCACTCGACACACCACCTTCCCTAATTGAGTCACTCAACACTCCACGCACCGACCTTGTTACTTCCTCTTCCTCAACTTCTGGGTCCACGCTAAGTATCAAAACCCTCTCACGACGTCGTCTCGGAATATTCACTCTTGTTCGATCCTTCAAGCCATCTTTACTTACAATGAGATCCCTAAGTTTTTCCGTCTCTTTCTTATTTTTCATCTTTACCACGATCTGTTTTGATCTTGTTACAATAACAACACCAGGCATCTGCACATTACCCTCTTCCTTAAACACCTCCTTAATTTCTCTCTTTAACTCATCCACGTCCTGATCCTCCTCCACCAGTGAAATAACAACCGAATGATCTTCTCTAACTGGCCGAACCCGCTGTATCTCCGATACTGGCTCCAAACGCTGACTCTCAGGTGCTGCAGCTATCTTGTTGGCTATATCCTCCAAAATTTTCCCATGTTTATTCATCTCCCTAATTCTAGTCTCAAACTGAACATTTACTTTAAAAATCTGAATTGCACGACACAAAATATAATCCTGAACTCTCTTAACCAACGCGCAAGCTGTAGTAGGCACTTTGTCATTCCTCAATTTTTTATTCTCCAGAAAACTATAAACTTTTGAATGCAATTTGCTGACAGCCATAGGAAAGTCCTCACTCTCCACCTCCTCAATCCACTTCTCCACATCCTCTTATGTCCAAAACTCTGTACAGTAGCAACACACCAAGAAATAGCCCAAGACACCACCAATCAATCAACCAGTCACCCAAAAACAAAAAACACCAGGAAATTATAAGCCTAGCAGCCAACTCACAAAATAAACAAACCGACAACCGTTGCCTACAACTTGACCACTCTAAATACTAAGACAAACAAATTTACTATAGCAACCAACGATAGCAACCCGAAGAGCCAAAACAAACTCGCAAAAGAATACTTAGCAATGAAAACCACTCAAAAATAAACGCACTCTAAAACACAACCACACTACGCCACATCACCATAGCAACGTCTAAGCGCGAGTAGGCATACAAACTACACAGCAGATACAAAGATTTCCAAACAACCAACCAGTCACCCAGAACCAAAAACACCAAGGAACTATACGCCTAGTAACCAATTCCAAAAATAAACAAACTGAAAACCGCTGCCTTCAACTTGACTACTCCAAATACTAAGACAAACAAATTTACTATAGCAACCAACGATAGCAACCCGAAAAACAAAACAAACTCCCAAAAGAATACTTAGCAACGAAAATCACTCAAAGATAAGGGCACACTAAAACACACCCACACTACTCCACATCACCATAGCAACGCAAAAGCACGAATAAGCATACAAACTACACAGCAGATACAAAGGCACAGAAAAGCGAAAACGCAAACAGATACGCAACTAGCAACGCACTAAGCAACTAATAAATAATTACAAAGCGAAACAGCACAATAACAACTCAACACAGCTTCACCCCACGATGGCGATCAAAGGTAAACAGTGAAACGCCCACCGGTAAGTAAAATTCATTAAAATAACCAGAATACAACTACTACAAGGACAAGATTTACAGGAAACTAAGGGAAGTAACAACTTAAATATAAAATGTTAATTAATTAAAATATTAGAAAAGTCGGATAATAAGCAACTCTGACAAATTAGATCATGGAAACAGTCAATGGCGGAAGTGCCACGACAAGAAGAAATTTTTAAAGTGTTAGTTTAAGAGAAAAACAATTCATTAAATCAAACAAAAGTTATACATTATTCATATAAGTCAATATGTTAAAGATTACATCAGTATATACAACTCTGGATGAATAATTACCATATAACAGACTCTACAAAACGGAGCTCACAAAAACACGTACAACAGCAATGGCGGACAGTAGGGTTTTTTCAAAATAACCAGAGTGCCCGTGCGAAGATTTCGAACTGAAATCTAATATTTTTAGGTACTTCTCTATTATCCCGTCGACCACTTTTCATAACAAAAAACTACCGACAAAAATGCAGTCCCCTTTACTTGATGTCAGAATCATTATGCGTGTTTGTTACGTCATCTAGTGGTTTTACATTCGACATTTGCGTGTATTTTTCATTATGTTTTACTGATTTAGTAGTTATTTTATTCATTAAAATAACAATTGTGTCCTTAAATTCTTATACTTTATTTATTTATTTATTTATTTATATTCCAATGGCAACGTTCTCCCGTTTATTTGGCGATAGTTTTTTGTTATGAAAAGTGGTCGACGGGATAATAGAGAAGTATCATTTTTTATCAATATGTAATATTTATTAGATGCAGGTTTATACTTCTAAAGAAAAAGCAAGGATAAAAATATCTGCAAACAACATTTAGTTGTTAGTCAAGCCAGAATATCATCTAATTTATTCCATCAAAGTTAGACTAAAAACTGATCCAAGATTGCTAAAGGCACGCGCGAGAAAAAAAAAAATTAACAATCGTATTTTGACTGCATTAGAGGATGACGTCATCCGCTTCGGGAAAACCATGGGACTTAGAAATATAAATCTAAACATTTCAATTTCGCTTTTTCCCTTTAACGGATAAAGCACTTCAATTGCTAAAATGTTGAAATAAATAATTGACACCGGCAATTATAAACAAATTTATTTTTATATAATAAAAAAGCGATATTTCGCATACATTATAAATAGAAACATTCCTATTAAAATTCTGCTGCCATTAATCAATTTCGTAATTAAAATTTTGTAAATATTGTGGTTTCCTGGGGAAACCAATGAACGTTAAAGGGTTAATCATAAGTATTAAAATAAACCGGTGCGGTGTTTTTTATAATAATTACTATGAGCATCATATAATGTGGTATTTTATTTTTTTGGCAACAATAATTTCAGGAAAACCTTTCATTTCTTTCATGAAAACAATGCCGATTTAATTTTTTAATTTCAGCAAATTTTAATCAAAAAGTTGTTTTAACGAATTGTTAAGTGGGCTATGTCAGAAGCCTGTTCTAAAACCTTTCATATGGTATCTCATTCGTTGTTCTGCGTTTCATATTTTCTGAGTAAAAGGGATGTTGACAGGAGAAATAATATACATGATAATAATTGCTTGGATTCTTTTACAGTTTTGGTACGTGTTTTTAAATTTAACCCAGTTTTTGCATAATAATTGGTGTATTTAAATTCTATAGATCCTTAAACTAGGATGCACAAAACATTTCGAGTACATTTCCGTTTATTGGCGGAATTTGCTGTAAGGGAATTTTTAACTGTGTTATGAGTTTCCTAACTGAAATAAATTTTAGAATATTATGAAGTATATATACACATCTGTATCATATACAGGGTTGCGGATATTCTTCCGACAATTAATGGTAATTGCTGGCATTGGGTTTTCAAACGTGTTATGCGCTTTCCAAATTCTTTTAGACATCATGTTTCACCGTATGTTACTGTGAAGCTTTATTACAACTGTATGAAAATGTTCAAAAGTGTTTCATAGTCTATGCTTGACGCATAATTTGTCTTCCTTGTTTAATGATGCAATTAATAATATCTCGAACCATATTTGATCAAGTTTGAAAATACTAGCAGAAATGGGAGAACCACCTCCGAAAGTTTCGGTGTTTTCCTACGATATTTATGTTCATCCAAAAGTAACATTAATTGTCATTTTAAAAACCTTCTTAGCTTCCAAATAAACTGATAACACTAGGCGCCGACTTAACGGAAGCAACAGAGGCAGATCAGGCAAACTTCCATCACTAATTTTAAAATATTATTTTTGTTTTACGTTTGTAATTCATAGTGAATAAATACGACAAAATACTTTTTAAAATTTGTGGTAGGACGATGCCTAATTGCCTATTTCGCCCCCGTGAAATCGGCGCTTATGTTCATCCTATAAGCTACATTCGATATTTTCAATGTCTATCATTAATGTTGGTGTAATAATCCAATATGGATCATGCACGATCTCTAAATCTTCAAAACAACATTTAATGTCAATGCTTAGAATTTGGAGATGGTTTGGATATATATTTCGATAAAATAATATTTTATTTATACTTACTGTAGATTAGAAAATACTCAAAATCCATTCATGTCAATGAAGATTTGAACATTCTCAGTTTAACATGGTAGCCTGAAAGAATAGTGTTTCGTCCACATTTTTTGCTGCTTATGTTTGTATCCGAATTTTATCAAGAATCGCCAAGCTTATCAGTAATTTGTCATTCATTTGATGTTCGTGACAGAGAAAAGAAAAGTTTACATTGTGTCCCAAAAAGATTAAAACGCTCTTCAGTTATTTACCTGTTGAAGATACGTAGGAAATATAAATAGCAAAAGTTGTCAAAATACGATAGGAATTAAAATTATGTTAATGAAATTGTACTGCCATTAATTAAAAAAATTACATTTGAAAAAAAATTTATACGATCTATGGGTCCTATAATTAATATCTAAAAATTGTCTTTCATTTTTCTGACAAATAAAATACTAAAAAAGCCTTTCTTCTACGACCAAATTGCGCCAAATTGAATAGTCGTGCAGGACTATTAAATCCGATGTCCAAAAAGCAACTATTCAACAGGAAATAACAAGACCACAAAAAAGATAGCACGACGGGAAAACCAACAACTAACTTCTCGCACGTTGTTCAGTCTTCTGTCAGGTCAGAAAATAACCACAGGATTTCTCATATAGGCTCCTAATACTTCTTCTCTATGAAAATAACAGGACGAGCAGAATTCAGTCGTCTGCCTCGATTGTCCAAATGGCAGTCTCTTCGAACTATCGCAATCTCTTCACAGCCGCGGGTATGTGTATTCGTGGTGGCTTATCACAGTAATGTTAAGTGCATACCGCACGTTCTCGCCTATTTTTCGGATAAACATGAGCCGGGACATAAATATTATGTTTTTCAGAAACTGTAACAATATGTTTTAATAACTCCATGCCGAAACAATATTTGTCATAACTATACGAAAAGGAGTATTGTTTCGGTTTGCTCCGGTACATTTCGAGCCCTGCCATTGACTGAACCTCGGTCAATAATTTTTGCCCTTGTATAGAGTGAAGTATTGTGCAAGTAAAAAGGAGGAGCCTTGATAGTGAGACCAAAAACGTATTGATAGTAGAAACTTATTGACAGCAAAACCTTACCGTCCGACCTTCGTACAGTCTGTCTCAAAAGTTTAGGCACAAGAAGAAAATGTTGTTTTTTAAATAACAATACAAAATTAAACAAAAACATTTTATTTACTTAGTACATTGTGCTAAATTATTCAAATAAATCTGATCAAAATGAAGAAATGGATTCATTATCATAACTTTGATAAAATATGATAAAATCTGTAACTATACAGTATCTCAAAAGCTTAGGCAGAATGGGAAAAAATTAAATGATGCTACATTTATTAATCTTCAATGAACGGATGCCGCCATATTGGAAACAACCAATTTTTATTGTCCAAATGTGTTGCATTATTTAAGTGCTGAAATTCTAAGATTATATAAGGGGAAATTTTCTTTGCAAAAATTATGATGCCCAAATTCAAGGATTTACATATTCTATACAGCACTTATAGGCCAACACGTTTTTCTATTGTTATGCTAACATTTCACAAATATTTGGTTAGTATTTGTAGTAAACAGTAACAATATTGCTTTGAAATGTAAATTGCCGATTTTTTATTCAAAATATCAATTTAATTGAAATCGAATTTGGTTCAAAATAGTATGTCATTGTTAGTTTGCTACTTAAAAGTTGTCTATAAAATTAATGCATAGTTGGATATTGCATCTTTACTGGAATGATACTCTAATAATGTTTACAAGAAGAAATCAGACTTCAATACTGTGTCATTGTAAATTGGTTGCTAAAATACTATGTCAGAAAAAACGAGAATTCAGCATTGTGTCATTATCGAAATGTTACTCACATATTGTCTACGAAAAGAATTGTAAGTCATACTGTATTGTTATTGGATTGTTATTAAAATAATACAAGGAGAAATGAGTGCCTGTGCTATTGTACCGTTATTTGAATATACGTCATTTGACTATATAATAAAATAATGATAACAATAAGAAATGAGAGTCAGACATCTTGCTTTTAATTGTTTGCTACTAAAGTAATTTATAACAAGTTGGAAATTGTACGTCAAACGTGACAAACGAGGTGCGTTCGAGCTATAGCTAGTTATATAAATATTCAGATCTTGATGATTTTTAATTCTCTGAAATGAATTATATCGTCTGCAGATTAATTTCTGTAAATAAAATAAGTATCTCGGTCGCTTGACGATTAAACCTCGAAAGCTCCTATCACAAAAAAGCACCGATTTAAAAAAAATCACATTTCTTAATTAATTTTTTTATTAATATTTTCTAAAGTTTTGATTCGATTTTTATGCAATTTGGAATGCCTCGACAACATTCTGCAAAGATAATATATCTTAAATTTCAAACTATTCGGTTAGGTAGTTTTTGCGTTGTTATATGCGGACGAACGGACAGACAGACGGACGGATCAGACGACGACAATAGGTGCTAAGTATTTATATAATTACGAACGCACCTAAAAAGAAATGCGAAAATAAAATGAAATTTTTAACATTAAAACAGAGCTATTTATAAATATTGACATGGCAAGAAAAGTGTTCTAGAAAATGTAAAAACATTTCAAACATCAATAAAAAATCACGTACTTGTTTCATAACATCATGGAGTTTTCTCACGTCCTTGATATGATTTTTGCCCTCAGATGTCAAATGAAGCATAAAATCAAAACGTAACCATGGTCTATATAGTCTATAAACAACAAAGTCCAATATGCTGAAAAAATATTTTATTTTATTAGCAACAGAGTAGGCAGCTATTGGGTCATTCCACAGTATTCATGTGTTACGTACGGGACATTTCATAGCAAATTTTTGAGATATTTGTACTTTTTTCAGTATCAATATATAAATGAGAAAGTTTGCAATTATTTTTTATGCATTATATATCACTTCAACTAGATTCTTATGAAATTTCTTTTTGTTTGAGCCAATACATATATATTTTATAATTTATAAAGTTGTGTTACGTACGGGACATCACAAAAATTGTTTTAAAAGTACCTCTAGCAATTTGGATTTTGCTCTGAATTTAATTAATATTTTTACAAATAAATTTAATGAGTAGAAGCAGAAATATACATTTTATTAATTAACTTTAAAATTATTTTTTAAATTTGCGTCATTAATTAATGAAAGCTAATTATTTCTGTTACATACGGGACAAGAATATTAGTTACGTATGGTACCTATGACCAAAGTTTTCTACATGGCTGCAAAAAAATGCTCTAATTTTTATTTGATTTTAAAAAAATAATAATAATTTGGATAAATTTTAATAGAAGAGATTTAAAGCTTTAAAAGGATGTATTACACTTAACTTTTTATAATTTTTTTTTTTTCAAACTTGTGAAGCCAAATACTGTGGAATGACCTTATTATTTTTGTTTTTTGAGAAAACATTGTTTCTAAAAACAAGAACGAAAAATTATGCACCACTGCATAGATTATGAAACACATTTCAACACTATCGGAATATTGTTAAGAAATGTCATTTCTGTTCATACAATTAAATGAGATATCTAAATAGACATGAAAAAATAACCAAAATGCAGTAAAAATTCATTTTTAGGAATTGCTGTCCATAGCCGGTAATGTACGTGAATTCTATATTGTGCAACCCTATATATGAAATACACACCTCATAATACTCTAAAAATAAACATTTTAAATGCATATTACGGCTTAACCCTTTAACGGATAAAGCACTTCAATTACTAAATTCTTGAAATAAATGATTGACACCGGAAATAATAAACAAATTTATTTGTGTATAAGAAAAAAGCGATATTTCATATACATAATAAAAGGAAAAAATTTCGAATAAAATTCTGCTGTCATTGTTGAATTTCGCAATTAAAATTTTGTGGTTTCGTAGGGAAACCAATGTCCGTTAAAGGGTCAAATCTTAAATCCACCAGTTATGACTTGTAGTCAGTTCTGAAACCGAAATATTTTTCAGTGCGTCTATAAATAAACGAAATATTCTATGCACTCAATAAATCTAGTGCACTTCAGTAATGTATCTCAATTTCATTGAAATACACAGTAAACGATTTTTTCCCATATATATTAATGCAGTGGAATAGATTTGTGCATTCCTGGAAAATAATTATAAATGCTACTTACTCTATCCTATATATTAAAGCGCCAAGCTAAAAATTTCAGCACAAATTCGATGTTTTTGGGCATGCGTGAGATTAAATCTAAAACCTGTTTAGTTTTAAGGTACACTTGAGCGTGATCAACGTAGCTGAGTGGTCTAACACGTTAATTTAATATCTGTATTTCTGCAAAGAAAGTGGGTTCGACTCTCGCTTACGACAGAATGATTTCTGCATTACTTTCGGCTGTAAATCATTTCAATTACTGTCACAATTTAAGGAAAATAAGTTACGTATATAATTTGTGTTTCTTTTTATTCGAATGCTTTTGAATTAAATAAAATTTAACACCCAACAATATGTTTACAAATTAAATTTTTATTAAAAATGTAATATAAATAAAAAATATTTGTATTAAAAATATTTAAATTTAAAAAAATTGCCTTCATAATCTATAACTTTAAGTAATACTAGAAAAAGCTTTTTGTTTATTGTTTATGAAACATTAAAATAAAATATAAAGATATTGAAAATTATTATTTGAAACGGACCTTCTGATTGAATCGGTAGGGCTGCCATCTATTGCCTAATACTAAAGGTATCCAAATATACGTGAAAAAACAAGAAAATGTCTTCTTACGAGCACTTTTACCACTAAATATCAATATTTTTCGTGAATTTTTCATTAGAAAATATAAAATCATACAAAATCGGGTTAAAGATTTAAAATATTACACATTTTTGGTTTATTTAACATTATTATCACGAGCCCAGGCAACGCCCGGCGGGTGAACTATTACTCTATATATATTATGTTGCTAGCCACCACCGTGACGAATATAAATTTTCTTGTGTTTGAAACAGTATAACGTGATTAAATAGTCCTGCAGACGATTTTTCTCAAACATAAAGTAACAGAATACTTTTGAGCATTCATGTAAACAAATTCTAATTTGCACTTATTCTACACTCTGTAGAAAATATGCTGTCGTCTACCTCAGTGAAGTAAATATTAATTTTGTTATGATTGAAAAGGGGCAACATTACTAAAATGCACTGAAAACTATTCTTCTCCACTGACCGTAATGGTTCGGAATACTTTTGATTGCCCCTGTAATCTAACCAAAAATGCTACAAGCTTCATTTTCAATACCAAACATGCTATGGTCAACGTTAATAACATATATCAATTACATGGCAATCTGACTGTATTTATCCGAGTTAGAGCGCGTACAGACAGACGGGCACAGGAATCAAATTCATAAAAAGTTATCAACTATGTTGAAAAGTGTTAACAAAATGCACTGAAAACTATTTTTCTCCACTGACCGTAATGTATTGGAATACTTTTGATTGCCCCTGTAATCTAACCATAAATGTTACACAACTCATTTCATTTTCAATACCGAACATGCTACGGTCAACTTCAATAACATATTTCAATTACATGGCAAACCGACTGTATTTATCCGAGTCAGAGCGCGGACAGACAGATGGACAGACATACAGACGGACAAACATACAGACGGGCAGAGGAACCGAATTCATAAACACTTATCAACTATGTTGAAAAGTGTTAACAAAATGCTCTGAAAACTATTTTCTCCATTGACCGTAATGTATCGGAATATTTTTGATTGCCCCTGTAATCTAACCATAAATGCTACACAACACACTTCATTTTCAATTCCAAACATGCTATGTTCAACTTCAATAACACATTTCCATTACATGGCAATCCGACTGTATTTATCCGAGTTAGAGCGCGGACAGACAGACAGACGGGTAGAGGAACCGAATTCATAAACACTTATCAACTATGTTGAAAAGTGTTAACAAAATGCACTGAAAACTATTTTTCTCTATTAACCGTAATGTATCGGAATACTTTCGACTGCCCCTGTAATCTAACCATAAATGCTACACAACACACTTCATTTTCAATACCAAACATGCTATGTTCAACTTCAATAACACATTTCCATTACATGGCAATCCGACTGTATTTATCCGAGTTAGAGCGCGGACAGACAGACAGACGGGTAGAGGAACCGAATTCATAAACACTTATCAACTATGTTGAAAAGTGTTAACAAAATGCACTGAAAACTATTTTTCTCTATTAACCGTAATGTATCGGAATACTTTCGACTGCCCCTGTAATCTAACCATAAATGCTACACAACACACTTCATTTTCAATACCAAACATGCTATGTTCAACTTCAATAACACATTTCCATTACATGGCAATCCGACTGTATTTATCCGAGTTAGAGCGCGGACAGACAGACAGACGGGTAGAGGAACCGAATTCATAAACACTTATCAACTATGTTGAAAAGTGTTAACAAAATGCACTGAAAACTATTTTTCTCTATTAACCGTAATGTATCGGAATACTTTCGACTGCCCCTGTAATCTAACCATAAATGCTACACAACACACTTCATTTTCAATACCAAACATGCTATGTTCAACTTCAATAACACATTTCCATTACATGGCAATCCGACTGTATTTATCCGAGTTAGAGCGCGGACAGACAGACAGACGGGTAGAGGAACCGAATTCATAAACACTTATCAACTATGTTGAAAAGTGTTAACAAAATGCACTGAAAACTATTTTTCTCTATTAACCGTAATGTATCGGAATACTTTCGACTGCCCCTGTAATCTAACCATAAATGCTACACAACACACTTCATTTTCAATACCAAACATGCTATGTTCAACTTCAATAACACATTTCCATTACATGGCAATCCGACTGTATTTATCCGAGTTAGAGCGGACAGACAGACAGACGGGTAGAGGAACCTAATTCATAAACACTTATCAACTATGTTGAAAAGTGTTAACAAAATGCACTGAAAACTATTTTTCTCTATTAACCGTAATGTATCGGAATACTTTCGACTGCCCCTGTAATCTAACCATAAATGCTACACAACACACTTCATTTTCAATACCAAACATGCTATGTTCAACTTCAATAACACATTTCCATTACATGGCAATCCGACTGTATTTATCCGAGTTAGAGCGCGGACAGACAGACAGACGGGTAGAGGAACCGAATTCATAAACACTTATCAACTATGTTGAAAAGTGTTAACAAAATGCACTGAAAACTATTTTTCTCTATTAACCGTAATGTATCGGAATACTTTCGACTGCCCCTGTAATCTAACCATAAATGCTACACAACACACTTCATTTTCAATACCAAACATGCTATGTTCAACTTCAATAACACATTTCCATTACATGGCAATCCGACTGTATTTATCCGAGTTAGAGCGCGGACAGACAGACAGACGGGTAGAGGAACCGAATTCATAAACACTTATCAACTATGTTGAAAAGTGTTAACAAAATGCACTGAAAACTATTTTTCTCTATTAACCGTAATGTATCGGAATACTTTCGACTGCCCCTGTAATCTAACCATAAATGCTACACAACACGCTTCATTTTCAATACCAAACATGCTATGTTCAACTTCAATAACACATTTCCATTACATGGCAATCCGACTGTATTTATCCGAGTTAGAGCGCGGACAGACAGACAGACGGGTAGAGGAACCGAATTCATAAACACTTATCAACTATGTTGAAAAGTGTTAACAAAATGCACTGAAAACTATTTTTCTCTATTAACCGTAATGTATCGGAATACTTTCGACTGCCCCTGTAATCTAACCATAAATGCTACACAACACACTTCATTTTCAATACCAAACATGCTATGTTCAACTTCAATAACACATTTCCATTACATGGCAATCCGACTGTATTTATCCGAGTTAGAGCGCGGACAGACAGACAGACGGGTAGAGGAACCGAATTCATAAACACTTATCAACTATGTTGAAAAGTGTTAACAAAATGCACTGAAAACTATTTTTCTCTATTAACCGTAATGTATCGGAATACTTTCGACTGCCCCTGTAATCTAACCATAAATGCTACACAACACACTTCATTTTCAATACCAAACATGCTATGTTCAACTTCAATAACACATTTCCATTACATGGCAATCCGACTGTATTTATCCGAGTTAGAGCACGGACTGTCAGGCAGACAGACAAAATTTCAAACTTATTGAAATTTATATATATCACTGAGGTGCACTACAAGAAGCTTACTATAGAGTATGGTGTGCGTAGCACTTATAGTTCCTTTACAGGGACACTCGAGAGAATTGCGTTATATTAAGGGTCTACGGAGAAAACTCGTTTGGGGTATATTTTATTAATGTTTCACTATTTCAAACATATTGAAATTGATATAGCATATCACTAAGGTGCATTACAAGAGGTTTACTATAGAATATTTTGTGTATAGCATTCATCGTACATTTACAAGGACACACAAAAGAATTCGGTACTGTATGTTAACAATAATTGCTGGAAGTGCGTTTTCAGTTGTTGAATGCGTTTTTAAATTTAACTCATTTTTTGTCTATTATTTAGTGTAAATTCTATAGATCATATACAGCGCAGCACAAAAGTCCTCGAGTACATTTCCATTTATTGACGGAAATTCCATAAGAGGGATTTTAGACTGTGCTACGCTTTTCCCAATAAAACTAAAATTTAGCATTCTATGTAGTCTACATACAAATTACAAGGTTGCATAAACAAATTCGGTAATTTGCCTAATACTGTTAATAATTCCTGAAATTTGTTTTTTAGCTATGTTATGAGTTTTCCAAATTGTTTACTTAGATATCATCTTTCATCTTATTAAACAGTAAATACAGGGTGATTTTAAAATAAAAAGAAAGCTGCCCAGTTAAACTGAGGGCATTGAGCTCACAGGCTATTCACACTAATTGTATATTATACTCTTATTTCAAAGAATAATACCCCTCGAAAAATAAAGAAATCGACAATATATTAAAGGGGGATCATCCACACCCCCCTTATAATTAACCAATGGACACCCAAAATTAATCAGGAAAGTGTCTTTTAACAATGAACTTATATACAAATTTTGAAGCAAATCGGATAATTCTGCATGAAAAACCCATTTATCTAAATTTAGGGGGATTAGACCTCCGTTACCCCCTTTATACTTAACCAATGAACCCCCAAAACTAATCAAGTAAGTACCTTACCACAATGAACCTATATACAAAATTGTAAGAAAATCGGATCATTCTGCATGAAAAACCCATTTATCTAATTTAAGGGGGAGGATTAGCCCCCCCCCGTTACCCCCTTTATACTTAGCCAATGAACGCCCAAAACTCACCAGGGAAGCTCCTTATCACCTATATACAAAATTTGAAGAAAATCGGATAAGTCTGCAAGGAAAACCCATTTATCTAAATGAAGAAGGGGGGATTAGCCACATCTTTTCCCCTTTATACTTAACCAATGAAGCCTCAAAACTAATGAGAGAAGCGCCTTATCACAATAATCCTATATACAAAATTTGAAGCAAATCGGATAATTCTGTATGAAAATACCATTTATCTATTTTAAGAGGGCTTAGCTCTCCGTTTCCCCCCTTTATTCTTAACCAATGAACCCCCAAAATTAATCAGGGAAGTGCCTAATCACAATGAGACTATATACAAAATTTGAAGAAAATCGGATATTTCTGCACGAAAAACCCATTTATATTAATTAAGTGGGGAGTTAGGCCACCGTTTCCCCCTTTATAATTAACCATTGAACTCCCATAAATAATCAGGGAAGCACCTTATCACAATGAACCTATATACAAAATTTCAAGAAAAACGGATAATTCTGCATGAAAAACCCATTATCTAAATTAAGGGGAGTTACCCCCCCCCTTTCCCCCTTTTATACTTAACCAATGATCTCCCAAAACTAATCAGGGAAGCGCCTTATTAGAATGAACCTATAAACAAAATTTGAAGCAAAACGGTTAGTTCTATCAACAGTTATCGCGTTGCGTAGATACATACGTACATACATACATACATACATACAGAACGGGTGGGCACATTAGCTCTCAGGCTTTGATAGCCTGTGAGCTAAAAACTATCCCGAGATTTGGGCCCCTAACTATCATACCGTTCACAGAAACTGAATGAAATTTTGAGGTATGCGCTCAAGAATGATATGGAAAACAACAGTGTCACTCAAACAGTTACGGTTACAGTGAGAAAATTTCGAAAAAATCAAATGGCAACACCCAGTTTTTTGTATTGGAATGTGATCTCCATTGTGAAAACCCCTAAATAGCGTTGGAACTGTAGCATGAAAATCACCGGAACTAGGCAAGGGAAAAGTAAAAAGGACTTTGGCGTGCACCAGAGCATTAATTTTCGTTTCATTTACGTCACACGTCACACCGTTTCTTTGGCTGATAGCCCAGCCTGATTAGTTCTCCACAAAACGAGAAGAAGAAACGAAGAAACGCAAATTTCGCGTTCTACGTTAGACACAGTCATGACTGACGTCATCACGCTAGGTGAAAGAAAAGGCACTGCGAAATGCGAGCCGCGTATGTTCCTTTGTGCCATTCCGAACAAGATGCCGCTTTCAGGGAAAGAACGTGGGGAAAGAACGTAAAGATTTATTACCTGAATGGACACAATGCCGCAGAGACATTGCGTGTTTACCGCAGAAACCATGGATTACGGCGAGGCCCGTGCACTGTCAAAGCTGTACAGGACTTGAATCATAAATTTGAAGAAACTGGTTGCACATGCGATCGACCTCGGTCTGGACGACCTTCCGTTCTTGTGGAAACTGTTGCAGAAGTCCATCATACGATAAGCACAGTTCGTCCCGCAATTGCACACGGTGTTTCACGTGTTCTGGCTGGTGTTCACGCAAGATTCTGCGCTCTGTTCTAATTCATTCTCTGTTCATTTTTCCGTATCGATTCCAGCGTGTCCGGATGTAAGAAGCGGGAGTCTATCAATTACGGCTGGATTTTGCAAATCAATTCCTTATCCGGTACGATGAAGATAGCAGCTAGCCTTTACGCTTTCTGTGGACAGATAAGGCGCATTTCTCGTTAACTGGTAACGTGAATTCGAAAGATTGTGTGCACTGGGCAGAGAATAATCCACATGATGTGCATGCACGTCCATTACACTAGGAAAAAATGACTGTGTGGTGTGGTATAACGAGTACGTTCATCCTCGGCCCTTACTTTTTTGAAGAGGTTACTGCCGGTGATCTGCAAACGTGTACAGTAACGAGTGCTCGCTATCTGGAATTGTTTACTCTGTTAAGCGATTCCCGCATTGCAACGGCAAAATTCTCTATCTGAAGTGGTGTGGAGCAAGAAGGCGCTCCTCCACATGTCAGGTCTGCAGTCAAACGTGTCTTAACTCAACAGTTTGGTGATAGAGTTATCTCCCGTCTTTTCCCTTTTCCGTGGCCACCAAGGTCTCCTGATCTGGCACCAATGGATTTCTGGCTGTGGGGATATCTGAAATCCAAAGTGTATCAGTTTCGTCCTCAAACTGCATCTGATTTGAAAGATGCCATCAGAACTGCGATTCAAGAGATTGCTATTGTCATGATTCGTGCTGTAGTGCTATCCACCATCAGCCGCAGGCAAAGTGTCATGGTGTGTGAAGGAGGTCATGTGAAAAATCTGTGAAACACAATAAAATGCTTTATTTTATGCTGCTTCTCTGTCCTTATTGGTTGTCCTCACTTTTAGCCTATATACAGCCGGTGGTTTTCATGCTACAGTTGCCGTTCCAACGCTATTTAGGGTTTTTAATAATGGAGATCACATTCCAATACAAAAAAACTGGGTGTTGCCATTTGATTTTTTCGAAATTTTCTCACTGTAACCGTAACTGTTTGAGTGACACTGTTGTTTTCCATATCATTCTTGAGCGCATACCTCAAAATACCTTTTGCCAAAATTTCATCCAGTTTCTGTGAATGGTATGATAGTTAGTGGCCCAAATGTCGGGATAGTTTTTTTATAATCACCCTGTATTTACTGTTTAATAAGATGAAAGATGATATCTAAGTAAACAATTTGGAAAACGCATAACATAGTTAAAAAACAAATTTCAGGAATTATCAACAGTATTAGGAAAATTACCGAATTATTTTATGCAACCTTGTATATGATCTATATAGATTTGTATGTACTCTACATAGAATGCTAAATTTTAGTTCTATTGGGAAAAGCGTAGCACAGTTTAAAATCCCTCTTATGGAATTTCCGTCAATAAATGGAAATGTACACGAGGACTTTTGTGCTGCCCTGTATATGATCTATAGAATTTACACTAAGTAATAGTCAAAAAATGAGTTAAATTTAAAAACGCGTTCAACAATTGAAAACGCACTTCCAACAATTATTGTTAACATATAGTACCGAATTCTGTTGTGTGTCCTTGTAAATGAACGATGAATGCTATACACAAAATACTCTATAGTAAACCTCTTGTAATGCACCTTAGTGATATGCTATCTCAATTTCAATTGTTTGAAACAGTGAAACATTATTAAAATATACCCCAAACGAGTTTTCTCCATAGACCTTAGTATCACGTAATTATCTCGAGTGTCCCTGTAAAGGAACTATAAGTGCTACGCACACCATATTCTATAGTAGGCCTCTTTAGTGCACCTCAGTGATATATATCAATTTGAATATGTTTGAAATTTTGTAACAGCATTAAAATAAACCCCGAATGATTTTTTCCCATCGACCGTAATGTAATGGAATGCTTTTGAGTGTCCCTCTAAAAAAATTATAAGTGCTACACACTCCATTTTTAATACCCAACATGCCATAGTAAACCTCAAAAATATATATCAATTGTGGGACAATTCGGATGAATTTACGTGAGTTAGAGTCTGAGAGACTGGTAGACAGACAGACGACAAACAGACAGACAAACAGAATTCATAAACACTTTCAACAATGTTTGAAAGTGTTAAAAAACTTAAAATTTTTTAAAGAAAAAAGTTACTTTTTATAAGTATTATTTACTTCGAGAATTATATGTTGAAAATGTTATCTCCATGAACAAAAAAAAATCCTGAAAATAATCACGATATCAATATACACTGTGTTCCAAAAAAGATTAAAACGCGGTTTAGTTTTTTACCTTGTGAAGATACGTAGGCAATGGAAATTGCAAAAGTGTTCTAAATAAGTTAGGAAAAATGATTACATTAATGAAAATGTCCTTTCACTTTTATAATAAAAGTTGCATTTTTTTAAAAAATTTAGCAACCTTCTAGTAAGAATTTGTCAAATAGATTTTTTTTTTCTTTTGGTCTAACAATTTTATTGCAAAATATTGAAAACATGTTACTTTAAAATTTACTCAATTATAATAGGAAAATAGCTGACTTATAGAATGTTATTCGTACTATTTAAAATAATATTCCTAATAATGTAAGAATAAGGTGTTAATCTCAAAATATTGCACCAGAAGTAGATTAAAATAAAGCATTAAGGTAAAGCTAAGATAGTCTGCGCACAATTCAAAAGAATAGCAATAAAAAATCTAACTATTAATTTTTTGCTAAACTATCCATGATTAATTTTTACTCCATTTGTTTTTTATGCATTTCCATTGCTATTTTGTTGTTATGTTGCAATTTAATAGAACAGTTGTAATAAAACCAAGAAAGTTATTTTGCGCAATCTCTCCTTACAGGTTTGGAGTGATTGCGCACATGGGTAGGAGAGATTGTCACTAATAATAACTACAATTAAATTGTTAACAATAATAATTGCACTTAAATAACATTGCTGTAAGGTTTTCGTGAACAAATTTTATTGTATTGGGGGCGAATATTTGAACCTAATGCTTAAAGAATCAGAAAAAGGAAATAATTTTAAAAACAATTAAAAAATTTTAATTAAAGAAAAAAAAATTAAAGAATCGGAAAAAGCAAATCCAGATAAGATTACAAAATAAATTTATGTAACTTAATAACACGTTTAACTTAAAATCAGTCCATTTTCATTTTTCATTTTTTTAAGCAAATTTACCAATAAGCTGCGTAATCTCTCCTAGCATAGAAACTAATGGGAACATTGCGCCATCTCTCCTAAGTAGCAGATGCTCAAACTCTCCAATTTCGGTAGGTGAGATTGCGCCGCCTATTATTTAAACATGGCCGCTACTAAAACGAACCGTTGATGTTCACATTGTTAGTCTAGATTAGCAGCTTATGAGAAAACGTTTAAGTTTAAAATATTTTGTACTACTGACATTGTATAGAAATTCTGATGAATAGCTATGAAAATTCTAGCACTTACTTTGGGAAAACAAAACAAAATAGCAATACTTTATCTTAGACGCTCAAATCAATCAACGTACACTTTCAAGTAGACACTCATCCACTACTGTTGTTGTACAACTACCTGGAGTCGCTGCGGTATCACTCTACTCCTTCCTCCCGAACCTCTATGTGCGCCATCTCTCATGGCTTTACCTTATACAAAAAATAAGCAATTCACGAAGCATTCTCAAAGTACTCTCGGTTAAATATAACGAATCTTGAAAAATTAGATTCTGATATTAAGAGATTTACCATTATAATCTTTTACTACGCGATGATTCATACATAAAAAATTAAGTTTTAATAAATAAATTCAGTTCCAAGTAATCATTATATTTGAATAAAAAAAATAAACGTCTTATGAACCATTGAAGCAGTACAAATAAATCAGAAGTGCTTACGATGGTCATCATGTCATCGTTTACCTTCCATCGAAGGTGGTCAATCGATTTGAATTCGTGCGTAGATGTTTAGCAGGTTGGAACTTGTAACAAATTCCAAAGCATTGAATTGCTAGAATGCGTCAAGCGAACTGAGGGTAAGGGAGGAAAAAAAGGATCCAGGGCCATACATTTTTACTTAGCCATCATACGTAGTATAGGGTGTGTTGTAATCGTTTTAAAAATCGGAAATTTTTTTTGACGGATTTACATGTTTCAGAGACTGGGATTCCGAAAAACATATTTTTAGAAAAAAAATTGCCGTCCGTCTGTGTGTCTGTAAGTATGTGTGTCTGTAAACGCAAAACTCCCGAACAAATTGAGATAGATACTTGAAAGTTGATCTGTACTTAGTATGTAATAATTGAAAGAAGCTTATTGAAATTCAGTAACCTAGATTATCCGGAACTATTTTTTTCGGCCTCTCGAAATATTCGTTCTAATAAAAGGTGCATAAAAATTTTCGAATTTTTCTATTTTAAGGAGGGAATATAAAAGACAATAAAAAAACATAAATTTTGCATAAAGAGTGAAGTCGGTCGGATAATTAACTGCCGAGATATTTGTAATCCTATTTCCCACACTCTTCGTTTTTTCGTGACCCTGTATTTCATCCGAATTTCAATTCAAAAATTTTTTAATTGGAAATGAGACACTTAATTCGACAAATAAACCGTTAGTTAATATGATTATTATTTTGGATTTATAACGATGTTTCTTTTACGCAATTCAGTAATAGAGCATTTAAAGTTTATGACGTCATCAAGCCTGATTTTATACGAATTGCAATGCATTTTATAAGTAGTTTACACATGTTGTTTTTCATATTTTATATTATGCATATCCATGATGGGTAAGTATTACGGTGGCCCCGAACAACTACTTTACATATAAATTAAATGCAATAAAACAATAAAAATTAGAATAACTACAATAGAAATTAAGATGTGCGCCATACGTTCGTTAAAACTTTAAAAAATCATTAGAAAGAAACAAACGATGCTAATAAATAGCGGTTTGCAGAAATAGAATTACAGGGAGATCGGATTTTTTTTAATATGAAAAAAAAAGGTTTGAAAAATTGCCAATAGATGGCGGTGCATGCATAATATAAAGCAAATTTATGCAAATCAGGCTGTCAATAAAACCACAAAATGCAAACAGATACTTCATTCCATGCCAGCAGTAAGCTATCGTTACTAGATCAAGCGCTGTTGGCTAAAGTCTTTTACAAGAACGGGGACTGAAGACGAGAAAAGGGTCTGTTTCATATACTGGGATACTAAAGCTAATAATTTTTTAAGCCAAATTTCCATGCAACTTCTTTTTATTGCACATGTCAGCACTATCTATCGGTAATTTTTTTAACAACTTTTTTTTTGTTAGTAAAAAAAAATCCGATCCCCCTCTAATCGCATTCAGCAAACCGCAATTTTTTAGTATCATTTGTTTATTTTTAATGAACTTTTGAGGCACCCGGTATATTCACCTTATGTAATAATAGAAGTTTGCTGTTAAGTAAGAACAAGGATTTATCTTTAAATTTGTCGGTGTCTAATACTAAATATTGGTATATAAAAACATATTTTTAAAATAAATACTTATCCTGTGTAGGATTAAATATTTCTTAGTCAATCATGCTTCTATCTATCGCCGTCTCCGAGTTATTTATTTTCAAAGTTAGGGGTCCTTCGTGAAACACCTGGTATGCCCAAACTGCTAAATGGCAATGTTATAAAATACTCGTTTTTTTCGCTGTATAGCGATCGAGCCTTAGAATGGGTATCCTTACTTCACATGACAAGTATCCATAAAAAAAATTAGACAAAACTTAAATCCGTATATTTGAGATTACCATCGCGATTTCAACTGGCGTGTCCCCTTAAATCTTGTTATATTATTTGAAAAAAATATTTTATCACGTATTTGATAAATTTTAAATAAAAAAACCTGGGAAGTAAAAACCGAATAGTGCATGACTGAGATAGACTAATGTACTATATTTGAATTTAATTATAAAAATTATAATATTTTCTTAATTGCGTCGATTTGACACTTACTTCGTCGCTGTTTTTATAAAACCATCTATTCTGCTATCTTCAGCAGCAGATCCTGTTTTAATTCCCAAAGCTGCTTCTGTAATATAATATACATATTTCAGGTAAAGAAAAAAAGGTAGTTAAGTTGTAATGAAAATGTGTATCATTTCAACAGACTTAAAATAAATATCAAGTGAATTGAGAATAAACACACACACACATTCACACACGATCACAAACAATAAATATAAACAAATGTAGAAGAAAAAATTATCTAAAGCATTTAGAACTTCATCAGAGAAATGGATGAAATAAATATATCATGTTTCTAGAAAGTGCCAGAACATAAGGCACTGATTATAGTGCGTAAGGCAGTTAAAGTGCTAGAACATAAGACAGTAAAAGGGCGTAAGGCAGTTAAAGTGCCAGAACATAAGGCATTCCTCTTCTTCAGCATCGCTGTCAGATTCAACTGCTGGCCCGCTCTTCACTTCCAAAACATTAGGTACAATATCAGTTATTATTGCGTTCAGAGAAATTGTTGATATGGAAGATAATCATTGTAAGGAAAATTCTGTCATTTGGAATGTTATTTAACTTAAACTTAAAGCCTTGTACAACAAAAACTAAGTGTTTTTGCAGATACCAATTGACAAAATAATACCCTCTAAAAACGAAATTTTCAAAACTGAGCAAAAAAACTCAAATCTGAGTACATCGCGTAGTCAAAAAGGCTCCGAATCAAAATTACTTATGTTTGAAACATGTATATACTCATCCCTGAAAACATGCACACACTCAAGAATAAAACATAAGTGCTCCTATTTGAGTATGTCCATGTTTCAAAAATAAGTAATATAAAAATAATTTTTTAAAGTCAATTCCCACTTAGGTCAACAAAGAAAAAAATTATTTTAGTTACTTTTTTATTAAATAACTACAATTAATATAAATATGTATATACATATGACAGAATCACAATATTAAGTGGCAAAATAGAAAGTGAACTTCCGTTTGAGCATTTGAATTTGAATTTTGTTTTTTAATCATAAATATCTTCTTTATCCCTTTGAGGGGCGGTGGTATATACCATCTAATTTTAATCCGATTCAAACCAGAAACCTTTAATTAAATTTTACTTTTTAAACTTTGACGAGAAGAAGTTGAAAAATTGCTTATTCTTATTTTGAACTAAATTCTTTCCTAAATTCCGGTGGGAATTCAACGTTACAGGAGCACAAGTGCTTGCCCCTGAAAGGGTTAATAAAAAGCTATGCGTTGCTGACGACTGGGATTTTCGATAATCCTTGCTACAGATTAATCTCAGAAAATGAAACATTTGAAGTTGCTGAAAAAATTAATAGCTCGAAAAGTATTTGTCAGAAAATTGTTAGACAAACTTCGTTAGAAATGTAAAAAATTGTATTTTTCTTGATACAAATATCAAATCTAATGATTACGCCGTTTTTCAAATATTGAATTTCAAAAATTACCAAATTTCACATTGGAGTACCATAGCGAAATCTTCACGCGTAAAAAAGATAATGATAACGGCCATGTGTACTGACGTATATTGGCTTATAGCATGTGTCACAAATTATAGTAGCCTTACTATTCTGTTAAAATACAAAAGTGAATTAAGATGCCACGAATGTGTGATTTTTATTTAATTTTAATATAATCATCTTAGAAACAAGGTTTTAGAAAAAAAAATTCGAATGGGATTAATAAATTGGCGAAAACTGTATATTAATATTCATCAAACACTTGCTTTCAACGTAAATTTGATTTAATAAATATGAGTTACCTTAACTACATATATAGAAAAAAAACCTCGACGTTTCGGTTAATCTTTATAACCATCATCAGGAGAAAAAACCTTCATTGGCAGATTGAATATTGTGACTCAATCATGTAACACACTTTAATTTTTGCTGTTCATATTTATGAAGGTTTTTTCTCCTGATGATGGTTATAAAGATTAACCAAAACGTCGAGGTTTGTTTTCTATATATGTAGTTAAAGTAACTCATATTTATTAAATCAAATTTACGTTGAAAGCAAGTGTTTGATGAGTATTTATATGTGCAACGTAAAGTCCTTATTAATTAACTGTATATTATTTTGAGTTTAAAAGAGGAAACGTGGGGGGAGTGCTTTATATTATTTAGATTTTCCTCAGGAACTTTTGGTCAGAATTGAAAGTTTAATGTATCAAAGCGTCAGAAATTAAATCGATATTAAATCGGCAATAATTATAACGACTGTCTTTTAGTTCGTTTGGATAGATTTTCATTTAAAAAATATAAAATCATTCAACATTGATTTTAGGTATTTTTAAGTTTATTATCACGGGTCCGGGCAACGCCGGGAATATCAGCTAGTATAAAATAAACCCGTGCAGCATTAATGTTCCACGTTATCTTTATTGAACAGTTTTTTATAATCATCTTTGCGGTATTTTATTTTTTGTTGGCATCACTCATTTGAGGAAAATCTTTCATTTCATTTATGAAAACAATGGGAGAATTTTTTTTCTCCCATATAAAAATTAAAATTAATTAATTAAATTTAATTAATGAATTAATATTTGAAAAAACTACATTAACATCAATTGTCATCCAGTACAAGTTTAAAAAAATGTATTTGAACTTGAATGTATGAATAGAAAATATGTTATTAACGATTGAAAATTGGAACAAGATATATAAAAATATAGAGAGTGTGAGCTAATAGTAGAAATTGAATGAGTACAAACTGAATTCTATGTGCTCGTTTGTGAGTATTTCCATGTTTCAAAAATGAGTTTGAACTGATTCTAATCATTTTTTAGTACTTCCATATTTGAAAAATGAGTATGAACCGACCTGTATGAGCTCAGTTTTGAGTATGCCCATGTTTCAATATTCAAAGTATTTCTGGTATTTCAGAATTGAAAGCATTGGTTCGTCGTATTTGAAACAAAAATTTCATAACAAAATGAAAACATCGATTTTCTCAGATTTGAAAGTGTCATTTTTCTCAGTGTAGGACATAGCTGCCAACTTTTACGCTTTTTTCGTACCGCTAAAATTTAACAGTAGATTTTATGTTATTAAGGATTGATGTAATAACACAAAATTTTTTATTAAATTTTAGTGGTAACAAAAAAGGCGTAAAAGTTGGCATCTATGATATGGGATCAAATTTGCCTATCACACTCTTAAAAGTGACGTTTTAAGCGGAGTGGTTAAAACAACATCGGTGCAATAAACGGAGTAGATACATTTTTAAAGTCGAGAGACTGGTCGAGACTGCTGAAATATGACGTAATATGTGGAGTGACGTTTTATCCAGAAATAAATTATACACTGAGTGATAACAGTAAAATACTCTTTCTGGATCCCCCTGGTGAGTAAAAAACAATTAAAATTGAAATATGTTTTCTTACCAAAGAATAGCATCAGTGTTCTAATTTTTGTTATTTTCCCCAAATCTTTTGTTGTATGGTTTTCCAGCTGTCGTAATTCCTGCACAAGATACGTGGCATGCTCATTCATAGTTGCTACATAATTTTTCATCATGCTGGGGTAAAATGCTGGGCTTGATAATTTCCTCTGTCGCTTCGCTCTCTTTCCACTACTAAAAATGGAAAATTAAAACGTTGTGTTTTTTTTTATAAACGCAAGGACGTAAATATACAAAATTTGAAGATAATTATTTTTTAACATGTTAGCTACTATCTCACAATATAAGGAGCTTCGTTAGTCAAAATTATCATCTAATATCTACACTTAAAAAAAAGGCAAATGTTTCTTAATGTTGATCTTATCTTTCTTGAGGTTTACGAAAATATAATTTAACCTCTTTCGACTTACCAAAAATTTCAAAAAGCATTCCCTTATCTTCAGAAACTTCAGAAACCAACAGGTTTCCGAGACTTAAAGAAACATTTCTGAAACAACAGTTTCTTTTGTTGCCCGAAATTTTCGGAAAATTTTCCGAGTAGTTTTAATAATATATTAATGAGTTTTTTCTATTCCCCAGATTTTGATTACATCATATTTGAAAGTGTTAGATATTTATTCTTCGAGCTTCGAAATTTGAAGTTGAACTCTGAATACAAGGTGATTACAAATAAATATTCCAACTTTGGAGGGCTATATCTTTTTGAACAATAAAAGGTAGTGTTCCATTTCATACATCGAAGTGTTATGATACGAGAAGTTATGAAGTTTCATAAATGTAAAGTTTCGTTTTTTTGGCGAGCGATGGCGCAACGGGCGGTGGGTTGAAAGTGAACAGGCATGTTCCGTTGCGAGTTAATCCAACAGGATGGTGCACCACCCCATTGGCACCATTCTGTACGAGAGTTTTTGAAGGAGCAACTGCCGCAATGGTGGATTCGTCGCGTTTTATCTCGATTTTTTTCTTTGGGGATACATAAAAGATGAAGTGTTTTTTCCGTCTCTACCAGCTGACACTGCTGAACTGAAAACGGGGATAACTGCAGCTATTGCAACTGTATGCTGAAAACCGTGTGGGACGAATTTTCCCACATAATGGATGTCGTTCGTGTTTCTGGTGGTGGTCACATTGAACATTTATAAATTTCTTTTCACAAATGCGTGTATCTTCTATACTTTTGCTAATAAAGCCCTTCAAAGTTGGGATATTCATTTGTAATCAACCTGTACAGTGTTACCTTGGCTTACCAAAACCTTGACTAACGAATGTTTCGTTTAACCCTTTTTATCCTGACGGTACTTATAAGTACCACTTTAACCCCTTCGCAACGAGCATCTTTTACAGAATTTTTAATCTGTTATCACCGGTTTTTCAAATGAGAAATTTTCACCTAATCGAATCGCAAAAATGATATGATTAGATAAGGAAAACTTTACAAAAAAAAAAAAAAATAACTGGTGGGAATAATCGAGGATTCCGAGCATCTAAAAAGTAGCTAGAAAATTAATTCAGGATATAAAGGGTTAAAGAAGATGCTTTTGGCGGTTTCTCTGACTCAGCTAACCAATATGTATTCGATTAATGAATACGTCATGAGATTACTCTCATAGAGAAGAGATTGGGGTGGAGAGAGCTTTGGTAAACCTAAAGTGGATCACGTGATTATTATAGTCACGTGATGTGTTCTTTTTTTTTTCTTTGATGATTTTCTTTGACGAATCGAAATTACGATATTTCGTATCTGATTTTATCGCTAAGGGCTACTATGCGTTTTCTCAGGACAAGAAACAAATTACAGTATCGTTAAATTAAAGTGAGAAATTTCTTTTACTATTTTGAAACATATTTTAAGTTGCTTTCTTTGACATCGTTTACATTTTCCCTGTAGTTTACTCCATTGTTTCATTTGGTGTATTTTAAATTTATATCTATACTAATATTATAAAGGAGTAAATCTTGTTTGTTTGTTTGTAGGGGGTAATCTTTGGAACTACCGAACCGATTTCAAAAGTAATGGTGGCAAATTGATAGTGACAACCCCTGCTCCAACATAGGCTATATTTTATGTCGGTGCCACTAACACCAGGGGGTGCAGGAGCAAAAAACGTTCTAAAATTGCGATTTTTCAGTTATCACACTGGCTGTCAAGCCCTGAGAGCTTGGCAGCCGGTTCTGTATGTATGTATGTACGTACGTAATGCGATAACTCTTCATAGAAATATCCGTATTCCTTCAAATTTTGTTTATAGGTTCACTGTGTGAAGGCGCTTCCCTGATTAGTTTACGGGTTTGATTAGTTAAGTATAAAGGGGGGGGATCGGGGGGGCTAATCCCCCCCCTTAATTTATATAAATGTGTTTTTCATGCAGAATTATTCCGTTTTCCTTCAAATTTTGTTTATAGGTTCATTGGGTTAAGACGCTTCCCTGATTACTTTTCGGGATTTAGTGGTTAAGTATAAAGGGGGGGAACAAGGGGCTAATTCCCCCCCCTTAATTTATATAAATGGGTTTTTCATGCAGAATTATTCCGTTTTCCTTCAAATTTTGTTTATAGGTTCACTGTGTTAAGGCGCTTCCCTGATTAGTTTTCGGGATTGATTAGTTAATATAAAGGGGGGGGGATCGGGGGGCTAATTCCCCCCCTTAATTTATATAAATGGGTTTTTCATGCAGAATTATTCTGTTTTCCTTGAAATTTTGTTTATAGGTTTACTGTGTTAAGGCGCTTGCATGATAATTTTCGGGATTGATTGGCTGTGTATAAAGGGGGGAACGGGGGGGGCTAATCCCCCCCTTAATTTATATAAATGGGTTTTTCATGCAGAATTATTCCGTTTTCCTTCAAATTTTGTTTATAGGTTCACTGTGTTAAGGCGCTTCCCTGATTAGTTTTCGAGATTGATTAGTTAAGTATAAAGGGGGGACCGGGGGGGGCTAATCCCCCCCTTAATTTATATAAATGGGTTTTTCATGCAGAATTATTCCGTTTTCCTTCAAATTTTGTTTATAGGTTCACTGTGTTAAGGCGCTTCCCTGATTAGTTTTCGGGATTGATTGGTTAAGTATAAAGGGGGGGAACGGGGGGATAACCCCCCCTTAATTTATATAAATGGGTTTTTCATGCAGAATTATTCTATTTGCTTCAAAATTTGTTTATAGATTCATTGGGTTAAGACGCTTCCCTGATTAGTTTTTGGGATTGATTGATTAAGTATAAAGGGGGGGAACGGGGGGCTAATACCCCCTTAATTTATGTAAATGGGTTTTTCATGCAGAATTATCCCATTTCCTTCAAATTTTATTTATAGGTTCACTGTGTTAAGGCGCTTCCCTGATTAGTTTTCGGGATTGATTGGTTAAGTATAAAAGGGGGTGGGGAACAAGGGGCTAATTTCCCCCCCCCTTAATTTATATAAATGGGTTTTTCATGCAGAATTATTCCGTTTTCCTTCAAATTTTGTTTATTGGTTCATTGGGTTAAGACGCTTCCCTGATTACTTTTCGGGATTTATTGGTTAAGTATAAAGGGGGGAACAAGGGGCTAATTCCCCCCCTTAATTTATATAAATGGGTTTTTCATGCAGAATTATTCCGTTTTCCTTCAAATTTTGTTTATAGGTTCACTGTGTTAAGGCGCTTCCCTGATTAGTTTTCGGGATTGGTTAGTTAATATAAAGGGGGGGGGGGATCGGGGGGCTAATTCCCCCCCTTAATTTATATAAATGGGTTTTTCATGCAGAATTATTCTGTTTTCCTTGAAATTTTGTTTATAGGTTCACTGTGTTAAGGCGCTTGCATGATAATTTTCGGGATTGATTGGCTGAGTATAAAGGGGGGAACGGGGGGGGGGGCTAATCCCCCCCTTAATTTATATAAATGGGTTTTTCATGCAGAATTATTCCGTTTTCCTTCAAATTTTGTTTATAGGTTCACTGTGTTAAGGCGCTTGCATGATAATTTTCGGGATTGATTGGCTGAGTATAAAGGGGGGACCGGGGGGGGCTAATCCCCCCCTTAATTTATATAAATGGGTTTTTCATGCAGAATTATTCCGTTTTCCTTCAAATTTTGTTTATAGGTTCACTGAGTTAAGGCGCTTCCCTGATTAGTTTTCGAGATTGATTAGTTAAGTATAAAGGGGGGGGGATCGGGGGGCTAATACCCCCTTAATTTATATAAATGGGTTTTTCATGCAGAATTATTCCGTTTTCCTTCAAATTTTGTTTATAGGTTCACTGTGTTAAGGCGCTTCCCTGATTAGTTTTCGGATTGATTGGTTAAGTATAAAGGGGGGGAACGGGGGGATAACCCCCCCTTAATTTATATAAATGGGTTTTTCATGCAGAATTATTCTATTTGCTTCAAAATTTGTTTATAGATTCATTGGGTTAAGACGCTTCCCTGATTAGTTTTTGGGATTGATTGATTAAGTATAAAGGGGGGGAACGGGGGGCTAATACCCCCCTTAATTTATGTAAATGGGTTTTTCATGCAGAATTATCCCATTTCCTTCAAATTTTATTTATAGGTTCACTGTGTTAAGGCGCTTCCCTGATTAGTTTTCGGGATTGATTGGTTAAGTATAAAAGGGGGTGGGGAACAAGGGGCTAATTCCCCCCCCCCCCTTAATTTATATAAATGGGTTTTTCATGCAGAATTATTCCGTTTTCCTTCAAATTTTGTTTATTGGTTCACTGAGTTAAGGCGCTTCCCTGATTAGTTTTCGGGATTGATTGGTCAAGTATAAAGGGGGGGAACAAGGTCTAATTCCCCCCCCTTAATTTATATAAATGGGTTTTTCATGCAAAATTATTCCGTTTCCCTTCAAATTTTGTTTATAGGTTCGCTGAGTTAAGGCGCTTCCCTAATTAGTTTACGGGTTTGATTAGTTAAGTATAAATGGGGGGATCGGGGGGGGTAATCCCCCCTTAATTTATATAAATGTGTTTTTCATGCAGAATTATTCCGTTTTCCTTCAAATTTTGTTCATAGGTTCATTGGGTTAAGACGCTTCCCTGATTACTTTTCGAGATTGATTGGTTAAGTATAAAGGGGGGGAACAAGGGGCTATTTCCCCCCCCCCTTAATTTATATAAATGGGTTTTTCATGTAGAATTATTCCGTTTTCCTTCAAATTTTGTTTATAGGTTCACTGTGTTAAGGCGCTTCCCTGATTAGTTTTCGGGATTGATTAGTTAATATAAAGGGGGGGGGATCGGGGGGCTAATTCCCCCCATTAATTTATATAAATGGGTTTTTGATGCAGAATTATTCCGTTTTCCTTCAAATTTTGTTTATAGGTTCATTGGGTTAAGACGCTTCCCTGATTACTTTTCGGGATTGATTGATTTAGTATAAAGGGGGGAACGGGGGGCTAATCCCCCCCTTAATTTATATAAATGGGTTTTTCATGCAGAATTATTCCGTTTTCCTTCAAATTTTGTTTATAGGTTCACTGTGTTAAGGCGCTTCCCTGTGTTAGGTGGAAATCCATACGAATTTTGGATTTTTGGGTGAGAGAAATTTAAATAAATGAATTTTTTAAGGAAAATTTCAATATACAAAATTGAAGGGTTATTTAGAAATAATAATAAAAATATTTAGTCAGTCAGTTTGTTAGAAAGTAAATATCAGTTTTAACATAGGAGTACAGTTCATTGAGCTTAGATTGGAGGTTCCCAGGGTATCAAGACGGAAATATTTCCCGGGGTCGGAGGAAGGGTGTTAAGTGTTTTTCGGTAGGTGCCTGTGAGGCGGTTAACGAACTTTTGTAAACAACAAAGTAGAAAAACAGGCTGTTTTCCAGATGCGCTTCCCAGAATTGAAGTTTTTCATGGAGGTCCCGCAGGATGTCTGGAATAAACATTAAATTGTTTTCGAAGTGCAGTTGCAGTGGGAGCCATCTGTTTTTTGTATTCAATGTGGGAATGCAAGGGGTTCTAGAATGTTACGCCCCTTGTGTTTGTGATTGGACGATTGTCCTTATAGTGGGAGGCAAGTGTAGCCCCAGTTTGTTTGGTTGCGTGTTATTACTTTCATGTGGGGTGAGATCGCTAGAAAAACTGTTGGAGAGTAGGGAGGCAACCAAGGGCTCGTGCCCCTCTGGTTTGGTCTCCCGGGAAAAACGTTTCTACGCGAGATGCGGTCTGTTCGTGCCGGCAAATTATATAGGTTTTGGGCAGTTTAGCCCCAGTAGAACGGTGTGATATATATGCCGTCATACTATATATGTTTTGGGGGGCAGTTTAGCCCCAGTTGAATTGTGAAAGAAGCTGCAACAATAAAAGTATTGTTTCACGATCCCCTTTTCTCCCGGTCTTTTAACCAAGTTTACAACGTGGAATCAGCGCCCTGTATGAAGGTTTGAGAGAGTCCACGTTGGAGTCAGATCGGCCCTCGCCGTTATATACAGCCTAGGAGAACTTAGAGGTGAACGCTCAGAGTCCAGAGATTTCCCTTCTGATGCTCTGCAAAGAAGGAGTTGAAAAAAGAAACTTTTCTCCAGTGGAGTAACCAAAGATTTCAAACTAAGAAACTCCCTATGTTTTGAAGCTCCTAGATTGAAGGGTAAAGTACGTGCCTGAGGCCAGCTGTAGAAATTAAGGCCCCAAAGTCTTACTGTGTCGCCACCAAAATCACCGGTATAAGCAGAACCAATCCCTGATTTACCGGGATGAGTATTTATTGTGCCATTCTAAGAGATTCTGTCACCTTGGTAAGTTATTTTACGTATTTCTAACTTGAGGGCTCATTAATGCAGAAGAACATTCGGCAGAAAGCCTAATTTTCAATAGAACTGGTTGTCTATTGTGTAATAATAATTTGGCCGAAAGTCTGAAATATCCAATTAATGAACTTAATGACTATATAATGGCGAAAATATTAATTACCTAAATTCTTGAGAAATTTCTATTGAAAGTCTCCAAAAGAAATTTGTTTTCCATGTTAAAATATTTAAATCATTTTTGTTATGAAAACTTTATAAGTATGTATACAGTATCTACCTTTGACCTAAACTGATCTTGTCATATGTACCCTTCCTTATTTTTTTTATATTTCTCTTCAAAAAATAACTTAATAAAATGTATTAAATTTTATCCTTTTATAAGTATTTATTTTATTTAGTTTTGTGTATTTATTGTTGTATAATAAATAACTTTAATCGATTTCAAATTTGACTCAGCAAAGACATCATATTGTCTTTTTTTTTTTTATTATTTATTTAAAAGGAAAAATAAGTTGAAGAATCCTAGTTCTTCTTTAAAGGTGAAGATTTAAAATTATGATTTTGTAAATATCTCTTTTATATGATGGATTAAATGTTTAAGATTTAACTCTCTAAAGTAAAAATAATTTAATTAATTAAGGATTATGCAGTTTGGGTTATTACTAGAAATTAAGTATTGATTGGTGAACTAAATGCTTTCCTTTTTTTCTATATTTACTATATGAATTTTAATAAATCCATAGGTGACTTTAATTGAAAGCAAGTAAATTTTGTCCAAGTATATTATAGACCTGAAAATAGTAAGATTTTGTTGATGTATAACCCATTTGAAGAGGTGAATTTGATTAATCTAAGGCACTGTTACTAATATTTGTACTAATTTGAAATTAAACTTTGAAGAATTTTAAGAGTAATTAATTGCAATTATATATACATGATAATGGCATTCTTCTCATCTATAATGGTATGAGCAAATGAGTGAATTAATGAACCAAGGCTCCTGTTCTTTTCAGGGGAGATTTTATTGGGTTATTAGAATTATAATGTAAGCGTCATAGAACACAACGCATGCTAAAATTACTGGTGGTGATTGTTGATATTTTTTTTTATTGTTAAACTCATACTTATGTTTTAACTTATTTAAAGAATTTGTATTTGTTTATTTTGGGAAATTCTTTAAAGGGATTTATTGCTTATTTGGCTATTTTTCACGGAAATTAAGTACTGGGTCTTTGCTCAAAATTTAAATGTTGAAAAACCATCGTAACACCTGATTAGTTTTCCGGATTGATTGGTTAAGTCTAAAGGGGGGGAACGGGGGGATAATCCCCCCCCCTTAATTTATATAAATGGGTTTTTCATGCAGAATTTTTCTATTTGCTTCAAAATTTGTTTATAGATTCATTGGGTTAAGACGCTTCCCTGATTAGTTTTCGGGATTGGTTGATTAAGTATAAAGGGGGGGAACGGGGGGCTAATACCCCCCTTAATTTATGTAAATGGGTTTTTCATGCAGAATTATCCCATTTCCTACAAATTTTATTTACAGGTTCACTGTGTTAAGGCGCATCTCTGATTAGTTTTCGGGATTGATTGGTTAAGTATAAAGGGGAAGAACAAGGGGCTAATTCCCCCTTATCTATACTAATATATAAAGTAGTAAAGATTGTTTGTTTGTTTGTAGGGGGTAATCTCTGGTACCACTGAAGCGATTTTAAAAGTGATGGTGGCAAATTAATGGTGACAATCCTGCTCCAACATAGGCTTTATTTTATGTCGGTGCCACCACCCCCAGGGGGGTGCAGGAGCGAAAAACGTTCTAAAATTTCGATTTTTTGTGTACTGAAGGAGATAGAAGTATCTAATTTGGTATGGTAGTTACTTATAAGATGTAAATGCTCTCTAAGAACAAATTATAAAAACATTCGCAATTTAAAAGGGTGAGATGAGGAAGAAGCGTTCTAAAAACATTCTAAATTACAATTTCTATGGAATCTCTGAAACTACAGAACCGATTTCAAAAGTGATGGTGGCAAATGGATGGTGACAGTCCCTGCTCCAACATATGCTAAATTTTTTGTCGGTGGCACTGCCCGCAGAGGGTGCAGGAGCGAAAAATGTTCCAAAATTATGATATTTTCAATAATGAAGGAGTTAGGAACTTGACATTTTGTATGGTCGTTACTTACAAGATTTAAATGCTCTATAAGAACAAAATCTAAAAAAATTCGAAATTTAAAAGCTGAAATAAGCAAAAAATTTTCTAAAAACACTCTAAATTACAATTTGTATTGAATGTCTGGAACTACTAAAGCGATTTCAAAAGTGATGGTGGCAAATGGATGGTGACAATCCCTGCTCCAACATAGGCTATATTTTATGTCGGTGCCACTACCCCGAGGGGGGTGCAGAAGCGAAAAACGTTCTAAAATTGCGATTTTTGCGATGCTGAAGGAGCTAGAAACTTCAAGTTCGGCATGATTGTTATTTATAAGATCTAAATGCGCTCTAAGAACAATTTCTAAAGAAAAATGATCTAATGATTCTGCGATTTTTCAACTATTGAATTTCTAAAATTACCAAATTTCACAATAGAGTACCATAGCGAAACCTTCACGCGTAAAAAGATAATGATAAGGGCGACGTGTCCTGACGTGTATATTGACTATAGCACGAGTCACAAATTATAGTATCCTTATTATTCTGTTAAAATATAAAAGTGAATCATGAAATGTCAATACTTTGTTTGATTAAAGGTTCGTTAAGAGAAATTGACCAGCGTAGCGGGCGTAGCTTGCTAGTTGTTAATAAAGGGTGCTTTGAAATTGTTTTCATTTGAGCATGCCGTTTATAAATTAGGAAAAGTGTAAATGGTAAACACGTTTTTAATATTGTGCAGTTCCCTTTTTCTTCTGAATTCTACAAAAAGGGCCTTTTTTCACCTTTGTATGTTAAAGATTCCATCTATTACAGCTAGGGAAGTTATCAACATATATATTGGCTGATATAACTTGGGAAACAGTATTGGAAAAAATGATTAAATAATGGAATCTAGCAGTTGTTTAACTGTTAGAAAATTTAATAATGCGCAACGTTGGCTAGAAAACAAAATCGTATTTATATATTGCTCAAGTTTTTAAATGAAGCTTATATTGACAGGAGTATATGTATTAGTAAATACAGTAATCCCTTAACATTCGCGAGGGTTACGTTCTAGGAAAACCTCGCGAATGTTGAGTCTATTTCTCTGCACTAAAAAGGAGTTACGTTCTATAAAATTTTAATTGGAGTGGCACAGCATTTTAAAGAACAAAAGGATATACGTATTAACAATACGTTATGCATAACATATATGTAAAAGGTGAATGTTCACACATATTCATAAATATGAAATTTATTGATTGAAGATAATTCAAATTATCTGACTGGAGAAATAATCACAGCTATAAAAGCATAGGTTTTTATATAAAGTAATTTCGACTCTCTCTATTCGCAAATCGCAAAGAGTCAGTAGGCGATACAATATTAAAATACGATATTTAAATACAGCTAAATGCTTCAAAAGTTCTTTTATTTTCTGTCTAAGTAGATCTTTAGCTCCATCTCTACGATAATCTGCACATTTTAAATTAATACATTGAAGATGACGTTAGCTTACCACTTCTAATATTTCCGTTGCAATGAACATTCTGCTGTTGTTATTATTTTGCTTTTCTACAACATTCGCTCCTTTTTTAGTTGACAGTTGAAAATTGATTTGTAAATAGATACTCAGAAAACAAGGGAAATAATCTTCAACTACTATAAATTCTGAAAAAAAAGAGATAATAATAAAAAAAAAAAAAATCGCGAAGAATCAAGTCAGATTCTCGCGAATGTTAGGTTTTTCCGCATTTTCATATTCGCGTATAATCGAAACTCGCGAATGTTAAAACCGCGAATGTTGAGGGATTACTGTATTATTTTCAACAAATTAGTCCATCATTTATGTAAAGTTTTTGCATCTCACATGCATAATCTGGATATTGACTATTTTTAGTTTTTTAGGGTTTCGTTCATCTCACGAAATCCTGCGTTGTCTCTCTGTCACAGAGCCGGTTCTCAGAAACTATGTAACTTACAAGCATGAAATTTTGTGTACTTATAGCTGAATATGTACTATAAAGCGCAAAATCATAAAAATTAAAAAATCGTATTATTTTAATATAGAGAGATAAAAATCCAAAAATCTAACAGCCTTTTCCTATTAAATTTAAACATTTTTCGTTATAGCAGTTGCCAAAAATTAAAAATTCACAATAAAATTCTTTCTACAATAATGAATTTTCTATTGAAAGATTTCCACGTGAAAAATGACAATGAAATAAAAAGTTTCACCAATTGAAAAAAATATTAATAGGACGTCCTATTGGTAATAAAACGGAAAATTTCAAACATTTCTCAATAATACAAGGAGTATGAGTATGTGTAAATACAGAAAGTAACTTAATATGACGTCATTAGAGAATTAAAAAGAAAATTAATCTGACGTCATATTGGAAATTTAATGCGGACTTTTTCAAATGTTTGAGAATAATACCAAGAGAGTAGCAATATGAGTAATAGAGAAATCAAGTAGATATGATGTCAGCAAGTGATTATAACGCCATATGGGTTTGAGGAACGTATTGAATCATGAAAAAACCCGATTATGGAAATATTGGCATATTTTTAAATTTTGAAAGTTTGTATACAATATATTTAGTTATGAAATTGATTTTTTTTAAATATCGCATTTAGTCCACATGAAAAATATTATTTGACAGAGTATAATAGAGGGCTTCGCCCGCTATCGGGCCGGTTCAGATATTCGAAAAAACGAGAAAAATAGACCGGTAAATTTTTACTTTATAAAAAAACATGACTATTTTTTTTTGGGGGGGGGGGGATTGAAATTTATTTCGATTTATTAAAGAAATGATAGAGTGTTTTGAAAACAATACTAGACCAAACCCTTTGTGCGATATTCGATCATACTTACCCAGTTGTTCTTTCTTGTTACGAATAAATAAAAACTCGGAATAATAGTTTTTCCTCCAACAATTCATTTTCAATTGAAAGATTTCCTCGCGAAAAATGAAATAAAAAAATTGAGAGTTAAAAAGTAGATTAATATGACGTCATTTTAGATAAAAACGGGTATTTTTAAGAATTTGATAATAGACTGTAGACTACATTAAGCGTCGACAAAAGTCGACGAGGCGTTCACGGAGTGTATTGTGCTCACTGTAGGGCGTTATGGGCTTAGGAGTGATGACGTATTGCGCCTACGTAGTGCAGTAATTTGGCTATAACCAAAACCAGTAGCGTGCTTTTCGTATAACCATAAGATATGATTTTTAGTTTTGTATTGGGTCATTCGGAAAGTCGTGTCCCTTTGGGAAAATCAATTCGTACCGGAAAATTCTGCCCGGAAATCAGATAAATAATGTCGCTTTTTTGGTCATAATATTCCGCACAGGGCATTAACCCCTCCAAAAAAATTCCGCACTGAAAGGGTTAAAAAGCAAGCAATAACGTGCCAAATCTGGAAACATGGCTGCTAACTTTTATGCTTTTTTCCTACCACCAAAATTTTGTAGTAAATTTAAACTTATTACATCTTCGAAATCATGTTATTCAATAAATCAAAATTTTCTATTAATTTTTAGTGGTATCAATAAAGCGTAAAAGTTGGCAGCTATGTGGAAACCTCTACATGTTTAGAAGCGGTCATGTTGATGCCACTTTTCTAGGGAATTCTCTACGGAAAGCGCACTCCACCCTTTCTCTTCTTTAGGATTGTTCTCTATGATAACGCAGAAACGTTGCATTTTGATTGGAAGAGTTTAAGAATATGTCGGTTAATGAATGCCATTCCGAAACAAATTATATTCGTTGGCCGAGGTATCATTGTACTTTAAGGAATTGTACTTTAAATTGTACTTTAAACACGATACGTCTGATTACTTTACTTATACGTAAAAACAAAATATTTCATACACTTAAAAACATTTAACATACGCATACAAATTACAAAAATAGACGTTTCAAGGTTAATTTCAAAACTCCTCATCAGTACACACATAACGGACATGAAAAACGATGATAAACGATTTTTACAAAGAACCTGTAATCCATCAGTTAAAGTCAAAGTCTAAAGGATAAAATCAAAACTTTATACTCAGACGGAATGGGGTTTGCTTCTTTCAAAGGTGAGTCTGCCAACTTCGTAAACCACCCCTCCAGAAACACGCGACTTGTGTAACCGTTTCACATTGATTTAATTACATTAGCGTTTGCAAAGTCCGTGATATGATCGGTTTCTAAGTCATGGACGACAAGTTTTGAATTTAAAGTACCTGTATTTAAGACACGTTTGTGCTATTTTAATGTCATTGCTAAAGTGCCTATATAGACTGTATTACAATTAGAGCAGGATATGCTGTGAAAAAAAACCTTTTACTTGTGTTGAAAACTACTGAAGAAATCATGTAGTGAATTTTGCGGTATAAAAGCAGTATTAATATTGACAGTTTTAAGCAACTGTGAAACCCTTTCTGAAATATTTCTATACTAAGGTATGGATACGTAACCCTTTGGAACTTCACGTTGAAAAGAGGGGAGTGTTGCAACTAGATTAAAAACCTCAGAGAAGATCCTCTTACATCAACGTAGTGGATTATTATTATTTTTCAGATCCATAAAGATACTTTTTTATTCATCTGGAATACATTACTATTATTGCAGAATTTCACAGGCCTATTAATTAATGTTCTCATAACCGCAAATCTGCGTGCTATAGGGCAATCTGACAGAAAATTAACATATTGTCCGTAAAATGTGGCCTTGCGATAAACAGATGTCGTAATCTTTTGATAAACAGTGTCCTCTTCTCTGTCGATCCAGATGTCCAGGAATGGTAAACAGTAATTTCTTTCGTTTTCTGTGTAAACTGGATGGAACCGCAGATGAAATAAGCCACCGAAAATATCTCATTAAGATCCTTTGATTTTGAAACAATAAAAATATCGTCGGTGTGTATCTTCTCCAAAACTGTAGCCTTGAATCTGTTATAAAGTTTAATTTATTCTCTACTAGCAACCCGCCCCTGCTTCGCACGGTTGCCATAATGCATTAAAGATACTTCTAGATGCATTTATCTCTGAAGTTCAAACTCAACATAATTTTTAATTTGCACAGATAAAAAATTACAGATTACATTTAATTTTTTTTTGTACTCTATCAATTAAAAACACCGTCACCGTCATACCTAAAAATTCGACTGCAAATTCAAAAGTCGTCTGTATTTGATAGATAAAATTTACGATACATATAAAAATATCTTTTAAATAAACCGTATATGCTACCACTTTCACGGTAATAATATACATTATAAAGCAAAATGCCCTAAAAGTAAATTTTTTCTTATCCAGGCGCCAAATATATGCAAAAAAAGTGATAAATTGCCACATATTGCTTCAATGGCAGCCTTTGACATTGAATATTAATTTTAAGCCGTATAAGAATTCCTTTCATATTTAAATTAAATAGCTTCGTTTTTCAGTATTATTTATCATTAAAACTTTTTCTTTGTATTTTAAGTAAAATCAGCAATACTTTTTTTTCGAGGTGTTTGTATTTTTAACACTTTCCAACCTAGTTGAAAAGTGTTTATGACTTCGGTTTGTCTGGCCGTATGGCCGTCTTGCCGTCTGTCCGTGCTCTAACTCCCGTAAATATGCTCGGATTGCTCTGCAATTTTTATATGTTATTGTTGTTATCTATAGCATGTTCCCTATTTCAACGGAAGTGTGTAGCACTTATAGTTTTTTTACAGGAACACTCAAAAGAATTCCGTTACATTACGGTCAATAGGGAAAAATCATTTGCGATTTATTTTAATGATGTTACACAATTTCAAACACATTGTAATTGATATATATCACTAAGGCGCACTACAAGAAGCTTAATATGGAATAAGGTGTGCATAGCACTTATAGTTACTTTACAGGGACAGTCAAAAGAATTCCGTTACATTACATTCCGTTACATATTGTTTCACTATTTTAAATGCATTGAAATTTATATATATCACTAAGGTGCATTACAAGAGGTTTACTACAGAATAGTGTGTGTATAGCAGTCATCGTTCATTTACAGGGACACACAAAAGAATTCTCTACTGTCTGTTAACAATAATTGCTGGAAGTGCGTTTTAAGTTACTGAACGCGATTTTAAATTTAACTCACTTCTTGTCTATTACGTGGTGTGTATAAATTTTGTAGATCATATACAGGGAAGCACTAAAGTTCGCGAACACATTTTCGTTTATTGACAGAAACTCCAGAAGGAGAATTTTAAACTGTGCTAGGCGTTTCCTAACTGAACTAAAATTTAGCATCATATGTAGTATATATACAAATCTATAGATCATATACAGTGCTGAATAAACGTATTCGGATATTTTTCTGAATATTATATATGTTGGAAATTCCTGAAATTATGTTTTTAAATATGTTTTGCGTTTTCCAAATTGTTTACTTAGATGTTATCTTTCAGCTTATTAAACGGTATGATTTGTAAAATTATTTTGGAAGCGTTGGAAAGTGTTACATAATCTATGCTTGACGTATGATTTTTCGTTCTTGTTTTAATCTGTAAATGATATAGCCGTTTCCCAAAGACCGTTAACCAAATGATAGCATAATATACCGTCTCCAACAAGAAAATCATATACTAATGGCAACCTTTTCGTCCAAAATAACTACAAAATACCAAATTTGACTATCAAAAATCATGGTAAAATTGGTGTATTTTATATCATAATGACCGCGAGAATTTGCCCTATCTGTTGGTGCAAACCGCAAAAAAAAATCCATCGGGAAGTTTTTGAATTTACCACAGCCATATACTTTTATTGATTTTTGCTTTATAATATATACGATGTACTGCATAACTATTTTTGCGATTCTGACTGACAAAAGAGAGACCATTGCGATGTCTTTCACTTGCTTATAAAATACATCATTAAAAATAAAACAATTTGAAGTTAAACAAAAATGAATGAGGTTTAACGCTACATCAAATGTTGTTTGGATATTTGGCCAGCTTCTCCACAATGAGTGAAAGGAATTTTCTTTTGGGATTACAGCACATTTTTGACATTAAAAATGGATATTTATTGTTAGTCACTTATTTGAATATTTCTGCTTGACCTTCAGACGAACTTCCGCAAGAAACATTTTTATATAAAAAATTATAGCGCATCATTTGAGGCTTTAATAGCTTAAATACAGAGCGGTTATAAGATAAGTATCTCTATTCAGAGATGTCTGTAGCTTGAATGAATAACACGAATGTAACCAAAATCGGTACATTTACTATTCGAGAAGGGGGAAGGAGAACGGAATAATACAAACAGTAGCTGCAATAATCGCCAACAGATAGCGCCATGGGTTCTGTCCGTGCAAACGCCGTTGTGTACCGTGGATGTGTCGCAAACCTCAATGACTTAGAAGATCGCATATCAGAACATGTGGCAAACTCCTGATGCGTTACATTCCGCAATTCAGCACATCGTGCACCGCCTGGATTGTGTCCTCCAGCACAATGGCCATGCGAAACCTGAACTTGATCGGTACCGCCATGCGAAAGCGCAACCACATTCACTGTGACACTTTCCAATAAATTAGGTTTCTGATCCGGTTTTACGCCTTAACTCTTTGTTCTTGTATCAAACATTACATTTCACACTCAAAAGCGCCATCTGTCGGTGATTATTGCAATTATTTTTTTATTATTCCATTCGTCTTCCCCCCTTCTCGAATAGAAAATGCATTTGGTTTCATTCGGATTATTCCTTCAAGCTACAGACAACTCCAAATAGAGATACTTATATTATAACCACCCGGTAGAACGCACCCCAGAACCTTCTGAATGGGGTAATTTATTTTCTACTTGCACCGTATATACCGTAATTTCTGGCGTATAATCCGCGGATCAAACAATCATGTTTAGACCCAGAAATTTTATTTACTAATAAAATGCAAATATTTACAGCGATCTAGAAAGTTTCATTTCATAAAGTAAAATGTCTGGGTCGAAGCATAGTTGTTTGATCCGCGGATTATACGGCGGAAATTACGGTAACACTTTAACTTTTTGCTGTAACTTACAAAAGAGTCCGATTACCGCTTGAACAAACTTCAAGCAGTATTGTCCGAATAGTAATTTTTGCGTTATTTATAACACAAATTATGCATTTAAATAATGTGACAACTATTGGATTATCCGGAAAGTTCGTGCGGGTAGGAAAAATCTATTCGCACCGGAAATTTCTGCCCGTTAATTATTAGACATATGAATAAACGTCTAGTAATTATATGATAGAATTTTCCGGTACGAATGGATTTTCCCAACCAGCACGAACTCTCCGAACAATCCAATATTAAAAAATAGAGATGAAAATTTTTTTCCTGCGGTAATGAGGCATGTACTTAAGAGTATTTCGTTTACAGATCTGAAAATATTTTCAATATAGATATTTATCCATGGCCACAAATGCTGAGGTATTTGTTTTGTTGTCCACAAATGGATCAATTAAAATAAGTATTTGATAAAAAAATTGTTATTACCTTCTAAATATCCCATTATTTCCTAAGGAGTCAAAGAATTTGTAAATCCATGGTTTATCAATTAAACTTGGTTCATTTGCAAAGAACTGAAATGATAAACAATGTTTAATATCATCATATAAACTATGAAACAGAAATAAAACTTTTTTTTAGATAATTACTAGTGTAAATGCCCGTCCAAAGACGGTGGGTAGAAATCAGTTATTTCACATAAATTTTGAAATAATTGATAAAAGTATTCATATGCTATTCATCGACAATAAGGAAAAAACTGACCGGAAAAGGGGCATGACCTTCAGTTCAGAATCTGATTAATTAACCACTTAAGCATCATACACATTTAGTGATAGTGTGCTGAATACCAGCTATGTTAAATTTCGTCAAAAATACAAAAACAAATTCAAAAATACCAAATTGATACCGGAAATTCTAACAGAATAATGTTAATTTATGCAAACTTGAAGAGTCTGTCATTATATAAAACTAGATGGAACCCGTCAAAATTTGACGGCAAAAAACTTGATAGTACCATAAAAATAAAATTCATAGCTGCTTTAAAATGTTTGAAACTTTTGCAGAATAATTCAAATAAATAAAAAACCCACTTTGAATTAAAGCTAGGTTGAAGAACAGCAATTGGCTAAGTTTCACTGGCACATGTACTCGCGGAATTTCTTTCATCTGACACATTTAGTGCTGTTGTGCAAGTAAATGGTAAGTGCCCCCTTGGGGAGGGGGAAATGGCGGGATGGACCAAGGAGATGCATAACATGAATAAGCAGTCAAAGACCTTTCAAACAATATGTAACATGAGGGGTGTGTGCAAAATTTTAAAAAGTACCCCCTTGGGGGGGGGTAAAGTAGGGGATGGACACGGAACATGCATAATATGATTAAGTGGTCACAGACCTTTCCAACGATATATAACATGAGGGTTGTGTGCAAAATTTAGAAAAGTACCTCTTTGGGGGGGGGGGGGGCAAAGCGGGGAGATGGACATCAGAGATATGCATATGATTAAGCAGTCACAGACCTTTCCAACGATATATGACATGAGGGTTGTCTGCAAAATATTTAGAAAAGTACCCCCTTGGGGGAGGGGGGGGGGCAAAGTGGGGAAATGGACATTGGAGATATGCATATGATTAAGCAGTCACAGACCTTTCCAACGATATATGACATGAGGGTTGTCTGCAAAATTTAGAAAAGTACCTCTTTGGGGCGGGGAGATGGACATCAGAGATATGCATATGATTAAGCAGTCACAGACCTTTCCAACGATATATGACATGAGGGTTGTCTGCAAAATTTAGAAAAGTACCCCCTTGGGGGAGGGGGGGGGGGCAAAGTGGGGAGATGGACATTGGAGATGCATAATATCATTAAGCGGTCACAGACCTTTCCAACAATATATGACATGAGGGGTGTCAACAAAATTTAGAAAATTGCCCCCCTTAAGGGGGGGGTGGGGGAAGTGGCGGGATGGACCCCGGAGATGCATAACATGAATAAGCAGTCAAAGACCTTTCCAACAATACGTAACATGAAGGGATTGTGCAAAATTTACAAAAGTACCCCCTTGGGGGGGGGGGGCAAAGTGGGGGGATGGACACCGGAGATGCATAATATGATTAAGCGGTCACAGACCTTTTTAACGATATATAACATGAGTGGTATGTGCAAAATTTAGAAAAGTGCCCCAATTGGCAGGGGGGGGGGGGATGGACCACACAGATGCATAACATGAAAAGGCAGTCACAGGCCTTTCGAACGATATATCATATGAGTGGTGTCAACAAAGAAAAGTCTCCGCCCCGTGTAGGCAAAACATACTCCCTCCCCCGCCGCCATAATTATTGATGCGGACTCATTTTTTAAATTTGTTCGCACCCCGCTTCTCCCGCAAAATGTTGTGAATTTTAAAAACTCCCCTTCCGAATTTTTTTATACCAAAAGCACTTATGTCCGTCGTCTGCATGCAGAGTTTTATGCTTACAGACGCCAGACACAACAACACACACACAGACAGACGTTTACCGACATTAATAGTATAGATGATACTCAGTGCCTACACATTTCACCCTTTATAATTCAGCCAATGAGTTGACGGTTGTTCATTTCCAGAAACGAAACAATAATTCTTTAGGATGAATTTTGTTTGTTTGATACACCGTGGCAGAATGCGTGCAATGAAGCGACAGGCGTCACAAACTTTTTAGGGCACCTGCAGACTAAAAACATATAATCAATCTTCGCAGGAAAAAAATCCTAGATTTCGTCAAATGATCACGGGAAAAACACTAATTTCATCAAAGGATCATGTAAAACGTGAATTTTGTTAAAAGGCCACAGAAAAACGCGATTTACACAAAAGATGAGCAAATTTTGTCAAAGAATCGCAAAACAGGAAATTTCACCCAAAGATAGCGCTTTCTTGCCAAACTTCGTCTAAAAATTGCGGAATAAAATGTATTTCATCAAAAAATCGCTGGAAAACGCACATTTCGTTAAAGTATCGCGAGAAAAATGCGAATTTCTTCAAAGATTGCTGAAAAAACGCAAATTTCATCGAAGGATTGCTGAAAATTCATGAATCTTATCAAAAGGCAGCAGAGAAAATGTGATTATTATCAAAGCATTGCGAAAAAAGAAAATTTCGTCTAAGGATCACAGAAAAACGCAAATTTCATAAAAGAATCGTGGAAAAAAACACAAATTTCGTGAAAAAAAAAAATCGCAGAAAAAACACAAATTTCGTCAAATTATCGCTGAAAAAAAAACACGAATTACGTCATAGGATAGCTGAAAAAATTATGAATCTCGACAAAAAAAGATACAGAAAAAAATGCGAATTTCATTAAAGAATCGCGAAAAAAAATGCGAATTTTGTTAAAGCATTGCGCAAAGAATGTGAATTTTTTTAAAGGTTCGTGTGAAAAATGAAACTGTCTGTATTAAAAACAGCACACATACAAACATCTATACAAACCTCAATACACACAAACATATTATAGGCAGGGCTTGAAATTCAATTTTTCCAAAGACGGGAGTCTCCCTACCAACATTTTTAAATGGAGGGGAGTTGTAATGTTTGGGAGGGAGAAAAAAAATCTTTAAACCCCACTATTCTTTTACGTGCTATTTAAAGAATTACATTAATGCAGACATGACAAAATACCATTGAAAAAATTAAGTCAACTGAGAATGATTATGTAAAATGTTTATTTTTATTATAAAAAAGGCAAGAAAGTTAAGTTTTATATATGCAGTGTATTTTTCAAGTTCCATTAAATGTGTTAGGGACCCTTAACAATTAGGTTGTTAAATAAATTTCTGACTTTAGATTTTACTTGATTGAGATTCACCGATCGATCGTAGAAAAGACGCAAAGTTCATCAATCTGTCGTGGAAAAAACGCTAAGTTCGTCGATCTGTCACCAAAAAACGCAAAGTTCGTTAATCAGTCGTGGGAAAAAAGCAAATTTCGTCGATCGATTGCAGAATAAACACAAAGTTCGTCGATCTGTCCCCAAAAAACGCAAGGTTCGTCGATCAGTCACTTAAAAAACGCAATGTTCGTCTATCTGTCGCAGAAAAAACGCAAAGTTCGTTGATCAGTCGCAGAAAAAAATGCAACGTTCGTTGATCTGTCATGGAAAAAACGCAAAGTTCGTCGATCAGTTGCGGAAAAAAGCAAATTTCGTCGATCGATTGCGGAATAAATGCAAAGTTCGTCGATCAGTCAGGGAAGAAAGAAAAATTTCGTCGATCGATTGCGGAATAAACGCAAAGTTCGTCGATATGTCCCCAAAAAACGCAAGGTTCGTTGATCAATCGCTTAAAAAACGCAATGTTCGTCGATCTGTCGCAGAAAAAACTCAAAGTTCGTTGATCTGTCACGGAAAAAACCACAAAGTTCGTTGATCAGTCGCGGAAAAAACACACAGTCCGTCAATCAGTTGCGGGGAAAAAAAATCACGAAATTTATCGTTCGGTTGCAGGTAAATTAAATAATGCAAATTTCTCCAAAAATGCTGAAATTTTTTGGGCGGGAGGCTCCCGCTCATGATCTTTTTTGGGCAGGATTTCAAAATTTTCTGTGCGAATCCCGCCCTGAAATTCAAGCCCTGATAGGTATAGTTTTAATCTGAAATAATATACTGAACTTGAACTAACTTTTGAAAAATCGGGTTAACCCAAATCCAACTTGCTGAAATTTACACTCAGTCTGAAATCGACTCGAACCATAAAGACAGTTAACCCAACTTGCAACAAAAATAATTATTTTCTGTGAATTTTCTGATTTTTTCTTTTCTCAGAAATGCTGCAGTCATTTTGTCCCCCAATTTTGCCCTTTACAATTCAGCCAATGAGTGGAGGGGGCCAAAGGAGCGTTCCTTATCACAAACGAAAGATGAGATACGTTCGTTTGATGTCGTTGTTGAAAATTTATGGATTTCTATTATTAAAGTAATTTTTTCATTTTACCGTATTTATTTTCTTTTTGTGTTGTATGTATTTTGCTACTTTGAATTTTTTTAAACTAACACTTTTTTTTTTTTTTTTTTGCAGAGTGAGAGAGAGAGATTTAGTAATTTGGTGACACGAAGTTCAGCAAATTCTTAAAATCCACAAATCGTTTCCAATGTAAACAATGAAATTTACAATTAAGTTGCAAGTGCAAAATTTCAGTTTTTTAAAATTTTCATGTCATTCTGTACACATTTTAATATGTCATTCTGATCATTATACATATTTAGTTATGCATTATTAATTATTTACTTGACCTTTACTTTTAATATTTTAAATATTTCAAACTTACAGCTGAATGTAATTATTAAAACATTTGAAATACTGCATTCGAAAAATGAAATTTCAGCTTAGAAACTCGACAATTAAAAAATTTAAAGTAGAAAGTACTTATGATATAAAAAGAAGAAAAAAAAATACACCAGAATTTATCTGTATTACGAAAGCGGGAAAAATGATTTTCTGTGCTATACGAAAAGATATCCAAATAACTCAATCATGAACATAGAAATAGGTATCGGTTTTTATGTTCAGGTGCATTCAATCCAAACTTGAAACTTTTAAAACGGTCATTGAATGAATGAAATTAATCTCCGCCTTTCACATCCAGAAAACTTGCTGTGTCGCCAATTATGTTTATATTTTATATATATATAAAAAAATAATAATTCAGGCACTTTTCCGTTATACGGACACCATTGTCGCCAAACATACATACATTTTGGCATAGTATCCGTATAACAGAAAAGTACTAAAGTTCATGGTTTAAAATCACAATAAAATATCATGAAATTTATTGATTAGTTGTGGGAAAATATCAGGGAAATAATGTGTTTTTCATGAATTTTTTGTTTTGTTAACAATGTGGTTAGAGAGACAGGGAGAAATCCAGAAAACTTGCTGTGTCGCCAATTATGTTTATATTTTATATATATATAAATAATAATTCAGGCACTTTTCCGTTATACGTACACTATTGTCGCCAAACATACATACATACATTTTGGCATAGTGTCCGTATAACAGAAAAGTACTAAAGTTCATGGTTTAAAATCGCAATAAAATATCATGAAATTTATTGATTAGTTGTGGGAAAATATCGGGGGAAATAATGTGTTTCTGTGAAATTTTTTGTTTTGTGTTGTTGTGTTTAATTGTAAGCATTCATTATAATTTTCAGTGCATTATTAAATTGAAATTTTTGTTTAAAATATGTAAACAAAACAGTGACCAGAAACCTGCACAATTTCTAATATAGATAGATAGATGCATGCATGTAGTACTTTTAATTATTTGGTAAAAATACTGTGATCGTCACTGAGAAAATCTGAATTTAACCTAAAAGTAATTGTCGAGTGTTTAAGCTGAAATTTCATTTTACGAATACAGTATTTCAAATGTTTTAATAATTACATTCAACTGTAAGTTTGAAATATTAAAAGTAAAGGCCAAGTAAATAATTAATAATGCATAACTAAAAGTAATTGTCGAGTGTTTAAGCTGAAATTTCATTTTACGAATACAGTATTTCAAATGTTTTAATAGTTACATTCAACTGTAAGTTTGAAATATTAAAAGTAAAGGCCAAGTAAATAATTAATAATGCATAACTAAAAGTAATTGTCGAGTGTTTAAACTAATTTCATTTTACGAATACAGTATTTCAAATGTTTTAATAGTTACATTCAGCTGTAAGTTTGAAATATTAAAAGTAAAGGCCAAGTAAATAATTAATAATGCATAACTAAAAGTAATTGTCGAGTGTTTAAACTAATTTCATTTTACAAATACAGTATTTCAAATGTTTTAATAGTTACATTCAGCTGTAAGTTTGAAATATTAAAAGTAAAGGCCAAGTAAATAATTAATAATGCATAAGTAAAAGTAATTGTCGAGTGTTTAAGCTGAAATTTCATTTTACGAATACAGTATTTCAAATGTTTTAATAGTTACATTCAACTGTAAGTTTGAAATATTAAAAGTAAAGGCCAAGTAAATAATTAATAATGCATAAGTAAAAGTAATTGTCGAGTGTTTAAGCTGAAATTTCATTTTACGAATACAGTATTTCAAATGTTTTAATAGTTACATTCAACTGTAAGTTTGAAATATTAAAAGTAAAGGCCAAGTAAATAATTAATAATGCATAACTAAAAGTAATTGTCCAGTGTTTAAGCTGAAATTTCATTTTACGAATACAGTATTTCAAATGTTTTAATAGTTACATTCAGCTGTAAGTTTGAAATATTAAAAGTAAAGGCCAAGTAAATAATTAATAATGCAAAACTAAATATGTATAATGATGAGATTTTTTTTTCTTGAATTATTCAGTGAAACTCGTCTTATAAATGTACGCAAATAATTCACATCAAAATCTTAAAATAACAAAGTTTTCTTTCGTGTTTAGCTATGCTTAATAACCAAAAAAGCTTGATTAATACAAAAATTATTTGGTAAAAATACTGTGATCGTCGCTGAGAAAACCTGAATTTAATCATATCACACAGAATTACATATTAAAAGTTTAAAATTAGTTTGTTTACATCGGAAACGATTCGCGGAATTTCGTGCCACGAAATCTCTCTCTCTCTCAAAAAAAGGGTTAGTTATAAAAAATTCAAAGTACTAAAATACATACGACTTAAAAAGAAAATAAATACGGTAAAATGAAAAAATACCTTAATAAAAGAAATCTATAAAGTTTCAACAACCGAACAACCAAATGGAACACATACGCTTCTAGAGAGAGGAAAAAGCCTTCACCTCATTGGCTGGAACATCGCGTCTGAAGATAGTAAAAGCCTCTAGCTGATTAGCTGAATGCTCGCGCATGCGTATAAATAGCATTTTTGCACGAAAAACTAAAAAGCAGGTTAGCTTTAAGTATATGGATACAAATTACTACTATAACTTTCTGGTGTGAATAAAAAAATTTGAATTAAAAAAAAGGCCAAACTGGCAACCTTGACGTACGCACATACTTCCTGGTATTACAGATAGATATTTCATGACGTACACAGGTACGTCGTGGTGCTTAAGGGGTTAATAGACTTTTGGGGTTTTAATAACATATTTTTAAATAAATTTTTATGTAAAAATAGAGTTGACAATAATAATATATAATCTGCAGATCAGACAGACGTTTAATATTTTCTTCTAATAATTTATTTATATATGCTTTCTTCTTTCTCTTTCCATAATCGTGATGTCTGTTCTTTTTTCACAATCGGGGATCCTGCTCCTGTTACATACCAAGTGACATACCCATTCGGTCCTTTAAAAGTAATAAAATACAATATGTATATATCACATCATCTAATCTATAATTTATTTTTGAAGTGAAAACTTCTTTAGGCGCGTTGGGCATTTTTTGAGATGGGAAAAAACATTGAATTCGCGACACTGTTACCGACACCACTGTATATGTTGCCAATTCATACAATGAAGCGAAAGTATCAAAACGAAATAGTTCACGTGCAGAAAGCGAAATGATTGGTATTATGAATAAAAATAATTCAGAAAATAATTTCAAGATAAATATAGCAAGCGCGGTGAAAACAGATAAAAGTGACTCAACTCGCGAGACCAAATCAAAAGATGAAAATGAAATAACAAAACACGGAAAATATTATAATTTAACGAGCACGAGAAAAATAGACGGAAGTAATATAAAAAAATGAAAATAATGAAATATTTCACGAAAGTTTTAAGAAACGTGGTTACCGATACGGAAATAAAGTGAAATCATTTTATAGAAAAGAAAAGTTTGTTGATAGAAATTATAGATACCGCAAACAATACGCGCAGTATGAAGATAGAAAAAAGCATAATGTTCACGAATACAGTAAACAAGACAGGCAGCAAAGAGTCATTCTTGGAGTGATAGGAAGCGGGAATCCTATTTTGCAGATAAATGTTATTACAAAAGATATGAAACTAAATCTCATGGAAGAAATGATGAATGTATTGAGAGTTGTTTAAATTATGGATGAAAATTCATAAGTTTCATTGGTATTCATTTCAAAGAATACCAATTAATTAAATTTTATATTTCATTTATTTGTAAATTTACGTTTTAAGCAATAGATTGCAATTTTTGCATGTAAAATAATATGCATTATTTTTCATGTACAATAGCGCATTAAATGAAAATTGTAATATAATTTTTGCAGTAGTAGTTTATAATAATGAATAAAAAAAACACTTCATTTAAAAGTATTTGCTGCGCAATAAAACGTTTCCTGACGATTCAAAAAATACACACGTAATTGTTCAAGTTTTCACTTCTGTAGGCACTCCCGGGGTGCCATTGTTTGTTTTTTAAGTTATCGTTAACATGTTATCAAGGTATACAATGAAAATGAAGGAATCAATAAGAGATCCCATTAAAATCCATAATCTTAATAATTAAGGAAAGAAAAATTTGAAAATTACGTCATGTTGACACAATCACATAAATTTTTCTGTTTAGTTTTTGAAACATAAAAATAAATTTCAAGCTAAGCATAACGTTATTTTCACCAGCGCAAACTTTTCTCTCGTACTTTTAGAATTCACCAACAGGTAATCAAATAAAAATACATTTTCTATTTAATTGTAATGAAACAAAGTGGCATCAATAAACATAAAGATAATATAATCTCAATGGATAATATTCTCGTAACGACACAATAAATATAAATTTTTATTCGCTTATAAAAATAAAGTACATGCTCGTAAATATTTTTAAGGAAATTTATTTTTCATATAAAAGCCACGCCCAAAAAGGCTAGTGTCTAAATATTTTTCATTATTTCTCTTTTTTCTGCAACAATGAAAGTTTAATTTTTCTTTTCAATCAATGAATCTCAAAAATGAATGACTCACATAGCTCTGTTGTTTCTTTACATGTAAGATGTTGGTACATTGTTGGAACTTGTGCATTTTTGGTTAGATGGATGGTCCTGCCTGGAATCGTTACAACACTTGCGTATTATATAAATAGATTAATATTAGGTAATAAGTTCCAGCATGATCTGACTCGAGTTACAATGAGCATAAGAAACATACCAACGATTCATTTTTAACTGTTAAAAATAAAATGAAAAGAAAAAAATCTTCAAAACCTAACTTTTTAAATTCAAAATAATTTCAGACCGCCTAGTCCAGGGCTTTACAAATTTGATAAAATCTGGTAGCCAGCAAAAAATTCTAGTCGCCAGTAAAAAAATATTCCCATTCTCCCCCACGTAACTTTATTTCAAAAAGCGCAAAAGTTTTTTATCAATTAAATTATAAAAATAATAACAAGCATAGTTTAGAATCATTAGTGACATACCTTAGAATGGTACACAATTTAGAAAGATACTATAAACTAATCTTTCTAATGAAACTTATCAAAATTATGTATCTCTAAAAGAAGAAGAAGAAGAAGAAAAGAAATACTGTAAAGGCTAAATTAACCGGCATGTTTAAGAAATGCTGCTTTTCAAATGCTTTAAATTTCCTAATAGTTGAGTGCTACAAAATCTACATCTGATAAGGGGGCATAATAGGTGAAATAGTGATGCCGTAACACAATTTTTTTTGCCTATTTTACTGTCTAAGTCAGTCAAATAATTCCAATTTTGTTATTTTTAAATTTGGATTTGACAAACTGATTTTTGCTAAATTAAAAATAAAAGTTAAAAATATTTTTTGTTTGAATATAATTTCTAAGTTTATTTCTTAACATTTTTCAATTTCTGTAATGATACATCTTATGACAATTTTAAATTAAAGTGCCGTTACTGCTCATTTCTTAGGTCAATTTTTATACCAAAGAAAAAAAAATTAAATAACTTGGTCGCCAGGTTAAAAATTTTGGTCGCCAGTGGCGACCTGGCGACCACATTTGTTAAGCCCTGGCCTAATCTTAAATTAACTACATTTTAGATTCCACCCAAACTAATTCTTGGTAGTCCTGAAGCATCTTGTTCTGTCATTTAGTCGAAAGCGCAATCAGATCTGTCAAGTTTCCGGCTTTTTGGATACCAGTAATTTAGTACAGAAAATGTTGTTTTATTTAATCGGAGCATTTTGCGATTTAAAAGAACAACATTTTCTCTAAAAATTTATTGGTGTGCTAAACGCCGGAGACTTGGAACCTCTTCGCTATTAAGCAATCAGAGATGAAACAACGGCACTGTGCGCATAAGACCGTATGATCTCACGGTGAGCAAAATGGACGTCACGTATGAGTCAACATGCAGTGGTGGGGCAGTCAACGTGTTAAAATACAGGGTGATTTTTTTTTTTTTTTAAGTTGTGAAAGTAAAACCCTATAACAAAAGAACAACTGATCCAAATGACCTAAAATTTCACCAGTGTGCTCCCAAAGCAATGGGGATTTTTTTGGCGTGGTTAAAAAAACTTAAAACCGCACATACAGATGGCGCTGTACATGTAGTAAAGTCGGGAGACGAATTTGCGGCCGGCACATTGGCTATAAAAACGTGAATTACGCACACCTCGTGTTCATTATTCTACGGAAATCCTCGCAATGACTGCGCCATTGACGGACCCGTGCTTTGTTAGTGAAACTGTATTATCAAAATAATGACAGCGCAGCAACTGCTCTTAGGAGATTTAGGACACTTAAGAATTTAAGAAAAGGTCCAATGACGACAGAGGGTCTACGGAAGATGGTTTCTCAAAGTACCGTCCATTGTTTTCCTCCCACAGACGATATTCTTTGTTTCTGCTACCTTACAGCGCCATCTGTCGGTGCGATTTTGAGTTTTTTTAACCCTGTCTAAAAAATCCCCATTGCTTTGGGAGCATACTGGTGAAATTTTAGGTCATTTGGATCAGTGGTTCTTTTGTTATAGTGTTTTACTTTCACAACTTTAAAAAAAAATCACCCTATACACTGTTCTGGTATAGAAAAGAGTTTCCATAAATTACGGTAATTTGCGGATCGAGAGTTATTTTCACTGTGCAATTCTTCCCATGTAATGCTTGCTGTTGAATCTCTTTCATTGCATCTCGTGAATTTTGTTACTCACTTTGTGTGCGGGTGTAGTTAAGTAATATGACATGGGCGGAGAACCCGCGTTCTAGGAAAATTGCCACGAGTTCTTCGGAGAATTGTTTTTCTACTTACTTAATTGAAACATTCTAAGATTAACCCCTTCAGGGGCAAAGTACTTTTGTAGCTAAAATATTGAAATGATTGATTGACACCAGGATTCACGAACGAATTTTTTTAAAAATAAGTAAAAGCTTTTCCTCATGTACCTCATAAATTGAAAATTTGGTTATAAAATTCTGGTATCATTGTGGCATTTTGGGATTAAAATTAAGTGGTATATATTATATACCGGTGCCCTTCAAGGGGTTAAACAAGACTAAGAACATTATTCAAGAAAAATGGGGGCAGTTGGCTTTCTTGCATGTGGGATCGCCGTCTCTGTTGTATAAAATGCATATAAAATTCCCTTAAAATCCAGCTGCTAATATTTATTATCTTAGAATCCCAGTAGACAGCAGAATGTATGAAAGGAAAATAAATATTAATGGAAGAAACACGTAGTTGCAGTAACGGTGCCAGCTGATGGCATGTTGTAACATGTGGCGGCTCATCAGGGGGTTCACACTAGAAATGAGACGGGCTCATCCCGCGCCCGAAAGTCCGAGCCCTGGACCTACACAGGCTTGGGCTCGTTTTTATATCAGTCTTCGGGCACGGGCGGGCTCGGTATCATTCTTTTTGAAACTGACAGTTTTATTTATTCTCATATAGAAAAAATAAAAATAGCTTTTTTTACCCTAAAAAATTACTTATTCCATTTTAAGTCATTTTAATTCTATTTTGATCAGAATGAATAAAAGGGGAAGCAGAAATCTTATTTTCCTTTTCCATTTTTGGAATTCTACTTTAAAAGAAAATTTGCAATATTTGCAGATTTATATGCGGCATTGACGCAACGGCTGGATGATATGGCGCCAATGAAAAAAGGCGCGAATAATTTCGATTTTCGTTTGTGAAAGTAGGATATTTTTCAATTGGAACGTTTATTTATTTATTTATTTATTTTAGATATCTAAAGCGAAGTGAATACTTTTTTTTCTTTGTAGTTAATCAGCATTAGCTTAAGATTTGAAAATTTTTAGTCTTCTATTATGCGAGTCATAATGGCTCTTCATATGAAAATAACGTTAGTGATTCGATTTTTCCTCATGAACTCTGCTCATGTTAAAGATCTGCTGTGAACATTTACGAAGTCACTGTCTTTCGTAATTTTTAATAATTGCCATGTATTGTTATTCCGATAGAAAGCAATCGAAAAGTGTTTCCACATTGCCTATAAAAGCATAGGATCTTTCAGATAACGGTGTCAAAATTTTAAATTTAAGCTGACTTTCGGGAACACGAAATATTGTTTTAATTAAGGAATCAATTATAATTTACGAAATGCACCTTTTATAGGCAATAGAAAAACAGCATAGGAATAGTAATTTCTACAAATTTCTTTCATTTATTCATAAAATGCACTTCGTTAATGTGTCAATCAGGTTTGCTTGTTGGGAGAGAAAATTATGAGAATCTTTTAAGGAAGAATATTTTTATTTCATACCAAACTTCTCTTTTGAAAAGATTGAATGTAAATGTTCATAAAATTAATTATGTGCTAGTGATTAACAGTTATTTTCATGTAAGAAGTTTTTTTTTCAAAAAAATGAGATATTACTTTTAAAACCTTTTTTTAACATTAAATTTTTTTTTTTCGATATCGGTTTGGACGGGCTCGGGCTCTGATGACGCAAAATGTTTCGGGCTCGGGTGGGCTCGGACTTAAAATAGTCGCGCTTGGGTGTCCTCGGGCTCCGAAAACAGAGCCCGAACTCATCTCTAGTAAACACTAGTGATGAGCATAATGAATGATTTTTTCATTCGAATGAATCATTCGGGCATTCATAAAAGTTTATTTGTCAATATTCGTATTTATTTTAATCAGTCATTACCATAGATTTTGTGAAGGAAAAGCATATATGCCAAAATTCGTATTTCTTTTAATCAATTTCTTCCAGAAATTTCGCCTAACGAAAGACATTTTTATTTTTAGCTGGCTCTATCTAATTATAATATATATATAACTAGCAAGCTACGCCCGCTGCGCTGGTCGGTTTCTACAAATGAACCTTGAATGAAACGAAATATATCGTTTAATTTGACCTTGTATTTGAAAGCAATCTGTATATTTACCTGGAATATCCTTCCACATTACTGAAAAATGACGTGATTGCGCTATTATATTTTCTAATGTGCAGTCAAAATTTTAGCTGGTAAGGACCAACTCTTTTATTTGGTCATTTACAGTTAGGGTTTGCTAAAGAATGATAAAACTATATGCAATATACTAAAACCATCACTAAAAATTATCGAAAAAACAATGCAAACAATTTAACTAACAAAATACAGTCAGTAGAAGTTTTTATAAACGCTAATCCTTGATAATAGGTTTCATCTGATTATAGAACTTTTCCACATAATTCTAAAACTAACAGAACGATATGTAGTTTACTAAAACCATCCTTACAAATTATCTACTTAACAATGCAAGTCGCAAAATATACGCCCAGTAAAAACTTTCAAAAAGGCTAAACTTTCGGAATCGGGTTCACCTGACTATACAACCTTCACACATAACTGTTTGACCAAGCAACGTAGAACAATATGTAGTACACTATAACCATTCATAAACTAGCATTTAACTAACTAACAATACAATTCTCATCAAAATCCGTCCAGTAGAACTTTTTCAGAAGGGTAATCTTTCATAATCGGAATCAAATATTGAAAAAGCTAATATTTCGCTATCTATCAAGCGTAAATTAATGCGAGGAATTTTCAAACCAAATTAACTAAGGAGTAAGGAAAGTAAGGAAAATATTTTGCAACTACAAGAATTGCAGTAACGAAATCACGTATGTTTTTTTAAGATAAACATCGAATGTTTAAAAAATATATACTATGTTTACTTTTATTTTTCAATAAATTACGTTTAACTAATCTCTCAAAATTTGTAAAAAGTTCTAATTCCATGTTTTTTTTTTTTTCATACTGAATTTATAAGAGTAGCAAAATTGTGGTTTTGCCATAAAATTTTTCAAATATATATATGATAAAAAATACCCACAATGATGACAGAAAACAAAAGCTATCAATTTATTGGTCAAAATTTATTGCATTTCCTTCAACGTAATCTTCTCCGACTGCATGCACTTCTGTCATCGTTTTTTCCTAATCTCAAATTATGCCTTAAAGTCGGTTTTGTGAAACTCCTTCAAAGTTCATAGAGATTTTTTTATTTTTATCGAATTGATGGATTCAAAACGGTGAACACGAAGAGGCAATTTCAACCATGGAAATTAGGAAAATCGACGGTGCCATGTCAGGTAAATACAGAGCTTGTGAGCAGTATTTGTTCTATGTTTTGATAAAAGCTCTCGAAAAATATTTGCATCGTAAGAAGGCGAATTATCGGGGTGCAAAACCCACGAGATTTCTCTTCACATTTCAGGCGGGTTTCGATGAATTGCTTCACGAAAACAGCTCAAAACACTCAAATAATAACGTTTATTGAGTGTCTGGCCAGTTGGTAGGAATTCATAGTGCACAACACCACGACAATAAAAGAAAACAGTCAACATTACCTTGTTTTTTGAGCGACTTTGACTACCATCGTTAAACTTTTTATGCCAATCAAATATGTACTTTTCGATAAACAGACGTCTTTAAAAGTTTTTGCAACTCAAATGCTTTTGCAGCAGAAATTTCATTGCGAAAACAAAATTTAACCCTTAATTGCATAGTGATGTAAATTTCCATCACTTTTTATTTAACTTTTAATAAATAAATCAACTTCTTCGCAACCACTATATTTATATAAAAATATTAATCCAGTAAATTTCCCGTGAACTATGTTGCTGAACAAAGTTAAAAATCTATCTCAAAATTTCTGGTATCTAATATTTAATATATGTATAAAAAAACACAATTGAAAAAGAAAAACTCATGCAAAGAAGGGTTAATGCATGTCCTTTGCTCAATAACATTCGCCATTTCGGGAAATCAACAGAGTGAAAATTCTTATCCCATTAACAATAAATTTATTTTCGGACGATAAAATGAAATAAATTCCTGACTATTGCCAGATGTTTATAGAAGTCGTAAAATGTTTCATAAAAGTTTGCCGACGATTTCTACTACAGAGAGGGGACGGAAGTAGCGTGCTACAAGTAGCGACACTACAGTAGTCGCTACGTTTCACAGTAGTTTGAAGTGTAGCGCGCTACATTTTTAATAATGCAGTGTAGCGAGTAGAGTGATACAAAAAATCAGTATTTTGTAGGGACAACCAATGCTACTCAGGGGGGGGTGGGGGATGTGCGATCTGCAAATCATGTGGTTCAAACTTTCTTCTTTTGTAATTTTGTTCTGTTTAACAATTTGCGAATCTCAGCTGTGGTTTTTAAAAGCGCATCGCATGAAGTCATAGATTTTTTTTCATTGATACTTGCTACTAAAATCAATTACTAACCCACCAAATAAACTAGTTTTCATGCTGTCAACACTTGACTATTTACGTTTGGTTTTCATGTTTTAACGCTGGGTTTCTTATTATTCGGAATTGCTTTATTTACAGATTTATTAATTGTTCGCATTTATAGTTGTTTTTCTGTAATTTTCCAGATTATAATATCTCTCTAAATTTTTCTACGAAATGTGTAATGTTTGTATAAACTAACATTTTCTTGTATGTTATCTTTCTTAACTTTTAAATGCCCTCGGTTGTGTTGCATTAATTTAATTGTATCCCGTCAGATGCGATATAAAGAGTGGTCGCTTTTTTACTTAATTCAGGTTTTCAGTTTCGATTGCAAATTGAATCCCTTGACAAAATCTGAAAGTAGCGGGCGGAGTAGTAACTACTTTTGAAAAGTAGTTTGTAGTCGCTACTTTTTAAAACAAGTACTAGCTGTAGTTGTAGTTAACTACATTTTTAATAAAGTAGTTGTAGCTGTAGTTCGCTACAATAAAAAAGTAGTTTTTCCGACCCCTGACTACAGATGTATTTTAAATGAAGCATTCCAGATACTTTTCGATCACAAGTCAAATTTTACTATGTAGGTGAATATAGGCGATCCCCTGTCTATACTAATATTATAAAGGAGTAAAGATTGTTTGTTTGTTTGTAGGGGGTAATCTCTGGAACTACCGAACCAATTTCAAAAGTGATGGTGGCAAATTGATGGTGACAATCCCTACCCCAACATAGGCTATATTTTATGTCGGTGCTACTAACCCCGGGAGGGGTGCAAAAGCGAAAAATGTTCGAAAATTGCGACTTTTATATACTGAAGAAGCTAGAAATTTGAAATTTGGCATTGTAGTTGCTTAAAATATGTAAATGCTCTCTAAGAATAATAAAAAAAAATCGAAATTTAAAAGGGTGAAATCAGCGAAAAGCGTTCTAAAATCATTCTAAATTACAATTTCTATGGAATCTCTGGAACTACAGAACCAATTTCAAAAGTGATGGTGGCAAATTTATGGTGATAATCCCTGCTCCAACAGCCTCTTTAATAAAAAGCTATTCGTTGCTGACGACAAGGTTTTTCGCTAATTGTTTTCACAGATTAATCTCGGAAAATGAAACATTTGAAGTTACTGAAAAAAATAATAGATCGAAAAGTATTTGTCAGAACATTGTTAGACAAACTTTGTTAGAAAGGTAAAAAATTGTATTTTTCTTGATATAAATTTCAAATCTAATGATTATGCCGTTTTTCAAATATTGAATTTCAAAAATTACCAATTTTCACAATGGAGTACCATAGCGAAACCTTCATGCGTAAGGGCGTTGTGTCCTAACGTGTATATTGGCTATAGCACGAGTCACAAATTATAGTAGCCTTATTATTCTGTTAAAATATAAAAGTGAATTATGAAATGTCAATATTTTGTTTCATTAAAAGTTCGTTAAAAGAAATTGACCAGCGTAGTGGACGTAGCTTGCTAGTAGCAATATAAACCCTATGCACTTAATTCTGTTTTTACATGATAGATACCTCTCGGAAAATGTATCCTCTTTATTAAAAAGGTATGACGACTGGAATTTTCGCTAATCGTTGCCACAGATTATTCTTGGAAAATGAAACATTTGAAGTTACTGAAAAAATTAATTGCTCGAAAAGTATTTGTCAGAAAATAGTTAGACAAACTGCGTTAGAAAGGTAAAAAATTGCATTTTTCTTGATGTAAATTTCAAATTCACTAATTATGCCATTTTTCAAATATTGAATTTCAAAAAATACCAAATTTTACAATAGAGTACCATAGCGAAAACTTCACGCGTAAAAAATAATAATAACAGCAATATGTCAGCACGAGTCACAAATTATAGTAACCGTATTATTCTGTTAAATATAAAAGTGAATTATGACGTCACGAGTGCGAGATATTTATTTAATTCTCGATAAATACTAGATGCGTTATTTCTTTTTAGTTGTGAATAATATAAGTTAATTCACGTTATTAAAAAATGTAGCTATAAAACATATATATCAATGGAGAACGGTAAGTAATAAACCGTATTAAAAAAACATAACTTACTGAAATAAGTATCCGTTTTTATGTTATTTTAGGATATTCCAGGTAAAGGTACAGATTACTTTAAAATATAAAGTTAAATTCACCAATATATTTCGTTTGATTCAAGGTTCTTGTGAAGAAACCGACCAGCGCAGCGGGCGTAGTCTGCTAGTATAAAAATAATTTGTGTACAGACACTTTTCGTTATCTTTTATCGCAGAATTTATAATGACTGACTGCGATTGCATAAGGCAATGATTACTATTCGGAAGTACTGGTGAAAAGTAAAGACCGTATACACCCTGGTAATAATATAACTCGAGCGCCTGCTCGAGGGTTAATTTTAAAAATGTAATATATTTTGCGCATAATATTATTGAAATTTTCTGATATATCGAAAAAGTAGTCTGATAGATTCTAGTTCGAATGTTGTTTTAGAAATGGGCATGTAACAGAATTATAACAATAAATAATATATATATATATATATATATACAGAGTGATTATAAAAAAACTATCCCGATATATGAGTCCTTAACTATCATACCGTTCACAGAAACTGAGTGAAATTTTGGTTTAAAGTATTTTGAGGTATGCGCTCAAGAATCGTATGAAAAACAACAGTTAAACTCTAACTGTTACGGTTACAGTGACAAAATTTCGAAAATTTCAAATGGCAACACCTACTTTTTTTTATTGGAATGTGATCTGCATAGTGAAAAACCATAAAAAGCGTTGGAACGGTACCTGTAGCACGAAAATCGCCGGCGCTAGACAGACTAAGAAGAAAAGTGAAAACAACGAATAAGGACAGAGAATCAACAGTAAACAAAGCATTTTATTGTGTTTCACAAATTTTCCACGTCACACACGAAGACACGTTGCATGTGGAAGATGGTGGATAGCACTGAATAATAAAATGTGTTACTTTCTGTTACTTCCTCAGAGTAAGCATACCTAGAGAGATAATCTCCGCACCCTTTCTGCAGTAAACATAAAGTCACGTGACTCTGGGCAAGAAGCATTCCTCTGAACGTGTCAGTAGCATAGGTTTCTATGGACGATATTAGACTGTTTCCTGTTTGCGATTAAAAAAAATCATGGTAGCAAGCTGTTGTGCCTATGGCTGTAACGATAGAGCAAGCAAATCAAGTTTTGTTACCTTTCACCGTTATGTATTTATTTTTAATTACCTCTTTTGTATATTTAAAGGATCTTAACCTTCCTACCCTGAACGGGTTGAATCGACCCACTTCTATAATTTATTTAATTCGATTGAACCAGATTTTTTTTTTCGTAAAATAAGTTAAGTAAATGTTACAGACAGCTAAGTTAAATAAATATATTAAATCATTATCAAAAACAAATTCTGGTGTGAAATGTTTTTATCAACGTTGAGTAAAATTTCAACAGGGTACGAAGGTTAAAAATATATCTTTCCAACTATGATACTGTTTATTCACGTTCAAATGTTGAAAATAGGAAATATTTTACTTTTAATTTCGCAAATGTATGTAACAGTAGGACTTACTATCATCTGGTGTTATCAATTTCAATATTAAAAGTGTAATGAATTGGAAAAATATAATTTGAAAAAGCAATTTAAGAACATCTCGTACAACGGTGCTTGGCGATACAATTTTTCGCCAAAAGAAACTTGTTTTATTTCTTTTAAAACGTAAACAATTCTTTAAAAAAAATAATCTTTCCTATTTTAGATTAAATTTATGCTTTACTTTAAATAATTATAAACGGGTGCAGATGTACATATCAAAAGGAAAATATTTAAATATTACCTAAATAAAAAACTATTGCAATGTTTGAAATATTTTCAATTTTTTAATATAATTTTTAATTGAAGTTTTTGAAAAAAAAAAATATATATAGCCATTAATGACCGGCAACTTTCAATTTTAGACATTTTGTGGAATGTACTTGTCAGATTCTTCTGAAATTTTAGAATTAAAAAGAACAGGTTTGACTTCATATTTATCAACGTCGATTTGATGAGGAGTATAATTAGGGGGCCAAAAAAAATTAAAGAAAAAAATAATACTTGGGATCACCCTGTAAAATAAAATGCACGAAATGATCTATCGCTACGGAATATACATAGGCAGACATTGTATAATATGTGTATTCATTTGTGTAAGAAAAGCATGTATATTAATAGAGATATAGCGATTTATTTAAAAAATTAAAAAAATTCAAGCATGTTTTTTGCTTATAATATACAGGGTTTTTAACCAAATTTAACGCCAGTTTCAGAAAAATTGACAAAATATAGTAGAAAAAATACAGTGCAATTGAAATATGGGCAGTTGTATAAAATATTTTTATCTGCGCATGCGCGAACGCATAATTTAATAGTCAACTCTATTAATAGTAATAGTCTAATAGTAATAGTCTTATAGTTAATAGTAATACTATACTATTACTATATTAATAGTAATAGTCTAATAGTTTTTTTGCATAATTTAATAGTCAACTCTATGGAGCAACTCTTTAAAAAAATAAGTCAAATATCTTAAAAATTCAGAGAGATATCGGCGTTAGAGCGAGCTGTTTTTTAGTTTCTCACTAAAACTCGCTAAATGATAAGGGATTGTCCACAAATTGTCATGTTTAATTTTTATACTATATTTCATTTTTTATTGATACTTTAGTTCGCCTTGGAAAACTTTATTGCACCAGGTTATAATACTTTTGGAATGGATCCTTTGATTTTGATAATTCTTTTTTTGTTCGAATAATCTCGTTAGGCTAGTTTTTCAAAGAGAACTAAAGCATCATTAAAAATTGGAAAATAGTATAAAATAAAAAATGACAATTTGTGGAAAATCCCTTATCATTCAGCGAGTTTTAGTGAGAAATTAAAAAACAGCTCACTCTAACGCCGATATCTCCTTGAATTTTTACGATATTTGACTGATTTTTTTTTAATAAGTTGCTCCATAGAGTTGACTATTAAATTATGCAAAAAGCTCCTTGTTATCGTTCGCGCATGCGCAGATACAAATTATTTTATACAACTGCCCATATTTCCTTAAATATTTAATATATTTATATTCCAATTGCACTATAATGTTTCTACTGCATTTTGTCAATTTTTCTGAAACTGGCGTTAAATTTGGTTAAAAACCCTGTATGTTATAAGCAAAAAACATGCAAGGATTTTTTTTATTTAAAAAAAAATCGCTATATTTCAATTACTATACATGCTATTCTTACACAAATGAATACACATATTGTACAATGTCTGCCTATGTATATTCTGTAGCGATATATCATTTGGTGCATTTTATTTTACAGAGTGAGCCCAAGTATTTTTTTTTCTTTAATTTTTTTTGGTCTCCTATTTGTCCTCCTTATCAAATCAACAATGATAAATATGAAGTCAAACCTGTTCTTTTGTATCCTAAAATTCCAGAAGAATCTGATAAGTATATTTTTAAATATTCGACAAAATGTCTAAAATTGAAAGTTGCCGGTCATTAATGGCCATATAGTGTATATATATATTGTTTACTCTTTTGTTATATCTTCAGAAAAGTTTTGAAATTGTTATATTTATTATCGACCACTCAAAACAATGTTATATAATGTTATGGAAGTTATATTAATAATTACTGTTTATATCTAGCAAAATTTAATGAAACAATGCATTATTTACTTACTTATTTATTAAGTCTATTTTTTTCTGTTTCAACTTGTCTATGTTTTTTACATTTTATTGAAGTGCTTTTCATTTATTAATTTAAGTTAATGAATTTTTAAAAAGTAGGCTAAATTCAATTTGTTTAAATTATTTCTTCTCTTGTTTGTTTATAAAACTGTGCTTTTGCATGCTTTAACATTTAAATTTATCAACATTGCATTAAAAAATATCTATCATTAATAAAAACTTTTTTAAATTCAAATTTTACATACAGCTTTCCAAAGCATGAAGAGAGAAGAAAGATCTGGGATACGAAAGTACATTTCATTTTAATTAAAATGTTCTTTATGTAATATCAGTGTATTTCAATTAAAATAAATACAAAGTTTTTTAACACTTTTTAATTTACAAAAATAATTTCCAACTGGCTGTTAATTTGTAGCAGTAATAAATTAATAATTAATCACCTAAATTTCCTTTCTCTCAAAATTTCTCCCCCCCCCCCCCCTCCTGACGTTCCAGCATATAAAATTAAATTGCTTAAAAACTAATTGCTTAAAAAGAGGTTCTTTAAGATGGTTCTCAAATGACCTGCTCAAGAACGCGAAATTTTCTGATGCGTTTTCTGAATCATTTTTAAACGCAAAAGCATAAAATTGCCAGCGATTTGGAATCGAAATGAGTTTTTTATTTTTTGATAAATAAATTATTTATTGAGTTATAAGAGATTCGTGTCACGTGACGACACGTTTTTCGCCATTTTTCCGATGCTGCGTTGAGAATTCAGTATAAAACGCCCACTTTGACTGTATTTTCTGAAAAATCTTCTGCCTTTGCCAAAAAATTAAAAAAATACATATTTCGATGACATAGTCTCTGAATGAGAACACCTGCCAATGTCATGAGTTTCTGAAAAATGAATGAGTTCAGAAATGTGACAGAAAGTAGCCCTTTTGTATTTGAGAACAAACAGCCTCAAAAACTAATTTTTTTACTTCCTCTGTCCTATTTGTTACTTTGTATTAAAAAAAGAAAGTATATAATGAAATTAAATATAAATAAAACTATGTGAAAGATTGAAAACTGGGATAAATTATTAAAATAATATATCATTCTTTCTTTTTCTTTTTTTTTTAAAAGTCTAAATAAAAGTATAATAATTTCTTTTATTTATTTATTACTAATGATCCATTCTTTGAATGATGGAAGAAATAAAGCAGAAAATAAATAAACAATATGAAAAATATCTGGTGAATCTCCCCCTTTATTTTGCTACTGAGTGTATATATGTTAAGTTCCGAAGTTTCTGAATCGCAGCTTAAAAGTATTGCACTCTTGCCAAGAGCTGCGATACTTGCATTGCTTCTAGTAACCTTTTACCGCCAAATGCCAACTGTCACGTGGGTCATCCTGACCCGACTTCTCGCCGGCAAAAGCAAAGGGGATGCGCTCTCTAGGTATGATTACTCTGAGGTTACTTCTCTGTCCTTTATTGATTGTTTTCACTTTTCTTTTTAGTCTCTCTTTCTTGTAGCCGGCAATTTTCGTGCTACAGGTACCGTTTTAACGCTTTTTATGGTTTTTCACTATGAAGATCACATTCCAATAAAAAAAGTAGGTGTTGCCATTTGAAATTTTCGAAATTTTGTCACTGTAACCGTAACTGTTAGAGTTTAACTGTTGTTTTTCATACGATTCTTGAGCGCATATCTCAAAATACTTAAAACCAAAATTTCAGTCAGTTTCTGTGAACGGTATGATAGTTAAGGACTCATATATCGGGATAGTTTTTTTATAATCACCCTGTATATATATATATATATATATATATTTAAAAGAATTTGGTTAATGAAATATATCGAAATTACCTTAATAGCTTCTGGCCCATAAACAAATAACAAAGGTTCCGTAAACCAAATGACAGCCATTCCTTCTGTCAAATGCTTCATACAGAAATCTTTTATTGCCTGAAAGAAAACTATATAACGATATATTGTTATTATATAGAATTTAAATGTAGTTTTTAATTTAACCTACCGAGAACTTTGCCTGACTGAAACTTAATTATCGTATGAAATACACTTGCCTACATCAGGGTTCGAACGCTTTTAGCGCAAATTTTAACAGAATTTTTCGCCTTATTTAAATGCAGAAAAGTATTGCAATCCTGCAATTAAACGTGGCGTTGACAATTTCTTCTATTTAAATATTAAAGCGAAATATTCTATTAAAAATTTGTAGTAACAGCGTGCGAGCCCTGTAAATGGCATGCAAGGTTACAAGTAATAAATGCCTCAGTTTGAAAATTCAATAATTCATTAACTATAATATACTATATGAAGACTAAACAAAGTGACATTTACATCTGGTAAATCTTAAATTTCATATGCTGTAATTACAAAAAAAAAAAAAAAAAAACATTTCAAATTCCCGTCAATAGAGGGCACATCACTGTCTCAAATTGTAAGAATTCTCAAACTAACATGTAAAATTGCATTAAAAATCTCTAATCTTACATGAAAAATCTCTCTTTACTCTATTGTGCGATTGAAACCCGAAAAAAAGTTTGAATTTTGAAATTTATTTGAGCATTTTTAATGTATCAGACGCTGCAGCGCCATCTATTGACGAAAATTTGAACTGTTTTAAAATTGCAGCATATAAAATTTAAGAGATGGACAATTATTTGGTAACGGAATTACAGTTCAGAGCAAATTTGTAAAATGTTATCGGAATTACATAAAGTTAATTATTTTTTTCCAGTTTGGTTTTCTGCAAGCACAATTAGTACACACTGAGAAATCGAAATAAACACTTACAACAATTAAAAAAAATATAAGGATATTACATAGAAATTTTTAAATGCTCTGTAAAGAAATTACATGAAATCAATTTCTTGTAATTCCGCTACTAATCATTTAAAAATTTCTAAATAATATTTATATATATATCTATTTACTTTTGAATTGTTGTAAGTGTTCCTTTTGATTTTTCAGTGTTCACTAATTGTGCTTGCAGAAAACAAAACTTGTAAAAAATATTTAACTTTAAGTAATTCTAATAAAATTTTACAAATTTGCTCTGAACCGCAATTCCGTGACCAAATAATTGCCCTGGTACCATGTATAGATGCCACTTATTTCATATTCGTATTTATTGTAGTTAATGTGTTATTGGATTTTCAAATTGAAGCGTTTATTTCTTGTCACCCTGTGCATGCACCATGTGAACTTTAGATTTATTTCGTGTCACACGATAAATACAGGGTGTTTAATACCATATTCATACTAGGGTTAGAAAATTAAAATAGGGTTAGAAAAATTTAAACTAAAATTTATTTTTTTAAGTTCCATGCAACCATTATATTTAAAAATATACTGGGTTATTCAAAATGAATCATCCGATTTCAAAATGTTATATTTTCATAAATAAACGACACAGAATGATAAGTAATACATGAATACAAAGGAAAAATATTGATGTTCTTTTTACAAGTGTTCAATATAACTTCCTTTAGTTACACGTATAATGTCAAGACAGTATGTAAATTCCTGCCAAAAACGTTGTAAAGTACCACTGATAATTGATTGTGCAGCAGAAATCCGTTATTTAAATTCACATAAATTTGTGGATAATGGTGGCACATAGACTTTATCTTTTACAAACCCCCAAAGGGAGAAATCGCATGGAGTCAAATCAGGTGACCTAGTTGGCTAGAAGTGTAACATTAAGAAATCTGGTCCACTGCAACCGATCCAACTGTGAGGTAGCTCCGTGCTAAGGAAACGACATAACGCACACATATTCTATATAATCCCATGTACTATAGTTTGTTGGCCTCCAGTTGGCAGTTCCTGGAAACCTCTGGAAAATGGTAGGGTTGGGAAAAATTTGGCGCAGCTATCCCTATAATTTGGAGTGTATCTGACCAGCATTCTGAGCAGACAACGGTTGGACCACAGTTGGGGTTTTGTAAGCAAATGATTCGCTGGATAATGGGCAAGGTGGACATTTCTTAATTTAGACCAACGTGGGACGACAATTAACCAACTTTAGCTCAACTATTTTATGCTAATTAGGACCAGCAATTTTAAATAGTATCTTTTAACCTTATTTAAAAGCAGATTTTTGTGGTTACATAAGGCGAATATACAGGGTTATACAAAATGAGTCATCCCATTTCAAGCTTTCATATTTTGAAAAATAAACGACACAGAACTAATTATAAGTAACACATGAAAGAAAGGAGAAACATGGAAGTTTTATATTGTGAACAACAGATGTCGCTAGTGGGTTCTTCGTAAAGTTACGTGAAGTCACACGATAACTGTTTTAGAAGCTGGCTTTTCCCCCGAATAAAAGAAGATCTCTACCACTTCGTTTTCCAACAAGATGGGGCACCACCCCACTTGGCTACAGCGTTATGTCGTTTCTTTAGCACGGAGCTACCTCACAGTTGGATCGGTTGCAGTGGACTAGATTTCTTAATGTTACACTTCTAGCCAACTAGGTCACCTGATTTGACTCCATGCGATTTTTTCCTTTGGGGGTTTGTAAAAGATAAAGTCTATGTGCACCATTATCCACAATTTTATGTGAACTTAAATAACGGATTTCTGCTGCACAATCAATTACCAGTGGCACTTTACAACATTTTTGGCCGGAATTTACATACTGTCTTGACATTATACGTGTAATTAAAGGAAGTTATATTGAACACTTGTAAAAAAAATCAATATTTGTCCTTCCTATTCATGTATTACTTATCATTCTGTGTCGTTTATTTATGAAAATAAAGCATTTTAAAATCAGATGATTCATTTTAAATAACCCTGTATATATTTTTAAATAATGGCTGCATGGAACTTAAAAAAATAAATTTTAATTTTAATTTATTCCCATATGCATCATTGTGCAGTGCAGGATTAGAATGATTGATTCAACTAGACGTGAATATAACTTCTTTGTAAATAACAATAGGAAGAAATTTTTTTAACACAGTACAGAAAGAAATCCAAAGTTATGTTTGCGTAATTTATAGCTGTTGTATGCGACTTACCTTTGATCATTCTAAAAAAACACTTACACTGAAATTCAAAAGTAAGTACGATACGATCCTTTTTTCTTCACAGAGACTACTGTCATACGCAGTAGTTATTAGTATACACGTTGTCTTTCAAAAAGGTTGAAACGCACTTTAAAAATTTACAACTTGGAGATAAGTAGTTGATGAATATTGCAAAAATGTTCAAACAAGGTGGAAAATAAGCTTATGTTAATGAAATATTCCTCTTAAAATTTTTTAAAAAGTTACATTAAAAAAAATATATATACGAACCCCATTGCCAAAAGTGGTCAAATACAATATATATATATATATTATTCCAAGAACATTATTATAAGAAACTGCTCACCCGTATATATAAAATTATCTAAGTTATGAAAAAGGAAAAAGCTGTATCATTCCACTTTTTTGTGCTACATGCTATTGCATTTGTAAGAAGAGGGGGTATTCACAAATTGATGATGGCGTTCTTTAGATTAAAAAAATATTAAAAAGTAGTAAGCAATTGTTTCTCAAACAGATTTAAATAAAGTATTACAGGAAGAAACTTTGGTAAAGAAGCAAATGTAGTTTTAAGTCCTAGAAATATAACTAAAAAAGAAAAAAAAATCACACAAAGCATTTTCAAAGTGTATTCTCTCATTTCTAATACATTAACCCTTTCAGGGGCAAAGTACTTTCAGTATTAAAACGTTGAAATAAATGACAGGCACCGGAATTTACAAAAATATTTATTTGGGAAAAGGAAAAAGGCTATATTTCACATACATATTAAATGGAAAAGATTTTAGCAAAATTCTGGTGCCTTTGTGGAAATTGGGAATTAAATTAAGTGGTTTCATAAACATAACACTGTCCCTGTAAGGGTTAACATGCTATTTTAAAAATGCTTCTGTTAATATTTTGAAGTTCGCCACTAATATTGTTGCAAGCTTTATCTTTTGAACGATTACTCTCTAGATAATAATCTTGTTAAATATTGGTCAAAATTTGAAGAAGATTGGTTGACATTTGTTCGAGTTATCGTGATCAACGACTTTAAAAACATTGTTTTGAGACAATTACGTTTAAAGATTCCAGTTTTAATTTATGTGCAGCGCCTAGAATACATAGTGTGGAAAACGGCTACAAAATATTACTAAAAATTTGAATTCGATAAATTTAGAAGATCGCCAATCTTTGTATTTTTTTAATCAGTTACTACCAGAATTTTTTAAAGAAAATGAGGAATATTATTTTAATTAAAAATATTTTAATAGACACATAGAAGAGAAAAAACTCTCTTTATAAAATAAAACCTGGAAAAAATTGATTACGGTGATATGACTACGTAATCAATGTTAATGACTAGGATTGGATTAGCAGTTGCACAGCAGTGCCACACCCTGTATATGAATAGTTGTGTAACAAATCTTACAGGAGCATTAATACATGCTGTTCACAACTGTGCTGTTTTTAAAATATGTCTGTTGGTAATTGATTAAAAAATATTCTAAAGTTGACTGCTACGCTTTTGCGCATGCCCGTATGATTCATTCGAACCACAAAATCATTCATTATGTCCATCCCTGATTATTAAATGATTTTCACTTACCTATACTTAGAGGCTTGTTTTGTGGTCCTTTTCCTCGAAGAATCATTAATATCATTCGCCAGTCAGTGCTAAAGAAGGTATGAAATTTTAAATACGGAGAATACTTGTTCCAAAAGTACCACATGACTAAGACTATTATAACCATCCACAATAGTATTGGAAGCACTGTACAAAGGAAATAACATATTTTAATTAAAATTATGCATATATAAAAATTATTCAGAATAAGGAAATTAATATATATATATATATATATATATATATATTACTAAAATTTCTTCACTTTAGGGTTGCCGAAATTGAAATTTGGTTAACAGGGTTGTCTAAAGTATCTGTTCAGAACTTGTGGTCAGCGAAGGCTTTAGGGCCCTGAATATCACCCGTTCCAAGCAAAAACATAAACGAAAAACCATGCATCATACATAGATTATGAAACACTCGCCAACGCTATTAGAATCGTTTCTTTATACAATGAAATTAGATTTCTAAGTAAACAATGTAAAAAACACATACTGAGTATAAATATTTTTTTAGCAATTGCTGATCGTATGCGGTAATGTGTGCGACTTCTGTCGTGGCACCTTGTGATCTATATAGTTTATACACTCTACGTAATACACTAAAAATTAAATAAATTTAAAAATGCATACCACAGCGGAAACCACACTTTCAGCAATTATTGATCATTGTCAGCCCTGCAACCAAATTCTTTTGTGCCCCTGTGTAAATGAACTATGAATATTCTGCATTCCATAAAAACATGCTGTAGCAGAGGTGCCAAGTAACTAATCTTCCGTAAAATATGTGTTAATTTAACCCAGGTTTAATACCTGTCGCACCAGAAATATTTTAAAGAAATGAAATGAAATAGATTAAATGTAGAAATATGAAATTAACTATACAAAGATTCGTCAAATATTTTTTCTGGTTCGAACCGTTGTTAAACTGGGTCAAATTAATCCACATATTATGAACGATTAGTGAGAGACTGGCACCTCTGGCTGTAGGGCTCAGAGCTCCTTTTCATTATGTTAGAAATATCATAGCTTCATTAAAATACACTGCAACCGAATGTTCCAAATCAGTGTTGCCAGCGGGCTACTTTTTTTTAATTCAGATTTCTTGATTGGCACCAGTGTTTTGAAATGACACAATTCACCTTATTTTCGCCTTATTTAATTTGTCATTAAATAAGGCGAATTTTACCTTCCAAAAAAACTGGTGGCAATCAAGAAAACTGAATAAAATAAAAGTAGCGAACTGGCAACACTGTTCCAAATCATATTGGAATCCTTTTGTGCGCCCCTATGAATGAACTTTAACTGGGTTCGTACGATGTCCTGGAATTTCCAGGTGAATTACCAGTATTTTCTTATAGAAAAACTCACCTTTTACAATTTCACAATTACATCGATTACATGAGGCGAGATTTTCTATAAGAAAATATTTTATTATCCTGATTTATTATCCTGATTATCTTATCCTATTATTATTGTAATTATCCTGAAAATTCCAGGACCCCGAAAAAACCCTAATGAAAATAAATGTTCTATATTTTTCGAACTAATGAACCAAATGTAACTAAAAACTATATAGCTAATTCCGGGTACCTCGCCGACATACCTACAAAAATTCAACCTAATTGGATCATTTTTGCGGCAGTTATCGCGGAACAGACAGACAGACAAACAGACAAACAGACAATCAGACGGAAACCAAAAACTTTTCGGGTCCCCACAGTGAACTTCAACTGACGTTTCGGCAATAAGTAATTTCTTTTTTCAGAACGTATATTTAAATACATTTTTCTTAGTTTTAAGTCTATTTCGGTAGATGTTGTAAGAACTTTTAAAGATGATTTCCTTATCAAGTATTTCAAAATTGCACAAGTTTAATAGAAAATTTCTAATTCAAGCAATGCCTTCCTGTTCTTTTAGATATATTTTTGCAGTAAGTAAAGTATGGTACACTCAGCGAAAAGAAAAAGAAGGGAACTTGTACGTTAAACGTGCCATAGGACGTTCGTTCGTTTTATAACTTGTTAAAAAAATCATCCTTATTATTTCAGTGAAATGATTTACATCGTCTGCTATGAGCGAAATGAGTATGCTTTTTTTTTATTATTCCGTACGCCACGTTTACAAATGCGATTTTTTTTTCTACACTAGACAGCGATGTAAAATTCACCATGGTGATCGTGCTTTGCGAATGATTATGTCCATGGTTTAATATTTTTATGACTCATAAAGAACGAATCTCCTGTGTTTATTTACTCTAATGGATTGATATATCCGGCTGAGATGTTAACGTAATTTCCACTGAAGATATCTCAGAATCTATACATTTTTTAATGCAACTCATCTCTCAAGCAAACAATTTTTTTGAACGATCTTTCTAAAAATGTAAGTTTTATGCAATTTTATTCGAAAAACTAATTTTTAATAAAAATGGCGCTGGCATATGAAAAAAGAAGTGGTTTGCCCGTATTTGTTTTCCTTAGTCACATGATTTGCGCTTTTATTATACAGATTACGTACGATAGTATTTAATAGAATAAAGAAAACTTTTATTAATAACTTTTTAAATTTTGGTTCGATTTTCATAAAATTTGAATTGACTCGACAAAATTCAACAGCGATAATATACAGTGGTGGCCAAAAGTGTGGAAATTTTTTGAAAGTTTCATGTTTTTCAACTTTGTGTGCTTGTAGAATATATTAATTTTCACTTAAATACAAACGTTTATATATCAAATTGTAAGTAATTTAATGTAGAATTTAATAATAAAAACAGTATTACAATATATGTATTAAAAAAAAGTTATGCAACTAATAGTAAGATCTATCTTAGATTTGCATTTTTTTAAAGTGATACTTACACAATCAATAGCGTCTTTTCATCGAGTGTTTGGAGTTCATCTTTCGTAATCACATGGTGCAAATAATCAATTATAGCTTCACTAAGTTGTCTTTTATTGGATGGACGTTTTTTTCGTACAAGAATTTTCAAACGTCGGTCGCCACAAATTTTCAATTGGATTGAGTTCAGGGCTGTTTCCTGGCCATGGTAATATATCTATGCCTTTATTTTGAAACCATGCTTTGCATACTTTTGCTGTGCGGCATGGAGCTGAATCCTGCTGAAAAATAAATGGTGGGTTGTTGGGGACGAGGTCCCTGATGGAAGGTATCAAATTTGGTTCCAGGACACTTTCGATGTATTTTTTGGCATTCAGGATGCCATCAATTACTTGAATTCGGCCCACACCATCTGCAGACATAAATGCCCAAATCATGACATTTGTTGGGTTTTTTGCAGTTTCTTCGATGCTATCAGGATGAAGTTCTTCTCCTACTCTACGTCTCACGTATTTTCTACCATCACTACCAAAGAGCGATATTTTACTCTCATTGCTCCAGATTACTTGCTTCCATTGATTTTCTGACCATTTAATATGTTATTTTGCCCACTTAACTCGTCTTTCGCGTTGCTTTTGATTTAAATATGTTTTTTTCGTTGGAATTCTAGCTTGTAGTCCAAATCCTGATAACCTTCTTCTTATTGTTCTTGAACTTACTGCAATTACCCGCTGCATTCATTTCACATCTAATGGCATCTGATGAAATTTTTCTATCTTGAAGGCATAGCCGTTTAATATTTCTATCGGCAGTAGCACTTGTGCATTTTTTCCGGCCTGATTTGGCCTTATTTTACACTGATTTCGTTTTTTCATAACGTAAACAGAACTTTCGTACACCAGAACAAGTCACTGAACCACCAACTTGTCTTGCAATTTCAGCATAAAAAAGGCTATTTTCTCTCAATATGACAATTCGGCTTCTTTTTGTAGATGTCCAATAAGTTCTTCTTGTTGATGACATTGTTTAAAAATTAGTTTATTTAGAAAAAAGGATTTTAAATATTCAAAAACAGCAATACTTTATTTAATTGTACTACTATGCATCATTCCGCAAAATATTTCCACAAATATAACTCTTTTACCATCCAAATAACCTAAACTATAGTTACAAACATTTGGTTTGTCCTCAGAACAGTGTTTGTGATTGGCTAGTACGCTTTTATTACAAAACACGTCCTTATTCAAAACGATTTGTGTTTGTTTGTTCTACTAAAATAAGCAGAACTTTTTTTCTAATACAGATATTGTAATACTGTTTTTAGGTGCGTTCGTAATTATATAAATACGTAGCACCTATTGTCGTCGTCTGGTCCATCCGTCTGTCTGTCCATCCGTCCATCCGTCCGCATATAACAACGCAAAAACTACACAACCGAATGGTTTGAAATTTAAGCTATATTATCTTTGCAGAATTTTGTCGAGACATTTCAAATTTTATAAAAATCGAATCAAAACTTTAGAAAATATTAATAAAAACATTTATTAAGAAATGTGATTTTTTTTTAATCGGTGCTTTTTTGTTATAGGAGCTTTCGAGGTTTAATCGTCATGCGACCGAGATACTTATTTTATGACAGAAATTAATCTGCAGACGATATCATTCATTTCACAGAATTAAAAAACATCAACGTCTGAATATTTATAGAACTAGCCATAGTACGAACGCACCTCATTTGTTACGTTTGACGTACAATTTCCAATTTGTTATTATTAAATTCTACATTAAATTACCTTTAATTTGATATACTAGGGGACTCTGCCCCCTGATCGCTACCCTCACCAACCCCCGTTCTGATTTCACAACCTCTTAAAACCTGGTAATGTATCCTGTTTTAAAAAGATGATGATGATGATATCACGAACGGCGACTATCTTTCTGCAATCAGGTTATAATGCTTTTTCATTTAATTCATCTTTTTTATTTTTAATATTCATGTGTAAACACAATTTTTATGACGTAATTTTCTTTATTTCCTGCTTTCAACACGTGATCATTTAATTATTATTTTAAACTTTCATTATTGTTTTTAATAATCTCGCGCAAATACATTTTTTATTTGAGATAAAACATAATCTTTTGCGCTTATTTAGAAATTGACAACAATATAAAAAAATGACATTTTCAATAAAAAAAAATTTAATCGATTTTTAAGGATTTTTTGAGTTTTTATTGTCCGACCGTGATAATTTTTTTAATTTCCGAAAGCTTGTTATATTTCGCGTCTGGTGGTATGATTTTCGAATCCGTAGGATGGCTAGAAAAAAAGTAATCGCTCCTCAAAAAAGTCCCTAGTAAAAAAGCGATGAGAATAACCCGGAATATCTACGCAGATTTTCATTGGTCCATTTCCAAACCATTACTTTTTTTATATATAGAAGGATAAACGTTTGTATTTAAGTGAAAATTAATATATTATACAAGCACACAAAGTTGAAAAACACAAAACTTTCAAAAAATGTCCAACTTTTGGCCACCACTGTATATTAAATTTCAAACCATTCGATTGGTGGTTTTTACGCTGTTATATGCGGACGGACGTATGGATGGACGGACCAGACGACGAGTATATAGAGGAGCTACGTATTTATATAATTAGGAACGCACCTAAAAAGAGAGCATCCCGTACATTTTAATCACCAAATTGTCCCAGAAACAAACGGAAATAGACATCCTACTGGAAATTATGTGTGGATTAAATTTATGTTAAGAAACAGAAGCTTAAGTCATACATTGTAAGGTATATTGTAAAACTGTACCAAACTATGAAAAGTTCAATACGAGCAGCTAATTAGGTGCGTTCGTAATTATATAAATACGTAGCACCTAATGTCGTCCGTCTGTCTGTCCGTCCGTCCGCATATAACAACGCAAAAACTACCCAACCGAATGGTTTGATATTTAAGATATATTATCTTTGCAGAATTTTGTCAAGACATTTCAAATTTTATGAAAATCGAATCAAAACTTTAGAAAATATTAATAAAAATATTTATTAAGAATTTTTTTTTTTTTTAAATCGGTGCTTTTTTGTTTTAGGAGCTTCCGAGGTTGAATCGTCAAGCGACAGAGATATGACAGAAATTAATCTGCAGACGATATAATTCATTTCACAAAATTAAAAATCATCACCATCTGAATATTTACATAACTAGCTATAGCGCGAACGCACCTCATTTGTCACGTTACAATTTTCAAATTGTTTACATTATCAGGGTTCGTACGGCTCCTGGAATTTTGCGACCAGAAAATTCTTCGGGACCAGTATTTTCTTACAGAAAATCTCTCCTTAAAAGAAGGCGAAGTTTCGCAAGTTTAACATCGATTTTTTTTTACTCGTGAAACTCCTGGAAAATTCCCTGATCCGTACTAATCCTGCATTATATTTGGCTTTTTCTTTTGGTAAATTTTATCATTATTCATATATGAAATCCTCCATAAATTTTACCTTACCCTTTCAGGCACATTGATCACACTCCGGGCACACCTAATTTTAATTCCAAACTTGCATTCTACACCAAGAATATTTAATAAAATTTTGTTTCTAAAATAAAAGATTAAGATAAGGTGTTCTTATTTTCTAAAAAAGTCGTTTGTAAATTCAGGTGTCAGTCAGAAATTTCTCATTTTACGAACAGACTCTGTCTGTGCCGGAAAGAGTACCAAAGGTACTTAAGGTACCAAACGGGAAATTATTCGGTCGAGTAGTTTCGGTATTAAGCTACTTTAAAAATTGGAACTTCTAATGCTAAATTCATTTTTAATCGTTGCAAAACGAGGGTTCGTACGCTTTTACCACATTTTTTTTTAGAATTTTTCTATTTAACATTTAAATAATCTGAAATTGTAGACTCATCAATTAATTGTAGGATTTGAAATAATTTTCTGCATTTAAATAAGAAGAAAAATTTCTATTAAAAAATTGTAGTAAAAACATACGAACACTTAAGACAGATTACAATGAGGGTAGATTTTTAGGGTTCCGTTTATCTCATGAAACCCTATTATTACCGCTTCGTTGTCTGTCCATGACACAGCCCGTTCTCAGAAACTATATAACTTACAGGCGTGAAAATTTGTGTACTTATAGCTAAATATCTACTATGAAACTCAAAATATTAAAATTTGAAAAAATCGTTATATTTTAATATAGAGAGATAAAACACCAAAATTCTAACATCCTTTTCCTATTAAATTTAAACATTTTTCGTTGTAGCAGATGCCAACAATTAATAAAATTCTTTCTACAATATTTAATTTTCTATTGAATGATTTCCACATTAAAATTGAAAATGAAATAAAAAGTTTCACCAATTGAAAAAAAGATTAATATGACGTCATATTGGTAATAAAACGGAAATTTTCAAACATTTCTCAATAATACAAGGAGTATGAGTATGCGTAAATACAGAAAGCAGCTTAATATGACGTCATTAGAGAAATAAAAAGAAAATTAATCTGACGTCATATCGGAAGTTTAACGGATTTTTCAAATGTTTGAGAATAATACAAAGAGATTATCAATATGAGTAATAAAGAATAGTTAATATATGAGTTTGAGGAACGTATTGAATCATGAAATAAACCCGATTATGGAAATATTGGCATATTTTAACATTTTGAAAGTGTACAACATGTCTAATTTTGAAATTGATTTTTTTAATCGCATTTAGTCCACATGACAGATATTATAATGACGGAGTATAATAGCGGGCGAAGCCCGCTATCATACCGGTTCAGATATTCGAAGAAACGAGAAAAAAGACCGGTAAATTTTTACTTTATAAAAAATATTACTTTTTTTTTTTTTTTTTTTTTTGAAAATGAAATTTATTTAAATTCATTAAAGAATGGATAAAATGTTTTGAAAGGAATGTTAAACGAAACCCTTTGTGCGATCTTCGATCACACTTACCCACTTGTTAAGCATTACTCAGACATTGCGGGAGGAGCTGTAATTTTGGATTTGAACATTTGAAGTATCTAAAATTCGATTTTTAATAAAACACTTATAGGTTATGACTCATATTATTTTCGAAAATATATCACCAAAAAAGTTTCGAAATTTCTTTTCGGAAAAAAAAAAATTACGAAATGTAACCAATAATATTTTTTTTTGCATAAATCGGTATTCAAATATGCAAATCCCAAAGTACAGCTTGTTCCGCGAAGTAATTTTTGAGTCATGCTTACAAAACTACCAGCATTACAATCTGTTTTCCAACGATTAACAAGTTAGGAAATGCAGTTTTTAACATGACAAAGGAGGTGCGTTCGTACTATAACTAGTTTTGCAATGTAAAAAAATCTATTGTTATTATTTCAGTGAAATGAATTGTATTGCCTGTTATGAGGGAAATGAGCATGCCTTTTTTTTTTCTTTTTTTTTTTTAATTACGTATACCACGTTTACAGATGCTATTTTTGTTCGACACCAGACAGAGCTGCAAAATTCACCATGGAAATCTTGCTTTACGAATCATTACCTCCATGGTTTAATAATTTTATCACTCTCGATGAATGAATCTCTTTTGTTTATTTACTTAAATGGATTGAGAAAATTCGGCTGTTAACCTAATTTCCACTGAACTTGTTTCAGAATCTCTACCTTTTATAATGTAACTCATCCCTCAAGCAAACAATTTTTTTGAACGATCTTTCTAAAAATGTAACATTTATGCAATTTTATTCGAAAAAATAATTTTGAATAAAAATGACCGCTTGGCTTAGTGAAAAAATTTGGTTAACCGTATTTGTTTTCCTCAGTCACATGACTTGCGCATTTATTGTATAGATTACGTATGATAGTATTTAAGAGAATAAAGAAATTTTTATTAATATCTTTTGAAGTTTTGATTCGATTTTCATAAAATTTGAAATGACTCGAAAAAATTTTGCAAAGATTATATATATTAAATTTCAAACCATTCGGTTGGGTAGTTTTTGCGCTTTTATATGCAGATGGATGTACAGACAGATGGATAGACGGACGGTCCAGCGACAACTATAGGTGCTAGGTATTTATATGATTACGAACGCACCTAAAAATGAATTTAACATTAAGAGTTCCAAACTTTAAATTACCATAATTACTAAACTATTTAACCGAATGACTTCCCGTTCGGCATCTTAAGGTAAATTGTATCTAAATAGTCAAATATATTATCAAAATTAGGTGTTAGCATTGGAAAATTTAAAGTGTGATGGAACTCCGTATGTATGTTTTAAGTTACAATGCATTTTTTTTTCGAATATTAATTTCTAAGTTTAAAATGTTTCGAAAATATTATGGATTTATATTATATTTACTTACATTTGTCAGCAGAGCTGAAATTACTCTGGAAACTAATGAAAACAAAGAATGTGAATTATGACTTACTACACAGTCTAGAACTAACAGAGTGAAAAAACGGCCAGAACGGTGATCGAACCTGCAACACTTAGAATTACGCACAAATGCTCTACCATTTTTCAGCTATCCGAACGACATACAGTCTGACAAAATGGGAGGAGAGTGAGAAAATGCTATATTGGATGTCGTCCGGATAGCTCAAAAGGGTAGAGCATTGCTGCGTAATTCAAAGTGTTCCGGGTTCGATCCCCAGTCTGGTCATTTTTTCACTCTTTTGGTTGTAGCTGTGTATAAAGTGATAATTGACATCCTTTGTATTCATAATATGAATTGTAATCTATGATTTAAAAAAAAAACAGAATTCAATTTCTAGAATGTTTAATATATGTTAAACTAAAATTACAGCTCATTCTGCCAAGTAGTTTGTGAATTATGCTAAGAAAAACAACCCGCATTCCAATCTGTTTTGCAACAATTTTAAACATAACTTTAGTAGTTCCAAACTTTTAAAATTTATAATTTTTCAACTATTTGATCGAATGACTTCTCGCATGGCACCCTAAGGTAAAATTTACCAAAAAAACTAAATATAGTGTCAAATTTAGGTGTTGTTACTAAAAGTGTCATTTTGACTTATTGACAATTTCACCATGAAGATGGCCTTCTACAGAGTTCGTACACTTTTACCACAATTTTTTAATAGAAAGTTTCACCTTAGGGGCTGTACATTAAAGCGCTATCAAAATTTTGGTAAATTTGGATCACCCCCCCCCCCCACCTCTAACGAAATCGTCTAAAAATTCTTTTTATTTTTACAAACTTTTCTTATAAGTTTGCAGTGGTATAAAGATATTGTTATACATTCATTATTAGCATATTTCACGGATTCAATGGGAGAAGTCAATAAAACACTATCTAAAAGAGATAGTTACCATTTAAATGTATTTAATAATAGATTATTGTTACATAATGCATTCCACAGTAATATTGTCTTCTTGCACTCGCCCCCTGCACGGGGAGGATGAAAGCAGAACTTCTAACGAACAAAACAAGTGGACAATAATTTTTTCTTTTTCTTTTTCTTTTTCTTTTTCTTTACTAGTAAGTATCATATCAAACATATTTCACACCTGTTTTCTCTAACACTGAATTATATGCGCATATGGCAGAAGAACGGGAAAGCCGAACGGTGGCGTAGTCCATATTTTGGAATAAAATGATTTTATAATCATCTAAAGCAGGGGTTCCCAAACTATGGTACTCTTACTAATTCTGGTACGTAAAGCTTCTGGCTACTGGTACGCGAAAGTGCGATGCTGGTACGTAAAATGAAATACTAGTATAATATTATAAAATAAAAATCCCTGACGGCTCGGCCTACAGGCACAGGTAGATTTCGAAGATGCAGACCGTGGGGTGCCTGTTTGTTGGGAATTGCGGAAGAAATCAACTTTTTGATATGATACGGCAGATGGGAACCGCTCATTTCGAAACCTAACTTGTTTGCAGCCGGAGCCGTCAGGGTTTTTTTTTGTTATTATTTTTTTATGCTATAAGTGTTGGTCCTATAAAAAACTCGTCAATATAAAAGTTTTAGATATTATTAAGAGGATTAATAATAAATTTAAGCGGATTTGATATTTTGAGAATTGACGAAGTTATGATTTTTTTTCTTCTAAAACCCCCCTTCCTCCCCTGGGACCATTTTTAATGATATCAAAAATCTGTCATACATAAATTTTCGGCCCTTTTCCTATTAGTAATAATAACTTTAAACGGATTCGATACGTACCATAATTAAGAAATTGTGGGTTTTTTTCTGTTTTCACAAAAAGCCCCCCATTTTCCACCCCTGGTTCGATTTTGCCCATTAACGAACTTGACCGAGATTTTATGCCCCTTGATTTTATGTATCAGTTTGGAAAAGATTTATGCAGAATTTTTCCAGTTACCGTGTCCATAAAAAAGTGACATAGATAGATAGATAGGTAGATAGGTAGATAGATAGATAGGTAGATAGGTAGATAGGTAGATAGATAGATAGATAGATAGATAGATAAAGTTTTGAACTGGGGGTGGTTTTGGGTTTTGGGAGTCATGATCGGCGTAGATCTGCAAAAATTTTCAAAAATTCAAACTTAGGTGAGAATGTAATATGTAGTATTTCTTACGAAATATACCTAAAAACGGCATGGAACGGCACTTCGGAAAATTTCGAATGAAAATTAGAGACTGTAAACGCTTTTGTTGTTGTTGTTACAAGAATTGTTTGTTATAGCAAACTCTCTGAAATCCGCACAGGCTGCTTTTGATAAAACCAGTTTTCCAGAGTTAAACACATGTAATTATAACATTTATGCGGGAAAAAATTAAAATTTATAAATAAAGACCTAATTTAAAAATTAATCAATGAAAGAATTTTAATTAGCGGAAAAAGTGTTTTAAACACGTTTTTTAAATTGTATTATCTGAAGGTTAACCCTTAATTGCATAGTGATGTAAATTTCCATCACTTTTTATTTAACTTTTAATAAATAAATCAACTTCTTCGCCACCACTATATTTATATAGAAATATTAATCCAGTAAATTTCCCGTGAACTATATTGCTGAATAAAGTTAAAAATCTATCTTAAAATTTCTGGTGTCTAATATTTAATATATGTATAAAAAAAACACAATTGTAAAAGAAAAACTCATGCAAAGAAAGGTTAAGTCTGAATCCGTGAAAGTATGAGAAGATTGTTCAAATAAGACGAGTTAAAACAATTTTATGTATTTATTTTATTTTTTGTACTAGTTATTTCAGTGTTGAAGTTTTGTTCGAAGAACCGTTTATTATTTATTTAAGTCTACCAGTTGAAAATTTTCTCTTCTACTGTACCATATGTGTAAGTTTCTTTCTATGTCGTGGAAATAGGTTTTGAATACAGCAAAGTTATATTGAAGATGTTGATTTGAAATCGAACAACATATAGCAAGCTCCACTTTCACTGGTTTTCCTATATTGACATTACGTTTGATACCTGATGGTATGCGGAAGTATGAATTTCGATTTAGTGGTACGTCGGTCTAGAAGTTTGGGAACCCCTGATCTAAAGGGATTAGTAAGAACTTTGTATTTTCATAAAAATAGATAAGACAATTAAAAAGATAACAGACTATTTTAATCAGAGGTGCCAACCTCTCATTAATATTATTGAATACCTGGGTTAATTTGACCCAGTTTAACAACGCTTCAAACCAGAAAAATTATTGGATGATTTTTTATTTATTTAATTTCATGTTTTTACGTGGAATTTATTTCATTTCATTTCTTAAAAAAAAATTCTAGTGCGAAACGTGTTAAACCTGGGTCAAATTAACCCACATATTACGGAATATTAATGAGAGGTTGGCACATGTTTTAATGTAAAAAAAAAGTGGTTGGATCAAAAACGATAACGATATTTAAAGATAACCCCCCTCCCACTAGAGATATCTTACGATATCAAGTGCCAAAGCCCCTCTCCCCCTAAAGTGATAACGTTATATATCGTCGCTACCATGTCAAACTATCGAATGTGAAAAAATGTATTTTCCATTACTTTTAAAAATGGGACGATTGTCACCACTAAATTTTATTGGAATTCTTGTCTAAGTAAGAATGTCCATAAAATTTTTGAATAACATTTTGGCCTTCTTATTGATTGAGAGATACCGAATTCATACCGCAAATTTTGGCGAAAAAATTTTACTTTAAGTAATTACGAAATGTCTGTCATTAAATAAAGCAAAAAATTCTGTTTGAAATTTCTGGTATCAATGCGGAATTTCTGAATGAAAAAGATAGGCCAAACTGGCAACTCTGCTGAAGAATATTATTAAAATTTAGTGGTAGCAATTGGCCCATTTGTAAAAGTAATGACAAATGCATTTTTGCAAATTCGATAGTTCGACATGGTAGCGACGATATGTATAACCTCTTATGTAAATGCAGAAAAGTATTACAAATCCTGCAATTAATGGAGGAATCTACAATTTCAGTTATTTAAATATTAAATAGAAAAATTCTATAAAAATTGTGGCAAAAGCGTGCGTAGCCTGCTTTAAGCTTTTTTTTTTTTTTTATCATAAATTAATCCCGTTTATTTTTGGGAGAATTTTGTGATTCATATGTATGGGACGGTCTCTTTTTTTATGTTTGTCAATTGTACATTACCATCACTGGTGTGAGTTTTAATCCTTAAAAATAATTTTAACTTTTGTGGCATTGTTTTCTTTTATCCCCATTTGCACGTGCTTGCTATCAACTATTTTGAATATGAAGCATTGGAATATTCTTTAATCCAGAAAATATAAACGCATAGTAAACGTGCAATTATGTTAAAGCTGAATGTTAACTTAATATGAAGTAATGAAGTTACTTTTGCAAGAAAATTCGGTTTGAAAATTATTTTCAACACAAGCTGTAATTAATTCAACAAATATTAAATTAAAAATTCACAGATTTTAGTCTATACAAAATGCTGCAATGAAAATTAATTTTATGATTAACCAGTTTTTGAATAAACTAACATTTTATGAAAAAACATAGTAATGTAATACATCATAATATTATTTTAATGAAAAGACTAATAGAAAACACCAATACTTCTACATTGTAATAGCAATTGTTTAAATTTTTTAAATAATCGTATTTATTACATATGGATAAATTTTTAAAGCGTATGTATGTATTATTATTTTTTTCGCTATCTAAATCGATGTTAATATGTTAAATTTAGCAATTATTAAACGAGTTTTAGTTACAAAATATTAAGATATTTTTAAAGTAAAATATCGGTCAAATACTCGCGCTCAAAAGGTTCAATGCATTAAATGTATTAATTAATAAATTACTACTACCACTAATTTTTTCATAATTTTAAATCCAATAGATTTTTAACAACATATTTTTATAGTATACTTTCAGCTATATCTCTGAAAATATAATACCTAAAATTAAAATAAATATTTTTTTGAGTTACGAGATTTTTTGAACAATACCCTTCCCGATATGTCAAAATATTTTTTTTTTCAAGTAACTTAATATCTCGACTAATTACGGACATTTTTTTCGGAAATCATTATCAGATACCCTTGGATAATTCAATGTTGATACATATCTCGAGCGGCCATCAACTTTCGCTCTGACCGCCTGAAAAGTAAAGTTTGTGTGTAACAGAAAAATGCATTTTTCTCAAAAATTCATTTATCGTTTAACACAGCGAACTTTTGTTAACACGTTGGCTGCCAACTACGAGTATACTCGTAGTGCTATCTACGTTTCTTCAATCTAAAATTAGTTATTAGCACCTGAAATTTCAAAAGAAGAATTTTTATTTTATGTAATCACGAAATGTCTGTAATAAAGTAAATATCACTATTAGTATTTTTTGGTATGAATTTGAACTTTCTAAATAAAATGAAAATTCCGGTATTTTTAGCTTGGCAGTGAACGTGTTAAGTAGAAAAATCGCTATAGTTTTCCTGAAAGGTTTAAATAATCTCCTACTACCCCTAATTTTTTCATAATTTTAGTTTCAGTTGATTCGGAAATAGAGACTGTAAACGTTGTAAATTTAATTCAATGAATTTTACTTACTTTTTCTTAAGTCTATTTCTGTAGACGTAATAAGAGGTTTTAAATATGACTTGACGTTTAGAAATTCTACTAAATAGTATGACTTGGTACCAACTACTTACGTACTACATATGACTTACTATCAAATAATATGATCCCAAAACTGGTTTTGAAAAATTTCCATACTGCAAGAGTTTAAAAAAAAATTAACTATTCAAGCCATTATCAATATTTGAACATGCTTGCATATGATACATAGAAAACTTTTACTACTGTAGGTGATTAAAATGTCTGAGTTACAGATTAATTCAGTATATCTTCTTTTAAAGAATGTCATCAAGACGTTAAATATGACCAGGTGAATAAACATGAAAAACTCCCTTCCTCAATTTAGGAAAAGGATTAAACTATTGTCATGAGGAATAACAAAGAAAAATCATGCAGCAGACATGCTTTCCAACACTAATAGAATATTATAAAGACATTTTATTTTTACATATAATAAAGTGAGATGTCAAAATAAACAGGTTAATAAAAAGAAAAGTGCCCAATTAAACAGTTGGCATTGAGCTCACATGCTATTCACACTTATTTCAAAGAATAACGCCCCTCAAAAAATAAAGAAATCGACAATAAATTAAGAGGGTTTAGCTCCTCGCTCCCCCCTTTATATTTAAGTAATGAACACTTAAAACTAATCAGGGAAGCACTTTATCACAATGAACCTATATACAAAATTTGAAGCAAATCGGATAATTCTGCATGAATAAATTAAGGAGGGGGTATTAGCCTCTCGTTCCCCCTTTATATTAAACCAATGAACCCCAAAACTAATCAAAGAATCCCCTTATCACAATGAACCTACATACAAAATTTGAAGCAAATCGCATAATTCTGCATGAAAAATCCATTTATCTAAATTGAAAGGGATTAGCCCCCGTCCCTTCCATTTACACTTAACCAATGAACCCCAAAAGGGGAAGCGCCATATCACAATGAACCTATATGCAAAATTTGAAGCAATCGGTAATTCTGCATGAAAAACTCATTTATATAAAATAAGGGGGAGGATTATCCCCTCCGTTCCCCCTTTTTATACTTAACCAGTGATCCCCAAGACTGCTCAGGGAAGCGCCTTATCAGAATGAACCTATATACAAAATTTGAAGAAAATCGGATAATTCTGCATGAAAAACACATTTATATAAATTAAAGGTGATTCGACCACCGTTCTCCCCCTTTATACTCAACTAATGTACCCCGAAAAGTAATCAGGAAATCACAATATAAGAATGAACCTATATACAAAATTTGAAACAAATCGGATATTTCTATCAAGAGTTATCTCGTTCCGTATCATGAGATACGATAGTATCTCGAGTGACGCAGCAAAGCCCAGAACCGAAGACCCCAAAACCGTAGAATTCGTGGCACTCGATATATACAGCTAGTCTGACTTGAAAGGAAACGCAAAATGCCGCCATTTAATATCTCAGCAAGTAAAGGTCATATCGTTTTGATTTTTTAAAAACAATCTCATGTCTTCTGTATAAGCCTATTCTGAAATTTATACGTTTCTACATGCAGTATATTTTAAGATATGGAAGTCTATTTTTAAGCAAAACAAGGGGATGTAATGTTGTTATGGTGTCATACTTGTTTTTTCCAAAACGGCTAGGTCGATTTTATTAAAATTAATATATTATATTAATCGGTTTTAAATGAATCGAATAAAACTTTGTGTGAACTTAGGAAAACTCTTGTTTTCTATTTAATCCGGTTTGAAAATCGGACTCTTTTCCTACGCGTTTTCTCATATCAATTCATAGGACCGCTTCAGTCCTTTTTCTTACGCTGCGATAAGGTTACTAATATCTATCTCGGTTAGAGTTAAAGCATCTGCATATGGCTGAATAACTATTTAGATTATTTTTTTAAATACGAAATCAGTTTTTAATGTAATGTTTAATATGTAATATATATGTATTAAATTACATTGTTTTTTATATATTTTTCTTTTTCGTTGAAATACAGAATTTCGCATTTCAAAATCTTCATTAAATCGAAAACATATTTACATTCCTTGTTTAAAATATTGAAATATTTTATAATTAAATACATGCAATTTAATTGTTATTTATAATTAATTTGTCATCTTTTAAAGGAAAAAAAAAAGATTCAGACTTTTTGGTCAGTTAATTTGCGCAACAAAAAACAATCAACCAATCGCTTGTGTTTTCCATCCGCCATGAAGATTTCTTGTATCTTGTGTTGAAAAACAAATAGAAACTTCATAATTGTATTTCTAATGCAACGTTGTTTATGTACGATAAAAGACACTGAAGTTTGTAAGCTTCTGTCAGGTAAAATAAATAATTAATGTTTGTGTGGTCAGGCATAATAAATAATTAATGTTTGTTTTGTATGGTCAGGCATGAGGAATTACATTTATTTACCACTAATGAAAACGATGTTTATAAAAAAATTTTATTCATTTATTATATTTCATACTTACTCCCAAATGTTCATATTTTATTTTATTAAAAGTTTACATTTAATTTTAAGGGTAAAATGAAGCATCATTTTTTAAAAATTATGAATTTATCAGTATGTTTAATAGTATATTCTCAAGAATCAAAACATTCAATAGAATGCCTAGCTTTGAGCCTACATAGTAAACAAGAATGAAGAACACAGTACCTTTTTTTTCAATTTCATTTCTTAAATTTACATTTTAAAAACAGATAATAAAAAAAATGTATTTATCTTCTAATATTTATTTTCGTAAGTCAGAGAAATGCAAAGTTCTGCTATTTTTTTTTCTTTCTAGTTAAACTGGCAGCCAGTAAAATTACTTTTTTTTTTTTCATTTTAATGTATACTTTTAAATTTTAACTTTTAACTTGTTTATTAGAATATATAGTGTTTTATTTATGATAAAAAAATGTATTGACTGGGGAGTTTATGGGTTTCGTCAGTTAGTATGCCAGGTAAAAGTGTTTTCTGCCTTTATCAAAAAATGGAAAACGCCATTCGATTACATAGTTTCTGAATAAGAAAACCTGCCAATTTCATATGTTTCCGAACAAAAATAAAATCAGAAATGTGTCAGAAAGTAGACAGTAGTAGAATAGTAGAACAAACTTAAATAATAAAAATATATGTTGGTTAAATTGAAATAGATGACTCTTAACCAATTTTGTGTACTTTGGATACAATTTATTTTCTTCAGGTACCCAATGGTTGAAAAGCATTCGACAGGTGTGTGATCTTATCTAAAAAACTGATGTAATTATTAATTTAACATATATAATTAATTACATTTTTATAGGTCTAATTAAATTTACTTAAGGAAATACTATAAGAAAAATGTATTTATTCTATTTTACAAAGTTGCAACTTATATGGCAAATTCCTAAATAATAATAGTTTCTTCTGGCCGTTTTTCCACTTTGGAAGACACTTGCCAACCCTGGCATGGATACACCATATACGAGCGATTGGTTGGATGATCTTGCAACTTTCGCTAATGGCGGAATTTATGGTTATTTTTTTTTAATTACTATGAAAGGTAAATGCGCCCTGAATTTTTTTTATTTTTTGGGAGGCTTTATGAGTGCAAAACGCGCATATATGTATTAGGGTACTTCTCCATGCCTCAACCACTTTCTATTAAAAAAAAAAACTCGTCAAACTACAGGATTTAATGTCAAAAATGCGTGACCTTGATGTCACGTTCACTTGACGTCAGATGCGTTACGCAGGTTTTTTTATGTCAGGAAATTATTTTTAATTTATTTATCTAATTTTTGTAAAAATATTTTAGCGATTTATTAGTTATTTCGTTTATTAAGGGGTCTCATACTTTTTGAAATTTTTCTACCGCCATTAAAAAGTGATGTGGTTTCAAGTTCTCATAATTTTTTAAATATTTAGTGACATTACATAAACCTTTGTAATATATTTAAACCATATTTCAAGCTTTATAAAATGTAAAAATAAACACTTATAATATTATATAGTTTTAAAAAATTCAGTTAATATTGCAGCATTTTTTCACAAGGTATGTCACAATCCGCACGATAACTTAACTTGGAATGAATATATGTACATAAAACTTATGCTAAAATGACCTTTAAACTCTATTTTATAGAATGAAATAATGATCTATAAATTTATTGACAGAAACTATTTAAAAAGTTTAATTAAGTTTGAAAATAGGAAAAAAATTGAAAAAATAATTAATTAGTCACTGAAAAATAATGAAGATATTTAACTGTCCCAATAATATTAATTCATTCTATAAAATAGAGTTTAGCGGTCATTTTAGCATAAATTTTATGTTCATAAATTAATTCTAAGTTAAGGTATCGTGCGGATTGGGACATATCATGTGAAAAATTTTGCAAAATTAACTGAATTTTTTAAAATTATTATATTATATAATAAGTTTTTAATTTTATTTTTTATAAAGCCTGAAATATGGTGTAACTATATTACAGATTTGTGTAATTTCAGTAAGTATTTAAAAGGTTATGAGAACTCGAAACAACATCTCTTTTCACTGGCGATAGAAAGATTTCAAAAGGTATGAGACTCCTTAAGATAAAAATGATGTCGTTAAATGATAACATCATGGTGTAGAAAAAAGCATTGAAAAACTGTGAAGCATCGTTACATACAAGAGATCAGTTTCAACTGACGTCACAAAATTTTATCCATCAACTAAGAGAGATAATTAAGAAAAATAATGTAAATAAATAAATATCCAAGATCTTTTTTTTTCTGTTTTCATTAATCTATATATACACTATATTGCCAAAGGTGACCGGTCACTTGCGATTTTAGACGTCAAATATCTGTTGATTAGTGCCAATATAGCGTACACAATATTGCACGTACTACTATATTTGGATACAACCCCTCATCGTATTGCTTCCTTTTGGGAACAACGGATTTCCAGCTTATTCTATCGACGATAATTTTCAGAATTTTCAAACTATGATTTTGAGACTTTCACAAAAGTTGCTCTATATAATTAGCTATTACATTATGCACATTATATTTTGATTGCATTCGCGCATGCGCAGTGAAACATTTTTTAGTAAACCTGCTCATTTTTCATCCAATTTTTATTATTTTTTAATTTCGATTGCAGAGTATTATGTACAATGTTGTTTGACATATTTTCTCAAAATAACTTTTTTTTATATTAAGAACTCTTCAAATTATAAGCAAAAAAACTTGGCGAAATTTGGGAATGTTTTTATAAAAACCTTAATTTCTCTTCGTGTATACATGCTATCCTCATACAAATGCACACAGTATATTACAATAAGCCATTTATAAATAATATCGAGTTTGAACGCTTTTGCTACATTAGTTTTTACAGGGTAATCCAAAAGATATTCGTTCTTTTTCAATTTGTTGACAGTCCCCTATAGCGTTTCGGGAAAAAAGTTTCGCGGAAATATATAACCTATACTATGCTGTTTACACACCTGCAGTTCCAGGTTAAATCCTCATGTATTTTTCAAGATAGTTAACAAAACGTCTAAAATCGCAAGTGACCGGTCACCATTTGCGATATCACTACATAGTATAAAACAAAGTCGCTTTTTCTGTCCCTATATCCCTATGTACGCTTAAATCTTTAAAACTACGCAACGGATTTTGATGCGGTTTTTTTTAATAGATAGAGTGATTCAAGAGGAAGGTTTATATGTATAATAACATCCATTAAATAGTGGAGAAATACTGTTATTTTTGAGGTTTTTAATGTGATGTCGTAAATAATTTCATTTTTTCCGCTTATACATTGCAAACGCAGGCTGAACCCTACAAGATTTATCAAAATAATGTACTAATTATTGTACACATTAAAAAGGTCTACAGAAAACACAAAGAGATGAAGGTTTTCAAGGTTAACCCGAAGCAAAGCGAGGGAGGGCCGCTAGTATTGTATAAATGAAAGTCCTGACTGGGGAAGTGATCAACGCGCAAACCAAACTGAACCTACAAACTCGAAACTTGGATGAAAAATACTTCTTAGGATGTAGAGGCGCACTATTAAGGGATTTTCAAAAACTCCACCCCTAAGGGGGTAAAAAGGGGAACAAACTTTAAAGAATTTTTCAAAATCAGGTATTATAGTTATGTAACAAATGATATCATATTTTAATGTATTTTTGAATTCTAAATTGAATGGTACCAAGTACGTTATTCTAAGTTTGATAGTTCGTGAGATAATGTATTTTTTTTTTTTAATTTGGCGCCAAAACCTCCAAATTATAACAATACAAATGCTTATTTCAAAAAATACATGCGTTATTACAGCAAGTGGAGAAGTTAAAACTGTCGATAAAAGACGAGGGACTTCCTTTCATTGTTATAAGATAATATATCGAAATATATTCCCGCAAACTGTTGTATATAAAAGAAAGTTCTTTCTGAGGAGATGATCAACGCACAACCAAAACTACCGATTTTAATAACACGGAAATTAGAGAAAAAAAATACTTCTTGGGATGTAGAGGCGCACTAAAAGGGATTTTCTAAATTTCAATCCCTAAAGGGGGTAAAAAAAGCAATAAATTTTAAAAAAATTCCTTAAAAATCGGGTATTATAGTTATGTGGCAAATGATAACATAGTTTAATGTATTTTTGTATGCTGAATCGAATTGTACCAAGGACGTTCTTTTAAGTCCGATAGTTCGTGAGATATTTTTTTTTTTTTCTAATTTGGCGATGTGTTTGGCGTCAAAACACCAAAATTCTAACAATACAATTGCTTATTTCTTAAAATACCGTAATTTCCTGTGTATAATCCATTGATCAAACAATTCTATTTCAACCCAGAAAATTTATTCAATGATTGAAGTCAAATATTTACAGCGATTTAATAAGTTACATTTTGTAAAATATAATTTCTGGGTCGAAACATGATTGTTTGATCCGCAAACGCCGGAAATTACGGTACATGCGTTATTACAGCAAGTGGAGAAATTCAAACTGTCGATAAAAGGGGAGGAACTTCCTTTCATTGTTATAAGATGTATCGAAATCTATTCCCGCACACTGTTATCTATGTATATAAATGAAAGTCCTGACTGGGGAGATGATCAACGCGCAGCCCAAACTACTGAACCTACAAACACGAAACTTGGATAAAAAATATTTCTTAGGATGTAGAGGGACCCTAAGAAGGGATCTTCTAAAATTCCACCTCTAAAGAGGGTAAAAAAGGGAACACACTTAAAAAAAATTCCTAAAAATTGAGTATTATAGTTATGCGTCAAATGGTAACATATTTTAATGTATTATTGTATGTTGAATCGAATGGTACCAAGGACGTTCTTCTAAGTCAAAAAATACATGCGTTATTACAGCAAGTGGCGAAGTTCGTGAGATATTGCATATTCTTTAACAATTATTGTATAATCGTTCAACGTTGCTTATTTATAGAATTAGGGGGAAAGTTCTTAGTCAGTTGAACACATAAAATATATATATTTTAAATTCTACAGAATGGATTTTGATGGGACTTACATTGTTTATTTTCCAGGGATAGTTTTTTGTTATTCGATATTGTTATATCGTTCTTTAGCAAACCCTACTTTAAGTGATTAAATAAACAAGTTTGTCTTTAATAGCCCAAACTTTGTGCAAAAATTAGAAAATATAGCAACGCAATGGCATTCGTTTCGTTTCACAGCATTGCGGAAGGACAATCAAGGTAAAGGTTCCTATTGCTCGAAAACAAAAGATGAAATTCACGGGCATATTTCGTTTGGAGAAACCAACCAACGTAGGGAGCAAAGCCTGCTAGTATATTATAAATTTCATTTTTTAAAGTAACTTTTCTTAAGGGTTTTCCAAATTTCTTGTATATTTTTGAGATACCAATGTCAACATTCTTCCATTTGTTTATTAGTTGTTGAAGTTTGACAATAGCTTTTTTAACCCTCTAAGCGTCTAGAACGTAATATTCCGTTCACTAAGCTCCAGGTTTCACTGCAATATAGGCAATGTTTAAGATAATATAATTTTATAGATTTAATGAATTTTCAAAACATTGTAGAATGATTAATACTCTCAAGGGTTACATTCATATTTGTAATTAAGTCTTATTTATATTGCTAAAAGAATCATATTTTTTTAACATTTAAAACAAAATGCAGAGAAAACAACATTACAATTTTACCCTTTTTCAAAACGCTCAGAGGGTAATGGAAAATAGCCGACAGGATAATAGAGAAATACTTGTATTAGTAGTTTTAGAAATGCCGCCGGGTGCATAAAGTAGTAAAAAATGAGCATCAGGCACTGCGCCCTGCCAAATGACCTAGAATCAACACTATAAAAGAAATATGCCCATAGCACATATACTAAGTAGCATTTTTACACGAGACTAGGCTTGATTATGTTTTTAACTAGAAACTTCTAGTTCATTCCAGAACGCAATGTCAGAACAACGAGGAGTTTAAAAGAAATATTAATATACCTCGCAAAATTTTGTGTGAATTTGTTAATGTAAACATATGCTGTGTTTTGAATAATGTTTGTTCAAAATTGTAAGTTCTTATAAAAGATAAATGTAATATTGTCCAAATTAAGTGCTATTTTATTACATATTGTACCTAACAGTATAACTGATTTATGCAGAGTACTTTTTTTCTTTCAAAAATGTTCTTTTAGAGCTATCGCACTGCTATATACGTCGAATGGTCGAATAAAAATGGTCGATATGCGACAAGTGAAAATCCTCAAACACTAACCATTATCATTTTTTTGACAAAGTAAGCTTGAAAATAAAAAATACTCAACTAGTAGTAATAGAAAGGGTGGGGGGAGGGTTCGATATCCTGTACTGGTAAATTGGGCGATTTTTTGTTAGCCAATAAATGATTTGATGTGGTATTTGCGATCTTCAGCCTTTGGGGTTGCTTTTTTTAAACAATATTTCTTCTGTAGATGAACAAACATTATTCAAAACACAGCATATGTTTACATTAGCAAATTCTCACAAAATGTGCTAAATATATTAAAATTTCTTTTAAACACCTTGTTGTTCTGATGTTGTTCTGGAATGAGATATAAGTATTATGTAAATATATTTTTGTGCATTATATATGTATATATATGTATATATATATATATATATATATATATATATATTGTATACATGTTTTTTAAAATTGTAATGGCAGTTCTGAACGAGATTTTTATTTCTTTATCTCTGCATTGGAAAATATTAAAAACAAAAAAGTTTTTTATAAAGTGAAATATTTTTGGCATTTTTATGTGGAAAACCTCTCAATTTTATTATTTTAAGCGCTATTTATATGAGAGATATCTTTCCTGAGATTTCCACAAGTTATTTTCAGTTACTCCTTTCGTTCATTTATTAATTGTTTACAATATGCGTCCCAGACAATAACCGTTAATTATCACAGAAAGGCTTCTAAGGTTTATTGCTTATGTATTTTCATTACTTGTTTAAAATATTGAAAAGGACGATAAAATTTCCTGTTAGAAAAGTACTTATTTTTATAAGATGGTACAAAACACAGTTTAATAAACATTTGTTTATAAATATTTAAAAAATATATTTTTCCGCCATCTTGAAAATTTTGGCAAGATGCGAAAACTGCCCATTGGCGTCATTTTGGATATTTTTGCCAATCGCGCCAACTGACACAGGATATGGAACTCTTCCCGATAAGGAAGTAGCTGATATCAATTTGTATATTTTATCACTAGATTTTTTTTAAGAATTAAAACGATAAATATGTTTTGTGAAAAACTTGAAATTTAGTGCAGTAAATATTGGTACTTCAAAAAACTATTGTAGGTACTTAAAATTTTCCACAATGATTTATATCTATATACCTGTGCTATGAACTAAAAGTTAAGATGTACCAGGTTCTGAATTGTTCAATTTTCTGACATTTATATTGAAAAAAAGTCAATTTTTGGCATGGAAATTGGGATTATTTAATTATAAATTAGCAATTTTATGCTGATTTCTGAGAAGTTTTGAATCTTCTGTTTCATTGCAGAAGACAAAGTCAGAACAACAAGGTGTTTAAAAGAAACTTTAATATATTAAGCAAAATTTAGTTTGAATTTGATAATGTAAACAAACGCCACACCATGTTTAAAATAATGTTTGTTCGAAATTGCAACTTTTTATAAAAGATAAATGAAATATTGTCTAAATTAAGTATTTTATTACATTTTGTATCTAAAAGTATATTTAAGTGTATAGTTCAGTCATTTTAGGAAAAATAGCGGAAAAAATTAGAACAAAGCTGGATTTTTGCACAGGTGCTAGTTAAAGTATGTAGTTTAACATACTAAAAGTCCTCATCGATCTGGTGTGAGCTTTCGCCGCTAGGGGGCGCAAATGATCCTGAAAATCGGTTTTTTGAGAATATCTCATTAACGATGACATCTAGAAAAAAAAGTTCAATTATAAAGATGTAGAAAACTTAATGTCCTACAAAAAGTGTGTTTAACATTTTATTGTCACACCAATACTTCTCTGTCAAAAATCAAGAACAGTGAACGTACTTGGTAGAAAATCGATAAAAATACGAAAAACCTGCTGCTATTTTCAAAGAAATTATATTGAAAGGTGTAAAATTCTTGCTTTTGAGAAAAGAGGTGAATGTATAATATACTGATTTCCATACCACCCATTTAGCGCATTTTTTTTAAAATTCTGGTTTCCCTCCTAGGCCTAATCAACATATAATGACTGGCTTGTTGAAATCTCAATCATTTGACTGCTTGAGTAGTCGTTTGCACATCTAGAAATTTTTCACTTTATTTAGTTTCGTTATCATCTGTAATTTTCTTCAGTTGTTGTATTACCTTCACTATTTTCTGGTTGGCCTTCGATATCATCACTAAATTCAGGTGTAGAGGTTCCCTCATTTCTTGTAATGGACATGATATTGTCAGTATCCTCCTCATCTTCTAATTCAACTTAAATTGCATTGTGACATGAAACTCCGCAACAATTTACGCAAATATAAGAACACGTGAATCCAGTTTTTTGGCATCCACACGCTTTGCAACATCCTTTGGAGAAAACACACAAAAAATGGATTAAATAATATTTTTTGGTGCGGGCGGTAAGTAGCTGGAATTGGAGACAAAATAATTGCATTTTGCCAGCCCCAGTTCTCAGAAAGAAGTTTATTTCCCAACCAGTATTGTATTCGATGATAAACACATAAACTGTGCAATCTAGCTGTGTCCACGATAAGCGGTAACTATGAAAACCATTTTCTACCCAGAAACTCCTGTCTTGAAACATGTGCAATGGTACTTGTTCAGAGAAATTTCTGCTTTATCACCATATAAAGCAAGAAAAAGGTTTTCCCTTTCCCGAATATTTCAAATTGGGATGCTTTGCCACTTTTAAAAGTGCTGGCAGCTGTATGTTACGGTTTCCTTCCCTTTTCGAAATTTTTAATAACGACATTTTGCCTTTCCCAAACATTGCTGTGTAGAGTCACAACATCAAAAAGCGTGAAGAAACAATATATGATCTTTCTGAACTCCATCATTATTGAGACCGTGCGACGAATACAAGGTGGTTGTAATTCTTGTTCTTCGAGGGTTCTTAAAAATATCTCTGTCTCTGGAGGTGCTAAGACAGTCAACAATACGAGCAAGTCAGCATCGTCGCCTGCAATCGCAGCCTGCGTACCAGACTTTGCTACTTCAATGGCTGCGTTAACAGTTAGTGTGTCAGCATTTCCCTCTGCCTGTTTCGCTTCGAAACCATTCTCCATAAATTTCTCCTTCAGAATAGAGATGAGGTGTGTCTTTTTTTGATGATTAGATAAAAACTTTTGATTAATTGACACATTCATTTCTTCGCTAATATCGATGTTGAGAGTTAAAATTTCGAATACCGATGAGTTCATTCGGCCTCTTTTGTATTATAGACTTCGTCAGAGTAAACATCGAAAACGGTTACACATTTACCAAAGTAGTTTCTTAAGATATAGGAAATATAACTTTCTACGACACTCCTGTATGAGGAAAGTGCAGATGACGTCACTGTGGGGAAACGAGAAATACTTTACAGTCGTTAAGACTACTATTGTTCACAAGTGTTCAAGCGGTCTGATTAGTCTACGATACAAAGATCTGTGATATAATTGGTCTGCATCACCATGATGATTTCTGCAATGATCGCCAAGGAGAAAATGTAGATTGGTTGATGGAATTGTTTGTAAACATGTCCTTTCCTTATATATTGATTTCCACTTACTAGGTAAAAAACCCTTATAAAGAATTTGCAATGCTTCAGCTGCAACCAAGTCAATAACATTAGATAAACGCTTACTGACTTCTTTGCCCCATTTGTCTTCATTGCAGACACAATCAGACTGTTTTTCACCTCTAAGATTTAACTATTATCACTTTTTCGCAATACTTTAGAGATTTCTTTTTTCCTTCCGTATAAAAGCTTCATCCAATGTATCGGAACATAGTACAAATGTTTCACTGAATTCAAACAAGCGACTGTCTGTCTCAATTTTTCATTTAACGGTGTAATTTGTGTGGACGTTGATGGTTTTATGCAACAGATTTCTTGTACGATTCAACAGAATTCTTTCTTGTATAATTTTTTTACACATTGGATGGACTATAATTCCGCTATTGTTTTCTGCCAATTCTTCAAATGCTGTCCAATTATTGTCACTTCTTTCTAAACTTGAGCACAAGTGACATCAGTGCCTTTTTTCCAATCATTCACAACGCAGCTCTCACCATATACAAGACAAAATACTACGTTAATCTCCATTTTAACGCTCTCGATCAACAATCAAGAAAGAGTCATTTTACACTCTCAAAACTATTTAAAATTTTCTACAATACGCGTGGAAAATAACACTATTTACTTTCTAAAAACTCACAAAGAATACTTCATTCAGTAAGTTAGGGTGATTTAATACCAGCGAACTGCTCATCAATTGAACTTAAACACGGAAAAGATACCAGCACGTGGTATATTTCGACATAAGCATGGAATGCCACGACAATGACTACCAGGTTGCGAAATCAGTCTACAGAGAAAAGGACAGAAGAAGAGGTGTAGGTATCGAAAGTAGATAGGTATTTGTTCTGCTTTTTGGGCGCGTTCCATACAACCGTTTCCCTATTTTTTCCAGTTATGTTCACTGTTTCTGATATTTGACAGGGAAGCGTTAGTGTGACAAATTAATGTTATGGACCCTTTTTGTAGGAAATTAAATTTTCTACATCTTTTCAATTGAACTTTTTTTTCTAGATGCCATCGTTAATCAGATATTAACGAAAAACCGATTTTCAATATCATTCGCGCCCCCTGGCGGCGAAAGCTCACATCGTATCGATGAGGACTTTTAGTATGTTAATCTACATACCTTAAAGAGCACCTGTTCAAAAATTCAGCTTTGTTCTAATTTTTTCCGCTATTTGTCAAAACAATGTACTAAAATGACTGTAGTAGTATTATTCAGGGTACTTTTTTCTTTCAAAAATGTTCTTTTAGTGCTACTGGACTGCTACATACGTCGTATGGTCGAATAAAAGCGGTTATGCGACAACGAGTCGTCATCATCAAACACTAACAATATTTTTTCGTCAGAGTAAGCTTGAAAATAAAAATTACTGAACTAGTAATAGAAAGGTGAATAACTTTTTCAATATGTATATTTTATTACTAGAAATAAATTTTATGAATTTTTTAAACCAAATATTTGTATATGTAGTGTATTATTTATGAAGAAAAAATGTATTGTATGGGGAGTTTATGGTTTTTTTTTTCAGTTAGTATGCTAGATAAATATGTCCTGAAATATAATATTTTTTAGGGAGGAGGGGGGTGTATTGGTGCAAAACGCTGATATATGTATTACTAATATAGCTGCTTTAACTGATATAGCTGCTTTAACGAATTCCAAGGTATGATGTTTTACACTCATGCACAGTTTTTTTCCCCTTGGTTTGCGTTCAAAGAAACTGAAGATTTCTTGACCATACAAACATTGATATTTATTTTACCTGACAGAGGCTTACAAACTTTGGTGTCTGATCGTACTTAAACAACGTAGAATTACATAATCGCATAATAAGATCACTAATTATAATTAAAATATAGATAAAATGCTTAAGTGATACAAAGAGGAAACACAAAAGGCTTATAAAAACCTTTTAATGATCGATATATGTTTCAGCGCTCTATTACGTCGCCATTTTCAAGATATATAACGATAAACAAAAATATTCTCGCAAATTTTTGAAAATAAACTTGAAAACATAAATCACGAGATCATATATGTAAAAAAAAAGCAGCTTGAAATATTCAACTGTAAACGTGAAAATTAATATATCCTTATTGCTTTTTCAAAACTGAAAAGTACCTCGTGCCAAATTTTAGGTAATTCAAATGGGGCAGATTAATTGTAAATGTTCACGTTACGTATATAGATTTCTATTGATTCACGGATAATAGATGCGAAATAAAACCTGGATGGATAAATTAATTTACTATTTTTAAAATCAATTTTTAAAGTCTCTGTTCTATGTAGTTTTGCCAGTGCTGTAGTTCTTCTGTCATATTTGATATCTGCCATATGTTATTTTAATCTTCTTTTAAACTTTCTATTGGTCATTCCTATATAATATTATAATGTTCCATCTTCTCTGGTGAACGGGATTTCATAAACACCTGACAGTTGATATGGCTCTATTGGGTCTATTTGCCTATAAACTACGCTTTATAGTTTTATGGATGGTTTTGCGATAAGACATATATTGAATTTGATAAGTTTATATTTCAATCTTTCAAAGAACCCAGGGAAATATTGTAAAGTAGATAACTTTAAATTTTGTTTATTGAAGTTTTTCGTCTCATTCGTCTTCATGCTCGTAATTACTTTAATAACCCCTTGGGGACGAGCGACACGAATACGTGACGCATAAGATGCTCAGAATCCGCGATTATTCCCACCAGCTATTTTTTATTGTAAGCTTTGCCTTATCTAATCACAGCATTTTTGCGATTCAATTAGGTGAAAATTTCTCTTTTGAAAAGCCGGTGGTAACAGATTAAAAATTCTGTAAAGGACGCTCGTCGCGAAGAGGTTAACCCTTAATTGCATAGTGATGTAAATTTCCATCACTTTTTATTTAACTTTTAATAAATAAATCAACTTCTTCGCCACCACTATATTTATATAGAAATATTAATTCAGTAAATTTCTCGTGAACTATGTTGCTGAACAAAGTTAAAAATCTATCTTAAAATTTCTGGTGTCTAATATTTAATATATGTATAAAAAACACAATTATAAAAGAAAAACTCATGCAAAGAAGGGTTAATAGTGCTTTCTTTATATCCGTTGTCTCTTGCTATTTCATGTATTTTATTTATTTCCCTGGTTAACTGATCTGGAGTACAAACTGTAAAGGCTCTCTTAATAAAATGCCTAAATGTGGAACTTTGTATGAAAAAGGGGCTTGAGCATTATGTGGGATAAAGGATTGATTGGCTATTGGTTTTCTCTATACAGTACGTTCTATGCCATGGCGGGTTTTGATTAATAGCACGTCCAAGTAAGGACGTGTGCCATTCTGTTCTACTTGTAAAGTGAATTTAACCTTAGAATCCAGGTTATTGATTTGAGCAAGGAAGTTATCAAGTAAGGTATCCGCATGTTGCCGTATGATGAAAACATCGTCTACGTATCTAAGCCATGTATGGGGGGTGGGTAATATATAATTTATGAAATATGCCAGTTTCTAAAGGTCGTAATATAAATTCTGCTATAGGTTAGTGAAGACATAGGTGAACCCAAATTTATAAGCAAAATAATGAGGCTCCAAGTACGAACGCACCTTATTGTCACGTTTAACGTACAATTTCCAATTTATTATATTTCCAGTTGACTAAATTTTAAAGCATGAAATACTTAATCTTTAAAGTCGGCAATGTTTTTATTTGTTAGAACGAAAAAATATTCCGAAATGTAATCTGTAAACATTGCAGATAAATGTATATAGTGGACATTAAACTTTACATATGAGCGTAAATGCTTCAATATATATAATTAGTTACTCGATGTAAAAAATATTTTGTGAAAGTTATATAAAAACTGATAAATTTTCATTTAAAATTCTATAAAGTAATATATATATGACACACCCAATATATATATATATATATATATATATATATATAATATCTTTGAATTTCAAAAAACATATCAAGTTCTTGTAACAATCTAATTAAATCTCCAAAGACATAATTAATAATAATGTGTAGACAGTATACCACATAGTTAATAAATTAACAAGTGCAATCATAATTTTACCATAGCTTGTGCTTCAATGGTAATTGGCCAAAAATACTGAAAATATGAAGAATATTTCAAAGTAGAGAGAGAGGAAAAAAAAATAAATATATAATAAACCATAAAATGTTAATAATTTGGAGTTGATATCAAGTGAATACAAATGGATTAAGAAATGAAATATGAACTAAATATAACGGAAAATTGGATAACAAGAGATTTAAATTAGAATTGGATATGAAAAAACACGTGTAGATATAATTTTCAACCTGGATGTACCCACACGTGTTTTAAAAATTAATTCAGTATTTCATAATTATACTGGCATAAATGCTAAGATCAATATATATATATATATAATTTCAGAATTGTGTTTAAAATATAAACAAGTAAATAATAATAAATAAATAAATAAAAATTTCTAGTCATAAATTTATTTGGCTTTTCTTCAATAAAAATATCAATTTAAAAATTTCAGAAAAAATATCAATTTTCATGCAAAATTTAAAAACATAAATGTAATTTATTAGGAAATATCAAAAAGTTGAAAGCTTCAGAATTCATACTTGACCAAGAACAGAAGCTCAAACTAATGGGTATTTGAAACGTATGCTGAACTTTAACCCCCAATTTCTAAAACACTAAGGCCCATTTGAAAAAAAACCTTTCATCAGAATAGTCCGGGATATGACCCCTACAGCATACTTTTAAATTATTTTGTGTGCACCATGTTTGATGGACACGTTGTAAGTACAGCGGAAGTAGCCTGTTAATTTTGCTCACATTGTTTGTAATCAAGCAGTGAATTGGTTCCAAAACAGAGAATTTTGAAATTCTACATCTGCGAATCGGTTCAAAATAAATGCGAGAAATGAAGAATTCTGCATAGTAATTGTCTTATTTCATTAGATAACAAGACCACGACTGAAATTCAAAACAATTTGCTAACTAGTTTAGATTTTGATGATAGGCTTTACTTTTCTGCTGATTTATTGCTTATTAAAATCTGCGATTTTTGAAGTTCGATATCTCAAAACTGATAAAAGATAAATGTATGCGATTAAGGATGCCGAATAATAATGGCGATCATATTACGTCAGCGAAATAGTATTATTAAATCTCAATTACCATCGGAAATACAGGAGATCGAAAAGGACTTGAATGACTTCGTGTAAATATATGAACTTGGCCTGTGAACTGCCATGTGCTACGATACATACTGTAATTTTTATAGATCAGGCTTCGTGACAGATTTATTTAAAAAATTGATTTTTTGTAATTCAGATTTGAACACAATTCCTTTAAATTTCCTGTAATATTTTAATCATCACTTTTATAAACACATTCTCTCCATTAGAGTTTATCATGTGCAGCGCTTTGCAAATTTGATAAAATCTGGTAGCCAGCAAAAATATCTAGTCGCCAGTAAAAACTTGTCGTTGGGGGCCACCGTAATACTTACCCATCATGGATATGCATAATATAAAATATGAAGATAAAACATGTGTAAACTATTTATAAAATGCATTGCAATTCGAATAAAATCGTGGCTTGATGACGTCATAAACTTTAAATGCTCTATTACTGAATTGCGTAAGAGAAACATCCTTATAAGTCTAAAATTGATAAAAATATTAACTAACGGTTTACTGCGTCGCATTAAGCGTATATTTTCTAATTAAAATATATCTTTGAATTGAAATTTGAATGAAATACAGGGTCATGAAAAATCGAAGAGTGTGGAAAATATAATTACAAATATCTCGGCAACTCATTTTCCGATCGACTTTATTCTTTATGCAAAATTTATGTTTTTTTATTGTCTTTTATATTCACTGCTTCAAATAAACAATTTCAAAATTTTTATATACCTTTTATGAGAACGAATATTTCGAGAGTTCGAAAAAAAATAGTTCCGGATAATCGAGGCTACTCGAGGGCTAATCGAGGAAATTCTATAAGCTTCTTTCCATTATTACATACTACGTACATACCAAATTTCAAGTCTGTATCTCAATTTGTTCAGGAGATAGAGCGTTTACAGACACACACACAGTCAGACGGACGGCAAAATATGTTTTTCGGAATCTCCAGTGTCTGAAACGTGTAAATCCGTCAACAATTTTCTTTCGATTTTCAAAACGATTACAAGACTTACCCTATACTACGTATGATGGGTAAGTAAAAATATTTACCTTTCCCCTTAATTGTTTTTCAAAAAGCACAAAAGTTTTCTATCAATTGAAAAAGAATAAAAAATAAATAACAAGCAGAGTTTAGAATGATTAGTTGTATAGTTTAGAATAGCACATAATTATACTTACATATATACTAAAAATATACTAACATTTAAGACATATTAACCAAGCTTTCTATTGAAACTTAATAAAATTATATATCTCTGAAAAAATACTGTAAAGGCTGAATTAACCGGCATGTTCGGGAATCGCTGATTGCCGAATGCTTCAAATATCTGGATAGTTGAGTTCATCTATATCTGATGAGGGAGGCATCAATGCAATAGTGAAAGAGGAAAATAATTTTTTTTCAGATCGAAATCAGTCAAATAATTCCCATTTTATTATTTTAAAATGTGGTTTGATGAATTTATTTTTGTCAAATTTCAAATGAAAGTTACAAATATTTTTTTGCTTAAATATAATTTCTAAGTTTATTTCTTAATATTTCGGAACTTTGCAACATCTATAATGAAACAACTTATGTGAATTTTAAGTTAAGATTGTGATTAAGATGAGTAACAAATGCTGCTTCTGATAGATATGGTAGGCAACAATAATTGTAAAAAAATAAGCTTTTTTTATATACATAAACTGGCTCGAATAATAAAAAAAAATACGTGCATGTAAAATAAATTCATATATGAGAAATATCAAAACTAATTAAAGCAAAATAACTCAAAAGTTATTATTTAAAATGCACATTACTAAAATAAACCATTCACGCTCGTATTACATAAATTGAGCATTTGAATTTGAAATTTGCTTTTTAATCATAAATATAAAATAAACCCGTGCAGCAACAATGTCCCACTTTATCTTAATTGAAAATTTTCTTATAATCATTGTTGTGCTGTTTTATTTTTGTGGCAACACTAAATTGTGAAATACCTTTTATTTCATTTAAGAAAACAATGCCGATTTAATTTTTAATTACTTGCAATTTTTAATAAAAAAAACCTATTTTAACGCAATGTGACTGTACTATGTCAGAAGCTGTTCAAAATCCTTTCACATGGTATCTCATTTACCGTTCTGTGTTTTGTATATGCTTAGAAAAAAGGATATTGACAACAGAAAAAATATATAGGACCGGAAGGACCCGTGCGAAGCTTTCGCACTGCAATCTTTGAGATTATTTCCTGGTACGTTTCAACATTAATTTTTAATTGATTTTTTTTTAAATCCAACAAACCGTTTTAACGAAATGTGAGTGTACTACATCAGAAGCCTGTTCAAAAACTTTTCGAATGATAACTCATTCATTGTTGTATGTTTTGTATGTACATAGAAAAAGGGATGTTGACAACATAAATAATATGTATGATCTGCATTGTTTTTTCATAAATGAAATGAAAGCATTTTTCAAATTGATGTTGCCACAAAAATAAAATACGGCATTACAGGATACTCAACAATGATTATAAAAAATAATAAATAGTACAAAAGAGGTAAAGTGTGACATTTTCTCACGGGTTTATTTTATATTTATGATTAACCCTTCTTTGCATGAGTTTTTCTTTTACAATTATGTTTTTTTATACATATATCAAATATTAGACACCAGAAATTTTAAGATAGATTTTTAACTTTGTTCAGCAACATAGTTCACGGGAAATTTACTGGATTAATATTTCTAAATAAATATAGTGGTGGCGAAGAATTTGATTCATTTATTAAAAGTTAAATAAAAAGTGATGGAAATTTACATCACTATGCAATTAAGGGTTAAAAACCAAAATTGGAATTGAAACGTTTAGAAGAAATTAACTATAATTGATTGATCGAAGCAGTGGTATTTTACATGTGTAGCATAAAAGGTATGATTTGTTATATTAGATTGAATTGCAATTCAAGTGTATTTCAATTTATTTTTCTTCGTCCCGTATTTTTCCCGAAGAAGATGACGTCATCCTCTGATGCATTTAAAATACAATTGTTATTTTTTTTCCTCGCAAATGCTTTTTTCTATCTTCGATGGGATTTGATTGTGAAAAATAAATGAGACGATATTCTGGCTTGACTAATGTTGTTTGAAGACATTTTTATCTTTAATTTTTCTTTAGAAGTTTAAACCTGCATCTAACAAAATATTAGATATTTCTAAAAATTATTAGACTGCAATGCGAAATTCTCACACGAGTCCACTGGTTAAATACATAACATTGTTAAAAATGGTAAATAATATATATAAAAAAATAAACAAATAAAATATAATTAATGAACAATATTAAATCAATAACAAAAAAATATAAGCTATAATTAAGAAAACCCTATAAATTATAATAAAAAAATAAACTATATACTATCATAAATAAATAATATAAACTACATACTTATCGAAAAATAAGGGTTACTATAATTAGTTAATTGGCGCATACTTGGCACAACTCTATTTATCCTGGCCCGTATAATACGTAAGTACTCATTTTATTATTATTATTATTATAAAACACACACAATGATTTTATTTTTGTGGCAACACAAATTTGAGGGAAACCTTTCATTTCATTTATCAAAACAATGCCGATTTAATTTTTATTTAAAAGCAATTTTTAATCAAAGATATGTTTTACGAAATGTTAAGTGTGGTATGTCAGAAGCCTGTTCAAAATCCTTTCATATAGTATCTCATTCGTCGTTCTGCGTTTTGTATTTTCTTAGAAAAAGGGATGTTGACAGGAGAAATAATATATACGATCTTTTACTTTAATTACAATTTTGCTTTTTAATCATAAATATTAATCAAACCATTGCGGAGAAATCATACTTTATCTTTTTTGTGCTATTTATTTATTTTTATATTTATTGTTGAACATGATAGAATGCGGTATTTTATTTTTGTGGCAACACAAATTTGAGGGAAACCTTTCATTTCATTTATCAAAACAATACCGATTTAATTTTTAATTAACAGCAATTTTTAATCAAAAAACATGTTTTACGAAATGTTAAGTATGCTATGTCAGAAGCCTGTTCAAAACCCTTTCATATGGTATCTCAATCGTCGTTCTGCGTTTCGTATTTTCTTAGAAAAAGGGATGTTGACAGGAGAAATAATATATACGATTATAAGCCAAATTCATACACCACATTCTATATTTCTCCGGGGTGATTGTGTCCCGGTATTTTGTACACCACAAATTTATATAGCAATCTTTTTCCTTTTAATCGATAAATTATGCGATGACATACTAAGAAAATTACTATATAAATTTAGTGGTGTGCAAAATACCGGAACACAATCACCCCCGATATTTCTACAAATGAAGATTTTTATTTTTTCAAAAGTGAGCAATTTATTCACAAGAAATATTTTACAAAGTCAGTATCAGATTACAATTATCGAGGAATGAATTTCACAGATAATGGTACTGAACTCTTGAGCATTATTTCCCACGATACTTCGACGTCTTCTACGGGGGTTAAAGAAACTATTTTGAAATTACGTATAACATGGGCAAGTAAAACTTTCATTTCTAACATGGCATAGTTCTTTCCTGAAACAAAAAATAATCAATTATTCAGAAATAGTTCCAAGTACCTAAAATAGCAGTTAATTATACAGCATTCACTTTTTAAATATTGAATTCTCAGTTGTCGGAGAGTTAAAAGATTGGTTGCAACTATACCGACAAATATGTGTTAGGAAATTGTTGTAGAACTGTCTGAAGAAATTGTTTGCTGAACGCAGGAGGAACATTGTTAAAATGATCGTTTCTGAAGCCGATCAGAGTTTTCTGCTTGTTTGCAATGATAATTTTGTTTGAAATATCAAATATGTGGTGTCAGTGCAATGTAGCGTCTATATTTGACGTGTAGTAATCCAGTTTCATATGATCAAAGCTATTAAAATGTAATCTTGTCTACTGTGATTTGCGCGTTTTTAGGTAGTTTCCGATACAAAAAGTAAAAATCTACCTATTGCAGCCGGCCGCAGGAGAGCAATTACAGAAAATTTAGGTATATTTTTACCGATCATGATCTCCAGTCCCAAAATCACCCCCAATTGAAATGTTGATTTTTAATATTTTTTTACCTATATATCAACACACACACACACACACACACACACACACACATACTGTCCTACCCGCCCTCGTCAGTAACTGTTCTTTTTACCGACATTTGGAATACCCATCGAAATTTTATTAATATCATTTAAATATTATTACAGAATGTTAAGATATGCAAAATATACTTATGAACAGCAAAAAAATTTCATTTGAAGAAAATTTGCATTTTTTATTAATAAAAGTATCCGTGCGCACAGTACCATTTTTAGGAGTAACTCGGGGGTTGCTCGTTTTGAAATTTCACACACTTAGTACGAGTAACTTAATCTCGAACTAAGATGTTTTGGGTGGTTACTCGATAATTCAATAAATTGCATTACAAAGTGTATAATGTCATTGAAACGGTTGAAGGACATTGACAATCATTCGAAAGGATGTTTTAAGCAATAGGGTTGAAACGTGATGATTTTGATATGCTTATGCTTAAACATTTGCTATTGTTAATTAAAATAATAATTAATTCTCGCTATTATTAGTTGAGGAATAGTAATTAATGATTATTATTGAAAAATAGTAAATAATTGACTGCGGTTAGTTAACATTGCTTTATATATTTAATTATTGTCGCCTACACATTAAAAAAATATTTTTTCTAATAAATTTTTCCAGCTATTTTGTTTAAAATTTTGAAATATGTCACTTCTTCTAACAGGCAGATTCTATATCTTTTTGTTTTTTGAACATCATTACTTGATACATTCTCAGCGTTAATTGTAGAAAGGTGTATTTTTTAAGCATCTTGAAAGTTACTGAAAGGATGTTTCGTACGAAGTAAGAGGGGGGGGGGTGAGAGGACTAGGAACCTGCTGTACCAGAATGATCGTTTAACCAAGTCTTGTTTATTTCGGTGAGTTAATTGTAGAAAGGTGTGCTTCTCTGCAAGTCGGGAAAAGAAAATCATGCGTGTTTTTATGAGGATTTTGATCTGCAAGCTTATATCTTACAACTTTAATAATAATGAAAATATATTTCTCAGATTTTTTTTATTTAAACCATACTGCGATTAAAAACCATTCTGGAATTGAAATGTCATGCTTTCAGTGACACTGTGTGCATTATTAACTCTTACATTTCCAACAATAAGCGTCAAGTTTAGTGTTTTTTTTTAAGTTAGATACTGGCATGATTTCCATTAGCTTCCACTCGCAGAACTTTCAACACATCGATCTTTTGTACTAACATTTCATGCGATTCAAATCAAACCTCACTAAATTTTATCGTACTATCGCTTGTAATAAAACTTATGTGCAAAATCTGGGTTTGGTCTGGAGAGATGCTTTGATGAAGCAACTGTGGCGCAGTCAGTGTCCTCGCACCAGGAGCCGTCATTTAGCGTATACTGGTGTTGCCAGTTATTATTATTTTGTGCTTTTCTTTTCTTAAACCACTCCATGCTGCTAAATTCTTAAGGCGTTTATGCCATTATTTATAAATATGTCGAAATTACGACTGAAACTTTCTATCCTCAAAACAAATTTGAAGTTATTTGTATTTCAAATTTATATATATATATATATATATATATATATGCATTGATGAAGCAACTGTGATATATACATGTTGTTATTCTATTATAATATATATATATATATATATATATATATATATATATATATATTTTCTATACATAGGTCACGGACAAAAATTAGATTCAATACGCCAACTTCGACAGCATTTTCTTAAACATTCATTTCCTTTATCAAAAAATGGAAAAACTGTTGGATTTCCTTGTTTGTGTGCAAGAGAACTTGTAAATTTTAAGCGTTTTTGAACAAAAAAGAAATTTAGGAATATATAAGGAAATAGTATCTTTGAATTTAGAAGTGTCATTTAATGTGTATTTTTTTTTACCACCTTTTTACATAATTATGTGATTTTTAAACGAGCAAGTGAGTTATTCGGTAGAGCTCAATTAATTTTGAGTATTTACTGGGTATTTGGATACTGCGTTTTTCCAAACTTAGAAATAGTTACAGTTTCATTTTTAGGCGCTATGTTTTCTTTACTAAAGACATCTAAATTTGAAAAATAGTTCACGCCTCTGTTGTTAAATTTATTTTAACCATAATGGTGTGTATTTAAAATATTAAAACTATCTAAAGCAAGATTTTGATGTATAAGCATTGGTTTTTTCAGCATGAAGATGGAGAAAAACCTTTATTTAAAAATATTTTATGTGTTTTGATCCATCATTGATAAAATGTCTGTATCTATAGTGAGATTTATTATCACACTCTTTTTATTCAGAAAACTGCTATTTTCAAAAGTAATTTTCTGTAAAAGAATTTTGTATCATATTTTTATTGTAATATTAATTGTACTTATGCGATTCTAATTCTCTTTCAGTGTCATTTATAGAACAGATTACTGACTTTTTTCAAAATAAGTTATCAGTTTTCACGCAATTTAACACCTATTAAGCTTTTTTGAAGTTTTTATATACAACAATTGCTGTATAAATGAATCTCATTATTTTGTATAGAACTAGATTCAACATTCTTTTATTATTATTATTTTTCGATCTGATTATTTATCTGCCTGGCTGTGTAAAAAAGTTTATAGTTTTCTAAAGGGGGGAGAAAGAAAAAAGAAAAAATAGAATGATTTCTAATATAAATCCATCTAGTTTCGGGAATCAGTTGATATACATCTTATTTACAGCTTTATACTTAGTTTAATGATGATAGTTATTATATTTCAGTTTTGATAGTTTTAGTCATGCGTTGTTAAATGTTGTATATTATTTACAGAATTTATCATTCTTATACATAGTCAAAATAAATACATGTATAAAAATCGGCTATTTTTAAGGCATGGAATTCAAATTAGAATTTTATAAAATAGCAGTAACGTATATTTTTTCAGTAAGATTTTCATTTTTTTTTTTAATTATCATTTAGTTTTGATGTTATCAACTTCTAGATTTTCAGTTGTTTGGACATTATTGCTGGTCATAAATATTTAAAGTAGATTAAAAGAGTAGAATTGAGTTTATATATATATTTATATATATTACTAACACGGGATTCAATGCAGCCCGAAAGGAAATTGTTTTTTGTTCATTTAATATATATATATATATATATATATATACAGTGATTTCTTTTTATATATTTTTTCTACTGCCAGTTAACAACAAAAAATCTGCCGGGTCATAAAAAAGTGTTAATTGTTCCCCGCTCACCAATTCATCAGATAGCTGTCACATAATCCTTTTTGAGAAATCACCACTGTTTTGTGGGCCTGTAACCACATGAAAATGGTATTGGCTGAGCCCCTTCTAGCTTCCTCTATAGAGCTCCCTCCAATGACTAAAAATACATTTGTTTTGCTAAAACATTATTCTAGGTATTTCAACTGCTTTGAATATTTGAATGCAACACTGCAACAGAATATGCCAAGTGAGTTGTGTTATATTATCTTGTGATACAACTCTCAAAATGCAAGATAATTAAGAACATTTTTCTTCTAAAATCTGAAGTGCAGATGCATGAACCGGTTACCACATGTTTCGGTATTTCTTTGAATTTTGTTAGGATGTTAGGGGTATTTTAAAAGTGATGACCCCCGTAGGGTGAAAAGAAATAGGCAGGTATTCTTGAAACTGGTCCGTATTTTTTCTAAATTTTAATGGTTTGTCTGTTGACAACATGCGTTTAACTTTCAGTAGATATAGTTAATGGTGAAATATCGAGTGAAAATCAGAATAATTGTAGAAGGAAATTAAGAAAGGAAAATATTGTGAATTTATACAAATTGAATAAGAAAAACATTGTTTGAACGCCAGTTTTTGTTTCTAGCATTCAAAAAGAGTGTATTAAAAAATCGGGAGAAAGAGACATGTTTCTTTTCTTTCCCTTTTTTTTTTCGTGATTTTTAAAACCAGTTTTTTTACTTAATCGTACAGCAATTAAACATTAAGTGTTTTCATGTTAAGAATAACCTTAGGTTTTATTATACGGTTTGTGACAAAAAAACAAAAATATTTTAATCGATGAATAAATATATTTAACTCTGTGTTCGTGTTTCCATCTGCTACTTTCTGACACAATTGTGAAATAAATTTTATTGATAAAGACATAATATTTGTTGGTATGATTTAGAGGTCACCGGGGCGAGGCCCCCGAAATGAAGGCGAGCTTTCAAACGGACCGGGCTGATGAACAAAATAAACGAGCCGGACCGCGAAAAAAAATTAAATAGGCTCACGGGCCAGTCCGGCCCGATATTAAATTTTAAACGAAGTGATAAAATATGAATCATTTTCAATTAATATGATTTTCGAGAGAATAAGTGTAAAAGTGCTGCAGAAACCGATGCTAGTTTCACAACATTGATACACAAATATATGTCTAGCGTAGACTAAGGCTCCTATAATAGGAGCTGACGCATATCCATTTTGTTTCGCATTATTCGGGTCTCAGTTCAGCATCTCAATCTACCGCTGCCGGAGCTGGGGTTGCCTAAGGCTTCGTTCCTCCACCTTCTGAAAGAGGCTGGATGTTAAATGGCGGAAAATTAGCTTGGTTTTTCGACTTTGAGACACATATCTGCGAGGATGCGTCAGCCTGTATTATAGGAGCTCTAGCGTAGACATCGCCATCGGATAGTGACGTCGTGTCTTGCACGAATTTAATTTTTTTTTTAGCAGACTCGGGCCGGACTTGGATCAGGTTATGTTTTTTCTACATAGTCAAAATCTTGCAGGGAATGTATTTAATTGTTCCCAAAATGTGTCAGAAAGGCCAAAAAAAAAAAAAAAAAAAAAAAAAAAAAAAAAAAATGCTTGCAAAATAATGTTTTAATGTTCTGTGAAATTAGTAAGAGCGATAATAATCATCTGTGTTAACGGAATTATTGGAGATTTTACCTTAAGGTGGTTTTAAAGTTTCCTACTCAACAACACGAAGTTTTATGACACATTTTATGACTCATTTCTGAATGTAAAGGCAAGTAAATGAAAGGTATGATTATTGAAACAATTTGAAATCGAATAGCGTTTTCCATTTTTTTAAATTATAAATGAACTACTTATTCAATTGTAAGCTATTCTTATTATCTTTCAACAAGTTTTTCTTCCCTTTTCCGTACTATCGCGTTGATCCAATAAGCCAACTTTGACAGTATTTTCCGAAAATTATTTTACCTTGATCAAAATATGGGAAATAACATTTGATTACATAGTTTCATTACAAGAACACCTGCCGATTTTATGTGTGTCTGGACAAAAATGAATTCAAAAATGTGTCATAAAGTAGCTTTATTCGATTTAATAAATTACATGGAAATTTCTGCAAAAATCTACTCTTCTCTATAAATCTTCAAAAAATATGACTTTAACCCTTTTTTTCTTCCATTTTAAGCTGCATTAATTATTTTAATGAATATTTATTTGAATGTTATAATATCTTAGTCTAAGTAATCGTTACTGTTGCTATTGTGTATTTTCCCTCTTGTGAATATATTTTAATCTAAATCTAACATATATATTGAAATTTATATACATTACTGAAGTGCACTAGAATATACATACTATATAATATGTTATGTGTTCACAGCTTTATTGAAAAATGGAAAAACTAATAGATTTCATAGTTTCTGAATAAGAGCACCTGCCAATTTTATGCGTTTACGAATAAATTCAAGGATGTGTCATAAAGTAGCCAGTTTTGATTCGAGAATAGACTAAAATAGGGTGCAATACAATATTAATCTACCAGATACTACACCAGCATAGTAATTCTGGATTAAACGTCGCGTCGTTCGAGAATTTTTATAAGGGGTTGAAATTTTTTTTCTCATCGGTCCAGGAAGACAATAAAAAAAATATTTGATATGATTTCTAAACCTTTACTCTAACAGTATTGGATTTAACATTACAAAAGTCTTAGGTAATATGATTTGCAGAAAACTGATTGAATTATTTCGATAAACTCTGACACTTAATTCCTAATATAACCGATCTGATTCATTCTCACATAAACAAGTGGAAAATGAATTAATGGCTTTTGTTTTCTTTGTTCCATTCAGATAATATATTATTCTCTCAACTCTTTTAATGCAAATACAATAAATCTAAAACTATTTTTACATATTTTTTTTCCGAAGAAAATAATATATCATTTAACTGTATAATTAAAATTAATTATAATTCAAAATATTATGTTCCTTTATCATAATGTTTCGTTTTATCTATAATATATATTTAAACATGCATTTAATAATTGATACATCTTTTTTTTTTATATAAAGTTTGAGATACAAACAGAAAAAGAAAGAAAAGAAATGGGGAAATTTTTCGATTTATGAAATTTAAACACATGAATACATCATATTTTATATATTTTGATGCATATTCATATTTTGCATACGAATATAGTATATCAAAATCTTATATTATTTTGATAAAATTTCCTATTTTGATTTACCTTCGTCGTTGTCTTTAAGCTGTTTTACTAATTACTCAAATGTAGATATTTGTTCCCCACCATGCTCTAGGGTAAAAGCATCTGTTTGATAAATTCCGTTTGGTGCCTATTAACTTGTAGAGACCAGACTATTTCCGCTAAATTTTCCAGCATATGTAGACGAGAAAGGGAGTGGGAAACTGGTTTTCAATCACTAAAATACTTCATGAGGTATTTTAGATACATTCTTTTTTTGGTAAAGTCCGGACTCGACGAAGCAGAACTTCGTCTCTATCAATCAAATACTTCCGGTAGGAAAATACCAGACGAAAGTTCTTGAAAGTCTTTTTTTTTTATCCTAAAAAAAAAAAAACAAGCTGGCCATTTTGATTCTCCTCTAAACTGATTCCGTCAGGACGCTCCAAACTTCCTCCAAAACTGTAATCGATTAGTTGAATAATTGTCATTAGGGGGTAACTTTACTTGATACGTATAATGTTTCAAATCACCGAAGTACCAATCTATCTTTCTCCGCGTATATATTCAATCTATATTCTCACATTACCTTTTCTCCTGTTGAAAAGTTTTCGGAAGCATCTTTTACGTTTTTATTGTTTTTGAAATAAAATACAATTCAGATTTTTAAACATTTTATATTACATCTACCCTATATATATAAAATCCTAATGAAACAAATTTGTGAAACGATTTTATGAAACGAATTTATGAAACGACTTTATGAAACGACTGATTAAACGACTGATTATGTTTCAGGGCTATTTTTAATAAAATATTAAACGCTTGATGGTGAAATTAATACCAATTGTCCATAAAAATCCGCGGATGTCAAAACTGGTAATAGAATTTTGAAATTGGAATTAGTTTTCGAGATATTAATTTTTTTCTAATTTTAATGACATCTCTGTAATGATGGCAACTAATTACTCAGTTTTTTTGTGACAAAAAAAGGGAAAAAATTGAAAAGGATCCCGATAGGGATTGTTGATTTTTTTTAATTCGTCTACCCTATATAATATAAAATCCTAATGAAACAAATTTGTGAAACGACTGATTAAACGACTGATTATGTTTCAGGGCTATTTTTAATAAAATATTAAACGCTTGATGGGGAAATTAATACCAATTGTCCATAAAAATCCGCGGATGTCAAAACTGAATTTTGAAATTGGAATTAGTTTTCGAGATATTAATTTTTTTCTAATTTTAATGACATTTCTGTAATGATGGCAACTAATTACTCAGTTTTTTTTTGTGACAAAAAAGGGAAAAAATTGAAAAGGATCCCGATAGGGATTATTGATTTCTTTTTATTCGTCATTTTCAAATTGAAATTGATCTTTTATTTCAATCGATAATGAAGATAAGATTGTGATTAAATTATGTTTTTCAGGAAAATTTGAAAAAAAAAAAATCACATTTCTATCGTCAGGATTCAATCGTCTGTCAGCATTTAATGTAATTTATAAACTGAAAATATTTTGAATAAATTCGTCCAAATGACGTCATTTATGTAAACGCAAAAGAAAGGAGCAAAAACATATTTATACAATTTGTTTAGCGTAAAATGTCATTTATCCTATTTTATATATAATCAGAAGTAATTTGTATAGAAAAACAATAATAATATACGTATAATTAAAATACACATATAAACAAAAAAAATCGTCGAATTTGTTTCCATGGCTGTTTATGTCATTTGGCACCAAATCTCACTTTCTGATGCACGAATTGCGCCAACCTTTTTAAAAAAGCGTCAAGACCCCTATAATAGAAAAGCAGCAAAAGTTCATTGGGTTTGTTTTCATAACTTTTGGCAACAAATCTATGTATATTAACGAATCTATCCCTTTTTGAAGCTCGAATTACGCCAAACATAAAAGCAAAGGATCCTATACTGGAAAAGTACCCGATTTTCTTATAGACAGTATTCAAGTGACATAACAAGTTGTAAAATTATCGCGGATAGCAAATTTGTTTAAATATCTCATCAATTGATGCTGAATAAATGCAGGCATGCATGCACAAAATATTTAATTAATTTTGTATGATAAATAATTATTAGAAAATTCGTATATATTCATATTACTTAAAATAAATAATTAACATATTTAAAATAACATGAAAATATGCATGATGGTGCACTAAAATAGAGATAAAATTAAAACCTGTTACTAAAAATGTCTATAACATAGTACTTTTCTATACCGTGGTGCTTAATGTTATTCACAAGCAGATGGAATTTTTCTCATCCTTAAACGCAAAGGAAGAATAGAATACAGATCGTTGTTATAAAAGTCCGAGAGGTAGCCACAATTTAAACCTAACCATTTTATACAAGCTGGTTTTCAAGTTGTAATTGATTTTACTTATCAATCCCGAAAACAGTCGTCAGTTGTCGCAACAGCTGTGTATGAGGCCATGATAATCAAAAAATGCCCCATTAAAACGTTAAAAGCATGGCAACCCAATTACAGATTTACCAATATTTTTAAAACAAAGCACGCTGTCATGTTTTTAGAGGCCTCGAAGACTGAGCGGGGGTTGGCGAGCGTAGCTCGCAGGGGGTAGGCCCCCTAGTATACATATAAATATTTATCACATATATACGTATCCACATATGTGAATACATATCCGTTCCGTAGTCTTTTATTTATTCATTTATTTATGTATTTTTTTATTATTAAATGCTTAAAATTACAGCCATAACTATATGCGAATGATTTGGAATCAAACAGCGATTTTAAGTTATTGATGAATTTATTACATATTACATATTGAGTTATAATCGATTGAAAATAGACTTTGACACTATTTTATCGAAGGTAATTTCTTGTCTTTATAGAGAAAAAATATGTACTGAATTTCTTGATATCCAAATAAGAATTTTTACTAATTTCGTAAATTTACGAATAAATATAACTTCTTTGATTGTATTAAGGTGTTTTACAAATAATTTATTATTTTTGGAGAATCGTAAAACTGGATAAAAAAAAAGGAAACTTCTTCAAACATTTTCTCCCCCTTCCCTCAAATGAAAAGAAACAGTAAATAAAATTCAGCGGTTTGGATTAGAATTCTCAACTGCGTCGGGTTACCCGCACCTGACCGAACTCGCGGTTCGGGTCGGGTTGTCGCTACATATTTTCGTCGCGGGTTGGGTCCGGGTTTGGGTTGACTTCCGTTGTTTCGAGTTCGGGCCTTTTTCGGATTTTGACTCTTGCGAGTTGGGTTCGGGTTGACGAGATTTTTCAAAGTAATTTTCACGATATTTTTTCAGGTTAAAAATCTATATACAATAAGACCTCCATAATGGAAACTCCCGAAAAGCGGACACCTTTATTCAACGAATACTTTTTCAATTCCTAAATACTCGTACGCTTAAATATATCTCTGATTAGTGGGCACTTCCTAATCTACACACACATGTGCGAGTGTATGTGTGTATAAATTATCACAAATACGATACATGTATTTTTGTTTGTTTGATAGACGAATTGTTGGTAATAATTTTCATATTCCGAGAAGAATAAATGGTTCTTAAAGAAGGAATAATTTGTGACCACATTTTTTTTATAAAGTACTCTCATGCAGTAAATTAAATATATGCTTATTCAGATTGAAATGGGTATTTTTATCTGAAACATAATTCTGCTGAAACTTTTTGTGAAAAGCCCAACAATCCAACTTGCAAAAAAACTTACTATGACACGCAAGAATTATTCTTGGGTGAAACCTACCCACAGAAAAAAAAATTAAAGTCATCCTGACCCGAAAAAGAAAGTTAGGGATAACCCGACACGATGCAGAACTTTATTCAACGATGCCGAAGTTTCTATTCAGAGGTTTTACTATAATTGAATATTAAAAATTAAAAATATAGATTAGTCCATTTTATTGTATAAAACATAAAATTGGTATTAGAGATATAATTGTAGATTACTTTTCATTGCATTAAAACATGATTTACTGTCATTTTATGTCGTGTTCGGGTCGGATTGCCGGTTGAAGTATTTCGTGTTTGGGTCGAGTACGACCCGAATCTCTCCCCCCCCCTCCAAATTTTGCGAATTATTGAACATAGGAATCTTTACGATCTTCTGATTACATTTTTATGACTTTAATATTCTATCAAATAAGTCATATGCACCTAAATACTAAATATGCTGAAATTTAAACTTATTTCATACTAATGCTTTCTACGTTGTGCTTTCTTGTAATACACATTTATTTTACATGACAAAATTAAGCATTAAGAGCGAGATTCTGAGAGATTGAGCCACCTGTGATTCACACCGTCACCAATCTGGCCCAAACAATTATCACTTGTTACTACTCTTATTAGATGATAAAATCTAAATTTTTTTGTTTCTAGGTTCCATGGTTTTCATTTTATCGCTTGTCAAAGGTCGCCTTCAAAAATATAAAAAACCCTGTTTTTGTAATACATGGGAAACGTTTTTGCCCATATTAGGCAGCGCAATGAATTTGCCTCTGATGTTTTTTCTATTATGAAATTAATAAATATGGATGTTTATAAATCATGCAAAACGTTCATGGCAAGTTGCTTGCGCAAGGTCATTCAAGGTCACGTAAAGTTACATTTTTGGTGTTTTTCGCCATTTTCAAGCCAGAATTACTCTTAGCGCATTTCATTTGCCACCACAAATGAGGTATCATTGGATAGAGTTACATCAGTACTATTTAAAAAAATGTAAAACATTGAGGCAAGTTGAATGCGTTGCCAGATTTTTTATACTAAAACCTTAACATTTTTAAAAATGGGACATATTTAAACTCTTGTATCTCGTTGCGCGAACAACATATGCAGACAACACTATAATTATTTTAAAGCTCTATTATTGTAGTTAACATAAAAATAAACTTCAGCGAGGCAAAATGCCTAGAAAAAAATAAATGATTTTTTTTCTCCAATGAAATTTACCAATTTGCATAATATGGATTCTCACTGGAAAGAGCATTTGAAATATGCTTTTGCATCTGGAAACAACATTCTAATATAGCGTAAGTGCTTTACCTTTCCCTGTTAATATATTTAACATCTTTTAATTATATTTTAATTTTTTTGTGTGTCTAAGGTTAGATAAGCATTAAAAAAATGTAATTTTCACAGATTTTTTTTTTTTTTTGGTATATTTTTTCAATGGCCAGATACATTACTTTTTAAAATATTGTTACAGCTGGTAAATAATATTAAGACACTATTATTAACAAATTATTATTTTACGTAACAAGCCATAATATGAAAATTTATCAGAAAATGAAAATAGAATTAGAACATATGTTTTAAAGTATAAAATATCGCTACTTGAAATTAGTGCATTTCCATATTTTGTTTTTATCATGCATATTTACAGCCACTTCTTGTATGTCTCTTAGACAAGGTATTCTAATTGGGTCACCACCAGATAATGTTATTGGACCAAAGAAGATGGTGCTTCGATGCACTATATCCACATCATCATGCAATGGCCATTTGAATTCTTTAGCACCTCTCTGGTGGAGAAATTTCATTTTAAAAATTTCATCATCTTAATCTTCTAAAACTTTGTCGATGTAAAAACGTTTATCATACAACACAGCATAAAAAGAATGGGGGCAAAGTCAATTTTCACAGTCCTGGTCGAAATCTCTTTTCGTATATTTTCTCTTTCAATTTTCAGATAATTCTTTTCCACTTCTACAAGCTATAAGCTTTTTCTCTGTTAAATTATCTGTTTCTGGCAATTTCTCACTTATTTTTGTCAGGTAGTTGTTCATGTTATTATCTAAGTCAGAATCAGTAAAAATACCAATATTTTTATATTTAGAATGAGCACCACAATTTAATAGTTCTCCATAGAAAAAGCAGTCTTCATAAAGAAGTTTTCAGCCCTATTTATTTTTTTTTAATTCTCAACAGGTGTAGTTTGAAAATAACTGAATAAATTTGCCTCTTACTAACATGTGAGAAAATCCGCTCCAATCTGTTTTATAAAGGTGTTGCTGGATAAAAACATTATACACCATTCAGATTGAATATTTAGGATATCTCAGAACTCCGAACTCACTGAGGGAATTCTACAAACTCCCTCAGTGAGTTCGAACTTTCTATGGCTAGATACAGCTACTACCACTCACTCTGATTGGCTGTGGAGGCTTGCTTTAACCGATTGGCTGTTGAGACTGGATTTAACTTATTCACATGCGCACACTTTACATTAAGCTTGTTCAGCTCTCAGACACAGGGACGTTTAATGAGTTATCTTAGATGAGTTTTGCGGTGCGAACAGCTTTTACAATTCCAGGATGTACCGCCTCTAAAATGACAGTCTAAGATATCCTTAATATCCAATCTGAACAAGATATTAAATTAGGCTTGCCAGATGCAAAGACAATTTATCTGATTATTTCAAAATATACCAAAGAAACACATTGTGATGTTCTGAATTCCATTGTTATCTTTGGAGGCAATAGATAATCTCATAATAGAAAAGGGGTCCTCTTTTGTCTAGGGATTAGACAGCCTGGTGTGAAATCCATCTAATCTTATTCAAGTTATACTTATTTCACCTTGAAAGTACCTAATCTCCTACAAGTGAAATAGGGATTGCTATGGCTAGTGGCAATAATTTTTTGCAAACTTTACAAAAGCTAATTTACAGAATTCATGATGTCAGAAAGAACCAATCAAGATCGAGAAAAGTCTTGAAGCAGTGTGGACATGAGAAAGAGACTGTCTTATTTGAACTCTGAGTAAGATCTGTGTAATACGAACACGAAGAGTATTTTGAACGCATAAGATGACTCGTGTTGTTTTTGTTATATATTGATTAAAATTTAATATTATTGTTCTAATAAAGAATTCAGTTACAAAATATGTTGCATCTTAGAATTATTATATATATATATATATATATGATCATTTTCAGAACTGTGGGCACGTCATTATAACATATTCTGTGAAAATTATTTTTTATGTTCATCTGGCCTTACATTTATTTTTTAAATTTAAAATATAAAAAAGTGTTAAATGTATTAACAGGGAAAGGTAAAGCACTTACGCTATATTAGAATATTGTTTCCAGATGCAAAAGCATATTTCAAATGCTGTTTCCAGTGAGAATCCATATTATCCAAATTGGTAAATTTCATTGGCGAAAAAAATCATTTATTTTTTTCTATATAGGCATTTTGCCTCGCTAAAGTTTATTTTTATGTTAAGTACAATAATAGAGCTTTAAAATAATTATAGTGTTGTCTGCATATGTTGTTCGCGCAACGAGATGCAAGAGTTTAAATATGTCTCATTTTTAAAAATGTTGAGGTTTTAATATAAAAAAATCTGGCAACGCATTCAACTTGCCTCAATGTTTTGCATTGTTTTAAATAGTACTGATGTAACTCTATCCAATGATACCTCATTTGTGGTGGCAAATGAAATGCGCTAAGAGTAATTCTGGCTTGAAAATGGCGAAAAACACCAAAAATGTGACTTTACGTGACCCTGAATGACCTTGCGCAAGCAACTTGCCATGAACTTTTTGCATGTTTTATAAACATCCATATTTATTAATTTCATAATAGAAAAAACATCAGAGGCAAGTTCATTGCGCTGCCTGATATGGGCAAAAACGTTTCCCATGTATTACAAAAACAGCGTTTTTTATATTTTTGAAGGTGACCTTTGAGAAGCCATAAAATGAAAACTATGGAACCTAGAAACAAAAAATTTTAGATTTTATCATCTTATAAGAGTAGTAACAACCGATAATTTTTTGGGCCAGATTGGTGATGGTGTGAATCACCCCCTAATACAAAGTGGCTCAATCTCTCAGAATCTTGCTCTTAATACAATTATATATTTTTAGTCATTATTTTTTAGGAAACCTTGATGTCTCAAGCAAGCCTGATTTTCCCTTATTTTCCTCTTTCGTTCAAGATAATGGGATTTGTTGTGTTAAAGAGCCTTTAAATATATCTTATTATTATTTTACTTAGAAGTAAATATTTACATTCAACAGAATTTTTACTTAAAATTTAAAAAAAAGATATAAACTTTTTTTTATAAAGCAATCTCTTGTTGCGATTTTATTTATACAAACTCCCACCAATAATAGATTTTGGATACATTGACCACGCAGTAACTTTTTAAAGCGAAAATCAGTTCACTGAACATGTTAATATTTTCTTCTTGACCTAAACAATACTTTAAAATTATAAACTAATTCTTCTTCAAGACAGTATCACCTGATTGGCTAACTATTTTGTATAAATCTCAGTATCTGAGCTTAATTTTAAAAAAATTGCGATTTTTTTTTTTTTTTTTTAAGACAACTGTAAGTCAACATTTTTGGCCTTTAAATTCAGTAAGTAACAAAAAAGATACACTGGTGTTACTAAAATGCTGTAACTGGCACCCAATTTTTGAATATCATTTTATTCAATTTCATATCTTGCGTGTTCTTTATCGAATTGTTAAAGGATAATATTCCCAATCGAGAAAATTTTCTTTTAATATGACCAAATACTTTAAGAGCATCTTATGTTACTAATTGAGGTAAATAATCCCATTAAAAAAGGGGGGGGGGGAAAAGAGAGAGAAAACATTTTATGCTAAATGTTGAATATTTTTTATCTATATTATTTTCTGCCAGTTGTGTCATGTAGTGTGCATATGTTTATACGCGTTGACAATGTTTTAAGATAACTCTTTAGGGAACCCGATAGGTTCATTAATGCATGTTAAATTTCATACTAATATACATACAAGCATGACCTTAGACTTACTATATATAGTGTTGGTTGTAGAAAAAAAGATTATTTTAACCCTAAAAATGGAAAATTAAATTACAAAAAAGGGGAGAAACATTGTATAAGAATTGTTCTTTCTTTTAAAAAAAAGGGGGGGGGGGGGAGGAACCAGTTGATTTAAACCACGGTTGATTTAACACAATACTTGTATCGAGCATAATAATTAGCAGCATATGAATTAAAATACAAATGTTATGCTGGATTATGATTATATTGAAAAATTACTCTTTGCAATACTATTAGTATGGGTGAAACAATTTTGGTAATACCATATTTATGCAGCGATATATCAATGATATGTTATTAAAAGATGAAAATTTCTCTTTATTTTAATGATAATTTATAAGTATGAATGAATCGAATTAGTAAAGTAATAAAATTTCAAGATTTTAATCTTATCATATACGATGATTCCTTGAAATAAAACGTGTGATTAAAATAAAAATGTTCCATTTAAAACAAATATCTTCAGATCAAAATTTGTGTGTATTTCTAATTATTAAACTGATTAAAAAGTGCTCGCATTATATGAGAAATACAGTTTGAGTTTTATTTAGACGTAATTAGTACAAAACTGTTTCGTGCCATTTTCTGAGTGCGCTGTACCAATTTACTATTAGACAATTCTAATTTTTATTCACTTGATATTTTTCTTTCTCTGAAATGCGAATTAGAAAGTTTCTATAACACTTAAGGTGGTTTTTTAAATATTTTCCCTCACTCAGTAACTCAAAACATATATTCACCGACTCATTTTATGCATAAATGTAAGGAATTTTCAGGCATGACTCTTGGGGTAATTTGAAATCGAACAGTATTTTACATTTTCTATAATTGTATATCATATTGAGTTCTAATTAATTACTGTCTCAAAACAACATTTCTCGGGTTGTAGAATCCAGAAACTCGGCTTAAAACGCCAATTTGGACGGCATATTCTGAATGGTATTTTGTCTTTATAAAAATATGAAAAATGCTTTCCGATTCCTCAGTCCATGAAGAAGAATAACTGCTTATTTTGTGCATGAACAATAACTTTGTGAATATGTCAGAAAGAAGCCAGTTTGAATTTCAATGCTTAAGTAATTTTTATTTTTTTTTAAATAATTTGTTAATTAATTTTCATAAATTAATAGTAAACCTCCACGCTCACTATTCATATAACTAATTTCAGACATTCTTTTTATAAGAAAGGCGTACTGCACTTGAGGATTACAGTGGAATAACCGACTGTAAGCATTTTGGGTATACTGAAAAAGGGGAATTTCAAGGATTTTTATCAGTTTGTGAGTATTAAGTATAATTAATGAAAAAAAAAAAAAAAAAAAAAAAAAAAAAAAAAACAGCTCCTCCTTCACATTCTAAATGGTTTCAGAAGTGCCATATGTCACACCTGTTTGTAGCTAACGACCAGATGTTTAACAGAAAAATTCTAAGTACTCCGACAGTGGAAAAATAGTAAAGAGTACGAAAATCATTAAGGTATTTAAAATATTGTACAGTACGTGCCGTTTATATAAATTACTTTTAAAAGAAAAAAGCATTTATACATGAAACAAGTCAAATGAAAGAAATTACGTTATATTTGCTTTCTAGTAAAATTAGCCACTTAACAGAATAAAAGTGATTTTTACATAAATATTTATTTATAAATAATAAATATATAGTACATTAGGGGTGCACAACCTGTGGCCCGCGGGCCAAAAGTGGCCCGCGATCGGATTACTGATGGCCCGTGGATCAATTTCGCCGATCGGAAGCGAAAAAATCACGAATTTCGCCGATCAGGTGCGTAGAAATCGCGAATCTTGCCAAATTTCGCCCATGGGGTGCGTAAAAATCGCAAATTTTGCTGAGCGAGTGCATATAAATCGCGAATTTTACCGATCGGGTGCGTATAAATTGTAAATTTCGCCAATCGCCTGCATAAAAATCGAGAATTTTACCAATCGCCTGCGTAAAAATCGTGAATTTTGCTGATCGCCTGCGTAAAAAATTGGGAATTTTGTCGATTGGGCCCGTAAAAATCGCGAATTCTGCCGATAGGGTGCGTATAAATCGCGAATTTTGCCGATCAGGTGCGTATAAATCGTAAATTTCGTCGATCAGGTGCGTAAAAATCACGAATTTTGCCAATCGTATGCGTAAAAATCACGAATTTTGCCGATCGGGCCCATAAAAATCGCGAATTTTGTCGATCGAGCTCGTAAAAATCACGAATTTTGCCGATCGGGAAATTTTGCCGATCAGACTCTTAAAAATCGCAAATTTTGCTGATCGAGTCCGTAAAAATCTCGAATTTTGTCGATCGGGTGCGTATAAATCGCAAATTTCGCCGAACGTGTGCGTAATAATCGTGAATTTCGTCAATCACTAGGAAAAAACTATGAATATTGTCAATCGTGCATGAAAAAAAATGCAAGTTTTTTCCCATCCTTTCCAATTGAATTGGGTTATGCTGACTAAGGAGGTGGTTGAGTATAGGGAGCTAACCCTCTTTTTTTAAAATTAGCATTTTTATGAACTTTTAGGCCGGACCCCCCCCCCCCCCCCACTTGCCCGAAACAAAATTTTGTTCATCCTATGGATGTTGGCTCTCGACAATCCAGTCATTTTTGTGACTGCCCCTCTTATAAAGGTTGTGCACCCCTTTGATATCCACATTTTATGACTGAATATGTTAAGAAGTGCAATTTAGAATAATATATGTTTCTCCTCCTCTCCACCTTCATTCATGAAATCAGAATTTTTTTTCCGGCACTGGCAATCTTTAAAGCTAAATTTATTCCTTCAAATAAAGTCAAGGAGTATTTTCACTCTTTGAAAATAATCTTAGCTATATTTCTTGTATAAATACAAACGTAAACTGTTGATATATCATTGCCAACAGAACTGAATACGTTGACTAGAAGAAAGGAACCTGTGGGGGAGAGGGGGGCTAAATCTACCCTTTCGAAATTTGTCTTTTTAATTGATCCCCCCCCCCTCCCCGGTCACATCTCCTCAAAACAAAAAATTTCTGATTGTGGCCCTCGACAACCCGGTCATTTTTGTAAGTGGCCCTTCGCTTAAAAAGGTTGTGCACCCCTATAGTACATGAATAAATATATTTAAATAACAGATTGAACGGTTTATTTTTATTTATTTTTTTTTTTTTCAGACTACGCAGGATGCTGTAACCAAAAGACAAAGAAAAATCATGCGGCCCGTCCCGGAAGATTTTTAATTCAGTTGAAAAATATATTTTAACTATTACCACCCATAGGCAGTACGGTATTCGAATTTATTTATGCAAACATTATGTTTTTATGTAGAACGTTATGGTATGCTAAAACTTAATTCAACGATAAAATTAAAAGTGCATAACACAATTTAAAATTGACTTCCAACAATTTTCGACTGTAATGCATTCGAAATGTTTTGTGCAGTCCTGCATATGATCTTTAGACATTAATATATTTCACAGAATATGATAACATATATTTCAACTGTAACATTGATAACATAACTATAATCGCACTTACACTAATATTTCCATGCTATTATTAAAACGTAAATTGCTTATTTTAATTAATAAGTATGTGCAAATTTTCTAATATGTATTTATCGAATAGTAATTGGTATAAAATAAATCGAAAGTATTTTGCGCATGCATTTATTTCTATTTAGGCTGCATCAAGTGATGAAATATATAAACAAATTTGCTAGCCGCGCTGCTTGTAGAAAAAACCTACGTAATACATTGTATTATGTAGTACATTGTACGTAATACCTTGTACATACCTTTTACATACATTGCACGTAATACATTGTACATACATTTTACATACATTGTAAGTAACCCCTTGTATTACGTGAGTCGAGCTTGTATACCATGTGATTTGCAATGTAAACATCACATTAATAATGTCCATAAGAAACTCGTTTTAAATATACGATGTAATTTTCACCATTAAGTGCGTTTCGCGTGCAAAAATCTAATTAATGTTTTTTTTACTTCTTTTCTTTTAAGATTCGCGTGTAAATATATTATGTTTGGGAATATCAGTATATGAAAATTTTAAATATGAAATAATTTTCACCATTAAAAGTTTTTCGCGCGCAATAATTTAATTATTTTAGGCATTTTTCATATGACGATATTCAATATTTCGGTACTTTACATATGACGTAATTGTCCCCATTAAATGCGATTCGCGCGTAATAATTTAATTAATTATTTTGAGATTTTCTTACTTTTTTTAATATTCGCGTGTAAATGCAATTTGTATGACGTTTTCCACATTTCCTGCTTTTTATGCGTGATCATTTTATTATTAGTTTAAAGTTTCCTTTCTTTTTTTAATAATTACGTGTAAATACATTTTTTATTTGAGAGGAAATATAATTCTTTGCACAGTTTTACAAATTGATAACAACATAAAAAAAAGACCTTTTCTAAATATGAAAAAAAATATCTTGAAATAATGAAAATTTGAATAAAAAATTTAAAAAAAAAAAAAGACCTCTAAAGAATTAAATAAAAAAAATAAGCGCAGTTTGCACACAGCTACACTCTAAAAACGACGTTTTCAAAACTGAGCATGTTACATAGTCAAAATAGCTTTGAATCAAAATGACTCAAGTTTGAAACATGTATATACACTCATTTCTGTAAACATGCACACACTTAAGAATAAAACATAATGTACTCATATGTCCATGTTTCAAAAATGAATATAAATTGACATCTATGTCTTTAGTTTTTAATATTTCCATGTTTCAAAAATGTGTTTCAACTGATTCTAATCATTTTTGAGTATGTCCATGTTTCAAAAATGAGCATAAACTGACCTCTATGTTTTCAGTTTTGAATATGTCCATATTTAAATATTCTGAGTATTTCTGGTATTTCAGAATTGAAATCATTGGGTCGTCTTATTTGAAACAAAGAGTTTCATAACAAAATGAAAAAATCGATTTGCTCAGATTTGAAAGTGTCATTTTTCTCAGTGTAGCTTGAGAAGTATATCCCTACAAAAAAATAAAGATAAAAATAAAATATATTTTTATGCATTGTTTTGTTCCTAAAAAACTTTTTTAATGGGACGATTCTGACCGACTTTAATATTAAAAATCTCTTTAAATAATTCTTCGATTTAAAAGCTGTCTATTTCAGCGTGTTTATCAGAGATTTCTCTATAATAATGCTATGTAATTATTGTTAGTATAATTATTATTATTAGTAGTATAATTATTATTATTATAGTTATTATTATTATTATTTTCATCAATGCATTAAACATGCGAGATAAAACATTTCTTAATTATTTTAGCAAAGAAGATTGTTGCAAATTCATCATTAATTGTCAGAAAACTATACCAATTTTTGACTTCTCTTTCAGACACATATAAAATACAAGCATTAAAATTAAAAAATTTCTACTTATAGAAAATAAGTGTGTTTTTAACGTAAAAAGACCACTTTGCTGAAGAAATATAATTTCATGTAATTTTCCAAGTTGAACTGACAAGAAAGATAATCAACAAGAAAGGATTTATCTTAATGGTTTAGTTTATTGCTTTTCTTACTTAATGGTTAGAGAAGTGTCATCTTGAAATTAACAGTCACCTCGAACATCTTTGGACGAAATCTTGTAATTAGTGGCCTAATCGTTTTTGAGGGGAAGATATTTTTTCTGAAAAGGGTTCTGAAATGTCCCATTTTTGAAGTTCAGTATTTCGCGTTTCTTCAAACACGTTTTAACTTCCTTCCCTGTCATCTCCATTCGCTCGTAGGGGCTGTCAGAGGAAACAACAGGGTATCTGGGGAATTTGTTCGGCGAAAGAGGACAGAATCTCTTTTTTTGACCACTAATATTTCTTGGAATCAGTATCCTCTATTTCGAACGAATTTGTAAGATTTTATATATTTAAATAAAAATCTATCCAAACGAACCTACAGTTGACGTAATCTATAAGTACGGTATATTTTCGTATTCATCGTGAATTAGTATAGATATACGCATGTAATGATTATGTATGCTAAACGTAATGATATATGGGAAATATTTTGAAATATCCTGACATGCTTTTTAATCCATTTCTTCTTTAAAACCTTCTTCAATTTGCAATCAAATTCATTTAGGATTATTTTAATTCTAAATTTAAAATAATAATAATGATAATTTTAATTTCATGCTAAAGTTTATGAGTACGGGAAATTTTAAACAAACACACTCATACGACACATTTATATAATCACGTACATATGAATAAGAGATTTATTTATAAATTGGCTAAATGCTGAAAACTTGCCTAAAAATGTCTTGTTTTATTATTAAGTATGTATGCAATGAGTCCAGGACAAAAACTCCGCGGACAAAAACCCCACGGACAAAAACTCCACTGACAAAAACCCCACCGGACAAAAACCATCAAAATCTTCCTTATATGATGTTATTTACTAAAAATCTGCATCTTCTAAAATTGTGCCTGAAAGGGTATGATTACTTCTTCCTCGGAGAATGGGAGGGGGATGAATTAAAACAACTTTGTGCAAATTGCAAACGATGGGATCTTTATAATTTGTAAGGAAGAGATGACTGGAGTTTTACATTAAAATTAAAAAGATATTTTATTCAAGGTTTACACAGAAAATATGAAATTTAGTAAATCTCGTTACCAGGGCTTTAGAAATTTGATAAAATCAGGTAGCCCAAAAAAAAAAAAAAAAAAAAAATCTAGTCGCAAAAATTATCCCCCTCGCACCTTATTAATTATTCAAGAATAATTATTTATTCTTGAAATTTTAATTAAATTTTATAGAGGATTTACTTCAAATTAGCATTCATTGTATCTAATTTTAGATGCCACAGAAGCTGGATTGACAGTATTTCTTACAGTTTTATAGGAACCTACTCCCCACATTCTAATCATGTGACATGCTAACTGGCTAGTGCGGAAAAGAAAAGCGTTTCATGTGCATGGGAGGGAAAATACCTTTTAAATTTGGTTCTTGCATTAAAAGTACGAAAGAAGAGGTATATCACTGCTTCCCTAAGATTGGGGAAGAGGAAAATGCCATTTGTGCTCATTTCTTAAGCCGATTTTTGTACCAAAAGCGACTTGCCAGATTAAAGAACTTGGTTGCCAGGCAAAAAAATTTGGTCACTAGTAGCGACCTGGTGACCGCATTTGTCAAGCTCTGCTCGTTACAGTAAAACCAGATAATACAGAATCGCTAGAAACCAGGATTATTTCCGTTTTAGGTAGAACTATTTTCCATCTTAAAAGGCTTATTTCTTTGGTATTCTTTATGCCACGGACCATAAAAAAATTTCCTTTTGTATGTTTCTTATGCATATTTGACTAGTAATTTAATAAAATTCTGCCACCTTCAACGTTAGTCTGAATTATGACTTAGTGTGTAAGTGATTATTTTAAATATTTATTTTAAGTTGTTAGAAATATAAGACATAAAGAAAATAAAAACAGACCAAGTTTTAAGAACATTTTGTGAATATACATTTTTAAATATCGGCATATGTAATTTTTTTATTTATTTGGTTTATAATTACATATTTTATAGATGTGAGTTTTATTAAGAAATTGATATGAAAGTGCAATTTATTTGAAATACAGACAGTGTCTTTATCGGAGCACTTTTTCCGTGTTTCCCAGATTCTCGTTTACTTATACTGTTGAAAGGAACAATAAAAATAATATTGATCATTATTTATGAAAAACAGTAGCTTAGTGTAAAAATCTCAAGAGTTAATTTTTCTTTCTATTGACACTAGTAGTTTAAAATATTCAATAATTTAGAATTTTACGTTTACAATTAATTTAATTTTTCATGTCAATTTGAAAGGTAAAATATGTTCTTTCTCATCGAAAAATAGATTTTACCTTAATTATTCATTGTGTTAATTAACAGAAATAATATACAGCAGTACAGCTTTTCATTGCACTATTGTGATATTCTAAGGAGCAAAACCAAACGAAAGTATAATTATTTTAGACTTTTAGAATACCGACGACATATTTTGTGCGAATTCCAGAATAATCATATAATTAAAATCTGCGTCACCCTCTACCCAAAAATCCTTCAGTGTTGAACGTGAACCAGTATTTGAAGTTGTCTCCCTTTTTTTTTTTTTTTTTTTTTTTTTTTTTTTTTTTTTCCAGCTGTGTTTCATTACAATTTTTTTTCTGAAAAATAACCACTTATTTGCAATTTTACATACAAAAATAACAAAGTGAAGATGACATAATTATTCAATAATTTGTCCAAATGACGGAAGTTTATTTAATTATTTATTTATGTATAGTAAATATTAGCTCGCTTTTTTTTTTTTTTTTTTTTTTTTTCACAAATACGTAACGCTGTAAAATAATTGTAAAGAATATTTTTTCTAGTATTTGGTGTTAAATTATTTATTCTGATTAAATTATTTTTTTTTAATTTGGTATTGATTCCTTTTACTTAATCATTTACTTAAAGAAGGGCAGCATTAAAAAAGTTCATATTTGGATTTTAAGGTAGTTCTAAAATGAGCTACTCAACAACGCCAACCTTTCTGACTTATTTTACACGTAAAAGCAGAAAATTGGCCGGCCTGACTATTTAAGAGATTTCGAATGGAAATGAGTTTTCCATATTTTAATAAATAAATTACTTATCGAGTTATAAGCTATTCGTGTTACGTGACGACACTTTTTTCTCCTTTCTCGTATGGCGGCGTAGAAAATTCGGTTCAAAACACCGACTTTGACCGTATTTTCTGAGAGATATTCTGTTTTTACTAAAAAATGCAAAACGTCTTTTGATTGCAAAGTTTATAAATAAGAACACCTGCCGATTTCACGCGTTTCCGAACAAAAGTTAACTAAATAATATGTCATAAAGAAGTCAATTTGGATTTGAGAACAGCCTTAAGCATGCATAAACTCTGAAAAGATTTTTTACAAATATAGAAATATATCTTTTAACAAATTATATATGGTAATATCAATATATAAATCAATTAGACATCAAATTCATTTTTGCTTATTCTAACTCTAAATTCAACATTATAATCTTTCTAATATTAGAAAAACAAAGAAAATGTATTTTTAATTTGTTTTTCAACTTTTACTTTGTCAAAACGTCAATTTTTACTTTGTTTAATTGGGATTATTTATAATTTGAAATTTATTTTTTTTACTTTTAAATATTTTTATTTATTTGGCCCACTTCATAGACCCCTGACTGTCATATGTGGCTCCTAACTAAAATGATAAAACACAATGTTCCAGAAAATGCCTTCGACTAAATTTTATTTTGAGCGATGTCTTTTTAAGCATCCAGGCTTCATTTATGGCATAAATTACTTTTCTTTATCGCAATGTTTATTAGCATTTTAATTCTGCTAATTCAATAATTTATTTGTGAAAAAATAAATCAGTAACGAGAGGGTTAATTTAATGTAACAACGCATACATTTTAAGTTACACATGAAATAACACTGCTTCGATTGATCGATGGTGTCTTTTTTGTTCTAAGCATTTAAATTCTGCTTTTTCATCGTAAGCTCGTAAATCAGCCCGTGCGGAAACGTCCCACTTTATATATATATATATATATATATATATATATATTTTTTTTTTTTTTTTAATTATTATTTTTTTTTATCTAACCATGGATAAAGCAGTATTTTATTTTTAAGTAAGGCAACATTAATTTAAGAAAACTTTTCATTTCATTTAAGAAAAAAAATACTGATTTAATTTTTAAATAGCTGCAATTTTTAATCGAAAAACATGTTTTAACGAATTGCGAGTACACTATGTCAGAAACCGGTTCAAAAAGCTTTCGAATGATACTTTGAATGTTGTGCGTTTTGTAAATGCATAGCAAAAGGGATGTTGATAACATAAATAATAAATATGATCGTTCTTTAAAGCTTGCAGTAAGTAACATTGATTTTGATGTATTTTGCAAATATGCAACGCGGTGATATAAAAGTTTATGGTTTACTCAAAAAATATAATTTTTTTTTTTTTGTAAAACTCATTATATATATATAAATACAGCCTGCTAAGACAGAATCACAAGAAACTGGAATTTTCTTTCCGTTTTATACACTGTTAAAAATTTGCAGCAAACTGTCCAGTCATTTGACCGTTTTTACTGAAAATGGTTACATAACCGTAATTTAACTCTAGTCTGACCATATTATTGCTCATATTATGGTCAGACTAGAGTTAAATTATGGTTATGTAACCATTTTCTATAAAAACGGTCAAATGACTGGACAGTTTGCTGCAAATTTTTAACAGTGTAGGTAAGTCGTTTTGACATATTAGTGGGATTATTTATATATGGTATTCCTTTTGTCGGGATCATAAACATTTCTAACATATAATTTCGTTTTATACAGATTAAGTTCTCATAGTTTTTATTGTATACATAAAATAAACTATTAAAATTTTCATATATTTATTATATTGCAATTATTCTTATTTTAACTCATTTAAATATTCAAAAATTGGAACCTTTCTCTCTTCACTAAAATGTTAAAAAAACATTTAAATAATTTTTTTTTTTCATTGGTTGTACTGCATTCTATCTTTCTTCTGCTGGTTTCCTAATATTTTCTAGGCATATACAACCATACTGCATTACCAGGCAAATTATTACAGGCAATCAATGACTCATTTCTTCTCTTCCTGAGATATATACTTTTTTTTTTTTTTTTTTTTTTTTTAAGTAATCAAAAGGAATTGTTTGCTATATGTTTTGAATTAGAATTTAGTACATTTTTAAGGTTTTAATAAATTACTGGCTTTCAAACAAATATATTTATATATATTTTAAAGGTTGTTCTCAAATCCAAACTGGCTACTTTATAACATATTTTTAAATTCATTTTTATTCGGAAACGCGTTAAGTTTTCAGGTGTTCTTATTTAAAAACTTTGTAGTCGAAAGACGTTTTGCATTTTTTTGATAAAGGTAGAAGATCTTTCAACTGTCAAAGTCAGTGTTTTGAACCGAATTTCCTACTCCGCAGCAAGAGAAAGGAGGAGGGGAGGGGAACGTGTCGTCACGTGACACAAATCGCTTATAACTCAGTAAGTAATTTATTTATCAAATAATGGAAAAGTTTAGTGATTTTTGCATATTATCCAACTATTCAACAACTGCCATACTGCTTATTATGCTACAAACTCTAGTTCCTAACTTTTTAACATTATATAGTACATATTTATTTAATATGTACTATATCTGTATATTTAACAATTTTTTATACACAAACTCAGGACTGAAAGCTACATTAATCACTAGGTTATAAGTTCTTCATAAGAAAATAATGTTTTAATCTCTCCCCCACCCCCACCCCCCCCCCAAAAAAAAAGTGACGAAATTGAAAGTCTAAAAAATGATTTCGCAGTATATACACAAAAATAGAGCATAGAGTTGCTGTCAGCTATTTTACTTCTATTGACAAATTCTTTCCACATAGTAAAAGCATGCATGTACACCACCTTCCCTTTCCCCCGAAGAAGCAATTGTAAAAACCTACTTTTTCAAATTAGACAGGATATCTTTATCTCTAGCCGCGTTCTACCCCCCCCCCCCCCCCCCCCCCACTTCCTTTCTCCTGGGTTCTGGGAATTCGCAGCTAATAGAACTGACCTCCTGTTGGTAAATCCTGAAAAAAAGAAATGTGCAAAAATCCGTTTTCGGCGTTGTTGGAAGTTGGAAACATTTTTGGCTAGTACTATATTCAGTTCGTGGTATTTTCGAAGGGGCTGGGCTTTGTCTCGGACAATTATCGGACCATGGCGTTTTAGAAAAGGATTTCGCATTTCGGTGACCTGGTATATCAGTTCGCGGCGCTCAGGAGGTTAAATTAATATTTTCAATTTCAAAATCCCGACAATATTGCTATATAATTCATTTACTTATTTTGGTAAAAGGGAAAAAAAAAAGAAAAAAATACGGATTAAACATTCTTAATATTTTTTTTAATTGTATTCTGTCGATTTGTTAAATTCTGAAAAAAGGAAAAAAAATATTTTCCATAAGCATGTTTCATGCTTGACCGTAGGTAGAAATATGTACTTAACTTGCTGGTCAAAATTTCCGGACACATTTTCTAACTCATAGTTAAACGTAAAGGCATATGGTAGAACTGGCTATTGAAGCGATTTGGAGTTGAATAGCGTTTTCCATTTTTTAAAATAAATAAATTACTTCTCGATTTATAAGCTATTCTAGTCACGCCGCGACAAGTTTTCGCTTTTTTCGTGCTGCCGCGTCTGGAATTCAGTAAAAAACCTCATACTTTGATAGTATTTTCTGAACGATCTTCTTTCTGCTTTTACCAAAAAATGGAAAACGTTTTTCGATTACATAGTTTACGAATCATCTGCCAATTTCATGCGTTTCCTAACAAAAATTAATTCAGAGATGTGTCAGAAAGTAGCTCTTTTGGATTTGAGAACAGCCTTTATCAATATATCGATTATATACCGGGTATTTTAAAATTTTCGAAAGCTTTTCTGTTTATAAAATTGTTTAAACAGGTTTATTTTAATAAAAACGGATTGAGAGAAGTGTCTGTATATTATATTGATAGAAAATTCACATAAAATAACTACGCTTTTATTCTTGATTACGAAAGGTTAACCCATTTGCACATAAAACAATATAAAGAGTTCAGCATTTGTTTCAAACTCATATTAAATAACGAAATTAAAACTTTAACAAAAATAAATAAAATATTATATAAATAATATAAATGAAACACAAATTTTACAGACGTGTAATCAAACTACGCCTTTAACAACTGAAATTATCAGAATCAAAAAGGCTGCTATAAGTAGCGAAATCTTCTTCGGCCATTAACTTCTGGCAAGATGTCACAAATATGAAAGTATCACTTTTAATAAATTAAAAAACTTTATTGGAATACATTATTGTACAGTATCGATATTGTTCATTTAAAAAAGCTTTTGGTGTTGTTAGTGGACAAACTAAAAATATATATTAACTGTACGAAATGAATTAGGGATTTAAAAAAAATATCCCTGACGGCTCGCTCTACAGGCACAGGTAGATTTCGAAGACGCAGACCGTGGGGCGCCTGTTTGTCGGGAATTGCGGAAGAAATGACCTTTTTGCGATGATGCGGCAGTTGGAACCGCCTACTTCGAAACCTAACTTGTTTGCAGGCGGAGCCAGCTGGATTTTTTTTTTTTTTTGCTATAAGAATTGGTCCTATAAAAAACTTGTCAATATTAAAAGTTTTAGATAATATTAAGAGGATTTATAATAAATTTAAGCGGATTTGAAATCTTGGGAATTGACGAAGTTATGAATTTTTTTCTTCTAAAACTCCCCTCCCCCCCCCCTTAAGGCAATTTTTAATTATATCAAAAATCTGTCATACATAAATTTTCGGTCCTTCTCCTAGAAGTAATAATAACTTCAAACGGATACGATACGTATCATAATTATGGGGGTTTTTCTGTTTTCACAAAAAGCCCCCCCCCCCACATCCCCCCTCCTTGGTTCGATTTTGCCCATTAACGAACTTGACCGAGATTTTATGCCTCTTGATTTTATGTATCAGTTTCGAAGAGATGCGGGAGTTGGAACCGCCTACTTCGAAAAATAACTTGTTTGCAGGCGGAGCCGGCAGGGATTTTTTTTGTTTTTAATTTTTTTTTTTTTTTTTGCTATAACGGTTGGTCCTATAAAAAACTTGTCAATATAAAAGTTTTAGATAATATTAAGAGGATTAATAATAAATTTACGCGGATTTGATATCTTGTGAATTGACGAAGCTATGATTTTTTTTCTTCTAAACCCCCCCCCCCCTTGGGGCCATTTTTAATTATATCAAAAATCTGTCATACATAAATTTTCGGCCCTTTTCCTAGAAGTAATAATAACTTTAAACGGATTCGATACGTATAATAATTAAGAAATTATGGGGGGTTTTCTATTTTCACAAAAAGCCCCCCATTTCCCCCCCCCCCTTGGTTCGATTTTGCCCATTAACGAACTTGACCGAGTTTTTATGTCCCTTGATTTTATGTATCAGTTTGGAAGAGATTTATGCAGAATTTTTCCAGTTATCGTGGTCAGAAAAAGTGACATAGATAGATAGATAAAGTTTTGAACTGGGGGTGGTTTTGGGTTCTGGGAGTCATGATCGGCGTAGATCTGCAAAATTTTTCAAAATTTCCAACTTAGGTGAGAATGTAATAGGTAGTATTTCTTACGAAATCTACCTAAAAATGGGTTACCAATGTTCTGTCTGGGTTCTATCAACTAGTAATAATAAAAAGTGCTTGTGGTTTTTTTAGTGATTTTTCGCATATAACGAAAATGTACGGTAGATATATCAATAAATTATTCTACGAAACTGGATTTATCTGCAAATTTTTACATGTAGCTCATTACATGTAGTCATTTACATGTAGTCTGGAATTTTTCTAGATTTTGTGTGTGTGTGTTTTTTAATACTATTTCTTGCGTTTATTATATATTCGAAAATCATTAGAAAATGTATTCGATTCACCTAACCACCAGAATTTTTCTCCTAGCTGCAAGGCTGCTACCTAACAAAAGAACCAGGAAGTGTTCTCCATCCAGTTCGCTTGGTCAATCCACCTAAAGTCAGAAATTATCTTCCTTTCTCTTATCCGTGTAGCCTAGTTTAGTGGAATTCGAATTGGGAACAAAAATAAAGTGAATATATCTTTCGTGAAAGTCTATTAGCAATTAAAATTAAAATATTTCCCCGAATAAACAGCCTTTTTTTTTTTTTCTCACTATCTATAGTTAAAATTTAAATTGCATATTACAATAAGACTGTAAATAGTTACTTTGTTTTGTCTATTGATTTGTGTACGATAAACTGAAGATATTGTTAAAGTATGTGGAATCCTTATATACTGTAGTGTAATCAGGGTCGGATGACCAAATTGCTAGAGTTGGCAATTAATTGCTTCGATGTCCATGGTCAAAGACTTGGTCAAACATATCTTATTTCTGAAAAGGTTTTCTCATTAACATATTATTATTAGTAGAAGTAATAATTTTGAACACAGCATTACGCTAATATTTGCTTCGATGAATGGATATTACTGTTTAATCGATAACTTTCAGTAATCTTTATAGCACTTTATATGATAAGGATTTATTTGCTGTAATATTTTCAATCTTTACTGAAACATACCCTTTAAAATGGTTCTCAATGAAATTGACGCACTGTTATATATATAGCCTCTAAGAAGGTTTTTATCCGACCTTGCATGCATCTTCAACCAGAGTTAGTTAAAAGGAACCATACAGATAGAATCTATATTGTGCTTTCGATATTAAATAAATATGTTATATGAAAAAAGTGGAATGTGTTTTAATTTTATTTTAATTTAAAAATATTCCTTTAATCATATTTTTCGTAAGTTAGATATCATCTTCATTTAATTTTGCTGCAAAAACATAAGTGAAGGGAAATGCATCACTATTGTGTAGCATTGACATGATAATATTCATTGAAATAGATGTACAGCAATGCATATCCCATAGTACACAAATTCAAAAACTGTAATAAAATTTCTAGTTTGATGCTGCATATTCATAGGAATGCAGATTATGTATGCTTCTCCATAATAAGAGTCATGCCAGAAATTATTTAAATATATGTAATAAAAAGAAGCAGAATTTTGAATTTCTGTATTTATATAATAATTTTTACTGGGACACTTAATCTATTAATATCGACTTTTTAATATACTTGCCTTCTTTTTCTTTTATTTCTGACGTATTCTAACTTATTTGTAAATACTTTGATTCAAATAAAATATGGGATGTCGATGATTATAATAATATAACACTGTACACTAAAAAAAAGAAAGAAAAGAAGAGAAAAACAATTAAAGGAATAAAATTGACTGAAAGTTCAGAATTCAATGTTGTCTATCTACATATGCATGGTATGGTAGATAGTACTCCAAATATTTAAACTATCTCTTCTCAGCTTCAGGCATATTTTTCTTTTCTTTTCTAATTCATTACAGAGGGAGTGAGCAGTAATTGTCCACAGATGTGAAAAGTCGTTGGTCAATAGCATGGCATTTGAAAACATTCCTTTTGTCCTTCTCGCTTCTATAATAGTCAATATGAAAAGGGCTAATCTTTTACTTACTTTTTACTCTGTGGTAAAGTTAGAAAACGGCACTGGGGGAATATTTTTTCTGGAGAAAGATAGAATAATTGTTTTAATTTTTGACTTTAGAGCTCACGTTTGCAAAGATCATTTGGTTCAAACTTGTTTTAGTAACATCTTGCATTCTTACTATGCTAAATTGCGCAGCAAGATACATTTAAAAAAATACACTTTTATATGTTTTTCCCCTTTAAAAATAGAATCTAATATAAAAAATAGATTCGAAAGTGCAAAATAAATATAGCTTCGAAAAATGTAAAGATTCGCAGTGACAAATTTTTATAACCAATATTGTATTTTTATTTGGTCTTAAATCACTCGCATTCATTATCGTATTTTTATGTAACCATTGTGCTACAGTAACAAAATAATTTTAATATGTTAAATTATAGGTTGTTTTATATATAAATACTTCAAATATTCAAATTCACAGTCAAAAAACTGTTTTCATTAGGTAATAAATATGATACTGACTGCAAAATCATTGTTTAATTTTTTTAATTATTTATTTAAAAATATAAAAAGTTTAATTTTTTAAATCAATGCTGTTTTATAGGAGAAATTGGGGTGATGTGTGGGTACTAGGAAAAAGTGCTAAGGGGAAAAAAAAGACACCGGAAAAAAATAGCTAAATAAAATCGCGCATAACGTTAAGACTATATTGACTTTTTCATCTTAGTACAGAACCTTTAGAAGCACAGGCTGTTAGTAGTGTCATAAGAACGCGACCGGCGTCTTTCTGTATGCCAACGCCATTCTGAAATCCAACTAGTCTACTTTATGACTTATTTTTTAATTCATTTTTGTTCATAAACGCATGACATTGGCAGATGTTCTGATTTATAAACTTTGTAATCGAAAGACATTTTCCGTTTTTTCGTATGGACAGAAGATATTTCAGAAAATACTGTCAAAGTCGGCGTTTTGAACTCAGTTTCCGACGCCGCAACACGAGAAAGAAGAAAACATGTTGTCAAGTAACACAAATTGCCTATAACTGGGTAAGTAACTATTTATTAAAAAGAAAATGGAAAACTCATTTCGATTCCAAATCGCTTCAACATTCGATCCGCCAATTTTCTGCCTTTGCGTTTAAAAATGAGTCAGAAAATATGACCTTGTTACTTTTTTTCCGTTTACTTTTTTTCCGTTTACTTTTTTTCCGATTACTTTTTTCCGATTACTTTTTTTACGCTTTTGTTGAATCAGTTACTTTTTTCCGTTTACTTTTTTTCCTATTACTTTTTTTCCTGTTACCCATTTGAGAAACATGTTGAAGCCAAAATATGGAGTTTCACTGAAATCCAACTAGTCTACTTTATGACTTATTTTTTAATTCATTTTTGTTCGTAAACGCATGAAATTGGCAGATGTTCTGATTTATAAACTTTGTAATTGAAACACGTTTTCCATTTCTTGGTAAAAGCAGAAGATCTTTCAGAAAATATTGTTAATGTTGGCGTTTTGAACCTAATTTCTGATGCCGGAGCACAAGAACGAGGAAAAAAAGTCATCACGTGACAGGAATCATTTATAACTCTAAAGAGTAATTTATTTATCGAAAAGTGGAAAACTCATTTCGATTCCAATCGCTTCAATACTCAGGCCTGCCAATTTTCTGCCTTTGCGTTTAAAATTGAGTCAGAAAATGTGTCAGAAAAATTTGCGTTGCTGAGTAGGTCATTTGAGAAACACCTTGAAGCCAAAATATGGAGTTTCAATGATGCACTTGTTATATAAAAGATTAAGTAAAAGAATAAATGCCAAACTAAAAAAAATATATATTTGATCAAAATTAATATAACCAACGACTAGAAAAGTATTGTTTACAATTATTTTGCAGCATTAAAAAAAAAAAAAAAGATACAAGTGGGTAAGTGTGATCGAAGATCGCACAAAAGGTTTCGCTTAATATTTCTTTCAAAACACTTTATCCTTTCTTTAATAAATCCAAATAAATTTCATTATACTCTTTCATTATACCCCTATTATACTCTGTCATAATATAATATCTGTCGTGTGCAGGGCTTTACAAATTTGAAAAAATCTTGTAGCCAGGTATATCATAGGATCATTCTAGTCGCCAGTAACAACAACAAAAAATACCCCCCTCCCCCGCTATTGATTTCCAAAGAGACAATAAAACTAAGTTTTATGAGGAAACTGATCCAAAATTATATCTCTTAAAAAAAAAAAAAAAAAAAAAAAGGAAATATTGTAAACTCTGAATAACCGACGTGTTCGGGAAATGCTGATTGCCGAATGCTTCAAAAGTCCGAATAGTTGAGTGCTACAAAATCTATATCTGATGATGAGAAAGCATCGATAAAATAATGAAACCGGAACACGATCTAACCTATTTAGCCTATCGAATTCAGTCAAATAATTCTGATTTTATTATTTAGAAATTTGCATTTAATGAACTCTCTTAGTTTTGCCAAATTAAATATAAAAGTTTTTTTTTTAATGTTTGTGTGAATATAATTTCAAGTTTATTTCTTAATATTTTATAACTTCTCAGCATCTATAATGAGACACCTTACAAGAAATTTAAACATTGTGACGTTCGCAGTAATATACATTGCTAAAACAAAAAAAAAAAAAGAAAAACATTTTCCCGCGCTGGGATTACATAATGGAATGAGCAGCCGGCTGAGGTTTATTTTGAAAAAAATAAAAGAAATTTTTTTTCCAACGTTCCAACCATCTACGGTAGGAATGCAATAATAATAATAATCATACCTTACCCTTCTGAATTGCAATCAATGATGCGTTAAGCCTTTTTAATCATTGCATCCAAATGTTAGATGTCACAGATTAGATTGACAATATTTCTTATTGAAACTTTACACCCTCTCTCCCCACATTCTCGTCACGTGACCTGCTAAGCCGACTAGAACGGAAAAGAACGGCGCTTTGTGTGCATAAAATGGAAAATGCCAAGTACGAGAGAGGAGGGAGATTTTTGCGCTTGCTACCCGCACGAGTAGGGGTGTTGGAGAGACAAAATGTCGTTTGTGCTCATTTTTTAGTTCAATTTTTGTAAAAAAAGAAAATAAGTAAATAACAAAGTCAAATTAAAAAACTTAGTGGCCTGAGAGAAAAAGTTGGTCGCCAGTGGCGACCTGGCGGCCGCATTTGTCAAGCCCTGGTCATGTGGACTAAATGTGATATTAAAAAAAAAGTTTATAAAAAATAGATATTTAAACCTATTGCGCAATCCTCTGTAATCCAGGTCCTACTGCCAAATTGTGTATTTTAGAAAGTGAGAGTTTTTGTGACTGTTCTTTAAAAGTATCAACATTGATTTTAAACTATATTGTTGCTAGCAAACGCACATGTTTGGAGCTAACCTTGCCCACAGATTACGGAAGATCAGTTATTTTATATTTTACTAGCTGTTACCCTTGACTTCGTTCACGTAACATTAAAAGAAAAATAAATTCATTAATTAAGGAAAACGTTTCACCCCCGATAATTAAAAACATATGTAATTCTTTTTATAACAAACTCCGTTTTTTCGAATATCTGAACAGGCCCGATAGCGGGCGAAGCACGCTATTATAGTCTGTCATAATAATATCTGTCATGTGGACTAAAATGCGATATTAAAAAAATAATAATTTGAAAACTAAACATGTTGTACACCTTCAAAATGTTACAATATGCGAATATTTTCATAATCGGGTTCTTATCACAATTCAATACGTTCCTCAAATTCATATATTTACTATTCTCTATTACTCATATTGATACTCGCTTTGTATTATTCTCTAACATTTGAAAAATCCGCTAAACATCCAATACGACGTCAGGTTAATTTTCTTTTTTATTCTCTAATGACGTGTTATTAATCTGATTTCTGTACATGCACATACTCATACTCCTTGTATTATTGAGAAATCTTTGAAAATTTCCGTCTTATTACCAATATGCCGTCAATATTAATCTTTTTTTTCAATTGGAGAAACTTTTTATTTAATTTTCATTTTTCACGTGGAAATTAGAAATTAATAGAAAATTAGTCAATAGAAAATTAATTATTGTAGAAAGAAATTTATAGTGGTTTTTTAATTGTTGGCAACTACTATAACGAAATTTTTTAAAATTTAATAGGAAAAGGCTGTTAGATTTTTTTTATCTCTATTTATTAAAATAATACGATTTTTTCAAATTTTAATATTTTGAGCTTCATAGTAGGTATTTAGCTATAAGTACACAAGTTTTCATGCCTGTAAGTTATGTAGTTTCTTTCTGAGAACGGCTCTGTGACGGGCAGACAACGGAGCGGGAGTAATAGGGTTTTGTGAGATGAACGAAACCCTAAAAATGAACAAAGTATATACTATACATATATATAAATAAATAATTAAATAAACTTCTTCTTTCGGACAAAATACTGAGTGATTATATTATCTCTTTCAGATGCACTTACTTATTTTTATATGTTTTCGTATGTAAAATCGCAAACACAGGTGGCGTATTCCGTTTACTCCAGTGGTCATTTTTCAGAAAAAAAAATAATATTGAAACAGAGCTGAAAAAAATGTGACAACTTGAAATACTGGTTCACGTTCAACACTGAAGGGTTTCTGAGTAGAGGCTGACACAGGTTTTAATTATATGATTATTCTGGAATTCGAACCTTTTTTTACAGAGTGGCGTACAAAATACGTCGTTGGTATTCTGAAAGGTCTGAAAGTATTATACTTTAGTTTGGTGTTGCTTCTTAGAGTATCACAATAGTGCAATGAAAAGTTGTACTGCTGTATATTATTTCTGTTAATTGACATAATGAATAATTAAGATACAATCTATCCTTTGATGAGAAAGGCCACATTTTACCTTTCAAATTGACATGCAAATTAAGTTGTAAACTTAAAATTCTAAATTATTGAATAACTCTTGAGATTTTTACACTAAGCTACACTTTTTCGTAAATCATGAGCAAACTTATTTTTATTGTTTCCTTCAACAGTATATTCTGAAAACTTGATCTGTTTTTACTTTCTTTATGTCTTATGTTTCTAACAACTTTAAATAAATATTTTAAATAATCACTTACACGCTAAGTACTAATTCAGATTAATTTTGAAGGTGGCAGAATTTTATTAAATTACTAGTCAAATATGCATAAGAAACATACAATAGGAGAAAAAATATGGTCATGGCATAAGGAATACTAAACAAATAAGCCTTTTAAGATGGAAAAGAGTTCTACCTAAAACGGAAAAAAATCCTGATTTCTAGCGATCTTGTATTATCAGGTTTTACTGTAACGAGCACAGCTTGACAAATGCGGTTACCAGGTCGCCACTGGCAACCAAATTTTTTTTCCTGGCGACCAAGTGTTTTAATGCGGTAATTTGCTTTAAGTGCAAAAATTGACGTAAAAAATGAGCACAATTGGCATTTTTATCTTCCCCAATGCTACTATAGTGCGCGACAAGCAGTGATCTTCCTCTTCTTTCGTACTTTTAATGGAAGAACCAAATTTAAAAGGTATTTTCCCTCTGACGCACATGAAACGGTTTTCTTTTCCGCAATAGACATTTAGCATGTCGCGTGATTAGAATGTGCGTGGAGGTTCGAATAAAACAGCAAGAAATACTGTCAATCCAGCCTCTGTGGCATCTAAAATTGGATACAATGAATGCTAAAAAATGTTTGTGTTCAGAATTAAAATTGATTAATCCATCAGATTCACTAGAATAATAATGTGTAAGGGATTAATTAATTTGAAGTAAATTCACTATAAAATTTAATTAAATTTTAAGAATAATTAATTATTCTACTAAGATTTACTAAATTACTAAGATCTAAGATTTACTAAGATCGTCTAAATTACTAAGATCCAAGATTTACTAAGATCTACTAAGATTTACTAAATTTCATATTTTCTGTGTAAACCTTCAATAAAATATCTTCTAAATTTTTATGTAAAGCTCCAGTCATCTCTTCCTTTCAAATTATAAAGATTCCATCGTTTTCAATTTGCACAAAGTAATAGAGTGGCAAAATCATAGTTATGTATAGTCACAGATTTGACCATTATATAATGATATTTTTCTTACCCCAGGTGTGTGTGTGTGGGAAGGGGGGGGGGGTTACTTGAAGGGTTAGGAATCTTAAAAACTTATTAGAATGAAATAATAATACTTGTGTAAACAAATAATGTTAAGAGTTTCCTGGCATTTTCGAAGTAATGTGACAAGGGTACAGATAACGAGGTAACAGAAAAGAAAAAAAAAAGTTAAAAATTTCAGATTTTTCCCGTGGACACCCAATTTTGACTGGTCTTTCATATTAAGGGGGCAGAGGTAAGGCAATAACTGAAAACATATAAGGTTCAATTTTCCAATTATGAACACCGAATTTAAACGATTTACTGGAAATTTATTTAAATGCTCTATTTTTGTAAAAAGAGGGGACATGGGATGTGTTAAAAAATTATATTCACTTTATAGAATTAACTCCGCTGCAAGGAATTTTTTTAAATGTTAAGAATTTTCATTGCCTGGTCTTTTAGCAAGTTTTCAACATGAAGAATTGAAGAAATAGAATGAAGAAATGAAGTAAAATATATTTCAGGCCATTAAAAATATTTTATATATACATATTATGTAGCATATATTTATAATACGAACCAATGCATTCATACTTAATAAAACAAGACATTTTAATAAAACAAGACATTTTTAGGAAAGTTTTCAGCATTTAGCCAATTTATAAATAAACCTCAACTTTTACGCTTCTTTCCTACCACTAAAATTTTATAGTAAATTTTTACTTATTGAATCGCCGAAATCATGTGATTCAATACTACAAAAATTTCTATTAATTTTTAGTGGTAATAAAAAACCGTAAAAGTTGGCAGTTATGATATGTACATGATTATATAAATGTGTCGTATGAGTGTGTTTGTTTAAAATTTGTCGTACTCGTAAACTTAGTATGAATGTATATAATTAGTATGAAACTAAAACTACCATTATTATTATTTTAAATTTAGAATTTGAATAATCATATCAAATGATTGGAATCGCCTTGATATGTAAACAGTAATATTCGATTGTTTCTTTTGGGCAATACCAACATTGAACAGCAAACTTTGCATTTCTGTTAATAATGCAGCAGTCTTATCGTTACCGTTTTTACTACTAACGAACCGCTTTACTATGTCTACGTCAAAAGTCCCCAGAGCAGCCCCGAAGTTTGAGTGAGATCTTTCAAATCAGACTCATCCGATGTGTCGTCCGATGATTTTTTTTAAAAAATGCATAAATGAGACAAAATTTCGGCCGGGGACGCAAAAACGTAACGTATAACTGAGGGAAATGTTGTATAACGCAAAACGTATAACTCAGCTAATTTTTAATGGCAAGCGGCCGGGACCGCTGAGTTGAAACGTATAACTGAGGCACAGTTGCCAAGTCTCCGGCTTTTTGAACACCAGTAATTTTTTTGAGAAAATGTTGTTCTTTTAAATCGCAAAATGCTCCGATTCAATAAAACAACATTTTCTGTACTAAATTACTGGTATCCAAAAAGCCGGAGACTTGGCAGGTCTGCTGAGGGAAATGTACAACTCAGGTAACATATATATGGAGTTCCACTATAGATAGTTTAAACAATGCTTTTCAGCGTTTCGTTCATCTTACGAAACCCCATTTATCCCGCTTCGTTGTCTGTCTGTCACAGAGAGGGTTTTCAGAAACTATATAACTTACAGTCTTGAAATTTTGTGTACTTATAGTTGGATAGCTAATATGAAGATCAAAATTTAAAAAAAAATCGTATTATTTTAAAATATAGAGATAAAGATCCAAAAATATAACAGCCTTTTCCTATTTAATTTAAACATTTTTCGTTATAGCAGTTGCGAACAACTAAAAATCCGCAATAAAATGTTTTATACAATAATTAATTTTCTATTGAAAGATTTTCACGTGAAAAATGAAAATGAAATAAAAAGTTTCACCAATTGAAAAATAGATTAATATGACGTCATATTGGTAATATAACGGGAAATTTCAAACATTTCTTAATAATATAAGGAGTTTGAGTATGTGTAAATATAGAAAGCAGCTTAATATGACGTCATTATAGAATTAAAAAAAATTAATCTGACGTCTAACATTTTGAAGGTTTATATGCAACATGTTTAATTTTGAAATTGATTTTTTTTTAATATCACATTTAGTCCAGATGACAGATATTATTAAGACAGAGGATAATAGCGGGCTTAGCCCGCTTTCGAACGGATTCAGATTTTTGAAAAAACCAGAAAAATAGGCCGGTAAATTTTTACTTTGTAAAAAAAATGACCCCTTTTTTATGAAATTTATTTGGATTTTATAAAAAAAAGGATAAAGTGTTTTGAAAGGAATATTAAACTAACTCATTTGTGCAATCTTCGATCACACTTACCCAATTGTTTTCATTCCTGTGACCATATCATCTAAACGAAACAAAATATTATATATATATTTAATAAAGTCACTCTTTCGCACTCTCTATGAAGCGTAAAAAGAGTGGTGACTTATATTAATCAAGGCAAGGCGTGATTTTTAAAGATAAAAAATTGAATTTTGTTAAAAACTTTTGCTACTTACCAAATTTTCTGACCGAATGCACTATTATAGAAGAATGTGTGTTTTATCTATACCTTTAAATACTCGGAAGGAATTGTAGTTTACCGGTAAAAACTCTCCGAATTAAAAGATTGTTACTCAGTTGTGCGTGAGTTTAACTACTTACTCAGAATATAGTAAGTTTAACGACTTACTCAGAATATAGTATGCATTACCGACAACACTTCTTGGCATTACAGATGTTTGGTTGCGCGAATGTTTAAACTTAGATGCTAGGAATATGACCTGATTAAAGCATTTTTGAACTGGGGCGAGTCCCTGTAGCCCCTGATTTGGATTTGATATGATTTTTGATATATTTAATTAAGTCACTCTTTTGCACTCTCTATGAAGTGTAAAAAGAGTAGTGACTTTTATTAATCAAGGTAAGACGTGATTTTTAAAGATATATAAATTTTGTTAAAAACTTTTGCTACTTACCCAATTTTTTGATCGAATGCACTATTATAGAACAATGTGTGTTTTATCTATACCATTGCATACTCGGAAGGAATTATAGTTTACCGGTAAAACTCTCCGAATTAAAAGATTGTTACTCAGTTGTGCGTGAGTTTAACTACTTACTCAGAATATAGTAAGTTTAACGACTTACTCAGAATATACTATGGATTACCGACAACACTTCTTGGCATTACACATGTTTGGTTGCGCGAATGTTTAAACTTAGATGCTAGGAACATGACCTGATTAAAGCATTTTTGAACTGGGGCGAGTCCCTGTAGCCCCTGATTTGGATTTGATATGATTTTTGATATATTTAATTAAGTCACTCTTTTGCACTCTCTATGAAGTGTAAAAAGAGTAGTGACTTTTATTAATCAAGGTAAGACGTGATTTTTAAAGATATATAAATTTTGTTAAAAACTTTTGCTACTTACCCAATTTTTTGATCGAATGCACTATTATAGAACAATGTGTGTTTTATCTATACCATTGCATACTCGGAAGGAATTATAGTTTACCGGTAAAACTCTCCGAATTAAAAGATTGTTACTCAGTTGTGCGTGAGTTTAACTACTTACTCAGAATATAGTAAGTTTAACGACTTACTCAGAATATACTATGGATTACCGACAACAATTCTTGGCATTACAGATGTTTGGTTGCGCGAATATTTAAACTGAGATGCTGGGAACATGACCTGATTAAAGCATTTTTAAACTGGGGCGAGTCTCTGTAGCCCCTGATTTGGATTTGATATGATTTTTGATATATTTAATTAAGTCACTCTTTCGCACTCTCTATGAAGCGTAAAAAGAGTAGTGATTTTTATTAATCAAGGTAAAACGTGATTTTTAAAGATAAAAAATTGAATTTTGTTAAAAACTTTTGCTACTTACCCAATCTTTTGATCGAATGCACTATTATAGAACAATGTGTGTTTTATCTATACCTTTACATACTCGGAAGGAATTGTAGTTTACCGGTAAAAACTCTTGGAATTAAAAGATTGTTACTCAGTTGTGCGTGAGTTTATCTACTTACTCAGAATATAGTATGGATTACCGACAACACTTCTTGGCATTACAGATGCTTGGTTGCGCGAATGTTTAAACTTAGATGCTGGGAGCATGACCTGATTTTTGAACTGGGGCGAGTCCCTGTAGCCCCTGATTTGGATTTGATATGATTTTTGATATATTTAATTAAGTCACTCTTTTGCACTCTCTATGAAGTGTAAAAAGAGTGGTGACTTTTATTAATCAAGGTAAGACGTGATTTTTAAAGATATATAAATTTTGTTAAAAACTTTTGCTACTTACCCAATTTTTTGATCGAATGCACTATTATAGAACAATGTGTTTTATCTATACCATTGCATACTCGGAAGGAATTATAGTTTACCGGTAAAAACTCTCCGAGTTAAAAGATTGTTACTCAGTTGTGCGGGAGTTTAACTACTTACTCAGAATATAGTAAGTTTAACGACTTACTCAGAATATACTATGGATTACCGACAACACTTCTTGGCATTGCAGTTGTTTGGTTGCGCGAATATTTAAACTGAGATGCTGGGAACATGACCTGATTAAAGCATTTTTAAACTGGGGCGAGTCTCTGTAGCCCCTGATTTGGATTTGATATGATTTTTGATATATTTAATTAAGTCACTCTTTCGCACTCTCTATGAAGCGTAAAAAGAGTAGTGATTTTTATTAATCAAGGTAAAACGTGATTTTTAAAGATAAAAAATTGAATTTTGTTAAAAACTTTTGCTACTTACCCAATTTTTTGATAGAATGCGCTATTATAGAACAATGTGTGTTTTATCTATAACTTTACATACTCGGAAGGAATTGTAGTTTACCGGGAAAAACTCTCCGAATTAAAAGATTGTTACTCAGTTGTGCGTGAGTTTATCTACTTACTCAGAATATAGTAAGTTTAACGACTTACTCAGAATATAGTATGGATTACCGACAACACTTCTTGGCATTACAGATGTTTGGTTGCGCGAATGTTTAAACTTAGATGCTGGGAACATGACCTGATTAAAGCATTTTTAAACTGGGGCAAGTCTCTGTAGCCCCTGATTTGGATTTGATATGATTTTTGATACATTTAATTAAGTCACTCTTTCGCACTCTCTATGAAGCGTAAAAAGAGTAGTGATTTTTATTAATCAAGGTAAAACGTGATTTTTAAAGATAAAAAATTGAATTTTGTTAAAAAATTTTGCTACTTACCCAATTTTTTGATCGAATGCACTATTATAGAACAATGTGTGTTTTATCTATCCCTTTACATACTCGGAAGGAATTGTAGTTTACCGGTAGAAACTCTCCGAATTAAAAGATTGTTACTCAGTTGTGCGTGAGTTTAACTACTTACTCAGAATATAGTAAGTTTAACGAATTACTCAGAATATAGTATGGATTACCGACAACACTTCTTGGCATTACAGATATTTGTTTGCGCGAATGTTTAAACTTAGATACTGAGAATTAATCATTTCGTGCATTTTCTATCTTTATTTTTTAACATTTTTCCCATTCCCGTTCCCACTCCTATCTCACATAACTTTACTAAAGCTACCTCAGCATAGGCAAAGCAATTCTAAAATCCAAACTTGTTACTTTCAAACATATTTTTAAATTCATTTATGTTCGTAAAAATTGAAAAATGTTCTTTATAAAAATAATTTAGGTAATAAAACTCTTTATTCTATCTTTCGGAAAAATAGAAGATTTTTCATGAAATGTTATCAAAATTGGACAGTTTTTTGGACAACGCAGGAAAGGAACAAACTGACGTCCTGAGAAAACAATCGTTGGTAACTCAAGATATAATTCATTACTCGGAAAATGAGAACTCTTTGATTACACATCACTTCTCTTATAAGGTTTTCAATTATAATACTTCTATGTTTAAAAACTATTAACAAAAACTTTAAAAAAAATGTCGCATTATTAATGCGTTTTTTTTTAAAGGCTTGGTTTAAATGTTTAGAAAACATTGTTCTACATGATATGTAAAAATCAATGTAGAGCAAAGCACAAATGGCTAAAAGAAATTTAGCCTACTGAGCCTAGAAGACTACATAAATGGAACCTTCCATCAATGTTCATACCAAATTGAAAGAATGGGAGTGAGAACGGCTGACCATGTAACATACAGAATTTTCTGCTATTGTTTCTCAGGCTGGTTCATTGTGAAGTTTTAAATGGTTTTCGTTTCGTTTTATATTTCTTTAATTTTTCGTCTCATGTATTTATCATAACGTCATGATTATTTCGCACATCTTTTTTTAAGTAATCTACAAAAATTTTTAAACTATTAAATCCCCTTGTTCTATGCATTAGTAATTAAACATTGAAGATAAACTCAAATAAATTTGAACGTGAAAGCTCTTTTTCTTTCTTTTCTTTTCTTTTAAATGGATTTTATAAAACAAACATCAACAATGAAAAAATTTAAATAAATTATTTTAGTGATTTTTGCATATTATCCAACTATTCAACCACTGCCATGCTGCTTATTCATGCTACATATAATGCGTTATGATAAATACATGAGACGAAAAAATAAAGAAATATAAAACGAAACGAAAACCATTTAAAACTTTACAATGAACGGCCCTGAAAAAAAAATAGCAGAAAATTCTGTATGTTACATGGTCAGCCGTTTCTCACTCCCATTCTTGTCGATTTTTATTTTTACATATCATATAAAACAGTGCTTTCTAAATATTTAAACCAATCCTTAAAAAAAAAAAAAAAAAAAAAAAAAAAAAAAAAAAAAAATTAAAAAAATTAAAAAAAAAAAAAAAAAATATTAAAAAAAAAAAAAAAAAAATCGCATTAATAATGCGACATTTTTTGACATTTTTTGTTAATAGTTTTTAAACATAGAAGTATTATAATTGTAGACCTTATAAGAGAAGTCATGTGTGATCAAAGAGTTCTCATTTTCCGAGTAATGAATTATATCTTGAGTTACAAACGATTGTTTTCTCAGGACGTCAGTTTTTTCCTTTCCTGCGTTGTCCAAAAAACTGTCCAATTTTGATAACATTTCATGAAAAATCTTCTATTTTTCCGAAAGATAGAATAAAGAGTTTTATTACGTAATTTCATATTATAAAGAACACTTTTCAATTTTTACGAACATAAATGAATTTAAAAATATGTTTGAAAGTAACAAGTTTGGATTTTAGATCAGCCTTGGCTATGCTGAGGTAGCTTTAGTAAAGTTATGTGAGATAGGAGTGGGAACGGGAATGGGAAAAATATTTTTTAAAAAAAGATAGAAAATGCACGAAATGATGAATTAATCCTTAACATTTTTTAATAATTATATACAGTATGACAATCTTCCTTAACACTTTACACAAACTCAGGACTGAAAGCTACATTAATTACTAGGTTATAAGCACTGGTTGCAACTCTAGTTCCTAACTTTTTAACATTATATAGCACATATTTATTTAATATGTGCTATATCTGTATATTTAACATATTTTTTTTATTATATACAGTATGACAATCTTCATTAACACTTTACACAAACTCAGGACTGAAAGCTACATTAATCACTAGTTTATAAGCCATTCATAAGAAAATAAATATCTTGATAATTTTTTCTTATGAAAAATATTCTTTTATTTTGATATTCTCTGTTATATTAGGGATATTTTCAGTACCCCATTCGTTTAAACATAAGTCACACCCTAATGTCTGATTCTGATATGAGTCATAAGAACAATGTAGTTCATGATACACCAAACCACGTGAGCTAAAATAGGCCAATTGGATTGTAAATTCCAACAATGATATATTTCAAGAACTAAGAATTAAATAGGTAAATGAACGTAAAAAGAAAACAGTGTAATATATTAAAAACACTTCTATAATTTAATAGTTTTAGAAATGCGTAGTAAACTTAGATTTCATTAAAATCATTGGAAGTTGTTTATTTTGATGCCAGACATACAAAAATAATTTCGTTGGCACCCTTTAAATGATTGGTTTCAAATCTCATTTGCGTATTCTAAGTACCAAATGTGTCTTGTGTCATCACAATAACATAAAAAATGTTATGTTTTCTCTGCGAATTACCTTTCTTATCAAAATAATGAACTTGAAGAAATAAGATCAGTGTGTTTTATTTTTAACAAATCTGATTCATTGTATCTTTTAAAGTATAAAAAAAAGAAGAAATAGCCTATTGTTTCGATTGAGCCAAAAGGGGATGTTTAAAACAAAATAAATTTTTCTATAAATGAAGTATTAGTAATTCTTACCATTAATATTAGGTCTATAAACATTTAGTTTTGATAAATTAAATATATTCGACTATTGCAGATTGTATTCCGTAGAAAATGTACGCTGAGAAACTAAATAAAAATAAAATCGTGAATTTTATACTTAATTTTTTCGTTACATTTTAAAAGCTGCATAGACAGGTATTTTTTTACTAAAAAAGTAGTTAAATAGGGAGGAAACACTTACATAGCAAACCTAATTAACTGCCAAAGCGAAACACTCAAGGGTTGTCATTATTGGAATATTGCCGCTTTATCGAGTAACCGCTGGGGAAACTCTCTGGGTTCGAGGCTGCATTTTTACACACCGCCAGATGGCGTTAAACAGATTTAAGACTTTTTATAACACACGGTGTGTATGAATAACTGCAAAATAACGCTTGTCTGAGTAACTTCGAGAAAAGTGGTGGAACGTATAGAAATATACTTCAAGAACGTCGTGGCATGCTTAAACACAGCGAGTAACCAGCAAAAGTTACTCGGGTTGAAATTGGTTACTCCGTACGTTGGTGTTTAAACCATTCAAGTTACTGACAATGGAGGGTAGGACAGTACACACACACACACACACACACACACACACACACACACATATATATATATATATATATCTGACTTTTGTCATGCTGTAACTCTCTTATTTATGAACCGATTTGGATGTGACTGAGAATGTATATAAGACATACCAAAGTCTTGACTGAGTATGTTGGCCAGCTTCATCCGCCATTCTGTTTCAAAATGGCGGCCAGTTAAATTTTTAAAAATTTTTAAAAATTCAAAAATATGTACAAAAAAATGTAAACTGAAAAAATTGTTTTCTTTAAGTGTTAGATTTGTGATACAAGGATTCAGGATAATTTTTGTTTTGGTTTTTCCTTAAAAATAGATGCAGGGGTGATTGTGTTCCGGTATTTTGTACACCACTAAATTTATATAGCAATATTTTTCTTATTTAATCGATAAATTCTGCGATGACATACTAAGAATATTTCTATATAAATTTAGTGGTGTACAAAATACCGGAACACAATCACCCCTGTGGATGAGATATGGCAGTTTGAAATTCTAGGGTGGCTGACAGTTTGTAACAATCTTATTTTTGTTACACTGTAACTCTCGCATTTATGAACCGATATGAATGTGACTGATCATGTGTACAGGACATATCAAGGTCTTGACCGAGTTCGTTGGCCAGTTTCATGCACTATCTTGTTTCGAAATGGCGGCCAGTTAAAATTTTTAAATTTTTAAAAAGTCAAAAACATGTACAAAAAATTATAAATAAAAGAAATATATATGTTTTCTTTAAGTGTTAGATCTTGATACAAGGATTCGGGAGCATATTTTGTTTTGGCTTTATCTTACAAAATGACTGAGATATAGCTGTTTGAAATTCTATGTTGGCTGCTATTTTGAAACAATCTGATTTTTGTTATGCTGTAATTCTCAGGCTGAATTTCACATTAAAATTCCTTATTAACGAAAACTGAGATTGATTCTTCTGTAATCAGGTTTCAAGCATTTTAACATCGAGTGTTTGGGTAAAATTAGTTACATTTTTAAAAACAGGGAATATGGAAGATATCTTTTTCACCGGTACAGGCCGGGAGGACTTTTTAACCCTTTGGGGACGAGCGACACGTATACGTAACGCATAAGATGCTCAGAATCCTCGATTATTCCCACCAGTTACTTTTTATTGGAAGCTTTGCCTTATTTAATCATAGCATTTATGCGATTCAATTAGGCGAAAATTTCTGTTTTGAAAAGCCGGTGTTAAAAGATTAAAAATTCTGTAACGGACGCAAGTCGCGAAGGGGTTAATAACAAGTTCTTTAAAGCAGTCAACGTTATCCGTTGTAATTGCAGTTAATGGTCTTTCCTTACGGTAATCCATCAACTTAATTGGAAGTATGGACATTATCAAACAGCCTGCACCATTTTTAAATCCAAAAATATTTTCTCAAAATACATATTCTGCAATTGGCACTGAATGCCATTGGAATTATATCTTTCTGCTGATACTGATATATTATTCTGCTGATTTCATGCAGAATGTTAGAATGCAGACAGCATGGTAGAATGTTTGATATTTTTTTAAGTAGGGTTTTATATCTTTTATTTGCCCCTCATGATTGCCTTGCTACCCACTGGTATGTTTCTAGTGCAATAAAGTTTAAAAATGCTTTAACTCGTTTGCATTGTTTAGTCTCTTTAATAAGCTCCTGGTTTTCCTACTATGCTTCTAGTTTCCGATGTAAGTGAAAACTGTGAAGGGAAGAAAAAGGAAACCTTGTGTTGTTACACCAGTCCTTGCTACAAAAGATTCAAACAGCTGCTGCACTATGCAGAGGAAGCTATGGAATCAGAGTCCTACAGTTCAGTCTCAAATGATGATGATGATCACGGAGTAAGATAGATGGAGGGGAAAGTAACGTTGAAATTTTACAATACAGTTTTTCTCCTCATAGATGGCGCTACGGTAAACTGAAGGCGATCTTAGTATGCTTTTGCAATGCTTTTCAATGCGAAAAGCATTCATTTTTTAAATGTTTTTGATTGAAAATTTGAACTTTAAAAAAGTCAATCAAGTAGAAATTTCATTAAATAAAGTTTTCTTCACACCATGCATATATTTTAATAGATATTTGGCGTTTCGATTGCTTTTTACAACTCTTTAAATAAGAGTTCATCCTGACAAAAACATCTGAATAGTCATTTAAAAATAAATATCACGGATATTGTACTGCGAAGAAATACGGAATGGACGTATAATTTTTAGAGATTAAAAGTATTATTCAAATTTTCTGGAATAAGTTTTAATCCTGCGCATATATCGATAACCTTTGAATAATTTAATAACTCATAACTTTTTATATGTATGCAATTAATATTATATACATTTAAAAACAAATTCTTATCTTAATTATTTGGGAAATAAAACTTGAATAAATAATAGTGTCTATTAACTAATTTTTGCAAGAATCGTCAATTGTGACTTTAATATAATGTTAGTTATGAATGGTCCAAAAACTCATTTTTTTTATCATACATAAATGCTTCCTCTTTCATAAACACTGCTGCAGATTGAAAAGGTAACATGCTTACCTTCCAATTTAAAAATTATACAGTTATTAAAAACCATATATACCTAAATAATTTTTTCTTTGTGAATATTAAATTTGTTATTTAAATGAGTTCTTTTTCCTAATTTACAATCAATAAAATCTTTTGATTTAATTGAACAGCTAAGTAATCAAATTAAATTTTTAAATTGCACTTATGAGAGAGGCAAATATAATATAATATATATATATATATATATATTTAAATGAGTTCTTGCACTTGCACTTCTGAATGAAGCCCCAAAATACTTTTCAGTTTACAAATGAATTACATTGATGGATAAAATAATGATTCTGATGTCACAGGACCCAAACTGGTCCAGACACTTTATTTATTTATTTATTTATTTTAACACAGTTTTATCAAAATAAGACGCACATTTTAAGCATTTTTTCTTTGATTAAGATGAAATTTTTAGGACCCCCCCCTCCCCTCTCCTCTTTCCATGCACAAAAATAAATAAATAAAATTATAGATATTTAACTCCTTAAAAATACCTCTAACTAATAGAATTGAGTTTTAAATGTAGTTTTATAATTTTTCTTTTGTAACTGCTATTTTATCTATTTAAAATTAAATCTTTTGATTGAACTGAACAGCTAACTAAACAAATTAAAATTTTTAAATTGCACTTACATGAATCTAATAAGAACAAGATTAGAAAATCTGCAGCTGACAATTTTTACTTACTAATTACTAGAAGTAATATATCAAGTAGTTTCAGTAAAATTAACTTTTAAAATAAATCTCTAATTACTCTAGATATACAAAGGAGGGGCTTATGGGGCTCAAGCATTCCCCATTCAAATAAAGACATTTTTTTAATCGACACAAATTGTTAAAAATCTATTGTTTTTAATATAGTTTAAATATTTGATTTAAATATTTCATTATTCAACTCTGTAGATAAAAACTACTGAAATATTAATTAGATTTATAGTCGAATGAAATTAGTAAATCTGCAGACTACATTTTTCACTTACTTTTTACTACAAGTAATATGTCAAGTAGTTTCAGTAAATTTAACTGTTAAAATAAATCATTAATTACTCTAGATATGATGGGACGGAAAGGGGGGAAGGGGGCATTTAAAAAAAAATAAGTTCTTACACTTGCACTTTTGAGTGAAGCCCCAAAATACATTTACTCAAATAAATTAAAAACATATACACTAAGATCGATATACTAGAAAAAAATTTCTTAGTTTAAAAATGATTACATGCATATAGCTTTAAAGTATAAAAAAGCATTCACCTTTGGAGCTCTAAACATACTTAATTTTTTTTCCTTCGATTTTTCTTTTGTTTATCCCATCATCATAGCCCGATCTACATCCTGGAATAAAACATTTATACCCCATCTTAAATTTATGACATATAATTGCTATAATTAAAAATAACCGAGTAAAATACTTTCGGAATTTAACATATAATCTAATGACATTCTGTTCAAAGGCAGCCGCCAAATTTTACAGCACCCTCTTTCGTTTAAAAAATATGACTTGCATTTTCAATATCCTCGCGTATTCTAGTTTCCCCTCCAGGTTCTTTCTCCGTGATGATGATGGTAGTACTGTTTTTGAGGTATTCGAACCTACGTAATTTTAAATATATTTCTGCTTGAAACTTTGAACATTTTACCAACTGTTAGTTTAAAGATTTTCTATTTTAATTGTGAAAGCTTGTGTTTATATCTTTTTAGACATTGTGTTATAGTTTCATTGAATGATTTTAATTATGCATTTATCATCATATCACTCTTTTCATTTAAATGTGTTATTTTCATTCATTTTGTTTTTATGATAAAGTTTTAATTCATTTTTAAATTTTAATTTGGCGTTCTTATTCTAATATTTTTATTCGCGCTATTTGTTTTATACAATGTATGACAATATCTAGATGGGTAACCCCATCCAGATACTTCTCTCATTAAGCTTTGTTTATTTTTTATTTTTTATATTTCAATTTGACGTACGCAATTTAATCTTTTTTTGGCGCAGCATGTCCCTAAAGGAACTTTGTGCCATAAAACCCCAATCAAACAACCAACCAACCGATGTAAGTTAATAGGGAATCAATGTCATTCATGCATTTATATTAATGATTGTTCTTTACAATAGGGTGATTTCATTTGATGATTTTATGAAAATTATTGTCATTTATCATCTTTAATTAACAACCAGTGTAACGCTGAATGCTATATTAAAGAATATTTACAATGTTCTCTCATCAGGAAATTTATGAATATACGCAAATGCCTAAGATCCCAGCCACAGATTAATATTTAGAAAACAATCAAACAATGCAAATTGTATGTCTGAATTAGACTTAGCATTAATTTATACTCACCTATGCAAGAACGAACACTTTCACCGAAAGGTATGAAAGTCCAAGGCTTGACATTAGAGTCCATTTCAGCAAATCTGTCTGGATTAAATGTTTCCGGATTTGGATACAGTTCTGGATTGTGATGTAATAAGTATGGGAAAAATGCTATAAATGTCCCATTAGGAATTTTGTTCCCATCTGGAAAATGTTGTATTTAATAAATGATAAATATTAATACATTCAGAGAGTCATAATTTACTTATAGTTATACCTATTAAATAATGATGGGCAGAATGAATGATTTTGATATTCAAATGAATTATTCGGGTATGCGCAAAAACGCAGCTGCCAACCTTCATACTTTTTAAACGATTTACTACAAGAAATTTTGCACACAACAAGTTTCTTATTTAAATTAAAATTAAAATAAGTAATTAAATTTAGCAACATTAAGGGGCCTTCTAGTTACATCCATCTTCACGCCCAGTTTATGGATTAATTCTGTTGCTATTATTTGGGCCTTTGGGTATAGCTATAGCTTTAAGACTACATGTAGAGGTTTCAATAATAATAATGGATGTTAAAATAATTAAAATAGAAGGTAGTAAAACTTTTATAAAGTTAAATTTAATTAAGAAAAATGGTACTTCTCTATTATCCCATCGACCACTTTTCATAAAAAAAAAACTATCGCCAGAGTGTAAGATTAAACGCCAAAAATGCAGTCCCATTTACTTGATGTCAGAAGCATTGTATGTGCTTGTTATGTAATCCAGTGGTTTTTAATTCGATATTTGCGTGTATTTTTCATTATGTTTTACTGATTTATTAGTTATTTCATTAATTAAAATAACAATTGCGTCCTTAAATTTTTATATTTTATTTATTTATTTATTTTGATATTCCAATGGCAACGTTCTCCCGTTTATTTGGCGTTACAGTTTGGCGATAGTTCTTTTTTATGAAAAGTGGTCGACGGGATAATAGAGAAGTACCAGAAAAATAAACTTTCTGCTTGGATAAGTGAATAATAAATTAGATAAATTAAGTTAGAGTTAATAAAGTCTAATTGTAATTATGTAGAATTGTAAATTGATGATAGTTAAAGTTGAAAAATAATGTTAACACTAGCTCAATTCGAAACAACCAGGGGCAGAGGAGTTAAAGTAAAAAAAGTCCTTCCGGCCTGTACCGGGAGGAAAAGGTAGCTTTCCTATATCTTCGTTTTAAAATTTTAGCTAATGTTACACGAAAACAGCAAGTTGAAATGCAAAGAAAACGTTTACAAAAGATTCGTTAATACTGAATTTGAATAAGAAATTCGCCAAATTATTGAGCAATATTCAAATTGGCTTCATTTATGAAGACTGATTTTGGTCGATAAATTTGGCGATATTTCGCCAAATATCGCCAAGTTTGGCGAGAATTGAAAAATAATGTCAGCATGAGTTCAATTCAAAACAACCAGGGGCAGAGCAGTTAAGTAAAAGGAGGTGGCGAAAGCCACAGGATAAAAACAAAGGCACTTTTCAGAGCAAATGTTTTTAATTATATATAATCTATAATATGACAAAAAATGAAAAGGAAGGAAAATATTTACAGGTATGGTGTACTCGAGTCCACTGGGGATACAATCACGAAGTATTTAGGTCGTTTTCGATAAAGCTCCTATACTACAGGCTGAATCTTCCCCGCTATTTAATAACCCACGACCAAAAACCAAGCCAAAACCAGTTATCTTACGGTGGACGGCGAGTGACAGTGAGAGGGAAAGCAAAATCCTGCTCTGGCGGTAAACTAATGCTGAGCTGGGTTACAACATGGGGGTTATTTTGGGGAAAAAGATGGATATGCGTCATCTCCCTTTATAGGGAGCTTTAGTTTTCGATCAATGGGCTCAAAAGCGTCATAGTAAGGTAACTCCGCTACAGTTTTGTTAGGTAAATCATCGATTTTCTCATAAGATATTTTTGAAAGGTTAGTGATTATTTTTCTTAAAGTAGTTGTATTAAAGTCTCTTCTAAGCGTTGAATTTTATAGGTAACGGGAACCATTGCAGGCAATTCTGAGATCTTTGTTGTGGAAGCAGCTAAGGTTATCGAAAAATGTTTTACAGGTAAAGAAATAGACGTGACAGGCATGAGTGATTATTGATATAATGCAGGAGTTTTAAAGAAGTAATTTGTTATAGATAGCAAGAGTTTTACTATTTAGAAGAGGTTTAAGAGACTCCGTCCACTTCCACCTCTGATGGAATGAATGTTTTTATTCCATGTTAATTTTTGTTGAAGGATAACCCCAAGGTACTTTGCGTCATATGACAAAGGTATCGCAGTGTTATTAATGATGATTCTGTTAAAAGAAGTTATTTGTCTTGAAAAGTATACAGCAGAGGTTTTACGTTCACTGATACTGACGTGCCACAGGTCTAAGCAGTCCATGAAAGCGTCTATGTGTGTCTGTAGGTACCTGTATAGTCTGTATGGGTCGTGGGTCGAATCATATATGGATTTGTCGCCCGCATATAGTGAAAGATAGGTGTGTAGTGAACGTGGGATGTCGTTAAAGAACATATTAAACAACAAGGGGCCCGACGCGCTCTCTTGAAAAATGCCCTCTATGATTAGAAATATAGCTGATAGAATGTTGTTTATGCGGACGCAAAAAGTGCGGTCTCAAAGGTATGAGTATATTAAGTGTATAAGTCTAGCTGAGAATTTAAACTTAATTAATTTGTATACGAGGCTCTCTTGCCATACTTTGTCGAATGCCTTTGCGACATTAAGGAAAATAGCAGCAGCTGGAATCTTCTTGTTGAATTTCTCACTGAGAAATTCTACAACACGAAGCAAAAGGTGCCGTGTTGAGTGTTTAGGACGAAAGCCAAATTGCTCGGCATAAGCGTTTTGTTCTGTTGAATGTGGTATTGTAACTGGACGTTCGATAACTTTACTGAAAATCGGTAGTAGATAAATAGGTCTATAGTTTGTTGGGTTAGAGAGATTAGTACAGGGTTTAGGAATTGGAGAGATGTTGGAAGTTTTCCAGGGTTTAGTAAAGCAGTTAAATTTGAAAATTGAATTTTGTTTTTAGTGATATAAATAATATAATTAGGAGGAAGATTTTTGAGAGTTGTATTAGAAATTTTGTCGTATCCAGGGGTCGTACATTTTTAAAGTTTTTTGATGATGTTATGAATGATTATGGGCTGAATAATTGCATGAGCTGAACCAACTGTGGGCGGAATAATCAGTGGCAAGGAATCTGCAATCATTGACCTGTGAGATGTGGTTCTGGCTAGAGACGGTGGGATTTGGAGAAAATTGGTTTACATTAGAGCTGGCAAGGACTTTTGCTTTCACCTTGTCAGTATAAGCTGTGGTATTATTTGCAGAAAGTAGGCGGGGGGATGGAAATTGTGCGTTTTATAAACCAAAGAAAATTATCCTCGCTAGCAATGTTTTATAGAAAGTTGTTCCAACGCTTTCATTGTACAATCAATTTTTGATTCTATTGTTTAGTCCAATAATAGGCCGTTTAACCCTTTCCGGCACAGTGGTCCCACTCCGGGCACACCTAATTTTAATTCCAAACTTGCATGCGACACCAAGAATATTTTAATAAAATTTTGTTTCTAAAATGGAAACTTAAAATACGGAGGTCTTATTTTCTATAAAAGTCGTTTGTAAATTCCGGTGTGAGTCAGTAATTTCTCATTTTACGAACAGAGTTTGTCTGTGGCGGAAAGGGTTAAGGGTGGAATCTCTATAATTTTGAAAAAGACGCCGAAGATGATTTCGCTGTTTCAGAAGTTATAAATATAACGGGGATGGACGAAAAAATTATTATTTTTAAAGCAATTAAAAGTAGCAAAATTTTGAGCATTGTTAATGGGAGGGATTCAGTAAATCAACTGCAGAATCAATATCATTGCTGTTGTTAATATCAGAGAAAGTAATATTAAGGTTAGCGAGGTAGTTGATGAATTTTATCTAGTCAATGGCAACGGAGAGTGGGAGGGAAGGTAAGATTAATTAGAGCAATTTTGAAAGAAACATGTACATGGTCAGAACTATGATCATTGATAACAGTAGTGGTAATTGTGTAATGGAGAAATTTTAAGAGATTGCGACATCAATATCTGTAATTGCTGTGTTCAGGGCCTGATTACCGGCGGGGCAAACTTGCACAAGTAAAATTGAATAGAAATGTTTGCCTTATTATTGACAGAAATTCTTTATGAGCATGGCGTTTAAATAAGCCAAAAATGACTATTTAATTTTACTGGGGGAAGTTTGCCCCGCCGGTAATCAGGTCCTGGCTGTGTTCTTTATAATATAAAACTGTATATGATTCATAATGTAATTTGTGGTGCCGCCCTATCCAGTGCCATCGGGGCAGTGCGTGTGTAGCCATCACCGAGGAATGTTAATGTTACAGGTTACAGGTAGAATTACAGATTTCTTGAAGAAAAATAATATCAATATGGGGGTGATCAGAAATAAAAAAAATTAGTTCGTTAATTTTAAATGTGATGGAATTACGATTGCACGATTGAATAACAAGTGAAGAAAATGAAAAAGAGTAATTTTCATTATCGGTTGAGTTAAATTACGTGGCTAGACTGTCAAACTTGTTCATTTTTATGAAAATTTTTTCCATAGGATTGGAGCAATTTTTAGTCAAATGAATAAATTTGTTAAATTTAAGGATTTACTTCATTTCTTCAAAAATTTTGAAGATTTCTTGGAATTCTGTGGTATAGTTAATGCTAGAAGCACTGTTAGTCTTCATGCTCAAACAACAGCAACACACATTAGTACAGCGCCTAATAGCCATTATTCTATAATTGAGTGTTAGTTGGCGTATTTGGTAAATCGTTAGTATTTCCAGAGGTAGGTTTAGGAAATGGATCCGAAGTCGTTACTTTTGCGGATGATGTTGGTAACACAGTGGGTCTTTGACATAATTATAATTAGATAGAATTTCTGCCATAATATTTGGGGTGTTTTTAGATTTTATTTATAAATTGGTTGGGAGGGTGGTTTCTTTTGTAATTGGGGAGTTTTGGGGCAACCTCTATAAGTTGCGGGTGCCATCCAGAACAATTTGCACTTTTGGAGATTATTTTTCTATTTCCGAGCAATCTGTGGTTATTGTGTTCTGCTGGGCATTTTACGAACTTTGAGGAGAAACGGCAAATTTCGGACACGTGTCCAAACCTCGGCAGCGATAACACTGTTTTACTATGTTGGAATCTCTAAACCATTCGATAACAACACTGATATCACTTAATTTTTGAATTTCGTAAATTTGGTCGAATTTGTGTATAGGTAGAAAGTCGGCAACATATATGGGCATTGGTTTGTCAAATTTTAGGCCGCTCTATTAGGTTATTGCCGCTCTGTTTGCAATAAATTTGTGCTCTTTGAGATAATCGACTTTAAGATGGGGGTATGCATCTAACACAAATTTTTCGTGGTCGTTTTTCAGCTGGACTTAGAGTCGTGTAAGTTACTGCATTGCTGTCTAAGTATGATTGAGTTTGTATGAAATCCGAAAAACTTTTGCAGTGAACTTTTAAATATTTACCGTCCATCTTAATTAAATGTTTTTCCTCGTTAATTTTTTTCAATTTTACAAGCCTGTTCGGGCCATTTGCTTTTTATTTCTATGCGTAAACGATTAGTCCCTTTTTCATGTTGGGTGATAGTTTGAGAGCCATCAGCTATATTACTTTCGTAAGCATTAGTATTATCTTCGTCCATATCATTACTTTCATTGTTTTTATCAGCTAATTTAAGGAATTTATTCATTAACGTGATTGCGGAATCCACGGGATTATTTTCTTTACTGTGGTTATTGACGACGGATAAACCGTCATTTGATTCCACCACAGGAATGGCTTTAAGATTAGTCAAGGTAGTTACAACATCTAAGCTATTATTTAACATAAATTTCTGAAAAATTGGCTTAACCCGGGAGAAGTCGCATGGGGTATGTCATACCCCGAGTGCATACGGATTTTACAATTATCACCACTACTTTTCGAAAAGTAATCTTTAGCGTATTTTATCCTACAATTTGTAACAGTTGTCACTGGCTAAATAAGTTGAGAATTATTGTTTGTATTTATTGGTGACAAAGTAAAAACTATTCATACCCTAGATATGCGCGATTTCTCCTGGGTTAATTTAATGGGATGAAATGATAAAATCAGTTTGAACTATTGTATTGAATTAGTGATTTTTTCTGCGACGCAACTTTTATTTTACGGAAACATTAATATAAAGGAACAATTTCTTAGAAAATCATAAAAATGAGAAATGCAGAACATCTTTCTAATGATAAAAGACTGTTTTCATCAGACGCTCAAGGACGTATTACATATGTGAGAAAAATGTACAACATCCCAACTCAGTTGAGGTAAAAAGGCACGAACCAGTATAACTGTGGGTGATATCATGTTTAGAAAAGCCTTCGGTTAGTTTTTAAGAAAGGCTTATCATATTAGGAGACTGGCTGTTATTTGATGAGAGAAAGTATAAGTTTTTCCCCATAACATTATTATTGTAATGTCGACATATGGCTATATTGAATCTTGTTAATTCAGTGTCCATCTATCTACTGCTTATTTCTTTAAGTATTGCGTGTGTAATTAAATCATTGTAATCGTCTTTGAATCCAGCATAGTCAATAGAAATATTTTGTGGTCAAGTTATTTCATTATTTACCCATCCTACATAGATAAGGATAATAACAGGTGTAATAGAATGTTTTAATGTTGCATTTGAAACTATCAAATGAAATGATAAATTGGTGGCTTTGAGGACCTTCATTAACAAGGGTTTGAAACATAATGGCAGAAAAAAAATTGTGGTATCACATACTAAAACATTCCTACAACCGGATTTAACATGAAACCAGAGGCTTCTGACATGGAGGCCAATTAGAGGGGTTTGGAATATTTAGTGTAGGTCACATTAATCACAAATTTTATGTTAACCGATACCATACAGGATGTTTCAAAACTGTTTTAAATTTTTAGTTGTTGAAGATAAAAATGCGATGTAAATTCCAAAAGTGTTCACAATAAAAAAGAAATTAGATTGCATTAATGAAATAGTGCTCCCATTAACTTTTAACCCATAAACCCATAAACCCATAACCATTAACCCTATTAATGCAAAAATTTTTATACGAACCCTCTCGATAAAACTCTTTAATTAAACATTTCCCCCTTTTACTGAAACAAGATCATCTCAAAAAATTGTGTAGCTGTGTCTTAAAAATTGAAGAAGTTATTCTTAATTAAAAACTTACCATCACTAATAAAATTAAAAATGTAAATCTGTCAGGTACCGCAAGAAAACTTAAACACGGACGAAAATACATATAGAATTGACGCTAAAATATAATTGATGATTGCAGAAAAATTATGGCGAAGAACTCCAAAATAGTTACAGAAGCAATTTTAAAAGAGCTCTGTAATGTATTGGATATGCAAAACCAAAACCAAAAAAATAGTGTGTGATTTGATTTTGCTAATTATGTTTCTAGGATTTAACCCTTTCAGGGGCAAAGTACTTTCAGTACTAAAATGTAGAAATAAATGACTGGCACCGGTATTAACGTAGAAATTTATTTCGAAATAAGAAAAGGGGCAAAAAAAAAATCACGCACATATTAAATGGGAAAGAATTTAGCAAATTTCTGGTGCCGTTGTGGAGTTTGGGAATTAAAATTAAGTGGTTTCATAAACATACCACTGCCCCTGAAATGGCTAAAGCAACTTTTATTTCGTAACGTCAATTTTGCCTGTGTGATGCTTTATTTAAACGTATTTATAATGTGAATTCTTTCAACTTTTTAAAATATTTTTGATCTAAAGAACGCCATGATCAATTCGTGAATGGTCCATGTTTTTCTCATAAAATAGCATTTTAAATGGTACAAAAAAGGGCATTAGTGAGTTCCTACAATTTCCATAATTCAATTAATTTAAAAGATACACACACACAGCTTTTTGAATTACTATTGTCGTAATAAAGTGATAAAACGTCTAATTAGACTCCAATAAAGAGGAGTCGCATAAAATTTTAAAAAGTATCATTTAATGAGATGAGAAAATTAATGAGAGGATTGTTTCATTATAACAAACTTATTTCCTCCCTTATTGGGAACACATTTGAAATTTACGCTGCCTACATATCTTCAACACATAAATAATTTAAGCGAGGTTTATCCTTTTTAGGGCACCCTGTATTAAGCGAACTTGTTTGTATTGCTTCGATTATCAGTGTATGAGAAAAGCTTACCAAAATACAGATCTTTATTAGACAACCTTCCAAATACAGGAACAACGGTATAAAGCCTTAAGCTTTCCTAAATGAAAAAAGAAATTGTATTTAATAAACATATGTAATTATATGCAGTATAAACGAGGGTGATCGATATATAAAGGAGTCTTTTATTTAAAAAATATTATTTAACAAAATTATACCAATGTTATTTTTGTTGATAACTCTCTTTAACACATACATACTTCTTTCCAAAACATTAGGAGGTTTTTTTATATAAATTCTTATTTGCAAAAAAGGACGATTGAGACATTATGGACTATGAAGACAATTCTACAAACAATTCTTTTTACTTCCTCATCCGATAAAAATCTTTCTTCTCCTAACTTATCTTTATGTAGGGCTCCCACTAGTCCGTTTTTCGAATATCAGTATTTTTGAAGTTGTATTTCGAAGTACGTTTTTACAACATTTGCAACAAAAAAAACTTTCCAAGAAGGTTTCTGGAAATTTTCCAAGATAAATCTAAAAAGAATTATTTCCTTTGTAAAAAGTGGTTTAAAAAAACAGACGAATGGGTGAGTTGTTTAAAACTAGAACTACCGAGTCGGGTGACCTCTGACCCAAGATGTGATTTTTCGCTGTATCACTGTTGTTTTTCAGAAAAAAAATTACATTGCTTCATTTTTCCTAAATATACAGTATAATGCCTTAACACAAATTTAGTTAAAATCCAGCCAATACTTTCTTATCTTCAGGTCTATATAGTATACCTAGAATTACCGTTTGTAAAATGTAAGTTAGAAATCATGGAGACATATATAATTCCTTTTAATCCCGTTCCAATATTTTATTAATCTGTAGATACATTATTACAAGAAATATACAAGAAAGACGGTAGTTCTAGGTACACCAGAAAGACGGTAGTTCTAGGTATACAAGAAAGACGGTAGTTCTAGTGTTAAATGGGTTGTTGCCCTGTTAATAGCATCAAAAGAAATTATAGACCGAAGATCAGATCTGCCAAGTCTCCGGCTTTTTGGATACCAATACTTTAGTACAGAAAATGTTGTTTTATTTAATCGGAGTATTTTGCGATTTAAAAGAACAACATTTTTTCTAAAAAATTACTGGTGTGCAAAAGTCCGGAGACTTGGCAACTCTGCCGAAGATCATAAGTTTGGATTATAAAGAGGGTGGTCGAGTGTTGTCCGATGAATTTTTTTTTTTCGTTACACATGTTGTGTGAGATCAGGAATTGTCCCGGAGCAGAAGAAGTTTCAGGCCGGAATGTAGTGTTCTTAGGACCAATCCGATGCTAAAAAAATTTTTTAAAAGGTGATTAAGAAAAACGGACTAAGTGGAAACCTGATTAATGACATCGAAACAAAGTATAGTCTGAAGATCATAAGTGCGGATTATAGGAAGGGTAGGCGAATGTTGTACAGTGAAACTTTTTTTTCGTTTTACCTGTTATGAGAAGTTGTGGATTGTACCGGAGAAGAATTAGATTTCGGCCTGAATAGAACGTTTTTAGGACCAACATAATGCTAAAAAGAAAATACTTTAAAAAAAAAGTTGTTTTCAAAAATGGACCAAGGGGAACACTGTTAATGACATATTATAAAGAGGGTGGTCAATTATTGTCCAGAGATAATTTTGTTTTATTGCACCTGTTGTGTGAGGTCTTGGATTGTACCGGAATGAAAGAAGATTCGGGACTGTAATGGAACTTTATTAGAAGCGACGTGATGCCCCCAAAATTAATATCATTTTATAGCATTTTATGTGCGTAGTACACGAAGAAAATTGACGCCCAAAATACCCCATAGATCCCCAAAGGTATTAATGAGAACTTTGCTTCAGTGGAGCAGTTTAACTCTTGTGCTCCATTCTATGTTAGATCTCTTTGTTTCACTTTCTCCGCGGCCATTTTTAAACAACTTGTGTTATTTGCGTACTTGAGATCTCGATAGGGTGTCATTTGAAAATTATACATATAATCTGTCCCAAATTTCTATAGGTTTGATTTTTTTACTTTGTTGAAAGTTTAATAATTATATTTTGCGCAACCGCACTCGGTTTTTTGTGTTTATTCCTAATAGTGACTAAATAAATGAAGATATTAAAAAAGAAACATTTATACCGTAAAGATCTTTTCATGATTGTCATGACTAGAGCGTAATTTCTAACAAAACAGAAGTACCGGATCTCTAATACTCTGCAGTCATAGCAACTGTAATGTATACTCCCGTCCCCTCCACCCGTATATTTATATTTCATACATTATTTGCAAAATTTAAAGCGATTTCGGCTTGAGAAAAGGGAAATGTTTACTGTATTTTGACTATATCTGAAAGCTTTTACTTATAATAAAAACAAATGAACAGAGCAAAAAACATTAAAATCAGGAGTGTGGAATTATCAGAAAATCCTACCCGCCAAGGATTTCTTTGTATAATTTTGCAAAACGCAAGACGCACTGTTGATCCGGTGAGCTCCGGTTTACAATATTTATGCGTTCCGGTGAATTCCGATCAATATTTAAATATTCACTAAAGACAAAGAAGTACCGAAGCTGAACTTCGGTAAACTCCGGCGAAAATTAAGCACTAAACATGACAAGAAGTATAAAAAAAATACTATTGAAATTAAAAAAAGTCTCCTTTATATTGGATTCACCCTTGTATCAAGCTGATAGCAATGACACCATAAACTGAAATTTAAACTTCTTAACACACTGCTGACGAGAGACGCGTATTCACATATTTTGGACATGTGTAATTCCGCCCACGGGCCGTGTTTTTGTATTTTATGTTTTACATTATTTCTCAAAAAACATACAAAAAATTTGTATGTTTACAATTAAAGTAAAATGCATATAAATATTTTGATTAGAATCAAAACCATTGTGATATACATTCATTTATAATATAAACACCAACAGAGAAAAATATATTTGATAACTAATGTAACATGCAAACATAAAGCCCGTAGGCGGAATTTCCGGTTTAAAAGACGAAAAGTAGTCGTCACCAATGTGCTAAAAGTTAACCCTACAGTGCATAGTGTAGCCAATTAGCAACACTTTCTATTTAACTTTTAATAAATAAATCAAGTTCTTTGCAACCACTATATTTATATAGAAATATTAATCCTGAAAAAAAAGAACATAATTATGCCACTAAATAAACTTAAAAATCTATCTTAAAATTTCTGGTGTCGAACTCTTAATATAACTATAAAAAAACACAATTCTGAAAGAAAAAAATCACGCACTGTAGGGTTAAGGAAGAGAAAAATCGAATGTATATTTTAAAAAAGAATTTCGAAAGCATTATTTAATTTTTAAACAAGAAAAATGATATATTTATTCTGTTCTGTTTCTAAAGATTCGTACTTTTATATGAGTCATTATTTCCTCGACTATCTTTCACTGTCTTTCTCAAATATATAACTAAATAAATAAAAAATAAATAAAGTGGTTTATTTAAGTGTCAGAGTGGTTAAAATTAAAAAGAACTTTTAAATTAGTATAAATTATATTCCAGCTAAATTCTCCTTATATAATACATTATCTCCATACATACATATATCTTTAATTCTTTATTACTTTACATACATAGGTTTTATCTCCATACTTATATATATATATATATATATATATATATATATACCTTCCCTTCCCTATGTGTCTACAATCTACATACTGTCTATGACAAAGACGTTTGTCATATATCTTACTTTCAGTTCAAACCCCCCCCCCCTCAAAATTTTAACAAGTTAACATAAGCTTTTCCATTCCTCTTCCAACATCTAGCATACATGTATTGATTGCATGCTTCTCCTCCCCCCCCCCCCCCCCAAAATAGAGATTTAAAAAAAAAAAAAATAAAAAATTCATAAAGATTTATTCATTCCCCCCAAATAAATAAATAATTAAAATAAACAATTATAGTTTACAGTTTTTAAATGTCTGTAATCCCCCCCCCAAAATTCAATATGTTAACTAAAATCTATTTCTGATTTAATTTAGATAACGAATCTACTTTCTTCATTCTAAAATGCAAGTCACTCTCATATATCAGAAACCTCTCTGTCCTTACTTTGCGGTTATGCTAAAAATAAGTTACTAATGTTCACATATTTCTAATTCAACCGTTTCCTTCTCATGAAATCAAAAGTGCATCTGTCTTAAAAGTTAGACAAAATATATATGCAGCTGTGCTCTTCTTATTAAAATAATGTAACGTATAACCGATATTCTTTATGCAAGCATTTGCACTTCTCATCCGCTCTCAAAAGAATTAATTAAAATATCTCGCGCCCACATGTAAACTATAATATGCAAGCTCATATCCTTCACACCCTGTTATTAGATTCGTGTCATATGTAACCGTTAATTGCAGCTGTCTTTTAGCAAAATCAAACGCCGATCCCAAAATTACTTTCTTTCTTTTTCCTTTTCTGTCTCCATAAAAGAATCTTTACAACCCTTCCCCCCATCCTCAAATGAATGCATTATCATAGACAGAATCTAGCAGTTATCGTTTTTTCCCATACGCGTCCGACCGTTGTCTCCAAAAACTCCCTCGCCAAGTACTGGCGATTTTATCATGCTTTCCGCGCCAACACCCGTACATGTAACTTTTAGAAGAATACCACTTCGGCCGTTTGTCTTGACCAGGAAAGCGGTACAAAACTTGTCATTTCTTTGTGTAGGTACCTCCCCTTTGCTTATATAACTATCGATATTGCCTCATCGTAAAAAAATAAATCTATATTGCATCTAACTATGTGATCCTTCTTGCTACTGGATGTGCTACATATTTTTCATCTCTACTTGACCCTGTTTACTGCTCCGTTATACTAATAAGCACTGACGCCAAGGTAAATAAACATCTACCTACACCATGTTACAAACTCTGGTGCTTTCGCCGGTTTCGCTTGAACTTAGCGATTCATTTTTTTCTTCCAATAAGGGGAGGTACCGAGGTACAATAATTATATGAGGCATATTTCCTTTCATCTGCAACTATGTGGAACTTTAAATAAAACTTCTCTGAACTGCCATTCTAAGTGTAACTCTGCATCCGCTCCGCTTCGCTGATTCCAGACTGCGCGTCACCCCCCCATCTCTTCGCAGCACGATGTACCTGACTCCGGAACTCGTCATCACAGCCCTCCCACCTGCCATTCTAGATCGTTTCTCTACCAGGAGGCTTTCTTCACCCCCTCATCTCTGCTGAATATCTGCTGTTTCTGGAAGTGCTACCCCCGCACCCCCTCCGCCGGATTCAAGACAGTCGGTCTGTTATCTGCATAACTGAAACTCTCTCGCCGATCCTCATCGTTTCTAACATGAATGCAAGATTGTGGTGTTCCCCCAGTGCTTTCCCCTCATCTAAAAGTGTCAGTGTGTTGTGTGAAATGTAGTGTTTAAAAAAAAAAAAAAAAGTGTGGTTCGTTGAAAACCACAAGTGTTTCGTTGCATTATAAGTGTTAAGTTCCATAAAATCACGTATCCTCCTCTTCCATCCATCTATGTGTGCGATCTGTGTCACTAAAAGGTAATCCCTGTGAGTTTCATCCAAAGAAATTTCTTCAACATTTGTGCTTCAGAAATATCCCCTTTCTTCAAAAAAAAAAACTACTGTAGTGTTCGTAATTTTTCCAGTGTGTGTCAAGTACGTAAATAGTATACTTTCCGAAAGATCAGTGCTATGTGTTTTTGTCAATTTATCGTCTAGTGCTGTGCTAAGTGAAATTAAAAAAAAAAAAAAAAAGAAAACGAGTGGTCGTGGTGTCTGCAGTGTCTCAGGTGTGTACACAAAATAATCAATGCATAACTTACAAGAGTGAGATAATTACAAAATATTCAGACCATCAGTGATTTTTACATGGCATTATTTTTTTTTTAAATTATCGGCGCGATAATGAATATTTTTTTTGTGGTCCATGGTTTTCAAATTAATAAGTATGAAGGATGAATACAATGTTAGTATATTGTAACTTTCTCTCACTCACAGTAAAAAAAAAAAAAAAAAATTTTTCTTTAAATAAATAAATAAATAAAAAAAAAATAAATAAATAAACTGTGGCTTTGATTAAAAGGCACATTTCAACCTTCATACTTCTCTCGTAATATAATTAATTTTTCTCTACCAGTCAGTAGTGAATTTTATTTGGTTAAATTATTGCATTTCTTTTTTAAAAGAATACATTTAATAACAGAGTTTTTGTTATGTTCTTTTTGTGTTTGCCTTTTACCAAAACCTTCTTAATTAAATATTCAGGTTGAAATTAAGCTAATTTAATTTTTGAACTTTCTCATCAAATCATATAAATATGATTATTTTATCCTGCATTTTTTTTTAGTTGTAAAATATGATATTTTTATGAATATTTAAGGCAAGATTGTTTTTTTTTTAAGGTGTTTTGGATACAAATATTAATTTGAGTTTTTAATTTTTAGTAAACCAGTTTAAAAAAAAAATAAAATAAAATAAAATAAAAAAAATAACTTAAATTGTCTTGCAATATTGGTTTCATTTTTTTTTTTTAAATGAAGAAAAGAAATGCTATGTTCCATTCTTAACAATTTAAATAGTTTGCATGAATTTTTACTTTTTATACTTGTATTGATTGATCCCAGGTAAGATCTTTGCTTGTATTTCATGCTATACAAATTGATTTTAAAGTTATAAAAAAAAAGGATATATATTTTTTTTTTCCTCCTCTATTTTTCTCTCATTCATCGCTGTTTCTTTTTTAAAGATGAATTTAAAAAATGAGCGTTAGGGATCTATACGCTAAAAAGAAACAGTGATCAGTCATTATTATTTATTATGATATAAATCCGGTTTACATTTTTCTTTCATGTTATATTTATTATCTGCTAGTGTATATTGATATTTTTTTTAGTTATTTTATTGTGCATGCAGTGTTTCCTTGAATTTCATAGATTAGTTAATAGTATTTTTTGGCCACCATGGCTTCTCGGCAAATACCAATTAACTTGCCTACTTTTGACGGTGATCATGAATCACTCAAATTCTTTTTCGACCAAGTACGGTCTGTTAGTCAAATAAATAAATACAGCCCGCAAGCAACAATTGCTCTACTAAAAAGTAAATTATCTGGTCCTGCATTAAAATATTTAACACAGAACCCTGATTTACTAATCTCAAATGACATAAATGTAATCGAAAAAGAATTTTCCAATTTTTTTTCCCCTCCTAGCAAATCACAGGTAGCAGTCGAACTTGCAAACTTAACGCTATTACCCGCAGAAACCATTAAAAACTTTGCCCATAGGCTTAATGTTCTGGCTGCAACAGTTTATTCGGACATTCAAGATGCCAATGCGCGTGACAAAATTAAATACATGAAATTCCTGGAAACCATTCCATCCAATCTACGAATTAAAATCCAAGAGGAAGGGATTACAGAGTACCAACCCGCAGTTTTAAGAGCCCAGGCGCTACAAGATATTTTGTACGGAGAAAAAATTTTGCATGCTTACCCCACCCCTTCCCCAACTGATTCAATATTTGCCGACCAGCTGAAACAGCTAACCGAGAAAATAAACGCCCTTTCTGTAAATACCCAAACACAACCAGAAATTAAAGATGACGCGGCTACTTACAAAACTAAATTTGCTGGCATGCACAACAAACGGAAATTTCAAAATCGCAATTTTCACAAACGCCCCTCTCCACATAAGTCGTACAGATTTCACAGAACTACTTGCCAGCTATGTTTCAAAAGTGGTCACGAAGCGCAAGCTTGTTTTAAGTGGAAACGCTTAAATACACAAAGACGAGGACAATTTCACAACAACAACAATCGACAACAGGAAAACTAAGTCAGAGGTGTAATTTTGCTGATGGCTTTGCACCTCACCCCCCTACTGATTACACATCAGCCAGTTTTTTCCCAGATCCGTCCTTACCAAAAATTTCACTTAATAGACTAGTAAACTCTGTAAGCACACAAACATGTGATAGTGTAAAAATTTCTAAGCATGAAACAACACAAACAAACACAGAACAATACGATGACACCACTACAAAAATTATTTACAATGTCATTAAAGACTCAATATCACTTCCCCTTGTAAAGGCCTCAATTGCAAAAAAAGATATTACTCTACTTTGCGATACAGGAAGTACTATTTCGTTACTATCACAGTCTTTATTTGATGAATTAAAAACAATTTTAAAATATAAGAGATTATCAACTGGTGTTGTCATCAAAACAGTCAATTCTGATGTAGATTTTTCCGCATGTATTAGAACCTCCATTAAATTACAACACAAAAACTTTAATCACCACTTTTATATCGTAGACATACCAGATTCATCTAGTTTTCAAGGTATTATCGGCTATGATTTCATCAAACGATTCAATATTGTTGTAAACACCGTCAAAAACATTATCCATATTGACAACACGTTATCGATTCCTTTGGTAAACAAACAAACTACTTCATCTTCTGAAATAAACCAATGTAGTACACAACCCACCTCCTTCAAAAATCAAACTGTAGCTTTGACTCGTAGAATTTCCTTAAACCCTCAGGAACAAAAATGGATTTCAGTTTTCACAAATTCTATTAGCGCAGACAAAGATTATTTATTTCAATACAATTCACCCGTTGACAATTTAATAGGATTTGATGCTATAATAAAATCAAAAAATCCAAAGCGAAAAAGAAAAATTCCACAACAATATACATTTTTCCTGATTTCGGTTAAAAACAATTCTGATAATCCCATTCACATTCAAAAAAAAGCTAAAATAGGTCAACTTTTTGAGGTCGAGGAAATAATTGAGTACTCCCCAGATAAAATTAGTCAAGATAACTCAGATCAACAATTCTTAAATCTCATTCAAGCTTCTAAAGACATTCTCAAAAAAAGAAAAGAAGACTTATCTGCAACTGATTTCAATCTTGAACACTTACCATCCAATGAGGCTGAAATTCTAAAAGAAATGTTACTCAAATATTACCCTGTATTTTCAAAATCTCTAAATACACTTGGACATACAGATAAAATTATTCCAGATTTGAAATTCATTAATGACTATCCTATAAAAACACTTCCTTTTCCAATACCTCAGGCATTACAAAAAGATGCATTAGATCAAATTAATCAATTACTTGAAGCTGGAATTATACAAAGACATTGCTCCGAATGGTCTTGTCCTATGTTACTTGTTAGAAAAAAACCAGATGGTACTGGTAAACAAAAATTTCGCCTCGCACTTGACCTTCGAATGTTAAACACTGTAATACAAGGATCATCTTACCCACTACCAAAAATTCAAAACATCATCGCTAATCTCTCTTCTTACACATTCTTTACAACACTCGACTTTCATCAAGCATACCACCAAATTAACTTACCAGAAAAATTTCACAATCAACTAACTTTTACCACCATGTTTGGATCTTTTTCCTACCGCAGACTTGTCTTTGGTTTAAAGACAAGTGCCTCAATCTTTCAAGCTCTAATGGACTCTTTAATTGACGAACTACACCTACAAGGTGTGTATACGTATCAAGATGACTTTATTATAGGTGCGAATTCTTTTGATGAAATGTGTTCTAAACTCGACAAAATTTTTAACCTCCTTTCCAAGTACAATCTCACTCTTTCACCTAATAAATGCAACTTTCATCAAACAAAAGTCAACTACTTAGGTTTTCAAATAGAAAATCATTGTATTTCACCAATCCATTCTAACATTGTAAAAATAACTTCATTTCCTACACCAACTACAAAAAGACAACTAAAAAGGCTTATTGGTTTGATAACTTTCTATAAATCATTAATTCCAACATTTAACAAACTAGTGCAACCACTTATTGATTTAACTACTCCTAAAACTAAATTCATCTGGACAGAAAAACATCAGGACATACTTAAAACAATACAGAAAATTTTCTTCGGTTCACCCATGGTTAGGTTACCAGATTGGAATAAGAATTTTTATTTGAATACAGATGCATCTAACATTGCCATCTCTGGCGTTTTAATGCAAGAACATAATGGAAATCTTCTACCAGTAGCATACTTTTCTAAATCCTTAAATTCCTCTGAGAAAAAATATCCTGCTTTAAAACTAGAACTCATGGCAATTTACAAATCTGTTATTGCATTCAAATATTACTTATACAACAGAAAATTCCTAATCTTATCAGATAGCAAACCTCTAAAAAAATACAAAAAAACTACAAACCCAGCAGACATAACCACCCGTTGGCTAATTGACCTTTCAGAATATTCATATGATTTTGAACACATTCCTGGATCTTCAAATGTTTTAGCAGATTATTTCTCTCGCTGTAATTTTGACAGCAACCAAGAAAATTTATTAACCAATCCTAACCTTATCCATGATCCTCAACCACTTCCAATAGTCGATCATGAAACACCTGATATTTGTAAATCTGTTAATAACAACAATTGTCAAGTAAATTTTCTCATCTCAGGTGAACGAACAAAACGAGACCCATTATTGGAGATATCAAATCAAACTTTTTGCACTGAACAACAAAAAGACCCTACCTTAGCTAGTATTTATGATCATATATTACAAAATGGACCTTCTTCAAAATTCCCGAATTACTTCATACATCCTGATTCTAAAATATTAATGTTCAAAAAGGAAGATGTCATAAATAATACTTTCTCATATCACATTGTTGTCCCTGATTCACTTAAAAGTAAAGTTTTAACTATATCCCATCTGTCACACTTTGGTATGGCCAAAACTTATGAATTTCTTACATCCAAATATTTTTGGAAAGGCATCTATGTAGATACACTCAACTTTGTAGCTTCATGTGTCAAATGTTTACAGGCCAAACACCATAACACTCCACCCGCACCTCTTCAACCTACATACACATCAAGATATCCTGGTCATACAGTCAGTACTGATTTACTTGGTCCTTTCTCAAATAATAAACATGTCTTAACTGTAACCGATCACTTCTCAAGACACATTGAACTCTATCCTCTCACTGATACTTCTGCACCCAAAGTTGTAAAATGCTTATTTAGTTACATAACTACCTATGGGAGACCCGTCTGTATTTTGTCAGACTTAGGCCCACAATATACTTCTCATATCTATAATGCATTTAATGATGCTCTTGGCATAAAAATACATCACAGTTCGGTCTCGCACCCACAATCTAATAGTATTGCCGAGCGAATTAACAAGTCTATTAAATATTCTGTTACCACATTACTACAAGAAGGACACTCTTTTGAAAATGCTCTGTTTATTCATAAGTCACTTTATAATGGTTCGACACACTCTTCTACACTATTTTCACCTAACTTACTTCATTTTGGTCGTGAACTTTCATTAATTTTTGACACATATGATCATAGTACCAACCAAGCATTTCTAGATAAACATGTTGAAGTTTATAAATTACTAGATGACTTAAACAAAATATATGACAAAGCATATAACAACATTAAAACTGCTCAAGATAGACGTTACAAAATTCACAGTCGAAAAGCTAAATTAAGAAATATATGTTTAAAAGATATTGTTTATTTAAAATCAGTCGACAAATTTAAACCTAAATATACCGGTCCATATATTGTAACATTTAAACACTCTCCTGTTTCATTTTCAATTAAAAGATTATATGCTCATGATGATACTGCATTTAGGGTACATATTGATAGACTTCTTCTAGCACCACCTCGATATGGACATTTATGTGATCCTGCAAGTCATGTTACAAATAATAATTCTTCTAACACCATTCTCGCCCCTCGCTACAATTTAAGAAAAAGATAATTTGTAACAAATTTTAAAAATAATAATAATAATAATAAACTTTAAAAAAAAAAAAAAAAACTTTTAAATTTTTAATATGATCTGATACTAAGTGTTTTATCCCTGGCCAGGATTCTACGTATACTGTGCATAACTTGTCTTCACCTGACTTCACGGCTGGTCCATGTCTTCTTGTGAAGACCACTTTTACACAATATTTTGTATCGGGTCACACCATTCTTTTAATTTTTCATTCAATTTTATAAACAGTAGATAAATATAATCTTTTCACATTCTTTTTCTCTCACACTTTAAACTTTCATTCATACTGAATACAACATTGCAAATATTTTAAATAAATAAGATCTTTCAAATAAATAAAAAAAAAGTTCTCGTAAACAAACTTAAAGCATTTGCTTACATGACTTGTACAGTTTCACTTCATCACACCCGATTATGACATATTTTAGGTCTCTCAACACTCTAGGACTGTCAATACATTAGGATTTGCATAAGATACACTTGTATCTGTTTTTTTTTTATTTTTACTAATTCTTCCCCTTCAGGCTAGTGGTACCGTTCTAAATTTTTGCCCTTAGGTTACCACCCCTCACCAGATTGTGTTTAGAGAGACAATTGTGATTTAGTTTACTAATTCACAATATTCCCTTTTCCCAAAAGTATATGTGTTCCCGAATCGTGCTCCTGTTTGGAGATCAGTGCGATCTTCATTGGGGAGCAGGGAGTTCATGTTGTAATGATGTGGACTCTCATCACTGCCCTCCTCACCTAGGTCGTAAGGCCCTAAGCCTGAGACATCACACTTGTCATGCATTGACAAGATTAAGGGCGGTCCCTTTTTATGGGCGTGCCACATGCACCTCTTTTTTTTACCGTCCTGTGCTTGCACGAATTTTAAAAAAACTTTTTTTTCAAACAACTTTTCAGTACACTACACTTGAGTTAATCCATTTTCACTTTTTCATATAAGTCAAGTTAATTTTTAAGGATATATGTTTATGTTATGTGTTATTTGTGTTTATTTTTTAATTGTTTTCATTTGTGTTTCATATTATACTTAAGTAGTAATTATGGTATTTAAGTGCAACAAATTGAGAAAATGAGTACTGTTTTGTGTTCAGTTATCATTAGACATGTCTAGTTAAATAGTAACTTTTTAAAGCTGGTACCAGACAGAAAGACAGAAAGACAGAAAGAAAAAGATCAAAACAGAAAATAAAAAGGACGAAGATTTAAAAAAAAAATCTTCGAAGGTAGTGCACTATGTTTTATATTTTATGGCCTGATGTTACGAACTATTGAGGTAACAAAATCCTTTATAATGTTGCAACTCATATAATTTTACAAGTATTTTGTTTTATATTATGTATGTATTATTTTAAGCTTGGGGAGAGTATAATTGTATTGTATATATTTTTTTTAAACTGTACTGTAAACAGTACAGCTTTTCTGGTCAATGGGGTGATATATATGACAAAGACGTTTGTCATATATCTTACTTTCAGTTCAAACCCCCCCCCCCTCAAAATTTTAACAAGTTAACATAAGCTTTTCCATTCCTCTTCCAACATCTAGCATACATGTATTGATTGCATGCTTCTCCTCCCCCCCCCCCCCCAAAATAGAGATTTAAAAAAAAAAAAAAATAAAAAATTCATAAAGATTTATTCATTCCCCCCAAATAAATAAATAATTAAAATAAACAATTATAGTTTACAGTTTTTAAATGTCTGTAATCCCCCCCCCAAAATTCAATATGTTAACTAAAATCTATTTCTGATTTAATTTAGATAACGAATCTACTTTCTTCATTCTAAAATGCAAGTCACTCTCATATATCAGAAACCTCTCTGTCCTTACTTTGCGGTTATGCTAAAAATAAGTTACTAATGTTCACATATTTCTAATTCAACCGTTTCCTTCTCATGAAATCAAAAGTGCATCTGTCTTAAAAGTTAGACAAAATATATATGCAGCTGTGCTCTTCTTATTAAAATAATGTAACGTATAACCGATATTCTTTATGCAAGCATTTGCACTTCTCATCCGCTCTCAAAAGAATTAATTAAAATATCTCGCGCCCACATGTAAACTATAATATGCAAGCTCATATCCTTCACACCCTGTTATTAGATTCGTGTCATATGTAACCGTTAATTGCAGCTGTCTTTTAGCAAAATCAAACGCCGATCCCAAAATTACTTTCTTTCTTTTTCCTTTTCTGTCTCCATAAAAGAATCTTTACAACCCTTCCCCCCATCCTCAAATGAATGCATTATCATAGACAGAATCTAGCAGTTATCGTTTTTTCCCATACGCGTCCGACCGTTGTCTCCAAAAACTCCCTCGCCAAGTACTGGCGATTTTATCATGCTTTCCGCGCCAACACCCGTACATGTAACTTTTAGAAGAATACCACTTCGGCCGTTTGTCTTGACCAGGAAAGCGGTACAAAACTTGTCATTTCTTTGTGTAGGTACCTCCCCTTTGCTTATATAACTATCGATATTGCCTCATCGTAAAAAAATAAATCTATATTGCATCTAACTATGTGATCCTTCTTGCTACTGGATGTGCTACATATTTTTCATCTCTACTTGACCCTGTTTACTGCTCCGTTATACTAATAAGCACTGACGCCAAGGTAAATAAACATCTACTGCTCCATGTTACACTGTCTACATATGTCTTATGTACATACATCCCCCTGAATTCTAGGCAAACGCGCTGACACAGAAATGGCGGCTGTCGTAGGTGCATTTTTTTCAGTTTTTTTACCATCCCCTGAATTTAGACACTAGTATTTTCTAAAAGTTTTCTTTGACTTATTTAATCTCAGAAAAATAACGCGGAGAAAACTTTTAGAAATTATTGTTCAAAATAAATGAATCGTACAAAGGAAAAAAAATCGTGCCGCCATTTTTGTGTCAGTGCGTAGGCCCAGTATTGAGGAAGCGGTGCTTAGATACTTAAATCCATCATATATCCTTACATCTCTCTTAGGTATTTAAATCCATCATATATACTTACATCTCTCTTAGATACTTAAATCCATTATATATACTTACATCTGTCCTAGACACTTAAATGCATCATTTCATATATAGTTACATAAATCCTGAAACATACATGCATGCTTAAGTACAGTCAGTATAAAAAAATGTATACTTCACCTGCGTTTATTCACACATAATCAAAGGTGTCAAAGGCGTCATAAAAGCAAAGGTGTCATTAAACTAGGAATAATGTTTTCTTTCAGGATATAAATGCAATTCGTGAAATAGGGTTTATATACATATTAAAACATTGCACCAACTTCGATTTTTTCAAATGGCAACCCCCATTTCGACACTTTATATGAGTTCTTAGGATCAAAACAGCCCGTAACGGAAAAGTATATAGTTTACATATTTTATTAAATCTTCATGCTGCTAGAAGAGTTCAAAATTTTCGGATGCTAATGTTAAATTCAGATGAGTAACTTTGTATATCTTACCCAAAATCATCATAATTTAAATTTTTGATTTTAGTGAAATACACTGAATGAACACAACAATATTCTAGACTTTTTTAAATTACAAAACATAATTTTAATTATCTAATTATTTTCTGCTTCCGATGAATCACATAGGTAAACATCGAAAACGTAACAAAGAAATTTATGTAAGACATTCTTTTAAATATAGAAATTTAAATACAATTATATTACAATTATTTTAAATACAATTATAAAGTTTTTGTTTGCTTTATATATCAATTGCTTCTACAATTTTGCTGGTGTGAACTTGAAACTTTTCCTTTGAGATATTAATTTAATTTTTCTTTATTTATGGAATTAGCCATAATTTTTTTCTTTTATCTATACTAATAAAAGAAAGTTTCACTCTGTGTGTCTGTTGGCGATGGCTAGGAAAATCCAGCCCACCTAGAAGGCTGCAAATTTAGATATAGGTAGTCCAAACCCTCTCCTGGTGCACCATTACGTCAGAATTTTAATATTTTGAAAATTAAAGTAGTTATTAATTAAAAACTCATCAAAGATCACAACAAAAACCGTCATTATTCAAAATCTAGCTGGCGCATGTGCAGAAACCAATATCCGTATCTTCCGGAATAGAAGAAAGAAAGCACAACACATCCCGTTTTTGTTTTAAGTTTTTCTAAATTCGCCATGAGCAAACGGTTAGAAATACGGAAAAACCGTCTACATATTCTGAAAGAAAATACTTTTACGTCTCAAACGATCTGGTTGGTTTGAAAAAAATTTACATTTAACCCTTTCAAAAAAATAATCAAAAAGCATCGAATTCATATTTTTTATTTTCTTCCGTTTTCCGAGCCTTCCATCCAACGAAATACAAAAAATACGGGAAAACGAAGGTCACTAAATTAAAGAACTGACTTTGCCCTTTCCAAAGCCCCCTTTGGTTTTAAAAAATACAAAAAATTAACCCTTCTAAAAAGTATATTTTCTGTATGCCGTTTTGTGATTTTTGCGATTTCGGCAATTTTCAAAAATTCGCATCGGCGATTCAGAGAACCTTTATATACCAAATATTAACCTTTCAAAAAAAAAATTCGTGCGCAGGACTCTCTTTTGCGAATTCCGATTTTCTATGATATATAAAATCTGGCATCGGCTTTCTAAAATAACCAAACAAAAATCAAACACACCTAAAGACATCTACGTTCCGTCGGATTTAGGTAGAAACCTTTAGTTTAAAAATAAAATCACGTTAACCCTTTCGAAAACGTTTTTTACCATAAGTCAATTTCGCTTTTTTAACTATTTCCCCTATCTTTAAAAATCCGAATTGGCATTTATAAGCAAGATACGAAAAACTAAAAATACCTCAACTAATCTACATCCCTTTGTTTTTTTAAAATCTGGTATCCGTTTAGAAAATTTTTAATTTTAACCCTCCAAAAAAAAAAAAAAAAAAAAAATCCTTTCCAAAACTCACTCACGCGATTTTCGTTTTTCGGTCCAGGTTTAAAAATCAGCATCGACTCAGGAAATGTGAGTACGGACAAACAGTAGACTCCAGATCATAGACACGTTCATTTTCTTCAAAACGCATGATTGGGTTTTAAAAAATATCTACATTAACCCTTTAGAAAAAGATCGATTACGTAACCAACTTTCGCGATTTCCGCTATTTTGGCAATGTTTACCCGCGGTTAAATTTCAATTCTATAGGAAATTTGGTTGGGTCGAGTGTTCTGAAAAGGCCTCTTCCAGAACAGACTGCGTCCCCTGGCGGTGGAAGGTGGAACTATGGACCCGATTAAGACGGGGTTTGGTTTCAGTTTCGTATAGAACAGATTATTAATATTTTTGTCCCGTGCAACGCCGGGCGGGTTAGCTAGTAACTATATAAAGCTTTAATAAAAAGTATATTATCTATGTCTTTCTCCCGTCTGCCATGCTCAAATATGGTATGAAGATAGAGTGATACCATTTGAAAAATTGAATTATCGTAATTTTACTTACCCATCATACGTAGTATAAGATAAGTCTTGTAATCGTTTTGAAAATCGAAAATTTTTTTGACGGATTTACACGTTTCAGACACTGGAGATTCCGAAAAACATATTTTTAGAAAAAAAATTGCCGTCCGTCTGTGTGTCTGTGTGTATGTGTGTCTGTGTGTCTGTGTGTCTGTAAAAGCTCTATCTCCCGAAAAAATTGGGATAGAGATTTGCAATTTGGTATGTACTTAGTATGTAATAATGGGAAGAAGCCTATTGAATTTCAGTAACCTCGACTATCCAGAACTATTTTTTCCCGACTCTCGAAGTAGTCGTTCTGATAAAAGGTATATGAAATTTTTCGAAATTATTTATTTTAAGGAGTGAATATAAAAGACAATAAAAAAAAATTGCAAAAAGCATGAAGTCGATCGGATAATGAGTTGCCGAGATATTTGGAATCCTATTTTCCACACTCTTCGATTTTTCATGACCCTGTATTTTATCCAAATTTGACTTTAAAGATATATTTTAATTGGAAATTTGACGCTTAATCAGATACAATAAACCGCTAGTTAATAGGATTATTATTTTTGGAGTTATAAGGAAAAACCTCTTTCAAGCAATTCAGTAATCGAGCCTTTAAAGTTTATGACGTCATCAAGCCACGATTTTATTTGAATTGCAATGCATTTTATAAGTAGTTTACACATTTTTATTTTAATATTTTACATTATGCATATCCATGATGGGTAAGTATTACGGTGGCCCCCTACGACTAGTTTGATATGTAGACGTTCTTATTTCAAAATTGGTGTTTATATTCTGAAAAAATACATTATTCCGACTCTAATGGCACCTTTGGTGTGATTTCATCGCAAAAGGTCTGCAAATAGGAATATCGATTTTTTTTTTTTTTTTTTTTTTTTTTTTTTTTTTTTAACTGAGTGTACATTAACTTTCAGTGCATTTAAAATGATTAAAAATACTTTTTTCAAAAGTTGAACGCAATAGCAAACGATAAGAAATATTTCATGATGCTACAAGTAATTTATTAGCTTGATGCAAAAAACAATCATATTTAATTTGTATGTGAAATGAATATGTCACACGGGAATAACCACGCCACAATGGTTTCTTGTCATAACGGGATTGCTTTTATCATAAAATACGTTCTTACAGGGATTGAAAAGAATAAGCTACTCTGTCGTTTCTGTTTTTATTTATTTATTTATTTATTTATTTATTTTTTAAAGAAGGTGTTCGTAATGAAAGTCATATCAAGGCTGGCATTTTGGTCTCTTTTTACATTCAGAAATTCCGAATAATAAATTTTGTTTTATTTAATGACAGACATTTCGCAATTACATATACTAATATTCTGTCACAATTTCAGGTATTAATTTGGAATTTCTAAATAAAGCAGGAGGTCAGACTGGCAACAATGTCTCAGATACAAATTATCTGATTTCGTTTAACATCTGTTTTGTAATAAAATTAGAATAAAATTTTTAGAATAAAATTTTTAGAATAAAATTATTAGAATAAAATTTAGTGTAAATATTACTCATATTGTATCCATTGGACAGCGAGTAGCATTGCATCAAGATTAATTGAGAAACAACGGAAGTTTTGTCATAACATGTTAAAAATTAATGCATAATATCTCCGGAATTATCATTCTAATTAAAGTGTAGCCTAGGGACTGATTACCGACGGGGTAAACTTCCACTAGTAAAAACAAACAAGACGTTTTGCCTTATTTTTGACACAATGCCTGCATGAATACGGCATTTGAATAAACCGAAAAATTTCTATTTAAATTTACAGCAATCTACTGTCTAAATTTCATGATCCTGATATTAGTCGTTTCATCTGTGCGTTGATGAGTCAGTTAGTCAGTCAGTCAGATGTTCTATCTGTATATTAGTACTAATAAACTTTAAGAAAATAAAGTAGATTTATGCTTTTCTGAACATATACGTTTCTTTGGAAAAAAATAATATTACACAAAAATGGTTATGGTAAAAGGAAAAGAAGCATAATTAATTGTTATTCATACTGCATGTTTATTTTTCAAAAACAAACATTGCTTAAAATAGGGGATGTAATGCTGCATTTTGCATATAAAAAAAGAAAACAATCGTGAAAATATCCCTGGAGCATTCTGCATATGAATGTCTTTAGTTCCAGATACATAAGATAATCAACATACGAAAAATAAGTAGGGAATTGAATAAATGGAAATTATATTACATAAATTGAAGGAAACGAAGCATTATCTTTTAATAAACCAACATTGCCAAAGGAAAGCAATTTCCCTCAAATAACAAAACTTCACAGTAATCATCAATTAAATTACTAAAGACACAAATCTGATTGCACAAAAAACAAGTTAATACGCCCAATTTTTAGAAATATGCAATGTAAATTGCATTACTTTTTTGCAATGTAAAAAGTGTAATAGAACAATAAAAGTAATTTTCGGGGTTCGTACGTATTTACCTCGCTTTTTTAATAGAATGTTTCTATTTAAAATTTAAATAGCCCAAATTGTAGACGTCTCCTTTAAATGCATTATTTCTAATACTTTTCTGCATTTAAATATAGCGAAAAATTCTGTTAAAAATTTTTGTTAAATCGTACGAACCCTGATTTTAAACAGCTTTTTACATTGTTGTACATTTTTTTCTACATCACTTAAAGCATAACCATATTTTCGTTATAAAATATGTAGTTCAACTTGGATTTTTATTTTTATAATTGTAAACTTATTTCATAAGATATATATATATATATATATATATATAGTTCACAATTACAGAAAATAATATCTAAATTTAACTATGTGGTTTATTACGAAAATATGGTTATGCTTCATGTAATGTAATATATATATATATATATATATATATATATATATATATAACTATGTAGAAAATTGTTAAAGTTATTTCTATTTATTTTGTTATATTCTTATACACTGTAAAGAAGCAAGTAAAATGTCTTAATACAGTGCGTTTTTACTCGTTTATTTCATAAGAGCTCTTATGATATAAACAAGTAAATGCTCCTATTTCATAAAATCTGAGACCGTGTTTGCTTCCAGATTCCTATTGATAGTTTATTTTTGGTAAGTTGTTCCTCCGCCGTTTTCTTCTCTTGCTTTTTCCTGTCAATGTATAAAAGACAGAAAATTCACCTTAATAATGCATTCCACGTAAGTCAAATCACGAAAATCTTCATAGTCTGTAATTTCACCGGAAACTGATTTTATTTCTTCATAAGCGTTTTCTTGTATATCTTGATGCCAACCAAGCAACCATAATGTCCACATTAATGAGTAAGATGCCGTATCGTAACCCTAGGGAAAATAATAAAATATTTTACCATATAATTTGCACAATACGCAAAATGATGAAATAAAATAAATTGTAGGATATAAATTCAAGTCTATTAAAACCAGAAAAATCATACTACATTTTAATTCATTAAATGGTCTTAATAATTACATTTATATCAGCATTTTGTGATAAAAAAGTCTGTTCAGTCGGTCACAAAAGAAAAAGAACTCTCATGCTTATTTCCCTCCACATAGATACAAGCAAAAGTGAAAATAACTATTCAACTAGTAATTATATCGTCGCTACCATGTCAAATTATCGGATATGAAAAAATGCATTTTTAATTACTCTTAAAAACGGGCCGGGCCGATTGCCATCACTAAATTTTTTTAGAATTATTTGCCTATTAAAAATTCTAATACAATTTCAGTCAGAACAGGGTTTTCAGTTTTGAAATCTTTTCATTGAGATATGACGAATTCATACCGGAAATTCTTGATAACGAAATGTCTGTCATTAAACAAAGGAAACATTTCTGTTTGAAATTTCTGGTATGGATTCGAAATATCTGAATAAAAAATGAGGCTAAAGTGGCAACACTGATGAAAAACACTACTAAAATTTAGTGGTGACAATTGGCCCATTTTTAAAAGTAATGATAAATGCATTTTTTTTGCATAGGATATTTTGACATGGTAGCGACGATATGTTCTTTAAATGTATGCTAATGAAACAACCTTAGGGGGGCGGCTGCACATTAAATTTGTAACAAATATACAAATAAATTTGTTCATAATTTCCGGTGTCAATCATTTATTTCAACATTTCGGCAATTGAAGTGCTTTATCCGTTAAAGGGTTAAAACATCTTAACTGCCTGTAACTAAAACATATTAAAAATATTTATCGTTATACATGTGGAAATTCATGTTAAAATAAACCATATATGCATTTCAGAAATAATTGTGAAGTGTTTTTATTCTTGGCAATGATTGAAGGCTATGGTCGTGGGAAGCGTAGTTCCTAATTATATTACAATGCGATTTTCATTACCCTATGTAAACTGCTTTAGTGTCCATGATTCTGTTTGGTGATTTTGATAGGTGAATATCTATTCTACGTTTCTATTATTATTTTGCAGGCTTCTGACTTTAATGCATGTCTGGTATACCTCACTTAAATTAGACAAAAATACGTTTTTTTGGAAATTTGGTATAAAATTTTGGAATGCATTAAAGTTTGCCCGCGGTGGGGCCTACTTTTCTGTGTTTCATTTCCCCATAGGGAAGCATACAGCAGTTAAAAATGATCGGATGATTTCAATGCAAAGAGCTACATTTCTCAAAACTATAGTGAAATTTCGAGAAAAAAATCATTTTTTGTGGCCATCTAGCTCACTGCATTACACATATCCCATAATTTTTATTCTTGAATAGCAAAGGGCCAACCTTACATAATACAGCCATGTAATTTGTTTTGTGAGATAACTTCAATGCATACTGTGAGAAACACTATGCAAAACATAAAATTTGAACTTTTCAGGCAGGGCACTGACTTTTGACCCCCCCCCCCCCCCCCAAATCAAAACCAACGGTCCCACAGCATTAATATTCTGGATTTATTTCTTTCTGATAGTCATCTCACAGAGAAAAAAAATCACATGAATCTGTTTACCACTTAATCACAGTCTGGGTGATTCTTAAATGGAATGACTCTTAACTGAAGAGTCTCGCATTGAGTGGATTGAGTATAATACTCTTATTCGTTGAAGAATCGTTTACATAACTGATAATTTGTATAACTTTCTTTTCCAAAAGTGTTTCCTGAAGGTTTGGCATACTTTTAGGGCCACTCCTCTTAAGGCAATATGACTCAATAATTTGAAACCTAATTTTATATCCCATCCTCCATCCTCCTTGAATAGAGTTTATTGAGCAAAATGAAAATTTCTTTCAATTTCCTGATATTTTTCTTGCAATTATCATTCATATTAACATTAAGAAATATTACACATAAGCAAAATTAGCAATCATCTACACGATCTTGTGTAGTAAACAGCTTTTCTCTGTATAATCAGAACGTGTTCTACAGGTCTTCATCAAATAGACTCTATTGACTACCAACGGGGCAAATTTTCACCATTAAATTTTAATAGAAATTTTTGCGTTATTGAAACGGCCCATTAATGCAAAATTATTGTCATAAATAACCAAGAATATTCTATTCCTTTTAACTGGTGAATGTTTGCCTCTTTGTTAATCACGAACTGCTTCACCGTATGAATTGTTACCATACATTGTATGGTAATTTATACTTCTCCACTAAACAGGTGTACGTATTATACTATTATGATAAAAAATTTCGGAGACGACTTTCATATCTAATACAGCTTATTCATATCGTCGCTACCAACACCACTCCCCCACCCTCCTTGAACAGAGTTGATCGAGAAAAATGAAAATTTTCTTTAATTTCCTGATATTTTTTTTGCAATTCTCATTCATATTAACATTAAGAAATATTACACATAAGCAAAATTAGCAATCATCTACTCAATCTTGTGTAGTAAACAGCTTTTTTCAGTATAATCAGAACGCGTTCTCCAGCTCTTCGTCGAAGAGCCTGACTACCAACGGGGCAAATTTCCACCATTAAATTTTAATAGAAATTTTTGAGTTATTGAAACGCCCTATTAATGCAAAATTATTTTATTATTATTATTATTTTCCTATCTGATATGGTTTATTCATATTGTCGCTACCATATCAAACTATCGAATGTGTAAAAATGCATTTTTCATTACTTTTAAAAATAGATCGATTGTCACCGCTAAATTTTAATAGTATTCTTCAACAGCGTTACCTCATTTTTTATTCAAAAATTCCGAATCCATACTGAAATTTCAAATAGAAATTTTCGCTTTATTTAGTGACAGACATTTCGTGATTGCTTAAAGTAAAAAAAAAAAAAAAAAACTCTCAAAATTTCCGGCATGAATTCGGCATCTTTAAATTATAAAAGAAACAGGTCAAACTGGCAAACTTGTTCTTCGCAGATATTTTATGAATATGACTAGGTGAAGAATTATACAAGTAGAAGTATACAAGTATACAAGTTAGTATACAAGAAGAAGTATACAAGTTAGTGGTGACAGTTGGCCAATTTTTAAAAGTTATGAAAAATGTATTTTTTCACATTCGATAGTTTGACATAGTAGCGACGATATCATGTGCTACTTACAACCATCTTCAAAGTACTTCCCTTCTGCAGCTATGTATTTTCGTCTCTGAAATTCTCACGAAAGCTTTTAGACGAGATTATCTCTATTGCGGTAGTCACAACTCTATTGCGGTAGTTCCTCAACCTTTGCGTCCTTTGAAAACACTTTAGTAGTATGTAGCTCTCTTACCGTACAACTGCTGCAACATCGATCTGCACTGTTTCTGTCTGCGATTTCTCTAAAGTATTGCAGGAATTTGATATTCTCAGGTTGTTCTCCAAGCGTTATTTCTACTTTCGACTAGAATTCACCACTCGACTTAACCACTACCATCACGGCAGACTTCAGTATAGGCCGAGTAAGCTCTTGTATGTCAGGGCGATGTCTTAGGACGGAGTTCATAACGTCAGATCAAATGATCGCTGCCGACTCGATGCGTCGAGAAAGCCGTCCTAGAAAAACAAATAACTTTCTCAACCGATTGGATCGGCAGTAGATTATGTGATATGACATCATAAACTACGTCATTAAGCGGGAGAAATAAACAAGAGCTTTCTTGGCCGGTACTGAAGTCGGCCGTGCACTAACACATATTGTCTGGGAAATCTCTGAACTTCTTCCTCACTACATCTCATGTCGCATGTCTCTCTATGCCGCAGTAAAATAGTTCCTCTCTCAATCAATACGGGTAGGATATATCAGCACAATCTCCGAACTTTTTCATCTCACAAGGGGACCGCCAAACATGATGCGCACAGATTATGATAATTTTAAAGTATGTTGTAGGGGTCATACCCTTAACTATTCAGGTCAAAGGTTTCCTTCAAATGGGCTTTAGTTTTCGGGAAATTTCGGGTTAAAGTTCATCATGCATTTCAAATACCAATTAGTTCACGATCTTAAACGAGGTCTCCGTGGTACAGGGCTAGCGCTCGCGATTTGAGAACCGAAGATGAGGGTTCTGTACTTTCATGTGACTTTTACCTTTTTTAAATAAATTTTATATATTTGTCGCGTTATAAGTTTTATGCAGAATTATGAATTCTGCATCTTTGAACTTTTTGATATTTTCCTAATAAATTCTATTTACATTTTCGAATTTTTCGTGAAAATTTATAGTTTTTGCGCAATTTTTATTCTAATATTTCTGTTGACGAAAATTCAAACTAATTTATGTCTTGATATCTCGTCTTTTTAAAATGATTATTGTTTACACTTATGTATATTTACTTATTTATTTATCGTATTTATGAAAAAATGCATTTTTTTATTTGCATTTTCTATTAAAAAAAATTTAAATGATTAAGAAAAATTTAACAAAATAACATATCCTTTAAATATTTGATATGTTCTAAATATATTGAAATATGTTAACTGCTGAAATACTAAAACATTTATCATCACCGACATCGACATTTTTAGTTTATTAAATATGGAACTAATTGTGTGATACATATCGCAAAAATAATTCTAAACAAATTCCGCATTAAAAATCGCCTTTAAATATATTCTTTACGTAAATTGTTTTAACAATATTGGAAGAATGTATAAATTAGCATATTATATATTCTTTATTTACTTAAATTGTGATAAATATATTAAAAAATGCATTAAATATGAAAAAGAAATTATTTCAAACGTGGTAATTTTCTGCAAATGAAGCTAAACGAAATGGATAAAAGGAAAATTTTATTTATTCTGATATTACTGTAAAAGTCATTGCACACGATTTTTTTTCAGATATTTTTTTATATGTATTGTAATTTACAAACGATTTTTCATTTCTAGTTGATTTTTTCTGTATGGCATTGACTTGTTAGAATGAGAAAAAAAAATTGTAATATATTATTTTTCATTTGTACAAATCAAAAATGATGTTGAGTTTGAACTTTACAGTTAAACGTATTTAAATAACATATATATTTTTTCATATATATAAATGGCTAAAATTTGCATACAAGCGTTATTGCTTTAATATTTTATTACTCCTTTCAAGATATGTTGTTGGACTTACCTAATCATACGTACCTTTAGAAGATTTGAGATAAAAAATATTTTGTATAAATTATAAAAAAATATAAATTTTCATTTAAAATTTCATAAAGTTAAAGAAAGTATTATTTTAGAACGGTTATTAAAATATAAAGGGTAAATAATAATGAAAAAATAAACAAAATCCAGTCATAAATTAGTTTGGAATTTCGTGAATAGAAATATTAATTTCAAAACTGCACAAAAAAAAAAAAAAAAAAAAAAAAAAGAAATATAAATATTCACGAAAAATTCGAAAATGTAAATGAAATTTATTAGGAAAATATCAAAAAGTTCAAAGAAGCAGAATTCATGATTCTGCTTAAAACTTGTAACGCAACAAATATATAAAATTTATTTAAAAAAGTAAAAAGTCGCATGAGAGGACAGAACCCTCACCCCTGGCACTGAAATCGCGAACGCTACCTCTGCACCACGGAGACTTTGTTCAAGACCGTGAACTAATGGGTATTTGAAACGTATGTTGAACTTTAACCCGAAATTTCTCGAAAACTAAACCCCATTTGAAGGAAACCTTTGACCTGAATAGTTAGGGGTATGATCCCTATAACATACTTTAAAATCATCAATATCTGTGCGCATCATGTTTGGCGGTCCCCTTGTCAGTAGTACATGAAATACCTTGTACATATATAAATACATATAAATAATCGTGCATAGAAAATCCGACTTACAGCTGTGATAAGGGTAATAACATCTGTTTCCACATCTTTCAGACTAAAGGAAGGATCTTTTAAATGCTCTTCCAGTAAGACATCTACAAAAGATTTTTTATGCTGTTCACAAACATCTGGATTTCGGCTCTTAGAACGCAAATTGTGCGATTCTTTCAGTTCTTCAACTATCTGAAATATTTATTCCCATAATTAATTATCGAAAAATCCTGAAAATGGCTTGTTTTTATAAATAAATAGAAATAAATTTTGTCAAATATGAATGTACATCATAATTGATGAGACTGTCCTGCTAAAAGAGGGTTCGTGAAACTTTTTTTTACCTTCGACCCTTTCAAGAAATCTCAACTATTTATTGGTACACACTAATTTATTATTTCCTATTTATAATGAGGCAATAAAAAGACTTTTATGTAATTTTCATATAACTTATTATTTATATTTCCCATATAAAATAATGTTTTTATTCAATAAGATACACTATAATGATTTTTTTATTAACATTAAACATAAAGGGAATTTTACTAAAATTTTATAAAAATATTTTACACCAGAAGTTTTATTTAAATCTATTTAACTGGTTTATTTAACTTTTTCTACGTATATCCAATCGTTGGAGTACTATAGTTGAGATTTTTCGAACGGAGCGAAAGTATGCCGGGACCAGGACTCGAACCTCTGGGTACTTTGGTTTGCCGTACCAACGCTCTCCCTACTGAGCTATCTCGACGATATCCTGGACTGGCATATTTCACTCTTATTTGTTGGACAAGGCTGCGGACTGCAGCGCTAATTTCATTCATCCGAGCTATAACTATAGCATTTTACATGATGAATCTTGAAATAGCACGGAAACTTCTGTATACCATGTAATTAGGTCACAATGAATAGAGGAAAGTATATTCAACTAAGCGTACTTTAAAAATTGATTTTTTTTCGTATTTTTTATTTAATTTATTTTGTGAAAAAAATTCTGGTTTGAGTCGCAATATTTTCATTTTGCACCGATCTATTGACAATGTGATAGATACGGTTAGAGATTCCTCATAAGATTAGAAATTTTGTGTTTAATATTTGTGAGTTGAGAGTTAAATCCCGAAAAATTAAATATCTAAAATTTTTTTAACACTTTCCAACACAGTTTAAAATTGTTTATGAATTCGGTTTGTCTGTCCGTCGTATTTGTATGCCGTATGTCTGTCTGTCTATCCGAGTAACGTAAATATACTCGAATCGTCATGCAATATTAATATGTTATTAAAGTTTACTGTGGCTTGCTCCGTATTGAAAATGAAGTGAGTAGCATTTAAAGTTCATTTACAGGGACACTTAAAAGAATGCCGTTACATTGCGGTCTATGGGGAAAAATTGTTTGCGGTGTACTTTAACAATGTTACACTTTTTCAAATATATTGATATTGATTTATATCACTCAGACGACATACAAGAAGCTTACTGAAGAACATGGTATACATAGGATTCATCATTCATTTACAGGAGCACTCAAAAAAATTCCGTTACGTTACGGTCTATGGGGAAAATCGTTTGCGATGTACGTTAACAATGTTACACTATTTAAAACCTATTGAAATTGATATATATCACTGAGGTGCACTAGAAGAGGCTCACTATAGAACAGGGCTGTCCAACCTGGCGCCCGCTATTCACCAGAAAATTCTTACAGAAACATTTTCCTTATATATTCGGAGATTGAATAAGGCAAATATTTCTGTAAGAATTTTCTGGTGAAAAGGCGTTTCGGCGTAAAAATGTGGCGTAATATGTGGGTTAATTTGACCCAGGTTTAACACGTTTCGCACAATAAATTATTTTAAGAAATGAATTTAAATAAATTCCACGTTGAAACCTAAATTTAAATAAATAAATATTTTTCCAATATTTTTTCTGGTTTGAAGCGTTTTTAAACTGGGTCAGAATACGGAATACCACATATTACGGAAGATTAGTGGAAACTTGGCATCTCTGCACATATTATCCATCATTTATTTACAGGGACACACAAAATAATTGGACTACAGTACTGTCTATGAATAATAATCAAATATTAATTGCTTGGATTCTTTTACAGTTTTGGGACATATTTTTAAATTTAACCCATTTTTTGCATAATAATTGGTGTATGTAAATTCTATAGATCCGTAAACTGGGATGCACAAAACATCTCGAGTACATTTCCGTTTATTGGCGGAATTTGCTGCAAGGGAATTTTTAACTGTGCTATGCGTTTCCTAACTGAAGTAAATTTTAGAATATTATGAAATATATATACACATCTATATCATATACAGGGTTGCATAAAAAAATTCGGATACTCTTCCGACAATTAATAGTAAAGCTTTCATTGGGTTTTCAAACGAGTTATGCGCTTTCCAAATTCCTTTTAGACATCATCTTTCACCATATGTTACTGTGAAGATTTTTTACAGCAGTATGAAAATGTTCGAAAGTGTTTCATAATCTATGCTTGACGCATAATTCGTCTTTCTTGTTTAATGATGCAATTAATAATATCTCGAACCATATTTGATCAAGCTTCAAACTACTAGCAGAATTGGGAGGACCACCCCCGAAAGTTTCGGGTGCTTTCCTACGATATTTATGTTCATCCAAAAGTAATATGAATTGTCATTTTAAAAACCGTCTTACCTTCCAAATCAACTGATAACCATAGGCGCCGAATTAACGGAAGCAACGGAGGAAAATCAGGCAAACTTCCATCACTAATTTAAAAATATTATTTTTGTCCTACGTGAGTAATTCATAGTAAATAAATACGGCAAAATACTTTTTAAAATTTGTGGTAGGACTATGCCTAATTGCATATTTCGCCCCCGTGAAATCGGCTTCTATGTTAACACTTTGACGGACACTTGCGTCTATAGCCGTCAAAGCGAAGTTCACTATGTGGCAGGACGGCAATAGCCGTCCAAAACGAAACGGTCTGTTTTAGACACTACGGCTATAGCAGCACAAATGTGCATTTACCGGCGTACAAGTAGAAGCCCAGTGTCATGTTTTGGAAACAATTTTCTAGGTTGAAGTTCGTTTTCCACCTGTTATACGAGTTGCAGCTTCAGTATGCACGTGCAGGGTGGCTAGTGGTCGAAGAAAAATACAGTAAAAAAGAGGATAAATATCAATATATTCTTATAGAAAAATTCAAATTGATTACTTGATCGAATAATCAACATAAATTTTTCTCAACAGAAAGTGATTACTTCAATTGAATTACTAATATTTTATAGATGTCTCCAGAACTCTTAAAAGTAGCAGAAAAATAAAATTAGTGAAAAAAATACGTCACAATGTTAATAAAAATATATTTTACGCACCTTTGGCCGAAAATGGGTTAAATAACAATACAAAATTAAACAAAAACATTTTATTTACTTAGTACATTCTGCTAAATTATTCAAATAAATCAGATCAAAATGAAGAAATGTATTCATTATCATAACTTTGATAAAATATCATAAAATCTGTAACTGTAGAGTGTCTCTAAAGCTTAGGCACAATGGAAAAAAATTATATTATGCTAAATTTATTAATCTTGAATGAACGGGTGCCGCCATATTCGAGACAACCAATTTTTATTGTCCAAATATGTTGCATTATTCAAGTGCTGGAATTCTAAAATTTTAAAAGGGGAAATTCTGATATACACTATATTTCCAATGATGACCGGTCACTTGCAATTTTATACGTTTAGTTAAATATCTAGAAAGATACATGAGGAATTATCCTGAAACTTCAGGAGTGTAAACAACATGATAGACGTCATACATTTCCGCGAAGATTTTTTCCCGAAACTCCATAAGGGGCCGTCAACAAATTGGAGAAAAACGAATATCTTTTGAATAACACTGTAAAACCTAATATTGCAAAAGCATTCAAACTGTAGATTATGATTAAGTGGCTTATTGTAATAATTTGGGTTCATTTTTATGAAGATAGCATGCATACTCGAAGAGAAATTCAGGTTTTTATAAAAACAGTCCCAAATTTTACCAAGTTTTTTGCTTATAATTTGCAGAGTTTTTAATATAAAAACAAGTTATTTTCAGAAATTATGAAAAACAAAATTGTACACAATATCCTGCAATCAGAATTAAAAAATAATAAAAATTGTATGAAAAACGAGCAGGTTTACTAAATATTGTTTCACTGCGCATGCGCTAATTCAATCAAAATATACTGTGCATAATATATTAGTTAAATGTATAGACCAACTTTTTTGAAAATCTCAAAAACATAGCTTGAAAATTATGATAGTAATTGTCGATAGAATAAGCACGAAATTCGCTGTTCCCAAAAGGAAGCATAAAGATGAGGGGTTGTATCCAAATATACTAGCTTATGAAAGTTGACATAATATGAATGAAGTGTTTCTCATTCTATATTTGATACAACCCCTCATCTTTTTGCTTCCTTTTGGGAACAGCGAATTTCGAGCTTATTCTATCGACGATTACTATCAGAATTTTCAAGCTACGTTTTTGAGACTTTCATAAAAGTTGGTCTATACATTTAGCTATTATATTATGCACAGTATATTTTAATTGAATTCGCGCATGCGCAGTGAAATAATATTTAGTAAACCTGCTCATTTTTCATACAATTCTTATTATTTTTTAATTCTTATTGCAGGGTATTGTGTACAATTTTGTTTGTCATAATTTCTGAAAATAACTTGTTTTTATATTAAAAACTCTGCAAATTATAAGCAAAAAACGTGGTAAAATTAAGGACTGTTTTTATAAAAACCTGAATTTCTCTTCGAGTATGCATGCTATCTTCATAAAAATGAACCCAAATTATTACAATAAGCCACTTAATCATAATCTACAGTTTGAATGCTTTTGCAATATTAGGTTTTACAGGGTTATCCAAAAGATATTCGTTTTTCTTCAATTTGTTAACTGCCCCTTATGGAGTTTCGGGAAAAAATCTTCGCTGAAATGTATGACGTCTATCATGTTGTTTACACTTCTGAAGTTTCAGGATAATTCCTCATGTATATTTCTAGATATTTAACAAAACGTATAAAATCGCAAGTGACCGATCATCATTGGAAATATAGTGTATATTAAGATATATATTATATTATACTAGGGGGCCTACCCCCTGCGAGCTACGCACGCCAACCCCCGCTCAGACTTCGAGGCCTCTAAAAACATGACAGCGTGCTTTATTTTAAAAATATTGGTAAATTTGTAATTGGGTTGCCATGCTTTTAACGTTTTAATTGGGTCTTTTTTGATTATCATGGTCTCATACACAGCTGTTGCGACAACTGACGACTGTTTTCGGGATTGATAAGTAAAATCAATTACAACTTGAAAATCAGCTTGTATAAAATGGTTAGGTTTAAATTGTGGTTACCCCTCGGACTTTTATAACAACGACCTGTATTCTATTCTTCCTTTCGTTTTAGGATGAGAAAAATTCCATCTGCTTGTGAATAACATTAAGATCCACGGTATTGAAAAGTACTATATTATAGACATTTTCAGTAAGAGGTTTTAATTTTCTCTCTATTTTAGTGCACCATCATGCATATTTCCATGTTATTTTAAATGTGTAAATTATTTATTTTAATTAATATGTATATACGAATTTTCTAATAATTATTTATCATACAAAAATAATTAAATATTTTGTGCATGCATGCCTGCATTTATTCGGCATCAATTGATGAGATATTTAAACAAATTTGCTATCCGCGATAATTTTACACCATGTTATGTCACTTGAATATTGTCCATAAGAAAATCGGGTACTTTTCCAGTATAGAATCCTTTGCTTTTAGGTTTGGCGTAATTCGAGCTTCAAAAAGGGATAGATTCGTTAATATACATAGATTTGTTGCCAAAGTTATGAAAACAAACCCAATGAACTTTTGGTGCTTTTCTATTATAGGGGACTTGACGCTTTTTTAAAAGGCTTGGCGGAAAAAAACCAAGCAGGATATTTTATTCTCCTTCCGTTCAGTTGGGCAATTATTATTTTATATATTCGTTTGAAATATTCGAATTAGTAATTTTATAAATTCGTTTAATTAAATTTTACAAAAAAATAACAATATGATATCAATAAATAATAATTACTATTGATTCCTTTTTCCTCTTTTCTTTTGCGTTTGCATAAATGACGTCATTTGGACAAATTTATTCAAAATATTTTCAGTTTATAAATTAAATTAAATGCTGACAGACGATTGAATCCTGACGATAGAAATGTGATTTTTTTTCAAATTTTAAATAAAAAACATAATTTAATCACAATCTTGTCTTCATTATCGATTGAAATAAAAGATAAATTCAATTTCAATTTCAAAATGACGAATAAAAGGAAATCAATAATCCCTATCGGGATCCTTTTCAATTTTTTCCCCTTTTTTGTCACAAAAAACTGAGTAATTAGTTGCCATCATTACAGAAATGTCATTAAAATTAGAAAAAAATTAATATCTCGAAAACTAATTCCAATTTCAAAATTCTATTACCAGTTTTGACATCCGCGGATTTTTATCGACAATTGGTATTAATTTCACCATCAAGCGTTTAATATTTTATTAAAAATAGCCCTGAAACATAATCAGTCGTTTCATAAAATCGTTCCATAAAATCGTTTCATAAATTTGTTTCATAAAATCGTTTCACAAATTCGTTTCATTAGGATTTTATATATATAGGGTAGATATGGGGAAAAATTCTGATGCCCAAATTCAAGGATTTGCACATCTTATACAACACTTATACGCCTTATGCTATTCGAATTTGGTTCAAAATAGTATGTCATTGTTAGTTTGCTACTTAAAAGTTGTCTATTAAAATAATGCAAGTTGGATATTGCGTCTTTACTGGAATGATACTCTAATAATATTTTCAAGAAGAAATATTGTTATTTTATTACACGTTTTTCTATCGTTATACACAACACGTATACAAGAACAAGTTTTGATTCAAAATATCAATTTAATTGAAATCGAATTTGGTTCAAAATAGTAAGTCATTGTTAGTTTGCTACTTAAAAGTTGTCTATTAAAATAATGCACAGTTGGATATTGCATCATTACTGGAATGATACTCTAATAATGTTTACAAGAAGAAATATTGTTATTTTATTACACGTTTTTCTATCGTTATGCTAACATTTCACAAATATTTGGTTAATATTTGTAGTAAACAGTAACAATATTGCTCTGAAATGTAAATTGTCAAATTTTGATTCAAAATATCAATTTAATTGAAATCGAATTTGGTTCAAAATAGTACATATGTCATTGTTAGTTTGCTACTTAAAAGTTGTCTATAAAAATAATGCACAGTTGGATATTGCATCTTTACTGGAATGATACTCTAATAATGTTTACAAGAAGAAATCAGACCTCAATTCTGTGTCCTTGTTATTTGGTTGCTAAAATACTATATCAGAAAAAACGAGATATTCGGCATTGTGTCATTATCGAAATGTTACTCATACTGTCTACGAACAGAATTGGAAGTCATACTTTATTGTTATTGGATTGTTATTAAAATAATACAAGGAGAAATGAGTGCCTGTGCTATTGTACCGTTATTTGACTACATAATAAAAATAATGATAACAATAAGAAACGAGAGTCAGACATCTTGTTATTAATTGTTTGCTACTAAAGTAATTTATAAAAAGAAATGCAAAAATAAAATAAAATTTTTAACATTAAAACAGAGCTATTTATAAATATTGACATATTGAAAAGTGTTCTAGAAAATGTAAAAACATTTCAAATATCAATAAAAAATTACGTACTTCTTTCATAACACCATGCAGGTCTCTCACGTCCTTGATATGATTTCTGCCATCAGATGTCAAATGAAGAATGTAATCAAAATGTAACCATGGTCTATATAGTCTATAAACAACAAAGTCCAATGTACTGAAAAAAATATTTTATTTTATTAGCGACAGAGTAGGCAGCTATTATTTTTGCTTTTTGAGAAAACATTGCTTCTAAAAACAAGAACGAAAAATTATGCACCACTGCATAGATTATGAAACACTTTTCAACACTATCGGAATATTGTTAAGAAATGTCATTTTTGTTCATACAATGAATTGAGATATCTCAATAAACATTAAAAAAATAACCACAATGCAGTAATAATTCATTTTCAGAAATTGCTGTCCATAGCCGGTAATGTGTACGAATTCTATATCGTGCAACCCTGTATATGAAATACAGACCTTATAATATTCTAAAAATAAACATTTTAAATGCATATTACAGCTTAAAACTTAAATCCACTAGTTATGACTTGTAGTCAGTTCTGTAACCAAAATCTTTTGATTGTGTCTATAAATAAACGAAATATTCTACGCACTCAATAAATCTACAGAAAACATGATCTAGTGCAGGGTCGGCGAACCTATGGCACGCGTGCCGTAGCTGGCACGCGTGCCGTAGTTGGCACGCGAGAGAATACTTTTGGCACGCCGTTGATTTAAATTCTAAATCAAAATTCAGTCAAACTCCTAAAAATTCTGAACCTCATTATTTTTCTTTCATTAATACACGAGCTTGACTGAAAATAGGTTTTGTTTGTTATAATAAGTACTTGTGTACTTGTTATATAATTGAATTACCCGTTCAGAACATCTGACCTCTGACCTCCCCCCCTCCCCTCCTCACCTTCTTCCTCGATTTCGTACTGCAGACGCCGATGATTCGCAATGAAAGATAGAGAAATATAGCAAACAAATTATTTCTTGCGTGTTTGGTTTCTGAAATTTCTGCATCATTTAATGCATGTTGATTTGCATATGAGGCTTTATTCAACTGTTGCTGTAATTTGTTAATTAATTTTTAATCAGTTAAAATGACAAAAATATTAATAAAACTATTAAAATATGCCCTTTTTCAGATAAGTTAAGAAAAAAATAATACATTTGTTAAAACAGTTGTAAAATGAAATGAAAACTATAATTTCAAAAGTACGATGTCTGCCGATAGTGGAAAAACATGAAAAAATGTGATTTTTATACAGTTTAAAGATATTTGTAATAAATAAATACCAAACAAAAGCTCTTAGATTTTTTCGGCGCTTAGAGATAACTTACTCTAATCATTATTTTTAACTAATCATTATATTACTCTAATTTTTAATTATTTAATTCATTAAAAATGCCTAAATTAAGATAATATAAAAAAAATGAGAATACTAATATGTTCAATACTGAAAAACGAGAAATATTTTTGCCCTTCTATGTATCGACTTCATGGAGCGGGGAGAGGGGTAATTAATCTATCAGACGACTGGCTGCCGACTCAATTCTGTTATATATAAATCTGAGTAATCTCAGTGGCTAGTCATTTTATTATTATTCTGATTTGATTTTATTCTAGTGATGCTTTCATCAACTCTATTATGCATGATCTTTTTTATTGTTAAATTAACTTCATTATAATCAACAATTTTTATCTAAGACTGATTAGATTGCATCGTTAAAGTAACATTTATTCAACATAACCAATTTGGCTAAAAAATAGAAATTGCCAGATAGTAGAGAATTTGAAACGTGGTGGACTGAGAAATATGGGATGATTAATAAAGATGTTAAGGTTCTGTGCGTTTTTTGTTCCGGGGCACTGGTCTGCAGTAAAACTGCATTATGAAACAAACCACAAACCTATTTCCCCAAAAAGTTATGCAGAAGAGAAGGAATTCATTGTCAGTGCAATTAAAGAGAAAATAAACTGTTGACATCTATGATTACATATATCAGCAAAGATTCTCAAACTAGTGTCGCAAGTATCTCGGCTGCGAGTGTCATTGTTCGGAATGGTACATTTTTCTGCGATGGAAAGTTTGTGAAGGAATCCTGGTTAACATGCGCTCAATCACTTTTTGACGATTTTGAAAATAAAAATAAAATAATTCAACTAATTAAAGATGCTTCTTTATCAAGAAATACAGTCAAAGATAGAATCTTAAAAATGGCATAAAATGTAAGAGAGCAACCAAAGTCTGATATCCTCTTCTCCTTTCACATTCTTTTGTCTTGACGAAAGTTCAGATGTAACTAAATCTGCTCGTTTAGATGTTCTTGTACGGTGTTTTGTTGAAAAGGGTATTAAGGAGTAATTATTCTCGGTATTATCATTATCAACTGCAACTAAAAGGTGCAAATATTTGTACAGCAGTTATAAATTCACTTACTGAAAAATAAATAAATTTGTCTAAAACAGTTTCTGTTACAACTGCTGGGGGCCCCAGTATAATGGGTAAAATAAATGGTTTTTTCAGTTTATTTCAAACTCACATTGGCCATATTATTCTTGGATTTCACTGTATCATACATCAACGTCATGGGTGCATAGGCTAGTTTTGAATCTTTTGGTGATATTTAGCGGTAATCACAAAAATAGTTACCCTCATATCGTCACAGGCTTTAAATAAACGAAAGTTTGACGCTTTGTTAGATTTACCTTGTTTCCACAAGCGATAGCTGCAAACTGATAGAAGAAACAAACATTTGTGACAATGAGAGTGATAACGAACCCGGTGAACAGAAACTAACACGTTAATCCCAAGATGCTGTGACTGCATTACGTACTTTACGAAGTTTAAAATTTTCTTCTGAAAAAAGGAGATTTTGCTGCAAATCTTAAGAAATTAGAATTAAAATAAAATTACCTCAATTATAAAACCACCACTCTGCTTAAAATGTCAAAATCAACAGATCCCAAGGGCAACATCACGTATTACCATAATTATTACAATCATTTGGCAAGTTGTTTCGATTTTAGATTTTAATACTTTTTTTTACGATTAATATAATTATTTCTTATGTATTATCTTCTTTCTATAATTGTTACTATCATTAATTAATCTTTTCTTGTGACAAGTTGTTTTGGTTTGAGTTGCGAGGGGGTTGGCACGCCATGGTCACTTGAAAATTTTTTTGACAAAAATTGGCACGCGGATGTGAAAAGGTTCGCCGACACTGCTCTAGTGCATCTCAGTAATGTATATCAATTTCATTAAAATACACTGTGAGCGTTTTTTTCCTATAGATATTAATGCCATGGAATACTTTTGTGCATTCCTGTAAAATAATTATAAATGCTACTTAATCTATCCTATATAATAAAGCGACAAGCTAAAAATTTCAGCCAAAATTCGATGTTTTTGCGCAAGCGTGAGATTAAATCTAGAACCTGTTTAGTTTTAAGATACACTTGAGCGTGATCAACGTACCTTAAAATTAAATCTGGTCTAACACGTTAATTTAATCTATGTATTTCTGCAAAGAAAGTGGGTTCGAATCCCGCTTACGACAGAATGATTTCTGCATTACTTTTGGTTGTAATTCATTTCAATTACTGTCACAATTTAAGGAAAATATGTTACGTATATAATTTGTGTTTATTTTCATTCGAATGCTTTTGGATTAATAAAATGAAGTTTAAAACCCAACAATATGTTTACAAATTAAATTTGTATTAAAAATGTAAGATAAAAGTAACATGCGCCGCAGGCGCCCAAGACGGCACCGCGCACAATCGACCACCGAACCCAAGTCCTGAAAGACTTTTATTGCGACAGCAGCTTTGTCTCGCTACGGCGCTTCGGCCGGTCAGAGAGCCGCGCCCCACTGCGGACCCTCTAACCTTGAACCCACGTGAGACAACGTAGGCCGTTGCGACACGCGGCGAAGCCACGGGGAGTCACCGCGAGACACTTGGAGACGGGCCGGCGTCTCCCAACAGCTTCGGCGCTGGAGTCCCAGAAGGGAAACGAGGCCCTAGGCCTTAAGTCGGGATGTTCCAACCCGTACTTGCTTTCCCACAACTCGAGGGATGGAAAAACCTACAGAGGTAGTCACGTTCCTTTTCGTAGTGGACAAAATGTAAGATAAACAAAAAGTATTTGTATCAAGAATATTTAAATAAAAAAAATTGCCTTCATAATCTATAACTTTTAAGTAATACTACAAAAAGCTTTTAGTTTATAGTTTATGAAACATTAATATAAAATATAAACATAGTAAATATTAGTATTTGAAACGAAGGACCTTCTGATTGAATCGGTAGTGCTGCCCTCTATTGCCTAATACTAAAGGTATCTAAATATACGTGAAAAAACAAGAAAATGTCTTCTTACGAGCACTTTTACCACTAAATATCAATATTTTTTCGTGAATTTTTCATTAAAAAATATAAATTCATAGAAAATCGGGTTAAAGATATAAAATAATACAAATTTGTGGTTTATTCAACGTTATTATCAGGGTCCTAGACAATGTCGGGCTGCTAAATTAGTACTCTATATAAATCATGTTGCCAGACACCACCGTGACGCATATAAATTTCCCTATGTTTGAAACAGTATAAAATAATTAAAGTATACTGCAAACGATATTTCCCGTTTTACCGTAAAGTAACAGAATACTTTGAGTATCCCTGTAAACAAATTCTAATTGCTACTTATTCTACACTCTGTATATGTTGTCGCCTACCTCAGTGACGGCAATTTCTTATGATTGAAAAGGTGCAACATTATTAAAATGCACTGAAAACTATTTTTCTCCATTGACCGTAATGTATCGGAATAATTTTGATTGCCCCTGTAATCTAACAATAAATGCTACACACTTCATTTTCAATACCGAACCTGCTATGGTCAACCTCAATAACATATATATATTACGAGGGCATTTCGAAAAGTAAAGATACAGCGTACGCCGGAGGAAAAGAAAAGTTTTGGCAAGCAAGTTGGCAACACAGGTGTTAACCCTGAACCGTTTGCTTTCTCCTCGCGTTCGTTCGGCATTTCAACGCTGATTCTGGTTGGAGTAGGTCGTGTGTAAAATGGTTCCGCCGATTCAGAATCCCCCCAAATACGAAGTGCGCTCCGTCATACATTTTCTTCATGCAAGAGGTCAGCGACCAGCGGATATTCACAAAGAAATTGTTTCTGTTTATGGGAACATTATGAATCGACAAACTGTAACGAAATGGTGTCGTCATTTCTCTGAAGGTAGGACCGATGTTCATGAAGAACAAAGAGCAGGTCGGCCATCTGTGATCTCTGATGCCCTTCTTCAGAGAACGGAGGAAGCAATTCGTGCGAATAGACGTCTCAAATTGAAACAATTGCATCAGATCATACCGGAAGTGTCAATGACAATTCCACGACGATGATGAGATCAAAGATGAAGTTGAAATGTGGTTCCGACAACAGGCGGAAACCTTCTATGACTGTGGGATACAAAAGCTTGTGACCCGACTTAACAAATGTTTAGATAACGGGGGTGATTATGTCGAAAAATAACAAATAATCCAGTTAATAAGATGTAACTTACGTTTTCTAAATAAATGTTTTTTTTTTAAGGAATGCGAGCCATTGTATCTTTTTTCGAAATGCCCTCGTACATGGCAATCCGACTGTATTTATCCAAGTTACAGCGCGGACAGACAGACGGGCAGAGGAACCGAATTCATGAACACTTATCAACTATGTTGAAAAGTGTTAACAAAATGCACTGAAAACTATTTTCTCCATTGACCGTAATGTATCGGAATACTTTTGATTGTCCCTGTATAACCATAAACGCTACACACTTCATTTTATATACCGAACATGCTATGGTCAACTTCAATAACATATATCAATTACATGGCACACCGACTGTATTTATCTGAGTTACAGCGCGAATAGACTGACAGACAGACGGACAAAGGAACAGAATTCATAAACACTTATCGACTATGTTGAAAAGTGTTAACAAAATGCACTGAAAACTATTTTTCTCCATTGACCGTAATGTATCGGAATACTTTTGATTGTCCCTGTATAACCATAAACGCTACACACTTCATTTTATATACCGAACATGCTATGGTCAACTTCAATAACATATATCAATTACATGGCACACCGACTGTATTTATCTGAGTTACAGCGCGAATAGACTGACAGACAGACGGACAAAGGAACAGAATTCATAAACACTTATCGACTATGTTGAAAAGTGTTAACAAAATGCACTGAAAACTATTTTTCTCCATTGACCGTAATGTATCGGAATACTTTTGATTGTCCCTGTATAACCATAAACGCTACACACTTCATTTTATATACCGAACATGCTATGGTCAACTTCAATAACATATATCAATTACATGGCACACCGACTGTATTTATCTGAGTTACAGCGCGAATAGACTGACAGACAGACGGACAAAGGAACAGAATTCATAAACACTTATCGACTATGTTGAAAAGTGTTAACAAAATGCACTGGAAACTATTTTTCTCCATTGACCGTAATGTATCGGAATACTTTTGATTGCCCCTGTATAACCATAAACGCTACACACTTCATTTTATATACCGAACATGCTATGGTCAACTTCAATAACATATATCAATTACATGGCACACCGACTGTATTTATCTGAGTTACAGCGCGAATAGACTGACAGACAGACGGACAAAGGAACAGAATTCATAAACACTTATCGACTATGTTGAAAAGTGTTAACAAAATGCACTGAAAACTATTTTTCTCCATTGACTGTAATGTATCGGAATACTTTTGATTGTCCCTGTATAACCATAAACGCTACACACTTCATTTTATATACCGAACATGCTATGGTCAACTTCAATAACATATATCAATTACATGGCACACCGACTGTATTTATCTGAGTTACAGCGCGAATAGACTGACAGACAGACGGACAAAGGAACAGAATTCATAAACACTTATCGACTATGTTGAAAAGTGTTAACAAAATGCACTGAAAACTATTTTTCTCCAATGACCGTAATGTATCGGAATACTTTTGATTGTCCCTGTATAACCATAAACGCTACACACTTCATTTTATATACCGAACATGCTATGGTCAACTTCAATAACATATATCAATTACATGGCACACCGACTGTATTTATCTGAGTTACAGCGCGAATAGACTGACAGACAGACGGACAAAGGAACAGAATTCATAAACACTTATCGACTATGTTGAAAAGTGTTAACAAAATGCACTGAAAACTATTTTTCTCCAATGACCGTAATGTATCGGAATACTTTTGATTGTCCCTGTATAACCATAAACGCTACACACTTCATTTTATATACCGAACATGCTATGGTCAACTTCAATAACATATATCAATTACATGGCACACCGACTGTATTTATCTGAGTTACAGCGCGAATAGACTGACAGACAGACGGACAAAGGAACAGAATTCATAAACACTTATCGACTATGTTGAAAAGTGTTAACAAAATGCACTGAAAACTATTTTTCTCCAATGACCGTAATGTATCGGAATACTTTTGATTGTCCCTGTATAACCATAAACGCTACACACTTCATTTTATATACCGAACATGCTATGGTCAACTTCAATAACATATATCAATTACATGGCACACCGACTGTATTTATCTGAGTTACAGCGCGAATAGACTGACAGACAGACGGACAAAGGAACAGAATTCATAAACACTTATCGACTATGTTGAAAAGTGTTAACAAAATGCACTGAAAACTATTTTTCTCCATTGACCGTAATGTATCGGAATACTTTTGATTGTCCCTGTATAACCATAAACGCTACACACTTCATTTTATATACCGAACATGCTATGGTCAACTTCAATAACATATATCAATTACATGGCACACCGACTGTATTTATCTGAGTTACAGCGCGAATAGACTGACAGACAGACGGATAAAGGAACAGAATTCATAAACACTTATCGACTATGTTGAAAAGTGTTAACAAAATGCACTGAAAACTATTTTTCTCCATTGACCGTAATGTATCGGAATACTTTTGATTGTCCCTGTATAACCATAAACGCTACACACTTCATTTTATATACCGAACATGCTATGGTCAACTTCAATAACATATATCAATTACATGGCACACCGACTGTATTTATCTGAGTTACAGCGCGAATAGACTGACAGACAGACGGACAAAGGAACAGAATTCATAAACACTTATCGACTATGTTGAAAAGTGTTAACAAAATGCACTGAAAACTATTTTTCTCCATTGACCGTAATGTATCGGAATACTTTTGATTGTCCCTGTATAACCATAAACGCTACACACTTCATTTTATATACCGAACATGCTATGGTCAACTTCAATAACATATATCAATTACATGGCACACCGACTGTATTTATCTGAGTTACAGCGCGAATAGACTGACAGACAGACGGACAAAGGAACAGAATTCATAAACACTTATCGACTATGTTGAAAAGTGTTAACAAAATGCACTGAAAACTATTTTTCTCCATTGACCGTAATGTATCGGAATACTTTTGATTGCCCCTGTAATCTAACAATAAATGCTACACACTTCATTTTCAATACCGAACATGCTATGGTAAACCTCAATAACATATATATATTACATGGCAATCCGACTGTATTTACGCAAGTTAGAGCGCGGACAGTCAGTCAGACAGACTGACGGACTGACAAACCGAATTCCAAAACACTTTTCAACTTTTTTGGAAAGTGTTAAAAATTAGAACACTCAGATTACACATTCTTGATATGAATTTTTTTTCATTGAAAGTGAAACGGTTTTATTAATCTTTTATCGATTCAGTCTTTTATTTCAAACGTATGTCTCACTATTTAAATTTAAAATAGAGATTTACTTTTCCGAATGAACAATTTATGATTAAAATAAAAAGAAGTAGAAAATTGTTATGTTTTTGTAATCCTGTTGTAAGACGACGTTTTCCAAACGTCTTCAAAAATTTTTCCTCAGCAAATTGTTATATTAAAAAAAAGGAACTTGCAAAGCAAATTAAAAAAATAAATTTATTTCCATATTGTTAAGACCGAGAAGGGACAGATATTAAAATTATTTTATTTAGTCAATGCTAGAATAATGTTGCATTTTTATATTAAATCTTGCTCAGTCTATTTAATCTTAAAAAATTAAATTTAAATTTGAAACATGATATTAAAGCAACTTTAAAACATTTCATTTAGAAATCTAAATAAATCTTCAACTTTTTAAATTATTTGAACTTCTCATGTTTCTTGTCTGTTAGAATTTGCTACAATAAAAATTTTGCATAATGCATGTAAAACTGAAAAAAAAGTTGAAGATTTATTTAGATTTCTAAATGAAATGTTTTAAAGTTGCTTTAATATCATGTTTCAAATTTAAATTTAATTTTTTAAGATTAAATAGACTGAGCAAGATTTAATATAAGAATGCAACGTTATTGTAGCATTGACTAAATAAAATAATTTTAATATCTGTCCCTTCTCGGGCTTAACAATATGGAAATAAATTTATTTTTTTAATTTGCTTTGCAAGTTCCTTTTTTTTAATATCTCAAGTTTTTTAATAACAATTTAATATGAAGCAGATAAGATTCAAACGAGGCAAGTATGTAAAAGACTGCACATATGAAAATGAGGATTGGTAATATGAAATATACAGTTCAAACATTGATTATTCTGTAAACAATTAAAATAATAAAAGTAATTTTTAACAAAAAAATATATATAACGGACTTTAACGGATTGTTTCTCATCTTCATAATGATAATAATAAACGAATCATGTTTATTTTTGCAAATAATTTTATTCCATCGTGTAAAATACATTTGCAACCACTTTGGAAAGAGACACTAGTAAGCGGTGTGTGAAAGCTATTATTAAAATCTTACGTTGTTTCATCACATAAGAAGCATAAAAATAATAATGAGCATATATGAAACAACTGTATTCTGATTTTGTTATAAAATGTGTAGTTATGGAGGATGAAATTTTCAGCAAAATATTTCTTTTTGTAGCTGAATAAATATTTTACCTTATATTGACAATTTCTTAATTTAACATTTCTGTAGAAACAAAATGTAAACATCTGCAAGATTTTTTACAAAACGTGTACGATCTGTTATTTTCATATCGTCACAAACAGTCCATTTATTGATCTCGTTTTCATTTAAATGCACCATTGTTATATAATGGCCTGAATCAATGAACTTTCCTTTATGCAAAATAGCAGATTTTGTTTTAAAGGTTATATATTATTTATTAAAACCTTTTGGTTTGAAAATCCTGTTATAGGGCACGAAATTTTAAAAGTTCTATTCTGACCCATAGAGACATTTGTTGAAGAAAATCTGGCTAGTTGCACAAACAAATATTTTTCACAAGAATTTAATCGAGTTTGACACATTTTAGTTCTGTTTTTGCAATGAACACATGCAATGTTTTCAGTCTGCCATCGTGTTTGGAGTTCATTGAAATCAACTGCATCTTCCCTATTATTAAAGTCATGTGGAAATCTCACAATAAATTCATTAAATGGTTCTGTACTAATACATATATCTCGATAACTTGGGCAATTACTACATTTCTCCCAAAAATCTTGCTTCAGTTGAAAAAGATCTATGGCATTGACATTTTCTTTTGACAAATTTTCCAGTAGGTAATCAAGAAATTCTAACGGGTCTTGATCAGTACCATCATGGAACTTTACATGAAGTGTTTTTCTCACTTCAAGTGTATCTACGGTTTCAATCTGTGGATTTTGCAAAGTAGTGAATATTTGTTTCAAAGTTTTTGTTGTAGGACCAGGATCAATAACTCTTTCCTGAATTTTTTAACAAATTCTGTGATACAGAGAGTTTGCAACATAGCATTTGCGTAACACGAACGATCTGTATTTGTAAAGCCTTTAAAGACAAAGTAATTTAAATCAGTAATATGGTTTTTATTATTTTTTTCACTAACAATTACTGATATGTCAGATGAAACAACCATTTTACTCTCAGAGTATTTTCTGGAACATGCAGCTAATTGTGGCAAATCAGTTCACTACAATTACCACAAATATAATCAGTGTTACACTGAGAAACATGAATATCAGCATACAAAGGATTAATTTCTTTTAACTTTCTCAGTGCTTTCATTATCTTTTCAAGCCTAACAATTGATTGCCAAACTATTTTATTTTCAGTTGGTTGGCCATTAACTAATATATGAAGTTCATGATTATCTGGTAAACCTCGAGGAATCATGTCAATATTATTTCGCAGAGGCAAATGTAAATAAATAATTTTACCTTTAATTGCCTTTGTTAAGCCAGAATGGTTTAAAGTCTTTAGCTTGGTTCCTAGTCTAACTACCACTTGAAATGCTTTACACTTCTGAATAAGTATTTTTTCAAACATATTCAAATTTTTAATTTCATCAGGTATTGGATGCACTTGTAATCCATTGAGGAAGGATCGCTCAGGAATTTTACCTGATATAATTCTCTTGTAGCAGTAATCACAAATATTTAATTCCTCAAACAGTTCTATATCAGAGCCTGGTTTTTGCAAAAGCCAAGCTGTTCTTAATATATTGAATGCAATATTTTGTGTATTTTCTAAGTCATGCTTGGAAACCAGTTTAGACACTGGTGTAAGTTTCCTTTTTTGGTACAATTTTTCACAGGAATCGCAAAGGTGTGTCATGAAATTCATGCATTTCTCGAAAACAGTGTGCCAAGGGCTTTTCAAATTGTTCTAACAATTCAGCTTCTTTCCAAATAGGTCTTATGACAGATGTATTTGAATTTGTTTCACAATTGTCTTTCTTTTTTCTTTTTCTATGAGACCTCCCAATTCTTCGACTACCACTTTTAAATCAATAAAATCGGCGTTTAGAATGGCTTTATCAATTAAATTGTATGCATCATAAAGTTTTTTTATTTCATACACATGTCTAAGAAGAGTTCTCAAGCCACTATAGTGAGGTAACAATCCAGTCATGACTCTCAAAATGCTTTTACATTTGCAATTGTCTAAGCAATGAACTGCATGACCCAACTTAACAGCACACATTTGATCTTCTTTTATGTAATACGATTTATACTCACAACAATCTATGTTTGAAAATAATTCCTTTGTAGAACTGTCCTGAGAAGAAGCAAATATATGAAGAATATGCAATAACCTTCGAACTGAATTCTCTCGAATGTTACAGAGAGGTCCACATTTCCACATTAGAGTTTTGGGATGATGACCATCAATGTTTTTCTCGAATTGTAAATCACCTAAAGGAATATGTTCTATTTTAGAATTGGAATGACTACTATAATTATGATCTAAATGTATGTGAACTAATGGGTGATATGCTATTTCCCAAAAATACGGTTCTGCATTGGAGTTGTGAATTCTTTCGCCACCAATTATTTCACATAAATTTTCTGCAGTGATATTTTGAGTTGATTTTGATAACATCTGTTGACATTTGTTTGAAAAATTTTTTGAAGCCGATAAACTCTTTGCATACAAAACATTTTTAGTATGAATAGCTTTACGCGCAAGTAATTGAGCTTTTATTTGAGTTTTTACAAATTGAATATTTGTTCTGCTTTGCTGAGCTATGTTAGATTTATAACTCTTTAGCAGATTTTTCACTAAAGCAAGCTGTCAATATCTTGAAGGATTAATTTTCTTAGAGGTGAGAATCCTATTATGATTTGAGTTTTTTTTTTGTTCCAGTATTTTAGCTTATATTTATTAGCCTTTGATTTATTTCACAAACAATATGAAGTATTACGCTTCTGTATCTGGCTTTTACATTTTTTATAGTATGCGGCTCTTTTATTTTTGATAATTTCACGATTTCCTCGATAATATCGTGAATATTTATTTGATGTATCACTTAACGGTTCCGACAGAGATACTCTTTGTATAGGGTTAGGATACTCTTCAGTTGGGCCATTTAAATCAATGAAATGCCGAGAGCAAACATACCAGTCTCTAGTCACCGTTTCTGTATTTGTTATACCACAAGCAGAAAGCCAATCGTTACATTTACTCAAGTTTTTCTGTGGTTTAGGAAATGGGAAAAACAAAACTCCCAGCATATAATCTTTGTAAAAGCATCGTGCATCACTCTTGCAATCAGAAAATTTGCATTTTTTCACCATGTTGAATTTTAGTAATCATCGATTAAGAGAGAAATTTAAAAAACGCATTTCGTAACATCACAGGATCACTAGATAAGTAAATATCCAACATTCATCCAATTTTGATAAAGACAGTAACATCTAAATTAAAGTCCAAATACCTTTTAAAGTGATAAAAACTTAACACGGAATATTTAAAATACCTTTTTAATGTAGATCGTTCACAACTATTGGTGACATCTTCGGATCTTAAAGATAAATACAATATTCTCGCATATTTTTGAAATAGTAAACATATACCACGAGATCGCATGTCCAAGGCTAGCAGGTGCTTAAATTGGCCAAAACTGGGAAACGTGAAAAATTATTATTTGTTTTTATTTTTATTGCTTCTTCAAGCTATCGATCATCGCGTGCCAAATTTTAGCTAAATATTTTAAATATTCCGTGTTATGTTTTTATCACTTTAAGCAGTATTTGGACTTTAATTTAAAGACTCCACGTTTACTACATTTAGAGTTTTTTGATTGGGGGATTTATTTTTTTACAGAATTAGGTGTTTTGAAGAAAATTTGTGGAAGCGCGTACAAAAAGTGGGAAAAACTCTAGTAAATTAACTCGTTCAATGGGATTTCCTGTGTTAAATTAACATTAGGATGTCACACTAGAAATAAATAAGCCTTGCGCTACCGCGCAAGGCTTAATTAATAGCACGAAAAATAGCTATATCTGTTAAATTTCAGTAAATGCCATATTTGTTGAATTTCAGTAAACATACATTTTTATAATTTGGATGGCTACTTTACATTTTTAAAAGTAAAAGTAAACAAGAACGAAAAATCGTTAGTCAAGCTTAGATTATGTAACACTTTACAACACTTCCAAAATAAGTTCACATATCTTTACAGTTTAACCCCTTGAAGGGCACCGGTATATTATATATACCACTTAATTTTAATCCCAAAATGCCACAATGACATCAGAAATTTATAATCAAATTTTGAATGTATAAGGTACATGAGAAAAATATTTTACTTGTTTTAAAATAAATTCGTTCATGAATCCTGGTATCAATCAGTCATTTGAATATTTTATCTGCAAGAGTACTTTGCCCCTGAAGGGGTTAATAAGATGAAAGATGATATCTAAGTAAACAATTTGGAAAATGCATAACGTAGTTAAAAACCCAATTTCAGGAATTACCAACAATATTCAGAAAATATCCGAATTATTTTGTGCAGCCCTTTATAAGATCTATAGATTTGTATATACACTACATAGAATGCTAAATTTTAGTTCTGTTGGGAAAAGCGTAGCACAGATTAAAATTCCTCTAATGTTAATTTCCGTGAATAAACGGAAATGTACTGGAGGACTTTTCTGCTGCGCTGTATATGATCTATAGAATTTATACACACCAAGTATTAGACAAAAAATGAGTTAAATTTAAAAACGCGTTCAATAACTGAAAACGCACTTCCAGCAATTAAAGTTAACGTACAGTACCGAATTCTTCTGTATGTCCCTGTAAATAATCGATGACTGCTATACACAAAATATTCTATAGTAAACCTCTTGTAATGTACCTTGGTTCTATGCTATATCAATTTCAATATGTTTGAAAGAGTGAAACATTATTAAAATAAACCCCAAACGAGTTTTCTCCATAGATATTAATATAATGCAATTCCTCTTGAGTGTCCCTGTAAAGGAACTATAAGCGCTACGCACACCATATTCTGTAGTAATCCTCTTGTAGTGCACCTCAGTGATATATATAAGTTTCAATATGTTTGAAATTTTGTAACAGCCTTAAAATAAACCCCGAATGATTTTTTCCCATAGACCATAATGCATTGGAATGCTTTTGAGTGTCCCTGTAAAATCCATTTTTAATACCCAACATGCCATAGTAAACCTCAAAAATATATATCAATTGCGTGACAATCCGAATGTATTTACGTGAGTTAGAGTCTGAGAGACAGGTAGACAGACAGACAATCAGAATTCATAAACACTTTTCAACTATGTTGGAAAGTGTTAAAAAACTAATAATGTTTTTAAGAAAAAAGATTTTTTTAAAGTACTATTTACTTCTAGAATTATATGTTGAAAATGTTATCTCCATGAACGAAAAAATCCTGAAAATAATCAAGATATCAATATACGCTGCGTTCCAAAAAAGATTAAAACGCGGTTTAGTTTTTTACCTTTTGAAGATAAGTAGGTAATGGAAATTGCAAAAGTAATCTAAATAAGTTAGGAAAAATGATTACATTGATGAAAATGATCTTTCACTTTTATAATAAAAGATGCATTTTTACAAATTTTTAGCAACCGTCTAGTAAGAATTTGTCAGACAGAATTTTTTTTCTTTTGGTCTAACAATTTTATTGCAAACATGTTACTTTAAAATATACTGAATTATAATAGGAAAGAAGCTAACTTATAGAATGTTATTTGTACTATTTAAAATAATATTTCTAATAATAAAAAAACAGGGTATTAATCTAAAAATATTGCGTCAGAAGTACATAAAAATAAAGCATCATACAAAAAATAAGAAATTCACAAAGCATTCTCAAAGTACTTTCGTTTAAATATAACGAACATTGAAAAATTACAATCTGATATTAAGAGATTTACATTATAATCTTTTACTACGCAATGATGCATATATAAAAATTTAAGTTTTAATAAATAAATTCAGTTCCAAGCAATCATTATACTTAGATAAAAACATTCGCCTTATGAACCAGTGAAGCATTTGCAAATAAATCAGAAGTGCTTACGATGGTCATCATGTCATCGTTTACCTCCCATCGAAGGTGGTCAATCGATTTGAATTGGTGCGTAGATGTTTAACCCTACAGTGCATAGTGTAGCCAATTGGCAACACTTTCTATTAAACTTTTAATAAATATTAATGAAGTTCTTTGCAACCACTATATTTATATAGAAATGTTAATCCTGTAAACATAACATAAATATGCTACTAAATGAAGTTAAAAATCTATCTTAAGATTTCTGGTGTCGATTCTTAATATAAGTTTTAAAAAACACAATTCTAAAAGAAAAATTCATGCATTGTATGGTTAACAGGTTGGAATTTGTAACAAATTCCAAAGCATTGAATTGCTAGAATGCGTCAAGCAAACTCAGGGTAAGGTAGGAAAAAAAGGATCCAGAGCCATACATTTTTTATATATAAATTAAATGCAATAAAACTATAAAAATTAGAATAATTACAATAAAAATTAAGATGTGCGCAATAAGTTCGTTAAAACTTTAAAAAAATCATTAAAGAAGCAAACGATGCTAATAAATTTGCTGAATCATCTATCGGCACAATTTGTTACTAAAATTTGGAGGTTTCTGTATCAGATTTTTACAGGTTTTTTAATACGCATACCACTGGTTTCATGCTTCTATCTATCACCGTTTCCGAGTTATTTATTTTCAAAGTTAGGGGTCCTTCGTGAAACACCATTATGCCCAAAATGCTAAATGGGAATGGTTCAAAATACACGTTTTTTTCCCTGTATAGCGATCGAGCCTTGGAATGAGTATCTTTACTTCACATGACAAGTATCCTTTATAAAAAAATAGACAAAAACTTAAATCCGTATATTTAAGTATACTATCGTGATTTCAACTGGCGTGTCCCCTTAAATCTTGTTATATTATTTAAAAAAATATTTTATCAAATACCCGAATATAAATTAGCATACTGTGGCCATCACAAAACAATCTTCTATTGCATTCTAATATATTGAATTACTAGCAGAAGTGGAAATCGTGAAATACCCAGCATAAAAGTGCTACTTATTGTGTGGTACATACACAAAACTAATAAGCACCATTTATGTCAAGGTCTAATACAAAAATAAAAATTGATGAAATTACGTGCAGTTCTTCAGATCTACAGTTTTTGAGATGCAGTTCTTGATGCGGTTCTTGAGATCATACAGTTCTACACTTAAAAATATGTCTACTTATTACTTAGGCTAGATTTTAGCTATTGGGGAAATCGTGAAAAACACAGCATAAATGTATTCCCTGCTGAATGATATACATCCAAAAGAAACAAGCATATACTTATGTGACGGTCTAACAGAATATGAAGTCTTCCGAGCTTTGGTTTTTGAGATATAGCTATCCCAAAAATCTAGAAAACACAGCATTACAGATCTACCTCTTGTATTTGATAAATTTTAAATAAAAAAAACCTGAGAAGTAAAAACCGAATAGTGCATGACTGAGATAGACTAATGTACTATATTTTAATATGTATATTTGAATTTATATATAAAAATATAATATTTACTTAATTGCGCCGATTTGATACTTACCTCGTCGCTGGTTTTATAAAACCATCTATTCTGCTATCTTCTGCAGCAGATCCTGTTTTAATTCCCAAAGCTGCTTCTGTAATATAGTATACATGTTATATAAAGATTTATTTCCTTCGTATCCTACCATTTTATTCGCATTAATATTTTAAAATTAATCTAACTTCTGTCATAGTCAGTATTTCCTTAATTCTTAATAATATCTATTCCTATTTAAAGTCCTTTAAAAGTAAAGATCCGTATATTAATAATTATTTTATTCCAAATCTTAATCTAAAATTTAAGTTCATTCGTAGCTTTTATCAGTTCCCCAATCTATAAAATTCTGAGACGCGTTCTCATTTCGAATGTTTTTTAAAAGCCATTTTCTTTTTATTATTATTATTATTGCTCTGCTTTTTTCGCGCGCTTGGGATTTTAACTTCAAAATTTATCCGCGACCAGATTCGGAATTCTTTACTGTCTTAGCTTCTCCTTAGCGCCTCATTCGCTGGGCTGGAGCTAGCTTATCACTCATTGGGTTGTGCGCTCGTGACGTAATTTCTGTATATCTCCGCGGAGAGAACAAAACTCGCCCGCACCGGTCGGAGCACTGGATTTTTTATGTTTTCGGAAGCATAAACAAATATGTATCGGTGTTTTTATGTCCGTAGAATATTCAACTGGCCCAGTAACATCTTAATTCAATGAAGTGAAGCAACGTTAGCCCGAGTGCTATAAGTTTTAGACCATTGGGAATTGTTTCTGTGTTGTTCGTCTTCTAATAGAATTATTTGTCTGGAGATTGGCTGGATTTATTGGAAAACTTTGGTGGACTCATTTCATTGCCTTCTACTTCGCCATACTCGCTAATATCGACTACAACTTGCTATATCGTTGAAGGACTGCCATCTTTTCATCGAATATTATTCATCGTAATATCTCAATCTCGTCAAAATGCTACATACATATTTCATGTAAAGACAGAGAGGTAGTTTAGTTGTGCTGTAATTTCCGGCGTATAAGCCGCGGCTCAAATAAATCTCTTTCAGACCAGAAATTTTATTTTATAAAAAGTAACTTCTATCTAACTTGATGTTATTTTACTTTTTTTTTAGAAAATAAAATTTCTGGTTTGAAACAGACTTATTTGAGCCGCGTCTTATACGCAGGAAATGACGGCAATGAAAATGTGTTTCATTTCAACCCACTTAACACGTTGACGGACAATTGCGGTTATAGCCGCAAAGCGAAGTTCACTATGTGGCGTGATGGCTATAGCCGTCCAAAACGAAACTGTCGTTTTTAGACACTACGGCTATAGCAGCAAAAATGTGCATTTACCGGCGTACAAGTAGAAGCGCAGTGTCATGTTTTGGAAAAAAATTTTTAGGTTGAAGTTCGTTTTCCACCTGTTATACGAGTTGCAGCTTCAGTATGCACGTGCAGGGTGGGTAGTGGTCAGGGAAAAATACAGTAAAAAAATGAAAAATACCAGTATATTCTTATAGAAAAATTCAAATTGATTATTTGATCGAATAATCAACATAATTTTTTCTATAAGAATATACTAGTGTTCATCACTTTTTTGACTGTATTTTTCTCTGACCACTAGCCACCCTGACGTGGTTGTGAAGGGAGTAGTGCAACCTAATTAAAGGTGCTGAATTAATCAAAATTAAGTTTATTTAAGCAGAAAGAATAAAACTATACTTCTAATATTCTAAAAATTACAAAAACATATAGTGTCAATTTTCGAACTTCACTTGTTCCTACTGTCCGTCAATGTGTTAAAATAAATAAAAAGTGAATTGAGAATAAACACACACACACACACATTCACACACGGACACAAACAATAAATATAAACAAATTTAGAAAAAAAAATATCTAAAGCACTTACAACTTCATCAGAGAAACTCGTCAATGGATCAAAGAAATATATCATGTTTCTAGAAAGTGCCAGAACATAAGGCAGTTAAAGTGCCAGAACATAAGGCAGTAAAAGTACATAAGGCAGTTAAAGTGCTAGAACATGAGGCACTGATATAGTGCGTAAGGCAGTTAAAGTGCCAGAACATAAGGCAGTAAAAGTGCATAAGGCAGTTAAAGTGCCAGAACATAAGGCAGTAAAAGTGCATAAGGCAGTTAAAATGCCAGAATATAAGGCAGTAGTAAAAGTGCGTAAGGCAGTTAAAGTGCTAGAACAAAAAGCAGTAAAAGTGCGTAAGGCAGTTAAAGTGCTCAAGATCTTACCAATTGCAATAAACTATAAATCAAACAGAAATACACAGACAAGCATAACATCGGCAAGGGTTGCTAGTTTCGCCTCACTTGTGTTCAGAAATTCCTAGTTCATATCGGAAATTTCGAAAGAATAACGTTTAGTTTAAGCAATCATGCAACGTGTGCAATTATATAAAGCAAAAAATACTGTTCTAAATTTCTGGTATAAATTCAGAATTTCTGAATAAAAAAGTCTCCAAACTTATTAAATCGAACTGTGTTTTCTATTTTGTCAATAAAGACAGAGGAGTTTTCAGAAATTGCGGTCAAAGCTGAAGATCTAAACTTAATTTCTGAAAGCGACAGCCCGACAAAGATCGCATGTGACAAACAACAATTATTAATTACTCAAGATGTTACACATTTATCAAAAAAAGGAAAACGCTATAAGATTTCAAATCATTTCAAGAGTCATACTGCACATTTAATAGTTGTACGTTTAAAAATTGGTCCATGAATGTGTCAGAAATTTTTATGTTGTGGAGCGGAGGAAAATGGTTTTGAGAACCACCTTAATTTATAAATGTGCCATGTTGGATTTCTCGTGACGTCTTATACTCGTATGTTTCTCACGATTCTAACGACACCTCATTTGTCTATACTGATTCTTCTAGTTCTGTCTATAGCATCTAGGCATACCTATACAGTCAAATCATGTTAGTACGTCACTTTCGGGTCCACTTAAAAATGACTTCTTAAGCGGAATTTATATTAAATATAAAATGAAATTCCGAATGTTTATGTAATAAATATACCTATACATAAATTGCATTATAAATTATGTAAATTGTTAGAAAAATAATTAAAATTCGTAAAATGGATGACAAATTAACCCTTAATTGCATAGTGATGTAAATTTCCATCACTTTTTATTTAACTTTTAATAAATAAATCAACTTCTTCGCCACCACTATATTTATATAGAAATATTAATCCAGTAAATTTCCTGTGACTTTGAACACATTTGAGCCGAGGAGCCCGTGGCCAGATGCCACACATACCCAGAACATAGCAATGTAGAAATAAAATGGCAGTGATTTCAAACTTGAACTATGTTGCTGAACAAAGTTAAAAATCTATCTTAGAATTTCTGGTGTGTAATATTTAATATATGTATAAAAAAACACAATTGTAAAAGAAAAACTCATGCAAAGAAGGATTAATGTAAGTAAAGTAAGTAAATATTTTACGTAGTATTTAATTGTACAATTCAATGCGTATCCATTTGTTACTGGCTACCAAAATAAAACATCTTTTTTATTTCTGGTTCATGGCAACGTTCTGAAATTAATTTTTATCTCTAAATAAGGAACATAGCATATTATATTCGATATGTCTAGTAGCATTTAAAGGCGAAATATAGATTCTTAGTTCATCAATGTATTCTAAGGCCTTTTTTCTTTTTAACATTCGGTTTGAGAAGTTCCTCTTCTTCAGCATCGCTGTCAGATTCAACTACTGGCCCGCTCTTCACTTCCAAAACATTAGCTACAATATCAGTTATTATTGCGTTCATAGTAATTGTTGATATGGAACATAATCATTGTAAGGAAAATTCTGCATTCTGGAATGTTATTAAACTTAAACTAACAGCCTTGTACAACAAAACTAAGTGATTTCGCTGATAACATTGACAAAACAATATACTCTAAAAACGAAATTTTAAAAACTGAGCAAAAAAACCTCTCAAATCTGACTATATCACGTAGTCAAAAAAGCTCCGAATCAAAATTATTTATGTTTGAAACATGTATATACTCATTCCTGAAAACATGCACACACTCAAGAATAAAACATAATGTGCTCATATTTGAGTATGTCATATTTGCATGTTTCAAAAATGAGTATAAACTATTTCATTGTGCTCATTTATGTTTATTTCCATGTTTCAAAAATGAGTTTGAACTGATTCTAATCATTTTTTAGTACGTTCATGTTTCAAAAATGAGTATGAACCGACCTCTATGTGCTCAGTTTTGAGTAAATCCATGTTTCAATGTTCAACGTATTTCTGGTATTTCAGAATTGAAAGCATTGGTTCGTCATATTTGAAACAAAAAGTTTCATAACAAATAAATGAAAACATCGATTTATTCAGATTTGAAACTTGAAAGTATCATTTTTCTCAGTGTAGGATCAAATTTGCCTATCACACTCTTAAAAGTGACGTTTTAAGCGGAGTGGTTAAAACAACAGCGATGCAATAAACGGAGTAGATACATTTTTAAAGTCGAGAGACTGGTCGAGACTACTGAAATATGACGTAATATGTGGAATAACGTTTTATCCAGGTAAGTTACTAACGACGTTTAACTATATATCTAAACGCATGCATACAAATAAATTATACACTGAGTGATAACAGTAAAAGACTCTTTCTGGATCCCCCTGGTGAGTAAAAAACAATTAAAATTGAAATATGTTTTCTTACCAAAGAATAGCATCAGTGTTCTAGTTTTTATTATTTTCCCCAAATCCTTTGTGGTATGGTTTTCCAGCTGTCGTAATTCCTGCACAAGATACGTGGCATGCTCATTCATAGTTGCTACATAATTTTTCATCATGCTGGGGTAAAATGCTGGGCTTGATAATTTCCTCTGTCGCTTCGCTCTCTTTCCACTACTGAAAATGGAAAATTAAAATGTTTTTTTTTTTTTTTTTTTTTTTTTTTTTTTTATACAAGGACGTAAATATACAAAATTTGAAAATAATTATTTTTTAACATGTTAGCTACTAGCTCAAAATATAAGAAGCTTCGTTAGTAAAAATTATCATTTAATATCTACACGTAAATAAAAAGGCAAATGTTTCTTAATCTTGATGTTATCTTTCTTGAGGTTTACGAAAATATAATTTAACCTCTTTCGAGTTACCAAAAATTCCAAAAAGCATTCCTTTATCTTCATAAACTTCAGAAACCAATAGGTTTCCGAGACTTAAAGAAACATTTCTGAAACAACAGTTTCTTTTGTTGCCCGAAACTTTCGGAAAATGTTCCGAGTAGTTTTAATAATATATTAATGAGTTTTTTTTATTCGCTGGATTTTGATTACATCATATTTGAGAGTGTTAGATATTTATTCTTCGAGCTTTGAAATTTGAAGTTAAACTCTTTATAAAGGGTGATTACAAATAAATATCTCAACTTTGAAGGGCTATATCTTCTGAACAATAAAAGGTAGTGTTCAATTTCACACATCGAAGTGAGTGAGAAGTTATGAAGTTTCATAAATGATAAAGGTTCGTTTTTTTGGCGGACGATGGCGCAACGAGCGGTGGGTTGAAAGTGAACAGGCATGTGTCGTTGCGAGTTAATCCAACAGAATGGTGCACCACCCCATTGGCACCATTCTCATCGAGAGTTTTTGAACGAGCAACTGCCGCAACGGTGAATTCGTCGCAGAACAGATGCGATTGTTTTCTTTGGGGATACATAAAAGATGAAGTGTTTTTTCCGACTCTACCAGCTGATACTGCTGAAATGAAAACGAGGATAACTGCAACTATTGCATCTGTAACACTAAATATGCTGAAAACCGTGTGGGACGAATTTTCCCACAGAATGGATGTCGTTCGTGTCTCTGGTAGTGGTCACATTGAACATTTTTTAATTTTTGCTATTAGGAATTTCCCAATTTTTTTATGTCTTTTTCACAAATGCGTGTATCTTCTATAATTTTGCTAATAAAGCCCTTCAAAGTGTGGATATTCATTTCTAATCAACCTGTACAGTGTTACCTTGGCTTACCAAAACCTTGACTAACGAATGTTTCGTTTAAAGAACATGCTTTTGGCGGTTTCTCTGACTCAGCTAACTAATATGGATTCGATTAATGAATACGTCATGAGATTACTCTCATAGAGAAAAGATTGGGGTGGAGAGAGCTTTGGTAAACCTAAAGTTAATCATGTGACTATTATAGTCACGTGATATGTTCTTTTCTTTTCTTTGATGATTTTCTTTGACGAATCGAAATTAGGATATTTCGCATCTGATTTTATCGCCAAGGGCTACCAGGCGTTTTCTAAAGTCAAGAAGCAAATTACAGTATCGTTAAATTAAAGTGAGAAATTTCTTTTACTATTTTGAAACATATTTTAAGTTGTTTTCTTTGACATCGTTTATATTTTCCCTCTAGTCATTTGGTGTATTTTAAATTTATTTTGTAATAAAGGGTGCTTTGAAATTGTTTTCACTTGAGCATGCCGTTTATAAATCATGAAATGCGTAAATGGTATAAACATTTTTATTATTGTGCAGTAACTTTTTTCCCCTGAATTCTACAAAAAGGGGCTTTTTTTAACCTTTATATATTAAAGATTACATCTATTACAGCTAGGGCAGTTATCAACATATACAGGGTGTTCCGTTAAAGGGGTCCAATATTAATAGGGGTAATAGAGGAGATCACACGGAGCATAAATCAGTATATAATGCCTAGCCGGATCTCAATAATTTTCAAGTTACAGCAAATAGAATGAAAAATCGGAAATTTGTAAAAAAACCCTCATTGCTAAACTATCGATAATGCTACATAAAAACGAAGCACATATTTAGAAAGAGCAGAAAAAATCCTACGAAATGACATAAGTTGTTTTAGAATATTGAGAATTAATGGCGAGTTAGAAGCTCTGAAACAGTGAAAAAATACAAAATCAAATATTTAGCAAAATAGTTAATCGTTAATTCCAAAAATGCAACTCTACCTACATCAAGGAAAATGTTATAAAATTTGGTCCATTCCGAAAGCTTTCGAAGAAGCTGACAATAAACCATATCAGTTTAATTGTATGGGAGAAATCAAGCAGTTCCCTAGTTACAATTCTGTACTGTTGCACGCTCGGAAAGAGCGAAACTCCACCCATGACGATTGTAAACACACCGTTTTAATATCTTTCAATTATACATTTCTGATCAACCTCTATCAATACCCTTTCATTATTCAGTCTGGTCCGAATTTTCACCACCAGTTTAATTTTAAGGAATTTAACTTAAGCTTTATATCAATAAAAGACCACTTTAAAATGTAGACTATTATTGTAAAGTTATTTTGGTTCATTCAACTCTTGAATAATTAAAAATGTTGCATCTCAGAAGAAGCATGATCGAAAATGTATAGTTGAGAGTAATTAAAAGGGCGGTGTTTCCAATCGTGATGGGCGGAGTTTAACCTTTGCTAGTGTCAAAGAAAGCGGAGTTGTAACTAAGAAACTGATTAATTTCTCTCACACAATTAAACCGATATGGTTCATTGTAAGCTTTTTCGAAAGTTTTCGGAATGGACCAAATTTTACTACATTTTCCTTGTTGTAGCTAGAGTTGTCTTTTTGGAATTAACGATTAACTATTTTGATGTATATTGGATTTCGTACTTTTTTCACTGTTTCAGGGCTTGTAACTCGTCAATAAATATTGCTATTTTAATACAATTGATGTCATTTTGTAGGTTTTTTTTCTGCTCTTTCTAAATATGTGCTTCGTTTTTATGTAGCATTATCGATAGTTTAGCAATGAGGGTTCTTTTACAATTTTCCGAATTTTCATTGTATTTGCTGTAACTTGAAAACTATTGAGATCCGACCAGGCTTTATATACTGATTTATGCTCCATGCGATCTCCTCTATTACCCCTATTAATATTGGACCCCTTTAACGGAACACCCTGTATATTGGCAGATATAACTTGGGAAACCGTATTGTAAAAAATGATTAAATAATGGAATCTAGCAGTTGATTAACTGATAGAAAATTGAATTAATGCGCAACGCTGGCTAGAAAACAAAATTGTATTTATATTTCTCACGTTTTTAAATGAAGCTTATATTGTCAGGAGTATTATGTATAAGTAAATAACGAACATTTATTTTCGACAAATTAGTCCATCATTTATGTAAAGTTTTTGCATTTCGCGTGCAGAATCTGGATATTGACAATTTTTAGGGTTTCGTTCATCTCAAGAAACCCTATTACTCCCGCTACATTGTCTGTCTGTCACAGAGCCGGTTCTCAGAAACTATATAACTTACAAGCATGAAATGTTGTGTACTTATAGCTGAATATGTACTGTGAAGCGCAAAATCATAAAATTTGAAAAAAAAAATCGTATTATTTTAATATAGAGAGATAAAAAACCAAAAATCTAACAGCCTTTTTCTATTAAATTTAAACATTTTTCGTTATAGCAGTTGCCAACAATTAAAAATCCACAATAAAATTCTTTCTAGAATAAATAATTTTCTATTGAAAGATTTCCACGTGAAAAATGACAATGAAATAAAAAGTTTTCACCAGTTGAAAAAAAAGATTAATATGACGTCATAGACGCATTGCCAGTGGTAATAAAACGGAAATTTTCAAACATTTCTAAATAATACAAGGGAGTATGAGTATGTGTAAATACAGAAAGCAATTTAATATGGCGTCATTAGAGAATTAAAAAGAAAATTAATCTGACGTCATATTGGAAATTTATTGCGGACTTTTTCAAATGTTTGAGAATAATACAAAGAGAGTAACAATATGAGTAATAGAGAAAGCAAATAGATATGATGTCAGCAAGTGATTATAACGTCATATGAGTTTGAGGAACGTACTGAATCATGATAAAAAACCCGATTATGGAAATATTGGCATATTTTAAAATTTTGAAGATAAACATCACAGACGACTGCATCACCTCATCGAGTTCACGGTTAAAATTCCAGAATTAGTTAAACCTCTATTTGCATATTAAAACGCAATCGGTCTGCCAAGTCATATCTTGGTGGAAAACCCGATTTTAGCGGTTGACTCGTAGGTTTACCATTGTGTTTTCCTGCACTCAGTTCTCCATGTTTTCATACTTTTGGGTGCAGGAAAACACAATAGTAAACCTACGAGTCGCCGCTAAAATCGGGTTTTCACGTGTTTTCCACCAAGATATGACTTGGCAGACCGATTGCGTTTTAATATGCGATACGAGTTTTAACTAATTCTGTAATTTCAGCCGTGAACTCGATGGGGTGATTGTCTGTGCTGCCGCCTGCCGGTCTATTTGATTTTACAATAAAAATATCGTCTGTGTATCTTCTCCAAAATTGTAGCCTTGAACCTGTTATAAAGTTTAATTTATTCTTTAATAGCAACCCGCTCCTGCTTCGTACGGGTGCCATAATGCATTAAAGATACTTCTAAATACATTTATCTCTGAATTTCAAACTCAACATAATTTTTAATTTGCACAGATAAAAAATTACACATTACATTTGATTTTTTTTTTGTACTCTATCAAAAAAGAACACCGTCGACGTCATGCATAAAAATTCACGTGGGAATGCAAAAAAAAATTGTTATTACCTTCTAAATATCCCATTATTTCCTAGGGAGTCAAAGAATTTGTAAATCCATGGTTTATCAATCAAACTTGGTTCATTTGCAAAGAACTGAAATTATAAACAATCTTTAGTATCATCATATAAACTACGAAACAGAAATGAAACTTGTTTTTAGATAATTACTAGTGTAAATGCTCGTCCAAGGACGGTGGATAAAAATCATGATTTTCACTTAAAATTTGAAATAATTGATAAAAGTATCCATATACTATTCATCGACCATAAGAAAAACTGACCTGAAAAGGGGCATGACCTTTAGCTCTGATTAATTAATCTGATTAATTAATGGACCTTTGGGGTTTTAATAACACATTTATATAAAAATAAATTTTTATGTAGAAATAGACTTTAGAAAAATAATATACAATCTGCAGATTATACAGACTTTTAATATTTTCTTCTAAGAATTTATTTATATATGGTTTCTTCTTTCCCTTTCCATAATCGTGCTGTCTGTTTCTTTTTCACAATCGCGGATCCTGTCCCTGTTATAAAGTGACATACCTAATCGGTCCTTTAAAAGTAATAAAATACGATATGTTTATATCACATCATCTAATCTATAATTTATTTTTTTAAGCTATCGTTAACATGTTATCAAGATATACAATCAAAATGAATAGCGCCATCTTTCGACTAAATGACAGAACAACATGCTTCAGGACTGCCAAGAGTTAGCTTGGGTGGAATCTAAAATGTAATTAATTTCAGACTAGGCGGTCTGAAATTATTTTGAATTAGAAAGTTAGGTTTTGAAGATTTTTTTCTTTTCATTTTATTTTTAACAGTTAAAAATGAATCGTTGGTATGTTTCTTATTCTCATTGTAACTCGAGTCAGATCATGCTGGAACTTATTACCTAATATTAATATACTTATATAATACGCAAGTGTTGTAATGATTCCAGGCAGGACCATCCATCTAACCAAAAATGTACAAGTTCCAACAATGTGCCAACATCTTACATGTAAAGAAACAACAGAGCTATATAGTGACTCAATCATTTTCGAGATTCATTGATAAAAATTAAAAAACTTCCATTGTTGCAGATAAAAAGAGAAATAAAGAAAAATATTTAGACACTAGCCTTTTTGGACGTGGCTTTTATTTTAAAAATAAATTTCCTTAAAAATATTTATGCGCATGTACTTCATTTTTATAAGCGAATAAAAATTGATATTTATTGTGACGTTACGAGAATATTATCCATTGGGATTATATTATCTTTCTGTTAATTGATGCCATTTTGTTTCATTACAATTAAATAGAAAATGTATTTTTATTTAATTACATGTTGGTGAAGCCTAAAAGTACAAGAGAAAAGTTTACGCTGGTGAAAAGAACGTTATGCTTAGATTGAAATTTATTTTTATGTTTCAAAAACTAAACAGAAAAATTTATATGATTGTGTCAACATGACGTAATTTTCAGATGTTTCTTTTCTTAATTATTAAGATTATGGATTTGAATAGGAGTTTTTATTGATTACTTAAGCAATCAGAGATGAAACAACGACACTGTGCGCATGAGACCGTATGATCTCACTGTGAGCAAAATGGACGTCACGCATGAGACAATATGGAGTCGTGGGGCAGTCAACGTGTTAAAATACATTGTTCTAGTTTAGAAAAGAGTTTGCATAAATTGCAGTAATTTGCGGATCGAGAGTTATTATTTTCTCTGTGCAATTTTTCCCATTTAATGCTTACTGTTGAATCGCTTTCATTGCATCTCGTGAATTTTGTTACTGACTTTGTGTGCGGGTGTAGTTAAGTAATAGGACATGGACGGAGAACCCGCGTTGTAGGAAAATTGCCACGAGTTCTTCGGAGAATTGTTTTTCTACTTACTTAATTGAAAAATTCTAAGATTAAACAAGGCCAAGAACATTATTCAAGAAAAATGGGGGCAGTTGGTATGCGTGAACGCCGTCTCTGTTGTAAAAAAAAACATATATTTCCCTTAAAATCCAGCTGCTAATATTTATTATCTTCGAATCCCAGTAGACAGCATAATGTATGAAAGGAAAATAAACATTAATAGAAGAAACACGTAGTTGCCGTAACGGTGCCTGCCAGCTGATGGCATGATGTAACCAGTGGCGGCTCATCAGGGGGTCCACACTAGTGGATTATGATTTCGTTTTCTCAGGCACTCTATCTGTCTCTCTGTCTGCCTTCTATCTGCCGTCTGCCGTCTGATCTGTTCCTGCTTGTTGTAACTCTCGTAAATATACTCGGATTACAGTGTTATTATTATACGTTATTGAAGTCTATTATAGCTTTTTCGCTATTTGAAAAGAAGTGTGTAGAATTTATAGATTGTTTACAGGGACACTCAAAAGAATTCCATTACATTATAGTCTTCGAATAAAAAATCGTTTTCATTGTATTTTAATAATGTTACACTATTTCAAGCATAACGAACTTCAAATGTACTTCTGAGGTACACTAAAATATGCTTTCTGTAGAATATGGAGAAAAAGCATTTATCAATCATTTACAAGGTCGAATAAAATAATTCAGTTACATAATGGTCTACGGGGAAAAATCGTTTGCAGTATATTTTAATCATGTTACACTATCTAGGACATAATGAAATTGATATAAGTTGCTCAGGTACACTAACAAATGCTTACTGTAAAATGTGGTGTGCGTAGCAATTATAGTTCTTTTACAGGGACACACAAAGTATTAGGTTTAGAGTACTGTTTATGAGCGTTAATTGACGCAATGCCGTATGTGTTTTTACGTTTAACCAATTTTAGAAATTACGTGGTGTATATGTAGCTCATGTACAGGGTTTATCAAAAGAAATCATAAGTATTACTGTCTACGGGCGTGAATTGCTTAAATGTGCTTTTAATTGTGTTATACCGTTTCCAGCAAAAATATAAGTATACTAAAATATGTCTATAGAATACAAATACATTCATATGCAGGACTGCGCAAAAATAGGTATACTGTTGTTTATGGATGATAATTGTTGATAGTACGTTTTCAGTTGTGGCAATGTTTTAAATTTTAACTAATTGTTGCATATTACGTGGCGGGAACAAATTCTATAGATCATATGCAGGGCTGCACAAAAGAATACGCAAATATTACTCTCTCAGAGATGCCAATTTCCTACTAATCTTCCGTAATACATGGTTTACTCTGACCCAGTTTAACACTTTGAACCAGAAAAATTATTATATGGATCTTTATTTATTTAATTTCAGGTGTCTTCTTAAAATACTTTTAATTTAATTACTTAAAAAAAATTATGGTGTGAAACGTTTTAAACCTGGGTCAAATTAACCCACATATTACGGAATATTAATGAGAGCTTGGCACTTCTGCTCTCTACAGGCGTATTATTAATTATCTCTGTTAAGGGTATTTTTAATTATCTTATGCATTTTTCAGCTAAACTATATTTAGTATACTTATCGATGTTTGGAAAACATGAATAAATTCACATACATGTCTAAGCAAAGAACAGGATACATTACCACCTATAGTGATTGCTGAATGTGTGTTTTCAGTTTACTTATGCGTTTCTTGCCTTAATTAAATTTTAGGTTAATATTAGCGTTGTGAATAAAATTCTGTTTATAATATACATGGGTGTACAAAAGAATAAGGATACATTTCTGCCTATTGGTGGAAGTTACTGAAAATAAAACTATGTATTTTCTATCTGAACTAAATTTTAGCATGTTATGTAATGTAAATATATAGATCATATACATGTCTGCATAAAATAATTCAACTACCTTTCCCAATATGAACAATAATAGTTAAAATTGGTCTTTTAAATGTGCTACGGGTTTTCTAAATTGTTTACTTAGATATTTTCTGTCATCTTATTAAACAGAGAATTTGCCTTACAGTATTCAGGAAGTATTGAAACGTGTTTCATGGTCTATTCTTGATGCATTATTTTTCTTTTTTGTTTCTAACATACACTTTTATGATTTAATAGTTTAATATAAATTAAATTATCACTATACGTTGAGAAAACAATTTGGAAATCCTGAATATATATTTAAACAATGCTTTTTCTCTTTTCTGTTGCCACATCTTAAAAAAGAAACAGAGAAAAATTATATATTTTTTAATAAATTCACTACTTTGCGCTATCTATTAAGTTTAAATTAATGCGATTAATTTTCAAACCAAATTAACGTAATGTAAAGGAAAATGTTTTGGAACTACAAGAATTGCAGTAACAAAATTACGCATGGTTTTTAAGATAAATATTGAATGCTTAAAATAGAAGATAAAAAAAAAACTATGTTTACTTTTATTTTTTAATAAATTACGATTAACCAATCTCTCAAAATTTGTGAAAAGTTCTAATTCCATGTTTTCTTTTTCTTTTTTGCATACTGAATTTATAAGAGTAGCAAAATTGTGGTTTTGACATAGAATTTTAAAAATATATATGTCATCAAAAAGTACTCAGGATGATGAAATAAAACAAAAGATATCAATTTATTGGTCAAAATTTATTGCATCTCCTTCAACGTAATCTTCTTCGACTGCAATGCACTTCTGTCAACGTTTTTTCTAATCTCATATTATGCCTTAAAGTCGGTTTTGTGAAACTCCTTCAAAGTTCGTAGAGATTTTTTTTAAAAATCGAATTGGTGTATTCAAAACGGTGAACACGTAGAGGTAATTTCAATCGTGGAAATTAGGAAAATCACACGGGGCCATATCAGGTAAATACAGAGCTTGTGGAGCGGTATTTGTTGGATGTTTTGATAAAAGCTCTCGAATACTAATTGCATCGTAAGAAGCCGAATTATCGAGGTGCAAAACCCATGAGTTTTCTCTTCATATTTCAGGCGTGTTTCGATGAATTGCTTCACGGAAACGGCGCAAAACACTCAAATAATAACGTTTGTTGACTGTCTGGCCAGTTGGTAGGAATTCATATTAAACAACACTACGACAATCAAATAAAACAGTCAACATTACCTTGTTTTTGAGCAATTTTGACTACCATCTTTAAACGTTGTTACACCAATCAGATATGATGTTTTCGATAAAGAGTCGTTTTCAAAAGCTTTTGCATCTCAAATGCTTTTGTAGTAGAAATTTCATTGCGAAATTAAAATTTAATGCATGTTCTTTGCTCAATAACATTCGCCATTTCGGAATTTCAACATAGTGAAAATTCTTAACTCATTATCAGTAAATGTATTTTCAGACGATAAAATGAAATAAATTTCTGACTATTGCCGGATGTTTATAGAATTCGTAAAATGTTTCATAAAAGTTTGCAGACGATATTTAATACAGATGTATTTGAAATGAAGAATTCCGAATACTTTTTGATCACGGGTTCAATTTTACTATGTAGGTGAATATAGGGGATCCCCTGTAACAAAATAAACACTATGCACGTAATTCTGTTTTTACATGATAGATACCTCTCGGAAAATGCATGTAAAAATAATTTGTGTACAAACACTCTTCGTTTTTTTTTTTATCGCAGTATTTATAATGATTGACTGCGATTGAATAAGACCAAGAATAGTATTCGGAAGTACTGGTGTTAAAAGTAAAAAGACCGCATACACTCTGGTAATAACATAACCCGAGCGCCTGCTCGAAGGTTAATTTTAAAAATGTAATATATCTTGTGCATAATATTAGTGAAATTTTTTGATATATCAACAAAGTAGTCTGATAGATTCTAGTTCAAGTGTTGTTTTACAAATGTACATGTGGCAGAATTATAGCAATAAATGATATATATATATATATATATATACATTTAAAAGAATTTGGTTAATGAAATATATCGAAATTACCTTAGTAGCTTCTGGCCCATAAACAACTAATACAGGTTCTGGAAACCAAAAGACAACCATTCCTTCAGTCAAATGTTTCATACAGAAATCTTTTATTACCTGAAACAAAACTATATAACGATATATTGTTATTATATAGAATATAAATATAGTTTTTAATTTAACCTACCGAGAACTTTACCTGACTGAAACTTAATTATCGTATGAAATACACTTGCCTAAATCAGGGTTCGAAAGCTTTTACCACAATTTTTAACAGAATTTTCGCCTTATTTAAATGCAGAAAATATTACAAGCCTGCAATTAAACGTAGCTTCTACAATTTCTGCTATTTAAATATTAAATCAAAAAATTCTATTAAAAATGTGGTAACAGCGTACGAATCCTGTAAATGGCATACAGGGTTACAAGTAATAAGTGCTTCAATTTGAAAATCCAACAATTCATTTACTATAATATATATGAAGATGAAACAAAGTGACATTTATATCTGATAACTCTTAAATTTCATATGCTGTAATAAAAAAAATTATTCAAATTTCCGTCAATAGAGGGCACTGCACTGTCTCAAATTATAAGAAGTCTCAAACTAACATGTAAAATTACATTAAAAATCTCTCAAGGTTTATACTTTACTCTATTTTGTGATTGAAACACGAAACAAGTAATAAAAAAAAAATAAGTCAATTCCTACTTAGGTCAACAAAGAAAATATTTATTTTAGTTACTTTTTATTAAATAATTACAATTAATATAAATATGTATATACATATGACAGAATCACAATATTAAGTGGCAAAATCGAAATTAAATTTAATTAATGAATTAATATTTGAAAAAACTGTATTAATATCAAGTGTCATCCACTACAAGTTTTAAAAAATGTATTTGAACTTGAGTGGATGAATAACAAGTATTTTATTAACGATTGAAAATTTAAAAATTTAAAACTAAAATTAATGAATTAAATTTAATTAATGAATTAAATTTAATTAAAAACATAAGTTGGAAACTGTACCTCAAATTATTACAGTGTTTATTTTTATTTTTCAGTGTGCACTAATTTTGCTTGCAGAAAACAAAACTTGTAAAAAATAATTAACTTTATGTTATTCTGATAAAATTTTACAAATTTGCTCTGAATCGCAATTCCGTTACCAAATAATTGCCCTGGTACCAGATATAGATGTCACTTATTTCATATTCATATTTATTGTAGTTAATGAATTACTGGATTTTCAAATTGAAGCGTTTATTTCTTGTCACCCGGTACATGCAGCTTGTGAACTTTAGATTTATTTCATATCACACAATAAATAGATGGTGTTTAATCATACATTGCACTAACTTTATATTCATATTAGGGTTAGATATCAAGTAGCACAGTTTGTTGGCCCCCAGTTGGCATTTTCTGGAAACCTCTGGTAAATGGTAGGGTTGGGAAAAGGTTGGTGCAGATATCCCTATAATTTGGAGTGTATCTGACCAGGATTCTGAGCAGAGAACGGTTGGACCACAGTTGGGCCTTTGTTAGCAAATGATTCGCTGGATAATGGTATGGCAAGGGGGACATTTCTTAATTTGGGCCACTGTGGAATGGCAATTAGCCAACGTTAGTCCAACCATTTTATGCTAATCGGCACCAGAAATTTTAAATAGTATTTTCTAACCTTATTTAAGAGCAGATTTTTTTGGTCACTTGAGGCGAATATACAGGGTTATTTAAAATGAGTCATTCGATTTCAAAATTGTGAGTAATGCATGAATACAAAGTAAATATATAGAAGTTTTATATTGTAAACAATAGATGTCGCTCGCGTGTTCTTCATAAAGATACGGGAAGTCCCACGATAGCTGTTTTAAAAGCTGGATTTTCCCCCGAATAACGGAAGATCTCTACAACTTCGTTTTCCAACAAAATAGGGCACCACACCACTTGGCTACAGAGTTATGTAGTTTCCTTAACATGGAGCTATCTCACAGTTGGATCAGTAGCAGAGGACAAGATTTCTTGATGTTACACAGCTAGCCACCTAGGTCACCTGATTTGGCTCCATGCGATTTCTTCCTTTTGGGGTTTGTAAAAGATAAAGTCTATGTGCTACCATTACCCACAAATTTATGTGAAATTAAATAAGGGATTTCTACTGTACAATCAATTACCAATGGCACTTTATAACGTGTTTGGCAGGAATTTACATACTGTCTTGATATTATACGGGTAACTAACGGAAATTATATCGAACACTTGTATAAAAAAATTCAATGTTTGTCCTTTCTATTCATGTATTATTTATCATTCTGTGTCGTTTATTTATGAAAATAAAGCATTTTGAAATCGGATGATTCATTTTAAATAACCCTGTATATATTTAAAAATAATGGTTGCATGGAACTTAAAAATATAATTTTAATTTTAATTTATTCATATATCCATCACTGCGCAGTGCAGGTTTATTATGATTGATTCAATTAGACTTGAATATAACTTCTTTGTAAATAACAATAGGAAGAAAAAAAATGAACACAGTACAGAAGGAAGTCCAAAGTTATGTTTGCGTAATTTATAGCTGTTGTATGCGACAGCCTTTGATCACTCTAAAAAAACACTTTCACCGAAATTCAAATATAAGTACGATACGATCCGGTTTTCTTCAGAGTGACTAACTGTCACATGCAGTAGTTATTAGTAGACACGTTGTCTCTCAAAAAGGTTGAAACGTACTTTAAAAATTTACATCTTGGAGATAAGTAGTTGATTAATATTGCAAAAATGTTCAAACCAGGTAGAAAATGAGATTATGTTAATGAAATATTCCTCTTATTAATTTTTGAAAAGTTACATTTTTTGAAAAAAATAAAATTATACGAACCCCATTACCAAAAGTGGCCAATTTTGTTTTTAATTCCAAGAACATTATTACAAGAAACTGCCCACCCGTGTATATAAAATTATCTAAATTATGAAAAAATATAATAGCTGTGTCATTCCACATTTTGTGTTATATGATATTTCATATGTAAGAAGAGGGGCTATTTACAAATTGACTTTAGATTGGAAAAAAAATGTTAAAAAGTACCAAGCTATTGCTTCTCAAATAGATTTCAATAAAGCATTACAGGTAGAAATGTTGGTAAAGACACAAGTGTAGTTTTAAGTCCTAGAAATATAACTAAAAAAGAAAAAAGAATTCACAAAGCATTTTCAAACTGTACTCTCTCATTTCTAATACATTAATATGCTCTTTTAAAAACGCTTCCGTAAATATTTTGAAGTTCTCTACTAATATTGTTGCAAGCTTTGATTATCATTTGAACGATTACTCTCTAGATAATATTGTTGTTAAATATTGGTCAACATTTGAAGAAGATGGGTTGATATTTGTTCGAGTTACCATAATCAACGACTATAAAAACATTCTTTTGAGATAATCACGTTTAAAGATTCAAGTTTTGATTTATGTATGATAGAAGAAAGTAAATTAAAGCGGCGTAACTCTGCTAATTCTTATCAGATCGACTAGAAAATGTAACAATATTCTTTACTAATTGTATTTACAGAAAATGCAATAAAAATGCATTTTACATGCATGGGATACATTTTATTCCAATTAACCCTACAGTGCATGAATTTTTCTTTTAGAATTGTATTTTTTTATACTTATATTAAGAATTCGACACCAGAAATTTTAAGATGGATTTTTAAGTATATTTAGTAGCATATTTATGTTATTTTTACATGATTAATATTTCTATATAAATATAGTGGTTGCAAAGAACTTGACTTATTTATTAAAAATTAAATAGAAAGTGTTGCCAATTGCCTACACTATGCTCTGTAGGATTAATTTTAAGCAAGATTTGTAACAGAATTTGTGAATGAAGTTATAAATTTATAACTTTGTGAAACAAAAGGCTGTAAAATAGCATTTTCTTATTTTCAAATGAAATTTTACGAAAATTCTGGTGTTTATTCAACATTACAAAAAACACAGTTACTTGCCCCTGAAATGGTTAAAAAATTGTATTATAACTAGTGATAGGCAGAATGAATGATTTTGATATTCGTTTGAATCATTTGGGTGCAAAAGCACAGCTGATAATCTTCGTTTTTTTTTTAAAATAATTACTACCAGAAATTGTGTAAGAAAAAGAGGAATATTAATTTAGTTAGAAATTTTTTTAGAGACACATAAAAATAAAATAATTACTTTTTATAAAAATCCTGGAGAAAATTGATTACGAAGATATGACAGTAAACAGTTGATGACTACAAGGGGATTCACAGTTGCAGAGCAATTCCACACCCTGTATATGAGTAGTTGTGTAACAAATCTCAGTTAGAGGAGCATTAACCCCTTGGGGACGAGCGACACGTATCCGTGACGTATAAGATGCTCAGAATCCTCGATTATTCCCACCAGTTATTTTTTATTGTAAGATTTGCCTCCTTAAATCTTAGCATTTCTGCGATTCAATTAGATGAAAATTTCTGTTTTGAAAAACCGGTGGTAAAAGATTAAAAATTCTGTAAAGGACGCTCGTCACGAAGGGGTAAATACGCAACTATGTTTTTTTTATATGTCTGATGATAATTGATTAAAAAATATATGAAAGGTGGCAGCTATACTTTTGCGCATGCCCGAATGATTCATTCGAATCACAAAATCATTCATTATGCCCATCACTAATTAATAAATGATTTTCACTTACCTATACTTAGAGGCTTGTTTTGTGGTCCTTTTCCTCGAAGAATCATTAATATCATTCGCCAGTCAGTGAAAAAAAAGGTATGAAATTTTAAATACGGAGAATACTTGTTCCAAAAGTACCACATGACTAGGACTATTATAACCATCCACAACAGTATTGGAAGCACTGTACAAAGGAAATAATATATGTAAATTAAAAATTATGCAAATATAAAAATTATTTAGAATAGGGAAATTAAAAAAATATATATATTAATAAAATTTCGGCACTTTAGGGTTGCCAAAATTGAAACTCTGGTTAACTAAGTAGTCTAAAGTACATGTTCAGAAAGTGTGCTCAGCGAATGCTTTAGCGCCCTGAGTGTCACCCCGTCCAAGAAGAAACATGAACAAAAAATCATGCATCAAGCATAGATTATGAAACACTTGCCAACGCTATTAGAATCACTTTTTTATACAATGAAATGCGAAATCTAAATAAGCAATTTAAAAAACATATAACTAAGTATATATACATTTCTCAGCAATTGCTGTTCGTATGCGGTAATGTGTACGATTTCTGTCGTGCCGCCTTGTGATCTATAGAATTTATACACATCACGAAATACACCAATCTACAACTATAATAAAGAAGCAAGTTTGTGTGTGTGTGTGTGTGTGTGTGTGTTTCTCGGTTGGGTTCTGAAGAGATAGCTGATCGCAGCTACAAAATTTGGTGGGAAGGTACCTTTATGCATGTAGTTTTGTACCTCGAAGCCAGATTTTGGAATTTTGGAATAGATCTTTTTTAATTAAATTTTTTATGCGATTTTTAGTGTTTTTTCACGTTTTGATGCAATTTTTCCACATTAATAATGGGAATCCGGTTCCAATCTTTTATCCCAATATAGTAAATTTTGTCTTCTTTTCAATAAAGTTAATACGAAATTCGTACAGCGATTTTTGATTTTTTGGCGATTTTTTTTTCTTCGACAACAAATAATTTTGCTCCCTTGATTGGTTCGGCGGTTGCTTCCATTTCAGCGTCAGATACACTCACAATCGCCATTTTTTTTTACTCTTTTTAGCTTGGAGAAAGTTGATAATTCTTTACAGATAAAAAATCTTAATTTTAAAAGGGAAGGGCGGATTATTTATTAACCCGATTTTTTTATTAGATTTTTTCTTTTAGTTTCATTTTCTCATGTTTTGCAGCGTTTTTTGTTTCAAATGACGTCAGAAATCTCCCCCTACAAGTCAAACATCATTGGAGGGCTGTTGTGATTGGTAGCTGATAGAATTGTAGGTACAGCTGGAAGTCAACCGGGCAATTGTGATTGGCAGATGAAAAGGTCGTCAGCTGATTACAATTCGAACAATACATCCTATGAATTTGAAAAAAAATGTATATATAAGTTTACTTATGGGCGTTGTAATGTTAATTAAAATTTAGTGCCACTGGTCAATGTCTAAAGAATAGAAAAGTATTGTTACTTGTTAATTTATGCACACCAGTCCTGTTTTACATGTTTTACTTGTTATATAATTGTATGAGTAAAAACGAAGACTCCTACACAGCACAATATTACATTGCTACATATATAGCTACGATGGATATTAAAACCTTTCGTCAAGTATAACTCAAAAAATATTTGACTTAAGTCTTTCCAATTTTCACAGCAGGTACCTATAAAGATGGCAACGACACCTATTTATTCTCAAGAATAAATTTCAAACCGTTTCGAAATTATATTAAAAAATAGATAAAAAAGCACAATTAAAGTTCATAAATTCCGAAAATTTAATGCGTATGTCATTTTGACCGGTTAAAAATACACGAAATTCGTTAATGCGACGATCACTGTACCGCATGTATGATCGCTTCGCGAACATGAATACAAACAAAAAATCATTGGATGCAGCAACCTCGTTGTATTAGAATCCCCAAAAATACACGAAATTCGTTAATATCGCGATCACTGTACCGCATGTATGATCGCTTCGCGAACGTGAAAACAACAACAAAAAAAACTTCACTGGATGCAGCAACCTTAATGTATTGGAATCTCAAAAAATACACGGAAATCGTTAATGCCGCGATCACTGTACCGCATGTATGATCGCTTCGCGAGCATAACAACAAAAAAAGGCACAAATGTCATATACGCACCACGTTGGCGCGACCCCCCCCCCCTCTCCGCCAATTTGCCAAAAAAAATTATTTGTTGTTTATTTACTTTTATTTTTTATTTTAACTCTGTAAATTATTTTTATTATGGGCACAAATGTCATATACGCACCACGTTGGTGCGTTTTTTTCCCCGCCAATTTGGTGAAAACTTTGTTTTTGCATTATATATGTTTATTGTTGTTTATTAGCCGCCCACAGGGGGGCTTATTCTTTCAATCTCTATCATTTTTCATGTTTATGAAAAGTCACAGCCATCCATCGTTGCCACAGGTTAATCTCGGAAAATGAAACAGTTGAAGTTACTGAAAAAATTAATAGCTCAAAAAGTATTTGTCACAAAATTGTTAGACAAACTGCGTTAGAAAGTTCAAAAAATTGTATTTTTCTTGATATAAATTTCAAATCGAATGATTATGCCGTTTTTCAAATAATGAGTTTCAAAAATTACCAAACTTCACAATGAAGTACCATAGCTAAACCTTCACGCGTAAAAAGATAATGATAACGGTTGTTGCTTTCAGTCGAGAATGGACCAAACGATGCGATGTTCGCATTTTACTATTTTAACCGTTTTTAACAAAATTCTGTAACTTTAGAAGAATTTTTTAAGCGTTTGTAACGAAATTCTGTAACTTTAGAAGAATTTTTCTTTGAATAGGCAATAGAAATGCATAAAATCGTTACAAAAATGTTAAAATTACAAAAAGGATAGATGCAAATTATCAGATATTAAAAATAAAGAAGAAATTTGGTACTTTCGTGTTATAGTAGCCACCAAGCATGAAATATTTTTGTTTCTGTTTTCATTAATAGATTGTAAATTTAGTACTTCCGTGTTATAGCGGCTTCCAAGGATGAACTGCCAAGCGGCCAAGATTTATCCCCAAATTATAAAGCATGTATGGCATTATAATAATATATGATATATATATAACATTTCTTGACGTATGTGGTCAAGTTATAGTCATATAGGATGCATATATGATGTATATATATGACATGTGTATATGATGTATATACGACATATAAGACATAAATAATATGTGTATAATGACGTATATAGCACATATAGGAAGGAGTGTTTGGAATATATATATGCGTATATAGGAAGCATAAATAAGCTTTGCGATGATCTTGGCGAAATCATAACTGCAACCTTGGCATAATCATAATTCTGGAAGCCGGTATAACACGAAAGTACGGTATTTTATTTTTATTTTTATTTCATTTTTTTCTTAGCCACACACAGGGCTAATTCTTTCAGTCTACATTAAAATTCATGTTTATGAAAAGTCACAGCCACTCCATATATAAAGGAGGACACCCTTTATACATAGCTATACAAATGGTTATTACTGACGATATTAAAAATCAAATTGTCTCTCTTTATTATGCCGTTACTTCCGCTTGCATTTCCTTTCTCAGTACCTAATTGCCCTACAGGGCCGCAGTCCCCATTTAAAGGATCCAACGAAGTTAAACTCGTCGTGGCGGACATTTCTAAGGGGGTCCCGTGCATGGCTAACTATAAGACCGGCTTCTGAAGCTCCGAGGAGAAATGATATGACGTAATTTTATCCGTCGGCGCAGAGAAGATAAAAAACACACTATCTGCGCATCCACGATGGGAGGGAAATTCAAACTGAAACACCGCGTTCGCTGTGTAATTTTCTCAGCGGTTACTTGTTGTGTTGTTTTTGTACGATGATATTTATAATTTGTTATTTATTACTATTTTAACGTGCAGTTATCCTTTCTGGCATTTGTTTCATAATGCCTGATCACTGTTGTGTACCTTTTTGTAAAGGAAATTACGATAAAAGTGGTACCTACATCTCCGTATTTCAGTTTCCAAAGGATACGGAAGCTAAAAGCTTTGGCTACGGAAGATACCGAGAAAAGACTGGGTGCCCTCGGCAAGAAGTGTTGTTTGCGAAAAGCACTTCCTTGAAACCGATATTATAAGAATTGATGAACTGAAACAAAAGGATGGTACTATTTTGAAAATTCCTAGACAAAAGCCCAAATTAAAGAGCAATGATTATCCTTGCATTTTTGACAGTCCAGAGATACCTAAATATTTATCTCAGCAAAATTCAACTTCCAGGCTTAGCCGTACAGAAAAAAATCAAAAAAGGGATATGGATGCCTTTGAAAGATTTCAAGAAAGTGACAGAATAAAGAACTTTGAGGATTTTTCTAAACATGCTGAAGAAAAAATAAGTAACTTTATGTCTAAACCATTTTTAATTAAGCGTGAAAACTGCATATATCTCTTAAATATTGACTTTGATTTTTCATCCAAAGTTCACTCAAGCATAAAAATTAACGACGATTTGAATATCACTATTTTTCATAATGATAATTCTGTGTCTGTTTCGCACTTTCAAAATATTTTAACGTCTGAAAGTAAACTGTCACACTGGAGTGAACTTGAAAATTTAATAAATTCTGTTAAAAATTTAAAAATAGAGCATTATGACCTACCAACTGAAGAAAAAGCCATAGTACTTTGGAAAAAATTCATTTCGAATTCCGGAAATGATATCGAATACGATCAATATAATTTTATTTTAGAACAAATGCAACTGTGCAAAAAATCAAAAATGGCACGTAGGTATAGCAATGACTTAATTATTTTTGCATATACGTTATACATGAATTCAACTTCCTGTTACATAACGCTATATGAAAGTGGATTGTTATGTATGCCATCTGTCAGTCATTTATATAAATTAACAAATGTTTTAAAATTAGACAGTTCTCTTGATTGCAGCGACAATAAAGAATATATGAAGCAAAAGTACAGCAAGCTAAACGAAGAAGATAAACTTGTTAATTTATTAATTGATGAAGTTTATGTAAAAAAAAAATATTTCATATAAAGGCTCAAAGATTTCTGGTTTTGCCGAAAATAATGTTGGTGAGGCTGCAACAACAATACAAGCTTTTATGATAACGTCTTTATTTTCGCCCTATAAAGATATCCTGGCATTAGTTCCAGTGAAGAATTTAAATGCTGACTATTTATATGAATTAGTATTCAAAGCGCTTTATATTTTAGAAGAATTGGGATTTAATGTATTAGCATTAATTTCTGACAATAACAGGATTAATAGGAATATGTTTTCAAAATTAGGTCACAATCAACAATTAAATTCAATAAGTAATCCTGCTAACCATGAAAAAAAGTTATATTTATTATTTGATTCTGTGCATCTTTTAAAGTCTATCAGAAATAATTGGATAAATCAAAAAGAAGCAGAAAAAACATTCATATGCCCTGATTTTGAAGACAACTCAAAAATTATAAAACCAAAATTTGCTCATTTACGAAAAATATATAATGAAGAAAAATCATTACTTTTGAAATTAGCTCCAAAATTAACTTTTAAATCTGTGTATCCTTCTAACATAGAGAAACAAAACGTAAATCTTGCGTTAAAAGTATTTGATGAAAATAATGATATTGCTCTCAAATCGTTGGGTGATAAAATCAATTTGATTGATTACAATGATACAGTTCAATTTATTCAAATCATTCGAAAATGGTGGAATATAAGGAATATTAGTCACCTAAATAAAGGACATTACTAGAATTGTGAAGACAGTAAACCCTTCACTTCACTGAGTGATGAAAGATTCCTTTTTTTGGAAAAATTTTCTCATTGGATAAACCCTTGGAAAAACATGAAACAAGACCATCCTTATGGGAGATTAAGTGAAGAAACTTTTTTTGCATTAACCCAAACAACATCTGCTGTTGCTGAAATTATTCGGCATCTTTTGTCAACAGGTGTAAAATTTGTTTTAACAAATAAATTCCAGACAGATAAATTGGAGTACAGATTTTCACAATATCGTCAGATGTCTGGTAGTAACTATCATGTCTCTGTTCAACAAATATTGGAATCCGAAAGAAAATTACTGATAAAATCAATCCTCCAGCTCCAATCAAAATTACACGGCACTATTACCTTAAAAGAATTTTTTGGTGAGATGGGTAATGAGACAAAAAATTTAGATTATGAAGATGTAGAAATTACTCCTTTTTCACCTTTAATATCGGATGAAATTGAGCTAAATAATGTTACAGAAGCGGATGCAAAAGTGTTAACAAACATTGGCAGTTATTGTGTCAAAAACACTAAAACAAACTGCAATGCATGTCTGGAATTCTGTGTAACTGAGAGAAAATTAATAATCGAAATCAATGATATTAAAGATGGTATGTATGCATATATTGAAGAACTAAATCGTGGTGGATTGAAATATCCTACAGAACATGTAATAATGACAGAAGTATATGTACTTTTTAAAAATTGATAAGTGAATATGAAGAACAATTCTTATGTTATAGTGGAAAACAGCACGCCTTATTTACAAAAATTGCTAAATTGCATCTTAAAAAGCATGAACTCTATTTCATAAATGAAATATGTCCACAATGTAATTGTCCTCTGGATATTGTAATTATGTGTATTGTTAAAACGTTTGTCAACATATGTATCAATAATTATGTGAAACGCATAAATGAAAAAAATATAATGACAAAGAATACCATGGCATGATGCAATTGAAAAGAAAGAATTCAGAAAAGTAAAAAAATTTAAACAATAAATTTTACTACTATAAATACAAGTAATTATTTAGTTAGCTGAAGTATGTTTAAGAGGGATGCCATAAAGTAAGATAAACTGATTATTTAATTATAAAATGTATTAAATATTTGCTTATTTGCATAATTAATTACTAACATTATTCAGTTATAAATATTAATCAGGATTTTGTTAATTGAATGCATTAAAATGCTTTGAATACTGGTAATTGAAGGTTATATTTATTTACTTTAGCTGGACATTTTATTATCAATTTTTAGTAGTGTTTTCTTGAATATTACATTATAAAATTTAATTCAATATTTGCTGATTTGAAATGCCAACCATTATTATTATGATTATTTTTTAACCAAGTGTATCAGAATATTTTAAATATTGATAATTGAGGAAATTATTTATTTTTGCTGATTATTTCATTATAAATTGCATTTATTATTTTTTATTTGAATAATTATTTGAAATTAATTGAATAATTATATAACCAAGATATTTTCAGTTATGCATCATGATTTTGTTAATCGAATGCATTTGAATATTGATTATTGAAGGCTATATTTATTTATTTCTGCTTGTCGATTTATTATAAAATTTTAGTAATGTTTTCTGAATATAGCATTATAAAACGTTTTTGAAAATTTGCGGATTTATCTCAAATATAATTATTTTTTAATTTGAACGAAGCGGTATTTCATTCATCAACATAAACAATATATTTTATTCTTTAAATGTAGTTTTTATTCACATTAAAAATGAAATTCTTACGCATAAAAATTTTTTAAGTCATTGTAAATATTTTTAAGAATAACTATGAATAAACAAGTTGAGAGTACTTAATTGCATTTCTTGCTACTGTCTTATAATTTTAATTGCTTCGTTCGTAATTCATATTTTTCTTCTCGGATTTCCATTTAATTGGAATTTGTTGATTTCTGCAGAATATATATATATGTGTGTGAGTGTGTGTTTCTCACATTAAATCATTTTTAACGCGTAATCTTTTTATATATGCGTTCGCTCAGAAGCGAACATCGACGGATAGAGTGACGTCACAGATAGCTTCAGAAGCCGGTATTATAGTTGCCGTGTCCCGTGGCCCTATCTCCCCTAGGAATGAAGTTACACCCGGGGAGAGTTCTTGTAAGTTCCGGGGGGGAAGGGTTTAGTAAGACATTTTTGGTGCTCCCCCTCATGTAAACCCCATGTAAACCCCTTCATGTAACATATCAATAGATAGATCTCGTCAAGCACTATGGTCTGGTCTTACTCACCCCCTCTCACTCCCCCCCTCCCTTAAGAAGCATATTTCTCGGTTTCAACTCTTTTTAAATTTTAGTTTTTCCCATCTTTCTCAGCCTCTTTAAGCCTCACATAGGGCGTAGGCCTCTTCTAAAGGATCCAACGAAGTTAAACTCGTCGAGGCCGACATATCTAAGAAGGTTCCGAGGCCCAATCTCCCATAGTACCGGAGTTACCCCCCACGGGGGAGACATTCAAGGTTTCAAACCCCGTCATGTAACATATCATAAGTTTGATCTCATCAAGCCCTTTGTTTGGTTTTACTCTCTCCTTCCTTCTCTCCCGTCTCCTGTCAGGAGCACTTTTCTTATTTATTTTTTTCAATTTCTCATATTTATTTTAGTTTTTCCCATTTTTCTCTGTTCCTATGGGCCGGACAGCTCCAAAATTTCATCAAATTAGCTGTAAACCGCCTAAAGGTATTCCCCTCCCCACACCCCGCTTCTTTTGGCGCCCTCGGTTTTCACTTATCTCTCTAGGGGGGCTCGTCAGAGGGGCGAAAAGGAGGATCCTTTTTAAAGTCCTATCCTCAATTGCAAGTGAGGATTCATTTAATAGGTCTCGTAGAGCACTTGTGTTTTGTATAGCTCCCCCTCCTTCCTCCCACCGCTCTTCAAGATCCCGTCAATTAATGCTAACTCATCATTTGTTAAACAACTTCTCTTAGCTGTATCCATCATAAAAGCTGCTATCATAGAACTTTTCATTACCTCATCTATTAAGTGCTAAAATGCGTTGAACCATTAAAAATAGTTTAAAGTGTGTCAATAGTTTAAAGTGCACATTTGTAAACAACAACTACCTTGCCACGTCTCAGCCACATCTTTTTACTATTATATTTATTAAAAATACTTCTAGTCACCGAATCTTTTTAAAACTTGGTGTGTCCGTGCCTAATATATTCCGCCAGCCGCACAAAAAATCTTAGAGCCCTAACTAAATTCTAATGTGGAGAAGCTGGCTTATGCTAACAAAGACTTTTTTTTTTTTTTTTGACGAGTTAAGACTTGGTTGAAAAAAATCTCAACGATAAAAGCCGTGGATGGCTAATCTATATTCTGCCGTAAGGTAGAGTTTTTCCCGATTGTTTACTTTTATTTTTTTATTTTAATTCTATAAATTATTTTTGATATGTATATCAATATTTATTTATATCAAAGTATCATTTATTTATTTTTATTTCCTTTTTTAAAATAATAGAATCTATTCCATTTATTACGCTATTTTATTTTTATATTGAAATAAAAAATCATCTTCTATTATTTGCAACTAATATTCAAAAACAAAGTTTTCGCCAAATTGGCGGGGGGGAGGGGGGGAAGTCGCGCCAACGTGGGGCGTATACGACATCTGTGCCAATAATTGTTATATAAGCGAGGAGGAAAATTTTTAAATTCGAATGTAAATATTTGTCACAAAGAAAATGATTGCAACTATGAAATTAAATTTGTGTTAAGCCACGCTTGCTAAAATACGCTATTGGCTGCAAATTGCGATTATGTAACTTTAAAAAGCTCGGCGTTTTAAAAGATCCTGCGGTTTTTTTTTTTTTTTTTTTTTTTTTTTTTGCGCAATTTGCACTTAAGAAAATGAAATTTTTTGCTAAATGTTATAAAAAAATTATGAAAACAAACCTGATGAAAGGTACGTCTGTTCTAATTTTTTAACAGTGTATATGAATTTATATATGATATGTTGTAATTCTATCATTTAATTTGCTCTTTCTCATTATATCGTAATTGTTAACCCTATGTTCTCAGCAATATCACTCAGACTCCCTTTGAGGGAAGTCATAGTTTATAATGTTACTTTGCGTCTGAGAGATCAGTGTATTTAAAAACAAAGTCTCACAAGAAAATTTCCTGTTAACCCTTTCCAGCACAGTGGTCCCACTCCGGGCACACCTAATTTTAATTCCAAATATGCATTCGACACCAAGAATATTTAATAAAATTTTGTTTCTATAATGAAAGCTGAAAATAAAGAGTTCTTATTTTCTAAAAAAGTCGTTTGTAAGTTCTGGTGTCAGTCAGTAATTTCTCATTTTACGAACAGACTTTGTCTGTGCCGGAATGGGTTAACTTGATTCCTTCTACAAATGAGCATCAAAAGTATGATGAAAGTGAACCTTGATTCATGGTACAAACTTTAAGTGTTGGTACAGAAAACTGAAACAATCATTCATTGTATAATAAAAAAGAAAACTGCCCAGTTAAACTGAGGGCATTGAGCTCACAGGCTATTCACACCAATTGTATATTACACTCTTATTTCAAAGTATAATACCCCTCGAAAAATAAAGAAATCGACAATATATTAACGGGGATCATCCACCCGTCCCCCTTATAATTAACCAATGAACACCCAAAACTAATCAGAGAAGCGTCTTATTACAATGAACTTATATACAAATTTTGCAGCAAATCGGATAATTCTGCATGAAACACCCATTTATCTAAATTAAGGGCGGATTAGAACCCCGTTACCCCTTTTATACTTAACCAATGAACCCCCAAAACTAATCTGGTAAGCGCCTTACCCCCAATGAACCTACATACAAAATGTGCAGAAAATCGGATAATTCTGCATGAAAAACCCATTTATCTAATTTAAGGGGGAGGATTAGCCCCCCACTACCCCCTTTATACTTAACCAATGAGCGCACAAAACTCATCAGGAAAGCTCCTTATCACAATGAACCTATATACAAAATTTGAAGAAAATCGGATAATTCTGCATGAAAAACCCATTTATATAAATTAAGGGAGGGGGATTAGCCCCCTTTTCCCTTTATACTTAACCAATGAACCCCCAAAACTAAACAGAGAAGCGCCTTATCACAATGAGCCTATATGCAAAATTTGAAGAAAATCGGATAATTCTGCATGAAAAACCCATTTATCTAAATTAAGGGGGTTAGCTCCCCGTTTCCCCCCTTTATGCTTAACTAACGAACTCTCAAGAATAATCAGGGAAGCACCTTATCACAATGAACCTATATATACGAAATTTGAAGAAAAACGGATAATTCTGCATGAAAAACCCATTTATCTAAATTAAGGGGGAGTTAGCCCCCCCCCCTTTCCCTACTTTATACTTAACCAATGAACTCCCAAAATTAATCATGGAAGCGCCTTATTAGAATGTACCTATAAACAAAATTTGAAGCAAAACGGATATTTCTATCACGAGTTATCGCGTTACGTACATACATACGTACATACGGAACGGGCGGGCACATTAGCTCTCAGTCTTTGATAGCCTGTGAGCTAAAAAACTAGCGTCAGATATCCATTTATTTAGTCAAAATTACAGGGCGTCAACACAATCCGAAGTCGCGTTTTCGTTCATAACTTCAACAGTAGTAAAGATACTTTAATGAAATCCTTACAACATCCTTACAATGCATACAAAGATGTGTCTGTTGCGAATTTTGTTAAAATATCTTCACTTGCTGTTAAAGTTATAAACGAAAGCGCGACTTCGGACTGGAGTGAGACGACCTGTAATTTTGACTAAATAAATGGTTTTCTGACGCTGGTTTCCTATACAATAAATGACTGTTACAATGCCCTGTACTAACCCTTAACCCTTTGAGGGGTGGTGGTATATATTATATGCCACCTAATTTTAATCCGATTCAAACCAGAAACTTTTAATTAAATTTTACTTTTTTAACTTTGACGAATATAAGTTGAAAAATTGCTTATTCTTATTTTGAACTAAATTCTTTCCTAAATTCCGGTGGGAATTCAACGTTACAGGAGCACAAGTGCTTGCCCCTGAAAGGTTTAAACCCTTAAGGCTTGTACCATGAATTCGGGATCATCCTTATTAAAATCACTCATCTGACTTTTAATCCCTAACAACAACCTTCTGATTGTTGCAGCATAGCATTGTCTATTCTATATCTGCACATGATCGTCATCAAATATGTTGCGCCATAATGCATTGAAAGATATTTCATCCACAAAACGCATACGCTCAAAAAGTGTATAAGCTTAAGAGTATAAGTGTTCAAGCTTAAGAGTATAATGTTCTTTTTTTTGGTAAATTTTATCCTTATTCATATATGAAATCTTCCATAAATTTTACCTCATGATACCAAACGGGAAATTATTCGGTCAAGTAGTTTAGGAATTAAGCAACTTTAAAAATTGGAACTTCTAATGCTAAATTAATTTTTAATCGTTGCAAAACCAGGGTTCGTACGCTTTTACCACAATTTTTTATAGAATTTTTCTATTTAATAATTAAATAATCTGAAATTGTAGACTCATCAATTAATTGTAGGATTTGTAATAATTTTCTGCATTTAAATAAGAAGAAAACTTTCCATTAAAAAAATGGGGTAAAAGCGTACGAACCCTGAAAACAGATTACAGTGCGACAACATTTTTAAGCATTACTCAAAATACACTCTGCGAGAGGAGCTGTAATTTTGGATTCGAACATTTGAAGCATCTAAAATTCGATTTTTGATTTTAAAAAAAACTCATATTATTTTCGAAAATATATCACCAAATAAATTTCGAAAATTCTTTTAGAAAAAAAATATAAAATGTGACCAATGTTCCAATGTGACCAATAATATAATCCTTCCTTTAATAAATCCAAAAAAAATTCATAAAAAACTAGTCGTTGGGGGCCACCGTAATACTTACCCATCATGGATATGCATAATGTAAAATATTAAATTAAAAATGTGTAAACTACTTATAAAATGCATTGCAATTCAAATAAAATTGTGGCTTGATGACGTCATAAACTTTAAAGGCTCGATTACTGAATTGCTTGAAAGAGGTTTTTCCTTATAACTCCAAAAATAATAATCCTATTAACTAGCGGTTTATTGCATCTGATTAAGCGTCAAATTTCCAATTAAAATATATCTTTAAAGTGAAATTTGGATGAAATACAGGGTCATGAAAAATCGAAGAGTGTGGAAAATAGGATTCCAAATATCTCGGCAACTCATTATCCGATCGACTTCATGCTTTATGCAAAATTTATGTTTTTTTATTGACTTTTATATTCATTTCTTAAAATAAACAATTTCGAAAATTTTTATATACTTTTTATCAGAACAAATATTTCGAGAGTCCGAAAAAAATAGTTCCGGTTAATCGAGATTATTGAAATGAAATAGGCTTCTTCCCATTATTACATACTAAGTACATACAAAATTGTAAGTCTCTATCTCATTTTTTTCGGGAGATAGAGCGTTTACAGACACACACACATACACACACACAGACACACAGACGGACGGCAAAATTTTTTTTCTAAAAATATGTTTTTCGGAATCTCCAGTGTCTGAAACGTGTAAATCCGTCAAAAAAAATTTTTCGATTTTCAAAACGATTACAAGACTTACCCTATACTACGTATGATGGGTAAGTAAAAATCATGTTTTTTATAAAGTACCGGTCTCTTACCGGTCTATTTTTCTTATGTTTTCGAAAATCTGAAGACGTCCGATAGCGGGCGAAGCCCGCTATTATACTCTGTCATAATAATATTAGTCATGTGGACTATATGCGATATTAAAAAAAAATCAATTTCAAAATTAAACATGTTGTATAGACACCATCAAAATGTTAGACGTCAGATTAATTTTCTTTTTAATTCTTTAATGACGTCATATTAAGCTGCTTTCTGTATTTACACACTCTCATACTCTTTGGATTATTGAGAATTGTTTGAAAAACTTATTTTACTGTTTTATTACCCATATAACGTCCTATTAATCTTTTTTTTTCAATCGGTGAAACTTTTTATTTCATTTTCCTTTTTCACGTGGAAATTTTTCAATAGAAAATTAATTATTGTAGAAAAATTTTATTGTGGATTTTCAATTGTTGGCAACTGCTGTAGCGAAAAATGTTTAAATTTAATAGGAAAAGGCTGTTAGATTTTTGGTTTTTTATCCCTATATTATATTCTTTTATCCCTATATTCCCTATATTAAAATAATACGATTTTTTCAAATTGTATGATTTTGAGCTTCATAGCAGGAATTTAGCTATACGTACACAAAATTTCATGACTGTAAGTTAAATAGTTTCTGAGAACCGGCTCTGTGACGGACAGACAACAAAGCGGGAGTAATAGGGTTTCGTTAGATGAACGAAACCCTAAGAAAGAGAGCATCCCGTACATTTTAATCACCAAATTATTCCAGAAACAAACGGAAATAGACATCCGACTGGAAATTACGTCTGCATTAAATTTATGTTAAAAAACAGAAGCTTAAGGGGTATATTGTAAAATAAATTGTAAAACTGTAGCAAACTATGAATATTTAAAAACGAACGGATAATTTTGACTTTACATTTGGCCTTTTTTTTTTTTTTTTTTTTTTTTTTTTTTTTGGTAAATTTTATCATTATTCATATATGAAATCTTCCATAAATTTTACCTCATGATACCAAACGGGAAATTATTCGGTCAAGTAGTTTAGGAATTAAGTAACTTTAAAAATTGGAACTTCTACTGTTAAATTAATTTTTAATCGTTGCAAAACCAAGGTTCGTACGCTTTTACCACAATTTTTTATAGAATTTTTCTGTTTAATAGTTAAATATCTGAAATTGTAGACTCATCAATTAATTGTAGGATTTTTAATAATTTTCTGCATTTAAATAAGAAGAAAACTTTCCATTAAAAAAAAATGTGGTAAAACGTACGAACTCTGAAAACAGATTACAATGCGGGTAGATTTTTAAGCATTACTCAAAATACACTCTGCGAGAGGAGTTGTAATTTTGGATTCGAACATATGAAGCATCTAAAATTCGATTTTTGATTTAAAAAAAAAAAAAAAAAACTTATACGTTATAACTCATATTATTTTCGAAAATATATCATCAAATAAATTTCGAAAATATTTTTAGAAAAAAATATAAAATGTGACCAATAATATATTTTTTAGCAGAAATCGGCATTCAAATATCTAAATCCCAAAGTACAGCTTGTTCCACCAAGTAGTGTTTGAGTTATATTTACAAAACTACTAGCATTACAATCTGTTTTTCAACGATTAATAAATTGGAAATTGTATGGTCAACGTGACAAAGGGGGTGCTAAGGTGTCAAAGGAGGTTCGTACTATAACTAGTTTTGATATGTAAAAAAATCATTGTTATTATTTTAGTGAAATTAATTATATCATCTATCATATATTCTAATGCGAGCAAATCTTGTGTGTGTGTGGTTACATATATATATGCAAATTTTAACTTAAAAACGGCTCTAACGATTTTGACGAAATTTTGTATACTGCCGTTTTGGGGCACCAGTAAACCATTGGGTTAGGTCACATGTTTGAGAAAATTTGATTAGTGGGTCATTTTGGGTCACCATGAGTCAGGGTCAAGCTAATTGTATCTCAAAAACTGTTCAAACGATTTTGACTAAATTTTGTATTTTACCATTTTCGGGCACGAGAAGACTATCGGGTTGGGTCACATGTTCGAGAACTTTCGAATAGTGGGTCATTTTTGGGTAAACGCGGGTCAAGTTAATTTTATCTAAAAAACGGCTCGAACGATTTTGATTAAATTTTGTATTATACGACCTTCGGGCACGAGAAAATCATTGGGCTAGGTCACATGTCCGAGAAAATTCGATTAGTGGGTCATTTTCGGGACATTGTGGGTCAAGCTAATTTTATCTTAAAAACGGTTCAGACTATTTAGACTAAAATTTGTATCCTATGGTTTTAGGGAACGAGAAGACTGTTGGGCTAGGTCACATGTTCGAGAAAATTTCAATTAGTGTGTCATTTTAGTCATGGATCGTCATGGGTCGACCTGTTAGGTAGCTTGCAATACAAAAAAGTATAAAGCTACCTATTGCAGCCGTTCGGAGGAAAGCAGTTCCGGAAAATTTCGATATATTTTCACCGATCATGACCCCCAGACCCCAAAACCACCCTCCGTTCAAATGTTGATTTATATATATATATATATATATATATATAACTCCATATATATATATATATATAGATATATCTGACCTATGTCATACGATAACGCTCGTATTTATGAATCAATTTTGATGAAACTAATTGTGTATATTAAGCTCACCAATGTCTCGACCGAGTTCGTTGGACAGCTTGGTCCGCCATTTTGTTTCAAGATGGCGGCCAATTAAAAATTTAAAACTAAAATAAATATACAAAAAAGTTAAAAATTCAAATTTATTTTTTAATTCAGTGTTAGGCATTGAAACGAGGATTCCAGAGCATTTTTGTTTTACCTCTATCTTAAAAAACGGCTGAGACAGACCAGTTTGAAATTCTAGGGTGGCTGACATTTTGAAACAAGACAGCACATTACAAAAATTTTCATTGTTGTAATAATTTTCCCAATCAAACGCATAAAACTATATATTCATATCCGTTAGCGCCAAATTCTCGCCAAACTTGGCGACATTTGGCGAAATATCGCCAAATTTGGCGACCAAAATAAGTTTTCATAAATGAAGCCAGTTTGGCTATTGCTCAATAATTTGGCGAATTTCTTATTCAAATTCAGTATTAACGAATCTTTTGTAAACGTTTTATTTGCATTTTAAGTTGCTGTTTCCGTGTAACATTAGCTAAAATTTTAAAACGAGGATATAGGAAAGCTACCTTTTCCTCCCGGTACATGCCGGAAGGACTTTTTTAATCTTAAAAACGGCTCAGATGATTTGAACTAAATTTTGTATCTTACGGTTTTTAAGCACGAGAAAATCATTGATCTGGGTAGCACGCTCGAAAAAATTCGATTAGTGAGTCATTTTTGGGTCACTGTGGGTCAAGCTAATTTTATCTAAAAAATAGCTGAGACAATTTTGACTAAATTTTATATCCTACGGCCGTCGGGCACGAGATGACAATTGGTCTTGATTACATGTTCGAAAAAATTTAATTAGTGAGCAATTTTGATTATGGGTCATTATGGGTTAAGCTATTTTTATAAAATAAAAGGCATTATAATAATAATACAGAGAGAAAAATATATCGAATTGAACTCAAAGCTAATTTTGACCGAGCATAGTTCGGTCTTCCCTGCTCGTTATGCGCGAAATGAGCATGACTTTTTTTTAATATTACGTATGCCAGGATTACAGATGCGATTTTTTTCCACACCAGACAGCGCTGCAAAATTCTCCATGGAGATCATGCTTTGCGAATGGTTACCTCCAGGGTTTAATAAATTTATGACTCACGATGAATGAATCTCTTTTGTTTATTTAATTTAATGGATTGAGAAAATTCGGCTATTAACCTAATTTCCACTGAAGTTGTCTCAGATTCTATACATTTTTTAATGTAACTCATCTCTCAAGAAAACAATTTTTTTGAACGATCTTTCTAAAAATTTAACTTTTATGCAATTTTATTCGAAAAAATAATTTTGAATAAAAATGGCCGCTTGGCTTGGTGAAAAAAATTGGTTAACCGTATTTGTTTTCCACAGTCACATGACTTGCGCTTTTATTATATAGATTACGTATGATAGTATTTAATAGAATAAAGAAAGTTTTATTAATACCATTTGAAGTTTTGATTCGATTTTCATAAAATTTGATATGACTCGACAAAATTCTGCAAAGATTATATATATTAAATTTCAAACCATTCGTTTGGGTAGTTTTTCCGCTGTTATATGCAGACGGATGGATAGACAGATGTACAGACAGACGGACCAGACGACGACTATAGGTGCTACGTATTTATATAATTACGAACACACCTAAAAATGAATTTAACATTAAGAGTTCCAAAATTTAAATTGCCAGAATTACTAAACTATTTGACCGAATGATTTCCCGTTCGGCACCTTAAGGTAAATTGTACCTAAAGAGTCAAATATAATATCAAAATTAGGTGTCAGCATTGAAAATTGTAAAGTTTGATGGAATTCCGTATGTATGTATTAAGTTACGAAGCATATTTCGTTTCTCGAATATTTTTTTCAAAGTTTAAAATGTTTCGAAAATATTATAAATTTATACTATATTTAGTTACATTTTTTAGCAGAGGAGAAATTACTTTGGAAATTAGTGAACACAAAGAATGTGAATTGTGACTTACTACACAGTGTACAACTAACAGAGTGAAAAAAGTCCAGATCGGGGATCGAATCTGGAACCCTTGGTATTACGCACCAATTCTTTACCATTTTGAGCTACCCGAAAGACATCCAGTCTGAGAAAATGGGAGGAAAGTGAGAAAATGCTAAGCTGGATGTCGTCTGGATAGCGCAGAATGGTAGAGCATTGGTGTATAATAAAAAGGTGTTTCAGGTCGATATATATATATATATATATATATATATATATATATCTGACCTATGTCATACGATAACGCTCGTATTTATAAATCAATTTTGATGAAACTAATTGTGTGTATTAAGCTCAACAATGTCTCGACCGAGTTCGTTGGCCAGCTTGGTCCGCCATTTTGTTTCAAGATGGCGGCCACTTAAAAATTTAAAACTAAAATAAATATACAAAAAAGTTAAAAATTCAAATTTATTTTTCATATAAATGTTAGGCCTTGATACGAGGATTCCAGAGCATTTTTTGGTTTACCTCTATCTTAAAAAATGGCTGAGATAGAGCAGTTTGAAATTCTAGGGTGGCTGACATTTTGAAACAAGACAGCACATGGCAAAAATTTTCATTGTTGTAATAATTTTCCCAATCATACGCATAAAACTATATATTCATATCCGTGAGCGCCAAATTCTCGCCAAACTTGGCGACATTTGGCGAAATCGTTTGTATTCATAATATGAATTGTGAGCTATGATGTTTTTAAACAGAAATCAATTTCTACGAGGTTTATTATATGCTAATCTAAAATTTCAGCTCATTGTGCAAATGAATTATGCTTACCGCATTCCAATCTGTTTTGAAACAACTACAAATAAATTTAACGTTAGTAGTTCGGAACTTTTAACATTTATAATTTTTTAACTATCTGATCGAATGACTTCTCGCATGGTACCCTACTCTGTTAACTCTTTGACCGTTTTTATAGAAAACAATTTTATAAACGTAATTTAACTCTATTCTGACCATAATATGAGCAATTATATGGTCAAAATAGGGTAAAAGTACGTTATGTAACCGTTTTCTATAAAAACGGTCAAATGACTGGACAGTTTGCTGCAGATTTTTAACAGTGTAAGGTAAAATCTACCAAAAAAGCTAAATATAGTGTCAGATTTAGGTGTTCTCATTGAAAATGTCACTTTGATTTATTGACAATTTCATGAAGACGACCTGCTAAACTTTTTTTCTTTATCATAAGTTATCCCGTTTGTTTTGGGGAGAATTTGGTGATTCAAATGTATGGGATGGTCTCTTTTTTTAAATTCCTAACTATTAGCTCACACTCTCTATATATATATCTTGTTGGAATTTTCAATCGTTAATAAAATATTTTCTATTGGTCCATTCAAGTTCAAATAAATTTTTTTAAACTTGTACTGGATGACAATTGAAGTTAATACAGTTTTTTCAAATATTAATTCATTCAGTAAATTTAATTAATTAATTTTAATTTTTACATGGGAGAAAAAAACTTCTCCCATTGTTTCATAAATGAAATGAAAGATTTATCTCAAATTTGTGATGCCAACAAAAAATAAAATACCGCAACGATGATTATAAAATAATGTTCAATAAAGATAACGTGGGACATTAATGCTGCACGGGTTTATTTTATATATTTATGATTAAAAAGTCCTTCCGGCCTGTACCGGGAGGAAAAGGTAGCTTTCCTATATCTTCGTTTTAAAATTTTAGCTAATGTTACACGAAAACAACAAGCTAAAATGCAAAGAAACGTTTACAAAAGATTCGTTAATACTGAATTTGAATAAGAAATTCGCCAAATTATTGAGCAATAGCCAAATTGGCTTCATTTATGAAGACTTATTTTGATCGCCAAATTTGGCGATATTTCGCCAAATGTCGCCAATTTTGTCGCCAATGTCGCCAATTTTGGCGTTAACGGATATGAATATATAGTTTTATGCGTATGATTGGGAAAATTATTACAACAATGAAAGAAAATAATTTGCGAGTAATCGCGTTAATGTACTGGTTTGTTTCAAAATGGCAGCCACCCTAGAATTTCAAACTGCTCTATCTCAGCCATTTTTTAAGATAGAGGTAAACCAAAAAAAGCTCTGGAATTCTTGTATCAAGGCCTAACACGTAATTAAAAAATAAATTTGAATTTTTAAATTTTTTGTATATTTATTTTAGATTTTAAGTTATTTTACATCTTTAAATAGCCGCCATCTTCAAACAAGATGGCGGACCAAGCTGGCCAACGAACTCGGTCGAGACATTAGTGACCTTAATACACACAATTAGTTTCATCAAAATCGATTCATAATTACGGGCGTTATCGTATGACATAGGTCAGATATATATATATATATATATATATATATATATATGGATATATCTATATATATAAATCAACATTTGGACGGAGGGTGGTTTTGGGGTCTGGGGGTCATGATCGGTGAAAATATATCGAAATTTTCCGGAACTGCTTTCCTCCGAACGGCTGCAATAGGTAGCTTTATACTTTTTTGTATTGAAAGCTACCTAAAAGTAGGAATTGACTTAAAAAATTGTTTTTATATTACTTGTTTTTCTTTTGGTCAACTGTGTTACCATCACTGGTGTGAGTTTTAATGCTTAAAAATAATTTTGATTTTTGTTGCATTGTGTTGTTTTATCCGTATTTGCACATGCTTACATCAACTATCTTGCATATGAAACATTGGAATATTCTTTCATACAGAAAATATAAACGCATAGTAAACACGCAGTTATGTTAAAGCTGAATGTTAACTGAACATGAAGTAATGAAGTTACTTTGAAAGAAAATTCCGTTTGAAAATTATTTTAAACACATATTGTAAGTAATTAAAAAAATATTAAATTAAAAATTTACAAAGTTTATTCTATACAAAATGCTGCAATGAAAAGTAATTTTACGATTAACCTTTTTTTAAATAAACTAACATTTTATGAAAAAGCGTAGTAATGTAATGCATGATAATAATATTTTGATGAAAAGACTAAAACAAAAGACTAATATTTCACAATGTAATAGCAATTGTTTAAAGTTTTGAAATAATCGTATTTATTACCGTATTATCCGCGGATCACACAATTCTGTTACAACCCAGCAATTTTGTTCAATAATTGAAGTCAAATATTTACAGCGATATAGTAAGTTACATTTTATAAAATAAAATTTGTGGGTCGAAACATGATTGTTTGATTCGCCTGAAATTACGGTACTTCTAAATAAGTTTATGAAATCTATGTATGTTTTATTATATTTTTTTTCCGTTATAGGAATCGATGTTAATATGCTAACTTTAGTAATTATTGAACGAGTTTTAGTTATAAAATATTAAGCGATATGTATTTTACTAACGATATGTATTTTAACAAAGCATGATGAATTATTCTTCAAACTTTAAGAGGATTTTCAATAATTAAAAAACATCTGTCACTTATTCAGGGTTCGCACACTATTATCATAATTTTTTAATAGAATTGTTCGCATTATTTAAATGCAGAAAAGTATGACATATCCTGCAATTAAAGAGGCTTTTGAAATTTCTGCTATTTAAATATTAAATAGAAAAATTCTATTAAAAAATTCTGGTAAAAGCGTACAAACACAGTAAATTTAATTCAATGAACTTTACTTACTTTTTCTAAAGTCTATTTCTGTTGACGTGATAAGAGATTTTGAATGTGTCTTAACGTTTAGAAATTCTACTAAATAATACGACTGGTTTTGGAATATTTCCATGTTGCAATAGTTTGAAAAAAACTTACTTATTCAAGCCATTATCCCCATTTGAATATACTTGTTCTTACATATGATATATAAAAGGTTTTTATTAATGCACGTGTTAAAAATGCATGAGTTACAGATTAGTGCTTATCTGCATAGCTTCTTCTATAGAAGAATGGCATCAAGTCATTAAGCATGACCAGGTGAAAAAACATTAAAAAAACACTTCCCTCAATTTCGAAAAAAAGAATAAAACCATTTTCATGATAAACAAGAAAGAAAACTCATGCGTCAAGCATAGATTACGAAACACTTTCCAACACAGACAGAAAACTGTAACGAAACTCCACCGTTAACCCCTTGGGGACGAGCGACACGTATACGTGACGCATAAGTTGCTCAGAATCCTTGGTTATTCTCACCAGTAACTTTTTATTGTAAACTTTGCCTTATTTAATGACAGCATTTCTGAGATTCAATTAGGCGAAAATTTCTGTTTTGAAAAACCGGTGGCAAAAGATTAAAGATTCTGTAAAGGACGCTCGTCGCGAAGGGGTTAAATAAGGTGAAGTAAGCAAGCAATTTAAGAAACACATAACACTTTGAAAAATATAGTTTTCGAAATTACCTTCCAGTGTCAAAAAAGTACTCGAATTATTTTGTGGATATATAGTATGATAAAATTTACTTCAGTTAGAATGTTCACATTTAGCAATTTTCGCCAGTCGATGGAAATGAACTCGAAATCTCTTGTACAGCGCTGTACATTATATGAAGACTTTCGTACACACCACATATTAAGCTAAAATTCAACTTAAAACTCACTCGCAGCATACTAACTGTAAACGACAATGTATCTTTTTCTGCATAGCCCTGTATATGAATTTATTTCTCTTCCACAAACTTGTCTTAGTTCACTAAATATAGTTCGGAGGGAAAATGCGTAAACACAATTAAAAACTATCCTTAAGCAATTCACTCCCATAGTCTGTAATACTTACGAATTTCATGTGTAGTCCTGTATATGATCAACCGAGTTTATAAACACACACGTACTATGGAGAAATTTAGTTAAACTTAAAAACACAAATCAAAGTAAAAAACGCACTTACCACATATAGACTGTAAATATCGCACATGTACTGTAACCAGTATCTTTTGTGTGTCCCTGTAAATAAACGCAATTCACACCACACTTTAAAGAGAGCAATTTATAGTGCACCTCAGTAATGTATATAATTTTCATTATGTTTGAAATAGTGAAATATCACTAAATTACACTGCAAACGATTTTTCCCCATAGAACGATGTGTAACAGAATTCTTTTGTTTGACCCTGTAAATGAATAATAAAGGCTTTGCACCCCATATTCTACAAAAAGCATGTTTTAACGCGCTTCATATTTATATATCAATTTCATTATGTTTTCAATGACGTAGCGTCATCAAAATACACTTGAAACGATTATTTTCCATTGACTGTAATGTAATGGAATAGGGCAATCCGAGCATATTTAAGGGAGTTACAGCACGGACCGACGGACAGACGGCAGACGGCATCAGAGAAACCGAAGTCATAAATACTTTTCAACTAGGTTAGAAAGTGTTAACAAGAAAGAAAAATCGTACATCAGGCACATATTACGAAACGGTTTCCAACAATAACAGAATAGTTTTAAGAAATTTCATTTTTAACACTTTCCAACATATTTGAAAAGTGTTTATGAATTCGGTTTGTCTATCTGTCATCTGCTGTCGCCTGTCCGTGCTCTAACTGGCGTAAATATACCGGGATTACTTCGAAATTAGTATATGTTATTGGGGTTAACTATGGCATGTTTGATTTTTAAAATAGAGCGTATAGCATTTATATGGTTCTTTTACAGGGACACTCAAAAAGAATTCCGTTACATTACGGTCTATGGAGAAAAATTGTTTGCGGCGTATTTTAATGATGCTACACAATTTTAAACATATTCAAATATATATATATATTACTGAGATGCACTACAAAGCGCTTACTTTAGAATATGTTATGCATAGAATGTATCGTTCATTTACAGGAACACTCAAAATAATTTCGTTACAGTATTGTCTATTATGAACAATAATTACTGGTAGCATGTTTTCAGTTGTGGTGCGCTTTTTTAAATGTAACTACTTTTTTGCATATTAATTGGTGCATATAAATTCTATACATCATATACAGGCTTGCTTAAAGGATCTCAAGTACATTTCCATTTATTGGCGGAAAATGCTGAAAGGGAATTTTTAATTGCGCTATGTATTTCGCAACTGAAATAAATTTTGGCTTACTGTGTAGTATACATACAAACCTATAGATCATATACAGGGCCGCATAAAAGAATTCGGATATTTTGTTTGACTTTAGGTAGTAATTCCTCAAATTGTGTTTTCGAATGTGTTTTGCGTTTTCTAATTATTTTAATTTGTAATCTGTTAAGTTTTGTTACAGTATTCTGAACGTGTTGGGAAGTGTTTCATAATCTATGCTTGACGCATGATTTTTCGTTCTTGTTACATATAATGAGCTGATATTTCAAAATAAACAATTTAAAATATCATAAGGGCTGTGCATATTTGCATATATAACGTTATCACTTTAGTGCGGGAGGGGTTGTCTGGCACTTAATATCATAAGATATTTCTAGGGTGAATAGGGGGGGGGGGTGTCTTTTGATATTGTTATCATTTTTAATCCAAACTTTCTTTTCTTTTTTTTTTGGTAACTTTTTGTACATCAAAATAGTCTGTTTTTATTTTATTTTATTTTTACTTCTATTTTCATGAAAATACAGTTATTAGTATAACCGTTAAATGAATATAAAATCATGCCATTCCAAAATATGGAATACCCCAACATTTGACATTCTTATTCATTTGTCATATACGCATATAATCCGCTGTTTGAGAACCAGTTGCGAAGTATGTTTGAAATGATACTTGTTATGTTTACTAGAGATGAAAGAGAAAGAATGTTGTCCACCTGTTTTGTTTATCCTCTTGAGACCCAAACTCATATTTTTTTGGCCAAAGTTTACAATTTTTGAGATTTATGTTTCTTTTGAGTCTAGAAATCAATACATATTTTCATTTATTTAAAAAAAAAAAATTAATTACTTTGTTTTTTAGCGTGTCTAATAGAATGTACATTGGGTCTTAGTCCTGTAAAAAACTAGCTATTGAATTAGATGAATCCAAATGTAACATTCTTAATATTTGGGAAAAAATAATCACACAAAATTGAATTCTACATAAAATAATGATACAAAATTTAATTAAACATCAAATAATAATAAGAGTTTTAAAAAGTTCATTACCCGTAAAAAATAAATCGATGAACCTGAAATTCAGTAGTTTATAAATGTGCGTCTGCAACTCAATTATTAATTATAATTAAACGAATATACGAATAAAGTTGCATTTCATGCGAACAACCTTATTTTATATTATAATACCTATCAAGTAATATAAGATCGCTACATAGGCTTAAAAAAAGGATTTTTAAACAAAACACTTAAAAAACAGCATCAAGATCTTATTTCTACAAACTTTTCTGTCATCAGAACTGGGTTTTTATCGTTTTTACGTCACTTCTAAATATCACGTAAATTCAATTTTTGCATCGTTAAATAGAAAAAGTGTTCTTTAAATACGAAACGTGCTGATCAATGTACTAATTTTTAAAATAATAATAATAATAATAATAGTAATATTTTATTTTGTTTTTTAACTCTTCTCAACACCAGTCATTTGTTTGTTAGAATAATAATATTGGAATAATATAGATAATTAGTGGCACAGCTACCACTATTGGCAGGTGAATTCAAAGAAGAAATGTAAAAGAAATAAAAATGAGCTTATTTATAATCTTATACTGTTATCTTCAAATATATTGTCTTTAAAATGTGTTGTTATTTAAATGTGATTAAATTTATTAATTCAATTATGAATAGCATAGTAACAGAAAAATAATACAAAAAATAGTTACTAAGACTAACGCATAATAAAAGCTTAATTTTAAGTATCTGTATCTACCAAATGCTGCAAAAAAACTTTCAATAGATATTTTTTGTATTTATTTAAGAAAATATATTATCTACTTTTGTATCTATTATTTATTTCAATACTGCCTTAATTTTTAAGCAAAAACTAAAGCCTTTCTTTCTTCAGTATACAACAAGAACCTAATATGAATAAAAACAACTGATGAAGACCAACGTCCAATAGAATGGACATTAAAATTTTTTTGGTTTATTCTCTAAAATATGCATTAAATTACTTAAACTGCGATGTCATTTCATTGATACAACATTTAAAATTAGATTAGTGTAGCATTAATATCAAAATACTTTAAAAAAAATACATAAAATTAGAGTTAAAACTGTCTGTTTACCTTCAACAGTCTTTTTCTTGTTCTCTGCCACTTTCAAATGATTAAAATACATATTTAGCTGCAATTTTTTTATTATTTCGGTGAACAGATAGCAGCACTAGACTATCTAGTACAGGGGTTCTCAAACTATGGTACGCGTACCAGTACTGGTACGTGAAGCTCTGCTTACTGGTACGCAGAAGTCCGTTACTGGTACGTGAAATAATGCGGCATATTATTATGGAATCGAAAACGTCTTGTCTTTATTAACTTGGAAATGTTTTTTAAAAATTTCGAACGCGATTTAGGATTTGTAAACGCTTTTTCTATTTTTTTTTTTTTTGTTACCAGAAATATTTGTTATAAAAGACTTGCTGAAATTCTAACACAACGCTTATAATACAATCAGTTTTCCAGAATTAAAAACACAATTATAAGATTTATATAGATCAAAGTTGAATTTTGTAATAAAGACCTATTTTTAAAATTAATAAATGAATGAAGTATTTTTAATTAGCGGAAGAACTATTTTTAAACGTGCTTTATGAATTCAATTATCTGAAGGTCTGAATGCTTGCAAGTAGGAGGTGCTTGTGCGAGTAGGAGGAATTAAAACAAATTACATTCCAAGTGTAATTTACAACCCATTGTTCTCTTTGCACTAGCAGAGCTTCTAGGTGTTGAAATAAAAGTCTTATTTCAAACATAATCCATAAATTGATTCATTGTGTTGATTGAAATATTTTCCTTCTCTTGCGCAAAAAAGTGTTATAGATTCCTCCTATTTCGTGAAAATAATATATTTAAAATAGTCAAGAGAGTAATATTACTAAATCAAACAAAAACTGTAGTTACATGCAATGCGAATTTGAGGTAAAGATTGTACATATGGATTGAGGTGGTACATAATTAAATGTATGAAGAAACTTTTACGTGTTTGCCTACTGAGCGACATTATTGTCGCATTTAAAGGTATGCAGATTATTAATACGGTTGTATTCAGCCCATGTTAAATGCACTAACTAAGCTTGAGATATAAAATTCGCAGGGCCGGATTAATGCAGAGGCCGACTAGACCTTAGCCTGGGGCCCACCACTAATGAAGTCCTCCAAAATAAATAAAATTGTTTGCAAAAAGTTTATTAAAAATGCAGTTTTTTGCAATTATTTCCCCAACGCCAAAAAAGATTTTGATTAACTTTGTAACCATATCATAATATCTAAGGATAACCACCGAATATTCCCCAAAAATATTGATAGCTATTATCCTGGTTTGAGACTGGCTCTGAAAAGGTACTGGGTCTTGGGCTCCACATGACCTTAATCGGGCTCTGGAAATTAGTTTCTCATTTGAGACACACTGCCACTGTATCTCACGAGAGAGGAAAGGAGTAAACTTATTCAGCTCTCATCTCCTGTAATGGATTACCAGAGTCCACATTCAAAAGGATGAATGTAGCAGAATTCTCGCTGACGAGAATATCAGAGTACCGTCTTATATTGTCAAAATCTGTTTGTGTTTAGGACAACATATCTCTGTGAATGTTCTTTTCCGCCCTTTGTTATATGAAAAACAAATATAAGAATAAACTAAACATCTAATCTGACTTATGACTAAAACTTCTTAATATTGAGCCAGACATGAGGAAGTTGTGCTTGATGAAACAAGCCCACCCTTTTCTTTGGCCTACTATAAAAGTATATGAATCAGTGTGCGCCAATATGTTGTTAAGTAGTGTGGATTTTTTACTATACCAAAATACTGTATTTTGATATTGTATTCATTATTAAAATTTAATGATGATACTACTTTTTACTTGAATGTTTATTATAAAGCAGTTAATTTAGTAATGTAATAATTCATTTTTAAATGCATCAAAATCTGCTATGAAGGAAATACAAAAGAACCGAGAGATGTTTCGTTTTAGACAGGTTGTTCTATTTTAGCTTTACGTATGTTACCTGGTGGTACGCGGAAGTATGAACTTCGATTTAGTGGTACGTCGGTCTAAAAGTTTGAGAACCCCTGATCTAGTATAATGAACAGCAAGTATTTAAAAGTTCGAAATGAAATTAAATATTTTATAAAAAAAAAAAAAAAATGTCCAATAGAATGGATGCAGGGTCTCAAGAGGCTATAAGAAATTCTACTTGTCCCACCCCGTGCAGGGGGGCAAGTACAAGAAGACAGTATTACTGTTGAATGCATTATGCAACAAAAAGCCATTAACAAATATTTTTAATTAGTAACTTTTTATAATTAGTATTAGATGATAGAAAGTTATTTTATATATAACAGAGATATTTTATTGACTTCTTCTCTACATTTGAATCAGTAAAGTATACGAATAATAAATATAAAACCATATCTGTATATCACTGTAAATATATAATTAGTCGTTGGGGGCCACCGTAATACTTACCCATCATGGATATGCATAATGTAAAATATTAAAATAAAAAATGTCTAAACTACTTATAAAATGCATTGCAATTCGAATAAAACCGTGGCTTGATGACGTCATAAACTTTAAAGCGAGGCTAACGAAAAAGAAAGGCTACCGCGGTGCTTTACGCGTATCATTTTTCACAGACCGCGGGAATCACGTGATGCTCGAATCCACCAATGCAGATGTACGAAAAGAGCATCACGTCACTCTAGCGGTCTGTTAAAAAAAGATACGCGGAATGCACCGCGGTAGCCTGTCTTTTTCGTTAGCCTCGCTTTAAAGGCTCGCTTACTAAATTGCGTAAAAGAAACATCCATATAACTCCAAAATTGATAATCCTATAAACTAGCGGTTTATTGCATCTGATTAAGCGTCTCATTTCCAATTAAAATATATCTTTGAATTGAAATTTGGATGAAGTACAGGGTTATGAAAAATAGAAGAGTGTGGAAAATAGGATAACAAATATTTCGGCAACTCATTATCCGATCGACTTCATGCTTTATGCAAAATTTATGTTTTTTTATTGTCTTTTATAGTCACTCCTTAAAATAAACAATTACGAAAAATTTTATATACCTTTTATCAGAACGAATATTTCGAGAATCCGAAAAAAATAGTTCCAGATAATCGAGGTTATTGAAATTCAATAAGCTTCTACCCATTAGTACATACTAAGTACAGTCGTGGAAAAAAAAACTGCACACCCCCCACTAACTCTGCAACAAATTGTAGTAGAAGGTAGTGACTGGTACCAAACGATTGGAAATAAAGTCTACTTTTAAATTATATATCTAAAATTTGCCTAAGGGGCCATCTACATATTAAAACAAGCCTAAAATTAATTTTTTTCAATGGCAACACCCACTTTTGACATGATATTTTAAATCTTCGGTTCAAACTATGCCTAGATACAAAATTTTAAGTCATTTGGATGATAAGTTTTCGAGTTATAAACATTCAAATTTTAGAGTCTCTAATGTTAAATTACATTTTCATATTTTTATTAATATCTCCTGAGATTATAATTCTAATGTGTTAATTTTTTTTTTGGTTATAATACTAAAAAGCCCAAACATAAATATGTCAAATTTGTAATTTTTATAATTTTATAATATGAATTATGAATTATGAAATTAATATTCGAAAAAATTATGAATTGCAAACTACAATTTTTTTTGATGGATTTATATTTATTATGTTCTGCTTTATGTGTATTCAAAATTTTAAATTTTTCTACCAAGTAGTTTTCAAATTACGCTTAAAAAACGGCAAGATGCTGCTTTAAGGGGCCGTCTATGATGTGCATTAAAGCATAGTTTGAACAGGGATGGGAGCGCTCCGACTCGAAATCCCGATTGACACCACTAAATTTGAATAGTATTTCTTACCTTATTCAAGGACAAAATTTCTGCAATTCATTACGCTGGAGAATACTATTAAAATTTAGTGGTAAGAATCGATATTCGGGTGAGAGCGCTCTAATCCCTGTTTGAAAAAAATATTATACACATAGGCTGGGATTAAAGTGCATTGATAAACTTATAGCGTAAGTCTGTCTCACGATATAAACAACGCGTAAACCGTATTTCAGTGCTTCACGATATTACGCTAATTTGAAAGCTTGCTTAAACTGAAGCGCAAGTGAATGCACGCGCGAGCACAACCAACCTGACAACGACCTGTGATTGGAGTAAGATATAAGATAGCGAAACAACAGAATCCCAACCTTCATTAGGGTATATATATATATATATATATATATATAAGAGACCTACATCCAGCAGTGGATTGAAAACGGTTGATGATGATGATGATGATGATATATATATATATATATTTTACTTTTTCAATGTCTACTTTTAAATTTTTCATTAAAATTACGTAAAACGTATTTGCATGAGATGCATGTTTACATCATTTATGCAAATTAGTTTCGCTTTTATTTTTTTAATTAATAAAGCTCATTTTTAGCACTTTCCAACCTAGTTGAAAAGTGCTTATGACTTCGGTTTGTCTGGCCGTCTGTCCGTGCTCTAACTCCCGTAAATATGCTCGGATTGCTGTGCAATTTTTATATGTTATTGTCGTTATCTATGGCACGTTCCCTATTTCAACTGAAGTGTGTAGCACTTATAGTTTTCTTACAGGGACACTCAAAAGAATTCCGTTACATTGCGGTCTATGGGGAAAAATCATTTGCGGTTTATTTTAAAAATGTTTCACTATTGTAAACGCATTGAAATTTATATAGATCACTAAGATGCATTATAAGAAGCTTAATATGGAATAGTAGGTGTATAGCACTTACAGTTACTTTACAGGGACAGTCAAAATAATTCCGTTACATTACGCCTATGGAGAAAAATCGTCTGCGGCTTATTTAAATAATGTTCCACTATTTTAAACGCATTGAAGTTTATATATATTACTAAGGTGCATTACAAGAGGCTTACTACAGAATAGTGTGTGTATAGCAGTCATCGTTCATTTACAGGGACACACAAAAGAATTCTCTACTGTCTGTTAACAATAATTCCTGGAAGTGCGTTTTAAGTTACTGAACGCGATTTTAATCTTAACTAGCTTTTTGTCTATTACGTGGTGTGTATAAATTCTGTAGATCCTATACAGGGCAGCACAAAAGTTCGCGAACACATTTCCGTTTATTGACAGAAACTCCAGAAGGAGAATTTAAACGGTGCTACGCGTTTCCTAACTAAACTAAAATTTAGCATCCTATGTATATATACAAATCTATAGATCATATACAGGCCTACATAAAAGTATTCGGATATTTTTCCGAATATTGTATATATTGAAAATTCCTGAAATTACGTTTTTAAATATGTTATGCGTTTTCCAAATTGTTTACTTAGATGTCATCTTTCAGCTTATTAAACGGTAATGATTTGTAAAATTATTTTAGAAGCGTTGGAAAGTGCTACATAATCTATGCTTGACGCATGATTTTTCGTTCTTGTTTAAAAATATGAACAGTTCTTGGAAAAAAAAATTATCATTTTTGTTACCTTTAAATGAATTTATACCTTCTTATACAGTCTAATAAAGCTATTCTACTTTTTCTGCGGTATATATGTTTGAAGCGAAGTTTCTTATAAATGCGTATGCGTAGTGTATTTGCTGAAATAAAATGGCCCCACAATTAACTGAAGCAACGAAAGGCCAAATGATTGGTATGTGATATGCTGGAAGAAGTTTTCGTGATATAGCTAAGCATTTTCAAGTGTCTGTTCACACTGTTTCGAATTGGATTAACAGGTAAGTTTTATATTGGCAGTTTATTGTAAAAAAAAAAAAAAAAAAAAAAAAAAAAAAAAAACATTAGATTTCCATTTAATTTATTTAAATTTAAATTTAATTTATATGACTGATATTTTTAAGGTTTCGAAATACAAATTCGATAGACCTTCTATGTGGTTGTGGTCGGCCAAGGATCTTATCAGACAGCCAAGCTCTAGAAGTTGTTGCAATGGCTACAGTAGATCCATTTATATCTTCTAATCAAATTAGAGATGATTAGCAATTGCAAGTAAGCATATGTAACTAAGAGGCGATAGATTGTATTATGAATATGTATATATATAATTACGGCGTATTTTTCTTTTAATTAGGTATCTGCTCGTACTATTCGCAACACGCTCAAAGAAGCAGGTCTCCGAAGTCGGGTGGCGACTAAAAAACCTGCAATCACCAAAAACCAGCGACTTCAACGATTTCACTTTGCCCAAACATATGTTAACTGGGGAATAAATGAATGGAGCTCTGTTTTGTTTACAGATGAAAGCTGTATCCAGTCAGTCTCCAGTTCTTCGGTTCGAGTATACCGTCCATTGGGATTTAGGTTTCAGCCACGCTATACAAAAAATATTAAACGCAGCGGAAGAGTTGCAGTTTCGGTGTGGGGCTGCATGTCGACGCAGGGCATCGGATCTCTGTCACGCATTCGGGGACATCTAGACGGAGTATCTTATTGTGATATATTAGAACATTCAATGATCCCTGATGTTTTAGAAAACCATTTTCCAGATGGATTTTTTCTCTTCCAACAGGTGTGTATTGTTATTTATAAAATGGTATTATTAAACAATAAGGCTTTTAGAGCGTACTCTATACTATTATATATTAATATTAATAATTAAAGTATGTTTAAAATTATTTATTTTATAGTTTTGAGCGTCTTAAGATTATAATTTTTACTGGTTTATTTTCTCAAAATATAATCCCCCCCCCCCCCACACACACATTCAAATACTTCAATATTCAAATCCGAATTACCACTGCTTGTTCTAGAATGTTACTCGATTTTTCATTAAATGAATAAGGAAAATATTTTTTAAAGCACCTTTCTCTATATGATATGCTTACTCCATTAGAATAAATTTCAGTTTTAAAGAATAACTAGTTATTTTTAATCGCAATAAATATTCAATTTTGACAGGTGTGCAGATATAAATGCTTTAACATGTCAGCTTTGACACAAATATCATATTGATAGCGCTAAAAAACGCCTTTTCCCCCATCATTACAGAACTGAACGAAAATTTTCAATAGAAATTCAGTAATGAAAATATGCTTTTGTTTCATGTTCAAAGATTTTAGCAGGTGAATCGGTGTGAAAACAAAATGCATATAACTTATTAAAAATAATAATGAAAATAACCGTTAATGTTTTAAAAGACAGTTAAGACAAAAGCTATATATATATATATTATTCTATTGGATTAGAAATGTTAAAACAACGCATTTCCTTGTTTTGTGTATTTTCAGAACTTTTGCAATTGTCAGGTTGTAATCTTTTATTGAATTATAATATTTTTTACTATAAATAATAAAGAAAAAACATTTAAAATTTCTTCACCTTTCAATTAAAAAAAAAAAAAACTTTTCGCAAACTTTACGCTAAACTATTTGCGAATATATTTAGATAATGATTTCATTAAAAAATTTTGTTGCAAATATAAATTTTAATGTTATATAAATCATTATTTATTAAGTATACTTCATGATTCAAAATTTTGTTTGGAATTTACAGGATAATAGTCCTATCCACAGAAGTGCTATTGTTAAAACTTGGTGTGAAGAGAACTGCATAATAAATTTAGAATGGCCAAGCAATGCCGCCGATTTAAACCCAATGGAAAATGTTTGGGCTCTGTGGAAGAATGAAGTTTGCCTGGAGGGAGTTAGAACGTCTGATGAGTTATGGAGATCAGCTTCTGATGCTTGGCAAACCATTAAAAGAGATCCTGATATTGTTAACAGCCTCATCGAATCAATGCCACGCAGATTGCAAGAGGTTATTGATAACAATGGTTGTTATACTTCGTATTAGCAAATCCCCCCCCCCCCCCTCTCCTTTTTTTTTTTAAATTCAAGCACAAGATGCGGCTTATTAGTGTAAATTTTGCCTTTTAATTTTGTTTTTGTACTAACCAGCCCATAATTTTCTTCTACTCTTTTGTTAAAGTTCTATCATTTTCTTAATTGACATAATCATATATATATGTATATAAATTTCAGTACTTTAAAATTTTGGTAGCAAGTTGCTTCCATTGGTGATTTTTGATTTTATTATGTGGACCAGATTGTCCTTGTATATCATGTTTGTGTTTGGAAAAAACGAAAGAGAACATAGAAATTTAATAAAGTTTGTAAAAAATACCATATGATTATAAAACTTTCTATTTGTTTTAAATCTTTAATTTTAAAACACAGATTTAGAACATTTCAAATACATCAAATTATATAGTAGTCCATATCAATATTCAAGAAAATGTGAAGATGAGGCTAACACACAGATCAAAGGTAATCTTGTGGTGTATACACGAAATTATTCATTTCAATGTATTCCACAAAATAGAAAGACAAGTGAAAATGTTTTTTGCTCTTTCTAAATAGATTCCCATGATGTATTTACGACAAAAAATAATGTAATTCTTACATTTAATATCTACAAAACTTTGGTCAAAAAGGAATTTACATCATTTAAACCATTATTATATCTAAATATAATCACTGATATATTTATACTTATTAATTCAATTTACTCAAATCTTATTAAAGTGTTTGCAATATTACACTAAATGGTTGTTATATAAAATATTCCCACGAAAGTATTAGATTGCTATTTAAAAATGATAATTTTATCTTTTATTAACTTTTGTATAGCAGTCAAAAATTGTAATCTTTACAAATAAGTATCGATTTTCAGTTTTTAACCCATTAATAATGAGTTTAAATAATTTAACTTTCTCTTCTATAACTTTCTTATGTTGATCTATTCGATTACGCATGCTAATAAAAAAAAATACAAGTTATTTTTAGGATTTTCTGTTATGTAAGTTTATTTGCCAATCGCTAGCAGTGTGCAAAATAATCTAAATTATTAAAAAATAAAAATGTGGAGTGGCAGGTTTTCTTGCCAAGCGGCATTAATGAGTTAATTGTAAATTTTCAAATGAACTAGCAGAATAGGTTTAATCATAGGATTATTAACACTATTTAAAAAGAGAATAACGAATGTAAAGTTAAAACATAGATATAAATGCTTAAGTGATACAAACAGAACACAAAAAGGCTCATAAAAACCTTTTTATATAATGATCGACATGTTTTGAATGCGCAAACAAGTTATTATATTAGTATAAACAAGCATTATCAAGATCTAACAACGATAAACAAACTATTTTGGCAAATGTTCGAAAATAAACTTGTGCATCAACCTCGTTTTAATTACCTAAAATTTTGCAAGAGGTATATTTCAATTTAAAAAAAGCAGTGCGGAAATATTAATTTTCACGTTTACAAGTTGACTATTTTCAGTACCTGATTTTATTAAGTATATGATCTCGTGGTTTATGTTTTTCAAGTTTATTTTAAATAAATTGTGAGAATAGTTGGTTTATCGGATTTAGATATTTTTAATGGTACCGTTTGTGCGTTCACAATACGTCGATCATTAGATTAAAATGTTTTTATAAGCCGTTTTGTGTTCTGTTTGAACCACTTAAGCATTTATATCTATATCTTAATGATAATTAGTGATTTGATATTATGATGATGGAATGTAAAGTTATTCAGATGTCTTTTTAACGTAGATTTAATTTTAGTTCTTCAAATAAACCGGAATATAAATCATACGAACATATCTCAAAACAAGACACCCCCCCCCCCCCTCAATAAAAGCAATATCGAAAAAATGTTTTTCAAATATGCCATTATCATTCGACTTGGGATTTATTTTCTGATTAAACAGTAATTTGTCTGCGTTTTTCCTGCTTTGTCTCCTTACGCTGCTTCACATTATTTTTCATTTTAAATTTTGTACTTTTTATATTATTCACATTTCTGCCAATAAATTTAAAAAAAAAGCGAGCTAAATACATTCAAAATCTGAGAAAAAGCTTTGTAAAAACACCTGTAAAATTCCAATCACATTTACATATTCGAAAACTATTTTAATTACAGATAATCTTATATTTTTTAAAGTAGGATATAATTCAACACTTGTAAACATTATTTTACTGCATACAACATTAACCGAAACTTATTAAGTGAGTAAAATGGTCATATTGGTAAAAAAATAATACATTAAAAAGAGTGCCTCAATCATTCTGCAGCATTTCAACAATCGAGTACCGAACTTCAATTTCGATACAACCCCTATAATATGCTCATTTTAAAATAATTAATTTCTCTGAAACTAATCGTAGGAATTTAATGAAATTTGGTATCTAGGCATAGTTTGAACTGCAGATTTCAAATATGTTGTCAAATTTGGGTCTTGCTATTGAAAAAAACAAAGTTTGGGTGTGTTTTTATATGTAGATGGCCCCCTAAGCAAATTTTATATACATCATTTAAAAGTAGACTTTATTTCCAATCGTTTGGTACCAGTCACTTCCTTCTACTATAATTTGTTGCAGAGTTAGTGGGGGGTGTTCAGTTTTTTTTTTCCACGACTGTACGTACATACAGAACCGGCGGGCACATAAGCTCTCAGGCTTTGATAGCCTGTGAGCTAAAAAGTATCAACAACAAAACGAAACATAAACAACCATTGTGTAAATGTTAAAAATCATATTGTATATAATTTAACTATTAACTGAGTTTTTAAATACATCATACGAATTATCAATTGCATTTTTTTTGTGTGTATGTAATTATTCCTGATTCATAGTGGGAATTTTAAAAATATAATGCAAAAAAAGGAAAAGTAGTAATTTTAAACCACGGATAAGATTGCTCCGACTTTTGCATACCAGTATAATCTTAGAGATTTTTTTTTTTAAAAATTAATCGGAACATTCTACGATTTAACAGAACAACATTTTCTCTATGATTATACTGGTATTCAAAAAGTCGGAGAAATCTCATCCATGAAATTTTAAAACTTAACACTTATTTTCATAGGGTCTCATGGCGATTTTCCTTTATTGAAGAGAAATTCGCCAATTGGAAGTTTTTATTGATAATTATGAACTTTGCCAAAGAATGTCGACTCCAAAATCTGAATATTTCTATAGTATTCCTATTAGATAAAGTTTGGTGGAGGGGAAGAATAACAAATTTCAAAATCTTGTAATGTTTTTCGATTTTCTGAAACATGTAAAACCTAAAACCTACAAGAAACCATGTGTGATCAACTGATCAGTAATGGGAAAAAAAACCACACACTTTGAGTTCATTCATTGAAAATTAATTATGGGTAAAAATATTTTAGACAAAGTTCATTCCTTCTAAGCACTCTGGAAAGAAGGGACTGAGCATGCGCGAGTGCGCCTCCACCGATTTGCTGAAAAAAAGTATTTTTGACGAGCTTTTAATTAATATCCTGGTTAATTATTTAAAAAAAATAATAATCTGAACTTCAGGTACATTAGTATTGGATTATCCTCAAACAAATTTTCATATTTCTGCGTGTTGCAGATTTTCCTAGCCATCTCCAACATACATACACACACACGGGCACACAAACAGAACGATCATTTATTTTATTAGTATATTAGACCAGACGGAGCTGTGTTAAATATTTAGATATTAAATGTTAAAGTCTTATAGAACTCAAAATTATTTTTTTTTTATTAAAAGAAAGAAACGAGAGAGAGAGAGAGAGAAAGAAAGAAAGAAAGAAAGAAAAATAAATGCATTTATTGTTGTTGGATGAAAATTAATTTAATGAAACAATTCAAAAGAATTATAGCTTTTTAGTTACTTTCAGTGTAAAAATATTTCATCTGTGCCTATTTATTGAAAGTATACAGAAATTTACTACAAATAATAGAAGCAAGCCTGATAATTATTCATTCACCTTTGACGCTGCATTCTAAGTATGGCAGATTACATTATTGTTTTACTTAAACCCTGCAGCCTACATTTGACACAATTTTTCTTGATAACTAATTATAATTAATTCCAGTAAATTTAATTTAATAATATTTATATATTTTTTTTTATATTTTGAATTTTTTTTTTTTTTTTTAAACTATCAATGTTTTTACGGGAAATAAAATAATATTTTTTCAATATTGTTGCATAAAAACTGTTTCCAGAAAAAATTAAAGAAATGTTGCCTTTTTGCTATTTTTTTTTTTTTTTTTTTTTTAAGTATAAAAAAAAATAAATACATTTCTATTTTTACTTCTTTATTAAAAATAAACAGGAAAATCCAACAAACCATTCAAAGTGAGAAAAGGCATATTTAAATATAGCCTAGGCAAATCTTTATTTATTACATAATCAACAGATAATCATTGACTCGTGGTGCTGCCATCTATGTTTAAGACATTGTAATACTTTTTCGGACGGATGTCACAACTCATATTTCATAGTAAAATAGCATTAATTGAAACAAATTTCATTTCTTAATGTTATTGACATTCAAATATTTTGAATTTTCAATCTCAATGTATAAAATAACACTATTTATAGAAAAATATAAAAAAAGAAAATACTACTTTCATTGCTGTCATATAAAAAAATAATTTAACAAATGTTTAAAACTAAATATTACTTCATGAATATCATATTAACAAATTTTTCTCTTACTTAAATTGTAAAAAATAATTATGTTTCTGCTTCGTTATTAAATAATAATATTGTTAATTAAAAAGTAAACAGAAAATTCCAAAGTATCATTGAAACAAATCGGACGACATTCACTTGTGATGCTGCCATCTATGTCCAAGAATTTACATTAATGGTTTAAGTAAGCCGGATAATTTACCTTTGAATTTTTCTTGATAATCAAATAGAATTAATTGAAATAGATTTGATTTAATGATACTTTTTAAATTTCAATATAACAATTTAATAATATATCTTCTCCTATTTAATGAACATAGTATACGGATTCTGCAATGAGAACCGTGCTAAATCAAAAATGAGAAATCGTAATATTATAATAGAATTACAGTAGAGCGCCGATTATTCGAATCTGTCGAGACCGGCTCTGGTTCGGATAATTGGACAGTCAGTTTTGGGGATGTTCCTGAGTATGCAAAAAGTTAAAATGCTTTTTTTACATGTAACATTTTTTTTAAAATTATTATTATTATTATTATTATTATTATTATTATTATTATTATTGAACAAAGGTATGTTTATAGAAATATAGTAGTGGATAGGTAGATTTAAAAAAATGTTTTATGTGTACAGAATTTTTTTTAACCAGGCTTAGGGCTAGCAGTTGTTACTGCTGGCGTCTTTAAGATTTTGTGTGCGTGTCCTGGGGTATTTAAGATTACTAATTATTAGTTTTTTTTTAATACAGGGTAGGGGGGAGGGTATTTTTTATGTGTATTTATTATTATTATTATTATTATTATTTTAAATTATTTTCTGAATTGCAAAAAATGAAATTTAGACAAAAATGGTTCGGATCAGCATTCTCCTGTCGTTCCAAACGTTTCATCGCTGAAAAAAAAAAGTATGTTCGGATAATTGGACAATTCGGTTAATTGTAGTTCGGATAATTGGTACTGTACTGCTGTCCCTGGAAGAGAGACGGCGAATCTTTTCACATTGGTGAACCAAAATTTTCCAAAAAAATATTTTGCATGATCTTGAGAGGCCAACAATGGATCAAATAATAAAGAATCAAAATTACTCAAAATTATTTTTCAGATTAAAAAAAAATATATATATGGTGTAAAACATTTGGTGTTAAACTTTAGGAAATAATATAAAAAATGCTATTTCTCTTGCTGCATCAATGATGCCAAATAATTGTTATCAGCTGCGCACTAGTTATTTTTAAGAATGTGTCAGCTGAATTGGAGAGAGGTGTCAGTTCAGACTTACTAGACAAGAAGTTTTTACACGAGTTTTTCATATTATTCATTTCCGAAAAAATTTCCCACAGGAGAAATGCCGCGCCAGATTCTTTAAAGTGTGTTATAACTTTTTTTTTTTAATTTATTTTATTTTATTAACCATTGTTGTTGGTTAATGGTTAGGAAAATGGTTGTTGTTTTCGGTCTAGAATGGACCACTAAACGTCATCACTTTATTCTTTTAAGCGTTTTTAACGAAATTCTGTAACTTTAGAAGAATTTTTAACGAAGTTTTGTAATTTTAGAAGATTTTTTCTTTGAATAGGCAAAAGAAATGCATAAAATGTACAAACATTTTAAAGTTACAAAAAGGATAGATGCAAACTATCAGATATGAAAAAAAAAAAGCTGAATTCAAAAATTAACGTCGGGTGAGAAATCGTCTTATAAAGCAAAAAACATTGTCTTCAACTTTAATTGTTTCTGTTTCCATTAATAAATTGTAAATTTGGTACTTTCGTGTTACAGCAGCCCCCAAGGATGAATCGCCAAGCGACCAAGATTTATCGCCAAATTGTAAAGCATGTAGGAAATTACCACACTGTATGATATATATATATAACATTTCTTGACGTATGTGGCCAAGTTATAGTCATATATGATGTATATGTATGACGTATATGATGTATATAAGACGTAAATAATATGTGTATAATGACGTACATGGCACATATAGGAGTGTTTGGAATATATATATGCGTATATAGGATGCATACATAAGCTTTGCGATGATCTTGGCGAAATCATAATTGCAACCTTGGCATAATCATAATTGTGGGGGCCGCTATAACACGAAAGTACAAGATATATATGTATATATATATATATATATTAAGCTTTCGGAAAATTTTCCAAATGGTTCTTGTAATTTGTTAAATTATAATTTATTTATTTATTTATTTTTGATCACTGCTTAAACCCTCAAAAATTTTGTGGTAAAGCAGATTTTTTGAAATTCGTATTGGTTTAAAAATTATCCGCCTTTTGGTATTGCAGGCTTTGCGTATTGCGTGCGGCAAGCAGGTATAGAAACAAGATAATTGTGAAAGAGGGGGTACAGGAGGTTTCATTATATTCGCCTGGTGAAAATTTTCACTGTTATCCAAGTTTGTTTAACACGTTGACGGACACTTGCGGCTATAGTCTTCAAAGCGAAGTTCACAATGTGGCATGACGGCTATAGCCGCCCAAAACGAAACGGCCGTTTTTAGACACTACGGCTATAGCAGCGCAAATGTGTATTTACCGGCGTACATGTGCATGCCCAGTGTCATGTTTTGGAGACAATTGTTTAGGTTGAAGTTCGTTTTCCACCTGTTATACGAGTTGCAGCTTCAGTATGCGCGTGCAGGATGGCTAGTGGTCAGGGAAAAATACAGTAAAAATAAATGATAACTACCAGTATATTCTTATAGAAAATTTTAAATTCATTATTTGATCGAATAATCAACATAAATTTTTCTATAAGAATATATTGGTGTTTTTAACTGTTTTTGACTGCATTTTCCCCTGACTACTAGCCACCCTGACGTGGTTGTGAAGCGAGTAGTGCAACCTAATTAAAGGTGCTGAATTAATCAAAATTAAGTTTATTTAAGCAGAAAGAGTAAAACTATACTTCTAATATTCTAAAAATTACAAAAACATATAGTGTCAATTTTCGAACTTCACTTGTTCCTACTGTCTGTCAATGTGTTAAAAACGTTGTAAAACTTTAAACCTGTTTTTCTCGAAACTCTGTTTTACAAATCGGTACCAGGTAGAACTCGAGATTGGATCGACCGAATTGGTTGAAATTTTTATACTTTTCTAGTATATACTATATTGTAGTCCATCACGGACGCGTTTTTCAAAATTTGAATCGTAAATATTTATTTTATTTTATTTCATTTTATTTATTTATTTATTTTTTATTTATTTTTTCGCGATTTGAATTCAAAAAATTTTGTAACCTAAATTTGAACAGCCACCATTTTCTTCAGGATCGAAAAATTGATAAACCCATCCAAAGAAGACTACCAAATATCGTAAATTGTAAGGTTTTTATTTGATTTTTTTGTTAATTTGCAGCAGATTCTGAGATTCATCAGGTACCGCGGAACACTTCACTTTTTACACACCTCTGTATCAAAAGCCGCCAGAGAACCACTTTTTCAAACAATTTCCAAATAAAAAATTGTTTTTAAAACTACAAGATATGCTTTTTCATTTGCAAAAAATACCCATTATTATTACTGTATAATTGCGGTTAAAAAATAACAAAACAAATGGAGAAATTTTCGATATTTTAAAAAAAAAATATATATATATAACATGCTCTAAACAGTTTATCACGTCTGAAAAGGAATTCCAAGTAGTCATAATTTTACCATGGGTATTTTTGTTCATTATGTCTTTTTCGATTATCTCCTAATCTTCTTTTAATCTGAAAAATAAATAAATAGATAAACTAGTCGTTGGGGGACACCGTAATACTTACCCATCATGGATTGTTGTTGTAACCAACAACTCAATTTGTTTGGTAGGTAGAGTGTTTAAAATCGTGGTTTGATGACGTCATAAACTTTAAATGCTCTATTACTGAATTGCGTAAAATAAACATCCTTATAACTCCAAAATTGATAATCATATTAACTAACAGTTTACCGCGTCGGATTAAGCGTCTCATTTCCAATTAAAATATATCTTTGAATTTAAATTTGAATGAAATACAGGGTCATGAAAAATCGAAGAGTGTGAAAAATATTATTACATATATCTCGGCAACTAATTATGCGAAAAACTTCATTCTTTATGCAAAATTTACGTTTTTTTTATTATCTTTCATATAAACTCCTAAAAATAAAGAATTTCGAAAAATTTTTTATACCTTTTATCAGAACAAACATTCGAAGTTACTGAAATTCAACAGGCTTCTGCTCATTATTACATACTAAGTACATACCAAATTTGAAATCGCTATCTCAATTTGTTCGGGAGATAGAGCGTTTACAGATACGGCACAATACGGCATTTTTTTTTTCTAAAATATGTTTCTCGGAATCTCCAATGTCTGAAACGTGTAAATCCGCCAAAAATTTGTTCTAGATTTTTAAAACGATTACAAGATTTACCTTATACTACGTATGATGGGTAAGTAATATTGAGCTAATATTGAACTAGCATCGTTTGTGGTGCATTTTGAACAAATTATGATGTTTGAAACATAATGAAATTTAAAGGGATCACCAAGGTTTAATACAACTTATTTTCTATAGATTATGGGGTGCGTAGGATTTATCGTTCATGTACAGGGATACACAAGAGAATTCGGTTAAATGTCTGACTATGATCGGTAATCGGTAGAAGTGCTCTTTCCGCTGTGATATACAATTACGTTCTAGGGCAGAGACGGCGAACCTATGGCACGCGGTACACTATTTTCGGCACGGTATAGATTCAAATTTTAAATTAAAAAAAAGTGATATTGCACCAAATCCATAACTTTAGATCATCTGAGTTTATCTAAAGTGATTGGTTCGATTGGTTGACGTGGTCATAGAGACGTAACGAAAATGAAATGAAACATAATGAAATCTAATCTAGATTAGATTCGCTATAGGATCGCTGTCTCTGCTCTAGAACATAATTGTCCAAAATCTCCTGAACAAGCGTGCAATAATACAATAATTTGTCGTCAATACAAACAAACTGTCAAAAAAAAAAAATGCATTCTGCATAGATTATGAGAAAGTTTCCAACACTAACAGAAAATTAAGAAATTTAATTTTGATTAATTAACGATGAAATGACATATATAAATAAGCAACTTAAAAGATACATGACTCAGTAAAAAATCTATTTTCAGCAATTGATGCCCATATTCAAAGTCTTTCGTTCAGCCCTGTATATGATCTACAAAATTTGTAAACAACACTTAATACACTAAAAATTAAATAAAATCGGTTATCACAGCGGAAAGAGCATTTCTACCAATTGCCGATCATAGTCAGACATTTAACCGAATTCTCTTGTGCATCCCTGTACATGAACGATATATTTTACGCACCCCATAATCTATAGAAATAAGTTGTATTAAACCTTAGTGATCCCTTTAAATTTCATTCTGTTTCAAATATCATAACGTGTTCAAAATGCACCACAAACGATATTTTCCCATAGATCGTAATGTAAAGGAATGATTTTGTACATACCTGTAATTGAACGCATAAATGCTACTCATTGTATAGTCCGTTAAAAGCATGCTGTAGTCTTACCTCAGTAATGCATATTTATTTCATTATGTTTGAAATATCGTAACATCAATAAAATGCGCAGCAAACGATTTTTCCCCCATAGACCATAATGTAATGGAACTATTTTGTGTGTCCCTGTAAATGAACTATTAATGCTAGACACTTCATTTTCAATACCGAACATTCTATAGTAAAATTCAATAATATATAAAAATTTCACGACAATCCGAGTAGATTTACGAGAGTTAGAGCATGGAAAGTCGGACGGACAGACAGACGGACAAACAAACTGAATTCATAAACACTTTTTAACTACGTTGGAAAGTGTTAAAAAATGGCGCCTCAATTAGGTAAAATAATAATAATAATTTTCGTCTGAAGCTATAATGAAGAGCTTTTTTTCATTTGTTATTTTATTAATGTAGTTTACTTCTCAGTAACACATATTAGAATTATTTAAAATATAAAAACAATTATTTAAAAATAAAAATATATTCAAGTTGTTGTCATTATTTGATTAGAAGTTGTAAAACTTTCAATCAAATCATGAGTAGAAATATGACCAACATGCTAATATATTGGAACATTACATTAAACTAATAACTAGATAGTACCCGTCAAGATTTGACGGTAAATAACTTGAAAGTTCCTTTAGAAATATGCTTTTATTTTTAATTAGCTGCTTTTAAATTAATTAAAAATTGAAAAATTTATGAATTGTTATATTGTATAAGCGATTCCTATAGTAATAAGACGATAGATGGTGTTGTCAGTCCAGCCTACTCAACTAATGAAGTGGAATAATTTTATGCTTGTAATTTACACCCTATTATACTTGAATTAATTTAGCAAGAATTTAACTAAAAATATTAATTCAATGATTTATTTTTTACTTACTACAGTCTCAAAATTAATATATATATATATATCACTATTTAGTATTTTCAATTTTTTTTTAAAATACGCGACCTGTAAAAATTTTTATTAATTTATTTTTATCAGCCTGACTAAAAAACCCAGATAAATCATGGATATCAATGTGATTTCTTTTATAATTCTTATATCGATATTTTTGCTCCTTTCTTTTTTCTCTTCTTTACTTTACTTTTTCTTTCTTTTTAAGGAGAATAATCATACACTTTTCTTAATTATACAAATATATCATATTGATAATGGTCATACAAAATATAGATAAAAGTTTAGATCACTTTATTTAATCAATAACTATATGCAAAATCTTTTAATATAAAATAAGTAATTAAAAAAATATTGTTGGTTGTTAAATTTTATTTACCACAGTCCCAATATTTTGAAAAAATAACAATATTTAGTATTTCTGATTTTTTTTTTTTTTTAACTACACGACCTTTAAAATTTTTCATGAAATTATTTTTTATCAGTCTGAAACCGTGAAACCCCCTGAAAAACCCCTTTCTAAGACCCTGAATTTACCTGAAAGTTAGCCGCTATGATAATGTATTCAGAAGGGCATTTATAACAGAATTTCTCTTAAAAAATATTTCAGATTGAACGTAAATTGTATTATCATTTGCTTTTAATTTTCTTCTGCGCTAAAATTTCGGATAATGCTGCCTTTTTAAAACGTATTTAAAACCTTCGCAAGAACGAAACTAGCAAGCAAATTGGAAATCAATAAAAAGAACTATCTTTTTCATACAAAATAGTTTCTTAGTCTCTTCTTACATTATGTTTTTTCATTACTTTTCAAAGAAAGAGAGTGTTCAGTTATTTTTAAGTAGGGAATAGCTCTATAAAATCTATAATGTGTAATGCAGTGAAAAAAAAATAATGTTTTGATATTAAAAATAAATAAAGGCAAGCAATTTTTTGCTAAAAATAGCAGTAAGTCTATTATCGATTTATGAAGCTGTTTTTTTTTTTTTTTTCTGATAAGACCAAGTTGGCTTTATAAGCATTTGATTTAGTATTATCAATATTATGTACTATTTTAATTAAAACATCCGTTTATATTTAAAGAAATATATATCCATTATTTTTACTATCTACATATGCAATTTATTAATAAATAAATACTAAAATACTTTTAAAATTTTATAGTAAGCAACTATCAAAATTTATGCAATCTGTAGTTTTGGTAGTATAAAAACAATAATTTTAATTATAAATTGCTCACAAGAAAAATTTTGAAGGGAAATTTCAATTAATAGAACTATCTAATTTATGAATTTTCTGTGGCTGAATACACAACGATACAGTATGTACCAAAGCCATTAAATAATAAGCCCAGTCAGATAGCGTTAAATTTGTTAGCGGGGACACTAGCGCCACCTCATCTGCTGCGGAAGGAAGGCGAAACAGAAGTGCGTCGCAGAGAAAGGATACGATTTATTTATATCGATATTTCATACGATTTTTATCGTTTGTATCGATGTTTTCTTTTTGCACTTCCTTTAAAAGCTTGCTAATTATTGGGATCAGTTACATTAATCCTAACACTATAATGAAAAAGAAATGGGGAAATTTACTGGATTAATATTTCTATATAAATATAGTGGTGGCGAAGAAGTTGATTTATTTATTAAAAGTTAAATAAAGTGATGGAAATTTACATCACTATGCAATTAACCCTTTACGGCACAGACAAATTCTGTTCGTAAAATGTGAAATTACTGACTTACACCGGAATTTACAAACGACTTTTCTAGAAAATATGAACTCCTTATTTTAAGCTTTAATTTTAGAAGAAAAATTTTATTAAAATATTCTTGGTGCCGAATGCAAGCATCCCATCCGCTTGATGGCGCTATTTTCAACTTGCGAAGAGTTTCCCATTTATCTGATTGGGCTTATTTTTTAATGGCTTTGGTATGTACAGTGTGTTCATGACCTCTTTAAAAAATATGTAGGAATGACAGTACAGAGCAAAATTAACAATATTTATCATTAAACCAGTACCGCAATTCACTAATTCGATCTAACATACAAGGTCACTTACTAAAAGCATAAAAATGCATTTTCGTTCATGACTTTAACCATAATGAGGACAATGACAGGGATGGCCTACTTTTTAAAAAGACCCAGTTGGAAGAAAATTTTAAAGTCCACAAAGAGAAAAAAAAGTCATTTAGTCTCATTGGAGAACCCTATAAGTATAAGACCAGGTGCGGCTCTAGATACAAAACTGTTTAGGACACTAACTTTTTATAAACAAGGCTAAAAGTGGTATTTTGAGGATATTGGTATTTTATGGAAGTGGTGTTTTAAGTATTTGATAGAAGGTTTTATAAGTGTAGGGCCCAGACGAAGTGCTGGGTTAAAAATGCTTTATGTATTTAACTTTTATTGAAAAAACAAGTTGGAAATTGTACGTCAAACATGACAAATGAGGTGCCTTTGCACTGTAACTAGTTTCAGTGAAATGAATTATATCGTCTGTTATTATGGTATGATTAATTTCCGTACTAAAGTAAGTACATTTTAAGTTGGCAACATTTTATATTTTGTTGACATTTACTGAAAATTCCAATGAGAAACTTAAGCCTAGCTTTAAAAAAATCAGAACTTGAAATCCCTATTTAGACCTTTTATTTCCATTTAATATCTATTTCTTCGGAAACAACTATCCAAACAACTCTTGGTAGATTATAGGATTGCTATAATTAAACAGTTTTAGTGTACAAATTTGGTTTTTAAACTCAGTATTACGGAAATAATAGGACTCCCTCTTAAATAGGACGTAATCACCACGACAACATAGAATCATTACCTATCATGGGATATCACTGAATTAATTACGTATGATGATTCAATAGAATGAATAATGTGACTATAACTTTGTCATAGAGGTTATAAAATGTCATATACGTCTATGTCATATTATGTTATTCATGTCAGGTAACTTGGCGATACATATCGTACGCTTGACGATTAATCCTCGGAAGCTGCTATAACAATGAAGTACCGATTAAAAAAATTCAAATTACTTAATGAATATTTTTAATAACATCTTTGAAGTTTTGATTCGTTTTTCAGAAAATTTGAAATCACTCGACAAAATTCTGCAAAGATTACATACATATATTAAATTTCAAACCATTCGGTTTGGTAGTTTTTGCGCTGTTATACGCGGACAGGAGGATTGACAGACATGCGGACCAGACGACGACTACATGTGCTACGTATTTGTATAATTACGAACGCTCCTCGAAAAGGCTAAAAAGGGGGTTGTAATCTTGTTGTGAGTTCCAATAAATATGGTGCCCGGAAGCATCGCACCCATTAACCCTTCTTTGCATGAGTTTTTCTTTTACAGTTTTTTTTTTATACATATATTAAATATTATACACCAGAAATTTTAAGATAGATTTTTAACTTTGTTCAGCAACATAGTTCTAGATTATTATTGTTCTAGAAATTTACTAGATTGATATTTCTATATAAATATAGTGGTGGCGAAGAAGTTGATTTATTTATTAAAAGTTAAATAAACAGTGATGGAAATTTCCATCACAATGCAAAGAAGGGTTAAACAGCTCTTAACCCTTTGACACACTGGTCGGGACATATAAGTTCGAGCGAACTATTTTTTATTCTATTCGTACCACTTTTTTGAAAAATAATTTCTCCATACTTATTCTATCACAAAAAAAATACTTCTTTGTAAATTGTCGTGAGATTGAATATTAACACGTTCGCTGCTAAGTTAAAAATACCGTAATTTTCATTTTATTTAGAAAGTTCAAATTCATACCAGAAAATACTAATAGCAATATTTACTTTGTTTTATTACAGACATTTCGTAATTACATAAAATAAAAATTCTTCTTTTGAAATTTCCGGTGCGAATAACTAATTTTAGATTGAAGAAACGTAGATAGCACTACGAGTATACTCGTACAGGGTGGCTAGTGATCAGGGAAAAATACAGTCAAAAAAGTGATAAACACCAGTATATTCTTATAGAAAAAATTATGTTGATTATTCAATCAAATAATCAATTTGAATTTTTCTATAAGAATATACTGGCAATTGTCATTTTTTTTACTGTATTTTCCCCTGACCACTAGCCACCCTGTCGTAGTTGGCAGCGAACGTGTAAAAAATCGCCAGTCCTGGCACGTAATCATAGTGCTAACGCAGGTTCTAGATATTGTAATGCTATTTTCAATAGACGTTTTTTGCTTTGCATGGTATGTGTTGATATCCCGTGAAATGTTTGAAGAGCATATTAATTCGGTAGTGGCATTTAATACTATAAGGTTGCACCGTAGCATGCGACATGTAACTCATCAGTGTTGTTTGGATGAGAACAACTACCATTAGGGTTTCTTATGATGTCTTCACGTTTCACAGAAAGCAAAGTAAATTTTGTTAAAATTATGTCTTCATAGATGTTAAACCACTTCTAGACGGGCGACTTTTAACGACATTTAAATATTTAATGTCAGAAATTTCGTTTAGTAATTTAAGTCTTATTTAATCGAACAATTCTACGATTAGAAAAGTGAAAGATATCGGCTAAAACAGTGGTTCCCAAACTTTTGGGCTCGCGGAGCCCTTTTTGGGAATAATATCTAAGGCGGAGCCCCTTAACTCCGCGGTTTGCAAATTAACGTTTTTTTAAGAATATGGAGCAGAGAAGGATCTGCTGGATAAAAGTCCGATCCAGTCGTTTCCAACATGGGGCCAAGGTTCTCAGTTTGGCCCTTTTCTTGATACAGAAATTCTGAATTCGAACTAGAAATTTTGAAAATCAAATTTTCTGTTATTTAACGCCTCAACAGTTTTATTTAATATTACTATTATTGGACACAATAAATTAAAAAAAAAAGGACTAAAAACCACTTTTTTGTATTAAAATACCTTATCTTGTGTAATCGAGAAATGTCCGCCAAATATTGCAAAAATAATAGTTACAAATTTATTGATTCTGAAAGCTTTTACTAACGAAGAAAACAAACTCTTCTTACCCGAGCGACGTTTTAGCAATACTGTTAATAGGTTAACAGGCTTCGTACGCCTCCTGGAATTTTGCGACCAGGAAATTCTTCGGTAGCAGTATTTTCTTACAGAAAATCTCTCCTTAAAAGAAGGCGAAGTTTCTCTTAACCTAAATTTCTTTTTCTATAAAAAAAAAGTACTGGTAAGACTACTGGAAAATTCCCTAATCCGTACGAACCCTGGGTTAATGACATCCATTTTAAAATAAAAATATTCTTTCGGGATTTCCAGTATGAACTCGGAATTAAAGATCAAAATGGTAACCCTATCGGGTTTATGCATTTGGGCTTACGTGAAACTATTATTATTTATAGCGAAAACCACAGACAAACCGAAAAAAAGGTAAGTTGTACAGTTTTCGTTTACAAAGAGAGACTTCTTTATAATCCCAATAGGCTACTCGCGAAAAGAAAGAAAATGCGTAGGCCCAGTCGCCCATTAGTTGTTATATAACAAGTTTTCGCTAAGCCCGCCCACCCGTAATCGAATCATGCGATTGCGGATTCTTTTTTCGTTCTTCTTTACATTTCTAGTACTTGTAAACATGCAATGAAAACGAATCGCCTCTGAGCTTCTTCTTTTAAACCATTTTTTAAAACTACATTTAGAAGCAGATCATCGTTTTAGTGTTTAAGTGGCCGGGGCAAAATCTATAACCTATATTGTTAGGTGCAGCATCGTTAACATTTTTGGATGTTTCATTTAAAGTATTTAACTATTAATTATAGTTTTGAAAGAAACTTTCTTTCACCATTGTTTTTGCCTCAAAATAGTTATACGGTTAAAAGCTACATATGTTAAAAGAGCTGCAACTAGTAGAAAAACTTTACTAACAAAACGGGATATATGGATTAGGTTAAATTTATATCAGGGCGGGTGCTCATTGACGAAAAGTCTAAGCAAAGGATGGAGCTGAGCAAAAGTTTAGATAGTTAGTGTGATGAAAAATGTAAAGAACCAATATATTTTTAAAAATTGCTACAGCTTTATTTCTGATAGGAAAATGTGGCATCATAACATAAGAATCTTAGATAATGCAGAGACCAATTAAAATAAAATTTTAAAGAGGGGTTGTTAAGTGATACAAGATGTTAAAAATGCGTTTTCAGCAACATACATTCCTTTAAAAATTAAATACAATTATGTAAACGGCAAAGAAAATTTAAATAACTAAGAAATAATAAAAATAAAATAGGAGATTAAATGGATTAAAGTTACAAAAATTAGCTCATACCAGAAATATTATATAGAAAATAGATAGATTTATAATGCAAAAGTTTTGACATACTTTTAAAAAGTATGTTACAGTATTTTTCAACCCAGTGATAGCTGCGTTTATTATTGACACACACAAGCACACACAAAAATTCCTACATACTTTCGGAAAAAATTCCCTTGCAATATGCTAATTTTTTTTCATGTTTTGTGTATTTTCCTGGGACGTCGCGGAGCCCCAAGGGCTCCGCGGAGCACACTTTGGAAACCTCTGGGCTAAAATATCTGGTACCGAAAAATAAAAACTAAACGCACCTTAAATGAAACGTATTCGAGACATCCGTTCTAACCTGGTTAGCCCTTTGATTACGTGCCAGAATTGGCGACTATTTCTGCATTCAGTCATACCACAATTTACAAAAAAATTTCATGTGGTGATTTTCAGAGATTATTTTTCAAAAAGTGTTATGAATAGAATAAAAATCTTAGGTGGGCGGTCTTATATAAGTCTGAAATTGCAATTTTAGAGGAAAATGAAAAACTGTGTACACCTATTTTTTGTTTAACTGGGTACAGGCTGTTTTCGTCAATATCCACCTGTTTAAACGTGAAATGTGTTTTGATAGTGTAAAGTAATAATTGTTACTGTTTGTTTTTGTCCAGTGAGTACTATAATACATATAATAGCGCACACTTCTTTCTTGTACTCTTATGATCACTAGCTAAAATAGTTCGTTATTTTCCACATTGACTTATACTCTTTTAATCGCCCATAGAAATCGTATTTTCACTGCGAAATATGCAAATATACTGATTTGACGAAAAACTGACTTGTACTGTTAAGACCGCCCACTTAAGAAATATGGTTGACTGCTGGAGTCTAAGAATTAAAGTAAAAGTATGAACGAAATTCCAGGTTTGTTTTGCAGTGAATCGCTTTGTATTTTAAAATGAATATGTGGATTGTGAGAAAGGTTTAATAATAAATACTTATTAATCTTGCTTTAAACTATTATTCCTCTTTTGCTGTTGAAAGAGTTCTCAGACATTGTCTACATAAGGTGTCCCAAAATGTAGAAACGTGCTTTAATTTTTCAACTGTTAGAGATAATGAGAAAATATGAATTACTGGACTGTTCAAAATGAAACATTAAATAGGATGATGTTAATGAAATAGTCTTGGCGTTATTCATTTTTTAAAGTTGCACATTTAAAATCTTTATACATTGCCCTAGAAAAAATTGCTCAAAAATAAAATGCAGCAGCTAGATGGTTACAGAAACGTTGAATTGAATTGAACGAGTCATATTTACGTAAAAATTGACCATTGTGACTAGTGTGTTTATCAAATTATAAATGTACATCTGTGAGATACTACAAGAAAGAAAGAAACACATCTTTAATTTTAAAAACGCCGTTATCAATTTATATATGGTAACCATTTTACACTGATGAAATATAATTTTAAAAGATACGAAAAAGTGGTACGACTTAACTTTTCTTTCATTATAATACCATATTTTTAAAAATGCAAGAATGTAGTTTTTTTATAACATTCTTGTTGCATCAAAAAAAAAAAAAAATTGAAAAATGTAATGTTTTGAAAATTAAAAGGGATATTTTACTAACATAATTCTATTTCCTATCGTATTTCGAACACTTTGGCAATTAACATTTCATACTTAAAACATTAAAAAAAATTAAAACGTGTTTAATCCTGTATAGATACAGCTTAGGAACTTTGGAAATTGTGATCAAAGCAAAGAAATTTATAAATCGTTGGATTTTGAGGAAACTGAAAAAAAAAAATATGCTATCCAAAATTTTGGTAGCAAAAGCAACAATTTTAATATATTCTCAAGTAAAATAAGTCCTTCTAACTTACTGATATATTTTTCATCTGCTGGAATATTGGTTGAACTTAAATTAAATTATCATTTTCGGGTAATTTTGTTTTCAGCGAAGTATTCGATAATACCACCTGCTTAAAAGTTATTTAAAACCTTTGAATGAGAGAAAAGAACAAGGAAATTGGAAACCAATAACATGAACTAATGCAGACATTATTTTTCTGCGAAGTTTCTTACATCATTTATATGCAGTCATTTTCAAATAAGGAAAAAATGTCAGTTATTTAAGTAAGTAATGCATATTTATGCTCTCATAGAATCAATGATTCGTAGCTTTGAAGTAATATCTATAGGTTGAAAAAAAGGAGATATTAGTGTAGCGGAAAGTTCATTGTCCATCTAAGAAGCTATTTTTAAAAATATAAAATCGGGTTTACTTTATGAAAACTGAAAAAATAAAAGGGATTATTATAAAATATAGTTGTTTTTCTGTGTATTTATAAAAAGTAATTACTGTATTTTTGAAAAATTTTTCAGACTATTAAAAATTTTCTTTATTACATGCATAGGTGCCAAGCTCTCACTAATTGTGCGTAATACTTGGATTGATTTAACCCAGTTTAACAACGTCTCGAACCACAAAAATTATATTTAACCCTTTCAGGGGCAAGCACTTGTGCTCCTGTAACGTTGAATTCCCACCGGAATTTAGGAAACAATTTAGTTCAAAATAAGAACAAGCAATTTTTCAACTTTTTCTCGTCAAAGTTAAAAAAGTAAAATTTAATTAAAATTTTCTGGTTTGAATCGGATTAAAATTAGGTGGTATATAATATATACCACCGCCCCTCAGAGGATTAAAGAATCTTTATTCAGTTTATTTCAGATTTCTACATGGAATATATTTATATTCATTTATTAAAAAAACAATTCTGGTGCGAAATGTATTAAACACGGGTCAAATTAACTCACATATTACGGAAGACTAGTGAGAGCTTGGCACATCTGCACACAGTGGCGTAGCCAGGGTAGGGGTCGAGATGCTGTGGATACCACTAATTTTGTAAAGTTTTCTTTACATTATCTAATCGGAGAACTTTTTGCGAAAGCGAAGGAGAATAAAACATTACAATAGTACTGGTATCCCGAGTATTTGGACCCCCTCCCTGGCTACGCCAATGTCTGTACATGTAATATAATTTTCAAATGTTTTTTACGCATTATACAAATGTAAAACATTATATGTAATTTAACATTTTTACCTGTATCGGAAATACACAGTCCTTTATTTTTGAGAAATTTTTGCAACGAATTTATGAAACACTATATCTTTTATTTCGTTTACTTCTGATTACATTATTTACATTGTTAGTATTCAATTAAATGTAATTTCTAATGGTTGACAAGTCATTGTAAATGTCAGACTAAAAATGTTTTTCCTCCACACAATAATTCGAAAAATATATTTTTTCGTTTCATTATTTTTCAATTCGTTTTAATTATATATACATTATTATTATAGATATTATTTGATGACTACATTATTTACATTATTACAATGATATTAGTCATAGTTATAAATGGTTGAAATTTAACTGTAAAAGTCACACAAAAAATAGTTGTCCTGAATACAGAATTTCGAAAAAAAAATTCGTTTGCTTTTGATTATTATTATTTTTTTTTTTTTACATTTATTATAATTGTAAGTATTTATAAATGAGATTTCACTGCAAAAATTAAATAAAAAATGGTTAAATCCAGCACAGTATTATAAGAAATATTATTTCTTTTAATTATGGATACACTATTTACATCATTAAAAATTTCACTATTTATATCATTAATTGCAATGATTGATGGCTGAAATTTCACTGCAAAAATCTAGGAAAAGCAAATTCAGAAAATTATGTTATCCAAACGTTTGGTAGAAAAAGCAACAATTTTAATGTATTCTGAAGTAAAACAAGTCCTTCTAACTTACTGATATAAGTTTCTTCAGCTGAAAAATTGGTTGAACTTAAATTGAATTATCATTTGCTGGTAATTTTGTTTTCAGCAAAATATTCGATAATACCACCTGCTTAAAAGTTATTTGAAAGAAAATTTTGAAAGAGAGAAAAGAGCAAGAAAATTGGAAACCAATAACATGAACTAATGCAGACATTATTTATCTGTGACATTCTTTACATCATTTGCATACAGTAATTTTCAAAGAAGGGGAAAGTTCAGTTATTAAGTAACACATATTTATGCTGTTATAGAATCAATGATTCGTTTTGAAGAAATATTTTTAGGTTGAAAAAACAAGGAGATATTTGCTAAGAGTTCATTGTACATCTAAGAACTTATTTTTAAAATGATAAAATTGGATTTATTTTATAAAAAATCAATGACTAAAAGGGATTCATATAAAAAAATGATTATTGTTTTATTTTTATTTATGAAAAAAACGCTACTGTATTTTTGAAAAATTTCTTTACGCTAGTAAAATATTTTTATTACACATAATACAATTTTCAAATATCTTGACAGTTATGCAAATACAGTTATATACAAGCTAGGCTACATGTGTAATTTAACATTTATATTCGTTATATTTTAAAGAAAAGTTAATTGAAATTCAATATGTTGATCATAATGAACAGAGAAATGTATATTCAACTAGTTAAAGTATATCCAAAAGTTGGAGTATTATAGTTGAGATTTTTTCTAACAGAGCGAAAATATACTGGGACCAGGACCTGGGTACTTTCACTTGCCGTGCCAACGCTCTCTCTACTGAGCTATCCCAACGATAACCTGGCTGGCATATTTCACACTTATTTGTTGGACAAGGCTGAGAACTGCAGCGCTAATTTCATTCATCCGAGCTAAACTATAGCATTTTTCATGATGAATCTGAAATTGCACGGAAACTCTTGTATACCATGTTATTAGATCATGATTAGATTCTCTGTTCATATGGGCTAATTCCATGAGTGAATGTAGTGTCAGTCACAGAGATATAAATGGCTGCGGTGTTTGGCTACTAGCTTATAGTAAAGGAAAATTTAATTTATTCAATCTCATATACTTACAATTAAATACAGTCAATAATTTTTTTTTAAATATCGGTGGCCAAGAACCTTAAATTTTTGTGGCTATGTGACTTACACTACACTGACCATATAACTAGCCTATGATCTAATTACATGGCATAAAAGTAAGCTGGGCCGCAGGCGCACATGAGGGGGCGCACCGCGCGTAGGCGACCACCGAACCCAAGTCCTGAAATACTTTTATCCCGCCAGTAGCTTTAACTCGCTACGGCGCTTCGGCCGGTCAAAGAGCCGCTCCCCACTGCGGACCCTCTAACCTTGAACCCACGTGTTGAGGACGTAGGTCGTTGCGACACGTGGTGAAACCATGGGGAGTCACCGCGAGACACTTAGAGACGGGCCGGCGTCCCCCAACAGCTTCGGAGCTGGAAACCCGAAAGGGAACCAGGCCTTAAGTCGGGATGTTCCAACCCGTACTTGCTTTACCACAACTCGAGGTGTGTGAAAACCTACAAAGGTAGTCACTTGCAGTGGACCTAATTACATGGTATACAAGTTTTGGTAGTAGAAGATTAAATTTTTACTGTTTTACTTTTCAAAGAATGGAGAAAATGTTTGTTAGTAGAACGTGTATGACACAGAGACGATATAAAATTTAAAATATATAACTCTTTGAAAATTAATGGTAGCAATATTTCAACACTATAATCGTTATTTCTATCTTATTTTTAAGATTTTTACACTTCACTTTACCAACGGATCTCCAATAGGTAAAATAAATTAAATTGTGTTTCAACAGTCTTCGGATACTCTGCATTGGCAAGAAAACACTGATATAAAAAGCATGAATTCTCTCTAACATATGCCTCTCTGATCTGCGGTTTATATCCAAATCTTGTATGGAAAATCTGTCTAAACTTCATAATGAAAACTTAAGAATTATCAGAAATGGGTCCAGATACCTCAGTAATACTACAGCGCCTAGAATACACAGTGTGGTAAACGGCTACAAAATAATACTAAAAAATGGAATCCAATAAATGTAGAACGTTGCTGAAAAGATGACAGGTCGATCGCAACGATATTTTCTAGCAGTGGCGTAGACAGGGTTGAGGTCCAGATGGTTTCGATACCACTAATTTTATAGAAATATTTTTTGCCTTATCTAATCTGAGAATTTTTTGCGATATTGAAGGCGAAGAAAACTTTATAATATTACCGGTTTCCAAAGCATTTGAACACCCCCCCCCCCCCGTGCTCTCTGGCTATGCCACTGTCTGCTAGCTCTTTTCAACGCAAACATTGTATAAGAATGGAACTGAGAAAATGTTTCAGCTGGTGGTAAATAATTTAAACAATTAAATTATACCTTTTTTCTTTTGACCTAGATAGTGATTTTCATAAGCCTTAAAAATATTAAAAAATATGAATGATATGGAACATGGCCAAAAAAAGTAATACGCATTCTTTTGTGCCTGGTTGTAGTATTCGATACAAGACAACAATCTAGAATCTATTCCTATTTAGCATACCAAAGGATGAATCTCTGCTAGAAGAGTGGAAAAGATTAATTTCCTAATATGATTAAAAAACTATCTTAAAAATCAGTTACATCTGAAATATACACTTACAAGAAGATTTTATTAACAGAAATTATGTTCATGTCGTCAATAGTAAAACGGTTACTTTTGCTAGAGGTAAATCTATTTTTATAGTAGATGTCGCTGCGATCGCCCTATTCTTGTACCGCATCGTTGCACGTTTACAATTTTTTAGTACTTTTTAAAGTATTACCAGTTTGGCTTTTGTTAAATTCCGAAATTTCGCATTCATACCAGAAATTCCCTGTAATGTTCTTTTAGTTAATGGCAGATATTTCGTGACTTTCTAAAATAAAAATTCTTGTTTCAGAATTTCCGGTTTGAATACAAAATCTTTGAATTAAAAAACTGTAAAACCGTTTCCACACTGTATTCTGGTCACTGTAGTAAAATTAACATTAGATATGATTAAAATACTTGCTGTTTTATTCATTGGTCAATGAAATTTGAATAAAAAAAATTCTTCAAAAATATCTGTAATATTACCGATGATATTATTGCTGAACTGACAGACTACGATGTCTCCGATCCCAGGAATAGAAAGAGACCGCGTTTTACGACATCGATTGAAGATATGACCTTATTTTCTTTCTGTTGTTTATTTATTTATTTATTTATATTTATTTTTAATTTTTAATTTAATTTAATTTATTTTTTGCATTGTTTTCCGTTTTTATATATGCAAGGCGCATACACTCTTTGGAATGTCCAAGGAGTTTGGCTTCAATGATCAACATTTGAAAATTCATATTAAATATTAAATGTCAGTATTCGTAATCACGGCGTTCAATAGTAAAATTTGTAGTATTTAAAAAAAAACATTAAATGCGGCCAAAAACTCTATTGAAAAAATCGAGTAGAAATGAATGCACCCTCTATTTGACTTACATTTAATATAAACTTCTAAGTAATTGTTGTATTAACACATTCGCAACGGGAAACGAGACTTCTCGCATTTATTAAAAAAATATGTCATTGAATAAAGGCGTGGCTTTTACCACACAGAAAATGCATTTGTATCATGTTGTCCATATATTTTTAAATTGTAAGATATTTTATAATAAATCCCGATATTGAATGGTATTTACTGATGCATAAACTTGAGAAAACTATCTAGGAAACAATTTACGAAAGATTTTCGGAAGAGGGAGGAGGAGCTTCTATTGTTTTTAAAACAGATTTAACAAAAATATATCCATGCTAATGTGTTCAAACTATATATACCAGGGTTCGTACATATTTATCACAATTTTTAAATAGAATTAGTCGCCTTATTTAAATACAGAGAAGTATTACATATCCTACAATTAAACGATGTGTTTGCAATTTATGCTATTTAAATGTTTAAAATAGAAAAAATCTATTAAAAAATTGTGGCAGAAGCGTACAAACCCTGTACACGTTATTTTTCATTTTATTAACTTTACGGTTACTTAATAACAAAGAAAACAAGTTGGAAATTGTACGTCAAACGTGACAAATGAGGTGCGTTCGTACTATAGCTAGTTATATAAATATTCATATCTTGATAATTTTTAATTTTGCGAAATGAATTATATCGTCTGCAGATTAATTTCTGTCATAAAATAAGTATTTCGGTCGCTTGTCGATTAAACCTCGGAAGCTCCTCTAACAAGAAAGCACCAATTTTTTTTCTTTTAATTCAAATTTCTTAATAAATATTTTTATTAATATCGCCTAAAGTTTTGATTCGATTTTTTTAAAAAATTGAAATGTCTCGACAAAATTCTGCAAAGATAATATATCTTAAATTCCAAACCATTTGGTTGGGTAGTTTTTGCGTTGTTATATACGGACGGACGGAAAGACAGACGGACGGACAGACGAACGGACCAAGCGACGACAATAGGTGCTATGTATTTATATAATTACGAACGCACCTAAAAATGGATGTCACTTAAGAAATGCCTTTGTATAAACTCTTAGTTTTCCTCCTTCATCTCGACTCTTTTGGACATACGAATTTTTAAATTTTTAGTTTTTCTCTTTATTTATGCAATTTCTATACTTGCTTTTTAAATTAAATTTCATTTCTCATTTTTAATCCAATTCTAAAATCTTTTCTATCTTTATTTATATTGAATCCTTGCAGGGGTAAATAGTTTGTTTCTAATGTTGATTTCAGATTAAAATTTTCGAAAAGTCCAATTGAAAATATAGAAAATTAATTTTACAAATTTATTTCATAAAAGTTTTAAAATTTTATTAAACAACGATAAGATTGTTCATAAAAATTAAGTGGTATAAATAATGTGCCTCAGTCCTTCAAGATGTAAATTTATACTATTTTTTAATTGACTATACTAATAACAGGCAGACAATCGCAAACTAATGTTAAACCAATGAAGCGTTCTTTTCAAATTTCTGGTTTGAGTTTTGATATTTAAAAAAAAAAAAAAGATTTTTACTCATAGGATATCTGAAATCTTTGTCGAACCAGATACTTAAGTAATTTTCTATTTTGTTTCAGTATTTTCTTCCCTTTTAAGACTGGTTCCAAAAATAAAAGTGTCCTTCGAAAAAAAAAAAATGCGACTAAAATCGAAAAAGTACAAAAGTACCCTGCTAGATATCGTCCTCTGATATTCCATCAAAAAATATTCATTTAAAAATATTAAAATGCAGAAATACAGAAAATAATAATTTTATGGGGTGATATTTGTTATATCCTTTTTCAAATTGCATAATTCATTCTCAAACGGGACCGTGGACCGTGCTATCATCAATGAGTAATTTAACTAACTATATAACTAGTATATTGTGATCATCACAAAACTTTCTTCCATATAAATCAAATCATTTGCAATCAAAACTAAATTACAATCTATTCGTTCTTGAGATATAGCTATTGCGGAAATCGTGAAAAACAGAATATAGAAGCGAAACCTGTTTGACGATTCACACCAAAATGAAATCAGCACCAATTTATGTCAACGTCTAACATAATACAGTGGAACCTCGATTTTACGGTACCCGCTTCGTACGTCATTTTTCAATGATCCGAACAATTAACCTATACTGATAATATAAAAAAATCCCGGATTCTGCGTCATCCATTTTGAAGATTTCCCGCATCATACGTTTTTCTACCGAGAGGCCGAAAATATTTTTTTCTCAAATTTTGCTTGTTAGAAACAAGCACGCCACGTTTCACTCTACAGCTCAATACAGGATGACTCAACACCGCCATTTAAAAAAACCTTCGACCAAAAACAAAGTTAAAACCAGTTAGTGTTAACCAATGGCAGACAGCGGTTAGCGAATGCGTTTCATAGCTAAAAGATTGAGAGATGTCGTCACATTATCTGTTTTAGGGAAAAATAGTTTTTTACATTTCTCTTTTTTCTCCTGACAAACAGCGGACAGCGAATACATTTCACAGCTAAAAGATTAAGAAATGACGTTTCACCAGATTATATTTTAAGGAAAAGTTGATTTTCACATTTATCTTTTTTTCCCCCTATCAGAAGGCGAGACAAACTTCAGATCAGTTTTTGTCGCGTGGGCGCCAGTCTTATTTTTTACTGTTAATGTTACAATGTCTACGAGGAAGTGTTTTTCTGTTGCCAAAAAGACGGAAATTATTGAAAAGGCTAAACATTTTCATGGCACTAAGGTAGACCTGTCAAAATCGTTGAGCATTTATTATTCCACATTACAAACAATTTTAAAACAAGAAGTGACATTGGTATTACATTAAAAAAACTGGGAAAGTTTGCTAAGAAAAGAAAAAATATCAAAACATCTCCTTACGAATAACTTGAAAAACAATTACTTCCATGGTTCAATGGCGTGCGGTCAGCTAAAATTCCGATAAATGAATCCGAAAAAAGCCCTAGCAATTTCATCTAGATTTCAACTGAAAGATTTCACAAAATCAAACGGCTGGATAGACCGATTTAAAAAAAGAAATATTTTATGTTTCAAATCTATCTGTGGAGAGTCGAATAGTGTAGAGCATGTTACCGTTCAAGAGTGGATTGAGAAAACATTGCCTTCTCTGGTGGATGGTTATTCATAAGAGAACATTTTTTAACGCTGGTGAAACTGGGCTATTTTTTAATTTGTTTCTAGACAAGACATACACAGTTAAAGGGGAAAATTGCCATAGTGGAAAACTGTCAAAAATGCGTTTGACCATTTTGCTGTATGCAAATTCAGATGGAAGCAAAAATCTGACGCTATTTGTAATCGGGAAAGTTAAGAAAATTCACTGTTTCAAAAATGTAAAATGTTTACCGACTGATTATGACGCCAACACTAAATTATGGGTGACCCAATCACTTTTTGAAGATTTTCTTCAGAAATTGGAAAAAAAAGATGCGCATGCAAAATCGAAAAATTACTTTATTTCTTGACCAATGCACCAAACATGTTGATCTCAAATTAAAGAATGTGCGTGTGTAATTTTTCCTCTAAATTGTACAAGCAAATTTCAGCTGTGTGATTTAGGAATAACACGAGCATTCAAAGTGCATTACAGAAAGGCACTAATGAAAAAGGCACTTCTTGCACTAGATTCTGGTGATCTCCAAGATGCCTGGAAGCAAAAGATTAATGTGTTAGAGAGCTTTCATTTGATCTGTTCGGCGTGGGATAACATTGGAAAAAAGTGCATTTCCAATGCTTTTGTGAAAGCGAGATTACCGAAGTCAACCGATGAAGGATCCAGTGAATCACATCCAGCCGATACAAAAGAGGAGAATTTTATTGTAAATTAGCTAACACGCCCGGCGTTGCCCGTGCCCGAGATAATAACAGTCTGTTTTATACGAATTAGTGGCGTAGCCAGAGAGGTGGAGTCGAAATGCTCTTGAAACCAGTAATATTATACGGTTTTCTTCGCCTTCAATATCGCAGAAAAACCTCCGATTCGGCGAGGGTAAAATATTTTTATAAAATTAGTGGTATCCAAACCATCTGGATCTCCACCCTGTCTACGCTACTGATACGAATATGACTTAACCCTTTCCGGCACAGTGGTCCCACTCCGGGCACACCTAATTTTAATTCAAAACTTGCATACGGCACCAAGAATATCTTAATAAAATTTTGTTTCTATAATGAAATCTGAAAATAAGAAGTTCTTATTTTCTAAAAAAGTCGTTTATAAATTCCGGTGTCAGTAAGCAATTTCTCACTTTACGAACAAACTTTGTCTGTGACGGAAAGGGTTAAATGTGTAAGGCTATCGAAATCAAGTCGAATGAGGTTAACGCCGCCGTAATCGGGCTCATAGATTCCGAGATCGAAAGCGCACCCTGGCGGTCGAAAGTGCAACTAAAATATTTAATGCTATAGATATTAAGTCGAATGAGTCAAACCACGTCAAAATCGGGACAATAGAACAAGAGATACTCCTGTAGTTCCACCTTCCTCCGCCAGGGGGGGGCAATATGTTCTGGAAGAGGCCTTTTCCAAATACTCGACCCAACCAAATTTCCTACTAGAATTGAAATTTAACCACGGGTAAACAAAGGGAAAGGGTTAACGTGATTTTTTTTAAACTAAAGATTTCTACCTAAACCAAGCAAAACGTAGATGTTTTTATGTGTGTTTGTTTTTGTTTGGATTTTTTAGAGGGCTATGCCAGATTTTATATATCGCAGAAAATCGTAATTCGCAAAAGTGAGTCCAGCGCGCGAATTTTTTTCGAAGGTTTATAATTCTAATTTTTAAAAAACAAATACAGATGTCGAAAAAGGAATAAATGTAAATATTGTCTGGTATTTTTAATTTTTCGTACCTTGCTCTGAACCGCCGATGCGAATTTTTAAAAATCACCGAAATCGCAAAAATCGTGAAATGGCATACAGAAAATATACTTTTTCGATGGGTTAACTTTCGTATTTTTTAAAACCAAAGGCGGCTGTGAAAAGGGAAAAATCATCTCTTTAATTTGATGACCTTTGTTTTTCGTTATTTTTTGTAGTCCGGTTGATGCAAGACTCGAAAAAAGGGAAAAACTAAAAAAAAAAAAAACATGAATATGATGCTTATTGATTATTTTTTTGGAAAAAATTAAATGTGAAAATTTTTTAAACCAACCAGATCGTTTGAGACCTAAAGAAAGTTCTTTGAGAATATATAGACGGTTTTTCCGCATTTCCAGCCGCTCGCCCATGGCGAACTTAGAAACTTAAAATAAAAACGGGATGACTCGTGCTTTATTTCTTCTATTTACGGAGGAACGGAGAAAGGGCTTATGAGCGTACGCGAGCGGATTTCGGAAGAGCGATTTTTTATTTGTGATCTTTGATGAGTTTTTATTTAATAACTATAATTTTTAAAATATTAAAATTATGAGGCTCAGGTGCATCAGGAGAGGTTTTGGACTACCTAAATCTAAATTTTCAGACTTCTAGGTGGGCTATATTTTGCTAGCCATCGCAGACAGACAGACAATAGACGGACAGACAAACAAACACACACACTCACACAGCGAAACTTTATTTTATTAGTATTGGTATTGAATTTGATCATCGAGAAATCGATGGTCATGAATATGTTGAATGTGATAAAGATGTAAACCTTCAGGAATTCAGACCATATCTGATCTTATTTCATTCCATGTTATGATAGTGGAGATGATGAAGACGACGAACCAACAGATAGTGTGCCTTCAACAAAAAAAGTTCTTGAAAGTTTGAAAACTGTAAAAAACTTTTTATCTGCTAATGTAAACCATGAACTGAATTTACGAAAACTTGCAAGTATTGAAAATGCTGTAAATGACATTGTGTCTAAAAACAAAAAACAAGGTAAAATAACAGATATTTTTTAGTGTAACAAGGTGAGTGTCTGTTTCATTTATTTTCTTTTTAATATGTACTTTTACCTTAAACCCCGTATTTACGATTTCCCGCTTAGTACGTTATTTTTCGTCAGTCTGTTGAAAAACATATAACCGGGGTTTCATTGTGAAAAGTTTGATAAAATTCCGTGCATTAGACGTTGAAATGTAGTTATTGCGGAAATCATGAAAAACAGAACATAGAAGCGAAACCTGTTTGCCGATTCACACCAAAATCTAATCAACAGCAATTTATGTCAACGTCTAACATAATATAAAGTTTGATGAAATTTCTTGAATTAGATCTTGCGATAAAGCTATCGCAGATATCATGAAAAATGTAACATAAAAGTGCTAAGTGTTGGTAGATTTACACAAAATCGTAATTAGCCCCAATTAATGTCAAGGTCTAACGTAATCTGAAGTTTAATTAAATTCTGTTGATTAGTTCTTGAGATAGAGCACCCACAAAATTTATGTCACTTACAAAGAAGCAGACAGACACACAGACTCACAGACAGGGATTTCCTAAAAACAGTGAAATCGTGTTCATGACCTTTTAAAACGTATAAATCAGTCGAAAACCGGAAATCAAAAATTTTCACGCATCCAATACTTTTTTCTTTTAAAGATAGAAAAAAGTAAAAATATATGTAAGAATAACACTGTATCAATTGTTTCTCAACTGCGCAAAACAAGATCGCAACAATGTTTTCCCCATATCAACCACCAAAATTTTGAAATGGCGCGCCTGAATACTACTAAACTAAAATTTATATTTTGTCTTATCAGCAGGTTAGGAAGGTAATGCTATAGCAGGGCATTAACCAACCCCTACTTGGCATAAAATCTCCGGCTGATTTCGTGATGACACTATTCGGCGTCCTTTCTCCCCCATGGATCTCCGCGCTTTTCGTAAGCGTTAAAAATAGTTAATTTTTATTTATTTATTTTTTTTAATTTTCCAACTACATGGCCTTATTATAATGACAATGGTGTTCAACATATACTTTTCATTTTCTTTCTACATTGTAAACAAAAAAAGGTATTAATTATTGTTATTTTTTTAGTATATAACAATTTGTAAAGATTTTTTAAATCTAACAAATTAAAAATTTAAATATTTTGCTGATAACCTGCATTTACACGGAGTGTTTATTCCGCTCACAAACGCTGAAATCTAACCCTTAATCATAACGGAACCCCTAAAATGTATAATAGACTAATGAAAAAATTAATATTTATATAGTATAAAGAATGTGTAATCCCCAAAAAGCATGTATTATCAAAATGACTTATATTAATAAAATTATGCAGGTGCGGAAGTCATAATATTGTTCTTCTAAAATGTTAACAACGGAGGAAAAGTATCTTTGACACATTTCGTTTTGTGTTGGGTTGAGAAACAAGTATGGAGGCATGGAGACCGTGAGAGCCCTTATTTATCTACCAGAGCCCACCTGGAATTGCCTGCGTAGTTGATATAATAGACTTAAATATATTAAAAAATAAGTGTTTAATTACTTTATATTTTTAAACGAAAAGCTGTGTAAAAATGCTTGGAAAAAGCGTTCTTCTAATTTTCTTTCATCGACTACTATCCAATGCATTTAAACTTATATATTTCTCATTATCCAAATGGTTTGAAATTTTTAGGAGTTATAAATATAATCTTTGAAAAGCATGTGTATAATTTCCGTGCTAAAATATTGATATTTATTTGCAAAAAGTAGTTTTTTCTTATCACATTTATTTTCACATCGAAATCCTATGAGAAAAATGATATTCGCCAAAAGTGACTTTCGGAAACTAAGTTATTCTAAAGATTTCAATTTCGTATTTGTTTAACCCCTTCAGGGGCAAAGTACTCTTGTAGCTAAAATGGTGAAATGATTTATTGACACCAGGATTCACGAACGAATTTATTTTAAAATAAGTGAAAGCTTTTCCACATGTATCTTATAAATTCAAAATTTGATTATAAAATTCTGGTGTCATTGTGGCGTTTTGGGATTAAAATTAAGTGGTATACATTATATACCGGTGCCCTTCAAGGGGTTAAACGGATTCAGGGTGATTGTGTTCCGGTATTTTGTACACCACTAAATTTATATAGCAATAATTTTAGTATGGCATCGCAGAATTTATCGAATAAATAAGAAAAAGATTACTGTATAAATTTAGTGGTGTACAAAATACCGGAACACAATCACCCCTGCGGATTGGAAAGACAAATAAACGAACATATATACATGGTTTGGTATTTTTATTTGCTTCGTATTTGGATTATATAAGCCAATGCGTAGTTTTGAAATATGCCGAAAAAAGAGAGGGAGGGATGTCGTCGGGCACATTAAATGTTTTTAAAAAAGTTGTTTTCGTCAAAACCTTTTGAATTTTTTATGAGTCAAAAATATAATGTTTTCGTAGACTTCATAAAAAATTCATCAAATATATTGATATTTAGTCGTAAAGGCAGTTGTAAGAAGACTTTTTTTTCACGTCGAGTCGTCAAATCATCGGTTCACAAAAATAGTTCTTATTATCCAAACTCATAAAAAGTGTTCGCGGCTAAAACGATAACAGTTTGGAATAATGTGTAAAAAAATCGTGAAAAAATATTGATATTTACTTGTAAAATAACTGTTTTTTCTGCCTCTTTTTTTTCACGTCAGGTCCTTTACCATAAAAAAAAATATTTGCTGTCATCCGAAATCTCTGAAATTTTTATCGGTAATAAATCTAACTGTTTTGAAGCCTGCGTAAAAATATCGTGCAAAAATATGATATTTAATTGTGAAAACTATCGCCACCCTCGTGCTCACGTTAGGAGAGAAAAGTTTGCACTTTTTTTAAAAATATTTATACACGTCAGAATGTTTTGAAATTTTTGTAAGTAATGTAAATCCAGTGTACTAAGAACGTGTAAAAATATTCTGTTAAAAAAACGATGCTTAGTTACTATTAGCGCAGAAAAATAAGATTGTTTCCGGGAGGCGCGAAATGACCTGCAGTTACGGATTTTTTTAAAGAGTTAGAATTCGTATTTTTGAAAAAAAATTGCAGCGTAGTAGAGAAGAATGTATCTGCTTTACGTGGGTATTTTTCGTTAATCCGTATCTGCAAAATTAAGCTGGATGCGAGCTTCGACAAAATGGTGAGAAAGATCGCGATATCGAAAAGTTTTGAACATTTTTTTTGAAAGGGTTAATAATAAAAATATTTTGAACAGATTGTGACGTTTCATACGTAAATTACTAAATTAAGAATATGTCTTCCGTTTTTCTGTATTTTCAAACATTTTGCCGATGTGTGCTTCGAAACCGTTATCGCACATTTGTTTCTTCTCTGCTTTTGCGCGCTCCGTAAGAGATGTTTCAGACGCATCCTGCTATGTTTTTTGTCGGAAACAGCTTTTATTTACAGTTTTTAATTAATACCTCTGCTAATAAGCAAAAAATAAAAAATGAGCATCAGGAACTCTGAGACGTGCCTTGGACTATCTTCGTCCAAATTTTCAGATACCTACGCACAATAGCTTTTCATACTATTTCCTAGCCGACAGATATACACACAAACACACATTTTTCTTTTATTAGTATAGACTAGAGTCACGTACAAAAATTGTTTCGCGTACTATAGTTTTCGAAGCCCTGATCTACAAATTGCACCAAGTATACAGGGCATCCGAAAAAGATTGAAACACACTGTGATTTTTTTTTTTATTTGTCCGGAATACATATACAATGTCAATTGCAAATGTGTTCAAAATAAGGTAAGAATTAAGATTATATTGATGAAATAGTCCTGCCATTTAATTTTGAAAAGTTACAACTTTTAAAACTTTATACGGACTGTAGGTCCTTTACGTTGTGTTTAGGTTCAGGGGTGTCAAACTATGGCCCGCCAGATACCACTAATTTGTTAAAGAAATAGTCGACTTCTTGAATCGCAGAAATTCGATGATTAGATAAGGCAAAGTTTACTGTAAATGTTTAGTGGCATCCGGCGGGCCACAGTGTGACACCCATGGTTTCATAGAATGCTCTGCATGCTCTCACAAGTGCGATAGTAAAATATTCATACTTGTACGACCAAATTCATCAAATTATGGTACGTTGAATTTAACGGAACTTTGGAACTTACCGCCACTAAAAAACGTTTATCTGTTTACTTGTCTGAGGACAAAGAATATTTTTCTAAATATACTTTTTAGGATCCAGAAGACCATATAAAAATTTAAAAAGTGTAACTTTTTGAAAATTAATAGTAGATATATTTCTTTAAAATAATCCAAAATTCTACCCTATTTTGAACACTTTCTCAATTTAAATTGCCTACGTATCGCCAACTTGTAAATAAATGTGACAGTAAAAACAGTTAGAAAAGACCCAATTTTTATTATAAGCATTTAATGTTTATCTTAAAATTTGCGCCTAATAGCATTGCTACATTTCATGTTATTCCAAAAAGTTCTCATTACAATGTGTTCATTTGGCGTCGACCCCGATTATTCAAATATCACCGATTTCATTTACGTTTATATAAAGCACGAACTACTGAATTTATTAAACAAAATGCTCTGTTTCTTTTTTAAAGTATGACAACAGGAAAAAACTTTATTTAAATCACCAATCCAGGATTTGTAAATTGTTTTTTGAACGTATAACCATAATTGAATCACCTTTAAAGCATTAATTGGCATAAGTATATTTTTAAAAATGTTATATTCTTTGTTTTTATGTTTAATTTTTTATATTTAAGTTTTAAAAATATTTCATTGTTGAAGTTTAAAGCAGTTTACATATTTTAGATAACATCGTTTATCGCATAACGAGCAGGGAAGACCGAGCTATGCTCGGTCAAAATTAAATCTGAGTTCAAATATCATGACCCATGACCAAAATGACCCACTAATTGAATTTTCTCTAACATGCGACTTAGCCCAACAGTCTTCTTGTGCCTGAAAACCATTGGATGCAAAATTTAGTGTAAATTGAGCCGCTTTTTAGATCTTGACCCACAATGACCCAGAAATGACCCATTAATCGAATTTTCTCGGACATGTGACCTAGCCCAATGCTTTTATCGTGCTCGAAACTCATAGGACACAAAATTTAATCAAAATCGTTAGAGCCGTTTTTTAGATAAAATTAATTTGACCCGCGCTGAACCAAAAATGACCCACTAATCGAAAGTTCCCGAACATGTGACCCAACCCAATAGTCTTCTCGTGCCCGAAAATGGTCGGATACAAAATTTCGTCGAAATCGTTTGAACCGTTTTTTAGATACAATTAGTTAGACCATTACCCAAAATGACCCAAAATGACCCACTAATCGAATTTTGTGACCTAGCCCAATGGTTTTCTGGTGCCTCAAAATGGTAGGATACGAAATTTCGTCAAAATCGTTAGAGCCGTTTTTAAGATAATTTTTGCATATATATATATATATATATATATATATATATATATATATACATATATAAACACACACAAGATTTGCTCGTATTAGAATATATGATTAACTTCGTGGTTCATACTCCATATAACGTATATAACCAAAGAATATTTAGTGATATATCACAAACGTCCGGCTAACAAAATTAGAACGCCTTAAAAATTATTTTTGATTTTATTATTAAGTTTTTAAAAATTAAAATGCTGCCTTGTCATCGGGAACATCCATCCTTGTTGCCATCCAACTACTTAAAAAAAAAAAAAAAAACGTTTAGATTGCTTGATTGCTAAGAAGTTTTTGGAATAGTAATATTCACCTTATTTAATAACAGATTAAGTAAGGCGAATATTTAAAAAAGTGGTATCAATCAAGCATTCGGTATCAGGGTTGCCAGTTTGGCTTTTTTTTAATTTCAGAAATTCCGAATTCATACCGGATATTTCAAAAAAGAATTTACATTTTATATGATCACGAAATGCCTGTCATTAAATAAGTCAGAAAATACTATTCGTTTTTGGTATGGATTTCGAATTTCTTAATTAAAAAAAGGCCAAACTGGCAAACCTGATAGGTATAAATAAAAAATAGCTGACCGGCAACACTTTTCGGAAAAATACCCTTTGTACCGTAATTTCCGGCGTATAAACCCGGCGACGAAATTCCGGCGACATTCAAATAACCATGATCAGATATTTTATTTAATAAAAATGCAGTTTTTTCAACATGATAATTGTTGCCATCCAACTACTTAAAAAAATTAGGTTGCTTGATTGCTAAGAAGTTTTTGTAATAGTCATATTCACCTTATTTAATAACAGATTAAATAAGGCGAATATTTAAAAAAGTGGTATCAATCAAGCAATCTGTATCAGGGTTGCCAGTTTGACTTTTTTTATAATTTCAGAAATTCCGAATTCGCGCCTGATATTTCAAAAAAGAATTTACATTTGATATGATCACGAAATGCCTGTCATTAAATAAATCAGAAAATACTATTCGTTTTTGGTATGGTAATTGTAAAAAAGGCCAAACTGGCAACCCTGATAGATATAAATGAAAAATAGCGGACCGGCAACACTTATCGGAAATTACCGTAATTTCCGGCGTATAAACCGCGGTTCAAGTAACCATGATCAGATATTTATTTAATAAAAATGCAGTTTTTTTCAACTTGATAATTATTTTACTGCAATTACTGAATAAAATTTCTGCTTTAATACAGACTTATTTTGACTGTGGCTTATACACCGGAAATTACGATCCATAATTTTTATAATTTTATCAATCATAAAGTCGATAAAGTAAAAATCGATTTTAAAACTACATCTTTATGTCCTTCAGCAAAGATGAGTTAATAAAAACTAGTATCAATTATTACAGCGTCGTTCAATAATTTTTTGTCGCCTTATTTACTTATTCCAGAGGCCCCGCAAAAGAAGACATATCTTGAACTTAGTGTTTTCAATTTCACACAGCGTAATTCTGTTTGTAATTTTAGTTTTAATTTACCCTATATATTTTATCCGGTTGCAAAAAAAATTTTGATTAATGAGATGTTTAGTGTTGGGGAAAAAAGTGATCATCCCAACAAATTATTCTGCAAATAATCTCATACAGATATACAGGCACTAATCTACTGCGAATGTATCTATTATTGCTATTCATAAATTACACATACGGGGTAGTCTACAGAAATTCTCAGGACTTTTACTACAGCGCCTAGAATACATAGTGTGGAAAACGGCTTTATCGTTTTTTAATTCAAAATTTTCGATTTCAAACCGGAAATTCTGATACAAGAATTTTTACTTCAAGAAGTCACGAAATATCCGTCATTAAATAAAAAAAAAGAACATTGTAGGAAATTTCTGATATGAATGCGAAACTTCGGAATTAAAAAAATCCCTGACGGCTCGGTCTACAGGCACAGGTAGATTTCGAAGACGCAGACCGTGCGCCTGTTTGTCGGGAATTGCGGAAGAAATGACCTTTTTGCGATGATGCGGCAGTTGGAACCGCCTATTTCGAAACCTAACTTGTTTGCAGGCGGAGCCGGCAGTGATTTTTTTTTCTATAAGGGTTAGTCCTATAAAAAACTTGTCAATATAAAAGTTTTTGAAAATATTAAGAGGATTTATAATAAATTTAAGCGGATTTGAAATCTTGTGAATTGACGAAGTTATGAATTTTTTTCTTCTAAAACCCCCTTCCCCCCCTCCTTAAGGCAATTTTTAATTATATCAAAAATCTGTCATACATAAAATTTCGGCCCTTCTCCTAGAAGTAATAATAACTTCAAACGGATTCGATACGTATCATAATTAAGAAATTATGTTTTTATTTCTGCTTTCACTAAAAGCCCTCCACCTCCCCGCCCCCCCTTGGTTCGATTTTGCCCATTAACGAACTTGACCGAGATTTTATGCCCCTTGATTTTATGTATCAGTTTCGAAAAGATGCGGGAGTTGGAACCGCCTACTTCGAAAAATAACTTGTTTGCAGGCGGAGCCGGCGGGGATTTTTTTGTTTTTAATTTTTTTGCTATAACGGTTGGTCCTATAAAAAACTTGTCAATATAAAAGTTTTAGATAATATTAAGAGGATTAACAATAAATTTACGCGGATTTGATATCTTGTGAATTGAGGAAGCTATGATTTTTTTTCTTCTAAAACCCCCTTTTTTTCTCCCCCTTGGGGCCATTTTTAATTATATCAAAAATCTGTCATACATAAATTTTCGGCCCTTTTCCTAGAAGTAATAATAACTTTAAACGGATTCGATACGTATAATAATTAAGAAAATATGGGGTTTTCTGTTTTCACAAAAAGCCCCCCCGCCCCCTTGGTTCGATTTTGCACATTAACGAACTTGACCGAGATTTTATGCCCCTTGATTTTATGTATCAGTTTGGAAGAGATTTATGCGGAATTTTTCCAGTTATCGTGTCCATAAAAAAGCGACATAGACAGATATATATATATATATATAAAGTTTTGAACTGGGGGTGGTTTTGGGTTCTGGGAGTGATGATCGGCGTAGATCTGCAAAAATTTTTCAAAATTTCCAACTTAGGTGAGAATGTAATAGGTAGTATTTCTTACGAAAGCTGCCTAAAAAAAAAGCCAAACTGTTAATGCTTTAAAAAGTGCTAAAATCTGTAGCCGATAAACGTGCAACGATGCGGAACAATAATAAGGCGATCGTAGCGACATCTGCTTTAAAAATAGATTTACCTCTAGCAAAAGTAACCGTTTCACTATTGACAACATGAGCATAATTTCTGTTAATAAAATCTTCTTGTAAGTGTATATTTCAGACTGATTTTGAAGTTAGTTTTTTTTATCATATCAGGGAATTAAGCTATTCCACTCTTCTAGCAGAGATTCATCCTTTAGAACGCTAAATAGGGATAGTTTATAGTTTGCTCGTTTGCTGTCTTGTATCGAGTACTGCAACCAGGCACAAAAGAATGCGTTTGTTCAACGTATTGTTTTTTCAACGTATAACCATAATTGAATCATCTTAAAAGCATTAATTGACGTAAGTATATTTAAAAAAAATTTATATTCTTTGTTTTTATGTTTATTTTTTTATATTTAAGTTTTAAAAATAAATCATTGTTTGTGTTTAAAGCAGTTGACATATTTTAGAGAACATCGATGATTAGATAAGGCGAAGTTCACTGTAAATATTTAGTGGCATCCGGCGGGCCACAGTGTGACACCCATGGTTTCAAAAAATGCTCTGCATGCTCTCACAAGTGCGATAATAAAATATTCATACTTGTACGACCAAATCAATCAAATTATGGTACGTTGAATTTAACGGAATTTTGGAACTTACCGCCACTAAAAAACGTTTATCTGTTTTCTTGTCTGAGGACAAAAAATATTTTTCTAAATATACTTTATAGGACCCAGAGGACCGTATAAAAATTTATAAATTGAAACTTTTTGAAAATTAATAGTAGATCTATTTCTTTAAAATAATCCAAAATTCTACCCTATTTTGAACACTTATGCAATTTAAATTGCCTACGTATCGCCAACTTGTAAATAAGTGTAACAGTAAAAAAAGTTAGAAAAGACCCAATTTTTATTATAATCATCCAATGTTTGTCTTAAAATTCAGGCCTAATATCGTTACTACATTTCATGTTATTCCAAAAAGTTTTTATTACAATGCGTTCATTTGGCGTTGGCATCGGCGTCGATTATTGAAAATTCACCGATTTCATTTACGTTTACATAAAGTACGAACTATTCAATTTATTAAAATGAAATTCTCTGTTTCTTTTTAAAGATATGACAACAGGAAAAAACTTTATTTAAATCACCAATTCCGGATTTGTAAACTGTTTTTTCAACGTATAACCATAATTGAATCATCTTTAAACCATTAATTAACATAAGTATATTTTAAAAAATGATATATTCTTTGTTTTTATGTTTGATTTTTTATATTTAAGTTTTAAAAATATTTCATTCTTGAAGTTTAAAGCAGTTGACGAATTTTAGATAACATCGTTTAGCGCATAATTAACTTCGTGGTTCATACTCCATGTAACTTATATAACCAAAGAATATTTAATGATATATCACCAACATCCGGCTAACAAAATTAAAACGCCTTAAAATTAATTTTTGATTTTATTATTAAGTTTTTAAAAATTAAAATGCTGCATTGTCATCGGGAACATCCATCCTTGTTGCCATCCAACTACTTAAAAAAAACATTTAGATTGCTTGATTGCTAAGAAGTTTTTTGAAATGGTAATATTCACATTATTTAATAACAGATTAAATAAGGCGAATATTTAAAAAAGTGGTATCAATCAAGCATTCGGTATCAGGGTTGCCAGTTTGATTTTTTTTGTAATTTCAGAAATTCCGAATTCGCGCCGGATATTTCAAAAAAGAATTTACATTTTATATGATCACGAAATGCCTGTCATTAAATAAATCAGAAAATACTATTCGTTTTTGGTATGGATTTCGAATTTCTGAATTGTAAAAAAGGCCAAACTGGCAACCCTGATAGATATAAATAAAAAATAGCGGACCGGCAACACTTATCGGAAATTACCGTAATTTCCGGCGTATAAACCGCGGTTCAAGTAACCATGATCAGATATTTATTTAATAAAAATGCAGTTTTTTTCAACTTGATAATTTTTTTACTGCAATTACTGAATAAAATTTCTGCTTTAATACAGACTTATTTTGACTGTGGCTTATACACCGGAAACTACGATCCATAATTTTTATAATTTTATCAATCATGAAGTCAGTAAAAATTGATTTTAAAACTACATATTTATGTCCTTGAGCAAAGATGAGTTAATAAAAACTAGTATCAATTATTACAGCGCCGTTCAATAATTTTTTGTCGCCTTATTTACTTATTCCAGAGGCCCCGCAATAGAAGACCTCTTATATCTTGAACTTAGTGTTTTCAATTTTAGACAGAGAAATCCTGTTTGTAATTTTAGTTTTAATTTACCCTATTTATTTTATCCGGTTGCAAAAAAAAAATTTGATTAATGAGATGTTTAGTGTTGGGGAAAAATGTGATCATCCCAACAAATTATTCCGCAAATAATCGCATACAGATATACAGGCACTAATCTACTGCGAATAATGTATCTATTATTGCTATTCATAAATTACACATACGGGGTAGTCTACAGAAATTCTCAGGACTTTTACTACAGCGCCTAGAATACATAGTGTGGAAAACGGCTTTATCGTTTTTTAATTCAAAATTTTCGATTTCAAACCGGAAATTCTGATACAAAAATTTTTACTTCAAAAACTCACGAAATATCGTCATTAAATTAAAAAAAAAAAGAACATTGTAGGGAATTTCTGATATGAATGCGAAATTTCGGAATTAAAAAAATCCCTGACGGCTCGGCCTACAGGCACAGGTAGATTTCGAAGACGCAGACCGTGGGGCGATTGTTTGTCGGGAATGAATGTGCGGAAGAAATGACCTTTTTGCGATGATGCGGCAGTTGAAACCGCCTATTTCGAAACCTAACTTGTTTGCTGGCGGAGCCGGCAGTGATTTATTTTTTTGCTGTAAGTGTTAGTCCTATAAAAACTTGTCAATATAAAAGTTTTAGATAATATTAAGAGGATTTATAATAAATTTAAGCGGATTTGAAATCTTGGGAATTGACGAAGTTATGAATTTTTTTCTTCTAAAACTCCCCTTCCCCCCCTTAAGGCAATTTTTATTTATATCAAAAATCTGTCACACATAAAATTTTGGCCATTCTCCTAGAAGTAATAATAACTTCAAACGGATTCGATACGTATCATAATTTAGAAATTATGTTTTTTTTCTGTTTTCACAAAAAGCCACCCCCCCCCCCTGGTTCGATTTTGCCCATTAACGAACTTGACCGATATTTTATACCCCTTGATTTTATGTATCAGTTTCGAAAAGATGCGGGAGTTGGAACCGCCTACTTCGAAAAATAACTTGTTTGCAGGCGGAGCCGGCAGGGATTTTTTTGTTTTTAATTTATTTTTGCTATAACGGTTGGTCCTATAAAAACTTGTCAATATAAAAGTTTTAGATAATGTTAAGAGGATTAACAATAAATTTACGCGGATTTGATATCTTGTGAATTGACGAAGATATGATTTTTTTTCTTCTAAACCCACACTTTTTTCTCCCCCTGGGGTCCATTTTTAATTATATCAAAAATCTGTCATACATAAATTTTCGGCCCTTTTCCTAGAAGTAATAATAACTTTAAACGGATTCGATACGTACAATAATTAAGAAATTATGGGTTTTTTTCTGTTTTCACAAAAATGCCCCCCCCCCCATTCCCTCCCCCCTTGGTTCGATTTTGCCCATTAACGAACTTGACCGAGATTTTATGCCCCTTGGTTTTATGTATCAGTTTGGAAGAGATTTAAGCAGAATTTTTCCAGTTATCGTGTCCATAAAAAAGCGACATATATATATATATATATGTATATATATATATATATATATATATATATATATATATATATATATATATCGGCGTAGATCTGCAAAATTTTTTTCCAACTTAGGTGAGAATGTAATAGGTAGTATTTCTTACGAAATCTGCCTAAAAAATGCCAAACTGTTAATGCTTTAAAAAGTTGCTAAAAAACTGTAGCCGATAAACGTGCAACGATGCGGAACAATAATAAGGCGATCGTAGTGACATCTGCTTTAAAAATAGATTTACCTCTAGCAAAAGTAACCGTTTCACTATTGACAACATGAACATAATTTCTGTTAATAAAATTTTCTTGTAAGTGTATATTTCAAACTGATTTTAAAGTTAGTTTTTTTTTTTTATCATATCAAGGAATTAATCTATTCCACTCTTCTAGCAGAGATTCATCCTTTAGAACGCTAAGTAGGGATAGTTTATAGTTTGTTCGTTTGCTGTCTTGTATCGAGTACTGCAACCAGGCACAAAAGAATGCGTTTGTTCAACAAATTGTTTTTTCAACGAATAACCATAATTGAATCATCTTAAAAGCATTAATTGACTTAAGTATATTTAAAAAAATGTTATATTCTTTGTTTTTATGTTTATTTTTTTATATTTAAGTTTTAAAAATACATCATTGTTTGAGTTTAAAGCAGTTGACATATTTTGGAGAACATCGATGATTAGATAAGGCGAAGTTCACTGTAAATATTTAGTGGCATCCGGCGGGCCACAGTGTGACACCCATGGTTTCAAAAAATGCTCTGCATGCTCTCACAAGTGCGATAGTAAAATATTCATACTTGTACAACCAAATCAATCAAATTATGGTACGTTGGATTTAACGGAATTTTGGAACTTACCGCCTCTAAAAAACGTTTATCTGTTTACTTGTCTGAGGACAAAAAATATTTTTCTAAATATACTTTATAGGACCCAGAGGACCGTATAAAAATTTAAAAAGTGTAACTTTTTGAAAATTAATAGTAGATCTATTTCTTTAAAATAATCCAAAATTCTACCCTATTTTGAACACTTATGCAATTTAAATTGCCTACGTATCGCCAACTTGTAAATAAGTGTAACAGTAAAAACAGTTAGAAAAGACCCAATTTTTATTATAATCATCCAATGTTTGTCTTAAAATTCAGGCCTAATATCGTTACTACATTTCATGTTATTCCAAAAAGTTTTTATTACAATGCGTTCATTTGGCGTTGGCATCGATTATTGAAAATTCACCGATTTCATTTACGTTTATATAAAGCACGAACTATTGAATTTATTAAAATGAAATTCTCTGTTTCTTTTTAAAGGTATGACAACAGGGAAAAACTTTATTTAAATCACCAATTCAGGATTTGTAAACTGTTTTTTCAACGTATAACCATAACTGAATCATCTTTAAAGCATTAATTGACATAAGTATATTTTAAAAAATGTTATATTCTTTGTTTTTATGTTTGATTTTTTATATTTAAGTTTTAAAAATATTTCATTCTTGAAGTTTAAAGCAGTTGACGTATTTTAGAGAACATCGTTTAGCGCATAATTAACTTCGTGGTTCATACTCCATGTAACTTATATAACCGAAGAATATTTAATGATATATCACCAACATCCGGCTAACAAAATTAAAACGCCTTAAAAATAATTTTTGATTTTATTATTAAGTTTAAAAAAATTAAAATGCTGCATTGTCATCGGGAACATCCATCCTTGTTGCCATCCAACTACTTAAAAAAAAACATTTAGATTGCTTGATTGCTAAGAAGTTTTTGAAATAGTCATATTCACCTTATTTAATAACAGATTAAATAAGGCGAATATTTAAAAAAGTGGTATCAATCAAGCATTCGGTATCAGGGTTGCCAGTTTGACTTTTTTTGTAATTTCAGAAATTCCGAAATCGCACCGGATATTTCAAAAAAGAATTTATATTTTATATGATCACGAAATGCCTGTCATTAAATAAATCAGACAATACTATTCGTTTTTGGTATGGATTTCGAATTTCTGAATTGTAAAAAAGGCTAAAGGCACTTTTAGCGCATAATTAACTTCGTGGTTCATACTCCATGTAACTTATATAACCGAAGAATATTTAATGATATATCACCAACATCCGGCTAACAAAATTAAAACGCCTTAAAAATAATTTTTGATTTTATTATTAAGTTTAAAAAAATTAAAATGCTGCATTGTCATCGGGAACATCCATCCTTGTTGCCATCCAACTACTTAAAAAAAAACATTTAGATTGCTTGATTGCTAAGAAGTTTTTGAAATAGTCATATTCACCTTATTTAATAACAGATTAAATAAGGCGAATATTTAAAAAAGTGGTATCAATCAAGCATTCGGTATCAGGGTTGCCAGTTTGACTTTTTTTGTAATTTCAGAAATTCCGAAATCGCACCGGATATTTCAAAAAAGAATTTATATTTTATATGATCACGAAATGCCTGTCATTAAATAAATCAGACAATACTATTCGTTTTTGGTATGGATTTCGAATTTCTGAATTGTAAAAAAGGCCAAACTGGCAACCCTGATAGATATAAATAAAAAATAGCGGATCGGCAACACTTAACGGAAATTACCGTAATTTCCGGCGTATAAACCGCGGTTCCAGTAACCATGGTCAGATATTTATTTAATAAAAATGCAGTTTTTTCAACTTGATAATTATTTCACTGCAATTACTGAATAAAATTTCTGCTTTAATGCAGACTTATTTTGGCTGTGGCTTATACACCGGAAATTACGATCTATATTTTTTATAATTTTAGCAATCAGGAAGTCAGTAAAAAATCGATTTTAAAACTACATCTTCAGGTCCTCGAGCAAAGATAAGTTTATAATAACTAGTATCATGTTTTCGTCGCCTTTTTTACTCATTCCAGAGGTGCCGCAAAGGAAGACCTCTATTCATTTAACTTAGCGTTTTCAGTTTCTTACAGTGCAAATCTTCTTGTAATTTTAGTTTTAATTTATCCTATATATTTTATCCGGTTGCAAAGAAAATTTTGATTAATGAGATGTTTAGCGTTGGGGAAAAAAGTGATCACCCCAACAAATTATTCTGCAAATAATCTCATACAGATATACAGGCACTAATCTACTGCGAATAATGTATCTATTATTGCTATTCATAAATTACACATACGGGGTAGTCTACAGAAATTCTGAGGACTTTTACTACAGCGCCTAGAATACATAGTGTGGAAAACAGTTTTACCGTTTTCTTTTTTAAATTTTCGATTTCAAACCGGAAATTCTGATACAAGAATTTTTACTTCAAGAAGTCACGAAATATCTGACATTAAGTAACAAAAAGAACATTATAGGGAATTTCTGGTATGAATGCGAAATTTCGGAATTTAAAAAAAAAGCCAAATTGTTAATGCTTTAAAAAGTGCAAAAAAACTGTAGCCGATAAACGTGCAACAATGCGGTACAATAATAAGGCGATCGCAGCGACATCTGCTTTAAAAATACATTTACCTTTAGCAAAAGTAACCGTTTCACTATTGACAACATGAACATAGTTTCTATTAATAAAATCTTCTTGTATGTGTATATTTCAGAAGTAACTGATTTTGAAGTTTGTTTTTTATCATATCAGGTAATTAATCTTTTCCATTCTTCTAGCAGACATTCATCCTTTGGAATGCTAAACAGGGGTACTTTCTAGTTAGCTGTCTTGTATCGAGTACTGCAAGAAGACACAAAAGAATGCGTATCACGTTTTTTGGCCTTGATCAATATCATTCATATTTTCAAACCTTATGAAAATCACTATCCAAGTCAAAGGAAATAGGGTATAATTTAATTATTTAAAATATTTTCCACCAGCTGAAAAGTTTTCTCAGTTCGATTCTTATACAATGTTTGCGGTGAAAAGAGCTAACAGACAGTGGCGTAGCCGGTGAGGGGTCCAAATGCTCTGGAAACCAGTAATATTATAAAGTTTTCTTCGCCTTCAATATCGCAGAAGATTCTCCGATTAGATAAGGTAAAAATATTTTTATAAAATTAGTGGTTTCCAAACCATCTGGACCTCCACTCTGCCTACGCCACTGCTGGATGATGTCGCTGCGATCGTCCCGTTATCTTTTCAGCATCGTTCTGCATTTATCGGATTCAATTGTTTAACCACTTGGAGGGCAAGCACGTGGTCTAAAAATGCTACATTTTGTGATGTTTTGACACCAGTAAATTTAAATAATGAATTTTTAACTTCCCAATCTGCAAAAAACAATAATAAATATTTTCATTTAATAATACTGGTGGCAAAGTTATATGTATTAAAAAGTGGTATATATTATATACCGATGCCCCTCAAGGGGTTAATACTATTTTGTAGCCGTTTTCCACACTATGTATTCTAAGCGCTGTACTTTACATTTCTAATAATAACATCATTTTTTGACTCTTCATTTGATTTCTTTGGATCGTATCAGATTTGAAAAGTAATTAGTTAAAAAAAATCTTCATGGAGCTATAAAATAAAAATTTCCAAGTGTATAAACATAAAATTAGAAAATTATACTTAACCCATTTACTATGGCAACGTTTTCTGCGTACGTAGTTTTTGCAAGTTTGTGCGGTTTTTTATTTGAATACCGGCATATCTGTATACCAACTTTGACTTATTTATTGACAAAAACCTTCTATTAAATAACACGAAGAACAGTATCTGATATGCGGGTACTTAAACATAAAACCTCGATCTAAAACTGTAATCTGATTTACAGGGTGGTTATAATTAAAGTTCCACTTTGAAATGGCTATAAAAGGAAAACTACTGGGCAAAATGTTATCAAACTTGGTAATAGTTCAAAGGAGGTCATCGGGAAGTATTTCCCGCCAAAAAAAGTTCAAATACTCACCACCAGGGTGGAATGGTGCTGTATGTAATATTGTTAAACGAAATAAGGGTCGGAATCTAACTTAACCTTTTGTTACACGGGTTTAACATTTTTTGTACACTTAGGAAATATTGACCTAAACAAAATTACTATTTAAAGGCGTTAAAGGTGACAAAAGTCCCGTGTAATAAAATCCGTTCGTGTTCTAAAAAATTATAACCACAAATTAGCGATCACGAAATTTGAGATCGCAAATGTGTGCGCATTCCGGAGATCGTTTTCTTACAGATCGCTAATTTGTGACTTTTGAAGCCTGAATTCGGCTTTAACCTCTTGGGGACGAGCGACACGTATACGTGACGCATAAGATGCTCAGAATCCTCGATTATTCCCACCAGTTATTTTTTGTTGTAAGCTTTGTCTTATTAAATCCTAGTATTTCTGCGATTCAATTAGGCGAAAATTTCTGTTTTGAAAAACCGGTGGTAAAGATTAAAAATTCTGTAAAAAACGCTCGTCACGAAGGGATTAACAGACGAAGATATCGGTTTAAAATGTCTTTAATCGTTTCTAAAACGAAACTGTTTGTGGGGTTACGCAAAACCGCAATGGCTTGTAATAGGCTTACGGCAGAAAGAAGAAAACAGATTTATGCAAATGCGCTTTACACGTCATTTGATTTGTCAGATAAATGTGAGCCTGTTTGTCAAGGTTCTCATTGTTATGAATCGACAATGTCTCTAACCATTCAGGACCGTGCTTTTCTCGTTAAATGTTATTATGAAAGCTATAGTAATGCACGGCGTGCTTTGCAAAGGTATCGTTCAGTAAGAGAAATACGCCGAGGGCCAATGACACAGCAGGGTTTGAGGAAAATGATGGCAAAGTTTGAAGCCACGGGTTTATTATCTATTGCACCTGGGAGGGGAAGGAAACCTGCTTTTGTGGAAATCGAGGAGGTTGTTGCATTAGCAGTGGAGGAAGCAACAATGGAAAACACACATGGTACATGTTCGGTACGTGCTGTCGCAAGTCGAATGGACGTACCATGGAGTACGGTGTACAAAGTTGTCCGTAAACTGCTGCAGTTCTACGCATACAAAATCAAACATGTTCAAGAACTTCAACGTAACGATCCTTATCTAAGGGAATCTTTCTCTTTGGAATTCATTGCACAGATGAAGTGGACGAACATTACCCATGGAACATTTTATGGGCAGATGAGGCCCATTTTTTCATAAATGACGATGTCAACAGCCATAACTTCAGGATTCGGGACACATAAATCCCTCATGTTGTGTACCCAGTTCCATTGCATTCTCCTAAAGTCACCGTTTGGTGTGGTATGAGAGCAAGTTTCACAATCGGCCATTTTTCTTTGAACAGCAGACGACATATGAACCTGTTACATGCACTGTGACTGCAGATCGCTTAGCGTCAATAGTAAGACGTTTCTTCATAAGTGAACTCTAGCAACGTGGCCTTTTAGACTCCACGATTTTTATGCTGGACCCACCATGTGTCACACACTTAACGTAATTTCGCGCGTATGGAAGTTACGGACTACAGAAGTTAGTTAAGTCTTTTACAAACCGGAAATTTTATTGAAAATAAGGTCAAATAAGTGCTAAGCAGAAGTAAGTTACATTCTATTTAAAATAAATTCTGGTAGGAAATCGAATTGTCTGAGGTGCTACGCGCGAAATTACGGTACTTGAGCAACATTTCACGAATGAACGGATTATAGGCCGAAAATTGCCCACTTCTTGGCGACTCTGGTCACCAAACCTCAACCCCTGTGATTATTGGCTATGAGGTTATCTCAAAAGCACTGTTTATGGTGATAATAAAAAAAATTGGCGGAATTAGAAGATGCGATACACCGACATGACCGTAATATTTCTCATGATATGCTAAGAGCTACTGTTGAGAATGCAGTAATACGATTTCACTTGCTTTCGGAAAGTGGTGGACGATACATTGAACATACTTTGTAACACGTTTCAGAAACGACTAAACACATTTTAAACGAATGTCTTCATGTCTTATTTCGTTTAACAATATTACATTCAGCGCAATTCCCCCCCCCCCCCCCCTCGTCTCTCGTGGTGAGTATTTGAACTTTTTTTTTTTTGGCGGGAAATAATTCCCATGACCTTTTTCAAACTATTACAAAGTTTGATAATATTTGGTCCAGTAGTTTTCCTTTTATGACCATTTCAAAGTGGAACTTTAATTATAACCACCCTGTATATATGCGTATAGTATATCTGCCAACTTACAACTAAACTTCCGTACAATGTGAGTTAATTTGAACTCGGTTAAAGACGTTTCTAACCAGAAAATATATCTGAAAAAAAAATTTAGTTTCATGTTCCTACGGAGCGGGGAGGGAGGAAGGAGGCTATTTGATTGCATTTCTCTAAAAAAATTCTGGTTTGAAACGTTTAACCTCTTTTAAATGAACCTACATTGTACGGACGTTTAGTATGATGTTGGCAGGTATGCATATAGATACAAATCTTTTGGATAAAATTTTCTTATATGCAGTTCAAACGATAACGGGAGACGTCAGACCAGCGAAAAATGAAATTTCTCTAAATTTTGAAAAAAGAGATCGTTGAAATGAGGTGTAAATTCGCATAGCAAAGTTTTAATCGATTCTTGCTCTTTTATTTAAAAATTAGTGTAGGCAATGTAGTTAATTAAAAAAATTAAATGATTTTCCTAATTAAAAATATGTTTTTGAATCAAGAAATATCTAATCAGAATGCGTACATTTATTCCGCCTCTTTTTAACACACTTTTTCGTTTTATTTAGTCTCAGAAGATTGTGACAAATTCTCCTATTAAATTAGGTAATTCTACAGCCCCAACTGGTCTCGTTTTTAGTATACCAGTATTTCTGAATAAACGTTTTAGTGTGAGGTTTTCACAAAATTTGCAAAAAAGATCATTTTCTGGGTAGATGTCTGAAAAATTTTGTTAGAAAGGCCTAAAATGAAGATGTTTCTTTGAAAACAAATAAACGAAAAAAGACCAAGTGGTGGCCTGTAATTACGAATTCTAAAATTAAAATATTAAATAAAAAATTTCTAATCTGAAATATTGGTGCTTTACCACTTGGAAATTCCAATGAATGCGGTATCTTGCTTAATTATGTTTGGGTCAGTTTTTTATATTCATTTGACCCATTCCCTGCTACTGGTGAGTTTTCGCAACATTCAAAATAAAAGTGCATGAAAAAGAAACCTGCCAAGATACTACTATTTTAATAGGTTAAAATGCACTTTATTTAATGAGAAAAACTTTGCTATTAAAGATACCGAATATTATCTTTCAGAATTTTTGGTGGCAAACGAATTTCAGTAGAAACATTGAAGTCTCCGACCATACAGTTTTGGCAGTTATTGGGTTAAAAAAGAAAAAAATTCAATAGGTGGAATTTTCTAGAAGATGTAAAATTTTTGTTATTAGGATTTGCCGTTAGCATTCTCAAATTCTGATCGTTTTTATGAAGATTTAACTCTACATGAATGAATATTTTTCTTTTGGAAGTAGTTATTTTGTTTATTTTCATATTTAGTGTTATATATCAATATATCAGAAATTTTAAAGAGTATTTCTTCATCCTATTTAATAGCAGACTTTTGTAATTTCAGAAGGCAAATATTTTAATTTAAATATAATGGCTGCGTGGAGCTGAATTTATTTATTAAGTCAGCGCTGGCAGCAGATATGAAAATTTTATTCTTTTTACCTGTATCCCTCATCAATAATCTTCGGAATAAATTTCTTTAACTTCCTTAAGAACCTATCAAATGATGATGCATTGCACTTTTTGGAATATTTATTCAATGTGAAAGCTCCTGAACTGTGTAACGTGGAATTTTCAGTAATAGATTTTTTAAGCAATCCTCCTTTACAGATTATTGTCGTCCAAAACGGGCATCATCTTCGAGGTTGAAATTTCCGTGCCTAAACTTCTCAAACAACCTTCGAACTGTGTCATCTGGAAGAGCAAATAATCATTATATATTACAAATTTGACGAGCATTCTGACTAGCATTTTTACCTTTCTTGTAATAAAAGAGCATAATATGACGGAAATGAAATTTTGGTTCTCCACTCTTAGCACTGCACTAAAGCAAAATTAATTTCACAAAACAAGCGAAAATTATGCAGCGCAATCAGAAAAGTCCGAATGTACATATCTGGGTCATCAATGTCACTGCTTATCAGCAATACCAAAATAACTAGCCCAAACTGCGCTTGGCTTTGAATAAACGCAGAACTTTCTGGATGACTCAATACTTTTCCTGGCTGAATGGATGCAAGAAACTCAAATGAAGTGTCAAAGGTGGGCATTACGATCTAAAAAATGAAAATTAATGGAATTTTTAATATGTAGACGATCCCTGAAGTATAATGTATGTACATAACAATTATTAGTGGACATAATTTCCAATTGATTGATACCTATAACTTATATCTTTCTTGAATTGGTCGAAGACGACCTGATTCTTCCAGATCTATGCCTTGATATAATTAAACATTATATGAAAATTATAACTGAATAAAATACGCCTGTTTTATATGAAAATGATGCATATTAAGATTTTTTTCTTCATAAATACATTTTTAAAGAATAACATGCAACAGTTGATTCAAACATTATAGAAAAAATTTAAATTCTGTAATTCGAAAGTTATAGAATTTTGCAAATTTTTATAGAAATGCACAGAAAGACGCAATAAACGTGACACATGCAAATAACATTTTACTTTACACATTCTTAGATAAAAAATCCAGATATAATTATAAATACAGAAAATATATTAAGGATAAGTTAAGTAAGTAATGTTTAAGTAATGTTATTACTACTTTTATCTCTTCAAAGAATTAGCTTTTTCGACGAACGTGTATATAAATAGGAAATGTTTTCTGCTCAATTTAGCATAAACTGAATAAACAAATTCCTTCAATTACGGTGGTTATGACTATAAATATACGAGTATACATCATAACCTTCGGATTTTTTCAAATAAAAAAAACACATTTCGAACTATAAATTTATTTAAAGAACGAAATTAAATTTATTATTAAAATATCACGTTGAAAGCAAATACATTAATTTCAATATATTTTTGTAGATTTCGTTTTTAGACACGAATGACGCAACTATAAGCGCTAAACTTCCATATTACATCACTTAACAGACGGATTATCTGTGTTCGTGTTTATTGTAAATTTAATGTGTATCAGTGTTCGTTCACTGTTACCACAATTTTTGATAGAATTGTTCTATTTAATATTTAAAGAGCAGGAATTGTAAACGCCTTGTTTAAATGCAGGATTTGTAGTACTTTTCTGCATTTAAATAGGGCGAAAAATTCTATTAAAATAGTGGTAAAGGCGTACGAACCCTGTATATAATAATGGTCGAAGTATTTATGTGCATAGTACACCAATGGTAAAAATACGATTTTTTGTTAGTAATTGTGTGACACATAAAAAGGAAAGTACCGAGCATGGATGGAAATGCACATGCCAAAAAGACTTGAATTCGAATCTCCTGTCGTCAATGCGTTAGAACACAACTCAGTTTTTCTTAGTGCCTGATTCTGAACTCTATCGGTACATTTCGATATCGAAGAGAGTCATTGATTTCCACTATAACACTTCTTTACCCTTTTATAAGCAAACATCGTCGATAAACGTGCGATATAAATCAATATAACAATTTTTCTTGCATAAAATCTTTTTAAGCTTTTGACAGAAAAAATTATATCATATAGTTCTCTAGCATATTTTATTTCACCTGTAGTACATTTCATTTTAAGTCGATATTTTGGGACATTTTTATTAATGGGTTATCATGGAAAATTTATCAAAACTGATAATGTTTAAACGCAGGATTTTCATAGTAAATCGCCATTCAGAAATATTTTATGTGAGACATTATATCATGTATGCTATCTTAATATTTCTAAAGAATATGGCTCATAAAATATACATATATTATTGGCTAAAAAAATAATACACTACAAATATAGTAGAGCATCGGATATTTCAAGTTTTAATTAAATATAATTTAAAATGATTTATTTCAAAATGATGTTTTACAGAAATGCAATCAAGATATTCCTGGAACTAATTGATATTTACGCATTTTTAGATTAATTTTAGAATAGAGATATTATCTATAAATCCATGAACTACATGTAATAAATTAAATGGTTCAAGAGAAATCTTATGCTCAGTTTTGAAGTACATTCTGAAATAAACGACATTACATTATTCTTTTAAGCACTGATTACATAGGGATAACCGAATATGATTCTACTCATAACTTAGCGTAATTATAGGATATTGTTATGAGGTTTGTTTCAAAATGCGCAAGAGGTGTTGCTCTGTGATATAGAATTGGGTTGTTCGAAAAGTTCCTTCCTTTGGGAAAACCGATTGGTACCGGAAAATTCCTCCCGCAATATTAGACATTAGATATCGGAATTAATGTCTAATAATTAAATGAAAGCATTTTCCGGTACGAATCAACTTTCCGAACAACCTCATACATGTTTCTTACAAAATCGGATTTTTTGAATTCTTAAGATTTTTAAAACATTAAAGACTAGCGTTTGCATGTGATCACAGCACAGGTGCCAACCCTTAAGTTTATATTGTACTAGTTATTCTGAAGAAAACTGTCATCCTTTTCTTTGATGACACAAATTCCGTGTTAAAATAAGACAAATACTGTTATTCCGAAAAAGTGGAATGAAATGCAATGCTTGTACGATATAGGGAAAAATAATTCTGCCTCTACTAGCTTAAAAACTTTTGCGAGCTACAGTTTTAAATTTTTTTTTAAATTATCAGCTAGTAAAAAGTTTCAAACCATTGATTTCTTAAAAGAATTTATATAAGGAATCAACGTTTCCCCCCAAAATCAATGTTCTTTTTTGACGCTTGCATGTATCAATTTAGTCATAAGAGGGACGAAGATCAAAAGAACTGTCTATCGATTACTTTTAAATGGAGAAACCATTGGTTTCCTATACTAAGTTACACTGATGAAATATTTACTGACAACATTGCCATATATTTGTTTCGTTTCATTTCATCATCTAGATCAGAGTTTCTAAACCTTTTTATATCACGACACACCTAAATGCGTGCAATAAAAACATTACGATGAATGATGTATCATATAGAAAGTTTTTGAACAGGCTTTTGACATAGGACTATTATACGTTCGCGGCACACTTTAATCCATAATCATACTTTTATGGCAAACTTAAATTAAGATCATGAAAATCATCTTGAATGTGTGTGAATAAAATCATTACGATGAATGATGTGTCATAAGAAAAGATTTTTAACAGGCTTTTGAAATAGTACTATTATACATTCGCGGCACATTTTGGTTCATTATTATACTTAAGTGACACACTTAAATTATGATAATAAAAAGGTATAAAAATCATTTTAAGTGTGTGTGAATAAAATAATTACGATGAATGATCTATCATACTAAAGGTTTTCGAACAAGATTTTTGGCATAGTACTTTTATACTTTCGCGGTACACTTTAGTACGCGGTAATAGCTCCGTGCCACACTTAAATTATGATGATAAAACGGTATGAAAATCAATCGTTTTCAATTTATCTATAAACACAAACAAAATACATTTATGCAACCAATAAAAATATATTATTTCATAACTTACTATAAATTGTATTTGAATGAATTTTTTTGCATTTTTCTCTTTAACATATTCAGTGAAGTATCTAAGTTTGACATATTTTAGAATGTATGCTTTACAAGATTGAATATTGAATTCAGATAGGTGTGCTCGCAACTTCGTATATTATTTTAATTATTTACCACCACTATTTTAAAGATAAAATTTTCCCCGAAACTTGCCTTTACACTTGTTCAATAGATATACTACGAAAATAATAGTTTGGGTATAGTGGTAGCAAGTACATAAAACTTTAGGACGCTGCAACCTCTGAAAGTGTTATTTAGCAGTATTTTGTGAAAAGTTTAAAACTTCGCTTAACCTATTTGTATCTGAAGCGAGCGTTTCAGTAAACTCTTTTTATTAAAAAATTCTAAATTGGTACTAGAAATTCTGAAATTCCGACTAGAATCTCTGCTTTATCGAATAACAAACGTTCCATGGCTACATAAATAAAAATTCTTCTTTCGGAATTTCCTATATGGATACGGAGTTTCTTAATAAGAACGAAACTCTTAATGTGAATGCATATGCACTTCAGATGCGAATGGGTTAAAATATTTCTTAAATATTGTTTGCCAAATTAGTAGAATAAGGGAAAATGTATATACATTTTATTTAAATTGTAAGTTGCGAAAAAAATCAGAAAAAATACTTTACATTCAACGTCTTTTAGTAGAAGAATTCTACATTAGCATAAATGGATGAGAAATTATCTATCTATTTATTTAGTATTAAAGCACTCGGCTTTGCGTCCATAGTTGCTGAAATGTGGTAAATGCAGGGATACCAGATGGTCCCCAGTTTGAACACCAGTATTTTCTAACAAGAATGTTCTCTTAATATATATATTTTTTGAAATTTTATAGAAACTTGCCCGATGGTTATTTCTATTGTATATGTTGTAGAAACCTACCACGAAAGTTTTCTTAAAAAATAATGGTATTCACAAAGCAGACCATATGGGAGGCCTGCAAGGGGTATTTGTTAGAGATGGGCAAAATCGTTCCTTTTAGGGAATCGTTCCAGCCGGAATCGTTCACTGGAAGGAACGGGTTCTTTGGAGTCGTTCCTTTTGGAATCGTTCCGAAAAAAGGAACGATTCCGAAAAATAAAGGAACGATTCCAAAAAGAAGGAACGATTCCGAAATAAAAGGAACGATTCCGAGAAAAAGGAACGATTCCGAGAAAAAGGAACGATTCCGAGAAAAAGGAGCGATTCCGAAAAAAAAAGGTTTTTGAGAAAAAGAAACGCTTTCGAGATAAAAATAACAATTTCAAGATAAAAGGGATAATTTTGAGAAAAAAGGAACAAATCCGGAAGTATTAGAACGAACATGAAATCCATAATATTAATAATACTAATTTATTTTCTTACGTATTCATAGATTTTTTTACGCATCCATTCGCCTTATTTTTAAATTGTTTGGACGGATGATTTTGTTTTCAAGAGTTCATTTCATTGATGAGTGTGTGCAATTAATTAGCAATTTTTTCTAATTTTCATAATACAAGTATACTCCCTGACTTTATGGTTTATGGCATTAAACTCAATTCCTCTTGAAAATTTACCCCTGGATGACCTTTCATTTACCGTATAGTTTATCAAAGAAATTTTATTGTAGCTGTTTGTTTTGCCCACCAGGGTGGCGACCCATTCCATTTAGTAGTGTAATCGGTTTCCTCTTGAAAATAAGCGTTGAATGACCCTCAATTTATACTATTAATTATTTTATGCAGGAATCTTTATTCTAGTTCTGATGTTTGGCACCAGGGTCTACGCAATTTTAAGCCTTATAATTAGATCCCTCTTCAAAATCCACCCCAAGCAGGGCTCCCACTGGTCCGTTTTTTGGAAACCAGTATTTTCTTAGAAAGAAATTTGTGGTAGGTATTTGCAACAATTGCAACTGAAACGTGCTTCAATGTTAGTTTCTACAAAATTTATAAAGAAGATTTTTCTTTAAAAAAAAGTGGTGTTCAAAAAAACGGACCGAGTGGGAGCCCTGACCCCAAGATAACCAACCATTCATTTACATATCAGTCCATGGAACCGGCCGTTTTCAGAGTCACTCCATTTCGGTACGATTATTTGGAAATCGGTTATTTTCTCAGTCTGCTCATTTCTAAACAGTTCCCAGGACTATCTCCTTTTAGGATTAAGTCCATGCGTGAATAGAATCTTTTATAAAATTAAATTCGGATACCTGTCGATTTGGGAAAACATAATTCATTAAACGAAGTATATTTGAGATTCTTAATATATAACAATGTCCTTTCTGACTGCATTATCAAAACACAGCCGAAACGGAAATGCCTGCACCTGAAATCGTAAAATTTTAGTTGTTACTTCCTGTTATGACATAAAAATCCATTAAAAAGGTCTTTTCTGAAATTCAACTGTTAGGTGATTGAAAGTTTTTGAAAAGGTATACCAGTATATTTAAATTTAGAAATTGCACATAATTAGAACTGTAGATATTGAGATAAGAAACAAAATCATAACTATACAGTTCAATACGTTTCATTAACTTAACTAACTTTCGTCAACTTTATAGTTTAATACAAATACGATTTCAAATACACAAAATAAATAAGAAAATACAAAATACGATAATCTTAAAAAATATTTTATTTAAAAAATAGGAATATATAAAATTTGTTTATTTGGTGAAATCCTAAAATCATCCGCAACAAAAGAGCAGACTAAAATGTTAGTACAACAAACAAATTTAACAACAGTTTCATGATAGTAAAGAAAATTAACATCAATAATATAAAACAACCAGGAATGGTAATTTGTTTCTAAAATTTTTCATTCATTCGTGTAAACAAATTTTTTTAATCGATTTTATTTTCTAATAATTTTTGTTTAATAAAAATTACTGCTATATAATTCCAAAACTCTGTTAAACTTTCAGTATATGGAAAAAAACTCACGATAAAGTCTGAAATACAGAATCAATTCGAACCTATTTGGGACAGTAAATTGATCTGCCAGTATCTTCGATGTGTTCGTTAATCAAATATGTAACTGTTATACTTCGTTTACAGGAGCACACAAAAGTAAAAAACATTCAAAGCTTGTCATCGCGATAACATCCGAAATATACCGAGCATATTTAAACCGAATTAAGACAGTATATTGTTCTTGCAAGTATCTTGGAAGAATTCGTTAATCAAGTACTGTTTTGTTGCCCCTATGTGATTACCTAATGATAAAAACCAGCCCTGTTGAAAGCAAAGATAATAAAATGAACAAATATGTTTTTATTTTAGGTTGCCTTGATTACAAGTCTTTTTTGTTTTTTGTCACCGAAAGAAAATTAAAATCCTATTTTGGCGCCCCCTTCTACACTGGCGCACGGGGCATATGCCCTCTTTGCTCCTCCGTAGTTTCGGCACTGCAAATATCTGTTATTCACCACCACAGTAACAGTCATTAATCCGGGAACTGATTTCGGGAGTTGCGAGTATCAATCCCGATCGTAGAATCGTGATTGTCACAAGAAATTATTATGAAAAACGACTTTTGCATTGCTTTTATTTTACGTTGTATTAAAACAAAGTCAAAGATATTTAACTTCTTATTATTTAGCAAGAAATAGAAATAAACTGGTCTTTACTGTAAATTATGTTTTTTTTTTTTACTATATATTTTTACTATATACAATATACTTTTTTACTATATACATATATTATAAAACTAGTTTAATGTAATCTTAACAAAAATCTATTAAACAGAAAAAGCATAAAATACGCAGCTTTACATATATGTCACAGTTGTAGTTTATTAATCAATCGCCCCTCCCCCCCCCCGCATTTCTCTCTCTCTTTTATTACTTTTTAGGTGCGTTCGTAATTATATAAATACGTAGCACCTATTGTCGTCGTCTGGTCCGTCCATGTCCGTCCGTCTGTCTGTCCGTCCGTCCGTCCGTCCGCATATAACAACGCAAAAACTACCCAACCGAATGGTTTAAAATTTAAGATATATTATCTTTGTAGAATTTTGTCAAGACATTTCAAATTTTTTAAAAATCGAATCAAAACTTTAGAAAATATTAATAAAAACATTTATTAAGAAATTTGATTTTTTTTTTAAATCGGTGCTTTCTTTTTATAGGAGCTTCCGAAGTTTAATCGTCAAGCGACCGAGATACTTATTTTATGGCAGAAATTAATCTGCAGACGATATAATTCATTTCACAGAATTAAAAATCATGAAGATCTGAATATTTATATAACTAGCAATAGTACGAACGCACCTCGTTTGTAGCGTTTGACGTACAATTTCCATCTTGTTTATTACGTATACATTAGAAGGATTTTTTGGCCAGACACTGTGCTTTAATAGAATCAAAATCTGCTATTTAAAAATAAAATAGCGTATTTTAATTTATTAAAACTGGCCAGTCTACAAGAACAAGGACCGATTTCGAGGAATCGTTCCTTTTCAGAATTGGTATATTTTGGACCGATTCGTAGGAATCGTTCCTTTTCGGAATCGCTACATTTTGGACTAATTCCGAGGAATCGGTCCTTTTCGGAATCGATTCCGAGGACTCGGTCCTTTTCGGATTCGGTATATTTTGGACCGAACCCTAGGAATCGTTCCTTTTCGAAATCGCTACATTTTGGACTAATTCCGAGGAATCGGTCCTTTTCGGAGTCGATTCCAAAGACTCGGTCCTTTTCGGAGTCGGTACATTCGGGACCGATTTCGAGGAATCGGTCCTTTTTGGATTCAATATATTTTGGACCGAAACCGACGAATCGTTCCAAAAAAGACCGAATCCGAGGAATCGTTCCTTTTCGGAATCGTTCCAAAAAGGACCGATTCCTTTTTATAGACTGGAATCGTTCCTTCAATTTCACTGCCGGAATCGTTCCTTGACACATCTCTATTACACAGTTATTGAAATAAGAGTTCAAAAACCACTATGAAAGGACCAACAGTTTCATATTTATTTCAGTCAATTACCATTGATTCAACACTTTGAACTCAATTTACTCCAAATCGAAATTCTGTCACTTGTATCCCTTGGCATATATAAGGTTCTCAAATTTATTTAACCCTTTCCGGCACAGACAAATTCTGTTCGTAAAATGAGAAATTACTGACTGACACCGGAATTTACAAACGACTTTTTTACGAAACAAGAACTCCTTATTTTAAGCTTTCATTTTATAAACAAAATTTTTTTAAATATTCTTGGTGCAGAATGCAAGTTTGGAATTAAATTAGGTGTGCCCGGAGTGGGACGACTGCGCCGGAAAGGGTTAACTATGCAATAGAAATATATCTCGAAGATAATTGTTCCAAAATAGCAGTAAAAAAATAGAATTTCACCTCTAAGCTTTGAGGGCTGTTAAAAGTTAAATGTTAATTGATTAATTTAATTTTGCAGCGTAGAGGTTGATACAAAAAATGTATAAACTGGTAATCTACAGATCAGAGGCCTCAACGTCAGCTCTACAAATCATTGTACATTAATATCACTAATTTTTAACTTTATCGGCATAATATTTGATACCCTAAATTTCCATTTTTTAAAGTTATTTATACATTTATAAATATATAAAATTTTTCGAAAGTTCTGGAAATTTTAGAAGTATCGCATTAAACACGATGTTATGCAATGATAGGATAAACTACTTATTACTGCACTTTTTTCAGAATAACAATACATTACTCCGCTACCCTGTACCCCCGTTGTCGCTTTAATTTTATATTCTCAATTTACAGTAATTGTGCTATTTCATTTCTTGAGAATATGTGTAAATGTATTTGCTATTTTAAATTCATTAGAATAACCATCTCTTTGTACAAGTGATTTTATCCTATCCTTTAAAGCATACTTATAGTTCAACCACTAAACATCATATGTTGCTGAAATTGAATAAAATTTCATGTATAAAATATACTTATACAAATGTAAATTCCTCTTATGCGAGCTATATTCAATTTACACATTCAACGTTGTTATTATTTTCATTTGGAAAACCGATTTGGTAATCTTTCTTTAGTAGTTAAAATAAATTCTCATCTATTTCATTAAGAAAAGAATATTAAAAACTTAAATTACCCAAAATTTAGATATTTTGTTAATAAAATTTCGCGTCAAAATAATGCGATTCACTTGAATTTTCCTTTGTTGATATTCTTTGAAATATAGTTGCTTAGCAACCATTAATGAAAGAGAGAAAAAAAATGCATTGGAAATTTTTGTAAAAAATGAGAAATTTAAATGTTCATTTCTTTCAAATTAATGCATAAAATTTCCTAATAATTTATACAATAAATTTCGAAATTCTAATAAATATATTAGCAAATTTTCAAAGTGATTGGATTAAATTACGATCTCCATTTCGTAAATTTAGAATCCATAATTTAGCATTTGAAATTATCCCAATGCAATTTTTCAAATAAACGAAGCGCGGTTTCGTCCAGTTATTTTGCTACTGCTGGTAAGGAGTGACTTTGAATAACCCATATATGTACATTCGGCCTTTTCTGCTTGTGCTACATAATTATCGCTTGTATTGTGGCATAATATTTGTTTCAGTGCATTGCTAAGAATGGAGAACAAAACAGTTCATTTTCGTCATATTAGGCCCTTTTATTTCAAATGATAACAATGCTAGTCAGACTGCTCGTAAAATTTGTGCTGTATATGGGAAAATTGCTGTTTGAAATGACACAGTTCGAAGGTTGTTTGAAAAGTTTAAACACGGAAATTTTAGCCTGAAAGATGATGTCCACTCTGGTTGACCATCATCTGTAAAAAAGGCACTCTTATAAAAGAACCTATTAAATGACGATGTACTGTACATTTTAAGATATTTTTCTGCGTGAAAGCTCCTGAACTGTGTAACGGGGATTTTCAGTGATATATTTTTAAAGACATCCTCTTTTACAGATGATGGTCGGCCAGAACGTGCATCATCTTCGAGGTTGAAATTTCTTCTCAAACAACCTTCGAACTGTGTCATCTGAAACAGCACTTGTCCATATATAGCACAAATTTCATGATCAGTCTGAGTAGTATTTTTACCTTCCTTGTAAAAAAAAGCATAATATGACGGAAATGAAATTTTGGTTCTCCTCTCTTAGCACTGCACTGAAACAAAATTTATGTCGCAAAACAAGCGAGAATTATGCAGCGCAAGCAGAAAAGTCCGAATGTACATATCTTGGTTATCAATGTCCTTATCAGCAGTACCAAAATAACTAGCCCAAACTGAGCTTGGCTTTGAATAAACACAGAACTTCCTGGATGACTCAATACTTTTCCTGGCTCATTGGATGCAAGAAACTCAAATGAAGTGTCAAAGGTGGGCATTACGATCTAAAAAATGAAAATTAGTGGAATTTTTAATATGTAGACGATCCTTGAAGCATAATGTATGTACATAACAATTATTAGTGGACATAATTTCCAATTGATTGATACCTATAACTTATATCTTTCTTAATCACAGTAGAATTTGTCGAAGACGATCTAATTTTGTTTCTTCCAGATCTGTGCCTTGATATAATTAAACATTATATGAAAATTATAACTGAATAAAATACGCCTGTTTTATATGAAAAGGATGCATATTAATATTTTTTTCTTCATAAATACATTTTTAAAGAATAACATGCAACAGTTATTCAAACATTATAGAAAAAGTTTAAATTCTGTAATTCGAAAGTTATAGAATTTTGCAAATTTTTGCAGAAATGCACTGAAAGACGCAATAAACGTGATACATGCAAATAACATTTTAATTTACACATTCTTAGAAAAAAAAATCCAGATATAATTATAAATACAGAAAATATATTAAGGATAAGTTAAGCAAGTAATGTTTAAGCAATGTTACTACTACTTTTATTTCTTCAAAGCATTCGCTTTTTCAAGGAACTTGTATATAAATAGGAAATGTTTTCTGCTCAATTTAGCATAAACTGCATAAAAAAATTCCTTCAATTACGGTGCTTATGACTATAAATATACGAGCATACATCATAACCTTCGGAAATTTTTAAATAAATAAAAAAGAAACGAAACACATTTCGAACTATAAATTTATTTAAAGAACGAAACTAAATTTATTATTAAAATACCACGTTGAAAGCAAATAAATTAATTTCAATATATTTTTGTAGATTTCGTTTTTAGACACGAATGACGCAACTATTAGCGCTAAACGTGCATATTACATCACTTAACAGACGGATTATCTGTGTTCGTGTTTATTGTAAATTTAATGTGTATCAGTGTTCGTTCGCTTTTACCACAATTTTTGATAGAATATTTCAATTTAATATTTATAAAAGCAGAAATTGCAAACGACTCGTTTAAATGCAGTATTTGTTATACTTTTCTGCATTTAAATAAAGCTAAAAATTCTATTAAAATTGTGGTAAAAACGTACGAACCCTGTATACAATAAAGTTATTGTTTCTATTCGAAGTATTTATATGCATATTACACTAATGGTAAAAATACGATTTTTTTTAATAATAATTCGACCCGTAAAAAGGAAAGTATCGACTATGGATGGAATTGCAAATGCCAAAAAGAATTCTTATCTCCTGTCGTCAATGCGTTAGAACACAACTGAGATTTTCTGAGTGCCTGATTCTGAACTCTATCGGTACATTTCGATATCGAAGCGAGTCATTGATTTCCACTATAACACTTCTTTACCCTTTTATTAAGTAAACATCGTCGATAAAAGTGTGATATGAATCCTTAGTTGCATTTGCATCGATATAATTTTTCTTGCATAACATTTTTTTAAGCTTTTGGCAGAAAAAAATATATGATATATTTGTCTAGCATATTTTATTTCACTTGTAGCACATTTTATTTTAAGTCGATATTTTGGGACATTTTTATTAATGGGTTCAGAGGCGTAGCGTCAAGGGGGGGCACAGATCACTTTACTACCAGTATTTTTATATACTATATTTGGCCTTCTTTAATTCATACCGTTCAAAGATTAAATAAGGCCAAATGTAATATATAATTATACTGGTAGTAAAATGATCGTGCCCCTCCAACGTGACGCTACGCCACTGAATGGGTTATCATGGAAAACCTATCAAAGCTATGTTTAAAAAATAGGGCGTTCCTTCTATTATTTTCATGGTAAATCTCCATTCACAAATATTTTATGTGAGACATTATATCATGTATGCTATCTTAATATTGCTAAAGAATATGTCTCATAAAATATACATTTATTATTGACTAAAAAATAATACAATACAAACATACTAGAACATCGGATATTTTAGGTTTGAACAAAGTATAGTTTAAAGTGATTTTTTTCAAAATGATGTTTTACAAAAGTGCGCTCAAGATATTCCTGGAGCTACTTGATATTTTTATATGATATACATTAAACTCTATATCTTAAAACTAAACTAAAATATGTTCATAGCTTCACTGACAAAAAACAATAATGTGTAAACTTCAAGAGAACAACATACAATATTTTCAACTTTAATTTGAATATATAAATCTTGGTAAAATATACACATGCTTAGATTTAGTTTTAGAATAGAGATATTATCTATAAATCCGTAACCTGCATGTAATATATTAAATGGTTCAAGCGAAATCTTGTGCACAATTTAATATAAGTCCATTTTCAACATTTTGAAATAAACGACTTTACATTGTTATTTTAAGCACTGATTTGTCTTATTCATAACACGCAGTTTCTGTCATCACACGCAGTTTCTGCGAAGCTCTAGCTTTTTGGATACCAGTAATTAAGTACAAAAAATCTTGTTTTATTTAATCCGAGCATTTTGCGATTTAAGAGAAAAACATTTTCTCTAAAAAATTACTGGTGTGCAAAAATCCGGAGATTTGGCAACTCGGCTTTAATGACAGAAACTGCGTGTTATAAATAAGACAAATATTGCTATTCCGAAAAATTGGTATGAAATACAATGGTTGCACGTTTTAGGGAAAAATAATTCTGCCCTTACTAGATCAAAAACTTTTGCGAGCTACAGTTTTATTTTTTTTTAATTATCAACTGGCTAAAAGTTTCAAACCATTTATTTCTTAAAAGAATTTATATAATGAATCAACGTTTTCCCCCAAAATCAATGTTCTTTTTAGACGCTTGCATGTATCAATTTTGTCATAAGAGGGACGAAGACCAAAAGAACTGTCTATCGATTACTTTTTAATGGAGAAACCATTGGTTTCCTATACTAAGTTACACTGATGAAATATTTACTGACAACTTTGTCATACATTTGTTTCGTTTCATTTCATCGTCTAGATCAGAGTTTTTAAACCTTTTTATCTAGGCACACCTGAATGCGTGTAATAAAAACATTACGATGAATGAGTATCATATAGGAAGTTTTTGAACAGGCTTTTGAGATAGGACTATTATACGTTCGCCATAATCCATAATCATAAATTCGTGGCATACTTAAATTAAGATCATGAAAATCATCTTGAATGTGTGTGAATACAATCATTACGATGAATGATGCATCATACGAAAAGATTTTTAACAGGCTTTAAAATAGTACTATTATACATTCGCGGCACATTTTGGTTCATTATTATACTTAAGTGACACACTTAAATTATGATAATAAAAAGGTATAAAAATCATTTTAAGTGTGTGTGAATAATATAATTACGATGAATGATCTATCATACGAAAGGTTTTCGAACAGGTTTTTGACATTGCACTGTTATACTTTCGTGGTACACATTAGTGCACAGTAATAACTACGTGGTACACTTAAATTACGATGATAAAAATGTAGGAAAATCATTGTTTTAAATTTGTCAATAAAAACAAGCAAAATACATTTTTTCAACCAATAAAAACATACTATTTCCTAACTTATTATAAAATGTATTATTAAAATCTCTCGTGCGTTTTTCTCTTAGGTTTCTAAGCTTGATATATTTTAGAATATATGCTTTACAAGATTGAATATTGGATTCGGTTGTCGTTGTAACTGTTGTCGTAGCGTCGTATATCATTTTAATTGTTTACCACCACTATTTTAAAGATAAAAATTTCGCTGAAACTTGCCATTACACATGTTCAATTGATATTACTATGAAAATAATAGTTTGAATATAGTCGTAGTAAGTACATAAAAAAATAGGATGCTGCGACCTCTGAAAGAAATATTTAACAGTATGTTGTGAAAAGTTTAAAACATCGCTTAACATATTTGTATCCGGAGCATTCATTTCAGTAAATTCTTTTTATTCAGAAATTCTAAATTCATACTAGAAATTCTGACTAGAATATCTTCTTTATCGAATAACAGTCGTTACATGGCTACACAAATAAAAATTCCTCTTTCCGAATTTCTTACATGGATTCGGAGTTTCTCAATAAGAACAAAACTCTTCATGTGAACGGATATATGCACTTCAGATGCGAATGGGTTAAAATATTTTTTAAATATTGTTTGTCAAATTAGTAGAAAAAGGGAAAATGTATATACATTTTATTTAAATTGTAAGTTTAGAAAAAAAAATCAGAAAAAAATACATTACATTCAACGTCTTTTAGTAGAAGAATTCTACATTATCATGAATGGATGAGAAATTATCTACCTATTTATTTAGTATTAAAGCTCTCATCTTTGCGTCCATAGTTGTTGAAATGTGGTAAATGCATGGATACCAGATGGTCCCCAGTTTGAATACCAGTATTTTCTAAAAACAATTTTCTTTTAAGGTTTTTTTCAACTTTTATAGAAACTTGCCCGGTGGTTATTTCTATTACAAATGTTGTAGAAACCTACTACGAAAAGTTTTCTTAGAAAATAATGGTATTCACAAAGCAGACCACATGGGAGGCCTGCAAAGGGTATTTGTGTGCCTGTTATTATTATGAAGCAAAAATTATACTGCGTAACAGATGCTTTACACTCACGCATCGTTGTTTGGCGATTTTTTGGTTGGCGCGATTTTCAAGCCCGCGCCAAACCAATAACGTAATACAAGGGTTGCCATTAAAGGAAAAAATCGCCTAAATTTGGCGACTTTTTTCCTTTTTATAACAAATAATAAAAAAAACTGTGCGTGAGTGTATGGCATCACAGCCTATACTACTACTGATAATTTAAATATTACTAATTATTTGATGATCTGGTGAAACATGATTCTTCTATCGACATAATATGAATGTCAGCAATACCAATATTTAATTAAATACTTGAATTAAATATGGAAATCCTCATTCTGATTCATTTTCAGTCATCCAGATACAAGAAACGGATAAAATGCAGTAAATTTGTGAACTTTGTTCTTAAGTGAAAAAATGTTTAAAATAGGAACTACACTGAACCGATTTTAAAGTTTCATTGATTTTAGAATAATGTTACAGAAGATATAGAAGAATATATTAAATTTTCTTATCTGATTTTGCGAATACTTAATAAGTTGTTTTTTAAAATTCGTTTCGAAAAAAAAAAAAATAGAAAATTTCTTATTATTATTGATTGATATATGTTTAGTCTTTTTTGTAAAATTTCAAGAAAATATCAGTTTTACATTACTGTACATAACTGTTGTGTATGTACATAACTGACCTATCATCAGAAATATTTGGACAAAGATGATTAATATGTAGAACAAGATCCTCATTTTGCTCCATATAATGATTAGAGAACATCACTATAGTTTCGAAAGGAATTAATTCTCAACTCTGTTCATCAGGTCAACAGGAGCAGAGACTAATTAACCAGACAAAAGGAAAACAAAATCTGCAAGGAAAATTTTGATTATTTAATCTTAAAGTACATAAAGGTAAAGAGGGCTTATGAAAATTAGTAAAGATGTCAATAATAGAGGCAACCCTTTGATTACGATGTTCGGACGTACGTTGTCGCAACAACTATTTCTTTATTCTATTCGCACCACTTTCTGATAAATAATCTTTCCAATAAACTTATAATAGGGCACTTTAAAGAGAAATCTAGCTGAAAGATTTTTTTTTTTTTTGTAAATTGCGATATGAGTGAATGTAAAATTAGTCTCCAGTTCTAGCCCGTAATCCGGTTAGTCGGTTAAAGAAGTAACGCGACAGGGAGGAAATATTGTTACCGACGCACAATAATACAAGTAGATAGTAGAAGATATAATGAAAAATTTCTAGGACATTGACTCGAATTTAAATGTCGAAGAATGAGTATAAAGTTAAAATAATAATAATAATAAAAGCATGCTAAGCCAATAAGTTCCATGCTAATAATGTTAATTACTGAAATATCTGAAAAAATATTAATTGCTGCTAGAATAATATAACCATTTCTGAAAGGTAATTGAGTTAATTACTTCAAAAATTAAACACTGCCACTAAGTAAACTTACTTATGTGGCAAGTATTTTTGTGCTATATGAAAATTAAAAAGCATCTATTTTAAATGAGAATAAAATTATATATATTTTTGTAAATTGCATGATTATAAATATGCTGAATCCACTGTTTTTACACTGTCGAGATGTTATAGGTATCCTTAACTCTTTGAAGGATATTTTAATCAAGATTTGTACAGGAATTTTGTTATTTAATTTAAATTTTTAACCTTAGTGGACAAAGCAGTAAAATTTCATATTCTTTTTACAAATAAAATTCTACGAAAAATACCCTTCGACAAAAAAAGAGCCGTATCCTGTAATTTTATATAAAAAATGACAAAATGCATATTATAAAAATTACTTGTTTGAAAAATTATTTCTTGAAAAGCTATTTTTCAAGTTACAAACTTTTGGAATTTTCAACGCTAATATAGCAGTGCAATATTATTTTTAGAAAAAGCAACTTATTGAACAAATTATACTTGTAAGTTGCTGCACACTGCTTTTCAATCAGTTTAAATATTAATAAAAATGTCCGTACAAAAATACTTTAATTGATTAAAATGGTTTGTCAAAAGAGAAAACGATTTCAGAATAAAAATAAAAGTTGAGAAATTATGGCCGGAAGACGGTTTCGCATTAATTTTATCTTAAGGATTATTAACATGATGTAATAGAAAAATACGTGTAACAATTAGGAAACTCACTTATCTGATTAAAATTTACTTATAGAAGAATAGAGCTGTGAAATAAAGAATCTAGATTCATTCATTGTTTCGCTTTAGAAATTTGTTTATTTTAATATGGCACTATTCTGGACGTAATTAAAAAAAACCTTTAAGGATTATGTTTTGTCTTATGTTTTTAGTGATGTATTCTGTACTTAATATATCAGTAACATTTTAAAGGAGTAACATTTTTGAGTGAGGGTAGAATTTATGATCAGTGAATTATTATCTTAAAAATTTTTAACAGTGAATTTTATAAATGCGTAATGTTTTAAACATACTTATATCTTATATCTGATGTCGACATTATTAAGAATTTATTTATTTATGTATATGGTTCGAAATATGTATTTTTATTCAAAAAGGCTGAAATTTTACTACGTTTGGATCAAAATGACACAATTCGTAGTAGATGTTGATTGCAGGCGTTTTAAAAATAAAATCTTATGCCACCTTCAACTTTGTAAAAATCAAATAAACATATAAGAGCCAGAAAATTATATTAATAAATAAAAATATGTACTGCTGAGCCAAGCTTTAAAGACTGGTCACGTGAGTAACAACTTTGGCTCAGACGAGTCTATTCTTGATAATAGGAAGGCTGGTAATGAAACACAAGTGTCACCTAGTTTTTGTTTTCTAGGGGATGAATACTAGAATTCTGAGACTTTCGTACTTACTTGTCTCCAACATTATAAAAAAGGATTTTACTTCTTATGGGATAATAGTACATAAAAATTGTAGCTTTCTGTTCGGTGAAGATAATATCTTTAATCTAAAGAAACATATTATGATAATTTAGAAACGTAAATATGTATTATTTTTATACATAAAACACATTATCAAACAATTGAAGGGGTCGGGGCAAGAAAGTGCCAAGCCACATTTTTTGGTGAAATAAATCTAACACTGTAATCTGTTGCTTAATATTGTAAATTATAATATCCAACATATAAGTTGTTTCTAATGCCACTTGGTGGTAGCATATGTGACAGGTTTCGTTTTTGCCCTAGATGTTATGTCCCCAATGGAGATAGCTAATTTACAAAAAAACGTAATAGTAATATCATTAAAGTAATGCCATATTGTTACTCAAAATATCTCAAATGTTAATAAGACATTGGCGAAAAAACATTATGTTATATATCTTGATTTGAGTATTTGATCAAATTTTCAAATTGAAATATCTCAGAAGTTCAAAAATGTGGCTTGGCACTCTCTTGCCTCGACCCTCTTAATTTTAAATGGTATGAAAATAAATAACGTGGTAGAAAAAAATACTTAAATTTTTGATTGAACAGAAAATTTTCTGGAATAATGGTATTGTATTATTTGAAAGAAATTACATTTCAATGATTAAAAATATGCGAAAAGAGAGTTTACTTCATGCATTTCCTTTTAAATGATTCATTAAATTCGTTTTAGGTAGATTTCGTAAGAAATACTACCTATTACATTCTCACCTAAGTTGGAAATTTTGAAAAATTTTTGCAGATCTACGCCGATCATGACTCCCAGAACCCATATATATAAATATAAATATAAATATATATATATATATGTTATATAAAAATTTATTTCCTTCGTATACTTCCATTTTATTCGCATTAATATTTTAAAATTAATCTAACTTCTGACATCATCAGCATTTCATTAATTCTTAATAATATCTATTCCTATTTAAAGTCCTTTAAAAGTAAAGATCCGTATATTAATAATTATTTTATTCCAAATCTTAATCTAAAATTTAAGGTCATTCGTAGCTTTTATCAGCTCCCCAATCTATAAAATACTGAGACGCGTTCTCATTTCGAATGTTTTTTAAAAGCCATTTTCTTTTTATTATTATTATTATGCTAAATTTTTCGCGCGCCGAGGTAGTTTCACTCCAAAATTAATCCGCTACCAGGTTCGGAATTCTTTACCGTCTTAGCTCCTCCTTCGCACCTCATTTGCTGGGCTGGAGCTAGCCTCTCACTCATTGGTTTGTACGCTCGTGACGTAAATTACTGTATGTCTCCGCTGAAGGAACAAAACCAGGTCGCCTCGGTCGGAGCACTAGATTTTTGACGTTTTTGGAAGTCTAAACAAATATGTGTCTGCTGTTTTTAGGTCCGTAGAATATTCAACTGGCCCAGTAACATCTTAATTCAATGAAGTGAAGCAACGTTAGCCCGAGGGCTATAAGTTTTAGACCTTTGGGAATTGTTTCTGTGTTGTTCGTCTTCTAATAAAATTATTTGTCTGGAGATTGGCTGGATTTATTGGAAAACTTTGGTGGACTCATTTCATTGACTTCTACTTCGCCATACTCGCTTATATCGACTGCAACTTGCTATATCGTTGAAGGACTGCCATTTTTTTTCATCGAATATTATTCATCGTAATATCTCAACCTCGTCAAAATGCTACATATATATCTGTCTATGTCAATTTTTTATGGACACGATAACAGGAAAAATTCAGCATAAATCTTTTCCAAACTCATACATAAAATTAAGGGGCATAAAATCTCGGTCAAGTTCGTTAATGGGCAAAATCGAACCAAGGGGGGGGGAAATGGGGGGCTTTTTGTGAAAACAGAAAACCCCCCATAATTTCTTTATTATTGTACGTATCGAATCCGTTTAAAGTTATTATTACTTCTATGAAAAGGGCCAAAAATTTATGTATGACAGATTTTTGATATAATTAAAAATGGCCCCAAGGGGGGGTGGGAAGAGGGTTTTAGAAGAAAAAAAATCATAGCTTCGTCAATTCACAAGATATCAGATCCGCGTAAATTTATTATTAATCCTCTTAATATTATATAAAACTTTTATATTGACAAGTTTTTTTATAGGACCAACCGGTATAGCAAAAAAAAAAAAAAAAAAAAAAAAAAAAAAAAAAATCCCTGCCGGCTGCGCCTGCAAACAAGTTATTTTTCGAAGTAGGCGGTTCCAACTCCCGCATCTTTTCGAAACTGATACATAAAATCAAGGGGCATAAAATCATCTCTGTCAAGTTCGTTAATGGGCAACATAGAACCAAGGGGGGGGGGGGGGGATGGGGGGCTTTTTGTGAAAACAGAAAATTCCCATAATTTCTTAATTATGATACGTATCGAATCCGTTTGAAGTTATTATTACTTCTAGGAAAAGGGCCGAAAATTGATGTATGACAGACTTTTGATATCATTAAAAATGGCCCCAAGAGGGGGTGGGGAAGGGGGGGGTTTAGAAGAAAAAAATTCATAACTTCGTCAATTCAGAAGATATCAAATTCGTTTAAATTTATTATAAATCCTCTTAATATTATTTAAAACTTTTATGTTGACAAGTTTTTTATAGGACTAACCCTTATAGCAAAAAAAAAAAAAAAAAAAAAAAAAAAAAAAAAAAAAACCTGCCGGCTCCGCCTGCAAACAAGTTAGGTTTCGAAGTAGGCGGTTCCAACTGCCGCATCATGGCAAAAAGGTCATTTCTTCCGCAATTCCCAACAAACAGGCGCCCCACGGTCTGCGTGTTCGAAATCTACCTGTGCCTGTAGACCGAGCCGTCAGGGATTTTTTCTTAGTGTTTTTTATCTCCTGTAATGTCCTGTGTTTTTTATCTCTTTCCATGCGGCATTGTCTTTTTTTTTTTTTTGACAGCATGACAAGGTCCGTCTATAAACACCAGTCAAGAAGTACTACATTTCATTAAATAAACACAGCACACATTTTATTAAGTATTTTGTGTAATTCAAAACATGTTTATATTATTTTAAAAGAAGCGTAGAATTTGGCAGTCATAAAAATCTATTAAATAAATAAAAACCACGAAACTACCACAATTTAATATGTTAAAATATACTTTATTTAATGACAAAAACTTTGCTATTAAACATACCGAATATTATAATTCAGAATTTTTGGTGGCAAACGAATTTCAGTAGAAACATTGAAGACTCCGTTTCGGCAGTTAATGGGTTAACACCACAACGGAAATACGATATACTAAATTTTATGTTGGTCTGGTGAAAATTCCATTAAAATCGGCTCAGTAGTTTTAGCGTGATGCACTTGTAACAACAGAGACAAAGAACAATTCAATATTATACAATAGTATTATGATATGTTGTTATTTTTCTTATCCAATTTATATTGTATTCTCCATTAGTAAATTTTTTGTTTTTCAAGTAAGCTAAGTATCTTGATCTAAGCAGCTCTGTATTTTAACGTTTCGTAGAATAAAAAGATATTTGTTAAAAACTATTTTCAGATATAAACTTATGATATCATCAAGCCTAATCTTGCATTGTACGCAATGCTGATTTTAGAAAACTATACTTATAATTTATAATTTAAACTTATAATTTATTGGGCAATTTATAATTGTTGCAGCTGCACACTGCTTTTCAATCAACCTAAGTATTAATTAAAAAAGTCTGTTCTAAAATCGCAGCAATGATTATGCTAATTTGTGAAAAAGAGAAAACGATCTGAGAATGAAAATAAAAAATGATAAATTAGGGTCGGAAGACGGCTTTCCATTAATTTTATCTTGCGGACTAGAAGCATAATATAAAAGAAAAATATCTGCGGTAATTAGGCAAAGCACTTATCTGATTGAACTTTGTTTATAGCAAAAGAGAGCGGTAAAATAATGGGTTTTATTCATTCGTTGTTCCGCTTTAGAACTTTGTTTGTTTTAGTATAGGGCAGTTCTGGGCGTAATTTAAAATAGTTTTTAAGGATAAATTTCCGCCTGATGCTTTTAGAGAAATATTCTGTACTCAGTATATCAGTAACATCATAATGTAACTCTAATTTTCGATATCTTGATTGTTACGAATTTTTAGTAAGTTCCATTGTAAAAGGAAGATGTTACCTATTGCAGCCGTCTGAAGGAGGGTAATTTCAGAAAATTTCGATACGTTTTCAACGATTATGACCCTCAGACAGGGTTGTCAGTTCGGCCTTTTTTTTAAAATTCAGAATTTCCAAATTCATACCGGTAATTTCGAAGAAAGATTTATTACGTTCAGATGTCAGAAAATGGTCTCTCATTTAATGAGACAAAATTTACAAATATTAATTTCTGGTGTGAATTCAAAATTCTGAATAAAAAAAAGGTCAACCTGGCAACTCTTCCCTTAGACTCCCAAAACCTACCCCAGTTCAAATGTTGACTTATATATTTTATTCTTTGTTTATGAGTGGTAGTCCCAAAATCATATTCTTTAGCAATGTTATGGCTAAGATGATGATGAAACTACTCATTTTATTTGTGGTATTTAGGCATTTGGGACTTGATAATTCTGTTTAAATTCCACAAATTTCATTTCATTTAATTTTTAATTTAATTTTTTCTTCTTTTAAATAAGCATTTGATATCTATATTCAGAGCGTTGGGGAACACTTTCGTTGTCAATAAATTATTACTTAATAAATCATAAGTTCATAGTTTCTGTTGGTGTTTCGGTAATGTTTCATTAATGGTTATATATATATATATATATATATATATATATATATACCCCAATTTAGATGTTACTAAGCATGTATACAGGATTTACGAAGGTTTCGCCCGAGGTTGTTGGCCTGCTTGGTCCGTTATCTAGTTTCAAAATAGTTAACAATTTTGTTAAAATAATTGTTCAAATATGTTATGAAAATGAATATGTTGACATGAGTTATTTTTAGTGGTTATTAGGTCCCGAACACAAGTGTAATAAATGGATAAATTTTGACCCAAATTGTAAATAAGTTATCAAGTTATGATGAAAACAGAAAAACATTGGAAGAAAAACAGTTGAAAATTAGTAATTCAAAACTTTACTTTTTTTTCATAGAAATTATGTATGATGATTTTACTTTATTTTTATCAACAAGTAAATATTTTCGTGAGTTCTGTTTTTTAAAATTGTTATTAAAATTTATAGGGCATTTTGATTATGGAATATTTCTCGGTACTTTTCCAGTATAGGTATTTTAGAATAGATTCGTTCTACCGCCAAGCTTAAAAAAATTCCATAAGGGTCTATAATTGAAAAGTACCGATTTATCTATTTAAATTGATATTTATAGTGTTTTAGTTAAATTATGGTATATAGTAATAAAAAGGGGGAATTTTGTAAAATTTATAAAAGATTTTTTTAATACTTTTGGTACGTATATTTATTGTAAAATAATGTTTTTAGTTAAAGATAAGTGAATGTGTTCAATCAGATCTACTAATCGTAGCCTTTTCTTTTTTGAAACTTTTAATTTCCGTTAGTACACCAAGTTTATTAATTCCGTTTTATTTCAGGATTATGGAATGTATTAATATTATCTATTTAATCACAAAATATAAGAGCAGATATTTAAAATTTCTATCTTTATTAAATCTTTCTGCTGGGATACTTAGACCAAAATGGATCTCATTTGTTACGTCACTAATATACTAGTGTCAGGCTCAGTAAAAAGTGGTCCCAGCCTGATTTACAACGGTGCAAACTTCCAAGCAACTTAGAAATTTTCGCCTTATTTAAACGCCTTATTCGCCCTATTCATTTAGAATTACAGTCACGAATGCGAAAAAAAATCCTTTTTACTGGTGGAATTTTGCCCCGTTGGTAACCAAACGTTACACATGGAGTAAGTATAAAGTTATTTCTATATGTTAAAATTTTTGCAACTACATGATTAATAGTACTTTTAGCTGAAAAGCCTTATTTTTACAGATCAAAAGTAAATATTAATGATAGTTCTGTTTTTGAAGACCTGTTGACACTAATGATATTTCAGGGTGGCTAGTGGTCAAGAAAAATACATTTAAAAAAAGTGATAAACACCGGTATATTCTTATAGAAAAATTCATGTTGATTATTTGATCAAATAATCAACATGAATTTTTCTATAAGAATCTACTGGTATATATCAATTTTTTGACTGTATTTTTCCCTGACCACTATCTACCCTGTATTTGTATAAAAAATTAATGACATTTTACAATAATTCCATATATCTTGTGATCACAAACCATTATTAAGTCAAACCTAGCAGCAACAGGTTTAATATTCAACATCAGGTTTAATATTCAGGTTTAATATCTTAAGGTGTATGATGTTAACTGAAGGTGGGAATGGGATAAAAGAGTGAAACCAGAATCGCAATCCACTTGAGCGCAGATGATAAATCGCCAAACATTTATTATGGTTACAATACTACATTAATTACAACAACAATGGAGTTAAACTTACGTCAAACCATGTTCGTAAAAATAGACCAACTTGCTATGGTACTGAAACAATAAAATATTTTAAACACTAAAAAGTAGAAAATAAAATATAAGTAAAAATTGTAATATTTTTTTCGTCTAAAAATACAGTCCTATGAATTTTAAAAACTTTAACCGTAATTCCGGATGTATAAGCCGCCGCTCAAATGAAACTTTTTTTTTTAATAAAAATTTTATTTAATAAAAAATAACTTATTTATACTTGTTACTTGATTGACTTTATTTACTAAATAAAATTTATGGTGTGAAACAGACTTATTTAAGCTACAGCTTATACGACGGAAATTACGGTAGTTCATTTTAATAAAAGCTGTAAATAAACAATGTGGACTCAAATATTCATTTCTAAAAAAGTTACAAGACATAATCTTAATCATTATCGAGGCAATTTTTACAGAGTACCCTTTTTGCATATTCATACCATCAAAACATTTTCTAAACTTGCAGCATTTAATTACTTTTAAAGCGTTTTTAAAAACTTTCACTTTAGCAATGTAATTTTCAGGTGATATTTTGCTGTGCATGTTGAAATAAATTATGTTCCATAGTAGCTGAAACGCACGGTGGAGCCCGGACCCGTGATAATAACCTTAAAGGAAAAAAAACAAATAAAAAGAAAACTGCCCAGTTAAACTGAGGGCATTGAGCTCACAGGCTATTCACACTAATTGTATATATTATACTCTTATTTCAAAGAATTTGAAATAAACCCCTCGAAAAATAAAGAAATCAACAATATATTAAGGGGGGGGTCACCCCCCGTTATCCCCCTCATAGTTAACTAATGAACCCCTTAAACTAATCAGGGAAGTCTCTAATTACAATGCATATATATATACATAATTTGAAGAAAATCGGATAATTATGCATGAAAAACCCATTTATCTTAATTAAGGGAGGTTAGCCCCCCCTTTCCCTCTTTGTACTTAACCAATGAACCCCCAAAACTATTCAGAGAAGCGCATTATTACAATGAACCTATATACAAAATTTGAAGAAAATTGGATAATTCTGCATGAAAAACTCATTTATCTAAATTAGGGGGGGATTATCCCCCCTTTCCCTCTTTATACTTAACCAATGAACCCCAAAACTATTGACAGATGCGCATTATCAAAATATACTTATATACAAAATTTGAAGAAAATGGGAGATTTCTGCATGAAAAACCCATTTATCTTAATTAAGGGAGGTTAGCCCCCCCTTTCCCTCTTTGTACTTAACCAATGAACCCCCAAAACTATTCAGAGAAGCGCATTATCACAATGAACTTATATACAAAATTTGAAGAAAATTGGATAATTCTGCATGAAAAACTCATTTATCTAAATTAGGGGGGGGGGGATTATCCCCCCTTTCCCTCTTTATACTTAACCAATGAACCCCCAAAACTATTGACAGATGCGCATTATCAAAATATACTTATATACAAAATTTGAAGAAAATGGGAGATTTCTGCATGAAAAACCCATTTATCTAAATTATGGGTGGTTAGTCCCCCGTTTTCTCCCTTTATGCTTAACCAATGAACCTCCAAAACTAATCAGGGAAGCGCTTTATCACAAGGAACCTATAAACAAAATTTAAAGTAAAACGGTTAGTTCTATCAAGAGTTATCGCGTTATGTACATACATACGTACATACATACGTACATACATACATACATACATACATACATACAGAACCGGCGGGCACATAAACTCTCAGGCTGTGATAGCCTGTGAGCTAAAAAAACATTTGAATGATTTTATATCTTTAATCCGTTTCGTACGAATTTATATTTTTAAATGAAAATTTCACGAAATTATTGATGTTTAGTCGTTAAAGTGCTCACAAGAAGACATTTTCTTGTTTTTTCACGTAGGATCCTTTGATAGATAAAATGAAAAAAATCTTGTCGTCCGAACTCTTAGACATTTTTGCAGTTATAACGGTTTTCCAGTCCGTGTAAAAATTCTGTGAAAAAATATCTATATCTAGTTGTAAAAGAAATATGTTTTCTTCTCGTTTTTGTTTTTTTTTGTTTTTGCTTCGGGTCTTTTAACATAACAACAACAAAAAAAAGTTCTGATCTTCTGAACTCTCTGAAATTTTAATCGGTTTTAAATATAACTGTATCCAAGTCCTCTTTAAAATTTCGTGAAAAAGTATGCATAGTTAGTAGTGAAAACATGAGTCAAAGCAAAGGGAAACCGCGCCGAAACAGCCCCTCGTTTTACCGTTTTTATCGAAAATTTCTCAGATTTTATTTTTCTTAAATACTTTTGCTCGTGCGAACGCTTCGAAAACTTTATAGGTTATGTAAATTTGGTCTGCCGAGATGCTCTAAAAATATTGTGCCGAAATTTCGTCACTTTTAACATAGAAAAAATATCGTCTTCGGGAGGCTTGATGTGGTCGACAGTCACGAATTTTTTTGAAAGGTTTAAAAAATTCGTATTTTTTTAAAAACGATTGCACCGTCGAAGAGAAGAAGGTCTCAGCTATAAATAGGCATATTTTGTGTATCGGTACCTTTGAAATCGAGTCCTAGGAAAGCTTCGCTGCAAGGGAGAGAAAGTCAACCGAGAAAATGATTCTTATTGATTTTTTTTTTCAGTGTTAACAACAATATTTTTTCGAAATGAAAGTTTTTCGCACGAAATTTAAGAATATTTGTTTGTTTTTCCGTATCCCGAATGGTTAACCTCTGCACGCGGTAGATTTCGCTAGCCATCGCCAACGGACAGACAAAGCGATTTTGAAATTAATTTGGACAATTTGTGAATTGAAGTAACTTTTCCCGGTAAAATGACGAGTGTAGCGCTTCACGAATTTTTCATGGGAAAATGTAAAATGACGAGCTAAACCCACTCTCAGGCTTATGTTATTTAACACATTCGCTGCCAACCACGAGTATACTCGTGATTTTTCAATCTAAAATTACGAATTCGTACAGGAAATTTTGAAAGAAGAATTTTTATTTTAAGTAATCATGATGTGTCTGTAATTATATAAAGTTAATATTGCTATTATTATTTTCTGGTATGAATCAAACTTTCTAAATAAAATAAAATTCCGGTAATTTTAACCCGGCAGTGAACGTATTAAAATGTATGTACTACAAAGAATTTCCACAGTTTCTAATTAAAAATAACTTAATTGCAATTCAAATTCAAATACGTAACATATTTTTGATTCACAAAGTCGTATGAATCACAAATTAAAACACGTTGTTTCTTTAACCCTTTGATTAAGGGTTTGGGACGTATACGTCACAGCGTATCATTTTTAAAAAAATAATCTCTGCCAAACACTTATACTAGAACATCTTCAAGAAAAATCTACCACAAATATATATTTTTTTTAATTGTGGTACGATTGAATATAAAAATAGTTGTCAGTGCTAGTCCGTAATCAAAGAGTTAACGAAACAAATACTTATTTTATGGGCAAATTTTCTGATTAAATCTTACCGGAAAGGGATAATATTCTTACTTTTGAAATGAATTAAAAGAGAGCACTAAGATTAATTTCACAACATGCATTATAAGAGAGCATTCATGTGTAACTCAAGTACATTCATCTGAAACACCTTACACTGCAAAAGTGCAGTTTTGCACACTTGCTTCTCATGCGTATTTTACAGATAATCAGATTGGCTCTAACAAGAATTCTTAGAAAGTATGTAGGACTATTTTCTAGTTGACATGCAAAAGTGAGATAAAGTGGTGAGTTAGCATTTGCTTTATTAAGGTATACTTTCAGCAGGTCACTGCTTCCGAAATAAATGCCATCAACAATTAAGTACAAACATTAATTTTAAGTTATATAAACTGAGATGTGCCGCCATTATAATCGATTTTACTTTTGGTACTTTATGCGCGAAATGTCCTATTAAACTCAATAGTTTTGCATGAAATGTAAAATAAAATGTTACTTATAAAGCAAAAAAATATTCGGGAGTACTGTTGACGTCATATTGATTGTGGCAACGACCTGACCAATAAATTGCACATGACATTAATTCTACGCTACATAAATTCAAACATGCCGTCATTATGATCGATTCTACGTTTTAGTATTTTAAAAGTGTAAAATTTTCTAATAAACTCAATAGTTTTGAAAGACACGTAATAACAAATTTTTACATGCGCATGTAGACTGAGTTTATTAATGTTTTCCAGTTCAATTAATATTTGAGAAATTTAAGTTTAAACGCCCATGAAAGGAACATCTGAAAAATACGCCAGATAGATAAAATGGACATGTGATTAAAAACTATATATACACTATCTGCTTCTTAATAAAATTCGTTACGACATACGTTCACTACTACGTAAGCAAAGAGTTGAAGTCACTGTGATTGATAATTAATTTAATATTATAAACTGTCATACTGGCCATTTTGACCAGGACTAATTAAATATATTTTAATTCGAGCCAGAATTCTTTTTAAAGAATAAATCAAATACTCACCACACAGAAATTAGTTAAATAATTAAGTTAAATATAGTATTAAAATAGTTTAAATTTTTTTTATATGACTTGAGTAAAATTTCCGGAAAAAAAGACACTTTTCTTGAATTAGCAAGAATGTTTACGAACATATAATGTAACTCCTTTCGACTTTTAAACGATTCCAAAAAGCGTTTACTTATCTTCAGAAATCTCAGAAAGCAACATATTTTCGAGATTCAAAGAAGCATTTCTAAAACAAAAGTTTATTTTACTGCCATAATTTTCGGAAACGTTTCCGAGTAGTTCATATAGCGTATTAACCGTTTCGCGACGAGCGTCTTTTACACTTGTTTTAATTCTGGCACCAGTTTTTCAAAATTATAATTTTCGCCTTATTAAATGGCTTAAATACTGTAATTAGATAAGTGAAAATTTCCGTTTTAAAATACTGGCAGATTTGCGAAGTCCCTGGATTTTTAAATCACAGAAATGTCCCTATTACTTAAAACAACATTTTCTGTACAAAAATACTGGTATCCAAACAACCGGAGACTTGGAAGCTCAGTAGTGGTATTAAAATTCAAGTATTTCGAGCACCTTAAACTACATACATAGTGTGTTGCCGAATTCGACCGACAAATTCAGAGGGGTGAGAGTAGGCATCAAGAGGATGAAAAATTGCCATCGAACATGGGGTCGTAAACCACGTTTAGTGGGAGAAAATTGCAAAAATAGTTATGAAGGGTGTGACGTCTAGTGGAACAAAAAGGACCAATAATAAGTAGAAAAACATATAAAATTTGACGTAAAGCCGGATTACAATGCATTACATTTCAACGCCAGAAAGGAGACGACTAGACATTTTTATAGGGAGTGCTCGAAGACGGAGGTGGATTGGACGCGGCGGACCTGTTGCTTGGGTTCCACACTCCTCGGACTTCAATCCATTAGATTTCTTCTTCTGGTGTCACCTGAAATCGGCTGTTTATCAGTCGCCTGTGGATACACTGGAGGATCTGACAGCACGGATCGTTGTTGATTCAGAAGACATCGCCAGCACAGTGGGTATGCTTGAACTTGTCCAGTAATTCTTCGTCCACCGGCGTCGGCTGTGCAATGCCCTTCTCGGCCGCAACTTCGAACAATTCTTATAAAAATGTCTCGTCGCCGCCTTTCTTTGGTTGGAATGTAATGCATTGTTATCCTGCTTTACCTCAAATAAATGTTTTTCTACTTATTATTAGCCCCTTTGGTTCCACTGGATGTCACACGTTTCATAACTAATTTTGCGATTTTCCTCCCACTAAACGTTGTTTGCGATCCCATGTTCTATGACAATTTTTCATCGTCTCGAAGCCTAATATCACCCCTCGGAATTTGTCGATCGAATTCGGCAACACCCTGTATATCCGACGCTTGCTGCGTAGGCGTTTAGGAAGGGAGCTATGCAAAAAAAGGCGGTTACAGATAGTGTAGTGTATACTGGTTGCGAGTGAAGTTTGCGTACATCGGATCAGGGCTTGAATACAGCCGAAAAACTTCCGCCAATAAAAACGAATAGGAATTTTTGCCTTAATTATGACAGAAATTTTGCATGAATAAGGCAGTTTAAATAAGGAGGAAATTTCTATTCAAATTTACAGATGGAAGTTTTCCACGGCGATAATCAAATTCACTGACATTGACAGGAGGATTGCTTATGTAGTCACAATATGGCGGAACCATAGAGCCTGACTACCGCTGTGGCAAACTTCTACCAGAAAATCTAAATATATATTTAATCTTAATTTTGACAGAAATTTTGTATGAATAAGGTGTTTAAATAAGGAGGAAATTTCTATTCAGATTACTAGTGGAAGTTTGCTTCGGCAGTAATCAGGCACCGCGGAACTAGTTATTCACCATTTTGATGTTATGTCATATGTAAAATCGTCTTTATTCATAGTTCCGTGGATTTAACAGTAACCCGCTATCAACACGAATTATTAGCGTTTCGTGTTTCTATCAATTTTGAAGTAAACACTTTCGGCTGCGATTTATCATGCAAGAAAGTGTAGATATGTATAATAATGTTCATTTTCTACTGTTAATTTAGCACGTTTATCAGTTAAACATGTTTGTCGAACATGAAAATGTTTACTTGAGAAGTGATAGCATCCGAAAAACCGATATTTCTTTCTGAAACCAGGTTAAGAAATCTGAATACTAATACAATATAAACTAGTCGTTGGGGGCCACCGTAATACTTACCCCTCATGGATATGCATAATATAAAATATGAAAATAAAACAAGTGGAAACTACTTATAAAATTCATTGCAATTCGAATAAAAACGTGGCTTGATGACGTCATAAACTTTAAATGCTCTATTTACTGAATTGCGTAAAAGAAACATCTTTATAACTCCAAAAGGGATAATTATATTAACTAATGGTTTATTGCGTCGGATTAAGTGTCTCATTTCCAATTAAAATATGTCCTTGAATTGAAATTTGGATGAAATACAGGGTCATGGAAAAGCGAAGAGTATGGAAAATAGAATTACAAATATCTCGGCAACTAATTATCCGACCGCCTTCATTCTTCATGCAAAATTTGTTTTTTTATTGTCTTTTACATTCATTCCTTAATATAAACAATTTCAAAAAATTTTATATACCTTTTATCAGAACGATTATTTCGAGCGTCCGAAAAAAATAGTACCGGGTAATCGAGGTTACTGAAATTCAATAAGCTTCTTCCCATTATTACATACTATGTACATACCAATTTTCAAGTCTCTATCTCAATCGGAATCTCCAGTGTCTGAAACGTGTAAATCCGTTATTTTTTTTTTTCGATTTTTAAAACGATTACAAGACTTACCCTATACTACATATGTTGGGTAAGTAAAACTACTCGGAAACGTATCCGAATTTTCAAGGAATGGCACCACTATTTCACATTAAAATTTTCTATTTAATATTTAAATTGCAGAATTTGTAATTACGTTATCTAATCGATGAATTTGTAGTATTATTCTACGATTAAATAGGGCGAAAAATTCGATTAAAATTCGTAGTATAACTACACGTACCTTGTACTAAACAAAGTGATTTTCAGAAGCTTTTTTTGAGTTACTCGTCTAATTTTACGTCGATCAGATGTTTTACGGACTGCCTTTCTGTAAACAAATTACTACGCAAGAGGTACAGTAAACTATGTGTAAGGCGGACTCTTCGTAAAACGGAAATCGTGTCTAACGTGGAATGAATTTAGAGTACCACAGAAAAATTTTCAGAACAGTAAACTTAGTGTAAGGCGGAATACTATCTACGACAGAAAAGTTTCTCGTCCTCGAACGATTACTTTATATACAGAGTTTACCGTAAAAATACAGCAATTCCTAAAACTGTAAATTATACTCCAAGAGAATTAGGTAAAAGCTGGTTTTTCATTTTGTGGTTATTAAAAAACGAAAAAGAAAACATTCTTCTATTTTTGTATACACCCGTATATATACGTTTATTGAGGATACGTATTGATGATACGTATACCAATGAGTAAGCCCGTATATATAGGTTATCATACTTTACTGCATGAAGAATAGAATAAGTATACAAGTAAAATTAGTTTTAAAAAACACTCTTTTATAAACATTCCAAGTTTATCTTTAAAATAACGCCTAATTTTGTGACTGCAATTCATGTAGTTAAAAAAAAAAAAATTCCGCTACAGTACGTTAATTTGGCGTAGACACCGGTGAAGGACACCGCTTTAATTTATGTTTGGTAGAAAGCATAGACTAGTTAATATATTTAAAAAATAAAAAATTGAACCTTTTGTTTTTAAAGATATGGCTATAGAAAAGAAAAAAAGCATTATTTAATTTATCTATCAAGGATTTTTTATTTGTTTTCTCAACGTATAGTTTTTATTTAATTAATATTAAACTATTAACCCTGACAACACACTGGCATCCTCAGAACATACAGTGGATATCGTATTCAGGATAACCGATATCTTCTAGATGGTTGAAAATTTCCTGCTGACAATCAGAGGCTAGTCTCTGGATGTAAAAATGTCACACCTAGAGACTTTCTGTAGATTGATTTTTATGACGTTTCATGGATATTTATAGGATGAAGTAAGGCGGAAATAAATTGAGGCATTGACGTGGTAAGAAAGTCAAGAAAAACTAATTTTACAGGGGAAGAAAACAACTGTTTTACACTGCTAGATTACAAAGTTTTATTCACAAAAAATAAGCATATGAGATCCATGTATGGATATCTCAGCTTTACAATTTTTTTAAATCAGCATACTTATTTTAAAGTAAATGCACTACTTATTCTATTAAAAATCTCAAAATCCATATTTCTTGACTTACTATCTTTTCTATGTCAGTGCCTCAATTACGGAAGACGTTTAATGCGCGCGTGCATCTTATATGATAATCCACAGGCTTTTCTAAGAATGTAAGTGAATAATTTATTTTCAATATCCTCTTGATATGTAACGGATAGTCCGCATAGTCTATGACAATTTCAAGATCTCTAGGAGCACTTTGGGATGTTCGACGGATACATATTTTTAAAAGTTACCACACTCATGTTTATTTATTTATATTTTATTTTCTACTTTTTAGTGTTTAAAATATATCCTTGTTGCAGCTTCACAACCAGATGACCTACTTTAGCCAACGTGGTTTTTTTATAATTAACTCCATTTTTGTTGTAACTCGTATGCAGCTGTAACAAGTCTGTATGGCGATTTATTACCTGAGTGCGGCCAGTTAAAAAAGACTGGAAATTAATTTATTCATTTATATTTAAGATTAAAAAATATTAAAATGTTGTATATTGTCATCGGAAACAAACCTGTGTTCAGTGGCGTAGCCAGGGTAGGGGGTCCAGAAGCTCTGGATACCACTAACTTTATAAAGTTTTCCTTGGCTTATATAATCGGAGAACTTTCTGCGATAATCAATCCGAAGAAAACTTTACAATATTACTCGTATCCAAAGCATTTGGATCCCCCCTCCCTGGTTACGCCACTGCCCGCGTTCATAATTTTTATATTAATAGCAAATCAAGAATTGGGCGAAACACCGATTACAAAATTCCATCTTTACATGGATGAACCAAGTTAAGTCAAATAAAAGATTGTTAAAAGGCATTTTGTACGTTATACATTAAGTTTATACAGGGGATAGGTAATATTTAAAATTTTTTAAACATAGTTAGTTAGCGTGTATGAGCGCTTCAATTAATAAAATTGCAGGCTGTTGCACAAATTTAACTTTAAAAGAAATAGCGTTGACTCCTCGGTAAACTGTATGTATGATGAGGTCGATTTTCAAATACCGTTCCCATATTTTAGTGAACAAATCAAATTGTAAACCCAGAAAATTCCCAGTAAATGTATCATATAGCTATTAGTTTATTTTAAGCATGGCTAATACTTCCCGGTGTGAAATATTAAATATATGTTGCTTTCGGGAGAACACTCAATATTCAGTGATTAATTTTATTCGAAAGGATTCAATTGAATTTGTATTTCGCCGATTTTAGAAACTATTTTTTTTGTCATATGGCCATTAGCACATGTTATATTTCCAGTGAGTTTTGCATAGTTTGTTTCACAATTTCATCATATTATTTGACGCAGGTTAAAGATCAATAATCTGAAAAATCATACGATTTAAAAATAAAATTCATACCAGAAAAAGTACTACGAAATTTATTGAAATATATATAATTGTGATATAGTTCTGCATTAAAAGAAGCAATGAAATGGACTGTCAACTTCATTGCTTCTTTTAATGTCTTAATGGCGCAATGTTTTAAGTGGCGAGTCCAAACGCTCTGAGTACTAGTAATATTGTAAAGTTTTCTTCTCCTTGTTAGATGCAGAAGTTTCTCCAATTAAAGAAGGCAAAAAAACCTATATGAAATTAGTGATATACAAAACATCTCAACCCCCACCCTGGCTACGACATTGCAGTGACAGAAAGATTACTTGTTAGCTATGCTAAAAAATGTGAAATAACCTATTATTAAAGATTTCTTAGGCTCCTTTTAAGTAAATCAAAATATCTATTAAAGTAATAAGTGATATATGTTATACGGTGTAGTGGTGTATATGCATAGGAATAAGACAAGCGTCTAGTCCGTGCACTTTGGCTACGATTTCAAAAAATGGATCGCGGCAGTTTTTTTAAATTCGTAAAAGGATTTTGATTTAAAACATTTAGCGTAATATAACTAAATATTTCCTTTCACAATTTTCATTATTTTTATTTATTTATTTATTTATTTTTAACATTCTTAAAGAAATTCAATTTCAGACTTTTACATTTTTTCCCCCCGGATTTTTCAATTTTTAAGGATTTTTAACGATTTTATAGCGTTTTAAAGCGAATTTTTAATATCCAAAAAACAATTTTTAATGTTAAAAAAAAACATCACTGGACACACGAAACTCGCTTTGCAGCAATCTCTACAATGCACGAAATTCATTCAAGCCGCGGTCAATAACTTGTGTATGTACACTTCGCGTACATTAACCGAAAAAAAACATCACTGGACGCATGAAACTCGCTGTACAGCATTCTCTAGAATGTACGGAATTCATTTATAACCAAATTTCATATTTATTTCCATTTTGTTTCAAACTTTCTATCTCTTATATGTTGAAAAATGGAAACTTTACATTTTTTTTATTCAAATTATTTTTTATAACTCAAATAAATACTGAAAAATAAACTTTCCGCCGCTGGGATTCGAACTCAAGACCACAGAACAGAAGAGAAATGACATATCACAGAGCTATACGCACTCATTTTAAAATGGCTTAGAACAAAATTTTAAAGTATCAGACAAGCACGCATGCGCGCAGTGTGATCCGTTTTTTGAAATCGTAGCCAAAGTGCAGGAACTAGACGCTATAAGGAATAAGTTTCAATGTTATTTTACAAGTTCTTCGGAGGGGTGGAGCCAATAAAAAGTGGGGAACGATTGATCCAAAGTACAAAGGCTATTAACACTTCGTATTTTAAAAAGGGAACCCCGCCTATGGCGGGGTTCCCTTTGGCATGGTTGAAAATGGCGGCATTGCCATTTGCATGTCACATTATTTAACAAAAATAATTTTTTCACTTTGTTTTTATATTATAAATGAATATATATAATAATGGTATTGTCTCTAATCGAACTTGTTATATGCGTAGTACTCTAATTCTAAAAATACTAATTTTGCGTATGTTTTATGAGAAATAATGTAACATATAAAACACAAAATTACCGCTCATGGGCGGATTTATAAGTGTCCAAAAGACGTAAATTTATGTGACCCGTTAATCTATTGGTAAAAGCACAAATTTATAAGCACATATTGATTATTTAATTTTCCTAATATTGTCTCACTGATTTCATTTTTCTCCGTAGGGCAAAAAATTGCAATCTAAAAGCTAGTTCTCGATATCCTTATTTTGATATTGCTTACCTAAAATCCCCGGTCTTGAGGGTAGTCCCAGAATTTTTCAAGAGTGATTTTGACGAATATTATTATCTCTTCTTTTAAAAAAAAGATAAAATTATTCAATCCTGACGAATTAGAAATTTTTATAGAAGAACAATTAAATTTCGAACAGAGAGTGCTTTTTTTATATTTCAAGAAACAAAGAATGATAAGAAAAACAGAAAGTCATTTAACTTCTGAAAATTTTGCAATGAATTGCTATTGGTGAAGTCAGTCTTGTCCAATGGCGTAGCGTCAGGGGGGGGGGGTCGATCATTTTACTACCAGCATAATTATATACTACATTTGGCCTTATTTAACCTTTGAACGGAATGAATTAAATAAGGCCAAATGTAGTACATAATTATACTGGTAATAAAATGATTGTGCCCCCCCCCCCCCCCCCCCGCTTGACGCTATGCAACTGGTCTTGTCGAAAAAGTTTTGAATTGTAATTTAACGGTATTTAAATTAATATATTGAAATGTATTCAAATGTTTTGAAAATGTACCGAAATTGAAATGTAATAAAAATTTTGAAAAAATATCCGATTCAATAAATTTATTAAATTCATGGTAAATCAATTCATTAAACCCTTTGATTACGGAGGCAGTACATTTACGTTCCACCAATTTTTTTTGTATTCGATTTGTACCACATTTTGAAAAAAAATCTTTACATACATTTATACAATTAAATTTAAAGATAAAATTTACCCTTTTTGCAAATTGCTGTATGACTGAATAAAAAATGGCCGCATGTCCTTTGTCAAGATGTTAAACGTTTTGAAGTAAAGTTCAATGCATTTATAAATGGATTACGAAAAAGTCTGGCTGGAATTTACAGAAAACGCGTTGGTGGGGATTCACTGAGATTCGGCTTGTACATTATACTATGAAGATTTACCCCCTTCGCGACGAGCGTCCTTTACAGAATTTTTAATCTTTTACCACCGGTTTTTCAAAACAGAAATTTTCGCCTAGTGAATCGCAGAAATGCTAGGATTACATAAGGCGAAGCTTACAATAGAAAATAACTTGTGGGAATAATCGAGGACTCTGAGCATGTTATGCGTCACGTATACGTGTCGCTCGTCCCCAAGGGGTTAAAGGAAAAAAAAACAATTTTTAACTTTCTCAGTCTTGAGACCAACACATTACCTGAGGAGACAAAAGAAATTTTCATATGACTCTACAACGGTGCTAGATATATTTCAGTGCTTAAAACAATCCTCTTTAATAAAAGGTATGTGTTGCTGACGACTGGGATATTCACTAATCGTTGCCACAAATTAATCTCGGAAAATGAAACATTTGAAGTTACTGAAAAAATTATTAGCTCGAAAAGTATTTGTCAGAAAATTGTTAGACAAACTGCGTTAGAAAGGTAAAAAATTGTATTTTTCTTGATACAAATTTCAAATCTAATGATTATGCCGTTTTTCAAATATTGAATTAAAAAAATTACCAAATTTTACAATAGAGTACCATAGCGAATTCTTCTCGCGTAAAAAGATAATGATAAGGGCATTGTGTCCTGATGTATATTTACTGACTATAGCACGAGCCACAAATTATAGTAGCCTTATTATTCTGTTAAAATATAAAAGTAAATTATGATGTCGCGAGTGCATGATCTATATATTTAAAACGCTAAGCTTTTTATTTCGACAATTCGTGAGAACAAACTACTGCATCAAATTACATCATTATTTTTTTAAATGAAAGATATTTGGACACAGATTTGTTATCGTGCATTCGTTTGTTCTAAAATTTAATTAATTAGCCGTATTTTTCAATTAAACTTTTACTTCTGCTAATGACGTCATAATCGGATAACGCCCACTGTTGCGTTGCATAGAGATTATTCTCTGAACTCCGTGGTTACGAGGATGAAAGAGAAATAATAAATATTAAAAGCACGCGGCTTTTAGGCTGATTTTTTTTAATTTGCAAGTTAAATTTCGGTAAAAATATTTATCCGCGTGTTTAGTAAGCGAAAAAAAAATCATATTTATTGACGTCATTATGACGTCAAGGGAATATTTTCCATTGGGTTTATTGTATCATTATACATTATAACTTTGTTGATGCCATTTTTCATTACAATTAAATACAAAATATTTTTTTTTGTATACATGATGTTTAAGCATTAAAGTAACGTATATATGAAGTACGTGTGATAAGCTTGCGCCGGTGAAAATGACGTTATGCGTAGCTTGAAATGCATTTTGACATTGATAAAAGTAAAGAGAAAAATGTATATGATTTTGTCAACATGACGTAATTTTAACTGATTTTTCCATTCTTAATAATAAAGATTAGAATTGGAGCCGCCATTGATTGCTTCATTTTGATTGCATACCTTGATTACATGTTACCAATTACTGTTTTTTAAATTATTTGTTAGAAAATTCCCTTTTTTAATTAAAAAACACAAAAGTAAAGGATTTCAGGAAATTAAAAATTATTTAAAATAGTGTTATGGTAGAAAAAAATACTTGAAATAATTTTTGTATTTTTAGCTAGAATAAACAATGTAGAACTAATATTTCTTAGGAATTATTTTGGTAGGTTTATTATGAGTTCATTTAACAGTTCCTTATTAGCGCAAAGTCCTATCTCTACCGTGAATTTCTTTTTCGATGGGAAAAACGGGTAGTCTACTTTTGGAATCCAGCAAAAACACAGTGGTAGTTTTTAGAAATGTATAACGGTTGTGACAACAAACGGCGCTATCGCTTTAGGTTACATTATTTCGCGCTTACATTACTTCTAAATACTACAAATTTCAATTTTTTACTACATATTACAATCGTAATTCTTACATCATCAATTAGAAAATAATATTAGCTTTCGATTCAAATTTATTTGAAAACTGCCGCTTAATTTAATGACTTTTTAAATAATTTTCAAGCATGAAAAGTTTTTTAATTCTATATTTTCAATAACCACCAGTTTGCTTCAATAATAAAAATAGCCCCTGGGAAAGTTGCCACAATTAAAAATAGATTTCCCTAACCATCTTAAAAAGTGAATAATAATAATAATAGTAATATAAACAGTGATAAATCATAAGATTAGATTATCCATAAGATAGAGCATTTTGGCGCTAAACGAAAATCTGTCAAAAAAAAAAAAAAAAAAACTATTTTCAGTTTATGTTGAACATAAAATTGATATGTTGAATTCGTTGATGTATATGTTTCAGCAGATATCAGAATATGCTAGGAATTGCATTTTTACTTTCTTTTATCATAATAGAAGAAAGTATTGTAATCGAAATTTTTTTCGACTTCCGGTTTTCGACGGATTTGCACGTTTTAGGGGTCAGAGATTCCGAAAAACATGTTTTTACAAAATGTCTGTCTGTCCGTCTGTCCGTCCGTCCGTCTGTCCGTCTGTGTGTCCTCATTGTATCATCGAAAAGTGTATGAAGTTATGCTTCAAATTAAACCTAATTTTTTTTTTCAATATTTTTGGCTATGGCAAGCAGGTTCTATTAGAATTTGGGGATATTTCGACGAAAGGGGGCGCTGTGATCGATATTTTTGTTCCATTTTCACTATTGTACCATCCAAAAGTGTATGAAGTTATACTTCAAATTGAACCTAATTTTTTTTCTATGTTTTTGGATATGGCAAGCAGGTTCTATCAGAAGTTGGGGATATTTCGACGAAAGGGGGCGCTGTGATCGATATTTTTGTTCCATTTTCACTATTGTATCATCAAAAAGTGTATGAAGTTATGCTTCAAATTGAACCACATTTTTACTTTCTTCTATCTATAATAGAAGAAAGTATTGTAATCGAAATTTTTTTCGACTTCCGGTTTTTGTCGGATTTACACATTTTAGGGGTCAGAGATTCTGAAAAACATGTTTTTACAAAATGTCTGTCTGTCCGTCTGTCCGTTTGTCCGTCTGTGTGTCTTTTCATTATACTATCTAAAAGTGTATGAAGTTATGCTTCAAATTGAACCACATTTTTTTTCTAGGTTTTTGGCTATGGCAAGCAGGTTCTATCAGAATTTGGGGATACTTCGACGAAAGGGGGCGCTGTGATCGATATTTTTGTTCCATTTTCACTATTGTATCATCGAAAAGTGTATAAAGTTATACTTCAAATTGAACCAAATATTTTTTCTAGGTTTTTGGCTATGGCAAGCAGGTTCTATCAGAATTTGGAGATACTTCGACGAAAGGGGGCGCTGTGATCGATATTTTTGTTCCATTTTCACTATTTTACCGTCTAAAAGTGTATGAAGTTATGCTTCAAATTGAACCACATTTTGTTTCTAGGTTTCTGGCTATGGCAAGCAGGTTCTATTAGAATTGGGGGATACTTCGACAAAAGGGGGCGCTGTGATAGCCATTTAAAGATTTCAAATTCAAAAAGATGTGAAAATTAAAAAAAAAGATAGAAATTCTAAAACTTTTTTTCGTTAAATGTTCGGCCTTGATCCGGAGAATCAGGAGCAGTTTTTGTTTTGCCTTTATCTTAAAAAATAGCTGAGATATAGCGGTTTGAAATTTTAGGGTGGCTGACATTTTCAAACAAGACAGCGGAATTTCATCCATAAACGGGTTTAATTTATGAGTTTTAGTTCACATGATTTCGGCAAATTTTCTTTCATTGTTGTAACCATTCATCCTATTACATGCTTATCACTATATATTTATATTCGCCGTCGAATTCTCGCCAAACTTGCGACAGTTGGCGGAATATCGCCAAATTTGGCGACCAAAATAAGTTGCCATAAATGAAGCCAACTTGGCTGTAGAGGACTAATTTGGCGATATCCTCATTCAAATTCAATGTTGACGAAAATTGGGATTGAATCTTCTTTATTTAGGTTCCACGCATTTTACCTTCGTATTTTCCAGTAAAATTAGCTAAAGTCGCAAAACCAAGGAATAGGGAGGCTATCTGTTCCTGTCGGTTCAGGCCAGAAGGACTTTTCGTAGTTTAGTATACATCGGTTGTTCGCATCCCTGTAACCCGACGATTCGCAAGCAACTGACGCACAACAGAATGACGAAAAATATTGATTTTATTGGCGATGTGATTGCGAATTTTGAAGTATTAACATGACTGAGATAGAAGAAAGTTTTGGGATTGGCACATCCGACTAGTTTTTATTTAATTCTCGACGAGTACCAAATTTTTGTCCACCTCAGTAAGGTATATCAATTTCATTATATTTGAAGTATTGTAAATTGTAACTTTATTCAAACCCAATTTGAATCCAACGGAAATGAGTTTTCCCCATAGACACCATAATGTAAACCTCATAGACACCATAATTTAACACAATTATTCATTTTTTATGCTAACCTATTCCATAATAAAGTCTACAGAGAATTGGCCTAATTTGTCCTTAACAACCCAAATTTTTTCTGACACATTAAACATATAATAACGCAATAGCGTTCGTATCGTTTTAAGAAATGCAAAAGGACATTCCAAGTAAAGATCCATAGGGTTTTAAAATACAAGGTCAAATTCAAAGTCAATATTTCACTTGATTAAAGGTGCGTTAAGAGAAATTTACCAGCGCAGCGGGCGTAGCTTGCTAGTGCTTATAATATGCTTCCATTTATTAACGCTTTCAGGGGCAAGCACTTGTGTAACGTTGAATTATCACCGGAATTTAGGAAAGAATTTAGTTCAAAATAAAGAAAAACAATTTTTAAACTTTTTCTCGTCAAAGTTAAAAAAGTAAAACTTAGTTAAAAGCTTCTGGCTCGAATCGGATTAAAATTAGGTGGGTATAATATATCCTACCATTCCTCAAAGGGTTAAAAAGATCTACAATTCTAAAAGCATTTAAATGAATTGCAAAAATATTACTTAGTTTCTTGCACAGGCGACGCCTGGAATGAAAAGAGTAACGTACAGACAGCAGTGTAAGACGCGATTTACTATGGTTCAACTAATTAAATCCTTCAGAATATTTCATCTTTTACATGCGAAGAATAGTATGAGCCGAATGAAATTGTTAATAACCAGTTATATTATATTCGGAAATGCTGCTATACATCCAATAGAACAACATTTTTGGCACAGTAATACAGTAGAAACTGGATCATACGCATCCGCTTAAATCGAAGTATCTGATAAATTGATAAGTTTTTAAATTTCCTGCGAATTGAGGCATGCACAAAGGAAACCGCTTATAACGAATAACTTTCATGCTTACTTCAGATTCGTTATAAATGATTTCCAATGTATTTAGTTTATTGAATTCAGAAATATTGACTTTCGATAAGGCATCGATTATTTTTCGAAAATAGTGGTATTCAAATCCACCCCAAAACATAGCCCACGACATCCCTTGCTCCACCTTGCTTTGCTTTTACCACAATTATTTAATAAAATTGTGATTTCCTTATTTAAATTCAGAGAAGTATTACAAATCCTGAAATTAAACGACGTGACTACAATATCTGCTATTTAAATATTTAATAGAAATTTTCTGTTAAAACATTGTGGTAAAAGCGTACGAACCTTGTGACTAGTCGATGCCTGTCTCTTTTTAAGCACTTTTCATTACAGATCACTTAATTGTATATATTATAAGCTAAATATTATGAAAAATACAAATCTTAATGCATCCTCTGAATATTTTTTGACGTGTTTCGCGAAGTCAACAAGTAAATTACTGAAAATATTTAAATAATGGTGGAACTTCACCCACTTCACTGACCAAGTGTACCTAAAGTGAGGAGCCTCACTCACATCGGGAGCGTATACCCGAGCGGGCTACTTCATCTCCTTGAATTATACAGATATTTTTATTTTTAACTATATTACATTCGCATTTTCAGCATCGTCTTTCACGTTGCTATAGGAACCGATTTGGCGCTACTCCAGATTAAATTTAATCATGGCAGTAGCAAAATTTATCGTAGAGTTCTTTACTTCTCAGAACAAAATGTCAAAAATTTGCCGAAAAATGCGAAAAAAAGTTATAAATCGCAAAAAAATTCGGGAAAAAAATTAAAAATAGCAGACAACAAAATTTATTATAATGCTCTAAAGGAATGAAATCGGATTCCTTTTACAGATGAAATATAATCCTCTAAAAAGTGAGAAAACTCTATAAAACGCATTAAAAAATTGCAGAAAACTAAAAAATCATTCCGGATAAGCATTATTGAAAAGAGGTCAAAATTTTCTGCATTGTGATGAAAAAATGAAACCAGATTCATTTTCCTAATGTGAAAAAATCGCAGAAAAACGTGCAAAAACAGTAAAAATCGCTAAAAGTTTAACAATCGAATAATACAAAATTGGCTATAATGTACTAAAAGAATAAAAAACGAATTCCTTTAACCCTTTAAGGGGCGGTAGTATATATTATATACCACCTATTTTTAATCTGTTTCGAACCAGAAACTTTTAATTAAATTTTACTTTTTAAACTTTGACAGGAAAAGTTGAAAAATTGAATTGCGTTTCCTTATTTTTAATAAAATTCTTTTATAAATACCGGTGTGAATTCCACGTGTGGCGACGCTAATTGTGCTAATTCGCCTTATTTGAAAATGGAAGAGGAAGCATAATCCATTTAAGTTTCTCCAGCGGAGCAAAAGGGCGTTCTCACATTTGGCGAAAGTTTGGCGGTTGGAAAGTTTTGCCAAGTATAGACTGACGGTGGATTCGACCGGAATCTTTTGACACTTGCTCTTCGGCAGTCTCCAGTGATGCATCGTGATTTTAGAGCGGCTGCTGGATGGCTATTAAACATTATATTTATTTATTAATTAATTATGTTTATTTGAATATGTTGAATTTTATATTTCGTTAAAGTAATAAAGTCGTATATAGTAAATTATGCCGTCGTATAAATAACCACAGCGCAACCTTTACATACCTACAAGTGGTGACCCGTATACACGCTTTTGGCTGTTGTTTAAAAGAGTAAAAGAAAGATTAATTCATAATGAGTTCTCGTCCAGTCTATTAGGATGTCTTTCAACGATTAAGGTATGAGATTACGTACTGTTTATTTCCTTTTGCATGTATCCTCTGAGGACTTTTAAGATAATTTAAACTTGTTTAAGGTTCCAATGGTTGGATGGTTTCGATGTCGATATCGCTGTTTTAAGTGTTAAGATGTTTTAACCTTCGTTCAGTCTGGATTAAATTGTTGTTTAGTTCGGCAGTTTGAGATTTCTGTTTGTTTTTTGATAGTATAAGGGATGCCGAACGACAATCCTAGTGAAACTGTGAAAGGGGGGAGTACAGGATGCAATAGAGTGTCGGTAAAAATTCCAAATTTTTGGCCTAGTAATGCAAAGTTATTTTTTGTTCAGCTAGAGGCTAGTTTTAGGTTAGCGGGAATCTCGGTCGAACAAACTAAATTTGATCATTTGGTGGCGTCTTTGGATGCGGAAACTTTATCTTTTGCTTCCGATATTGTGTGTAAACCCCCAGAAGAACCGTACAGTGCTCTTAAAGCGAGGTTATTATCGGAATTTGAAGTTTCTCAGAATCGGAAGGTTAAGACTCTGCTGGAAGATTTAGAGCTGGGTGATAGGTCCCCCTCAATGTTATTGCGTAAGATGAGAGAGTTAAGTGAGGGCCACGTTTTCCGAAGTCATTTTTAATTAAAAGTACTAGAAAGAGGGATTTCACATTGTATGCCGCTAATGGTACAAAAATCTGTACTTACGGTACTAAACTATTGACACTGGATTTGGGACTGAAACGTAAATTACAATGGCCATTTATCATAGCTGAGGTATCTAAACCAATTATAGGCGCTGACTTTCTACAACATTTTGGTTTATTGGTTGATTTAAAAAAGCGGCGTTTATTAGACCCTGTAACTAACTTTTCTGCTCGTGGTCGCGCCAGTCTGTGTGATGTCCCAGTGGTTAAAACTATCATCGGAAACACTGCATATATAGAACTGCTAAAAAAGTATAAAGAGATTACCCAGTTAAATAATACGAATAAACGAACTGTAAAACATGATACAATCCATTTTATCCCTACTGTTGGCCCACCTGTGACAGCTAGAGCTCGGCGGTTACATCCAGCGCAGCTCCGGATAGCTAAGCAGGAATTTGACTATATGCTTGAGAAAGGTATCTGTAGGCCATCTAAAAGTAATTGGGCCAGTCCATTACATATGGTCCCTAAAGGCGTTTCGGATTGGAGACCAACTGGGGATTACAGGGCACTTAACCGAATTACTGTACAAGACAGATACCCCATTCCTCACATTCAAGATTTTACTTATATGTTAAAAGGTAACAAAATATTTTCTAAAGTGGATTTAGTCCGTGCTTATCATCAAATTCCGGTTCATCCTCCCGATATCCATAAAACTGCTATTATAACTCCTTTTGGTTTGTTTGAATTTCCATTTTTAAACTTTGGGTTATGCTCTGCAGCGCAAACGTTTCAACGCTTTATAAATGAGGTATTACGAGGTTTGGACTATTGCTTTCCGTATCTCGATGACATCTTAATAGCGAGTGAAACTCACGCTCAGCATATGCAGCATTTAGAGGAAGTTTGTAAGCGGTTTAGAGATTACGGGATTATAATTAATGAATCAAAATGTGAGTTTGGCAAAGAAACTATAGATTTTCTGGGTCATACTATTGATAGCCAGGGCTGTGTTCCACACAAAGATAAGGTGAAAGCTATACTTGAATTCCCAAAACCAAAAACTGTTAGCGATCTCAGGAGATTTTTGGGAATGGTGAACTACTATCATCGTTTTGTACCCCATATTGCAGCAATATTTAGACCACTAAATGTGTTCTTAAATGGAGCAAAAAAGAGGGATAAAAGAGAAATTCAGTGGGATGTGGATGCAGAAAGCAGTTTTGAGCAAGTTAAGCAATCTATAGCTAATGCGACTTTGCTTTATCACCCTTCTCAAAATGCGAAGCTTGCACTTATAACTGACTGCAGTGATTTTGCTATGGGTGGGGTGTTACAAGAAGTTACGCCCGATGGTCCGAAACCACTTGGATTTTTCTCTCGTAAGTTGTCCCCTACACAGTGCAAATATTCAACATATGACCGGGAATTGTTGGCGGCATATTCTGCGATCCAATATTTTAGGCATATGTTGGAGGCACGGGTATTTACGTTGTATGTAGATCACAAACCCCTAATTTTTAAATTTCAGCAGAAACAGGAGAAATGTTCCCCTAGAAGGCTTCTGCAATTAGACTTTATATCTCAGTTTACTACGGATATACGTTATTTGCCAGGCAAGAGAAATTTTGTTGCTGACAGTTTATCTAGAGTTTGTGAGATTCAATTTGCGTCACTTGCAGATTTTGAGTTGTGGGATAAGTTGCAAACAGAGGAGGAGGAGCTAAAGGCTATTTTGGACGGAAAGGCTGAGTTTAGTGGAAATTTAGCTAAAGTACAAATGCCGGATGCTAAGACATTATTGTATTGTGAAACTTCTGGTGATGTGAACAGGTTTTATGTCCCTCAGACCTTGAGATATAAGGTGTTTGAGTCAATGCATGGGCTGTCGCATCCAGGAATACGGGCTTCTAGGCAGCTAATCTGTTCGAAATATGTTTGGCCAGGGCTAAATAAAGATGTTGCTGTGTGGTGTAGAGCGTGTATACCCTGTCAAAGGACTAAGGTACACCTGCATACTAAGTCTCCTTTGGTGCAATTTTTCGTTCCAGACGAGAGATTTGCTCATATACACGTAGATATCATTGGTCCCTTACCTCTAGTACGTGGATTCAGATATTGCCTAACTATGATTGATAGGTTTACCCGGTGGCCAGAAGCAATACCTATTGTGGATATGACTGCTGAAACTGTTGCTCAGGCTTTTGTTCAGACGTGGGTTTCCCGTTTTGGTACGCCTCAGAGGATAACATGCGATAGGGGTAAACAATTTGAGTCCATACTTTTTGAAAGTCTGGCAAAAATGCTAGGCTCTGTTATAGCTAGAACTGCTTCGTATAGGCCCCAGACGAATGGTTTGGTGGAGCGACTTCATCGACCTTTAAAGCAGGCCTTAATGTGCTATAAGGTGGATTGGTTGGAAGCTCTACCCCTGGTTTTGCTGGGTCTACGGACAACAGTAAGTGCGGACCTTGGTGCATCTACAACTGAGCTGACGTATGGAACGACTCTGCGGCTTCCAGGCCAGTTGTACGAGGATAGCTCCTTCTCAGACCTACCGACTTATATTTCAAAACTACAAAAAATTATGTGTTCTTTGAGACCTTGTCAACCTTTAAGGCATGGGCAGCAAAAGATCTATGTTCCGAAAGAACTAAAGAACTGCACCCATGTATTTGTACGGAGAGGTCCTTTTAAGAGATCTTTACAACCGACTTACGAAGGTCCATTCAAAGTCGTAAAACGACTGCAGAAAGATTTTGTGGTTTCTATCGGGAACCAGGAAAAGATCATAAATATTGATCGTTTAAAACCTGCGTTTCTGTTGAATGAGGATGGTGAGCCTGATCCTACAACTTATATAACGAGATCGGGAAGGAAAGTTCGTTTTCGTCTCCCACGTGTTGTGTGAAACTGGCGGGGGAGTCATGTGGCGACGCTAATTGTGCTAATTCGCCTTATTTGAAAATGGAAGAGGAAGCATAATCCATTTAAGTTTCTTCAGCGGAGCAAAAGAGCGTTCTCACATTTGGCGAAAGTTTGGCGGTTGGAAAGTTTTGCCAAGTATAGACTGACGGTGGATTCGACCGGAATCTTTTGACACTTGCTCTTCGGCAGTCTCCAGTGATGCATCGTGATTTTAGAGCGGCTGCTGGATGGCTATTACACATTATATTTATTTATTAATTAATTATGTTTATTTGAATATGTTGAATTTTATATATTTTGTTAAAGTAATAAAGTCGTATATAGTAAATTATGCCGTCGTATAAATAACCACAGCGCAACCTTTACATACCTACACCCGGTGGTCACCGGGTAACAGGAACAAAATTGCTTGCCCCTCAAAGAGAAAAAAAATACTGCGTACGAGGGCAAGCCTTTTTTTTTCCGGACTGTGAAAACTATTTCCATTCCAATGTCTGAAAGCGAAAGAGCATTCAGCTGTATGAATAACATCCTGACCGATACGAAAAATTCACTCCTGATTGCAAGAGGCAGTTTACTTATATTCATGAGCCGTGTAGGACCTCTCTTAAAAGATTTTTGTCCTGTACTATATGTAAAATCTTGGTTGCGATCAGAAAGAATGTTAGCAGACGAGACAGCTTGTCGTAAATCAGATAGCACAGAAAACACCTATCATTATCATTCTTTATGGAAACTTCTAGGATAGATGTGCCAATAACGTATATATGGATTTATTTCTGTTATTTCAATTAAATTTTGATTCATAATGGAAAAGTTTATTTTGAGATTGATTAAATATTGCTTTCAGATGAATGTTATACCAATACAATACTGTAAAAAATAGAATATAATAATTATAATTCCTAATTAAAAAAAGTCGGCTTTTGGCTAAATGTTTTAAATTGGCTTTTGGCTTAGCAAAAGTCCGGTAGCATCAACATCTACTCTATGAAAAGGTGAGTTCCCACAAATATTTTTTTCCAACTACAGCACTTGCTACAGGTGAAAAAACTGTAAAAATTGCCTAAAAATATTCGCGAAAAATTAAAAAATCTGTACATGGATTCCGAATATACTTCATTGAAAACAAATTAGAAATTAAATATTGAGAACAAACTGTACTATATTGGATTAAAATATTGAAACCGTATTCCTTTACCTCCTTGAATGGCAGTGTGATATTACATAACCAACTGAATTTAATCCCAAAATGAAACACTGGCACCAGAATTTTCTTAAAGAAAAATTCACTTCTTCAATTTACGCAAAGAAACGCTTTTACTTATTTTCAAATAAATGTAATCGTAATTCCTGGTGTCAGTCAGTGATTTTAACTTTTTAGCAACAGAAGTGCATTGCCCCTGAAAGGGTTAACTAATATGGAAAAATCGCTGCTAAACACGAAAAAGCGCCGAACACTGAATACTAGGCCTACGCGCTAAGACAAAAATGCCGATTGTTATAGGCGGATATTTTCAGCGTTTACACGATCTCCTGAATTTAAATACCAGTATTTTCTAATAGTAAGTCCACCTACGACAGTCGCCATTTTTGAGGCAGCTCGCAGGTCTAATAGTCAGTGGGCAGTTATTGAAAATCGCATTAAAAAATACATTAAAAAAATCTGATTAATAAAAATTCAAAAACAGGCTTTCAGGTGCATAACTTCAGACATACAGATACTTGCCTCTGATTGACTATGCTTCAGATATACAGTGACTTGATAGATATATTGCCTTCCCACCAAGTTTTGTATCTCTGAGCTAGAGGCCTGTACTGACCCGGGGCTGGCCGGGCCGGCACAATAAAGACAATTTTTTAACGGTCCGGGACGGGCCAATAATAGAAATTAAACAGACAAGCCAGACCGACAAAAAAATTAAGCCGGCCAACCGGCCGATATAACAAATTTAAAAGGATCAAACTAAATCAAAATCATAGGGCGAAATGCAAATATTTGCGCTATTTATAAAATATTAATATGAAACTCAAAAGGGCTCAACTTTTACTTAAAAGATGACATTTAAATATAGAAATAAACGTAATAGGGAGGATTTTAACATATTTTACATCTATTTCTATATTTAAATGTCACCCTTTAAGTAAAATTTCAGCTCTTTTAAGTTTCATGTGAGTATTTTAAGGTCAAACTACATTTTAACTACATTTTTCATATTTTAATATGAAAAATTTTCATCGGACGGGACTAGAACGAGAATAAGTATAAGTGTGCCGCACGAGCCGATGTTAGCTTGACAATATCAATAGAGAAATATAACATGGCAAGCGCAGAAATCGGCATCGGGCAGTTACATCGCGTCTGATTTCGGGCATATTATTTTAAAGCAGACTCGGACAAGTTGGGATTAGACTTACATTTTATTCTGGATATTCGTATCAGGTCGGAACTGGACTTAATTATTCCTAGGGCGTGTCGAACAAGCAATTTGTTTTGTAAAAATAGTAATTATGATAGTTAACGGAGTCTCTGGAAATGTACTTTAATAAATTATGGACAAAAATTTACAAAAATTTACCTTTTTATTATACAGCAACAGAAAGTATGATGTTTTTAACCATATTTTTTTTCTTTTATTCTAAACTACGTTAATTTTTAATGTATTTATTTGAATATAATAGTGTAAGAGTCTAAGTGATCATTAATTTTGCTATCCGGTTTTCTATGACTTGTAAAGCTATAATAATCTAAACTATATTCTAAAAATTCCCAATAAACATGTATATTGTATACAGTATACATTAAAATAATCTTAATAGTATAATAAGAAAAATCGGATTTAAAAAAAAATTGAGTCGGGCTGAGCCTGTTTCCTCTGATTTTTGAACTTACCGGGCCGTGGACTGTAAAATCATAAAAGGAACAGGCCGGGCCCGAGCCAAGACAGTTTTCGTTTGGACCGGTCCGGGCCCGGGTCTCGAAAATCTGACCCGTGCAGACTTCTACTCTGAGCGCAGCGGTCTCTAAAGAACAAAGCGAGCGCGCGCACGCACACACACACACACAAATTTCTGCAATGCTTCTAGTTAATTTTTTTTATCTTCCCTTTTTGAAATTTCGTTTTATTGATACGTTCCACTGTTTACTTTCCTAATTTTAATTTATAATACACATTCACTGATTTTTTTTTACTGCACAAATAGTGTCATCGCCACCGTGTAAATGATTACAAATAATGCAACTAAAGAAATTACAGGAAAGAGGAAGACTTGTATCTCAATATCACATTGAAATCTACGGAAATGAAATTTTATAACAATGAAATAAAATAAACTAGTTAAATGAATGAAACAAAGGGAATGTCAAAATTTGTTGAATTAGCGGGAAATAAATTCTATCTATTTAAATTTTTAATGTTATGTGTCAACATTTAAATTTTCTTTCATACATCATTTTCAAAAAGTCATTCAAAACATGTTTTCATTTATTTAAAGTTAAACAATGCATTATATTATTATTGTCATTTGGAAGAGAGCCAAACTCGTTCTTCAAAGTATTTTTAAAACTTTTAAATGTCGTTAAATAATGAATTTTGAAGTAAAATACTTTCTCAAAAAATGCAGATAAAATGTTTTGTATAATAAGAAGATCAATTCTCTAAAAGTTAAATCCAATATTGACTGATAAAATTAGAAGACTTTATTTGTGGTAACAGTTAAAATAGAAAGAAGTTATTTGTTTCGTCTCGTCTTTGAGTATTTGCATGAAAATGAAAAGCATTCTAACTGAAACTAACATTGTTGGCCTTTATAAATGTGATTTTGGCGCATATGCAACGGTTAAATTAATGAGCGTTGAGCAGTCTTTTCTGGTCTTTCAGGCAACGAATTGAAAGTTTAATGTAATAATAATTTGAAATGTACTTTAATTTTTGGTATGCAATAAATAAGAAAAATATGTAAAGATAATTTAAAGTTTCTATTTTACAGTTTGCTATATGCTTTTCCCCCTAGTTTAATTGTTTTTATTTTTATATACTGACTGAATTATTTCAAATAATTTATTACCATTGTTTAATGTTTGAAGAATTTTTGTATAAAATGCTGTTATTATTACGTTACTTTCTTTTTTATTTATTACACGCACTTGGGTTCACATAAGAAATGTTTCATTTTAATTCCTTTTTTGACAGATTTTCTTTGAAATTGCAATTTATTTATTTAATTTTTCCGGTTCCATTTTCCCCTATTTTTCAAATAATAATTTATAACAACTCATTGATTTTTTTCTCATTATAAAAAAAAACATCGTCCCAGTATAAATAATAAACTAGTATGTTGTGGCCATAACAAAACTTTCATCTATGTCAATCGAATCAATTACAACCAAAATTAAATGACGATCTATTCGTTCTTGCGATGCAGCTATCGCAAAATCTGGATAAACACAGCATATAGAAACAGCACACGTTGGGCGATTTACACCCAAACCTAGCCCCACCAGTGGCTGAGAGGCTCTGCTCTCAATCCGGTGGACGGGAGGTGCTGGATTCAAACCCCTGTCACGCTTGTCGGACTAACCTTTCGAAATTTTCCGTGGTTTTCTTTAAACATTGCCGTAAATACGGGTTAGAATCATTTAGAAAGACCCCCACGGAGGGCACTCCTCCTAGGGCCTATATCCTTCACGTAGATAATCGGCCGTCAAAAATCATCCCATCAACCAACCTCCCAAACCTAATAAGCGTCTTTTTATGTCAAAGTTTAACAGAATATGAAGTTTGATGAAATTTCGTTTATTACTTCTTGACATATAGCTATCGCGGATATCGTGCAAAATGCAGCATAGAAGCGCCACCTGTAGTGCAAGTTATTCCAAAACGTAATCAGCACTAACTTATGTCAAGGTCAAACAGAACATGAAGTTTGATTTAATTCCGTGCATTAGTTCTTGAGATAAAGCTACAGCAGAAATTGAGAAAAATGCAGCATAGCAAACACCACCTCATGAGCGATTTACATTGAACACAAATCACCGTCTATTTATATCAAGTTCTAACAGAATATGAAGTTTGATGAAATTTCGTGCTTTAGCTCTTGAGATATAGCTATCACAGTGAAAAATACAGCTAATTGTGAAAAATACAGCATATTGAACGCAACCTCATGAGCGATTTACACGGAAATTCAATCGGCGTCTATTTATGTCAAGGTCTAACAGAATATGGAGTTTAATGAAATTCCGTGCATTAGTTCTTGAGATATAGCTATCGCGGGAATCTTGAAAAATGCAGCATAGCAGCGCCACCTGTTATGCAGTTTACAAATAAACCTAATCCAAAACAATCACCAACTTATGTTGTGGTCTAACAGAATTTGAAACCGTGCATTAGTTGTTGAAATAGAGCTATAACGGGAATCTTGAAAAATGCAGCATAGCAGCGCCAGCTGTTATGCAGTTTACAACAATACCTAATAAATAAAATCACCAACTTATGTTGAGGTATTACAGAATCTGAAATTTGATTAAATTCCGTGTATTAGTCGTTGAGATACAGCGCCCACAAAATTTGTGTCACATACATATAGACAGTTAGGCAACCAGACTCAACTGTCCGTGACCCTGAGCCTATTTTCTAATAACAGTGAAATCGTGTTCAGAAACTTCTAAAACATATAAATCCATCGAAAGTCGAAATGTTTCACAAATGCTTTCTTCTTGTAAACACAGAAAAAATAAGAAGAAAATTAAAGAGAAACGTGGAGGAGACAAGATGAAGGCTTATGTGTCAATATCACATTGAAATCTACGGAAATGAAGGTTTGAAACAATGAATTAAAATAAACTAGTTAACTGAATTAAACAAAGGAAATGCCAAAACTTGCTGCATTTGTAGAAAATAAATTCTATTCATATAAATTTTTATTACTCTATGTCAACATTTAAATTTCCCTTCATATATCATTTTTGAGTTCGAAAAGGCATTTGAAGAGTGCTTTCATTTATCATAATAAAAAATAACAAATTATATTAATATTGTCAAGCGGTTGAAATGAAGATAAACTTATAAAATTGCTAGACACATTACAAAGTATTTTTCATTATTTTTATGCTGCTAACTAATGAATTATGACGTAGTTTTTTTTTTTTTTTTTTTTTTTTTTTTTAAAATAGAGTGGAGGTATTTTGCCATAACGTGAAGGTCAAAACTCAAAAATGTTATGAAATATTGATTAATAAAATTAGAAGAATTCTACTAAATTTTATTAGTGCCAACTTTTCAAATGACACAGAATTTGTTTTGGTATGTAAGAGGCCTTGTTTTTATAGAATAAGGTAAGTATTTCAAATGTAGAAAAATAGTGGGTTAATGCATATATGAAAAAAAGGAGAATTGAAATAAATGTGATTTTAACGCTAGAACCGCGATGACGGATTATTTCGACCCATACCAAATAAATAGTCAGTCGTCGATTCGCACCCAGAAATGTCTTAATAAATTAAGTTAAGCACATAGCGCACACTTTTAAGTTGAATAAATAAATTCATATTAAATACTTTGGAAAATTTTCCACGCCTTGCATTTATAATAATCAAACTTTTAATTGCTTAATAGGCGTATAGCCAACATACTGAAAAAGTACCCAAGCCGGGACTCGAACCCGGGTCATCAGTATAGCACATTGACGTTCTACCAACTGAACCACTTGGGAACGATACTCAGCTTGGAACTTTCTCACGATAAGATGTATGCAAGGCTACAAACGTAGCACAAGATGGAACATTTTCCGTGAGCCACCAACCCTGGTGCAAACACGAAATCAAAGAAAATCCTGCATCGATAATTCAATAAGTTAAATTTATTGAATTATCGATGCTGGATTTTCTTTTCTTTTTCTTTGGTTCAGTTGGTAGAACGTCACTGCGCTATACTGATGACCTGGGTTCGAGTCCCGGCTTGGGTACTTTTTCACTATGTTGGCTATACGCCTATTAAGCAATTAAAAGTTTGATTGAATAAATAAGTTAAATAGTTTTAAGTAAAAATTCTGGTGTATTTTTTTTTTTTTTTTTTTTTTTTTTATAAAATTTGAGTATAATTTCTCGCGGTTCTAGTTCAGTTTTAGTTTATAAATGATTAATTTGAATATTATATAATATTATATTACTCATGACCGTATAGTGAACATATTTTAATGACATAGAAGAGAGCAAGCAACATAATTTTGGGTAATGAGTTAAGAGAAAATATTACTTTAAATTAATTGAATAATTTATCACTATTGCTGCAAAAGAAATTAGAAATAAATTAACATATTAAAAAACCAAAAGAGATTTAAAGAGATAATGAAATAAAATTATGATTTTGCTGGACTATATGTGTATATTAAGAATAAAACATATAAATATGTAAAAAAAAAGCAAATAATGAAATAGCATTGAATTGAAACAGTTAAATAAAAAATGCAATGAATATATTTTTGGTTTATGCGTATGGTATTATGTACACAAAATGGCTGAAGGCATTTATATACCCAATTTAATCATTTTTCCTATGCGACAGCCATGCTAGGCCTGATTTGTATTCAAGTATATGTTTATCTCCCTTTATGAGATTTGCCATTTAAGCTAATAGCATCTGAATTTCGAATCAGAACTTTTTGGTGTGGTGATATTCACTATTGGTATTCCTTCTCATCATTGTTCTCTGGGTCCGATCTTTTGGTTGTGGTTTAACTACGAGTAGATTGGCGTTATTTTTTAAACTTTATGGAAACATAAAGTAATCGTCATGTGTAACGTTAATGTGATCTTAAAAGTTGTACTTAATTATGATATACATTGAAATTTACGGTCATCTGTTATAAAAAAAAAATCTAAAAACTTGTAAATTTTACAATTAATAAAAAAATGCTCTGTTTGGTGAATTTCAACTGAAATTAAACCATGGTGAATTTCAGAGGCTGGGATGTACATAAATCTAAAGAATTCAAAAATTCTTCGTCAACGGTTCGGAGACCCGACGCTTACCTCTTGGGGTCTTCCTTCCCATCATTGTTCTCTGGGTCCGATCTTTTGGTTTTGGCTTAACTACGAGTAGATTGGCGTTACTTTTTTAACTTTATGGAAACATAAAGTAATCGTCATGTGTAACCTTAATGTGATCTTAAAAGTTGCACTTAATTATGAAATACCGGGTGATTATAATTAAAGTTACGATTTCAAAAATCGATAATTTTAAAACTACTGGTCAGAATGACTTGATATTTTAGCAGAACAATCGTGAGGCAATGGAATTTTGTTTGGCGAAGGAAAAAAATAGATCCAAATTGTGCCGATAGATGGCGTTGTCAGGGTAATGTCAGGGGAAAGACCAAAAATGTATTCTTGAACCCTTTCCGGCGCGGAGTAAATTTGTTTGCAAAATGATAAAATAATAGACTGACACCGGAATTTACAAACGAATCCATTAGTAAAAAGAAACTTGCTTATTTTTCTGGTTCTTAATGAAAGGAAAATTTTAATTAAATACCGGGTGATTATAATTAAAGTTACGATTTCAAAAATCGATAATTTTAATTAAAACTACTGGTCAGATTGACTTGATATTTTAGCAGAACAATCGTGAGGCAATGGAATTTTGTTTGGCGAAGGAAAAAAAGTTTCAAAATGTGCCCATAGATGGCGCTGTCTGGGTTCACATTGTCTGAAGATATGCAAATTACTAATACGTGACATGCGCACCGCAGACATAGCAACCATAAAAATGCAGAGCAGCAGCTCTTTGCCTGAATGCTTCATCATGACTCTGACTATGAAGGATCGCGCTCTGCTCTTGAAGCTTTTTTATAAGAACGATGACTGTGCACTTACAGCTATTAGGAAGTTTCGGACATTAAAATCCATAAAAAAGGTCCAATAACAACAAATGGTCTGCAAAAAATGATTGCTAAATTCGAAGAGACCGGTTCATTTGACGTTAAACGGGGTAGAGGAAGGAAACCAGTTAGGAAACCAGTTGCGGCAGTGGAAGATGTGGCTACAGCATTACAAGAACATACTGACAGTGATGCTGGAATCAGCAGTGCAAGGTGGATTGGCCGAATGCTGGATATGCCGAACAGCACGGTGCGTAAAGTCCTACGGAACGTCTTACGCTGTTATCCGTACAAGATAACTCATGTGCAGGAGTTGCTACCTGCTGACCTGGAAGCACGTCAATCTTTTGCACTACAATTTCTTGCCCGGATGGAAGTGGACAACGGATGGCAATGGAACATTCTGTGGTCTGACGAAGCCCACATTCATTTGCAAGGTTCTGTAAATACGCAAAATTGCAGGATATGGGCGACCGAGAATCCGTCCCAGCTACAGCCATTACCTCTTCAGTCTGAAAAGGTCACTGTGTGGTGCGGAATAACGGCAGCGTTTATCGTCGGTCCATTTTTCTTCGAGGAGATCACACCTGCGGGTCCCGTACCTGCACAGTTACTGGCAAGCGGTATGAAGCACTTTTGCGTAACCACGTTCTTCCGGCACTTCAACAGCGTCAGTGTGTGGATCGCATAATATTCATGCAAGATGGCGCTCCTCCGCACATTGCTACTACTGTAAAGCAGCTACTGAGTGATAATTTCGGAGATGATAGGATCATAAGCCGCCATTTTCCAACAACGTGGCCGCCACGTTCCCCCGACTTAAACCCGTGTGATTTCTGGCTTTGGGGGTACCTGAAGAATGTTGTTTATAGCGGGCGGATTCAGAATCTAGCCGACTTGAAGGCAAGCATCACACAACACACCCATTGCATTAGTACAGATACCCTCCGATCTGTTGTGGAGCATGCCGTTTTGCGCTTCCAATTAGTAGCGGAACAAGGCGGAGGGCATATTGAGCAACTTATGCCTTAATAATCAGTAAGGTGTTTGTTCCATGAAGCTCTTTTGTTTTTCATTTTTTGTCATTATCGCTGTTGTCGCTGTAAACACGTAGTCTTGTCTTTTCGCTAATAAATTTTTAGTAAATCTCTGAACTCTATTTTTTCCTTTTGGCAACATCATTCCTATGTTTAACCCTTTAACGGGCGGTGGTCACAAAAAAGGACACCCAATTTTAATTCTAAAACTGACAAACGGCACCAAGAATATTTAATTAAAATTTTCCTTTCATTAAGAACCAGAAAATAAGCAAGTTTCTTTTTACTAATGGATTCGTTTGTAAATTCCGGTGTCAGTCTATTATTTCATCATTTTGCAAACAAATTTACACCGCGCCGGAAAGGGTTCAAGAATACATTTTTGGTCTTTCCCCTGACATTACCCTGACAACGCCATCTATCGGCACAATTTGGAACTATTTTTTTTCCTTCGCCAAACAAAATTCCATTGCCTCACGATTGTTCTGCTAAAATATCAAGTCATTCTGACCAGTAGTTTTAAAATTATCGATTTTTGAAATCGTAACTTTAATTATAATCACCCGGTACATTGAAATTTACGGTCATCTGTTAAAAAAAAAATCTAAAAACTAATAAAAATTAATAAAAAAATGCTCTGTTTGGTGAATTTCAACGGAAATTAAACCACGGTGAATTTCAGAGGCTGGGATGTACATAAATCTAAAGAATTCAAAAACTCTTCATCGACGGTTCGGAGACCCGACGCTTACCTCTTGGGGTCTTCCTTCCCATCATTGTTCTCTGTGTCCGATCTTTTGGTTGTGGCTTAACTACGAGTAGATTGGCGTTATTTTTTAAAGTTTATGGAAACATAAAGTAATCGTCATGTGTAACCTTAATGTGATCTTAGAAGTTGTACTTAATTATGAAATACAATGAAATTTACCGTCATCTGTTAAAAAAAAAAAAAATCTAAAAACTTGTAAATTTTACAATTAATAAAAAAATGCTCTGTTTGGTGAATTTCAACGGAAATTAAACCACGGTGAATTTCAGAGGCTGGGATGTACATAAATCTAAAGAATTCAAAAACTCTTCATCGACGGTTCGGAGACCCGACGCTTACCTCTTGGGGTCTTCCTCCCCATCATTGTTCTCTGGGTCCGATCTTTTGGTTGTGGCTTAACTAGGAGTAGATTGGCGTTATTTTTTTAACTTTATGGAAACATAAAGTAATCGTCATGTGTAACCTTAATGTAATCTTAAAAGTTGTACTTAATTATGAAATACATTGAAATTTACGGTCATCTGTTAAAAAAAAATCTAAAAACTTGTAAATTTTACAATTAATAAAAAAATGCTCTGTTTGGTGAATTTCAACTGAAATTAAACCATGGTGAATTTCAGAGGCTGGGATGTACATAAATCTAAAGAATTCAAAACTCTTCGTCAACGGTTCGGAGACACGACGCTTACTTCTTGGGGTCGGCTGGGGGTCTTCCTTCCCATCATTGTTCTCTGGGTCCGATCTTTTGGTTGTGGCTTAACTACGAGTAGATTGGCGTTTTCCCCCGTGATTGCACTAAAACTCTAAAGCAAAAGCTGGAATTCCGCGGTGGCATCTCTGTTTTTCTTCATTGTGAATAATGTATTTCAATCGCTATTTCCTACCGCTCAATACTGTAAATCTAGCCAAATATATATAATATAGCGGCTTTATTTCATAGAAAGTAGTTATTAGATGAATATGGCTTGATCTAAGTTTTATTTAACTCAGAAACAGGGTTGCCAAATTGGCCGCCTTTTTTATTGAGAAATTCCGAATTCATACAAGAAATTACGAAACGAAAAATTTACTTTCTCTAAACACGAAATATCTGCCATTAAAATAAGCAAAACGAATTATTTGAAATTTCTGAATAATAATAAAAAAAAAGACCGTACTGGCAACTCTGCTCGGGAATTCAGCATATATCCAAGTTAAATACTGTTTATACTTTGTTACCAAAAAATTCAAATAAAAATAGTCGTCACCTTATTTAATCTATGCGATATAATAAATGGAAGATTATTTTTTGAAAAATAACAGTGTCAAATGTAAAAACCGTATGCACCATAGGTATACCATACCCCGCGCGTGTGTATTCCCGGCTAAAAATGTGACTAGAAAATCATTAAAGTACAGTGATCTCTCACTTATACACGATACACGGTAATTATTTTTCAGCACCAGTTTCTTTTTAAAGCAATTTTCTCCTTATTTAATCGCAGAATTTATAAATCAAATTTTACTGTTTTAAAATAGTCAGGGCTCTCACTCAGTCCTTTTTTTAAACACCACTTTTTTTTAAAGAAAAATATTATTTATAAATTTTGTAGAAACTAAAGTCAAAGTGCGTTTTTGTTGCAATTGTTGGAAATGCCTACCACATTTTCTTTCTAAAAAATACTGGTTTTCAAAAAACGGACCTGTGGGAGCCCTGAATAGTGGTACGAAAAAGTAATTACTGAACATCGCGTATATGTGAAGGTCACTGTATCTGTAGTTCAACACTAGAACGGCCGGGAGTTTAACTCGAAGTCATATAAACATACTTTAATCCCTTGAAGACGGTTGGATGTTTTTTTATACCACTTAATTTTAATCAATATTTGCACTAGAATTTTTGAACAAAATTTTATTTCTATAACTTTAGTGAGAAAAAAGGCTGTAAAACTTCATTTCTTTCTTTTCAAATAATTCTTTTCAAAAATTCTAATTTGAATTCAAGATTACAGAAACACAATTACTTTCTCCTGGAAGGGTAACCAGAATTTTTATTTAATTCTATTTAATTTAATTGACATATTTCTGCGTGGTACATATTTCATTTATTTTATTAAAAATTTTTTAGTTCGAATTGAAACATATTTATATGGTTTCTGTCAAGTTAACCGTTATGACTGTCAAATTAACCGTTATTATAAACCGTTATTCAATTGTATTGTTTAGTCATTGTATTGTTAAATTTCGTGTCATTCTGAGCAGGGTTGACAGTTTGGACTCCTTTTAAATCTGATATTCCGAGTTCATACTGTGAATTCTGGAAGAATTTTTACTTTATGTAATCACGACATATCTATCATTAAATAAAGTAAAAATCACTTTTAGGAAATTCTGCTGTGAATTCAGACTTTCTAAATAAAAAATGAGGCCAAACTGGCAACTCTGAATCGGAACAGCCTACTTACTGAAATAGCACATGATCTTTCCCACCATTAAATTCTTGTAAATTTCCCTATCAAGTTTTCAGGGAATAACAAGTTTTCCTAGAAAGATTTTATAATTAATTAAAGTGATTGTAATGCCTTACTATCGCAGTCGTAAGTTGCTAATACTTTTACCATAATACTTAATATAATGAAAAACTTTAAATATTTGAATATAAGAATGTATTCTTAATAAAATTTTATTAATTTTTGTTACTTATATCCACCATGGTTTCCAGTTTGTCCGCATTTTGTTATTCAGAAAGTCTGAATTCATACCGGAAATTGCGAGCGAAGAATTTTTACTTAAAATAATCACGAAATGCCTGTCATTAAATGAAGTGAAAATTACAATACAGAAATTCGGGTATTAATTTGGAATAAAAAAGGAAGGCCAAACTGAGAATATTTTTATCCCCCTGTAGATTATCTTTTTTCATAAATATAGTATACAATATCCAATTATTATTAATGTTGTTCTTTTCGCATGAATTGTGAATTTATAAAGAAGAAAACGTTTTGACCTTTCTCCACATGAAAACACTCTTGATAATGAAATCATGCTGTGTTGTCGCCATTCTTCTATTCATATTTATTTAGTGGTCTCCACCTCTTTCAAAAGAAAGTAACAAATGGTGTTGCCAGACATAAAAAATATTTGAAGCTTTTTATACGCGGCATCTGTTTCAGACTTTTGCGAAATGTTTCACATATCCTGCAACAAATTGAGATTATACTGAATGTCTTAATAAAAACTTTATACAGTTTAGAATTTTTGCATCTTTACAAAAATAATTTTTTTGGACATTATTCACGCATTTTATTTTGAGATAAAAATGCAAAATATTTACTTGTTTATTACAGTAATGTCACGCGTATATGCTAAAACTTAATTTTTCTTCAAAAAGCTTAAAAGGGTTAACGTGAGTGCGAAAAATGAACATTTGCAGCTAATGCTTTAACTAACTTAGTGGCTTCCGCACTTATTGACAGTGTTGCCAATTCTAGCGGATTTTGTATTCAGAAATTCAATTCATAACAGAAATTTTTGAATAGTAAATTAATTTTAAATTTTATGATCATTTTTTATAGCTCCTCTACAATGTGTTACATAACTACTCCTACACAGGGGTTGGAGTCATTAACCCTCCAGTCGAGGGTAACTTTCCTATCGCGTTTCACTTATTCTATACACTTCCGCGGGGAACGCTATTTTGACGTTCCCTACAATTTTTATAGTACTTAATTATCGGGAGATTCTATTTCTTCGTTGAATCTATCTTCTTTTATTTAGAAATAGAGAGATTCGTTTTCAAATTATAATACATATATTATTTCATTTATTAGGTCATTCTGTAAGTTCTGCAGTTTTTTAAATATTTTGAATCCATAAATGCCACATTCCCACCGGAATTTTGAAATAAAACATTGCTTTTATAATGTACATGAAGTAACTGCTTTTACTTATTTGGATATACATTTGTTTGTAAATTCCGGTGGCACTCAATCCTTATAACTATTATAAGTGACGAATAAAAATAGGCCGCGGTTTTATATAAGAAAATGGAAATATCGCCCGCGGCTAGAGGGTTAACTGTTTACTGTTTTACTATACTTTTTTTGTCTCTAGCTCAAGATATGCTATACCGTTACTCATACACAAGGCGTGGTATTGCTTCGCAACTGGGAAGCCTCTGGAAAGCATAAACTATTTGTTTATTCCATAATTTTCACTTTTTCATTGTATTAAAAAATATATACAAAACGGCAGTTATTTTGTAACAAAGAAAAAAACTACTCTGAACAACACTGCCTTTGTTTATTTAACCTGTGGCTTTTGCCACTTACTTTTACCTAGACTGCCCTCTGCCCAGTATTGAACTAGTTCTATACATTTTGTTTCTGTTTTTAATTATTTATTACTCTTTAAACCTAACTTCTTAAGTTTTAATTACTCTTTAAATTTAACTTTTTAAATTTCTTACTACTGTTAATAACATAACTTTTTCAAATTTTTTGCTCTAACATTTAACACTAGAACTACCATGAGCCGTCATTTTGACGGTTACCAAATGAATATATTACGATTCGAACAAAAAAATTCTTTTTAAAATAAATTAAATATAAAACTCACAGAAATACGTTAAATGAATACGTTAAGTAGTTTTAAATAAAATTTCTGGTTTGAAATAGTTTTACAAAACTTGAGTAAATTTTCCGGTAGCTTTAGTGTTAATATTAACGTTATTTCCTTAAAATCATTAAATTCTTTATGTAGTTTCTTAACTACAGTTAAACATTTCCCTAATTGCTCAACACCGTTCAGTACTTTCATTGCATATAGCAAAAATAATTATTCAAACTATCTAGTGAGATTTCCAAAATTCTGAATGAAAAATCTTCCAGATTTTGCAAGACTTCTTTTTTCACCCTTTCGTCAATAAATTTGAGATATAGTATTATTATGTATCATTTACGAGAGATTAATAAAATATTTATTTTTATTTTAAGGCAAAATATGAAATTTTATTGTGTAATAAAGCTCTACTATAATAATATAGTATTTCATCCATTATTCAATTTATATTTACATAGCAGTTTTCGCCTTTTTCAAAAGAGATTAACCGTCCTAGTACCTTTGGGGTCTTTTTTTACCCCATTAAATTCTTTAAAAAAATGTTTATGTTTCGAACCAGAAATTTTTTAAAAGTTAATAATTAAAATCATATACACATTTCGCAGAGCGGAGCTACACTTAATAAAATTAAATTTCCGGTTCAAATCATGCAAAACCAAGAACGCTTACCAAACTTTTAAACTCAATACTATGAGGATTAAAAAATCATGTAGTCAAATGTCAAACATGTTGGAAGCTTTGTATTAATTAGAATCTTTTCTGATTTTTGGTAGCTATTTTCACGCATTCTTCTATAATTTAAAATATAAATTAAATGCTCTATTGTAAAACCTCAAAACTAATATATATTTTAATTTTTTCTGCTTTTCATGTAAAATTACTTAGCTGCATCCTTATAACCTTTTAAATGTATAGAATTTATTTTTTACTCAATATATGCTCTTATAATCGACGGTAATTTTTAGACATAAAATGTAATAACGAAGCCATAAGTGGTACACATTGTAATAAGTGGAATACATTGTAATGGTTTATCCACTTGTATTTTATTAGCTTCTCTCGTAGCGGTACCTGCACGTTACAGATTGAATGATGCACAGATTTTAAAACACAGATTTCGAATCTTTACTTTGTTGGTATTATTTTTGAATTTGAATACATGCACAAAGTGTATTTTCTTTTGTGTAATTTTTTATGAGGTGGAACTATAACTGCTTTTATATTTTGATACATAACGTTTCTTGATACGCATCTATAATGACAATATTTTTTGTATCATACATAGTCTGTATTAATTTTGATTAGGTGTTCTTATTGTCAGCACCTAAATTCAACGCGTTATAAATTAAAAGGGTTTTATATTGACCAGTTCGGTGTAAATCAATTTATCGTTCTTAAATGTTGAATCAAATCTGATGTGTAAATTTAATTAAAAATGCTATTACTGTAAGCATGTAAGACGTGCGAATCCATAATATGAAAATATATATCGAATATATTTTTTATATAATGTAATATGTAATATTTTGAAGTGGTGCATAATTTAATCATACTCTTCTGCTGATATTACTTTGCATGTATACAGAATTTATTTTTAATCACTTATAAATATTATTGGCTGAGCGTAACATTTTAATGACGAAAATTTAGGTTCACTGTTTTACGTTAAAAGCTTCACATTTTGCTTTGTGCCATATTTAAGCATAGTGAATAAAAATTTCTTTTAAAAAGTTCTTTTAAAGCTGGTGAAAAAATAATAAGATGTAACTCATTTCCTCACCCCCTTTTCTTATAAGATTATGCCTTGAAACTATTCTAAAGGTTTTTAAGATTAAACAATTATTTGTTTATTTTTATAAGCTTTACAGAATACATGAAACGTAAAAGCTTTAAAAAGCTAGTAAGGAAAAATATCATTATTATTTTGATGTAAATAAAAAAATACCATGTTATACATTCTTTTATACGTGTACTCTTTTTGATATAAACAAATTAATTCAGGCTCTGATTACCGTCACGGCACACATTCGCCCGTAAATTTGAGTAGAAAATTTCTTCTTATTTAAATGCCCTATTCATGCAGAATTTCTGTTATATATTAAAGAAAAATTTTCATTATTTCTTACTGGTGAAAATTTCCCCCGGCGCACCGGCAATCAGAACCCTGAATTAATTTTAAACAAGGAGTAAAAAAGTATACATTGAATAAACATAGTTTGTATATATATCAGCAAGTAGAATTTATGAGATTTTCAACAAATAATATGAAAAAAATTATAAAATATATTGGGTCACCCGGAAAGTTCTGCAGTATACTTCTGTTGCGATAATGTTGAAATGATTGAAGTTCACTAGAATTTACAAACTAATTTATTTCAAAATAAGTAAAATCATTTTCTTCACGTACATCATATAACAAAGTTTTATTCCAAAATTTCGGTGGGAATGCGGCATTTGTGAATTCAAAAAATATACAAAAGTCACAGAACTTTCAGAATGACCTAATAAAATGATTCCAGATATAACATTTTGAACTAGTTTCGGGTTGAGAAAAATCAAATATGAGCTCAAATGTTTTGTAATAGCTTTGAGTTTTTAGATACATTAATACTGCTATACGAACTTATATAGTAAAATCTTTTACAGTGTTATTATGATATCTGTAAATCAGTTTTTCTTATCTGTGGTCTATAATCAATCTGTACTAAGTTTGGGATTATAAAATCGAATATGACCTTAGAATTTTGTTATTAGCTTTAATTTTGTAAAATATAGTACTATTGGTATACGAACTTATGTGGTAAAAATCTATACGTTATTAATATATAAGATACAGTCAGAATTAGCATTACTTTTAATCCACTAAATGGTCAAGTTAACTTTAATTAAATTAATAATATAATATATAATATAGGTCAGAAAGTCTTTCCCTGATTACAAAAAAAAAGAAAAAAAAAGAAAAGAAATGATTGAATATCATACTGCAAAAGTTTTATTGTGGAAAAGTTATGTTCGTAAGGTCTTTTTTTAGTCCAGTTTCTACCGTTGTTTGTGAGTTCCTTGATTACAAATTTACTGGAAGATGGATCAGACGGGATGGACCAACTCCTCTAGATTTTTTTTTTTTTTTTTTTTTTTTTTGGGGGGGGGGGGGGGTACATAAAGGACAGAGTGTTTGCAACACAAGTAAAAATTATTGATAAACTCAAGGTCAGGATCACAGATGCTGTGTCTAGTGCAGTGGCGTAGCCAGGGTGGGGGTTCAGATGCTTTGAATACCACTAATTTTATAAAGTTTTCCTTGACATATTTAATCGAATAACTTTCTGTGATAATCAAACAGAAGAAAACTTTATGATATTACTGGTATCCAGAGCATTTGAACCCCCCCTCCCTGGTTACGCCACTGATCTAGTGTGACAGCCCAAATGTTGGGCAAACGTGAGGGAAAATGTAATACCTCCTTGATAGTCTTCAAGCTACCAAGGGTTCGCACATTGACATTTACTGAGTTAAGTAGTTGTATTAAAAACTTCATAAATGACTTTACAATATATTGAAACAAGCATATGCCTAATTATGTTAGTGTTTATGGATTAAATTATTGTAATCATGGAAAGACTGTATGAACATCCTATATATTATCTTATAATACATAGTTCAAATCCATAGTTGTTCAAAAAAATTAAACATATTTCATAGCTCAGCCTTTTAAAACCCTTTTCGCTCAGGTGGGTGAATTTCTTCCCACTTAATTTTAATTCCCAAATGTCAGAATGGAACCGGAATTTTCAATCAAATTTGTTTGAAAATAATTAAATACCTTTATTCATGTACATAATAAACAGAAACTTTTGTTTCAAAATTCCGGTGCCGTTGGGACATATGGGGAATTAAATTAAGTGGGAAGAAATGAACCCATCAGAGCGAAAAGGGTTAAATATCATAATCGTTTTTCCTATGCCTGAATTATATAGAAACAACTACAGAGTAGCCAAGATAAAAGAGGCCCGATATACAGAAGTACAAATACTTACTCATTTTTATTTAAAAGTAGTAAATACAGAATATTATGACTAACAACACCTTCTGTAAACTATTGAATGTTCAGTATGTTGTTATTCATAATATTCTGTATTTACTACTTTTAAATAAACTAGTCGTTGGGAGCCACAGTAATACTTACCCAACATAGATATGCATAATACAAAATATGAAAATAAAACATGTGTAAACTACTTTTAAATGTATTGCAATTCGAATAAAATCGCGGTTTGATGACGTCATAAACTTTAAATGCTCTATTACTGAATTGCGTAAAAGAAACCTCCTCATATCTCTAAAAATGATAATCGTAGTAACTAAGAGTTTACTGTGTCGGATTAAGCATCCCACGTCCAATTGAAATATATCTTTGAATTGAAATTTGGATGAAATACAGAGTCAGGGATAATGGATGAGTGTGGAAAATACGATTACAAATATCTCGGCAACTCGTTATCCAATCGACTTCATTCTTTGTGCAAAATTTCTGTTTTTTAATTGTCTTTTATATTCACTCTTTAAAATAAACAATTTCGAAAATTTTTAAATACCTTTTATCAGAACGAATATTTCGAGAGTCCGAAAAAAATAGTTCCGGTTAATCGAAGTTACTGAAATTCGATAAACTTCTTCCCATTATTACATACTAAGTACATAGCAAATTTCAATTCTCTATCTCAATTTGTGCGGGAGATAGAGCGTTTACAGACGCACAGACATACAGATATACAAACACACAAACACACAGACACGGACGGCAATTTTTTTTAAATAAAAATATGTTTTTCGGAATATTCAGTGTCTGAAACGTGTAAATCCGTCAATTTTGTTTTTCGATTTTTAAAACGATTACAAGACTTACCCTATACTTCGTATGATGGGTAAGTAAACTAAATATGTATTAGTACTTCTGTATACCGGGCCTTTTTTACCTTGGCCACTCTGTCAGAAGTATTTCCACTGTTGGCAAGAATATTTACACCCAAGTGATTATAATCACTTATAAATATTCTTCTATTAGTATACTATTTTAAGGACCAAAATTTTAGTTTCACTGTTCTGCGTTAAGAATTCACATTTTGCTCTGTGAAATATTTAAATATAGTGCATAAGAGTTTCTTTAAAAAGTTCTTTTCCAGCTGCTGAAAAAAGAATTAAGATGTATATCATTTACTCACCTTTTTTTCTTACAAGATTATGTCTTAAAATTATTCTAAAGGTTTTTAAGATTAAAGAATTTTTTTTTTTGTTTAACTGTTTAAGCTTTACAGAATACATGCAATGTAAGATTTTTGAAAAAGCTAGCATTGTTCTTTTGATGCTAAAACAAAAAAATATCAAATTGAACATTCTTTTATACGTGTAATCGTAAGGTATTTAGAGAAAAGCATAGATTTTTTTTTCTCTTTAGTTTCATTTTAAGTTTATTAATGTAATGAAATTTATTTACAATGTAACATTATCCTTAAAAATAAAGAGTTTTTTTCTTTATTCTATAAATAAAATAAAAAATTGTTGGAATAAGAAATTACATGGAAAGCATTTTAAATTATTCATTAATAGCAGAATTTATTTTGTTGAACATACACCTCAGCTAAAAATTTAATTCAGTATTTAAAGTAGTAATTAAAGGAAATAAAATTAAAATAAATTTCCGCAAAATATTGATTATTCGTTATTTGAAATTATAAGTTTCACTATGATAATCACCGTCTGTTTATCTTAAATTTCATAAAGCTTCGAAAGTCAACATTAGCTTAATTTTAAACGTTTTTAAAAAATACAAATTTGTTTAAAATTTCGCATGAAAATTTATACACTGTTTAATATAATTTATATGTTATACTTTAATATCTGTTATAATTGTAACATATAATATATATGCTATAATATAACTATAACGTATAATATATATGTTATAATTTAACATCTGTTATAATTATAACATATAATAAATATTATCTTATAATATTGGGTTGTCCGGAAAGTTCGTGTCGGTTCGGAAAATCATTTCGTACCGGAAATTCTGCCCGTTAATTATTATATATTAGATATCGGAACCTATGTCTAGTATTTAAATGATAGAATTTTCCGGAACAAATTGATTTTCCCAACCGACACGAAATTTCCGGACAACCTAATACATAGTTCATATCCATAGTTGTTCAAAGAAATTTCATCATATTTCATAACACTTAGCTAATCCAGCATTTTAAATGTTATATTCATTTTTCCCATGCTAGAATTATATAAAAACGATTATTTTCGTGTAAGAAGTATTTTCACTGTTGGCAAGAATATTTACAAGTGATTATAATGATTTATAAATATTCTTGCATTAGCATACCATTTCCAGGACCAAAATTTAAATTTCGCTATTCTGCATTGAAATGTTCCCATTTTGCTCTGTGAACTATTTAAATATAGTGCTTAAGAGTTTCTTTTAAAACTGGTGATAAAATAATTAAATTGTAACTCATTTCCTCACCCCCTTTTCTTACAAGATTATGTCTTAAAATTATTCTAAAGGTTTTTTAGATTAAAGAATTGTTTTTTTGCTTAACAGTTTAAGCTTTACAGAATACATGCAATGTAAGAGCTTTAAAAGAGCTAGCAGGAGAAAACTGTCATTGTTCTTTTGATGCTAAAACAAAAAAGCATCATATTAAACATTCTTTTATACGTGTAATCTTAAGGTATTTAGACAAAAGCATAGATTTTTTTCTCTATAGTTTCACTTATTTACAATGTAACATTATCCACAAAAATAAAGAGTTTTTTCTTTATTTTTAAATAAAATTAAAAAATGTTAGAGTAAGGAATTACACGGAGAGCATTTTAAATTATTCATTAATAGTACAATTTGTTTTGTTGAACATACACCACAGCTAAAATTTTAATTAAATATTTAAAGTATTAATTAAAAGAAATAAAATTAACTTAAAATAAATTTTTGCAAACTATATATTACTCGCTATTAGAAATTATAACTTTCACTATGATAATCTCTGCTCGTTTATCTTAAGTTACATAAAGCTTCATAAGTAAACAATAGCTTAATTTTAAACGCTTTTGACAGAGATAACGTCGTTTAAAATTTCGCATGAAAATTTATACATTGAATACAGCTTTATATGATTATATAAAACAGTATTCAGTTTACATTAGGTCGTACACCTTTACCACAATTTTTTAATATAATTTTTTACCTTATTTAAATGCAGAAAAGTATTGCAAACCCTACAATTAACTCTTTCTGGCCCAGACAAAGTCTGTTCGTAAAATGAGAAATTACTGACTGACACCGGAATTTACAAACGACTTTTTTAGAAAATAAGAATTCTTTATTTTAGCCTTCCTACCCTGAATGGGTCTAATCGACCCGTTTGAATAATTGATTTCATTCGATTCGAACCAGAAGAATTTTCATAAAGCAAGTTAAATAAAATATGTTAAATACTTTTAAATAAGAATTCTGGTGTGAAATGTTTTTATCAAGGTTGAGTAAAATTTCAACAGAGTGGGAAGGTTAAGATTTCATTGTAGAAACAAAATTTTATTAAATATTCTTGGTGTCGAATGCAAGATTGGAATTAAAATTAGGTGTGCCCGGATTGGGACCACTGTGCCGGAAAGGGTTAAACGAAGCGTCTACAATTTCTGCTATTTAAATATTGAATAGAAAAATTCTATTAAAGAATTGTGGTAAAAGCTTACGAATCCTGGCTAAATAATCGCAACTTCACGATTTTTTGCGATGATAGCCATTTTCTATTTATGTTTAGCCAGCCATATAGTTTTATAATCTCATGTTCATAATATTTTTATATAGCTATATAGACAACTCATCTCTTTACTCCTGTTCATTCTAAAACTATACTTACGCAGTTTTACAATCATATATTTTCATCGCAGTGACGATAATATATGCATTTAATACACTAGACAAAATTTGTAAACTATTATCAGTAATATTCAAGCAATATCTGACTGTAGATTAATATATATTCGCATTATAGAATGGAGTTCAAAAATATAACTTCACAAAGTATAATTGTGCATGCAAATACAAAAAACAAAATCAAATAGAAAATATAATATTTAGCTAATGTTCAATATATATTTTTACTTTCTTGTATCTTTACAGGAAAAATGTATTGGATTCGTCAAAAATTTCGACTTCCAGTTTTCGACAGATTTATACATTTTAGAAGATCCTGAAGACAGTTTGACTATTTTTAGAAAATATCTATCCGTGAGTCTGTGTCTTGTCTGTCTGTATAGGACACAAATTTTATGGGTGCATTATCTCAAGAACTAATGCATGGAATTTCATAAAAATTCATATTCTGTTAATTTAGCAAAGACTAATGAAAAACTTTCAAAATCTGTAATCGGTGCTCCACAATCCATGTTCGTAATAATGTTTGACTCATTCACAAAATCAATTTCATAAAAAAAGTAATAATACAGAAAAAGTACAGGTAAACAAAGAAATTTGTTTTTATAATGTGGCGAGGTCACTTTCAACAAGGTGATCGAAAAGTCGCACAGCCCTTGAAAAATGTTTTGTTTACTAAACATTGGATTATTAACATTGGATTGGTGTGGATTATTCACTGAAACACACTCCACACTCCACACTCCATCGTTGACCTGAAAGCAAACATTGAACATGAGATTAAAAAAATAAGTGTTCCAACACTGAGAAGTGTGGCATCAGATTTGAAAAAACGCATACGTTTTTGTATCCGCGAAAAAGGGTCATATTTTGAATATCTTCTGTAACAATGTTGATTTTCACTCGGGTTTGTGTATCAGTATTGTTACCGTTTCAATTTAATTTATGTTTGTAATTTGAATCATGCTTATATTTTAATAAACAAAATATTTTTCAAAGGTTTTAACTATATTTTTAAGGGTTGCCTGACGACCACCCTTTATTACCTTCAATGAGAGAAAATAATGTCTTCAGAAGGCACAAAAAAGCGTTTTATAAGATTGCATTGGTGTTGAGAAAGAAGGAAACTGTGCAGAAAGATCTAATAAATACTAGTGGTGAGCATAATGAGTTATTTTGTTATTCAAATTAATCATTCGGGCATACAAAAAAGCATAGTTGCCAACTTTTGTATTCATTTTAATCAATTAAAGCCAGAAATTTTGTAAAAATAAATGAATCAAATTAAGTTTTAAACTCTTAATTTAAATCCTTTTCCTTGAAAATTTTTCTGGTTGTAATTGATTAAAAAGTATATTAAGGTTGGCAGCTATGATTTTGTGCATGCCCGAACGTTTCATTCGTACAGGGTGCCCCAAAAATGATTGATGGATTTTAAAATTGAATAAATTGCAAACGGTGACATATATTTAAACAATTCTTGCAAGAGGGTTATGTATGATGTCAGGAGTTTTTGTACTGTGATTCTTGATTTTAGCTCGAATTTCAAACAATAGATGGCGCTGACAGCGATTGGCGCTCAGTGGAGGCTGAAACTGACGTCACTCAGCATTGATGCACCGCCCCCTGAATACTAGACCTGCGCGCTGATAAAAATGGCGGCTGTCACAGGCGGATTTTTTTTCAGCGTATAAACGGCCCCTCGAACTTCAACACGAGTAATTTCTGAAAGTTTTCTTCGCATAAGTTTTCTGAGATCAAATAAGTCAAACAAAACTTTTAGAAATTATTGGTGTTGAAGTTCGAGGGACCGTACAAATGCTGAAGAAAAGATCCGCCTGCAACAGCCGCCTTTTTTGTCAGCGCGAAGGCCTAGTATTCAGGGTGCTGAGTGGCGTCAATTTCGGCAACGAATGAGCGCAATCGCTGTCAGCGCCATCTATTGCTTAAAATTCGAACTAAAATCAAGATACACAGTAAGAAAACTCCTGACATCATACATAACCCTGCTGCAAGAATTTTTTAAATATCTGTCACCGTTTGTAAGTTATTGAATTTTAAAATCCATCAGTCATTTTTGGGACAACCGAAAACAATAATAAAGTAAAAATAACCCATTATGCCGATCACTACTAAACACTATCATTAATCGAAAATAAGACAAAATAGAAAAATAAAATGTGTTTCATTTCAATATCATTTGTATTTCTAATATCACAATCTATCTCTAAAATACAATACATGCTAGCATTATCTATTACATATTATAGACTAAAAACTACGTCCGTGAGTAACGCTAACGTCATATCGCCAATAGCAACGTTCTAAGTAATACCGTAATTTCCGGCGTATAATTCGCGGATCAAACAATTCTGCTTCAACCCAGAAATTTTATTTAATAATTAAAGTCAAATATTTACAGCGATCTAATAAGTTACATTCTATGAAATAAAATTTCTCGGTCAAAACATGATTGTTTGATCCGCGGATTATACACCGGAAATTATGCTACATTTCCCTATTTTTGAAAATTGAATTACTTCACAACAGTGCATAATTTAAATTTTCCACTGTTGAATAAGTGAAAAAATGTAGTTTTAAATGGTATTTGTTAGAAACTGTATCTCAATGTAATTATTTTTTATGTTTTTTAAAGTAATCTTAAAACACACACACACACACACATATATATATATATATATATATATATTAAATCTATATCGCGAGCAGCTCGATTACCAAAGATAAACCCATTTGCACTTAAAACAATGTAAATTGCTCCGCGTTTATTTCCGGCTAATATTTCATAATGAAATTAACAATTTATCAACAAATAAATTAATTAATTAATAACATAAATTAAATGCAAATTTAACAGATATGAAATCGAAGAACCTGTGTCCTTTGAACAGTTAAAAGTTTACATGTCATAAATACAATTTCAATATCCACTTCTCTGATTTATAAATCGATTACAGAGAAATTCTAGCAGAAAAATCAAAACAATTAATCCATACACAGCAACACCTCAGGCCAATAGTCCTTTTACGAAAAAAAAAAGAAAAAGGACTAAAAATCATGCATCAGGCATAGACTATAAAACACTTTCCAACACTAACAGAATATTAATAAGAAATTTAATTTTTTCATAGAATGAAATGATGTATAACTATATATATAATATAAACAACTTAAAAAAACACACAATTAAGAAAAAATCCATTTTGATCAATTGCTGTCCGTATCTGGTTACGTATGCAAATTCTTCCGTGTAGCCCTGGATACCATCTATAGCATTTATACACACCACCTAATGCATTCAAACTTCGATAAGATTAAAAATACATACAAAAGTGGAAAACGTATATCCAGCAATTATCTGTGTTATTTAATTATGTGACCGAATTCTTTTGTGTGTCTCTGTAACTGAACGATAATTTCTATGCTTTCCATAATCTATAAAAACATGTTGTAGCGCACTTCAGTCATTTTATTATGTTTCAAGGATCATAACATCTCAATCGATATTTTTAGATCATAATGTACTGGAATTCTATTGTGAGTCCCTGTAAATGAGTTATAAATACTACTTATTCCATACTCCAGAGCAAGCATGTTGATGTTGACCACAGTATTGTATATTAATATTATTGAATTTGAAATATCGTAAAGTCAACGACAAGCATCGAAAACAATTTCCCTCCGTAGGCCTTAATGTAAAAGATTTCTTTTGAATGGCCCTGTAAACGAAATACAGAAGTTACACACTTCACTTTCAATACCAAACATTCTATAGTAAACCTCAAAAACGTATAAAAATTCGTAGCAATCCGAGGCTATTTACGGCAGTTAGAGTAGACAGACAGACAGTCCAACCGAATCAATAAACACTTTTAAACTATGTTGGGAAGTCTTACAAACACAAAATCAGTTTATAGACTTTTTATCTAAAATTTTATTTTCCATGGAAACATATTTTCATACTCGTCTGCATCTGATATTTCTACTTTGCAAGGTGTAGATATTGTGTTTGAAAGGAACATTCAGCGTATGAAGAAAAGGATAAAAATACATAGGCACATACACTAAAAAATCCTTTTCTAATCCCATTGATCTACTACAAGTGTAAGGGTATATATTAAATATATATATATATATATATTTGGATCGGTGGAAACTAGCATATTTGAATTTCTTCTTTTTCTTCCTCTTCGTTCTGTGACTGGATTCTCATTTAAATATTTTATGATCCTGTAATGCAGATTCTTTCTATTTTGTTTTAGTTTCTTTTTCCCCTTTAAGTCTGTGCTTTTATAAAAGGCTCCGTAGACATTTCTAATTCCTACAGATAAAATGTAATCTTAGATTTTAATGCAAAAAGGAAAATAATGCAATGTTTAATGTTTGTACAACATGCTGCATAGAATCTTTTAAAAGAGAAGAAAATATGTATACATGGAATTAATTTGTTAAAAAAATAAGAAGACAAAAATATATACAGATGTAGTCGTTGTTTATAAAGAAAAACTAGTCGGATGTGCCAATCCCAAAACTTTCTTCTATCTCAGTCATGTTAATACTTCAAAATTCGCTATCACATCGCCAATAAAATCAATATTTTTCATCATTCTGTTGTACGTCAGCTGCGTGCGAATGGTCGGGTTACAAGGATGCGAACAACCGATGTATACTAAACTACGAAAAGTCCTTCTGGCCTGAACCGACAGGAACACATAGCCTTCCTATTCCTTGGTTTTATGATTTTAGCTAATTAATTTAATGGAAAACACGAAGGTAAAACGCGTGGAACCTAAATAAAGAAGATTCAATCCCAGTTCTCGTCAACATTGAATTTGAATGAGAATATCGCCAAATTAGTCCTCTACAGCCAAGTTGGCTTCATTTATGGCAACTTATTTTGGTCGCCAAATTTGGCGATATTCCGCCAACTATCGCCAAGTTTGGCGAGAATTTGACGTTGGCGAATATAAATATATAGTGATAAGCAAATAATAGGATTAATGGTTACAACAATGAAAGAAAATTTGCCGAAACCATGTTAACTAAAGCTCATAAATTAAACCCGTTTATGGATGAATTCTGCTGTCTTCTTTGAAAATGTTAGCCACCCTAAAATTTCAAACTGCTATATCTCAGCCATTTTTTAACATAGAGGCAAAGCAAAAATTGTTCCGGATTCTCCGGATCAAGGCCGAACATTTAACGAAAAATAAGTTTTAGGATTTCTAATTGTTTTGAATTTGCACATCTTTTTTGAATTTGAAATCTTTAAATGGCTATCGCAACGCCTCCTTTCGTCGAAATATCCCCAAATTCTAATAGAACCTGCTTGCCATAGCCAAAAACATAGAAAAAAATGTTGTTCAATTTGAAGCATAACTTCATACATTTTTTGATGATACAATAGTGAAAATGGAACAAAAATATCGATCACAGCGTCCTCTTTCGTCAAAATATTCCAAAATTCTGATAGAACCTGCTTGCCATAGCCAAAAACATAGAAAATAAATGTGGTTGAATTTGAAGCATAACTTCATACACTTTTCGATGATACAATAGTGAAAATGGAACAAAAATATCGATCACAGCGCCCCCTTTCGTCGAAATATCCCCAAATTCTGATAGAATCTGCTTGCCATAGCCAAAAACATAGAAAAAAATTAGGTTCAATTTGAAGCATAACTTCATACACTTTTAGATGGTACAATTAAAAGCCACACAGACGGACAGACGGACAGACGGACAGACAGACATTTTGTAAAAACATGTTTTTCGGAATCTCTGACCCCTAAAACGTGTAAATTCGTCGAAAACCGGAAGTCGAAAAAAATTTCGATTACAATACTTTCTTCTATTATAGATAGAAGAAAGTAAAAATAGTATAGGACGTATGTACAGGGTTGTTATAATTAAAGTTCGTCTATTCAGAAGGCTCTAGAGCCGGTTCTATGGCTCCAAACGAAACAAAATTTCACTAGTACGTAGTTGAAGAGATGCTCTCTGCGAAAATCGAAAAACAAAAATAAGTTAAAATTTTTGTCAATAGGTGGCGCTGCGCCAATATTTAAGCCGATATTTGCAGATTCCTTTATTTTATAACAAACAAAATACAGGAAATTTTATTTCACAGTTGGTAAAAGTAAACTTTTTTAGATTCGTTATATCAATTTCGGTCAATCCAGATGAAACACACAAAATCACAAAATTTCCCCCAACGCTTGAAAAAGATCACATTTTATTCAAATTTTCGAGGAACGACGTCAAAGTGACGTCGCAACTTCGAAAACTTGAAATACTCTTCTAACCACCTGACGATTTAAAACTTGCTGATAAAGTGTGTCTGTGATTTCTTTGACACTGGAACAGTTGATTGTTTCAGAAAAGCATTTGAATCTACGCTTTGTAGAGTATGGTAACTTTGAAAGAAAAGGCACTTCTTGTAAAGTTAATTTATGAAAATAACAGCAACACAGCTGCAGCTCTTCTAGAATTCCGGAAACTAAAAGATGTTAGACGTGGACCAATGTCGGATCGTGGAGTTCACAAAATGATTAAAAAGTTCGAGGAAACAGGAAAACTCGACATTCTTCCTGGCAGAGGACGAAAAAAGGTAGACATTTCTAGCATTGAAGTTATTGCTACTGCTGCCGTGGATTTAGCAAGCCAGTCATCATTTGGTAATGCAAGTGTGCCAGCTATTGCGAATGAAGTCGATATGCCGATTTCCACTGTAAGAAAAGTGTTGCGTCAAATTTTGCGCTACTATCCATACAAGATTCAGAGGATGCAACAACAAATACAGGGTAATACCGAAAGTCGGCTATCATTTTTACTACAGTTTCTTGCACGAATGAATGTGGACAATTCTTGGCCCTGGAATATTCTATGGAGTGATGAAGCGCATTTTTATTTAAACGGACAATTGAACACACACAACTGTCGAATTTGAGCGAAAGAGAATCCTAATGTTGTCCAAGAAGTTCCATTGCATGCAGCTAAATTGACGGTGTGGTGCGGTTTCACAGCTACGTTTATGATAGGGCCATATTTTATTGAGGAACTAACATCCACAGGACCCATTACATGTTCCGTAAATGGGAGAAGGTATCTCAATATGTTGTCAAATTTTCTGATTCCCGAGCTGCAACAGCGAGGCTGCCTTCAAAATATCGTGTTTATGCAAGACGGTGCACCACCGCACATTACTAGAGCAGTTCGGACTTTCTTAACAAGCCATTTTACAGAAGACCGCATCATAAGTCGTTATTTTCAAACAGTCTGGCCACCACGATCCCCTGATCTAACACCATGCGATTTTTGGTTGTGGGGATTTTTGAAAGATTCTGTATCTAAAGACAGATGTCAGACAATCTCTGATCTGAAAGACAGAATTAGACTTCATATTCGCTCAATCTCACAGGACAGTTTACGCAATGCTGTAGAAAGCACAATTCTGAGAATGGAATGCGTTATTGAAAATGGTGGAGGATTCATTGAGCATGCGTAACGTTATTCTTCGTTATTTCCTCGCTGCCGAGCGACATGTTTTATTTTTGTTGATGCAGATTACATCATATGAAATTATATTCATTTTTCTGTATTGTTTGGAGTCATAGGTCAGGTTCTAGAGCTGTCTGATTAGGTGAACTTTAATCATAACAATTCGCAGTTTATCGAAGTTTGTTGAAACTTTTAAATTTGTGTGCTTCGTCTGGATTGACTGAAATTGATATAATGAATCTGCAAACATTGCCTTAAATATTGGCGCAGCGCCATCGACTAACGGAAAATTTAACTAATTTTTTTTTTCGATTTTCGCAGACCGCATCTCTTCAACTACGTACTAGTGAAATTTTGTTTCGTTTGGAGCCATAGAACAGGTCTAGAGCCTTCAGAATAGGCGAACTTTAATTATAACAACCCTGTATATTGCTTTAGAAACAATATACTGTGAATCATTTGTTGACTAAAGTTGATTTATTGTTAAGCTCTAATATTTATCCACTTATAGTTGAAAATAAGTAATCCTACAATCCTATACAATATATAGCGTATCATTTGTCGAAAAATGCATACCGCTAAATATTGCAATTTTTAATTACCCACTCATTAGACTAGAAAGACATACAAGACAGGTTACTTACGCCTAAAGACGTTTAAATACCAATCTTTTCGAAAAGAAATAGTTGCTTTAATTTATGAAGAAATTCCAAGTTTAACTATGGTGAAAATGTCTTTTGAAAACACTTGTGAACAAATCCACTGACGCATAGAAATCCTGTAATAGAAAACATACAACATAAAATGAATGAGCTTTTGTTGACAAATGTATAATTGCCCATTTGTATCTATTTCAGGTTTATAAAAAAATAGATAAATAAGATAACTAAAATAACAATTTAGAAGCTAATTATTTCACAAATAATATCGCTGTCAATATTAGAGAGATTGTTACATACACACAAAAAAAATTATAATACTTCTAATATTTTTATTTTCCATACACATACGGTGTAAGTAAAGTTTTGTAATCATGATAAAACTTGATTTTAGAAATACTGGTATATGAGTAAATTTTCAGATTGCCTGAATCCGTTCCCGCTATTTTTACAATGACCCCATATGTATGTGTGCATGTATACTACGTGAATATTAAAATTTGCTCATGTTTTCAGGTACCTAGAGCTCGTGTTTGGTGCTTTTACCATGCTTTCGGCATGTGTGTGTGCGTATGTGAAGGTGAACACGATAGCACGAAAACTATGTTTTCGATTGAGCACCCTTTTGGTCAATATGTAACAGGACAATGTCTCAAGAACTTTCGAAGTCGGCCGACGATTTTGGCATCTAAACCTTTTTCCAACCACTCTGTGACGAAAACTGATTAACATTTACTCTTATATCTCAATTAAAATAATATTATTTACTTTCATCTGATATCGATTTAACAATAGACAATGACTTAATTTAGTAAAAATTTCCCCCTTCTTTTTTTTAAATTATGAGCATTAATTTAACCCATTCGCTGCCAACCACGAGTATACTCGTCGTTTTTCAATCTAAAATTACGAATTCGCTTAGGAAATTTCAAAAGAAGAATTTTTATTTTATGTAATCACGAAATTTATGTAACTAAATAAGAGTGAAAGCGCTATTGGGCAATGGTGACAGTTTTTTATTTGAAACTTTTTTACATTTTTGATAATGTGGGACGTTTTTAATGGAACTTTTAACTATGCTTTTAGATAATGTCTGAGTGTAAATTGGTAATATGGAGAATAAATACTAAATAGTGCTATTAGTATTTTCTGGTGTGAATTCAAACTTTCTAAATAAAATAAAATCGGGTAATTTTAACCCAGCAGTGAACGTGTTAAGTACGGACATACGACATATCGAAATCATATTTAAAAATTGCAGTTCTGAAATTTTCAGAAATTAAATTTATATAAAAGAGATTATCATAGCGTAATTCGAACTGTGATTAATATCTAGCTAGCAAAAACTTAGTAAAAAATGTTTTTTTAATTACTACTTTCAACATTTAATCATTAGTAGAGGTGTATTTTCAAATACATGAATAATTGTGAAAGCTATCCCTGTAATTTCTTTTATGAAAATTATTATTATATATGTTACATTCAGTAAAAAAAGCTTTCTGGGAGATAATTTTACTCTGTCAATAAATTTCATTACTTTAAAAAAAACGTAAAATGTAACTAGAGAGAAATAAAAATAGGCTTGTGGCTAAATACCTTAAGATTACAAGTATAAAATGATGTTTTTTATGCTAACGAAAAAAGAACAAAGCATTTTTTCCCTCCTAACTTTGTTTAAACTTTTTATAATGCATATATTCTGCAAAGCTGAAACAATTAAACATAAAAAAAAATATTATAAGAATATTTAGAGTCAATTTAAGGAGGAATTTTGGGGAAAAGGGAACAAAAAACGAAATGTTAATTTTTTCAACTTGTAACTTTAGAAATGAATTTTTAATCGCTATGTTGAAACGACGTAAATAGTAAAAGGAATATAATGAAAATGTTAATACAGGGTGATTATAAAAAACTAGTCCTATATATGAGCCCCTAGTTATCATACCGTTCACAGAAACTGAATGAAACTTTGGTTTAAAGTATTTTGAGGTATGCGCTCAAGAATCATATGAAAAACAACAGTTAAATTCTAACAGTTACGGTTACAGTGACAAAATTTCGAAAATTTCAAATGGCAACACCTACCTTTTTTTAAATTGGAATGTGATCTTCATAGTGAAAAACCATAAAAAGCGTTGGAACGGTACCTGTAGCACGAAAATCGCCGGTGCTAGACAGACTAAGAAGAATAGTGAAAACAACCAATAAGGACAGAGAAGCAACAGAAAACAAAACATTTTATTGTGTTTCATACATTTTCCATTTCACACACGACGACACTTTACATGCGGCAGATGATGGATACCACTGAACAATCACCCTGTAGTTATAATCACCCTGTAGTTTAACCCCTTGAAGGGCGCCGGTATATTATATATATATACCAGTTAATTTTAATCGCTAAATGCCACAATGACACCAGAATTTTAGGATAAAATTTTGAATTTATAAGGTACACGAAGAAAAGTTTTTACTTATTTTATAATAAATTCGTTTGTGAATCTTGGTGTCAATCAATCATTTTAATATTTAACTGTAAGAGTACTTTGCCCCTGAAGTGGTTAAGGGAGAAGAATTAAACTTAAATATTTTCCTTTAAAAATTTATTCTGTAACAATAAAAAATATATATATATACAAGGTGATTTTTTTTAAAGTTGCGAAAGTAAAACCTTATAACAAAATAAGCACTGATCCAAATGACCTCAAATTTCACCAGTATGCTCCCAAAGCAATGGGGGTTTTTTAGGCGTGGTTTAAAAAAATCGCAACAACAGATGGTGCTGTATATGCAGTAAAGTCGGGAGACGAGCTTGCGCACCACACGCGCACAGTGGCGGTAAAAACGTGAAGCACGCATACCTCGTGACCATTATTCTACTGATATTCTTGCAATGACAGTGGCATTGACGGACAGTGTGTCGTTAGTGAAACCGTATTATCAGAATAATGATAGCGCAGCAACTGCTCTTAGGAGATTTAGGAATCTTAAGAATTTAAGTAAAGGTCATTTGACGACAGAAGGCCTACGGAAGATGGTTTCTCAATGTACCGTCCATTGTTTTCCTCCCACTGACGATATCCTTTGTTTCTGTTAACTTACAGCGCCATCTGTCGGTGCGATTTTAAGTTTTTTTAACCACGTCTAAAAAATACCCATTGTTTTGGGAGCATACTGGTGAAATTTCACGTCATTTTGATGAGTGGTTCTTTTGTTATAGGGTTTTACTTTCACAACTTTAAAAAAAATCACCCTGTATATGAAGACGATACAAGTTAATAAGGAAATATATATGAATATATGTTTGTGTACAGACAAAGCAAAGCCGTCAAAACAACACAATTTAATAGTATGACTAATTGCGTGGTAATCTGATGTGTTGTAATGTAGTTACAAATTAATGAATAAGAGAAAGATTTTAGAATCTTACGACTTTTAGTCTCTTAACACACATAGTAGAAGGAAAGTAATATTGTAATCATATTAAAATACTGATCATAGAAATATTGTGTATTTTTATATTTTCATGTTCCTTGAACCCGTTTTCACTAGTTTTATAATGCTTCCATGCAGTCGCTAATATGTGAAACTATCGAATGTGAAAAAATGCATTTTTCATTACTTTTAAAAATGTGCCGATTGTCACCACTAAATTTTATTAGAATTATTCGTCTAGTACGAATACTGCCGTAATTTACGGTATATAAGATGCGGCTGAATCTTCAAGTCTTTTTCAAACTATAAATGTTATTTTAAAAAGGAAATTAAATAAGTAACAAGCGGAAAAAAGGTGCATTTTATTTTAATAAAATTCTGGTAGAAAACAGAGTTGTTTGCGCCGCAGTTTATACGCCGGAAATTACGGTGATGAAATTCATGTAAAAAACAGGGTGGTCAGTTTGGCCATATTATTTATTTAGAGATGCCAAATTCATACCGGAAATTTTGAAAGAAAAAAAATTAAAGTAGTCTCAATATGTTCGTAAATAACAAAAGAAAGAAAATTTTCAGTTTGAAATTTCTGGTATAAATTCGGAATTTCTGAACAATAAAGGAGGCTATACTGGCATGAAGAATACTATTGAAATTTACTGGTCTCAATTGGCATATTTTTTAAAGTAATGAAAAATGTTTTTTTTTTCACATTTGATTGTTTGATATGGTATGTCTATTGTGCTGTCCTCTAAAAAACCAGAGTAAAATGTTTCCTGGGAAAAAAACAAAACAAAAAAACCTAGTACTTTATCAAATATTTCCCTAAAGTCAATTTTTTTGTTTTGTTTTGTTTTTATACACTATATAGAATAATAAAAATAGTAAAAAATACCTAAGGACTGCTATTTTGGTTTTAAGATAATTTAAACAAACAATTGCAGAATTCTGTAAAACGTGATCTTCTTTTTTATTGATTTTCTTGCTGAAGTAAAATTTTAGAATGATCTTCATAATTTTTTAATTGTTTTTATGTTAAACCATTAATATGTAATAAAAGGCTTCATTTTCAACGGATTACGTCAGATGTAGATTTTTTCAGGTAACAAAGGTTATTTTTTGGAAAAATGGTTCTTTTTTTTCAAATTCTCACTTAATTGGCTGTCGTTTTGTAGTAAAGTGATAAAATGAAAAATGCTCAACATTAAAATCTTAGTCAGAACAAGCTGTAAAAATGTAGCCAAGTTATATTTTTTTGCATTCTTTATTAGACTTTATATTTAGAAAATCTTAAAAATGGGTTTTTTTTAGAGGACAGCACAATATGTGTTTATGTTATGTGTATATTATAATTTCCTCAAGGATCAGGTACCTAGTGTTCGGTTTTGGTGATTTTTCGGTGATATCGGCATGTATGTTTGTACGTGAGTGAACACGATAGCGCGCAAAGTATGCTTTCGATGGATCTGCTTTTTGGTGAATATGTTATAGGCCACTATGCCTGTCGCAATAACTGTATTCCTTTTCAACGAAACCGGCCAATGATTTTGTTACCTAAAAATGTTTTCAATGATTTTTTAACCATTCTGTGACTATAAGTGATAAGCATTTTTTTCTTACATCTCAACTAAGTTATTTATATTGCTCACGGTCATCTTATATCGATGAAACAATTGTGTTTCACCTGAAAGTGACTTATCCCATTAAGGATGGAATTATTTTTCTCTTTAAAATGCAAAATTTGCATTTCGTACCAATTTTTTTTATAATAGCAACTTAGGTCCATTTTTATTGTGGATTTTCTGTCATCCAATAAAGCGAATATTTCTCTTAAAAAATACTGGTACATAAACTGCAAAACGATTGGCAGCTTTTCCGTTACCATATGGTGCCGCTAGTCCTTAATGGGTTAATTTAGTGAAACCTTTTCTCCTATTTTTTTCTTATTTATAGACCTTAATTTCTGTACTGTAAAAATGCAAATTTATTAAAAATTACGGCATTAGAAAAACGTTTAAGCTTTATGAAAGAAAGTGCACGTTTTTTCTTTAAAAAAAAACATAAGTTCATTTTCAACAGTGGAAATATTTCCCCTTTGTAAAATTAGGATATAAGTTTTCATTTATTCTTATAATTTTGTTATTTTTTGTTAACGTACAGCACTCTGTCAAGTGTTCAGAAAGTTGAATGGAGGCACTCCAGAATTTTATTTTCTTTCCAAAATTTTATTTTCCTTTGAACCCGTCCAAACTTTGAACTTCCAAACTCTTCTGCGTTTCATGTTTCTGCGTTTCACATTATACAAGTTATGTTTCAAAAGAATATTCGGCACATAAAGAAAGAATAATATAAATATATAGACACATACACTCATAAAAACTTTTGAAGTCCTCTCAGAGACGGCATTGATCTGCTGCATTTGTAATGGTTATGTAGTAAAAAAAAAGTGGTTGCATAGGACACAACTAAGAATAAGCAAGGAATAAAAGAAAGGTATAAAAGACTATTTTTGCGAAAACAAAATAACGAAGAATTTCGCCCTTTTCTACCTTTCTATTCAAGAAATGAATTCTCAATTTTAATATTTCTTGACCCTACAATGCAGTTTCTTTTCTATTTATTTTAATTTCATTCTTTTCTTTTGTGCGATGCAGGAAGGTTTTTGTCTTTCCCTTATAAATTTCTAACTGCGTAAGAAAAAATGTTACTTAGAATATGTATTCTCACAAAATATTACCTAGGTCTACTAACTCTGCTAGAAAGCAAAAATTTAACGCCTATAAAAATAAGTAAAAATATTTAGAAACAATTTATTGTGAATCGTTTGATTTGTAATTATCTACTCATTCGGCGAGGAAAACACTCTGAAAATAAGGTATATATATATATATCTTTAGAAATAAACGAATTGACATTACGGATTATTTGTGTGCAAAGATGTATTTCTTCATTTGTAATTATCACAGGTTTATTTTTCAAACATAGATCAATAGGGGAACTAATAGCAATTAGCAAGTTAACCCTTTGATTACGGGCCTACATATGCGACTATTTTCAGGGCCTGATTACCAACGGGGCACACTTCCACCAGTAAAAAAGAACATAATTTTTTTCTTATTCATGGCAGTAATTCTACATGAATAGGGCGTTTTAATAAGACGAAAATTTATATTACATTTTACTGGTGGAATTGTGCCCCGCCGGTAATCAGGCCCTGACTATTTTTATTAGGGTTTTGTTCAACTCACGAAACTCTATTTGCCTCAATCAGGGCTCCCAAATGGTCCGTCAATTGAATACCAATATTTTTTAACAGAAAATTTCATGGTAGGTTTGTACAACATTTTCGCCAAAATGTACCTCCGAAGATGGTTTCGGCAAAATTTGCAAGAAAAATCTAAAAATAATTTTTTTTTCTAAGAAAATATTGGTATTCAAAAAGCGGACCAAAAGGCTCACTCGTTTGTTTGTCTGTCTGTCCGTCACAGAGTCCGTTCTCAGAAACTGTATAAGTTAGATAGTTGAAATTCTTTGTGCTTACAGATGAATACTTACTGCCACACGACAAACCATAAAATTTTGAAAAGGCCTTAATCAGCGCAAGATATTAATTAAAACCCACTCATTAATGGAAAATATTCGACTAAAGCGTAAAACTTAATCAAACTGCAAAGAAAATTCATTCTGAAACTCCAGAAGAGGGGGAAGGGTTGCCATCGTCACAGCATTGCAATGACGATAACAGACTGGATGTTTTCAAAGACATCCCTATCTCATAAACTATTCCACCTAGGAACATGAAGTTTCGGACACATATACACAAAAAAATACCTTTGAGAATTCCTAAAAAAAATTTAAATTACTCCCACTAGAAGCGAAAAGGCTGAGATCTGTTCCCACAGCACAAAGATGGAGGACTAGGCATTTTTTAGGCTCTCTATATATCTTTAAATATTACTTTATTCGTTTTGAAATTAACACATCTGTGCGTATTTTTTACGGTGAACATAGGAATGTAATTTTCATAAAGATCGCATTACTATAACCAAAGTTGTATTTTGTCACAAAATGCTGATTCTTGTATAGGAAAAATAAATAAAACGCTAGTAGACAATGATGTTATTAACCCATTAACGGCGACTTATTTTACACTTCTTTTAATACTTCGATACCAGTTGACACCAGTTTTCCCATACTGTTATTTTCAAAGCCATTAAATAATAAGCCCAGTCAGATAAATGGGAAACTTTTCGCAAGTTGAAAATAGCGCCATCTAGCGGTTGGGAGTGCTGCATTCGGCACCAAGGATATTTTAATAAAATTTTGCTTCTAAAATTAAAGCTTAAAATAAGGAGTTCATATTTTCTAAGAAAGTCGTTTGTAAATTCCGGTGTCAGTCAGTAATTTCACATTTTACGAACAGAATTTGTCTGTGCCGGAAAGGGTTAATTGCATAGTGATGTAAATTTCCATCACTTTTTATTTAACTTTTAATAAATAAATCAACTTCTTCGCCACCACTATATTTATATAGAAATATTAATCCAGTAAATTTCCACCATTTTTTTTTTCATTATAGTTTTAGCTTTAATGTAAAAGATCCCAATAATTAGCAAGCTTTTAAAGGAAGTGCCAAAACAAAACATCGATAAAAATCGTATAAAATATCGATATAAATTGTAAATCTTATCGTTTCTCTGCGACGCACTTCTGTTTTGTCCGCCTTCCGCAGCAGAGGTTTGGCGCTAGTGTGTCGCTAACAAATTTAACACTTTCTGACTGGGCTTATTATTTAATGGCTTTGGTTATTTTAACTGATTGAATCTCTGATAGTTTCACATTAGGTAACATGATTTTTTTTACTAAGATACTGGTGTTCATATTTAAAGCTTTTGTTTCACTTACGAGCTTCCATCAGTCATGCGACAAAACGCTCAAGCTAATGTTAAGTCTATGGGAAGGTTCTAGCGCGATTTCTGGCTCGCATTTTAATACTTTTAAATGATTTTTTTGCATAGGATAGCTAAGGTCAATCTCCAACGTAGTTAATTTTTACTTTTTCGATTTTGATTCCAGTTATTTTATATAAGGGTACTTTCACTTTCAGAACCAGTTCCAATCGGTTCCAAAATTAAAAATGCCCTTTTATATAAAAAAAAAACTGCAACAAAAATTGAAAAAGTAAAAAATAACAACGTTGGAGATTGATCTCAGCTATCCTGTGCAAAAAAAGAAAATATCATTTAAAAATATTAAAATGTGAGCGAGAAATCGCGCAAGAACTTTCCCATAGACTTAACATTAGCTTGAGCGTTTCTTCGCGTGACTAGAGAAGGCTCTTAAATGGCAAGTTTTCGTACCAACCGGCATTAATGAGTTAATAATGCGAATAGGGATTATTAATGAATAAGGGGAGATGGGGGAAATTCTTTTTAATAAATATTGCATTTAGTCCACGTGACAGATATTATTATGATAGAACAAAATAGCAGGCTTCGCCCCCTATCAGGCCCCTAAGTTTTCTTTAATTGTTTATTTGTTACATTTGCAGGAATGGGGAAGGGTGGTGGTAAACGACTTTTTTATTAAATATCGTATTCCCCGTGCTTGACCCGGCGGTTTTTTCGTTATTTGACACCGTTTTTAATGTATATATATATATACTCCTCTGATTTGTTCAGAATTACTTCCATTTGCACAAATTTAACATTTTTAGCTTCTTCCGTACCGTTTAATTGCTTTATATAGAGAGAATACCGAATTTTTCAAAAAACAATTTTCGTACAACTTAAATTTACGTTTCTATTAAATGTATACAACCCGTATTCAGTTGATGCATATCTAAAGTCAAAGTTAGTGATTTGTTGTTGAGCGCTTGACCTCGTGCCCCTAGCGGCCCCTCCGTAATGTTTTTTCTCTCTAACTGTGGCTTATATCCATAACTCAGCTAATTTTGTTCCGAGCTTCCCCAAACCAGTCCCATTTTGCCTAATTAACATAACTATCAGCATTCACAGCTTCAGGGTTATATTTCTAGAAAACAGCTACCAGATTTTTCGAATAATAATCTAAACAATATTTGAAATTAAATTCCTAGCTTAACGAAATGTATCTATGTTTAAAAATGCATAGTGGTCCTCCTAATTTGTCATTTCAAGGAGGGGACTTGAACATCTGCTGCCCCCGGCCCCTCCCTCATGGTTTTTCCTCTCACTGTCCCCCGTTTCCGTATCTCAGCAACTATCATTTTTCAATTTCAACGCAACTGATTCCAAACATTATAATTAACTTACTAATCACCCTCTATAATCTTAAAGTAAACTTATCAGCTGTATATACCACTCTTTCCGAATAATAAATTCCGATTTTTCTTTTTTTTCAAAGTTATCTCGGGTTAAGACGGGGTTTGACTCATTCAACTTTATATCGATAGCCTTACATATTTTAGTTCCATTTTCTACCGCTAGGGGTGCATTTCTGTGTCGTATTCTATGGTACGGATTACAACGGCGTTTGCGTTATTCGACTTGATATTGATAGCCTTACATATTTTACGTCCATTTTCTACCGCCAGGGGAGCATTCTTATCTCGGGTTCTATGGACCCGATTACTACAGGGTTTGGGTTATTCGACTTGATATTGCTAGCCTTACATATTTTACTTCCATTTTCTACCGCCAAGGGGAACATTCTTATCTCGGTTCAGACATTCGAAAAAGAACAAAAATATAGACTGGTAAATTTTTATTTTATAAAAAAACTTAACTTTTTTTGGAAAATGAAATTTATTCGGATTTATTAAGTAAAGGATAAACTGTTTTGAAAGGTATATTAAACGAAACCCTTTGTACGATCTTCAATCACACTTACCTGCATGTATTCAATCGTACCACAATTTACAAAATAATAATAATAATAATTAATAAAAAGTAAATAATAAATAAATAAAAAATGAAAAAAAAATTGTGGTGCATTCTGTTAATTCTAGTATAATTGTATGTCAGATATTATTATTTTTTTTAAAGTGGCACGAATAAAATAAAGAAAATAGTGCACTGGGAGGTATTTGTCCAGACCCTTAGTCATATTCCCGTAGTCAAAGGATTAATTGGTTCATATATAACGACGCCGTCATTATTCGTGAGATTATTGATTACACCAAAAATAAATTACTCACTTTAAGAGTGTTTTATTTTTGTAGCTTATTTTTTTTAAACACACTGTTACACTCATCTGCATCTGATGATTCTACTTTTAACGGTAAACGCTGACAGTCACAGATAATAGCTATTCATTGTTCTTTCTATTACGCATTCGTCCTCTTTGATAACCATCTTCAACTGTTTTTTTTTTCTTCAAAGAATTTTCATTATTAATCCTAGCGTACCCTGCATTAGGAGTCCAGATGCTATATTTTAAAGAAATATTCTTCGCCTTATCTAATCACTGAATTTTCAACGATTAAAACCCTTTCCGGCACAGTGGTCCCACTCTGGGCACACCTAATTTTAATTCCAAACTTGCAAGCGGCTCCAAGAATATTTTAATAAAATTTTGCTCCTACAATGAAAGCTTAAAATAAGGAGTTCGTATTTTCTAAAAAAGTCGTTTGTAAATCCCGGTGTTACTCAGCAATTTCTCATTTTAAGAACAGACTTTGTCTGTGCCGGAAAGGGTTAAACAATTGACAATAACTTTAGGAAATTAGTGGTATCCAAAGCATTTGGACACCCACCCATGCTACATCACTGCATTATTCCCCCTTTACTTCTATTACTTTGAAGATTTGTTTAATTGGAGATAGTGCTGAAATATATGGAATTCTTTAAAATTGCAGTTATAGAGTTTTGAAACCTAACGATATTAAATTTATAAGAAAGTCGTTACCATAATGTAATTTGAATTTCAAATTGCTAGCTAACGAAAGCATAGTTGATTTCTTTTAATTACTTCACTCTCGTATTTTTAATTACCATACTCTCATTAGCGGATGTAGTGCATTTTCAACTAAGTGAAAAATTTCTAAAGCTTTCCTTGCAAATTCTTTTTTATGAAACTTTTTACTAAATGTAGTACATTTACTAAAAAAACTTTCTTGGGGGTAATTTTACTTTGTTAATAAATTTCATTACTTTAAAAAAATGGTAAAATGAAACTTGAAAGAAAAAGAAATTACGCTTGTGGCTAAAGTATAAAATGATGTATAAGATAGTACATTTTATACTTACAAGAAAAGAACAATGTGTTTTTTTTTCTTGCTGGCTTTGTTTAAATCATTTAGGATGTATTCTACAAGGCTGAAACAATTAAATATAAAAACAATTTTTTAATCGTAACAATATTTAAAGTCAATTTAAGGAGGAATTTCCAGAAAAAAGGAAACAAAAACATGAAATGTTATTTTTTTTCACTTTGTAATTTTAGAATAGCTTAAAGGAAATTTTATTCGCTTTATTTAAATGAATGTGTAAAAGTAATATAATGAAAATGTTAACATTTTAAGGCAGAAGTATAAAACTGTCTTTAAAAATTTATGCTGAGATAATAAAAAATATACCGGGTGTCCCAAAAATAACTGATGGATTTTAAAATTCAATAACTTGCAAACGGTGAGAGATATTTAAAAAATTCTTCAGTAGGTTTATGTATGATGTTAGGAGTTTTCTTACCGTGATTCTTGATTTAAGTTCGAATTTCAAACAATAGATGGCGCTGACATCGGTTGGCGCTCAGTCGAGGCCAAAATTGACGCCCCTCAGCATTGATTCACCACCCGCTGACAAATCCTTGTGCGCTGACAAAATGGCGGCTGTCGCAAGCGGATTTCTGTTTTCAGTTTTTGAACGATCTCTTGAATTTCAACACCAATAATTTCTAAAAGTTTTCTTCGCCTAGTTTTTCTGAGATCAAATTAGTCAAAGAAAACTGTTAGATATTATTGGTGTTGAAGTTCGAGGGACTGTACAAACGTTGAAAAAGAAAATTCGCCAGCGACAGCCGCCATTTTTGTCAGTTATTAAATTTTAAAATCCATGTCATTTTTGGGAGTCCTGGTATGAGGATAATACCGGTCAATAATGAAGTATATATCAAAACATTTTGCGTACACACAAATAAACATCGTTAGAACTACACAGTTTAGCAATATGACTAATTGCGTGGTAACCCGATGTGTTGTTATATAATTACTAATTAATAAATCTGAGATAAATATTAGTATCTTGTGAATCTATAAATTTTTGTCTTTTATAATCTTGCTGATAAAAAAGGTCCGAAAGTTGAAACATATTTCACAAGTTTACAGTTGCTTAGGTAATTATAAGATTCATCTCAGATCTCGCGCTGACACATAAATGGAGACTGCAGAAGACGGATTTTATTGAGCTTCTCTAAGGTCCTTTACACTAAATACCACTATTTTTTTAAAGTATTCTGTGCTTTAATTAACCCCTTAACTGTGGGAGGTATTTTGACACCGTAAACTAAAAATAGGCACAGTACACCACTTTTTCCGTACTAAAATATTTGCATTGTGTAATCGAAAATGGTCTGCCGATTAATAAAGCGAAGGTTGCGTTTAAAAATTACTGGTGTGCAAAAGCTTTTAGTAACAAAACAAGGAAACTGTTCTTGCCCGAACTGAGTTCGGGCTACACAGTTAAGGGGTTAATATCGAAAATAATAAGGCGAATACGTACTTTTAGATATTACGGTTATTAAAATTCAAATCATACAAAAGCTGAAAAGGAATCGTTTACTATAGCCGCCATTTTCTGTCAGGCCTACTACTATTCAAAGGGCCGTGGATTTAAGGAAAATAAAGCATTGCGTGAGATACTCCAATTTTGAGGCAAAAACCTTATTTTGTTCTACATTTGGAAAATATTTACAATATCACCAGTGATGGAAGAATGGCGCACTAAATTTTAATAGTATTCTTCGTGTTAAAAAATCTCTGAAACTCTGTACTTAAATAAGACAAACAGTGCAATTTAAATTTAACGGTGTCAGTTGATTCCCTGCTGCGCCACTGTTCCATCACTGAATATCAGTTATGTTAAATTGTCTATAACAGGTAAGATATCATACTGACAATATAAGCTTTCGGAAAATGACAAAAATTATATTACATGTATGTTTATGTGACTTGAAAAAACTGTAAAGTTGGCAGACATGTAATATGAATTAATATTTTTAGGCGGCCATAGAATCAAATCTAGATATTTTTCAGTATTGTGCCCGTTGAGACATTTGATTAGCCACGCATGAATTACTTCACCTGCATTTCAGCTACAGCTGTCTGAATAGTAAGTTTCCGCTGAAACGCCGCCCTCTGAATACTAGTCCGACGCGCTGTCACAAAAATGGCGGCTGCCGAAGGCGGATCTCTTTAAGCTTCTGTACGGTCGCCTAAATTTAGATACCATTATTTTCTTAAAGATTTCTTTGATTTATCTAATCTCATAAAAATAAACCGGAGAAAATTTAAAAAAAAATTATTGGTATCCAAATTCAAGGAACCGTATAGGAGCTAAAAAAAATCCCCCTACGACAGCCGCTATTTTTGTTTCTGCGCGTAGGCCTAGTATTCAAGGGTCGTTGTTTCACTCTGAATAGTAGGTTTACGCACTAACATAAAAAATGGTGGCTGTCCCATGATAATTTTTTTCAGCATCTGTGTTGTCCCTTAAGTTTTAATACCAGAAATTTCTAAAAATAATCTTCGCCTTATTTCTTTACAATTAAATAAAGACGAACAATAATTAAGGGAATACTGCTGTTCAAATTCAATGGACCATACAAATAGTGAAGAAAATCTGCCTACGACAGACGCTATTTTTCTGGCAGCGTGTAGGCCTAGTAATCAGAGGGCGGTGTTTCAGCCAATACCACGGGGCACATTCCTATATAATTGGTGCGAGATCCTTTTCCTTTATTTTATATTCGCCAATGTATCACTATTATACTTACTTCGCTTACATTACTTCACTATTATAAGAAATTATGAACTGTATACCACGTATCATTTATTATATAACTGAAAAATTGCTTATATATTTTGTTTTAGCGAGAGTACTTTACAGAGACTCTCAGATAAGAATTTATAAATGTACAGATCTATGTTTGTCAAAATATGTATGTAAAAATTAACTTTACGCACTATTTAAAAATCCATTTTGAATTTAATGATCACTCATAGTAGCCTTAAATAATTCCGCTCACAAATCATAATTTAATTAGGTGTAATAAGCAAATGTTTCTTCCAAACTTAAAATAAGTTAAAATAAAACCTGAAACAAGATCCATAAATTTCCCGTTACACTATATAATTTTCCCGTAGCATAATTATATCACTGTAGTCAGAATTTTTTTAATCTGAACCCAGAAGTCTAGAACTAAACAATCAAATGCCTTGTAATATTATAATGGTAGGTCCTGCTTTAGTAATATAAATAATTATAAAAATAAAAATATTTTTAAAAAACCCTCTTTTATAAACATATCTCTAAAATCCCGGCTAATATCATGACTGCAATTCATATTTTTTCTCAAAAATGTCCGGTACCATACATGAATTTGGCGTAGGCACGAAACTCTATTATGCACTGCTTTTTATACGCCTGGTAGAAAGCACAAGCAAATGAATTTATTAATTATTATTATTATTATTATTATTATCTTGCTCTGTTTCCTTTTTAAGATATGGCAACAGGAAAAAAAATGAAACGTTATTTAAACTATCTTTTTAGAATTTTTAAATTGATTTCTCATCTTATAATCGTAAATTAATTAATGTTAAACTATTAATTGAAAAAGCGTATATTAAAAAAATATTACACTCTTTTTATATTTATAACTTAGTTTCTAATATTTAGCCTTTAAAACGTTTCGTTGTTGCAATTTCACAACCGTTTGGCATATTTGGTAGTTCAAAGATTTCTTTTTATCTGCTGCAATGATATAATATGTTACAACTTTTACGAAAAATATCGTAAAAATATATAAGTAAAAGACTTTATGAAAATACATTATTTTACTTAAAACAGTGATTTCCAACAACTCATAATAGTTTCATATTTAATCGAATAAATTTAACCCAAATGCTTCGATTAAATAAAGTGAAAATTATTTTACAGAATTTCTGGTATGTGTGCGGCCCATGGTTAAGTTGTTTGAAATACTTGTTATAGAGCATCTTGCGGCTAAAATTATAAAATCTTCAACACAGACTCTGCGTTGGTGAAAAACAATGCTGTAAGTAGCACTAACTTTTAACCCATTCAGAAGAAAAGTACGTCTGTTGCTAAAATGTTGAAATGATTGAATGAGACCACGATTTACGAACAAATATATTTGAAAAAAAAAATGTAAAAGCTCTTCTTCATGCAAAATCGTGTTCCAAAATTAAGGTGCCATTGTGGCATCTGTAGTTTAAATTAAGTAGGATATATAATAACCCACCGCCCTTCAATGGGATAAACTGTATTTTATCCAATGTAATTAACCCCTCAATCGTCGCGCCCTTTAAGTGTAGGCTACTTTTTAAAAATTCAGATTGCTTGTTTACCACCAGTTTTTTTAAGTAGAAATGTTCGTCTTATTTAATAGACAGATAAGATAATGCAAGAATAAAGCCAATAAAACTATTTTAAAAAACTGGTGGGAATCAAACAATTCGAATAAAACAGGCGTAACCTACGCTGCCCGTGAATGTCTCGGGCACGACGATTAAGGGGTTAATTAATAGAATTATTTTGTACTTAGTAAAAGGTTTTGATAGCTCCACTTTTACACTGGATTTGTCTATTACTGTTTTCTTGTGTATGCATGGCGTCAAAGTTTATCTTTTTGTTAGGAGTGACTTTACAAATGATCTAAATACTTGCATATTAGGTAGGTCGGGTACAGTAAAGTTTGGGAATCACTGCAAGTAAATCTGCAAAGATTTAACTACTTTAACTGCATAGCTCAACTTTTACGCTTTTTTCGTACCACTAAAATTTATTAGTAAAATTTGCCCTATTTAATCGACGAACTTTCCGATTCAATAAATAAAGAAATTTTTTTCAAATTTTAGTGGTATTAAAAAGGAGAAAAAATTGGCAGCTATGTAAGTGCCTCTCTATGTTAAATAAGTATGAAAACTGCTTACTTTTTTAGCTGTGATGCCTTCAAGGAATTTGCAAAACCAACAGTAAACTACATATTTTTTTAATAAACGAATCAGAATTTGTGCTATCATTTATTAATGTTTATTTAAAGCAACAACGTTCTGCTACATAGAAGTGAAGTTTAAATTTCAAAAAGTCAAATGTTTTATTTCTAATGAGAGAAAAATTGAAGCCAATGTATATAGACTTCAGATCCGAAAAGTATAAGAAAACACTGTACTGATGAAAAATCCTTTCTTTTTACAGGCTACAATAATTAATTTTCATGTGAGAAACATATGCTAATATACTTAATTAAATGAATAATAATTAAACTAAATTCAAACAATTAAAAAGCAAGAACACAAATAAAAATAAAATCAATAATAAAACCTCACAGAAAGTCCGCATCAGATAAACAATCCGAAACTTACTTGGCAAATTATGTTAACCTGTGCTTTATTAAAAGAAAATAGGTAACTAGTTATACTAAAGTGACAATTAACAAACTGATAAATTTTATGCAAATCAAGGTTCGTACAATTGCACCACAAATTTTATATAGAACTTTCTATTTAAAATTTAATAGCTGACATTGTAGGTGCCACGTTTAATTGCAGCATTTGTAATACTTTTCTACATTTAAATAAGGCGAAACATTTTATTAAAAAATTATGGTAACAATGTACAAACTCTGCAAATCTTTTTTCGAGTACATCGTTTATTATAAGGAAATTCTGTTCCTATCATACGTTGTTTTTTATCGTTATTTTAAATTTCATTTTCCTTTGAAGCATATTTTATATTCAATTTAATTTGATGTTTTCACTTTCACGGTAAACAAGTTATGTTCCAAAAGAATATTTAGCGTATGAAAGAAATAATATAAATATATATTTCTTTCAACGCTCAATTATGTATGCACATGGCACATGCATACATAAAATTCAGAGGCGGCATTGGTCTACTAACCCGCCTACGAGTATGCAAAAAAAAAAAAAAAAAAAAAAAAAAAAAAAAGTTGGATAGATGAATACTCAGAAAAAAGACAGGTGGAAAGTATAAAAGAATATATTTGCGGATAAAAGACTCGCACACATTTTTCGAATTTCATCTGTTTATTCCTCTCCATTATACAACTGGATTCGCACTTTTATTATCCTGCAAATGGCAATACAGTTTTTTTTGTTGTGCTTTTTCATTTTATTTTTTCTTTCTGTATGGCTCAGCAAGGTTTGTGTTTCTTCTTATATACTTCTGACTCCGCCAGAAAAAATGCAATCTTAGTTTTTAATGCATAAAGTAAAAATATATAATCCTCGGAACTTATATTTTATGCTGGTTTGAAGTTAATATAGGGAAGAAAAATATTCTTCTGAGAATAATTTACAAAATACATCAGCAAACAGAAATATGTACATATTTGTAATTGTGATACAAATGAAGAATAATTGATATTATTTGAAGTAAGTATATTTTTTTAAGAACAAAATATTATTAAATATTTGTTGACAAAAGAATATTTAGCGTTAATCTCTATTGTAATTATCTAGTAGTTTAATAACGAAAATTTTTATTGAAAATAAATGTAATTATTTAGAAGCAATCTGAATCTACAGATGATACATTATGAATCATTTGTTGACAAAATATAATTAGAAATATTATGTTCTTTTGTTTTTATCCACTCATTTGATAAGCAAACTGTTATTGCATTTAAGTGAAATTGTATTACCGTAGCTGATACATTACGAATCATTTGTTGACAAAATATATATAGAAATATTATGATCTTTTGTTTTTATCCACTCATTTGATAAGCAAACTGTTATTGCATTTAAGTGCAATTGTATTACCGCAGATGATACATTATGATTCATTTGTTGACAAAATATATTTAGAAATATTATGGGCTTCTGTTTTTATCCACTCATTTGATAAGCAAACTGTTATTGTATTTAAGTACAATTGTATTACCGTAGATGATACATTATGAATCATTTGTTGACAAAATATATTTAGAAATATTATGTTCTTTTGTTTTTATCCACTCATTTGATAAGCAAACTGTTATTGCATTTAAGAGCAATTATATTATCGTATATGCTCGTGTTAGGTGCTCGATAAGCAAACTGTTATTGCATTTAATCCCTTCGCGACGAGCGTCCTTTACGGAATTTTTAATCTTTTTTACCACCCGTTTTTTAAAACAGAAATTTTCGGCTAATTGAATCGCAGAAATGCTACCATTAAATAAGGCAAAACTTACAGTTAAAAATAACTGGTGGGAATAATCAAGGATTCTGAGCATCTTATGCGTCACGTATACGTGTCGCTCGTTCCCAAGGGGTTAAGTGCATTTGCATTACCGTATATGCTTCCTTTAACCCCTTGAAGGGATGTGGGATATTATTTATCCCTCTTAATTTTTATTCCAAAATGCCACGATGGCCCCAAAATTCTGAAATAAAATTTTGCTTTTTAATGTATGTGAAGAAAAGCTTTTACATATTTCCAAATAAATTTATTCGTAAATCCATTGTCGTTCATTCGTTTAAACATTTTCGCAAAGCAAGTACTTTGCCTTTTAAAGGGTTAAGACCGAATAAACACGATTGTGCGGGATCCCATTTATTGAATTTTGTGACTTTCTGACTAGTCATGCATTCTTAAAAGGTTGTGATTCTTAGAAATCCAAAATATACCAATTGTAGTTATAAAAATATGGTTGAACTAATAAAAATTAATTTACCTTGTTTAAAAAGATATTTTCCCGTACCGAAAATTTCCCCCATCCGTCATAAAGGTATAAATCAACCCTCAAATGAGAGAGGAAAAACAAGTGATTACTAGTACAGTTATCTCTCACTTATACGCGATACACGGTAATTATTTTTCGGCACCAGTTTCTTTTTAAAGTAATTTTGTCCTTATTTAATCGCACAATTTATAAGTCTAATTTTACTGTTTTAAAATAGTGGTGCGAGAAACTAAATACTGAACATCGCGTATAAGTGAGAGGTCACTGTATTTCCTAATGGATTTCTTTGTGTGATACAATCGAAGAATTCACAATATATATATATATTTATTAATTAAAACGAATATAACTATTATTAACCCTTTCCGGCACAGACAAATTCTATTCGTAAAATACGAAATTACTGTCTGACACCGGAATTTACAAATGACTTTTTTAGAAAATAAGAATTCCTTATTTTAAGCTTTCATTATAGAAGAAAAATTTTATTAAAATATTCTTGATGCCGAATGCAAGCTTTGAATTTAAATTAGGTGTGCCCGGAGTGGGACCACTGTGCCGGAAAGGGTTAAATACTGGTACTGCACCGGTTTTTCCTCTATTTTGGAGTACACATAAGGTGTGTCCCACCGAAATAAAGCCACCGTAACTGTGTGCTGTAACTGGACACGAAACAAACCAATGAGAATGAAACAAATATATTAAGAATATTTATATACAAATACATATTTATAAGGAGTAACTCACTCCCTGCCCCACCTCGGCAGGAAATAAAATGAAAATGTAAAAAAAGAGGGGGAAAAAGTGTCCCGCTGAAATAAAGCCACCACCACTATCAGTGTTTATGGGAACTCCCGACATTCGAGCTGCTACAGGTAAATAGGCTTATGACGTCAGAAAGTTGTCAAATACCTGTTCTATGCCAGAAAGTAATTCGAAGTTTGTGCAGACTTGAGAAGGTTGTATTTTCTATTTCTCCTGCAGTATTGCAATGGAAAAGGGAACCCAGCTATCAGAGTTCAAGAAAGGTCGGATAACAGCTTTTAAGGAACAAGGTCTGACTCGTAGACAAATATCTAAGCTAATCAAAAGATTTAAAACAGTAATAGGCAATTTTGTGAATCAGGGCAATGCGTACGGGTATAAAAAACGGAGGTGTACATGCAAAAAAAAAAGACTTCCAGGCACGCAAGAGATGTTGTGCGTCGTCTTTCACGCGTTGGTATTTCTCTAAAACGATTGGACAAAGAGGATAACATCCCTGTGACACAATCAACCCTGTCACGTATTGTAAAACGTTCAAGCAACTTGCGAAATAAAAAAAGGAAACAGCAGCCCATTTTGAACGCTATCCACTAGCAAAGAAGAGTCGATTGGTCTAAATATCATCAAACCTGGAAGGACCAGTGGCATCGTGTTATATTCTCAGATGAGAAAAAAAATAATTTGGATGGCCCAGACGGTCTTGCATTCTATTGGCATGACATGAGGAATGAAGAGGAAATTTTCTCCAAAAGACAGCAAGATGGAGGCTCATTAATGGTGTGGGGAGGCTTCGGCTATGGTGGTAAACTTAACCTGGCTTTTCCCTCAGGCCGCATGAAGGCTACCAATTACCAAGCAAGCTAGAAACCCATTTACTGTCATTTGAAGAGAGAATTGATGGCCTAAGTTGGATTTTTCAGCAGGACAACGCCTCAATTTGCGTTGAAAAATCCTCCTGACAGTGGTTTTTGGATAATGGGGTGCATGTCATGGAATAGCCTGCCCTTTTCCCTGGTCTTAATCCCCAAGAAAATGTGTGTGGTATCCTCAGCAGGTCTGTATATGCCAATGGTAGACAGTTTCAGTCTGTTTCAGAATTGAAAGCCGTCATCATTGAATCCTGGGATAATATTGATGCTACTGTCCTTCAAGGACTGGTAAATAGTATGCCACATCGTATATTCCTAGTCATATATAAGCATTGCGGGTATATTGGCTATAAACAGCAGTGGCTTTATTTCGGCGGGACACCTTTTCCCCCCTCTTTTTTTAAAAACATTCATTTTTTTCTACCCAAATGGGGTAGGGAGTGAGTTACTCCTTGTATATATGTATTTGTATATAGACTTTCTTAATATATTTGTTTCGTTCTTATTGGTTTATTTCATGTCCAGTTAAGGAACACAATCACAGTGGCTTTATTTCTTTGGGACACACCTTATACGAGAGTATCAATACATTATGATATCATGATTTATGTACGTTTAGCATTAGCTCCTTGAAGTGCGGTGTAATATATTTTATCTCACTTAGATTTAATGAAGATTTGTATCAGTATATTTTAATTAAATTTTACTTTTATAAGTTAGGTGAAACACAAAAAACTGTAAAATTGATTTTTTATATTTTCAAATAATGTTTTTCGGAAATTCAGATGCGAGTTCAACAGTACAGAATCACAATTACTTGAAAGGGTTTTTAACTTATTTGTAAGCAATGTCTTATTCATACAACCAGAATAATAATATTGAAATTTTCCATACTTTTTTCATTACTTTTGTGTTTAATTACAGACTCTTATACACCGCGAATGTACAAAAAGTTATTTTACAGATTAATTAATTTTACTAGAAACGTAGAAAACTATATTATAATTGGATTAATTACCTTTAACTCTACACTTCACTAATATTTCATATGGAAGTATATTTTTATACTCATATTTAGGATTAGATATGGCAAATTTTAAAGAGTAATTTTTTACCTTATTATCTAGCAGACTTCTCTGATTACATAAGTCGAATATTTCTCATTAAATATTTTGGTACTCGCGAACTCTTATTCATACAACCAGAATAATAATATTGAAATTTTTTATACATTTTTCAGTACGTTTGCTTTTAACACGTTGACGGACACTTGCGGCTATAGCACTGCCACCGAGAAGCACTCAAGGCCGACGGACAAGAAATGTGACGTCATCGCTAATGGACCGACTTCTCACATGTCAGTTATCAAAATCAATTTGAATTTTTCTATAAGAATATACTGGTAATTATCATTTTTTTTACTGTATTTTCCCTTGACCAAAAAAAATGATATTTACCAGTATATTCTTAAGAAAAATTCAAATTGATTTTGATAACTGACATGTGAGAAGTCGGTCCATTAGCGATGGCGTCACATTTCTTGTCCGTCGGCCTTGAGTGTTTCACGGTGGCAGTTGATATAGCCGCCAAAGCGAAGTTCACAACGTGGCATGACGGCTATAGCCACCCAAAACCAAAAGGTTGTTTTTAGACGCTACGGCTATAGCAGCGCAAATGTGCATTTACCGGCGTACAAGTAGAAACAAAGTGTCATGTTATGGAAACAATTTTTTTAGGTTGAAGTTCGTTTTCCACCTGTTATACGAGTTGCAGCTTCAGTATGCACGTGCATGGTGGCTGGTATTCAAGGAAAAATACAGTAAAAAATGATAATTACCAGTATATTCTTATAGAAAAATTCAAATTCATTATTTGATCGAATAATCAACATAAATTTTTCTATAAGAATATACTGGTGTCTATCACTTTTTTGACTGTATTTTTCTGTGACCACTAGCCACCCTGACGTGGCTGTGAAGGGAGTAGTGCAACCTAATTAAAGGTGCTGAATTAATCAAAATTAAGTTTATTTAAGCGGAAAGAGTAAATCTATACTTCTAATATTCTAAAAATTACAAAAACATATAGTGTCAATTTTCGAACTCACTTGTTCCTACTGTCCGTCAATGTGTTAATTACAGACTCTTACACACCTCGAATGTACAAAAACGTATTTTGCAGATTAATTAATTTTACTAGAAACGTAGAAACTACATTATAATTGGATTTAATTACCTTCAACTCTACACTTCACTAATATTTCTTTTGGGAGTATATTTTTATACTCATATTTAGGGTTCGATATGGGAAATTTTAAAGAGTAATTTTTTACCTTATTATCTAGCAGACTACTCTTATTACATAAGGCGAATATTTCTCTTTAAATATTTTGGTACTCACGAACTAAATTTATTAACACTCGATTACTATTCTTGTGCCTGTAAGGTATGAGCTTTTAGGCTGTATGTCACGGTAAGTTTATTTTAAGTTTCGTTAGTCTTAATTTTTCTCCATAATTCATAATTGTTTTTAGTTTTTGTGATTAAAGGAATAAAGAAAGTACATTTCTAAATACTAATTTTCCTCCGAAACATCGCTGTATCTATTGAATAAATATAAAATTAATTCATGTATTTCACAGATACAATCAAAGCAATAACGTTAGATTTTTTAGGATAGTTAGGATAGTAATCGTCAAACAGTGCTAAAGGTTAAATTTTTACTTTTTGATATATTCAATACTGCCCAGTGTAGGATTAATAATAATATACTGGAAACACTTGTATATTTTGCAATATGTTCACATGCCACTTCCCTATCCGTTCGTATGTTCACATGCCACTTCCCTATCCGTTCGTATGTTCACATGCCACTTCCCTATCCGTTCATATGTTCACATGCCACTTCCCTATCCGTTCGTATGTTCACTTGCCACCCGTATATCCGTTCGTACGTTCACTATTCAGTCATTCAACAAGAAAACTCTTTGAAAGTGTCTTTCGTTACTATTGTTACAGACTCTTAAGAATGTGAAGTATGAAAGATGTTTCTTAACCTGTTAACTGGGTATGACGAAATATCTCGTCATACACGAACTACTACTGCAATGGGCATGAGACATTTTTCGTCATGAAAATTTTCCGTAATATTTTGAACGCTGATATTACTTATCACTATGAAAAAAAAGTCTCCATTGTGAAACGAGTTTATTCGCTGTTTAACATGTTAAAGTATGTTGTAGTGATAATATGTGTCATACGCCTTTATACAAGAAATAATGTTTTTTTTTCATGTTATACCTTTTGCTATATATTAGTGTAAATTATTTAAATTTCCTCTTTCCCTTTTGAATTCATTTTATTGGATAATGCTTGTAAAGTTCTTGAATATTTCATCTTAAAAAAATTATTAATTAATATAGAATTTTGAAAAAAACTTTTGTATGTTTGTAATATTTCCCCATGGAAATTATACACTCAAAATGAGGTTGATAAGTCCCTCGGCGTAATCTATTTAAAAAATATGTATTTAAAAAATTATATTTAGAGAGTTTTTGGATCATTTGAAGAAATTCTAAAATGCTTGTGAAAAATTTTTTCTGTAGATATTAATGTTTGGATTAATATTAATAATTTTTTATGTTAATTATTCGTTAATCTCCTTATTAATTTTAATAAATAACGAAAGGATTATTATTTCATAACAGAAAAAAAATCAAAAAGGATTTAAAGTGGAATAATAAATTCACCTTGCAGTTTAAACAGATAAAATATCTATTAAAAATATACTTAAAAAGTGCTGAAATGAGACAGACATATGTATAAAATGTTATAACATATTTTAATCCCGAAATCTTTCGAACACACACGCGTTCATTTTCAAGGGGAAACGTTGGCTGACAATATATAAGTGTCGCTTCCACTGTGTTGTTACGTAAGGAATTTTGAACAAGGGCTATTCTATTAATCTGTAAGGGTGCATGGATATTGCTAATAATGTATGGTCGTGCGTTCAGGCGTTGGAGTCTGATATTTTCAAGCTATTGAACGATATCTCAGGTATGTTGTAAGATAAACCATCATTATATATGCTATTTCCTTTGCACAAAATTTCTAACAATTCTCTGATTTTAGCAGTATAATAGTTCGTTGTAGGTACTATAATTTTTTACTTACCCATCATACGTAGTATAGGGTAAGTCTTGTAATCGTTTTGAAAATCGAATTTTTTTTTGACGGATTTACACGTTTCAGACACTGGAGATGCCAAAAAACATATTTTTAGAAAAAAAAATTTGCCGTCCGTCTGTGTGTCTGTGTGTGTGTCTGTAAACGCTCTATCTCCTGAAAAAATTGAGATAGAGACTTGCAATTTGGTATGTACTTAGTATGTAATAATGGGAAGAAGCCTATTTCATTTCAATAACCTCGATTAACCGGAACTATTTTTTTCGGACTCTCGAAATATTCGTTCTGATAAAAGGTATATAAAAATTTTCGAAATTGTTTATTTTAAGAAATGAATATAAAAGACAATAAAAAAACATAAATTTTACATAAAGCATGAAGTATATCGGATAATGAGTTGCCGAGATATTTGGAATCCTATTTCCACACTCTTCTATTTTTCATGACCCTGTATTTCATCCAAATTTCACTTTAAAGATATATTTTTATTGGAAAATTGACGCTTAATCAGATGCAATAAACCGCTAGTTAATAGGATTATTATTTTTGGAGTTATAAGGAAAAACCTCTTTCAAGCAATTCAGTAATCGAGCCTTTAAAGTTTATGACGTCATCAAGCCACGATTTTATTTGAATTGCAATGCATTTTATAAGTAGTTTACACATTTTTATTTTAATATTTTACATTATGCATATCCATGATGGGTAAGTATTACGGTGGCCCCCAACGACTAGTTTTAATTGAAAATTTATTTTAAAAACGCAAAATTTATAGTACCTACAACGGACTATTATACTGCTAAAATCAGAGAATCGTTAGAAATTTTGTGTAATGGAAATAGCGCATGGAATAATGGTTTACCTTACAACAAACTTGAGATATGTTTCAATATCTTGTAAATATCAAAGACTCCAGCGCCTGAACGCTCGGACCATTCATACACCTCTACAGATTAATAGACAAGCCCTTGTTCAAAATTCGTTACGTACCAACACAGTGGAAGCGACATTTATATAACGTCAATCAACGTTTCCCCTTGAAAATGAACGCGTGTGTTTTCGAAAGATCTTGGAATTAGAGTATATTACAATATTTTATGCATATGTCTGTCTCATTTCAGCACCTTTCAAGTATATTTTTAATAAGTATTTTATCTGCATTAATATTTCATTTTAAAAATACATATTTTTCGATCTTTAAAATTAACATACACGTAGAAAGATGTAAATTAACCAAATAAAATAAAAATAATTAGAATATAACATTTTTCCAGATTTTTCCAAGGAATAAAAATGATAAAAAGATTGTGAGTCTTTTGTGAAACTGGATGTGATACTTTTTGTGTTACGACTTGTTAGCTAATGAAGGGGAAGGCACTCATTAACAGTGAAAGTATCACTACTTACAAATGAGCCCAGATAACATTACAGCTAATTATTTTTCCCCTGAAATTAGTTTCTAATGATAGCTTTGCTTTCCAGTTTTACATTACTCTTTTTAGATAAAGTCAAAAGTGACTTATTTAAGGATTTTATAGATGAATATCTATGCTAATGGTAAGAAAATCCTTCTGAGTTCCATTAAACGAAAAATTTCAAAGGAAGTATGAAATATAAAATATAAATATAAATTATAAATAAATATAAAATATATTATAATAAATATATTATATTAATATTGTAAAAGAATATAATTATAATAGTATAATATAATATATAGTATATGAAGATCCAAAATCCAAATATATAAAGATATTAAACGACTGAGTATGAAAATTTGAATGAAGATAATATTGCATAGGCTGCAGCGTTGAGATTTTTCTTCATGGATGATCGAAAATTCCCTCAATGATATCTCCCTGCACTCTCTGCATATCTAAAAAATTTGTTTACTGAATGACTTAAATCAGTGTTGTTCAGCTGCATGCCGCGTGAAACATTTATTTATGAACAGTAATCTTCTGTTTATTTATTCGTTGAATTTCTGGGAGTAAAAATGGGGATAATAATTACTATTCAGATTTACTGGTTCCACGCCGGCAACATTTAGACCACACTGGTTTAACCGGATTCTAAAAATAATTGAAAAATGCTTTCCTTTAACACTCCGCTAGTCCCGTGTTTTTTTTTTTTCAAACAAGTGTGGTCGCGCTCTATCTGTCAGATACACCAGCAACAAGAATATTTAAAATAGATAAAAAATACAATTTAAAGTAGAAATAAATAACATTAAATCAAATTCTTTAATATTATGAATATATTTTACAGTTTACAAAAGAATTAATGTATTAAATACACATGAGAGTTATTTATGCAAAAATCAATATTTAAAGTTTTATGATCGTTAAACAAATCGTATTATCATTAAATTTAGGTTAATAGATTAACAAAATACAATTTTCGTCTTACTAAGTCTTTATTTTCCCTGTTTGATTCACTTCCACATTCCTGAGAACAAGTAAATGCACAGTGTTGCAAACACAAGTTTGAAACGTATATCTAGTTAAGCGTGTTTTCTTGTGCTTTTGACAAAGCTTGCACTTTTTCGTAAATTATCATCATTGTCATTGCTGTTATTAACTTCTCGTTTTTCAGGATCTTTTTTCTTCACAATTTCTTTTAAACGCATAGCAGTGGATATTGGCAGGCTTATTGTAGCCTTTTTCTGAAGCTGTTTCTCAACCAGTTTTTTCCCAAGTCGTTTTAGAAATACTCTTCTTCTGATTGATTCATTTCCATTGCCGAAAAAAGAATCTGACAGTTGATTCCTGAAATATTGAGCAATGAAAAAAATACAACCATAGACCACATTTTAGTGTTCCTGGTACGATGAGCACAACTTGTCCACGATATCGACTCCAATCTTAGATTGGTTGTAATAGGTTATTATCTCCGATTTTCGTTTATCTCCCGTATTATCATCAATTTTATCATCTAAATGCATCGATAATATTAGTAAAACATTTTTTATAGTACTTTTATTTTGTGGAAGATAAAAAACGAGTGTACCCTTTTTCCGAAAACCAAAAATGCTGGATGAAATCTCTCGATTTTTTATATTTTTGAATTCATGAGGTATTTGCCATTAATTTTTTTTAAAGTTCCAACAAATGACAAATGGTGCTCTTCTGATAATGACTTCAGAAGAGATACATCGCTAAACCAATTGTCTGCTGTAACGTTTCGGCCAGAATTACTTATTGGGGCAGCCCTCCGATTCACGACATCTATACTTTTGTTGCTTACAGCATGAGGCCCTTATCCAGGTTGTTTACCAGCATAAAGTTCTAAATTACATGTGTAGAATGTCTTAGAATCTACGAGAGCAAATATTTTTAATCCATATTTGGCGGGTTTCGAAGGTATATATTGGATAAAAGAGAACCTTCCCCTGAAAGCCTCAAGTTTTTCCTCTAATGTCACACATTCACCAACACAGTAGCATTATTGACAATTTGAAACACATTTTTCAAATAACTCACATATAGGAAGGAGCCAAGCGATCATTTTTTTTTCTTTTCTAATCTTGTTTCCCTGTTATTAAATCAAATTACTCTGAAGAGGAATCTGAATCTTCGCAAACTCATGGTCAAACAAAATATTTCCACTCCAAATCCGCTAGTGTCACACAAATCATCAAGATTTAATAGCCCTGCTTTAAAAAAACCCAGCTAAGAACAAAAGTCTAATAAAAGCTTTGATTTCAATAACATCAATATGTAAAGTATCTCTGTAACGCATGTAATTGCTTTTTTATAATATCACTGTACTGATTAGTATAAATTACAATCATATCCAAGATATTATTATCGAATGAGCATTGCCAAAGTTCTAGAATGTCATTTACATTTTTTGCTCTACCCTTTACAACTGGAAGCTTCACAAGCAAGTTCTTTTTCTTTGAGTAGTGAAGGGTGTTTTCTTCCAATAATAAGAATCTATTACCTTATTTTTGAGTTTCCTAAGAACAAGATATTGTTCCTGTCTGTCTTCACCACATTCATCAGCACTTGAATCGGTATCATTCTGCTCACTGCAAGAATCTCCTTCGCGTTCTTCTATATTTTCAGATGCATCTGTATCAAAATCTTCCTTCCATTTATCTTGCACTTCTTGTGTTTCCAGTCATTCGTTATCAGTATTTTCAGCGTCTGAATCCTCAAACAATAATTTTTGAATTTCTGCTAAATCTTTCTTTTCAGAAAGATTAAAATAAACTTTTCTGGAAACCATTTTATATCTGTAATGTAAAATAAATAAATAAAATAAAATTGCAATTAGTTTTACGAAATTTAAATTAATATAAATAATTTACATGCAAATGAAAAAAACTAAAACAGTGGTCGCGCTGTAACTCTGAGATACATTATGGTTTAACATAGTAAAGTTAAGTACAAAAATTTCAAAAATAGGGTAAAAAATACTATTATTCATGTGTAAAGTACAAAATAGTAACTACATGAAAAAATATAGAAGTAAGAAATACTTACAAAAGTTGTCGCGTTGTATCTCACAGATAATTTGTAACTATCCCCTGTTTGAACATCATACTTGAAGCGCGGGAACAGCACTAAAATTCCTTCCAAAACAAACTAGGAAGATAGCAAAAAAGAATTTTCTCTCAGACTTAGCGCCATCTAGTTATTGAAAAAAGAAATAATAGTGTATCTGTCAGATAAGGCGCAACTAACGGAATGTTAACCCCTTCAGGGGCAAAGTACTCTTGGAACAAAAATATTGAAATGATTGATTGACACCAAGATTCAGAAACGAATTTATTTTAAAATAAGTAAAAACTTTCCATCATGTATTTTATGAATTCAAAATTTGATTATAAAATTCTGGTGTAATTGTGCCATATTGGGATTAAAATTAAGTGGTATATATAATATACCGGCGCCCTTCAAGGGGTTAAAGCTGTAGTTCCGAACCTTATATTGGCCACGATCTACCTAAGCAAAATATTCAATAAGGGCAATGATAATAAGTATAATGACTTAAAAAAAACATGGTTTCTTATTTATTTATTTTTTTTTTGTCATATGGCACTTTATAGAAAATAGTACGCTATGCCAATGGAAGAAAATTACGGAACATTAATGGATTTAAATGGAAATTTTGCCAAATTAGCCAGCTATCGCCAAGTTGGCATCACATATGTCAACTTATTTAAGTCTCCAATTTTGGCGATACTTCGCCAAGCTGGCCAAAATTTGGCGCTATTGTTGTAACATTGTCATTAGTACTTTTCAACAAATACTCTTTGTATTCATATGTATTCATCAATACATACTCATTCATATATATTCCATATAAATGCTGACATTCTAATGATACGGGCAACAATGTAAATAAAATGGATGAATGTTGCAACAATGGACCTATTTTATTTCAATTAATATTAAACAATTGCAATGTTATTTATACGGGGAAAATGAAAGTTTTGGCCAACGTTGATCCCGCTTAGGCATCGAATTTTTAAAAATCAACGTCTAATTCTCCCTCAGGAATACATGTATATTCCAATTTTCAAAGCTCTATGTCAACAGGAAGTGGGTAATAATGAGTAACAAAATTTGACTGCCACATACATACATAATTGTAAGTTAATACAAAGCATGTAAAATCAATGGTATAAGAGCAAAAATACGATCAAAATATCTGTTAGTTAGAGACTGGAAATCAGAGTTAGAAATTGAAAGTTTAAGGTTCTCCTGAAAAGTTAATTTTAATTCACAGTTTTGTAAGTTTAAAGACCTCAGGAACATTTGAAGTATTATATTCAGTTCCGCTAACCAGGAAACCACGCCATTAGTGTAATAATGAAGAAAATCTAAATAAGCAGCAATCGAAAGGCATTATGAAACGTGTTTTTTGCGCACAAATCATTTGATCTCGTCTCCCCGTTATCGAGATGTAAAGTCTTAAAATTTGCTAATTTATCAAATATTCTAATAGGAGCAAATCTTGTGTGTGTGTGGTTTTATATCATATATTCTAATACGAGCAAATCTTATGTGTGGTTATATATATATATATATATATATATATATATATATATATGCAAATTTTATCTTAAAAACGGCTCTAACGATTTTGACAAAATTTTGTATCCTACCGTTTTGGGGCACCCGAAAACCGTTGGGCTAGGTCACATGTTCGAGAAAATTCGATTAGTGGGTCATTTTGGATCATTTTGGGTCATGATCAAGCTAATTGTATCTAAAAAACGGTTCAAATGATTTTGACTAGATTTTGTATCCGACCATTTTCGGGAACGAGAAGACTATTGGGTTGGGTCACATGATCGAGAACTTTCGATTAGTGGGTCATGTTTGGGTCAACGAGGGTCAAGTTAATTTTATCAAGAAAAACGACTCTAACGATTTTGATTAAATTTTGTATCCTACGAGTTTCGGGCACGAGAAAATCATTGGGCTACGTCACATGCCCGAGAAAATTCGATTAGTGGGTCATTTTTGGGTCATTGTGGGTCAGGCTAATTTATCTAAAAAGCGGCTCAGACTATTTACACTAAATTTTACATCCTATGGTTTTCGGGCACGAGAAGACTGTTGGGCTAGGTCACATGTTGGAGAAAATTCAATTAGTGCGTCATTTTGGTCATGGGTCATTATGGGTCAAGCTATTTTATCTTAAAATAGAGGCTAAGAGGATTTGATCTGAATTTAGTATCAAACATTTTAAGCGAACAAGAAGACTATTGGGATAGGTCACATGTTCGAGAAATTTTGATTAGTCGGCCATTTTGTACAAGGGTTATTATGGGTCAAGCTATTTTTTCTTTAAAAACGGCTTAGACGATTTGAAATAAATTTTGGGTTTTTGGGCACGACAAAATGATTAGGCTAAATCACATGTTCGAGAAAATCCGATTAGTGGGTCATTTTTGGGTTACTGTGGGTCAAGTTAACTTTATCTAGAGAACAGCTCAGATTATTTTGACTAAATATTATATCCTATGGGTTTAGGACACGAGAAGACAATCGGGCTTGGTCACATTTTCGAGAAAATTTGATTAGTGGGTCATTTTGGTCATGGGTCATGATATTTGAAGTCAAAGTTAATTTTGACCGAGCATAGCTCGGTCTTTCCTGCTTATATATATATATATATATATATATATATATATATATAACTATTGGGCTAGGACTGGGCTAAAGACTATTGGGCTAGGTTCCATGTCCGAGAAAAGTCAATTAGTGGGTCATTTTGTCATGGGTCATTATGAGTCAAGCTTTTTTTATTTAAAAAATTGCTCAGACGATTTGAACTAAATTTTATATCCTACGATTTTCGAGCACGAGAAAATCATAGGGCTCGTTCACATGTTCGAGAAAATTAGATTAGTGGGTCATTATGGGTCAAGCTATTTTTATCTTAAAAACGACTCAGAGGATTCGAACTAAATTTAGTATCCTACAATTTTAAGGAATACTATTGGGCTACGTCACATGTTCGAGAAATTTCGATTAGTGGGTCATTTTGGTTATGGGTAATTATGGGTCAAGCTATTTTTATTCTAAGAACATCTCAGACGATTTGAACTAAATTTTGTTTCCTGCGGTATTTGGGCACGAGAAAATGATTGGGGTAGGTCACTTGCTGGAGGAAATTCGATTAGTGGCTTACTTTGGTCATGAGTCATTATGGGTCAAACTTTTTTTTTATCTTAAAAAGTGTTCACGAGATTTGGCGGGAAAATTGATTATCACTGCGAAAACGCGCCAAATGAAAAAATATCGCCAAAGTTGGTTAATTTGGCGACATTTGGTGAAAAATTAGCTTTTAGAATCTGAAGGAATATTCTAAAAGTTCCAAATAGGTGCCAAGATACATGATTCAACCAGTCAGAGTCCGTAGAACGTTCTCGAAAACAGAATTGAACCAATCAGGGTACATAGAACTTTCTCAACACATGCTTGGCGATAAATGAAAGAATGTCGCCAAACTTGGCGACATTTTAGGACATTCGGCTAAAAAGTCAGCTTTCAGAATCTGAAGGAATTTTCTAGAAATTCCCAATAGGAGCCGAGATACATGATTCAACCAATCAGAGTCCGTAGAACGTTCTCGAAAACAGAGCGAACCAATCAGAGTGCATATGATAGGGAAAATTGACTTTTAAGATTACCAATGCCAAAACACTTGCCTGGCGCCAAATGAAAAAATATCGCTCAAAGCTAATTTTGATCGAACATAGTTCGGTCTTCCCTGCTCGTTGAGTTAATAGGATGGAAGAAGGAGTCGATATGATTGAAGGAGGAGTCGTTAACGTTTTCAACGTGTGTAAACTTGGCCCTTGCAATTTTATATTTCGCAGGGGGTTGATCATTGTAATCATTGCATTTGATTTAAATTCATGAAATTCTCTTGGTGCCACAATTGTCTACGATCAATCATTTTTGGTACAGTGCCATATTTGTCAATAGCATTTTTTTACGGGCTTCTTTCATTATTACATTATTATATCTAAATATGTTTTGTAATAAGATTGGAAAGATTTTCATTGATTCCAGTATAACTTTCGCGATTGTTTATAACATTTGGTACAAATTTCTCTCTGTCAAATTAAGTTATTCTAAGCCTCCTATGTTTTGTCATTTTGTCAATATTTCTCTTAGAAAATCTTCAGAACAGATAAAGAGTGTTTATAAAGATGATGTAACAAAACAGTGTATGTTTGAAGTAAACAAAAATATTGCGTCTGAACATATTTATATTTATATTAAAATCATTAAAATTACAGACATTACATTACACTTTCATAAAACACTGAAAACATATTAAAATTGGACGTTTCGAATTTACATGAAAATCCCTCTTCAACAAATATTTTTCATTTTGACGAAACGATGAAACGTCCAATTTTAATATGTTTTTAATGTTTTATGAAAGTGTAATATAATGTCTGTAATTTTAATGATTTTAATATAAAAACAATGTATGTGTTTATGCTACAACAATTGTCAGTTGGAGACAAGGATTCAGAAATGTAAGTTGGATGGTAAACGTTCTCCTTAGGTTGGTTTTATTTTATATTTCTGTAAGTTATGAAATACTACCCTTCAATTTTAAATATTACAGTTCGTTTTCGATGGTTTTTCGGGTACTTACGTATTATGAGGACCAGGTCATATTTACTGTACCAACTATGGCCCCGAAAGTATTAATTGCAGTAACCGTTCATTTTATTGCTTTATTTATTACAACTTGTGACATGTTGAAAATTTCACATGCTCACATACCTGGAAGATAAAGATAATCCCTTAGGAATGAAAGGCCTTTTGTGAATTGTCACTATTCAAGTAAGAGTGCTATACAGAAGGGTGACAGGTGGACGTGAATCAACTAATCAATTACTTGGAAAAAGGGGATAATCTCCTAAGAATGAAAGATAGAACTATAGATTGGGGTCTGTCATTGTCACCTGGAGATAAGCAGACTGGAGCAGGTGTGGTAGTGGAGGTTATGCTTTCTGTGAAATTCCTGGAATGCAATGAAAGCCCCTGGGAAGCGAAATTGCAGACGGCAGTTGAATGTTGAAGGAGTTGGAGGTTGAACGAGATGGGAGAAAGGTCCTTTTTTGAGCGGACGTGAGAATCTGAGTTTTGCGGACATCGTAATTTTACAAGACGAAGATGATTGTCCTATTTTTTCATTTTTACTTTTTTTTTTTAATGTGTTAATTTAAAATAAAGTTTTTTCGTTTCAAGCGATAAATGGATTTCATTAATTATATATACATGTGTCCACGTTACCACAGCTATAGTATATATAATTAATTGGTGGCAGCAAATGGGATATGTAATCTAGAGTAAATTAGATTACGGATCTATGTTAACCTGATTAAACAGATGAAGAGCCAGTGGAAAACGTACAAGCAGAGTTGTGGAGTCTTGAAGTCTAATTGGAGTCGTGGTTTTTTCTCGGAGTTCTAGCAAGCAGAGAACTGATAAAAGAACTGTCGACAAAAGCTGTGTAGTGTATGGACAGTCAACTATAGATTTGGTGATACGTGTTTGTGCTTCTTAATATATCCAGTGGAATAAAGATATGCGGCGTACCATCTGAGTTGTCTGCATACCGATCTAAGGAGAAATTAGTGCCTCATCAGCGAAATTAGTGTCTTCAAATCTTCAAAAATCTGAGTGTGTGTCATCTTTAAAAGTGCTTGGAAGCCTGGTATCAGTGTGGAGGAAATATCTGCATCTGGAGGTAAGCTCTTTTATGAAATCTTCTATAGAGGTCTGTTTTAAATTAAATTTTGTGTATAAATTTTAATTTTGGGGAACAAAACTCTATGAAAAATTTAAGAATTCTAGGGAAGCTATTAATTTGGTACTTAAATTTTTAGTTAGAATTTTTATGTTTGTTGATTTTCTGGTATCTGTTTGGTATAATATTGGGTTAAGAAAATTATATACTTATGTATATGTTAAAATTTACTTGGGGTATGGTAAATTGTTATTGATTAATTGAGATTATTAATCAGGATATTTTAATCATAATTTTGTATAAAACTTTTGGAAATAAGAGTTTTGTTTATATACCTTTTATTTATTACAGTAATAAAGTTATAGCTTAATTTTATGGGTATACTGTGGATGATTATGATTAATGTTTTAAAATAAATTGATGTTATACTGTACTGTTGGGTATAAAATTTATTTTGGGGGATATACTCAGTTCGAAAGACGTCACTGTTGCATGAGAATTTGTTATATTAAAATTGTGTCGTTTTTGAATACATTATTATACGTATAGTGAAAAAAATTCTATTTCTGTTTTTATTGTATTGTAAATTGAATATATCTGATATTTTGAAATTTATTATATTTTGGGGGAAAATATGGCAGACTATTTAGTAAAATATAATAAAAACGTCTTGCTATTATTAGCAGAGGAATTTGAGACCAGTGTGTCAAAAACGTGTAAAAATCAAGCTATAATTCAAGCTATTGTTAGTGCTGAGGATTATAAGGAAAGTTACGCAAAACTTCGCTTGCAATATATTCTTGAACAGGAGGCAGAGCGGAAAGAACAGGAAAAACAAATGGAAAAAGATCGTAAAGAACAAGAGAGACAAATTGAAAAAGATCGTAAAGAAAGAGAGAGGCAAATTGAATTAGATAGGATTGCGCAAGAGGAAAAAGATAAACTTAGGAAATTTGAAATAGATAAATTTGAAAAACAACAACAACTTGAGGCAGATAAATTTGAAAAACAGCAACAACTTGAGGCAGATAAATTTGAAAAACAGCAACAACTTGAATTACAAAAGCTTGAGAAACAACAGCAATTTGAATTAGAAAAATTGCGTATTAAAAATTCTGCGGATATTGTTAGCATTTCATCTAATGAATCAAATGTAGATTTTCATAGAACTCCTTAGGTAAATTTAAAGGATTTAGATCCGCGCTTTGATTCTAAATTAATTGATATAACTCTTTTCTTTATGATTTTTGAAAGGCAAGCCGAGAAAGCTAAAATTTCTCAGGAAGATTTCGTTAGTCAATTAATTCCTTTGTTACCTTCTGATATTGCCGAAATTATAGTTAAACAACCGTCAGACAAATGTGATGATTTTCAACACATAAAGAAAGTTTTGTTAGATAGGTTTAAGCTCTAAGTACAGGCGCCTTAAAACAAAAATTTGAAACTCATCAAAGAAAATCTTGTGAATTATGGGTGGATCTGATTTATGAGTTAAGGGGTTATCTTGATAATTGGTTAGAGTCATTAGAAGTGAGGAATTTTGAATCATTAAAAGAACTAATGCTCACGGAACAACTAAAAAAAACGTGTCCCTTTTGAGATAAAAAAAAAATTATGGATGATTGGGAGGAAATAAAGATTGCTTCTAAACTCGCGGAAAAATCGGATAAATTTGAGAGTATAAGAAGAGAATTTAACAGGTCGGATAGAAAACCGTGGGAAAATAAATCTTTTCAGGATAAGCAAAAAGACAGCTTTAATTCTAAAAGTAGAAAGGAAATTAAACCAAAATCGGAATTTGAGAATACGAAAGAGTGTGTGAAATTTGATCAATTTAAGAAGGACAATGCTTTCGAAAAGCAAAGACAAGTCCAATGTTATAATTGTTTGGCAGTGGGCCACATCCGTCCAAATTGTCCAGAATTGTTTAAAAGTAAAACTAATTATGAGGATAAAAGCATAGCTTGGATCATTACTAGTGATGGAAAAAGTGAAAATAATAGGGAAGGTGTGGAAACCGAATTACCTATGGTTGATTTATGCGTGAATGGTAAGAAAGTAAGAGCGATTAAGGACACAGGTGCGCAAATTGCGGTTTTTGATACTAAGGACATTCCGTGGAGTGCTAAGAAAGTGGGATATGTCTTTCTTATACCGGCGCTTGGAAATAGACAAAAAGCGGATTTGGTGTCAGTGCCGGTTGCTTTGATGGAAGGTGAAAAAGAGTATGTTGAAAAAAATGTGGTGGTTGCAGTTGTGAGAAAACTAAATTCTCCGCCTCTTATAACACCAGTTGTTTATGAATTATTAAAGTTAGGAAATAGGGATAAGCAAAATTCAGTGTGTAAACAGGTGGAGAATCAGAGAGCATTGAATGGGCAGGGAACCTTCAGATTATCTAGCGATCATGAGCAAAGAGTTGTTAGAAAAACGGTTGTGAATGAAATCTGTGAAAGGGATAATAAGTCAGTTGATGAGATGGAGGTAAATTCACCGGGAGACGTGACTGATAAGAATTTGGAAAAAGGGTCTAAATTGATCGATCTAAAAGATCATGCGTCTCGAACGGATAGTGATAAAAGGTCAGGTAAAGGAGGTCAATTTCGAAAAAAGAATTCTGAGCAAGCATAATATAAATATACCCAGGTATTTTGTTGGTAGTATGGGAGTTGAGCGTGTTAGAAATAGAATTAGAAAGAAATTGAGTTCACCTATGACTGTGGTCAGAAAAATTAACTTTGGGATGAAAGATAATGATAGAGAAAATTGGGGGGCTAAATGCCAAGAAAATGGATATGGAAATTCAAAGTTACAAAGAATGGAGCATTCTACTTTTAAAACGGATCATAGAAAAAGATTTATTAAAATCAAACAAGATTTTGAAAGGAAAAATTATGATCATGATGTCGTAAAGCGAAATTTATTGTCGAAAAGATTTTGTGATAGATGTAATTCAGATATGGGTTTTTGGGAGAATTCTCTAAATTAAGTTTTATTCTAAGTTTGGGAGTACTCATTATTGTAATATCTGTAATGTGTTTATTTATCATTTTATGCTTAATATTTTCCACTGGTAAAACTTCATTAATTTAATAATTGCATAATTTAGTATGCGTTCTTTTTGTTTGTAGAAGCGTCTAAATTTAGGCTTTTAAGCAAGTTTTTAAGAGAATTGTTTTAGGCATTGTGTTGTATATCGATTTATTCTTTTCTTTTATTATTATTATTATTTTGTTAGAATCATGTAAAGTGTAATCTGTATTTGGTATTATATGTATGTGAAATATTTTAAAATTGTTTCTTAGGGCATCAATATTATAAATTATTCCTGGAATTATACTTAGGTGTTGTAAGTGAGGGATTATAGTAAATCCTATTGACAGTGTGGTCTATCAAATACTGAGTATGGGAATGTGTTTATATTCTGTAGGAATTCATGTGTTATTCTAAATTCCTTTATACTTTGGTGACCTCTTTAGAAGTTGATTGAAGGAGCTTATTGTATTGTTGTATATGACAAATTTCCTGCAGAAATTTTTCCTTAGGGGGGAGGAGTTGTGACATGTCGAAAATTTCACATGCTCACATACCTGGAAGATAAAGATAATCCCTTAGGAATGAAAGGCCTTTTGTGAATTGTCACTATTCAAGTAAGAGTGCTATACAGAAGGGTGACAGGTGGACGTGAATCAACTAATCAATTACTTGGAAAAAGGGGATAATCTCCTAAGAATGAAAGATAGAACTATAGATTGGGGTCTGTCATTGTCACCTGGAGATAAGCAGACTGGAGCAGGTGTGGTAGTGGAGGTAATGCTTTCTGTGAAATTCCTGGAATGCAATGAAAGCCCCTGGGAAGTGAAATTGCAGACGGCAGTTGAATGTTGAAGGAGTTGGAGGTTGAACGAGATGGGAGAAAGGTCCTTTTTTGAGCGGACGTGAGAATCTGAGTTTTGCGGACATCGTAATTTTACAAGACGAAGATGATTGTCCTATTTTTTCATTTTTACTTTTTTTTTAATGTGTTAATTTAAAATAAAGTTTTTTCGTTTCAAACGATAAATGGATTTCATTAATTATATATACATGTGTCCACGTTACCACAAACTGTATTGTTAATTACGTACAATTGTTAATATTACTAGGGGGCTCTGCGCCCTACGAGCTACGCTCGCCAACCCCCGTACCGACACCGCAAACTTTAAAAACACTTTGATTTGATCAACTCTAAAACGATTACGGACGATTGAATTATAATTAAAAGACCAGTGACTATCTGCTGTAATCGGGTTTCAATTGATTTTCCTTTGACTGAGGGATTTTAAGGCCGAATCAACTGCTGTCGAAACAGCTAACGACTGATTTTCGTGATTGATAAAATAAGATTAATTAAATTAAACATTTGAAAATAAACTTGTGCAAAAGGTTAAGTAAGCAATGTCGCTGCATCGAAGCATTTTATAACGATGCTATAGAAAATTGGGTAGTTCTCCATTATCCCGTCTACTACTTTCTATAAAAGAAATGAACTGTCGCCAAAATATAGGATTTAAAGCCAAAGGGGCTTATCTGTGGCGCCGCATTCAATTAACATCATATGCGTTACGCGTGTTAGTTATGTCATCCAGTAATCTTTAATTCAACGTTTATCTGTATTTTTAATTATATTTTACCAATTTATTAGTTATTTCGTTGATTTAAACGTAATTATTAAACGTAAAAATAAAGTTTTTAATTGAAGGGAAATATTATTAATTAAGCTGTTTTAAAATTTCGAATAATAGGTAAAATATTTTATCGAAATAAATTAATGTTACCCTACTTAATGCTTTGAAAACGCGTAATAAAAAAAAATAATTCCTTTTTTAATATTCACGCACAAGTATATTTTTATTAAGTAATTTTTTACATTTACTGCTTTTAATACGTGATCATTTAATTATAATTTTAAAGTTTTATTTCTGTTTTTAATAGTCACGTGTAAATACATTTCTTAATTAAAAGGGAATATTATTACGTGCGCTATTTTACAAATTGACAACAATTCAAATAATGGATTTTATGAAATATGAAATAAATCTTTATCAAAATAATGAAAATTTTGAATAAAAAAAGGAAATATAACCTCAAAATATCACTCAAATTAAAAAAAATAATTGCAGGCAGCACACAACAAGCTTGTCAACTATATCCTTATAAATTATGGTTAAATTCCCGCGCATAGTTTTCGTTTCTATAAAACTTTTTTAAGACAACTCTTTTGACCAACTTTAATATTAACCCCTTAATCGTCGCGCCCTATAAGTGTAGGCTACTTTTTAAAAATTCAGATTGCTTGATTACCACCAGTTTCTTTAAGTAGGAATGTTCGTCTTATTTAATAGACATATAAAATAATGCGAGAATAAATCCAATTACACTATTTTCAAAAACTGGTGGGAATCAAACAATCTGTATAAAACAGGCGTAACCTACGCTGCCCGTGAATGTCTCGGGCACGACGATTAAGGGGTTAAATATCTCTTAAAATAATTCTTTGATTTAAAAACTGTCTAAAAACTTTTGTATGGGGATAGCGGAATCCACGTGATTCTTTCATTTACGTGTTCTATTGACTACGGAAAAACTTTCATTTGAGTACAGCACATGAGCGGCTTTAAGATTAGCCAAGCTAGTTACAAAATCTAAGTTACGGTTAAACATAAATTGCTGGAAAAGTCTGAAGTTGCTTAATTTAATGGTGTCAAATGTCTCATTAAACAATAACATAATATCTTGAAGAAGTTTACTCACATTTTGCTGTAATTTTTCATTAGTCTTGTAATCGCCAGCCTTCAGTTTATCATTAATGTACGTGTCACAGTCCGTAAGAAAAGCTACCAAAATTTTTGTTTGGTTATAATCTGTCATAGCTGGGTATTCATCCGATGGATCTGCAAGGTCTGCTCCTTCAACTCATTTCTCTATTCTAGAATTTCCATTAAAATCAAATGAGTCATTAGGCGCCATGTTAAATATCGGTGAACACACCCTACTAGACTAGTAACACGCTTTGAATATGTCATCGACACAAGTGGAATACACATTAAAAAAATACTGTGATTAACCCTTAATTGCACAGTGATGTAAATTTCCATCACTTTTTATTTAACTTTTAATAAATAAGTCAACTTCTTCGCCACCACTATATTTATATAGAAATATTAATCCAGTAAATTTCCCGTGAACTATGTTGCTGAACAAAGTTAAAAATCTATCTTAAAATTTCTGGTGTCTAATATTTAATATATGTATAGAAAACACAATTGTAAAAGAAAAACTCATGCAAAGAAGGGTTAAATAATTTTTTATGTTTCCAACTTGTGTTTCCGGTTCTTTATGTACCAATGATTACCTGGTAGTCGAAATATGGACCCTTTTTTGGATATTTCTCTTCCCCATGGTCCACATAACGTATATACCAAGTTTCAAGGAAATCCGTAAACCGGAGCGGGCTCTAGATTGGTCTGAGCTGTGTGACTGTAATTATAACCTCCCTGTATTTTCAGCTCTGTAATTATTAACAAACTGACAAAATTAATTATCATAAAATATAAGGATAATAATAAGTGAAGTTGTAACTAATTATACTCTTGTTTACAAAAATGTAAACAGTATGTTGTTCTAAAGGGCTTACTTTCAATATAATAATATTGTCTCCTTTTTCAACAAAATTACCATATCTAACTATGCTTCAGTGTTCTTATATTTTCCTACAAAATATTTTCAGAAATGCATTTCCTTTTCCACATTAGACTCAGAAAAACATGCAGTATAAACTCTAAGCAGCATTTTACTTTATTTTATCCATTAAAACAAAATTACACTTTATCTGGCGTAGTTAGAAATGTATGAAAGGAAATAAACATTGCTACATTGTGAAAAAAAAGAAAAGAATGAAACTAAAATAAAAAATAAATAGAACATAGAAAAAAGGTTGCATTGCAGAGTTTTAAAATATTAAAAGTGAGAATGTAGTTGTTGCAGAAAAGAAAGGAAATAAAAAAGACGAAATTCGAATATGTCTGCGCGTCTTTTATCCTCAAAAATATTCTTTTATACCTTCCACCTGGTTTTTTTCTGTTTCCATCTATACAACCGCGTTCTTTTCCGCACACCCGTTACAGTTGCAGTGGATCAATGATGTCTCTGAGGACAACAAAAGGATTTATCAGTGTATTTGGCTGTATATTTAAAAATTTCCTTCATGCGCTGAATGTTCTTTTGAAACATAACTTGTATACCAAGAAATAGTGAAGCATTAGATGCAGACGAGCGTGAAAATGCCCTTTAAAATAAAATGAAATTTTGGAATGATCATAAGAAAAATCATATGAAAAGAATAGATTTTTTGGAATAAGCGATATTTACACGAATATCTACAGTGATGTTGTGCATGGGTTAGTTCATATATTAACCTTTCATTAGACGAAAAAAGATCCAGGTATATTTAATTCTTTTCATAGTTTCCCTTCTTATGTTTTATAGATTCTAACACTGCCCCTTGAATATTAGGCCTGAGCGCTGACACAAAAATCGCGGTGCTCGTAGGCGGATTTTTTTCTTTGTGTGATCCCTTGAATTTACACACCAGTATTTTCTAAACTTTTAATTTGACTTGTTGAATCTCAGAAAAATAAGGAGAAGAAAACCTAAAAACATTTTTGGTATGCAATTTCAAGGGACGGAACAAACTTCACAAAATTCGCCTACGACAGCCGCCATTTCTTTGTAAGCGGTCAGGTCTAGTATCGCTCAGGTCCAGGGGGCGGTGATTCTAAAATTTATGACGTCATTGTCGGTTACAACACCGCCCACTGAATACTTGGCTTGAGCACAGACTCAAAATTGGTGGCTTTCGTAGGCGTAATTATTTCAGCGTGTGTACGATCCTTTGAAAGTGTATACCAATAATTTCTAAAAGTTTTCTCCGTCTTATTTTTATGAGAGGCAATAAGTCAAAGAAAACTTTTAGAAAATAATTGTGTGTAAAATCAGGAGACCTTAACGACGCTGAAACAAATCGGCCTACGAACGCAGCCATTTTAGTGTCAGTATTCAGGGGGCGGTGGTTCCAAACACCGCCCTTTGAATAATAGGCCTGAGCGTCCATACATAAATGGCGGCTGTCGTAGGCGGATATTTTTAAGCGTTTGTATAGTCCCCTGAATTCACACACGAGTAATTTCTAAAAGTTTCATTTGACCTATTTGATCTCAGAAAAATAAGGCGAAGAAAACGTTAAAAATTACTGGTGTTCAAATTCGAGGGAACAAACAGTGAAAAAAAGGGCGGATATTTTTAGGCGTTTTTTAATGTATAGTCTGGTGAATTTGCACACCAATAATTTCTAAAAGTTTTCTTTAACTTATTTGATCTCAGAAAACTAAGGCGAAGAAAACTTATTCGAAGAAATTACTCGTATTCAAATTCGAGGGAACAAACGCTGAAAAAAATTCACTTACGACTGCTGCCATTTTTGCGTCAGCGCGCAAGACTCGAGCTTCTATACTACCGGCTGAATCATACCGGTATTTAATGACCCGTGTTCAAAACCCAAGCTAAAACTGGTTAGCTTAGCGCGGTGGTATACGGCAGTTGAAATTGAGAGTGACGGCAAATTCCTGCTCTGGCGGTAAATTAATGCTGAGTTGGGTTACAATATGACGGTTAGTTTGGGCAACAAAATGGATATGCGTCAGCGCCCCTTATAGGAACCTTATGCAGGACTAGGCCGACCTGCTAACACAAAAATGGCTGGTTTCGTAGGTGGACTATTTTTTCAGCGTTTGTACGATTCCTTTAATTTACACCAGCATTTTCTTAATGTATCCCTTCCCTTTATTTAATTGCAATAATAACAACAATAATAAATAAAAAAATAAATAAATAAATAAAAATAAAGCGAAGAATATGCATAGAAATGATTGGTAATAAAACTCAAAACCGTACAAAGGCTGATAAAAATCCACCTACGTCAGCCGCCATACTTTTTATCTGTGCGTAGGCCTAGTATTCAGAAGATTTTGATTTCAAATAAGCCATTGCTGCAGATTTTGTACATGTTACTGCGATTTTCCGGGCGGTAACTCCTTCACAGAATGGAAAATCTTCAATGATCCGGTTGTTTCTTTCGAACCACTCGACGTTATGACGTCACATTTTAGTGTATATTTTAACCCATATTTTACCATAATCCTACATACAGGATAGCTCAGATTTATCGAATCGTCATATGTAACCAAGCATTGTTTTATTTCTGCCTCGCTTTTAAAGTAGATTTTAAAACTGATAAATGCCACTTTCTCCCAAATGGTACGTGTTTTGAATACTAGTATTTTCAACGAAAGAATTTCGTGGTAGGTTTCAACAACATTTGCAATAGAAATAATTTTTCTGAAAAAATTTTTATTAAAAATCTGAAAAGGTTTTTCTTTGAAAAAAGTGGTATTCATAAAATAGGCCCTGCATTTGTAATCGTATTAAGTTTAATTTTAATAATGTATTTATTTAATTGTTTATTTATTTAGATTTTTGAAATTGGGTAATTTTTGCTATTTTGTCTGGCATGATTATTTATTTAAATAATTGTGTGCATAAAAGGTCAAAATTCTGTTCCAATTTAATCATGAATTAAATTTATATATTATTGCTGAGTAAAAGTAAGTATTTCTGAGTCAATGCAAAATAAATGCACAAAATTGATAGTAATTTATTGTATGATCATATAATATCGTAAGATTGTATGATCGTATTTCATAAAGGACAGTTTGTAAAATGCCTTCCATTCGGTCCGTTTTTTAAACACTACTATTTTAAAACAAGAATGTTCTTTTAATTTTCTCTTACAAATTTTATAGAAACGTACCCCGAAGTTTATTTTTGCTGTAAATGACGGGGGGGAAATATACCACTCCAGAATTACTGATATTTAAAAAAACCGACCAGTGGGAGACTTGAAAGTGGGAAACCAATAACGTTTAGGTAAACTTTTTAATTTAATAATAACATTTGATGTCTCATTATTCTGTAACAGCAATTTTTTGCGAAATTATTCTTTTCTATAAGGGATAAATTATAGGTTAAAAATATCAGCTATTAAAATGGGCAAAAAAAAAAATAATTCGTGATTTTTTTTCAACTTTTCTCCATTTGAGATTTTGTAACTTCTAAACATCGTACATGCTCCATTTTTACACCATCGAATAAGAAAAGTACTTTCAAATGGTAATTTTTTTCCGAACTGTATCTCATTCTACTATTTTTTGATGATTTTTAAAATAATTTTCAAGCATGATTTTTTTTCTATGCGTGCAACCCAATTCAACACTTGTTTGTATCTGTGTAATTTCACATAAGTAAATTGCAAATGAAGTTAAAACTTCACAAGTAAATGAATAAATAAAACATAAATTTAATAGATATGTAATCAAATTAAGCGCTTAAGCAAGGCAACAATCAGAATCACAAATGTTTCATGACTGTCTTCTGACATGCGGATGATATGAAAGTACCAAAAATGCTTTTATGTGTATTTGGTGGGTAATCTACGATAATACACTAAATCTAAAAAAATCTATTAGAGTTTTCAATTAAAAAATATTTTCTTCCACGTTTTGTACACCGAGCAGTATAACCAGGCATTTTGACACCGTAGCCCGGTTTGGATTGCCAGGTTATTTTAACCGTTTTAGTGCTGAAAATTCGGCCTATAATCCGCGGATCAAACAATTCTGTTTCAAACCAGAAATTTTATTTTATTTTTTGAACTTTCATATCACTGTAAATACTTCTAATTATTTAATAAAAATTAATTGAGTTCAATTATTGAATAAAATTTCTGAATTGAAACAGGCTTTTTTTAATCCGCGGATTACATTGCAGCGCTATCGCGCCGCGTAGAATTCTAACGGTTAATAATATAAATATCTTAAATCAAATTTATCGATTTTTAAGAAGAATTGGATAGCTTTTCAACTGTACACGAATTCTACATTAATTCATATACCGTATATATACGCTGAATACGTCCAGAAATTAAGCGGCATTGACCGGACACTTTCAATTTGTCGAATGTCTACTGAAATTCGTGAGGAAATGTCCGAAATGCCCTTGAACTTTCAGGATGTTAAGAACATGTTTGACGTCATGTTTTTCAGTAAATAATTAGTCCCGAGGACAATTAGGGGGTAATAATAAATTTAATAATAACAACATATTTGCGTTTCCCCAAGAAACAGGATATGCTCAAAATGATCCGTCACTACAGCAAATGACTATGTAGGTCTTATTCTACTTATTGTGCATTTGTGTAGGAATAGTACGCATATTCTTGAAGGTGTTAACCTTTCAAAAATTCAATTTTTTATAGAATACAGAGTTTCAACCGCGTTCCAAAAACTTGACAAAGAACAGTAGAAATAGTGTACTGTGATTAAAATATTAATATATTGAATACTAGCAAGCTACGCCCGCTACGCTGGTCAATTTCTTTTAACGAACCTTTAATCAAATAAAATATTGACATTTCATAAATAACTTTTATATTTTAACAGAATAATAAGGCTACTATAATTTGTAACTCGTGCTATAGCCAATATACACGTCAGGACACGTCGCCCTTATTATTATCTTTTTACGCATGAAGGTTTCGCTATGGTACTCCATTGGAAAATTTGGTAATTTTTGAAATTCAATATTTGAAAAACGGCATAATCATTAGATTTGAAATTTATATCAAGAAAAATACATTTTTTTACCTTTCAAACGCAGTTTGTCTAACAATTTTCTGACAGATACTTTTTGAGCTATCATTTTTTTCAGTAACTTCAAATGTTTGATTTTCCGAGATTAATCTGTTGCAACAATTAGCGAAAAACCCAGTCGTCAGCAACGCATAGTTTTTAATTAAAGAGGCTGTTGGAGCAGGGATTGTCACCACCAATTTGCCACCATCACTTTTGAAATCGGTTCCGTGGTTCCAGAGATTCCATAGAAATTGTAATTTAGCATGACTTCAGAACGCTTTTCGCTCATTTCACCCATTTAAATTTCGATTTTTTTTAAAATTTATTCTTAGCATTTACATCTTATAAGTAACTACAATGCTAAATTTCAAATTTCTTGCCCCTTCAGTATAAAAAAGTCGCAATTTTCGAACATTTTTCGATCCTGCACCTCATTGATGTTAGTGGCACCTACATAAAATATAGCCTATGTTGGAGTAGGGATTGTCCCCATCAATTTGCCACCATTACTTTTGAAATCGGTTCTGTAGTTCCAGAGATTTCATAGAAATTGTAATTTAGACTGTTTTTAGAACGCTTTTCGCTCATTTCAACCTTTTAAATTTCATTTTTTTTTTATTTTGTTCTTAGAGAGCATTTACATCTTATAAGTAACTACAATGACAAATTTCAAATTTCTAGCTCCTTCAGTATAAAAAATAAAAATAAAACTGCCCAGTTAAACTGAGGGCATTGAGTTCACAGGCTATTCACACTAATTGTATATTATACTCTCATTTCAAAGAATTTGAAATAAGCCCATCGAAAAATAAAGAAATAAACAATATATTAAGGGAGGGGGTCATCCCCGCGTTACCCCCCTCATAGTTAATTAATGAACCCCTTAAACTAATCAGGTAAATCTCTAATTACAATGAATATATATACAAAATTTGCAGAAAATCGGATAATTCTCCATGAAAAACCCATTTATATAAATTAAGGCGGAATTAGCACCCTCCGTTCCCCCCTTTATACTTAACCAATCAATCCCGAAAACTAATCAGGAAAGTGTCTTAACCCAATGAACCTATAAACAAATTTTGAAGCAAATGGGATAATTCTGCATGAAAAACCCATTTATATAAATTAAGGGGGGGGATTAGCCCTGCGTTACCCCCCTTTATACTTAATCAATCAATCCCGAAAACTAATCAGGGAAGCGTCTTAACCCAATGAACCTATAAACAAATTTTGAAGCAAATGAGATAATTCTGCATGAAAAACCCATTTATATAAATTGAGGGGGGATTAGCCCCCTCGTCCCCGCCCTTTATACTTAACCAATCAATCCCGAAAACTAATCAGGGAAGTGCCTTAACACAGTGAACCTATAAAAAAAATTTGAAGGAAAACGGAATAATTCTGCATGAAAAACCCATTTATATAAAATAAGGGGGGTATTAGCCCCGCGTTACCCCCCTTTATACTTAATCAATCAATCCCGAAAACTAATCAGGGAAGCGTCTTAACCCAATGAACCTATAAACAAATTTTGAAGCAAATGAGATAATTCTGCATGAAAAACCCATTTATATAAATTGAGGGGGGATTAGCCCCCTCGTCCCCGCCCTTTATACTTAACCAATCAATCCCGAAAACTAATCAGGGAAGCGCCTTAAAACAGTGAAACTATAAACAAAATTTGAAGGAAAACGGAATAATTCTGCATTAAAAACCCATTTATATAAAATAAGGGGGGATATGCCCCCCCGTTCCCTACTTTATACTTAACCAATCAATCCCGAAAACTAATCAGGGAAACGCCTTAACACAGTGAACCTATAAGCAAAATTTGAAGGAAATGGGATAATTCTGCATGAAAAACACATTTATATAAATTAAGGGGAGGATTATCCCTCCGTTCCCCCCTTTATACTTAACCAATCAATCCCGAAAACTAATCAGGGAAGCGCCTTAACACAGTGAACCTATAAACAAAATTTGAAGGAAAACGGCATAATTCTGCATGAAAAACCCATTTATATAAAATAAGGGGGGATTAGCCCCCCGTTCCCCCTTAATACTTAACCAATCAATCCCGAAAACTAATTAGGGAAGCGTCTTAACACAGTGAACCTATAAACAAAATTTGAAGGAAAACGGCATAATTCTGCATGAAAAACCCATTTATATAATTTAAGGAGAGATTAGCCCCCCCGTTCCCCCCTTTATACTTAACCAATCAATCCCGAAAAGTAATCAGGGAAGCGTCTTAACCCAATGAACCTATAAACAAAATTTGAAGGAAAACGGAATAATTCTGCATGAAAAACCCATTTATATAAATTAAGGGGGGGATTAGCCCCCCGATCCCCCCCTTTATACTTAACTAATCAATCCCGAAAACTAATCAGGGAAGCACCTTAACTCAGTGAACCTGTAAACAAAATTTGAAGGAAAACGGAACAATTCTGCATGAAAAACCCATTTATATAAATTAAGGGGGGGAATTAGCCCCTTGTTCCCCCCCTTTATACTTAACGAATCAATCCCGAAAACTAATCAGGGAAGCGCCTTAACACAGTGAACCTATAAACAAAATTTGAAGGAAAACGGATATTTCTATGAAGAGTTATCGCATTACGTACGTACATACATACATACAGAACCAGCTGGCAAACTCTCAGGGCTTGATAGCCAGTTTGATAGCTAAAAAATGGCAATTTTAGAACGTTTTTTGTTCTTGCACCCCTGGGGTTAGTGGCACCGACATAAAATATAGCCTATGTTGGAGCAGGGGTTGTCACCATCAATTTGCCACCATCACTTTTGAAATCCGTTCGGTAGTTCCAGAGATTACCCCCTACAAACAAACAAACAAACAATCTTTACTCCTTTATAATATTAGTATAGATTTGAAAAGATATCGGTATTTGTATGAAATAATTGTGAACTGCGTATGCGGCAACTACAGCAAAGATTTTTTCTCATGATTTAATAGTCAATACTATAGAGAAACTCATATAAAAAGACCTGTCAAATATCGTGGAACCTCAAACAGATACAGGCAATACAGTGAGCTAATTGATAAATTGGGAAGTAAATCCCATTATGGGATGCCCCTTAATTTTTGGACATTGGTGTACTCGCGTATAAGCCGACCCAAAAATTCGAGATGAATAACATGTCCTTCCGTTTGTGTACCAGTATTTGTTACAAGATTTCTATGAATTACTTAATGATAGAATACCTAACATTTTTCTGCAGTTAAATGAAGCTACGATTTCGATATTGAAAAACTGGTATCCAAACGTAAGAACATGTTACTTTTCTTGAATTTCAGAGTTGGCGTATACGTGAGTATGTACGGTAAATGTTAAGTTCTGCTCTGTGAAAAGGGCAAGAAATACCATATTTATCTTTTTCTGTATATTTGCAGAGTTTTTACAGTTTCAGGGAGAGTTACCAATATTTTCTTATAGAAAACTCGATATATGAAATCACGCGATTCCATAAGCCAAGTTTTTCTCTAAGTAAATACTGGTATTATTTTTAATCAAGGAAATTCCCTGATCTATAGAAACATCGGTTTAATATTTTTATTATTTTTAACTCAATCAAACGGATCGGTAAGGATATCATACGAACTGAATTTTTCCAACTGATTAAAAAATGCCCAGGCTAGGAATTTTGCCAAATTGAATTAAAATGCCAACGCCCTACTTAATGAACTACCTGGGCTCAGGTCCTGCAGTTGCTACCACTGCAGTTTGTATTTATTATTTTATTAGTGAAAAGTAATTTGTACTTAAAAAAAAAACTTACATTAAGTTTCTATTTGATTGCTATTATATGCCAATCTAATGTACAACTGTTTTAATACGTTGGCCACCCAGACTGAATTTTTATACTTTCTCGAAACCACCCAAATTACCACTTGCATATGATTTCCTACGATCAGAAACTTTTGCCTGCGAATTGTACACGCAGCGTTCTGAATTTTGTATATAATTGCTACCAGTGTTTCCAAAAAATAATCTTTGTTGTTGATTTCCGTTGCACAGAAATACATCTGCTAGATTGCTATTTAATAATAGTGGTAGCAAATATATAACAAATCAAGATACTGTGACTTACGCGTTTACCAAAATATGTTTGTGTAGTGTGCATTACCACTTCTTAAGTTTCTTCATATTTTTTTAATCACCTTGAAATTTTAATGTTGTTAAATTAGCTGTTTTGCCTTGTTCCTTTTTTTAACCTAATGTTACATTGGAAGAATATATATATATATTTTTTTCCGTAAGACATAGTTTTTGTTTGTTAAAGAGATTCAAATGAAATTTGTAATGATAATAATTTTTCCGTTATAATATATGCATAACTATAAACTTAATAAACAACTGTTGTCGTTAACTATAACAATAATGGTACTGATAAATTTGTACTTAGTGGAAGTGTAGTTATAACATTCAGATGTGTCTGGGAGGATTCCATGTAAGAAATATTAGTTTGAGAATTTTTTTAAATAAATAGTACTTTAGCTAAAACATTTACTTAGTTAAATTATATCACAACCGAGCTAAAATGGCGTAAGGCATTTTCAACCGCGCAAACCCTAAGAAATGTTTGTTTGAAAATAAGTGAACTAAACGTTCATAATTTAGTGCCAGACTCTGTATAAAGTGATTATGTATACAACGATTTATTTATGATATCGGAAAATTATACAGTACGAATAAAACTTTATGGAACTGTTCCATTTTCTACTCAAACTCAATCTGATTTTGATGGAAACCTTTGATTGTTATGCTTAATTAAATAATGATTTATATGTGCAATTATATAACGGTGCTGTACATGAAAAGTTAATTTAAATTAAAAAACAAATGTATAAAAAGCGGCAAAATCTATCATTGAGATAAAAAGTTATAAAAAGTTATAAAAATATAAATTTATGGCCCATGCTTACCTACCCGAGGGACTGTTACAAAGTAATCTCTCTCATAGAGAATTTTCAGTACAAAAATAAACCACTCTTCAATGGTTCAATTTATAACTACTTACAGTAGTGATATAATGGGGTTAAATTAGCATATAATATTTTAAGAAGATTTTATAATGTTCAGAATAAAATAATTTTCCCACTATACAATTATTTGATCACATGTATTAAGACATTTTTAGGGTGAAATATAGTAATCTCTTCCTGAATTTGAACAATATTAATACTAGCAAAGATACAATATGATAGGTATATTTAAGAAGGCTTTAAATGTGCCACTAAATGAAAGCCATTATAGTAAATTAAGCCTGAGCAGATGAATGGAAGAAATTTTGTAATTTCAAAATAGCGCCCTCTTACGACTGATTGTTATTTTTGCATGCTTGGAAAATATAAGGTAAAAGCAGAAAAATCACAAAGTAAAATGGGAAATATCAATCGAGACGGAAATGGTTTAATAGGTAAACCCTGAATTTAAAATGAATGCTTCTGTAAAGTCAGTGGAATGGGTGGAATCTATGAATCGCTAGTCTATTTTTTTCGACAAACTTCTGTCTTGAAAACTCGCCACAAGGAACGTGGTGCTCATGTATGTGAACAAAATTTTCATATGGTGCGCACGCAGCGTTTTGGTTTTGACTACAGGCCGCAGAAGATGAAAATGGCGCTATAGAGCGATAACAAATTTAACACGTACTGTTAACACTCTAAGTATGATCGCTCTGCACATTAAATATACCAACAATCGGTCGGTACCAAATGAAAATATTTTGATTCAATCCAGATATTTCAGGCTAAAAAATATAATGTAAGTCACGCAAACATGAGATAAATAAGGAAGTTAAAAAGTTCAGAACAAAAATTCCTGGTGTGAAATAAAAATACCATATAAGATTTGATATAAGAATTAACTCCTTAATTCTCGCGCCTGTGATATTCACGGGGTGTGTATTCTGCTTTTTTTAAAATTCAGATTGTTTGATTTCCACCAATTTTTTAAAATAGTAAAATTGGCTTTATTTTCGCATCATTTTATCATGCATTAAATAAGGTGAATATTTCTACTTCAAAAAAGTGGTGGCAATCAAACAATTTTAATTTAAAAAAAGTAGCCTACACAAAATATAGAGACGCTTAAGGGATTGAGACACATGTAAGTTTGGTTTGTGAAGAACTAAACGTAAAGATTATATATATATGTATGTGTACTTGCAATCTTGCAGTAGATCAATACTTTGCAATTATTTATCAGATCTGTTAACATTAGAATGAAAAAACATTTTAATACCGGAAAATATACATAGGAAAATTAGTACTCATTAGACATTTTTCACAATAATAGGTGATACTTTCTTGACTCTGCAGGTGCTTAAATATCATAATGCAGTCCTATGGATAGCATGGAGTTTAGGAACGGGTATTTTCGTTATCTATGGATAGCTTTGATGATAACAACGCATATTCGGCAATTCTCATTATTCATTCCTACAACCGTGTGTGCTATTCTACTTTTATGACTTGCTGATCAGAATGATGAGCAGTCACTTATAAGCCGCTCAGATTTCATTCATGTTCATAAAATAGGCAATGAAGATGAAGGTCCTCACTAAATTCTACACTTTTATTTTAAATTTCTTTTATACTGAATTAACACTTTTTATTATTGAAATTGGGTTTTATTTTTTGTTAAATATAAACGTTTGATAAAGGTGTAAATATGTTTTCTAATAAACAATGTTTCCTAAGAGGTACATTTTTCTATTACATTCAATTTAAATTACGTTAGAACCATCGTAATTTTTAACATACATGAAAACTTTCCGTTAGTTTTTCATTCCAAATAAACTCAGAAAATGTATTTAATAGTGTTTAGTGTATTTCTATGTGGTATACATAATAATTTTTTATTAAGTGAAATATAGGGTTCAAAATATTTTGATTTGACAAGGAAAAAATGATAAAATACAAGAATTTTAATAGATTAACTTTTTCAAAATATTTATGAAACGGCTCACGCTTTTTTAGACGGTATGGTTTATAACAGTCGCTTGTGCAACTATTTATTTGTCATACTATCTACCACAATTTACAAGCGAAAATCTTCGCAGTGAGTTTCTGGTTGTAATTTTCCACGGAAGTTCTTGTTTTTAAATATCAGTAGACGAGTAATAAAAATTATAGCCCACGTTTGCCAATTTGGACTTTTTAAAATTCAGAATTTCCAAATTCATACAACAAATTTCGAATAGTAATTTTTGCTTTAGTCAGTTACCGACATTTCGTGATTACATAAGGTACAAATACTTCTTTCGGAAATTCTGGTGTAAATTCGGAATTTCTGAATAAAAAAGAAGCAATCTGGCAACCGTGGCAATCGACTTTGATAACCTTTCACACACTATATTCATGTGACCCGTAGTAGTAGAAAAGCTTGATAATAAGTGAAAATCTCGAGATCTGTACGCGAGGAATTAAATCAGCAGCCTTTCTATAAACAATGTGCACACACTCCTTACCAGAAAACCACGCTATAATGTAATAATGAAAAAAATCTAAGTAAACAGCAATCGAAATAGAATTATGAAACGTGTTTTTTGACACATAAATCATTTGCCCTCGTCTCCTCGTTATCGAGATATAAAGTCATAAAATTTGCTAATTTATTTATTTAATTAAGTGAAAAAGTATTGGTTTTGATTTAGAAATTTTAATAAGCAAATTAATATGTAATACAAAACATATTTAGATATAGTAATATGAAAAAGAAAGAAGCCCGTAAAAAATGCTATTGTCAAATATGACATAGAACCATAACATTTTAGAAGCGTAGAAAATCGTGGCACCAAGAGAATTTCATGAACTTAAATCTAGTACAATGATCAACCTCCTCGAAAAATAAAATTGCAAGGGCGTTTCAAATGCACGTGGCCGAGTTTGCACTAACCAAGACTTGTAACAAGTATATCGAATAATTTCGGAGTATTTCGGCGTACAAAACTGGAAATATACAAATGACTGGAGTTTGATGATTTTGTTACTCTGAAAACGTTAACGACTCCTCCTTCAATCCTATCGACGTCCTCCTTCAGTCCTATCGACTCCTCTTTCCATCCTATTAAATTAATAAATTAGAAAATTTTAAGACTTTAAATCTCGATAGCGGGGAGACGAGAGCAAATGATTTATGCGTCGAAAAACATGTTTGATAATTCTCTTTTGATTGTTGCTTATTTAGATTTTTTTCATTGTTACACTAATGGCGTAGTTTCCTGGTTAGAATTTCCAAAGAGTCTAAAACCACTATTTGAGACTTAAAATTTCATATTCAGTATTTAAATAGCAGAGCGTGTCATCACCACATTTAATGGCAGATTTTGTAATATTTTTCTTGATTAATAAAGGAGAAATATTCTAGCAAAACTATACGCTCCCTGTGCATAACGCAAACATTTGTTTGATATAATGATATCTTACTAATGTTGCTGTTCTCAAATACCTTTTTGTGCCAACCGTATACTTAATTTTGGTGTGTGCATTTGTATAGTGAAGGACTAGATATAAAGACTTTGATCGTCAGTGTGTATATACAATATGTCAGAGCATATTTTAAGGAATTCTCACTGGGCGACAGTAGGTTTGATCTTTTGTCCCAAGCAAATATCTATAAATTTATCCCCCCACCTCCGATAACTGCAAACTAAATAATTAGAATATTGAATTCTATAATTCTGTTTTATTAAGTCTGTCTATTTGACTTCTTCTGTACCTGGTAAGTAAATAATGATGTATTCATTGAATCATGTAAACCCGTTCATTTATAGCTAGGTAGCATTAAAGGAAGTCTACATTAACAGTTCAGACTAATTGTTAACAATTGTTATGTTAGTATATAGATTCTGTTAACAATTGTTATGTTAGTATATAGATCAACCATAAAATTCAACCTACCAAATTTCTGTACTTAATTAAAAACTTATGTATGAAATTTATCATTAAAATTATGTTAAAATGCTCCTTACCTTTTACTGTTTCTACACTTGACTTTTGTACATAACAGTATTACATCTACCAATTTGGTATTTGGAGCCAGGAATAAATTCTCAAACTGAAAAGCAAATTTGACCTGAATCATTAAATATTTGTTTTTAATTTCCCGTAACTATAGTTTTAGACCCAAAGTGGAACTAATCAAAAAGATTTTCCTCTTGCATTTTATGAATATTAAATTTTTAAAAATGCCATGTTAAATTTTATAACATGTTTCCAAAATGCCAAATGAACAATAATTAAAGTGATTAAACATATTTAGCCTTTCAGAAATTACTGTATTTTGAAAAGAGTAGAACTAAACAAGAAAATCAATTTTACTCTTCATGTTTAAAAAAATTAAATTCTAATTGTAAAATATTTCCAAAGTACTACAGAAATATTTACAATAGTTTAAAATTTTTATACAAAATACTTTCTTATGGAAATCATGGAATTAAACAAAGGATTCGATTCGTTCTTTACATTTTAATGAGTTAAAATTTATTAAATTTTTATAATGGTTTTAAAATGTTACAATAATAATTAAAATCGTTACTATTTTTCTTACAAGTTATCAATTGCAAAGTTTTTTTTGACAAACTATCGTATTTGATAGACTTCTTTGTCTGGAAGCTTTCTCCTTCTTTCTTTGCTCTCTAGGAACCTTGCAACAGCAGGTCTTGGATCATAAAATGTTTCCAATTCCATTAAAAGCAATAAACATTCTTGAGTTTAATGCTTCTCTTAATAGTCCCGACTGTTTGTTAGATTTAAGCGTTGTATGTATGGACACAGTTCTTTCTGGCCCAGCGCTGTGAGGTGTTAAAGAAACATATGATAGTACCAATTTGTTAAACACTGAGTGGGGTTGAGATGCTTTAAATTAGTGATAGAGTCTTGCTGTTGATAAGGTCATATCAGATGGAGGAGGCAGTTTTTCATCCGCGTATAAAGCAACCACATCATTGGTAAAATCGGCACTTTTATCTTTACTAAAAAGGTTCTCAACATGAAGGTGGGCTGCACTAACAACCTCTGATGGTCTTCTTGCTTTTAAGAAAGCATCTATCCTGTTGGAGATGCTCATTTGATCCTCTTCCAATCTTTGAGAAACAAATTCTTTGCAAATGAATACAGTTTCTTTTCTCACTGCAGACCAACATTCCTTGGTAGAAACTAATGAGTTGAAAACTTTACGCCGGCGAGGATTTTCTTCAACATCCGAGTCACTTTTAGATTCCTTAGTACCTTCATTTATGTCCATCAACTGCTCTTCGTATCCACCAGGATAACACCCATCTTCGATAAGAGTCAAAGCATTCGTAAAAATTTTCTTTGACAATTCTATGTCAGGCAGTGCAATGAAAGAACGTTGACTTTTTTTCTGAAGTTTTTTAAAGTGCTGCAGCAGATCTAGCATTAGGCAAGTCATACGTTGTTGCTCACCATATTTCATCCATAATCGGAGGAACCCGCGAGCAGAAGCTTTTTCAGTTTTTGATGAGTCGCGTTGATGGCTCACAATTCTTTCCCAATGTTTTTGCATGAAAGGAAGATTGTGCCATACTGACTTAGCTAAGTTTTTTAAGTGTTCCACGAACCTCACTTCAAAATATGCAGGGAGACGAAAGGCAATTTGGTTTTCTACTTCAGCTATTTTTTGAAGTTCTTCAAAGCGTATCGCAGAGGCCTAATAAAATGTTGCTACAGATTTTATATTGGATTTCCAATGCTGAACTTCAATAACTGATGATTCCAAATCAGACATAGCTAACAAGGAAGGTCTCCTTAAAGCGCATACTCAGAAACTTTTGAAAAAAATGCTAATGAAGCTACTCATGTATGTAATAAAGGATCAGTTAAATTTAGCTGCGGAATCCCAGTAGAAATTCTGCAAAAAAATAAAAACTTTCGAGTATTTGGCTGAAAAAGCCGCGATTTGGCTTAGCAACATTTTTTCCTCGCCAAACGCAAATAATCGTTTGCAGCTCGAAACAATTTAAATATTGTTTTAAATCGTATAATACGATCGTTAAATTTTCTTTATAGATACATATAAATGTGTACACAAAATTGTAGCTATAAAAATTTATTTATTATGTAAGTTAAACTTACATAAACAAGTTCAGCAAGAAAAAGGTTTTCCTTAAACATTATTTGTCATAACAGCATTTTTTTTTATTTCATTCCGTCGCCAACCAGTGATAAATTGCCAAATAAACACAATTTTCATAAATTTTTTACGGACGTTATATCGAGGTTCCGCAGAAAATTTTTTTAGACGTATATACCCTCATGAGACGAACATTCTGTAATTTTTTCACAATTTTCTGAGTATGCGCTTATGGAGACCTTCCTTGTAAGTTGGACCTGTGAGCATAATCATAACCAGACCAAACGCATAGCAAGTCTCTGCCCAAGTCTTGTTTCATACGAACCCATAGGCCGCTGTTTTTGCATGTATTTGCACTTTCCCCCATCAGTAGTTAAGCCTGTTAACTTATTTTTGGCGACACTCTCAATACCCAAGTTCTCAAATACGATTTTGACAGAATCCATGAGGCTTTCTGCTCCTCGCGTAATCGATTTATATTCTCCTAGAAAAACTGATTTCATTTCTTATTCTTCTGTAGTAAATCGTGCTGTAACAAATTTATTATCAACTCCATATTTATCAACGGAACCCTCTACCTGGATAGAAAAACAATCAGCATTTTGTAACTGCGTGACTGTATTTTCTTTTACTAGGTCACCAACGATATCAAGCATCTCGCGATACATTACTGGATTTCTATACTGAAACAGTGCTGGAGATGGATTAAAAGAAGAAAACTCACACTCTAAACCATTGTCCATGTAAGAGGCAATTTGTGAGTCAATGTGAATTTTCGTTAAAGACAGCGAAGGCCAAGAATGAGCAGAGAGAGTCAACTGTCGGCTATCATTATAAATATCCAGTGCAAGCTCTATTAGCAATTTTATTTTTTCTGCATTGTGCGATTTCAGAGTTTTTATCCAAGGATGCTGATCAGATTGTGCCATCCATTTTTTTCTCCATTTTATCAAGGTTCACAGCTGCTTTGTGAGCTTCACTGTTTAAGTGATCGATGATCCTTTCTAACTCCTTTTTGCCGTCACATCGCACACAATCAGCGAAGGGTAAAATGCCATCTTTTGAGCTTCTTGAATGTGTTTAAAGCAAATTACACATTTTATCCCGGAGCGCTTGTTTCCTAGTTTTATTTTTTCAAAACAATCGTAAGTTTTTAACAGCCACGATAAATCTATCTTGCTACCCTTATACCATTTCGAACATTTTTCTTTTTGTTGGAATTTTTCGGTTGAACAAGGCGTTTCAAGTAGATGGTTTTCATTTTCCTTAACACTTTTTGTATGGGAAACACCATTGTTAGGATGATGATTTTCAAGGGTAATTTTAGATTCTTAATTTTTTATTTCTGTATTGCTACTGCAACCTGTTTTGCTATAGTCATTTAAGATATTTCTCAGTTTTACAGTTTCATTTCAGTTTTACAGTTTCATCGTCAAACGAAGGTAGTATGCTAATTTTTGCTTGAGCATTTTTTTCTGGGGGGGGGAGGGGTCGCAATTCTTTTTCGTTGCGAGTCGTCGGTTGGATTTTTACTCTTTTGGTTCGGGTTCACCCGATTTTTCCAAAAAGTCCTGAATATTTTTCAAATGAAAAAATTATATATTTGATACTAGCGAATTAATTTGTTCATTTTTATACGAAAAAAATATAATTAATATTAGAGATGTAATTGTAGACTACTTATTCATAAATGTATTATGGATTAATTTTCTCTCACTTCGCGTCCGGGTTTGAATATTTTGGGTTGACTTGTTCGGGCTCAGGCTGACGATTTTTTTAAATTATCATTTATTTACTTATTTGTTTGTCGGGTTGTAACCGAAAATATTTTAGGAATCATTATTTTTTAATGTTACATATATCTATTTTTATATATATACCTATATATATATATATATATATATATATATATACATATATATATATATATATAGGATTTTGAAAGCTGCATTATTTTATTAAAATGTGTCTAGGTCAATCGCTACGAGAATTTGAAAAACGTGAAGTTTCAATTTTGAAGATGAAAAATAATAATTTGTATACACTGCTGAAGACAGCGGGGCCCCATCTCTAGATTAGTCTTGAGGCCATGACGCAGTGGCAGAGTTGCCAAGTCTCCGAATATTTGAACACCAGTAATTTTTTAGAGCAGATGTTGTTCTTTTAAATTGCAAAATGCTCCGATTAAAGAAAACAACATTTTCTGTACTAAATTACTGGTAACCAAAAAGCTAGAGACTTGGCAGGTCTGCAGTGGATGAAGGTGGGTGGATAGATTCAGTGGTGGGATTCAGCTGGTTCGTACCAGTTGTTAATTTGTGTGGCATTCGACGAACTGGTTGTTAAAATACTTCAAATGCGAAAATCGTATTTACATTAATTTACTTTTTTTTAATGTGCATCTGCACAACAGCATTTTAAAAATATAACACTATGATATTTTCTAAATTGTTTCATTTAATAAAATAATGTTTAATTTCAAAAAAAAAATCTTCAATTCTGTGAGAATCCAATTTAACATTGAAATCTCGAAGATTTGAAGAATTTGGAGATCTAAATCGGCCGCCTAGGATAATTCTCTGGTTATATAGTATGCTTATTCAACATTTCTTACATTTCTGCTATTCTTGCATCATCGTTATTCTATTATCATATTTTGATTCATTTTCTGATAGAAATTTTGATCAGGATTTCATGATTGCCTAATATTTATTAATCAAATTACGTCCTTATAGGAAAACATGTTTCAGGATTTTTTTCCCCATTATACTTAAAGATCAAAGTTCATGTTGTTATTTTAATGTAAAGTGTTTCATAATCTATGTGGTATGCTTCATTTTCCCTTATTGTTAATGCATCAAAAATCATTCGTGAAGCGAACCGGCTGTTATATTATTTAAATCCCATCACTGGATGGATTGTCGGAAAATAAATCTTTCAAGCAGAAACACAAAGGTCACAACAACGACATGTTTCCCATAGGCCATAGGTCACACGGCACTTCCTGCCATCCTAGTCTGCATCGTATTGTATTGTACTGTCTCTGTCTATACTCAGTATCTGCTATAACGACTGTCGCCAGTCATATTATCCGAAGCACGAAGATAGTTTTTGTTATTCAAAAATGTTTTATTTCAAAAATTGCCGGCACTATTCCCTGTCACTGGGCGACAATAATTTCACACTGGGCGACATTACTGTCGCCTATTTTCTATGTTATTTTATGCCCTGCAATATGTAATATGTATGTGCTCCCGTTTAGCGATGCTACCTTGGAGTAAATCAATGATTTGCAATTAACATATCTATTAACATTAGAATGAAAAAACATTAAAAGATATGTAGAAAAAATAGTACTCATTTAGACCATTAGACAGTGTGGAGAATATTGTAATTTCAATAGTCCAATGCTTAAAAGACAATGAAGTCTACGGATATAATTATTGTGAACGCAATTTCGAGTAATCATTAGTTAAATAGATCGTTGGACTAGGTGTGCTTTTTTACCACTCCTTGATTAGAAAAGTACGTTCATGTTGTCATGAATGTTCAGCAAAACATTCATGTTGGTAACGTATGCACTGAAGATGAAGGTAAACGCTAAATTCCTCCCCCTTAATTTTAAATTTATTTTATAATTAATTAAAACTATTTATTATTAAGATTTCGCTATTTTTCTAAAAATAATCGTTTGATTAAGGTTTTTAATATATTTGATAATAAATAATGTTTTTGAATGGGTGCATTTTTCGATTACATGCACTTTTAATTACGCAAATCACATTAATTGTAATCACATTAACCATTGTAATAATTAACATACTCGCCAACCTTCAATTAGTTTTTCACCCAAATAAACTTATAAAATGTATTTAATAAAACATATTGTGTTTGCATGTGGTACATAATTAATATTATTATTAAGTGAAATGTATGTTTCAAAATTTTTATTTGATTAAAATAAATTAATTTTAGCACGTTAGCAGATATACATATTCTAGTATATTAAAATTCTGTAACATCGTTGTATCACAGCATCATTATTTGAGATTTATGGTGCATCACGATGTAGGTACAACACACGTCCTTAATATATGTATATTAGAGTTCTGGGGATCAGTTCATTCTCAAAATTACAATTAATTTAATTCTCAATTTAATTACGTGGAGAATTAATGGCAAGCTTAGATTAAGTAAGATATGTATTTAAGAATATCTTCTGAATGCAATTAAATTTCTTAACCCTTCTTTGCATGAGTTTTTCTTTTACAATTGTGTTTTTTTATACATATATTAAATATTAGACTGTTAATATCAGAGACTGTTAATGTGTTAATATCAGAAATTTTAAGATAGATTTTTAACTTTGTTCAGCAACGTAGTTCACGGGAAATTTACTGCATTAATATTTCTATATAAATATAGTGGTGGTGAAGAAGTTGATTTATTTATTAAAAGTTAAATAAACAGTGATGGAAATTTACATCACTATGCAATTAAGGGTTAATCACAGAAGGGTCGGACAGGGTAAGAGAAAAGTTTGCAGACCTTGGATATTCAGAAGGTGCAAAGAACTCACAAAATTTCAGTTGCTTCAGTAGTAGGACTTTACAAGGATTAAAACTTTCGTAACGTACAAAGTATGAAAATAGTTTGGTATTATATGACTGAGTCTGTATAAAAGACTTCACAAGAATCACATAACTTGTGAGTCACTGACGCCTACGTCACCCTTGACTTAAAGTGCTTGTTAGAGCAGAGTTGCCATATTACCCTTCTTTTGTATTCAGAAATTCCAAATTCATAGCAAAATTTTCGAAAAATATATTTTATTTATTGTAATCTCGACATGCCTCTCATTAAATAAAGCAAAAAAAATAGTGTTGTAAATTTCTGGTATGAATTCGTTATTTCTCAATAAATAAGGAGTCCAAACCGCTCTGTTAGATGGCCACTAATGGTGTAAACGTAACGGCTCCGTAATTTTACGCTGACCACAACGTGGCCGTATAACAATTGGCCGTAAATACGTAAAGTCGCCCACAATCATGTCACTGATGGCCATCGGAACTGGAAGATAGCATAAATCTGGCCACATCATGTATCAATAATGTGGCAGGTATTGTATATAAAAAATAGCATATACAATATGTATATGCTATAAATGTATAAAAAATAGCTACAGCTATGCCACTCGTGGTCAGCATGAATGAACGCTTGCCACAATCATGCCACTAATGTTTCTCAAACGTAAATTTAGCCCAAATCTGACCACAATTATGCCTGTAATGCCTATCATAAATGTAAACTGACTTAACCGAAGTGTTTACACTGATGGTTATCAATAATGAATGCTAGCCTCATTCATGGCAGTAATATTTATCAGGAATGAAAGCTAGCCCAAAGCAGCCCAGAATGAATTATACTAATTTCAATCCATCAAATAATAAAACATGAGTCGATAGGGCACATTTGTATTTCCGGCAGGACAAATGTCTTTCTTTTTGTTCTAAGATATTTTTATATAATCCGCTATAATACGTATATAGGTTTAAAACTACATTAAATTTATTTGCAACAGAAATTTCAATAACAAGTCATGTGGCATTAAAAAAATCCAGAAATTAGTTGAACAGAGATTAGGTTGTTGTAGAGTGAAAGATACCAACGAAAGAACTTATACTGTTTTAGTTTTTTTCCATATCTAGAAAGGAAAAAACGGAACCCTTATAGAATCACTTTGTTGTCCGTCTTTCTGTGAAGACCGTTTTGTTTTCAGGAACGACTGAAATATCTAGTTGAAATTAGTACCTAATAATAAGTTCCACCGCCCTATTGTTTTGTACAACTTTCGGCCTTCTACTCAAAATTACGGCTTTAAAAAGCGTTATGACAACATTTACGGTACTGTGCAATAAATGAACGGGAATTTTAAGGTGCGAGACAAACTCGCACTTGTCCTGTTTATTCTCAAGAAGTAGAGTACTTTGATATATCAGTGTAGAGACGGATGTCCATGATGCATGCTCGGGTTTGCAGTTTTTTCTCAAAGTATGTAAACCCCCATTACAGAACTTCGTGACATAAGCTTGGAGAAGTTTTAGGTAAGTAAAAAAGAAAACATTAAGTTGGCGGTAATAATAGGTTCGCCAAGTCTTGTTTTAAGCAATTTCCTCTCCACGAATCAAATTGAATATGGCCTGTAATTAAAAGGTTAAAGAACGGGTTATAAAACGATATATTTTCGTTATTGGAGCCCTTTTAACTGAAATATGTAATAAAATTACAAAAAATGTCCAGATATGAAAAAAAAAAGATGCCGATGCACTCTCTTTAATAAGTTAATCTTCCAACTTACTTTAGATTTTCACTCTATAAACTTATACAGACATGAATATTATATGGTCAACTATAAATGAGTATTGTTAACTTATTTTATGCAAAAAAAAATATTTTTATAACACATCTGAGCGAAAATATACGGCCTTGTAATTCCGGAAAACTAATAATCTTCCTTTCTAAAAGCAGTGAAAAATATACCGTAATTTCCGGTGTATAAGCCGCTGGTAAATTAAGTCTGTTTCAAACCAGAATTATTTTGATAGAAATAAATCCAAATAAGTTCCATGATGTATTACTACAGCTAAACCACTTACTTCATGTTTTAATCGACTCTATCTTTAGTCTCTATCGCTTCTTCTCTTATTTCAAATTTCTTCACCCATTTTTAAATTTATCTTTTTATTTGCTTTATGTAATCTTAAATTTTTCTCTTAATTGCTATAAGCAATCTTTACTTATTTTAATTGCTATAAGCAATTTTTTACCTTCCCCCAACGGCTCACTTTGAAATGACATTCAACTCACACTCGACTGGGCGTAAAGTTGCTGCAACTAGGAAGCCCCTGAACCGGCATCAACTGTTCCGGACTGTTCCGGACGTTACGCTTTATTAAAAACAATTTCTGTTCCGAAACCGATTTATTTGAACCGCGGCTTATACACCCGAAATTACGGTAAACATAAATAAAAATTATGTATTTCTAAAAATGTGATTCATTTTGTAATAATATAGATAAATTACTTTGATATAATAATTATATTATAAATCTGATTGTGTGCAAATGTTAGGCTGAAGCCAGCATAGAAAGGGGGAATTTAATGATCATGTATCTTTGCATACATGTTGATTATAACCCGCAAATGAGCGTAGGCTTGTTTTTGTTTATTTTATTCAAATATTTTTCTCTATAATTCAAAATTTCATTATTTTCATAGAGAATAAAGGGACATTTTTTCGTGCAATATTTTAGAATAATTAAATTTACTTTACCGTTGCTAATACTTCATCAATGCCAAAACTAAATCAAAATCTGGAATAATAATTTTTACTTAACAATTTATTTTCAAATGAAAAATTTCCACTTTAAAAATGAAAATGAAATTAATTATTTAAGAAACAGAATATGAAATTACGTCATATTAGAAATAAAACTTGAGTTTTCAAATATTTGATAATAATACAAGGTGCATAAATACGAGTAAGTATGGAAGCAAGCGAATATGATGTCATATATCGAAAATAAAACATTTGCTTTGATGTTGAAATAAAATGATTTTGGATTATCAAATTATTTGCGATTAATTTCTCTATTTTTGTTCTTTTTCTATTTCACATGAAATGAATTATTTTAAATGTATGTGTTGTAAATTAAAGTTCTGTGTTTTAAATGAAATGAGTGAAAGATTTATATTTTAATACGAATTCAATACGAATGATGGTGATAGGAATAATACTTGGCGGTTTATCGTCTGCACATGGCTAACATAAAGGTACCATATTTTAAATTTAAATTTAAAAAAAAACTTTGAAAAGATATTGGACGGCAAATGTCAATAATATGCACTGCAAAATTATCCGTATAGAAAATCAGAAAATCTTAATAAAAATAACTTTATTTTTTAAAAGAAAGTTCCATTTTTTTCATAAAAGCTAAAGATTTAATATGATTGCGTCGAAGTAATAGCATTTTTCCTCTATCATTTTCCCACAATCAAAACACATTTGTAAATGGTCGTTTCGAACCGGAATTTAATTTTACATTTCTTTTAGCTTTAAAATAGTAAAAACTTTGTTGTCATTTTTAAAAATAGTTTTTTTAAGTTCTGTTTCATAATAGATTTTTGTAAAGTCTTGTAGGTTGAGAAAAATGGCATAGATTTTAAAGCAATGTTTAAGTAAAAATACAATATTTTTAAAAACTTAAAAAACAACAATGTTATCGAAACGAAAATCAATTTTACCGACAAATTCGCGTAATACAAAAGCAAAGAAGAAATCAAAAAGTAATGAAACTTTTCTTCCAGCCGAATTATGTAAATTTGAACAAGCCGATCGTGCCGATTCATAATATTATAAACGTGAAAGCACGTTGTATATAGTAGAAAAGGTTTTCACATATAGGTAGAAAATTTCCGAGAATAGGAAGGTTAGGGATCTGTAATCGTGTCCATAGCCAATTTGCTTTATTTTATCAAGTGAAATTTTGAGCAAAATTAAATACATTGTTGTAATCAGATTTGTTTTTGCGCGGTAAACACTTAACCCTTTCCGGCACAGACAAAGTCTGTTCGTAAATTGAGAAATTACTGACTGACACCGGAATTTACAAACGACTTTTTTAGAAAATATGGACTCCTTATTTTAAGCTTTCATTATAGAAACAAAATTTGATTAAAATATTCTTGGTGCCGTATGCAAGTTTGGAATTAAAATTAGGTGTGCCCGGAGTGGAACCACTGTGCCGGAAACGGTTAATGGTATTTTAAATGATCATTTCCTCGCTCACCTTTGATGCCAACTATGACTGTAAAACATATTAAAAAATATCAGACGATAATTTTATAATTTTCTTATTACTTCATGATATAAATAGACATCCTGGTTCATCCTTTAAACCTGAATTAATCATACCATTGTCGTCCAGTTTATAATCTTAATCCTAACCCTAATCGTATCCTATCCTAATCCTAACAATAACTTTAAACAATATTCTTTGAAACGAATATGTAAATTTAATCAATATCCGTAAATGGAATGAATGGAAAATAGAATAAATAGGAATGGCAAAATAAAATAACAAGAAAGTACATTTATTCGACACCTAAACCTAGAAAAAGCATAAAAAATTTCAAGCGCACGAAGTAAATTAAAATAATCCTATATATACTAACAAAAATATGTACATTTAGATCATCAGATTGGTGTTGTCGGTATTTATTTGTTTAGAGTGTCCTTGACGCGATAGAAAAAATATCGAGGTTACATTGGGCATAATTTAAAGTACTTTCTAGCAAGCTTTATTTACATTTTAGAATCGCATCAGATTGTTATATCTATATGAAATATCTATCAATGTATAACATCCACAAGCAGTTTGTTCATTATTTACACCACTTAGCGACAAGCACTTATATAATACTAATTTTAGACTATTTAATACCTACATAAACAAGACATAAAATAATAATGTAGTAAGAAATATATAACACACGTCTATACAAATAAACAATTTAATAATGCCCATTTAGAAATGAATACATATACAAATTTCACACCAAATACCACCTAAAATGTATTGTTGTATAGAAGAATTCTCTCAGTGTTATTTTTCGTTTTACGAAGAGGGATTCGTCGATTTTCACGATTTTACTGGGCCCTTCTTTTTTCATAAGTCGCAGTTTCATTTTCGCGATTGTATATATTATTTGGCATGAAATTTCACTTTTTTAAGACTAGGTTATGTTAAGGCCCCTATAGCAAAGAAATACCGTATTGTCTCCTATAAAATGTGATAAAGATTTGGTTAACTATATATGTTTTAATTATCGAAAGAAATGCTTTGCTAAATTAATGCATTTATTCTTTTTTTTTAATGTTACGTGAACGAAGTCACGGGTAATAGCTAGTATTTTACACATTTGGAGAAGAGAAAAAACAGTTTATATTTGTAATCTATTAGAAAAAAATATTTAGCAATTTTAATTTCTTATCAAAATAAATATTATAATTTTTATTCATTCAATTCTATATATATTTTTTGAACTAGTATGCAATACATAATCATACTATTAGATTTTATTATTCCGTTGATAGGGATTTGTGTGTAGCAAAATGTGTCGATATATATCCAAATTTATTTTCTTAGCATGGCATTTTAAAGTGAGATTTAAGTTTGACGCTTCTGCGTCAAAAACGTCAAATTTTTATTATGTTAATCTTTAAAATAATTAAACGCTACAAATTAAAAGTTCTTTTAGAGATACGCGCTGAGAAAAGAATAAAGATGTATCTTTTTTCCCTCACAATCTTTTTTTTTTTTTTTCAAGAATCTGCGTTAAATTCCATCTAAAAAAGTTTAAATGTCTCAGATTTACGGGATATATACATTATAACAGGTTTAAATAATGGTAAAGGGGGAAAATACCATTGTTCTTTTCCTATTACAATAAAAAGCAGCACGTTGTAAATCCTTTTATACTTGTAAACTTAAGATATTTAGCAAAGGAGCATAGTTTTAGTTTCTTTTAAATTTTCTAAAGCAATGAAATTAATTTACATGATAAAAACACCCGCAAAATGAATGAAATATTTTTCTTTGTTCATTAAATACAGTACAAATTACGTGAAAAATAAACTACAAAAAAAAAGTTTTTAGATTATTATAAAAAATAACACTCCCTTTGTCAATCACTGAAGACTTGTCGAAACGGCTTTGTCGATTCTGTTATCGATTAAATTTTGAATAATATTTAACAGAAAATAAAATTAACTTAAACTGAAATTTTGGTAATTATAGCTTTCTCACTATCTGCAATTGGAACAGAACGTTCACCATACCCACTTTCAAGTTATTTTAACCCCTTGAAGGGCGCCGGTATATTATATATACAGTAATTTTTGATATGATACCTGGTGCAAAATGATAGAGATGTAAATAAAGCAACATTAAACAAATTAGAACTTAAATTTTCTATAGTATACTAGTTTTGGTAGCATTTAGCGTACCGTCTTCAATGCTAAGAATGATGGAAACTTGCTCATATATATAGGAAAAGATGCGGATTCAACCGAAAGTTTTAATGACCAATAGGCAAATAGGAGATAACGGGTTGCAGCCAATGGGAAATTTCCTATTGGCTGTAACCCGTTATCACATGGTACGCTAAATGCTACCGAAACTAATGTGCTATAGAAAATTTAAGTTTTGGTGATTTTAACGTTGTTTTTATTTACATCTATAGTATATATACCACTTAATTTTAATCCCAAAATGCCACAGTGCCATCAGAATTTTAGAATCAAATTTTGAACATGAAGGAAACCTTTCACTTATTTTAAAATAACTTCGTTCGTGAATCTTGGTGTCAATCAATCATTTCAATATTTTAGCTCCAAGAGTACGCTCACCCTGAAGGGGTTAAAGATTAATTTCATAGCCGATTTCAGATTAGTTTAAATTCAACAAAGCTTCATAACTTTATAATAGTGTAATTTATATGTAATACAACAGATAATGTTACTTGTTATTTCACATGGAAATATGTACATTGCATATAGTTTTAGGTAACTTGAACTACATATTAGTATCTAAAGATAATTAGCCAAATGGTAGCCGTTGTCCGATTATATATTACGCATCATAGGCACCGAATGCACGCGGGCGAAAAAAGGTAATCAGACATATTTAAACCACTAATTTTAAAACGTTTTTTGTCCTAATTAAACACCGTGATTTAGTAAGACAAAAATAACATATTAAAATTAGTGGTGGAAGTTTGCCCAGGTACCTCCTCTTTAAATCGGCTCCTGTGTAAGGCACATACCGGGTGTCCCAAAAATGACTAATGGATTATAAAATTCAATAACTTGCAAACGATGACAGATATTTTTAAAAAATCTTGCAGAAGGGTTATGTATGATGTCAGGAGATTTTTTACTGTGATTCTTGATTTTAGTTCGAATTTCAAACAATAGATGGCGCTGACAGCGATTGGCGTTCAGTCGAGGCCGAATATGACGCCACTCAGCATTGATGCACAGCCCCCTGAATGCTAGATGGCGGCTGTCGCAGGCGGATTTTTTTTCACCGTTTGTACGGTCCCTCGAGCTTCAAAGCAACAATATCTAAAAGTTTTCTTTGATTTATTTGATCTCAGAAAAACTGGGCGAAGAAAACTTTTAGAAATTATTGGTGTTGAAGTTCGAGGGAGTGTTCTATCGCTGAAAAAAAATCTGCCAGTGACAGTCTCCATCTAGTATTCAGGCGGTGGTGCATCAATGCCAATCACTGTCAGCGCCACCTATTGCTTGAAATGCGAACTAAAATCAAGAATCACAGTAAAAAAACTCTGGACATCATACATAACACTCCTGCAAGAATTTTTTTTTAATATCTGTCACCGTTTGCAAGTTATTGAATTTTTAAATCCATCAGTCATTTTTGGGACACCCGTTATCTACAAAACTCAATTTTCACAATTTCTGCCCGTTATTATTAAGCATTAGATATCGGAATCAATTTCTCATAATTAAATGATAGAATTTTCCGGTACAAATTGATTTTTCCTACCGGCACATAATTTCCGGACAACCCAATACATATAATGGTGCTTGTGTCTGTACATTTAGAATCTACATGTCTTCACATATAAAAATGCCTAATTATCGTATTCCGGAAAATTAAGTTACTGTTAGTTCGAAAGTGTTTTCGTGAAAGGCTGCCTTCGTTTAACACTCTAATTCCTATATGCAAATTTACTAATGAAATATTTATTAATCTCCTCAAAGTTATGGTAATTAAACGAGATTTAGAAATTATAGCGGTATGAATTTATTTACCGAGAGAAGTTAAGTCTTTATCTACCTATCTCATCATATATCACTTTACTTAAAAGGAAATTAATCAGATGAGTTCTTTAAAAAAAAAGACTGAAAGTTAAGAATTGTTCTGATTATGAAGAACAATGAAATTACGATTAGCTAGCTCTTGAGTATAACGAGCATTGTCTCAAACTTTTCATTCATGAGAATGTTTAGGGTAAAAATGTTCTAGAGAAGAATCTGACTTTAACGTGAACATCTTGTTTGATATAATTAGAGCTTTCATTTGTAAGACTTTTAAATCTCCATTTAAGAATTTTTAAAAAAGTCTAAGTTTCTTGTTTGATATTAGAAGGTAACTCATTTAATTTTGATTATCAAAATTTACAGCTTTATGTTATATCACCATTCTTTGTTTCTTGTTTTGTATAATTTAAACTGGAATATTTGTGAATCAATATTTCTCGTATTACAATTTTATTACCGACTCCCAACACACACACACACACACACACAGGTTGGCAAGACGTGTAAACTCAGGACTTTGTGTATACACCTCCAATTGGGAACTTAAAAAATAACAGACTTAAAAGTTTATTTTCGGTGAACAACCATTACTTATACTCCATTAAACCTGAATCAACTTTGATTTTTGTTAAAATTTCAAAATTTCGCAATATGTACGAGGGTCAGTCGGAAAATAAGTTTCCCCTGGCGACTGTGGACGGAGGTGTGTATGAAAGATAAAAAAAGTAATGAGACATTAAAGATAAAACATAACTTTATTTTTCCTCATAAGTACCAAGTACATTGAGACATTTGTCATACCGCTTTATAAGCTTCAAAAAGCCCTCCATGAAAAAATCAGCGCTTTGCATACGGACGAAGCGTTGAATGGCTATATGCGAAAGACGACACAGCAGATGAAAGCGAACGTGTAAGACATCGATACCATTGGGTAGAGGTCGACCGCCATCAAGCAGATGGCGCTGTTGCAGTGCCTGCGCAGATGGCGCTGTGGACTGCAAACAGCGCCATTAAAATAATATGTTTCTAAATTAATATATTAGATTTTTATAGAAAAAAGTTTTGTTATAGCCACAACATTACATATACTTTTTTAATTACTACATAACTGTCATGAATATAATAAAAAAAAAATTATAAAAATTATTTAAAAATGAGAAAATATCTACACATTAAATGAAAAAGAAATGACAAAAATGTGTATTAAAATTACTATTTTGTACCATAAAAATGTTTTGTTTCTAATTACGGGAATAATATATATATATATATATATATATAACTTTTGAAAGGTCAAAAGTAAGGACGCATAAGTTGGTGTTTATTTAGTTTGTTTATATTTATTTACTAGACTAACTTAACAAAACTTTTGTAATGTTTAAGTGGATTGGAAACTATACACTGTAACTCTCTTATTTATCCACCCTTAAAAACTATAATATATTAAAGACGTAAATTAAAGTAATTGAGTCAGCAGCATTATTAATTACTCGAGGTGGACTTTAAACATTTTTTATTTACATTTAAATCACAATCACAAGATCGAACATAACACACGTAACATACGTAACAGATACATTTTACATTCTACAGTAAACAAACTTTTACCGGTAGGTGACGTAGAAATTCGCTGTGATGCTGCCATCTATTAATTATATTAATAACTAAACACCATAAGTCTCCCCTCCTTAATTGGGAAACTTCGTGGGAGCTTTTCTTTTCCTGGTGGATCTTCTAGGTACCTGTAGGGAAGAAGAAGAGTTAGTATTTAAAGTATCTGTAACATCATCAATAGAAGTATTAGGCACCATGGTTTTTGGAGCTGAAGGTATCACTTTAGAGTCTACTGGAGCAGGACTTGAAGAATTTGGGAGGACAAAGTCATCTGGTTTAGGATTTGGAGCAGGTGGGACAACAGACTCGTCTGGTTGAGGATTTGGAGCAGATGGGACAACAGGGTCAGCTGGTCGAAGATCTGGGACACTAGGAGGCATTAGCTGAGTATTACGTTGATTAACAACTGCATTATCACTTTTGTGACTTTCTGTATCACTCTCTTCAGAATTTGAATCATTAGTTAAATGTATCTTCGAACCGACATTAGTTATCTGATCAACATGCCTTTTCCAAATATTCGAACCAACTTGAATTCTATAATGCAACTTGCCCTCTCTTGCAACAATGCGACCAATTTTCCACTTGGTTTCAGGAGTATAATTTCTTACAGCCACTTTCTGGCTAATTTGAAATTCTTTTACTTTAGAATTGGCCTTTCTTGCATTTTGTTTATCATGCACAAAATTTGTAACATTTGGAATTATCATATCTATTTTCGTTCTAATATTTCGCTTTAGAAATAGAGATGCAGGACTTTCCCCCGTAGTAACATGAGGCATCTTTCTATATTGTAAAAGAAAGTTATTTATTTTCATCTGTAAAGTACCAGCTTCAGAAGATAAGGCTTTTAACCCTCGTTTGAGAATTTGTACATATCTCTCTGTCTGACCATTTGTAGCTGGATGGTATGGAGTACTCTAAACCTATGTTTAACCCCATGATTCTTCAAGAATGTCTCAAATTCTTCAGAAGTAAATTGTTTTGCATTATCAGATACCAGAGATATAGGATACCCGTATCTGGCAAAAGAAGAAAAGACAAGTAATTGTATGTTCTGACGTTGTATTAGGAACAATAAAAACTTCAGGCCATTTGCTATGAGCATCAACCATATGTAAAAGCATTTTACCCATCACAGGACCAAAATAATCTATGTGAATTCTTTGCCATGGAGCTGTAGGCCATTCCCAATGATGAGTATCCACCTTAGGAGGATTATTTTTTTAATTGACACAAGTAGTGCAATTCCGTGCAAGATCTTCAATATCTTGGTCAATTCCTGGCCACCAAACAAAACTGCGAGCTAAGGACTTCATTTTCACTATACCGAAATGTCCGAAGTGCAAATCATGTAAAATTTGTTTGCGGTGAACTCTTGGGATAATTACTCTGCATCCTTTTAAAATACAACTATGTTGAAGAGTAAATTCTTCTTGTTTGCCACCAAAAAGTAAATTTTTAGGAATTGGAGAACCAGAAATTAGATGATGAAAAAGTTGACGTAATAAAGGATCAGATTTTGTAGCTACAACAATTGATTTGGCGTTTAAAGGCAACGTAGGAATTTGGTTAATTTGAAAAAATTCAGATTCATCAATTACATTACTTGAATTTAATTGTGGGGGTAAATCTTCACTACGTAATGGAAGTCGTGAAAGAGCATCGACATTTCCATGTTCGGATGTTTTCTTATAGCGAATATCATATTTAAACGCTTGTATGTATAATGCATATCTTTGCATCCGAGCAGCTGAAAGAACAGGAATACTTTTATTTGGAGACGAGTGGTTTACTATCTGTAAATAAAGTAAACCTATTACCATATAAATATTGAAAAAATTTCTTTACTCCAAAGATAATAGCTAGTGCTTCCTTATCCACCTGGCTATACTTTTTTCTGCATTAGTAAGCGTTCTGGACACAAAACCAATTGGTTTTTCCACGTTATCTGGCATCACATGCGAAAGAACTGCAGAGATACCATATGGAGAAGCATCTGTTGCTAACACTAAAGGCAATTTAGGGTTGAAATGTGTAAGAACTCTTTCTGAAATAATTTCATTTTTTATATTTTTAAATGCTTGTTCACAAACAGGAGACCATATAAATTTTCTTTTTAAGCAAATTGCTTTAAAGGATGAGCAATTATAGATAAATTTGGTACAAATTTAGAATAATATGTGACTAAGCCTAAAAAAGCTTTAACTTGTGACACATTAATTGGTTAAGGAGCATTCACAATAGCCTCAATTTTATCTCGCGTTTTATGAATACCTTGCTTATCAATTTTATAACCACAATATGTAATATGGTCAGCCAGAAAAATTGATTTATCTTTATTAATCCTAATATTATATTCACGTAACCTTTCTAAGACTTGTTTTAGCCTTGTTAAATGAATTTCATCTGTTTCCCCTGTAACATCAATATCATCAATGAACACAGTGACACCATCGATACCACTTAATATTTGTTCAATAGATCTTTGCCAAATTGCTGGAGAGCTAGTAAGACCCATTGGTAACTTTAAAAATTGAAATAAGCCCTTCGGAGTATTTATAGTTAACAATTCCTGTGATTTTTCGTCGACAGGTAACTGAAGATAAGCTTGATTTAAATCAATTTTAGTAAAATGTAAACCACCACCTAAAGTGGCTAACATGTCCTCTACCCTAGGTAAAGAATATTTTCCACCTTCAAAAATTTATTTACTGTAACTTTAAAGTCTCCGCATAAACGTATTTTACCATTAGGTTTTACCACTGGAACTATAGGAGTTGCCCACTTACTACTGGTGACAGGTTTAATAATTCCCTCATCCTGTAACCTTTGAATTTCATCATTTACTGCATTACGTAGAGCATAAGTAACTGTTCTAGCCTTACAAAATATGGGCGTAGAACCTTTTTCTAGACAAAGTTCTGCTTCCAAACCTTTTATTTCCCCTACCCCATGTAGCACCAAAGCTCCTGAAAACCTCCCCAGGAGTTCCAATTCATCCCAAATTCCTCCTGAAACTGCGATGACGCTATCAGGCGTTCCTGGGGAAGATACTTTAATCACTTCTCCAGGACTGATCTTCCTGATCCCTCCCAGGGAGCAAACTCCTCGGGATGATTTTCCTAGGGAAGTACCTAGGAAGAGACGGTGCTGGTGCCATCTCATGGGTGATTTTGACACTAAAATAACTTATTATAATTTTTTATTTAAAAAAAAATTATTTGATGTGGTTCGATTTTTTAATTAATAAAGTTTATATTATTATTTGATTTACTTTATTTCCTAAGCACATCTGGTTATTGTTTAACTTTTAATTATTGTTATAATATTTAATTATCCTTATTTAGATATATTTTTAATTTATAAAATGCAATCAAAATGTAGTTAAATAAATTGAATATAGAAAATTAAATTTAATATTCCACATCATATATTAATAATCAAAATAAATTAATCTTTAAATATAAATTGAAAATTTATTTTATTTTATTTCTGATCTTTTAAAAATTAACTTATATATTAATTCATTTTATCATTACATTCATTTTATTTTTTCTGAACTTTCAACAATTACTTATATATTTATATATTTTTACTATTACTTTTTCATCTAACTAATAATTTTACATTGATTTCACTTATATACGTTATTAGTTTCTATAGAAATAATTTAATTTTAAATATAAAATTGATTTACTTTCTCTTAATAAATTATTTTTATTTTCAATTATAAGAAATCAGAATTTTTTTTTTTCGAAACACGAAGTTTAATATATATTTATATATTTGTATATAACCATATTTTATAAATTAAGGATTAGAGATACCTGGTAAAAATTATTTTTTCTGATCCTTTAAATATAGTCTTATATATTGAATTATTATTATTATTTGTATTAAATAATTAATCATTTCATATTAATTTGAATTATACATATAAATAATTTTTGGATCAATATTTAATTTGAAAATATAAATTCAATTTATTATTTTTTTTCGCTGACCATTTTAAATTATCATATATATATATATATATATATATATATATATATATATACATATATATTTTATTATTCCTAATAAATGAGTTTTTTTCCGTAACTGTAAGAAATTAAAAGGAATAAAAAATTTGTTACAAATAAGGATTTTATCAACAGTTTAATATGTATTTACATATTTGTATATATTCAGAATTTGCTAGTTAATAGATTAGAGATAAGCATTTTTATATTAAACAATCGATTTAAAAAAATTTATTTCGATTGTAAAAATTAATTTTCATGTAAGTTTCAAAATCGAATCATATTTAAGTCATATCGAGCATATTTACTTTTATTATTATTCTTTTATTAATTATTTTTTTCTGACCTTTTTAAAAATTACATATATATTTATATATTTTATTATTACATTTTCAACTAATTAATAATTTTATATTTATCGTCATTATCAAATCAATAATTTACTTTTAAGTCTAAAGTATAACACCAACTTATAGAGATTACATGCTCTATTGAAATGGCACGTTTGGTTTTAAAAAATACAAACATAACCCCTCCCCCCCCCCCCTTCCTGCTGAATAAGAGTTTTGCTTGAAAGATCTTTATTTAAAAATATACATTCTTACAAAATCGGGTTAAAGATATAAATTCGTGCAGATTATTATCACGAACCTGGTCCATACTACTTGTCTCATTTAATATACTTTATATATGTGTTGGTAATGAGCATATGTTCGCTAAATGATGACAATTTTTAATTATGTATAAATTTTTATGAAGTGTCTGCTCTGGAGGTTTTACCATATTTAGTTTTATTTTATTTTTTAAATACAAATTAATTATTTTCTATTACCTCTTTCAAATTACGATACATGGTATATATTTTTTTATTCTTAATAATGAAGGTGAAATCTCAATTTAGTGAACTTAAGAAATATTAGCAACATACAGATTCAGAAAATATAAATAAATATTTATCTTTCTAAATAACAAATATTTCTCCAGAATTTAAAACTGAGTTGTGTTCCGCTTTAGTTGTTAAAACTTTCATTTAAGAAACCTATTTTCTATTTGGCAAACTTTTTAGTTTAGGATATTTATAAATGATTATTTTTCGTGCCAATTCTTCACTCCTGTTTAAGCAAGGAAATACTTCTATCCAGATGTCAAGAACGATTATATAATCAGCTACAAAAGTCCCATAATGCAAATTTGTTTAGTCAGGTAAGGGTAGAATTTTAACTACAATAAGAACATGAATAGTACTGAGCCGCCTCCAATTCCTTTTGATGGATGAAGAATGGATATGTATGCTTACTGCATGCAACTTCATGCAATACTTGCAAAGAAAAGTAGTTGAAAGCATGGAACTTAGTTTCATGGTTGAAAGGAGAGAAACGTTCTTCTTCCCAGAGTAAGCTATTTCAAATTTAGCTTTGAGATAACTAAAATAAACAATTGTCGGTACAATAGAAAAATAATGTTTAAAGCAGTCAACCAATCATAATAATATTATAAATCCGATTGTGTGCAAATGTTAGGCTGAAGCCAGCGTCAAAATGGAGAAATTAATGGCACTGTATCTTTGCATATAGGTGGATTATAACCCGGAAATGAACATAGACTGGTTTTTGTTTATTTTATTCAAATACTTTTCTTAATAATTCAAAATTTGATTATTTTCATAGAGAATCAGTGGACATTTTTAGATAAAATTTAACCATTTTACTTTATCGTTGCTAGGGCTTTGATCGTTGCCAATAAATAAAAATGCGGAAAATCATTTTTTCTCAACAATTAAGTTTCAATTGAGCGATTTTCACGTGAAAAATGAGAATAATTCAAAAGAAGATGAATTTCTGTGATATTTGTAACAACAATATGGAGTATTTATTATTATACATGAAGTATGGATATCGGTTACATTAAAAAGATCTCTTTCTGTCAAAAACTGCGTTATAATTAGAAAGAAGAATTAACAATAATTATATTATTAAGAAAAAGATTTCGCTTGAACCATGGAACTATGAAAAGGATCCTTTTTGGCTTGAGCAAATATGACGTCATAAATAAAACATGTATTTTCAAATATTCGTAATATTACAAAGAGCATGACTATCAGTGTATAATAAAAATATATACATAATGGACGTCATATTTAAGATGAATAACTCAAATATTTTTTTGATACTGATTAATAATAAGCTTGAATATCAGTTACAAACAGATGTGAGTTTTCTGCTAAAATTCATGTCATTATTGCCAGGAAAAGAAAATTAACAAGAATTATATCATTGAAAAGAGATTTCTCTGGGATCAAAGTGACGTCATAATAAAACGGGATTTTTTAAATATGTTTCAAATGGAGCGTGTATCAATTTCATACATTAATAATCACTGAGTACAGTGAAAGAATACAGAGGTAATGAACCGTAAAATCGGCTTGCAATATGAAGCCGGTTATCGCTCAAATCATTAGGCCCAAGGGCTAACTTCATTGAATGGAGAGAGGCTGCACGTGGAACAATGACTGGTTGGTTGGTTGGTTGATTATTGACGGCCAATTATCTACACTTGGGATATAGGCCCGGGGGGAGTGCCCTTCGTGGGGGTCTTTCTAAGGGTACCTAACCCGTATTTACGCATGGATAAATCCACGGCTCAAAGTAAACCACGAAAACTCCGAACGATTAGGCCGACGGGCGTGATTGGGATCGAACCCAGAACCTCCCGTCTACCAGCTTCGAGAGCAGAACCTCTCAGCCACTGGTGGGGCTGGAACAATGACTGGATTCATTGGACGGGGAGAGGTTTTCAAAGCAAGCCGCCAGTTGTTTGGGCCGACTGTAGGGTTGCATTTTCAGCCTCACGCCAAACATGAACATTTCATCTCTATTTATTCTCTGAACTCTGTGATTAATAATACAAGCATTAGTAAGATTATTAGGAAAAGAAAATTGAACACAAGTCTATTAAGTTAAAATCTGACTGTGTGTATTTCGCAACTACTCCTCTTAATGCAACGCGATTTACTTAACACCGGTTATCATTGATACGAGGATGTCATATAAACTCTGAGAATTTAAAATTTTGAATTATATTCCGAGATATTAATATTTTTTTGTAAATTTTAACGAAATTTCTCTAAAAATGGTACTTAAATTACTCCATTTTGTGGATAAAAAAGGAAAAATAAAACGGATTAATATATTGTTATGTCATTTTCTCATTAAAACTGAAAAAAATATTTTACTTTCAATTTGAATAGTTGGTGAAAAAAAATCTTGATTACAGTAAAATTTCCGAAAAATAAAAACATATTCCCACATATTCAAACTTTATGAATCAATTTATTCTGCAGAGCAAAAATCGCCTGTCAGAATATTGTCAAGAATTGTTTCAGCTATAGATTAAACCAAGGACACAAATTTGCTGTTACATGCAAACGTAACACTTGCAATTGCAAAGCTTTTTGCAACCCCAAATTACATGCAAACTTAACATTTACATGTAATTTGTACCCAAATTAATTTTAATTTGAACCGTAATAAATGTTAATTTGCAATGAAAATTACATGCAAAAGTAATGTTTACATATAATTTTGGGTTGCAAAAAGCTTTGCAATTTAAGTGTTACGTTTGCATGTAATTTTGGGCTGCAAAAAGCTTTGCAATTGAAGCTCCTTGCATTTAGGTGTAGAATTATTCCTCCCTATTCACAAGAATTGAATTTAAAGAAAAAACATATACTATTTCCAATGAATTATTTTTAAATGATGGCTGTTAAAACGTTTCTCTAAGTCGTTAAAAGTAAAATGGTTTATCAGGTAAAATTGACATTTCTTTTTACCCAATTCGTCGATTTACACGATTTTATTTGGCCGTCCTTTTTCCATTGGTTGCAGTTACCTTCTCGCGGTTATTTGGCACAAAATTTTACCTTTTTAAACTGATTTATGTCAAGGCCCCTATAATAAAGAAGTATCGTATTTTCTTCTATGAAATGTGATAAAGAGTTAGTTAATTATTTACGTTTTTAATTATCGGGAGTGAAATATTTTGCTTGATTAGTACATTTATTTTTCTTTTAATGTTACGTGAACGAAGTCACGGGTAACAGCTAGTGATTCTATAAAGGACAAAAGTATTGCTTTTAAAGGATTTCCTTGTTTAGAATTTTTTCACAATACTTCGTTGATAATCATAACAAAGAACTCATATTTTATGTCAAAGTATCCGTACATTTAGGCATTTTAAATCTCCTGAAATATTAGTTTTGTTAGCTAAAATGAAATTATATTTCAATGAAAAATAGTGCATAATGAAATTTCTATGTATTGAATGTTTTCACACAGGATTTCAAAAAGATCGCTAAATGGAGATTTAATTGTAAATTAGTTTTATTTATTACAATAAGAAAAAAAATACTTTTGTTACAGATACAAATTTTATTAACAGTACTTTTTTTCTTATTTAACTAGTTACAGATATAGAGTAGAAATGACCATATTTTAAAAATTTAGAGCTAAAGAAATATTATTGTCATTTTAAACAGCAGTTTCATGTAGCTAATTGAAAATTAAACGATGTATTTATGTATCTTAGGGTGTTTCTCATATGATCTGCTCAACAACGCGAAACTTTCTGACACATCTTTTGACTTGTTTTTAAACGCAAAGACATAAAATTGGCTGGCCTGATTATTGAATGATTTGAGATCGAAATGAATTTTCCATTTTTTGATAAATAAATTACTTATCGGGTTATAAGCGATTCATGTTACATGACGACACGTTTTTCTCCTTTCTCGTGCTACGGCTTCGGAAATTCAGCTCAAAACACCGACTTTGACGGTATTTTCTGAAAGATCTTCTGTCTTTACCAAAAAAATGGAAAACATCTTTTGATTACAAAGTTTATAAATAAGAACACCTGCCAATTTCAAGCGTTTCCGAACAAAAATGAACTAAAAAATATGTCATAAAGTAGCCAATTTGAATTTGAGAACAGCCTAGCATGCATAAACTCAGAAAAGCTTTTTTAGATATATCGTTTAACAACTTGCAATATGGTAATATCAATATTAGAAATCAAATTGAGTTTTGCTAATTCTAATTCTAAATTTAAAATTATAATATTTCTAATTTAAAAAAAAAACTGCATTTTGAATTTGTTTTTCAATTATTGGTTCATAAAAACGTCAATTTTTCTCTTACTTTGTTTAATTGTGATTATTTATAATTTAATTTATTTAATTATAAATATTTTTATTTAATTGGCCCCCTTATCATAGGCCCCTGACCCTGATATATGTGGCTCCTAACTAAAATGATAAAACGCATTGTTGTTGCGAATGATAAAACACCCCTTCCTTTTCCCTCTTATTGTGATGCCGCGTGTGGAATTCGGCTCATAACGACGACTTTCACAGTATTTTCTAAAAGATCTGCGTTTACAAAAAAAAAAAAAAAAAAAAAAAAAAAAAGGAAAAAGTTTTTCTAGTATTACATAGTTTCTAAATAAGACTACCTGTCAATTTAATGCATTTCCGAACAAAAACGAGTTAAAAAATGTGTCAGAAAGCAGCTCCTTTGGGTTTGAGAACAGCCTTAAATAATTGATACGCTTTTTTTTCTAGTTATCAATTTAAAATTGTATTGAATATATATCAAAGGGTATGAATCTTTATTTGCAATAAAAGTTATTGAATTCCTGCTATACGAAGCGTAAAAATATGCATGTTTTCTATTTACTGACTTTCATGAGAAGAGAAAGAAATACATGAATACCTTATAAACGATACAGGTACAACGGCCGTGTAGCGTAATCACTAGAGCGTGTTTCTCGTATGCGTAAATACCCAGGTTCAAATCCAGTCCGCGGTAAGAAAGTTTATTCCGTAAAATCTGTATCATAACTTTCATGTGATTCTGTGTGCGGGATTGATAAAAGTAATATGTGTTATGTAAATTTTTAAAAGATAATGTCCGTATTTATTTAAAAAAAATACTTTTTACATTACGTCGAATAATAATAACTTCGGATGTCTTTTATGCACGTTAAGTGACCCTGAAGTCTCCCAAATTCCTCCGGTATTACTTCCTGAAATCTTCCCTAGAACAACCTGAGGAGGAACCTGAAGGAGGTCCTGGGGAGCTCCCCGGGATTCTATGAGGCGGACATTTTCGGTTCCTTTGGACCTCCTGGTGACAAATTTTTGCATCCTCAGGGATGCCTGGAGGATGAATGTCATTCTTCCTGGGGATGTCGTAGGGAAGCACATGTGCTATATGGGACTTTATCCGAAAATAAATCAGAAAAATCATTTAAAATACTTTCAATTTTTTGGTAGAATTTGCAATTTCATTTACATATACAGATTTCAAAGTAGAGGGAAACAAATTAAATGCAGCTACCCAGTCTCTGCCAAATAAAAGTGGAAAATTATCTTCTTTAATTAAATACAATTTAAGCTTTTTAGTAATATTTGCATAAGAAACATCTACTGTTACATACCCCACAGGTGTAAACACCTCACCCGTTGCAGTTTTCAATTGAACATCTGGTGGAAAAATTCTCCGAAAATGATTTACAGGTACCGCGGAAATTCCGGAGCACGTGTCTACCTCCATTTCAGCTTTAGCTTTGTTTTCAATTAAAACCCACCATTTTATAGGTGTAGAACTTTTATCATGGCTGACAGATAAAATGTCGACAGTTTGCAATACGTTTGTTTGTTTCTGAGATTTACTTTTACATACTTTACCAAGATGGCCTCTTTTTTGACATATTTTACAAATAGTATTTATATGCTTACATTTGTTGGAGAGATGTGATCGATTTCCACATCTATAACATTGTTATTTTTATTTACTTCAAAATTCCCCTTATTTACATTGTTAATTTTCGGTATCTGGAAATTATTGAAATTTTATTCGGTTGGAAATTTTTAGACCTTGCTAATTTATTGACATTTAAATTTTTGTGTTTCAATTCAGAAATGTCATGTTCATTATTTTGCAAAATAATTGCTTTTTCAATAGCTTTCTCAACAGTTAAATCTTCTATATGTGAAAGTAATTTACTTTGGATACTTTCATTTTTTAAACCTCGTAAAAATTGTTCTAACAAATTTTCATTTAATGTTTCACCAGCAAAAGCACAAAAAGTAGTTAACTTCTTTAATTTTGAAACAAAATCTTGTATGGATTAATTTTCATTTTGATAAGAATTACGGAATTTAATTCTAGAACAAAATTTATTAGGGCGGGGCTTAAGTGCTTTAACAGAACTTTAACTATTTCTTCATATTTTAATGCTTCCGGATTTTTAAGAAACGTTAAATCTGACAGTAAATTGCATAATTTAGGACCATACATGAAATAATGGCAGGTAAATTTTTTTCTTCTACATCATGTAATAAAAAACTCTGTTCCAATCTCTTAACATATGATTGAAACGATTCTATGGAATCATTGAATTCCTTAAAATTTGCAAACATGATTAACTTTTATTTATTGCAGAGAAGAAAAAAAAATTCAGCACTTACCACTCTCGAAATGACGGACGTATTTAGAATATTACTGCAGCATATACTCTTGTAAATGCAAAATCGAAATCGTAGCCATTTTGCTAATCGGTTGGAATTTCTTCTCCGGTAAGAAATTTGATCCCATCCTCGTCGCCATTATATAATATATTACAGACGTAAATTAAAGTAATTGAGTCAGCAGAATTTATAATTACTCGAGGTGGACTTTAAAAATTTTTAATTTGCATTTAAATCACAATCACAACATCGAACATAACACACGTAAGATACGTAACAGATACATTTTACATTCTACAGTAAACAAACTTTTACCGGTAGGTGACGTAGAAATTCGCTACGGTGCTGCCATCTATTAATTATATTAATAACTAAACACCATATGTACCATAAAAATGTTTTGTTTCTAATTACGGGAATAATATATATATATATATATATATAGAGAGAGAGAGAGAGAGAGACTAACTTAACAAAACTTTTGTAATGTTTAAGTGGATTGGAAACTACACACTGTAACTCTCTTATTTATCCACCCCTAAAAACAATTAAACGAGGTTGGCAAATGAGCAATCTGCTAATATGAAAAATATTAATGCATAAATTATATCCATAAACACATTCGCAAATGCATACATACAGGTCATTACACGAGGACAATTTAAACATCAGTAAATGAGGTCGCTTTCCACATAGCAAAGTGAGAAACTAACAAACACATGTAAGAAAGGACGTAATTCACGCAGAAAGCGAAAACGGTATATTTTTTAACCGATCCTGTCCTCAAACAGATACGTCTGCTACGTTACTCTCTATTGCATGCTGGTAACCCTATCCTTCGTCGACGCGATTGTTTTATGCATTTCTTGACTGAAAAACGGCAGTCTCCTTCTCCCCAAAAAACTGGCCAATGCCTCTCCGCTCCATCCAATAAACAATATTCCTAAACGAAAAAATGGGTTTTTTAACCGATCCTGTCCTCAAAACTATAAATATTTTACTTTCCTTTCAATTGCATGCAGGTAACCCTATTCTATATCTACGCAAAATTCAAAAGCTTTTTTTTTTCAAAGCAACGCCAGTCTCCTCCACCCCATAAAACTGGCCAATGCCTCTCCAGATGATTCAAAAAACAATTTTCTTTGCAGAAAAAAGGTTTTTTAACAGAGTCTGTGCTCAAACCACTATATCTTGCACTTTCCTTCCAACCGCATAAAACTAAGACTATTCTTCGTCGACGTAGTTGTCTTAATTTTTTAATCTAAACTCTGCAGTCTCCTCCACCCCATAAAACTAGCCAGTGCCTCTACAGACAATTCAAACAACCGTATTTTTTGAAGAAAAAAAGGTTTTTTAACCGATCCTGTCCTCAAACTGATACTTCTGGTACGCTCCTCTCTACTGCATTCTGGTAAACCTATTCTATGTCGACGCGAATGTTTTATGCATTTGTTAACTGAAAAACGCCAGTCCCCTTCCCCCCCCAAAACCTGACCAATGCCTCTCCTTTCCATGCAATAAACAATACTCTTAAATGAAAAAATGGGATTTTTAACCAATCCTGTCCTCAAAACTAAAAATATTTTATTTTAATTTCCACTGCATGTGGGAAACCCTATTCTATATCTACGCAAAATTCAAAAGCTTTCTTTTCAAACCATATTCTTTGAAGAAAAACCATATTCTTTGAAGAAAAAAAGGTTTTTTAAGCCATCTCTTCGCCAAACAGATACGTCTGGTACGTTACTCTCTTCTGTATGCTGATAACCCTATTCTACCTCTATGCGAGTGTTTTAAGCATTTCTTAACTGAAAAACTCCAGTCTCCTCCTCCCCAAAAAACTGGCCAATGCCTCTCCGCTCCATGTAATAATCAATATTTTTAAACGACAAAATGGGTTTTTTAAACGATCCTGTCCTCAAAACTATAAATATTTTACTTTCCTTTCAACTGCGTGCAGGTAACACTATTATAAGTCTACGCAAAGTTTTTACAATTGCTTTATCTGAACAACTCCATCCCCCACACCGTAAAACTAGCCAATGCCTGTCTGCTCTATCCAATAAACAATATTCCTAAACGAAAAATTGGGTTTTTTAACCAATCCTGTCCACAAAACTAAAAATATTTCATTTTAATTTCCACTGCATGTGGGAAACCCTATTCTATATCTACGCAAAATTCAAAAGCTTTCTTTTCAAAGCAACGCCAGTCTCCTCCACCCCATAAAACTGGCCAATGCCTCTCCAGATGATTCAAAAAACCATTTTCTAAGAAGAAACAGATTTTTTAACAGCTCCTCTCCCCAAAACAATATATCTTGCACTTTCCTCCCAACCTGATGCAACTAAGACTAATTTTCGTAGACATAGTTGTCTTAATTTTTTAATCTAAACTCTGCAGTCTCCTCCACCCCATAAAACTGGCCAATGCCTCTACAGATTATTCAAAAAACCATTTTCTTTGAAGAAAAAAAGGTTTTTTAACAAAGCATGTCCTCAAACCAATATATCTTGCACTTTCCTTCCAACCGCATTGAACTAAGACTATTCTTCGTCGAGATAGTTATCTTAATTATTAAATCTAAAGTCCGCCAGTCCCCTCCACCCCATAAAACTGGCCAATACCTATCCAGACAATTCAAACAACCATATTCTTTGTAGAAAAAAGGTTTTTTAAGCGATCCTGTCCTCAAACAGATACGTCCTGTACGTTCCTCCCTACTGCATGCTGGTAAATATATTCTAAGTCGACCTGAATGTTTTATGCATTTCTTAACGGAAAAACGCCAGTCCCCTTCCCCCAATAAACTGGCCAATGCCTCTCAGTTCCATCAAAGAGACAATATTCTTAAACGAAAAATTGGGTTTTCTAACCAATCCTATCCTCAAAACTAAAAATATTTTATTTTAATTCCCACTGCATGCAGGAAATCCTACTCTATATCTATGCAAAATTCAAAAGACTATTCTTCGTCGACGTAGTTGTCTTAATTTTTAAATTTAAACTCTGCAGTCTCCTCCACCACATAAAACTGGCGAATGCGTCTCCAGACAATTCAAACAACCATATTCTTTGAAGAAAAAAAGGTTTTTTAACAAATCCTGTCCTCAAAACTGAAAATATTTTGTTTTAATTTCCACTGCATGCAGGTAACCCTATTCTGTGTCTAAGACAAATTCAAGAGCTTTTTTTCAAAGCAACGCCAATCTCCTCCACCCCATAAAACTGGCCAATGCCTCTCCAGATGATTCAAAAAACCATTTTCTTTGAAGAAAAAATATTTTTTAACTGCTCCTGTCAACAAACCAATATATCTAGCACTTTCCTCCAAACCTCATGCAACTAAGGCTATTGGTCGTCGACGTAGTTGTCTTAATTTTTTAATCTAAACTCTGCCAGTCTCCTCCACCCCATAAAACTGGCCAATGCCTCTCCAGATGATTCAAAAAACCATTTTCTTTGAAGAAAAAATATTTTTTAACTGCGCCTGTCAACAAACCACTATATCTTGCACTTTCCTTCCAACCGCATAGAACTAAGACTATTCTTCGTCGACGTAGTTGTCTTAATTTTTTAATCTAAACTCTGCAGTCTCCTCCACCCCATAAAACTAGCCAGTGCCTCTCCAGACAATTCAAACAACCCTATTTTTTGAAGAAAAAAAGGTTTTTTAACCGATCCTGTCCTCAAACTGATACTCTGGTACGCTCCTCCCTACTGAAAGCTGGTAACCCTATTCTAAGTCGACACGAATGTTTTATGCATTTCTTAACTGAAAAACTCCTGTCCCCTTCCCCCCAAAAAAACTGGCCAATGCCTCTTTGTTCCATCCAATAAACAATATTCTTGAACGAAAAAATGTGTTTTTTAACCAATCCTGTCCTCAAAACTAATAATTTTTATATTTTAATTTCCACTGCATGCAGGTAACCCTATTCTGTGTCTAAGAAAAATTCAAAAGCTTTTTTCAAAACAACGCCAGTCTACTCCACCCCATAAAACTGGCCAATGCCTCTCCAGATGATTCAAAAAACCATTTTCTAAGAAGAAAAAGATTTTTTAACAGCTCCTCTCCCCAAACCAATATATCTTGCACTTTCCTCCCAACCTGATGCAACTGAGACTAATTTTCGTAGACATAGTTGTCTTAATTTTTTAATCTAAACTCTGCAGTCTCCTCCACCCGATAAAACTGGCCAATGCCTCTACAGATTATTCAAAAAACCATTTTCTTTGAAGAAAAAAAGGTTTTTTAACAAAGCATGTCCTCAAACCAATATATCTTGCACTTTCCTTCCAACCGCATTGAACTAAGACTATTCTTCGTCGATATAGTTGTCTTAATTATTAAATCTAAAGTCCGCCAGTCCCCTCCACCCCATAAAACTGGCCAATACCTATCCAGACAATTCAAACAACCATATTCTTTGTAGAAAAAAGGTTTTTTAACCGATCCTGCCCTCAAACAGATACGTCCTGTACGTTCCTCCCTACTGCATGCTGGTAAATATATTCTAAGTCGACCTGAATGTTTTATGCATTTCTTAATGGAAAAACGCCAGTCCCCTTCCCCCAATAAACTGGCCAATGCCTCTCAGTTCCATCAAAGAAACAATATTCTTAAACGAAAAATTGGGTTTTCTAACCAATCCTATCCTCAAAACTAAAAATATTTTATTTTAATTCCCACTGCATGCAGGAAATCCTACTCTATATCTATGCAAAATTCAAAAGACTATTCTTCGTCGACGTAGTTGTCTTAATTTTTAAATTTAAACTCTGCAGTCTCCTCCTCCACATAAAACTGGCGAATGCGTCTCCAGACAATTCAAACAACCATATTCTTTGAAGAAAAAAAGGTTTTTTAACAAATCCTGTCCTCAAAACTGAAAATATTTTGTTTTAATTTCAACTGCATGCAGGTAACCCTATTCTGTGTCTAAGACAAATTCAAGAGCTTTTTTTCAAAGCAACGCCAGTCTCCTCCACCCCATAAAACTGGCCAATGCCTCTCCAGATGATTCAAAAAACCATTTTCTTTGAAGAAAAAAGATTTTTTAACTGCTCCTGTCAACAAACCAATATATCTAGCACTTTCCTCCAAACCTCATGCAACTAAGGCTATTGGTCGTCGACGTAGTTGTCTTAATTTTTTAATCTAAACTCTGCCAGTCTCCTCCACCCCATAAAACTGGCCAATGCCTCTCCAGATGATTCAAAAAACCATTTTCTTTGAAGAAAAAATATTTTTTAACTGCTCCTGTCAACAAACCACTATATCTTGCACTTTCCTTCCAACCGCATAGAACTAAGTCTATTCTTCGTCGACGTAGTTGTCTTAATTTTTTAATCTAAACTCTGCAGTCTCCTCCACCCCATAAAACTAGCCAGTGCCTCTCCAGACAATTCAAACAACCCTATTTTTTGAAGAAAAAAAGGTTTTTTAACCGATCCTGTCCTCAAACAAATACGTCTGGTATGTTCCTCCCTACTGCATGCTGGTAAAAATATTCTAAGTCGACCTGAATGTTTTATGCATTTCTTAACGGAAAAACGCCAGTCCCCTTCCCCCAATAAACTGGCCAATGCCTCTCAGTTCCATCAAAGAGACAATATTCTTAAACGAAAAATTGGGTTTTCTAACCAATCCTATCCTCAAAACTAAAAATATTTTATTTTAATTCCCACTGCATGCAGGAAATCCTACTCTATATCTATGCAAAATTCAAAAGACTATTCTTCGTCGACGTAGTTGTCTTAATTTTTAAATTTAAACTCTGCAGTCTCCTCCACCACATAAAACTGGCGAATGCGTCTCCAGACAATTCAAACAACCATATTCTTTGAAGAAAAAAAGGTTTTTTAACAAATCCTGTCCTCAAAACTGAAAATATTTTGTTTTAATTTCCACTGCATGCAGGTAACCCTATTCTGTGTCTAAGACAAATTCAAGAGCTTTTTTTCAAAGCAACGCCAATCTCCTCCACCCCATAAAACTGGCCAATGCCTCTCCAGATGATTCAAAAAACCATTTTCTTTGAAGAAAAAATATTTTTTAACTGCTCCTGTCAACAAACCAATATATCTAGCACTTTCCTCCAAACCTCATGCAACTAAGGCTATTGGTCGTCGACGTAGTTGTCTTAATTTTTTAATCTAAACTCTGCCAGTCTCCTCCACCCCATAAAACTGGCCAATGCCTCTCCAGATGATTCAAAAAACCATTTTCTTTGAAGAAAAAATATTTTTTAACTGCGCCTGTCAACAAACCACTATATCTTGCACTTTCCTTCCAACCGCATAGAACTAAGACTATTCTTCGTCGACGTAGTTGTCTTAATTTTTTAATCTAAACTCTGCAGTCTCCTCCACCCCATAAAACTAGCCAGTGCCTCTCCAGACAATTCAAACAACCCTATTTTTTGAAGAAAAAAAGGTTTTTTAACCGATCCTGTCCTCAAACTGATACTCTGGTACGCTCCTCCCTACTGAAAGCTGGTAACCCTATTCTAAGTCGACACGAATGTTTTATGCATTTCTTAACTGAAAAACTCCTGTCCCCTTCCCCCCAAAAAAACTGGCCAATGCCTCTTTGTTCCATCCAATAAACAATATTCTTGAACGAAAAAATGTGTTTTTTAACCAATCCTGTCCTCAAAACTAATAATTTTTATATTTTAATTTCCACTGCATGCAGGTAACCCTATTCTGTGTCTAAGAAAAATTCAAAAGCTTTTTTCAAAACAACGCCAGTCTACTCCACCCCATAAAACTGGCCAATGCCTCTCCAGATGATTCAAAAAACCATTTTCTAAGAAGAAAAAGATTTTTTAACAGCTCCTCTCCCCAAACCAATATATCTTGCACTTTCCTCCCAACCTGATGCAACTGAGACTAATTTTCGTAGACATAGTTGTCTTAATTTTTTAATCTAAACTCTGCAGTCTCCTCCACCCGATAAAACTGGCCAATGCCTCTACAGATTATTCAAAAAACCATTTTCTTTGAAGAAAAAAAGGTTTTTTAACAAAGCATGTCCTCAAACCAATATATCTTGCACTTTCCTTCCAACCGCATTGAACTAAGACTATTCTTCGTCGATATAGTTGTCTTAATTATTAAATCTAAAGTCCGCCAGTCCCCTCCACCCCATAAAACTGGCCAATACCTATCCAGACAATTCAAACAACCATATTCTTTGTAGAAAAAAGGTTTTTTAACCGATCCTGCCCTCAAACAGATACGTCCTGTACGTTCCTCCCTACTGCATGCTGGTAAATATATTCTAAGTCGACCTGAATGTTTTATGCATTTCTTAATGGAAAAACGCCAGTCCCCTTCCCCCAATAAACTGGCCAATGCCTCTCAGTTCCATCAAAGAAACAATATTCTTAAACGAAAAATTGGGTTTTCTAACCAATCCTATCCTCAAAACTAAAAATATTTTATTTTAATTCCCACTGCATGCAGGAAATCCTACTCTATATCTATGCAAAATTCAAAAGACTATTCTTCGTCGACGTAGTTGTCTTAATTTTTAAATTTAAACTCTGCAGTCTCCTCCTCCACATAAAACTGGCGAATGCGTCTCCAGACAATTCAAACAACCATATTCTTTGAAGAAAAAAAGGTTTTTTAACAAATCCTGTCCTCAAAACTGAAAATATTTTGTTTTAATTTCCACTGCATGCAGGTAACCCTATTCTGTGTCTAAGACAAATTCAAGAGCTTTTTTTCAAAGCAACGCCAGTCTCCTCCACCCCATAAAACTGGCCAATGCCTCTCCAGATGATTCAAAAAACCATTTTCTTTGAAGAAAAAAGATTTTTTAACTGCTCCTGTCAACAAACCAATATATCTAGCACTTTCCTCCAAACCTCATGCAACTAAGGCTATTGGTCGTCGACGTAGTTGTCTTAATTTTTTAATCTAAACTCTGCCAGTCTCCTCCACCCCATAAAACTGGCCAATGCCTCTCCAGATGATTCAAAAAACCATTTTCTTTGAAGAAAAAATATTTTTTAACTGCTCCTGTCAACAAACCACTATATCTTGCACTTTCCTTCCAACCGCATAGAACTAAGTCTATTCTTCGTCGACGTAGTTGTCTTAATTTTTTAATCTAAACTCTGCAGTCTCCTCCACCCCATAAAACTAGCCAGTGCCTCTCCAGACAATTCAAACAACCCTATTTTTTGAAGAAAAAAAGGTTTTTTAACCGATCCTGTCCTCAAACAAATACGTCTGGTATGTTCCTCCCTACTGCATGCTGGTAAAAATATTCTAAGTCGACCTGAATGTTTTATGCATTTCTTAACGGAAAAACGCCAGTCCCCTTCCCCCAATAAACTGGCCAATGCCTCTCAGTTCCATCCAATAAACAATATTCTTAAACGAAAAATTGGGTTTTCTAACAAATCCTGTACTCAAAACTAAAAATATTTTATTTTAATTTCCACTGCATGCAGGAAATCCTATTCTATATCTACGCAAAATTCAAAAGATTTTTTTTCAAAGCAACGCCAGTCTCCTCCACTTCATAAAACTGACCTCTCCAGATGATTCAAAAAACCATTTGCTTTGAAGAAAAAAGATTTTTTAACAGCTCCTGTCCCCAAACAATTATATCTCGCACTTTCCCCCCAACTTCATGCAACTAAGACTATTTTTCATAGACGTAGTTGTCTTAATTTTTAAATTTAAGCTCTGTCAGTGTTCTCCACCCGATAAAACTGGCGAGTGCCTCTCCAGACAATACAAACAACCATATTCTTTGAAGAAAAAAAGATTTTTTAACCTATCGTGTCCTCAAACTACTAATACTTCTGGTATGTTCCTCTCTACTGCATGCTGGTAACCCTATTCTAAGTCGACTCGAATGTTTTATGCAATTCTTAACTGAAAAACGCCAGTCCCCTTCCCCCCATAAAACTGGCCAATGCCTCTCTGTTCCATCCAATAAACAATATTCTTGAACGAAAAAATGGGTTTTTTAACCAATCTTGTCCTCAAAACTAAAAATATTTTGTTTTAATTTCCACTGCATGCAGGTAACCATATTCTGTGTCTAAGACAAACTCAAGAGCTTTTTTTCAAAGCAACGCCAGTCTCCTCCACCCCATAAAACTGGCCAATGCCTCTCCAGATGATTCAAAAAACCATTTTCTTTGAAGAAAAAAGATTTTTTAACTGCTCCTGTCAACAAAACAATATATCTTGCACTTTCCTCCAAACCTCATGCAACTAAGGCTATTGGTCGTCGACGTAGTTGTCTTAATTTTTTAATCTAAACTCAGCCAGTCACCTCCACCCCAGAAAACTGGCCAATGCCTCTCCATATTATTCAAAAAATCATTTTCTTTGAAGTAAAAATAGTTTTTTAACAAAGCCTGTCCTCAAACCACTATATTTTGCCCTTTCCTTCCAACCGCATTGAACTAAGACTATTCTTCTTCGACGTAGTTGTCTTAATTTTTTAATCTAAACTCTGCCATTCTCCTCTACCCAATAAAACTGGCCAGTGCCTCTCCAGACAATTCAAACAACCCTATTTTTTGAAGAAAAAAAAGTTTTTTAACCGTTCCTGTCCTCAAACTGATACTTCTGGCACGCTTCTCCCTACTGCAGGCTGGTAACACTATTCTAAGTCGACACGAATGTTTTATGCATTTCTTAACTGAAAAACGCCTGTCCCCTTCCCCCCAAAAAAACTGGCCAATGCATCTTTGTTCCATCCAATAAACAATATTCTTGAACGAAAAAATGGGTTTTTAACGAATCCTGTCCTCAAAACTAAAAATTTTTTATTTTAATTTCCACTGCATGCAGGTAACCCTATTCTGTGTCTAAGAAAAATTCAAGAGCTTTCTTTCAAAGCAACGCCAGTCTACTCCACCCCATAAAAATGTCCAATGCCTCTCCATATGATTGAAAAAACCATATTCTTTGAAGAAAAAAGGTTTTTTAACCGATCTTGTCCTCAAACAGCTACAACCAATGCCTCTCCAAAAAACGAATGCAAATCTTCTCAACAAACCAATGCCTCTCCAGAGTATTCAAAAAAACATTTTCTTTGAAGTAAAAAAGGTTTTTTAATAAAGCCTGTCCTCAAACCACTATATCTTGCACTTTCCTTCCAACTGCATTGAACTAACACTATTCTTCGTCGAGGTAATTGTCTTAATTTTTAAATCTAATCTCTGCCAGTCATGCAGACAATGTCTGCATGCAGGTAACCCTATTCTGTGTCTAAGAAAAATTCAAGAGATTTTTTTCAAAGCAACGCCAGTCTCTTCCACCCCATAAAACAGGCCAATGCCTCTCTTAACAATCAGACAATTCAAACAACTGTATTTTTTGAAGAAAAACAGGTTTTTTAACCGATCCTGTACTCAAACTGATACTTCTGGTACGCTCCTCTCTACTGCATACTGGTAACCCTATTCTATGTCGACGCGAATGTTTTATGCATTTCTTAACTGAAAAACGCCAGTCCCCTTCCCCCCCCCAAAACCTGACCAATGCCTCTCCTTTCCATCCAATAAACAATATTCTTAAATGAAAAAATGGGATTTTTAACCAATCCTGTCCTCAAAACTAAAAATATTTTATTTTAATTTCCACTGCATGCAGGTAACCTTATTCTGTGTGTAAGAAAAATTCAAAAGCTTTTTTCAAAACAACCCCAGTCTCCTCCACCCAATAAAACTGGCCAATGCCTCTCCAGATGATTCAAAAAACCATTTTCTTTGAAGAAAAAGATTTTTTAACAGCTCCTCTCCCCAAACCAATATATCTTGCACTTTCCTCCCAACCTGATGCAACTAAGTGTAATTTTCGTAGACGTAGTTGTCTTAAATTTTTAATCTAAACTCTGCAGTCTCCTCCACCCCGTAAAACTGGCCAATGCCTCTACAGATTATTCAAAAACCATTTTCTTTGAAGAAAAAAAGGTTTTTTAACAAAGCCTGTCCTCAAAACAATATATCTTGCACTTTCCTTCCAACCGCATTGAACTAAGACTATTCTTCGTCGAGATAGTTGTCTTAATTATTAAATCTAAAGTCCGCCAGTCCCCTCCACCCCATAAAACTGTCCAATACCTATCCAGACAATTCAAACAACCATATTCTTTGAAGAAAAAAGGTTTTTTAACCGATCCTATCTTCAAACAGATATGTCTGGTACGTTCCTCTCTACTGCATGCTGGTAACACTATTCTAAGTCGACGCGAATGTTTTATGCATTTCTTAACTGACAATCGCCAGTCCCCTTCACCCAATAAACTGAACAATGCATCTCTGTTGCATCCAATAAACAATATTCTTAAACGAAAAACTGGGGTTTTTAATAAATCCTGTCCTCAAAACTAAAAATATTTTATTTTAATTTCCACTGCATGTAGTTAACCCTATTCCATGTCTAAGCAAAATACAAAAGCTTTTTTTCAAAGCAACGCCAGTCTCCTCTACCCCATAAAAATGGCCAATGCCTCACCAGACAATTCAAACAACCATATTCTTTGAAGAAAAAAGGTTTTATAACCGATCCTATCTTCAAACAGATATGTCTGGTACGTTCCTCTCTACTGCATGCTGGTAACACTATTCTAAGTCGACGCGAATGTTTTATGCATTTCTTAACTGACAATCGCCAGTCCCCTTCACCCAATAAACTGAACAATGCATCTCTGTTGCATCCAATAAACAATATTCTTAAACGAAAAATTGGGGGTTTTAATAAATCCTGTCCTCAAAACTAAAAATATTTTATTTTATTTAGCACTGCATGTAGTTAACCCTATTCCATGAATAAGCAAAATACAAAAGCTTTTTTTCAAAGCAACGCCAGTCTCCTCCACCCCATAAAACTGGCCAATGAATCACCAGACAATTCAAACAACCATATTCTTTGAAGAAAAAAGGTTTTTTAACCGATCCTATGTTCAAACAGATATGTCTGGTACGTTCCTCTCTACTGCATGCTGGTAACACTATTCTAAGTCGACGCGAATGTTTTATGCATTTCTTAACTGACAAATAGGGTCCCCTTCGCCCAATAAACTGAACAATGCATCCAATAAACAATATTCTTAAACGAAAAATTGGGTTTTTTAATAAATCCTGTCCTCAAAACTAAAAATATTTTATTTTAATTTCCACAACATGTAGTTAACCCTATTCCATGTCTAAGCAAAATACAAAAGCTTTTTTTTAAAGCAACGCCAGTCTCCTCCACCCCATAAAACTGGCCAATTTCTCTCCAGACAATTCAATCAACCATATTCTTTGAAGAAAAAAGTTTTTTTAACCGATTCTGTCTTCAAACAGATATATCGGGTACGTTCCTCTCTACTGCAAGCTGGTAACCCTATTCTAAGTCGACGCGAATGTTTTATGCATTTCTTAATAGAAAAAAGCCAGTTCCCTTCCCCCCAATAAACTGGCAAATGCCTCTCTGTTCCATCCAATAAACAATATTCTTAAACGAAAAAATGTGTTTTTTAACCAATCCTGTCCTCAAAACTACAGATATTTTATTTTAATTTCCACTGCATGCAGGTAACCCTATTTTGTGTCTAAGCAAAATTCAAAAGCTTTTTTTTAAAGCAACGCCAGTTTCCTCCTCCCCAAAAAACTGGCCAATGCCTCTCCAGATTATTCAAAAAACCATTTTCTTTGAAGTTTAAAAGGTTTTTTAACAAAGATTGTCCTCAAACCACCATATCTTGCAATTTCCTTCCAACCGCATTGAACTAAGACTATTCTTCGTCGAGGTAGTTGTCTTAATTTTTAAATCTATATTCCGCCAGTCCCCTCCACCCCATAAAACTGGCCAATGCCTCTCCAGACAATTCAAACTACCATATTTTTTGAAGAAAGAAAGGTTTTTTAACCGATTCTGTCCTCAAACTGATACTTCTGGTACGTTCCTCTCTACTGCATGCTGGAAACCCTATTCTAAGTCGACTCGAATGTTTTATGCATTTCTTAACTGAATAAAAGCCAGTCACCTTCCCGCAATAAACTGACCAATGCCTCTCGGTTGCATCCAATAAACAATATTCTTAAACGAAATATTCTGTTTTTAACCAATCCTGTCTTCAAAACTAAAAATATTTTATTTTAATTTCCACTGCATGCAGGAAACCCTATTCTATACCTACGCAAAATTCAAAAGCTCTTTTTTCAAAGCAACGCCAGTCTCCTCCACCCCATAAAAATGGCCAACCATATTCTTTGAAGAAAAAAGGTTTTTTAACAGATCCTGTCCGAAAACAGATACGTCTGGTATGTTCCTCTCTACTGCATGCTGGTAACACTATTCTAAGTCGACGCGAATGTATTATGCATTTCTTAACTGAAAAACGCCTGTCCCCTTTTCTCCAATAAAATGGCCAATGCCTCTCTGTTTCATCCAATAAACAATATTCTTAAACGAAAAAATGGGATTTTAACCTATCCTGTCCTCAAAACTAAAAATATTTTATTTTAATTTCCACTGCATGTAGGTAACCCTATCCTATGTCTACGCAAAATTCAAAAGCTTTTCTTCAAAGCAACGCCAGTCTCCTCAACCCCATAAAACTGGCCAAAGCCTCTCCAGACGATTCAAAAAGCCATTTTCCTTGAAGTATAAAAGGTTTTTTAACAGAGTCTGTCCTCAAACCACCATATCTTGCACTTTCCTTCCAACCGCATTGAACTAAGACTATTCTTCGTCGACGTAGTTGTCTTAATTTTTTAATCTAAACTCCGCCAGTCTCCTTCACTTCATAAAACTGTCCAATGCCTCTCCAGACGATTCAAAAAACCATATTCTTTGAAAAAAAAAGGGATTTTTAACCGATCCTGTCCGCAAACAGATACGTCTGGTACGTTCCTCTCTACTGCATGCTGGTAACACTATTCTAAGTCGACGCGAGTGTTTTATGCATTTCTTAACTGAAAAACGCCAGTCCCCTTCCCTCCAATAAACTGGCCAATCCCTCTCTGTTTCATCTAATAAACAACATTCTTAAACGAAAAATTGGGTTTTTAAACCAAGCCATTCTTCAAAACAAAAAAAAATTATTTTAATTTCCACTGCATGCAGGTAACCCTATTCTATGTCTTCGCAAAATTCAAAAGCTTTTTTTCAAAGCAACGCCAGTTTCCTCCACCCCATAAAACTGACCAATGCCTCTCCAGATGATTCAAAAAACCATTTTCCTTCAAGAATAAAAGGTTTTTTAACAGAGTCTGTCCTCAAACCACTATATCTTGCACTTTCCTTCCAACCGCCTTGAACTAAGTCTATTCTTCGTCGACGTAGTTGTCTTAATTTTTTAATCTAAACTCTGCCAGTCTCCTCCACCCCAGAAAACTGGCCAATGCCTCTCCAGATTATTCAAAAAACCATTTTCTTTGAAGTAAAAATAGTTTTTTAACAAAGCCTGTCCTCAAACCACTATATCTTGCCCTTTCCTTCCAACCGCATTGAACTAAGACTATTCTTCTTCGACGTAGTTGTCTTAATTTTTTAATCTAAACTCTGCCATTCTCCTCTACCCCTTCATAAAACTGGCCAGTGCCTCTCCAAACCATCCAAAAAACCATATTCTTTGAAGAAAAAAAGGTTTTTTAACCGAACCTGTCCGCAAACAGATACGTCTGGTATGTTCCTCTCTACTGCATGCTGGTAACACTATTCTAAGTCGACGCGAGTGTTTTATGCATTTCTTAACTGAAAAACGCCAGTCCCCTTCCCTCCAATAAACTGGCCAATCCCTCTCTGTTTCATCTAATAAACAACATTCTTAAACGAAAAATTGGGTTTTTTAACCAATTCTGTCCTCAAAACTAAAAATATTTTATTTTAATTTGCACTGCATGCAGGAAACCCTATTCTATGTCTACACAAAATTCAAAAGCTTTATTTTCAAAGCAACGCCAGTCTCCTCCACCCCATAAAACTGGCCAATGCCTCTCCAGATGATTCAAAAAACCATTTTCTTTGAAGAAAAAAACGTTTTTTAACAAAGACTGTCCTCAAACCACCATATCTTTCTTTCCAACCGCATTGAACTAAGACTATTCTTCGTCGACGTAGTTGTCTTAATTTTTAAAACTAAACTCCGCCAGTCTCCTTCACTTCATAAAACTGGCCAATGCCTCTCCAGACGATTCAAAAAACCATATTCTTTGAAAAAAAAACGGATTTTTAACCGATCCTGTCCGCAAACAGATACGTCTGGTAAGTTCCTCTCTACTGCATGGTGGAAACACTATTCTAAGTCGACGAGAATGTTTTATGCATTTCTTAACTGAAAAACTCCAGTCCCTTTCCCTCCAATAAAATGGCCAATGCCTCTCTGTTTCATCCAATAAACAATATTCTTAAACGAAATATTGGGTTTTTTAACCAATCCTGTCCTCTAAACTAAAAATATTTTATTTTGATTTCCACTGCATGCATGTATTCTATGTCTACGCAAAATTCAAAAGCTTTTTTTCAAAGCAACGCCAGTCTCCTCCACTCCATAAAACTGGCCAATTCCTCTCCAGATGGTTCAAAAAACCATTTTCATTGAAGAAAACAGAATTTTTAACAGCTCCTGTTCCCAAACCAATATATCTGGCACTTTCCTCCCAACTTCATGCAACTAAGACTATTTTTTGTCCACGTAGTTGTCTTAATTTTTTAATCTAAACTCTGCCAGTCTAAATCCAGTTTAATCTAAATTCAACCACATAAAACTGGCCACTGCCTCTCCAGATTATTCAAAAAACCATTTTCTTTGAAGTAAAAAAGGTGTTTTAACAAAGCCTGTCCTCAAACCACTATATCTTGAACTTTCCTTCAAACCGCAGTGAATTAAGACTATTCTTCGTCGAGGTAGTTGTCTTAATTTTTAAATCTATATTCCGCCAGTCCCCTCCACCCCATAAAACTGGCCAGTGCCTTTCCAGACAATTCAAACCACCATATTCTTTGAAGAAAAAAGGTTTTTTAACCGATCCTATCCTCAAACAGACACGTCTGGTACGTTCCTCTCTACTGCATGCTGGTAACACTATTCTAAGTCGACGCGAATGTTTTATTCATTTCTTAACTGAAACGCGCCAGTCCCCTTCCCCCAAAAAACCGACCAATGCCTCTCTGTTGCATCCAATAAACAATATTCTTAAACGAAATATTGGGTTTTAACCAATCCTGTCCTCAAATCTAAAGATATTTTATTTTAATTTCCACTGCATGCATGTAACCCTATTCTATACCTACGCAAAATTCAAAAGCTTTTTTTTCAAAGCAACGCCAGACTCCTCCACCCCATAAAACTGGCCAATGCCTCTCCAGACGATTCAAAAAATCATATTCTTTGAAGAAAAAAAGGTTTTTTAAGCGATCTCTTCGTCAAACAGATACGTCTGGTACGTTACTCTCTTCTGTATGCTGATAACCCTATTCTACCTCTACGCGAGTGTTTTAAGCATTTCTTAACTGAAAAACTCAAGTCTCCTCCTCCCCAAAAAACTAGCCAATGCCTCTCCGCTCCATCTAATAAACAATATTTTTAAACGACAAAATGGGTTTTTTAACCGATCCTGTCCTCAAAACTATAAATATTTTACTTTCCTTTCAGCTGCGTGCAGGTAACACTATTATAAGTCTACGCAAAGTTTTTACAATTGCTTTATCTGAACAACTCCATCCCCCACACCGTAAAACTAGCCAATGCCTGTCTGCTCTATCCAATAAACAATATTCCTAAACGAAAAATTGGGTTTTTTAACCAATCCTGTCCTCAAAACTAAAAATATTTTATTTTAATTTCCACTGCATGCGGGAAACCCTATTCTATATCTACGCAAAATTCAAAAGCTTTTTTTTCAAAGCAACGCCAGTCTCCTCCACCCCATAAAACTGGCCAATGCCTCTCCAGATGATTCAAAAAACCATCTTCTTTGAAGAAAAAAACGTTTTTTAACAGAGCCTGTACTCAAACCACTATATCTTGCACTTTCCTTCCAACCGCATTGAACTAAGGCTATACTTCGTCGAGGTAGTTGTCTTAATTTTAAAATCTATATTCCGCCAGTCCCCTCCACCCCATAAAACTGGCCAATGCCTTTCCAGACAATTCAAACAACCATATTCTTTGAAGAAAAAAGGTTTTTTAACCGATCCTATCCTCAAACAGACACGTTTAGTACGTTCCTCTCTACTGCATGCTGGTAACATTATTCTAAGTCGACGCGAATGTTTTATTCATTTCTTAACTGAAACGCGGCAGTCCCCTTCCCCCAAGAAACTGACCAATGCCTCTCTGTTGCATCCAATAAACAATATTCTTAAACGAAATATTAGGTTTTAACCAATCCTGTCCTCAAGTCTAAAGATATTTTATTATAATTTCCACTGCATGCACGAAACCCTATTATATACCTACGCAAAATTCAAAAGCTTCTTTTTTTCAAAGCAACGCCAGTCTCCTCCCCCCATAAAACTGGCCAATGCCTCTCCAGATGATTCAAAAAACCATTTTCTTTGAAGAAAAAAACGTTCTTAACAGAGCCTGTCCTCAAACCACTATATCTTGCACTTTCCTTCCAAGCGCATTGAACTAAGACTATTCTTCGTCGAGGTACTTGCGTAATTTTTAAAACTAAACTCCGCCAGTCCCCTCCACCCCATAACACTGGCCAATACCTCTCCAGACAATTCAAACAACCATATTATTTGAAGAATTTTTTTTTAACCGATCCTGTCCGCAAACAGATACGTCTGGTACGTTCCTCTCTACTGCATGCTGGTAACACTATTCTAAGTTGACGCGAGTGTTTTATGCATTTCTTAACTGAAAAACGCCAGTCCCCTTCCCTCCAATAAACTGGCCCATGCCTCTCTGTTTCATCTAATAATCAACATTCTTAAACGAAAAATTGGGTTTTTAAACCAATCCATTCTTCAAAACAAAAAAAAATTATTTTAATTTCAACTGCATGCAGGTAACCCTATTCTATGTCTTCGCAAAATTCAAAAGCTTTTTTTCAAAGCAACGCCAGTCTCCTCCACCCCATAAAACTGACCAATGCCTCTCCAGATGATTCAAAAAACCATTTTCCTTCAAGAATAAAAGGTTTTTTAACAGAGTCTGTCCTCAAACCACTATATCTTGCACTTTCCTTCCAACCGCCTTGAACTAAGTCTATTCTTCGTCGACGTAGTTGTCTTAATTTTTTAATCTAAACTCTGCCAGTCTCCTTCACTTCATAAAACTGGCCAGTGCCTCTCCAAACCATTCAAAAAACCATATTCTTTGAAGAAAAAAAGGTTTTTTAACCGAACCTGTCCGCAACCAGATACGTCTGGTATGTTCCTCTCTACTGCATGCTGGTAACACTATTCTAAGTCGACGCGAATGTATTATGCATTTCTTAACTGAAAAACGCCAGTCCCCTTCCCTCCAATAAAATGGCCAATGCCTCTCTGTTTCATCCAATAAACAATATTCTTAAACGAAAAATTGGGTTTTTTAACCAAACCTGTCCTCAAAACTAAAAATATTTTATTTTAATTTCCACTGCATGCAGGAAACCCTATTCTATACCTACGCAAAATTCAAAAGCTTTATTTTTCAAAGCAAAGCCAGTCTCCTCCACCCCATAAAACTGACCAATGCCTCTCCAGATGATTCAAAAAACCATTTTCTTTGAAGAAAAAAATGTTTTTTAACAGAGCCTGTCCTCAAACCACTATATCTTGCACTTTTCTTCCAACAGCATTGAACTAAGTCTATTCTTCATCGACGTAATTGTCTTAATTTTTTTAATCTAAACTCTGCCAGTCTCCTCCACCCCATAAAACTGTCCAATACCTATCCAGACAATTCAAACAACCATATTCTTTGAAGAAAAAAGGTTTTTTAACCGATCCTGTCCGCAAACAGATACGTATGGTACGTTACTCTCTACTGTATGCTGATAACCCGATTCTACCTCTACGCGAGTGTTTTAAGCATTTCTTAACTGAAAAACTCCAGTCTCCTCCTCCCCAAAAAACTAGCCAATGCCTCTCCGCTCCATCTAATAAACAATATTTTTAAACTACAAAATGAGTTTTTTAAACGATCCTGTCCTCAAAACTATAAATATTTTACTTTCCTTTCAACTGCGTGCAGGTAACACTATTATAAGTCTACGCAAAGTTTTTACAATTGCTTTATCTGAACAACTTCATCCCCCACCCCGTAAAACTAGCCAATGCCTGTCTGCTCTATCCAATAAACAATATTCTTAAACGAAAAATTGGGTTTTTTAACCAATCCTGTCCTCAAAACTAAAAATATTTTATTTTAATTTGCACTGCATGCAGGAAACCCTATTCTATATCTACACAAAATTCAAAAGCTTTTTTTTCAAAGCAACGCCAGTCTCCTCCACCCCATAAAACTGGCCAATACCTCTCCAGATGGTTCAAAAACCATTTTCATTGAAGAAAACAGAATTTTTAACAGCTCCTGTTCCCAAACCAATATATCTTTCACTTTCCTCCCAACCTCATGCAACTAAGACTATTTTTCGTCCCCGTAGTTGTCTTAATTTTTTAATCTAAACTCTGCCAGTCTCCTCCACCACATAAAACTGGCCACTGCCTCTCCAGATTATTCAAAAAACCATTTTCTTTGAAGTATAAAAGGTTTTTTAACAAAGCCTGTCCTCAAACCACTATATCTTGAACTTTCCTTCCAACCGCAGTGAACTAAGACTATTCTTCGTCGAGGTAGTTGTCTTAATTTTTAAATCTATATTCCGCCAGTCCCCTCCACCCCATAAAACTCTCCAATGCCTTTCCAGACAATTCAAACCACCATATTCTTTGAAGAAAAAAGGTTTTTTAACGGATCCTATTCTCAAACAGACACGTCTGGTACGTTCCTCTCTACTGCATGCTGGTAACACTATTCTAAGTCGACGCGAATGTTTTATGCATTTCTTAATAGAAAAAGCCAGTTCCCTTCCCCCCAATAAACTGGCAAATGCCTCTCTGTTCCATCCAATAAACAATATTCTTAAACGAAAAAATGTGTTTTTTAACCAATCCTGTCCTCAAAACTACAGATATTTTATTTTAATTTCCACTGCATGCAGGTAACCCTATTTTGTGTCTAAGCAAAATTCAAAAGCTTTTTTTTAAAGCAACGCCAGTTTCCTCCTCCCCAAAAAACTGGCCAATGCCTCTCCAGATTATTCAAAAAACCATTTTCTTTGAAGTTTAAAAGGTTTTTTAACAAAGATTGTCCTCAAACCACCATATCTTGCAATTTCCTTCCAACCGCATTGAACTAAGACTATTCTTCGTCGAGGTAGTTGTCTTAATTTTTAAATCTATATTCCGCCAGTCCCCTCCACCCCATAAAACTGGCCAATGCCTCTCCAGACAATTCAAACTACCATATTTTTTGAAGAAAGAAAGGTTTTTTAACCGATTCTGTCCTCAAACTGATACTTCTGGTACGTTCCTCTCTACTGCATGCTGGAAACCCTATTCTAAGTCGACTCGAATGTTTTATGCATTTCTTAACTGAATAAAAGCCAGTCACCTTCCCGCAATAAACTGACCAATGCCTCTCGGTTGCATCCAATAAACAATATTCTTAAACGAAATATTCTGTTTTTAACCAATCCTGTCTTCAAAACTAAAAATATTTTATTTTAATTTCCACTGCATGCAGGAAACCCTATTCTATACCTACGCAAAATTCAAAAGCTCTTTTTTCAAAGCAACGCCAGTCTCCTCCACCCCATAAAAATGGCCAACCATATTCTTTGAAGAAAAAAGGTTTTTTAACAGATCCTGTCCGAAAACAGATACGTCTGGTATGTTCCTCTCTACTGCATGCTGGTAACACTATTCTAAGTCGACGCGAATGTATTATGCATTTCTTAACTGAAAAACGCCTGTCCCCTTTTCTCCAATAAAATGGCCAATGCCTCTCTGTTTCATCCAATAAACAATATTCTTAAACGAAAAAATGGGATTTTAACCTATCCTGTCCTCAAAACTAAAAATATTTTATTTTAATTTCCACTGCATGTAGGTAACCCTATCCTATGTCTACGCAAAATTCAAAAGCTTTTCTTCAAAGCAACGCCAGTCTCCTCAACCCCATAAAACTGGCCAAAGCCTCTCCAGACGATTCAAAAAACCATTTTCCTTGAAGTATAAAAGGTTTTTTAACAGAGTCTGTCCTCAAACCACCATATCTTGCACTTTCCTTCCAACCGCATTGAACTAAGACTATTCTTCGTCGACGTAGTTGTCTTAATTTTTTAATCTAAACTCCGCCAGTCTCCTTCACTTCATAAAACTGTCCAATGCCTCTCCAGACGATTCAAAAAACCATATTCTTTGAAAAAAAAAGGGATTTTTAACCGATCCTGTCCGCAAACAGATACGTCTGGTACGTTCCTCTCTACTGCATGCTGGTAACACTATTCTAAGTCGACGCGAGTGTTTTATGCATTTCTTAACTGAAAAACGCCAGTCCCCTTCCCTCCAATAAACTGGCCAATCCCTCTCTGTTTCATCTAATAAACAACATTCTTAAACGAAAAATTGGGTTTTTAAACCAAGCCATTCTTCAAAACAAAAAAAAATTATTTTAATTTCCACTGCATGCAGGTAACCCTATTCTATGTCTTCGCAAAATTCAAAAGCTTTTTTTCAAAGCAACGCCAGTTTCCTCCACCCCATAAAACTGACCAATGCCTCTCCAGATGATTCAAAAAACCATTTTCCTTCAAGAATAAAAGGTTTTTTAACAGAGTCTGTCCTCAAACCACTATATCTTGCACTTTCCTTCCAACCGCCTTGAACTAAGTCTATTCTTCGTCGACGTAGTTGTCTTAATTTTTTAATCTAAACTCTGCCAGTCTCCTCCACCCCAGAAAACTGGCCAATGCCTCTCCAGATTATTCAAAAAACCATTTTCTTTGAAGTAAAAATAGTTTTTTAACAAAGCCTGTCCTCAAACCACTATATCTTGCCCTTTCCTTCCAACCGCATTGAACTAAGACTTTCTTCTTCGACGTAGTTGTCTTAATTTTTTAATCTAAACTCTGCCATTCTCCTCTACCCCTTCATAAAACTGGCCAGTGCCTCTCCAAACCATCCAAAAAACCATATTCTTTGAAGAAAAAAAGGTTTTTTAACCGAACCTGTCCGCAAACAGATACGTCTGGTATGTTCCTCTCTACTGCATGCTGGTAACACTATTCTAAGTCGACGCGAGTGTTTTATGCATTTCTTAACTGAAAAACGCCAGTCCCCTTCCCTCCAATAAACTGGCCAATCCCTCTCTGTTTCATCTAATAAACAACATTCTTAAACGAAAAATTGGGTTTTTTAACCAATTCTGTCCTCAAAACTAAAAATATTTTATTTTAATTTGCACTGCATGCAGGAAACCCTATTCTATGTCTACACAAAATTCAAAAGCTTTATTTTCAAAGCAACGCCAGTCTCCTCCACCCCATAAAACTGGCCAATGCCTCTCCAGATGATTCAAAAAACCATTTTCTTTGAAGAAAAAAACGTTTTTTAACAAAGACTGTCCTCAAACCACCATATCTTTCTTTCCAACCGCATTGAACTAAGACTATTCTTCGTCGACGTAGTTGTCTTAATTTTTAAAACTAAACTCCGCCAGTCTCCTTCACTTCATAAAACTGGCCAATGCCTCTCCAGACGATTCAAAAAACCATATTCTTTGAAAAAAAAACGGATTTTTAACCGATCCTGTCCGCAAACAGATACGTCTGGTAAGTTCCTCTCTACTGCATGGTGGAAACACTATTCTAAGTCGACGAGAATGTTTTATGCATTTCTTAACTGAAAAACTCCAGTCCCTTTCCCTCCAATAAAATGGCCAATGCCTCTCTGTTTCATCCAATAAACAATATTCTTAAACGAAATATTGGGTTTTTTAACCAATCCTGTCCTCTAAACTAAAAATATTTTATTTTGATTTCCACTGCATGCATGTATTCTATGTCTACGCAAAATTCAAAAGCTTTTTTTCAAAGCAACGCCAGTCTCCTCCACTCCATAAAACTGGCCAATTCCTCTCCAGATGGTTCAAAAAACCATTTTCATTGAAGAAAACAGAATTTTTAACAGCTCCTGTTCCCAAACCAATATATCTGGCACTTTCCTCCCAACTTCATGCAACTAAGACTATTTTTTGTCCACGTAGTTGTCTTAATTTTTTAATCTAAACTCTGCCAGTCTAAATCCAGTTTAATATAAATTCAACCACATAAAACTGGCCACTGCCTCTCCAGATTATTCAAAAAACCATTTTCTTTGAAGTAAAAAAGGTGTTTTAACAAAGCCTGTCCTCAAACCACTATATCTTGAACTTTCCTTCAAACCGCAGTGAATTAAGACTATTCTTCGTCGAGGTAGTTGTCTTAATTTTTAAATCTATATTCCGCCAGTCCCCTCCACCCCATAAAACTGGCCAGTGCCTTTCCAGACAATTCAAACCACCATATTCTTTGAAGAAAAAAGGTTTTTTAACCGATCCTATCCTCAAACAGACACGTCTGGTACGTTCCTCTCTACTGCATGCTGGTAACACTATTCTAAGTCGACGCGAATGTTTTATTCATTTCTTAACTGAAACGCGCCAGTCCCCTTCCCCCAAAAAACCGACCAATGCCTCTCTGTTGCATCCAATAAACAATATTCTTAAACGAAATATTGGGTTTTAACCAATCCTGTCCTCAAATCTAAAGATATTTTATTTTAATTTCCACTGCATGCATGTAACCCTATTCTATACCTACGCAAAATTCAAAAGCTTTTTTTTCAAAGCAACGCCAGACTCCTCCACCCCATAAAACTGGCCAATGCCTCTCCAGACGATTCAAAAAATCATATTCTTTGAAGAAAAAAAGGTTTTTTAAGCGATCTCTTCGTCAAACAGATACGTCTGGTACGTTACTCTCTTCTGTATGCTGATAACCCTATTCTACCTCTACGCGAGTGTTTTAAGCATTTCTTAACTGAAAAACTCAAGTCTCCTCCTCCCCAAAAAACTAGCCAATGCCTCTCCGCTCCATCTAATAAACAATATTTTTAAACGACAAAATGGGTTTTTTAACCGATCCTGTCCTCAAAACTATAAATATTTTACTTTCCTTTCAGCTGCGTGCAGGTAACACTATTATAAGTCTACGCAAAGTTTTTACAATTGCTTTATCTGAACAACTCCATCCCCCACACCGTAAAACTAGCCAATGCCTGTCTGCTCTATCCAATAAACAATATTCCTAAACGAAAAATTGGGTTTTTTAACCAATCCTGTCCTCAAAACTAAAAATATTTTATTTTAATTTCCACTGCATGCGGGAAACCCTATTCTATATCTACGCAAAATTCAAAAGCTTTTTTTTCAAAGCAACGCCAGTCTCCTCCACCCCATAAAACTGGCCAATGCCTCTCCAGATGATTCAAAAAACCATCTTCTTTGAAGAAAAAAACGTTTTTTAACAGAGCCTGTACTCAAACCACTATATCTTGCACTTTCCTTCCAACCGCATTGAACTAAGGCTATACTTCGTCGAGGTAGTTGTCTTAATTTTAAAATCTATATTCCGCCAGTCCCCTCCACCCCATAAAACTGGCCAATGCCTTTCCAGACAATTCAAACAACCATATTCTTTGAAGAAAAAAGGTTTTTTAACCGATCCTATCCTCAAACAGACACGTTTAGTACGTTCCTCTCTACTGCATGCTGGTAACATTATTCTAAGTCGACGCGAATGTTTTATTCATTTCTTAACTGAAACGCGGCAGTCCCCTTCCCCCAAGAAACTGACCAATGCCTCTCTGTTGCATCCAATAAACAATATTCTTAAACGAAATATTAGGTTTTAACCAATCCTGTCCTCAAGTCTAAAGATATTTTATTATAATTTCCACTGCATGCACGAAACCCTATTATATACCTACGCAAAATTCAAAAGCTTCTTTTTTTCAAAGCAACGCCAGTCTCCTCCCCCCATAAAACTGGCCAATGCCTCTCCAGATGATTCAAAAAACCATTTTCTTTGAAGAAAAAAACGTTCTTAACAGAGCCTGTCCTCAAACCACTATATCTTGCACTTTCCTTCCAAGCGCATTGAACTAAGACTATTCTTCGTCGAGGTACTTGCGTAATTTTTAAAACTAAACTCCGCCAGTCCCCTCCACCCCATAACACTGGCCAATGCCTCTCCAGACAATTCAAACAACCATATTATTTGAAGAATTTTTTTTTAACCGATCCTGTCCGCAAACAGATACGTCTGGTACGTTCCTCTCTACTGCATGCTGGTAACACTATTCTAAGTTGACGCGAGTGTTTTATGCATTTCTTAACTGAAAAACGCCAGTCCCCTTCCCTCCAATAAACTGGCCCATGCCTCTCTGTTTCATCTAATAATCAACATTCTTAAACGAAAAATTGGGTTTTTAAACCAATCCATTCTTCAAAACAAAAAAAAATTATTTTAATTTCAACTGCATGCAGGTAACCCTATTCTATGTCTTCGCAAAATTCAAAAGCTTTTTTTCAAAGCAACGCCAGTCTCCTCCACCCCATAAAACTGACCAATGCCTCTCCAGATGATTCAAAAAACCATTTTCCTTCAAGAATAAAAGGTTTTTTAACAGAGTCTGTCCTCAAACCACTATATCTTGCACTTTCCTTCCAACCGCCTTGAACTAAGTCTATTCTTCGTCGACGTAGTTGTCTTAATTTTTTAATCTAAACTCTGCCAGTCTCCTTCACTTCATAAAACTGGCCAGTGCCTCTCCAAACCATTCAAAAAACCATATTCTTTGAAGAAAAAAAGGTTTTTTAACCGAACCTGTCCGCAACCAGATACGTCTGGTATGTTCCTCTCTACTGCATGCTGGTAACACTATTCTAAGTCGACGCGAATGTATTATGCATTTCTTAACTGAAAAACGCCAGTCCCCTTCCCTCCAATAAAATGACCAATGCCTCTCTGTTTCATCCAATAAACAATATTCTTAAACGAAAAATTGGGTTTTTTAACCAAACCTGTCCTCAAAACTAAAAATATTTTATTTTAATTTCCACTGCATGCAGGAAACCCTATTCTATACCTACGCAAAATTCAAAAGCTTTATTTTTCAAAGCAAAGCCAGTCTCCTCCACCCCATAAAACTGACCAATGCCTCTCCAGATGATTCAAAAAACCATTTTCTTTGAAGAAAAAAATGTTTTTTAACAGAGCCTGTCCTCAAACCACTATATCTTGCACTTTTCTTCCAACAGCATTGAACTAAGTCTATTCTTCATCGACGTAATTGTCTTAATTTTTTTAATCTAAACTCTGCCAGTCTCCTCCACCCCATAAAACTGTCCAATACCTATCCAGACAATTCAAACAACCATATTCTTTGAAGAAAAAAGGTTTTTTAACCGATCCTGTCCGCAAACAGATACGTATGGTACGTTACTCTCTACTGTATGCTGATAACCCTATTCTACCTCTACGCGAGTGTTTTAAGCATTTCTTAACTGAAAAACTCCAGTCTCCTCCTCCCCAAAAAACTAGCCAATGCCTCTCCGCTCCATCTAATAAACAATATTTTTAAACTACAAAATGAGTTTTTTAAACGATCCTGTCCTCAAAACTATAAATATTTTACTTTCCTTTCAACTGCGTGCAGGTAACACTATTATAAGTCTACGCAAAGTTTTTACAATTGCTTTATCTGAACAACTTCATCCCCCACCCCGTAAAACTAGCCAATGCCTGTCTGCTCTATCCAATAAACAATATTCTTAAACGAAAAATTGGGTTTTTTAACCAATCCTGTCCTCAAAACTAAAAATATTTTATTTTAATTTGCACTGCATGCAGGAAACCCTATTCTATATCTACACAAAATTCAAAAGCTTTTTTTTCAAAGCAACGCCAGTCTCCTCCACCCCATAAAACTGGCCAATACCTCTCCAGATGGTTCAAAAACCATTTTCATTGAAGAAAACAGAATTTTTAACAGCTCCTGTTCCCAAACCAATATATCTTTCACTTTCCTCCCAACCTCATGCAACTAAGACTATTTTTCGTCCCCGTAGTTGTCTTAATTTTTTAATCTAAACTCTGCCAGTCTCCTCCACCACATAAAACTGGCCACTGCCTCTCCAGATTATTCAAAAAACCATTTTCTTTGAAGTATAAAAGGTTTTTTAACAAAGCCTGTCCTCAAACCACTATATCTTGAACTTTCCTTCCAACCGCAGTGAACTAAGACTATTCTTCGTCGAGGTAGTTGTCTTAATTTTTAAATCTATATTCCGCCAGTCCCCTCCACCCCATAAAACTCTCCAATGCCTTTCCAGACAATTCAAACCACCATATTCTTTGAAGAAAAAAGGTTTTTTAACGGATCCTATTCTCAAACAGACACGTCTGGTACGTTCCTCTCTACTGCATGCTGGTAACACTATTCTAAGTCGACGCGAATGTTTTATTCATTTCTTAACTGAAACGCGCCAGTCCCCTTCCCCCAAAAAACTGACCCATGCCTCTCTGTTGCATCCAATAAACAATATTCTTAAACGAAATATTGGGTTTTAACCAATCCTGTCCTCAAATCTAAAGATATTTTATTTTAATTTCCACTGCATGCATGTAACCCTATTCTATACCTACGCAAAATTCAAAAGCTTTTTTTTCAAAGCAACGCCAGTCTCCTCCACCCAATAAAACTGGCCAATGCCTCTCCAGACGATTCAAAAAACCATATTCTTTGAAGAAAAAAAGGTTTTTTAAGCGATCTCTTCGCCAAACAGATACGTCTGGTACGTTACTCTCTTCTGTATGCTGATAACCCTATTCTACCTCTACGCGAGTGTTTTAAGCATTTCTTAACTGAAAAACTCCAGTCTCCTCCTCCCCAAAAAACTGGCCAATGCCTCTCCGCTCCATCTAATAAACAATATTTTTAAACGACAAAATGGGTTTTTTAACCGATCCTGTCCTCAAAACTATAAATATTTTACTTTCCTTTCAACTGCGTGCAGGTAACACTATTATAAGTCTACGCAAAGTTTTTACAATTGCTTTATCTGAACAACTCCATCCCCCACACCGTAAAACTAGCCAATGCCTGTCTGCTCTATCCAATAAACAATATTCCTAAACGAAAAATTGGGTTTTTTAACCAATCCTGTCCTCAAAACTAAAAATATTTTATTTTAATTTCCACTGCATGCGGGAAACCCTATTCTATATCTACGCAAAATTCAAAAGCTTTCTTTTCAAAGCAACGCCAGTCTCCTCCACCCCATAAAACTGGCCAATGCCTCTCCAGATGATTCAAAAAACCATTTTCTTTGAAGAAAAAAACGTTTTTTAACAAAGACTGTCCTCAAACCACCATATCTTGCACTTTCTTTCCAACCGCATTGAACTAAGACTATTCTTCGTCGACGTAGTTGTCTTAATTTGTAAAACTAAACTCCGCCAGTCTCCTTCACTTCATAAAACTGGCCAATGCCTCTCCAGACGATTCAAAAAACCATATTCTTTGAAGAAAAAACGGTTTTTTAACCGATCCTGTCCGCAAACAGATACGTCTCGTACGTTCCTCTCTACTGCATGGTGGTAACACTATTCTAAGTCGACGAGAATGTTTTATGCATTTCTTAACTAAAAAACGCCAGTCCCTTTCCCTCCAATAAAATGACCAATGCCTCTCTGTTTCATCCAATAAACAATATTCTTAAACGAAAAATTGGGATTTTTAACCAATCCTGTCCTCCAAACTAAAAATATTTTATTTTGATTTCCACTGCATGCATGTAACCCTATTCTATGTCTACGCAAAATTCAAAAGCTTTTTTTCAAAGCAACGCCAGTTTCCTCCACCCCATAAAACTGGCCAATTCCTCTCCAGATGGTTCAAAAAACCATTTTCATTGAAGAAAACAGAATTTTTAACAGCTACTGTTCCCAAACCAATATATCTTTCACTTTCCTCCCAACCTCATGCAACTAAGACTATTTTTCGTCCACGTAGTTGTCTTAATTTTATAATCTAAACTCTGCCAGTCTCCTCCACCACATAGAACTGGCCACTGCCTCTCCAGATTATTCAAAAAAACATTTTCTTTGAAGTAAAAAATGTTTTTTAACAAAGCCTGTCCTCAAACCACTATATCTTGAACTTTCCTTCCAACCGCAGTGAACTAAGACTATTCTTCGTTGAGGTAGTTGTCTTAATTTTTAAATCTATATTCCGCCAGTCCCCTCCACCCCATAAAACTGGCCAATGCCTTTCCAGAATATTCAAACCACCATAGTCTTTGAAGAAAAAAGGTTTTTAACGGATCCTATCCTCAAACAGACACGTCTGGTACGTTCCTCTCTAGTGCATGCTGGTAACACTATTCTAAGTCGACGCGAATGTTTTATTCATTTCTTAACTGAAACGCGCCATTCCCCTTCCCCCAAAAAACTGACCAATGCCTCTCTGTTACATCCAATAAACAATATTCTTAAACGAAATATTGGATTTTAACCAATCCTGTCCTCAAATCTAAAGATATTTTATTTTAATTTCCACTGCATGCATGTAACCCTATTCTATACCTACGCAAAATTCAAAAGCTTTTTTTTCAAAGCAACGCCAGTCTCCTCCACCCCATAAATCTGGCCAATGCCTCTCCAGACGATTCAAAAAACCATATTCTTTGAAGAAAAAAAGGTTTTTTAAGCCATCTCTTCGCCAAACAGATACGTCTGGTACGTTACTCTCTTTTGTATGCTGATAACCCTATTCTACCTCTACGCGAGTGTTTTAAGCATTTCTTAACTGAAAAACTCCAGTCTCCTCCTCCCCAAAAAACTGGCCAATGCCTCTCCGCTCCATCTAATAAACAATATTTTTAAACGACAAAATGGGTTTTTTAACCGATCCTGTCCTCAAAACTATAAATATTTTACTTTCCTTTCAACTGCGTGCAGGTAACACTATTATAAGTCTACGCAAAGTTTTTACAATTGCTTTATCTGAACAACTTCATCCCCCACCCCGTAAAACTAGCCATTGCCTGTCTGCTCTATCCAATAAACAATATTCTTAAAAGAAAAATTGGGTTTTTTAACCAATCCTGTCCTCAAAACTAAAAATATTTTATTTTAATTTGCACTGCATGCAGGAAACCCTATTCTATATCTACACAAAATTCAAAAGCTTTTTTTTCAAAGCAACGCCAGTCTCCTCCACCCCATAAAACTGGCCAATACCTCTCCAGATGGTTCAAAAAACCATTTTCATTGAAGAAAACAGAATTTTTAACAGCTCCTGTTCCCAAACCAATATATCTTTCACTTTCCTCCCAACCTCATGCAACTAAGACTATTTTTCGTCCCCGTAGTTGTCTTAATTTTTTAATCTAAACTCTGCCAGTCTCCTCCACCCCATAAAACTGGCCAATGCCTCTCCAGATTGTTCAAAAAATCATTTTCTTTGAATTTTAAAAGGTTTTTTAACAAAGACTGTCCTCAAACCACCATATCTTGCACTTTCCTTCCAACCGCATTGAACTAATAATAATCTTCGTCGAGGTAGTTGTCTTACTTTTTTAAACTAAACTCCGCCAGTCCCGTCCACCCCATAACACTATCCAATGCCTCTCCAGACAATTCAAACAACCATATTCTTTGAAGAAAATTTTTTTTTAACCGATGCTGTCCGCAAACAGAAACGTCTGGTACGTTCCTCTCTACTGCATGCTGGTAACACTATTCTAAGTCGACGCGAATGTTTTATTCATTTCTTAACTGAAACGCGCCAGTCCCCTTCCCCCAAGAAACCGACCAATGCCTCTCTGTTGCATCCAATAAACAATGTACTTAAACGAAATATTGGGCTTTAACCAATCCTGTCCTCAAATCTAAAGATATTTTATTTTAATTTCCACTGCATGCAGGAAACCCTATTATATACATACGCAAAATTCAAAAGCTTTTTTTTCAAAGCAACGCCAGTCTCCTCCACCCCATAAAACTGGCCAATGCCTCTCCAGATGATTCAAAAAACCATTTTTGTTGAAGAAAAAAACGTTCTTAACAGTGCCTGTCCTCAAACCACTATATCTTGCGCTTTTCTTCCAACCGCATTGAACTAAGACTATTCTTCATCGACGTACTTGTCTTAATTTTTTTAATCTAAACTCTGCCAGTCTCCTCCACCCCATAAAACTCGCCAATGCCTCTCCAGATTATTCAAAAAACCATTTTCTTTGAATTTTAAAAGGTTTTTTAACAAAGACTGTCCTCAAACCACCATATCTTGCACTTTCCTTCCAACCGCATTGAACTAAGACTATTCTTCGTCGAGGTAGTTGTCTTAATTTTTAAAATTAAACTCCGCCAGTCCCCTCCACCCCATAACACTGGCCAATGCCTCTCCAGACAATTCAAACAACCATATTCTTTGAAGAAATTTTTTTTTAAACGATCCTGTCCGCAAACAGATACGTCTGGTACGTTCCTCTCTACTGCATGCTGGTAACACTATTCTAAGTCGACGCGAATGTTTTATGCATTTCTTAACTGTAAAACGCCAGTCCCCTTCCCTCCAATAAACTGGCTAATGCCTCTCTGTTTCATCTAATAAAAATATTCTTAAACGAAAAATTGGGTTTTTTAACCAATCCATTCCTCAAAACTAAAAAAATTATTTTAATTTCCACTGCATGCAGGTAAACCCATTCTATGTCTTCGCAAAAATCAAAAGCTTTTTTTCAAAACAACGACAGTCTCCTCCACCCCATAAAACTGGTCAATGCCTCTATTCAAAAAACCATTTTCCTTGAAGAATAAAAGGCCTCTCTGTTGCATCCAATAAACAATATTCTTAAACGAAATATTGGGTTTTAACCAATCCTGTCCTCAAATCTAAAGATATTTTATTTTAATTTCCACTGCATGCATGTAACCCTATTCTATACCTACGCAAAATTCAAAAGCTTTTTTTTCAAAGCAACGCCAGTCTCCTCCACCCAATAAAACTGGCCAATGCCTCTCCAGACGATTCAAAAAACCATATTCTTTGAAGAAAAAAAGGTTTTTTAAGCGATCTCTTCGCCAAACAGATACGTCTGGTACGTTACTCTCTTCTGTATGCTGATAACCCTATTCTACCTCTACGCGAGTGTTTTAAGCATTTCTTAACTGAAAAACGCCAGTCCCCTTCCCCCCCCAAAAAAACTGGCCAATGCCTCTCCTTTCCATCCAATAAACAATATTCTTAAACAAAAAAATGTGTTTTTTAACCAATCCTGTGCTCAAAACTAAAGATATTTTATTTTAATTTTCACTTCATGCAGGTAACCCCATTCTGTGTCTAAGCAAAATTCAAAAGATTTATTTCGTAGCAACGCCAGTCTCCTCTACCCCATAAAACTGGCCAATGCCTCTCCAGATGGTTCAAAAAACCATTTTCATTGAAGAAAAAAGATTTTTTAACAGCTCCTGTCCCCAAACCAATATATCTTGCACTTTCCTCCCAACATCATGCAACTAAGACTATTTTTCGTCCACGTAGTTGTCTTAATTTTTTAATCTAAAGTCTGCCAGTCTCCTCCACCCCATAAAACTGGCCAATGCCTCTCCAGATTATTCAAAAAACCATTTTCTTTGAAGTAAAAAACGTTTTTTAACAAAGCCTGTCCTCAAACCACTATATCTTGCACTTTCCTTCCAACCGCATTGAACTAAGACTATTCTTCGTCGAGGTAGTTGTCTTAATTTTTAAATCTAAACTCCGCCAGTCCCCTCCACCCCATAAAACGGGCCAATGCCCTTCCAGACAATTCAAACAACCATATTCTTCGAAGAAAAAAGGTTTTTTAACCGATCCTGTCCTCAAACAGACACGTCTGGTATGTTCCTCTCTACTGCATGCTGGTAACCCTATTCTAAGTCGACGCGAATGTTTTATGCATTTCTTAACTGAATAAAAGCCAGTCACCTTCCCCCAATAAACTGGCCAATGCCTCTCCGCTCCATGCAATACACAATATTCTTAAACGAAAAAATTGGTTTTTTCGATCCTGTCCTCAAAACTATAAATCTTTTACTTTATTTCCACTGCATGCAGGTAACCCTATTCTACGTCTACGTAAATATCTTTCAATTATTTTATCTGAACAATTCCAGTCTTCTCCACCCCGTAAAACTGACCATGTCCTCCGCACTCTATTCAAAAAACCATATGCTTTGAAGAAAAAGAAGGTTTTATAACCCATCCTGTCCTTTTACACGTAAAAGATGGCTCTGCCCCTGCTCGCTACGCTCACCAACCCCCGTTCTGATTTCGCAGCCTCTTAAAACCTGGTAATGTACCTTGTTTTAAAGATATGATGATATCACGAATGGCGGCTGTGAAGTGGATTTCACTTCACATATTCCTTTTTCTTAAAATTAATTCCTACACCCCCTTCCTTTTTCTAAAAATTATCTTTCTTTAAAATTATGTTTTTTCGTGTTATAAAATCTAGCTGCTCCTTGTATTTCTCTTTTATTATGCGTTCTTTAATTCATTTGCATCTCTTTCCTCACCGCATAAATCATGTCGTTATAAAAAAAAAGAGAAAAAGAATTTATTCCCATTATAATCCGCGCTTTTCTTCCAGCGTCTAATTTTTACTTACATTTTTACGCCTACACTTTGCTCGTCAAGGTTTCATTCCTTTTAACGTATTTCATTATTTTCCCAATTGCCCAGCTGCCTTTAATGTATAATATCTCTAACGTACCAATTCTATTTTTAACCCCAGTTCTTAATTCTTTAAGCTAACCCCATGAGAAAGGACTCCATGCGGTTTTGTCTGGTTTTGCAAAATTCCATATCTCCTTCTGGCGCATAAATTCATATTTTACATTCATCTCTCCCCCATAGGCTTATCATTAACGGACAGACATCACCTGTTTCTTTTCACGTTGTTCTCGCCAAAACAGTACGTTATCTGGCTGATTGGCATGTGTAATTATCGCCATCGCTGCACGGGAACCACGAAAAGAAATCATGTAACTGTAGACATTCTCTCTCTGCTTGTCGGTGATTAAATATATGTAATTGTCCGTGCCTCCTCTCCAGTGCTCTTGGGCATTTTTATGCCTATGGATGCTTGTACCTGAACCCATGGTCAACTGCAATCTGGATTAAAAATATTTGATTACCGAGAAACTCCTGACTTCGTATTCATCCACTCTCTGTGCTCTATTTTCTGGATATTAACAAATTACTTTTTGCAGCTTAACCGACGTAAAACCACTCCGCCAATAAACTTCGTTACAGTTACTTGGTGAATCAGCCGCTCACAAGCATCTTTAACTGGAGAGGAGGGCTGCTATTAATTACTGAAGGAAAAAAATATTCATATTTCCACTACCTACTAACTCATATTTCTCCTGCTAAAAAAAATGGACATTCCGTGGATTTTTTTTTTCTCCAATTCATAGCAGTCAACTTATGTGACTCCCAACGCCGTCTTACAAAAAAAGACTGTGTTTTTGAAATTGTATTTGAATTGATGGAACTACTCCTTAAGCATGTGAATTTGTGACTCCGTAAGCCTGCGAATTCATGATTTCCTAATTCGACTTAATCCTAATCTACGTTAATCAACTTCGTAATCGTGACTTTGTAATCCTTGGAATTACGTGACTTCAAGATGTTCCCGACCAGCCGACAAACTGAACGCAGTTTCTCATCCCCGCACCTCCAACCGCTCCGTTCGTGGAACTCTGTGCGTGCGTTACACCGGCTCAGATATTATAATCTTAGACTGTTCCTCTTGACAAAAAAATTCAAGTTCCGTACAGACTGATTATTATTTTTTCACTGTGTTGGACATTTTATTCACGAACACCCCTGCCTTCTGTCCGAAGAAGACTTTTTAATTCATAAAAAAAGCGATCGTGATTAAGTGTCAACATTCTTCCGAAGATTCCAAAAGAAATAGTCGCTTTTTCTTTCACTTTTAGAAAGTCGCTTTTTCTTTCACTTATTTTCATGCGCCGATATTCAAGGGCGTTATAGATCCAAAGATGAATCATCTCTCATCGAAAACCAACTTTCGCCACTCCCAATGCGCGGCCAGTTTAAACATAAACAAAACATTGTGGCTGTATGAAAAATACCGAAGGAAAGATTCAGAGCCCAAATTAATAAAGATAGAAAGGGCTAATAATTAAATTTTACTACCATTTTTTTAATTAAGGTGAAATTTTGTGTAGTAAGTTTGAATGTCGTGTGATTAAATTCGTGAAAGGCTATTCCTAAGGTAAGTCTTTTATAATAATATCTGTAATTGGTTCTCCGATTATTAGAGATATAGTCCAACCAGAACTTGAACGACTAAAAAACTTTTATTTCATAAAAGAAACTTTTTACAGATATAAATAACTCTTATTTAAAGTTTAATATTATTATGTAGTGCATACTCAAGTAATATTTACAGTATCGTTAAATTTCTGCTTCTAGTTTTATAAAATGGCTTTATATTTTATATGATTTTTTTTCTTTCTTTTATATGTACTACATAGAATTTTTAACGAGGTTTTTATATTTTTATTGTGTGTATCGATTAGTGATGGCCGATTCGAGATCTTTTAAGAATCGATACCTTAGTTTTCGAAAACTTTTCAGAATCGAAATCAGAATAGATTCTTTGTATTCAAATGTAGTAGCACTAAAAACTACTCCAGACTTCCTTCAAACTAATAAATGAGGGACGACATTTCGCCTGTTTCACTCTTCGAATGTTTATTCTACGTAAAATCGTTTGCCTTTTTTTATGATCACGTGTCAGATTCACATCAGTCTACTAGAAGAGTATGAGTAGCGCCTCTTTCAGCAAATGAAATGTTTAATTTTCTTACAACCGCAACTCTTTTGCTTATGGTAACGTTTTATAATTTACAGCTACAGAACAATTTCTTTTCTTTTTAATGTTTTTGAGTTTTGATATAAATATTACGATTGTTATTAGAGAATTTTTTTTTGTCTGGATGACTCTATCCCATTGAACCCTACACCACCCCCATTTAACTTCACATATTCCACTTTCTTAAAATTAATTCCTACACCCCCTTCCTTTTTCTAAAAATTATCTTTCTTTAAAATTATGTTTTTTCGTGTTATAAAATCTAGCTGCTCCTTGTATTTCTCTTTTATTATGCGTTCTTTAATTCATTCGCATCTCTTTCCTCACCGCATAAATCATGTCGTTATGAAAAAAAAGAGAAAAAGAATTTATTCCCATTATAATCCGCGCTTTTCTTCCAGCGTCTAAACTTTACTTACATTTTTACGCCTACACTTTGCTCGTCAAGATTTCATTCCTTTTAACGTATTTCATTATTTTCCCAATTGCCCAGCTGCCTTTAATGTATAATATCTCTAACGTACCAATTCTATTTTTAACCCCAGTTCTTAATTCTTTAAGCTAACCCCATGAGAAAGGACTCCATGCGGTTTTGTCTGGTTTACCAAAATTCCATATCTCCTTCTGGCGCATAAATTCATATTTTACATTCATCTCTCCCCCATAGGCTTATCATTAACGGACAGACATCACCTGTTTCTTTTCACGTTGTTCTCGCCAAAACAGTACGTTATCTGGCTGATTGGCATGTGTAATTATCGCCATCGCTGCACGGGAACCACGAAAAGAAATCATGTAACTGTAGACATTCTCTCTCTGCTTGTCGGTGATTAAATATATGTAATTGTCCGTGCCTCCTCTCCAGTGCTCTCGGGCATTTTTATGCCTATGGATGCTTGTACCTGAACCCATGGTCAACTGCAATCTGGAATAAAAATATTTGTTTACCAAGAAACTCCTGACTTCGTATTCATCCACTCTCTGTGCTCTATTTTCTGGATATTAACAAATTACTTTTTGCAGCTTAACCGACGTAAAACCACTCCGCCAATAAACTTCGTTACAGCGACTATCTTCTGTAATCAGGTTATAATGCTTTTTTATTTAAATTGAGTATTTTTCGGTTACCATGGCTTTAACCACTGCTTAGAGTTGTTTTGGGGATTGATAAGTAAGATCAATTACTAATTTGGAAATCAGCTTGTATAAAATGATTTGGTTAAAAATGTCACTGCCTCTCAGACTTTTATAAGGCCACTATGGACAATATCTTCCTTTGAGTTCCAGGTTAAACTTCTCCGTCTGCTTGGGAATAACATTCAGATCACAGTATTGAAAAGCAATGTGTCTTCAAATTTTACTCTTATATTTTATGTTTTCATCGAGTTTTAGATAATTTCAGGAACAGATATATCTTATGTTTGAATTCTTTTCTCTATTTTAATGCATCCTCATGGATATTTTCACGTTATTTTTAAAATAAAGATTATTTGTTTTAACTAATAATTATATACAAAATTTCTAATAATATTTATCAAGCAGTAATGCGTACAAAATAAATTGAAACTATTTTGCGGTATTTTTACAAAAAATGATTCCCAATGTGACGTCGTATGAATATTCCCCGTTAGAAAATAGTTTTAAATGTATCGGTTTATTGTATGAGGAAGTATAAAGGGGGGAATGGGGCTAATTCCCTCTCTTAACTTATATAATTTTTTTTTTTTTTTTTTTTTTTTTTTTTATGCAGAATTATCAGATTTCCTTCAAATTTTGGATATAGGTTTATTCTGATAAGGCGCTTTCCTGATCACTTTTGGGGGTTCATTGGTTAAGTATAAAGGAGGGAATAGAGGGAGCTAATCCCTCCTTAATTTATTTTACGATGGGCATTATTCTTTAAAATAAGAGTATAGTATACAATTAGGGTGAATAGACTGTGAGCTCACTGCCATCAGTTTAACTGGGCACTTTTCTTTTTTCTTTTTAATATTAATGCGTAAACACAATTTTTATGACGTAATTTTCTTTATTTCCTGCTTTTAACACGTGATCATTTAACTATTATTTTAAACTTTCATTACTGTTTTTAATAGTCTCGCGCAAATACATTTTTTTATTTGAGATAAAACAATTATTTGCGTTGATATAGAAATTGGCAAAAGTATAAAAAATAACTTTTTCAATAAAAGATTTTTTACGCAATTTTTATATGGATCATGTCAGCTGTATAGAAATAAAAAGCTGCAAAACCGGGCCCAGCCAACAAAACCAACCAATACTCAATTTTTAAGGATTTTTTGAGTTTTTATTGTCCGACCGTGATAATTTTTTTTAATTTCTTAAAGCTGGTTATATTTCGCGTCTCGTGGTATGATTTTCGAATCCGTAGGATGGTTAAAAAAAAAAGTAATCGCTCCTCAAAAAAGTCCCTCGTAAACAAGCGATGAGAAAATACCCGGAATATCTACGCAGATTTTCATTGATCCATTTCCAAATCGTTAGTTTTTTTATATAGAGAGAGATTTCTTATTTTTGTACATTTTGGTTCGAAAAACACCCATTTTTTGGCACTGGATAGCTAAAGTCGATCTGGACAAAGAACTTCCTGTACTTTTTCGATTTTGTTTCAAGATTTTTTTTTATAAAGATGCTTTCTTTTTCGTAATCGGTTTTGAAAGTGAAACTGTCAACAACAACAACAACAACAAAAACCCTGCTACCAAAATAAAAAAATAACAAGTTGGAAATTGTACGTCAAACGTTACAAATGATGTGCATTCGTACTATAGCTAGTTACATTAATATTCATATCTTTTCTGATTTTTAATTCTGTGAAATAAATTATTTTATTACAGAAATTAATATGCAGACGATATAAGTATCTCGGTCGCTTGACGATTAAACTTCGGAAGCTCCTATAACAAAAAAGCACCGATTTAAAAAAAAATTCAAATTTCTTAATAAATATTTTTATTAATATTTCCTAAAGTTTTGATTCGATTTTAATAAAATTTGAAATGTCTCGACAAAATTCTGCAAGGATAATATATTTTAAATTGCAAACCATTCGGTTGGGTAGTTTTTGCGTTGTTATATGCGGACGGACGGACAGACAGACGGACAGACAGACAGACGGACAGACAGACGAACAGACCAAGCGACGACAATAGGAGCTACGTATTTATATAATTACGAACGCACCTAAAAAACGGCATTTGTAGAGATAAAAAAATAACAAAATTGAAATGCATATTATATATTTTTGAAAATATCTCCCATGGGATTAACATTAGTGAACGGGTGTTTTCGCGCGAGCGAAGTAGCCCCTCTGAAGTAACGAAATAACAAATAAATCAGTAAAGTATCATTAAAAATACAGATTAGTGTGGAATTGAAAATCAATGACGTAACAAACACGTGTAACGCATCTAACGTCAAGTGAATGTGACGCAACGATCATGCAATTACGGCGTAAAATTGACCATATTATCGTAAATTTGGCGATAGTTTTTTGTGGAAAGTAGTCGATGGGATAGTGGAAAAGTACCCTACTTTTACTTATATTTCACAATAAACATACAAAAGTAAGTTACTATACGCAAAAAATCAGTAAGTTATGAAGAATATATTTACATCTATGGCTCGTATAGTCTTAGCACGGTCGGAAATGAAAACCCAGTAAAAATGATGCCATAGTGGTGCAAAAGTGCTGACATATTTAAGTTTCAAATATAAAAATGCTTGTTTTCTTTTAATTATAATGTCATTTAAACACAAAAATACACTTTAAATAACGTAAAATATTCCAGGAGGGAAGGAGGGGCACGGTAGAACTTAGATTGTGAATTCCGAAGCTTTCACTGAAGTGCGTAAAAACAGATTTTAATAAAAAAATAAGAAACCTTACTATACAGCAACAAATTTGGGTTGCTGAATAAAAAAATTAAACGTTTTTATATGAATCCGATAATCAGACATATCCTAGGTGATATTCTCAATGTTTTATAAAAATTTAAATGAATATTCTTCAACAATCGTTGCCCAAGTCAAATGTTGGCAGAAAAAATTAACTTTTTCGGGAGCAATTAGGTAAATTTGGCAGAAAAATTGTCTTGCTTCTACAATTGCTGCTAATTTTGCATCAAGGTATATCGCCATTGCACTAAACTACGAATATAGCGATGCTTGCAATAATATGGTAGTGGTTTTAAACACAACAAAAGTATAAGTACAGTGATCTATCAATAAATATTAGCAAATTTACAAAATGTTTCGGTACTTTTCGATTAGCCGGGCTCCAGTGTTATATATACATATATATATATACTAGCCGCCACTGGCGACCAGTTTGGTCGCCCTTAAATGTATGTTAAGCATTGTAACAAATTATTTTTATTCATAATTTATTTTTTTCCTTAATCCCTCGCATAATTGGAAAAATCTAATTGACAAATCAAGAACTTTTGCGATCGCGGTAGCATTTCGCATATTTTTTGTTGTTATGTATTTCATCTTTCTTGACAAAAACCGCTTAACCCACTTAAGAATTTATGCTTCATGTCCGTTTGCTTATCACTTGCAATATGTTCGCTAATGCGGAGATTCTTAAACATATTTGGCGCAAAACAAAAATCGCGCCAACCCCGGTGCGTCCATGACAGCTGTTTCAATTTAAAATACATGACGTTCACATTTTTCATTTAAAATAGAAAAATAATAATTATCATAAATCAAAACATTTGATTTCAAATTAAAGTATCGTTTCTAATTTGCACGCGCAAAAAATAAAAGCTGACAATTCTTTTCGAAATTTGATCCATTAAATATTATTACATGAGTTCAATTTACGTCAAAAAAAGATCCGGAAGTTGAGTTGTATGGAACAGAATTAAGGTAAACTTTGACTATCTCACTGGTGCGGATTATTTTTTTTACGCCAGGCAGCGATCCAAAAATTCATGGTTTAATATTTTAAACATTCACAACGAATGAATCTTTTTTCTTTGTTTACTTTCATAGATAGAGAATTTTAACTGCGAACCTAATTTAAACTGAAGTTATTGCAGAATGTGTACATAATTGAACGTAAGTCATCTCTCAAATATTAATTTATTTTGAACGATCTTTCTAAAAATGTAACTTTTATGCATTTTTATTTGCAAAAATAATTTTGAATAAAAATGGCCGCCTGGCATATGAAAAAGTGAAACGGACATCCCGGAACTGTTGATGACAGTCACATGACTTACGGTTTTATTATATAGATATGTATACATATATATATATATATATACACACACACAAACACATATATATATATATATATATATATATATATATATATATATATATATATATATATATATATATATATATATATAGTATATGTGTGTATATATTACACTGGCGTCCGGCTAACCAAAAAGTATCAATGTTTCTGAAATACTCAAGTTTACTGAATTAACAATTGCTAAAATCAATTAATTTTATTTTTTCTAACAAGTTAACAGAAATTTTACCATATTTTGTACTTACATATAGGCCGTTATTTAGTGCTCGATTTAGTATACACTATATTGCCAAAGGTGACCGGTCACTTGAAATTTTAGACATTTTGTTAACTATCTAGAAAAATACATGAGGAATTAATCTGAAACTGCAGGTGTGTAAACAGTATAGTATAGGTTATATATTTCCGCGAAGATTTTTTCACGAAACCCCCTAGGGGACTGTCAACAAATTGAAAAAAAAAACGAATATCTTTTGGATAACCCTGTAAAAACTAATGTAGCAAAGGCGTTCAAACTCGAGATTATTATTAAGTGGCTTATTGTAATGTACTGTGTTCATTTTTATGAGGATAGCATGTAGCATGTATACTCGTAGAGAAATTAAGATTTTTATAAAAACGGTCCCAAATTTCGCCTTGTTTTCTGCTTATAATTTGCAGAGTTCTTAATATAAAAAAAAGTTCTTTTCAGAAAATATGACAAACAACGTTGTACATAACACTCTGCAATCAGAATTTAAAAAATAATAAAAATTGGATGAAAAATGAGCAGGTTTACTAAAAAATGTTTCACTGCGCATGCGCGAATGCAATCAAAATATAATATGCATAATGTATTAGCTAAGTATATATAGCAACGTTTGTGAAAGTCTCAAAATCATAGCTTAAAAATTCTGAAAATTATCGTCGATAGAAGAAGCTCGAAATCCGTTGTTCCCAAAAGGAAGCAAAAATATGGGGGGTTGTATCCAAATATAGTAGTACGTGCAATAATGTGTAAGCTATCTTGGCACTAATCAACAGATATTTGATACAACCCCTCATCTTTTTGCTTCTTTTTGGGAACAACGGATTTCGAGCTTATTCTATCGACGATAATTTTCACAATTTTCAAGCTATGATTTTGAGACTTTCAGTAAAGTTGCTCTATATACTTAGCTAATACTTTGTGCATATTATATTTTGATTGCTTTCGCGCATGCCAGTGAAACATTTTTTAGTAAACCTGCTCATTTTTCATGCAATTTTTATTATTTTTTAATTTTGATTGCAGAATATTATGTACAAATTTGTTTGTCATATTTTCTGAAAAGAACCCTTTTTTTATATTAAGAGCTCTGCAAATTATAAGCAAAAAACTAGGCGAAATTTGGGTTTTTATAAAAACCTTAATTTCTCTACGAGTATACATGCTATCCTCATAAAAATGAACACAGTATATTACAATAAGCCACTTATTAATAATCTGGAGTTTGAACGCCTTTGTTACATTAGTTTTTACAGGGTTATCCAAAATATATTCGTTATTTTTCAATTTGTTGACAGTCCCCTATGGGGTTCCGTGAAAAAAATCTTCTCGGAAATATATAACCTATACTATACTGTTTACACACCTGGAGTTTCAGGTTTATTCCTTATGTATTTTTTCAGATAGTTAACAAAACGTCTAAAATCGCAAGTGACCCGGTCACTTTTGGCAATATAGTGTAGAAGATACGCCGTAAGTGCCGTATTCTAGAGAGTTTTTATTGTCTTTATGATAAATGACCGTTAGCTGGCATTAGACCATTAGGCAAGAATTTCGATTATAAAAGATAGAAAAAAAATTTAAACCGAAGAAAATTAATTTTTCATTATATCAAGACTTGGTTAGATATTTTTCTCATAATGAAATAAATCATATTTCATAAAAATAGTCGGAATTTTCAGGTAGCTTTCAATACAAAAAGTATAAAGCTACCTATTGCAGCCGTTCGGAGGAAAGCAATTCCGGAAAATTGTGGTATATTTTCACCGATCATCACCCCCAGACCCCAAAACCACTCTCCGTTCAAATATTGATTTGTATATATATATATATGTCTGACCTATGTCATACGATAACACTCGTATTTATAAATCAATTTGGATGAAACTAATTGTGTGTATTAAGCTCACCAATGTCTCGTCCGAGTTCGTTGGCCAGCTTGGTCCGCCATCTTGTTTCAAGATGGCGGCCACTTAAAGATTTAAAACTAAAATAAATTTACAAAAAAGTTGAAAATTCAAATTTATTTTTTCTTACCTGTTAGGCTTTGGTACAAGGATTCCGGAGCATTTTTTGTTTCACCTCTATCTTAAAAAATGGTTGAGATAGAGCAGTTTGAAATTCTAGGGTGGCTGACATTTTGAACGCGTTACAAGACAGCCAATTGCAAAAAAACAACGATTAATTTATGAGTTTTAGTGTACCAGATTTCTCGCAAATTATTTTCTTTCATTGTTGTAATCATTTTCCCAATCATACGCATAAAACTATATATTCATATCCGTTAGCGCCAAATGCTCGCCAAACATGGCGACAATTGGCGAAATATCGCCAAATTTGGCGAGCAAAATAAGTCTTCTTAAATGAAGCCAACTTAGCAATAGCTCAATAATTTGGCGAAATTCTTATTCAAATTCAGTATTAACGAATCTTTTGTAAACGGTTTCTTTGCATTTTAGCTTGCTGTTTTCGAGTAACATTAGCTAAAATCTTAAAACGAAGATATACGAAAGCTACCTTTTCCTCCCGATACAGGCCGGGAGGACTTTTTTGGATTGATACCATCTTTTCGAGTAATGACCACGTCGAGTTTTAAACACAGAAAACGATTTTTCTCGAATTAGTGACCTAGCTATATCGATTTCTTGTGCTCGAATTAGTATAGTCATCAATTTTTGTGAAAATCGTTAGAGCAGTTTTCGATATATAGCAGCATTCTTAGTGCTGAGTTTGTTTTAATAGATCCAAATGACCTTTCCCGAATTCGAAACCTAGCTAGCTGGATTTCTCGTGCTCGAATTAGTATAGGCAACACGTTTCGTGTAAATCGTTTGAGTATTTTTCCATTTATAACAAAAAACATTTTCAGCGCTGAGTTTGTTTTACCCTGTGAAAACGAATTTTCTGGTATTCGGAACCTAGCTAGATTTTTTTCTCGTGCTCGATTTAGTATAAGGGGCAAATCTCGTGAAAATCTTCCCAGTCGTTTACGATATAATTCATAATCGGGATAATCCCTTGCTCATTTAATATATATGAATAATCGGGAAAATCCCTTGCTCGTTTAATACAGTGGTGGCCAAAAGTGTGGACATTTTTTGAAAGTTTCATGTTTTTCAACTTTGTATGCTTGTAGAATATATTACTTTTCACTTAAATACAAACGTTTATATATCAAATTGAAGGTAATTTAATGTACATTTAATAATAAAAACAGTATTACAATATCTGTATTACAAAAAAAGTTATGCAACTAATAGTAAGATCTATCTTAGATTTGCATTTTTTTAAAGTGATTCTTACACAATCAATACTTAGTAGGATAACCCTTATTTTTTAAGACAGCTTCACAGCGTCTTTTCATCGAGTGAACGAGTGTTTGTAGTTCATCTTTCGTAATCACATAGTGCCAAGAATCAATTATAGCTTCAATAAGTTGTCTTTTATTGGATGACGTTTTTTTCGTACAAGAATTTTCAAACGTCGCCACAAATTTTCAATTGGATTGAGAACAGGGCTGTTTTCTGGCCATGGTAATATACACTGTAAAAAATGGGTACTCAAAATTTTTTGGCATTCAGGATGCCATCAATCACTTGAATTCGGACCACACTATCTGAAGACATACATGTCCAAATCATGACATTTGTTGGGTTTTTTGTAGTTGCTTCAATGCAATCAGAATGAAGTGCTTCTCCTACTCTACGTCTCACGTATTTTCTACCATCACTACCAAAGAGCGATATTTTACTCTCATCGCTCCAGATTACTTGCGTCCATTGATTTTCTGACCATTTAATGTGTTCTTTTGCCCACTTAACTCGTTTTTCGCGTTGCTTTTGATTTAAATATGTTTTTTTCATTGGAATTCTAGCTTGTAGTCCAAATCCTGATAACCTTCTTCTTATTGTTCTTGAACTTACTGCAATACCCACTGCATTCATTTCACATCTAATGGCATCTGATGAAATTTTTCTATCTTGAAGGAATAGCCGTTTAATTTTTCTATCGGCAGTAGCACTTGTGCATTTTTTTCTGCCTGATTTTGTCTTATTTTCCACTGATTTCGTTTTCTCATAACGTAAACAGAACTTTCGTACACCAGAACAAGTCACTGAGCCACCAACTTGTCTTGCAATTTCAGCATAAGAGAGGCCAATATCTCTCAATATGACAATTCGGCTTCTTTTTGTAGATGTCCAATTAGTTCTTCTTGTTGATGACATTGTTTAAAATTAGTTTAATTAAAAAAAAAGAACTTTAAATATTCAAAAACAGCAATACTCTATACAATAATTTAGTCTTTTTTATGACATTAAAAATGTGTTATTATGAATATATTTAAATATCAGGTCTATATCAGTTAATTATCAGGAGTATAATATCATATATAGTTAAATTGCATGACCGTATCAGGTCTATGCCAAGGGCCCCAAAAAGTCATAGATACTTATGTATTATCCGGGCCCGGAAGATAAATCGCCAAAAATGGTTGTTAATCGCCAATCATGTTTAGCATTGTCAATGGCCAATCGCGTTCACAACAGTAATTTAACATACATTTATTAAACACTTAACATCGTTAAAAATCTTAAATAATATAAAAGCAAAATAATATAATGCAAAACAATAATTTAGTATTCGTTTATTAAACACATAGGATCAGACTGACGGCTTTTAGCTATAAAAGATACCAGCGGGTACGATCGAGCAATGCTCGGTCAACATTTGCTTTGTGTTCAACTTGGTAGTTGAATCATGTATGTCGGCTCCTATTGGAAATTTCTACAAAATTATTTCAGATTCTAAAAGCCAACATTTTCGCCAAATGTCGCCAAGTTTAGCGACATTCTTTCATTTCGCTCCAAGCATGCGTTGAGAAAGTTCTATGTACCCTGATTGGTTCAAATCTTTTTTCGAGAACGTTCCATGGACTGTGATTGGTTAAATTATGTATCTCGGCTCTTATTGTGAATTTCTAGAAAATTCCTTCAGATTCAAAAAGTCAATTTTTTTTTCAAATTCGCCAAATTTGGCGATATTTTTTTCTTTTGGCGCCCAGCAAGTGTTTTGGCAATGGTAATCTTAAAAGTCAATTTTCCTGCCAAATCCCGCCAATGTCGCCAGCACTTTTTAAGTTAAAAATAGCTTGACCCAGAATGACCCATGACCAAGACTCACTAATCGCATTTTCTCGAACATGTGACCTAGCCCAATTGTCTTCTCGTTCCCTTAAACTGTAGGACACTAAATTTAGTTCAAATCATCTGAGCCGTTTTTAAGATAAAATAACTTGACCCATAATGACCCATGACCAAAATGACCCACTAATTGAATTTTCTCGAACATGTGACCTAGCCCAACAATCTTCTCGTGCCCCAAAACCATAGGAGGCAAAATTTAGTCTAAATAGTCTGAGCCGTTTTTAAGATAAGATAGCTTGATCCATAATGACCCACTAATCGAAATTTCTCGACCATGTGACCCAGCCCAATAGTCTTTTCGTTCCCGAAAATGGTAAAATACAAAATTTCGTCAAAATCGTTTGAACCGTTTTTTAGACAGAATTAGCTTGACCCTGACCCTTGATGACCCAAAATGACCCACTAATCGAATTTTCTCGAACACGTGACCTAGCCCAATGGTTTTCTGGTGCTTGAAAACGGTAGGATACAAAATTTGGTATTTACGTATTATCCGTGCCAGGAGATTGATCGCCAAAAATAATTGCCAAGTACCAATCATGTTTTCAAACACAGTAATTTAACATTATCAAATAACATTGTTAAAAATGGCAATTAATATAAAATAAAGGTACTTCTCTACTATTCCGTCGACCACTTTTCATAACAAAAAACTATCGCCAAACTGTAAGATTAAACGCCAAAAATTCAATCCCATTTACTTGATGTCAGAAGCATTATACGTGTTTATTATGTCATCAAATGGTTTTTAATTCTACATGTGCGTGTATTTTTCATTATGTTTTACTGATTTATTAGTTATTTCATTAATTAAAATAACAATTGTGTTCTTAAATTCTTATATTTTATTTATTTATTTATTTTGATATTACAATGGCAACGTTCTCCCGTTTATTTGGCGTTACAGTTTGGCGATTTTTTTTTGTTATGAAATGTGGTCGACGGGATAATAGAGAAGTACCAAAATAAATAAAATGTAATATATGTTTATTAAATTTATAACATTGTTAAAAATAGTAAATAACATTATTTTAGTAAAATTAATAAATGGTAAATAACATAGTAAATAAAAAAGAATAATAAATAATATAAGAAATGGTAAATAATATAACATATTCTAGAAAGTTAATATTGTTAACATTTAGTAAATGCATAAAAAGGTTTAAAATGACATTTTGTTTTGCGACGGAAATAATTCTGCAATAGACTTTAACATGACATCAAATATATTTTTCCTTCTGCTGCTTGCCAACCATTTGATCAATTTGTTTCCATTGATCGTTACCTTTTAACGCAATTTTGATAAAATATGTATAAAAATGTTGTTTCTTACTGCTAATATTATCTTTTTTCTATCTATCTTATTAAATTTGTCAAATAAAATATTTATATTTTACTCATAAATGCAATATCTAAAATAAATTAACTATTTGTTAATCTTACTACGTATAGAAATGACCCCTGCTAAAAAAAGTAAATTATTCCCAGGCATGTACCATGTAGCAAGAAAAAAATATATATATAGGGGTTACTATAATTAGTAATATTGTCTCCATGCCTGGCGCAGTTGGCTTAAAAATGGCACGGATAATACGTAAGTACCATTAATACTATTGGCACCATGCTTGGCACAGTTGTATCTGACCTGGCCCGGATAATATGTAAATACCGAGTCGTATTTGGACTCTGCTAACAAGTTTGTTTCTAGCGTCTTTATGTAAAAATAGCACAATAAGAAAAAATTTGCCTAGACCATCGAAGACGTAAGAAAATCTGGAAAAGATATCGTAGAAGCACCGGGGTTGGCGCGAATTTTTTTTTGTGTGTGTGTGTGTGCCATTTTGGTCAGAAAACTTCGTTTACAAAAACCTCTTAGGCCTAGCATGCGAAAACAGGTTATTTTATTATAAATCAGACACAATTTTGTGTACTTTTCACCATGCTAAAATGTATGCTAATGCATAATATATGTAAATGTATGTAAATGTATGCTTGGCGACAATGGTGTCCGTATAACGGAAAAGTATCCAATTTTATTATAAAACACACATTTATGTTATGAAACACGCATTTATTTTATTGTAAACACACACAAATTATTTTATTATGAAACACACACAATGTTTAATTTATTATAAAACACACACAAAGTTTAATTTATTATAAAACACACACAAACTCTCGTTAAATTTTTCTCGTTAAATTAAGTGGAAATAATAAATACGTACCTCATAAAAATCGAAGAATGTTGTTGTTGTTGAATTGACCCAAAGGGCCCGGTTTTGCGGCTTTCTATTTCTATATAGCTGTCATATTCCAATCTCCTAATTTTGAACCAATTCCAGATGAGAAATTTTTTGTACTTTTAACACATTTCAAAAAATTGAAAATTCGACAAACGAGTTAAGCATTGCCAACTTAATTTTCTAAATAAAAAAATGAAATTCAAATAATGATAATATAAGATATCAAATTTTAAAAAATCACGTGCCAAATGTATGAATCTTAAATAGAGTATGTACGTCAGATAAAAAAGTGTAGTCATAAGTAAAAATATTCAATTTCACCCATAAAATTTAAATAATTTTATGTTTAAAAATTATATTTAAAAAATTTAATAATTTTATGTTTTACATAGTATAATAATGAAGCTAATGTAAAACTGTACATTATTTACGAGCGTACATGAGGTTTTACTCCTTTTTAGGGTTTCATTCATCTCACGACACCCTATTACTTCCGCTTCGTTGTCTGTCCGTGACAAAGCCGGTTCTCAGAAACTATACAACTTACAGGCATGTAATTTTGTGTATTTATAGCTGAATACCTACTATGAAGCTCAAAGCCATTTGAAAAAATCGTATCATTTTAATATATAGAGATAAAACCCCAAAAATATAACAGCCTATTCCGATTAAATTTAGACATTTTTCGTTATAGCAGTTGCCAACAATTAAAAATCCACAATAAAATTCTTTCTACAATAATAATTTTCCATTGAAAGATTTCCACGTGACAAATGAAAATGAAATAAAAAGTTTCACCAATTGAAAAAAAGATTAATATGACGCCATATTGGTAATAAAACGAAAATTTTCAAACCTTTCTCAATAATACAAGGGTATGAGTATGTGTAACAGAAAGCAAATTATTATGACGTCATTAGAGAATTAAAAAGAAAATTAATCTGACGTCATATTGGAAGTTTAGTGGATTTTTCAAATGTTTGAGAATAATACAAAGATAGAATCAATATGAGTGATAGAGAATAGTACATATATGTGTTTAAGGAACGTATTGAATCATGATAAAAGTCCGATTATGGAAATATTGGCATATTTTAACATTTTGAAGGTCGCTATACAACATGTTAAATTTTGAAATTGAATTTTTTTTAATATCGCATTTAGTCCACATGACAGATATTATTATGACAGAGTATAATAGCGGGCCGGATCAGATATTCGAAAAACACGAGAATAATAGACCGGTAAATTTACTTAAAAAAAAAAAAAAAAAAAAAAAAAAAAAAAAAAAAAACATGACTTTTTTTTTAATGAAATTTATTTGCATTTATTAAAGAAAGGATAAAGAGTTTTGAAAGGAATATTAAACGAAACCCCTTGTGCGATCTTCGATCACACTTACCCATTTGTATTTTAATACTTCATAATCTGAGTACATACAAAAAGTCAAAATGTTTAAAAAAATGCAAAAAGAAAAAAAAAAAGAAATTTTTTATGGAATTACACAATATGAAACAGTAATATGACATTTAAAATAAGACATAGATTGATAACACTTTTAAATGGCAACTACGCGTGGAAAAATTATAGCAGTGTCGCGCATAAAATATAAGACTGACAGAAGGACATACTTGTTCGTTATCTCTTTTCTATATATTGAAAAAAGTAACCACCGCCACCGCCACCACCGCTGTCAATGCATTTTTTTCTGCCTTGAGATCTTTCTGGGCTAATATTCAGAAAACTATTGCATATAAAAATATGAAAATAAGTAGTTTTACAGAGAAATGTATATAAAAATATGAAAATAGGTAGTTTTATTGAGAAATGTTTGATAAACACGCTTAAGCAGACAGTTTTTAAATCGAAGAATTATTTTAGATGATATTTAATTTCAAAGTCAGCCAAAATAGTTCTCTTAAAACGTTTTATAGAAATGTAAACTATGCATAGGAATTCAACCATATTTTAAAATAATATAGTTGACAAGCTTTCGGTATGCAGAGAGCAAAGTGCAATTATTTCTTTTTTTAATTTGACTAATATTGTGAGGCTTTATTTAATTTTTTTATTAAAATTTACATTATTTTGATGAGATTTATTTCATATTTCAAAAAGTCCATTATTTGAATTGTTGCCAATTTGGTAAAATAGAGCACATAATAATATTATATTTCAATTAAAAAATGTATTTGCACGTGACTATTAAAAACAGAAATAAAACTTTAAAATAATAACTAAATGATCAAGCGTTAAAAGCAGTAAATTGAGAAAATTACGTAATAAAAAAATATACTTGCGCGTGAATATTAAAAAGAGAAATAATTAAATTATTACGCATTCAAAGCATTAATTGAAGAAAGTTACGCCATATTTAAACTGATCAAATAACAATATTTCCAATCAATTTCAATTTAAAAATATATTTACACGAGAGATTAATTTATTTCAACAAAATCTTTTACCTGTTGTTTTAAATTATAAAAGAGCGTAAATAATAATATCTCTCTTCAATTAAAAACTATATTTTTACGTTTAATAATGTGAAGAAAACTTTGGTGAAACTTACGTTGTATTGCAAACGATACCTTTAAACCGTCTTACTGAAAACAATTTTCGATACATTTCCATTACCACGTTGAACAATCTCCATAAAGGAAAAAAAATCGCCAAACTATTCGCTAAACTCTAAAAAGCTCCATTCACTAAAATGTCAACTGCCGGTAAGTTTAAACAAAAAAATTATAATACATTAATTAAAAGAAAAAAAAAGTAGCCTTAAATATTTCTTTATTTATAATATTTTTCTTAATTATCCCATTCGTCTGGTGAATCTATATATTTAAAACGCTAAGCGTATTCTTTCGACAATCCGTGAGAACAAACTACTGCATTAAATTACATCATTCTTTTTTTAAATGAAAAATATTTGGACACAGATTTGTTATCGTGTTTGTTCGAAAATTTAATTAATTAACCGTAATTTTCAATAAAACTTTTACTTCTGTTTATGACGTCATAAAGTTTTCAATCGGATAACTTCTACTCTTGCGAGGCACAGAGTTTATTCTCTGAACTCTGTGGTTCGATGATAAAAGTGAAATAATCTATCTATATATTTAAAACGCTAAGCATTTTCCTTCGACAGTTTTTGTGAGAAAAAACTACTTCATAAAATTGCATGATTCTTATTTTAAATGAAAGATATTTGCCAACAGATTTGTTACCGTTAATTCGTTTGTTTATTAATTAGCAGAAATGTTAATTTTAAATGTTTTTTTTTTAATTTCTTCAAAGTGGTGGCAATCGGATTACTTCCATCGCTGCGAGGAGAGAAGAGCAATCATGAAAAATATTCAGAACTTTTTAATTTGCAAGTTAAATTTCGGTAAAAATATTTCTTCACGTGCACTTTATTTTTTATAAGCGAATAAAAATTCATATTTATTGTGACGTCACTGAATATTGTCCATTGAGTTTATTTTATCTTTATTGATGCCCTTTTTTCATTACAATTAAATACAAAACATATTTTTATTAGTATACATGGTGGTTAAGCATAAAAGTAGCGTATATAAAGTACGCGTGAAAAGTTTGCGCCGGTGAAAATGACGTTAGACTTAGCTTGGAATGCATTTTTACAATGATAAAACTAAAGAGAAAAAAAATATATTATTGTGTCAACATTACGTAATTTTAACTGATTTTTCAATTTATAATTCTAAAGATTAGTATTGGAGCCTTTATTGATTGCTTCGTCTTGATTACATGTTACCAATTACTTTTTCTATTTTTTTTAATTATAGGTTAGATGAATTCATTGTTTAATAAAATTTTCACAAGAGTAAAGGATTTCGGGAAAATTAAAATTATTAAAATCAGTGTTACGGTAAAAAATAAAATAAATAAAGCTTGAAATAATGATTCTTTTTGAGTTAGAATAAACAATGTAAGGCTAAATTTTATAGTAATTATTTTTGTAGATGTATTATAAGTTAATGTAACAGTTCCTTATTAGCGTAAAAGTCCTATTTCATTCACTGTGAATAGCTATAGCTCTGTCAATGTCAAAAAAATGTTGCCTACTTTTGTACGCCAGCTAAAACCGAGTGGCAATTTTTAGAAATGTATAACGATTCTGACAACAAACAGCGCTTTTATCGCACTTGCATTACTTCTAAATACCGTACCATTTCAATTTTTTGCATCATCAATTTGAAAATTTTGTACTTTCGAATGACATTTACTTGAAAACTGCCGCTTAATTTAACGACTTTTCAAATAAGTTTCAGGCATGAATTGTTTTTCAAATCTATCTCAACAATGACCATCCGTTTGCTTCAATAATGTTAAATAACATCTGAGAAAGTTGCCACAGTACTACTGGAATATTGGAAATTGATTTCCCTAACCAACAAAAAAGTAAATAATAATAATAAAAAAAAAACTTATAAATTATAAGATCAGATTATCCATAGGATAACTAAGCTGAAATATGTCAACAAAAAATTTTCAGTTTATGTTTATCATGAAATTGATATCATGTTGAATTCGTTCATATATGTGTTTCATCAGAATATGCTAGGGATTGTATTTTATATTTTTTTAAAGATTCATTGGGCACTTCACTGTTTAAGAGGGAAAAGATCCCCGATTTTGGAAAACGGATAATCATCCTGATTATGGAAAGGGATCAAAGAAACCATACAAATAATTTACACTTGAAAACATTAAAAATCTATCTCATCTGATTGTATATTATTATTCTAAAAAAAGTATCCATCTTTACATAAAAATGTATTAGCTTAAAACAATGGATGCGTTTTAAAAGATATGAATTTGAAACGAACAATGATTAAAGGGGAAATTTAAAACTTTTTATTTAAACATTTTAAAACTTTTTTAACGTCGAATTTCGACGGTGTCTTTGGACAAATGCAGTGTACATGTGCTTAGGAGCTCACTCGGTTGCATTATCACAGGGGGAGAGATGTGTGCTTTATTTACTATCTTCTTTTATTTACTGAATATGATATGGACGTAGGAATGTACTATTTTTGTATTATATTTCATAACAAATTTCCTTATTCGTACTCTCCCCTTCTTAAATAATAAAGACGCTTATTTTACTGATATTGTTATAGTAATTTTTCCGTCAAGTTTTGACGGGTTCCATCTAGTAAGTATTTATAACGTCAATTGAAACGGATCTGTCGAGCGTAACTATGCTATATTGTGTGGAAACCGGCTATCAAGGTGACCGTTTTTAGCTTGTTGTAACTATTTTAGCCTGTTGTAGGACTTACAACAAGCTGAATCAAGCTAAAAAAGTCAGGCTAAAAGTTGACAGTCCTTTGGACGGAATTCCAGAAAACTTTTTTTTTTTTTTTAAATACGCAACAACAAAATTGAGACATGATTAAGGATGATTAGCACAGTAGTACATAAGTGCTTATTGCTCCGGGAGGTTCTTTTTCTATATGTCTGTTTCTATATCTGTCTGTCTATCTATCCTACAGCATGTTTTTTCTTTAAGAGAATGAATATAGCATTTATAATTATATTAAAGGGCTGCACAAAATAATACGAATATATGTTAAAAGTGGCATTTGTAGAACGCTGACTGTAATGTAATTTTAGTATGTTGTTACAGTCAACTACAGCATGTTTTTTTTTATTGAAAACGGTGAATATAGCATTTATAGTTATTTTACAGAGCTGCACAAAAGAGTACGGATATATGTTAAATCCGGGGGTTTTAGAACGCTGACCGTTATGTAATTTTAGTATGTTGTTACAGTCAACTACAGCATGTTTTTTCTTGAAGAGGATGAATATTGTGTTTATAATTATTTTACAGGGCAGCACAAAAGAATACGAATATATGTTAAATGTGGCATTTGTAGAACGCTGAGTGTAATGTAATTTTAGTATGTTGTTACAGTCAACTACAGTATTTTTTATTTGAAGTGAAAACTTCTTTAGGCGCGTTGGGCATTTTTTGAGATGGGAAAAAACCATTGAACTCGCGACACTGTTACTGTAACCGACACCTCTGTATGTAAGTATGTACATTTATGTGTATAGTTCGGTATGAAGTAGGGCGGGGTATGAAATGTATGAGTACCGTGAACCAGAATTTTTACATAATAAACTAAGCGACATTTGAAATTCAGTTCCTAGCTGAACGAAATAAATCAATCTTTAAAGAAGTATATGTACCAGCTTAATTAGTCATTTAACGAAGGGCACTGGACCCCACGCCTCCCCTCCGGCCCCCCTTTTACGGTGTTTTAACTAACTATGCCTCGTTTCCATATCTCAACAACCGACAGTCCAATTTCAACGCGACTGATTTCAAACATTATAACTCACTGAGTAATGAATCTCCGTAACATTAAAATAAATGTATGAGTAGCGTGAACCAGAATTTTTAAATAATAAACTAAGCGACATTTGAAATTCAGTTCCTAGCTGAACGAAATAAATCAATCTTTAAAAACGTATATGGATCAGTCTAATTAGTCATTTAACGAAGGGGAATGGACCCCACGCCTCCCCTCCGGCCCCCCTTTTACGGTGTTTTAACTAACTATGCCTCGTTTCCATATCTCAACAACCGACAGTCCAATTTCAACGCGACTGATTTCAAACATTATAACTCACTGAGTAATGAATCTCCGTAACATTAAAATAAATGTATGAGTAGCGTGAACCAGAATTTTTAAATAATAAACTAAGCGACATTTGAAATTCAGTTCCTAGCTGAACGAAATAAATCAATCTTTAAAAACGTATATGGATCAGTCTAATTAGTCATTTAACGAAGGACACTGGACCCCACGCCTCCCCTCCGGCCCCCCTTTTACGGTGTTTTAACTAACTATGCTTCGTTTCCATATCTCAACAACGGACAGTCCAATTTCAACGCGCCTGATTTCAAACATTATAATTCACTGAGTAATGAATCTCCGTAACATTAAAATAAATGTATGAGTAGCGTGAACCAGAATTTTTAAGTAATAAACTAAGCGACATTTAAAATTCAGTTCCTATCTGAACGAAATAAATCAATCTTTAAAACCTATATGGATCAGTCTAATTAGTCATTTAACGAAGGGCACTGGACACCACGCCTCCCCTCCGTTCCCCCTTTTACGGTGTTTTAACTAACTATGCCTCGTTTCCATATCTCAACAACCGACAGTCCAAATTCAACGCGACTGATTTCAAACATTATAATTCACTGAGTAATGAATCTCCGTAACATTAAAATAAATGTATGAGTAGCGTGAACCAGAATTTTTAAATAATAAACTAAGCGACATTTGAAATTCAGTTCCTAGCTGAACGAAATAAATCAATCTTTAAAGACGTATATGGATCAGTCTAATTAGTCATTTAACGAAGGGCACTGGACCCCACGCCTCCCCTCTGGCCCCCCTTTTACGGTGTTTTAACTAACTATGCCTCGTTTCCATATCTCAACAACCGACAGTCCAATTTCAACGCGACTGATTTCAAACATTATAATTCACTGACACTAGTCACGCGAAGAAACGCTTTAGCTAATGTTAAGTCTATGGGAAGGTTATCGCGCGATTTCTCGCTCGCATTTTAATATTTTTAAATGATTCTTTTTGCATAGGATAGCTGAGGTCGATCTCTAACGTTGTTAGTTGCTATTTTTTTTTTTTTTTTTTTTGGTTACGGTTTTTTTATAAGCGGACATTTTCAATTTTGGAACCGGTTGGAATCGGTTCTGAAAGTGAAATTACCCTTATATAAAAAAACTGGAACCTGGTTAAATATTCCTTTAGTCACAAAAGTTTCTTATTGTATCGTTTCTAAATATATGTATTTTTTGTTAAGATTGCTTTTGTTATTGAATGAATAGATTAATGGTAATGAATAATCATTAATAATTAGCTGAATGACAAACATATTTTTGTCAACAAGTGGGTATTGTTTCTGAGTAACACTTAATTTTAACAATGTTGTCCTCTTTTAATGCGTGGTTAGTTAGTTGCAAATGAGATTAACGCTAAATATATAATTTCGTCAACTTTATTCGTAATATTATATTTATTTATATATTTAAAAATAATTATATTTACTAGCAATCATATTAATTGTCTTCATTTCAAGCACAAATACTAGGTATATTTAGATTTCTGTTTGCTCATCCACTTCGCAATTTTTTTTTTCCTGTATTGGTTTCAAATCAGCATACAATATAAACCATGCGCATAATATTCTTTAATTTTGCGTGTAAAAAACTAAGATTATATTTAATCTAGAAGAGTCTGAAATATCTAAAAGGAACATTTCTGCATTTTGGAACAAGCAAAAAATAAAACGTAGAAAAAAAAAAAAGCTTTATTGGAGGGTCATAAAATATTAAAACTGGAATCCAGTTGTAGAATACAGAGGAAGGAAGATACGAAATTCGAATATGTCTGCGCATCTTTTATCCACAAAAATATTCTTACATACGTTCCAACTGGATTTTTTCTTAGTTTTTACCTATCCCAAACTTCTTTTTTGCTACATACCCATTACAGTTACAGTAGATCAATACAACAGGATAGACTACAAAAAGATTTACAAGTGTATGTGTGTTTGTATATTTATACTTTTTCTTCATGCGCGTAATGTTCTTTTGAAACATTACTTATATATCGTAAAAAGCGGAAACATCGGATGCAGACAAGTTTCAAAATCGGCTTGCAAGGAAAATGTACTTTTGTAAAAGAAAAACATGAAAAGAATAAAATTTCTTAGAAATAAGAGATGTACTCACAAAAACCTGCAGTAATGTTGTATATGGTTTAATTAACTGGCTGAAATCACATTCAGATACAATTTTTTTTTCCTACCATATTTAACTTTCTAATTTTTTAGTTTCAAATCAAGTATTAAAATAGACAGAAAAAATAATTTTCTTTTAGAAGAGAATCTCTCTTAGAGAATACTTTAGGAAGACCCCCCACGGAGGGCATACCCCCCCCCCCCCTTCGGCCTATATCCCTAGTGTACATATAATCGACCGTAACAAATACACCAACACCATACTCCATTTCACATTTAATATATTTAAGTTTTATATTTAACCTTATTCAGAGTGGTCTATGTTTAAATTCTAAAAATTCCTGTTTGTAAAATTTCTGTTTTAAATAGAAATTTATTTATTTGGTCGCATTCAAATTCACTGCTGCTAGCAACTAGTCATTTTAGTGTTAGGGAATTATAGCGAATATATAGTAAATTCTAGTGAATTTAGTATTATAGATATTATTTAATTACGATCGATAGTTATAAGTTACATAGTTACGCATGGATAGTTTTTCAATTTTTCATGATTTTGTAAGTTCTGCACAGTGCCGAAAACTAAGTGGAATTTATTTAATTTCATTTCTTAAAAAAATTTCTGGTGCGAAACGTGTTAAACCTGGGTTAAATTAACTCTATAAGGCACCTCTGTATATCCATTCTGGGGTTTGTAGCTGTTATGTGGTGGTCAGGGAATAAAACTGCACCCTATTTATGGGATACCATATCTCAAAGATACAAATGCATAATAAAGTAACGTATCAAGTATATTATTCGTTATAGAATAAACTAGGGCGCTCTGCGTTCTGCGAGCAACGCCCGCCAACCTCCGCTCAGTCTCTACAGCCTCTATAAGCATGCTAATGTGCTCTGTTTTAAAATATTAACCGGTTACTGAGGATTTAAAGATATTATCACGAACGGCGACGATCTCCCGTAATCAGGTTGTACATATTTTTCGGTATTTTGGAGCATTTTTTGGTTAATCAACCTTGTTAATCAACCACTGTCGCGACAGTGGATGGTTGTTTATGGGATTCATAAGAACAGGCCTCGGAGCGGTCTCTATTAAAATAGAATAAATCAAAGTTTTTTCCCTTACTATTTCCTTACGAAAATTTTCTGTTTAGATTTCTATTGCATGTGTCGTAGAAACCCTCTTCGTGAAGAGTTTTTTTTTTTTTTTTTTTTTTTTTTTTTTTGCAACTGCTGTAGAAATATACCGCCAAACTAATTCTTAAAAATTACCGGTGGACGCTCCGAGGCCTGTAAGTAAGGTCAAATATTTATTTTAAAATCACCTAGTATTAAATTGTTAACCTTCCTACCCTGTTGAAATTTTACTCAACCTTGATAAAAACATTTCACACCAGAATTCTTATTTAAAACTATTTAAGATATTTATTTTACTTAGTTAAGTCGATCTTTTATTTAACTTACTTCATGAAAATTTATCTGGTTCTAATCGAATGAAATCAAATATTAAAACGGGTCGATTAGACCCATTCAGAGTAGGAAGGTTAAGTAAAAAATGTCGCTGCTTCTCGTACTCGTGTAACAACACTATGCACAATATTCTTCCTTTTGGTTAGGATTAAGATTCAGAAACACGGCATTGAAAAGCACTGTGTATAGAAAATTTACGTTTATGTTTTATGTTTATATCTTGTTTTATATATTTTCAGGAGTAGGTGTAGCTTATCCAAGAATTGTCTTCCCCATTTTAATGTATGTTCATGCATATTTTTCATGTTAATTTTAAAGTTTAATTGTTTATTTTAATATATATATATATATATACGAAGTTTCTAATATGTATTTATGGAATAGTATTTTGTACAAAATAAATCTAAAGTGTTTTACACAAGCATTTACCTGTTTTGTATTTAGGCTGGCATCAAGTGATGAAATATATAAACAAACTTGTAACCGCGCAACTTTTACACCATGTAATTCCTACTGTGACGTCAGAGGAATATTGTCCCTAAAAAAATCGTTTTAAATGTATCTTTTTCAATTTATAACGCAATTTTCATCATTAACAGCGTTTCGTGTGTAATAATTTAAATATTTTAAGGTTTTCTTTCTTTTATAATATTTACGCCAAATTACGTAATAACGTCAAGTTACGTATATAATATTTACGCCAAGTTACGTATAGAATATTTACGTAAAATATTACGTAAAAAGTTTTTTTTATGCCGCAGTTTTCCCAGTTAACTACTTTTAATACGTGGCCATTTAATTATTATGTTAGAGTTATCTTTCTGTTTTTAATAGTCACGTGTAACATTATTTTTAAACTGAATTGAAATATTATTCATTGCGCTGTTTTACAATTTGGCAGCAATGTAAAATATGAACAGTTCTAAATACGAAATAATTCTCTATTGAAATAATGAAAATTTGAATAAAAAATGAAAAGAAAAATATTGCAATTGCACACTGTTCACCGCCAGCTTATCAAGTACGTCTCTGCAAAATATGGTTAAATTAATATGCATAGTTTTATAAAACTATAAAACTTTTTTAACGGAACTAATTTGACGTTATTTAATATTAAATAGCTCTTAAAATAATTCTTAGATTTAAAAACTCTCTGCTTCAGCGTGTTTATTGAACATTTCGCTATAATACTACCAATATTTATATTTTTATGTGAAATAGTTTTCTTGATATTAGCCGAAAAATACTTCCAGTCAAAAAAAAAAAAAAAAAAAAAAAAAAAAAATACGGCGGTGATAGCGTTAGTTTCTGTTTTTTAAAATAGCGAGATACATTAACCGGCATCAAGTGAAAAATACAGTGGTGGCCAAAAGTATGGACATTTTTTGAAAGTTTCATGTTTTTCAAATTTGTGTGCTTGTAGAATATATTAATTTTCACTTAAATACAAACGTTTATATATCAAATTGAAGGTAATTTAATGTAAAATTTAATAATAAAAACAGTATTACAATATTTGTATTACAAAAAAAGTTACGCAACTAATAGTAAGATCTATCTTAGATTTGCATTTTTTTAAAGTGATACTTACACAATCAATACTTAGTAGGATAACCCTTATTTTTTAAGACAGCTTCACAGCGTCTTTTCATCGAGTAAACGAGTGTTTAACGTTCATCTTTCGTAATCACATGGTGCCAAGAATCAATTATAGCTTCAATAAGCTGTCTTTTATTGGATGGACGTTTTTTTCGTACAAGAATTTTCAAACGTCGCCACAAATTTTCAATTGGATTGAGATCAGGGCTGTTTCCTGGCCATGGTAATATATCTATGTTTTTATTTTGAAACCATGCTTTGCATACTTTTGCTGTGTGGCATGGAGCTGAATCCTACTGAAAAATAAATGGTGCGTTGTTGGGGACGAGATCCCTGATGGAAGGTATCAATTTTGGTTCCAGGACAGTTTCGATGTATTTTTTGGCATTCAGGATGCCATCAATCACTTGAATTCGGCTCACACCAATTGCAGACATACATGCCCAAATCATGACATTTGTTGGGTTTTTTGTAGTTGCTTCAATGCAGTCAGGATGAAGTGCTTCTCCTACTCTACGTCTCACGTATTTTCTACCATCACTACCAAAGAGCGATATTTTACTCTCATCGCTCCAGATTACTTGCGTCCATTGATTTTCTGACCATTTAATGTGTTCTTTTGCCCACTTAACTCGTTTTTCGCGTTGCTGTTGATTTAAATATGGTTTTTTCCTTGAAATTCTAGCTTGTAGTCCAAATCCTGATAACCTTCTTCTTATTGTTCTTGAACTTACTGCAATACCCGCTGCATTCATTTCACATCTAATGGCATCTGATGAAATGTTTCTATCTTGAAGGCATAGCCGTTTAATTTTTCTATCGGCAGTAGCACTTGTGCATTTTTTTCGGCCTGATTTGGCCTTATTTTCCACTGATTTCGTTTTTTCATAACGTAAACAGAACTTTCGTACACCAGAACAAGTCACTGAACCACCAACTTGTTTTTCAATTTCAGCATAAGAGAGGCCATTTTCTCTCAATATGACAATTCCGCTTCTTTTTGTAGATGTCCAATTAGTTCTTCTTGTTGATGACATTGTTTAAAAGTAGTTTAATTAAAAAAAAGGACTTTAAATATTCAAAAACAGCAATACTCTATTTAATTGTACTTGTATGCATCATTCCGCAAAATATTTCCACAACAATAACTTTTTAACCATCCAAATAACCTAAACTATAGTTACAGACATTTGATTGGTCCTCAGAACAGTGTTTGTGATTGGCTAGTACGCTTTTATTACAAAACACGTCTTTATTCAAAACGATTTGTGTTTGTTTGTTCTACTAAAATAAGGACAACTTTTTGTAATACAGATATTGTAATACTGTTTTTATTACTAAATTCTACATTAAATTACCTTCAATTTAATATATAAACGTTTGTATTTAAGTAAAAATTAATATGTTCTACAAGCACACAAAGTTGAAAAACATGAAACTTCCAAAAAATGTCCAAACTTTTGGCCACCACTGTATGCAAAATAAATAGCATTTTATAACAGAGTGGAACCAGTAAATAATCTAAACGTTTTACATCTTATGACACACTCATCTTGCAACAAAAGTTGCCCATCGCAAAATCCTAATGTGGAAAAATATATTTTAACCTTTGAAGGGCGGGGGGATATAATATATCCCACTTAATTTTAATTCCCTAAAGCCACAATGACACCTGAACTTTCGAATCAAATTTTGCTTTTATATTATACGTGAAGAAACGCTTTTACTTTTTTCAAAATAAATTCATTGTTAAATCACGGTGTGATTCAATGGTTTCAACATTTTAGAAACATAAGTACTTTGCCCCTAAAAGGGTTAAATGCGCGTCGAATGAAATTAACACATTGACGGACAGTAGGAACAAGTGAAGTTCAAAAATTTACACTATATGTTTTTGTAATTTTTAGAATATTAGAAGTATAGTTTTACTTTTTCTGCTTAAATAAAGTTAATTTTGATTAATTCAGCACCTTTAATTAGGTTGCACTACTCCCTTCACAAACACATCAGGGTGGCTAGTGATCAGGGGAAAATACAGTAAAAAAAGTGATAAACACCAGTATATTCTTAGAAAAATTTATGTTGATTATTCGATCAAATAAGCAATTTGAATTTTTCTATAAGAATATACTGGTATTTATCATTTTTTTACTGTATTTTCCCTGACCACTAGCCACCCTGCACGTGCATACTGAAGCTGCAACTCGTATAACAGGTGGAAAACGAACTTCAACCTAAAAAATTGTTTCCAAAACATGACACTGGGCTTCTACTTGTACGCCGGTAAATGCACATTTGTGCTGCTATAGCCGTAGTGTCTAAAAACGACCGTTTCGTTTTGGGCGGCAATAGCCGTCATGCCACAGTGTGAACTTCGCTTTGGCGGCTATAGCCGCAAGTGTCCGTCAACGTGTTAAATCTATAACAATAATTAGGTTACCAAACTACCATTTAGTGTTCCAGTTCAATTTTGGTAAATGTACTTCCGTTTTAAAACCAAATGAAATGAGAGTTTAAAAAAAAACTATTTTGCCTTGACACAATCTTAGTTTTTGATTAAAAAGTACTGCTAAATATTACAAAATTTGTAAACAAACTAAGTGGTTATTAGTATTATAGAAAAAAAAACGAAATTTTACAAAAACCTGTTTTTTTGAACAACCAAAATTCCACTAGGCACAGGTGATAAAAGAAATTGAAAATGATTCGCAATCCCTATTATTAACTTTAAAAATAAATGTAAACCAATTTTTTAATACAAGGTGTTATATATTTACAAGTTCTTGAAATAACGAAAAGCGCAACATTTGATCAGATCTGGAATAGGCTAATACTTGCCAAGGAAATTGTTTTTAAATATTCATAGTATACCAGGGTTCGTACGTTTTTACCACAATTTTTTAATATAGTTTTTCTATTTAATATTTAAATAACAAAAATTGTAGACGCCTCCTTTAATTGCAGGATTTGCAATACTCATCTGTATTTAAATAAGGCGAAAAATTCTACTAAAAAATTGTAATATAAGCGTACGAATGCTGTATACGAAATATGTAATGACAATTATTTACAGTTAAATAAACAGAAAAAAATTTTTCGATCACCATTTTAAAACGCTTCGAAAAAAGTATAATTACTAGAAGTACGTTATTTTCAATTTTTATGTGCGTTCGTAATTATATAAATACGTAGCACCTATAGTAGTCGTCTGGTCCGTCCGTCTGTCTGTCCGTCTGTCTGTCTGTCCGCATATAACAGTGCAAAAACTACCCAACCGAATGGTTTGAAATCTAATATACATAACTGTTGCAGAATTTTGTCGAGTCATTACAAATTTTATTAAAATCGAATCAAAACTTAAACAGGTATTAATAAACGTTTTCTTTATTCTATTAAATCCTATCAAACGTAATCTATATCAAGACTCCCTTATCATAAATCTATGATACTATGATAAGGGGTCTCTTGATCTATATAAAAAAAGCCGATATCATGTGACTGAGGAAAACAAATACGGGCTAACCACATCTTTTTCCATATGTCGAGCGGCCATTTTTATTGAAAATTATTTTTTCGAATAAAATTGCGTCAAAGTTGCATTTTTAGAAAGATCGTTCAGAAAAATTGTGTGCTTCAGATATGCGTTACATTAAAAAATGTACAGATTCTGAGATAACTTCAGTGAAAATTAGGTTAACAGCCGAATATCTCAATATATCTCAAATATTCATTCATCGTGAGTCATAGAAATATTAACCAAGGAGGTAATCATTCGCAAGCAAGATATCCATGGTGAATTTACAGAGCTGTCTGGAGTCGAAAAAATTGTAGCATCTGTAAACATGGCATACGTAATAAGAAAAAAAAAGGGTATCCTCATTTCGTTCATAGCAGACGATATAATTTATTTCGCTGAAATAATAACGATGATTTTTTACATTGTAAAACTAATTATAGCACGAAACAAACGCACCTCATTTGTCACGTTTAACGTACAATTTCCAACTTGTTCATATTTATAATAATTGTTTGTTTTTCTACGATCGCATCACCTTGCATTATTTGGGTGCTAATCAAATGTTATTGTTTTTCGTTCTTTCAGGGCTTTCTAACTCTGTAACTTGATTATCAAACTGATTTTTAATTTCTTTAAAGTACATTAATAGTGTTTCTTAATAATGTCATTTCCAATTTTTTCTTTATCAACTATCCTATCTGAGATTTTGGGAATGCAAAAAATCAAATTTAATTTTTGTTCGACGGTAAGGACTACGAACAACTGTGTATTGTTTATAAGTGTTGCAAGAAAAGAAATGGGCTTCTTAATGGAAGTCCTTCATAGCTTTTGAACATTGCAAATGCCAAAAAACAATACTTCTCGTAGTTTCAAAACCCACTCTTTAGATGCAGCAAAAATCGATTTTTGTTGATATTAATGAAAGTCCAATTTTATATTTTTAAATGCCAGCAATCTTATGCTTATTCAAATAAAAATTCTAATCCTTTGAAAAGAGTCCAAAATGGTATTTTTATGTTTATTAGGTCCTAACTTCCTCAAGAGCAAACTTCCACAAGTATTTTAATGTAGAAAGTTTTGTCTTGAGGAACCATAGAATTTCTAGCTTAAATAAGTTGTGAATTTCTGCTTTAACACTGGAACTACCGGAAATTTTACTCAAGTTTTTTTAAACTATTTCTCACCAGAAATTTTATTTAAAATCATTTAACTCACTCATTTAACGTATTTCTGTGAGTTTTATTTTTAATTTATTTTAAGAAGAAATTTCTGGTTCGAATCGGAATATATTCATTTGGTAACCGTCAAAATGACGGCTCATAGTAGTTCTAGTGTTAAAACACTGTTGGAAGTTTGCCCCTGCGATAAATAGGCTCTGAGCTTGGCCGCGTTGTGAACAAAGGGCTATAATTGAAGTGCAAATTTTTTTAAAGACATATCAAAAGCCGTTTTGGAATTTAAGAGATTGATACCTATCACCTACCACGTTTCATCAAAATCAAAAATCATGCGGCATAACGTTACTCGAAATCTGTTTAATTTATAAGGTATGACCCTATCATCTGAGATAAATATCATTACCAATTTGAATAACTATGTTAAAATTAATCTAGTATAAATATCATAGTTATGGTTATGTAAATTGTCAGTTTAATGCTTAAGGACATTCTTATCTTGCTTAAAAAGACGCATGTTACAAAATCTCTATCGTAATTATAGTATCAATATCGCAATGAACAATTCTGCTACAAGTCACCAAATATGCATTACAGACAATCGATTTTACATTTGCTTAACTGAACAAGTTAAACCTAATTTATCAGCAACCACACTCGACAGTTATAGAGATCATACAACATATACAGGGTGTCCCACAAGGTACGCAGTGTCTAATATGTGCAGATTCGAATAGAGCACGTCAATATTAGTATTTTGAATGGTAACATGTGGGGTCCCCGAATATATCCGAAATTGCTCAATAAACGTTGATTTTCAGTTGGTTTTTTCCTCATTTCTTGTGTTTTTCCTATGACAAGCTTCACACCTTACTTACACTATCACGCTATATTCGGGGACCCCGCATGTCACCATTCAAAATACTCATATTGACATGCTGTATCCGAATCTGTACATATTAGACGTTGCGTACCTTGTGGGACACCCTGTATATAGCAACTGTTAAAATTTGTAAAGGAAGAAAGGCAAGTAAACTGCCCTATGAGTTAGCTCTTCACATTTAAAAATTGTTATATTTAAATTGTTGCAGTAATATAATTTTAAGTTAAATGAAGAAAGAAAAATCACATGTCATCCATAGATTCTACACTTTTCAAAATTACGAGCATATTTTTTCAAAATTTTCTACCTTGGTTCACTGAAAAGAGATCTCCTAATAAAAGAATCCGCTTTATACGGCAAGAATTGGAGCATTCGGCAATCGCTATGCATTGATCGCAATTTGTATTCGTATGTATATTAGCAGATAAAATTGATGAGCTTTTCATGATATAATATGAAAAGCATATTAATTATTTTTTAATATGACGCCATATATCTAAAGTTGTACATAATACTTAATCATACTATTAAATTTTATTTTTCTGTTGACATTATTTTGTGTGTATACAATATATATTAATAATTGCTTGTGATTTATAAATAAACATAGCATTTTAAAGAAGAAAATTTAAATTTTATTGTTCTGTGTTCAAAGCTTTACATTTCAATTATATTACGTTTACTATGTGTAAATTATTTAAACATACTGAATAAAAATTTCTTTAAAAATTTCTTTCAAATTTACGCGGGGAAATATAATTAAGATGTAACCTGTTTCCTTACCCAATTTTCTTGCAAGATTCTTTCTCCTTTAATTTACTCTAAAGTATTTTAGAGTTAATTTTTTTTTCTTTAATTGTTTCATCTTTTCAAAATACATGCATTATAAAAACTTTAAACAAAGCTAGCAAAAAAATAGCATTGTTCTTTCATGTTAAAACAAAAAAAGTAGCATATTATACGTACTTTTTTATTTTTAATCTTAACGGTATTTAGCTAAAAGCATGGTTTGCCCCCTTCCCTTTCTCCAGTCTCATTTTAAGATTCTTAAAGTAATGAAATTCATTTACAAAGTAAAATTACCCTAGAAAATGAAGTAACTTTTTTTGTATGTTTAAGTATAATAATTTGTTATGTATTTTGTAATAATAAATAAAATTGTATATTATTTATATCTACCCTATATATATAAAATCCTAATGAAATGAATTTATGAAATAAATTTATGAAACGATTAATCTACCCTATACATATAAAATCCAAATGAAACGAATTTAAGAAACGATTTTATGAAACGACGAATTCGGATAGATGAAATGAATATACGAAATAATAATTGTCGAATTGAATACAACGAGGTTAAATTTTCTCCTCGATTTTCAATTTTAATGAGAAACTGACGTCATTAATGAGAAAATAACATCATTTAAATATATCTCTCTATCATCACTACAGCGCCTAGAATACATAGTGTGGAAAACGGCCACAAAATAGTACTAAACAAATGAATCCGATAAATGTAGAACGATGCTGAAAAGATAATGATTCGATCGCAGCGACATCTTCTAGCAGTGGCGTAAACAGGGTGGATTTCAGATGGTTAAGATACCACTAATTTTATAAAAATATTTTTAATATATCTAATCGTAGAATTTTCTGCGATATTGAAACCGAAAAAAACTTTATAATATTACTGGTTTCCAGAATATTTGGACCCCACCTCTCTGGCTACGCCATTGTCTGCTAGTTCTTTTCAACGCAAAAATTGTATAAGAATCGAACTGAGAAAACGTTTCATCTGGTGGTAAATATTTTAAATAATTAAACTATACTCTATTTCCTTTGACTTGGATAGTGATTTTCATAAGCTTTGAAAATAAGAATGATATTTACGAGGGGCAGTCGGAAAATATGTTTCCCATGGCGACTGTGGACAGAGGTGTGTATGAAAGACAAAAAATGTAATGAGACATTAAAAATAAAACATAACTTTATTTTTCCACATAAGTACCAAGTACATTGAGACATTTGTCAAACCGCTTTATAAGCTTCAAAAAGCCCTTCAGAAAAAAATCAGGGCTTTGCATACGGACGAAGCGTTGAAAGGCTATGGGCGAAAGACGACACAGCAGGTGAACGCCTACGTAAAAGACACAGGTACCATTGGGTAGAGGTCGATCGCGATCAAGCAGGTGGCGCTGTTGTAGTGCCTGCGAAGATGGGGGTGTTGCAGTTAATAGCGCCATCTGCGCAGGCACTGCAACAGCGCCATCTGCTTGATCGCGGTCGACCTCTACCCAATGGTATCGGTGTCATGCACGTTCGCGTTCATCTGCTGTGTCGTCTTTCGCCCATAGTCTTTCAACGCTTCGTCCGTATGCAAAGCCCTAATTTTTTCCTTGAGAGCTTTTTGAAGCTTATAAAGCGGTATGTTTCAATGTACTTGGTACTTATGTGGAAAAATAAAGTTATGTTTTATCTTTAATGTCCTATTACATTTTTTGTCTTTCATACACACCTCTGTCCACAGTCGCCAGGGGAAACTTATTTTCCGACTGCCCCTCGTATCATGGACAAAAAACGTGATAAGCATTCTTTTGTGTCGTGTTGCAGTACTCGATGCAAGACAGCAAACTAGAAACTATCCCTATTTAGCATATCCAAGGATGAATCTCTTCTAGAAGAGTGGAAAAGATTAATTCCCTGATATGATAAAATACTAACTTCAAAATCAGTTACGTCTGAAATATACACTTACAAGAGAATTTTTTTTAACAGAAATTATGTTCATTTTGTCAATAGTGAAACGGTTACCGTAATTTTGCGCGTATACGCCGCACTTCAGATAATTCGATTTCCTGCCAGAATTTTATTTTAAATAAAATGTGAGTTGCTTCTGCTTAGCACTTATTTGACTTCTTATTTTCAATAAAATTTCCGGTTTGAAAAAGACTTAACTAGGGTGCGGCGCATACGCGCGAAATTACGATACTTCTGGTAGAGGTAAATCTATTTTCAACCCCTTGAGGGGCACCGGTATATAATATATACCACTTTTTAATATATAACTCTGCCACCAGTATTATTAAATAAAAAAATTATTATTCTTTTTTGCAGACTGAGGAAGTAAAATTTCATTATTTAAAATTACTGGTGTCAAAACATCGCAAAATTTAGCATTTTTAGACCACGTGCTTGCCCTTCAAGGGGTTAAAGCAGATGTTGCTGCGATCGCCTTATTATTGCACTATCATCGCTGCATGTTTATCGGCTACAAATTTTTAGCACTTTTTAATGCATTACCAGTTTGGCTTCTTTTAAATTCCGAAATTTCGCATTCATACCAGAAATTCCCTAAAATGTTCTTTTTGTTACTTAATGGCAGATACTTCGTGACTTCTTAAAGTAAAAATTCTTGTTTCATAATTTCCGGTTTGAATTCGAAAATTTTGAATTAAAAAACGGTAAAACCGTTCTTCACACTATGTATTCTAGACGCTGTATCATCACTGCAATGAAAAACTTTTCTTGCCGCTATTATAAAAATCCCATTAAAATTTAAATCAAATTAATATTTCATTAATATTACCTTTTTAATATTTTAAATTTAAAATTTTAAGAGTCATTATTAGACTTTTGAAGTCATGCGAATGCGCATCGTAGACGTCACAGCAGTCGTATACATAAAAGTGAGGTAAGCTGAAACTGTTTTGTTTTACAGTAAAATTGAAGACATTTTGAAGTGATACATGGAAATTCAATCTTTGTATATAAAAAACGTTTATCACAGGAGAAAATTGTGTAATTATTAGCAGCAATTTCTTAAAAATAAAAAATTTAATGTGCATCAAAACAAGACAGATTTTTTTAAAAACATTTTATGGAAAAACCGACCACCGTAGCGGGCGCAGCCTGCTAATTTATACGTAGTTTTATTAGTTAGTATAAAAATTACTTGTAATAAAAAAACAATTAACTTTAGAACTACCAGGAGCTGACATTTTGACGGTTACAAATTGAATATATTCCGATTCGAACATGAAATTTCCTTTAAAAATAAATTAAATATAAAACTCACAGAAATACATTAAATGAATAAGTAGTTTAAAAAAAATTAAATAAAATTTCTTGTAGTTATAGTGTTAATCATTTTTTTTTCTTGTGCAGACTTTCCAATACATTTCATTTATGAAAATGTATATTTAATAATACCTCTTGTGGCTTAACAATACATATGATCTAAATATGATTTCGCATGCAAAACTTCTTAAAAGAATATCCAAACCATTTATTTAGAAGCATTCATCTATTACAATCATCTAATGAGTCATTGATTGCCCTTATCTAAAAAGTATTAAATAAAATAAATTTCCAAATTTAGTCATCATTAAAAACGAATTTTAGTGAAGAAAAGAATTAGCTATAATGTTATCTCGGGTCATTCGTAAGTAGTGATACTTTCACTGTTAATGAGTTTTAATGAGTGCCTCCCCCTTCATTAGCTAACAAGTCGTCACAAAAAAAGCCTGACATCCAGTTCGACAAATGACTCACAATTAACGATCTCTTTTCCTTATTTTTAATCCTAGTATATTTCTAGAAAACCTGATATGAAAATTACTGTTCAGTGTATTTGGTTGCTTTATTTTGTACTAAGTCACTGTAAATTTGTAAAACATGAAAAAATGCATTTGTAACCTTTTTTATATGTAACATAAATATTAATCAAAATGTTACCTAAAAAAATTATATTCCAACATTTTTAGAATTAATTCGAAGAACTTTGAAACATTAATTTATTTTAAAATAAATATTTTATTAACCCATATTTAAAGACTTATCAATCAATATACCTTTAAATCTCATTTTTAGTTTACCAATCTTCAGGCATTAGTATTGTTTATTTGGAGAGAAATAGTAGCATTAATGTGTCATTATATATTACTATTATCGTTAAATAACATTAATCCTTTTATAAAAAATTCATTTGTTTTGTCAATAAAATATAAACATTAACAATTATTATTAAAAACATAGTTAGTTATATTTTTAATAACTGTTAATGTTTGTATTTTACTGACCATACAAATGAATTTTTTATAAAAAGGATGTAATGTTATTTAACGATAATAGTGATACATAAAGACACATTTATGCCACTATTGCTCTCTAAAAAGTCAATACTAATGCTTCAAGTTTGGTAAACTGAAATAAGATTTAAATATAATTCGGGCATTATACATACGGAAAGGTCTATTTTTTAGATCGTCTATAATCAATATACCTTTTGATTGATAAAATTTCTATGATTAATTTCGTTAAGAAGATATTTTTAGCAGACAGGAATTCTTTAAAAGTTTATAATTAATAATTCCTGTTAGTTATTCATAAAATACTGAAGAACTTTTTGAAGTAAATGGAAATATATACAAAACATTTTTAAAAAATAGAAAGAAAAGCCCCATATTTTTCGTAACCGTTTAAACGGTAAAAGGAAGTTTGAACTTAAATGCAGTTTTAAATAATTACTTTATTATATTTAATGTTTAAAGATATGTCGATGTATTTATTAGAACTATAATATTAACAAAATTGTTTAGATTAATAGACATACTGGAGAGTCTGCAATTAATAAACGAAAAAGAAAACTGATCCTTTACGCATAAATTATGATGCACTTTATACAACATTCAGAATACTCTAATGAAACAACAGTATTTAATATGACATAAAAGGTATCTAAATAAACAATTTATAAAACGAAATTTACAAAACAGTTGAAAAATATTCAAAATATTTTGAGCAGCCCTGTATATTATCAATAGATTTGTATACAATCCAAATGGTTTGCTAAAATGTAATTCAGCTATAAAACATAAAACACATTTGAAAAATTATTTTTCAGTATTTACCGTCTATATGTGATAACTTGAAATAATTTGTGCAGCCCTGTAGATCTACTGTTTTCTGTACATGCCACATATAAAACTAAAATTTAATTCATATAGGGAACGCATAACACAAGTAAAATCTCATTTACAGAAATTTCCATCCATATACGACAACATATTCAAATTATTGAGTAACGCTGTATTCGAATTTGTTTATAAAAACATACATTAATATAAACAACTAAATATACTTAAGCTGGAAAATCCATAACACAATTAAAAAACATCTCGAAGCATTTCACACTCATAAACAATAATGGTTGCGATTTGTTTTGCGCATCCCTGTATATGAGCTATATAATTGTCTGAGTGCAACGAAGACTCATACACAGCGCAGTTTTACTTTGCCCCATATATAGCTACGATGGATATTAAAACCTTTCGTCAAGCATAACTCAAAAAATATTTAACGGATTTCGTTCAAATTTTTACAGCAGGTACCTATAAAGGTGACAACGTCGTCTATTTATTACCAAGAATAAGTGTCAAACCGTTTGGAAGTTATATTAAAAAAAATAGATAAAAAAGCACAATTAAAGTACATACGTCACTAAATTTTGTGCGTACGTCATTTTCACCGGCGGGAGATTTTCGTAGACAATCGGAATTGAAAAGTTCATGGAATACATGGAGCAAAAAAATATGCAAGCAATATTATTCAGCACAATAAAATATATTTCAATTTAATAAAAATGGAAAGTTAATCTGGAATTTTTTCTGTTTGAAAAGTATTAGAGATTAGTAAGAGTAGTATTAGTATTAGAGATTTTGCGTAAATCACACCATTAGCAGCTTTTTTATTTCGCGTGTGTATGTTAGGAACAATTCTTTGATGTTTAAATAAAAGGTTTCGATTTGTGGCATTATTTCTTATTTTCTTTTCCTTTTTAGAATTTTAAATGGAATTAGTGAAAGGCGTGTATTTTAAATTAAATGAGTGAAAGACGTGTATTTTTAATGTATGTATTTCAAATAAAATCAGTGAAAGATTTATATTTAAATGAAATGAATGCAATATGAAGATGTTATGAGAAAAATATTTGGCGATTTATCAACTGCGCCAAGTTAACATAAAAGTACCAATACATATGTGGGTACTTCTCTATTATCCCGTCGACCACTTTTCATAACAAAAAACTATCGCCAAATAAACGGGAGAACGTTGTCATTGAAATATCAAAATACATAAATAAATAAAATATAAGAATTTAAGGACACAATTGTTATTTTAATGAATGAAATAACTAATAAATCAGTAAAACATAATGAAAAATACACGCAAATGTCGCGTTAAAAACCACTTGATGACGTAACAAACACGTATAATGCTTCTGATATCAAGTAAATGGGACTGCATTTTTGGCGTTTAATCTAACAGTTTGGCGATAGTTTTTTGTTTTGAAAAGTGGTCGACGGGATAATAGAGCAGTACCTCTATATGAAATGAAACAAGGCACAGATGTCATATACGCACCACGTTGGTGCTATTTTTCCCTCCACCAGCTTGGGGAAAACTTTGTTTTAGAATATTAGTTACAAATAGTGTGACAAATAGTACACGTGATTTTTTATTTCAATATAAAAATAAAATAACGTAATAAATGAAACAGCTTCCATTATTTTAAAAAAGGAAATAAAAATAAATAAATAATAGTTTGATATAAATAAATGCGCGGGTGTCATATACGCACCACATTGGTGCGATTGCAACAAAATGGCAATTTTATGCCTCACATGGTAACCCGGTTATTTTGTTTCAATTGTTGTTTATTAACTTTTATTTTTTATTTTAATTCTATAAATTGTTTTTATAATATATATCAATATTTATTTATATCAAACTATCATTTATTTATTTTTATTTCCCATTTTTGAATAATAGGAGCTATTTCATTTATTACGTTATTTTATTTTTATATTGAAATAAAAAATTATATGCTATTATTGTATGGTATTTGTAACTAATATTCAAAAACAAAGTTTTCGCCAAATTGGCGGGGGAAAAATCGCGCCAATCTGGTGCGTATATGACATCTGTGCCTAAATTAATATTGATACATATAAAAATAAGCTATAGAATTAAAATAAAAAATAAAAGTAAACAAACACAACAAACAGTTTTCGCCAAAGGGGCGGGGGAAAAATCGCGCCAACGTGGTGAGTATATGGCATCTGCGCCGGGATTTTTACCCTTTTATCTGTGCTTTCGGAAATATAAAAAAAATAAAAAATACTTATATCAGGTGTATAATGTTTTGCATTTTTATACGGACCACTTCTCCATTTTAAGATTTTAAATGCTATTTAAATCAGATATTTCTTTCTTGAGATTCCCACAAGTTTTTTCTGGTAATTTTTTTAGTTCGCTTATTAATTGTTTACAATTTGCCCCCCTGGCAATAACAATTATTTATCACAAAAAATGGGTACTTCTCTATTATCCCGTCGACCACTTTTCATAACAAAAAACTATCGCCAAACTGTAACGCTAAATAAACGGGAGAACGTTGCCATTGAAATATCAAAATAAATAAAATATAAGAATTTAAGGACACAATTGTTACTTTAATGAATGAAATAACTAATAAATCAGTAAAACATAATGAAAAATACCCGCAAATGTCGAATTAAAAACCACTTGATGGCATAACAAATACGTATAATGCTTCTAGCATCAAGTAAATGGGACTGTATTTTTGGCGTTTAATCTTAGTTTGGCGATAGTTTTTTGTTATGAAAAGTGGTCGACGGGATAATAGAGAAGTACCCAAAAATGGCTTAGTTTTGTTAAATTTGTTTGTTATGTATTTTCATTTCTTATTAAAATATCGAAAATGGCAATAAAATTTTATTTTAGCACCGTACTTAATTTTTTTTAAATGGCTCAAAAACATGGTTTAATAAACGTATATTTGTAAATAATTTTAAAAACATGTTTTTCCGCTCTCTAGAAAAATTTGTAAGATTCTACAACTGCCTTTGGCACCAACCAGTACATGATACGGAACTTTTCCCTATTCATATACACAGAAGAGGTTGGTCACAAACAAGAGTAATGCTACCAACAACATTGTTTTAACTCTATAAGAGTTAGAAACAATAATGATATTAAATTCCCCGATTAGCTTAGGGCCCGATTACGGAACTTTCGCCTAGAAAAAAAAACTGTAGAAGTCTTTTACATTTGTTTCGAATGAAGCTCGATCAACAAAGTATTAATTGATAATACAAACAACACTAATATTAACATGGGGGCAAAAGTTTGAATTTAAGTGTATATATTTGGAACCCTCCCCCCCCCCCAACCATCCACCAAAAAAAGAAAAAAGAAAGTTACAGAAATGAATTTAAAATGGCGTGAAGCCACCCTTTCTGACATAAGAAATTGGCTGCGAACCCGATTACGAAACTTTCACTTAACTTAATAACATGTATCTAATAGCCCTGAGGACAATTCCCCTTCCCAGTTATACGGACCTTGGGGCTTTTTTAAAAAGCTTGACGCAGTTCGGGTTGAAGAAGTTGAGATTTACTGTCAAATGACATAAACTACTATGAAAATAAAACTGGTGAATTATTATGCTGGTTTATGTATGTATTTAAAAAAATTGCATCTGATTACACTCTTTAGATAAATTACTCCTGTTTGCATTTAATAACAGATAAACGGATTCCGTTTACTAAATTGTTTAAATATTGGGAAGAGTTGGCGAGAGATAGATAGACGTGTAAACAAACGGGTAGACAGACGGGTAGAGAGACGGATAGCGACAGAGATAAGCTAACGGGTAGCGAAACGAATAGACAGACGGGTAGCGAGGCAGGTGCAAAAAAGGGTTGACAGAGGGGTAGTGAGATGGGTAGGGAGACGGGTAGCGTGGTGGATAGAGAGACGAGTACAGAGACGACTTGACAGACGGGTAGAGAGAGGGGTATATAGACAGACAGACGTGTTGATAGACGAGTAGTGTAACGGGAAGCGAGACAGGTAGAGACACGATTAAAGAGTCGGGTAGAAAGACAGACGGATACTGAGACGGGTATACAAAAGAGCAGAGAGACAGTAGACAGATGAGTTCGGAGAGAGACACAGCTAAGACATACCAGTAGTTAGACTGGTAGACACGTTTGTAGCAAAGCATGTTATCAATGTGGTTTGAAGTATACGAGTTTCTATAAATAGTTATACAAATAAACAAAGGAAATTTTTTAATTCAAATATTAAATATTTGATTTAATATTTCAATATTTAATATTTTATTTTTTAATATTTTATTTAGATATTTGTCACAAAGAAAATGTTGCAAAAATTAAATTAAATTTGCGTTAAACTACGCTTGCTAAAATACGCTATTGGCTGCAAATCTGATTATGTGACTTTAAAAATATCGTTTTAAAAGATCCGGCGTTTTTTTTTTTTTAAGTTTTGAGCAATTCCCGCTTAAGAAAATGAGATTATTTGCCAAATGTTATAAAAAAATGCATATGAAAACATAACAGTATATGAATTTATACATGATATTTTGTAATTATATCATTTAATTTGCTATTTTTCATATGTTGTATCTTTATCTATCTCTTGTCTATCATATGCTGTATATTCACTTAGATTCTTGTTGATATCTTCTTTATATCGTAATTGTTAACTTTAAGTTCTCAGCAATATCACTCAGACTAATCCCTTTGAGGGAAGTCCTAGTTTATACAATAAATCACGTTATTTACAACAAAACGTTAAACTTTGAAACGCATATCGCATCAGAAAACACAATTTTCTAGCGATTACCGCTCATAGAGAGTACTGAAATTCATAGTAATTCCTTCTGTTTTCATTCTGTTTGAAATAGTATAACATTTAAAATATACACTGTAATTAATTTTTCCGTCATTAGTTATAACATATCGGAATACTTTTCTGTGTCATGTATCTTTTTCAAATTAAACTGCAGACGATTTTAGTCCATAGAGTCCATATGACAGAATTCTTTTGTGTATCCCTGAAAACGACTTATAGAAGTTTCATATCCCATTTATAATAGAGAATATGCTATTGTAAACGTCCGTAATAACGCATGCAAAGCCCATAGAAATCCAAGTATATTTACGCGAGTTGCAGCATGGTTAGACAGACAGCCACACAAACCGAAGTCATAGACATTTTTTAACTATGTTAGCAAGTGTTAATAAAAAGTAACAATAAACACTTTGGGACTTCAAACATTGAGTTTCATGTGGAATGCGCTGATATTTGCAAAAGAGGTTAATCATAGCTGCCAATTTATACGCTTTTCTGTTACCACTATTTATTAATAGAAAATTGCGCCTTATTTTATTGCTGAAATTAAAGATTAAATACACCGACAATTTCCGTAAAAAATTAGTATTGCACACAAAGTATGCCGTATATTTCAGCGTAAAATGGGCAATTTTAAAATAAGAAATTGATCGAGTTTCACATGTGCGCTTTATACTCCTGGTAATCCGCGGAGAGAGTCGAATCTGAAAATGTTGGACTACCTCGGCGTCTTCTAGCTTAATGTTGGTCTGTGGTGGCGGTCGGAGGAGAGATGGGTGACCGCCGCAGAATTCGCGGAGCGCGGCGTTCCGTGTCCGAGTTCCCTACAGCCCTATCCCACATACTTGACCGGAGCGAAAGAAAAAACGATGTCACCGGACAAAATTAAAAACAAAATTTATTAAATTAAAGACTTCGAAATGCGTGATGGGTCGGGTACGAGGGTCTGATATCGTCAGACGACCGCAGTGGTTTCCAGCTTAATGTTCGCCTAATGTAGCAATACAAGCAATTTGAATTATAAAAATAGTAGAAGACTGGCACGACTGTGCTTGATTTTTACATCTTATTGATTTGTTCAATTTGAATTTTAAGAGAGGTGGCAAACTCAGGATTCGTCCAATATTACCACAATTTTTTAGTAGAATTTTTCGCCTTATTTAAAAGCGGAAAAGTATTACAAAACCTGCAATTAAACGATGCATCTACGATAAGTGTAAGAACGCTGAAACCTGCACGATGTGCTTTATTTTTAAAACTTACTGTTTTAATATAAATGCTGGACGATTACACCATGAAACAGTACTACATTAAAGACGTGAGTGTAAAATATCACAAATTTACTAATTGGTGTATACAAATGTCAAATTTAAAAGTCATACATACATTAAAATCAAATTAAAAATATCAACGTTTCGACCAACTTCTATGGTCATCCTCAGGAAATAGTTGTTACATTGCTTCTAAAGTTTCAAAGTCGAAAAAAAAAAAACTTTTGAAACTTTAAAAGCAATGTAACAACTATTTCCTGAGGATGACCATAGAAGTTGGTCGAAACGTTGATATTTTTAATTTGATTTTAATGTATGTATGACTTTTAAATTTGACATTTGTATACACCATTTAGTAAATTTGTAATATTTTAAACTCACGTCTTTAGTGTAGTACTTTTGTTTTGTTCAATTCGATGTTTTCGATTCCGGTACGGAATACAATCGAAATAATAATATGTTTGGAGCGAAATATTTTTCTTTCTTCTTTTACGTCTTAGTTTGTATTAATAGCTATTGTCTGTAACTTTCATACTGCTTCTTTTTATTTAAAATTGGAGCAGTTCAAAAAAACAAACAAACAAACAAACAAAAAGCCCTATACATTTTAATCGACAAATTGTCCCAGAATATACTTTCCTTTTCCAAATCTTATTGCAAAAATATTTTTTTTTTCCAATTCATTAAAAAAATATGAATTGTAATCCATAATTTTTCTTTTAAAATTGGAACAGATGCAAAAAAAAAGAACACACCCATACATTTTAATTGACAAAGTGTCCCAGAAAATAGTTTTTTCTACATTTTATTGCAAAAGTATATATTTTTTTAATTCATTTTCGAAATAAATATGAATTGTAATCCAAAAATTTTCTTTTCTAATTGGAACAGATAAGAAAAAGAACATTCCCATACATTTTAATCGACAAATTGTAGCAGATAATATATATTTTTTTAATTTATTGCAAAAAAATATTTTTTTTAATTTATTGCAAAAAAAAAATATTTTTTTTAAATTTATTTTCGAAAAAAAAATATGAATTGTAACCCAGAATTTTTCTATTAAAAGTGAAAAAAAAATTACATTTTAATTGACATATTGTCCCAGAAAATATTTGTTTCTAAATTTTATTGCTAAAGTATATAAAATTTGAACATAATTTTCATCATTATTTAAACGCCTCATTCATACAATATTTCTGCTAAAATTATACCAGTCAAAATTACTGGTAGAAGGTTGCCCAGCGGTAGTCAGGCCATGCGATTCCGCCATACAGTGACTACATAAACAATCCTGTGGTCAATGTCAATGAATTTGATAAACGCCGAGGCAAATTTCTACAAGTAAATTTTAATAGAAATTTTTGTCTTATGTAAACGCCTTATTCATTCAGAATCCCTGTCGTAAATAAGGCAAAACATTTCTATTAGTTTTTATTGTTGGAAGTTTTTTTTTTTCTGAGTGTGTGTTATCAGGCCCTAATTCGATGTAAACAAACAACAGCCGCCATCTTGTGGCTACATCATTACTTCAACGGTATGCAACATATATCATACGGTATGCAACCGGAAAATACTACACTATCTGTCCCCTCCTCTTTATTCATCGTTATTCATCTTCATTCATTTTTAGGACATTTTCAACCGCCGAATCTTTAAAAAATAGTTCTTAGTAAAGAACGAATTAAATGTTCATAGTTTAGTAGTAGGTTTAGTGGATTTCATTAAAAAACTCTTATTCGTAAGGTTTATTATGTTATATAATAATAATTGTGTAATAGTTAAATATATCAGGGTTTGTACGCTTTTACCACAATTTATTAATAGAATTTTTCTATTTAATATTTATGTAGCAGGAATTTCAGACACCACGTTTAATTTCAAGATTTGTAATACTTTTCTGCATTTATAAGACGGAAAAGTCTCTTAAAAATTGTGGTAAAAGCGTACAAACCCTGGGTACCTAAGAAATGAAAAAGTATATTACTGACCCATTTTCTACTTAAATTTGCTTTTTTTTTTGCAAAAACTTTGTTGAATATACCTAATTAAATCATGTTTTATAAGAGCAATTTTGGCAAGCTGCTTATATTCTTTGGAATCTCCAAGGTATTTGCCCCTACTATTTCAGTTTAGATAATTTTTATTTAATATTTCAATCGCATAATTCGCTAATAACACATTTAATCATAGAATTTGTAACATTTTCCAGAGTTTAAATAAGGCGAATAATTTTGTTTAAAAATTATTTTACGCACTCTGGGTATGTGAAAGATTAATTCAGTCTAAGTCTATAAGAGTCCCATAAATCTGGCACTCAGTTTGGCGCATAAATCTAATGCTTAATCTGTTATAATTTTTTAAAACGCTTAATATAATATCTATGCAATCTCACACAAGGGACTTCTAGAAAGTAATCTCGGCACCATTGCACTTCCCAATATTAAAGTAAATATACTGGCGCAGTATATAATTTGTTATAGTTCTGAAATATATGTTATCCATTATCAGTTATTAAATTGAGAAGATTTTACACGGCGTTAAAAATATATTTCAGATATTATTTCAATCTTTATTATGGAAATAGATGTATTAATAATTTTAAATTAGGAAAATGTGTACAATTTTCAACATAATTTTTTGAGCCACTCTTCACGTTATTTGATGATTTATATTTTGTCATCTTTTATACCAAAATAAGCACACCTCTACCCGGTGCTATCCATTTTGTTCAGTGATTTAATGAGTTAAATTCTGAAACAAAAGTTAGAAAGATTAAAAGCAGGTAGCTATGGTAAAGTTTTATGTCTCAGTTATATTTTATCTCTGGATTCCATAAAAAACGGGTTAGGTTCAGTTTTTTTTTTTTTTTTTTTTTTTTTTTTTTTTTTTTTTGTGAAAGGAGACTCGGACCTTAGAATTATCTACTTTGTAAAAGGATAAAATTGGATAGCTTATTATTATTAGTTGTTTCTCGAAGCCAGAAATTCCAACGGAATTTATTAAGACTTTCGGTAAACACTCGGCACTTATCATCGTACAATAATATCACTATAAATATATGATTTGTTTCTATATTAATAAATGCTTTTCTTGAAAAAAGTTAAATCATCCAAACATTGCACCACTAATGATACGTTTAATGATTAATCTCTAATGACAAAACCATAGTATTATATTCATTAAAACTTAAAAAATTGCAGGAATGAAGTTTCCTTCTTTACCAGCTTTAGAAAAATCACAATCACTTTTGTTCATGTCGTTATGACAATCATGTCGTCATTCGTCGCTTTTCTTCAAAGCATTGTTTTCCATTAGCCCTTTTTTCCCAGGTAGGATAGTCTATCTTATCTCAACACAATGAAGTTCTCAAATTCATAAAAAGTACACCTATAAATGGTTGCAACAATTTCATTTTAGTAAATAAATCCTTTACACATTGGCTACCGTATGTTTTTATGAAATCAAGATTATAAAACATTAGAATCTCCCCCCTCTTCTGAAAATCTCTCGTAAATTCGTGTCCTAGATTGGTTTCTTATCACATTCGTAAAAGTATGTTTGTGCGAAATCTAGGTTTTAAACCCTTTTCCTGAAAGCATTGGGTTGTCCCAAAGCCATTAAATAATAAGCCCAGTCAGATAGTGTTAAATTTGTTAGCGACACACTAGCGCCAAACCTCTGCTGCGGAAGGAGGACAAAACAGAAGTGGGTCGCAGAGAAACGATACGATTTATTTATATCGATATTTTATACGATTTTTATCGATGTTTTGTTTTTGCACTTCCTTTAAAAGCTTGCTAATTATTGGATCTTTTACATTAAAGCTAAAACTATAATGAAAAAAAAAAATTTGGAAATTTACTGGATTAATATTTCTATATAAATATAGTGGTGGCGAAGAAGTTGATTTATTTATTAAAAGTTAAATAAAAAGTGATGGAAATTTACATCACTATGCAATTAACCCTTTGCGGCACAGACAAATTATGTTCGTAAAATGTGAAATTACTGACTGACACCGGAATTTACAAACGACTTTCTTAGAAAATATGAACTCCTTATTTTAAGCTTTAATTTTAGAAGCAAAATTTTATTAAAATATTCTTGGTGCCGAATGCAGCACTCCCAACCGCTAGATGGCGCTATTTTCAACTTGCGAAAAGTTTCCCATTTATCTGACTGGGCTTATTATTTAATGGCTTTGGGTTTCCGGAAAATTCGTGCTGGGGAAAATCAACTCGTACCGAAAAATTCTATCATTTAATTGGTTTCGATATCTAATGTCTAATAATTACAGGCAGAGTTTTCCGGTTCCAATTGATTTTTCCAACTGGCACGAAATTTTCGGACAACCCAATATTTCGTAAATTGTTTCCTAGATAGTTTTCTGAAGTTTATGCATTATTAAATATCATTCAGTATATGGATTTAATATGAATCGTCTTACAATTTAAAAAAAAATAGGGTTAACATGATATAAATACATTTTTTGTAACATAGAATCCAGGCTTTTAATCAATTATGTTTGGTTGAAAAAAAACGAGAATTCTCGTTCCCGATCGCGAATTTATTAATAACTCCTTCATGCCGATCTTATACGTGAAGTATAAGGTACGCAGGATCCGTGATTATTTGTACCAACAATTTTAAATTGAAAATTTTGCCTTATTTAATCTTAACATTTGTGCGAATAAATTAAGCAAAAATTTCTTTTTTGAAACAAAATAAATAAATAAATAAATAAAAATTCTGTAAAGAAAACTCCTCCCGATGGAGATAAATATGTGACACACAGTAACATAAAAAGTTTTAATAACTTTAGATCTGTTCATATTTAAGAATTTTGAAAACTAGCAAACCTTAAAACAAAAGAAAAAAAAAGATAAAAAAAAAAACTTTTCGACACAGAAACAACACAAATAACTGTATAAACATACCGTAATGGTCGCTTCCTCTTCTTGTCTAAAGTTCATTGCCGCCAGAGTGTTGCGGAAATTGAGCCAATACTCGCTTACTCAATACACGTATACTAGGTTTCATTTGATTATACGATTTTATCCGATTTTCCCCTAATTTCATTTGTAATATTTTTTTTTATACTACAATATTTTATAATATACATAGTTTGGAAGGCTTTAACAGCTGCGAAATATTATAATTAAAATTTAGAAGAATTTGATCTGTTTTTTGCTATTTCTCTTAATTTGTTTTTCACCTTTTTAAAATTTAAATTAAAAATCCCCCAGATAAACGAGTTTTAGCACGGCGAAAATTCATAAATGACGAAAATTCATAACATTTTAAGTGTCATAATTCGACAAGTTACGGTCGTACAACAATGAAATTTTCACGATTTTTTTAAATGAAGCATTGAGAAAGTTTTTTGAAATTATAACTTTTAGGAGCCACAGACCGTAACAATTTTAAATTTTGTAACTTTATTAACCTGTTACAGGGTTCGCACGCTCATAAGCCACGCCCCATTTTGTAAGGACTCTACCACCAGAAAGATCATTTTCTTCCTAATGAAATCCCGATTCATTACTTAAAAGATAGTTTTTTGCGATTACTGGTGGAAGAGTCCTTACAAAATAGAACGTGGCTTAAAAGCGTGCGAGCCCTGTGTTGGCCGGAGAATAAACTTTTGTTCAACTGATATGCCTGATTATCAACGGGGCACACTTTCACCAGTAAAAAAGAATAGAAATTTTTTCTTTACTCATGGCACTAATTTTGCATAAATAGGGCAGACAAAAATTTCTATTAAAATTTTACTAGTGAAAGTAATGCGTTCAAAACATTACGGTAGTAGTTCGTGTATGACGAAAATGATTTTGACGTAAATGATTATGAAGAAAATTTTTGAAAACATTTTGCAATTGAAACTGGGATTTTAAAAATATTGATTTCTGATTTAGCGATTGATCGACGACAAGAAAGACGAAAACTAATTTTATACTGTTCCACAATAAATGTGCCATATTTCTATAATATGATGTTTACTCTCTAAAAAATCAATCAAACATAATGAATAATTATAAATTTAAAAGTTCTTTTTGAAATAAAGAATAATATGTGACCTATTTCCTCCTCCTCTTTTTTTACAAGATTCTGCTCTAATTAACTCTAAAGATTATTAAGAATTAAGTTGTGTTTTTGTATTCTATATAATTGTTTTAGCTTTTCAGAATAGATGCATTATAGAAGTTTTTAACAAAGTCAGATAGTAAAAGTTAGCATTATTCTTTTTATCTTAAAATTAAAAGTATCATGTTAGTTTTTTTAATGTATGTAATCTTGAAATAATTTGCCAAAAGCTTAATTATTTTTATTTATTTATTTATTTATTTATTTATTTATTTATTTTAAAGATTTTAAAAATAAGCAAATTCATTTACAAGATAAAATTTCCCATAAAAAGGAACAATTTTTCCTTTCCGTATTAAATACAATTATATATACATATAATTAATTTATTTTGTAACAATAAAGATTACTTGTAATAAATATACTTTAATTTATTGTCGTGAAGGTTTTTCTTTACATTTTGTCTATGAATAAAGAATACGTAATTATACATCACTAGCATATGCACCCGTCAAAAATGACGGAAAAGGGATATTTTAAGTTTAGAACGTTAAGTCATATTACTGACATATTATTTCATTTAAAAAGATGATATAAAATGAAATATTGCGTGTGTTTCAATAGCAGATCGAATATGGGATTTCTGCAATGTTATCTTATAGTCCAGTAGAAATAGCGCAAAAAAGGGCCTTGCCTTACAAAAATTCGGGTAGTTCTGATTTTTGGGTATGCTGTAAAGGTTGACCCTCTAATAAAAAACCAAGTTTTCGGCCTTCTAGACCTTGTGCGTTTTTCACAATTTGAAAAACCCAATATTTTTCGGCACTTTTTTCGATTTTTCTTAAATAACTCAATTTTAGTTCATTTTACAGAAAAAGCACTAAATTTTGTAGAGCATAAAATTCTCTACAACATGCAGTATTCATGCTTGTAAATTGTCCCAATAGGGGGTAAGATATGGAGCCGGGAAAATAGGGTAAAATTTGCAAAAATCCACTAAAGACGTAAGTTTTTGCTTAATAACCTACTTTTAGTGCGTTTTAGAGACAAAAGCACTTTCACCATTTTGTAGAGCATAAAATTCTCTACAACATGCAGTATTCAGGTTTGTAAATTGTCCAAATAGGGGGTAAGATACGGAGCCGGAAAAATAGGGTTTTACATTTTTTCCAAATTTAACCCTATTTTCCCGGCTCCATATCTTATCCCCTATTTGGACGATTTACAAACATTAATACTGCATGTTGTAGAGAATTGTATGCTCTACAAAATGCTGAAAGTGCTTTTGTCTCTAAAACGTACTAAAAGTAGGTTATTAAGCAAAAACTTACGTCTTTAGTGGATTTTTGCAAATTTTACCCTATTTTCCCGGCTCCGTATCTTACCCCCTATTTGGGCAATTTACAAATCTGAATGCTGCATGTTGTAGAGAATTTTCTGCTCTACAAAATGGTGAAAGTGCTTTTTCTGTAAAATGCACTAAAATTGAGTTATTTAAGAAAAATAAAAAAAAGTCTCGAAAAATATTGTTTTTTTTCAATATTGTGAAAAACGCACAAGGTCTAGAAGATCGAAAACTTGGTTTTTTTATTAGAGGGTCAACCTATAATAAATAAAACTATCGACTATCTCATGCTCTAAAAAGTTGATTATGACAATTTTGTTTCTAAAATGCACTAAAAGTGGGTTATTAAGCAAAAATTAACGTCATTTGTAGATTTTTACATTTTTTTCCAAATTTAACCCTATTTTTCCGGCTCCGTATCTTACCCCCTATTTGGAGAATTTACAAACATGAATACTGCATGTTGTAGAGAATTTTATGTTCTACAAAATAGTGAAAGTGTTTTTGTCTCTAAAACGCACTAAAAGTAGGTTATTAGAGGGTCAACCTATAATAAATAAAACTATCGACTATCTCATGCTCTAAAAAGTTGATTATGACAATTTTGTTTCTAAAATGCACTAAAAGTGGGTTATTAAGCAAAAACTAACGTCTTTAGTGGATTTTTGCATTTTTTGCAAATTTTACCCTATTTTCCCGGCTTCGTATCTTACCCCCTATTTGGACAATTTACAAACATGAATACTGCATGTTGTAGAGAATTTTATGCTCTACAAAATGGTAAGAGTGTTTTTTTTTCTGTAAAATGCATTAAAATTGAGTTATTTAAGAAAAATCAAAAAAAGTGCCGAAAAATATTGGTTTTTTCAATATTGTGAAAAACGCACAAGGTCAACCTTTACAACATACCCAAAAATCAGAACTACCCGAATTTTTGTAAGGTAAAATGCTATTTCTACTGAACTATTACTGTAATCTTGTATTATGCGCGATCCTTCTGATAGTGGCAAGTCATCAAAATCACCTCAAAAACTGTGTTTTCAAAAGTCAACCTCCAGAGGAAAAAAATAATAATTATATACTTCCTATGCTTTTAACTGTAATTTGAACATGAATCTTAACTTAAAGTGCGTAAAAATTTAAAAATAGTTAAAAATTTTAGGAATATCAAAATCTATATATTTTTTTTATATTAATGCTAATATTCAAATCCAAAGAGTGAAAAAAATTACTAAAAAAAGCTTAATCAACTGATTTTTTTTTTTTTTTTTCAGATATCTACTGAATTTTTTTTTTTGCGTAAGTTGACAGCTAGTAGCCATAAAAAGAAGTATAGGTTAAATAAAAAAGTAAAAAAAAAAAAAAGCTTTTGCATTTTTTTAACAATAGAATATAATTCACAGAAATATATTAAATTCAGCTAATTCAGCTTAAAATATGCATAGGTTATATATATATATAAAAAAAAAATAAATAACTATTGCAAATCTCATTATAACTATTTTATTAATAATTAGAACTATTACCAATAAAAGAAGTAAAATGCAATTTAATTATGTATAATAATTAACACACCTCATATCTGAGGTCGATCCAGGCAAAAATTAGGGTCTTCAAAAAATTCAATTTAATAAAAAGAGCCTTTTCACAAAATTAATTTAATGAAAAGAAACCAGTTTTATTTCACAAAAAGAATACTTAAAGTAAAATTCAATTCCAAAAAAGTAAACTCGTCATAAATTTATCTTGGTAAAATTCACAGAAATATTTTATAAACAATAAATTTGCTCAAAGAAAGAAAAATGTAAGGAACAGGCTTTTAAAAATGCTAATAATAAATTCATAATTTGCAGCATTCGATCTTTCACTGTAAAATTTTATTTGTCATAAAAGGAAAGAAAAAAAAAACTTTCATCAATTTTTACATCTTAAAATATTATATTTTACGCTAGGTAGATGGCGCCACCAAATTGATGCGAGAATGATTTTTCGAAAATTTCGTTAAAAAATTAACAGTTGGGAATTAAAAAGGCCTTAAGAGGGAACTAATCACAGCTATCTATACAGATGTCATATAAACACAGAACACTAATTTCACATGAAATCTGAAACTATGCGAAAAGATAACGAAAATAATACTTATGAACAAATTAAAAATATATATAATGCAATGGGCTTGAACACAGAGTTCAGAGAATAGAGTGGTTGCAATCAGCTGATCAATCATTGTACTTAACTTGGAGGTCAAGGTACTTCCACCAATCAGAATTGCCTATTTGTAGTGTGTGACCTCCAACATTACCTCAATTGCAACTGCTCTTTTGGCGTGACGCTGAAAATGCAACCCTATAGTCGGATGAATCGAATGTTAGCCGTATTTTTTTAATGAATCTTCAAAGAGTCGTTCATATGATAGTTTCTTGATTTGGAACTTGTGTTTCTAAATGGCAACGGTGTTCATTTTCTTATATCGCTAATCTGCAGTTGATAGCTGCTTATTTTTAATTTAGAACTTAAAACATTATAATTGTTTAGTTTTTGAAGGTTTTAGAGAAAATAAAGAAGAAAAGATGTGATAAAATGTATATGAAATAACACAATTGTTCGATTTATAATACGGCATCGGTATGCTTAAGCCTAACATGGCCGCGATAATTTTTTTTTTCCTTTTTCTAGGATGAGCGCGACCCGGCATCGTCACAGTACCGTATTATATAAATAGATGGGTCTTAACAATATGTATGATCTGGATATGAGTACACATATAAAATTTCTTCAAAGAATGTTTTCACCATTGATTTAGATAGGCTTATTACAAACATTAAAAGAATCGCTGTTGGCGCTTATCTGAAAAGTATAAAGTAAAATAATTGTTTTATACTAACAATCTTAAGGCGTCAAAAGAATAGATTTATTCGCTTTACAGTTTCATTTAAAGTTTTTTAAGTAAGAAAATTTATTTACGTGATAAAGTTACACACAAATATAAAGGAATATTTTTTTCTGTCTCTGAGTAAATTTTCTCTCATGTTTGGGTTTATAAAATTAATTTAAAAAACACTGTATTAATAAGAGTGTCAGCACAGGGTTTGAACGTCTCAGGGGAAGTATAACACATTTTCCGTAAACTAATATTTGCCTTATTTATTGAAAAAAAAATTATATGGCGACGACCACTTTACGAAAAATCTAGTATTTAAATCCTTTGAATTCCCGGAGGCGTACGAAATCTGTAAGCTACATTTGCTTTCGATATTACAATGAAACGAGCCTTTAAACGAAAAATTATGTTAGGAACTAAGTCCTATTTATTTCACTACGGAGTTTACTCTGCAAATATGTGTCAGAAATACCACATCTGGACAATTTCCAAAAAAAGTGTTGCTATGTATTTTTATCGCTCTTGCACCATTTCTAATTATCGTATAATTTCAATTTTTAACGTTTATGAATTCGGTTTGTCTGCCTGTCTCTCTGTCCGTCTGTCTGCCTGCCGTCTGTCCGTGCTGTAACTCCTGTAAATGTACTGGGATTGACATGCAATTTACATATTTTATTGCGGTTTACTATAGTATGTTCGGTACCAAAAATGAAGTATGTAGCACATATATTTCGTGTACAGATGCTCTCAAAAATGCCAATATATTATGGTCTATGGGGGAACTCTGTGGTCTCTGCGGATAGTAGTGTTTCTCAAATAGCGGTGGCCATTCCTGATGATACGAAGACTTTTGTTATGTGCTTTATAAAGATATTTCATATTGGTGTTACTAGCGAAGCCCCATATCGGACAAACATAAGTGATGATAGAGCGAATGCATGCGTTATATAAAATAACTATATTTTTAATAGAGAGAGTGTTACTTTTAAGGAGAGGAGAAAGTGAGACAGCTTTACTAGCGACTTTGGCTCTAATATTTCTAAAGTGCTTATTCCAGGTAAGGCTACTATCAAGGGTAACCCCCAGATATTTAGTATCATTAGTCCATGGAATAGTAACATTATTGATGTTATTACGGTTAGGGTAAGTGAGTATTTTAGAAAAGTGTACAGCAACAGTTTTTTGTTCGTTAAGCTTAACACGCCATTGGATACATCAGCTTGTGAATTCATCGATGTGTTTTTGAAGAATTTTATAAAGAGTGTATGGGTGATGGGCAGCAGCGTAAATTGCCGTGTCGTCCGCATACAGGGCAAGATGAGTACGCAAAGTGCGAGGAATATCGTTAAAATAAATGTTAAAGAGAGTGGGACCCAGGACAGAGCCTTGGAGTATGCCTCCAAGTATACGGTAGAGTGTAGAGAGTAACAACTTTATCCGCGAACGATTATTAGACATTAGATATAGGAATTAATGTCTAATAATTAAATGATAGAATTTTCGGTACGAATCAACTTTCCGAACAACCCAATATTTATATTCACCAGTAAAACAAATCAAAGAACTTACCATATTTCATACAATCGTTTGCAGGGGCGGCTCATAATACAGTTCCCAATCACTTTACCACCAGAATGTCTGTAGGTATATTTAAAGTTGACCTTATCTAATCGTGGTATGTTCTACGATTAAACAAGGAGAAATGTAATTCATTAAAATACTGGTAGTAAAGTTATTGTGAACCCCCACCCTGACAAGAACCTACTGATTATTTGAATGCAAGCTCAGCTTATATCTCCACGCGATGACTGCTGTTTTATCAATTACTCGCAGTTTCTTTACAACTTATGATACTTACGACTATTTAAGTTAAATTTTGAAACTTTACATAATACTTTAAAAATAAGTATTTTTCTTTTATACTAATTGCAAAGCAAATACTCTTCTAACGTCCTCGGATATATGTCTAATTGTTGCATATTTATTTTTCAAATGAACGAATGTAAGAATCTGAGCATTCATTTTTGTAATTTTTTTTTCACAAGTTCTTCTAATTTGCATGATATAATTTTTTAACTTATTCTTGGTCATTTGCAAAAACAGTGGCGATTCGTGACTGACTTTTTGGGGGTCACTAAATGCAAGTCTGGAAAATTTATTCTTTTATTACCACTATTTCTTTTATATAAATCTTTTCCTTAAAAATATTTCTTTGAAATAATAATGGTAAGAAAAGAATAAATTTTTCATCCATGTATGTAGTGCCCCATATAAAGCCAGTTACGATCCGCCACTTTCTAAATGTATAATTTAATTATATTACTAGCAGTTTCTTTGCAACTTATGATAGCTATGACTGTTTATATAGTTAAATTTTGAAGCTTTACTTAATAGCTTAAAAATAAGTTTTTTTTCTTTTATACTGATTGCAAAGCGAATCCTCTTCTGATGTCCTCGGATATCTGTCTAATAGCTGCATATTTATTTTTCTCCTGAATGAATGTAAGAATCTGAGCCTTCATTGCTCTATTTTTCATTCACGAGTTCTTATTCTAATTTTGCAAGATATTTTTATAAAACTTATTCTAGGTTATTTGCAAAAGTATGATTTATTCCTGTCTCCTTCAATATAGAATAACTTATGCAATCGATATAAAATTTATCGAGAGATAATTTTACGTGTAAGGTATCTTATTTTTATTTATTTACTAATTACTCCTCAACAATTTAGAAAAGTTCACTTTAAACATATATCCTAAAGAAACTTCAAAATATATACTAAAACACTTTAATTGCTAAAAAGACGTCAATATAACAATAAAAACATTAAAATATTTACATGTTTCGATTGATTCACTCAGTCATCATCACAACACAAAAAACACATGTACACAAAACTGGAATGCATGATCATTCCATATCATAAAGAAGATACATAGCCCTCTATAACTTTAATTTTAACACCGCTCGTAGCTCCGTCTGCAATCCGCTTCCCACTAATATTGAACCATTCAACCCAAATATTTGGAATTTCAGTTTTGTGTACGTTATATTTGTGTTTTGTGTGTTCTGATGATGATTGAGTGAATCAATCGAACATGTCAATATTTTAATGTTTGTATTGATATTTTGCCATCTTTTAAGCATTTACAGTATTTTAGTTCATATTTTGAAGTTTTTGAGATATATTTTTTAAATGTTAATGTTAGTAAATGTAATTTAAGACTCTCACCTTTATATGTATATAATTGCCAACCTCCCGATTTTTTTCATGCCAGTATTTTTATGAAAAAATATTTGTTTTATTTAATCGAACAAATTCTGCTATTTAATAAAGTGAAAATTTTTGTAAGATTTTACTGGTATTAAAAAAATCGGGAGGTTGGCAACTATGTATGTAATATAATAACATCGGAAAAGTTCATCTACGACTATCTTTAAATGATCTACTGATAGACCCTTATCTAAAAAGCGGGAATACATTTTAAAACGAAGCTATAATTAAAAGTGAATTTTAGAGAAGAAAAGAATTAACTCAAATATTATCTCGTATCCTTCGTATGTAGTGAAACTTTTAATTTTAATGAGTGTTAACGAGTTTCTTCCTTTTCTCATTAGCTAAAAAGTCATCAAACAAAAAGACTGACACAATTTCGACAAATAACTCCCAATTAACGATCTCATTCTCTTATTTTTTTTAATCCTGGGATATCCTTCAAAAAGCTGGTAAGCTAATTATTGTTATGTTTGCCTGGTTCATTTCTTCTGTACTGATTTGTAGAACAGAAAATTAATTTGTGCAATATTCAATTAGATTAAAATTTTTCATCGAAACATTATCATCTGAAGCAAAACATTTTTGCATGTTTTCAGAATGCGTTAAATAGTCCAAAGCAGTGGCGGCTTGTGACTCGCTCTTTCTAAGGCATAAATACTTGGTTGAAAAATTTGTTATTTCCATACCGTTATTTTTTAAGCGAAGTATTTTTTTCGCTTAATTGCATAACTTTCTGCCAATAAGTAAAACAAATATTTCCTTAAATATATAGTGGTAAGAAAGAATAAATTTGGCAGCATGCCTTTAGTGCCCCAAATAAAGAAGCAAGTTTCCGGCCTCCACTAATCCTAAGTATATTTAAATATACCTATATTTTTAAATAATTGTTTTAATAGTTTTAGTTTATAAACTTTCATTGATTGAATAATTTCTTTAAGAAATTTTCTTTAGGAAATAGCAATTCTATAAAAGTGTAAAAATAATATTTACTGATATTCATTAATAAAACATACAAAAAAAATATATAAATTTCCTCTAAACAGTGTTTACTAAAAGAGGAAAAGTACCATGTTTTACACGTCCGCTTAAATCGTAAACGAATATGTAAATAAAAATTAATTTTCAAACGTGTGTTTCATATCACACTTCGCGACTCGCGTCCCTTACACTTTAAATTTTTGGTAATACCTTTTTCAAAACATTAATTTTTTGCTTATTTAATCTCAAAAGTTCTATAATTATACAAGGCGGAAATTATATATATATATAAACTCGGTTTATGGCGTCTGGTGTCACCATCCGAAAAATATATAAGAAACTATTCCATCTCTTTCAGTCAAAGGTCCATTCCTCCTCCAGACCTCTTTCCCTCATTGCTTATTTTTATATCATCCATCCAGTTCTTTCGTGGACTTTCTCGTTTCCTTTTTTGATTTATTCTATAATTAAATGCGATTTCGGATAGTCTTTCATCACTAATTCTTTTAACATGACCGCACCAGATTAATTCAGGGTGGCTAGTGGTCAGGGAAAAATACAGTAAATAAAAGTGATTAACACCAGTATATTCTTATAGAAAAATTTATGTTGATTATTCGATCAAATAATCAATTTGAATTTTTCTATAAGAATATACTGGTAATTATCACTTTTTTTACAGTATTTTTCCCTGACCACTAGCCACCCTGTAATTGCTTCTTTTGAAGATCATCTAATATGGTACCCTTTAATTTCATCATTTCTTTGATTCTTTCAATTTCTTATTCTTCTTATTAGTGATATCCTGCATGATCTTCTTTGGGCATCCATTTCCACTACTGCTAATTTCTTTCTTTCTGTCCCCACAATTCTCCATCCCTTTGGTACATATAATAATATGTTCTTTACAATAGAATTGTATATATTATACTCCTGGATATCTCCTCACTCCCCCAAATAGAATTTAATAGATGTACAGCCATTTTTCCTTGGCATATTCTGTATTTAATTTCCTGTCATTATCTTCCTTCTCTATTAATGGCTACACCAAGGTATACTCACAGCTTCTTATTTTTATGTTATTATTTAAATTTAGTTCTGTCTCATTTTCTTCTATACATAAGTATTTGGTCTTAGTAACGTTCATACAAAGTTCCCATTTCTCTTATTCTTCCTTAATATTTATCGTCTTTTTCTCTAAATCATTTTTACGTTTCGCAATGATAACTTGCTAATCTGGGAATTGCAGAGTAAAAGTTGACGTTCCATTCGCATTAAGTCCCTTTCCTCTGCAATTTTTTCCAAATATCTGTAACTTTTTCATGTGTAGTATATATTTAACTTATTTTATGAAAAAATTTCTTTTGATCAAAAAATATTCATTGAGTACCTATCAAAATGTCCGTTCATAGCCTTTCCAGTGTTAATGCATATTTACGTGCATTTTTGTGGAGTATTCAATATTTTTTTCCTATCAATATTAATTTTTATAACGATTCTATCCTTTTGAGACTAATAATATTTAATGAAATATTCGTCTACAGGTTTAATTATATCTAATTTATAACATTATTTATAAAATTATGAATTATCTTAAAGAACCCGTTTAATGAAATTTTCGTGCACTTAGATAACATGACAATATTTTAGTAATATCATTTTCCAAAAGACTAGACTGAAAAGTTGCGTTCAGCTAATACTGGATTATCTCATTCCGCTTCAGTCCATCTAAATTTGCATACATACTCTGTCAGTAACACATTCTTGCTTAGTCCATAGCATTTTTAAACATAAGGTCGGATATACGGGAAGGGATTCTCGGGTACCTACCTATAAAGACTATTTAATGTACATGTTCCGTAAATAAATTTTTTCACACCGGAAAATATTCAAAATATTACTGTAAAGGTTTAAACAATTAGATCTTTTTAAGAGGTGGATTAAAACTTTGTGCCGTTATATTAAAAATAAATGTGCAACGTTAAATTAGCACAAACTTTTGAGACTAATAATATTCATCACGGAAGCAGACAAGTAAACGTTTATCCAATATCTAAGACTCTAAACTATTTACTAAAATTAAAAGTTGAGATTTATCTAGCTTTATCATATAACTTTTTGAATTTTCAAAATAAAATTTATTAAAAATACATAAAGTCATTAAAAACATTAAATGTGAAATAACTATTGACAAAAGAAAAAATTATGCTTATAAATTAAAAAAAATAAAGTACATACCTTGTTCTAAAGCACTCATAATGTACAATTTCTTTCAATTTCTTCAACATTCACATATTAAAACAATATACTAGAAATCATCGATTTATTCTCCTCTAATAAACGCCAACTTCATACTCACCTACTGGCAGTACGGTTGCATTTATATCAAAAAATATCTGCAGTGTTCAGCACCTGCACATATAAGGTACATGTGGTAAAAAACACATTTTTACACATTGACACACATTTTTATTTTTAATTAGATTTTTGTATGTTTCTTTTTCGAAATTAATTTACTCAAGTACAATCGTTCACCTCGAGGGGTGATGATAAATACAATATGGAAAAAAAGTAGCGTCTATCCCCTGCACCGTCTCACGGTGGACGATTTGCTGATTCTAGCTGGCCAAAAGTCGATTTTTCAAAGTTTATCCAACTGGATTTTTTTTTTTTTTACCACATGTACCTTATATATGCAGGTGGTGGACACTGCAGATGTTTTTGATATAAATGCAACCGTACTGCCAGTAGGTGAGTATGAAGTTGGCGTTTATTAGAGGAGAATAAATCGATGATTTCTAGTATATTGTTTTAATATGTGAATGTCGAAGAAATTGAAAGAAATTGTACATTATGAGTGCTTTAGAACAAGGCATGTACTTTATTTTTTTAAATTTATAAGCATAATTTTTTCTTTTGTCAATAGTTGTTTCACATTTAATGTTTTTAATGACTTTATGTATTTTTAATAAATTTCATTTTGAAAATTCAAAAAGTTATATGATAAAGCTAGATAAATCTCAACTTTTAATTTTAGTAAATAGTTCAGAGTCTTAGATATTGGATAAACGTTTACTTGTCTGCTTCTATCTGCTTCCGTACATTTTAAAGTTGTTTTTATCATACGAAGTCTAAAGTTATTATTATATTTTTTATTCTAAGAACACTTTTCTTTTTACCAGGGTCATAAGAATGTAAACCAATCACACGAATAAGCTTTTATAGTATTATACAGCAGCAACAAGCTTCCACATTTAACGAAAAAATCTAATTGGCTGAAAATGATTTGTTGACAAATGAAAATTATAACGAAGTACAAATGAAAGTTTTCAAGCAGGAAATGATTATACAGAAGACCCAGTTTAGACAAAAGTGGACTGCTGTACATAGAGCACATGAAAAATTTCTGAAAAAATATGAAACTTGGCTGCAAAGCAGTTTTGAAATACCTCGTTCAATGAGTACTCGTAACTTACTGAGGAAAGCCAGAATGAAGAACTATTAGATGGCGAATTGTCAGAAAATTTCTACGCAATTTTTTTATTCCTTTGTATATGTAATAATATGTATTACTCTTTAATATTTATTTTGTATCCAAATTTCTAGTAGATTATTATAAAAAATTACTTTTATAATTTGGTATCATATAATAAATATAATTCTATCGCTTAAATCTTAATAATATTATAAAAGTTCATAAATATTGTCCTTTTTAGTTATCAAGTAAAAGATTAACTCATTCATTACATGTTTTAAAGCTTTAAATAATTTAAATATTTAACTGAATGGTACATCATAGTAATATAATAAAAAAAATCACATCAGGGTGGCCAGTGGTCAGGGTAAAATACAGTCAAAAAAAGTGATAAACACCAGTATATTCTCATAGAAAAATTCATGTCGATTATTCGATCAAATAATTAACATGAATTTTTCTAAAAAAATATATTGGTGTTTAAAACTTTTTTTGACCGTATTTTTCACTGACCACTAGCCACCCTGCACATCTAAAGTATAATAACACTACATTAATAATTTTTAATTAAATATAATGATTTCTTATTAAACTACCGTTTAAAATTTCATATATTTTCTTTAAATCAGCTTAATATATCGTTTATATAAACGAAAAATAGATTTCATCAAATAGAAGTTGAAAAATAATTTTGGCCAGCTAGAATCAGCAAATCGTCCACCGTGCGTCTGCTCGATTTCAAAAAACGGATCACTCTGCGCGCATGCGTGCTTGTCTGATACTTTAAAATTTTGTTCTAAGCCATTTCAGAATGAGTGCGTATAGCTCTGTGGTATGTCATATTTCTTCCAATCAGTGGTCTTGAGTTCGAATCCGAGCGGCGGAAAGTTTTATTTTTCAGTATTTATTTGAGTTATAAAAAATAATTTGAATAAAAAAATGTAAAGTTTCCATTTTTCAACAGATAAGCGATGGAAAGTTTGAAACAAAATGGAAATAAATATGAAATTTGGTTATAAAGGCGGAAAGTTTTATTTTTCAGTATTTATTTGAGTTATAAAAAATAATTTGAATTAAAAAAATGTAAAGTTTCCATTTTTCAACATATAAGCGATGGAAAGTTTGAAACAAAATGGAAATAAATATGAAATTTGGTTATAAATGAATTTCGTACATTCTAGAGAATGATGTACAGCGAGTTTCATGCGTCGAGTGATGTTTTTCTTTTCGGTTAACGTACGCGAAGCGTACATACACAAGTTATTGACCGCGGCTTGAATGAATTTCGTGCATTCTAGAGAATTCTGTTCAGCGAGTTTCATGCGTCCAGTGATGTTTTTTTTTCGGTTAATGTACGCGAAGCGTACATACACAAGTTATTGACCGCGGATTGAATGAATTTCGTGCATTCTAGAGAATGCTGTACAGCCAGTTTCATGCGTCCAGTGATGTTTTTTTTCGGTTAATGTACGCGAAGCGTGCATACACAAGTTATTGACCGCGGCTTGAATGAATTTTGTGCATTCTAGAGAATTCTGTTCAGCGAGTTTCATGCGTCCAGTGATGTTTTTTTCAGTTAATGTACGCGAAGTATATACACAAGTTATTGACCGCGGCTTGAATGAATTTCGTGCATTCTAGAGATTGCTGCAAAGCGAGTTTCGTGTGTCCAGTGATGTTTTTTTATGTTAAAATTGTTTTTTGGAATGCTAAACGCTATAAAATTGTTAAAAATCCTTAAAAATTGAAAAATCCGGAGGAAAAAAATGTATTTTAGTAAAAGTCTAAAATTGAATTTCTTTAAGAATGTAAAAAAAAAAAAAAAAAAAAAAAAAAAAAAAACTAAAAATAATGAAAATTGTGAAAGAAAATATTTAGTTATACTACGCTAAATGTTTTAAATCAAAATCCTTTTACGAATTTAAAAAAACTGCCGCGGAATGGAATAAAATTAATATGACCGTTCCACTCTCTCGCAGCAGATCACGGCGCGCATGCGCGGAGAACGATCCGTTTTTGAAATCGTGCAGAGGGTGCAGGGGCTAGACGCTTATTGGAAAAAACCAGGAACATGGAGTAAAGTGATGGCTAGAGTGGGTGAGCGTTTCTGGTCTTTTCGAAAAACGAACACGAACTTTTTTTTCAAAGGGCTTAACTGTTCTTTCTACATATATAAACTTAGTTTATGGCATCAGGTGCCGCCAACCGAAAAGTCTACAATAGACCACTCCATTTCTTCCAGTCAAGAGTCCATTCCTCTTTCAGACACCTACCCCTCATGGCTTTTTTTATATTATCCATCCAGGTCTTTCATGGACTTTTTCGTTTCCTTTGTTCTATAATTAAATGCGATTTTGGGTAGTCTCTCATCACTCATTCTTTTAACGTGACCATACCAGATTAATTGCTTCTTTTGGAGATCGTCTAATATTAGCTTTATTTTAATTATTTCTTTGATTCTTTGATTTCTTATTTTTTTATTCTTGATATCCTGCATGATCTTCTTCGGGCATACATTTCCACTAATGCTAATTTCTTTCTCTCTGTCTCCATAATTCTACATCCCTCTGCTCCATATAACAATACGCTCTTTATAATGGAATTGTATGTATTATATTTACTTTTCCTAGAGATACTTTTCCTCCACCAAATAGAATTTAATAGTTTTACAGCCTTTCTTCCTTTTCCTTGTCAGATTTTGTATTTAATTTCCTGTGAGTCTGTGCCTTCTCTATTAATTAATGTTTACACCAAGGTATCTATAATACTCACAATTTCCTATTTTTATGTTATTATTTAAATTTAGTTCTGCCTCATTTCCTCCTATACATAGGTATTTGATCTTACTAACGTTCATGTACAGTCCCCATTTCTCATATTCTTCCTTAATTTTTATCGTCATTTTCTCTAAATCATTTTTACGTTTTGCAATTATAACTTGGTCATCTACAAATTGCAGAGTAAAATTTGACGTTCCATTCACATTAAGTCCCATTCCACTGCAATTTTCTTTCCGAATTTTCAATGCTTCTTCAACATAAATTTAAAAAAGTGTTTTGGAGGCACAACATTTCTGTCTGAGTCCGTTTTCTGTTATAAAACCTTTTGACAATATTTGAACTATTTTAATTTTTTTTATTGTCTGTAAAGTTCTTGAATTCCTCTAATAATATTTTGATTTATATTCATTTCTTTTAATACATTCCATAACTTTGCGACTGGAACGTTATCATATGCCTTCTTAAGATCAATAAATAGAAGATGAGTTTGATTTCCCCCCACCATTTCTTTTTCAATAATTTGTTTAAGACAAAATATATATTGTCCATACATGATTCTTCTCTAGGCATAAATTACTCTTCGAAAAGAAGTGGTGCCAAATTCAAGGATTTTGCTGACCCTATGCGGCACGTATGCGCTGTGCTCTTCGCAAAGTGGTTATTAAGGATATATAAACACACCTTTTGGTATTTTAAGATATTTAAGAAATGTTTTAGTGTACTCGATATCCTTAAGGATATACTATGATATCTGTTGTTATTGCTTTATAACAAAAGTTATGAAAAGTTCTTTGAAGTTTTGAATATTGTTTTCTATTTAGATGCTTGAATAATTACAAAAAAAATTAACAAATAATATAATTTTCTCAAAAAGAATTCATTGTATGTTTCTACAAAAGCTACATTTATTTTCATCTATTTTCATCTTGCAACCGTTGCAATCGTAATTATATGATCTGCAGATAATATTTTTAGCATGCCTAATAACCTTAAATGTCAGTCTGTGATTAATAATAAAAATGTGACGGAAAACGTTCGTACTCCGAGTTATAAAGGTGCTTTGTGACCTTTCCCTTTGAAAACGAATATATAGTTTTGGTATTTATCTCTAGGCGTACGAAGCAACTATTCAATGCCATATTATTTAAGTTTCAAAAGTAGTGTTTGTACTCGGGAAAATATGAGTTTTGTATATGGGTTTTGACAGTACGCTAATGTAGTTATTAAGCGTGCAAATGTGTACTTAGTTTTCTCTAAGATAACGACTCTTAATAGTGCAGCATTAGCTCCTGTGTTAGCAATTCCTAATTGCTAAATTTGCAACGTGGTAAGAGTTTACCAGAGGTGCCAAGCTCTCATTAATATTCCGAAATATGTGGGTTAATTTGATCCAAGTTTAACACGTTTCGCACCAGAAATTTTATTAAGAATGGAATTAAAGAAATTCCACGTTGAAACCTGAAATTAAATAAATAAAGATTCATCTAATAATTTTTCTGGTTTGAAGCGTTGTTAAACTGGGTCAGATTAAACCACATATTACGGAATATTAGTGGGAACTTGGCACCTCTGGTTTACTAGTGTTATGCTCTATAAAAAAAATATTATGTTGGCAATTTATATCCATTTTAATAATATATTTGGATTTCAGAAGTTTTTACGTGAATTGACTTCAAAGGCAGTATACGTAGAAGATATTATTTTTGAGCTTAGTGAGGAATATTTGAGAATATGCACTTTGATGAGACCTCGAGTTTAGTTTTGATAGTTTCAAACCCCTGTCACTTTCACCGATAACCCCATGTTTAATCTAATAAATAGTTTTGTTGTTTGTTAAATATATATTTGAGCACATATTTGAAGTCTGCAATTAGAATCAGACAGTAAGGGTTGTCACAAAAATGACGTGAAACATTGTAACGCATTTTCCGTTTTCAATAATGGATAATTACAAACGAACTTTCAGCAAACTATACATTTTTTAACACATAATTCACAAATTATTGCTTCAAAAGATGCTTATTTCCAATAATATTATTTTCTTTGTTTGTAAGCATATTTACTTGATTTATAAAAGTCTCTTTGGTATATTCCACATTCATAAGAATCTGTGATTAATAAAAGAAGGTAAAAGAAAACGCTACAAAAGTCTTAATAATGTTTCCTTGTCAAATGGTTGTTTAAAAAAATGGATGGGTGGGGGAATTTTTAAAGAACTTATTTTAATTTCAACAGTACTTTATTGCGGACTTATTGGATTAGACAATGTATGAATGGAAGAAATTTTTAAAGAACTTATTTTAATTTCAACAATATTTTGTTGCCGAATTATTGAATTAAACAATGTATGAGTGGAAGAAATTTTTAAAGAACTTATTTTAATTTCAACAATATTTTGCTGCCGAATTATTGAATTAGACAATGTACAGGGTGTCCAGCGAATAAGACCCTGATTTCAAAATTAAACATCTCAAAAACAAAGATAAATAGAATTATGTGGTAAACGGTTTATTTATTAGCTAAGCTGTAAAAGTGTTATACAGAAGTTGCGAAAATTTAGTTGCAAAAACCGGTAACATATGGCGCTGCACGCCGAAAAACTCGTTCTCTGCAAGCAATCTAAAACAAAAAAAAGTCATGTCAATCATTCTTTTCAATCAGAACACAATCTTTTCAAATTGTTCACCGTTCGAAACAATGAGATGGCGTAAAAGAAAAATGAAATTTGACATTCCATCCTGCAATGTCTCAACGAAAATGGAATTGCATGCCACACATATAGACGATTCAAGCTCATCCAGCGTAGTGGGCTGGTTCCGGTAGACTTTGTTTTATTTTATGCGCGCCACAGAAAGTAGTCCCAAGGAAAAAGAAGCCAATCCATTCCTGTGCCAGTAAATTTGGGATAATCCAAAGCAATTACTCTATTCCCGAATACTCATCAAGAAGGCGAACACCTTTTCTGTACGATGTGGTCGAGCCCCATCTTGCATGAACCAATCGATACCTGGTCGATCCTCCAACGCTAGTTGTGTGCTGACAAATTGTTCCAAAATTGTAAGGTAACATTCACTAGTGATCGTTTGTTGCATGAAAAAAGGGCCGATAATGTCTCTGGTGTATACCGCAACCCAAGCAGTAACTTTAGGCGAATGCAGTGGTGAGGATTTTCGGAACCCAAAAATCTCATGTTTTGTTTATTCACGAATCCATTCAAGTGGAAATGTGCTTCATCTGTGAACCAGATGCGACCAACATCAAATTCCCTTCATTATCAATCATTACGAGAATCTGGTTCGCAAAGTCAACCCTTTGTCCCAAAGCTCTTGTGGATATAGTCTGGATTTGGGTGTGTCTTGTGGGTATACTTTGGATTTTGTATGGAAACATTCATAGGCTGTTTTCAATATTTTGTGCGTACTGGAACGCTTTAAACCAGTGTCTGATGCAATTCTTCGAACACTCTTCCTTGGATTTCGCTGAACAATTCCAGAAACTTTGGCGACATTTCCAGGAGTGACTACAGTTTGCCTGGGCCCAACGTTTTCCACTCGATTATCATCCACGCTGCCGGTTCGTTCGAATTTGGCAAAGAGCTTACGAATGACTTTAGCATCGGGTCTTTTCGGAACATTAAATCTTTTTTGAAAGCTGCACCTTGTTTCCGTAGGACTGCGTTCTAATCTGTAATACAGATGGAAAAACACGTTGAGAAAAACACGTTGTTCAATGGAATACATGATTTTAACCTCTACGCTAACCTCCTTTCACGATTCAATAAACGAACTGATCGCTCTGGACTTCGAAGCACAATTATAGACATTGCAATTACAGCGCCATCTGTTGACGGTTTTTAAAACTAAATTTCCGAAACTTCTGTATAACATTTTTACAGCTTAGCTAATAAAGAAATCGTTTGCCGCATAATTCTATTGATCTTTGTTTTTGAGATATTTAATTTTGAAATCAGGGTCTTATTCGCTGGACACCCTGTATGAATGGAAGAAATTTTTAAAGAGCTTATTTTAATTTCAACAATATTTTGTTGCCGAATTATTGAATTAGACAATGTATGAGTGGAAGAAAATTTTAAAGAACCTATTTTAATTTCAACAAAGTTTTCTCGCCGAATGATTGGATCAGAAAATGTATGAGTGGAAGAAAATTTCTAAAGAACTTAGCACAATTTCAACAATGTTTTCTCGTTTAATTATGGAATAATTATACACAAGCTTAAGACTAAATATGCTTTTACAACAGATAACTCACAAAATATTGTTTCGAAAGGTTAAAACTTATTAACTGACTTTCAACAAAGTAGGTTGCACAATTCGTTTGTATTTTTTGTAATGTCAAAGCATAACTTTTAAAGTATGCCCTGATTTGAATTTTTTAAAATAAAAACTGGCATGTTTTAGTGGTAGTCCTTGTTCAATTTCATTATAACATAAAAATGCCATGTTTGTCTACTTGTCACTTTTCATTTCATTCCTTGACTTTCTAGAACAGCGGCTGTTAAGTTTATTCTCTAATCCATACTTTGAGACATATTTTTTTTTAATTCATTTTGGTTCAGAAACGCATGAAATGGGCAGATCTATCTATTCAGAAACTTTGAAATCGAAATACGTTTTCCATTTTATGGCACAAACAGAAGATTTTTGGGAAAACGTTCTCAAAGTCGGCGTTTTGAATCGAATTCCCGATTCGTCAGCGACAGAAGACCCACCTGTGGCTGAGACGTTCTGCTCTCAAAGCTGGTAAACGACAGGTAATGGCTTCAAAACCCTGTCGCGCTCGTCGAGCTAATCGTTTGGAGTTTTCCGTGGTTTTCTTCGAACTTGCCGTAAATACGGTTTAGGATCCCTTAGAAAGACCCCCAAGGAGGGCACCCCCCTAGGGCCTATATCCCTCGTGTAGATAATTGGACGTCATAAATCAACCAACCAACCTTCAGCGTCAGAAAGGAAAAAATGTGTTGTCACGTGACACGAATAGCTGATAACTCGATAAGTAATTTATTTATCAAATAATGGAAAACTCTTTTCGATTCGAAATCGCTTCAATAGTCAGGTCTGCGAATTTTATGCTTTTGCGTTTAAAAATGAGTCAGAAATTGCGTCAGAAAGTTTTGCGTTGTTCAGCAAGTCATTTGAGAACCACCTTAAACATTAAGTTATCGCGAAACCCTTTTTGTGTTTCCAGTGTCTTCATGGACACCCAGGATCAATGACTGAATTTTTTGTAAATCAGTGGAGGCGCGCACGCGCATGCTCAGTCGCTGATTTTCCGAGCGCATAGAAGGGAAGAATTAAATGATGTTTTATTCTGCCCATTTGCCTTAACCTCCACCGGCCAAACCGTTCTATATACGGAATAAAGGAAGACTCATTTTTAAATTTCGCACTATTACGTCAACGCCGCAATCAGTTTGAATAAATAGTGTTATTACTGAATATTTTATTCGAAAAGTGTCGTTTACGAGATCGATTTTTTCTCCGTTTCGGTTGCGCACCACCTGGGCTGAATTGCAGAGGTAACAATACACCAAACATACCTATTTAAAGCGGATACTTTCTTTTTGGTGATCCAATCGTTTTCAAAAATGCAAATTTTAACACTTTCAAAAAATATTCGACCACAGGTCACTTCCCGGCTCCCAGAAACAATCTTTTTTCTACGTTAAAAGTAATATTTCGACACAATATTTTTAAAGCATCTCAACAGACCAGATTTACATCACGCACAAAAATTTCGAAACGTTCAGAGGAGTAACAGTATTAAAAAAATAAAATTTGACTAATTTTCGATGGAAACAGCAAAACGCGTACCGCTTCGGTGCAGCTTTGGCTCCTGTTTTCACTACTAAATATGCCTATTTTTCCATGAAAATTTAAAAAGAGCTTGGATACATGAAGTGAAATATTTATAATCGATTAAAATTTAAGAGAGTTCGAGCGATAAGAACTTTTTTTTTTGTTATGCTTAATAATCCAACCCGAAAACAAAACAAATAAAAAAAAAAGCGCCAAGAAAACATATTTCTTTTACAACTAGGTAACAACTGGATAGTATTCGCCAAGATTTGACGGTAAATAACTTGAAAGTTCCTTTAGAAATATGACTTTATTTTTAATAAGCTGCTTTTAAATTAATTAAAATTGAAAAATTTATGAATTGTTATATTGTGTAAGCGATTCCTATACATATAAGACGATAGATTGTGGTGTCAGTCCAGCCTACTCAACTAATGAAGTGAAATGATTTTAAGCTTGTAATTTACAACCTATTATATTTGAATTAATTTAGCAAGAATTTAACTAAAACTATTAATTGAATGCTTTATTTTTACTTACTACAGTCAAAATTAAAAAATATATAAATATTTAGTATTTTCTATTTTTTTTTTTTAATTACGCGACCTTTAAAATTTGTCATGAATTTTATTTTTAACAGCCTGACTCTAAATCCCAGATAAACCATGGATATCAAGGTGATTTCTTTTATAATTCTTATATGGACATTATCGTTTTTTTCTTTTTTTCTGTTCTATCTTTTTTTCCTTTTTCTTTTTTCTCCATTTTTTTAAAGGAGACTAATTGTATACTTTTCTTAGTTATACAAGTATATCTTATTGATAATGGTAATACAAATTATAGATAAAAGTTCAACTCATTTTATTTAACCGATAACTACATGCAAAATCTTTTAATTTAAATACTGCTCGTACTGCGAACTGCAGAGTTCGAACTGCAAAAATATTTATAATATAAAATAAGTAGTTAAAAAATATTGTCGGTTGTTAAATTTTATTTACCACAGTTCTAATATTTTGAAAAATAACAATATTTAGTGTTTCTAGATTTATCTTGTTTATTATTATTACACGATTTTTAAAATTTTTCATTAAATTAATTTTTATCAGTCTGATTCTAAAACCCTAAATTTAAACTTTGTTGTTTTCAGCTAACGATTTTATAATACATATTTTTTTTATTTCTTGAATTTATATTTTTCATTTTAACACATTGTTTAGTTGTTAAATCATGGATACCAAGATAATTTAAAGTTCTTGTATGAATATTATTCCTTCTTTTTGTTTTCTCTCCTGTTATTTTTCCTTTTCTGCGAAAAATAGTCAAATACCTATCTAATTATATATATGACATCTTGATAATGAACATACCGAATATGATAAAAAATGTAGACCAGTGCAATTTATTTAATCGACAATTACAGGCACGATAGTAATTAAAACAAAATATTCTTGGGTGTGAAATTTTACTTACCTTAATTTCCGGCGTATAATCCGCGGATCAAACAATTCTGTTTGAACCCAGAAATTTTATTCAACATTTGGTGACAAATATTAACAGCGATCTAGTAAGTTACATTTTATAAAATAAAATTTCTGGGTCGAAACATGATTATTTGATTCGCGGATTATACGCCGGAAATTACGGTAATTATAAATATAAAGCATTCTAATTAAAAATATATATACAAATTATATAACTTTGCCACGTGAATTAAATATGGCATTATTAAAATGAATTAATGCCAATAAAATAGGAAAAATCATTCTGTCCGGAGTGGTTTTCGAACCGACACGATTATCGGAATAGGGAAGCACCGCGCCTTATACCACTCGTCCACCGATTTCTCGTTCGAGTGTACTGTAAAACTGGTTAAGTTCTAGATTTAATTTTATGCATGCACATGGGTCATTTTCGTGTGAAAAGTGGATTTGATGAAAATACCTTTCCGGTTTAATATATATATTTTACATGGGCTGCAAAACCGTTATATTTATAACGGACAAAGTTTCAAAGAGTTCGAACTGCAAAAATATTTTTTTAACTGTAAAACTACCCTAAAAAACAAAACAAAACAAAAACAAAAAAAAAGAAAGGAAAGGAAAGAAAATGTTTCCTTATTAGCATTTTTACCACTAAATATCAATATTGTTTCGCGAATTTTACATTTTTAAATATAAATTCATGCAAAATAGTGTTAAACATTTAAAATCATACAAATTTGAGATTTATTACGGTTATTATCACGGACTCGGGCAACAGCGGGCGAGTCATCTAGTATGTAATAAAATAATCCTTACTGCGTTTTACAAAAAAAGCAAAGAACGGAGCGTAAAAAGAAAAAACATGAAAAAAAAATCTGCATTTGCAGGGTAATAAAGTATTAAAAGATAGAATCCAGTTGTAGAATGGAAAGGAAAATAAAAAATAAAATTCGAATGCTGCAGCGCTTCTTTTATCCGTAAAAATATTCTTGTATAGTTTCCACCTGGCTTTTTTCTTAGTTTTCCACCTATGAAACTTCTTTTTCTATCTACATACCTGTTACAGTTGCAGTGGATCAATGCCGTCTCTGAGGACTACAAAAGGATTTATCAATGTATGCGTTTGTATATTTATATTATTTCCATCATACATTATTTTTTTGTTACTCATAACTTGTATACTGTGAAAAGAAGAAACATCAGATGCAGACGAGTATAAAAATATGCTTCAAAGGAAAATGAAATTTTAGAGGGAAGATAGAAATAGACATATGAAGAAGATATTTATTTTTGTTATAGTCTAACATATACTGAGAATAATGTTGTGCATGGATTATTAGTTAATTGTTTTTGTTCTCCAATTTATATATTTTCTTTATATAAATCAGAGTTTTGAATAATTCGAGAAAGGTAATTTTGTAATTGTTTAACCTTTTCCGCTTTTCTCTGAGGAATATGTAATTGTTCTTTAATTATTTGTGTATTTTGAATTTAAAACTTATAATTAAATTATTTATTAAATGTTTCAATTTAACACTTCTAAATATTTTAAATAAGTTATTATTTTAATTATCTCACTGTTATACTTCTTTTAAAACCTTCTCACTTCGAATCAGTTCACTATGATGTAGGTTTCACTGCAATAGAAACACTTTTTTAATTAAGATATTTCTACAAATATAATGCAGTTTTCAAAAATTGAGTTATGATTATTACTCTCAAGGGATATACTCATATACGTAATAAAGCTTTTTTAATCAAGTTTGAAAATTCATCTTTCTTTTTTTGCCATTTTTAAAAAATTACAGAGAAAACAACATGACAAATTTGCCCTGTCCTTGTTATAATGTAGTATATCCAATGTATCATTTAAAAAATAAAAAAATACACCTCCAAAACAATTATTATTTCAAGATTTTATTTTACCGTAACACCACTTTCAATCATTTTAATTTTCCTGAAATCCTTTTTTATTTTCTGAATTCTTTATTAAAAAAATAATTCATCTAACCTATAATTTATTTTTTAACGCTACCGGTAACATGTAATCAAAGTATACAATCAAGATGAAGTAACCAATAAAGGCTTACATTCAAATATATAAGGCTTATATTTAAGAAATGAAAATTTATTATTACGTTATGACGTATTATTATTACTACGTCATGTTGACACAATCATATAAAATTTCTCTTTAGTTTTTTCAATATACAAACTAGTTATTGGGGGTCGTCGTAATACTTACCCATCATGGATATGCATAATATAAAATATGAAAATAAAACATGTGTAAATTATTTGTAAATTATCATTGCAATTCGAATAAAATCGTGGCTTGCTGACGTCATAAACTTTAAATGCTCTATTACTGAATTTGTAAAAGAAAATCCTTATAACTCCAAAAATGATAATCATATGAAGTAAGAATTTACTGCGTCAGATTAAGCTTATCATTTCCAATTAAAATATATCTTTGAATTTAAATTTGAATGAAGAACAGAGTCATGAGAAATCGAAGAGTGTGGCAAATATGATTACAAATATCTCGGCAACGCATTATCCGATCGACTTCACTTTTGATGTAAAATTTATGTAAAATTTATGTATTTTTATTGTCTTTTATATTCACTCCTTAAAATAAACAATTTCGAGAAAATTGATATACCTTTTATCAGAACGAATATTTTGAAAGTCCGAAAAAAATAGTTCCGGATAATCATGGTTAGTGAAATTCAATAGGCTTCTTCTCATTTTTACATACCAAGTACATACCAAATTTCAAGTCTCTATCTCAATTTGTTCGGAAGATAGAGCGTTTACAGACACACAGACAGACGGACGGCAAAATTTTTGTATTCTAAAAATATGTTTTTTTTTTCGGAATTAAAATGCATTGCAATTTAAATAAAATCGAGGCTTGATGACGTCACAAACTTTAAAGGCTCGATTACTGAATTGCTTGAAAGAAACATCCTTATAACTCCAAAAATAATAATCCTATTAACTAGCGGTTTATTGCATCTGATTAAGCGTCAAATTTCCAATTAAAATATATCTTTAAAGTAGAATTTGGATGAAATACAGGGTCATGAAAAATCGAAGAGTGTGGAAAATAGGATTACAAATATCTCGGCAACTCATTATCCGATCGACTTCATGTTTTATGCAAAATTTATGTTTTTTTATTGTCTTTTATATTTACTCCTTAAAATAAACAATTTCGAAAATTTCTATATAGCTTTCCTCAGAGCGAATATTTCGAGAGTCCGAAAAAAAATGTTCCGGTTAATCGAGGTTATTGAAATGAAATAGGCTTCTTCCCATTATTACATACTAAGTACATACCAAATTGCAAGTCTCTATCTCAATTTGTTCGGGAGATAGAGCGTTTACAGACACACAGACATCCAGACACACAGACACACAGACACACAGACGGACGGCAAATTTTTTTTTTCTAAAAATATGTTTTTCGGAATCTCCAGTGTCTGAAACGTGTAAAACCATTAAAAAAATCGATTTTAAAAACGATCACAATATTTACTCTATACTACGTATGTTGGGTAAGTAATAAATCATAAAAATAAATTTCATACTAAGCACAATGTCACTTTCATCGGCGTAAACTTTTCACTCGCACTTTATCTATATGTTGGGTTTTATGCTTAACCAAAATATATACAAATAAAAATATATTTTCTGTTTAACCTCTTGAGGGGTAACGGTATATAATATATACCACTTTTTAATATATATAACTTTTCCACCAGTAATATTAAATAAAAATATTTAGTATTGTTTTTTGCAGATTGAGAAGGTGAAAATTGATTATTTAAATTTAATGGTGTCAAAACATCGCAAAAATTAGCATTTTTAGACCATGTGCTTGCCCTCCAAGGGGTTAATATTTATGAAAAGAATGGCATCAATAAGTATAAAGATAATATAAACCCGATGGGTAAAATTGTCGTACGTCACAATAAATATGAATTTTTATTTGATTATAGAAATGAAGTACCTGTGCATAAATGTATTTTGCAAACAAAATATTTCCAAAAATCCACATATCTAATTATGTTTCATTATTTCTCTTTTCTCTGGAACAATGGAAGTTTTTTAATTTTTTTTATGAATTAATCTAAAAAATGAATGACTCTCTACACAGTGTACATGTACCAACCAACAGTGTACATGTACAACAATGTATTAATATCTTACATTATAAAAATGTACATTGTTGGTTAGGTAACAAATGTACCGGGTGATTATAATTAAAGTTACGATTTCAAAAATCGATAATTTTAAAACTACAGGGCAGAATGACTTGATATTTTAGCAGAACAATCGTGAGGCAATGGAATTTTGTTTGTCGAAGGAAAAAAATAGTTCTAAAATGTGCCGATAGATGGCGCTGTCGGGGTAATATAAGGGGAAAGATCAAAAATGACTTTGCAAATGAAAGTGGGTTTCGTCAGACCATGTTCCATGGCCATCCATTGTCCACTTCCATCCGGGCAAGAAATTGTAGTGTAAAAGATTGACGTGCTTCCAGGTCAGCAGGTAGCAACTCCTGCACATGGGTTATCTTGTACGGATAACAGCGCAAGATGTTCCGTAGGACTTTACGCACCGTGCTGTTCGGCATATCCAGCATTTAGCCAATTCCCCGTGCACTACTGATTCCAGCATCACTGTTAGTATGTTCTTGTAATGCTGTAGCCACATCTTCCACTGCCGCAGCCGAAACTAGTTTCTTTCCTCTACCCCGTTTAACGTCAAATGAACCGGTCTCTTCGAATTTAGCAATCATTTTTCACAGACCATTTGCAGTTATTGGACCCCTTTTTATGGATTTTAATATCCGAAACTTCCTAATAGCTGTATGTGCACAGTCATCGTTCTTATAAAAAGCTTCAAGTTCAGAGCGAGATCTTTCATAGTCAGAGTCATGATGAAGCATTTAGGCAAAGAGCTGGTGCTGTGCAGTTTTATGGCAGCTATGTCTGCGGTGCGCATGCCACGTATTAGTAATTTGCATATCTCCAGACAGTGTGAACCCAGACAGCGCCATCTATCGGCACATTTTGAAACTATTTTTTTCCTTCACCAAACAAAATTCCATTGCCTCATGATTGTTCTGCTAAATTATTAAGTCATTCTGACCAGTAGTTTTAAAATTATCGATTTTTGAAATCGTAACTATAATTATAATCACTCGGTACATTGTTGTTATATGGACTGGTTCTTCCCGAAATGGTTACCAACAGTTTTCAACACTTGGATTTTATTATAAGTAGATTATATAATTCTATATTATATAACAATAGAATAATATATAATTATATGTTATATGAATAAATAATACTAATATATAATTATATCCAATGGTTGGAGTATCATAGTTGACATTTTTTCCAACTGAGCGAAAATATGCCGGGACCAGGACTCGAACATGGGTACTTTGGTTTGCCGTACCAACGTCCCTACTGAGCTATCCCGCCGATATCCTGGACTAGCATATCTCACTCTTATTTGTTGGACAAATACTTTCCTCTATTCATTATGATATAATTATATATTATAAGAAAATAATAACCTTAATTCAGGCTAACTTAATTATTATTTAATAAATTGTTTTCCGGGCATTTTCCATTAGTCAGCCGCATGTGATAAAGCCCCAAATAACCTTTATGGTTTAAACTGTTTACCAGTTTTTTTAAAAAAAATGGAATTTATTATGCATCAATACACGTTTGCCAAAATAAGCCAAATCGCTGCGAAACTGCAACAACTAAATTTTAAACAATAAAGAGTGGAAAATATAAATAAAAAACAGATATATTTAGATATTTTTAAAGGAATTATTTTATCTTTTAATAATAATTATATTATCGTTAAGCTTTGAGAAAAAAATTTAGAAATCCTGAATAAAAAATGCTTTCTTTTATTTCCTGTTGCCATATTTTATAAGAGAACCAAAGTAAAAATTATGTACACTGTAAAAAAAAATCTGTAAGGTTACTAAGAATTTTCTAGGAAACTGGGATGCCTAGAACTTTTCATGTAACTGCAACAAAAAAAATTCATGTAAAATTACTAAAGTTGTTTTAGTAATTGTTACTAAATAATGTTCAGTAAATTTACTAACGATTTTTTAGGAAGTTTACTTAAGACTTTTTTTGTAAATTTACTAAGGATTATTTAGTAAACTTACTAACGATTTTTTAGGGAGTTTCCTAAAGAATTTTTAGTAAATTTACTAAGGATTATTTAGTAAACTTACTAACGATTTTTTAGGGAGTTTCCATAAAGAGTTTTTAGTAAATTTACTAAGGATTACTTAGTGAATTTACTAACAATTTTTTAGGGAGTTTCTTAAAGAGTTTTTAGTAAATTTACTAAGGATTATTTAGTAAACGTACTAACGTTTTTTAAAGAGTTTCCTAAAGAGATTTTAGTAAATTTACTAAGGATTATTTAGTAAACTTACTAACGATTTTTTAGGGAGTTTCCATAAAGAGTTTTTAGTAAATTTACTAAGGATTACTTAGTGAATTTACTAACAATTTTTTAGGGAGTTTCTTAAAGAGTTTTTAGTAAATTTACTAAGGATTATTTAGTAAACGTACTAACGTTTTTTAAAGAGTTTCCTAAAGAGATTTTAGTAAATTTACTAAGGATTATTTAGTAAACGTACTAACGTTTTTTCCGGAAGTTTCCCAAAGAATTTTTAGTAAATTTACTAAGGATTATTTAGTAAACATACTAACGTTTTTTAAAGTGTTTCCTAAAGAATTTTTAGTAAATTTACTAAGGATTATTTAGTACACTTACAAAAGGTTTTTTTTGTACATTTACTAAGATTTGTTTTGTAAAGGATATAACCGAGTTTCCTATTAAAATATGCCCTTGAGTCGACCAGGTCGAGTCCTATATGAATCGATAACCCTTCAATAGAGATGCGTTTCTGCCAAGTTTGAAGCATATATCTCAAACACATGGGTGGTTATGACCCTTAATGTGCGTTTTGGAAAAAAGCGCATTGTGACGAAACTAGTGGTCGAATTTGAGCGAAACAAAAATCAGGGATGTGTAATATTACCATTCAAATAGTGGATATGTTTTCAGAATTATTTCAGCAGAATAGCAAGTTTTATTACATTTTTCTTGTTTTGAATTGAACTTTTTAATTAAGAATAAATGGAAATATTTAAGTGACCACCTTCATATTTTTACCAAAAATACTACGAGGTAGGATGTACATTTGGCGCGAGTTTCAACTCTCTACGCAGGGTGCATCATACAAAAAAAAATTAATCACTTTTCTAGAAGGGGGGGGGGTGCGGGTTGCGTGTGTTATTGCAAGTACGTAAGCAGTATTATGTACAGTTTGTGTTGTATGGTCGAATTTCGAACCATACAATTGTGGATTTAACAAACACAAAACAGAGCTCACGACTCTGGCCGTGATTACTGTAATTGGAAACTTCGTTGGTTACTTGAACTGAAATGCGTTGTAGCAATATAAATACTATAGTAATGTAATGAAAACGTCAGAAAAACACAAAGTCATTTAAAAAGGGAACTGTGAAAAGTTTATTTTCAAAGTAAGAGATCAGCAAGCAGTTAATTGAAATAGTTAACCCATTCGGGACCATGGGTGCATATATGCACCCTCTAAAAGAGCATACAGAATTTTTTTTAGGCACCAGTAAAAAATAAAAGTAATATTTGCTTTCTCTAATCAGAGAATTTTTGTGATAGTTTAAGTAAAGGTAGCTTTTTTTTAAAAAGTGGTGCCAATCGAACAAAATTTGTGTAAAAGCCACCGGTCCCGAAGGGGTTAAAGTCACAGCTGGATATTGGTCAATAAGACAATAACGGGCTAACAAGGCTAATAAAAAGTGGCGATTTTTATTTCGTAGATCGTGGATTCAGGCACGCAAAACAATTTTTAGAAGAAAAAGGCTTTACTGTGTTAATGCCTGTACTGAAAGGTAAACATAAACAGCAAACTGCAAATGAAGCGAATAACTCGCGCCGTCTAACAAAAATTCGCTGAGTAGTAGAGGCCATTCATGGCATAATAGGTCAAAAATTCCACTGGCAGCACCACCAGATGGATAACAAAGTTCTTCCAAAAGTTCGTTTATTATGCCGAATAGCCCGCTTTTTAGTTAACAGATTTGGAAAACACTTGAATTCGGATGATGGCTTGACAGAAGAAATTATTGCGCAAATTGAACGACAGCAAAATACTGTAAACACACTTGCTTCTCAAGTCCAAGAATCGGGATGGAACAGGCGTAAGCTGCCATTTACAAACTTTAAATCGACGGACATTCTTGATTTTCCAGAAATGACAGAAAATGATTTAAAAATTCTTTTTACTGGCTCTTACCAGCTGTCGCAAGCTGTCTCTTATCTAGCCGAAATGATGGATGATGACAACACAATTAATCTGCAGTATCTAAAAGAAAATGATAGTATTATAAAGTTCAAAGTAAGATCGCGACACGTACGCAGCAAATCGTATCGGTGCTACATTGATTGCACACCAAACTCGATCGGATATTCGGACATTAAAGGCCATTCATTACTGCGAATGTGCAAACGGCAATAGGACGGACGGTTGTTGTTCCCACGTTGCTGGTATAGTGTTCTATCTTTCGCATGCTCGGTATCTATCAAAAATTGTCCGTCCTGCCCAGATTTTAAGCAGGCTTTTTGATGTTGAAAACACAAATCCTGTTATCAACGAAGACAGCGATGAAGATTAATTGTTAATTTTTCCTTCAAAACAATCTAAACAATTAACTTTATTGTTTTTTTTTATTAAGATATTTTTTCAGTTAACAATAACAATTGGTTATGTATTACATTATTAATATTTTTTGTAATTATCTATGCACACTGCGTTGATTTCATACTTGTACCAAATGCACGTGATTAATAAATAAATGTATTTTTGGTAAAAATATGAAGGTGGTCACTTAAATATTTCCATTTATTCTTAATTAAAAAGTTCAATTCAAAACAAGAAAAATGTAATAAAACTTGCTATTTTGCTGAAATAATTCTAAACACATATCCACTATTTGAATGGTAATATTACACATCCCTGATTTTTGTTTCGGTCAAATTCGATCACTAGTTTCGTCACAATGCGCTTTTTTCCAAAACGCACATTAAGGGCCATAACCACCCATGGGCTTGAGATATATGCTTCAAACTTGGTAAAAACGCATCTCTATTGCAGGGCTATCGATTCATATAGGACTCGACCTGGTCGAATCAAGGGCATATTTTAATAGGAAATTAGGTTATACCCTTTGTGAGGAACTTTACAGTAAATTTTCTACGATTTATTTAGTATTGTACTTAAGGGTGGAGTTCAGGTTGAGCAGCCGGAAAATGTCATTAATTTGATCATTACTAAAAGCTCTGTAGTTTCAAAACCAATTAATGAAATAGAATTTTTAAAATGTATTAATTGAATGTATTAATAATGTATTTATTATAAAACTTCAATTAATAATTATGCAATATTCCTTTTTCACCACATTTTTTCATTGTTCCGTTTTTAATAATAATTGCCTATATTACGCCTATATTACATCAGAGCTTGTGGTTCTAATGTCTTTTGTTAAACTGTGTTGAAAAGTTGGTCGTTATTTTCGTTTTTGAATAGGTGGAATTATATCAGTAACGTATTTTAATCGAAAAGCTTCCCTCATTTTAATGAGCATTTAATTTGAAGTGTTTATTTATTTTATGAGTGATTTTGTGTTGTGTTCAACATGGATAATTGGTTGAAAACCGGAACTCTTAAGAGAACTGCAATTGCGATTGAAATTGAACCTGGTGAGTCCAGAACTGCAAGTTACTTCGAAACAATCTGATTATTTAGAAGTGCAAGACAACCTGAGTGCAGCTCTTAATAGGCCAGTTCTGGTAAGTGATAAACCCAATACTTTAAATAAAATTGAAAGTATCAGTTCCCCATTAAAGAAACGAAAATTTAACAATGAGTACTTAAAATATGGATTTTCATTTACGGGAGAGGAAGATTTTCAAGAACCATTGTGTGGTGTATGTGGAGAGATATTCTCTAATGGTAGCATGAAATCCTCTTTATTAATGTGCCATTTAGAGACAAAACATCCAATGTATAAACAGAAGGATGTCAGTTTCTTTCAGCGACTATCAAGCGGCCCTAATGTAGCATCTTACGTGTTGTCTACAAACAAAGACAAGGAGAATGCTGTTGAAGCATCGTACAGAATGTGCTATAATATTGCTAAAAGTGGTAAAAATCATACAATCGCTGAAAATTTGATATATCCTTGTATCAAAGATGATGTCGAATGTATGTTTGGTGAGAAGCAAGTGAAATTTTTTTTAAATATTCCTTTTTCAAACAATACAGTTGCTCGAAGTATTAGTGACCTGTCTACCGATATTGAATATACAGTAATTCAAAGAATAAAATAAAGAGTCCCTACTGTTCAATTCAGGTGGTCGAGAGTACGGATATCTCCAGTGTGTCAATTGTGCTTGATATTGTAAGATATTTTAATAATAATGTACTTAAGAAAATTTGCTACTCTATCCTCTCACAGAAAGATGTACAGGAAAATATATATTTAATGCCATTCACAGTGTTAGGATGGTTTTTTCATTTATTTTAAATTTTCCATATTCTCTTTATTTTATTCTATATAAGTTGTAGCCCCCCCCCCCCTCCTCTTTTTTAATAATTGTAATGTTTTTCATTTAATATTCTCATTATTTTATTCCATATAAGTTTACTAGTCATAACCCACCTACTTTTCTCTGCTAATTTTTAAAATTCGTTCTGTAATAATGGAGTTAAAATACCTCTTCTTTTTTTTAAATGTCAAAGCTAAAACAAATTCATTGTCTCTTTTACTTAAATTCATAATTTTTATATATTCCCTGTAAGTTAAATTCGCTTGCACGGTGGTCCTTTTACCCATGGGAATTTTTACAACACTCGGACACTTGGGTAATAAAAATACTATTTCCCATGCGACGAATAATAGCTCGTATTGTCAGAGATTTTATGACACTTTTACCAGCCCAATTATTCTGTTTACGTAAACAAACTTTCACGCTACACATACGATCATGTGGGTGGTCACTCAATTAATAGTTTTTTATTTCTCTTCGTGGAAAGAACGGAAGCGAAGCAGCTGAAAACATGCCAACACCCCTCTGGGATTGTAGTTAGACCCGCGTGGCGTGACAGCCAATGGTTTTACATAAAAATATTCGGAGGCAGTGTTTTTTCCCCCTGGTATTGCTTAGCGTGGGAGAATGTAAGTGGGATAGTGTATCTTTAGTTTCGGGTAGGGCGTATGCCCCCACCCTAAAAAGTTGTCCTTTTGGAGGCCATAGAATATGGTAGGCATTCGAGTATGGACCGAGGAAATGGTAGGACTGTTTAAAATGACCAGTACCTCTAAGTAGAAGCCGCTTTTCTCGTAATATGATGCCGAGAACAAATATCTTATACGGCGAACCGATGTTATGAGATAGTCTGGATTTGAATCAAGATTTCTCACCGAAAACTGAGGCGTTTAAGAATACTGTATCTATGCACCTGTTAATGTTTAAACCTGGAGTCATCACCTTTAAATCGTGGAGTAATCATTTTTTTTAAATTTTTAAACATGGAGTTGACAGGTGTTATCAACGCCGCTGGTTAGAGACATTTTCATTATGGCATTCTCACCGAATGTTGGGGCGTTTAAGTTCACTCTATCCAAATTAATACCACCTATTAATATTCAAACCGGGACTCATTAAATCGAAATATCGTCGTTTATTAGTGATAATAATGTCACAATCGTATCCGTTAATATCTAAACCTAAAGACGTCAAGTTGAAAGTATGTTGCTGTACTCTGCACTGAGGTCACACCGGTAATGAAAGTGAAAGAAGAAGAAAACGTGTGATCAACTATTTCCCACTGTGTTCATAGAGAAAAAGAGGTTACGTCGCAAAAATCAACACTGTCAACAATATCATCGAATGATGCCCCTATTTTAGGCAGTATAGACTGCCAACTGGCATTTAAAATTGCCACTATTTGTTGTCTGTCAAACAACATCTTCATGTATGCAGAAAATGTAAGTAATTTTTTAACAAACGTTCTTCTCTTTAATTCTGCACCTTTTATTGTTGCTATTTTTACAGTGTAAGGAAAAATTGAGTACAAATGTATCTATGATCATAGTACCTGTTATTAAGCAACCTATCTTGCATCACAAGTTTAGATAAACTGTTGTTTCAATTAAAAATTTATTAATAAGTTAATAAATTCAAATTTCTGTTAATAACTTTTCTCTTATCTACTTGCTTGTCTTGTAGAAATTCATTTTTTTTTTACTTAAACTTAATTTTTGCTTTTTTTTTTAAATGAGTTTTTTATTATTTAAATAATCAGAGCAAGTAATTACTTAATATTTAAGTTTTACTAAGATTAATTTACTATGATTGAGATTCCAAGTAGTTTTCTTTTGGCAATAAAAATAATATAAGTAAATTTAAATTCTTGTTGTGTTTTTTGAAAGTAATTATTAACTTAATTTTTAAGGATTTTCGGTTAGTTTCTATAAAATATTGTGAAGTTCCTTTTTCTTTTATAAAAAAAAGATATAATGAATAAAGTAAATTTAACCTGCTCTTAATAATATCAAAGGAATGAAGATGAGTATAAGAAATTTAATATCAGCTACATTTAACTCTTAAATATTTTTAGCTGAATTTAAGATAATTAAATTACACCAATTTCTTATTAAAAGAAAGTTATTTTGTTTACATTTTTTGTTGGAATGATATCAACCACTATACCACTCACGTTCAAGGTTTTGGCGAATTTGTACATTTTTATGGTCATATTTTGTAACTTTAGTTAATTATCTATTTCCTTATTTTAATTAACTTATTCGCTTTTTTTTGTGCCTTTCGAATTTTGAAAGAATTACAGGTCCCTTTTTAATGTTTTTTTTTTTTTTTACTCAAAATTTATCCTGTAAAGTTTTAATGGATTTCATTTTGTGTTACCATAACAATGTTCCAATCCGTCAAACCACTTGTTGGGTATATGAGATATTGTGATGAATGAGAATTTTGTTGACACCCCTTTTGCAAATTTATTCATTTATTTCGTTAACTTTGATTATTCAGAATTTATTGGGTTTGCTTTACTTAATGCATCTCTCTGTTTAATTTGCTTAATTGGTAGTTGTATAAATTGTTTCCATTTCAAATATCAACAAAATCCATTCTTTTGGTTATTTATCACTTTATCAAAAATACCCCAATAACAGTTATTTCTGTGAAAAAGAAATTCATTGGGCCAATTGCTGTGGGGTTTGCACTGATTGTGGGAAATCTATGCCTGGGTGTTATATAGGCTTACGCGGTCTAATCAAAGAAACTGCACCTCATGTAGCTGTATACACAGATACAGTCTAGCGATCAAACCCCTGCCAGACTCATTGAAGGAAGTACTCCACCGAGCTGTTAAAATGATTAATTTTATTAAGGCCAATTCAGCAAAATCCAGACTATTTAAATCTTTGTGTGAAAAGATGGACAGCCTGCATACTACATTGCTTTCGGACACAGAGGTGAGGTGGCTTTCACGAGGAAAAGAACATGAAAGATTATTTGAATTGAGGCATGAAGTTTTTTTTAAGATCATCTTTTTGAGCTGAGCTCTAAATTTTATGAAAAAGAATGGCTTCAAATGCTTGCATACTCATCTGACATTTTTCAGAAATAAATAAACTTAATTGAGGATTACAGGATAGTTCCATAACTATTTTTAAGGTATCTGACAAGATCGAGTCTATGATTAAAAAATTAAATTTTTGGAAATCATGCATCAGAAAACACCAGCCAGAAGTTTTTCAAACACTTTAAAATTTCTTATCTGACAACGAGCTACAATTGTCATAAGAAGTAAAATCTTGTATAATGGCTCATTTAACAAGACTTAAAATGTCGTTCAGACAATATTTTCCGAAGCAGAGTTGTGAAAATAACAGGATTTCAAACCCATTTAACGATTTGTTCTTTCAACAAGCCGAAAATTTATCACTTTCTGAAAAATAAAAATTGATCGTACTTTCGACTGATTCTTCTTTACAATCTGATTTCAACAAGAGAAATATTATTGCAGTAAATTAATTGGATAGCAGTAAAATAAAAATACCAAGAACTCAGTAATAAGACTATAAAACACTTGTTGCCTTTCACAAATACCGAGCTTGTCGAAAGAGCATTTTCATCTTATGCGTATAACTAAAAACAAATATCGCAATAAACTTGACGTTGCTCCTGACTTAAGATTACATCTGTCATCGTTTGAACCCGATTTTAAGAAATCCAATTCCTCGAAACAAGCTCAAGGATTCCCTTGAGAGTGTGAAAAGTCATTTTGATTATTTGTATATATTGAAAAAAAGTTGATATTAATAATCATCGTACAATTGCTAAAATTTCTTTTAATGCTATATTAAATTTTTTTTTATGTTTAGCTAATATTATAAAAAGCAATATAAATTTTCAAATGCAAGTTGAAAAATAAAAGGTTAGTGCCAATGTAATATGTGCCGATTTATTATTTGGTTGTGATAAGAAGATTACTAATGGAAAGAAAAGCATGTTTGCGTTATATGGTTGAGTGGAGGGTGTATAAGAAATGGGGGTACGCCGAAACGGAAAGCCTAAGAAAGGGATACGTGTAAGGAAAAAGGTTGGGAAGCGCTGCCTTAGAGGAATACAATCTTGCTTAACTGTTTGCGGCACAAATATTTGTGTTTCTGTAATGTTGTATTGACCTCAGAATTTTTGAAAACAATTATTCGAACATAAGTAAATGCAGCTTTACATGTTTTTTTTCCACCGAATTATAAAAGTAAAATGGTGATAAAAAATTTTGGAACAGAACTTGACTAAAATTAGGTGGAATAAAAAATATACCAAATCCCTTCAATGAGTCAAAACTATTCTTTTACAGGATTCATTATTTCTATTTTTTCGCGAATTGGCTATTAATGTAACATATCAAAAATACTGCCTGAATTATCGTTACGTGCATAATTCTTGAATTTGGATAAGTAATTGATAATAAAAATAAGGAAAACTTAAGATTATTTAAGAAATGAATTATTTCCTTACCGTATTGCAGTTAATAAAAGATGCTTATTAGAGTGAATTAGACACTGATTATAGAGCATGCGTAACATTAACGGAGAGAAAACGTGATTATCTCTTAACCTTCCTACCCTGAATGGGTCGAATCAACCCATTTCTATAATTTATTTCATTCGATTCGAACCAGAGATTTCTTCTTAAAGTAAGTTAACCCTATATCCCACCTAATTTTAATCCGATTCGAACCAGAAACTTTTAAATAAATTTTACTTTTTTAACTTTGACGAGATATTTTGAAAAACTACTTTTCCTTATTTTGAACTAAATTCTTTCGTAAAGACCGGTGTGAATTCGACGTTACAGGAACACAATTGCTTGCCCCTGAAAGGGTTAAATAAAAGCCACGGAGAACTAAGTTAAATAAATGCGTTAACCCTTTCCGGCACAGACAATGTCTGTTCGTAAAATGCGAAATTACTGCCTGACACCGGAATTTACAGACGACTTTTTTAGAAAATAAGAACTTCTTATTTTAAGCTTTCATTATAGAAGCAAAATTTTATTAAAATGTTCTTGGTGCCGAATGCAAGTTTGGAATTAAATTAGGTGTGCACGGAGTGGGACCACTGTGCCGGAAAGGGTTAAATAGTAAATAATAAATGCGTTAAAACTAATAAATGCGTTAAATAGTTTTAAATAAAAAAAATTATGGTGTGAAATGTTTTTAAGAAGATTGAGTAAAGTTTCAACAGGGTAGGAAGGTTAAAGGTGCAACATTCATAACTCGCACCACACGTTTCCTTGCTGTTATGTCCCACCCAATCGTCCCAAACAGACAACTAGGTTTCTGGAGTCATTGAAAGCATGTTAAAGGAATCGTTTAATCAAACTTTTTAACTTTTTAGTTAACATCTTTCTTTTAAAACTTTTCCGGGATGAACATATTAAAATTTTTCTAGCCCGGGAAAATATACAAAGAACTCACTTTCACTTCATTGTCATCCACGATTGAGATTCGCTCGCGTATAATTTTTATTTTATTTCGCATTGTTTTCGAACATTGAATAGGTAGAAAAAAACATGGATGGCAGAAGAATTGCCAAGGCACCATTTGCTAGGGTTCTATACATTCCATTTTTCTCATATAATTTAATGCATATTTTACAGAAATAAGACAATCCCGTACACTTCATTTTGCGAAAAAATACGAAGATATAAAATTTTAAACTTTTTGTTTGATCTTTCCAGTGGCAAGTAATTGTGTTTCCTTTGCCTTTCCAGCAGTCCTTTCGGAAAAAAAAACGTTTTTTTTACTAAAGTTATACAAGTAAAATTTTTAAAAAATCGTGTATAAATCATGACCAAAATTAAGTGGTATGAAATATCCCACTCCCTGCAAAGGATTAAAATTAATACATTATCATGAGTTGAAGTAATATATTATCATGCTTTGTATATTCTCGCGAAGTGCCATAAAGTTCTGATAATTAAAAAGAAGTGAAAACGTTTTTGCTTCCATCCATTTCTCTTTAAACGAATTAGAGCTGTAATCTTTAAATTCAATTTTCTCCGTTTGTATTTTTTCATTATATCAATATATATAATACTAGCAGGCTATGCCCTCTGCGCTGGTTCATTTCCCAAATGAACTTTAAATCAAACGAAATGGTGAATTCGACCTTGCATTTTAAAGTAATGTAGACCTTCACCTGTAATGTCGGAACGCATCGCTGAATACGACGCGAACGCCATTGCGCTATTATATTATTTTATTCGTTAGACAAAATGCGAGCTATTAAGAAGCAACTCTTTTATTTGATCATTTATAGTATAGAGTTTGGTGGAAAAATGTGGCCGTTATAACCAACATAAATTAAAATGTTTTCTACCGTACTTTCGCGCGTATGCGCCGCGGCTTAGTTAAGTCTTTTTCAAACAGGAAATTTTATTGAAAATAAGAAGTCAAATAAGTTTTAAGCAGAAGTAAGTCGCATTTTTTAAAAAATAAATTCTGGTAGGAAATCGAGTTGTCTGAGGTGCGGCGGACACGCGTGAAATTACGGTAGTCACCGAACTACTGAAAAAGAGGACATTATTATTATTGTAAAGATTAACCATTGTACTTAAATAATGTTCGGGTTATTCATTTTCGTTTGTTAGTTCTTGAACTTCGGGCCTCTCAGCTTGGTGCTATGTGTGGTTCTGGAAGCTTAAATATAATCTTACTCTACGTTACATTATATTTCGTAATATACGTCATCTTCTGGCAGGTCTACTACAGTTTTCTATCTTTGTATTCCAACGGAGTAAATACAGTCAAAAATGTAATACATTATTTGCGCATAAAGAACACTGTTTAACTTTCACTAAAAAAAATTAACCGTATTTTTAATGCTGAATTGTTTGAATAAAATTAAAATAACGATAAGATTTCTTTTTTTTGAGGGGGGGGGGGATTTTTCTAATGAGCATAATGACAAGAAGAAATAAAGCCTTGCTATTTCTTTTTATTTTCCAGATTACATTATTCTCCAGTCTGTTGTCTAAATAACTAATGTACATAATCCGTTAATTTGTCACTAAGTTTAGCGTGTAAGGCTGTGCGTTCGCCGAAATTGCTTTATAATAATCACAATTTTATCTAATCTGAATTCCAAGCACTTTTTTTTATCTAGGTTAAAATGATAAATCAGAAAATATTGTTCCTTGACCGCCATTGGCACTTCAAAGCATTTTTCGCACATTGCAAATATTGCTTTTTTTAGTGATAGTTAAATAACTGTAGATGGCAAATACGTAATAGTAAATATTCTTTTGTCTGTTTGCTTCATAATGAAAAACCATACATTTACCAATCACTGAGTTCAAATTCGCTGCAATCGGATTCACCACCAACATCCCCCTTTAAATATATATATATAAAAAAAATTCCAACAATATAGTAAATATGCCAATTGGCGGGTGACCCGATTACATAATATTAGTACAATATGTTTAAAAACCGTCAAAAAGAAGAAAAGATATGGAAAGAAAACTAAAAAAAATGAATGGTGATTTTTTTTTTTTGTGTGTGTGTGTATGAAAATAATTAGTGTGTCGCAGACATTTACACTAAAATTTAAATGTTTGACTCTGTTTTTATAATATTAACTGTTATTTATATAATTTATATTTGAATATAAAAAAATACTCCAGAAATGTTATCGTACACTTGAAAAAAACACCATTATTATGAACATGCATTATTGTGCCATTATTGTCACCGATGTCATGCTTATGCCTTTTTTGGATTAAAATAAAGTTGTTTGGCGGCAAAAGTAAAATCAAAGTCGTAAATAAACAAATAACTTGTGACTCAGAATTGCTGTCATTTTTATGATTACATCTGCTCGTTTCTTCTATAAGTCACATGACGCAGGAGTTAGATAAGAATTTTAATTAAATTAAAAAATAAAATTGTTACTCAGATTTTATCTAATAAAATTTTCAGATGCATTTTTCTTAACCTGACGCAAACGATAATTCGCCAAATACGTGGCTTCAATTGAAATATTTCACACGGAATAATTTTTTAGGCATTGTGCACATTCCCTTTCACGTATAAATTAAATATTTTCGTTTTATAACGTTATTTTTCATCAAACTGTTTTGCTTATTTTATTTTATAAAAAATTAGTAAGGTTTTTTTTTATTTTTTTTAGTTCTTTGTATTATTTTGTAAATGATATAGCCCTTTCAATTCTTTCACCAACGATAATTGTCGCCAAAATATAACCAGTGGTAACTTTTTCGTCCAAAATAACAGAACTGTCCATCATAATTCTATAACTAATCTACGTAGAACGTTGTGTTATATACTAAAACCTTCCCTGAAAAATTATCTATTGAACAATGCTAGTTCCATAAAAATCCATTCGGCGGAACTCGAGTTATAAAGGAACGGAACGAAATTTCCATTTGTGTTTTATATATACAGGGTGGTCCTAAAATATATGCAAAAAATGTAAAGGTAGGTAGAGGGGACCTAAATAAGCATATTTCGTACAGGATTATGTGTGCGGTAATGCCGCCTTGAGCCTGTAGGGAGCGCTGATGACTGCGGCGTATAAAAGCGCTTCGCTAGCTGGATTCATCATTTCCCGCACGGATCTCAAACAGCACGCATCGTTTCACCAATGTGGAGCTTGCCGACATGCATTTCATATATGGGGCTGCACAAGGAAACAGATTAGCTGCTCAGAGGGTGTACAGGGAGCGATTCTCGGATAGGAATTAGCCGGATCGTCGAACATTCCAGCGTCTTCATCGGGAGTTGCGCACAAGTGGATCGTTGTATGCTTCCAGGTGTGGAGCTGGCATTGGAAGATATCGCAGAACTCCTGCAGTGGAAACCAAAATGATAAACACAGTAGAGAATAATCCTTAGATAAACTCGAGAGCTGTAGGACGTGCGTTGGGTGTGAGCCATCAAAGTGTTTTGAGGACTTTACATGAAGACGGAATGCATCCGTATCATTTACAGAGTGTGCAAGCAATGACAGCTGACGATTATCTTCCACGTCTCAACTTTGCTCGTTGGTACCTACAGCCGACGGCAGCCAATCCAACCTTCCCAGCAGATGTTTTATTTACTGATGAGGCTACCTTTACGCAGTTGGGTATGTTTAACATCCATAATTCTCACCTGTGGGCTCATGGCAACCCACATGACACAATCGCACACGCGTACCAAGAAAGGTTTTCCATTAATCTTTGGGCAGACATTGTACACAATAACTTAGTAGGGCCGTACATTCTACCTAGTCGTTTAACTGACCATACATACAACATCTTCCTACAGGAGGTTTTACCTGAACTTCTGGTAGACATTCCTCCAGCTGTTCGCAGACGAATGTGGTTCCAGCACGATAGAGCCCTGGCTCACTTCAGTCGAGACGTCAGAAATCACCTGGACGCTGTCTACGGCCAGCATTGGATAGAACGGGGCGTTCCAGTTCCCTGGCCACCGTGTTCTCCTGATTTTAACCTGCTTGGATATTTTCTTGTGGGGTCATATTAAAAGTCTGGTGTACGAGAGTCCCGTCACATCTGAAAAAGATCTTGTTGCCCGCTTGTCTGTTGCTGCTTTACATGAGCTCGACATGCCTGACGTCTTTCCTAATGTACGCCGATCTATGCGCCGTCGCTGGGAATCTTGTATCGCTGTTGGTGACTGCTCTTTCGAGCACCTCTTGTAACTGTTAATAAATTTTTGTTTTCTTTTGTCTTTACTTGTCTTTTCAGTTTCCTCTGATTCATACTGCTTTACAAGCTAGTGCTTTAATGTGTCATTACCGCACACACATTCCTATCAGAAATATGCTTATTTAGGTCCTCTCTACCTACCTTTACATTTTGGACATATATTTTAGGACCACCCTGTACAGTAGATAGATTATGTTCTAAGTGAGAAAATTTCAACAAATACATTTGCTATTTTTTTGGCGAGGGAGGTGGGAAGGGCGTTGATTAAGATGCAATTGATACAAGTAAAAATCGGATTTTGAATGGTATAAATGATTTATTTTTAAAGAATATAAATGTTTAGTAAATAGTCTTTTTTCAGTATTTTAACATGTGTTTTATTTATTTTTTCTTAAACAAATAAAATCTTAGAAATCTGATCATTACAACTATGTAGCTGGACTGTCCAACCTGGAAACTGCGAAACAGCAGAAAATTTTTACAGAAAGGATCAAGGTCCATAAGCCGTGTTTTTGGCCATTAAATAAGAGTAAAATTCGATTTTGTTATACTGACTTAATTATTTCACTTTTTAATATTAGAAGGTTAATCCTGTACGATTTCAACATTGGATTTTGCATTTTGTTCAGATTTATATAACTTACACAAGCTCAAAGTTCGTATTGTTCGTAGTTTTTGATGAAAATTCGCAATTTCAACTAATTTTACCTCAATTTTATTATATTTTTTAATATTTTACCAGGAGCGCAGCTTTGCAACACTTTTATTTTTACATACATTGTACATTTTGACGGTATTTTAATGTGTAAAGAAGAAAGCGTTGCACGATTGCGCTCATATAAATAATTGAGGTAAAATTAGGAGAAATTGCGTATTTTTCATCAAAAACTTAGAATGATACGAACTGTGAGCTTGTGTAAGCATAGGTGCCAACCTCTCATTAATATTCCGTAATATGCGGGTTAATTTGACCCAGGTTTAACACGTTTCGCGCCAGAAATTTTTTCAAGAAAGGAAATTAAAAAAATTCCACGTAGAAACCTGAATTTAATAAATAAAGATTCATCCACTAATTTTTCTGGTTTAGGGCGTTGTTTTACAGGGTCAAATTAACTCACTTATTACGGAATATTAATGAGAGGTTGGCACCTATGTGTAAGTCATATAAATCCGTAGAAAACGCAAAAACTATTGTTGAAATCGTACAGGATAAACCTTATAATATTAAAAAGTGAAATAATTAAGTCAGTATAACACATCGAATTTTCTGAATCTGAAAGCCTCTGCGTATTTCAAGGATCCAGTTCGTCAGTAATATGTCTATGAAAAAAACATACACTAAAAAGGATAAAAAATCTTCAACTCTTGTTCTAAACATGTCGTCTTTTCTCTGTTTCACTTGCAGTACATTAACCACTTAACAGTTTTGCCAGAGCTGCGCTCGGTCAAGAAGGGTATACTTGTTTGTCGTTACTCAAAGCTTTTGGATACCACTAATTTTTAACTGTAATATTTGCAGTTTTAATTGGCCAACATTTTTCGGTTATTAAAGGCAAATATTTTAGTGCGGTGAAAGTGGTGTATAGTCCCTATTTTTAGTTTATCGTGTCAGAAAATACGAAATTGTTAACCCTTTAACGGATAAAGCACTTCAATTGCTAAAGTGTTGAAATAAATTATTGACACCGGTAATTATGAACAAACTTATTTAGATATAATAAAAAAAAAAGGCGCTGTTTCACACACATAATAAAGGGAAAACATTTTTATTAAAATTCTGCTGTCATTGTTGAATTTCATAATTAAAATTTTGTGGTTTCATAGGGAAACCAATATCGGTTAAGAGGTTAACCATCCTAGTACCAAGTTTTTATTTGTGATGCGAGTTCTTAGGTTGTGGATGATTTGAACCGGAAAATATTTAAATTAATTCTATTAAATTTCTTCTGAGGTGTCTGTTTGATTTTATTTATTATATGTGAGTTAATATTTTATTCTGGATCGAAACATGAGAAATTTCAAACCAGAAATAAATGGTGTCAGTAGAGACCCCAATAGTACTAGGAGGATTAAACAGAACATTGATAGAGTTATTTGACATTCAGAGATAAAAGCGAGATGGAAAATGTCGATATCGGGTTTATTTTTCAAAAATTAGGAACTGTTGTCCGAGTTTGATAATTAACAACGCATACTGCAATGAGACGAAACTCTTTAAATGCAGAACTACTACTAGAATAAACGCTTTAAATGCAGTAATATGTTTTACGTTTTACTCCTGGAATGCTGATGTTTCATTATGTAGCATTTATATACGATGCTTGACATAGGTGCCAACCTGTAATTAATATGTCGTAATATGCGGGTTAATTTGACCCAGGTTTAACACATTTCGCACCAGAAATTTTTTCAAGAAATGAAATTAAATAAATTCCACGTAGAAACCTGAATTTAATAAATAAAGATTCATCCACTAATTTTTCTGGTTTAGGGCGTTGTTAAACTGGGTCAAATTAACTCGCTTATTACGGAATATTAATGAGAGGTTGGCACCTATGTGCTTGATGATAAAATTTAGGTACCGTAATTTCGCGCGTATACGCCGCACCTCAGAAAACTCGATTTCCTACCAGAATTTATTTTAAATAAAATGTGACTTACTTCTGCTTAGCACTTGTTTGACTTCTTATTTTCAATAAAATTTCCGGTTTGAAAAAGACTTAACTAAGCTGCGGCGCATACGCGCGAAATTACGGTATAAGAATTTTGTCACAATTGTGTATTATCAAATTTAGGCACTTTGACTTTATTTACTGAATTCTTTTTTAAAAAATCTTATAGTTTATTAAATTTTTTTTTATGTTGCATGAAAAAGGCAAACCTAAATTAAATATTTTAATAATATGAATTTAAATATGCTTTCTTAGTCTGAAAAAATCTAATCTTAGGAATTTTGTTTGAAAAAAAACTTCTCTTTCAAAAACAAATACTACATTTAAAAAATATCTTAAAGACATTATTAAATAACATCATTCTTACACAATTCTCACATAATTCTCACAAAAAAATGAAGGCAGATGCTGCCTTTATTTTCTTTTAAATGAAAAACATAAAAAAAGAATAAAAAGTGAACTTCAGGATGAAATTCATTTTACTATTAAATGTAGAAACAAATGTTGCTGGCACTCTTATTAATACTTTAAAAAAATCCCAAAAGTAAACGAAACTTTTTTTTCTGATTATATTTCTGTGTTAAATCTTCAAGTTGGAAATAAAAGACAAAAAAAAAAAAAAGTCTTTATTTTTGTACTAACCTTTTTTGTTACATTAGACGTATAAAAGTTCTTACCGTATGTATACGATAAAAAGAAAGTCAAAATTCAATTGAATTTTTTTCCCCATTAACCCCTTCGCGACGAGCGTCTTTTACAGAATATTTAACCTGTCACCACCGGTTTTTCAAATGAGAAATTTTCACGTAATTGAATCGCAAAAATGCTATGATTAGATAAGGAAAACTTTACAAAAAAAAAAAAAAAAAAAAAAAAAAAAAACTGGTGGGAATAATCGAGGATTCTGAGCATCTTATGCGTCACGTATGCGTGTCGCTCGTCCCTAAGGGGTTAAGATGGCTGATTTCTTTCATGAATCAACCAAGATGTTTTCTTTATCTGATTAACTTAATTTTATTTTCATGTAGTTTTACTTACCCATCACACTCTCAAAAATGAATACTCAGATTTCAAGAAATTTTCTTCGTTTTTGACGAAACGGTTTCTTGGGAAATGCTCCGAGTAAATATTTCGTCAAATCGAGTAAATTTGCATCCTCAAAATTACGAAGAAATGAGTTTCGTCAAATTATTTCTTTGAAAGTTCCAAAAAAGGTTGATGCTGCCATCTATCGGAGTTTTTAGAAGCATCTTTAATTGACGTGGGGCAAAATAAGATCGTCCTTCGACGAGGGTCGAACGCGCGACTTTTAGCTTGACAGACCAGCGCCTTTTGACACTTAGCTAGAGGGACTACGGAATTATCTGATTTTAAAAGTATTTACGGGATATTGATGTGTGTTTATATTTTTAGAAAGCAGATTGTATTTTTATCGGTACTGTTATAACTCTAGTTAATAAGGCTAGATTGTTATTATGGTTTTTCTATGGTTAATAAATAATTAGAATATGGCTTGATTAATATGATTTATTAGAGAGATTTCCTTTGTTCAATGATTGATTAAAATATGGTCTAGTTATTTTGTCAATCAGAAATAATTAATTTTGAAGTGCATATTTTGGAGGCGAGTTCATCAATTTTAGCGGATAAGATTACTGTTTATAGAGGGGAAGGGGTCAGTTATACCTATTTTAAATTTGATTGTTATATGAATCTATTTCTTAAATAAAAAGAGCTCCTAATTTTTTTTTTTTTTTTTTTTTTTTTTTTTTTTTTAACCATTGGGAAAATGTTGTTGTTTTCGGTTGAAAATGGACCAAATGATGTTCGCATTTTACTATTTTAACCGTTTTTAACGAAATGTTTAAAATGTTAAAAATCTTTAGAATAATTTTTTAAGCGTTTTTAACGAAATTCTGTAACTTTAGAAAAATTTGTCTTTGAATAGGCAATAGAAATGCATAAAATCGTTACAAAAAGGATAGACGCAAATTATCAGATATGACAAATAAAGTAGAAATTTGGTACTTTCGTGTTATAGCGGCCCCCAAGGATGAAATATTTTTGTTCCTGTTTTCATTAATATATTGTAAATTTAGTACTTATGTGTAATTTTTTTTTTGAACGATTTTATAACAACAAAAATAATGTGGCCGGGAATGGGGAAACATTTTTGTCAAATATTTGAGATTTTTCATTTCATTAAAAATCACTTAATTTTGAGACGACGAAATGATTGTCAAAAATGTTGAAATATAGCTCAAGAATTGCGGAATCGTCAAAAGTGAGAGTTCTTTTTTTGTCAGTGAGGAAACAGTTTCGTCAGATATTTGAGGATTCACGTTTCGTCAAAAACCACGTGACTCTGTGACGAAATTATTGTCAAAAATAACGAAATGAGGCCTGAGGATTGCGGAATCGTCAAAATTGAGTGTTTTATTTCTGAGAGTGCATACGCAGTATAGGGTAAGTCTTGTAATCGTTTTAAAAATCGATTTATTTTTATTTATTTATTTATTTTTTTTTTTTTTTGACGGATTTACACACGATTTACACACGATTTACACACGATTTAGACACTGGAGATTCTGAAAAACATATTTTTAGAAAAAAAAAATGCCATCTATCTGTGTGTCTGCGTGTCTGTAAACGCTCTATCTCCCAAAGGAATTGAGATAGAGACTTGAAATTTGGTATGTATTTAGTATGTAATAATGGGAAAAAGCTTATTGAATTTCAGTAACCTCGATTAACCGGAACTATTGTTTTCGGACTCTCAAAATATTCGCTCTGATAAAAGGTATATAAAAATTTTCGAAACTGGTTATTTTAAGGAGTGAATATAAAATACAATAAAAAAACATAAATTTTGCATAAAGAATGAAGTCGATTGGATAATTAATTGCCGAGTTATTTGTAATCATATTTTCTACATTCTTCGGTTTTTCATGACCCTGTATTTCATTCAAATTTCAATTCAAAGATATATTTAAATTGGAAATGAGATGATTAATCCGATGCAGTAAGCCGTTAGTTAATATGATTATCAATTTAAGAGTTATAGAGCATATAAATTTTATGACGTCATCAAGCCGCGATTTTATTCGAATTGCAATGCATTTTATATACAGTTTACACATGTTTTATTTTCATATTTTATATTAAGCATAGCCATGATGGGTAAGTATTACAGTGGCCCCCATCGACTAGTTTTAAAAAAGCAACAAGTAGGTAAAACATACCAATTACTGCTGTTTTGAATGTGAACTTTTTGATGAAGGGCTCATTTTATTATAAAATGCAAAAATACTGCTGGCAGTTTTATTATAACGTTTTTGTAATCCTTTATTGGGAACTGAAGTGTTAAGGTAATATTTATTATGAGCTTAACTTAAGAATACTAGCAAAAAATTAGATTTTTTTTTACTTGATAACTTTTTCTGTAGCTTGCTGATATTTCTTTTTATTAAATTTGTTTAAAATTTTTAAAATACAAGCCGAAAGGTTAAGAAGAAAAGCTTATTTCTATGTCAGATCATCAAATTTCAATTAAAAGGTAACAATTTGGAAACTGTACGTCAAACATGAGAAATGAAGTACGTTCGTACTATAACTAGTTTCAATGAAATGAATTATATCGTCTGTTATTATGATATGATTAATTTCCGTAATAAAATAAGTACATTTTAAGTTGGAAAAATTTTATCTTTTTCTGACATTTGCTGAAAATTACAATGGGAAACTTAAGACTAGATTAAAAAATTTCATAACTTTCCCTATTTAGACTATTTTTCCATTTAATATCTATTTCTCCGGAAACGTCTATTAAAAAAAACTGCAGGGAGATTATGTGATTGCTATAATTAAACAATTTTAGTATACAAATTCGGTTTTTAAATTTAATAATACGGAAATAATATGACATAATCACCCTGGCACCCTAGAATCATTATCTATCATAGGATATCATTGATTAATTACGTACAATAGGATTTTATACAGGGTGGTTAAAATTAAACTGAAGGTGCTCAGAGGCTTATAGCTACGGTTCTACAGAACAGATCTGAATGAAACTTCAAATATATGTTATGTAGATCATGCAGCCACGGTTTTCGAAAGAAAAGTTTGAAATTTCGCCACCAAGAAGCGCTTTAACGACGTAAAACGAAATATACAAATCACGACGTAAAATCAAATAATAACGGAATAATTTATTTATTTACACACCTGTGTGCTCTACATGCATACCTTGTCGGTCAACAATATGCTGAAAGCGTACCACCGCGTTATCAACACCCGTAAGCAACGTATCAGTAGGAATGAAGGAGACATGGCATACGATGCTAGCACTCTAGTCCGCTTCATTAGTTACACGTCGTTGATAAATACGATCTTTGAGAAAACACCACAGTCAGAAGTCACAAGGGTTCAGATGTGGTGCCTTGCCGGCCAGGAACAAAATAACACGATTAAAAAGGAAGTTAGCTTGAATCACATTCTTTACAAGTCCCGCCTTATGAGCAGTTGCTCCATCTTGCATGAACATTGTAGTAGCTAAACAGCCTCTTTGCCTTAACGTCGGGACCTCATAACTCTACAGGAGTCTGCTGTATCGGTCACTGTGACTGTACACATAACAAACTCGTTCACTAGGACCTCGTCGAAGTAGTATGGGCCTAAAATGAAATTCGCCGTGAATCCATACCATGCAATGACGTACGAGGAATGTAGTGGATGTTGTTACACGACATGACGATTGGTGTAACCGCATATGCGTTAGTTCTGTGTGTTCGCAGCAACCTTCTAAGTAAAAATAAGCCTCGTCTGTGTCATAAGATTTGCGATGGCCAGTACTCATCCTCTTGCATCCTCGCCAGAAAACGCAAGGTAAAATCAAAAAGTACAGAGTGATCTTACGGTTTCAACTGTTGCACGAAATGCTTCTTGTAATACTAGAGCTTCAGAATTTTATGTAAAATAATGCGCACGGTTGTACACAGAATGTACAGTGCTCGTTCTATTGAGCAGTCACTTCCAGTATTATTTGAAGAACTTGTAAATCTTCAGCTGTTGCTATTGCAACTTCCTGCACAATCGTCAGCTCAGTCGCACGCCGTCCTTTTCTCGATGTAACACGCAGAGAAACGGTTTCTTCAAACTTACGAATCATGCCTTTAACAGCAGTTACGGACATGGCTCCTCTCCTTAAGTTTTTCATCCGCCTATAAGCACTGGAGCATTGCTCTCATTCTGATAAAAATATTTTACGATCAATGCGCGTTCCATCTTGTTCAGCGGCATGTTCACTGCGGGCTAATGATTTCTTTGAACCATACGTTTCGCTTTTATAGCAAAATAACAATAGCTACTCATTTGCATATGGTTTTATTAAAACAGCGCCATCTGTTGACGAAATTTCAATTAGTATTTTTTAAGAAAACCTTGGCCGCCTGAACTACATAAAATATATTTGAAGTTTCATTCGGAAACGTTCAGTAGAACCGGAGGTATGAGTTTCTGAGTACCGTCAGTTTAATTTTAATCATCCTGCAGAACGAAGAAATTTTTATTAATATCTTTTTAAGTTTTGATTCCAATTTCATAAAATTTTAAATGACTCTAGAAAATTCTGCAACGATTTATATTAAATTTAAAACCATTCGGTTTGATAGTTTTTGCGCTGTTATATGCAGACAGACGGGCCGAGGAGACGACTGCTATAGGTGTAACGTATATTACTGTAGGTGCAACGCACCTAAAAATATATATTTTCTAATGCTACAGCATTTCTTAAATTAAATTCATAAAAAAATTACTTTCCGGATAAAAGAACCCTCCAATTTTTTATTGTGAAATCTAAGAGGTAGGATTTTCTTATGGTTGTTGTTTTCTTTTATATATCTACGAGAATTATTCACTGGTTGTGTAGTTTACTTATTATATCACATTTTGGTATAACCTTTTTAAAAAATACAAGAGGTGGGTAAAAGTTATAAATTATTCTGTTTTCATTTAAGATACATTTGACGTTTTCATATGTATATATATATATAAATAGTTTATATATATATATATATATATATATATATATATATATATATATATATCAAATTAACAAGAACGCAAATAATGGCAATATATATTAAATTTTCTTGATATATTCATTTACGAATGTCATTTTAATGAAGATAGTCCTCATTTTAGCTATCAGTGAAATTTAATACTATTTTTACAATATGTTCTTTCCAATTCAGTAACAATATTTTCCTGCTTACTCATAAAAACATTTTTTTTCGTTACTTTTCAATGGTATAAAAAACACTGCAGAAGGTTACACTTTCTTTATCTATTACGTTAACGTCCCCATGAGTCCATATGGTCTTATGCTTGAATTCCATTTTGCGCATCGTGAGACCGTATGTTCTCATGTGCGGAGTGCCCTTGATTCGTCTATGATTAGAGTCTATGATTGTTTAGTACCATCCAAATTATTTTTGTTAACACTTTCCAACATAGTTGAAACGTGCTTGTGAATTCGGTTTATCTGTCTGCCTGTCTGTCCAAATAATCTGTCTGTCGTCTGTCCTTGCTCTAACTTGCGTAAATATACCCGGATTGCTTTGAAACTTATATATGTTATTGGGGTTTACTTGAGCATGTTTGGTATTGAAAGTAAAGTGTGTAGTATTTATTGGTTCTTATACAGAGTATTTTCACTTAAAAGATTTCGGTTACAGTACTGTCTATGAACAATAATTGCTGGTAGCTAGTTTTCAGATGTGATGCGCGTTTTAAATGTAACTACTCTTTTTTCATATTAATTGATGCATATAAATTCTATAGATCATACGATCCGCTATCGGGTGGGTTCAGATATTCGAAAAAACGAGAAAAATGTACCGGTAAATTTTTACTTTATTAAAAACGTGAACTTTTCTTTCTTTTTCTTTTTTTTCCATCACACTTACTCACTTGTCTATTACTTAACTCAATCACCTTATTTCTCGTACGCTTGTGAATAAATTACTCATAAAATTTCGAGCCATTTTTTCGTTAGCCAGCCGAATGTGAAAAATTACCAAATATTCATTATAGTTACAACTGTTTACGAGTTTAGGAGAAAAAATGGCGTTAATTATGAATCAAACCACGCCGTCCAAATATGCCTAATCACTGGGAAATATTTTATCTCTTAATAGCTTAATAATAATTAAATTATCATTAAAAGTTGAGAAAACAATTTAGAAATCCTGAATAAATAATGTTTTATTTTATTTCATGTTCCCATATCTTAAAAAGAAACAAAAAATTATGTAATTTATTTTATAAATTTACTAGCTGCCGCTCTTTAATAATAAAACCATGATAAAAACTCGACCCATAGTTATATTTTTCTATGAAGCGTATAAAAAGATTTAAAAAAAAACGGTCAAAATTTAATAATTCTATTCTTGAAAATTGTTACATTAAAAATAAATATTTTGTTAAACTCTTTGTATCATTATTTTAGACTTTTAAATGAATGCATTCTTGTTTAACTCTTTGAGGATAAAGTTACAGTTTTTCTGTAACATTGACTTACACGAGTATTTTCAAAAACTCTTATTTTTAAATTAAAAAATGTAAATTAAAAGCATTTTTTTTTTGTAAATCAATCCATAAAAATAAAATTTTGTTCAAAAATGTTAGTACAAATCTATATTAAAATTACGCGAAATAAAATTTATTTATCCACCATTCAATGAGTTAAAACATTTCTTTTACAGGATTTATTATTTACTAACATATCGAAAATATTGGCTGAATTATCATTACGCATATACTATAATTCTTGTATTTCGTTAAACATTTGAAAATTTAAAAAAAAAAAAAAAAAAGAAAAAGAAAACTTTTAAAGATAAAATGTTTTTAAAATGAATTTTTCAGTTGTAGTATTGTAGTTAATGAAAATGGCTTAGAGTGAATTAGACACTGTTTGTTATACGCACATTAAAACAGTGAAATCGCGAATATCTGTTAGAATGTGGAATATTGAAACGTCCCCTTGTAACGTTTTAAACGATCATGTTTACTATTATGATCACCGAAATTGTCTGATATAGAAATTCAATATCGTGACTGGAAAACCAGGATTCTCAATCACAAGGTTGCAGACATTTCATATTTATAGATAATACCTTTTCTTTATAATTTTTTCGGGATAAATATTTAAGATTTTTTTTTCTAGACTGAAAAAAATATGCAAAAGACACGCTTTCATTTTATTGTCTGTGATCATTGACTCAGTTTCGGGTGACTTCAGATTTTTATTTTCGGTTCCATTGTATTCGAATATTGAGTAAGCATGAAGAAACATGTATGGTAGAAAAATTTCTAAGACATCATCTGCTATAATTCTATGCATTCCATCTTCCCCATATAATATAAATTACAACTTTTATCACAGAATCAAGGCTATTTAGTATTTAATTATATAAATTATGATGAAAGTGTTTTGTGCCTCCTCTGATACGTTTTTCTCCTATGTGACCCCTTCGCTACAATTTCTGTCTCACATCATCAGGGAGGACTTAATTCCAAATAAATTAATTATAAATTATTATACTAAATTATAAGAAATAATATATTATTGTATTATAATAAATTAATATTTATATTACTAATATTTCTTGTAATATATAATTATATGTAATAAGAAAATTATAACCTTTATTCGGAATAACTTAATTAAAATTAATAAATTAATTTCGAAACATTTTTCTGTTCTCCAGCCGCATGTGAAAAATTACCAAATATTCCTTAAAGTTACAACTGTTTACGAGTTAGGGAAAATGAATTGGGGTAAGTATGCATCAAACCACGCCGTCAAAATATGCTTAATCGCTGCGAAATATTTTATCATTTAATAGTTTAATAATAATTAAATTATCCTTAAATGTTGAGAAAAAAATTTAGAAATCCTGAAAAAATAATACTTTTTTTTTAATTTCATGTTGCCATATCTTAAAAAGAAACAAAGCAAAAATTGTTATTATTATTATTATTATTTTATAAATTTACTATCTACAGCTTTTTACTAATAAAGAACTTTATCCGTAGTTCAAATTTTCTATAAAGCGTATAAAAAGATGAAACAAACAGTGAATTTTTAATAATCCGGTCCCATGCCAAAATAATGCTACGTAAACATAGCTGCGAACTTTTACGCTTCTCTGTTAGCACTAAAGTTAAACAGAAAATTTATCATTATTTAATAAAAAAGTTTTCCAGATAAAAAGAGCTAAAATTTACTGGTAAGAAAAAAGCATAAAAGTGCGCAACTAGGAATGTAAAGTACTATATTTTGGGGAAATACTTGAATTGGAGTCATGAAGAAATGCATGATTTTTATTACAAACATTGATTGTTTATAAAATAATGTTTAGAAAAATTACTTTGATCATTTTATTTGATATAATAATAAATTATTGCAAACTAGTCGAAACCATTCATACAAGAGAAATTTATCCTCAAATTTATTATTAAACTAGTGTTACTTCACGTAATGTTATGATAAATTCTAGTCCGATTTGTATATGACGCTGCTACAGTATTCCGTTAAGCTTTAGATAATTGCACTGATAAGATTGTTGAAGATATTCTATGTTCTAATTACAATATTTAGAAGATTTTCGTATTTTACGATAACGTTTTTCGAAGATGTCTATTTCAATGCAAAACAAATTATGACTTTTTGTATAGTTGTAATTAAAAATCTTTATTATTTTTCCGTCTCGAAACTTATTAAAAATTTGAATGTCTTTGAAAGTAAACTTTCTTCTTTTTTACAATTTAAATTATTTTTACGATTTGTTCATTGAAGTGCATTGATAGTTTCATAGTTGCCAACATTTCGAGGTTTTTATTCAAGTCAAAAAAGACGCATGAAACCATAAATAGTTTTTCATAAATTATTTTAATCAATTTCTTCCTGCACTGCCATAGTTATTTCACTTTATTTATTCATTAAAATTTCTGGTTCGAATTATATTTGTATAAATAAAAAAAAAAACTTGTAGGTTGCATTCTTTGTTTTTGGCAGATGTTTATTTTTATTATGAAAGTAAAAATTTTATAATCATTTCTTTCTACATTTAAATATGTAAAAATTTACTATTAAATTCATTATTAGCGCAAGTGTGCGTGTGTTTAAGGAAAATATTTTTTTATTCGAAAATTGTGAATCATTTGAGAAATTCTGAAAGAAGAATTTTTACTGTATGATCACGAAACGTCTGTAATAAAGCAAAAATTACTATTCAGAATTTCTGAATAAAAAAGTAATTCTTGAAATGCGCGTATATGCTACAATGGTTTTCAAGTGTTTATAATAAATATTTGTATGAATATACTAAGACCTTTTCGTTTCATTCAAAGCAGATTTGTGAATTATGATTAAACGTTCTCTTACTAGATTGATAAACACTAAGACTGATTAAAAATATTATTGTTTGAGAAACTCCTATAAGTTTATGAGCTACCTTTGATCCCACTTATTTTATTTTCTTTCATTTTTAATTTTATTTTTGAAAATGGTTAGGTTAAAAATAAATGTAGTTAAACCTAAATTCTTTGTATCATTATTGTATTTTTTTGAATGACTACATTCTTGTTTAACTCAGAAAGGCAAAATTAATAGTTTTCTGTAATAATGCCTTACATGAGAATTTTCGAAACATCTCATTTTAAAATCAGAAAATTCAATTTTGCAGATTATTATTATTATTATTATTATTATTATTATTATTATTATTATTTTACCAAGTTACAAAAATAAAGTGTTGATCAAAAATTGTGGTACAAATCTTGATTTAAATTATGGGGGTTAAAAAACACTCCACCACCATTCAATGAGTTAAATCAATTCCTTTACAGGATTTACTATTTATATTTTTGCTTCGAAGTAGCTACTAACATATCAAAAATATTATCTGAATTATCATTACATATATACTATAACTCTTGTAGTGCGTTAAAGATTTCATAATAATGAAAAAAGAAAACTTTAAAAGATAACAAGTTTTTAAAATGAATTATTCTGTTGCAGTGTTGTAGTTAATGAAAAAGGGCCTAGAGTGAATTAGACACTGTTTATAGAATACTCGCATATTAACGTATATAAATCGCTATTACCTCTTCGAATGTGCAACACTGAATGTTTTTTGAACATTGAATTCCTCCGATGTTTTAACCCTTTAACGTTCATTGGTTTCCCCGCGAAACCACAAAACTTTAATTACGAAATTCAACAATGAAAGCAGAAATTTAATAGAAACGTTTTCCATTTATTATGTATGTGAAATATCGCTTTTTTCTTATATACAAATAAATTTGATTATAATTTCCAGTGTAAATAATGTATTTCAACATTTCAGCAATTGAAGTACTTTATCCGTTAAAGGGTTAAACAGATACACGTCCCTTTACTAGTATGATCTACAGAATTGCCTCATACAGACAATTTAGTTTCTTAACTCGAAATGACTCGTTTCTTGAAACTTTTTTTGCGATTTGAGAGCAAAACAAGTACATTGTCAGTTTTATACTTTCCAAAATTTCGAGGTTTTTATTCTAGTCCAAAAAGCGCTCCTGAAACCGGAACGCTCCGGAATATTTTTTTAATTCATTTCTTGATTCACTGCGATAGTTATTTGATTTCAGTTATTCATTAAAATTTCTAGTTCAAATTATGTTTGTTTGAGTTTTAAAAAAACTTTTAGTTACCGTTCTTTGTTTTGGCAGATGTGTAGCTTTAATATGAAAGTAAAACTTTTATAATTACTTCTTCCTATATTTAAATATGCAAAATATCACTATTAAGCCATTGAAATCATCAGCGCAAGTATGAGTGCATTTCAGGAAACTATTTTTTTATTCCAAAATTCTAAACCATTCCATAAATTCCGAAAGAAAAATACTTACTTTATGGGATCACGAAATGTCTGTAATAAAGCAAAAATTACTAATCAGGATTTCTCGTATGAATTCTGAATTTCTGAGTAAAAAGGTAATATTTGCAATGCACGCATATGATACAAGCAGTAAATACTTGTTTGAATACACTAACATCTTCTAGACTAATTCGAAGAAGATTTGTGAAAACGTTCTATTACTAGAATGAAAAACATTAAGACTGATTAAAAACATAATTGTTGGCGAAACTCCTGTACATATATATATGAACTAACTTTTATCCCTCTTATTTTATTTTATTTCATTTTTCTTTATTATACTCTAGAAAATTTATACATTAAAAATAATTATAGTTAAACCTAAACTTATTGTATTATTATTTTAGACATTTGAATAAAAACATTCTTGTTTAATTTTTGAAGCAAAAGTAGAAGTTTTTCTGTAATATTGACTTAAACGAAAATTATCGAAAATTCTTATTTAAAAATAAGGAACTGCAATTGCTCAGCTCTTTTTCTCTGGGTTATAAAATAAAAATTTTGCTATAAATTTTCGTACAAATCTCGATAAAATTTAGGTAGGATAAAAACTATCCTCCACCACCATTCACTGAGTTAAATCAATTCTTTTATGGGTTTTATTATTTATATTTTTTCTTTGAAGTAGCTACAAACATATAAAAAGAATTCTGAATTAACGTTACGTGTATACTATAAATCTTGCATTTCATTAAAGATTTCATAATAATAAAAAGGAAATTTTAAAAGGTGAAAGGTTTTTTAAATGAGTTATTCAGTTGTAGTATATTAATGAAAATAACTTATAAGGGAATCACTTTTGGTGCAGCTCACACTTGCCATCGAGACCTGGTGTATTTTGCAGCCCGATACATAAAAGCTAGAGAACCGATAAAAATTCTTTGTTAAAATCATATTTTATCTATTTTTTATACTTCCAATTTTTTGTTATTATATTTTTAATTGTTAATTTTACGCCAAAAGCGAGTTAAATTAGCCAAATATGGTGCTACGAAACCAAACGACTACTCGCACACAGAAAACAATTATGATATTTGTTCAGAATTGGTGAGAAAATTTCTACAGTAACAAATAAAGCGAATTTTCGCCGGCAAAAATATGCTATTATAATTTTGTATTTTTTAGGTTCTTGAATTTTTTAGGTTCTTCTTTTTTTCATTATTTTATACTTTTTATTGGCTGATCTGTATTTGTAACAGGTTTTTAAAAATAACTTCTATGTTAATAGTCCGATAAGTGGTCTCGAAAACTGCATTTTCAGAAAGTTATGCTGCTGTATATTAAAAAAATATGATTTTAACATAAACATTTTATCGATTCTCAAACTTCGTTATATATAGCTTTAAAATTATCCAGGTCTCAATGTTTGATGCGAGCTGCATCAAAAGTGGTTCCTTTATTAGAGTGTATTGACAGAAATTATAGAATATGTAGAGCAGAGGAAACGCGATTGTCTCTTAGACGTGCAACATTGAAATGCCATCTTCCAAGGTTTTAAAAGAACTCATTTTCCTTTGCTATAACGACCTACCAAATTGTCTGACACAGACAATTAAGTTTCTTGAGTATAGAAACGACTGATTCAACTGTAGATCTACAGCCGTTTTATCATTTTTACTTAATGTCTTTTCTGTATAATATTTCCGGGATACGTTTTAGAATTTTCTGACCCGAAAAAAATATTCAAAAGACACCCTATCATCTTATTGTCATTCTCATAGGTTCAAACATCTCATTAATATTCCGTAATATGCGGTTTAATTTGACCCAGGTTTAACACGTTTCCCACCAGAATTTTTTTTAAGAAATGAAATTAAATAGATTCCATGTAGAAACCTGAAATTGAATAAATAAAGATTCATTCAATAATTTTTCTGGTTTAAAACGTTGTTAACCTTTTCCGGCACAGACAAATTCTGTTCGTAAAATGCGAAATTATTGACTGACACTTGATTTACAAACGACTTTTTGAGAAAATACGAACTCCTTATTTTAAGCTTTCATTGTATAAGCAAAATTTTAATAAAATATTCTTGGTGCCGAATGCAAGTTTGGAATTAAAATTAGGTGTGCCCAGAGTGGGACCACTGTGCCGGAAAGGGTTAAACTGGGTCAAATTAACCCGTATATTATGGAATATTAATGAGAGGTTGACACCTATGCATTTTTGACTCAGTTTTTCTCCCGTAAAATTTTATTTTCGTTTCGATTGTTTTCGAACATTGAGTAAGTAAAAAAAAAAAAGGAAAACATGTATGGAAGGAAAAATTCCACGATATCACTTGCTATGATTCTAATTATTCCATCTTCCTAGAATAATATAAATAATACTTATTTCACAGAATCAAGGCTATTTAGTAATATAAAATGGGTACTACGAACAAATAATTTTATCTGAATAAAATATATTTTCACAAATTGCAGTTATATATTCTCATGAAGTGCCATAAAGTTCCGATAGTTAAAAGTATGCGAAAAAATCTTTTACTACCATCCATTTCTTTTTAAATGCAATGTTTCAATTCAATTTTCCTACCATGTGTTTTTATATGTATCAATACACACGCACGCACACACACACACACACACACACACACACATATATATACAGGGTGTTCCGTTAAAGGGGTCCAATATTAATAGGGGTAATAGAGGAGATCACACGGAGCATAAATCAGTATATAATGCCTGGCCGGATCTCAATAATTTTCAAGTTACAGCAAATAGAATGAAAAATCGGAAATTTGTAAAAAAACCCTCATTGCTAAACTATCGATAATGCTACATAAAAACGAAGCACATATTTAGAAAGAGCAGAAAAAATCCTACGAAATGACATAAGTTGTTTTAGAATATTGAGAATTAATGGCGAGTTACAAGCTCTGAAACAGTGAAAAAATACAAAATCAAATATTTAGCAAAATAGTTAATCGTTAATTCCAAAAATGCAACTCTACCTACATCAAGGAAAATGTTATAAAATTTGGTCCATTCCGAAAGCTTTCGAAGAAGCTGACAATAAACCATATCAGTTTAATTGTATGGGAGAAATCAAGCAGTTCCCCAGTTACAACTCTGTACTGTTGCACGCTCGGAAAGAGCGAAACTCCACCCATGACGATTGTAAACACCCCGTTTTAATATCTTTCAATTATACATTTCTGATCAACCTCTATCGATACCCTTTCATTATTCAGTCTGGTCAAGTGAATGACATATTGTGCAGCTCTCGCCTTGTCTTAAAGCAAACTCCGTGACTGCTGCGTTTCCTCCATGAACTTTCAGGATGATGAAGAAGAAGTACTTTTTATGCAAATTTTCTATGTGTATAGGAAGAAAAGTGTAATAAAACAGCAGTCATCAGTGGGCGTTATGTTAAAGGGAGGCTGTTGTAAGTGGGATTGTAGTAAGTTGATGTATAATAATTATGCCGGAATACTCTAACGAAGAATATGCGGACATGCATCTGATGTACGGGCAAGCTCATGGAAATGCATGTCTAGCACAGCGCATGTACCGTAAGCAATTTCCAAGGAGACGTTGCCCAAGTTCGAAACTCTTCATAAAAATCGATAGACGATTACGGGAGACTGGATCGTTTAATACAGCAAGCATTGATGCAGGGAAACCTCGACATGTACGAACACCTGCAATGGAAGAAGATGTACTGAATATTTTTAAAGATAACCCCTCCACGAGTACACGAGCTGCTGCGTCTGAAGTCGGTGTTTCTCACCAAAGTGTGTGGCGTGTTCTGCGTGCAGAAAACATGCACCCCTTTCATGTGCAGCGGGTACAACTGTTATCAGTAACAGATTGTGCTCAGCGGACAGAATTCGTACGCTGGTTGCTTAATGTAACAGAAAATAATCCACAATTTCTGGAAAATATTTTATTTACTGATGAAGCAACATTTACGAGAGAGGGCGTGGTAAACACGCACAATATGCACACATGGTCATATACAAATCCGCACACTGTTTTCCCGTCGAACGCACAACAAAAGTTCAGTGTGAACATATGGGCAGGTGTCCTCGGCGATTATCTCATAGGACCATATTTACTCCCAGATGTACTCAATGGCAGTACGTACTTGGTTTTCCTACGGGATATCTTACCGCAGTTACTGCAAAATGTGCCAGCAACATTGCGCCACAATATGTGGTTTATGCACGATGGCGCACCGGCACATTTTTTCATAGGTGTTCGCAATCACCTCAATTCAACATATCCTGGGAAATGGATTGGACGCAGTGGACCTGTTGCTTGGCCTGCACGCTCTCCAGACCTCAATCCGTTAGACTTTTTTGTTTGGGGACACCTTAAATCGCTGGTGTATGAAACGCCTGTGGATACACCGGAGGATTTACTAGTGCGAATCGTTGTCGCTGCAGGAGACATTCCCAACTCCGTCGGAGTTTTTCGGCGTGTTCGCCAATCTTTACGACGTCGCTGTCGGCTGTGCGATTCTGTTAATGGGCGCAACTTCGAACACCTATTATAATAATGTCCGTTCGTCTGCCTTCCGACATTGAACTGTGCAGCGCAGGCCAGAAGACTATGCTTCACATATGTCATAAAGTACGTGGAATGTAATTCTTTATTTGTCATTTTTCTTTTATTTTCAACACTTTTTGGCACAGTATTTTGTAAGTCACAGACTGTGGTGTACTCAAATTGTAAATTACAAAGTTTGTATGAATTAATTTAAAATTTAGTGTCTTTTTCAAATTTATAATTAATAAAATTATTATGCTACTTGTTATTATTATTTCCTATCATAAATTATGATGCACGTATACATACAATAATTATCCATGTAAAACATGTACTGAAACTTCTTGCATAGTTACAAATCGCAATATTTTTAATTATTTCCGAATTTTCACCATCAGTTTAATTTTAAGGAATTTAACTTAAGCTTTATATCAATAAAAGACCACTTTAAAATGTAGACTATTATTGTAAAGTTATTTTGGTTCATTCAACTCTTGAATAATTAAAAATGTTGCATCTCAGAAGAAGCATGATCGAAAATGTATAGTTGAGAGTAATTAAAAAGGCGGTGTTTCCAATCGTGATGGGCGGAGTTTAACCTTTGCTAGTGTCAAAGAAAGCGGAGTTGTAACTAAGAAACTGATTAATTTCTCTCACACAATTAAACCGATATGGTTCATTGTAAGCTTTTTCGAAAGTTTTCGGAATGGACCAAATTTTACTACATTTTCCTTGTTGTAGCTAGAGTTGTCTTTTTGGAATTAACGATTAACTATTTTGATGTATATTGGATTTCGTACTTTTTTCACTGTTTCAGGGCTTGTAACTCGTCAATAAATATTGCTATTTTAATACAATTGATGTCATTTTGTAGGTTTTTTTCTGCTCTTTCTAAATATGTGCTTCGTTTTTATGTAGCATTATCGATAGTTTAGCAATGAGGGTTCTTTTACAATTTTCCGAATTTTCATTCTATTTGCTGTAACTTGAAAATTATTGAGATCCGGCCAGGCATTATATACTGATTTATGCTCCGTGTGATCTCCTCTATTACCCCTATTAATATTGGACCCCTTTAACGGAACACCCTGTATATATATTATATATATATAACATATTCTAAGTCACAAAATTGCAACTTATATATTTTTCAATTCATTCGTTATTTAATTTTTCTTAGGGAGAATTTTTCTTAAAGATTATAAAACATTTTGTTGAAGATTGACAAATTTATTTAAAATTTTTATTGCATAATTATTGTATTTTTGTTAATATTTTGTTCTTTAAGAGAGCATATTCAGGCTGCAAATTCTCCCTATTACCACCTCTTATAGATTTACTACCACTTAAAAACAAGTTTTGTGTTGCGATAACAGAAAACATTTTCTTGCTAGTCTGCTTTGAAAACTTTTTCTTGCTAGAAAATTCATCTTTACAAGTGCATTTAATAAAACTAAGGATCATATTTTCATTAATATAAAAGGTTTAATTAAAAATATATATGTATACATGTTAGGCAAAAAGTAATTTTTACAGTATTTTTTTTACATGTGTTACGTTATTTTATTTATTTTTTCTTAAACTAATTAACTTTTTGCAAATCTGATCCTTACAAACATGGAGTATGCCATGTCTAACCTGGCGTCAGCAAAACACGAGAAAGTTCTTACAGAAATATTTGCCTAATTTGATTTTCGAATATCTCTGATTAAATAAGGCAGATATTTATCGGAGAAATTTCTTGTACATATTGCACAACCCTGTCATATACATGATGCAATGGAGCTATGAATAAATAATAGAAGACATATCGTCGCTACTATGTAAAACTATCGAATATGAAAAAATGCATTTTTCATTACTGTTAAAAATGGGCTGATTGCCACTATTAAGTTTTATTAGAATTCTTCGCCTAGTGAAAATTGTAATAAAATTTTTGTAGACGATAGTGTGGGCAGTTTGTAATTCTTTTTTATTATTAGATGCTGAATTCATAGCGGAAATTTTGAGAATTTTTTTTCTTTAAGTATTCACGAAACTTCCAATATTAAATAAAGCAAAGATTTCTAATTGAAATTTCTGGTGTGCATCGAAAATTTCTGAATAAAAATTGAGGCCAAACTGTTAACCCTGCAATAGAATGCTATTAATATTTAGTGGTGACAATCGGCCTATTTTTAAAAGTAATGAAAAATGCATTTTTTTTTTCACATTCGATAGTTGGACATGGTAGCGACGATATTGTGTAGTGTCTACAAATTAACACGTTGACGGACACTTGCTTCTATAGCCGTCAAATCGAAGTTCACTATGTGGCATGACGGCAATAGTCGTCCAAAACGAAACGGTCGTTTTTAGACACTACGGCTGTAGCAGCACAAATGTGCATTTACCGGCGTACAAGTAGAAGCCCAGTGTCATGTTTTGGAAACAATGTTTTAGGTTGGAGTTCGTTTTCCACCTGTTCTACGAGTTGCAGCTTCAGTATGTACGTTCAAGGTGGCTAGTGGTAAGGGAAAAATACAGTAAAAAAATGGGAATTACCTGTATATTCTTATAGAAAAATATTGATTATTTGATGAATAATCAACCTAAATTTTTCTATAAGAATATACTGGTGTTTATCACTTTTTTTACTGTAGTTTTCCCTGATCACTAGCCACCCTGACATGGCTGTGAAGGGAGTAGTGCAACCTAATTAAAGGTGCTGAAGTAATCAAAATTAAGTTTATTTAAGCAGAAAGAGTAAAACTATACTTCTAATATTCTAAAAATTACAAAAACATATAGTGTCAATTTTCGAACTTCACTTGTTCCTACTGTCCGCCAATGTGTTAAAAATGAAGTAAGTGAGGATGTGGTCACAATGTGGCGAATTTTTTTATTTACACTGGATCAACAGGACCTGATTACCAAAGAGGTAACTTCCAGCAATAAGTTTGAAACGAATGTTCGCCTCAAACGCCTCATTTACGTAAAATGTCTGTCATAAATAAGGTAAAATCTTGTATTCGTTTTCAGTGGGGGAAGTTTGTTGCGGCGGTATTATAATATCTTTAAATGACATTGATAGAAGGCTTGTTTATGAAGTCACACAATGGTGTAAACGGATGGACTGACAATCACCGTTACAGTATTCCACAAGTAATAACAAATATAATTTTTTGCCTTACTTATATCAAAAATTCTGCTTATATAAAGCGTTTAAATTAGGAGAATACATCTATTAAAATTTACTGGGGAAAGTTTGTCCCGTCAACAATCAGTCCCAGAGGAACCGTTTAGAGTTGAAGCTTCACCATATTGACGATAACTCAATCCCTCTTTACTCATAGTTAGTTCCATGCATAATACATGCCAATAAAGACCCATGCGCGTTTGTACAATATAAGTCTTGTTTTACTTGTGGATCAAGTTAATGTAATGAATAACACAAAAGTAGTCGAGGGGTTGTTACTATTATGCTAAATATTAGTATAATTTTCGTTTCACAGAAAATGAAATGCCTTAATGGAAAGATTCATTTTTTATTATTAATAGATACTCAAAAATAAAAGTAAAATATAATTATTATCAGCAAAATATATTCTATTTTATCAGTTAAAGCGGCTTTATATCAGATGTAACGCGCTGCGTAAAACACGTGGATTGTATACTGTGTATCAGAAACGATAGATTACAACTGGAATCGCAAAAATTCCTAAAACAACATAATAAAATTGGCAAAGTGCATATACTACTGAATAAACTTCGCTCGTAGACGGTATCGCTAGAGGCTAACTGTCTCTCTCTTCGTAGAAGTCCTATTTATATAGTTTTTCTTGATGATACGTCAACTATGGTGATGTATCAGCTATGGGGACGATTCCTGTACCAGCAAATTTTGGAAAATTCCAACACAACGCTTTCAATTCTCGAAATTTTCAGATATACGTATATATAACTAAATTGATCACTAAAGGCGCCAATCGGTTTGAAATCTCTAAATTCATTGCCAAGGATGACCATTCCATAGTACATTATTATGAGCTTTGCCGTTCATTGTGAAACATAATATTGTTATATTTGCACTGTCGTTTAATAATTTTTTAACAATATGTGTGTATGTGTATCTATTAGTTTAGCTTTGAACAGTAACTTTAACACTACTTCTTTTCATTTACAAGGGTGGATCAAATATAAAAGAGGCTTTTTTATTTATTTTTGAAATATCACGTACCACAATTATGCCTCTATTATTTTTCTAGTAACAACTACACATTTTCTTTAAGATATTAAAAGTGTTTTTTGTTCTTTTGTGGAATAAAAAAGAACTAGAGCATGTATGGATCACGCTGCGCAAAAATTCTTTCACTTCTTTATATGATGAAAATCTTGCTACTCCCAAAGCTTCTTGAACAAACTTCGCTCGTAAACAGCTTGTAAAATGCTTGAGGCACAGAGTAAGGAATGAAGTGCAGATAATTAACTGCCGTAGACTATAATGATCATTTTTTTAAAGTTAACTTTCGTATATCTAATAGTAAACATTGTGGATGACACGTTAACACCAGCAGTGGCAGAAACTAGGTTGCTAAGGCGGTAATAGATCGCTTATTTGGCGAAAAATGAACAAAAGAATAAAAAGAATCGAGACTGATTAATGCTTTATAATTTAAAAATAAATTATTGAATCCTTTGAAAGAGGGGAAGTAAATTAATGTAGCGTCCAAGACCTCCTTATCATAGTATCAGACCTCTCAATCAGCAAGTTTCCTATGATTGCTATAAATGTCCTGCTACTAGCGCCATCAATCGTCAGTAATAGGAGTATTTACGACACAAAATAACACGAAATTTTTTCACAGCTCCATTTGTTCTATGCATTTGCTTATGAACTAGTATCGGTAGCATAGCTGCCAACTTTTACGCTTTTTTCCTACCACTAAAATTTTATAGTAAATTTTATCTTATTAAATTGACAAGATCGTGTGATTACATGACGAAAAAAATTCTATTAAATTTTAGTGGTAAGAAAAAAGCGTAAAAGTTGGCAGCTATGCCGGTAGCAGAGCTGCTAGATTTTTCTATTCTCTTTTTGGATACCAGTTTTTTAGTACAGACAATTTTGTTTTGTTTGATCGGAGAATTCTGGGATTTAGAAGAACAATATTTTCTCTAAAAATATACTGGTGTTCAAAAAGCCGGAGCCTTGGCAACTCTGCGGTAGTATCCACCAGGCGGCGATACTTTCCGGAGAAAGTCAATTAATAAGTTGGCAATTACCGCGGACATTTTCTCCCATAGACTTTCTCCGGATTGTCAAGTCTGATCTATGATAAGGGAGTCTTGGTAGCGTCTAGCCCCTGTAGCGTCTAGCCCAAAAAACGGATCACTCTGCGCGCATGCGTGCTTGTCTGATACTTTAAAATTTTGTTCTAAGCCATTTCAAAATGAGTGCGTATAGCTCTGTGGTATGTCATTTGTCTGCCGTTCTGTGGTCTTGAGTTCGAATCCCAGCGGTGGAAAGTTTTATTTTTCAGTATTTATTTGAGTTATAAAAAATAATTTGAATTAAAAAAATGTAAAGTTTCCATTTTTCAACATATAAGCGATGGAAAGTTTAAAACAAAATGGAAATAAATATTAAATTTGGTTATAAATGAATTTCGTACATTCTAGAGAATGCTGTACAGCATGTTTCATGCGTCCAGTGATGTTTTTTTCGGTTAATGTACGCGAAGCGTACATACACAAGTTATTGACCGCGGCTTGAATGAATTTCGTGCATTCTAGAGATTGCTGCAAAGCGAGTTTCGTATGTCCAGTGATGTTTTTTTTATGTTAAAAATTGTTTTTTGGATGTTAAAAATTCGCTTTAAAACGCTATAAAATCGTTAAAAATTCTTAAAAATTGAAAACTCCGGAGGAAAAAAAATGTATTTTAGTAAAAGTCTGAAATTGAATTTCTTTAAGAATGTTAAAAAAAAATGAAAATTGTGAAAGAAATTATTTAGTTATATTACGCTAAATGTTTTAAATCAAAATCCTTTTACGAATTTTAAAAAACTGCCGCGGAATGGAATAAAATTAATATCGACCTTTCCACTCTCTCGCAGCAGATCACGGCGCGCATGCGCGCAGAACGATCCGTTTTTTGAAATCGGGACCAAAGTGCAGGGGCTAGACGCTTGTGTACATTAATAAGACCACTAAATTTTAGCTCCCATTTCAAGAAATTGTAATTGAATAATTTACAAACAATTTGTTTTTACAATGCGTTTAAAGAAAAAAAAATTATTTCCAAATCAATGTGTTTGTAAATTTCGGTGGTTATCAATCATTTCAAAATTTTTGTAACAGAATTACTTTCCTCCTGAACTAGCTAACACTGAATTAATTTTAATATGTTACAAAACAATCGGAAGTCAACTTTATTTTAATATAAATATTGTGGAATTTTTTGCCATACGTTATTGGCCGCTTTTATATATTAAAGGAGATGGGAGGATTTTTTTTAAACTTATATACTTTTTAAATATATTCTATAATTTTGCCTTGACCACAGAAGTTATTCTGTCGTATTCACTTATACGATATTTAGCAACTAAGAGTATATTTTCTCTTATTTCTGCATTGTGTGTCTGAAGTATTTAATCAGATGATAAATATCAATTATTTTATTAAGATCATTTTTAAATCATTGATTTTAATGAAACAGACATTTTTTGTAATATTTGATAAAGTATTAAAATCAAATCATAAAACAACTTGTGATGTTTAAAAAGATATTCCAATGGTTAAATAATACATTTTTGAAAAATACATAGAATGTAAAAAAATATTTAAAATTTAGCAAAAGTTCTCTTATCCATAAAAAAAACATTTAGTGAAATACTGATTATTAGACCTACTATAATTCACATACACATTAATTTCATTTGATTAATCTAATTATTTACTCTGTTATATAAATGAAGCACAACTAAATTCTCTAGCTAATGAAACTTATAGTGCTTCTGTAAATAAACACAAAGTGCCTCTTATCACTGTTAAATAGATAATTTCTAAACGGATAATCTTAAAGTTATACTTTAAATTGCAATCATTTCTTAATCGTTTTTGCTAATTATTTTTGAAGCCATGAGTAGTAAAAATATTTATTTTTTGTAAAAGTTATAAAAATAAAATTGTTATTTGGTTCTTTGGTCCTATATTTAGAAAAACATGCTTTATGTTCTGTCACAAAAAATAAATTTCTCATTTTTGTTGACAAAAACTTACCAAGTTAGGATAATTTGAATTTTAAGAATTTTAAGCATCTTCCGTCATTAAAGCATTCTTTGCATTTTTAGTGCTGTAGTTTTTAATATTTAATATAATTTATATATTTTTCATATATACGAAAATGATCACAAAAATTTGATACTTAAATTTTAGCTTAATAAAATTTTAGCAACCTTATTTAATATTGCTAAATACTTTAAAATTATTAAATATTATCTGTACAATTTAATTTAAAATTAATGTCAAAATAATTTTAAAATGTAAAACAAAAAAAAATATATATATAATCAAAAATAAAATAAAATCAGACACAACTTTTTAGTTCATTTATTTAACTTGAGCGTTGAAGAATTGGAATAAGTGGAATAAACTAACATTTCGTTCTTCTAAAAATCATTTTACCGTAATTTCCGGCGTATAATCCGCAGCTCAAAGAGTCGTTTCTCGACCCAGAAATATTATTTTATAAAATGTAACTTAAAAGATCGCTGTAAATATTTAACTACAATTATTGAATAAATTTTCTTGGTCGAAAAGCGATTGTTTGAGCTGCGGATTATACGCCGGAAATTACGGTACTATAGAAAGGTCTGAAAATCGAAAAGGCGACAGTTTGAAATTTTGCCATGTGCAAATGACAGATGCAAAGCGCGCAAATCAGGTTAGAATTCGTCATAAATGACGATTATATAAATCGCCAACAAGATGATTAGGGGTTAACTCATTCACCGCTAGCGTGGTTTTCAGGCGGAATTGGAACTCTGTATAATTAATTCCTCTGTAGCTTGAGGTAAGTAACTCCCTATATTTTCGTAGACGTCCTATTTGGGTAGCTTTTCCGGATGGCACGTTAACTGTGATTATCTCTTGTACCAACAAGATTTAAAAATTTAGAACAGAGCGTACATGTCTAAAAATTTCCAGATATATATTTTTTGAAACCAAAAGAATCTTTAAGTTTCCAAATTGCTATAAACGTCTTCAAACTTCTCGCCAAGGATGGCCATTCGATAACACATTGTTCCTGATCAAGGACAGCGATCATGCTCTCTAAAATCATGGCACATAATTAATAACGTAATGTTGTTAGGTATGGCACGCGGTGCAGTGAAGGGTTAAAGAGATTAGAGGATGAACATATTAACACATTACCGATGAGAAACGCAAAATCTAGTTTTTATATTAAAAAAAAAAAGGATTGATCATCGCCGTGGCTTCTACCTTACATAAAATGCCTTTATATCATGTTGTCCATATATATATTTTTTTAATTCAAAGACATTTTATAATAAATCAGTACATTGAGATATATTTACTGATACATAATATTCAGAAACTTATTAAAGAACCAAATTTATGAAAGGCTTTCAGAAAAGGGTGGAACTTCTACTGTTTTATAACACAGATTTCACAAAAACATACCATCGGTAATGTGTTAAGGGACAATTTGGTGAATTTGAGAAAATTAGCATTAAAGGTTACAGCATGCTCCTTTTTGTTACTTCAGTCAGTCACCCTTTTTCTCCTACTCTTGTGTGTTTTCTACATTACTAATAAAATAATAGGGTGTCATTGGCATAGGTATAACGTTTCCTATCTGGGAGGAAAGTGGGAATTTTTTAATGATTTAACACATTTGAACCATTAACGCATACATCGCGCATTTCAGGAATTTCTTTTCATTCAGAAATTCTGAAACCATACCGGAAATTCTGAAAGACGAAGTTTTACATTATGCAGGACTTCCAGAGGCGACTATTTTTTAATTATTCCTCACACCACTTTATTAAAACAAAAATCTTTGATATCCCTTTTTCATAACATATGTAAGAGAAAGTATAGTTAAAAAAAAAAAAAAAAATATGCCAGACGAGGTAAAGTAAAGATGTTAAGAGAAGTTTAGGAGAAAAGTCAATATAAAATTACCAGTAAAAAATTATATAATAATATATATATATATATATATATATATTTTTTAATTAAAGAGAAAAATTTTAAGGTAAGAATTATAGCTCGGAAGGACTATTCATCAAGAATAGTGGAGTACCTTGGTTTTTTCCGGTTGGATGGACTGCAAGCATCGTAGTCAGGTAGCTCATAAATGAGTTCATTTGGAATGTGATTAATGTCATTGTAGAATTTTTTCGCAAGGTGTTTAATGCGATGTTTGAGTGAAGTCGTTTTCAGATCCTTGAGGATTGTGGAGTTTTTGAGGTATCTAGACCCGTTCCTGATGTAACGGAGCTGTTTGTAATGGGTACTAGAGAGGCTGTTCATACTGGTTTTGCAAGTGAAGCCCCAGATTGGACATGCATATGTGATAACAGAGAGAATGCAAGCATTATATATTAAGAGTTTGTTGTGTATGGAGAGTGAGTGACTGCGAAGAAGGGGGGCGAGGGTGTGCAGTTGCTTCGCAACTTGGAAGCCCATTGAACCTATCACAAGTTCAAGTTCAAGTAAGAGAAATCAGTTAAAGAATTTTTTTTTTATTATGGTACTAATAGAATAAAAAATAACCGTTAGCGTTCATGTAATCACAAGACGTCTGTTATTAACAAAAAGCAAAATTTACAGTTCAGAATTTCTGGAATGATTTCGGAGTTTCTGAATAAAAAAAATCATGAAATGCATGCATATATAAGCTAATGATGGGAATGGGTTAATGGTTGGTTGGTTGGTTGATTTTATGACGGACAGTCATCAACACGAGGGATATAGGCCGTGGGGGGAGTGCCCTCCGTGGGGGTCTTTCTAAGGGATCCTAACCCGTATTTACGGCAAGGTTCGAAGAAAACCACGGAATGGGTTAATGGACACAGCATGTTCACAGCATGTAACGAAAAACTTTTTTTCTTTTTTGTGATAGACTATGTCATGTGAATAGCAAACTCGATAACTATAGCCCCATAAATGTAACAGTTAGAGCTCGATTCTGAGCTCTGTCGGAATAATTTCGATATCACCGATTTTTAATAAATGAAGATAATACGAGAAAAACCACGTTGAAGGTTAAAAAAAATCGATTAAAAAAAATTATGTTGGATACTTTGAAATGTTACAAAACAACTGCTGAAAGAATTTTACAAAAAATCCAGATAGAACAGAAGTTATCGCTAAAAATATCTTGCATAAAAATTTTGTTGTTATCTATAAAGTTAACTTTATTGCCCTTTTTCTAAAACTGTATTTTTTGGCATTTCGCGCACTCTAATTTAAAAGTTAATTATCATAGAACTTTCAAATTTTAAATATTACTAATTTTCATGTATACTTTTTATTCTGAACCTAAAGCTTGATTTTTGTCATAGAAAATTGCAGATTGAAAAATTCAGTCTATAATTTTTGATAAATTTAGTGAATATGATTATAAATGTTATTAATTATGCTAATGAATTTGAATATACTTTTAAATTTAAGTTCAGTGCAAAATATAGCAGTATAAGTGAAAATAAATAAAATATTAATTATCTATCTGCAGTAGAATGTTTCTAATTTTGCACGCAAATGCATATTTTAGTATTCACATTTTTCAAAAGCAATTTTTGTCGTTAACATTTAATTAATAAATATTGCTAAATATAATATTTGAAAGCTTTTTTTTTCAAACCATAAGAATGTATGATAATATAGGAAAAAAAAATGTTGTATTTCATTCATTGGTTTTGAAACTGCGGAGTTCTACGTACTGATTTACTTTGTCATTTTCAGGTTGCTCAACATAATCCTCCCCGTCTTATGTGCAATTGACGCATACTTCTAATGAAACAACACAAAGTCGTGTACTTAACATCTTCATACAATGGGCACTTCTTTATTGGCATAATAAATGGGAGTTCTACATTTAAAATATACCGTAATGTGCTTTTCTATCCGGAAATCTCCATTTTTTTTACAAAATTTTATTTTTAGTTCAAATTAAAAAACAGTGGAAATTAATCTTAATCATACTTTTATTCGTAATCTTTTTTACGCTCTTTTATTTAACTCTTTGTGACTCACCTACTCCAATTTAAAAAATATTTAGTCAGATGTCAGAATACATCATTTAAGCATGTAAAAATTAATAAAAAAAATTTTACATAAAAATAAAATAAAAGGATATTGACTGAAAGCTACTTTTCTCACATCTGCAATAAAGATAAAATGACATGTTTCTCATAAATATTGTCAATTTTTTAATACAATTTTCTCTTGGGTTGAGTTGCACAGTAAACCAACCGTACTGTTCAATGTGCATCAGTCTTTCCGTTGTTTGACGGAAAAACTGACTTCCAAATCAGTCAATAGTTGGGGTAATGTTAGTGGAACGCCCATCCACCACGGCCATGTCGTACCACATTGGATATAAAAAATCAGTTTTTAATTGTCCTTCGGACAAAAATCGCAAAACAGCCACATAAGGATTCGGTTTTAAATTGCGCCTGAGTGTCATCTATTGATACACTTTGGAGCTTTCTTTTTTTATGCCAAACAGTTTCCCTCAGTATATTCACGTCACATTTGAAGTTATTCTGATCAGTGGTTCTCTTTTTACAGTATTTTGAAAGTGGGACTTTAATTATAATCACTCCGTATGTATATGTATGTGTATATACCGGGTGAACCAAAAGTTCGTTAAAACTTTAAATATTCATAAAAAAGAAAGAAATTATAATAAAGAAATGCGGTTTGCAGGAAAGGGATCACAAGGTAGTTTGATTTTTTTTAGCAGCAAAAAAAAAGTTTAAAAATTCACCTGTTGATAGCGCTAACATGCGAGAGATTCAGCAGAATTATGCAAATTAATCCTGCAATAAAAGACCGGGATACACGAGGATTTCTCATTCGCTTTCAGAATGTTATCATTACCCGATCAATCGTTGTTGGTGAAGTTGTTCTATTTGAACGGAGAGTCAGCAACTGTTGCGTTGCGAAAATTTCGCATGGCGAAAGGACAGAAGACGAAGAATGTGGTCCGGAGGTCATTTTGAACAATTGTTATTGCAAGAATAAATGGATGGGGCGTACTGTTGTCCTGTTCATTGTGTTTCGGCTCGTCAGCGCCCTCTACCAGTGACATTTTTAACTAAAAATATTTTTGCAGCTAAAAAAAAATCCGACTACCTTGTGAGCCCTTTCTTGCAAACTTTTTTATCATAATTTCTTCCTTTTTTATGAATTTTTAAAGTTTTGACGAACTTTTGATTAATCCGGTATATATATATTTGAATGCTTTTTTTTAAATCATAGGAATGTATGATAATATAGAAAAAAAATGTTGTATTTCATTCATTGGTTTTAAAACTCCGGAGTTTTACGTACTGGTAAATTACGTACTGGTTGACATTTTCAGGCTGCTCAACATAATCCTCCTTTTCTTATGTGCAATTGAAACATACTTCTTCTAATGAAACAACACAAAGTCGCGTACTTAACATCTTCATTCACTGGACACTCCTTTATTGGCATAATAAGTCGGAGTTCTACATTTAAAATAGATCATAATATGCTTTTCTATCCGGAAATCTCCATTTATTATTTTATTATTATTATTATTTTTAGTTAGAATTAAAATAGAGCGGAAATTAATCTTAACCCATTAAAGCCTATCGGTACCATATGGTACCGGGATAGCTGCCCTCCATTTTGTTGTTTGTACACCAGTATATTTTAAGAGAAATATTTTCTTTATCTGATGACAGAAACTCCGTAATAAAAGGAGACTAAAGTTGCTATTTTGAAAAATTGGTGTGAAATGCAATTTTTGAATTTTAACGATAAAAATAATTCCGGCTTTAATGGGTTAATCATACTTTTATTCGTAATTTGGTTTACACTCTTTTATTTAACACTTTGAGACTCACCAACTCCGATTTGAAAAAATATTTAGTCATATGTCAGAGCACATCATTTAAGCAGGTAAAAATTAATGAAAAATTTTAGTACATAAAAATAGAATAATATTGACTGAAAGGTACTTTTCTCACATCTGCAATAAACAGAAAATTACATATTTCTCATAAATATTATCAATTTTTTAATACAATTATCTTTTGGCATGAGTTGCACAGTAAACCAACCGTACTGTTCAATGTGCATCAGTGTTTCGGTTGTTTGACGGAAAAAATGACTTCCAAATCAGTCAACAGTTGTGGTACTGTTAGTGGGACGCCCATTCACCACGGCAAGGTCGTACCACATTGGATATAAAAAACCAGTTTTTAATTGTCCTTCGGACAAAAATCGCAATAGCGACACATAAGGGTTCGGTTTTAAATTGCGCCTGAGTGTCATCTATTGATTCACTTTGGAGCTTTCTTTTCTTATGCCAAACAGTTTCCCATCTTCTTTCAGTATATTCACGTCACATTTTAAGTATTTCTGATCAGTATTTCCTTTTTACAGCATTTTGAATGTGGGACTTTAATTATAATTACCCTGTATGTATACAGGGTGTCCACGTATAACCTGATCGACCGTTATTTTCGCAACCGTTGGTCGTAGATGCATACTTCCAATTACAAAAATGGTTTAAATAAGGTAAAGAATTACTTTCAAAGCGCCTTAGAATAACCACTGGAATCGAACATACATTCATTTAAAACATTGGAAGGTGGTATTTCAATGGTGCAATGTAACAGAATATTTTTGACTGGCCCTTTAAATAAACTATAAGAGCTAAACACTTCATTTTCATTAGGGATCATGTTGTAATAATCGACAATAAAATACAAAAATTTCAGGGAAATCCGAGTATCATGAGCGTTGCAGCACGGATGGACTGCCAGACAACAGAAAGCCAGACGGCAGACGGCCAGACAAACGGAATTCCTAAACACTTTTCAACTAGGTTGGAAAATGTTAAAAATGGTGAGTTTTCTGGCTTTCTTCGGATAATTCGTGTTTCATATTTTTAGGCCGCTCGTCAGGAAAAAAGTAAAAGCATCATTCGCATTTATTTTTATACGCAATAATTATTTATTTTTAATTGTAGTATATGGTTGAAATGAAGGGTCTCGAAAAAATATTTGTCTAACTTGAGGAAGAATTCATATAAAAATATTTCGACACATAATAAGAGTATTAAATGTCATATTAGTTTTCCTTTTTATTTTTTATAAATGAATATTTTTATAATTATCCAATATATTGTAATGAAAGGTGTTATAAATAAATTGTTTTGCTCAAAGAAACGCAATTAGCTTCGTCCTGAGTGAATTTTTCTCTCCTTAGGAGCGCTCGTAATTATATAGGGTGTCCACGTATAACCTGACCGATCTTTATTTTCGCAACCGTTGGTCCTAGATGCATACTTCCAATTACAAAAATGGTTTAAATAAGGTAAAGAATTATTTTTAAAGCGATTTGGGTCAAGAAAAACAGTTATTAAAAAATTACGAAATTTAAATTTTTATACGGTCCCCCGATCCTATTAGTGATATTTAATAAAAATTACTGTGACCAAGTAAGACAAAAAGAGTCCCATGCATCTAACATTAAAATTGACCGAGTAATAGCTGTTTCAAGTTGGAGTATATTTTTTGCTGCGAAATAGGGGTCATTCACAAATGTAGTAGAAATATAAATAATCGTCAGATATGTGAAAAAAAAATAGTTGAGAGCAAAATTAACATTGTAATCTAATATAAATGTAAAATCTATAATAATTCTAACATATTAATCCAAAATATACCATTTGTACTGAACATATAAAAGGATAAAAATAACAGAATTTTTGTTAAATAAAAGGATGAAAACTAGAGCCTCAATTCTTTATAAAATGATACAGATTTTAAAATACTGTTAGATTACACTTTCTTTCAAATTTTGGGTTGTGCCATGTTTTTAAAATTTTTGAAAATTGATTTTTATGTATTTTTTAGCGCGGAATCCGAAAATGACCTTCATTTTAAACCATCACGTCAGGATTTTTCTCAAATCGCAAATTTCAAAGATATAAAGCTCAAAGTTAAAATTCATCCCCTCTCCCCTCCCAACCTCATAAGACCCCTGAGCTGTTTAGCTGTAAAAAACCCAGTATAAGCCAAAAATTTGAATAAATTATTGAATTAAATAAAATTAAACTGAAAAAAAAATCTTACATCTAATTTATAGTATCAGATTTTTCACTATTTTTTAACCTTGAAATTTACGATTATCGAAACATCCTGACATGATGGTTAAAAGTGAAGGTAATTTCTTTATTCAGCGTTAAAAAATACATAAAACGTAATTATAAAAGTTAAAAAACACAATCATCGCAGGTTTATGTTATCTAATCTGAAATTCTTTCTTAAACTTGTTGACGGTGATCTATCCAATTTCTTTTGTGTTATCCTCTAATATAAGTATGTATAAGATGGCAAGCGTCTAAAATTATAATAATATTACATTGTTATCAGATTTAAGTCAGTATGTAAAATTTAACTTCGATCAGACACTTGAAAATGAGTTAAAGATCGAGTACAAATTTTAAACTGGAAAGACGATCGTTGCAAGTTAAATAAAAGCTTATGAAAATAAAATAATTTTTGTTAAAAGAAATCATAGCCTCAAATCCTTTCAAAATAAAACATATGTTAAAATACAAATATTTCAACTAATCTGAAACTTAATTAATAAAAGTTAACTCAATCGTAATATTTGTACGATTTCTTTCAAAGCGCAGATACATTGAAATAACTTTAAGTACATTATATACGACCCCTGAAAGCAAGGCCGAAATCATCTATTTTGAGATGCAAAAAAGTGGTATAAGTCATGCATTTCAAAGTTTCATAACTCGGTCAATTTTAATGTTAGATGAATGGGACTTTTTTTGTCTTACTTGTTAGTGTCACAGTAAATTTTTACTAAATATCACTAATAGGACCGGGAGACCATATAAAAATTTAAACTTCGTAATTTTTTAATAACTGTTTTTCTTGACCCAAATCACTTTGAAAGTAATTCTTTACCTTATTTAAACCATTTTTGTAATTGGAGATATGCATCTAGGACCAACGGTTGCAAAAATTAAGGTCGGTCAGGTTATACGTGGACACCCTGTATATAAGTATATATATATATATATATATATATGTATGTATGTATGTATGTATGTATGTATGTATGTATGTATGTATATCACTGGCCCGGCTAATATAAATTTCCCAAAAAATTGTAAAGAATACGAATTTACCATTGTAAAAAATGTATTTGGGATGTATACAGCATTTTTAATTATGCAAAATTTACGAAGTTTATTTTTGTAATAATGATGCAAAGCTGCTCAAATGATAGATAACACTTTAGCATGAATAATTAACCCAGTATCGCCATCTGTAGCGAATTTTGTGAACAATTTATATTAACTTCTGTGTTGGGCGATAGCAGGCATAAACAAAATCTTTGACTGTATTTCTTGATAAAAGAGTATCTTAAATTAGTTAAATTATTTTATCTTTATTTTCAAAATCGTTAAAAAGTGATGGAGCGCATGTTAACCGGGATTCCTTCAAAAATTCTCCATCGCAGAAATTGCACTGGAAATGAATTCCTTTTGTTCTGCATAACATTTTGGGGAAAGAGGTTTGTGATTTGTTTCATAATGCTGTTTTACTGCAGACCACTGTCCCAGAACATAAAACGCACACTTTATTAACCATCCTATATTTCTCAGTCCACCACGTTTGAAATTCTGTACTATCTTGCATTTTCTACTTTTTAGCCAAATTGGTTATGTTGAATAAATATTACTTAAACGGTGCAATCTAATCAGTCTTAGTTTACCATCGTCTATTATAGGAAGTTAGTTTAACAATAAAAAATATCATGCATAATAGAGTTGATGAAAGCATTACTAGAATAAAAGCAAATCAGAACAATGATAAAATGACTAACCACTAAATTTACTCAAATTTATATATAGCAGAAATGAGTCGGCAACCAATCGTCTGCTGGATTAATTACCCTTCTCCCCGCTCCATGAAGCCGATACATAAATGGACAAAAATATTTCTCCTTATTCAATATTCAACATATTAGTATTATCATTTACTATTATTTTTGCATCTTTAATGAATTAAATAATTAAAAATGATTAGACTAAATTATCTCTAAGGCAGGAAAAATCTAATAGCTTTTTTTTGGTACTTATTTATCGGAAATATCTTTAAATTACTTACAAATCTACAAATCCCATTTTTTCATGTTCTTTCACTATCGGCAGACAACATACTTTTGAAATTATAGTGTTCATTTATTTTTTAAACTGTTTAAACAACTAATGTATTATTATTATTTTTTAAACTTATCTGAAAAAAGGGCAGTATTATTAGTTTTATTAATACTTTTGTCATTTTAATTGATTAAAAATTAATTAACAAATTAAAGCAACAGTTAAATAAACCCTCATATGCAGATCAACATGTATAAATGGTGCAGAAATTTCAGAAACAATAAAGCAAAAAAAAAAGAGAAAATTATTTGCTATATTTATCTCTCTTCGAATGCGATCATCAGCGCCGGAAGTTCAAAAGCAAGGAAGAAGGGGGAGAGGGGGGGAGGGTCAGAGATCAGATGTTCTGAGCGGATAATTCAATGATATGACAAGTACACATGTACTTATTATAACAAACAAAAGCTATTTTCAGTCAAACTCGTATATTAATGGAAGAAAAATAATGAGGTTCAAAATTTTCGGGAGTTCGACTGAATTTTGATTTAGAATTTAAATCGACGGCGTGCCAAAATTATTTATTCGCGTGCCATACGTTCGCCGACCCTGCACTAGACTATAAAACTGTAACAACGAAAAAATAAAGACAGTAAAAAAAATATATATATATTTAAATATTTAATTGTGAAGGTAGTTTATAAATTCTGAATAGATATATAGTTTAAATAACACTTTTTTTTTTCTCTCTAGTCTTGCCATATCTTTAAAATGACGCAGACCGAAAATTATATATTTTTAATAAATTCAGTATTTCGCCCCAAAAGCATATTATCATAATAACATCATGTAAGCAGGCCTTAGTTTTAGCTTTTGATCAAGTTTAACCCTTCTTTGCTTGAGTTTTTTTTTTTTTTTTACAGTTGTGTTTTTTTATACATGTATTAAATATTAGACACCAGAAATTTTAAGATAAATTTTTAACTTTGTTCAGCAACATAGTTCACGGGGAAATTTACTGCATTAATATTTCTATATAAATGTAGTGGTGGCGAAGAAGTTGATTTATTTATTAAAAGTTAAACAGTGACGGAAATTTACATCACTATGCAATTAAGGGTTAAATCAAAGCGGAATTTTTTTTAATATTCGGGCCCAATCCAAATTCATGTATTGTAACGGAAATTTTTGGAACTACATGTACTGAAGAAATGAAATTAGAGATAAGTAATGAAGTAATGAAATTAGAGATAAGTAATGAAGTAATGAAATTAGAGATTTTTAAGATAAATTTTAAATGCTTATAAAAAAGGGGTTTTAAAAAAAATATTTTTAGTTCTATTTATACTATAATATGTTACCATTTGAAAATGTTATAGACAGAATGTTGTAGCTATTTAGAACGGAGAATATTATAGGCCAAATTTACAAAATTTTCATAATGCTGCAATCTAAAATTTTTCTTTCACGCTCTTCTTATTTTTATAATTTAAAATCCTAGTTTTTTCTCTGAACTTTTTTTCAATGCTGAGAACATTTTAACGAGCTGTTTGCTTTTCTTGTGAGTCTCTCTACAATGTAGTATTTAAATCTTGAACAGCAACTGATATGTTAGTCTAAATAAAGATGTCATTATACTAACAACTAAAAAATTGTAAAACTTGTGTTTCGATTTTCAAAATTTTATCGTAAAAAATGAAAAAAAAAAGTGTTATACATTCATAAGAAACCAAAATCCTTCACTAACATATTAAATAGTAATAAAAATTGAAAATTGCATCTATTATTGTTTCAAAATGTATCTAATTTTTTTCCCCAAACAAACAGTGAAAAACATGAATACAGGTCTATAGGTCTATGAATGCAAAATATATTTTCACTAAAAATATAGTAATTACATTTTTAGATAAACTAGTTAATTATGAACAATGACCAAAAATAGTTTATCTTTAATGGCTTTGAGTATACTTTGTAAGTATATCAGAATTTAAAAATACGCGTTTTTGATCTCGTAATAATATATATGTGGCGTTTTGACGAAGATGAGACACCACGAGATGCAATACTCCACGAGAAAATGGTAGTTGGTTAAAGATGTACAAAGTTGCAGTAGATATCAACAATCACGGCGAAGAGGTGTGGCAACGAAAAGAGTCCACAACAGCTTCTTCCATAAAGACCAGCCAATTCTTTTATTTAGAATAAGAGCGATGCCGTAACAATTCCCGCGGGTATAAACTTATCGCTCTCAGGCTCCACGATGGATCACTACATTGTTTTAAAGATGTTAAAGAACAGTGTGAAAATTCTACGAGACGACAGTACCAGATACATATTTGTTTATACTTCCAAACACGTCAAAAATCCTCCCCTCCGAAGGATGCCAGCGAGTTTTGTTCACTGAGCGTAGACATACAGAAAAACGACGTCACGTGCTCACAAACCAATGAGTGAGAGGCGACCTCCAGCCCAGCGAATGAGGCGAGAGGGAGAAGCTAAAATAGGAAAGAGTTCCTTCCCTGGCCACGTATCAATTTTGAAGTGAAAATTACCCAGAGCGCGAAAATCACAGCATGGAATAATAATAATAAAAAGAAAATGGCTTTTTTAAAACATTCGAAATGAGAAAGCGTCTCGGAATTTTATAGATTGGGGAGCTGATAAAAGTTACGAATGAACTTAAAATTTTAGATTAAGATTTGGAATAAGATAACTATTAATATACGGGTATTTACTTTTAAAAGGACATTAAATAGGAATAAATATTATTAAGAATTAAGGAAATACTGACTATGTCAGAAGTTAGATTAATTTAAAGGACTAATGCGAAATAAATGTGAAGGATTTGCGAAGAAAATAGTTTTTTTATATAACATATATATATATATATATATATAATACTTATAATCTCAATGTGATTCCAGAAGTAATACTTTGAACCTGTACATAATACCTAATCTTATTGTTATTTTTCTGTTAATTTTACTTTATATGTATGCAGAACGTGATAATAATTACTGATCAACATTCTTGCCGTAGCATAACATATGGAAGAGGAGTTTTATTTTTTTGCGTTAAAACTTTAACGTGTCTATTATATTATGTTTACTCTGAAAAACATTTAATCTTTTTACAGAGCAGTAAATAAAACTTTCTTTTAAAAGTACTTTTAAAGCTTCATGTTGAATAAAAAATTAAAATGTACCCCATTTCCTCATTCCCATCTCTTACAAGATTCTGCCTTAAATTCACCCGAAAGGTTTTTAAGATTAAAGAATTTTTGTGTTTAATTGTTTCAGCTTTTCGAAATATATCCATTGTAAAAACTTTAAAAAAGGCCAGCAACAAAAAATTAGCATTATTCTTTTCCCGTTCTATTAAAAAAAAAAAAAAAAAAAAAAAAAAAAAAAACATGTTACACATCCCTTTATACTTGTAATCTTAAGGTGTTTAGCAAAAATAGTAGATTTTTTTTTTTCCTTACAAGTTTCATTTTAAGGATATTAAAGTAACGAAATTAATTTACTACCCTCAAAAATAAAGAAACATTTTTCTTTGTATATTAAATATATTACAAATTATTTTTAATAAAAACTTACAACGAGCTCTTTAAATAAATAATTAAAAGTACAATTCACTTTGACATAAAGTAAACATAAATCTTTACAAATAAATAAAACTAACTTAAATTAATTTGTCACAAGCTAGAGATTACTGTAACTTAAATAATCAATTTCCGGTTACTATAAACTCCGCAATTTTCTACGTTATTAAAAGACATTTTTTTTAACATTAAGTAAACCGATAACAAAACAGGTCATCTGACCTGTACCAAATGAAACTATTTCGATTTGAAACAGATATTTCTTCATAAAATAAATAAAATATATATCACACAGAGACAATTTAAAAACGAATAGGTTAAGTAATTTTAACATTTAATACATTATAAATTACTTATAATAAGAACTTACAAGGAGCTCATTAAATAATTCATTAAAAGTACAATTCACTTTAATATAAAGTGGAACATAAATCCTCACAAAGAAATAAAACTAACTTAAATTAATTTTTAACAAGCTTATTAATTTAGCTTATAAATTAACAAGCTTATAAATTAATTTTTCAATAGATAACTGTAACTTTTAGTTTCATAATCAATTTTCGGTTACTATAAACTCCGCAATTTTCCACATTATTAAAAGACAACATTTTGTTTAACATTAAGTAAACCAATAACAACCACTGGTCATTTGACCTGTACCAAATGAAAATATTTCGAAGAAAATAATCTGGTTTGTAGTATTGTAACAAGAATTGAATATAATTCCCGTTACCAGCAAACATCGCGTTAAACTTCCGTGCAAAGTAGGTTAATTTAACCGAGGTTAAACACGTTCCAAACCAGATTTTTTTTTAAGAAATGCAATCAGGTAGGTTCAACATAAGAACTTGAAACAAAATATATGCTATTTTTTCAGATATATTTTCTGGTTAATTACGTCTTTAACCTGGATTAAATTAACTCGCATTGTACGGAAGTTCAATTGAATGTTGGCAGGTGTGCCGTTATAGTGATACAGGGTTCGGCAGAAAAATGTATACACATTTTGAAAGTTTATAACTCCAGTTTTTATTCACATATAATAAATATTAAAATTGAAAATAATCTACATAAAATGTATAACATTTCCCCCTGCCGCAGCTGTTCAAAATTATTACCATTCTGGTTAATACACTGCTTATAACGGTGGGCTATTGATTCACAAACTTCAACAAATATTTCATTTGGTGTTTTGGCGCATTCTTGCTCAATTGTGGTTCCAGAAGGTTGTATATGAACATCCATTCGTTTCAAACTTATCTTTTATCCGATGATTTATAACTCGCTTAGGTGGAGCTGCCTCAAACTACCTGCGATATTATTTTTGTACTTCTGCTACATTTTCAATCTTACGACAATATTTTAAAATAAAATTTCTTTTTTCAAAAGTTAATCTTGATCCACTCATTATTTCCAATTAATTATATACTTTGAAAAGAAAGGAAAATTTAAATTTATGACCCGTTGAACAGTGTATGTATAAAATATTCTGACACACCAATTAACAATTGTTATTGTTTAATGTTAATGTATTAATCTGTAGCTGGTGTTGTGGGCCATTTAGTCACACGTATATTTCTAATCATTTAGTTTCTTCATCAATCAGGAAGATTAAGAAAAGAAATAAGTGACATACTTGCAGATTGATTCAACTGACAAATACAGTAATGGATAAATACCATTGTTTTTTCTAAAAATAATTTTATTTGTTTTTTATGAGTTAATACTAGTTGCAGACGAAATGGCAGCAAGATGAAAATTTAATAATTTTAAGAAAATAACATTAATAATAAAATGTAGAGAAAAAAATTAAAAGTTAATATAAAGTATTAAGAATAGTAAAAAAATTATAGAGTTAAATCCAATAGCAACAGAAAGTTTTAAAAGTTAAGTTTAAATTGTGTAAAACACTAGTTCAGTACAGGGCAGTGGAGAGATTAAACAAAACAAAGTGGTAAAAATCATAGAATAAATAAAAAAGCACTTTTCAGACATTTTTTTTGTTAGTGTTACAAAGTAACAGTAAATTTATAAGCGTTTTTTTTTTACATAGGTAAAAGAGAAAAAAAATTAGCAAATTGAGGGAGAGTTTTTGCGATTTTTTTAGTCAAGAATTTTTTCTTTCGAAATACCGGTAGCAAAATGTTAAAAAATCTGCAAGGAATGCTCGTCGCGAAGGGTTTAAGAAACATTTTTCAGGTGCGTAACAGAAATTATACATGCAAGAGTAACAAAAAGATGTTTATTTTACGTTGTTAATTCAGCATGTTTGTTTGTTGAACATCTTTGTTGAACATGAAAATGTTTACATCGCAAAAACTGATATTTTATGTTAATACCGGCTTGAGAAAATTTATTAAGAAACTGTAAAAACTACTAGGTATGGGCAGAAAAAGAGGAATTACACAGGCCTCCAAAAGTTAAGGTACAACATGTTTCTCGAAGCTCACCGGACAAAAAATGGCAGTCAGAAAAAACTTCATAGTTTATATGAATGACAATAATAAGCTTTTAAAAAAACGTACGCAAAAATTACAGCTACCACTTTTATTTTATAGAAAAGAATAAGTATTTGTGAATGATAGAAAAACATGCAATTACGAAGCTTTCGTAATTTCGCGTGTAAGTTTTGTTGTATTCGAACTATTGTTGTCAGTTTTGTTCACAATAGCCAGTAGAGTCTAGAAGATGTCGTTTTGCCGATTCAGTAAGGTGGCGGGTGGTAGGATGGATGGAAAGGGGGTTGTCACAGGCCGATACTGCTAGACGGCTCAATGTGCCTCGCAGTGTAGTCCAACGACTCTGGGATCAGTATGAATCCGAAGATTCTGTTCCCAGAAGACATGTAACAGGCCGCACACGTGTTAAAACACCTGCAGAAGACCGGTTTCTAGTTCTTTCGGCCCGAAGGAGAAGACGCACTACTGTGCCGCAACTCATTGCAGACCACTTTGCAGCATCAGGGAGAAGAATATCCGCTACTACGGTTCGAAGACGTCTTCACAATGCAGGTCTCTATGCAAGGCGACCAGTTGTGTGTGTCCCCCTCAACAGACGACAGAGAAGGGCCCGCTTACGTTGGGCAAGATAACATGTTTCCTGGACCAGACAGCAGTGGGCTTCTGTACTCTTCATGGACGAGTCCAGATTCACACTGGAGAGCGATTACGGACGTCTTCTGATCTGGGGAGAACAATGCACTCGATACCATCAATCAAACACTGTCGAAACACACAGGTACAGAAACGGTGGAATCATGGTTTCAGCAGGGATCTCACTCGGAGGCCACACTGAATTGCATGTGTTCCATGGAGGAACTGTGACTGGTGCGACATATCGGGATGAGATCCTTGATTCATATGTGCGCCCATATGCCGGTGGTATTGGCAATGGTTTCATTCTACTGGATGTTAATGCAAGACCACTCCGAGCTGTGGTTGTTGAAGATTATTTTGAGGATCACGGTTTGGAGAGAATTGAATGGCCAGCTCACTCTCCAGACTCGAATCCGATAGAACATCTTTGGGCTATCTTGGAAGACAGGTTGCGGCTTCAAGTTCTCCTCCCAGGTCATTAAATGAGCTGGAACAAGGCTTACTCTAAGTCTGGTCAGCGTTACCTCTTTCGGTGTGCGACAATTTAATTGAGAGCATGGAAAATCGATGCCGCCAATGCATTCAAGTCAGGGGTGGACATATTCCGTATTAGAATCAGTTTTTTAATGTTTCTGTCATATTTTACTGCATAATACTGCGATGTACTGATTTCTGCAAGAATGGAATTTTCCACCATTAGTGCTTTTTTATTGTAATTTCATTTATACGTTTAATTTAAATAAATTTCTATGTCGCAATTAATAAAAAACAGTTTGGCGCACATTTCCTCCAAATTTGTTGTTTCTGTATTCATTCATTTGCAAATTAGACGCAAAAAACCGGTTGTACCTTAACTTTTGGAAGCCAGTGTATGTTAGAAATGTTTCCTTAAATCTCGGAAATCTATTGGTTTCTAAAGTTTTTGAAGATAAAGAATCGTGAATAACTCAGAAGAAATATATTACATATAATGCATTATGTATTGCTCGTTCAATAGACATTTATGTTTTTTATAGTGTATATCGTTTTCCAGGAAGTTTTACTAAAGTTAAAATAGCGATAAAATTTATTCTGTTTTTTCTATTCTTTTTTTTTAAGTCTAGATCTATGTAGTCTAACCTGCGGCCCTCCTATTCATTTTTGTTGTCCCTTGCCCTCCTTACTGGAAAAAAAATGTATTAACACTAGAACCGCGGGAAATTTTACTCAAGTTTCATTAAAAATATTTCACACCAGAATCTTTATTTAGAACTTTTAACTTATTTATTTAGCTTATTTCTGTGTGATACATATTTAACGGATTTTATGAAGAAATTTTTGGTTCAAATCGAGATTTATTCATTTGGTACGGTGACCCCTCATCGCGATTTTAGTGTTAATTTTACATTTGGAAAAACAAACTGACTGCTTTAAGTGTTTCAGTAATACTACTTTAGGTTTTTGTTTTAAGCTTACGTCAGCAGTACCTTACAATCTTCATTTCCCCTACAACGGCCATGTTGAAGCTTCTCTTCAACCGTTATATTTCGTGGCGTGCCTACTTCGATTTTCACCTTTATTCAGTACTGTTACGAAGCAGGTAGGTGGGAAAGGCGAGAAGCAATCCCGCTTCCAGGCGACGGGTATTCGCCTTTGGCATCATATAGGTTTGCGATCGTTCGTGTGCTGCGGAGGATTTTCTGGAAGGTTTCATTTTCCCTATAAAACGGAGCGCAAAGGCAGTTCGAGGTGGTTGTTTTGACGCGAGAGATTGTTCGAAAAACAGTACGACGACACATTGTTGTTGTCGTTGTTGCGAGAGTGGTACCTAAAGTGGCGGAACTTGAGAAATGGCCTGTTGAACATGAGAAGCGAGAATTTCAGTCAAACTGTCAGGAAAGTTATTTTTTTTTTGTTGTTGTTGAACATAATGGAAAACCATAATGTGTTACCTGGTCTCAAGTCTTAGGTATTTTGAAGGAGTATAACGTGAGCAGACACAGTACCAGCTTGAACTGTTCTGCAACACCATGGGTATTTAAGTGAGTGAAGTAACCTGCGACCTTCAAATGGAAACTTTGATCTCCATGCAAACAAATTCTACCAGAGTAAAATGTGTGATGTCACTGAAAATTTATAGAAACTGATTTCTGAAGAACGTTTTCTTAAACTGCTTAATTTCTCTCTGTAAATGTTATCGCTGTTTCACAGTACATATGTGTGCGAAAGTGTTTTTCTGCAAACAAATTAAATCAAAAACCAGAAATCGAATTGAAAGTGGTTCACTGTAATCGATTCTGAGATTTTGCCTTACTGAACTTACAGTGGGCACAGATAAACTTGTATCATGAAAGAAGTGCCAATCATCACATTGATTTTTCTACTGTAATGAAGTAGTATATTAAACTTTTTTTAGTATAAATTTTAATAACAGTTTTCGAATAAAATATAGAATTTGTTTTCTTTCTGAAATGTCTCTGGCCCTCGCATTCCTATCCTAAAGTTTGAATTGGCCCTTGGGTAACTAAAATTTGGACCACACTGGTCTAGATAAAAACAATTTTGCTCTCATTTTAGAGAAAAGGTTCTGCCTTTCTTTATATATTTTCATATTAGCTGTTTTTAAATATTGTAAAAAATACTGCAGAAAATACTTTATCCAAGAAAAAGAAGGAAAAAAATGTTTCAACCAAAGTCAAGTTAATTATATTTAAAATTGCATAAAAAATATATTTTGTAACTTTTTAGAAAATTAAAACAAAATTTCTTAATAAAATATTTTGAAGAATTATAAAATTGTTTATTTTTTTAAATAAAAAATATAATATCACTCATAATACTGTTATTATATCTTGAAATATATATATATATATATATATATATATATGTATATGTATATGTTATATAAAAATTTTATTTCGCATTATTCCTTTAAATTAATCTAAATTCTGACATAGTCATTATTTCCATAATTCTTAATAATATTTATTCCTATTTAATGTCCTTTTAAAAGTAACAACACGTATATTAATAATTATCTTATTACAAATCTTAATCTAAAACTTTAAGTTCATTCGTAACTTTTATCAACTCTCCGATCTATGAAATTCTGAGAAACTCTTGTTGTCATTTCGAATGTTTTAAAAGCCTTTTTTTATTACATGCTTCGCTTCGCGCGCTGGGTATTTTTCACGTCAAAATGAATGCGCAGCTGGGTTAGGGATTATTTCTTGTTAAATCTTCTTCATCGCACCTCATTCACTTAGTTTAATTTCGTCTTTCACTCATTGGTTCGTGCATGCGTTACGTCGTTTCAGTATATGCGCAGTTAACAAAACTCGCTTGCAAGATTTTGGAGAACAGATTTTTGTCGTGTTTTGAAGTGCTAACCAAATTGTTATCTGGTGTTCGAATGACTTAGAATTTCACAACAGCCACTTAAGATCTATTAAATGATGTAGTGAGTTATCATCAAGCCTGAGGGCTTGTTTATGTCTGTAGCCTGTGTGAACTGTTCCAGCATTTTTCCTGTTTGTTGAATAAATGATTTTTCTGTGGAACTTGTTGACTATTATTGGAGATATTCCAATTGGGTTCCTTTTTGCCTTCATTTCGTGCCATGACTTTCGAGTTACTAACTGCAATCGTTCACCATCTTTAACCAGCTGCAAGTTTCTCGTGAAATATTAAATCATCTTCGTAAAAAGTTTACAGTTATATATATATATATATATATATATATATATATATATATATAAAGGGAAATAATGAATATGTCGGAATTTGAAATAATTTAAAGGAATATCGCGAAGTAAAATTTTTATATAACATATATATGCACATAATTCAAGTATATTTAATGATAATTGTTGCGCTACAGGCGAAAACCAGCTCATATGATATGCAAAAAGAATATAATTCATCAAAATATAAAATTTGATAGTGCGTGTGGTTAGGGCGGGAGGGGAGATAGTTATGTTTGCCTCTCTACTGATGGGAAACTGACAGTCTTTTGCCTGTGTAGTTTTCATATTTTACTGTTTTAAATGTTTAAAGTTAATTGTTAACCCCTTGAAGGGCACCGGTATATTATATATACCACTTAATTTTAATCCCAAATTGCCACAATGACACCAGAATTTTATAATAAAATTTTGAATTCATAAAATACTTGAGGGAAAGCTTTTACTTATTTTAAATTAAATTCGTTCGTGAATCCTGGTGTCAATCAATCATTTCAATATTTTAGCTACAAAAGTACTTTGCCCCCGAAGGGGTTAAAAAAAATAATAATATACACCTTCTTTCGAAATGTTTAAAATTTTCATATTTTGATGAATTATATATATATATATATATATATATATATATATAGATAGATAGATAGATAGATAGATAGATAGATAGATAGATATTTCAAAAAATATTTATTGCTATTTAATAAATAGTATTAAATTTTGCGTATAAAAATAAATGCGAACGATGCTTTTTTTTTTCTTCTAACGAGGTGTCTAAAAATATAATACACGAATCTGTCGAAAAAATCGCAGAAATGTGATCATTTTGTGTATTTTTAATTGATTAGTAGGGATATATTTATTTGCAACTTAACTTTCGTATGTATAAAGAAAATATTTTGCATTGATTTATATTGGTAAAAATGGAATATTTTTCGCCCGGTTTCAATTGTGATAATAAACATTTTAATGTTATTAAAAAGCTGATACATTAAAATCTAGCAAAAATATAAAAATCACTTTTCAAAATGCGCGATGCTGATCATTTCTTTACTTTTAACAGAACTCCATATGCTGCCTTTACAGATGTAATTAAGCATATCAGATGTCATTCTTTCGAGTACTTTTAAGGGAAACGGATTTTATTTTAATTCTTTTGTGATTGAAAAAAGAGTGAAAATCCTTTGTGAACAAATTACAATAGATTCATCAATTTTTCCACCTTCTGAATTCTAGGAACACTTCTTTTGCGCATACTTTCAGAGAAGAAAGGCAAGAGCTTCTATATGTCTGACTGGGTTTTTAATTATTAAAGGGATTAAATTGCGTATATTCAAACTTACGTCGAATGTCGTATAACACAAATCTGGAATATTATTTTATGTGTTTTCAGAGGCTTCTAATTAAAAATCACCTTATTTTTTTATACTAATTTTGGTATGAATTGGACTGAAAAATAGTTAAAGTGAAAATGATGAAATTTTTTGTTAGATTATTTTAGCGCAAGCTGTAGAAGATATTCGCACATACAGGGAACGTACAGTTCTATCACTTTTTGTGAATAGTATTTTTCACCTTATTTAATCTCAGAAAATAATACACATTCTATGATTAATCGCAGAAAGATTTTCAAATTGAATTAAATTATTAAGCACTGATTTCTAATCTGAAAAAGTGCGGTTTTCCGCTCATTGGGAATACTAAGGAGTGTACGTATTTTGTATATATGAATAAAAATTACGACAGATCGGGAAAATAAGTTTTCTGAAATTGAATTTCAGAGTATGAATTTGACATTTTTGATCTATATATACATACATATATATATAACTATCATATATATATATATATATATATATATATATATATATATATATATATATATATATATTAGAAATTTATGTTTTAGAACTTTTAAATATATATTTCAAATACTTAACCATTTCCATTGCTTAAATATTGAAATTAATGATTGACACCGGAATTTGAAAACGAACTTTCTTCTAAATATAAGAAAGCTATATTTCACGCAACTAATAAACCGTATTTTTTTAAACAAAAATTCTGGTATCATTGAGGGTTTTGGGAATTAAAATTAAGTGGTTTCATAAACATACTTAATTTTAATTATTTTAGAATAGAAAAAGAACGCTTTATATAACAACAATAATTTTGCTATTAGATCAGAGGTAGATTACTTTTCGGAATTTCTGGTGACAAACGACCTCTCTTTGGATGTGCGGATAATTATAAATGGGTATAGCGCTAAATATATTTTAATAAAGAAATGTTTCGCAAAAAAAAATACGTTGTTTCTAAACAAATAAACTTGTGTATTAGTACAAAAACTGTTGTGTTCTTACTTTTGCCCACACTTACTATCACCGTAGCTATTTCTTTCACATTTAACGTGAATATTTCATGGGGCTTGAATCATATGTTTTTTTTTTAATCTAAAACTTGTAATTTTACATTATTTATTTAATGGTTTAATTAAACGCTTCTAATTATTTTAATGTATTTTTAATAAAAATAAATTTTTATTATTGTCTGATACAGACAGTTCAATTTCTTGACTAGCATACACGGATTCGTAGGTACAAGGTTGGCAACATTTCATCTTTTTAGATACTACCTTTTCTTTCATTTTTCCGGGTTGATGATTTCAGTTTTTTTTTTCTAGATATGTCGTCAATATTATAAATATTTTAAACATCTACGACATTTGAAATAAAGATGGTATTGGAGCAACACGTACATCAGTGGCGAATCCTTCTAGTCAGTTTGGGCATGCTTTTTCCGCCAGTTTTTTCACTATAGTTGAAATTGTTTCTTTTAATCGTAAATTCTCCTTAGAGTCTTTGAGAAAAATGCTATAAATTACTGACGGTAAATAACATACCCAGATGGAATCGAAGAATTCGTCCCTGGCGTACATTGATCGTCTATCCTGTTCTATCCTGTATCTTGTTCTATTATTGACAGCATTACGTAGCTCCACCTATACTTTTTCTTCTACCTGACTTCTTCGCTGCGAATTGGATCATACATCATCAGGGACAACTGAATTCGAAACAACTTAATTATAATTTATATGATACTACATGATAATAAAAATAATATAATTATTACATTAATATAATAGTAATATTTATATTAGCAATATATCTTCTAAAATATAATTATATATTATAAGAAAAATATAACCTTAACTAAGGTTAGTTTTATAAAAAAAATTAATAAATCAATTTCGAGACATTTTTTCGTTAGTCAGCCGCATGTGAAAAATTACCAAATATTCTGTATAGTTACAACTGATTACGAAGTTAGGATAAACAATGGCGTTAATTAAGCATCAAACCACGCCGACAAAATGTGCCTAATCGCCAAGAAATATTTTATCTGTTAATAGCTTAATAATAATTAAATTATCATTAAACACTGAGAAAACATTTTAGAAATCCTGAATAAATACTGCTTTATTTTATTTGCTGTTGCCATATCTTTAAAAAAAATCAAAAAAGTATTAATCGTTTTTATAAATTTACTAGTTGCCGCTCGTTACTAATAAAGCCATGAATAAAACTCTATCCATAGTTCTATTTTTCTATAAAGCGTATAAAAAGATTTTAAAAAAAAGTTGAAATTTTGATAATTCTATTCTTGAAAATTGTTACGTTAAAATTATAGTTAAACTTAAACTGTTTGCATCATTATGTTAGACTTTTAAATGAATACATTCTTGTTTAACTCTTTGAGGATAAAATAATAATTTTTCTGCAACATTGACTTACACGAGAATTTTCAAAAACTCTTATTTTTAAATAAGAAAATGCAATTTTAAAGAATTTTTAAAAAAAATCTATCTATAAATATAAAATTTTGTTCAAAAATGATGGTACAAATCTTTATTAAAACTAGATCTACCGGAAATTTTACTCAAGTTTTATAAAACTATTTCACACCAGAAATAGTATTTAAAACTACTTAACATATTTATTTAACGTCTTTCTGTGAGTTTTATATTTAATTTATATTAGAAAAATTTCTGGTTCGAGTCGGAATATATTAATTTGGCAACCGTCAAAATGACGGCTCATGGTAGTTCTAGTGTTAAAATTTCGAGGGATAAAATGTATTTATCCACCATTTAATAAGTTAAAACATTTGTTCTACAGGATTTATTATTTATGTTTTCCCTTCGAATCGCTACTAACATATCGAAAATATTGTCTGAATTATCATTACATATATAATTCTTGTATTTCATTAAAAACTTGAAATTTAAAAAAAAAGAGAACTTTTAAAGATAAAAGGTTTTTAAAATGAATTTTTCAGTTGTAGTATTGTAGTTAATGAAAATGGCTTAGAGTGAATTAGACACTATTTATTACAGGAACATTAACACAGAGAAATCGCGATTATCCGTTAGAATGTTGTATATTGAAACGCCCCAAACGATAATGTTAACTATTATGATCACCGGAATTGTCTGATTTAGACAATTCAATTTCTTGACTAGAACAGCCAATATTCGAAGTCGCAAGACTACCAACATTTCATCATTTTACATAATACCCTTTCTTTATAATTTTTCCGGGATAAATATTTAAGATTTTTTTTCTAGACTAAAGAAATATACAAAAAACACCCTTTCGTTTTAATGTCTGTCATCCATGACTCAGTTTCGCTCCTGGAAGATTTTTATTTTCGCTTCCATTCTATTCGAATACTGAGTAGGCATGAAAAAACATGTATCGTAGCAAAAATTCTCAGACATCATCTGCTATGATTCTATGCAATCCACCTTCCCCGTATAATATAAATAACAATTTTTTCACAGAATCAAGGCTATTTAGTATTTATTGATATAAATTATGAAGATAATGTTTGTAGTACCCATGGTGCGTTTTACTCCTACATGATCCTTTCGCTACAATTTGTGTCGCACACCATCAGGGAAAACTTAATTACAGTCTGTGACAAAAGTATAAGACCACAACATATTTTGCTATTTAGGTAATTAAAGAAATATTTCAATCAATATAAAGAATATTTTACGTTAGTACATCAAGTTTTTCGTAAAATGTAGCAACTTACACAAATGAAATTAATTCGGAAAAAATAAAACATCAATATAACTAAAAAGTGTCAAAAAGAACTGTTACAAAATTATAGGACAACCAGTGGGAAAAACAGTTTTCTCAAATGTAGTAAGATGTTGCTCCACCATTTCTCTGAATAACTTCAAACACACGATTTGACATAGAGTTAATTAATTTTTTAAGGAACGATTCGGAAATATTTTCCCATTTATCCATACTGGCCAATTCTAATTCATATGTTGAATGATATTGTTTTTTCTTTTCATACACTTGGCGAGACAAATAACCCCACAAGTTTTCTATCGGGTTTAAAGAGCTTCAACTTTGACAAGGTAAAACATCAATCTTTTCTCTTTTAAGCCATTCTTTTGCCGATTTCGAAGAATGACTGGGAGCATTATCTTGTTGAAACTTCCATTTTGCACCTCCTAAAAGTGGTCCGAAGGGTATCAGTCTTGTAATTAGCATCCGGTGGTAACTGTCCGAGTTCCTTTTTCCTTCAACTCTTTGGAGATCGCATTTTCCTGCATATGAAAATGCGCCGTACACCATAACGAAACCGCCTCCCATCTACAAAATGAAGAACTCCCAAGAGCTTTGCCTTAAATCATGCCAGTAGTAATTATTACCGTCTGGACCATCAAGATTGAAATTTTATTCCCGACTGAAAACAATATATTTCTCCATGCAGAGTTCCAGGACATTACATTCTTTGCCCACTAAAGACGACTTATCTGTGACATTTCAGTATTAGTGGTTTGCTTTTTAATTTGCGACGAATAACACCAGCATTCGAATTCAAACTTCTTCACACGGTTGCATGTGATACCTTTTTAGCTAACTGTTGTGCTATTTTACGAGTCGACTTGTATTTTTGCGTTGCCAGTTTGACAATTTGCCTATTATCACGATCTGATAACTTCTTTGTACGACCAGATCGTTTATGCGTTCCATACAATTCTTTTCTACTTAAAACATTATGAATCACAGTTGTAGAACGATTAAGAATCTTACTTATTTCCATTCAGAATTTCTTTGCCTTTTTACAACCACACTCTTCTCACTTCTATTTCAGACAGCTCACTCCGACAAGACATTTTACTAATAAATTCAAAGAATCAGATACAATTCAGAATTGTATTTTATTCTTGTTTTTAAATTTTACAGATTGTTCAGGTTGCAGTTAAACTCTGAGTTTAAAATAAAATCGTCTGCTTTATTAATAGTATAACAGTGGTCTTATATTTATGAAACAGCGGGTTTGCGTAAAATCGTTTGGCTTGAAACAAAAAATTATTCAAAATTTTTTTCCCTGAGCTAAATAAACATTATAGAGTTATTTCTTTTCATACAACTACTTTTTAATTCAAACTAATATTTTCTTTGTTGAAAAAGGCGAAATTCTGAGTGGTCTTATAATTTTGTAACATAATGTATAAATTATATGATACTATATTATAAGAAATAATATATTATTGTATTATAACAGAATTAATATTTATATTAGTAATATTTCTTGTAGCATATAATTATATATCATAAGAAAATTATAACCTTTATTCGGAATAACTTAAATAAAATTAATAAATTAATTTCGAGGCATTTTTCCGTTATCCATCCGGATGTGAAAATTTACCGAATGTTCTTTAAAGTTACAACTGTTTACGAGTTTAGAAAAATAAATTGGGTTAAGTATTCATCAAACCAGGCCGTCAAAATACGTTTAATCGCTGCGAAATATTTTATCATTTAATAGTTTAATAATAATTAAATTATCCTTAAAACTTGAGAAAAGAATTTAAAAATCCTGAATAAATAATGTTTTTTTTTGTTTGTTTGTTTCATGTTGCCATATCTTAAAAAGAAACAAAGCAAAAATTATTATTATTATTTTATTAATTTACTATCTACAGCTTTTTACTAATAAAGAACTTTATCCGTAGTTCTAATTTTCTATAAAGCGTATAAAAAGATGAAACAAACAGTGAATTTTTAATAATCAGGGCCCATGCCAAAATAATACAATGTAAACATAGCTGCGAACTTTTACGCTTTTCTGTTAGCACTAAAACTATATAGAAAATTTTGCATTATTTAATAAAAAGCGTTCCAGATAAAAAGAGCTGAAATATACTAGTAAGAAAAAAAGCATAAAAGTGCGCAGCTATGAATGTAAAGTACTATATTTTGGGGAAATACTTGAATTGGAGTCATGAAGAAAGGCATGATTTTTACTATAAACATTGATTGTTTATAAAATAATGTTTAAAAAAATTACTTTTATCATTTTATTTGATACAATAATAAATTATTTCAAGCTAGTCGAAACCATTCACAGAAGAGAAATTTATTCTCAAATATATTATTAAACTAGTGTTACTTCATGAAATGTTATGATAAATTCTGGTCTGATGTGTATATGACGCTGCTACAGTGTTCTATTAAGCTTTAGATAATTGCATTGATAAAGTTGTGGAAGAAATTCAGCGTTGTAATTACAATATTTAACAGATTTTCGTATTTTACGATAACGTAATTCGAAGATTTATATTTCAATGCAAAATATTATGACTTTTTGTATAGTGGGAATTGAAAATCTTTATTATTTTTCCTTCTCGGAACTTATTAAAAATTAGATAGATAAATTCCATAAAGTCTTTTAAAGTAAACTTTCTTCACTTTTACATTTAAATTATTTTTACGATTTGAGAGCGAAGTGCATTGTTAGTTTCATAGTTGCCAACATTTCGAGGTTTTTTTCGAGGTTTTTATTCTACTCCAAAAACGTTCCTGAAAACATAATTTTATTATTTTTTTTAATTTATTTCTTGGCTCACTGCGATAGTTATTTGAATTCGGTCATTCATTAAAATTTCTAGTTCAAATTATGTTTGTTTGATTTTAAAAAAAACAAAAACTAAAAAAAAAAAACTTGTAGTTTCCGTTTTTTTGTTTTGGAAGATGCGTAGCTTTAATATGAAAGTAAAACTTTTATAATTACCTTTTTCTATATTTAAATATGCAAAAAATCACTATTAAGCCATTTGAATCATTAGCGTAAGTATGCGTGCATTTCAGGAAATTGGTTTTCATTAAAAATTTTTGAATCATACCAAAAATTCCGAAAGAAGAATATTTACTTTTCGGGATCACGAAACATTTTTAATAAAGCAAAAATTGCTATTCGGGATTTCTGGTATGAATTCTCAATTTCTGAATAAAAAAGTAATTCCTGAAATGCACGCATATGATACAAGCAGTTTTTAAAGGTTTATAATAAATGCTTGTTTGAATATACTAACACCTTCTCGTTTAATTCAAAGAAGATTTCTGAATATGATTAAACGTTCTTTTCCTATAACGAAAAACATTAAGACTGATTAAAAATATAATTGTTAGCGAAACTCCCGAAGGTATATGAATTAACTTTGATCCGCTTATTTTATTTTATTTCATTTTTCTTTATTATATTCTCGAAAACTGATACGTTAAAAATAGTTATAGTTAAACCTAATCTTACTGTATTATAATTTTAGACATTAGAATAAAAACATTCTTATTTAATATTTTGAAGCAAAAGTAGAAGTTTTTCTGTAATATTGACTTGCACGAGGATTTTCGAAAATCCTTATTTAAAAATAAGGGAATGCAATTGCACAGATCTTTTTCTCTGCGTCATAAAATAAAAAATTTGTTATAATTTTGTGGTACAAATCTCGATTAAAATTAGGTGGGATAAAAACTATCCCACCACCATTCACTGAGTTAAATCAATTCTCTTATAGGTGTTATTAGTTATACTTTTTCTTCGAAGTAGGTACAAAGAAAAAAAATCCGAATTAAAGTTACGTATACTATAAATCTTGTATTTCGTTAAAGATTTTATAATAGTAAAAAAAGAAAACTTTAAAAGGTAAAAGGTTTTTTAATGAATTATTCAATTGTAGTATTGTAGTTAATGAAAGAGACTTACAAGGGAATCACTTTTGCTGCAGCTCACACCTGGCATCGAGACCAGGTGTATTTTGTAGCACGATACATAAAAGTTAGAAAACCGATAAAATTTCTCTGTTAAAACCCTATTTTATCTATTTTTTATACTTTTAAGTTTTTGTTATTGGATCTTTAATTGTTAATTTTACGCTAAATGCGAGTTAAGCAGCCAAATATGGTGCTACGAATCCAAACTACCACTCGCACACAGCAGACGATTATGATATTTGTTCAGAGTTGGCTAGAAAAAATCTACCGTAACAAATAAAGCAAATTTTCGCCATCAAAAATGCAATTATAATTTTGTAATTTTTCAAGGTGTATTTTTTAGATTCTTGAAGGAATTTAATTTTTTTTCATTATTTTATACTTATTATTGACCAATCTGTATTTGTAACCGCTTAAAAAAACTTCTATGTTAATAGTCCGATAATTGGTCTCGAAAATAAGTCAGAAAGTTATGCTGCTGCACATTAAAAAAATATGATTTTAACAGAAACATTTCATCGATTCTCAAACTTCGTTATATAGGTCTTTAAAATGATCCACGTCTCCATGCTAGAGCGAGCTGCACTAAAAGAAGTGGTTTCCTTATTAGAGTGTATTGACACTGATTATAGGATATGCTAATATAAGAGTAGAGAAATCGCGATTATCTCTTACAAGGAAGGTCTCCATAAGCGCATACTCAGAATTTTTTTAAAAAATTACAGAATGTTCTTCTCATGAGGATATATGCGACTGTTAAAAATTTCTGCGGAACCTCGATATAACGTCCATAAAAAAATAGGAAAATTTCGTTTATTTGGCGATTTATCACCGGTTGGCGACGGAATGAAATTAACCTTTTCAGAGGCAAAGTACGTATGTTTCTAAAATGTTGAAATCATTGAGTCACACCGGGATTCAACAACAAATTTATTTCCAAATAAGTAAATGATTTTCTTCAAGTATATTATAAAAGTAAAATTTGATTCAAAAATTCCGGTGTCATTGTGGCATTTGGGAAATAAAATTGAGTGGGATATACTATATCCCATCGTCCTTCAAGGGGTTAAAAAATACGCTTTTATGACAATCTTTAAGGAAAAACTTTTTCATACTGAACTTGTTTATGCATGTTTAACGTACATAATAAATAAATTTTTATAACTACAATTTCGTGTACACATTTATATGTGTATATAATGGAATCTAACGATTGTATTTTACGATTTAAAACAGAATTTAAATAGATTAAAATTGTTTCAAGTTCAAAAATAAGCCCGATTCCGAAAACTGTCAATTCAAGACAGTTTTTGTTGCTATGGAAACAACGACTTCTTCGATATAGAAATGCATAATGAATCCGTTTGTCATCGGGCTTTGCCTTTTAAAATACATTTAAAACTTACTTGTACAACCGTTGACTTAAATTAGAAAAATCGTGGAATGGAGGATAAAACAGTAGCAAAATTTCATCCAATAGGTAATAAATAGAAAAAAAACGTGAGTGATTTACTTAATCTGATTTAGAAAATATTTTTAATTAATATTAATGCAAATATACAGAGAGTTGAATATGTTGAACGCAAAATGCAAACGATTCTAAACAAGAGGGTATGGTATCATGATCATGAGCCCTAGAATTAACCCATTTGTATAATTTTTTAAGCTTATGACAATTTTACGCTTTCAAATTTTACAAAAATCTCATAGACAGGTCTCATAACAAGAATTTCTTCAAACTCTTCACTTACTTTATTATGCCTTTCAGATTCATATATTTTTATAATTTTGATTGTTAACTAAAAGTGAAAATAAACATACAGATTCAATAATTCAATAATACGCATAACTTAAATGTCAGCTTCGCTATAACATAAAATAGATATTTGCAGCTTCCAAAACATAGAACATATTTTTTCAGTGGTAAAAATAAATAACTGCAACAACAAGCAGCTTGTATACATTCTACAAAAAATAATAAATATTTCATCGTTTAAATTTAAATTCATTAAATATTGCGCATTCGAATAATCATTTTACAAGCAATTTAAAATGCATTAAAATCGTTTGCGTTTGGCGAAGGAAAAATGTTGCTAGCCAAATCGTGTGTTCTTGCGCCAAATACTCGAAAGTATTTTTTTTTCAGAGTTTTTACTGGGATTCCGCAGCTAAATTTCACTGTTCCTTTATTACATACATGTGTAGCGTCATAAGCATTTTTTTTCCTCAAAATTTTCTGAATATGCGCTATAACCCTTTCAGGGGCAAGCAATTGTGTTCCTGTAACGTCGAATTCACACCGGTATTTACGAAATAATTTAGTTCTAAATAAGGAAAAGCATTTTTTCAAAATTTCTCTTCAAAGTTAAAAAAGTAAAATTTAATTAAAAGTTTCTGGTTTGAATGGGATTAAAATTAGGTGGGATATAATATATCCTACCTCCCTTCAAAGGGTTAAGGAGACCTTCCTTGTTAGAACGTGCAACATTAAAATGTCATCTTCCAGAATTTTACACGAACATATTTTCTTTTGCTGTTACGACCTACCAAATTGTCTGACACAGTCAAGTAAGTTTCTTGAGTAAGGATTCAAGTCCTTCGAACGAACGTTACTTAAAGTTTTATCATTTTTACCTAACGTCTTTCCTATATAATTTTTCTGGGATATTTTATATTTTTCCGGACCGAAAAAGTATACAAAAGACACCCTAATATCTTATTGTCATTCTTGACTCAGTTTTCTCCCGTAAGATTTTATTTTCGTTTAGAATAGATTGTTTTCGAACATTGATTAGGTAAAAAAAAATGTGGATGGCAGGAAAATTTCCCCGATACCACTTGCTATGACTCTAAATATTCCATCTTCCGGAATAATATAAATAATACTTATTTCACAGAATCAAGGCTATTTAGTAATATAAAATGGGTACTACGAAGATATAATTTTTTCAGAATAAAATATATTTTCACAAATTGCAGTTATATATTCTCACGAAGTGCCATAAAGTTCCGATAATTAAAAGTATGCGAAAAAAGCTTTTACTTCCATCCATTTATCTTTAAATGCAAGGTTTCAATTCCATTTTCCTTTCATGTGTTTTACTATGTATCAATACACACATGCATGCATGTGTGTATTGATACACACACACACACACACATATATATATATACATATATATATATATATAATATATATATAAATATATTATATATATATATATATATATATATATATATATATATATATATATTATATATAATATATATATAATATATATATATATAATATATATATATTATATATATATATAATATACTCTAAGTCACAAAATTGCAACTTATATATTTTTCAATTCATTCGTTATTTAATTTTTCTTAGGGAGGGATGATCTTTAAAAGTGCATTTAATAAAACTAAGAATCATATTTTCATTAATATAAAAAGTTTAATTTAAAAATATATACATACATGTTAAGCAAAATATAATTTTTTACATTTTTTTTTTACATGTGTTACGTTATTTTGTTTATTTTTTCTTAAACTAATTAACTTTTTGCAAATCTGATCCTTACAAATATAGAGTAGACCTGTGCATGTCTAACCTGGCGTCAGCAAAACACGAGAAAGTTCTTACAGAAATATTTGCCTAATTTGATTTTCGAATATCTCTGATTAAATAAGGCAGATATTTCTCTGAGAAATTTCTTGTATATGTTGCACAGCCTGTCATACATGATGCAATGGAGCTATGAATAAAGAATAGAAGACATATCGTCGTTACTATGTCAAACTATCGAATATGAAAAGCTACATTTTTCGTTACTTTTAAAAATGGGCTGATTGTCACTTTTAAATTTTATTAGAATTCTTCGCCTAGTAAAAATTCCAATAATATTTTTGTAGAAAATAGGGTGGGCAGTTTGGAATTCTTTTTTATTAATAGATGCTAAATGTATAGCGGAAATTTTGAGAATTTTTTTTTCTTTAACTATTCAAGAAACTTCCATTATTTAATTAAAGCAAAGATTTCTATTTGAAATTTCTGGTATGGATCGAAAATTTCTGAATTAAAAATGAGGCCAAACTGGCAACCCTTCTCTAGATAATATTAAAATTTGTGGTGACAATCGGCCTATTTTTAAAAGAAAAATGCATTTTTTTCACATTCGATAGTTTGACGTGGTAGTGACGATATTGCGTAGTATCTACCAATTAAAACTTTTTTTGTTTGCACTGGATCAACAAGACCTGATTACCTTAATTTCCGGTGTATAACCCGCGTCTCAAATAAATCAGTTTCCGACCAGAAAGTTTATTTAATAAAATATAACCTATTTGTGCATGGAACTTATTTGACCTTTTTTGTTAAATAAAATTTCTGGTTCGTAACAGAATTTTTTTAGCCGCGGCTTATACACCGGAAATTACGGTACCAAAGAGGAAACTTCCAGCAATAAATTTGAAATGAATATTCACATCAAACACCTCTTTTACGTAAAAAGTCTTTGATAAATAAGGCACAATTTTGTATTCGTTTTCAGTGGTGGAAGTTTGTCGCGGCGGTATTATAATATTTTTCAATGACATTGATAGGAGGCTTGTTTATGAAGTCACACAATGGTGTAAACGCATGGTCTGACTACCGCCGGGACAGTATTGCACAAGTAAAAACAAATATGTAATTTGCCTTACTTATATCAAAAATTCTGCGTAGATAAATCCTTTAAATTAGGAGAAAATGTATATTAAAATTTACTGGTGGAATTTTGCTTCGACAGCAATCAGTCCCAGCGGAATCGTTTAGAGTTGAAGCTTCACCATATTGACGATATTTCAATCCCTCTTTAGTCATAGTTAGTTCCATGCATAGGTAGTTCCATGCCAATAAAGGCCCATGCGTGTTTGTACAATATAAGTCTTGTTTTACTTGTGGACCAAGCTAATGTAATGAATAACACAAAAGTAGTCGAAGTGATGTCACTATTCTGCTAAATATTATAAATTTTGTTTCACAAAAAATGAAAGGCGTTAATGGAAAAAATTTCTTTTTTATTATGAATAGATACTCAAAATTAAAAGTAAAATATTAATATTAACAGCAAAATATATTGTATTTTATCAGTTAAAGCGGGCTTTTTATCTGAAGTAACGAGCTGCGTAAAACACGTGAATTGCATTTTGTGTATCAGAAACAATAGATTACAACTCGAATCGCAAAAATCCCGAAAACAACATAATAAAATTGGCAAAATTGCGTATATTGCTGAACAAACTTCGTTCGTAGACGATATCGCTTGAGATTGATTCTCTGAATTGACTCTTTCTTCGTACACTGTAAAAAAAAAAAATGGAATGTTTCAGGAAATTATCCTGAAACATTTCGCGTATTTTACCAGAGTTTTTAATTTCTTTATAGTCCTACGTCGATTACGGCAGTACTTCGTGTAATATTTTTGAGAGGTTTCAACTTTTGCTTAAACTACATTCTACGCATGCGTGCTTCATGTTTTATATTCCATTAGCAATTTTGATAACTAAAGAAGAATAAAATTAGCTGCCTAGGTAGTAGAGACAAATGCAATCTGAACAAATGCCATTCTTTGTTTGGATATCAACCGATAAAGTACATAGATAATTTAAATATATTATGCCTCAAAAATTGAGGAGAACATCCCATAGGATTATATGGGATTTCTTCCTCAATTTCCCAATTACTGCTGTAACTTTTTGAGGTTCCGCGATATTTTACTGGACTTTTTATATGAGTTGCCATATAGTATTGACTATCAAATCCTGACAAAAAATCTTTTCTGTAGTTCGCGTATGCGCAGTTAACATTTATTTAATAAAAATACCTATATCTCATCAAATATTCAATATAGTATTAATATTTTAATCACAGTATACTATTTCTACGATTTTTGTCAAGTTTTTGGAAAGCGGTGTCAAATTCGGCTGAAAACTCTGCATGCTATAAAAAAAAAAACCTTTTGAATTTTTCCAGAAACGTTAACATCTTCACGAATATACGTGCTATGCTTACACAAATGCACACAAATGTTGAACAGGACCTACATTGCCATTTGCTACAGTGACAGATCATTTTTAAATTTTTATGTTACTTCGGGATCGAAAATATTATTTTTTTATTAAAATTACCCCCCCCCCCCTAATTGTACTCGCGACAAAATCTTCACTGAAAAACATTAAGGCAAACATATTCTTTACATCCTCAAAGTTCAAGGACATTTCGGACATTTCCTCAAGAGTTTCAGTAATATATTTAACGAAACGTCTGAAAATGATGACTGTCTTTAATTTCTGGACACCAGTATATATATATATATATATATAATAAAGCTCTTGTAAATAATTTCCATTAAACCACATAAATAATAAACGACAATAGATAAACCGATAATTACAATAAAATACATAAATATATTCAAAAATTTAAATTCTCAAAATTAAAGTAAGTTATATATATAGTACCTAAATACTTCAAGTATATTCAGAGTTGCCAAGTCTCCGGGTTTTTGGACACCAGTATTTTAGTGCAAAAAATGTTATTTTATGTAATTGGAACATTCTGCGATTTAAAAGAACAGCATTTTCTCTAAGATAATACTGGTATACAAAAAGCCGGAGACTTGGCAACTCTGTATATTTAATGATAATTGTTGCATTACAGGCGCAAAAGCAGATCATAAAATATGCAACAAGCATATATTTCATCAAAATATAAAATTTTATAGTGTGTGTGGTGGGGGAAGATAGTTTTTCTGTTTGTCTGTCCACTGAAGAAAAACAGACAGTCTGTTGCCTCTGTAGTTTTAAAATTTTATTCTTTTAATTGTTTATAGTTAATTGTAAAAAAAAAAACTTTTAATATACACCTTCTTTCGAAATGTAAATACAAAAGATGCTTTTATTTTCTTCTAACGAGCTGTCTAAAAATATAATACACGAATCCGTTGAAAAAAAACTCCCAAAAATGTGTCCATTTTGTATACTTTTAATTGATTAGTAGGGATACATTAATTTAGAAAATAGCTTTCGTATGTATACTGAAATCATTTTGCTTTGATTTATATTGATAAAAATAGAATATTTTCGCTAAATTTCAACGGATAATAAGCATTTTAATGTTATTAAAAAGCTTATAAATTAAAATCTGGCAAAAATATATAAATCACTTTTTAAAATGCGCGATGCTAATCAATTCTTTACTTTTTTCAGAACTCCATACGCTGCCTTTACAGATGTAATTAAGCATATAAGATGTCATTCTTTCGAGTACTTTTAAGGGAAACGGATTTTATTTTAATTCTTTTGTGATTGAAAAAAGGGTGGAAATCCTTTGTGTGCAAATTACAATCGATTCATCAATTTTTCCACCTTCTGAATTCTAGGAACACTTCTTTTGCGCATACTTTCAGAGAAGAAAAGCAGGAGCTTTTCTATCTCTGACTGGGTTTAAAATTATTAAAGGGATTAAATTGCGTACTATTCACATTCACGTCAAATCTCGTATAACAAAAAAAAAAAAAAAAAAAAAAAAAAACTAGAATATTACTTTATGTCTTTTCCGAAGTTTTTAGTTGAAAATCACTTTATTATTTATACTAATTTTTGTAGGATTTGCACTGAATACTAGTTAAAATGCGAAAGAAGGATTTTTTTTGTTAGTTTATGTTAACGTAAGCTGTAAAAAACAGACGATTTTTGCATGTATGGGATACGTAGAGTTCTATTATTTTTTGCGAATAGTTTTTTTGTTTTATTTAGTCACAGAAAATAATACAAATAATCTGATCAATCGCAGAAACATTTTTAAATTGAATTATTATATTAAGAACAGATTTCTAATCTGAAATACTGGTTATGCACGCATTGGGAATACTAAGGAATGTACGCACTTTGTATATGTGAATAAAAATTACGACAGATCGGGAAAATTAATTTTCTGAAATTGAATTAGAGTAGGAATTTGAAATTTCTAATCTATCTCTCTATATATACAGGGTGGTTCAAAACTATATGTGTAAAAAGTAAAGGCAGGTAGAGGGGACCTAAATAAGCAGATTTCGTATAGGACTGTGGGTGCCGAATTGCAGCGTTGAGGCAGTAGGGGGCGCTGTTGAGTTCGGCGGATGAAAGCGTTTCGCTGGCTTGAATCGCCATTCCGCGCACGGATATGGAGCAACATGCATTGTTACACCCAAGACTCCCTTATCATAGATCAGACTTGACAATCCAGAGAAAGTCTATGGGAGAAAATGTCCGTTGTAATTGCCAACTTATTAATTGACTTTCTCCGGAAAGTATCGCCGCCTGGTGGATACTACCGCACAGTTGCCATGTTTCGGGCTTTTGGAACACCAGTCTATTTTTAGAGAAAATGTTGTTCTTTTAAATCCCAGAATTCTCCGATCAAACAAAACAAAATTGTCTCTACTAAAAAACTGGTATCCAAAAATATAATAGAAAAATCTATAGAAAAATCTAGCTGGTCTGCTACCGCATAGCTGCCAACTCTTACGCTTTTTTCTTACCACTAAAATTTAATAGAATTTTTTTCGTCATGTAATCACACGATCTTGTCAATTTAATAAGATAAAATTTACTATAAAATTTTAGTGGTAGGAAAACTACTAGTTCATAAGCAAATGCATAGAACAAATGGAGCTGGGAAAAAATTTCGTGTGATTTCGTGTCGTAAATACTATTACTGACGATTGATGGCGCTAGTAGCAGGACAAGTATAGCGGTCAAAGGCAACTTGCTGATTGAGAGGTCTGATACTATGATAAGGAGGTCTTGGTTACACCAATGCGGTGCTTCCCGCATGCATTTTATGTATGGGGCTCAAAGGATGCGCACGTTCAACGGCTCTCGAGCTTGTTGAATGACTATCCTATATTGGGCGTAATACTTCTTCTTCTAACTGCAGGAATTCTGCGGTTCTTCTAACTGCAGGAATTCTGTGATATCTTCCAATGCCCGTATCACGCCTGAAAGCATAAAACTATCCACTTGTGCAAAACTCCCGATGAAGACGCTCAAATGTTCAGTTATCCAGCAGATTCCTACCCGGGAATCGCTCCATTTCCTTCAGCAGCCCCATACATGAAATGCGTGTCGGCATGTTCCGCATTGGTGTAACGATGCATGTTGCTCGAAATCTGTGCGGAAAATGGCTATTCAAGCAAACGAAACGCTTTCATCCGCCGAACTCAACAGTGCCCTCTACTCACTCAACGCTGCATTTCCGCATCCACATTCCTGTACGAAATCTACTTATTTAGGTCCCCTCTACCTGCCTTTACATTTTTGACATATAGTTCTGAACCACCCTGTGTATATTTGTTGTTGTATGTTATGTTTAAAATTATTAACCCTTAAATGCCTAGAGTATCAAATTTTCAACACTTTTTAATTATCTTTTAATAAATAAATCAAGTTCTTAGCAATCACTATATTTATATCGAAATATTAATCCTGTAACAATCCCATAAATATGCCACTAAATAAAACTTAAAAAATATCTTAAAATTTTTGGTGATGTATATTAAAGATTATACACCAGAAATTAAAAAATATATTTTAAACTTTACTCAGTAGTGTATTTCTATGATTTTTAGAGGAGTGATATTTCGATATAAATATAGTGGTTGCGAAGAACCTGAATTATTTATTAACCTTCCTACCCTGAATGGGTCGAATCGACCCACATCTATAATTTATTTAATTCGATTCGAACCAGATTTTTTTCATAAAGTAAGTTAAATAAATACTACAGAGATCTACGTTAAATAAATATGTTAAATAATTATCAAAAACAAATTCTGGTGTGAAATGTTTTTATCAACGTTGAGTAAAATTTCAACAGGGTACGAAGGTTAAAAGTTAAATAAAAAGTGTTGCAAATTTGATACTCTAGGCTTTTAAGGGTTAAATTATTTTTTATTAAAATATGCATAGACCAACACAGGAAAAGAACAATTCAAAGTGAAATAAAAGATTAAACAAAGACTCAATCTATTACACTAAGGAAAAAAATGGCTGCCACTTTAAAAATAATTTGAATTAGTGGTCTTCAAACTGTGGCCTGTGAGCCACTAAACTAGACATAAAAACACTAAGAGGATTTTAAAACAGAAAAAACGCCTTATTTAACAACAGTAATCAGAGATAGTTTACTTTTCCGAATTTCTGGTGATAAACGACTTCTTTTCGGACGTGAGGATAAATAGAAATGAGTTTAACTCTAAATATATTTTAATCAAGAAATTGTTCACAATACTACAGCGCCCAGAATACATAGTGTAGAAAACAACTAAAAAAAAAATACTAAAAAATTGAATCCCATAAATGTGGAACGATGCTGAAAAGATAACGGGTCGATGGCAGCGACATCTTCTGGCAGTGGCGTAGACAGGGTGGAAGTCCAGATGGTTTGGATACCACTAATTTTATAAAAATGTTTTTGCCTCATCTAATCGGAAATTTTCTACGATATTCAAGGCGAAGAAAACTTTATAATATTACTGGTATCCAGAGTATTTGGACCGCCCCCCCCCTCTTTGGCTACACCACTGTCTGCTAGCTGTTTTCAACGCAAACATTGTATAAGAATCGAACTGAGAAAACGTTTCAACTGGTGGCAAATATTTTAAATAATTAAATTATACCCTATTTCCTTTGACTTGGATAGTGATTTTCATAAGCTTTGAAAATATAAATAAAATTGATCATGGCCAAAAAACGTTATACGCATTCTTTTGTGCCTGGTTGGAGTACTCGATACAATTCAGCAAAATAGAAACTATCCCTATTTAGCATACTAAAGGATGAATCTCTGCTAGAAGATTGGAAAAGATTAATTCCCTGATATGATAAATAAAGAGAAAAGTGCCCAGTTAAACTGAGGGCATTGAGCTCACAGGCTATTCACACTAATTGTATATTATACTCTTATTTCAAAAAGTTTGAAATAAGCCCTTCGAAAAATAAAGAAATTGACAATATATTAAGGGAGCGGGTCATCCCCCGTTACCCCCCTCATAGTTAACTAATGAACCTCTTAAACTAATCAGGAAAACTTCTAATTACAATGAATATATATATACAAGATTTGAAGAAAATCGGATAATTCTGCATGAAAAACCCATTTATCTAAATTACGGGGGATTAGCCCCCCCTTTCCCCTCTATACTTAACCAATGAACCCCCAAAATCGTTCAGAGAAGCGCGTTATCACAATGAATCTATATACAAAATTTGAAGAAAATCGGATAATTCTGCATGAAAAACTCATTTATCTAAATTAAGGGGGGGGGATTATCCCCCCTTTCCCCATTTATACTTACCCAATTCACCCCGAAAACTATTCACAGAAGCGCATTATCAAAATGAACCTATATACAAAATTTGAAGAAAATGGGATAATTCTGCATGAAAAACCCATTTATCTAAAATAAAGGGGGGGGGGGGGTTAAGTCCCCTTTCCCCCCTTTTATACTTAACCAATGAACCCCCAAAACTAATCAGGGAAGCGCCTTATCACAATAAACCTATAAACAAAGTTTGAAGCAAAACGGATATTTCTATCAAGAGTTATCGTATTACGTACATACGTACATACGTACATACATACAGAACGGGCGGGCACATTAGCTCTCAGGCTTTGATAGCCTGTGAGCTAAAAACTATACTTCAAAATCAGTTACATCTGAAATATCCACTGACAAGAAGATTTTATTAACAGAAATTGTGTTCATGTTGTCAATAGTGAAACGGTTACTTTTGCTAGAGATAAATATATTTTTAAAGCAGATTTCGCTGCGATCTCCCTATTATTGTACCTCATAGTTGCGCGTTTATCGTCAAAAAATTTTAAAGCATTATCATTTTGGCTTCTTTTAAATTCCGAAATTTCGTATTCATACCAGAAATTCCCTATAATGTTATTTTCCTATTTTACAGTACCGTTTCTCAACGATTTCCATTTCAGTGGAAAATAAATTATGACTTTTGAATATTTATAACAGAAAATATTTATTATTTTTCCTGCTCGAACTTGTTAAAAATTAGGGCTATAATGTCATACACTCATGCACCGTTTTTTATTTTTTTTATTTGTTATCAAAAGGGAAAAAGTCGCCAAATTTTGAGGATTTTTTCTTTTAATGGTACCCTAGCTATTGCATTAAGTTATTAGTTTAGCGCGTGTTTGGAAATATCGCAAATCAAAAAGTCGCCAAACATCTGTGCGTGAGTGTAACACATCTGTTCCAAAATTAGATAATTTCAATAAATTCTTTCAAAGTAAACCTTCTTGTTTTTTATATTTTAAATTATTTTTGCGATTTGAGAGCAAAACAAGTGCATTGTTAGTTTTATATTTTCCAACCTTTCGAGGTTTTAATTTATGTCAAAAAACATACCAGAAACCACAAAATATGTTTGATATATTTTTTAAGTTAATTTATTGCTTCACTGCTTTAGTTATTTGATTTTGTTTACTCATTAAAATTTTTAGTTCCAATTATGTTGGTTTGAGTTTTAAAAATACTTGTAGTTTGCGTTCTTTGTTTTGACAGATGTGTAGCAGAGGTGCTAAGTTCTCATTAGTATTCCGTAATATGTGGGATAATATGACCCAGGTTTAACACGTTTTGAACCAGAAATTTTTTTTAAGAAATGAAACTAAATGAATTTCCACATAGAAACCTGAAATTAAATAAATAAAGATTCATCCAATAATTTTTCTGGTTTGAAGCGTTGTTAAACTGGGTCAAATTAATCCGCATATTACGGAAGATTAGTGGGAACTTGGCACTTCTGGTGTAGCTTTCATGTAAAAATAAAACTTATACAGTTATTTTTTTCTACATTTAAGGTATCCGCACACCTTTGAAACGTCATTTTCGAAAAAAAATAGCGATTTTTCATTTTTGCAATAATATTAAAATCCAATCTTTTATCTATCGAATTCTGCTTTAATTGTCTCTGTATCTGAATTAAAACCCAGTTACAGCCGTTTATAGTTACACCTATTACAGCTAGCCGAAGAATTTTACAACCGGAAATATCCTTCTGCAAACCGGACGTAAGCTGAAATGCACATTTACATTCTTCTTTTCAAGATTTAGCATTTAAATTGAATTATATGTTGAAGAAAATACATGGAGTATATATTTAAATCTTTAATGAATATTAATTATTTTTATAGCAAAATCCACCTTTAAAAGTTTTTTTTTTTTTTTTAGCTTTTTCTCAAAATGAAATTTTTTAGATTTTCAGTGTATGCAAAACATCCTATAGCAAAAAATTATGCATGAAATGCCTTGAATTTTTTAAAACTTATTTTAGAAATGTTTATTGAGGGAATAGACTACAATCATGATGATATATTAATTACTTTTATATTTACACTGGTATAAATTAAAAAGTTGCGAGAAATTTTACAAATTTTTCATTACATTAGTACTTCAAGTGCCATAGCTTCTTAGATAGAGATGCTTATCTAATGCGGCTTGTCTATGTCCTAGAGAAAGTTATTTTCTTTATTATGCATTTTACAAAATGTGAATGCATTGATTTGATTTTGAGTTATCACGTTTTGCACAAATGTCAATTTTTCACATAATTTTGACTATTTTTCACTTAAAAAAATTATATCTGTATAATTTCAAAAATGTTTATATATTTTTCAAAGTTTTAACTTAAATGTCATTAGAAAAAATTAGTATAAAGTGAAATTTTCAAAAATTTCAAAAAATCACCTCCGAAGATGGGCGGATACTTTAAAAATGTAAAAAACAATATTAAGCTATTTACTTCATTAGCGCAAATATGAGTGCATTTCATGAAATTATTTTTTATTTAAAAATTCTCAGTCATTCCAGAAATTCCAAACGAAGAATTTTTACGTTAGGTGATCACGAAAAGTCTGTAATAAAAAAAAATTAATATTCAGTATTTCCGGTATGAATTCGGAATTTCTGAATAAAAAAGTAATTCCTGAAATGCACGCATATGACACTAGGTTGAGCAAAAAGTCCTGGGAAATTTGTGAACGTTTTACGTTGTTATGTGCAAATTAACAACAAAAGCAACAAGGACTATTCTTCAAAGAAGAGGCCATCATAGTCCACGATTTTCTGCCATCGTTCTGCCAGATTCTATATTTGCTAGAAGTACCATTGTGGCTCCTTGGAATCGAAAAACTCTTGACATGCTTCTTCAACTTCATTGAAAGATTCAAATCGACGGCCCTTGAAACACTGTTGCTTTGATCGAAAGAGTCTATAATCGGATGGAACCACGTCTGGACTATAGGCGAGGTGCGGAAGAATTTCGATGCCGTCCAACTGTGCAGACTTGTCCTTGGTCCTCTGGGCCACGTGTGGTTTGGCATTGTCAAATCATACTGTTCAATAGGCAATTTGGATCCGAAATCCCTGAGCTCGTATAGATATACCACTAGTACTCCTATATACGACACAAATTCTGGTAACTGTTAGATTAAAAATTTCCCAGAACTTTTTGCTCAACCTAATACCAGTGGTTATAAAGGGTTTAAAATAAAAACTTGTTTGAATACACTAACACATTTCCGTTTAATTCAGAGAAGATTTGTGAATACGATTATAGGTTTTCTTACTAGAATGAAAAACATTAAGACTGATTAAAAATTTAATTGTGTGCGAAACTCCCGTAAGTATATGATCTAACTTTGATCCCACTTATTTTATTTTATTTCATTTTTCTTTATTCTATTCTTGTAGTTACGTTAAAAATAAGTAATATATATATAAAAATAAAATAATAAGTCAATTCCTACTTAGGTCAAAAATACATTTTTTTCCAGCGATCTACACGCTTCTGCACTGACGGTATTTATTCCTAAATTTATATCCTGCTAAATATCTTATATAAGAGAAATTTTTGAAATGTATTAAAAATTAAATAAAAAATAAATTGCTAAAATACCAAAAATTAATAACTCGAAAAGTATTTCTCTCAAAATTGTTAGACAAACTGTGTTAGAAAGGTAAAAAATTGTATTTTTTCTTGATATAAATTAAAAATCTAATGATTATGCAGTTTTTCAAATATTGAATTTCAAAAATTACCAAACATCACAATGAAGTACCATAGCGAAACTTCACGCGTAAAAAGATAATGGGTATCGTTCACAGACGAAGATCAGGCATCGCGCAGGCGAAGGAGACTATAAATATGGAGTGAGTCTATACTTTGGGACAGAAATGAAATATAAAACTAAAATTAATTAATTAAATTTAATTAATGAATTAATATTTGAAAAAACTGTATTAACATCAACTGTCATCTACTACAAGTTTTACAAAATTTATTTGAAATTGAGTGGATGAATAGAAAGCATTTTCTTAACGATTGAAAATTTGAACAAGATATTTAAATATATAGAGGGTGTAAGCTAATAGTAGGAATTGAAATAAATATAGTTAAACATAAACCCATTGAATCATTATTGGAAACTTTTGAATGGCTATATTATTGTTTAACTCTTTGAGGCAACATCAATAGTTTTTCTGTAATATTGACTTATTCAAGAATTTTCGAAAACTCTTATTTTAAAATACGAAAATGAAATTTTACAGCTTTTTTTAATAAAGCTATAAAATTAATCTTGTTAAAAAATGTGATAAAAATCCTGATTAAAATTAGGTGGGATAAAAATATCTCACCTCAATTCAACGAGTAGCAACTAAGCGTACCAAAAATGTTGTCTAAATTATCATTATGGCAATTTCCGGCGTATAAGGCGAGTCTCAAATAAGTCTGTTTCAAACAAGATATTTTGTTTTCTGAAAAAGTAAAATAAGATCAAGGTAGATAGAATTTACTCTGTATAGAATAAAATTTCTGGTCTGTAAGAGATTTATTTGAGCCACGGCTTATACGCCGGAAATTACAGTACGTATATGATATAATTTTTGTATTTCATTAAAGATTTGACATTAAAAAAATAAAACTATAAAAGATAAATTCACGGTTTGTAAACATATACCAAATATTTTTAATAGGATTTTTCGCCTCATACAAATGCTGAAAAGTATTACAAATCCTTCAAATAAACGAGTATCTACAATTTCTGCTATTTAAATATTAAACACATTAACTGCTAAAACTATGTGGGCGGAGTCTTTTACATATTTACTAAAATTCGTTCCCACCAAAAATTCTGAAAAATAATATTAGGTAACTTTATTAACAAAGTTTTTGCCATTATATAAAGTATTTTTAAATGTATTAAAATAGTGGTGATTAGGCAGTATTTTTTTTTTTTTTTTTTAACATAAACTTTTATTTTGAATGTTCAACCACGAGTATACAAATATACAAAATACTCTTTCATTTTATTCTTATCATCGACTCAGTTTCGTTCCCATGAGATGTTTATTTTCGTTTCAATTGTTTTCGAAGATTGGGTCAGAAAAATTTCCCAAACACCATTTTCTATGTTTCTATGTATTCCATCTCCCCCGTATAATATAAACTAGTAAATCAGCAGATCAGGAGTCTCAACGTCAGCTCTGAAAATCATTTTTTTAATCTCACTTTTCCTAATATTTAACATCTTACAATCCGCAACTGAAAATTTTAAAATTACATACATATTTATAGCATATAAAATACTTCGAAGGTTTCGGAAATTAGAAGCGTTAAATTAAACACGGTTTATGCAATGATATTCCGAAATTCTTATGAACTTCTTATTCTTGTAATATTTCAGATAAAAAAGCATATTTCTTCAGGGGGGAGGGGGGAACTTAATCTTATTAAATTTATACTCATTATTTCCTATTGATTGTGCGAATGATTATTATATATCTTTAATTTCGTTCTACACTGGGGTTTTAGTAGGATAAGCAACAATTTGGAAAATAATTTCATTTTTTTCTAATACCCAAATAGCAATATTTACTTGCCTGTCAAGCCGAAACACATGCATCTGATGAATAAGCTGAATAATATCTCATGTACACAAGCAACTTATGGAAATGTAAACGGAATCTACTGCATTTCACTTATATCTGTTTTAGAAATCTAGTGGTATTACAATTTTTGTTTCCGGAAAACAGTTTAGATGGTCATTCTATAATATTTAGATGTAAGATATTATCTATGTACATCCTGATCTACGTGATGAAAATAGCATACCGAAATCCCCCAAAATAGGCATATTTGGATACTTTCATAATCGTGTCCATTGCAAACTCAGCAAATAGCATACGTGATAAATTATTTTTTACGATAATAATAATACGATAATAAAATACGATAATAAAATACGATATAAATTATTTTTTATGACAGCTTTATATGTTGTCAATTTTCAGTAATTGTGCTATTTCAGGATTCGACGGCATGTATGGATGCGTTTCACAACTCTAATTTTTTTAGATTTACCATATCGTTGTACGAGAGTTTTTTCCTATTTTAACCCTAGCATGATTTTTTCTTTTACAATTGTGTTTTTTTATACATATATTAAATATTATACACCAGAAATTTTAAGATAGATTTTTAACATTGTTCAACAACATAGTTCACGAGAAATTTACTGGATCAATATTTCTGTATAAATATAGTGGTGGCGAAGAAGTTGATTTATTTATTAAAAGTTAAATAAACAGTGATGAAAATTTACATCACTATGCAATTAAGGGTTTTAAGCTAATAGTAACTGTTGAAGCACGAAACATCCACATACTGTAAGAAATATACTTATACAAATGTAAACTCATAGTACGAGACTTGATTCCAGTTTACACGTTCAACGTTTTTATAATTTTCGTTTGAAAAAAGATGTTTTGATAATCATTCTACTGTTGTACCACCGATTGGATGGAAAGGTAAACATCCGGTTTAAAGGCGGAAATGGAAGGATCAATTAGTTATTAGGGGTGACAAATTAAGCCTGACTAACACAGGGGCAAACTCCCACCATTAAAACGGAATAGAAATTTTCTGGATAGAAATTCTGCAGGAATAAGGCGTTAAAATAAGATGAATGATTCTATTAAAAGTTACCGGTGGAAATTTGCCTCTCCAGTAATTGGATTTCTTCTTTCTCCCTGCGAGACTGCTGTATTTGGAATCGTCCTTATTTTCCCCTTGATAATTTTGCACACAATACGTGGTCGGACAATATACTAGTTGAAAGGTTTAAAATAAATTAGTAGTTTAAAATAAATTCATATTTATTTCAATCTCTCTCTTCTCTGTAAAATTCTCTTAAATTGTTTTTTTTTATAATTTTTCATTGTCAATATTTATTTGATACGAAACTAAACAAAACTTTGAAATTATATTGTATTATTGAATTTCTTTTTAAATCTTAATTTTCCTGCACCTGATTGCAGTTTATTATTTTTTTCTTTCACTTTCGTTATAGTAGTCTCCCAGTATAACAGACCTTTTCTTTGGCACGCGAACGGTCGTTATAACGAGCGATGACTGTATTTAAAAACTTTTAAAAAATATTAAAACCACACTTGGCTTACAATTTTGAGCATTTTGGAACAGATGGTCAAAACAACAGAATGGTCATGACAACAGATGGTCAACAGAAAGGCATTGTACTTTTTGTTGCATTATTTTCTTAGCAATGTGTTCTAAAATTGTACGGATCAGTTTTCCGAAAAGTTAATTAGGTTAAGAAACCATAAATACAGTATCATAACATATGCAAGAAATTCTGTAAGAATAACAATTTACTTAGCATTTTGAATTTTTTTAAATAAATTATTTATATTATTGAAAATCCTACTCTTGTCTTTATTAAATGCACCTTAACCCTTTAGTATCTGTCGTATGAATTTCATCCGACAAAAATAAATAAAAAATACTTACAATAAAATTCCTTTGAAATTAAAGGGATAACACGATTTAGGGGCTTTACTTTTCCTTTCCTCATCTAAATGGCCGTAGTACACACTGCCAATGTCTCGTTTCTATTCTTAGATGAATTAAAGCTTTTCAGTTTTCATGAGATAGAAATTTTGTGTGTTTCGAGATAACTCATTATTCTCTTGGACGCTTCTAATAACTAATAGTAATTCGGAATTTTTACAATTATAGTGATTTTAAAATAAATTGGCAATGTACTTTTTCTCAATATAAATTTGCAATGTCCTATATCTCTGATGAGAAAATAAAATATTCCCACAATCCGCAGCCTACAGCGGGGGAGCAGCGAAAATTTTTAGAACCATGTAGTCCAATTTCAGATTCTCCCTAATCTAATTACAATGTTTTTTTTTAGCATATCTCTTAAATTTTAACAAAATAGCAGCTGAAAGGGTTAACAATCACCCCTCCACTACCGAAATAAATAAGTACATAAATACATTAAAAAATAAAAAATAGCGAGGGAATTGAAAAATGTTTGTTGAAATTTTGTCGAAACTGTTGGAATTTCTTGAAATTATATATATACAGTGGATTCTCTCATCTGAACACTCTCTAATGTTATTCTGAACACCTATATTCTGCACACATTCCAACGATCCCGGCGAAACTCCATAGACTTAACAAAAGATGAACTCTCTATAGTCTGAACACCCTCTAATCTGAACACCCCACTATTATGAACGCTACTGTTGAACGCCATTCTACCTCCTCCTCTCTGTAAACTGAACGTGTGTTTGCAATCGAAATTTGGAGAATCCCCCATCGTAGAAATTCGGAGAATTGTTGCAGAAGAATAAAAAGGCTCAACGAAATCGATTTAAAAAATTAACAGACAAAATCATTGCTAGATTTTAAGCATCGACCCGATGCTGCAATTTGTTTGAATAATTCAGATAAAATCTTCAATTAACAAAAGATACAAAACATTTATTATAAAAAAAATGAAAGAATATTTTTTAAAAAGTTACGTCTTTACCGTACGTGTTATACATCTCCAATAACTACACTTGGTAAATTGGCTTGGGGATCCACAGTGGGGAGCGGCCCCAGGCCGATCGCAGCGCCACGGCGAGACAAACTGCTGGTGCGATATAAGTCGTTTAGAGACTTGGGAGCGATGGTCGGAACGCGAGCCGGCGACCCCCGTGGGCGTCTGGTGGCGCGAACTCATCTCCAATAACTAGAACAGGGATCGGCAACGTATGACCCGTGGGTCACCGAGTGACCCATTTCTGAATTTCAAGTGACCCACTTGAGTTCCGAAAAAAAGAATAAAATAATAAAACTAAGTAGAAAAAATATTTCGAGTTTATTTTGGAACTTTAAAAGGTTTAATTTTAATTCATAAATTCCAAACCATTAAATAACATAACAGAAAATTGCACTTATTTCTTATAAATATCATGTTTTGATACAGGAAAATAAAGAATGACGAAGAGAGAAAAAGAAATTCTCTGGAAATTGAGTTTGTATAAATTTGGCTTCCCGTGCAGCAATGAATGACTGCATAATGAATGCAGTGATTGGATGAACGAAGGCGCGACGATAGGCAGCGTCCAATCGCTGACTTCGACACATTCACCGCAACATCGCTTTTTTTGTCAAATAAGTCGGCTTGAACTACTGCTATAATTTGGCGGTTAGGTTCAATAGTTCTCTCAGTTGTGGACTTGTTCAGTTCAGGCACGTAGCCAGGGAGGGGGCTAAGAGGGCTGAAGACCCCCCCCCCCCCCGAAAATTAAAAAAGATTTTGCAAAATTATCTTTAATGATAAAATTTGACAATGTTTTTGTTTTTATCTTCCGTTACATTAAACCTACGCACATTTCGTTTGAAAAAATATACAATTATTCATTTACACTTACAGTAATCCTCGTTATATTGTTCATTCGGATATAGTGTTTTTTATTGGTATATACCACTAAGAATATAAGTTCTTAAAACACAATTTTGACTATCTTTATGCACAGTAAAATTCGATATGTGTAATTCTGTATTATTAATTTGACTAAGAAAAAGTAAGTGTAATATGCATATGGCATATACGTTAACTTTAGGAATCACAATGAAAACTTAGAGTGGTCAATGTTAAAATATTTTGTAGAAAAAGGAGTCAAAATCTTTAATAGCTATTTATAATGTAAATTCGTGTGAAAATTAATTATTTTAAAGAAAGTATCTTTGAAAATTGTGTTATAACTGTAAAAAGTTTTTTACTTAAAAAAAATAGTAGCAAGAAATATTGAAAAGGAATTTGTTCGATAAGAAAAAAAAAATTGATAGGTCATCGAGAAATCGTCAAAGGCGCCATGGCGGCGTCCCCCAGGCTCTTCATTGAACAACTTAGCTTTAAATTGTTTTGTTTTTGTTTGCATATGAATATTAGAAAGAAAGTGTACTAAGAGTAGTCTGTTTGTCTGGGAAATTTTCTTTGTCTTTTGTAGAATTATCAACCTTAGGGATGGATACCTCTATGTAGGGATTTTTTGGCAGTTTTTCACCGCTGCTTTTAGAGTAGATATAGGGACATTTTGAGCTTTGTGTAGGAGCATAATAAAAATTTAATTGTAAACGCCTGTCTATTGATAGAGCATTGTTTAAGAGTGACAAAGCAATCACAAAAATGAAACGGTTAAAAAAAGTTCAGCCTACCATTGAATCATTATTTAATAAGAAGCTTAAAAGAAATGATGAAATTGGTAAGTAAGGCTTTATTATTATTATTATTATTGTTGTTGTTGTTGTTATTGTTGTTATTGAAAAGAAATATTCTTTTTATTACGAACTTTGCTTTCTATTAACTTACAATTATGTTCAATATTGTGGCATTTGGTGGTATTCAAATATTCAGAGTCAATTTCCGTCTACTTTATTTTAACTTAGAGAATTAAAAATCTGAACATATATGTATTTTGGAGGGAAATGCATGAATTGGATATTTATTTTTAAAACTTTAAATCTTAAGGGGCCAAAAGGGGCACATAAAAAATTATTAGAATCGCCATATCATGAGGCAAATAAAAACAAGAACGAAAAATCATGCGTAAAATATAGATTATGTAACACTTTCTAAAACTTCCAAAATAATTTTAGAAATCCTTAAATTTTAACAAAGTGAAAGATGATATTTTGGAAAACGCATAAAATATTTAAACATTTCAAGAATTACCAACAATATTCGGAAAAAATATCCGAACTCTTTTATGCAACCCTGTATATGAACTATAGATTTGTATATACTACATAGGATGCTAAATTAAAGTTCGGTTAGGAAATTGCGTAGCACAGTTTAAAATTACCCTTCAAGAATTTCCCATCAATAAACGTAAATGTACTCCAGAACTTTTGTGCTGCCCTGTATGTGATCTATAGAATTTATTACACAACGTACTATACAAATAATGAGTTAAATTAAGAAATGTTCAGCAACTAAAAAAAAAAAAAAAAAAAAAAACTTCCAGCAAATATTGCTAACAGACTGTACCGAATTCTTTTGTGCGTCCCTGTAAAGGAACGATGAATATTATACAAAAAATATTCTATAGTAAAACTCTTGTATTGCTCCTTAGTGATATATATCAGTTTCAATATGTTTAAAATAGTGAAACATTGTTAAAATAAACCGCAAACGATTTTTCTCCATAGACCGTTATTTAAGGGAATTCTTTTGAGTGTCCCTGTAAAGGAACTATAAGTGCACACCATATTCCATAGTACTAAATCTATAGAAGTGCTTCTCAGCGAGATATATCAAAATGTTTGAAATTGTGTAACATCATTAACACAAACTGCAAACGATTTTTCCCAATAGACCGTAATGTAATGGAATTCTTTTGAGTGTCCCTGTAAAAAAACTATAAGTGCTATATACTTCATTTTCAGTAACGAACATGCCATAGTAAACTTCAATAATACATATCAATTGCATGACAATCCGAATATATTTACGCGAGTTAGAACATGGACAGACAGACAGATTGACAAAACCGAATTCATAAATACTTTTCAACTATGTTGAAAAAAAAAAGCATATCGCATATCTCATAAACAAATGCAAATTAAATTCTTAAAACCTCACATGCCTACAGTATCACGTAACGTAACAAGTATTTCAAGATTTTCCATATTCGCCCCTAAGACGAAAAAGAGGGAAGGTAATTGGGTGAAGTTTGATTATTTTAAATTTAATAAACATATTCTTGACACTTCAAGTACCTACAATATGGTTAAAGTTGATAAGAATTTTTTTTTTTCAAAATTCAATAGGTAGAGAGGTAAAGATGGTAAATTAAATAGTTTATCATATTTTATATGCCACTTCAAATAACATTTTTCACTTGAACTGACTGCAAAAATAAAATTTTTCGCACAATACAACGCTCTTGAAAGCAAAAATTGAACAGAAATCGAAAAAATACGAAATAACAATTTTTGACATGGACATCAAGTATCCTATGTAGGAATATACTTTAACTTGCTTTGTTTATTTTTTTTTTTGTAATTTACACTTTAAGTTATGAAATTACTACTGTCTGATCAAAATTTTTTTTCCAAGATTGAGCCCCCCCCCCCCCTCCCCCCTCCCGAAGGGAAATTCTGGCTACGGGCCTGGTTCAGTTTGTTAAAACAAATTATTACCATGGGCAAACAGAAAGTAAAAAAGAAATTGTTTCAAGATGCGTGGAAAGAAAAGTATGGATGTGTCGAAAATGATGACAACTTGATATGTACTTTATGCACAGGTGTAATTACCGCCAGAACTTAGAATATTGAGCGAGACTTTCATTCAAAACATAGAAATGTGGGTGAAAGAAATTGGTTTTGCCATTTTAACCGCATTTGGTTCAACATATAAATGTTCGCAAATATTTTCACACATGGAATTTATTTTAAGTAAGAACAGAAACAGCTTATCTACTTAAAATTCAGATGCTTGTATTCATCTTAAGATGACTAACTATAAACCAGACTTGAATGAATTGACGTCAAAAGTTCAGCATCAGGGGAGCCATTGAAGAGAAAGTAAAGTTCATTCAGTTATGTTTCCTTTTATAATAATTATAATTTTGTTTTTTGTGTTTAAAGTTTAAAAAGACGTTTGATAATAATTATCAAAATAAAATTTATCCTATTATTCACCAAAAAAAGACTGTTTTAAAATGAAAATACCACTGACCCGAAACGTCTTCTTAATACACATATTTTGGTTGATTGTGACCCGCAGCCGAAAAAAGGTTGTCGACCCCTGAACTAGAACATTCTTATATTATTATTGGACAAAAAGGCCCAGATGGAAAACTGTTGCCATTTCAGAAAAAGTAAATCATGATAATAAAATCAAATGAAATGAAATGAAATGAACAAAACAATCAATTTTTATGCAAAGAGATACAAAAAAATGTAAAAACCATGTTACATGATTCCCCTCTCCCGAGCTGAGATAAAAATAGAAAGATTACGCAACAGAAATGCCCCGCCCCTCAGCGAAAGATAAGAGACAACAGGTGTTATAGGGAGCGGTAAAAAAAAAGGATTATGTTTTCTTTTCCTCACACAAGGTTAGACAGCATTATTGCTTCTGTTACTTTCTTACTATTTGCTCAGAAATTTTTTTTTCGCCATTTCGCTATTGTTGCAGGGAAAGACGCAAAGCACTTACGCAAGTATGTCAGAAATAAGTCAGAAAACGGAAAGAACTTAAGCTTCAGGAAAAATACACAGTTGTTCAAAAAGTAAAATCAAAAGTAATTCAAAGGAAAATTTGCTTCTGAATTTGGAATTCCAGTAGGCCAAGTCAACGCCATCAGCAAGAAAGAGAAAGAAGTTATAGCCGCTTTTGAAGCAAATGAACCTTCCTCAAAGTGTAGAATTTCCGAAAAGAAAACGGGAAACGAGAACATAAACAATCACGTCTAGATTTTTTTTTTTGCCAAATGAGAACATAGAATCTTCCTGCCACTGTCCCCTCGCTTAAACAGATTGCTCTGGATTTTGCAGAAAAGGAGAAAATTACGGAATTCAAGGTATTGTAAGATTGTTGCCTAGCTTCAAAAGTCGGCATAACATCGAATTCAAAATATTCAATAGTGAAGCTGCAGACGTTAATATCGAGACTGTGGAGGAATGAAAAAGGAAACTTTCGGACATAACGAAGGATTTCGACGCCGCTTACATTTGCAATGCCAACGAAACCGGCTTGTTTTTAGAGCTGATCCAAATAAAACACTAGCAGAAAGAAGCGAGAAATGCGTGTCGAGAAAATGCCGACAGAAAGAAGTACCGGCATGCCCTGGGCCACTTTTATGTGTGAGAAGCGAAGCGCAAATCACTTGTGAATGGAAAAAGTAAAAAGCCAAGATGCTTCAAAAATGTGAAGATCGCATCATTTCCTGTGCCACTATAAACATTGCCTGTGAACTGGATGACATTAACAATTTCCTCACAATGTTTGGTGTGCATTAAATTGATGATGATGAGAGAAGGAAGAAAATTTCTTCTTTTTGTAGATAATACCAGAAACAAACAAACAAACCTGATCACATACAAACATGCAGCTGAGCAACATGAGCCTAAAGTTCCTGCCCCCAAACTGTACTTCTATAATCCAACTACTTGATCAAAGAGTAATTAAGAACTTTACAGCTCACTACCAAATCCATTTTCTGAAGAACATGCGCTTGGTGATGGAGGAGGCAAATGCGGCAACCAAACTAAAGAAGAAGGTCAACGTCATGGATGATGCCATTGGATATCAACAGCTCGGAATGAAGTAACCCCTTACACCATTCAAAGATGCTTCTACAAAGCTGGATTCTCGTGTAAGAATGAGCGATCAAGAATACAGGGCCAATATGCAAAAGATGTGAGTGAGTTGTGGTCAATTCTTCAGCAGCTACATACTGAAATTGTACCTGAAGCTCATCTGGAAATCGATGGAAGCTTTCCGATGTACGACAACAACATCGTTGCAGAGGAAGAGGATAGTGAAGAAGTAGAAGAACCATAAGAGACCGATGGAATATGGCCTAGGGATTCAACACCTGTTGAACAATGCGTTTGAAAATCACCCGGAAGCTTTTCCACTTCTTAAAACGCTAGATGAGATGTACACTGCACGAGTATACACTATGCAAAAATAGACTAAAATTACTCGTTAGTTTAAGTAATGTACCGATTATGTATTCAAGTAATGTCTTGTATATATGTAATTGTATGTTTTGTAAAAGTTTTTAATATAACTTTTTTAATTAACTTTTTTAATATTTTCGAAATTCAACACCTCCATCTCGATAACTGGCATGTCTAACCAGGCTGAGTATTCTATACAGTCTATAAACTCAATACAAATTAGCAGTACTAATGAATTTCCCAATATCCCTTTATAATGAACACCCCCATAATCTGAACACTTTTGGTCGGTCCCATGTGTGTTCAGAATAGAGAGAGTCTACTGTAAATATATATATATATATATATATATATATATATATATATATATATATATATATATATATATATATAGACAGATAGATAGATAGATATAGATAGATATAGATATAGATATATTGATATATTGAAAAAAACCTGAGAAAATTGAATTTAAAAATTCCATCTCTGATTCATCTAAAGGGAAATGGGTGGCTTAAAAAGCCTTTTCGGATGTTGTAATTATTGGACCTTTATAACAGTTCGTGAAAGTATAGAAAGCGTCACAAAATATGACTGCAATTTGTTAGAATATATTTTAAACAAAAAGTTGAAAAAATTATATCTTTGTCATTTTTTGCAAAATGAAGAGTATCGGATTGCCTTAATTCTGCGATACATGCATTATGTTATACGTGGAAGATTGAATACGTACAGCCACAGATAATGATGTCTTAGAAAATAAACTAAAATGAGAATTTTATGCGAGAAAAACTGAGCGACGGTTGACAATAAAACGAAAGGGTGCCTTTTATAAAGCTTTTCGGGCTGAAAAAAAATCTAAAATGTTTATTTTGGAAGACTTATAAATGAAAAACATTAACTAAATTTTTTTGTTAAGGATCTGTAAAAAGAAGGCAATAATACGTTCAAGAAGTTTGATTGCCAGTTTAAGACGATTAAGAAGGGCCTATTAAGAAGGGCCTATCTTGATTGCCACCAGTTTTTTTAAAAGTAAAATTCGCCTTATTTAATGACAGATTAAAAAAGGATTAAAAAAACAAAACAAGACAAATTATATCATTTCAAAAAAGTGGTGCCAATCAAGAAATCTGAATTTTAAAAAAGTAGTCCAATGGCAACACTCAGGTGAAACGTTAATTCTTATCATTTTGAGAGTTAATCCGATTTATATTAAGCCACTTTCATTAACTACAATATTGCTACTGAATAATTAATTTTATAAATAATTTTTTAAATCTTTTATCTTTTTAAGTTTTCTTTTCTTTTCTTTTTAATTTTCTAGAGAAATTTTAAACATAATGATGATTTGAACAATATTTTTGAAATGTTCGGTATTAGCTACTTTGCAGAAAAATTCAAATAATAATTGATTAAAACAATGATACAGTGTGGTTTGGTTTATTTTTATTATAACAATTTTTAATAATAGAATAAAATTAAATAAAATTAATTAAAATTAAATTTTAAAATTAAACTTCTCTTACAATTTTCACCGAATGCGAAACATATTTTGGTGCATTCGTCTCTTAAGTGTAATTGAAAGGATGAAATTTCCAAAATGTTAAATAGTTTAAGGGCGGGGGATATCACAACATATGTATAAATTACTGTAAAATAACTATTTATTTAAGATTATTATTTTGAAATATATATATATATATATATATATATATATATATATATATACAGTGACCTCTCACTTATACGCGATACACGGAAATTATTTTCCGGCACCAGTTTTCTTTTAAGATAATTCTCGACTTGTTAAATCGCAGAATATATAAATCGAATTTTACTATTTTAAAATAGTGGTTAGAAAAAGTAATTACTAAACATCGCGTATAAGTGAGAGGTCACTGTATATATGTATATTATTGAAAACCCTATGATTAGTTTTATAAAATGCACCTAAAAGATCGCCCCTCCCCCAAGAAAAAGAACATATTTGTGAATTGAAATATATTTGTAGCAATTTCGTAACTTAGATCATATATATATATATATATATATAAGTATTTATATACATATATATATATATATATATATATATATATATATATATATATATATATATATATATATATATATAACCTCCCATTTAATCTTTCAATTTCTACTATTTAATAAAAATAAAATTTTTGTATAATTTTACTGGTATTAAAAAAATCGGGAAATTGGCAACTATGATATATACAGGGTGTAACTGAAATGCTTCAACAAACTTTGAGGGATGATAGTACTCATAAAGACGAACAAAAAATGCAATGAAACATGGGGTCGCAAATGACGTTTAACCCCTTCAGGGGCAGTGGTAGGTTTATGAAAGCGCTTAATTTTAATTCCAAAACGCCATAATGGCACCAGAATCTTGCTAAAATCTTTTCCATTTAATATGTACGTGAAATATAGCCTTTTTCTTATTTACAAATTTTTTTATAAATTCCGGCGCCAGTCATTTATTTCAACATCTTAGTACTAAAAGTAGTTTGCCCCTAAAAAGCTTAAAGGATAAAAATAGAGAAAATGCGTCTGAAAATGGACTGGCACCGGAATTTACAAAAAAAATTGTTCTTAAAAAAGAAAAAGGCTATACTTCACATAAATATTAAATGGAAAAGATTTTAGCAAAATTCTGGTGCCATTGTGGCGTTTTGGAATTAAAATTAAGTGGTTTTTTAGACATACCACTGTCCCTGAAAGGATGTCATTTGCGACCCCGTGTTCTATTGCATTTTTGCGATATTTTGTTCTATTGCGATTAGGAAGGTGGTAATAGCAAAGTAATCGAGGTGATTGGCATTGTTTGAGTTGCTAGGATATCATATTTAAATTTGTCCCATCGTGAGAGGTAATTGAGGTTTCTATTAAGCCATTTTCTTTAATTACAATACTGAAATTGAATAATTTATAACTTAAATAATACATAATAAATTTTATCTTTTTAATTTTTTTATTTTAAATTACTTAAAGAAATGTAAGGCCTATATACGTAATGATACTTCAGAAAATATTTTGGAATTAGATACTTATAAAAACATAACCAATAATGAATTATTACTATTAAAGAATATTTTTACACAAGAATGCTTTCCCAGGAGTATACAGGCTTATACAGTGTTTCTAAAATTTTGTACCGCTATTTCCAAGAAAAAAAAACCTTTTTTAAATTTTTTTGCAAAAGTTAAAGGAATCTACTTCGATGGTATTTTTTTTTTCAAATAGTTGTAGTGCCGGTAGCAGAATTTAGGAATGGCGAGACTCCTGTTTTCAGTCCAGAGTTCTAAGATAATGATACAGTGATGTTTGGTTTATTTTTATAATAAATTTTTTTAAGAGCAGAATAAAATAATATATGTATATTATTGATATATATATGTATATTATTGAAAATCCTATCATTCGTTTTATAAAATGCACCTTAAGGGTCGCCCATCCCACGAAAAAGAACATAAAGAGTGAATTGAAAAATATTTCTAGCAATTTCGTAACTTAGAACATATATATATATATATATATATATATATATATATATATATATATATATTCAAAAACACAAACTGAGAAAATTGAATTTAAAGATTGCAATTTCAGTTGTTTCTCTAATTTCAGAGTTTGCCTACTATTACCACAATTTTTAACAGTTTCTTTCCTCTTTATTTAACTGCAGAAAAATATTCCAAATCCTGTCAATAAACATGGTGGTTACGAATTCTCTTTTGATAAAAAATAAATAGCAATTTTCTTATCGTTAAAAGCGGTGCTAGACTCCTTGGAAAAAACAAGACGTTTTCGAAACTTGCAATTTATTTAAACAGAATTTTATAAAGGAAAAATTCTTTTTCGCATATTTTTAATTATCGGAGCATTATGCGATTCGTAAGAACATACAGCGCGTGCGAATATATTACGGCAATCCTTGAGACTATGTTTTTGACATGAAATTGGAAACTAGATATCTTCGTCATTTTTCAAAAAACAACGAAGATGTCAAGTTCCGAATTTCCTTCATTCTGTGAAATATGCTTTATTGAAATTGTGTGAAATGGAATACATAGAACCATAGAAAATGATGACTGGGAAATTCTTTTGTCTTCCATTTATTTTCATTATTTGAAGACAGTGTGAAAAACTTTTTCGACGTCCCCTCCGAAGTGAAAATAGTCAGTGAAAATGTGCCATGTATAACAATAAATTGAAAGGATGTATTTTGCATACTTTTTTCGTGTTGCAAAAAATTCCAAAAATATCTCCCGGAAAAATTTAAAAAAAAATACATTAACTAAAAAATTAAAATTGTTTGTAAGAAAAACAGACATTCTGAAATAATCCTGAAGCTAATTTGTCTATATTAGACGATTAGGAAGGTGGTAATAGCAAAGTAATCGAGGTGGTTGGCATTGTTTGAGTTGCTAGGATATCATATTTAAATTTGTCCCATCGTGAGAGGTAATTGCAGTTTCTATTAAGCCATTTCTTTAATTACAATACTGAAATTGAATAATTTATAACTTAAATAATACATAATAAATTTTATCTTTTTAATTTTTTTATTTTAAATTACTTAAAGAAATGCAAGGCCTATATACGTAATGATACTTCAGAAAACATTTTGGAATCAGATACTTATAAAAACATAACCAATAATGAATTATTACTATTAAAGAATATTTTTACACAAGAATGCTTTCCCAGGAGTATACAGGCTTATACAGTGTTCCTAAAATTTTGTACCACTATTTCCAAGGAAAAAAAAAACCCTTTTTTAAATTTTTTTGCAAAAGTTAAAGGAATCTACCATGATGGTATTTTTTTTTCAAATAGTTGTAGTGCAGGTAGCAGAATTTAGGAAAGGCGAGACTCCTGTTTTCAGTCCAAAGTTCTAAGATAATGATACAGTGATGTTTGGTTTATTTTTATAATAATTTTTTTTAGAGCAGAATAAAATAAAAATAAATTAAGTAAAATAAAATTTTAAAATTAAACTTCTCTTTCAATTTTCAGGATTGGGAAACATGTTTTGGTGCATTCGTCTCTTGAAGTGTGCTGTATAATTGAAAGGATGAGATTTCCAAAATGTTAAGTATTTAAAGGGCGAAAAATATCACAACATATGTAAAAAGTACTGTTAAATAACTATTTATTTAACATTATTATTTTGAAATAAGTATATAAATATATATATGTATATTATTGAAACTCCTATCATTAGTTTGATAAAATGCACCTTAAGGATCGCCCCTCCCCACGAAAAAGAACATAACATGTGAATTGAAAAATATTTGTAGCAATTTCGTGACTTAGAACAGATATATATACAGGGTGTTCCGTTAAAGGGGTCCAATATTAATAGGGGTAATAGAGGAGATCACACGGAGCATAAATCAGTATATAATGCCTGGCCGGATCTCAATAATTTTCAAGTTACAGCAAATAGAATGAAAAATCGGAAATTTGTAAAAAAAACCCTCATTGCTAAACTATCGATAATGCTATATAAAAACGAAGCACATATTTAGTAAGAGCAGAAAAAATCCTACGAAATGACATAAGTTGTTTTAGAATATTGAGAATTAATGGCGAGTTACAAGCTCTGAAACAGTGAAAAAATACAAAATCAAATATTTAGCAAAATAGTTAATCGTTAATTCCAAAAATGCAACTCTACCTACATCAAGGAAAATGTTATAAAATTTGGTCCATTCCGAAAGATTTCGAAGAAGCTGACAATAGACCATATCAGTTTAATTGTATGGGAGAAATCAAGCAGTTCCCTAGTTACAACTCTGTACTGTTGCACACTCGGAAAGAGCGAAACTCCACCCATGACGATTGTAAACACCCCGTTTTAATATCTTTCAATTATACATTTCTGATCAACCTCTATCAATACCCTTTCATTATTCAGTCTGGTCAAGTGAATGACATATTGTGCAGCTCTCGCCTTGTCTTAAAGCAAACTCCGTGACTGCTGCGTTTCCTCCATGAACTTTCAGGATGATGAAGAAGAAGTACTTTTTATGCAAATTTTCTATGTGTATAGGAAGAAAAGTGTAATAAAACAGCAGTCATCAGTGGGCGTTATGTTAAAGGGAGGCTGTTGTAAGTGGGATTGTAGTAAGTTGATGTATAATAATTATGCCGGAATACTCTAACGAAGAATATGCGGACATGCATCTGATGTACGGGCAAGCTCATGGACATGCATGTCTAGCACAGCGCATGTACCGTGAGCAATTTCCAAGGAGACGTTGCCCAAGTTCGAAACTCTTCATAAAAATCGATAGACGATTACGGGAGACTGGATCGTTTAATACAGCAAGCATTGATGCAGGGAAACCTCGACATGTACGAACACCTGCAATGGAAGAAGATGTACTGAATATTTTTAAAGATAACCCCTCCACGAGTACACGAGCTGCTGCGTCTGAAGTCGGTGTTTCTCACGAAAGTGTGTGGCGTGTTCTGCGTGCAGAAAACATGCACCCCTTTCATGTGCAGTGGGTACAACTGTTATCAGTAACAGATTGTGCTCAGCGGACAGAATTCGTACGCTGGTTGCTTAATGTAACAGAAAATAATCCACAATTTCTGGAAAATATTTTATTTACTGATGAAGCAACATTTACGATAGAGGGCGTGGTAAACACGCACAATATGCACACATGGTCATATACAAATCCGCACACTGTTTTCCCGTCGAACGCACAACAAAAGTTCAGTGTGAACATATGGGCAGGTGTCCTCGGCGATTATCTCATAGGACCATTTTTACTCCCAGATGTACTCAATGGCAGTACGTACTTGGTTTTCCTACGGGATATCTTACCGCAGTTACTGCAAAATGTGCCAGCAACATTGCGCCACAATATGTGGTTTATGCACGATGGCGCACCGGCACATTTTTTCATAGGTGTTCGCAATCACCTCAATTCAACATATCCTGGGAAATGGATTGGACGCAGTGGACCTGTTGCTTGGCCTGCACGCTCTCCAGACCTCAATCCGTTAGACTTTTTTGTTTGGGGACACCTTAAATCGCTGGTGTATGAAACGCCTGTGGATACACCGGAGGATTTACTAGCGCGAATCGTTGTCGCTGCAGGAGACATTCCCAACTCCGTCGGAGTTTTTCGGCGTGTTCGCCAATCTTTACGACGTCGCTGTCGGCTGTGCGATTCTGTTAATGGGCGCAACTTCGAACACCTATTATAATAATGTCCGTTCGTCTGCCTTCCGACATTGAACTGTGCAGCGCAGGCCAGAAGACTATGCTTCACATATGTCATAAAGTACGTGGAATGTAATTCTTTATTTGTCATTTTTCTTTTATTTTCAACACTTTTTGGCACAGTATTTTGTAAGTCACAGACTGTGGTGTACTCAAATTGTAAATTTCAAAGTTTGTATGAATTAATTTAAAATTTAGTGTCTTTTTTAAATTTATAATTAATAAAATTATTATGCTATTTGTTATTATTATTTCCTATCATAAATTATGATGCACATATACATACAATAATTGTCCATGTAAAACATGTGCTGAAACTTCTTGCATAGTTACAAATCGCAATATTTTTAATTATTTCCGAATTTTCACCACCAGTTTAATTTTAAGGAATTTAACTTAAGCTTTATATCAATAAAAGACCACTTTAAAATGTAGACTATTATTGTAAAGTTATTTTGGTTCATTCAACTCTTGAATAATTAAAAATGTTGCATCTCAGAAGAAGCATGATCGAAAATGTATAGTTGAGAGTAATTAAAAAGGCGGGTGTTCCAATCGTGATGGGCGGAGTTTAACCTTTGCTAGTGTCAAAGAAAGCGGAGTTGTAACTAAGAAACTGATTAATTTCTCTCACACAATTAAACCGATATGGTTCATTGTAAGCTTTTTCGAAAGTTTTCGGAATGGACCAAATTTTACTACATTTTCCTTGTTGTAGCTAGAGTTGTCTTTTTGGAATTAACGATTAACTATTTTGATGTATATTGGATTTCGTACTTTTTTCACTGTTTCAGGGCTTGTAACTCGTCAATAAATATTTCTATTTTAATACAATTGATGTCATTTTGTAGGTTTTTTTCTGCTCTTTCTAAATATGTGCTTCGTTTTTATGTAGCATTATCGATAGTTTAGCAATGAGGGTTCTTTTACAATGTTCCGAATTTTCATTCTATTTGCTGTAACTTGAAAACTATTGAGATCCGACCAGGCTTTATATACTGATTTATGCTCCATGTGATCTCCTCTATTACCCCTATTAATATTGGACCCCTTTAACGGAACACCCTGTATATATATAACGCATATATACAGTATATATATATATTCAAAAAACACAAACTGGGAAAATTGAATTTAAAGATTGCAACTCTAATTTCAGAGTTTGCAGATTATTACCACAATTTTTAACAGTTTCTTACTAAACTAAGTTAGTTAAACTTGTAATTTATTTAAACAGAATTTTATAAAGGAAAAATTCTTTTTCGCATATTTTTAATTATCGGAGCATTATGCTATTTCGTGAGAACACACAACGCGTGGGAATATATTACGGCAGGTAGTGCAGGTAGCAGAATGTAGGAATGACGAGACTCCTGTTTTCTTTACAGATCTCTAAGACAATGATACAGTGGTGTTCGGTTTATTTTTATAATAACAATTTTTAAGTGTAGGTTAAAGTAAAATGAAGTAGAGTAAAATAAATGGAATCAAAGTTTGTCCATATACAGGGTGATTCATAAGTAAGTATACAAATTCCAGATATTGTAAAACAGGAACAGTTTATGTCATGTTCCCGAAATGCATGCCGGAAGGTAGGTGTACTCATAAAGTTTTTCAAAGAATTTTCAAGAAAGAAATTCCAAAAAATATATCACGAAAAAATTATAAAAGAAAGACATTAACTAAAAAATTAAAATTTTGATCGAGTTTTAAGATACAAACATTCTGATATAATCCGGAAGCCTAATTGTCTATGTTAGACGATTTGGAAGGCTGTAATAGGGAAACAATTTAGGTGGTTGGCATTGTTTGAGTTGCTAGGATATCGCATTTAAATTTCTCTCATTGAGACAGGTTATCGCCATTTCTATTAAGCCATTTTCTTTATTAGCAATACTGAAATTGGATAATTTATAGCTTAAATAATACTTATTATATTTTATCTTCTTATTTTTTAATTTTAAATTACTTAGAGAAATGCAAGGCGTACGTAATGGAACATAATGATACTTCAGACAATATTTTGGTATTAGATACTTAATAAAACACAACTAATAATTAATTATTACTGTAAAAGCATATTTTTAAACAAGAATGCTTTCACAGGACTAGCAGTGTTCCTAAAATTTTCTAACACTATTTCAAAAAAGAAAAGCCTTTTTGGTAATTTTTTTGCAAAAGTTTAAAAAAATCTACCACGAGGGTATTTTTTTCAAATAGTTGTAGTGCAGGTAGTAAAATGTGGGAATGACGAGAATCCTGTTTTCTTTACAGATCTCTAAGATAATGATACAGTGATGTTCGGTTTATTTTTAAAATAACAATTTTTAAGTGTAGGTTAAAGTAAAATGAAGTAGAGTAAAATAAATGGAATCAAAGTTTGTCCATATACAGGGTGATTCATAAGTAAGTATACAAATTCCAGATATTGTAAAACAGGAACAGTTTATGTCACGTTCCCCAAAATGCATGCGGAAAGGTAGGTGTACTCATAAAGTTTTTCCCCGCTGTTGTGTAAAGCGACATAAGCGATAGCTAACGTGTCACGCAAAAATCAGTAGAGATGGCTGCGTCAGCAGAGTAGAAGGCATTCTGTGTTCTTGAATTGTAAAACCTCTAGAAGAAAATCGTTGTATGATTGGTTTAAAAAATTTGAATTTACGGACTGTGCATGCTAAGTGGACATAAATGGATTATCGGGTTGATGTGTGTAATGCATCTAAGAAGGACATCTCTGAATGCCTTTCTGGTTGGAGGTTCTTTTCCAAATCATGTTCGAAAATGCCGTTGCACAGTTGTGACAGATTCCGTTTTGCTCAATTCAAGAACACAAAATGCCTGCTGAACTGCAGACGCAACCATTTACACAGATACTCACGTGACACGCTATCTGTCGCCTATGTCACTTTGCACAGCAACGGGAAAAAAACTTAATGTTTACACCTATATTACAGCTTGCATTTGGTAGCCATTTGGTAGCATTTGGCATCCATTTTGCTCAATTCAAGAACACAAAACGCCTTCTCAACTGCAGACGCAACCATTTACACAGATACTCACGTGACACGCTATCTGTCGCCTATGTCACTTTGCACAGCAACGGGAAAAAAAACTTAATGTTTACACCTATATTACAGCTTGCATTTGGTAGCCATTTGGTAGCATTTGGCATCCATTTTGCTCAATTCAAGAACACAAAACGCCTTCTCAACTGCAGACGCAACCATTTACACAGATACTCACGTGACACGCTATCTGTCGCCTATGTCACTTTGCACAGCAACGGGAAAAAAAACTTAATGTTTACACCTATATTACAGCTTGCATTTGGCATCCATTTTGCTCAATTCAAGAACACAAAACGCCTTCTCAACTGCAGACGCAACCATTTACACAGATACTCACGTGACACGCTATCTGTCGCCTATGTCACTTTGCACAGCAACGGGAAAAAAATTAATGTTTACACCTATATTACAGCTTGCATTTGGTAGCCATTTGGTAGCATTTGGCATCCATTTTGCTCAATTCAAGAACACAAAACGCCTTCTCAACTGCAGACGCAACCATTTACACAGATACTCACGTGACACGCTATCTGTCGCCTATGTCACTTTGCACAGCAACGGGAAAAAAAAACTTAATGTTTACACCTATATTACAGCTTGCATTTGGTAGCCATTTGGTAGCATTTGGCATCCATTTTGCTCAATTCAAGAACACAAAACGCCTTCCCAACTGCAGACGCAACCATTTACACAGATACTCACGTGACACGCTATCTGTCGCCTATGTCACTTTGCACAGCAACGGGAAAAAAAACTTAATGTTTACACCTATATTACAGCTTGCATTTGGTAGCCATTTGGTAGCATTTGGCATCCATTTTGCTCAATTCAAGAACACAAAACGCCTTCTCAACTGCAGACGCAACCATTTACACAGATACTCACGTGACACGCTATCTGTCGCCTATGTCACTTTGCACAGCAACGGGAAAAAAACTTAATGTTTACACCTATATTACAGCTTGCATTTGGTAGCCATTTGGTAGCATTTGGCATCCATTTTGCTCAATTCAAGAACACAAAACGCCTTCTCAACTGCAGACGCAACCATTTACACAGATACTCACGTGACACGCTATCTGTCGCCTATGTCACTTTGCACAGCAACGGGAAAAAAAACTTAATGTTTACACCTATATTACAGCTTGCATTTGGTAGCCATTTGGTAGCATTTGGCATCCATTTTGCTCAATTCAAGAACACAAAACGCCTTCTCAACTGCAGACGCAACCATTTACACAGATACTCACGTGACACGCTATCTGTCGCCTATGTCACTTTGCACAGCAACGGGAAAAAATTTAATGTTTACACCTATATTACAGCTTGCATTTGGTAGCCATTTGGTAGCATTTGGCATCCATTTTGCTCAATTCAAGAACACAAAACGCCTTCTCAACTGCAGACGCAACCATTTACACAGATACTCACGTGACACGCTATCTGTCGCCTATGTCACTTTGCACAGCAACGGGAAAAAAAACTTAATGTTTACACCTATATTACAGCTTGCATTTGGTAGCCATTTGGTAGCATTTGGCATCCATTTTGCTCAATTCAAGAACACAAAACGCCTTCCCAACTGCAGACGCAACCATTTACACAGATACTCACGTGACACGCTATCTGTCGCCTATGTCACTTTGCACAGCAACGGGAAAAAAAACTTAATGTTTACACCTATATTACAGCTTGCATTTGGTAGCCATTTGGTAGCATTTGGCATCCATTTTGCTCAATTCAAGAACACAAAACGCCTTCTCAACTGCAGACGCAACCATTTACACAGATACTCACGTGACACGCTATCTGTCGCCTATGTCACTTTGCACAGCAACGGGAAAAAAAACTTAATGTTTACACCTATATTACAGCTTGCATTTGGTAGCCATTTGGTAGCATTTGGCATCCATTTTGCTCAATTCAAGAACACAAAACGCCTTCTCAACTGCAGACGCAACCATTTACACAGATACTCACGTGACACGCTATCTGTCGCCTATGTCACTTTGCACAGCAACGGGAAAAAAAACTTAATGTTTACACCTATATTACAGCTTGCATTTGGTAGCCATTTGGTAGCATTTGGCATCCATTTTGCTCAATTCAAGAACACAAAACGCCTTCTCAACTGCAGACGCAACCATTTACACAGATACTCACGTGACACGCTATCTGTCGCCTATGTCACTTTGCACAGCAACGGGAAAAAAACTTAATGTTTACACCTATATTACAGCTTGCATTTGGTAGCCATTTGGTAGCATTTGGCATCCATTTTGCTCAATTCAAGAACACAAAACGCCTTCTCAACTGCAGACGCAACCATTTACACAGATACTCACGTGACACGCTATCTGTCGCCTATGTCACTTTGCACAGCAACGGGAAAAAAAACTTAATGTTTACACCTATATTACAGCTTGCATTTGGTAGCCATTTGGTAGCATTTGGCATCCATTTTGCTCAATTCAAGAACACAAAACGCCTTCTCAACTGCAGACGCAACCATTTACACAGATACTCACGTGACACGCTATCTGTCGCCTATGTCACTTTGCACAGCAACGGGAAAAAAAATTAATGTTTACACCTATATTACAGCTTGCATTTGGTAGCCATTTGGTAGCATTTGGCATCCATTTTGCTCAATTCAAGAACACAAAACGCCTTCTCAACTGCAGACGCAACCATTTACACAGATACTCACGTGACACGCTATCTGTCGCCTATGTCACTTTGCACAGCAACGGGAAAAAAAACTTAATGTTTACACCTATATTACAGCTTGCATTTGGTAGCCATTTATTAGCATTTGGCATCCATTTTGCTCAATTCAAGAACACAAAACGCCTTCTCAACTGCAGACGCAACCATTTACACAGATACTCACGTGACACGCTATCTGTCGCCTATGTCACTTTGCACAGCAACGGGAAAAAAAAACTTAATGTTTACACCTATCTTACAGCTTGCATTTGGTGAACGTGCCTGAAACTTTTTATGTTTTACAGCATCTGGAAGTTGTACACTTACTTATAAATCAACTTGTACTTACGACATTTTAGCAAACAATTAAGTTTTTAATCAATAGTAATATTTTTTATTTAAGTTAGAGAACGTTTAATCGTATCCAGGAAAGTTCTTAGAGTTAAACAAAAGTGTTTTAGTTTATTTACAAGTTTTATTTATTTGAGGTATAATCCTTGATTTAGAATGAACGATAGAAAGAATATGCATGTTAATGTTGTTTTTTGAATATTTATGTGTTTTGAGAGTCAACACTTCTCTTCAATGTACTCGAGATCTTTTCTGTAGTACTGTATATAGAATTTATGCACAAGAAGTAATAGACCAAAAATTGTCAAATTAAAAAACGCATACCTGAACTGAAAACGCACTTCCAGCATTTGTTGTTCACGTACAGTACTGTAACCGAATTAGTTTGTGTGTCCCTGTAAATGAACGATGAATCCTATGTACACCGCATTCTATAGTAAATATCTTGTAGTGCACAGCAGTCATACATGTATCTATTTTAATATGTTTGAAATAATGCAATATCTTTAAAATACACTGCAAATTACGTTTCTTCATACACCTTAATGTAACGGAATAATTTTGAGTATTACCCTAAACGAACGATACACGCTACACAATTCATTTTCAATATGAAACATGCGATAGTAAACCTTAATAACATATACGGACCCTAGAAGCTAAGGGATAAAAATGACAAAATTTCCACTTGGAGTAAATTAAATTAAAAGTTTTAAGTCAATATTAATTGACTGAAATAATTATGGAACTGTTGCTTATTTCATAATGGTTTTTGAACTCTTATTTCAATAACTGTGTAACGAAGGTGGAGTATAATTTTTTTGTAAATATATAGTTAATCAATATTGATACCTAGGGGTACAAGTTTCGAATGCTTAAGTAGTTGACCTCCAAAGCGCAGCACATAATTAAAAAAAACACATATTTTTTGCGTACAAACAAACAACGTAATTTTTTGCCTATAAACCGTGGATTAAACAATTCTGTTTCAACACAGAAATGTTATTTAATAATTTAAGTCAAATATTTACAGCGATCTAGTAAGTTACATTTTTTAAAATAAAATTTCTGGCTTGAAACAGAATTGTTTGATCCGAGGATTATAGGCCGGAAATTACGGCAGTCTTATTTCCATATCGCCTGTACACTTACCTGAGTTTTTTTTTTTTTTTTTTTTTCAATTTTGTCATTTGTACCCGTTTGATTCTGAGGGCTTGATATGTTAATTACATGGCAATCCGAGTATATTTACTCGAATTAGAGCACCTACAGACAGACAGGCAAACAGAATCCATAAACACTTTTGAAATTTGTTGGAATGTGCTACAATATGTTGCACTATAAAGATCAAATGGTACCGTGATTTTCGGTAGTGTTAATAATAGTTTTACAGTGTATTAACCGGTATCTAAACTAAATATAATTTTTTTGCCGCTACTAATTCTTAAAAAACATATTCAAGTAGGTACCGTAATTTCCGGCGTATAATCCGCAGCTCAAAGACTCGTTTTTCGACCCAGAAATATTATTTTATAAAATGTAACTTAAAAGATCGCTGTAAATATTTAACTACAATTATTGAATAAAATTTCTGGGTCGAAAAACGACTCTTTGAGCTGCGGATTATACGCCGGAAATTACGGTAGCAAAATTTATACCAGCAAAAGTAACAAAATAACTTTCATTTTACGTTGGTTATTCAGCATATTTGTCTGTTGAACATGTTTGCTAGAGAACTGATAGCATTAAAAAAACTGATGTTTCGTTTTGATACCGGCTTGAGAAAACTCATTAATAACCTAAGAAAACAACTTCGTGTGGTCAGAAAAGGAGGCTTTTGTTTCAGGAGTGTTTCTTTAATTCGGCGAAATCTATTGGTTTCTGGAATTGTAGAAGATAAAAAAAAACGCTTTTCGGATTCGTGAGTAACTAGGAAGATTTCTACTATGTATTCTCGTAAATCGTCTTGCTGTTTCAAAAACATTTCTCTTTTTTAAAAGTGCATATCATTTTCCTAGAAGGTTTTTTATAGATAAGATGGCACTAAAATCTGTTTTTTTTTATTCGATGCATTTTTTTTTGTCTCTTTTTAGCGAAAAAGACTGTTTTTAGACACAATTCATATTATCTGTTATTAAATGGTGTAAGAGATAGTCCAGAGAAATTCTATATCCAACAAAAAGAAAACAAGTTAGAAATTGTACGTTAAACGTGACAAATGAGGTGCGTTCTTTTTATAACTCGTTCAACAATGTAAAAAAAAAAACCTATTCTTATTATTTCAGTGAAATGAATTATATCGTCTGCTATGTATGAAATGAGCATGCCTTTTTTATGGTTTTGTGCATCTCACATAACCCTATTCGTCCCTCTACGTTGTCTGTCCGTCACAGAGCCAGTTCTCAGAAACTGTATAACCTACAGGCATGAAAGTTTGTGTACTTACAGCTGAATACGTTCTATGAAGTTGAAAATCATAAAATTAAAAAAATATAGAGAGATAAAAACTAAATATCTAACAGCCTTTTCATATTAAATTTAAACATTTTTTGTTATAGCACTTGCCAGCAATTAAATATCCACAATAAAATTCTTTCTACAATAATTAAATTTCTATTCAAAGATTTCCACGTGAAAAATAAAAATGAAATAAAAAGTTTCACCAATTGAAAAAAAAAAGATTAATATAACGTCATATTGGTATTAAAACGGAAATTTTCAAACATTTATCAATAATACAAGGAGTATGACTATGTGTATGTACAGAAAGCAGATTAATATCACGTCATTAGAGAATTAAAATGAAAATTAATCTGAAGTCATATTGGAAGTTTAAAGGATTTTTCAAATGTTTGAGAATAATACAAGCGAGTATCAATATGAGTAATAGAGACTAGTAAATATATGAGTTTGAGGAACGTATTGAATCTTGATAAAAACTCGATTATGGAAATATTGGCATATTTTAACATTTCCCACACATGTTTAATACAACATGTTTAATTTTGAAATTGATATTTTTTTAATACCGCATTTAGTCCACATGACCCGCTTTCGGACCGTTTCAGATATCTGATAAAAAAACAAAAAATAGATCGGTAAATATAAAAATTATAAAAAAGATAACTTTTTTTAAAAATTAAATTTATTTGGATTTATTATAGAAAGGATAAAGTATTTTGAAAGGAATATTAAATGAAACCCTTTGTGCGATCTTCAATCACACTTACCCAATTGTTTCTTATTAGGTATGCCACGTTTACAGATGCGATTTTTTTCGATACCAGACAGCGCTGCAAAATTCACAATGAAGATCTTGCTGTGCAAATTATTATCTCCATAGTTTAATATTTTCATGTCTCATAATGAACGAATCTGTTTATTTAATCTAATGGATTGAGATATTCGGCTGTTAACCTAATTTCCACTGAAGTTATCTCAGAATTTATATATTTTTTAATGTAACTCGTCTCTCAAGCAAACAATTTTTTTGAACGATCTTTCTAAAAATATAACTTTTATACAATTTTATTCGATAACTTTATTTTGAAAAAAACTGTCCCCCTGGCATATGAAAAAAGAACTGGTTTGGTCCGTCATATGACTTGCGCTTTTATTATATAGATTACATATGATCAGATGTAATTGAATAAAGAAAACTTTTATTAATATTTTTTTAGGTTTTGATTAGATTTTCCAACTACCGTATATACTCGTGTATAAGCCGACCCCCAAATTCGAGATGAAAAGAGATTTAATACCAATAATTTACAATGATTTTCTCCGTCTTAAATAATTTAGAATTAAATGAGATTAAATGAGTTGTAGAAAACCACTTTAAATTATTGGTATTAAACGTGTTTTTGTCTCGAATTTGGGGGTCGGCTTATACACGAGTATATACGGTATTTGAAATGACTCGACAAAATTCTACAACGATAACATATACAGGAATGAGAGCACTCCGACCCAAATGTCCGATTTTTGCCACTAAATTTAAATACTATTTGTAATCTTATTTAATGACAGAGTTTCTGAAATTCAATACGGTGGAGAATACTATTAAAATTTAGTGGTAAATATCGGACATTCGGGTCGGAGTGGTCACATCCCTGTATATATTAAATTTCACACCATTCGGTTGGGTAGTTTTTGCACTGTTATATGCGGACGGACGGACCAGACGACGACTGTGGGTGCTACGTATTTATATAATTGCGAACGCACCTGAACAGAGAAAATTTCACTCAGAACAAAGTTAATTACGCTTCTTAGTGCAAAGAAATTTATTTATTAACATTTTTAAAACACTTCTTATTACAATATTTTGAATAATAACAAAAATAAAAAGGTATACTAATTTCACATATACTGTTATTATGTGTTGAAATATTTTTATATAAATTCTTCCTCGAGCTAGAAAAATGTTTTTTCGAGACGCTTCATTTCAACTTTATACGTACTATTAAATATAATTAATTATTGCGTATAAAAACTAGTCGTTGGAGGCCACCGTAATACTTACCCATCATGGATATGCATAATATAAAATATGAAAATAAAATATGTATAAGCTATGTATAAAATGCATTGCAATTCGAATAAAATCGTGGCTTGATGACGTCATAATCTTTGAATGCTCTATTACTGAATTGCGTAAAAGAAATATCCTTATAACTCCAAAATCTTATAATCCTATTAACTAAAGGTTTATTGCGTCGGATTAAGCGTCTCATTTCCAATTAAAATATATCTTTGAATTGACATTTGGATGAAATACAGGGTCATGAAAAATTAATGAGTGTGGAAAAATAAGATTACAAATATCTCGGCAACTCTTCATCCGATCGACTTCATTCTTAATGCAAAAGTTATGTTTTGTTATTGTCTTTTATATTCCCTCTTTAAAATAAACAATTTCGAAAATTTTTATATACCTTTTTTCAGAACGAAAATTTCGAGAGTCCGAAAAAAATAGTTCCGGATAATCGAGGTTGCTGAAATTCAATAAGCTTCTTCCCATTATTACATACTAAGTACATACCAAATTTCGAGTATATATCTCAAATTGTTCGGGAAATAGAGCGTTTACAGACACACAGACGAACGGCAAACAATTTTTTACGAAAAATATGTTTTTTGGAATCTCCAGTGTCTGAAACGTGTAAATCCGTCAATTTTTTTTTTTGCGATTTTTAACCCTTTTTATCCTGACGGTACTTATAAGTACCACTTTAACCCCTTCGCGACGAGCGTCTTTTGCAGAATTTTTAATCTGTTACCATCGGTTTTTCAAATGAGAAATTTTCCCCTCGCAAAAATGCTATGATTAGATAAGGAAAACTTTACAAAAAAAAAAAAAAACTGGTGGGAATAATCGAGGATTCTGAGCATCTAAAAAGTAGCTGGAAAATTAATTCAGGATATAAAGGGTTAAAACGATTACAAGACTTACCCTATACTACGTATGATGGGTAAGTAATAAATGCAAATTATGCTTTTATTTTCTTCCAGACGAGCTCCCTAAAAACATGAAACACGAATTATCCGAAGAAAGCCAGAAAACTCACCATTTTAACACTTTTCTACCTAGTTGAAAAGTGTTTATAACTTCAGTTTGTCTGGCCGTCCATCCGTGCTCCAACGCTTATGAATATACTCGGATTTCCCTAAAATTTTTGTATGTTATTGACGATTATTATAGCATGACCCCTATTAAAAATGGAGTGTGTAGCACTTATACTTTATTTACAGTTCCATTCAAAAATATTCAGTTTATCCAGTCAATGGGAAAAAATCTTTTTAAGTTGCATTTTGGTGATGTTACGCCATTTAAAACATAATGAAACTGATATACAATTACGAAGCTCACTAAAATATGCTCTTTGTAAAATATGAAATGCAAAGTCTTTATTATTTTTTTACAGGGTCACATAAAAGAATTCTGTTACAGAATGTTTTTTGGAGAAAAATTGTTTGCAGTGTAATTTAATGCTAATGAAAAAAATCTTGTGTGGATAAATATACTAAAAATATCAACGTTTGACACACAATAACATCGTGTAATAAACAGACGCACGTTTCATGAGTATCCTGGACTCATTTCCTCAGTGTAAATAAACTTAAACCCTATTGTATCCCCCCAAAGACATGAAAATGAATCTAAAAACCCAAATGAAAAACAACAACACACCGAGAAACTCCTCCAATCTGATTAAGTCGGTTGGTTGGTTGTAGAGGATTCACTATGACAAAGTAACTCAACCCAGAAAGGTGAGATGTACGGTACACTTGAAAAATCATTAACCAGGGAGTTACCAAATTTATGAATATAAACTGCCTCAAAGAAGTCTAAATCTAATGGAGTGTTACATTTCTTAATAATAGTGGCTGAGTCGAAGTTAAAATTATGTCCCTCACTCCAACAGTGACAGGCAATAGAGGACTTTTGTAATTCTTTTTTCTTAATGTAATTTCTGTGTTCATTGAGTCTGAAACGGAGTTGTCGTTTAGTCTGTCCTATATAGGACAAACCACATTGACACTGGATATTGTAAATGCCCCAAAAGTTTTGATGTGGAATTTTTTATCCTTTAACTGTGAAAAATTTAGTTTATTAACTGGCTTAAAAACAACCTTAAAATCATATTGCCTTAAAATATTAGCTATTTTATAGCTAATGCTATTGTGAAATGGTAAAATAATGAGGTTAGAAAAAGATTCTGGGACATCAGAAGGAACAAGATTACTATTTTTATTTAGACAACGAAAAATTAAACGGTTGATATAAGTCAAACTAAAACCACGATTAATAGCAAGAGATCTAATATAATTCAATTCTGTACCAAGGGAAACATTATCAGAACAAATGGAAATTGCTCTATTAATAAAGAAATGAAAAGCCGAGGCTTTCTGAGAAGGGGGGTGACACGAATTAAAATGAGGGGGGAGTGAGACTGCAAAAGGTTTCCGGTATACACAGGTATCAAATGTATTAGGCTGACGTGTGACTAACACATCAAGAAAGGACAATTTATTTTCAACTTCAACTTCATATGTAAACTGAATAACAGGATCTATTGAGTTTAGAATAGTTAAGACGTAGTATAATTTTGTATAAATAGATTTTAGTATAATTTAATGCTATTTCAACCATAATGAAATTTATATGCATTACTGAGGTGCACTATAAATTGCTCACTGCAAAGTATGGTGTGCATTGCGGTTATCGTTCTTCAGGGTTCGTACGATTGTACCACAATTTTTTTTTATAGAATTTTTCTCTTTAATATTTAAATAGCAGAAATTGTAGACGCCTCGTTTAATTGAAGGGTTTCTAGTACTTTTTTGCATTTAAATAAGGCAAAATTTCTATTAAAAAACTGTAGTAAAATCGTACGAATCCAGTTCTTTGACAGGGACACACAGAAGAATTATATTACCGTCTTAGTGCGATAATTACAGTCTGTGTGATAAGTCCGTTTCAACTTTGTTTTGTGTTTTTAAGTTTAAGTAAATTTTGCATGGTATGTATAAATTTTGTTGATCATATATAGCGCTACACAAAGGAATTTGTAAGTATTACTGACTATTCGACTGAATTGCTTAAAGGTATTTTTAATTGTGGTACGCATTTTTCTGCTGAACTATATTTAGTAGACTTTATTTAGTAGACTGTATTTAGTAGACTGTATTTAGTAGATAGAAGTTTATGGAATATAAAAAAATTCGTATACGGGGCTACACACAGAACAAGATACATTGCCGTTTACGATTGGTAATTGCTGGGAGTACGTTTTAAGTTGGCATATGCATTGTTTACCTCGATTAAATTTTAGCTTAATATGTGGTGTATACATAAGTCTTTAGCATTTTGATCGATTGTTGAAAATTGCAATGTGAATGTTCTAACTGAACTAAATTTTATCAAGCTATGTAGTATATATTCAAATCTATAAATCATATACAGGGTTGCACATAATATTGCGACTACTTTTTTGACTATGAAAGGTAATTGCTAAAACAGGATTTTTAAAAGTGTTATGTTTCCTAAAAGGTTTGCTACATATTTTTTTTCATCTTATTTAACGGTGAAGTTTCGTTAGAGTTTTCTGGATGTGTTGGAAAGTGTTTCCTAATCCATTCTTGATGCACGATTTTTCGTTCTTCTATGTATTTTTATTTGATTGGTAGGGTTTTATTTATGTACAAAATAACTTTCACATACACAACGAAAATATTTTGTTTTGATTTATATTTATAAGAAGGGAATATTTCTCAACGGGTTGGAGTAGAGAAAAAATATTTTAATGTTTTTAAAATGCTTTTAAATTAATTTCTGACAAAAAATAATCACTTTTCAAAATGCGCGATACGAATCATTTGTTTATTTTTTTCAGAACTCCACGCTGCCTTTACAGATCTAATTAGGCATGTAAAATGCCATTATTCGAGTACTTTTAAAGGAAAAGAATTTTATTTTAATTCCTTTTTGATTGAAAAAAAGAGTAAATCTTTTGTGTGCAAATTACAATCGATTCATCATTTTTTCCACCTTATGAATTCTCAGAAAATTACTTTGCGTATACTTTTAGAGAAAAGAAATCAAGAGCTTTTGCATGTCTAAATGGTATTTTTATTTATTGGAGGGATTTTAATTATTATTTAATTATTTAATTATTAATTATTATTTTATTAATGAATTAAAAAACACTCATTTTATATTAAAAAACACTCATTATATATTAAGAAACACTCATTATATATTAAGAAACACACTTTATATGTAGTAAGAAAGCAGTCTAGAAAGACTGTTTTCTTAGTAATGTATTTCTTAAATTAATGTATGGACTCTGAATGGAACCTTTTTTTAATGAAATGGGTATGGGTTCGTCTCTCAGTAGGTTTTCGTCTGTCATGTGGATCTACTGGAATTTTTTCTTTCTTTTGTATTGTTAACTCTAGAACTACCATGATCCGTCATTTTGATGATTACCAAATGAATATATTCCGATCCGAACAAGAAATTTCTTTTTAAAATAAATTAAATACAAAACTCACAGAAATAAGTGAAATGGATAAGTTAAGTAATTTTAAATAAAACTTCTGGTGTGAAATAGTTTTAAAAAATTTGAGTAAATTCTCCGGTAGTTCTAGTGTTAAACTTCCTTTTGTCTATACTGCATTATACTTCTGTATAAAAAATTTTCTTTTGTAATTTTTATGTAGTTCTTTACTACAATTACATATTTTCTTACGGCTCCTCATTTGCCTTGTAGGTCGATTACCTTTATACTGGATACTAAGATGCTTCACAACGATGTGATCCAAAAAGCTCACTACATTGTTCCATCGTTCCAATTTGAAGTAACAACGCATTTTCTTTTTTTAAATATTGGTTATCAAAATCACGATTCTGAATAATTTATAAGTCACATTTACTCATTGGCTAAGTAAGGCGAAGATTAAAATTCCAATATATTGAAAAAAAATGCGTATGTTGCATGTGTCCTAAATACGACCATGGTTCTGTCTGATGAACGATTTTCATACGAGATTATTAAATTGAGTCTCTTTCACAAAACGATAACTTTTTAATTTAAAAACAAAGGTTTTTGCGAATAAAATGAGATTACGGAGATGAGTAAAATGTAAAAAAACGGCGATTTCCCTATATTATATTTCCCTGAATTCGAAGGAATAAAAATGTGAACATGCGCCTTTGTTCCTTTTATTTATGATTAAATTTTAAGAGAAAAATGAAAAGCATCATATAAATTTCATTTGAAGTTGATATTTAAATGTTTCATGGAATGTTTTCAGTTTCTTCACACGTAAACTATTTTAACAGATAAATGAAGTATATTTTCAGCAATTTTGGGATTAAGCGAAAAAGGTCACCATCGTATTGACGCTGGCACCACTGACCAATAATTGTCGCTTTTATTGCAAATTTTAAAAGTGGTGCACAATTTCAATCTTTACATCGTTAAATAGAAAATAATAGTAAGTTCATACCCGCTGTACTTTAACACAGTATTCAAAATTTGTAACGATTGGTCAATTTCAACGCAAATAAAAGATTTAAGTATGACAATAAAAATATTTTTTATATACACTTTTTTGTAATCATTCAATTTTATCTTGAAAATAAATCCCAATTTCATGATTGTAATTCAAAATTTTCAAAAAAAAAAAAAAAAGAAAGAAAAAAAAAGGCGTTACAATGCATTAATATTTGTGGGTGGCAAAACCGATTACGGAAAATGCCCTACTTTTTTAGGGATGTCTTCGAAAGGACCCGTATCCTTATAATTCCGTGTGATATGCATTAATTATATTACACGTTAAAAATAGAATACATAGAATAATTGCAGAAGATGTCTAAGAAATTCTTCGACCATCCATCTTTCGCATACCTACTCAAAGTTCGAAAACAAAGTGCAAATTTTATACGTCTTACCCGGAACGAAAAAAAAATGTACGAGGGCAACTGAGCCATGGATGACAATAAACTATTGTATTTTCATATATTTTTTTCGTGGTAAAAATAGTTATAAAAACGTATCCCGGAAAAATTATAAAGAAAAACAATTAGATAAAAAATAAATTATTGAAACACCATCAATGTATCCGTTTTAAGAGCAACCATTAAGAAGCTTAATTGTCTGGATTTGGCAATTAGGAGGGTAGTTATAGGGGGCAAACATTGTTTTACTTTCTGGGAGATAAAAGTTAAATTTTACCCACTCTGAGAGATAATTCCGATTTTTTGATGTCGCATCAGTGTAAAAAATGTACTATACTAAGTGTATGATACAGGGTTCGTATGCTTTTTCTTCTATTCGTAGAAGTTTCGTACGAAGTTTCTTCGTATGCTGATTCTTATTTAAATGCAGAAAAGTTCTACAAATTCTGCAATTAAACAAGGCGTCTGCAATGTCCGCTATTTAAATATTAAATAGAAAAATTCTATTAACCCTTTCAAGGGCAGTGTTTGCAAGGCGCGAATTACAGTCTGTGTGATAAGTCCTATTTCAACATTGTAACTTTGTTTTGCGTTTTTACGTTTAAGTAAATTTTGCATGGTATGTATAAATTTTGTTGATCATATATAGCGCTACACAAAGGAATTTGTAAGTATTACTGACTTTTCGAGTGAATTGCTTAAAGGTGTTTTTAATTGTGGTACGCATTTTCCTGCTGAACTATATTTAGTAGACTTATAGAAGTCTGTGGAATATAAATAAATTCGTATACAGGGCTACGAACAGAACAAGATACATTGCCGTTTACGGTTGGTAATTGCTGGAAGTAAGTTTTAAGTTGTCATATGCGTTTTTTACCTCAATTAAATTTTAGCTTAATATGTGGTGTGTACAAAAGTCTTTAGATAGTATACAGGCTGTACAAAAGATTTCGAATGCATTTTGATTGATTGGCGAAAATTGCTATGTGAATATTCTAACTGAACTAAATTTTATCATGCTATGTAGTATAGATTGAAATCTATGGAGCATATATATACAGGATTGCACAAAATAATTCGACTACTTTTTTGACTACGGAAGGTAATTGCTAAAAATGGATTTTTAAAAGTGTTATGTTTCCTAAAAGGTTTGCTACATATTTTCTTTCATCTTATTTAACGGTGAAGTTTCGTTAGAGTTTTCTGGATGTGTTGTAAAGTGTTTCATAACCTATGCTTGAAGCATGATTTTTCGTTCTTGTATGTATTTTTCATTTGATTGGTAGGGTTTTATTTACGTAGAAAATAACTTTCACATGCATAACGAAAATATTTTGTTTTGATTTATATTTATAAGAAGAGAATATTTCTCAACGGGTTGCTGTAGTGAATAAATATTTTAATGTTTTTAAAATGCTTTTAAATTAATTTCTGACAAAAAATAATCACTTTTCAAAATGCGAGATACGAATCATTTCTATACTTTTTTTCAGAACTCCATGCTGCGTTTACAAATGTAATTAGGCATGCAAGATGACATTATTCGAGTATTTTTAAAAGAAAAGAATTTTATTTTAATTCTTTTGTGATTGAAAAAAAAAGAGGAAATCCTTTGTGTGCAAATTACAATCGATTCATCAATTTTTCCACCTTGTGAATTTTCAGAAAATTATTTTGCGCATACTTTTAGAGAAAAGAAATCAAGATATTTTGCATGTCTAACTGGGATTTTTAATTATTGAAGGGAATAAATTGCATACTATTGAGAATTACATCGTATGTCGCATAACACAATTCTGCAATGTAAAAAATGACCAATGTTTCTTTATTTTATGAAAATATACTATAACCATGAACGAAATATATAATATAATCTTCTGAGTTATCCGAAATTCCGAAAAGCGTGTTTCATTGTCTTTTGAATCCCCAGAAACCAATACATTTCCAAAATTTAAAGAATTATTTATAAAAGCAAAGTATTTTTTGCTGCCCGTATCTTTCAGAAACGTTTCCGAATACTTTTTATAGCGTATTAATCAGTTTCCTCAGCCTGGAAAATTTGTTTTTCGAATGTCATCAATTCTCAAGTGAACGTTTTCAGCTGCATAAGTTAATTTATACATGAAATAGTAAATAAATAATCTTAATTTTGATGTTAATGTTAACACTTTCAATTTTGCCTGTTTGTCTGTTAAACATATTTGTTGCACATGAAAATGTTTACTTGAGAATTGATAGCATCGGAAAAAAATATATTCGGGCTTAGAAAACCGATTAATACACTTTAAAAGCTACATTTATACGTTTCGAAAATTACGAGCAGCAAGAGAAATTTTATTTTTATAAATGTTTTTTAAATCTCGAAATGCCATTGATATCTGAGGTTTCTAAAGATAAAGAAATACTTTTCAGAATCATGGTTAACAAGGGTGAGTTTATATCATAAATTTATTCGTGAATATATTATATTTTTGTTGACTAAAAAACATTTGTCATTTTTTACAGTGTGGAATATAAATTATCTGACATTTCCGAAACTTTTAATTGAAAATCACTGATATTTTATACTACACTGTTAAAAATTTGCAGTAAACTGTCTAGTCAATTGACCGTTTTTGCAAAAAACGGGGACATAACGGTAATTTAACTCTAATCTGATCATAAATTGAGAAATATTATGGTCAGAATAGCGCTAAATTACAGTTATGTAACCGTTTCCTATAAAATCGGTCAAATGACTGGACAGTTTGCTTCAAATTTTTAACAGTGTAGTTCTGATATGATATACCGCTGAAAAATAGTTAAAATGAAAAGGATGGACTTTTTCTTAGTTAGTTTTAACGCAAGCCGTAAAAATAGACGAATTTCGCATATGCGTACAGTTCCACCTCTAATTTCGAATAGAATTTTTAGTGTTATATAAACACAGAAAAATAATTAAAATCCAGCTTACAATCGCAGTAACATTTTTAATTTGAAGCAAAAATGTATGGCAAAGATTTTTAGTATGAAATAGTTGTTTTGCACTCTTTGGAAATACTAAGGAGAGTATGGACTTTGTATATGTGAATAGAAAATTACGACATATCAGGAAAAATGAATTTTCTGAAATTGAACTTCAGAGCAAGTATTTAAAATTTTTAATATGTATTATCTTTTTGTTGTGTGTTATGCTTAAAATGATAAAATAATTTTTTATTAAAATATGCATAAACAAACAAAAGAAAAGAACACATCAAGCGAAACATTAAACAAAGATTCATTATATTAGAAAAAGCAAAACTTTGTGGCCACTCTTATGATACATTAAAATAGGGGTCTTCAACTTGTGGCAAATTTTTGTCGCAAATAGAAGAATGTCATGAGTGTATGCATGTCTAACAGGGATTTTTAATTATTGGAGCGAATAAATTGCATACAAAATTACATCCTTGGTCGTATAGTACAAAATCTGGAATGTTAATTTTTTGTCATTTCCGAAAGGTCTAATTGAAGATCCCTTACATTTTACACTCATTCTGGCATGATGTATCACTGAAAAATATTTTCAACGAAAAGGATAAACTTTTTATATTAGTTTATTTTACTCAAGCTTAAAAAACAGAAAATGGTACTTTTCCGTTATACGGACACCATTGTCTCCAAGCATGCATTTACATACATTTAATAAATTCATTTGCATACATTTACATACAACATTTACATACATTTACATACAAAATTTACATACATTTACATACATTATTCTTTAGCATACATTTTGGCATGGTGTCCGTGTAACGGAAAAGTACACAAAAAATTTGCGCATACATATGGTGCGTACATTTCTACCACAATTTTCGATGAGAATTTTTCGCTCTAATTAATCGCAAACTATATTACGGATTCGGCAATTAATTTCAGAGCTATTTTAAATCTGCAGAAAAATATTATGTAAAGATTTATAATAAATCTGAAATAGTGGAAATAGTGATATGTGTACTCTTTGAAAATTCTATCGAGTGTACGCACCTTGTAGATACGAAGACAAAAAATATAACACATCAAGAAAAATAATTTTCTGAAAATTGAATTTGAGATAATGAATTTAAAAATTTTAATATCTATATTTTTTTGTTGTGTGTCAGTTTTTAAATGATAAAATTATGTTGCATTAAAATAAGCATAAAAGCGAAAGGAAATAACAGATCAATGCGAAATAAAACATTAAACAAAAATTCATCCTATTATAAAAAGCAAAAACAAACGTTGCTGCCCTCTTATAATACTTTAAAATATGGGTCTTCAAATTGTGGTTCACGAGCGACCGCGCTATCAGTATTTTCCAATAGAAAAAATTGCCTTATTTAATGACAGAATCTTAAATTAATGACAGAAAATAAGAGGTACACTACCTTTCGAAATGTGTGGCGGGCAATGACTTTCTGGCAAAAACGTTGCGATTGCAACTTTAAAACAATTTAACCATAACAGAAAAAAGGCATATTTTATTATAACTTCTATATCAAATCATTAAGTTTATATATATATATAAATCTATCTTTTTGTGCTATATTTTGTTTCTTAAAATCATAAAAAATTCTTGCCGGAAGATTACAATTTTTAAAATAAATTCAACAATATTTTTTTCTTCTTTACTTTTATGATTGTTGTTTTCTTTCCTGTACCTACGACAATGATTTCACTATATGCGTAATTTATCTATTATTTTATTTTGAAGATATTTAAAAAAAAGAGCCTGCATTAACCTTTACACGGGGGCTCCGACAGCATCTTTCCAAGTTTGCAGCATCTGTCCGAGACCCCCTGTAAAGGTTAAATAGTCATTATAAATTACATTGTTTTTCATTAATGTATACTCTTTTTTTAAGGGTAAAGTTATTCCCACAACGTTTCACACCCATTATTTTTAAATAAAGCAAAAATTAATATAATTTTGATTTTTTCACATAAATTAGTATATAAAAGTAAAATTTAATTTTGTTAATAAATTCTTTTGTTTTAATTTATCTTAAATTACTACAGTTTAAAAAGAAATTAATCTATTATTTGATATTTACGAGATATACACCCTCGGCAAAAATAAATAAATAAATATATATATTATTATTTTTTTTGCTAATAATTTCAGGCTTAATTTCAGTCCCTAACAATGTAGTGCAGTGAAACAGGGTTCGTACGCATTTACCACAATTTTTCAATAGAATTTTGGTATTTAAAAATTAAATAGCAGAAATTGTAGAAGCCTCGTTTAATTTCAGGATTTGTAATACTTTTCTGAACTTAAATAAGGCGAAAAATTCTATTAAAAATTTGTAGTAAAACCTTACGAACCCTATCAACGATTAAGTCGTAAGTTAAATAAACACTTTTACAGCTACACCTATTCGAATCATTGTTTTGACGAGTTTTCATATACTTTCTGTATGTTGAATTATAAAAATAGCTGTAGAATGTCAGAAAATTCTCAGCTTTTTAAACCCATAGTTCATTATGCTCACAAGAGCACGTGCAGCTTCATATAAATATCAGCTGTATACAAATATCAGCATTATAGACAGGTATAATCAGCATTATATCATAACAATAATGTTTGGAGATAAAATCATTTTTAGAAGTTACTGTTCATGAACACCATATTTTATAGAAAACACACGTAAACGCATGTTTCTAGAAATATTATTTGATTTATTCACCTTAATTTCTTAAAATTCTACAGATTTATAAATTGTACCTTTCTTAATCTTAACCAGAAAGTTCTATTCACTCTTGAGATTTTTTAAATAGCAATTTCTGGTTACATGAAGATACACTTGCTATTTGAGCAGTAATTTTAAATCAGTACAAAAACCCTTAACGGGTTAAAAGTTGTGACGCAGCAATTTCTTTTGGCTCTAAGAATTTTAAATATGGGTCTTAAAAGCAATGATATCGAATTTGAGTGACGCTATGTTAATAATATTTTTAAAAATCATCATTTTCTTTTTAGTTTTATTTGTATTCACAGGTGCAATTATTATTTTAACATGAAAAAATATATAAAATTTATTCGCTGATGCTTTTTTATTCAGATCTCTCAGGAATTCAAAATATGGGTTTTAAAAGAAATGATATCAAAATTTGAGTGACACCTTGACGTGAATTTAGTAGGATTGTTTTAAAATTCAATTTAAATTATTTTTCGTTTGTCTTCTAAAGTATATTTACACATACAAACAATACTTTTAATTTTTCAATACACTGTTAAATATATTACTTTCACTGAGCCTATATTATGTATTGAAATGTATTTATTTCAATAAAATGATTTATGTTTTGTGCCACGCTATCCAAAATCATAAGTAAAATTTATGCAAATGATTATTTTGCGTCATATTATCCACTTGCATACATTTCCCTTTGTTTGGATAATATGATGCAAAATAATCATTTACATAAATTTTACTTATGATTTTGGATAGCGTGGCACAAAACATAAATCATTTTATTGAAATAAATACATTTCAATACATAATATAGGCTCAGTGAAAGTAATATATTTAACAGTGTATTGAAAAATTAAAAGTATTGTTTGTATGTGTAAATATACTTTAGAAGATAAACGAAAAATAATTTAAATTGAATTTTAAAACAATCCTACTAAATTCACGTCAAGGTGTCACTCAAATTTTGATATCATTTCTTTTAAAACCCATATTTTGAATTCCTGAGAGATCTGAATAAAAAAGCATCAGCGAATAAATTTTATATATTTTTTCATGTTAAAATAATAATTGCACCTGTGAATACAAATAAAACTAAAAAGAAAATGGTGATTTTTAAAAATATTATTAACATAGCGTCACTCAAATTCGATATCATTGCTTTTAAGACTCATATTTAAAATTCTTAGAGCCAAAAGAAAATGCTGCGTCACAACTTTTAACCCGTTAAGGGTTTTTGTACTGATATCATTACTTTTTTGAGGTTATTGATGAAAATGTCAATTAATCGAAACTAAGCACAGGGTATAAATTAATCATTAGAATAAAATTTTAAAGAAATGCTAAAAAAGACCCTTAGGGCCCCAATAAAAATATGAGGGTGGTGGCCCGGGGAGAGGAGTGCAAGACTCAACTTTAAAGTTATGCATCGAGAGAGTAACATAATTAGAGGGATGAAAATGCATGGCACAAAAATGTTCAAGGGTCCCGGACCGGGTTCAAGCTAGTGTCCTAAATGGACTGTAGAAATGGTGGAATAATTAAATGGAAAAAAGGTCACAAAAAACGAAGAAGATCAGATTAAAAGGAGTCAAGTTATTTACAATTTATGGAACAAAAACGTCAAGGGGCCACGTACCGGACCCTAGGGTCTTAACTAGAATGTAGAAATGGAAAAATAACTGACTGGAGAAAGGGGCCCAAACAACGAAGAAAATCAGACAAAAAAGAGTAAAGTGATTAAAAATTTAGGGTACAAAAACTTAAAAGGGTCCAGGGGACCCGGGTCTTGTCTGAGAATAAAATGTTGTTCATGTAGCAGCTGGAAGTCCTAAGAAGGTGTTAGAAAAAAACGGCGAGTGAATTGGACGATTTTTAAGGGAGGTATAGTAGGGGGCCCAAAAAGGGCTAGGTGATAGTTTTAAACAAGAACTTAAGATGAAGTATCTGAACTGGAATTCAGAAATGAGAGAATAACTAAATGGAGAAAGGGGCCCCAAAAAACGAAGATCATCGGTGAAAAAGGAGGCAAGTTATTAAAAATTTAGGGCACAAAAACTTAAAAGGTTACAGGGGGACCGGGTTTTGTCCGAGAAAATTTTGTGTTGTTCATGTAGTAGCTGGAAGTCCTTGGAAGTTGCTAGAAAAAAAAAGCTAGTGAATTAGACGATTTTTAAGGGAGCTATAGTGAGGACCCCGAAAGGGGCCAGCTGACAGTTTTGAGCAGGACCTTAGGATAAAGGGTCTGAACTGGAATGCAGAAATGGGGACTAATTGGAAACAGAAATTGGAACTAAAATCGATGTATCCTGTCGATGTCGAGTCGAATGAATCAAACCGCGTTGCAATGGGACCCATAGAACTCGAGTTAGCTGCAAAATCCGTTAGTTCCACCGCCAGGGGACGCACTCCGTTCTATACAAACATAGCTGAAATCTTCGAGGCTGTCGATTTCAAATCGAATGAACCATGCCTCGTCGTGATGGGACCAATAAAACTCGAGTTAGCTGCAAAATCTGTTAGTTCCATCTTCCACCACCAGAGGGCGCACTCTGGTCTATACAGACATAGCTGAAATCTTTGAGGATGTCGATTTCGAGTCGAATGAGCCATACCTCGTAATGATGGAGCCCATAGAACCCGAGATAGGAAAGCGCCCCCTGGTGGTGAGACTTGAGACTAAAATCGATATATCCTGTCGATGTCGGGTTGAATGAATTAAAGTGCATTGTGATGGGACCTATAGAACTCAAGTTAGCTGAAAAATCCTTTAGTTCCACATTCCACCACCAGGGGGCGCACTCTGTTCTATACGAACATAACCGAAATCTGTAAAGCTATCGAAATCCAGTTGAATTAGACAATTTTTGTCGTAATCGGGCCCATAGAACACGAGATACGAAAGCGCCCCTGGTGACAAAACTTGGAACTAAAATCGATATATCCTGTCGATGTCGGGTCGAATGAATCAAACTGCATTGTGATGGGATCCATAGAACTCGAGTTAGCTGCAAAATCTGTTAGTTCCATCTTCCACCACCAGGGGGCGCACTCTAGTCTATACAAACATAGCTGAAATCACTGAGGATGTCAATTTCGAGTCGAATGAGCCATACCTCATAGTGATTGGGCCCATAGAACCTGAGATACGAAAGCGCCCCTGGTGGTGAGATTTGAAACTAAAATCGATGTATCCTGTCAATGTCGAGTTGAATGAATTAAACTGCATTGTGATGGGACCCAAAGAACTCAAGTTAGCTGAAAAATCCTTTAGTTTCACGTTCCACCGCCAGGGGGCGCACTCTGTTCTATACGAACATAACCGAAATCTATCGAAATCCAGTTGAATGAGCCAAACCTTGTCGTAATCGGGCCCATAGAACTCAATATAGAAAAGCACCCTCTGGTGGGGAAACTTGTACCTACAATCGATAAGTCCTGTCGAGTCGAATGAATCAAACCGCATCGTGAAGGTACCCATAGAACTCAAGTTAGCAGCAAAATCCGTTAGTTCCATCTTCCACTGCCAGGGGGCGCAATCTTTCCTATATGAACATAACTGAAATTTTTGAGGCTGTTGATTTTGAGTCGACTGAGCCATACCTTGTCGTGATTGGGCCCATATAACCATAGATAAGAAAGCACTCCTGGTGGTGAAACTCTGAACTAAACTCGGTAAGTTTTATTGATATCGAATCGAATGAGCCAGACTGCGTCGCGATTTGGGATGCACAACCTGTGGCCCGCGGGCTAAACGTGGCCTGTGATGGGTAACTCGTTGCCCACGGAGACCATACATGCCAACATATCCAGAAATTTCGATTTCCTTAATAATTCGTGAAAAATTGCAAATTTTGTCCATTGTAGGAAAACATCATGAATTTCGTCAATCGGGTGCATGAAATCATGAATTGCGTCGACTGGATGCAAATTTTGTTGAATGGGCATGACAAAATCAAAAATTTCTCTATTTTGTCGCAAGGGAAAAAACCCCCGCAAATTTCAATAATCGATCGACAGAAACCAGATATGCCAAAATCGGAAATTCCGGAGTTGTGAATTTTCTCAATCATTCAAAAAAATGTAAAAATATCTTGAATATTGTAAACCACAGAAAAAACCGCGCAAATTTCGTCGATAAAGCACGTAAAATCATGAATTTCATGGATCGAGCACAGACTAACTGCGAATTTCATCGAATGGGCGTGGAAAAATCGCAAATTACAACAAACAGTCACGGAAAGAGTTTGCAATTTGTCCGTAGATCATAGAAAAACATCATGAATTATGTCTATCAGGTCTATAAAATTATGAATTGTGTTGACTGGATGCGAATTTTGTTGAATGGGCATGGAAAAAATCACAAATTTCACCAGTTTGTCGCAAGAAAAAAAAACGCAAATTTCAAAAATCGATTGATAGAAACCAGAGATGCCAAAATCAGAAATTCCGGAGTTGTGAATTTCGTCAATCACTCAAAAAAATAAAAAAATCTTGGAATTTTGTAAACGACTGGAAAAAACCCGCAAATTTTGTCGATAAGGCACGTAAAATTATGAATTTCATTGATCAAGCATGGACAAACAACGAATTTCATCGAATGGGCGTGGATAAATCACAAATTACAACGAACAGACAAAGAAAAAATTTGCAATTGGTCCATAGATCGTAGGAAAACATCATGAATTATGTCTATTAAGTCTGTAAAATTATGAATTTTGTCGACAAGCATAGAAAATCATGAATTTCGTGAATTGGGCATGGAAAAAGCAAGAAAAATTCATTTATCGCTTCGGCAAATTCGACACCACCAACTATTTCGCTTGTTCTATGATTTAACCCTGTAAGCTTTTCATTTACTTGTTGACATTATCACTTATTTCACAAGTATAATTATGCTCTAGCTATACACTGGACATTTTTATTCTGCAGACTTTTCTTTTCTTAGTATAAATAAAGTTATTATAAACAGTTTAATAAGGAACATTGTGCCAACAATACGAATATAAATGCAAAAAACACAAGAAATTTTGTAAACAAACTGGTAGCAAGAAAAATCCATTTATCGCTTCGCCAAATTTGACGCCACCAACTATCTCGCTTGTTCTATGATTTAACCCTGTAAGCTTTTCATTTACTTGTTGACATTATGGCGGCTTGGTTTGCTAGCCACTCATATTTGAAGAATCATGCTGTCATCTTATGAAAAGAACAGACTGTGCGTGTGTATGGCGAAGAATCAAGTAGGAACACACAGGTTAAACTTTAACAAAAACATATAATTATTTAAGAAAAACAAGTAAGTGATGAGATTCGACTGGCATGACAAGATAGCCAGCCACACTCAGTTAGCGGCAAAAACAGACTGCCTGTTACAATGCGGTTACAGCTAAAAGTAACTCATTACACGTTGAGTTGTATGTGAAACGTCATACAATAAAATTTAAGTTACAGTTACAGTTAATATAGTTCCTGTTTAACATGGAGTTAAAGTTTATGGATAAACAGTTCAGGATACAGCTAACCCGCCACAACATCATCACTTATTTCACAAGCATAATTATGCTCTAGTTAACACACTGGAAATTTTTATTCTGTGGCCTTTTCTTTTCTTAGTATAAATAAAGTTATTATTAACAGTTTAATAATGAACATTGTGCCAACAATACGAATTTGCATGCGAAAAAAACAAGGAATTTTGTAAACAAACTGGTAGCAAGAAAAATTCATTTATCGCTTCTCCAAATTTGACGCTACCAACTATCTCGCTTGTTCTATGATTTAACCCTGTAAGCTTTTCATTTACTTGTTGACATTATGGCAGCTTGGTTTGCTAGCCACTCATATTTGAAGAATCATGCTGTCATCTTATGAAAAGGAACAGACGGTGTGTGTGTGTATGGCGAAGAATCAAGTAGGAACGCACAGGTTACACTTTAACAAAAACATATAAATATTTAAGAAAACAAGTAAGTGATGAGATTCGACTGGCATAACAAGACAGCCAGCCACACTCAGTTAGCGGCAAAAACAGACTGCCAGTTACAATGCGGTTACAGCTAAAAGTAACTCATTACACGTTGAGTTGTATGAAAAACGTCATACAATAAAATTAAAGTTAAAATTACAGTTACTATAGTTCCTGTTTAACATGGAGTTAGAGTTTATGGATAAACAGTTCAGGATACAGCTAACCCACCACAACATCATCACTTATTTCAAGAGCATAATTATGCTCTAGTTACACACTGGAAATTTTTATTCTGTGGTTTTCTTTTCTTAGTATAAATAAAGTTATTATAAACATTTTAATAAGGAACATTGTGCCACCAATACGAATTTACATGCTAAAAACAAGTAATTTTGTAAACAAACTGGTAGCAAAAAAAATTCATTTATCGCTTCGCCAAATTTGACGCCACCAACTATCTCGCTTGTTCTATGATTTAACCCTGTAAGCTTTTCATTTACTTGTTGACATTATGGCGGCTTGGTTTGCTAGCCACTCATATTTGAAGAATCATGCTGTCATCTTATGAAAAGAACAGACTGTGCGTGTGTATGGCGAAGAATCAAGTAGGAACACACAGGTTAAACTTTAACAAAAACATATAATTATTTAAGAAAAACAAGTAAGTGATGAGATTCGACTGGCACGACAAGATAGCCAGCCACACTCAGTTAGCGGTAAAAGCAGACTGCCTGTTACATTTCATGGGTGAATATCAAGGGTGGTATAATCAAGGTTGTATTTTGCATTTTAAAATTATTTTGGATCGAGTCAAAAGTTAAAATCACTTGCATTTAAACTGGCTATAACTCATTAGAATAACTTTGTTTTGTGCTAATAATGGAAAATGCTGCAAAATGAAAAAAATCAGTATATAACAAATGCAAAAGTCAATGTTTGCATCAGCAAAAGGTTGCAAATTCTGAGTATGTGCAGATAGGATGTGCGCCTGTTGAAGCACTTATTTGCAGTTTTTAAACAAATACTACAATTTAGTAGTTATGCAAAACTGTAAAGAGCCCCCAAAACTAAGTTCGATTTTTTAAAGTTTCATTTGGATTTTTGAAACAGAATTTCATTTGGCGGCCTTGCCAACTTTCCCAAGGGGGAGGGGTGCTCAAAATTTTTCAGGGGGTTTTGATCCCTCCCCCCCCCCTAGCTACGGCCCTGGTTGAAATAGGGAACATGCAATAGTAAACGACAATAACACGCAAAAATTTCAGGGCAATCCAAGTATATTTATGCTAGTTAGAGCACGTGCAGACAAACCGAAGTCATAAACACTTTTAAACTAGGTTGGAAAGTGTTAAAAACGCACAAAAATATATTTACATAATATTAGTTCATTCCAGAACAAGCCATTTAAAAGAAATGTTAATATATTTAGAAAAATTTTGCATGAATTTGTTAATGTAAACATATGCTGTGATTTCAATAATGTTTGTTCATCTACAGAAAAAATATTATTTCAAAAAAGCAACCCATAAGGCTGAAGACTGCAACTGATCACTTAATAAAAAATTGCCAAATCTATGGTACAGGATATGGAACTCTTGTTATGGGCATATTTCTTTTAAAATAGTGTTGATTAAGAAATTGTTGATTTATTTTAAAGTGTCAATTTGGCAGAGTACAGTTCCTGATGCTTATTTTTTACAACTTTATGCACCCAGTGGTGCTTCTAAAACTACTAATATAGGTATTTCTCTATTATTCTGTCGACTATTTTCCATTAAAAAAAAACTATCATCAGATGGCAATGCCTAATAAACAAATGGAAGAATGCCATCAACTGTCTGGCTTGTTCTAGGATTTAACCCTGTAAGCTTTTCATTTACTTGTTGATATCACTTATTTCACAAGTATAATTATTCACAAGTTATACACAGGAAATTTTTTTTCTGCGGCTTTTTCTTTTCTTAGTATAAATAAAGTTATTATAAACAGTTTAATAAGAAACATAGTGCCAACAATATGAAAATGCACTAATTTATCTTTCTATATAATACTTTGATCATATGTATCCAGGGGCTGTGCTAAGATTTACAAAATGCTAGCCAGTAAATTAGCCAAATTAAAATATTTTTAGCCAAATTTATCTATAATTAGCCGAAAGTATATAATACATTTTTTATCATTAACTCTTTCAGCCCTGACTTTATTGAATGGGTAAAAAAGCATTTTCTCACTGCTTTACATTTGCTGCATGTCCAAACATTGTGCCCATTTTTTTCTTTTTTAATTTTTTTGAGTTATACTGCATCCAAAAATAAAAGTATTACCTTAAAGCATGGCTGCCAACTGTTCCAATTTTTGCATTCTGTGGCCTTTTCTTTTCTTAGTATAAATAAAGTTATTATAAACAGTTTAATAAGGAACATTGTGCCACCAATACGAATTTGCATGCAAAAAAACAAGTAATTTTGTAAACAAACTCGTAGCAAGAAAAATTCATTTATCGCTTCCCGAAATTTGACGCCACCAACTATCTCGCTTATTCTATGATTTAACCCTGTAAGCTTTTCTTTTACTTGTTGACATTATGGCGGCTTGGTTTGCTAGCCACTCATATTTGAAGAATCATGCTGTCATCTTATGAAAAGAACAGACTTTGCGTGTGTATGGCGAAGAATCAAGTAGGAACACACAGGTTAAACTTTAACAAAAACATATAATTATTTAAGAAAACAAGTAAGTGATGAGATTCGACTGGCACGACAAGATAGCTAGCCACACTCAGTTAGCGGCAAAAACAGACTGCCTGTTACGTTTCATGGGTGAATATCAAGGGTGGTATAATCAAGGGTGTATTTTGCATTTTAAAATTATTTTGGGTCGAGTCAAAAGTTAAAATCACTTGTATTTAAACTGGCTATAACTCATTAGAATAACTTTGTTTTGTGCTAATAATGGAAAATGCTGCAAAATGAAAAATTTCAGTATATAACAAATGCAAAAGTCAATGTTTGCATCAGCAAAAGGTTGCAAATTCTGAGCATGTGCAGATAGGATATGCGCCTTTTGAAGCACTTATTTGCAGTTTTTAAACAAATACTACAATTTAGTATTTATGCGAAACTGTAAAGAGCCCCCAAAACTAAGTTCAATTTTTTAAAGTTTCATTTGGATTTTTGAAACAGAATTTCATTTGGCGGCCTTGCCAACTTTCCTAGGGGGGAGGGGTGCTCAAAATTTTTCAGGGGGTTCTGACCCCTCCCCCCCCCTAGCTACGGTCCTGGTTGAAATAGGGAACATGCAATAGTAAACGACAATAACACGCAAAAATTTCAGGGCAATCCAAGTATATTTATGCTAGTTAGAGCACGTGCAGACAAACCGAAGTCATAAACACTTTTAAACTAGGTTGGAAAGTGTTAAAAACACACAAAAATATATTTACATAATATTAGTTCATTCCAGAACAAGCCGTTTAAAAGAAATGTTAATATATATAGAAAAATTTTGCGTGAATTTGCTAATGTAAACATATGCTGTGGTTTCAATAATGTTTGTTCATCTACAGAAAAAATATTATTTCAAAAAAGCAACCCAAAAGGCTGAAGACTGCAACTGATCACTTAACAAAAAATTGTCAAATCTACGGTACAGGATATGGAACTCTTGTTATGAGCATATTTCTTTTAAAATAGTGTTGATGAAGAAATTGTTGATTTATTTTAAAGTGTCAATTTGGCAGAGTACAGTTCCTGATGCTCATTTTTTACAACTTTATGCACACAGTGGTGCTTCTAAAACTACTAATGTAGGTATTTCTTTATTATTCTGTCGACTATTTTCCATTAAAAAAACTATCATCAGATATCAATGCCTAATAAACAAATGGAAGAATGCCTTCAACTGTCTGGCTTGTTCTAGGATTTAACCCTGTAAGCTTTTCATTTACTTGTTGATATCACTTATTTCACAGGTATAATTATTCACAAGTTATACACAGGAAATTTTTTTTCTGCGGCTTTTTCTTTTCTTAGTATAAATAAAGTTATTATAAACAGTTTAATAAGAAACATAGTGCCAACAATATGAAAATGCACTATTTTATCTTTCTATATAATACTTTGATCATATGTATCCAGGGGCTCTGCTAAGATTTACAAAATGCTAGCCAGTAAATTAGCCAAATTAAAATATTTTTAGCCAAATTTATCTATAATTAGCCGAAAGTATATAATACATTTTTTATCATTAACTCTTTCAGCCCTGACTTTATTGAATGGGTAAAAAAGCATTTTCTCACTGCTTTACATTTGCCGCATGTCCAAATATTGTGCCCATTTTTTTTCTTTTTTAATTTTTTTGAGTTATAGTGCATCCAAAAATAAAAGTATTACCTTAAAGCATGGCTGCCAACTGTTCCAATTTTTGCATACCACTGAAATTTAATAGAAGTTTTTGCCTTATTTAATCCTCGAAATGCTATGGTTAAATAAGGCAAAAGTTTCTAATAAATTTTAGTAGTATCCAAAAATCGGAAGAGTAGGTACTTCTGCCTTAAAGTAAAGATTAAAATTAAACTGTTGCCAACTAAAAAACCCAAAAAAACTGCTGATTAAATTTTAACTCAGTACCGTTTTATTATTGTTTCTTTTTGGGCATAGCATGCATATTATTCACTACAAACTTTTTAAAAAAATCATCCATGTTTCAAAGCATGATTACAAGAATGAAAAGCTTCTGATAAATTATTCGCTAGTCTTTTCACCATAGTAATTTTTTATTCGCCAATTTCATGATGTATTTGTATTTGGCGCATAGGCGAATGACAAGCGCATCCCCTGTATATCTGTGTGTTTGTACGTGCATGTGTCACGAGAGAGAAAAAGTATGAGCCCCCCCCCCCCCCTCATTATTCACTTCTATCCACAGCTTTGGCAACCTTCCCCCTTTTTAACAAACATCACTTTTGAAGTTCTAAGGTTAAGTAAGAAAATTGTTTTTTGGTATTAGTGGAAAATGTAAGCTGTTAAAAATTGTATTTTGCATACACTAGATTAACACTTTAGAATTGTATGTTTTATTGTTTACACCCACCCCCTTTATTTATATGACAAGATCATCACTGAGTAGGATAATTTTTTTAAAGAAATGAATAACCCGAGTCTGTTTTAAATCTGTCAATAAAACTTGTAAACAAAAATAGGAAAACTATTTTTATTTTTATTCAAGGGCAAATTTTATAAATATGTTTTTCAGTGCTCTGTAATCTGAATTCTTTAGATTTGTTTAGTTTTTAATTATTGTAATACAAAAAAGAATCACATTTTTAATTTTAGATGTTACATTAAAAAATATTTAGATTAAATTTAGTCGCTCCGTTTTCAAGTTATTCAAACAAATTTGAGGGGGGAAATAAATGCCATTAAAGTTCTATCCACAGAAGTATGGTTAATAATAGTCTTTTTTTTTTTTAAGGTATGAAAAATTCATATGAGGTTAGATTTATAGATTATAATTTAATATATGACAGCAGAATGATCCAGTGAGTCAGATTTTCTTCATTTAAATATAAATATTAACCTAAATGAAGTTAAATATAAGTAACAATTATTATTATTTATTATAATTTTAAAAAATATAAAATAATATCTATGGCTATTTATTTTAACTTCATGGTTTCACATTAAATTAATTTTAAAATACATTTAAGACATTCTACGATATTACATTCTTTTTTTTTTTTCATTTATCAATAATAAAATAAAAACTTCGAAAGCGAAAATGATCACTTTAGTATTTTTATTTAAAGACTCATCTGACTACTAATTTCACTTAACGTATAATACAAATAAAATTCTTTTAAAAATAAATAAATAAACAGACAAAAAAGTTTTAAAATCACTATAATTAATGCTTCTTTTGCGTATTACAATGGTTAAAACTACACAGACATATCAAAAATTCAGATTTTTAACGAAACACCGAAAAAAATAAAATTTACCTGTGAAAAAAAGTAATGGTTTTCCTCTTTTGTTTACAATTGTTTATGCAGATTAAACATAGATTAGACTATTTCTTTTAAATCTATACTACTTATTACTGATGATCTTAAGCAATTCATGTTGAACTGGAGTTCTTTTTACTGTTGATTTCATGAATGAAATCTTTTAAAACTTTGTCTGTTTCAATTCAACGTACTGGGAATGCACGGCACGCGTATGAATATATGAAAACAAGCCCAAAGAACAGTTGGTTGGTTGTCAGACAGACTTCCGTTTAGGAACGGGAAATATATTATCCTTAAAAAATTAAAACCTTGTTATAAATAACAGTAAAATTGAATGCATATAATTAAAAAAATATTTCCCCTATTTAAAAAATGAATCTAAATAGTTTCACAACGAAATACAGATATATAAAATGCGAAATATATTCTGAACAAAAAAGAAAAATATATAAGCGACAATTTAATTTAATACAATATATATTATAAATTAAAAATATATTTTCGTATGAAAAAATGAGTCGAAATAATTCATCAGCTACATGCTAAAATTTATTCCGAGCTTAACTGTATACCGAGACCAATTTTTAACCTTATCTTTGAGCAGTCAAAAGAGGTGATTCGGTCCCATGTATTCCTATGAGAAATCTCGTAGGAAAATAGTCCGATTTTAAATGTGGATTATATAAAAAACTAGAGTTTTCCTATTTAAGTGGATAGGGGGAATCACTTCATATAAAACCGATTAGTATCATATATTAATTTTAAAAAATTCCTTCGGGCGGATTTCGAGATACGATTCTTACACCATGACATCATTACATGCAGAGCGAAAAACTTCCCATTTTACTTAAAAATTGATTTCCAGATCTTAAAATCTACTGCATGTAGAAATCTATAAATTTCAGGATAGAGTTAGACCGGAGATATAAGACAACTGTCAAAAAATCAAAACGATGTGCCTCATATTTGCTGAGATATTAAATGTCGGCTTTTCGAATTTCCTTTGAACTCAAACTACGTGTATATATAGAGTGACGGAAATCTTCGGTTTAGGGCTTTCGGTTTTTCGCTGCGTCACTCAAGAAACTACCGTCTCTTATGATGTAGATGGTTGCCTAATTTAATTGTTGCAATATTACCAGAATGTCTGGCCTCTAACATAAAAAATTTTCTTCACCCTTTTATTTTTGCGTTTTAACTTTTGCTTCTTTTCCACTCTCCTACCGTAAATTCTCTTCTTTTTTGTTCTGCCATTTTTGTTTATTAATAAAATAACTCTTTATATATTTTGCTGCACTGCTTTCTTAGTAATGTATCTCTTAAACTAATGTATGGTTTCGGAAATGAGCCTTTTTTATGAGATGTGTATGGGTTCGTCCCTCGGTTGGTTTTCGTCTCTCATGTGGATCTAATGGATTTTTTTTTTTTTTTTTTATTGTTAATTTTTCTTTTTTCTATATTGCAAAACTTTCCTTTTTCTACATTGCATTATACTTCTGTCTAAAATTTTTTCTTTTGTATTTTTATGTAGTTCTTTACTACAATTATATATTTTCTTACGGCTTCCCATTTTCCTTGCCAGTGAATTAACTTTATACTGGATATTAAGTTGCTTCGCAAGTGGGTGATACAAAAAGCTTACTACATTGCTCCATCGTTACATTTTGATGTAACAAGGCAAACATTTTTCAAAAAATTATTGATTATCAAAATCACGATTCTGAATAATTTATAAGCCACATTTACTTGATGGATAATTAAGGCAAAGATTAATATTACAATATATTTAAAAAAATGCACATGTTGGATGTGTCCTAAATACGACCACGGTTAATGTTTCTGTCTAATGAACAATTTTCATACGAGATTATTAAATTGAGTTTGTTTCATAAAACGATAAGTTTTTTATTTAAAGTCAAAAGTTTTTGCGAAGAAAATGAGATTACGAAGAAGCGTAAAAAGTCACAAAATGGTAATTTCCCTGTATTCAAAGGAATAAGAATGTGAATATGCGTCTTTTTTCCTTTGATTTATGATCAAATTGTAAGAAAAAATGAAAAGCATCCTATAAATTTCATGTAAAGTTGCTATTTGAATGTTTCATGAAATGTTTTCAGTTTCTTCACACGTAAACTATTTTAACAAGTATATTTTCAGCAAGATCTATCACTTTGGGATTAAACGAAAAAGGCCATCGTCATATTGACGCTAACACCACGACCAATAAGTGTCACTTTTATTGCAATTTTTTTTAAGTCTAAATTGTGTACAATTTCAATCTTTACATCGTCGGATAGAAAATAATACGTACTTTCAAATACGCTGCACTTTAACAAACATTCAGGATTTGTGACAGTTGGTCAATTTCAACGAATGTTAAAGATGAACTTAAATGAGTATAACAGTAAAAATATTTTTTATAAACTTTTATCAATTTTATTTAATTTTTGATCAATTTTATCTTAAAAATAAATACTAATGGTATGGTATAAGAAAAAAAAGTTCCAAAGTGTATCAATAGCTTTACAGCGCTATCTATTGATACACTTTGGAACTTTTTCTTTCTTATGCCATACCATTTCCCCTTTCTTCCAGTATATTCAGTTGAAATTTGAAGCCATTCTGACCAGTGGTTTGCTTTTTACAGCATTTTGAAAGTAGGACTTTAATCATAATCCCCCTGCATATATTAAGCCCTAGATAATTATCAAAGTATTCTTCAAATAATATTATATCAAGTTAAATAAGTATTATTCAATATATATTGATATATTGAAAAGACACAAAATAAGAAAAATGAATTTAAAAATTGAATGTCAAATTCATTTAAAGGGAAATGTTTGGAGGAAAGAACCTTTTCTCATATGTTTAATTCTCGGACTTTTTCGGTACATCGTGCGAATATACAAGGGTGAGAATATATTGCGGAATTCGTGAGAAAGTATAACTACTTTGACTTGATATCTTCGCCATTTATCGCAAAATAAAGGGATCTGACCCCTCCCCCCCCTAATTCTCTGAAATATGCATTAATTATATTTAACCCTTTTTATCCTGACGGTACTTATAAGTACCACTTTAAGCCCTTCGCGACGAACGTCTTTTACAGAAGTTTTAATCTGTTACCACCGGTTTTTCAAATGAGAAATTTTCAGCTAATTGAATCGCAAAAATGCTATGATTAGATAAGGAAAACTTTACAAAAAAAAAAAAAAAAAACTGGTGGGAATAATCGAAGATTCTGAGCATCTTATGCGTCACGTATTCGTGTCGCTCGTCCCCAAGGGGTTAATAAAACACCTATCTATTCGTAATATGACCGTTTTTCCTAGCGGTATTCACAATGGCACAAAGAGTGTATTTCTGACAGCAGGCAGGAGATGGCAAATTCAAGCACATATCCTCTTTCTTTGAATTGTAGGGATTTTACATTTGCCACGCTACATTCGAAATCCATTTTGCAATAGAATTGACATGCATGTTGTTCTTCATTTGAGTAATTTTAGTGGTTTTTTACCGGTTATTTAGTACTATTATTTTCTATTGTTTTCTATACTCTACAGGTGAACATTTCCTATATTTTATTTGAAGTTTACTATTTGAAATGTACTATTTTATTTTATATCATAGGGTAAAAAAATTAGGGTGGTTACAGTTGCATAATTAACCACTAAAACACTATAAAAATTATTTTCCTCTTTCCTATGTTTATTCTGCACCAAAACTTATCCAATGATGCAAAAATACAATTAAAAAGTAGCTGGAAAATTAATTCAGGATATAAAGGGTTAATGTGGAGGATGGAATGCATAGAAGCATTGCACATGATGTCTGGGATTTTTTTTTTACCATCCATATTTTTCTTACCTACTTAATGTCCGAAAACAATGTGATTTTATTTTTTACGTCCTATCTGGAATGGAAATTGAAAATCTTACACGAGAGAAACTGAACCATGGATGACAATAAATTATAAACGTGTCTTTATTTATATTTTTTGCGTTGGGAAAATGTTATAAAAAAGTACCTTGTAATAATTATAAAGGAAAAACCTTATAAAAATAATTAAAAATTTGACCAGGTAAATTTATTAATGACAATGAAATACATTCAAGAAACGTGGTTAGAAACGAAGAATGAAATGGCGCGGCAAGGATTGTTTTAATTTCTAGAAAATTCTGGAGATTTTCTATCTTAGGTGTTGAAGGATTCTACCATGAAAGTATCGCTATGTGCTTTCAGAATGTTGATGCAAAGGTAGATTAACGGTGGGACACCTGATTTCATTAAATAGGTCTAAAACAATGATACAGTGAGGTTTGGTTTAAACCCTTTCCGGCACAGTGGTCCCACTCCGGGTACACCTAATTTTAATTCCAAACTTGCACACTGCACCAAGAATATTTCAATAAAATTTTGTTTCTCTAACGAAAGCTTGAAATAAGTTCTTATTTCCTAAAAAAGTCGTTTGTAAATTCCGGTATCAGTCAGTAATTTCTCATTTTACGAACAGAATTTGTCTGTGCCGGAAAAGGGTTAATAGTATCGTAAAAAATGTTTAAAGTAACATAAGGAAAAATTTTAAATCAGAACTTCTATAATTTTGAACATTTTGGCACATTTTTTTTTGTAGCATTCTTCTGTGACATCTGTGCTAAATAATTGTAAGGATAATGTTTCAAAATCGTTAATTAGTTTCAGAATAAATAAATAAAATATCATAATATATGTAAAAATACTGTAAAAATGGCGGTTTTCGTAACATTAAAATATATATATATATATTTATATCAGAGTTGCCAAGTCTCCAGCTTTTTGTACACCAGTAGTTTCTTCGAGAAAATGTTGTTCTTTTAACCTTCGTACCCTGTTGAAATTTTACTCAACGTTCATAAACACATTTCACACCAGAATTTGTTTTTGAAAATGATTTAACAGTTTTATTTAACGTTGTTTTCCGTAGCATTTATTTAACTTACTTTATGAAAAAAAAAACCTGGTTCCAGTCGAATTAAATAAATTATAGAAGTGGGTCGATTCGACCCATTCTGGGTAGGAAGATTAAATCGCAGAGTGCTCCAATTAAATAAAACGACATTTGCTGTACTGAAATACAGTTATCCAAACAGCCGGAGCCTCAGCAGATTTGATTTATATTCTTGAAAATCCGATTCTTAGTTTTATTAAATGCACCTTAAGGATAGCCCCTTCCTCTGTTCCTACTATCCCCTATCTGCAAGTGAATTGAAAATATATAGATATATATTGCAACACACAAACTAAGAAAAAATAATTGAAAGATTGCAAATAGAATAGATTTTAAGATAAGTTAAAAGTTTAAAAATATATTACATATATATATATTTATATATACTGAAAAGCAAAATGAAATCGAGAACATTAAATAGAAAGATTGCAACCCTGAATCATTTAAAGGGAAATGGACTGAGGAAAGAGTCGTTTCCGGATATTTTTTATTCTCGTACTTTTTCGTGCGAATATACAAAGTATGAGAATATATTATGAAATTCCTGAAAATGTATTTTAATCAAAAGTTTGAAACTTGATATCTTCGTCATTTTTCTCAAAAAGAAGGGATCCAAAATCCCTTAATTCTGAGAAATATGCATTAATTATAACTCGTGAAAAATAAAATTAATAGAATCATTGTAAATGATGTCAGGGAAATTCTTCTACCATCTTTCTTGTTCCTACCTAATCAGTGTTAAAAAACAATGTGAAAAAAAGTGTACGTACTAATCGGAACGGAAATAGAAATATCTTATACGAGAGAAACTGAGATACGGATTAAAATAAATTGAAAGGGTGTCTTTTTTATTATTTATTTTTATTTTTATTTTTATTTACTTTTTGGTGGTAAAAAAAGTTCTAAAGGAAAGATCCCGGAAAAATTATAAATGAATGTAAATAACTGAAAAAAAATAAAATTTTTAGGAAGTATCAGTTTATGAATATAAAAATTTGCTTCAAGCAACTTAATTGTCTGTATTTGACGATTAGGAAGGCCGTGATAGCAAAACAAGTGGAGGTGCAAGAATTACTTAAATTTCTGGAGGGTCGACTTGAAAGTATTCATATTCTGAGTGGTAATCGTCTTTTTTTCGACGTCGGTGTAAAAGGGTCCGGGGCTAAAAATTCTTAAAAAATGCATTTTTGTATTATTATTATTGGCATAAAAAAAATATTGAGTTTAGCGTTATACACCGCAAATCGCATGCTTTTATCGTCATTAGATCCAAAGATATAACACATTTTGCCTTGAGAAGCGATGCATCAGCTGCCCTCTGACGAAAATTAAATGCCTCAGTCATCTGGGAAATTGTAAACAAACGGCATTCCCGCTCTAGTTGTACTGTATCTTTCGTTTGAATATTTGAAGTGCTCCGATTTCAAGTTCGAAGTGAAGTAATTTCACGGTTGTTTATCGAGATTCCCCGCGCTTGTGATCGGTTGTTGTGTGCTATGCTGTTTATTTATTTATACTCTTGATAAGTACCACAAAGAAGCCTAAAGTGCCAATGAATTAGTTTTAGCTGTATTTCTTTCAATGGAATTATGGGACGCAAAAGAAAATCAACTACTGCAAAGTCAAATTTGATGAAAGTAAAGAGAAATAAAATGTGTTCTTCTATTTCAAACGTAAAAGATATAAACATTTTACATCGAGTAAAATTAACCCTTAATTGGATGATTTTTCTTTTGCAAGTGTGTTTTTTTTTATACATATATTAAATATTAGGCACCAGACATTTTAAGATAGATTTTAAACTTTGTTAAGCAACATAGTTCATTGGAAATTTACTGGATTAATATTTCTATATAAATATAGTGGTGGCGAAGAAGTTGATTTATTTGTTAAAAGTTAAATAAAAAGTGGTGGAAATTTACATCACTATACAATTAAGGGTTAAATCAGTATCAACATTGCTGTCAACTTTTACGCTTTTTTCCTACCACTAAAATTTTATAGTAAATTGTATCTTATTAAATCGTTGAAATCATGTGATTCAATAAGGGAAATTTTTCTATTAATTTTTAGTGGTGACAGAAAAGCGTAAAATTTGGCAGCTATGGTATCAATCAATTTTCTCTTTATATGAAATTACTTCTTCCACAAAATGTTCTTTTTTGTGAAAATAAAATTAATTTTTAAGTAATTTTCAGTTATTTGCATTAAACTTTGTTAGAAATATATATACAAGTGCAAAAAAAGAAGAGATTTGTGTCAAATTGTTGAACGATAAGTTAAAAAAAAACTTTAAATTCATTTATCTCAGAATAATTTTTTCACGATATGTCAACTTTAAAAGAATATATCTAAAGTTCCTTGCAATATATATGTATGAAATTTTCAACAGAGCTTTTATGCTATATTTCCAACGAATTGGCTTCAGGATTTTTAATTTTGAGTGATAATTGTGAAAATATGCTAATTAATGCAAAACTCACGCATAAAAAACTTCATTTTTTTACTTAATTTGTTTTTAAATTCATAATCAATATTTTAAGAAATACTGAAGACAAATTAAAATGACACATTTTCTGTACACAAAAGTGTAAAAATTTTGTAAATCGAGTAAATATTTCCAGAGTTATATAAAAAATTATATATGTTTAAAATTTTAAAATTTAATTAAAAAATTATTTAAAAATTTTCAGATTTTTTTACATGCAATATTCTTATTATATTAAAACATATTTCAGAAACAAAATTCATAACAAAATCTCTATAAATAAAAAAATAGAATTTTGACCCCCGGACCCTCTAAAAATGTTCTAAAATCAGTGTTTAATTAAACTTGATTAAACCACTTTCTTTAACTGCAATATTGCAACTGAATAATTCAAGGTTTGTACGCTTTTATTACAATTTTTTAATTCGTTTAGTTGCAGGATTTGTACTACTGTTCGGCATTGAAATAAGGTGACAAATTCTATTAAAAATCGTGGTAAAAGAGTACGAATCCTGTAATTCATTTTTTAAATAATACTTTTTAAACCTTTTATCTATTTCCATCTTTGCTAACACTATTTAAAAAAATCTTTGTGGTAGATTTCCATTGCAGATGTTAAAGGAATCTACCATGAAGATATTGGCTTTCAAATAGTTGTTGCAAAGGTAAAAGAATTTAGAAACGTTAAGACTCATGTTTTCATTAAATTGATTTAAAAATATGATACAGTGAGGTTTCGTTTAATATTATCATAAGAATTTTAAAAGTAAAATGAGGAAAATTTTAAAAACAAACTTCTTCTATAATTTTGAACATTTTGGCACAATTTTGTTATATTCTTCTGTTACATCTGTGCTCTATTAATGTATGGATCATATTAAAAAAAAGTTAATTAATTTAAGAAAAAATAAATAATATATCATATCACAAGTAAAATGTTCAGTAAAAATGACATTATTTGAACCTTTTTATTTTTCAAAAATAAACTATATATTATTAAAAATACGATCATTGTTTTATTAAATGAGCTTTGAAAATCGCCCTTTTCCTCTGTTAAAAAAATAATGAGTGATTTGACAAATATTCTGTAAAATTGTGCCATTTAGTCATCGTTATTATCATTGTTTGTCATTTATATATATATGTAGCATCTCATGACTTCGCTACAATATTTGCAAGGTTTGGTTAAGATGAAGTGGTAACGAATTGTGATAAACTTTAAGCTGTTATACAATGACATATCAGTATATTTTATTATTCGAGTGCATGAGTTCGCAATCAGAGCACACTCTAGCAGTCGTCGTGGCGAGCGTGAAAAGCAATAGAGATCTTAAACGCTAAAATTTCCCATTGGCATACAAATAATCATAAGCAGTTACGAAAAAGCATAATTATTTTGCAGTTTACCCCATCACGATAAAGGACTTTGGCCTTCTGTTACTGTACTATCAATCAGCTGAGATATGTGACATTATTATCAAACAATGAAGAGAGAAAAGTTAACTTCGAAGGAATTTTAGCAGAATTCACTCCTCCACTGATGTCTACATTGTTTTACATTACAGAAATCAACGGAAAAGGACAACATCCAAACTCGTGTAAACTTATTTCAAACCTTAGGCGCAAGCTAACAATAACGGAAAAAGAAAAAAAAACCCAAAAGAAGCGCAAAAAAACCTTTTACGACATTCTAAAAAGCCGTGGATATTCAGAGATAAAAACAGAAGATAAAATTTAAGGGAAAATTAAAGTTGAAAATTTAGAAAGGGAATTTTGAAGAGGGAAAAACTATTGCTGGCGGAACACCAAAAAGCAATAAAGACCCGTAGAAATCAATTAAATTTTTGAAAAAGAAGAAACAAGAAGGGATTGTAGTATTTTAAGACGAAATGTAAATATTAAATGGAATAAATTTTAAGATTGGTTACAAGTTTTAAAACATGTTATATATTTATATATTGATATATTGAAAACACACAAATCAAAAACCTTAAATAGAAAGATTGCAACTCTGATTCATTTAAAAGGAAATGGATGGAGGAAAGAGCCTTTTACGCATATTTTTAATTTTTGGATTTTTCAGCACTTCGTGCGAATGTACCAAGCATGAGAATATATCACCGCAATTTGTGTGACTATATATTAACAAAAAGTCGAAAATTTCATAACTTCGTCATTTTTCGTAAAATAAAAGGTTCCTAATTCCCTTAATTCTGTGAAATATGCATTAATTATATTATACATTGAATATGGAATACATGGAACCATAGGAACTGGTGTCTGGGAAATTCTTCGGCAATCCATGTGTTTTCTATCTTCTCAATGTTCGAAACGAATGCGAAAAACATTTCGACATTCTATCCGGATTGAAAATTAAAATTTTACACAAGAGAAATTGAGGCATGAATGACTATGAAAGGAAAAGGTTTCGTTTGAATATTTTTTTCTGGTCAAAAAGATTATAAACTGGCCATCCCGGAAAAATTAAAAAGTAAAAACATAATCTTAAAAATTAAAAAGTTTTTTTCGGGCATTTAAATAGATTTGAAATTCTATCCGCTCAAGAAATTTAATTGTCTGTTGTATAAGGCAATTAGAGTGGCTTTAATAACGCAGAAACGAAGGGGGCGGGCATTTGTAAACCTTTTGAAACAAGCTCTTTCCACCACAGAGTAAGGAGATTTAAACAGAGAATCGACTCTCATAGACTTCAATAGTAACTTCTTTAACATGGGATTACACATAGACAGTGGCGATATCTGCGGATGACGCAGAAACTACGGCCATAACAGAAGCGAGTTTTCTAATAATGGCTATATATCGCTTTCTTGGCAACAAATGAGGGAACGGAAAAAAAACGGCGGCTGCTTGTTGCTGCTTGTTTTTTAAATCTTATTTTTGATATTATTTAACATCGTACAATCCGAAATTATTATTTTTCAATTGCATGCATATTTATAAGGATATAAAATTCTTCGAATGTTCCAGAAATTAGAATCATTAAATTAAACACGTTGCTATACAATGATAGTGTAAAATTCTGATGAATTGCTTATTCTTTTGATTTTAAAAATAAATAGGTATTCATCAGCAGCGAATAAATTAAAGTGGAAAATAAAAATAAACGCTTTTAAAATTTGTAAAAAATATGAAAATAGGATGTTTATATTTCCCGAACAGATGCAAAAACATTTTCAAATATTTTAACAGGGTTTGTACGGATCAGAAAATTTTCCAGGAGTGTTACCAATATTTTTTTTAATAGAAAAAGAAATCTAGGTTAAACTCGCGAAACTTCACCTTCTTTTAAGCAGAGATTTCCTATAAGAAAATACTGGTACCGAAAAATTTCCTGGGCGCAAAATTCCAGGAGTCGTACGTACCCTGTTTTAAGCAATTAATTTCTAAATTCCATTAAATTTATCGGCAAAATTTTAAAAGTATTGGAAATCCATATCATAAATTTAACATTCATAATTTTACGTCTAAAACGGCCCAAATATTCTATTTTCATTTCAGATTAAAATGAAATTTGAAAAATCGTCTGCATCACCATAAGAAAGCATTTTGACCAAACAAAAAGTTCTATATTTTTCGAATGAATGAACCAAATTTAACCAAAGGGGATACCTGGCCAACATATCTACTAAAAATCAACCTAATCAGACCATTTTTAAGGAAAACAGACAGCTGGAAACCAAAAACTTTTCGCGTCTAAACAGGGAGTCTTATCATGACGTTTCGATAAAAATCTGTCAACACTGAATATATATAAAATATTTCAAACATTACGGAACTTGAAAAACAAGAACAAAAATAACACATGCAAATAAATCATAACTTACATTTTGAAGAATTATAATGACCGATTTGATCTTCAAAAAGTAATTTTAATAATAAATATAATCAAGACTCAAAAATCAAATAGCGAACGTCGAAATTTTGCACTTGTGCAAATGACAACAGCAAAAGGAGTCAAGCTGAATAGGGTTGCAATTAAACGGAAATCACGAAAAAAAATCGCCAAAGCGATGATTTAGTTTTTAAGTCATCCGCTGCAGTCGCTCTTTTCAAGCGAAGTTGGATCTCTGTTTATACTCTGTGCTTTCCATCATACAAGTTAAAGCGTGACAATGCTATCACAGCACCCCTGTGTAAAGGAAGTTGGAATTTAAATTTTGCTCCTTCTGATGATGATGTTTGTGAAAATCTTCTGTCATCCATGCTTTTTCTATCGACCCAGTGTTCAAAAAGAAGGTGAAAAAACTTTTAGTCGTTCTATCCGGAACTAAAATAAACATTTTACTCTAGAGAAATTGAATCAAGGATGACTATGAAAGGGAAATGTGTATTTTGTATATTTTTTCAGATCGAAAAAAATATATAAAATGGCCATCCCGGAAAAATTAGAAAGTAAAAATGTAAATTAAAAAATTAAAATAGCTATTATATACTCAAGGTACTTTCTAGCTCCATTCCCTAAATAAATTCTACTCTTTGAAGGAGGCATTGATAAGTAGGTCGCGCGTGTTGGTCAACCTTTTGAAACGGGTTTTTTCAAGAATACATGTTAAAGCGTGATAATGGTGTCACTGCCGCACTGCAAAGGTAAAAATGTTGGAAGATGGCATTTAAATTTTTCTCATTCTGATAGAATTAGAAAATCGGGATTTCTTTACGTTAATCTGGAAAATGTTCTATAATCAGTGTCTAATTTATTCTATTAACCCTCTAATTCCCATGGTAGAGTACATTCTAGAAAATCCGTAATTCAGAAAATCCGAATTCATACCAGAAAATTTCAGTAATAAATTTATGTTTATTTAATGACGGAATGTTTGTTATTAAATGAAGCAAATATCGCTACTTTAAATTTCTTGCATGAATGTGGGATATCGGAATTAAGGGGTCAAGCTACTTTTATTAACTACAGCAATATTGCCAAAGAAAAATTCATTTCTTAAATAATATATTTTTAAGTTTTATTTTTTTTTATGATCAAATCCATAGCTAAATGTAAGAATTATATACGTGACGACAATTCAGATTATAATTTTATATGGTAAGTAACAGTTAATTCAAATGTAAATATGCATGATAAATCCTATAAAAATTGGTTTAGCTCATATATTTATTTTAAATGCTAAAAGGTGTAAATTAACAACATAATACACAGTAAAATAACTTTTATTAGGTTGTTGATATGTTTCGGCTCACTTCGAGCCATTTTCAATAACAAATGAGAATATTCTATAATTGCACAGTCTTTGAAGTTATTATTTGAAATGCTATCAATTTAATTTTCATGTACTTTTTAAAAATTAAGCACGTTATCTTTTATTTTTACTTGGTTGTTTATTTTCATATTTCTAACCATGGAGTATCTCGAGCCACAATTTCGGTAAGTTGAAAGATTCTGCATCGTTACATATTGTATTTTTGCGCGTTACTATCGCTACGGTTTCTCTTATTATGGATGGATAGTACAGACGGGAGGGAAAAATTATTTTACTTTCATTGACATTTATTTGGATGGTTTCTTCATGATTTGATCTTGCCAGGGCTGTGGTTTTTCTATTATACTTGATAAGCTTTTTTCCGTAACTAAATTTCCTGCTGGTCATGCCAATATAGTAATTCTTAGATGCGTCTTCTTGAACAAAAGGTATTTCATATACTCCTGAATAATTCTCAAAATTAATTGGGTCTATTTTACTGCAAATGATATTCTTTAATTTCTGAGGGGGGGGGGGCTATTAAGCAGATATTGAAACGTTTAATCCTGTATTTTATTTTTTCAAAAAAGACTGGATAATATTGAAGAGTATAAAGTTTGTGTTTTTGCGAAACCACTTTGTTTTCTAGTTTCTTATTATTGACGATATCCATGATTAATTTATTATTATGTGTACGCTAAAACCATTATTAAAAGCAATTTTACGAATACTATCTAATTCATTATTCAATTTATTTTCAGTACATACTATACAGGGCCGTCTTATGAAAAATCGGTAGCCTGCAATTTTGTATGTAAATGGCGGACATGCGTTATTTGGTGTAATAGATTGGTTGGCCATACTTTTTCGGAAAACAGCTCTGTCGATAGAATTATTTGTTCTGGTTAACACTGCGTCAAGGAATGGAAGACTTTTATTACGTTCAATTTCAATAGTGAATTTAATGTTATTGTCAATTTTAGTTTAGCTGTTTTATAATCAATGATTTTAATAATGATTAAAATAATATTAATGTACCAGTCTGAATTACCCTAAACTTTATAGACTCATTTTTAACACTTTCCAAATAGTTGAAAAGTGTTTATGATTTCGGTTTGTCTGTCTGTCTGTCCGTGTTCTATTTCGCGTAAATATGCTCGGATCGTCATGCAATTAATATATGTTATTGAGGCTTACTGCAGAATGTTCGGCATTGAAAATGAAGTGTGTAACATTTATAATTTTTTATAGGGACACTCAAAAGAATTCCGTTACATTGCGTTCTCTGGGGAAAAATCATTTGCGGTTTATTTTTATGATGTTACACAATTTCAAACATATTGAAATTGATATATATCACTGAGGTGCACTACATGAGACAATTGTAGAATGTGGTGTGCATAGCACTTACTTTTCCTTTACAGGGATACTCAAAAGAATTCCGTTACATTACGGTCTATGAAGAAAAATCGTTTGCAGTTTATTTTAATAGTGTTTCACTATTTCAAACATATTGAAATTGATATATATCAGTAACGAGGATTAGAAGAGGCTTACTATAGAATATTGTGTGTATAGCTTTCATCGTTCATTTACAGGGACACACAAAAGAATTCGATTAAATTACTGCTTATTAATAATAATTTCTGGGAATATTTTTTCAGTTGCTGAACGCTTTTTCAAATTTAACTCATTTTTTGTCTATTACTTGGTGTGTATAGATTGTATAGATTGTATACAGGGCAGCACAAAAGTTATCGAGTAAATTTCCGTTTACTGTCGGAAATTGCAGAAGGGAAATTTTAAACTGTGCTACGCGTTTCCTAACTGAACTAAAAGTTAGCATTCTATTTAGTATATATACAAATACTATAGATCATATACAAGGCTGCACAAAAGAGCTTGGATATTTTTTCGAATATTGTTGGTAATTCCTGAAATTGGAATTTTAAATATGTTATGCGTTTTTTAAATTGTTTAGTTAGATATCATCTTACCCCTTACGGTAAAGAATTGCAAAACTGTTTTGGAAGTTTTGGAAAGTGTTACACAATCTATGCTTGATGCATGATTCTACGTTCTTGTTATTTTTATATCGAAAATTCCTCAAATATTTCAAACGGATGGAGGTACTTCCAGAAATATTTGCATAACAGTGTGTTTAGAAGACTAATTTACTGGTTTTTCACATCTTTCTATTTTTACGTAAAAATAAAAATTGAAATATGACATGTTACTTTCCAACTTAAGACTAATTTTGGCGCCATCGAAGCTATTTCAATATAGAACAAGAAAATTACCGAAGGGAGAAAAAGGATGAAGCCAGTTTTTAAATTATTGCTAGCCGTATTTCCCATCTGTGTCGGTAAGTATTGATGAATAGCATCCTTGCATAATGACGTTGCCAAGAGGGAAATAAAGCAGATCATATACAAGGCTGCACAAAAGAGCTTGGATATTTTTTCGAATATTGTTGGTAATTCCTGAAATTGGAATTTTAAATATGTTATGCGTTTTTAAAATTGTTTAGTTAGATATCATCTTACCCCTTACGGTAAAGAATTGCAAAACTGTTTTGGAAGTTTTGGAAAGTGTTACACAATCTATGCTTGATGCATGATTCTACGTTCTTGTTATTTTTATATCGAAAATTCCTCAAATATTTCAAACGGATGGAGGCACTTCCAGAAATATTTGCATAACAGTGTGTTTAGAAGACTAATTTACTGGTTTTTCACATCTTTCTATTTTTACGTAAAAATAAAAATTGAAATATGACATGTTACTTTCCAACTTAAGACTAATTTTGGCGCCATCGAAGCTATTTCAATATAGAACAAGAAAATTACCGAAGGGAGAAAAAGGATGAAGCCAGTTTTTAAATTATTGCTAGCCGTATTTCCCATCTGTGTCGGTAAGTATTGATGAATAGCATCCTTGCATAATGACGTTGCCAAGAGGGAAATAAAGCAGATCATATACAAGGCTGCACAAAAGAGCTTGGATATTTTTTCGAATATTGTTGGTAATTCCTGAAATTGGAATTTTAAATATGTTATGCGTTTTTAAAATTGTTTAGTTAGATATCATCTTACCCCTTACGGTAAAGAATTGCAAAACTGTTTTGGAAGTTTTGGAAAGTGTTACACAATATATGCTTGATGCATGATTCTACGTTCTTGTTATTTTTATATCGAAAATTCCTCAAATATTTCAAACGGATGGAGGTACTTCCAGAAATATTTGCATAACAGTGTGTTTAGAAGACTAATTTACTGGTTTTTCACATCTTTCTATTTTTACGTAAAAATAAAAATTGAAATATGACATGTTACTTTCCAACTTAAGACTAATTTTGGCGCCATCGAAGCTATTTCAATATAGAACAAGAAAATTACCGAAGGGAGAAAAAGGATGAAGCCAGTTTTTAAATTATTGCTAGCCGTATTTCCCATCTGTGTCGGTAAGTATTGATGAATAGCATCCTTGCATAATGACGTTGCCAAGAGGGAAATAAAGCAGATCATATACAAGGCTGCACAAAAGAGCTTGGATATTTTTTCGAATATTGTTGGTAATTCCTGAAATTGGAATTTTAAATATGTTATGCGTTTTTAAAATTGTTTAGTTAGATATCATCTTACCCCTTACGGTAAAGAATTGCAAAACTGTTTTGGAAGTTTTGGAAAGTGTTACACAATCTATGCTTGATGCATGATTCTACGTTCTTGTTATTTTTATATCGAAAATTCCTCAAATATTTCAAACGGATGGAGGTACTTCCAGAAATATTTGCATAACAGTGTGTTTAGAAGACTAATTTACTGGTTTTTCACATTTTTCTATTTTTACGTAAAAATAAAAATTGAAATATGACATGTTACTTTCCAACTTAAGACTAATTTTGGCGCCATCGAAGCTATTTCAATATAGAACAAGAAAATTACCGAAGGGAGAAAAAGGATGAAGCCAGTTTTTAAATTATTGCTAGCCGTATTTCCCGTCTGTGTCGGTAAGTATTGATGAATAGCATCCTTGCATAATGACGTTGCCAAGAGGGAAATAAAGCAGATCATATACAAGGCTGCACAAAAGAGCTTGGATATTTTTTCGAATATTGTTGGTAATTCCTGAAATTGGAATTTTAAATATGTTATGCGTTTTTAAAATTGTTTAGTTAGATATCATCTTACCCCTTACGGTAAAGAATTGCAAAACTGTTTTGGAAGTTTTGGAAAGTATTACACAATCTATGCTTGATGCATGATTCTACGTTCTTGTTATTTTTATATCGAAAATTCCTCAAATATTTCAAACGGATGGAGGTACTTCCAGAAATATTTGCATAACAGTGTGTTTAGAAGACTAATTTACTGGTTTTTCACATCTTTCTATTTTTACGTAAAAATAAAAATTGAAATATGACATGTTACTTTCCAACTTAAGACTAATTTTGGCGCCATCGAAGCTATTTCAATATAGAACAAGAAAATTACCGAAGGGAGAAAAAGGATGAAGCCAGTTTTTAAATTATTGCTAGCCGTATTTCCCATCTGTGTCGGTAAGTATTGATGAATAGCATCCTTGCATAATGACGTTGCCAAGAGGGAAATAAAGCAGATCATATACAAGGCTGCACAAAAGAGCTTGGGTATTTTTTCGAATATTGTTGGTAATTCCTGAAATTGGAATTTTAAATATGTTATGCGTTTTTAAAATTGTTTAGTTAGATATCATCTTACCCCTTACGGTAAAGAATTGCAAAACGGTTTTGGAAGTTTTGGAAAGTGTTACACAATCTATGCTTGATGCATGATTCTACGTTCTTGTTATTTCTATATCGAATATTCCTCAACTATTTCAAACGGATGGAGGTACTTCCAGAAATATTTGCATAACAGTGTGTTTAGAAGACTAATTTACTGTTTTTTCACATCTTTCTATTTTTACGTAAAAATAAAAATTGAAATATGACATGTTACTTTCCAACTTAAGACTAATTTTGGCGCCATCGAAGCTATTTCAATATAGAACAAGAAAATTACCGAAGGGAGAAAAAGGATGAAGTCAGTTTTTAAATTATTGCTAGCCGTATTTCCCATCTGTGTCGGTAAGTATTGATGAATAGCATCCTTGCATAATGACGTTGCCAAGAGGGAAATAAAGCAGATCATATACAAGGCTGCACAAAAGAGCTTGGATATTTTTTCGAATATTGTTGGTAATTCCTGAAATTGGAATTTTAAATATGTTATGCGTTTTTAAAATTGTTTAGTTAGATATCATCTTACCCCTTACGGTAAAGAATTGCAAAACTGTTTTGGAAGTTTTGGAAAGTGTTACACAATCTATGCTTGATGCATGATTCTACGTTCTTGTTATTTTTATATCGAAAATTCCTCAAATATTTCAAACGGATGGAGGTACTTCCAGAAATATTTGCATAACAGTGTGTTTAGAAGACTAATTTACTGGTTTTTCACATCTTTCTATTTTTACGTAAAAATAAAAATTGAAATATGACATGTTACTTTCCAACTTAAGACTAATTTTGGCGCCATCGAAGCTATTTCAATATAGAACAAGAAAATTACCGAAGGGAGAAAAAGGATGAAGCCAGTTTTTAAATTATTGCTAGCCGTATTTCCCATCTGTGTCGGTAAGTATTGATGAATAGCATCCTTGCATAATGACGTTGCCAAGAGGGAAATAAAGCAGATCATATACAAGGCTGCACAAAAGAGCTTGGATATTTTTTCGAATATTGTTGGTAATTCCTGAAATTGGAATTTTAAATATGTTATGCGTTTTTAAAATTGTTTAGTTAGATATCATCTTACCCCTTACGGTAAAGAATTGCAAAACTGTTTTGGAAGTTTTGGAAAGTGTTACACAATCTATGCTTGATGCATGATTCTACGTTCTTGTTATTTTTATATCGAAAATTCCTCAAATATTTCAAACGGATGGAGGTACTTCCAGAAATATTTGCATAACAGTGTGTTTAGAAGACTAATTTACTGGTTTTTCACATTTTTCTATTTTTACGTAAAAATAAAAATTGAAATATGACATGTTACTTTCCAACTTAAGACTAATTTTGGCGCCATCGAAGCTATTTCAATATAGAACAAGAAAATTACCGAAGGGAGAAAAAGGATGAAGCCAGTTTTTAAATTATTGCTAGCCGTATTTCCCATCTGTGTCGGTAAGTATTGATGAATAGCATCCTTGCATAATGACGTTGCCAAGAGGGAAATAAAGCAGATCATATACAAGGCTGCACAAAAGAGCTTGGATATTTTTTCGAATATTGTTGGTAATTCCTGAAATTGGAATTTTAAATATGTTATGCGTTTTTAAAATTGTTTAGTTAGATATCATCTTACCCCTTACGGTAAAGAATTGCAAAACGGTTTTGGAAGTTTTGGAAAGTGTTACACAATCTATGCTTGATGCATGATTCTACGTTCTTGTTATTTTTATATCGAAAATTCCTCAAATATTTCAAACGGATGGAGGTACTTCCAGAAATATTTGCATAACAGTGTGTTTAGAAGACTAATTTACTGGTTTTTCACATCTTTCTATTTTTACGTAAAAATAAAAATTGAAATATGACATGTTACTTTCCAACTTAAGACTAATTTTGGCGCCATCGAAGCTATTTCAATATAGAACAAGAAAATTACCGAAGGGAGAAAAAGGATGAAGCCAGTTTTTAAATTATTGCTAGCCGTATTTCCCATCTGTGTCGGTAAGTATTGATGAATAGCATCCTTGCATAATGACGTTGCCAAGAGGGAAATAAAGCAGATCATATACAAGGCTGCACAAAAGAGCTTGGATACTTTTTCGAATATTGTTGGTAATTCCTGAAATTGGAATTTTAAATATGTTATGCGTTTTTAAAATAGTTTAGTTAGATATCATCTTACCCCTTACGGTAAAGAATTGCAAAACTGTTTTGGAAGTTTTGGAAAGTGTTACACAATCTATGCTTGATGCATGATTCTACGTTCTTGTTATTTTTATATCGAAAATTCCTCAAATATTTCAAACGGATGGAGGTACTTCCAGAAATATTTGCATAACAGTGTGTTTAGAAGACTAATTTACTGGTTTTTCACATCTTTCTATTTTTACGTAAAAATAAAAATTGAAATATGACATGTTACTTTCCAACTTAAGACTAATTTTGGCGCCATCGAAGCTATTTCAATATAGAACAAGAAAATTACCGAAGGGAGAAAAAGGATGAAGCCAGTTTTTAAATTATTGCTAGCCGTATTTCCCATCTGTGTCGGTAAGTATTGATGAATAGCATCCTTGCATAATGACGTTGCCAACAGGGAAATAAAGCAATTTAACTTTCGTCAAAAGAAGAGAGCTTCCTCAGTAGCAAAAATGTAGTAATTTCTTTTAAATTTTGTGTTTCTTTAGCGTACATCTATCCTTCAAATTTTGTTCATACATTAGCGACTTGTTTTATCGCTCTGTGTTATTTAGCAGATTCGGATTAATCACTCTTTTTCGTGCGTCCCGTTGAGAAGAAAATAAATGCAAGGTTCCACATAACCATAAAATAAGTGCTTAATTTGTGTCGGAGCCCACCGGAGATGACCTCCGGTACTTCTCTGTTTCTAGTAATATTTAAATATTGTCCAGAATTCACTGGAGATCATAAACACTGCGCTCCGGAGTACAGTGAAATAACGCTTCCGAAAAACGAAACCTTAATTATCCTTTCCTTTCCCTCCCATTTCCAATCTTTTGCCTTCTTTTGTATAAAAATACTTATAAGTGACGTAAGGTGTCGCTCACATAAGAGATGGAGATGAAACAAGCTCGAATTTTATATCAGTCTTCGGGTTTGGGCAGGCTCGAGCTCAGTCTGTCTTAAATTCAAATTTTATTTATTTCCATTTCAAATCATTTTAATGCTATTTTGATAAGAATAAAGAAACAGAAATAGTCCTTTTTTCTTTTCAACATATCTGCGAACTATTCATTTTTTGTTTTAACACTATTTCCGATTCATAATCCTGAGCTTATTTAATCGCAGAATTCAGCGTTTAATTAACATTAAAATTAGGCCGAGGTTTCATTTTAGAAGTAGTATTAACTAATAAGTGGAATAGCTTATAGCTAAATATGCGCAGATAGATGTATTTAAATTTTTTATTTTGTTAAATAAAAAAATAATGCTTTAAATTTTGAAAATAATGTATGAAATATAAAAATGAAGATTAGAGTGACGGCGGAGGGGTAAGCTACGGGTGTTAGAACCGCAGAATATTAAGGCTCCGGTACTTTTTTTCTTTTGCATACAGTGTAATCATCAGTGTACTTGCATCATTAACGTGCATTTCAAAAATTTCTTTTTTTTTTTCTGAAATTCCGATTTAATATCAGAAATTCTAAACAGTGTTTTTTATTTTATTTAAAGACACACATTTCGTGATTTCATAAAATAAAAATTATTTTTTCGAAATTTGTGAATAAGAAAAAAATCCTAAAATGGACGCATACATGCACTAATGATGCAAATGGGTTAAATAGTTGGACATGCAAGTATAACAATAATAAAATTCTGTGTTGTCAGTTAATTATAAAAAAAAAAAAAAAAAAAAAAAAAAAAAAAAAAAAAAAAAAAAAACACCATAGCTATAAATTAGCATTTTGGTGATAAATCTAAAATGATGATTTTGTAAATTATGATATTTCTTATTATTAAAGTGCTTGATTATATCACCCATTCGAATAAAACGTACTTTATTCTTGCCTTCCTACAAACGTGACATAACGAGGGGCTACGGTATTGAAAAATTGTTCATGTAATCCGAATTCTATTTTTACTTAAAAGAACAAAAAGTATCATCAACCAATTTCATCCGCTTGGCAAGATTTCCTGACAACATCTGATTTCAAGTTCGTAGCACTTTTTTCGTAAATTAATATTTGCCTTATTTAATGACAGAAATCTGTGATTAAATAAAGCGAAAATTACTGAAATTCAAAGGATGTGGAATTACCACTTTACTAAACTGCGTACAACCAGCAGAGTGAAAAAATGTCCAGACCGGGGTTCGATCCCGGATCCCTTGGTATAGCGCACCATGTGCTTTGCCAATTAAGCCATCCGGACGACATCTGGTCTAGCATTTTCTCACTGTTATATGGCTAGGCTACAACCTTGCAGAACAAGATTGAACATCAATCATGAGCACAGCTCCTAGTGGCATACATTAGGCAAATCAAACCTAGTATCGGTGAATATTTATAAACTAATTAATTTTTCAGCATAGTTGAAATTACGCTCTCAATTACTGAAATACAGTATTCAAAATTTTTCTTTGATGTGAATTCAAAATAATAATACTAATAATAGATTTTTTGAGAGGAAAGCGGATAATAATTATCTTTTTAAATATAAGAATACTATGACATATTTTTTTTAAATTACTGAAATTAATACAATAAAGAAAATTTTGAAGTAAATGCTAAAAGTATTTTGCTTATTATTTGATACCATCCTATATTCGCAAATATTTCCTACAATCACAAAAACACTGAAGCATACATATATATATGTATATATAGAGAGAGAGCGAGAGAGTACTTCAGTATCATTTAATAACATTTAATCTAACAGATTTTTAAAACATTTTTACTGTTTTAATTGATTACAGATTTTTTTTTCTTTCTAAATCATCAAGACGGTTTATTCGGATAGCAACAGATGGACAAAGGAGCAATCTAAAGTTGATAATTTTATTCTCTCTGATTTTCGTGCGAGTGAAATTGTTAAATAAATTCTAAATAACAGTTGAGAATTCATTTGAAAGTAACAATATTACTCAAAATTAAAATCAGGAATCATCTTAAACGCCTTGGATTACGTACGTACATGTTACTTTATATTTAAAAATTGCTAGTTTGAGTTTAACCGCTCTCACACTGGCCGCCATATTGGTAGGTGCAGAAAAGCACGCTCATAGTTACTTCAATCATTCTCATAGGCAGAGTTTATGTTGCCGAGTCCAGTCTGTGCATTCGTCTGAGATTCTCAATTTATCTGAATTTAAATTTTCCTGTCATTTTTAACACTTTCCAGTATAGTTGAAAAGCATTTATGAATTTCGGTTTGTCTGTCTGTCAGTGCTCTACTTTACGCAATTATATTCGTATTGCCAGGATGTTTTATTTGTCAGTGATGTTTACTATAGAATGTTCGGTAATGAAAATTAAGTGAGTAGCATTTATAGTTTGATTACATGCAGATGCAAAATAATTCCTGCTTTATTAATTTTTAACAGGGCAGGTGACAAAATTTAAAATTGGATTACTTTTTCCCGCGTTGTAGATAAAATACTTTTACTTATATAAAGGTTTAAATTTGATCACCTACAACTAGAATAATTAATAATTAAAGTAAACAATGTTATATTTATACGACCGTTGCATTACAACAATATATTCTTTAAAAATATTTTGCTGGGAGAAATATCATCTTATTTTGCATCAAAAAGCTGTTTATTTTGAATTATTTAGTTGTAGTATTTTAGTCAATAAAAGTGGCGTAATAGGGTTAATTAGACACTGGTTATAGAACATTCGTCACATTGACGTAGAAAAATCAGTGATTATCTCTCAGAATGCACATAATTAAAATTTCACCTCACCCCCCCCCCCCCCAAAAAAAAAAAAAATAAAAAAAATAAATAAATAAATAAATAAATAAATAAATAAATGATGCCCACTTTCAGCATTGCCAGCCCGCTACTTTTTATAAAATTCCTCTTTTGAAATAATATAATTTTTTTCATTTAATTTTCCTTTAAAAAAACGATTATTACGAATGATTTGAAAGAACGGGCGGCAGTAGAGTAACTTGAATTATAAAAAAAATCGAACGCTTACAACATCGCAAGCCCCTGACGCTGCATTCTTTTACTATCACCATAATCATCTTTTTCAGACAATTAAGTATCTTGAACACCGAATTGTGAACTTTACCAAGCGATTAGAAATAATTTTATTTTTAAGTTTAAGTCTTTTCTTTATAATTTTTCTGGTATGAGAATATATATTTTTTTTTCAGCCTAAAATAAATAAATAAATAAATAAATAAATAAAAAGTAAAGAAATAAACTTTTATATTATTGTCACCAATGACTTTGTTTCTCACGTGTAAGATTTTATTTTCTTTCCGGAAAGTACGTCAAAATGTTCACATTGTTTTCGAACATTTGAGTAGGTAGGAATTTCCCAGATATCATTTGCTACGGATATGAGTTCCGGCTTCCCGGTACAATATAATTAATACATACTTCGCAAAATAGGGGTAATTGAGTAACTTTCATTTTGCGAAACAATGAGGAAAATATAATTTTTTTTAATTTTTTGTTTAAAATACATTCTTACGAATTGCAGTAATATATTCTCACGCTTTGTATAGTTTCAGGAAATTCCATAAATTTCGTGGAGGAACTGAAGGAACTGAAAACTGGAAAGGAACTGAAGTTTTCAAAATTGTGACTTATGAAATTACTTTCTTTCTTTTTATAGTTCTCACCAATTAATAATTTCTCATTTTTACTTTCATACATCATCAATACATATTCTTAATATCTTCAGAAATGCCTTATTCATGTAGAGTTTCTGTCATAAATAAGACAAAAAATTCTATTAGTTTTTACTTGTGAAAATTTGCCTCGCAGTAATCAAATTCAATTACAGTAACAAGAAGTATGTTTATGTGTTCACAATGAGGAGAAAACACAGGCCTGACTGCCGCCGCGGCAAAATTATAGCAGTTAAAACTATTAGACATTTTTGTTTTAATTATGTCAGAAATTTTTCACGAATAAGATGTTTAAATAATGAGGACATTTCCATCCAAATTTACTATTGCAAGATTACCTAGGCTGTAAACAGGCCCGACGGACCGTGTTACAATTGATGCTTCATCATTTTGAAGATATGCCAATTTCTCTTTATTTATAGTTGCATGGGTTCAATCTAACACATTTATACACTAAAACTAAGTTTATTTATGCACTTACTAAATGCATTTGGAATTTAAAAAGTTACATACTAAATAAAATAAATGTACCGTGTTTTGCTAGAAATATTGCCGATATTAAAAATAAGACCTTGCATAGATATTCAAGATGCTCGGAATATAAGACCTACCCTAAAATTAACAAGTTCTTCAGAAATAAGCAAGTCGCACCTTTTTAAAACAGTCATTTTTTAAGACAATACTCTGAGTTTAAATATGCATCCAGTCATAGTGAAAATTTCAAACAATGTATATTTTAAGTTATTTAATTTTTTCAGGAAAATGTATGTGTTTTCACATAAAATTCTCTTTATAAATGTATCGGAAAGTAGCCAAGCTGGATTTAAAAACAGACATGTATAAAACATGAAATCCCTTCTCCCACCACATTTTTATTTTTATTTTTTAGAATGAATATTTTGTTGAATATGACATTACCTTCTAGAATGGAAGCATTTAGACTTTTTCCAGATTAGTGAGTCAATCTCAGTACCAGAAACCAACAACCTACAATTTATATCAAATATTTTCCAGATAAAATTTGGAATATAAGAGTTTTGTTTGTTTGTTTTACATAAATATCTCTACAATAAAAATTCTTCTACACTACATGATGTTACACAATTGTGGTGAAATGTAAATGTTGTAATCACTGAAAGTGTGTTTCCTTTTTAAACTTGACCCAATTTTCACAAACAGAAGCAATCCGTTTTTCTTTGCCAACGATCGATTCCATGGATTTAGAGTAGAGAAAATGAATGATTAAGAACCCTTTGGTACTATTCTCCGTGCATGAGAAATGAAAAATCAGTGAAAATTACAAAACTTTGATGGAAATAGTAAAAGGGTATAGTTTTCCCTAATTAAAATTTACATTTTTATTTGAATATCCTTTACAAATGAATTTCTTTTCAAAAGTGAAAACATTAAGTTGGTTGGGTATTTTGGACATTGAACGTAAAATGAAGGAACGCTTTCATCAGTACAAAAACAACATCATAAACTTAGATTTTATCTTTTTTATAACTACGTAAAAATTATTTAATTTCTAACCTATTTTTCATTTTATCGGTATTGCGACTGGTCCTTAAGAACTAACTAATTTTGAATCTTTTGGAACTAACATTCTTTGGAAAGTGACAGATACTTTTTGACGAAATAATAAAGAAACACGTGACACCACAGATAAACGTTGAATGTATTGATATGTATAAGTGTATAGCTTGTTTTAAATGTATAAATGTAAATTGTTGTGCATTAAAAAAAAAGATATATCCCGAAAATAATATCTAGTGTCAGTTTTGCCAACCTGAAGATTTTCACTTTAGATAAACGGGGAGAATTTCGGCAGAGGGATTTTTAGGGTATGAAAATGTATTTAGGAAAATTATTTTCGGAGCACATAGTGTAAAGAAAATGTTGTAATCGTATGTGTGTGCGAGAGAGAGAGAGAGTACGATAGCTGCCAAAAGGTACTTTCGGTTGAGCTTCCATTTGGAGAATATGCTGTAAACCACTGTCGTAAGAACTGTATGTACAGGGTGGTTATAATATAAGTATCTCTATTTGGAGCTGTCTGTAGCTCGAAGGAATGATCCGAATGAAACCAAAATCGGTTCACTTACTATTAGAGAAGGGGGAAGAAGATTGAAATAATAAAAAACACAATTGCAATAATCACCGACAGATGGCGCTACTGAGTGTGAAACGTAATGTGTAATACAAGAACAAAAAATTAAGGCGTTAAACCAGATATCACACCTAATTTATTGGAAAATGTCACAGTGAACATATTTATGCTTCTGGATGGCGGTGCCGATCATCTTCAGGTTCTACATGGCCATTTTGCTGGAGGACACAATCCCGGCGGTGCACGACGGGTCAACTACGTAATGTAACACATCAGGACTGACGTTTTGCACATCTTGTGATATGCGGTAAAATCATTGAGGTTTGCGACACCTCCACAGTACACAAAATTACACATTACATTTCGCACTCAAAAGCGCCACCTATTGGCGATTATTGCAATCAAATTTTTTTATTGATCCATTCTTCTTCCCCCTTCTCGAATAGTAAGTGTACCGAGTTTGGTTTCATTCCGGTTATTCCTTCAAGCTAGAGACAGCTCCAAATAGAGATACTTATTTTATAACCACCCGGTATATTTGTGCATACAGGGACGATTGATTATGTATTTAACACGTTCACTGCCGGGTTAAAATTACCGGAATTCTATTTTATTTTGAAAGTTCGAATTCATACCAGAAAATACTAATAACAATATTTACTTTATTTAATTATAGACATTTCGTGATCACTTCAAATAAAAATTATTTCTTCGAAATTTCCGGTACAAATTCGTAATTTTAGATTGAAAAACCACGAGTATACTCGGGTTGGCAGCGAATGTTTTAATATTTAAACCATTTTTCAACGATTTTGTGAACGATTGTTTAAGGGAAAATTCCTACGGAAATATAACACAGTACAAGTAATTGCCGAAACGTCAGTTGAGGCTCACTGTGGAGACGTGAAACGTTTTTGGTTTCCGTCTGTTTGTCTGTCTGTCTGTCTGTTCCGCGATTACTGCCGTAAAAAGCGCCCGATTAGGTTGATTTCTGGTGATTATGTTGGTGAGTTACCCAGAATTAGCTGTATAATTTTTAGTTACATTTGGTTCATTCGTTCGAAAAATATAGAACATTTCGTTTTAGGTCATAATGCTTTCCTATGGGAATGCAGACGATTTTCAAATTTGATTTTTAACTGAAAAGAAAATCATATATTTGAATAATGGATTTAAACGTAAAATTACTGCTGCTAATTTTTTATACGGATGTTTCAATAGCTTTGAAAATTTGCCAATACATTGATTAGAATTTATAAATTAATTGTTTAAATTATTGGAACATTTTTTTTTTGCATGTGTTCGGGAAACATAAAACAATTTATTTTCATATTTTTTTTTACAAATTTTAAAATGAATTTCTTTTTTCTTTGTTCTTAAATTTATTAGTTGCTTAGCAATCCTATTTTAAAGAATATCAAAATAATAAAATTCAAGTAACTCTCACTTGCTGCAATATTTTATTAGCAAAATAAATTATATTCGGGAGATTTTAATATTCTACTGACATAACTGAGAATTTGTTTTGTGATAGAAGTTTATTTTTTTTATCTAATAAGAAGTTCATAAGAATTTCAGAATATCATTGCGTGAACCGTGTTTAATTTAACGTTTCTAATTTCTGAAAACTCCGACGTATGGTATATGTCTATAAATATGTATGTAATATAAAAAAATAAATTGCGGATTCTAAGATACTAAATAATGTGAAAAGTGAGATTTAAAAACAATGACATTTAGAGCTGACGTTGAGGCTCCTGATCTGCAGATGTACTAGTATATATTGGGGCGATGTAACAAAGATTTACAAGAAGAGAGGTAACGTCTCTAGTTTCAAAACGGAATGTCCAGCATTAATATCAAACCCTTTTCATTGTGTCAGATTCCGTTTACTTTTCGGGCACACACGCCATTGTTCACAAAGTGCAGTGCAGTCATTTTGGCACACAGTAGACAATTTATTTAGGTGGAAAAATTCCATTAATGTAGAAACCAATATAATTTTCACACTTATTTGAGTTTTATTAATTATTACCTTCCTTAACCCGTTAGCACACGCGCTGGGATAAAATCTACCCCAGCTTACAACTATTACTTAAAAATGTACGAAAATAGTTCGCGATTATTCTGAGCCTTATAGTACTTTTCAAGCTGAATGATATCCAGATGTGGCCAAAAAGAATTTAGCTCTGGTTGTGTATTTTTCATTCTTTTGTTATAAAAGTGTCACGTGGGAGGAAATTTACCCCACGCGTGTTATAACGTAACCCCTAATGATAGGAAAATGTTAATGCAAATGTTTATGTAAAAAATATAGTGTGCAAATAATAATATAATTTTTCTTTTAAACGTTAACAACTCTTGCACATACAGTTTCTATAAATCAGTTTTATGTTTTTTTGTATTTTCATGGTTGAATTTGGATTGTATAAACTTTGTATGTAATGATATGCAGAAAAAATCTTAGTGCGAGATTTTATGATTTTTGTTTTTGTTTTAAATATAAATGAACTTTTTATTTTAAGTTAAAAATTATGTATTTTATTGATTTACAGTTTATTTCAAAATATAAATTTTTGTTTATAATCTAACCGAGGGGAAATGGACACAAGAAAACCCATTGGGGTAAAATTTATCCCGCGCGTGTAGTAACGTAATGGAAAGGGGCGCGTGTGCTGACGGGTTAAAGTAAGATTACAAATTCTTATTTATGAATTTACATTTCACACTAGCAAACTGTCTGCTTGAAATAGAAAATTACTCACATTCACATTACGGATATAGGAAAATGTACTCAATATTGCTGATCCTTTATTTCCTGATTCTTTTCTCGTAATTATATAAATACGTAGCGCCTATTGTCGTCGTCTGGTACGTCCGTCCGTATGTAATAACGCAAAAACTACCCAACCGAATGGTTTGAAATTTAAGATATATTATATTTGCATAATTTTGTCGATACATTTCAAATTTTATGAAAATCGAATCAAATTTTTAGAAATTATTAATAAAAACATTTATTAAGAAATCTGGATTTTTTTTTATAAATCGGTTCTTTCCTGTTATAGGAGCTTCCGAGGTTTAATCGTCAAGCGACCGATATACTTATTTTATTACAGAAATTAATCTACAAATGATATAATTCATTTCACAGAATTAAAAATCATCAAGATCTGAATATTTATATAACTAGCACGCACCTCGTTTCTCACATTTGACGTACAATTTCCAACTTGTTTACTATAGCAATGATAGCGCCTCCTATATTATCATTAACCCGAAACGAACGAATACCGACATATTAACAATAACTAATTTCTATTTTCAAAATGTGTTATTATTAACTGGTCAACAGTATTTTGCACAGAAAATTTAATTTTATCTGATCTCAAAATTTCAGCAATTAATTAATGTATAAATAAAATGCTTGTCTGAAAAAGTTCTGCCAAAATAATAAATGGAAACAATACAATTGGACAATACACATTGGTTGTCGCTAATATATCGGCATTCGTTTGTGAAGGGTTAACCCTTCTTTGCATGAGTTTTTCTTTTACAATTGTGTTTTTTTATACATATATTAAATATCATACACCAGAAATTTTAAGATAGATTTTTAACTTTGTTCAGCAACATAGTTCACGTGAAATTTACTGAATTAATATTTCTATATAAATATAGTGGTGGCGAAGAAGTTGATTAATTTATTAAAAGTTAAATAAACAGTGATGGAAATTTACACCACTATACAATTAAGGGTTAATATAGGTAGAACTACTGATTGTGGGCGGGGTTTCAGCTGAATATAGAGAGATTTTAGTTAGTTTTTAGAGATTTAGTTGTGTCTGTGCAAAATCTGTAGTACAGGTGGAATACACTGCTTAGTGCGTCTTTTGAAGCAAAAATTAATATAAAACCCCGGTCTTATATTTGAGTAAACACGGTAAACCACATAGAAAAAATATGCATTTTATTAAATAAATTTTATGGCTAAAAATACGTTTACTTGAAATGAAAAAGTGTAAAAGATGGCAGCCTTGTCTTACTTTTGCTTAAAAACAAAAACAAAAAAATATATCAGGATAATGATTAAGTGAAAACGATTAAGCAATATAGAACTATAAGATAGAATTAATATCCTTTTATAAAAAATGACTGAAACTTCAGATTTAATAAAATCTAAAATCAACAAATTTTAGACATTCTTTCGCATTAACAAATATATCGTCAATGGAAATCAATCCAAATTATCTGGTATTATATTTTTTCCGATTATGTCACTCATCAAAAGAAACGAGTTTGGAAGAAAAGCGACAGTGTTTTCCGATCTGTTATACGTCAACCTGCATTTTTACTGATTATTTTCATACGTCATGCTAATTCTCAGTTTTATAGAACATCGATAAATAAGAAAGTGAATTGTTTATCGACACTTCCTTTGTCAAGGTGTGTAATGTTGTACTTAAAAAATGAAAGGAAAATTTATTAGAGTTCGAAGTACTGGTAATATAATCAATTTTCAAATTTGATTAGAATTTCTTTAGCATTTTTTAAAAGAGGAATTAATTATTATTAAAACATTTAAGTATAGGGTTCGTACGTTTCTATCAGTTTAGGTAGATTTCGTAAGAAATACTACACATTACATTCTCCCTAAATTTTTTTGCAGATCTACACAGATCATGACTCCTAGAACCCAACACCACCCCCAGTTCAAAGCTTTATCTATCTATCTATCTATCTATACCACTTTTTTTATGGACACGATAACTTCCATAATTCTGCACAAATCTCTTCCAAACTGACACATAAAATCAAGTGGCATAAAATCTCGGCCAAATTCGTTAATGGGCAAAATCGAACCAAAGGATTAAATGGGGGGGGGGCTTTTTGTGAAAACAGATAAAAACCTATAACTTCTTAATTTTTATGCATATCGAATCCGTTTAAAGTTATATTACGTCTAGGAACAGGGCCAAAAAATTATGCATGACAGATTTTTGATTTCATTAAAAATGCCCCCAAGGGGGGGGGGGGAAGTAAGGGTTTCAGAAGAAAAAAATCATAACTTAGTCAATTCACAAGATATCAAATCCACTTAAATTTATTATAAATCTTCTTAATATTATCTTTTATATTGACAACTGTTTTATAGGAACAACACTTACGGTATAAAAAATAAATAAATAAATAAATAAAAACAAAATAATCGCTGCTTGTTCCGCCTACAGGCTGAGGTATATTTCGAAGTGGTCAGTCCCAACTGCAGCATCCTGTGAAATAGGTATTTCTTCTGCAGTTTAAAATAAACAGGCGCCCCACGGTCAGAAATCTACCTTTCCCTGTAGGCCGAGCCGTCAGGGATTTTTTTAATATACTTCTTCGCCTTATCTTAATCCAGAAAAGTAATACAAATCCTGCAGTTAAACGCGGTGTCTACAATTTCTGCTCTTTAAATATTAAATAGAAATATCCTATTAAAAAATTGTGCTAAAAGCGTGCGAACCCTGAAGTATTTCGTCTTCAAAATTCTATTAAAACATTCATTCATATATTTTAACATATTATTTTTATTTTTTGTTATAAATCAGGTTTGCCGCAGGCAACAATTTTTTTATTACTTCATTTACCACTATTTCCAAATAATAATTCGCATGGTAGGATTAACCAAGAAATGAATAAATAATGTTATTTTTTCGGGAATAGTTATAGGCAAAATAATAAGAAATATTCACATGTGTCAACGCAGTAAATTGAACTGGTAATTATACACATAACACATCTGATAACACATGTACAACATTATCGCTCACACAGAAATACTGTTACTGATTTCTTTTTTGTATCCTTATAAATAAATTTAATATTTGAACAAATAAATGGTATGCACACTATATTCTACAGAAAGCATCTTGGAGAGTATCTCATCAGAAAAAAACATATTTAATTATGTTTGAAGTTGTATAACAACTTTAAAATACATTGCAAACGATTTTCTCCTGAAACTGCATTCTGCTGATCTCAAAACTGAATTAAGTTATTAAGTAATTAAGGAAAAGCTTAAAATGTCTGCTTAAGTTACAATTTCGAAATTCGAATTTTAACTACGGATTTGGGTGCTATGAAATTTCTGAAATTTTGAAGAATTTTGTCTTTGGGTAATACAGATCAGGCAGATTCTGCGCATATGTGCGCGAATGATGCAAATAAGTTAAATAAAATGATATATTTTTTGTTTCGAGAGAAATTATAATGTCAAATTATCATGTATTCTTTATTTAAAAAAGGAAATAAAAGAAGAATTTACCTAAAGATTCACAACAAAACTGCGTTAAAAGCGAATCTGATATTTAAAAAAATATTTAAAAGAACACAGAAATATATATAAAACAAGAACGGAAAATCATGCGTCAAGCATTGACTATGAAAAATTTTCCAACATATCCATACAACTGTAACGAAGCTTCAAGGTTAAGTAAAGTACTAAAAAGTATGTAAGTAAACAGTTTAGAAAACATATACCCCATTGAAAATAAAATGATATATTTTTTGTTTCGAGAGAAATTATAATGTCAAAATATCATGTATTTCTTATTTAAAAAAATAAAAGAGGAATTTTCCTAAAGATTCACAACAAAACTGCATTAAAAGCAAATCTGATATTTAAAAATAAAGATTTAAAAAAAACTATAAAAAAGAACTTAAAAAATCTTTTTACCTTAATTATAAGCATATGATGACTCATAATATCAACGATAAATGAAAAATAAAAAACTCAAAAAGGAAGCAGAAAAAGTTCAATAGTTATTGATTACGACTATGAAAAAATAGGCAGGTACAAAAAATCTATATGTTAGGTACAAATGTTTTTTTTTAGTACAGAACAAATGTTAAATATTATATAGTTTTTCTTCAAAAAACAACAATTGGACATTTTCAAAAGGTTCCAACAGAATTATACTAAAATAAGTATTATCGTTTCTCAAAAAAAAGTGATTTAACAATTTAAAAACAGAAAAATAAATTTTGCCAAAGGATAAACATATTTCACCTTAATTACGCTAAATATCAATGTTTGAACTAACCAAAACAGCAAACGAAAGAAAAGTAGAATGTTTCATTTGATAAAGGATATAGTATATTTTTTCTTTCCCACGAAGGGCTCAGTTATATAAAATTTGATTGGTAATTATTCCCGCGAAATGATGAAAACTTAATTGCTAAAAATCAATGTAGAATGATTTTGCTTTATCTTCATATTTATTAAATGTCATTTGTCCTTTAATTGTTTTGTCTACTTTCAGCTGATGTGATATTACTTCAGATTATATGAAACATTGAACAAACATTTAGGTGTTTACACTTTTCAATATTCCAACAATATTAACCTAATTCATTAAAATCCAATTCTTTTATTAATGGAAATTGAGCTTCCTATGAGATCATGTGGCGAATTTTAAAAGAGTAAATAATTTAACAAAACCTGGTAACAACATTTTGAAATTCCTTCCAAATCTATTGTTAGGTTTTCAAAAATTAGATAACAAAGTTTAGATTTCAAATAATTGCTTTGGTGAAAAATCTTTTTATTTCAAATGAGGAAATAATAAGATATCGAAATGCGAAAGGAACTTAATAAAAAATACTTAGCCTAATGAAATTAATTCCGATAAAGATTAATGCTTCAGTAATTCGCAATCACCAAATCGGGAAAAAAATGAATGATTTCATTTGATAGAAATTATCTTTCTTTGATGGTAAGTACTCAGATGAGCCTCGAGTGGTAATTAAGTCAGTTAAATAATTTCAAAAATGTCTTTCAGAACCAAAGAGATTTCTAGTTGCTTTATCATCATATTTATGAAGAGTCACTTACTCTTCGATTTTATCTCTGTGGGTTATTTTTTTTTCAACTTACAACGACTGATTTGTTTTATAGTACAGTAGAACTCCAATTATCCGAATCAATTGGGACCGGACCCATTCGGATAATCAAAAATTCGGATAGTTGGATTTTTTCCGAAAAAAGGGTTGCTTTTAATTAATTACTGTATGTATGTTTAAAATGGGAGAAAAAAACTATTTTTAAAGAAAAGATCTTTTAATTAATTAAATGAAAATACAGCACTTTTACATGTTAAGCGTACTTACAAGTGCTGTACAGTATGTACATATCGTACTGTAAATGAAAGTCATGTTGCTTGCTGAATACGTCGGTCAAAGTAAGCTGTTTGACAGTCTTCATCCGTTTTCGGGCAGCCAAGTCGCGCATCCGCTTGACAGTGAGAAGTTGGATGTGGTCACACTCAGGCTGACGCTCCATCCACTTCAACGCAGTTTCAAGGTCGGCAAATGCTTCACTAGCTGATGGTTCCATGTCTGCTGCAACTTCGACATTAAGGTCATGTTCTTCCTCGACGCTTTCTTCTCTCACACTTTCAATAAGTTCATCGTCATTTAGAATTTGAAACGCAGGTGGGCCGGGCCGACCACCTGACGACGGACGACAGCCAATAATCGAACTGCACTATGAGATGGTGACTCATCATCCCAATAATGTTAGCGCTGCGCCTACACTAGATTCGCGCGGGGAAGGACAATATAGCGCGCGTAGACAGAATCATTATTTTGCGAATCGTAGTACGTTTCCGTCTTAATTTTTTTTCTGAAATTCTGAAAGCGATTCGGATAATCAGCGATTCGGATAGTCGGAGTTCGGATAATTGGAGTTCTACTGTACTTTTCATTATGCTAAGGAAATTTACATACATACACACAAACATAGGAAAATTTAATCTTATATTTAAACAGGATGGCCATAATTAAAATAGAGTAGTTTAAAGTTCAACTGTAAAACAATTCACAGGACAAAACTCAACAAAAATTGGTGCACATATTATATAGACCATGGAGAATATATTTAGCAAAAAATTATGTATTTCTATTAATTGACATCACGACCAAACATGATTCATCCAAGCATATTAACTGAAGATTCACAAAAAATGTTTGATAATAATGAGAAAATTTCCTTTTAATTACCCATCATACATAGTATAGGGTAAGTCTTGTAATCGTTTTGAAAATCGAAATTTTTTTTTGACGACTTACACGTTTCAGATACTGGAGATTCCGAAAAACATATTTTTAGGAAAAATATTTTGCCGTCCGTCTGTGTGTGTGTAAACGCTCTATCTCCCGAAAACATTAAGATAGAGACTTGCAATTTGGTATGTACTTAGTATGTAATAATGGGAAGAAGCCTATTTAATTTCAATAACCTCGATTAACCGGAACTATTATTTTCGGACTCTCGAAATATTCGTTCTGATAAAAGGTATATAAAAATTTTCGAAATTGTTTATTTTAAGAAATGAATGTAATAGACAATAAAAAAACATAAATTTTGCATAAAGCATGAAGTCGATCGGATAATGAGTTGCCGAGATATTTGGAATCCTATTTTCCACACTCATCGATTTTTCATGACCCTGTATTTCATCCAAATTTCACTTCAAAGATATATTTTAATTGGAAATTTAACGCTTAATCAGATGCAATAAACTGCTAGTTAATAGGATTATTATTTTTGGAGTTATAAGGATGTTTCTTTCAAGCAATTCAGTAACCGAGCCTTTAAAGTTTATGGCGTCATCAAGCCACGATTTTATTTGAATTGCAATGCATTTTATAAGTAGTTTACACATTTTTATTTTAATATTTTACATTATGTATATTCATGATGGGTAAGTATTACGGTGGCCCCCAACGACTAGTTTTTAGGTGCGTTCGAAATTATATATATACGTAGCACCTATAGTAGTATATAACAGCACAAAAACTACCCAACCGAATGGTTTGAAACTTGATTTATATAATAGTTGTAGAATTTTGTCAAGTCATTTCAAATTTTATGAAAATCGAATCAAAACTTCAAAAAAATATAAATAAAAGTTTTCTCCATTCTATTAAATCCTATCATACGTAATTAATTCAGCGATATCCCATGATAGGTAATGCTTCTAGGTTGCCATGATGATTACGTCATATTTAAAATGGAGCGATATTATTTCCGTATTACTGAATTTAAAATCGAATTGTATACTAAAGCTGTTTAATTATAGCAATCCTATAATCTAACGACAGGTTTTTGGATAGATGTTTCTGGAGACGTAGATATGACATGAAAAAAGAGTCTAAATATGGATTTCAAGGTCTGAAATTTTTAAAACTAGGCTTCAGCCGCAGATTGAGTCTGACTGAGCTAGAATATCATCTCATTTGTTCCATCAAAGTTGCAGTAAAATTAATTGAAGATAGAAAAAGTACGTGCGAGAAAAATAAATAAATAACAATCTTATTTTAACTGCATTAGAGGATGACGGCATCTCTGTGTCAGGAAAACTACAAAAAATTGAATATAAATAAAATACGCTTCAATTTAATATAAAAAAAACATACATTTTAGTCTACACGTGAAATACCCCCGCTTCCATCGATAGGTGATGTATTTTTCTTCTAAACATTTGAATTTGGATTTTGCTTTTTAATCATAAATATAAAATAAACCCGTGTCGTGACGTCCCACTTTATCCTTTTTGTACTATTTATTTTTTTTATAATCATTGTTGAGCATCTTATAATGCGGTATTTTATTATTGTGGCAACACTAATTTGAGGAAAACTTCTCATTTCATTTATGAAAACAATGTCGATTTAATTTTTAATTAACAGTAATTTTTAATCCATAAACATTATTTAACGAAATGTGAGTGTTCTATGTCAGAAGCCGCTTCAAAATTTTTCCGGTTATGCGTTTCGTAAATTCATAGAAAAAGAGATTTTGACAACAGAAATATTATATATGATTTTGTAATCAATTGATCTCTCATTTCCTGAAATGCTAGAATTCTAAAATTTATGTATACAGATGTATTTCCGAAGACAATAAACATTTTATATATTTTTATAGCTCAATTTTAAATTATTAAATTAATTTTAAAACTTTTTCTTTTATGGTTTTAACTATATACGAGTTAAAGCAAAAATGGAATAAAGTATGCACCAAATCATGTTCACAAAAGCATGCCAACTGGCAGTAAAACTGCTACAGTGAAAAATTTTAAACTCTTAAAAGAGGAATATAAGATATAAATAAAAAATAAAGAGTGGAATATATGTTTTTATAAATACGCTTTTATTTTAAACACATTCTCAGATTAAAGGGAAATTTAGACGTATGTCTATTTTGTATTCAGTAGATTTTGCTAACTCTTTATTGCCCAGTTTTACAATGCAGTTTTTCTTTCCATTTTCGAAATTTTTATATAAAAAATGGTAACATTTGAAATGCATTCAAAGAACGACATCTTTTAATCAAAATTCGGATACTGAATTCATCCTAAAATATACTTATAACGAATACGTCTCTTTGTTTGTATTATCTTTTTTTTAATATATAAGTAAGTAATCAAACTATGTCAAAGTATTCAAACTATGCAGATGGTTGTGTTATAAGTTATATTTTATTATTTTTAATTTTTAATATTTCAACTTAAAAAAATCTTTTTAAGTTAAATTCTTGCTGATGTAGGAATTAAGTAAGCTTTTACATTGAATTCCTAATATTTTAAAATTATTAACCAGGAAATGCTGAGTATTTATGTAAGAGTCGTAAGATTTCATTAAACTCTTTTATATATAAAAAAATTATCACAGTTGCGTTTTCCTTGTCAAAGTATTTAAACTATGCAGATGGTTGTGTTATAAGTTATATTTTATTATTTTTAATTTTTAATATTTCAACTTAAAAAAATCTTTTAAAGTTAAATCCTTGCTGATGTAGTAATTAAGTAAGCTTTTACATTGAATTCCTAATATTTTAAAATTATTAACCAGGAAATGCTGAGTATTTATGTAAGAGTCGTAAGATTTCATTAAACTCTTTTATATATAAAAAAATTATCACAGTTGCGTTTTTCCTTGATCTTAAACAGGTACTAAATAGTAAGTAAAAAAAAATTAAAATAGGAAAACCCTATACTTATTATCTTCTCTTTGATTGTATTTTCTTTTTTTTTTAATATATAAGGAAGTACATTATTCAAACTATGCAGATGATTGTGTTGTAAGTTATATTTTAATATTACTTTTTTTTAATGTTTCAACTTTAAATAATAATCTTTTTAAGTTACATTCTTGCTGATGTAGTAATTAAGTAAACTTTTACAGTGAATTCCTAATATTTAAAAAATTTTAACCAGGAAATGCTGAGTTATTTATGTAAGAATCGTAAAATTTCATTAAACTCTTTTATATATAAAAAAATTATCACAGTTGCGTTTTTCCTTGATCTTAAATAGGTACTAAATAGAAAGTAACAAAAAATTTAAAATAGGAAAACCCTATACGTATTATCTTCTCTTATTTTCTAATTTCAAAAACTTCCTGATGAAATTAAAATTTTGTGTCCTCGGAATTATAAAGTATCTTGATAATTTCTAAAACTTCAGCAGTTTTATAAGAAATAATTCATGTATGTTACACTGATTTTTTAAAAAAAATTAGAGTCACTATTTTTTTAAAATTAAGAGTCACTAATTTTTTTTAGTTAAGAGTATGTCATTTCCGTTCTTCCGATTATCTCATTTATTCATTGAAGTCAAGGGGAAGTGAAAATTCCTAACTGATTCTTCAATGATTACGATTCTTCACATGAAATTGCATATTTTCAAGAACTGTTTATTAAAATATATAAAGTGCAATACATTTAAAAAGGGTGTAGTGCTTCTTTAAGAAATTCAGGGATAATTTAATAGTGAAAAATTTTGCATGGATACAGGGTTCGTACGCTTTTACCACAATTTTCTAATATAATTGTATGCATTATTTAAATGCAGAAATTTATTACTAATCTTGCATTTAAACGAGACGTCTACAATTTCTGCTATTTAAATATTAAATAGAAATATTATATTAAAAAAATGTGGTAAAGGTGTACAAACCCTGAAATAAAGTATTTTGTGACATTAAAGAAAACACGATTCATATTATAATTCATATATTTTGTTAATCACAGATGCATGATAAATTTGGAAATTTTGTATGTACATTCATTTTTGATTAGAATCTGTTTAAATACCAAATTAGAAGAACCATTAAAAAAATAATAACTTTAATTGTACCACGACTGTAGCTCCTCGTTTTACAGTTTGGCACGGAAAAATACACAACGAGCTGTACTCGTCACTTTATTGCAAGGTTTAACTTTGTTAACATTGACATTTAAATAAAAACTAAAGAAAATATTACAGTGCGTTAAGAAATTATAAGACCACTAACGAATTGTTGCACTTCTGAAGAAGAAGGCACAATATGCAAATTTTTAGCGTGTGTATTTAAAACTGATTGTAGAACGTTTTCTTTTATAATTGCTACATTAAAAGTTAAGTTACATATTATTAAAATCTTCTAATTTTTTTTAAACGTAAATAAGGTGACTGTTAAGAAATTATAAGACCACCTGAGGGAAATTAGCATATTATACGTCATATCAGAATCATTATAAAACGTACGCATTTATATATCGTGAAAGTATTCCCCAGAAGCAAAGGTGCAGGTTTAGATAGTGTTATTTACGATATATTTGAAGATGCCGCGGAATAAAGAGTTGTCTGCGACCGAAATAAGAAAAATTTGGTTTCTTAAGGGTGCTGGTAAAGAAATAACTCGGTTAATGAAGCGCTCTAAAACTGCCATTCACAATGAAATAATTAGAGGAAGGGGATCAAATAAAATTAAACGATCTGGAAGAAAAGGGATTTTGACAGCACAGGATGATCGACAAATATTTCGATTATAAACTCAAAAAGATCTTTCAAATCGGAAAATTTCGAACCGTTTCAGCAAAAGAACCACACGTAACAATTTGGAAGAGTCTGAAATCAAATAGTATGAAACTGTATGAAACTGTTGAAAAAATCGAGGTTCATGAAACATCATATAGAAGAAAGACTGAAATGGGCTAAAACTGTCATGTCATGCGACAAGAAATCGAAAGAAGTGATATTTTCAGATGAAAAAAATTTAATCTTGACGATCCGGATGGTTATAAACACTATTGGCATGATTTGAGGAAGGAACCGAAACAATGCTTCAGTGGACAAATGGGAAGAGGATCAGTAATGGTTTGGGGAGCTTTTCGCATAATGGATTATGCAATTTAACGCAATATCAGGCTATGTTATATGATCATTTGAAACCATTTGGACCTTTTTTTAGGTGATGCTAACTGGACGTTTCAGCAGGACAATGCTTCTTGCCATGTGTCTAAATCCACCAAGCAATGGTTTAAAAAAGAAAAAAATCATGTTTTGTCATGGACAAGTTGAAGGCCAGACTTGTGCTCTATGAAAAATCTTGGGGCCGTATTAAGTCGCAAAGTTTATGCTAATAATAAACAGTTTTTATCTGCCTATGAACTAGAAGTAGCCATTGTAAAATAATGGCACAATATTTCTGAATCTGTAATCACCTGGTTATTTCTATGAAAAACAGAGTGTTTGAGGTTATAAAGAAAAATGGAGGCCCAATATCGTATTAATTTACATATGATTTTTTTAAAACAAGTGGTCTTATAATTTGTTAACAGTGTATTTTTCAATAATTGTTTATATATTTCTCGCATAGCATGCACAGTCACAGTGACGTCATTGTGAATCACGTACGTCACTACAAATCTGTGACCAAAATGCCACCAATTTGTAACGTCACACTGTGACCAAAATGTGAACGTCTTGGAGATCTAAAGAAAACTTAAAATAAACTTTAGAAAATCTTATGGCATCAAGAAAATTACTTTTTGACAGCTTTAAAAAATTTTGTGACGTTCCAATGACGTCACTGAAAGTCACATAAGTCACGTAAAACCTATGACCAAAATGGCAACACTCTGTGACTTCACGGTGTGATCGGAGAGTGAATTTGGAAAAAAAAACTCATAAAATATAGAATTGAATTATGTCATGTACCTAAATCATTAATAAAAACATTGTCACACACTATTTAAATATATTGAGTATTTCAAAAATAAAATAATAAATAAATATCTGTTTACATATATGAGGTAGATAATTTTTTACAATTTTCATTACCATTTTCATGAAATTTAACAAAATATACTATATAATATACAGGTAAAAATCCTTAAATAGAAATTTAGTAACGTAGGAAAATTTTGGCAGAAAGTAATTCAGAAATAGATCTCCCATTCTAATCTGTTCTGTCCCATTCTAACTCTGTTAGCAATTTAGAGATTTGTTAGCATTTTAAATACAAACATTTATTTTTTTTTCTACTACCGCATGGAACTCATTTGCTAATTTTGTGATACTAAAAATATTTCTTTAAAAATCTCCAATCTTTAATTAGTTTGAGGGGCCACTCAACCCAATCATTAGCTTTCTGTTTAAAAAGTGAGGACACCATTTTTGCGATACCAACACGGTCTGGTCGGGGTGACCATCGAACTCGATCAAGATTTTCCTTTTACTGTATAATTAAGGTGGTTCTCAACTGACCTGCTCAACAACGCGAAGCTTTCTGACATAATTTCTTACTCATTTTTAAACGCAAAGGCATAAAATGGGCAGGACTGACTATGGAAGCAATTTGGAATCGAAAGGAGTTTTCCATTTTTTGATAAATAAATTACTTATCGAGTTATAAGCAATTCGTGTCACGTGACGACTGGTTTTTATCTTTCTTTCACTATTACGTCGGGTATTTAGTTCAAAACGCCGACTTTAACATTCCTTTCTGAAAGATCCTCTGCTTTTACCAAAAAATGGAAAATGTCTTTCAATTACATAGTTTCTGAATAAAAACACCAGTCAATTTCATGCGTTTCCGAACAAAAACGAATTAAAAATATGTCATAAGGTATATGTCATTCGTATAGCAATTTATCCCAAAACTGGTCAGTGCTTAATAAGATATCACCTCTATTAAATATATTGCTTTTTTCAATAGAGTGTAAAAAATGAAAAATTCGTATTTAGGAAATCTGATTTCAGAATAGTATTTATATTTATGTCGTAATTATTTTATAAAGCCTATTAAATCAATTTTTATTTAAAATTTATGTTTACTTTGGACGTCTAAAGCAAATGCAACTGATTAAAAAATATATAAAAATATAAATTTTCACATCTTATTTCTAAGAATACTAAACTCTCTCATATAAAAATAGAATATTATAGCTTCATTAGAAGTTATTTGTCAGCCATATAAACTATAAAGTATTTGAAATGTCTTTATTTAAATAATTTGTTTTCTTTCTATTCTTCTGTTGGAAACACCTGCTAGATGTTACTTTGTGGTAAACAACACTGCGCAGATCATAATCGCGCATATTGAGAGCAGACGACTATTTTCATTCCAAGTTCGGCGGATTAGAGTGTGTTGTGTTCTTTTAAGTTTGTGGAATTATATTGTGGAATTTTTACCGTGTAAGTAAATTGACGTTTTAAAGTGAATCATCCATTTTATCCTCTCCCTGTGTCTAGCTGGGTCCGTTCATAAGGTTTGCGTGATATTTGATATCTCAGATCTATGAACACACCTCTGCTGGAACACTTTGAAAATTAAAGTAGAGGATTTTATCTCATTTTTCAATGAAAAGGAAGCAGTCAAGGACTATTAAAAATTAACTCCTAGAACTGGTGGTTTTACTTATAGATTAGCAGGTAACTTTTAATGTCTTCGCAGTTTTGTTAATAGTGCATGTTTAGTAATGGTACATTTAATAGTGCATTATTTAAAAGTTAAGATGTTTAATTTTTTTTTTTTTAATCACTTGTATTAAATTTTGTCTTTAATGTTTTAAATCGTTTTAAATAGAGAGTTTGGAAAAGAGCTTAAAGTATTTACTAACAATATGTATTCTAAATGTAAAGGATTATTTATAATGAGGAATTTATTTATATTTTGCGTTTCTCAGTTCAATTTTCATAGTTATATAATTAAAATCATTGCAATTTTTTAAATTATTAATATTCGATTTACAACTGGAAAATTTCTTTGTTAGTGGAGGTTTCGAGAAATAATTTTCTGGTATATTTGAAATAATTGTGACAATTTAAAGCATTACAAATTTATTTGTCAAGATATGTCAATATTAGGTGCACAAAAATAATGAATATTGATGAAACAATAAAACAGCTATTCAGTTAAGATAATTTTTCCAGTTGTGTTATCGAATTTTTTTTACAATAAAAATTTATATTTAAGTTCTGCATTCAGTATTCTATTAAAAACTATAAATGAAATAATTTGTAAAGAAAATATATATATATATGTTTTTTGCGTTTGTGATCTTAAGTATTAAATTTCATTTGCTTCGAAAAATGTTTTACTGCTTGATACAATGTTCATTATTTAATAATATCGCACAATAGGTAGATCTATTATTTAAATAAGTGAATTCCTAATATAAATTTTTCACAATGCTTATTTTAAAATCTATACTTATATTTTCATTAAAGTTGTTCTCAAATCCAAAATAACTAATTTCGGAATCCATTTTTATTCAGAAACACATGAAATTGGCAGGTGTTCAGAATATATGTAATAGAATGGCGTTTTCCATTTTTTGGTAACGGCAGAAGATGTTTCAGAAAACACTATCAAAGTCGGTGTTTTGATCTGAATTTTCGACGCACAGCGAGAGAAACGGGAAAAACATGACTGAAATTGATCTTAAGTATTTCATTTATATAAAAATGGAAAATGCTACTCATTCCAAATCGCTTTAATAATCAGGCATGCAAGTGCCATGCGTTTAAAAATTTGTTCATAAATGTGTCAGAAAGTTTTGTGATACTGAGAGAGCCGAAATATGGCAAAGTATACACATTTAAAGACTTCAATACTTAACAGCAAAATAGCATAGTTTTAATTATTGTCAATATTTTTCGTGGTTACATAAAACAAACAGAAGTAGAAGTTAATTAAAAAAGTTGTTATTTGCACAATAGAATTTCATATTATTGAAATATTTTCTTTTAGTAAAATTTTTAATGGATTCATGTATTATTTTTATATTAGTATGCGTTTTTTACATTCATAATTTTCTTGCTTAACGGCTGTATTAGCCGGTTTCCCAATCAAATGCAAAGTTTTAATTTGAATACGAGTTGCATCAATAAAAGTTATTGCCGATCCAATCCTTATCGTCGATCTTATCCGGATTTGGTAAAATCTTGTTATCCGAATCTATGCGAAATTATTTATCAGGTTCGGTCGGGTTTCAGATTTTTGTTGTTGTTGTTGTTGGGTTAGGGTAAGACTATGTGTTGAATCGCAATATAATTTCAGTCAACCATCGTTCATGTTCAAGTAGACATTCAACCATGTTCAAAAAGTATATAACCGGATTCGTGCATGACTCTAGATCCGAGCCGACATCAGAAATTGTGTCGTAACACAATTTCTCATAAAATCTGGTTACTCGGTTGTACTCAAGATTCTATTCCGAACAAGACATAGAGTAAAAACATTATACCCGACTCGGGTCACATCGGATTCACGAAAATCAGGTCACCCGACCACTAATGCAAATCTCTTCTGTAGCCAAACAAATCCAAAAAGATCGATCCGAACTTTCTGGATTGGATTCGGGTAAAATTTGATCACCCGACCCGGTGCAGTGTCGTCACAAACGTCACAAACTTGTAGCATGAAAAAATGTCGTTCCGAACAATACGGTTAGGATTCGGGTAAAATCTGGTCACCCTATCCGATGGAGATTCGTCACATTTTTCACATTGAAGTCACACGGTGACTTCACAAAGTAGTCACATTGTGAGGTCACAGAAAGCCTTGAAAACGGCCATAACGACTTCACATTTAGGGCACAGTGACTTCACATCGACGACGTCACGAAGACGGTCACAAAGTCCCAGTGTGACTTCACAGTGACGTCGCCGTGACGTCACAAAGCCTTACGGGTTGTTAACATACTTATTTATTGCCTTATTCAAAATTATTGCAAACTGATTTTAATAACTATGTTGTATTTTGATATCGCATGTGTTTAAACTATAATTAGAACCTTTATTTACTTCATAATTTTCAAAATCAAAGTGGTAATATAATTTCTTAACGCACTTTTGTCTCATTAACACTATACCTAGTATTTTACTCAAGTTGTATAAAAATATTTCAAACCTGTTACCTTTTTGTGTCATTTATCTTTCATTTATTTTATAAGATATTTCTGCTCTAACTGAAATATTTCGATTTGGTACCGGTTAAATGACCAGTTGTTGGTATAGTTAGTGTTAATACATGATATTTTTATTAATCCCCCCCTATTTTTTAGACCTTTTTTTGTTATTAATAAATATAATACAAGAAGAATGTAAAATCAATATGATTTGAAATTGCTTATATTGCTTAAAAATTATATTCATAGTGTATTTCAAGAATAATCATTTGAATATAGATACATTTAAAAATAAAATGTCACCCCCTAGAAAAACTATCCCATTATACATAGAACTGCTTCCAATAATCCCTAGCTGTAAAAATCCAACCTCTGTGATCAAATATCATTAAGCATTTTCCGCTTATCTTAACATTTGAAAAATGTTTTAAATGTACTTCACACATTCATTGTTACCAGTTCACTGCTTTTTAATTTCAGATTTCTTGATTGCTACTACTTTTTCGAAATAGAAATATTCAGGTTTTAAAATGGCAGATTACGTAATTCGAAAATAAGGCGAATTATACTATTAAAAAAATAAAGTGGTAGCAATCAAGCAATTCGAATAATATTAAAAAAGTAGCTGACTGGCAACACTGCTAGCAACACTGCTAGCAACTCTGCTGGCAACATTGGACGCATTAAATGTCATGCCTACTGACAATAGAAGTATAAAATAAATCAGTTATCTAACACTTTTAATTATTATTACTGACATTTTAAATCATTAGCTAATACTATAAAATAAACTAGATGGAACCCGTCAAAACTTGACGCAAAAAAAAATACTATAACAGTATCAGTAAAATAAGCTTCTTTATTATTTATGAAGGGTTACGTATAAAACAGTCTTTCAAATATTTTTTCCCAGTCAAATACAGTACTATTTCCGATGCAAACTCCAAACAAAAAATCCGTAAATAACTGTGTAATGCAAATCAGTTTGACATTACCACCATATTCCCCACGGCAAGAAAAAAAATTCATGGACCTATGAAGTATATACAAATAATAGATTCTTACGTTCATATCATATTCAGTAAATAACAGAACATAGTAAATAAAGCACACATCTTCCCCCCCACACTGTGATAATGCAACCGAATGAGCTCCTATGCGCATTTGCATTGCATCTGCCCAAAAGCACCGTCAAAATTCGACGTTAAAAAAGTTTTAAAATGATTAAATTAAAAGTTTTAAAATGTCCTCTTTAATCATTGTTCGTTTCAAATCCATATCTTCTAAAACGCATCCATTGTTTTAAGCTAATCAATTTTTATGCAAAGATTAAGAAGTTTTTTACAGTAATAAATCTATCTGCAGATGGAGATTTTTAATGTTTTCAAGTGTAATTTATTTGTATGGTTTCTTCGGTTCCTTGACATAATCAGGATGATTATCCCTTTTCCATCACAGTCGGGGATATTTTTCCTCTTATACAGTTGGCAAATGTAAAAAAAAAAAAAAAAAAAAAAAAAAAAAAAAATACAATTTCTAGCATATACTGATCAAAGACATTTAAGATACATAGACTGGCAAAACTGTCAGTTTAACTGAGGATTTTTGATCACAGCTGACGTACGTCAGATTGTTGACATTTCCTCGTACAGTATATTATATGCGGTTAGCTGTGTTGTGCTATAATTTCTTTATTCGAGATTTTTTATAAAAGTGTTTTTAAATGGTTATTAAATTTAAAAGTATTCTATTTAATTTAACACTTTATTGTGGTATTAGTTTGTTATTAAGGCGAAATCGCAACTGTTATATATGTGTTGCATACAATTGAAGAAACAGCAATCAATATGCATAAATAAAACTTTATCTATCCATTGGTAAGTCAATTATTATTTATGAATATACTTAAGAATGTCCTTTTTAATAAATTTTGGTATCATTGTTTCATTTATTTAGTCAGTGTTATTTATAGTGAGGACAAAATGAAATTCATCAATTTGATTTGGCCATGAATTTATGGTACAAATGGGATTTATTTAAAAGTAGTTACTTACTTGATTATAAGTTGTTTAGTTGAAATATGTTTCATTATCATATAAACACTGAGATATTAGCTCTCGATGTTATATAAAACTAAGAAAGTACATTTTTTTTTAGTTTGAACAGCAAAATTATATTTATTCATAATGTAGTTCATAATGTAGTAAAAAAGTTATGAATATAACTTTTTTAATCAAGAAAAATATCACTTTCTTATGAATCGCTTCATTTTAATTTAGCTGTTACAGTAGATAAACTGTTTTGGAATTCCTAATGCATTTCTAATATACCTTCAGAGTGTGGTATAAAATAAAAATATTTACTGAAACACTAAGAACTTTTTATTACTGTTGTTATCTAAAACTGTACAATTAGAATAATTTTTGCAAGTCCTAAATGAATATCAACATAATGACATATCTGATAATGTAAGCTGTAATCAAGATATCTCTGGTCTGCCTACTTATGGAAGTCGAGGAGATGACTTACAAAGCTGACTTTTGGGATTCAAGGAACTCAGTTAACCAAGTCTTCTGTTGGAATTTTTATGCCAGCTGGGTACATTCACATGTGTATTTCATATTTCTGTCTGTAAATGTAACTTGCTAGAGCTTCAGAAGTCTTCTACGTCCAAGAAAACTCATGCTGCAAATCTTCATTTACAGTTTGTGGCGATGGATATGCTTCACAGTAATTCAATATGAGGATATTAAGTTCATTTAACATTTGGAAAAATTATTTCTGTACTTTTTTGCATAACAACAATAATAAAAAGTTCTTTGTTTTTCAGTAACTATTTTTATTTTATATTTGTATGTGAAAGTGATATATATTAGAAATGCTGGCACTTCTCGACTAATTTGGCGAGAGAAGGAAATTTAACATGCATATTTTCTGGCAACCTATTCACTGTTTCTTTGGAACTGATGCTTTACACTCACGCAAACATGTAAACATAAGTTTGGCGACTTTTGGATTGGTGCGATTTTCAAGACCGCGCCAAACCAATAACTTAATACAATGGCTAGGTTGCCATTTAAGGAAAAAATCCCCTAAATATCTTAAATGTCTTTGATCCTGAAATCTGATGGAACATATTCATCAACGAATTCAACATATCAATTTTATGTTCAACATAAACTAAAAATAGTCTTTTTTTCTTTTTTTTTTTTTTTCCTGACAGATTTTTGTTTAGCGCCAAAATGTTCTATCTTATGGATAAACTGATCTTATGATTTATCACTTTTTTTTAAAAATTATTATTCACTTTTTGTGATTGTTAGGGAAATCTATTATCAACTGTGGCAACTTTCCCAGGGGCTATTTTACGTTATTGAAGTAAACTGGTGATCATTGATAAGATAGAATTGAAAAATTTTTCATGCTTGAAAAATATTTAAAAAGTCGTTAAATTAAGCGGCAGTTTTCAAATAAATTTCAATTGAAAGAAAATTTTTTTTTCTAATTGATGATGTAAGAATTAAAATTGTAAAATGTAGTAAAAAATAGAAATTTGTAGTATTTCGAATTGATGTAAGCGCGATGAAAACTAAAGCGATAGCGCCTTTGTTATCACAACTGTTGTACATTTCTAAAAATTGCCACTGTATTTTGACTGGCGTCCAAAAGTAGAAAAACATTTTTTGACATCTACTGAGAAATTCACAGTGAAAGAAATAGGACTTTGCGCTAATATGGACTATTAAATGAACTTATAACAAACCTACCAAAATAATCATATATATATTATTTCTCCTGTCAACATCCCTTTTTCGCAGAAAATACGAAACGCAGAACGACGAATGAGATAGCATATGAAAGGATTTTGAACAGGCTTCTGACATAGCACACTTAACGTTTCGTTAAAACATGTTTTTGATTAAAATTTGCTGAAAATTAAAAATTAAATCGGCATTGTTTTCTTAAGAGCCTATATCAGTCACGCGAAAATACGCTCCAGCTAATGTTAAGTCTATGGGAAGGTTATCGCGCGATTTCTCGCTCGCATTTTAATATTTTTAAATGATTTGTTTTGCATAGGATAGCTGAGGTCGATCTCTAACGTTGTTAGTTTTTACTTTTTCGATTTTGGTTCCAGTTTTTTTTATATAAGGGTACTTTCTCTTTCAGAACCGGTTCCAACCGGTTCCAAAATTGAAAATGTCCGCTTATAAAAAAACCGTAACCAAAATCAAAAAAGTAAAAACTAACAACGTTGGAGATCGATGTCAGCTATCCTATGCAAAAAAAAATCCTTTAAAATTATTAAAATGCGAGCGAGAAATCTCGCGATAACTTTCCCATAGACTTAACATTAGCTGGAGCGTTTCTTCGCGTGACTGATGTAGGCTCTTAAAAGAAATGAAAGGTTTTCCTCAAATTGTTGTTGCCAAAAAAATAAAATACCACATTATATGATGCTCAGCAATTATTATAAAAAACACCGCACGGGTTTGTTTTATATTTATGATTAAAAAGCGACATTGAAATTGAAATGTTTAGATTTATATTTCTATGTCCCATGTTTTTCCCGAAGCGGATGACGTCATCCTCTAATGCAGTCAAATATGATTGTTATTTTTTTTTTCTCTAGCGTGCCTTTTGCAATCTTGGATCAGTTTTTACTCTAACTTTGATGGAATAAATTAGATAATAATTTGGATTGACTAAAAACTAAATGTTGTTTGCAGATATTTATGTCCTTACTTTTTTTTTAGAAGTTTAAACCTGCATCTAATAAATATTACATATTGATAAAAAATGGTAATTCTCTATTATCCCGTCGACCACTTTTCATAACAAAAAACTATCGCCAAATAAACGGGAGAACGTTGCCTTTGGAATATCAAAATAAATAAATAAATAAAATATAAGAATTTAAAGACACAATTCTTATTTTAATTAATAAAGTAACTAATAAATCAGTAAAACATAATGAAAAATACACGCAAATGTCGAATTAAAAACCACTTGACGTAACAAACACGTATAATGCTTCTGACATCAAGTAAATGGGACTGCATTTTTGGCGTTTAATCTTACAGTTTGGCGATAGTTTTTTGTTATGAAAAGTGGTCGACGGGATAATAAAGAAGTACCTAAAAATATTAGATTTCAGTGCGAAATCCTCGCACTGAATCTCTGGATAGGAATCTCTGGTTCCTATGAAATATTAGTCTTACATTGTTTATTCTAGCTAAAAATACAATCATTATTTCAAGATTTTTTTTCTACCATAACACTATTTTTAATAACTTTAAATTTCCTGAAATCCTTTTCTTTTGCGATTTTTTTTTTTATTAAAAAAGGAAATCTTCTATCCTATAATAAAAAAAAGCAATTGGTAGCATGTAATGAAGGTATGCAATCAAGATGAAGAAATCAATGACGGCTCCAATTCTAATCTTTATAATTATGAATGCAAAAATCAGTAAAATTATGTCATGTTAACACAATCATATACATTTTTCTCTTTAGTTTTATCAATGTTAAAATGCACTTCAAGCTAAGCATAACGTCATTTTTACCGGCGCAAACTTTTCACACGTACTTCATATACCTTACATTAATGCTTAAACACCATGCACACAAATAAACATATTTTGTATTTAATTTTAATCAAAAAATGGCATCAACAAAGTTATAATGCATAATGATAAAATAAACCCAATGGACAATATTCCCGTGACGTCACAATAAATATGAATTTTTATTCGCTTATGAAACACGCGGATAAGTATTTTTACCGAAATTTAACTTGCAAATTAACAAATTCGGCTTTAAAACCGCGTGCTTTTAATATTTATTATTTATCTTTTATTCAACCACAGAGTTTAGAGAATAAAGTCTGTGCTTCGCAACAGTAGGCGTTATCCGATTATGACGTCATTAGCAGAAGTAAAATTTTAATTGAAAATTACGGTTAATTAATTAAATTTTCGAACAAACCAATGCATGATAACAAATCTGTGTCCAAATATCTTTCATTTAAAAAAATAATTATGTAATTTGATGCAGTAGTTTGTTCTCACGGATTGTCGAAAGAAATCGCTTAGCGTTTTAAATATACAGATTCCATAGCCTGATGTTATGGTTGTTTATTTAAGTTGCAATTAAAATTACTTAAAAAATGCTTTTAACCACACAACATTTTGATAATGATACAGAGTGACATTATACATTTAGATTTTTTTTTTCATTTTAGTTGAAACTTTGTTATTGTTTAGATAAAATGTAAAAAACAAACATGTAAAACAAATGTTAAATGTATTTAAACCATTAGGTACCGCTATATATATTAACATATTTTTATGGAACATTTATTTTTTTCTTTATGAATAGGAAGTCTTTAAAGTACTCCTGAAAAAAAAAATCGAATATTTAAGAGAAACAGCACGTTCCCAAAATGGGAGCAATGGCGCCTAATGAAGTAATTTTTTTTCTCAAAAATTTCACTTATGGGTTCTGTGCATTTATGGTAGTTATTTCTCAGTTCTTTAACTACAAAAGGGATACTATCATTCTAAAACTGATATTTTACGAAGAATTCACATAAATTAGTCCAACATCTACATTTATAATATAAAAAAAAATTATCGATTCCCAAAGCATTTTCATTATCCCTTTATTTTTTATCATTACATCCTTTTTGTCATACTATTTCACATGAAAGTGGTTGAGCATTTTTTAATGCAGCATTATATTGCATTTTTTCGTTTTCTGAAATAGGTTTCTTAATTATTTTTTTCTTTTGCACTTTGTTTAGTTTTTTCTATATTCCGATTTGAAGTTTCGTCAGAACTTTCGTCTAAAATATCAAGTCTGCGTTTAATACTTTGTCTTTTTTTAAACACTAAATCGGATATTTCTTGATTGTCTGATGATTTAGAATTTCCGGAAATTTCTGCTACACCAGATATATTATAATGTAAATTGTCAAATACATTATTTTCTATTACATCTTCCTCATCTTATACACTAATGCAATCAGATGGCAAACAAACGATTTCTAGAAATCCGAAAAGTTATCCAAATCTAAAATAAAAATTGTTCAATTATCTTCCATATAAAATAGCCAGAAAAAATTATGTAATAATGAAAAACAAGGAGATGGAAAAGGAAAATGCTTATGGAACTGGTAATTTCATTTTGTCTTTTTATAATAAATGTATAAGTTCGAATAATTCATATGAATTATTCTTAAAATATCAGTTTCACATAGGTGCCAACCTCTCATTAATATTCCGTAATATGCGGCTTAATTTGACCCAGGTTTAACACGTTTCGCACCAGAAATTTTTTTAAGAAATGAAATTAAATAATTTCCACTTAGAAACCTGAAACTTAACACATAAATATTAATCAAATAATTTTTCTGGTTTGAAGCGTTGTTAAACTGGATCAAATTAACCCGCATATTACGGAATATTAATGAGAGGTTGGCAGCTATTGTTTCAGAATGATATTATACCTTTTATAGCTAATAAACTGAAAAAAAAACTATAATAAATGCACGGAGGCGTATGTAAAAGTTTTCAAAACAATTCGCCATATTAGGTGCCATTGTTCCCATTTTGGGAACAACTTACGCTTTTGGTAATTGTGATTGATCTATTATACATATTAATACCGGATTGATGTTGTTTTATATAATACATTGTTATAAACATATTTTAACTAAAACATAATTTTTTTTTATTATAAGGTTATTATTATTTTTTAAATATTTCTTTCGAATGTGGCCAAAAGGCTATATTTCACCTTTTTTAACACGTTTTAAAAAATAGAATATTCAAATGAAACTTTAAAAATAAATACAGAAATCCTCGCATACATTTAAAATGCAAATAACATGTAACTTTTAATAATATATAAAATACTCACGTTAAAAATATCCTAAAGCAGTGTTCCCAAAATTGGAGCAATGTTGCCTAATAGGTTCTATGTAAACCTGTTGTGATGTCAAATATTTGTATATAATAAAATCATTCTGCAGCACTTAAAAATCGAAACGTTAATTTATTCATTTTGAACATTTATGCACTGGATCCAATAAGTTTCAAGCTACATTATTAAAACACATTCACAAGCCAATATTGAAAGTCCAGCTCATAGTTTAAATTATCTAGAATATAATCAGTACTTAAGAGAAAAATCCACGATTTAAGCCATAGGTGCAAACCTCTCATTAATATTCCGTAATATGCGGGTTAATTTGACCCAGTTTAACAACACTTCAAACCAGAAAAATTATTGGATGAATCTTTATTTATTCCATTTCAGGTTTCTACGTGAAATTTATTTAATTTCATTTCTTTAAAAAATTTCTGGTACGAAACGTATTAAACCTGGGTCAAATTAACCCGCATATTACGGAATATTAATGAGAGGTTGGCACCTATGTTTAAGCAGATGATAGCCAAAAACTCACTAAAGAATCATTATTACTTCTTCAGCAATAAATTATTTTTAGTAATTACACATTAAATAATATAGAATATTCTTTGTAAGAATAGAATGTGGAGAAAGAATAAAAGGTCATTGTTGAGGGATGAACCGGCCGGAACAATTGTTTAGGCGTGGCCTTTTCTCCGGATCACGAAATGAACGAAAAGAAATACATCTAAACATTTACGATTTCGTAAGACACCCTTTCAATTACATTCAAACTATTAATATCATATTATTATGTATATCTTGAAATGCCTCCTCCAGAGGCAATGGGACTTTCTGAAAATTTCAATGAAATAGAATCGAAGGCAATAAATAAATCATTAATGACACGCCTAACATTTAGAATTAGTAACACTTGAATAAAAGTAACGGTTATGCATATCTTAATACGCTACGGGGTGAACTGATATACTGACATATATTTGTGAATGTGAGTTGATTAAGCTTTTTCCCGTATTTAATGATAGATAAATGCAAATTTATAAAATACAAAGTGTCAGAAGCGAAACTGTGTGAGTTTCGGAAGTAAAATAGTGGAATAATTACTGTACTACTTGCTAAAGCATTGGGAAAGTTCGTTTTTAACACTTTCCAACCTAGTTGAAAAGTGTTTATGACTTCGGTTTGTGTGACCGTCTACCGTCTGCCGTCTGCCCGTCTGCCGTGCTCTAACTCACGTAAATATGCTCGGATTGCCCTGAAATTTTTATATGTTATTGTCGTTATCTATAGCAAGTTCCCTATTTCAGCTGAAGTGTCTAGCACTTATAGTTTTTTTACAGGACACTCAAAAGAATTCCGTTACATTACGGTCTATGAGGAAAAATCATTTGCGGTTTATTTTAATGATGTTACACAATTTCAAATATATTGTAATTGTATATATCATTAAGGTGCATTACAAGAAGCTTAATTTGGAATAGGGTGTGCATAGCACTTATAGTTACTTTACAGGGACAGTCAAAAGAATTCCGTTACATTACGTCTATGGAGAAAAATCGTTTGTGGTTTAATTAAATAATGTTTCCCAATTTTAAATGCATTGAAATTTATATATATCACTAAGGTGCATTACAAGAGGCTTACTACAGAATATTGTGTGTATAGCAGTCATCGTTCATTTACAGGGACACACAAGAGAATTCTCTACTGTCTGTAAAAATAATTCCTGGAAGTGCGTTTTAAGTTGCTGAACGCGATTTAAAATTTAACTCACTTTTTGTCTATTACTTGGTGTATATAAATTCTGTATTTCATATACAGGGCAGGACAAAAGTTCGCGAACACATTTCCGTTTATTGTTAGAAACTCCAGAAGGAGAATTGTAAACTGTGCTAAGCGTTTCCTAACTAAACTAAAATTTAGCATCCTATATAGTATATATACAAATCTATACATCATATACAGGGCTGAATAAAAGTATTCGGATATTTTTCCGAATATTGTATATGTTGGAATTTTCTAAAATTACGTTTTTAAATATGTTATGCGTTTTTCAAATTGTTTACTTAGATGTTATCTTTCAGCTTATTAAACTGTAATGATTTGAAAAATTATTTTGGAAGCGTTGGAAAGTGTTACATAATCTATGCTTGACGTATGATTTTTCGTTCTTGTTTATGTATAATTTATATGGCGTATAGACCGTATAAAAATTTAAATTTGGAAATTTTTTTAACCATTTAAGGTTAAGCGGCGGTGGTATATATTATATACCACCTAATTTTAATCCGATTCAAACCAGTAACTTTTAATTAATTTTTACTTTTTTTACTTTGACAAGAAAAGTTGAAAAATTGCTTTTCCTTATTTTGAACTAAATTCTTTAGTAAATACCGGTGAGAATTCAACGTTACAGGAACACAATTGCTTGCCCCTGAAAGGGTTAAAAATAACTATTTTTACATAAATGGTATTTCTTACGTCGAAAAACAATACATGAAAGATTTTTGCATTTGGAAATATACCTCGAAAAGTAACAGTTTAGGAATTAGCTATTGCTCTAAAATAAGGAGGACAGTGGCGACTCGTGAGTAGCTTTATGTGGGGCACTAAACACATGGCTGCTAAACGTATTCTTTTCTTACCACTATTATTAAAAAGGAATACTTTATGTTATTTACTGTCAGAAAGGTCTGCCATTAAAGAAGAAAAATAGTTCTTGTAAAAAATATTGGTATAAACAAAATGTGTCTCAGGCTTGCATTTAGTGCCTCCAAAAATGACAGTCACGAGCTGTAGGAAGGAGACCCTGTATAGTTCTATAAATAATAATTCAAGTTAACTTTTTAAATTTCTCTTGAATATCACCAAATCTGTAAAACAAAAATACCCACGAATATAAGCAGATGAAAGTCAAAAACTGGGAAATGAATCTTTATTACTCCTGCGGCAATAAATTATTTTATGTGATTACATATGAAACGATCTAGAATATTTTTTTGTAAGAATAGAATGTTGAACGATAATAAAAGGTTATTCCAGTGATATTGAGGGATGAAACTGGCCGGAACAAAAATTTAGGTGTGGCCTTTTCTTTGGATCACGTAATATACAGAAACAGAATACATTTAAACATTTACGATTTCGTAAGAAACCATTTTTGTTTCATGCAACCTGTTATTATCGAAGGATTATGTCTTGGAATGCCTCCGTCAGAGGCAAAGAGACTTTCTGATATTCGTAATGAAATCAAGGTCATTGAATCTTTTATAACATGTATGCAATTTTGAACCAACATAATTTCACTGAGAGTATGTTTTACGACCATTTCAACACCTCACAAAAAAAAAAAAAAAAAAAAAAAAAAAAAAAAAAAAAAAAACTTATATTTACGATTGTATGAGGTGGTATAAGTTTTACATGTATAAAGTATTTTAAGATATGTAACGAATATTAATAAATTTGCTATGTACAGAGACGATTTTTTTATCGTAAAGCGCATAATCGTTATCCAATATTTTAGACATTGCAGTTATAGCTGTAGTTACTTGTTATTAACACTATGCCAGCATATATTTAATAAACTATGCTATACTTAGTCGCTATCAAAACATGTTTAAAGTGTTATATGTATGTGTTATAAAGTTTTAGCAGTTTTCAATGCGATAACGGTTCTTAAAAACGCATGAATATAAATTCCATTTTGTTATGATTCTTATTAAATTGCACTAATAACAAAGTTATAAACATAAAACATTAGCGATTGCGTTTGAAATACTTCGTATGTGGTCTCTTTCTTTCTATCTAAATTTAAAATATAAAATTTGCACTAATGTTGAAATATATTAAGCTTATTTTTTAAAGTGTGCTTACTTTTGTATACCAGATTTTTTAAATCTAATTTTCGCCTTATTTAAATGAAATATCGGTGAAATAAAGCGCAATTTTCTATATGGAATTAGTAGTATTCAAGGCTGAAAATTCGTCTGAACCCTGCAGTGCCAGCGGAGATGAACCGGCTTGAAGGGTGAACCGGCCATTCAACATCTCTCAATCGGAAAAACAATTAAGGTGTGGTCTTTTATACAGATTACGCAGTACACGGAAATAAAATACATTTAAACGTTTACGATTTTATAAGAAACCATTTCTGTTTCATTCAACCTGCTATTAACACTGCACATACCAGAAATTTTACGTAACTTTTTTATAAAAAAAATTTTTACAACAAAATTTTTATTAAAAAGTATTGAACGTTTTATTTAACTTATTTCTTCCAGATTTATATTTTATTTTATTTAAGAAGAAATTTTTGGTTCATATCGAAATAGTTTCATTTGGTACCGGTCAAATGGTTGGTTGTTGGTATATTTTGTGTTAACGAAGAATTATATTTTGAAATGACTTCTCCAGAGATAAAGAAACTTTCTGGTGTTGGTAATCAAGTCGACGGCAATGAATCATTTAGAGCCATCTATACCATTCAGAACCAATATTATTTCACTAATCGTAAGTTTTCCGCCCATTGAAAAATCGTAAATAATTGTAATACACATATTTGGGGGGGAAGGGGTCTAGATATGTAAGATATGTGGAGAATAATAATATCCACGATTTAAGGAGATGATAGTCAAAAGCTCACTAAAGAATCATTATTACTTCTTCAGCAATAAATTATTTTGAGTAATTACACATGAAATAATATAGAATATTCTTTGTAAGAAGAGAATGTGGTAAAAGAATAAAATGTCATGATGCTGACGGATGAACCGGCCTGAACAATTGTTTAGGCGTGGTCTTTTCTCCGGATCACGCAATTCACGAAACAAAATACATTTAAACATTTACGATTTCGTAAGACACCATTTCAATTACGTTCAAACTATTAATATCGCATTATTATGTATATCTTGAAATGCCTCCTCCAGAGGCAATGAATCTTTCTGAAATTTTCAATGAAATAGAATCGAAGGCATTAAATCGTTAATGACACGCCTAACATTTAGAATCAGTAACACTTGAATAATAGTAACAGTTATGCATATCTTAATACGCTATGGGGTGAACTGATATACTCACATATGTTTGTGAATGTGAGTTGATTAAGCTTTTTCTCGTATTTAATGACAGATAAATGCAAATTTATAATATACAAAGTGTCAGAACCGAAAGTGTGTACGTTTCGGATGTAAAATAATGGAATAATTACTGTTTTACTTGCTATAGCATGGGGAAAGTTTGTTTTCTAGATATAATTTATATGGCGTAAAGACCGTATAAAAATTTTAATTTAGATATTTTTTAAAAAGTAACTATTTTTACGTAAATGGTATTTCATATGACGAAAAACAATACATGAAAGATTTTCGCAACTGGAAATTTACCTCGAAAACTAACAGTTTAGGAATTAGGTGTTGTTCTAAAATAAGGAGGGCAGTGGCGGCTCGTGCTCTAGCTTTACATGGGGCACTAAACACATGCCTGCAAAATTTATTATTTTCTTACCACTATTATTAAAAAGGAATACTTTATTTTATTTACTTTCAGAAAGTTCTGTCATTAAACAAAGAAAATATTTCTTGTAAAAAATATTTGTATGAAAAATATCATGTGTTTCAGGCATACATTTAGTGCCAATGGCAGTAACGAGCTGTAGGAAGGAGACCCTGTATAGTTCTATAAATAATAATTCAACTTAACTTTTTAAATTTCTCTTAACCCCTTAATCGTCGCGCCCGATAAGTGTAGGCTACTTTTTTAAAATTCAGATCGCTTGATTACCCACCAGTTTTTTTAAGTAGAAATATTCGGCTTATTTAATAGGCAGAAAAACGAATGCGAGAATAAAGCCAATTATACTATTTTAAAAAAACTGGTGGGAATGAGACAATCTGAATAAAACAGGCGTAGCCTAGGCTGCCCGTGGATGTCTCGGGCACGACGATTAAGGGGTTAAATATCACAAAATCTGTAAAAGCAAAATACCCACAAATATAAGCAGATGAAAGCCAAAAACTCGGAAATGAATCATTATTACTCCTGCGGCAATAAATTATTTTATGTGATTATATATGAAACGATCTAGAATATTTTTTTGTAAGAATAGAATGTTGAAAGATAATAAAAGGTTATTCCAGTGATCTTGAGGGATGAAACTGGCCGGAACAAAAATTTAGGTGTGGCCTTTTCTTCGGATCACGTAATATACGGAAACAGAATACATTTAAACATTTACGATTTCGTAAGAAACCATTCTTGTTTCATCCAACCTGTTATTATCGAAGGATTATGTCTTGGAAAGCCTCCTTCAGAGGCAAAGAAATTTTTGATATTCGTAATGAAATCAAGGTCATTGGATCTTTTATGGCATGCATTTAATTTTGAACCAACATCATTTCAATAAGAGTACGTTTTACGACCATTTGAACACCTCACATTAAAAAAATAAAATAAAATTTATATATTCATTTACGATTGTATGAGGTGGGATAAGTTCTACATGTATAAAGTATTTTAAGATATGTGACGAAAAATAATAAATTTGTTATGTACAGAGACGATTTTTTTTAAAAAATCGTATAGCACATAATCGTTTTACAATATTTTAGACATTACAGTTATAGCTGTAGTTACTTGCTGTGATTAAACAGTATGCCAGCATATATTTAGTAAACTATGTTATACTTAGACGCTATCAAAACATGTTTACATTGTTATTTGTATGTGTGATAAAGGTTTAGTAGTTTTCAATGCGATAATGGTTCTTAATATCGCATGAATATAAATTTCATTTTATCATGATTCTTATTAATTTGCACTAATAACAAAGTTATAAACATAAAACGTTAGTGATTGCGTTTGAAATACTTTGCATGTGGTCTGTTTCTTTCTATCTCAATTTAAAACATAAAATTTGCACTAATGGTGAAATATATTAAGTTTAATTTTTAAAGGGTGCTTACTTTTGTATACCAGATTTTTAAATCTAATTTTCTCCTTATTTAAATACAAGATAGGTGAAATAAAGCACAATTTTCTGTATGGAATTAATGGTATTCAAAGATAAGCACCCGTCCGAGCATTGCAGTTATTTTGAGGGATGAACCGGCCATTCAACATCTCTCAACCAGAACAAAAGTTTAGGTTTGGTATTTTGTACAGATCATGCAGTACGCGGAAGTAAAATACATTTAAACATTGACGATTTTGTAAGAAACAATTTCTGTTTTATTCAACTTGCTATTAAAACTGCACATACCAGAAATTTTACGTAACTTTTTTAGAAAAGTATTTCACACCAAAATTTTTATTAATAGCCATCCAAAATTTTATTTAACTAATTCCTTTGCGATTTTTTTTAATTTTATTTATGAAGAAATTTTTGGTTCATATCGAAATAGCTTCATTTGGTACCGGTCAAATGGCTGGTCCAGTGTTGCCAGTGGGCTACTTTTTTTAAATTCAGTTTTCTTGATTGCAACCATTTTTTTGAGAAAGTAGAAGTCGCCTTTTTTAATGACAGATTAAATAAGATGAAAACAAGGCGAATTATACCATTTCAAAAGACTGGTGCCAATCAAGCAATCTGAATTTTAAAAAAGTAGCCCACTGGCAACACTGGGCTGGTTGTTGATATATTTTGTGTTAACGAAGAATTATATTTTGAAGTGCCTTCTCCAGAGACAAAGAAACTTTCTGGTGTTGGTAATCAAGTAGAGGGTAATGAAACATTTAGAGCTATTTATACCATTCAGAACCAATATTATTTCACTAATCGTAAGTTTTCCCCCATTGAAATATCGTAAATAATTCTACTACACATATTTGTTGAGGGGGGGTAAGGGGGGTATATGTTTAAGATATGTGGCGAATAATAAAATCGATAAATATGGAGTGGATTGTCTCATCGTGAAGTAGAGATTTCTAAGACGTTCTGCCGGGTGTCCCTTGAACATATCGCACATCCCCGGAGCATAACGAGTGGGTACTACTGGGATCCAGCAGCCATAAATGGAGCAGGCAGTGCAGAAGTAAGGCTCCTTTAATACGCGATGACTCATGCCTCCATTTAATTGCTCAAACGGACACCTGACTTGGCATCTTATCGCGTAAGGTGATGGGGGAATTTCGTTACTGAATCACACGCGAAAATGTAAGACAGAATTGTTAAGACATTAAATAATGTCATACATAAAAGCTAAAAAAAATCATGTAATTATGCTTTTGTGTAATGCCATATTAAAATCAATTTCAAAATTAAACATGTTGAATAGACACCTTCAAAATGTTGAAATATGCCAATAGTTCCATAATCGGTTTTTTATCATGATTCAATACGTTCCTCAAACTCATATATTTACCATTCTCTATTACTCATATTGATACTCTCTTTGTATTATTCTCAAACATTTGAAAAAGCCGTTAAACTTCTAATATAAAGTCAGATTAATTTTCTTTTTAATTCCCTAATGACCTCATATTAAGCTGCTTTCTGTATTTGCACATACTCATACTCCATGTAACATTGAGAAATGTTTGAAATTTTCCGTTTAATTACCAATATGACGTCATATTAATCTTTTTTTCAATTAGTGAAACTTTTTATTTCATTTTCATTTTTCACGTGGAAATCTTTCAATAGAAAATTAATTATTGCAGAAAGAATTTTATTGTGGATTTTTAATTTTTGGCATCTGCTATAACGAAAAATGTTTAAATGAAACGTATGAATAACGTATGAAATATTCAAGAATATTCTTTGTAAGGATATGGCAGTGGTTCCCAACGTGGAGCGTACGTGCCATTGGGGGACAATTTTTACTCTTTTAGGGGACAATTCCACGTTTGTAACTCTAAAATAAAATAAAGTAAGCTTTTCTGTTGAATTTTGAAAATGTTTCCGATTAAAAGTTTAAAAGAGAAAAGACACACCAGAATAATTATAAGAACAATCTATTAAATTTGTTTAACCCTTTGGCAGGCGATGTCCACAAAAAAGGACACCTAATTTTAATTCTAAAACTGACAAACGGCACCAACAATATTTAATAAAATTTTTCTTTTTATAATGTACGGGAAAATAAGCAAGTTTTTATTTTCTAATGAATTCCTTTGTAAATTCTGGTGTCAGTCCATTATTTCATCATTTTAAAAACAGACTGACTCCGCGCCGGTAAGGGTTAACTCCCTCCCCACTTTCCTCTTATTTTTCAATTTTTAAAGTATTTCATATTTTTCTCCTAACTAATGTACTTTACATTTTTTTCAACTTTTTCGATTATTTATTGAATGAGTCTTGCTCTGCTATATGTCGCACGAAGAAGCTTCTACACAATTATTTAAGATTATATCTAAATCTGACTGTCCTGAACATTCGTCGCTACCACGTCAAACTATCGAATGTGAAAAAATGCATTTTTTATTTCTTTTACCACTAAAATTTAATAGTATTCTTTCCCAGGGTTGTCAGTTTGGCCTCCTTTTTATTCAGAAATTCCGAATCCATACCAGAAATTTGAAATAGAAATTTTTGTTTAGTTAATGACAGACGCTTTGTGATTACTTTAAGAAAGACAAATTCTCAAAATTTTCAGAATGAATTCGACAACTCTAAATAAAAAAGAGGGCTAAATTTGCAACCATATTCTTCACTTAAATTTTATTAATATTCTTACTAGGTAAAGATTTCTAATAAAATTTAGTGGTGAAAATCAGCCGATTTTAAAAATTAATCAAAAATGCCTTTTTTCACATTCGATAGTTTGACATGGTAGCGACGATATCTAAAGTAAAAAATATTTGGATTATCTAAACATGCTACAACCAACATTATAAAATTTATAAATTCTAAGTAGCATTCGAAAATAAAATGGGTAAATAGTAAATATCTATGGATCAAGTGCAGACATCGTACCGAGAAAAAACAAATACATTTTAAAATTTAAAATCAGATAATACATGGTCACCAATTAACGATAATGGAAAAGAGAAATGTGTTTTGATAGGGAATAATGGCTACTTAAAATTGATAAAGCTGAGATTTAAGGGTTCAAAGGTTTTCCGACATCTCTTAATAAGTTCCAAAAATCAATTATAAAAGTGTCAATGTTATTAATTTCAAGGATTTTGCCAAGATAAAAGTGCAGCCCATATAATATTTTTGTTTAATACTGAGATAAGTTGGAAAGGAACAAGAAAACTCTTTATGGCATAAAGGCATGTATAGCATCATTGCATTTATAAAATGGTGTTCAAATGCATTTGTTGCAGAAAATACAACGTCTTTGATAATTTAAATAGTGAAATGAATAGTTATTTTTAAACTTCTGTTAGGCTTCCTCCATGTGAATGGAGTTCACTTTTTAAAGAATAAGGGATATATGTTACAATGTGTGTGTAGGGTGCGATCTAGGGGAAATCGTGAATTTTCAGTTACTTCGGTGGGGGCATTGCCTATAAAAGGTTGGGAACCACTGCGATAGAGTTTCGAGAGAGAATGAAATTCTTCCAAGTAATGTTGGAGAATGAACCGACCGGAACTAGAATTTAGGTGTGGTCTTTTAAACGGATCACATAGTGTTTGGAAATTGAATACATGTAACCCCTTCAGGGGCAAAGTACTCTTGTAGCTAAAATATTGAAATGATTGATTTACACCAGGATTCACGATCGAATTTATTTTAAAATAAGTAAAAGCTTTTCCTCGTGTACCTTATAAATTCAAAATTTCCTTATAAAATTTTGGTGTCATTGAGGCATTATGGGATTAAAATTAAGTGGTATATATAATATGCCGGTGCCCTTCAAGGGGTTAAACATTTACGTTTTCGCAAGAATTTTTCCGCGATTCAACTTATTATTGCCTAAAGATTATATCTTGGAATGCCTTCTGCTTATTCAATGTAACTTTCTTCAATTCGTAGTGAAATCGAGGGCATTAAGTCATTATATGATGTACCTACAATTTAGAACCAATATTTCTCCAGAAATTAGAAGTTTTACGCTCATTTCGACATCCTAAATAACTGAAATAAAAATGTTTGCGTGTCTATGTTGGTAAAAGACGTATATGTGAAGAACGTTTTAAGATATGGGACGGGTACTAAAATCGGCAATTATAGAGCAGTTTGTTTCATCGTGAAATGTACAATTGTTTTACAGTTTGTAGATATTACTTGCTGTGATCAAACAGCATATCAGTCGCATTTAATTCACTATGGATGCAGTGTGAAATAGTAACAGTCTTATTTAATAGAAAATTACTCATTGTCAAAACATATATAAATTCGCTCATATATGTTAAAAAAAAATTTTTTTATGTTAAACGGTTATTCGATTTTATTTCTACATCGAACCAGAATGCAAATTTTATTTTAATATGATTCCAAAGAAATAACTAAATTTGTTTCTTTTTAATTTTAATAATTAATAAATATTAAGCTTAAAACAATACTGAGTAAGTAGAAACTATTTTGCAATATTATTTTAAAAGAATAGACTGGAGAGAAAAAAAAACATTAAAATATTATACACATATTTAATTATTTGTTGTGAACAATTTCTTTCTATCTTTCATTCAAACACTAAATTTTTAACAGTGCTGAATTGTATTATGCTGAATACTTAACGCATGTCTAATTATTTAATTTATGTTGAATATGAATAAAACTTTTGAAGACAAATATCACTAAATTTAAAAGAAATGTAACTGTAATGCCGCTAAGATATCGTTATTACGTCTACAGCAATAAATTATTTTCGGGGATTACATGTGAAATAATCTAGAATATTCTTTGTAAGAATAGAACGCAGAGAGAGAATAAAAGGTCATTCCAATGATGTTGAGGGATGAACCAGCCGGAACAAAAGTTTAGGTGTGGCTTTTTCTCCGGATCACGCAATACACGGAAATGGAATACATTTAAACATTTACGATTTCGTAAGTAACCATTTCAGTTTCTTCAACCTGTTATTATCGAAGGATTATATCTAAAAATGCTCATCCTGAGGCAATGAAACTTTCTACAATTTCCAATGGTATCCAAGGAATTAAATTCTTCACAACACGCATACAATTTAGAATGAGTAATTGAAAAAATTAGGCTTATCGAGAAATGCTGAATAACGAATTAATGAAAATATACCTGAATTCTCTATACAGGGTGTTTCTTGTTAGTGTTTCGAATTGGCTAATTATTAAATCGTTAATCATGTACATACACAGGGTGATCAGAAAATAACTTTCAAAATTTTAAAGGGTGATCGATGCAACCCAAACAGGCCTTTTTTGTCATATAATATGCGTCCGAAAATGATGCGTTTAAGCACTGGTGATGATGAAAAACGTGAAAAGTGCATTGAAAGACAGTGTGTAAGCGCACTAGATGGCGCATATATGCGTTATTTTTGACACACATTCTATGACAAAAAATGCTTATTTTGGTCCCCTCTATCACCATTTAGAATTTTGTTACAAAGTTTCTGATTACCCTGTATATGTACAATATATTCTCAATTATCCGACACTGATGTGCCAAGGTGTATATTGGATCACCGATTGGCAAACCCTGTTCTAGAACAGTGTGTTCCAACTGCAGTCAGCGTGGAACTAATAACTTCTTACACAAACTTTCTGTAAAGAAACTTCCTAATATAAAATAGTGGTTACATTAGAGTCGCAGTTGAAACGCACACTTTTAGATTATCGTCATAATATTGTCGTAAAGAATAATTGATTAATGAATGAATAATGATAAATATTTCATAATTCAAATCTAGTACATAAGAATCATTATAACATGATTTCTTTGCAATATCGGATAAGTTACAGACTGTTTTCCGACGGCTGAAAGCAATAACCAACTCTGTTGCTTAATAATAAAGGGATATTTTGCTTTATATTCGCGTTTTTCCCAGTAAAATATTTATATAGGATTTTACAATTTACACATTAAAATAAATACACAATTTCAATGTCTCATCACAATTTTTTCTCCCTTTTCCAATGCGGGGTGATGTTTTATAAATCGTCTGTTTAGCACTTTGTTGACCGGTGACGCGTAAACTCGAATTAATTTATCATTTTTGCTCGAAATATCTACCTGAAAATTTGTGAAGTATTGTATGCTTTATTTAATACAGTATGTCTAGAAGTAAGACTATCTGGCGTGCAAATAAAAATTTGCGCGGCACCCATCCAATTCTGGACATGGCCCGCCATAACTAACTGAGGCCTGTATCGGCGTGGCAGTAATCCTAACCATGGGCATGACAGTGGCCGGGCAGGCTCGGGTCTTGAGAGGATGTCCGTGACATCCTCGACCCCGAGTTTTCCTGGAAGTTCATAGGAACGACCAGCGCACAGGGACTAATCAGGGGCTCCCTCTCAAGATTGAATATATCCCCGGTCGAGATCATGAACAACTCACACGAGTGATCACTAGTCTCTCTCTTCCAGGGAATGGACAACACAACTAAAAACTAATGTTAGTAAACACAAAGATAGACAAAAAAGATAGGAAAGTTATTTCTGACCCCCGCCACACTGTTAGGTGACCAGGCTGGCAATGCCGTCGGGTCAGAAGGACAGCAAAAAACACAATGGACCGAAACAAGTAGTGCAATAGTTTCGCCCAGGTTGTCCGGCCAGACCTGTGTAGTTGCCCGAGCCCGTTGCTCACTCTCACTAGACATGAATACCAGCATACCAAGTCCTTAACTAGCCGGCTCCCAAAAACTGGCCCCCAAACTTGGCAACAGTTGTCTCCGGCGCCCCCCACCAGGGGCCCTCGGCATGGACAAGAGAAGCACTCATCTTGTCTATGCCCTGGAGTGCCGTACGCCAAGAAGGAGTGAGACTCAGGCCGCTCGAATCATGTCCGGTTCGAGATCCCCAGGCGTTACTTAGAACTGACCAGCTGACCGGCAAAAGCCGACCAACCAGATGTTCCGGAAGTGGGCCACTTCAACTACTGCCCCCTCAGAGACCCCGCTTTGCCCCAAACTCCGGAAAATGGAATCCAGACGCCACGGCGTCTACGGCCGTGCTCCCGGTCATCCCCCCGCGCCACGAAGTGGCCGGGTTGATTCGGGAACACCCGGAAGGGCAACCAATCGTCTAGAAGTATTTTTTTAATTAAAAATATCTGCCAGATTTTATTTATTTTTTTTAACAATATTTATTTTTTTATTTTTTATTTTTTTTTTTGGTCTAGAAGTAAAGAAATTAAAAATAATTGTTAAAATATTCTGGAAGATATTTTTAATAAAAAAACGCTCTAAATTTTCAGCACTGTCATTCAACAACTTATTAACCCATTAACCGCTTATGTTGCGTTGACGTAACGGTCAAAATAAATGGGCCTGCGTAAATTAACTACCTAGCTATTACTACCACTATTTAAGAATTGAAACATTTACCTTATGCCTTATTTAATGACAGAAACTTTGTGATTAAATAAATCGAAGATTACCTCTCGGAATTTGTGACAGCAAACAATTTTCAGCAAAAAGGTTGTTGTTGGTTGATGGGTTAACCCTAGAACGGTCGTAGTGGTAAATTCAATTTCACCGTAAAGAAAAAATAAATTTAGATAAGGAACCAGAAAATTCTTCAAAAAAATAACTCAAATGAATATAACGTAAAAATAAGTTTAAAAAAATTAAATTGTATTAAATAAAATTTTAGTTTAAAATGTTTTGATATGACTTCATCAACAGCCTTGTAGCTTATAGGTCTCAAAACAATTTCTTCAAAATGTCAAAAAGAAAAAAAAATGTGACTTCATTAACATTGCCGGCCGTTCTAATGTTAAGTAAGTGATGGAAACACCTTTTACAATAAGGTTTATTATTAAGGTAGAGTATGTATTACGAGAACACTGAAAAACTATGTAAGGCCTTAGTTTCTTATTAGGGTCTGTGTTTGGAGAAACACGGTGCTAATAGCTAATAATTTAAACATTAATAATAATAATATGTATAACATTTACATAACCGATTTATGTTTTGCTTCTAGTGTGAATATACATGAATACTTAATGGATGAAGAACAATTAAAGAATGTTAGAAATGTGTAGCAAATATAGGGGAGGTTCTACTCTTTTGACATAATCCATGCACTTTTTACGATGTTTTCAGGTAGAAAAGAAAAGAGATACTACCTTCGGACTTTTTACAGTATATTTATTGGTTTTCCACCTATATATTAATTTTTTGGGGGTAATAAAAGGAATTATACTCTTTGTGATACGGGGAAAACCTACTGGTGCAAGTCGTGAACTTCCAATCAGGCAACGTTTATCCTGCGGTCACAAGCATTTACAAAAAATCTGATTCCTCAAATTATGAAAAAACATTCAATTCTCTAGAGCTTATACCAAAATTTAGTTTAAAAAGTTGATTTTTGACAAAAGGACGCTTATTTGAACAAAAAAAAAAATTCATTTTTTTGCCTTTTATTTTACATTTTGCAACATCGAAAAAATAATTAATCCAGGAAAATTATACTTATCAGTGGTATAAGCTCCTACAAAAACGCTTACCTTTCATTTAAATAAAAAAAATGAAGGAAATCAGTCGAATAGTTAACGAGAAAGTGATTGTGTAGCTGGAAAAACACCGTTTCGATAAAACAAGTTTATAATTCTGCAATATTGTTAGGTTGAACGAGTGTGAAAGATTGTAAGTAATTGGAATATCACGAAGTCGCATTACGGCAACAATCTAGACACTTGAAGGACACAAAGAATGCTAAATAAAAAAATAGTAAAGCAAGAAGTAGAACAAAGTACAAAGAAGTAGATAATTAGATAATATTAGTAGATAATTAATTAAATAATAGTAGATAATAAGTGGTAATTAGCTATAATCACAGTGTTCTGATTTTTACCGCTAGGGATTATTGGAAGTAAATTGGAAGCAAATTGATTTGAATTTCGAATCGTGTGACCTTTCGTAAGTCGCACATTAATTTTACTAAGCGAAGGTATTTTGTAAATAGCTGTATCTATATTCAAATATTATATTCTTGCAATATACTACTTACGAATTTAATTTTTAGCTAAAATATAAAATTTCAGACCATATATTGTATAATTTTATTTTTGTATTTTATATATAATATACACATATTATCTCAAAATTAAAGACAATATATCTATATATATAATTAAACAAAAGCATAATTTGCAGACAAAAAAAATCCTACATTGTTTAGTCCCAAGAAAGAGCAGATATTAAGATAGTTCATCTAGTTGATTTTATATTTAATGTTAAATTTTTGGTAATAAATAAAGTTAAACCAATTGAACAAAAAAAAATCAATTAACACATTGATGGACAGTAGGAACAAGTGAAGTTCGAAAATTGACACTATATGTTTTAGTAATTTTTAGAATATTAGAAGTATACTTGTACTCTGTCTGCTTAAATAAACTTAATTTTGATTAATTCAGCACCTTTAATTAGGTTGCACTACTCCCTTCACAACCACGTCAGGTGGCTAGTGGTCAGGAAAAAATACAATCAAACAAAGTGACAAACACCAGTATATTCTTATAGAAAAATTTATGTTGATTATTCGATCAAATAGTCCATTTGAATTTTCTATAACAATATACTGGTAATTATCATTTTTTACAGTATTTTTCCCTAACCACTAGCCACCCTGCTCGTGCATACTAAAGCTGCAACTCGTATAACAGTTGGAAAACGAACTTCAACCTAAAAAATTGTTTCCAAAACATGACACTGGGCTTCTACTTGTACGCCGGTAAATGCACATTTGTGCTGCTATAGCCGTAGTGTCTAAAAACGACTGTTTCGTTTTGGACGGCTATTGCCGTCATGCCACATAGTGAACTTCGCTTTGACGGCTATAGCCGCAAGTGTCCGTCAACGTGTTAATATGATATTTAAACAAACCGTAAAATTTAGATCCCGTTCGAATGAAATTGAAATGAATCTTACAAGAAAGGTCTCCTTAAAGCGCATACTCAGAAAATTTTGAAAAAAAAAAATGCTATTGAAGCTACTAATGTATGAAATAAAGGAACAGTGAAATTTTTTTATAGACGTATATATCCTCATGAGAAGAACATTTTGTAATTTTTTCAAAATTTTCTGAGTATGCGCTTATGGAGACCTTCCTTGTTAGATATTTATGTCTCTATATATCTTTTTATAAAGGTTTTGTATTTTGCACGTACCTTGTCATTTTGCATATACCTATCATAAACATATTAAAGTTTAATCTGAAATAAGAATGTTTGTAGCTTGTGAAGCTTGGCAATGGAAAAAAGGTCAAATATTTATTTCAATTTCATTCTAACAGAATCTATGTTTTACTGGTGGTAATATACTATTTCAGACCATATAATCGTTAAGTTGTTTTCGTATTCTATAGTATACAATATGCACATTTTATCTCAAAATTAAATGCTATATGTATATACATATATATATATATTAAAGATGCCAAATGATTAATTTATTTAGCTGATAATTATCATTGTTAAAAAAGTTATCGCACCCTGTTCAATTGTAGTGCACTTTATAAATTTTAAAAAGCATGTCTTTAAACTGTGTAATTTGATATGAATAGTTTTAATCAATGAAGAATCTCTTAGAGTTTTCACTTCTCCTTGACATCAACAAATGAATGAGAAGACTGGAAGGATGGGAATGAGATGCTAAAAAATGTCAATCTAGCATACAAGAAATACTTCTAACAAAACTGTAGAAGTTTTAGAACTTGTCAAGATAAAATGTACTTCATAATTCTGAGAACACGGAATTTAAATTTCCTCGGGAAGTTGTTGAAACTAGAAAACAATAGAAGGTGATAAGTATAAAGATTTCCTATTTCCGATTTTCGGATACTTCGTAATTAGTAACAATTCAAGATGTAGGAAAAATACGACCATGATAAGTTTTTTATAAAAGTGTTTGTTGAAATCTTACATTTCTTTTATATCTGCTACGTATTTCCTTATTAATTGAAAAACAAATCATTAATTGGTGATAAAGATATAATTCATTACTATATTGTCAGGAATTTAAGTTAAGAAAAATGATGAAATATTAAAATTTTAAAATCTTTTAACACAAAGTGAACATTTTCCACAAGTTACTATTGATTTATTTGCCACATTACATTTGATTAGAATAAATTACTAGCAAATAATTACGAACAGCGCTGTGTAAACTTCATTAAGATGTCATTTATCGAAAGAATTTTAGATGTTAACAGTTTTATATAAAAATATCCGAAAAATTCAAAATAATTTGCACTTTTGATATCGTTAAAAATGGGCACTAACAGTAACAAAAATCGTCGTATTTTTTAGTATTTTTCGGTTTTTAAAAAGTCAAGCATTTTAACTTAACTCATTAATGCCGGTTGGAACGAAAAGTTACCATTTAAGTGATACGAAACTTTTAAATATGAACACCAGTATCTTAGTAAAAAAAAAATCATATTATCTAATGTGAAACTATCAAAGATTCAATCAGATAACCCTTTCCGACACAGTGGGTCCACTCCGGGCACACCTAACTTTAATTCCAAACTTGCATTCGGCACCAAGAGTATTTTAATAGAATTTTGCTTCTGTCGTGGAAGCTTAAGATAAGTAATTATTCTTTTCTAAAAAAGTCGTTTGTAAATTCCGGTGTCAGTCAGTAATTTCGCATTTTACGAACAGAATTTGTTTGTGCCGGAAAGGGTTCAAATAACACTATGGGAAAACTGGTGTCAACTGGTATCGAAGTATTAAAAGAAGTGTAAAATAAGTCGGCGTTAATGGGTTAACCCTTTCCGGCACAGACAAATTCTGTTCGTAAAATGAGAAATTACTGACTGACACCTGAATTTACAAACGACATTTTTAGAAAATAAGAACTCCTTATTTTAAGCTTTCATTATAAAAACAAAATTTTATTAAAATATTCTTGGTGCCGTATGCAAGTTTGGAATTAAAATTAGGTGTGCCCGTAGTGGGACCACTGTGCCGGAAAGGGTTAAGTATAAATTTCGTTACAAACTGATCCCACAAAACGTACAAATGCACAAGATAATTATATTTAAAGTTGCGCTTTAAAAACGCTGCAACATAAGAACAAATCTGCAGGATAGCCTGAAATTTAGTTTGAATATATTGGATTCAACTGAAGTTTGTTCGGTGCGAAATAAAAATCTTGATTAAAACTTTTAAAAAAGAGTCCGTGAGAGTCATTACAAAATAACTCACATTGAGGTCTCACATAAATGTTTCATACGTATAGTCACCAAACACAGGAATGTCGTTAGTTGAAAAAAAAAGAAGCTAGATGAAAATGAAGATTTATTTGTTACGAAAAAAAACACCTGTGAATTTTAGCATGAGAATTTTATGGAACAAACACAAGAAGAGAAAGTCATGAATCATACGTGTATGACGAACACGAGAAATGTTGAATACGCTGTGCACCGTTTTCTATTAGGAGTGAGAAGTGCAAAAGAGCATGATCCACAAGAGATCCGAGTGCATCATTGGTGATGCTGTGGAAATAGTGAGTAAAGTGTTCCTTGATCCTGTCATTTCCAAAATGACATAATTCGAAATCAACAGGTACTTTCTTCACTGGTTTTGCAATGTACGCTATCTAATTTTATGACAAGAAACATAACACAAGAAGAGAACACAAGAAGAGACACAAGAAGAGAAAGTCATGAATCATACGTGTATGACGAACGTGAGAAATGTTGAATACGTTGTGCACCGTTTCCTATTACGAAATTCGAAATCAACAGGTACTTACTTCACTGGTTTTGCAATGTACGCTATCTAATTTTATGGAACAAACACAAGAAGAGAAAGTAATGAATCATACGTGTATGACAAACGTGAGAAATGTTGAATACGTTATGCACAATTTTCTATTAGGCGTGAAAAGTGCAAAAGAGCATGATCTACAAGAGATCCGAGTGCATCATTCGTGATGCTGTGAAATAGTGAGTAAAGTGTTCCTTGATCCTGTCATTTCCAAAATGACATAATTCGAAATCAAAAGGTACATACTTTACTGGTTTTGCAATGTACGCTATCTAATATATAAAGATGAAAATTTGTCTGACTGTATTTATATACAAATCCACAGTTTAGATACCGGAATCGTGAAATTTTACGTATAGGCATATTAAAACACAGCCGAGGCAACTAAAGTAATCCGGAATCGAAATTAATTACAGTTGTTTTTCAATTAACAAAAAACCACCAATTTAATACGTTCACTGCCGGGTTAAAATTACAGGAATTTTATTTTATTTAGGAAATTTGAATTCATACCAGAAAATACTAATAGCAATATTTACTTTATTTAATTACAGACATTTTGTGATTATATGAAATACAAATTCTTCTTTCGAAATTTTCGGTAGGAATTCGCAGTTTTAGGTTGAAAAATCGCTACCACTAGTATTATACTCGTGATTGGCAGCAAATGGGTTAACAGCAATTTCCTATCAAATTAAAACATTTTTCGTTATAGCAGTTGCTAACAATTAAAAATGTGCAATAAAATTCTTTCCAGAAAAAATAATTTTCTATTGAAAGATTTCCACGTGAAAAATAAAACGAGAAGTTTTAAGAATGAAAAAGAAGATAATATGACGTCCAGAGACGTCCTTAGCGAAAGCGAGACCGGGTGCAAGAACTAATTGGGGGGGGGGGATTTTACTTACAAACTAGTCTTCCATAAATGTATGTTATCTATCCACTCAGGTTACTGAAGAGACAGAATGTTGTTGTGGAAAGGAGATACATATCGCCTTGCAATTAAGATACAGGTAACGGGACCCACACGACCTATCATCTTGAAAAAGAATAGACTGGCGATAAGCGTCACCATAAATCTATACCACGCAGTGATCTTTGGAAATGAAGTGATAATGTGTGCAGTGAAAACAGATTCAAATATTATGGAATTTTCTTTTTTGGTACCAGGTTTAAGAATTATTGGACCTCGTCTCTTTGCAAAATTGCCACCGATTGTTTATTTCCTTACAAGCAAAATATTGTAAGGAAAATATTTGTAGGATGTTTCGTAAAATTTAATCGATTACAGTCGATTACAGTGATTAACGTACAGGTAATTCTTCGTGCACTTCCGCTCCTCACATTGCTACCGTCTTTTTTTATAACACTGTTAAAGTTATGTCGCAACACTTTCTTCACCCCCTCAGTTATGTTTCACGTCCAATGAACCAGCATCTCGGAATTTAAGAATTATTTTTAGCCTTTATAAAGATATTTGACCTGATCGTAAACACTGTAATTTCCGGAACTTCCCAATAGTAGTTAATAGTCACTAATTACCAGGGCCTGACTAATGCAGGGGCATGCAAGGTAGCTGCCCCGCCCTGCATTTAAGAGCAGCCCCCGTATGAATAATAAGGATTATTTGTTAAAAGGGTGTCAAATGTTTAAAATTAGCCAAATGTGAACAAAATTGTTTTTGACCGAAAAGCAGTTTAAAATATTTAAGACGAGATTGTTATTTTTCCATCGTCAGAAAACTAAGAATTAATATTTTACTATAACAACTTAGTAGTCCATTGTTTTCAAAAGAAATTAATTATTAACGTTTTCCTCTTAACGAGGCCAGTTAAAACCATTTATGATGATCAGTTAGAGGCATTTGTCTTTTAGACACCATATGACATATGTAGATAAGCAAAGAGAAAGTTTGCAGGCAATTACTCCCTTCAAACAGTCCACCGATTTTGCTACTATTTTTTCTACTAGTATTTTTCTTGTATTATTTCTATTATACTATATTCTACTAGTATTATTTCTATTAGTTGTGAGCACCTTTCTTGTGATACCGTGTATATAGATATGAATAGTACCAGGTAGAAAATTTCTGTATATATAAACAATAGATATGAAGTACTAGTACTAATCATATAAGCATAATTAACAAACAACTTCTTAAGCTTGATAGAAGAGACATCCCAGAATAATGCTTGCCCTGGATAGTGTAAGTCAGCCCCTGGTCATTCTTAGTTATGACGAGGTACTCAGGGTTGAGTAAAGGAATTGCATTCACTCCGCGTTTTATCAAAAGTACTGTGCATATGATACATGTTTTAATTAGCGGTTCCTAAAGAACAGAAGTGTGTTTTCGATCGCGGCATTTCTTTTCTCTTTTGAACGAGTATTGAGCTATATATATATATATATATATATATATATATATATATATATATATTAAAAAGAATCAATATTCTCCACATTTTTGTGATATCTTTTATGATATTCTACATTATAGAGCAAACCTATTAAATACAAGTCTTTCTAATAAACCTAAATATAAAACTAATAATACACAATTAATTATAAATTTTTCCAATCATGTATTTAATAATATAAATTTACACAATATAATAAACAACATTAATAATAATTTTCCAATAAAAAATTTTACCATTCACAAGACATATAAATATAATCGCACACTTGGACGTAAAATTTTTAATTACAATTCTTTTGCAAAAAATTTGGTCTCTTCAAAGAATTACCCATGTTATTGTAATGACCCAAAATATCAAAAGTATATAAATACAACACATGGTCATATCATTACTGGTGATCTTAATATTGTAGAACAGCCTATTTTACAAAACTTAATGCATAATGACACAAAATTTCGTCTTCCATATAAGTGTTATATCAAATCCATAATATTGCAGTTTATTCAAGATATTGATTTGTTTATATATAAAATTGCTGTTGATTACAATAAACCAATCGAATATTTCAGTGAATGGAGATTTTCTGTAATTGATAAATTAAAAAATGAAATTATAAAAAATTATCATCATATTACACATGCAGCTTTTAAAAACATAAATAAACATATATCAGAATTACAAAACAAATTTATAATTACTTATGTAGATAAATCTCCAAATAATTATGCTATCATTTGTAAAGAATACTATAAAGTGTTAATTCACAATGCAATCAACACAAGTAATATTTTTAATAAAACTAAATTAAATATTAAAGTAAATAACAGAAAATTATTAAATTATCACAAATTACTAAAAATCAAATGTAATAATTTTAATTATCCTTATCTTGTTATAATTCCAAAATTTCATAAAAATCCTATTAAATTTCGCACTGTTACCATCGGTTGTAACACATATAATAAAAATGCAAGCAATTTACTACTTAATATTTTAAAGCAGATATATGATATAACGTTAAAACATAATAACCAACATTGCCTAAAAAATAGTTTTCAACTCATTAATAAAATACATAATATCAATCCGGTAAAATTCCTAAAAACATTGGATTTTAATGATTTATTTAATAACATTGATATAAAAGACTTACATAAAACAATGTGTATATTATTTAAAGAATTTAAATATCAATTAAAATTAAAAGAACATATTTCAGTAAATTTTTTTAAAACTTTACTAAATTTTACATTGCATAATAATTAAATTATATATGACAATATTATCTATAAACAATGCCAGGGAATTCCGCAGGGCGGAACCGCATCTAGTATTCTCTCTGACCTTTACTTATATTATTATGAAAGAAATATAAGTCCGAACAATGATTATGTATTTTATCGCTATATTGATGACATTATCATATTTTATTTCAATGAAAAAAATTGCACATCACCATTCAATTTTTATCCTACTCAGCTTAAATTAAGCGAAAATGATTTAATTAATAATAATATAAACTTTCTTGACTTAAAAATTAATATTACTAATAATTATAAATTAATTTTTGATATTTATGATAAGAGATTTGATTTCCCATTTAAAGTAAATATTTTTACCAATTTTGCTTCATGTTTACATAAATCTGTTTATAAAAATATAATTATCAATTATCTACATCGTATAAAATACTTATGCTCAGATATAAATAAAAACAAAAATATTAGATATATTCGAGATCAAGCAAAAATATATGGTTATCCAATTTTTATGATAAATTCAATCATCAACTTTTTTAAATAACATTTATTATATAATTTAAATATAAACATGGTATGTAATAAATTATTGTTTTAGTGTGCGATAACATATAACAAAAGATATAGAAAATAATAATTATAACATACATTATTACAATTATAACATATTAGGAAATTTAATATTTAATATTTGTTTGAACATTATATACACTTTATATAGAAAATTACAATTATAACATACATAATTACAATTATAACATATTAGGAAATTTAATATTTGTTTGAACATTATATACACTTTGTATAGTTGTGATTGTGCGTTGCCGATCACCTCTGTTTAGGGTGTTATTGATGTGCAGTTTTCATACATTTATAAATTAACTTATACAATAACAAATTAAATTATACATGGATAACATTGGTGATTATAACTCATAAACATATCTATTTGCAATATATATAAATATAAATATATATAGTTTTTATTTTTGTCTATGAATAATTAAATTTAACAGGTATTTTAATTACTGCATTGCATTAATTTGATTGAAAAACAGTAGTAATACTATTAATTATCAATTTTATAAATTTTGAGATATTTTGAATTGTTTATGAATTATTTAATTAGATATTTAAAATAATCTATGAAATATAAAATATATTTACAATGTAGTATAAATTAAACATTAATTATTTAATAACAAGTCTAATATATATTTAAGTAGTAGTAAAAATAAAACATTAATTATTTAATAATTTCTATAATATCAGTGGATTAACACAGCTGGCAGCAAAAACAATTTGAATTAAAATAATATCTCTTTTACATAATATATTCTTGTTAAGAATATCTGAAATGCTGTGCAAGTTGAATTAATTCTGTGTAGATTTATTCATATAGTAGTATTATATTTTATTTGAATTTAAAGTAAAACTACAAGTTAGTATTGTTTTTTAAAGTTTATTTATATAATTAAATCTAATGAAGTGAGTATGTAACTAATAAAGTGGATATCTAACTAAATATTAATTATGAATTATTATAATACCAATAGATGGCGACACTTTACCTTTCAGGTAGTTGTTGATAATATTGTTAATATTATATTTAATTTAACTATAGAGGGAGCTATTGATTGTATATTAATTTTACTTTCAGGAATTAAAATTGGATGGAGTAATATATATTCACGGATATAATTTTGTTATAAGTGTATTAAAACCAGAATTATTTTGTGTGTTTTTGAATCATTTTGTGTTTGGGTGTCATCGATGGGGTTGTGTTTTAAAAAAAGTGTGCTCTCAACTTGTCTTTCAAATCATTTCTCTCAACTCGACTTAGTCAACATGTATGATGCATTGCCGTGTGGATGTGAATATTATGCAGAAGTTGTGACATTTTAAGGATTCTGTATAATTATTGTGAGTAAAATATTTTATCTACACTTTACGCGTTCATATTTCCAATTTTATTATTTCAAAACTGTTATCTCGTGGTAATTTCGTGAGGTGTTAAATACAGTTTTTGGGATAATCGATGTGAGTGAAATATATTGTATATTCTTAATGGTTTTTATTTCCTATTTAAATATTTCCAAATTTTAATATTTCCAATTGTTGTCTGGTAATAATTCAGTGTACCTGGATGATTCTACTGATATTAGCATTATGCCAGTAGAATTATGAAACACTGAATTATTATTTAAAACACATGCGGGTGCATCCAGGCTGATGAGTACACGTGCATGTGTTTTTTTATATCCAATTCATATTTAATTCTCATGTGGTCCAATTTTCCATTGTATATGGTTCATATTTAATTTATTAATCCATTTGTATTTACTTAATTGCAACTCCAATGTATATATATATTTTCTTTTTCCCTTTCTCTCTATTTCTTTTTTCTTTTTTCAATATTCTTTAGGTATGAGTAAAATTTGGCCAATTACCATTGAAGCACAAGCTATGGTAATATTATGTTTGCACATGTTAATTATTAGCTATGTGGTATTCTGTATACACAATATCATTAATTATCTCTTTGGAGATTTAAGTAGAATGATAATAGAACTTGATATGTTTTTTGAAATTCATAGATATTATATATATATATATATATATATATATATATATATATAAGTAATTTTATCCTTCGCCAAACACTATTCTACTGTTTAATTAAAATTCAGGTCAAATGTTTTGCATTCTCACCACTGGTTGTTAAGTTACAGCATTTTGAAATTGCAACATTAAGTATAATTGCCATGTATTTAACTTCAATGTAAATTTTCATTACTGTCTATTGCTTCTGTTTGTGGTAAAAGTATTCTAGAAAAATTCATGTGTAACAACCTATGTTTTTTTATTTAAAAAAAGTACAGTAACCACTAATTTGAAAGAGATAATAAAAATTATTGATTATTTCACATAATAGCATAACATCATAAACGCCAAAATCTATTAATTATACCTGAATCTTATCCAAGACACATGTTTTCGCTGGTAAGCTACAGCATTTTGAAATTGCAACATTAAGTATAATTGCCATGTATTTAATTTCAATGTAAATTTTCATTTCTGTCTATTCCTTCTGTTTGTGGTAAAAATATTCTAGAAAAATTCATGTGTAAGAATCTATGTTTTCTTTATTTTAAAAAGTACAGCTACCACTAATTTGAAAGAGGTAATAAAAATGATTGATTACCTATATTATAAAGGACAAACGTGTCCGTGCGTAACGCTGACGTCATTCTATGAATGGCAACACTTGAGTTCGATTTTGCAATTTTTGCTACTGATTTTTTTTTTAATTTCTAAATATCGCACATTTTCAATTTATACACCATTATCTAGGGGGGGGGGGCGGAAATCTACTTTCAAATGCAATTTGTTTGAAAACTTTATCGTAATTTACTAATTTATTATAGCATTTAAATGAAATTTCAAGCATGATTATTTAAAAAAAATTATCTCTATCGCTTGCAGACGATTACAAAATATTAATCCGTTTGCACTTTAAGCAATATAAAAAGTTCAGCATTTGTGTCCAGCTAATATTCCATAACAAAATTAAAACTTAATTAAGCAATAAATAAAATAGTATAAATAAAACACAAATTTAACAGACATGTAATTTAAATAAGCGCTTAAAATCCCTAAAATTATATATATATATATATATATATATATATATATATATATATATATATATATATATATATACCCGTAAGGCATGGTGACATCACGGCGACGTCACTGTGAAGTCACACTGTGACTTTGTGACAGTCGTCGTGACGTCAAGTGACGTCGATGTGAAGTCACTGTGACGTAAATGCGAGGTCGTTATGGCCGTTTTCAAGGCTTTCTGTGACCTCACAATGTGACTACTTTGTGAAGTCACCGTGCGACTTCAATGTGAAAAATGTGACGAATCTGCATCGGATAGGGTGACCAGATTTTACCCGAATCCTATACGGATTGTTCGGATCAAAATTTTTTTATGGTTCAAGTTTGTGACGTTTGTGACGACACTGCACCGGGTCGGGTGACCAGATTTTACCCGAATACAATCCAGAAACTTCGGATCGATCTTTTTGGATTTGTTTGGCTACAGAATAGATTTGGATTAGTTGTCGTGTGACCTGATTTTCGTGAACCCGATCTGACCCGAGTCGGGTATAATGTTTTTACTCTATGTCTTGTTCAGAAAAGAATCTTGCATACGACCAAGTAACCAGATTTTATCAGAAATTGTGTTACGATACAATTTCTGATGTCGGCTCGGATCTAGAGTCATGCACGAATCCGGTTATATACTTCTTGAACATGATTGAATGTCTACTTGAACATGAATGATGGTTGACTGAAACTATATTTACATTCAACCCGTAATCTTACCCTAACCAAACAACAACAAAAATTCTGTAGGCCCACAACCCGACCGAACCTGATAAATGATTTCGCATAGATTCGGATAACAAGATTTCACCAAATACGGATAAAACTAACAGGCGCCGTCGGCGCCCTCACGGCGCCGAGCGAGCCCACTCCTCATCGTGCCCAAATCCTGAAGGATTTTTAACGCAGACCATGACTTTGTCTCGCCAGGTCGCTACGATCGATTCAGAGGGTTCGCGTTCCAGCGACGCCTCCTCATCTTTTTGCCCCAGAGTCGACGACAGAGGTCGTTACGATTCGGCGGAAGTTCCCACCATCAAAGGAGACTTCCCCACGCGACACCTGATGAACCGTAGAGACTGTCGAACGGCTTCATCGCCGAACACCCATAAGGGAGTCGGGTCATCCACCTGATGTCCGGCATCCCTACGGCCCTTGCTTTCCCGCGGAGTCCGAACATGAAATGTATGGAAGAACAAGCCACTAGTCTCATCTTCCGCGGGCACCAAATACGGATAAGATCGACGATAAGGATTGGATCGGCAATCATTTTTTTTTTATGCAACTCGTATTCAAATTAAAACTTTGCATCTGATTGGAAACCAGCTAATGTAGCCGTTAAACAAGAAAATTATAAATGTAAAAAACGCATACTAATATAAAAATAATAGATGAATCCATTAAAAATTATAATAAAATTATATATTTTAATAATATGAAATTCTATTGTGCAAATAACCACTTTTAAAAATAACTTCGACTTCCATTTGTTTTATGTAACCACCAAAAATGTTGACAATAATTAAAACTATGCTATTTTGCTTTTTAGTATTGAAGTTTTTAAATGTGTATACTTTGCCATATTTCCCCTCGTTCAGTATCACGAAACTTTCTGACACATTTATGAACAAATTTTTAAACGCTTGGCACTTGCATGCCTGATTATTAAAGCGATTTGGAATGAATAGCGTTTTCCATTTTTAGATAAATGAAATGCTTAAGAGCAATTTTGGTCACGTTTTTTTCGTTTCTGACGCTGCGCGTCGGAAATTCGGTTCAAAACACCGACTTTGATAGTGTTTTCTGAAACATCTTTTGTCAAAAATGGAAATTGCCATTCTATTACATATATTCTGAATAAGAACACCTGCCAATTTCATGTGTTTCCGAATAAAAATGAATTCAGAAATTAGTTATTTTGGATTTGATTACAAATTTAATGAAAATAAAAGTATAGATTTGTAAATAAGCATTGTGAAAAATTTATATTAGGAATCCATTTAAATAATAGATCTACCTATTGTGCGATATTATTAAATAATAAACATTGTATCAAGCAATAAAACATTTTTCGAAGCAAATGAAATTTAAAACTTAAAATCATTAACTCAAAAAAAAAAATCTTTACAAATTATTTCATTTATAGTTTTTGATAGAATACTAAATGCAGAACTTAAATATAAATTTTTACGGTAAAAAAATTCGATAACATAACTGGAAAAATTACCTTAACTGAATAGCTGTTTTATTGTTTCATCAATATTCATTATTTTTGTGCACCTAATATTGACATATCTTGACAACTAAATTTGTAATGAGTTAAATTGTCGCAATTATTTCAAATATACCAATTATTTCAAATATAGAAAATTATTTCTCAAAACCTCCACTAGCTAAGAAATTTTCAAATTGTAAATCAAATATTAATAGTTTTAAAAATTGCAATGTTTTTAATTACAATGAATAACTATGAAAATTGAACTGAGAAACGCAAAATATAAATACACTCCTCGTTATAAATAACACTTTACATTTAGAATATATATTGTTAGTAAATACTTTAAGCTTTTTTCCAAACTCTCTATTTAAAACGATTTAAAACATTAAAGATAAAATTTTATACAAGTGATTAAAAAAAAAGATTTAAACATCTTAACATTTAAATAATGCACTATTAGTGTACCATTACTAAATATGCACTATTAACAAAACTGCGAAGATATTAAAAGTTACCTGCTAATCTATAAGTAAAACCACCAGTTCTAGGGATTAAGTTTTAATGGTCGTTGACTGCTTCCTTTTCATTGAAAAATGAGACTCAAATCCACTGCTTTAATTTTCAAAGTGTCCAGCTTAGGTGTGTTCATAGATCTGAGATATCAAATATCACGCAGACCTTAATAACGCACCCAGCTAGACATAAGGATAGGTTAAAATGGATGATTCACTTTAAAACGTTAATTTACTTTCACGGTATAAATTCCACAATATACTTCCACAAACTTAAAAGAACACCACACACTCTAATCCGCCGATGAAAATAATCGTCTGCCCTCAACATCTGCGATCATGATCTGCGCAGTAATGTTTACCACAAAGTAACATCTAGCAGGTGTTTCCAGAAAAAGAATAGAAAGAAAACAGTTAAATGAAGACATTTCAAATGCCTTATAGTTTATATGGCTGACAAATAACTTCTAATAAAACTATAATATTCTGTTTTTATATGAGAGAGTTTAATATTCTTGGAAATAAGTTGTGAAAATTAAAATTTTTATATATTTTTTAATCAGTTGCATTTGTTTTAGGCGTCCAAAGTAAACATAAATTTTAAATAAAAATGGATTTAATAGTCTTTATAAAATAATTACGACATAAATATAAATACTATTCTGCAATCAGATTTCCTAAATACGATTTTTTTCATTTTTTACACTCTATTGAAAAGAGCAATATATTTAACAGAGGTGATATCTTATTAAGCACCGACCAGTTTTGGAATAAATTGCTATAGGAATGACATATACTTTATGACATATTTTTAATTCGTTTTTGTTCGGAAACGCATGAAATTGACTTTTGTTTTTATTCAGAAACTCTGTAATTGAAAGACGTTTTCCATTTTTTAGTAAAATCAGAAGATCTTTCAGAAAAGAATGTCAAAGTCAGCGTTTTGAACCAAATACCCGACGTAACAGGGAAAGAAAAGAGAAAAAACAGTCGTCACGTGACACGAATTGCTTATAACTCGATAAGTAATTTATTTATCAAAAAATGGAAAACTCATTTCGATTCCAAATTGCTTCCATAGTCAGTCCTGCCCATTTTATGCCTTTGCGTTTAAAAATGAGTCAGAAATTATGTCAGAAAGCTTCGCGTTGTGAGCAGGTCAGTTGAGAACCACCTTAAACATTCAGTACAAGAAAAATCTTGAACGCGTTCGACGGTCACCCCGAGCACCCCGATGTCGAACTCGCAAAAATGGTGTCCTCACTTTTTAAACAGAAAGCTGATGATTGGGTTGAGTGGCCCCTCAAAATAATAAGAGATTGGAGATTTTTAAAATATTTTTAGTATCACAAAATTAGCAAATGAGTTCTATGCGGTGGTAGGAAAAAAAATTAAATGTTTGTATTTAAAATGCTAACAAATCTCTAAATCGCTAACAGTTTTATTAGAATGGGAGATCTATTTCTGAATTACTTTCCGCCAAAACTTTCCTACGTTACTAAATTTCTATTTAAGGATTTTTACCTGTGTATTATATAGTATATTTTGTTAAATTTCATGAAAATGCCAATGAAAATTGTAAAAAAATATCTGCCTCATATATGTAGACAAATATTTATTTATTATTTTATTTTGGAAATACAATATATTTAAATAATGTGTGACAATGTTTTTATTAATGATTTAGGTACATGACATAATTCAATTCTATATTTTATGAGTTTTTTTCCAAATTCTCTCTCCGATCACACCGTGAAGTCACAGAGTGTTGGCATTTTGGTCATAGCTTTTACGTGACTTATGTGACTTGCAGTGACGTCATTGCAACGTCACAAAAATTTTTAAAGCTGTCAAAAAGTAATTTTCTTCATGCCATAAGATGTTCTAAAGTTTATTTTAAGTTTTCTTTAGATCTTCAAGACGTTCACATTTTCATCACAGTGTGACGTTACAAAGTGGTGTCATTTTGGTCACAGATGTGACGTGACGTACGTGACTCACAGTGACGTCACAATGACGTCACTGTGATTGTGCATGCTATGCGGGTAATATTAAAAAAAAACCTGCTGTAGATGACGAAATTTTTAGCGATTTTTTTCGCTATTAATTTCTGGCACGAAGCGAATACGAAATTACCGCTTTTATTACATTTCAAAATTTTATTTGAATATACAATTGACATATTTCATATAAAAATGCTCTTTCGTAATGTTGTTAGGGGGCAGTCAAAAAAAATATTAAATGTAAAAAATCTAATAGAGTTTTCAATTAAAAAACAAAAATGTTTTTGACATATATTCTCTATCCCGGGAAGCCCGGGTTGGATACCCTAGTTTCACATAATAGCATAACATAATAGACGCCAACATCTATTAATTATTCCTGAATCTGATCCTAGACACATGTTTTCAACCGGAAAATTTATCCAACCAAAAATTTTAAAATGAAATCTAATAAGTACCTTATAGAATGAAGACAAACATCCTTATATATACTTTACGATTTTTCGAGCCTACATTAGTCAAACGAAAACACTCACAAGCTAATATTAAGTTTATGGTAAAGTCATAGCTGCCAACTTTTACGCTTTTTTGCTACCACTAAAAATTAATAAATTTTTTTGTATTATTGAATCACATGATTTCGGCGATTTAATAAGTTAAAATTTACTGTAAAATTTTAGTGGTAGGAAAAATACGTAAAAGTTGGCAGCTATGGTAAAGTTATTTTCAAAATTCTTTCTTGCATTTTAATATTTTTAATATATATATATATATATATATTGCATAGGATAGCTGAGGTCAACTTTTAACGAGGCTAGTTTCTACTTTTTCGATATTGGTTGAAGTTTTTTCTAATAAGACTACACTCACTTTCGAAACCGGTTCAAAAAATGAAAGTCACTTTCTAAAAAGAAATCTGTAATCAAAATAGAAAAATTAAAGACTAACCTTACGCGAGATCGACGTCAGCTTACCTATGAAAAAGAAAATCATTAAAATTTTTTTAATGTAAGCGAGAAATTTGAAAATAACTTTCCCATAGACTTAACAGTAGCTTGCGAGTGTTTTCACTTGCCTAGTGTAAGCTCTTAACCCGGGAACACGCTCGCAGACTATGGGGTACGTACGATTTTATTTTTGACCCCAAATACTTTTACCGTAATTTCGCGCGTATGCTCCGCATCTTAGTTAAGTCATTTTCAAACCGGAAATTTTATTGAAAATAAGAAGTCAAATTAGTGCTAAGCAGAAGTAACTCACATTTTATTTAAAATAAATTCTGGTACTAAATCGAATTATCTGAGGTGCGGCGTATATGCACGAAATTACGGTAAATAATTATCTTCGTGTTACTTAACCTGTTAACCGGGGAATAAACTTTTGTTCAACTGTCATGCCTGATTACCAACAGGGCACACTTCCACCAGTAAAAAAAATAGACTTTTTTTCCTTATTCATGGCAGTAGTTTTGCTTGAATAGAACGATTTAATAAGAGGGAAATTTCTATTAAAATTTTACTAGTGGAAGTAATGTTTTCAAAATATTGCAGTAGTAATTCGTGTATGACGAAATATTTCGTCCTACCCAGTTAACATGTTAATAGCACACAATTTATATAAATTCTGCGATAAAATAAGTCAAATATTACAATTAGTAAAGTAGTGGTGACAAATGTAAAATACGTACGCATATACAACAAATGGAACATACAACAAATGTAAAATAAGTACGTGAGTCATATTCTGTGCCAGTGCACCCGTGTTAAACATGTTTGTCTTTGTTTGGACTCTAGAATAATTAACAAATGTTGGCATCTATGATAACATGTGTTCCCAAAACAGGTGGTATACGGCAAAAATCAGATGACAAAATGATCTATGACAAAAATCAGATTATGGTTACTTTCTCAAATATTTATTTTTTTAAAATGTGGCAACCTTTTCAGGGTACAGCTTTGTAAGTGTTCAAAATATATTTTATTTTCTACTTAATACGTCTGCCATTAACCTCACCATATGTATATACAGTGCGAATACTGAATCAATTATCTGATATCAATCACGGATATAACTTTTGATTTCAACAAGCTGCACCTTTAAATTGTATATAAACAAATACACTACATGATAAAACAATCTGCCCAAATTTAGCAATTTCATCACCCATCACATATCTTGAAACATATTTTAGAATAAGGATGTTTTTTTTTTAACAACCACACAAATGTATGTAATGTTCCTTAATTCTTTCTCAGATATATTAAAATACGTTTAAAACTTACAATTATTTCAGTGATTAAATTTCTGAATTATATACGCGTCATAAGTAATTTAATGCTCCAGATTCCATTATTAACTGTAAGATATTTCATTGCATTTTAAATTGTCATTTCAAGATATTACAGTTCGATAATAACAAGTTAAATGAAACTGAAAAGATTACTGATGAAACTGTAAATGTTTAATCTTATTCCATTACTGTTCATTGCGTGATCTGAAAAATAGACCACACCTTGACTTTTGTTTCGGTAGGTTCTTCCCTTAACATCACTGCAGTCACCTTTTATTTTCTCTTTATATTTCATTTTTACAAATGATATCCTAAATTATTTTATACGTGATCATCAAAAATTGTTGTAGCAACAATAAGGATTTTTTTTTCTTTTTTTGCTAATTTGTCTCAGATGCAGACTTTTGTTAATATTTTCGCAATAAAATATTTTTTAATATATTACAGAAATTAAATACGTAAGCTTAAAGTTATTATTTATGTTTAATATATCTAAATAAAGTGATCGAGGTAACGTAAAACGAAGATTGGGAATATCAGATATGAAAACAGTATTATAATAACACTAAAACTCTATCTTTTGTTTATGCATTTAATTTTTGCAAACATTTGCTAGATATTTGATATCAGACATGTAATCACTGGAAAATATAATATTCTATACTATATGAATACAAAACTTCCATTTTTTCATCGATTCATTACTTTGAAAAAGCTTTAATTTTTTGCATATTTCTTATGGAACTTCTAACATTTTTGTAAAGTTAAGTAAGCATAAGTTTCATATTGATTGGAATTCCTTAGATAAAATGAATAATATATCATCAAATTGATCTCGATATTTTCAAATGAAGCAATCACTTATTATATCTTACATTGATGTATGGCTTACTCTAATAAATCACTATTTTTTACTTGCCTCTCGAAAACGTAAGTGTTACAATTTTGAGTACCGTATATACTCGCGTATAAGTCGACCCATAAATTCGAGATGAAAACACGTTTAATACCAGTAATTCATAATGGTTTTCTACGTCTTAAATAATTTAGAATTAAATCAGATTAAATAAATCGTAGAAAACCATTCTGAATTACTAGTATAAACCTGTTTCGATCGCGAATTTGAGGATCGACTTATACGCGAGTATATATAGTTAATAGCAACTTTTAACGCACCTATGTATTAAAATATGTACAATTGTTGCTCTCTTTTATCTTCTAATAAAGATTTGCATTCGTGAAAAATTTTGTTTTCCGGCTTTCGACGGATTTACGCGTTAAAAAGTCCTGAACACGGTGTGACAGTTTTAAAAAATGTCTGTCCGTGAGTTTGTGAACTTTCGTGCCTATCTGTAGGTGCGTGACACAAATTTTGTGCGCACTCTATCTCACGAACTAATGCACAGAATTTAAGCAAACTTCAGATTAAATTAGACATTGAGGTAAATTGATGCTGGTTAGGTTTTGGTGTATCTCGCTCAACAAGTGACGCTGCTATGCTGAACTTTTCATAATTACCTTGACAGCTACATCTGAATAACTAATTCATGGACATTATATGTTAAACTTTGACATAAATATATCTTATTAGGTTTAGGTGTATACCGCCCAACAGGTGTTGCTGCTACGCTTCTGTTACTCACGATTTCCGCAATAGCTGTATCTGAAGAACAAATAGATTGTAATTTAATTTTGGTTGATGACGATTTGATTTACATAGAAGAAAGTTTTGTGATAAACAAAACATACAATTTTATAATTGTTATATTTAATCAAATCCTAATATGAGTATAAATTTATAATGTGAAGACAACTGTAAATCGATTAGTAGTTGGATCTCATCATCATGTTTTCATGCAGCCAAATTTAATGTCAGATTCATGTTCTTTCTTTCGTATACTTAATTTGGCCGCATGAAAACAGCTTTGTCTAGGTTATATTTGGAGGGGGGGATTAAAATTTTATTTAATGATATTAAATTGATTTTTATTTCGAGTTATTACCGCAAGTCCCTTATAAGAGAGTCCATTGAAATTTATTTACGAAGGGGTTTAATGTGTAATGATACTTTCTCTTTTGGTATTCCACCTTTGTGGTTAGAGCTTTTGAATAAATATTGTGGGGCGAATTTGAATAGAGGGAAACAATTGTGTATACAAGCTTGATTTGATGATTAATGTTTTTATGTGTTTTTAATTTGTGTTTTGTATTATAGATGGCGTTGTTTTGTTATATTGTATCGTGTATATATGGTGGTGTCCAGTGTCATTCGTGTTTGATTTTTTGTTGACGAGGTATCTGCTTATCAGTATGGTTTTAGAATTTAAACCGAAACATGTCAAGTTTGATATTTGTGTTTTATATGTTTGACACCTTACTTAAGTAAAAGAAGTTTTTGAATTTGTGTATTTATTTTGAAAAGATGAAGTTTTTGAGTTTTTAAATTTTTGTAATTTAAAAACATTTAACGTACTTATAAAATGCATTGCAATTCGAATAAAATCGTGGCTTGATGACGTCTTAAACTTTAAAGGCTCGAAAACTGAATTGCTTGAAAGAAACACCCTTATAACTCCAAAACAATAATCCTATTAACTAGCGGTTTATTGCATTTGATTAAGCGTCTCATTTCGAATTAAAATATATCTTTGAATTGAAATTTGGTTTAAATACAGGGCCATGAAAAATTGAAGAGTGTGGAAAATAGGATTACAAATATCTCGGCAACTCATTATCCGATCGACTTCATGCTTTATGCAAAATTTATGTTTTTTTATTGTCTTTTATATTCACTCCTTAAAATAAACAATTTCGAAAATTTTTATATACCTTTTATCAGAACAAATATCTCGAGAGTCCGAAAAAATAGTTCCGGATAATCGAGGTTACTGAAATTCAATGAGCTTCTCCCCATTATTACATACTAAGTACTTACCAAATTTCGAGTCTCTATCTCAATTTTTTCGGGAGATAGAGCGTTTACAGACACAGAGACACACAGACACACAGACGGACGGCAATTATTTATTCTAAAAATATGTTTTTTCATGGCTGCCAACTTCTACGTTTTTTTTCGAGTCAAACAAATAATTTTGAACCAACAATTTCATTTAACAAATGAAACAAAGTAGACAGCACCGTATATAACAAAATAAATCCAAGCTACATTTTCTAGAAACATTTTCTGGTTCAAAACATGTTTAGTTGATTTAAATAGGCGTAGTAGTTGGCAGCTATGTTGTTTGGAATCTCCAGTGTCTTAAACGTGTAAATACGTCAAATTTTTTTTTCGATTTTCAAAACGATTACAAGACTTAAACATATGATGGGTAAGTAACAGTCCTGCAATTCCTTTTAAAAATTGCATTTTTAAACTTTTTTACGGTCCATGGGAGGGGGGGGGGGCTAAAAGTTATATTTTGAAAATTTTCTCTGACAAGCAAAACAGTGCAAATTCCATTCTTCTAAGAACAAAAATCTCCGATACGTGAAATTTTATTAAAATTTGGAGCTTACCGGCGCTGAATAATCGTCTGCCTGTTGTTAGTTCCGGAAAGCTCCGAAATTTCATAAAATTTAATGTATCATAACTACAAATAAAAATGTATATAAAAAATATATGCATTTTTCTCGTACGTATCTGTTGAGTATAATGTATTTATCGTGTATCTATCGGAATAAAATGTTACTCGTTCTAAAACAAGTCACAAATTTTGAACATTTTAGAAGGGTATGTATGAAATTAATTTGTTTTAATTAGACTCATGCGTGTTTTAATTTATTTTAATGGTTTATATTTTGCATAGATAAGTCTTCTTTTGTTAAAAATTTGCAATCTACTTTTTATTTACAAAACTACTCACTAATTCAGTTAGTAAAATATGTCGTAATGATTTAACCTTCCTACCCTGAATGGGTCGAATCGACGCACTTCAATAATTTATTTAATTCGATTCGAACCAGATTTTTTTTCATAAAGCAAGTTCAGTAAATGCTACAGAGAACTGCGTTAAATAAATATGTTAAATCATTATCAAAAACAAATTCTGGTGTGAATTGTTTTTAATCAATGTCAAGTAAAAATTCAACAAGGTACGAAGGTTAAAGATAACTTGAAAACTATACGTATCTACGAATTCTGAATAAACAATTATATTATTAGCAAAGGATGAATTTTAAAATATGCATTTTTTTTCATTAAGATATAAAACATTAATTTTAATAGATAGTTTTTTAATTAGAAGTTTATGTTAGTCACAAAAATCGGATAAAATCGAACAAAAATCGTGTCTTTGGATAAAGTATGCATGAATCCGTCGAAATAAAGTATAGTTAATGTTATGCAGAAACTTTAACATTTTACTGAAGTATTTGTTATTTTCATTTTATGTTTTTTAGTAAACTTTTTATAAGGAAAACATTACTCAGCTCACTTCTTTGTTAAATTCTTCTTATACATATTTTAAGCAATCGAGTGTTGGAAATGTTAAACTTCATTACTTATCCAAATATTTATATAAGAAGTATTAGATAATTTTATACTACTGTCATCAAAGACAGAAATTTGAATTTAAGCAAATATTACATTCATACATGTTGTTTTTGCTAGAGTTTTTCATGTAAACATTCCCAACTAATTGATAAAATAATCGGAATATTACTTCTGGATGAAAATTTCAGTTTCAATTATTTCAGATGTCGCAGAAAAATGTGATTGTGTTTTGGAAATATAAAAACACAAATGGAAAGAAAAAGGTACACACAGACACATAGAGAGAGAGAGAGTGAGAGGAAGGGAGAACATATTTAAAATAGAGTGAACTGTCAAAATGTTATTATTATTATTATTATTATTATTATTATTATTATTATTATTATTATTATTATTATTATTATTATTTTGTAATAAAAACTTATTTGAAATTAAAACATTGTTTCGATTTTACGAGATCCATCCGACCGTTTTTTCTGTAAATTAATATACAAACGTTAAGAATTGAAATTTGTATGGCGCTACGTAGGATTTTGTTTTTCCATTTTTCGATTTTTTACAATACTTTTAAAGCCATTTTAATGGGGCCAAATTGAATTTTTTGTAATTCTGCCATTTTCTCATATATGTCAGTATGAGATTAGGTGAGACACAGTGAGAACAATGAACTCATGGCAAAAAACTGAGCTCGACAATAAATGGAGCCAGTTAAGCGAAAGTTATTAATTCCTTTGTATGGAAATGGAGCTGGCACGACAATAGTTTCTTTACCTGTAATAGAGATCGAGTCAGCAACTGCTGCTTTATAAATTGTGATGCATGCGTATGGTGTGACGCATTCTCATTCTCTTCCACGTCCTATTTACAATACTTTTAAAACCATTTTAATGGGGCCAAATTGATTTTTTTGTAATTCTGCCATTTTTCCATATATGTCAGTGTGAGATTAGATGAGACATAGTGAGAACAGTGAACTCATGGCAAAAAGCTGATCTCGACAATAAATGCCGCCAATTAAGCAAAAGTTATTAATTCATTTGTGTGGAAATGGAGCTGGCACGACAATAGTTTCTTTGCCTGTAATAGAGATCGAGTCAGCAACAGTTGCTTTATAAATTGTGATGCATGCGTATGGTGTGACGCATTCTCATTCTCTTCCACGTCCTTTTTACAATACTTTTAAAACCATTTTAATGGGGCCAAATTGATTTTTTTGTAATTCTGCCATTTTCTCATATATGTCAGTGTGAGATTAGATGAGACATAGTGAGAACAGTGAACTCATGGCAAAAAGCTGATCTCGACAATAAATGCAGCCAATTAAGCAAAAGTTATTAATTAATTTGTGTGGAAATAGAGCTGACACGACAAAAGTTGCTTTGCCTGTAATAACGGTCGAGTCAGCAACTGTTGCTTTATAAATTGTGATGCATGCGTATGGTGTGACGCATTCGCATTCTCTTCCACGTCCTTTTTACAATACTTTTAAAATCATTTTAATGGGGCCAAATTGAATTGTTTGTAATTCTGCCATTTTCCCATATATGTCAGTGTGAGATTAGATGAGACACAGTGAGAACAGTGAAGTAGTGGCAAAAAGCTGATCTCGACAATAAATGCAGCCAATTAAGCTAAAGTTATTAATTCATTTCTGTGGAAATAGAGCTGACACGACAAAAGTTGCTTTGCCTGTAATAACGGTCGAGTCAGCAACTGTTGCTTTATAAATTGTGATGCATGCGTATGGTGTGACGCATTCTCATTCTCTTCCACGTCCTTTTTACAATACTTTTAAAACCATATTAATGGGGCCAAATTGATTTTTTTTGTAATTCTGCCATTTTCTCATATATTTCAGTGTGAGATTAGATGAGACAGTGAGAACAGTGAACCCGTGGCAAAAAACTGTTCTCTACAATAAATGGAGCCAGTTAAGCGAAAGTTATTAATTCCTTTGCATGGAAATGGAGCTGACACGACAATAGTTTCTTTGCCTGTAATAGAGATCGAGTCAGCAACTGTTGCTTTATAAATTGTGATGCATGCAAATGGTGTGATGTATTCACATTTATGTGTCAGAAATATCACCATTGCATTATGATAAAATATCAATAACATATATCAACTTATAATAAAATCCGAAGGCAAGAAAGTGTCTGTAACTATTCAGGGCGGGACCACTCTGGTCTGCGAATTGACTGTAGTTAAACGCCATGTTAGGCTTAATTAAAAACCTATGCTAACATATGACTTGTAAATGATAATATTTTTTACTTGAAATCATGTCTGTTCAGCATATTTTTCCGATAAAACAAAACATGTATATGATATTCTATTATAATGTTTTAAGTTCTTAATTAAAAATCCAGATTAAACATCGGAATCCTAGACATAAACAAACGAACACTGTTACGAACAATATTGTTTTGGCACCATCTACCGGCCTTAAAATGTACTTTTCTACAATACAAACCTTTCAATAATAAAATCTTCATGCTCTTTGTTTGAAGTCTTATGAAAATGGAACGCAGATCAACAATCCGTCATTTTTGGCGGGGTTTATATACGAGTTAAATAATAATAATAAACCCCCTACGCCACGTCATAGCTCATACGCTTGAGAATTAATGCATTAAAATTTTTATTTTAATTTGATATTTCAGGTATGTTCAGTATAAGCTGCAGATGTCACTGCACTTTCAGGACAACTTCGTTTACATGGATGTCTAAGACGAAGTATGAGAATTTTTTATATATAAAAAAAATACGAATATTCTCCATACATAAATTAATATAACGCAAAATCTCCCAAAATCTTACGTTGTTGTAGAAACTTATATGTCCTTTTTCAATGTCCAAACTAGTGTTCCCATTTAATAGGTTGAAGCACGAATTTAAGTTTTCTTTTGTTGCTTTGTAATAATTTTTTTACAACTTTTTTAGCACTTTATAGAATTATATAAGAAATAATAATAAACCCCCTACGCCATGTCATAGCTCATACGCTTGAGAATTAATGCATTAAAATTTTTATTTTAATTTGATATTTCAGGTATGTTCAGTATAAGCTGCAGATGTCACTGCACTTTCAGGACAACTTCGTTTACATGGATGCCTAAGACGAAGTATGAGAATTTTTTATATATAAAAAAATACGAATATTCTCCATACATAAATTAATATAACGCAAAATCTCCCAAAATCTTACGTTGTTGTAGAAACTTATATGTCCTTTTTTCAATGTCCAAACTAGTGTTCCCATTTAATAGGTTGAAGCACGAATTTAAGTTTTCTTTTGTTGCTTTGTAATAATTTTTTTACAACTTTTTTAGCACTTTATAGAATTATATAAGAAATAATAATAAACCTCCTACGCCATGTCATAGCTCATACGCTTGAGAATTAATGCATTAAAATTTTTATTTTAATTTGATATTTCAGGTATGTTCAGTATAAGCTGCAGATGTCACTGCACTTTCAGGACAACTTCGTTTACATGGATGCCTAAGACGAAGTATGAGAATTTTTTATATATAAAAAAAATACGAATATTCTCCATACATAAATTAATATAACGCAAAATCTCCCAAAATCTTACGTTGTTGTAGAAACTTATATGTCCTTTTTCAATGTCCAAACTAGTGTTCCCATTTAATAGGTTGAAGCACGAATTTAAGTTTTCTTTTGTTGCTTTGTAATAATTTTTTTACAACTTTTTTAGCACTTTATAGAATTATATAAGAAATAATAATAAACCCCCTACGCCATGTCATAGCTCATACGCTTGAGAATTAATGCATTAAAATTTTTATTTTAATTTGATATTTCAGGTATGTTCAGTATAAGCTGCAGATGTCACTGCACTTTCAGGACAACTTCGTTTACATGGATGCCTAAGACGAAGTATGAGAATTTTTTATATATAAAAAAATACGAATATTCTCCATACATAAATTAATATAACGCAAAATCTCCCAAAATCTTACGTTGTTGTAGAAACTTATATGTCCTTTTTTCAATGTCCAAACTAGTGTTCCCATTTAATAGGTTGAAGCACGAATTTAAGTTTTCTTTTGTTGCTTTGTAATAATTTTTTTACAACTTTTTTAGCACTTTATAGAATTATATAAGAAATATGCAAGAAAACGGCAGCTCTAGCCAGGCTACACAACGTTTAAATTTTAAAAAGAGAAAAACAAAAAAGAATATCCATCAAGATTTTTTTCCCAATTTATTATCGACGAGTAAATAAAAATCAATTACGATAGCATATTAAATAGACTAGCCGGTTTTGGATTGCGCGGCATTTGGCGGGAGATGCTGCATAAATTTAAAAATAAGATAGTATAAAACATATTACGTTTATGGAAGATAATTGTTTTATTAAAATGGTAATACTTTATATGATGACCTTCTTCCATAATACCTAAAGTACTAAAGTACCTAAAGTAATCTAAAGTACGTATCTGAAATTTTATGCAAAAATAGTTTTTTAATCATTACAGACCTTCAGAATATCACCGCTATTGTGTGTATAAAACTAGTCGGTATGTTTATTAAAATGGTTTTAAGACTTTATGTTTCCTGTAATCACTTATTCAGCATATGCATTTTATGTCAGATTCAATTTGATAAAGTAATTTAACGTCTTTAGGACATTGTCCACATATATGGAAGTTTGGATCCGTAAGAATTAAAGTTTTTTATTTACTGTACAAATTCGAAAGGTAAATTCAGTATCATAACGAATTTTATCTATAGGATATGGATGTATGAATAACTGTTTGTAGATATTTAAATATCATAAATTTCAGTCGACACTATAGAGCAGTCATGTCAAACACATGGCCCGCAAACTCCTTATCTGTGACCCGCGAACCTTTGGTATTTTACCTGTGTTTAATTTAGTTGGAGTTGCTTTAGTTGTTAGTTAACGCAGAATGCTACCACTATTTATTAATAGTAATAGTTGTCTTATTTATTCTGTCATAAAATAAGGGGAATATTTCTCTTCCGAATGTGTTAGCATCTGATCTGTTGCAGCATAATGAACTCTGATAACTCAATTTTACATTTTAGTACAATAAAACTGTAGATACAAAGATAACGAATCGGAACGTATAACAAAGTGCTGGATCTTGAGTCTGAAAATGTAAATTTGGAAAATTTGTACATTATTTTATTTATACTTTTTATTTGTTTTATGTCAAAACGAATACTTTATTTTACAACGCTTTCCATTTTACATCATTTTAGAAAATAATATGTTGTATTTATTAAATACTAAAATCCGTATTGTAAAACTAATAAAATTCGGAGCTATTTAAGAATAGTTACAATTTAAAAAAATAAAAATGCATAACTAAATAGCTTTAAATGAGTTGCTGTAAAAGTCACACTAATTATCACTTTTGTACTTGACATACAAAATTGCGGTTATGTCATCCAGCTGCGGCACTGGTCGAACATATGGATTTTGGATTTAAACTCTTTATTTATTTTCAATTGTTAGGTTAGTAATTGTGTCATTGTTAATGAATACTGCGTGATCTTTCCTCCATTTCTTGCAATTTTTATTGATATACACAAATTTTAATGACATACTCTGCAACTCTGCTACATCTCAGGATTTATACATAAGGTAAAGCTAGGAGAGACAGAGCACAATTCAAAAGAGTAACAATAAAAAATCTAAATATAAATTTTTTGCTAAACTATTCATGATTAAATTTTACTTCATTTGGTTTTTATGCATTTCCATTGCTATTTTGTTGTTATGTTGCAATTTAATAGAACAGTTGTAATAAAACCAAGAAAGTTATTTTGCTCAATCTGTCCTTACACAATTGGTGTGATTGCGCACATGGGTAGGAGAGATTGCTACTTATAATAACTACAATTAAATAGTTAACAATAATAATTACACTTAAATGGCATTGTTGTAAGGTTTTTGTGAACAAATATTATTGTATTAGGAGTGAATATTTCAACTTAATGATTAAAGAATCAGAAAAAGGAAATGATTTTAAAAACGATTACGAAATTTTAACTAAAGGAAAAAAAAATTAAAGAATCGGAAAAAACAAGTCGAGATAAGATTACAAAATAACATTAAGTTACTTGATAATACGTTTAACTTAAAATTAGTCCATTTTCATTTTTCATTTTTTAATGCAAATTTACCAATAAGCTGCGTAATCTCTCCTAGCATGGACACTAATGGAAATAATGCGCCATCTCTCCTCAGTAGCAGAAGCGCAAACTCTCCAATTTTGGTAGGAGAGATTTCGCGGCCTTTTATTTAAACATGGCTGCTACTAAAACGAACCGTTGATGTTCGCATGGTTAGTCTAGATTAGTAGCTTATGAAAAATCGTTTAAGTTTAAAATATTTTGTATTACTGACATTGTATAGAAATTCTGATGAATAGCTATGAAATCTCAAGCACTTACTTTGGGAAAACAAAACAAAATAGCAATGCTTTATCTTAAACGCTCAAAACAACCAACGTGCACTTTCAAGTAGACACTCCACTAGTGCTGTTGTACAACTACCTGGAGTCGCTGCGCGCTCACTCTACTCCTTCACTCCGAAACTCCATGTGCGCAATCTCTCCAACCGTGCCATCTCTCCTGGCTTTACCTTAATAAAAATTGTCAAACTCTTTACCGCTATGAATAAATATGATAAATTGAAGATGAACATCGCAGATTTTTTTAAGATGAATTACAATACAATTTTATTCAAAGGAAAACTGAAATTTTATGTTTGATATCTAGACAATGTTGGAGTTTTTAAAAAATGTAACATTAAGAGGTGCCGCAGCACAAAGTATAATGAAAACTCACAAAAATTTGGCTAAACATCAGAAAGATAAACTGTCAGAATTGAAACTAATAATTCTTAAAAGAGAATCAAAAATCTTTCTCTACTAAATTGAAGAAAAGATGTCTAGAGCAAAGAAATTTGAAGAATAAGTACCACTGCTCGAAAGATTTCAGATATATTTAAAAAATTCGGATATGTGCTTAAAAACTTATATTTCTTATACATTTATATTCTTACGCACATGCTTAATCATCGTCAATCTAGAAAATATCTTGGAAATATGGATAGTGAAGATAAACAGATCTACCTTCTTATTACAGATATTTAACGGCTTTCCATCATAAAGTTTTAAGTGTTAATTTCGAACTGTTAAACAAAGTTATACAATTTCCATTTTAAATCGACTAATTATGAATCTGGTTTATTAAAAAGACTACGAATAGACAAAGTACTTGGAGTTTTCATTTGAAATTATAAAGCACCTGAGCAAACTTTAACGTCAAAACAAATTTCATAATGCTATATTGTTATTTAATAGTATTGGCGTTTCAAATACAATTTATTGCTTTGATAAAACAATTTTCAAAAATAAAATGTATTTCATTTTAAATATTTCCAAGCATTATTAAAAAAATCAACGAACCTTTGTCAACCTTCAAGTAAAACATAGTTTGCACTATAAAATGTATTTAAGAAATGCAATAAAATAAGTAGCGCACAAATACAAGACACATTTTAATAAATAATTTTTCTGATTCCAAATATGTCTGTTTTTATTTTTACTTAAAAAAAAAAAAGAAAACCACGGAATATTGACAGCTATGCCTTTGCTAGATCAAGATTAACAGACCAGAGTCTACAATCAATTTTTTAAATAAATGAAATTTAGAAAATTTAATTAAATTATATACTTGGTTGATAAAAAGTATTTTAGAAGATGTTTTTGAAAAATAAAATAAAATATGTATAATAACTTTGGAACTATGCGTGAATATGTCTTAAACATGGCTGTATTTTGTAGGTACACATTCTATTCTGTGCAATGGTACTAATATTAGCTACTTTTTTATATGGCTCGCGGCAGAAAGCGAGTTTGACACGCTTGCTATAGAGATTAAGGAGATAACTTATACAAGGGGATTTCTGATTTAAATTAATAATCAACGTCCATACGAGTTGATATTTCTCAACTGGGCGAAAAATAATGATTGAATCATTGGATCATTAAAAGTAATGATTGAAGTGTAGAATCGTTTCGGTGCCTAATTTCTCTTTCGAGACTATGGGCCTCGGGCGCGAAGTAAGACCAAAAAATTCGAAGACTGTGGTGATCAATGAGGTCAATGTTTCGCGTATTTTATTTTAAACATTTTTTACGAGGGCCGTTTTTTCAACCTCCGTTCGAGCCACTAAACAGGCAGACCAGTGATACGAGATAAGGATGCGCGGTGGACGACCGCAGATCTCCCTAACTATAACCTCTGCAACTACCGACGCCAGCTCGTCATTTTAAGTTGAGCTGTAGGCACGAAAACGTAGCTGGTGCGGTGGATGCTTCTGTCAAGTACGAGTTACGTAGTGTTATCCACTTCCTTTAAGCAGAAGGGAATATTGCAGCAGAAATTCACCGACGAATGACCCAATCGTATGGAGGGAAATGTCTGAGTGCTGCACAGTGCTATTGTAAACAAACAGATGTAGGAGCAGTTTAAATGGGACGTGTTGAATCAACCGCCGTATAGTGCCGACTTTGCGACATGATGTTTCTGCCAAGTACGAGTTACGCAATGTTATCCTCTTCCTTTAAGCAGAAGAGAATATTGCAGCAGAAAGTCACCGAAGAATGACCCAATCGTATGGAGGGAAATGTCTGAGTGCTGCACAGTACTACTGTAAACAAACAGATGTTGGAGCAGTTTAAATGGGACGTGTTGAATCAACCGCCGTATATTGCCGACTTAGCGACATGAAGCTTCTGCCAAGTACGAGTTACGTAGTGTTATCCACTTCCTTCAAGCAGAAGGGAATATTGCAGCAGAAATTCACCGACGAATGGCCCAATCGTATGGAGGGAAATGTCTGAGTGCTGCACAGTGCTACTGTAAACAAACAGATGTAGGAGCAGATTAAATGGGACGTGTTGAATCAACCGCCGTATAGTGCCGACTTTGAGACATGATGCTTCTGCCAAGTACGAGTTACGTAGAGTTATCCATTTCCTTTAAGCAGAAGGGAATATTGCAACAGAAATTCACCGAAGAATGACCCAATCGTATGGAGGAAAATGTCTGAGTGCTGCACAGTGCTACTGTAAACAAACAGATGTTGGAGCAGTTTAAATGGGACGTGTTGAATCAACCGCCGTATAGTGCCGACTTAGCGGCATGATGCGTCTGCCAAGTACGAGTTACGCAATGTTATCCTCTTCCTTTAAGCAGAAGAGAATATTGCAGCAGAAAGTCACCGAAGAGTGACCCAATCGTATGGAGGGAAATGTCTGAGCGCTGCACAGTGCTACTGTAAACAAACAGATGTTGGAGCAGTTTAAATGGGACGTGTTGAATCAACCACCGTATAGTACTGACTTTGCGACATGATGCTTCTGCCAAGTACGAGTTACGTAGTGTTATCCACGTCCTTTAAGCAGAAGGGAATATTGCAGCAGAAATTCACCGAAGAATGACCCAATCGTATGGAGGGAAATGTCTGAGTGCTGCACAGTACTACTGTAAACAAACAGATGTTGGAGCAGTTTAAATGGGACGTGTTGAATCAACCGCCGTATATTGCCGACTTAGCGACATGAAGCTTCTGCCAAGTACGAGTTACGTAGTGTTATCCACTTCCTTTAAGCAGAAGGGAATATTGCAGCAGAAATTCACCGACGAATGGCCCAATCGTATGGAGGGAAATGTCTAAGTGCTGCACAGTGCTACTGTAAACAAACAGATGTAGGAGCAGTTTAAATGGGACGTGTTGAATCAACCGCCGTATAGTGCCGACTTGGCGACATGATGCTTCTGCCAAGTACGAGTTACGTAGCGTTATCCATTTCCTTTAACCCTTTCAGGGGCAAGCAATCGTGTTCCTGTAACGTCGAATTCACACTGGTATTTACGAAAGAATTTAGTTCAAAATAAGGAAAAGCAATCTTTCAACTTTTTCCCGTCAAAGTTAAAAAAGTGAAATTTTATTAAAAATTTTTGGTTTGAATCGGATTAAAATTAGGTCGTATATAATATATACCACCGCCCCTCAAAGGGTTAGGCAGAAGGGAATATTGCAGCAGAAATTCACCGAAGAATGACCCAATCGTATGGAGGGAAATGTCTGAGTGCTGCATAGTGCTACTGTAAACAAACAGATGTTGGAGCAGTTTAAATGGGACGTGTTGAATCAACCGCCGCACAGTGGAGTATTTGACCCAAAAACCTGGTCAAAAATGCAAAAATTAAAATTTCGTCAACAATTGCAAAAATCATATTTCTTAATAGCTAACTAATTGATGCGTCGATCTATGTCTATTTTTGGAACCTGAGTTATATGTAGTGGCTCCGGGCCTCAGTTGAAGAGGAAGTTTTTTTGTGAGAAGACGTGAATTTTGTTGATTTTAGGCATTGTTGATATGTTTAAATAAAATTTTTTTGTGACTCAATGAATTGTTGAATTGAAACTAAACAGGGCTTGCGTGTTTAACAAAGGTCAGAGCTTAGTGTTAAACTATGTGTAAATTCAAATAGTTTAGTTTTTAATGTAATAAAAAATATTAAATGTGTAAAAGGGTCATTTTTAAAGCGTTTTTCGCTCTAACTTAAACATATCGAAAGCTTTTTAAATATGTGCCGGGCTTTGCCGGACCATGTTTGAATTATAATTGCATTAGTTATAGTCTTGAGTGCCAATTTCTGCAAAAAAATCTTCCGCATATTGTTGCCATTTTTTTATATAATTTTTTTTCGGGTGGACTACTTAAATCCCATTTTTGCGGTAACCGAATTGAAAAGATAAAAACTTTATTTTTACTCAAGTATTGCAGGTTTTTAGCTTACAGGATATTGCCTGAGAGCTTTTGCCCCTACATATCCTGTATGTATGCATGTACGTACCTATGTAAGTACGTACATACCTACGCAACTCGATACCTCTTGATAGAAATATCAGATCGGCTTCAAGTTGTAAATACTTATTTATTGAAAAAAGTGTCTCCAATTAGTTTCGGGGGCTCATAGGTAGAAAATAAGGGGAGAAAAGAGGGAATTACAGAAGTCTGGAGAAGACGCAAAAGGTTGTAAAAATGATTAAATTATTATATTATTGATTAAAAGGTTGTAAGTAACATTGGAAGTCATAAAAAGTGGGCATCGCATTGACGAAAAAAAGTTCCAAACATCTGCTGATGAAACAGCAAGACTGTATGTGAACCTTTACAATTGGTACCCCATGATTCTAACAATGCACAAGGTTTTGATTCATGGTGGCACTGTAATTAAGAAAGCAGTCGTACCCATTGGCCAACGGTCAGAAGAGGCTGCCGAGTCTAGAAACAAACACTTTAGACAGTACCGTACAAAGTACTCAAGAAAGTTCAATAGAAAAGTTCGCAATAGAGAAGTTTGCTATAGAAATGTTCCAAATTGGCTTCTTTTAAGCAGTGATCCATTTATAAACTGCTCTAGACAAAGACCAAGGGAAAAGAGCAAGCCATTCCGTACCGAGACCCTACAACTTCTTCTTCCAGATAGGTCTGATGGTAGTCCTGATAAAAGCCAAGAAAAGTGTGATGAAGGAGATGGAAAACAGAGTTCTGAAGAATCAGATTGAAACTGGTAATCTATTAAATACACTGAAAAACCAGAATCTCTATACTGTAGAGACTCCACTGTATTAAATGTATTATCAAATGTAAATAATCTTTATTAAATGTAAATTAAATGTAGTAATTATTATTAAAGTTAATTAAATGTAAATAATAAATTTTATAGATAGTACCATTAAATACATTTAATTAAACATTACTAGTAAATTAAAAAAAATATCAACAATTACTTTTCTCTTATAAACAGTAAACATTTAAGGCTGCTAGTCACTTGACTTCCAAACTCCCTTCGGTAATGTTAAGTCTGGGCATGTGATGTATTCGTATTTTTAAAATATCTACTTAGTAAATTAATATTTTAACTTCTTTTTTCTTTGTGCTTTTCTTAAATGATGTATCTTTTTTTCTTAGTTGTCAAAATATTTATAAAATGTATACTTATTATGTGAAGTGTTAAAATTTTACTTACACTTCGTCAGCTTTTAAGATATAAAATATTCAACTAAGCTATGGATTTGTATGTATACTACATCAGCACAAAAACCCTTAACGGGTTAAAAGTGTTGACGCAGCACTTTTTTTTGACTCTATGAATTTTAAATATGGGTCTTAAAAGCAATGATATCAAATTTAAGTGACGCTATGTTAATAATTTTTTTTTAAATCATAATTTTCTTTTTAGTTTTATTTATGTTCACAGGTGCAATTATTATCTTAATATGAAAAAATATATAAAATTTATTCGCTGATGCTTTTTCATTCACATCTCTCATGAATTCAAAATATGGGTTTTAAAAGAAATGATATCAAAATTTGAGTGACACCTTGACGTTAATTTAATAGGACTCTTTTAAAATTCAATTTAAATTATTTTTGGTTTGTCTTCTAAAGTATATTTACACATACAAACAATACTTTTAATTTTTCAATAAACTTTTAAATATATTACTTTCACTGAGCCTATATTATGTATTGAAATGTATTTATTTCAATAAATTGATTTATCTTCTGTGCCACGCTATCCAAAATCATAAGTAAAATTTATGTAAATGATTATTTTGCGTCATATTATCCACTTGCATACATTTCCCTTTGTTTGGATACTATGACGCAAAATAATCATTTACATAAATTTTACTTATGATTTTGGATAGCGTGGCACAGAAGATAAATCAATTTATTGAAATAAATACATTTCAATACATAATATAGGCTCAGTGAAAGTAATATATTTAAAAGTGTATTGAAAAATTAAAAGTATTGTTTGTATGTGTAAATATACTTTAGAAGACAAACCAAAAATAATTTAAATTGAATTTTAAAAGAGTCCTATTAAATTAACGTCAAGGTGTCACTCAAATTTTGATATCATTTCTTTTAAAACCCATATTTTGAATTCATGAGAGATGTGAATGAAAAAGCATCAACGAATAAATTTTATATATTTTTTCATATTAAGATAATAATTGCACCTGTGAACATAAATAAAACTAAAAAGAAAATTATGATTTAAAAAAAAAATATTAACATAGCGTCACTTAAATTTGATATCATTGCTTTTAAGACCCATATTTAAAATTCATAGAGTCAAAAGAAAGTGCTGCGTCAACACTTTTAACCCATTAAGGGTTTTTGTACTGATATCATTACTTTTTTAAGGTTATTGATGAAAATGTCAATTAGTCGAAATTAAGTATAGGGTATAAATTAATCATTAGTATAAAATTTTAAAGAAATGCTAAAAAAGACCCCTTGGACCCCAATAAAATATGAGGGTGGTGGCCCAGGGAGAGGAATCCAAGACTCAACTTTTATATTATACAGCGAGAGAGTAACACAATTAGAAGGATGAAAATGCATGGCAAAACCCGTTTGTTCCATCTTCCTCCGCCAAAGGGCGCAATCTTTTCTATACAAACATAGCTGAAAATTTTCCGGCTGTCGATTCCGAGTCAAATGAGCCATACATCGTCGTGATCGGTCCCATAGAACCCGATAGGGAAGTGCCCCTGGTGGTGAAACTTGGAACTAAAATCAATATATCCTGTCAATGTCGAGTCGAATGAATCAAACTGTATTGTGATGGGACCCATAGGACTTGAGATAGCTGCAAAATCCGTTAGTTCCATCTTCCACCACCAGGGGCGGACTCTGTTCCATGCAAACATAGTTGAAATCTTTGAGGCTGTCGATTTCGAGTCGAATGAGCCATACCTCGTCGTGATGGGGCGCATAGGACCCGAGATAAGAAAGCGCCCCCTGGTGGTGAGACTTGGAACTAAAATCTATATATCCTGTCGATGTCGAGTCGAATGAATCAAACTGCATTGTGATGGGACCCATAGAACTCGAGTTAGCAGCAAAATCCGTTAGTTCCATCTTCCACCACCAGGGGGCGCACTCTGTTCTATACAAACAGCTGAAATTGTTGAGGCTGTCGATTTCGAGTTGAGTGAGCCATACCTTGTCATGATCGGGGCCATAGAACCTGAGATAGGAATGCACCCCCTGGTGGTCAAACTTGAAACTAAAATTGATATATCCTGTCAATGTCAAATTGAATGAATCAAACTGCATTGTGATGGGACCCATAGAACTCGAGTTAGCTGCAAAATCCGTTAGTTCCATCTTCCACCACCAGGGGGCGCACTCTGTTCTATACAAACATAGCTGAAATCTTTCAGGCTGTCGATTTCGAGTCGAATGAGCCATACCTCATCGTAATCGGGGCCCATAGAACACGAGATAGGATAGTGTCCCCTAGTGGTGAAACTTGGAACTAAAATCGATATATCCTGCCGATGTCGAGTCAAATGAATCAAACTGCATTGTGATGGGACCCATAGAACTCAAGTTAGCTGCAAAATCTGTTAGTTCCATGTTCCACCACCAGGGGACGCACTCTGTTCTGTACAAACAGCTGAAATTGTTGAGGCTGTCGATTTCGAGTTGAGTGAGCCATACCTTGTCATGATCGGGGCTATAGAACCTGAGATAGGAATGCACCCCCTGGTGGTCAAACTTGAAACTAAAATTGATATATCCTGTCAATGTCAAATTGAATGAATCAAACCATGTTGTGATGGGACCCATAGAACTCGAGTTAGTTCCAAAATCCATTAATTTCCCCTTCCACTGCCAGGGGCGCACTCTGTTCTATATGAACATAACTGCCCCTGGTGGTGAAACTAAAATCAGTAAGTTCTATCGAGGTCGAGTCGAATGAGCTAAACTGCATCACGATTAGGAATACACAACCTGTGGCCCGTGATGGGTAACTGGTGGCCCGCAGAGACCATACATGCCAACCTATCCAAAAATTTCGAATTTCCTTACTAATTCGTGAGAAAAATGCGCAAATTTTGTCCATAGATCGTAGGAAAATATGAATTTCATCGATCAGGTGCATAAAATTATGAATTGCATCGACTGGATGCAAATTTTGTCGAATGGGCATGGAAAAATCACAAATTTCGCCATTTTGTCGCTAGAAAAAAAAAGCAAATTTCAATAATTGGTCAACAGAAACCAGAGATGCCAAAATCGGTAATTCTGGAGTTGTAAATTTCGTCAATCACTCAAAATCTTGAATTTTGTAAATCGTTGAAAAAACCTGCAAATTTTGTCGATAAGGCACTTAAAATCGCAAATTTCATGGATCGAGCAACGAATTTCATCGAATGGCATGGAAAGATCGCGAATTTCAACGAACAGTCGCGGAAAAAATTTGCAAATTGTCCATAGATTGTGGGAAAACATTATGAATTTTATCTATCGGTTCTGCAAAATTATGAATTTTGTCGATAGGCATGGAAAATCGCAAATTTCGTATATTGGGCGTGGAAAAATCAACAATTCCATCGAATGTTTGTGAAAAAATTGTAAATTTCAACAAACGGTAAAAAAAAAAAATGAAAATTTTGCCATTGTCTAGAGAAGAAAAATTGTGAATTTCATTAAATGGCCGACGGAAAGCATATCAGTTGAAAATCACGAATTTTGTCAATCAGGCACAGTAAAAACATGAATTTTGTGGATCGGGAGAAGGAAAATCATAAATTTTGCTGAACGCATGCATAAAAATCATGAATTTTGTTTATCGGGCATATAAAAATCATTAATTTCGTCAAACGGATCCATAAAAATCAAGAAAGTCATCAATCGGGTGCGTAAAAATCTTGAATTTCATCGATCAGGCGTGTAAAAATATAGGACAAAATTGCCATTCGCCAATCGGCGAGTAATACTGAAAATTTGGCGACTGATTTTACTGCCACCACTGGTCAAACTTAATAGTCCCAATTGCGATGATTGAATGGAAAAAGATTTTTTCCCCGCTGTCGCTCGACAAATTTCGAAACCATTTGGCGAATTTCACGATTTTTTCCCCGAAAATATTTGACGGATTGTGACTTTTTTTCTTCTCGAAGCCATTCGACGATATTCGAAAAAATTTTCTCCTGAAACCAGTTGATGAATTTTGTGATTTTTCCACTATCAATGAATTTTGTGATTTTTCTGCTATCGATTGATGAATTTCGTGTATTATCGACTATCGATTAATGAATTTCACGACTTTTTCCATGAACGAACAAATTGTGCACTTTTTTTCCACTGCTATTCGACGAATTTTGCAATTCTGTTCCGCGATTGTTAGACAAATTTCACTATTTTTCTCCCGAGATCATTTGATGAATTTTGTGATTTTTTTCCCCCGAACGTATTTGACGAATTTCTCTAATTTTTTCACGACAGTTAGACATAATTAATTTTTTTCCTGCAATGCCTGATTTCTTTCCCGAGACCATTTGACGAATGACGCGATTTCTTTCCCAACACTATTTGACAAATTTCGCCGTTTATTCCACAATCGTTTGACAAATTTCTTAAATTTTTTATCAAGTATTTGTAAATTTGTTATTGGTCATTGCTGAAAAACAGGAGTAAAAAAATCCATGTATTGGCCAGTGGTCACTGAGAAAAAAGTTGAAACCTACACATAAAAGTTGAACCTATACATAAAAATCATGAATTTTTTAGAACGGGCACATAAAAATCACAATTTTGTCAAGTAGCCGCATAAAAAGCACAAATCCATCTACTGGGTGCATTCTTCCAAATTTGCAACCGAACAGTGCTGTATGTATGGATAATGCTAATTATCCCCCCCCCCTACCCAACATCTCCTCGAAACAAAATTCTCTCTGTGCTACTGATGGTGGTCCTCGACAACCCAACAAATTTTTAAGTGGCCGTTCGCCTAAAAAGATTGGGCACCTCTACTATCAATTAACAATAAATTAACGTATCGCTTGTGTCATGTATTCATGAGCGGTGATTGCAATGCAAATTCTTGTTTACAAGAATAAGACTCATATTAGGTATTTTATTATTTATTTATTGTTTGTTTACTTATTTTGATTTGATTTTCTTGTCCTTCTAGAAATTGACTTTAGATTGTTACTTAAATGGTGAGATGATTGTCAATTACTTGTTTTATCGATAAAAATGATACAAGGTAAGGAAATTGCATCGTGTCGAGTGAATATTTAGGAAGTATTTTAAAACCCGCAGACTAAAGAAGATTTGTGTTTTACTTGTTAGCTATATTTTGCAACTCTCCAAATTACTGCAATGTAAATATAGTATGAAGTTAACTTTCCTCTGTTGTATAGCTAATTTTATTGGAAAAAAACCCTGAAAATGCATTGTTGTAGTAATCAATTACTTTTGCAGTTGTGTAAATTCTGTCATAACAATTTTCAACTAAGGGAAATCTTACATTGGACATTTAATCACAGTATTTTAAATAAGAAAACTTAAAATATTTGCAAATTAAAGAAATGAAAAGAGATTTTGTTTAAAATTACATCTAAAGATTTTTTTTTTACAAAAAATGCAAAATTCGCCAGTCATTCGGGAAATTATCACAAAATTCTACTAATAAAACGGGACTGTAAACAAACCGGTTCAAAATGTGTCCTTTTTAAAAATTAAATTCCATCCCAGCAGCCCTGTTGTTATGTTAGTCGAACACTAGCTGATCGACAAATTTTTTTAATCTCGCCAACCTTTTTCTTCTGACCAATCTTTAACCCGGCAGTCGTCGCACGTTGGTCATTTCCCCGCCAAAATTAGCTGTCTTCCTTTATCTCATTTCCCCTTAAAGCTACAATAATGAAATGTAGTGTAGCTGACCTTGTCCGTTGGTTCTTTTGTGTACTAAAGTTGCAAGGCATTCCAGCGTTTTCTCAGAAATTTATTGCATTCTAAAGTTGAAATCGGTCTAAAAGACTGTGGTGCGAGCACTGAGGATCAAGTAATTTTTTGCCCTCCCAGCTCTTCATTCCCTTTTCCGCGAATTTCTCGGCAGGAAAGTTTCTGGGAAGGGTTCGATTCTAGTTTGCTCTTCCATTCTTCTTTTCATCTTTCTTTGAATAAACTGTTATTTATTATTATTTACTTCATATGTACGATTATTATTTACTTCATACATAAGAAGCTTCTAACAAGAGGTGTGACTCAAGAGGTCTGCCTCCATCCTGAAATAAGTAACAAATGGATCTTCATAAATTTTCATTTCAAAAAGGGCGTTTAAGCATACAATCGCTAATAATGTCCCCCCCCCCGCCCCACATACACACACAGGCAGCAGCAGCACACACACACACACAAAAAAACTCCTGTCTTTATATTAATAATTTCAGAGTAAGGAGTTTTTTCTTCTTTTTTATTATTTTTATATACATATATTGTAAGAAAAAATAATAAAATAGGATATTGATATCAGTTAGTTGATGCAGATGTTTTTTCTTGGGGCCCATTTTGTGAAAAATAAAAATTAATTTTGTGAAATTTATTATAAATTTGGTGACAAATAACATTTTGTAACAAAGGATGAAATCCAGTTACTGAAATTTTAACCAATAATTTATTAATAAGTTATTTAAGTCCTTCTGCTATAGTTTTCCTTTCTGGTGATCTTGTTTAGTTTGCAAATTACATATTTACAAATGTAACAAAATAAAATAAATTAATGAAGAGTATGTTTTTATAGAATGGAATTTTATGAAGGTGCTTGTGTTAATAAAAGAAATTTTGTGAAGGTCAGGGGCTCTTTTATTAAGAGGATTTCTGCAAAGGGACCTATTTTATTAAGAGGAATTTTGGGAAGAAGCCTGTATTCTTAATTTTATGAAGGGTTTTGTTTTAATAACAGAGTTTTTGTGAAGGGGTAGATGCTTTATTAAGAGGAATTTTGTAAAGGTTTTTGTCATATTACATGGAATTTTATGAAGGGGCCATGTTTCATTAGGAGGAAATTTGTGAAGGGTCCTGCTTTAGTAAAAGAAATTTTGCAAAGGGACCTTTTATGACAGGAATTTTGTGAAGGGACTTGCTTTTGTAAGCAGCATTTTGCAAAGGAACCTTTTTTAACACGAATTTTGTGAAGGGTCTTTTTTTATTAATTTTAGGAAGGATCCTTTGTTAATTAAACAAATTTTGTAAAGAGGCCTGTTTTATTAAGAGGAATTTTGTGAAGTATTTTGTGAAGAAATCTGTCTTATTAGATGAAACTTTATAAAAGGCCTGTTTTATTAAGAGGAATTTTGTGAAGTATTTTGTGAAGAAATCTGTCTTATTAGATGAAACTTTATAAAAGGCCTACTTTATTAAGAGGAATTTTGTAAAGGGTGTTTTTTTATGAAGAGTCATGTGTTAATTGAATAAATTTTGTGAAGATGCCTGTTTTATTAAGACGAATTTTGTAAAGAATGTCTGTCTTATTACATGGCATTTTATGAAAGACCTGTTTTATTAAGATGAATTTTGTGAAGGATCCTGTTTTATTAAGAGGAATTTCGTGAAGGGATTTGTTTTATTACATAGATTTTTGTGAATAAAAAATAAGTAGGTCCAAATTTTGCCTGGATTTACCCCTAGTTATAAATTACATGTCCTGAAATACACGATTGAATGATTATTTAAATTGCATAAATGAATAATGTAATCTGTCTCTTTTCAAGTTCAATTGGCTCCTAGTTCCAGTACACTGTCAAAAACCAGCTTACTGCGGTTCTGACTTTAAAAATAATTTATCCCTAACACGATTTCAAATTGATAATTGGAAATTCAATCTAATTAGTAATTGATTGTGTCTTTATAACATCAATCAAATTATTTAATAATTTTAATTCTTTTACTGTATCAGGGCTCGATACAGGAAAAATTTGGGTCTCCTTCACAAAAATCCATTTAATAAAACAGGCTCCTTCAAAAAATTCATTTTTATAGAATCCGGACCTTCACAAAACTCCTCTTGATAACATAGGGCCCTTCACAAAATTCCTCTTTATAAAATAGATCCTTCAGAAAGTTCTTCTTGATAAAATATAACCCGTCACAAAATTCCTCTTGATAAAATAATAACTTTCACAAAATTCCACTCCATAAAAACATACTCTCCATTAATTATTTTTATTTTGTTAGGTTTTAAAATGTGTCATTAACAATAAAACAAGTTCACCAGAAACGAGAACTTTAGCAGAAGGAACGAAATTATTAAATGCTTGGTTTGAATTTGAGTTGCTGGATTTTTTCTTTCATAACAAAATGTTTTTTTTTCACAAAATATGTAATAAATTTCGCAAAAATATGATACATTTAACAAAATAACTTTATTTTTCACAAAATGGGTCCCAAGGAAAAAACCTGCGTCGATTCCTGTATATTTTGTAAATATATATATATATATATATATATATTAAAATATTTATTTAAATTTGAACTGAATATATTCTTAAATAAAATTCTTAAATTATAGTTCGTAAATATATTCTTAAACATATCTGAATATATTCTTAAATAATAGTTTCTGTAAAATGTATCTTTTCAAATTCAATCAGTATTTTCCCCCTATGTTCTCCGTTTTCTATCATATGGTAACGCCGGCAAATTTCCCCTCTGTTTTCGGGGTACTGGTAGCGGCGGCAAATGGACCGAGCGCGACTACTAGTGTTTTAAAAAAAGGCGCGACTACTCTCGGGTTAACATAAGCTAATAAAGTATAGCCAACATTTTAACATTGCTATATAGTATCTTAAAAAACTTACTTAAAAATAGCTGAAATATAATCTTGATAAAATACGTAAACACAAACATATCAATACAAATAACAAAATCTCATGTAATCGGGTAGGGGAGACCGGTACAAAGTGGACCACTTTTTCAGTTAATTTTTTTTTTCTCTTTAACAGACTGACCAATCTGTATGAAAATATTTTTGAATATTCCTTAAACCTTCTTACATCCATCATAATTTTCTCACAACATAGTTTTCAATACATTAAAAAAATATATATATATACACTGGTCCACCCACCAGGGTACAGTGGACCACTATTAGGTATTATCTAAAATATAATATAAATCTATTTTTCATTAATCTAATTCTTTTTTGTTGCCTCTTCATTCGCAAAATAACATAGTAATATAAATTTTGAAACAAAAACAAAAAATTAATTATATTTTGAAAATAATAACAGATTAATACAGGAACAATTGCAATTTAGTTGAAGTTATTACATAAGTACAAAAAAAATCAGCTCACAATAAAATTTGCAAATGAAATTCCAAAATACTTATCAGTAAGATTGAGCCTGGAATTTTCAAGAAATAATTTTGGGTCTGCGAGCAACATTATGAAATCATTGACATCAACAGCAGATTCATCTACAGTTTCGGGAGAAATAAACTGATTTCCATTCAATTTGCATCTCATTTGAATCTTACTTGAATAGAATCATCAACAATTAGACTACAGTTATATTTATCAAAGGCAGTAAATACAAAACAAAATATTTCTTACTATGTTAAAAAAATTGTTATTTTTATTTGTTTACTTTATTTTACAGTTAATTCTACTTTAAAACAATCTTTCTTTATAGAAAACAATTATTACATATTTTGAACATTCTGCATTAGAGGAGCAGAGTGGATTGTGGACCACTGTGCCCCAGGAGTGGGTGGTCCACTGTACCCCATGTTGAAGTTCAATAAATAATCATATTAATATTGTTTATAGCTTTCTTTTAAACATAATAACTATAAAGTAAAATAAAAAAAATATCTTAGCTTTTCAAAAAAGCTGTTTTATTTTATTTATCTACAACCATTAATTACTAAAAAAATAAAAATATGATGATGAAAAATTTTACTTTTAGAAGCTCAAAACAACAAAGCAGGATAAAATAGTTCAATCTGAGCTAAACATACTTTCTGAAGGCTATAAATAATCATTGCAGTGCTGTTGTCTATTATGATAGAAGAGAAGCTTAAAAAAAATTTAAATAAATAAAATATTAGGGGGTGGTCCACTGTGTCCATAGGTTCACTGTGTACCAGTCTCCCCTATATTAATGATAGGCTTAGTCAATAAAAAAAATGTTAAAGTAAGCCATAACATAAATTAGAAACATTGTATTTTATAATGAAAACATCGTATCTAATTTTATATACATAAAAGTGAAAACTTACGTTATATAAATTCCCTATATAATATACCAAAGTTTCATCACAATTAAACGTATTTCAATCACACTGAAATAAAAAGTTTTAGTTATTAAATTTGTGTGAGGTGAATGATGGGAAAGTTTGATTTGGAGAGTTGGAAAATATAGCTAACAAGTAAAAAACCAATCTTCTATCATCATCAGATTTTTAAAAGACTTCTTTAAAAGATTCACTGATTATTTTTAACGATAAAACAGGTAATACTATTGACAATTATCTCACCATTTACGCCACTAAATCAAAAAACAATTTCTAAAAGGACAATCTAATCAAAATAAGTAAACAAACAATAAATAAATAAATAATAAAATACCTCATATGAGTGTTTGAACTTTGAAAGGGGGGGGGGGGCTATGAGACCTATAGCGGCAGGGCTGTCGTCTCGAATGATCCAAACCATCAACATTCGAGACTCGTTGAAAACAAACAGATGATTGATTTGTTGATTAGAGGCTGTTTCAAATTAACTGATAAAAAAAAAAAAATCTGAATCTTTTTTTCCTTTAAAAAATGACAAATTAAATATATAAATAACAATTAAATTGTATATATATAATTATAAAATATTTCAATATTTTAATCAAGGAATCTAAATATTTTTCGACTTAATGAAGATTTTGAAATAAGAAATTCTTTATTATAACAAAAAAGAAAAATATACAAACAATAATTTAATTTAATACATATATATTACATATTAAAAATTGCATTAAAAACTGTTTTCGTATTAAAAAAAAAAGAATCTAAATAGTTTTTCAGCGATATGGATATGCTTTAACGTTTAACTGTAACCGTAATAGGTAAGAGCTTCCTTATTGCGCAGTAATAAAAAGCAGTGAAAAGGCTGAAGATCTGTAATGTTAGTCTACCAGAAAAAGCATAAGAAAATAGTCCGATTTTAAAAGTGGATTATATTGAAAACAAGAGTTTTCCTACGTTAGCGCAATATCTTAAACGCTTCATCTAAAACTGATTAATATAATATATTAATTTTAAAAAAATCGTTCGATCCATTTTCGAGATAACAACTCTGTGCCCATTACACCATTACATCTTCCATTTTCGCTTAAAAATTGGTTTCCAGATCTCAAAATCTACTGCATGTAGAAATCTATAAATTTCAGGATAGAGTTAGGCCATAGATATAAGACTAATGTGAAAAAATCGAAACGGTATGCCTCATATTTACTGAGATATTAAATGTCGGCGTTTCGATTTCCCTTTGATGTCCTGCTAGCTGTATATATGAGAGTGACCGAATCTTCGGTTTTGGGCTTACGGTTTTCGGTTTTTCGCTGCGTCACTCAAGAGACTACCGTCTCTTATGATAGTATACTAAAACTTAGTTCAGTGAAACGCATAACAAAGTTAAACATTTCCATTCAGCCATTTCAGGGAATAAACGGAAATGTGCTTGAGAACTTTTGTGCAACCCTGTATATGATCTATAGAATGTATCCACACCAAGTAATATTAAAAATAAATTCAATTTAAAAATGCATATCACAACTACAAGTGCACTTCCAGCAATTATTGGTCATAGACTTCAATAGTTAAATTTATTCTTCAACCAAATTCTTTTGTGTGTCCCTGTAAATGAAGGATATATTCTATGCACACCATATTCTACAATCAGTGCCTTAATACACCTTAGTGATTTATATAAATTTCAGTACGTTTAAAATAGTGTGATATCATTAAAATACAGAGCAAACGATTTTTTCCCATAGACATAATGTAAGGGAATTCTTTCGGGTGTCTCTGTAAATGAACCCTAAATGCTATAGACTTCATTTACAATACCAAACATGCCATATTGATACCCAATAACTTCTAACTATTTCAAGGCAATCGGACTATATTTACATAGAAAAATATTTTTGTCCAGGATTTCGGTTCAAATACTCCACTGTGCGCCGTATAGTGCCAACTTAGCGACATGATGCTTCTGCCAAGTACGAGTTACGTAATGTTATCCATTTCCTTTAAGCAGAAGGGAATATTGCAGCAGAAATTCACCGAAGAATGACCCAATCGTATGGAGGAAATATCTGAGTGCTGCACAGTGCTACTATAAACAAACAGATGTTGGCGCAGTTTAAATGGGACGTGTTGAATCAACCGCCGTATAGTGCCGACTTTGCGACATGATGCTTCTGCCAAGTACGAGTTACGTAGTGTTATCCACTTCCTTTAAGCAGAAGGGAATATTGCAGCAGAAATTCACCGAAGAATGACCCAATCGTATGGAGGGAAATGTCTGAGTGCTGCACAGTGCTACTGTAAACAAACAGATGTTGGAGCAGTTTAAATGGGACGTGTTGAATCAACCGCCGTATAGTACCGACTTAGCGACGAGTGATTTCTATTTCTTTTCTGAATTAAAGAACTGGCTAGGAGGCAAAAGCTTCCAGACTAATGTTGAGCTTCAAGCCACCGTTCAGGCTCACCTCACATCACTGGCGACAAAGTTCTCGAAGAAGGGATCGGAAAGTTCGTCCACAGATATGAGAATTGTCTGAATTTTCACAGCGATTTTGACGAAAAGTAACCATATTTGTAGATGACTTTTGGTAATACATTCATTTTGTTCTTTATTTTTGTCTTTTTTTATGGTCCATCGGAAGTTGAAAGGGAAAAAAACTATTGTCGTATAATATCTTAATACTACAGTTTGCTTTATTTAACCGTTTGAGTGCTATGGAGCGCGATAGCGCCACAATGTATCTGCGAATCAAACAAATTTTGTTTCAACCCAGAAATTGTATTCAATAATTGAAATCATTTAATTTTTATTCAACAGTTGAAGTATTTATAGCGATCTAGTGAGTTACATTTTATAAGATAAAATTTCTCTGTTGAAACACAATTGTTTGTTCCGCGGATTATTATAGGCCAAATTTCCAGCATTAAAACGGTTAAACACGGAATGTTTGTCAATAAATGAAGCAAAAATTACTATTTGAAAAATCTAATCTGTATTTTTAATAAAAAACGCGGTAAATTGTTAACACAAATTAGCATTTGTGTTAACAAATAGAATTTGATGTTACTAGTATATGGCATATATTCCGGTCAAATGGTCAGCCTTACGCGTTTAGTTCCGCAAGTATGCTTGGTACTCATTTCATCGAGCCCGCTCTGATGAATGTTATAGTGAACCATGCCCAAATCTGGAGCCTAACTACGAGACTGTTATTTGGTAGGGTAGTGCGCTAGAGTACCGGATGTTCACACCCATGTACCACAAGATATTTAATAATAACAGCTGTTTTAAATAAAAAATATAAAAATAGATAAAATTATACGAAATATAGACTGTTATTTAATCGCCACATATAGCACAATTTTAAGAGTGTTTCATTTGATGCAGTTATGTATAAATCCAGAATTTAAAATGAATGAAAGAAAAATTAATATATTCTATTTGAGTTACTTAAATGAAATTTCTGATCCTCCGTAAAATACTGGAATGTGATTCAGCGAAATCCAAATAATTTAAATATTTTTGCCTTTAAGAACTGACGATTTCTTTTAAAGTTTTCATAATAAGGAAAATTTACAAATATCAACAGAATTTTGCATGTGTGTAGAAACTTATTTTGACCAAGAAAAATATCCCAAAATGAAATACAGTTGAAGCACTTTATAACGAACTACGATATAACGAAAAGAACGATATAACGAAATGCTCATAACCATTTAGTTGGTCTGTATGTTAAAGAATACTGAATTCGAAACGATATAACGAAATATTTATAACGAAAAGCACGATATAACGAAAATAATTCGAGCATGAAAATTGATAAAAAGAACGATATAGCGAATTTTTTACTTTTTTTTACTTAAAAAATGGCTGGGAAATAGAATTTTATTTTTTAAATACCAGCTATTTTTTTTATGAGATAACCTTCAATCTTTTTGTCTACGACCAGTCACATATTTTCAATACTTCCAAGAGAGATTTGGGGGAGGGGCAGTATTTTAAGACAGCTTAGCTGAACTGGAATTATGTTATTTTTTATTTGATGACTGATTTCATTGACATTTGCTTTTCGTGTAAATGCATCGCGTGCTAATTTTGAAAACTTTTTGTAAACTGACCATGTCTGTCAAAAAAAAAAGTTCGAGTTTAGAAGAGAAAGTTGAAATTATAAAATGCGTCAAAAATGATGTTAAAATAAGCGATGTAGCGAAAAAATTTGAGATTCTAAGTAGCACTCTAAACAATTGAAAAATTGAGAAAAAATTATTAAAATATTCAAAAAGAGTGAAGTTTCCTCATCGTTTAAACGTATATGCACAGCGAAATATGAAGATTTGGAGGACGTATTCTTTTCATGGTTTAAAGATGCAAGATCGAAATACTTCAATATTAGTAGAAGTATTTTGCAATAAAAACATATGCGTTTGCCGAAACACTTGTATATAAAGACTTTCATGATGATTGGTAGAGTAAATTAAAAAAAAGATATGAAATTGTGTGTAAAAAATTATGTGGAGAAGCAGCCTCTGTTTCAAAAGAAACAATTGAAGAATGAAAGAACGAAAACTCAAACATTTATTAGAATTGCGGTTGAAAAGATATATTTAATATGGATGCCTGATAAAACTTTTACTAAAAAAAGAAACTTCTCACTGTGGGAAAAGGAGCAAAGACCGACTTTCATTAGCATTATGTTCTCTGAAAGGCGAAAAGCTCTTGTAATTGGAAAAGCAAAGAATCCACGGTGTATCCCTAAAAACGTAATAAAAACTTTGCCTGCAATGTACATGCGTAATTGAAAAGCTTGAATGATGAAATGCCTTTTTAAAGAATGAATTTTAGATTTTGACGAATAGAAGCAAAAAGCCAAAAGAAAAGTTCTGCTTATTTTTGACACTGTCTCAACGTCTCTTCGCATGTGAGCTCTATTCGTGTTTAATTTATAAAATTACTTCTTTTACCAGCTAACACTACATCAAAAGTGCAACCATGAGACCAAGGAGTTATTCATTTGTTTAAAGCTAAATACTGGAAGATGCTTGTGAAAAAATAATCGTGAATTCAGATACAAGAAATAAACAAAAGTAGATGAGCTGAAAGCAATTTATCTGATAAATAAAGCATGGTGCGATGTTCTGTTGTTAATTCTTTTTCAGATACAAGATTTTTTCCATCACCTTCAAACAATCATGAAACTGTTTCTTTACCTAAATTGGAAAATACAGATGAACTGATTTCATCATTTTAAATCTGCTTTCCGAGTTTAAATTAGATCAATATGTTAATGTTGATTCAAACATATAATGACAAATGAAGAATTCGACGGAAAGAACATCATAAAAAAGTACAGAAGATGAGGCGTGGGTTGGCAGTGTCAGTGAAAACATCCTTCTAGAAGCTGGTGAGAAGATTTTACCATCTGATGTACTTGAGTACTTACAGATAATTGCGTGTTACATGCACAATGAAAACTTGTTAACAAATGAAATTAACATGTATGTTGTCAAAATAGGGTGTACAATATTAGTCAACGTTATTAAGAAAAGAAATCAGAGCTTGTTAACTTCATTCTTCAAACCTATATAGGTATGTAAAACTGCCTTTGAAGAGAATTAAATCACGATATTTTTTTTTACATTAAATTTGCCCATTTTTTTATGTGTAGCAGAGTAAGATATATATACATACCGTTAAAATAATACAACATAACTCTAATTATCTGCAGTTCAGTCGTCCAGATCTATCATCACAAAATAAAAATTCTGTTTTATGAATTGTACGTATTTATTCGTAAAAATATGATTTCCTAGAAATTCCTTTTTAAATCAACGCCTTTCTTCTCTTTTCTGTTTGTAGTAAAAATGCTCCTTACTATGGAGACTTAATATAATATGAATACATTAGGCCTAGCTTTTTTTTTTTTTATTAAACAAAAGTTATTTTAAGACACATCTTTATGTAATAAAACATCCTTTTATATGATTGTCTCCATTATATAGAATTCTGCATACTCAGATTACGTTCAGACCATATTAATCAGGGTAATTGGCGTTCTTACTATATAACGAAATAATTCGTTATAAAGTTTTGACGAAAGCACGTTATAACAAGCAAATCTTTGGAGCACTTTCGATTTCGTTATAAGGTGCTTTGACTGTAGTGAGTTCTAAAAATAATCTCTCTATTTAGATAATTATCAGTATATTCTCTCTTTAGTTTTAACCCGTGGACTCCAGGCTTTGGGATTCCATAACTTCAACTACATATAACTTTGTTGGCAATTTAGTGATAATGAAATATAACACGTGATTCTTATACGAAATTTAATGAGAAGTCGAACTGTAATATATATTTTTATCAAATTTTCATTTTTTTAATTAAAAAGCAAATTAATGAAAGAATGTTTTTAAAAAAGATCGACAGTTTAAATTTTGGTAGGTGCGAATTCTCACCAATATGGAGATAAACGTTAAAAATAATTCCGTTTAGTTTATAATTTGATATTGTAATATAAATATAGTTATAATATTAAATAAAAAAAAATAGTGTATAATTATTATTATGGCATGTAAATAATAATAATATTAAATGTAAAAAGAATAATAGTAATCGTTAAGATGGAAGCTGTGAATATTTCAATGTGCTTATTTAATCTGGTTAAACCTACAGTGCATAGCGTAGCCAATTGGCAACACTTTCTATTTAACTTTTAATAAATAAATCAAGTTCTTTGCAACCACTATATTTATATAGGATTATTAATGCTGTAAAAATAACATAAATATGCTACTAAGTAAATTTAAAAATCTATCGTAACATTTCTGGTGTCGATTTCTTAATATGAGTATAAAACAAGAACGAAAAATCATGTGTCAAGCATAGATTATGTAACACTTTCCAACGCTTTCAAAATAATTTTACAAATCATACCGTTTAATAAGCTAAAAGATAACATCTAAGTAAACAATTTGGAAAACGCATAACATATTTAAAAACATAATTTCAGGAATTTCCAACATATACAATATTCGGAAAAATATCCGAATACTTTTATTCAGCCCTGTATAGGATCTATAGATTTGTATATATACTACATAGGATGCTAAATTTCAGTTCAGTTAGGAAACGCGTAGCACAGTTTAAAATTCTCCTTCTGGAGTTTCTGTCAATAAACGGAAATGTGTTCGCGAACTTTTGTGCTGCCCTGTATAGGATCTACAGAATTTATACACACCACATAATAGACAAAAAGCGAGTTAAAATTAACATCGCGTTCAGTAACTTAAAACGCACTTCCAGGAATTATTGTTAACAGACAGTGGAGAATTCTTTTGTGTGTCCCTGTAAATGAACGATGACTGCTATACACATACTATTCTGTAGTAAGCCTCTTGTATTGCACCTTAGTGATATATATAAATTTCAATGCGTTTAAAATAGTGAAACATTATTTAAATAAATCGCAGACGATTTTTGTCCATAGACGTAATGTAACGGAATTATTTTGACTGTCCCTGTAAAGTAACTATAAGTGCTATGCACACCCTATTCCATATTAAGCTTCTTCTAATGCACCTTAGTGATATATATAAATTTCAATGCGTTTAAAATAGGGAAACATTATTTAAATAAACCGCAAATGATTTTTCCCCATAGAGCGCAATGCAACGGAATTCTTTTGAGTGTCCCTGTAAAAAAAGTATAAGTGCTACACACTTCCGTTGAAATAGGGAACGTGCTATAGATAACGACAACAACATATAAAAATTGCAGAGCAATCCGAGCATATTTACGGGAGTCAGAGCACGGACAGACGGCAAGACGGCCAGACGGCCAGACAAACCGAAGTCATAAACACTTTTCAACTAGGTTGGAAAGTGTTAAAAACTCAATTCTAAAAGACAAATTCATGCACTGTAGGGTTAACTTCAGTACTCTATTGAAATTTTACTCAATCTTGATTAAAAACACTTCCCACCAGAATTTTTATTTTAAACTATTTAACATATATATTCTCTGATTAAATTATTTCTTGATGGAAAATTTAAGACTATATACTGGCTAAATTCTTATCCTTCTGTGATGAATACGTTACAACTTTCTCGAAAAAGATGGTTATCTGCAATCACAAGCTGATCAAATGGAGGTAATAAATGTTTAACTAGAGGTTTTTCAATTTCTTGGGGAGCCATATTTATAATGCTATGATTTATGAAGTTTCCGCTTATTTTGCATTTTTATGTTTTACTAAACTCAAAGTAACTCCTCAAACTTTACTTACTAGGAAAAATATATATGAGGAACTTAAATTCACCTAGATGAATAATGGACTTAAACCTAAAAATAGCGTTGAAAACTGTACAATTCCCCTGAAAAATAAATTTCAAAATCTTGGTAGTGACGACAATCTTGACAAAAATACCCTAATAGACCAAACTTTTCCTCCTAACACCGTGGACTAAAATTCTGTTAACTCTAAACCCCGTAGTAATCCATTTTATATTGAAGTACAAGAAAATGGGACTGACCTTGCAAAATGTATTAGTGAGATTAACAAAATCAAACTCATTAATTACTCTTAAAGGTGAACGCCTCATGGTTTTGTGCAAAACTGACAGATGTTAGGGAAATTCAAAGGCTTATTGATGAAAACTCTAAGAAATATACCTTTCCCTCGAAAGACCGAAGACGTAAAAAACAATGGCGTAGCCAGGGGGGGGGGGCAGCATCCAAATGTTCTGGATACCACTAATTTTTAAAGTTTTTTTTTTTTACTTTACGTAATCGGAGAACTGTCTATAATGTTCAATGCGAAGAAAATTTTAAAATATTACTGGTATCCATAGCATTTGGACCCCATCCCTGGCTACGCCACTGCTAGAAAAATATGTATTAATCCTTTAACGGATAAAGTATTTCAATTGCTAAAATGTTGACGTAAATGACTGACACCGGAAATTATGAACAAATTTATTTGTATATATATATATATATATAATAAATAAAAAACATTTCTTTTAAAATTCTGCTGTCATTGTTGAATTTCGTAATTAAAGTTTTGTGCCTTCATAGGGAAACCAATGTCCGTTAAAGGGTTAAGGGTCTTCCTTGTTATACTGATAATAAAACTATCCTCAATGGTCTGAGAGAGTATGGTTTCACTTTAATCAGAGCTACCATGCTCAAAAATCGCAAAACTGGAAACCCAATGCCAATATACATGGTGATTATCCTCCCGCTTTGCAACTTCAATGAAATCTATCAAATTAAGGAAATTGATTATATTTGTGTCAATATTACAGCCTTTAATGATAAACAAAAAGTTAAACAGCGCTATCTTTGCCTGGCTTTGGCCACGCTTCCGAAGTAGGCAATTTTACGCTGAAATTCTTAAAATGTGCCGATAAACATCTAACTCCAGAGTGTCCACATAAGGGCAGAATTACACCTAACTGTGCCAATTTCGGTCAAACAGATCACCATGCTAACTACCGTGGCTGTACTAAAAACCCCTATCGTGTTAGCGGTAAATCTACTTTAATTCTACTAAAACAAACAACGATATTATTAAAGAAACCCAAATGTTGGCTGATATTCTTAAAGAATTTTATTTATACTAAAAAGAAAACCAATGCTGAAACGGCAACTAATTCTCTAGATCTTAGCACTGAAGGAAGAGCTTCTCCTGTGGAGAACTCTGTTTTCTCATCTACTAATGATAACACTAAAATTATTCCAAATTCTAATTCTAACTCTCATGAAATACCATCTAGTTATACTAATGGAATTCAAGAATTTTTCCAAATTTTTAAGGATTTAAAAGAAATTTTCCAAATCTCTAAATTTCCTAAATGTATAAAAAATATTTCTACACAGACAAAAACGTTTAAGAATACCATGGAAAAAATTATTGTTATCATCAATGAATTCGACTTTTTGCAACGAAATTAACCTCCCCAATATTGACTAATGTCATCATTGCAGAGTTACCAGACTGCGCAGTCTTCAACCTCACATTACTTTTTCACCCTTTTATATTTCTTTTTAATTTTTTGTGTGCTGAGTTTTCCACTCTCCTAACTTAAACTCTCTTTTTTGTTCTGTCTTTTTATTAATTATTATTAAAAAAAAAAAAAAAAACTCTTTATATATTTTTCTGAACTGCTTTTATAGTAATGTATTTCTTAAACTAATTTATGGTCTTTGAAGAGAGCACTTTTTTATGAGATGGGTATGGGTTCGTCCCTCGGTAGGTTTTCGTCTGTCATATGGATCAATGTATTTTTTTAAATTGTTACACTTTCTTTTGCCTTTCTGCATTTTGATTCTACTTTAAACTTTGTTGTATTTTTTAAGTAATTTTTACAACATTTATACTTTTTCATACGGCTCCCCATTTGCCTTGAAAATCAATAACCTTTAGACTGGATATTAAGTTGCTTCGCAACTAGGTGTTGCATGAAGTTCACAACCTTGTTCCTCCTGCGACATTTCCTTACAACTGGGAATTCTGTTGAAACATTCAACTGTTTATTGTTTACTGTTCTGCGGCATTAATTTACCTTAATTTATTTTAAAAATAGAATCGAATGAAATAAATTCCTCAAATGGGTTGATTAGACCCATTCAGATTACAGAAAAAAATATTAAAACACTTTTTTTCTAAAAAAAAAAAAAAGAAAAAAAAATGTAAATAGGTACGAGACCCCTAAATCTATATTTTGTAATAATAATTCTATATTGTCCCTATTTTATTCTATATTTTTGTATGTATTCCATATTACCCTTAATTCATCTATTTTTTCTTTCTTAATTTCTTGAGAACATATATCTTTGGACCATAACTTCTTTTCTCTTGCATCTACCATTTTCAATATTCACAGAACACTAGTTTTCTGAAAACTCATACAGAAATAATTTTGTAGTCCTCTGAGATGCCTTTGATCTATCATAGTTTCTGCAAGTTCATAATAAAGAAATGTATAATTTGAGAATAACAAAAATGACAAAAAAAAAAAAAAAAAAAAAAAAAAAAAAACAGATCGAATGTGGAAAAAGCATTTGACTGCATAGAAGATGCGCAGAATCGTTAGAATTTTATATTTTCTCTTCCTTTGCAATCTACATGCGAAATAGCGTTTTTAATATTTTATAAACCTACGCTGCGTATTTCTTTTTTTTAAATTTCTCTTTTCTTTTTCTGCTGCAGTAACATCATATTTGCAGAAACTTCAGTTAGCGTAGCAATTTTAGAAACATGCTTTACATGCTTACTTCCTTATACTAACTTAAAGTTTTTTATTACTATTACTTTTTGGTATATATATTTATACATATATATATTTAATTTTAGAAGTCATACGATGTAAAAATAGAAACTATATACCAGGAAAGCATTGGTAAAGAAGCCATAAATCACACTTTTTCTATAAAGCACACTCTTACTGTTTATGTTAATTTCCTCAAAATATCTTAAAACTTCATTTTTATGTTATTTTTTAAAATAATTTTAGAAATGATGCGATAGAAAGATTGGAAATATGCACGAGGAAAGAACTGATAAAGAAACCATAAATCACAATCTTGCTATTTATGCTTATTTCCTTAAAATATTATTTTTAAGCTTCGATTTTGTGCTATTTTTTTAATAATTTTAGAAATTATACTATGGAAAAATAAGAAATATATGCGAAGAAAAAACAGATAACGAAACAATAAAGCACACACTTACTATAAACCGCACTCTTGCCATAAAGCACACTCATAATGTTTCATAAGCTTACTTCCGTAAAATGTCTTAAAGCTTGTTTTAGGTAGCTTTCAATACAAAAAAGTCCTTGCGGCCTGTACCGGGAGGAAAAGGTAGCTTTCCTATATCTTCGTTTTAAAATTTTAGCTAATGTTACACGAAAACAGCAAGCTAAAATGCAAAGAAACGTTTACAAAAGATTCGTTAATACTGAATTTGAATAAGAAATTCGCCAAATTATTGAGCAATAGACAAATTGGCTTCATTTATGAAGACTTATTTCGGTCGCCAAATTTGGCGATATTTCGCCAAATTTGGCATATTTCGCCTAATGTCGCCAATTTTGGGGAGAATTTGGCGCCAACGGATATGAATATATAGTTTTATGCGTATGATTGGGAAAATTATTACAACAATGAAAGAAAATAATTTGCGAGTAATCGCGTTAATGTGCTGTTTCGTTTCAAAATGTCAGCCACCCTAGAATTTCGAACTGCTCTATCTCAGCCATTTTTTAAGATAGAGGTAAACCAAAAAATGCTCTGGAATCCTTGTATCAAGGCCTAAAACGTAATTAAAAAATAAATTTGAATTTTTAAATTTTGTATATTTATTTTAGTTTTAAATTTTTAAATGGCCGCCATCTTGAAACAAAATGGCGGATCAAGCTGACCAACGAACTCGGTCGAGACATTAGTGACCTTAATACACACAATTAGTTTCATCAAAATCGATTTATAAATACGGGCGTTATCGTATGACATAGATCATATATATATATATATATATATATATATATATATATATATATATATATATATATAAGTATATATGTAGCATTTTGACGAGGTTGAGATATTACGATGAATAATATTCGATGAAAATATCGCAGTCCTTCAACGATATAGCAAGTTGCAGTCGATATTAGCGAGTATGGCGAAGTAGAAGGCAATGAAATGAGTCCACCAAAGTTTTCCAATAAATCCAGCCAATCTCCAGACAAATAATTTTATTAGAAGACGAACAACACAGAAACAATTCCCAAAGGTCTAAAACTTATAGCCCTCGGGCTAACGTTGCTTCACTTCATTGAATTAAGATGTTACTGGGCCAGTTGAATATTCTACGGACATAAAAACATCTGATACATAATTGTTTATGCTTCCGAAAACGTCAAAAATCTCTCGCTCCGACGGCTGCGAGCTGGTTTTGTTCTCTCCGCGGAGACATACACAGAATTACGTCACGAGCGCCCAAACCAATGAGTGATAAGCTAGCTCCAGCCCAGCGAATGAGGCGCTAAGGAGAAGCTAAGACAGTAAAGAATTCCGAATCTGGTCGCGGATAAATTTTGAAGTTAAAATCCCAAGCGCGCGAAAAAATCAGAGCAATAATAATAATAATAATAAAAAGAAAATGGCTTTTAAAAAACATTCGAAATGTGAACGTGTCTCAGAATTTTATAGATTGGGGAACTGATAAAAGCTACGAATGATCTTAAATTTTAGATTAAGATTTGGAATAAAATAATTATTAATATACGGATATTTACTTTTAAAAGGACTTTAAATAGGAATAGATATTATTAAGAATTAAGGAAATACTGACTATGACAGAAGTTAGATTAATTTTAAAATATTAATGCGAATAAAATGGAAGGATACGAAGGAAATAAATTTTTATATAACATTATCCCCCCCCCCCTAAAAATCCGAATGACGGGTAGATCCGATGATCTACAAGTTCATTAAGGCAAGCAAGAATTTGGATTACAAAATATTTATCTGGTATTCTAGTTAATGCCAAAAATTCTTTGATTTTATTAAAGTTAATTCAATAGTTATTTTTGTAAACGCGAACCTGTGTGAATTGTTTAAATACAGAAATACATACAATTATAATATAAATAAGTTAGTAACAAATAATTTTTTTTTCCACTCTTCAAACATAAATAGTGAAAAGGATGAAAATGTAGTAAACAAAGTATTTTTGTCTAAGCAGAGAAAAGTATAAATGTCTAATAGTCCTCTTAATCAGTAACAGTCTGAGTTATAGACCTCTCATTTCCAAAAAAAAGTTTCTTGGTATGGATATGAAGGCACAGATATGTCAAGTATTAGCCAGTAATACAGTTTACGGCAATACAGTGTATTGATTCTGTAGTAGGATAATTTCAGTTAATCATAAAGTTCAAAAACATAAGAAAGTTTCATCCCCACAAAGTTCAATAAACAATTAAAGTACTGGTTTGTGATGCTTGATAAGTTTTGTGCCTTGATAAGTAGGTATAGCTTGATAAGTGCACTTATTAAGCAAAGTCAAGTCCGTTAATAATGTTCCATCAATTAGATATGAGTATTAGATATTTTGCTAGTAAGATGTGACTTTTTATCATCAACTATACTATCTATCAGTGGTTCTTTTTTATCACAATTCTCAAGAATCTTCTCTTTTATAATCTTACCACATAATAAATAACAACAACAATTATAATAACAACATAATAATATCAACAATAACAAACAACTTCAAAATAATACTAAATCATTAATTCATCTATATATAATTTAATTCCTCATTCTTTTTCAATAACAGTGAGGAATGAAAATATACTTCATAAAAGAAAACAAAAATAATAAATAGTAAAATAAGAAATATCTGTGGAAAATTATCAACAATTCAGTAAGATAATGTGCTCATTCCGTTTTTAGTCAAACAAGAGAAACATAAGCTGTTCAATGAAAATAAGACCTTGAAGTGTATGGTGGATAATAAGTTTAATTATTACTATTAGTAGAGAGTTTTATTCTATTATTATAATTTAATTTAATCCAGTGAATTTTTATTCAGTTATTTTAATTTAATGTATTATTCTAATCTAATTTGCTATTCCAATTTACTTTATTGTTCTAATTCAATTCACTCCAATATAAAAACCTTTTAACTCAAATCAACTAATTTACGCCTGCATAAAAAGTTAACTCAAGCAAAAATATTGGCATAGCTCAGCGCAAGTTCATGGAATCCTAACGGGCTTTTTGTAGCATTTTGACGAGGTTGAGATATTACGATGAATAATATTCGATGAAAAGATGGCAGTCCTTCAACGATATAGCAAGTTGCAGTCGATATTAGCGAGTATGGCGAAGTAGAAGGCAATGAAATGAGTCCACCAAAGTTTTCCAATAAATCCAGCCAATCTCCAGACAAATAATTTTAATAGAAGACGAACAACACAGAAACAATTCCCAAAGGTCTAAAACTTATAGCCCTCGGTCTAACGTTGCTTCACTTCATTGAATTAAGATGTTACTGGGCCAGTTGAATATTCTACGGACATAAAAACATCTGATACATATTTGTTTATGCTTCCGAAAACGTCAAAAATCTCTCGCTCCGACGGCTGCGAGCTGGTTTTGTTCTCTCCGCGGAGACATACACAGAATTACGTCACGAGCGCCCAAACCAATGAGTGATAAGCTAGCTCCAGCCCAGCGAATTAGGCGCTAAGGAGAAGCTAAGACAGTAAAGAATTCCGAATCTGGTCGCGGATAAATTTTGAAGTTAAAATCCCAAGCGCGCGAAAAAATCAGAGCAATAATAATAATAATAATAATAATAAAATGGCTTTTAAAGAACATTCGAAATGTGAACGCGTCTCAGAATTTTATAGATTAGGGAACTGATAAAAGCTACGAATGATCTTAAATTTTAGATTAAGATTTGGAATAAAATAATTATTAATATACGGATATTTACTTTTAAAAGGACTTTAAATAGGAATAGATATTATTAAGAATTAAGGAAATACTGACTATGACAGAAGTTAGATTAATTTTAAAATATTAATGCGAATAAAATGGAAGGATACGAAGGAAATAAATTTTTATATAACATTATCCCCCCCCCCCTCTAAAAATCCGAATGACGGGTAGATCCGATGATCTACAAGTTCATTAAGGCAAGCAAGAATTTGGATTACAAAATATTTATCTGGTATTCTAGTTAATGCCAAAAATTCTTTGATTTTATTAAAGTTAATTCAATAGTTATTTTTGTAAACGCGAACCTGTGGGAATTGTTTAAATACAGAAATACATACAATTATAATATAAATATGTTTGTAACAAATAAATTTTTTTTCCACTCTTCAAACATAAATAGTGAAAAGGATGAAAATGTAGTAAACAAAGAATTTTTGTCTAAGCAGTGAAAAGTATAAATGTCTAATAGTCCTCTTAATCAGTAACAGTCTGAGTTATAGACCTCTCATTTCCAAAAAAAAGTTTCTTGGTATGGATATGAAGGCACAGATATGTCAAGTATTAGCCAGTAATACAGTTTACGGCAATACAGTGTATTGATTCTGTAGTAGGATAATTCCAGTTAATCATAAAGTTCAAAAACATAAGAAAGTTTCATCCCCACTAAGTTCAATAAACAATTAAAGTACTGGTTTGTGATGCTTGATAAGTTTTGTGCCTTGATAAGTAGGTATAGCTTGATAAGTGCACTTATTAAGTAAAGTCAAGTCCGTTAATAATGTTCCATCAATTAGATATGAGTATTAGATATTTTGCTAGTAAGATGTGACTTTTTATCATCAACTAATATACTATCTATCAGTGGTTCTTTTTTATCACAATTCTCAAGAATCTTCTCTTTTATAATCTTACCACATAATAAATAACAACAACAATTATAATAACTACATAATAATATCAACAATAACAAACAACTTCAAAATAATACTAAATCATTAATTCATCTATATATAATTTAATTCCTCATTCTTTTTCAATATCAGTGAGGAATGAAAATATACTTAATAAAAGAAAACAAAAATAATAAATAGTAAAATAAGAAATATCTGTGGAAAATTATCAACAATTCAGTAAGATAATGTTCTCATTCCGTTTTTAGTCAAACAAGAGAAACATAAGCTGTTCAATGAAAATAAGACCTTGAAGTGTATGGTGGATAATAAGTTTAATTATTACTATTAGTAGAGAGTTTTATTCTATTATTATAATTTAATTTAATCCAGTGAATTTTTATTCAGTTATTTTAATTTAATGTATTATTCTAATCTAATTTGCTATTCCAATTTACTTTATTGTTCTAATTCAATTCACTCCAATATAAAAACCTTTTAACTCAAATCAACTAATTTACGCTTGCATAAAAAGTTAATTCAAGCAAAAATATTGGCATAGCTCAGCGCAAATTCATGGAATCCTAACGGGCTTTTTGTAGCATTTTGACGAGGTTGAGATATTACGATGAATAATATTCGATGAAAAGATGGCAGTCCTTCAACGATATAGCAAGTTGCAGTCGATATTAGCGAGTATGGCGAAGTAGAAGGCAATGAAATGAGTCCACCAAAGTTTTCCAATAAATCCAGCCAATCTCCAGACAAATAATTTTATTAGAAGACGAACAACACAGAAACATTTCCCAAAGGTCTAAAACTTATAGCCCTCGGGCTAACGTTGCTTTACTTCATTGAATTAAGATGTTACTGGGCCAGTTGAATATTCTACGGACATAAAAGCATCCGATACATATTTGTTTATGCTTCCGAAAACGTCAAAAATCTCTCGCTCCGACGGCTGCGAGCTGGTTTTGTTCTCTCTGCGGAGACATACACAGAATTACGTCACGAGCGTCCAAACCAATGAGTGATAAGCTAGCTCCAGCCCAGCGAATGAGGCGCTAAGGAGAAGCTAAGACAGTAAAGAATTCCGAATCTGGTCGCGGATAAATTTTGAAGTTAAAATCCCAAGCGCGCGAAAAAATCAGAGCAATAATAATAATAATAATAAAAAGAAAATGGCTTTTAAAAAACATTCGAAATGAGAACGCGTCTCAGAATTTTATAGATTGGGGAACTGATAAAAGCTGCGAATGATCTTAAATTTTAAATTAGGATTTGGAATAAAATAATTATTAATATACGGATATTTACTTTTAAAAGGACTTTAAATAGGAATAGATATTATTAAGAATTAAGGAAATACTGACTATGACAGAAGTTAGATTAATTTTAAAATATTAATGCGAATAAAATGGAAGGATACGAAGGAAATAAATTTATATATATATATATATATATATGGATATATATATATATATATATATAAATCAACATTTGAACGGAGGGTGGTTTTGGGGTCTGGGGGTCATGATCGGTGAAAATATATCGAATATTTCCAAAACTGCTTTCCTCCGAACGGCTGCATTAGGTTGCTTTATACTTTTTTGCATTGAAAGCTACCTAAAACTAGATACAATCAATACATTGTAGTTTATAGAAAACGGTGGAATGCGTGAAAGTTATATATTGTGCAAAAATTAATCACCGGGCGTTTTTTTAAATGTAACTTTGTGCAGAAGTACTTCAAATCGATACAACGTATACTATAAGATCCCCATGATGTAAGAATATGAAAAAGTGAATTGAACTTCCAAAAAAATGAAACCACAGGTCACGAAAGAAACTTATTGATAATCTAGCTTCAAGCTGACTGGCCAAAAGACAGAAGTAACTGCAGGCTGGAAAAAACTTCGGTCTTCAGTATGGAATATCGTGACCCCCTGAGTGCACGGCATGATTTGCATCGTACATGCGTGCTGAGTACAAGCTTGTCAATGACCTGTTGAGGGATCGTGACCCATTCACCTTCTGACGCGAACCTCTGTTCCGCAATCGTTGCTGATGGCTGGTTACGTGCTGCCAAACATCTACCAAGAGTATTCGATTGGAGTTAGCCTAAGAAATATGGCGAGTCAAAATAGTGCTGAATATCTTCACTCTCCAGCAGCCCTGCGACAGCCACTCTACGATGAATTTTAGCGTTGTCGTGCATGAAGAGGAACTGGGTTATAGCATCCACCCCATATCACCCCATAACACTCTAAAAAGACGAACATGAAGTACGAAAACTTTGGTACAATAACGGCCACCATTAACTGAACCTCCTTCGAAGATGTGGATGTCAATGCAGAAATCAAGCATGATACCTCTCAAAGCAATAACCCCGCCACTACCAAACAATTCCTTTTCAAAGATGCTGAATGGGTAATTTCGTGTTCCCCACTCTATCCATATGTGTGTACGTCCAAAATCGCTAGACAGCTTTCATTTGTAACGATCACTTGACCTCATTACTGATCTGTGGAGTTCTTGTATTCTGGGCACTGCAGAAAACGACGTTTCTGATGAGCTCGCGTTAACGGCATTTACCGTACGTCATGCAAATAAATCACCTTTGTGCAATTTACTGACCATGGTAAAATTGCAGAACAGCGCGTCAAGTTTACCGTTGCATGTGTTTTGCGATTTCTCCTGATGTCTGCCGTCTGTCCCTTCTTACCTGTAAGACAATATGCCGGTCGTGTGCTACCGTGTTAGCGCCTGAAAAACCACAACTAAATCCTCGGACATATATTCCTGTCGCTTGAAATGCTTTCCAAGCTCGTGACACAATTCTATGAGCGAACCCGTACTCCTCTGCTACGCTAGTCACACTTTGACCCTCTTCTAATTTCCCAATGATTCTACCTCGCGGTAAAATCATCCAGATATCGTCTACACGATTGCTTGTTAGACACGTCACATTGAGGCAGAAACGCAACGTCTTTCTAACCGATCTACACCATGCAATAGCTTTTGCAGGAATACTGAGCATTTAATTCGAGCGTACTTTATACCCTTCTAAAACTCTCACAGTATGTCATACTGCATGTATTCACATACTTCACTCTAATCGATCTCATGATTGGTCTTTCGGGTCGTTCTGCCTTTTTCTTCCGGAATTATGCTAATTTCTTCATTTCGGCCTTAATTTATGCACACCAGTGTATTACATTGTGTTACGCTAAGTACCTGAATGAAGATCACTTCATAAAAGCTTGAACAACTATTTAAAGACAATTGAATTAAAAAATATTAAAAGGCTCCAAATTTAGTATTATTTCGTAAAGTATCGCCAAAGCATAGCGGAAATTTGGTACAAGAACATGTAAAGCATACATGCCACATCTCTTAATTATTCCGAAGTCTAATCACAGACAAACATGTTTCAACCGGAAAGTTTATTTAGTCAAAAATATTTTAATTGAAATTTAATAAGGACCTTATCGAAAGAAGACATATATTTCTATATACACTTTCCTGTTATAAACATGTTTACCTTGGATCAGACTCCGGAATAATTAAGAGATGTTGGCATGTATGAGTAAAGTAAACACGTATAGCTGCAATTTCTAATATTTTTTCCCACCATTAAAACTTGATACGAAATTTTGACTTATTTAATTATCGAAATCTGCCATTAAAAGAGCCAAATATTTCTATTAAATTGTAGGGGTGACAAAAAGCGCAACAATGGGCAGCTTTGGTAGATTTATAAGATCACTTAAAGCAGCGAAAATTAAACTTTCAGAACCGGTTATGAAAGTGAAAGTGTCCCGAGAAAAAAATCTGCAACCAAAATCGAAACAATAAAAAAGTATCAGTAAATAAAAAAGCACCAGGCCATCGCCTATCAAAAAAAAAATGTTCCACTGGTTTAACCTTAGCTTGCGAGTGTTTTTGCGTTACTAGCATCAACTCTTAAATGGAAAAGTTCATAGTCCTGTCGGGAGGAATAAAGTGCATTTATACCTCTTAAGCATGTGTAAAATATGATTATTTTCCAGTCCGTTGAAGTTCCATTTTAGGAGATTTTACTATATACTTACGTAAATGTACAATAAAAAAATATTTCCATTTTCTTCTCATCTTTCCATTTTCTTCCATTCTTATTTTCTGTTTTAATTTCACGACGTCATCGTGTAAAGATGCACCGCCCCCTGAATACTTTGTCTATCCGCTGGCACAAAAGTGGCGGTTGTCGTAGGTGAATTTTTTCCAGCGTTTGTACGGTCCCTTTACTTTGAACACCAGTATTTTCTTAAAGTATTCTTTGCCTTTATTTCAATGTAAAAAAGGGAAAATAATACGTTTAGAAATTATTGATATTAAAGCTCAAGGGACCGTACAAACTGTGAAAAAAATTATGTGTACTACAGTCGCTATTTTTCTATCAGTGCGTGTGCCTAATATTCAGACGGCTGTGAGTGATGTACAATAATAGCGTCAGCGTTACTATAATGGAGACATAGCCTGAAAATCATTTTATATCTCCGAAAATCGTTTAATTTATTTTGCATAAATTTATTAAAAAATTCATCATAGGATATTAAAACATTTTATTTCAAATATTATTATGTTCATTTTTATAGTAAAAATGGCATTTTCGTAAAAAAAAAAAAAAAAAAAAAACTACAATGTTTTTACCGTTTTTCTAATTTAAATGAACCAATGTTTATTTCCTTTCATAAATTTATCTTATCGAAAGATATTTATTTTTATAAAAAACATTATTATATTCGTTTTTATATCGAAATACATTATTTTTATAAAAAGATTATTATATTTGTTTTTATAGAGAAACTATTTTTCCGCAACCCATTTAAAGCATGCTCTATCTCCAAAGGTAATTTACAATCTCTTTAAACTCTCTGAAGATTATTATTTGGTAATAGCGATCACCTCTTTTGCTACCACTTTTTCTAAGCAAAATCTTTTGTCATAGACTTCTATTACAACAATGTTAGAAATCATACGATGGAAAGTGATTAAGTAAGTTACAAAAGATGATTATATAATAACTTACAGTGATAATCACTTCAAAACTATTTTTCTATCTCAACATATTCTCCATGAATATTAATGCACCTATCATTTTATCAGTTCCCCAATATCAGCGGTATAAAGATCTTTGGGTTGCTGTCTCAGCCCCATTAGAACTTCATGCTGAACATCATCATCATCTGCAAATGTCATCTTGCCTCCAAGCTGTTTTTCAATGAACTAAACAGATGAAACTCGTTTCGGACTAATTCGAGATGGAAGGTGGATGCTGAAGAAGTTGCCAACCACATTTTTGAATTGTCCTTTGTGTTAGGACTGGCAATATAGACGTATCATAAAGTCCATCGTTATTTTAAAACTAGCCGCCACTGACGACCAGTTTGGTCTCCCTTAAATGTATGTTAAACATTGCAACACGTTACATTTATTCATAATTTAATTTTCCCTTAATCCTTCGCCAAATCGGAAGATTCTAATAGACAAATCATGAACTTTTGCGATCATGGTAGCATTTCGCATATTTTTTGGGCACAAATGTCACATACTCACGTTGGCGCGATCCCCCCCCCCTCCCCCTCCAATTTGGCGAAAACTTTGTTATGGAAATTGTTGTTTATTTACTTTTATTTTTTATTTTAATTCTATAAATTATTTTTGATATGTATATCAATATTTATTTACAACAAACTATCATTTATTTATTTTTATTCTTTTTTTTAATTATGAGTATTTTTGTTAGCCGGGAGCAGATGATAATTCGCCAAATATCGTTCCCATCACCGTCATTCATACTACAATTAATTTAATTTTAAATTATAAACCTGTCACTCATTTCATTTAAAATACTTAACTTTAATCTAAAATGCTTATATTACATAAATTTAAAATACTTCGCACTTTTCATTTAAAAGAGAAAATAAATAAATAAATAAGAAATAATATCATAAATCAAAACATTTGATTTCAAAATCAAAGTATCATTTCTAATTTGTACACGCGATAAATAAAAGCTGTATTAGCGATTTTAAAAATGCTAAAAATCTGATTCATTAAATATTATTACATGAGTTCAATTTACGTCAAGAAAAGGTCCGAAAGTTGAGTTGTATAGCACATAATTATGGTAAACTTTGATTGTCTCACTGGTGCGAATTATTTTTTTGACGCGAGGCAGCGGTCCAAAAATTCATTCGCGGAGAACTTGCTTTGCGAATGATTACCTCCATGATTTAATATTTTAAATGTTCACGACGAATCAATCTTTTTTTTGTTTACTTTTATGAATAGAGAATTTGAACTGCGAATCTTTCGACTGAAGTTATTGCAGAATATATACATAATTGAACGCAAGTCATCTCTCAAATATTAATTTATTTTGAACGATCTTTCTTAAAATGTAACTTTTATGCAGTTTATTCGAAAAAATAATTTTGAATAAAAATGGCCGCTTGGCATATGAAAAAGCGATGCGGCATCCCGGAACTGTTGAGGACAGTCCATGACTTACAGTTTTATTATAGAGACTAGCCGCCACTGGCGACCAGTTTGGTCTCCCTTAAATGTATGTTAAACATTGCAACACGTTACATTTATTCATAATTTAATTTTCCCTTAATCCTTCGCCAAATCGGAAGATTCTAATAGACAAATCATGAACTTTTGCGATCATGGTAGCATTTCGCATATTTTTTGGGCACAAATGTCACATACGCACGTTGGCGCGATTCCCCCCCCCCCCTCCCCCGCCAATTTGGCGAAAACTTTGTTATGGAAATTGTTGTTTATTTACTTTTATTTTTTATTTTAATACTATAAATTATTTTTGATATGTATATCAATATTTATTTACAACAAACTATCATTTATTTATTTTTATTCTTTTTTTTAATTATGAGTATTTTTGTTAGCCGGAAGCAGATGATAATTCGCCAAATATCGTTCCCATCACCGTCATTCATACTACAATTAATTTAATTTTAAATTATAAACCTGTCACTCATTTCATTTAAAATACTTAACTTTAATCTAAAATGCTTATATTACATAAATTTAAAATACTTCACACTTTTCATTTAAAAGAGAAAATAAATAAATAAATAAGAAATAATATCATAAATCAAAACATTTGATTTCAAAATCAAAGTATCATTTCTAATTTGTACACGCGATAAATAAAAGCTGTATTAGCGATTTTAAAAATGCTAAAAATCTGATTCATTAAATATTAAAAAAAAAGTAACTTGCAAAGCAAATTAAAAAAAATAAATTTATTTACAAAATTTTAAGCCCGAGAAGGGACAGATATTAAAATTATTTTATTTAGTTAATGCTACAATAATGTTGCATTTTTATATTAAATCTTGTTCCGTCTATTTAATCTTAAAATCTTAAATTCAAATTTGAAACATGATATTAAAGCAACTTTAAAACATTTCATTTAGTTGAAATAAAATCTAAATAAATCTTCAACTTTTTTTTCAGTTTTACATGCATTATGCAAAATTTGTATTGTAGCAAATTCTAACAGACAAGAAACATGAGAAGTTCAAATAATTAAAAAAGTTGAAGATTTATTTAGATTCCATTTCAACTAAATGTAATGTTTTAAAGTTGCTTTAATATCATGTTTCAAATTTAAATTTAATATTTTAAGATTAAATAGACGGAACAAGATTTAATATAAAAATGCAACATTATTGTAGCATTAACTAAATAAAATAATTTTAATATCTGTCCCTTCTCGGGCTTAAAATTTTGTAAATAAATTTATTTTTTTTAATTTGCTTTGCAAGTTACTTTTTTTTTAATATCTCAAGTTTTTTAATAACAAATTAATATGAAGCAGATAAGATTCACACAAGGCAAGTATGTAAAAGACTGCACAGATCAAAATCAATATTGGTAGTATGAAATATACAGTTCAAACATTGATTATTCTATAAACAATTCAAATAATAAAAGTAATTTTTAACAAAAAAAATATATATAACGGACTTCAACGGATTGTTTCTCATCTTCATAATGATAATAATAAACGAATCATGTTCATTTTTGCAAATAATTTTATTCCACTGTGCAAAATACGTTTGCAACCACTTTGGAAAGAGACACTAGTAAGTGGTGTGTGAAAGCTATCGATAAAATCTTGTGTTGTTTTATCACATACTAAGAAGTATAAATATAATAACGAGTATATATATGAGCAGAATGTTCTTGAATATAATTGTAAACAGTGAATGTGTCAAGAGTTTTTGTTATATAATACAAATAATAAGAAAACAAGCTGTCTTCGCCCGCTAGCGGACCCCTAATTTACATCGGTGCCTCGAATCTTGTAAAACCTTGAACCGAACAAACCTCCGACCCGAGTCCCCTCTGCCTTTGGCACCGGATAATCCCTTAGTTTGCACATTGAATACTATAAACCTCTAACACAACGAACCTCCGACCTGGGTCCCACTGCCTTCGGCACCGTATACCGGTCGTGCTACACACGCACCGGATGATCCCTTAATTTGCACATCAAATAGTATAAACCTCTAACTGAACGAACCTCCGGCTCGGGTCCCCGCTGGTTTGGACGGACAATTTTAAAAACGTGTGAATTGTACTTCTTGCAATGCTGAAGGCAGGAATTCCCGTTGGTGCTAGTACTGCAGTAGCATCATTATTGTGATTATTCATTAAACGAACTTTCTGACTGAGTAATTAAATTAGAAAGATTTTTCCTGTATCAGCAACTCCGCTTACAATCAGATTTATGGGTGGAATAGACGGGTCTTTCTTTTGTTCTTCTACGTGCTTTATAATTGATTCAAATATTTTCCTTTGGTCAGCATTCATTTTTCTTGTTCAATTTATCTTCATTAATAACAATTTCTTGGGAGAGTTTTAAAGTTATCAAAATCTGCGGCTATCATATCAACGTCTTCATTTGGTTCTTCAATATTTTCAAGCTGGTCGTGCAAATCACTTTCTTGTTGCAACTTTTCAGCCAAGTTGATTGCAGCTTGTAGTCGTTGTTTTGTTTATCGACATTTTTCCATCTCTGGAAAATGTTTCACATTGTGCTCAAAGGATTCACGGTAGAGTTTAAATTCTCCCAATAGGTCTTATTCGTTTCGCAAAGGCTTGAATAATATCAGCAATGAATGATAGTACAACTCAATTCCAGCGTCCGTTTTCGGGTTATGATTGGGCGTTTTCAAAACAACTGGTTTCAAACGTTTTCTGAACCAACTGAGGTTTTCTTTTAATTCGTAATATTCTACAGACTTTTGGTCTACAGTCGTTTGTATTAGTACCTAGTGGCAAATTTGTATAAACACATGTTTTCGAATTTGTCATGTCGATTCGGGTAATAATCATCAATCAAATTCCGACAGAAAATCTCAGTAGATCGTTCATCCTCTTTTGCCGATAAAATCAAATCATGGTGACTTTCAGTTTTATTCGTCGATCTTTTTTCATGCTGGTATTTAAGTATTGCACAGCATACCATGAATAGAAGCATTTATGGCCAAGAATTTAGTTTACGGCTTCGTAACTTCCAGTTTCTCGACTAATCAAGTTTTATCTCACAAAAGCGCTTAATCTGGCACCGAGACTTTTGTTTTCGTCAATGGTATTCCAAATATCTTCCTTACGATTTTTTCCGGTTGGTTATATAACGCGTAATGTAATGATTTAACAACAAACTGGATGTCAGTGTTGGCGGCTCACATAAAGAAAAACGCGGGATTATAATCATTGATCCAAGTTTGTTTTTCTGATCGTTTCAAACCATATAACTTTGTAACATGGTGTCCACCTTTTCGAGATAAAATGCAGTCTTTAACTGAATTTAAAGTTCAATGTTTCACCAAACCATACTTGAAAATTATGCGTAATAATATGCAGCCTGATTATGGCACATTATTGATGACCTTTTAGATGATAATAATGATAGATTTTCTAATATTCCGTAATCGAGTCTACAGCCAATGTTTCAATATTAGCAAGAAAAAAACAAACAAAAAAAAAATTAGGTACTTTTTGGCTAGCCGGGAGCCAGTGAAATATATACATATATATATATATATATATATATATATATATATATATATATATATGTGTGTGTGTGTGTGTGTGTGTATACTTCACTGGCCCCTGGTTAACCGAAAAGTACCAAAAATATTATAGCAACAATATGGATGCAGTGTAAATGTGGATATGATTGAAGGTTTTTCACAAGATCGCAACAACCACATCAAACATTTATCGCCAATAAGAGCCCACTAAATCTACCCGCACAGGATTTTTCCCTTTATTGTATAACAATTATTTTTTTTTCTTATTTTAAGTATATATTTATGTTTTAATTTTAATAAAATAGTCCTTAAAAGTCTGTAATTTTCAAATGTTATATTTTTTAAATGCTCACTTTCGTTTCAACATTGTTTTTTTTCAAGTGTTTTGATTCGCGGGAATTTCATTTTGCGCCAACTATTACGCTTGGCGACAATGGTTTTTGTATAACGGAAATGTACCGAAAAAATGATTTACATTAAATAAATAACAAATCACAATATTAGGCACGGTTTGCATGACAACACGGTTTGTAGACAACATCTGCTCGGTCAGGGTTGAAATAATTGGCGCATTAGCAAACATTTTGGCATGGTGTTGGTATAACGGAAAAGTACCAAAATAAAAGATACAGCACAAGCTGTACAGGAACGACTTAATAACGACGACATTGAAAATTGGGTACTTCTCTATTATCCCGTCGCCCCCTTTTCATAACAAAAATCTATCGCCAACTCCAAGATTAAACGCCAAAAATGCAGTCCCATTTACTTGATGTCAGAAGCATTATACGTGTTTGTTATGTCATCGAGTGGTTTTTAATTCGACATTTGTGTGTATTCTTCATTATGTTTTATTGACTTATTAGTTATTTCATTAATTAAAATAACAATTGTGTCCGTAAAGTCTTATATTTTATTTATTTATTTATTTTGATATTCCAATGGTAACGTTCTCCCGTTTATTTGGCGTTACATTTTGGCGATACTTTTTTGTTATGAAAAGTGGTCGACGGGATAATAGAGAAGTATCAAAAATTGTTTGTCGCATGTTTTACGTGAATTAGATGAAATTATGAAACACAATTCTTTTACACAAGCAAATAAAATGCTTAGTGAGTTTGAACGTTAATAGCAGGAGCCTGTTAGGCGATACAATTTTCCAATATCTATATTTCCTCTTTGTCGATGAATAGTATATGAGTATTATTTCAAATTTAATGTGAAAACCACGATTTCTACCCACGATTACTGTCCTATAATCGACATTTACGCTAGTATGAAAATAAAAACAAATAAGCATGTTTGTCACGTGATTTATTTAATTTGAAAGAATTCTGTTACATACATTATAACCAAATATTTGAAAATGTCCGTTTATTTAGAGTATGATGTCGTGTTGTTCCATTTTTTATAACGTAAAAAAATCTAATTCAGTTTTATTTTGATCGTGGAAATCTTTCAATTGAAAAATTATTGCTGTGGTCAAATTATTATTATGGTTTTTGAATTGTTGGCAGCAATAAAGAAACATAGTTAAATTTTATAGGAAAAACATCCATTGATTATCAGTGAAAATTATGAAATTTTGAATTATTAAGAAAAATATTTGAATAACGTAAATAAAACATAGCTTATGTTACTTCCTGGATTATAATTCATCTATATGCAACGGCATTTAATCCATTTTGATCCTGACGTCAGCCAAAGAATTTCACTATTTCAAATTTCAAATTTTATTAGAATTAGCACACAGTTAAAATTTTGTGGCAACGCGTACAAAAAGTGGGAAAAACTCTAGTAAATTAACTCGTTCAATGGGATTTGCTGTGTTAAATTAACATTAAGATGTCACACTGGAAATAAATAAGTATTGCGCTACCGCGCAATACTTAATTATTACATGAGTTCAATTTACGTCAAGAAAAGGTCCGAAAGTTGAGTTGTATAGCACATAATTATGGTAAACTTTGATTGTCTCACTGGTGCGAATTATTTTTTTGACGCGAGGCAGCGGTCCAAAAATTCATTCGCGGAGAACTTGCTTTGCGAATGATTACCTCCATGATTTAATATTTTAAATGTTCACGACGAATCAATCTTTTTTTTGTTTACTTTTATGAATAGAGAATTTGAACTGCGAATCTTTCGACTGAAGTTATTGCAGAATATATACATAATTGAACGCAAGTCATCTCTCAAATATTAATTTATTTTGAACGATCTTTCTTAAAATGTAACTTTTATGCAGTTTATTCGAAAAAATAATTTTGAATAAAAATGGCCGCTTGGCATATGAAAAAGCGATGCGGCATCCCGGAACTGTTGAGGACAGTCACATGACTTACAGTTTTATTATAGAGATTGATTGAAGCATGCGTGACAATGCTACCTAGTCAATATGAAATGATTATCATAAAGCTGGATTATACCTCCACCTATTAACATTCTTGGAAAGTACTTGTTACTACTTTAATATCGTATCAATTTGTAATTTATTTAATGACTCTCCCTCGTACTATAAAGACATTTAATTTTAAAATGCTTGTAGCCATAGAACTAGTGTTAACAGCCGTCTTGCCAGTGGACTACTTTAAAAAAATTCAGATTGCTTGTTTGGCACCAATTTTACTTACCCATCATACGTAGTATAGAATAAATCTTGTAATCGTTTTTTTTTTTTTTTTTTTTTTTTTTTTTTTTGACGGATTTACACGTTTTACACACAGAAGATTCCGAAAAACATATTTTTAGAAAAAAGTTGACGTTCGTCTGTCTTTGTGTGTGTTTGTAAACGCTCTATCTCCCGAACAAATTGCAATATAGACTTGAAATTTGGTATGTACTTAGTACAGGGCACGAAATTTTCGCTCGACAGCTCGCCATTGGCGAACAAATATTTAAGGTTTGCGAGTAAGTTTTGGTTTTTTGAAATGTTGTGCTTCAAATCAAACTACATACGCTCAGAATATCGTGCCTCAATCTAGCGACACGCAGAAGTGTTTTAAAATCAAGCGACGGCATTTGTCTTTAAAAAGAAGAAAAAACGCGGCGTCACCCACTTCGATTTCTCTCCTACGGAGGAGCGAACTTCCCCCGCTTTCACACCGAGCAAGCGACAAAGCTGCTTTTTCGCTTCCAAGGCCGAATCTGATGGCTCTTCACTCCTGCGCGAAGTGAATCAGGTTTTGCCACGTGAGCTAAGTTGCTTGAAACACGGTAAAAATTATTCGCTTTCTCCCCAATTTTTAACATTTTAAAAAATTTTCATGAATGTAAAACATTCTGGATTTAACAGACAGCTGTTTCTACCAATGGCCAATTTAAATTCAGTTTGTCATAAATAGTTCATTTTCTGGGCAGGTGTGGTGGCCGACATTACTGTCTGAATGAATGTAAAATAGTGGCGAGCAAAAATTTTAGTCTGTCTAGTACCTTTTCAATTGAAGTTTCATGTCCTGACTTAGTATGTAATAATGAGAAGAAGCCAATTGAATTTCAGTAACCTCGATTATCCGGAACTATTTTTGTCGGCTCTCGAAATATTCGTTCTGATAAAAGGTATATAATTTTTTTTAATTGTTTATTTTAAGTAGTGAATATAAAAGACAATAAAGCGGTGTGCTTTGTCGGGTCTCATCCAACAAGCGACGGTAAATGATTAAAATCTTTAATACGATTTTCATTTTCTTTCTAACATACACGAACCAATATTTATTTCACGAGGTAAAATTTACCACTTATCATTGCAAGATCAGCTGTTAAGTGTTACTAAAAACCACATTCAAGTAGAAATTTTCGTTATTTAATTAAGGATATTTACATAAAAAATTGTTATCGAAATGAAATATTTAAAGTGTACTTAAAAAATATCACACTTCTGTCTTTAATCATGATATTAAAACACGTTCCCAGTTTTCTTACATAAATATTTGGATAACTAATGAAATTTAACATTTCCAAAACTTGATTGCTGAAAAGAAGTTTACGAAAGTTTTTAACAAAAGAAACGAATTCAGTAATATTTTCTTTGAATTTCTTATGTTGAATTATGTAATTTCTTAAACATAGTATAATAAATGAAAATCATTCAGATTATTACAAATAATTCTACCTGTTTTAATAATCTTTTGAAAACGAAGTGCGTCGGTATTAGCATAAATATTTAGTGGCGATAGAACACATCGGGACAAACACAAATATTCATGCAATACATGGTCGTAACGCAGGCGTTGAAGTGCAAGAGGGATAAAGACGTGTTTCCGTAAGAAATATTCAAACCTTTTATTATGTAATACTGTTAAGAAAGAGAAAATAAAGCAATAAATTTAATATAGCATTTCTTAGGTGTGTTTTAGGTACACGGCTCAAGGACTCTAACTAGGAATATTGAATCGAATCTTTACAGCAGAACATGACATATGCCTTATAAATTAAATATATGTGATTTGTTCCTTTCTGTGTTGAAAAACAAATTGTAGATACTCACCACAAAAATTATAAAGGAAAATATTAAATTAACTGAAAAAAAAACAGTATTATAAGTTAATCTAGATTCTAGATGTTTGACTAAAGCTGCCTAACTGTGTCTCTAAGCCTGTCAGAGAAGACAGATATCTATACTAATAAAAGAAAGTTTCGCTCTCTGTGTGTGTCTGTTGGCGATGGCGAGCAAAATCTAGCCCACCTAGAAGCCTGGAAATTTAGATTTAGGTAGTCTAAACCCTCTCCTGGTGCATCTGAACCTCAGATTTTTTATATTTTGAAAATTTGAGTAGTTATTAATTAAAAACTGATCAAAGATCGCAAATAAAAAATCTGTCTTCCGAAAACAGCTTGTGCATGCCCAGAATGCATTTATTCTTTCCTCCGTTAAAAGATGAAACAAAGCGTGGGTCATTCCATTTCTTTTTAAGTTTTTCTAAATTCGCCAAGGGCGAACGGCTAGAAATACGGAAAAACCGTCTACATATTCTGAAAGAACATACTTTTACTTCTCGAACGATCTGGTTGGTTTGAAAAATTTTTACATTTAACCCTTTAAAACAAAAATAATCTAAAAGCATCGAATTCATGTTTTTTATTTTCTCTTGTTTTCCGAACCTTGCATCCACCGGCATACAAAAGATACGGAAAAACGAAGGTGACCAAATTAAAGATCTGAGTTTGCCCTTTTCAAAGCCACTATTGGTTTTTAAAAATATGAAGATTGATCCATCGAAAAAGTATATTTTCTGTATACCGTTTTGTAATTTTTGCGATTTTGTCAAATTTTAAAAATTTGCATCGGCAATTCAGAGAAAGGTACGAAAAACTAAAAATACCAGACAATATCTACATTTATTTTTTTTTTCGACACCTGTATTTGTTTTTGAAAAATACGAATAATTAACCCTTGAAAAAAAATTCGTGCGCAGGACTCTCTTTTGCAAATTCCGATTTTCTGCGATATATAAAATCTGGCATCGGCTCTCTAAAATAACCAAACAAAAAACAAACACACCTAAAGACATCTACGTTCTATCGGGTTTAGGCAGAAATCTTTAGTTTTAAAAAAATCACGTTAACCCTTTCGAAAACGTTTTTTACCGTAAGTCAATTTCACTTTTTTAACTATTTCTTCTATCTTTAAAAATCCGAATTGGCGTTTATAAAAAAAGATACGAAAAACTAAAAATACCGTGCCTAATCTATATTCCTTTGTTTTTAAAAATCTTCTTTCCGTTTTGAAAAATTTTAATTTTAACCCTCCGAAAAAATCCTTTTCAAAACTCACTCACGCGATTTTCGTTTTTCGGTCCAGGTTTAAAAATCAGCATCCACTCGGGAAATGTGAGAACGGACAAACAGTAGACTCCAGATCATAGACACGTTCATTTTCTTCAAAACGCACGGTTGTAGTTTAAAAAATATTTACATTAACCCTTCAGAAACTGATCGATTACGTAACCCACTTTCGCGATTTCCGCTATTTTGGCAATGTTTACCCGTGGTTAAATTTCAATTCTACTAGGAAATTTGGTTGGGTCAAGTGTTCTGAAAAGGCCTCTTCCTGAATAGACTGCACCCCCTGGCGGTGGAAGTTGGAACTATAGGTGTATATCTGGTTCTATGGACCCGATTACGACGGGGTTTGACTCACGTTTCGTATAGCACAGAATATCAATATTTGAGGCCCGGGCAACGCCGGGCGGGTTACCTAGTAATAAATATAACATTTCATAGAGAAAAAAAAATTAAAAAACATAAAATACGATTCGGAACATATTTTACTGCGACATATTTATTAAGCAACTTAACTAAACTTGATATTATTTTATGAACACGTGATTTTTCGTTTAGAGATATTAGTTTAGCGCCAAAGAATAGTAACTTATAGTTAATCTGATATTAGGTTAATATATATTATTTAATTTTTATTTGCTCATAAAATTAATACACAATTCTGCTAATAGTTACTACTTTCTATAGCAGTACCAAGAATTACTTTACATTATTAGAGCAAGCAAATACTCATTGTTCAGACAGATTTTTAAAAAATCATGCATGAATATTATTTAAAAAGTACTAAAATTTACTAAATTGGGATGCAGTTTTCAAACGAATTTCTTACGAAAGTATGTTTTCCCCCAGACACACATCACTTCTAAAATCGCATAATATAAATTTTTACATCATCTTACAGGCAGGGCCTGACAATCGACGGGGAAAACACCCATCAGTAAAAACGAATAGATATTTTTAGTTTAAGTATGACAGATTTTTTACATGAATAAAGCGTTTAGATAACAATTAAATTTTTACTAAAATTTACTGGTGGAAGTAAGCCCCAGCGTTAACCCTTCCCGGCACAGACAAAGTCTGTTCGTAAAATGAGAAATTGCTGATTGACGCCGGTATTTACAAACGACTATTTTAGAAAATAAGAACTCCTTATTTTAAGCTTTCATTCTAGAAACAAAATTTTATTAAAATATTTCTGGTGCCGAATGCAAGTTTGTAATTAAAATTAGTTGTGCCCGGAATGGGACCACTGTGCCGGAAACGGTTAATCAGGCCCTTCCTGCAAGATGATATAAGAATTTAAATTATGTGTTTTATGTTAAAAAACAAAAACAAAAAAAATATATATTATGCGTTTTTAGCAATAAAAGCGAAAGCCATATAGCAGGTCGTTGCAACCATCATTATACTTTTCTAAAAATAGCAACAAGTTTTGGCATTCGTCCGAAAGTGAACTACGATTTTTTTATAACGACAGGAAAGTTCTAAAGTGCAACACAGTGTAGTGAATAAATTAAGACTTTTTCGTCAAACATAAAACACATACAAATGATAATAACAAATGCTAATACAACTGATATTAAAAAGAAAAATGTATTTAGAACTAACTAAAGTTTCATTTCAAATAATATGTATAACACTACCATTCCTCGAAGAAACTGAAAACCTGGAAGAAAATCGTTCTGTACGAGCATTTGCGTATCAAATGTAGCAGCTACATCAAATTTCAAGTTTCTATCCCTAACAAATCCAAATAAATCGTAAGAATGTTTTTCGAATGTTTTCCACTAATTTTGCCCCTTTAAATTCCGATTTAACCGTCCATAGTGAACATTAAATCTTGAACGTAACTACTATTCCAAACTACAAGTTTTTAGATCCAACCGTATCGCAGGAATCGTAATTTAGAACCTTCGTAATTTTAAAGTTTTTGGTCCTGCAACTATTTAATTTTATAATTATTAATAAATTGGTCTGTGCGAGCATTTATATCTTACAAATGGTAGTCGTGTAAAATTTTAATTGTATACCACTAACAATTACAAATAAATCGTAATTTAGACCAATTTTAGAACGGTGGAAACGGTGGCACATTGCAGTCTTATAAATAGGGATTGTATAAGAAAAAGTTCTTCGCGAGCATTTACATCTTAAAAGTAACTATAACGCCGAACAGTAACTTTCTAGCCCCAACAATATAACAGAAATCACAATTTGCCATGATGTTAGATTTTAAGTACCTATCCTTAAACAAATCAAAATAAAACGTAATTTAGAACGAATTTAGAACTTCTTCTGCTTATTTTACATTTTTAAATTCCGAATTTATTTAGAAAACACTTTTAGCTGGCATGTACATCTCAAAAGGAGCCACTTTGCCTAAATGGATTTCGCAACGTATAATCGTAGATTAATTAATATTAAAAAATATTAATTGATAAAAGGGTATTTTTTTAATATTACACTCTTCATTTTTTAGCTCACAGGCTATCAAAGCCTGAGAGCTTATGTGCCCGCCCGTTCTGTATGTATGTATGTATGTATGTATGTACGTATGTACGTACGTAACGCGATAACTCTTGACAGAAATAACCGTTTTGCTCCCAATTTTGTTTATAGGTTCCTTGTGATAAGGCGCTTCCCTGATTAGTTTTGGGGATTTTTTGTTTAATTATAAAGGGGGGAACGGGGGGGGCTAACCCCCCTTAATTAAGATAAAAGGTTTTTTCATGCAGAATTGTCCAATTTTCTTCAAATTTTGTATATAGGTTCATTGTGATAAGGTTCTTTCCTGATTAGTTTTGGGGGTTCATAGGTTAAGTATAAAGGGGCTAACGGGGGGGGAATCTTCCCCCTTAATTTAGATAAATGAATTTTTCATGCAGAGTTATCCGAATTTCTTCCAATTTTGTTTATAGGTTCCTTGTGATAAGGCGCTTCCCTGATTAGTTTTGGGGATTGATTGGTTAATTATAAAGAGGGGGGAACGGGGGGCTAACCCCCCTTAATTTGGATAACTGGTTTTTTCATGCAGAATTATCCAATTTTCTTCAAATTTTGTATATAGCTTCATTGTGATAAGGTTCTTTCCTGATTAGTTTTGGGGGTTCATAGGTTAAGTATAAAGGGGGTAACGGGGGGGGTTAATCCTCCCCCCTTATTTTAGATAAATTATTTTTTTCATGCAGAGTTATCCGATTTTCTTCAAATTTTGTATATAGGTTCACTGTGATAAGGTTCTTTCCTGATTAGTTTTGGGGGTTCATAGGTTAAGTATAAAGGGGTAACGGGGGGGGGGTTAATCCTCCCCCCTTATTTTAGATAAATGATTTTTTTCATGCAGAGTTATCCGATTTTCTTCAAAATTTCTATATGGGCTCATTGTGGGAAGAGGCTTCCCTGATTAGTTTTGGGGGTTCATTGGTGAAGTGTAAAGGAGGGAAACGTGGGCTACCCCCCCCCCCCCCTTAATTTTGATAAATGGTTTTTTATGCAGAATTATACAATTTACTCCAAATTTTGTATATAGGCTCATTGTGGTAAGGCACTTCCCTGATTAGTTTTGGGGGTTCACTGGTAAAGTATAAAGGGGGGAACGGGGGGGACTAACCCCCCTTGATATAGATAAATGGGTTTTTTAAGCAGAATTATCCGATTTTCTTCAAATTTTATATATATGTTCATTGTGATAAGGCGCTTCTCTGATTAGTTTTGGGGGTTCTTTGGTTAAGTATAAAGGGGGGACGGGGGGCTAACCCCCTCTTAATTTAGATAAATGAATTTTTTATGCAGAATTATCTGATTTTTTCAAATTTTGTATATAGGTTCATTGTGGTAAGGCGCTTCTCTGATTAGTTTTATGGGTTCATTGGTTAATTATAAGAAGGAGAAACGGGGGATGGTTCCCCCCTCTTAATATATTGTCGATTTCTTCATTTTTCGAGGGCTTATTTCAAATTCTTTGAAATAAGAATATAATTTACAGTTAGTGTGAATAGCCTGTGAGCTCAGTGCCGTCAGTTTAACTGGGCAGTTTTCTTTTATTATTTACTAGATGGAACCCGTCAAAATTTGACGGCAAAAAACTTGATAGTACCATAAAAATAAAATTCATAGCTGCTTTAAAATGTTTGAAACTTTTGCAGAATAATTCAAATAAATAAAAAACCCACTTTGAATTAAAGCTAGGTTGAAGAACAGCAATTGGCTAAGTTTCACTGGCACATGCACTCGCGGAATTTCTTTCATTTGACACATTTAGCGCTGTTGTGCAAGTAAATGGTAAGTGCCCCCTTGGGAAGGGGGAAATGGCAGGATGGACCAAGGAGATGCATAACATGAATAAGCAGTCAAAGACCTTTCAAACGATATGTAACATGAGGGGTGTGTGCAAAATTTAAAAAAGTACCCCCTTGGGGGGGTAAAGTAGGGGATGGACACGGTACATGCATAATATGATTAAGTGGTCACAGACCTTTCCAACGATATATAACATGAGGGTTGTGTGCAAAATTTAGAAAAGTACCTCTTTGGGGGGGGGGAAAGTGGGGAGATGGACATCAGAGATATGCATATGATTAAGCAGTCACAGACCTTTCCAACGATATATGACATGAGGGTTGTCTGCAAAATTTAGAAAAGTACCCCCTTGGGGGAGGGGGGCAAAGTGGGGAAATGGACATTGGAGATATGCATATGATTAAGCAGTCACAGACCTTTCCAACGATATATGACATGAGGGTTGTCTGCAAAATTTAGAAAAGTACCCCCTTGGGGGAGGGGGAGGGCAAAGTGGGGAGATGGACATTGGAGATGCATAATATGTTTAAGCAGTCACAGACCTTTCCAACAATATATGACATGAGGGTTGTGTGCAAAATTTAGTAAAGTACCTCTTTGGGGGGGGGGGGGGCAAAGTGGGGAGATGGACATCAGAGATATGCATATGATTAAGCAGTCACAGACCTTTCCAACGATATATGACATGAGGGTTGTCTGCAAAATTTAGAAAAGTACCCCCTTGGGGGAGGGGGGGACAAATTGGGGAGATGGACATTGGAGATGCATAATATCATTAAGCGGTCACAGACCTTTCCAACAATATATGACATGAGGGGTGTCAACAAAATTTAGAAAATTTCCCCCTTGGGGGGGGGGGCAAATTGGGGGGATGGACATTGGAGATGCATATGATTAAGCGGTCACAGATCTTTCCAACAATATATGACATGAGGGGTGTCAACAAAATTTAGAAAAGTGCCCCCCTTAAAAGGGGGGAAATGGCGGGATGGACCCCGGAGATGCATAACATGAATAAGCAGTCAAAGACCTTTCCAACAATACGTAACATGAAGGGTTTGTGCAAAATTTACAAAAGTACCCCCTTGGGGGGGGCAAAGTGGGGGATGGACACCGGAGATGCATAATATGATTAAGCGGTCACAGATCTTTTTAACGATATATAACATAAGTGGTATGTGCAAAATTTAGAAAAGTGCCCCAATTGACGGGGGGGGGGGTGATGGACCACACAGATGCATAACATGAAAAGGCAGTCACAGGCCTTTCGAACGATATATCATATGAGTGGTGTCAGCAAAGAAAAGTCTCTGCCCCGTGTGGGCAAAACATACTCCCCCCCGCCGCCATAATTATTGATGCGGACTCATTTTTTAAATTCGTTCGCACCCCTCTTCTCCCGCAAAATGTGAATTTTAAAAACTCCCCTTCCAAATTTTTTTATACCAAAAGCACTTATGTCCATCGTCTGCATGCAGAGTTTTGTGCTTACAGACGCCAGACACAACAACACACACACAGACAGACGTTTACCGACATTAATAGCAGTGTTTCACCCAGACAGTTTCAGAAGGGTGCTGCACCCTGCCTGCCCTTTGGTTTGCAAAATAGCACCCTTCTTGTCCCTCATAAAAATAATTAGCACCCTTCTTGCCCCCTCCAGCAAAATAATTAGCACCCTTCTTGCCCCCTCCAGCAAAATAATTAGCACCCTTCTTGCCCCCTCCAGCAAAATAATTAGCACCCTTCTTGCTCTCAGTAAAAAAAGTGCAATTTCTCCTTTTTGCATTAAAAAATTTGGTTTCATAATAAAAACTGACTCAATGTTGTCTTAAAAAGAGTGTTTTGACTTTGAAATATCAAAAGTGGCTTTAAAAACCAAAAGAATACCTTTAAGCTTTAACAATTAAAAAAGTGCCCTTAAGATTCTGAAAAGTGCCCTCAAAAATCCAAAAAGTGCCCTTAAGAATAAAAAAAGTGCCCTTTTTCTCACCAGCAGCACCTTGCCCCTTTTTAAACCTGGGGGAAACTCTGTTAATAGTATAGATGATACTCAGTGCCTACACATTTCACCCTTTATAATTCAGCCAATGAGTTGACAGTCGTTCATTTCCAGAAACGAAACAATAATTCTTTAGGATGAATTTTGTTTGTTTGGCGTCACAAACTTTTTAGGGCACCTGCAGACTAAAAACATATAATCAATCTTCGCGGGAAAAAAATCCTAGATTTCGTCAAATGATCACAGGAAAAACACTAATTTCATCAAAGGATCATGTAAAACGTGAATTTTGTTAAAAGGCAACAGAAAAACGTGATTTACGCAAAAGATGAGCAAATTTTGTCAAAGAATCGCAAAACAGGAAATTCCACCAAAAGATAGCGCTTTCTTGCCAAATTTCGTCTAAAAATTTGCGGAATAAAATGTATTTTATCAAAAAATCGCTGGAAAACGCACATTTCGTTAAAGTATCGCGAGAAAAATGCGAATTTCTTCAAAGATTGCTGAAAAAACGCGAATTTCATCGAAGGATTGCTGAAAATTCATGAATCTTATCAAAAGGCAGCAGAGAAAATGTGATTATTATCAAAGCATTGCGAAAAAAGAAAATTTCGTCTAAGGATCACAGAAAAACACAAATTTCATAAAAGAATCATGGAAAATAACGCAAATTTCGTGAAAAAAAAAATCGCAGAAAAAACACAAATTTCGTCAAATTATCGCTGAAAAAAAACACGAATTACGTCATAGGATAGCTGAAAAAATTGTGAATCTCGACAAAAAAAAGATACAGAAAAAAATGCGAATTTCATTAAAGAATCACGAAAAAAAATGCAAATTTTGTTAAAGGATTGCGCAAAGAATGTGAATTTTTTGAAAGGTTCTTGTGAAAAATGAAACTGTCTTTATTAAAAACAGCACACACACAAACATCTATACAAACCTCAATACACACAAACATATTATAGGCAGGGCTTGAAATTCAATTTTTCCAAGGACGGGAGTCTTCCTACCAACATTTTTAAATGGAGGGGAGTTGTAATGTTTGGGAGGGAGAAAAAAAAATTTTAAACCCCACTATTATTTTACGTGTTATTTAAAGAATTACATTAATGCAGACATGACAAAATATTATTGAAAAAATTAAGTCAACTGAGAATGATTATGTAAAATGTTTATTTTTATTATAAAAAAGGGAAGAATGTTAAGTTTTATATATGCAGTGTATTTTTCAAGTTCCATTAAATGTGTTAGGGACCCTTAACAATTAGGTTGTTAAATAAATTTCTGACTTTAGATTTTACTTGATTGAGATTCACCGATCGATCGTGGAAAAGACGCAAAGTTCATCGATCTGTCGCAGAAAAAACGCTAAGTTTGTCGATCAGTCGGGGGAAAAAAGCAAATTTCGTTGATCGATTGCAGAATAAACACAAAGTTCATCGATCTGTCCCCAAAAAACGCAAGGTTCGTCAATCAGTCGCTTAAAAAACGCAATGTTCGTCTATCTGTCTCAGAAAAAACGCAAAGTTCGTTGATCTGTCGCGGAAAAAACGCAAAGTTCGTCGATCAGTTGCGGAAAAAAGCAAATTTCGTCGATCGATTGCGGAATAAATGCAAAGTTCGTCGATCAGTCAGGGAAAAAAGAAAAATTTTATCGATCGATTGTGGAATAAACGCAAACTTCGTCGATATGTCCCCAAAAAACGCAAGGTTCGTCGATCAGTCACTTAAAAAACGCAATGTTCGTCGATCTGTCGCGTTCGTTTGATGTCGTTGTTGAAAATTTATGAATTTCTATTATTAAAGTAATTTTTTCATTTTACCGTATTTATTTTATTTTTGTGTTGTATGTATTTTGCTACTTTGAATTTTTTTAAACTAACCCTTTTTTTTTTGGAGAGTGAGAGAGAGAGATTTAGTAATTTGGTGACACGAAGTTCCGCAAATTCTTAAAATCCACAAATCGTTTCCAATGTAAACAATAAAATTTACAATTAAGTTGCAAGTGCAAAATTTCAGTTTTTTAAAATTTTCATGTCATTCTGTACACATTTTAATATGTCATTCTGATCATTATACATATTTAGTTACGCATTATTAATTATTTACTTGACCTTTACTTTTAATATTTTAAATATTTCAAACTTACAGCTGAATGTAATTATTAAAACATTTGAAATACTGCATTCGAAAAATGAAATTTCAGCTTAGAAACGCGACAATTACTATTAGGTTAAAAAAATTTAAAGTAGAAAAGTACTTATGATATAAAAAGAAGAAAAAAAAATACACCAGAATTTATCTGTATTACGAAAGCGGGAGAAATGATTTTCTGTGCTATACGAAAAGATATCCAAATAACTCAATCATAAACATAGAAATAGGTATCGGTTTCTATGTTCATGTGCACTCAATCCAAACTTGAAACTTTTAAAAAGGTCATTGAATGAATGAAATTCATCTCCGCCTTTCACATCCAGAAAACTTGCTGTGTCGCCAATTATGTTTATATTTTATATATATATATAAAAAAATAATAATTCAGGCACTTTTCCGTTATACGGACACCATTGTCGCCAAACATACATACATACATACATTTTGGCATAGTGTCCGTATAACAGAAAAGTACTAAAGTTCATGGTTTAAAATCACAATAAAATATCATGAAATTTATTGATTAGTTGTGGGAAAATATCGGGGAAATAATGTGTTTTTCGTGAATTTTTTGTTTTGTTAACAATGTGGTTAGAGAGCCAGGGAGAAATCCAGAAAACTTGCTGTGTCGCCAATTATGTTCATATTTTATATATATATATATAAAAATAATAATTCAGGCACTTTTCCGTTATACGTACACCATTGTCGCCAAACATACATACATACATTTACATACATACATACATTTTGGCATAGTGTCCGTAAAACAGAAAAGTACTAAAGTTCATGGTTTAAAATCGCAATAAAATATCATGAAATTTATTGATTAGTTGTGGGAAAATATCCGGGAAATAATGTGTTTTTGTGAAATTTTTTGTTTTGTGTTGTTGTGTTTAATTGTAAGCATTCATTATAATTTTCAGTGCATTATTAAATTGAAATTTTTGTTTAAAATATGTAAACAAAACAGTGACCAGAAACCTGCACAATTTCTAATATAGATAGATAGATAGATAGATGCATGCATGTAGTACTTTTAATTATTTGGTAAAAATACTGTGATCGTCACTGAAAAAACCTTAATTTAACCTAAAAGTAATTGTCGAGTGTTTAAGCTGAAATTTCATTTTACGAATACAGTATTTCAAATGTTTTAATAATTACATTCAGCTGTAAGTTTGAAATATTAAAAGTAAAGGCCAAGTAAATAATTAATAATGCATAACTAAAAGTAATTGTCGAGTGTTTAAGCTGAAATTTCATTTTACGAATACAATATTTCAAATGTTTTAATAGTTACATTCAACTGTAAGTTTGAAATATTAAAAGTAAAGGCCAAGTAAATAATTAATAATGCATAACTAAAAGTAATTGTCGAGTGTTTAAGCTAATTTCATTTTACGAATACAGTATTTCAAATGTTTTAATAGTTACATTCAGCTGTAAGTTTGAAATATTAAAATTAAAGGCCAAGTAAATAATTAATAATGCATAAGTAAAAGTAATTGTCGAGTGTTTAAGCTGAAATTTCATTTTACGAATACAGTATTTCAAATGTTTTAATAGTTACATTCAGCTGTAAGTTTGAAATATTAAAAGTAAAGGCCAAGTAAATAATTAATAATGCGTAACTAAATATGTATAATGATGAGATTTTTTTTTCTTGAATTATTCAGTGAAACTCGCCTTATAAATGTACGCAAATAATTCACATCAAAATCTTAAAATAACAAAGTTTTCTTTCGTGTTTAGCTATGCTTAATAACCAAAAAAGCTTGATTAATACAAAAAATTTTTCGTAAAAATACTGTGATCGTCGCTGAGAAAACCTGAATTTAATCATATCACACAGAATTACATATTAAAAGTTTAAAAAACTGAAATTTTACACTTGTTTACATCGGAAACGATTCGCGGAATTTCGTGCCACGAAATCTCTCTCTCTCTCTCAAAAAAAGGGTTAGTTATAAAAAATTCAAAGTAATAAAATACATACGACTTAAAAAGAAAATAAATACGGTAAAATGAAAAAATACCTTAATAAAAGAAATCCATAAAGTTTCAACAACCGAACAACCAAATGGAGTCGTAGTAATCCACATACGCTTCTAGAGAGAGGAAAAAGCCTTCACCTCATTGGCTGAAATATCGCGTCTGAAGATAGTAAAAGCCTCTAGCTGATTAGCTGAATGCTCGCGCATGCCTATAAAAGGCATTTTTGCACGAAAAACTAAAAAGCAGGTTAGCTTTAAGTATATGGATAATTTACTAGTGGTCCGCTCCGGCTTCATTCGGATGGACAATGTGTCGACATCCTTGGAAAAATGTCTTACGCAAAATATCTAATCAAAAATCAGCAATAGTTATTCCCTTTAACCTGCTTCGGGCGGGGGGGGTGGGAGGGATTTGATTGTATCCTTTCTTTAGATTGAAATCCTGTCTTATTGCTTGCCTAGAGCACAACAGCAATCTACTCTCCAAATTTCATGATCCTGATTTTAGTCTTTCAGCAGGCCGTTGATGAGTCAATCAGTCAGGCGTTCTCTTTTTATAGTATAAATTTTCTACTTTTTAGCCTTTAAAATGTTTAATTGTTGCAGTTTCAAAGACATTTGACTTAATTTGGCGAGCGTTTATTGGCGCATAACTAAATCTATTGTTGTTTCAGCACGTATACAACTGTACGCGTTGCAGAGAATATTTGGCGATCGATCAGCTGTGGCGAGCTAATGAAAAAATACCTTAAAATTAATGAAATTTCTATAATTAAGTTTAAAAATATTAAATTGTTGTATTGCTATCGGAAACATACCTGCGAATTTAATTTTTATAATTCTAGCCTATCAGGAAGTGGGTTAAAAATCGATTACAAAATTCCATCTTTACACACAAAAACCAGGTTTAGATAAATAAATGAGTACAACAAAAGAGTGTAAAAAATGACAATAACAGACGGATTTGCCCTACTGTTTCATTCAGAAATTTCGAATTCCTACCAGATAATAATAATAGTAATTTTTGCTTTAAGACATGATAGACAATTCGTGATTACTTACAGTGTAAATTTTTCTTTCGAAATTTCTGGTACAAATTCAGAATTTCCTGATACAAAAGCGGCCAAACAGGCAATCATGGTGACAGCACGGAACCATAACAGAAGAAAACGATTAGCCAAACCAAAATTGTATTAACCCCAGAGGATGCCAAACTGGTTCAAGCTTGTTGCCATAGTTACTAGACCACAACAAACCATCGAAAACCAGCGGAATAGTTTCCAGGTCTAGGTAGAAGCTACTTTGGCGCTGCAAGCAAATCCTTCCACTAATTGATCTGTATATATATTTAACATATGCCCAAATAAAGGTCAAGAAATTGGAAATTTTCGATCAACGTGTAAACTAAACTAATTGCACATATCTTAATAACAATCGGGGCACGCCTCCTAACATCCAAGAACGAAACGTGCAATTGCTTTATGAATCCGTAAACTCTACTGGCGGCCTAACAGGCGTTGGTATGTTCCTTGATTTATTTCAATATTTCGAACATGGAGATGTTGTTGAACGTTTTATTTAATCCAGTAATATTTTTTTACAGTGATTTTTCTGGTAAAAATATTAAAATAGTTTACTTTAATTAAAATGTTGTTAAATGGAGTGACCTTTGTACGCCTTTTCATTATACGAATCTTTCTTAAATACACCTATTGCGAATATTTTGGCAACTTGCTACGGGAAAAGAATGTGAATCTTGTCTCATATATGGGATGTATTCTCTCATGTGCACAACATTAATTTAAAATTCTCAGTAATATTTAAGACCGTTTTTTACATTTTTCCTAAATTAATTTTTTTATTTAAATTTTATGCTTATGACTTGATCTGACATAATTTTGACTCTATCATTTACAATGATGTTTTGTTACAAATGAAGTTTATAGTTTAATACAAAAATCTTGTTAATAAACAATTTTAAATTTATAACATTTTCCGATCTTGCATCGCCGAATTGTGTAAGGCAACTTTAGGTTATCTTTGAAAATTTGTGGAACGAAATGTTTTTATACATTTTTTAAAGAACCAAAAACATGGAATATTTATGCGTCACATTTCTAAACAAAATCAAGCCAAAGATAGTGCATTTACAAAAAATCTATTTTAAGTTAATTATAGAACTAAATACTAGTCATGATCAGCCAAAATTGAGTATATATATATTTAAAAGTAATGACTGAGATTTTTATAATTTTTAAGTAATTAATATACTTTATCAAAAAATATTATTTTAAATAAAGACTAATCCAACATAATATGTGCATAAAAATGAATAAAACGTCATCTGTTATAAAACTTTTTCTTTGCCCCCAAAATAATAATAAATATGAATGTATGTCAAAACTTCCAAAAACTTTTAAATGTTATTTCCAAATTTAAAAAATAATATTAAATTTATATTACAAATTGCACCCTCTTATATTTTTCAAATGGAAACACACACTTTTGACACTTTTCTTTTTTTCCTTGGATCAAATCAGCCCGGAAAATTTAGTTTATGTAATTTTTTTTATTAAATTGTCGGATTGGCGTACCAAACGACTACTATAGGTGTGTGATTACGTATTTATATAATTACAACCCCTACACCCCATATATATATATATATATATATATATATATATATTTATATATATATATTTATATATATATATATAATATATATTAGCATTTATAAATTCATGTCGGATTCCACTTCTCCGTCCACACAACTTCGAAATATAATCCGGTCTTTTGATATGCTGCCACCACCGATATGAATACGTGATATCGGACACAATACGTGATGTATATTCAAGAAAAACCTAACTCTTTCTATTACACTTAAACAAACACTTTATTAACAATATTTACACTTAAACTCGGAGGTAAAGTATCCGGTTTAATATTAAATCAAAATAATTATAGAAACGCTTTACGTGTACCGTTATACTACGTTCATTTATTCCACACTGAGATTTCTATTCATCTCACACCCGCTCTCAGCGCTCATTCCCCGAGCAAACTTCACACTTCGCTGCTCCGTCCGAACTCAACACCGGTCTCAGAGCTCCAACTCTGAACGATCTTACACCTTCGCTTCCTACGTTAGAACTCCCCTTCTCTCTCTTGTAAACTGCAGAGCACTCTCCTTTCTACGGGGTTTCTCCTCTGTTTCCAAGGGTCCTTGGACAACCCTTCCTCCCTCTTGACGGATCTGTCTTCCTAAACAAAAGGGTGCAATAGTTTTTCTTATCTATGAAAGACCACATTGCAATGGAAATACCTTTCATTATGTCCAAGTCGCCACCCTTCGGATTAAGATTTTTCTTAAACCAGACTCTAACGGTACACAATAGATACAGATACAATACATACAATATGCTAATCCCTTAAGAATAGCTTTCAACTCTTGCCCCTGTGAGAGAAACCTGACAATTCATATAGTCATTCTACAGGCATATGGAGATCTACTAATTATACAAATTAAAGTTTCAGTAAATGAATCTGGATGATCGTAAGTATATAAATGCTTTATATGACATTGAGAACATTAAAATTGGGTATTTCCTATGTAGTGATGTGGAAGTTGCGCCACTAGAATCCTCGTTGGGAAGGAATTTTGAACCAGTGTTACTCATAAAATTATCAATTTAGTTGTTTTACATTTTCATAAAACAGGATTTTGTAATTACTTAACACGTGAAAACCGACTTCGTAAAAAGCACAAGCAGTCAAAATAAATACAGCATTCAAGTGTATTATTAAGGGGTCTTTTACCTTTTAAACACGCCGAAAATCAACAAAAACTTTCAAACTTTGAATTAGTGTATTTTCAAACATTTTTTGTGTATAAGCATGAAATTTTGACTGTTGATTAAGCAGATTGTGCTTTTTCATATAATATCATTAGAAACTGACTAGTCTTTTACAGAATTTGAGCATTGTTGAAAATAAAGTTGTTCTTTTTTTTATTCCGTAAGTCATTGCGCGCATGATATCTTGAAAAATGTATGACTGGATTGTTATGATATTTGAAATATATAATAAGCACATATGTATTTTAAAAATGACCTACTCTTAGGTGAAAATTATTTCATTAACCATGTAAAAAAATATTTTTGTAAAAAAATTCAAAATTTACATTTTTTAATGAATAAAAATAGTCATAATTAAAAATCTTATCATCGTAAATATTTAAAAAGAGATTATTTTAAACACACATATGCACTTATTGTCCAACTCAAATTTCATAAGAATGTTTGCATACGTTATCAAGATATTATGCGCGCAATCATTTACAGAGTAAAAAAAAGAGCTATTTTAATTTCAACAATGTACAAATTCAGTAAAATATTAGTCAGTTTCTAATAGTATTATAGTACAAAGCACAATCTCTTTAATTAATGATCAAAACTTTACGTTTATACATATAAAGGTTTTGAAAATACACTAATTCAAACATTGATTTTTTCTTGATTTTCGTCGCGCTTAAAAGGTACAAGACCCCTTAAGGCAGGGGTGCAAAAATCTAGGCGCCAATGGGCTGATTCCCACCACTAAATTTTATAAGTATTCTTCATCAAATTTTATTAGTATACTTCGCCTAAATTTTATCAGTATTCTTATTAGGCGAAGAATACTAAAAATTTAGTGGTGGGAATCGGCCTATTGGCGCCTAGATTTTTGCACCCCTGCCTTAAGGGTTTATAAATGTAGACCCTTCTACAATCGGAAGAAGAAAACAGAGAAACAAGAGTATAAAAAGACACGTAATATGCTGCTATTTCTCCTCATTTTTTTTCTTTTATAAATTTTGGGCTTAATTAGGCGTTCTTATTACAATAACATGAAACAGTTGTATGCTAAAACTTTTTGGTCGCTTCTGCTTTTAATTTTGTTGCTTTTATCATCTATTCGTATTTATACAAGAGGTTTTGTACGGACGTTAGCAGTTATTTTGGAAAGGTTTCAATCCTTAAGAGCCTACGCTAGTCACGCGAAGAAACGCTCAAGCTAATGTTAAGTCTATGGGAAGTTTCTTGCGTGGTTTATCGCTCGCAGTTTAATATTTTTAAATTACTTTTTTTTCATAGGATAGCTGAGGCCGATCCCTAACGTTGTTAGTTTTTACTTTTTTTATTTTAGTTACAGTTTTTTTATAAACGGATATTTCCAATTTCGGAACCGGTTGGAACCGGTTCTGAAAGTGAAAGCACCCTTATATAAAAAAACTGGAACCAAAATCGAAAAAGTAAAAACTAACAACGTTAGGCATCGACCTCAGCTATCCTATGCGAAATAAATTATTTAAAAATATTAAAATGCGAGTGATAAATCGCGCAAGAACCTTCCCGTAGACTTAACATTAGTTTGCGCGTTTTTTCGCATGAATGATGTAGGCTCTTAAATTAACCTTTTCTCTGTAGCAGTGGAATGTGTTTTATTGATTGTGCTTATAATAATACTAGAAATGTCGAAACAAAAGATGTACCGTATCATACCTGCCAACATCTCACTAAACTTCTGTACAATGTAGGTTAATTTAACCGAGGTTAAACACGTATCAAATCAGAACCTTTTTACGAAATGCAATCAAGTAAGTACCACGTAAGAACATGAAACTATATATATATTATTTTTTCAGATATATTTTCTGGTTAGAAATGTCTTTAACCTGGATCAAATTAACTCACATTGTATGGACGTTTAGTTGAAAGTTGGCGGGTATGCCGTATACACTCGCGTATACGCCGACCCTCCAAAATCGAGATTGAAAGACGTTTAATAACAGTAATTGAGAATGGTTTTCTACACCATAAATAATTCAGAATAAAATGAGTTTAAAGAAGGCGTAAAAAAGCAGTCTGAATTACTGGTATTAAACTTGTTTTCATCTCAAATTTGGAGGTCGGCTTTTACGCGAGTATATACGGTAACTGCAGTGTCCATTCTGCATAAATGGTCGATCAAAGTCGAGTGTCAATCACCAAATCTTGTTTAAAATGGCTGGAGTAAAAAAAAATATTGTAAAACAAATTACAAAATGTTTTATGTAGATCTTAGCAAAAAAAAAAATACTTGTGAAATATTTATGCGTTTCCTTTGATAATACGTTATTGCACGTATACACAAAAACCCTTCTTAGTAAAGTATCCATTTATTAAAATACTGAGAATCTTAAAGATACCTGCCAACATTCAACTAAACTTCCGTACAATGCGAGTTAATTTGATCCAGGTTAAAAATATTTCTAACCAGAAAATATATCTTAAAAAATTATATATTATATAGTTTCTCGTTCTTACGTAGAACCAATTTAATTGCATTTCGTAAAAAATTCTGGTTTTAAACTTGTTTAACATAGGTTAAATTAACCTACATAGTAAGGAAGTTTAGTGCGATGTTGGTAGGTAAGCTTAAATATTTGCCACTCAAGCTAAAGTATTTAAACGCAATCATTTCGAACTATATATTAACAATGAATATATTAAATGTTTCGCTTACCTTTTGATTATGCGTCAAAACTGGCGATTACTTTAATATCAAATCGTTACATTAAAATTGATTTCTGGTTGGTTTCCCTTGAAAAATATCTTTATATAATTACATAACAGAGATTGGTACGAGTAGAATAAAAAATCTTTTACTGGGACCTATATGCCTCGAACCGTAGTCAAAGGATTAACCCTTTCCGGCACAGGGAAAGTCTGTTCGTAAAATGAGAAGTTACTGACTGACACCGGAATTTACAAACGACTTTTTGAGAAAATAAGAACTTATTTTAAGCTTTCATTGTGGAAGCAAAATTTTATTAAATATTCTTGGTGTCGAATGCAAGTTTGGAATTAAAATTAGGTGTGCCCGGAGTGGGACCACTGTGCCGGAAAGGGTTAAATGCTTTTTTCTGAAATTTACTTCGGCATAATATTTTATCATACATTTTTTAAATATCTTATTTGCATACCTGCCAACATCGCACTAAACTTCCGTACGATGTACGTTAATTTAACCGAGGTTAAACACGTTTCAAAACAGATTTTTTTTTTTTAAAGAAATGCAATCACATAGGTTCCTCGTAAGAACATGAAACTAAACATATATTACTTATTCAGGTATATTTTCGGGTAAGAGACATAACTTGCAGCAAGTAACCCATATTGTACGGAAGTTTAATTGAAAGTTGGCAGGTATGTATTTGCCATTAAATAAAAGAAATAAGCTTCACTGTGCTGATTATGTTTCTAATTATTTTTCTGGCGGTTTTTAATTTAAACTAAATATGGCAAAATAAACAGATGATTATATACATATATATACAGGGTGTCCGAAAAGTCTGGAAACGGTCGAGTAACTCGAGAAATATACATCGGATTCAAAAACGGGAAAATGCATGTTCAATATTTAAAAAAAAATCTATTTAGGATATCAAATTCCCCCCCCAACTCTGCCCCCCCCTGGGAGTAAAGGGGGGCAACGTTGAAATCTTAAATGATAACCTCTCCTTTTATATTGCAGATTCGGATTATACGGGAAAAAATACATAACTTTTGTATTTAACATTTTCTTCGAAAAATCGTAGATTGCGCAGTAATCAAGTAAAAAGCAGTTGGAATCATTGCCATTGGAAAATCTGGAAACGGTTGAATAATTCGAGAAATATACATCGTAGATAGCGCTGAAATGGAGTAAAATGCAGTGAGAATCGTTTCCATTGAATTTCAATATTTTAGAAAAATCTATTTAGGGATATAAAAGTTGCCATTTTTCTAAAACATTCAACACTTATTTTTCCGTTTTTCAATCCGATGTATATTTCTCGAGTTATTCGACCGTTTCCAAACATTTCAATGGAAACAATTCTCAGTGCATTTTACTCGATTACAGCGCCATCTACGATTTTTCAAAGAAAACGTTAAATACAAAAGTTACGTATTTTTTTCCCGAGAATCCGAATCTGCAATAAAAAGGGGGGTTATCATTTGAGATTTCATAGTTACCCCCCCTTTCTTTCCAGGGGGTGGCAGAGTTGGGGGGTTGGCAACTTCGATATCCTAAATAGATTTTTGAAAAATATTGAACAAGCAGTTTTTCATTTTTCAATCCGATATATATTTCTCGAATTATTCGACCGTTTCCAGATTTTCGGACTCTTTGTATATCAAGGTACGTACATTTCTTTCAATTTCCGATTAGTTTGAAACCACTATTTCAGATTGAAAAATTTCAATCGCAAAAACTTTTAATTATCTTATTTAATCGTAGAGTATGTATATATCTCTGAGATTAAACAAAGCGATAAATTCTATTCAAAATTGTGACAGAATTGTACGCACTTAATATATATATATATATATATGAATTTCATTCCATGTTTTATTATGATTTTTTATAAGCTTTAATTTAGCATAAAGTAAATTATTATATTTATTTTCAGAGAAAAGTCGTTTGTAAACAGACAGAGAAAGTTCTCTTTCCAAACATTTATTTACATAAACATTTCCCGTTTTATGAAGTCGCAAATTGAAAAAGAACACAAACTTTTTCAGTTTACATTTTCATTTTAAGAAATTCCATTTTACGTGTGATTCAATTCATTTTCAAAATATGTTCCTGATAACAATTTTAATATAAAATAATGTTTCTATCTTTTGTTCAGAAATTTTCTACTTGATGTTTATATTTCCCTCTTTAATTAAATAATGTTATGCGTGGAAACACTTTTTCAATCAAATAATAAAATTATACTTTGTTTAGAAATGCATTTATTAAATTTAATTTACCGTGAGGCATGACATGTTAACTACATGTTGAATGATTTGTTTCAGTAAGCCATCCTTTTTAAATGAAAAATGATATAACAGATAAGCATTTCTCAATGATTTCTAGGATATCATATTCTAATTTTCGGGTTATTTAATCCAGAAATGACTGTGCTGAAATCAGGCGAAAATTTCTGTACTAAAATACTGGTGTTCAGATTGAAAAATTTTGCGCATCTTATACGGTGCGTGCGGTTCGTCGCGAAGGGATTAACCGTCAATCTTATCAGGACGTTATCATAAAAGGTTCCTAACTTAAAAATCAAAGATTGGAAATTAGTATTAACTAAATTGTATTTCAAGGACATTTCTTAAGTCACAAAGTCTCTAAATATCACAGCAACTCACATGACTTCGCTACCTATGAAGTGCTGATCCGTCTCATCCAAAATCAATTAGCAACCAGCCAACTAAAGAAAAGCAATTAACCCCTTAATCGTCGCGCCCTTTAAGTGTAGGCTACTTTTTTAAAATTCAGATTGCTTGATTACCACCAGTTTTTTTAAGTAGAAATGTTCGTCTTGTTTAATAGACAGATTAAAAAAAAAAATACGAGAATAAAGCCAGTAACACTATTTTATAAAACTGGTGGGAATCAAGCAATCGGAATAAAACAGGCGTAACCTACGCTGCCCGTGAATGTCTCGGGCGCGACGATTAAGGGGTTAACCTTCCTACCCTGAATGGGTCGAATCGACCCGTTCCTATAATTTATTTCATTATATTTGAACCAGAAATTCAGTCGGACCACAATTTACAAATATTTTATTACCGGCATACTTCACGTTAAAATATCCATTTATAAGTGGATGCCAGAGATTATTTTTTCAAAAAGTGTTATAAATAATAAATACAAAACAGCCCAGTTGGGCGGATATTTCCGACCCGTTGTTATATGGTTAATGCATGAAAAGTAGGAAATAGACAAATAGTTAGCGAGTTACAGTAGAGCGCCTAGAATACATAGTATGGAAAACGGCTACAAAATGGTACTAAAAAATTTAATCCCATAAATGTAGAACGATGCTGAAAAGATAACGATTCGATCATCGCGACATCTTCTAGTAGTGGCGTAGATAGGGTGGAGGTTCAGATGGTTTGGATACCACTTATTTTATAAAATATTTTCGATATATGTAATCGGAGAATTTTCTGCGATATTGAAGTCGAAGAAAACTGTATAATATTACTGGTTTCCATACCATTTGGATCCCCCCCCCCTTTCTCTCTGGCTACGCCACTGTCTGCTAGTTCTTTTCAACGCATACATTGTATAAGAATCGAACTGAGAAAACGTTTCAGCTGGTGGTAAATATTTAAATAAATAAATTATACCCTATTTCTTTTGACTTGGATAGTGATTTTCATAAGATTTGAAAATATGAATGATATTGGTCATGGCCAAAAAACGTGATACGCATACTTTTGTGTCTGGTTGCAGTACTGGATACAAGACAGCAAACTAGAAACTTCCAGCATACCAAAGGATGAATCTCTGCTAGAAGAGTGAAAAAGTTTAATTCCCTGATATGATAAAAAACTAACTTCAAAATTAGTTACTTCTGAAATATACACTTACAAGAAGATTTTATTAACAGAAGTTATGTTCATGTTGTCAATAGTGAAACGGTTACCTTTGCTAGAGGTAAATCTATTTTTAAAGCAGGTGTCGCTGCGATCGCCTTATTATTGTACCGCATCGTTGCACGTTTATCGGCTACACTGTTTTACCACTTTTTAAAGCATTACCAGTTTGGCTTTTTTAAAATTCCTAAATTTCGCATTCATACCAGAAATTCCCTAAAATATTCTTTTCATTACTTAATGGCAGATATTTCGTGATTTCCTAAAGTAAAAATTCTTGCTTCAGAATTTCCGGTTTGAATAAGAAAATTTTGAATTAAAAAACGGTAAAACCGTTTTTCACACTATCTATTCTAGACGCTGTAGTCACAGAGTATTATCCCACTTCAACGCCGAGAAATTAGAAATATTTCTATCAATACATAAACTAGAAGCAATGACGATAACAAAAATCTAGACAAGCCACCTACATCCAATAATGAGCATCTGCTTTGTTATCCCTACTCAACCTCTCTTCAACCTAATCCTTTGATTACGGACGTGAACTGACGACTCTTTTGAAATTCAGTCGTACCACAATTTACGAGTATCTTATTACCGGTAGATTTCACGGGAAAATATCCAATTATAAGTGGATGCGAGAGATTATTTTTTTCAAAAAATGTTACGAATAATATTTAAAAAACAGCTCAACTGGGCGGAGATGTCCGACCCATTGTTATATGGTTAACCCTTTGGGTACAGATTTATTTGACAAAAAAAAAAAAAAAACATACAGAACAGACACACCAGAAATTTTGAATAGTGTTTTTCTTTATTTGTTGACAGATATTCCCTGATTAAAAAGAAGCGAGAAGTACTGTTTGAATTTTGTGATAGGATTTCGAAATTTCTGAATTAAAAAAAAAATCCGTTGGCAATACTGATGACGAGTCTCAATCGTCAAATGTACCCAATGGGTTAATTCGTGAAAAGTAGGAAATAGACAAATAGTTAACTAGTTACAGAGAATTATCCCAATTCAACGCCAAGAAATTGGAAATATTTTTGTCAATACATAAACTAGAAGCGATCACGGTAACAACAATCTTGACAAGCCACCTACAACCAATGATGAACATTTGCTTTGTTATTCCGGACGATCTACCGGCCTAAAAGGCGATGGTAGATACCTCGATTATTTACAACAAAATTATATAACAAGTTAGTACACTTGTTAATTAATACAACAATATATTTTTCTATGATTTTTCTGGTATATGTTTTACAATATTTTTCTATTATTAGGATTGTGTTAAATATACATTAACGCGTTTTTCCATTATGCACAATGCTGTCAAATACACTGCATGACATTGAAAATGCCACACCAACAAGAAGTGGCCAGAAAGTGATGAAACTTGACAAACAAAGAGAGACAGCAACGAACAATAAGTGATCTTTATTTCGAAATGATATTCATAATACAGAGCGAGAAAAGCGTCGGCTCAGTAGGATGTAGGACCACCGTCCTGAGGAATTGCGCTCCATTCCCTGGCAACTATTTGCAACAGCTCGTCTTCTGAACGTGGCAATGACAGGGTCTGTAAATGGCGTCCAATCACATCCCAAATGTGTTCGATTGTTGACAGATCAGGAGAGTATGCTGGCCAGGGAAGCAACTGTACACCTAGCACCGCACGTTGGCTGATGCGAGAAGTGTGCGATCGGGCATTATCCTGCTGATAAAGAGCATTGGGCACACCCTGAAGGTAGTGGATTGCCACCAGCAGCAGCACATCATCCACGTATCGTTGGGCCGTCATAGTGTCCTGAATACGAACTAGAGGTGACCTGAGAATCGTACGCAATTGCGCCCCAAACCAAGATGCTGCGTTGTCGCGCGGTGAGACGTTTCACAATTGCTGCTGGATTGGACCTGTCTCCACGTCGACACCACACTCGTACGCGCCGACTAAAACTGGAGAAACAAAAGCGTGACTCCTCTGAGAACACGATCCTGTGCTATTTCGTCGTCCATATCGCCCTAGCCCGGCACCTTTTCAGACATTGGCGTGTATGCTGTTGGGTCAATGACAGTCTTCTTAACGGACGCCATGAGTGCAGGCAATTAGCAACCAATCGATTGGAAATGGTTCTGGTCGATATGGGAACATCCAGGGTGTCTTCAACATGCTGAAGAATGTAGGTAGAAGTGGCTTGAGGATTCGCCACCGTTTCTTGGCGGAATTTCGATTCACGCGTGCTGACATCACTTTGGATGCACTGGCACGCCTCAAACTTGTCACATTTCCTCGTTCCAACCGCCTTCGCCACAGCCGGTGCACTGTGGATGCGTCCAGGTGTATGTCTCAGCTGCGATTTGCCGTGTGAACCAACCTGCCTTTCTCAATCCAATCACCATGCCCCTCATAAAATCGTCTGTCTCCTGGAACCACCTCGGTTGACGGTGGCCTGGCATGCTCTGCTATTACACGCATCCTCTGAGACAAGAAAAAAGTTCTACGATGATTTCCTTAGCAGAAGTACCGGCACGAATATTGTCCATTCTGCAGGTTCCTTCCCTTATGTCTTACTTAACGTGCGCTTGAGAGCTGCACATTTCACATCGTTTGAATAACTAAGTGACGCGCGTATATCTGAAATTTGCATAACTTTCTGGCCACTCCTTCTTGGTGTTGCATTTTCAATGTCGCGTAGTGTGTGTCGGATTATTTATTTATAAATTCCGAAATCACACAAGAAAATTTTTTACGGTAATTTTGTTTTACTTTATTTTATTCCCGGAACATCTATCATTTTACAAATAAATTTAAATATTCAAATATTCTGGTGATATTTCGAATTTCTGAATAAATATTCTGCCATATTTTGCAACATGATTGTATGAACCTTTCATATATACGCCTCCAGGTTTTGTATGCTGGGTACGGGAAATAATGTCAATCTTCTTTCACATGTGAGACTCATTCTCTCATTTCTACGAAATAAATTTAAAATTCTCACTAACTTCTTAACCTCTAGCCGCGGGCGATGTTCCCATTTTCTTATATAAAACCGTGGCCTATTTTTATTCGTCTCTTATAATAGTTATAAGGATTGAATGTCACCGGAATTTACAAACAGATTTATTTACAAATAAATAAAAGCAGTTTCTTCATGTACATTATAAAAACAAAGTTTTATTTCAAAATTCCGGTTGAAGTGTCACATCTATGAATTCAAAATATTTCAAAAACCGCAGAACTTTCAGAATGACCTAATAAATGAAATGATATTTATATTATAATGTGTAAACGAATCTCTCTATTTCTAAATAAAAGAAGATAGATTCAACGAAGAAATATAATCTCCCGATGCTTATGTACTATAAAAATTATAGGGAAAGTCAAAATAGCGTTCCCCGCGGAATTGTATAGAATAAGTGAAACGCGATAGGAGTGTTACCCGCGCTGGAGGGTTAAGGCCGCTTTTTATATATTTTTTAAACTAATCTTCATATTTAATCTGTATGCTTATTATCATCTTACATAATTTTTATTCCGACATTTACAATGAGGTTTTATTACAAATGAAGTTTTATAGTTTAATATAAAAATCTTAAGATGTATGTTCTTTTGGGAACTTACTCCGTCCAGTTGTTCAGTCTTCGAAAATTTATGCTACGAAATGTTTTTATAAAGAGTTTAAAGCCCTATTAAGCATATATGTAATATTTATACGTCATATTTCAAAACAAAACCAAGTCAATAATATCAGTGCATTTACAAAAAATCTATAAAGATGTCAAGTATGAAATTAAAAAAAACAGACAACGTCAACAAAAATTTCTAATCATTTTTTTTTAATTTAATGACTAGGCATTTTATAATTTTTAGAGTAATTAATATAACTTATAAAAACGTATTACTTTAAATACATACTATAATCCAATATAATCTATGCATAAATAAAATTTTATGTAAAAAATGATGCCTTATTTATACAACACCATCTGTTATTGTTTATAATGCAGAAAATATGTAAACAACTTCAAATATAAAACAAATTACCTTTAAGCAAAGATTTCAGGAAATGCAACTTTGAAGAAAATTGAAAACAGCCATGTGGTATTGCTTTTGGCACTGAGGCACACTATGATAGCGTCATCTCTGCGTATAGGAAGCAACTAAAAAAAAGTTGCCTGACAGATTGAGAATGTCCCATCCATCCCTTGTCACATTCATCCCCCAGTTCCCCTACTCTAAAACGAAAGCTGAGTTCCCGGCACGGTCATCTCTTGTCATTCCTTGTACGTACATCCTCCCCACCGGGGTTTTCTCACATAGATTTTATTTTTTAGCGTAGACTACCAAAGGAAATTTTCTCACATTTCCTTAGATCCTCAAGTTACAAGACTTGGGAGAAAATTCTGAATTTTGATTGGCTGACTCTATTTTATACGCAAAAAAGCACGGAAATAAAGTAATAGATGGCGACCACAAAAGATATGTTTTTCACGTGAATGTTTAAAAATGTAATCATTAAAAAAAATTATATAAAAAGAAAAAAAAAAAAAAGCATTATTTATTAAGAAAATCAAAACAATGCACAGGTCTGCCCCAATCCACTATATTTCCTCTTTTTAAGTATTTTATACACATGTACTGGTAAATATTTATGTGTGATACCCATCGTCCAATTTCATGCAAGATATATGTGATACGGGCATCCATAAGGGATACTTGACACACACGAATCTGTGTAAAGAATTTATTACTTTTTCAGTACCAGGTATGTTTTCAACTATTTAAATATGTATATTTCGTTATCTGCACACTTTTTTATTGAAAGAAGTTGTGAAAAAAAATATTGATTATAATTCTTTAGAGGTACCTCTATAAATTAATTTAATTTCATGAAATTCATTGCAACGATTTTTAAGAAAAGAAAAGCTTTTTGAAAATTTCAATTTTTCTTTCTTTTTTATTTTTTATTTTTTAAACAAATATTAATATAATTTACATCTGTAATCAAAACCTATATAAAAGAACGCTCCGCCTACTTTACATAGTATACTCTTTGCACTGATATTCATAGACACATATACTAATGCGATGGTCGGAGTTAATTTTAGAAAAAACAGCGAAGACGAAGTAAAAATTTAACAAAAACATATTATTATTTTTCCGGCATTTAATCAGTAAATTAATAATTATACGCTGATATTTGGGGACATTTATTGTTCACTAAAGAGCAACATCTGATAAAAACATCAGAAAACAGTTGTTAATATTTGTTGAAAATAGTTGTCATGGGTATTCTTTAAACAAATTTTACCTGAGGTTATCTGACGATGTCTTTTCTTATTATCAGAGATTCTTTTACTCCTGTAAATCTCATCTAAAATTATTTCCACTGAGTCTCTAAGTATAATAATAAAAAAATAATAACACGAAATTCTTTAAAAAAAGTTTTTCCGTCCATTACAAGGGACATGAACGTGATGAATCCGTGCGTTAGTCGGGGAGAGAGAGACTTTCCTTCCTGAATCATCAAAATGTCCACCCTCCCCCTTCGGTAAATTTGACATTTTCTCTTTGGTAATGGTCTAAAAGTTCCACCCCTTTTTATACCATTAGACCTCACTTTTAGACCCACCAAGAGCTGTAAAATTTTCCCACGGTGAAAATTTTTTTAATTCAATACTAGACACAATCGATAAACCAGCAATAACATCTATAAAATGTGTGTGTCTTTTTAATACTTACGGACAAGTATGAAGAAGAGGTTAGACAGACATAAAAATTGACCTTAAAGATTTTAAGTTTTCTCTACATTTACAAATGTATACCGTGTTCAAATCTTTCATTGGTTAATGGCAATCTGATATTCTTCAGCGGAAAAAGTGAAATAAAAAATCTCATTTTCATATTGTTTTTAATTTAAAAAAAATATTTTCATGCTTCTCTACATACAACAAACTACTCGTCACTAACAAGTCCTTTAAAAGACTGGAATTAGCCCTGACAACGCTGACGTAAAGGGAAATTAATGTTATCAGAGGCTGCAGATGCAGACTCCAATTCTTGACATAAAATATACTGCAAAAATAAGGACATCAATAAGTTGAAACAGGTTTAGTACATAAAAGTAAATTCTTATAATATTTCTGGTGTGAGTAATAAGAATGAAATTTAACTATGGAGTATAAAGTGGACTGTATGTATACCGCGTTCAAATCTTTCATTGGTTAATGGCAATCTTATATTCTTCAACGGAAAAATTGAAATAAAAAATCTCATTTTCATATTGTTTTTAGTTTAAAAAAATATTTCCATGCTTCTAAGAGTTACCTGTGTACAACAAGCTACTCTTCACTAACAAGTCCTGTAAAGGACTGGAATTAGCTCTGAGAAAGTTGACGTAAAGTAAAATTAAAGTTTTTAGAGGCTGCAGTTGCAGACTCCAATTCTTGACATAAAGTGTATTACAAAAATAAGTACATCCACAAGTTGCCGAACAGTTGATGTCGGTTAAGGGGCTTCCGAGTTGCGATCAACTTTACGCCCAGTCAATTTGTGAGTAAACTGTCTTGTAAATATTGAGCCGTTGGGAAAAGTTAAATGTAGTATTAACTACATAAGAAAGAACAATTAAAAATAGAAGAAAAATTAAACAATGGGAATAAAAAAGTAAAGCTATAGAGATTAAGGATAGAGTCTAATAAATGGAAAAAAGTAAAATAGTATAGCTGAGGTTAAAGTTGAAGCAGACTCCAATTCTTGACATAAAGCATATTACAAAACATAAATACATCAACAACTTGAAACAGGTTTAGTACATAAAAATAAATTCTTATAATATCTCTGGTGTGAGTAATAAGAATGCAAGTTAACTATGGAGTATAAATTTGACTCCCTAGTGTAGGCAAGTCAAACACGTAGCCTTTGGCAATTTGCTTGTGTTTAATTTAGTTGTTAGAACACGCATGCTTAAAATCCTATAGGATTATATGGGATTTTCTCCTCAATTTATCAATTATTGGTGTAACTTTTTGATTTTTCACGATATTTCACTGGTCTTTTCATATGAATTTCCCTATAGTATTAACTATCAAATCATGACAAAAAATCTCTGCTGTAGTTCGCGCATGCGCAGTTAAAATTTATTTCATACAAATATCCATATTTCATCATATATTCAACATATTAATATTTTAATTGCTACTGTTTCCATAATTGTTTGTCAATTTTTTAGAAAGCGGTGTTAAATTCGGTTAAAAACTCTGGATGCTATAAAAAAAAAAAAAAAAAAAAAAAAAAAAATGAATTTTTTACAGAAACGTTAACATTTTCGCAGCTATACGTGCTATGCTTACACAAATGCAGACAAATGTTGAACAGGACCTACATAGTCATTTGTTTCAGTGACAGACCATTTTTAGCATTTTCTGTTACTTTGGTGATCGAATATATTATTTTATTATTAAACGTAGTATTGAACTCCTAATTGTCTTCACGACAAAATCTTCACTGAAAAACATGAAGTCAAACATGTTCTTTACATCCTCAATGTTCAAAGGCATTTCGGACATTTCCTCACGAATTTCTGTGGATATTTGACGAAACATAAGAAATTGATCACTGCCCCTTTATTTCTGGACATCAGTGTACTTCTTAACAGAGAATCAAAGTGCTTTCACCAAGTCTATCGAAGAAAATGAATTTGATTTAAAAAATGATTATTGTCTTTATTATATTAAATATCCTCATAAAAATTAATTATTCACAACGAAATTGAAGAATTGATGTCTGGACCAGTTAAAGAAATGGGAAAATACTATAAGCATAAGTACTATTGCTAGACAGATTTATATAAAAACCAGAGATTTATTAAAGCCGGATACGTGCTTAAAACTTATACTGCTTATAAACTTCTATTTGTACGCACATGCTTAATCATCGTCAAGGTGAAGAAAAACAGATCTGCCTTCTTATATACATATTTGACGGCTTTATGTCACAAAGTTTTAACTGTTAAACAAGTTTACCATTTTCATTTTGATAGAACAAATTATGAATGTGGATTATTAAAACGCCGTTAATAGACAAATTACGTGAACTTTTTCATTTGTAATTACAAAACACCTGAGTGAAACTTCAACTTCAAGGCAAATTTCATACTTATACCTTGTTATTTGATAGTATTAGCATTTTGAATTAACAAGATAGCAGAATGAAATTTGCCTTGAAGTTTACTTTGGCAAAACAATTTTTGAAGAGAATATATTTTCTTTTAAATATTGCCAGCAGGCATTATTACAAAATTCAGCGGAGTGGAAATTTTAGAAGATTTGTTTGAAAAAGTAAAAAAAAAAAATAGTTCAAAAGAAAAATTTTTAATTTCGAGAAATTTGAAAATCAGTTTAATCCATAGCTGCCAACTTTTACGCTTTTTTGCTACCACTGAAAATTAATAGAAAATTTTGCCTTGTTGAATGACATGATTTCGGAGGTTTAATAAGCTAAAATTACTGTAAAATTTTAGTGGTAGGAAAGGTTGGCAGCTATGGTTTAAACAATTGAATTCACCTTTATTGATTATTGTACAGAATTTAATAAAAAAATGCAGTTAATTGAAATTCATTGCGATCCCATATTAGAGATAAAATATATGGGTATGGGGTTTCCAAATTTTAGCAATTATTCATGAATCGTTTGGTGTTTTAAAAAACAGCGTGCAATAAGGCATATTTTAGCTATGTTCAGTAGAGCATTGTTATACGACATCTGTACGTAACTGACAATTTTTCAAGTCAAATAAGCATAACTTGAACCAGAAAATGTATTTAATAAATGAAATAAAATATGTAGCGCATACATACAGGACACATTTTATTAAATACATTTTCTGATTCAAAATATGTTTATTTTGATTTTTTCTTGAAGAAAACACGTAAGGTTGACAGCTATGCCTTTGCTATATCAAGATAAACAGACCAGAGTGTACAAGTATTTTTTTAAATAAATACAATTTAGTAAATTCAGTTCAATTTTTTAGATTTGGTTGAGGAAATGTAATTATATTACGTACTATAATAACAACTTTGGAACTTCGTATGAATATTTCTTTCACATGGCTGTGTTTTGTACGTACAAAATTTATCCTGCACAATGGTACTACTTTTACCATCTACTTTTTTATGTGGTCCGCGGTTTTCTACATAATGCTTAGTTTGACCCGCGGCAGTAAACGAGTTTCACTAACCTGCTTTAATGCTTCCCCAACTTAAGACTTTTTTCCTGTTACAGAGGCTAATTTTCTTTCCCTCATCATTTCTCAGTTGCAATTAATGTGAAAGACATTGCTTAAAGCACTAATCATCGGATAATAAGGTCATTTTTTTTACATATTGACCGCGCTGAATCGAAAATGCTTTTGTACATTATTTTTTCAGAAGAAACTTTGAAAAAACAACCAAATGGATTTTTGGATATTGTCACTGATAATATTGAAGAGAAAGACGACTTTCTACAAGAAAACACTTGACAAGTTCCAAAATTACTAATGGCTGTTCGTCGATATTACACAATCGGAATGTAACATAACACAATAAATTTTCGACTGTGTCGCAAAATTTAATCGTTTAGTTTAATTTTTTCAATTACATTTAATTTCATATTGATTCATTTTACAAGAAGAAATATAACATTAATAAGGTACAGATACCAAATAAAGCCATGCTCTGAATAAATCCTTTAGCTTATATCTTTTATATACATTCATGTACAATGGTACTACTTTTACAATCTACTTTTTTATGTGGTCCGCGGCTATCTATATAATGCTTAGTTTGGCCCACGGCAGTAAACGAGTTTGACATGCCTGCTTTAATGCGTCTCCAACTTAAGAATTTTCTCCTGTTAATGAGGCTAATTTTCTTTCAATCATCATTTCTTAGTTGCAAATAATGTGAAATACGTTGCTTAAAGCACTACTCACCGGATAATTAGGACATTTTTTTTGTACATATTGACTGCGCTGAATCGAAAATGATTTTGTACATTATTTTTTCAGAAGAAACTTTGAAAAAATAACCAAATGCATTTTTGGGTATTGTCACTGATAATATTGAAGAGAAAGACGACTTTCTACCATCAAACACAGGGTTCGTACGACTCCTGGAATTTTGCGACCAGGAAATCCTTCGTTATCAGTTATTTTTTACAGAAAATATGTCCTTAAAAGAAGGTGAAGTTTTTCGAGTGTAACCTACATTTCTTTTTCTATAAAGAAAATACTGGTGGAACTCCTGGAAAATTACCTGATTCGTACGAACCCTGCAAACACTTGACAAGTTCCAAAATTACTAATGGATGTTCGTCGATATTATACAATCGGAATGTAACATAACATAATAAATTTTCGCCTATGTCGCTAAATTTAGTCATTTAGTTTAATTTTTTCAGTTACAGTTAGTTTCATATTGATTCATTTTCCAACAAGAAATATAACATTTATAAAGTACATATACCAAATAAAGCCATACTCTGAATAAATCCGCTAGCTTATATCTTTTATATACATTTATTTTGGGCTCACCCAAATGGATGTCAGAAGATTTGCCTATAATTACGCCGTTACTTTCTACCACGCAGAACGTCTGTCATTAACTAAAGCAAATATTTCTATTTATAAATAATAATTCAAATATTGGAGGCTTCGCAGCTGTTTATTTATTTAAAACGCATGCTGATCGTTAGAGGAAACCTTCTTGAGTTCTATTTTGATGGCGTTACATTTTCTGAAAAAGGGGGAAAAATTAAAGAGTAATACAAAGAAGCACACGAATTTCAAAATATTCAAATTCCATAGTAAATTTATCTTCCAGGAAAATAATTTTAATAAACGCTTGTCTCAATCGTTTTAAATTATTACTATAGACTTTCTTTTAGTTGAATTGTTTTTGATAATTTCTGATATTTGCTGATATGTTTCTGATGTATCAAATCTCAGATATAGACACATCTAATAATGTTAAAACACTACCCAAAAGAGTAGCATTAACTTAGGATGTCAAACCATTCTATCGTTCAGATTATTAGAATTGAAAGATTAGTGGATATAACGCTGATACTGAAAAAAACAGTTAGAATATGGTTATTCGTCATTCATTTTTTACGAGAACTGACTTTCATACTTATTCACATATATGCCAATCTTGATCTGTTATTTCAATGGATTTTAATTCTTCCCCTTTTATATTTATCCTTAAATGTTTTCCCGATGGCTGCCTGCGTTTGCTAGACGATGGTAAGCCTTTCAACAAATATATGTCATCTCAAATTTCAAAATAAGAGGAATAACATCACAATTTCTTCTGGTCCGTCAATTCGTATAAAAAAATACGGTTTATCCCTTCTTTGAATGATTTTTTCTTCTACAATTGTGTTTTTTTATACATATATTAAATATTAGACACCAGAAATTTTAAGATAGATTTTTAACTTTGCTCAGCAACATATTTCCTGGGAAATTTACTGGATTAATATTTCTATATAAATATAGTGGTGGCGAAGAAGTTGATTTATTTATTAAAAGTTAAATAAACAGTGATGGAAATTTACATCACGATGCAATTAAGGGTTATATTAAGAATGCCCGTCGCTAGAGTTCTCAAAATCAAAAGCATTCAATTGCAGTTAAAATGGGAGGATAGCATTAGCCCAGGGGTGCAAAAATCTAGGCGCCAATGGGCTGATTCCCACTACTAAATTTTATTAGTATACGTCGCCTAAATTTCATCAGTATTCTTATTAGACGAAGAATACTAAAAATTTAGTGGTGGGAATCGGCCCATTGGCACCTAGATTTTTGCACCCCTGGTATTAGCCATCAAATATCCAAAATTTTGATAAAATTCGATTTTAAAATAATTTATATTTGTATTTAAAAAAATCAAATTTACAAATCTCAAACCTCCAATAGACAGATTTTCACATGGGGGAATTTAGAAGATATCTTTCGAGTGTGATGAAATGCATATAGGTCAAACCAAGCTGCCTTTTAAGGTCTATTTTGGGGAGCATAAAAGCAATGTTAAATATGGTAACATTAAACGCTCCGCGATTGCTAACCATTGTGCATCTAACAATAACAATTTAAATTTTTCCGAAGTTTTAAAAATTCAAAAATTCTCATCAATTTACGATCGTTACTTTTGAAAAGCTTATCATATAGTCATTTAGTTATCATTATTGAAGAATTCAAAGAGCTTGGTTAATGATATATCCAATACACCCAATTTTTATAAAGTCTGGCTCACATCTTTTTAACCTGCTCTTTAACCTCACTCTTTTCGCTTTCTCCCACCTTTTTCTCCTTCCTGCTTTCATTGGTCACCTCGGTCACGCAAGAACGTTTGACCCCGCTGTTTGTTTTTAACCTTTACTGCCATTTCGCTTTGGCCGCAAGCTGTGATGCTTGCATATTCTCATGTTTTAAACACTAACCTCTGGTAATTTTTTCTTCACATATACTTACATATGCGCTATTTTCAAATTGTTCATTTATTTCTTAATAGTCTTTAATTATCCAATTGTATGTTGATTACGTTCGATTAGTAAAAAGGATTCTAAAAGAAATTGATAGTATAGTCGCATTAAGCTAATTAATTTTGATATTATCGTACTGTCTGGGAGCTAAGAAAATAATTTTAATAATACATAAGGGATAGAAAAATAACCAAATAGTAAATTAATAACGCACATAAATTTTGTAGTTTTCATGTAATCTGCAGATATATAGCCAGAATAACTGTTTTTATTAAACTTATTCAATATAATTGATCAATACAATATTTTTCTTACTACAGATAATCAAATTTTGTAATTTGATTTCTGAATATTGATTGGTACTAAGGAAAGAGGTCACTCAAATCATTTCCCTTTCGAGATTACTTACACGGAAGTAGGCGTATTTATTTAAAACAGCTATTCAAAGATATTTGGGAGACAAATTTGTTGCGTTTTATGTTGATCACGTTCTACTTCCATACAAGCATAGTAAAATAATTAAATAAAATCATACATGTTAACAGCATAAATTGTATTCCCTACTAAGAATTTCAAATAAAGATTAATGATTGTTAGATATATTCATTTAATTATAGTGATACAGAACTCATTGAGAACGATCCGAAAACTGAATTGTTTTATTTCTACAGGTAATCTAATTTCGAATTTCTATTTCTCAATATAGATAGACTCTAAGAGGTGGGGTACTAAACTTATTCCCCTTTTCAGATTATTACGATTGTTGCAGAAAACAGAACGTTTTTATTTAAAACGCTCGTTTAAAGATACATTGGAAGCAAACTTATTAAATGAATTTTATATGTTGATCACGTTCTACTTCCAAACAAGGAAAGAAAAAGAACTGAGTGCAATCAGATAATGTTTAAAACACTAATTCCGTTCTCATCAAGCAATGTAATATAAAGTTTACTGAATTTTAAGAGTTTCCAGAAAATCATAATGATTCAAAAAACTCTGAGAGCTAATTGAAAATTGGATTATTGTTTTTATTCCTCAAAGAATGGGGGGGGGGCACTCATTAGGAATTCAAACAAATATTTTAATTTATTATTATATCTATAGAATAATGAATTTTTTTAAACGTATGTTGTTAGATTCCTTGGAAAAAACTCATTTTTTGTCACATTTTTAAAAATTGCTAAAGATTTTCAGGTGCTAAAGAAATTTGAAAAAGAATCGACAGTGTAATCCAACAAATCACGAAAATTTAGCATTCTTTATTGCACTTGGAAGCTAAAGAAATTATTTATTAGTAATTTTAAGGTTAAAAAACAGATTTAGAATGTAATCCAATTACGCAGATACATTTCGTGCTATTCGCATATTCAGGAATTGCATCGTTATATATTTTACGGTTCCCCTCATAGGGCTCTGGCTACGGAGCCGTCGGGGGAACTCTGATCTCTGGCGATTCATCAGGTGTCTTCGTGGTGGTTCCCTCTGATTTTGGGGTCCATTGCATATCGTAATGACCTATGTCGTCACCTCATGGGTTCAATTGGAGTGATGCGCATGTGGCGGTGCTCCGACCGGTCAGAGCGCTTACGGGAGGCCTCTCGGTCGAGTGCGTTATAAGTCCCTCAGGACTTGGGTGCGACGGTTGACGCGCGTAACGGAAGCCGCTCTGGTTTTTATATGTTCTACTAGTATTTCCAAGCAATAATCTCTCGGGTAGATTCCTACTGCACATTTTAACGAAATCTACCCTTAAGATTATTGTTTAAAGAAAGTATATATAAAAAATATAGAGGACCCCTGCATATTCTGCGGATGTTTAGATAGCGAAACTTCTTTACACATGTTTAATGTACAGGGTGTTCTGTTATCACCGCATAAAATGTGCAGAACGAGAATCTTTGTTCTGAGCGCTGCTGCTACATTTGGCCAATTTATTATACAGAAATTCCAAATTCTTACAAGAATTTTTTAATAATATTTTTATGTACCTTAAATCAGACATTATGTGAATAAATTACAAGAAAATTACCACTAAAAAATTTCTGGTATGCATTTGCAATTTATGATAAAAACTCCTCCACAATGCTGGCTCTGAGGACAAAGGTTGTTAAAAGAACGCTACCTTGACGACGTATAGTTTTCGAGAAAAATGCAACAGAAAAAGTATCACATCACATACGCCCTAATAGTTTGTAATGCATTACCATTCCAGTGATCGAATATAACTTATATATCGCAATACTTAAAAACAAATACATTATTACTATACGAAAATTGCTGATACTTTCAAACTGACGCATTTCAAAGTGATCCGAAAAAGAGCTGTTCATTTGTATGTTGGACTTACGCCCACCACCCACCTCTTAATATTGTTCCCTTTTCGTCAGCCTATGGGTACACTTTATTATTTAAACACAATCGTAGTGACTAATAAATGAATCAAAGTAAAACTAATTTTTCCATGTGAGTGAAAAAGAAGTCGAGTAGGCCTGGTTTTGAACACAAGACTTTGGCTTAAGCTGTTAGTACTCAACCAATTAAGCTCGCCTGGGCAAATCCGGTGGAAAAAACTCACGTAGACAACTTTTAGCCAAAGGCATCTTGTCTGCTATCTGAACCGCAGGTAAAGGAACTCCAAAAAACGTTGAATACGTATTTCACTTTGTTATTTTAGAACAATAATAATGATTGGTAAAGAAACCATACGATTTGTAACTTTTCCAACTGAGTGAAAAAGTGTCCAGGCAGATATTTCTACCAAGGACCTTGGCATAAGCTGGAAACGCTGTACCAATTAAGCTATATTCGGCAGATTTGGTGGACACAATTCACTAAGACAATCAGTTGGCGCAGATATCTTGTCTGTTATCTGAAACAGCTCCACAAAATGAATTGCTTATAAAAGAAATCCAATATTAATTTATAAGATATATATCCAAAGAAATCGCTACATAATTACACTTAATTATTTTAACGCAATCATACTGTTCAATAATAAAATCATAGAAATATAAATTTTTCTAACTAAGTGAAAAGTAGCCAAGCCAGAGTTTAAACCCATTACCTTAGAATAAACGGCAAACAATCTACCAATTAAGCTAACCTGTACAAATACGGCGTACACAATTCACTGAGACAAACGTTTGGCAAAAACATCTGGTCTATTATCTGAAACAGCTCAAGAAAATGAACCGTAGGTAAAGGAACTCCAATAAACGTTGGATACGTAATTACACTTTATAATTTTAACACAATCATACTGACTAATAACGAAATCATACAAGTTGTAATTTTCCCAACTGAGTGAAACGTTTTCAGGCCAGAATTTGAACCCAGAACTTTTGCTCTATCTGCCAACGCTCGAACATCTTTCTTTTGTCCATGGAATTTTCCACGGACAAAAGGATGTATCTTTTAGTATCAATTTTAATATTGATGTAATCAAATTAAGCACATAAATTTGGTACTATTAATATATTCGGAGGATGTATGGCTAGATGAAAAATATTTTTAATTTATTGGATTTATATGTTAACCCTTTAACGGATAAAGCACTTCAATTGCTAAGATGTTGAAATAAATGATTGACACCGGAAATTATGAACAAATTTACTTTTATATAAGAAAAAAAGCGATATTTCACATATATAACAAATGAAAAACATTTCTATTAAAATTCTGCTGTCATTGTTGAGTTTCGTAATTAAAGTTTGGTGGTTTCGTGGGGAAACCAATGAACGTTAAAGGGTTAAAGATTCGTCATAATTTCCCTTAACCATAAGAATATATGTAAAACAAATGCAGAGTTGCCAAGTCTCCGGATTTTTGAACACCAGTAATTGTTTAGAGAAAAAGTTGTTCTTTTAAATCGCAAAATGCTCTGATTAAATAAAACAACATTTTCTGTACTAAATTACTGGTACCAAAAAGCCGGAGACTTTGCACGTCTGCAAATGTAGTATTAATTATAAAAATAGTAATAATCAGCAGGTCATGGCTGCTGTGATAAGAATAATGAATGTTTTTATTATAAAATGCTATACTGGACAAATACGGACAAATACGAATGCTATACTGGAAAAATACGGTGGACACAATTCACTTACACAAGCTTTTGTCAAAGACGTCTACTTTGTTACATGAAAAGGCTCGACACAATGAACTGCATGTAATGGAACCCTAATAAATGTTGGATAAGTAATTACACTGTAATAATTTAATACAATCATAGTGGTTGATAAAGAAATATCATACAAGTTATAATTTTTCCCAACTGAGTTTAAAAGTTTCCGTCCCAGGATTTGAACTAGTGATGGACATAATGAATGTTTCTGTTAATCAAAAGAATCATTCGGGCAAGCACAAAAGCAAAGCCGCCAAATTGTATTCATTTTAATCTATTAAAGCCAGATTTATAACTACAGCTATACCATTTCACTTTCTTTTATCTTTCTAATTTATCCTTAATCTCCTTCGCTTTACTTTTTTATTCCAAATTTGTTATCATATCTTTTCTTAATTTTACAGCTATCCTTTTCATTGTAATTTCTCTTTTATCCTATAGTTAATACTACATGTTAACTTTTCCCAACGGATCAATTTAATACAAGACACTCGACTCAGAAATAGACTGGGCGTAAACAGTCTGCAACTCGGAAACCCCTTAAACGACATCAACTGTTCGGAAATTGTAAATAAATAATTTTAATTTCTGGTTTTATATGTTTAAAAAGAATACGAAGTTTGGCAGCTGTGCCTTTTTCTATGTCCGAATGATCTATTCAAATATTAACATATTTCATTATGCCCATCACTAATTTGAAATCACTGACTTTGGCTTAAGCCTGTTTTAGAAAAGGCATCTGGTCTGTTATTATAAAGGCACTATGCTGAGGGTTAGTAATAAAACAATTCCCCTTTTGAGTTTATTACTATACTTTCAGAAGACTGAATGTGTTTATTTAAAACACATACTCAAAGACACATATGGTATATTTTTTTTTAGTTGTATGTTGATCACGTTAGAATTTCAAACAATAACGGAAAAAACGATGAAGTTTAAACATATATGTTAAAAGCATAACTTTCATTCACATCACGGAATGTTTAATAAACATTACTGACTATTAGAGAATTTCAACAAATAATGATGCAAATCGCAAGGAGGGAGAACCGATAATTAGATTATTGCTTTTATTTTTCCAACTAATTTAATTTTGAAATTTAATCCCTAAATATAGATAGACTGTAAAGAAAGAGGTAGTAAAACTTTCACGTATCAAAGTGCACGTTATAATATACATTGGAGTCAAGCTTATTGAATTGCTATATGTTGATCACGTTTTACTTCCAAACAAGAATGGAAAAAATGAGTTTACGTTATACGTTTTCATACATGTTAACAGCATAAATTTCGTTCTTATTACGGAATGTTGCATATAAATTATTGAATATTAGAGAAATTTTTAGGATTTTCATTAAATCGTTATTATAGAAACCTCAAAGAGAGTGAACAGATAATTCAGTTAATATTTTTGTATCTACAGGTAATCCAATTTTGTAATTCTATTTTTTTTAAAAGAAAACTGCTCAAGAAGAATATAAACCGATTACTTTCTATCTTGATCACGTTATACTTTTACACAAGTACAAAAAATCTAATTGGTTATAATCATATTTATTAAAAGCATAACTCTCATTCTCATCAGTGAATGTTAAATAAAATTTATTACTGATAGAAATTTTCAAAAAATCATAATGATTTAAATTTTATTGCGATCAAATCGAAAATTGGATTATTGTTTTTATTTCTACAGGTAATTTAATTTTGGAATTCAATTCTTTGAAAAAAAATGAAGCATTCTAGAGAGAATCAAACTATAAAGACATTCCTTTTATTACTTATAAAATAATGAACTTTCTTCTTATGCATGTTATTAGATTCCTTGGGGTTAAATTTGTTATTGATTACGTTCAGCTTGTTAAAGAAATTCAAAAAGGAATTAATTTAGTGTAATCCAATTAGGCAAGAAAATTCAGCATTTATTATTTCCCATGGATAAAAGAATTATCATTTTAGTAGCAATTTTAATATTGAAAACCTGTTCAGTATGTAATCAAATTAAACACATATATTTGATACTATTCTTATATTGTGAATACGTATAGCTAGATGACGGGGGGGGGGGGAGATTTTCAAAATGCTTGTATAAAAATGTAAAGGATTCGTCAGAATTTTCTTTAAAAATAAGAATATATGTAAAAGAAATGTAGTAATAATTATAAAATTAGTAATAATCAGCAGAACATGACTTTTCTGAAGAGAATAATAAATGTTTTTATGTTTAAATTGAGAATAGATTATATTATTGAAATCTCGAGATTCTGGGACGGATCCCTGAATTTTACGAAGAAGAATTTTTCCAAATTTTAATATTGTGTTTCTTTAATCTATACTAATAAAAGAAAATTTCGCTGTGTATGTGTGGGTGTGTGCGATGGCTAGTGAAATCTAGCGCACATGGAAGTCTGAAAATTTAGGTGAGGGTAGTCCAAGGTCTGCCCTGATGCACCTGCGACTCATTAATTTTAATATTTTGTTTATATTTTTTCATATATGTTAACAGCATAAATTTATTTCTCATTACGGGGTGTTGCATATATATTATTGAATATTAAAGAAATTTCTAGGATTTTCAGTAAATCGTTACGATACATATCTGAAAGAGAGTGAACAGAAAATTAAGTGGAAGCTTTTATATTTACAGATAATCTAATTTTGTAATTTTATTTTCTGTAAAAGAGAGCTACTCAAGAGAGAGGTGAACCGATTCATTTTTATATTGCTCACTTTCTGCTTATACACAAGAACGGAAAAATAATTGATTATACTCATACATATTAAAAGCATAACTCTCTTCTCATCAGTGAATGTTATATAAAAATTATTACTGATAGAAATTTTCAAAAAACTCATAATGATTTAAATTTTATTGCGATCAAACCGAAAGTTGGATTATTGTTTTTATTTCTACAGGTAATTTAATTTAGGAACTCAATTCTTTGAAGAAAAAAATAAGCACTCTAGAGAGAATCCAACTATGAAGACATACCTTTTGTTACTTAAAGAATAATAATAAACTTTCTTCGTATGCATGTCGATAGATTCCTTGGGGCTAAACTTATTGTTGATGACGTTCAGCTTTTTAAAGAAATTCAAAAAGAAATTGATAGAGTGTAATCCAATTAGGCGTGAAATTTCAGCATCCATTATTTTCAATGGACAGAAGGATAATTCTTTTAGTAGCAATTTTAATATTTAAAACCTACCCAGTATGTAATCAAATTAAGCACATAAATTTGGTACTATTCATATATTCGGGGGACGTTTGGCTAGATGAAAAATATTTCAAAATTATTGAATATAAATGTTAAAGATTCGTCATAATTTTCCTTAACCATAAGAATATATGTTAAAGAAATGTAGTATTAATTATAAAAATAGTAATAATCAACAGGACATGATTTCTCTGATAAGAATAATGAATGTTTTTATGTTTAACTTGAGAATCTTTTATAGAATTGAAATCTTGAGATTCTGGGACGGATCCCTGAATTTTACAAAGAAGAATTTTTTCAATTCTCAATATTTTTTTTCTTCTTTACTATCTAAATAAAATAATGTTTCAGAGATGGTATTTTATGTAGCAATAATTTGTGCAACTGAATAAATATACTATTTTCTTTCAATAAAATTGCATAAAAGAAAAAATAATGATAAATTTATTTGGATTACAAATCTTAACATAGTATAAAACAAAGTCGCTTTTTCTGTCCCTATATCCCTATGTACGCTTAAATCTTTAAAACTACGCAACGGATTTTGATGCGGTTTTTTTTAATAGATAGAGTGATTCAAGAGGAAGGTTTATATGTATAATAACCATATGTTTTGCTTTGTAATTTCAGATAAATCACTACATAGTATAAAACAAAGTCGCCTTTTCTGTCCCTATATCCCCATGTACGCTTAAATCTTTAAAACTACGCAACGGATTTTGATGCGGTTTTTTTTAATAGATAGAGTGATTCAAGAGGAAGGTTTATATGAATAATAACATCCATTAAATAGTGGAGAAATACTGTTATTTTTGAGGTTTTTAATGTGATGTCGTAAATAATTTCATTTTTTCCGCTTATACATTGCAAACGCAGGCTGAATCCTACAAGATTTATCAAAATAATGTACCAATTATTGTACACATTAAAAAGGTCTACAGAAAACACAAAGAGATGAAGGTTTTCAAGGTTAACCCGAAGCAAAGCGAGGGAGGGCCGCTAGTTTTATAATAAATTGCAGTTAATCAACTATAGAATTGAATATCTAAAATATCAAATTCGAAAAAAGTCTTTTCTTGTTAAAATAAAATTTTATTTTCAATAAAAGTAGATGTTGAAAATGTTCATTCTGATTCAATAATCATGGTTTACAAGAATTTTTTATTCTAATTCTCTATGAGAACCTGTTCAATTCGATCCAATTTGACTATTAACCCTTTCTGACGCGGAGTAAGTCTGTTTGTAAAATGATGAAATAATGAATTGACACCAGAATTTAAAAGCGAATTCATTAGAAAATAGAAACGTGCTTATTTTCCCGTATTTTACAAAAGGAAAATTTTATTTAAATATTCTTGGTGCCTTTGTCAGTTTTGGAATTAAAATTAAGTGTCCTTTTTTTGTGACCACCGCCCGCTAAAGTGTTAAAAAAACAAATTCGCACATGCATAATATATGCAGTCATATTCTAAATAATGGTCTCAGATTCATTCATTATCAGAAATATTATCTCTCATCTTGTGGCAGAGTGCCTTGATTCTCTTTTATAAGGGTAGTCACTAGTAGTCGCGTAAGTTTTGAGATTTTTCGTGCGATAGTGGTGTTTTGATTTCTAAGATTTGTGTGAACAATTCTGTCATTTCATTAGGTGTCGAAAGTGCACAGTCATCTCCAAGAATGTGGCTGACATGGTTATTTTAGCAATGATATGTTAAATATGTAACGGCGTTTGTGAAGTAGCACTATATAGTACAGTATTAGATTATTTCAGTGGGTGTTTGAAACGCCCTTGGGTTTGTTAGAACTCCCCTGAAATTCGAGCCGCGCGTACATTCATGTAGAGTTTTCGATTAGTAGTATTAGTAGTATTTTCGACTGTGGGTTTTCACCAATTTGGTAATATGTTGAGCTTTCTACTTGAATAAAAAAGCCATCGGAATCCACGTGATTCCATTTATAGTGATATTATCTGCTAACATGGATTTATGGTGTTGCTCTAGAACGATCGCTAAGGTCATTTGGACACAAGTTAAATAAGTAAAATTTAAAAGATTTTAGAAACGATTTTCCTCCTCTCAGTCTTTCATGAAAATGAGCTTATTTTGGATCGACTGCAATTAAATCATACCCGCTCAATTTCTAATTCCCTGTCTACTGTTATAAATAAATTTCTATGTTTTAGTAAATCTGCGTCATGCCCTCATTTCAATTTGAGATCCCGAAGGGTATATCACAACCTAACTGACCGCAAAAATTCAGATTGCGTTCGTATATTTCTTACAAAATTTTCAGTATTTTTGTTTAAATGACATTTCACTGAATGTCGTAAAGCATTATTTTGCTTTCTGTTAACCCTTTGAGGGGCGGTGGTATATATTATACACCACCTAATTTTAATCCGATTCAAACCAGAAACTTTTAATTAAATTTAACTTTTTTAACTTTGACGAGAAAAAGTTGAAAATTTGCTTATTCTTATTTTGAACTAAATTCTTTCCTAAATTCCGGTGGGAATTCAACATTACAGGAGCACAAGTGCTTGCCCCTGAAAAAGTTAAATCTTTTTTCTATATGTGTTCTCTTTACAAGCATTATTAAATCTTTCAGTAAGAAATTTTACTTGCTTCCAAATGTCTTTTATTAATAATTAAAAAAATTGTTTGCCAGAAAACCTCAACTCTGTATTCTGGCAACTTATTTTTTTAAAGTAATTTTTAAACCATGCATTCTCAACATCACCTTCTGTGATGCAATTATTCTAAATATTTGGTATTTTATTTCTGTATGTTATTATTTAGACATTGTCTAACTATTTGAAATTTTATAAGGATGTCCAAACAAATCGTTTACAAACATAACGTGTTGGTGTGTTAGACCAGCGCTTCCCAACCTTTTTTCTTTCACGTACCCCTTTCATAGGCTTTTCATTTTGGCGTACCCCCATTTCTCATAAACACCCCACTCCCCCTTCACTTAACCATATAACGCAAACATGTTTTTTTTTTTCATTAGTAATCTTCTTATCACAACCAAATAATAAATCAACACAAATTACATACACATTTCTAATCTTTTATTTTTTATCTTGCATTTTAAAATTAATATTGCTTTTTTTATATTAGCTAAACATTAAAAAAATCAATATAGCATTAAATTCTTTTTAACTATCTTGCGAGGATTATTGATAACAACTTTGTCTCATTATATACAAATAACCAAAATGATTTTTCATACTCTTAATGGGATCCTTGAGCTTGTTTCGTGGAACTGAGTTTCCTAAAATCGGGTTCAAATGAAGACAGATACAATCTCAAATCAGGAGCAACGTCAAGTTTATTGCGATATTTGTTTTTAATATACGCATAAGATGAAAATGCTCTTTCGACATGCTCGGTATTTGTGAAAGGCAACAAGCGTTTTATAGCCTTATCACTTAGTTCTTGGTACTCTTCTTTTACTGCTATCCAAAAATCAATAATATGTATTTGGTTGAAATCAGATTATAAAGAAAAATCAGTCAAAAGTTCGATCAAATTTTCTTTTTCAGAAACTGGTAAATTTTTGGTTTGTTGTCAGAACAAATCGTTAAATGGGTTTGAAATCCAATTATTTTCACCACTCTGCTTCGGAAAATATTGTCTGAACGACATTTTAAGTTCTGTTAAGTGAGCCATTATACTAGATTTTACTTATTCTAGTAATTTTAGCTCGTTTTCAGATTTAAAAAAAATGTAAAATGTTTGAAAAACTTCTGGCTGGTGTTTTCTGATGCATGATTCCCAAAAATCTTAATTTTTTAATCATAGACTCGATCTTGTCAGATAACTTAAAAATGGTTATGGAACTGTTCTGTAATCCGGAAATAAGTTTCTTTATTTCTGAAAAAATGTCAGATAAGTATGCTAGCATTTGAAGCCATTTTTTTCATGAAATTTAGAGCTCAGCTCAAAAGGATGATCTTAAAAAAAAACGGGAACGTCATGTCTCAATTCAAATAATTTTTCAAGTATTCTCCTCGTGAAAGCCACCTCAGCTCTGTGTGCAAAAGCAATATAGCATGGAGGTTGTCCAACTTTGTACACAAATATTTGAATAGTCTGAAGTTTGTTGAATTGGCCCTAATAAAATTAACAACTTTGACAGCTTGATGTAGTACTTCCTTCAATGAGTCTGGCAGGGGTTTGGTCGCTAGACTGTGTCTGTGTATACAGCAATGGTTCCAAGCTACAAGTGGTGTAATTTCATTGATTAGACCGCGTAAGCCTATATAACAGCCAGACATAGATTTTCCACCATCAGGGCAAACTCCACAGCAATTGGCCCAATCAATTTCTTTTTCACAGAAATAACTGTGAATGGCATTAAATATATCCTTTCCTGTACATCTTTCTGTAAGAGGATGGCAGAGTAGCAAATTTTCTTCAAGTACATTATCATTCAAATATCTTGCAATAACGAGTAAAACTGACGCATTGGAGATATTCATACTCTCATCCACCTAAATTGAAAAGTAGGGACTATCTTTTTATTCTTTGTGATTACTGTAGATTCAATATCAGCAGGCATGTAACTAATTCTTCGAGCAACTTTATTGTTTGAGAAAAGAATACTTTTAATTTTTTTCACATGTTCCTCTACAAACATACATTCGACAGCCTCTTATACGATGCGATATCTCAAATTTTCAGCGATTGTATGATTTTTACCACTTTTAGCAATATGATAGCATATTATGTACGATGTTTCAACAGCATTCTCACTGTCTTTGTTTGTAGAAAACACATAATATGCTACATTAGGGCAGCTTGATAGTCGCTGGAAGAAACTGACATCGTTTTGTTTATTAATTGGATGTTTTCCCTCTAAATGGCTCCTCTAATTGGTCTCTAAGATGGTTTCCTGCTAGCATTAGACAATATCTTTCCACAAAAATCGCATAGTGGTTTTGGAAAATCTTCCTATCCCGTGAATGAAAATCCAAATTTCAAGTATTCATTTTTAGATTTTCTTTTCTTTAATGGGGCACTGATGCTTTGAGTTTTATTTAAAGTACTAGATGGAACCCGTCAAAATTTGACGCCAAAAAACTTGATAGTACCATAAAAATAAAATTCATAGCTGCTTTAAAATGTTTGAAATTTTTGCAGAATAATTCAAATAAATAAAAAACCCACTTTGAATTAAAGCTAGGTTGAAGAACAGCAATTGGCTAAGTTTCACTGGCACATGTACTCGCAGAATTTCTTTCATCTGACACATTTAGCGCTGTTCTGCAAGTAAATGGTAAGTGCCCCCTTGGGGAGGGGGAAATGGCGGGATGGACAAGGAGATGCATAACATGAATAAGCAGTCAAAGACCTTTCAAACGATATGTAACATGAGGGGTGTGTGCAAAATTTTAAAAAGTACCCCCTTGGGGGGGGGGTAAAGTAGGGGATGGACACGGAACATGCATAATATGATTAAGTGGTCACAGACCTTTCCAACGATATATAACATGAGGGTTGTGTGCAAAATTTAGAAAAGTACCTCTTTGGGGGGAGGGGGGGCAAAGTGTGGAAATGGACATTGGAGATATGCATATGATTAAGCAGTCACAGACCTTTCCAACGATATATGACATGAGGGTTATCTGCAAAATTTAGAAAAGTACCCCCTTGGGGGAGGGGGGGGGGCAAGTGGGGAGATGGACATTGGAGATGCATAATATCATTAAGCGGTCACAGAACTTTCCAACAATATATGACATGAGGGGTGTCAACAAAATTTAGAAAATTGCCCCCCTTAAGGGGGGGGGAAGTGGCGGGATGGACCCCGGAGATGCATAACATGAATAAGCAGTCAAAGACCTTTCCAACAATACGTAACATGAAGGGATTGTGCAAAATTTACAAAAGTACCCCCTTGGGGGGGGCAAAGTGGAGGGATGGACATCGGAGATGCATAATATGATTAAGCGGTCACAGACCTTTTTAACGATACATAACATGAGTGGTATGTGCAATATTTAGAAAAGTGCCCCAATTGGCGGGGGGGGGGGATGGACCACACAGATGCATAACATGAAAAGGCAGTCACAGGCCTTTCGAACGATATATCATATGAGTGGTGTCAACAAAGAAAAGTCTCTGCCCCGTGTAGGCAAAACATACTCCCCCCCGCCGCCATAATTATTGATGCGGACTCATTTTTTAAATTCGTTCGCACCCCTCTTCTCCCGCAAAATGTTGTGAATTTTAAAAACTCCACTTACGAATTTTTTTATACCAAAAGCACTTATGTGCGTCGTCTGCATGCAGAGTTTTGTGCTTACAGACGCCAGACACAACAACACACACACAGACAGACGTTTACCGACATTAATAGTATAGATGATACTCAGTGCCTACACATTTCACCCTTTATAATTCAGCCAATGAGTTGACGGTTGTTCATTTCCAGAAACGAAACAATAATTCTTTAGGATGAATTTTGTTTGTTTGATACACCGTGGCAGAATGCGTGCAATGCAGCGACAGGCGTCACAAACTTTTTAGGCCACCTGCAGACTAAAAACATATAATCAATCTTCGCGGGAAAAAAATCCTAGATTTCGTCAAATGATCACGGGAAAAACACTAATTTCATCAAAGGATCATGTAAAACGTGAATTTTGTTAAAAGGCCACAGAAAAACGCGATTTACACAAAAGATGAGCAAATTTTGTCAAAGAATCGCAAAACAGGAAATTTCACCCAAAGATAGCGCTTTCTTGCCAAACTTCGTCTAAAAATTGCGGAATAAAATGTATTTTATCAAAAAATCGCTGGAAAACGCACATTTCGTTAAAGTATCGTGAGAAAAATGCGAATTTCTTCAAAGATTGCTGAAAAAACGCGAATTTCATCGAAGGATTGCTGAAAATTCATGAATCTTATCAAAAGGCAGCAGAGAAAATGTGATTATTATCAAAGCATTGCGAAAAAAGAAAATTTCGTCTAAGGATCACAGAAAAACGCAAATTTCATAAAAGAATCGTGGAAAATAACGCAAATTTCGTGAAAAAAAAATCGCAGAAAAAACACAAATTTCGTCAAATTATCGCTGAAAAAAAAACACGAATTACATCATAGGATAGCTGAAAAAATTCTGAATCTCGACAAAAAAAGATACAGAAAAAAATGCGAATTTCATTAAAGAATCACGAAAAAAAATGCGAATTTTGTTAAAGGATTGCGCAAAGAATGTGAATTTTGTGAAAGGTTCGTGTGAAAAATGAAACTGTCTGTATTAAAAACAGCACACACACAAACATCTATACAAACCTCAATACACACAAACATATTATAGGCAGGGCTTGAAATTCAATTTTTCCAAAGACGGGAGTCTCCTTACCAACATTTTTAAATGGAGGGGAGTTGTAATGTTTGGGAGGGAGAAAAAAAATCTTTAAACCCCAATATTCTTTTACGTGCTATTTAAAGAATTACATGACAAAATACCGTTGAAAAAATTAAGTCAACTGAGAATGATTATGTAAAATGTTTATTTTTATTATAAAAAAGGGAAGAAAGTTAAGTTTTATATATGCAGTGTATTTTTCAAGTTCCATTAAATGTGTTAGGGACCCTTAACAATTAGGTTGTTAAATAAATTTCTGACTTTAGATTTTACTCGATTGAGATTCACCGATCGATCGTGAAAAAGACGCAAAGTTCATCAATCTGTCGCGGAAAAAACGCTAAGTTCGTCGATCTGTCACCAAAAAACGCAAAGTCCGCTGATCAGTCGTGGGAAAAAAGCAAATTTCGTCGATCGATTGCAGAATAAACACAAAGTTCGTCGATCTGTCCCCAAAAAACGCAAGGTTCGTCGATCAGTCGCTTAAAAAACGCAATGTTCGTCTATCTCTCGCAGAAAAAACGCAAAGTTCGTTGATCAGTCGCAGAAAAAAATGCAACGTTCGTTGATCTGTCACGGAAAAAACGCAAAGTTCGTCGATCAGTTGCAGAAAAAAGCAAATTTCGTCGATCGATTGCGGAATAAATGCAAAGTTCGTCGATCAGTCAGGGAAGAAAGAAAAATTTCGTCGATCGATTGCGGAATAAACGCAAAGTTCGTCGATATGTCCCCAAAAAACGCAAGGTTCGTCGATCAGTCGCTTAAAAAACGCAATGTTCGTCAATCTGTCGCAGAAAAAACTCAAAGTTCGTTGATATGTCACGGAAAAAACCACAAAGTTCGTCGATCAGTCGCGGAAAAAACACAAAGTCCGTCAATCGGTTGTGAGGAAAAAAAATCACGAAATTTATTGTTCGGTTGCAGGTAAATTAAATAATGCAAATTTCTCCAAAAATGCTGAAATTTTTTGGGCGGGAGGCTCCCGCTCATGATCTTTTTTGGGCGGGATTTCAAAATTTTTCGCGCGAATCCCGCCCTGAAATTCAAGCCCTGATAGGTATAGTTTTAATCTGAAATAATATACTGAACTTGAACTAACTTTTGAAAAATCGGGTTAACCCAAATCCAACTTGCAGAAATCTACACTCAGTCTGAAATCGACTCGAACCATAAAGACAGTTAACCCAACTTGCAAGAAAAATAATTATTTTCTGTGAATTTTCTGTTTTTTTATTTTCTCAGAAATGCTGTAGTCATTTTGTCCCCCAATTTTGCCCTTTACAATTCAGCCAATGAGTGGAGGGGGCCAAAGGAGCGTTCCTTATCACAAACGAAAGATGAGATACGTTCGTTTGATGTTGTTGTTGAAAATTTATGGATTTCTATTATTAAAGTATTTTTTTCATTTTACCGTATTTATTTTCTTTTTGTTTTGTATGTATTTTGCTACTTTGAATTTTTTAAAACTAACCCTTTTTTTTAGAGAGTGAGAGAGAGAGAGATTTAGTAATTTGGTGACATGAAGTTCCGCAAATTCTTAAAAACCACAAATCGTTTCCAATGTAAACAATGGAATTTACAATTAAGTTGCAAGTGCAAAATTTCAGTTTTTTAAAATTTTCATGTCATTCTGTACACATTTTAATATGTCATTCTGATCATTATACATATTTAGTTATGCATTATTAATTATTTACTTGACCTTTACTTTTAATATTTTAAATATTTCAAACTTACAGCTGAATGTAATTATTAAAACATTTGAAATACTGCATTCGAAAAATGAAATTTCAGCTTAGAAACTCGACAATTAAAAAATTTAAAGTAGAAAAGTACTTACGATATAAAAAGAAGAAAAAAAAATACACCAGAATTTATCTGTATTACGAAAGTGGGAGAAATGATTTTCTGTGCTATACGAAAAGATATCCAAATAACTCAATCATGAACATAGAAATAGGTATCGGTTTTTATGTTCAGGTGCACTCAATCCAAACTTGAAACTTTTAAAACGGTCATTGAATGAATGAAATTCATCTCCGCCTTTCACATCCAGAAAACTTGATGTGTCGCCAATTATGTTTATAATTTATATATATATATAAAAATAATAATTCAGGCACTTTTCCGTTATACGGACACCATTGTCGCCAAACATACATACATACATACATTTTGGCATAGTATCCGTATAACAGAAAAGTACTAAAGCTCATGGTTTAAAATCACAATAAAATATCATGAAATTTATTGATTAGTTGTGGGAAAATATCGGGGAAATAATGTGTTTTTCGTGAATTTTTTGTTTTGTTAACAATGTGGTTAGAGAGACAGGGAGAAATCCAGAAAACTTGCTGTGTCGCCAATTATGTTTATATTTTATATATATATATATAAATAATAATTCAGGCACTTTTCCGTTATACGTACACCATTGTCGCCAAACATACATACATACATTTACATACATACATACATTTTGGCATAGTGTCCGTATAACAGAAAAGTACTAAAGTTCATGGTTTAAAATCGCAATAAAATATCATGAAATTTATTGATTAGTTGTGGGAAAATATCGGGGAAATAATGTGTTTTTGTGAATTTTTTTGTTTTGTGTTGTTGTGTTTAATTGTAAGCATTCATTATAATTTTCAGTGCATTATTAAATTGAAATTTTTGTTTAAAATATGTAAACAAAACAGTGACCAGAAACCTGCACAATTTCTAATATAGATAGATAGATGCATGCATGTAGTACTTTTAATTATTTGGTAAAAATACTGTGATCGTCACTGAGAAAACCTGAATTTAACCTAAAAGTAATTGTCGAGTGTTTAAGCTGAAATTTCATTTTACGAATACAGTATTTCAAATGTTTTAATAATTACATTTAGCTGTAAGTTTGAAATATTAAAAGTAAAGGCCAAGTAAATAATTAATAATGCATAACTAAAAGTAATTGTAGAGTGTTTAAGCTGAAATTTCATTTTACGAATACAGTATTTCAAATGTTTTAATAGTTACATTCAACTGTAAGTTTGAAATATTAAAAGTAAAGGCCAAGTAAATAATAATGCATAACTAAAAGTAATTGTCGAGTGTTTAAACTAATTTCATTTTACGAATACAGTATTTCAAATGTTTTAATAGTTACATTCACCTGTAAGTTTGAAATATTAAAAGTAAAGGCCAAGTAAATAATTAATAATGCATAAGTAAAAGTAATTGTCGAGTGTTTAAGCTGAAATTTCATTTTACGAATACAGTATTTCAAATGTTTTAATAGTTACATTCAGATGTAAGTTTGAAATATTAAAAGTAAAGGCCAAGTAAATAATTAATAATGCATAACTAAATATGTATAATGATGAGATTTTTTTTTTCTTGAATTATTCAGTGAAACTCGTCTTATAAATGTACGCAAATAATTCACATCAAAATCTAAAAATAACAAAGTTTTCTTTCGTGTTTAGCTATACTTAATAAACAAAAAAGCTTGATTAATACAAAAATTATTTGGTAAAAAGTACTGTGATCGTCGCTGAGAAAACCTGAATTTAATCATATCACACAGAATTACATATTAAAAGTTTAAAATTAGTTTGTTTACATCGGAAACGATTCGCGGAATTTCGTGCCACGAAATCTCTCTCTCTCTCAAAAAAAGGGTTAGTTATAAAAAATTCAAAGTAGTAAAATACATACGACTTAAAAATAAAATAAATACGGTAAAACGAAAAAATACCTTAATAAAAGAAATCCATAAAGTTTCAACAACCGAACAACCAAATGTAATCGTAATACACATACGCTTCTAGAGAGAGGAAAAAGCCTTCACCTCATTGGCTGAAACATCGCGTCTGAAGATAGTAAAAGCCTCTAGCTGATTAGCTGACTGCTCGCGCATGCGTATAAATAGCATTTTTGCACGAAAAACTAAAAAGCAGGTTAGCTTTAAGTATATGGATTAGGTTTATCACTTACCAGATCAAGCTGATTAACAGGTGCGCTGAAGTTCACTTGCGCTTCTAAAATAATCAGATTGTTTCGAAGTGCTTTCAGCTGCGGACTCACTAGCTTCAATTTCAATCGCAGTTGCAGTTCTCTTAAGAGTTCCGATTTTCAAACAATTATTCATTTTAAACACAAAACAAAATCACTCATATAATAAACAAACACTTCAAATTAAATGCTTGTTAAACTGATGGAAGCTTTTCTATCAAAATATGTTAGTGATATAACTCCGCCTATTCGAAAACGAAAATAATGGTCAGCTTTTCAACACGTTTTAACAAAAGCCATTATAACCAGAAGTTCTGACGTAATTTAGGCATTCTGTAATTATTATTAATAACAGAGCAGTAAGAAAAAAGTGATGAGAAAAGAATTTTGCATAATTATTAATTGAAGTTTTCGGGAAAATAGGGGGAAATGTGCTCATGCAATATGTTTAGCTGTGGGCGGAGCTAGTGACATTGCATTATGAATGAATTATTAGGTCTGTGGGCCTTTTCTTTTACTATGGATGTAACATATTGGATTTACACATGAGACTAACTTTGTAATCCAAAACTATCAATTTTCTTTATGTGTTTTCAATTAAACCATTTTTGTGATTTCCGCCATTACCGATATTATTTTCACGTACCCCCAGCAGCCCTGCCACGTACCCCCAGGGGTACGCGTACCCCAGGTTGGGAACCGCTGTGTTAGACCATCAAGGGCAAGTTTTACATAGGTTTCCAGACAACACGCTTTCAGAAATCAAAAAATTCGGTGATAAAGCAACGTGATAGCAAAGGAAGGATGTCGAAAGAATAAAAATAAATAAAAAATATCTACAATTTCCACCACTAAATTTTTAGTATTGTTTGCATCATAAGAATACTGATAAAATTTTGGCGTGTATACCAGTAAAATTTAGACAAAGAATGCTAATAAAATTTAATTAAGGGAATCAACCCATTGGCGCCAAGATTTTTACACTCTTGTCGATAGCGGTGTTAAGGTGACTTAACAAACCAAACAATTTATATTTAGGATAAACAAGTATAAATTCCAGAAGATGCCCAAAATGCCTTCCACAGGACTCAATAAATGCTTCACATGGTCGACAATTGGATTCATGGACCCGCTGTAAATGAATAACTGTGTCACGGGGACGTGTTGGGACATCCACTTCCGACGGGATGGATGTTCATTTTTTAAAGGCATAATATGGGCTTCAAGTATACACATGAAGGTTTTCAGGGAGGTGTGACAAGTTCCGAGAGTCGCGGTGGCAATGAGACTAATCTACCTCCGCCAATATAGCAATGTGAATACGTCTTATCGACGTAATTCCGTACATTTCTGCCGAAATGTGCAGAAATCACATGCATCGCCGTAAAGCTGATAGAACTTCAACCATCACACCCAACAACAACTTTTTAAATAAGTCCGGTAGGTATTTTCGTTGAGGCGTTGAGATAGTCGGTAGAGTATGATTAGAAAGTCACCGATAATACCAACACAAACGTTTATGGTGAAGAAATTTAGTGCTCCTGTGCAGGTTCAGAACACCATCCAGTGTAAAAGACTCTTAATCGATAAATAGAATCCACGATGGACATTACGGCTGTGTTACACGTTCATGCAAATACCAACGAGCGAATGTAACACGTTGCGTATAAAATCGTCATAGCACAATGCCTGTACTCTTTGGACGTGGTAGGGGTGTATCGTGTCCTCCTGCAATATGCATATAACGCTGAAGCGAGGCACGTTCAAGTCACTTTCAATTATTATTTGCGAGTGCCTCTCAATTTCTGTAGCACAGCTTACTTTACGGTCGGTGTGTTTTCAGCCAATGTGGACACTTATTTCAAAAGCTCCCGCCTCACACATTCGGCTTGTGCATTTGCCCAAATAATGGATGACTTAGCTGGAGTATGTTTACGTAACGCTCTCCGTATATGCGTACCGCGGCTCGTTCGTTTTCATCCGAGGCACCATAAACGTAAAGCATTTCCTCCAATTTTATTTTAGCGAATCGATACACACCTGCTGCAACGGCATCGGATGAAAAGTTCTTATTTCTGGCTCCCAAACGCTACTACGAACATCGTTCTCTAGAGGTCGCCGTTTGCGTTTTCGGACACGACCTCCTATGAAAAATTTGCTTGTCATAATTTGACCAGCGTGATAAATTTGTAATTGATTACATGGGCAGAGCTGTCAAGTCTCCGGCTTTTTGTATACCAGTATTTTAATACAGAAAATGTTGTTTTCTTTGAACGGAACTTTCTGCGATTTAAAAGAACAATATTTTCTCTAAAAATATACTGGTGTACAAAAATCCGCAGACCTTGCAACTCTGCTTGGTACTCCCTAAATTTGATTCTTCAAGTAATGTACCAAACCACGGATAAATAATTTCCAGCATTTCATCTATGATAATTATGGGTAGTAATATCTTTCTAATAAATTTAGATATTTTTCTGTATACCGTCGGACTTTTATCAACCTGAAAATCCCCCGATTTTTAGATAACCGGATATTGAAATCTTTCAAATAAAACAATATAAAAAATTTTCAATAATGTATCTGTGATTTCAACAAATACAATATTTCAGAATTTTTTTCATAATTAATCTAATTTTATTATTCAAATTTATAAAATAAAATTTAAACAAAATTGCTAAGTATTGATTTAAAATAATGAAAGAGGAATTTTTTTTCTGAATTATTTACGGGCATCCGTTAAATATATGTAAATTTTTAGAGATGATATCGTGTTTATTAAATTTGTTTTAAAAAATTAACATACGAATAACTAGATACTACAATTTTTCGATAAAAAAGATAGAGTTTTGATAAATATTCATTGGATATTTCACTAAAACCTGATTATTATTACTGCTTTCAAATTTAATCTAATTTTGTTTTCTAAATTTAATAAAGAATGAGGCAGTGAAGGAGAAATTCAAATAATTTCCTCTCTTGTTGTATTATTGTTCTGGATTGTGTTGAATGTATCTACTTATTTAAAACGCATGTCATTAGATGAAAGCAAGTTTGTTGAATGATGTTGATCACGTTCAACTTTTTAATAAGGATGAAAAAAACCTAGAGTGTAGTATAATTAAAAACCTGAAATTTCGAAGTCTTCATATGCTGTGGGATATTTAGCTATTGGAATTATTTTAGCTTAATCACATTACGCAAAAAAATTGCATTAATGTGAGAATAAAACAGATTATTATAATTTTTATGAAAATGAAAAAGGTTTTTATTTAACCCCTTAACAGTTTTGCCCGAACGCCGCTCGGGCAAAAAGAGTTTGCTTACTTCATTACTGAAAGCTTTTGGATACCACTAATGTTTAACTGTGATCTTCCTTTTGGTAATTGGCAGACACTATTCGATTATGTAAGGCTCATATTTTCGTCCGGAAAAAGTATTGTTTAGTCCCTATTTTTAGTTTTTTTTTGGTCAAAATGTTAAAGGGTTAAAATGCATGTCGATAGATTCTTTAACTCTTCAGGATGAGTGAAACGTATGAATCCAACATACAATGTCTATGGTTTTTATTCTTCAGTATCAGAATATCTTTGTAGTAAATTTTTATTTGTTTAATCGTTAACTACGCAATATTGCTTAATGTTCATGGAAAATTAAAAAAAAAAAAGGTATACGGAATTATTTGTATGAAAATTTTAAAAATAGGTTAATGATGCCTTTCTTGAAGAGGTTAATTGTAAACTCTTTTTTTTATATCGTCGCTACCATGTAAAACTATCGAATGTGTAAAAATGCATTTTTCATTACTTTTAAAAATGGGCCAAATGTCTCCACTGAATTGTAATAGTATTCGTCACCAGAGTTGCCAGTTTGACCTCCTTTTTTATTCAGAAATTTCGAATGCATACGAGAAATTTAATATAGAAATTTTTGCTTTATTCAGTGACAGACATTTCGAAGTTATTTAAAGATTTAAAAAAAAATTCTCAAAATTTCCGGTATGAATTTGGAATCTCTGAATATAAAAGAAGTCTATAATGGTAACTCTGTTCTTCACATAAATGTATTGGTATTATTACTAGGCGAAAAATTCTAATAAAACTTAGTGGTGACAATCGGCATATTTTTAAAATTAATGCAAAATGCATTTTTTCATATTCGATAGTTTGACATGGTAATGACGTATGTTGACCGCGTTACGCTTTTAAAAATAACTCATGGTCTGAATTGAAAAAGTTATCCCAATACACGCATCGCACAATTTTGATATTTCTCACACTCTCGAGAAGATAGTGGAATTATTTCAATAATATATTTCAGCTTTCAAATTAATCCAAAGTTCAATCATATTATACACATACATTTGGATTTTTATTCCTATTCTGTGAATGTTTAACTAAACATAATACTTTAATCAAAGTTCTTTATCAATTAAGACATTCATACTGATTTTTTTAGGACAAGTGTAACTAGTATTGCTACGTCTGAGGTCATGATACGCGGGACACAGAAACAAAAACAACAACAAAAAACCCGGAACAGCAGATTTTAATCGCGATATAAAAATACATTTAACCCTATGAAAACGGAACCTGTCTGTAGTAGAATCGTGTCTTTAATTTTAAAAATTCACTATTCTTATGTTAGGAATGCCATACAAATATATCTGTTATGACGAAAACCTGTTTGTAACGGAATTTTTCTCCTGTCCCTTTCGATTCTTAGCAGGTTTTACTAAACACAACGAACTTACTTAGTACAACCTGTGAAAATGGAATTACTAGGTACTGATACGAAATACGAAATTCCATTTCTGCAGGTATAATTGTATACTTTGTTATCATAGGGAGAACTAAAGTATTACTTTTAAATCAGATTTCCGTTATAAAGAGGTTCCGTTTACACAGAGTTTACTGAACAAAAATCAGTAAAAATTCTAACAATACAATCATTATAAACCTCATCAAATTCAAATTTAAATAGGATTCAATCTGGGCAGTTAGATTTGTAAGATTCATTGGAAGAAGCAATGAAGTTCCACTCGATGCAGAATAATGATTTGAGTTGTTCTAAAAGAAATTTAAAATAATTTGTGCATCATAAAAAATCGGGACTTTTGGTGTCCCGCGCAGTCAGTTGCTACGCAAGACAAGTTTGGGAACCCCTGAAAATCGGGACTTCTAGCAATACTAACAAGGAAGGTCTCCATAAGCGCATATTCAGAGATTTTTGAAAAAATTACAGAATGTTTTTCTCATGAGGATATGTAAATCTATAAAAAAATTTCTGCGGAACCTCGATATAATGTCCGTAAAAAATATGAAACTTTCGTTTATTTGGCAATTTATCACCGGTCGGCGACTGAATGAAAATCCTTTCAGGGCCAAAGTACTTATGTTTCTAAAATGTTGAAATCATTGAGTCACACCGGGATTTAACAACAAATTTATTTCCAAATAAGTAAAAGATTTTCTTCACGTATTTTATAAAAGTAAAATTTGATTCCAAAATTCCGGTGTCACTGAAGCATTTGGGAATTAAAATTAAGTTGGTTATATTATATCCCACCGCCCTTCGAGGGGTTAAAAAATACGTTTTTATGACGAATATTCTTTAACCCCTTTGCGACGAGCGTCTTTTACAGAATTTTTAATCTTTTACCACCGCTTTTTCAAAACAGAAATTTTCGCATAATTGAATCGCAGAAATGGTAAGATTTAATAAGGCAAATCCTACAATAAAAAATAACTGGCGGGAATAATCGAGGATTCTGAGCATCTTATGCGTCACGTATACGTGTCGCTTCGTCCGCAAGGGGTTAAGGAAAAACTTTTTCATACTGACCTTGTTCAGTGTTGCCAGTGGACTACTTTTTTAAAATTCAGATTCCTTGATTGGCAAAAAGTTCCGAAATAAGCCCGATTCTGAACATTGTCAATTCAAGAAAGTTTTAGTTGCTATAGAAACAACGACTTCTTCGATATAGAAATGTATAACGAATTCTTTTGTCATCGGGCTTTTCCTTTTAACCCTTTCAGGGGCAAGCACTTGTGCTCCTGTAACGTTGAATTCCCACCGGAATTTAGGAAAGAATTTAGTTCAAAATAAGAATAAGCAATTTTTCAACATTTTCTCGTCAAAGTTAAAAAAGTAAAATTTAATTAAAAGTTTCTGGTTGGAATCGGATTAAAATTAGGTGGTATATAATATATACCACAGCCCCTCAAAGGGTTAAAATACATTTAAAAAATACTTGTTCAACCGTTGAAACCATTTAAATAAAAAAAAAGCGTGGAATGGAGGATAAAACAATAGGCAAAATTTCATTCAGTCGGTAATAAATAGAGAAAAAAACGTGAGTGATTTAATTAATATGAATTAAAAAGTATTTTTAATTAATATTAATGCAAACGTACAGAGAGTTGAAAATGTTGAACGCAAAATGCAAACGATTCTGAACAAGAGAGTATGGTATCATGAACCATAGAATTAACCCATTCGTATAATTTTTTAAGCTTATTACAATTTTACGCTTTCAGATTTTACAAAAATCTCATAGACAGGTCTGATAACAAGAATTTCTGCAAACTCTTCGCTTACTTTAATATCCCTTGCAGATTCATATATTTTTAAAATTTCGATTGTTAACTAAACGTAAAAATAAACATACAGATTCTATAATTCAATAATACACATAACTTAAATGTCAGTTTCGCTATAACATAAAATAGATATTTGCAGCTTCCAAAACACAGAACATATTTCTTTCAGTTGTAAAAATAACTATGTGCAACAACAAGCAGCTTGTATATATTATACAAATAATAATAAATATTTCATCGTTTAAGTTTAAATTCATTAAATATTGCGCATTCGAATAATCATTTTACAAGTAATTTAAAATGCATTAAAATCGTTTGCGTTTGGCGAAGGAAAAATGTTGCTAGCCAAATCATGTGTTTTTGCGCCAAATACTCGAAAGTATTTTATTTTTTTGCAGATTTACTACTGGGATTCCGCAATTAAATTTCACTGTTTCTTTATTACATACATGTGTTGCTAGATTAGAACTTTTTTCAATATTTTCTGAGTATGGCTTCGTTCGCCGTTAGGTGGTGTTGTTCACAAGAGCATTGGAGTAAACCAGCGTTCTCAGAATAAAGATTTTTTAAATTCAGAATTTTTTCCAAGAAAATGTACATAGCATGCTTGATTAATAAAATTAAAGATGTTTCCATATGTTAAGTCGAAACGCTTGTGGAAACAAACCTGCATTGCCCGCTATGCAGTTTGCAAAGTTTTACGAACGCTGAGCTGGCAGATATGCTCTTGAGTTACGGATTGGCGCACGGAAATGCACGGGAAGCAGAAAGATTGTATCGCAAAAGGTACCCACAGAGAGATGCGCCGGTACGCCGGATGTTTATGAATTTGCACAATTTGTGTGAATACGGATCATTACGAGGTAATAGGTATAAACAGGACGAGCCACGAGTGACTCGAACACCCAGAATGGAGCAATATGTGTTGGTCACTGTTCGAAGGAATCCGAGTACCAGCGTACGAGATGTCGCTGCTGCCGTTGGGGGATCTCGGAGTAGTGTACATCGTGTTTTTCAACGTAAAGGCTTACACCCATATCATCTGCAAAGAGTATAGCCACTGCTCCCCACAGATCATCCTGCGCGTGTGCGTTTTGTACGGTGGTATCTCGCCAAGACGCGCATATCCCATCCTATGTTTTATTTACGGATGAGACGTACTTCGCACGAAATGGTGTGTTCAACCACCGCAATGCGCATTTATGGTCTGGCAAGAATCCCCCATGGCGTGAGATCGCATGTTGCCCAACATCGCTTTTCAGTGAATGTTTGGGCTAATGTGGTCGGTGACCTCTTAGTCGGGCTTTACTTGTTGCCAGCACCTCTAACATCTGCAGATTATTGCATATTTTTGTAAGAGGTGCTTACCAAGCTTACTTGACCCTATGCCACAACATGTCAGACACCATATGTGGTTTCAACATGATGGGGCACCTCCCCATTATGGCAGATGTGTTCATGAACATTTGAATCAGGTGTTTGGTCACGGACTAATTGACCGCGGTGGATCGGTTCCCTGGCCACCACGCTGTCCTGATTTAAGCAGCATAGATTTCTTTTTTTGGGGTGCACTGAAAAGTGCTATGTACGCAACGCTTGTGGATTCTGATATGGATCTGGTTGCAAGACTCGTCTGTGTTGCTGCGGATATCCAACAAAATTCAGATGTATTTGAGCGAGTCCGCCAATCCATGGTCCGACGGTGTAATGCATGCATCGCAAGCAATAGTGGATACTTTGAACATTTTTTGTGACATTTTCACATATCATCTACCACAGATCATGCACTATCTTTGATCAATAAATTATTTCAGAAGATCTCAGTCTTGCGTCTTTTCGTGTATTGTACCTGTCATGCTACTTTCCCATAATGTTTCCGACCATGGGCTGCTATGCAAATCTGAATCTTTGTGATGTCCCCTACCTCCCCTTAAAGTTTGTCCCAATAATCCTGTGACACCCTGTATATATCATATCCAATATATAGTGGTGTGTTTTGTTTTTATTCTTTAATACCAGAATAATTTAGCTGTAAACTTTTTCTCGTATAATCGTAGTATTGCAGTGTTACTTCGAAAGTAAAACACAAAACGAAATTACATATATTCAAAATTTAAATTGTCGCTAAACAATATCCATCCTGAAAAAGTTAAAAGCAACCCTTTTGAGTTATACGTTGATCACGCTATACTTATAAAAATGTTTCAGGGAGGAATGGAGAATGTAAACCAGGGTTCTCGCTGTCATTCGCCATTGCGCCAAATCATGAAAAAATTCTTCATTTGGCGAGTAAACAAATGATTAAACTCTCAAAATTGCGAGTGCTCAATTTCTCCTCTGTCTTTTGTGTGTGTGTGTCAGCATAGGGCACTCTTATTCGCATTACTTGAGTTCTCATTGCAGTATCATGAATTTAGTAAGTACTATATATTTCCTTCGAAGAAACGACCCAAGGCTGCTTTAACCTATAACATACAACAAGTTACACTTTGTTGCAATGTAGCCACTACATTACTGACTTCAGCTTGATGAATGCCACAAAAACGAAATTGAGAAATCGAATGTTTATAAGAAATGTCAATAATGTCATTTCAGTACCGTAATTTCGCGCGTATGCGCCGCCGCTTAGTTAAGTCTTTTTCAAACCGGAAATTTTATTGAAACCTAGCAAGCTACGCCTACTACGCTGGTCAATTTCTTATAACGAACTTTTAATCCAACAAAATATTGACATTTCATAATTCACTTTTATATTTTAACAGAATAATAAGGCTACTATAATTTGTGACTCGTGCTATAGCCAATATACACGCCAGGACACGTCGCCCTTATCATTATCTTTTTACGCATGAAGGTTTTGCTATGGTACTCTATTGTGAAATTTAGTAATTTTTCAAATTAAATATTTGAAAAATGGCATAATCATTAGATTTGAAATTTATATCAAGAAAAATACAATTTTTTACCTTTCAAACGCAGTTTGCCTAACAATTTTCTGACAAATACTTTTCGAGCTACTGTTTTTTTCAGTAACTTCAAATGTTTCATTTTCAGAGATTAATCTGTGGCATTAATTAGCGAAAAACCCAGCCGTCAGAAACGCATAGTTTTTTATTAAAGAGGCTGTTGGAGCAGGGATTGTCACCACCAATTTGCCACCATCACTTCTGAAATCGGTTCGGTAGTTCTAGAGATTCCATAGAAATTGTAATTTAGAATGTTTTTAGAACGCTTTTCGCTCATTTCACCCTTTTAAATTTCGAATTTTTTTTTTGTTCTTACAGAGCATTTACATCTTATAAGTAGCTACAATGCCAAATTTTAAATTTCTAGACCCTTCAGTATAAAAAAAATCACAATTTTAGAACGTTTTTCACTCCTACACCCCCCCCCCTGGGGTTAGTGACACCGACATAAAGTATAGCCTATGTTGAAGCAGGGGTTGTCACCATCAATTTGCTACCATCACTTTTAAAATCGGTTCGGTAGTTCAAATGACTCCATAGAAATTGTAATTTGGAATGGTTTTAGAAGGCTTTGCACTCATTTCACCCTTTTAAATTTCGATTTTTTTTATTTTGATTTTAGAGAGCATTTACATCTTATAAGTAACTAAAATGCCAAATTTCAAATTTCTAGCTCCTTCAATATAAACAAAATCGCAAATTTAGAATGTTTTTCGCTCCTGCACCCCCCTGGGGTAGTGGCACCCACAAAAAATATATCTTATGTTGGAGCAGGGGTTGTCACCATCCATTTGCCACCAAAACTTTTAAAATCGGTTCGGTAGTTCCAGAGATTCCATAGAAATTGTAATTTAGAATGTTTTTAGAACGCTTTTCGCTCATTTCACCCTTTTAAGAATTTTTTTTTTATTTTGTTCTTAGAGAGCATTTACATGTTATAAGTAACTACAACGCCAAATTTCAAATCGGTTCGGTAGTTCTAGAGATTCCATAGAAATTGTAATTTAGAATGTTTTTAGAACGCTTTTCGCTCATTTCACCCTTTTAAATTTCGAATTTTTTTTTTTTTGTTCTTAGAGAGCATTTACATCTTATAAGTAACTATAACGCCAAATTTCAAATCGGTTCGGTAGTTCTAGAGATTCCATAGAAATTGTAATTTAGAAAGTTTTTAGAACGCTTTTCGCTCATTTCACCCTTTTAAATTTCGAATCTTTTTTATTTTGTTCTTAGAGAGCATTTGCATCTTATAAGTAACTACAAAGCCAAATTTCATATCGGTTCGGTAGTTCTAGAGATTCCATAGAAATTGTAATTTAGAATGTTTTTAGAACGCTTTTCGCTCATTTCACCCTTTTAAGAATTGTTTTTAATTTTGTTCTTAGAGAGCATTTACATGTTATAAGTGACTACAACGCCAAATTTCAAATCGGTTCGGTAGTTCTAGAGATTCCATAGAAATTGTAATTTAGAATGTTTTTAGAACGCTTTTCGCTCATTTCACCCTTTTAAATTTCGAATTTTTTTTTTTTTTGTTCTTAGAGAGCATTTACATCTTATAAGTAACTATAACGCCAAATTTCAAATCGGTTCGGTAGTTCTAGAGATTCCATAGAAATTGTAATTTAGAATGTTTTTAGAACTCTTTTCGCTCATTTCACCCTTTTAAATTTCGAATCTTTTTTATTTTGTTCTTAGAGAGCATTTGCATCTTATAAGTAACTACAAAGCCAAATTTCATATCGGTTCGGTAGTTCTAGAGATTCCATAGAAATTGTAATTTAGAATGTTTTTAGAACGCTTTTCGCTCATTTCACCCTTTTAAGAATTGTTTTTAATTTTGTTCTTAGAGAGCATTTACATGTTATAAGTAACTACAACGCCAAATTTCAAATCGGTTCGGTAGTTCTAGAGATTCCATAGAAATTGTAATTTAGAATGTTTTTAGAACGCTTTTCGCTCATTTCACCCTTTTAAATTTCGAATTTTTTTTTTTTTTTTGTTCTTAGAGAGCATTTACATCTTATAAGTAACTATAACGCCAAATTTCAAATCGGTTCGGTAGTTCTAGAGATTCCATAGAAATTGTAATTTAGAATGTTTTTAGAACGCTTTTCGCTCATTTCACCCTTTTAAATTTCGAATCTTTTTTATTTTGTTCTTAGAGAGCATTTGCATCTTATAAGTAACTACAAAGCCAAATTTCATATCGGTTCGGTAGTTCTAGAGATTCCATAGAAATTGTAATTTAGAATGTTTTTAGAACGCTTTTCGCTCATTTCACCCTTTTAAGAATTGTTTTTAATTTTGTTCTTAGAGAGCATTTACATGTTATAAGTAACTACAACGCCAAATTTCAAATCGGTTCGGTAGTTCTAGAGATTCCATAGAAATTGTAATTTAGAATGTTTTTAGAACGCTTTTCGCTCATTTCACCCTTTTAAATTTCGAATTTTTTTTTTTTTTTTTTTTTTTTTTTTGTTCTTAGAGAGCATTTACATCTTATAAGTAACTATAACGCCAAATTTCAAATCGGTTCGGTAGTTCTAGAGATTCCATAGAAATTGTAATTTAGAATGGTTTTAGAACGCTTTTCGCTCATTTCACCCTTTTAAATTTCGAATCTTTTTTATTTTGTTCTTAGAGAGCATTTGCATCTTATAAGTAACTACACAGCCAAATTTCATATCGGTTCGGTAGTTCTAGAGATTCCATAGAAATTGTAATTTAGAATGTTTTTAGAACGCTTTTCGCTCATTTCACCCTTTTAAGAATTGTTTTTAATTTTGTTCTTAGAGAGCATTTACATGTTATAAGTAACTACAACGCCAAATTTCAAATCGGTTCGGTAGTTCTAGAGATTCCATAGAAATTGTAATTTAGAATGTTTTTAGAACGCTTTTCGCTCATTTCACCCTTTTAAATTTGGAATTTTTTTTTTTTTGTTCTTAGAGAGCATTTACATCTTATAAGTAACTATAACGCCAAATTTCAAATCGGTTCGGTAGTTCTAGAGATTCCATAGAAATTGTAATTTAGAATGTTTTTAGAACGCTTTTCGCTCATTTCATCCTTTTAAATTTCGATTTTTTTTTATTTTGTTCTTAGAGAGCATTTACATCTTATAAGTAACTACAACGCTAAATTTCAAATCGGTTCGGTAGTTCTAGAGATTCCATAGAAAATGTAATTCAGAATGTTTTTAGAACGCTTTTCGCTCATTTCACCCTTTTAAGAATTGTTTTTAATTTTGTTCTTAGAGAGCATTTACATCTTATAAGTAACTACAACGCCAAATTTCAAATCGGTTCGGTAGTTCTAGAGATTCCATAGAAATTGTAATTTAGAATGTTTTTAGAACGCTTTTCGCTCATTTCACCCTTTTAAGAATTTTTTTAAATTTTGTTCTTAGAGAGCATTTACATCTTATAAGTAACTACAACGCCATATTTGAAATTTTTAGCTGCTTCAGTATAGAAAAGATCGCAATTTTAGAACGTTTTTCGCTCCTGCACCCCCCTGGGGTAGTGGCACCGACATAAAATATAGCCTATGTTGGAGCAGGGGTTGTCACCATCAATTTGCCACCATCACTTTTGTAATCGGTTCGGTAGTTCCAGAGATTACCCCCTACAAACAAACAAACAAACAAACAAACAATTTTTACTCCTTTATAATATTAGTATAGATAAGAAGTCAAATAAGTTCTAAGCAGAAGTAAGTCACATTTTATTTAAAATAAATTCTGGTATGAAATCGAATTGTCTGAGGTGCGGCGCATACGCGCGAAATTACGGTATATGTATACTGGCCCAACAGACAACATTACAATTTTGAAACTGCCTTTGAAGTATGGGCTTCAATGACAAGCTAAAGAATTGTAGAAAAATAGAGTTTCTTTGAATGTGACATAGATTTTGTTCATTATATTTTGAAATTTTCAGAATTCTTTGAATCCAATATCTTAAAATCCTGAGTTAACCTTCTCACCCCCGTGAACTGATATATCCGTTCACTATGCTACTATGCTGTAGATTTCACTGCAATAATAACATTGTTTAAATTAACATATTTCTACAAATATAATGCAGTTTTAAAAGATTGAGTAATGATTGATCATCTCAAGTCTTACACTCATATACGTAATTAAGCTTTTTGCGTTAAGTTTGAAAATTCATATTTTTCTTAGAATTTAAAAAATTACAGAGAAAGCAACATTACAAATTTGCCCTTTTGCTCGGCGGTCAGGGGGTTAAGTTGGGTGGAAAGTTTTATTGCAAAACATTTTAGTAAGTTAAATCTGGTTCGGAATTTTTTTCTTGACTGCGCAAGACATTTAGAATGTTTTTATTTTTAATAATTTCTGTCGCGAATAGTTGAATTTAGATAAATAACTCATCTATAAACAGTTCCAAAAATTCGGTTATTTTAGAACATATTGAAAAAATATGTGCATTAAGGGGTTACAGATCGACGTTTCAGTGTTTCACGATTAATCTATTTTGCTAATAATTTTTTCATTTGGCTACAGTTTTTTTTATTTCTGATTAGCCAAATTGCTAAGGTTGGTCAAAAGTCAGCGAGAACACTGATGTAATCCCATTACGCAGATGGCAAAATATTTTGTATTTATCAAATTTTCGGTGAGTTAGGTAAATTAATAAGAATTTTAAGGGTGTAAAATATACCAAAGTGCAATCAATCCATTTAGGCACATAAATATGTATCTTTATAGATATTCTGTGGATGTTTAAAAAAAAATACTTTAATTAAAGTTTTTGATTAACCCTCCTAGAACCAAGAATTAAATTTTTATGAGAGTTCTTAGTTTTGGATGATTTGGACCAGAAATTAATTAAATTAACCCTATTAAATTCCTTTCAAGGTGTCTGTTTGACTTTTTATATTAAGTTCAAGTTATTATATTTTACTGGTAAAAAACATGAAAATTTTCTAAACAAATATAAATGGGGTCAATAAAGATTCCAATGGTACTAGAAGGGTTAAATTAAAAGGTTTCAAATTATTTTCTCAACATAAAATATTTTTTCTGTTGTTTCTTCTGTTAGTCTTAGATGTCGCTATTCTTCTTCGTTTAGGAAATATACAATTGTAAAGCTATTTCCATATGTGGTTCGCCGTTTTTGCAAAATCGTACCCAAAATCTGCAAAATAACCTTTTGAATACACTGATATTAAATATATGGACATTTTTTTATGGTGTACATAAAAATTGTCGAACTCCTTTTCAATGTAAAGTTCGTTCTCACTCAAAATTTTAAATACGGATGCGTTTATATGCAGTAAACACTCTTTAAATTTTAGGCAATCGATCCTTACGGAAATTTTACGGCTTGTACAAAGTTTATTGTATTTAAAAACGTTCTGCGAGACTTTAAAACCTTTCCGAGTTACACAGATTTCCGATTTATATAGAGCCCGCCTTACATAGAGTTTACTGTATTATAAGCGATGAGTTAATAAAATAAAATCGATTTTCTGGTAGAGTTACAGGTACCTGACCTTTTAATACGGGATGTTCAAAAAATTTTATGTAAACAGCGATTATACATTTTGTGTAAATGTGCTGTGTATTTGAAAAAGAGAGTTTTGTTTTATAATAATTTACGAGCAGGGAAGACCGAGCTATGCTCGGTCAGAATTAAATTTCAGTTCAAATATCAAGACCCATGACCAAAATGACCCACTAATTGAATTTTCTCGAACATGTGACTTAGCCCAACATTCTTCTCGTGCTCGAAAACCATAGGATGCAAAATTTAGTGTAAATAGTCTGAGCCTTTAGTGTAAATAGTCTAAGATAAAATAGCTTGACCCATAATGACCCATGACCTAAATGACCCACTAATCAAAATTTCTCAAACATGTGACCTAGCCTAATAGACTCCTTGTTCCCTAAACCTGTTGGATGCTAAATTTATTTCAAATCCTCTGAACCATTTTTAAGATAAAATAGCTTGACCCATAATGACCCATGACCAAAATGACCCACTAATTGAATTTTCTCGAACATGTGACCTAGCTCAACAGTCTTTTCGTGCCCGAAAACCATAGGATGCAAAATTTAGTGTAAGTTAAGCCGCTTTTTAGATAAATTAGCTTGACCCACAATGACCCAGAAATCATCCACTAATCGAATTTTCTCGAACATGTGACCTAGCCCAATGATTTTCTCGTTCCCGAAACTCGTAGGATACAAAATTTAATCAAAATCGTTAAAGCCGTTATTAGATAAAATTAATTTGACCCGCGTTGACCCAAAAATGACCCACTAATCGAAAGTACTCGAACATGTGACCCAGCTCAATAGTCTTCTCGTGCCCGAAAATGGTCGGATACAAAATGTCGTCAAAATCGTTAGAGCCGTTTTTAACATAAAATTTGCATATATATATATACATGTATAACTACACACAAGATTTCCTCGTATTAGAATATATGATATTTTCGGCAATAATAAGTAATCTACGGTACTTTTTCAATAGTACTTGTATTAAATTCATAAAGTAAGGAGCATGAGGATATAATTAGGACGAAATTGTAGTAAATTCGAAAAGATTTGTAATTATTAACACATTTATTTGATGTACACACTAAGCTGAAATTGTAATTCAGACCACAGTTAAGCAGGTTTCAATTAAAATTAATTATGTTTTAAAATATCATCTAGCATCATTTTCAAAAACTGTTTAGCACTTATAAAAATAACTAGAACGTTTCAAAATGTTTCAGATATTTTTACTCAGTATCCAAACGTAAAATTATGATGGATCCATTATGATTTAAAAAATTTGAAATTATGCCGTTTTTAGCATCGGTTGATTAGTTTTAACCTGCAGGGATTTTCTGATATATCCCTTGGGAGATAAAAGCAATAGATTTTTTTAGCGGCGTCTATCATAATTGCTCTAGAAATTGTTGGATAGAGGGAACATAATAAATGTAGAACTTGAGAGATATATCATTATACTAATTGATTTGGCTGGGACTCAAACCAAAATAAAATTCAGATAGTAAAAACAATAGAGAAATCCTCTTAAATTTCAGCTACATTTTTCACTGGTGGAAAAAGGCGACTCATCTAGAAATCCTCTGAAAATTCATTTGAAAAAATTTCCCTAAATGTGAAATTTTTTTCGAATACTAGTTATACTACTTAAGACTTGAACGGCCATATCACGACACCGATCTATTTGACCTGTACCATATAAACATATTTCGAATCAGTTTCATTAGGATAAATAAATTATACAGGGTGTAACTGAAATGCTTCAACAAACTTTGAGGGACGATAGTACTCATGAAGATGAACAAAAAATGCAATGGAACATGGGGTCACAAATGACGTTTAACCCCTTCAGGGGCAGTGGTATGTTTATGAAAGCGCTAAATTTTAATTCCAAAACGTCATAATGGCACCAGAATTTTTCTAAAATCTTTTCCATTTAATATTTATGTGAAATATAGCCTTTTTCTTATTTACAAATAAATTTTTTTATAAATTCCGGTGCCAGTCATTTATTTCAACATTTTAGTACTAAAAGTAGTTTGCCCCTAAGCGTAAAGGATACAAATAGAGAAAATGCGTCTGAAAATGGACTGGCACCGGAATTTACAAAAATAATTGTTTGTAAATAAGAAAAAGGCTATATTTCACATAAATATTAAATGGGAAATATTTTAGCAAAATTCTGGTGCCATTGTGGCGTTTTGGAATTAAAATTAAGTGGTTTTTTAGACATACCACTGTCCCTGAAAGGGTTAAATGTCATTTGCGACCCCGTGTTCTATTGCATTTTTTGTTCATCTTCATGAGTACTATCATCCCTCAAAGTTTGTTGAAGCATTTCAGTTACACCCTGTATATTTGTCTTTTTATATGTTTAATTGTCAGTTTTTTTTGTTTTATCTACTCTTGTAAAAATTGGAAATTGGCACGAAATTTGAATATGTTGTTAAGGTATACAGTACTATTTTATGGTTTTAAAATATTTCTCTAATATTTTATAGTTTTATTATTTTTCAAAGGCACATCGATAAGTTTAATACAGCTAAGCCTTCTGTGCATAAAAGTGAACGATATTAGTCGTCAACATCCCTTTTTCTAAGTAAATACAAAACGCAGAACGATAAATAAGATACCATGTAAAAGAATTTTGAACAGGCTTTTGAGATAGTACAGTTACATTTCTTTAAAACATCTTTTAAATTAAAAACTGCTGTTAATAAAAAAGTAAATAAGTATTGTTTTCATAAATGAAATTAAAGGTTTTTCTCCAATCCGTGTTGCCACAAAAATAAATACCGCGTTATATTGTGCCCAACAATGATTATAAACGAATAAATAGTAAATTAAAAATAAAGTAGGATATTGTTGCTGCACGGTTTTTTTTTTACATTTATGATTAAAAAGTAAAATTGAGATTCAAATGCTAAATTTATTTTTCTTTATCACATCTTTTTTTCCAAAACAGACGATGTCATCCTGTAATGCAGTTAAATAGTTCATAAGATTGATATATTCTTTTTCCCTTTCCTATCTTCGATCGGTTTTTAGCGTTACCTTGATGGAATAAATGAGATGATATTCTTGTCTGACTAATGTTGATTGGAGATATTTGCAATCCTTAATTTTTCTTTAGAAGTTTAAACCTGCTTCTAAAAATTATTGAATATTGGTAAGAAGTATTATACTGCAGAACAATATCTTCGCACGAGTCCACTGGTGAGATTTAAAGTGGATGTGGATAACAATAAAGTGTTGCCACAAAACAATGATTTGTACCACACCACTCTCAATAAAATTCGCGAATTAACGTGTAATATTCTGGTATGGTGAGATCTTGGAAACACAACTAAGAGGGGAAATATTGAATATTGGTAAAAAGTATTATATTGCAGAACAATATCTTCGCACGAGTCCACTGGTGAGATTTAAAGTGGATGTGGATAACAATAAAGTGTTGACACAACACAATGGTTTGTACCACACCACTCTCATTAAAATTCGCGAATTAACGTGTAATATTCTGGTATGGTGAGATCTTGGAAACACAACTAAGAGGGGAAATATTAAATATTGGTAAAAAGTATTATATTGCAGAACAATATCTTCGCACGAGTCCACTGGTGAGATTTTAAGTGGATGTGGATAACAATAAAGTGTTGCCACAAAACAATGGTTTGTACCACACCACTCTCATTAAAATTCGCGAATTAACGTGTAATATTCTGGTATGGTGAGATCTTGGAAACACAACTAAGAGGGGAAATATTAAATATTGGTAAAAAGTATTATATTGCAGAACAATATCTTCGCACGAGTCCACTGGTGAGATTTTAAGTGGATGTGGATAACAATAAAGTGTTGCCACAAAACAATGGTTTGTACCACACCACTCTTATTAAAATTCGCGAATTAACGTGTAATATTCTGGTATGGTGAGATCTTGGAAACACAACTAAGAGGGGAAATATTGAATATTGGTAAAAAGTATTATATTGCAGAACAATATCTTCGCACGAGTCCACTGGTGAGATTTTAAGTGGATGTGGATAACAATAAAGTGTTGCCACAAAACAATGGTTTGTACCACACCACTCTCATTAAATTTCGCGAATTAATGTGTAATATTCTGGTATGGTGAGATCTTGGAAACACAACTAAGAGGGGAAATATTGAATATTGGTAAAAAGTATTATACTGCAGAACAATATCTTCGCACGAGTCCACTGGTGAGATTTTAAGTGGATGTGGATAACAATAAAGTGTTGCCACAAAACAATGGTTTGTACCACACCACTCTCATTAAAATTCGCGAATTAACGTGTAATATTCTGGTATGGTGAGATCTTGGAAACACAACTAAGAGGGGAAATATTGAATATTGGTAAAAAGTATTATTTGCAGAACAATATCTTCGCACGAGTCCACTGGTGAGATTTTAAGTGGATGTGGATAACAATAAAGTGTTGCCACAAAACAATGGTTTGTACCACACCACTCTCATTAAAATTCGCGAATTAACGTGTAATATTCTGGTATGGTGAGATCTTGGAAACACAACTAAGAGGGGAAATATTGAATATTGGTAAAAAGTATTATATTGCAGAACAATATCTTCGCACGAGTCCACTGGTGAGATTTTAAGTGGATGTGGATAACAATAAAGTGTTGCCACAAAACAATGGTTTGTACCACACCACTCTCATTAAAATTCGCGAATTAACGTGTAATATTCTGGTATGGTGAGATCTTGGAAACACAACTAAGAGGGGAAATATTGAATATTGGTAAAAAGTATTATATTGCAGAACAATATCTTCGCACGAGTCCACTGGCGAGATTTAAAGTGGATGTGGATAACAATAAAGTGTTGCCACAAAACAATGGTTTGTACCACACCACTCTCATTAAAATTCGCGAATTAACGTGTAATATTCTGGTATGGTGAGATCTTGGAAACACAACTAAGAGGGGGATAAAAATGGGGAAAATAGGGAAATATACTTAAGATACCGATAACAAATTCTGAAAGGCGTCCATTTTGCTGCTACTAGATAGAACTGTTACCGCCCGTGGTGTGTGAAAGGTTACAACACATAAATAGGCAGCTGAGATCAGTTCGTGATAAGGGGTGGGGGCTGCGTAGGGAATCCTGCTGTTATTGAACAAAAATAACTTTTCTCCTTTTATATTCTTTGGTAGGAAGACTATTTTAAGATAATTCGAAATTTGTTTGTTTGTTTGTTTAACAAAATTATTTATTTTTTTCTTTTTGAACCACATGAAACATTATACTCTTTAACCCTTTCCGGCACAGACAAAGTCTGTTCGTAAAATGAGAAATTGCTGACTGACACCGGAATTTACAAACAACTTTTTTAGAAAATAAGAATTCCTTATTTTAAGCTTTAATTATAGTAACAAAATTTTATTAAAATATTCTTGGTGCCACATGCAAGTTTGGAATTAAAATTAGGTGTGCCCGGAGTGGGACCGCTGTGCCGGAAAGGGTTAACCCTTTCATTATTATTGTGAAATATAGTGTTATATTTCCACAATTCGTTTTACTATGCATATTTTCAATAATTGAAATTTTGGTTAACTAGAACATTTTATGCGACTCCCTGGAGTTCAGATTAAAAGGAGACAGGTAAACTGTAACTTGTTTATTTTTTAATTTTCTAAAGTTGTAATGTGAAAAAATTAAATTTCACTTTTTAAAATATCTACAGAGAGCAATGCGATAAGAAAGAATCTCTTCAAAGCGATTGTATGTTTTATTTCATCAAAATTGCTTGTGTATTTTTAGCTGGTGAAGAAGACTAACATGTAAGTTGTAAGGATTTTTTTTTACCTTACTATACAGGGTGTTTCTAAATGAATATCGGGGTTTTAACGCTTGGTAGTATTTATTACATAAAATTTAAAATTATAATTAATATATAAAATGAAAGAGCAACTCAAACAGTTTTACCTACAAGCTAACAAGTGTTCAATGTGTACACCTTTCGTCAAACGGCACACATCAAGTCGATGACTCAGTTCTTCCCAAACGTTAATTAGTGTTTGCGGGGTAATTGGAAGCGTTTGCGTAAAACTTTCCAAACAGTCGTCACCGGAATTGCTACTTCATGACTAGCCTTCCGAACTGATTTCTTCGGGCTACGCGTGAACACTCTCTCACTCGCTCAACACTCTCTCCATTAACCCTTGGTGTTCCAGGTCTCTTCCGTTTGCAAAAGCAGCCGGTATTTTCAAACTGATGATACTATCTAAGGATATTATTATCACTTGGGAGATGTGTGGATATTATTATCACTTGGGGAATCACATGTGAACTTTATCCGGAACGCACGTTGCACAGTAACTACAGATTCGGTCTTTGCAAACTCTAGAACTCAAAATGCTTTCTGTTCAATAGTCGCCATTTTTGCTACTAGCGCTTTCTAATGGATGACGAAAGAAACATTGCGTGCGCGTGCGCATGCACAGGTACCAACAAACTGTTTGAGTTGCTCTTTCATTTTATGTATTAACTATAATTTTAAGTTTTATTTAATAGATACTACAAAGCATTAAAACCCCAATATTCATTTAGAAACACACTGTATATTATGCCATTTCTGCTTCAGTCGCAAGCGTTGTTTGCCTCCCTGTATATGCTCAAGTACAGCTTAATACCAATCTAAAAAAGGAAATGAAACTCATTTATATGAAAATAGATGCCAATATACCTTAATTATTCGGGATCCAAGGCAAACAGGTTTAAAATCGCTAAGTGTATATAAGGAAATGTGTCCTTTTCCCAAAAAGTATTTATTAGTTTCTATTAAAAAAGTTTTAATTAAATAAAATTTCCGCATCGCAACGTTTTTGTCTTGGAACAGACTCCGGAATAATTAAAAGATATTGGCATCTGTGCTATGAGCCATATTAATGTTATGCATTATAAAACATTAATGTACAGTCATAGCTTAAAGTTATCCATAATAGCAATTTTCTAAATTAACTTTGATTTTTAATGAATGTGTACTGTTATGTTTGCTTTTGTTTAACTGCGACATAATACGTCGAAAAAAAAACCCAATAAAGAAGTGAAATTCTGCAATCAAGACTTTTCCTTAAAAATTCAAAATACTTAAATCAATATAATAAACTTTTATACCAGAAATTTTATCGAATAACATTCTAACATAATTAATGTCCTTAGTTATAATATTGTTCTGTTCTCTGTATCGCTTCTATTCACGGTAATGCGGCTGTAGTTTTCAGTTGTGTAAAAACTGAAAAGAATATCTCACTCATCAGTCGAAAATCTTTTTGTTTCATTTTTTCATAGCAACCTAAAATTATAAATGTGCATTACATTGAGTACAAACTGCACATTGGAACACTGGAACATTTTAGATAAACAAGAAAACTTTTACATTATTTATTAAGTCATACTAAGTAGAAAACGTTTGAAATTAAAAGTAATACAAATTTAAATTCCAATTAATACAGAAATATCCATTTTCAATCAAGCAAAGTAAACATATATAATTATTATTAAATAATTGTACCAATTGTAATAAATACACAAAGAATAGATGTTTCACTATTACTGAATATAAAATCATATTTGATTGTACCAGAAAAACAAAATCGCTCTAAATACGATAATTACTCCCTTAATACTAATAAAACTTACCTTCCTTAATACTTATAAAACTTACCTTCCTTAATACTTAATAAACTATGGTAAATTGACGATTCAAGTAAAATTCAATACATTTAGTAGGTAAACAAAATGTAGGAAAATTTTCAAATTTTCTAAATTTTAAAATAGCTTCAGTAAGCTTTATATAGCTATGTATTCTGAGTACAAATGTGAGCATTTAGTGGGTGTGATCACGTTGAAGTTTTAAAAGAAATTCGGAAAGGAATCGAATATTCAATATTAATACATACATCAATTTCGTATTCTTTATATTGTTTGGGAACTTCATATTGTTAAGAAATTCTTTAAATACTAATGTTAAGAATGAAACAATAATCAGAGTTTAACGCAGCCAGGTGCATAAAATTTGTACTTCTCACATAATCGGCAGATTTGTAGACGGAAAATCTATTTTTAGTCCTATATAAATAATGGATAGAATTATTGGGGTTTTTTTTCTACAAATAATTCAATTTTCGATATCAAATTCTGACAGTAGGTCGGCACTAAGAGGAGGGGTGATCAAACAATTCCCCTTTCAAGAGTATTTTGATTCTTCAGAAAACTAAATTTGTTTATTTAAAACATACCTTGAAAGATACATATGAGGTACATTTTTTTAGTTGCATGTTGATCTCGATCTGATTACAAACAACGGCTACAAAACAATGGCGTGTAAACATATCAGGTAACCAAAAAAGTTCTGTCGTTTTTAGGTGAGAGAAAACAAACAGCAAAATGTATAGGAAAGAATACAATTTATTCATCAAAATAATCGCCCTCGCATTCAAAAACCTTTTCCCAACGGGAAACAAGTTTATAAATTCAATTTTTATAAAAGTAACGATCTTTAGACTTGAAAAAGTTCTGTAACTCCGCTATCATAGCCTCTCGACTGCTGAACTGTCGATTACGCAGATGATTATCGAGTCTTAAAAATAGGTATTAGTCAGAAGGGCTAATGTCAGGGGAATAAGGAGGGTGCAAAAACGCTTTCCATCCAATAGTCTGAATTGTGTCAGAGGTGATACACGCGAAATGCGGCCTTGCATTATTCTGTAGGAAAATAACGCCTTTACGGTTCACCAAAGCTGGCTGTTTTTTTAAGTGATTGGTGAAATCGACGGAGTTGGTCACTATAGACATTCGCAGTAATCATCTGACCAGATGGTAACAGTTCATAATGAACAATTCCATTTGCTGTCCACCATAAGCACAATAACACCTTCTGTTGATGGATCTTGGGTTTGGTGGTTTGGCACAGCATCAGTGGCTGACAACCAATGATGCGACCATTTGGGATTGCTGTACAACAGACTCTTCTCATCACAGGTTAATACACGGGGAAGAAATGGTTCCGTTTGATGGCGATGCAGCAACCCCAAATAAATGTTCAGGCGATCGGGCTTCTGGGCAGGTGTCAGTTGATGAGGTATCCATTTGTTTAGATTGTATGCTTTCCCCAGACGATGCAAATGTAAACAGATAGTTCCATCACTGACGAAGAACCTTTCTGCTAACACGTTTGAGCAGAATCTTCTTCGATTGCAGCCTGTAATTCCTCATCATTAATGACATGTGGCCGCCCTGCTCGTGGGACATTTTTCAGCGAGTCATCGCCGGCAGCAAATTTCCTAAACCACATTTGAGTGGTGCAAGTGATGACACAACCTTCTCCGAAAGCTTGACATATTTTTGAGCCGTGTGCACAGCATTTGTGCCAAGTTTAAACTCATACAACATACAAGCACGAATTATACAATTTGGAGTACTCCTGTTCACGTCCATTTTTCTACTGTTACGAGATAACATTTCCAATTCTCTTTATATACGATGACTCTGCATTACATATTGATTAACATATTTTGGCAATTGTAGTGCCATCTATTATCCATTGCGTGTAACATTCTTTAACGTTTGTCGTTTCATAAAAACGACAGAACTTTTTTGGTTACCTGATATATGTTTGTTAAAAGCATAAATTTCGTTCCCATCGTGGATTGTTTAATAAAGATGACTGAATATTAGAGATTTTCAACGAGCAGTCCCTCTTAGGCTATCAAATCATATCAAATAATGATACAAATTTCATTAAGAGCTAACCGAAAACTAGATGGTTTATTTTATTTTTGCACGTAATCTGATTTTGATATTTGATTTCACGGTATAGATTGACTCTAAAGGAAAAATTAGTAAAACCTTTTCTCTTTCGCAATTATTACGATTACTACTGAAAATTCAACTTGTTACCGTAAATTCGCGCCTATGCGCCGCATCTTAGTTAAGTCTTTTTCAAACCGAAAATTTTATTGAAAATAAGAAGTCAAATAAGTGCTAAGCAGAAGTAAGTCACATTTTTTTAAAAATAAATTCTGGTAGGAAATCGAATTGTCTGAGGTTCGGCGTATACACGCGAAATTACGATAATTTAAAATGCACCTTTATACATAGGTGGCAAAGATACTGGATTGTATATTGATCACGTTTTACTTCTATACAAGTATTGACTCTAAAAATGGACTCTATATTATATGTTTATTATGTATTTTAACAGTATAATTTTTGTTCTAATGAAGAAATGTTAAATAAAAATTTACTGAATATTAGAGAAATTTCAAGGATTTTCCATACATCGTAATGATACAAATATCAAAGAGCATTAATCGAAAATTGAGTTATTGCTTTTATATCTACATGTAATCTGATTTTTTAATTCAGTTTTTGATAAAAGAGAGATACTCTAAACCTATTGATTTCATGATGATTACGTTCTACTTCTACATTAGGGCGTAAAAAGTATTAAATATAATCATGTATGTATATCGACGACATAATTCTCATTCTCAACAAGCAATGTTTAATAAAAATTACTGATAGAAATTTTCAAAGAGTCATAATGATTTAAATCTCAATAAAAGAAAACCGAAAATTAGATTATTACTTTGATTGCTACAAATAATTTAATTTTTGAGCTGAGTTCTTTGAAAAACAAAATCATTCAAAAGAGAATCAAACTACGAAGACATTCCTGTTACTACGTACCTTAAAGAATGATGAACGTTCTTATTTTACATGTCGGTGTATTCCTTGGAGCCAAATTCATTCTTGACAATGTTCGGCTTGTTAAAGAAATTCGAAAAGGAATTAAACATGTAATCCAATTAGGCAAGAAAACTTATTTTTACGTTTTTCCCTTGATAGAAGTATAATTCCTTTAATAGCAATTTTAAAGTTGAAAAACCTATTCGGGATGTAATCATATTAAGCACATAAATTTGGTACTATTCATATATTTTGAAGATGTATAGCCAGAGGAATACTTTAAAAAATCTTGTATATAAATTTAAAGGGTTCTTTATATATATATATTTTTTAATACAAGTATGTATTTAAAAGAAAAGTTGTACTAATTACAAAATTTATAATAATCAGTAGCTCACAATTACCCTGGTAATAATAATGAATGTTTTTATTTTTAACTAGAAAATCCAATCTCCGATTGCATTAATGAAATTCCGGGACCGCGGGAGTGATCGCTGAATTTTGTAAACAAGAACCTTTCTAATTTTTACTATACTATTTTTGTTTCGTTAAATAGGGGGGCTCCGCCAACCCTGCTCGCTACGCTTTCCAACCCCCAGTGTAATCGCTTCGCGATTCCGTTCAGTATCCATATTTTCTAGAAGAAAAGAAAAGAAATAAAAAGAAAACTGCCCAGTTAAACTGAGGGCATTGAGCTCACAGGCTATTCACACTAATTGTATATTATACTCTTTGAAATAAGACCCTCGAAAAATAAAGAAATCAACAATATATTAAGGGGGTCATCCCCCCGTTACCCCCCCCTCAAAGTTAACTAATGAACCCTTTAAACTAATCAGGGAAGTCTCTAATTACAATGAATATATATATACAAAATTTGAAGAAAATCGGATAATTCTGCATGAAAAACCAATTTATCTAAATTAAGGGGGGTTACCCCCCCTTTCCCCCTTTATACTTAACCAATAAAGCCCCAAAACTCTTCAGAGAAGCGCATTATCACAATGAACCTATATACAAAATTTGAAGAAAATCGGATAATTCTGCATGAAAAACTCATTTATCTAAATTAGGGGGGGGGGCTATCCCCCTTTCCCCCTTTGTACTTAACCAATGAACCCCCAAAACTATTGACAGAAGCGCATTATCAAAATGAACCTATATACAAAATTTGCAGAAAATGGGATAATTCTGCATGAAAAACTCATTTATCTAAATTAGGGGGGGGGGGGGTTATCCCCCTTTCCCCCTTTATACTTAACCGCTGAACCCCCAAAACTATTGACAGAAGCGCATTATCAAAATGAACCTATATACAAAATTTGAAGAAAATGGGATAATTCTGCATGAAAAACCTATTTATCTAAATTATGGGGGGTTAGCCCCCCGTTTCTCCCCTTTATGCTTAACCAATGAACCTCCAAAACTAATCAGGGAAGCGCCTTATCACAAGGAACATATAAACAAAATTTAAAGTAAAACGGTTAGTTCTATCAAGAGTTATCGCGTTACGTACATACATACATACGTACGTACATACAGAACCGGCGGGCACATAAGCTCTCAGGCTTTGATAGCCTGTGAGCTAAAAAATGCCGCGAAGATCTATTCAGATTTTGATTGGTCCATTTCCAATTCGTTTGGCACATTTCCAAATCTTTACTTTTTTTAATATAGAGGGATAACTAAACAAATTAATCTTTCAGAAATGATATTTTATGTAGATATATAGCTTATGATTCTGAATAACTATGTTTTTCCCTTTCAATTATGTTGACAAAAAAAAGAAGAAAATAATGATAGATTTATTTGATTTACGAATTTTATAATAAATTGCAGTTAATCTACCAGCGGTTATTAGCAGCGATTCTCAACCTTTTTTCTCTCACGTACCCCTTGCTTAGACATTACAATTATGCGTATCTCTCGAATCATAAAAGCGTTCTAAATATTTTTATTTTTGTTCATTAATCATTAGTAATGTTCATATACTAGTTATCAATGTTAGACGCAGTTCTCTTCAGAATTCGAATTTTCAACCACTTATCCATTTTGAACAACAAAACAATATCAACATAAAGCACTCAAAACTAGAAATCTTAGCTACAGATTTCAAACTCACAAAGCAGGCTGAAGCTACACCTATTAATGCACGTTAATGTGTTTATTGTAATTGTGAAAAGTGGAGCACTAAAATGATGAGATGCTTTCTAATCGGTTTTAAATGAAATTGTCGAAACCAGAAGACCCGATATGATTCATATTTTTCCTAAATATTTCTAGAATGACTATTAAAAAAAGTATAACAAAAGGAAGGACACGTTGTAAATCGCACGATGTTATTCAGAGTGAGAGGAGATAAAAAAAAAAAGACCCATTACTATTTTTTCTTAGAAAAAGGCTATTTTACTTTTACACAAGTCTTTCTTTGCAAACGAAAACTTATCCACCTTTACTAACGTAATCCACCATTACCAACGTAATTTTCACATACCCAGGGATGAGAGCGCTCCGACCCGAATGCCCGATTGTCACCACTAAATTTTAATAGTATTTGTCACCTTATTTAAGGACAGAATTTCTGAAAGTCAATACGGTGGAGAATACTATTAAAATTCAGTGGTAAAAATCGGACATTCGGGTCAGAGCGCTCTCATACCTGCAAACCGCTTAATATTCCACCACGTACCCCCAGGGGTACGCATACCCCAGGTTGGGAACCTCTGCTACACACTACTCAAATTTTAAAATGTCATAATAGAAATAATGTCTATGCTATGTTTCATTGTCACAATCAAATTTTATTTTCAATAAATGAAGAAGCTGAAAATGTTCGTTCTGATGTAATAACCAAGGCAATAATTTTAAGAAATACTGTTGGTCCAGTTCTCTAAAAGCACCTTTTTAACCTTATTATTAACCCCTTTTAGGGCACGTGGTCTAAAAATGCTACATTTTGCGCTGTTTCGACACCAGTAAATTTAAATAATGAATTTTTACCCTCTCAATCTGCAAACAAGAACGAAAAATCATGCGTCAAGCATAGATTATGTAACACTTTCCAACGCTTCCAAAATAATTTTACGAATCATACTCTTTTATAAGCTAAAAGATAACATCTAAGTAATCCGAATACTTTATTCAGCCCTGTATAGGATCTATAGATTTGTATATATACTACATAGGATGCTAAATTTTAGTTCAGTTAGGAAACACGTAGCACAGTTTAAAATTCTCCGTCTGGAGTTAAATAATACGGAAATGTGTTCCCGAACTTTTGTACTTCCCTGTATAGGATCTACAGAATTTATACACACCACGTAATATACAAAAAGCGATTTAAAATTAAAATCGCATTCAGTAACTTAAAACGCACTTCCAGGAATTATTGTTAACATACAGTAGAGAATTCTTTTGTGTGTCCCTGTAAATGAACGATAACTGCTATACACACAATATTCTGTAGTAAGTCTCTTGTAATGAACCTTATATAAATTTCAATGCGTTTAAAATAGTGAAACATTATTTAAATAAACCGCAGACGATTTTTCTCCATAGACGTAATGTAACGGAATTCTTTTGACTGTCCCTGTAAAGTAAGTATAAGTGCTATGCACACCCTATTCCATATTAAGCTTCTTCTAATGCACCTTAGTGATATATATAAATTTCAATGCGTTTAAAGTATTGAAACATTATTTAAATAAACCGCAAATGATTTTTCCCCATAGACCGCAATGTAACGGAATTCTTTTGAGTGTCCCTGTAAAAAAACTATAAGTGCTACACACTTCCGTTGAAATAGGGAACATGCTATAGATAACGATTATAACATATAAAATTTGCAGGGCAATCCGAGCATATTTACGGGAGTTAGAGCACGGACAGACGGCAGACGGCAGACGGCCAGACGGCTAGACGGCAGACGGCCAGACAAACCGAAGTCATAAACACTTTTCAACTAGGTTGGAAAGTGTTAAAAAGAATAATAAATATTTTTATTTAATAATACTGGTGGCAAAGTTACATATTAAAAAGTGGTATATATTATATACCGGTGCACCTCAAGGGGTTAATATACCTAACACCAGACTGTAAATTTCGGTTTTCATTCAATTTCATACGATTAATGTGAATGAATGCTGTGAATAAAAAATAATCAGATTTACATCTACAGAATGTAAATTTAAATGCTTTCTCTTCAGACAGTTTTTATTATTTATTATTATTATTATTATTATTATTATTTCAGTTCGAAAGGTTTTCTTTGAAGCAGCGCCTGGCAATTCACTCCAATTTGGATAATGCAAGAACAAACTTGCACAAGCATAATACAGTGGAACCCCGATTTTACGTAACCCGTTTCGTACGTTATCCCGCTTCCTACGTTATTTTTCGTCGGTTCCGGAAAATTCCTATTCCGATAATGTTAAAAGTACCTCGATTCTACGTTATTTACTCTTAACTTTTCCCGCTTAGTACATCATTTTAGGCAAAGTATTTCAGGAAATTTAATATTTTTTCCCTCATGGAAAAATTTTCAAAAGAACAAAAATGCTTTCCACTTGGTCAACTGGTTGTTTGTTACCAAAAACAGTTCTTCCCCTTCCCGGTAATATTCCCGTGAGAAAGTAACGATAAACTATTATTTGTCTATCAGCACTTGACCAAACCTGCGTCATGTGAAATCGGGGGGGGGGGGGGATTCTTTTTTCGCCATGCATTCATTTCTTTCCGCAGTGGAGTCGCTGCAGAACTTATCGAAAAATCCAAAGTTTCCAAAGGAACTAAAGTGGATCTCATAAAATCGTTCGGTATCGCTTATTCCTAGTTACAAACCATCCTAAAAACAAGAGGTCTCTGTGGAATTAAAATCTGAAAAACTGAGAAATTTGTCAAAGAAAAGAAAAACATTGAAAACCTCTCCTTTTGAGGAACTGGAAAAGATTTTGTACGAGTGGTTTAAACAAGCCCGTTCAGCCAAGATTCCAATCAATGGCTCAGTTTTGTAAGAAAAGGCTCTCGACTTAAAATGCAGAATTTCATGGCATCCAACGGTTGGATCGACCGATTCAAGAAGAGGTATAATTTGTCTTACAAGTTTATTTGTGGTGAGGCAGATGGAGTAAATACTGCTGTCGTTGAGGATTAGTCGGAAATAAACTTTGCCTTTTCTTGTGTGTGATTGCTCAAAAAAGACATCTTTAACACAGATGAGACGTGATTGTTTTTCAGTCTCTTCCGTGATAGAACAGATACCGTGAAAGGAGAAACTTGTCACAGTCGGAAACTATCAAAAGTGCGACTTACAGTTTTGTTATTTATGAATGCAGACGAAACTGAGAAACTAACACCATTTGTGATTGGTAAATCCAAGAAGACCCGATGCTTCCAAAACATTAAAAGTTTGCCGACAGATTACAATGTCAACCACTATGCTTGGATGATCCAAAATCTTTTTGAAGATTTTGTAAGAAAATTCAATATAAAAATCAGCTTACAAAAGCGAAAAATAATTTTATTCGTAGACCAGTGCACTCATGTTAATCTGAATTTAAAGAATATGCGTATAGAATTTTCCGTACCCAACTGTACCAGTTTACTTCAGTCATATGACTTGGGAATAAACCTCCTCCAAAATGCATTATAGAAAGCAACTGGTAAGAAAACGCCTTTTTTCACTTGATTCTGGTGAGCTTTAACCCCTTGGGGACGAGCGACACGTATACGTGACGCATAAGATGTTCAGAATCTTCGATTATTCCCACCAGTTATTTTTCATTGTAAGATTTACCTCATTAAATCTTAGCATTTCTGCGATTCAATTCGGTGAAAATTTCTGGTTTTGAAAATCTGGTGGTAAAAGATTAAAAATTATGTAAAGGATGCTCGTCGCGAAGGGGTTAAGATGCTTGAAAAACAAAGCTAAATGTGCTGGATGCTGTTCATTTCATCTGATCGGCGTGGGATAGTGCAGATGAAAAATGCATGTTAAATGCTTTTCTGAAGGGAGAATTTTCAAAATCCGAAATTAACGGTGAAACGCCGCCGGAAGAGCTATCTATGGAAGACTACACAAAAGAGGAATTTATACTTGCAGACATCAATGTTGATGAGTACATTGATTGCAAAAAGTATGGTTATCGCTACCACAGATATTCAGACTATTTCCGATTTGATTTCGCAATATTGAAGTGAGGATGCTATTGATGAAGATCCAGAATATATCGTGCCTTCATCGGCAGAGGCCATTGCGAATTTAGAAATTTTAAAGAAATTTTAACTAGGCATGGAAATTAAGAACAAAAATTGCATGTATTAAAAATAGAGTATATGTGAAATTACACTTAAAAAGAAAACGAATAAAGGATAACAGATTTTTTAAAACACTAATATGGTATTGGTAAGTTTATTTCTGTATAATTTGTTTTCTTGAAGTGTTTTTCTCTATTTAACCCCGATTTTACGTTTTCCCGTTTCGCACGTTGTTTTCTGCTGGTCCCGTGAAAAACGTAAAATCGGGGTTCCACTGTATAGGCATTCATATTAAATATTGGTCGCAAATTAACCCGTTCTTTAGAAATATCATCTTGCTCCTTGATGGTCGCGAAAAGTATGTTTTTCGTATGGTTACAAAATTTCAGTATTTTGCTTTTTCCCTTAGTTTTTCTTTAACCCTTTCCGGCACAGTGGTCCCACTCCGGGCACACCTAATTTTAATTCCAAACTTGCATTCGGCACCAACAATATTTTAATAAAATTTTGCTTCTATAATGAAAGCTTAACATAAGGCGTTCTTATTTCCCGAAAATGTCGTTTCTAAATTCCGGTGTCAGTCAGTATTTTCTCATTTTACGAACAGAATTAGTCTGTGCCGGAAAGGGTTAAATGAAATCTCACTTAATGTAGTATATAATTTGCTTTGCTTTCTATTAACCCCTTCAGGGGCAAAGTACTCTTGCAGCTAAAATGTTGAAATGATTGATTGACACCAAGATTCATGAAATAATTTATTGTAAACCTAGTCCATCATGTACCTTATAAATTCAAAATTCGATTGTAAAATTCTGGTGTCAATGTGGCATTTTGGGATTAAAATTAAGTGGTATATATAATATATCGGCGCCCTTCAATGGGTTAAATACATTGTTTTTTCAATGTGTTTGTTTTCTTTGAAGCGTTATCTTACTTTTTTTTTAAAGAACATTTTTATTATGATTTCAAAAGTTTTTTTCCAGCAGACCACAATTGTATATTCTAGAAAGTTCTTTTAAAATTGAAAGTCTGTAAATCTCAACATCGTCTTCTGTACTGCAATAATTCTGATTATTTATTATTTTATTTCTGTATGTAATTTTTTCTTAGACTTTACTAATACAAAAATGTGTTATTATTTGGTTAAACTATAGTCCAAGTTTTTGAAATGATTCTGATCATATAGCCTACTGTCATGCTATGATTCTGATTATTTATTATTAATTACCCACCATTACCCTATACTACATAGGGTAAGTCTTGTAATCGTTTTGAAAACCGAAATTTTTTTTTCGACGGATTTACACGTTTCAGACACTGGAGATTCCAAAAAACATATTTTTAGAAAAATAAAATTTGCCGTCCGTCTGTGTGTCTGTGTGTGTGTGTGTCTGTGTGTGTGTCTGTGTGTCTGTAAACGCTCTATCTCCCGAACAAATTGAGATAGAGACTTGCAATTTGGTATGTACTTAGTATGTAATAATGGGAAGAAGCCTATTTCATTTCAATAACCTCGATTAACCGGGACATTTTTTTTCGGACTCTCGAAATATTCGTTCTGATGAAAGGTATATAAAAATTTTCGAAATTGTTTATTTTAAGTAGTAAATATAAAAAAAAAACAAAAAAACATAAATTTTGCATCAAACATGAAGTCGATCGGATAATGAGTTGCCGAGATATTTGTAATCCTATTTTCGACACTCTTCAATTTTTCATGACCCTGTATTTCATCCAAATTTCACTTCAAAGATATATTTTAATTGGAAATTTGACGCTTAATCAGATGCAATAAACCGCTAGTTAATAGGAGTATTATTTTTGGAGTTATAAGGAAAACCTCTTTCAAGCAATTCAGTAATCGAGCTTTTTTATGACGTCATCAAGCCACGATTTTATTTGAATTGCAATGCATTTTATAAGTAGTTTACACATTTTTATTTTAATATTTTACATTATACATATACATGATGGGTAAGTATTACGGTGGCCCAAAACGACTAGTTTTTGTTCTGCATGTAATTTTTTCTCAGTCTTTTAAATACAATCAACTAATAAATGATTCTCCTATTATTGAGATTGTCTATCATCTAATTATTTGAAAATTTATACAGGGTGGCACAAAATGTTGTTTACAAATTTAACTTGCTGGTCTGTATGACCATGACGAATAAGTAGTTCACAGAAACTCTTGTCAAGAAATGCAACAATGCGATGTTGCAAAAACGTGACCGACACGAAAAGAAAAGATGTCGAAAATGATGTTAACATGACATAACAAAACAGACCTTATAATGCATATTTTGAGAGGGGGGGATATGGATAAATCATATAAAATGTTCAAAATTCCTTCCATCCGCCATATTGCATACTTCATAACGTCATCGCATGGATTCATGGACCCGTTCAAACTGAACTGCTTTGCCACAGACTCGTGCCTCTGTCTCACAATTATGGCAAGAAGATCCATGAGCCATGTTACCGGCGTATCGTACACCATTGACTTTCAGTAATCCCTGAAGAAGATATACAGGAGATAAGATCTGACGATCACAGTAGCCATGCAGATCCGATGTGTAATAGTTTTGTGATTGTTTATGCGATAATTTTCTGTTTTTGTTTCAAAATGTGTTAACATAACACGTTTCTGAAAGGCTGTTTAATTTGAAATTTTATTTTGAAACTAAAAGAAACCCTCCCTCTTTTAAACGTCTTTAGTACAATGGCTGAATAGATAGTTTTTTCAAAATTAGGCATTAATAAATATGTCGCAATGTATGGATTTGATATACACTTACATTATAGCAAATATGCCCAAATATATGATATAATTATTTGTGAAATGTGTTAACATAATACGTTTCTGAAAGGCTGGTTAATCCGAAATTTTATTTTGAAACTAAAAGAAGCCCTCCCTCTTTTAAACGCCTTTAGTACAATGGTTGGAGAGATAGCTTTTTCAAACTTAGGCATTAATAAATATGTTGCAATGTATGGATTTGATATACACTTACACTATAGCAAATATGCCCAAATATATGATATAAGTGCATATTTTTCACGTTTTTATGATTGAAAAATTGTATAGTCGGATCGTGGATTTAAGAATTCAGAACGTGCTCTTAATTAATTCCGTGTAGTTACATAACCAGGAACACAGAGCGTCCCAAAAAATTGAAACTGTTTTTAGGTTTTACATGGATATAAACAGGCAATATAAATTACAAAATCGTTCAAAATACAGTAAGGATATACTATTACCTTAATGGAATACTCCTTTTAATTTTTTTTAAAGATGCACATTTTAAATATTTTTAGGAGTTTCGTTAATATTTTATCGCCCCACTTTTGTCTGTGACGGGGGAGTTACAAAATAACAAAGTGTAACTATCTGAAAATTGATGACCGAATAATTTCATTAACATAATCTTAATTCCTACCTTAATTTGAATACTTTTGCAGTTTACATTGCCTATATATCTCGAACAGATAAAATATTAAAGCGCATCTGTATCTTTCTGGGACATCCTGTATATTCCGGACTGGTTCACAATGTGTTTGTCAATGTAAATGGCTTCAATTTATTTTCCCGGGTCTAATGAATATTTATATTAAGCCATTTTTTTATATTAGCTAATATTAAAACATTTACTTTACATTGTGCAGTATTATCATGTGGTATTATATTAAAGCAACAGGGCAATTTTCAATATTTTATAGGAAATATATGTTCAAAGTATTGAAAGAAAAATATATTATTAAATTCTTCATGGACACTTTTTAAAACGCTTAAAATTTTATAAAAGATACTTTGACAGTTAAATTAAATATTCCTTCCATAATTTTAAGAAAGCTTAGACTTTTTAAAATTTTATACTCTACTTGTTAAATTTCTTTAAGTATAGATAACAGGATATTAAAATTCTTCAATAAAACAATGTAGAATTTTGTCAAAAAATTATCTATGATTTAAACAAAAACAAGATTACAGCATTGTCTTTCATAAGTTATCTAATTTTATTATTCAAATTTATAAAATGAAATTTAAACAAAATGGCACAAAGTATTCTTTTAAAATATTGAAAGAGTAATAAATATTTTTTTATGAATTGTTTACTGACAAACATTAAACATATGTAAACGTCTTAGAAGGATATTATGGCTATTAAATTTGTTTAAAAAATTAAAATACACGCTTAAAATTTTATAAAAGATACTTTGACAGTTAAATTAAATATTCCTTCCATAATTTTAAGAAAGCTTAGACTTTTTAAAATTTTATACTCTACTTGTTAAATTTCTTTAAGTATAGATAACAGGATATTAAAATTCTTCAATAAAACAATGTAGAATTTTGTCAAAAAATTATCTATGATTTAAACAAAAACAAGATTACAGCATTGTCTTTCAAAAGTTATCTAATTTTATTATTCAAATTTATAAAATGAAATTTAAACAAAATGGCACAAAGTATTCTTTTAAAATATTGAAAGAGTAATAAATATTTTTTTATGAATTGTTTACTGACAAACATTAAACATATGTAAACGTCTAAGAAGGATATTATGGCTATTAAATTTGTTTAAAAAATTAAAATACACATCACTAGATATTAATTTTTTTCAATAAAAAATAAGGAATTTTCAAATTTATTCACTAGATAGTTAAGTAAACACATGATTATCATTATAGCTTTCAAACATAACTTAATTATGTTTTCTAAATTTAATAAAGAGAGAGTCACGTCACTGAAGGGGAAATTCCAATATTTTCCCCTATTGGAGTATTGTGGTTCTACATTGTGTGGAAAATATTTACTTATTTAAAACGCATGACATTAGATGAAAGCAAGTTTGTTGAACGATTTTGAAAATGATGAATGATGTTGATCACGTTCTAACTTGTTCACAAAGATGAAAAAACCACGAGTATAATTTTATTAAGGACATGAAATTTGGAACTCTTCATATCCTGTGGGAAATTTAGCTATTGGAATCATTCTAATAAACATTATTCTCGATCGTTTCTAATTTTCTTTATCACAATATCTTTTAAATGAATTATTTCTAAATTTTCTTTCTTAAATTTGTTGATAATCCTATGATAATCATAAAATTGTAAATCACGTTAAGCAAAATTATTGCATTAATTTGGGAGTCAAACTATTCTATCTTTCAAGTTATTGCAAATTTTATAAAAAATAATTTTTTTCCTAATAATGGACGTTTATAGATTCCTTAACTCCTTGAAGACGAGTGAGACGCATACATCCAAATTAGGCGTAGGGTTGCATGTATTTTCTATATTGTTTTAATTGTTTTACTGCCAGAATATTTTAGTCGTAATTTTTTTTACTAGTCGTAGTAAGATGTTACATATTCCTTTTGTCTTCTTTTGTCTTTTTTAAAACAAAAAATGAAATAAAATAAACAAAAATAACTTTTTTTTGCCTGTTTCAGTAACATATTATGTCTCAAGCATTTAAGTATGATCTCTGAAAAGAGTGTAATTTTTATGACATTGGCTATGGTAGTATTTCGCTTTGTCTGCCTCATAGAACTAATAGAATCTTTACCGAAATAAAAAGGATGTGAATTATCACTTTACTAAACAGCGTACAACCATTAGAGTGAAAAAATGTCCAGGCCGGGGTTCGATCCCGGATCCCTTGGTATAGTGCACCAAGTGCTTTACTAACTAAGCCATCCAGATGACTTAATTGGATGGTTTAATTGGTAAAGCACTTGGTTCGCTATACCCGGTCTCGACATTTTTTCACACTAATGGTTGTACGCTGTTTAGTAAAGCGATAATTCACATCATTTGTATTTCGTTAATTTACAGCGTAATTTTAGCTTCGCTGAAAAATTAATTAGTGTATAATAATCTTTTCTCTTGACCTATTTTTTTTAGTTCTTTTTTTATTATTATTTATATACTCTTAAAAAAATGTAACTTTATATCCACTACTTATTCTTTAAATTTTTAAGTATTATTCATTCTTTGTGTTATCATGCAGTTATGCATTTTCATTTTTATGGCTCGGAAAATTGCTTACTTAATAACTGTATGTTAAGTTGCAATACAAATAGGTAATCCATAACGATACGTATATTGTTACATTGTTCCATTACAACATTCATGAAAAGTAAAGCAAACAATTCTACTCAAAATTACTGGTATTACAAATTCAGCTGTAGGTAATTGACGTCCGTCCTAAAAATGTTATATGCAAACTATTTGTGTTATATGTTGATCGCGTTACACTTGTATAAATGATTCACGGAGAAATTGAGAATGTAATACCATTACGCACCATACCTTAATACCTTTACGCACATTGCACAAGTTTTGTAATTGCCACATTCTCAGGGAGCTAGTGACATTATTTTAATAAAACTTTTAAACATGCAAAATTTTCAAAGTGCAATCCAATTAGGCACATACATTGCGATATTTTACGAATACTTCGGATGTTTGTTTAAAGGAAATATTTTAATTAAAGTTCTTTATAAATTAAAGTTCTTTATCAATGTTTTATACTCATTGTTTACAACATGAAATACTTTTCCGATATTTCTTTTGATATTCGTTTTTCCTATCCTAAAAATACAGTTGTAGAGACATTTCCAAGTGTTACTACTAGTCATGTTTGCGAAGTCGTGTCCATAATCTGCAAGATATCCTTCCGGCTAAACTGATATTTAATGTATGGACATTTTTTATACAGTTGAAGTTCTTTTTTTGTAACGCCCGTTCTAACCAGACATTTGACATGCACTTGTATTTGATATACTGTAAACTGTTTCAATTGGAATCAATCAAGACATTGGAAAGTTTACACCTTATACAGAGTTTACTGTATTGAAAATTGTTCTGCGAGACTTTAATACATTTTCGAGTTAGATTTATTTACGACTTCCATAGAGTCCGCCTTTGACAGAGTTTACTGTATTACAAACGTAGTAGAATGTATTCGGAGTAAATAACATAAAATCGTTTTTCTGGTACATTTACAGATACCTGATCCCTTAATACGAGATGATCAAGCATTTTTATGCAAACAACAACCACGCATTTTATGTAAATGTACTGTGCATGAAAAAAGAAAGGTTTTTATTTTCAAATAATTAATATTTCTTTAATATTTATTGCTAGCTAAGAATGACAGTAATTTGTGACAGTTAAAAAATAATCCGCATTATTTTTGTATTTGGAGTTAATAAAATAAATTCGATTTTTTGGCACATTTACAGATACCTGAACCCTTAATACGAGATGATCAAGCATGTCTATGCAAACAACGACCACAAATTTTATGTAAATGTCCTGTGAATGAAAAAAGAAAAGTTTTTATTTTTAAATAATTAATACTTCTTTAATATTGCTAGCTGAGAATGGCAGTAATTTCTGGCAGTAAAAAAATAATCTGCATTATTTTTGCATTTGGAGTTAATAAAATAAAATCGATTTTTTGTTACATTTGATACCTGATCCCATAATAAGAGATGATCAAGCATTTTTATGAAAACAACGAGCACTCATTTTATGTAAATGTTCTGTGCATGAAAAAAGAAAAGTTTTCATTTTCAAATATTTAATATTTCTTTAATATTACTAGATAATAATGACAGCAATTTGTGACAGTAAAAAATAATCCTCATTATTTTTGAATTTGTAGTTAATAAAACAAAATTGATTTTTTGGTACATTTATAGATACTTGATCCTTTAATACGAAATAATCAAGCATTTTTATGCAAACAACGAGCACACATTTTATGTAAATGTGCTACGCATGAAAAAAGAAAGGTTTTTATTTTCAAATAATTAATACTTCTTTAATATTGCTAGCTGAGAATGACAGTAATTTCTGACAGTAAAAAAATAATCTGCATTATTTTTGCATTTGGAGTTAATAAAATAAAATCGATTTTTTGTTACATTTGATACCTGATCCCACAATAAGAGATGATCAAGCATTTTTATGCAAACAACGAGCACACATTTTATGTAAATGTGCTGCGCATGAAAAAAGAAAGGTTTTTATTTTCAAATAATTAATACTTCTTTAATATTGCTAGCTGAGAATGACAGTAATTTCTGACAGTAAAAAAATAATCTGCATTATTTTTGCATTTGGAGTTAATAAAATAAAATCGATTTTTTGTTACATTTGATACCTGATCCCACAATAGGAGATGATCAAGCATTTTTATGAAAACAACGAGCACTCATTTTATGTAAATGTCCTGTGCATGAAAAAAGAAAAGTTTTCAATTTCAAATATTTAATATTTCTTTAATATTGCTAGCTAATAATGACAGCAATTTGTGACAGTTAAAAAGAATCCGCATTATTTTTGTATTTGGAGTTAATAAAACAAAATTGATTTTTTGGTACATTTATAGATACTTGATCCCTTAATACGAGATATCAAGCATTTTTATGCAAACGACGAACACACATTTTATGTAAATGTGCTGCGCATGAAAAAAGAAAGGTTTTAATTTTTTAAATAATTAATATTTCTTTAATATTGCTATCTAATAATTACAGTAATTTGTGACAGTGTAAAATAATGCGCATTATTTTTGCATTTGTAATAATAACACTAAATCAATTAAATAAGGAGCAAGAGGATATCATTAGCACAAAATTCTAGTAATTATAAAAAAATACGCAATTATTAGGATCTTTTTTTTAATTCATTCACCAAATTGAAATTGTTATTGAGACCGCGATTAAGTGGGTTTAAAATAAAAATAATTTTGTTTTCAAATATCGTCTAGCATTCTTTTGTAGCAATTCTATGTACTGATAAAATTAAGTAGAACATTTCAAAATGTTTTAGATATTTTTATTCAGTATAACTAACGTAAAATTATGATTGATGCGTTATATTTAAAAAAAATTATAAATGATGCCGTTTTTATCATCGGATGATTAGACTTAACCTGCAGCGATTTTCTAATATCTCCCTCGGGTTCAAAAATAAAGTAAATTTTTAGAGGCGTCTGCCATAATTGCTCTAGAAAGTGTTGGATGGAGTGAACTTAATAACTGAAAAACTTGTGAGATATATCATTATACTAAGTGATTTGGCTGAGAATCAAACCAAAGTAAAATACAGATAGTAAAAGCAATAGAGAAATCCTCTTAAATTTTAGATACGTTTTTCGCAGGTAGGGGAAAAGGAGACTTACTTGAAAATCTTTTGAAAATTCATCAGAAAATATTGTTTACAATTAAACTTTTTCTTACATAATAATTTTAAAACTTAACTAGGTCATAGCTGTCATTTAGAGTAGTAACAACTAAACGTATTTTGATTCGAACCAGAAATTTTGTTAAAATAACTTAAATAAATACCATATTAAACAACTCGAATAGTTTTAAATAAAAATTTTAGTGTAAGATATTTTTATGAAGCTTCCGACTGTTCGAATATGAAATGCAATGGCATTTCGATATTCAAGCACAATTCATTCGAAAAAACTCTTCGAGAACTGAATCAACTTTTCTTAGAATGATGACAATAAAATTAATTGGTTTCCACCTCACAAAATACCCCTTGTGTTTACTTTTTTATAGAATGCACTGTACAGTACAGTACAGTAAAATATAAAATCATCTTTCAGTACATTACATGAGAGAGTGACATATTTACAACATTTTAATAAAACATTGAAAAGCTGTTACCGGATGTCCCAAAAATCACTGATGAATTTTAAAATTCAATAACTTACAAATGGTGACAGATATTAAAAAAATTCTTGCAGGAGGGTTATGTGTGATGTCAGGAATTTTCTTACTGTGACTCTTGATCTTTGTTCGAATTTCAAACAATAGATGGCGCAGACAGCGATTGGCGCACAGTCGAGGCCGAAACTAACGCCTTTCAGCATTGAAGCCCCGCGCCCTGAATACTAAGCCTGCGAGCTGTAAAAAATGGTAGCTGTCACAGGCATATTTTATTTTTCAGCATTTGTACGGTCCCTCCAACTTAAACACCAATAATATCTAAAAGTTTTCTTTGATTTATTTGATCACAGAAAAACTTGGCGAACTCAATGCTGAGGGTCGTCAGTTTCGGTTTCGACTGAGCGCCAATCGCTGTCAGTGCCAAGTTTTGTTGGAAATTCGAACTAAAATCAAGAATCACAGTCAAAAAACTTCTGACATCATACATAACCTTCCTGCAAGAATTTTTTTTTAATATGACACCGTTGACAATTTATTGAACTTTAAAATCAATCAGTCATTTTTGGCACACCCGGTATAAACACACACATTTATTAGATTTAAGCTGACTTGTAACTGATCAGAAAGGATAGTTCTGATGTTGCTTTTTAACACTTTTGAACACAGCTAAAAAGTGTTTATGAATTCGGTTTGTGTGTCTGTCTTTCCTTACGTCTGTCTGTCTGCCGTCTGCCGTCTGTCCGTGCGTAGTACTCGCGTAAATATACTCGGATTTCCATGCAATTTATCTATGTTATTGAGGTTTATTCTGGCATGCTTGATATTGAAAATGATGTATGTAGCACTTAAATGTCATGTAGCACTTAAACGTCATGTACAGGGTCACTCAAAATAATGCCGTTACATTGTGGTCTAAGGGGGGAAAATCCTTTTCAGTGAATTTTAATGATTTTACACTATTTGAAATATATTGAAATTGATATACATTGCTGAAGTGCACTACAAGATGCTTACAATCGAATATAGCACGTATAGCACGTATAATTACTTTACAGGATAACTCAAAAGAATTCCCTTATGTTATTTGTTTATGGGGGAAAAATAGTTTGCAGTGCATTTTAATCATGTTTCACTGTTACAACATATTGAAATTGATATAATTTTCTACGGTGCACTAAAACATGCTTTCTGTAGAATATTAAGTGTAAAGTATTCATATTTTTTTTTACAGGGCCACACAAAATCATTCGGTTATGTAATGGTTTACGAGAAAAAACTGTTTGCAGCGTATTTTAATTATGTTACACTATTTGAAATATAGTGAAGTTGATATCCATTAGTGCTGTTTACTACAAAATACTTGTTGTACAATATGATGTGCAAATCATTTATCGTTCATTTCCACGCACATACAAAAGATTTCGGATACAGTACTATATCCGAATTATTATCTATAAGCGGTAATTGCTAGAAGTGCGGTTTTAGTTAGGTATGCGTTTAAATGAATTTTTGCAGGTAATTTTTGCAAAAATAATTTTTTTATGTGCTTTGTATAAATGCATCATATACCGGACTACATAAAAGATATCGTACGCATTACTGTGTATCAGCTTAAATTGCTTAAAGGCATACCTGCCAACTTGCGTTATGCTTCCGTAAAATGTGGATTAATTTAACCGAGGTTAAATACGTTTTAAACCAGAATTGGTTTTCTAATAAATACAGTCAAATTGATTCCACGGAAGAAGATGAAACTGAATGTGTTTTATTATTTCAGATATATTTTCTGGTTAGAAACGTATTTAACCGGGATCAAATTAATAGCATTTTACGGAAATGTAGTTGAAAGTTAGCAAGTATGCTTAAAGGTATTTTTTAATGTTTCATAATCTGTGCTTGATGCATGATTTTTCTTTCTTATTAGATAACTAAGATCGGTTAACTCGTTCTTTTTAAATTCCAAAATGCATTGAATTCAGTACAGCGGAATCACTATATCGCATCCATGTGCTCTTCACATCTATAATAACTGTAAAAAGATAAAAGAAACAGAAAGATAAATCAGTAGGTTCAGTTACTCACTGCTGAAGAAACTTAAAATGCAAAAATTGCATTAACGTTGCAGTGCTCCTATTTTTCAATTTTTTTTATACTGGGATTTTTCAGACAAACGATTCGCGGTAAGTGTTTACCTCATTTGCAACAACAATAACCATTGAGGTGTGTTTCGGCAAGATTTCTAAGAAAAATCTAAAAAGAATATTTACCTTTGAAAAAAGTTGTATTCAAAAAAGGCTGATTGGTAAGCCTGCTATAATTAGATATATTAGTATAATTCAAATATCTTCACAATTGATAAATTTATGAACGTAAATAAATGAACGTTTCGCTAAGAGTGAGCTATTTTAACTTTTTTCATCATTAGCGCATGTATGCATGCATTTCATGAATTTCATTTTAAATCAAAAATTATGAATTCAAACCGGAAGTTCCGAAAGAATAGTTCTTAATTTAATAAATCACGAAGAGCATGCAGTTAATTAAAGAAGAAACACTTTTCAGAAATTATTTTTTGAATCCGGTATTTCTGAATAAAAAACAAACTTCTGAAATGGGCGTATAAATGCATCAATTATGCAAATGGATTAACGAATATTTACAGATTTTAACTTTGCTTTATAAAAATGAATAGAAAATGAAAAAGACTAACTAAGCCCTAGAAATAGACGCAATGGAAATTTTCTTGAAAGAGTTATCAGCTTGGGGCTCCATATATTTAAACACAACTGACATTACATACGACGTCTCTGATAGATTTACTGTGCACTCTTTTTTTAAATTTTGTAAAAAAAAAATAAGTAGTGAGTTATAACTACAGGTACACCATTTCACTTTCTTCTGATTTTTTTAGACTCTCTCCTTAATCTCCTTCGCTTTACTACCAAATCATTGCTTCATTCCAAATTTGATATCATCTCTTTTCTTAACTTTACATCTATCCTTTTCATCGTAATTGTTCTTTTATCTTGTAGTTAATACTACATCTTACCTTTTCCCAACGGCTCAATTTAATACAAGACACTCTACTCACAAATAGACTGGGCGTAAAGTTGTCGACAAATCGGAAGCCCCTTAACCGATATCAACTGTTCCGCAACTGTAAATAAAATATTTTAATATCAGGTTTTACTTGTTTAAAAATAATACGAAGTTTGGCAGCTATGCTTTTCGCATGTCCGAATGATCCATTTAACTATCAACATATTTCATTATGCCCATCACTAATTTGAAATCATTGACTTCGGCTTAAGCCTGTTTTAGAAAAGGCATGTGGTCTGTTATTAGAAAGGCACTATGCAGAGGGGAGGGTTAAAAAACAATTCCTCTTTCGAGTTTATTACTATACTTTCAGAAGACTGAATGTGCTTATTTAAAACACATACTCAAAGATTCATATGGTATATTTTTTAGTTGTATGTTGATAACGTTCGAAATTCAAACAATAACGGAAAAAACGATGAAGTGTAAACATATATGTTAAAAGCATGACTTTCATTCACATCACGGAATGTTTAATAAAGATTACTGACTATTAGAGAATTTCAACAAATAATGATGCGAATTGCACGGAGAGATAACCGATAATTAGATTATTGCTTTTATTTTTAAAATAATTTAATTTTGCAATTTAATTAATACACATAGATAGACTGTAAAGGAAGGAGTAGTAATACTTTCACTTTTCAAAATGCACGTTGCAATGTACATTGAGGGCAAACTTTATTAATTGCTATATGTTGATTACGTTTTACTTCCAAACAAGAATGTAAAAAATTGAGTTTATGCTATATGTTTTCATATATGTTAACAGCATAAATTTCGTTCTTATTACGGAATGTTGCATATAAATTATTGAATATTAGGGGAAATTTCCAGGATTTTCAGCAAATCGTTATTATAGAAACCTCAAAGAGAGTGAGCAGAAAATTCAGTTAATACTTTTGTATCTACAAGTAATCCCATTTTGTAATTCTATTTTTTTAAAAAGAAAACTACTCAAGAGGGATGTAAACCGATTACTTTCTATCTTGATCACGTTCTACTTATACACAAGGACGAAAAAAATAATTGATTAAAATCATATATATTAAAAGCATACCTCTCATTCCCATAACTGAATGTTAAATAAAATTTATTACTGATAGAAATTTTCAAAAAATTATAATGATTTAAATTTTATTGCGATCAAACCGAAAATTGGATTATTGTTTTTATTTCGGCAGGTAATTTAATTTTGGAACTCATTTCCTTGAAAAAAAAAAAGAAGCATTCTAGAGAGAATCAAACTATGAAGACATTCCATTTATTACTTTTAAAATAATGAACATTCTTCTTATGCATGTTATTAGATTTTTTGGGGCTAAATTTGTTGTTGATTACGTTCAGTTGTTAAAGAAATTCAAAAAGGAATTAATTTAGTGTAATCCAATTAGGAACGAAAATTCAGCATTTATTAATTCCCATGGACAAAAGGATAATTCTTATAGTAGCAATTTTAATATTCAAAAGCTGTTCAGTATGTAATCAAATTAAACACACATATTTGGTACTATTCTTATATTGGGAAGACGTATAGATATATTAGGGGGGGGATATTTTCAAAATGCTTGTATATAAATGTAAAGGATTCGTCATAATTTTCCTTAAAAATAAGAATATATGTAAAAGAAGTGTAGTATTAATTATAAAAATAGTAATAATCAGCAGGTCATGACTTTTCTGATAAGAATAATAAATGTTTTTATGTTAAAATTTAGAATCGATTATATTATTGAAATCTCGAGATTCTGGGACGGATCCATGAATTTTACGAAAAAGAATTTTTCCAATTTTTAATATTGTGTTTCTTTAATCTATACTAATAAAAGAAAGTTTCGCTCTGTATGTGTGTGTGTGTGTGTGTGTGTGCGATGGCTAGTGAAATCTATCGCACCTGGCAGTTTGAAAAATTAGGTGAGGGTAGTTCATGGTCTGCCCTGATGCACCTGCGACTCAGAATTTTAATATTTTGTTTATATTTTAACAGCAAAAATTTCTTTCTCATTACGGGTTGTTGCATATATATTATTGAATATTAAAGAAATTTCTACGATTTTCAGTGAATCGTTACGATAGAAATCTGAAAGAGAGTGAACAGAAAATTAAGTGGATGCTTTTATATCGACAGGTAATCTAATTTTGTAATTTTTTTTTGGAAAAGAGAGTTACTCAAGAGAGCGGTAAACTGATTAATTTTTATGTTGCTCAATTTCTACTTATACACAAGAAGGGAAAAATAATTGATTAAAATCATACATATTAAAAGCATAACTCTCTTCTCATCAGTGAATGTTATATAAAAATTATTACTGATAGAAATTTTCAAAAAAACTCATAATGTTTTAAATTTTATTGCGATGTAACCGAAAATTGGATTATTGTTTTTGTTTCTACAGATAATTTAATTGTGGAACTCAATTCTTTGAAGAAAAAAATAAGCACTCTAGAGAGAATCCAACTATGAAGACATACCTTTTGTTACTTAAAGAATAATAATAAACTTTCTTCGTATGCATGTCGATAGATTCCTTGGGGCTAAACTTATTGTTGATGACGTTCAGCTTTTTAAAGAAATTCAAAAAGAAATTGATAGAGTGTAATCCAATTAGGCATGAAATTTCAGCATCCATTATTTTCAATGGACAGAAGGGTAATTCTTTTAGTAACAATTTTAATATTGATGCAATCAAATTAAGCACATAAATTTGGTACTATTCATATATTCGGAAGACGTATGGCTAGATGAAAAATATTTTAAAATTATTGGATTTATATGTTAAAGATTCGTCATAATTTCTCTTAACCATAAGAATATATGTAAAACAAATGTAGCATTAATTATAAAAATAGTAATAATCAGGTCATGAGTTCTCTGATAATAATAATGAATGTTTTTATATTTAACTTGAGAATCAATTATATTATTGAAATCTCGAGATTCTGGAACAGATACCTGAATTTTACAAAGAAGAATTTTTTCAATTCTCAATATTTTTTTATCTTTACAATCTAAATAAAATAATCTTTCAGATATGATATTTTATGTAGGAATAATTTGTGCATCCGAATAAATATACCATTTTCTTTCAATAAAATGGCATAAAAGAAAAAATAATGATAAATTTATTTGATTTACACATTTTATAATAAATTGCAGTTAATGAACTATACAACTGAAATTTTAAAATATGATGATCGAAAAAAGTCTATGTTTTGTTTTCTTGTTAAAATGCAATTTTATTTTCAATAAAAGAAAATGCTGAAAATATTAATTCTGATTCAATAATCATGGGTGATAATTTTAAGAATTTTTTATTCTAGTTCATTATGAGAACCTGTTCAATACGGTCCAATTTGACTATTGAAAAAACAAACTCGCACATGCATAATATATGAAGTCATATTCTAAATAATGGTCTCAGTTTCATTCATTATCAGAAATATTATCTCTCATCTTGTGGCAGAGTGCCTTGAGTATCTTTTATAAGAGTAGTCACTAGTAAACGAGTGAGTTTTGAGATTTTTCGTGCGATAGTGGTGTTCTGATTACTAAGATTTGTGTGAACTATTTTGTCATTTCATTGAGTTTCGAAAGTGCACAGTTATCTCCAAGAATCTGATTGTCACAGTTATTTTAGCAATGATACGTTAAATATGTAACGGTGATTCTGAAGTAGCACTATATAGTACAGTATTAGATGATTTCAGTGGGTTTGGAAAGCATTTCGCTCTTGGGTTTATTAGATCTTCCATGAAATTCGAGTCACACATAGATTCGTGTAGAGTTTTAGGTTAGTAGTTTCGATAGTATTTTCGGCTGTGGGTTTTTTACCAATTTGGTAATATGTTGAGCTTTTTACTTGAATAAAAAGGTAATCGGAATCCACGGGATTCCATTTATAGTGATATTTTCTGTTAAAATGAATGTATTGTGTTGCTCTAGATCGCTGAAGTCCTTTGTACACAAGTTAAACAAGTAATATATAAAAGATTTTGAGAAAGGATTTTCCTCCTGCCTGTCTCGTATGAAAATGAGCTCATTTAAATGTAACACGTTCATGTAACACGTTGCGTATATAATCGTCATAGCACAATGCCTGTACTCTTTGGACGTGGTAGGGGTGTATCGTGTCCGCTTGCAATCTGCACATAACGCTGAAGCGAGGCTCATTCCAGTCACTTTTAATTATTATTCGCGAATTCCTCTCAATTTCTTTAGCACAGCTTACTTTACATTCTCTGTGTTTCCAGCCAATTTGGCTACTTACTTGAAAAGCTCCCGCCTCACACAATAGGCTTGTGCATTTGTCCAAACAATGTATGACCTCGCTGGAGTGTGTTTTTGTAACTTTCTCCGTACATGCGTACCGCGGTTCGTCCTTTTCCATCCAAGGCACCATAAACTTAAGGCTGCTCGTCAGTAAACTTCCTGATTCCCCTCGCTAATGTTATTCCTATGGGCGTAGGATGCATTCGTATTTTTAAAATATGTCCCCAGGATCTTAATATTTTTAACTTCTGTTTTCTGTGTACTGTTCTTAAAGAATGTCTCTTTTTTTCTTAGTTATCAAAATATTTCTAAACTATGTGCTTAGTTTATATTTTTATGTGTTAAAATCTTATTCAGTTTCTCTAAGATTTCATATAAAATTTAGAATATATTTTAGAAAAAAATTGACAACTAAGAAAGAAAGAGACATTCTTTAAGAACAGTACAAAGAAAACAGAAGTTAAAAATATTAATTTTCCGAGGAGATATTTTAAAAATACGAATGCATCCTACGCCCATAGGAATAACATTAGCGCGGGGAATCAGGAAGTTCACTGACAAGCAGCCTTAATGTATTTCCTCAAATCGTATATTAGCGAATCGGTACATACTTCTCGTGCAACGGCATCGGATGAAAAGTTCTCATTTCTGGCTATGGAACACTACTATGAACATCACTCTCTAGAAGTCGCCGTTTTCGTTTTTGGACACGACCTCCTATATAAATTTTGCTTGCGATAATTTAACATCGACAAGTTTGTAATTGATCTCTTGGTACTTCCTAAATTTGATTCTTCAAGTAATGTACCAAACCACGTATAAATAATTTCCAGAATTTCTGCAATCATAATTATACCTAGTAATAATTTTTTAAAAAATTTAGATATTTTTCTTCGAGATGGATTGATACATTTCTGTACAACGTCGGTCTTTTATCAATCCGAAAATCCCCGATTTTTAGATAACTAGATATTAAAATCCTTCAAATAAAACAATATAGAATTTTGTGAATAATTTATCTGTGATTTCAACAAAAACAAGATTACAATATTTTCTTTCATAATTAATCTAATTTTATTATTCAAATTTAGAAAACAAAATTTAAACAAAATTGCAAAGTATTGATTTAAAATATTGAAAGAAGAATAAATATTTTTTTCTGAATTATTTACAGACATCATTAAATATATGTAAATTTTTAGAAGGGATATGGTGTTTATTAAATTTGTTTTAAAAAATTAAAATACGGATAACTAGATACTACACCTTTTCAATAAAAACGATAGAGTTTTGAGAAATATTCATTGGTTATTTCATTAAAAGCTGATTATTATTACTGCTTTCAAATTTAATCTAATTTTGTTTTCTAAATTTAATAAAGAAAGAGGCAGTGAAGGAGAAAATCAAATAATTTGCTCTCTTCATGTATTATTGTTCTGGATTGTGTTGAATGCAATTACTTATTTTAAACGCATGTCATTAGATGAAAGCAAGTTTGTTGAATGATGTTGATCACGTTCAATTTTTTAACAAGGATGAAAAAAACCTAGAGTGTAATATAATTAAAAACCAGAAATTTCGAACTCTTCATATACTGCGGGATATTTAGCTATTGGAATTATTTTAATAAAACTATTCTCGATCGTTTAAAACTTTCACTTTAATATTTTTTTTATTTAATTATTTCTTATTTTTATTTCTAAAGTTTATTGACAAATCTACGCATATCTAAAAAGCTTAATCACACTACGCAAAAGAATTTCATTAAGGCATTCGGGCAAAAAGAGTTTGCTTTCTTCGTTACTAAAAGCTTTTGGCTACCGCTAATGTTTAACTGTGATCTCCCTTTTGCTAATTGGCAGACATTTTTCGATTATGTAAAGCAGATATGTTCGTCCGGAAAAAGTGGCGTTTAGTCCCTATTTTTAGTTATTTTGTGTCAAACTGTTAAGGGGTTAAAATGCATGTAGATAGAATCCTTAACCAACGCCATCAGGACAAGTGGAACGTATGAATCCAAAATACAATGCTTTTAATTCTTTTAGTATCATAATATTTTAGTAGTAAATTTTGACTTGTTTAATCGTTAACTACGCAATATTGTTAAATTTTCTTGGAAAATTAAAAAAAATGGTATACGGAATTATTTGTATGGAAAATTTAAATATAGGTTAATGAGATGTCTTTCTTGAACAGGTTAATAGTAAACTCTTTTTGTTATATGTTGATCGCGTTACTCTTTTAAAAATTACTCATGGAGGAATTGAAAAAGCAATTCCAATACGCACATTGCACAATTTTGGTATTTCTCACATTCTCGGGAAGATAGTGGTATTATTTTAATAATAGTTTTCGGTCTGCAAATTAATCCAAAGTATAATCTCAATCCGATATACATACATTTGGATCTTTATTCATATTCTGCGGATGTTTAACAAAAGTAATAAATAGTGATAATACTTTAATCAAAATTCTTTATCAATTAAAATGATTCATACTGATTTTTTTTTTCAGAACAAGTGTAACTAGTATTGCCAGGTCTGTTGTAATGAAAAGCGGGACTGATAAACAGTAACAAAAAAAGAACAACAACAAAAAAAAAGTCCTTCCGGCCTGTACCGGGAGGAAAAGGTAGCTTTCCTATATCTTCGTTTTAAAATTTTAGCTACTGTTACACGAAAACAGCAAGTTAAAAGGCAAAGAAAACATTTACAAAAGATTCGTTAATACTGAATTTGAATAAGAAATTCGCCAAATTATTGAGCAATAGCCAAATTGGCTTCATTAATGAAGACTTATTTTGGTCGCCAAATTTGGCGCTATTTCGCCAAATATTGCCAAGTTTGACGATAATTTGGCGCTAACGGATATGAATAGATAGTTTTATGCGTATGATTGGGAAAATGATTACAACAATGAAAATTTTTGTAATGTGCTGTCTTGTTTCAAAATGTCAGCCGCCCTAGAATTTAAAACTGCTCTATCTCAGCCATTTTTTAAGATAGAGGTAAAACAAAAAAAAGCTCTGGAATCCTCGTATCAAGGCCTAACACTTAATTAAAAAATAAATTTGAATTAACTTTTTTTGCATATTTATTTTAGTTTTAAAATTTTCAGTGGCCGCCATCTTGAAACAAAATGGCGGACCAAGCTGGCCAACGAACTCGGTCGAGACATTGGTGAGCTTAATACACACAATTAGTTTCATCAAAATTGATTTATAAATACGAGCTTTATCGTATGACATAGGTCAGATATATATATATATATATATATTGATATATATATATAAATCAACATTTGAACGGAGGGTGGTTTTGGGGTCTGGGGGTCATGATCGGTGAAAATATATCGAAATTTTCCGGAACTGCTTTCCTCCGAACGGCTGCAATAGGTAGCTTTATACTTTTTTGTATTGAAAGCTACCTAAAAAGGACAGCAGATTTTAAATCGTGATATAAAAAGTCCTTCCGGCCTGTACCGGGAGGAAAAGGTAGCTTTCCTATATCTACGTTTTAAAATTTTAGCTAATGTTACACGAAAACAGCAAGCTAAAATGCAAAGAAACGTTTACAAAAGATTCGTTAATACGGAATTTGAATAAGAAATTCGTCATATTATTGAGCAATAGCCAAATTGGCTTCATTTATGAAGACTTATTTTGATCGCCAAATTTCGCGATATTTCGCCAAATGTCGCCAATTTTGCCAATTTTGGCGCCAATGTCGCCAATTTTGGCGCTAACGGATATGAATATATAGTTTTATGCGTATGATTGGAAAAATTATTACAACAATGAAAGAAAATAATTTGCGAGTAATCGCGTTAATGTGCTGTTTTGTTTCAAAATGTCAGCCACCCTAGAATTTCAAACTGCTCTATCTCAGCCATTTTTTAAGATAGAGGTAAACCAAAAAAAGCTCTGGAATCCTTGTATCAAGGCCTAACACGTAATTAAAAAATAAATTTGAATTTTTAACTTTTTTGTATAGTTATTTTAGATTTTAAGTTAATTTAAATATTTAAGTGGCCGCCATCTTGAAACAAGATGGCGGACCAAGCTGGCCAACGAACTCGGTCGAGACATTAGTGACCTTAATACACACAATTAGTTTCATCAAAATCGATTCATAAATACGGGCGTTATCGTATGACATAGGTCAGATATATATATATATATATATATATATATATATATATATATATGTATATATATATATATATATATATATATATGGATATATCTATATATATAAATCAACATTTGGACGGAGGGTGGTTTTGGGGTCTGGGGGTCATGATCGGTGAAAATATATCGAAATTTTCCGGAACTGCTTTCCTCCGAACGGCTGCAATAGGTAGCTTTATACTTTTTTGTATTGAAAGCTACCTAAAATACAGTTAACCCTATGAAATCGGAACCTGCCTGTAATTGAATCTTGTCTTTAATTAAAAAATTTCACTGTCCCTATAGTAGGAATATCATACAAATGTATTTGTTATGGTGAAAACATGTTTAAAACGGAATAATTCTCCTGTCCCTTGCGATTCTTAGCAGGTTTTATTAAACAGAACGAAATTACTCAGTACAACCTCAGAAAGCGGAATTATTAGGGACTGAAACAAAATTCCAGTTTTTGCAGGTATAATTGTTATAGTTTCCTATCATAGGGAGAATTAAGCTTTAAATTTTAAATCAATCACACTTCCGTTATAAAGAGGTCCGTTTACACAGAGTTTATTGACCAAAAATCAGTAACAGTTGTAAAATCAAAATCATTATAAACCTCATCAAATTCCGTTTTAGACAGGTTTCCATCTGGGCAGTTGTAAGGTATTACATTGGAAGGGGCAATGGAGATTTATTAGATGCAGAATAACAATTTGAACAGCGCTAAAAGAAATAGTGCTAAAAAAGGGGGGGGGGTAACAGATCGTGAGCATTCCTCCCTACTTATACAGTCATTTTACCGATTTTACAGAAGAACATAGCGCAAAATTTCTTAAGTCCACATTCTTCATTCCTATTTTTTGTTTAATTTCCTTTTTAAATTCTTATTTTACTTCCTTTTTATCTCTATTCTAACACAGTCAAAAAATCACACAAAAAGGGGCAAACACCTCTTATCTTATCGCCGAAATCCGTACTCAAAAGTGGTGGTGAAATCCGTACTCCAAATTGGTGGTAAAATCCGAGATCGACCTTCCGTGAGTCATCACAATCCACCTAAATCCACCCTCCGTGATTCATCACAATTCACCCTCAAAAGTGAAGCATGCCTCTTATCTTATGTACGTTACCACCCTCCGAGATTCACCACACGCCGCCATCACCGCAGGCCTCTTATCTCCACCACCACCGCACGCCGCCTTCACCAACACGAATACCACCACCACTACCACCGACACCGAAGTGGCTTATTAATGGCCTTTCTACCCTATGTAAGGGTGTTCCCGTGTTCGGATTTTAATAAGAATTTGTGCATCATAAAAAAATCGGGACTTTTTGGCGTCCCGCGCAGTCAGTTACTACGCAAGACAAGTCTGGCAGCCTCTAACTCCATAGCAATACTAAATGCGACGCATACCTATATCATATCCAATACAAAGTGGTGTGTGTTGTTTTGATTCTTTATTACTAGAATAATTTATTAATTCAGTTGTAAATTTATTTTGGCTAATCGTAGTGTTGCAGTGATACTTAAAAAGTAAAACACAAAATATTCCGCTTAATTACATGTATTAAAAATTTAAATTGTCGGTAAACAATATCCAACTTGAAAAAGTTAAAAGCAAGTTCTTTATGTTATATGTTGATCACGCTGTACTTGTAGAAATGATTCAGGGACGAATGGAGAATGTAATCCCATTACGCAGATGGGAAAATTTTTGTATTTATCAACTTTTCGGTAAGTTAGTGAGATTATTTTAACTCGAAATTTAAGGGTGCAAAATATTCCAAAGGGCAATCAATCCATTTAGGCACATATGGATCTTTACAGGTATTCTGTATATGTTTTCAAAAGAAAATACTTTAATTAATGTTCTTGATTAACCCTCCTAGTACCAAGAATTAAATTTTTATGAGAGTTCTTAGTTTTGGATGATTTGAAGCAGAAATTAACCCTTTCCGACACAGTGGTCCCACTCCGGGCACACCTAACTTTAATTCCAAACTTGCATTCGGCACCAAGAATATTTTAATAAAATGTGGCTTCTGTAATAGAAGCTTAAAATAAGGAATTTTTCTTTTCTAAAAAAGTCGTTTGTAAATTCCGGTGTCACTCAGTAATTTTGCATTTTACGAACAGAATTTGTTTGTGCCGGAAAGGGTTAATTAAATTAATTCAATTAAATTTCTTCAGAGGTTTCTGTTTGACTTTATTTATTAAGTTGAAGCATATTTTTCTCGTACAAAACATGAAAAATTTTCAAACAAATATAAATGGGGTCAATAAAGATTCCAATGGTACTAGGAGGGTTAAATTAAAAGAATTCATACTTATTTTTTTATCATGAAATATTTTTTTAATTGTTTCGTCTGTTAATTTTAAATTTCCCTATCCTTCTTAATTTAGGAACTATACAATTATAAAGCTATTTCCAAGTGTTGTTGGCTGTTTTTGCGAAATCGTGCCCGAAAACTGCAAAATAAACTTGGTGATCAGAGGTGTCTGTTTGACTTTATTTATTAAGTTGAAGTTACAATATTTTTCTCGTACAAAACATGAAAAATTTCCAAACAAATATAAATGGGGTCAATAAAGATTCCAATGCTACTAGGAGGGTTAAATTAAAAGTATTCATACTTATATTTTTTATCATGAAATATTTTTTTTATTGTTTCCTCTGTTAGTTTTAAATTTCCCTATCCTTCTTAATTTAGGAACTATACAATTATAAAGCTATTTCCAAGTGTGGTTGGCCGTTTTTGCGAAATCGTGCCCGAAAACTGCAAAATAAACTTGGTGATCAGAGGTGTCTGTTTGACTTTATTTATTAAGTTGAAGTTACAATATTTTTCTCGTACAAAACATGAAAAATTTCCAAACAAATATAAATGGGGTCAATAAAAATTCCAATGGTACGAGGAGGGTTAAATTAAAAGAATTCATACTTATATTTTTTATCATGAAATATTTTTTTAATTGTTTCCTCTGTTAGTTTTAAATTTCCCTATCCTTCTTAATTTAGGAACTATACAATTATAAAGCTATTTACAAGTGTGGTTGGCCGTTTTTGCGAAATCATGCCCGAAAGCTGCAAAATAAACTTGGTGATCAGAGGTGTCTGTTTGACTTTATTTATTAATTTGAAGTTACAATATTTTTCTCGTACAAAACATGAAAAATTTCCAAACAAATATAAATGGGGTCAATAAAGATTCCAATGGTACGAGGAGGGTTAAATTAAAAGAATTCATACTTATATTTTTTATCATGAAATATTTTTTTAATTGTTTCCTCTGTTAGTTTTAAATTTCCCTATCCTTCTTAATTTAGGAACTATACAATTATAAAGCTATTTCCAAAAGTGGTTGGCCGTTGTTGCGAAATCATGCCCGAAAGCTGCAAAATAACTTTTTAAATACACTGATATTAAATATATGGACATTTTTTCTGGTGTATATGACAATTGTCGAACTCCTTTTCAATGTAACATTCGTTCTCTTCTCACTGAAAATTTTAAATAGGTTGTGCTTAATACACAGTAAATTCTGTTTAAATCTTAGGTAATCGATCTTTACGGAAATTTTACGGCTTATGCAGAGTTTACTGTATTTAAAAACGTTCTGCGAGTCTTTAAAACCTTTCCGAGTTACGCAGATTTCCGATTTACATAGAGCTCGCCTTATACAGAGTTTACTGTATTATAAACGATGAGTAAATAAAATAAAATCGATTTTCTGGTAGAGTTACAGGATGTTCAAATGGGGTACAGGATGTTGATGATAGTTAAAAAAGAATTATGTATACAACGACTATACATTTTATGTAAACGTGCTGTGTAGTTGAAAAAGAGAGTTTTGTTTTATAATAATTTATATTTTTGGCAATAATAAGTAATCTACGTTATTTTTTCAATAGTATTAGTATTAAATCCATAAAGTGAGGAGCATGAGGATATCAATTGGACAAAATTGTAGTAAATTCGAAAAGATGTGCAACTATTAACAACTTTATTTAATGTATACACTAAACTGAAATTATGATTCAGACCACAGTTAACCCCTTCGTGACGAGCGTCATTTACAGAATTTGTAAACTTTTACCACCGGTTTTTCAAAACAGAAATTTTTGCCTAATTGAATCGCAGAAATGCTATCATTAAATAAGGCAAAGCTTACGATAAAAAGTAACTGGTGGGAATAATCGAGGATTCTGAGCATCTTATGCGTCACGTATACGTGTCGCTTGTCCCCAAGGGGTTAAGCAGGTTACAATTAAAATTAATTATATTTTATATTATACTCTAGCATTCTTTTCAAAAACTGATTAGTACTTATAAAAATAACTAAACCGTTTCAAAATGTTTTAGATATTTCTACTCAGTATCTTAACGTAAAATTATGATTGATGCGTCATGATTTAAAAATTTAGAAATGATGCCGTTTTTAGCATCGGATGATTAGATTTAATCTTGAGGGTTTTTCTGATATCTCCCTTGGGAGATAAAAGCAAGAGATTTTTTTAGCGGCGTCTATCATAATTGCTCTAGAAAGTGTTGGATACAGTGAACTTAATAACTGTAGAACTTGAGAGATAGATCATTATACTAATTGATTTGGCTGGGACTCAAACCAAAGTAAAATGCAGAGAAATCCTCTTAAATTTCAGCTACATTTTTCACTGGTGGGAAAAGGTGACTCATCTAGAAATATTTGGAAAATTCATTTGAAAAAATTTCCTTAAATGTGAAATTTTTTTTCGAATACTAGTTATACTACTTAACACTTGAAAGGCCATATCACGACACCGGTCTATTTGACTGGTACCATATAAATATATTTTGAATCAATTTCATTAGGATAAATAAATTATATATTTGTATTTTTGTATGTTTGATTGTCAGTTTTTTTTGCTTTATCTACTCTTGTAAAAATTGGAAATCGGCACGAAATTTGAATATGTTGTTAAGGTATACAGTACTATTTTATATTTTTAAAATATTCGTCTAATTTTTTATAGTTTTTCTAGTAAAGACACATCGAAAAGTTTAATAGATCTAAGCCTTCTATGCATAAAAGTGATATAAATATTAGTCGTCAACATCCCTTTTTCCAAGTAAATACAAAACGCAGAACGATAAATAAGATACCATGTAAAAGGATTTTGAACAGGCTTCTGACAAAACATTTCTTTCTTTAAGACATTTTTTTTATTAAAAACTGCAGATAAATAAAACTAAATCAGTATTGTTTTCATAAATGAAAATAAAGTTTTTTTCTCAAATCAGTGTTGCCACAAAATTAAAATACCGCATTATATGGTACTCAACAATGATTATAAACAAATAAATAGTAAATTAAAAATAAAGTGGGATATTGTTGCTGCACGGGTTTATTTTACATTTATGATTAAAAAGCAAAACTGAAATTGAAATGCTAAATTTATTTTTCTTTATCCCACCTTTTTTTTCCAAAACAGACGATGTCATCCTCTAATGCAGTTAAAATTCTACTAATATATTCTTCTTGCCTTTCTTATCTTTGATCAGTTTTCGTGTCACTTTGATGGAATAAATGAGATGATATTCTTGCTAGATTAATGTTGTTTGCAAATATTTTTAATCATTAATTTTTATTAGAACTTTAACCCTTCTTTGCATGAGTTTTTCTTTTACAATTGTTTTTTTATACATATATTAAATATTAGACAACAGAAATTTTAAGATAGATTTTTAACTTTGTTCAGCAACATGAGTTCACAGGAAATTTACTAGATTAATATTTCCATATAAATACAGTGGTCGAAGAAGTTGATTTATTTATTAAAAGTTAAATAAACAGTGGTGGAAATTTCCATCACAATGCAAAGAATGGTAAAACCTGCATCTAAAAAATATTCGATATTGGTAAAACCTATCAGACAGTTCCCCCTGAATGCTAGGCCTGCGCACTGATTCAAAAATGGCGGCTGTTGTAGACGGATTTTTTCAGCTATTGTACGGTGGGTTGAATTTGAACACCAGTAATTTCTAAAAGTTTTCTTCACATTATTTTTCTGAGATCAAATAAAGCAAAGATTTTTTTTTTAGTAATTACAAGTGTGTAACTTCAAGGCACTGTACAGATGTTTTAAAAAAATCCACCTACGACAGCCGCTAGTTTTCTGTCAGCGCTCAAGCCTAGTATGTAGGAGGAAGTGTATTAGAGGAAAAATGCGTAGCAAAATCTTCGCACGGGTCCACTGGTGAAATTTAAAATTGATGTGGATAAAGTGTTGCCACAAAACAATAGTTTTAGCCACACCACTCTCATTTAAATGCGCGAATTAACGTGTAATATTATGGTATGAGAGCAATGCGATAAGAAACAATCTCTTCAAAGCGATTGCATTTCTTTTTCATAAAAATTGCCTGCGTAATTTTAGCTGGAGAAGTAGACTAACATGTAAGTTATAAGGATTTTTTGTTTTTTATCTCACTATATATTATGTCATTTACTATATATTATGTCATTATTTCTGCTTCAGTCACAAGCGTACTTTGCCTCTTTCTATATGCTCAAGTACAATTTAATACCAAACTAAAGAAATTAAATGAAACACATTACTATGAACATAGATGGTAGCATATCTTAAATATTCGGAATCCCAGGCAAACCGGTTTAAAACCGCTAAGTGTATATAAGGAAATGTGTCAATTTTCCAAAATGTATTTATTAGTTTCTATTAAAAATGTTTTGATTAAATAAACTTTCCGGATCGCAACGTATTTGTCTTGGAACAGACTCCGGAATAATTAAGAGATGTTGGCATCTGTGATATGAGACATATTAATGTTATGCATTATAAAACATTGATGTACAGTCATAGCTTAAAGTTATCCCTAATAGCAATTTTCAAAATTAACTTTGATTTTTAATGAATGTGTACTGTTATGTTTGCTTTTGTTTAACTGCGACATAATACGTCGAAAATAAAAACAATAAAGAAATGTAACTCTGCAATCAAGACTTTTCCTTAAAAATTCAAAATACTTAAATAATTATAATAAACTTTTATATCAGAAATTTTATCGAACAACGTTCTAGCATAATTAATGTCCTTAGTTAAAACATTGTCATTTTCCTTGTATATTTTCTATTAACGGAAATGCAGCTGTAGTTTTCAATTGTGTAAAAACTGAAAATAATATCTCCCTCATCAGTCGAAAATCTTTTAGTTTCATATTTTCATGCAACCTAAACTTATAAATGTGCATTACATTGAGTACAAACTGCACATTGCGACAGTGGAATATTTAAGATAAACAAGAAAACGTTTACATTATTTATCAAGTCATACTGAGTATAAACGTTTGAAATTAAAAGTATTACAAATTTAAATACCAATAATATAGAAATTTCCATTTTCAATCAAGCGAAGTAAACATTATAATTGTTATTAAATAATTGTAACAATTGTAATAAATACACAAAAACACACGTAACCCTTTCCGGCACAGTGGTCCCATTCCGGGAACACCTAAGTTTAATTCCAAACTTGCATTCGGCACCAGGAATATTTTAACACTAGAACGGCGGGGAGGGGCCATTTTGATCTCTCGGTGAAACTACTGAAATAAAAACTCTAAAACAGTTTTAAATGCCATAAATTCGCAAAAATATGGAATTTCCGTGTATTTCATAATTTATATTTAAAATTACTTGATAATTTAATGTATTTTTAAAGTACTGTATATGTAATGCCAACAGGGCGATCAATTGAACCATACTACAACTACTCAAAAAACTCATTAATTTCATATAAAAATTGATTTAACATAAATGTTTTCACAAATTTAAACTAATGTTAACTAAAATAAAACACAATTTACAAAATAATAATGTTTTTTTTTTTCATTTACTTACTCGCCGAATGATTCACTCTCTAAATTCATAAATGAGAAACGTGATCTTTTGTTTCCGTTATTTCATTATAAGTGTAGCTGAATGTAAACATTTTGTTTCAATTTTATTTAATGCTTAAAATACTCCAAATTACACACACGTATTAGGAATTAATGCAGTTGATACAAAAATAATTTTTAACAATTTTTCCAGTATATTTTCCACACACAATTTTGGAATACGCTGCACAAAATTCTTGAGATTTGTTTCCAATGCATCTCTGTACTTGACACTTTTTTCTCTTCATATCTAATTAATTTCATGACAACATTTTTAGATAAACGTAATTGAGGATTTGCTGTTTCATCTTTTCCTATATAAGGAAATCCATTCAAGAGGTATATAGTATCTACGTCAACAGATAGCCAAAATTTTGTTCCAAATTTATCCGGTTTATTTAGCATATATTGCGTAAATTTACATCTAGCTTTAGATGGGAACAGTTGTTCATCAGCCGTAATATTTTGTTCTGGTCGTTAGCATGATTTGCAATTTTTAATAAATTTATTACACGTTTCAGATGCAAGAACAAATTTATCAGTCTGTAATCCACTAGATCTTGTTGTATTTTCATCGAACCTCAAAAATATTTTTATTTCTTTGAATACATCGCTTGAGATAGTTTCTTTGCAAAATGGTATTCCCCATGCCTCGGACCACAATGAATATAAATCTATACCCTTCGCTCCTATTGATCCTCGAACTTATAATATAGCAACAAAAGCATCTAACTCAGTCAGAGATAATCTCCAGTCTTTATTTCAGAATTGCCAATGAGCTTCTTAGCATTTCTTTATATGCAAAAAAATAGCATCGTCAATGAAAAGCTTAAAAGCACTAGATACTTTGTCATCAGAAACACTAGTCTTTGCAAAAGGTGTTGGTCCTGCCGTTTCTTTTAGAACATTATCAGCAAGAACACGGCCGCAGGCTGAATTTTTAGAATTTTTTTCATTCCATATAGTGTTATCATAAGATGCAAAAACAGTTTTGAAAATATCCTGATCCTTTTTTCCGTTTATTTCTGTTGAGTAGTTCTTCGTTTACATCACTGTCCTCGGATTCACAAGTGGTTTGTGTCTGAAATTCATCTTCAGTTTCTACAGAAAAATTATCGTTTTCACCTCCGTCAGAGAGCTCCTGCAACATTTAAAAAAAAAATTTCCATCAGTAAGACCTCTTTTTCGCTATAAGACATATTTTATAAATTTTTTTAAAAAAAGACGGAAAAAAATGTCAGAATATTAGCAAACGATAGATTCTATGTTTCAGCAAATGATTCACAGTGTAAGGCGATATTGAATTTGACGGCAGAAGTTTCCAGCCAAACTGTCATTGGAATTCTCGTGCTCCCACCAAAACCTGTTCATTTAACCGGCATCATCTACCTTTCTTTTATTGCGAGAAGGAAAAAAGAAAAGTGTCAAGAGAGGGATTAACGCCAAATATTGACACTCTTTGTTCGATTATATGATCAACTGCCTGCCTGAGAAAGAATGGAATTCGTACTCTACTTCTAAAATCCCTCCCCTGTGGTTACCACATGCAGTGAGTAATCTGAACTAACAAAAGAAACAAAAGGAAAAATACATCTCTCTATTTCTGAAAAGAAATCTAAGTATGATAAACCTTGAACCTGCTTTTTTTAAAAATATTTTGTTCAAAAGCATGGCAAATAGCAAACAAAGGAAAAACAACATACTTAGAGATAACAATGTACTGTGACCACCCCGGTTTTTATCGTTCTGGGAGACAATCTGAATGCAATCGAAAATGCTTATCACTGAATTTGTCTCATGGGTTCACAATTGTAGTGTAATATATTTCAGACACGTTGTGTTGAAGAGGCCGACCACGTGCTAACACGTGGTGACGTGATCACAAGTGAAAGACCGCAAAATATAAATATTAAAATGAACCCAAGGTCTCACGCTCGCTATTATTTTAGCGATGGACTAACACATAATTAAAATAAGTAAAAAGGAACTCTCTCACCCATTTTTAGCAGGAACGATGCGATGTATAAATGACTGAGAATACAGCACACTCATTTTAGGAAAAACTGAGACAAAAAGCCCTTTTGATGGTAAAAAAACAAGAGATGATTTATTCATCTATAAAACTCTGAATAGGTGAGGGACTCCGGTGACATCGTGTCCTCCATGACTGATGAAATTGAATAAGATAAGATCTCCCAAACTACACTGAGCACATCCTGAACATAACTGATTTTAACATCAGTGCGAAGTGCCGAGCTGGTTGCCCTTGGCGATAAAACCCGCGATCGTCCAATAGCGATGCGCAGAAACTGAGCGAGCTCCGAAAACACGGCAACTGTTGGCGCACGCCAAAGAGCGATGAACCTACCGCAACGCGTTCCTCGGCGAAGCATGTGGAGCGCTTTTGCCGGATCGAAGGAACGGGAGAAGCGGTGAGCCGATGACGAATTCCCCACGAAACTGCCGCGATATGCATCGACTGAAATGCGAAATATCGGCGTTTGACGAAAGTTAAAATGAGAAAGAAACAGCGTTGGCAGACAACGGATACGTTAAATTAAAGATAATTAAAAACGCTGATACGGGGATAATTAAATACTGAAAGAAACATATTAAAATTAATAAATTTAGAGATTTAATGGGAAATTGAACACGTGCAATCGTACACATCGCGATTGCGCTAAAAATGTTGCGATTACATCGTGACATATTCCCCCGCAAATGAAAAATTTGTAAAATTTAGACTGGGAATGAAAAATTTGACTGGGAAGCGACCATTTTACATGGGCGAGAAAAATTTGGAAAAAGGAAAAATTTTGAATGTGAAGGAAAAATTTTGCAAAATTTAAAAAGAGGGATTCGAAGTAAATTTAGCAACAAATACGAATTTTGACTATGAATGAAATTCCAACATTGCTGAACATGGGAGTAAAACGAGTCACCAGAGAATACACGGGATTAACAAAGACGACTATACAATAAGTCGTATAAATGACACAGTAAATTTCTGTTGTAAATGAAATAAATACAGTAATATATATATATAAACAGTACATTACATAATTTCAGTGATGCATATTAAAAATTACCTTCTGTGAGACAAACACAATTTCATAATTAATTTGACATATTAAGATTAACAATTATACTTCACCATTGGTAATAAAAAAATTTCTTTTAACCATAGAAAATATTTTAAAAGCATGACACAGTTAGTTACATGTAAATTCGTTGTGAGTAACACTAATTTTTTTTTTTAAATAATAAATAGATTAACACATTAATTGATAAAAATGTCACAAGAAAAATACATTATGTGCACTAGTAAATAATTTTTGAATGTGAAGAGACCAACTGCCATTGTTTTGACAGTGATGAAAAAATTTAAACTTTCCAATTATCAAAAGTTGAAAACCAAGAGTTAAGTGCAAAACACTTTGGGTTGCAATACTTAAATGAATGAGTGAAAGGAAGTAGAACATAATGCTAATGATTAGCAAATGAAACAACATTCCAACTATAAGAATAATTAAAATGGAACACACATGTACAGAAGTACAAACTTATAAAATTATCCTAACAAATTTAATTGAATAGTTACTGAAATGAATATTAAACGTACAATTTGTAACCTGTAAGTAAACACAGTATTCATACATACTTTATAAAGCCTAAGCACACAGTGAATTGAAAACAACTCCATATCATGAACATTGAATGGAAAAGTACGAATGCATGAGACACCATTGTATAACATTACACGATTAAAAATGTGCAAAAAAAAATTATTTGACTCAAAATTATGAAACAAAACCATTGAATAAATATTAATACCTTGAAAAGGATGTTATGAAAATGAGGAAAAAATATATATGAACACGTGCAATTGAACACGTGCAATCGTACACATCGCGATTGCGCTAAAAATGTTGCGATTACATCGTGACAACAATGCTTCGAGTACAAAGAGTATTTTACTAAAGGTGTCAAAATGACCCCGTCCGCCGTTCTAGGAATACTTGCAAATATTTCAAATACTAACAAATCCAGAATGCTGAATTTTTTTTTTAGAAATATATGTTATCAATTTAGAAAAAGTCAAAAAATTTCAAACGATTTCCTCCAGTCAAACAAAAGTAATCAACGGACGAAAGTGCCCAGGTGTCAAAGTGACCCCTACCGCCGTTCTAGTGTTAATACAATTTTGCTTCTACAATGAAATCTTAAAATAAGGAGTTGTTATTTTCTAAAAAGTCGTTTGTAAATTCCGGTGTCAGTCAGTAATTTCGCATTTTACTAACAGAATTTGTCTGTGCCGGAAAAGGTTGACAATAAATGAATATAAAATTAATTTTCGTTTTACCAGAAAAACAAAATCGCTCTAAATACGATAATTACTTCCTTAATACTTATAAAACTTACCTTCCTGAATACTTAATAAACTATTATAAATTGACGATTCAAGTAAAATTCAATACATTTAGTAGGTAAACAAAATGTAGCATAAATTTCAAATTTTCTAAATTTTCAAATAGCTGCAGTAAGCTATATATAGCTAGATATTCTAACTGAGTAAAAAAAATGTTCTTTTCGAGGTTCGCACACAGGACTTTGGCTTAAGGTGTCAAAGCTCTAGAAACAAAGCTATCCTGGACTAATCTGGTGAACACATTTCACTCAGACAAACATTTGTCAAAGACGTCTGGTTTGATATCTGAAATAGCTCGATCTAATGCAACGCCAGTAAAGGAAGTCCAATAAACGTTTGTTAAGTAAATACACTTTATTATTTTACCACGCTGATTGTGATTGGCAAAGAAATCATAAAAGTTCTATTTTTTTCCAAATGAGCGAAAACGTGTCCACGTAGAGATTTGACCCCAGAATCATAGATTTTGCCTATGCGAAGGCTGTCTGTTCAAATCCCGGTCTGGGCACTTTTTTCACACTGTTGAAAAAAAATACGACACCTATAGGGTGCAATTTCTATCTTTTAATTTTTTTAATTCTAATTTTCACCCGTTTTGCAGTTTAGTAAGTTTAATTAAACTTATTTTTGGTGCTTCGTATGTGACGTCATAATCTTTTTTTCGCAGTTTTTTCGAAAGGTATGTGAATGTTTATAAGTATGTTTCTTTGGACAAGAGACTTACACAGAGCAAGGACTCTCGTTCTACACAGTTAATGCAGTGGTATCCAAACACTATGTACATAAATTCAAATGTCATCGTTCTTAATAATAAGAATGGAATTTTAAGCAGATTAAAATTAATCACAACTTCGTAATAATGAACACATCACTACTATTTTTGTAGCGTAACGAAAATTTCTATTTTAAACTTGTATCAAACTATTTGTTAGACGAAAACTCATTCAGTGGATGTTGATCACATTGAAGTTTTAAAAGAATTTCGGAAAGAAATCGAATGTTCAATATTAATACATACAATACATTTTGTATTATTTATATTGTTTGGGAACTTCATATTGTTAAGAAATTCTTTAAATATTAATATTAACCCCACAAGCACCATATTCAATTTAGTGATAGTATGCTGAATACCAGCAATGTTAAATTTCGTCAAAATAAATAAATAAATAAATAAATAAACTCATACCGGAAATTCTGAAAGAATAATTTTAATTTATGCAATTGCGAAAAAGTCATTATATAAAATCATTAAAATCATCATTATATGAAATACAAATTATTACTATAACTTTCTGGTATCAATTGAAAATTTTGAATTTAAAAAAAGGTCAAACAGGCAACCTGGGCGTATTCACTTTTGTTTTCTAATAATTTATATTTTTGGCAATAATAAGTAATCCACGTTATCTTTTCAATAGTATTAGTATTAAATCCATAAAGTCAGGACCATACAGATATCATATGGACAAAATTGTACTAAATACAAAAAGATGTGCCATTATTAACAACTTTATTTAATGTATACACTAAACTGAAATTGTAATTCAGACCACAGTTAAGCAGGTTACAAATAAAATTAATTATGTTTTAAAATATCATCTAGCATTCTTTTCAAAAACTGTTTAGTACTTATAAAAATAACTAGAACGTTTCAAATGTTTTAAATATTTTTACTCAGTATCCAATCGTAAAATTATGATTGATGCGATATGATTTAAAAATTTAGAAATGATGCCGTTTTTAGTATCGGGTGATTAGATTCAACCTGGAGAGATTTCTGATATCTCACTTGGGAGAGAAAAGCAAGAGATTTTTTTAGCGGCGTCTATCATAATTGCTCTAGAAAGTGTTGGATACAGTGAACTTAATAACTGTAGAACTTGGGAGATAGATCATTCTACTAATTGATATGGCTGGCAGTCAAACCAAAGTAAAATGCAGATAGTAAAAGCAATAGAGATATCCTCTTAAATTTTAGCTACATTTTTCACTGGTTATGACACTACATTTTTCACAGGTGACTCATCTAGAAATCCTTTGGAAATTCATTAGAAAAAAATATCTCTAAATGTGAAAATTTTCCTATACTAATTGCAATACTAGTTGCAATAGTTAAGACTTGCCGTCCGGCGACACCATAGTGGTGTAGTACGTAAAGTAACTTAGTTTTAATCCTTAAATGCTACATTGGCACCAGAATTTTGGAATGAAAAATTCCCTTTTATCAAGTACATGAAGAAAAAATTTTACTCATTTTCGAATAAATTTGTTTCTAAGTTCCGGGGTCATTCAATGGTTTCAGCATTTTACGAATACAAGTATTTTTACGAGACATACGTTCGGCAAAGTGTTAATACTTGAACGGCCATACACACGGCACCGGTCTATTTGACCGGTAGTAAATAAATATATTTCGAATCAATTTCATTAGGATGAATAAATTATATATTTATTTGTCTTTTTGTATGTTTTATTGTCTTTTTTTTTTATTCTACTCTTGTAAAAATTGGAAATCGGCACTAAATTTGAATACGTTTTTAAGGTATGCAGTACTATTTTATGGTTTTAAAATATTCGTGTAACTGTTTATGGTTTTATTTTTTTACAAAGACGCATCGAAAAGTTTAATACATCTAAGTTTTCTGTGCATAAAAGTGAACGAAATCTCCAAGAATTCAATATATTATTTCAGTTGTCATCAACCCTTTTTCCAAGTAAATACAAAACGCAGAACGATAAATTAGTTACCATGTGCAAGGATTTTAACCCCTTCGCGACGAGCGTCTTTTACAGAATTTTTAATCTTTTACCACCGGTTTTTTAAAACAGAAATTTTCGTCTAATTGAATCGCAGAAATGCTAAGATTTAATAAGGCAAAGCTTACAATGAAAAATAACTGGTGGGAATAATCGAGGATTCTGAGCATCTTATGCGTCACGTATACGTGTCGCTTGTCCCCAAGGGGTTAAACGTGCTTCAGACATAGTACACTTATATTTCTTTAAAACATGTTTTGTTCTTAATTAAAAACTACAGTTAATTAAAAATGAAATCAGCATTGTTTTCATAAATAAAATTAAAGGTTTTTCTCAAATCAGTGTTGCTACAAAATTAAAATACCGCATTATATGGTACTCAACAATGATTATAAACAAATAAATATTAAATTAAAAATAAAGTGGGATATTGTTGCTGCACGTGTTTATTTTACATTTATGATTAAAAAGCAAAACTGAAATTGAAATGCTAAATTTATTTTTCTTTATCCCATCTTTTTTCCCATCTTTTTTACTACTAATATATTCTTCTTTTCGTATCTTTGATCAGTTTTCCTGTCACTTTGATGGAATAAATGAGATGATATTCTTGCTAGATTAATGTTGTTTGCAAATATTTTTAATCATTAATTTTTATTAGAACTTTAAACCTGCATCTAAAAAATATTGGATATTGGTAAAACCTATCAGATAGTGACCCCTGAATGCTAGGCCTGCGCACTGATTCAAAAATGGCGGCTGTTGTAAACGGATTTTTTTCAGCTCTTGTACGATGCGTTGAATTTGAACACTAGTAATTTCTAAAAGTTTTCTTCACATTATTTTTCTGAGATCAAATAAAGCAAAGAAATTTTTTTAGTAATTACAAGTGTGTAACTTCAAGGCACTGTACAGATGTTTAAAAAAAAATCCACCTACTACAGCCGCCATTTTTCTGTCAGCGCTCAAGCCTAGTATTTAGCAGGAAGTGTATTAGAGAAAAATTGCGTAGCAAAATCTTCGCACGGGTCCACTGGTGAAATTTAAAATTGATGTGGATAAAGGGTTGTCACAAAACAATAGTTTAAGCTACACCACTATTATTTAAATGCGCGAATTAACGTGTAATATTATGGTATGAGAGCAATGCGATAAGAAACAATCTGTACAAAGCGATTGCATTGCTTTTTCATAAAAATTGCCTGTGTAATTTTAGCTGGAGAAGTAGACTAACATGTAAGTTATAAGGATTTTTTTTTAACTTACTATATATTATGTCATTTACTATACATTATGTCATTATTTCTGCTTCAGTCGCAAGCGTGCTTTGCCTCTTTGCATATGCTCAAGTACAGTTTAATACCAAACTAAAGAAATTAAATGAAACTCATTACTATGAACATAGATGGTAACATATCGTAATTATTCGGAATCCAAGGCAAACCGGTTTAAAACCGCTAAGTGTATATTAGGAAATGTGTCATTTTTCCAAAAAGTATTTAAAGTAACTGTTTCTATTAAAAATGTTTTGATTAAATGAAATTTCCGGATCGAAACGTATATGTTTTGGAACAGACTCCGGAATAATTAAGAGATGTTGGCATCTGTGCTATGAGACATATTGATGTTATGAAAAATTATCGCTAATAATAATTTTCAAAATTAACTTTAAAATTAATTTTTAATGAATGTATACTATTATATTTGCTTTTGTTCAAATGCGACATAATACGTTGAAAAAAACAATAAAGAAGAGTAATTCTGCAATCAAACAATTTCCTTAAAAAATTCAACATACTTAAATCAATATATTAAACTTTTACACCAGAAATTTTATCCAAGAATATTCTAACATAATTAATGTCTTTACTGCAAACATTGTCTAACTTCTACTGCAAACATTGTCTAACTTCTAAGTATTTTTTATTCACGGAAATGCAGCTGCTGTTTTCAGTTGTGTAAAAACTGAAAAGAATATGGCACTCATCAGTTGAGAATCTTTTTGCTTCATTTTTCATACCAACCTTTAACTGATAAATGTGCATTACATTGAGTATAAACTGCACATTGCAACAGTGGAATATTTAAGATAAACAAGAGAACGTTTACATTATTTATCAAGTCATACTGAGTATAAACGTTTGAAATTAAAAGTATTACAAATTTAAATTCCAATTAATATAGAAATATCCATTTTCAGTCAAGCGAAGAAAACATATATAATTGTTATTAAATACTTGTAACAATTGTAATAAATACACAAAAAATACACGTTTAACAATTAATGAATATAAAATTATCTTTCGTTATACCAGAAAAACAAAATCGCTCTAAATAGGGTAATTACTTCCTTAATACTTATAAAGCTTACACTCCTTAATACTTAGTAAACTATGATAAATGGACGATTCAAGTAAAATTCAATACATTTAGTAGGTAAACAAAATGTAGTATAAATTTCAATTTTTCAAAATTTTCAAATAGCTCCAGTAAGCTATATATAGCTATAAATTCTAACTGAGTAAAAAATGTTCTTTTCGGGGTTCGCACACAGAACTTTGGCTTAATGTGCCAAAGCTCTAGAAACAAAGCTATCCTGGACTAATCTGGTGAACACATTTCACTCAGACAACCATATGTCAAAGACATCTGGTTTAATATCTGAAATAGCTCGATCTAATGCACCGCGAGTTAAAGAAGTCCAATAAACGTTTGTTAAGTAAATACACTTTATTATTTTACCACGCTCATTGTGATTGGCAAAGAAATCATAAAAGTTCTATTTTTTCCAAATGAGCGAAAACGTGTCCACCTAGAGATTTGACCCCAGAATCATGGATTTTGCCTACGCGAAGGCTGTCTGTTCAAATCCCGGTCTGGGCACTTGTTGCACACTGTTGAAAAAAATACGACACCTATAGGGTGCAATTTCTATCTTTTAATTTTTTCAATTTTAATTTTCACCCGTTTTGCAGTTTAGTAAGTTTAATTAAACTTATTTTTGGTGCTTCGTATATGACGTCATAATCTTTATTTCGCAGTTTTTTCGAAAGGTATGTGAAGGTTTATAAGTATGTTTCTTTGGACAAGAGACTTACACAGAGCAAGGACTCTCGTTCTGCACAGTTAATGCAGTGGTATCCAAATACTATGTACATAAATTCAAATGTCATCGTTCTTAATAATAAGAATATAATTTTAAGCAGATTAAAATTAATTACAACTTCGTAATAATCAACACATCACTACTATTTTTGTAGCGTAACGAAAATTTCTATTTTACACTTGTATCAAACTGTTTGTTAGACGAAAATGCATTCAGTGGATGTTGATCACATTAAAGTTTTAAAGAATTTCGGAAAGAAATCGAATGTTCAATATTATTACATACAATACATTTTGTATTATTTGTATTGTTTGGGAACTTCATATTGTTAAGAAATTCTTTAAATATTAATATTAACCCCTCAAGCACCATATTCAATTTAGTGATAGTATGCTGAATACCATCAATGTTAAATTTCTTTAAAAAAAATCATACCGGAAATTTTAATTTATGCAATTGCGAAAAAAGTCATTATATAAAATCAATAAATAATCATTATATAAAATACAAATTATTACTATAACTTTCTGGTATCAATTCAAAATTTTGAATTTAAAAAAAGGTCAAACTGGCAACCTGGACGTATTCAGTACGTTCTGGTATTACAGATAGAGTACGGAGGTACGTCGCATGACGTACGCAGGTACGTCGTGGTGCTTAAGGATGAAACAATAACGCTAGTTTACAAAAAAAAAATGTTCATGAAATGAAACATATATTATTGATGTAGGCTATGGACGCTAGTTAAAAAAATATATTTTTATTTTTTGTAGCACGTCACAATTCTGAGATATGAAGGTCTTTGTTTTTTATCTACCCGCAATTGTTTAAATACGTTTATCGTTTTATTTTGTAAACAACTGTGTGATTCAAAAGTCTTATTTTTAGATAAAAATGTCATCTAGAGTGTGTAAACTATATCCAAACCAATTTTGTTATGTTTGTGGCAAAATTGTCCAGTTAAATCGTGGTTTTCCTATAACAAAACCATTGCAAGAAGCCTATTTACATTACTTTGGATTTCCGGCGTCAAATCAAGATAATAGTTGGGTTCCTCATGTGATTTGCACTAATTGTAGATTGGTCCTCAGCTCCTGGTAATCAGGTAAAAGTACATCACAGAAATTTGGTAAACGAATGATAAGGAGAGAGCCAATCATTGCAGAACTAACCACGTAACCGATTGTTACTTTTGTTTAACAAAAACTTTTGGTTTTAACTCAAAAAATAAAGATAGCATAAAATATGCAGACGTTCCATCAGTGACTAAGTCAAATCCTTCATTCAGAGGATTTACCAGTTTCCACATCACTTGGCAGAAGTGACCAAACTTTGGTCACTTCTGCCACTTTTTGGATAAATCCAAGCCTGTCTTTCAATACCTTTGCTCTGTATTTACGATTCTTTCTGCGGCTAAACTAAAGGAAGGAATATTTGTGGGTCCTGAAATCAGGAGAATATTGGACGATACAAAATTCGAGAGCCTTTTAACCGAGGTAGAAAAAGCAGCCTGGAACTCTTTCAAAAGTGTCGTTAAAAATCTTTCAGGCAATAAAAAAGCGATAATTATAATGAAAGTGTTGAAAATTTATTGTAAAATTACGAGCGTACAGGTGTAAATATGTCACTAAAAATTCACTTTTTGCGTTCGCATTAAATTTTTTCCCAGAAAATCTTGGTGGTATGAGTGATGAACATGGTGAGCGATTTCACCAAGATTTAAAATCATTTGAGAAAAATTATGTAGGTTTTTGCGACGAAAATACGCTAGGTGACTATTGGTGGTTTGTTGTAAGAGATACAGATGGAAATATTAAAAAAAAAAAGCAAACATTACCGATTTTTAACTGTCTATTGTTTAGTTAGATGTAGTTTTTTGTAAAAATCTTCTTAATAAATATTTCAAAAACTGACGTGCTGGATTTTTTAAAATATTTTTTCCTAGATGTAGATACCCAAAGTAACGTAACAGTATATATTTCATTTCATGAACAAAAGTCATGTAAACTAGTGTAATCAGAGTTTAATGCAATCATGTGCAGATAATTTGTACTTCTCACATAGTCGGCAGATTTGTAAACCGAGAAACTATTTTTATTCCTATATAAATAAGGAATATAATTTCTGGGGATTTTTTCGGCAAATAATTAAATTTTCGATTTCAAATTCTGACAGTAGGTCGGCACTAAGAAGAGGGGTGATCAAACAATTCCCCTTTCAAGAGTATTGTGAGTCTTCAGAAAATTGAATATGTTTATTTAAAACACTGAAAGATACATATGAAGTAAGTTTTTTGAGTTGTATGTTGATCTCTTTCTGATTCCAAACAACGGCGATAAAACAAAGGCGTGTAAACATATATGTTAAAAGCCTAAATTTCGTCCACATCGAGGATTGTTTAATAAAGATTACTGAATATTAGAAAATTTCAGCGAGCAGTACTTCTTAGGCTATCAAATCATATCAAATAATGATACAAATTTCATTAAGAGATAACCGAAAATTAGATTATTTCTTTTATTTGTACAAGTAATCTGATTTTGAAATTCGATTCCACAGTACAGATTGACTCTAAAGGAAAAAGTCGTAAAATATTTTCAATTTCGCAGTTACATTACAATTACTACAGCAAATTTAACTTAAATGCACTTAAAATGCACTTAAATATGCATTTAAAATGCACTTTTGTACATTGGAGGAAAACGTACTGAATTATATGTTCATCACATTTTACTTCTATGCAAGGATGGACTGTAAAAATGGACTCTATGTTAAATGTTTTCATATATGTTAATAGTATATTTTTTGTTTTCGTGAAGGAATGTTAAATAAAAATTACTGAATATTAAAGAAGTTTCATCGATTTTCCATAAATCGTAATGATACAAACATCAAAGAGCATTAATCGAAAATTGAGTTATTGCTTTTATATCTACATGTAATCTGATTTTTTAATTCAGTTTTTGATAAAAGAGAGATACTCTAAACCTATTGATTTCATGATGATTACGTTCTACTTCTACATTAGGGCGTAAAAAGAATTAAATGTAATCATGTATATCATAGACATAATTCTCATTCTCAACAAGCAATGTTTAATAAAAATTACTGATAGAAATTTTCAAAGAGTCATAATGATTTAAATCTCAATAAAAGATAACCGAAAATTAGATTATCATTTTGATTGCTACAAATAATTTAATTTTTGAGCTCAGTTCTTTGAGAAACAAAATCATTCAAAAGAGAATCAAACTACGAAGACATTCCTGTTATTACGTACCTTAAAGAATAATGAATGTTCTTATTTTACATGTCGGTGCATTCCTTGGGGACAAACTCATTGTTGATAATGTTCGGCTTGTTAAAGAAATTCAAAAAGGAATTAAACATGTAATTCAATTAGGCAAGAAAACTTAGTTTTAATTATTTCCCTTGTTAAAAGGATAATTCCTTTAATAGCACTTTTAAAGTTAAAAAACCTATTCGGAATGTAATCATATTAGGCACATAAATTTGGTACTATTCATATATTTTGAAGATGTATAGCCAGAGGAATACTTAAAAAAGATCTTTTATATAAATGTAAAGTATACATATTTTTCTTTTAATACAAGGATGTATTTAAAAGAAAAGTTGTACTAATTACAAAAATTGTAATAATCAGTAGCTCGCAATTACTCTGGCAGTAATAATAAATGTTTATTTTTTTAACTAAAAAATCCAATCTCCGATTGCATTGCTGAAATTTCGGGACCGCGGGACTGATCGCTGAATTTTGCAAACAAGAACCTTTCTAATTTTTACTATACTATTTTTGTTTCGTTAAATAGGGGGGATTCGCCCCCCTGCTCGCTACGCTTTCCAACCCCCCGTGTAATCGCTTCGCGATTCCGTTCAGTATCCCTATTTTCTAGAAGAAAAGAAAAGACAAAAAGAGCCGCGAAGACCTATTCAGATTTTCATTGGTCCATTTCCAAATCGTTTGACACATTTCCAAATCTTTACTTTTTTTTAATATAGAGGGATAACTAAACAAATTAATTATTTGAAAAGGCATTTTATGTAGATATATAGTTTATGATTCTGAATAAATATGTTTTTCCCTTTCAATAACGTTGAGAAAAAAGAATAAAATAAGGATAGATTTATTTGATTTACGAATTTTATAATAATCAGTTAATCTACCAGCGGTTAATACCAGCAGTTCTCAAATTTTTTTCTCTCACGTACCCCTTGCTTAGATACTATGCGTATCTCTTGAAACTTAAAAGCGTTCTAAATATTTTTCTTTTTGTTCATTAATCATTAGTAAGGTTCATGTGCTAGTTATCAATGTTAGACGCAGTTCTCTTCAGAATTCGAATTTTCAACCACTTATCCATTTTGAACCACAAAACAATACCAAAATAAAGCACTCAAAACACGAAATCTTAGCTACAGATTTCAAACTGACAAAGCAGACTGAAACTACACCTATTAATGCACGTTAATGTGTTTATTGTAATTGTGAAAAGTGGAGCACTAAAATGATGAGCTGCTTTCTAATCGGTTTTAAATGAACTTGTCAAAACCAGAAGTCCTGATATGATTCATGTTTTCCCTAAATATTTCTAGAATTGCTAGAAAGAAAAGTATAACAAAAGGAGGGACACACGCGAAATCGCACGATGTTACTCAGAGTGGGAGGAGATTAAAAAAAAATCAACCAATTATTATTTTTCCTATTTTACCTATTTTATTTTTACAGAAGTCTCATTTTGCAAACGAAAACTTTAGAGTTTTGTTTATTTTTGCGTTATCCACAGTTACCAAAGTAATTTTCTCATGCCTAATGTTCCACCACGTACCCCCAAGTGTACGCATACCCCACGTTAAAAACCACTGTACCATACTATTGAAATTTTAAAATGTCATAATAGAAATAATGTCTATGATTTGTTCATTGTCAAAATCAAATTTTATTTTAAATGATATTAAGAAATACTGTTGGTCCAGTTCTTTAAGTGAGTTTTTTTAACCTTATTATTAATTAACTTAACACCAGAATGTAAATTGCTGTTTTCATTCAATTTCATACGATTAATGTGAATGAATGTTGTGAATAAAAAAGAAAAAAAATCAGACTTGCATCTACATAATGTAAATTTAAATGCTTTCTCTTCAGACGGATTTTTTTTTCGGTTCAGAAGGTTTTCTTCGAAACAGCTCCTGGCAATTCAGTCCAATTTGACTACTGCACGAACATACTTGCACAAGCGTAATATAAGCATTCATATTAACCCTTCTTTGCATGAGTTTTTCTTTTACAATTGTGTTTTTTCATACATATATTAAATATTAGACACTAGAAATTTTAAGATAGATTTTTAACTTTGTGCAGCAACATTGTTCCCAGGAAATTTACTGCATTAATATTTCTATATAAATATAGTGGTAGCAAAGAAGTTGATTTATTTATTAAAAGTTAAATAAAAAGTGATGAAAATTTACATCACTATGCAATTAAGGGTTAAATATTGGTCGCAAATTAATCCGTTCTTTAGAAATATCATCTCGCTCCTTGATGGTCGCGAAGAGTGGGATTTCTTTTGTATAGGTCACAAAATTTCAATATTTTTCTTTTTCTGTTAGTTTTTTCTTAGAATGAAATTTTACTTAATGTAGTATAACATATTTGCTTTGTTTTCTGTTAAATACATCGTTTTTTTTAATGTGTTTGTTTTTCTTTGAAGCGTTTTTTTAAAGAACATTTTTATTATGAATTCAAAAGTTTTTCCCAGCAGACCACAATTGCATATTCTAGAAAGTTCTTTTAAAATTCTATAAAAAATTGAAAGTCTGTAATTCTCAACATCTTCTGTGATGCAATGATTCTGATTATTTATTATTTTATTTCTGTATGCAATTTTTTTTCCTCAGCTTTTCTATTAATACAAAAATGTGCTATTATTTGGTTAAACTATCGTTGAAGGTTTTGAATATGTGTGCAGAGTGTCACGAAATTTTGTTTACAAATTTAACTTGCTGGTCTGTATGACCATGACGAATAAGTTGTTCAGAGAAACTATTGTCAAGAAATCCAACAGTGCAAAAACATGACCGACATGCAAAGAAAAGTTGTCGAAAACGATATTAACATGACAAACGTTAAAATGCATATTTTCAGGGGGGGATATGCATAAATCACATAAAATGTTCAAAATTCCTTCTACCCGCCATAATGCATACTTCATAGCGTCGTCGCTTGGATTCATGGACCCGTTATAACTGAACTGCTTTGCCTAGGTCACGTACCTCTGTCGAACAATTCTGGTCACACGATCCATGATCCATGTTACGGGAGTCTCGTACACCATTGACTTTCATTAATCCCACAAGAAGATATTCAGGAGATGAGGTCAGAGGATCGCAGTAGTCATGCAGGTCCAATGTGCAATAGTTTTGGGAAAATTGATGCGATAATTTTCTGTTTTTGTTTCAAAATGTGTTAACATAACACATTGCTGAAAGGCTGTGTAATTTGAAATTTTATTTTGAAACTAAAAGAAGTCATCCCTCTTGTAAACGTCTTTAGTACAATGACTGAAAATATAGCTTTTTTTACAATTTAGGCATTAATAAATATGTTACAATGTATGGATTTGATATACACTTGCACTTTAGCACATATGCCCCAGAGTTGTCAAATCTCCGGATTTTTGCGCACCAGTAATATTTTAGAGAAAATGTCGTTCTTTTAAATCGCAAAATGCTCCGAATTAATAAAGCAACATTTTCTGTACTAAATTACTGGTATCGAAAAAGCCGGAGACTGTATGCCCAAATATATGATATAATTACATATTCACCACGTTTTAATGATTGAAAATTACATAGTTGGATCGTGGATTTATGAATTCAGAACATGAACTTAATTGATGCCGTGTAGTTACATAAACAGGAATACAGGGCGTCCCAAAAAATTGAAAATGGTTTTGGTTTTACATGGACATAAACAGACAATATAAATTACAAAAGCGTTCAAAATAAGGTAGGATATACCATTACCTATAAAGAATACCCCTTCCATTATTTTTTTTAAAGATGCACATTTAAAATTTTTATAGGCGCTTCGTTAATTTTTTATCTCTCCAATTTTGATTGGGATGGGGGGGGATACAAAATTAAAAAGTGTAACTATTTTAAAATTGATGACCGAACAATTTCATTAACATAATCTTAATTCCAACCTTCATTTGAATACTTTTGCTATTTACATTGCCTACATATCTCGAACAGATAGAAAATTAAAGCGCGTTTCTATCTTTCTTGGACATCCTGTATATTTCGGAATGGTTCACAATGTGTTTGTCAATCTACCGTAATTTCCGGCGTATAATCCGCAGCTCAAAGAGTCGCTTTTCGACCCAGAAATTTTATTCAATAATTGTAGTTAAATATTTACAGCGATCTTTTAAGTTACATTTTATAAAATAATATTTCTGGGTCGAAAAACGACTCTTTGAGCTGCGGATTATACGCCGGAAATTACGGTAAATGGCTTCCATTTATTTTCCCAGATCTAATGAATATTTAAAACCATTTACTTTGCATTGTGTAGTATTATCATGTGAAATTATATTAATGAAAAGAGACATTTCTCAATATTTTATCGAAAATATATGTTCAAAGTACTGGACAAGACTCCCTTAATAGATAAGACTTGACAATCCGGAGAAAGTCTATGGGAGAAAATGTCCGCGGTAATTGCCACTTATTAATTGACTTTCTCCGGAAAGTATCGCCGCCTGGTGGATACTACCGCAGAGTTGCCAAGTCTCCGGCTTTTTGAACACCAGTATATTTTTAAAGAAAATGTTGTTCTTTTAAATACCAGAATTCTCCGATCAAACAAAACAAAATTGTCTGTACTAAAAAACTGGTATCCAAAAAGAGAATAGAAAAATCTAGCAGCTCTGCTACTACCGATACTAGTTCATAAGCAAATGCATAGAACAAATGGAGCTGTGAAAAAATTTCGTGTCGAAAATACTCCTATTACTGACGATTGATGGCGCTAGTAGCAGGAGAATATAGCGGTCAAAGGAAACTTGCTGATTGTGAGGCCTGATACTATGATAAGGAGGCCTTGGTACTGGAAGATAAATATATTACAGTGATCTCTCACATACGCGATGTTCAGTAATTACTTTTTCACATCACTATTTTAAAATAGTAAAATTCGATTTATAGTTTCTGTGATTTAACAATCCGAAAATTATCTTACAAGAAAACTGGTGCCGAAAAATAATATCCGTGTATCGCGTAGAAGTGAGAGATCACTGTATTTAATTCTTCAAGGACACTTTTTAAATACGCTTAAATTTTTAGAAAAGATACTTTGGCAGTTAATTTGCCATGATTTTAAGAAAACTTACACTTTTTAAAATATAATACTCTACTTGTTAAATTTGTTAATACTCATTAAGTATAGATAACAGGATATTAAAATTCTTCAATAAAACAATGTAAAATTATGACAATAATTTATCTATGATTTAAACAAAAACAAGATGACAGCATTGTCTTTCCTAAATAATGTAATTTTATTAATCAAATTTACAAAACGAAAATTAAACAAAATGACAAAGTATTCTTTTAAAATATTGAAAGAGTAATAAATATTTCTCCTGAATTATTTACGGACACACATTAAATATATGTAAACGTCTATGTAGGATATTCTGGTTATTAAATTTGTTTAAAAAATTAAAATACACACCACTAGATATTAAGTTTTTTCAATTAAAAAAAATTTCAAAATTATTCACTGAATAGTTAAGTAAACACATGATTATTATTATAGCTTTCAAACATAACCTAATTTTGTTTTCTAAATTTAATAAAGAGAGAGTCACTGAAGGGAGAATTCAAATTATTTCTTCTCTTGGAGTATTATGGTTCTACATTGTGTGGAAAATATTTACTTATTTAAAACGCATGGCATTAGAAGAAAGCAAGTTTTTTGAATTATGTTGAAAATGATGAATGATTTTGATCACGTTCAAACTTGTTCCCAAGGATAAAAAAAAACGAGAGTGTAATTTTATTAAGGACATGAAATTTGGAACTCTTCATATCCTGTGGGAAATTTAGCTATTGGAATCATTCTAATAAAAATTATTCCCGATCGTTTCCAATTTTCACTATCACAGTATCTTTTAAATGAATTATTTCTAAATTTTCTTTCTGAAATTTGTTGATAATCCTATCATATCTAAATTGGTAAATCGCGTTAAGGAAGAGTATTACATGAATTCGAGAGTCAAACTAGTCTATCTTTCAAGTTATGACAATATTTTTGAGAAAAAAAAACTTTTATTTTCTTTCTTTTTTTACGGACATTGATAACTCCTTGAAGATGAGTGGGACGCATCCATCCAATTTAGGCGTAGGTTGGCACACTTTTTTTATTGTTTTAATTGTTTTACCGCCAGAATACTTAAGCCGTATTTTTTTTTTTTTTTTTTTTTTTTTTTTTTTTTTGTCTAATCCGTAGTAACGTGGTACACATTTCTTTTGTATTTTGTCTTTCTGTTTAAAATAAATAAATAAACAAATAAATGATCCTTTGTTTTTTACTGTTTTAGTAACATACTATGTCTTAAGCCTTTACGTATGGTCTCTGGAAAAAGTATTATTTTTATGAAATAGGCTACTGTAGTATTTCCTTTTTCTTGCCTCATATAACTAATGAAATATTTTCCTCTCACCTTCCTTCGCTAGTGAAATTATTTTAATAAGCATTTTAAAGATGCAAAATATTCAAAGTGCAATCCAATTAAGCACATACATTTGGATATTTTACGAATTCTGTGGATGTTTAGCTAAAAAAATATTTTAATTAAAGTTCTTTATCAATTAAACGGATTTACACTGAACGTTTACAACATGAAATATTTTTCCGATATTTCTTCTAATATTCGTTTTTCTAACCCTTCTTAATAATTAAAAAAAAATACAGTTGTAGAGCTCTTCCCAAGTGTTACTACTAGTCGTTTTCGCGAAATCGTGCCGGCAGTCTGCAAGATAGCCTTCCGACTAAACTGATATTTAACATGTTCACTGCCGGGTTAAAATTACCGGAATTTTATTTTATTTAGAAAATTCGAATTCATACCAGAAAATACTGATAGCAATATGTACTTTATTTAATTGCAGAGAATTCGTGATTACATAAAATAAAAAGTCTTCTTTCGAAATTTCCGGTACGAATTCGTAATTTTAGATTGAAAAACCAGGAGTATACTGGTGGTTGGCAGCGGATGGGTTACAGTATGGAAAATTTTTTATATGTAATATATGTCAATTGTTGAATTTCTGTTTTTGTAACGTTCGTTCTAACCAGACATTTTAAATGCACTTGTATTTTATACACAGTAAACTTTCTTTAAATTGGAATTAATTCAGACCTTGGAAAGTTTACACCTTATACAGAGTTTACAGTAATGAAAATTGTTCTGTGAGACTTTAAAACCTTTTCGAGTTAGATAGATTTCCGATTTCCATAGAGTCCACCTTTGATAGAGTTTACTGTATTACAAACGCAGTAGAATGTATTCGGTGTTAATTTTTATTAACTCCGAAAAATCGATTTTCTGTTACATTTTCAGACACCTGATCCCTTAATACGAGATGATCAAGTATTTTTATGCAAACAAAGACCATATATTTTATGAAAATGTCCTGTGCATAAAAAAGAAAGGTCTTTATTTTAAAATAATTAATATTTCTACCTAATAATGACAGTTATTGTGACAGTAAAAAACAATCCGCATTATTTTTGCATTTGTAATAATAACACTACTTCAATTAAGTAAGGAGCAAGAGGATATCATTAGCACAAAATTCTAGTAATTATAAAAAATATGCAATTATAAGGAACTTTTTTTAATTCATTCACAAAACTGAAATTGTTATTCAGACCTCGATTAAGTGGGTTTAAAAGAAAAATAATTTTGTTTTCAAATATCGTCTACCATTCTTTTGTAGCAATTCTGATAAAATTAAATAGAACGTTTCAAAATGTTTTAGATATTTTTATTCAGTATAACTAACGTAAAATTATGATTGATGCGTTATATTTTTTAAAAAATTATAAATGATGCCGTTTTTAGCATCGGATGATTAGACTTAACCTGCAGCGATTTTCTAATATCTCCCTCGAGTTCAAAAAGGAAGTAAATTTTTAGAGGCGTCTGCCATAATTGCTCTAGAAAGTGTTGGATGGAGTGAACTTAATAACTGAAAAACTTGTGAGATATATCATTATACTAAGTGATTTGGCTGAGAATCAAACCAAAGTAAAATACAGATAGCAAAAGCAATATTGAAATCCTCTTAAATTTTAGATACGCTTTTCCCAGAAAAGGAGACTCACTTGGAAATATTTAGCAAATTCATCAGAAAAATGTCTCTAAAAGTGAATTTTTTCTTATCATAATAATTTAAAAGCTTAACTAGGTCGCAGGGGTCATTTAGACTATTAAAAATTAAACGTATTTGGATTCGAACCAGAAATTTCGTTAAAATAACTTAAATAAATACCATACTAAATAAGTCGAATCGTATTAAATAAAAAAATCAGTGTAATATATTTTTATGAGGCTTGTAGTAAAATTTCCGGCTTTTCGAATATGAAACGCAGTGGCATCTGGATATTCCTAAACAATTCGTTCGAAAAAACTGTTCGAGAACTGAATCAACTTTTCTTAGAATTATGAAAATAAGATTAATTGGTTTCCACCTCAGATAATACTCCATGTATTTACATTTTCAAATTTTACTGCACATTACACCACAGTAAAATATGAAAACACCCTACAATACTCTTCATTACATGAGAGAATGAAATATTTATAAAATTTTAGCAAAATATGAACAAAAGCTGCAAAAATTTCAAGATAAATCTAAAAATAATATTTTCCTTTGAAAAAAAGTGCTGTTCAAAAAACGGACTGGGAGGCTTGCTATATTAACTATATCACTACTTAAAATATCTTCACCATTGATAAATTTATGAATGAAAATATAGGTTTGGATCAAGGTGAGACATTTTTAACCATTTGCATAATTAGCGTATATATGCGTGAATTTGTGAAATTACTGTTTAATTCAGAAATTCTGAATCATAGCGTAAATTCCGAAAGAATAATTTTTACTTTAAGAAATCACAAACTGCCTGTATTTAAATAATGAAATACAATATTTAGAAATTCTGGTATGAATTCGGTAATTCTGAATAAAAAATAAACTTCTGAAATGGGCGCTTTTGTGCATCACTGATGGAAATGGGTTAAGGAATACCTGTAGTTTTTTACTGTGCTTTGCACTAAATAAAGTCGTATTGACATGTTTTAGAAATGGCCTATAGAATAGAAGTTGCGTTAAAGAGTGATAAGTCCGGTGCTCGATATTTTTAATTATTGCTGACAGTAAATAAGGAGTCTCTGATAGATTTACTGTGCATTTTTCCGACACTTCATTTTATGTCATTAAATAATTATATTACAAAAAAAAAAAAAAAAAAAAAAAAAAAAAAAAACTAAGTTTTTTTAAAATATGAATGAAAATGAATATATCTAAAAGTTCATCTTTCTTTTTTTTTCAGAATAACTATGCTTGTAATTATTTTTAGTTTAGTATACAGATATGTCTTATAAAGTGAAAAAAATTAGGTATAATATCGGTTTTCAAATGCTTCAATTATCGAAAATTTTGGTTCCCGAACAATAAATTCGAGCAAACTTCGACTCTGTTCCTGAGCAGAATTTTGGTTTACGATCAATAAGCGTGTTGTCGCAGAATTAACCAAATAACAGAAATGGCAAAACCGACCCATATGATTTTTTTTCTCATACATTTATTGACTTTAAATAAAGGAAGATGTATAATAATTATTCTGTATGTTTTATTCAACGTATGTCCACGATTAACGTTTGAAGGAATACTCAAATTTCCATAATTATTTTTTGTAAAAATCTTCTTAATAAATATTTCAAAAATCGGACGTGCTGGATTTTTAAAAATATTTTTTCCTAGATGTAGATACCCAACGTAACGTAACCGTATAGCTTTCATTTCATGAACAAAAGTCGTGTAAACTAGTGTAATAGAAGTACTCCTTAGGGAGGTAAACCTATCGATTTCTATGCTGATCACATTCTAGTTCTAGTACATCTGCACAAGGATGGAAGAAGAATTGATTTTAGTCCTATATTATATTAAAAGCAAAACTCTCATTATCATCAAAGAATGTTAAATAAAATTTACTGATTGAAATTTTCAATACAAAAAGTATAAAGCTACCTATTGCAGCCGTTCGGAGGAAAGCAGTTCCGGAAAATTTCGATATATTTTTACCGATAACCGATTGACCCCCAGACCCCAAAACCACCCTCCGTTCAAATGTTGATTTATATATATAGATATATCCATATATATATATATATATATATATATATATATATAAAAACTTATTGCAAAAATTAACCATTGAAACAGAAATAACTGACCAAATGCAATGAAATTATTATCTATATATATATATCTGGCCTATGTCATACGATAACGCTCATATTTATAAATCAATTTTGATGAAACTAATTATGTGTAATTAAGCTAACCAATGTCTCGACCGAGTTCGTTGGCCAGCTTGGTCCGCCATTTTGTTTCAAGATGGCGGCCATTTAAAACTAAAATAAATATACAAAAAAGTTAAAAATTCAAATTTATTTTTTAATTACGTGTTAGGCCTTGATACAAGGATTCCAGAGCATTTTTTGGTTTACCTCTTTCTTAAAAAATGGCTGAGATAGAGCAGTTTGAAATTCTAGGGTGGCTGACATTTTGAAACAAAACGGCACATTAACGCGATTACTCGCAAATTATTTTCTTTCATTGTTGTAATAATTTTCCCAATCATACGTATAAAACTATATATTCATATCCGTTAGCGCCAAAATTGGCGACATTTGGCGATCAAAATAAGTCTTCATAAATAAGTCTTCCAATTTGGCTATTGCTCAATAATTTGGCGAATTTCTTATTCAAATTCAGTATTAACGAATCTTTTGTAAACGTTTCTTTGCATTTTAACTTGCTGTTTTCGTGTAACATTAGCTAAAATTTTAAAACGAAGATATAGGAAAGCTACCTTTTCCTCCCGGTACAGGCCGGAAGGACTTTTATTCAATAATATAGATTAAATTAAAATAATGATAATTTTTTTAATTACTAATTTTAAAAATAAATTGCAGATAATCAACTATATAATAAAATTTTTAAAATGCAATGATACAAAAAATGTCTATGCTTTCTTTCTTTCTTAAAATCATTTTTTTTTTCAATAACGGAAGATGCTGAAAATGTTTGTTCTGATTCACTAATAAAGGAAATAATTTTAAGAAACATTGTTAGTTCATTTCTCTATGAGAGATTTTTCAACCTTGTTATTAAAATGATTCACACCAAAATAAACATTTTTATTTAATTTCATACGAATAACGTGAATGAATGCTGTGAATAAATGTATTTTTCAGAATTATATCTACTGAATAATTTAAATATTTTTTTCTCGAGACGGCATTTTCCAGTACTTCAAGAGAAATTCTTTTCGAAGATGTTCCTCTCAATTCATTCGAATTTGGCTACTGCAAAAACAATCTTGCACAAGCATAATATAAGCATTCAAACTCTAAACCAGGGGTTCCCAAACTATGGTACGCGTACCAGTACTGGTACGTGAAGTTCTGGCTACTAGTACGCAGACGTCCGAAACTGGTACGTGGAATAGAATACAGAATGCAGCATATTATTATGGAATCAAAAATGTGTTGTCTTTATTAACTTGGAAATTTTCAAAAATATTTTGAATGCGATTTAGGATCTGTAAACGATTTTTCTATTTTTTTGTTACGAGAAATGTTTGTTATAGCAGACGTGCAGAAATTCGCACACACCGCTGATGACTTATCCCCCAGAGGGATACCTTCTTTAGGTATTCACGGGCTTCGCAACCCCGGGCACCTTAGCGATCTTTCTCTTTTCTTTTTCCCTCTACATTCTCTTGTCTAATCTTTCTTCTTTGTTTCACTCTCATTGTGGTTTCCTCTTCTGAGGTGAGGGCGATTCTGCATAAGCCGATATCATCCTGTTTATATCGACTTATGGAGAATTGTAAACCACCCACGTGTTTGCCGTGCGTGGCGACCCGTGTCCCACGAAAGGGGGATCCTGGCAGTTGAGGGAAACCAACACAGTGCTTTGGCCTCTGCTTCAGGTAGACAGGAGGTGCATATTGGTCCTGTATGCATCAATCGGCTGGTCAGCTGACTTGTCACTGGCTGGGGATCAAGTGAGCGGGCAGATACTAGTCATTTCGTTAAGGGTGGAAACTGAAATAGGTGTGTCTTGTGAACGTATAGGCCCTGGTTAGCACTGGTGCACGAATGTGCATCCCCTTGTTGGGCTCGGTAGTGGGTGGTGCGGCCGGGGTCTGAATTTTTTCTCTGTCTAATATGGATGGAAATACTTCAATTCCTTCTATTTCTCTCCCATGTGGAGAGCAACAAACTGAGCATAATGTTTCATTCACACGTTTTTTGTAGTTCATCGCACTGATAGTCTCTCTGATAGTTCTTTTAAGAGAACTGCTCCATTTTTTATTGCAAAAACATTTCAGTCAATTTTTGGAGATGGTCATTCACTTAAAAAAATGCAGTCTGGGGAATTGCTGGTGGAGGTTTCTTCAGCGAGTCACTCAGAATTTCTCTCAAATTGCAAAGAAATAGGCTCTTTTTATGTTTCTGTTCAGGCCCATCAAACTCTAAATACAAGCCGTGGTGTAATATCAGAACCAGAACTTTTGCTCTCTACGAAAGACGAGCTCTTGCATAATTTAACAGATCAAAATGTTATAGACGTACGCCGTATCACTATTCGTCGGAATGAGCAAGTGCTTCCTACAAAGCACATTCTTCTGACTTTCAATAATACTCTACCAACTAGAATTAAAGCTGCATATCTGAGTTGCCCTGTCCGGCCTTATATTCCTAACCCTCTCCGTTGCTTTAAATGCCACGCTATGGCCACAGTAAAACTACCTGTCATGGATCTGTTACATGTGCAAGATGTTCAGAAGTCGGCCATGAGAATAACTCATGTGAAAAATCCGAACGCTGTATAAACTGCAAGGGTGACCATCCAGCATACTCTCGCTCTTGTCCAAATTGGATCCGCGAGAAAGAAATTCTTGCAGTCAAAATCATCCAGAAACTTTCTTATCATGAAGTTCGAAAACTTGTTGAATCTAGAACACCATCAGTAGGAGTGTCTTATTCTAATATACTCAAGCGACAATCAAAATCCATAAGACATATAAGCACCCAAACTGAATTCTCTTTACCACCAAATGATTCATCTGTTACACTAACCAGCACTATGAAGAAAAAAACCCGTAGTATGTATTGTTCAGCTAGACTAAGACCCCTGCCTGCACTCCAACTTTTACCACCATCATCAGAACCTGTGAGAATAGAATATTCTCAGTATCCATCTAAACAGTCAAGCGAACATGAGTCAGGTCTAAAATCTGTTTCATCTCCAAGCAAATTAGAAAAAAACAGTTTCTCCTACACGAAAACCAAACCCAAAATCATGTGCATTGAAGGAGGGAAAGAAAACTTCAACCCAAGCCTCTTCACAATGGAAAACTGTGACGGGAAGAAAAAAGAAACCTTGTCTTGTTACACCCGTCCTTGCTAAAAAAGATCCAAAACAGCTGCTGCACTATGCAGAGGAAGCTATGGAATCAGAGTACTACAGTTCAGACTCAAATGATGATGATCATACTGTTTTTGAGGTATTCGAACCTACGTAATTTTAAATATATTTCTGTGTGAAACTTTGAACATTTTACCAACTGTTAGTTTAAAGATTTTCTATTTTAATTGTGAAAGCTTATGTTTATATCTTTTAGACATTTTGTTACATTTACATTGAAAGATTTTAATTATACATTTATCATCATATCACTCTTTTCATTTAAATGTGTTATTTTCATACATTTTGTTTTTATGATAAAGTTTTATTTCATTTTTAAAGTTTAATTTGGCGTTCTTATTCTAATCTTTTTTTCGCGCAATTTGTTTTATATACTGTATGACTATATCTAGATGGGTAACCCCATCTAGATAATTCTCTCATTAAGAGTTGTTTCTTTTTTAGTTTTTATATTTCAATTTGACGTATGTAAATTTAATCTTTTTTTGGCACAGCATGTCCCTAAATGGACATTGTGCCATAAAACCCCAATCAACCAACCAGCCAACCGCTGATGACTTAATCAGTTTTCCTGAATTAAAACATAATTATTATATTTATATGGATAAAAATTGAATTATTTTATAAAGACACAATTTTAAAAGTAATGAATGATGTATTTTAAATTAACGGAAGAATTGTTTTTAAACATGATTTATAAATTTAATTACCTGAAGTTTAAGTCTTGGTGCTTTGAAGTATGAGGAGATTGTGTGAGTAGGAGGAGTTAAAACAAAATAAAATTCAAAATGTATTTTATAACCTATTCTTCTCTTCGTACTAAAAGAGCTTTTAGCATGTGTTGATATAAAGGTTTTATTTCAAACATAATTCATAGATTAATTCATTCTGTGGATAGAAATATTTTTCTGCTCTTGTACAAAATGCGTATATTTTCTTTCTATTTCATAGAAATCGTTTTTAACAGAGTAAGTTTATTTAAAAAATCAAACAAAAACTGTGGTCATAAGCAGTGCGGATTTGAGGTAAAGCATTGTACATATGTATTGATCTGGTATATATCTATACTTATAAAAGAGTAGCTTGATTTTCTCATAATCAACGCCGAGCCTCAACTGTTTGTCGTAGAACAATGAAAGTTGGAAGACATGTTCTTTACACAATGTAGGCCCCCACTAAGAAAGGATTTTTGAAAATTAGCCCCCTAAGGGGGTAAATGGGGGGGTCGAAAGTTTTAGATAATTTCGTCTTTTTCGCATATCTCAGCAGGAGTATAAAGTAGAAGCGTGAAATTCGGGATAACAATTCTGCTAAAGAATAGTTAAAAATGTGTTTCAGGCGATTTTAGAAATTCAACCACTAAGTGGGTTAAATAAGGGGTGAAAATTTTCGGTGATTTCACATTTTCACCATATCTCATCAGCAGTTTTAGGTAAGAGCGTGAAATTCAAGATAAAAAAACTACTAAAAAAATAATTAAACAAGTATTTCAGCGATTTTAGACATTCAACCAGTAAGGAGTAAAATGGAGGGTCTAAAGTTTTAGGTCATTTAGCCTTTTCGCTATATCTCAACAACAGTTTTAGTTAAAAGCGTGAAATTCAGGATAACAAATGTACTAAAAGTTAGTTAAATACATATTTCAGCGATTTTAAAAATTCAACCCGAAGGTGTTTAAATGGGGGATGGAAGGTTTTTAGTCATTTCGCGTTTTTGCCATATTTCAGCAGCAGTTTTATGTAGGAACGTGAAATTCAGGATAACAAATCTATCAAAAAAAAAATTAAACACGTATTTCAGCGATTTTAGAAATTCATCCATTAAATGGGTTAAATGGGGGATCGAAAGTTTTAGGGCATTTTACCTGTTCGCCATATCTCTGCAGCATTTTTAGTTAGGAGCTCGGAATTCGGGATAACAAATCTACAAAAAATATTGATAAACATGTATTTCAGCAATTTCAGAAATTCAGCAACTAAATGGGGGTTAAATAGGAGGTGAAATATTTTAGGTCATTTTGCCGTATCTCAGTAGAAATTATAGGTAGAATCATGAAACTCATGATAACAAATCTACTAAAAAAATAGTTAAACACGTATTTCAGCGGTTTTAGAAATTCATACACTAAGGGGGGATAAAAGGGGGGTCGAATGTTTTACGCCATTTTGTCATATCTCAGTAAAAGTTATAGTTTGGAGCGTGAAATTCGGGATAACGAATCTACTAAAGAATAGTTAAATATGCATTTCAGGCGATTTTAGAGATTCAACTACAAAGGGGGTTAAATGAAGGGTAAAAAATATTTGGTGATTTCACTTTTTCACCATATTTCACTAGTAGTTTTAGAAAAATGCATGAAATTTAGGATAACAAATCCTTTAAAAAAATAGTTAATTAATTCAGTGATTTTAGAAATTCGGCCACTAAGGGGGGTTAAATAGTGTGTCGAATGTTTTATGTCATTTTGCCATTTTTCAATAGAAGTTATAGGTAGGAGCGGGAATTTCGTGATAACAAAACTACTAAAGAATAGTTGAACATATATTTTAGGCGATTTTAGAAATTCAACTACTGGTTAAATGGGTAGGTCGATAATTTTCGATGATTTCACCTTTTACCAGATCTTATCAGTAGTTTTAAATAAGAGCGTGAAATTCAGGATAATAAATCTGCTATAAAAATAATTAAACACGTATTTCAGCGATTTTAAAAATTCCCCAATTAAGGGGGCAAAATGGGGGTCGAAAATGTTAGGTCATTTCGAATGTTCTTCATATCTCATCAGCATTTTTAGTTAGGAGCTTGAAATCACACATTCAGATAACAAATCTACTAAAAAATAGTTAACTATGTATTTCCGCGATTTTAGAAATTCATCCATTAAGGGGGATTAAATGGGGGTCGAATTTTTAATGTAATTTTGCCATATCTCAGTAATAGGTAGGAGCGGGAAATTTGGGATAACAAATGTACTAAAAAATAATTAAATATGTATTTTAGATAATAATCCATCAAGGGGGTCACACTGTGTGTAGAAAGTTTTCTGTAATTCTGCCATATCTCAGCATCAGTTAAAAGTAAGAATGTGAAACTCCGCTTTACAAATCTTCAAATCAAGAGTAGTTAATCATGTATTTCAGCGATTTTAGAGCTAGCGAGTTTGTGGTCAACATCGGCTGAAGACAATTGCGAAAGATTAGACGAAAAAGAGAACTATTGCTGATTTTTTATTATATATTTTGTGTGACATTTTTTCCAAGGAATATATTTTTTTTATTTCCTATTTTATAATCTTTTTTTTCGATTTTCGTCTTTTAGCGATCGGATTTAAAATTTTAAACAAAATATTACACTTCAACCTTTTTTCAAAATACATTTTTTGAAAGTAAAAAATTGCGATTTAAATACTGATTGCCATATTTATGGCTCAGGGTATGCATCCTTTATGGTGATTACCGTATAGTCAGATTACAAGCGTGCAACCGACTTGTTCCTGTTACAATTATTTCATTTTAATGATTTATGCACACAAAATAACTGAACCACGTTATAGTGATCGCTGCATTTACGATGTATCGCTGAGAAATACGCAGGTCCCCGTTTCTTTGATCACCCCATTAATAATTTATGGGCATAACAGTACCCATTTACAATGATCGCGATTTATCTTAGGCAATTCCTTTTTTATTTATTTCATCTGAAAGCGCTCTGCTCATCTTAGATAAATATGCACAGGGCCAGTAGTATTTTGTCAGAGGGATTGTCTATATATATATATTAGTTTTTTTCGTATAGTTTAAAATAAGGTATTTTATTTAAATTTCTCTGTTTGCACGTAAAATGCAATTTCTGGGCCCCAAGAGAAGTCAAGACAGTACGCTGTAGGGTGTATTTGGGCCCCACTCAGAAGCCACCGGCTAGACGCGCGAAGACCGGCTAGTATAAATATATAAAGAAACTTGTAAGTGTTTGCCTACTGCCTGACATTATTGTCGCATTTACCGTAATTTCGCGCGTAGTTAAGTATTTTTCAAACTGGAAATTTTATTGAAAATAAGAAGTCAATTAAGTTCTAAGCAGAAGTAAATCACATTTTATTTAAAATAAATTCTGGTATGAAATCGAATTGTCTGAGGTGCGGCGTATACGCGCGAAATACGGTAAAGGTATGCAGATTACTAATACAGTTATATTGAGCCTATGTTAAATGCGTTAACTAAGATTTGGATAAGAAATTCTTTTCACATTTGAGACACGCTGACACTGTCTTTCACGAGAGAGGAAAGAAGTGAACTTATTCAGTTCTCATGTGATGGATTACTGGACTCCACATTCAAAAGGATGAATGTAACATAATTTTCGTTGGAGAGAATATCAGAGTACCGTCTGATATCGTCAATGTCTACTTGTGTTTAGCAAAACGTATCTCTGTGAATGTTCTTTTCTCCCCTTCTTTGTATGAAAACGAATACAGGAATAAACTAAACATCGAATCTGACTTATGACTAAAACTACCTAATATTGAGCCAGACATGAGGAAGATGTGCTTGATAAAACGCGCGCCCCCTTTTAATTAGCGATAGAAGCAAATTAGTGCAATCAGCCTACTGTAACAGTATATGAATCAGTGTGCGCCAGTATATCATTAAGTATTGTAACTTTTTTCCTCTACTAAAACACTGTATTTTTAATACTTTCCAACCTAGTTGAAAAGTGTTTATGACTTCGGTTTGTCTGCCTTCTGGTCGTGCTCTAACTCCCGTAAATATGCTCGGAATGCCTTGCAATTTTTATATGTTATTGACGTTATCTATAGCATGCTCTACGGTTTAATTACATAATGTTTCACAATTTTAAACGTATTGAAATTTATATATATCACTAAGGTGCATTACAAGAGGATTACTACAGAATATTGTGTGTATAGCAGTCATCGTTCATTTAGAGGGACACACGAAATAATTCTCTACTGTCTGTTAACAATAATTCCTGGAATTGCGTTTTAAGTTGCTGAACGCGATTTTAAATTTAACTCACTTTTTGTCTATTACTTGGTGTGTATAAATTCTGTAGATCATATACAGGGCAGCACAAAAGTTCGCGAACACATTTCCGTTTATTGACAGAAACTCCAGAAAGAGAATTTTAAACTGTGCTACGTGTTTCCTAACTAAACTAAAATTTAGCATCTTATGTAGTATATATACAAATCTATAGATCATACACAGGGCTGAATAAATGTATTCGGATATTTTTTCGAATATTGAATATGTTGGAAATATATGTTGGAAATTCCTGAAATTACGTTTTTAAATATGCTATGAGTTTTCCAAATTGTTTACTTAGATGTTATCTTTCAGCTTATTAAACGGTAATGATTTGTAAAATTAATTTGGAAGCGTTGGAAAGTGTTACATAATCTATGCTTGACGCATGATTTTTTGTTCTTGTTTCATATTGTATACAATATTAAAATTAAATGATGATACTACTTATTACTTGAATTTTATTATAAAGCTGACAATGTAAGTACCAATTCAGTAATGTAAACATTCCTTTTTAAATACAATTAAAATTGCTAAGACGGAAACATAAAAAAAAACCCTTTTAGACAGGTTCATTTTACAGGTTTTTCTATATTAGCTTTACGTTTGTTACCTGGTGGTACGCGAAAGTATGAACTTCGATTTAGTGGTACGCCAGTCTAAAAGTTTGGGAAACCCTGCTCTAAAATGTGATCGCAGATTCATCCCTTCTCGGATATAATATCACACTCCTTGGTAGGCCTGAAAATTTAATTTTTTCTGTATAGGTTTCAAAATTTTTAGTATTTTTCTTATTTTCTCAGTTTTTCTTTAAATGGGCTTTCACTTCATCTAGTATATCATTAGCTTTGCTTTCTGCTAAATACATCGTTTTTCCAATGTATTCTTCTTTGAAGCGTTATTTAATCTTTCAGTTAGAAATCTTACTTTTTTCCAAGATCTCTTTTATTTAGAATTACAAAGTTGTTCGTCAGCAGACCACAATTCTATATTCTAACAAGTACTTTTAAATTTTTATAAATAATTTAAAGTGTGTGATTCTGAACATAGCCTTCTGTGGTGCTATGATTATTTATTATTTTATTTCTGCATGTAATTTTTTCTCAGTCTTTTAAAGACAAGCTACTAATGAAAGATTCTGCTATTATTGGGATTGGGTATTGTCTAATTATTTGAAAATGTATACAAGGTGTCCCAAATGTCTTTTAAAAATTTAACGTGGTAGCCTGGCAGAGACTATGACGAATAAGTTTTATATTATTTTGTGTGAAGAAATCAAACCGTGATATAAAACAATATTACGGACACGCAAGAAAGGATGTCGATAGCGATGTTAACATGACTTAATTAACAAAAAAACCTCCTAACAATGCATTTTTCGTGGAGAAAATATGGATAAATCACAGAATGGTTTCAAAATTCCTCCCATCCCCTTCATACATGCTTCATAACGTTGAAGCATGGATTCATGGACCCTTTCAAACTGGGCAGCCTTGCCACGGACACGTACCGCCACTCCCACGATTCCAACAAGCGCCCTGACGAATGTTACTCGCGGGGGTTACTTTCAGTAAACTCCCAGGAAAGATGAGATATTTAGGGGATGAGGTCAGAGGATCGCGGTATTGATGCTGGTCCGATATCCGAATGTTTTGTGGTTATTTAAGTAATAATTGTCTGATTTTATAACGACTTTTAAAGATTTATCTATGTTAACCACTTAAGAGTTTTGCCCGCGCCGCTCGGGCAAGAAGAGTTCGCTTGCTTCGTTACTAAAAAATTCTAAATACCACGAATTTATAACTGTAATCTTCTCTTTATTAAATGGCAGACAATTTTCGATAATTTAAGGCAAATATTTTAGTAGTATATGGTACCTACTCTGGAACACTTTTCATACTCCACTAAACGCAAATATTGAACGATTATTGTAAGATTTTTCATCAAAAATTTGTCAGTCTGAATATCGAGAGTTGTAACGATTATTCATCAAAAAGTTCGTCAAAATGTGTGCATTTTTGAACAAATTTTAATATTTTTAATGAAAAAGTTTGCCTGTCGACTAATCCGATTATTGTAAGATTGTCCAAATGATGATTATAAAACAACCCTTGAAAATCCAATGGAATGCTAATATTTTTCATCAAACTTTATTAATCGTCTATCAAATGCTAATAAACAACCTTCCTCTAGGATGATATTGATAGGAATAATGAAAGCAAAGACCAGCGTTATATAATAAGTTATCAGCATTATAACCAATCCTAAAATCTTTAGTTGCATTAAAAGCTATAGAATAATATAAGTCATTAGCTCCAGGACTATAAATATCAAACCATTCTTTTGTTTCTGGTATTATATTCCAATTGTCATCACATTTACTTTCTATCCAAAAATAAATTCCAGGTTGAGAAAATTTAGAGGGTTGATCCATTTTGTATATTTTTGCGGTCAAAGTTAATTTTATTGTATCATTGAAACTATTAAATATAGTATAATTATTAGAGTTATCGATGCTATAATTTGTAATAACGGGGTCAAATTTGAAATAATGAAAGGTAGGCGAAAGACAATTAAACAGTAAAGTACTTATCACAAAATATTGTAGCATTTATATAGAAAAAAATTTTCGATAGATGATTCGAACAAAGTTTAGACAGATTAAATAAATAAGCTGTAAGAAAATATTAATTTATCAATTCTCTCCTTTTATTTACACTTATAAATGCTATTCTCATAGTTTGATATTTTCATAGTTCGATAAAATTAAAAAAAAATAGTTTGTGTCGAAATTAACACATTTTTGATAGAAAAGAATTTTGTACTTAAAACAGATATATTTTTAATTTCAGTAAATACTATTCTGTTAGTTTTCATAGATGATATTAAATAAAATCCATCCGATATTGTAAGATTTAAAACAAATAGTATGATTAAGCTTTTTCTAATTCATAATCATAATAGCCATCATTATTTTTTCCTTTAAAATGAAAGATATAACCCCCTTTATTCAGTTTTGTTATTGCATTTTCAGATATTTTTCCATGACTCTTTTTAAGAAAATAATCTTTTTCTACATCATTAACTTCCAATCTCGCAATAGTCGTATTTCCAAATTTAGTTTGAATTTTCTTCAACGAAATCAGTTTGTATTTCCCTTTCTCTAAATCTTTTAGCTTATGAGTTACTGGGAACGATCTGAGACTGTTGAATTCTTCCATTTATTAAGGAACAATTTTTGAAAGACAATTTTTATAGTACAGGCATCTGTACATAGAACATCCAGGTCCTAATATTCTAACGCATCTCGGTACATCTAATATTTTTATAGGAATTCCCCATTCTTCAAAAGTACTTTTCAGAAAAACGCCTCCTTTAAAAGCAAATGTGCAGCTAAAAGCGCTAAATTCTTCATTTCTTTCAACTGCTAATAGAGGGCAGCACTAAAAAAATTTCTCGCTTGTACAAGGAACGAATTTATGATGTATTCCTAGATTTCTGATAGAAAATGCTTATTTTAAGTAAGAATTAATAAGAATTTTTCTAATATTTATTTAATTTTGTATAGGAATTTCCAAGGCTGAAAAACTCCAGATCCCGATATTTTATCTAGGATTTTTTTAGTTCCCCAACCCGCCGCACCGCTCGCAGCACCGAGTCCTAGTGATGTTAAAATAGGAATTAAAAAGGGTAAAAATCCACCGTTTTTATCTAATTGAGTTTTGCTTATATTTATTCTTTTACCTTTGCTAATCTGATTTATCTGTGTTTTGGTTAAATACATCTCATAATTGGGAGTTTTAGAATTGTCTATCTGCAGTGTCAGTTCTTCTTTTTTTCTGAGCGCTGATTTCAGTTTACTAATCTACCCGTCACTCAAATGAATCTTCTTTTTTACATAACTCATTTATTAGGCAGTAAAATCTTTAAAGAAGAAATTGATTGTATAATCGTTCTTTATCTCCGTTAGTTATATTTTTAGCTTTAATGAGTTTGTCTATTAGCAGTTTGACTTCATTTCTTAATTTTTTCGACTTGCTACCTTGACATATTTTATCCAATAATTCAGATAATAAATCTAATCCTTTTCCCACTTTCATTACTTCACTACCTTGAATTGTAGTTAATCTACCCAGATATCTTTGTAGTTCCTCTTCGTTATTTTTAACAGCGTCTAATTCAACCTTTTTCTGACTTAATTCCTCCTCTGAAAGATTTCTAGCCCTATTAATTGTACTTTGTAAGTTGCCTTTTTTCCTCGATAATTCTTCTTTTAACTGCTTTGCCTTTGCATACATTTCATTTAATTTTTCTTTATTGTCTAGGAGTTTCGAAGGTTTGTATAATTGTACAGATTTTAAATAATTAATATCTAAATTTTGATCAACATTGTAAGTAAGTGGTGGTTCTTTATATAATTCTTTGACATCTTCGATCGCATCAGGAATAATTCTAGATGATTCTGCAATAGGCTGTAAAGATATATTTAATTCGTCCAATTTATCATTGATAGCTTTAATATTTTCTTTTCTACTTTTATCCTGTTCTTCTAATTTTTTAGTGACAGGTTTATGAAATTCAGTTAAACTTTTGTCTATACCTAGCTTTCTATCACGCTGTTCTTCATTATTTTTTCTAATATCTGCTTGTAATTTGACAAGTTTTATTGCATTTTTTAATTCTTCTTTTTGTTTCTTATTTCGATCTTTTTCTAAATCGTTTATTTTATCCATTTATATGATTTGAAAATAGAAGCGACAGCTTCGCCGTCTATTTTTTACTGACAGCTAATATGCTTTTACTGGCAGTAATTTTATTTTTACTAGCTGTAAATTTTCTCAGTAAATAAATGATTAAAATTAAAGATTACACAGAACCGGAAGAATTGCCTGACCCTAAACAACATCGTTTTTTACCCAGACATCCTTTCAGATTATTAATAATCGGGGCATCAGGTTGCGGAAAGACAAATTTACTAATAAATTTATTAAACGGTTTTGAGAATCCTAGTAATTTAAGATTAGATTTCGACGCTTTATATTTATGCGCAAAAGACATTTCTGAGCCAAAGTATTCTAAATTGCAAGAAGATTATACACTGTTTGAAGGTGTTGAAAGAGACGATATTTTAAAATGTAAAAAAATAAGTAAAAATAAAATAAAGGAATTATTAAAACAGCATGATAAGTATAAAAAGAAAGTACTATTTTCTTCAGATTTGAGTGAATTTATTACTGTTGATGATCTAGATTCCTCAGAAAAAAAATCTTGTTGTGTTTGACGATTGTGTTACAGAAAAAGATCAGAAAGTTATAGAGGATTTGTTTATAAGAGGTAGAAAGAAAAATGCATCCATTATTTATTTAACGCAGTCTTATTACTCAACTCCTATAAATATTAGAAAAAATTGTAATTACTTCATATTTTTTAAGCTACAGCCTAGGGAAATTAATCAGATAATCAGAGAAATAGACGGAAATCTTACAAAAGAAAAATTTCTAGAAAAATATAATTCTTGTAAAGGTAATTTCTTTATGCTAGATTTAGTAAATTCTGAAATGAGATACAGAAAAAATTTTGAACCTATATAAATGGAAGAATATTTAGAAAAGAGATTATATATTTATCGGAAAAGTTACAATTTGTATCAAAAGATAAGTATTTCCTTATCAGTTAGCAAATTTATGTTAAGTGCTTCGGGATTATCAGCTTTTGCGTTCATACCCCTCGCTGCTTTGAGTTTAAGTTCTGGAATTGTAGAAGTCATTGAGAAATCTTTAAATATTTTGGAACGAAAAGAAGAATACAAGCAATGTTATAATTTTTATAAACAGCAGTTAAATTTATTGAAAGCTAAAAAAATTTCAGAAGAAGAAGTGTATGTCAGAGAACAAGATTTTATAAATAATTTAGTATACTTCCCAATCGAAAAGTATGTGAAAAAAGTACAGTTGAATGGATATAAATATTCTTCTTAGAAAGCGTCAGCTTTTTGCTGCCTAATAAATGAGTTGTAAAAGTAAAAAATTTGGTGTTACATCTTTAACTAAAAAAGGTAAATTTAAAGGCGGATGTTTAAAATGCGGACAAACTGGATCGGGTCTTCTGAATAAAGTCATTAGTAATTTACCTTTCGAAATGCATTTACCTGGCCATAATTTTACAGGCCCGGGGACACAATTATTATGGGGGAAAAACGATTAAATCCAGATTTAACGTATAAAAATTCGTCTAAACCTGTTAACAGAGTAGATGAAATTGCATATAAGCATGATAAATGTTATTTAGAAAATAAAGATACAAAAAGTAGAAATGAAGTATGCGATAAGAATATGATTGATGGACTAGATAATATTCAAAATCCTACGATGAGAGAAAGAATTGAAAGGGGGATTGTAAAACCGATTATTCAAGCTAAAAAAACTTTCGGTATGGGAAATACAAAGATCTATTGTTTAAAATGTAAAAACCATACAGAAACAAAAGATATTAAAGATGCAATTTCTAAAAATAACAGGCCAATGATGAAAGGTATTTGTCTAGATTGTGGTTCTAAAAAGAGTGTTTTTTTAGGAAAACCTTAGGGATGAAAGATCCTAAAAGTATCTTAGAAAAAATATATTATCATCCTGAAAGTGGTTATTGTGGGATCAATGAATTAAAACGGAAAACAGGTTTCAGTCAAAATCAAATTACAGATTTTTTACATAGCCAAGATGTTTATACCAGACATAAGCCTTTAATTCGTAAATTTAAACGAAGACGCATTTATGTCAGTCATATCGATGACCAATGGCAAGCAGATTTATTGTTTATCAAACCTTTTAGTAAATATAATAACGGAACTAATTACTTATTGACAGTGATAGATATATTTAGTAAATATGGGTGGGCCATACCGATAAAAAGAAAAACAGGACAAGAAGTAACTGAAGCATTTAAAAAGATATTTAAAGAAAGAATTCCTGAAAAACTGCAGACAGACAAAGGATTAGAATTCGTAAATAAATGGACTTTAAAATTATTTAAAGATAATAATATTCAGTGGTTTACAACAGAAAATGTTGAAATAAAATGTTCTGTAGTCGAACGATTTAACAGGACAATTAATAAAAAAATTAGAACCTATCTAGCGGCCAACAATACTAAAAGATATATAGATGTATTGGACCAATTAGTTAAAAATTATAATAATACCAGGCATAGGTCTATCAAAATGACGCCTAGCGAAGCGAGTAGAGCGGAAAACGAATCTGAAGTTTATAAAAATTTATACGAAGAAAAAATAATAAGAAAACCGAAATTCAAGGTTGGCGATAGAATAAGAATTTTGAAATACCAGACTGCTTTTACCCGCGGTTATCAGCCTACTTTTACGGAGGAAATTTTCATCGTTTCAGAAATATTGAACACTGATCCGATTACTTATAGAATAAAGGATTTGAACGGCAACGAAATAAAAGGAACTTACTATGAACCGGAATTAGTTAAATATAATAAAAAAGACAATGTGTATAAAATTGAAAAAATAATAAAAAAGAAAGGCAATAAATGTCTAGTTAAATGGTTAAATTATTCCGACGAATTTAACTCTTGGGTTGACGAAAAAGATATCAAGTCAATTTAGTTTTTTTCCATTTTTAAATGATCGATTCTGTTAAATAAATTAACTGAGTTTTTTATTTAAATAATAATAATCTTCCATACTTTTTATGATGAATTAAATAAGCATGATATTATATAAAATTGCTTTTACATAACTTTATCGATATTAAAAAGTCCCCTGCTTTAAGTGATTTTATAAATAATCTAATTTTAATAATCTGCTTTTTATTATCGAACGGAATTTGTTACTCCGTAAGCACAGCGTAACTTTATCAGGAAGGTCAGCTGAATGAAAGCGGTGACCTCTAAATGAAGATTAAATTGGAGCGCGCGTCAAAAAGTGAACTTGCTCGTCAAATTTTGTACTTAGAAGGAAATGACGTCTTTGGTAGAAAAAAGGTCTGCTTTAATCGACGTATTGCTAGAATATAAGATTAGAAAGCGTCAGCTTTTCGCTGTCTAATAAATGAATTACGACTTTTTTAAAGACATTCTAATAGATGATACCGAATCAAGCTTAACACAAACTTTTGACAAAGTAAAAAAATCTGAAATGCCTGAAAACTATCTAAAGATTTATGACCAGATGAAAAAAAGTGAAATAATGTACGATTCGGACGGTGAATATTTTACATATAAAAATATAGATGTTTTTTTAAGCGAAAGACGCAAATCCCGAATAAGTCGTTTTAAAGCATTGAAATGGAAATTGAAGTTAAATATTCCATATAAAGCTGAAGAAATGTTTATTCAGCTTTTAGATTTAGTGTACTATAAAAAGTCGATAAATTACCTATATTTCATAAAGAAAATATTAGATTATTATAATATTGATAATAATTTGAAAGTAAAATTTAATAAGAAAAACGAAGACATTTGGAATAGCTTTCTAAAAAATATTTCTTAATAAATGGAGGAGTCTTGCAAGCATTGTCAGATGACAAAAAATTTAGACCAATTTTATACTAGATTTCGTTACGGTAAAACAGAACATTACGCTAATTGCAAAAGTTGTCATTTAGCTATGAAAAATCAAAAATTAGATTGCGAATGCGGTAAAAAATACACTTTAGCTCATAAAAAGAGACATTTAAAAAGCAATTATCATATCAAACGAACGTCGAAATAAGTTTATGATATTGTGTTTTAAATTGAACGTATTTTTTAGGTTGCATTTTAGTTGAAAATATTATAGTCAATGTTGTGTTTTAAATTGAACGTATTTTTTAGTTGAAAGTATTATACAGAATGTTGTGTTTTAAATTGAACATATTTTTTAGATGAAAATATTATATTAAATGTTGAGTATTTATTTGAACGTATTTTGAATGAAAGTATTATACAGAATGTTGTGTTTTAAATTGAACATATTTTGAATGAAAGTATTATACAGAATGTTGTGTTTTAAATTGAACATATTTTTTAGATGAAAATATTATATTAAATGTTGAGTATTTATTTGAACGTATTTTGAATGAAAGTATTATACAGAATGTTGTGTTTTAAATTGAACATATTTTTTAGATGAAAATATTATATTAAATGTTGAGTATTTATTTGAACGTATTATACAGAATGTTGTGTTTTAAATTGAATATATTTTGAATGAAAGTATTATACAGAATGTTGTGTTTTAAATTGAACATATTTTTTAGATGAAAATATTATATTAAATGTAAAGTATTTAGTTGAACGTATTTTGAATGAACGTAAAATAGAAGTGCCTGATTATGACAGTGATTTTTCGGCTAAATAAATGGGTAATTCAAAAAGTACAAAGATTTTGACAGGTAATTGTACAACTGAAAGAATAAATGTAGATTGGTATCATACCTTTAATGTTCATCCTAATGTTCATATAACGCCTGTATGTAAATACAGCGAACCATTTTTTGTTAGAATAACAGAAATAGATAAAAACGGATTTCGATTTGAATGTTTAAAATTGAATGGCGAACCTGTAGAAAAAAATTCAGATTTCTTTCAATGGACAGCAATTAGTCCTTTTGAGTAAACGATCTTATTTTTGCATTTTCAGAAATTATTCAATTTTATATCATCATTAAAATTTTCATTTAAAAGATCTGACATAGTCTGTTTGTTCCAGCTTTTTAATATTATAATTTTTAGACCTTTTTTTTAATTTTCTACATCTTTTTGCCGATTTTAAAATTTAAATCCGAAATGGACCTTTAGTTTCTTTTAACATTTAATTTTTTAACAGACTTTCCTTTATAGATCTGCTAATTAGAAATGTGTAGCAAAAAGTATTGATAAAATTCCTTCTATATAAATGGAGGAATCTCTAAGATCAATGCCTATATCTAAATTGAGACACGCTGTAAAACTTTTAAATATAAAACAGCCTAAGGGGTGTAAAAAAGAGGAATTAATTAGATTGATAATAAGATATGTAAAAAGTACAGGGGAATATAAATACGTTTTAGTAGATTTATTAAATCTAGATGTAACAGATTATTTAAATGAAATGAAGAAAAAGTTTATCGAAAATCCTAAAAAAAGAAATAAATTGAAAAAAATATTCGATTATTTTGATTTAAAATTTAACAATAACACAGTAGAATTTAATCCAAAAAATAATGAAGAAAAAAAGATAAAAACAGAAGTAAACCTTAAAAAATTATTTCCCGATTTAAATGAAAAATTGAAACAATTTATAAATGAACCAAAAAACAGGTCAAAACTTAAGAAACTCTTTGATTATTATGGATTGAAATATAAAGATGAAAAATTGATTAAAAAGACAGAAAAGAAAGTAAAATTACAAGCAAATTTGGAAAATCTGTTTAGACCCGATTACGAAATTGTTGAGAAAGAAAAAAAATTTGTAAAAAAATTTAATACCTATAGACATGTTTATAAAATAAGACAAATAAACAAACTCACACCGGGCCAGTATTATAGTATCTTAAAAGATTTATTCAGGAGAGCAATTGGAAAAATTGAAGGAAAGGTAGATATAATTGTATTCAATCCCTATTTGACACAGCCTTTTCATCCTAAAATGATGTCAACGAAAGAAGCCTATGAGACCTATTCAGATGTTTTAACGCATAAAATTGAATACAAAGAGTTGGATATTAAAGATTGTGAATTTATTTTTACGGTTGTTGATTTACCCAAAGGCGGTAAACGATTGAAATTACTGAACGATAATGATGTTGTTGATAAAAAAAGTATAATTCAAATTAAAAATGACGATAATATCTGTTTGGCTAGATCCATCGTTACAGCCTTAGCTATTCTAAATCGTAAAATTTTATGCGAAAAATTGAATCTAGAAAAACTTACAGATTTAGATGTTAAATACATAAAAATGGGTAGAAAATTACAAAAAAGTTTAGCGATAAAATTGCATGAAATGTGTGATATTCCGTTAGAAATGTGTAATTTAGAGCATGTTAAACAATTCGAAATTTTTTTAAATATTCAAATAACTATATTTTGCAGAGAAAATTTTAACGAAAGAATATATAGCGGTGCCTATAAATCTAATTGTGTTTACATTTTAAAAAATAGAAATCATTTTGATGTCATTACAACGGTTACAGGATTTTTAGGAAAAAAGAATTATTGTGATTATTGTAAAGTCAGTTATTATAGAAGTGATCAACATAAATGTCCTTTAAAATGCAATAGATGTTTTAAGAAAGAGAGTAATTGCGAGGGAGATGATATTCAGTGTAATGATTGTTTTAGATCTTTTAAAGGAAAAAACTGCTTCGAAAATCATAAAAATCACTCAGTCTGTAAAACACTGTGGAAATGTTTAAAATGTAAGAGAATTATCAACAGAAGTGAAAGAGAACCGAAAGATCATAAATGCGGAGAAAGACAATGTAAAAACTGCAGAGAGTGGGATATGGAAGATCATAAATGTTATATACGTAGGAAAGAATCTAAGGGAGGAGCTTGTAAAAACATTTGTCCCAAAAATATAGAAAAGAGAGAGAAATGGTGTGAGAAATGTAAAAGGTCAGGATTTACAGAAAAATATATGTTTTTTGACGTTGAAACGAACCAAGAGACAGGAAATCACCAAGTCAATCTAGTCATAAATCATGATTTTAACGGAAAAGAAAAAATATTTCAGAATGAAAATGAATATTGTAAATGGTTATTCCAAAAGAAACATTGAAACTCCATTTATTAAGAAATATTTTTTAGAAAGCTATTCCAAATGTCTTCGTTTTTCTTATTAAATTTTACTTTCAAATTATTATCAATATTATAATAATCTAATATTTTCTTTATGAAATATAGGTAATTTATCGACTTTTTATAGTACACTAAATCTAAAAGCTGAATAAACATTTCTTCAGCTTTATATGGAATATTTAACTTCAATTTCCATTTCAATGCTTTAAAACGACTTATTCGGGATTTGCGTCTTTCGCTTAAAAAAACATCTATATTTTTATATGTAAAATATTCACCGTCCGAATCGTACATTATTTCACTTTTTTTCATCTGGTCATAAATCTTTAGATAGTTTTCAGGCATTTCAGATTTTTTTACTTTGTCAAAAGTTTGTGTTAAGCTTGATTCGGTATCATCTATTAGAATGTCTTTAAAAAAGTCGTAATTCATTTATTAGACAGCGAAAAGCTGACGCTTTCTAATCTTATATTCTAGCAATACGTCGATTAAAGCAGACCTTTTTTCTACCAAAGACGTCATTTCCTTCTAAGTACAAAATTTGACGAGCAAGTTCACTTTTTGACGCGCGCTCCAATTTAATCTTCATTTAGAGGTCACCGCTTTCATTCAGCTGACCTTCCTGATAAAGTTACGCTGTGCTTACGGAGTAACAAATTCCGTTCGATAATAAAAAGCAGATTATTAAAATTAGATTATTTATAAAATCACTTAAAGCAGGGGACTTTTTAATATCGATAAAGTTATGTAAAAGCAATTTTATATAATATCATGCTTATTTAATTCATCATAAAAAATATGGAAGATTATTATTATTTAAATAAAAAACTCAGTTAATTTATTTAACAGAATCGATCATTTAAAAATGGAAAAAAACTAAATTGACTTGATATCTTTTTCGTCAACCCAAGAGTTAAATTCGTCGGAATAATTTAACCATTTAACTAGACATTTATTGCCTTTCTTTTTTATTATTTTTTCAATTTTATACACATTGTCTTTTTTATTATATTTAACTAACTCCGGTTCATAGTAAGTTCCTTTTATTTCGTTGCCGTTCAAATCCTTTATTCTATAAGTAATCGGATCAGTGTTTAATATTTCTGAAACGATGAAAATTTCCTCCGTAAAAGTAGGCTGATAACCGCGGGTAAAAGCAGTCTGGTATTTCGAAATTCTTATTCTATCGCCAACCTTGAATTTCGGTTTTCTTATTATTTTTTCTTCGTATAAATTTTTATAAACTTCAGATTCGTTTTCCGCTCTACTCGCTTCGCTAGGCGTCATTTTGATAGACCTATGCCTGGTATTATTATAATTTTTAACTAATTGGTCCAATACATCTATATATCTTTTAGTATTGTTGGCCGCTAGATAGGTTCTAATTTTTTTATTAATTGTCCTGTTAAATCGTTCGACTACAGAACATTTTATTTCAACATTTTCTGTTGTAAACCACTGAATATTATTATCTTTAAATAATTTTAAAGTCCATTTATTTACGAATTCTAATCCTTTGTCTGTCTGCAGTTTTTCAGGAATTCTTTCTTTAAATATCTTTTTAAATGCTTCAGTTACTTCTTGTCCTGTTTTTCTTTTTATCGGTATGGCCCACCCATATTTACTAAATATATCTATCACTGTCAATAAGTAATTAGTTCCGTTATTATATTTACTAAAAGGTTTGATAAACAATAAATCTGCTTGCCATTGGTCATCGATATGACTGACATAAATGCGTCTTCGTTTAAATTTACGAATTAAAGGCTTATGTCTGGTATAAACATCTTGGCTATGTAAAAAATCTGTAATTTGATTTTGACTGAAACCTGTTTTCCGTTTTAATTCATTGATCCCACAATAACCACTTTCAGGATGATAATATATTTTTTCTAAGATACTTTTAGGATCTTTCATCCCTAAGGTTTTCCTAAAAAAACACTCTTTTTAGAACCACAATCTAGACAAATACCTTTCATCATTGGCCTGTTATTTTTAGAAATTGCATCTTTAATATCTTTTGTTTCTGTATGGTTTTTACATTTTAAACAATAGATCTTTGTATTTCCCATACCGAAAGTTTTTTTAGCTTGAATAATCGGTTTTACAATCCCCCTTTCAATTCTTTCTCTCATCGTAGGATTTTGAATATTATCTAGTCCATCAATCATATTCTTATCGCATACTTCATTTCTACTTTTTGTATCTTTATTTTCTAAATAACATTTATCATGCTTATATGCAATTTCATCTACTCTGTTAACAGGTTTAGACGAATTTTTATACGTTAAATCTGTATTTAATCGTTTTTTCCCCCATAATAATTGTGTCCCCGGGCCTGTAAAATTATGGCCAGGTAAATGCATTTCGAAAGGTAAATTACTAATGACTTTATTCAGAAGACCCGATCCAGTTTGTCCGCATTTTAAACATCCGCCTTTAAATTTACCTTTTTTAGTTAAAGATGTAACACCAAATTTTTTACTTTTACAACTCATTTATTAGGCAGCAAAAAGCTGACGCTTTCTAAGAAGAATATTTATATCCATTCAACTGTACTTTTTTCACATACTTTTCGATTGGGAAGTATACTAAATTATTTATAAAATCTTGTTCTCTGACATACACTTCTTCTTCTGAAATTTTTTTAGCTTTCAATAAATTTAACTGCTGTTTATAAAAATTATAACATTGCTTGTATTCTTCTTTTCGTTCCAAAATATTTAAAGATTTCTCAATGACTTCTACGATTCCAGAACTTAAACTCAAAGCAGCGAGGGGTATGAACGCAAAAGCTGATAATCCCGAAGCACTTAACATAAATTTGCTAACTGATAAGGAAATACTTATCTTTTGATACAAATTGTAACTTTTCCGATAAATATATAATCTCTTTTCTAAATATTCTTCCATTTATATAGGTTCAAAATTTTTTCTGTATCTCATTTCAGAATTTACTAAATCTAGCATAAAGAAATTACCTTTACAAGAATTATATTTTTCTAGAAATTTTTCTTTTGTAAGATTTCCGTCTATTTCTCTGATTATCTGATTAATTTCCCTAGGCTGTAGCTTAAAAAATATGAAGTAATTACAATTTTTTCTAATATTTATAGGAGTTGAGTAATAAGACTGCGTTAAATAAATAATGGATGCATTTTTCTTTCTACCTCTTATAAACAAATCCTCTATAACTTTCTGATCTTTTTCTGTAACACAATCGTCAAACACAACAAGATTTTTTTTCTGAGGAATCTAGATCATCAACAGTAATAAATTCACTCAAATCTGAAGAAAATAGTACTTTCTTTTTATACTTATCATACTGTTTTAATAATTCCTTTATTTTATTTTTACTTATTTTTTTACATTTTAAAATATCGTCTCTTTCAACACCTTCAAACAGTGTATAATCTTCTTGCAATTTAGAATACTTTGGCTCAGAAATGTCTTTTGCGCATAAATATAAAGCGTCGAAATCTAATCTTAAATTACTAGGATTCTCAAAACCGTTTAATAAATTTATTAGTAAATTTGTCTTTCCGCAACCTGATGCCCCGATTATTAATAATCTGAAAGGATGTCTGGGTAAAAAACGATGTTGTTTAGGGTCAGGCAATTCTTCCGGTTCTGTGTAATCTTTAATTTTAATCATTTATTTACTGAGAAAATTTACAGCTAGTAAAAATAAAATTACTGCCAGTAAAAGCATATTAGCTGTCAGTAAAAAATAGACGGCGAAGCTGTCGCTTCTATTTTCAAATCATATAAATGGATAAAATAAACGATTTAGAAAAAGATCGAAATAAGAAACAAAAAGAAGAATTAAAAAATGCAATAAAACTTGTCAAATTACAAGCAGATATTAGAAAAAATAATGAAGAACAGCGTGATAGAAAGCTAGGTATAGACAAAAGTTTAACTGAATTTCATAAACCTGTCACTAAAAAATTAGAAGAACAGGATAAAAGTAGAAAAGAAAATATTAAAGCTATCAATGATAAATTGGACGAATTAAATATATCTTTACAGCCTATTGCAGAATCATCTAGAATTATTCCTGATGCGATCGAAGATGTCAAAGAATTATATAAAGAACCACCACTTACTTACAATGTTGATCAAAATTTAGATATTAATTATTTAAAATCTGTACAATTATACAAACCTTCGAAACTCCTAGACAATAAAGAAAAATTAAATGAAATGTATGCAAAGGCAAAGCAGTTAAAAGAAGAATTATCGAGGAAAAAAGGCAACTTACAAAGTACAATTAATAGGGCTAGAAATCTTTCAGAGGAGGAATTAAGTCAGAAAAAGGTTGAATTAGACGCTGTTAAAAATAACGAAGAGGAACTACAAAGATATCTGGGTAGATTAACTACAATTCAAGGTAGTGAAGTAATGAAAGTGGGAAAAGGATTAGATTTATTATCTGAATTATTGGATAAAATATGTCAAGGTAGCAAGTCGAAAAAATTAAGAAATGAAGTCAAACTGCTAATAGACAAACTCATTAAAGCTAAAAATATAACTAACGGAGATAAAGAACGATTATACAATCAATTTCTTCTTTAACGATTTTACTGCCTAATAAATGAGTTATGTAAAAAAGAAGATTCATTTGAGTGACGGGCAGATTAGTAAACTGAAATCAGCGCTCAGAAAAAAAGAAGAACTGACACTGCAGATAGACAATTCTAAAACTCCCAATTATGAGATGTATTTAACCAAAACACAGATAAATCAGATTAGCAAAGGTAAAAGAATAAATATAAGCAAAACTCAATTAGATAAAAACGGTGGATTTTTACCCTTTTTAATTCCTATTTTAACATCACTAGGACTCGGTGCTGCGAGCGGTGCGGCGGGTTGGGGAACTAAAAAAATCCTAGATAAAATATCGGGATCTGGAGTTTTTCAGCCTTGGAAATTCCTATACAAAATTAAATAAATATTAGAAAAATTCTTATTAATTCTTACTTAAAATAAGCATTTTCTATCAGAAATCTAGGAATACATCATAAATTCGTTCCTTGTACAAGCGAGAAATTTTTTTAGTGCTGCCCTCTATTAGCAGTTGAAAGAAATGAAGAATTTAGCGCTTTTAGCTGCACATTTGCTTTTAAAGGAGGCGTTTTTCTGAAAAGTACTTTTGAAGAATGGGGAATTCCTATAAAAATATTAGATGTACCGAGATGCGTTAGAATATTAGGACCTGGATGTTCTATGTACAGATGCCTGTACTATAAAAATTGTCTTTCAAAAATTGTTCCTTAATAAATGGAAGAATTCAACAGTCTCAGATCGTTCCCAGTAACTCATAAGCTAAAAGATTTAGAGAAAGGGAAATACAAACTGATTTCGTTGAAGAAAATTCAAACTAAATTTGGAAATACGACTATTGCGAGATTGGAAGTTAATGATGTAGAAAAAGATTATTTTCTTAAAAAGAGTCATGGAAAAATATCTGAAAATGCAATAACAAAACTGAATAAAGGGGGTTATATCTTTCATTTTAAAGGAAAAAATAATGATGGCTATTATGATTATGAATTAGAAAAAGCTTAATCATACTATTTGTTTTAAATCTTACAATATCGGATGGATTTTATTTAATATCATCTATGAAAACTAACAGAATAGTATTTACTGAAATTAAAAATATATCTGTTTTAAGTACAAAATTCTTTTCTATCAAAAATGTGTTAATTTCGACACAAACTATTTTTTTTTAATTTTATCGAACTATGAAAATATCAAACTATGAGAATAGCATTTATAAGTGTAAATAAAAGGAGAGAATTGATAAATTAATATTTTCTTACAGCTTATTTATTTAATCTGTCTAAACTTTGTTCGAATCATCTATCGAAAATTTTTTTCTATATAAATGCTACAATATTTTGTGATAAGTACTTTACTGTTTAATTGTCTTTCGCCTACCTTTCATTATTTCAAATTTGACCCCGTTATTACAAATTATAGCATCGATAACTCTAATAATTATACTATATTTAATAGTTTCAATGATACAATAAAATTAACTTTGACCGCAAAAATATACAAAATGGATCAACCCTCTAAATTTTCTCAACCTGGAATTTATTTTTGGATAGAAAGTAAATGTGATGACAATTGGAATATAATACCAGAAACAAAAGAATGGTTTGATATTTATAGTCCTGGAGCTAATGACTTATATTATTCTATAGCTTTTAATGCAACTAAAGATTTTAGGATTGGTTATAATGCTGATAACTTATTATATAACGCTGGTCTTTGCTTTCATTATTCCTATCAATATCATCCTAGAGGAAGGTTGTTTATTAGCATTTGATAGACGATTAATAAAGTTTGATGAAAAATATTAGCATTCCATTGGATTTTCAAGGGTTGTTTTATAATCATCATTTGGACAATCTTACAATAATCGGATTAGTCGACAGGCAAACTTTTTCATTAAAAATATTAAAATTTGTTCAAAAATGCACACATTTTGACGAACTTTTTGATGAATAATCGTTACAACTCTCGATATTCAGACTGACAAATTTTTGATGAAAAATCTTACAATAATCGTTCAATATTTGCGTTTAGTGGAGTATGAAAAGTGTTCCAGAGTAGGTACCATATACTACTTATTTTCAAACAGAAAAAGTGGTGTTCGTCGTTATTTTTAGTTTATTGTGTCAAAAAAAAAAAAAAAAAAAAAAAAAAAAAAACTGCTAAAGGGTTAAAATATTGCTGAAAAGCTGCTTAATTTGAAATCTAATTTTGAAACTAAAAGAAGCCTTCTCTCTTCTAGAGTTTTTGGTATAATCATTGACTAGATAGTATTTTTGAAATTTATGCATTAATAAATATGTTACCATGAATGAATTTAATATACACTTACAGTATTACAAATTAACCCAATTATTTGATATAATTCCATATTCTTTCGCTCAAAGGCTCACCACTTTCTTATAAAATAAATATTACATAGGTGGATCGTGGAACTAAGGATTCAGAACTTGCCCTTAATTAATAACATGTTGTCACATAAACACGAATACAGGGTGTTCCAAAAGATTGAAATTGGCTTTAGGATTTACATGGACATAAATCGACAATATAAATTGCAAAAGCGTTCAAAATAAGGTTGGATATACTATCATCACCTTAATGTAATATATACTCCGTCTATTATTGTTTTAAAGAGATACACTTTTTAAAATTTTTTAGGACATTCGTTAGTTTTTTAATTGACCAATTTTGTCTCGGGAGGAGGTATAGAATAAAAATGTAAGATTGTAATTTTTTGAAAATTAATGGCCGTCAATTTCATTAACATAATCTTAATTTAAACTTTGCTAGTTACATTGTCTACATATCTGCCAAATATTGTTCTCATAACATCTTTATATTTTTCATTCATATAAAGTTTAAACATTAAAATGTATTTCAATAATTTTAGGGCAACCTGTATATTCTGTACTGGTTCACAACGTATTGTCAATATAAATGGCTTCAAAAAAATTTCCCCAACTGTAATGGTTATTTAAAACCAATTAGTTTTCATTGCAGAATATTACCCTCTAGTTTTGTATTAATTCAATAAAAAATTCTCAATATTTTATAGAAAATATATTTTAAAAGTACTGAAAGATAAATATTTTCGTGAATTCTTGATGGAGAAATTTTAAATACGAGAAAAATATTATAAGATATATTTTGGCTATTAACACTTTAACGGGCGGTGTCCACAAAAAAGAACACCTAATTTTAATTCCAAAACTGACAAACGGCACCAAGAAAATTTAATTAAAAATTTCTTTTTATTAAGTGTCGGAAGATAAGAAAGTTTTTATTATCTAATGAATTCGTATGTAAATTCTAGTGTCACTCCATTATTTCATCATTTTATAAACTGACTTACTCCGCGCCGGAAATGGTTAAATCAAACAGTCCTACATTAATTTCAAAAAGGTAAACTTTATTAATTTTTAATTCTAATTTTTAAATTGTACACTTGTTAATACACTTGTTAAATTTGTTCAAATTCTTTAAGTATAGATAACAGGATAAAAAAATTCTTCAATAAAATAATACAGAATTTTGACAATATTTTATTAGTGATTTAAACAAAAATAAAACTACAGCATTTTATTTCATAAGTAATCTAATCTCATTATTCAAATTTACAAAATAAATTTACACAAAATGGCAAAGTATTCTATTAAAATATTTAAAGAAAAATAATAAGAAAATAAAAAGATAGAATTTAGATAAATATTCATTGGTTATTTAACTTAAGACATGATCATTATTATTACTTTCAAATTTAATCTAATTTATTTTTCAAAATGCAATAAAGAAAGAAGAAGTGATGGAGAAATTCAAATATTTTCCCCTATTAAAGTATATTGTTCAACATGCTGTAGTATGTATTTACTTATTTAAAACTCATGCCACTAGATGGATGCATCCTTGTTGATTATTGTTGATCACAATCAACATGTTCACAAGGATGAAAATATCGGGAGTATAATTTAATTAAATGAGATGATTTTTCAAACTCTTCATATTGTGTGAGAGATTTAACTATTGTAATTACATTTTAATAAAAATACTCACGAATGTTTCAATTTTTTTTTTCTTTTCCCCGCTGTTTTTTTCTGATAGTCTTATATTTTTACATTCCTCTTAATTTAACAAATTTACATCTGTGAAGCTATTTCCAAGTGTGGCATACTGTGTTTGCAAACTCGTACCCGCCATTTGCGAAAAAACCTTTTGAATATAGTGATATTAAATATAGGGGCATTTTTATGGCATATATGACGACAGCCGAAATCCTCTTTAATGTAACTCGAAATTTTAAATGCGATTGTGTTTAATATTTAGTAAACTTTGTTTAAAATCAATCGAGACAGTAGAAAATTTACGCCGTTAGGTTGTGCTCCCGTATCGATATCATTAGGATAAAAAATATATATGTTTAACTTTCTGTATATTTTATTACCTTTTTTGACTTTAGGGACCATAACTTTCGTTAAAATTGTAAATGATCTTGGAATTTAAATAGATTGTTGAGGTACACACTACTATTTTATGTTTTAAAATATTCGTCGTTAATATATGTGTATATATTTTATTTTATTACGACACGATAAAAAACTTATTACATATACATCTGCTGTTCGTCTAAACGGTTCATATCTTCATCGATGCGATTAAAGTAATAAGAATAGCGGTTTGCAACAAACAATCGTTTCGGCAAAACCAATCTCATTAAAATACGCTAATTGGCATGGAATAATAAACTATTAGTGAAATAAGATAAACAATCTCTTGAAATAAGTTATACTTTTTCCTAAAAATGTATTGCATATTTTTGGCTGAAATTATACACTAACAAGGAAGATTTGTAGCAAAAAATATTAACCTTATTGTATATTATAACATTTTTGTTACACGTACAGTTTTATACCAATCAAAGAAAGCGAATGGAATTTATTACTAAGAGACATGTTGATTCTATGTATTATAATACGTTGACTTACCAATCACAGCTGAAAATTATTCTCAAGAACAATTTTCAAAAACTACTTTCATTTTTAATTAATGTGTGTTGTGTTTTATTTTTTTTAATTGCAACAAAATATATTGGAAAAAGACAACGAAGAAGAGAAATGCTGCTATTATACTTTTCTTTTAAAATTGAACATGCTAAAATCAATATAATAAACATTTAAACCAGAAATTTTAAGCAAGGACATTGTAACATAATTAAAGTTTGTGTTTCCTGAATTAAGCTCTTGTATTACTGCTAAGCTCTGGTCAAGTAAATACAGCTGTTGCATACAGCTGTGTAAAAGGAAAAAATTATCGCAATATATCAATACGAAATACTGTGTTCCAATCGAACACCCGACTGGGTTAACTCTAAAACCCTCAAATATTTTTAGAAACTAAATCTACAGTTGGATGTATTTCCTTTTTTATGCAACTGCCGAACTTTGATACTTTTCGAATTAAACGAGTAGAAGTAGATTGTTCAATCATATTTGACATTTACTAAAACAAAAAATTCTCTATAAAAGTTCTGGTAAATAGTTGTTCTTTTATATGAAAAAATGCCTAACTTAGCAACCGTGACATTACCATAGGTGCCAACCTCTCATTAATATTCCGTAATATGCGGGTTAATTTAAACCAGTTTAACAACGCTTCAAACCAGAAAAATTATTGGATGAATCTTTATTTATTCAATTTCAGGTTTCTACGTGGAATTTATTTCATTTCATTTCTTAAAAAAAAATTCTGGTGCGAAACGTGTTAAACCTGGGTCAAATTAACCCGCATATTACGGAATTTTAATGAGAGGTTTGCACCTATGCAGTACCCTAATAAGCTTACCCGAGTTAAAAAGTAAACGCTGCATTGTAGATCGATAACTGCACCTATATATCGTCGCCACCATGTCAAACTATCGAATATGAAAAAAATGTACTTTTCATTACTCTATAAAATGGGCCGATTGTCAGCACTAAATTTTATTAGAGATCTTTGCCTAGTAAAAATATTAATATTATTTCTGTGCAGAACCGTGTTGCCAGTTTTGTGTTGGTTTTTTTTATCAGAAATTCCGAATTCATACCGGAAATTTTGAGAAAAAAAATTTACTTTAAGCAATCACGAAAAATCTGTCATTAAGTAAGGCAAAAATTTTTGTTTGAAATTTCTGGCATGGATTCGAAATTTCGGAATTAAGAAAAAGAGGCCAAACTGACAACCCAGATGAAGAATAATATTAAAATTCAGTGGTGACAACCCGCCCATTTTTAAAAGTAATGAAATATTCATTTTTTTTCATATTCGATAGTTTGACATGGTAGCGACGATATATCCGTATACGATATTACTTCTGTTTACACAGTCAGCTGTTAGTCAGAAAGAGCAGTTAGGTGCAACAGTGCAAGGTTCAGCTCAGTTTAATTAGAACAAAAAGAAGACAGCAATTTAATGAAAGTTTAAATATTACCACATAGATGATATAAGATTACAATACCAACTGGTTGTTAACTTGTGTAAAAACTAATGTACAGGATGTCCTAAAAGTCCTTGACACATTTTAAAATTCATTAAAAAATTAAGCAATTGGAGTACGAGTGTGCGGTTTTGATGAAAATGCTTCTCATGATCGAAATTTCCTTTAAAAAAGTAAAAACGTTTATTAAAAAAAAATCTCATAGACGGCGTTAATTCTTCAAAGCTACTGAAGAGGTAGAATACCTTTATACATAACAGTGGCGAGAGATACAGAGTGTGTATTCACAGTTCTCGTCCAAACTATGGAAATCCATATTCTAGAACTTAAAAATACTCGACTTCATGTGTTTGATTAGACGAGTGAGACAAGTTAACAAACGATAATAGAAAGTTCAGCAAGTTGCTTGGCGATTCGTTTTTTTTTTTTTTTTCAAAATCGTATCGACTAATTGAACAGGAGCATCCTATATAGAGATCGACCGAAACAGGTTTTAAGACCGAAACCGAAACCGAATTTCGGTGATCTTCCCACTTTCGGCCGAAACCGAAAGTTTCAAAAATTTTAAAAACTGATTAATACATACATAACTGCATATAATTAATTAATTAATTAATAACAAATAATTAATAATTACTTAATAACTAATTACGTTACTAATTAATTTATTAATTATACGTGTAATGAACCACATTTCTAACAAACAAACGTACATATATATGTGTAGGTATGATAATTTGTTCAAACAAAAATTAAACATGAATAATACAACTTTTATATTTTATTATTTTATCAATAATTAATTAACAATATAGTTAAACAATGTAAAACAAATTCAATAATGAATATTTAATTTTTAAATATATTCATATTTTCAGTTCATTAATATTTTGCATTTAAATTGTTTAAGTATAGAGTTAAGTATTGGTTAAGTAAAAGTAATTGTTTAAGTAAAAGTTTAAGTAAAGGGCACAAAAGCTAAAATAATTTATTCAATTTGGCTAAAAAAGGAAAATTAGCATTAAGACAACATTTAAGCCTAGAAATTATTAATTATAAACTTTATTTTCCATTTCAATATTCTCAAAGTGAGACATGTTTAACACTATTTTGTACTAATTTTAAATATACACATATATATATATATAAGGATAAAAATGTAACAGTTGTCAATTTTCTTTTAGGATGTGCACAATAAGATAAAAAAAAAATTTTAATCACTTACAACACCCCCCCCCCCCACCCTCAAAAAAAAAAAAACTTTGCCACTCCCTGCCTCCCTAAGAAAGTATTGAAATGGCACCCCTGTTTGAAAATTTTATCTCCGGTGCCAAGTTGACTCTCTGTGCCTCTATTCAAGACAATTTTTTGTTCATATAAAATAAAACGTAATTAATTTAGCAATAAGACAGAAATAGTTTCCAATTATACGAATTTCATCTAGTAAAAAAATATTTTAAGTATACATACCTCGATATATCTTATGTAATAAATTTCGTAAATCTTCATGTGTTTTAACAACACCTTTCTCCTAAAGCATTCGAAACAATCTGGAGTTTTAAAGTAAAAATTTTCTATTACTGTTAAGTTTTCAGCTTTTAAAGATCACGTGATAAGCGTCTTTTAAGTTTAGTCCTACGTTAGTTTTTGTACTTGCTTTTTAATTTACACTTGCATCATGATCAGTCATAACCGATAATGATAAACAGCGGAGTTCACAGCATTAAACAGTGTTTCATTTAAGTCGATACAACTCATATCAACGGGTAAAGTTGAAAATTTTCGAAAAAAGAACGAGATATTGAAATACAGATAGTTTCGGTCGAGTTTCGGTCAGGCCGAAATTTTGGCAGCAGTTTCGCCGAAAACGAATATTCGGCGAAACTCCGATTTTGCGCCGAAACCGAAACCGAAATTTAGGTCGATCTCTAATCCTATAAATCTTGGCGAGTTTCTTGTTATCGTCAAACTAATGTTTGTTGACGTGTGACACTCATCTAATATAATTCATGAAGGCGAGTATTTTTAAGTTCTGGATTGTGGGTTGCCATAGTTTGGAGAAAAAATTATGCATACACTCAGTACGTCTCGCCACTGTTATCTATAAAACCAGTCTGCCTCTTCCGTACCTCTGCAGAAGATTTGCTATGAAAAAATGTTGAAATGATTTTTTTCATTTTTAAAGAAAATTGTTGATCATAAGCAGCATTTTCGTCCAACCGCTCTCCCGTACGCCAATTGCTTAGTTTTTTATTGAATTTTAAAAATGTCTCAAAGAGTTTTGAGTTAACCTGTATTCTTATTTCCATTATTAAACATGTAGAACAAAATCTAAACCACAATTAAATAGGAAAACAGAAGTTAGTGTTATATTTCCAAAACTTGTAATATTGTCCCATCCACTTTACCAAGGCCTACAGATCCTATGCTCAGTGTCTTTCTTGCCAGATGATTAGATTGAAATTCAATTTACAGCCAACATAAAGAAATTACAAAACATCTAAACTTAAAAATAAATTATAGAATTTGAAGCGAACGATAATAAAACCTACATATATACGTGAAACAAAAGTAGACAAGATATATTTTTATAATATCTGTCAGGCAATACCTAAGCTAACTATATAAAAATGCCTTTAATTCTAATAAAAATATTCACACAATAATGGAAATATGTTTTTGGAGTAACTTAGTGTATTCCTATCAATGGGTGAGAAAACGAGCTCTGCCCACTGAATTTTCATAGAATGTAAATTTTGCAAAGAATTTTTTTAATTTAATTTTTCATAGAATCTAAACTCATAAATAGGCCTTACAGTTAGTATAAATTATTCATTGTAACAGTCGAATATTTGATATAAGCAAGAAAATTTTACATTATTTATCAAGACATACTCAGTAGAAATTATTGCAAATTAAAAGTAATATATCTAAATTAAAATTCCAATTAAAGCATAAATATCCATATTCAATCAAGCGAAATAAAAATATATAATTGTTATTAAATAATTGTACCAATTGTAATAAATACACCAAAAATAAATGTTCAATAACTAATGAAATAAAGTCATCTTTCGTGTTACCAGAAAAACTAAATCGCATTCAATACCTTCCCTTAAAATTATGATAGAGTGACGATTTAGGTAAAATATAATACATTAAATTAAAAAGACCAACAAAATATAAGATTTTTAACTAAAATTTCATATATGCCACATAAAAGTATATATTCCAACTGATTAAAAAATTGTATCCATGACCTCGATTTAAGGTGTGAATGCTCTAACAACTCTAAAAACAAATCTATCATGGACAAATCCGGTGGACACATTTCACTAAGACAACCTTTTATCAGAGGGTTATCTGATAGATCATGTTATCTGAAAGAGCTCGACCAAATGAATCATAGATGAAGGAGCTCCAATAAACGTTGAATATGAAATTACACTTTATTATTTTAATACAGTCATTGTGATTTGTAAACAAATCGCATAAGTTGTAATTTTTCAAAAAAGTGACAAAGTGCTTAGATAGTGATTTGAACGCAGATCCAAGGACTCAGCATAAGCAAAGATTCTAAGACCGTGCGATATTGCAAAAACATGACCGATACGCAAATAAAGGATTTCGTGAACGATGTTAACTAGCTTTAACAAAAGCAATGCATATTTCAAAGGGAGGGGGCGATGTGGTTAATTCACAGAAAATGTTCAAAATTAATTCCTTCCTCCATAATGCACGCTTCCTAACATCATCTCATGAATTAATGGACCCGTTCAAACTGATATGTTTTGCCACGGACACGTGCTTCCACAATTCTGGCGACAAGATCCATGTTAAGGTTTTTCTCGTATACTACTGACATCCAGTAACCAACCCCACAAGAAGATACACAGGAGATGAGGTCAGAGGATAGCAGTAGTCATGCAGGTCTGATGTGAAATATTTTTGTGATACTTTATGGAATAACTTTCTGTTTCTTTTTCCTAATAACTTGTAAAGATCTATCTATGTTAACATATTACTGAAAGTCTGTTTAATTTGAAATTTGATTCTGAGACTAAAAGAAGCCCTCCTTTTTTCAAATGTTTTTGGTACAATAATTGATTACATGAATTTTCAGATTTATTCATTAATAAATATGTTACAATGTATGCATTTAATATACACTTACACTTTAACAAATATGCCCAAATATATAATTTAATTACATATGCTTTTTGACAAAAGGATCACCACCTTTTTATGAATGAAAAGTTACATAGGTAGATCGTGGAACTAAGATTGCAGAACGTACCCTTAATTAATGACATTTAGTCGCATATACACGGCTACGGGATATCCCTAAATATTGAAGCATGCTTTTGGTTTTACATGGACATAAATTGCAAAAGCAATCAAAATAATGTATTGTTATTTTAATCGAATACTCCTTCTATTAATTGTTTGAAAAGGTACACTTTTTTAATTTTGTAGGACCTTCGTTATTTTTCTAATTGACCAATCTTGTCTAGGGGGGAGAAGGAGTATGAAAAATTAAAAAGTGACGCTTTTTAAAAATAATAGCAGGTCCATTTTATTAACAGCTCTTTTAACCCTACCTTAATGTGACTACTTTTCCTAGTTATATTGCGTACTTATCTCCAACATTATAAATTCAGGCATGTTTAAATCTTTTTGAAACACTCTGTATATTCCTGTCTGGTTCACAATGTGTTTGGCAATATAAATTGCTTCGACTTTTTTTCTCAGCTCCAATGATTATTTAAAACTTATTCGTTAACATTCTGCAATATTACCAAGCCGTTTTGTATTAATGCAATAGGTTTTTTTTTTTTAAATAATTTATGGAAAATATATTTCCAAAGTACTGAAATATAAATATATTCGTTAATTCTTGCTGGACAAAATTTAATATACGTGTAAAATTTTAAGAGAAATTTTTTGGCTATTAAACTTTTCAAAATTCTTTAAATTTAGATAACCGGATATTAAAAATGTTTAATAAAACAACATAGAATTTTATCAACAATATATCTGTGATTTAAATAAAAACTATACTAGATCATTTTTTCATAAATAATTTAATTTTGTCATTCAAATTTATAAAATAAAATTTAAACAAAATTGCAACTTATTCTTTACAAATATTAAAAAGAGTTATAAATTTTTCTTCTCAATTATTTAAACACATTAAATATATGCAAACTTTAAGAAGGGTATCGTGGTTATTAAATTTGTTAAAAAATAATTAAAATACGGATAACTACATATTAAACTTTTTAAATAAAACAAAGTAACAAATATTTTTTCGGAATTGTTTACGGACACACATTAAATAGATGTAAATTTTTGGGGAGTTTTACTGTGGTTATTAAATTTAAACAAATTAAAATACGGATAAAAATATATTAAGTTTTTTCAATAAATAAGATAGAATTTTAATAAACATTCATTGGTTATTTTACTAAAAACACCATTACTGTTATTGGTCTCATATGCAATCTAATTTTGTTTTCTAAATTGAATAAAAAAAGAGGCAGTGAAGGAGAAATTCATATAATTTTTTCTATTGGAGTATTATGGTTCTACATTGTGTAGAATGTATTTACTTATTTAAAACTCATGTCATTAGATGGATACAAGCTTGCTGAGTGATGTTGATTGCATTCAACTTGTTCACAAGGATAAAAAAAATAGTGTGTAATTTAATTATGGATATACAATTTCGAACTCTTCATACCCTGTTCGAAATTTAGCTATTAGAATTATTTTAATACAAATTATTCTCGATCCTTTCAAATGTTCACTATCAATATTGCTTTAATTGCATTAGTTCTGAACTTTTATTTCTGAACTTTATTGATACATCTACGCATATAGAAAATGATAAATCACATTGAGCAGAAAAATTGCATTCATTCGGGAATAAAACTGTTCTATACTTTGAGTGAATACATTTTTTAATTTTAAAAAAGCTATTATTTAAAACGCATGTCTATAGATTCCTTAACTCCGTCTGGATGAGTGGGACGTACGTATTTAATATAGGATGGTGCGTATGTTTTTTTCCTACCAGTATACTTTAGTCTTGAATTTTCTCTTGTCGCGTCTTAGTACAACAAAATACTCTTGTAAAAATAAAGCAAAAAATTCTACACCTGATTACTGTTATTAAATATTTAAATGCCCATTGCCTCCTGAATACACAAGGCCTACGCGTTGACACAAAAATTGCGTCTTTTGTAGGCGAAATGTTTTAAGCATTTGTACGGTTCCTCGAATTTCAACACCAATAATTTTTAAAAAGTTTATTAGCTTATTTTTCTGAGACCAAATAAGTCACAGAAAATTTTTAGAAATTACTGGTGTGTAAATTCAGGGCATTGTACAAACGCTTATAATAATCTGCCTACGACAGCAGCCATATTTGTGTCAGCACTCAGGCCTAGTTTTCAAAAGCGGTGAAATGGCGTCCGCCCAGAAAAGGTTAAAAGCAAATCCTTTGTGATATGTGTTGATCGCGTTATACTTATAAAAATGATTGAGAATGTAATCCCATTACGAAGAAGTCAAAAGTTCAGTATTTCTCACGTTTTTTATTTAAAACAAGAAGGAAAAATCATGAGACAAGCACGGATGAAACACTTTCCAACACATTCAGAATGCTGTAAGAAAACTTCACAATTTAATAGGACGAAAGATGATGTCTAAATAAACACTTTGGAAAACGCGTAACATTTTTGAAAATCCAATTGCAGCAATTATTGTCGATAGTCGGAAATATATTTGAATTATTTTGTGCAACCCTGTATATGATCTTTATTTTCCATACATAATACATGGTTTGCTAAAATTTAGTTCAGTTAAAAATCGCAAAGCACAGTAAAAAAATCCCCTTTTTCAATTTCCGTCAGCAATCCGAAATGTATTCTTGATCTTTTATGCAGCGCTGTATATTATCTATAACATTTTAACCCACAAAATAATATGCAAGAAAAAACAGTTAAATTTGAAAACGCGTACCACAACTGTAAACTCACCAGTCATTGCTATTTATAGACAGTACTCCAATCGAATTATTTTGTGTGTTCCTATAAATAAACGATAAATACTAAGCTACCATATTCTATAGCAGGGGTGCAAAAATCTAGGCGCCAATGGGCTGATTCCCACCCCCAAATTTTATTAGTATTCTTCATCAAATTTTATTAGTATAATTCGTCTAAATTTTATCAGTATTCTTATTAGACGAAAAATACTAAACATTTAGTGGTGGGAATCGGCCTGTTGGCGCCTAGATTTTTGCACCCCTGTTCTATAGTAAGTATCTTGTAGTGCACCTGAATGATGTATATAAATTTCATTACGTTTGAAATAGTGTAAAATCATTAAAAGACACCGCAAAAGGTTTTTCCTCATAAATATAATGTAACCGAATATTTTGAGTGTCCCTGTAAACGAATTATAAATGATATACACTTCATTTTCAATACCGAACATGCCATAGTAAACATAAATATCAAATATCGAATGCATGATAATCTGAGTATATTTACGCGAATTAGAACAATGGCAGACGGCAGACAGAGGAACCTAATTCATAAACACGTTTTAACTATGTTAAACAGCGTTTCAATTACATTTTTAAAGCTATTTCCATGTGTGTCTAGCGCTAGCCATTTTTGCGAAATCACGACTGCAGTCAGCAAAATAATATATTGAACATACTGATATTAAATATTTGGTCACATTGTATGGTGCATTTGACAAACGCTGAAGATTTTTTTAATGTAACGTTCGTTCTAACTCCAAATTTAAAATGCGCCTGTTACTTTTGTTCAGTAATGTCTATTTAAATCAGAATCAATAGAGACCGTACAAACTTTACGCCTTATACAGAAATTACAGTATTGAAAATTATTCTGTGATATATTAGAACTTTTCCGAGTTAGACAGATTTCCGACTTACATAGAGTCCGCTTTAGACAGAGTTTTCTGTATTACAGACGCAGTAGAATATGTTATGTGTTAATAAAATAAAATCTGTTTTCTGGTAGATTTACGTGTACCTGCCCCTTAATACGGCATGTTTAAACATCTTTATGTAAACAACGAAACACATATTTTATGTAAAAGTGCTGCGCATTTGAAAATATATAGGTTTTAATTTTCAAATAGTTTTTATTTTGTAATATTGCTAGCTGTTAATGACAATAAGAGATAATAAATTAAATTTTGACAATAAAAGATAATCTGAATTATTTTTGCATTTGTATTACCACTAAAACAATTAAGGAAGAATCATAAGGATATAATTAACACAAAATTATAATAATTCTACAATAATTTGCAATTATTAAGAACTTTGATTTGAACAGAAATTGTTATACAGACAGTGATTACTATGGCTTGAAATAAAATTAATTTTGTTTTGAAATACCATCTCGCATTTTTGTTAAAGAAATTTTTAGTGCTGATAAAAATAAATAGAACATGTTAAAATTCTTTAGATATTTTTATTCAGTATCCTAACGTAAAATTATGGTTAATGCATTATGTTTTAAAAATTTAACAATGATGCCGTTTTTAGCATCGGATGATTAGACTTAACCTGCAGGGATTTTATGATGTCGTCCTCGGGTGGTAAAAGGAACAGACATTTTAGCGACGTCTATCATAATTGTTCAAGAAAGCGTTGGATGAGGTGAACTTAATAATTGAAAAAATTGTGAGATATATATCTTTATACTAATTGATTTGGCTAAGAGTCAAACCAAAAAAAAAAAAAATACAGAGATTAATAACAATAGAGAGATTCTCCTAAATTTTAGCCACGATTCTCACAACTAGAGAAAAATGATACTTACTCGAAAATCTTTTGAAAAAAGTTTTCTCTAAACATGAAATTTTTCTTCCAATAAAATTTTTAAAACTTAACTCGGCCATAGCGGTCGTTTTGACTAGTACCAATTAAATACGTTTTGATTACAGTCAGAAAATATCTAATAATAAATTAACATAAATGAATTCCACACTGTATAAGTCAAATAGATTTAAATAAAAATTCCGGTGTCAGATATTTTTATGAAACTTGGAATAAAACTTCCGGCCGTTCTAGTGTGAAATGCGGTGGCATCTCAATACTAGAACACAACTGAACAAAAAACTGTTCGAGAATTGTATCAAGTTTTCTTAGAATTATGAAAATAAGATGAACTGGTTTCCAACTCAGAAATTACCGCATATATTTACTTTTTTCATAGAATGCACTGTACAGAACAGTATAACTTTGCAACGCAAGAACTTGAGATATATATCATTATACTCAGAGATTTGGCTTAGAGTCAAACCAAAGTAAAATACACATAACAAGTAATAAAAAAAATTAAAGTTAATTCCTACTTAGGTCAACAAAGAAAAAATTTATTTTAGTTACTTTTTATAAAATTAAATTAAATTAATGAATTAATGTTTGAAAAAACTGTATTAACATCAAGTGTCATCCACTACAAGTTTTAAAATGTGTATTTAAACTTGAGTGGATGAATAAAAAGTATTTTATTAACGATTGAAATTTGAACAAGATATATAAATATATAAGAATGTGAACTAATAGTAGGATTGAATAAAAGCAGAAGAGAAATCGGCTTAAATTTTAGCTTCGTTTTTCACAGCTAGAGAAGATGAGTACTCATATGGAAATCCCTTAAAAATATATTAAAAAAATTGTCTAAATGGGAAATTTTTCTTCTTCTAATAAGTTCTGTATACTTAACACTTGAACGCCAAACCACGACACCGGTTTATTTGACCTGTACCAAATAATTATATTTCGAATCAATTTCATTAGGATAAAAATGTTCTATTTTTGTCTTCCTGGATGTTTTCTTGTCTTTTTTTTTTTTTACTTTATGTGCTCTCACTGTGGTAACAATTGGAAATTGGCACGAAATTTGAATGTGTTGTTAAGGTACACAGTATTATAATTTTGAACACAGATATTTAACTTGATCTAAAGCAGGGGTTCCCAAACTTTTACACCAACGTACCACTAAATCGAAGTTCATACTTTCGTGTACCACCAGGTAACAAACGTAAAGCTAATATAGCAAAACCTGTAAATAGGAACCTGTCTAAAACGAAATATGTATCCGGTCTTTTGTGTTTCTGTCTTAGCATGTTTTATTACATTTAAAAAGCAATGATTACATTACTAAATTGATAACTGATACTTAGACTGATTGCTTTATAATAATATTCAAGTAAAAAGTACTATCATTACATTTTAATAATGCATACAATATGAAAATACAGTGTTTTGGTATAGGAAAAAAGCTACAATACTTAATGACAGATTGGCGCACAATGATTCATATACTACTGCTATAGTAAACTGATTTCACTAATTTACTTCTATCGCTAATTAAAAGGGTGGGCTTGCTTTATCAAGCATAGCTTCCTCATGTCTGGCTCAATCATAGGTAGTTTTAGGCATAAGTCAGATTCGATTAAAGAAAAACTTACTCTGTTAAAAACTGACTTCATTGAAATAGAAAGAAACTATACACATTTTGTACAAGAGAAGAAAAATATTTCTATCTACAAAATGAATTAATTTATTATTTATGTTTGAAATAAAACTTTTATTTCAACACCGCCTAGAAGCTCTTCTAGTACAAATAGAACAATGGGTTATAAATTACACTTGAAATTTTATTTTGTTTTAACTCTTCCTATTCACACTAGCTCCTCCTATTTCCAACCATCCAGACTTTACTTTTAGATAATTCCATTTATAAACTGTTCTTCCGCTAATTAAAAATAATTCATTCATTAATTTTAAAATTAGGTCTTTATTTAAAAAATATTTTTTATCCCTACAAGTCTAATAATTAAGTTTTTAATTCTGGAAAACTGATTGTCTCATAAACGATGTGTGCGAATTTAAACAAGCCTGCTATAATAAACATTTCTCCAAACAACAACAAAAAATTGAAAATGCGTTTACAGATCCTAAATCACATTCAACATTTTTTTTAAATGTCCAAGTTAATAAAGACAAGCCGTTTCTGATTCCATAATAATATGCTGCATTCTGTATTTTATTCCACGTACCAGTTTCGGTCATCTGCGTACCAGTAGCCAGAGCTTCGCGTACCATAGTTTGAGAACCTCTGATCTAAAGCAAATTTTATGTAATATTTTGCGAAATGTTCTATTGTTCTAGTTAGAGTTTATTATGATTGTTAATAACACTGAGAAAGAGATATAGGAAAGGAAAATTATCCTTTATTGATTGATCTTGTCTAATGCATGCTTTCTACTTTTGTACATATGTTCACAGGCCTATTAATCCCTTTTGATAATCCACTTTATGTTTCTTTATTGGTTTGGTAAAGTATATGATTGTGAATTAAACCAAATATATACACCTTAAAAGATATTTAATAAATGTTTAATTATTCTACACATTTTATGGATACAATTTTAGGATAAAATTATTATTAGGAGATGCGGAAAACTATTCCATGAGTTATCGCTTTAAGAGCATTTTACACAGATTGAAGAGAAAAAGTAGAGAGCCATTTTGTTCATAAGTACTGCACGTCCGTCGAAAAATCCATTGAGCCACAATGGAAATAATACTTAGACTGGGAAAAATACCTTTTTGTAATAGCGAGGAAATATTTATCTTGATTGCTGACGCTTTATTACTTGGAACTTACGTATGTAATTACTTATCAGAATTTATTTATGATTCTGATAAGGAAATTACGCCGTTAGTGTAATAATGAAAAAAAAATCTATGGAAAGAGCATTGTTAAACGTGTTTTTTGTCGCATAACTCATTTACCCTCGTCTCCCCATTATCAAGATAAAAAGTCTTAAAATTTGTTAATTTATTGTTATTAGGATGTAAGGAGTTGTCAATACGTTTTCAACGTAAAACATCATCAAACTCCAGTCGCTTGTCCATTTCTAGTTTAATGATAATATTGCCGGAATATTCTGACTTGATTCGGTATGCTTGGTACAAGTCTGGGTTAGTGCAAACTGGGCCACTTCCATTTAAAACGCCATTGCAATTTTGTTTTTCGCAGGAGGTGGACCATTGTAATCATTGCATTAGAATTAAGCTCATGAAATGTTCTTGGTGCCACTATTTTCTATGCTTCAATCATTTTAAGGTTCAGTACCATATTTGTCAGTAGCATTTTTCGCCGGTCTTCTTTCATTTTTATCTTACTATATCTAAATATGATTTGTAATTTAAATTAACCTCGCCTTTTCCCCTAAATTAAACAAATAAATTAGCAAACTTTAAGACTTTATATATCTTGTTATCGAGGAGACGAGGGCAAATGATTTATGTATTAAAAGACACATTTCACTATGCTCTTTCAATTGCTGATTACTCAAAATATATTTAATAAATGTTTAATTACTCTACACATTTTATGGACACAATTTTAGGATAAACTATATCTCTTTCTATACTCTTACTATATCTAAATATGATTTGTAATTTATATTAACCTCGCCTTTTCCCCTAAATTAAACAAATAAATTAGCAAACTTTAAGACTTTATATATCTTGTTATCGAGGAGACGAGGGCAAATGATTTATGTATTAAAAGACACATTTCACTATGCTCTTTCAATTGCGGATTACTTAGACTTAAAATATATTTAATAAATGTTTAATTATTCTACACATTTTATGGATACAATTTTAGGATAAACTATATCTCTTTCTATACTCTTACTATATCTAAATATGATTTGTAATTTATATTAACCTCGTCTTTTCCCCTAAATTAAACAAATAAATTAGCAAACTTTAAGACTTTATATATCTTGTTATCGAGGAGACGAGGGCAAATGATTTATGTATTAAAAGACACATTTCACTATGCTCTTTCAATTGCTGATTACTTAGACTTAAAATATATTTAATAAATGTTTAATTATTCTATACATTTTATGGATACAATTTTAGGATAAACTATATCTCTTTCCATACTCTTACTATATCTAAATATGATTTGTAATTTATATTAACCTCGCCTTTTCCCCTAAATTAAACAAATAAATTAGCAAACTTTAAGACTTTATATATCTTGTTATCGAGGAGACGAGGGCAAAAAAAGACACATTTCACTATGCTCTTTCAATTGCTGATTACTTAGACTTTTTTCATTATTATTACTGTATGGCGTGGTTTCCTGGTGAGAATATTTATTTCCAACACTGCTTGACACTGCCCCCACTGCTTGATCTCTGAAGCAGGAATAGTCACTACATTTAAATAACTACGGTGGTTGATGAAATCAGGTATGGGTAGAGGTTTGGCCAGTACATCTGCGGTCCTGTCCTTGCTGGGACAATATTCTAAATCAATAGTACCTCTTTCCTTGAGATGCTTGATACTACAGTACTTAATGTCTATATGTCTTGCTTTGGAATGATGGTTATGACAAGTGCACAGTATTATTTTATATTACATTAACTTCAGTACTATTTTATATAATATTCGTCTTATTGTATATAGTTTTATTTTTTTACAAAGACACGTCGAAAATTTTTATACATGTCTGCTATGCATAAAAATGATCTATATCGACAATAATGGGATTTACGAGGTGAATGCATTGATTGAGCAGTTTTTCATGGTGGAACAGCTTTCGCACCACAAATTTTAATTTTATCAAAAATTGCCTTATCAAATTTCAGAAATCCTTTGCTTAAAAAAGGCGCACGAATACTACTTAAATTTAGTGGTGACATTTGGCTCGCGTATGTGCAGTTGTTCCATCACTGTGAATATAGATAACAAAAATGGTTGTCACAAAACTATCTTTCATGCGAAATCACTCTCTTTCATATGCGCTAATTGGCGTATAATAATCAGGTATGTGTGCAATAAGATAAGCTGGGATACCTTGAAATTGGTTGAAGTATTTTTTCATAAAAGTTATTTGTGTATTTTTAGGTGAAGAAGTAAACTACAATTAAAGTTACAAGGTAAAAAAAAAAGTTTACTGTTTATTATGTCATTTTTTTTCAAGAAATGAGTTGCAAGAATTTCTGCAAGAGTTGTTTTTCTCCCTGCATATGATAAAATAGAGTTTAATACAAATCTAAATAAAGGAAATGAAACTTATTAATATAAGAAATATTAATTATATGCATTATAAAACATTGTTTTACCAGTCATAGCTTAAAATTATTCCCAATAACAATTTTCAAAAATAACTTTGATTTTCAATTAATGTTTGATTGTGTTTAACAGCTACACAATACATCTTGCAGATAAACAATAAAGAATAGTAATGATGCAATTAAGATTTTACCGTAGAAATATTATCATATTTAAACTAATATAATATTTTGTTCCAGAAATTTTATCAAAGAACATTGTAACGTACTACAGTACTATTTTATATAACATTCGTCTTATTGTATATAGTTTTATTTTTTTACAAAGACATGCCGAAAATTTTTACACATTTACATCTGCTATGCATAAAAATGAGCTATATCTTCATGAAAGGGATTTACGAGGTGAATGGGAAAGGTACATGCATTGATTGAACAACACTTATTGGTTGAAAATAACTAATCTTGAAAATAACCAATAAAGAAGAGTAATGTTGCAATTAAGATTCTTTTTTTAAATATTAACATACTTAAATTAATATAATATCTTTGTACCAGAAATTTTATTAAGGAATATTGTAGCATAATTAAATTTTCTCAGCTGATATTTGGTGTTTGCCATCATGCAGAATTTAGTCACGTAAATGCAGCTGTTGTATACAGCTGTGTATAAACCGAAATGACTATTGCTCGTATAAGTAGGTAATCTGTCGGCCACCGAATTAAACCTCTCAAAGGCAAAGAACTAATGTTGTTGAAATGATTGAATGATACCAGGGTTTACAAACAAATTTATTTGGAAATAAGTAAACACTTTTCTTCACGTACATTATTAAAGCAAAATTGTATGTCAAAATTCTGATGCGAATGTGACATTTGAGGATTAAAATTGTGTGGGATATATTACGACCCACAGCCCTTCAAGGGGTTAACCCCCTAAGACCCATATATTCTTAAAAACTATGTCTTTATGCCCGTATACGATAGGCGTTTGGTTTACACAGTCAGATATAAGTCAAAAACAGCAATTAGGTGCAGTAGTACAAAGTTATGTTTATTTTACCTAAAGAAAAAAGAAGACAGTAGATTAATTAAAGGGTCAGTAATAGCGCGTGGTCCACGGCAGGGATTATTGCTCTTCTCTCTCCGATATAACAATATGGACCTAGTTTTGTCATTCCCATCTTAAATCATTGAGGAGGAAAACTCATGACTAAATGTATTTTCAAGGCCACTATTGGCGACTTATTTTACTTGTACAATTTTTTCCAAACAAACGTTTTTGTCGTACAGTTCTAGAAGAACTTCAAGAAAAATCTACCACGAAGAATATACTTTTGAAATAGTAGAAATAGTACGAATTGAATAATATGAATCGTCGCCAATGTTTGTTTTATGTTCTCTTCGATATTTAAGTCTGTTGCCAAATGTGTCACCGATTTTACCTTACATATTGTAAATAAATTACATTTCTTACCTACGTCACAATATATTTTTTAGAAAACCTGGCACATGCTTGTGAACAGCAATGATTATCGTTCTTCTTTTACTGATTTAAGAGCCTGAAATTACTTTCGCGATAGGGGACGCCTCAAATCATGGTGGAGGGAAGCTCGGGAATAAAAGGATAATTCAGGGCTACCACTGGCGATTTATTCTACTCGTACTATTTTTTTAAAACAAAAGTTTTTAGGGCTGGAAGTGTTAAAAAATTGCTGTACCTTTGCTACCACTATTTCAAAACAAAAATCTTCATGGTATAATCCTTTAAGATATACAATACAAATGTACAATAAAGTTTACCCTTTTGAAATATTGGTAGCAAAGTGGAAAATTTTTAGGAAAGCTGTAAATCCTTGGTGCGGACTAAAATAATAATAAAAAAAAACAGGTTTTCTTACGTGAATGTTTTCACAAGTGGCAGAGTGATAGTTTTTATACTTTGGTATGTTAGTACTTTAAGCTGAAGTATGATAGCCTAAATGATGCAGAATATTGATTGTTTCAAATATTTTACACTTAATTAAGTTAGAATGTTTAGAGAGCATTAAACAAAGTCGTAGAGCTTTAAGAATATTTAAAAGAAGCAATGCTCATTGTTCATAACTGCATGGTGTCCAAAAATGACTGAATATTTTATTTTATTCAATAACAGGTAAGCGGTGACAGTTATTAAAGTTATTTTTGCTGCAATAATGCTGCTTAATGTGTGACGTCGGAAATATCTTAAAATGCTTTCTTTGTTTATTTCAGACATACACTGTAAACAATTGCTGTATTAATATTACTGCAGCAGAGATTCCAGGTAAAGACCCATAACAAAAAAAAAAAAAAAAAAAAAAAAAAACAGGTTTTTAGATAAATGCCCTTTTTCTTTAGATAAATGGGTTTCAGAAATTTTCTCCTTGCAAAAATTTTTCATTGCAATGACATAATTCCTAGCATTTGAAATAATGGAATTAACTTTTTGGCTTCCGCTAACTCTTTCCTAGTGGACATGTATTGGAAAGCATTTGGTTTCTGTTCAAACAATTACACTCGTTTGATTATTAAAAAGACAGATAATTAATGATCTTTGAAAAATCATTTTGCAATCCAGTTATGGATTTACCGAAGAACTACATGTTTGTGTGATTTCCTTTTGTGGAAAAAAATGAAATATTCAGGGTTCGTACGGATCAGGTAATTTTCCAGGACTGTTATCAATATTTTTCTTATAGAAAAAGAAATCTAGGTTAAATTCACGAAACTTCACCTTTTTTTAAGTAGAAGTTTTCTATAAGAAAATACTGGTACCGAAGAATTTCCTGGTCGCAAAATTCCAGGAGCCGTACGAGCCCTGAGTATTCGTTTTGCGGGATTATTAATCGAATAGGGATATACATTTGGTTTTAACCCCTTGAAGGGCACCGGTATATTATATATACCACTTAATTTTAATCCCAAAATGCCACAATGACACCAGAATTTTATAATCAAATTTTAAATTTATCAGGTACATGAGGAAAAGCTTTGACTTATTTTAAAATAAATTCTTTCGTGAATCCTGGTGTCAATCAATCATTTCAATATTTTAGCTACAAGAGTACTTTGCCTCTGAAGGGGTTAACCCCTTGGGGACGAGCGACACGTATACGTGGCGCATAAGATGCTCAGGATCCTCGATTATTCCCACAAGTTATTTTTTATTGTAAGCTTTGCCTTATTTAATGACAACATTTCTGTGATTCAATCAGGAGAAATTTTCTGTTTTGAAAAACCGGTGGTAAAAGATTAAAAATTCTGTAAAGGACACTCGTCGCGAAGGGGTTAAAGGAACACTTAGGGGTTAAAGAAGCGTTTTCGCTCGCACTGAGTATGACAAAAGCCGTGGTATGAGTTGACTGGGAGTCGGAGATGCGGCGCGCGAGAGAAGGCTGGATGAAGTCGTTGATATTTCTGAATAGGATTTAAAGCATTCGCGTCAAATAATTATTATAAAGATATATGGGAGTGTCGTCAAATAGGATATGCCAGCTAATGGATATGCCAGAAGGTGATTTTTTGGTCAAAGTAGCAGTAGTTTATTTTATTTACAGCTTGTTCAGTTTTATTAAGGAAACATGCAGTAGTCTATTTTTTTTTTTTTTCAGATTTTATCCTTTGCGCCAAATTTGAATTTGAATTTTTGCAAGAATTTTATCGCAAATAATTATCACATTTCTTTAAATATGAGTGAAAAAAAAAGCCAGGATTAGTATTTTTTTAAAATATTGTATAGTAAAAAATTAAGAGAAAAAATGTTTCCTGTGATTTTTGTAGACAATATTTAAATTTCAGATAATATAGGTATTTATTTAAAAAAAGAAAGCATATTAAAAGATGCCATCCAATAATCTATTGAGCGTCGCTAGCACCTTAAAACAAAAAATGCCAAGAAAATAATATTTTTAATGTTAATCATATATATTATTTCTCCTGTCAACATCCCTTTTTTCTGAAAATACGAAACGCAGAACGACAAATGAGATAGCATATGAAAGGATTTCGAAAACGCTTCTGACATAGCACACGTAAAATTTCGTTAAAACATGTTTTCGATTAAAAATTGCTGATAATTAAAAATTAAATCGGCATTGTTTTCCTAAATGAAATGAAAGGTTTTCCTCAAAACATTGTAACCAAAAAAATAAAATACCACATTATATGATGCTCAGCAATTATTATAAAAAATACCGCACGGGTTTATTTTATATTTATGATTAAAAAACGAAATTTAAATTGAAATGTTTGGATTTATATTTCTATGTCCCATGTTTTTCCCGAAGCGGATAACGTCATCCTCTAATGCAGTTAAAATACGATTGTTATTTTTTTTTCTCGCGCGTGCCTTTAGCAATCTTGTATCAGTTTTTACTGTAACTTTGATGGAATAAATTAGATGATATTCTGGATTGACTAACAACTAAATGTTGTTTACAGATATTTTTATCTTTGATTTTTCTTTAGAAGTTTAAACCTGCATCTAATAACTATTACATATTGATAAAAAATGGTACTTCTCTTTTATCCCGTCGACCACTTTTCATAACAAAATACTATCGCCAAATAAACGGGAGAACGTTGCCATTGGAATATCAAAATAAATAAATAAAATATAGGAATTTAAGGACACAATTGTTATTTTAATTAATTAAATAACTAATAAACCAGTAAAACATAATGAAAAAGACACGCAAATGTCGAATTAAAAACCACTTGATTTAACAAACACGTATAATGCTTCTGACATCAAGTAAATGGGACTGCATTTTTGGCGTTTAATCTTACAATTTGGCGATAGTTTTTTGTCATGAAAAGTGGTCGACAGCATAATAGAGAAGTACCTAAAAAATATTAGATTTCAGTGCGAAATCCTCGCATGGGCCCTCTGGTTCATTTTTATTGCAGTAAAATAATCGATACTTTTATGTTAGCTGTATAACTGTCCAAATCTTATTTCAATTGGTATCATTTGAATTGCAAGCAACTAACGATCCAATGAACAACGATTTGAACATGTAACGATACATTTTGACAAATTCTAAATGCTATTAAAATATTTTGGAATCGTATATAACGCAAGTTTCTATTTTCGTGTATGTAAAATTATATACGATGGCTTTCTTTATGAAATAAAATGCTTCTAGTTTATATTATATCTTAATTTAACATTTTTGGTATGGACCAGACCTGCCAAGTGTCCGGCTTTTTGGATACCAGCATTTGAGTACAGAAAATGTTGTTTTATTTAATTGCAGCATTCTGTGATTTTGAAAGAACAACATTTTTTCTATAAACAATTACTGGTGTGCAAAAAGTCGGAGACTTGGCAACTCCGGTATGGACTAAGCTTAATCATTAATGGCCCCAATTACGTGAGTTTTTAGTTACCAAACATACGTAGTATAAGGGTAAGTCTTGTAATCGTTTTAAAAATAGAAAAAACATTTTTGACGGATTTACACGTTTCAGACACTGCAGATTAAGAGAAACATATTAAAAAAAATAAATTGCCGTCCGTCTGTCTGTGTGTCTGTAAACGCTGTATCTCCCGAACAAATTGAGATAGAGACTTGAAATTTGGTATGTATTTAGTATGTGATAATGATAAGAAGCCTATTGAATTTCAGTAGCCTCGATTATCCGGAACTATTTTTTTCGGACTGTCGAAATATTTGTTCTGATAAAAGGTATATAAAAATTTTCGAAATTGTTTATTTTAAGGTGCGAATATAAAAGACAATAAAAAAAACACAAATTTTTCATAAAGAATTATGTCGTTTGGATACTTAGTCACCGAGATATTTGTAATCATATTTTCCACACGCTTCGATTTTTCATGACACTGTATTTCATTCAAATTTCAATTAAAAGATATATTTTAATTGGAAATCAGACGCTTAACCGACGCAGTAAACTCTTTGTTAATATGATTATCATTTTTGGAGTTATAAGGATGTTTTTTTTACGCAATTCAGTAATAGAACGTTTAAAGTTTATGATGTCAGATTTTATTTGAATTGCAATTCACTTTATAAATAGTTTACACATGTTTTATTTTCATATTTTACATTATGCATATCCATGATGCGTAAGTATTACGGTGGCCCCCAACGACTAGTTTTATTTGTTTTGATATGTTCGCTTTTTTACGTGTTTTATCATGATTATAGTTTAGCTATTTTTAAGTAAGTATTTTAAGGTATTATTATGTTGCGATTTTAAATTGGCTATTTGACATTAGCTAATGTTAAAAGTTTGCCGATGAAAAACGGCTAACATAAAAGTACCAAATATTCCTATCATATTTCATTTTCTTACAAATCATGCTTTTAAAAATGTGTTTTATTTTTATACCAGGGTGTCCCTTCTTACCGTTGACCAATAGCCAATAGTTCAGTGGTATAGGTTCGATCCCAAAAATGTTTTCAATATTGTTCTTTATCATATAAAAATCAAATTACGTTAAAATATTTACTATTTAAATTGTTACAAAATTAAGAATTTATACTATGTCTGGGTTGTATAACTTTTATTTTAAAAAGGTTGCTCCATGTTTTACCTAATATTACTGTAAATATTCTTCTACGACCAAAATTTACTATTATATATAGCATTTTATGAATTATCGGCTTTCCGCGTTACTAAAAATGGCAAAACGTGTTTTTAGTGCCAGAAAACTCTGAAAATTCCTGAAATTCAAAGTATATAGGTAACTATAACTAGGTAAATTTACTCTTGCAACAATTGAATTTTTACCCGGTAAGCATGGCGTGTATTCATCTCAACAAAAATTAATATATTTACTTACTTTCCAAAATTATTACAAACATTTTCTTTAAAGAACTTTTAATTAAAACGGCCGTTGGCATCATACATAGCAATTGGTTTTAAGTTAAAAAATAACAGGTTATTGGAACCTGTTACCAATGCTACTCTACTAGAACAATGTAGCATGTTAACCAAAAGAAACTTTACTTCTCATCTGTAATACATGCAAATGCGGACAATTATTAATATTATCGTTATTTATCAAATTTATATAAAAACTGTGAACTACTTATTGAATATAAAAATGTAGTTAAATAAAACAAATGCTCTATTCAACTTTTTATTTCTTTTCTTTACGTAGGAACTATGTTTATTATATTTCTTAGAAAATTATTGTTCTATCACATTATTTTGGATTCCATATAAATACAGCAAAGCACCTGATAAAAAGAACTTGAGAAAAAGTTTTCTGAAAACTAGAATAGGGGTTCGGCATTAACTTAAAAGATTTTTTCGATTTTATTTTGATAATTCGACAAGAAATAAAATTAAAAATACAATAGTTACACAATTTCGCAAAAAACAAAAAAGACATATATTTTTTTTCTATTATTATTAACGTAAATTTTGGAAGTTTAATAATAATTTTATCCTTTTATAGTTTACCTACTGTTGAAACTATTTATAAACAAGAATGAAAAATCATGCATCAGGCATAGGTTGTGAATAACTTTCCAACACTAAGATAATAATAAAAAAAAAAAAAAAAATCATACAATGAAATTTACTATAGTCCTTCTTGTAACCGAATTATTTTGTGCGTCTTTGGAAATGAGCGATAAATACAACGCGCTGCATAATCTATCAATAAATACGATGTAGTCCATCTCAGTGATCCTTTTTAATTGAATTATGTCTGAAATATCATAACATCATTAAAATGCATACTTAATGATTTTTCCCTTCAGATCACTGGCTATTGGGATTCTTTTGGGCGTCGCAGTAAACAAACTATAAATGCAACTTATTCTTTACTCCTGAGAAAGCATGTTTTAATCCATCTCAGTGATGAACATCAATTTAGTTATTTCGAAAGTACTGTAACATATTTTAATTACATCGAACACTTTTCCCTGTAAACCATAATGCAACAGAATTATTTTATGTGTCCCTGTAAATGAACTATAAATGCTACACACTTAATTTTCATTACCGAATATATAAATATAATAAAACGTAGTGTAACGATTCCGGTACGAACCCATTCATCTTACCAATCGGCGATAAGATTAAGCCATGTTAAGCTTAATTTCAATTTGAAATGTATATGAAAAAACATACCAGCCTAAATACAAACCTCTTCCACCTCAAATCACTCCTGTTCAGCATATCTTTCTATAATACACTTAAAACTAATAAAATTTCAATGATTTGCATAATCGACAAATCATTTCCGAAATCGTTTGTAATTTTGGAATTGTGAAAAAACAATGAGCCTGTAACTTAGCCATTCATTTATGAGATTCAATGATAAAATGTTTTTAAAAACTTTCGCGCATTGAATATTTTAACCTCCGGTAGTGTTAATATTTAATTTTGTTGCATTTTAATGGTTGATATAAAATTATCGTGCTTCAATTTGCTAACGTAAACAAACAAAAATATTTCAAATTTTAAGTGAAAACCACGATTTTTACACACCGCCCTAGGACGGGTAATTACACTAGATCTATAATAAACTTCAATAATATATACAAATAACGTGACAATTCAAGTGTATTTGCAACAGTTAGAGCACGGACAGACAAACCGAAATTCATAAATACTTTTCAACTATGTTGAAAAGAGTTAAACCAGACCTGCCAAGTCTCCGGCTTTTTGGATACCAGTAATATAGTACAGAAAATATTGTTTTCTTGAATCGGAGCATTTTGCGATTTAAAAGAACAACATTTTTTCAAAAAAATTACTGGTGTTCAAAAAGCCGGAGACTTGGCAACTCTGGTTAAACATATTGAAATCGTTTCTGCATTTGCCCGTAAAAGGTACATCAATGTCATGTGTTTCACATATCGTTTCTTTCCTAAATAATATAGTTTAGTAGAAAATATATGTATCAAAATAAAGAAGAAAATGTGCTGAATAAATTCAAATTAAGAAAAATTGAAAAATATTTAAAAAATCTATTTATATCTTTATTGATTACATGCATCGAATCTATGAATTTTTATTATATAAAACTTCATTTAAATGAAACTGATAATTTTCTACCAAAATATTTTTCTCTTTTGCTACATTTTTTATAAGAAAAACTCACGGGAAATAGGCAATTTTTAGAGGAACAACTTATTTTGAAAAGGGGAAGATTGCTTTCAAAACGAATTGCTCTCGTAGGTGCAGGATATCTTATTAAAACAATCCTCCTGTCTGCGCTTGTTTCTCATGCATATAGACATTGATGAATGGATCTTAGAATCGATTCACGCTTTAAAGTGCGTTCCAGAAAGTAATAGAGCGGAAAATAGCCAATTACCTACATAGGAGAAAAAGTTTCACAACTCGAACTGAAGTATTTGAATTTTTTTAATGAATAAGACAAAAAATAAATAATGTACTAGCTTGGGTAACAATCCGATGTTTGCTTTTGTACTGCATGAGATTATTAATTTTTTGAGAAAATAAAGTCTAATTTAGTTATACATTTAGAAATTATTTAAAATATTAACGTTAAAATTCCCGGAATTTTATTTTATTTAGAAAGTTTGAATTCACACCAGAAAATACTAATAGCAATATTTACTCGTATTTAATTACAGACATTTTGTGATTACTTAAAATAAAAATTCTCCTTTCGACATTTCCGGTACGAATTCGTATTTTTCGATAAAAAAATCCCGAGTATATTCGTGGTTGGCACCGAATTGGTTAATTTTATTAAATTGTTTATTTTAATAAATAAATAATTTTTACAATGTAAATGATATAAAAAATTGTGATAATTAGATTTAGGTTATGCCATTTTTATGCACTTTTAGTAGAACGCATTTTTAACAAAATGGGGACATACGGTTGAATTTTTTAATGAATAAGACAAAAAATAAAGAACTAACAGGGGGTAACAACTCGATGTGTTGCTTTTGCAGTGCATGAGATTATTAAGTTTTTAAGGGAAAAAAATCTAATTTAGTTATACATTTAGAAATGATTTTTAATATTAATTTCATTATTTTTTTTTATTATAATAAATAAATTATTTTTACAATGTAAATGATGTAAAAATTATGAGAATTAGATTTAAGCTATGGGATTTTTATGAAATTTTAGTAGAACACCTTTTTTACAAAATGGGGACATACGGTTGAATTTTTTAATGAATAAGACAAAAAATAAATAAAGTACTAGCTTGGGTAACAATCGGATGTGTTGCTTTTGTACTGCATGAGATTATTAAGTTTTTGAGAAAAAAAATCTAATTTAGTTATAGATTTAGAAATGATTTATATTATTAATTTCATTAAAATGTTTATTATAATAAATAAATTATTTTTAGAATGTAAATGATCTAAAACTTATGAGAATTAGATTTAGGCTATGTAATTTTTATGCAGTTATAGTAGAACGCCTTTTTAACAAAATGGGGACATACATACGGCTGATATTTTTAATGAATAAGACAAAAAATAAATAAAAAGTACTAGCTTGGGTAATAGACCGATGTATTCCTTTTGTATTGCATGAGATTATTAAGTTTTTAAGGAAAGAAAATCTAATTTAGTTATACATTTAGAAATGATTTATAATATTAATTTCATTAAATGGTTTATTATTGTAAATTAATTATTTTTTCAATGTAAATGATCTAAAAATTATGAGAATTAGATTTAGCTTATGTGATTTTTAAGAAATTATAGTAGAACGTCTTTTTAACAAAATGGGGAACTACGGTTGAAATTTTTAATGAATAAGACAATAAATTAAAAAAGTACTAGCTTGGGTAACAATCCCATGTGTTGCTTTTGTACTGCATGAGATTATTAAGTTTTGAGAAAAAAAAATCTAATTTAGTTATACATTTAGAAATGATTTAAAATATTAATTTCATTAAATTTTTATTATAATAAATAAATTGTTTTACCAATGTCAATGATCTAAAAATTATGAAAATTAGATTTAATTAGATTATTAGATTAGGTTATGTGATTTCTATGCAATTTTAGTAGAACGCCTTTTTAACAAAATGGGGACATACGTTTGAATTTTTTAGTGAATAAGGCAAAAAATAAATAAAGCACTAGCTTGGGTAACAAACCGACGTGTTGCTTTTGTAATGCATATTATTAAATTTTTGGGGGGGAAATCTAATTTAGTTATATATATTTAGAAATGATTTATAATAATAATTTAATTAAATTGTTTATTATAATAAATACATAATTATAACAATGTAAAGGATCTAAAAATTATGTGAATTAGATTTAGGTTAAATGATTTTTATGCAATTATAGTAGAACGCCTTCTTAACAAAATGGGGACATACGGTTGAATTTTGTAATGAATACGAGAAAACTAAAGTACTAGCTTGTGTAACAAACCAATGTGTTGCTTTTTCAGTGCATGAGGCCATAAAATTTTTGAGATAAAAAGAAATCAAATTTAATTATACATTTAGAAATGAGTTAAAATATTAATTTCATTAAATTGTTTATTACAATAACTGAATTATTTTTACAATGTAAATGATCTAAAAATAATGAGAATTTAATTTAGGTTATGTGATTTTTATGAAATTATAATAGAAGGCCTTTTTAACAAAATTGGGACTGCATTTTTTAATGATTAAGACAAAAAATAAAGTACTAGCTGGAGTAACAATCCGATGTGTTGCTTTTGCAGTGCATGAGACCATTAAAATTTTTTAGATAAAAATAAATCTAATTTAGTTATATATTTAAGAAAATATTTATAATATTACTTTCATTAAATCGTTTATTATAGCAAAGAAATCATGTTTACAATGTAAATTCTCTTAAAACTAGTGTAAATGCCCGTCCTACGACGGACGGTGGGTTGAAATCATGTTTTTCACTTAAAATTTGAAATAACTGATAAAAAATATTCATATACTATTCATCGACAAATAGGAAAACCCGCATGAAAAGTTAAGTTGAGGGCCTGGTTAATGCATGGGACTCTGGGATTTTAACAACAAATTTGTAATATGATTTAAATGAGATGAGGGGAAATCGCAGATATATGATAATTAGTCAAAAGGAAACGGATATATATTGAATGCAATATCAGCGGAAATAGTTTTTACTGAGTGACAACTCTAAGAAATAAGAACATGTTTACATACTATTTATCAACAAAAAGGAAAACTTACCTGAAACGTTAAGTTCAGATCCTCTGGAGTTTTAACGACAAATTTTTAATCTTGTATAAGTAAGACGACAAAACAGAAAAAAATTACAGATATTTCTTAATTAACAAAAAAAAAAAATAAACAGATATAGATATAGTTCTCATTTGGGTACAGATATCGCAGACGCCCCGAGGTATCTTTTTGGTGCCAAAATGACAATTTTATGAATGGGCAACCCGGTGATTTTAGCGAGATTTTGCTTTGCAGGGCAACCCGGCAAACATTGTGTGTTTTATAATAAATTAATCATTGTGTGATAAAATAATTTGTGTGTGTTTATAATAAAAATTGTGTGTTTTTTATAATAAAGTTGTGTGTTTATTACAGTAAAATAAACTGTTTCATAATAAAATAGAACTAACACATTCTGTTTTCGCAAGTTAGCCCTAACAAGTACCCGAAAACGGGGTTTCCTCGCCAAAATGGCACAAGACAAAAATCCTGTTCCCTAATTTGCGTTTTATTATGAAGTCTCAAATTTGTTATGGTATATTAAGAAGAAACGCTGAACTATTTATATTGTTTTAAGTGCAAACGTGGTAATGCTCCGTAATCATTTCAAGCTTCTTTTTTTTTACAATAACACTAAACTTAATAATTTTATTTTTCCTGAAATCCTCTACTTTTCTGAATTTTTCATTAAAAATTAATTCATCTTGCGTATAATTTAGTTTAAAAAAAAAAGCATTAGCTAATATGCTCCGTACCTATGTTCAGATTCCATGCTCAATTTCATTCCCATGTTCTATTACATTCCATTCATTTATAAATTTAACAAATTCGGTAAATATTGCTTTATGCGGATTAATGATATTAATTGGTAAAATGATTCAGCTTTTTTATAATATTTGCTATATGCAGAGTATATGCCATTGCGTTTTCTAAAATGTTTACTTAGGTATTTTATTTACCTTATTAAACAGCGACGGTTTGTTAAAGTGTTCTGTTAGTGTTGGAAAGTGTTTCATAATCTATGCTTGATGCATGATTTTTAAGTTAATTTCCAAAAATAATAGAAATTGTAACCTATGACATCGTCGCTACCATGTCAAACTATCGAAAATGAAAAAATGCATTTTTACTTACTTTTAAAAATTGACCAATTGCCACCACTAAACATTATTAGAACTCTTCGTCTAGTAAAAATGCTAATAAAATTTGTGTGAAGAACAGGGTTTCCAATTTGACCTTCCTTTTTTTTATTCAGAGATGCCGAATTCATACCGGATATTTTGAGAATTATTTTGACACTACTCGTAATTACAGACTATCTGTCATTAAATAAAGCCAAAATTTCTGGTACGGATTCGAAATTGCTGAATGAAAAATGACGTCAAATTTGCAACCCTGGTGAAGAGTACTATTAAAATTTAGTGGTGACAATCGGCACATTTGTAAAAGAAATGAAAAATGTATTTTTTCACATTCGATAGTTTGACATGGTAGCGACGACATGTTTTACAGAAATCGATACACCCTCTCACCTCCTGCATTACTACTTACAAGCAAGAGGAGTAGCTACACCACTGACAAGGAAGGTCTCCTTAAAGCGCATACTCAGAATTTTTTGAAAAAAATATGCTAATGGAACTATTCATGTACGTTATAAAGGATCAGTCAAATTTAACTGCGGAATCCCAGTAGAAAACCTGTAAAAAAATAAAATATTTCGCGTATTTAGCGCAAAAAGCGATTTGGCGAGTAACACTTTTTCGTCGCTAAATGCAAGCGATTTTAATGTATTTGAAAATTCCTGGTAAAATGAGTGTTTAAATGCGTAGTACTTTATGAATTTAAATTTCAACGATTAAACAGTTTATTCCTATTTGTTCCTATAAACTTATATAATATACATACAAGTTAAGAACTGCTGAAGTTGTTTAATTTTACATTGTTTCGACGGCTGGATAAGTTTTAAGTGTTTTTTAACAGTAACTGTCCGATTAAAAACATTCTGATTAAACATTTCGATTTTGAATAAGTCATTGTTCCCACAGCAACAAGACTTTTCTCTGGTTGTCTCCGGCGCTAACAATATCGAGGTCACATTGATAGTGCTCAGAATTGGATCATTAATTTTTAGTTTGAAGCATTTTTAATCAAATTTAAAATAATTTAAATTTTGTACTAACACAGTAGAATACGATCGTTAATTTTCTTTAGATGTACATATAAATGTATACGGTAAAACCATAGCTACCAACATTTACGCTTTTTTCCTACCACTAAAATTTTATAGTAAATTTTACCGTATTAAATCGTCGAAATCATGTAATTCAATAAGACAAAAATTTCTATTATTTTTTAGTGTTAAGAAAAAAGCGTAAAAGTTGGCAGCTATGGGTAAAACCGTAGTTATAAAAGTGATTTTATTTAAGTTAAACAAACTTAAACTAGTTCAGAATATAGAGTATAAAAGAGTATTTTCGTAAATGCGTATTTTTTTTATTTCATTGTGTCGCCAACCTAGCGATAAATCGCCAAAACACGAAATTTTCATAATTTTTTTACGGACGTTATATCGAGGATCCGCAGCAAATGTTTTAGAAACGTGTATATCCTCATAAGAAGAATATTCTGTATTTTTTTCAAAATTTTCTGAGTATGCGCTTATGGAGACCTTCCTTGTGAGTTTATGCGTAGGGATAAACGCGCAGTTATGTGTCCACATGGATTCAACAGCAATACCTTTTCTAGGAAGTTCACCCCTTCCCCCTAAGTAGTCATCGCGAACGCTGTTGCTTCACTTCAGTCTTAGGGTAGTAAAGTGTACTCTGAAGTATGAGGTGCAACTTTCACCCCCAAAAATTATTTAGTTATTTTATTTAAAGTTCGGGAATAATTTTTAAGTGTGAATAATGTTCAAAATAGAGCAGCAAATATGAAAGATGAATAAAATTAATACTAGGAATATTTTTATCTCATTGTAATTTTTTTATTCCAAACAATTAGCAAATAATTGCGAATTTAAGAATAGTCAGCTTTTATTTTGATACCTATAGTATTTCGTATCAGGTAGAAAAAAAAAAAAAAAATTGACTGTACATAGTTCAATAGATTATGGGTTCGGATTTTAAAATGTTAAGATTTGTATTCTAAACTTTTTGTCATGATTTTATTTTATTAAATTAAGTTTCATATACGAAAAGTCAAAGACATGCAGTTTTACCTGAAAAGGGAAAAGCATAAAAATAATAAAGCTGAAAGGAAAAAAGAAAGAATTTGAATATGTTTTCCAAGTAAGGGATTATTTAATATTTTTATATTGCTCGGGAGTATTTATTTTTCAATTCAATAATTTATTTTCTTCTGTCTGATTTTTAGCGACTGCCAAACTCAATTTAGCTTTTATTGAGATGCCAAGAACGTCGCTCTTGACGGTTTAGAATTTAGAAATCTTTTTTTCTCAATTTTTGTTTCGTTCCTAAAAATTTAAATTCAACTACGTTCTTACGGATAACTTAAGCTATATGTATTGCTAAATCCACTTAAACTATATGAGTTTGTAAATTTTGCATTTTTGTTATTTGACAACTTTTGTCAAGTGTTGTTACAAAAAAATATATTTATAAAAAGTATTTGTATCGAAAATTTATTTTCTTCGCAACTTTGAATTTAGATTTTTTCCTTCTCAATTTTGTTGTATTCGTTTAAATTGAGCTACTTTTTGTAAAATTTTGTTCTGTGTGAAATATGTTTTAGGCCTCAAAAATACATTTAATATAATGTTTAATAATGTGTAATTTTTAATAAGGTGTATTCAGAATTCGTGGCTTTGAATGTTTGGTAACCTTTTTTAAGCAACTTAAGCTGCATGTATTTATCATATGTATTTGTAAATAGATTCATCGAAGTAAAAATCACTCTCAAAAATCCCCATTTTAACACTTTCCAAACAAGTTTAAAAGTGTTTATGATTTCAATTTGTCTGCCGTCTGTCGTCTGGCCGTGCTCTAACTCACGTAAATATATTCGGATTACCCTGAAATTTTTGTATGTTACTGTCTTTTACTACAGCATGTTCCCTATTGAAAATAAAGTGTGTATCACTTATATTTCTTTTTACAGGGACAGTCAAAAGTATTTCGTTACATTACAGACTATGGGAAATAATTGTTTTAAGTGCATTTTGATGATGTTACGCCATTTGAAACATGATGAAGTTGATATAATTATGGAGCGCATTAAAACATGCTTTATATAGAATATGGGGTGCAAAGCACTTATTATTCATTTTCAGGGTCAACCAAAAAATTCTGTTACACATTGTTGTACGGGGAAAAATCATTTGCAGTTTAATTGAATGGTGTTTGACTATTTCAAACTTAATGAAAATTATATGCATTACTGAGATGCACTATAAAGTGTTCGCTTAAAAGTAGGCTGTGCATTGCGTTTATCGTTCATTTACAGGGATACACAGAATATATCTGTTACAGTATACGTGCGATAATTACAGTCTATGTGTGATAAGTGCGTTTTTAAGTTTATCTAAATTTTTTCATAGTACGTGGTGTGTATAAATTCTGTTGATCATATACAGGGCTACACAATGGAATTCGTAGGTATTACCGACAGTGAGAGTGAATTGCTTAGGGGTGGTTTTTAATTGTGTTACACATTTTCATGCTGAACTATATTTAGTAGACCTATTGTGAAATATATACAGGGCTACGCAAATAGGAAGACTCATTGTCGTTTACTGTTTATAATTGCTGGAAGTGAGTTTTAAGTTGTCTTATAAGTTTTATACCTTAATGCGTTTTTTACGTTTTAGCTTAATACAAGGTGTGTACAAAAGTATTTGGATAATATAGAGGACTGTAAAAAAGATTTCGAGTACATTTTCATTGATTGGCGAAAATTGCTAAATGTGAGATTTCTAACTGAACTAATTTTTTTCATGCTATGTAATATATATATATCCAAATCTATAGTTCATATATAGGGCTGCACCAAATAATACGACTAGTTTTTAAACAATAGACGGTAATTTGGTAAACTGTATTTTTCAATGTGGTATATGTTTTCTAAACTGTTTACTTACATATCTTCTTTCACCTTATTTAATGGTGAAGTTTCCTTACAGTTTTCTGGATGTGTTGGAATGTGTTTCATAATCTATGATTGAAGCATGATTTTTCTTTCTTGTTTTACTTTTAAATTTATTGTAATTATTTTAAGTAATATTTTTTATAAATCATGCAGACAAATCAATAAGAAACTTTTTCTATACACATTACTGAAAAAAAGTAATTAAATCGGGTAAGTGGTTCATGTGTTATATCAAAAATTATATAACTTTAAAATTTAAAATTAAAAAATTGTTTTAAACAAAATTTCAAAGTTTTCAAAAAATTACATGAAAAGTAATTAAAAATATATAGAAAATTCCATATATTAGAAACCTCAAGTTCACCTTCTCATACTTGTAAAAACACAATGCAAACACATTGATAAAAATTTGTTTTTTACTAAAATAGGTGCACTAATTAAAAACACAGTTTTAAAACATTAAAACTATTTATGATGTAAAATCAGATGTCAAAATACATAAACGCTTTCTTATATGTTATAGAAATACGTACATATTTCGGGTTAAATATATATATATATATATATATTTAAATATTCCAATAAATAAAAAATTAAAATATTAATTTTTTCCCCTCTCAAAATTTAAGTGAATAATTGGTTTGAAACTTTTTGGCAAAAATTTGAAGCATTGATATGTAGTTTTTATTTCAAATTCAGAATTTAATGAAACTATTTAATCCTTAATTGCATAGTGATGTAAATTTACATCACTGTTTATTTAACTTTTAATAAATAAATCAACCTCTTCGCCGCCGCCACTATATTTATATAGAAATATTAATCCAATAAATTTCCCGTGAACTATGTTGCTGAACAAAGTTAAAAATCTATCTTAAAATTTCTGGTGTCTGATATTTAATATATGTATAAAAAAACACAATTGTAAAAGAAAAACTCGTGCAAAGACAGGTTAAAGAATTTCTAATGAAACATTTTATTAAACACTAAACTTTTTCCTAATTTACGGTACAAAATATATAATTTGTTTAAATGACTCACTAAACATAATGTTTGCAGATTTTCGCTTAAATTATAAGCTTTTATTTTATTTTATTTTATTTTTTGTACCAATGTAAAGAGTCAAATAAAACCTTCAGAAAAGAAATGTTTGGTTAAATTAGAACTTGCCGAAATAAGTTTATTGTTGGTAATTTAATTGAGTTGAAACAATACAATTCATATCATAGAAAAATAATCATTTAAATTTCTGTTCCGTTTTTAATTAAAATAGAATAAGACTAAGAAACAATAAAGTTACTATGTTAATATTGTTTTCTGTATGTTAGTTTCCTCATTTTTAATACTATTTTAAGGAACCATCTTTATGTGAAATAAAGTTAAATATATAATTTATTCTCATATTTAACTTAGAAACTACTAAAATGTGATGGAGCAATATGCATTTATAGAAATTTGAATTACTGTTATTTAAACCGGCGGCGAAGATATATATATTCATTTTAATCTAACATCAGTAACAAACGTAGCGTTACTGATGACTTTCGCTTTATATTTTTCGGACAACGAAACATTGTTTGCATAAATAAAATTTATTGCTTTCACAAAAAATTAAAAGTATAATAAATTTATTTTTATTAGTCCCCATGAAAATGCCTTGGAATACGTTTAGAATATTAATATATTCTTCATAAGAGTAAAAAATTGTAAGTGAAAGAAAATTAAGTTAAATAATCAATGTGTATTTTTAAGAACAGATATAAAGTCGTACTGTTTTGGACTTTCATTTAAATTTGGAATTTATAAAAAATGGAGAAGTTTTCGTTAGATTGCTCTTTATGACTTAAATTCAAAAGGTATTTTTAATTTTTACAGACAATAAATTTGGTATAATTGAATTATAGAACTTTGTATGAATCACAGAACACATAGGTCGCGTTTCGGAAAGGAAATTTTTAACTTTCCATCATCAGCTAAAGTAAACACGTGTCCCTAAAAGTATAAGGCCACAAATGAAGATAAGGTCAAAAGTATTCTGTATGATCTCAAAATTACCGAAGTGACAGCGTAAATTAAGTTATACAAGCCTTTTTGTTTTTTAAGAACAGATCTCAGGAGATCCAACCCGCGTTAAGGAACATACTGACTAATCTGTAGAACATAGGTGAAAATCATTCTTTTAAAGTTGCAAACTCTGATAAATATTTTATATTTAACATATTTTTTTCTCTTAAATGATCTACTAACAGCATAAAGAAGCATTTTTATCTGAAATATATAAATTATGTATTATAATAATGTTTAGAAATGTATTATTAGTGATACTTCCGTATTAGGTACATGACTGACTTTAATAGTCGAATTTATCGCCAAAGATTTCGCTACTTACTTCAGTCTTTTTTTATTCTGATTACTTTAGTGTTTAGCACATAGTTCGATTACATAGCTATTAAATTTGTGTTTTATTTATTTATTTATTTTTGATACATTGTTAATTTCGTTATGTAATATTATCCGGGAACAAACACGGAAGAATTTTAATTATTTTTAATGCAAACGGGTTAAGCTTCGAGCTGTACGTGATAGAAATAGAATTTATTTGCGAATCAGGCTTGAAAATTTTTTAATAAACTACAAAAAGTCAGTAAATTAAGATGCAGTTTTTAACCCTTTAGCGGGCGGTGTCCACAAAAAAGGACACCTAATTTTAAATCCAAAACTGACAAATGGCACCAAGAATATTTATTAAATTTTTCCTTTTATAAACTACGGGAAAATAAGCAAGTTTGTATTTCCTAATGAATTATTTTGTTAATTCTGGTGTAAGTCGATAATTTCATCATTTTAAAAACGGACTTATTCCGCGCCGGGAAGGGTTAAACAAATTAAATTTGACAAAAAATCTCCCCGTATTGGACGGTGTAATAATTAAAATGATGCTATCTTACGAAATAATTAAATTTGAAAAAAATCGAAATAAATTGCTTACATCTTTTGCCACCATCTGTATGATGTCAGCGTTACTCATGTCACCTCCCTATGAATACTATACATGCGCGCTGACCCAAAAATGGCGGCTGCCGTAGGTGAATATTTTTAAGCATTTGTACGGTCCCTGAATTTAGAGACCATTACCTTTCAAAACTTTCTTTGACTTATTTAATCTCAGAAAAATAAGGCGGAGAAAACTTTCGGAAATTATTGGTATTCAAGGGACCGTACAGACGCTGAAAGAAATCCGTGTACGACTGCCACCATTTTTGTGTTAATACGTAGGCCTAGAATTCAGGGGGCGGTGCTCACGGATATGTTTTTACTTTATAATATAGATTCACATATTAGTTTGAATTTTTTTTTTCTCTGGAAACTTTAAATGACTTAATTAAACAACTCATATTACAGTGCTTTGTTTCAATTAAAGTTGTATTTGATAAAGAACCAATAAAGATGTTATATAATCATTCATCCTTATTTAAAACAATTTTTCATGGATCATACTTATCAAGACATAAATTAAAGAACATGTTTTATTTCACAAACTATCTTTAAAAACGCAAACATGTCATCTTGAGAAATATGCATTTATTGAAAAAAAGTAATTGATTTAATTTAAAACAATGCCGAATCAATATAGTGAGTTTAAAACAATATGAGTTACAGCAGTAGCGCCATTGAAGATTGTATTTGTATTTTACGGCAAACGAATTATTGTTTGCAATAAATGAAATTTATTAGCTTTAGCAAACGGAAAGGAAGCAAAAATGAGATAAATTTATCCTATTTACTTTATGATACGTTTAAAAGATAAAGTATTCTGTATTAGCGTAAAATATGCTAAGCGACGAAATAAATTAAGTTATGAAATCAAAGTTTTTTTAGTTATTTCAAGTGAAATAACATTCTCATATTACTCTGAATTTATATTTCGTTTTTTTTTTTGGAACTTAAAAGTTTAATTTAGACCACCGAAACTTCAGTCATCTGATTCATTTAAAGTTGTTTTTGACGAGGAACCCATAAATATGCAAATAAATATGAAAAAAATACTTCTTATTTGAAACTATTTTAATGAACATATTTAAAAGGAGTAAAATTAAAAGAAAAAATGTTTTACTAGAAAATCTAATTTAAAAATGGCAAACGCGTGTATTCAGAAAAAAAGGAAACATTGATAGAAAATAAAATTATTGCTCTCATTTAAAACGACACAAAATAAAGTTATTTAGTTGAATACAATATCCCATTGTATTAGCAGCGCCATTAAAGGGTGTTTTTATGTTTTATGGCTAATGAAACATTAAAAATAAAATAATTTATTAAATAAAATAAAATTATATTACTATCATAAAAATACCAGTTTTGAGTTGACATTAAAAGAAAAGCACAATAAATGTATTGCATTAACTTTCATAAAATGCTTTATATGTTTAAAATAGTTGACAAATAACAAATAATTTAAATTTCGTAACATTTACAAAAATAAATCTCATCAAAAACAATTCGTTGCAAATGGTCTCATCAAGCCATAATCTTAAAACGTCAGTCATAAAAAGAAGTTATATCTCATATGAGTGCCGTGTGAAAATCTATCACTATTCATAATTGTTGCAAATACCTCGAGGTGTGATAAAGCATATGAAAACTGCTTGACTACCTGCAGGCATGTGAGTTTATATGACTGCATGTTTAGACTATTATTCATTTGTACGCCTGCTCTATTTAACTGCATTTTAATTTCCCCATCAAAAGTTGATGATTGCCCAATCATAAATAGCTGCTTTAACAATCGTTTAGTTTATTTTATTACCGTCATCATATGAAAGGGAAACGCTGATGTATGCGAAGTAGTACTTTTGGTATACGTTTTGTGTTTCTAAAAATTAAAACAAGAGAAGTCAAAAGAACATCTATAATTATGTCGGTGTCCAACATAATAGACTTTTAATCTGTAAACGAATAAACTAATGACTAAGCAGTAAATAAACTAGGACTTCCCTCAAAGGGATTAGTTTGAGTTATATTGATGAGAACAAGGGGTTAACAATTACGATAGAAAGTAGATACAATATATGAAAAAGAGCAAATTAAATGATAGAATTACAAAATATCATATATAAATTCATATATACTGTTATGTTTTCATATATATATATTTTTATAACATTTGGCAAAGCATCTCATTTTCTTAAGCGGGTATTGCTCAAAACTTAAAAAAAAAAAGAAAAAAAAAAGCCGGATCTTTAAAACGCCAGGCATCTTTAAAATTTTGTAATCGGATTTGCAGCAAAGAGCGTATTTTAGCAAGCGTAGTTTAACGCAAATTTAATTTCATTGATGCAACTTTTTCTTTGAATTAAAAGATATCCCTCCTTTTTTATTTGAAAAAACTATTTATAGAAACTCGTACACTTCAAACCACATTGATAACATGCTTTGCTACAAACCTGATTACCAAATTGTAGCCTAAATTCCTACTAAAGTACATAAAAAATCTTTCGATGACTTCTGTAAAGATAAATTTTACATTAAATCTCTATATCGGCGAAATTGAAAAAAAAAATATTTCAAAGATAATACTTCTTGATTATTTTCTAGGAGGCTCTCCCCCCTGCGCCTTTACTACATCAAACCCCAGACTTTTCTTCTGCCTGCCTGTCTGTCTCTCTCTACAATCTGTTTGTTTCCCTATCCGTTCTTCTACCCATCTCTGTACCCGATTGACTCTCTCTCTACACATCTCTCTACATGTCTGTATATTTCTTTACTGGTCTCGCTACCGGCCTATCTGTTTCTCTAACCGTCTGTATACCCGTCTAACTACCCGTATGTCTAGCCGTGTTTCTATACCGTGTCTCTCTCCGTACCCATCTGTCTACTCGTCTGTATACCCATCTCACTATCCGTCTGTCTTTCTACCCTACTCTTTAACCGTCTTGCTACCCATCTGTCTATCCGTCTCTCTGATTGCCTCGCTTCCCGTTTCACTACCCGTCTCTCGACACGTGTGTCTGTCTATATACCCTTCTCTCAACTCGTCTCTGTACTCATCTCTATACTCGTCTCTCTATCCACCACGCTACCCGTCTTGCAACCTTTCCCTCTACATCCTGTCTACTGGTCTCACTACTCGACTCGCTACCCCTCTGTCAACCCTCTTTTTTACCTGTCTCTTACCCGTCTGTCTATTCGTTTCGCTACCCGTTAGCTTATCTATGTCACTATCCGTCTCTCTACCTGTCTGTCTACCCGTTTGTTTACACTTCTCTCTACCTCTCGCCACCTCTTCCCAATATTTAAACAATTTAGTATACAGAAGCCGTTCATCTGTTATTAAATGCAAACAGGAGTAATTTATCTAATAAGAGTAATCAGATGAAACTTTTTAAATACATACATAAACCAGCATAATAATTCATCAGGTTTATTTTCATAGTAGTTTATGTCGTTTGGCAGTAAATCTCAACTTCTTAAACTCGAACTGCGTCAAGCTTTTTTAAAAAACCAAATATTTACACTTAAATTCAAACTTTTGCCCCATGTTTATATTAATGTTGTTTGTATTATTAATTAATACTTTGGTGACAGAGCTTCATTCGAAAGAAATGTAAAAGACTTCTTACTACAGTTTTTTTTTCTAGGAGAAACATCCGTAATCGGAGCATTTATACAAGCCACATAGTATGCAATAATTTTGTTAAACTTAAACGTGCAATCCTAACTGAAAGCGCACTTATCGCTTATAGAGAGTCCTTCGGATACAGTACTATATGCGAAATATTTTTTGTTCCCTGTAAATAAACGATAAATCATATGTGCATCATATTGTACGACAAGTATCTTGTAGTAAACCTCAGTAATGTAGATCATTTTCATTATATTTGCAATGGTTTAACATCATTAAAATACGCTGCAAACAGATTTTCCTAGCAGACCATTATGTAACGGATTATTGTTGTGTTGCCCTGTAAATGAATAATAAATGTTTTTCACCCAATAACCTACAGACCGCATGTATGTTTCAGTGCACTTCATAAATGCATATCCTGAAATGGTGCAACATCTTTAAAATGCACTTGCATTGATTTTTCCCATTGCCCAATATATAAAGGAATTCTTTTGTGTTGTCCTGTAAATGAATAATAAAATCTTTGCATCCGATATTTTATAGAAAGCATGTTTTAGTGCACTTTATAAATGCATATCCATTTCATTATGTTTGGAATCGTGTAACAACATCAAAATGCACTTGAAACTATTTTTTCCTATTGACCGTTCTGTAACCGCATTCTTTTATGTGGCCCTGTAAATGAATAACAAATGCTTTGCACCCCATATTCTACAGAACGTATGTTGTAGTGCGCTTTACAAATGCATATCAATTTCATTATGTTTAAAATGATGTTTTATCATTAAAATGCACTTGAAAGGATTTTTACGAGAGTTACAGCGCAGACGGACGACCAGACAAACCGAAGTTTTGACACTTTTCAACTATGTTCAAAAGTGTTAAAAAGTGTATAGAAATCAGCAAAAATAAGGTCAATAGCAAATGTTAAAAAAACAGTTCTATTAAATTGACGTTCCGGTTTGCAGAAATTATCAAATACTGCTATACTTCTTGATTTTGTGTGATATGCAAGAAAAATCAATACGCAGGGCTGCCACTGGCGACTATTTTTATATTCTATTCACACCACTATTTTAAAAATAAATAAATTTTGTAGTACATTTCTCTTGCAAATGTTGTCAAAGTGTATATGAAACAGTTTTGTTTTGAGAAAGTGGTGGGAGATTGAATTAAAATATAGTTGCCAGTGGCAGCCCTGAATACGTAACTGAAAAATGTAGTTTTAATCGTAAGAAAAAACACAGGCTTTCACAGTGTTTAACACAAAATGCAACTAAGCTATTACCGATATCGTGAAAAATAATAAATGATGATCGTTAAAAATTCCAGCTAATTGAATAACCTCTACACTAAAATAAATGAAATATCACCGAATCTGCTATTTAATTTATACCTGCATCAATATTAAGTGATGCTGGCCAGGCTTTCTCTTCACCCGTTATTTAAATCATATAAAATGTTTTGTGAAATTATTATTAAAAACAATATTTTTAACTTACGAGTATGATTAAATATGAATAATTATTGAAGTTCTCCAAAACTTTTGTTTAAAACTGATAAAAGAACACATTGTATTGTGTTGATACTCGTCAGCTAAGGCAGCATTAGAACAATGGAAGTATGAATAAAGAAGAGACATATAGTGTTTTGTGTTTACCTGTTGGGTGTGATGTAACTGAGGGTGTAGTCACAAGATGGTGGCTATTGTTTGTTTACATCGGATCAAGACCTAATCGAACACTGGGGCAAATTCCCACCAGTAAAAACAAATAGAAAATTTTGCCTTATTTATGGCAGAAACTCTGCACAAATAAAGAGGAAATATCTATTCATATTTATTAGAGAAATTTTGCCCTGGCGGTAATCGAATTCATTGATACTTAAAGGAGGTTTGTTTATGTAGTCCATGGAACTACGAGTAAAGAGAAATTGACATATCCTTAAAAATGCTGAAGCATCAACTGTAATCGGTTCCGAAGGGGTAATTACTACATGGGCAAACTTCCAACAGTAAAATTTTATAGGAAATGTTTTTTTTTAATTCTATAACACTCTATTCTTGCAGAATTACTGCCACAACTAGTAAATCTGCAGATTAGTGGCCTCAACGGCAGTTATGCATGTCAGATTTTTACTTCGAACTTATTTTATTCAATAAATGCAGCTTTAACCCGCAGTATCGGTTTTGTCTACTATATTTACTTTCAATTATAATTACTTAAATTGTATTATAGCTGCAGATAATATTTCAAGTAGTTAGAGGAGACTTCGCCGGTATAAATAGCAAAGCAAAATACAACTACATTCAGTAATATTCAAAGACTGTAAATTTTGGAAGTTTTTTTATACCATTTTTGTGGGGATGGTGTTTTCAATCCGTTGTCTACATCCGTTGTTTCATACTCGTAAATTTCTAGAATTGAGTATTCTAAACATATAGATCGGTAAAATTAGAAAATATTATGAAGCATTTATTAGAGGAATTTTGCCCTGGCGGTAATCGAATTTATTGATACTTAAAGGAGGTTTGTTTATGTAGTCCATGGAACTACGAGTAAAGAGAAATTGACATATCCTTAAAAAGGCTGAAGCATCAACTGTAATCGGTTTCGAAGGGGTAATTACTACAAGGACAAACTTCCAACAGTAAAATTTTATAGGAAATGTTTTTTTTTAATTCTATAACACTCTATTCTTGCAGAATTACTGCCACAACTAGTAAATCTGCAGATCAGTGGCCTCAACGGCAGTTATGCATGTCAAATTTTTACTTCGAACTTATTTTATTCAATAAATGCAGCTTTAACCCGCAGTTTCGGTTTTGTCTACTATATTTACTTTCAATTATATTTACTTAAATTGTATTATATCTGCAGATAATATTTCAAGTAGTTAGAGGAGACTTCGCCGTTATAAATATCAAAGCAAAATACAACTACATTCAGTAATATTCAAAGACTGTAAATTTTGGAACAGGGTTCGTACGGATCAGGGAATTTTCCAGGAGTGTTACCAGTATTTTGTTTATAGATAAAGAAATCTCGGTTAAGCTCGAGAAACTTCGTCTTCTTTTAAGAAGAGATTTTCTGTAAGAAAATACTGGTACCAAAGAATTTCCTGTTCGCAAAATTCCAGGAGGCGTACGAACCCTGTTGGAAGTTTTTTTATACCATTTTTGTGGGGATGGTGTTTTCAATCCGTTGTCTACATCCGTTGTTTCATACTCGTAAATTTCTAGAATTGAGTATTCTAAACATATAGATCGGTAAAATTAGAAAATATTATGAAGCATTTATTAGAGGAATTTTGCCCTGGCGGTAATCGAATTTATTGATACTTAAAGGAGGTTTTTTTATGTAGTCCATGGAACTACGAGTAAAGAGAAATTGACATATCCTTAAAAATGCTGAAGCATCAACTGTAATCGGTTCCGAAGGGGTAATTACTACAAGGACAAACTTCCAACAGTAAAATTTTATAGGAAATGTTTTTTTAATTCTATAACACTCTATTCTTGCAGAATTACTGCCACAACTAGTAAATCTGCAGATTAGTGGCCTCAACGGCAGTTATGCATGTCAGATTTTTACTTCGAACTTATTTTATTCAATAAATGCAGCTTTAACCCGCAGTTTCGGTTTTGTCTACTATATTTACTTTCAATTATATTTACTTAAATTGTATTATATCTGCAGATAATATTTCAAGTAGTTAGAGGAGACTTCGTCGTTATAAATAGCAAAGCAAAATACAACTACATTCAGTAATATTCAAAGACTGTAAATTTTGGAAGTTTTTTCATACCATTTTTGTGGGGATGGTGTTTTCAATCCGTTGTCTACATCCGTTGTTTCATACTCGTAAATTTCTAGAATTGAGTATTCTAAACATATAGATCGGTAAAATTAGAAAATATTATGAAGCATTTGCGTTTCTGAGTTTAACACATTATTGAGTTATTCACATTAAAAGAGAAAATTTAAATGTGAAATGGTGTAACTAAAAATATGAAATTCACTTTATTCATATAACTATTCTCCTTGCATCATACTTTTTTCCTCTGTGGATAAGTCATAATAAACTTCTTTTTTAGAAGTCTACCTACACCATTTGCAGCAAATCATTATTGTCTCAAGAGGATATAAAAGGATTTGTTTACGAGTTCTAGTGTATTTGTATTCTCCTCTTTCTAATGTGAATTCATAAACGTATATATATATAGGATACGAAGAAATATGAGAGTTTGGTTCATAATAAACTTCAATGTAAGAACAAAAAATGAAGTAAAAAAATAAAAAATAAATATTGCTTTTGTATATATTCGCGTGAAATGAAACGAACAGAGACTTGTAAATTTAAGTATACAGGTTTAAACGTTATTTAGGAAAATATGTTGTTGCATGCTTATCGAAATTATTAAATATTTTAATGTACTTTACCAGTTATTCTGTGCGTTATGATGTGACATATTACTGAAAGTATTTATATGATTATTTTGTACAAGTACTTAAAAGTTAACAACATTCCAAAAGCTTTTTTGTACAGCATCATTTTTGTTTTTTCAAAAACGTTTACAGTTCTTCAAATGATTCATATTTTGAAATTTTGTTTCCAAACTTACTTAAGCCGTTCGCTACCGAGGTCGATGACGTGGTGTCGCTTTGCCACTCATTTCACAATCTATGTTTAACCCCTTCAGGGCATAGTACTCTTGTAGCTAAAATATTGAAATGGTTGATTGACACCAAGATTCACGACGAATTTATTTTAAAATAAGTAAAAGCTTTTCTTCATGTACGTTATAAATTCAAAATTTGATTGCAAATTCTGGTGTCAACGTAGCATTTTGGGATTAAAATTAATTGGTATATATAATATACCGGCGCCCTTCAAGGTGTTAATCCAAAATTACTATTTGATGTAATCACGAAATGTCTCTCATAAAATATTATAAATATTGCTATTAGTATTTTCTGGTATGAATTCGAGATATTCGAATAAAATGAAATTCTGTTAATTTTATCCGGATAACATAAATGTTTAAAACTTTATTTTCTACAAATATTTTATTAAAAAACGGAAAATATTTTCAACAACAGCATTAGGTAGCAGACATTCACCTACTAGAGTTGTAACTAATCCAAATCATTTTACGCGACTGGAAAATGAATTTTGTGGTAGTTTGCCAAAATAATTATGTTTTTCTTCTTACAGCCTGAGCTATATCGTTTGAGTCAGTAGAAAGGAAGACTATGTGATTAAAAAAATGTGATTAAAAAAAAAGAAAAAAGAAAAAGCAGTGGAAATAAAATCAATAAAATTTCTTTTGTATATTTTCATCCTTTCCTTATCATGTATGTTCTGTAATTAGAGTTCTGTGAAAAGTGGAAATATAGTATACAGAGAAACAAGAAAGAATAATAAAAAAGAAAAAGAACTGTTGGAATTAAAACACAAAAGAAAAATTTGCTAAACATCTCTCGTACGTTTTAATGTATAATGAAAGAAACACTGTCAGAATAGCAAATTTTCAGCCAGCATTTTTAAAACTATTTATAAAAATGTCTATATTTTGTTTACCAAAAGTTTTAAACATTTTTTTAAAATATTACTCCATGTTGCACCAGATAAAATATGCTCGCAATTAACTTTCAATAAGGGACAATGATTGCTGTATCATTATGCCAGTGTTTGTGTATAATACCGATTAAAAAAATAGTAAAAACAGAAAAAATGCGAAAAAACTCATTGCTACCGTATAAAATAATAAAAACAAAAGTTAAAAAGTAAAACTGTCTAAGAAAATTTGTTATCTAGCGTTATCAAAGCCATTAAATAATAAGCCCAGTCAGATAGTGTTAAATTTGTTAGCGGAATAACTAGCGCCACTTCATCTGCTGCGGAAGGAAGGCGAAACAGAAGTGCGTCGCAGAGAAACAATACGATTTATTTATATCGATATTTTATACGATTTTTATCGTTTGTATCGATGTTTTGTTTTTGCACTTCCTTTAAAAGCTTGCTAATTATTGGGATCTTTTACATTAAAGCTAACACTACAATGAAAAAAAATGGGGAAATAATTTGGTTTAATATTTCTATATAAATATAGTGGTGGCGGATAAGTTGATTTATTAATTAAAAGTTAAATAAAAAGTGATGAAAATTTACATCACTATGCAATTAACCCTTTCCGGCACAGACAAATTCTGTTGGTAAAATATGAAATTACTGACTGACACTGGAATTTACAAACGACTTTTTTAGAAATTATGAACTCCTTATTTTAAGCTTTAATTTGAGAAGCAAAATTTTATTAAAATATTATTGGTGCCGAATGCAGCACTCCCAACCGCTAGATGGCGCTATTTTCAACTTGCGAAAAGTTTCCCATTTATCTGACTGGGCTTATTATTTAATAGCTTTGAGTGTTATAGATCTTTTTTTCTTTCGCATTCATATTCTCATTACTTTCCTTATGGTTTTGTTTGTGGATTCCACATATTCGATTTATATATAGAAATCCAACTGAATTTGCAGCAAACCAAAATCGACTTCAAAAGTATTTTTTTTTTTTTTTTGTGCCTGTATATTTATACTTTTCTCAATTGAAACTTAATTTTGTGAAAAGTAGAAATATGAGATGCAAATAAGCAAGAAATCGTGATTAAAATTAAAAATTAAAAAATTAAACAGAAATATATAACAATAGAAATGTGTAAAAAACAAATAAACAAGAAAACATAATTAAAATTAAAAATTAAAAAAAATAGTATAAATTAGTTAATTAGGGTACTTTGGTCTATTTTCTTTTATAAAGTTATAATTATCATCAGAGTTATAACGTTGGGTAGGCATTTTCAAAAGTTATTATTAAAAATTTGTCTGTCAGGGTTACGAAATTTTTTTTTTATAAATTTTAATATTCTTTATTGATTATTGCGTTTTAGTACTTCATTTTAAATTTATACAAGAAAAAAAAGCTACTCTTAAAACGTATATCTATTTTATCATTTATGTAAATATGAGGAAATGGAAAGATAATTTTTTCTGTTATTCCAGTGGCTTTTTGTGCGACTCATATTGCAAGATTTTAGTTGTTATTCTTATCTAGTCCAATATGAATTAGTTCTTCACTTACTTCCGGGGTGATTGTGTTCCGTTATTTTGAATACTACTAAATTTATCTAGCAGTATTCTTATTATGTCGTCACAGAATTCATCGAAAAAGAAAGAAAAAGATTGCTATATAAATTTAGTGGTGTACAAAATACCGGAACACAATCACCCCTGTTACTTCTATTCTTCTACTTTACCTCTTTACTTAAGTGTTCGGATACCTTTGAAAGTGTCCAATTTTTTTATTATTATTTAATAGCTTAAATTAATTTTTTTTTTTTTTTTTTTTTTGGGGGGGGGGGGGGGGACATTTTAAAAGGAATTCCATGCAATAATTCGCTTTAGAAGGGAAGTTATGTGCAAAACAGTTTAGCTCTCTTTATATAATCAAGCGGTAATTTGATGTTTAAAGTCAATTTTCTCAAAATGATGATTTTAGTCATTGCTAAAAAATTGATTTCTAAAATATTGTTCGATATAATTTCACGAAATTTTAACTGAAAGTATAAACCTTATAGATGCACTAACTGACTTACTATTATGTTCATCAAATCACAAATTTAGAAATTTAGAAATTATGACATTTTTATTTAAAAGAAAAAAAAATCAAAATTTTGAGATATTTTTACATTTTTTTTTTCACGATTATATTTTTTTCAATGTAGGATATTTTAAACACATATTATATCTCTACTCGATCAAAATATTTGACTTACTGTGAAAATTCAATTATGAGAAATCTTGCGCGCAAGGCATATAAGCTGAATTAATTTATTAAAAAAACATTAAATTTGAAATTAAATTAAAATACTGTATATCCATCTAGACTATTTTTCGGAACATTAAATTTTTTCATATAACTTTTTAAAAGTGTCTTTAAAATTTCATATCCAAAAATTAATCAGACGTGGACTAATTTCAATCCACATTAGGGTCATATTTGCATGTAATTTGTCAGTTTTAACCCTTTTTATCCTGACGGTACTTATAAGTACCACTTTAACCCCTTCGCGACCAGCGTCTTTTACAGAATTTTTAATCTGTTACCACCGGTTTTTCAAATGAGAATTTTTCACCTAATTGAATGAATGCTATGATTAGATAAGGAAAACTTTACAAAAAAAAAAATAACTGGTGGGAATAATCGAGGATTTTGAGCATCTAAAAAGTAGCTTGAAAATTAATTCAGGATATAAAGGGTTAAATAAACCTGACTCCATAATAGGCTCATTTTTTAAATGATTATTACCCTTTTTTCTAACTGCTACTATTTTTCCTTGCATTTATTTTGCTAGACTGCGTTATTGCAAGTGGAAGGAGCTTGATCCCGACCAATTGAAAAATTCCAAGCTTTAAAAGCTTGTTAAGCAATTCAAAGTTTAACTCTTTTTCTCAATAGCTTCATCTATTGGATAGACATCTCAGACAGCTCGGATGTTATCGTAAAAAATAATTTAAAGTGCATAAAATCATTATAGGCGGAATTGTGCTACAACTTTAATATAGAACAAAAGAAATATAGACAGAATAGTAAAACTAAAAAGCAGTATTTCTGAGTTATAAATATTAAATTGAAATATTAAAAAAAAAGTGCGAATAAAAATATGATAATCGAAAATTGCATCAGTTCTTTTATCCGCACACACATACACACACACACACACACACACACACACATATATATATATATATATATTACTGTCCACGTGGTTTTATATCTGTCAAATCTACAGTCCTGGAAACAAAAACGCACCCCTCCGTTCCTCAGTATTATCTCCTCCGCAAATTTTCGTATAAAAATGTGATTAGTACCAGAGGCGGATTACCAAATAGGCTGAATAGGCTGAAGACCAGGAGCCCGGCGCTAAGTTTGTGACTTTTTTTTTAGTCTTAAAAATATGTATGTCTATATATGTATATGTACGTCTGTATGTTTGTATGTATATGTGTGCGTGCATGTGTATGTTTGTATTATATGTATACATATATGCTGTATATCAATGTATATACATATAGAGTGGGAGGGGGGTCCCAATGTGTTAAGCCTAGGGGCCTGGTAGGTGGTTAATCCGCCTCTGATTAGTACTATCGATTATTACATCTATTGATTAAGAGCCTACGCTAGAAACACGAAGACACACGCATGTTAACGTTAAATAAAAATTTCAGGCTTCTTTTCAATTTTCTCGTTTGTATTTTAATATTTTTAAATGCTTTTTAGTATAGGATATCGGAAGTCTGTGTCTAGCCAGGTACTTTCGTACTCTTTCAATTTTGGATGCAGTTTTCTTTTCCTTTTCTGAAAATAAAAAAAACAAGGCTGCAATTGAGTTAACATTACCTTGCAAGTGTCTTCACGTTTGAAGTGTAGGCTTTAATTGCGATACTTAAATTTTGGTATGGGGACGTCAACATATAAAAATTGTACCAAAATTTAAATTTTTCAATACTGACACCTAATTTTGACATCATTTTTAAATTCTTCGATATATTTTGCCTTCGAAAACCAAACAAAAGTAATTCAGTCAAGTATTTTAGAAAATATTCAGGTTTAAATTTTGGAATTCTGTTAAATAAATTTTTTAACGTTGCAAAACAGATTATATTGCAGATAGTTTTTGAAACATAATTAAAAAAATACTTTGCGCAATGAGTTGAACTAATCATTTGCATATTTAAAGCTCTTAAAAATCAATTTATGTCAATATATATATATATATAGGTTACAATTCATTTTTTTTCTAAAAATTAATTAAAAATATATATGTTTTAGAAATTAATTTTTATGAAAAATTTAAATTGTAACCTATGGATATTTTATCATAAATCTATGCTTAGAAGCTTCAAAATTAGAAATCTAAAATTACAGCTCATTCCGCCAAAAAGGTTTTGAGTTATTTATAAAAAGTCTGTTTCGCATAGATTATAAAGAAATTTAACATTTGGAGTTCTAAAATTTAAACTTGCATAATACCGAACCTTCTTCACTGAAAGACTTTTCGTTTGGTATGCGAAGAGAATGTCCTAATGTATAATTTACCGAAAGATCCAAATATAATGTCGAACTTAGGTATTAGTATTGCAAAATATCAAGTTTAGTACAATTTTTATATGTAATCGTACCCCCTAAGCAAAATTTAAATAGAACATTATTTAGTAGACGTTATTACTAATCAATTGGTGCTAGTCACAATTTTAGACGATCATTTGCGTCAGAGCTAGCAACACTGGTGCAATTTTTCTTGGAGTGTGCATATTCTTTTTCCTCTTAGAAGTTCATCTGGTGCGTTTGTAGCAAAAGAATGTTGTCCCCTGAGACTACAAAACGATTTCTTTAAGTCTGATTTCAGTATACAGGATGTCTACTCTGATCGCTGTGTAATAGCTAATTTATCAAGGTTAGTTTTAGAGTCATACTTTCAATAGCAAAAACATATTTAAAATGTTGTGCTACATTGAATAAACGCGACAAAACAATTATTTTGTAAAATGTACAAAAACTCAAATTTTTGAAAGATTCCTGAGTTAAAAACTTTTATTTCGAAGAACTTTCTCCATGTTCTAAGAAATAAAATAACAACAAAAAAATCTTACGATCAAAATTTATAAATTTATGATACATTGTACTTTTTACGAATTATCAGTGTTTTCTGGCACAAAAGAAAATAAAAAAAAAATTGAAAATGCTAATAATTCACAAAGTTTACAATGTTATAACTTGGTAAGTCTTCGTAATAAAAAAAAATGGGAATTTTTATTTGATTTGTTAACCCTTAATTGCATAGTGATGTAAATTTCCATCACTTTTTATTTAACTTTTAATAAATAAATCAACTTCTTCGCCACCACTATATTTATATATAAATATTAATCCAGTAAATTTCCCGTGAACTATGTTGCTGAACAAAGTTAAAAATCTATCTTAAAATTTCTGGTGTCTAATATTTAATATATGTATAAAAAAACACAATTGTAAAAGAAAAACTCATGCAATGAAGGGTTAAGGCATTGAGTATGATTTTCTAAATATAACTTATAATGTTTTTTCTAAAATTTGCGAGAATAGTTTGTTTATCGCCGTAGTTCTTGATAATGGCGCCGTTTGAGCGTTGAAACAAATGCCGATCTTTATGTTAAAAGATTTTTATAACCATGTTTGTGTTCTGTTTGTATCACTTAAGCATTTTTATCTATATTGTATGATTTCTTTATCAATCATTGTGTTTTAGTTAAAATAATTCAATATCAATACTTATACACCGTTTTATATGGAGATCCATTACCTGAAGTTTAATCTGTTGAGCTGCGTCATTTATAGCAGACCGGATGCTGATGCATAACCCTTTGATTACGGGCTAGCAAAGGCGACTATTTTTATATTTAATCGTAATATAATTTACAGAAAAATTCCTTTATCGTAGATTTCTCTTGAAAACATCCTAGTTTAAATGTATGACAGATTTTCAAAAAGTGGTACGAATAGAATAGTAGCCAAGACCAGTGTTGCCAGTAGGCTACTTTTTTTTAATTCAGTTTTCGTGATTGCCACCAGTTATTTGAGAAAGTAAAATTCGCTTTATGTAATTACAGGTTAAATCGGGCGAAAACAAGCTGAATTATACTATTTCAAAAAAGTGGTGCCAATCAAGCAATCTGTATTAAAAAAAAGTAGCCCACTGGCAACAGTGGCCAAGACGATATTTGTCCCGACTCAGTAATCAAAAGGATAAAAGTTCTCTGAGTGAGTTATCTACAGGGTTCGTACGGCTCCTGGAATTTTGCGACCAGGGAATTAATTCTTCGGTACCAGTATATTTTCTTACAGAAAATATCTCCTTAAAAGAAGACGAAGTTTCGCGAGTTTAACCTAGGTTTTTTTTTCTATAAAGAAAATACTGGTGAAAGTCCTGGGAAATTCCCTGATCCGTACGGACCCTATATCTGTGTCCGCTGGACATGCCCAGGATATCTTGGTATAGCGTTGGCGGCGAAAGCCGAAATGCCCTCGATTCAAGTACCGTTCTGGATTTATCTTACCTGAGTTTGAAATTAAATTAATATATTTATTCTTTTTCCTCCACAATTTAAGTTCTGCGAATTGATAATGTATAAGACAGATACAGTCAATAAGATAATATTTCCAAAAAATGGATTTAAGGAAACGAAAGTAGAAAATGCATATAAAAAAGATAAAACTTCCTTGGTATTGAAAAATGTTTTCATGTGTATTCGCAGAAAACTTTTTCACAGTTTTTTTTTTTTTTAACTCTATAGATCCAACATACTTAACTTCTTTTGGCTACCTACCGCTGCTTTTTCAGTAGATCATTGTTGTCTCAGTGGACTACCAAAGGTTTTCTGAGAAGATTGTGAGTATATTTATGTCCTTCCTTTCGTAGCTAAAATCTTCGTGAGAAGTTGAAATGTAAGATACATGTAGACAAAAAAGTATTCATTGGAAGAAATGGAATTTCAAGAAATGAAAACAAATGTAATGAATAAAACTTCTGTGGTATTGAAAAGTATTTTTTATTTTCGTTGGTATAAGTAATTTATTCCATCTTTCTGTTTTATGAAGTTTTATTTTAAATACAATGTTCAAAGCAGCGTTCAATCTAAAAATTAATAACGAATATTTTAAAAAGAGCATCTTCTTTATCACAGCGGACTAAAACAAAAATTTAAAAAAAAGTTAAATTTTTAGGAACGTGAAAGAAACAGTTAACCATAAATGGGTGTAAGAAAGTTCTTTTTCTGCGTTATAAAACATGATAAGTGGATATTTAAGATTTAATATGGAGAGAAGAAAATTCATGTTTCGAACATTCCAGTCTATTTATATTAATATAAATATTATTCTATATATTCCATTTAGATCTTTGGTAAATTCATTATTTTCAACTTGATCAGTGTTACCTGGAGATGTCTACAAAATAACGCAGGAAAGAGTGTGGCAGTATATTAACCCCTTCGCGACATACGTTCTTTATAAAATTTTTAATCTTCCATCATCAGTTTTCCAAAACAGAAATTTTCGCCTAACCGAATTTCAGAAATGCTATGATTGAATAAGACAAAGCTAACAATAAAAAATAACTGGCGGGAATAATCGAAGATTCGGTGTGTCTTATGCGTCACGTATACGTGTCGCTCGTCCCCAAGGGGTTAACACATTGTTCATCGACAATTTAATATGAAATTTTAGTTATGTGTCAATATAAGTTCCGCCCGCCCTCTTTAAAAAGTTTAGTCTTGTTAACTTTTTAAAAATTATACATCAATAAATATCCAGTATGTGGATTTCATGTAAAATTTCTTATAGTTTAACAATTTATTTCTAAACTAGCATGCTACACCCGCTGCGCTGGGCCATTTTTCTAAATGTACCTTAAATCAAACGAAATGGCTTTGTATTTTAAAGGAATATGGATCTTTACCTACGGATGCTACCGTAGTCAAAATTTTCAAACGAACCGTGAATCAAACGAATTATATCAATGGATTTGAGCATGTATTTTAAAGGAATAGGGACGTTCACCTGGATTTTCCTTCAATATTGCTGTAAAAGATGTGAACGACATTACGTTATATTATATAATACATTGGGCAAAATTTGGGCTAAAAGAAGCAACTCATTTAGTTGATTATTTATAGTAGAGTTTGGTAGGGAAATGAGGCCATTATGAGATTATGACAACAGGAACTAACATGTTCCATAGTCAACATACTACTAAAAGAGAAAGCATTACAATGATTGCATAGATTGACCACTGAACTTAAATAATGTTCGGGTGATTCATTTTCGTCTGTAAGTTCTTGAACTCCGTCCCTCTTTCTTGTCTCAATGTGAGATTCTGGTAACGCAAGTAGAATCTCACTCTATGTTATGTTATATTTCGCAATATACGTCCTCTTCTGGGCTTCTGGCAAGTCGTCTACAGTGTTTCATCTTTCGATTCCAGCACAGTAAATACAGTGAAAATTGTAATAAATTGTTTGCCCATAAAGAACAGTGTTTAACTTTCATATTTAAAAAAAGGATGAAACATAAAAAGTGAATATTTAAAGCTGAATATGAATAAAATTAAAATGACCCCATTTTCACTGTATTTTCATTTTTTAGACCAGTTGCATTCGTGTAACCGTTAATCTGAAAAAAAAAACCCAATGATAACTCTGGTCGAAGAATAAACCTCTAGTTAGTATCCAATAAAATCTTCCTAATCTTCCATAATCTTGCCTATATCCAAGTTTGACGTCAAACATTAGAAGTGCTTGAAACGATATGGTTACTAATGTACCAGAGTTAGTTACAAAACGAAGTTATTTACGCTCCAAGCTATGTTCCATTATATAATGTCAAATTACTGTTAATTCAATTATAGATCTTTCATTAACAAAATTCCATACCTTAAATAAAACTGACAGTGATAAAGTTAGTTATGCAAAATGTTTAGTAATATTATTTTTGGTGAATACTTAAACCGAAGATTTTTTTGCATTTCTCTAAAGAGCATAATAACACGCAGAAATGAATTCATTTCTCACTATGTTTAACTGCTAGGGCTGTATGTAGGTCGAAAAGGCTTTATAATGATCGAAAAATTATCTAATCAGAATTTCAGGTACTCGTTTTTTCTTATCCAGCCTGAAATGATAAATCGACAAATATTATTTATTCCATTGGCCACCATTGACATTACAAAGTTTTTCCGTACATTGAAAGCACCAAAACAGTGGCTGAGATATTCTGCTCTCAAAGCTGGCATACGGGAAGTGCTGGGTTCAAACCCCTGTCGCGCTCGCTACCTAACCGTTCGGAGTTTTCCGTGGTTTTCTTCGAACCTTGCCGTAAATACGGGTTAGGATTTCTTAGAAACACCCCCACGGAGGGCACTCCCCCCAGGATCTATATCCTTCGTGTAGATAATCGGCCGTCATAAAATCAACCAACCATACATTGGAAGCATTGCTTTTTTGGTAAAACTTTGCTTCATAATGAAAAAACCCATAAATTTAGCAATCGCTAATTTCAAAAGTCGTCTAATCTTCTGTAATCGGAATCGTCGTCCAGAGTAGCCTTCAAACATAAACTAAACATCTAACAATATAGTAAAAATGCCAACTGGCAGGTGACCGGAATACGGGCAATTAGTCCAATGTCTTTTAAAAACCTTCCCGAAAGAAGTTAAGATATACAGAAAAAACTAAAAAGAAATGACGAATCAAAAAGAGCATCGAAAATTTATTTCAGCAAACAATTTTTATTGCAAAATGTAGCCTTTCGTGATAGTAATAACGCATAAATGCACACATCTCCTTAAGAATATTCTTTAGTTCCTAACTTTTGAAACAGTGAATATTTCTATAAATGAAATTGGCGATATATTAAAAAAATAATAAAATAAAAATAAAAGAATAGACAATATTCGCTGGTCTGGGTTCGAGGCTATAAAAATAATATGTTTGATGAATACAAACCGGCATGTTTCCGTAATAAATTTTTAAATGTCTAAAATTTAATTATTTTACAATATGTGTTTGAGTGGCAGACATTCACTCAAATTTAAATATTTGATCCCATATTCACAACAATAACTGCTATTTATATAATTTGCATTTGAATATAAAAATTTACTCCAAAAAGGATCTTTTATACACAAAAAAAAACCACTATTATTGCTAATACCACTCAAGCTGATGTCACGCTTATGCATTTTTGGCTTAAAATCACATTGCTTGGCGACAAAAGTAAAATCAAAACCGTAAATAAAGAAATAACATGTAACTCATAAATGCAGTCATTTTTACAATTAAGACACATGATAGGGGAGTTATATATAAAAAAATTAACAGAAAGAAAAAAAGGAAAAAAAACCTCATATTTTATTAAATCAAATTATCAGATGCATCTTTGTTAACCTGACGCAAACGATAAATAGCTAAATATTGACTTAATCTGAAGTGCAATCTCACGCATTGCAAATATTTTTAAGCATTACAAACATTCCTTTGGGGTTTAAATTAAATATTATGCCTCATTAAAACAGTTTTTTTTCTCTTTTCTTTGCGGGGGGGGGGGGATTTTAAATAAAATTAATAACAGAATTTTTATTTTATTTTTCTATGTGTTTGCATTATTTTCTGATATAGCCGTTTCAATTCTTTCGCCAACGATAATGGTCGCCAAAAAAATGACCTACGGTAACCTTATCGTCCAAAATAACAGAACTTTCTATCATAATTCTATAACTAATATACGTAGAACTATGTGGTATATACTAAAACCTTCCCTGAAAAATTATCTATCCAACAGTGTAAGTTCCATCAAATTCTATTCAGCAGAACTCGAGTTATAAAGGAACGGAACGAAATTTCCGCTTGTGTTTTATATATATAGTAGATGTATCATATAAATACACATTCTTTTGGATAAAGATTTTATGCCGTAAAAATTATATAGGCGGAACTAAATATTTAGGACAGGTCTGTAGTAAATGTCTTTAGTTTTAAAACACGAGTAAATTCGTAGCCGTACAAGAAAGTGTTAATACGGTCATCGCTGTATGAATGAAATACGATTTACATTACATTTCTTCAATGCGTTGTGTGAATCGTGAGGCGGTCAAAGTGTTAACTTTTTGTCGGCGTCGCCCATACAGCAAGGTCGTCGTCGTCTAAACATATTTAGAAAGGCTAATACAATTCAAACTTTTGAGCAACAAGATTTTCTACTTTTGAATTTTCTGTTTATTTAATCGTAGTATTTCTGTCAATAAATAAATAAAATATTCCTGTACTCATTTTTAAAAAACTAACGAACATTGCGTAGTTTGAATAAACTCACGAACATTGCATACGAACATTGCGCTGTTTGAATAAACTTACGAACATTGCGTAGTTTGAATCACGTATGCATCTTATGCGGAAGTAGTCAAGAAGTTTCAGACTTTTATCTTTATTACTTAGGTTCTGAGAATAGGGAAAATGCATAATTCACAAATAAAAATTATTTAAACTAGAACGATTTTTTGAAAGCGCAAACTAAAATGAATAAATAAAAAAAATGAATGAAATGATTAAAACTTTTTCTTTAAATAAAATAATGTTTTCATGTTTACAGAAAGTTTTGTATATATTGTTGTGCGTTCGGGGTTCGTAAGGATTGATGCCAATATATAAGAACAATCAACAGACTTTATTTACTCCAAACAGTTGGATAAATACACCAATCTCTTCTCAAAGACACAAATATTCAGTAATCTTCAAATCTAGTAACAGCACAGCAAAATTTCACACAGAACAATATAACGTATTGCTCAAGACGGCGAATCAAATACAAAATCACTCAGACAAACGCAGTTCTCAATGCAAAACCTCTCGTGCGTATTCAATCGCATTTGACAGAGAACTAACTGAACTGAACTGGTGGAGGTCCCTTATATAGGCTTTAAAGATAACTGTACAACTTTCCAGAGCCTTCAGATGCTAGAAATTACCAGAAAGTGCTTTAACTTTCGATAGAGAACCTAAGCGAGAAAGGATCCCAATGTACAGGTATAAGGGGGGGGGTTGCACAAAAAGTCGCCAAATCCGTCGCCAACTTGGCGACATTTGGCGACAAAAATAAGTCGCCAAAACCATCGCCAACTTGGCGATTTTCCAATAGAACTCAATTATAAAACCGATGCTGTAAGGTTGTTTTTCTGGCAAAGCACCTGAGGCCTTTAGCATTGAGTTACATGATGCTCAATAGGAAATACATTAATAATACTGCAATTTTCACAATAATAAAATAAAATAAATTAAAAAGAATGAAATATTTACAAAATTCATAACATTACCCCCCGTCTCAAGGACTGCCCGTCCCGGGCAGTTCAACCTTTGATCGGAAAGTAAACCCGTTACCAACAAATGCTATACTATTCAAAGCACTTAAAGCAAACATGGAAAATAACAATTAAACACATTCATAATGCTGAATTATACAAAATATACACTTATTTAAAAAAAAATTAAATTAAATTAAAGCATAGACATCATTACATACAAGTATTTAAATAATAATAACATTAATAATTATAATGCTAAGCAAAAGAAATTATTACATTAACTTATATACAAGACCATGGTCATACTAATTTACATTATTTACATTACACTATTTACAATCAATGAACTAAGTACTATGGCCATAGTATGGAGACAGCCTGTCGTAATGAACGACTCTAGGCTTCGAACTTGGTGACTTTCGGATCCGAATTACGACATCGTTCAGTCTGTTTAGGACTGTATAAGGACCGTCCCAGTGCGATTGCAGTTTGGGAGAAAGTCCTTTACGTCGAGTCGGATTATAAAACCAAACCTTGTCACCTTCTTTGAATTGATGTCCCGTGGCTTTCGTGTCGTACCTGGTCTTCATCTTTTCCGTCTGTATATTGATCCGCTCTCGAGCCAAGTTCTGGACGTCTTCAAATCGTGCCTGGAGATTCTGCACGTATCCCTCTGGCGATGAAGGCGCATCTGGAGGGCGACCAAAAATCAGATCACAAGGTAGACGAAGATCACGACCGAAAAGCATCTGAGACGGGGAATAGCCGGTTGTTTCATGGACGGCGCTGCGATAGGCGAGAAGAAACAAGGGAAGGTTTTGATCCCAGTCTTGTTGGTTTCTTGAGACTAGCAGTGAGAGATTGTTGAGGATGGTACGATTAAATCTCTCAACCATGCCATCCGATTGTGGATGTAAAAGCGTCGTCCTAGTTTTCTACATTCCGAGAAGTTGACAGAGACCCTCAATCACAGCAGAGATGAAATTTCTCCCCTTGTCAGAATGCATTTGAAGGGGGACTCCATACCTTGATATCCACTGGTGTACCAAGGCATCCGCAATCGTTGAAGCTTCTTGATCAGGGATGGCATAAACTTCAGGCCATTTCGTGAAGTAGTCCATGACAGCAAGGAGGTATTTGTTGCCATCAGCACTTCTTGGCAGAGGGCCTAGGATGTCAAGGGCGATGCGTTCGAAAGGTGCTCCTACATTGTGGAGATGTAGTCTTCCTCGGCTACGTTTCTTTGGTCCTTTTCGAGCTGCACATGCATCGCAAGATTTGCACCATCGTTCGACGTCAGCTCTCGCTTTTCCCCAGAAGAAGCACTCTCGGACTCTATGTAATGTTTTCATGACTCCAAAATGGCCACCAGTGGGACTGCCATGTAATTCCTTGAGGACCTCTGGTATTCGGGATCGAGGAAGTACCAACTGCCACCGAGATGTCTTCCCATCTTCCGATTCGAATTTTCGGAACAGGACACCATTCCTGACGTGGAGAGAGTTCCAAAGAGCCCAATATTGCTTCGTCGTAGGACTGTAAGTCGAGATGTCTTTCCAACTGGGTTTCGTGCTAGAAGATTCTAATAACTCCAAGATTGGTTTGATCTCAGAGTCTGCCATTTGATCTTCTCGAATCTTCTCATCACTCCAGGGATCTGGTGGCGTCAATAGTGAAGTCTTCGTCTGGCGTATGACATATTCGTGATTATACTTGCTCTCCGCTCTGGAACAATAGCGACAGCTCTTGGGACACGGTCTTCTTGATAGGGTATCGGCGTTTCCATGCGATGAGCCTTTGCGATGCCTGATGTCAAAGTCGTATTCCTGGAGCCGTTGTATCCATCTGGCTACTTGGCCCTCTGGGTTCTTAAAATTCATCAGCCATGTTAGAGATGCGTGATCAGTACGAAGGAGAAATTTCCTGCCATAGAGATAGTGATGGAAGTGTTCTACGGCTTTCACTATAGCTAATAACTCCTTACGAGTGACGCAATAATTCCGCTCTGGTTTCGATAAACATTTGCTCCAGTATGCTACGACTCGTTCTTGGACATCTATTTCTTGGGAAGTACAGCGCCGACACTTTCATGACTGGCATCCGTGTCGACAATGAACTGTTTCTCGGGGTGCGGATAGGTAAGGAATGGAGAGGATGTGAAAGCTTCTTTCAGCCGCTGGAAGGAATTCTCGCATTTTTGTGTCCATAGAAACTTCTGCTTGCTTTCAGTGAGCCTATGCAATGGTCTTGCTACGTTGGAGAACCCCTGGACAAACTTTCTGTAATAAGTGCATAGTCCCAGAAAGCTTCGCAATTGATGGACATTTTCCGGACGCTTCCAGTTCTTTACTGCGGACACTTTTTCAGGATCTGTTCGAACACCTTCAGCTGAAATGATGTGTCCTAGATAATTTACTTCCCGTTGGAAGAACTTGCATTTCAAAGGGTTCAGCTTTCAATTCGCCGCTCTTAGCTTCGTTAACACTTTTTGAATATTTTCTAGATGTTCTTCAAACGTGCGGCCACCAATGATGACGTCGTCTAGGTAGATGAGACAAGCTTCAAAAGTCAGGCCTTTTAACACTGTCTCCATGAGGCGCTCGAACGTTGCTGGAGCATTGCAGAGCCCGAACGGCATAACTTTGAATTGCCAAAGTCCTTGTCCAGTAGTAAATGCGGTCTTCTCTTTGTCATCAGGATGGATCTCTACTTGCCAATATCCACTCTTCAAATCCAGCGTGGAAAACCATTTATGTCCTGAAAGAGTATCTAGAGTGTCGTCTATTCTTGGTAGAGGATAGCTGTCCTTCTTCGTGATATCGTTAAGTTTACGATAATCCACACAAAATCTTGTGGAGCCATCTTTCTTTCGGACCAACACGATGGGAGAGGACCACGGACTTGATGACGGTTCGATGATGTCACTATCCTGCATCTCTCGTAAGAGCTTAGAAACCTCTTCTTGTTTTGCAAACGGCAAGCGTCTTGGATGCTGTTTAATCGGTGGATGGTCGGCAGTATCAATTCTATGCCGTGTCAGTGAAGTGCGACCAATATCACTCTCTTTTTGAGAAAACACATCCTTAAATTCCTGGAACCGTCTTTCTGCGGCATGTCTCTGTTCAGGAGATAAATTTTCATTTCGTCCAATTTCAGGTGTTAAACTTGTAGGCGGCTCCGACAACATCAAGCTCGGGTCTTTGCATACACAGGTGACTGGAGTACAGGTTGCAAGCACTTCACCCTTCTGGATAATTCTAGACTTTTCACTTACGTTTGCAATTCTCACGGGTATCACATCTCTCGACAGATCTACCAGCGCTGATGCTATTATCACTCCCTTTGGGCTCTTCTCAGGATATCCAGTCAAGCCATACTGGAAAATTCTTTCGTTTCCAGTTACTCCAGGTATCATCATTTCGGTTCGAGGAGGGATGATAACATCTGCCTTGGCTGTGATCCGTTGAATGGACCCGGACTCATTTCCAAGTTTGAAAATAGTGACATCTTCTTGAGCAGAGCGTAACTCATTATTCTTAAAGTCCAGTGTAAATCCATGCTCTTTTAAAAAGTCCAGTCCGAGTATGAAAGGGTCAAAAATATCGGCGACATAGACTGTATGATGGTAAGCGGCATTCCCAAACTTTATTTCCAGTGTCATTCTTCCAAATATGTCGATCTTATCTCCTGTCACAGTTTGAAGAATAACACGCGGCGGGGTCTAGAAGGGTTTTTCTTTCAGCCGCTGAGCTAGATCTTTCCGAATGATGGTCACATTGACTCCTGTATCGATGATCATATTACAGGGCAAATCATTCACACTTCCGACTAGAAAAACTCCGTTCTCGCCGCAACTTCTTGCAGAAATTTCACATACTTGAAAATGAGGCTTCTTAAGATCTGGCAACCTCCACCCCGTAAGATGGCCATTAATCAGTTTTCCTGCTCCTCCCTTAGCGGGAGAGATATTACCCTCGGTGCTGGGTCGTCTTGGGCAGTCGATTTGGATATGGCCTTCTCCACCGCATTTCCAGCACTTGATCTTTCTGTAAGGTTTGTTGGCCATTAAGGAGTTCATCTTTCTCATTATGTCATTCATCTGCTGCTGTAAGCGCTCCACAGCTCTATCCGACGTCTCAGGCAGGTTGGCTGCTCGCACAAAGTGTCGATCTTTCCCAGTAGCTTGCTGGGCTGCCTCGAATTTCAGAGCGTAAACCAAAGCCCCTTTTAAATCATTGAGATCTGCAATCCGAAGTGCTGTCTGGATCTCAGGGTCACGCACACCATCGATAAAATGTTGCAGAGCTAAACTTTCTCTAATTTCAGTCGGACAGTCAGGATAAGCAAGATGTGAAAGTCTCTCGACATCCGTAGCAAGCTCTTGCAGGGATTCAGTGGATTTCTGCTGTCGATATTTGAGCTGGAGTCTGCTATATTCCTTCATGCATTTCTCGCCAAAGCGTAATTCTAAGGCACTGACGAGCGTTTCAAAATCCAGCGGTTCATTTGCAGGCAAAGTCGTACGTCGTACGGAGTACGTAGGGCCGTCGTACAAAGTAGGACGTCGGCAGCATCAGCTCGTAGAGAAGCAGCTAACTGGTAAGCTTTTGTCTGGGAATCCCATCCATTGGCGTCCGCTACGATCCCAAATTGTGTCTTAAAAACTGTCCATGAGGATTTTCCGTCATAGGTCGATAGCTTAATAAAGGCCCGAGGAAGCATATCTGGATACTTGATTTCTTCGGAATAGTTTCCGGCAGTTATCTTCTGTTTCTTGACTTTTTCCAAATCTTTTTTTACATTCTCTATGCTTTCTTCAACGGTCTTGGCGATCTTTTGAACTTTTTCTTCTACTCTTTCTTCTACGGTTTTGGCTGTCATTTGAACATTTTCTTCCATTTCTTGAAATCTTCCTTCAAATTTGTTTTTCACGGAGTCAATTCTGTCATTTAAAGATGTTATTTTATCCTCTATTAAGTCTTTCAACTGACCAAGGTTGGTTGACATATCCTTCTTCATTTCATCTTTTAAATCGCCAAGGTTGGAAGTTATTTTCTCATCCATCACTGACGTATCCTTCTTCATTTCAGCCTGGTTCGCAGTCATTTCCTTCTTCATTTCTTCTTTCAACTCGCCAAGGTTGGTTGACATATCCTTCTTCATTTCATCTTTCAACTCGCCAAGGTTGGCAGTCATTTTCTCATCCATCGCTGACATATCCTTCTTCATTTCAGCCTGATTCGCAGTCATTTTCTCATCCATCTCTCCAAATTTCTCCAATAATTTAGTCAGTTGCGCCTCCATTGCTCTGGTAATCGGCATTCAACCCCACTCCTGACACCAAATGTTGTGCGTTCGGGGTTCGTAAGGATTGATGCCAATATATAAGAACAATCAACAGACTTTATTTACTCCAAACAGTTGGATAAATACACCAATCTCTTCTCAAAGACACAAATATTCAGTAATCTTCAAATCTAGTAACAGCACAGCAAAATTTCACACAGAACAATATAACGTATTGCTCAAGACGGCGAATCAAATACAAAATCACTCAGACAAACACAGTTCTCAATGCAAAACCTCTCGTGCGTATTCAATCGCATTTGACAGAGAACTAACTGAACTGAACTGGTGGAGGTCCCTTATATAGGCTTTAAAGATAACTGTAGAATTTTCCAGAGCCTTCAAATGCTAGAAATTACCAGAAAGTGCTTTAACTTTCGATAGAGAACCTAAGCGAGAAAGGATCCCAATGTACAGGTATAAGGGGGGTGGTTGCACAAAAAGTAGCCAAATCCGTCGCCAACTTGGCGACATTTGGCGATATATCGCCAAATTTGGCGACAAAAATAAGTCGCCAAAACCATCGCCAACTTGGCGATAAACCCATTCCTTGGCGATTTTCCAATAGAACTCCATTATAAAACCGATGCTGTAAGGTTGTTTTTCTTGCAAAGCACCTGAGGCCTTTAGCATTGAGTTAAATGATGCTCAATAGGAAATACATTAATAATACTGCAATTTTCACAATAATAAAATAAAATAAATTAAAAAGAATGAAATATTTACAAAATTCATAACAATATCATAGACAAACAGAATGCACAAGGAAAAAGAAAACAACATTGAACATTTGAGGATCCACTTGTCCAGTATAAAGAGAGTCTTTAGGCGTATTCTAAAGAATAATCCCCACACAAGGTTGCTTATATGACATAACACATAATATAACTGCCATATTACCAATCATTTTCGTGTAACTGTACTGGTATGTTCTACAGAAAAAAAAAACAAGTTTTGAATCAGTAAATTAAAAAAAAAAAAAAAAAAAAAAGAAAAGAAAAGAAAATGAAATTGATACAATGGAAAAATGTAGGTTTCTTAATAGGCTTCCTAGTTACAGTGAAACTTTACATCTAAGCGACATATAAGCAACTTGCGGAGACGTAAGGGAGTCATTGAAAAGTTAAATTTAACTGAAACACAGAACTGCATAAAAATGAATACTTAAAAAAAAATAATAATAATAATTAAAATGTAAGAACAAAAAATAAAAAAAAGTAAAAACTAGCATAAAAAATTTAAATAAGTTTAAGTTTACACTTCAAATTTAATAAAAGAATAAAGAGAATATTTCATTAAACAATTCCGAAGATTTGGATTATTATTCCGAAGACAAGTCTTATCACATGGCAAAATACATTATTCAGTGACCATACATTTTAATGTAATTTTGTAATGTTACAAAAATAACAGGCTAATAGGATACTTTTTTTAAACAATTAAGATTAGACAATAGACAAAGGAAAAAAGAAAAAACAAGTTTTGAATCAGTAATTAAAAAAAATTAATAATAATAAAATGAAATTGGTACAATAGAAAAATGTAGGTTTCTTAATGGGCTTCCTAGTTGCAGTGAAACTTTACATCTAGGCGACATATAAGCAACTTGCAGAGACATAAGGGAGTCATTAAAAAGTTAAATTTCACTGAAACACAGAACTGCATAAAAATGAATACTTAAAAAAAAAATTAAATAAAATGTAAGAACAAAAAATAAAGAAAAAAGAAAAAAAAACTAGCATAAAAAAATTAAATAAATTTAAGTTTACATTTCAAATTTAATAAAACAATAAAGGGAAAATTCCATTAAACAATTCCGAAGATTTGGAATATTATTCCCAAGACAAGCCTTATCACATGGCAAAAGACATTATTCAGTGACCATACATTTTAATGTAATTTTGTAATGTTACAAAAATAACAGGCTAATGGGAGACATTTTTAAAACAATTAAGATTAGACAATAGACATAGGACAAAAAATAATAATAAAGAAGAAGTAAAGAAAAAAATAAAGAAATGTTAAAATAGGTTAAAGTGAATTTCAATCCATATCTAGGGCGGTTAAGGTTGGCGGGGGTCAGAAAACTCGTAGTCTGGTAACTCGGCAATGATTTCATTCGAGATATTATAAGCACTTTTGTAAAATTATAATAAGTTTATAAATTTCTTTTTTACGGGAGGTAGTACAAAGATCTCTACGAATTGTTGTATTTCTTAAATATGTATGACCGGGGCTTTACAAAATTGATAAAATCTGATAGCCAGCGAAAAACTCCAGTCGCCAGTAACAGCAATCGTCCTGCTTCTCCGTCATCGATTTTCAAAAACGAAAAAGGTGGAATCTACTACATATATATAACACAAACGGAAATTTCGTTCCGTTCCTTTATAACTCGAGTTACGCTGAATGGATTTTGATGGAACTTGCACTGTTCGATAATTTTTCAGAGAAGGTTTTATTATATGACACAACGTTCTACGTAGAATAGTTATAGAAATATGATGAAAAGTTCTGTTATTTTGGCCGAAAAGGTTACGAATGCTAATTTTTTGGCGACCATTATTGTTGCAGAAAGAATTGAAAAGGCTATACATCTCGAAAAATAAAAGAAAAAACTGTTGCTAATTTTATTTTTTTAAAAAAGAAAAGAAAAGAAAGGAAAAACAGAAAGAGAAAGAAAAAACAGTTGTTTTGATGAGAGATAATATTATAAAACGAAAATATTTAATTTAAACATGATTAGGAATGTTCGTAATGCTTAAAAAAGTATTCAAAGGGCAAGATTGCTATTGAAACAAAATTTGGCGATTTATCTTTTGTTTTTGGCGATTTTGATTTTACTTTTGACCCCAAACAATTTTATTTTAAGCCAAAAGGTGTTTTTTTGTTGCCGAAAGAATTGAAATGGCTATACATCTGGAAAAAGAAAAAAAAAACTGTTACTAATTTTATTCAGTTTTGATGAGAGATTTTAAGCCAAAGGGTGTTTTTTCAAGTGTACTACAGCATTTTTGTAGTATTATTATATTTATTTTTTTGGGTACTTTTCGGTTAGCCGGGCGCCAGTGATAGATATATACATGTATCTATACACACACATATATATATACATATATCTACACAAATACATATATCTACACTTATATGTATGAATATATACATATATATATATATGTATATACATACATATTTATATATGTGCATATATCACTGGCGCCCGGCTAACCGAAAAGTACCTTTTTTTTTATTCAAATGCAAACTAGATTAATGGCAATATACTTCTATTTACTTCTACATACATGAAATTCGGCTGCTGATAACTCGAGTTCTGCTAATTGGATTTTCGTAGAACTTAAATTGTAAGATTATTTTTCAGGGATGGTTTTATTGTATAACCTATCGTTTTTCGTACCTTAGTTATAGAATTATTATGGGAAGTTCTACAATCAGATCAATCCGATTATGAAAGATTAGCCTTTTTAAAAGATTTTGCTGAATGGATTTCGATGGAACCTACACTGTTAGATAATTTTCTAGGGAAAGTTTTATTATATAACATACCATTCTACGTTGCTTAGTTCTAGAATTATAGGAGGAAATTCGAAAATCGGGTGACCATTTTTTTTTAAAATCAAATATTAGCCTTTTCAATATTTGATTCCGATTATGAAAGATTAGCCTTCTGATAAAGTTCTACTGGACGGATTTTGATGAGAATTACATTGTTAGTTAGATTCTATTTCAGTTATGGTTATAGTGTACTACATATTGTTCTACGTTGCTTAGTCAAACAGTTATGTGTGAATGTTATATAGTCAGGTGAACCCGATTCCGAAATATTAGCCTTTTTGACAGTTTTTACTGGGCGTATTTTTTGAGACTTGCATTGCTAAGTAGATAATTTGTAAGGATGGTTTTAGTATATTTCATATCATCCTGTTAGTTTTTGAATTATGTGGAAAAGTTCTATAATCAGATGAACCCGATTATCAAGGATTGGCGTTTATAAAAACTTCTACTGAATGGATTTTGTTAGTTAATTTGTTTGCCTTGTTAGTTCGATAATTTTTAGTGATGGTTTTAGTATATTGCATATAGTTTTATCATTCTTTAGCAAACCCTAACTGTAAATGACCAACTAAAAGAGTTGGTCCTTAATAGCTAAAATTTGGACTGCACATTAGAAAATATAATAGCGAAATGACGTCGTTTTTCAGTAATGTGGAATGATATTCCAGGTAAATATACAGATTGCTTTCAAATACAAGGTCAAATTAAACAATATATTTCGTTTGATTCAACGTTTATTTGTAGAAACAGACCAGCGCAGCGGGCGTAGCTTGCTAGTAAATAATAAAGAAAAAAAATAAAGAAATGTTAAAATAGGTTAAAGTGAATTTCATCCTCAACAGTCAATCCATATCTAGGGCGGTTAAGGTTGGCCGGGGTCAGAAAACTCGTAGTCTGGTAACTCGGCAATGATTTCATTCGAGATATTATAAGCACTTTTGTAAAATTATAATACGTTTATACATTTATTTTTTACGGGAGGTGTACAAAGATCTCTACGAATTGTTGTATTTCTTAAATATGTATGACCGGGGCTTTACAAAATTGATAAAATCTGATAGCCAGCGAAAAATTCCAGTCGCCAGCAACAACAATCGTCCCGCTTCTCCGTCATCGGTTTTCAAAAACGAAAACGGTTTTTTATTAATTAATTGAGAAAAAATATTAACAAGCATAGTTTAGAATTATTAGTTACATAGTTCAGAATAGTACATATTTTAAAAAGATAATAACTAAGTTTTCTGATGAAACTTATCAAAATTATATATTTCTTGGAAAAAAAAGAACGAAAAATCATGCGTCCAGCATAGATTATGTAACACTTTCCAACGCTTCCAAAATAATTTTACAAATCATTACCGTTTAATAAGCTGAAAGATAACATCTAAGTAAAAAATTTGGAAAGCGCATAACATATTTAAAAGCGTAATTTCAGGAAATTTCAACATATACAAAATTCAGAAAAATATCAGAATACTTTTATTCAGTCCTGTATAGGATCTATAGATTTGTATATATACTACATAGGATGCTAAAATTTAGTTTAGTTAGGAAACGCGTAGCACAGTTTAAAATTCTCCTTCTGGAGTTTATTTCAATAAACGGAAATGTGTTCGCGAACTTTTGTACTGCCCTGTATATGAAATACAGAATTTATACACACCAAGTAATAGAAAAAAATAAGTTAAATTTAAAATCGCGTTCAGCAACTTAAAACGCACTTCCAGGAATTATTGTTAACAGACAGTTTAGAATTATTTTGTGTGTCCCTGTAAAGGAACGATGACTGCTATACACACACTATTCTGTAGTAAGCCTCTTGTAATACACCTTAGTGATATATATAAATTTCAATGCTTTTAAAATAGTAAAACATTATTTAATTAAACCGCAAATGATTTTTCTCGATAGACCGTAATGTAACGGAATTCTTTTGAGTGACCCTATAAAAAAAGTATAAGTGCTACACACTTCAGTTCAAATAGGGAACATGCTATAGAAAACGACAATAACATATAAAAATTGCAGGGCAATCCGAGCATATTTACGGAAGTTAGAGCACGGCCAGTCGGCCAGACAGCAGACGGCCAGACGGCCAGACAAACTGAAGTCATAAACACTTTTCAACTAAGTTGGAAAATGTTAAAAAAAGAAAATAAATACTATAATGGCTGAATTAACCGGCATGTTGAAAAATGCTGATTGCCAAATGCTTCAAATGTAATTCTACAAAACTATATCTGATGAAGGGGGAATCGATAAAATAGTGAAGCATTTTTTTTTTTTTTTTTTTTTTTTTTTTGCCAATTTTCCTGTTGAAATCAGTCAATTTCAGGTTTCGTACACTTTTGACCATAATTTTTAATAGGATTTTTCGCCGTATTTAAATACAGAAAAGTATTACAAATCCAGCAATTAAACGAGGCGTCTGCAGTTTCTGCTATTTAAACATTAAATAGAAAAATTCAATAAAATTTATGTGGTAAAAGCGTCCGAACCCTGAATTTACTCTGATTTGATTATATTAAAATTTGCAGTTGATGATCTTATTTTTTTGCAAAATTAAAAATGAAAGTTAGAAAAATTCTTTGTTTGAATATAGTTTATAAGACTATATCTTATTATTGATGGAGGGATGGAGAAAAAATGACGTTTGAGTACATTTCTTCAATTTTTAAATAAAAAGAAAAAAAACGCACCCAGTTTAAACAACTTGGTAATCAGATAAAAACACTTGGTCGTCAGTAGGCTAATTCCATGCGTGGATGCAGTGCCAGTCACAGAGATGTAAATAGCTACGATGTTTCACTATCAGTAATTTAGTAAAATAAAATTTGACTCATTCAGCCCCTTATATCTACAATTAAACCCATCAAAAAACTTTCTGTAAAAAAAAAAGCGCCAAGTTCTCCTTAATGTTTCGGCCGTAAAAAGTACTGATATCTGATGTTCGCCCAAGTTAAAAGTCAAACATCCGAAATCTTTCATTCAAAATGGCTTCCTGCGACTTGGCCGTTAATGCATTCTAGGTTGAAAACATTAGAAGAATGTAATACTGAGAAAAATAAATTAGAATACATTATACACCCTGATTGATGTTAAACATGGCATATCTTTCATTTGAAATAAATAATTACGTCGATAAATCATTTCAAAATTAATGATTGGAAATTATGCATTTAAAAGTAATATCGGGATGCAAATAGGCAAATTCGTATGATGATATTGTAATTAAAAGCTTTGTGATACATACCATTGAGTTTCAAGAAACATTAGTTTTGATTAACCATCATTTAGTTTTACATGGTTTAATGACCATTTTGTACAGTCTATTGTCTTTTACACGAACTCCAATGAATATTTTTTTCATTAAATTTCACATTGTGTTACATTACATGAGACGTTGAGAATCAGAGTGGACCATTCTCGACAGCTGTGATTTCGAAATTATGTTTTTAAAAATGTGTATTATATTTTAGTACTTTGTACAACAAAATGCGTAAAATGTTAAAAAAAATGTAGTAGACCTGTAGATCATTATACATTCTTTAGAATTTGAAAAACCTTCTAAAATGCATTAACAGCCAAGTCGCAGGAAGCCATTTTGAATGAAAGATTTCGGATGTTTGACTTTTAACTTGGGCGAGTATCAGATATCAGTACTTTTTACGGCCGAAACATTAAGGAGAACTTGGCGCTTTTTTTTTTACAGAAAGTTTTTTGATGGGATATCACTGCTTTTTGTAGGTTTTATCAAATGTATAAAGGATACTAGGACTTCCCTCAAAGGGATTAGTCTGAGTGATATTTCTCAGAACATAGGGTTAACAATTACGATATAAAGAAGATACAATGTGTGAAAAAGAGCAAATTAAATGATAGAATTACAAAATATCATCTATAAATTCATATATACTGTTATCTTTTCATATATATATATATATATAATTTGGCAAATAATCTCATTTTCTTAAGTTGGAATAGCTCAAAACTTTAAAAAACAAACAAACAAACAAACAACAACAACAACAAAAAAAGCCGGATTTTTTTTAAAACGCCAAACTTTTTAAAGTCACGTAATCAGATTTGCAGCCGAGAGCGTATTTTAGCAAGCGTAGTTTAACGCAAATTTAATTTCATTTTTGAAACATTTTCTTTGTGACAAATATTTACATTTGAATTTAAAATTTTTCCTCCTTGTTTATTTGTATAACTATTTATAGAAACTCATACACTTCAAACCACATTGATAACAAGCTTTACTACAAACCTGATTACGAAACTGTAGCCTAAATTCCTACTAAAGTAACATAAAAAATCTTTCGATGACTTCTGTAAAAATCAAATTGAAAAAATACATATATTTCAAAGATAATACTTCATGATTATTTTCTAGGAGACTCTACCCCCTGCGCTTTTACTGCTTCAAACCTCAGACTTTTCTTCTGCCTGTCTGTCTGTCTCTCTCTACAATCTGTTTGTTTCCCTATCCGTTCTTCTACCCATCTCCCTACCCGATTGACTGTCTCTCTACACGTCTCTCTACATGTCGTATATTTCCCTACTGGTCTCTCTACCCATTTATCTGTTTCTCTAACCATCGCTGTCTAACTACTTTTATGTCTAGCCGTGTGTCTATACTGTATTTCTCTCCGTACCTATCTGTCGACTGCCTCTCTACTCGTCTGTATACTCGTCACACTATCCATGTGTTTTTCCACCGCATCTTTAAGCGTCTCGCTACCCATCTGTCCATCCGTCTCTCTAACTGTCTCGCTTCCCGTTTCACTACCCGTCTCTCGACACGTCTGTCTGTCTATATACCCCCTCTCTCTACCCGTCTGTCAACTCGTCGCTGTACTCATCTCTGTACTCGTCTCTCTATTCACCACGCTACCCGTCTCGCAACCTTTCCCTCTACATGCCTGTCTACCGGCCTGGCTACTCGTGTCTGTACCCATCTCCCTACCTATCTCGCTACCCCTCTGTCAACCCTCTTTTGTCTCAGTACCCGTCTGTCTATTCGTTTCGCTACCCGTTAGCTTATCTATGTCGCTATACGTCTCTACCCGTCTCTCTACCCATCTCACTACCCGTCTGTCAACCCGTTCGTTTACACGTCTCTGTACATCTCGCCACCTTCCCAATATTTAAACAATTTAGTATACAGAAGCTGTTCATCTGTTATTAAATGCAAACAGAAGTAATTTATCTAATAAGTGTAATCAGATGCAATATTTTAAATACATACATATACCAGCATAATAATTCATCAGGTTTATTTTCATTGTAGTTTATGTCATTTGGCAGTAAATCTGAACTTCTTAAAACCGAACTGCGTTAAGCTTTTTAAAAAAGCCCCAAGGTCCGTATAACTGGGAAGGAAAAGTACCCTATGGGCTACTATATACATGTTATTAAGTTAAGTGAAAGTTTCGTAATCGAGTTCGCAGCAATTGCTTATGTCAGAAAGCGTGGCTTAACGCCATTTTAAATTCATTTCTGTAACTTCCTTTTACTTTTTTTTTGAGGGCGAGTGGGGGGGGGGGGGTTCCAAATATTTACACTTAAATTCAAAGTATTACCCCCATGTTAATATTAGTGTTGTTTGTATTATTATGACCGAGCTTCATTCGAAACAAATGTAAAAGACTTCTTCCACAGTTTTTTTTTCTAGGAGAAACTTCCGTAAAAGGGCCCAAAGCTAATCCGAGAATTTAATATCATTATCGTTTGTAACTCTTATAGAGTTAAAACAATATTGTTGCTAGCATTACTCTTGTTTGAGACCAACCTTGTTTGTGTATCTGAATGGGGAAGAGTTCTGTATCATGTGCTGGTTGGCACGATTGGCGAAAAAATTAAAAATGGTGCTAAAAGGCAGTTTTAGCATCTTACCAAAATTTCCTAGAGAGAGGAAAAATATGTTTTTCAAGCATTTACAAATATACATTTATTAAACCATGTTTTTGCATCATCTTAAAAATATAAGTACGATGCTAAAATAAAATTTTATTGCCATTTTCGATATTTTAATGAAAATACATAACAAACATATATAACAAAACTAAGAGACATTTTTGTGATAAATAATTGTTGTCAGGGGGGGGGGCAAATTGTAAACAATTAATAAGCGAACTAACAGATTACCGAAAATAACTTGTGGGAGTTTCAGGGAAGAAATATCTTATATAAATAACTTTTAAAATCTTAAAATGGAGAAGTGGTCCGTATAAAAATGCAAAACATAATACGCCTGATATAAGTATTTTTTAATTTTTTTATATTTTCAAAAGAACAGATAAAAGGGTAAAAACTCCCGGCGAAGATGTCATATATTCACCACGTTGGCGCGATTTTCCCCCTGCCAATTTGGCAAAAACTGTTTGTTGTGTTTATTTACTTTTATTTTTTATTTTAATTCTATAGATTATTTTTATATGTATGTCAATATTTATTGATATCAAACTATTATTTATTTATTTTTATTTCCTTTTTTAGAAGTTACGTTTATTACGTTATTTTATTTTTATATTGACATAAAAAATCACGTGCTATTATTGCCTGATATTTGTGACTAAAATTCAAAAACAAAGTTTTCGCCAAATTGGTGGGGGAAAAAATCGCGCCAACGTGGTGCGTATATGACATCTGTCATTTGACTTATGTATTGGTACTTTTATGTTAACTTGGCGCAGTTGATAACTCGCCAAATATTGTTCTCATAACATCTTTATATTTCATTAATTTCATTTAATGGTACTTACGTATTATCCGTTCCAGTTTTAAGCCAACTGCGCCAATGGAGCCAATATTACTAATTATATTAACACTTATATATTTTTTTCTTGCTACATGGTACATGCCTGTGAATAATCTATAATATTATTCTTTCTTATTTACTATGCTATTTACCATTTATTAATTTTACTATAATAATGTTATTTACTATTTTTAACAATGTTAAAAAATTAATAAACATATATTACATTTTATTTATTTTATATTAATTACCATTTTTAACTATGTTATTTGATAATGTTAAATTACTGTGTTTGAAAACATGATTGGCAACGATAAACAAGATTGGTACTTGGCAGCCATTTTTGTCGATCAATCTCCTGTCACGGATAATACGTAAGTACCCATTTAACTATAAACCTTTCACTCATTTCATTTGAAATACATACATTAAAAATACATGTCTTCCACTCATTTAATTTAAAATACATGCCTTTCCCTAATTCCATTTAAAATACTAAGAAGAAAATAAAAAGAAATAATGCCGCAAATCAAAATCTTTTATTTAAACATCATAGAATTGATTCCCATTCACACACGCGAAATAAAAAGCTTCCAATGTTGAGATTTGCGCCAAATCTCTAATACAAAGTTATTGTGGATTTTCTTCTTTCAAACAGAAAAAATTCCAGATTAATTTTCCATTTTTAATAAATGGAAATATGTTTTATTGTACTGATATTGTATTGTATTGTGCGTGCATATTTTTTTGCTCCATGTTACTCCATGAACTTTTAAAATCTTATTATTTACGAAAATCTCCGCCGGTGAAAATGACGTATGTACTAAATTTTAGTGACGTATGTACTTTAATTGTGCTTTTTTATCTATTTTTTAAATATAATTTCCAAACGGTTTGACATTTATTCTTGGTAATAAATAGACGTCGTTGTCACCTTTATAGGTACCTGCTGTAAAAATTTGAACGAAATCCGTTAAATATTTTTTGAGTTATGCTTGACAAAAAGTTTTAATATCCATCGTAGCTATATATGGGGCAAAGTAATACTGCGCTGTGTATGAGTCTTCGTTGCACTCAGACAATAAATATAATAAATGTATAAATGTCAAAGAATTTTAAAATTAGTTTATTATACTTTACAAATCTATATTTTTATCTGGAGGCACGGCAGTGCCTCCGCCAAGTCGAGAGAGGACAGCCGTAAGCATACTTTTCTGGAAGCAACTCAGGGCACTTTTGACCCCCCCATATCTCCCCGCTGGAGTATCCCAAAAATTTTAAACTTCAATTATAGAGAGTATTTGGCCCACAGGACCAAAATTTAAAATTACAACTTTCTGTCTTTTCTAGTTCAGGCGATATATGAACTCAAACATTCGATTTTTTGTCACTTCTTACTCACTCGTTCACGCGTCATCAAAAAGATTGGGTAGATCCCGTAGCCCCAGAAACTTGACATTTGGAAAAAAGGTAGTGTTTAGGATACAAAGAACGGAAAAATTATAAAATCCAGAAAATTCGAAAAAAAACATTCGAAAATTCAACAAATTCCATCAAAATTGAAAATTGAAAATAATACGATCTTGTAGTCTTGGAAACTTAAGATTTGGTGTGAAGGTAGTGTTTAACATCCAGAAAAAGAAAACATCAAAAACACTAAAAAAATCGAAAGCAAAATTGAAAAAATCGAAGAAATTGAAAAAAACCGAAAATTTGAAGACAATCCGATTTTGTTGCGCTAGAAAATTCAAATTAGGAATAAAGGTAGTATTTAGGATACAGAAAAAGGAAAATTTAAAAAATCCAGAAAATTCGAAAAAAAAAAATAAAAAAATTCGAAAAAAAGTGAAAAAATGAAAATAATTTGATACGATAACGCTCGTATTTATAAATTAATTTGGATGAAACTAATTGTGTGTTTTAAGCTCACCAATGCCTCGACCGAGTTCGTTGGCCAGCTTCGTCCGCCATCTTGTTTCAAGATGGCGGCCACGGAAAATTTTAAAACTAAAATAAATATACAAAAAAGTTAAAAAAATCAAGTTTATTTTTTAATTAGGTGTTAGGACTTGATACAAGGATTCCAGAGCATTTTTTGTTTTACCTCTATCTTAAAAATTGGCTGAGATAGAGCAGTTTGAAATTCTAGGGTGGCTGACATTTTGAAACAAAACAGCAGATTACAAAAAACCAACGATAAATTTATGGTCAATAATGGTCAAGCAGGTGCAATCCCGAATGAATACTCCGTGTTATTATAACTGTAACTTTGACTTCGAAATTTTGATACGTTGCATTTTCTATTTGTTGATATTTTTGAACTATGATTTACGCTAAGTGAAATGTTGTTGTTGAAGAGGGATTTTCCATGTAAATCCGAAACGTCCAATTTTAATATGTTTTTAATGTTTTATGAAAGTGTATTGTAATGTCTGTAATTTTAGTGATTTTAATATAAATTTATAAGTTTTAGTGAACGCGATTTCTCGCAAATTATTTTCTTTCATTGTTGTAATCATTTTCCCAATCATACGCATAAAACTATATATTCATATCCATTAGCGCTAAATTCTCGCCAAACTTGGCGACAATTGGCGAAATCTCGCCAAATTTGGCGACAAAAATATAAGTCTTCATAAATGAAGCCAACTTGGCTATAGCTCAATAATTTGGCAAATTTCTTATTCAAATTCAGTGTAAACGAATCTTTTGTAAACGGTTTCTTTGCATTTTAACTTGCTGTTTTCGAGTAACATTAGCTAAAATTTTAAAACGAAGATATAGGAAAGCTACCTTTTCCTGCCGGTACAGGCCGGAGGACTTTTTTATGAGTTGTCGGATGCAATCTATGTTTTGCATTAAATAAAGTAAAACATTGAAAAACAAATCCCACAGGATGGGGATAGTTTGTTTTAGATAGATTTTAAGATAATTGTCCTATTAGCTAGTACACCTTCCGTTATTGTTTTGTGTTATTTTCCCCGGATGTGGAGGCACGGAAGTGCCTCCGCCAAGTCGAGAGAGGACAGCCGTAAGCATACACTTTTCTGGAAGCAACTCAGGGCACTTTTGACCCCCCCCCCCCCATATCTCCGCGCTGGAGTATTCCAAAAATTTGAAACTTCGTTTTTCTAGAGTATTTTGCACACAGGATCAAAATTTAAAATTACAACTTTCTGTCTTTTCTAGTTCAGACGATATATGAACTCAAACATTCGATTTTTTGTCACTCACTCACTCACTCGTTCACGCGTCATCAAAAAGATTAGGTAGATCCCATAGCCCTAGAAACTTGACATTTGGAAAAAAGGTAGTGTTTAGGATACAAAGAAAGGAAAAATTATAAAATCCGGAAAATTCGAAAAAAAACATTCGAAAATTCAACAAATTCCATCAAAATTGAAAATTGAAAATAATACGATCTTGTAGTCTTGGAAACTTAAGATTTGGTGTGAAGGTAGTGTTTAACATCCAGAAAAAGAAAACATCAAAAACACCAAAAAAATCGAAAGCAAAATTGAAAAAATCGAAGAAATTGAAAAAAACCGAAAATTTGAAGACAATCCGATTTTGTTGCGCTAGAAAATTCAAATTAGGAATAAAGGTAGTATTTAGGATACAGAAAAAGGAAAATTTAAAAAATCCAGAAAATTCGAAAAAAAAAATAAAAAAATTCGAAAAAAAGTGAAAAAATGAAAATAATTTGATACGATAACGCTCGTATTTATAAATTAATTTGGATGAAACTAATTGTGTGTTTTAAGCTCACCAATGCCTCGACCGAGTTCGTTGGCCAGCTTCGTCCGCCATCTTGTTTCAAGATGGCGGCCACGGAAAATTTTAAAACTAAAATAAATATACAAAAAAGTTAAAAAATCAAGTTTATTTTTTAATTAGGTGTTAGGACTTGATACAAGGATTCCAGAGCATTTTTTGTTTTACCTCTATCTTAAAAATTGGCTGAGATAGAGCAGTTTGAAATTCTAGGGTGGCTGACATTTTGAAACAAAACAGCAGATTACAAAAAACCAACGATAAATTTATGGTCAATAATGGTCAAGCAGGTGCAATCCCGAATGAATACTCCGTGTTATTATAACTGTAACTTTGACTTCGAAATTTTGATACGTTGCATTTTCTATTTGTTGATATTTTTGAACTATGATTTACGCTAAGTGAAATGTTGTTGTTGAAGAGGGATTTTCCATGTAAATCCGAAACGTCCAATTTTAATATGTTTTTAATGTTTTATGAAAGTGTATTGTAATGTCTGTAATTTTAATGATTTTAATATAAATTTATAAGTTTTAGTGAACGCGATTTCTCGCAAATTATTTTCTTTCATTGTTGTAATCATTTTCCCAATCATACGCATAAAACTATATATTCATATCCATTAGCGCTAAATTCTCGCCAAACTTGGCGACAATTGGCGAAATCTCGCCAAATTTGGCGACAAAAATATAAGTCTTCATAAATGAAGCCAACTTGGCTATAGCTCAATAATTTGGCAAATTTCTTATTCAAATTCAGTGTAAACGAATCTTTTGTAAACGGTTTCTTTGCATTTTAACTTGCTGTTTTCGAGTAACATTAGCTAAAATTTTAAAACGAAGATATAGGAAAGCTACCTTTTCCTGCCGGTACAGGCCGGAGGACTTTTTTATGAGTTGTCGGATGCAATCTATGTTTTGCATTAAATAAAGTAAAACATTGAAAAACAAATCCCACAGGATGGGGATAGTTTGTTTTAGATAGATTTTAAGATAATTGTCCTATTAGCTAGTACACCTTCCGTTATTGTTTTGTGTTATTTTCCCCGGATGTGGAGGCACGGAAGTGCCTCCGCCAAGTCGAGAGAGGACAGCCGTAAGCATACACTTTTCTGGAAGCAACTCAGGGCACTTTTGACCCCCCCCCCCCCATATCTCCGCGCTGGAGTATTCCAAAAATTTGAAACTTCGTTTTTCTAGAGTATTTGGCACACAGGATCAAAATTTAAAATTACAACTTTCTGTCTTTTCTAGTTCAGACGATATATGAACTCAAACATTCGATTTTTTGTCACTCACTCACTCACTCGTTCACGCGTCATCAAAAAGATTAGGTAGATCCCATAGCCCTAGAAACTTGACATTTGGAAAAAAGGTAGTGTTTAGGATACAAAGAAAGGAAAAATTATAAAATCCGGAAAATTCGAAAAAAAACATTCGAAAATTCAACAAATTCCATCAAAATTGAGAATTCAAAATAATACGATCTTGTAGTCTTAGAAACTTAAGATTCGGTGTGAAGGTAGTGTTTAGTATCCAGAAAAAGAAAACATCAAAAACACCAAAAAAATCGAAGGCAAAATTGAAAAAATCGAAAAATCGAAAAAAATGAAAAAATTTCAAATAATCCGATTTTGTTGCGCTAGAAACTTGGAATTCGGAATAAAGGTAGTATTTAGGATGCAAAATAAGGAAAAATTAAAAATTCCGGAAAATTCGAAAAAAAATTTCAAAAATTCGAAAAAAAGTTGAAAAAATAAAATAATTTGATCTTTTAGCCTTAGAAACTTAAAATTCGCGGTAAAGATAGTGTTTAGGATTCAGAATAGGTTAAAATAAAAAACGCAATAAAATTCGAAAAAAAAAAAAATAAAAAAAAAATCGAAAAAATCGAAAAATAAGGAAAATTTGAAAATAATTCGATTTTATAGCGCTATAAACTTGAAATTTAGAATAAAGGTAATATTTAAGATACTAAATAAGAAAAAATTAAAAAATATGGATAATTCGAAAAATACCCATAAATTAGTGCAGACGATATATGAACTCAAAGTTTCGATTTTTTGTCACTCACACACTCACTCATTATCGCGTCATCGAAAAGATTGGGTAGATCCCGCAGCCATACAAACTTCAAATTTGGAATAAAGCTAGTGTTTCGGATACAAAGAAAGGAAAAATTATACAATCCGGAAAATTAAAAAAAAAAAAAAAAGCATTCGAAAATTCAACAAATTCGAACAAAATTGAAAATTGAAAATAACACGATCTTGTAGTCTTAAAAACTTAAAATTTGGTGTGAAGGTAGTGTTTAGAATTCAGAAAAAGAAAACATCAAAAACACAATAAAAATCGAAAATTAAATTAAAAAATCGAAAAAATCGAAAAAAATCGAAAATTTTCAAAAAATCCGATTTTGTTGCGCTAGAAACTTGGAATTCGGAATAAAGGTAGCATTTAGGATGCAAACTAAGGATAAATTAAAAAATCCGGAAAATTCGAAAAAAAAATTCAAAAATTCGAAAAATTCGAAAAAAAAAATGAAATAATTAAAATAATCTTTTAGCCTTAGAAACTTAAAATTCGCAGTAAAGATATTGTTTAGGATTCAGAATAAGTTAAAATAAAAAACGCAATAAAATTCGAAAATAAAATAAAAAATTTGGAAAAATCGAAAATATAGTAAAAAAATCGGAAAAATCGAAAATAAAGTAAAAAAATCGGAAAAATCGAAAAATAAGGAAAATTTGAAAATAATTCGATTTCATAGCGCTACAAACTTGAAATTCGGAATACAGGTAATATTTGAGATACTAAATAAGGAAACATTAAAAAATATGGATAATTCGAAAAAAAAATCGAAAATTTCAAAAATTAAAAAAAAAAGAAAGAAAAGAAAAGAAAGAAAGAAAGGAAAAGAAAAAGAAAAAGTGAGAAATTGAAAATAATATGATCTCGTAGTCTTAGAAACTGAAAATTTGGTGTAAAGGTAGTGTTTAGAATTCAGAAAAAGAAAACATCAAAACCCCTCCCAAAAAATCGAAAATAAAATAAAAAAATCGAAAAAAACGAAAAATTTCAAATAATCCGATTTTGTTGCGCTAGAAACTTGGAATTCGGAATAAAGGTATTATTTAAGATGCAAAATAAGAAAAAATTTAAAAATCCGGAAAATTTAAAAAAAATTTAAAAATTCGAAAAATTGAAATAAAATCGATTTTGTAGCTTTAGAACTTAAAATTCGGCGTAAACTTATTGTTTAGGATACAGAAAAGGGAAAAATTAAAACACAATAAATTCGAAAATAGAATAAAAAACTCGAAAAAGATCGGAAATTTCAAAATAATTCGATTTTGTAGCGCTAGAAATTTGAAATTTGTAATAAAGGATACAAAATAAGAAAAAAATAAAAAATCCAGAAAATTATAAAAAAAATTCATAAAAATCAAAAATTGAAAATAATTTTATCATGTAGTCTTAGAAACTTAAAACTTAAAAGGTAAGGTGTAAAGGTAAGGTTAAAGCGTGTAAAGGTAGTATTTACTATTCAATAAAAGGGACAATTAAAAAATTCGTTAAATTCGAAAATAAAATCGAAATATCTTTAAAAAATCGAAAATTCGAAAACAATTTGATTTTGTACTGCTAGAAACATCAGTTTTAAGATAATTGTCCTATTAGCTAGTACAACGCCCCTAATTGTTTTATGTTATTTCCCCCGGAATATGGTTTTCTTTTCTTTCGTTTACGAATTTCGTTATAGAAAAGTTCCGCTATAGACTGGCTACGTTATAGGCGATTTCTTTATAGACAGTTTTTTTTTCTTTCACAGGTTATACTCTATTTACTTCGCATATGAAATATGGATTGTTAAATGATGCTGGCCCCACAAAAATTTTCACAGCTCCCCCTCCCCTGCCGACATTACTGGCTGGTTATGGCTTGATAGTCCTTTCTAAATAAAATCATGGTGACTCTAAGATTCACTTGATTTATCTCTAAATTGAACCTAAATGATCCTAAGAAGACGGATCAAAGAATTACTATACTGGCATGACAATCAGGTAACTTAGAATTAAAATCGAAAAATCAATAAATTTATAAAAAGTTGAAAATTTGAAAATAATTCGATTTTGTAATCCCTAGAAGCTTGACATTTGGCAGAAAGGCAGGGTTTAGTACACAAAGTAAGGAAAAATTAAAAAATCCGTAAATAATAAAAAAAAGACTAAAAAAAAACATCGAAAAAAGTAATATAGTTTGATTTATTGGAAATTTCCTGAAATTTTAATTTTGGCTTTCTTTTTATACTAAAAAGTTCTTTTATGTTAAATATCAAGTATCTAGGGCTGCGAGTAATATCTCATATGGATAGCACCTATCCTGGAAGCAATTGAGAGTTCTTTTGACACTCCCTCTCCCATAACTTAGTGCTTGCCTAGGAACCTGAAATCTCTTTTTATCTACAGTACTTTGCAAACGAAACTAAAGCTTCCAATTTTTGATACCTGTAAATAATAGGGACAGAGTGTGGGCTTAGTGAAAATCAGTGGATGATCCCCAAAAAGAACCCAAAATCAAGAAACGGAGGATTACTTACAAAAAGAAGTGAAATCTCATCAAAAAGTCACCTGTAAAAAATGCAGCCAAGTCTCGTAACTCATTTACCGTAAAAAGTACTGAGATCGTATAAAGCCAAGTTTAACTATCTTATTAACTCTGAAATTTTCATTCACAAATCACTCCTAGTCTCTACATCTTTAGTTAATTATTATTTTGGGACTTGGCAATTACGCAGCACAGGGAAGTTATTACACCTTACTATGTTATGGAATGGGATGGGATAATTTAATTAAGGCAAATTATATACGCACAGGGAAGTTATTACACTTTAATATGTTATAGTATTATTTGATTAAGACTAACTATATACATCACATTCTCGTGCTACGTAATTTCCAAGTCACAAAATTATAATTAACTAAAGATGTAGAGACTAGGAGTGATTTGTGAATGAAAATTTCAGAGTTAATAAGATAGTTAAACTTGGCTTTATACGATCTCAGTACTTTTTACGGTAAATGAGTTACGAGACTTGGCTGCATTTTTTACATGTGACTTTTTGATGAGATTTGTAGTTTACTTCAAAATACTAGCCGTCTCAGGTAAACAATATATTCTTTCTTATATGTATGCTAAGCACTTCATCATATTACTTTTATTCATAACTAGCCGAATTACCTGGTGTTGTTCCAGATTTAAAAAAATGTTTGTGTAGAAAAACCAATTTCAAAATTAAACATGTTGTATAGATAACTTCAAAATATTAAAATATGCCAATATTTCTATTATCGTGTTTTTATCATGATTCAATGCGTTCCTCAAACTCGTATGACGTTTTACTCACCTGCTGACATCTTACCTACTTGCTTTCACTATTACTCATATTGATGCTCTCTTTGTATGATTCCCAAACATTTGAAAAAGTCCGTTAAACTTCCAATGTGACGTTATATTAATTTTCTTTTTTAATTATCGAGTGACGTCATATTAACCTGCTTTCTGTATTTACACATACTCATACTCCTTATATTATTGAGAAATATTTGAAAATTTCCGTTATATTTCCAATATGACGTCATATTAATCTTTTTTTTTCCATTACTGAAACTTTTTATTTTTATTTCCATTTTTCACGTGGAAATCTTTCAATAGAAAATTAATTATTGTAGAAAGAATTTCATTGTGGATTTTTAATTGTTCGCAACTGCTATAACTAAAAATGTTCAAATTTAATAGAAAAGGCGGGAAGAGTTCAATATCCTGTGCTGGTAGGTTTGGCGAGTTGTTTTTGGCGATAAATGTTTGATTTGGTTGTTGCGATATTCAGTCTTTGGAGTTTTAACTTAACAACTGGAATTGACCTTATCTACTTGACATCACACCCCTTTTGGCAGCAGTTTGGATTTTTTGCCAATCACGCGAACCAGCACAGGATATGGGACTCTTCCCGGAAAAGCTGTTAGATTTTTGGTTTTTTATTATTTAAAAATTAACTCTACATTATTTCGATTCCGGATTACTTTAGTTGCCTCGGCCGTGTTTTAATACACCTACACGTAGCATTTCACAATTCTGGCTTTCAAACTGTTGATTTGTATAGAAGTGCAGACAGACAAACAGATTTTCATTTTCATATATTAGATTTACTTGCTCAATACTTCGCCAAATCGGAAGTTTCTGTTAGAGAAATTCTCTTTGCGATCATTGGCAGCATATCTTATATTTTGTGTTGTTATCCATTTCATCTTTATTGACAATTACCGCTTAATTTACTTAGGAATTTACGCTTCATGTCCGTTTGCATCGTTACACTCTCTAATAAGGAGATTTTTAATCCTGTTAAGTAATCTTCTGTAATTTACACTGAAGCGAAGTGGTTCTTGTTAAACGCCTGTCAAGCTATCCATGTTTACAGTAAACCATATTGATGCTAATTTTTTCCCCTTTCATTCTAACATTGGAACGATTAAGGAAGATTAGAAAATCTACGGACGCACTGCCGTTCTTCCATTAGAAAATCTACCATTATTCTCATCTAATCGTCTTAGATAATATGTCAATATGTCTTGGTTTTAAGATTTTAGCTAAATTTACTCGAAAACTTGAAGCTAAAATGCGAGGAACCCCATTATAGAAGTTTCATTCTAACGTACATATTGATAAACTGGATATCTACCCTATATATATAAAATCCTAACGAAACGAATTTGTGAAACGATTTTATGAAACGAATTTATGAAACGATTTTATGAAACGACTGATAAAACGACTGATTATGTTTCAGGGCTATTTTTAATAAAATATTAAACGCTTCATGGTGAAATTAATACCAATTGTCCATAAAAATCCGCGGATGTCAAAACTGGAAATAGAATTTTGAAATTGGAATTAGTTTTCGAGATATTAATTTTTTTCTAATTTTAATGACATTTCTGTAACGATGGCAACTAATTACTCAGTTTTTTGTGACAAAAAAGGGAAAAAATAAAAAAGGATCCCGATAGGGATTATTGATTTATTTTTATTCGTCATTTTCAAATTGAAAGTGAATTTATCTTTTATTTCAATCGATAATGAAGACAAGATTGTGATTAAATTATGTTTTTCACGAAAATTTGAAAAAAAAAAATCATATTTCTATCGTCAGGATTCAATCGTCTGTCAGCATTTAATTTAATTTATAAACTGAAAATAGTTTGAATAAATTCGTCCAAATGACGTCATTTATGTAAATACGTCATTTATGTTTATACAATTTATTTAATATAAAGAAGCCATTTATCTATTTTTATGTACAATAAGAGGTAAATTGAAAGACAATTATAAATAAATTGTATATATACATATAAATACATGTATAAACAAGCATAAAAGTTCGGTGCTTTTCCAGTATATGGGGCCTTGACGAAACAGACAAAATAGCATTGGCGGAAAAGGAAATTTGGCAACATACTTTCTGTCAACCTATTTACTTTATCATTTCGTATACAGAAGCATTTTTTATCGCGGATAGCGAATTTGTTTAAATATCTCATCAATTGATGCCGAATAAATGCAGGCATGCATGCACAAAATATTTAATTATTTTTTTATGATAAATAATTATTAGAAAATTCGTATATACATATTAATTATGTATATTAACGAATCTATTCGTTTTTGAAACTCGAATTACGACAAACCTAAAAGCAAAGGATCCTATAATGGAAAAGTACCCGATTTTCTTATGGACAATATTCAAGTGACATAACATGGTGTAAAATTATCGCGGATAGCGAATTTGTTTAAATATCTCATCAATTGATGCCGAATAAATGCAGGCATGCATGCACAAAATATTTAATTATTTTTTTATGTTAAATAATTATTAGAAAATTCGTATATACATATTAATTAAAATAAATAATTTACATATGAAAATATGCATGATGGTGCACTAAAATACAGAGAAAATTAAAACCTGTTACTGAAAATGTCTATAACATAGTACTTTTCAATACCGTGGTTCTTAATGTTATTCACAAGCAGATGGAATTTTTCTCATCCTTAAACGCAAAGGAAGATTAGAATACAGATCGTTGTTATAAAAGTGCGAGAGGTAGCCACAATTTAAACCTAACCATTTTATACAAGCTGGTTTTCAAGGTGTAATTGATTTTACTTACCATTCCCTAAAACAGTTGTCAGTTGTCGCAACAGCTGTGTATGAGGCCATGATAATAAAAAAATGCCCCATTAAAACGTTAAAAGCATGGCAACCCAATTACAGATTTACCAATATTTTAAAAACGAAGCACGCTGTCCTGTTTTTAGAGGCCTCGAAGTCTGAGCGGGGGTTGGCGAGCGTAGCTCGCAGGGGGTAGGCCCCCTAGTATGTTATAAAATTATAATAATCTAGAACTGGCAGTTTCGATGCTGTAATTCTGAAAATTCTCTTTCTATAATACACTTTTCAGAGAGTAAAGACTAACAATATAGTAAGAGTAAGTATAAGAACAGTACTCAGTACAATATAATAGCAAGAGCAGAGGTCTTGTGTAGTGACGAAAGATTGAAACTTTATTAACATTCGTGCGTTATGCCATTTACTTAACCGCATAATATTAATAGATGATTACTCGCCCTAAAAATTCGCAATGAAAAATAGCCTCTAGCGTCGAATTCTCTCCAAGCTTTGCGACACTTAACGAAATATCGCCAAATTTGGCATCAAAAATACCCTGTTTATGTGGACGTCATAATGATGCATATGTATTATATATGTGATGCATATGCATATATATATATGTCTTTCAAATAAAATCCAGTGTATATATATATATATAAAGTTTATTAACATCATTAAAATGCACTTAAAGAACTAAAAACCCACTGGAATTTTTCCAGATTGACTGAGTGCTATTGCGATTAGAATACCGACATTTATAATAAAATTTATTTTAAGGAAGTAAAAAATAGAAAAACGGACAGATAAAATAAAAGATTTGCCTTCCCAACGTTTTCGGAAAAGAATATAAAAAATTCATTTGAAACCATGTAACACCTTCAAACTCAGGCTAATTTTCTGTAATCAGGCTTTGGTGACCAACTCTGGCGTCAAATATGAGCGAGGAAATGATTGTCTATGTAACTATTATTACTTAAATTTTATCGTACAACAAAAAACACAAATGGTTGCAACAATGCAATTAATTTAATTTGCCAATTGAATGTGTTACGAACTGTATGTAGCCAAATCAGCACCCCCTATTTGAAGGGTTTAAAGGCAGAAATTCTATGTTTTCAGACTTTTCTGGTTAATTGTGTGACAAAACCTACTTACTTGTAAAATTTTATGATTCTAGGACTGTTAGAAGTACCTTAGTTATTTGATGATCACCAACTTTAGTTATTTGATGATCACCAACTGTAGTTATTTGATGATTCCCTGTGAGTCAGTTACAAAAAAGCCCTTTTTCGGAATCTCATATTTCGAAAAATATTAAATACAGAAATAAGAAATCTTGGAACCTAGTTCAGTTTGATTATATTAATGTGTGTTAAAAAGGAGAACTCTCTAGCTCTCCCCCAAAACGCAGTTATGAGGGGGTGAAAAGTAGGCCGAAATGGTCAGGGAAAAGGTATTATATATATGTATATATGTATGTGTTATTGACAATTACCGCTTAATTTACTTAGGAATTTAGGTACGCTTAGGTACGCATAGGCTTACGGCCTATGCGAACTTGGCGGACGCACTGCCGTGCTCCCAGATATAGGGAAGATTTTTTTTTTTTAAATACCGCTGGCCAAAAATCGTAGAAGTCTACGGCTATGTGACTTACACTACATTCACGCATGGAATTAGCCAGTAGCGACCATGCGACCGCATTTGTCAAACCCTGTGCTAGAGCATTTCTTATAATTTGTAATTCTTTATTATGGGTATTCGTTGTGGTGCTTATGCAATTTTATTTTTAAAGAAAATTTTCTGGTTTAAAAGTTTTAATTGTTTTAGGTGAAATACGTAAAATTTTACGGAAATTATCGCAGGGCTGCCAACTACTACGCTTATTTTGAATGAAATAATTATTTTAGTACCGGAAATTTCGCTTAACAAACGCATTAACCTATAAAATACTACACGTCAATAAATAAATTCAGTATACAATTTATTAAATATTTTTCTGGTTAAAAACATGAATATTTGATTTCAAAAGGCGTAGAAAATGGCAGCCCTGTTATACGGTATGTTGGCAGCTATATATTCGGTTGTCCGGAAAGTTCGTGCCAGGTAATTAAATCAATTCGTGCCGGAAAATTCTATCATTTAATTATTAAACACTGATTCCGATATTAAAGGTTTAATAATTACGGACAGAATTTTCCGGTACGAATTGATTTTCGCAACCAGCACGAAATTTCCGGACAACCCAATATATTAACCCATTACCTGCTGTTGTTGCGTTAATGCAACGATCAAAATAAACGTTTATGAAAAATTAACTATCATGCTACCACGAATTTAGTATAAAAAATTGCCTTTTCTAATAACGGATTTTTTGCGATTAAATAAAGCAAATAATAGTTTTTGGACTTTGTGGTGGCTAATAACTCTCAGTAAGAACTCTCAAGATTGCTACCGCGTAGTTTTGGTGGTTATAAGTTTTTAAACGGGTCTCCAGCTATACTTGGGAATGGATGCTTGAGCGTTTTAGCCACCGCACGCTAGCTCGCGCTTGTGTTTGAATATGTCAACAGAAAAATCCAGACTGTGATAACCGTAAAACCAGAATAAAAGACAATATGAGTTAAAAAAATAAAAGTGAAAATTTAAATATAAAATAGGGGAGATAAAAAATGGTCAAGCATATTGAAATTACCTCGTCTCGTGTGTGTATGAATATTCTTCTGTCTATAACTTTTTTCTTTCTTCTATCTTTACAAGAAGAAAGTATTGAATTCATGAAAAAATTCGACTTACGGTTTTCGACGGATTTATATGTTTTCTAAGGTCCTGCACACGATTTAATTGTTTTTAGACAGCGTCTGTCTGTATCTGAAGAAAACTTTGTGGGCGTTCTATCGCAAGAACTATTGCACGGAATTTAATAAAACTTTAAATTCTGTTACAGCTTGATATAAATTGGTGTTATCAGTTTTTGCTGTAAATTGCCCAACAGGTTGCGCTGCTATGCTGCACTTTTCACGATTTCCGCAACAGCTTTATCTCAAGATCTAATGCACGTATTTTCATAAAACTTCAAATTAAGTTATACGTTCACATTAGTTGTTGCTGATGAAGTTTTGGTGCAAATTGTCCAACAGGCGGCTCTTCTGTGCTGCATTTTTCAGGATTTTCAGGATAGCTATATCCAAGAACTAATGCACAGAATTTTATCAAACTTCATATTCTATTAGACCTTGAGATATATCGACGCCAATTAAGTTTTGCTGTAAATCACCAAACAGGTGGCGCTGCTATGCGACATTTTTCATATTTTTCACGATATCTATATCTCAAGAATTAATGCACGGAATTTCATTCAACTCCATATTCCGTGAGACCTTGACAAAAATACGTCCGTTTTAGGCTTGGGTGTATATCGCCCAACTGGTGTCACTGTTATGGTATGTTTTTGCGGTTTTCTCGATAGCTATATCTGAAAAGTACATATATTGTCATTTAATTTGTGTAACAGACGATTTGACTTATGTGGAAGAAAGTTTTGTGATGGCCACAACGTACTAGTTTTCCGTAGTTTCCACATGCTTAGCTTTTTTTAAACTATCTATCCATTGCAGTTCAGTAGATCAATGCTGAACCGTGAGAACTAAAATGGATGAATGCAACAGTATATTTAATGTTATTCACACTATAAAACTTCAATCATGTACACAGTAGAAAATCCAAATGAATTAAAAGAGATTCAAAATAAAAGTTAGTAAAAATATTAGAAATCAAAAATATTTTTAAATTCCTTCATAAAGCAAAATGGTCTGGTGATAAAAAAAAAAATAAAAAAAGGACGAAAATAGGCAGAAACATTCGTGAATAGTAGAAATAATAATTAAAAAAAAAAACACGAAATCAGTAGCACTTTCAGACCCAATTTTTATTCACAGGTCGGATCTAAGAACGAACAATTTGTAGGCATATTTAAAAAAAAAATCCATATTGCCTAAAAACAACCCAGAGTTACTAATCTTGCATAGATCCACCATGAATGATTCCTCAGTTATACACGAGCATTGGATGAACGAACCCAATACGCCGCAACAGTCTAGGTCAAGCTAAAACTGTGTACTTCAATATGGTAAATAAATAAATAAAAAAAGATATATATATGCTTGCATTTTTGAGTTTTACATTATATTTAAATATGACTATCTGTGTGTATTAACATCTACTCCTCTAAGAATAGGGTGGAATTGCTGGCTTAAAAGCACCCCAATTATTTGTAAATATCCGAGAGTGTCATAATAACTCTGGAATTTTCGAAATTTAAATCAATTTCGAAGATATTGTTAATTTGTAATAACATTTCACTAATGGGGGCCACTAAAATACCCCATTGTTGTGGATAAAAAAGCGGAAAGAAGAAAAATATTATTATATTTTATTGCATATATTTCTCAGTAAAAAAAAAAAAAAAACTATTTTTAATTTAAACAGATTATTAAAACAAACATCCTAATTAAATGACATTTTTCATGTAAATTCTAAAAAATAGAAAAAAAATATATATATATGTGTATTCCAGTTTTACGAATCAATTAATTCCAGAGAGCAAAGAATCGTCTTTCAACAAATTGATATCTAGAAATAATTGCATCGTTTGCTTTTTGGGTTTTGTATTCGTAAACAATTTTGAGAACCTTTCATTCAACTGGAGAGTTATTTCCCGTTATTCAAAATAATTGAATTTAAAGAAAAAGTATCGATTTTAATTAATTATTTCTGAAAGGTAACAGCAAAACTTTTCACAAACATGCTACAAGTAAATGGTTTAGTTGGTAAAAATTACATTACTTTGAGCATTTCTTTTGATTCATAAAACTGAAATACAGCGTGTCCGAGAAAGGTCTTTATCATTCTAAACATTAATAACAAAGTACTAACAGGTGAAATGAAATGCAGTTTGCTGCAAAATAATGAAGAAATCTGAGTGTTTCTTTTACAGTATCTTCAATGTAGCTGTATGTGAGCTCTGTTAGTAGCACGAAGAATTTCGAGCCTGTACTCGATTTCGCTCCAAGTGTTTTTTCACATTTGCGGTGTAACTGTGAGGATTACTAATTGTATCTTTTCCATAACCCCTTAACTGTTGGAGGTTTTTTGACACCATAAACTAAAAATAGGCACAACACACCACTTTTTCCGTACTAAAATATTTGCTTTGTGTAATCGAAAATGGTCTGCCGATCAATAAAGCGAAGGTTGCGTTTAAAAATTACTGGTGTGAAAAAGCTTTTAGTAACAAAACAAGCAAACTCTTCTTGCCCGAACTGAGTTCGGGATACTCAGTTAAGGCTGCTCGTCAGTAAACTTCCCGATTCCCCTCTCTAATGTTATTCCTATGGCGTAACATGCATTCGTATTTTTAAAATATCTCCTCAGGAAATTAATATTTTTGACATCTGTTTTCTTTGTACTGTTCTTAAAGAATGTCTCTTTTTTTCTTAGTTGTCAAAATATTTCTAAACTATGTGCTTAATTCATATTTTATGTGTTAAAATCTTAGCGAAACTGAATAAGATTTTAACATTTCATATAAAATTAAGTATATATTTTAGAAAAAAATTGACAACTAAGAAAAAAAGAGACATTCTTTATGAACAGTACAAAGAAAACAGATGTCAAAAATATTAATTTTCCGAGGAGATATTTCAAAAATACGAATGCACCTTACGCCCATAGGAATAACATTAGCGAGGGGAATCGGGGAGTTTACTGACGAGCAGCCTTAAGGGGTTAAAAACGGATATATCAGAAGCAGATGCTTGATATACACTGTCTTTAACATAACCCCACAAAATGAAATCCAGTGAAGTTATGTCGGGCTATCGCGGAGGCCATAGTATGGATCCTCCACGGCAACTAGCTCCATCTACCTCAGACAAAAGATACTAGAAAAAACTGAGATTTCTTCATTCGTTTGCAGAAAATTGCATTCCATTTCAGCTGTTAGTATTTTTGTTATTAATGTTTAGAAAGATAAATACCTTTCTCGGTCATCTATATTTTTGTATAAGTTCGACAAAACGATTTTATTTTCATCCCACCAGCAACTGAATTAGAAGTCAAATCTTTAAACATTTTGACAGGTGGCGAAGAATTTTCATCCCTCTTTGAATACTAGGCCTTCGCACAGACACAAAAATGGCGGCTGTCATAGGTGGATTTCATTTTGCAGCGTTTGTACGAATCCTTGAATTTGAATACCAATAATTTCAAAAAAGTTTTCTGTAGCTTATTTTTCTGAGATCAAATAACTCAAGTAAAACTTTAGGAGTATATTGAATTAATTCAGGGGACCGTACAAACGCGTACAAAATTTCCGCCTACGAAAGCCGCCATTTTTGTGTCAGCGCGTAGACCTAGTCACTGAGCTCTACAATAGTATGGAGGGATATCTTCCTACTATAATACACTGAATCCAGCCCATGAATACAATGCCAAAGAATTTCCAAGAAACATTTTTGGCAAAACACAAAATCTCCCCCATAGAGTAGTATGGGACAGACATAGCTGCAAACTTCCCACTAACCTTCCGTAATATGTGGCTTAATTTGACCTAGGTTAATCACGTTTCGAACCGGTAAATTTAATTGATGCATCTTTATTTTTTTTTTACATTTCTTCGCGGATATTATTTAAATTCATTTCTGAAAAAATATTCTGTTTCGAAACGTATTAAACCTGGGTCAAATTAACCGACATATTACGGATGATTAGCGGGAGGTTGACAACTATGGACAGATATATAAAAATTATGACGAAATTATTGCATATATTTATGTAATATATATATCACTAATATATATTTTTTTATTGAATAGCTACAGACTTCCTTTAAATTCATTACAAATATTTAATTTGATATTAATTAAAATTGAAATCTTATGTAAGTTTAACAAAAAAAAAATGTTAGAGTATTACTCATAAAAATTTGAAAAAGTTGCCCAAATAAGCAAAACTGATAAAAAAGTATGCGGAAAAGTTTGAAAAAATTCTTATAATATTAAGAAAAATGCAAGATTCATTGCTTGCGCGCATTGAAAGTGTGACGCAGTTGTGGTAGAAAGTGGACCGCTGAGTTAGCCCTCCATTCTATTATGGAGCTAAGTGGACCTAGTATTCAGGGCGTGGTAATCTTTTGCCAAAATGGCGTCATTTAAAACGTGCACGTCGCTCCCTAAATACTGGGCTTTTGCGCTGACACAAAAATGGCCGCTGTCGTAAGCGGATTTTTTTCAGCGTTTGTACAGTCCCTTAAATTTGAATACCGATAATATATAGAAACTTACTCCGCCTTATTTTCCTCAGATTAAGGAAGTCTGTGCTGGCAGTGTGCTACTATTTTTTTCTTTTTCTTTTTTTTCGGTTTGTTTGATTGGCACCATTTTTAGATAGATTTCGTAAGAAATACTGCCTATTACATTCTCACCTAAGTTGGAATTTGTGAAAATTTTTTGCAGCTCTACGCCGATCATGACTCCCAGAACCCAACCCCCCCCCCATTTCAAAACTTTATATATATATATATGTCACTTTTTTATGGACACGATAACGTCAATAATTCTGCACTTAGCTCTTCCAAACTGATACATAAAATCAAGGGGCATAAAATGTAGGTCAAGTTCGTTAATGGGCAAAATCGAGCAAAGGGGGGAGGGGGGAATGGGTGCTTTTGGGAAAAAAGAAAAAAACCCATAATTTCTTAAGTATGATACGCATCGAATCCGTTTAAAGTTATTATTACTTCTAAGAAAAGGGCCGTGAATTTATGAATGACAGATTTTTAATATCATTAAAAATGGCCCCAAAGGGGGAAAAAAGCGGGGTTTTAGAAGAAAAGAAATCATAACTTCGTCAATTCACAAGCTATCAAATCCGCTTAAATTTATTATAAATCGTCTTAATATTATCTAAAACTTTTATAGTGACACGTTTTTTATAGGACCAACCCTTATATAAAAAAAATTTAAAAAAATCCCTGCCGGCTCCGCCTGCAAACAAGTTGCGTCTCGAAATGGGTGGTTCCTACTGCCGCATCATGGCAAAAAGCTAATTTCTTCCGCAATTCTCAACAAACAGGCGCCCCACGGTCTGCGTCTTTGAAATCTACCTGTGCCTGTAGGCCGAGCCGTCAGGGATATTTTTGAAATTGCATAATTCTCCATGTTTTCGTCATATTTAAACTGTCATTAAATAATGCGAATTTTACATTCTCAAAAAACAAGTGGCAATCCAGAAAACTAACTTTAAAAATAAGTAGCCGACTGGCAACACCGAAAGATGCCAAAAGAAACTTTTAGAAAATACTGTCGACTAAATTCAGGGGGCTGTACAAAGTACTAAAGAAAACACGCCTATGAAAGAAGCCAATTTTGTGTCCGCGCGTTGGCCTTGTATTCAGCGGGAATTGGCCTGAATTTCCATTCTGAAAACTTGTAATCTATTTTACGGACGGCAAATCCATGTGTTAGAATGTCAATTACTACAATTTTTTTGGAAAAATATTCTTCAACTTATTTAATGAAACAACTTCTAAGATTGAATACGTCGACAAAAAGTAGTCAGGATAAGTGTTGGCAATTGTCCTTTTGGCACACGGGTTCGCCTTCTCTCACCTAGATTGTAAATATGACTTTTTCCCCCCTTGAAATTCAGTATTTAATAAAGGCTAATTCCATGCGTGAATGTAGTGTAAGTCACATAGCCGTAAAAGTTTACTATTCTTTGCCACCGGTATTTAAAAAAAAATTCTTCACTCTATTTTACTGTAGATATATGGGATTGAATAAGTCAAAATTTCCTTTACTATAACACTGGTAGTCAAACACCACAGCCATTTACATCTCTGTGACTGACACTACATACACTCATGGAATTAGCCTAAAATAATTCATGAGAATTATTTTTTAACTATACAAAACTGTACAATAGAACTTATTTTTCTGTAAACAATGGAAAGATCTCATTAAAATTTAAATGTAACACATTGGGTTGACACGCAGTTAGGAAAATATTAAGACTTTCAAGGGCGGTGAAACGTTTATGAAACCACCTAAGTTTAATTCCCAAATGCCTGGCACCAGAAATTTGGTGTAAAATTTTCCGTTTAGTATGTGAAATATAGCTTTTTCTTATTTCATTCATTCATTCTTTCCAACATTTTAGCTATGGGAGTACTTTGCCCCTGAAAGGGTTAAATGTGAAAATTTAAATGTAAAACGGGGAGAAATTCTAATATTACTTTGAAAAATGACGTCCACTTTTATCCATAGAAATATTTTTATCTCAATTTTATATGTTTGTTTAAGTGGTAACCAGGAGTTACACTTTTGAAATCACCTACACAAATCAGTTCAATAGATAAAAGCAGCCTCACAGGACTACAAAAATACACATAAATAAATTATTTAATGTTTTTCCGATTATAAAAAACTCGAGTTATGAAAATAGTAGAAACACAGAATGCGCACAAAATATTCAAAGAAAGATTAATAAAATTAGCAGCAATACAAAATGCACAAAAAAACACCATTCAAAGAAAAATGATTTTTATTTTAAACTAGTCGTTGGGGGCCACCGTAATACTTACCCATCATGGATATGCATAATGTAAAATATTAAAATAAAAAATGTGTAAACTACTTATAAAATGCATTGCAATTCGAATAAAATCGCGGCTTGATGGCGTCATAAACTTTGAAGGCTCGATTACTGAATTGCTTAAAAGAAACATCCTTACAACTCCAAAATCAATAATCCTATTAACTAGCGGTTTATTGCATCTGATTAAGCGTCTCATTTCCAATTAAAATATATCTTTGAATTGAAATTTGGATGAAATACGGGGTCATGAAAAATCGAAGAGTGTGGAAAATAGGATTACGAATATCTCGGTAACTAATTATCTGATCGACTTCATGCTTTATGTAAAATTTATGTTTTTTTATTGTCTTTTATATTCACTCCTTAAAATAAACAATTTCGAAAATTTTTATATACCTTTTATCAGAACGAATATTTCGAGAGTACGAAAAAAATAGTTCCGGATAATCGAGGTTACTGAAATTCAATAGGCTTCTTTCCATTATTACATACTAAGTACATACCAAATTTTAAGTCTCTATCTCAATTTGTTCGGGAGATAGAGCGTTTACAGACACACAGACACACAGACGGACGGCAATTTTTTTTTTCTTCTAAAAATGTTTTTCGGAATCTTCAATGTCTGAAATTTGTAAATGCGTTAAATTTTTTTTTCGATTTTCAAAACAATTACAAGACTTACCCTATACTACGTATGATGGGTAAGTAAAAACATAAGAAGCAAATAAATGATTCAAGGAATGAATGAAGTAAGTACAACCGCTTCGTAATAAATAAATAAATAAATAAATTTTCTTGTTTGTATACAGGAATGTACAAGAAAACTACAAAAATAGAATTCACGAAACATGTAAAATATATAAAAAATGCATTTTTCTGAGTTGTAAAATATTACTAGGGGAAATTTAAATGTAGTATGGTGAGTATAAAAGGAGATTATTTGAGTGTTGCAACTCGTTTTTATCTATATAAGTACTCTTCCCTATATTCTATCCAATTCTCTTTTTCGATACATTCTGCATATTCCACTTCTTCTTGCTGTACAACTTGTGCAGCTGCAGTGGAGTAATGTCGTCTCAAAGGAATACAATAGGATACTTGAACGAGATAAATGTTAGTATATTTACGTTCTTCAATTCATAACTTGTGTTCTACATGAGTAGCGGAAATATTGCAAGTGGAGAAACAAAAAAGTGTAATTCAGAAAAAAATAAATTTTAGGGTGTCCCAAGACAGGAATTTTTACTCTTTTCGTTTGTAAATATTTTGTGCTAATTTTCCTTTTTTGAAAATATAGGTATATATATTTATTTTGTAATGAAAATTATTTAAAAACAATGAATTTTAACTTTTAACAAATAATAAGAAAACTCAGCTCTGAACAAGATTTAACTTACTGCTGTTACACTGCACATTATAACAGGTGAAGAGAATAAACAGGACCTGATAACAAACGAAACACCCTTGCAGACCTTTCTTTCAATAAAATGGGTTTAATGGTCTGATTAAGTTGGTTGGTTGGTTGATTTAATGAGGGCCGATTATCTCCACGAGGGATATAGGCACTAGGGGGAGAGCCCTCCGTGTGGGGCTTTCTAAGGGATCCTAATCCGTATTTACGGCAAGGTTAGAAAAAGTCCTTCCGGCCTGTACCGGGAGGAAAAGGTAGCTTACTTATATCTTCGTTTTAAAATTTTAGCTAATGTTACACGAAAACAGCAAGCTAAAATGCAAAGAAACGTTTACAAAAGATTCGTTAATACTGAATTTGAATAAGAAATTCGCCAAATTATTGAGCAACAGCCAAATTGGCTTCATTTATGAAGACTTATTTTGATCGCCAAATGTCGCCCAATTTTGCCAATTTTGTCGCCAGTGTCGCCAATTTGGCGTTAACGGATATGAATATATAGTTTTATGCGTATGATTGGGAAAATTATTACAACAATGAAAGAAAATAATTTGCGAGTAATCGCGTTAATGTGCTGTTTTGTTTCAAAATGTCAGCCACCCTAGAATTTCAAACTGCTCTATCTCAGCCATTTTTTAAGATAGAGGTAAACCAAAAAAAGCTCTGGAATCCTTGTATCAAGGCCTAACACGTAATTAAAAATAAATTTGAATTTTTAAATTTTTTGTATATTTATTTTAGATTTTAAGTTATTTTACATCTTTAAATGGCCTCCATCTTGAAACAATATGGCGGACCAAGCTGGCCAACGAACTCGGTCGAGACATTAGTGACCTTAATACACACAATTAGTTTCATCAAAATCGATTCATAATTACGGGCGTTATCATATGACATAGGTCAGATATATATATATATATATATATATATATATATATATATATATATATATATATATATATATATATGGATATATCTATATATATAAATCAACATTTGGACGGAGGGTGGTTTTGGGGTCTGGGGGTCATGATCGGTGAAAATATATCGAAATTTTCCGGAACTGCTTTCCTCCGAACGGCTGCAATAGGTAGCTTTATACTTTTTTGTATTGAAAGCTACCTAAAAAACAACGGAAAACACCGAACGGTTACGTCGACGACCGAGTCAAGGGTTTGAACCCAGCACCTCCCGTCTACCAGCTTTGAGAGCAGAACCTCTCAGACACTTGTGGGGCGGTCTGATGCAGCCTGGCTTTTGTTTGTTGACTTTATTTTGTTTGATTCATAAACTTAGATAGTTTACTGATAAAATATCACGAACAGTAATATCACCTTAAAAGGCGGTGGGATACAATATATCCCACTTAAATTTAATTCCAAAATACCACACTGACACCAGGAATCTGAAATATAAATACGTGGAGAAATCTTTTGCTTGTTTTCAAATATATTTGATTGTAAATACTGGTGTCAATCAATCATTTCAACATTTTAACCCGAGAAGTATTTTGTCCCTGATAATTTACTGATAAAATATCGCGGACAGCAACATGTCTTATTGTCGACTACTAACACAAGCGATAAACAGGAATTAAAGTTCAAAACGCTATAAAGTACACATTGTAAGATCTTAATAATAATAATAATAATGAAAATAGTAATAATAATAATAATAATAATGAAAATAGTAATAATAATAATAATAATAATGAAAATAGTAATAATAATAATAATAATAATAGCTTTAATAATAATTATAACAAATTTCAAGTAGCAGAGTTTGCTGGCCCACCGTTGACAATGTGTGGTACCTGCTGCGAAATTGTTGGGAAATTGTAGGTACAGAGATCTTTCTTATGGTATCTGATCACTAAATCGTTGGATAACTGCCGGGCTTTGTTGACAAATGGTTAGTAGGATAATGGTGTAGACACTTCTTACAGTGCGCCAATGTTGAATGACAATTAGATAACATTGGCACTACCAGGTTTTGCTACATGGTATAATGCGCATTTTGCAAACCTTATCGAATTTTATTTCCTGTACGGATAACATTAAATGATTAAGTTCCCATTTCTGCCTATACCTTTCATTCAAAGAATAACTAAATTTTTATTGAAATGTAGATACGTAATGATATCCTTTGCAAGTATTTTGTTTTGTAACTCAAAATATTAAAGACTAGCGTTTGCCAGCAGCCCCGTTTACATAGAATATAAGTTCCGAAATTAAGACTGCAAATTCTAGACATAATTTTTTTCATAATTTATCTACCTAACAGCGCTAGTCCCATCAAAAAGCATTCATTCAATTTTTTTTAAAAAGCTAATCTTTCATAATTGGGTTTATTCAATTACATATTTTTTCCATACCTCTTTAAATTAGAAAAGTATAACGCTATGTTATGTACTAAAAGCTTCCCTGAAAAGTTATCTAATTAACAGTGCAAGTTCCAGCGAAATCCATATCTAGGAAAATCTTTTAAAAGAGCTAATCTTTCATAATCGGGTTCATCTGATTACAAAACTTTCCCCATAATTCTATAACTAAGCTACGTAGAACGCTATGTTATATATTCAAACCTTTCCTGAAACATTATCTGTCTGAAAGTAAAAGTCCCATCGAAATCTATTCAGCAGAATATTAAAAAAAAAAACTAGTTTTTCAAAACCAGGTCCCTCTAATTATAGACCTCCCCTCCCCCTATTTTTATAACGAAACAACGAAAAACGATATGTTATACACTCAAACTTTTCCTAAAACATTGTCTAACTAAAACTGCAAGTCCTATCGAAATCCATTCAGCAGAATATTTTTAAAAAGGTTAATCTTTCAAAATCAGGTCAATCTAATTATAGAACTTCCCTCCCATAATTTTATAACGAAACAACGAATAACGATATGTTATATACTCAAACCTTTCCTAAAGCATTATCTAAATAAAAGTGCAAGTCCCATTGAAATCCACATTGCAGAATATTTTTAAAAAGGCTACTCTTTCAAATTTAGGCCCATCTAACTATAGAACTTCCTCCCATATTTTTATAACGAAATAACTAAAAACGATATGTTAAACGTTCCCTGAAAATGTATCTATTAGTGCAAGTCCCTTTAAAAAAATTTTCGGCAAAGCTCAAGTTCTAAGTAGGCGGATCGAAATTCCCATTTCCATTTTATATTTGTAGTACATTTTCATATGAGGGACATAATTCTTGATAAGGTTTAATAAAGCCATTGAGAAGCACCTGACACAATCGAGCAAAACTATAATACATATAGTAACTAGCGGCCCTCCCTCGCTTTGCTTCGGGTTAACCTTGAAAACCTTCATCTCTTTGTGTTTTCTGTAGACCTTTTTAATGTGTACAATAATTAGTACATTATTTTGATAAATCTTGTAGGGTTCAGCCTGCGTTTGCAATGTATAAGCGAAAAAAATGAAATTATTTACGACATCGCATTAAAAACCTCAAAAATAACAGTATTTCTCTACTATGTAATGGATGTTATTATACATATAAACCTTCCTCTTGAATCACTCTATCTATTAAAAAAACGCATCAAAATCCGTTGCGTAGTTTTAAAGATTTAAGCGTACATAGGGATATAGGGACAGAAAAAGCGACTTAAACCTCAAAAATAACAGTATTTCTCCACTATTTAATGGATGTTATTATACATATAAACCTTCCTCTTGAATCACTCTATCTATTAAAAAAAACGCATCAAAATCCGTTGCGTAGTTTTAAAGATTTAAGCGTACATAGGGATATAGGGACAGAAAAAGCGACTTAAACCTCAAAAATAACAGTATTTCTCCACTATTTAATGGATGTTATTATACATATAAGCCTTCCTCTTAAATCACTCTATCTATTAAAAAAACGCATCAAAATCCGTTGCGTAGTTTTAAAGATTTAAGCGTACATAGGGATATAGAGACAGAAAAAACGACTTAAACCTAAAAAATAACAGTATTTCTCCACTATTTAATGGATGTTATTATACATATAAACCTTCCTCTTGAATCACTCTATCTATTAAAAAAAACCGCATCAAAATCCGTTGCGTAGTTTTAAAGATTTAAGCGTACATAGGGATATAGGGACAGAAAAAGCGACTTTGTTTTATACTATGTTAAGATTACTCTAATAAAAATAGCATACACTCTGAAATGACGTATAATACCACTAACCCACGCGTACATACACTATATGGCCAATGATGACCAGTCACTTGCGATTTTAGACGTTTTGTTAAATATCTAGAAAATTACATAAGGAGTTGTCCTGAAATTTCAGGCGTGTAAACAGCATAGTTAACGTCATGTATTTCAGCGAAAATTTGTTCCCGAAACCCCGTAGGGGGCCGTCAATAAATTGCAGAAAAACGAATATTTTATGAATAACCCTGTAAAAACTAATATCGCAAAAGCGTTGAAACGGTAGTACATGCTTAGGTGGCTTCTTTTAATAAACTACGTTCATTTTTATGAGGATAGCATGTATACTCGTGGAAAAATTAGGATTTTTATAAAAAACAATCCCAAATTTCACCAAGTGTTTTGCTTATAAAATTCAGAGTTCTTAATATAAAAGAATGTTCTTTTCATGAAAGATGACACGGCCTGAATTGTCCTGAAATTTCAGGCGTGTAAACAGCATAGTTGACGTCATGTATTTCAGCGAAAATTTGTTCCCGAAACCCCATAGGGGGCCGTCAATAAATTGCAGAAAAACGAATGCTAGTAGTAGTAGAATGTTGTGTACACAACATTCTATATAATACCCTGCAATCAGAATTAAAAAATAATAAATATTGGCTGCAGGTTTACTAAATATTTTTTCATTGCGCATGCGCGAATTCAATCAAATTATACTGTACATAATATATTAGCTAAATGTATGGACCAGCTTTTGGGAAAGTCTCAAAAACATAGCTTGAAAATTCTGAAAGTAATCGTCGATAGAATAAGCTCGAAATTCGCTGTTCCCAAAAGGAAGCAAAAATATGAGGGGTTGTTTCAAATATACAATGAAAGACACTTCATTCTTATTATGTCAATTTTCAAAAGCTAGTATATTTGGATAAAACATCTCATCATTTTGCTTCCTTTAGGGAACAGCGAATTTCGAGATTATTCTATCGACGATTACAATCAGCATTTTCAAGCTATGTTTTTGAGACTTTCACAAAAGTTGGTCCATACATTTAGCTAATATATTATGTCCAGTATAATTTGATTGAATTGGCGCATGCGTAGTGAAACAATATTTAGTAAACCTGTTCATTTTTCATCCAATATTTATTATTTTTTAATTCTGATTCCAGGATATTATATGCACTGCTTTGTGTCATCTTTCCTTAAAAGAACATTTTTTTTATATTAACCCCTTCGCGACGAGCGGCCTTTACAGAATTTTTAATCTGTTACCACCGGTTTTTCAAAATCGAAATTTTCACCTAGTTGAATCGCCAAAATGCTATGATTAGATAAGGAAAACCTTGCAATATAAAGTAACTGGTGGGAATAATCGAGGATTCTGAGCATCTTATGCGTCACGTATTCGTGTCGCTCGTCCCCAAGGGGTTAAGAACTCTGAATATTATAAGCAAACCACTTGGTGAAATTTGGGATTGTTTATATAAAAACCTTAATTTCTGCACGACTATACGTGTTATCATCATAAAAATGAGCATTGTCTATTAAAAAAAAGCCTCCTAAGCATGTGCTACCGTTTCAACGCTTTTGCAATATTAGTTTTTACAGGGTTATCCAAAAGATATTCCTTTTCTTCAATTTGTTGACGGCCCCTTATGGGGTTTCGGGAAAAAAATCTTCCTGGAAACATATGACGTCTATCATGTTGTTCACACTCCTGAAGTTTCAGGATAATTCCTCAAGTATATTTTCGGATATTTACAAAACGTCTGAAATTGCAAGTGCCCGATCATCATTGGAAATATAGTGTATATACAGATGGGTGATAAAATAATAGGAACACCCATGAAAAAGAGTGAAAGGGCAATATCTAGAAATCGATACAAACGATAAAAATCGTATAAAATATCGATATAAATAAATCGTATCGTTTCTCTGCGACGCACTTCTGTTTTGTCCTCCTTCCGCAGCAGAGGTTTGGCGCTAGTGTGTCGCTAACAAATTTAACACTATCTGACTGGGTTTATTATTTAATGGCTTTGTCATTGGCCATATAGTGTATCTTCAATTCAATGCTATCCGAAGGACGACATAATCTTTTAAACCGTGAATGAGTTATCAGACGTATACAAATATTTCCTTTTTAATGTCTAATAAGTACTAATTTTTCTTTATATTTTTTCTGGTGTAAGAAGGTTGTTTCATTCTAATGTTAATAGATTTAATAATCAATTAATCTACTGCAATGTAGGTTTACTAAACATGAGAGCATGCATATATATTCACTGACAAGAAAGTATTTGTATGTCCGGTCCTTCCCTCTACGAAAGCAGACACTGAAATTATGTATATGGTAGGCACAAAGATAAAAATAGTATTTCAGAACTGAAGATTTAGTAAGTGATCATCAAATTAAATAAATGTTTGTGTTATACACAGGCTGCATACACTTTAACCAGAATTTTGTATTATAATTTTTCGCTTTATTTAATCTCAGAAAAATAATTCAAATTCTGGAACTAAACGTGGAGATTACGTATTCTGCTATTTAAATATTAAAACAAAATTTGCTTGTCTCAAATAAGAGTACCAGACTTCTTCGAAATTCCAAGGTATAAATGCACTTTATTTATAGAAAAGGCTTTTGTTTAATATCTCGCAAGTCCGACTTCTATTAGTCACATGCAAATCATGGGTACACGTTTGCAAAATTCGACTATATTTTTATTATTTTCCTACAACACAGTGCGTACCTATTTACCTGAATTTTTAATAGAATTTTCGCTTTATTTACCCACAGAAAAGTATTACAAATTCTGTAAATAAATGACGAATTGTAATTGCTATAAATATCAAAGAGAAAATTTCGTTTTTTAAATCCGGTAGCAGGCACTTTTGGAAATTCGAAGAAGTGTACTAACTTCGCTACTACTATTTCAAATTAAAGCCAGATTACCGTCTGTGCAAAATTTCTCCAGTGAATTTGAATAGAAATGTTCTTATAAATTAAATTCGTGCAAAATTTATCTTTTAAAAATCCCTGACGGCTCGGCCTACAGGCACAGGTAGATTTCGAAGACGCAGACCGTTGGGCACCTGTTTGTTGGGAATTGCGGAAGAAATGACCTCTTTGCCATGATGCGGCAGTTGGAACCGCCTACTTCGAAACCTAACTTGTTTGCAGGTGGAGCCGGCAGGGTTTTTTTTTTTTTTTGGCTATAACGGTTAGTCCTATAGAAAACTTGTCAATATAAAAGTTTTAGATAATATTATAATATTAAGAGGATTTATAATAAATTTAAGCGGATTTGAAATCTTGGGAATTGATGAAGTTATGAATTTTTTTCTTCTAAACCCTCCCTCCCCCCCCCCCCCTTGGGGCCATTTTTAATTATATCAAAAATCTGTCATACATAAAATTTCGGCCCTTCTCCTAGAAGTAATAATAACTTCAAACGGATTCGATACGTATCATAATTAAGAAATTATGTTTTTTTTTCTGTTTTCACAAAAAGCCCCCCCCCCTCCCCCTGGTTCGATTTTGCCCATTAACGAACTTGACCGAGATTTTATGCCCCTTGATTTTATGTATCAGTTTGAAAGAGATTTATGCAGAATTTTTCCAGTTATCGTGTCCATAAAAAAAGTGACATAGACAGATAGATAGATACATAGATAGATAAAGTTTTGAACTAGGGGTGGTTTTGGTTTCTGGGAGTCATGATCGGCGTAGATCTGCAAAAATTTTTCAAAATTTCCAACTTAGGTGAGAATGTAATAGGTAGTATTTCTTACGAAATCTACTTAAAAAAATCAAAAAAGTCTATTCGTTTTACTGCTGGAAATTTGCATCTACTGTAATCAGGCTCTGTGTCAAAGTAGCAATTTCCTATGTATATTTCTACAAAAAACATTTTGTTTGTAAATAGTGATAGATAACATAATAAATAAATAGTCCCAAAAGAATCTATTTAGGACCATAATTACAAAAAACGCGTGAGCCTTATTATATGTGCTTTGAAAACGTAAAATCTTGTGAAAGACTTGTATTATTTTTTAAAAATATATAGATTTGTTAATATTAGTATATGTGCGTAGACGATTATCGTGATGTTGAAAAAATAAAGAAAGAAAGAATCTCTTGAAGTAAATATTATTTTTTTCTTTATACTTACTTCTGTGAATATTTTTGAAATTTAAGACTATCAAACTTCTATCTGATTCTTATTGACTACTTAGAACAACTTCAATAAAATTAATATTGAAATTTCAATCGAAATTCAACATGAAAAAAATATATTCATATTAGTTTGCGGATCATACAATTTTGAAACTCCAATTTTCCAAAATATTCTCAGATAACAGGTTACTTATCCAGTTTTTCCGGTTTCTTAGGTTTCTTAGAAAATATCAAGTTTTGTTTTTAAATAAATAGTTACATTTTTATGAGGCAAACTAATTGAGATTTATGTTAATCACGTGCAAACTACTGAAAAAGGAATTGAAAGTGAAATCCAATAAAATAAATAAATGTGGTACACTTCAGTTGTTTTAGAAATATTTAAATCAGAAAATCATATGAATAAAAGATATTCAAAACTGATTCACATTACTGATACAGTGTGCATATATTTTTACCACAATTTTAAATATAATGTTTTGCCTTATTTAATCGAAGAAACATAATACAAATTATACGATTAAATAAGGTGATTACATATTCTACAATTTATAAATATTAAGTAGAAAATTTACAATCTGAAATGGTGATGCCAAATTGCTTCGAAATTTCAAGGAGTTTAAGCACATTGCTAATATGGAAATATTTAATGTTATCTATATTCACGAGTGGTCTTATAAATATACACGTTGTTTGTAAAATTACTTTTATAAAACTAATAAAGTTGCTTTTTTTTGGGATGCACATACATTTAAACCAACTAAGGGATTGAGACTAGAGCCGGAGACGAGACACGGGCCGGAATTTCTAGACCAGGGCCTTTCCAGAGCTGCCAAGTCTCCGGCTTTTTGGATACCAGTATTTTTGTACAGAAAATGTTGTTTTATGTAATCGGGACATTCTGCGATTTAAAAGAACAACATTTTTCTCTAAAATAATACTGGTATTAAAAAATCAGGAGACTTGGCAAGTCTGCCTTCCCCATCCCAAAACAAAGCTATCTTGTCCCTGCCGGCCCAGCCCGTTCAAAAACAATGAAAACAGGCCCCAGCCTGTGCCTAATCTATAAAAATCTATTAAATAAGGCCAGACTCGACCGGACTCAATTTCTACACAAAAATCCGATTTTCCTTAACATATAATTAAGATTGTATTAATGAATACTACATACATATTTATGAAAGTTTTTACAGTATATTTTAGGTTACTATACGTTCACAAGACATAGAATACAGAATAGCAACATTAATGATCACTTAGACTGTTAGACAATTACATTCAAATAAAGACTTTAGACAAAGACATGTAGTTTAAAAAAAAAAAAGATTGTTAACAACATAACTTTTCTTGCTGTATAATAAAAAAGGTAGATTTTTGAATATGTTTCTCTATAGTTTATTAAAGTATATTTCCAAAGATTATCTTTATTGCATTCATTATCTTTATTGGTATTTTTACAAAACAAATTGCGTACTTGACACCTCCTGGGAACAATGAAGTCAAGTTTCGGTGCAACCCGAGTATGTAGAATAAAATGAAAGCCTATCCCGGTCTGCTCGAGTACCCTGAAAAATAATAATCCCGGGACCAGACACGATGTAACTGTCCGATGCCAATTTCTACGCTGGACATGTTATGTTTCTCTATTGATGTTGTCAAGCTAGCATCGGCACGTACAGCACATTATACTTATTTTCTTCCCAATCACGTCCCTTGAAAATTGTTCATATTTTATCAACTTAGTTTGATCCTTTGAAATTTGTTTATATCGGGCCAGTCGACCCGCCTAATTTTTGTTTGGCATGGCTGTACAAAAGAATTCCGTCTATTGGTAGAAATTGTAGATCGTGAATTTTCAACATATTTTCCGTTTTATTATTAAATTAAATTTTAGCATATTATGTAGAGTATATACAGATATCTAGATCAAATACAGTGCTACACAAAATAATTGGAGATAATTTCCGGCTAAGGACAGTAATTACTGAATATCTGGTTTCTAAATTTTTATTTTTTTTCTAAAACGTGTACTGAGGTATCTTATTTACATTATTAAACACCGAAGTTTTGTTAAAGTATTCTGAAAGTGTTGGAAAGTTTTCATAATTTATGTTTCACACATGTTTATTTTTCATTGTTTAAATATTGATGGAAGAAATTAGCGCTTAGACCATTAATATATATATTTTAAATATGTCTTCTATAATTGTATTCTTTTTAATATACTCTATCTACCAATACGTATTTGGGCACCTGTGATCGAAAAGAAAAACAGCATTTATTCACATTCAATAGTTAGTAGTGCCGCCAAGAGAAGCAATTACAGCCGCAACCCTCTTGGACATGCTTTTTACAAGTCTTTGTATGACAGCTAGGGGTATATTATTTCCATTCGTCTTGGAGAAGAAAAGTAAGTTCCGTCACTGATTTTGGACAAATGTCATACCCTTTAATTCGACGATCCTACTCGTCCTAGAAGTTTTCGATTGGATTCAGGGCTGTGCTCTTGGCAGGCCAGTCCAGGTCGATCCACCTCATTGTCAACACACCAATCCATGGTGGACCTCGCAACATGACATCTGGCGTCGACATCCTGGAAGTAACATGGGTCCAACTCGTAGAACTGCCACAACGTAAGAATCACACTGTCATTCAAAACAGTTCAGTAGTCGTCGATGCTGATCTTGAATTGGGACCAAAGGTCACAGACTAAACCAGGAAAAACATCTCCAGATCATAATTCCCTATCCGCCTATATTAATCCTTCTTTGCATGAGTTTTTCTTTTACAATTGTGTTTTTTTATACATATAAATAAATATTAGACACCAGAAATTTTAAGTTAGATTTTTAACTTTGTTCAGCAACATAGTTCACGGGAAATTTACTAAATTAATATTTATATATAGTTATAGTGGTGGCAAATAAGTTGATTTATTTATTAAAAGCTCAATAAACAGTAATGGAAATTTACATCACTATGCAATTAAGGGTTAACTGTGGGCACAATGTATTCTGTCAGGAGGCGTTCTCCAAGCAGGCGTTAGACCCTACCATCCGAAGGATAGAGGGTAAACCTTAATTTATTACTCCATATAACCCGTTTTCACTGCTGTATGGTCAAGTGTCCACGTGATTTCTACTCCCTTAACCGAGCAGTGCAGTTGGATTTCATGATCAAAAATTATGGGCAGCAGCACGACTACGAAAACCAAGCAGATGAGCTTCCTTACAGATGGTATTCATCGAAACAACACACCCGGATGCTTTCCGAAACTCTTGGCGTATGTGTGCCATCGGTTAGGTAGGGTTCTTTCGAATTTCTCTGGACAGCACCCGTCGGTCTCTATCTCCCAGTTTCGGGAGTTTCCGACTCTGGACATGTTCCGACAATCACCGCTCACCTTCCACTTCTGAATCACATAAGCCACAACCGATTTTGGGTAATTCAGCTCGCTAGTTATGTCCCTTAAGGGTCAACCATTTCTGTGGTAGCCGATGATTACACCTTTCTCGTAATCAGATAACTCTGTACTTGGTGGCATCTTGCATTTAACTGATGCCAATGTTGTTTCCAACGGCATATTTAATGATGGAGAGCGTGACGTGTACCAGTACCGCAGATATCAGCATTTGCATAGGTTTCCAAATACTTATTGTCGAGACGTCAGTTGAGGCTCACTGTGGAGACGCGAAAAGTTTTCTGTTTCTGTCTGTCGGTCTGTCTGTTTGTCTGTTTGTCTGTCTGTTCCGCGATAACTGCCGTAAACATCGTCCTATTAGGTTGATTTTTGGTGGGTATATTGGTGGAATACTCGGAATTAGCTATAGAGTTTTTAGTTACATTTGGTTCATTCGTTCGAAAAATATAGAACTTTTCTTTTTAGGTCATAATGCTTTCCTATGGGACTGCAGACGATTTTCAAATTTCATATTATTATTGTTAAATTTTCGATATAGAGGTTTTAATATTTCCAATAGCTTTGAAAATTTGCTGATACATTTATTAGAATTTAGAAATTAATTGTTTAAATTATTGGAAATTGTTTTGCATCTGTTCGGGAAATATAAAACATTTTATTTTCACATTTTTTACAAATTTTAAAAAGCATTTCTTTTTACTTTGCTCTTTAATTTATTAGTTGCTTAACAAACAGAATACAAAGAATATCAAAATAATAAAATTCCAGATAATAAAACTCGCACTATTTTGTTGCAATATTTTATTATCAAAATAAATTATTTTTGTATTCTATTGACATAAATAAAGAATTTATTTTAATACAATTTTATTTTTTTATCTAAAAAGTTACATGAATAAGAAGTTTATAAGAATTTCAGAACATCATTGCATAAACCGTGTTTAATTTAACGCTTCTAATTTCTGAAACCTCCGAAGTATTTTATATGCATATAAATATGTATGTAATATAAAAAAAAATAAATTGCGGATTGTAAGATGCTAAACAATATAAAAAGTGTGATTAAAAAACAATGACTTTTAGAGCTGACGTTGAGGCTCCTGATCTGCAAATTTACTAGTTGGTAGATAGTGTACTCTTTATATGAATATTAGAAGATATACGCCTTAGCCCTCTCAATAGTAGGCCTACACACTGTCAGAAAATAGGCCGATGTCATTGGCGAATTGTTTTCAATGTTTATACGGACCCTTGAACTTTAATACCACAATTTCTTAAAAGTATTCTTCGTCCATTTTTCTGTAATTAAATAAAGCAAATAATACTTTTAGATAATAGTGGTATTCACGTTTAAGGTTCCATACAAACGTTGAAGAATATCGGCCTACGATATCCGCCATTGTTGTCTCAGCGCGTAGGCTTTGCCTTTTAAGATAGGAAGGAATACGATCATTGAATTTGCAACTGGTATCTGTTTAATAGATGTTTTAGAAGTTGGAGAAGTCTTTTTCGAATCATATTGTCAAGCCAATTGGAAAACGAATGAATGGATTCAGATGAATTGAATGTTATACTATTGAATGGTATGAAAATTCAGTTGGCAGACTAAGCCATAAAATGCCTCTTTAGAATATTGAAGAGTTCTTCGGAGATGAAGCGTTTTTGCATGATACTGGAGGAAATAATATAGAATTTCAGTGCCTGGTTAAAAAGTTTAGACTTGATAAAAGTAAGGACCGGATCATTATCCCAATGTGAGAATAAAATAACAGCACTTACTCGGTCAATGAAAAATTCTAAATAATCAGCATCAGAAGAAAATGGGGTCATCATTACTCTGAAAGCTGCATTCTTAGATGTCATGATTCAAACAGAAATAACGCAGAAGGAGTAATGCTCAAAGATTAAAAAATATACTTCAAATATATACATGGAAATAAACTACCAAGTATTCAAATATGCAATACTTGTAAAACTGAATTATTGTGACTTAAACAAATAAAGAAATTCTTTAAACATGTTTGTCATATCCTGTAAAATAATCATCTGCATCTCAAAAAAATTCAGAAGGCTGTATTTATGTTTCTGATTATAACTTATAGGTAGTAATACGAGACAGATTAAAATAACCCTTTAAACATCAAAAATTAACTTTAAGCTTTTGACAAAAAAAAAATTATCAAAGCTTCACCACAGTTGTGGAATTAATTATTATTATTATGCAAAACTTTTATCTATCTCAATGAAAATCTGTTTTTTTTTTCCTTATTACCTCTATTTTTCTTATTGTATAAGAAGTTGACGAAATAGTTACGAAATAGTTGCCGAAATAGTTGACGAAATATTTGACGAATGTAGTTTTAGGAAGCTTTCATTACAAAAAGCTACCTATTGCAGCCGTTCGGAGGAAAGCAATTCCAAAAAAGTTTGGTATATTTTCACCGATCATGACCCCCCCCCCCAGACTCCCCCCAAACCACCCTCCGTTCAAATGTTGATTTATATATATGTATATATATATATATACTTATATCTGACATATTTCATGCTGTAACTATCTTATTTCTGAACCAATTGGGATGTGACTGAGTATGTGAATCGGACATACCAAGGTCTCTACCGAGTTCGTTGGCCAGCTTCATCCGCTATCTTGTTTCAAAATTTGTATTTAAAAAAATTAAATTTTTAAAAATTCAAAAAGGTGTGCAAAAGAAATTATAAATTGTAAATATTGTTTTTGTTAAGTGTTAGATCCTGATACAAGGATTCCGGAACATTTTTTGTTTTGACTATATCTTAAACAATGGCTGAGATATGGCAGTTTGAAATTCTAGGGTGGCTGAGATTTTGAAACAATGTGATATTTATTATGCTGTAACTCTCGCATTTATGAACCGATATGAAAATGACTGATCATGTGTACAGAACATACTAAGGTCTCGACCGAGTTCGTTGGCCATCTTCATGCGTCATCTTGTTTAAAAATGGCAGAAAGTTAATTCTTTTTTTTAACTCCAAAATATGTATGAAACATTATAAATTGAATAAGCTGTTTCCGTTAAGTGTTAGATCGTGATACAAGGATTGGGAAACATTTTTTGTTTTGGCTTTATCTTTAAAAAATGCTGAGATATAGCAGTTTGAATTTCTAGGGTGGCTGACATTTTGAAACAATCTGTTTTTTGTTATGCTATAACTCTCATGATGAAATTCTCATTTAAATTCAGTATTAACCATTCTTTGCATGAGTTTTCCTTTTATAATTGTGTTTTTTATACATATATTAAATATTAGACACCAGAAATTTTAAGATAGATGTTTAACTTTGTTCAGCAACATAGTTCACGGGGAAATTTACTGGATTAATATTTCTATATAAATATAGTGGTGGCAAAGAAGTTGATTTATTTATTAAAAGTTAAATAAAAAGTGATGGAAATTTACATCACTATGCAATTAAGGATTAACGAAAACCGAGACTGAATCTTCTATAATCAGGTTCCAAGCATTTTAGCTTCGGTTTTTTGAGTAAAATAAGTTGAATTTTTAAAAACATGTACAATGAAAGCTACCTTTTCCTCCCGGTACATGCCGGAAGGACTTTTTCTTGTTGTTTTGAACGGCAAAGTATAATAAGCGAAAATTATTTGTGTTATATCAAAGTACATTTCACATAAGAGCAATAAAAATGGTGAACTATTCATATGAAAATATCAGTTTGAACTTCATTAATACTCTATAACTAGTGACGCTTCCTGCTAGTTATTCTGGACATGCTCTTTACCACCAGCTGTTACGAAACGGTGATGAAAGTTTAAAAATTCTGTAAAGGCCACTCTTTGAGACGGGATTATTAAGTGCAATTAAAACTTGTACGCTGATTTCTGTTTCGAAATAGCAGTGCGAAAATATAAAATAATAGCTGTGTGACCTCTGATAGATGAACTACTAAAACTCGAATATATGCCCCTTTCTAATACAATCCATAGGACAGAACTGTATTTAAAAAGAAAGTTCATGAACAAAAATAACAGCACTTATATTATTAATTGTCTAATTATTACTCATTTGTGAATGTATTTTTTTCGATACATAAATGTTATACCATTTGAATGTTAAAAAAAAAAATCTGATAATGAATTGCAGAATATTGATCTGCTGCATGATAGATTCCAGTGTTGAATTTAGACATTTTTCTCCTGGAGGGATTTCCGTGGCTCCAGGAGAGGGGGGATTGTAGAGTTCCCGGGTGAGGGGGAAATGCACTTTTTGACCATTAAAAGCATAAAATCTGAAATCTTCCGGGGAGGGGTTATTTTAATGCTCCGGGGGAATGTCACCCTCGGACCGCCCCCTGAAATCAACACTGATAGGATCACTAACTGATGAGGAAACACTTTGTATCTAGTGCGTCACTGAACGAATGCACCGGAATTAAGTATATGTATGCACACAACGGAATTAAGTATATGTATGGCACAAAGCTAAAATGGTATTTAACCCTTTAGCGGGCGGTGGACACAAAAAAGGACACCTAATTTTAATTCCAAAACTGACAAACGGCACCAAGAATATTTAATTAATTTTTTCCTTTTATAAAGTATTGGAAATTCAGCAAGTTTTTATTTTGTAATAAATTCTTTTGTAAATTCTGGTGTCAGTACATTATTTCATCATTTTAAAAACAAAGTTAATCCGCGCCGGAAAGGGTTAAGAGCTGCCAGATTAATAAAAGATCATTATATAAAACAAATGTTTGTGTTATAGAAAATGTGCGTACCTTTACCAGAATTTTTAAACTAATTTTTTCTGTTAACAAAGCGAAAGGATTCTCGGAAACAAAATTACAAAATCTGCAATTAAAAGTAGCGATCGCATATTCTGTTACTTAATTACAGGATAAAACGAAAGAGAAAATACTATCTGTCTCCGACACTGAGAGCTTCATAGATTGACTGGATTCTTCAATCGCAGACAGTTATTGATAAGGTTAACTAGAGCCATTGAGAAACAATTGACACAATCACTGAAAATCAAAGCCATTAAATAATAAGCCCAGTCAGATAAATGGGAAACTTTTCGCAAGTTGAAAATAGCGCCATCTAGCGGTTGGGAGTGCTGCATTCGGCACCAAGAATATTTTAATAAAATTTTGTTTCTAAAATTAAAGCTTAAAATAAGGAGTTCGTATTTTCTAAGAAAGTTGTTTGTAAATTCCGGTGTCAGTCAGTAATTTCACATTTTACGAACATAATTTGTCTGTGCCGGAAAGGGTTAATTGCATAGGGATGTAAATTTCCATCACTTTTCATTTAACTTTTAATAAATAAATCAACTTCTTGCCACCACTATATTTATATAGAAATATTAATCCAGTAAATTTCCACTTTTTTTTTTCGTTATAGTTTTAGCTTTAATGTAAAAGATCCCAATAATTAGCAAGCTTTTAAAGGAAGTGCTAAAACAAAACATCGATAAAAATCGTATAAAATATCGATATAAATAAATCGTATCGTTTCTCTGCGACCCACTTCTGTTTTGTCCTCCTTCCGCAGCAGAGGTTTGGCGCTAGTGTGTCGCTAACAAATTTAACACTATCTGACTGGGCTTATTATTTAATGGCTTTGCTGAAAATACCCCGTCCTACTCTGCTAAAAGTCGAATACACTACACAATGACACATTGCACCGCAGATCTAGGACAGCTCAAACTTAAATTACGTTACGTCACTGCTATCCATAGGACTGCAGGGTGTTTTAATTAGTTGGTTATAAAAGGATGAGACACACAACAGAGTGTTTACTGCCTAATCAGTACTAGTTTTTGTATATATTTTTTCTGGTACCAAAAGGTTTTTCATTCTAATGTTAACAGATTTAATAATCACTTGCAAAGTATTGATCGAGTATTTTCACTAAATGTTAACCTATACGTATATACTCACTGATGAGCAAAAATCTCCAGCTATTCATTCTACGAAAGCAGACACGAAATTATGTCTATGATAATTTTGCAATTAAATGTGGCGATTGCTCATTTTGCTACTTAAACATTAAATAAAAATTTTCTAGTCTCAAAACCTGGTGGTAGATTCCTTGGAAATACCAAGGAGTGTTCGTATATTGGTTATAAAAAGGCTGTTGATTTAATCCCTCATAAAATCCGCGGATTATCAAGTTAGTCTGCTACTACGGTCATTTTTTTTATTGCATGGTTAATAAGCGAGAAGAGCCCCTGATTATCTATTTTATATAATTCTGTGTGACGTTTTAGATTTAGTTCCTTTCTCCAGTCTGAGGTTGACAATTCAATTTTTATTCGTAAATTCCAAGTTCATACCGGAAATTCCGAAAAAATAATTTTTACTTTAGGAATCACGAATTATCTGCCAAAAAATAAAGCAAGAATTACTACCTGGAATTTCTGTTGTGGAATTCGGAATTTTAGAATAAAGAAAAACTAAAAATGGCAACTTTGCTTCAGTCTGTGCTAAATGCATTCATATTTTGCATTAACCATACATCTACAGCTGTATTTTAATTAGTGTAGTTCAAGAAATCTAGTTCCAGATTTTTGCAATTCAAAAATGAAATTCTGTTTTTGTTTATCTTACAAGCTGAGCTGAAAATATTTCTAATAAATATGTTTTCTATAATTTCAATCTGTTTAATATACTCTTTATATTAATATTGAAAGACCTAACTTACAGCCCTCTAAATACTTTCCATACACGCTGAGACTAAAATAATAGCTGTCGTAGACGGCATCGTGTTTTTTTTTCTGCGATTAAATTTCAAAGAAAACGGTAAAATGATAAGAAGCATTCAATATAAGGGGACCAAAAACCTTCAAACTCATTTTTTTTATATTTTTTAATTTTCACTTTAACCCTTTTAGTAGCAAAGCACTTATGTTTCTAAAATCTAGAAATCATTTATTCCCACCGCGATTTAACAATAAATTTATTTTCAAATAAGTAAAAACTTCTTTACGTATAATATAAAAGTAAAATTTGATTCGAAAGTTCCGGTGTCATTATGACGTTTGGGAATTAAAATTAAGTGGGATATATTACATCCCACCGCCCTTCAAAGGATTAAATACTATTCAAGGGCACCCTATATGCATTATGGCACGTATTTATCACACCAGAAATTAAAAAAAAATTGGAGAAAAATAAGGAATTTTTCAGAATATTTTAACCGTTACGTAGAATTTTTCAAAATCTCCCATGCGCATTCCATATCAATTAAAATTATCAATATTTTTTATGCAGGTTTGGTTTATATACACAAATAAAATTGTGCATCAAATTTTACATATTTGAATATAAAGGTAAACAAAATACAGGGTTCGTACGGGTCCTGGAATTTTAAGACCAGGAAATTATTCGGTACCAGTATTTTCTTATAGATAATCTCTTCTTAAAAAAGGTTAAATTTCCCACTTTTAAACTTGATGCATTTTTTTTAGAAAAATATACTGGTATGTCACCTGGAAAAGTAACGGTACCCGTACGAACCCTGAAAATATATTTTCTAATTTTTTTAATTTTTTCCGAATTTTTGCAACATATTTTTACAATTAACTACCTTTAAATTTGTAATTATACCTCATTTTAAAAAACCATGCACAGTTTTATGACAAATATAATGACAAATAGCTACAAACATTTCAAGCTATTCAGAGGAAAATAGTATGCGCCCGGAGCATTTTGAAAAAATGAATACCAACAAAATTTTCGAAATGAGAAAAACAATTTTAAAGATTTAGTATTGGCAAACATAATCAAATATACCCTGAAAGGGACAAAAATCATATATATGTAAAACCATTACATGTTTAATGAATGATTGCACCAAAATAATTATTAATAACCACACCCCACTCCTGTTGAGTGAGTGAAAAAATTCATTTTTTACTGCGATTGACTAATAAATTTTGAGATTTCTCTTCGCAACCATCTGATGAATTTCTCGGTTTCATCTTGCAATAGATTACTAAAATGCTGCATTCTCTCCCCCCCCCCTGCTACCGCCTTGAAAAAATTCATTTTTTTGGGGGGGATTGACTGATAAATTTTGAGACTGTTCTTCGCAACCATCTGATGAATTTATTGCTTTCTTCTTGCGACAGATTACCAAAGTTCTCTATCCCCTCCTCCCCTCTGTTGAGTGCCTGAAATTTTTTAGTGCGATTGACTAAAAAATTTTGAGATTTTTCTTCGCTTCCAATTATTGAATTTCTCAGTTTCATCTTGCGACAGATTACTAAAATTCTGTATTCTCCTGTATTCCTGTACTAAATTTTTAGTATTCTTCGCCTAATACGAATACTGATGAAATTTAGACGAAGTGTACTAATAAAATTTGACGAAGAATACTAATAAAATTTTACGAAGAATACTAATAAAATTTGACGAAGAATACTAATAAAATTTAGTGGTGGGAATCAGCCCATTTGCGTCTAGATTTTTGCACCCCTGTAATGATGTTACATCATTTCAAACATAATGAGATTGACATGCATTTTTAAAGTACACTAAAACATACATTGTGTAGAATATGGGTTGAAAAGCATTTATTGTTTATTTACAGGGCCACACAAAAACATTCCGTTTCATAATGGCCAACGGAGAAACACTGTTTGAAGAGTAATTTAATTATGTTACATTATTACAAACATAATTAAATCGATACACATTACTGAGGTTTACTACAAGACATTGATGTAGAGTGTGATATGCATTGCATTTATCATCCATTTACCGGGACACAAAAGATTTCGGTTACAGTACTGTATACGAAATGCAATCTCGATGCGATAATTGCAGGATATATGTTTTAAGTTATGGAATGCGTTTTTAGGTTTAACTAAATTGTTGCATACAGCGTGGCATGTATAAATACTATAGATAATATAGAGGGAAACACAAAATAATTCGTAAGTACTTCTGACCATGAGCGTGAATTGACTAAATGCGGTTTTTAATTGAATTATGCATTTTCAGACTGATTTATATAAAGTATACTGAGAGATCTTTGTAGAATATAAATAAAATCATATGCAGGGCTACTTAATAAATTGGATTCATTGGCGCCTAGAGATGATAGTTTCTGGAAATGTGATTAAAGTAGTTTTAAGTAGTTTGGGCCTGAATTAAATTTTAGCTTAATATGAGGAGTGTATAAAAATCTGTATTTAATATACAGGGTTGTATAAAACAATTCCACCTATTGGTAGAAACTGTAGATCGGGAATTTTTAACCTATTTTCCTTTTAATTACTAAATTAAATTTTAGCATATTATGTAGAATATATACAAATCTCTAGATCAAATTCTATCTCTACACAGAATACTTGGAGTTATTTTCCGGCTATGGACGGTATTTACTGAATATCTGGTTTGGAAATGTGTTTGAATTTTTCTAAAATGTGTACTTAGGTATTTTATTTACATTATTAAACAGCGAAGTTTTTTTAAAGTATTCTCAAAGTGTTGGAGAGTGTTTCATAAATTATGCTTGACGCGTTTTTTTTTTCATTGTTTAAATATTGGTGGAAGAAATCAGCGCTTATTCCAGTAACATATATTTTTTAAATATGTCTTCTATAATCCTATTCTGTTTAATATACACTATCTACCAATACGTATTTGGGCACATGTGATTGAAAAGAAAAACAGCATTTATTTACATTCAATAGTTAGTTGAGTTTCCACTAAAAAGCAATTACAGCCACAACCCTCCTGGACATGCTTTCTACAAGTCCTTTTATGACAGCTAGTTGTATTTTTTCCATTCGTCTTGGAAAAGAAAGGTAAATTCCTTCACTGATTTTGGATGATTATCGCACCCTTTAATTCGACGATCCAACTCGTCCTCGTCCCAGAGGTTTTTGATTGGATTCAGGTCTGGACTCTGGGCAGACCAATCCAGGTCGATCACCCTCATTATCACCATACCAATTCATGGTGGACCTCACAACATGACAGCTGGCGTTGTCAGCCTGGAAGTAACATGGGTCGAACCCATAGAACTGCCACAACGTAGGAAGCACACTGTCATCCAAAATAGTGCAGTAGCGTCGATGTTAAGCTTACCATAAATTAGGACCAAGGGTCCTAGACCAAACCAGGAAAAACATCCCCACAAACTTTTGACAAAAAAATTAGCAAAGCTTCACCACAGTTGTGAAATTTATTATTATTATTATTATTATTATTATTATTATGCAAAACTTTTATATAGCTCAAAGAAAATCTGTTTTGAAATAGCAGTGCCGAAAATATAAAATAATATCTCTGTGACCTATGATGGATGAGCTACGAAAACTCGAATATATGCCCCTTTCTAATACAATCCATATGACAGAACTGGAACTGTCTTTAAAAAAAAATGTTATGACAGTACTTATAGTAATATTGTCTAATTATTACTCATTTGTTAATGTATTTTTTTCCCGGTATATAAATGTTATGCCATTTGAATGCTAAAAAATCTGATAATGAATTGCAGAATATTGATCTGCTGCATGATAGGATCCAGTGTTGATCCAGTTTAGGATCACTAACTGATGAGGGATCACTTTATATCTAGTCCGTCACTGAACGAATGCACACACCGGAATTATGCATATCTATGGCACAAAGCTAAAAATTGTATTTAAGATCTGCCAGATTAGTAAGACATCATTATATAAAACAAATGTTTGTATTATAGAAAATGTGCGTACATTTTTTTCATCTTATTTAATCTCGGAAGCATATTACAAATTCTGCAATTAAAAGCAGCGATCGCACATTCTGCTAGTTAGTTACAGGAGAAAACGAAAGAGAAAATACTATCTGTCTCTGACTCTGAGAGCTTCATAGATTGACAGGATTCTTCGATCGCAGACAGTTATTGATAAGGTTGACTAGAGCCATTGAGAAACAATTGACACAATCTATGAAAATACCCCGCCATACTCTGCTAAAAGTAGAATACACTAAGCAATGACAAATTGCAAGCTGATTGAGGTATACTCAAACTTAAATTATTTTATTCCAATGCTATCCCCATAGGACTGCACAGTATTTTAAGTAGCCATCTATAACAGCAAGACATAAAAAATGTTTACTGCCTAATCAGTACTAGTTTTTGTATTTTTTTTTCTGGTATCAGAAGGTTTTTCATTATAATGTTAATAGATTTAATAATCACTTGCAAAGTATTGATCGAGTAGGTTCACTAAATGTGAACATATACGTACCGGGTGTCCCAAAAATGACTGATGGATTTTAAAATTCAATAACTAGCAAACGGTGACAGATTTTAAACAAATTCTTGCAGGAGGGTTATGTATGATTTTAGGAGATTTCTTACTGTGATTCTTGATTTTAGTTCGAATTTCAAACATTAAATGGCGCTGACAACGATTGGCGATTCGTCGACGCTGAAACGGACGTCATTTAGCATTGATGCAGTGTTGCCAGTGGGCTACTTTTTAAAATTTCAGATTGCTTGATTGGCACCACTTTTTTATATGGTAAAATTTTTCTTAGATTCGTTTAATTTAATCTGACATTAAATAAGTTGAATTTTACTTTCTCAAAAAACTGGTAGCAATCAAGAAATCTGAATTAAAAAAAAGTAGCCCACTGGCAACACAGCATTGATGCACCGCCCCCTGAATACAAGGCCTGCGAGCTGAAATAAATGGCGGCTGTTGCAGGCCGAATCGTTTGTACAGTCCCTCGAACTTCAAGACCAATAATATCTAAAAGTTATCTTTGACTTATTTGACCTCCGAAAAACAAGGCGAAGAAAACTTTTAGAAATTATTGGTGAGGAATTTCGAGGGACCGTTCAAACGCTGAAAAAAAAATCGGCCTGCGACAGCCGCCAGTGTTGTCAGCGCTCAGGCCTAGTATTCAAGGGGCGGTGATTGATGCACCACCCCCTGAATACTAGAGCTGTATTTTTGTTTTCAGTGTTTGACGGTCCCTCGAACTTCCACACCAATAATTTCAAAAAGTTTTCTTCGCTTAGTTTTTCTGAGATCAAACAAGTCAAAGAAAACTTTTAGATATTATTGGTGTTGAAGTTCGAGGGACCGTACAAACTTTGAAAAAAAAATTCCGCTTGCAACATCTCTCATTTTTGTCAGCGCGCAGGCCTATTATTCAGGGAGTGGTGCATCAATGCTGAGGGGCGTCAGTTTCGGTCTCACATGGGCGCCAATCGCTGTCAACGCCATCTATTGTTTGAAATTTGAACTAAAATCAATAATCACATTAAGAAAACTCCTGACATCATACATAACACTCCTGCAAGAATTTTTTTAATATCTGTCACCATTTGCAAGTTATTGAATTTTAAAATCCGTCAGTCATTTTTAAGACACCCGGTATATACTCACTCACAAGCAAAAATCTGTACGTTCAGCTCTTCACTCTACGGAAGCAGACATGAAATAATGTCTATGGTATAAACAAAGCTAAAATTTGTATTTCAGAACTGCTGGTTCAGTAAGTGATCATCACATCAAAGAAATGTTTGTGTTATATACAGGCCGCATACAGTTTTACTAGAATCTTTGAATATGATATTTCGCCTAATTTAATATTAGACAAATATTGTAAATTTTGAAATTAAACGTGGCGATTGCTCATTTTGCTACTTAAACATTAAATAAACCTTTTCTAGTCTCAAAACGTGGTAGTAGATTCCTTGGAAATTCCAAGGAGTGTTCGTATATTGGTTATAGAAAGGCTGTTGATTTAATCCTTAATGATATCCGCGGATTATCAAGTTAATCCGCTACTACTGTCATATTTTTTTTATTATTGCGTGGGTAATAAGCCAGAAGAGCCAGCCCCTGATTATCTATTTAATATAATTTTGTGTGACTCATTAGATTTAATTCCTTTCTCCAGTTTGAGGTTGGCAATTTGACTTCAATTTTTATTCGTAAATTCCAAGTTCATACCGGAATTTCCAAAAGAAGAATTTTTACTTTAGGAAATCACGAATTATCAGCCAATAAATAAAGCAAAAATTTCTACCTGGAATTTCTGTTATGAAATCGGAATTTTAAAATATTTCAAATTATGCATTAATCATACATCTACAGCTGTATTTTAAGTTGTGTAGTTCAAGAAATCTAGTTCTAGATATTTGCAATTCAAAAATGAAATTCTGTTTTTGTTTATCTTACAAGCTGAGCTCAAAAAGTTTCTAATAAATATGTTTTCTATAATCTCATTCAGTTTAATATATTCTTTAGATGAATACTAGCTGTTACCCGTGACTTCGTTCACGTAACATTAAAAAAAGAATAAATGCATTAATTTAGCAAAACATTTCACTTGATAATTAACAACATATATAATTAACCAACGCTTTATCACATTTTATAGGAGACCATACGGTATTTGTTTGCTATAGGGGCCTTGACATAACCCAGTCATAAAAAAGTGAAATTTCATGCTAAATAATATATACAATCGCGAAAATGAAACTGCAACTAATGAAAAAAGGAGGACCCAGTAAAATCGTGAAAATCGAGGAATTCCTTTTCGTAAAACGTAAAACAACACTGGCAGAATTCTTCTATTCAACAGTGCATTTTAGGTGGTATTTGGTGTACAATTTGTATATGCGTGCATTGCTAAATGGGCATTATTATATTGTTTATTTGCATAGACGTCTATTATATATTTCTTACTACATTATTTTGTTTATGTATATATTAAATTAAGTGTTTCACGCTAAGTGGTGTAAATAGTGAACAAACTGCTTGTGGATTTTATACATTGATAGATATTTCACAAAGATATAACAATCTGATGCGATTCTAAAATGTAAATAAAGGTTGCTAGAAAGTACTTTAAATTCTGCCCAATTTAACCTCGATATTTTCTCTATCGCGTCAAGAACACTATTAGCAAATAAATACCGACGACACAAATCTGATTATCTAAATTTACATATTTTTGTTAGTATATATAGGATTATTTTAATTTATTTTTTGCGCTTGAAATTTTTTACGCTTTCTCTAGGGTTAGGTGTCGAATAAATGTACTTTCCTGTTATTTTATTTTGCCATTTCTATTTATTCTACTTTCCATTCATTCCATTCATGGATATTGATTTACATATTCGTGTCAAAGAATATACTTTAAAGTTATTATCAGGATTAGGATAGGATACGATTAGGATTAGGAATAGGAATAAAAATTGAACGACAATGGCATGACCGATTCAGGTTTAAAGTGTGAACCATCATGAAGCAATAAGAAAATTAGAAAATTATCGGCTAATAGTTTTTAATATGTTTTACAGTCATAGTTGGCATCAAAGGTGAGCGGGGAAATGATCATCTAAAATGCCATTCAGTGTTTACCACGCAAAAAACAAATCTGGTTACAACAATGTATTTAATTTTGCGCCAAATTTCACTTGATAAAAAAAAGCAAATTGACTATGGATTTAATTACAGACCCCTAACCTTGTTATTCTCGGAAATTTTCTACTTATATGTAAAAAAAATTCTACTATATAGAACGCGCTTTCACGTTTATAATGTTATGAATTGGCACGATCGGCTTGTTCAAGTTTACACAATTCGGCTGGAAGAAAAGATTCATTACTTTTTGATTTCTTCTTTGCTTTTGCATTACGCGAATTTGTTGGTAAAATCAATTTTCTTTTCGATAACATTGGTGTTTTTTAAGTTCAAAAAATATTGTAATTTTACTTAAACATTCCTTTAAAATCTGTGCAATTTTTCTTATCCTACAAGACTTTACAAAAATCTATTATGAAACAACTTTTAAAAAAGCTATATTTAAAAACGACAACAAAGTTTTTCCTATTTTAAAACAAAAAGAAATGTAAAATTAAATTCCGGTTCGAAACGACGATTTACAGATGTGTTTCGATTGTGGGAAAATTATAGATGAAAAATGCTGTTACTTCGACACAATCATATTAAATCTTTAGCTTTTATGAGAAAAGCAACTTTCTTTTAAAAAATATAGTTATTTTTATTAAGATTTTCTGATTTTCGATACGGATAATTTTGCGATGCATATCATTGACATTTGCCATGTAATATATATATATATATATATATATATATATTTTACTTTTTAAAATTTAAATTAAAAATATGGTATCTTTATGTTAGCCGTGTGCAGACGATAAATCGCCAACCTATCCCCTCATTCGTATTGAATTCATTAAAAGTATAAATATTTCACTCATTTCATTTGAAACACAGAACATTAATTTACAACACATACATTTAAAATACATATATTACGTACATTTAAAATAATTCCTTTCATGTCAAAAAGAAAAAGAAAAAAAAAAGAGAAACTAATCACAAATAATTTGATAACCCAAGATCATTTTATTTCAACATCAAAACAAATCTGTTTTATTTTTCTATATATGACATCATATTCGCTTGCTTTCCATACTTACTCGTATTTATGCACTTTGTATTATTATCAAATATTTGAAAACGCACGTTTTGTTTCTAATATGAGATCATTTCATATTCTGTTTAATTCTTAAATAATTCATTTCATTTTCATTTTTCACGTGGAAATATTTCACTTGAAAATAAATTGTTGATTAAAAATTATTACTCAGGGGTTTTATTTTATATTGGCAACGATAAAGTATTAGCAACAGTAAAATAAATTTAACTATTTTAAAAAAAGCTACAAAACCGGGTCCTTTGGGCCAAACCAACCAAACCAACCAACCATTTTAAAATATACGAAAAAATGTCCATTTAATCTCTATGAAAATAATGAAATTTTGAATTATTAAGAAAAATATTGAAATAAAATGAACAAAAACCATTCTATGTTCATTTGAGGGTTATAATCAACTTATATGCAAAGATACAGGATAATTAAATGCTTCATTTTGACGCTGGCTTCAGCCTAACATTTGCACACAATCAGATTTATAATATTATTAGGATTGAAAGACCTAACTTGCAGCCCTCTAAATACTTTACCTACACCCTGACACTAAAATATTAGCGGTTGTAGATGGATCGTGTTTTTTTCTGCGATTAAATTCCAAAGAGAACTGTAAAATGATAAGAGGCATTCAATATAATGGAACCTTACAAACACTGAAGAAAATCCACTTACGACAGCAACCATTTATGTTTCAGCACGTAGAGCTAGTATTCAGAGGGCTGTTCCATCATTTCTTATTATCTCTTATAGGATTAAGGCTAATGTCACACGAATGATTATGTCGACGCTGACGGTTTCGTTAAGGCTCCTACAATCCGGGCTGACTCACACCACCATTTAATTGTCCGTAGAAGAACGATTCCCATGGTGTGGCAATCGTTCTTCTACGGGCAATTAAATTGTGGCGTGAGTCAGCCCGGATGTAGGAGCCTTACGGGAACCGTGAGCGTCAAAAAAATCGTTCGTGTGACATTAGACTATTAAGAGATACACGATTATGATAAAATAATAGAAAAAAGAAACATTAAACTCAAAAATTTAGCTTTACATTTTTTAAACAAAGTTGTAAAACTTCATCACCGTTGGGGATTGAATGTTCTTTTGCAAGGCCTTTCTCCAATTGCAAGAACTTTAAGAATTGTTTCAAACTCACTTTTCCGTATTGTATAACATGTTAATGTAATAGTTTCTATTGTCGTGTTAAGCAGCTAAGTATAATATGCGAAAATATTTGTGTGAAAAAAAGTATAATTTCCATAAGGGAAACACAATTGGTAAACCATGTATCTGAAAATATTTTGTTAGACTCTATTAATACACTTTATTCAATAGCGAAGTTCGGCTACTCAGTCTTGACATGCTCATTCCCACCAGTTTTTATGAATAGTTTCATGAATAATTTACACTACCAAGCTTATTAGAAAAAATACTATAAATTTTCCTTGGAAAAATATGCTCACTTTGTATAACGGAATTCTCCCCTGCTTCACATAAAAATTTATCTTAAAAAACAATGCTAAAAAATATTTTAAAAAATCAGATTTTTTTTTATTTAATAGCATTAATTTCAATATTTTAGAAGTACTTTGTATTTATGCTTCTGTATCTTCTCTATACCCATGGTAACAAGTACATAGCTGCCAACTTTTACGCTTTTTTGTTCCCACTAAAGTTTAATTGAAATTTGTACCTTAAGTAATCACACGATTTTGGCAATTTAATAAGATAAAATTTACTATCAAATTTTAGTGGTAAGAAATAGGCGTAAAAGTTGGCAGCTATGCAAGTAGTTAACCCTTTTAGGGGCAAGCACTAGTGCTCCTGTAACGTTGAATTCCCACCGGAATTTAGGAAAGAATTTAGTTCAAAATAAGAATAAGCAATTTTTCAACTTTTTCTGGTCAAAGTTAAAAAAGTAAAATTTAATTAAAACTTTCTGGTTTGAATCGGATTAAAATTAGGTGGTATATAATATATACCACCGCCCCTCAAAGGGTTAATGAAGATTATTGGATAACTGTAGTTTGAAAATAACGACAGATTTTTAAAAGGATATCATAGTAGATGGCTTTCAACTATATAATTGATCTTAATGAATCACGTAAAAAGCCATCAGATTACGAGATCGTTGCGAATGTGGACTCAGGGGCTAGAGCATCACACAGTTTATGTTAATGAACGGCATCTTAATTACGAAAGAATACCACATACATAGGCAGGACTTCATGGGCGCGAGTAAGGAAATCAGTACAAGTACTTTTTTACCCTATGTAATCAATGCGCTTAAGTATGACAAAAGTAACATTTTAAAATTTGTGGTAAAATATTGCCTGATTGCCTTCGTGACCTCCGCTAAGTCGGCCGCATAGTATCGCTAACATCTGTAAACTGGATGCAGTTCATTTTTATTTGATCCGGATGTTGAGGTCCTCAAGGCCGCATCAACTGCGATTGCGACAGGTAACGGTCGTTTAAAAGATTGAAAAATTAAGATCAGGTACATATTTAAAAATTAGCCTATATGATATCACTGAAGGCATCGCTGCCTCCCGGATTATTAGGACTTTCTCAAACAAACATTTGTCGCAAATTAAAAACACAAAAATTGGAAAAGGAATAAAATAGTTGCTGTAATCGTGTGGAAAATCTAAATTCTAAATGTTCGAGAAAGAAAGATAAAAAAAGGAACTACAACTCATTACTTCTGTCTTTCATTTTGCTTGTTTGTTTGTTTCTTAGGAAATAATGCGCATTTTTTATTAAAGTGCCATATCTATAAATAGAAGGGCTAATGCTCCTATTGAAACAGGACATGCTCTTTCCTACCAGTAGATTCTAGTAATTTTTCTAATACGTATTCTGGCAAGATTTTATGAGTGAATGAGGCGGTGAAATCTGTTCGAAAAGACTGGTGATAATTTTCGTGAAGTTTTTGGTTAGAGAAGAGTTTCAAATGTTATTTGTTAATATCCAAATAAAAAGATTGCACAACAAGAATGAATACGATAATATGATTCCTTTGAGAAATATCTTCTTTGTTGTGAAGCAGTTGACAAAGGGCTTCTTTGTACAATCGTCCGTCGACAAAAAAATGTCGGTGCTGGAGAGGAGGCAAAGCAAACCTACATGCCTTTAATCAGATACAAATCAGAGCACAATTCAATATTAAAAATACAATTTCTTCGGTGATTACAGAGCAGTGATGGCGGAGTTACAGAAAGCCAACTAGCCTAATTAACTTACTGTTGCGCGAGAAATGCGACAGAAGCGCAGATGTTATTTTCCCTTTAATATTAAGTCAATGGAGTATTAATGACGGACAAATATGAATTTAGGTGCCTAATGATTGGCATGAACATTGGCAGCCATTCAAACCACATGGGGGCTAGTTCACATAGGATTACATTAAGCAGTGTTGTTAAAATTTTAAAAATTATAATACTAATTTAATAAGATAGGGTAACAAAAATGTAAAAGAACAAAGAATAGCTCTAAAGCGTCGGGTAATTTTGACGGACTGCTAGTCAGACATATCGACTGTTGCTAGACGAACGAAACAATTTATTTTCCTAAAAGGAGATATTTTAATAAAAGGAGAAAAAAAGGCAAGGAATAGATACTTTTATAATGTAGTAAATAAAATACATTTAGGATAGAAATTCGGAAGTTATTTAAAAAGGGATGGGGGTAAAATTAATTAGAAGTGGAATATGTGAAGTTAATTCCTCTTCACTGAGTAACAGGATCTGTCACTAATACTAACGTATAATTATTTTTTGTTTTGGTGTTATATATTTTATATACATGCAGAGTGATTCAAATGCCGTGTACGCAAATGAAATAAATGCTTGTTTGGAACATTCTGAACAAAAAACGCATAAACGTAAATCCTCCATATTTGGGTGATATATATTTCAAATTTTCTAAGTATTATCATTCAAAACAGAGGATATGCACTTACATTTATATTCTGCTTGACTCTCTGAAAGCATGTAAAACACATTTTAATATAAAAAAAAATTATTAGTCGTGAATGAAAAGGCATTGATTTCTACGGCGATCTATCTGTTTTTGAACAAAATTGGCGGCCATTTAGTCAATGTCTGATCTTCTTTTTATGTAAGATCTCTGGACTGGAGCTATCAGTTTTTTAGAGTCCTGTGCTGGCTTTTCTAGTAGTGGATTTCAAATCTTGCTACTGAATTTCTGCCGTGCTATTTATTTGTGGGAGATTTTATTTAATTTTGTCCCATTTCTAGTCAATGTTCATGTATTTCCTTATTATAATTTTTAATTAAAAAATAATTATTTCAATAAATTATGTTTACTCTGATGTTGTAGAGAAAAGGGATAGTTTTAGATGTTGTTGTAGCTTGCATATACATATATATATATATATATATAATTTTTAATGCTACAACGAGGAGAAATTTTAATTGTTTCGTAAAGTTAAACAATTTTTAAACACTGAATTAAAATAAACTATATTATGTCATACCAAATGTATATCTGAGTTCTGGTGCACTTAAAATGGATTCAGCATTTATTTTGACTCCTTTACTAAGTATCATTTCAGGTTACAATTTTAATTTTTAGAATTAACACAAACCAACTATATGTGGTTAGAATCTGTATGTGTATGCACATTTATTCGCGCAGTATCACTTGTAATTTTCCATTCAATATATTTAGTCAGCTTGCTTAACCTACCAGTACACAGTACTTTTGAAAATATTGAGTAAATATAGAAATCGACTATTTACAAATAAAAAAATTTAATATTAAATTAATTAAGGTTTATGACGTGATTATGTTTATTGACTTTTGCTGATAAATTTTTCGTTATCAATGAGGTAATAAAGTGAAGAACAGACGAATAGATTTTACGTTTTTGTTCCGAATTTTTAAATCAATTAAAAGATTTAAGAATAAGCTGAACCATGAAATTTTAAAGTTAATTCCCTTACGAAAACATAATAAATCGGCCAAATATCTTGAATTGAAATGTGATACACAAATGTCTTGTTTACTTCAATTTCATCACTGCAGGAATATCTTTCAGTAATTCAGATGGCAATTACTTCATAAAATTCATTTATTTTCAAAGGGCAGGGCCTTAAATTACCATTATAAAATGGCATCTAAATATCATCATAAAATATTATCTATTGCAGTTAATTGTATCCATTACTTCTGTTTCTATAATTATCTTTAGCGAAAATTATTTTTTATTTACTACCGGAAAAATCAAGGAAAATATTCAATAAAGAAAAATAAAAAGGGATATTTTCAATAGATGCGATAGAACACATATTAATCAAGTTATAAGTCGTCTTAATAATGTATGGCTTGGAAATAGTAAAAGTGTACAGTCACATTACCTTCAACTGCAATCATTTTTAGAAGTGTTATCCATCCTTTTAAATGTTTAATTCCTGAAATTCTGAATAACCCATGGTGGAAAGTAGAATTGTACAAAGCTTTAGTATCAGCACATTATCTTGATTAAATTTAAATTCTAAATTCAAAACTTTTAATCCATTTATCTTTTCTTTCACCGCTTCTTTCACAAATAATAAAATAATTAATGGTATGCTCATAGTTATTTTAAGAAAATAGAATATATTTTATTTCCTAATAATAGACAATTCGCACACATAAGAAAAAAAAATATATATATATATATATTGTGTGTGTGTGTGTGTGTGTGTGTGTGTATAAACATATCTGCTAACCTTCCGGTTTTATAAAAAGAAATAAACACATTTTGAATCAGAAATTTTACTTAATAAAATGGATATCAGTAGCAGGTACTATTGTTGCGTATTTATATTAATTAATTTATTGCGTATAATTTATGGTTAAAATATAATTATACTTCGCAAGAAATAAATATGTGTGGTTGGCATGTATGTGTAAAGTTTAGGCACATCCATTTGCATTGCATCCATATTGAAATTTCCTGCGCAATAATTTTCGTCTACTTGGTTAAGCTACCAGGAAACAAGTTAGTAGACATTTGGCAATTTTCCGTAAATATTGAAATGGAATGATTAAAAGTTTAAAAAAAATTAATATTAAATTAATAAATGCTAATGACGTGATTACGCTTACATCAGTATCTCTTACAGCAATTACATCAATTCATTCAGCTTAAATCAATTGACTTCTGCTGAAACTCTGAGTTATTAAAGAGATGATATTTTGAAAAATAGGTGAATAGATTTTAAGTTTATAACCCGAATTTTTAAATCAAGTATAAAATTCAAGAATAAGAAGAATCATTAAATTTTAAAGCTAATTAATTAATTTATAAAAACATAATAAATCTGCCAAACATTTTTAATTGAAATGTAAGACGCAAAATCTCTTGTTTACTTTTGTTTCATCGTATATATTTTTGACTTAATAACTTAACAGTTCTGTCAAATATTTTCTATATGTGGTGTGATATATGAGGATTTTTCGTTTGATGCGTGAATCTCCTTTATTGAGTTAGATAACAAAGTACAGACTAGTATAAACAGAGTGGAACTGGACACTCGCATTGACATGCGCATGGAATAGACAATAGTGACACCATGAGAGAAGTAGTTTAAAACATGCCCTTCGTCACATGCTATTGCACTTGGCTATTTATTTCTTTATTGGCGAGTTTTTAAAAGGAAAATAAATAAGAAAATGTTTGATATATATATATTTATAAGATTGTTGAGATTCATATCTGTGCATTCATCCCAATATTTCCTTATCATAGATATCAGATTCAGCACGAAGCAGAACCTGCTAATTTAAAAAATACATTCATAGAATGATGAAGATTATGACAGTAAGCAGTTTTACATTTTTAATAGGTATTTCCTAAATATGTTTGTGGTGCGAATATATTACAAAAATCGGTTTTTATTACTCCGGATAAGGAGAATATTTACTCCGACAGACGAACACGATGTAAACAATAGGCGGGAAATTGTGCCTTGACAGCGCCAAATCGTCTTGAGGCATCGCTAGTTTTACTCTCTCTTTATAGACGGCGCTGCACGCAGACCACGAGTTTGCATTCTGGAAGGTTCTTGTTTGTGTCACAGAAAAAAAAAAAGACATTGCTTAGATAGCTGCTCAATAAAGACAGCATGGAGTATGAAAAAAAATGCAAAACACTCTCTCAACAACTTACAATGTGAACAACTTTTTTTACAATGAATGAAATTTGAAATATAGTGATATTTCTTTTCCAATAAATGAAAGTATTAGACATCACTTTATTTCCTATAAGGAATGTTCAAATTCATCCTAATTCAAACAAACTTTTATAGGTATACATTTAAACTGAAGGACCTTGCAAAATCGGAACGTCTTATAATTTTTTTATAACAATGAATTTTAATACCAAAATTATAGCTACTGTTGCGCTAAATAATACAATAGTAGCTTTATAACATTTCTGGTATAACAGTATTGAATTTTAATAAATAATTTTGGGCACCAACTCTTTACTCCTTTTTGTATAATTTATAATTGTTTAATGCAAAAACATCTTATAATAACTCTTAAAAGGCTGTTAGCTTCAAGAGAGGACATAACGCCAATTTCGAAACGAAACTTTACCCTTTTTAATACTTTTTTTTTAAATTGAAAAAATTACTTCTTGTATTTTATACAACTTGCTAGATCGCTACCACATTTTTCAAATAGTAATATTCACCTTATTTATTAGGTCATTAACTAATGCGAATACAACTACATATAAAAATCATAGAAATCACGGAGTCTCTTTTTTAAAGAAAAACTACATATCTCTCAAACAGAAATGTTTTCCCCAATACAAGTATTACATTAAATTAATACTTTTCTAAAATAACTCTATTTTTTCTAGAAGAGCAATACCGACTTTCCGAGTTCCTTAACCCACTGAAAGGAGGTGATATTTTAATTATAATATTTATAACACTTAATTTTAATGCTGAAATGTCACAACCGCACCTGAAGTTTCCAAAAATATTTGTTTTTCTAATGTAATTGAAGGAAAGCATTTATTTATTTGCAAGGCAATTTGTTTGTACATTCTAGTTGCAATCAATCATTTCAACATTTTTGCAGCAGAATTATTTTGACTCGGAAAGGGTTAATAAAATGTATTATCAAAATTCAAATAGATGTTTAAAACAGTTTATAATAGTTATTTTCAAAAGCATTCACAATCAGTTTTTTCAGTTTGACATGAAGTGCTAGCTGATTTTCTGTATTATGTGTTTCGAACATTTCAAGGAATAATTGCTGTCATTTGTAGTTGAAATATAAAGCGAATTCCGTATTGTTACATACTTAATTTACGTGTTTTCGTTTTAACCCTTTGATTAGGGGTCAGGACTGACGAAAGTTTTTATATTCAATCGAACAAAATTTTTGTTGTGGATATATCGTCGCTACTATGTCAAATTATCGAATACGAAAAAATACATTTTTCGTTACTTTTAAAAAATGGGCCGATTGTCACCACTAAATTTTATTAGAATTATTGTTACATACTTAATTTACGTGTATTCGTTTTAACCCTTTGATTAGGGGTCAGGACTGGCGAAAGTTTTCATATTCAATCGAACAAATTTTTGTTGCGGGTATATCGTCGCTACTATGTCAAATTATCGAATACGAAATAATACATTTTTCGTTACTTTTAAAAAATGGGCCGATTGTCACCACTAAATTTTATTATAATTCTTCCTGTAGTAACAATACCTATAAAATTTCTGTGATTTTCTTTGACAGTTCAGCTTTCTTTTTTATTCAGAGATAACGAATTCCTTTAAATGATCACGAAGTGACTGTCATGAAAAATATCAAAAATTTCTACTTGCAATTTCTGATTTGGATTCGAAATTTCTATATAAAAAATGAAGCCAAACTGGTAACACTGGTAAAGAATACAATTAAAATTTAGTGGTGCCCAATCGACCCAATTTTTAATGTAATGCAAATTGCATTTTTTCACATTCGATAGTTTGACATGGCAGCGACGATAGCTTGAAACTCTCCTAGTATATAAATGTATTATTTTTTTACAAAAAGTGGTACGAATTGAAAAAATAGCCTCTGGGACTTATAATGTCAGAACCACATAATCAAAAGATTAAACATCACTTTGAAACAAGTTTGCGAGTTAGATATCCCGTTTTTATTCAGAAAATCAGAAAGAAGAATTTTAATTTATGTAATTACGAAATGTCGACAATTAAATAAAACAAAAAATACTATTCGGAAACACTGGCATAAATCTGTAATTTCTGAAAAAAAAGATGCTAAACTGGCAACACTTCTTTGGAATGTTTTATAAAAAAAATCTTATCGGAATACCTTTATAATCACCGTTTGATTAACAGCAACACATTCAATGCATTTCCACATGGCGCCATCTGTCTCCAGGAACTTTAAAATAAAAAGACGCTAAGTAACGGAAATATTAAATGTTCGATTAAGCAGACAATAAATATTTTTTGTTTTAAAAATCATTACCAGGGCCAAGCAGCAGAAAAAGGAAACATATATGACAAAGCGACTATACTTACTATATATTTGTTGATTAATTTCTTGTACATTCTATAATTAATTAACCACATCTTGTTTTCAATATCAAAAATAAAAGCTCGTTTTTTAAATTAATAACTTGTCAGGCGATATTTTCCTGTTTTCACCCAAAATCTTTTTGTTGTAATTTTTAAGGTCTATTACCAATATCTAATTATCTAATAAATGAAACTATGGGCTATTTCATGTTCTAAGAAGTTGATTATTACAGTTTTGTTTCTAAAATGCACTAAAAGTGGGTTATTAACAAAAAATAACGTCATTTGTGGATTTTTTCATTTTTTCCAAATTTAACCCTGTTTTCCAGCTCCATATCTCACCCCCTATTTGGACAATTTACAAACATGAATGCTGCATGTTGTAGAGAATTTTACCCTCTAGAAAATGGTGGAAATGCTTTTTCTATAAAATGCACCGAAACCGAGTTATGTAAGAAAAATCGAAAAAAGTGCCGAAAAATATTGGTTTTTTCAATATTGTGAAAAACGCACATGGTCTAGAAGGTCGAAAACTTGGTTTTTTTATTAGAGGGTCAACCTTTACAATATATCCAAAAATCAGAGTTACCCGAATTTTTGTAATGTAAAATGCTATTTCTACTGGACTATAAGCAGAGATTAGTAATAGAAAATTGTGCTATGCTCAGTGTTCCGTGTGCCTATGCATTAATCTGACCGTAGTTAGTTGTTTGTGCCCGAATATACTGTGAAAAAATAAAAGAGTGATAAAAGAAAACCTGTTTTTGTTTTCCGGTCTTGCATCAAAATACAATCCGTTATTGTTTTCAAAATACAGTATTTTCAATGTTTGACATATGTAAATAGTGTGATTATGTAAAATTTCGGTGTCTAAAAATGTATGTTTGATCCATACATTTTATGCTTTAAATGTTAAATTAAATTACAGTATCTTTGAAATTCAGAATCTTAGTTTTTAAATTTTGGCTCGAACTTACCAAATCTTAACTTTTATATATATATGTAACGTTTTTTAACAATTTCTTAATATATTCAGTTAGAAAGATTGCATTGTTTAAAAGAAAATGTGTATTTTAAAATATAAATAAATGAAATGCAAAATCAATTTTTCTAGTCTATTTACAGTTCACATTGTTTGCGGGTACTACAGCTATTATTTATTATTCCAAGATAGACGGTGTTGTTCTAAATAAACAGTTTAACGGACATTTTGGACACTTGCAAACATTCAAGTGAAATCTGGAATTGAAAATTTGTGAATTTCTCACATATGACAAAGTCGTACACAGAAAAATGATGGACGTGAAAAAAGTAAAATATATATTAAAGAAATAATAATAATAATAATAATAATAATAATAATAATAATAAAAATAATAATAATAAATATATTCCTTTTTTGCATGTATGGTGTAAGTAAACGATTAAAATGCTTTATAGCAATATTGCGAGTTCCTTAACACATTGAAGTGCGGTGATATTTTAGTTATGTTCAGTGATGGCTCGTGATTGGCTTTATTTAGGGCTCTAAATGCATGGTTACAAAATTTATTTTTTTCATGCTTCTATTTTTTTTAAATTTACCTTACTCGTTGCCAAAAAGTTTTGCCATTAAACAATTAAGGTTCCTTTTAAAAAAATATTGGTACGAAAAGGATAAATGTTTCAGCCATGCATTTAGTGCCCCAAAAAGTCTGTCACGAGACGCCACTGTTTATATTATTTATAACACTTAATTTTAATTCCAAAATGTCACAAACGCACCTGAAATTTTTAATATAAAATTGTGCTTCCGATGTAATTGAAGAAAAGTAATTATTCGTAAAGCAAACTGTTCGTAAATTCTGGTAGCAGTCACTCCTTTGAACATTTTTGTGCATAATTACTTTGTATCTGAAATGTTTAAAAAAGTGTATTGCTAAAGTTCAACCAAATCGTTAAATATTACAAAAAAAAAAGTTTATACCAGTATTTTCCACAAGCATTTACTATTAGTATTTCAACTGACGAATAGTTTTTGAACCCATTCAATAATTTGTAACCAAATTTCAGGACAAAATTGCTGTCATCAGCAGTTGGAGTGCAATAGAAATTCCTTTAACGTACGTTTATATCATGTTGTGTTTCCCTTTTACACATGGCTCCGAAGCAGGAATACCAGATTGAGCCTTTCACCAATTGGAAATTCCGAAAAAATAATTTTTACTCTATGTCTGTTATTTAATAAAGCAAAAAACACCATTCGGAACCTGGTGCGAAGAAACAATTTCTTAATTTAAAAAAAAAAAAAAAAAAAAAAAGAAGCCACACAGGCAATACTACTTTGAGATGTGTTTCAAATTATCTTATCGCAATGCTTTTAAAATCGCAGTTTCATTAACAGCGAACTATTTGGGGAATTTGCCCGTAGCCCCACCCTGTCTATGGCGAGTTTAAAAATTAAAATGAGCTAAATAAAGGAAATATAAAATATTCGATTAGGAAGTCAATAAATAATTTTTATGTAGGCCCGCAAGATATTAAATCAGCTTTGTAGTTTCATATAATATTATCATTCACAATAAATTATTAATCGATTTCCTATTTGTTTGATAAAAGATAAAGAAAAAATTCCAAATACGCACAAAACAAAAAGATTGTTTCCTGTGAATTTTGCAGTTGGTACAGTTAAAAATGAAAAGTGATCAAAGCTGCCAACTTTTACGCTTTTTTCCTACCACTAAAATTGTTTAGTAACTTTACACTTATTAAATCGCCGAAATCATGTAATTCAATAAAAAAAAAATTCTGTCAATTTTTAGTTTTAGCAAAAAAGCGTAAAAGTAGGCAGCTATGAGTGATTATGTTTTTTGTATGAACATATATCAAAGAAATTAAAAAAGCTCAAATCTTCCAAATTTTAAAGTATCCGTATTTAATTAATATGAATATTTTCCAAACTTTGAAATAAATTTTATCAAGTTATCCGTTGTTTATAAAAAATATACATTATATTTTTCTTTTATGATATTATTTATTGTATGTACAGTCTGCAGTGGTGTAGCTTGGGGGTACGCTTGCTCAATCAGCATCTCTTAGAAAAATTCATAATTTAAAGAATGTGGTTTAATATAACTTTCAAGTATTTTATCAACTAAATAATTTTTAATTTATTCATGACAAAAAAAAAATATTATTCTTTTTAACCCGGGAGAAATCGCGCATATCTAGGGTATGAATAGTTTTTACTTTGTCACCAATAAATACAAACAATAATTCTCAACTTATTTAGTCAGTGACAACTGTTACAAATTGTAGGATAAAATACGCTAAAGATTACTTTTCGAAAAGTAGTGGTGATAATTGTAAAATCGGTACGTACTTGGGGTATGTCATACCCCATGCGACTTCTCCCGGGATAAAAAATGCTGCAAAATGAAACTATTTAACACTAAAACGACGAGAAATTTTCACAAGTTTCATAAAAATATTTCACACCAGAATTTTTATTTAGGACTTTTAACTTATTTAACTTATTTTTGTGCGGTATGCACTTAACTTATTGTATGAAGAAATATCCGGTTCGAATCGACATTTTATCTTTTGGTAAGGGCCAAAATGGCCCCTCACCGTCGTTAAAGTGTTAACAGCACATTTCTCAGTACGAATGAAAAGGTGAAAACGAAATCTCATGAAAGAAATACACTGTTTGGCAGAAAATCTTAAGAGCCTACGCTAGTCACGCGAAGAAACTCTCCAGCTAATGTTAAGTCTATGGGAAGGTTATCGCACTATTTCTCGCTCGCATTTAAATGTTTTTAAATGATTTTTTTTTGCATAGGATAGCTGAAGTCGATCTCTAACGTTGTTAGTTTTTACTTTTTCGATTTTAGTTCCAGTTTTTTTATATAAGGGTACTTTCACTTTCAGAACCGGTTCCAACCGGTTCCGAAATTAGAAATGTCCGCTTATAAAAATATTATTATCGGCCTCAGATATCCTATGCAAAAAAATATTTTAAAAATATTAAAATGCGAGCGAGAAATCGTGCGATAACCTTCCCATAGACTTAACATTAGCTGGAGCGTTTCTTTGCGTGACTAGCGTAGTCTCAAACACAAGGTTTAGAACAAGACTCCCTTAATAGATAAGACTTGACAATCCGGAGAAAGTCTATGGGAGAAAATGTCCGCGGTAATTGCCACTTATTAATTGACTTTCTCCGGAAAGTATCGCCGCCTGGTAGATACTACCGCAGAGTTGCCAGGTCTCCGGCTTTTTGAACACCAGTATATTTTTAGAGAAAATGTTGTTCTTTTAAATCCCAGAATTCTCCGATCAAACAAAACAAAATTGTCTGTACTAAAAAACTGGTATCCAAAAAGAGAATAGAAAAATCTAGCAGCTCTGCTACCGCAAAGCTGCTAACTTTTACGCTTTTTTCTTACCACTAAAATTTAATAGAATTTTTTTCGTTATGTAATCACACGATCTTGTCAATTTAATAAGATAAAATTTAGTATAAAATTTTAGTGGTAGGAATTAAGCGTAAAAGTTGGCAGCTATGCTACCGATACTAGTTCATAAGCAAATGCATAGAACAAATGGAGCTGTGAAAAAATTTCATGTCGAAAATACTCCTATTAGTGACGATTGATGGCGCTAGTAGCAGGAGAATATAGCGGTCAAAGGAAACTTGCTGATTGTGAGGCCTGATACTATGATAAGGAGGCCTTGGTTTAGAATTTGCTTAGGTCTGTCAGTGTCACCACAGAAACAGTATCAATTTCGTCGTCTGCGCATATCGGTGAGTAAAGAAGATCCTTTAGAATTTTTATTAAACTGATGTCAGAGTAAGTTTGCGTATAGAAAATTTTATTTGATCCAGATTGTTGATCTTATTTGTAAAAAGCAGCTGTGTAGTTGCAAGTCGTTAAAACACCTCCTAAAAAACGTTTTTTGGGGGAAGACGTTTCAAAAACACAGAAATTTGAAAAATTTTTGCCCATTTAGGTAAGAAAAATAGTTTAAAAATATTTATATCATACACTAATTAATAAGTGTTGTGCCCATGATTGACTTTCCATCTTGTGCTGCGTAGTTGTAGCATTGTCATTTAAGAGTGACACAATGCTAGACTGGATGTCGTCTGGATAGCTTAATTGGTAAAGCACTTGGTGCGCTATATCAAGAGATCCGGGATCGAACCCCGGTCTGGGCATTTTTTCACTCTAATGGTTGTACGCTGTTTAGTAAAGTGATAATTCACATTCTTTGTATTTCATATTTATATCATTTTAATTATTACACGAAAATATTAATCAATCTGAATAGCCTCTTTTAAATCTAATTGACTGGAACTTTTAGTATTTTCCCACAGAGCGAAGTAAATAATCACAAGAAAAAACTGAAAAAAAATATTAAAGGTTCTTGCCTTACACAATTTTACATTAAGTTATAATAAGGAGGAAACATTTTTCCACAAATAATTCCAGCACACCCTATGGTAAAGCTTGCGTTACGTGACTTGCAGTACACCGCCCGCCTGAATATTCTGCGTACACGCTGACACAAAAATGACGGTTGTCGTAGTTGGATTTTTAGACGTTTCTACGGTCCCTTGAATCTGAATACAAATAATTTCTAACAGTTTTCTTCACCTTATTTTATCGAGATAAAATAAGTAAAATAAAACTTTTACAAGATATTGGTGACTAAATACACAGGACCGTCCAAACGCTTAAGCGCTTTTACGTTTTGTAGCTAAGTCTGGTGCATTTGTAACCATATCGTTGCAAACACTTCTAATATTAGACGTTTAATATGTCTGTGGATCCGATTATGGAAGATTAGGACGATTTTTTTTGGAAGCAAACTAGATGTTTATCTTTACACCAGAATCAGTTATGGTGGTTTTTTTCCAGGTTAATGGTAACATGATTGCAACTACTATATAAAATGAAAAGTCCGTGAAAATGACGTTATTTTAATTTTATTCAAACAATTATGCTTTAAATATCCACTATTATATGATTCGCATTTCGTTTAAATATAAAATTAAACATTGTTCTTTGTGTGCAAATAATGTATGACATTTTTGTATGTGTTTACTCTGCCGGAATACAAAGATAGAAAAATGTAGTAGACCTTCCAGAAGAAGATGTCTATTACGAAATATAATGCAACGTAGATTGGGATTGTATTTAAGCTACCAGAACCACACTTAGTACCAGGATGAGAGTCACAGAGTTAAAAAAAATAATCGAAAATAAATAACCTGGATATTATTAAATTCAATGGTCAATCTCAGAAATAATTGTAATGCTCTCTTTTTTAGTAGTATGGTGACTGGATAACATTTCAATTTATGTTGGTCACAACGGTCACGTTTCCCTACCAAACTCTACTATAAATGATCCACTAAAAGTGTTGCTTCGTAATAACCCGAATTTTGTCGAATGAATAAGATAATATAACAGCTCAATGGCATTCGTATCGTATGCAGCAATGCGGAAGGACTTTCCAGCTGAAGGTCCATATTACTTTAAAATAATATACAAAATTCACCATTTTATTTAATTGAATGTTCATTTGGTAAATGAACAAGCGCAGAGGGCTTAGCTTGTTAGTTTTACATATATAGTAGATTTTCATATGAGGGACATAACGCAGTTTGTTCTAATAACTTTTATATTCTAGTAAAGATATTTTTTTTACAAAAAATAGAATAGATGCACATACAAATAAAAGTCATAATAATTTTTAATTAAGCATAAACCGTTTCTTTTCCCGAGGTAGTACTAGTATGATATAGCCATAACAATACTATTTATTACAATTTAGAATATTCTTATACATTAATTTGAATAATGTGTTACAAAATTACGAAATATAGTGTACAACTTCAAATATAAAATTTTGTAAATTTCAACCCAACAGAAAATGGTATGCAGCTTTAATGCTCATCCCAAAAAATTGCATAACTGCGTTATTTGTTGAATAAACAAAACAAAAATTAAAACAATAAACATTTTAATAAACATCTATATATTAAAATTGATAATTTTCGCCATTTCGATAACTATTTTTAATTTGTTTAAGTTAGTTTTCTGCCCCCCCCCCCGAAAAAAAGGGATAAAAAAAAAGAAAATAATTGAACTCGAAGCATCTAAATACATCAAATCCAATAAATTGAATTTTATTGAATAAAACAAATGACACCTCACACAGCAGTGATAAATGTTAAGTTCCGTTATTATGATTTCCGTTATGTTATTAAATATTTGTAAATAAAAGCAAGTGATTAAATATAACACATACCAGGGGTGCAAAGGCGCCAATGGGCTGATTCCCACCACTAAATTTGATTAGTATTCTTCGTCAAATTTTATTAGTATTCTTCGCTAGATTTTATCAGTATTCGTATTAGGCAAATAATACTAAAAATTTAGTGGTGGGAATCGGCCCATTGGCGCCTAGATTTTTGCACCCCTGACATATACAATACAGATGGTTGTTTGCTGTATTCTAAAAAAAACAACAACGTCAAAATAAAAATGAGCACATCTTCACCCTAATGAATATGAATTACAGCACAGGAAGAAACAAAACAAAAACAGACTTTGTCCAGGGTTCGTACTCTTTTACCACAATTTTTTAATAGAATTTTCTATTTAATATTTAAATAACAGAAATTATAGATGCCTCGTTTAATTGTAGGATTTGTTATAATTTTCGGCGTTTAAATAAAGCGAAACATTCTATTAAATATTTGTTGTAAAAACGTACGTACCCTGTTGTCTGACTCCGAGGGCTTTATTAGATTGACTGTATTTTTCCATCGCAGACAAAGCCAATAAATAATAAACCCAGTCAGATAGTGTTAAATTTGTTAGCGGGGACACTAGCGCCACTTCATCTGCTGCGGAAGGAAGGCGAAACTGAAGTACGTCGCAGAGAAACGATACGATTTATTTATATCGATATTTTATACGATTTTTATCGTTTGTATCGATGTTTTGTTTTTGCACTTCCTTTAAAAGCTTGCTAATTATTGGGATCTTTTACATTAAAGCTAAAACTATAATGAAAAAAAATGGGGAAATTTACTGGATTAATATTTCTATATAAATATAGTGGTGACGAAGAAGTTGATTTATTTATTAAAAGTTAAATAAAAAGTGATGGAAATTTACATCACTATGCAATTAACCCTTTCCGGCACAGACAAATTCTGTTCGTAAAATGTAAAATTACTGACTGACACCGGAATTTACAAACGACTTTTTTAGAAAATATGAACTCCTTATTTTAAGCTTTAATTTTAGAAGCAAAATTTTATTAAAATATTCTTGGTGCCGACGCTATTTTCAACTTGCGAAAAGTTTCCCATTTATCTGACTGGGCTTATTATTTAATGGCTTGATAAGGTTGACTAAAGCCATTGTGGCACACCTGACTCAATTGAGAGAATCTATAAAAACATATCATAATCATAATATTCTAATAAATGCAGCATATACTGCGAAAACTACGACTACGCCTACACATTTATTTCAATTCAATGCTATCCAAAGGACTGCATGATCTTTTAAGAACATATTTAAATGTCATTCAGTTCCACATATTTCTTATATTATGTCTAATCAGTACTAATATTTCTTTATATTTTTTCCGGTGTGAGAAAATTTTTTCATTTTAATTTTATCTGATTTAATAAAAAATTGATCTACTGCAATGTAACTAGAGTTTATTTTGGAATATTGAAATATCTTGGTGTACGAGTGTCGTTTGATAAGTTCTCGGCCTGTCACAGAGATGGAATAAATATGACGAAATGACAATTATGTTTGTAAAGTATGATCCTTCAGATGGCAAGCTGTCGTGTTTCAGACGCGTGAGTTCATTGGTTATTGCTGGGCAATAAAGTAAAGTAAACACGTTTTGACATTTTCTAAAAACGGAAAAAAATGATATTCGAGCTGTCTTAAAATACTTTGTTAAAAAAGGTTTAACCCCCACGGACATGCAAAAAGAGTTACATACCACGTTAAACGATTCCTGTCCTTAATACTTGACGATAAAAAAGTGGGCTGCTGAATATAAACATGGTAGGAAATCAATTCCCGATGATGAACGCTCAGGACGCCCAAAAACCGCTATGACCGACGAAATCGTCTCAAAATTTTACAATGCCGTATTAAGTGATTGCTGATTGAAGATACGCGAACTTGCTGACATTGCAAACATTTCGACAGACCGTGTCAAATACATTTTACACGATATTTTGTGTATGAAAAAGCCTTCTGCTTGATGCGTGCCGCGTTTGTAGAACGCGACCAAAGACGTGAAAGAATGAGCATTTATCAAGAATCTTCTGAAATGTATTGTGTTGCAAGTTGAAAAATAAAATAAAATATTGTCAAAAATCTTGTATTTTCTTTGTCAGGCTGAGAATTTTTTGAACAAGCCTCGTACAGGGCTACACTAAAGAATTCGCGCACAAGAGTTTGTCTTAAATATGTTAAGTGGCAAGGGTACTACATTGAAAAATAATATGAAATTATGTCAAAATCTTGTGCTTTCACTGTCAGGCCGAGAATTTATCAAATCACCCTCGTATTTTCGTATCATTCAACACAATAAAAAATATACGCATCTTCAATATTGTATACTTTACTGTAAACAAAAGCATGAATTTTCCGCATTTAAATAAGTGCACTCTTTCAATCCTCACAAATGAGTTCAAACCATCTTTTGTTATATGTTTCGATTTCCTTTTGATATAACACAATTATTAAAGGAAATATTTACACGCTGAACTAAATCACCATGTAAGTATCCATTGCACATTACACTTAGATAATTACTTAATTAGATAAAAAGCGGTATAAAACAATTTTCAATTAAAAATAAAATGAATTTGTTGAAGAATTTGTAGAATACAAAAGTGTAATTCAGATGAGTCTCCAACAATATAAATGCCTCTTCATTAATGTGATGATATAGCAATTACGAAGAGTACTTTGCTTGATACAGCCGATTCTTTTTAATCAATTCACGGAAATAATCATCTCTCGAAATTCAGCTAACGAAGTATCTAACATTTTACTGGGTGTCCTCATGCATATCTATTCCATTAAAAAGATCTCGATTATTCACGAGTGCTTTTTATTGAAAGTTTCTTTATGATAAGATATATCTTTGAGTGATTGTCTTTGTATGATCGTATTTTATTGTTTTACTACTTTTATAAAAACGCTACTTTGTTTATGATCTTAATTACTTATTCATAAGGGATCAGTCTTACTTAATATCAATGATCAATGTTTGGTATAAAAAAAATATCTTTTCGTAAAATAAAAACTAACGTCTTCTTTAAAGTGTCATTTAATGAAATTACTAATATAATGTTTTAAGAGTTAGCTAATCTTTCTCAGACTGCAACTTAGAAAATTGGTATTTAATTAAACATAGGAAGTTTAAAAAAGTAAGTTAAGTAAGCAGGATATATACAATACGCTAAGCGTTATAACACTTCCGGAATAAACTCATCCGGATCCCGATAATCTTTCGTTAAATTCAGCCATTTTATTTTAATTTTTAGAGATTCAATTTTCAAGAAATTTTTTTATTAAGTTTAGTCAAGGAATGTCTGTCATTATATAACATAAAAATAACTATTCAAACGTTTTGGTGATAATTTGGAAATTCCGAATACAAAAATACGCCATATTTGGCAATACTGTTGGCAGGTATGCTAGTAATTCGGTTTCACACATTTGTATATTGTTCTGATTTGTTTTTCTGAATCCTAGGTTCCTATGTTTTCCAAACTTTGTTCACTCTTACCGTAAATTATAATGAAATACCTTGCATGTGAACACATCGATGGACTCAGTTTTTTAATTTGCTAAAAACATTAACGGATTACAACTAAAAATCTCTACAAATTACGTAGCGCTATGGCAAATAAAAAATACTAGGTGGAAACTAAAGCTTATTTAATATATATATATATATATATATATATATATATATATATATATAATTCCTACTTAAAATAAAATGATACCTTGCAAATGATTCTTTGTTAGCCACAATAGACAATTTTATTGCCTTGGTGCAAAAGCTTTATAGACACTTTTGTATAATTATTTTTGATATATTTACGTATCCTTTTTTATTTATTTACAATTGTTGCTTCTAGTTATTTTTGGGGGAAAAAATCTTGATTGACTGACACGGAGGTAATTGTTTTAAGATTGCCATCTTTAGGTACAGAGGGTTTCTATGTGAATTATACAATCTTGTGTCTTTTTTGGTATAAGAAGACAAATCTTTATCAGATCAAATGCATAATTTTGATCATATCGATATATTTTCATAAAACATGTTCGGTTTTGATTAACTGACAAGCAACTTAGATTGAAATAAGGTTCGGAATTTTACTTCTCAGAGAGAATTAAATAAAGCATCCCTTTGCTATAAAATTTCTTCTTTAACTTATATTTTATGTTAGAAGGTGTATTCTGTTTGTTTGCAGAATAATACAGGGTCATCGAAAAATAATGCCGGGATTAACAATTTGTATTACGCAAATAAAGAAATGCATAAAAACATAAATTTAGAATTCAAATATCACGAAAAGTACCAAGTTTTAGATCCATTTCAATACGTTTCGGTATGTGCACCATTAGTCGCTCGACAGACGTCCAGACGATATTCAATTTCTCTCCATGTCCTCTGAAGCATACCTGGAGTTACAGTTTCAGTTGCGGCTATGATTCGACATTTTAAATGGCTTATATAAGCGATTCATTCACTGTACACAATGTTCTTAATGTATATCCAGATAAAGAAGTACAGAGACGTAAGGTCGGAGCTTCGTGGAGGCCACGCAATTATGCCATCTCGTCCAATCCATGAGTTGGGGACCTTTTCATTCAAGCCTATTGAGCTGAGGAAAAACTTACATTCTTTCACTAAATTTCAACACAAGAATTATTGCTGTACGTTTAATAATTAATTTTTTATAAGATTGCAAAATCTCGGCATTTTTTTTCGATTTTAACTGTATATAGCATAAAGCACAATGTAAACACATTGATAAGTTACGTTACTATCGAGGTGCAATAAATCAAAATACAGCTTCAAAACATTAAAACTGTAAGATGTTAAAATTTCATGAGCTTTCGGCTAAACATTAGCCTTCCTCAGATGAACAACAAGCAGTCGAAGAGACGCCGCTCCGAAATGGCGCGTTTCGGACAGGCCGGGAATGGGCGAAACCAAACAGACATGAAATGAAGGGGGTGACTGAAGTCCGGATGATACTATTACCAGCTGGGGTGGGTCAGGAGAAACCGAAAACCCCAGTGATACCTAGTATATTGTACCATAAACGATGGATCTGATATGATAATACATCATTACATGCATTATCACCTCTTTTCAAAATCTCTAGGTACTCTCTGATTATGCAACTATTATACTGTGAACCTCGTGAAATTATTTTAGCTTTACTGAAAAATACATCAATATCTTTGGCCTGATTTAATCTGGATAAAGCAGTGGATAATTTACTTTTTTTCATATCAGCTGTATGCTCTTTAATCCTTTCTTTTAATTTGCGAGTTGTCATGCCTATATATGAATATATTTTAGAACTGTCATTAACTTTAAAAGGAATAATATAAATGCCAGATTTATCTCGGTTATCAATAGGGTCGATAATTCTATGTACCAAATATTTAAGCTTGGTTGAGGGTTTAGCGATAAGAGTTACATTATATTTCTTTAATGCGTATTTAATCTGCTCAAACAGATGCGGGATATAATCTATACTGTAGAATTTTGAAGATTGCATATCTTTTTTAACTATTGTAGCTTGTTTATTTCTTTACTCATAAATTAACTTATTAATAAATGTTTGAAAAACCATTTTCATATGCAATCACTTTAATTTTGTTCAACTCCTCATTTAAATAACATTCTGAACTAACCTCAAACGCCCTTTTGATATAAAACCGATATGCTGCTGCTTTGTAATTAAACGGAACATTACTATTGTATGATATTGTGTTATTGGATCTGCAAGGTTTTCTATAAACTTTCCTATCAATGCTACGTGTTGAAATATTTTTAATAAGTTCTATATCTAAAAATGGTAATGAATTATTTTCTTCAATTTCACAAGTAAATTGTATATTTCTATCTATACTGTTGGCATGCGCCAGAAAATCATTCAATGCAGAGATACCGTGATTCCATATGAGTAGTATGTCATCGACATATCTAACCCATAATGCAGGTTTAAAGGGGGATGTAGAAATTATACCCCACCCCAGCTGGTAATGGTATCATCCGGACTTCAGTCACCCCCTTCATTTCATGTCTGTTTGGTTTCGCCCATTCCCAGCCTGTCCGAAACGCGCCATTTCGGAGCGGCGTCTCCTCGACTGCTTGTTGTTCATCTGAGGAAGGCTAATGTTTAGCCGAAAGCTCATGAAATTTTAACATCTTACAGTTTTAATGTTTTGAAGCTGTATTTTGATTTATTGCACCTCGATAGTAACGTAACTTATCAATGTGTTTACATTGTGCTTTATAAATATTTTATTGGGTGAATTTGACGTTCGTATTATATAGATTTTTCTATATATTTTTATTTGTATATAGCATTTCCGAAAACTGTCATTTAGAAAGACTAAAATAATTTTCACTATGAAACAAGGATGACTTTTGCTTACAATTTTTTTAATATCGAACGGCAAGTCGATTTAATGGATTTTAATGACGCTTTTGTATAGGATGTAGATTTCTTCTTTTTGAAGCGTTTAATGCTAATCAGTACATATTGTAATCAACAATTTTTGAAATTGTTTTTGTGATAATTAAACTTGCAACTACTTTTTGGCTTGTGTTCTCTTTTTCCTGAGAAAGTGTGTTTAGTTTCAATGTATTTTTTTTTAGTCATAATACTTTTTTTTTGCTCACTATCTGGTTTTGTTTTAGTAGTTCATGTTTAATTAGTGTAAAAATAGTTTATTTTTCTACATCTTCAGCAACAAGTTAGTGTTAGATCGACGCAATGTAATTACTACACACAAAGGTCATTACTATTTTCTTAGTATTGCACAATACGATTGTGTAACATATTTTCTTTTGAAGTCATTTTTATTTGTTTACATCACTATTTTCAGCCTTTGTTTGGTTTATTGAGGTGGAAATATATTAGACAACTTTCATAAATTTAATGATAAATCATTTCTCAACGGCTTAATAAACTGTTTGTTGATATTTAGTTCTATCCCGTTATAAGATAATCGTGTATTCAAAATAAAAGAAAGAGAAAACCGAAATAATTAAATGAAGCATTATTTGTAATCAATCTGAAGGCTAGAAATGCTTCTTAATAAATTTGATGATGTAACAGTCAGAAGATCACTTGAAAAGATTATTTCTTCTGCTTCTTTTTAACCATTTAACTAGGATAATTATCATTAGAGATTGAGTTAACAAAGTATCCAAATTCAAAGAGAAATATATTTTTACTAAGTGGTTTCATATTTATCCATTTCGTTTGAAATTGCTCGAATATTCACTCGTTGATTTGTTTGTACCAATTTGTGTAATATAATATATATTGTACTACACAAGTTGGAATAAAAAGGAAATCAAAGTCACATATATGTCTGTGGGTACTTGTCTTTGTCGCAATTTGCTGTTACACTACTCTTAAAAAAGCACTATATTTATTATTCGTAAATTTTGATAATGATTAGATTTTTAGAAGTGAGTAGAATTTTTTCTATATAAAATTAATGCATTATACAATCCAAAATTTCGTACACTCTTTGGAATTTACAATAAGGATTGTATCACTATTTAGGATTAGAAACTTTCTATTTAATATTTTAATAGAAAAATTCGTAATTACAACGTAATTATTTAATCGTAGAAAATATAATATTTTTCTGAGATTAAATAATGCGAAAAATTGTATTAAAATATATGGTAGAACTGTACGCACTGTGCAATGAAAAATATGCATGAAAATTTGTATGAAAATATGCAAGAAAAATAAAAATTCAATTACAGTGCGGCTTAAAATATCATTTATTGAAATTAATGATATAATTTACTCTTAAGAATTAGCAAACTGAATAACATAAAAACCGCATTCTATCGCCTTAACGTTTCAATTCCGATCATATTTTGCTATATGATTCCGATTAGACACTGTGTAACATACTTCTCCCTGGCGTTTTTACATGCTGTATTCTGGCCCTATATCTCCATACACATTTCTGAAAACCGATTCTAATTAAAAGAAAACTCATATTAAAAAAAAAAATTCTAGTCTTCCTATTTATAGAATTTAATAAAGTATTTAGTTGTGTGACAAGAGTGCAATTGACGTGATTCGCCAAAACAAAGCCTCCTCTTTATAATGTAACGATATAACAATGAAAATGCATTTAAAGGATGATGTTTTATTTTAATAATTAGCGACTTTTAATAATTGTCTCTCGAGATGCAAATAGTTTTGTTAATTTAACACACTAACGATCGTATGATTTTGAGAAATATTGGTTTTAAAACAATAGAAACTGCGCCCCATTCTAAAAGTTTTTCGTTAATTGGTTTTATAGATAAGTTTTTAAAGTTTATGCATCAGTAAATATATTTCAATGCACGGATTTAATATAAAATCTTATTATCTAAAACAATATGAACAAATGAAATATAAATGCATTTTATGTAAACTAGAAACCACGCAGTGCTATTTTTCGAGTAAAAGCGAGAATTCTCTTTCCAGTCGCGAATTCTATTCTTAAGAAGTAGAAGAAAGGTCTTACACAGATAAAGATATTTTTCACTGTAAGTTTTTCATTCATACCAACAATATTGCAAAACTTTTAATTATTTACGAAAGTTTTTTATTGCGCTTTGTGTAAAAAAATACCTATCTTTGAATGCTTTGTTTATATGATCAAAGTTATTTATACGAATGAATTGAATTTTCCCATAAGGGTGAAGAAAGGACTAGACTACGAGTCGAACTCAAGACCTTTTACTTAAATTGCCAACGATCTGCTAAGCTACCTGCAAACTCAATAGGATGAGCTTTGGCAATTGATTTTCAATATTAATATATTCAATATTTCGCATATTTATATCTCTTTAATTATTACATGAAATGTTTAATCCATCTAAAGATCCTCTTTTTAAAATAATATAAAAATATTAAAGTTTCTTCTTTTATACGATTTTACATTAAGTTATAATAAAGAGGAAATATTTTCCTCAAATCATTCCAGCATACGCTATGATAAAGCTTGCGTTACGTGACTGACAGTACACCACCCACCTGAATATTAGGCCTACATGCTGACACAAAATTTACGGCTTTCGCAGGCGGATTTTTTTTAAGCGTTTCTACGGTCCCCTGAATCTGAATACAAATACAGTGATCTCTCACTTATATGCGATACACGGAAATCATTTTTCCGCACCAGTTTTTTTATAAGGTAATTTTCAGCTTCTTAAATCGCAGAATTTACAAATCGAATTTTACTGTTTTAAAACAGTTGTATGGAAACGTAATTACTGAACATCGCGTATAAGTGAGAGATCACTGTAATTTCTAACAGTTCTCTCCACTTTATTTTTCGACATTAACTCTTAATTGCATAGTGATGTAAATTTCCATCACTGTTTATTTAACTTTTAATAAATAAATCAACTTCTTCCCCACCACTATATTTATATAGAAATATTAATCCAGTAAATTTCCCTTGAATTATGTTGCTGAACAAAGTTAAAAATCTATCTTAAGATTTCTGGTGTATAATATTTAATATATGTATAAAAAAACACAATTGTAAAAGAAAAACTCATGCAAAGAACGGTTAAATAAGCGAAAGAAAACTTTTAGACGATACTGGTGTCAAAATAGAAGGTACCGTACTAACGCTTATCAAAAATCCGCCTACGACAGCCGGCATTTTTGTGTCAGCGTGCGGGCCTAGTATTTAGGAAGCGGTGGTCATTATATAAAAAAATATATCGCAAACCCTTCATGATAAAATCATATCACAGGTGTCATTTTATTCGAAATATTGTCTTCTTTCAGAATATCAGAATATAAGTGGTAGTATCGAAATAGGGATTGCCTACGTAATATAATTGCACCAACTTCGGTTTGCTATATGGTAACACTCACATTTTCTCTGAGTTTGATTGATCAAATCAGCTTGGAAAAAAATACAGTTTATGTATTTTTGTTATATTTTCATGGCATTAGAAGAGATCAATATTTGAGAATGCTAATGTTAAATTCACGTGAAAAACTTTAATTTATATACTTGGTGGTTATAATATAAGTATCTCTATTTGGAGCTGTCTGTAGCTTGAAATATTCCTTCAAGCTACAGACAGCTGAAACCAAACAGGACTGAAACCAAAATCGGTACACTTACTATTCGAGAAGGGGGAAGAAGAATGGAGCAATAAAAAAATAATTGCAATAATCGCCAATAGATGGCGCTTTTGAGTTTGAAATGTAATGTGTACTGTGGAGGTGTCGCAAAATGACTTTACCGCATATCACAGCATGTGCGAAACATCACTCCTGATGCGTTACATTCCGCAGTGGAACACGTCGTGCAGCGCTTGGATTGTGTCCTCCAGCACATGTGGACCGTGAACATGATCGGCACTGCCATACAAAAGGGTAATCACATTTACTGTGACATTTTCCAATAAATTAGGTGTGCCCCGGTTTGACGCCTTGTATTACACGTTACATTTCACACTCAGTAGCGCCATCTGTCGGTGATTATTGCAATTATTCTTTTATTGTTTCATTCTTCTGCCCCCTTCTCGAATAGTAAGGGTACCGATTTGTGTTTCATTCTGGTTATTGCTTCGAACTACAGACAGCTCCAAATATAGATAGTTATATTATAACCACTCTGTATATATATAAAAAAATCGTTTGATTTTGTTTTCATTGAGATACATAGATTATATTCAAACATATTCACAAACACAGATTATTCAAACAAGTATCTTGTTTGTCACTAAAAAGCATAATTTTAATTATGAAAAATATTACTAATTAATAATGAAAAAATTATGATTTACGACCTACACATATTTTTACATTAATATAATGAGCATAATCAAAAACGTGTGTAAGTTGACATTAATTATTTTTCGGAAAATAGCAAATTATTACGTTTCGAAGGTCTGGTTGTCAGGGAAAAACTAAAGTTTTATTTTGAATACCACAATTCTCGAAGAGAATGGGTCGCCTTATAATAATAACAAACGGCAGCATAATATTTAGTACAGAATAAATATTTAACTAAAGATCATTTAACACACTGGCGATGTAGAGCCGTAATTCCTTTTTTTTCTTTATTAAACATTTGTAAATTACAATTTATATTTTTTCGAAAATATACGTAACTTGAAACTGATTTTCGAAAAGTAAAATTTGTATTGTAACCTATGACGTTTTTAACAGAAACAAGTTTTTAAAAGATTCCAACGACAAACCTAGAGCTCGAAGCTGCAAGGATCTTTCGATAGCTTCAAACCCCGAGTTCAGCCCTTACCACAATTTGGTGTCTTTTATTTAATAAATTTTCCTTTTAAATTTGTCCCGTTTAAATTTTCAGATTTTTTTCCCTTTCTACCTGGCTTCCGCAAGTATCTCGGTATAAAAGGGACGTAGCAAAGAAAAATCACGCGACATGTCCCTTTTATACCGAGACACTTGCGAAAGCCAGGTAGAAAGGGGAAAAAAATCGGAAAATTGAAACCGGACAAATTTAAAAGAAATATTTATTAAATTAAAAACATCGAATTGTAAAAAGTATTTGGCATAAGCTTTAAATCTCTCAACGTCTTGACGAATCCAAAATTACTCCTCATTCCGACTAGTAGTTGCTGAGTTATACTTCGAAAACTACCTGCATAGCAATCTGTTTTGCAAGGATTGAAAAAGAATTTAACATTACGAGGTTCAATCTTTAAACTTGTATACTTTCTAAGCAATTTGGCCAATTGACATCCCGTTTTATATCTAAAGATTAAAAAATAAATTCAAATTCAAATATGCTATCAAAATTGGGTGTTCGTATTGGAAATTTCTGAGTTTGGAATACTTTCAGTATGAAGACGGCCTCCTAAGCTTATTTCATTTTAGCATAAATTGATGGAAGAGATAATTTAATGTCGATGACTATTTCCGATTTTACCTACGGCAATTTGGAAATTAAATTTTATGGACTGTATGTTTTTTTCTATAATGACTGTACGATTTAGCATATAATTTTGAATAATCACATATTGTTGTTTATCTACAGTTAGAAAAAGATAAGTTAGTACAAGAATGAAGTGGTCACGTCATAATGTGGACAGTGGAGTTAGGTCTATCTTTTGTTTATACAGCTCAATGGTACATATGGGCTTCTAGACGGCTTATTCCAAAACTATTTTGTTGCGTCTTTTCAGAAGTGCGATAAATATATTGTTTCACAGAATATAATTTTTCGTACATTAACTTTATTTCCTCCTTTTAAAAATTTACACCTATATTTGATAGTTTTCCTCTGATTTTAATATAATTTCTCTGTTACGAATTTAACAGGAGAACTTATGATAATATACGTCAAAGCAGAAAAAAACAGGACATTATAATATCTTTTTCTAGATACTTTTGTAGTTATAAAGACATTGCCCCTTTCTTTATTAATGAAAAAGTCTGCTGTTGCAATGACGACGTAGACTTGTAAATGACAATTCAACTATACATCATAATATTTAGTACAGCATAAATATTTAACTAAAGATCATTTAACATACTTTTTTTTTAACTAAACATCATTCACTACGGGCGTGGCTTTTATCTTACAAAAAAAAAGTTTTTATATAAAGTTTTCCTTATTTCTTTTAGATTGTAAGATATATTATATTTAAAACAGTACAACTGGAAGTTATATACTGATGCGTAAACTTGGGAAGACTATCTATGAAATAGTGATTACGATAATGATTTTTTTTTTTTACAGAATTGAACAGTTATATATATATATGCAATCGATGCATGAAATATGTATATATTTAAGTGTTAAAATCTTAGCGAAACTGAATACGATTTTAACACTTCATATAAAATTAAATATATATTTTAGAAAAAATTGACAACTAAGAAAAAAGAGACATTCTTTAAGAACAGTACAAAACAAATAAGTTAAAAATATTGATTTCCTGAGAAGACAGCGGCGTAGCCAGGGAGGGGGAGGGGGGTCTAAATGCTCTGAATACCAATAATAATGTAAAGTTTTCTTCGCATTGATAATCGCAGAAAGTTCTCAAGTTACATAAGTCAGAGAAAACTTTACAAAATTAGTGGTATCCAGAGCATTTGGACCCACACCCTCTGGCTACGCAATTGTGAAGAGATATTTCAAAAATACGAATGCATCCTACGCCCATAGGATTAACATTAGCAAGGGGAATCGGGAAGTTTACTGACGAGCAGCCTTAACTGGAATGATTTTTACTCACGATTCATCTAACAGATTACTTAACGTACAATGGACTATTTTTTCCTTTTCAAAATATGTTTTTTTATATTCATTTTAAGATTATATACCAGAAATTTTAAGAGTTTGTTTTCTTATTATTTTACAGCAAACTTTTGTGATTTTATAACACGAATGTTTTTATCTAAAGCAGTGGTTGCACGCAACTGAATTTCTTTATGAAGTTTGAATTTCAATTAATTCATCATAAATTAGTTTAAACTTTGAAAAATTCTTTAAAAAACAAATGATGCTACGAAATTGTGGTTTACACGAATAGGAATAGAGTGACATCGGTTACCATTAGACGACGCTGGCATGCATAATATGAAGGAGATGCATTGAAATTAAAATTGTGTTGTGTTGTATTGTTGTTGTTGCTATAAGTGAGACCGGTTTTTTCGAAGCGTAGGACAAGCTTCAGTGTCCCAGCACATGAAATGAGTTCTTTTCTCGTCTTGATTCTTTTTGCAATGCGCCTGTTGTTGATATCCCGTTCTTGTAAAAGATCTTGACCAACACTAGATCTGGTAACGATAGCATATTGCTGGTATCGAATGAAGAATATATGTGCATAGAAATGTTTTATTGACAGCCTGATTCGCATAAATCTGCTTCATATCGTCGCTACCATGTGAAACTATCGAATGTGAAAAAATGTATCTTTCATTGCTTTTAAAAATGGCCGATTATCACTACTAAATTTTAACAGCATTCTTCACCAGGGTTGCCAGTTTGACCTCCTTTTTCGTTCCGAAAATCCGAACCCATGTCAAAAATTTCAAATTGAATTTTTTGCTTTATTTAGTGACAGACCTTTCGCTATAATTGATAAAGTAAATTTTTTTCACAAAATTTCCGGTATGAATACTGCATTTCTGAATAAAAAACAAGACCAAAAAGGCAACCCTGCACTTAACAGAAATTTTATTAGTATTCTTACTAGGCTAAGATTTCTAATAAAATTTAGCGTTGATAATCCGCACATTAAAAAAAAAAAAAGAATAATGCATTTTTTCACATTCGGTAGTTTGACATGGTTGCGGTGATATTATCAGAGCTTCCAAATGGTCCACTTTTTAAATACCGGTATTTTTTTAGAAAAATTTTATTTTTAGATTTTGTTTTTTGCAGATTTCTCAGAAAGCACCTTCAGAGGTAAATTTTTGCTGAAATGTTGTAGAAATCTACCATGAAAGTTTCTGTTAAAAAATATTGGTATTCAGTCGGCGGACCATTTGGGAGCTCTTTATTATGGATGTCAGTGTCCCCGATCGGTAATTTTTTGAACCACAACATTTTTGTTTAAAAAAATGCGATCTCCCTCTAATCCCATTCGTGCAAACCGCATTTTTTTGCCTCATTTGTTCCTTTTTAGTGATTTTTTTAATGTTTTAATCGGTACATCACTGCGCACTGTAAGATTAACAGAGGTGCCAAGCTCCCACAAATCTTCTGTAATAAGTGGATTAATTTCACCCAGTTTAACAACCTATCGCACCAAAAAATTTATTTGATGAATCTTTATTTATTTAATTTCAGATTTCTATATGTAATTAATTTTATTTCATTTCTTAAAAAAATTTCTGGTGAGAAACGTATTAAACCTTGGCCAAATTATCCCACATATTACGGAAGATTAGTGAGAGCCTGGCACCTCTGGGTTAACTTTAAAGACGCGTTACGTAAGGATTTGACGTAAGGATTTTTATTGAATGGTCTTTATATATACGATACTCAGTGTGTTTGAAGTTTTTGTTTTTTCAAACATTATTACTTTCTTCTCTTTACTAGAAAAAAGTATGGGATTCATGATAATTTTCGACATCCGCTTTTCGACGTTTTCGACGTGCGGATTTATACGTTTTAGAAGATCCTGAACACGATTTGACTAGTTTTAGAAAATCTCTGTCTGTCTATATGTGACAAAAATTTTGTGGGAGCCCTGTCTCTAGAACTAATGAAGGGAATTTATTAAAACTTTAGATTCAGTTAGACCTTGATATAAATTGGTGCTGATTAGTTTTTGGTATAAATCGACCAACAAGTGGTGCTAAAGTGTTGATTTTCAAGATAGTTAAAAATTAATGCACAGAACTTTATCAAACTTCAAAATGTGTTAGACCTTGACATAAATAGATGCTGGTTACGTTTTGTTGTAAAAAGCCCAACAGGTAGCGCTTCTGTGCTACTTTTTTCATGATTTTTGAGATAGCTATATCTCAAGAACTAATGCACAGATTTTCATCAAACTTCAGATTCTATTAGACCTTGACATAAATGTATGCTGATTATGTTTTGGCGTATATAGCCCAACAGGTGGCGCTTCTGTTCTACGTTTTTAATGATTTTCACGATAGCTGTACCTCAAGAACTAATGCACAGAATTTCACCAAACTTCAGATTGTGCTAGATATTGACATAAGATGTTGCTGATTAGGTTTTTGGTGTAAATCTCCAAAAGGTTGGCGCTGCTATGTTACCTCTTTCATGATTTCCACAGTAGCTCTATCTCAAAAACTAATGCACAGATTCTTAAGAAACTTCAGATTAAGTTAGACGTTGACATAAGTTGTTGCTGATTAGGTTTTGGTGAAAAATGTTCAACATGTGGCGCTGCTATGGTGCATTTTTGAATAAATTTGAAGAAAATTTTGGTATTGACACATCCGAGAAGTTTTTTATTGGAATTTGAATAAGACAGGATTTTTCCTTAAACGTTGGTTTTGCAGAATATTTTTCAGTTGCACTATGTTTTATTATAATTTTGGAAGATAAGATGTTATTTATCTGTATTTGAATATTTCTTTTTGTTGTTGTTGTTTTCTGACTGTTAGAAAATCATCTCGCTGATTGTGTTCCAGATTAAATTTTACAGTATTTAAATGGTTTCCTTCATATATGTTAACGATGCATGAAATATTAATATTGATAACAACTCCCTAAAACAATCTTGAATTCACAATCAAAGAAAGAGAAAAAATAAAATTGTTAAATATAGCGTGAAGTAGAATGCAAAAATGTGTAATTGAATTTGCTCTAAGAACATAAATGCCTTTTAATGAATGTGATGATATAGCAACCAAGAGACACTTTACTTTAAAGAATGCCGTTTCTTTTTAATCATATAACCGGAATAATTATCAATTGAGATTCAGCTACCAAAGTACTTAACATCAAAGAAGGTGATTGTCATTGAATAGCCCGCTTGCTTAGTCAGTCTCTTTGAAAATTTTCGTTATTCACGCATTGTTTTTTTCAAAGTTGCAAACCTACCTATTTTTTGTAACTCAGTTTTTATATAGAAATATTCGCTTTCTGCAATCGTAAAATTATTATGATTTAATAAAACGAACATTTATGTGTGAAAATAGCATTAAAAGATCAAGTGGTTAGATAGTATGTTTTTTATTGCAATTTTTGAGAGATAAGATGCGTCTTTGAATGTTTGCTTAGCATAATCACATTTTGTTCTTTAAAGACTGTTTGAAAAACAACGCATCGCTTTTGATTATGACTAGATTTTCATAAATGATTAGTCTTTCATCATATCTACAATCAATCACACGATATATATTAATATACAAGGTGTTCTCGAAAGGACTCCCCAACTTTGAAATGACATAACTTCGAAACAGTAAGAGATAGAAATGTGAGACAAGTTGAATGTTAGACAGATAGGTCTGGAATTTTTTATACATCAATTAAAAAAAAAGTTCCAGTATTGGACACGAGAGGGCGCTGCAATCACAAAGCTGTGTCTTTTGAAATAGTTCCTGAAAGTGAGCTGTTTGAACTGAGATAAAAATCACATTACAATGGTTTCAATATGTTTACTTTTTTTCAGCAACAACATGACGCAACCTAAAGGTAAAGTTCGAAATCACTTGTTGCAATACTTCTATTAAAATGGATGCACATTAGGGTGGGTCTAAAACACCGAAATTTATATAATAGAAACATAATAGTGCGGGAAAGTTGCCATTGATAATAAGGAATAAATTTGCAAAATATTACACCAAATAGTTAATATCTTTTACCGCCGCAAGGGGGCCAAAGTTTCGAAAAATCGCAAAAAAAAACATTTAAAAAAATATATCCAACCATAACAATACAATTTCTAATAGAATGCAACAGTTACTTCAAGATGTTTGTAATATTCCAATAAAATTTTATTATGGGGAAATCATTTTTATTACCGCCGCAGGAGCGGTCAATATTTCGAAAATAACGGGAAAAATTACAATTTTCAGTTCTTTTTTAATTTTTTCAATTTTTCTTATATGTCTACAATTAAATATAAATTTACATTATATCTAGTAATAACTTATGTCTAGTAATTTTTATTATGGGATTTGCCAACCAAGGGCTAGCAGGGTCCGCACGGCCCCCTCAATTTGAGAGAAAAAGTCTTTTTGAAGGAATTTTAAGGAATTTTCGAGAAATTTTGGTGATTTTTTTGTAGGGGGGTCCCATACATAAATTCCCCATAATTTTCTACTTTTGGGGGAAACCTACAAAAAATCCCTAAAAATTGCCGGAAAATTCCCAAGATCTCTTTAAAAAGCCCCTTTCTCTCAAATTTAGGAGGGGCGGGCCCCTCTCGCCTTTGCTTGGCTACTTCATGATCAAAATTACTAGACATTTATAAGTTACAAGCAAGCTACGCCCGCTACGGTTGGTCAATTTCTCTTAACGAACTTTTAATCAAACAAAATATTGACATTTCATAATTCACTCTTATATTTTAACAGAATAATAAGGCTTACTATAATTTGTGACTCGTGCCAATATACACGTCGGGACACGTCGCCCTTATCATTATCTTTTTACGCATGAAGGTTTCGCTATGGTACTCCTTGTGAAATTTGGTAAATTTTGAAATTCAATATTTGAAAAACGGAATAATCATTAGATTTGAAATTTATATCAAGAAAAATACAATTTTTTACCTTTCAAACGCAGTTTGTGTAACAATTTTCTGACAAATACTTTTAGAGCTATTAATTTTTTCAGTAACGTCAAATGTTTCATTTTCCGAGATTAATCTGGGGCAAAGGTTAGCGAAAAACCCAGTCGTCAGCAACGCATAGCTTTATATTAAAGAGGATGTTGGAGTAGGGATTGTCACCATCACTTTTGAAATCGGTTCTGTAGTGCCAGAGATTCCATAGAAATTGTAATATAGAATGATTTTAGAACGCTTTTCGCTCATTTCACCCTTTTAAATTTCGAATTTTTTTTTAATTTATTCAGAGAGAGCATTTACATCTTATAAGTAACTACAATGCGAAATTTCAAATTTTTAGCTCCTTCAGTATAAAAAAAGTCGCAATTTTTGAACATTTTTCACTACTGCACCCCATTGGGGTTAGTGGCACCGATATAAAATATAGCCTATGTTGGAGTAGGGATTGTCACCATCAATTTGCCATCATTACTTTTGAAATCGATTCCGTGGTTCCAGAGATTCCATAGAAATTGTAATTTAGAATGATTTTAGAACGCTTTTCGCTCATTTGACCCTTTTAAATTTCGATTTTTTAAAAAATTTATTCAGAGAGAGCATTTACATCTTATAAGTACCTACAATGCAAAATTTTCAATTTCTGGCTCCTTCAGATAAAAAAAATTGTAATTTTAGAAGGATTTTCGCTCCTGCACCCCCCTGGAATTAGTGGCACTGACATAAAATATAGCCTATGTTGAAGCAGGGAGTGTCACCATCAATTTGCCACCATCACTTTTGAAATCGGTTCTGTAGTTCCAGATATTCCATAGAAATTGCAATTTAGAATGTCTTTAAAACGCTTTTCGCTCATTTCAAACTTTTAAATTTCTATTTTTTTAAATTTTGTTCTTAGAGAGCATTTACATCTTATAAGTAACTACAATGCCAAATTTCGAATTTCTAGCTACTTCAGTATAAAAAAAAAATGCTTTTTTAGAACGTTTTTCGCTCCTGCACCACCCTGGGATTAGTAGCACCGACGTAAAATATAGCCTATGTTGGAGCAGGGATTGTCATTAAAAATTTGCCACCACCACTTTTACAAAAGGGTTTGGTAGTTCCAGAGATTCCATAGAAATTGTAATTTAGAATGTTTTTAGAACGCTTTTCGTTCATCTCACATTTTTAAATTTCGATTTTTTTTTAGAATTTGTTCTTAGAGAGCATTTACATCTTACATAAGTAACTACCATGCCAAATTTCATGTTTCTAGTTCCTTCAGCATAAAAAAATCGACATTTTAGAACGTACCCCCTGTAGTTCCAGTACCCTCCTGGGGGTAGTAGCACCGACATGAAATATAGCCTATGTTGGAGTAGGGACTGTCGCCATCATTTTGCCACCATCACTTTTGAAAACGGTTCTGTAGTTCCAGGTATTCCATAGAAATTGTAATTTAGACTGTTTTTAGAACGCTTTTCGCTCATCTCTTCCTTTTAAATTTCGAATTTTATTAGAATGTGTTCTTAGAGAGCATTTACATCTTATATGTAACTACCATGCCAAATATCATGTTTCTAGCTCCGTCAGTATAAAAAAAATCTAAATTATAAAACGTTTTTCGCTTCTGCACCCCCCTGGGGGTAGTTGCACCGACATAAAATATAGTCTATGTTAGAGCAGGGATTATCAACATCATTTTGCCACCATCACTTTTGAAATCGCTTCAGTAGTTCGAGAGATTACCCCCTACAAACAAACAAACAAACAAAAAAACAATATTTACTGCTTTATAATATTAGTATAGATTACTCTATATATTGTAAATTTATTTAATTGTAGACATATAATGAAAACTGGGCAAATTGGAAAAAACTGAAAATTGAAATTTTTGCCATTTTTTTAAAATTTTGACCGCCCTTGCGGCGGTAATAGAAATGCTTTAACCATAATAAAATGTCATTGGAATATTACTAACTTCTTGAAGTAACTGTTGTAATAGATTAGAAATTGTATTGCTTTAGTTGGATAATTAAAAAAAAATTTCGAAAAAATCATTTTTTTTGCCATTTTTCGAAATTTTGTCCCCCTTGCGCGGTAAAATATATTAACCATATGATGTAATATTTTGCGAATTTATATCTTATTACCAATGGCAACTTTCCCGCACTATTATGTTTTGATTATATAAATTTCGGATTTTTCGACCCACCCTAATGCACACGCCTCACAGATGAATTGTTCAAGCTGTTCCAACGTTTGGGGATTCTTAGAATAAACAGCGTTCTTCAAGTAACCCCGCAAAAAGAAGTCGCATGGATTCAGATCCGGGGAATATGGTGGCCAATCCATACCAATTCCTGTCACTTTGAGATAATTTAAAGCAATGACTCTCTCACTGAAGTATTCCTCGAGGAACTCAAACACTGCAGTAGTACGGTGCTGTCGGGCCCCATCCTGCATAAACCATGAAATAATCTGGTGCATCCTCTAGACCTTGAAATGTTCCAATAAACTGCTGTAAACTTTCAATATATCGAGATGCGTTAATCGTTTCCCTCCTGAAAAAGGGCCCAATGATTCCTTTACTGGACAGTCCTGCCCGCACTGTAATTTTTGCTCAGTGCAGTGGATTTGAAAGACACACAAACGGGTTTTCAGTGCCCCATATTCGCCAGCTTTGTTTGTTCTCATATCCCTCTAAATGAAAATGCGCCTCATCGGTGAACCATATATGACCGACATCAATTTTATTTTCATCAATCATCTGCAGTAACTCATTTGCAAAAACTTCTCTTTGTTGTAGAGCTGTATTTGTGATCGCTTGATGGCACTGTATTTTATAGGGAAACAGCTTGAGGCCTTTTCGCATTATACTGTACGTAGTGGTGTTTGACAATCCTGCTTCAGCAGCGACTCGCCTTATGGTTTTTCAAAGACAACTTTTAACTATTTCTTCGACTGCTTGCACATTTTCAGGTGTCATGATTGAATGACTGCATCCCACATTTCCGCCTAAATCATCGGCCACACTGCCCGTCCGTTCAAACTTGTTGAATAAACTGCAAATTGTTTTCAAGTCTGGACCTTTTTTAACATTGAAAACTTCGCTCTGTCATCGTCGGACTTCGATTTAATCGATGCTATTCAAGTACAATAAAAATTCGTTGTTCCAAGGAATACGGCATGATATTCTTGATTTCCGAATTATTCTCTAATTCTATACAACTTTTTTACACGTGTCAGCAATGAAACATACGCACGAATGAAATTTCTGTACTTCTGAGTACCATTTAAAGTTCCATGTGCTTGTGCTGCCACCTATTATACAATATTGGAAATATTTCTTCAAATTCGTGTATAACAAATTCCAGACCTGTCTGTTTAACATTCAACTTGTTTCACATTTCTATCTCTCACTGTTTCGAAGTTATGTCATTTCAAAGTTGGGAAATCCTTTCTAGAACACCCTGTATTTATGTATGTACATTAATAGAACAAGTTAGGTATTTAGAAAATAACAGACGTTAAAATAAAATAAATAAAATGAAATCGTTAAAACAATCTTTATAAATAAAAATAAATTAGCTCATTTATTAATATAAATCGTATACAAACGCCTTACTATTTAAATTCCGATCATGTATTGCGGTGCTACATATTTTCTGTCAAGGTTGAAGTTTGGTCTCTTTTTTTCAGAAATTATAAATCCATACCAGAAATATAAAATAATAATTTTTGCTTTATTTCAAGACAGGCATTTCATGATTACATAAAACAAATTATTTATTAGAGAACATAAATAGATTAGGAGAAGTTTTATTATTAAAATTTCTGAGTAAAAAATGATGCCAATCTGGGTCTGATTTGCCTTTCTGCAGCTTCCCAAACAGCAAATAATTATACGCGGAACTTCGAGAAAATGTCCTAAGCCGATTATTTTTTCTTCCTGACGACCCCTCTTTCCGGCGTTGGCGGTGAAGGCACCGCTAGGTAAAAGGCCTGTCGATCGTCGCATCCCGACCACTATTGAATGAATTTTGAAGCCTTTTCCTATTAGTTTTCGATCATTTGTCTCTTGGTAATCTTTTGCCGAGTGCACAGCGATATCATATTATCTTTGCCGATTAGCAATTACAGGATTCGTACACACTTACCACATTTTTTAATAGAAGTCCTTTGCCTTAATTAAATGCAGAAAAGTATTACTAATCCTGCAATTAACACCTTAAGGGGCAAGGTACTCTTGTAGCTAAAATATTGAAATGATTGATTGACACCAGGAATCACGAACGAATTTATTTTAAAAGTAAGTAAAAGCTTTTTCTCATTTACCTAATAAATTCAAAATTTGATTATAAAATTCTGGTGTCATTGTGACATTTTGGGATTAAAATTAAGTGGTATATATAATATACCGGTGCCCTTCAAGGTGTTAAACAAGGCATCTACACTTTCTGCTATTTAAATATTAAATTGAAATTTTCTATTAAAAAATTCTGGTAAAAGGGTACGAACCCTGAATTATCCTAAATAATATCATATAGGAAAATTTGTGAGATCCAAAAATAGTATTTAAAAAGTAAGAAAGTTATGTTTAATTAAATACCGGGTGTACCAAAAGTTCGTTAAAACTTTAAAAATTCATAAAAAAGGAAGAAATTATGATAAAGAAGTGCGGTTTGTAAGAAAAGGCTCACAAGTTATTCGGATTTATTTTAGCAGCAAAAACATTTTTTAGTTAAAATGTCACTGGTAGAGGGGGCTGACGACTAGAAACACAACGAACAGGCTAAAAGTACACTCCATCCATTTATTCTTGCAATAACAATTGTTCAGTATGATATCCAGACCACATTCTTCGATTTCAGTCCTTTCGTCGTGCTAAATTTTTGGAACGCACCAGTTGCTGACTCTCCGTTTAAATAGAACAACTTCACCAACAACGCTCGATCGGGTAATAATAACATTCTGAAAACGAATGAGAAATCCTCGTGTATCCTGGTATATTATTGCTGGATTAATTTGCATAATTCTGCTGAATCTCTCGCGTGTTAGTGCCATCTACATGTGACTTTTTAACAAAAAACTTTTTTTGTTGCTAAAAAAAAATCCGACTACCTTATGAACCCTTTCTTGCAAACCGCATTTCTTTATCATAATTTCTTCCTTTTTTATGAATTTGAAAAGTTAAAAAAAACTTTTGGTTCACCCGGTATATATATATATATATATATTGCTAATCGAGGATATTATCCAGTACAAGATGCAAAAGTAGTTACATATATATTAAATAACTAATTAAAAAGTTTAAAAATTCGTTTTAGTTTAAAGTTGAAACATTGCTGTTTAATCAGTTTGCATTACAAAATAGAACTCATTACAATTAAAATTTAAATTATATTTAATTCTCCGTTGTAAGATGCAAATAACATTTTATTTTAAAAATTACTTTCTTACTTACTGGTTACTTATACTATTGATATATAAAAAGTTTTAACTGGAATTTAAATTTAAATTTGTAATAACTTGTAATAATTGTAGCATTGTAAAGTCATTTAACAGCAATATTTAAACTCGAAATAAAACAAAATGTCTTACAATGTAATTAGTTACACTCTCGATATATAAAAAAATTTTCATCGTATGATGCTAATTATTCCCATTTAACAATATCTATTACTTAATTTAAAGCAAACTTTCAAACATTTTAATTATACAATTTTTACAACTTACAATGAAAAATATACTAACTTAATATTGCTCCTAGCTGTAAAAATCCTATTCTTTATAACTTCCTATTATACGGTTATGTATGGGAAAATAGCATTTATTCTTTCTTTTAATATGTAAATAATTATTTTAACCCTTTATATCCTGAATTAATTTTCCAGCTACTTTATAAGATGCTCAGAATCCACGATTATTCCCACCAGTTATTTTTTTTTTGTAAAGTTTTCCTTATCTAATCATAGCATTTTTGCGATTCAGTTAGGTGAAAATTTCTCATTTGAAAAACCGGTGGTAACAGATTAAAAATTCTGTAAAAGACGCTCGTCGCGAAGGGGTTAAAGTGGTACTTATAAGTACCGTCAGGACAAAAAGGGTTAAAGAATCCTCCATACATTCATTTTTTTTTAACTTAAAAAAAAAACATAAAATTAAATTCCTCACAATCTGAAAAAAAAGATGATGTAACTTCTTTATAAGACAACTTTCATTGCAATATTTAGAAAAAAATCTCAAGAACATTTCCAAACTTTTCTTTAAAAATGGCATATTTTATTTATTTACAGTTATACAGTTCTATTTTCTTAATCAATTTTATCTGAATATTTTCCAAAAAAATTACTATTTAACTCGGAAATTTCTAATTCATCATTAACAAAATAGATTTAGAGAAAATTAGTTTGTATTTGAAATAGTTTAAATTTCAAATTTTGTCTTATATATTTCAATTTATTTATAAAAATTGACAAAGAGGTTCTGATAACTTGTTTCATATATCAAATATATCAATATATTTCATGTTCAATATATTAAATTCCATTTATCAAAGTATATTTTTAATTATGAATATCGATACGTATATATTAAAAAATAATAATAATAATAACGCTTTGAAATTCTTAGATTTTTTTTCCCCACTATTTAACATGCTGTCTGTAAATTTTTAAGACATTAATATTTACTGATTTGTGATTAAACATTTTTATTCTGACCAAAAGAATATTTCTTCCAAGTATGTTTTAAACCAGCACTCCAATCAACTGTGCGTTTAAAACTGATACGTTCTTAGAACATGAAAAAGTATTTTGAGAGCGTTTGCAAGATAAGATTTTGCACAATACAAAAAACGTGCAATTGGGATGAATGAGCTTCAATGACATAAACGCCTCTTGATAAATGTGATGATTTTGCAGTAAGAACGCACATTACTTTAGATGAAAGTATACGTTTCTTTTTAATCATTTAAACAGAATAATAATCGAGATTCATATGAGTATTAGCTTAAAAAAATAGATGATTTTCATTGAGCAGCATTCAAAAATACTACTCATTTCGTGTAAAATTTTTATTCGGGTATTGATTTTTATTGCAATTTGCTTAAGGTAATTTGTATCTGTGAATGTTCGCTTAGTATAATCATATTTTTTGTTTCCCTATTTTTATAAGAATATTCCATAGTTTGTCACAATGAGACAATTTTAAGAAGCAATCCAGTCTTTTCTTATCGACAACCAATCTGTGATAGATAAACAGCTTTTGTAATTAAAATTATACTCCAGTTTTTGAGAACTGGATAACTCCTGTTTAATATAAAACTTAAATTTAGCCAAGAACATTGAAATTTAGTTATAAAAGAAAAACATGACATATGTAACGTGCGAAAAGAATAAATAAGGTTCAATGAATCACTTTAAGTCTTTTTTTTAAATTTCCAATGCAATTTTCAGCAGGACTGAAACTACGCCTTAAATCTTTAAATAGCACAACAAAGGTGTCCCCAGTCTGGACACATTTTTCACTCAAGTTGATTGTACGCTGTTAAGCAAAATGAAAAAAAAAATCGCATCCTTTGTATTGCCCTTTAAGTCTTTATATGTTTCTGCAAGAAAAGGATGATTTTAGCCGCAGTGCCATAACAGCTCTGCTTTCAACATACATATCCCCTTAACCATTTCCGGCACAGTGGTCCCACTCCGGGCACACCTAATTTTAATTCAAAACTTGCATTCGGCACCAAGAATATTTTAATAAAGTTTTGCTTGTACAATGAAAGCTTAAAATAAGGAGTTCTTATTTTCTAAAAAAGACTTTTGTAAATTCCGGTGTCAGTCAGTAATTTCGTATTTTACGAACATAATTTGTCTGGTGCCGGAAAGGGTTAATCGTCGCGCCCGATACATTCACGGGCAGTTTAGGTTACTTTTTAAAAATTCCGCTTGTTTGATTCCCACCAGTTTTTTTAAAATAGTGTAACTGGCCTTATGCTCACATTATTTTATCTGCCATTAAGTAATCTGAATATTTTCCACTTAAAAAAATGGTGGCAATCACTCAATCTGAATTTTAAAAAAGTAGCCTCATTATCGGGCTCTTATCGGGTTCGACGATTAAGGGGATATTGTTACATACATGCTAACCTACGTTTATTTTTACATACAATAAATATACTTCGAACCTTAAATTTATTTACTGATTGAAATTAGGTAGATTTCAAATCAGTACCACACAGCAAGACACATACAATTAAACACATTTTCTTGTTCCAACTATGTTTATTTATTTATTTATTTTTTTTTAAAGCCAGAGTTTGCAAGTATGTTGTTATATGATTCTGATTTGTCGGTTTGTTAACCTATATCAGAGGTTCCCAAAGTGTGCTCCGCGGAGCCCTTGGGGCTCCGCCTATACTTTTCAGGGTCTCCGCGGCGTTCCAGGAAAATAAACAAAACATGAAAGAAATTAGCAAATTTCAAGAGAAAATTTTTCGAAAGTATGTCGGAATTTTTGTTCGTGTGTGTATAAAAAATAACTGCATCTATCACTGGGTTGAAAAATACTATAATATATATTTTTAAATCATTTAAAAATTTGCATTATACATCTATCTTTTCTATATAATATTTTTGGTTTGAACTACTTTATTTTATGTTTCTGCATTTAATGTGTTTTAAAAATTTGACTCAAAATAAGCTATAAGAAATAGTATTCTGAATCGAATCCACAACGTGAATCGAAAGGCAAAGGCGCTGTTTGTGTTATTTCTATTAATTTTTAATTATTTAAATTTTCTATACTGATTTTCATACTAAAACAATGTTTGTCGCTTAAACATCTTTTTTAGAGCATCTTGTATCATTTAAAGATTCGATTCATTAAAGATTAGATTCATTTTACATTTGTGTATATTGTGTATAGGTACTTCTTTTTTTATATAATTTCTTTAATCTGCTTATGTTATTTGTATATTTAAATTTTCTATGCTGTTTTTCATAGTAAAACAATGTGTGTTTGATTAAAACGCCTCTTTTTTGTAACATCTTGTATCATTTAAAAAACTCCTCAGTAGATTCATTTAATATTTGTGTACGTTGTGTACACAGTTTTCTTTTTTCTTTTTGTAACTATAATTCCTTTAATCCGCTTATTTTTTTAATTAATTATTAGTTATTTAAATTTTCTATGCTGTTTTACATAATTGTACTTAATTTTTAAAGCAATGTATGTTGCTAAAAACGCCTTTTTTAACATCTTGTATCACTCTAACCACGCTTAAAAATTTTGTTTTAATTAGTCTCGGCATTGGCTAAGATTCCCATGTTATAATGCCACATTTTCCTATCAGAAATAAGGCTGTAGCAATTAAAAAATATATATTAGTTCTTTACATTTGTCATCACACTAACAATCTAAACTTTTGCTCAGCTCCCCCCTCTTGTTTAGACTTTTTGTCAATGAGTACTCACCCTGATATAAATTTAACCCCACCCATATATCCCGGTTTGTTAGTAAAGTTTTTCTACTAGTTGCAGTTCTTTTAACGTGGGTAGTTTTTAACTGTATATCTATTTTGAGGCAAAAAAAAAGTGAACGATGCTGCACCTAATAATACGGGTTATAGATATTGCCCCGCCCACTTCAATGCTTTTAATGTTCTGCTTCTAAATGTATTTTTTAAAAAATGGTTCAAAAGAAGAAGCTCAGAGGCGATTCGTTTTCGTTGCATGTTTAGAAGTACTAGAAACGTAAAAAAGAACGAAAAAAGAATCGCATGATTTTATTACGTGTGGGCGGGACTTGCGAAAACGTGTTATATAATTACTCATGGGCGACTGGGCCTACGCATTTTCTTTCTTATCGCGAGTAGCCTATTGGGATTATACAGTAGTCTCTCTTTGTAAATGAAAACTGTACAACTTATCTTTTTTTATGTGCATGTGTGGTTTTCGCCGTAAATAATAAGAGTTTCACGTAATCCCCTATGCAATGCATGGCCCCCAGACAGGGATACCATTTTGATTTTTAATAACGAGTTCATACTGGAAATCCCGAAAGAATATTTTTTATTTTAAAAGTGGATGTCATTAACCAATTAACAATATTGCTGGAACGTCGTTTTTGAGAGAGCTGGAAAGAGTTTGTTTTCTTCGTTACTAAAAGCTTTCAGAAACCACAAATTTTTAACCATAATGTTTGTCTTAGCTGGCGGACATATGTCGATTATACAAAGCAGCTATTTTAATTTTTTAAAAAAAGTGTTTTTTAGCCCTTATTTTTAATTTATTGTGTCCAATAGTAGTAATCTATTCTGTTATATAAAGAGGAAATGGTGACTGACTGACTGACTGACTCATCAACGTCCAGCCGAAACTACTAAAGTCAGGTTCACGAATTTGGATTGAAGATTGCTGTTATGGCCTAGGCAAGTAATAAGAAAGGATTTTTGAAAATCCCCCCTCCCCGAAGCGGGTTAAAGGGGGGTTCGAATGTTTTAGATCATTTTGCCATATCTCAGCAGCAGTTTTAGGTAAGAGCGTAAAATTCCAGAAAATAAATTTACTAAAAAAATAATTGAACACGTGTTTCAGCGATTTTAGAAATCCCCCTCCCGCGAAGGGGGTTAAAGGCGGGTTCGAAACTTTGAGGGGGTGAGCGCAAAAATCAGGAAAATAAATTTACTAAAAAAATGATTAAACATGTATTTCAACGATTTTAGAAATTCCCCACCAGAGGGGTTAAAGGGGTGGTGGAATGTTTTAGGTCATTTCACCATATCTCAGCAGCAGTCATAGGTAGGAGCGCAAAATTCAGGAAAACAAATCTACTAAAAAAAGATTAAACATGTATTTCAGCGATTTTAGAAATTCCCTTCCCGCAGGTGGTTAAACAGGAGTCGAATATTTTAGGTCAGTTTGCCATATCTCAGCAGCAATTTTAGTTAAGAGCGCAAAAATCAGGAAAACAAATCTACTAAAAACATGATTAAACATGTATTTCAGTGATTTTGGAAATCCCACCCCCCCCACCCCCGCCGAAGGGGTTAAAGGGGCTGGTCGAATCTTTTAGGTCATTTCGCCATATCTCAGCAGCAGTTATAGGTAGGAGCGCGAAAATCAGGAAAACAAATCTACTAAAAAAATGATCAAACACGTATTTCAGCGATTTTAGAAATTCCCCTCCCGGAGGGGGTTAAAGGAGGGATCGAATGTTTTAGGTCATTTCACCATATCTCAGCAGCTGTTATAGGTATAAGTGCGAAAAACAGGAAAACAAATCTACTAAAAAAATTATTAAACACCTATTTTACTGATTTCAGAAATTCCCCCCCCCCAGAAGGGGTTCAAACGGGGTGGTCGAAGGTTTTAGGTCATTTCGCCATATCTCAGCAGCAGTTATAGGTAGGAGCGCAAAAATCAGGAATACAAATCTACTAAAAAATGATTAAACACGTATTTCAAAGATTTTAGAAATCCCCCACTGAAGGTGATTAAGGGGGGTTGTCGAATGTTTTAGGTTATTTTGCCATATCTCAGCAGCTGTTTTCGGTAGGAGCGCTAAACTCAGGAAAACAAATCTACTAAAAAATTTGTTAAACATATATTTCAGCGATTTTAGAAATCCCCCCTCCCCGAACTGGGTTAGAGGAAAGTTTTAGGTCATTTCGTCATATCTCAGCAGCAGTTTTAGGTATGAGCGTGAAATTCAGGAAAACAAATATGCTAAAAAAATGATTAAACATATATTTCAGCGATTTTAGAAATTCCACCAGAAGGAGTTAAAAGGGGTGGGGATTCGAAAGTTTTAGGTCATTTCACTATATGTCAGCAGCATATTTAGGTAGAAGCGTGAAATTCAGGAAAACAAATTTACTAAAAAATAAATAAACACGCATTTCAGTGACTTTAGAAATTCCTCTCCCGGAAGGGGTTAAAGGGGGGTTTCGAAAGTTGTAGGTCATTTCGCCATATGTCAGCACCAGTGTTATGTAGGAGCGCGAAATTCAGGATTCCCATGATCCCTACTGACTTACCATTCCCATTAAAAGACTACAATTCCCTGTTAAACTTTCATTTGCGATCACCATCAACAAATCTCAAGGTCAAACATACAAATATGTTGGGATTGATCTGCGGCAAGAATGCTTTTCTCATGTGCAACTGTATGTCGTCTTATCGATATCTGGAAATGCAGACAATCAATATATTATGATTAAGTCAAGAAATAGTACAAAAAATTTTGTATATTCAACAATATTAAAATAAATTAATTAGTTTAAAAATATACATAAACAGAAAAAAATATTTATCACATTTTTACAAGCTTTTATTTAAAGTTCGAAATTTCTAAGTACTGCAATTTTGTCTCACTACCACTTTTATCCAATTTAGAACAACTTTTTTAAAGTACATACACTTCTCTACCCTACATTGTAGTCAACACATTGTCTACCCGTGCAAAGCCGGTAGTAATAAATAAAACTGTTAAGGGGTTAATTAATAGAAAATTTGATTTTCAAAATTTCTAGTATGAATTCAGAATTTCTGTATCAAAAAAAGGGCCAAACTGAGAACCTTGGCCCCATGTTGGAAACTACTGGTTCGTACTCTTATCTAGAAGATATTTATCTGCTCCATATGCATAAAAAAACATTAATTGTAAACCATAGAGTACCATGGGGTTAAGGGGCTCCGCCAAAGAAATTCTTCCCAAAAAGGAATCCGCGAGCCCAAAAGTTTGAGAACCACTGACCTATATCATACCTGCCAACTTTCAACTGAACTTCCGTCCAATGCTAGTTAATTTGATCCAGGTTAAAGACGTTTCTAACCAGAAAATATATCTGAAAAAATAATATATATTTAGTGTCATGTTCTTACGTGGAACCTATTTAATTCCGTTTCTTAAAAAAAATTCTCGTTTGAAGCGTGTTTAACCTCGGTTAAATTAACTTACATTTTACGGAAGTTTAGTACGATGTTGGCAGGTATGCTATATATTCCATAAATTTGCACATGTTGCACTGACTCATATAGCATGTATACACCGTGATCGACTCGAATTCTTCATTTGATAATATAATTACATGTGCAAGCACAACACTTTGAGAGAAAAGTAAACAGAAATCTCAACATTTTCTAACTTAATGAAATAATGTGATACAACAATAAGTGAAAATTCGCATCCAATTATTGAAACTTTAATGAATAGACATGTACTGCAAAAAGACTTACCGATATTTGCAGCTTTCTGTAATACGTGTTATAGCATGCTGACATTACCATAGTTTTCAACTTCTATGCTTATTTCTAATTAATATTTTTTAAAGTAATTTTTGCCGTGTTTAAATGCCGAAACTCCTGGATTAACCCTTTAACGGATAAAGCACTTCAATTGTTGAAATGTTGATATGAATGATTGACACCGGAAATTATGATAAAATTTATTTGTATATATGAAAAAGACGATATTTCACATACATAAAAAATGGAAAACATTTCTATTAAAGTTCTGCTGTCAATGCTGAATTTCGTAATTAAAGTTTTGTGGTTTCATAGGGAAACCAATGAACGTTAAAGGGTTAAATAATGCAAAAATTATTATTAAAATTTAGTGATACAAAAGAGTAAAAGTGGTCAAACGTGTTCTACGAGCGTACTTTTAGTCAAAACTAAAACATAACAAGTAATATAAAAAAAAAATTAAAGTCGATTCCTACTAAAGTCAAGAAGAAATTTTTTCCCAGCGATCTACACGCTTCGCCATTGACGGTATTTATTCCTAAATCTATATCCTGCTAAATATCTGTGAGAGATGTGTAGAGAAATGGTATTTTCGAGTACGGCAGAATTTCCTTACGTCCCAGGCGAGGTTCGATCCTGGGACCTTGTGGTTACGAGCTCCGAGCTTAACCGACTGAGCTATCAAGACTTGCGAGTGCGTGCTTTTAAAATGGAACTAATGTCTGAAATAAGTCGGCTGAGTGTTGATATTTTTTCTCCCATATAAAACTAAAATTAATTGAATAATATTTGAAAAAACTATATTAACATCAAGTGTCATCCACTACAAGTTTTAAAAAATGTATTTGAACTTGAGTGGATGAATAAAAATTATGTTATTAACGATTGAAAAATTGAACAAGATATATAAATATATATAGGAAGCGTGTGAACTAATAGTAGGAATTGGAAAATGACGCTGAATGAGAAACGAATTTCACAAGAATTGGTAAGACAAGGCTACCAAATGGTACGCTTTTTGAATACGGTATATTCTTAGAAAAATAAATATTTTTAGATTTTTCTTGCAAATTTTGCAGAAACCAACTTTGGGGGTAAATTTTTGCGTTATAAAAGTGTTATAAATTAGTTATAATAAAAGTGTTCCAGAAACCTTCCATGAACTTTTCTATTAAAAAAATATTGGTATACAGTTGGCAGACAATTTGGGAGCCCTGGTAGGAAGATCGCCAGATCATTCCAAAAGCGTCTTGAAGCAGCGCTTGCTTCCTTCACTGTCCTCCTCCAGATGGCTCTGCCAACAAAAGACACGTTTGCAGTCTTTGTATAAAACGGTTCGCAAAATAGTCCGTCTCCTGAGGGTCAATATTTCCATGCAAAATTTATCGTGGTAGGTTTCTACAACATTTGCATTGCGAATACCTACGTTATAGGTTTTTACAGCACTTCCAAGAAATTCTAAAATAAAGATTTTTATATAGAAAATGCGATATACTATACGCGGACCATTTGGAACGTCTGAATCCGTAAATAAAATGGTTACATAATAATAAATCTATCAAACAAATTTTACAATTTATTGAACTTTGTCTGTCAACTGTAGAACGAGTAAAATACGTGTTTAATTTTGCCCAGTGCACAAATAACGTTCACCTTTTCGAGAAAATCCGTAGTAACAATTAAAATAGCACATGCCACTAAAGTATGAAATTGTGAAATTTAGAGGGGACGATTTAATCATAATTGATTTGGAATTTGACGATCAATTTTCAACCATGGATACTTTGGTTCAGTCACTGTCGTTTTTGAAAATATTTGACTCATTTAATTCACTAAAATATTGTTGAACAAAATCTAAAATTTTGATGTAACATTTGCCTGAAGAATTACTGTCGATTTGAAAATTGTAAAAAAGTAATTGCGTAAAATGTGATAGTGTTGTAAATAGAATTTTTTAAAACATATGATGATATCTAAACGACTAGTAAATCTGCAGATCAGGAGCCTCAACGTCAGCTCAAGTCACTGTTTTTTAATCTCACTTTTCATATTATTTAGCATCTTACAATCCGCAATTTAATTTTTTCTATTGCATACATATTTATAGGCATATACAATTCTTCGGAGGTTTCAGAAATTAGAAACGTTAAATTAAACATGGTTTATGCAATGATATTCTGAAATTCTTATGAACTTCTTATTCATGCAACTTTTTAGATTAAAAAAAAACTTGTATTAAAATAAATTCTTCATTTATGTCAATAGAATACAAAAATAATTTATTTTGCTAATAAATTATTGGAACAAAATAGTGCGAGTTACTTTTATTATTTATCTTCTTTGAAATATCGTTGCTAGGCAACTGATAAATTAAAGAGCAAAGTAAAAAGAAATGCATTTTAAAATTTGTAAAAAACATGAAAATAAAAGTTTTATATTTCCGGAACAGATGCAACAAAAATTCCAATCATTTAAACAATTAATATTTCAATTATAATAAATGTATCGGCAATTTTTCAAAATTATTGGATATATTTAAAACCTCCATATCGAAAATCAACATCCATAATTTTACGTTGAAATCCATTATTCAAATATGCGATTTCCATTTCAATTAAAAATGAAATTTGAAAATCGTCTGCAGTCCCATAAGAAAGCATCATGACCTAAAAAAAAATGTTCTATATTTTTCGAAGGAATGAACCAAGTGTAACTAAAAACTATACAGCTCACTCCGGGTACCTCATCAACATACCTACCAAAAATCAACCTAATCGGATCATTTTTACGGCAGTTATCGCGGAACAGACAGACAAACAGACGGAAACCAAAAACTTTTCGGGTCTCAACAGTAAGCCTTCACTGACGTTTCGGCAATTAAACAAGCAATCAAAATGATGAATTTAGTCTCATATAACAAAATTATAAAACCGAATTAAATAATGCATCCAAAAGAGGGTTTCCAGTTTGGCCACCTTTTTCCATTCAGAAAGTTTGCATTCATACCAGAAACTTCGAATAGTTATTTTTACTTTATTTTATGACAGACATTTAGTGACTAGTTAGGTAAAAATTCTTCCTCCGGAATTTCCTATATGAGTGATGCGTCATTTCTGAATAAAAATGGTTTGCCAGTTTGGCCTGAAAGAATAATAAAATTTGGTTGAAAAAGAATAATTTTAACTTTATGTAATCACGAAAGGTCTATCATTAAGTAAAATTACTATTCGTAATATCCGGTATGAATTCGAAATTTCTGAATTTAAAACAATTCACCAAGAGGGCAACGGTGGTCCATGCTCAGATAACACTTTATGTCTTAGGGGCAAAGCTCAATCAGAAGTATTACGAAAACATTCCAGCCAATCTAATCTGGATCTAACCATTAATAAATGGATAACATCTAGATATTCATTACAAAACCAGCAATATATTTTGCAAGATTTTTTTTTCAAAACAATTTAGACGATTGCTGGAAAGTTTTGTACAATTCAAGTAAACAAAGTTTGCTTGTTCTCCAACTGAAGACACTGGCTTTAATTTATACCGATTATACACTAAACCAATTATCTGAAAGGGGATTAAACTGCATGCGGCCATTGATTAACCCTTAATTGCATAGTGATGTAAATTTCCATCACTTTTTATTTAACTTTTAATAAATAAATCAACTTCTTCGCCACCACTATATTTATATAGAAATATTAATCCAGTAAATTTCCCGTGAACTATGTTGCTGAACAAAGTTAAAAATCTATCTTAAAATTTCTGGTGTCTAATATTTAATATATGTATCAAAAAACACAATTGTAAAAGAAAAACTCATGCAAAGAAGGATTAAAATGTGATGTTGTCTAATGTTCTAGTACTTTAATTTTTAAAATATTCATATTGGTTCACTAAGATAAGTTCCCGTATTTTTGAATGTTTTGTTCTATCTCTCAGAAAAGAGATACTAAAAAATCCCATTAACACCTTCGTGACGAGCGTCTTTTACGAAATTTTTAATCTTCTACCACCGGTTTTTCAAAACAGAAATGTTCGCCTAATTGAATCGCAGAAATGCTGTCATTAAATAAGGCAAAACTTACAATAAAACTTAACTGGTGGGAATAATCGAGGATTCTGAGCATCTTATGCGTCACGTATACGTGTCGCTCGTCCCCAAGGGGTTAAGATAGCAATTTTATTGCGATCATTTCATATTTACGCAGTAATGTGTTATTTTAAAGGTATAGAAAAATATAACACATAGCCCAATTTACAGGGGTAAATGAAATAGTCAATTTACAGTACCTTTCTTACAAAAATATCATTCTCGCGTATTTGTTTGTATTTATGGTGATGAGTACTGCTCTATATTTCAAATTGCACTGATCATTATTAAGATTCAGATGAAGTGAAAATTTTCGTGACATTGCGGCTAATTTAGAACATGTAATCGTAACCAAAATCAGCGTAATTATTGTAATACACATCATACGAAAGCATATTAATACTGTACTTATGTATGTACTTGTGTATTATGTTGTTATAAATGTTCTTGCATTTTAAAAAAGGTTCTTTTGTGTGTGTTGTGCCTTTATTGTTTTACTTGTTTATTCTTGCGTTACTTAAAGATTCTGCGGGGATAAAATAAATTTACATTAAATTGCAAACAATCCCTTTTATTTGCAACTTACAAAAATACTTTTTCATACACACCACATGGTCTTCAACTATCCGTAACAGTCGTTACAGTTTTATTTATACCAGTATATTTTTTGGATTAGTTTGTACCATACTAGATATCAAATGTCCGCGCAGTGTTGCCAATGCGCTATTTCTTTTAACCCCTTCAGGGGCAAAGTACTGTTGTCGCTAAAATGTTAAAATGATTGATTGACACCAGGATTCACGAACGAATTTATTTTAAAATAAATAAAAGCTTTTCCTCATGTACCTTATAAATTCAAAATTTAATTATAAAATTCTAGTGTCATTGTGGCATTTTGCAATTAAAATTATGTGATATATATAATATACCGGTTCCCTTCAAGGTGTTAAAATTCAGTTTGCTTGATTTGTATCACTTTTGAAATGGTATAATTTTGAAATGTCTCTCTACAATTTCAAGAGGTATTTAAAAAATAATAATAACTAGAAATTTTAATCTAATAGCATTTTAAATAGTCAAATTTTCACTGCTGTCCTCACCTCATCTTCTGGATCAATTTTAAATGTAATGACAATCTATTTTTACCAATTTTTCCATCTAAAATAAAAATTTATACCACTCTAAAGTACATAAAAAGGAATTTTTATTCGAAATTAAAAATATTTTTGAATTGGCGCATTTGAAATTAGTAAATTTCAAATGCGTTACCGCACACTATTACTTTACGCTTCACACTATGCGTTTTTCACACTATTTCACATATGACAATGTGAAATAGCTTTAATGTTTTTTTAAACACATTAATTTATACGTGATGGCTATAGATCACGGAAAAACGTAGTTAAAAAAAGTGACAAACACCAGTATTTACTTATGGGAAAATTCGTGAAGCGTACTTGAGCGATTAATAAGAGCAATCTTTTTTATAAGAAAATACTGGTGTGTAAATTTTTTCGACTATATTGTTTCCGCATCTGTACCACCCCGTATAAAATAATGTTCTTAAAGAAATTCGGTTTAAAATTTATGCCAAAATATTGTATATTATGCGTCAGACTATGCTTGTCTATTTATAATAAAAAAGTGTTTAAAATGCAACTTTTATTTTTTATTAAATCATGGAGTAAATTTACCGACTTATGTGAGAATCGCCCACATACATTACGTAGTAAGCAAAATGTCAGTTATACTTAAAAGTGCATATCTTTACAGAAAAGGCACTTCCAGCAATTATCACTAATAGACATATTTCAGATACAGTACTGTATCTGAAACATTTGGTGTGTCTCTGTAAATGAACTGTAAATGCTATGCACATCATATTCAACAGCAAGGATCTTGTAGTAAACCTCAGTAATGTATATCAGTACAAAAACCCTTAACGGATTAAAGTTTGTGACGCAACACTTCACCTTTTGTCTGTAAGAATTTCAAATACGGGTCTTAAAATTAATGATATCAAATTTTGAGTGACGGTATGCTATAAATTAAAAAACTTATCTTTTTTTCCCCCCTACTGCTATATTGATATTCAGAGGTGCAAATATTATTTTTTACATGAAAAAATATATATAAGTTTTTTGCTCATGCTTTTTCATTCACATCTCTGATAAATTCAAAATACGAATTTTAAAAGAAACTAGATGGTACCCGTCAAAACTTGACGGAAAAAATTACAATAGCTACATTAGTAAAATAAGCTTCTTTATTACATAAGTAGGGGTGCTAATGAAACAATCTTCCAAATATTTTATTTAAAAAAAAATTTCCCCCAGTGAATTACGTTATTATTTCCGATGTAAACTCCAAACAAACAATCCGTAAACAAAATGGAAATCAGTTTGACATTACCGCCCTATTCCCCAAGGCAAGAAAGAAAATTTCCTGAACCTATGAAGTATCATACAAATAGCATATCCCTACGTTCATCTCATATTCAGTCAATAACAGAACATATTAAATAAGGCACACATCCCCCAACCCCGTGATAATGCAACCGAATGAGCTCCTATGCGCATGTGCATGGCTTCTCCCCAAACGCACCGTCGAAATTCGACGTTAAAAAAAAGTTTTAAAATGTTTTGATCAAAATTTTTAAAATGTCTTCTTTAATCATTGTTCGTTTTAAATCCATATCTTCTGAAACGCAATTGTTTTAAGCTAATCAATTTTTATGTAAAGATGAAGAATTTTTTTTACAATAATAAATCAATCTGCAGATAAAGGAGATTTTTAATGTTTTCAAGTGTAATTTATTTGTATGGTTTCTTCATTCCTTTACATAGTCAGGATGATTATTCATTTTCCATAATTAAGAGAAATAATGTAAATAAATAAATATCCAAGATTATTTTTGATTCTGTTTTCATTAATATATTGTAAATTTTATTGTTAAAAGTTACTGATAAATGATACTTTAGTAAATGGGGCTTTTCTTAATTATTTTATTATTATTATTATTATTATTATTATTTGAGATTTAATGGCAACATTCTTCCGTTTGTTTATTGGGCGCTACAGTTTGGCGAATTATTTGAGGTACTTTTCGGTTAGCAGGGCGCCAATGAAGTATATATATATATATATATATATATATATATATATATATATATATATATATATATATATATATATATATATATATATATATATATATATATATATTATAATATCTATGAATTTCAAAAAACATATCAAGTTCTATTCTACTTAAATCTCCAAAGAGATAATCAATGATACTGTGTATACAGAATACCACATTAAATATATCACTTGCAATGAGCCTGTATTATGCATTGAAATGTATTTATTTCAATAAATTGATTTATCTTTTGTGCCATGCTGTCGAAAATTGAAAGAAAAATTTATGTAAAGGTTTATTTTGCATCATATTATCCATTTGCATACATTTCACTTAGTTTGGATGCTATGACGCAAAATAAACCTTTACATAAATTTTTCTTTCAATTTTCGGCAGCATGGCACTAAAGATAAATCAATTTATTGAAATAAATACATTTCAATGCATAATACAGGCTCATTGCAAGTGATATATTTAATGATGTATTAGAAAATTAAAAGTATTGTTAGCATGTGTAAATATACATTAGGAGACAAACCAAAAATAAATTAAATTGGATTTTAAAACAAACCCATTAAAGTCACATGAAGGCGTAACTTGAATTTTGATATCATTTCTTTTAAAATTCGTATTTTGAATTTATCTGAGATGTGAATGAAAAAGCATGAGCAAAAAACTTATAGATATTTTTTCATGTAAAAAATAATATTTGCACCACTGAATATCAATATGGCAGTAGGGGGGGAAAAAAGATAAGTTTTTTAATTTATAGCATACCGTCACTCAAAATTTGATATCATTAATTTTAAGACCCGTATTTGAAATTCTTACAGACAAAAGGTGAAATGCTGCGTCACAAACTTTAACCCGTTAAGGGTTTTTGTACTGATATCATTACTTTTTTTAGGTTAAGGATCAAAAGATGAAGAAATTAAAATATAAAGACCAGCGTAATGAGTTTATAGTCATAATTTTCACTCACCTTCAATCCCCCCCCCCCCAAAAAAAAAAAAAAGAAAAAAAATAATAATAAAAATAAAATAAAATAGAATTTAAAAAAATTATACCTCAATTTTGATGTAACTTCAATATTTAAAATTGTTTTTAAAAATAAACTCTTATTTTATTTTTTTACAGTTGTAAAAATCAGTGCTACATTTTACTGTAAAAAAAGGTTTATGAAGAAATATAGGAAGAAATATTACTAAGAACAAATTTATAAAGTTAAATAAAATATCAAACAATTCATTAAAAGTTAAAATAAAATTTGACACATGTTAAACATTATTTTAAAAAAGGTGCTATATATGAAAACTAGCAGAATTTAAAAATTTCAATTACAGAAAAAGCTACAAATGTTACTATTAAAAGAAGTGTACTTTCATAGGTCACGTTGTCCACTTGCATACATTTTCCTTTGTTTGGATACTATGACGCAAACTAATCATTTACATAAATTTTACTTATGATTTTGGATAGCGTGGCACAAAACATAAATCAGTTTATTGAAATAAATACATTTGAATACTTAATATAGGCTCAGTGAAAGTAATATATTTAACAGTGTATTGAAAAATTAAAAGTATTGTTTGTATGTGTAAATATACCTTTGAAGACAAACGAAAAATAATTTAAATTGAATTTTAAAAGAGTCCTATTAAATTAACGTCAAGGTGTCACTCAAATTTTGATATCATTTCTTTTAAAACCCATATTTTGAATTCATGAGAGATGTGAATGAAAAAGTATCAGCGAATAAATTTTATATATTTTTTCATATTAAGATAATAATTGCACCTGTGAATATAAATAAAACTAAAAAGAAAATGATGATTTAAAAAAAATTATTAGCATAGCGTCACTCAAATTTTATATCATTACTTTTAAGACCCATATTTAAAATTCTTAGAGCCAAAAGAAAGTGCTGCGTCTCAACTTTTAACCCGTTAAGGGTTTTTGTACTGATATCATTACTTTTGTGCGGTTATTGATAAAAATTTCATTCAGTCGAAATTAAGCATAGGGTATAAATTTATAAGAATAAAACTTAGTGGTTTCGCCCGGTAGCGGACCTTCAATTTATCTTTTCACCAATTCAAAAAATGAATCCACGCTTTCCGGAAAAAAGGGGGGGGGGGTTCATCAGATAAATTAACTGAATAAAATGGATAGCCTTTGTGCGTCTTTTTGGAATTATATATATATACATAAGTATTATTTCTAAAATCTAAGATGAATGTTGTGATTTTTAAATGTTTATATCCGAGTAATTCTTGAAATTATATTTTTAGCTCACAGGCTATCAAAGCCTGAGAGTTAATGTGCGCCTGTTCTGTATGTAGGTATGTATGTAAGTATGTACGTAATGCGATAAATCTTGATAGAAATATCCGTTTTGCTTCGCATTTTGGTTATATGTTTATAGTGATAATACTTCCCTGATTAGTTTTGGGGGTTCATTGGTTAATTATAAAGGGGGCAGCGGGGTACTAACCCCCCCTTAATTTATATAAATGGGTTTATGGGTTTTTCATGCAGAATTACCCAATTTGCTTCAAATTTTGTATATAGATTCAATGTGGTAAGACGCTTCCCTGATTAGTTTTGGGGGTTCATTGGTTAAGTATAAAGGGGGGAAACGGCGGGCCAATCCCCCCCCTCTTGATTTATTGTCGATCTCTTTATTTTTCGAGCGGTATTATTCTTTGAAATAAGAGTATAACATACAATTAGTGTGAATAGCCTGTGAGCTCAATGCCATCAGTTTGACTGGGCACTTTTCTTTCTTTTTTTTTTCTTTTTTTTTTTTTTTTTTTTTTGTATTTGTCTTTGTTAAATAAATGTTTGTTTCTTAAATAAAGATATATAATTTTTCTTGTGTAATCTTTATTTAAATATACACACGTAGGCACAAAATTTTTTTAACTTATCAAAATATCTTGATCATATGCAATAAATACATAGACAATCAAGTTATGTTTTGATTTAAAAAAAAAAAAAAAAAAAAAAAAAAAAAAAAAAAAAAAAAAAAAAACTATATTTCAAATAGGAAGTTATTGACAACAAGTCTTAAATGTAGAAAATGATTCATATTATACATGTGTATTAATTTACAGAAAAAACTTGTTGTATTTGTATTTATATTACATTTAATATAAGAATGAAATTACAATAATCCAACAATATATGAAACCCTATTTCTCTTTTCCAGGGTCCCCTTTCCTTTATTGTCACAAAAATTTGAGCATTTCCAATGTCTCAAAGTATAGATGGGAGTATGTAAAAAAAAATTTAGATAAATATATTTATTATTAACCTACTCTATTAGTATAAAATATCAGCTCTAACTGAAAATTACATGCTAAATTTGGGGACCGAGGGCCCAATTTGCGTGCAATCACATAATTGCTACAAGTTTCAAATTTATTTTACATTTGCAGTAGGCATATATATTTTTTAAATCTAGCTACTGTCTTACGCTCTTTAAATAGTTTGAGTACAATAAAATTAATGCTAATAAAAATTTACCTTATTCCAATTACTTGCTTTGAATAGGAATTGATATTTTTGGTTCATTTTAAATAATACAACTGGGAAACAGAATGTATATATATAATAATAATAATTTTTAGTTATTTACAGTTTGTAAAATTTATTATGAATATTTAACGAATTCTTAAACTGAAAGTCCTGGTTTTCATATTTTATTTATTTAAAAAAATAAATAAAAGCATATAAAATCATTGCATCATTTGTTTTAATTAGAAAAAAAAAGTTATTCTATAAAATATTTACGAGAATTACGTGATAAATCCCGGATATCAAAGTACAATAAAATTTAAAAGAAAAAAAGATATATCTGAGTTCCAGGCTTGTTTTGAATAAGAATGAATATTTTTTGTTCCTTTTTAATAATACAATGGGAAAAAAATATACATATTATTTACAATTTGTAAAATTTAACATAAATATTTTACAAACTCTTAAAATAGTTCGTTTTCTGTTCTGTTAACTAAAAAACTCGTAAAAAACATAACAAAATTTCTTTTTAAATACAGCTCAAGAAAAAAAAAAGATTTGCTGAACTTCAATTACTGACAATAGATGGCGCTCCGGCCAAATACGGCGTTCCCCTACCTGAGGTATTCTATTACCAAACGCGTAAGAAATGCGTGAAAAGTCTACGCAATAGGCTTAAGAAAATAGTCCCATTTTTAAACCAGATTATTTAGAAAACAAGAGTTTTCCTGCGTTAACGCGAAACGACATTCGCTTAGTCTAAAACCGATTAATATAATATATTAATTTTAAAAAAATCGCCCGAGCCATTTTCGAGATAAATTTTCAGAGGCCTTACATTTACCCAAATTTAGTTAAAAATGGACTTCCAGTTCTTAAAATCTACTGCACGTAGAAATGTATAAATTTCAGGATTGAATTAGACCATAGATATAAGACTAATGTGAAAAAATCAAAACGGTATGCCTCATATTTGCTGATATATTAAATGTCGGCGTTTTGATTTCTCTTTGATGTCCTTCTAGGTGTATATATACAGTGACGGAAATCTTCGGTTTTGGGCGTTCAGTTTTCGGGAAATCTTCGGTTTTGGGCGGTCGGTTTTCGGTTTTTGCTGCGTCACTCGAGATACTGCCGTCTCTCATGATAAATTTCGTCATGTTTGAAAGAAAGCAAAATAATTTAAAATACTCTACAAACAGTTTTTCTCTGTAGACGATTATATAACCGAATTCTTTTGTGTGACCCCCTTAAATGAATTATACTTGCTTTGTACTCCATATTCTACAAAAAGCATGCTTGTATAAATGTTTTAAATGTATTTGTAAAAACATGTGTGTTTCTTCGCCTCAGAAATCCATATAAATTTCATTATGGTTTATCAGTATAACATCATTAAAATAGACCGCAAATGATTTTTCTCCGTAGGCCATTATATAAAGAAATTCTTTTGAGTGTCCTGTAAATTAACTGTAAATTCTACATATAACATTTTCTAAAGTAACATTCTCTTAGTCACCTCAATAATGCATATGAATTTCATTAGGTTTCAAATAGTGTAGCACCATTCAAATACACCGTAAATGATTTTCCCCCATAGACCATTCCGGATTTTTGAATACCAGTATTATTTTAGAGACAATGTTTTTCTTTTAAATCGTAGAATGACCCGATTGCTTAAAACAACATTTTCTGTACAAAAATACTGGTTTCCAAAAAGCCGGAGACTTGGCAACTATTGTAACGGAATACTTTTGAGTGCCTCTGTAAATGAACTATAAAGGTACACACTTCATTTTTGTTACATGCCAGGTCAAACCTCAATAAAATACATCAATTACATGTGAATCCGAGTATTTTTTTCCCTGAGTTACATTTCGGTCAGACAAACCGAATTCTAAAACACTTTTCAAATATGTTGGAAAGTGTTAAATGCAAAGTGTTAAAAAGAAATATATTGATTTCAGCTATCCTATGCAAAAAAGTATTTTAAAATACGGAAATGTAAACGAGATAATTTAAAAGAGCACTTCCATAGGTTAACATTAGTTGCCATAGGTTTAACATAGGTTTAACATAGGTTGCGAGTGTCTTGGTATGACTATTATAGATTTTTAACCAAAGAGTTGGTATGTTTTCTACGATTAAATAAGGCGAAAAATTATGTATCAAAATTCTGGTACGCATCTTATATGACTGTAATCCAATTACAACCATAATTGAGGGGACTCAGGTATTTTAGAAATTACAGTAAACAAAAATATATTATTCCAGTAAGCCATTCTAGTAAGAAAATATAATTATTTTAATATTTTACAGTAATAAAAACAAGTGATATATATTTTTTTCAGTATAAGTGTACAGAATTAGAATGAGAAACTAAAATAAAAATATTATAAAACTACAACGCTTTATTCACTTTATTCACTTTATTCATACCTTACTAAGTAGTCCATGTGTTAGTATTTCAGATTTAAAAAATTGCAACTTTTATTGTTGTTCCTTACATGATATAAAATAAATGAAGTGCATTTTCACATGTGGACAAGCAATATAAAAAAAATTATTAAATAACGGAAGGAGTAGAATTTGAATATATTTCTGAAGTTAAAGATTATCAAATCTTTCGAAATCTCTGAGGAACATTTATTTTTGCTACTCTTTTTAATCTTTTCTCTTGCCTATTTATTGACAAGTTTAAATGTAGAAATGGATGTTTTCGGAACATGGTTATTGAAAATTCAGGAACAGTCGTATGAAGTAATGCTCGATGTGAATATATTTAGTCCTCTGAATTTTCTCTTCATATATTTCCAAGGAGGCACGATTTTCATATTTAATCCTTTTTAACAACCAGTTTTTCGAAATAGATTCTTTGTGTAAAATATGTCAGTATGTAAAAATTAAATAAATAAATCATTATATACGCTTTCAAGTTTAAATTTATGCATTTTTTCATAGCTATGTCAAAACATCTTTTTATTCCTTTCTAACTCCACTTTCTGATGTCTCAGCCTGTACATTATATAAGCGGCTAGGAGCGGTGTTTCATAATAAGTCTCAAAACTTCAAGTACTTACTTCAAAGTAAAATTAGTGAACTCCCGTTTGTGCGGACTTTCAAAGAAGGCCATTTATCGTCAGAAATAATATAAATCTACGTGGGGCTAAATAATTCCCAGTGTTAAATAAATTTAATTCAATTTTAACAAAAATTAAATAGGTTAAAAATTGTATTCTAAAAAAACAACTTTTCTGTAATTTAGTAATTTTAGTAAATAAGTAAGTTTATGAAATATTTTTAATACAAAGGGAAAAAAGGAGAAACAAAATATGCATACGAATTTATGTATTTAAATGCGTTTATTGTAATTGAAGTGGGTCTTCCAAGATCACGCTGTGTGCTCTTTCAACTGGGCCTGCCACAAAAAGCGATTCTCATGCGTGACGTCACAAGCGAGATCCATCTACTTAAAATTTTCCATTTACTTTGTTCGTTCGCATGACTTGTTTACTGTAGTATTTTGATATTATTCATTGTTTTATTTTGTAATTAATAATATTTTTCAGTGTATTTATATTATAACTCTATAAATAACTACAGATTACTATACTATTTACTACTACTATTAAACAGATTGTAGATTGCATCTATAAAGTAATGGGGAAGAAATGTTGCGCTCCTGGTTGCAAATCTAACTACGTTAGTGAAAAGCAATATACTACTGTCTTCAATTTCCCAAATAATGATGAAAGCAAGAAATTACGGTTAAGAATATTACATTGTGATAAGTTTACTCCTATTTCAACACTACTGATCTGCATTAAACAGTTTGATGAACGTTTTATAATTTATGAAGATAAAATTAAACGAGATGATGTTACTGAATTTGTTAACCCTAACGACAATGGAAATATTCCAGAATATTTGAACAAATGTTTGTCTTAAAAAAAAAAAGAGCCAATTGATCGATGGAATAAAATAAAAGAAGAAGGCGATAAGCAATTTAAGAAATGGTGCAATGATGACATGACATTTCAAAAAAACTTAAATAAATACTCTAGTAAATTGAACGGAGACCGGATACCCTTTTTAGCACTTTCCAACCCAGTTGAAAAGTGCTTACGACTTCGGTTTGTCTGGCCGTCTGGCCGTCTGGCCGTGCTCTAACTCCCGTAAATATGCTCGGATTGCTCTGCAATTTTTATATGTCATTGTCGTTATCTATGGCACGTTCCCTATTTCAACTGAAGTGTGTAGCACTTATAGTTTTCTTACAGGGACACTCAAAAGAATTCCGTTACATTGCGGTCTATGGGGAAAAATCATTTGCGGTTTATTTTAAAAATGTTTCACTATTGTAAACGCATTGAAATTTATATAGATCACTAAGATGCATTATAAGAAGCTTAATATGGAATAGTAGGTGTATAGCACTTAGAGTTACTTTACAGGGACAGTCAAAATAATTCCGTTACATTACGTCTATGGAGAAAATCGTCTGCGGTTATTTAAATAATGTTCCACTATTTTAAACGCATTGAAGTTTATATATATTACTAAGGTGCATTACAAGAGGCTTACTACAGAATAGTGTGTGTATAGCAGTCATCGTTCATTTACAGGGACACACAAAAGAATTCTCTACTGTCTGTTATCAATAATTCCTGGAAGTGCGTTTTAAGTTACTGAACGCGATTTTAATCTTAACTAGCTTTTTGTCTATTACGTGGTGTGTATAAATTCTGTATATCCAATACAGGGCAGCACAAAAGTTCGCGAACACATTTCCGTTTATTGACAGAAACTCCAGAAGGAGAATTTAAACTGTGCTACCCGTTTCCTAACTAAACTAAAATTTAGCATCCTATGTATATATACAAATCTATAGATCATATACAGGGCTACATAAAAGTATTCGGATATTTTTCCGAATATTGTATATATTGAAAATTCCTGAAATTACGTTTTTAAATATGTTATGCGTTTTCCAAATTGTTTACTTAGATGTCATCTTTCAGCTTATTAAACGGTAATGATTTGTAAAATTATTTTAGAAGCGTTGGAAAGTGCTACATAATCTATGCTTGACGCATGATTTTTCATTCTTGTTTAGAGGTGAGTACGGTTTGTTTATAATATTAATAGTAACTGATGGCCCAAAATTAGTAGTTTCATTTAGAATTTTTGTTAACTTAAGTGTACAAGTCTGAATGGTTTTGACTATAATGATAATATTTAAAATTTAAACTTATTGAGCATCAACTTTTACTTTTGTCCATGAAACGACTGCGATTTCGTGTAAATTTATTCTGTGGTGTTCAAAATTATATTTTCCTTGTGTTTCATGCTGCATGCATTTTAATTCGTAACAATAAATATTTTGATATTACTTTCTCCATCTTTTTGAGGAAAATTAACTAATTTAGATAATAGTACAATAAGCTCTTGCGAAAGTTTACAATCGCACCAATCAAATAAAATTTTATGATTGAATGATTACGGAAGAGGATATAGAGAATGTCCTTGGAGAGAAAAAATAAATTTGCCAACATATTTTATGACAACCTACTAACTATTTCATATACATAGGCAATTTTTTCAATGTTTATACAATTTGTTTAATATAAAGAAGACATTCAACTTTTTAACACTTTCCAACTTAGTTGCGAAAGTGTTTATGACTTCGGTTTGTCTGGCCGGATGGCCGTCTGCCGTCTGCCGTATAGCCGTCTGTCCGTGCTCTAACTCTCGTAAATATGCTCGGATTGCTCTGCAATTTTTATATGTTATTGTCGTTATCTATAGCATGTTCCCTATTTCAACGGAAGTGTGCAACACTTATAGTTTCTTTACAGGGACACTCAAAAAATTCCGTTACATTGCGGTCTATGATGAAAAATCATTTGCGGTTTATTTAAATAATGTTTCAATATTTTAAACACATTGAAATTTATATATATCACTAAGGTGCATTAGAAGAAGCTTAATATGGAGTAGGGTGTGCATAGCACGTATAGTTACTTTACAAGGACAGTCAAAAGAATTCCGTTACATTACGTCTATGGAGGAAAATCGTCTGCGGTTTATTTAAATAATGCTTCACTATTTTAAACGCATTGAAATTTATATATATCACTAAGGTGCATGACAAGAGGCTTAATACAGAATATTGTGTGTATAGCAGTCATCGTTCATTTACAGGGACACACAAAAGAATTCTCTGCTGTCTGTTAACAATAATTCCTGGAAGTGCGTTTTAAGTTACTGAACGCGATTTTAATTTTAACTCGCTTTTTGTCGATTACGTGGTGTGTATAAATTCTGTAGATCCTATACAGGGAAGCACAAAAGTTCGCGAACACATTTCCGTTTATTGACAGAAACTCCAGACGGAGAATTTTAAACTGTGCTACGAGTTTCCTAACTGAACTAAAATTTAGCATCCTATGTAGTATATATACAAATTTATAGATCCTATACAGGACTGAATAAAAGTATTCGAATATTTTTCCGAATATTGTATACGTTGGAAATTCCTGAAATTATGTTTTTAAATATGTTATGCGTTTTCCAAATTGTTTACTTAGATGTCATCTTTCAGCTTATTAAACGGTAATGATTTGTAAAATTATTTTAGAAGCGTTGGAAAGTGCTACATAATCTATGCTTGACGCATGATTTTTCGGTCTTGTTTAGAGGTGAGTACGGTTTGTTTATAATATTAATAGTAACTGATGGCCCAAAATTAGTAGTTTCATTTAGAATTTTTGTTAACTTAAGTGTACAAGTCTGAATGGTTTTGACTATAATGATAATATTTAAAATTTAAACTTATTGAGCATCAACTTTTACTTTTGTCCATGAAACGACTGCGATTTCGTGTAAATTTATTCTGTGGTGTTCAAAATTATATTTTCTTGTGTTTCATGCTGCATGCATTTTAATTCGTAACAATAAATATTTTGATATTACTTTCTCCATCTTTTTGAGGAAAATTAACTAATTTAGATAATAGTACAATAAGCTCTTGCGAAAGTTTACAATCGCACCAATCAAATAAAATTTTATGATTGAATGATTACGGAAGAGGATATAGAGAATGTCCTTGGAGAGAAAAAATAAATTTGCCAACATATTTTATGACAACCTACTAACTATTTCATATACATAGGCAATTTTTTCAATGTTTATACAATTTGTTTAATATAAAGAAGACATTCAACTTTTTAACACTTTCCAACTTAGTTGCGAAAGTGTTTATGACTTCGGTTTGTCTGGCCGGATGGCCGTCTGCCGTCTGCCGTATGGCCGTCTGTCCGTGCTCTAACTCTCGTAAATATGCTCGGATTGCTCTGCAATTTTTATATGTTATTGTCGTTATCTATAGCATGTTCTCTATTTCAACGGAAGTGTGTAACACTTATCATAAGAGACGGTAGTCTCTTGAGTGACGCAGCGAAAAACCGAAAACCGTAAGCCCAAAACCGAAGATTCCGTCACTCTCATATATACAGCTAGCAGGACATCAAAGGAAAATCGAAACGCCGACATTTAATATCTCAGTAAATATGAGGCATACCGTTTCGATTTTTTCACATTAGTCTTATATCTATGGCCTAACTATATCCTGAAATTTATAGATTTCTACATGCAGTAGATTTTGAGATCTGGAAACCAATTTTTAAGCGAAAATGGAAAATGTAAGGGTGTAATGGGCACAGAGTTGTTATCTCGAAAATGGATCGAACGATTTTTTTAAAATTAATATATTATATTAATCAGTTTTAGATGAAGCGTTTAAGATATTGCGCTAACGTAGGAAAACTCTTGTTTTCAATATAATCGACTTTTAAAATCGGACTATTTTCTTATGCTTTTTCTGGTAGACTAACATTACAGATCTTCAGCCTTTTCACTGCTTTTTATTACTGCGCAATAAGGAAGCTCTTGCCTATTACGGTTACAGTTAAACGTTAAAGCATATCCATATCGCTGAAAAACTATTTAGATTCTTTTTTTTTTTTTAATACGAAAACAGTTTTTAATGCAATTTTTAATATGTAATATATATGTATTAAATTAAATTATTGTTTGTATATTTTTCTTTTTTGTTATAATAAAGAATTTCTTATTTCAAAATCTTCATTAAGTCGAAAAATATTTAGATTCCTTGATTAAAATATTGAAATATTTTATAATTATATATATACAATTTAATTATTATTTATATATTTAATTTGTCATTTTTTAAAGGAAAAAAAATATTCAGATTTTTTTTTTTATCAGTTAATTTGAAACAGACTCTAATCAACGAATCAATCATCTGTTTGTTTTGAGTCGCGAATGTTGTTTAGGAATAACACTCATATGAGGTATTTTACTATTTATTTATTGTTTGTTTACTTATTTTGATTAGATTGTCCTTTTAGAAATTGTCTTTTGATTTAGTGGAGTAAATGGTGAGATAATTGTCAATAGTATTACCTGTTTTATCGTTAAAAATAATATAAGGAAATTGCATTATGGCCAGTGAATCTTTTAAAGAAGTCTTTTAAAAATCAGATGACGATAGAAGATTGGTTTTTTACTTGTTAGCTATATTTTCCAACTCTCCAAATCAAACTTTCCCATCATTCACCTCACACAAATTTAATAACTAAAACTTTTTATTTCAGTGTGATTGAAATACGTTTAATTGTGATGAAACTTTGGTATATTATATAGGGAATTTATATAACGTAAGTTTTCACTTTTATGTATATAAAATTAGATACGATGTTTTCATTATGAAATACAATGTTTCTAATTTATGTTATGGCTTACTTTAACATTTTTTTATTGACTAAGCCTATCATTAATATAGGGGAGACCGGTACACAGTGAACCTATGGACACAGTGGACCACCCCCTAATATTTTATTTATTTAAATTTTTTTTAAGCTTCTCTTCTATCCTAATAGACAACAGCACTGCAATGGTTATTTACAGCCTTCAGAAAGTATGTTTAGCTCAGATTGAACTATTTTATCCTGCTTTGTTGTTTTGAGCTTCTAAAAGTAACATTTTTCATCATCATATTTTTATTTTTTTAGTAATTAAAGGTTGTAGATAAATAAAATAAAACAGCTTTTTTGGAAAGCTAAGATACTTGTTTTTATTTTACTTTAAAGTTATTATGTTTAAAAGAAAGCTATAAACAATATTAATATGATTATTTATTGAACTTCAACATGGGATACAGTGGACCACCCACTCCTGGGGCACAGTGGTCCACAATCCACTCTGCTCCTCTAATGCAGAATGTTCAAAATATGTAATAATTGTTTTCTATAAAGAAAGATTGTTTTAAAGTAGAATTAACTGTAAAATAAAGTAAACAAATAAAAATAACAATTTTTTTTAACATAGTAAGAAATATTTTGTTTTGTATTTACTGCCTTTGATAAATATAACTGTAGTCTAATTGTTGATGATTCTATTCAAGTAAGATTCATGAGATGCAAATTGAATGGAAATCAGTTTATTTCTCCCGAAACTGTAGATGAATCTGCTGTTGATGTCAATGATTTCATAATGTTGCTCGCAGACCCAAAATTATTTCTTGAAAATTCCAGGCTCAATCTTACTGATAAGTATTTTGGAATTTCATTTGCAAATTTTATTGTGAGCTGATTTTTTTTGTACTTAAGTAATTACTTCAACTAAATTGCAATTGTTCCTGTATTAATCTGTTATTATTTTCAAAATATAATTAATTTTTTGTTTTTGTTTCAAAATTTATATTACTATGTTATTTTGCGAATGAAGAGGCAACAAAAAAGAATTAGATTAATGAAAAATAGATTTATATTATATTTTAGATAATACCTAATAGTGGTCCACTGTACCCTGGTGGGTGGACCAGTGTATATATATATATTTTTTTAATGTATTGAAAACTATGTTGTGAGAAAATTATGATGGATGTAAGAAGGTTTAAGGAATCTTCAAAAATATTTTCATACAGATTGGTCAGTCTGTTAAAGAGAAGAAAAAAATTAACTGAAAAAGTGGTCCACTGTGTACCGGTCTCCCCTACCCAATTACATGAGATTTTGTTATTTGTATTGATATGTTTGTGTTTACGTATTTTATCAAGATTATATTTCAGCTATTTTTAAGTAAGTTTTTTAAGATACTATATAGCAATGTTAAAATGTTGGCTATACTTTATTAGCTTATGTTAAAGATTGGTCAGAAAAAAAAGTTTGGCGAGATTAAAAAATTTTGTCGATCAGCTAGTGCTCGACTAACATAACAACAGGGCTGCTGGGATGGAATTTAATTTTTAAAAAGGACACATTTTGAACCGGTTTGTTTACAGTCCCATTTTATTAGTAGAATTTTGTGATAATTTCCCGAATGACTGGCGAATTTTGCATTTTTTGTAAAAAAAAAAAAAAAAAAAATATTTAGATCTAATTTTAAACAAAATCTCTTTTCATTTCTTTAATTTGCAAATATTTTAAGTTTTCTTATTTAAAATACTGTGATTAAATGTCCAATGTAAGATTTCCCTTAGTTGAAAATTGTTATGACAGAATTTACACAACTGCAAAAATAATTGATTACTACAACAATGCATTTTCAGGGTTTTTTTCCAATAAAATTAGCTATACAACAGAGGAAAGTTAACTTCATACTATATTTACATTGCAGTAATTTGGAGAGTTGCAAAATATAGCTAACAAATAAAACACAAATCTTCTTTAGTCTGCGGGTTTTAAAATACTTCCTAAATATTCACTCGACACGATGCAATTTCCTTACCTTGTATCATTTTTATCGATAAAACAGGTAATTGGCAATCATCTCACCATTTAAGTAACAATCTAAAGTCAATTTCTAAAAGGACAAGAAAATCAAATCAAAATAAGTAAACAAACAATAAATAAATAATAAAATACCTAATATGAGTCTTATTCTTGTAAACAAGAATTTGCATTGCAATCACCGCTCATGAATACATGACACAAGCGATAGGTTAATTTATTGTTAATTGATAGTAGAGGTGCCCAATCTTTTTAGGCGAAGGGTCACTTAAAAAATTGTTAGGTTGTCGAGGACCACCATCAGTAGCACAGAGAGAATTTTGTTTCGAGGAGATGTTGGGTAGGAAAGGGTGGGGATAATTAGCATTATCCATACATACAGCACTGTTCGGTTGCAAATTTGGAAGAATGCACCCACTAGATGGATTTGTGATTTTTATGCGGCTACTTGACAAAATTGTGATTTTTATGTGCCCGTTCTAAAAAATTCATGATTTTTATGTATAGGTTCAACTTTTATGTATAGGTTTCAACTTTTTTACTCAGTGACCACTGGCCAGTACATGGATTTTTTTACTCCTGTTTTTCAGCAATGACCAATAACAAATTTACAAATACTTGATAAAAAATTTAAGAAATTTGTCAAACGATTGTGGAATAAACGGCGAAATTTGTCAAATAGTGTTGGGAAAGAAATCGCGACATTCGTCAAATGGTCTCGGGAAAGAAATCAGGCATTGCAGGAAAAAAATTAATTATGTCTAACTGTCGTGAAAAAATTAGAGAAATTCGTCAAATACGTTCGGGGGAAAAAATCACAAAATTCATCAAATGATCTCGGGAGAAAAATAGTGAAATTTGTCTAACAATCGCGGAACAGAATTGCAAAATTCGTCGAATAGCAGTGGAAAAAAAGTGCACAATTTGTTCGTTCATGGAAAAAGTCGTGAAATTCATTAATCGATAGTCGATAAATCACGAAATTCATCAATCGATAGCAGAAAAATCACAAAATTCATTGATAGTGGAAAAATCACAAAATTCATCAACTGGTTTCAGGGGAAAATTTTTTCGAATATCGTCGAATGGCTTCGAGAAGAAAAAAAGTCACAATCCGTCAAATAATTTCGGGGAAAAAATCGTGAAATTCGCCAAATGGTTTCGAAATTTGTCGAGCGACAGCGGGGAAAAAATCTTTTTCCATTCAATCATCGCAATTGGGACTATTAAGTTTGACCAGTGGTGGCAGTAAAGTCAGTCGCCAAATTTTCAGTATTACTCGCCGATTGGCGAATGGCAATTTTGTCCTATATTTTTACACGCCTGATCGATGAAATTCAAGATTTTTTCGCACCCGATTGATGACTTTCTTGATTTTTATGGATCCGTTTGACGAAATTAATGATTTTTATATGCCCGATAAACAAAATTCATGATTTTTATGTATGCGTTCAACAAAATTTATGATTTTCCTTCTCCCGATCCACAAAATTCATGTTTTTACTGTGCCTGATTGACAAAATTCGTGATTTTCAACTGATATGCTTTCCGTCGGCCATTTAATGAAATTCACAATTTTTCTTCTCTAGACAATGGCAAAATTTCCATTTTTTTTTTTTTTTTTTACCGTTTGTTGAAATTTACAATTTTTTCACAAACATTCGATGGAATTCTTGATTTTTCCACGCCCAATATACGAAATTTGCGATTTTCCATGCCTATCGACAAAATTCATAATTTTGCAGAACCGATATACAAAATTCATAATGTTTTCCCACAATCTATGGACAATTTGCAAATTTTTTCCGCGACTGTTCGTTGAAATTCGCGATCTTTCCATGCCATTCGATGAAATTCATTGCTCGATCCATGAAATTTGCGATTTTAAGTGCCTTATCGACAAAATTTGCTGGTTTTTTCAACTGATTTACAAAATTCAAGATTTTGAGTGATTGACGAAATTTACAACTCCAGAATTACCGATTTTGGCATCTCTGGTTTCTGTTGACCGATTATTGAAATTTGCGTTTCTTTTTCTAGCGACAAAATGGCGAAATTTGTGATTTTTCCATCCCCATTCGACAAAATTTGCATCCAGTCGATGCAATTCATAATTTTATGCACCTGATCGATGAAATTCATATTTTCCTACGATCTATGGACAAAATTTGCGCATTTTTCTCACGAATTATTAAGGAAATTCGAAATTTTTGGATAGGTTGGCATGTATGGTCTCTGCGGGCCACCAGTTACCCATCACGGGCCACAGGTTGTGCATTCCTAATCGAGATGCAGTTTAGCTCATTCGACTCGACCTCAATAGAACTTACTGATTTTAGTTTCACCACCAGGGGCAGTTATGTTCATATAGAACAGAGTGCGCCCTTGGCAGTGGAAGGGGAAATTAATGGATTTTGAAGCTAACTCGAGTTCTATGGGTCCCATCACAATGCAGTTTGATTTATTCAACTGGACATCGACAGGATATATAGATTTTAGTTACAAGTTTCACCACCAGGGGGCGCTTTCCTATCTTGTGTTCTATGGGCCTGATCACGACGAGGTATTGCTCATTCGACTTGAAATCGGCAGCCTGAAAGATTTCAGCTATGTTTGTATAGAACAGAGTGCGCCCCCTGTTGGTGGAACATGGAACTAACAGATTTTGCAGCTAACTTGAGTTCTATGGGTCCCATCACAATGCAGTTTGATTCATTTGACTCGACATCGACAGGATATATCGATTTTAGTTTCAAGTTTCACCACTAGGGGACACTATCCTATCTCGTGTTCTATGGGCCCGATTACGATGAGGTATGGCTCATTCGACTCGAAATCGACAGCCTGAAAGATTTCAGCTATGTTTGTATAGAACAGAGTGCGCCCCCTGGTGGTGGAAGATGGAACTAACGGATTTTGCAGCTAACTCGAGTTCTATGGGTCCCATCATAATTCAGTTTGATTCATTCAATTTGACATTGACAGGATATATCAATTTTAGTTTCAAGTTTGACCACCAGGGGGTGCATTCCTATCTCAGGTTCTATGGCCTCGATCATGACAAGGTATGGCTCACTCAACTCGAAATCGACAGCCTCAACAATTTCAGCTGTTTGTATAGAACAGAGTGCGCCCCGTGGTGGTGGAACATGGAACTAACAGATTTTGCAGCTAACTTGAGTTCTATGGGTCCCATCACAATGCAGTTTGATTCATTTGACTCGACATCGACAGGATATATCGATTTTAGTTCCAAGGTTCACCACTAGGGGACGCTATCCTATCTCGTGTTCTATGGGCCCGATTACGATGAAGTATGGCTCATTCGACTCGAAATCGACAGCCTGAAAGATTTCAGCTATGTTTGTATAGAACAGAGTGCGCCCCCTGGTGGTGGAAGATGGAACTAACGGATTTTGAAGCTAACTCGAGTTCTATGGGTCCCATCACAATGCAGTTTGATTTATTCAACTGGACATCGACAGGATATATAGATTTTAGTTACAAGTTTCACCACCAGGGGGCGCTTTCCTATCTTGTGTTCTATGGGCCTGATCACGACGAGGTATTGCTCATTCGACTTGAAATCGGCAGCCTGAAAGATTTCAGCTATGTTTGTATAGAACAGAGTGCGCCCTCTGGTGGTGGAAGATGGAACTAACGGATTTTGCTGCTAACTCGAGTTCTATGGGTCCCATCACAATGCAGTTTGATTCATTCGACTCGACATCAACAGGATATATAGATTTTAGTTACAAGTTTCACCACCAGGGGCGCTTCTTATCTCGGGTCCTATGCGCCCCATCACGACGAGGTATGGCTCATTCGACTCGAAATCGACAGCCTCAAAGATTTGAACTATGTTTGCATGGAACAGAGTCCGCCCCCTGGTGGTGGAAGATGGAACTAACGGATTTTGCAGCTATCTCAAGTCCTATGGGTCCCATCACAATGCAGTTTGATTCATTCGACTCGACATCGACAGGATATATTGATTTTAGTTCCAAGTTTCACCACCAGGGGCACTTCCCTATCGGGTTCTATGGGACCGATCACGACGATGTATGGCTCATTTGACTCGGAATCGACAGCCTCAAAATTTTCAGCTATGTTTGTATAGAAAAGATTGCGCCCTTTGGCGGAGGAAGATGGAACAAACGGGTTTTGCCATGCATTTTCATCCTTCTAATTGTGTTACTCTCTCGCTGTATAATTTAACCTCTGAGCGTCTTGAGGGCTTTCCTGCATGTTCATAAAAATATTTGTAAAACTTAAAATAATTTAAATTTTCTTTCCCCGTTTGTTTCTAAAATTATGTTTCATATCTCTTTATTTTACATATATCTTAAAATACAATTTTGTTAAAAATATTTTCATCTAGAGCCGATTTAAGTTGTTTTTAGGAAACGGAAAATACGGGCAAAAAGGGCTTAGAGGGTTAAAAGTTGAGTCTTGGATTCCTCTCCCTGGGTCACCACCCTCATATTTTATTGGTGTCCAAGGGGTCTTTTTTAGCATTTCTTTAAAATTTTATTCTAATGATTAATTTATACCCTATACTTAATTTCGACTAATTGACATTTTCATCAATAACCTTAAAAAAGTAATGATATCAGTACAAAAACCCTTAACGGGTTAAAAGTGTTGACGCAGCACTTTCTTTTGGCTCTATGAATTTTAAATATGGGTCTTAAAAGCAATGATATCAAATTTAAGTGACGCTATGTTAATAATTTTTTTTTAAATCATAATTTTCTTTTTAGTTTTATTTATGTTCACAGGTGCAATTATTATCTTAATATGAAAAAATATATAAAATTTATTCGCTGATGCTTTTTCATTCACATCTCTCATGAATTCAAAATATGGGTTTTAAAAGAAATGATATCAAAATTTGAGTGACACCTTGACGTTAATTTAATTGGACTCTTTTAAAATTCAATTTAAATTATTTTTGGTTTGTCTTCTAAAGTATATTTACACATACAAACAATACTTTTAATTTTTCAATACACTTTTAAATATATTACTTTCACTGAGCCTATATTATGTATTGAAATGTATTTATTTCAATAAATTGATTTATCTTCTGTGCCACGCTATCCAAAATCATAAGTAAAATTTATGTAAATGATTATTTTGCGTCATAGTATCCAAACAAAGGGAAATGTATGCAAGTGGATAATATGACGCAAAATAATCATTTACATAAATTTTACTTATGATTTTGGATAGCGTGGCACAGAAGATAAATCAATTTATTGAAATAAATACATTTCAATACATAATATAGGCTCAGTGAAAGTAATATATTTAAAAGTGTATTGAAAAATTAAAAGTATTGTTTGTATGTGTAAATATACTTTAGAAGACAAACCAAAAATAATTTAAATTGAATTTTAAAAGAGTCCTATTAAATTAACGTCAAGATGTCACTCAAATTTTGATATCATTTCTTTTAAAACCCATATTTTGAATTCATGAGAGATGTGAATGAAAAAGCATCAGCGAATAAATTTTATATATTTTTTTCATATTCAGATAATAATTGCACCTGTGAACATAAATAAAACTAAAAAGAAAATTATGATTTAAAAAAAAAAATTATTAACATAGCGTCACTTAAATTTGATATCATTGCTTTTAAGACCCATATTTAAAATTCATAGAGCCAAAAGAAAGTGCTGCGTCAACACTTTTAACCCGTTAAGGGTTTTTGTACTGATAGTTTCTTTACAGGGACACTCAAAAGAATTCCGTTACATTGCGGTCTATGAGGAAAAATCATTTGCGGTTTATTTAAATAATGTTTCAATATTTTAAACACATTGAAATTTATATATATCACTAAGGTGCATTAGAAGAAGCTTAATATGGAATAGAGTGTGCATAGCACGTATAGTTACTTTACAAGGACAGTCAAAAGAATTCCGTTACATTACGTCTATGGAGGAAAATCGTCTGCGGTTTATTTAAATAATGCTTCACTATTTTAAACGCATTGAAATTTATATATATCACTAAGGTGCATGACAAGAGGCTTAATACAGAATATTGTGTGTATAGCAGTCATCGTTCATTTACAGGGACACACAAAAGAATTCTCTGCTGTCTGTTAACAATAATTCCTGGAAGTGCGTTTTAAGTTACTGAACGCGATTTTAATTTTAACTCGCTTTTTGTCGATTACGTGGTGTGTATAAATTCTGTAGATCCTATACAGGGAAGCACAAAAGTTCGCGAACACATTTCCGTTTATTGACAGAAACTCCAGACGGAGAATTTTAAACTGTGCTACGCGTTTCCTAACTGAACTAAAATTTAGCATCCTATGTAGTATATATACAAATCTATAGATCCTATACAGGACTGAATAAAAGTATTCGAATATTTTTCCGAATATTGTATACGTTGGAAATTCCTGAAATTATGTTTTTAAATATGTTATGCGTTTTCCAAATTGTTTACTTAGATGTTATCTTTTAGCTTATTAAACGGTATGATTTGTAATATTATTTTGGAAGCGTTGGAAAGTGTTACATAATCTATGCTTGACGCATGATTTTTCGTTCTTGTTTTATATACAAATAGAAGTGAACGTATATAAAAAAATAATATATACATATATATGAATGTGAATAAAGTGTTTATACGTATGTATAAATTCATGTATAAACAAACATAAAAGTTCGTTAAGTTTGCTTTCTTAGCTGTTTGTATGATTAGGCAACAAGTCACATTTTCTGAATCCTGAATTTTGACAAGCTTTAAAAAAATTCCAAGGTTTCTACAGTTGAAAAAGAGCGATTTCTCTATTTAACCCTTTCCGGCACAGTGGTCCCACTCCGGGCACACCTAATTTTAATTCCAAACTTGCATTCGACACCAAGAATATTTAATAAAATTTTGTTCCTAAAATGAAATCTTAAAATAAGGAATTCGTATTTTCTAAAAAAGTCGTTTGTCAATTCCGGTGTCAGTCAGTAATTTCTCATTTTACGAACAGAATTTGTGTGTGCCGGAAAGGGTTAAATTTATATTTATTGTGTTTTGGTTAAATTATGGTATGTAGTGGTAAAAAGGGGGGAATGGGATTAATTTTGTAAAGCTTTTGTGAGCTTTATTACATTTTTGGTAATTATATTTATTGTAAATAATGTTTTTAGTAAGAGGTGAGTCAATGCATACAATCATATTTATTAATCTTAGCATTTTTTTAATTTAAAACCTTTAATTTCCTTTTATATAACATGTTTTTTAATTCCCTTTTATTTCACGATTATGAAATTTAATATTATTTATGTAATCCCAAATTATAAGAGCGGATATACACTCTTTGTTACATCTTTCTGCTGGGATACATTGACCGAACTGGATCTCTCTTATAACGTCACTAATACTTGTAGCAGGCCAGGTTGAAACAGCACACAGCGTGATCTCGGAGGCCCCGATTGAAGTAATGTCCCACACTTCTTTGCGATAGTTGCACAAATAGTCTTTTCGCCCTACCATTTTCTACTTTTACGATAGAGTCGAAAATTTTTTCTGTTACATTATATTTGGTTTGGTAGTATGGGTGAACACCCGATAGCAGTTTTTGAACCAATTACGTTTTTGTTGGTGGAATGTTTTTTTTCCTATTCATGACTGACGCTGAAAATTTCTTCATTTCACAATAACAAAGTTTAACCAAATTTTTCTTTTGAAGAAAAAATCTACAAAACTTGTTCCGATTCTGCGTGGTCAGTTCATGAAAAAAAAATGTCAACATGATCCGATGAGTATTACGTATTAAGCGATGTCCTGAACATTAATTGCAAACAGAAAAATGATGGGAGAAAACGAAATTGTCCTCATTAACCGGAGATACATCTTAAGCGGAGACGCATTGTTTTTACGATGTTTCTGACAATAATAACTATAAAATAGGGAATTAACTAAAGAACTAATTACAATAAGGAAGTAAATAAAGTAATTTATATACTGAGCAATTTTGGCATTTGTTTTCGCTTCAAAATAAAGTGTGTCGCATTTGATTTTGAATAGAGCGCCACAAAAGAGAAACTATAAACGCCACAAAAATGTGTTTAACTCTGATACTACCTACTAAGTAAACTGCTTTAGCTCTTAAATTGAAAGGCTTTCATTTGGAATGTATTATCCTTCCTTACTTACTAAACAAATGAAAAGCATTTTTTTTAACAAGAGCCAATAAAAAAGGTAAAGAATAGAGCATAGAATTTGAATATACTTCTCAGAAGTTAAAGATTAGAAAATGTTTCGAAACATCTTGGGAACATCTTTTACTTTCACCAGTCTTTTAAATTTTATTTGTGCGTACTTTTTAACGTCTAACAAACTCAATTTATTCGTATTAGAATCCTGAAGAACATGCTTCTTGACAATTATTATTTTATAAATGGATATTTTTGGAGCGTGATTGGTTAAAATTCAGGAACATTTCTGTGAAAAAATGTACCATGTGGATATTCTTGGGTTTCTGATATTACTCTTGACATTTATTAGAGTAAATTTATTCATGTTCCATTCTTTTAACAACCTGTTCTGAAATTATATTATTTTGTGTAATGTGTTTAATCTCGATATCTTAAACCCCATTATCTTGTATCTTTCGATGTCTCAAAAATAAATGAATACCACCATTTTAAATATTTTTTGTGCTTACCTTATAACGTCTAGGAAACCCAACGAATCCTGACAATCCTGCTCAGAATCCTGAAGAACATACTTTTTTCAATTTTAAAATTAGAAATCGCCGTTTTTGAAACGTGTTCCACTTTCAGTGAAATAAAGAAAAGATTCATCTACCATTTTTGTTGACAATTAGCTATAAAATCACACTAAATGAGTCATTAGACTCGGAATAATATCGTCCTTCAGAATAGGAATATACCTTTTGAAATAGGGGTTATTTACATGTTTAACCCCTTGGGTACATTTGACGACTGAGACTCGTCATCAGTACTGTCCACAGATTTTTTTTTAATTCGGAAATTTCGAATGTATATCAGAAAATTCAAACTGTATTTTTCGCTTCTTTTTAATTAGGGAATAGCTGTCAACAAATACACAAAAGACACTTCCAAATTTCTGGTGTGTCGGTTCTGAATGTTTTTTTTTTTCAAATAAATCTGTACCCAAAGGGTTAAAGTTGCATCAACTTGGATTTTTCAAATGATAATACCCATTTTGGAAACTATATTTGAGTTCTTTAAATCAAACCAATCCGGAGAAGTATATAGTTTATGTATTTTTGTTAAATCTTCATGGAGTTAGAGGGGGTTAAAATTTACGGATGCTATTCTTAAAAATCACGTGACAAACTTTTATTTATATCTTACCCCAAAATCAAACGATGTATAAATTTTGATTTCAATGAGTTGCATTGAATAAGACCAAACATATTCTAAGCATTTTTGTTTATTCAAAACTATAATTTTTATTATGAAAATGGTTAATAAATTCATATTAAAAAATTATGAATTATGAACTACATATTTGTATTACATAAATAGAAGGTTGTTTACATGAAGGTTGGTTACAGCTCATTCTAATCATAATTTTTCGAGATATAGCGAAATTTTGCTTTTCCAAAGTATAAACTAAAGGATGTATTCGTATATCGTTCTATCACGCATTAGAAATAAAAAAAAAAAAAAAAAATCAACAACAAAACTTATTTGAGAAATATTTCTGAATAATATATGGCAAATAATTAGCAGTCATTATGTATAACAGTGTTTATCATACATAAAAGTGTTTATAGTGTATAAGTGGTTTTCTTATACATAAATTGCTGTTACAGTTTTATTTGCGTCGATAAATTATTTTTTCCAATTTGCAGATATACACTATAGCATCACAGAACTCAGAAACAATCGGAATTATATTCTTAAACCTACTTCAAAAGTCGCAAAATACTGTTAAGAAAGAGAAACAAACAAGATGAGATATTTCGTAACGGTCTCTACGTCTGGATCGAGCGTAAATTACTATCGCTATAACCAGCTGACTTATCTCACCACTACGCAGCCATTATTAAGCCTCAGCAGATAAACGGAAGAAATTTAGCAAACTGAAAATAGCACCCTCTATGACTCATTGTCTTTTTGCATCTGTAGAAGTTAACGGTTTAACACATTGACGGACAGTAGGAACATGTAAAGTTCGAAAATTGACACTATATGTTTTTGTAATTTTTAGAATATTAGAAGTATAGTTTTACTCTTTCTGCTTAAATAAACTTAATTTTGATTAATTCAGCACATTTAATTAGGTTGCACTACTCCCTCTACAACCAGGTCAGGGTGGCTACTGGTCAGGGAAAAATACAGTCAAAAAAAGTGATAAACACCAGTATATTCTTATAGAAAAATTTATGTTGATTATTCGATCAAACAATCAATTTAAATTTTTCTTTAAGAATATACTGGTAACTATTATTTTTTTACTGTATTTTTCCCTGACCACTAGCCACCCTGCACGTGCATACTGAAGCTGCAACTCGTGGAAAACGAACTTCAACTTAAAAAATTGCTTCCAAAACATGACACTGGGCTTCTACTTGTACGCCGATAAATACACATTTGTGCTGCTATAGCCGTTGTGTCTAAAAACGACCGTTTCGTTTTGGACGGCTATTGCCGTCCTGCCACATAGTGAACTTCGCTAATTTATATCCTTTATAGGCTGTCTTGATCCACGGAGCTCTAATATTGTGCCAAAATTGGGTGTTACCATTTAAAAAAAAACAAAGTATGACAAGACAAAGTTAAATACATTTACGTGTTACAATTCGAATTTAATCTTTGTTTCTTACTTGATATAAAAAATAAATTATATGCATTTTCACCAATAAGAACGAATTCATGAGATAAGTATACAGTAAGGAAAATAGTAGAATTTGAATATGCTTCTGAATTTAAAGATTATTAAATCTTTTTCAAATCAGTGGAATATTTAAGTTCAACACTCTTTTAAATTTTTTCTTGTATAATCTACGAAACTCAATTTATTTCTTTTAGAATCCTGAAAAATATGGTTCTTGACAAATTTAAATTTAGAACTCGCTCTTTTACAAAAAGCGTATGTTCGTAATGATTAAAATTCAAGAACATTCGTATGTTGAGTGCGAATATTTTGTTTACTTTTCACATTAGTTTGTAGAGCGGTGCGATTTTTCATTTTTTTTCACAATCATTTCTAAAATTTTACATGTATCCATACTTTAATATATCAAACATCTTTTTTTCAGTTCCCTCAGTATCTCGAAACTGATATCCTGTAAATTTTAACAGCTAAATATTTTTTTTTCCTCTAGCAATCAGGATTTTTTTTTGTAATTTCTAATTTCTGAATTGTCTTACAGTCTATAAATAAGTGGATTAAATATTATTAATTGGATTAAATAGTTCTGCCCCCTAAGAATTAGGCTTGGCAACTTCCGTTGAGACACCATGGTTTCTAAAAACAGGCTAATTCGCTCTGTTTTTCTTTTCTTTCTTTTAATAGTCGATTACAGAAGATTGTAAGGTATTATCATGACCACCGCCGATCTTCTGTAATCGGGTTTCCATTCATTTTCTTTTAATTCAGGAATTTTTCGGTTCTTACTGCCAAATCAACGGCTTTCACGACAGCTGATTTTCTATTACATTTCCTTGTATTAATTTTCTGTACATACTTTCAAGGGAATTTTCTTTTAGCGATGAAATTTATAAACATGCAATCACTAATCTATACTATTATATAAAGAGGAAACGGTGACTGACTGACTGACTGGGTGACTCATCAACGCCCAGCCGAAACTACTAAAGTCAGGGTCACTCAATTTGAACTGTAGATTGCTGTTATGGCCTAGGCAAGCAATAAGAAGGGGTTTTTGAAAATTCCCCCCCGAAGGGGGTTAAAGGGGGGTTCGAATGTTTTAGGTCATTTTGCCATATCTCAGCAGAAGTTATAGGTAGGAGCTTGAAATTCCAGAAAACAAATCTACTAAAAAAATGATTAAACACCTATTTCAGCGATTTTAGAAATTCCACCCAGAAGGGGGTTAAAGGGGGGTAGTCGAATGTTTTAGATCATTTCGCCATATCTCAGCAGCAGTTATATGTAGGAACGCAAAAATCAGGAAAACAAATCTACTAAAAAAATGATTAAACACCTATTTCAGCGATTTTAGAAATTCCATCCAGAAGGGGGTTAAAGGGGGGGGGTCGAATGTTTTAGGTCATTTCGCCATATCTCAGCAGCAGTTATAGGTAGGAGCTTGAAATTCCAGAAAACAAATCTACTAAAAAAAGATTAAACACATATTTTAGCGATTTTAGAAATTTCACCCAGAAGGGGGTTAAAGGGGGGTGGTCGAATGTTTTAGGTCATTTCGCCATATCTCAGCAGCAGTTATAGGTCGGAGCTTGAAATTCAAGAAAACAAATCTACTAAAAAAAATGATTAAACACCTTTTTCAGCAATTTTAGAAATTCCACCCAGAAGGGGGTTAAAGGGGGATGGTCGAATGTTTTAGGTCATTTCGCCATATCTCAGCAGCAGTTATAGGTAGGAGCTTGAAATTCCAGAAAACAAATCTACTAAAAAAAGATTAAACACATATTTTAGCGATTTTAGAAATTTCACCCAGAAGGGGGTTAAAGGGGGGTGGTCGAATGTTTTAGGTCATTTCGCCATATCTCAGCAGCAGTTATAGGTAGGAGCTTGAAATTCAAGAAAACAAATCTACTAAAAAAATGATTAAACACCTATTTCAGCGATTTTAGAAATTCCATCCAGAAGGGGGTTAAAGGGGGGGGGTCGAATGTTTTAGGTCATTTCGCCATATCTCAGCAGCAGTTATAGGTAGGAGCTTGAAATTCCAGAAAACAAATCTACTAAAAAAAGATTAAACACATATTTTAGCTATTTTAGAAATTTCACCCAGAAGGGGGTTAAAGGGGGGTGGTCGAATGTTTTAGGTCATTTCGCCATATCTCAGCAGCAGTTATAGGTAGGAGCTTGAAATTCAAGAAAACAAATCTACTAAAAAAATGATTAAACACCTTTTTCAGCGATTTTAGAAATTCCACCGAGAAGGGGGTTAAAGGGGGATGGTCGAATGTTTTAGGTCATTTCGCCATATCTCAGCAGCAGTTATAGGTAGAAGCTCGAAAATCAGGAAAAAAAATATATAAAAAATGATTAAACGTGTATTTAAGCGATTTTAGAAATCCCCCCCGAAGGTGTTAAAGGGGGGGTGGTCGAATGTTTTAGGTCATTTCGTCATATCTCACCAGCAGTTATAGGTAGAGCATGAAAATCAGGAAAACTGATCTACTAAAAAATCATTAAATATGTATTTCAGCAACTTTAGAAATTCCCCTCCCGGAGGGGGTTAAGGGGGAGTCGAATGTTTTAGGTCATTTTGCCGTATCTCAGCAGCAATTTTAGTTAAGAGCACAAAAATCAGGAAAACAAATCTACTAAAAAAATGATTAAACACCTGTTTCAGCGATTTTATAAATTCTCCTCCCCCCTATTGAACTGAAGGGGTTAAAGGGGGGGTCGAATGTTTTAGGTCATTTCGCCATATCTCAGCAGCAGTTATAGGTAGGAGCACTAAAATCAGGAAAACAAACCTACTAAAAACATGATTAAACATGTATTTCAGCGATTTTAAAAATTTCCGTCCCGGAGGGAGTTAAACGGTGGTGGTCAAATATTTTAGGTCATTTTGCCATATCTCAGCAGCACTTATAGGTAGCAGCTTGAAATTCCAGAAAACAAATCTACTAAAAAAATGATTAAACACCTGTTTCAGCGATTTTAGAAATTCCATCCAGAAGGGGGTTAAAGGAGGGGTTCGAATGTTTTAGGTCATTTTGCCATATCTCAGCAGCAGTTATAGGTAGCAGCTTGAAATTCCAGAAAACAAATCTACTAAAAAAATGATTAAACACCTGTTTCAGCGATTTTAGAAATTTCCCCCAGAAGGGGGTTAAAGGGGAGGTCGAATGTTTTAGGTCATTTCGCCATATCTCAGCAGCAGTTATAGGTAGGAGCACTAAAATCAGGAAAACAAACCTACTAAAAACATGATTAAACATGTATTTAAGCGATTTTAGAAATGTCCGTCCCGGAGGGAGTTAAACGGTGGTGGTCAAATATTTTCGGTCATTTCGCCATATCTCAGCCGCAGTTATAGGTAGGAGCCCGAAAATCAGGAAACAAATCTACTAAAAAATGAATAAAACAGGTATTTCAGAAATTTTGGAAATTCCCCTCAGAAGGTGGTTAAATGGGGGGTCGAAATTTTTAGGTCACTTCGCCATATCTCAGCTTTTATGTAGGAGGGCGAAATTAATTAAAACAAATCTACTAAACAAATGATTAAACACGTATTTCAGTGAATTTAGAACCCCCCCCCCCCCGGAATGTGGTTAAAGCGAGGGTTCGAATGTTTTAGGTCATTTCGCCATATCTCAGCAACAGTTTTTGGTAGAAGCGCGAAATTCAGGAAAACAAATGTACTAAAAAAATTACATTGCCTACCCGTGCAAAGCCGGGACGGGCCGCTAGTAAATTAATAAAGACAAATAAAAACGTTTAACTAACAATAAGAAATTAAAGAAATTGATAATGATTTTTTAAAAAAATAGTCTGGAATTGAGAGAGGGTCAGCTGGCATACCCTGTCCTCTCTAAATGGCATTCCTAAATCTTCTTGACATTTCTTTTATATGATAAAATAACGCATTCAAAAACTTGATAAATTTTAGTTTTTATTATAAAATAAAAAAAACAATAATAATATTTCTTATTTTAAGTAATTTTTATACCATTAACTTTGTCTACACTACTGCTCGAAAATTTATTTTATATTACCGTAATTTCGCGCGTATGCGCCGCATGTTATTTATGTCTTTTTCAAACCGGAAATTTTATTGAAAATAAGAAGTCAAATAAGTGCTAAGTAGCAGTAAGTCACATTTTATTTAAAATAAATTCTGGTAGGAAATCGAATTGTCTGAGGTGCGGCCTATACGCGCGAAATTGCGGTAAACATTGATATCGTCACTACCATGTCAAACTATCGAATGTGAAAAAATGCATTTTTCATTAGTTTTAAAAATTTGACGATTGTCACCACTAAATTTTAATAGTATTCTTTACCGGGGTTGCCAGTTTGGGGTTGCCTTTACCGGGGTTGCCAGTTTGGGGTTGCCTTTACCGGGGTTGCCAGTCGAATCATGTCACAAATTGCAAATAGAAATTTTGAATATTTTTAATGACAGTCATTTAGTGATTACAAAAAGGAATTTTAGATAGATTTCGTTAGAAATATTACCTATTACATTCTCACCTTAACTGGAATTTTTGAAAAATTTTTACAGATCTACGCCGATCATGACTCCCAGAACCCAAAACCACCCCCAGTTCAAAACTTTATCTATCTATCTATCTATGTCACTTTATTATGGACACGATAACTCCCATAATTCTGTACAAATCTCTTCCAAACTGATACATAAATTCAAGGGGCATAAAATCTCGGTCAAGTTCGTTAATTGGCAAAATCGAACCAAAGGTGGGGGGGGGGGCAATGCGGGAGCTTTTTGTGAAAACAGAAAAAACCCCATAATTTCTTAATTATCATACGTATTAAATCCGTTTAAAGTTATTATTACTTCTAGGAAAAGGGCCGAAAATTTATGTATGACAGATTTTTGATATCATTTAAAATGGCCCCAATGGGGGGGGGGAGGAAAGAAGGGTTTTAGAAGAACAAAATTCATAACTTCGTCAATTCAGAAGATATCAAATCCATTTTAAATTTATTATAAATCCTCTAAATATTATCTAAAACTTTTATATTGACAAGTTTTTTATAGGACCAACCCTTATAGCAAACAAAAATTAAAAACAAAAAAATCCCCTGCCGGCTCCGCCAGCAGTTAGGTTTCGAAGTGGGCGTTTCCAAATGCGCATCATGGCACATAGGTCATTTCTTATGCAATTCCCAACAAACAGGCGCCCCACGGTCTGCGTCTTCGAAATCTACCTGTGCTTGTAGGCCGAGCAGTCAGGGATTTTTTTTTCTCAAAACTTCCGGTATGAATTCGGTGTATCGGAATAAAATAGAAGGCTAAACTATCAAGTCTGTTTTTTTTTAATCTTATTATTAGTATTTTTACTACACGAAGAATTCTAATAAAATTTAGTGGTGACAATCGGCCTATTTTTAAATGTAACGAAAAATTTATTTTTTCATATTCGAGAGTTTGACATGGTAGCGACGAATATACTGAACACTCTTTATCTTGAATTTACTTCTATTCCCTTGACATACGAGATATCGAAGTTTGAAAAATTACTTTATATAAACATGTAAAAAATATAGCTGTGGATTTTTGCTATATAAGAAGGCACTCATTCTCATCGAATACATCTATCATTTCATTATCATCGAATACATCCGGATGTCTACTCCTTATTTTATTCAGATTGCTTGAATATCACCACATTTTTAAGATAGTGATATTTGACTTCTTTAATGACAGCTTTAAAAAGAAAAGGATAAAATTAATCGAATTATACTATTTCATAAAAAAGTGGCAATGAAGCAATCTGAATGGACAAAAAGTGGCTGTCTGGCAACACTGATCGAATATTAAAACTTCGTTATGAATGAATTGAAACAATATATAAAAGTACATGTATTATTTAGAAATCACAATGAAGAAGGGATGTTTTATTTAGTTATACAATTTTAGTTATATGATATTTTACATTATTATGTAAAAGACAACTCTGAAAAATAAATGATTTTTGTGTATAAATGAAATAAATGCAGCCGATAAATAAAATTCACAATACTGGCAAGACATTTTTCAATTACAAAATTTTCTTTTATTACATTTTAGGTAATTCAGGGTTCGTAAGCTTTTACCACAATATTTTAATACAAATTTTCTATTTAATATTTACACAGCAGAAATTATACACGCCTCGTTTAATTGCAAGATTTGTAATACTTTTCTGTATTTAAATAAGGTGAAAAATTCTATTAAAAATCGTGGATACCCTGTAATCGAACCCTGTAAATATTTATAACGTTCTTTATTAAAAATATATATGTTATTTCCTTTTTTAACAATTTCCAACCTAGTTGAAGAGTGTTTATGACTTCGGTTTGTCTGCCGTATGCCGTCTGTCTGTCTGTCCGTGCTCTAACTCCTGTAAATATGCTTCGATTCTCCTGAAATTTTTGTATGTTATTGTCGTTTACTATAGCATGTTCCCTATTTCAACTGAAGTGTGTAGCACTTATAGTTTTGTACAGGGACAATCAAAAGTATTCCGTTACAATACAGTCAATGAGAAATAATCGTTTCAAGCGCATTTTGATGACGCTACGTCATTTAAAACATAATTGAAATTGATATATAATGAAGCGCATTAAACATGCTTTTCGTAGAATATAGGTTGCAAAGCATTTATTATTCAGTTACAGAGTCAAACAAAAGAATTCCTTTACACATCATTCTAGGGAGAAAAATCGTTTTCAGTGTAATTTAATGATATTTCACTCTTTGAAACACAATGAAAATTATACGCATTACTGACGCGCACTATAAATTGCTCTCTTGTGTGCATTGCGTTTATTTACAGAGACACACAAAAGATATTGGTTACAGTACACTTGCGATATTTACAGTCTATGTGTGATAAGTGTGTTTACAACTTTGATTTACGTTTTTAAGTTTAACTAATTTTTTTCATAGTACGTGTGTGTTTATAAACTCGATTGATCATATACAGGGCTACACAAGGGCATTCGTAAGTATTACAGACTATGGGAGTGAATTGCTTAAGGGTAGTTTTTAATTGTGTTTACGCATTTTCCTGCTGAACTATATTTATAGACTAATAGAAGGTTGTGGAACATAATAAAATTCATATACAGGGCTAAGCAAAGATAAAGATACATTGTCGTTTACGGTTGGTAATTGAGGCGAGTGAGTTTTGAGTTCCCTTTTAGCTTTATATGTTGTGTGTACAAAAGCCTCCAGATAATATACAGGGCTGTACAAAAGATTTCGAGTGCATTTTCATAGATTAGTGAAAATTGATAAATGTTAATAACTATTCTAACTGTTCTATAACTGAACTAAATTTTATCATACTCTATATCCACATCTATTGATCATATACAGGGCTGTACAAAATAATTCGACTATTTTTTTTACACTGGAAGGTAATTTCGAAAACTGTATTTTTCAATGTGTTATATGTTTTCTAAACTGTTTGCTTACATAACTTCTTTCACCTTATTTAACGGTGAAGTTTCATTGCAGTTTTCTGGCTTTGCTGGAAAGTGTTTCATAATCTATGCTTGACGCATGATTTTTCGTTCTTGTTTCATTTTGAAAGGGGTGATATAACAGTTTATCTTTGTAACTGATCAAATCTATTGTAACAAAATTATATTAGAACCTCAAAATTATGTATAGTAGCAACATTTTTAATCTATTCGCATCCAAAGCGATCAGGAATTTCTTTTTTATCAAGAAATTCCGAATTCATGCATCAAATTCGGAATTATATTTTTTGTTTTATTTCATGAGAGAACAATGGAACAATGTGACAATGTAGTTAGCAGGATAGAAATAGGTAATCGACTTGCGAGGCAAAAGGACACCGTTAGAAATTTTAAAAAATTAAAAATTAAATAAAATATTTAAAACTATAATAATGAAATTGAAGTTTAACAATAAAAAGTAAAAAAATAAATAAAATAAGAAAATTTTCATTAGATCCAAGAAGATGACAGACGAAACTTACCGAGGGTCGGACACATCTCAAAAAAGATAAAAAGTCTCTTTACAGAGACCATACATTTAGTTTAAAAGTTACAAAATATTAACCCCTTCGCGACGAGCGTCCTTTACAGAATTTTTAATCTTTTACCACTGGTTTTTCAAAACTGAAATTTCCGCCTTATTGAATTGCAGATATGCTCTCATTAAATGCGGCATAGCTTACGATAAAAATGAACTGGCGGTAACAATCGAGGATGCTGAGCATCTTAAGCGTCACGTATACGTGTCGCTCGTCCCCAAGAGGTTAAACTTTAAATCTAATAGGCAGACAAGATAATTCATGACAGATGTTTCGTAATTACATATAGTAAAAATTCTTCTTTAAGATTTGCCGGTATGGATTCGGAATTTCTGAATACAAATTAAATTCCTGAGATAGACGCACATGTGCGTCTGTGATAAACGGGTTAAAAAAAATAAAAAAACAAACAAACTTGAATGCAACATGTCGATGCCAATACAATAGCTTGATAGGCTCTCTTCATCAGTGCAAATAAGCCATTTAACAGATTACAAACAAATTTGCACCTTTCTAGTATTATACTTAAATTCCCATCACTCAATAAAATCAATTTTATACTTCCGAAAGCTGAAACTTATTTTCCATTTAAAAAGTTTTAAATAAGTGTTTCACTTTACGTAAAGAGGTAGATTGAGTTATTTCCCTCGCGACGAAATCTTTCTTGGAAGTGTTCAATGTTCCAATAGCTGCCAATCTAGATGGGAAATATCTTTAAGAATATTTGAGATTTTTGCTCCATCTGTATTCTTTAGTAACTTTTTATTCATGTATTTTTACTAAGTTTGATGGACTTACAATCACTAAAGGATAAATATCCCCAGAGTCAATTTTACATTTTTTAAACAGTGCATGTTATATACCAGAAAAATGGTTTTGTCTTAATTGTATCTGTGGTGAACTTAAAATGAATTTCATTATGCTAAAATCTTAAAGAAACTCTTTTTGAAATACAAAACCTTCAGAACATTTTCAAATAGAAAATTCAATATTATTAAAAATTTTTATGTGTAAATTTTTTAACTTTATATTGAGAATCTTAAATACAAATGACCATATAGCCATTTTTCACTTAAAAAATGAAATGTATTTATGTAATCCTAATAATATTATAAATCCGATTGTGTGTGTATAGTCATATGTAATGCATATAATATGCATATATGATGTATATATATGACATGTGCATATTATATATATATGACATATAAGACGTAAATAATATGTGTATAATGACGTATATGACACATGTAGGAGTGTTTGGAGTATGTATGTAATATGTGTGGAATATGTATGGAATATGTTTGGAATATGTGTATATAAGCTTTGCGATGACCTTGGCGAAATCATAACTGCAACCTTGGCATAATGATAATAGTGGGGGCCGCTATAACACGAAAGTACGGTAATTTTTTTTTAAGCTTTCGGAACATTTTCCCAATGGTTATTGTAATTTGTTAAATTATATTTTTTCTTCTTTTCTTTTTTTGTCTTTTATTTTTCACTTGAAATGAGTATATTTTAAATGTATATATTATATGTATTTTAAATGTATGTAATATATGTATTTTAAATGTATGTAATATATGTATTTTAAATGTATGTAATATATGTATGTTAAATGTATGTGTTTTAAATTAAAGCTTTATATTTTAAATTAACTGAATACAATAAGAATGATGTCGAGGTTTATTGTCTGCGCGCAGCTAACATAAATATAGAGTATTTTTAATTACAATTTTTTTTAAAGTTAAAAAAGAAATGTTTGAAAAGAAAATGTATAGCAAATGTCACTCATATGCACAGCAAAACTATCCAAGTCGAAAATGACGTCAGGATGAACGGGAAGTAGTTGTTTTCATTCACTGAAACAAAAAATAATAATAACTCGATTGCCTGAAATAAACAATATTTGACGAGCGTTAATTCTTAGCCGTTCATCTCAGGAAATCTGAATAAAAATGGCTTTAAAAATAATAATAAAATAAAAAATAAATAAAAAAGTGGCATTTCGTTCATAAAAACCTAAAGATTTAATGTTATTGCATCAAAGTAACATCATTTTCCTTGTACAGTATTAAAACTAGTCGTTGGGGGCCACCGTAATACTTACCCATCATGGATATGCATAATGTAAAATATTAAAATAAAAATGTGTAAACTACTTATAAAATGCATTGCAATTCAAATAAAATCGTGGCTTGATGACGTCACAAACTTTAAAGGCTCGATTACTGAATTGCTTGAAAGAGGTTTTTCCTTATAACTCCAAAAATAATAATCCTATTAACTAGCGGTTTATTGCATCTGATTAAGCGTCAAATTTCCAATTAAAATATATCTTTGAAGTGAAATTTGGATGAAATACAGGGTCATGAAAAATCGAAGAGTGCGGAAAATAGGATTCCAAATATCTCGGCAACTCATTATCCGATCGACTTCATGCTTTATTCAAAATTTGTTTTTTTATTGTCTTTTATATTCATTTCTTAAAATAAACAATTTCGAAAATTTTTATATACCTTTCATCAGAACGAATATTTCGAGATTCCGAAAAAAATTGTTCCCGTTAATCGAGGTTATTGAAATGAAATAGGCTTCTTCCCATTATTACATACTAAGTACATACCAAATTGCAAGTCTCTATCTCAATTTTTTCGGGAGATAGAGCGTTTACAGACACACAGACACACACACACACATAGACACACAGACGGACGGCAAATTTTTTTTTCTAAAAATATGTTTTTCGGAATCTCCAGTGTCTGAAATCCGTCTAGTCCAGTGTCCGGTAAATCCGCAAAAAAAAATTTTCGATTTTCAAAACGATTACAAGACTTACCTTATACTACGTATGATGGGTAAGTAATTAAGACTCGAGAATTTGAAGTACATTGGTATAATCGAGACACGTTTGTAGATCGTGGTTTGGCAACAGGATTTTAATTCCACGTTTCTTTCAGCTTTAAAGGAGCAAAAAATTTACTGTCATTTTTAAAAAATGGCCTTTTCTTTTCTTTTTTTTCTTCATAATAGATTTTTGTAAAGTTTTATAGGATTCGAAAAATGGCATAGATTCAATTGAAATGTTTAAATGTATTTGCAATGTTTAAAAAATAATAATAACAAAGAACGATGTTATCGAAATGAAAATAAAATTTATTGAAAAATTCGCTAAATGCAAGAGCAAAGAAGAAATAAAAAAGTAATGAAAAATTTCCTTAATCCGAATTGCGTAGACTTGAACAAGCTGATCGGGCCAACTCCTACAAATAAGCAAATTCCTAATATTATACACGTGAAAGCATAGTAGAATTGTTTTCATATATAGGTAGAAAATAGCCAAGAATAGGACGGTTAGGCTCTATAAGGGTCCGTAGCTAATTTGATTTCTTTAGCAAGCGAAATTTCTTGCAAAAGTAGATACATTTTTGTAACCAGGTTTTTTTGCATGGTAAAACACTTCATGGCATTTTAGATGATAATTTCTTCTCTTACCTTGGATTCTTTTTTCAATTGGTTGCAGTTTCGTTTTTGCGATTGTGTACAATATTTCGCTCAAAATTTCACTTTTCACCCTAAAAACAAAGAAATACCGTATTGTTTCGTATGAAAAATTATAAGCATTGATTAAATATATATTTAATTATCAGGGGTGATATATTTTGCTTAATTAATGCATTCATTATTCTTTTAATGTTGCTTGATCGAAGTCACGGATAACAGCTATTTTATTATATGTTGTATTATAAAAAAATATATTTTTTTTAATATTCCATAAACTTGAATTCAGTTATATTCAATAACAAATAAATGAGTATTTTACTGCATACATAGAGTTAAATTGAGTTATCTCCCATGCCACGAAGGACTTTTTTAGAAGGGTTCAATTTATCAATAGCTGTCAATCTAAGGTGGGAAATATTCTTAATAGTATTTGAAATTTTCTTTCATTCGTCTTCTTTCTTTGGGAACGGTTTTGCATCAATTTCACTAAGTTTGATGGAGATTGATGGAGATGTTTTTATTTCTGAGACGAATAAAATTTAAGTGTGCTCATGAGTCTATTTTAATTAAAAAAGAAAGAAACAAATTGTGTTGTGTAGAAAATCAAAATTTCAGATTATTTAGGCATATTTTAACTGCGGTTTGATTAAAAATGGAATGGGATTAGAGAGAGATCAGATTTTTTTTCTTTTTTTAACAAAAAAAAATTGGTTAACAAATTACTGATAGATGGCGATGCATTCATAATATGAAGAAGATTTATGCAAATCAGGCTGTCAATAAAACTCTTCAATGCACACAGATTCCTCATTTGATACCAGCAGTATGATATTGTTACCAGATCAAGTGCCGTTGTTTTTTTACAAGAATAGGGAATCGGCAACTGGCGCAGTGAAAAATTATGCACGGCAAAATCACTGAAGACGAGAAAATGACCTGTTTCATGAGCTGGAATACTTAAGCTTGTCAGACACTTCGTTAAAATGGGTCTTTTACTATAAGCAGGGGTGCAAAAATCTAGGCGCCAAAGGGCTGATTCCCACCACTAAATTTTATCAATATTCTTCGTCAAATTTTATTAGTATACTTCGCCTAAGTTTTATCAGTATTCTTATTAGGTGAAGAATACTAAAAATTTAGTGGTGGGAATCGGCCCTTTGGCGCCTAGATTTTTGCACACCTGACTATAAGCATAATTTCCATAAATCTTCTTCATATTATGCATGCAAGCGCCATCTATCGGTAATTTTTTAACAACTTTTTTGTTATTAAAAAAATTCTTTATCTTCCTCTAATCGCATTTCTGCAAACCGCAACTTTTTAACATCATTTGTTTCTTTTTAATGAATTTTTAAAGTTTTAACGAACTTTTGGCGCACTCTGTATTTCAATATCTACACGCATGCACGGCGAACCTATTGCACTCGTGCCATAATTGGCACTCTACATAATATTTTCGGAACGGCATTGATTGATTGATGTTCTAAAACAAAATAGAATAAAATTTAACAAACTACACAGATTTTAAAAAGCTGAAATTTTCTAGTTTTTTTTTTTTTTTAATTTCTAAAGCTGAAATGCATGTCTTTAATTTTTATCTATTTTAATTTTATAGGTTTTTTTAGAAAACTAATTTACGAAACTAAAAGATATTATAAGAAATATCAAAAATGACGGATCAACAGGCATTTCAAGCATAAATGCTAATGTGGAAATTATATCGATTTGTTATGAAACTTACCATTTTGATAATTTTCCCCACTACTTATGCCTACAAGTCATTATTTTCGAAAATGAATGATATTAAAACCTAAAATAAAAATCACTTGTCAGATGAATCCAGTTTAGCCGTGCATTCCGTTAAAAGTAACTAGGTATGAATCCGATATTAATTATTTGACATCCAAGATGGAATAGCTGAAATCTCAATTACTTTTTTTTATTATTTTCTATATTATAACTGTTACCGTAATTATTACAGTGTAGTAATATTATACCTACATGTATGTTACCGTTGTATTTTATTAACCCTTTCCGACACAGTAGTCCCACTCCGGGCACACCTAATTTTAATTCCAAACTTGCATTCGGCACCAAGAAAATTTTAATGAAATTCTGTTTCTATAATGAAAGCGTAACATAAGGAATTCATATTTTCTAAAAAAGTCGTTTGTAAATTTCGGTGTCAGTCAGCAATTTCTCATTTTACGAACAGACGTTGTCTGTGCCGGAAAGTGTTAACCCCTTCGCGACGAGCGCCCTTTACGGAATTTTTAATCTTTTACCAGCAGTTTTTTAAAACAGAAATTTTCGCCTATATGAATCGCAGAAATGCTACCATTAAATAAGGTATAGCTTACACTGAAAAATAACTGGTGAGAATAATCGAGGATTCCGAGCATCTTATGCGTCACGTATACGTGTGGCTCGTCCCCAAGGGCAGGGGTGCAAAAATCAATGGGCTGATTGCCACCACTAAATTTTATTAGTAAACTTCGTCAAATTTTATTAGTATACTTCGCTTAAATTTTTTCAGTATTCTTATTAGGCGAAGAATACTAAAAATTTAGTGGTGGGAATCCGCCCATTGGCGGTTAGATTTTCGCACCCCTGCGCAAGGGGTTAATCATAATAAACAAAAGTCAATTAATTTTGATCCACTGTTTTTTTTTTTTTACTTTGTGTTATTGTCTTTGGCACATCATAGCCACGTAACACCTTTTTTGAAATAAAACTTGCACGCGGATGTGAAAAGATTCGCCGTCCCTGATCTACGTTGTGCGCACACATTGCTTACGTCTGAACTGTTTCATTACAATTAGATTATTGACTTATAATTTAAAGTAAATAACGCTTTAAGTAATTTGTCATACCAGTTTAGCACCTTATAATCATTACACCAAAACGAAATCAACAAGAATTATCCAATATAAAACAAAATTATATCAATTTTTACGCTTCAAAAGAAAGTGAATAGAAAATTCAGATAACAAAAATTAAGTGTAAGAAGAAAATTATTCTTAAATATTTATATTTGATCTACTTCCGTTTGCATTGTAACAACTCCTTCAATCTTTTACCAGTATTACCCCAGCAGTCTTGTTTTTGTTGCTTTTGTTTTTACCGTAATTTCGCGCGTATGTCTTTTTCAAACCGAAAATTTTTTCGAAACTAAGAAGTCAAATAAGTGCTAAGCAGAAGCAAGTCACATTTTACTTAAAATAAATTCTGGTAGGAAATCGAATTGTCTGAGGTGCTTTGTATACGCGCGAAATTACGGTAGATGTTTTGGTCTACGAAACCTCTGAAAATATTTAATCTACTTATATTTAACGTATATTTCATGGATTTTCTTTACTGTGTTTGACTTCTTTTAGCATTTGTACCTTTTTTGCGCAATAATTTTCTCTTTTATTTCAAATGTAGTGCAATTTTTTTTGTTTCTGCAGATGTTTGCTTCCCAAATGAAAAAAAAACTAAAACATTTCTTGAAAAAATGTAAAAGTAACACAAGAACCCAGTTTAAAAGAATTATTAAACTGAAATTAGCTTACTTTAATATGTTGTGAGAAAACAATGTTTAAAATTAAGAAAAAAAATCATATTAAAGTTTTGCCAGTGTTTACATTTTTGAGGCGTAAATTCGATTTATTTTTGCATTAAGTGAATTACTTATTATTGCATTTTGTTTTTATTGAATTTTTATATAGAATTATACTGTTATTGAATAACTAACTAATTCTATATTATTGATTTATATTATGTGTCAATAACATATTTACAGGGCTTCCACTGATCCGTGTTTCGAGTACACGTAAACCTGAAGAAAAATATTCAAGATTGGTTTTTACAACATTTGCAATAGAAATAACCTTCGAGGTACGTTTCTACAAACTTTACAAAATAAACCTAAAGAACAGAGATTTATTTTAAAATAGTGTGTCTATAAAAATCACGGAATGGGAGTCCTGTATTTATACTGAATCATTTAATATATGAGAAATGAACAGTTACGTTTTATGACGCTCACTGTAGAAATTCAAAAAGAAATTATTTTCTCCCATTATTAAATAAAATGCAAGAAATATTTAGATAGCAAACCCAATACTATAAAAATATAAATGCACAAAAATTTAAATTTTTATATTAAAAATCTTAAAATAAGCAAAATTGCGATAGAGACATCTCTCACTTTATAAAGTAAATGTATTCGAAATGTGATTTTATATAGAATAAAATAATTAATTATATTTTACTTTTTGCATGTTTAGTTTCTTATACTCCTAAACTTTAGCTTATTTTACATTCAACAGTATATAAATGGATATTTCAATTCATGCAAAGAGGTAGATTGAGTCTTCTCCCTTGCGGCCAGAGCGTTTTTGGAAGTGTTCATTTTATCAATAGCTGCCAATCTACGAGGAAATTATTTTTAATAGTATTTGAAATTTTGCTTCATCTGTCTTTCTTCTTTGATAACTTTTTTGCATCTATCTCCGTAAGTTTCATGAAGTCGCTTTCGTTTCTGTGTTGAAAGAAATTTATTCCATGAGTAAGTATTTTTTATTATGTATTGTTTATAAAAGCACAAACTTAGTTTTTTACACATATCTTTATATGTGGTTAGCAAAAAAAATAAATTTAACTGTCTAGAATTTCTTAAAGAAATTCCTTTTTTCTCCGTAAAATTACAAAAAATTTTGAATCGTTCAGATAGAAAACTCAACATCGTTAACTACCTGTAACTCAACAACTCCGATTTCAAAATTATTTACTCATATGTTAGAAAACATAATTTTACGCACATAAAAAATAAGTTTAAAAATTTAAAACATAAAAAATAAAACATTATTGACTAATAGGTGATTTTTGCGAATACAGGGCTGCCAAATTGTCCGCCAACTGAATACCAATAATTTTTGACAGAAACTCTCATAGTAGGTTTGTACAACATTTACGCAAAAATTTACCTCCGAAAGTGGTTTGTGCAAAATTTGCAAGAAAAATCTAAAAATAAATTTTCTCTAAGAAAATATTGATATTAAAAAAAACGGACCATTTGGGAGCCCTGCATATATGTAACAAACAGAAAATCATATAGTTCTCATAAATATTGTCAATTTTCTAATTCAAAATTGTAAAGCATACGATTTTGCTTTTGTAAAAAATCTATTCTTGGCCGTCTCCTTTCTAATTTTTCAAAATTTACGCAGTTCATTTCAGCTAGAACGATGTGAAACTGCTAAAATGAAAAATAAAACTTTGGTATGAAAAATTAACTCAGTATAGCCGTCTGTTGAAAATTCTATTAGCGATTTATATTAACTGCTGTGTTGGAAGATAGCAGCATTAAATAAAATCGTCTTTAAAGTCCATTGTATAAGTAACATTGAATTTTGTGTATGTTTCTAATTCAAAATTGTAAAGCATACGATTTTGCCTTTGTAAAAAAAACTATTCTTGGCCGTCTCCTTTCTAATTTTTCAAATTTACGCAGTTCATTTCAGCTAGAACGATGTGAAACTGCTAAAATGAAAAATAAAACTTTGTTATGAAAAATTAACTCAGTATAGCCGTCTGTTGAAAATTCTATCAGCGATTTATATTAACTGCTGTGTTGAAAGATAGCAGCATTAAATAAAATCGTCTTTAAAGTCCATTGTATAAGTAACATTGAATTTTGTGTATGTTTTAGATATGCAACATGGTGATACAAAAAAATTAAAATTTTCGTACTAAAATCCTTAATTGCAAACGGCGATAGAGCTATTTGTCACTTTATAAATTAAATATATTATAAATCATTATAGGATTATTTTTAGATAAAATAATTATTTTTCACTCCGAAAGTGCAACTTATTTTCTATTAAAACAAAATATAAATGAGTATTTCCCTCCGTGTAAAGGAGTAGATTCATAGCTGCCAAATTTTACGCTTTTTTCTTACCACTAACATTTAATAAAATTTCTGGCTTATTAAATGGCAGAAATCTGTTATTAAATAAGGCAAAATTTATTCTTAAATTTTAGTGGTAGAGCAAAAGCGTAAAAGTTGGTAGGTAGATTGTTTTATCTACGAAAAAAAAATTTTTAGAAGATGATCACTTTATGAATAGTGGTGAGTGGTTTAAAATATCGTCGGTACCATGTCGAACTATCGAATGTGCAAAAATGCATTTTTCATCACTTTTAATGATGGGCCGATTGTCACCACAAAATTTTAATAGTACTTCACCAGCGTTGCCAGTTTGGCTTCGTTTTGTATTCAGAAATTCCAAATACATACCATAAAAATGAAATATAGATTTTTGCTTTATTTAATGAAAGAAATTTCGTGATTACTTTAAATAAAATTTCTTTTCTTAAAATTTCCGGTACAAATTCGCCATCTCTGAATAAAAAAGAAGGTCAAATTAGCAACCCTTCACAGAAATTGTATTAATGTTCTTATAACCCGAATAATTCTAATAAAATTTAGTGGTGGTAATAGGCTAATTTTTAAAAGTAATGAAAAATGCATTTTTTCATATTCGATAGTTTGATATGGTAGCGACTATATGTTAAATTTTCTTTCATCAATATATTTTCTTTGACAATTTTTTGCATCAATTTCACAAAGTGCGGTGTGTTCAGTTTCATTTGTGAATTGAATAAAATTTAAAGTTATGCGTTAATTTTACGAAAAAAGAATATAAAAAAAGACTTGTAATATAGGAAATCCGAAAAGACGTTTTTAAGTATAATTTTATTTGCTAAATTTACTAACCGAATAAAATTATAGCATTGTTATTTTCATTCTCGTTGTGAAGTAGAACGTAATTACCACAAAACTGAACCAATCTGGATCTCATAAAACCCATCCACACCGACTTTCAATTAAAATTATCCTTTTACTTCAAGAATTCTTGAGAAATTAAAAATAGGAATGATAGTTACCCTTTTTCCAAATTCCCCCCCCCCCCCCACGTAATATAAAGAAACAAAACTGGATTATGCACAGAAACAAAAAAGTGAGTTAATGTCTTTTACTCTTCTAAATAACTTTGATACCAAAATTGTTTGTTGCTTGGAAATTGTACTTAAGTTTTATATAAAAATTTCACATCAGAATTTTTATTTAAAACTATTTTACTGTTTTTCTATTTAACTTATTTATGAACAGTGCTGAACAGTGGAGCAAGATTAACCCTTACAGTGGCAAGCAATTGTGCTCCTGTAACGTCGAATTCACACCGGTATATCCCTTTCAGGGGCAAGCACTTGTGCTCCTGTAACGTTGAATTCCCACCGGAATTTAGGTAAGAATTTAGTTCAAAATAAGAATAAGCAATTTTTCAACTTTTTCTCGTCAAAGTTAAAAAAAGTAAAATTTAATTAAAAGTTTCTGGTTTCAATCGGATTAAAATTAGGTGGTATATAATATATACCACCGCCCCTCAAAGGGATATACGAAAGAATTTAGTTCAAAATAAGGAAAAGCAATATTACAACTTTTATCGTCAAAGTTAAAAAAGTAAAATTTAATTAAAAATATGTGGTGCAAATCGGATTAAAATTAGGTGGGATATAATATATCCCATTAGGGGGATATAATATATCCCCCCTCAAAGGGTTAAGGGGCTTCCTTGTTACGTCCAACATCACACCCAGTCTATGGATTAATTGTACTGCTATTAAATGCGCCATTGGGTAACAGTATAGCTCAAGTTGTAAGAGTACCTATATAAGTTAAGGTAATTCTTGAGGATATTAAAATAACTGAAATAGAAATTAGTAAAAAATTTTAAAAAGTTATAAAAACTAAGTTTAAGGAAGTATAAAGATTCAGCCTCAATATTTCACTAATAAAAATAAATTACTTTAGTGTTAAGGAAGTATAGCTGTAGTTATGTAAACTACCGAGAAAAATGTGTAGAAAAATTGAGAAAGATAAACTTGAGAAATAATGTTAGCGCTAATAATTCACTGTGTGATTTATATATATATATATATATATATATATATATATATATATATATGTAATAATAAATAAAATTTCGCCATTTTTCCTTAATTAATTTATTCCAAATTCTTACAATTCTAATTTTTCCCTCTCTTTTAAAATATCTCTTAAATCTAATTTATATTTTATTCCATAGCTTAATCAAAATATTCTTTTAATTATCATTCTAAAAATCTTAATCTGTTAAAAGCTACACGTATTTGTAAAAACCTGATTCTATTAAATGCAACACTGCTTATAAAAACCACCTGCTTAATTTCTTCTTATTTTGAGACATTGAATTTTTATTCTTTTGGAACATTTTGTAATACCATTTTTTAATTTCTATTTAATATTATCATTCGGCATCCCATAATCCCTCGCGTTTTTCCCGCTCAAGGCTTTTTACTTTTTTTAAAATACCGCGTCTAAAGAAAGAGTTTTGACAATACGTCAGGTACACACCCTCTTGGCCTTATTTTTTCAACCATTAGCGAGCAAGCCCCGCCTTTTCTACCCCCTTGTTTCCCTCCGAATATTGCTGTCGTTGGGCTAGCATTTTCACGCTTCTGTAACCTTGAGAAAAATCTTGTAATATTTATACGGTTGCACTGGCTTCGGAGAGAGACTTTTACACGATTTATTACTGTCAACTAGATGCTGTCGCTGTTGATTGTCCAAATTGGTTCGTCGGTAGTTGTTCTTCAATAGATCTAAATGTGTTTCAAGTTTTAATGAGGGGAAATTACGTGGAGTTGCTCTTCATATATGTTGTCGAATAAAACTGTTACTCGTCAATCATGTCATCCTTAATGCTTTTGGAGAAATTCTTCTGGAATTCATTGCCTCTACTCAGCTCGATCCGATTGCACCTACACTACATTTTTCAAATGTGGCTTGTACTCAGATACGTGTCTTCACTGTTTTAAGTAAATCTAAATAATACCATCTACAAATGTCATGAAATGGTTTTCGTTGACTTCGGCTGTGGCAACATCTATCTTCTCATCCGGTAAATTTCATGGGTTTCGGGGACTGAGATGTCGTCCTGAGTAAATGAATGAGAGAACGAACGTTTGATATATATATATATTGTTTTATGAAAAACATTCTGGTTCCATTCAATATAATTGCATTTGGTACAAATCAAATGATTTATTGTACTTATATTTAGTGTTAATAGTAGTAGTTAATGTGTATGACTGATTCTTTTATCCGATTCGATAAAATTTTACAAATAATGTGAAATTATTGTATAATTATTGCAAATATTTTCCTGTAAATAAATATTGAGAGTTTTAATGGCTCTTTTTTGTAAATAATGTAAATGTATAAAGCGATTATTTTTAGTCAAATGTATAAATGACTATTTAAATGTATAAAATGATTATTTTGTGAAAATTTGTTTTAAACATTATTCAATTTACTATTGAATAATCAAACCATTTAAAAATTAATATTTAAATATGCTATCGAGTGTGTCATTTGTATCTTGCAATTTAATGTAGAAAACCAAAGTGTTATTCCTAATTTATGTACATTTTCTGACTGAAATCTTCGCATCCTTTCACATGACAGTAAATATATTGTCATACAACCCAATAGGAGAAAAAGGTGAAATAATGCAATTATTTTCTCAATGGAAATTTCCCTAAAAATACGTTTTAATGACAATATTTTCTGTAAAACTCTTGTGAGTGTTTGGCTTAGAAAATTTAATAGATTAATTATATTCCAGTATTGTTTTATTATTGTGGAACGTGATCTACATAAAACTAAACAAGTTTGCCTCCCATGCAATCCATCGACGATAGCTTTCAATACAAATTCGCTTTCTTCTCCAAGGATTCTAATGAACTGGAAAATAGAAAGGATTTTTATTCTTTCTCTAAATCATTATTTCCCGGTGAATCGAGTAACAAAATTAGATTACACGTCGAAGAAAAAACGGTAAATTTGTTTTTGCTACGCTCTTAAATAATTTCGGTATCAAATTGTAAGTTGCTTTTATTGAAAAAGTATCCAGTAATCTTCATTTAATAGTGGTATAGATAAAATGTATGATAAATCATTTATACGATTTAATATTGCTTTCCAAATATTTAGAGTATAAATAACGTGAAATTCTAAAAGTATTAAAAATATTTTCATTCAAAATTTATAAATAAATTTTGTTATGTATATCCAATACTTTCTTCCCTGTAAATGAAATTTAATGTCAATGTTTCTTAAAATAGTCAGAATATGTGCTAAGAAAATGCATGAAGATAAATTGATACACACTAATGTAATTTCCATTCTCGTAATTAAATGGATCGTTATAATCCAAAAACTCTCTTTTATAAAATCAACATTGGCTTTTAATAAAACTCTTTTCTTTCTCCAAAAGCTTTAATGAACTAAAAATTAAACAAAATATGTTTTTCTTTCTTCAAATATTTTTTTTATAAAATCTAGTAACAAAATTATCCTTAAAGGAAACAAATCTACTAATGTCTAACTAATGTTTAATTCTAAAAATATCAAAAATATTTTCATTAAAAATGTATAAATAAATTTTGCTATGTATATTCAATACTTTCCGCTCTATAAATGAAATATTATGTCGATATTTCTTAAAACAGTCAGAATTTAATGTCGATTTTTCTTAAAATAGTCAGAATATGTGCTAAGAAAACGCATAGAGGTAAATTGATCGCACTAATGCAATATCCATTCTCGTTATTAGAGGGATCGTGATCATCATAAAACTCTCTCTTATAAAATCAATCAACAATGGCTCTTAATAAAAACCCTTTTATTTCTCTAAAAGCTTTAATGAACTAAAAATTTAAAAAAAAATGTTCTTCTTTCTTCAAATGATTTTTTTATAAAATCTAGTGACAAAATTATCCTTAACCCTTTCAGGCGCGGGGTTGTTATGTTCGAAAGAAAGGAAATAATTGATTGATACCAGAATTTACAAACAAATTTCTTTTTAAAATAAATATTTGCTTGCATCCATATTCATTATAAAAGTAAAATTTTATTAAAATATTCTGGGTTGCGTGTGCCAGTTTGGAATTAAAATTAAATGGTCACACTTGTGACCACCGCCCTTGAAAGGGTTAAGAGAAAAAAAATGTAATTTCGTTTTTGTCATCCTTTTAAATAACTTCTGTATCAACTTGTTTCTTGCTTTTATCGAAAAAGTATCCAGTGATATTTATTTAATAAGGGTGTAGTTAAAATGTGTGATAGATACGTTTATAAGATTCGATATAACTTTACAAATATTTAGAGTATGACTAAGGCTTACTTCCAAAAATTAAGAAAATATTTTCCTTTAAATATTATCTATAAATTTTACTATAAATCTGCTTAACATTTTTTACTACAAATAAAATTTAGTGTCAATTTTTATTGTATAAGAAGAGAGTGTATAGAAACATAACCTAATTTGATTAATATTGAAATATGTTATAGAGTGTTATTTGAATCTTGCAATATAATGTAATAAAACTCGGCATTATTCCTAATTTAAAAATGTTTTCTAAATGAAATCTTCGAAGCCTTTAACATGACAGTAAATATATTTTAATGCACCTCCATTAGGGTGGAGTGAAAAAATGAAAGTTGGAATTTTGATTTCGGATAGCAGTCAAAAGTTGCCTTTTAGTACCTATAATATACGTGCAAAATTTTATGAATTTTGAAAAACTCCTTCAGGGCTCTACCACGACCTTTATATTTTCATTGTTTCACGCAATAGGTTTTTATCATAAATTGTACATTTACAGTGTTCGTTAGTAATCTCGTTTGACATTTGTATATTTAAAATGTTTAGTGTAACTTCCTTTATCATTTCTAAACCTTAAATCTTTATTTTAAAAAAAATTAAACGTATTATTGAGCTTTACAAATTATTTTTTTCATTTTTAGCGCAAAAATGAGTGCGAGTGGAGGCAAACCGAAATTTACCATTACTAAACGTGCAGTGGAATCTCTCTTATTTGGTGTGCCTTCAAAACTAAATGAAGTTGTTTTGCGAACAATAGCAGACGTTATAAAATGTTACTTATACATAGGACAAGAATTAAAACAAAGTTGGAATGGTAAAGATCCACCAAAGTCATAGGTAATTCAAATCCTAAGAGAGAAGATCGAAGAAATTTTGAAGAAAGCGTCAATTCCTATAGTTTCCCAGAGGGGTATTGATCAAATGATAGACAACGATTTTTCTAAATACCAGAGTCTTATTCGATTCGCCAAATCCAAAAGAAATGATAATTACATGAAGAAGGTTCAGTTTTTCAAATCTGAAGCTGTAAATAAACTTATAGACATTTCGGAGCACAAATACAAGCCAATTCCTAAATGTACTTGTGAAAAATCAAGGAAGGTGCCTCCAAAAGAACAGAGATTTCTTCTTGACCAAAGGTCAGCAAGAAAGAGGGTTATTGGTATGCTCGATAAAGCCTAGACAAGTAAATTGAGACAAAGAGAAAAGACAGGAAAACAAAGAAGTCGATGTGGGCTGAAAAGCCAAGTTCAAATTCTGCAGTTAATCAGAGCAGTACAGTTGTTATGTATTTTGACAGTGGTGATGAAGAAAGAAGTAGTAGCTCTTCATCAGGGTGTGAAGATTTAATGTCCGTATCACAAGCATCTACTGCTAAAGAAGGGTCACAAAGACAAATGAGAACACATCTCCTAGGGTTTCGAGGATCTCAGATCAGTATGGGGTTTCTGATAGATGCGTGGCAGCAATAGTTTCTGCAACTCTACAAGATATTGGCATTATAATAGAAAACTATTCATCACATATAATTCACAGAAGCAAAGTACGCAGAGAACGAAAGAAAACTAGAGAATGTGCAAAAAAAAGATGATCTGAAAGCTTTAAAAGCGGGAATCGAAAGTATATATTTTGATGGAAGAAAATATAAAACACTACATCAAGAGAAAATTGGAGATAAATTGCATCGAATAACTATAAGTGAAGAACATGTATGTCTGGTTGAAGAGCCTAATTCACTGTATCAGGGACACATTACACCGTCTTCTGGATCTGGAAAGCATATTGCAGAAAGCACTTTAAAATACTGCACTGAAAACAACTTAAACCTTGACAAACTATGGCTGTAGGTTGTGACGGAACAGCTGTAAACACAGTAAGAAATAATAGTGCTATTAGATATTTTGAAACAAAGATTGGCAAAAGATTGAAAGTTTGAGTTTGAAATATTCGTGAAATTAGTTACACATGCAACATTGGAAGCTGTAGGAGTAGAAGCAAGGGACGGATATATACGAGCAAAAATCAAATCGCGAAACATAATGCCTAGTTTTGATACCAAAGGCCAATATAAATTAGAGTCAATACTCAGATAGTTTTAGAGTCCATCGTATATATCCATTTTATTATATTCCTATATATTTAGAAAATTGTCTTTCCTATACATTCAGAGAACTATCTTTCATGTATATTCAAAACATAAATTGAACTGTATAAATAATTATTTTACTTTTTCTTTAAAATTTACATTTTAGTGTGATGATCATTTTTTGTGACCTTCAAGGTCTCAAAACATGACGACACTTAGATTGATCACATGTAATACTTTAATCAGTCATATTTTATGGATTATTTTACTAAAATCAGAGAAATTCTGCAAAAAAAAAATAATTTGAATACTTTACACTACATAGTGCATATCTTGGATTTTCACATATAAAGGGCATAATTTTTAAGAGTTGGTAGAGCCCTAAAGATGAATTCCAAATTAAATGAAAATTTAACCTAATATTCAGTGTGCCAAAAGGCAAATTTTGAGACCTATCCAAAAAAAAAATTTCCAAAAAAAATTTTTTAAGGTCATTTTCACTCCACCCTAACCTCCATAGGAGAAAGCAGTAAAACAATACAATTATTTTCTCAATGAAAGTTTCCTTAAAAACACGTTTAAAGACAATGTTTTCGTATGTAAAAATCCTCTGATTATCTGATGTAAAATATTTAATAGACTAATAATATTCCAGTACTGTTATGTTATCTATATATTTAAAACGCTAAGCGATTTCTTTCGACAATCCGTCAGAACAAACTACTGCATCAAATTACACCATTCTTTTTTTAAATGAAATATATTTGGACACAGATTTGTTATCGTGCATTCGTTTGTTCGAAAATTTAATTAATTAGCTGTAATTTTCAATTAAAAATTTACTTCTGCTTATGACGTCATAAAGACGGCAACTCCCACTTTTGAGGGCATAGAATTTATTCTCTGAACTCTGTGGTTCGCCAATCTTTTGACATTATCTAATATCAACTAGGTAATGGTTTAACATTGTAGTATAAAATCTTAAAAAAAAAACTTAATTAGCTAGAATATAATCATAATAAAATATCTAAACGTAAACATATCAATATGAATAACAAATCTTACGTAAAATGTTGCAATTTAAATGATTCCAATTGAAACAAGATTTGGAGAGTTATCCTTGACGCCCAGCTAACATAAAAGTACCTATTTTATTTTATTTATTTACACACATATTCAAATTTATTATAAAACACCAGGTTGCCATACAGAGCAAAAATCGTCATTTAGGCGCCAAAAATTAACCCAGGTGCGTCTGCGATATATGTACTAATTTAATCTAAATTATTTTGGTTTGACCGCATATTGCAAAATTAATTAAATCCATAATTATTGTTTCTTTCGCAAATTAAAAATAAGAAAATTGGTACTTCTCTATTATCCCGTCGACCAATTTTCATAACAAAAAGCTATCGCCAAACTGTAACGCCAAATAAACGGGAGAACGTTGCCATTGAAATATCAAAATAAATAAATAAATAAAATACATGAATTAAGGACACAATTGTTATTTTAATTAATGAAATAACTAATAATTCAGTAAAACATAAGGAAAATAGACGCAAATCTCGAATTAAAAACCACTTGATGACGTAACAAACACGTATATTGCTTCTGACATCAAGTAAATCGGACTGCATTTTTGGCGTTTAATTTTACAGTTTGGCGATAGTTTTTTGTTATGAAAAGTGGTCGACCGGATAATAGAAAGTACTAGAAAATTTAATGTTTAACGAAATTCAATTATTTGATCGATCGCAAATTTTGGTTCTTTTCTGTTATACCGACACCATGCCATACATGTAAATATATGCTTGGCGACAATGGTGTCCGTATAATGGAAAAGTACTCAATTTTTTTCTTAGTTCGGGCTATACCAAAAACAAACATTTTACAGGTAACAAAAAAATCGCCGAAAAGGGCTGCTTCATCAGATGTTATGACAGCAAAGTTGGATAAAATCTAATAACCTGAATTTTACAACGTTTATGCGAAACACCACAGAAAACACACGCTATTTTTATATAAGTAGGGTATATTTAAACGAATAAGAGAACTAACAACCTTCAGTAATATAATGCATGAAAAAGTAAACAAATAAGTGATTCAAATCATAAAAATATGTATTTCTTAATATAACTATAAAATACAGAAAAATATTCTGGTACAATCAAAAATATTCATTATCCCGTCGAAATTCCGTGCATTATCCCGTCGTCCCATTAAGAAAAAAAACTATATGTAAATTAGGTACTTTTCGGTTAGCCGGCGCCAGTAATATATATATATATATATATATATATATATATATATATATATATATATATATATATATATAATAATAAACTCCAATGGAAAATTACTTGCAGAATCATTATCACAAAAGCCAACCAAAATCTATAAACCACATAAATTCAATACTAGAAAAACAAAACTATATACATTATATATATTTGTATATATATATATATACTTCATTGGCGCCCTGCTAACCGAAAAGTACCTCAAATAATTCGCCAAACTGTAGCGCCCAATAAACAAACGGAAGAATGTTGCCATTAAATCTCAAAAAAAGAAAAATAATAATAATAATAAAAATAATTAAGAAAAGCCCCATTTACTAAAGTATCATTTATCAGTAACTTTTAACAATAAAATTTACAATATATTAATGAAAACAGAGTCAAAAATAATCTTGGATATTTATTTATTTACATTATTTCTCTTAATTATGGAAAAGGAATAATCATCCTGACTATGTAAAGGAATGAAGAAACCATACAAATAAATTACACTTGAAAACATTAAAAATCTCCTTTATCTGTAGATTTATTTATTATTGTAAAAAAAATTCTTCATCTTTACATAAAAATTGATTAGCTTAAAACAATGTATGCGTTTCAGAAGATATGGATTTGAAACGAACAATGATTAAAGAAGACATTTTAAAAATTTTGATCAAAACATTTTAAAACTTTTTTTAACGTCGAATTTCGACGGTGCGTTTGATGAGATGCAATGCACATGCGCATTGGAGCTCATTCGATTGCATTATCACAGAGGGGGGGATGTGTGCCTTATTTAATATGTTCTTTTATTGACTGAATATGAGATGAACGTAGGGATATGCTATTTGTATGATACTTCATAGGTTCAGGAAATTTTCTTTCTTGCCGTGAGGAATAGAGCGGTAATGTCAAACTGATTTCCATTTTGTTTACGGATTGTTTGTTTGGAGTTTGCATCGGAAATAATAACGTAATTCACTGGGGGTATTTTTTTTTAAATAAAATATTTGAAAGATTGGTTCATAAGCACCCCTACTTATGTAATAAAGAAGCTTATTTTACTAATATTGTTATTGTAATTTTTTCCGTCAAGTTTTGACGGGTACCATCTAGTTATTATTATTCTCGTAATCAAGTGGAACGTGATCAACATAAAACTGAACAAGTTTGTCTCTCATGCCATCGACGTTGGCTTTCAATACAAATTCGCTTTTTTCTCCAAGGATTCTAATAAACTGGAAAATAGAAAGGATTGACTCTTTCTCTAAATAATTTTTTCCCGATGAACCGAGTAACAAAATTAGATTACCCGTAGATGAAAAAACGGTAAATTTGTTTTTGTTCCACTCTTAAATAATTTCTGTATCAAATTGTTTGTTGCTTTTATTAAAAAAGTATCCAGTAACCTTCATTTTATAGTGGTACGATTAAAATGTGTTATAAACAATTTATACGATTTAATATAGATTTCCAAATTTTTAGGGTAGTGTGGAATTCTAAAAATATTAAAAATATTTTCATTCAAAATTTATCAATAAATGTTGCTATGTATATTCAATATTTTCCTCTCTATACATGAAATTTAATGTCGATTTTACTTAAAACAGTCAGAATTTAATGTCGATTTTTCTTAAAATAGTCAGAATATGTGCTAAGAAAACGCATGGAGCTAAATTGATCACACTAATGCAATTTCCATTGTCGTTATTAGAGGGATCGTGATCATCATAAAACTCTCTTTTATAAAATCAATCAACACTGGCTTTTGATAAAAACTGTTTTCTCTCTCCAAAGGATTTAATGAACTAAAAATAAAAAAATTGTTATTCTTTCTTCAAATGATTTTTTTAGAAAATCTAGTAACAAAATTATCTTCAAGAGAAAAAAAAAACATTTCATTTTTGTTACCCTTTTAGATAACTTCTGTATCAACTTGTTTCTTGATTTTATTGAAAAAGTATTCAGTGATATTTATTTAATAAAGGTGTAGTTAAAATATGTGATAGACACGTTTATACGATTCGATGTAGCTTTACAAATATTTAGAGTATAACTAAAGCTTAATTCTAAAAATTAAGAAAATATTATCATTTAAATATTATCTATAAATTTTACTATAAATATACTATACTTTTTTCAGTTGAAATAAAAATTAATGTCAATTTTTTTGTATAAAAATAGAGTGTATAGAAAACGTAACGTAATTTTATTAATATTGAAATATGTTATAGAGTTATATTTGAATCTTCCAATATAATGTAGAAAAACGCGGCATTATTCCTTTTATGAAGGTTTTCTTACTGAAATTGTCGCAACCTTTAACATGACAGTAAATAATTTTTATTGCAACTCCATATCAGAAAGAAGTTAAACAATACAATTATTTTCTGAATGAAAATTTCCTTAAAAACACGCGTTTTAATGACAATCTTTTCGTATATAAAAAGCCTCTGAGTATCTGACGTAGAAAATTTAATAGACTAATAATATTCCAGTATTTTTTTTATTATTATTTATTTCGTAGTCAAGTGGAACGTGATCCACATAAAACTGAACAAGTTTGTCTCTCATGAAATCTATCGACGTTGGCTTTCAATACAAATTCGCCTTCTTCTCCAAGGATTCTAATGAACCGGAAAATAGAAAGGATTGTTATTATTTCTCTAAATCATTATTTCCCGGTGAATTGAGTAACAAAATGGGATTACGCGCAGAAAAAAAAACGGTAAATTTGTTTCTGCTCCGCTTTTAAATAATTTCGGTATCAAATTGTTTGTTGCTTTTATTGAAAATGTATCTAGTAATCTTCATTTAATAGTAGTTATGTTAAAATGTGTGATGAACCGTTTATACGATTTAATAAAGCTTTAGAAATAATTAAAATATAACTAATGAGGTATTCTAAATGTATTAAAAATATTTTCATTCAAAATTTATTTATAAATTTTGCTATATATCTCCAATACGTTTTTCCTATAAATGAAATTTAATGTCGATTTTTCTTATATAAAAAAGTCAGAATATGTGCTAAAAAACACATGGAGCTAAATTGATCTAAGTAGCAGTATCGTTATTAAATGTATCGTGTTCAACATAAAACTCCCTCTTATAAAATCCATCAACATTGGCTTTTAATAAAAACGCCTTTTTTTCACCATAACGTCTAATGAACTAAAAATTTAAAAATTGTTCTTCTTTCTTCAAATGATTTTTTTTAAATGTAGTAAAAAAATTATCCGTAAGAGAAAAAAACGGTAATATCGTTTTTGTTACCCCTTTAAATAACTTCTGTGTCAAATTGTTTCTTGCTTTTATTGAAAATGAATGTTTCTAGTGATATTCATTTAATAAGGGTGTAGTTAAATGTGTGATAGACACATTTATACGTTTCGATATAGCTTTACAAATATTTAGAGTATAACTAAAGCTTAATTCTAATAATTAATCAAGTGTTACTCTGTTTTTCAAATTATGTATAAATTCTTATATTTTTTCCACTACCAATAAAATTTAATGTCAATATTTATTCTTTATAAAAAGTCAGAGTATCTGTGTAAAAAACGTAACCTAATTTGATCCAACTGTTATTTTCAATCTCGTTATCGAGTGCATCGGGATCAATATAATTTTCTCCAGAGCTGCCAACCTCTCATTAATATTCCGTAATATGTGGGTTAATTTGACTCAGGTTTAACACGTTTTGCACTAGAAAAATTTTTGGATGAATCTTTATTTAATTTCAGGTTTCCTCGTGGAATTTATTTAATTCCATTTCTTAAAAAAATTTCTGGTGCGAAACGTGTTAAACCTGGGTCAAATTAACCCACATGTTACGGAATATTAATGAGAGGTTGGTAGCTCTGGTTTTCTCTCTCTCAAAATCCATCAACATAGGCTTTCAATACAAATACTCTTTTTCTCTCTAAAATTTCTACTGACATAGAAAGTAAAAGAATTGTTTTACTTTCTTCAAATAATTTTTTTAGGGAATCTAGTAACAAAATTATGCGTAGGCGAAAAAATGGTAATTTTGTTTCTGTTACCATTTCTATCTTCGGTATCAAATTGTGTGTTGTAATTTTGTTTTTGCCCCATGGAAATTAATTTATATTCACTTATTATTTATCTTTTGCATAATTTAAAAAAAATTATTTCCTACGAAAAATTAATAAAGTGTATTAATATAACTTCAAACAATTTATGCATTATAAATTACTTATGCCATCGGAATTGGCAGAAAATTATTATAGTAGAGTGAGGTGGTTGTTCACTGCGAAATGTTATTAAAGGGTAAAGTAACATTGTGGATAAAATTTGAATACAGATTTGAGATAGATATTGCTATACTGAAAAAATTAAAGGTTATTTTTGTATACTAGTGCGTTCTTTGGATTGTTTTCGTATATGAAGTCGTCTATGAATAACTCAGTTATGAATATCATAAACGTTTAAGATAAAGAATTTGCTCTGTTAAGAATTTGCTCTGTTTAATTCTGTTGGAATTAAAAAATATATATATTTTATTTTATCTTCAGAATTTCTAATATAATATTTATAGCTTTTCAAGCCGGTATTTGTAAAAAAAAAAAAAAAAAAAAAAAAAAAAAAAAAAAAAAAAATTTTCGACATTATTTATATTTAAAAATCGCTTTTAATAAACGTGACATAAAATAAAATCAAACAAACGGAATTTTTTCAGTGTATTGTACATTTGCAAAACTATTTTGAAGCCTGAAAAATAATAGATACATATTGAGCGGTGGAGGGGGAAAAGAAGTTGAAAAGGTTTCTATTTTTTTCTAAGAAAATTGGCCAGCGGCGCATTATTTATAATATGTACTCGTCTGATCGTGTGCATTCGAGATAATAGAAAAGTGGTTTCATTCGAAGGGTTTATTTATTCAAAGTCAAAGTGTTGCAAGCATAATATAGCTTCACGTTTTCTTTTATTTACTTACACCAGAGCTGCCAAGTCTCCGGCTTTTGGATACCAGTGTTTTAATACAGAAAATTTTGTCTTATTTAATCAGAGCATTCTGATATTTAAAATTACAACATTTTTTCTAACAAAATACTGGTATGAAAAAACCGGAGACTTGGCAACTCTGACTCACATATTTTTAAGAATGCTAGAAGGAAATTCCATGGTAAGCTGTGTAGTTAAATTAAAAAATCAGCTATAGGAAATGTCTTGCGTGAAGAAAATTAACGAAGATTCCTTATAATATGACATCATTAACCATTTGAGAGAAATAGATAAAGTAACACACAATGGATTTTTATATGGATATGTATTAAGGATTTGGCAAAGTATAAGTAAGTATAAAGTATGATAACATTAATTTGAATTTGTCTGTATTTAAGAGTTACAAATTATATTGCGTAAAATCAACAGGGTGGCTAGTTGTCAGGGAAAAATAAAGTCAAGAAAAGTGATAAACACCAATATATACTCATGGAAAAATTCATGTTGATTATTTGATCAAATAATAAACATGAATTTTTCCGTAAGAATATACTGGTGTTTCTCACTTTTTTTTACTTTAATTTTCCCTGACAACTAGCCACCCTGATCAATCATTTGTAATAGTAGTTTAAATTAATAATATATAACAATAAAAAAATTTTATGCGTTTTCAGAACTTAATAGATTTTTAAACACAAATCCTATTTACAATTTAGCGAAATTCCGTAGATTTGTTTATAGGTATTTTTTATTCATAATGTATTTCATTTTTTAAAGATTTTATTAAAATTATTAATAATAATATATCAAAGGTGATGCATAAACTATGAGTTTATTATTAAACACTGAAAATTTTTGATATAGAACTTTGCAATAGTACAAAAACAGCAAGATAGTCGTTACGTAAAAAATTAGTTGGAAATTTAAAAAATATTAAATAGAGGAATTTATTGTCTGAGGGATTAATATAAAATAACATTAATTATATTACAGTAATAGGGTAAACCTGCCAATAATGAGTACTTTTAAGAAATTTCTTTAAAAAAATGTTTTTAATTACTAGTTATAGTTATTATATTCTAGTTTATTTTTATTCAATATTAATCTATCAATAATATTAAACCAATCCCATTGTTACATTTCCTTTTCTGGATTTAAATTTAATTGTAATAATAGAAATAAATCAAAACACTTATAAAATTCCAGCAATGGACAACCACCATTCTATACTAGACACCCACTGCGCCAGTAATAGACTTCCTATAAAAAGTAATAGATAATTGTTTTATGATTGTGTTTAGAGTCTGAACTTAATGAAAGCATACGAATTAAACACAACAGCAGTTTTGAAATATATTTACCAATTAGGATATCAATAATTAAAAAAAATATTTATATTAAAAATTAATTGTTCTAACAAATTATTGTTATTATCACAAGATGAATACTTTATTTATTTCGATAGAATTTTTAAAATACGTAATTTAAGAGAATTACAAATGTTAAATTATTGAGACAATCAGTTTATATAGGGATCAATTTTTAAAAATGAGAACTTACATATCTTAATAGCTAAATTTCCTGAAATTATTTGATGTATTACTTGTAGTAATTACTAATACAAAGTTATTAATTAATAATGTGATTTGTTATCTTGATCGAAAAACAATTGCTGGTTGAATGTTTAAAATTCATATATAAAATGATTTCGAAATAAAACTGCGGAACTGACGTTTGAGAGACCCCTAATCTTCAGATTTACTAGCTTCATTGATACTATAAATATAATTACTACATAAAGCATTTTTGATATATACGTAGTTACATCAATACAAAAATCAAACATTGAAGAAAGAAAGAAATAGATTTTTAAAAACCCGTGTGACTTGACATTTTTTTCCATTAGGAGGGCTTTGAGACCCATTAGCTCCTTCTTTTCCTATGCTCTTGAACATCATTCCTGCTTCTTGGTTGTCTTGTCAGATTGACAAATATGTAAAACACAGTTAGTAATCAAAATATTAAAAATAAATTGGTTTATCATTTTTTGAAATATCAACCACATTAAATTAATTAAAAACATAAATTTATAAAAATTTCGTTCTTATTATATTCTGGTAAGCGCAATTAAAGTTTGATTACTTAGTTGTTTAGTTAAATCAAAAGGTTTTATGCACTATAAACATTACTAAAATTACAGTTGTAATAAGGGCCACATGGAGTTTCCATCACTGGAAATGATTAATTAAGCATTCCAGTAATGGGCACTGGCCCTAAAACTCGAAAAATAAATTAAGCCGTGTAATTAATCCTTCATATATAAAATTCAATTTTTTTTATTGCTATTAAAACAAAAACATGAAATGTTTGAAAGAAAATAAAGAAAATATAACCTTAAGCAAAACGAGCTTGCTCAGTAAACTTTTCAAGGAAAAACAATGCAACTGTGAAACTTTATTTTCCGATTCATGACTGGTTTGATTCAGATTCTAAACTAAACTATATTTAAAAACATGCAAGGAAGAGCAATGAAAATATAAATAAAGGCTAAATTTTAATTTTTATTCATTTATTTATTTATTTATTTATTTTAAATATATATAAATGAAAAACGTTCGGGTATGTCCATTGCTGGCATATTTGCGCTTATGTTGCACTTATATCTTTTTAGAGAACGTAAAAAAATGTTTTTAAGCCTTTTTCATAAAACAAAGTGTGCATTTTGTGACGATTCTGCATTCGGTCGGGTGAATATATCGGAACCTGACCTGAACTTATTAAATAGGATTGTTATTCGTGTTTGTATTTTGTATTCTTATTGCAGGTTAGATTCGGATTGGAAGAGTGCATCGAGTCGAGTAACCACCAGATTTTATCATAACTGACCCCGGTCTGGTTCGTATAAAACCTGGATATCACACCCAATGCAAGACTCTACTAATCCGAATCCTACCTACAACATCCAAAATAAACAAAACTCAGCCGACACAATAAAATAAGTCCGGATTTAACAATAACAAAAAAAAAGTACCTACTAAGTTCGGTATAGTTCCGGTAAAATGTAATACCCGTCCGGATCCAGAATCGTCACAAACGCTGCACTTTTCACAAATTGGTCATACTGTGAATTCTCAAAGAAGTCGCAAGGTAGCGTCACAAAAAGGCTTAAAAATGGCCGTAACGACTTTACGTGTAGGTCTCAGTGGCTTCACATCCACGTCACATTGACGGTCACAATGACACAACGTGACGTCACAATGTCATACTGGACAATAACCTGTTTATTGATTTGAGAATTTCACTTAGTTTTTTGCATACATAGGAGAAGTTTCCGTGATTTGCAAGAAAAATGACATACATAAAATATCCATTTAAACCTCTCTCTGATCAATACCTCATATGAGGCTACTAATATAAGTAACAAACATGTTTTTTTTTCAACGGTTCTTCCGACTAACATTTATTTTCAGTGACATCTCTTAAAATTTCAGATTTCAAATGTAGCTTGAAATTGGTATTAATTTTTTACAATAAATAACAAGACTGAAAATTTTATAGTCTGAAGTTTTGTTGAAAAAGCGAGTACAGAAATTATTTTTGTATATTTTGATAATATCTGAAATCGCAGACAACGGGCCCAAACCCGGTGGCATCGGAATTCGTCCAGTCTTTTAATCACTTCAAAATTTTCAGATGTGACATCACTTTTCGACAAGATACCATCCACTGAATGATTTCAATAAAATGTCGATTGCTGTACCAATGAAAAGACGCTCCTAACAGCATTCTGGTAGCGTTTATCACACGCTTGTCCCCCCGCCTCCTGAATAACAGGTCTACTCTCTAACACAAAAATGGCGGCTGTCTTAAGCGATATTTTTTTCAGCGTTTGTACGGTCTCTAGAATTTGAATACCATTAATTTCTAAAAGTCTTCTAGGCTTTATTTTTATGCCATGAGAGAAATCATAGAAAATTTTCAGAAAATACTGGTATCTAATTTCAGGGGACATGCAAACGCATAAAAAAATCCGACTAGGAAGCCGCCATTTTAATTCCAGCGCCTAGGTTTAGTATTCAGGTGGCGGTGGACAAGACTGGGATAAATGCTACCAGAGTGCTGTCGGGAGCATCTTTTCAATCACACAGCCATCAACATTTTATTGAAATCCTACGACCTAGTTGAAAATGGACTTTTAGGAGCGCGCTATGAAAAGATATTTTGATGGGTGAATTTCGCCTTCGATGTTTAGTAAAAATACTATCGACACGTACCTCATTATAATATTTTCAAAATCTTTTTTTAAAAAAACGTAAATGAATTGTCGATATTTTAACTGTCAAAAGCTCACAATTATATAATAAGTAGTTTTTGGAAAATGAAATTTGTTTCTTTTGGACCGAGTAAAGTTATGTTAATACTTTTGGTACAACTCTCAACATATAGGGTTACACTAATTTGCCATAATTTGTAACAGAAAGTAACCCAGTGAATCGGATATATGTGGCATATATATATTACGTTCTAAATAATATATATATATATATATATGCAATGCATCAGTGTTGCCAGTAGGCTACATTTTTTTTAAAATTCAGATTGTTTGATTCCCACCACATTTTTAAAATAATATAATTGGCCTAATTCTCGAATAATTTAATCTGTCGTTAAATTGGCCAATATTATTTATAATACAAAACAATGGTGGCAATCAAGCAATCTGAATTTTTAAAAAAGTAGCCTACTGTCTACACTGCAGTGCCTTCTACGGTGGTCGAAATGTCTGTTACCGATGAAAGACTCTCTCGAATGCATTATGTTAGCATTTACACCACGGTAGCCAGAACATGACGCCACTGGAACAATTGGGAGAGTTTCGAAAAATGAGAAAAGTATCAAGTAATTACTACGCACACACATCTGGCTACTATGTTTTTTTAATTATTACTCGCAATAATTAAAAATAATAATCTTTGGCATAAACTTCTAGGAGAATTCTAGGTAGAAAAATTTACCGTGATAAAAAATGTTCTTAAATAATAATAACAGTAAAATCTAAAATTACTCGACAGTTATATGATCTAGCTATTTGTAGTGTCTAACCTGTATATTTGCGAGTCTGAGTAATATTTGCGAGAAGAACGCGGATCCGGTGTAGAACGATTGCCTAGTCGGAAATATCCGGGCGCGTTCATGATAGACCCCCAGACACTAAAAATCACTCAGCTAAATGTAATCTAAAATTACTCGACAGTTATTTCTTCTAGCTGTTTTGTAGTGTCTAAACTGTATGTTTGCGAGTCTGTGTAATATTTGCGAGAAAAACTCTCGATCCGCTGTACGACGATTGCCTAGTCGAAAATATCCGGGAGCGTTCATGATAGACACCCAGACACTAAAAAGCACTCTGCTAAATGTAATCTAAAATTACTCGACAGTTATTTCTTCTGGCTGCTTTAAAATGTTTTTTTTTTTTTTTTTTTTTTTTTTTTTTTTTTTTTTTTTTGCGAGTTTGTGTAATATTTGTGATAAAAACTCGGATTCGGTGTAGGACAATTGCCTAGTTGGAAATATCCCGGCACGTTCATGATAAACCCCCAGACCCTGAGAAACACACAGGTAAGTTTTTGCATTTTTCAAACCATAAGTAGTCGTAGCAATCCTTTTAATCATTGCTGATTGAGAATGTGACTTGTATTTTTAGTAATAACTTGCGTAAATATACGAAATTTTTTTCTTGGTTTTCTTTTTAAATGCGCAGAAAATGTTACATTTATCATAAAAATAGAGTTATTTTAAGATTTAAGAAGTATGCCAACTTAAACTGTAAACATATATATATATTTTAAGAATTAGTTGTGCATGCTTTTCGAAGGCCTCACTGAGAATGGAAGCACCACCCCCTGAATACTAGGCCTGCGCGCTGACAAAAATGGCAGCTGTTGCAGGCTGATTTTTTTTTCAACGTTTGTACGGTCCCTCGAACTTCAAGACTAATAATTTCTAAAAGTTTTCTTCGACTAGTTTTTCTGAGATAAAATAAGTCAAAGAAAACTTTTAGATATTATTGGTGCTGAAGTTCAAGTCACCGTACAAACGCTGAAAAAAAAAATCAGCCGCCATTTTTGTCAGCGCACAGGCCTAGTATTCAGGAGGTGGTGATTGAAGCTTTGGTACGATCAGCAGCTGCACGTGACTGGCTTTTGTGGGGGCACTAAATTCGTGGCTGCCAAATTTATTCTCCGTGAACCACTATTTTTTTAAACAAACCAAAGATTTCTGTTAAAAAATAACGGTAGGTAAAGAAAAAAAAAATTGGAAGCGATGTATTTAGTGCCCCAAATAAACGTAGGCATGAGCCGCCACTGGGTACCATTTTGCGAAATTAATCAAAAGGTGAATACAAACCTCGATAACACATTTGGTAGCATACTTTAACCCTTAATTGCATAGTGATGTAAATTTCCATCACTTTTTATTTAACTTTTAATAAAAAAATCAACTTCTTCGCCACCACTATATTTATATAGAAATATTAATCCAATAAATTTCTCATGAATTATGTTGCTGAACAAAGTTAAAAATCTATCTTAAAATTTCTGGTGTCTAATATTTAATATATGTGTGTACAGGGTGTCCAGCGAATAAGACCCTGATTTCAAAATTAAATATCTCAAAAACAAAGATCAATAGAATTATGAGATAAACGGTTTCTTTATTAGCTAAGCTGTAAAAATGTTATGCAGAAGTTTCGAAAATTTAGTTTTAAAACCGTTAACAGATGGCACTGGTATCGCAATGCCTATAAATTGTGTTTCGAAGTCCAGAGCGATCAGTTCAGCCGTTGAATCGTGAAAGGAGGTTAGCGTAGAGGTTAAAATCATGGATTCCATTGAACAACGTGTTTTTTCTTCTAAAGGAATATTACGTATTAGAACGCAGTCCTATGGCAACAAGGCGCAGCTTTCACAAAAGATTTAATGTTCCGAAAGGACCCAGTACGAAAGTCATTCGCAAGCTCTTTGCCAAATTCGAACGAACCGGCAGCGTGGATGATAATCGAGTGGGAAACGTTGGACACAGGCAAACTGTAGTCACTTCTGGAAATGTCGCCAAAGTTTCTGGAATTGTTCAGGGAAATCCAAGGAATAGTGTGCGAAGAATTGCATCAGAGACTGGTTTAAAGCGTTCCACTACGCAAAAAATATTGAAAAACAGCCTACGAATGTTTCCATACAAAATCCAAAGTCATCAGACTATACACAGAAGAGCTTTAGAACAAAGGGTTGACTTTGCGAACCAGATTCTGACAATTATTGATAATGAAGGGTTTGAAGTTGGCCGCATCTGGTTCACAGATGAAGCACATTTCCACTTGAATGGATTCGTAAATAAACAAAACTGGAGATTTTGGGGTTTCAAAAATCCTCATTTGTGTGAAGAGACACCAATGAATTCGCCTAAAGTTACTGCTTGGGTTGCGGTATGCACCAGAGGCATTATCGGCCTTCTTTTTCATGCGACAAACGATCACTAGTGAACGTTACCTTACAATTTTGGAACAATTTGTCAGCACACAACTAGCGTTGGAGGGTCGACCAGGTATCGATTGGTTCATGCAAGATGGGGCTAGACCACATCGTACAGAAAAGATGTTTTGCCTGCTTGATGAGTACTTCGGGAATAAAGTAATTGCGTTGGATTATCCCAAATTTCTTGGCACAGGAATGGATTGGCCTCCATACTGTCCCGATCTGACTCCCTGTGACTACTTTCTGCGGAGCGCATTGAAAGACACTGTCTACCGGAACCATCCCACTACGCTGGATGAGCTTGAATCGTCGATTTGTGTGGCATGCGATTCCATTGCCGTTGAGACATTGCAGGATGTGATGTCAAATTTCATTATTCGTTTACGCCACCTCATTGTTTCGAACAGTGAACATTTTAAAAAGATTGTGTTCTGATTGAAAAGAATGCTTGACTTGACTTTTTTTTTGTTTTGGATTGCTTGCAGAGAACGAGTTTTTCGGCGTACAGCGCCATCTATTAATGGTTTTTGTAACTAAATTTTTGGGACTATTGTATAACATTTTTACAGCTTAGCTAATAAACAAACCGTTTACCGTATAATTCTATTGATCTTTGTTTTTGAGATATTTAATTTTGAAATCATGGTCTTATTCGCTGGACACCCTGTACTTTCCCAACATATTTATCTTATTGCCCCTTTTTAATAATAATTGCAGAATGCCTTAATTATGTTAGAGCTTCTATAGTTACAGCTTTATTTCAAAACGCATTGAAAAGCTGGTCCTTATTTTCGTTTTCGAATAGGTGGGGTTATGTCACTAACTAATATTTATTAAAGCTTCCTTCTTTTTACTGAGTATTTGATATTAAGTATAATACTAATTTTTAAAAAGCATGTTTGCGTTATATAAGTGAGGGGAGGGGGATGTATTTTATTAAAAGGGGTACTCTGAAATGAATAGCCTAGGCAAGGGGTACGTGACGGAAAAAAGGTTGGGAAGCGCTGCTCTAATGGAACAAGTGGTTGTTGAGATGAGCATAAAGGTGATAGAAGAATGTATTTGATTCATAGTGGTTGCAACGCAGAACTACGCTGAAAAACGTTTATTTTATTTTATTTTATTTTTTACTGAGAATACCCTATATATTTTTAGTCATAGCTGAGTAATTGTAGGAATTTATTGCGCAGAAAATGTTACACTTTACATATTTTTGGAAATATATTTAAGAGTACTAAGCCGACTTAAACTGTTTGAAGAATATGTTCGACAATTAATAGCTGATGTAGAATTTTTTTAAAGCATTATTGTATTAGGGTTATTTTTTTACATTTTGGAAGGCCCTCATTGAGAATGGAGGCTTTGGCCCTATGCCACCAAATTAAACAAACAGTGATTATAATCATTGACAATACATCTGATAGCATACTTTATACTAGTAATATGCCATAATTCAAGTGAATCATTCGAACAATTCGATTATTACAAATTATTGGAATATTTCGATTATAAAAATATAACTCGGAACAATCACTACATGTATTGCCGGATGATACATGTTTTCCTTTTGTTTCTTTAAGTTAAAATAAAACATAAATTACACCAGAAAAACTATTTTGTTAAATGTTTGTTCTTTGCATTTAACTCTGCTGTAAGGTTCTCAGGGCTTTTTTAAACGGCTCCTTTTTGCCTCGCAAGTCAAATGACCTCTAGCCTGGAAGTTCAGTTGGCACGCGACTAGGTATTCCAAGCTGCTCACTACATTGTTCATGATTTTTTTTTACTTGTAAAATGTCTAGCTTTATTTTAACAGCATATCTAGCTTCTGCGCATGTCCGAGTTATTTGAGGGGGTTTTCACTCGTTTGGGTAAAATCATTCATTACTGATTCCTTTGCGCATGCCCGAGTTATTTCTGTGGTTTATTACTCGTTTGAGAAAAATCATTCATTAGTGCTTGTGTGGATGATTTCTTGATTGAATTATTTCAGTTGATTACAACTCGTTTGGATAAAATCATTCATTCCGCTTTTTATGAATGATTTTCTATTTTGCGGAGATTAATTTTGGTAAGACGGAATGATTTGTTTCTGGTATTAATGAATGAATTATGATTAAATAAATACAAGCATATTTTGAACAGTTAGTGAGTATTTTTCAAATGCCTCGTTTATTTTGGTTTGAGTTGTCTCAGGTTTGTAACTATTAATAAAAAATATGTTTAAAAAAATTGCACGATTCGCTTAATATAGAAAATTAATGCTAAAAGATTTGAAAACAACACTTTAACAATTTATTAATGCAATTTTTTTTTGGGGGGGGGGACATTTGTGTAGCTCTTCGGAAATTAAATAATTATCGAGTTTTTATTATAAATTTTTGTTCAGATTATGTAAATGTTTTAACAATATACAAAAAAGGAACTTTTGCTTTAAAAAACATCTAGCCGTGTATTGATTTTGTACATTTCCTCAATTTAGATATTTTTTGTTTTGTTTTTTCCTGTATGTAAGATCAGTTTTGGATTCATGATTGTTTTCGACTTCAATTCTTTGATCAATTTACTTTTTGTAGCCCTCTAATTCCCATGGTAGCATATATGCCATCATCACTTTTTCCATTTAAGTAGATTTTTTAATTCAGATATTCTATAATCATCCCAGAAATTTAAAATGGCAATATTTAGTACATTTATTAAAAAGCATTCCATCATTAAATAAAGCTAAATTTATTATTGAAATTTGCTGGTGTAAATTAAGATTTTCTGGATTATGGAATTTCTAGAACATATTCTACCATGTGAATTAGAGGGTTAAAGATGTCATGAATACAATTTGTTTAATGATCTTTGGATTTGATTACTCAACTGAGTGCTTTACTTTCCTATGCATTTTACGATGAATAGGATATACTATATATCTCAGTTTCTATTGTTTGGAAATGCACAAATGTTTATACTTTTAATTATAATTAAGCTTTTAAACTTTTACCATATAAATTGGAAAGAAATGCACTATATTTATATATTCATAACTGTCAACGTGTAACTGCGTTATTAAAATTAATATTTCACCATGACATAGAAGAAAAATTTAAGATGGCTACACCATACTTGTTTTAAGGTTGTGATCACTTCAATATTATTTTCTTCCCTCCCTACTTCTACAAAAGCAGAAAGTTGCCTCTATTTTTTTACGATAGCTTAAGGCACAGTTATTGCAGTTAAAAAAATAAGACGTTAATTAAAGTAGTCATTTTTTCTAATGGGTTATTAATTATTTTTTTTTACTTCTTAGAATCAACCACTTTACTTAATCTACAGTTAAATTAGCCAGCTATATATTCGAATCACCTGGTAGTGAATCATCATTTATCCTATTTTTCATGGTATTTTTTTACCATCCCCTTTTTTATGCACATGCAAATCGCACGTTGAATGGTGTATTTTTCTAAAGGTTTTTTATGAAACTTTTGAAATGGCATACACACATTACATTAAAGTACGTTGTTTGAATTAAAATTGCGGTTAATTAAAAATTAATGAGTAAACGTATCTCGAAGAAGGCAATGCGAAAATCTTGCACATAGGTTTACTGGTATTAGATAGAATTATTCTTTAAAATTTTTAGTTTTCTAGATTTTTTTTTTTTTTTGATGAATCCCTTTCGCATAGCTGCCAACTTTTAAGCTTTTTTGTTACCACTAAAATTTAATAGAAATTTTTTGCTTATGTAATAACACGATTTTGTCTATTTAATAAGATAAAATCTACTATTAAATTTTAGTGGTAGGGAAAAAGCGTAAAAGTTGGCAGCTATCACTTTGGCGCATGAATAAAATCTGCGTACAAGCCAGTTTTACTGCGCTTTTATGTATTTATTTATTTGTAGGTTGTGTGTTGTGCCTGTGCACTTTTTATGAAATATTTATACTTAGTTAAATAAATTCTGAAACTCATTTTTTTCTTACTTTGTTTTTTTTTTAGAATCTAATGATAACAAGGAACAAAAAATTATTTTACGTAATAAACAATTAATATACAATATTTATCAATATGAGAAAAATAATTGTATGCATTGACAGGGTTGCAAAAATCTAGGCACCAATAGGCTGATCCCCACCACTAAATTTTATTAGTATTTGTCAAATTTTATTAGTATACTTCATCTATATTTTATCACTATTATTATTAGGCGAAGAATACTAAAAATTTAGTGGTGGGAATCGGCTCATTGGCGCCTAGATTTTTGCACTCCTATGCATTGAGTTCTTTTGTGACAGGTAAAACTATAAAATTGAATTTCGGTTTGCGAGTTTCTATTTTACAAAATTCTATTTTTCTGGAAGCTTGGTTTGGGAGAAAAAGAACATTTGAAGATCACTTTAAATATCGATGAGAAGTTTATAATTAACCAATTTATTTGATAGAGTTATTTTTTTTTAGTTCTAATATTTTTCTACCAACCACGGAAACTTATTTCTTTTCTTTTTCTTCTTTCGTTTTTTTTTTTCTTTTTCTTAATATTCATCTATGACACAATCAGGTTTTCTACTTATGAATATTCATATATCCATTTATTTTAATTGCAAGGAAAGAAATCCCAAATTTGATGAAGCGATTTGGTTGAAATTCTTAGAAGGTGTTCTCAGAAATATGTTTGAAGCACTTTGAAATCTGTAAATAATAGGGTGAACGAGATTAATTTTCTTAAAATTGTACTCAATGGGAAATTTCAGATTTCTTTAATACTTTCATCGGAAACTTCGAATAATAAAATTTTAAAGCTAAGCTATCTTTTTTAATTAAAAAAGAGTAATTAATTATATCTCTTAAAAATTAGAGCCAGCAAATATCACGGCTTTAAAATGTAGTCGTTAAAGCTGAGTATTTTTTTTTCAGAAATACATTTTGCTGATTTTCTATTTAGCGAAATTTCTCTATTACAATTTTTTTTAAAGAACTTGGACATTTATTAAGTAGATTTACAGCATTTGTACTGTTTACATTTTTTTACACTGTGATCTTGTACGTTTTTCTGAAAAAAAAATGACATAAGTGATTTCCTGATTAACTTTATTGTTCGATGTTGTAAACCCTTTTCTAGTTTATTAAATTTTATATCAACATTCATATTACATTCTATATCAATTTATCTCAATTTGATCAAAATGTAAAATTTATTATGTATAATAATTTATAAACGTATATGAGGGTAAAAATGCTCAATGACAATATACTGTGTCTCAGTATTTCTATTACGTCATGAATAAATTCTACACACCTCAATAACCTAGTATAAATATTGATGATTGAAATTGCAGAATGTTAGGAAAAAATTACTTAAAAAAAATTCCGATCATAAGCGATGAAAAAGAAAAGGCAATATTTAGGCGTAGTTTCAGCTTAAAATTTGTATAAATGAGTGGCTCCACACAAAATGTCGCTTTTATTTTTTTTTTGTCTTTATGCATTCGAACAAATATATTTAAAAATATTTATATACATACCGATAATACAATTATGAGATATGTATCTCAAATTATGTTGGCTCATTAAATGTTTGACAGAAAAGAGATCTGAATATATGAATATGGTTTGATTTTTTAAAAATATTATCGAAAGCAAATTATTAAAATATTGCGATTATTTGTTTTATATAGCTGTTCAAAATATTGTGATTTCATAAAAGCGTTTTTGAAAAAATAAATAAATAAATAAATAAATAAATAAATAAATAAACATTCAAAAAATATTTTTTTCTTACGTAATATTAATATTTACAAGAAACGATTATTAGGAGGAAATTTATTTTTATCTAAGAAAGAACATCTGTAAAAAAAAAAAAAGAAAGAAAGAAAAAGAAAGAAAGAATTAAAAAGAAAGAAAGAAAAGAAAAAGGAAGGGAAAATGCAAAATTATTTCAGCGGCAAGTGAGCTGTGCTTATCACTTTAGATGGCTACATCCAACAAAATGCTATCAACCTAAACTTAATCTTATAATATGTATGCATGAGCTAAAAGAGAATTAGAAAAATTTTAGGAAAGTCTTCTAGTTTTCGAATAATTCCTTAGCTTTAAGGAAGTGTTCCCTAAATATATTCGAATCCCCGCAGGTTTACGTAATTTCTCTTAGATCTCAGAATGGCGAATGAGAATTAATCATAATGATAATTGCCATTTATATTTTGCAATACTTTTCAGATCATTCGATTATTTAAAATAATTCGATTATCAAAATTACTGGAAAGTAAATCATTCGATTATCATAATCGTCATTGATTATCACCTCGTTTTGCCCATCACTACTTCATACGTAAAGTACGTAGATTACGTAAATAATTTATACTCCAACTGCCAGTAGAAGCAGCAGTTCCCTTAAAAGTTCACAATAATATAGAGTGTGTTGGATGTTTATTCCAGACAAGCGGAAATATTAATAACAAACATTTTTAAAATTTACTGGTGTGGATTATTATTTGTTTAAATTTTAAAAGTCCTCATTTAGAACGGAGGCTTTGGTCCTATGCACCGAATGACCTTCTATGAATCAAACAGTGTTTATATTCGATATACTATATCACATTTTGTAGCATACCTTAACCCCTTCAGGGGCAAAGTACTCTTGGAGATAAAAATTTAAAATGATTGATTGACACCAGGATTCACGAACGAATTTATTTTAAAATAAGTAAAAGCTTTTCCTCATGTACCTTATAAAATTCTGGTATCAATGTGGCATTTTGGGATTAAAATTACGTGGTAAATATAATATACCGGTGCCCTTCAAAGGGTTAAAGACCAGTACTGTACATAAACGCAGATAATTTGCTTTATATTCCGTCTGCCAATAACAGCAGTAAATTCTTGAAACTATGAAACTTCAAAAAATCAACATGAAGTCAGACATAAGTGTAAAAATGAATAAAAAATGATTTAAAAATTACTGGTATGAAATATTATTTGTTTTATTTAAAAAGGTCTCTTTGAAAGAACCAGTAAGACTTCCTATTAATCAAACAGTGATTATATTAGTTATATAATATCACATTTAGTAGTATATTTCAAAGATAAATTTAAAGGGATAGTGTGCATATAACCAGGGGTCGCAGCGTCCTATATTTTTTTTAATAATTCCCGCCACTATTTTCAAAATATAATATTCACAATATCCTTCTATTGCACATTTGAAAGAAATCTACCATGAAATTTTTAGTTTGAAAATAGTGATATCAAATATATAAAAAAATATATAGGACGCTGCGACTCCTGTATAACGTTTATAAATGTACGGAATTTAAATCCAAACGAAATCTGTACATATTAGGCTTTAACCCTCTAATGGTATAGCTGCCAACTCTTACGCCATTTTGTCACCATTAAAATGTAATAGTAAAATTGTCCTGATATAATCGCAGATTTCGTCTATTAAATAAATTAAAATTTACTATTTAATTTTAGTGGTACGAGAAAAGCGTAAAAGTAGGCAGCTATGTGATGGAACAAATGGTCGCAATGTCTTGTAGAAAGGTGAAAGCCGGCGACTGCAGTGCGGATTTATATTGAAAAATGTATTTTTAAATTTTTAAAATCAGTGTTTCCAAATAGTCAATTTGTCTACGATGTTTTACGCTCATACTGTTTTCTTTTTTTTAAAATCAACAATTATAAAGAGGAAAAAAGTCGACGAATTTTTGGGATTTTTTCTTTAATAATAATCTGGCTATTGTATTAGGTTATTGATTTGGTACACTCTTGAAAATCACGCCAATCAAAAAGTCGCCAAAATCGGTGCATGAATGTAACATAACTGTTCCGGAATTTTTACAGGATTTATGAAAAATATTCTTTTTCCATAAGGCTTTTAAATAAGCTGAAATTTTCTATTTTATCATTCGTAATTTGTAGTAATATTTTACTATTAAATGCGTTGGTTTATATTCAGAAAAAAAACGCAAACGGGGGGGCAGTGTGAGAATTGTTCTGTGGAAATATGCGTTAAAAAGAGAATTTAATGACCATGGAAAATTTCTCTTTCGTTTATAAATAGGCGTGTCCAAGTGCTTCAGTACCGCCTTAATCTAGCCAGCTTAGCCTGCCATATAAATCTGAGTTGTGTGGCTGCAAACTTGGGCAAAATCGTAGAACATGCGAGACACCCGATTTGGCAAATTTTTTACCTGCGCCAACCGAAAAATTGGCAACCTCCAACTTGGACACAATCATAAAGCATGCTTCTTACAGCAAGCTTTTTTACAAAGTAAACGTGACTATTTACAAAGTATTAGCAAATTTTTCTTCACGATTTTTCGATTTTTACAAACTTTTAGCAATAGTTTCCTCCGTATTTTTCTATTTTTACAAACTTTTAGCAAGATTTCCTCCAGATATTTCAACTTTTACCAATTTTTAGCTATTTTTTTCCTCCTTGCTTAAACTTTGTAAATTGTCACAAAACGGAATAAAATCAATGTTTACTTGGTGAAAGAAATTCTCATAGAAACTGTGTAAGTAGTGAGTTCTCTGCCACAAAGCACCCAGGTTATGATTGGAGAGAATCTCAAGATTCCTGATTTTTTGAATGCACGAAATTCATAAAAGCAGTGGTTAGTAACTTATATATGTTCGCTTCGCGTATATTAGCTGAAAAAAAAAACTGGTTTCATGAAACTCTCTGTGCACTCAATCTCTAGAATGTATGAATTTCATCGGTTTACAGCAATCTCTAGACTTCATAAAATACATCTTATCAAATAAAATCAACAAACATTCACTTAGCTTTATTTCTCATGCTTCTTCTTCTTCTTCTTCTTCTTTTTTTTTTTTTTTTTTAACAGGAATTATTCTTCTACGACGTACGACAATACGTCAAACACAAAACCCATTCCACAAACTTATTTCAATAAATCCGACTATACGACACACAATAAACCAACCAATCCAATCTAATTCCTGAACTCAATTTCCAGAATAAATCCCAGTAGGTGTGGAAGAAATGTTATAAATAAACCGGTAGCAAGAAAAACTCATTTATCGCTTCGCAAAATTCAATGCGACCAAGCCTCTCGCTTATTCTAGGATTTAACCCAAACTTGTTATCAACCGTAGTACATACCTTAGTAATATAGAACACAATGAATAAATAAATATAACTAAAGGGAGTAAAACTATATTTTCAATTAGATGATGCCATTTTTAAAAAAAACTTCAAATGGATGGTATATTATAGGTTCGTTTATGTATGTGCTTAGCCATATAAATTAGTTCATAAACACCTTTTCGTATTGCAACACATGTCGAAATTAAAAAAACGACTACATTCACCATGTACACAGGTTTAATTTCCTAACATTGTTGCGTAATTCGAGTTGATAAGAATACTATTTGAAGAAAAACAGTCCTTTGGAACGTCACACTATATTTATTTTTCTAATATTCCAGACGAACCAGGAATTCGACAAAGACTAATAAACGGTAACATTGAATGTGGTAAACGTCAGCAACCATCAGATATCGTAGAACCCTAGAAGTGATTGGAATTATCTTCTTAAGCGGACCTCAAAAGTCGCAAATTGCTGTTATGGCAGACAAACAAACAGAATAAAGTATTTCACAACAGACTTTAAGTCTCTATCGAGTGTAAATTACTATCTCTACAATGAGCTGATTTATATCACCACTACAAAGATATTATATATTAATCTAAGCAGATGAACGGAATATGTTAGCAAGTTGAAAATAGCACTCTATGTGATTGACTGTCTTTTTGCATGCTGGAAAAGGAAAAGTTTAATATATATTTTCTTTTATAATTATTTTGGCTTATTAAATCACCGAAATCTCCCATTAAATTCTAGAGAAATTAAAAATGGGAATAATAGTTACCCTTTCTCCAAGTCCCTTTTCCCCGTAATATAAAAAGTAACAAAACTGGATTTGACCCAGAAACAAAATAGTGAATTAGTTTCCTTTACTCTTCTAAATAGCTTTAGTATCAAACTTGTTTGTTGGTTTTATTCTAAAAGAACCCAATAATCTTTATTTAAAACTAAATATACGGACATTTTATTTAAGTTTTATACAAATATTTCACATCAGAATTTTTATTTAAATCTATCTTGCAGTTTTCCTATTTAACTTATTTCTGAACAGTGCTGAGCAGTACAACACGATTAAGCAGCTTCCTAGCTGCGTCCAACTTCACACCCAGTCTATGCATTAATTGTCTTGCTATTAACTGAGCCATTGGGCAACAGTATAGCTCTAGTTATAAGACTGCATGTAGAAACAGGGCTTGATTACTAACGGGGAAATTTTCCACCAGTAAACAGGAATAGAAATTGTTGCCTTTTTCACGACAGTAACTTTGCAAGAATACGGCGTTTGAGAAAGACGAAAATTTTTATCGAAATTTACTGGTTGAAGTTTGCTCTGGTGGTAATAAGACCCTGTAGTAAAAATTAAAATAAATAATATTTGAGGATATTAAAATAGCTTAGATAGAAAGTAGTAAACAATTAAAATAATAATAATAATTAAGTTTAATGAAAAATAAAGATTCTGCTTTGATATCTATACTAATAAAAGAAAGTTTTGCTCTGTGTGTGTGTTTCTGACTGTCTGTTGGCGATGGTTAGGAAAATGTAGCTCACCTAGAAGTCTGACAATATAGGTGAGCATTGTCGAAGGCCTCTCCTCATGCACCTAATTTTCAAAATTTTAATATTTTAATAATTAACCAAGATATTAATTAAAAACTTATAAATAACTCGTATCTTTCTTTCCGAGCCAGCTTTCAGCACCAGCGCATCCCCAGAACCCGATTTACGGCAGTGAACGCGAATGAAGAATGTTTATTTCGCAATTATGTTTTAACTTCTATCGACTAAACCATTTGGTTTATTTAAAACCGAAAAACATTTTCTCAAAGATTGCACTCTTACGTCTCAAGTACGCAATCAATTTGGGGAAAAAATTGATGTTAACCCTTTAATAACCATTTTTGAAAAAGGGTCGTTTTCCTGGGTGAATGTTTCCTCTTTACGGCAATGCCTATCAAGAGCTCAATTTTAGAGATACAGACAAACCAAACATGTGCTCTTAAAGACAAAACCTTCTTTTAATACAGAGCATAATTAGTTTTAAAAAATACGAATTTTAACATTTTCAAAAATACTGACGAACACAGGTCATTTCACGCCTCACGAGAGAGAATAAATAATTCCGCTAAAAGTAACTAAACGTTCGTATTTGACGCAATCTTTTTAGAGCATCTCGGTAGACCAGATTTACATCACCTACAACAATTTTCAAACGTTCAGATGAGAATAAATATTTTTTAAATATATAATCTAGGAAATTTTTAACGAAAACTCATAATAACGGGGTGTTTCTGCGTGGTCACAGTCGTCTTCGGGTAACATTTTCCCTATTTAATATGCTTATAGTTTCATATAATTTTATAGACGACTTGGAAACAGATATTTATAAACGACTAAATTTTCAGAGAGGGCGATTAAAACTTTTTTTAATGTTAACAAACCCAACGCGAAAACGAAAAAAAAGCGAGAAGAAAACATATTTATTTTACCACTAGATAACAATATTTCTGACATAATTTTTGCACCATCTGTAAAACCGTTATATTTCAAAGAGTTTAGAGAACTAAAGTTATTATTATTTTTTTGATTATGAAACGACTTTACGTAAAAAAATTATGAAAATATTTTCTTATGAGGAATTTTATCACTAATTATCAGTATTTTTTCGCGATTTTGTTATTAAAAATACAAATTCATACCAAATTGGGTTAAAGATATAAAATACAAATTTGGTGTTCATTTAAAGTTTTATCACGGGCCTGGGCAACGCCGAATTGGTCAGCTAGTTTTAATAGTAAAAAAGATAAATTACGTTAGTGTTAAGAAAGTATAGATGTAATAATGTAAACTTCTGAGAAAAATGTTTAAAAAAATCGAGATAGTTAAAGTTGAAAAAAAAGTGGTAGCACAAATTCACTGAGTGATTTATATTTATTTATTTTATTATTTTATGAAAACAATTCTGATTCAAATCGATATATTTGCATTTGGTACAAATCAAATGATCGACTTACAGTATGTTTAGTGTTAATAGTGGTGTAGTTAACGTGTATGATTGATTCGTTTATCCAATTCGATAAACCTTTACAAATAATGTGAAAATATTCTAAAATTTTTGTCAATATTTTCCTACAAATAAAATTTGTATTTTTAGTGGCTGTTTTTTGTAAATAATGTAAATGTATAAAAGGATTTTTTTTAATCAAATGCATAAATGAATACGTAAATGTATAAAATGATTATAATGTGACAATATATTTTAAACCCCATTCAATTTATTATAGAATAATCCATATTTTTTTAATTAATATTGAAATATGTTATAAACTGTTATTTGAATCTTAGCCATATAATGTAGAAAAACATGGCATTATTCCTAATTGTTGTATGTTTTCTGACTAAAATCCTCGCAGTCTTTAACATGACAGTAAATATCTTTTAATGCAACCTTATAGGAGAAAAAATTGAAACAATAGAATTATTTTCTCAATGAAAATTTCCTTAAAAACACGTTTTAATGACAATCTTTTCTTATATAAAAATCCTCTGAGTATCTGACGTAGAAAATTTAATAGACTGATAATATTCCAGCATTGTTTTGCTATTATTATTATTCTCGTAATCAAGTGGAACGTGATCAACATAAAACTAAACATGTTTGATTCTCATGCAATCTTTCGACGATGGCTTTCAATACAAATTCGCTTTCTTCTCCAAGGATTCTAATGAACTGGAAAATAGAAAGGATTGTTATTCTTTTTCTAAATCATTATTTCCCGGGGGACTGAGTAACAAAATTAGATTACACGTAGAAGAAAAAAGTGGTAAATTTGTTTTTGCTACGCTCTTAAATAATTTCGGTATCAAATTGTTTGTCGTTTTTATTGAAAAAGTATCCAGTAATCTTCATTTAATAGTGGTATAGTTAAAATGTGTGATAAACCGTTTACACTATTTAATATAGATTTCGAAATATTTAGAGTAAAACTAATGTGAAATTCCAAAGGTATTAAAAATATTTTCATTGAAATTTTATATATAAATTTTGTTATATATCTTTAATATTTTTTTCACAATAAAGAAAACATAATTCTGAATTCTTAGGTACCAAATTGTATGTTGCTCAAATTGTATGCTGTAATCTTCATTAACCCTTTAACGGATAAAGCATTTCAATTGCTAAAATGTTGAAATAAATGACTGACACCAGAAATTATAAACAAATTTATTTCTATATATAAAAAAGGCGATATTTCATATATATAATAAATGGTAAACATTTCTATTAAAATTCTGCTGTCATTGTTGAATTTCGTAATTAAAGTTTTGTGGTTTCACAGGGAAACCAATGAACGTTAAAGGGTTAAAAAGTCGTGTGGTAAAGAGAGGTAATAGACTCGTTTATATTATTCGATAAAGATTTGCACATTCATAGAGTGTAACAAAATAGAAGATCTATAAATCATGAAAATATATTCTTATGAAATTTATATATGTATTTTACTAAATATTTCCTTTTATCCTATAAATACATTTTTAATGTCGATTTCTCTTAAATAAATATATTCAGAGTATTTTAAATACGTTTATTAGGAATCAGCATTTAAAATAGTGTTAAGTTGCTTTTCTATATTTTAAAATTATTTTAATAAAAATGTGTATTCACAACGAAATAATATTTCTGCCCCGCAATCTCCAAATGCTTTTCATTAAAGTAGGATCGTAGTATTCCCCCAAACCCCCACAGGAAGCCTGTGGCACCTGTGAAAATATTTTTAAAATATTTTAAAGACGTCCTTCTTTGGTTGTTATATACTTTAAACAAAATTGGTCAAAAAACTCAAAAACTATGGACAGCTCCGTTACCGGTACTTTTCCGTAATTACACAATAATATGTGCGTTTATTTGGGAATTTCAGATAGTTTTTTTTATTGGAGAGGAGACGTTTACGTGATATGCTAGAAACATGACACCCATAAAATAGTCCTTTTACCTTCTCACTGAACTAGACCGCATATGAGGCTTTTAACTTAAGTCATAAATACAGTTTTTAACACTTTCCAACCTAGTTGAAAAGTGTTTACGACTTCGGTTTGTCTGCCGTATGGCCGTTTGTCCGTCTGGCCGTCTGCCGTCTGACCGTGCTCTAACTCCCGTAAATATGCTCGGATTGCTCTGCAATTTTTATATGTTATAGTCGTTATCTATAGCATGTTCCCTATTTCAATGGAAGTGTGTAGTACTTATAGTTTTTTTACAGGGACACTCAAAAGAATTCCGTTACATTGCGGTCTATAGGGGAAAATCATTTGCGGTTTATTTAAATAATGTTTCACTATTTTAAACACATTGAAATTTATGTATATCACTAAGGTGCATTAGAAGAAGCTTAATATGGAATAGGGTGTGCATAGCACTTATAGTTACTTTACAGGGATAGTCAAAATAATTCCGTTACATTACGTCTATGGAGAAAAATTGTCTGCGGTTTATTTAAATAATGTTTCCCTATTTTAAACGCATTGAAATTTATATATACCACTAAGGTGCATTACAAGAGGCTTACTACAGAATAGTGTGTGTATAGCAGTCATCGTTCATTGACAGGGACACACAAAAGAATTCTCTACTGTATGTTAACAATAATTCCTGGAAGTGAGTTTTAAGTTACAGAACGCGATTTTAATTTTAACTCGCTTTTTGTCTATTACGTGGTGTGCATAAATTCTGTCGATCCTATACAGGGAAGCACAAAAGTTCGCGAACACATTTCCGTATTATTTAACTCCAGACGGAGAAATTTAAACTGTGCTACGTGTTTCCTAACTGAACTAAAATTTAGCATCCTATGTAGTATATATACAAATCTATAGATCCTATACAGGGCTGAATAAAAGTATTCGGATCACTCAGATGTTATATTTTAGCTTATTAAATGGTATGATTTGTAAAATTATTTTGGAAGTGTTGGAAAGTGTTACATAATCTATGCTTGACGCATGATTTTTCGTGCTTGTTTCTTTGTTTCTTCCGACTAACTTTAACTTTCAGCGACATCTCTTACCCTTTCAGGGGCAAGCACTTGTGCTCCTGTAACGTTGAATTCCCACCGGAATTTAAGAAAGAAATTAGTTCAAAATAAGAATAAGCAATTATTCAACTTTTTCTCGTCAAAGTTAAAAAAGTAAAATTTAATTAAAAGTTTCTGGTTTGAATCGGATTAAAATTAGGTGGTATATAATATATACCACCGCCCATCAAAGGGTTAAGATTTCCGATTTCAAATGTGTCTTCAAATTCAATTTCATTTTTGACAACAAATGACAGCTAAAGACCGAAATAATGTTCTACAGATTTGTTGAAGAAGGAAATACAGAAAAACAACCTTTTGTATATTCCGATAATATCTGAAATTAGAGACAAGGGGAACTACTATGATTTCATCCAAATCACCACTCCCTTCTATTCTGTGAATCACTACGAAATTTTCGGATTTGACATCACTTTCCAACAAGCCTGGGGTAAACGCTACCACAATCCTGTCGGGAGCTTCTTTCCATCGTTCAGACATTCAAAATGTATTGAAAATTTTTCACAACGTAGAAGGCAGTGGGAATGAAACAGTGTTTGGAGCGCGCCTTGAAAAGATAATTTAAAGTGGTTAATGTCACTTTCGATGTTTATAAAAATATCATCGACACCCACCTAATTATAATATTTTCATAATCCTTTTTAAAAATGAGAGTGAAATGTAGATATTTAAAGTTGTGAAAAGATCACAATGTTATGACCGGTGATTTTTTCGAAAATGGAAAATAAAAATAAAATTTGTTTATTTTTTTATCAAGAAAAGTCTCCTATAAAAATGACCACAAAATTCATTCATAATCCTATAAATATTTAACCATTTGATTACGGGGTGGGGGCATATATCGTCCCAGCGATTATTTCTTTTTTCTATTTGTACAACATTAAAAAAATAATCTCTGCTATACACTTACACCAGGAAATTTTCAAGAAAAATCTGTCACAAAGAATTTTTTTTTTGTAAATTGGGCTACGAGTGAATATTAAAACAGTCGCCAATCCTAGCCTGTAATCAAAAGGTTAATAACTATCATAAAAAAAATCATAGTACTATACTTGAAAGTGGCATTAAAATTAAAATTTTATAAGTTTCTGTCAAATAAATATCCAAATAAATACTTAAAATGTTCAAAAAATTCTGCCTATATATTTAAACCTTTAAACGTTTTACTATTGACACAACTTTTAATTATTGATAATTTTTTTAACTAATTTTAAACGCTAATAATAAACGTTCTTTGAAAATTCTGCATGACGTTTTTTGTAGATTTAGATTGATTTTTCTTTGTGCAACGCTGTCTTTTCAAAATCAAAATTTAAAATAAAATAAGAAAATTTCTAATATGAATTTAAAAATACATACTTGCAAAATCTATAAAAACAGAGTCTAATAAAGCATCATGCACAATGTTTTCAATATACTGTGAATAAGCAGTGTTATAATCAAGAAAACTGTCATATAAAGCCGTAGCTCTTGCTTTAAAAAATGGCCAAATAACCATGCCCTGAAAATAAGAAGAATAACGAACCAGTCATTTTAGAAAACTTCTGCATATTAAATATAACATTTATGCAAATAATCAAGTGCATTCCTGAATAAAATAATTAATGAAAATTTCCAAACTTTTCTTTCTTAAATACTGTATCAATTTTAATGAATCTGACTTGTTGTATAAATACAAAAAACCTTAAACACATACATCAAGAATTTCCGGATAAGTAGATAATCGAAATATTCAATTTAACATTTTTACAGAAAAAGAAAGTTTTGTAAGGTATTACAGGATTTTGGATAATTAAAGATACTGTATATTTGATAGGCTATTTTTCGTTGAATATAAAAAAATGTTTTCAATAACATTAAAAAGCAACGTATTTCATAACTCATGTTATTGTTGCTACGAGTCAGGAAATTCTTCAGGAAAGTACCTGTAATTTCATGCAGAAAGATTCGCATTTTTTAATCACGCAATTAAATTAGGCGAATCTTGCTGTAATAAAATACTGGTACAACATCCGGAAAATTTCCTGACCCGTAGCTACCCTGGTATGTACGCCTTTCGAAACCATCTGGATTTTTTTTTTTTTTTCAAATGGGTGTGGAGTTAGTCAGTTTTTCCACCTGCGAAAGAGAATACGCAATAGTGGTAGATCAAGAGATAGTTAAAAACACTTTTATCAAGTTTTATAATGTTTTAAACATGCTTTTGCATTATTTTAAAAACGATTAAATTTTATTATTACTGATTTAATCACTTACACCTTAGTTTTTTTTTCGTATATTTTGATTTGTACATTTATTTCACAAAAATACATATTTATTTTATAAATTAAAATTTTTATACCGATTTAAGATCTAGAATGACACTTTTTTATGATAGTTATTACATATTTATGAGATGAAGTGTGATTTTTCTGTTAATTTTTAAAAGAAATCCGATTTCTGGTCAAGAAAGAACAAAGCAAATTTCATTTACATTTTCCATTATCTAAAACATTACCTGGCATATCCATTTAACCCTTTCCGGCGCAGACAAATTCTGTTCGTAAAATGAGAAATTACTGACTGAAACCGGAATTTACAAACGGCTTTTCCAGAAAATAAGAACTCCTTAGTTTAAGCTTTCAATGTATAAACAAAATTTTATTAAAATATTCTTGGTACCGTTTGCAAGTTTGGAATTAAAATTAGGTGTGCCCGGAGTGGGACCACTGTGCCGGAAAGGGTTAAATGTTTGACAGATGAGAATCTGACTATTTCACTTTCGTTTTTAAAGAATTATTACTAAAATATCTTAATTAATGGTGTGTCGATGGCATAGGCGCCGACTTCACGGGGGCGAAGTAGTTAATCAGGCATACTTTTAAAACTATTTTTTTTGTACTATTTAATCATTGTGGTTAATTAAAAGAAAAATAGCTTTTTAAAATTAGTGGTGGATGTTCGCCTGATTTTCCCTATTGCAACCGTTCAGTCGGTGCCTATGGTCGATGGCACTTTTAATAAAGACCGAAAGAAATATCCACCGCCTTTAATTCCTATTTGTACAGATGACGAAACAAGAAAATATGTCTGTAATTGGTCAGTTTAATTACTTTCCGCTACCCATTTGCATCCACCGTGAACGCGTAGAGATGCTTCCGAGAAGTCATCCACCTTGTATCGGATACACATGTTTCTCGAAAGAAATATCAGATATACAGTTTAGGCTCTACCACAATATTTGTCGCTTTCCTAGCGGAAAAACCAAACTGATTAATCGCAGACAATTTGGTCACGTTCTCATAGAACTTCTCGCATTTCGCCTTGTTTGAAAAGAGAAAAAAAAAGGTTGAAATTGCTTTTTGTGTTTAATAAAAATGCCATCGACAGACGCCTAATTAAAATATCGTTAAGTAATCTTTTTATTTTAAACGAGAGTGAAATGTTCAGATTTTTAGCTGTCAAAAGCTTACAATGATATGACCAGTGGTTGTTTTAGAAAAGGAAACATACAAAAAAAAAAAAAAAAAAAAAGATTTTTGTTTTAAAATAACAATTTTGACCCCCCCCCCCCCCCACAAAAAAAAAAGTAAAAAATTCATACTTTGCCCTAGACGTATTTAACATCTATCATAAGAGAAACCGTTACGTATAAAAATGAAAATTTATAAAATTAATGCCTAAATTTATAAAATAAATATATGAGCTAAAATTATGCCAAAAATGTGTAAAACAGGATCCAAAACTTTAACAAAAAAAAAATAAATTTTTTTTATTACAACAAAAAACTATATTTAAAATATTTTAAAACTTAGTAACAGCTATTTTAACTACCCCAATTCATCCATCTGTCTTTTTCTCATCAATACCTAGAAATGCTGACTAACTCCACCCTCCATTTCAAAAGTCAAATTTTCTGCAGTTTTCGAAAGGCTTTCCACACTTACATTCAACTTCATGAACATTAAAGTTTTTATGAAATTCGTTTCTTTTTGAGGTCATTGGAAATATTACAATTTATTTTATATCCAATGAAATATGTCGTATTATAAATATAGTATCTTAACATATTCAAAATCTGCAAAACTTTCCAAATGTTTTCTTTCTTTCCCCGAAAAATGTAATTTTGATATTTTCATTTTCTACTGATACAGTAATTCTCGATTAATGTTATTAAAATACTTTATTATCTAAACAACAAGTCAGGTTCATTAAAATTGATACAACATTTAAGAAAAATAAATCTTTTTGAAATTTTGAATAATTATGTTGTTTAATTAACAATTAGCAGACACTTGGACTTAATTATTTGCATAAATATTATACATAGAGAAGTTTTAGTAAAAATATCTGGTCATTTATGCATCGAGAATATAGCACGATGGTTAATCTGCCAGTGGCGTAGCCAGGATGGGGGTCCACTAATGGGGGTCACCACTAATTTTTAAAATTTTTCTTTGTTGTATTAAACAGGAGAATTTTCTGAAATTAATCAAGGCGAAGAAAACTTTATAATATTAGTGGTATAATAAGCACTTTGACCCCCTTCCCCCATCTCTCTGGCTACGCCTCTGTACGCTGCAATTTTTTATGCAAGTGCCATTATTATGAGAGACTATTATGAAACTTTTCTCTGCTTAGCACAATGTTTTTTGACAGGAGATTAAGAAAAATGTGCATAAATATTTATTAGACTGTGTTTCAATATATACTGCAATTTTTGTGTTTGATTGCGGAGTAGCGCAAAGAAAAATTGATTTAAATAGATCTACAAAAACTGCATGCAGTATTTTAAAAAAACATTTGTTATTAACGTTGATGTTTTGCTTCAAAAATTTTACAACTTCAAAACTATTTTTGAATTTATTTTATATTTAAGAGGAATTTCTTGATTCGAGTACGTATTTATGCTAATTTTTTTTTTTTTTTTTTTTAACAGGAAATAAAAATTTTAAAAAAGTACGCAATTTTAAAGTCTAGTCCTTTTTATGACAACAATTAAATAGTTCTTGGTTGTGTGAATTTTTTGGTAATTTTTAACAAAAAGGACATTATTAAAAAGAAATCATTCGTATTTTAAATTATCTGAAAAAAAAAAATACTGGTCATATCATTTTGACCATTTGGCAGCTGAAAATCTGAACAGGTCTCTCTCTCTTTATATATATATATATATATAGGGTTACAAGAAGTAAACGCCTGTTTGAAAATGCAATAAGTCATTAACTATAATAAATATGAAGATGAAATTAGTGACCTCTTAATTTTATATGGTGTAATATTAGAAACGCCTCGAATTTTCGTCAGTAGATGGCGCTGCACAGTCAAACATTAAAAATAAAGAGATGAACCAAGGACTCCTTATCATAGTATCAGACCTCTCAATCAGCAAGTTGCCTTTGACCGCTATACTTGTCCTGCTACTAGCGCCATCAATCGTCAGTAATAGTATTTACGACACGAAATCACACGAAATTTTTTCACAGCTCCATTTGTTCTATGCATTTGCTTATGAACTAATAGTTTTCCTACCACTAAAATTTTATAGTAAATTTTGTCTTATTAAATTGACAAGATCGTGTTATTACATGACGAAAAAAATTCTATTAAATTTTAGTGGTAAGAAAAAAGCGTAAGAGGCGGTAGCAGACCAGCTAGATTTTTCTATAGATTTTTCTATTATATTTTTGGATACCAGTTTTTTAGTAGAGACAATTTTGTTTTGTTTGATCGGAGAATTCTGGGTTTTAAAAGAACAACATTTTCTCTAAAAATATACTGGTGTTCAAAAAGCCCGAAACATGGCAACTGTGCGGTAGTATCCACCAGGCGGCGATACTTTCCGGAGAAAGTCAATTAATAAGTTGGCAATTACCGCGGACATTGTCTACCATAGACTTTCTCCGGATTGTCAAGTCTGATCTATGATAAGGGTGTCTTGAGATGAACATTAAAAATGCTTAAATAAATTTCAAATTTCAAGCCATTTTTTCGGATTTCAATCTCTAAGCAGAGTAAAGAATAAAACTTGCGAAATTTATAAAGCAATTTTACATGTTAGTTTAAGCTGTCTTGCAATTTGAGATAGTGCAGTGACTATTAACGAAAATTTGAATGGTTTTTGAAATTACATCATACGGAATTTAAAATTTACCAGATTTAAATGTCGCTTTTTTTCATCTTCATATTTATTATAGTAATGTATTATTGAATTTTCAAAATTGAGGCGCTTATTTCTTGTCACCCTGTATATTATATAGGCCTGTGTCTATGATTTTTTTATATAAGAAACCGAAAGCAACACAAACCCCATTGAATTCTCTTTTTAGGACGATTTTCAGATTGTCCGTTTCTTTTGCAATGTCCTTAGGTGGTTGAAAAATTTCAAGAATATTACCGATGGAAAGATGCTGCCAATAGCATTATGGTAGCATTTATCCCAGTCTCGTTTGAACGTGACGTCAGAAAAGAGTTCTCGAAAATGATACAAGGCAACCATTGAAGTCTTTTTTTTTATATTCTATTCACATATTTAAAATAATAATAATAATAATGTTTAACATAGACTTCTACAATTTGTAGAAAAAATTAACTCATTGAAAATTTTCATAAATAGCGATGCTTGTAAAGTATAAAATTACCCGACATATAGCTTTGTAATAGCGCCTAAACTGTATACTTTTGGCAAGATGTAGGAGGATTACCTTCTCGGAATTATCCGTCGCGTTCGTGGGAAACAATCAGATCATAAGAAAAACTCATCTAAGTGTTAGCATTTTGCAAGCCATTTGTAGGCGTAGCAATAGCATTTTACTCATTGTTTACTGTGAATGTCTCATATATTTTTACTCATAACTGGCGTAGTTGTAGAATTTTTTTTATGTATGGTTTGTTTTAAAATGTGCAGAAAATGTTACCATTTCATACACATGTTCTTCCAAAAAAAATTATTGAAGATTTAAGAGTTGTATACCAAACTGAAGTGTTTGAAGAGTATGTCTGATATTTACTGGCTGAAAATTGTATAATTTTTTAAAGCATTTTTGAAATAGTTTTATTTTCTTTTTATTTTGGTAGGCCTCATTGAGAATGGAGGCTTTGGTTCCATGCCCCAAAATTAACCAAACAGTGATTATAATCGTTGACAACATATTTATAAGGAAACTTAAAACACAAAATAAGGAACATAAAAGCAAATAATTTACATTCCAATTGCTAATAGCAGCCGTAATTCCTTGAAATGTTTAAAGGAAGATAAAAAAAATATATAGGAAAGACGGAAAGATTAGTAACACAGGCTTTGGTCCAAAGCCCCAAAATTAACTAAACAGTGATTATAATCGTTGACCTTCACATTTGTAACAATGTTACTCACACGCTACATTTTTTAAAATTCAGATTATTCAGTTGTCATCACTTTTTAAAATAGTATAAATCATCTTATATTCGCCTTATGTATTTTCTCATTAAATTAATGTAATATTTTTACGTTAAAAAAACTGTTGGCAATCAAGCAATTTGAAAGTAAAAAAATAGCGAATTGGCAACACTGTTTGGTACATAGAGAAGAGATAGGTGTGGGAGGAGCTTTGGTAACCCTAAAATGTCTGTAACATAACAGTCACTTGACTAAAATAGTCACGTGATATGTTCTTTTCTTCTCGTGTATTATTTTTATTGACAAATCGAAATTACGAAATTTGGCATCTAATATAATTGTCACATGTTTGCGAAAGAAAAATAATGTACCGTTAAATTAAAGTGAAAAGCTTTTTATGCTATTTTAAAACAGATTTTGGGTTGCTTTGCTTTACTTCGTTCATATTTTTGCACTAGTTTACTCTATAGTTTCATTTGTCTTATTTTTAGTTTATATTGTTAAAAAGGGTGCTCTGAAACTGTTTTCATTTGAGCATGTCGTTTATAAATTATGAAATGTAAATAATAAACACGTTTTTCATATTGTATAATTCCTGTTCCACCCGAATTTTATAAAGAGGGCTTTGTTCACTTTTATGTGTTAAAGATTTCATTTATTACAGCTAGAGAAATCATCAACATATATATTTGTTAATATAATTTTGAAAATATATGAAACGTGATTAAATAATTGAATCTAGCATTTGTTTAATTCATTGAAAATTTAATTCAGGCTTAAGGCTGGCTAGGTCACAAAATGGTTCTTATACAGCTGATGCATTTAAACGAGGCTTATATTGACATACATACAACTAAATTTACAACAAATTTTTACATCCTTTTTGTAATATTTTGCACTTTTATATGTGTAATCTCAGGGATAAGAGAAAATGTTGTTCTGTTAAATCGTAGAATGTTCCGATTAAATAAAAAAACATTTTCTCTAAGATTATAGTGATATGCAAAAAGTCTGAGAAATCTTATCCCTGTAATCTGGATATTGATTATTATTATAATTTTTTCCACGACGTGCAACATTTTTTAAATTTCCCAGCAAGCGATAACGCGCCAAATCTGGAAACGTTTACATGAGTGGACCGTTCATGTAAATGCCACTTTTTTTAGCAAATTGTCGACGGAAAACGTATTCCACTTCTTCTTTATGGTTTGGTAACTAATTTCATATGACGTCATAGGCAAATTACGTAAATAAAAGTAGACAACTTACTTTATTTTATACTCCAAACGCCGATAGCAGCAATAATTCCTTGAAATTTTCAAAGAAAAGAAAAAAAAAGTACTGTCTTTTCCAGAATCTATCTGCATACGTCATGAACACATCTAATCTGAAATACCAGGACGTACGTAAGTACGTCCAGGTTGACAGTTTGGCCTTTCATCGAAATTAAAAATTTTGAATTCATACCAGAAAGTTATAGTAGTAATTTGTATTTTAAATAATGACAAATTTTTCGTGATTGCATAACCTAAAATTATTTTTTTAGCATTTCCGGTATGAATTTTGTATTTTTGAGGAAATTTGACTTAGCTTGTATTCAGCATACTATCACTAAATTGAATATGGTGCATAACCCTTTCAGGGCAGTGGTATGTTTATGAAACCACTTAATTTTAATCCCCAAACGCCACATTGGCACCAGAAATTTGCTAATTTTTTTTCCATTTAATATGTATGTGAAATTTTGCCTTTTTCAAATTTACAAATAAATTTCTACGTTAAATCCGGTGCCAATCATTTATTTCAACATTTTAGTACTGAAAGTACTTTACCCCTGAAAGTGTTAAGGGGTTGGAGGTCACATATAAAGGAAAATACGACATTACAATCATTACTAAATATTATCTATTTACAATAACGATTTTCCTCAGATAAAAATTTTCCATGTATTACAAGCATGAAATATGGTATCCTCATTCGATTTCACTGTTGTAATTTTCATTCTGGTTGGCAAATGTAACTTGATTCAAATAAATTTCAAACAGTTTATCTCACATAAATTCTCGACATGTCTTTTAATCCCTTGAGGGGCGGTGGAATATATTATATACCACCTAATTTTAATTCGATTCGTACCAGAAACTTTTAATTAAATTTTACTTTTTTAACTTTGAAGGGAAAAAGGTTGAAAAATTGCCTTTCCTTATTTTGAACTAAATTCCTTTGTAAATTCCGGTGGGAATTCAAGGTTACAAGAACACAATTGCTTGCCCCTGAAAGGGTTAAATAAAAATTCTCTTTATTTTGTCAGGATTCTAATGAACCGAAAAAAGCCAAAATTATCAAGAGGATTATTTTCCTTCTTGTATTTTTTTCTTCGAATCACAAATTTAGGTTTTGATCACAAGACAAACTGTCTATTTGGTTTTCGTTATTCCACTCAATGCATTTTATATCAACTACATATGTTGCTTCTATTGAAGATGATAATAAATACAGAATAATGTTTTCTTAACCGGGGTTAACAAATGTGTTAAATTCGGAATCTTTCTATTTTTGAATATTTAAAGTAAATTTAAGAAAATCGAATATAAGTTTTATTTAATTAGTTACATTTTAATAATTACTTGTTTTATAAAATGTAATAACATCTGGTGCTGCATAATAAAAATTATCTATAGAATATTAAATTATTTTAACTACCGTAATTTCCGGCGTATAATCCGCGGATCAAACAATTATGTTTGAACCCAGAAAGTTTATTCAATAATTGAAGTGAAATATGTACAGCGATCTAGTAAGTTTCATTTTGCAAAATAAAATTTCTGGTTCGAAATATGATTGTTTGATCCGCGGATTATACGCCGGAAATTACGGTAATAAAAAATGTTTATGTTATTTTTTGTACAATAACCCAAAATTTGGCAACATTTGAAATTATTTTCCTTTGAGTCTTTCTTATGTTTGACATCTATTTGTATACCTTAATATAAAACTACAATGAAACATTAATTTAATACAGTAATTAAATAATACCCTTTTGTACGTTGAATGCGGGAGCATTGAAGTAAAATGGCACAAACGAAAAATATTTGTTTAAAATAGAATACATTTTCATTTCTTTTTTTAATTTAAATTTCATTTCTTCGTTTCGTCGTTTTCTTTGCGAAAAAATAATGTAAATTTGGTAATCCTTATAGCTATCAATATTTCAGTGTTTGAAATGCCGTAAAATGGAATTATTCTTTAATAATGCTATTTTTCTCCATTGATAGTAAACCATTTCATCATGTCTTAAATATTACACAAAATATTGCTAGACCTATGGCCATGATGAACAAAATACAGTTAACGTATAACCTTACGAATAAAAAAAAAAATCAAAGTTTGGTAAAAATTAATCTATGATACGATCTTTATAGAAAAATACAAAAAAGAAAAAAAAATCTGTAATATTTTATCAATGGTAAAATAACTTTTATATTGATGACTTTTCATAGATAAATAAATATTCCATCATTACCACCAATTTGAAATTAGTGATCCTAATTGGATTTCACAATAGTGATACAAATTTTAGAAACCACGTGATGTATCTGCTTGCGCACAGTGAAAATGTTAAATAAAAAAACTCAATGAATATCGTGCCGGTCTCATGCCTTTTCCACGGAAAAGAACGTGTAGTTAACAAGGTCGTGGTTTACTGGTGAATCTTTCTTATCAAAATGGTGATTCTGTACCAGAAACTTTGCGGAGAATTCGAGCTTTGAAAAACATTCACAGAGGTGCAATAACTGTAAACGGAACATTACCAGAACTCAGTGACAGTATTTCCTGTCACGCCCTCAACATTTCCAATAATTTGCCTCACGTGATTGTTGATTTTGCGATTTTAAATTATACCTACGAACAATGGTCAACAAATTAAACAGTATTTGTCTTGATAAAACAATTCTACAGTGTATAAGAATGTATTTTGCTAAATTAATGAAAATAAATCAGTAGTACGCCCCCTTGCGGCCATTCTGAAAATTAATGTTTTATTCAGCTTGTCTTTCGCATCCCTTCATTTAGACTTTAGACGCTTTCTAAATTTCATACGTTTCGGAAGAATAATTTCGAGTACAAATTGCTCTGTAGTCGAACTGTAGTCGCTCTGTAGTCTCTGTAGTAGGTAAATTTTAATTACCGTAGAACTTCCCTTTAACGAAGTCCCTATTTAACGAAGTTTTCTACTTAACGAAAATTTCTGCAGAACTTTGACTTTGAACACCATTAGCATGTAAATTAATCTCCATATTACGAAAAATATATTCTATATAACGAAGTTTATTCCACTTTTGTACGTGTAATCAAACTAAGAGGATGCTGTTGCGATGGATATGCGAATTTATTTCAGCGGATTGTACGAAAATGATCATTTTTAAATGATTTCCATTCTTCTTGCTGCTAAATTAAGCAGTTTTTTTTCACACTAAGAAAAACAGTTGTTATCATTACTCTCTCAAACCGAGACTCCAGCGCAAACAGTTGGGGAAGTCAAAATTCCGTTTTTACATTCAATGATATAGAAGATGCAGTGACGTAATGACGTCAGAGGCATCGGAGCAAAAAATATCAATTAGAGTCAGAGAGCTACCATTCTGACTTTCCATTGCTCATAGACAATTCATCCACAAGAATGTGCTTCAAAATGCAAATCGAACATCAAAGTTATTTTTGTTCCTGCTAATACAACTTCAAAACTTCGGTCATTAGTCTAAGGAATAATAAAAAAAACTTGAAGTACATTGTCAAAAAAGACAGAAAAAAAGAGAATATAGTGAAAGCATTAGTTTGAGAACCTGTGTATCAGAATTTGAGGAAAGCTCGAGACAAAGCTATGTGATGTGATTTCATCGACCGTACACAACTGTTTTGTAAAAAACTGTTTCATAATTGAAACTGAATCAAATGCTTCTGAATCCAATACCTGTCATATCCGACTGAAAAATTTCATGAATTTAAGTTGATTTCTATTTAGCGAATTTTCTTCATAACGAAGGTTTTAAGTGAAACGATGAGATTTCGTTAAATGGAAGTTTCACTGTTTGTAGGTACATCCTGAACTTTAGCTTCTATAGAAGAATTTTTAAATCTTTGAAGCATATCTCTTGAACAATTGTTTTGGAGCACCTTTCCGGCACGTCATTTTCTAAATGATTACCATAACAAGTTTATTGAACAAATAAAAAAAAGTATAATCAGTAGCAATGAAGCAGTACAACTTAAGCAGAACACAAATTAATTCAATTTTTAAAACTGTACTTTTGACTAAAGACTTGTCCACACACCAAAAGGTATTTTACTATAACCCAAGGTTGGAGAACAGTGGCGTAGCGAATGTGGTGGTCCACATGTTCCAGGTACTACAAATTTTATAAAGTTATTTTTGTCTTTTACTTACCCATCATACGTATAGGGTAAGTCTTGTAATCGTTTTGAAAATCGAAATTTTTTTTTTGACGGATTTACACGTTTCAGACACTGGAGATTCCGAAAAACATATTTTTAGAAAAAAAAATTTGCCGTCCGTCTGTGTGTCTGTGTGTCTGTGTGTGTGTGTGTCTGTAAACGCTCCCGAAAAAATTGAAAAAATTGAGAAAAAATTGAGATAGAGACTTGCAATTTGGTATGTACTTAGTATGTAATAATGGGAAGAAGCCTATTTCATTTCATTAACCTCGATTAACCGGAACTATTTTATTCGGACCCTTGAAATATTCGTTCTGATAAAAGGTATATAAAAATTTTCGAAATTGTTTATTTTAAGAAATGAATATAAAAGACAATAAAAAACATAAATTTTACATAAAGCATGAAGTCGATCGGATAATTAGTTGCCGAGATATTTGGAATCCTATTTTCCACACTCTTCGATTTTTCATGACCCTGTATTTCATCCAAATTTCACTTCAAAGAGATATTTTAATTGGAAATGTGACGCTTAATGAGATGCAATAAACCGCTAGTTAATAGGATTATTATTTTTGGAGTTATAAGGAAAAACCTCTTTCAAGCAATTCAGTAATCGAGCCTTTAAAGTTTAGGACGTCATCAAGCCACGATTTTATTTGAATTGCAATGCATTTTATAAGTAGTTTACACATTTTTATTTTCATATTTTACATTATGCATATCCATGATGGGTAAGTATTACGGTGGCCCCCAACGACTAGTTTACTTACCCATCATACGTAGTATAGGGTAAGTCTTGTAATCGTTTTGAAAATCGAAAAATTTTTTTTGTCGGATTTACACGTTTCAGACACTGCAGATTCCGAAAAACATATTTTTAGAAAAAAAATTTTGCCGTCCGTCTGTGTGTCTGTGTGTGTGTGTGTGTGTCTGTAAACGCTCTATCTCCCGAAAAAAATGAGATAGAGACTTGCAATTTGGTATGTACTTAGTATGTAATAATGGGAAGAAGCCTATTTCATTTCAATAACCTCGATTAACCGGAACAATTTTTTTCGGACTCTCGAAATATTCGTTCTGATGAAAGGTATATAAAAATTTTCGAAATTGTTTATTTTAAGAAATGAATATAAAAGACAATAAAAAAACATAAATTTTGCATAAAGCATGAAGTCGATCGGATAATGAGTTGCCGAGATATTTGGAATCCTATTTGCCACACTCTTCGATTTTTCATGACCCTGTATTTCATCCAAATTTCACTTCAAAGATATATTTTAATTGGACATTTGACGCTTAATCAGATGCAATAAACTGCTAGTTATTAGGATTATTATTTTTGGAGTTATAAGGATGTTTCTTTCAAGCAATTCAGTAATCGAGACTTTAAAGTTTGTGACGTCATCAAGCCACGATTTTATTTGAATTGCAATGCACTTTATAAGTAGTTTACACACATTTTATTTTAATATTTTACATTATGCATATCCATGATGGGTAAGTATTACGGTGGCCCCCAACGACTAGTTTTGACTGTATTTTTCCCTGACCACTAGCCACCCTGATATAATGTATGAAATATAAATATGCAGATTGGAGTGACGGTGGAAGAGTGGGGGAGTAGGGGCACGCTACGGTTATTAGTACTGCAGAATATTAGGGCTCCGATACTTTTTTTGTTAGAAATTAAGCCCTGCCTATAGTCGTCGTCTGGTCCATCCGTCTGTCCGTCACTCCGCATATAACAGCGCAAAAACAATCCAACCGAATGGTTTGAAATTTAATGTATATATAGTCATTGCAGAATTTTTTCGAGTCATTTCAAATTTTATGAAAATCGAATCAAAACTTAAAAAGATATTAATAAAAGTTTACTTCATTCTATTAAATCCTGTCATACGTAATTAATTCAGTGGTATCCCATGATAGGTAATGATTCTAGGTTGCAATGGTGATTACGTCATATGTAGGATGGAGTCGTATTGATTCCGTATTACAGAATTTAAAAACCGAATTTGTATACTACACTGTTAAAAATAATCTGAAATTCACGGGTATTTTTTTTCTGAATTTCACAGAAAAAGTCCCTTTTCGCGATAAAAGGGTATTTTCCGTTAAAAAACAGAAAATTTTCTCATATTTCCTGAAAACAACAGAACGGACGGAGACGAAAGGGGCCAACGGAGATATTCCGTTATCTGCTGCATGTTTTAAAAAAAAATTAAACTGACATGTTGCTGCACAGAAAAATTAAAAATTCAATAAATTAAAATTTCGAGTTTATTTAAAACAACAAAATAGTGCTTTGGAATTTAAAAAAGTAACAATTTTCCCATTAAGATTGGGAAAATTGTTACTTTTAAAATTATTTGCAATTTATTTTTTAAAGATATAAGAAAATATTTGCACTTAAAATAAATTCTAAACAAACAGATTAAAAAATATACATTAAGTAAAATATATAATAAGTTAAATTAAGTAAAAAAAAATCGATTTTAATAAAAAAAAAATAATAATAATGCTTTCGAATAAAAAAAAGAATAATAACAGTTTTCTCATTCATTTAAAATTATTCGAAATTTATTTTTTAAAGTAATAAAAAGCACTCGCACTGAAAATATATTTTAAGCGAACACATTTTAAAAATATATAATAGTTGAAAAAAAAATCGATTTTCTCAAAAAAGCAAACATTTTTTATCGAATTTATTTCAAAATATAACATTCATATTTTACATCTAACAATCAAATTAAGAATATATATAATTCATATTTTTATCCTCTATTAATATTACAATTTTAAAACATGAACATCATCTCATAACGAAATCTCCCCGCTATTAACTTCAAAATTACCAAGCTTCCAAGTTCTAAGCCGCCATTTTGAAAATCCCCATATCATCCTTTAAAACTGCTACTCTAACAAGCGCCCACTGGTCTAACGGGCAAGACACTTGACTCGAGACGTGGTCATCCCTGGTTCAAACCCGATGTCGGCCGGAAAATATTCTTCGAATATATCAGATCGTAAATACTCCCGCAATAGTCATAGTCGACAGATGGCAGCACATGTAGAGAGGTAATTTTTTAAAAGCCGAGTGTATTCTTTACGGATAATTTCCTTTCTCGCCAGTGCTGCCAGGTATATTTCCGTGATTTTTGAGATCGTTAACGGAAAGTTACCGCTTCTGCAAACGGAGTTTGTCCTTCTTTTATCTTTCAAAACGGAAAATCTACTAACGGAACGGAAAAAGTCCGGCTACTTTGCTGCCAGTAGTTTTACCGTGAATTTGAGGATTTATTTTTAACAGTGTAAAATAGTTTAATTATAGCAATCTCATAATCTACGGACAGTTTTTTGGATAGGTATTTCCGGGGAAATAGGTATTAAATGGAACAAAATTTCTAAATATGGATTGAATTTCTGAAATATTCAAAACGAGGCTTAAGTTTCCCATTGGAACTTTCAATAAATGTCAATAAAAGATAAAATGTTCGTAAGTTAAAATGTATTTATTTTATTACGAAAATTAATCATATAATAATAATAGACGGTATAATTCCTTTTTCAGTGAAATAATAACGATGATTTATTTATATTGTTTTGTATTGGATATTTGCGCATTGTATAATTTTAATATAACAGAATTAATATCAATTAATTGTTTGTAAAAGTGTATTGAACATTGATATCTATAATATGAAAATCTACACATAAAATAAATTTTGTATTCATACATTTTTGCATAAGAGTGCAACAGCTATTGCACCAAGGTCTGAATATTTATAAAACTAGTTATAGTACGAACGCATCTCATGTGTCACGTTTAATGTACAATTTCCAACTTGTTTTAAAGTATTTTCGTTTCGAAAGATTAATGCATTATTAATGTCAAACCTCAGAAATGATCGAGAGTGTTGCAAGAATATCAATTTCTAGATTTTTATATTGAAAACCATAACGGCATTTGGGTATTTTTCCGATGTCTTCCGGGTATTCTTCTGAGTCTAACTTCAGATTAAAAATTTTATATAATCAGAAAGTATAAATAAAAATCCGCAAATATTCCACTTAGAAGCAAGATACTTTCTTTAAATACCAAAAGTGTTCGCACATTTTTTAGATGATTTCGGTGTTGTTTTTTTAACGTTTAAAATATGAATGTTGCTTTCTGAAATAATCTATATGATAATCTTGTTTCTTGATTCTAATTCTGCGTAATGCTTTCAATGGTAGAAGGTTTTTTGTAAAATTTACAGGGTTATTGCTTCCCATGCCTCTTTAAAAACTTTCCAGATTCAATCAATCGTGGTGGTTTTGCGCTTTGAAAGAGATTTTTTTCAGCAGAACAAATGCACAATAAACCATAAGAGAAACGTCAGGTGACTTCTTAGGAATATGTTGAAAGGTATAAATGCAATAGATGTGTGCGTTTTTAATGTTTTCAACGAATACAGCGGTAGTTTTTGAAGTATGAGCGGTAGCTTTGCTTTGATGCAGTTTCACCCTTTAAAAGTCGTTGAAATAAAGAAAATAGCATTTTTTCTGTAAATATCTCTTAATCATATAATGAATTGATTGTAACATTTTTGTCCAATATTCTTATTTTTATTTTCCAATTGTAAGATAAATTTGCGACAGTCATAAATCTTTACCTGAAACTTCGTTTTCAGCCTTGAAATGGGCTTTTTTTATGTATTTTTTTTTTTATTGTGAGTCTTTTTACTAAGAATAAGTACTGATTTTCGGGATAGCTCTTTCCAATTAATACTGATGTTTATTTTGCATTTAGAAATTTTTATACTATGCGCTTTACAATCATTGTAAACTTCCGAATAAGAATATTTCTTTTCAGAAAACAAAAAAAAAGTATCCTCTGATTCACAGCTTGTTTGAATAAAATCTTGATAGAAGAATAAATTTGAAAGCATCAGACAATAATATGAATTATAAATAATAAGTTGTTGAAAAAAAGTTTTCCTCTACAATAATTCCATTTTTTTAAAAAATCATTTATGAAATTTGTCTAAAAAATGTGCGAACAGCCTCGTGTTTCAAAATATGCTTGGCTTGGGTCAAACTACGGGACTGATACCGAAATGTTGGTATCTAAGAGAAAGCTTTTAACCCCTTGAAGGGCACCGGTATATAATGTATACCACTTAATTTTAATCCCAAAATGCCACAATGACACCAGAATTCTATAATAAAATTTTGAATTTATAATGTACATGAGGTTAAAGCTATTACTTATTTTAAAATAAATTCGTTCGTGAATCCTGGTGTCAATCAATCATTTCACTATTTCAGTTACAAGAGTACTTTGCCCCTGAAGGGGTTAACATTGTAATCGTTCATTTTTGAAACTAACAAAAAAACCACTAAATTTTATTTGAAAAATAGCATTTTGCAAATCTGCAAATATTTACGTTTTTTTTGTTATTGCTATTTTTTAAAGTAATGTTTACCTTATCTAATCACTATCTTCGGCGATCAAATAAACTATAAATTACTATTAAAATATAGTTGTAGGAGATAAAGCTTAAAAATACGCAGCTGTGCATTTAGTTTTTCTAAAAGAAGTTTGAGAATTGAATATTTTCCATTTGGGTGAATGTACTAGTAATTGACCAAAGAGACACTAAACTTTATAAAACAAAAATTAACGTACGGATATGATAATTTTACCTTGTATACCTCCCAAAGTTAATATATTCGTGCATATTTAACAAAATTAACATATCTGTTCATTATTATTTGTTTTATACAGTTTTGTTATACCTGGACAATTATTGGGTTACTTATCCTATTTTCGTGAAGATAAAATAATCCAAATTTTTGGAAACGCAACTCTGAGGCAAGAAATATTTAAAAAAAAGTTTTTACAAATGAAATTATTAGTGATGTGATTGGTGATATTAATCGATGTAAAAGACAGTAATCGATGGTAGTAAATTAATTTTTAAATTTGCACCGGAAATTGTAAACCTTTCTTATATAACATATTTCATTTTATTCTTTGAAAAAACATTAATTTTTCCTAAAAATGTTGGCATTTTGTAAAGGATATGCTTAACCCTTTCCGGCACATATAAATTCTGTTCGTAAAATGATAAATTACTCACTGACACCGGAATTTACAAACGACTTTTTTAGAAAATAAGAACTCCTTATTTTAAGCTTTCTTTGTAGAAACAAAATTTTAACAATATAATAAAATATAACACCTTGTAATAGTATATTACTTTTAAATGCTAAAGGTGTAAAATTAACAACTATAATATAAATTTATAATAGAGCATATAGCTGATATTAAATATAATAGAAAAACTACAGCCCTAGCAAGATTATATCAAGAAGAAACCATCCAAATAAATTTCAATGAAAGTAAAATAATATTTCCCTCCAGTCTATACTATCCATCCATAATAAGAGAAACCATAGAGATACTCACGCGCAAAAATACAATATGTAACGATGCGGCATCTTTTAATTTACCGAAACTGTGGCTAGAATTACTCCATGCTCAAAGATATGAAAATAAACAATTAAGTAAAAAATAATAGATAACGTGCGTATTTTTTTAAAGTACATGTAAATGATAACTTCAAAGCCCGTGCAGCTTTAGAATATTCTCATTTTGTTTTTGAAAATGACTCAGAAGAGTCGAAACATGTAAAACAACTGATAAAAGTTATTTTAATTTATATTATAGTTGTTAATTTTACACCTTTAGCATTTAAAAGTAATAAACAAAATTTTATTTAAATATTCTTGGTGCCGTTTGCAAGTTTGGAATTAAAATTAGGTGTGCCCGGAATGGGACCACTGTGTCGGAAAGGGTTAATTAAACAAAACTGTAAGGTTATAATCATTATCAAAAACTAAATTTCAAAGATTAAACGCATCAGTGTCGGTATCAGAAAGCACATCGCAGTTAATTTTCCTTTCCCGGACGCTTTTGCACCGAAACTTCAGAAATCGTCACTTACTGTAAGGTATGAAAAACAGAGGTTATTACAAGTAAATTTATCTTTAGATTTTGATACATAAAACCGACAATTCTGTAATAGTTACACCTCTCTAATCAATAAAAACATACTAAAAATTTTATTTGAAAACAGCTTTACTTATACCAAATACACGGATGGATATTTGAATGCTCTTTATTTATTTCGACAAAAATAAAAGATTAACCGCTTTCAGAACTGAATTTGTTAAAGATATAGCAATTTTTAACATGTATCTTCGTAAAAAATATTTATGATATTAATGGACAGAAATGGCAGTGAGTAATTGCGGGTAAATTAATTTTATGATTTGATAAAGAAAACTGGCAAAAGCGTAATAATTAGACTTTTTTTCAATCAAAGAACAAAAAAGCGACAATAGTTATTTATTTGTCCTTAAATAGTTTCAGAGTTCAGTATTATTTATTTATTTTCCCAAAAACAAAAGATAAGATTCCCTAAACCAAAAGTATTAGGCACTAATCATTTTTAAAATGGTTAGTGATTCATTGGTGATATGAATCGACAAATTGACACTGAGTGTTTGCGAATAAAGTCATATGTAGATCTTGTTGCAGAAAACTGATAATATTTTAAAATTAACACCATTTCAGTTAACAAAGACATATAAGATAGTTTTTAAATGGATTTTATTATCCTTTATTTATGTGCGTGAAAATAAAAGAGCAACATTTTGGAAGCTAAATTGGGAGATAATAATCCATTAACAAATGTCATTGTAAATAAATGATACGGATTATTTTCAGCGAAAAATATTCTCACATCACTATTTGCGAAAAGGATATTCGCCTTACTTAATGATAGAACCTCTACGATTAAATAAGGTGAAGATTTATACTTAGAATAAGTAGTAGCTGTGCGTCACGTAGTAAATACACCTGTTGTAAAGAATTAGATAGTTTTCGTTTAAAAAGATTTTTAAAACTAGTGCCGTGGGATGGTAATAATATAAAATAACTTCCCAAAATGATTTGTAGATTTTGGTAGGTAAAACCGATGACACGATAAAAAGTTTCACATTTTTAATTAATAAAATCACAGAATGGGTTCATATGAAAAATGACAATAAAAATGACAGTAAAAATGTAAGTGAGGAGAAGATCTGGACGTTCTCCAGTTTTTTAAAAAGAAATAACAATGTTTTTGGAAACAAAACTTTGAGAAATGATAATTTTTAAAATATATTTTCACATCAAAATACAGTCATATCGTCGCTACTATGTCAAACTATCGAATATGAAACAAGTTGGAAATTGAACGTCAAACGTGACAAATGAGGTGCGTTCGTACTATAACTAGTTACATAAATATTCAGATCTTTTCTGATTTTTAATTCTGTGAAATGAATTATATCGTCTGAAGATTAATTTTTGTAATAAAATAAGTATCTCGGTCGCTTGACGATTACACTTCGGAAGCTCCTATAACAAAAAAGCTCCGATTTAAAAAAAAATTCAAATTTCTTAATAAATATTTTTATTAATATCTCCTAAAGTTTTGATTAGATTTTAATAAAATTTGAAATGTCTCGACAAAATTCTCCAAAGATAATATATTTTAAATTGCAAACCATTCGGATGGGTAGTTTTTGCGTTGTTATATGCGGACGGACGGACCAAGCGACGACAATAGGTGCTACGTATTTATATAATTACGAACGCACCTAAAAATGCTTTTCATTATTTTTTTAAATGGGCAGATTGTCACCAATAAATTTTATTAGAATTCTTCGCCTAGGAAAAATACTTATAAAATATCTGCGAAGAATAGAGTTGCCAATTTGACCTTCTTTTTTTATTCAGAAGTGCCGAATTGATACCGGAAAGTTTGAGAAAAATATTTTACTTTATGTAATCACGAAATGTCTGACATTAAACAAAGCAAAATTACTATTTAAATTTCTGACATGGATTCGAAATTTCTGAATAATTAAATGAGGCCAAACTAGCAACCCTGCTGAAGAATACTATTAAAATTGAGTGGTGACAATCGGTAATTTAAAAAAGTAATGAAAAATGCATTTTTTCACATTCGATAGTTTGACATTGTAGCGCCGATATGATTACACTCAGGCTCCGATTACCACCTGGGTAAATTTCCACCAGTAAATTTTAATGTGAATTTTCGCCGTATTTAAGCGCTTTATTCATGCAGAATATCAGCACTGGTCAAAACCATTATATATTAAGCCTGAGCAGGTAAATATTGTGTTCTCTTACGACTGGCAGTCTTTTTGCATGCTGGAAATTGAAAACTTAAAACCCCAAAAATAACAAACAGAAATTGTCACATAATAATTCAGATAAGAACGTATAACTGGTTAAAACGTAGACTCTAACTTAAAAATCCAGGCTGATATAAAGTCAGTGAGATGGAAAGACTTAAACAGCGGATTATGAAACCTATGAATTACTTCTATCTATTCTGTTTTCCCACGGATTTTTGCTTCGACAATTAGCCGCAGCAAAGCGCTCATTTACGAAAACTAAATTTATATATTACATTATTTCTGTTTTCACTACCGGCCGCAAGAGAGGAAAGTAGCGCTGATGTGAGCTAAGAAATTTAACAGGTACTGCAGACGCTCTAAGTATAATCGCTCTGGCTCTGGCTAAAGTTTGTACGTTTGTATTCAGTCTCTGATTACACTGAAATGCGTAAAAAGTACTTGAACACCTCCATGATTCGAAGAAATTTTTCTGTTATTTAAAAGAATTTCTTTTGATTAGAAGATTTCGGGAAATTTTGAGCTTAGACTCGTGAGATTTCAGTAATATCAGAGACGAAGTGCATTAATAAAAATTCAGTTTCTGAAACGGAAAAGGAATATTTCAGTACAGTTGCCGGAATACTCCTGTGATTTGACGAAAGTGCAAATAAGATTGGAAGATTTCATGCGATTGTGAAATCAATACATTTATAAAGTTTCAGTGATTACAAAGATGATGGGAAAATTAAGACAGAAAAGATTTAATATAACCTACGTAAAAATACATGTCAATTCACGGATTTTTTAGAGTGTTGTGATATTAATCGAAAGAAATGACAGTGAGAGATTGTGAGTAAATATATTTGAATATTTCGATAAAGGAAATTAGTAATATTGTACAGTGATGTGTAGAAATTAAGGGGCAGAGACCAATTTCACACGTTTCGTCGAATATCGACTGAAACTCGTGAGGAAATGCCCGAAATGCCTTTGAACTTTAAGGATGTAAAGAATATATTTGACTTCATGTTTTTTAGTGAAGATTTTGTCGTGAGGATAATTAGGGAGGGCAATAATAATTATTATAATAAAATAATATTTCGGATCACCCAAGTAACAGAAAATGCTAAAAATAGTCTGTCACTATAGCAAATGACTATGTAAGTCCTGTTCAACATTTGTGTGCATTTGTGTAAGCATAGTATGTATATTCGTGAAGATGTTAACGTTTCTGTGTAAAATTCAAAAGGTTTTTTTAATAGCATGCAGAGTTTTCAGCCGAATTTAACGCCGATTTCCAAAAAACTTGACAAAATATATATTATGGAAATTGTATACTGCAATTAAAGCCTTAATATGTTAAATATTTCTTGAGATATGGGTATTTGTATGAAATAAATTTTAACTGCGGATGCGCGAACAACAGCAAAGATTTTTTGCATGATTTGATAGTCAATACTACAGGGAAACTCATATAAAAAGACCAGTGAAATATCGTGAAAACTCAAAAAGTTACAGCAATAATTGATAAATTAAGGTGGAAATCCCGTAGGATTATATTACAATTATATTACCAAATTGTTGAAAAAGCGTACGAACCCTGGAGAAGTTGGATAGAATAATATTTCTTTGAGAGCCTGCATCGTAAATAAAAATATTACTATTAATTTTTATTTAACTCATTTACTATTAATATCCTGTTACGAACAAATATATGAAATTCTGGATTTTGAAATATAAATATATTCAGCTGTTTTATTTTAAAGAAATTTAATTTAATATTTCTTAAAATCTGTTTTAAATTTTAGATTGAATCCAATAAAGTCACGTGAATTTGAATACACTTTTGAGAAAGATGACAGCTAATTTCTTAAACGTCAAACGTTTTTCTTATCGGGAATTTCTAAACGAAAAATGCGATTATCAGAAAATTCGCAATAGAAAAAAATAGATGAACGAGAAATAAATTTTTATGCGTAGAAAATTATTTTATGAATAATTCGATAGATATTTAAAGAGATAATCTTTAAATTGAGAATTTATTGACAAATTCATTTAAGTCGAAAATAGTAATATGCACAGGAATAATATTATCATCCGCGATAAAATATTTTGAAACATATTCCTAATATTAATCAATATTCTAATATTTAGTTTCCAATATTTTTTAAATAATGTATGAATCATTTTGTTATTTAAAATATGAGTGTTCCTATATTAAGTTAACGAGTTTTCTCGAGCGTATTAAACTCATATTGTAAAACCTATTATAATTTAACTGTTTGATTACGGGTCAGGATTGATGACTATTTTTATATTCACTAAGTACCACAATTTACAAAAAAAAAAAAAAATTGTGTCTCTTGAAACTATCCAAGTACAAGTGCATGGAACAGATTATTTGTTTAAAATTGGTACAAATAGAATTAAATAGTCACTGAGGTATACGGCGTCCCAATCCCGTAACCAATCGGTTAAGCCACCCACGAGTATACTCGTAGTTTTTCAATCTAAAATTACGAATTCGTACTGGAAATTTTGAAAGAAAATTTTTTATTTTATGAAATCATGAAATGTTTGTAATTAAATAAAGTAAATATTGGTGTTAGAATTTTCTGGTATGGATTCGAACTTTCTAAATAAAATAAAATTCCGGTAATTTTATCCTGGAAGTGAACGTGTTAATTGATGAATACCTGTCATCTAGCAGTTACAGAGGTGCCAAGTTCCCACTAATCTTCCGTAATATGTGATTTAATCTAACCCAGTTTAACAACGCTTCAAACCAGAAAAAGTATTGAATGAATCTTTATTTATTTAATTTCAGGTGCCTACATGGAATTTATTTAATTTCATTTCTTAAAAAATTTTCTGGTGAGAAAGTTGTTAAACCTGGGTAAAATTAAACCACATATTACGGGATATTAATGAGGGCTTGGTACCTCTGCAGTTATGTAGTTAGACTAAATATTTTGCACCGTGGCGGATCCTGCTACCCAATTTCTTTCCCGGCAGTTTTTCTTTAAATAGTTTCCATCAACTTAATTAATCGTAAAAACTTTCTAGAAATTTTGTTAGAAAAAATTACAAAATATTACTGTTGAGAAAGATCATGCTCAGTTTGAATTGGAGGATTCGCTTTTGGTTTAAAATATGTTTAACAATATCACAGTTTCCAACCTATCAATTTTTTTAATACCATTAAAATCTTACAAAAATTTTCGCTTTATTAAATTGCAAAAAATGTATAATTAAATAAAACAAATAATTTTACTTAAAAATATTAGTATGAAAAAAATCGGACTGTTGGCAACTATGCAATACCATTAGAACTGATTAGAGCAATACACACGTCAATTTCTCTCCTCCTGTAAGGGAATCAACTCTAAACAAGGCAAATAATTGGATTGATTTCTTAACGTTAATTAAATGTAAAAATTAGTGTTAAGTATAAAAAAAGTTATATGAATCACTAGCAAAACCCTCGTAGTACCCGGGTTCGCTCGAGTGAACTTTGGAGACCTTCTGGGTAACATAAGTAAAAATTATAAGTTAAAAATATGGCTATCATAATAACGCATTCGCGTTAAAATGACAAACAGAAAAAACAGACGCATAGCTGCCAACTGTTACGCCTTTTGTTACCACTAAAATTTAATAGAAATTATTTGTGTTTTTTTATCTGTTAATTTTTTTAAGTTGATAGTGACCTTTCTCATGCTGTAATATCAAGCTGTATATCAAGTTTCGTGCAAATCTGTCAAAAACTGTAGACTTGTATAAGGAACATACCAACCAAGAACGTCTTATATATATATATATATGATATAAAAATTTCTAGATCCAGCAACCGTTGACAGACCAGCCACGATCTCTATAAATTTACACCAGATCATAGCACTATTATTCCACAGCCACAAATTACTAACGCTGTTCCATGCTAATATGATGACGAATTATACTTCTTAGAGGCAGTTGCATGAACCGGATAACAGGCTAAGTAAATGAATCCAGGCAGTTTCCCACTCAAGAAAGACAAATGGTATGGACGAGAAAACTGTTTATTAGATGACGTTGATGTAACAACTCCACTAATCTCATCAAAAACTCGAAGATATTTAATACATTAGATGACAGCACAAAGCTATGTTTTTTGAAGACTCTCTACCGATGACATACGTATTTTGACCCCCTAGTGACAGGGCCTAGTTTACAGAAGAAAAACGTACAAAAATCCGTGTCCGAAGCCAATGTAACAGTATAAATATTCCGAGATTTCTGCTCCAAGTTACAAACGCGCGAAATGCTAGTCCACTGACAGCCATGTTCGGAGGGAGCCAAGGGTGGCAGAAAAGGCGGGCCTGCTCGCTAATGAATGAAAAAATGAGGCCACGAGGGTGTGTCTCTGACGTATGACCAAAACTCTTTATCAGAAGCGGCAATTTAAAAAGGTAAAAAGCTTTTGGCCGCGAAAACGCCAGGAATCCTGGGATGCTAAATGATAATTAAATAGAAATAAAAATGGTATTACAAAAGTTTCAAAGAATAAAAATTCAGTGTCTCAAAAGAAGAAATTAGGCAGGTGCGTTTTAGAGGCAATGTTGCAATTTAAGAGAATAAGGTTTTTAGAATGATAAATAAAAGAATATTTTGATTAAGTTATGGAATAAAATATAAAATAGATTCAAGAGATATTTTAAAAAGAGAGGGAAAAATTAGAATTGTAAGAATTTGGAATAATTTAACTAAGGAAAAATGGCGAAATTTTTTTATTATTACATATATATATATATATATATATTATACATAGAAATCACCCACTCTATACTTGTAGTCGCCTTGTAAGATTTTACTGCGTTCTTTCGTATAAAACGCTACCCTACGCATCCAAACTGGCGATGTACCAAATGTGTGAATTATACATTCTGGTCACAATTCGCGTCATTTTCCTCAGCTGGTATTTTTTTTCCCTTCTCTTTCTATGATTGAGATTCTTGTCCTTTTACACGACCAAAGTCTTTGCATTCTCTGTTGTACAATGCAGCATATGCGCAGAGTATTCGACGAGTTAAAACTATGCATGGTCAGGTACATTCCTAAATATGTATCGTCAATTCCAGTGTTGTCTGGATACAGATGGTGACCAATTCCAGCACCATTTATCTTTTCTTACGAAGATATGTAAGTTTGTTGAAATTATTTCTAAATTACCTTTATTATCCATAAAGTTAAGAAAGAATACACGGGTCGGCTTGAAAAGAGCCTGATTAACAGAGGGGAAAACTTCCACCGTTATTTTACAAAATATTTTTTTCGCCTCATTTAAAACAAAATGTTTGGGGTTGCAAAAGTGAAATTTGATACACTAAAATACTGGTGGGATTTCGCCCTTGCTTGAATTGGGGCCTGGATTTGCTAGATTTTTGATAATACAAATGCATTGTAACTGTTGTTCAATATTTAAAAAAAAATAATAATAATCATATTTCTGTAGACTGTTATCCCTTTCTTTGTTGCAAGAATTTGAATATATCAATAAACACGTTATATACAAATATTATTTTGCATTATTGTGATGTATGACCCACCAGCAGCAGCTTTCCGTTATAGTAAAGCAAAACTTTTTATTAACCCTAATCACGTACAAGGACTGACGACTGATTTTATATGCATTCACACCACAATTTTCAAAAAGTTTTCTTTCTCCTAGATTTCTCTTGAAAACAACCTAGTATAAGTGTATGAAAGAGTTAACTTTTAAACGATTGTACGAATAGATAAAACAAATAGTCCACTTAGCTCCAATACATAATCAAAATGTTAACGAGATATTTCTTAATTTTTTTTTTAAATAATAATATTTAACTTCGATGTTTAATTATTGCATCTAAAATGATCTTTTAATAATTTGGACAAAAAAACTTTCATAAATTTATTTATTTATTCTAAATTAAATTAAATTTTTTTATCTAGATTATCTTGATCCAATTTGAAAATAAATGAGGTTAGAACAGTGGGGGTGGGGATGAAAATTAAAAATAAATTATGATAATCTTTTCTCATCTTCATCTGAAATAGTTGCCTATCAAAGGAAATGATAAAAGTGCTGGGAATAAACTTAACACAAACACATCATTCGTCATTATTCGTTTGAACTTAGCGCAGTCCTGTAAAGCCACTTGTATTTGTAATTTAACTTACCTTGACATATCTGTAAGATAAGTCGTAACACGTATCTTTTCGTAGTATCGTAAATGCAGAAAATTACCCTTTATTATATCTGTGTTACAGATACTTTACTATAATAGGAAAATTGCTATTGCAAGTATTTCAATAGGGACAAAACCGTAACATTTCGGATGAATACATTTTGTCGATTAAGTTTATGTATTACGTATACAGTATTCTCTAAAAAAATTGTAATTTTAACAATTTAAATATTAAAACAGAACAATAAATTATAAAGAGCGATCTAAATTTATCACATTTCACTGCCGGGTTAAAATTACAGGAATTTTCTTTTGTTTAGAAAGTTCGAATTCACACCAGAAAATATTAATAGTAATATTTACTTTACTTAATAACAGACATTTCGTGATTACATAAAATAAAAATTCTTCTTTCGAAATTTCCGGTTCGAATTCAAAACTTTAGATTTTAAAACCACGAGTATACTCGTGGTTTTAAACACGAATGGCGACTTTCAGCAAATGGGTTAACCTGTTCCGGCACAGTGGTCCCACTCCGGGCACACCTAATTTTAATTTCAAACTTGCACACTGCACCAAGAATATTTTAATAAAATTTTGTTTATATAATGAAAGTCTAAAATAGGGATTTCTTATTTTCTAAAAAAGTCTTTTGTAAATTCCGGTGTCAGTCAGTAATTTCTCATTTTACGAACAGAATTTGTCTGTGCCGGAAAGGGTTAAACCATTTTCATCATTTGCGTACATTTAAGGAATTCTTTTTCATTCATAAATTCTGATAACATACCGGAAATTACAATAAAAGAATTTTTACTTTATGTATTAACACAATGTCTCTCATAAAATAAAACAAAAATTACTATTCAGAATCTCTGGAAAGAATTCGGAACTTCTGAATGAAAAATAATTTCCTGAATCTACTCATATGCTTTAATGGAGCAAATTTGTTAAGGGACAACAGAAGCTGCGAAATGCAAAGAACGTGATATTTACGTACTTTTTTTTCGGTATCTAATTAAGCGATTTAATTTTTTTGGGTATTATAATTTGCTATATATTGATCGTATTTTTTCCTGGAAAATCTATTCCTTTCACTTGTGTTTCACTAAATTTTAGATAGCACAACTACTGTATTTTTTATTACTTACCCATCATACGTAGTATAGGGTATGTTGTGTGATCGTTTTAAAAATTGAAACATTTTTTTGACGAATCTAAACGTTTCAAACACTGGCGATTTCTAAAAACATATTTTTAGAAAAAAAAAATGCCGTCCGTCTGGCTGTGTGCTTTTTTAAACGCTCTATCACCCGAACAAAGTGAGATAGAGACTTGAAATTTGGTATGTACTTAGTAAGTATTAATGAGAAGAAGCTTATTGAATTTCAATAACCTCGATTATACGGAACTAATTTTTTGAACATATTCGTTCTGATAAAAGGTATACACAAATTTTCGAAATCGTTTATTTTAAGGAGTGAATATAAAAAACAATAAAAAAACATAAATTTTCCATAAAAAATGAAGTCGATCGTATAATGAGTTTCCGAGATATTTGTAATCCTATTTCCACACTCTTCAATTTTTTGAGACCCTGTATTTCATTCAAATTTCAATTCAAAGATATATTTTAATTGGAAATGAGACGCTTAATCCGACGTAGTAAACTGTTAGCTAATATGATTATATTTTTGGAGTTATAAGGATTTTCTTTTACGCAATTCAGTAATAGAGCATTTAAAGTTTATGATGTCATCAAGCCATGATTTAATTCGAATTGCAATGCATTTTATAAATAGTTTACGCATGCTCTATTTCCATATTTTATATTATGCATATCCATGATGGGTAAGTATTACGGTGGCCCCCAACGACTAGTTTTAATCGCAGAAAATTTCCAATTAGATAAAGTTAAGAAAATTACATTAAAATAGTGGCATCAAGAGCCTCCGGATTCCCATCCAGACTACGCCGATGTAGGGGAACCCATCAGGACCCCATTATTTGTAATCTATACTAATATTATAAAGGAGTAAAGATTGTTTTTTTGTTTGTTTGTTTGTTTGTTTGTTTGTAGGGGGTAATCTCTGGAACTACCGAACCGATTACTAAAGTGATGATGGCAAATTGATGGTTACAACCCCTGCTCCAACATAGGCTATATGTCGGTGTCACTAATCCCCAGGGGGATGCAGGAGCGAAAAACGTTCTAAAATTGCGATCTTTTCTATACTGAAGCAGCTAGGAATTTGAAATTTGGCATTGTAGTTACTTATAAGATGTAATTGCTCTCTAAGAACAAAATAAAAAAAAAATTCGAAATTTAAAACGGTGAAATGAGCGAAAAGCGTTCTAAAAACATTCTAAATTACAATTTCTATGGAATCTCTAGAACTACCGAACCGATTTCAAAAGTGATGGCAAATTGATGGTGACAACCCCTGCTCCAACATAGGCTATATGTCGGTGTCACTAATTCCCAGGGGGATGCAGGAGCGAAAAACGTTCTAAAATTGCGATTTTTTTTCTACTAAAGGAGCTAGAAATTTGAAATTTGGCATTGTAGTTACTTATATGATGTAAATGCTCTCTAAAAACAAAATAAAAAAAATTCGAAATTTAAAAGTGTGAAATGAGCGAAAAGCGTTCTGAAATCTTTCTAAATTACAATTTCTATGGAATTTCTGGTACTACAGAACCGATTTCAAAAGTGATGCTGGCAAATAGATGGTGACAATCCCTGCTCCAACAGCCTCTTTAATAAAAAACTATGCCTTTCTGACGACTGGGTTTTTCGCTAATTGTTGCCACAGATTAATCTCGGAAAATGAAACAATTGAAGTTACAGAAAAGAAATAGTAGCTCGAAAAGTATTTGTCAGAAAATTGTGAGGCAAACTGCATTTGAAAGGTAAAAGATTGTATTTTTCTTGATATAAATTTCAAATCTAATGATTATGCCATTTTTCAAATATAGAATTTGAAAAATTACCAAATTTCACAATGGAGTACCATAGCAAAACCTTCATGCGTAAAAAGATAATGATAAGGGCGACGTGTCATGGCGTGTATATTGGATATAGCACGAGTCACAAATTATAGTAGCCTTATTATTCTGTTAAAATATAAAAGTGAATTATGAAATGTCAATATTTTGTTGGATTAAAAGTTCGATATAAGAAATTGACCAGCGTAGCGGGCGTAGCTTGCTAGTCTATATTAATAAAAGAAAGTTTCGCTCTGTGTGTGTGCGATAGCTAGCGCACCTAGAAGTCTGAAAATTTAAGTGAGGTCAGTCTAAGGTCTGCTCTGATGCAGCAGAGTGTCTGAATTTTATATTTTGAAAATTTAACAAAATATTAATTAATACTCATTAACCATCGCTCCCAAAATGCAATCTTTTTCTGAAAATGGCGCAAAAGAAATGTCAAAACTGTAAAATGAGCTCTGTGTTGGGAGAGGGAAGAAAGATTTTTGATTTACACGAAAAACGCTGGGTTATTAGAATGACTTTTAACTACACCTTTTCGCAGCATGTCGAAATAACAAAAACTATCACGTCTTTCGACACGAAAATTTGCAGATCTAGATAAACAAAAAATTCTATACACAACTTTCGGAACTGTTAATTAGAAATTTATAAATTTTCAAGCGATTTAATCTTGCAAAGAACGGTACGAGTTTGATAAAAATTTGAGCCGCCACAGGTGTCTGCCATAATAAATCCTCACAGAAAGGCGCACTGATTTTTTAGGGGACTCAAATTAACAGTTATAATTAAGCAACGATTTTAAAATGAACACTGTTCGAATCCCCTCTGTTTCCACATAACGAGTTTGTAAAAATTGTGATTATCCTATTCTTATAACCAACCCAAGATATTTATTATCTCGCATTCATTTGATTGCAGAAAAAATATTTAACGTGTTTTTATGTTGTTGTTGTTTTTTTAATTTTTTATGAGCAAGCATAGCAGATATGTCTCTTATCTCTAGAATGGAGAAAGATACAAAACAAGTAATAAAAATCTGGAATAGTGCTATTAAAAGCTGTATAAAATTATTAAAAATTGGAAAATTATGCATCCTTACTTAAAACAAGCTGAGAATTAATTTTTTTCTTAAAATCGAAAAAAATCCACCAATAAGTTTTTATTTTATAAAAATACCTATTTTAATAAAAAAGAAATAAAAACTTATTTTTCAATGGGTGTGATAAATAAAGAAACGTTTGCATCGGAGTTTTCTTAAACAAATTATTCGTTATATTTGAGGGTATCTGGAGGGGGAGATAACGCCTTTTTATTTTTTATCGCATTTTTGTACACTAACGAGTAAAATTAATGGAACAACTATAAAAATTCATCGAACTTGAATAATTTTGTAAATAAGAAGATGAAACATGTAAAAGATCTTTATTTTGTAATGCTTGACCTATATTCAAAATGCAGAACTCCCTATTTCTGCAAAAAATAAATTCAAATAAAACAAATGAATTTGTGATATAAGAGGAGATACGGGAAATATACTGTTACAACATTTTAGGAGAAATCAATAAGGTATGTGGTCACCCCTGACCGAAATGCAAGCTTTACAGCGATTTTCCAGTGATACTATGGATTAAATTAGCCAGAAGTGCTTGAGGTAACAAAGTGTATTCAATATGAATAGCGTTTCGAAGCTCCTGGACAATGTTAGGTGAGGGTTACCAAGATACAAATTGGCACCCTAATGTGTCTTACATATGTTCCATCGGATTTAAATCCGTAGAATATGCAGACCACTCCACTCGCTGAATTTCTTCGCCCTCAATATAAGTAGTCACTAGTGCAGCACAATGATGACGCGCATTATCAACCGTTAAGAAAAAGTTATTACCAATTGAATCCTTAAACACCTTGACATGATCATCAAGAATATCATTTCTGTTCATTTTAGCATTCACAGTTGCACTGGCAAAAATGTGCAGGTCAGTGCGGCCATTCAAAATGATGCCAGCCCATACCATTTTTCAAGGACCTTTCTTTCGATGCCTTTCACGGATGTTTGTAGCCTTATTCCGTGTGTTTTTCTCCCTCCATACGATAACACGTCTGGAATCACCATCCAAAAAAATCGGTATTCATCGGTAAAGAGAACTCGGTTCCAGTCCGTTATACTCCAATGACGATGATCTCTGAACCACTTTAACCGGGTGTATTTCACTGCTGTAGTTAGTGGAATACAAATCATGTGTTTCCTTCCATACAGCCGTTTTATCCAGCCTGTCACTGACATTAAATCTGGATAGTCGATTTCTTGTTGCTGCAGCGAACTCCCTTGCAATCTGATCTGATGTCAGTTGCCTGCTTCCTTTAGCAATCGTTGCCAGATAACGGTTATAAGAATCTGTTGTGGCACATTTTCGAATTTTACCTGGTTTTCTGTGCACATTGCCAGTGTTTTAAACCATTTCCAAATTCTTGACATGATGCTTTGGGCTATTTTTAAGTCTTTATAGACCTCTGTCAGTGTCAATGCTGCTTTCATTCTCGCTATCGCACGCCATTTCTCACAATAGGTCAAATTTTTTCTGGATGACATATTCCACCTGCTACAAGCGAAAATTATATCCAACTACATGTACAATCCTTGAAATTAGACTTCAAATCCCCCAGGTGTACTTCTTTTCAGATGCGGCGAAAGACCGTGCTAAAAAATTTTAATATTTTTTTGTAGCAAAGGTTAACTCTATTGGACTATGTGACAACGTTGACATCGAGTTACAAACCTTTCATTGAAGTTCCCTTAATAGAATTAACATAAAGCACCATTTTATGGTTGTTCCTTTAATTTTTCTCGCCAGTGTGCTTCACTGCGCGCCTCCTGGCGACTCTTATTAATAAAAGAACTGTATTGCTCTGATTAAGACAAAACAAATTCAATTTAAGGAATTTAACATTTTTAGCTTCCCCCATAGCGTTTTTTAAATCTTATATATCTACATACAGGAAATTTTAAAGAACGATTTTTGTAAAAATTACATTTGTGTTCCTCATAAACGTGCATAAGTTTTCCGAGTAAATATGCACAACCCGCATTCACTTAAGACATACCAACAAGCGAAGTTGGTGATTTGCTGTTGTGCACTTCATCAAGCGCCCCTTGGCCGTCAATGCTACAATGTTTTTTCTTCTCTAACTGTGCATTCTTATCTCGGATTCTAAAGGCCCGATCACAGCGCCGTTTGGATGATTCGAATTGGTTTTCGATTGCGTTACAGTTTTTAGTTCTACCGCAAGGTAGTGCATTATTTTCTCGAGTTTTATGGGTCGAATTATATGGTTGTTATTTCGACAGGAATTGGTTCATTCAACTCCCTTGTTACAACGGGTATCCATGTAGGATGTTCATATAGAATAATTTGCGCCTCCTGGTGATGGAAGATAGAACTAAATGATTTTGCAGCGCGTGCACAGCACACCTGATACATGCTGCTGGAGGCAGCATGAACACGTGCCAGAGTTTCGTTCTGAAAGTGATATGTTTGGAACACAGTGCGCCCCCCGGAGGCGGAATGTGAAACTAAGACACTTTGCAGCGAATGCGCAGTGCGCATTTTGTACCGTGCCGCAGGCAGCGGAAACACATGTCAGAGTTTCGTTTAGATCATGATGCGCCCCCTGTCGGCGGTAGGTAGAAATAAAGGATTTTCCGTCCCGTGCGCAGCGCTTTTAAATAAATATTTTCATTCAAAATTAGGTTAAAGATATAAAATTATACAAAGTTTGCATTTGTTTAATTTTATTATCATGGGCCCGTGCCACGCCGGGCGGATCAGCTTGTACTAATAAAAGAAAGTACCGCTTTGTGAGTATTCAATGGCTAAGAGAAACTAGCGCACCTAGAAGTCTGAAAATTTAGGTGAGATATTCCAAGGCCTGTCCTGCTGCACCCGAGTCTCAGATTTTTAATATTTAGATAATTAGCACAGATATTAATTAAAACCCATTAATTACTCATTCATTTATTTGCGAGCCTGCTTCCGACACTCTCGTATGCCCAGAACCCGTTTTACGCACCGGTTGAAATGGAAGAACCAAACTGGTAATATTTTTGTGTTATTTCATAGTTACAAATCTGTTTAAATCAACCAAATCACTCGATAAATTTAAAATTTAAAAACATATTCAGAAAGATTGTAAACTTACGTGTCAAATGCCATAATTAATCTGAAAATATATAGTTGTTAAACCTTTGAAAAAAATTCAAAAAGGGTCGTTTTACCAAAGTATGTTTTTCCCATCTAGGGCGCAATTTTAGAGGTAGCGACGAACCGAATATATCCATTTAATGCTATATCTTTCTTCTAATTGACGGTGCAATTGGTTTTTAAGGATACGAATTTTAACCGTTTCAGAATCAACGGTGAAAGTAGGTCACTTCGCACCTCACGGAGACTCTCTTTCTCTACGCTAAAAATAGCTAAATATCCGTATTTCGTACCACCTTTTTAGAGCATCTCTGTATACCAGATCTGCATCAGCTACAAAATTTTCAAAACATTCGAACGTGTAGAAATATTTAAACAAATTGAAATCTAAGAAATAAAAAAAAAGGCGAAAAAGCAGGTGTTATGGCGTGTAGTAGCTGAACTTCGACTCATATTTTCACTACTAAATATGCATATTTTTTCATGAAATTTTTCAGAGAGCTTGGATACAGTGATATTTATGACCGTTTAAAATTTCAGAGAGTCCGGAAGATGATAACTATTTTTTTTTTAAATATGATGTTAAAGGAGCCGACGCGAAAACTCGGGTTAAAAATATAAAATTATACAAACTTGAGGTTCCTTTAAATTTATTATCACGGTCCCGGACAACGCCGGGACTATCAGCTACTTAAATTATAATACACTGTTTCTTTTATCAAAAAAGTATGAAAAAAATCCCCTCAACTGCTATATCTAAACGCAATAGTATTGTTATTCCAAACATAACTTTTGACTATATAAAGCGCCTGAATATTCATGTAAGTTTTGCTAAAGCAAACGATTATCATATTTTTTAGAAGACTTGTTCCTATTTTGTATCATGGAGAACGTTTCAATCCCCTAAATTGGGAAAAGAAAGGTTTATGCAGCAGCATGATAAAAACTGTAAGCTAAACTAAAGTAAACTAAGCTTTATAAAGTTATCTTATAACTATATAAAAAGTAATTACTGATGTAGCCTATGTAGAAAAATATCAAAAATAAAAATTCAATATTTTATTCAATCATGTAAATTCCACTAACATAACTTTTATAAGAATGATTACAGCCAGATAAAAATTTCAAAAATCTTCCGAGTATAAACTCTTTATCCTAATTTAATTTCAATATTTTTATGGTCTCGTCGACAAATGGAAAGTGATCAACGTAAATTTCAAGCAATTTATTTCACATGTGTCCCATCGACATACGTTTTATACAAATGTTCTGTTTATTGGTGTTATGTTTCTATTGTTATTATTTTATTGTTATTGTTTTATTTTAAGTGTTTTATTTATATAAATGTTCTATTTATTCCTCACAGAATTGTAATAAACCTGAAGACAGGAAAATAAGCATGACTTTTATCCCTTTCCTGAATCTTATTTTTTATTTCGAATTTGTTACAAAAATTGATAATTAAAATGGTAATTTCGTTTTCATTATTACTTATAATACTTTTTATACAAAATATATCCCTTGCTTTTAATGAAAAGGATTAAATATGTCGAAATTTATTGCATAAATAGTGGTAACAAATGTATATGCTTCAGAAATTTTCTATATTTTTTTGTAAGTGTGTGTGAAAATATCGAAAAAAATCCATTAAATAATTTTTCGAAAATTGTAAAATTATTTTTTTATTTTACAAAAGCAATTATAAGATTCGGTGCTGTATAGTAAAATGTTTCTGTAAAATAATAGGCAATTACGTATAAAGAAAGTTTTTTATTTAAAAATTGTAATATTTTATAAACAATGGCTTAAAATTTTGTTTCGTAAAATTTTTAAATATTTTCACGAAATCCTTGAAATAGTATATACATGTTCTATTTTTTCTGACGCAGTCTCTCAACTTCGACTCATTTTTTCACGAACATTTTACGAGAGCTTGGATACAGTTATATTTATAACCGTTTAAAATTTCAAAGACTTCGGAAAATGGAAACAATTTTTTTATTGTTATGTTAAAGGAGCCGACACGAAAACTCAGGTTAAAGATATAAATTTATACAAACTTGAGGTTTCTTTTAATTTATTATCAAGGGCCCGGTCAATGCCGGGCGTGTCAGCTACTTAAATTATAATACACTGTTTTTTTTAATTAAAAAAGTAAGATAAAATCCCTCAAATCTCTATCTAAACGCAATACATCCCAAACATAACTTTTGACTGTATAAAGCGCCTGAATATTGATGTAAGATTTTTTAAAGCAAACATTTATCATATTTTTTAGGCGAATTGTTCCTATTTTGTATCATGGAAAACGTTTCAATGCACAAAATTTGGAAAAGAAAAGTTTATACAGCAGCATGATAAAATCAGTAAGCTAAACTTACTAAGTATTACTGCTAAACTTAAACTTAAAGTAGTACTAAATGAATTAAGCTTAACTTAGGTAAACTAAGCTTTTAAAAATTAGCTTATAACTATATAAAACGGAATTGCCGATGTAGCCTCTGTAGTAAAATATCAAAAATAAAAATTCAACATTTCATTCAATCATGTAAATTCCACTAACATAACTTTTATAAGAATGATTTCTCCCAGATAAAAATTTCAAAAATCTTTCGAGAATAAACTCTTTATCCTAATTGGATTTCAAAATTTTTATATTCTCGTAGACAAGTGGAACGTGATCAACGTAAATTTCAAGGAGTTTATTTCATATGTGTCCCATCGAAATAGGTTTTATATAAATGTTCTGTTTATTGTTATAATGTTTATAATGTTATTATTTTATTGTTATTATTTTGTTATTGTTTTATTTTAAGTGTTTTATATATATAAATGTTCTATTTATTCCTCACAGAATTGACATGAACCTGAAGACAGAGAAATAAGTTTATCCGTTTCCCGAATTTTCTTTTTTCAAATTTATTGCAAAATTTAATAATTTTTCCAACTTAAAACGCTAATTTCGTTATCGTTATTACTTATAATACTTTTTATATAAAATATATCCTTTTCTTGTAATGAAAAGGAATAAATATGTCGAAATGTATTGCGTAACTAGTGGTAATAAACACCGCCCCCTGTATACTAGGCCTGCGCGCTGAAAAAAATGGCGGCTGCCGCAGGCGGAATCGTTTGTACAGTCCCTCGAACTTCAACACCAATAATATCTAAAAGTTATGTTTGACTTATTTAATATCCGAAAAACAGGTTCATGCCGGGCAGGGTGGCCTACCATTTGGCTTAAGATCCACTAGCCCTGCCCGAATCTCCGAAAATCAAGGCGAAAGAAACTTTTAGAAATTACTGGTGTGGAATTTCGAGGGACCGTTCAAAGCTGAGAAAAAAACGGCCTGCGACAGCCGCCATTGTTGTCAGCGCTCAGGCCTAGTATTCAGGGGGCGGTGGTAATAAATGCAGATGATTCAGAAATTTTCTATATTCATTTGTAAGTACAGTAATATCTCACTTATACGCAATACAGGGACATCATTTTTCCGCACCAGTTTTTTTTAAGGTAATTTTCGGCTTGTAAATAGAATTTTACTGTTTTAAAATAGTGGTATAAAAAAGTAATTACTGAACATCGCGTATAAGTGAGAGATCACTGTATGTGTGAAAATATCGATAAAAAAACCCTTCAAATTCTCTTTCGAAAATTGTAAAATTAATTTTTTATTTTACAAAAGCAATTATAAGATTCGATGCTGCATAGTAAAAATGCTTCTGTAAAATATCAGACAATTACGTATACAGAACGTTTTAATTAAAAAATTGTAATGTTATTTTATAAACAATGGTTTAAAATTTTGTTTCGTGAAATTTTTAAATATTTTCACGAAATCCTTGAAATAGTTTGTGCATGGCGAATGTACGTATGTTTCCCGACGCAGCCCCTCTAAAAAGTATTACATATTTAACTGCATTATTGTGTCGTTTATATGAATTCAACTAAAACTGTTTTTGAAACGTTGATTTTGTTTAGGTACTTTTTTTTTCTTAGAATATCGCAATCTTGATACTCGGGAAAATAATTGGATTTAACTATTGTCATTTAATCCTCGTTGATAAGTGGAACCTGATAGAAATAATTTTCCACCAGTTTATCTCACATGAATCTATCGATATGCATTTTAAATAAAATTTATCTGTCCTGCACCAGAATTCTAATGAACCATAAAACGGAAAAAAGAAAATGGCTTGTTATCTACTTCTCTGTTTTTTTTTTTTTGGAAAAGTCGAATCATAATATTAGATTATAATTTCAAGTGAAAGCATTAATTTTGTTTTCGTTACGTCCATTAATGATTTTTATATCAATTTTATTGTTTGTTTTAATGAACAAGTATAAAAATACGAGAGAATGTACCGTAATTTCGGGCGAATTCACCGCACTTCAGACAATTCAATTTTATACCAGAATTTATTTTAAATAAAATGTGATTTACTTCTGCTTAGAACATATTTGACTTCTTATTTTCAATAAAATTTCTGGTTTGAAAAAGACTTAACTAAGCCGCGGCGCATACGCGCGAAATTACGGTATCTATAATAGTGGTTAACGAGTGTGATTGATTTTGAAATAATCTATAATATTCTTTTACACAATCAAATTATCATTTAAAACATCAAATAAAGTATTTTATTTCTATATTTTTTTAAACTGATTTCTTAATTTAAAAAAATATACTATATATATGCTTTATGACAGGGTTCATGCGTTTTGATCACAATTTTTTAATAGAATTTTTCTTTTTAATATTTAAATAGGAGAAATTGTAGACACCTTGAGTGATTGCACGATTTGTAATATTTTCTGCATTTAAATAAGGCGAAAAATTCTATTATAAAATTGTGATAAAAGCGTACGAAACCTATATAATAAAGCGTAATGTTTTAGAATAGAAGTTTAGAATATGTACTAGAATAAACATACACTGGCCTCAAAAAGTTAAGCTACAACCATACTTTTGTGTCTAATTTGAAAAAAAATGAAGATAAATTTAGAAGAATTGGTATTTAAACAGTTATTTATCGAAATTTACTTAATTTTAACATCAAGCATAATTTACAAATAAAAAATTGCATTTTTTGAAAAAGTGCACTGTTTGATAAAAAAAAAAATTATAATAAATAAAAACATTATAATATAAAAAATAGCAAAAAAAGTGAAAACAAAATCTGAAAGAAAATTAAATAAACGGATTTTAATAAGGTATGTGTCCGGCCCTACTTGTAATGAATTTGTGGCATCGATTTTCAATACTGAAAATTAAGTTGCCGGACACTGGACAGGAAAACAACTCACATACAGGGAGCAACGCTTGTTCCAGCTATTTTAAAGACTTTGGAGGACACAAGTCTGCTGAGATAGTCTCAAAGATGCTCTATAGGATAAAAGTCCAAAGATTGTGCTGGCAATTTCATTTGCTCCAAACCTTCATCCTCTAGATATTTATCAACGACTCTAGCTCAATCCGATCGGGCATTACCAACCATTGAGATTAATTCATCACCAATAGTACCTACATACGGTGTGACAAACCGAGAAAGGATCTCGTCCCGATATTTCACAGCAGGCAGAATTTTTCCACGGCATACATGGAAGTTACTGTGACCAAAAGAGAGATTCCAGCTTAAACCATGATTCCACTTCCTATATAACTGTGTCTTTCAACAATGTTACATAGGAAGAATCTGATGCCTTGTTCTCTCCAGATTAGCACACGAAATGAATCACTCTCCAAAACAAACCGAGGCCCATATGTTAACAGGGGTGGGGACAGGGATGACCACCCTAGCAAACCCGGCGAAAGCGTTTGAGTTCCCATCTGTGAACAGTACGGAAGCCCATTGTTGTGTGTTCCAGATAACGTGCTCTTTTGACCAACATAAGCGGACACTTCAGTATTGTAGATTAAAAGGGCCACACACGGCGGGTCATCTTGTATAGAGTACTTAATTGTAAAAACGTCTATGCACCTTAATCACAGGTATGGTCATCCCTGTTGCTTTCATCTGAAATGAGTTCAACCACAGTAGTGATGCTCCTCCTTCGGGACAAAAGAACTAGAAAGCGATATTGTACAGGGGTTGTAACAAAAGAGCGGCCAGGAGCAAGTTTTCTTGATACTGAATTTTCAAATTGATCTCAGAGCCTTTGGACCACACTACGAGACACATTAAGAAATCTATCAGCACCAACTTGTGATAACCCCATTTCCTTTCATCAGATTTCCCGCTATCTTAACGAATCAATTAAAGACATCTCCTAGACATGCACAACACTATTTTAGTACCAACAATTCAAGATACTCAACCATACAAAACAATATTCGCACAAATTTCCAAAGTGGGATATTCGCAGGTTCTCCTGACTGACATATATGTATCCAACACATTAAAATAATTGAGATGGGTATAATTTTTTCATAACATTTTATTGAAGTTACTTATGATCATTCATATAAATCATATATTTTACCTTTATTTTCGTTCTTTTAATAGTGAGCGTCAATAAACTGGTTGTACCCTAACTTTTGGAGGCCAGTATATATTTTAAATTGTTTTGTATAAAAAATTATAATTGTATATTTTTTTAACAATAGTATAAATTCTTTTTTACACATGTTCATGATATCCCTGAAATGTTTCACATATGAGAGACTTATATCACCTAAAATATAAAATTACAGTAAGATATTGATCAGAACAATAAATAAATATCAGGCGGCAGATCTCGATAATTTACGTTTCATGTAGTATTAATTGATGTAAGAATGAAGTAATAGCATACAGGGAAGATAATTACTCACAAATGATTCCGTTATCTCCTGATTTCAAAAGAATATTAACCCATTAACGCCGACTTATCTTACTCTTCTTTTAATACTTCAATACCAGTTGACACCAGTTTTCCCAGACTGTTATTTTAAATGATTGAATCTCTGATAGTTTCATATTAGATAATATGATTTTTTTTTACTAAGATACTGGTGTTCATATTTAAAAGTTTCGTATCACTTAAATGGTAACTTTTCGTACCAACAGGCATTAATGAGTTAAATTTTGGTATCCTTAACGACACCTTTATTTAAACATTAAAAATAACGTAAAGTTAAAGTACAGCGCTTAGAACACATACTGTGGAAAACGGTTTTACCATTTTTGAATTCAAAATTTTCGAGACCAACTGGAAATTCTGAAAAAAAAAAAATTTTCTTTAAGAAGTCACGAAATACCTGCCATTAAGTAACCAAAATAACATTGTAGGGAATTTCTGGTATGAATGCGAAATTTCGGAATATAAAATGAGTCAAACTGGTAATGCTTTAAAAATTATTAAAAATTGTAGCCGATAAGCGTGCAACGATGTGGTACAATAATAGCGAGATCGCAGCGACATCTGCTTTAAAAATAGATTTTCCTCTAGCAAAAGTAACCGTTTCACCATTGACAACATGGGCAGAATTTCTGTTAATAAAATCTTCTTGAAAGTGTATATTTCAGATATAACTTATTTTGAAGTTAGTTTTTTATCATATCAGAGAATTAATCTTTTCCACTCTTCTACCAGAGATTTATCGTTTGGTATGCTAAATAGGAATAGTTTCTAGTTTGCTGTATTGTATCGAGTACTGCAACCAGGCACAAAAGAATGCGTATCACGTTTTTTGGCCATGATCAATATCATTCCTATTTTCAAAGCTTATGAAAATCACCATCCAAGTCAAAGGAAATAGGATATAATTCAATTATTTAAAATATTTACCACCAGCTGAAACGTTTTATCAGTTCGATTCTTATACAATGTTTGCGTAGAAAAGATCTAGCAGACAGTGGCAGAGCCTGGGAGGTGGGGTCCAAATGCTCTGGAAACCAGTAATATTATAAAGTTTTCTTCGGCTTCAATATCGCTGACAATTCTTCGATTAGATATGGCAAAATATTTTTATAAAATTAGTGGCATCCAAACCGTCTGAACCTTCACCCTGTCTACGCCACTGCTAGAAGATTTCGCTGCGATCGACCCGTTATATTTTCAGCATCGTTCTACATTTATCGAATTAAATTTTTTAGTACTACTTTGCAGCCGTTTTCAACACTACGTATTCTAGGCGCTGTAGTGCAACCTTCTTTTAATAACAGTAGTTTTTTTCCCTCGTATTGATCATTCAAAAATCAAACAAAATATTGTTAGCATACAAATAGATCTCGAAACATAAAGTATTGTTAATATAGCGTATGCAGGAACATAAAAACACGTTTTATGTAGATTTACCTTCTCACTCTTGCGAACTGATATACCCGTTCACTATGCTGTAGGTTTCATTGCAATATTAGCAATTTTTAAATAATATAATTCGACAAATAAAATGTAGTTTTAAAACATTAAATAATGGTTCATTGTCTCGAGGTTAATAGTCATACATGTAATTAAGTTTTATATTTAAGTTTTGAAATATCATGTTTTTTCAGCATTTATAAAAAAAATTACCGAGAAAACAACATAGTCACAATTGAGTTTACAATGTTGCCCTTATTTTCTCGGCAGTCAGAGGGATAATAGTAGAATTTTTTTCGTACCGGTAAATTTGTAAAGTGGAAAGCATTCGTTGTATTCCTAGCACAACCCGTTATTCTCTTTTTCAGAATCTTCGTGACGATGTTTCAAGAAAGCACGTGCTGAGCAGGTGTATCTCGCTCTAATGGAAACGTAAAATGCATATCTTTGATAGTAAGACTTACAAATAAATTTGTTTGGTGGATTGAAAAGTTTTAACTGGCTGGATGTTTCCGCTATTCTGGAAAACAGAGCTTTGGGAAGGGGGATACAATCTATAGATTCTTTCACCTCGCTGCATGGATATCTTGCGTGCAAAATTAGCTACTTATACATATATTTTGAAACTTTGAATAAGAGTTGCCTTTGGGGAGGCAAGAAATAAAAAGAATAAAAAAGTTAGATACAGAGATCCTAATGGGGATGAAATAAAAACAACAAAGTAAACATTTTAGAAAAGTGAAAATTTGTGATTTTGTGGACTTTACAGGATGGGACGGGGGAGGGCAGTGTTAAAGAGGGTAACAAAATATAGGAGATAAAATTTTGAGATTTGGCCCAAGAAAACATAATTTAGGCAACACACTGCAAAAATAAAGATAATTTTCGAAAGATGTTTTGATAAAAAATTTTAGGATCTAAATTTTTTGGTCAGGGTGATTCTCAAAAAAAGAAACAAAATTGCTCACTTATCAACGCGAAATTTTCTGACACATTTACTAATTTGATTGTAAATGTATACGCATGATAATTCCAGGCACGACAATTTAAGTGATTTGGAATGTAAGTTTTTTTTCAGGCAAATGAGTTACACCTTGAGTTAAAATATATTGTTTTCCCTGATCACCTTTATCCGGTTGTCGCTCCAAAAATTCAAAACACCATATTTGACAGTATTTTTACCCAAATATTAAAAAAACACTTGCTCACATTTTCCATTGAAAAATTGTGGACTGCAATTAACCCTTTCCGGCACAGTGGTCCCACTACGGCTACACAAACTTGCATTCGGCACCAAGAATATTTTAATAAAATTTTGCTTCTACAATGAAAGCTTAAAATAAGGAGTTCTTATTTTCTAAAAAAGTCGTTTGTAAATTCCGGTGTCAGTCAGTAATTTCGCATTTTACGAACAGAATTTGTCTGTGCCGGAAAGGGGTAAGAACAACTTCAGTTGACCATGTAAATATGAATAAAGAGCAATTGGCATATGCTGAAAATCGTGAACCTTCAACTGTAACAGGTTCCGCAGATCCAGATTACTGAAGGGGTAAACTTACACCATAATACTTGAACAGAAATTTCCTCCTTAATTAAGTGCCTTACTCATGAAAGATTTCTGTCATAATTAAATAAAAAAATTCTATTCTTTCTTAACCCGTTGGGGACGAGCGACAAGTATACGTGACGCATAAGATGCTCAAAATCCTTCATTATTCCCACCAGTTAATTTTTATTGTAAGCTTTGCCTTATTTAATCCTAGCATTTCTGCGATTCAATTAGCCGCAAATTTCTGTTTTGTAAAACCGGTGGCAAAAGATTAAAAATTCTGTAAAGGACGCTCGTCGCGAAGGGGTTAATGGTGGAATTTTTCACTGATGGTAGTCAGGCCATGTGGTTCTGCCATATTCTAACAACATAAATGATTCCCGTGTCAATGTCAGTAAATTTGATTCGCACCGGGGAAAATAGAAATTTTCTCCTTATTTATACGCCTTATTCATGCACCTCCTAATCACTATTTACCAGTGCCGTAGCATCAGTGGTACTGGATCATTTTACTACCAGTATTATTATGTACTAAATTGAGGCTTAATTAACTGTATAACATTCAACGACTCAAACAGACCAAATTTAGTATATAATAATACTGATAGTAAAGTGATACAGCATCCTCTGACGTTTTTACCGAGAATGCCTCATATATTTCTAGTCATAACTGGCGTAATTGTTTGAATTTTTTAAATGTGTGTTCTTTTAAGATGCCTAGAAATTTTTCGGAAAACCGAATCCTTCTAAGATTTAAGAGTAGTTTGCAAGATAACTTGTTTGAAAATTATGTTCAACATTTATCGGCTGGAACATTTATTAATTATTTTTTGTAAAAAATTACTGGGATTTCGTTATTTCTTTCTTACCGTCGCTAAAACATTTGACAGCACATTTAAAAGACAAATAACATACATAAAGGTAACGCATTTCATTTATTCTCCAAATGCCAACAACAGCAGCTAATGCTTGAAATGTTTAGAACATCTGTTAAATAGTTAAATGCCTTGTCTACTTTTCGCAACTGGAAAAATTTGTAAAAAGAATAATTAAAAGTTACCGGTATCAAATATTATTTGCTTCAATTTTAGAAGGCTACATTAAGAATGGAGGCTTTGCTCATAAAGAAGGGGGTTAGAATGACAATGAAGTAAGTCAATATTTAGTAATTTGAGAAAAGAAGGGTTTTGTAAGACTTGTCGTATTGCCGTTGCATTAAATTGTCCAACCTGTTTTACCCTCTAGCAACTCCCTAAGTGAACTATGACTTATTTGACTGCCACACGGAAGAGCAATTAATGTACATTCAATAAAAATGTGGTTATCTAGATTTTTCAAATTTTTGACTTACTCCACTGTCATTCTCTGAATTACACTCTGAATGCCCTTCAAAATGCCCTTCTGAATGCTCTACACTTAATGCCCCTCATATACTGAATGATATTCTATTAATAAAATACTGTCCATATTCATTATATTGTATCACATTTGGTAGCATACGGAAAGAAAAATTGAAAGGGAAAGTACGCATAATATGTTAATAAACGTAAATAATTAATATTATAACGAAAGCACACAGTGGTGTAGCCAGGTTATGGGTCGATTATCAAGGCGAAGGAAACTGAAAATTATTATTGGTATCAAGAGCATTTGGACACCCTCCTGACTACGGTACTGAAAGCACATATTAAGTGTTGAGCCACTCTAATGACATAACCGGTTTTTACGACATTTGCAAGTTGAATCGAAAATGAATATTTGCGTATAAAAATTGTGTTGGTTATATGTTTCAATTGGTCTCTTTTAAAAGTGATCGCTCCGAGGCATTTAAATGTCAAGATTACTATTCAGAAACTAAAACGTGAACCGTGGCGTCGTGTGACTATAATTGTTTGGAAATGTGCGTTAAAAAATGAAATTGTTTGGAAATCTAGTCAACCATTCTTCCCTTCTTATGAATACTCGGATCTAATTCTAATGGTGTCCAGCAAACTTAACACGCCTAACAAATCTGAGTTAGGTCACAGTAAATCTGCTAATTGTCTTAGTACGGGAGCGCCAACACTTATACACTCAGCGTATCTTGAGTATGAAACGTGAATGTTTTTTACTAAACCTTTCTTTAGCAAACTGTTGGTTATGTGAATACAACTGTTCTGATGCAATTCGCCGCACCTTAGCATCGTGTTTACAGGGGGATGTACCAAGGATGCAGATCTAAAAATGAATTATCCAGAACACAATTCATAAAAAATATATTTAAATGTAGTAAAACACTGATTTGACTTGAATGCTTTGTTACTTAAGATAGTTGTGTATAGTTCTGTGTACTTTCATTTCATTTATCTATGTGCTTAGACAGGGTTCATACCCTTTTATCACAATTTTAATAGAATCTTTCCATTTAACATTTAAATAGCAGAAATTGTAGACGCATCGTTTATTTACAGGATTATAATACTTTTTTGCATTTAAATAAGGCGACAAATTCTGTTAAAAAATTGTAGTAAAAGCGTACGAAGACTTGTGAGGTTGCACAGAAACTGGTTTATGATTTTCATTTAAGAAAGTTTTCGATTTTTCGACGGCTGATATTGCAATTAATTTAAAGATTTGAATAAATACTATATCCTTTATTTTCTTACGCTTAAGTACAAAACATAATTTTCCTTAATTCGAATTCGTACAATTGATAGTCAAAGAAAAACAGTCCTTTCAAACGCCACACTGTATGTATTTTTCAAATATTCTAGAAGAACTGAGATTTTTCATAGATATACGTATAAACTGTAACAACCGAATGTTGTATACTTACAGCTAGGCATTAACAAAAAGACAGAGTAGAACGCTCATCGGAATATTATTCCAAAAAACGCTTATAAAGTTGTACATTTCTGCTAAAGCAGATATCTGCAAAATAAAATATTCTGCGACAGACTCGAAGTCTCGGTTCAGCGTAAATTACTATAGCTTTTGTTCTAACAGCTAATTTATTTTTCCACTAATCGTCTTATTCCTTAAAATTTATACCCTCTATCAACGAATCGTGAAAGATGTCGAAATGTCTACACGAATGTTAGCGACGGGCACACAAAACGAGACCGGCATAACACTCCCGCCACAAACCATAACTGGGACTCATTCAAACAACAACATACTGCACTCCTGAAACCAATAAGGTAAGACGCTCCTATAGACACTCCTAATTTTTTAACAATACAATTCGCCCATCTTACGTTATTGAGCGATGTGCCAAGGTAATTTGTTAATAACCTGTTAACCGGGGAAAAAACTTTTGTTCAACTCTTTTTACAAGTACTAACGGTACATAATTCCACCAGTCAAAAAGAATGGTTTTTGTTTCCTCATTAAAGGCAGTAATTTTACAAGAAAAGAGCGTTTTAATAAAACGAAAATTTCTATTAAAATTTTACTGTTGGAAGTAATGCGTTCAAAATATTGCAGTAGTACTTCGTGTTTGACGAAATATTTCGTCATACCCAGTTAACAGGTTAAGGAGCTCTTTGACAACTCTCGTCAAGATATCAAACATATCTAGTAAATGAAAGTTATGAGCGTAATTGATTTTTCTAATATTTTTATAAGCATTTTCATTTGGCAAGAGAAACGTGATCAAGAAAACTCATCCAATTTGTCTCCGAAGAAATGAGTAAATTTGAAGTAAAAATATTTAAATATCTAAAAAAATATATTTGCCAACATAAACTATCTAAAGAATATGTTCAGCATTTCCGGAAGGGAAATTTATTAATTCGTTTTTTTTAAAGGATTACTGGAAAAGTTGTTCTTTTTTTTTAATTTTGAAATGCCCTTTTGAGAATAGAGGCTTTGGCCCCATACCGCGAAATTAATCAAACAGTGATTATGAACACTGACTACAAATTTGGTAGCGTACTTAAAGACAAATTACGTAGAAAAAGGAAGATAATTTACTTTACAATCCTACTGCCAATAACAGCAGTAACCCCTTGAAATTTGTGAATGTTAGCGAACATGAAAACATCCATTCAAGAAAAGTTGAAATATTAATAAAGATATCTTTTAAGAATTACTGGTATGAAATATAACATATTTGTTTTAATTTTAGATGTATTCATTGAGAATTGAGCCTTTGATCATATACCCCGAAAAATCTCTCATTAATCAAACAGTGGTTATATTCGTTATATTATATTGCATTTGGTAGCATAATTCAAAGGCAAACCGAAAGAAAAAGTACGCATATAACGTTTATAAAGTACGGAATTTATATTCTAACCGAAATGGAGTAAATACTAAGCTTTGACACTCTGCTGGCATAAATGTCAACTTTTACGCCTTTTTGTTACCATTAAAAATTAATAGAAAACTTTCCTATTCAATTGCAGATTTCAACGATTCGATAAACCAAACTTTACTTATAAATTTTGATATTTTTAATAATTGGTAAGAAAAAAGTACAAACTTTTGCAGCTATGTATTGTAACAAGTGGTCGCAAGGTCGTCGTGAAGAAAGGTGAAAGCAGACGACTGGGATGCATTTACAGTGGCTGCAGTGGGAAATTACATTTTTGAGCACCAGTATTTCTTAAAATTAATTTCCTAGTAGGTTACTACAGCAATTGCAAGAAAAAGATCATCGCGAAGCTGGTGTCTATAACAATTGCAACGTAAATCTAAAGTGAATTCTTGCGTATCGAAATAGTACTGAACAAAATTCTGAATTGGTCTATTTTAACCCGTAAGAGAGAGGCGACATATTACACTTAAATTTAATCCACAAATGACACAATTGTACTGGATTTTTGAATAAACTTCTGCTTTCAGAACGTATGTGTGGAAAAGCTTTTACTTATTTCCAAATAAATTTGATCGTAAATCCTGGTGTCAATCAATTAATTCTGCATTTAAGCAACAGGAGTACTTTGCCCCTGACGGATTGAAAAGAGACCACTTCGTGGCCTGTAAATGTCAAGATTAGTATTCAGAAACACAAACGTGAACCGTGATGTTGTGTGACGATAAATGTTTGGAAAATTACGTTAAATTGTCGAATAATTTAATGATCATTTCCAATCATCCTTCCCTCTTTACGTACACGCGGATCTATGTCTAACGGTGCTGTCGTAATATAGAAAACTTAACATGCCAAACCAATCTGAGTTATATCGCGGCAAATATGCTAACATCTTTAGTGTGGAGGCGCCAACGCTTATTATGCAAGCAGTTTTTGTTTCGCATAAAACGTAAATGTTTTTTTTAATAAACTTTTTAAAGCAGAATATTGGTTTTGGCAATATAAATTTCATGATGCTATTCGCTGCACCTTAGTAACAAGCTTAGTAACAAGGGGATGTGCTAGGGAAGCAGATCATAAAATGAGTAATACAGAACACAATGAATAAAAGATATATTTAAAGGGAGTAAAACACAGTTTTGATTTGGATGCTTTTTTACTTAAGACGGTTGTGTACAGTTCTGTGTACTTTCAGTTCGTTTATCTATGTGCTTAGATCCGCAAGGTTGCACAAAATCTGGTTTCGTATTTACATTTCGATTTGTAAATCAGGCTGTTATTGCACCACATTTCTAGATTTGAAAAAAACTTTAAATTCTGCATTTGCTCAACGTTAAGTGCATAACATATTTTTACTTAATTCAAATTCGTGTAATTGATAGTTGAAGAAAAACGGTCCTTTGGAACGTCACACTATATTTCTGTTTCGAATATTCCAGAAGAACTTAGATTTTCCACAGATAGAGCTGCTAACAGTAAGAGCTGAATGTGGTAAACATACAGTTAGGTAATAACAATGAAACAGTGTATAACGCTAGAAAAGATAAGAATAATATTCAAAAAGTCTCAATATACTGCTAAGACATCAAGCTGCAAAACAAACAGATTAAAATATTCCGCAACTGACTCGGATTCTCGATCGAACGTAAATTACCATCGCTTCTGTTCAAACAGGTGATGTTTCCACTAATCGTCTTATTCAGGAAATATCATATTCTCTATCAACGAATGGTGAAAGATTTCGAAAAGTCAACGCGAATGTTAGCGACGCGCAAATAGACCGAAACTGGCTGGTGTCTATATTATTAAACTTCTTTGACAACTTTTGACAATATAACAACCCCTCACCAAAATTACAGAAAATTACTAGTCTTTAATTTCAGTTTACTAGAAATCATAGAGACAACCCAAGATCAGACAATATGTCTAGCATTTTGTTTAACTACATTCTCATCTTACCTTTCATTTAATTTCCCACACATCCTATGTTTTGGATAAACAATCTATTGTGTATGACAATTAGCAACACAATTAGAATGTTTTAGATACTTTTGACTTGATAAATTAATTTATTCTCCTCTATAAGTGCTTAACATAATTATAGTGCAAATTCCAACGAACCCGTGAAAGCAACTGCTTCAAAGTGGTTTAGTTTGAATATATAACACGAAAAAAAATATTTTCTGAAATGCTTCTTTTATTGCGAATTTGGGATGTGTAATGAAACAAAACATTAAAGGTGCATTATATACACATATTTTCTTTCAAAAATGTGCATTCAGCCACACACAGATTTATCCATACATTTTTATCTCCAAATTGTCATATAAAAGAAAATGAAATAGGCATTCAACGGGAAATTAGGTGTTCTTTCAATTTATGTTAAGCAAATACGCTTAAAGGTCGTCTTCATACATAAATTGTGCCAAATATTGAAATATTCAATACCAGCACCTACTTTTTATATAATATTTGACTTCTTCGATAACTTGTACATCAGGATATCGAACGGAAAGTTTTTCGGTCAAGTTGTTTAGAAATTAAGAAGTTTCAAACTTTGGAACCCCCAATGTTAAATTAATTTGCTAATTGCAAACCAGACTGCAATGAGGGTAGTTTTTTAAGAATGTCAAACTGTACTTGGCGGAACGAGCTGTAAATTTGGATTGGCATATTTGCAGCATTTAGAAATAGATTTCTGTCAAAAATATATAAATAGTATATTTCTGTAATGACTAATTCTATGCGTGAATGTAGTGTAAGTCACATACCCACAGACTTCTAAAATTTCTGGCCACTGATATTTAAAAAAAAAAGTCTTCACTGTATTTAATTGTAAATATACGGGATTGAAGAAGTCAAATTTTTCTTTAGTATAATACTGGTAGTCAACAACCGTAGCCATTTGCATCTCTGTGACTGACACTACATCCCCGCATGGAATTAGCCTAATATATATATTTGGCGAAATTTAATTTCAGAAATAATTTTTCCTCAAAAATCGTAAAAGAAGCATATTAATTGAGAGTGCATTACATCCGAAATTCTTCTTAACAATTTCATTACATGAATGAAAATCAATTTCCATAAAGAACCTGTATAGGAATGTATCCATACCGGAAAGAAAAGGAAAAGAAAAGTGGGAAATAAAAATAAATTAATTACGTTTAATGGCATCAAATATATACTTTTTTAATTCACTAGTATAAATTTATAACAGCCCATTGATCTTTTACCGAATGAACAGAAATGTATCTTCCAAAATTATCTGAAATCAACTTTTGTGTGTAAAGATAAAAATTTTTCAAACGGATTATCGACTTCTTAAAAAAAGAATGTAGAAACTCGATTTATTCTTTCCAGCAAACAAAAATCGCCAATGTTGAAATCTTGTTTATTTATCCTAAAAATTCCTCTAAAATAACGATTTCGACGATAATTTCTTTAGACAACAGTTTTTAGAATGTCCCGTAAATGAAAGTTATAAACCTAATTGGATTCTAATATTTTTGTATGTATTTTCATTGGTAAGTGAAACGTGAACAAGATAACTCAACTCATCCAGTTTTTCTCAAGAAATTTATCGACATAAGTGAGTTTTAAGTAAAAATATTTAAATATTTTAAATAAAAATATACCGAAATAAACTGTCTGAAGAACATGTTCGGCATTTTCCAGATTGGAAATTTATTAATTAATTTTTTGAAAGGATTGGTGGAAAAGTTTATTTTTCTTTCCAATTTGGAAAGGCCACTTTGAGAATGGAAGCTTTGATCCCATACCACGAAATCAATCAAATAGTAATTATAACTGTTGACAACACATTTGCTAGCATACTTGAAAGACAATTTACGTACATAGCGGCTGTACACAGGAGTGCAAAAATCTAGGCGCCAATGGGCTGCTTCCCACCACTAAATTTTATTAGTATTCTTCGTCAAATTTTATTAGTATAATTCGTCTAAATTTTATCGGTATTCTTATTAGGCTAAGAATACTAAAAATTTAGTGATAGGAATCGGCCATTGGCGCCTAGATTTTTGCACCTCTGGCTGTACATACATAACGTTATAAAAATTTTGGTAATTTTCGACTCTCTCCCCCCTTACGATATCATATATAATCATTTTTCGAACCCTGTAAATTCCCTTTAATAATATCTTTATCAATGTCTAAAATTTATTTTTTATAAGTTTGCAGTGATATATAGATATTGTTATACATTTTAATTATTAGCATACTTTACTGATTCAAATGAAGAGAAGAAGTCAATAAAATATCACTATGAAATATCACTATGGAATATCACGCATGAAACTTTATATCAAATAGCATCTAAAGAGATTAACAATAGTTTATTGTTACATAATGCATTCCATAGTAATATTGTCTTCTTGTACTTGTCTCTTGCATGGGGAGGATGACTGTGAGAAAAACAAGGAGACAACATTCTTCTTTTTATTTGTATTTTCATAAGACAAAAAAATAAGACCAAAAAAAAAGACCAAAAAAAAAAAAGACCAAAAAAAAGATAACAGACTATTTTTATGTAAAGAAAAAGTTACAGAAAGAAAGGAAAATAAAAGAACATTTTAATTCAATCAAACAAGAAAACGAAATCAAACGACAAAACTTTCTACCCCCTAGAGATATCTTATGATATCAAGTGCCAGATTTCCCCTCCCCCCTAAAGTGATAACATTATATGAGGCGTTCAGAAGTAAAACTGACTAACTCCATCAAATAAAATACTCAGTATAAAGAGTTAAAGTTATGTACCTATTAAAAAAACTATCATTTTTTCAGTATATTTTAATTATACTCCTTCATTTTCCTAAAATGAAGGGTAAGTTTTTAGCACTGTATAAATATATAGAAAAATTTCAACCCAATCGTGTTAATACCGAACATCTAAAAAAAATGGAGTTAGTCGGATTGACATCTGAACGCCTCCTATATGCATAGCCCCGTAAACGAAAAGAGTTCACTTTATATTCTAACTGCCAATAACAGCAGTAATTCCTTGAAACATGGAAAAAATTTCATAAAATGAAAACGTTGTGTGAGGAGAAGTTGAAATATTAATACATGCGTCTTTTAAGATTTACTGGTGTCAAATGTTATATATTTGTTTTAAATTTAGAAAACGGTATTAAGAATGGAGGCTTTGATCTAATTCTCCGAAAGACCTACTATTAATCAAACAGACTATATTCATTATATTATGTTACATTTAGTAGCATACTTCAAAGACAAACTGAAAGAGAAAGTACGCACATTACGCTTATAAATTTATGAGCTTCATAATAAAGCCAAAACAGAGAAAATACTAAGCGTTGACAGTACTTTGACATAGCTGTAAACTTTTACGCCTTTTTGTTACCATTAAAAATTAATAGAAAGTTTTCCCTATTCAATTGCGTATTTCAGAAACTGAATAAACCAAACTTTACATTTAAATTTTAGTTTGTTTTGTTTTGTTTTGTTTTGCTATTAATTGGTAGCTTGGTATATGTAATGGAAAAAGTGGTCGCAAGGTCGTGCAGAAAAGAGAAAGCACAGGAAATCACTATATTTATAGGGGATGCAGAGCGGAAGTACCTCGACATTTTTTTAACACATTCCAACCTAGTAAAAAAGTGTTTATGACTTCGGTTTGTCTGGTCGTCTGGCCGTACTCTAACTCCCGTAAATAGGCTCGGATTGCCTTGCAATTTTTATATGTTATTGTCGTTATCTATAACATGTTCTCTATTTCAACTGAAGTGTGTAGCACTTATAGTTTTTTTTACAGGGACACTCAAAAGAATTCCGTTACATGACGGTCTATGGCGAAAAATCATTTGCGGTTTATTTTAATGAAGTTACACAATTTCAAACACATTGTAATTGATATATATCACTAAGGTGCATTACAAGAGGCTTACTACATAATACTATGTGTATAGCAGTCATCGTTCATTTACAGGGACACACAAAAGAATTCTCTATTGTCTGTTAACAATAATTCCTGGAAGTGCGTTTTAAGTTGCTGAACGCGATTTTAAATTTAACTCACTTTTTGTCTATTACTTGGTGTGTATAAATTCTGTAGATCATATACAGGGCAGCACAAAAGTTCGTGAACACATTTCCGTTTATTGACAGAAACTCCAGAAGGATAATTTTAAACTGTGCTACGCGTTTCCTAACTAAACTAAAATTTAGCATCCTATGTAGTATGTATACAAATCTATAGATCCTATACAGGGCTGAATAAAAGTATTCGGATATTTTTCCGAATATTGTATATGTTGGAAATTCCTGAAATTACGTTTTTTAAATATGTTATGCGTTTTCCAAATTGTTTACTTGTTATCTTTCAGCTTATTAAACGGTTATGATTTGTAAAATTATTTTGGAAGCGTTAGAAACTGTTACATAATCTATGCTTGACGCATGATTTTTCGTTCTTGTTTAAATATCCAAAAAGTAAATTTTCGTTTTTTGCTTGTAGTAATCTTTTAAGATGAAATGCGAAAATTACTATTCAGAAAAAAATAGTCCGCATTGTGTCTTGTGACGATTTGTTTGTGGAAATGTGAGTTATAACGGTGTTTTTAAGTATCATGGCAAAATTCTCTTTTCTTCATGAATAGGGAAGTTTAAGCTGTTTGGTGCCAGCAAAATATAGAGTGTTATACATGCAAACAAATCTGAGTTTTATCACTTTAAACCTTCCAACGGCCTTAGTACGGGAGCTCCCACGGCTATTATGTTCTCAGCGTGGACCCAAATGAAACATGAACGGTTTTTACTAAACATGTCGTGCCAACTATTGGTTAGAAAAATAATTTTTCTAATGGAATTCTCAGAACCTTAGTTACAGAGCCTAGAATACATAGTGTGGAAAACGGCTACTAAAAAAGAAAAAAATTGAATCATTTAAATGTAGAAAGATAACGGGTCGATCGCAGCGATAACTTCTAGGTTTGGATTCCACTAACTTTATAAAAATACTTTTGCCTTATCTAATCGGAGAATTTTCTACGATATTGAAGCCAAGGAAAACTTTATAATATTACTGGTTTCCAGAGAATTATGACCCTTCCTCTCTTGCTACGTCATTGTCTGCATGTCTGCTAGCTCTTTTCAACGCAAACATTGTATAAGAATAGAGCTGAGAAAACTTTTTGATAAATATTTTAAATAATTAAATTATACGCTATTTTCTTTGTCTTGGATATTGATTTTTTTAAGCTTAGAAAATATTAATGAAATTGATCATGGCCAAAAAACATGATACGCATTCTTTTGTGCCTGGTTGCAGTACTCGATACAAGACAGCAAACTAGAAACTATCCTTATTTAGCATACCAAGGATGGATCTCTGCTAGAAGAGTGGAAAAGATTAATTCCCTGATATGATAAAAAACTAACTTCAAAATCAGTTACATCTGAAATATACACTTACAAGAAGATTTTATTAACAGAAATTATGTTCATGTTGTCAATAGTGAAATGGTTAAATTTGCTAGAGGTAAATCTATTGTTAAAGCAGATGTCGCTGCGATCGCCCTATTATTGTACCGCATCATTGCACGTTTATTGGCTACAATTTTTTAGCACTTTTTAAAGCATTACAAGTTTGGCTTTTTTAAAATTCCGAAATTTAGCATTCGTACCAGAAATTTTCTATAATGTTCTTTTGGTTACTTTATGGCAGATATTTCGTGACTTCGTAAAGTAAAAATCCTTGTCTCAGAATTTCCGGTTTGAATTCGAACAGTTTGATTAAACAAGGAGGAAAAATCATGCTTCAAACATAGATTATGTGACACTTTCCAACGCTTCCAAAATTATTTTACAAATCATTACCGTTTAATAAGCTGGAAGTTAACATCTAAGTAAACAATTTGGAAAACGCATAACATATTTAAAAACATAATTTCAGGAATTTCCAAAATATATTTCCAACATATACAATATTCGAAAAATATCCGAATACTTTTATTCAGCCCTGTATATGATCTATAGATTTGTATATATACTACATAGGATGCTAAATTTTAGTTTAGTTAGGTCACACGTAGCACAGTTTAAAATTCTCCTTCTGGAGTTTCCGTCAATTAACGGAAATGTTGTTCGCGAACTTTTGTGCTGCCCTGTATATGATCTACAGAATTTATACATACCAAGTAATAGACAAAAAGTAAGTTAAATTTAAAATCGCGTTCATCAACTTAAAACGCACTTCCAGGAATTATTGTTAACAGACAGTAGAAAATTCTTTCGTGTGTCCCTGTAAATGAATGATGACTGCTACACACACACTATTCTGTAGTAAGCCTCTTGTAATGCACCTTAGTGATATATATAAATTTCAAAGCGTTTAAAATAGTGAAACATTATTTAATTAAACCGCAAACAATTTTTCGCCATAGACGTAATGTAACGGAATTCTTTTGACTGTCCCTGTAAAGTAAATATAAGTGCTATGCACACCATATTCCATATTAAGCTTCTTGTAATTGCACTGTACGATATGTATCAATTACAGTGTGTTTAAAATTGTGCAACATCTTTAAAATAAACCGCAAATGATTTTTCCCCATAGACACTAATGTAACGGGATTCTTTTGGGTAGCCCTGTAAAAAAACTATAAGTACAACACACTTCAATTGAAATAGGGAACATGCTATACATAACGACAATAACATATAAGCATTTCAGGGCAATCAGAGCATATTTATAGGAGTTAGAGCACGGTAAAGCCTTTTTCCACACTTTGTATTCTGGGCGCTGTACCTTAGTAGTGAACTTACAGGGGAATGTGGCAGCATTTCAGAACATAGAATGAGTAATCCATACATAACATATAAATAAATAAATTTAAAGGGAGTAAAACAGAGTTTTAACTTGGATGTTAATTTTATTTATTTAATATGGTTCTTTATCTTGTTATAGTGCTTTAAGTCCTTTAATCTATTTGTTTAGGACCTGTTACGTACTGCTTAAACTTGATTTGAGATTTTCATTTCAGAAAGTTTTGATTTGTTGATCACGCTGATATTGCAACACATTTCGATATTCTAATAAGCACTAAATCGTCATTTTTTAATATTTAAATGCATAAGATATGTGTACTTAATTTGAGTTCGAGTTAATAATAGTCGAAAAAAAGCAGCCCTTGAGAATGCCACACTAATTTTTTTTTTCGAAACTGTCAGTAGAACTAATAATTTACAAAGATAAATGAACAGTAACAGCCGAAAGTGGTAGACGTACAGCTAGGCTGTAATAATCAGATAGCGTAGAACGCTAGAAATGATAGGAATACTATTCCAAAACACGCTTATGAAGTCGCAAAATACAGCTAAAGCAGCTAACTGCGAAACAAACAAAATAACATTTTCCGCAATAGTCTCAAATTAAGCGTACCGTAATTTCGCGCGTATACGCCGCACCTCAGACAATTCGATTTCCTACCAGAATTTATTTTAAATAAAATGTGACTTACTTCTGCTTAGCACATATTTGACTTCTTATTTTCAATAAAATTTCCGGTTTGAAAAAGACTTAACAAAGCTGCGGCGGATACGCGCGAAATTACGGTAAATAACTTTCGCTTTAAACTGCTGATTTATCGCTCCACTACTCGTCTTATTCACACCATTTTGTACTCTGTATCAACGAATCCTGAGATATTTCGATACTTTTCCACTGATGTTAGAGACGGGCATTGAGAACAAAACAGGAGGGTGTCTAGGACCACTGCCCCCTGAATACTAGGCCTGCGCGCTGACACAAAAATGACGGCTGCTTATATTCTTTTTCAGTGTTCGTACGGTCCCGCGATTTTGAATACAAACAATTTCTAAAAGTTTTCTTTGCCTTATTTTCCTGAAATTAATTAATTCAAAGGCAAATTTAGAGATTACTGGTATGTAAATTCAGGGAACTGTACAGAAGCTCAATAAATTCCACCCACCTCAGCCGCCATTTTTGTCTCAGCGGTAAGGCCTAGTACTGAAGGGACGGTGCTAAGACGCTCACTAAAAATCCTAATTTGATCTTTTCAAAATAAATTCCTCTTCAGAGACCAAGTGCACGTACGGAACTAATATGGTAAGCTTAATAGAAATTCCATATTTATTCACATTATATGACACATTTACTGATCTTACTTTATTTAGCAATGTGTTAACATGACCTGTTTATAGGAAGAGCAGAATATCTACAAGTAAATTTGAATAGAAAATTTCACTTTATTTAAATTCCTTATTTATACAGAATTTCTGTCATAAACAAGTCAAATTTTTCTATTCGTTTTACTGTCAGGCACTGTGTCTCAAGTCAATTTCTTATTAAGAACCTGTTTGCCATGTTAGTAAAAAAGCATTGCGAACTGGAGACATTAAAGTAGAAAAAACTGTTTATGTGTCATTAAGAAAAGCTTTACAGCACACTTTTGAACTGTATAAACTTGATCCTTCATAAAGAACTGAACATGGTTAGAAGGGTACCATATGCGGTTCTTGTTTTCAGATTTGGTTTGAAACAGTTTTCAATTTGTATGACACAGACAATATAACATCCTCCATACAATAAATTAACCCCTTGAAGTGCACCGGTATATAATATATACCACTTAATTTTAATTCCAAAATGCCACATTGACACCAGAATTTTATAATCAAATTTTGAAATTATAAGGTACATGAGGAAAAGCTTTTACTAATTTAAAAATAGATTCGTTCGTTAATCCTGCTGTCAATCAATCATTTCACCATTTCATACTTGCCAATTTTCAACTAAACTTCCGTAAAATGTGAGTTAATTTGATCCAGGTTAAACACGTTTCCAACCAGAAAATATATCTGAGATAATAATAGATCTTTAGTTTCATTTTCTTTTGTGGAACCTATTTAAATGCATTTCTTAAAAATAATTCTGGTTTGAAACGTGTTTAACCTCGATTAAATTAACCCATATTTTACGGAAGTTAAGTGCGAAGTTGGCAAGTATGCCATTTTAGGTACCAGAGTACTTTGCCTCTGAAGGGGTTAATAGCCTCTATTTTTAGTTTTCTAAAAATCATAGAAACAGGTCACGATCAGCCAATATGTCTGAAAATTTGTTTAGCTACATTCTTAACATTCTTCTCTGGTTAGTTCCGACGCTTCGTAAACTTCCCAGATATAATCCATCGTGTCTAACCTAGTTAACACAATTAGAACTAATTAACACCCTTACTATTATTTATCTTATCAAATCGCAGACGTATTTGCCATGAAACAATGTGAAAAAAATTTTACGAAATTAGTGGTACCCAGAACATCTGGCCACACACTATGGTTTCGCCACTCCTATGTGGCCATTATTTCACAACTTTTATAGTTTGGAATAAGAAAATCAAATTCTGCAATTAATATTTATTTTATTTTATTTTGTTTGTTACCAAACAGTCTAATGAAATATACAAATAACTATATTTATAAAAATATTCAACCAGTTTTTAATCAAGATTTGAATTACGATTTTGTGAAAAAAGAAAAGAGGTGGGAAAAAAGGAAAAGAAATCTAAGATTATTTCTTTTAATAATATTGGTTATAATATTTGTAGGCCAATATAAAAATAATAAATGTACATTGTTTCTGTATAAGCTTCCCCCCCCCCGAAAAGTACACGTCTTCTGCAAATCCTAAATACCCTATTTAATCTTTCTGGTTCCGACACTGAACATCGTGACTGAATGGTTAGGATAGCGGACATGAAGCAGCGAAAGCGCTAAACGAGCCGGTTGTGGGTCAGTGTTAAGTGCGCTTTCGCTTTTATTATTTAGGTTTTTATTTTTATTCTTTTTAAATTCTTTATTTATACGTAAAATTTCTTTTAAATTTTAAGATAACGCGTGTATATATTTTCTAATTTTTGTTCTCGCATTTTGCAACAGAAATTGTGCTTCTGTTTCTAATTTTTTTAACTAATGAATATATCTATTCGAGTCCATAAAAAATAAATAATAGTTATAACAATAATGATACTTTTTTACGTATGTGCTTTTGATTTAGGAATATGCATTTATATTCCTAAATATAATAAAAAATACGCCTTGTAAATTTCAGCGATTCTTTCTAATACAAAAAAGAAAACAAAAACGAGAACATATTCCACTTTTTGATTGATTACAATTGGCAACTTAGTGCTAATAAATTAAATCCGAGTATCCGGGCGAGCTCGCGAATGAGTTCACCCAGTAATGCACCTTCGCTGTATCGCATAGCTTTTGGCGAATGTCGTTTTACATTACGTCCACGGATCCTTCTCATCTTCTACTGTACGACATTTATTGGAACTACGGTGCATAGAATACATAGTGTGGGCTACAGCTACAAAGTAGTACAAAAACATTGAATCCGATAAATGTAGAAAGATGCTGAAAAGATAGCGGGTCGATCGCAGCGACATCTTCTAGCAGTGGCGTAGACCGGCTGCTGGTCCAGATGGTTTGGATACCACTAATTTTATAAAAATATTTTTGCCTTAACTAATCGGAGAATTTTCTGAGATATTGAAGCCAAAGAAAAGTTAATAACATTACTGGTTTCCAGAGCATTTGGACACCCACCCCCCCCCCTCTCTGGCTACGCCACTGTCTGCTAGCTCTTTTCAAAGCAAACATTGTATAAGAATCGAACTGAGAAAACGTTTCAGCTGGTAGAAAATATTTTAAATAATTAAATTATGCCCATGTCCTTTGACTTGGATAGTGATTTTCACTAGCATTGAAAATATGAATGATATTGTCCATGTCCAAAAAACGTGATAAGCATTCTTTTGTGCCTGGTTGTAGCACTCGATGCTAGACTGAAAACTAGAAACTATCCCTATTTAGCATACGTAAGGATGCATCACTGCTAGAGATTAATTCCCTGATATGATAAAAAACTAACTTCAAAATCAGTTACATCTGAAATGTACACGTACAAGAAGATTTAAAAACTGAAATTATGTTCATGTTGTCAATAGTAAAACGGTTACTTTTATTATTGGTAAATCTATTTTTTAACCCTTTAGCGGGCGGTGTCCACAAAAAAGGACACCTAATTTTAATTCCAAGACTGACAAACGGCACCAAGAATATTTAATAAAATATTTCCTTTTATAAAGTGCGGGAAAATAAGCAAGTTTTTATTTTCAAATGAATTCTTTTGTAAATTCTGGTGTCAGTCCATTATTTCATCATTTTAAAAACAGACTTACTACGCACCGGAAAGGGTTGAATCAGATGTCGCTGCGATCGTCCTATTATTGTACCGCATCGTTTCACGTTTATCGGCTAAAATTTTCTAGCACTTTTTAACCCTTTCAGGGGCAGTGTACTTTCAGTACTAAAATGTTGAAGTAAATGACTGGCACCGGAATTAACGTAGAAATTTATTTGCAAATAAGAAAAAGGCAAAACAATCACATACATATTAAATGGGAAAGACTTTAGAAAAATTCTGGTGCCATTGTGGCGTTTAGGAATTAAAATTAAGTGGTTTCATAAGTATACCACTGCCCCTGAAAGGGTTAAACCATTACCAGTTTGGCTCTTTTTTAAATTCCGTAATTTCGCATTCATACCAGAAATTTTCTACAATGTTCTTTTCCTTACTTAAGGACAAATATTTCGTGTCTTCTTAAAGTAAAAATTCTTGTTTCAGAATTTTCGGTTTGAATTCGAAAATTTTGAATTAAAAAACGGTTAAACCGTTTTCCACCGTATGTATTCTACGCGTTGTAGTTAGAACTATCTAGTCAGGCATATATATCAAAATCACCGGCGCTAAAATTGGTTGTTCCACCCCCATTTGAAAAATAAAATTTCTGGAAGCGTATGATTAGCGTGCCACGTAATGTACTTGTGAAGAGTAATGAAGTTGATGTAAGCATCAATTTCATCAACGTAAAAGTTGTTATGACAACCGTTGATTTTCCAGGTATATTATATAATTACAATTTATTTAATATCCATTGAAATATGCCGTATAAATAATATAGTATCGTAATCTATTCAAAATCTTGCAATATTTTCGACAAATTTTAAATTGAATATTTTGATTTTCTACTTATCGAGAATTCTCGATGAATGTTATTAAAATATTTTATTTTTATACAATTCAGATTTATTAAATTTTATACAACATTTAAAAATTATAAACTTTCAGAAATCTTTAATATATATTTCATTCAAGAAACAATTATCTTATGTATGGACTTTATTACTTGCAGAAATGTTATATTTAGTATAAAGACGTTTTAGCAAAAATATCTTGTCAATTATATTTCGGGTACACAATGAATGGTTATTCTGCTAATTTTTTTCTGGAAGAGCTTTGGTATTTTAAGAATTTTCTTTTCTTAGTGCATTGATTGTTCGAAGCAGATTTGGAAAATTGTACATGATGTATGTTAAATTATGTTTTATTAAGGACAGTAGAACTCCAATTATCCGAACTCCGACTATCCGAATCACTGATTATCCGAAAAGCTTTCAGAATTTCAGAAAAAAAAATTAAGACGGACACGTACTGCGATTCGCAAAATAATGATTCTGTCTACGCGCGCTATTGTCCTTCCCTCCGCGAAAGAGACAGAAGAGGATGACATGCCACTTGAGGAATTCAGAAACCTGGATGTTCAGAATGTTCCTGGAATTCCTGGATGTTCAGAATGTTCCTGGAATTCCTGGATGTTCAGAAGTTAGTGTTGAAGATATAGAAGAGGGGATGGTATGTGATTCGTCAGATCCTGGGTTTCAAATTCTAAATGATGATGAACTTATTGAAAGTGTGAGAGAAGAAAGTGTCGACGAAGGAGATGACCTTAATGTTGAAGTTGAAGAAGACTTTGGACCATCAGCTAGTGAAGCATTTGCCTGCCTTGAAACTGCGATGAAGTGTATGGAGCGTCAGCCCGAGTATGACCACATGCAACTTCTCACTGTCAAGCGGATGCGCGACTTGACTGCCCGAAAACGGTTGATGACTGTCAAACAGCTTACTTTAACCGAGATATTAAACAAGCAACGGCTTAACATGTAAAAGTGTTGCCTTTTTATTTAATCAATTAACCCTTTCAGGGGCAAAGTACTTTCAGTACTAAAATGTTGAAATAAATGACTGGCACCGGAATTTAAGAACAAATTTATTTAGAAATAAGAAAAGGCTATATTTCACATACATATTAAATGGAAAAGCTTTTAGCAAAATCCTGGTGCCATTGTGGCGTTCGGGAATTAGAATTAAGTGGTTTCATAAACACCATTGCCCCTGAAAGGGTCAAAAGCTCTTTTTCTTTAAAAATAGTTTTTTTCTCCCATTTTCAACATACATACAGTAATTAATTAAAATAGACCCCTTTTTCGGAAAAAAATCCAATTATCCGAATTTTTGATTATCCAAATAGGGTCCGGTCTCGATTGTTTCGGATAGTTGGAGTTCTACTGTATTGAAATTATTATTTTAATTCGTATTAAATTTTCTTATTTTATGTGACATGTACGCATAGCGCAAAGAAAATCAGTCTAAATCTTTAAAAATCTGCATACAGCATTTTCAAAAATTGTTTATTATTAACGTTTATAATTAATTTAAAAACTTATAATGCTTTAAGTTATTTATACTTAAGCAGAAAGTCTTAAAATTTACAGCTATTTATTCTGAAATTTATTAATCAAGGTTTTATACAAATTCACACGTTTCCTTGGAAATATTTAACAGCTATCATTAAAAAAATATATTAATCTGGACTTTTAAAAGGTATACAAATTACAAGTTTATAAGTTCATGTTAATAAAACTAACATAGATAGTGTCCATGGTATTTTTGATAAATACCGAAAGCAAAATGAAACCGTTTAAAATATGTTTTCATAAGCGCTCTTCCGGGGGCCCGTTTCTTTCTCACTGCCTGCTATATCGTCCAAAATGCCCTAGACCTAGAGGATTGCGATGTCTGTTACCGATTCTGCCGATAGCCTTGTTCTAGCATTTGTCCCATGTTTTTCGTAATGGGACGTTACATCGGAAAATCAGGCAGAGCTTCCACTACCGAATATTTTATTCTATTCGTACCATTTTTTTAAAAATAATAAAATTTGGCACAATTTCTAGGAGAAATCTACCAACGTGATTTGGTAGATTACCACCAAACCCTACCAAAGTGATTTGGTCACAATTTGGTAAATAGTGATAAGAGCAAAATATAAAAATACTCGACAGATACCGCATAAAGTTTTGAAGTAGTGCTTGAACTGTGTGCGGTTTATTTAGAAGAGGAACGTAGCATGCGTATCCAATGTGGAACGACTCTCTTGTTGGATGTATCTCGACACGTTCGTGGCAGAGTTCCAGACTCTAATAAAAACTCAGATAAGTGTTTCTGTTTTGCAAGACATTAGTAGGCGTAGCAATAACCTTTCAATCATTGTTTATTGAGAAAACCCCTTACATTTTTAGTCATAACTGGCGTAATTGTGCGCATTTTTTATATCTCGTTTGTTTTAAAATGCATAGAAAATGTTATACTTTCATATACAAGTTCTTCGGAAAATCGAATTATTTTAAAACTTAAGAGTAGAATGTCAATTTGAACTGTTTGAAGAATATGTTCTGTATTTACCTACTAAAAATTGTATCAATATTTTAAAAGCATTATTGCAATAGCGTCATTTCATTTTTATTTTGGTAGACCTCATTGAGAAGGGATCATTTCGTCGTATGCCCTCACATGAATCAAACATTGATGATAATTCTTGACAACACATTTGGTGGCATATTTCACGGACAAATTATGTACATAAACATGAAGAATTTATTTTACATTCCAATTGCCAACAGTAGCAATTATTGCGTGAAATGTTAGTGAAAAGGGAAAAGCACAAGATTGTCTTTTCATGGACAAGTGGAAAGACTACTAAAAAAACTTTTAAAAATTTACTGGTGTGAAATATCATTTGTTTAAATTTTAAAAGGCTTCACTGAAACATAGTCTTTTGTCCTGTACAGTACATCGAATAACCCTTATTAATCAAACAGTGATTATAATTATTTCTAACACATTTTGTAGCATACATCAAAGACATATTACGTACATAAACATATTTGCTTTACATTTCAACTGCCAATAACAACAACAAACATTGCTTGAAGAATATATAGAAACTTTAAAATAATGAAATATAGATTTCATGACAATTGTAAATATTAGTAAAAAAGATTATAAAATATTACTTATATAAATTATTATTTGTTTTTTGCTAAACGGTTTCAATGAGAATGGAAGCTTTAGCCTATTCCCCGAATGACTGCGTATTAATCAAACAGTGATTATATACGTTATATTAAATTTCATTTGGTAGCATACTTCAAATATAAATTGAAAGGGAAAGTCGCATATTACGTTTATAAACGTAGGGAATTTATATTCTGAACAAAACTGAATACATTCTAAGCTTTGACACTCTAATGGCATAGCTGTCAACTTTTATGCTTTCTTATTGTCTTTAAAATTTAATAGAGATTTTTGTCTTATTCAATAAATGTTTGTCTTCGCAGATTTTGGCGAAAGAATAAACTACAATTTAATATTAAATTTTAGTGATAAGGGAAAAGGGTAAATGTTGGCCGCTATGCAACGGAACAAGTGGTCTCAAGGTCGAGCAAAAAGGGGAAGAAGACGACTTCAGTGGCAGAGTGATTAATTACATTGAAAAAATTATTTTGAAAATTTCCACAAACATTATTTCCAAATAAAAATTTTAGTCATATTTTGCAGAACGTGATTACGACAAAGCCAAACTTGCACCAGTAAAAACTAATAGAAAATTTTGTATCAATTATTATTAAAAAACAGGTGAACAGTTTAGCATTCAATGGGGTTCGATGTTTTCTAAAAACAACCCCCTGGAGTTGAGTTAATGTATATCAAATCATGAGGGAGCCATAAAAAAAAGTTTAAAGTACTTCAAAGTATTGAAAATGTAGAAGAAAAATGTTAAATACTGTTGTACCACCGATTAGATGGAAAGGTAAACATCCGGTTTAAAGGAGGAAATGGAAGAATCGATTAGTTATTAGGGGTGACAACTTAAACCTGATTACCGCAGGGGAAAACTCCTACCAATAAAACGGAACAGAAATTTTCTGGATGGAAATTATGCAGGAATAAGGCGTTAAAACAAGACTAATAATTCGATTAAAAGTTACCGGTGGAAGTTTCCCTCTTCAGTAATTCGATTTATTCTTTCTTCCTGCGAGGCGACTGTATTTCGATTCGTCCTTATTTTTCCCTTGATAATTTTCCACACAATACGTGGTCGGACAGTAACAGTCTAATGAATGAAGATGAATTTAAAATAGAATAAGTACTTTAAAGTTTTGGCATCGATAAAGCTTATAAATAAAGTTTCAAGTTAAATTTTCTGGTGGAAGTTTTATGATTTGTAGTAATCTTTTGGTATTAAACGTGAAGATTACTATACAGAAAAATACAACGTAAACCGCGTTTACGATTGTTTTATGGAAATGCTCGTTAAAATGGCGATTTTAAATCTCATGGCAAATTTCTTCTTTTTCATGAATGAGTGCTACTGTGCCGTCTTAATTTAGTCAGCCAGCTTAGCAATCCAAACAAATCTGAGTTATGTAACTGCAAACTTGTTACTGGCTTTAATGCGGGAGTGCCAACGATTTTTATGCACTTAGCATACATTCCGGATAAAATGTGAATCGTTTTTACTAAACTTATCCTAGAAAACTGTTGGTAATAGAAGTATAACTCCTCTGATGCTATGCACAGCACCTTAGTTGCAAGCGTATTATTAGATTGTGCCAGGGATGCAGATCATAAAATGACCAATCCAGGATGCAATTAATGAATTTAAAGGGATTGATATATTTAAAGGGAGTAAAACAGAATTTTGATTTGTATGACATTTTTTTAGGTAGATTTCGTAAGAAATACTACCTATTACATTCTCACCTAAGTTGGAAATTTTGAAAAAATTTTGCAGATCTACGCCGATCATGACTCCCAGAACCCAAAACCACCCCCAGTTCAAAACTTTATATATCTATCTATCTATCTATCTATCTATCTATCTATGTCACTTTTTTCTGACCACGATAACTGGAAAAATTCTGCATTAATCTTTTACAAACTGATACATAAAATCAAGAGACATAAAATCTCGGTCAAGTACGTTAATGGGCAAAATCGAACCAAGGGGGGGGAGGGTGAGGGGGGGCTTTTTTTGAAAACAGAAAAAACCCCATAATTTCTTAATTATTATACGTATCGAATCCATTTAAAGTTATTAATACTTCTAGGAGAAGGGCCGAAAATTTATGCATGACAGATTTTTGATATAAGTAAAAATGGCTCCAAGGGGGGGAAAAAGGGGGGTTTTAGAAGAAAAAAAATCATAGCTTCGTCAATTCACAAGATATCAAATCCGCGTAAATTTATTATTAATCCTCTTAATATTATCTAAAACTTTTATATTGACAAGTTTTTTATAGGACCAACCGTTATAGCAAAAAATATTAAAAACAAAAAAAATCCCTGCCGGCTCCGCCTGCAAACAAGTTATTTTTCGAAGTAGGCGGTTCCAACTCCCGCATCTTTTCGAAACTGATACATAAAATCAAGGGGCATAAAATCTCGGTCAAGTTCGTTAATGGGCAAAATCGAACCAAGGGGGGGGGATGGGGGGGGCTTTTTGTGAAAACAGAAAAAAAACAATTTCTTAATTATGATACGTATCGAATCCGTTTGACGTTATTATTACTTCTAGGAGAAGGGCCGAAAATTTATGTATGACAGATTTTTGATATAATTAAAAATTGCCTTAAGCGGGGGAAGGGGGGGTTTAGAAGGAAAAAATTCATAACTTCATCAGTTCCCAAGATTTCAAATCCGCTTAAATTTATTATAAATCCTCTTAATATTATCTAAAACTTTTATACTGACAAGTTTTTTATAGGACCAACCGTTATAGCAAAAAAAATTAAAAACAAAAAAACCCCTGCCGGCTCCGCCTGCAAACAAGTTATTTTTCGAAGTAAGCGGTTCCAACTCCCGCATCTGTTCGAAACTGATACATAAAATCAAGGGGCATAAAATCTCGGTCAAGTTCGTTAATGGGCAAAATCGAACCAAGGGGGGGGATGGGGGGGGGGCTTTTTGTGAAAACAGAAAAAAAACAATTTCTTAATTATGATACGTATCGAATCCGTTTGACGTTATTATTACTTCTAGGAGAAGGGCCGAAAATTTATGTATGACAGATTTTTGATATAATTAAAAATTGCCTTAAGCGGGGGAAGGGGGGGGTTTAGAAGGAAAAAATTCATAACTTCATCAGTTCCCAAGATTTCAAATCCGCTTAAATTTATTATAAATCCTCTTAATATTATCTAAAACTTTTATACTGACAAGTTTTTTATAGGACCAACCGTTATAGCAAAAAAAATTAAAAACAAAAAAACCCCTGCCGGCTCCGCCTGCAAACAAGTTATTTTTCGAAGTAAGCGGTTCCAACTCCCGTATCTGTTCGAAACTGATACATAAAATCAAGAGGCATAAAATCTCGGTCAAGTTCGTTAATGGGCAAAATCGAACAAGGGGGGGGGATGGGGGGGCCTTTTTGTGAAAACAGAAAAAAACCCATAATTTCTTAATTATGATACGTATCGAATCCGTTTGAAGTTATTATTACTTCTAGGAGAAGGGCCGAAAATTTATGTATGACAGATTTTTCATATAATTAAAAATTGCCTTAAGAGGTGGGGGAGGGGGGGGGGGTTAGAAGAAAAAAATGCTTCGTCAATTCCCAAGATTTCAAATCCGCTTAAATTTATTATAAATCCTCTTAATATTATCTAAAACTTTTATATTGACAAGTTTTTTATAGGACCAACCGTTATACCAAAAAAAAATTAAAAACAAAAAAAAACTCTGCCGAATCCGCCTGCAAAAAAGTTAGGTTTCGAAGTAGGCGGTTCAAACTGCCGCATCATCGTAAAAAAGGTCATTTCTTCCGCAATTCCCGACAAACAGGCGCCACACGGTCTGCGTCTTCGAAATCTACCTGTGCCTGTAGGCCGAGCCGTCAGGGATTTTTTTTACTTTAAATGGTTCTGTGTACTATATGTTCGTTTATCTATGTGATTAGACCTATAAAATAGTTCATAAACCCGTTTTCGGATTTTTATGTTAGAAAGATTTCAACTTGCAAATCATGCAGATATTGCAACACATTTCAAGATTTATATAGACACTATGTTCATCACATACTCACGTTTAAAAGCAGAACACCTTCTTAAGTAATTCTGGTTCGTAAGAATAATAGTTGAAGAATAGCAGTACTTTCGAACGTCGTTATATATTTATCTTTCGAATGTTTCAGAAAAACCAGGAATTCGACAAAGATAAGTAAAGGGTAAAACCCAACATGGTAAACGTACAACTGGCTAGTAACCATCAAACATTGCAAAGCGCTTGAAATTAATTATCGGAATAATATTCCTAATTGCTTCAAATATCACAAAATACTGTTCAGGTAGCTAGCTTCGAAACAAACAGAATAAAATAGTCCGCAACAGACTCAAAGTCTCAATCGAGCACAATTGCTATCGTTACAAACAACTGATTTATATATCCCATACTTATCTTATTCATAACTACTTATAAGATTTATAAACTAATCGTGAAAGATATCGAAAAATCTACACTGATATTAGCCACTAGCGATCATAAAGAAACTGTCAGACCTATAACACGCCACGCTCACCACAACTCTTAATTGGGCACACAAAACCGAGACCAAGAGACCAAGTGCACGAGCAGAAGAAATAAGGCAACAGTCAATCGAAATTCTAAAATTTTTTAACTCGCCCATCTTATGTAATTTAGCGAGTGCAAAGGGAATTTTTTATTAGAAATCTTTTTACTATGAGTAATAAGCAATCATCAAGAACTTGCAACATTAATGTCAAATACAAATATCTGTTGATGTATTCATAAAAAAATAAGAATACAAAAAGTTTTACAGAGTCTTTTCGGAACATATAAGTTTATATTGTTTAATGAATCTTATATAAACATATAAGATTCATTATAAGTATTCGGAACATATAAAAAAGCAAACGCATGCGGATCTAACTGTCAGATTTACTTTCCGAGCAATTTTCAATTTTCAGTTTGCATGGGAAAAAAATATGTAAACCTTCTGAAATTATAAAATTATTTTATTATCTAATTTCAGTTTACTAAAAATCCTAGAAACAACCCACTCGACCAGCCCAAATGTTTGACAATTTTATTAGCTATGTTCTTAAATTTCTTCGCAGGTTAGTTTCTACCATTCATAAGTTTTGGAGACAATATCCTTCGTGTATAACCTATTTAACTCAATTAGAAAAGTTTAGAAACTGGTTAATTCTTCTCTACAATTCCGTGACATAAGTATAGTGCAACGACTCCGTGAAAGAAACTCTTTCAAATTAGTTAAATTTCAATATTTAGCAATAACAAAATTCATTTTTGAATAATTTTTTTTATACAGCATTTGGGATACTTATTTAAAGAAACATTGAAATATCATAATATATACACATTTATTCAAAAGAATGATGTACTGTCGGCTAAAACAAGAAATACTACCTATTACATTCTCACCTAAGTTGGAAATTTTGAAAAAATTTTGCAGATCTACGCCGATCATGACTCCCAGAACCCAAAACCACCCCCAGTTCAAAACTTTATATATCTATCAATCTATCTATCTATCTATCTATCTATCTATCTATCTATCTATCTATGTCACTTTTTTCTGACCACGATAACTGGAAAAATTCTGCATTAATCTTTTACAAACTGATACATAAAATTAAGAGACATAAAATCTCGGTCAAGTACGTTAATGGGCAAAATCGAACCAAGGGGGGGAGGGTGAGGGGGGCTTTTTGTGAAAACAGAAAAAACCCCATAATTTCTTAATTATTATACGTATCGAATCCATTTAAAGTTATTAATACTTCTAGGAGAAGGGCCGAAAATTTATGCATGACAGATTTTTGATATAAGTAAAAATGGCTCCAAGGGGGGGGAAAAGGGGGGTTTTAGAAGAAAAAAAATCATAGCTTCGTCAATTCACAAGATATCAAATCCGCGTAAATTTATTATTAATCCTCTTAATATTATCTAAAACTTTTATATTGACAAGTTTTTTATAGGACCAACCGTTATAGCAAAAAATATTAAAAACAAAAAAAAATCCCTGCCGGCTCCGCCTGCAAACAAGTTATTTTTCGAAGTAGGCGGTTCCAACTCCCGCATCTTTTCGAAACTGATACATAAAATCAAGGGCATAAAATCTCGGTCAAGTTCGTTAATGGGCAAAATCGAACCAAGGGGGGGGGGGGATCGGGGGGGCTTTTTGTGAAAACAGAAAAAAAAACAATTTCGTAATTATGATACGTATCGAATCCGTTTGACGTTATTATTACTTCTAGGAGAAGGGCCGAAAATTTATGTATGACAGATTTTTGATATAATTAAAAATTGCCTTAAGCGGGGGAAGGGGGGGTTTAGAAGGAAAAAATTCATAACTTCATCAGTTCCCAAGATTTCAAATCCGCTTAAATTTATTATAAATCCTCTTAATATTATCTAAAACTTTTATACTGACAAGTTTTTTATAGGACCAACCGTTATAGCAAAAAAAATTAAAAACAAAAAAACCCCTGCCGGCTCCGCCTGCAAACATGTTATTTTTCGAAGTAAGCGGTTCCAACTCCCGCATCTGTTCGAAACTGATACATAAAATCAAGGGGCATAAAATCTCGGTCAAGTTCGTTAATGGGCAAAATCGAACCAAGGGGGGGGGATGGGGGGGGGCTTTTTGTGAAAACAGAAAAAAAAAAACAATTTCTTAATTATGATACGTATCGAATCCGTTTGACGTTATTATTACTTCTAGGAGAAGGGCCGAAAATTTATGTATGACAGATTTTTGATATAATTAAAAATTGACTTAAGCGGGGGAAGGGGGGGTTTAGAAGGAAAAAATTCATAGCTTCATCAGTTCCAAGATTTCAAATCCGCTTAAATTTATTATAAATCCTCTTAATATTATCTAAAACTTTTATACTGACAAGTTTTTTATAGGACCAACCGTTATAGCAAAAAAAATTAAAAACAAAAAAACCCCTGCCGGCTCCGCCTGCAAACAAGTTATTTTTCGAAGTAAGCGGTTCCAACTCCCGCATCTGTTTGAAACTGATACATAAAATCAAGAGGCATAAAATCTCGGTCAAGTTCGTTAATGGGCAAAATCGAACAAGGGGGGGGGATGGGGGGGCCTTTTTGTGAAAACAGAAAAAAACCCATAATTTCTTAATTATGATACGTATCGAATCCGTTTGAAGTTATTATTACTTCTAGGAGAAGGGCCGAAAATTTATGTATGACAGATTTTTCATATAATTAAAAATTGCCTTAAGAGGTGGGGGAGGGGGGGTTAGAAGAAAAAAATGCTTCGTCAATTCCCAAGATTTCAAATCCGCTTAAATTTATTATAAATCCTCTTAATATTATCTAAAACTTTTATATTGACAAGTTTTTTATAGGACCAACCGTTATACCAAAAAAAAAATTAAAAACAAAAAAAAACCCTGCCGAATCCGCCTGCAAAAAGTTAGGTTTCGAAGTAGGCGGTTCAAACTGCCGCATCATCGTAAAAAAGGTCATTTCTTCCGCAATTCCCGACAAACAGGCGCCACACGGTCTGCGTCTTCGAAATCTACCTGTGCCTGTAGGCCGAGCCGTCAGGGATTTTTTTTACTTTAAATGGTTCTGTGTACTATATGTTCGTTTATCTATGTGATTAGACCTATAAAATAGTTCATAAACCCGTTTTCGGATTTTTATGTTAGAAAGATTTCAACTTGCAAATCATGCAGATATTGCAACACATTTCAAGATTTATATAGATACTATGTTCATCACATACTCACGTTTAAAAGCAGAACACTTTCTTAAGTAATTCTGGTTCGTAAGAATAATAGTTGAAGAATAGCAGTACTTTCGAACGTCGTTATATATTTATCTTTCGAATGTTTCAGAAAAACCAGGAATTCGACAAAGATAAGTAAAGGGTAAAACCCAACATGGTAAACGTACAACTGGCTAGTAACCATCAAACATTGCAAAGCGCTTGAAATTAATTATCGGAATAATATTCCTAATTGCTTCAAATATCACAAAATACTGTTCAGGTAGCTAGCTTCGAAACAAACAGAATAAAATAGTCCGCAACAGACTCAAAGTCTCAATCGAGCACAATTGCTATCGTTACAAACAACTGATTTATATATCCCATACTTATCTTATTCATAACTACTTATAAGATTTATAAACTAATCGTGAAAGATATCGAAAAATCTACACTGATATTAGCCACTAGCGATCATAAAGAAACTGTCAGACCTATAACACGCCACGCTCACCACAACTCTTAATTGGGCACACAAAACCGAGACCAAGAGACCAAGTGCACGAGCAGAAGAAATAAGGCAACAGTCAATCGAAATTCTAAAATTTTTTAACTCGCCCATCTTATGTAATTTAGCGAGTGCAAAGGGAATTTTTTATTAGAAATCTTTTTACTATGAGTAATAAGCAATCATCAAGAACTTGCAACATTAATGTCAAATACAAATATCTGTTGATGTATTCATAAAAAAATAAGAATACAAAAAGTTTTACAGAGTCTTTTCGGAACATATAAGTTTATATTGTTTAATGAATCTTATATAAACATATAAGATTCATTATAAGTATTCGGAACATATAAAAAAGCAAACGCATGGGGATCTAACTGTCAGATTTACTTTCCGAGCAATTTTCAATTTTCAGTTTGCATGGGAAAAAAATATGTAAACCTTCTGAAATTATAAAATTATTTTATTATCTAATTTCAGTTTACTAAAAATCCTAGAAACAACCCACTCGACCAGCCCAAATGTTTGACAATTTTATTAGCTATGTTCTTAAATTTCTTCGCAGGTTAGTTTCTACCATTCATAAGTTTTGGAGACAATATCCTTCGTGTATAACCTATTTAACTCAATTAGAAAAGTTTAGAAACTGGTTAATTCTTCTCTACAGTTGCGTGACATAAATATAGTGCAACGACTCCGTGAAAGAAACTCTTTCAAATTAGTTAAATTTCAATATTTAGCAATAACAAAATTCATTTTTGAATAATTTTTTTTATACAGCATTTGGGATATTTATTTAAAGAAACATTGAAATATCATAATATATACACATTTATTCAAAAGAATGATGTACTGTCGGCTAAAACAGAAAAAGAGAGAAAACCCCATACGTTTGAATCTCCAAATTTGTTGCAGGAAAAATAAAAATGAAAATAGGCATTCGACGTGAAATTGTTGCTTATTTCAAATTATTTTGAAATGTAAGTTTAGGAGTGTCTTCATATTGACATTGTACACAACTTTGTAATATAGAATACGAATACTTAATTTTAAACACATTTGACTTTCTCGGTAGCTATTATATCTGGATACCGTACGGTCCAGAAGGCATTTGGTCACGTATTGGGTTGTTAGGAAAGATCTTTCCGCTTGGGAAAGTTGGTTCGTACCGGAAAATTCTATCATTTAATTATTAGACAATAATTCCGATATCTAGAGTTTAATAATTGATGGGCAGAATTTCCCGATACGAATTGGTTTAACTAAACGGAAGGAACTTTCTGAACAGCCCAATAGTTCAGGAATTATGAATCCTTAAAGTTTGTATTTCTTAATGTTAACCATGCAATGCATCTATTTTCTTTTCGAATTGTGTTTTTTATACTTATATTAAGAATTAGACACCAGAAATTTTAATATTAGCTTTTAAACATATTCAGTAGCATATTTATGTTCTTTTTAGACCATTAATATTTCTATATAAATATAGTGGTTGCAAAGAAATTGATTTATTTATTAAAATTTAAATAAAAAGTGAAGTTTTGCCAATTGGATTCACTATGAATTTAACCCTTTCCGGCACAGTGGTCCCACTCCGGCAACACCTAATTTTAATTCCAAACTTGCATTCCACACCAAGAATATTTAGTAAAATTTTGTTTCTAGTATGAAAGCTTAAAATAAAGAGTTCTTATTTTCTAAAGAAGTCGTTTGTAAATTCCGGTTTCGGTCAGTAATTTCTCATTTTACGAACAGACTTTGTATGTGCCGGAAAGGGTTAAGGGTTAATTTCATTTGTAATAGTTGCAAAGTAGATAGCAATGAGAGTAGGTTTTTCAGCCTATCTCAAAACTACTTGAACGAATGAACTGTAAATTCGAATTCGCATATTTGAAGCTTTAAAAATCGATTTCTGTTTAAAAACCTAGCAGTTACAGCTCATTTTACTACAATTACTTAAAAAGATAGTTTTCTCCAAAAAACATAGAAGAAGGATCCAAATTGAGACTGCGTTCCACCGAAAATTCCCATTAAGTTAATTTCACTACATGTGTAAAAAACATTTTAATGGAAAACTTGTATAGTTTCAGTGACGCAAGTTGTCATCAGTTACGCAAAAAATAAATAATTAAATAAATAAATAAATAAAATAAAATAAAATAAAATAAAATGATTTAAATTCCATTTAATAATTATAACTCAAGTTTTTTTTTTTTTTTTTTTTTTTTTGTTTAGCAACTATTACAGAAAACTACAAAAGAAAAAAATACATGGAAAAATGTAGAATTAAAAAAGCAGAATGTTTTATATTTTTCGAACAGATGCACAATTTTTCAGTGCATTAGATATTGCGTAAATTGAGATTAAATTAAAAATGACTTACAGAACTGATGTGGAAGACTCTTAAATTCAAAGTTAACTATTTGTATAATTGAAGGTCTTCGATCTATCAAGGAAAATACAACGTTAGAACAATGATTACCACTCATATTACAGATTACTAAAAGTTATCTATTTATAACAATGATTTTTCATGGATAAAAATTCTCAATATATTAAAAACATGAAGTTTGTGATCATAATTCGATTTTAATGTTGTAATTTCCATTATCGTAGTCAAGTGGAACGTGAGTCAAATAAATTTCAACCAGTTTATGTCACAGAAATTCTCGGCATGCTTAAAACACTTTAGCAGGCGGTGGTCACAAAAAAAGGACAACTAATTTTAATTCCAAAACTGACAAACAGCACCAAAAATATTTAATTATTTTTTTCTTTTATAAAGTAAGGAAAAATTAGTAAGTTTTTATTTTCTAATAAATTCTTTTGTAAATTCTAGTGTCAGTCCATTATTTCATCATTTTTAAAACAGAATTACTCTGCGCCGGAAAGGGTTAAAAAAAAAAAGCAATATCCTTATATTAACAGGATTCTAATGAGCCGAAAAATTCGAAACGAACAAGAGTTTCCTTTTTTCCTTCTCAGAATCTTTACTTCGAATCAAAAAATTACGATATGAACACAAGACAAAGTGTCTATTTAGTTTTCGTTATCCCACTCAATGCTTTTTATATTTGTTGCTTTTATTGACGAATTTAATAATTATCCAGTAATGTTATTTGTAATAGGGGTTAACAAGTGTGATGATATATTAAGAAACTGTATATTTTTGTAAATGTAACATGCATTTAAGAAACTCGAATATAAGTTTATCTTATTAGATAAATTTTTGAAATGAATTAGTTATTTTATAAAATGTGGTAAGATATAGTGCTGCACAATAAAATTTTCTACAGAATATTACTTTATTTTGAATGCTAATTAAAAATGTTTAATGTTACTTTTCGTACAATAGCCTAAAATTTTGTAGCATTTGAAATTATTTTAATCAAATCTTTGAGCGTTTTTATTTTTTTTCTGTAACTGATATTTTTAACTAAATATAAAACTATAGCAGACATTAAGTGGTACCATAATTAAATAAAATCAACTGGTCTGAATATCTGAATTTTTCGTACGTTAAATATGGGGGCATTGGAGTAAAATGGCATAAACGAAAAATATTTGTTTAATCCTTTTTATCCTGACGGTACTTATAAGTACCACTTTAACCCCTTCGCGACGAGCGTCTTTTCCAGAATTTTTAATCTATTACCACCGGTTTTTCAAATGAGAAATTTTCACCTAATTGAATCGCAAAAATGCTATGATTAGATGAGGAAAACTTTACAAAAAAAAAATAACTGGTGGGAATAATCGAGGATTTTGAGCATCTTATAAAGCTGGATAATTAATTCAGGATATAAAGGGTTAAAATTTATTACATTTTGTTTCCTTTTTAAATTTAAATTTCATCTCTTTTTTTTTTCGTCGTTTACTCGGCAAAAAAATTGTAAATTTTGTAATCCTTACAGGTAATTTATGTTTCAGGATTGCAAACAACGCAAAATGTAACCATCCTTTGATACTTGATAATGGTATTTTAATTCATTGATAGTACACTGCTTCATGTCTTAAATATTACACAAAATATTTTTAAACGTCTAACCGTGATGAACAAAATACATTTAACGTATAATTTAATACATAAAATATTGTTAACCTATCATTAATTTCCATTTTTAAAATATATTAACTGACGAATGAGAAACATCAATGTTTGTGAAAAATTAACCTATGATGCAGTCCCTAAAGCATAGCTGCCAAATTTTATGTTTGCTTTTCCACTAAAATTTAATAGAAATTTTTGTATTGTTTAATCAACTAATTGCGCCGGTTTAACAAGATACAATTTACTATTAAATTTTAACAGTACGAAGAAAGCGTAAAAGTTGGCAGCTATGCTAAAGACAAACATAAAAAAAAACCTGTACCGTAATTTCCGGCGTATAAGCCGCAGCTCAAAGAGTCGTTTTTCGACCCAGAAATTTTATTCAATAATTGTAGTTAAATATTTACAGCGATCTTTTAAGTAACATTTTATAAAATAATATTTCTGGATCGAAAAACGACTCTTTGAGCTGCGGCTTATACGCCGGAAATTACAGTAATATTTTATCAATCATATAAATTCTTCAGAAATAAATTTTATATTAATGATTTTTCTTAGATAAATAAATATTTAGTGAATGTCACCAGTTCGAAACACGGGATCATATTTGGATGTCACAATTGTTATTTACCGATATTTTATCAAGATAAATTTATACCACTTTATTTTTATATCGACAAATATATTAATAAAAATATAATTTATATTCCCAAAATTCAAACGAACCAGAAGAACAGAAAAAGATAAGAGCGTTGCTATCTCATGCTTAATTTTTGAAATTTCAAATCACCAAATTAGATTGCAAATCCAAATATTAATTCCGTTTTTGATTTGTTTCCTGCTAAATATATACTTTAGCTTCTATAGAAAATTTTTAAAATTTTCGAAGCATATTTCTTGAACAGAGTTTCGGGTGAAACTTTTGGGCCTATCATTTGCTAACAGATTACTACAATTAGATTGCTACAAGATTACGAAAGAAATATCGAGATTATTGAACGCATAAAAAAAGTATAAGTAGTAGCAGCGAAACTGCATAACCTAATAAGAAGATAAACTAATCCCGATAATACATTGAACCAGGGCTTGACTAATGCGGTCACTCGGTCGCTAATGAAAAAGCTAAGTCATAAAATGCATTTTCATTTTCATGCACATAAAACGCCATTCTTTTCCGCTCTAGTCGGTTAGCATGTCACGTGATTAGAATGTGGGAGGGGGTGGGGAATATTCAATAAGAAATATTGTCAATCCAACCTATGTAGCTTCTGAAAATTGGATGGAAGAATAAAAAAGGCTTACGCCTTTTTGTAAACTTCAAATCAGATTTTTGTGTTCAGAATCAAAACTGATTAATTTATCACATTAATTTTGAAATAATATGAAAGTGATTATAAGTAATTCATTCGAAGTAAATCTATAAAACTTAATTAAAATATCAAGAAAAAATCATTTTAATAAAAATAATGTATTTTTAAATATTTCCCCCCGCTTAAAATGCTTGGTGCCTAGCGCCTGTGGGCACCACACACGTTGGACAATAGTTCGGCGTCACTCTGTCTTGGAGACAAATGTCTGATACTGTTTTGTTACTCAAGGATATTTTATAATTACATTGTTGAGATTATTATCTGCAATAAATGAAAATAAAAAATCATTAATTGCACTTCAGAAGGGTAAGATTTTTTTTATAATTTTAAAATTCAGATAAAACATAAGTAATCTCATCAAATATTATAGCTAAACGCAATATCTTCTAAAGATAAATTTTCACTAAATAAAGCACCTGAATATATAGTTAAATTTTGCTAAATCAAACGTTTATCATACTTTTTCAGGTGGTTTGTTCATATTTTGTATCATGCAGAACGTTCGACGCACTAAATTTTGAAAAGAAATGTTTATAAAGCGGTGTAATAATATCTGCAAACTAAACTTGCAAAATCTAAACTTGAGTAAACTAATCTTGGAAAAGATTCGCTTATAACTATATAAAAATAATTTCAAATGTAGTCTCTGTAGAAAAATATCAAAAATAAAAAGGCAATATTTTATTCAATCATCTAAATTCCACTACAAATATTTTTATAAAAATGATTTCTCCCAGATAAAAATTTCCAAAATCTTCTGAGAATAAACTCTTTATCCTAATTGGATTTCAATATTTTTACATCCTCGTAGACGAGTGAAACGTGATAAATGTAAATTTCAACCAGTTTATTTCACATGTGTCCATTGACATGCGTTTTATATAAATTTTCTATTTATCCTCCCAGCATTGTAATAAACCTGAAGACAGAAAAAAAGATACAGTTCTTTTAACAATTTTCTTAATGTTTTTTTTTCTTTTGAAATTATTGCAAAATCTTGTTATCCTTGCAAGTTAAAACTTTTTTTAAAATTAAATACATATATCTTGATTTTATTGAAAAAGATTAACTATATCAATATGTATGTATGTATATTTTAAATAGTACACAAATATAAAAGATACGAAAATTTTCTATAATCTCTTCTAAATACTTTTGAGAATGTCGAAAAAAATCTTCTTAATTCTTTGTCAAAAATCGTGGAATTATCTTATTTTATGAAAATAGTTATAAGGTTTGATCATGTATAACAAACTATTTCTGTAAAATATTAGACAACTACTTATAAAGAAAAGTTTTTATTTAATAAATTGTAATGTAATTTTCTAAATAATGACTTAAAGATTTGTTTAGTAAAATTATAAAATATGTTCATGAATTCCTTGAAATATTTTAAGAATGACGGATGTTTGTATATTTCCTAACGCAGTTTCCTGTCAAAACTTTTTTCTCAATTTTTTCACTTTTATTACATTGCAAAATATGAAAAGTGCAACTATTGTATTGTGTCATTTATATAAATTGCAATAAAATATCTCTTACGGCGCTGACTTCATTTAGATAAAAATTATCAAAATCTTATTATTTGGGATATTAATTGGATTTCACTATTGTAATTTTCATCCTGGTTGGAAAGTGGAATATGATAAAATTTATTTTCGACCAGTTTATCTCACTCGAATACCTTTGACTCTCCCTCGAAATATCTTTTAAATTAAAAAAATATCTTTAAAAAAATATATGAACCGTAAAAGTGAAAGAAAATTGTGACTTGTTAACACATCTCCGTGTTTTTTTTTTTTTTTTTTGAAAAGTCGAATCACTATATTAGATTATTAATTAAAGTGAAAACTGTAATTTTGTTTTCGTTAAGCCGTTTAATGTTTTCTTGTATCAAATAATTTCGTTGATTTTATTGAACAAGTTTTAAAATATCGAAAATAATTGCAATAATTGTGGCTAACAAGTATGATAGAACTTGACATATTCCATAATATTTTTTCATACATTCAAAAAATATCTTAGAAGAGCATAAGAAATATTTTTTTCCTTTTAGTATTTTTTCACCCATTTGTTATTTTATAAAAAATAAAAGAGAATTTTGGATTTATAGTAAAATATTTGTATAGAGTTTTAGAATATTTTGTATACTTTCTATGCATGTTGTAAATTGTTTTTTCTTTAAAAAAATATAACATTATATATTTTAAACAATATCAGAAAATTTTACTTCCTATTTTTCTTGTTTATAGAGGAACTTTGGGTATTATGGAATAGTCGGACAAAATGGAATACTAATGCTTCTTTTTAGTAGCTTGCTGCCACTTAGCGGCAATATCATAAAAAACATAAGAACGTTCCCAGAGTGCCTCTCAGAGCGGTTCGTTCGTCGGTTGGTGTCAGGGTGCGTTGTGTGCATAAACATACATTTCGTGTTTGGAAAATTTAAGGAAGTAAGTTTTCAATACTTTTTATTCATTATTATAAATAATACTTTTACATTTTAACGAATCATGATGTACACCCAAATAGTAACAGTTTCTCATGTCAGGATCGTTTTTTAATTCATGATTCATGGCAATAAACAGAGGGTATTTTTTTTCCAAACTGGTGGGATCGGGTTATATGGAATAGTAGTATTGAATACCCTTAACTGTACTGACGCAAAGACCTATCTTTATATTGCGATTTGTTTATGAAAACTAAACTATTTTAACTCACTACCTAGATACTACAACGTCTAGAATACATAGTGTGGAAAACGGCTACAAAATAGTACTAAGAAATTGAATATGATAAATGTAGAACGATGCTGATAAGATAACGGGTCGATCGCAGTGACATCTTCTAGCACTGGTACAGCGTCTAGAATACATAGTGTGAAAAACGGCTACAAAATAGTACTAAAAAATTAAATCCGATTAATGTAGAACGAAGCTGAAAAGATAACGAGTCGACCGCAGCGATAGCTTCTCGCAGTAGCGTTGACAAGATGGAGGTCTAGATGTTTTGGATATCACTAATTTTATAAAAATATTTTTGCCTTATCTAATCGGAGAATTTTCAGCGATATTAAAGGCGCAAAAAATTTTATAACATTACTGGTTTCCAGAGCATTTGGACCCCCCCTCCCCTCTCTGGCAACGCCACTGTCTGCTAACTCTTTTAAACGCAAACATTGTAAAAGAATCGAACTGAGAAAGCGTTTCAGATGGTGGTAAATATATTAATTAAATTATACCCTATTTTCTTTGAATTGGATAGAGATTTTCAAAATCTTTGAAAATATGAATGATATTGATCATGGCCAAAAAAACGTGATACGCATTCTTTTGTGCCTGGTTACAATACTCGACACAAGACAGCAAACTAGAAACTATCCCTATTTAGCATACCAAAGGATGAATCTCTGCTAGAAGAGAGGAAAAGATTAATTCCCTGATACAGAGATGCAAAAATCCGGTTTATTCCCAGGTTTATTTCCAATGGACCCGGTTTATTCCCAGGTTTATTCCCAGGTTTATTCCCAAAATACCTGGTTTATTCCCAAAAAACGCACAGATACACTACGAGAATATTTTATTAACAGTAATTATGTTCTTGTTGTCAAAAGCAGAGTTGCAAAAATCCGGTTTATTCCCGGGTTTATTTCCAATAGACCCGGTTTATTGCCAGGTTTATTCCCAAAAGGCCTGGTTTGTTCCCAAAAAACCCGGTTTATTCCCGGGTTTAAACCGGGTTTTTTCTAGCCTTTGCAACTCTAGTCAAAAGTGAAACGGTTACTTTTTCTAGAGGTAAAGATATTTTCAAACCATATGTCTCTGCGATCACCCTATTATTGTACCGCATCGTTGCACGTTTATCGGCTGCAATTTTGTAGCACTTTTTAATGCATTACCAGTTTGGCTTTTTTAAATTCCAAAAATTTCGCATTCATACCAGAAATTCCCTATAATGTTCTTTTTTTTATTTAATGGCAGATATTTCCTGAATTCTTAAAGTAAAAATTCTTGTTTCAGAATTTCCGTTTAAATACGAAAATTTTGAATTAAAAAACGGTAAAACCGTTTTCCACACTGTGTATTCTAGGCGCTGTACTAGATACTATACATTAATCATGATCCTTTGGCACTATTAACACGTTGACGGACAGTAGGAACAAGTAAAGTTCGGAAATTAACACTAATTGTTTTTGTAATTTTTAGAATATTAGATGTATAGTTTTACTCTTTCTGTTTAAATAAACTTAATTTTGATTAATTCAGCACCTTTAATTAGGTTGCACTACTCTCTTCACAACAACGTCAGGGTGGCTAGTGGTCAGGGAAAAATACAGTAAAAAAAAAAGTGATAAACACCTGTATATTCTTATGGAAAAAATTATGTTGTTTATTCGATCAAATAATCAATTTGAATTTTTCTATAAGAATATACTGGTAATTACCATTTTTTTACTGTATTTTTCCCTGACCACTAGCCACCCTGCACGTGCATACTGAAGCTGCAACTCGTATAACAGGTGGAAAACGAATTTCAACCTAAAAAATTGTTTCCAAAACATGACACTGGGCTTCTACTTGTACGTCGGTAAATGCACATCTGTGCTGCTATAGCCGTAGTGTCTAAAAACGACCGTTTCGTTTTGGGCGGCTATAGCCATCATGCCACATTGTGAACTTCGCTTTGACGGCTATAGCCGCAAGTGTACGTCAACGTGTTAACCCTTTCCGGCACAGTTGTCCAACTCTGGGAACACCTAATTTTAATTCCAAACTTGCATTAGTCACCAAGAATATTTTAATAAAATTTCTCTTCTACAATGAAAAGTCAAAATAAAGATTTCTTATTTTCTAATAAAATCGTTTGTAAATTCAGGTGTCAGTCAGTAATTTCGCATTTTTCGAACAGAATTTGTCTGTGCCGGAAAGGGTTAAATCTCAATTTTTGCAAAAATTTGTTCTTTTTCTCATTTTTAACCCTCTGTTCCATATTACCCGACTGTCTGAATACTGTCTCTAAATATTACACTCCCAAAAACTTTTTCATTAGTATTATTTGTTTAATGTGATGAATATTCGTAAAATGTTTTTTGTATACAAATAACAAACACAGATAGTTGAAGTTTGTGATTGTATTCGTTTTTTGGGTTTTAAACGATATCGATCTGTAATAGTGCCTCAAACGTTAATGGTATTCCATAATATCAGAATTTCCTCAACATGTTCAAGATATTTTGGAACTTTCTTGCATATGAAAGATGTTTCTGTATTAAATATATAACTACATTAATATAGTAAGCTGAACAATAACAAAATATCAGCAACTGGTATGAAAAACGTATTTTTCACGTATTAAATATTGATGTACAATTCAAATCATAGCATACACGAAAGATATTTGCTTACTAATCATGATGCTTTCGCCTAATTTAAAAAACGTGTTAAACTTGGTGTCCATGAAAATATCTTTATTTAAGGATTCAAAGTAAGATAAAACACAAACTTTGATAACAGTATTTTTTTTTCTCTTGGTGATAAATATCTGACAAAATATTGATAGCATACAAATAGATCTTGAAATACAAAGTATTGTTAACAAAGATTATGTGGAAAGGTAGAAATGGGTCATTCTTCAAAAAAGGACATATTTAAAAAAAAATTCTTAATTTTAAAAACTCTTTTTTTTACTGAATTTTTTTCCCCTGGGTTTTATAAACAAGTGAAGAACACTAATAAATCTATGGTCCTGTTCAATTCATTTTATCTATTTAATAAAAAAATATTTTAAAAATTTATTGGTAACGGAGGTGAACCTTTGGTAACGGAGTGGAGACATATATTATTATAAATGTATATATTTTTTAAAAGTAACTAACAGTTCCTAAAATTAAAACAGAAAATTTTATTACAGTAAGTACAGCAGTAATATATGGGAGGATTTTTTATAATGGGCCAAATATATACTGACATTTTCAAAAAATAAAATTTAACTTGGAGCATATTCAAAGTCATTTTTATTATCAGCCATGATGACAAATTATGTAGTATGAATACTTGAGCTACATTTTCTAAATAAGTTTGTTAAATCAATTGGGTGACGTTTTTAAAACACTTGTTTACAAAAGTATTAGATGAAGAATGATATATATTTTCAAGTATATAAAAGGGGCTGAATAAATTCTTAAGAAAGAAGTCTTAAAACAGGGTTCGTACGCTTCAAGGACTTTCAAGCACCTTTTACCAGAATTTTTGTAAAACAATATTTGGGTTATTTAATGAAAAAAAATGCTATCTTCAGATATAGCAACCAGTACTGTACTAAATTTCTGGTAGTGTAACACATAAAATCTCCCGAATCTCCTGATGCGTACGAACCCTGTAAAATAAACTACGTGAATATATTTTTTTACAATTGAGAATGATCATTCCATACTGGACACACCATTATTATATTTTAACCCTTTCGGGGATAAAGTAATTTCTGTACTAAAATGTTGAAATAAATGACTTGCACCGGAATTTAGATGAAGAATGATATATATTTTCAAGTATATAAAAGGGGCTGAATAAATTCTTAAGAAAGAAGTCTTAAAACAAACTACGTGAATATATTTTTTCACAATTGAGAATGATCATTCCATACTGGACACACCATTATTATATTTTAACCCTTTCGGGGATAAAGTAATTTCCGTACTAAAATGTTGAAATAAATGACTTGCACCGGAATTTAGATGAAGAATGATATATATTTTCAAGTATATAAAAGGGGCTGAATAAATTCTTAAGAAAGAAGTCTTAAAACAAACTACGTGAATATATTTTTTCACAATTGAGAATGATCATTCCATACTGGACACACCATTATTATATTTTAACCCTTTCGGGGATAAAGTAATTTCCGTACTAAAATGTTGAAATAAATGACTTGCACCGGAATTTAGATGAAGAATGATATATATTTTCAAGTATATAAAAGGGGCTGAATAAATTCTTAAGAAAGAAGTCTGAAAACAAACTACGTGAATATATTTTTTCACAATTGAGAATGATCATTCCATACTGGACACACCATTATTATATTTTAACCCTTTCGGGGATAAAGTAATTTCCGTACTAAAATGTTGAAATAAATGACTTGCACCGGAATTTAGATGAAGAATGATATATATTTTCAAGTATATAAAAGGGGCTGAATAAATTCTTAAGAAAGAAGTCTTAAAACAAACTACGTGAATATATTTTTTCACAATTGAGAATGATCATTCCATACTGGACACACCATTATTATATTTTAACCCTTTTGGGGATAAAGTAATTTCCGTACTAAAATGTTGAAATAAATGACTTGCACCGGAATTTACGAAAACATTTATTTGGAAATAAGAAAAAGGCTATATTTCGCATACTTATTAAATGGGAAAGATTTTAGCAAAATTCTGTTGTCATTGTGGCATTTCGGAATTAAACTTACGTGGAGTCATAAACATACCACTGCCCCTGAGAGGGTTAAATAAGAATTTTATGGGTATAGAAAGGAATATACCGTAATTTCCGGCGTATAATCCGCAGCTCAAAGAGTCGTTTTTCGACCCAGAAATTTTATTCAATAATTGTAGTTAAATATTTACAGCGATCTTTTAAGTTACATTTTATAAAATAATATTTCTGGGTCGAAAAACGACTCTTTGAGCTGCGGATTATACGTCGGAAATTACGGTAACACATTGAAATAAAAACAAATACATATACTGCTCCAAAATTTTATATTTTCAAAATGATCAAAAACAAAATTATCAAAAATCATTATAAACTCTAATTAATCTTAAAATTATAATAAATTATTTTAAAAATTCTGAATTATAATAGTCGTTTTGCATTTTTTTTTTTTTTGCTTACTTCGAGTAAAGAAACTTTGAGGATTAAATCAACAGAGGTGAAAGCCATGAAATGTTTGATAGCAACTAAAATGAAAATCTAGGCTACAGTTGATCAATCCAGTAACAGATATAAACTAAATCAGCATTTATTATACACTGTTACTTACATAATTATTAAGTAAACAATTAACTTTCATTTTATATTAATTTTAAGTATTCATATTTAATTTAATCTCCCCTCCATTTCACTTTCTCACCTCCATGATTAGTATAGGTAACGGAGGTGAGGGTTATGGAGGTGAGGATATTTCATGCACTGTTTGTAAATATTTGAATTGAAACTAATGTCATTTACACAGTAATGTATGTGTTTCAATATCTTTTAAATTCAAATGTAAAATAAATAAATATAATGCATTGCTTACCTTTCACAGGCAGTAATGGAGTGGAGTATCCCAAAAGACAAAATACAGAAATTATGTTTATTTGTATAAAATAAACTTAAACTGAGAGCAAATGGCAGATCTTCCCCACAAAGCTAACAAAGAGGCTTCTTTTCTTTTGTTATAATACAAATTATTGACAAGTACTGCCATTTATGAATGAATGTTTGAAGCTAAAACCTGACAGTAATGGAGTTGAGAATTTCATTTGGGACAAACAAAAGGATAACTTAAAAATACATTTGCAAAAATTCTTTAATTTATTGAAACCAATTTTTTGATTGGCCAAGATCCATTTAAAAAGGAATTCACAATAAAAAACTATTTAACATTTAATTTATTTCACTTTGTAATAGAAGAATTTTTAAAAATGTGATTGGGGACAAACCATGGAGGTGAGGTTTCACATGTATTACTTAATATTAAGACATAAAATGAAATAGCTATAGAATAGTAAATTGTGTAAAAAGATTCTCTAATCTTTAAATAATTATAACAATAAAAAAAAATCACAAAAAATAAAAGCAAAATTTCTAAAATGATGCTGGGACTGTAATCGACCCTTTTTTGGAGAATGACCCAAATACGTTTTATATCAATTGCTAGTAGAAATTATTGCTCGCACCGGAAATATTCTACAGACGAAAACATAAGCATTAATCCAAGCCAACCAATTGTATCTTCAGTCTGTTGTTTTCTGTTTTTATATGTCAAGAAAGCACGTGCTGAGCACGTGTACTTCGCTCTAAAATTTGATGTACTATATACATATTCCTATACTAAAGCCTGCGAATAAACATGCCTCGTGGATGGAAAAAAGTTTTCGTTTTCTGGATGTGTCTACTAGTCGGGAGATATGCCTTGGAATTGAGGATATTGTGTTAAGAAATACAATCTATAGATTTTTTCAACTCGCTGCTTGGTTAGAGTATGTGAAAAGATAGTTGATTATATGTATGGTTTTTAAATTTAGACAAAGAGTAGCCTTTGGTAGTGCAGCAAATTAAAAGAATGAAAACTGTACATGCTGAGACTATAAAGTGGATGAAATAAAGACAAAGTGAAATCGTTTGAAAAGTGGAAAATCGTCGTTTTCTGACCTTTAGAGGATGGGGGGGGGGGGTAGAGTTAAGGAGGCGGGGGTAAGAGAAAATAGGAGGCAAAATTTTGATATTTGGCCAAAGGAAATACAATTTAGGAAACACATGGCAAAAATAAAAATATTTTTTCAAACGTATGTAACATAGAAATCTAAATGCATTGGTTATGGTGATTTAATTTTTTTTCCTGCTCGTTGAAAAACGCGAAGTTTTCTGACACATTTACGGGTTCGTTTTTAAACCGTAGAAGCATGATACTTGCAGCGATGTCAATTGAAGTGATTTGGAATACATTTTTTTTCATTTATCGACAAATTTACCTCGAGTTGAAAGCGATTGTTTTCCGATGATGGCTTTTATTCGGCGGCTACCACGTCCAGAAATTCAAAACGCCAACTTTGACAGCATTTTCTAAAAATTCAACTGCCTATATATATATATATATATATATATATATATTAAACAAAAAAAAAACACTTTTTATATTATTATTTGCCAATTTATTGAGTGCAGGTAAGAACGATTAAAATTTAATACCTACTATTATTAGGACTCTGAGGAATTTTATTACTATCATTAATTACTTTTATAGCAGTTGCTTATAACTATAGGTAATCCTATTTTCTATGCTTTCAAAAAATGGCGAGATATCTCAAACTGTAGTCTGGCCGTAATGTTGTGCCAACTTTGTAATCCCTGAAATTTCCCAAGCTGTTTGGCACTGATTCCAGTGTGCTGTAAAGAGGTTTCAGTTTAACCCCTTGAAAGACAATGGGATACATTTAACCAAAATTTGTACCAGAATATTTGAATAAAATTTCACTTTTATAATTTTCGTGAAAAACAGCTGTAAAATGGCATTTTCTTAAAACTGTAATATTAATCTAGACATCGTCATTAAAAGATTTTTAGTTTACAGTAGTTTTTAAATGGAAAACTATATGATTTTTTAAATGTATTGAAATGAATCAGTGTATTTATTGAATTGAATTGTAATTTATTGTATTGTATTGTATTGTAAGTTTTGGTACTGAATTATAATTTATTGCATTTAAATGAAGGATTTAGAAAAAAAACGTTATGTAAAAAGTTCGTCATGAAACTCTGCTTTATCATTGATTTCGTTGATACAAATGATATCATTGATTTCGTTGATTTTTTTTGTATTTTCATTACATTGCGTAATCCTCTTCGATTTCTTCATAAAAAATTAAATAAACTACGTAAGGTAGCTACTGTATCTTGAAATTCGGCTGGTGATGATTTCTCTTCAAACTCGTTGTCACTTTCATTTAATTCCTCGTCACATTTTTCTCTTCTATTATTTTGCATATCATTTGCAGAAAAAACTAGTCGTTGGGGGCCACCGTAATACTTAACCACCATAGATATGCATAATATTAAATATGAAAATAAAACATGTGTAAACTACTTATAAAATGCATTGCAATTCGAATAAAATCCTGGCTTGATGACGTCATCAACTTTAAATGCTCTGTTACTGAATTGCGTAAAAGAAACATCCTTATAACTCCAAAAATGTTGATTAAATTAACTATAGGTTTAATGCGTCGGATTAATTGTCTCATTTCCAATTAAAATATATTTTTGAATTGAAATTTGGATGAAATACAGGGTCATGAAAAATCGAAGAGTGTAGAAAACATGATTAGAAATATATCGGCAACTAATTATCCGATCTACTTCAGTCTTCTTGCAAAATTTATGTTTTTTTTAATGTCTTTTATATTCTCTCCTTAAAATAAACAAATTCGAAATTTTTTGTATACCTTTTATCAGAACGAATATTTCGAGAGTCCGAAAAAATTAGTTCCGGATAATCGAGTTTACCGAAATTCAATAAGCTTCTTCCCATTATTACATACTAAGTACACACCAAATTTCAAGTCTCTATCTCAATTTTTTCGGAAGATAGAGCGTTTACAGACACACAGACAGATAGACGGACGGCAATTTTGTTTTTTTCTAAAAATATGTTTTTCGGAATCCCCAGTGTCTAAAACGTGTAAATCCGTCAAATTTTTTTTTCGATTTTCAAAACGATTACAAGACTTACCCTATACTACGTATGGTGGATAAGTAAAAGGGAAATCGTAAGTTGAAAGTGACTGTTAAAAGTGTCTCACTTACTTCGTATGATAGTTTATTAGAGATATTTAGAGATATTTCATTTTATTTTGGCTGGAATTTTAAGACACTAACATTACATGCAGAGTATCGTTTTAAACTAACTGTGGTTTATTTAATCTTACTACAATAACAAATTTTAAATGATTATTCATTTAAGAAATAGAAAAAACCGATATTTGGTAAGAAATTAAAAAAATAATTATGACGTAAATCCTCAAAAATATTAGAGGTTTAGCTGCAATAATGCACCGGTTATGCTAACTCCATTGGAATAACTTTTATAACTATATATATTCCTGGGATATCACAAGCTTGAAATTCGTGAAATTTGTTGGATTTCTCTATTACTTACCCATCATACGTAGTATAGGGTAAGTCTTGTAATCGTTTTGAAAATCGAAAAATTTTTTTGACGGATTTACACGTTTCAGACACTGGAGATTCCGAAAAACATATTTTTAGAAAAAAAATTTTGCCGTCCGTCTGTGTGTCTGTGTGTGTGTCTGTAAACGCTCTATCTCCCGAAAAAATTGAGATAGAGACTTGAAATTTGGTATGTACTTAGTATGTAATAATGGGAAGAAGCCTATTTCATTTCAATAACCTCGATTAACCGGAACAATTTTTTTCGGACTCTCGAAATATTCGTTCTGATGAAAGGTATATAAAAATTTTCGAAATTGTTTATTTTAAGAAATAAATATAAAAGACAATAAAAAAACATAAATTTTGCATAAAGCATGAAGTCGATCGGATTATTAGTTGCCGAGATATTTGGAATCCTATTTTCCACACTCTTCGATTTTTCATGACCCTGTATTTCATCCAAATTTCACTTCAAAGATATATTGTAATTGGAAATTTGACGCTTAATCAGATGCAATAAACCGCTAGTTAATAGGATTATTATTTTTGGAGTTATAAGGAAAAACCTCTTTCAAGCAATTCAGTAATCGAGCCTTTAAAGTTTGTGACGTCATCAAGCCACGATTTTATTTGAATTGCAATGCATTTTATAAGTAGTTTACACATTTTTATGTTAATATTTTACATTATGCATATCCATGATGGGTAAGTATTACGGTGGCCCCCAACGACTAGTTTTTAGGTGCGTTTTTAATTATATAAATACGTAGCACCTATAGTCGTCGTCTGGTCTGTCCGTCCGTCCGTCCACTTATAACAGCGCAAAAACTACCTAACCGAATCTTTTGAAATTTAATATATATAATTGTTGCAGAATTTTGTCGAGTCCTTTCAAATTTTATGAAAATCGAATTAAAACTTAGAAATATATTAATAAAAGTGATCTTCATTCTATTAAATCGTATCATTGGTAATCTGTATAATAAAAGCGCAAGTCATGTGTGACTGCGGAAAACAAATACGGGCTAACCAGATCTTTTTTCATATGTCAGGTGGCCATTTTTATTCAAAATTATTTTTTCGAATAAAATTGCATAAAAGTTGCATTTTTAGAAAGATCGTGCAAAAATTTTTTTTGTTTAACAGATGAGTTACATTGTATAGATTCTGAGATATCTTCAGTTGAAATTAGGTTGAAAGCCCAACTTAAGCCTAGCTTTGACAATTTCAGAAATTGAAATCTCTATTTAGACTCTTTTTCCATTTAATGTGTATTTCTCCTGAAACATTTATCCAAATTTCTGTCGGTAGATTATATGATTGCTATAATTTAACAATTTTAGTATACGAATTCGGTTTTTAAATTTAGTAAGACCGAAATAATATGACTCCATCTTAAATAGGACGTAATCACCATGGCAACCTAGAATCATTACCTATCAAGGGATATCATTGAATTAATTACGTATGGTAGGATTTAATAGAATAAACTTTTATTAATAGAAAACTTTTATAATATATTTTTAAGTTGCGATTCGATTTTCATAAAATTTGAAATGACTCGACAAAATTCTGCGGCTATTATATATATTAAATTTCAAACGATTCGATTGGGTAGTTTTTACGCTGTTATGTGCGGACAGACGGAGGGAACAGAGGATGATTAGAGGTTCTGCGCAGGAGTGCAAACATCGCAGGAGTGCAAACATCTAGGCGCGAATGGGCAGATTCCCATCACTAAATTTTATTAGTATTCTTCATCAAATTTTATTAGTATACTTTGGCTAAGTTTTATCAGTGCTCTTATTAGGCGAAGAATACTAAAATTTAGTGGTGGGAATCGGCCCATTGGCGCCTAGATTTTTGCACCCCTGGTTCTACGTATTTAAAATTATGAAGAACGCACCTAAAAATGACCAGCGGGATCCAGAGTTGCCAAGTCTCCGGCTTTTTGGACACCAGTATTTTAGTACAGAAAATTTTGTTTTATGTAATCGGAACATTCTGCGATTTAAAAGAACAACATTTTGTCTAAAATAATACTGGTATTCAAAAAGCCGGAGACTTGGCAAGTCTGGGGATCCCTTTGAAATGTCTTAGCTGCAAAGTTTCGGGGTTTTTTAAGATTAAAAAAAAAAAAAAAAAAAAAAAAAAAAAAAGCATAATTTCAATTAATAAAAATACTTCATAAAATGTTAAGCGTTTCTATGTGGTTATTTATTAAAATATTGTATTTTAAAATTTCTGGATCCACTGATATAAAAAAAAGAAAGGTTGGATGTTATGTCTTTAATTTTATTCCGTTCATAAAATATTTTATGACTCCTTTCTGGCAACTTCCATGTTTTGGACCCACTCATTATCATTGCACTTACATCAACTTCTTTATTTATCTTATGAGCCTACATCAGTCATGCGAAAAAACGCTATTGCTAATGTTAAGTCTATGGGAAGGTTCTAGCGCGATTTCTCGCTCGCATTTTAATATTTTTAAAAGCTTTTTTTGCATAAGATAGCTGATGTCAATCTCCAACGTTGTTAGTTTTTACTTTTTCTATTTTCGTTCCAGTTATTTTATATAAGGGTACTTTCACTTTCAGAACCGGTTCCAACCAGTTCCAAAATTAAAAATGCCCGCTTATAAAAAAAAAACTGCAACAAAAATCGAAAAAGTGAAAACTAACAACGTTGGAGATTGACCTTAGTTATCCTATGCAAAAAAAAAAGCGTTTAAAAATATTCAATTACGAGCGAGAAATTGCGCTAGAACTTTCCCATGCAGATATGAGATTTCTCCGATTTTTTGCATACCAGTATAATCTTACAGAAAATATTTTTTTATTTAATCGGAACATTCTGCGATTTCAGAATACAACATTTTCTCTAAGATTACACTGGTATGCAAAAAAGCGGAGAAATCTCATCCCTACCATAGACTTAACATTAGTTTGAGCGTTTCTTCCCGTGACTAGTGTAGGCTCTTAATAGTAACAACAGTACCTGGAAGCACCAACAAATAGATAGCTTCTAAACTTAATATAATCATTAGACCCTTCCATTAACATTTCAACAGATAAGAATAATGATTGCCTCCAAAAGTCCATCCTTTTACTTAACCATGAAAGTCGAGTGAAGAATGTTAAATTTCCATCGGGACTGCCATGATATTAGTCGACGAGCTTCAACATCATCGAGAGATTGTTTGAATTTTAGGAGTTTTTAGAAGCTCCTTTAAACATTTTCTTAGCTGGAAATTAGAACTTAAAAAAAAAGTAAAAATAGTAATGTTATTTAATAATCTTTGTTTATTCCTTAAGAGATATGGTATTAAAAAAATTACAACTATAACTAAAGACAATAATTCTGACCATTTGCATTAACCCTCTAATGACCATGGTAGCATATATGCTACCATCAGTGTTGAAAATTTAGTGGATTTTTTTTAATTCAGATATTACGAAATCATACCAGAAATTTGCAATAAGAATCTTTCTTTTACTTAATGACAAGCATTCCGGGATTAAAAAGAAACGAAAATTAACAGTTGTTATTTCTGGTGTGAATTCCGATTTTACTAATTTTGGACTTTCTAGAATACTTCCTACCATGGGCATTAGAGTGTTAAACTCCAAGTTTCCAGGAAAATTAGGAAAGGGCACTTTGACGTTACTCCCCATGTTGAAAACTTAGTCCAGTTTTTATTTAAGCCGAGTATACTCGCACAATACCTAGGTATATATGGTTTATAATTTAACACCAATAAATTCAAATAGTCACTTTATTTAACCGTAGACGTTTGTTACATTCTGTAATAAAATTATTCAAAAATTATTTTCCAAAAAATAGCGCTAACGAATATAATAAACGTGTGCAGCCAGGGTACAGAGCCTAGAATACATAGTGTGGAAACCGGCTATCCCAGTAATGCTTTACAAAGTGCTAAGAATTGTAGCCGATAAATTTGCAACGATGCTGTACAATAATAGAGCAATAGCAGCGACAACTGCTAGCTCTTTTCAACGTAAGTATTGTATTGCAAAAATTTATTAAATATCATACATATTTTGAACAGTTATAAGTTGATAATAAAGCAATGACATAAAATAAGTTGCAGAATTTCTTTTAAGAGGATAACTATATATTATTATTGCTAAATCACTTCTGCAATGAAACAGAACAAAATGATTTGTTTTTGCAAAAATGAGAAAATAAAAATCCGGAAAGTTTTAGTCTATTAATAATAAAAAAAAAAAAAAAAAGAAAGAAGAAAGAAAGAAAGAAAAGAAAAGAAAGAAAGAAAAAAAAGGACAAAAGTAAGGAAATTTTTATTGAATGAAATTTCTGAATCACTAATGCACGTACTTATATGAATTGCTATATGTATACATAATACTGCAAACTGATTATTATTATTATTATTACTTGTAATTTATTAAACAAATTCTACTCTTGAATGTATTTTAAAAGATGCATTTTATTATTATTTATCATTGCACATAGAGAAAATGAAAGATATATGTTAAATTAATTTAATGAAAAAGGAGAGCCAAAAAGAAAAAAAAAAGGAGCAATTTTAAATACATCGGAACAATCACTTTATTGATATGATAAAGACATGTTAGCAAAATGTTGACGTTTGTAAAATATTTTCGTTCATTTCAATTATTTGCAGTTTAATCATTGTGCATTTAAATGACAAGGCTTTGTTTACTCAAGAATTTCGCACTGCAGTCTAATACTTTTTAGCAATATCTAATATTTTTTAGATGCAGGTTTAAACTTCTAAAGAAAACTTATGGATAAAAATATATGCAAAAAACATTAGTCCAGCCAAAATATCGTGTCATTTATTCCATCAAAGTTACAGATTTCTTCTAAACATTTCAACTTCAATTTTGCTTTTTAACCGTAAATATAAAATAAACCCGCGTGGATAAATCATACTTTTTTTTGTACTATTTTTTTTAATATATAATCTTCGTTGAGCATCTAATATAATGCGGTATTTTCTTTTTGTGGCAAAAGTGATTTGAGGAAAACTTTCATTCATTTTAAAAACAATGCCGATTTAATTTTTTATTAACAGCAATTTTTAATTAAAAAACATTTTAACGAAATGTGAGTGTACTATGTCAGAAGCTGCTTCAAAAACTTTCGAATGATACCTCGTTCGTTGCTGTGCGTTTCGTATATTCATAGGACAAGGATGTTGACAACAGAAATAATATATATGATAATTGTGCTAGTTTATACGTAAAATATAAAGTTTGAATCAGCCACTAGCGTGGTTATTGGAGATATTTTGAGGAGTTACAAAACCATAAAAAAACATTGTGAAGTCTACTGTAATATAGATAAAAAACAAACAAAAAACATTCATTTATTTTCACAAAATAAAAAGTGCACACAAAAACATGTGATTCACATTACCTAAAAGATAATTAAAATTTTTTAATTAGTTTTAAAATTTTAAAACATTATAATCGAACACTTTCGGCTGTGAACCCAGCTTTAATCAGGATTTATAAAAAAACAGGTGTTAAAACACAAACGTCTAGATCACATTTAAATAACAGTATGTCGATGTACTGCGAGCCTGCGGGAGCGTTCAAATCAAACGCTCGGTCGACACCATTGCATAGGAAAACAGGTGAGGAAAGAAGGAAAAAGGGGGGAAATCCAAATTTTACTGTTCCTTGATTAAATTAAGCAATATTCTCGGAATACTGTAAGACAGTACATCATTGCACACTTTCCCATGCTTATTTATAATTTCTACAGATTCTCGAATTATTAAATCGTAGTAATTTCTCATAGGACATATTACTTTAGCATTATTAAAATCTGTTTTAACTTTTTAGGTTTGGTGAAGTCTCGATAGAGCAGTGGATGTTTTGTTAAATTTTAGATCTCTTTTATGTTCTTTGATACGGTCTTTCAATTTTCTTGTTGACATTCCTATATATTGTAGTTTTTCATTGGTGTAGTTCATTGGTGTTAAATGGAATGACATATACTCCGGACATTTCATCTTGTGGGATAGGATCAATCTTCGCGGCCAGTAAATTCTTCATTTTAATTGGGGGGGGGGGGGTGTTAGCTATCAAATTTATTCCTATAACCAAAAAGAAAGGGCCGAAGTTTCTCAAACAGTCCCGTTATATAATTTATACTACAATATTTATTTTGCGTTAAGTTATTCTTGTTTGATTGCTTGTTACTTTGTTACTTTGTTGCTTGTTAGTTGTTATTATTTTCACAATTTGTGTGAGTAAGTTTGGCAAAAAATTTTCCTATTTGCATTTTTACTGTCAGGGAATAACAAAAATACCCATATTATATCCATTCAAAGCAGGTTCTTATTAATCTAGTGTATATATCAGAATAAGGATACATGAATATAATATGGAATACATGAACCAGTACTGAACGCCTTTAAGGATATATATATATATATATATATATATATATATATAATTTAAGTATTTCAAATACTTATAAGCGGCCGAAGCGTTTTCTCAATTTGATTCTTATACAATGTTTACGTTGAAGAGAGCTAGCAGATGTCGCTGCGATCGACCACTTATTATTCAGCATCGCTGCACAGTCATCGGATTCAATTTTTTAATACTATTTTATAGCCGGTTTACATACTATTTATTCTAGGCGCTGAACCCAGGGTATATCATACCCTGTGCGTCTTTTCTCGGGTTAAAATATTATTGTCTTACCAGACTTTTTGCATAGTATATTTTGTCAAAGACGAACATTCCGTGCTTAAATAAATTAAAAATTACTATACAGAAACTCTGGTAGGATGGTAGTCTTTTTAAATTTTTAAGAGAGCTAAATGGACAATACTGTTTATCCCTTATCCCTTCGATTGAAAACTTGATGCACTGATCAAATTTTTGTATATTTGTTGAAATATAAATCACTATTCGCACACATAAAACTTTTGAAAATAATGAGAGTACTTTTAAGAGTACTTTTTTATAAAGGTATATTTTTTGACCAGTTAAAACAAGTATTTAAGTACTTAGTTAAAGTTAAATACTAAGATGTCCCCATGTGGAAATTTATAAATATATATGTTGAATAAAATACTCAATATTGTTCGAAATTTGTTCTTTTAAAAATCATTTTAATATTCTATTCCTGAACATATCATATAAACTTAACCAGGGTTCGTATGCTTTCACCACAATTTTTAATAGAATTTTTGTATGTACGATTTAAATAGCAGACATTGGAGACCCCACGTTGAATTGCACCATCTGTAACACTTTTCTCCATTAAATTAAGGCGAAAAATTCCATTAAAAATTGTGATAAATGCGTTTTAACCTTGTCAACACGTTCGCTGCCAACTACGAGTATACTCGTAGTGCTATCTACGTTTCTTCAATCTAAAATTAGTTATTCGCACCGGAAATTTCAAAAGAAGAATTTTTATTTTATGTAATCGCGAAATGTCTGTAATAAAACAAAGTAAATATTTCTATTAGTATTTTCTGGTATGAATTTGAACTTTCTAAATAAAATGAAAATTCCGGTATTTTTAGCTTGGCAGAGAACGTGTTAACTTAGTAAATTTGTGTAAAGCTTCTCCGCATTTGAACAATTCAATTGGTTGTTAATATATACTATTATATAAAGAGAACGCCTGACTGACTGACTCATCAGTGCTCAGCTGAAACAATTGTAGTGAGGATCACGAAATTTGGACAGTAGATTACCTTTATGACCAATTCGAGCAATAAGAGAGATTTTTGAAAATTTCCCCCTTCCAAAGGGGGTTAAAGGGATGCCGAATGTTTTAGGTCATTTTGCCATATCTCAGCAACAGTTTCAGGTAGGAGAGCGAAATTCAGGAAAACAATTCTACTAAAAACTGTTTAAACACATATTTCATCGATTTTAGAAATTCATCTCCTAAGGAGGTAAAATAGGGTGTTTTAAGTAAAAAAAAGACAGAATTTTGCAATTATACAGTTACAAAAATAAAGTCGCAATAATTGTTACAACAATGAAATTATAACAGTGAAATTACAACAATGAAATACATAAACTACAGCTAAACCAATCTGCTAAAAATAGGTAAACACGTATTGCAGCTATTTTAGCGTTTTCGTCGCTAACATCGCCAATGAACCCGATTATGGCAGAATAGACGAATAAGACAACTATTGCTGATTTTTGATTAGATATTTTGCATAAAATATTTTTCCAAGGAGTTCGACCAACGCCCCCTAGATAAGAAAGCCTTTACACTCGTCACGAAAACGTCATACCAAGCAGGCAAAACAAAGAAAAAAATTCGAACAACTTGCATATTTCGATTTCATTGGCTCGTAGAATTAATAATTATAGTTTACGACTAATAGTTAATAATTCCACGAGCTATCGAAATCGAAACATGCGAGTTGTTCGAATTTGTTTCTTTGTTTTGCCTGTTTGCAGAGGCGTAGCCAGAAAGAGGGGGTCCAAATGCTCTGAATGCCAGTAATAATGTAAAGTTTTCTTTGTATTGATTATCGCAGAAAGTTCTCCAGTTAGATAAGTCAAAGAAAACTTTCAAAATTAGTGGTATCCAGAGCATCTGGACCCCCACCCTGGATACGCTACTGCCTGCTTGGTATGACGTTCTCGTGATGAGTGTCAAGGCTTTCTTATCTAGAGCGCGTTGGTTCCACACGTTGTTCAACCGAGAGAAGCCGGTGCAGGCCGCTACTAGGTCTATAAACAAAAACATCAAAATGCAAAGACAATTTTAGAATATTGAAAACTTGTCGCTATTTCTCAATTTCACTTCCAGTTCGTGGAACAGAGCTTTAATGAACTATGTCATCATTTGATACGTCTATTGGGTCATTTGATATCCAAAGATAAAAAAAACGAAATGGTAATCGCGATTGCGGGATTATTCCCCGCATTTAAGATGTGTTTCCAGGATTGGATAATAAACGAAGCTCACTGTAATTGGAAATTCTCCTAAAAAACCACTTTAAATTGCAGTACCATGTTTCGCGTTTTGTTCTTTAAATTCCGATGTTTATATTTACAGAGGATTCTTGTGTTAAGATTTTGGGTACAACAGCTTTGTCTAATTTCAGGTCACCAACTTTAGGTACATTTATCTTATAACTTGACACACAAAATATTGTTAACATAAACTGGACACAAAAGATATTGTTAACATAAACTTGACACAAAAAGTATCGTTAACATGTAACTAGTAAATATTTTTTACGAACTTTTTCCTACGAATGTTAAAAAACGATATCTGAAATATAATTTTAAAATTTGCTTCTGAAGCATTTCCTTCAGTAAAATATCCAAAAAGTAAAACGTTATATTTAATCCAATAATGTAAATTACGCTGAAATAACTTTAATAACGATGATATTTCTAGGATAAAAATTCCCAGAATATCATAAGTACGTAATTCGTGATTCTAATTGGATTTCATTCTTGTTATTTTCGCTCTCGTTGGCAAGTGGGACGTGATCAAGATAAATTTCAACTAGTTTTTCTCAAATGATTCCATCAACATGCACTTTAAATAAAAACTCTCTTTAGTTTCTTGTAATTCTAATCAGCTAAAAGGACATAAAAAAGTGAAAGGGTTGATTTGCCTTCTGAGAATATCTTTTTTCGAAATTTAGAATCCCAAAATTAAATTATTATTGCAAGTTAAAAGATAATTTCGTTTTCTTTTACCTCCTTAGTCTCCTTCATGTGAAAAAAAAATTTGCTTTTATTGAAAAAGAATAAAAGTATCGAATACAATTACTTTAACCGTTGTTAACGCGACTGATAAATCCTAAAATAAAATCAAAAATCTTTATTTTTATGAAAACTTTGTTATTTTGTATGGGTGAGGAAAGTTTCTATATTTACTCGAAATTATAAAACTGCAGCAAAACATCATGTAGTAAAACAGCCAAACAACATTTAATATGTCATCATACTATTATCAACTAGTGTAAAAAAACTAGTGTATCAACTAGTGCCCGTCCTAGGACGATGGGTAGAAATCATGATTTTCACTTATATTTTGAAATAATTAATAAAAATATTTGTTTATATACTGTTCATCGACAATACAGAAAACTGACCTGAATGTAATTTATTCGTCGATAAATAGAACAAATCTATTCCAAATCACCTCAACAGACATGTCTGCAAGTATCATACTTTTACATTTAAAAACGAGCCCGTAAATGTATAAGAAATTTTCGTGTTTTTGAGCGAGCAATATATATATATACATGTATATATATATATATATATATATATATATATATATATATATATATATATATATATATATATATATATATATATATATATATATGTAGCATTTTGACACAATGAAAATAATGATAGAATTTGTCTAACGTGTCAATGATGGCAAGACACTCTAACTCGGTAATAAAATAATTCTTCTCATAACTTCTTAATCCTCTAGAGTAATAAGCAATTGGATGTAAAAAATTATTACTATCAGGTTGTTTTAAGACTGCACCTACTGCCGCCTGTGAGGCATCAACAAACATATGGAGGGGTAACTTAGGGTCATAAATTTTTAAGATAGGTTTGGCTATTAAGGGGCTACTTCACTCAGACGAAAACACCCTCTCGCTAATGTTAATCCTATAGAGGAAATTTTTGAAGATAGCTCGTTCGCGTATCAATATTTTTAAATGATTTTTTTTGCATTGGTTAGCTGAGGTCAATCTATATGCACGCTCCTTTTTACTTTTTTGAATTTGATTACAAGTTTTTTTTATTAAGATACTTTCACTTTCGGAACCGGTTTCGAAAGTGAAAGTATCATCAATAAAAAAAAAACTGCAACAAAAATCGAAAAAGTAGAAAGGAGCGTGCATAGAGATTCACCTTAGCTATCCAATGCAAAAAAAATCATTTCAAAATATTGAAATGTGAACGAGCTATCTTCAAAAATTTCCTCCATAGGATTAACATTAGCGAGCGGGTGTTTTCGTCTGAGTGAAGTAGCCCCTTAAGGCATCTTTTAATTTTTGAAAAGAATTTTGACAATCTGTATTCCATTCCCATAATGTATTTTTCCTGAGTAATCTGTTAAGAGGGACTCGAATTTCGGCATATTTATCTATAAACTTGTGATAAACATTGATAGATCCTAAGAATCTCTGAAGTTCTTTTACATTTGAAGGGGGTTTTAGTTTTTTTATTACTTCAATATTAGCATTAGCAGGAGTTAATGTGCCATTCTAGATGGTATATCCTAAGAAGTTAATTTTATTTTGAACAAAATTGCATTTAGATAGTTTAAGTTTAATGTTTTCACGTCTACATAATTCAAATATTTGGTTTAAATGTTGCATGTGTTCTTCTAATGAGGAAGAAAAAATAATGATATCATCAAAATAATGGCAAGCAAAGTCTATTTTGTATTTAGTAAGTATTCTTCTAAGGGTTCTATTAAATATCGGGAAGCCTAATTTAATCCCGAAGGGCAGAACTAACCATTCAAAGAGCCCAAAGTTGGTAGCAAAAGCCAATTTCTCAGTATCGGATGGATGTATGGGTATGTGCCAGTAGCCAGAGGCTAAATCTAAAGTTGAAAAATACTGTGCACTACTCAGTTTATCTAAAATTCCATCGATACGAGGTAGGGGTTCGGCGTCATTTTTCATTATTGCATTTAATTTTCTATAGTCAACACATAATCTAGTTTTCTTACCTTCTTCTCTTTTCATTACTAATGTAACAGGGGCAGAATAGGGACTATTGCTCTCTTTAATTAAACCAGCATCTAATAGTGATTGAATTTGATCCGAAATCTCTTTTTCTTCTAAAGGGGAGGTTCTGTATGGCCTCAGAGATATTGGTAGGTCAGAATTAAGAAAAATACGTTGCGGTTCAATATTAATTCTCTCGACATCAAATTTATTTTTAGAAAAAATGTCTAAATAATCCCTTATACTTTCCCTTAAAGTTTTATTTTCTATAGAATTTATTTCCCCATTTAATTTAGAATTATCAACATTAGATGGAACAAAGGATTGATGAGATATGATCTTTCCATAATCGGGTTACACTCTCTGATAATCATAGTTAACATTAAAATGAAGTAATCTTAATTTATCACTGTATATGCTCTTAGATTCATTTAAAACAAGGTCTCCTTGTAATACTCGACATGTAGCACAGTCAATAATTAAATTAAACTTACAGCATTCTTTTAAACCTAATATAGCATAATATAAATTTGTATTACATATCAAAAATCTAATATTTTGTTGCACATTACCTAATTTAAACAATAATTTACAAGCTTTATCTATTACAACAGTTCCTTTGGCTTGGCCAATAATAACAGGTGGAATATTTATAACTTTAGCATTTAACAATTTAACAATTTTAAAAGGTAAAATACTTATGGTTGAGCCAGAGTCAATCACACAAGGTAGTTCCCTGTTATTTACATATCCTGATACAATTAACTGTCATATATTATCAGTAGATGGTTGTGGTTGACTAAGAGGGGGTGCAGAAGATTGCAAAGGGCTCACATTGAATACACAATTCCTCTCCCAGTGATAAGCATTTTGGATACCTCTATTTAAACACATTCGACATGGTCTACTTGGGTAATTTCTCTGAAAATGGGTAGTAGGCAACCTAGGATTGATAAATCTAGAGTTTGGAGCATTAAAATTGCTCTGTGAATGAAAATTGGAATTTGGCACATGAAAATTTCGACTTGGGCGAACCCAATGTCTAGGTGCCTGATCATATTGTGGCAATGATCTATAATTCTGAAAATTACTCCTAGAATTACTATTGTTGACATGAGAAGCAGGAATCACTACTAGCTGTTTAGCCATTCGGTACCAGTCTATTGTATTTTTTGGAGGATTACTAATCATATAATTCTGGTACTCAGGTTTGAGACCGTCTGTTAATCCCTGTAGTATTATAGTTTCACATAAACAAAGTTGTCTACCTATTTCAACCTTTTTTCGAAAGTACTTATCCAAATCATTGAGATCATTTAATTTCATAGAAGCAAATTCTGAAAATCTAGGAACATGAACAGTTATGAATTTTTCAGTAAGAATATCAGTTATTTTGTCAAAAGCATTACATTCTAAACATTCATTGATAAATACCTTCAGAGCCTCTCCTTTCAAATATTTTGAAATATTTTTAATCTTCCAATTTTCATCTTTCTTTACAGAAAGGCATGTTTTGTCAAAATGGTTTAACCAAGATTGAATGTTCATTCCAGATTCGAAATCAAAAGGAATGATGTTTATTTCGTTTTCACTAATTTTGTGATCACCAAGGACTTTTACAAGTCCAGATCGCAATAACATTAATATAAAAATTTAAGAGAATTAACACAACAGATGTAAAATAAAATTTAAATTAAATAACAAATGTAAATACCTCCATCTCTAATAAATAATGATAGTAATAATAATAATACAACAAATAAGAAAATCTGAGCGAAACTTAAATAACATAAAAATAAATAAAATAATAAATAATACATACAATAATAACTTTTTTCAAACTTACGTAATTCCGTTCACAAGTTGTCTGCCTGTTTACTTTTTGAAATTTTTGAGACCGATCAATTTATTTATTTTTTTGTATAATGATACTTTTTCATTTTTTTCTGTAAAAGAAAATATTATTTAGATCATTCCGTCATTATTGAGATGTTGTTTTGTAGAACATTCACACTGGTCTGCATCTGGTGTTTCCAGGGATAAATTATTCCAACACTTTTTGAAAAATACGATGCCTATTTTGGTAAGAATCAGTTGCAGACACCACAATTGAAAATGTACAGCATCCGCATTCAGCAACATATCACAGCTTCTCCGTTTATCAGACGATCAGAAGAACAACTAATCCACATACTCTTCGCGAGAACTAGACGCACACTCTTCGCTATGAAGATGTACAACAGTACCCGGCAATACATTCGCAGCTCATCCGTCCATCAGAACATTGGCATAGCTCAGCGCAAGTTCATGGAATCCTGCCGGATTTTTGTAGCATTTTGACGAGGTTGAGATATTACGATGAATAATATTCGATGAAAAGATGGCAGTCCTTCAACGATATAGCAAGTTGCAGTCGATATTAGCGAGTATGGCGAAGTAGAAGGCAATGAAATGAGTCCACCAAGTTTTCCAATAAATCCAGCCAATCTCCAGACAAATAATTTTATTAGAAGACGAACAACACATAAACAATTCCCAAAGGTCTAAAACTTATAGCCCTCGGGCTAAAGTTGCTTCACTACATTGAATTAAGATGTTACTGGGCCAGTTGAATATTCTACGGACATAAAAATACCAGACACATATTTGTTTAGCTTCCGAAAACGTCAAAAATCTAGTGCTCCGACCGGTGCGGGCGAGTTTTGTTCTCTCCGCGGAGATATACAGAAATTACGTCACGAGCGCACAACCCAATGAGTGAGAAGCTAGCTCCAGCCCAGCGAATGAGGCTAGAGGGCGAGGCTAAAACAGTAAAGAATCCCGTACTTGGGTGCGGATAAATTTTAAAGTTAAAATCCCAAGCGCGCGAAAAAATCAGAGCAATAATAATAATAATAATAAAAAGAAAATGGCTTTTAAAAAACATCCGAAATGAGAACGCGTCTCGGAATTTTATAGATTGGGGAACTGATAAAAGCTACGAATGATCTTAAATTTTAGATTAAGATTTGGAATAAAATAATTATTAATATACGGATATTTACTTTTAAAAGGACTTTAAATAGGAATAGATATTATTAAGAATTAAGGAAATACTGACTATGACAGAAGTTAGATTAATTTTAAAATATTAATGCGAATAAAATGGAAGGATACGAAGGAAATAAATTTTTATATAACATATATATATTGAAAATCTCCATAGCCAATACATTTAGATCCTAAATTTTATACCTTTAAAAAATATTTTTTTTTCTTTTTGCCGTGTGTTGCCTAAATTGTATTTCCTTTGGCTAATTATCAAAGTTTTGTCTCCTATTTTCTCGTAACCTCGCCCCATAACTCTACCTACCCCATCCATCCTCTACAGGTCAGAAAATGACAATTCTCCACTTTTGAAACGATTTCACTTTGTTTGTCCTTATTTCATCCACTTTATAATCTCAGCATATAAAGTTATCATTCTTTTAATTTGCTGCATCACCAAAGGCCACTCTTTGTCCAAATTAAAAAAAAATACATATAATCAACCATCTTTCCACATAAGCTAACCAAGCAGCGAGTTGAAAAAATCTATAGATTTTATTCCTTAACACAATATCCTCCATTCCAAAGCCCATCTCCCGAAAAGACACATCCAGGAGCAGGTTGCCAGATTGGCCTTTTTTAAATTCAGAAATTTCGAATTCGTACTGGAAATTCTGAAAGAATTTTTACTTCGAGCAATCACAAAATGTCTGTCATTAAATAAACAAGAGAACATTATAGAAATTTTTTGGTATGAATGCGAAATTTCGAAATTTTAAAAAAGGCCAAACTGGCAACCCTGTCCAGGAGACAAACACATTTTATTCAATCCACAGGACATGTTTATTCGCAGGCTTTAGGAAAACTTTTAATTTATTGCATCACTAAAGGCTACACTTTATCTAAATTTAAAAAAAAAAATACATTTAATCAACTATCATTTCACATAAGGTATCCATACAGCGTGTTGAAAAAAAATCTATAGATTGTATTTCTTAACACATTATCCTCCACGCCAAGGCCCATCTCCCGACTAAAAGACACATTCAAAATATGAACATTCTTTTTTAATCCACAAGACATATTTATTTGTACATATACAATACTTCTAATATTAGAAAGTACACGTGCTTAGCACGTGCTTTCATGAAGCACAGAAGAAAAGTTTAACTAGAGTTGCATTAATTTTGCTTGGATTACACCTTACGTTTTCGTCTGTAGAATATTTCCGGTACGAGCAATAATTTCTACTAGCAATCTATATAAAACGTATTTCAACGTTTCCGCAAACCCTGTGTTAACAATACTTTGTATTTTAAGATCTATTTGTATGCTATCAATATTTTGTCTGACATTAATCAACCAGAGAAAAAAAAATGCTGTTATCAAAAGAAATTTGCGTTTTACCTTACTTGGAATCTTTAAATAAAGGTGTTATCATGGTTATAAAGGTGTTATCATTTTTTAAATTAGGCAAAAACATAATGATTAGTAAGTAAATATCTTCCGTGTATGCTATTATTTGAACTGCGCATCAGTATTTAATATGTGAAAAATAACTTTTTGCTACCAATTCCTAATATTTTGTTATGGTTCTGCTTACTATATTACTGTAACTATATATTTAATACAGAAACATCTTTCATATGCAAGAACGTTCCAAAATATCTCGAACATGTAGAGGAACTTCAGATATAGTAGAACACTATTTACGTTTGAGGCAATATCACAGCTCGATATCGTTTAAAACCCAAAACACGAATACAATCACAAACTTCAATCTGTGATTTGTAATTTGTATACAAAAACAATTTACAAAATTCCATCACATGCAAACAAATAATAATGATGAAAAAGGTTTTGGGAGTGTATTATTAGACAGACGCGTAATATGGAACAAAGGGTTAAAAATGAAGAAAACGAACAAAATTTGCAAAAATTGATATTTAATACTGCCAAGAGAGCATGATTAATATATAGTATCTAGTACAGAGCCTAGAATACACAGTGTGGAAAAGGTTTTACCGTTTTTTAATTAAAAATGCTCGAATTCAAACAGGAAATTTTGAAACAAGAATTTTTACTCAGAGAAATCCGAACAGTTGCCGAGCAGTTGATGTCGGTTAAGGGGTTTCCGAGTTGCGATCAACTTTACGCCCAGTCTATTTGGGAGTAAAGTGTTTTGTGAATATTGAGCCGTTGAGAAAAGTTAAATGTAATATTAACTACATAAAGAACAATTAAAAATAGAAGAAAAATTAAACAATGGGATTACAATAAAATTGGAATAAAAAAGTAAAGCAAAATAGATTAAGGATAGAGTCCGAAATATCTGCCACTAAATAAGGAAAGGAACATTACAGGGGATTTCTGGTATGAATGCGAAATTTCGGAATTAAAAATAAAGCCAAACTGGTAATGCTTTAAAAAAGTGCTAAAAAATTGTTGCCGATAAACGTGAAGCGATGCCGAACAATAATAGGACGATCGCAGCGACATCTGCTTTGAAAATAGGTTTACCTATAGCAAAAGTAACAGTTTCACTATTGACAACATGAACATAATTTATGTTAATAAAATCTTCTTGTAAGTCTATATTTCAGATGTAACTGATTTTGAAGTTAGTTTTTTATCATATCAGGGAATTAATCTTTTCCACTCTTCTAGCAGATATTCATCCTTTGGTATGCTAAATATGGATAGTTTTTGGTTGCTATCTTGTATCGAGTACTGCAACCAGGCAAAAAAGAATGCGTATCACGGTTTTTGGCCACGATCAATATCCTTCATATTTTCAAAGCTTATGAAAAACACTATCCAAGTCAAAGGAAATAGGGTATAATTTAATTAGTTAAAATATTTACCACCAACTGAAACGATTTTTCAATTCGATTCTTATGCAATATTTGCGTTGAAAAGAGATAGCAGACAGTGTCGTCGCCAGAGAGGCGGCCTAAATGCTTTGGAAACCAGTAATATTATAATTTTTTCTTCGCCTTCAATATCGCAGAAAATACTCCGATTAGATAAGGCTATATATATTTTTATAAAATTAGTGGTAACCAAACCATCTGGACCTCTACCCTGTCTACTCCACTGCTAGAAGATGTCGCTATGATCGACCCGTTATCCTTTCAACATCGTTCTACATTTATGGGATTCAATTTTTCAGTACTATTTTGTAGACGTCCACATTTTCCACACTATGTATTCTAGGCGCTGTAGTATCTAGGTAGTGAGTTAAAATAGTTTAGTTTCCATGCACAAAAGCAATATAAGGATAGGTCTTTTCGTCAGTGCGGTTAAGAATATTCAACACTAGTATTCCAAATAACCCGATTCCACCAGTTTGGAAAAAAATACCCTCTGTTTATTGCCATGAATCCTGAACTAAAAAACGATCCTCACAAGCTGTTACTATTTGGGTGTACATCATGATTAGTTTAAATGTAAAAATATTATTTATAATAAAGAATAAAAAGTATTGAAAACTTACTTTCTGAAATTTTCCAAACACGAAAAACAGATGTTTATTCACACAACGCACCCTGACGCCAACCGACGAACGAACCGCACTGAGAGACACTCTGGGAACGTTCATATGTTGTTTATGATATTGTCGCTTGTGGCAGCAAGCTATTAAACAGAAGCATTAGTATTCCATATTACCCGACTATTCCATAATACACGAAGTTCCTCTATAAACATGAAAGATGGGAAGTAAAATTTTATTCTATTGTTCAAAATATGACATTATATTTTTTTTTAAAAGAAAAAAACATTTTACAACATGTATGTATTATAGAAAGCATACATAATATTCTAAAACTCTATACAAATATTTTATTATAAATCCTAAATTCTCTTTTTTATATAAAATAACAAATAAGTGAAAAAATACTAAAAGAAAAAAAAATTATGCTTTTCTAAGATATATATGTATTTTTAATGTATAAAAAATATTATGGAAGATTGCAGATTTTATCATACTTGTTAACCACAAATGTTGCAATTATTTTCGATATTTTAAAACTTGTTCAATAAATTCAACGAAATTGTTCGTACAATAAAACATTGAACGACATAACGAAAACAAAATTAAAGTTTTCACTTGATTTAATAATCTAATGTTGTACTTCCACTTTTCGAAAAAGAAAAAAAACAAAAAAAAACACGAGGATGCGTTGACAAGCCATTATATGCTTGCTTTCACATTTACGGTTCAATAGAATTCAGATAAAATAGTGATATATATTTTTTTTAATTAAAAAGTATTTCGAGGGAGAGTCAAAGGTATTCATGTGAGACAAACTTGTCGAAAATATATTTTATTATATTCTATTTGCCAACGAGGATGAAAATTAACACATTGACGGACAGTAGGAACAAGTGAAGTTCGAAAATTGACACTGTATGTTTTTGTAATTTTTAGAATATTAGAAGTATAGTTTTACTCTTTCTGCTTAAATAAACTTAATTTTGATTAATTCAGCACCTTTAATTAGGTTGCATTCCTCCCTTCACAACCACGTCAGGGTGGTTCTGCGTCAATTCGTCGCGCAACAATTCATCGCACACAATTCGTCGCAGCTTCAATTCGTCGCGAGCTCAATTCGTTGCGGCTCAATTCGTCGCGACGTCAATTCGTCGCAGCGAAAACGCACAATTCATCGCGCACAATTCGTCGCAGCATCAAATCGTCGCGGCGTCAATTCGTCGCGAGCTCAATTCGTCGCGGCTCAATTCGTCGCGGGCTCAATTCGTCGCAGCAAAAACGTCTTTGAAGGCTATTATGATAAAAATAAACATAATTCAGTAAAATTACTTAATGATAATTTGTTTTTTAGATTTAGAGAATTGTAACTAACATTTTACAGGCAATTTTGGAGGAATTTTTTTTTTCATATGTGATTTTCCCTGATGAGAACATGAAGGTTTAATGAATTAGAACAACTCATTTCTTATTTAAATTAGAGATCGAAAAAATATTGCTTTAGATTACCGAAAAAATGGCGGAAGATTTAGGATAAAATCACTCAGAGCATGAAAAAATGACGTGAGTCTTAATTCTGTAGATAAGATTGATTCGTAATATTACCATTTGCATGCTTGCATGCAAAATTTTCACTAGGGAGAAGTGGTATGTAGTGTGAAAAGTACGTATCTTCAACAACGAAAAAATTCAATAATATTTTCTAAATTTTAAGGCCATGTCCATGTTACAACGAGGCTAGGAGAAGGCTGAGGAAGATTCTTCCCACAAAACAGTAGGGAAAGTTATATAACGGCTGTTCTCAATTCCAAACTGGCTACTTTATGACATAATTTTTAATTCATTTTTGTTCGGAAACACATGGAATTGGCTTGTGTTCTTATTCAGAAAGTTCGCAATCCAAAGATATTTTCTAGTTTTTAATGCAAGCAGAAGATCTTTCAGAAAATATTGACAAAGTTGGCGTTTTGAACTAAATTTCCAAAGCCGCAGCACGAAGACTGAGATAAACATGTTGCCATGTGACACGAATCAATTATAACTCGATACGTAATTGAAAAAATATGGAAAATTCATTTCGACTCCAAATCCCTTTCACAATCAGGCCGGCCAATTTTATGCCTTTGCGTTTAAAGAGTCTAGTTTAAAGAGTCAGAAAACGCGTCAGATAGTTTCACATTATTCAGCAGGTCAGCTGAGAACCATCTTAATATGCGTTTAAAATAAATCCATTGCAGTTGAAATATATAAGGTACCCTTTGCTCATCAATAAAAAAAAAAAAAAAAAAAAACTACTTGGATATACCAATCCCAAAACTTTCTTCTATCTCATACATGTTAATGCTTCAAAATTCGCCATCACACCGCCAAAAAAAATCAATATTTTTCGTCATTCTGCTGTACGTCAGCTGCTTGCGAATCGTCGGGTTACTTGGATGCGAGCAGCCGATGTATTATACTAAACTACGAAAAGTCCTTCTTGGCCTGTACTTCATGAACAGATAGCCTCCATATTGACTGGTTTTGAGATTTTAGCAAATTCTACTGAAAATACACGAAGCTAAAATGCGCGAACCCGAAGAGTCATTCCCAGTCCTCGTCAATATTGAATTTGAATGCGAATATCGCTAAATTAGACAGACATAGCCAAGTTGGCTTCATATATAACAACGTACTTTAGTCGCAAAATTTGGCGATATTTCACCAATTGTCGCCTCGCTTGGCGAGAATTTGACGTTGGGGAATATAAATATATAGTGTTAAGCATGTATGTGTTGAAACGATGGTTAGAACCATGAAAAAAAAATGGCGAAACCATGCTATTGAAACTAATAAATTAAACCCGTTTAAGGAGGAATACTGCTGTATCGTTTCAAAATGTCAGCAACCCTATAATTTCAAACTGCTATACCTCAGCCATTTTTTAAGATAGAGGCAAATTAAAAAATACTCTAGAATCCTTGGATCAAGACAGAATAATTTAACGGAAAAAGTTTTTAGGATTTCTAATTTTATTTTTACAACTTTTTGAAATTGTAATTTTTAAATGGCTATTACAGCACTTTCTCCAGACGCAATATCTCCAAATTCAACTGGGACCTGCAAGCTATGGTCAAAAACATATACAAAAAAATTGGTTCAATTATCTGCATAACTTCATAAAATTTTCGATGATACAATAGTAAAAATGGAACAAAAATCGCAATCACAGCGCCCTCTTCCGTCGAAATAGCCCCAAATTCAAGTAGGACCTGCTGGCCATAGCCTAAAACACAGAAAAAAATTTTGGTTCAATTTTAAGCATAACTTCATACACTATTCGATGATACAATGAGGACAGACAGACGGACGGACGGACAGACAGACAGAGAGACAATTTGTAAAAACATCTTTTTCGGAATCTCTGACCCCTAAAACGTGTAAATCCGTCGAAAACCGGAAGTCGAAAAAAATTTCGACTACAATACTTTATTCTATAGAAGAAAGTAAAAAATCATAAATTGGAAACATTTACTGAATACAACAAGCAGCATTAGCGGATGAAAATAATTGAAATATAATAAAATTATGGTTTACTTTCTAACTAGGTAACCCACCCGGTGTTTTCCGTGCCCGCGATAATAACCATAAACAGAACTCAAGCTTCTATGACTCTTTTAAAAGAAACTCCATAGAGGGGCCCAAGAAGGGGATTAATATTCAAAATTGGTGGTAGCTGAGGTCCGAGATATTTTTTTGTCGTTCAAGTAGTAGTTGGAAGTCCTGAGTAGTTGTCAGACAAAAAAAAAAAGCTAGTGAATCGGCCGATTTTTAAGAGAAGCTAACAAAGGGGGCTAACTGATAGTTTTGAGCTAAGATGAAAACATCTTAAAAGATCCTGGTACTTAGCGCTTTAGAACTTCAATTAGTCGGAATTAAACATAGGGTATAAATTAATCATTAGAACAAAATTTAAAGAAATGCTTAAAAAAGGGCCCTAAAGGCCCAATAAAAATATAAACGTGGTGACCCGGGGAGGAAAATCCAAGGCTAAACTTTAAAGTCGCTTAGTAAAAGGGTGACAGAATTATGGTGGTGAAAAAATGCATAGCACAAAAAAAGTTCAAGGGGCCTCGAGTCGGGCCCCAGGGTCCTAACTGGAATGTAGAAATGTAGGAATAACTAAATGGAGAAAAGTCACCAAAAACGAAAAAAAATCGGATTTAAAGGAGCAAATTATTAAAAATTTAGGGAACAAAAACGTCAACGGTGCCCCTATACCGAGTCCCATGGAGGCCCGGGTCTTAACTGGAACATAGAAATGGGAGAAAAGCCTAATGAAGAGAAGGCACCAAAAACGAAGGAGATCTGAGAAAAATGGATCAAATTATTAATAACTTAGGGCACAAACATTTTAAGGTGCCCAGGGGGAAGGGACATTATTTGAAATAGGAGAAATTTTTTTGTCGTTCATATAGTAGCTGGAAGTCCAAAAAAGTTATCATTAAAAAAAAAAAAAAACTAGTGGATCGGTCGATTTTTAAGGGAGCTATAATAGAGGTCCCAAAAATGGCCAAATGATAGTTTTGAGTAAGGCCTTAAGAGGAAAACATCTTAAAAGATCCTAGTACGTAGCGCTTTAGATCTTCAATTAGTCGAAATTAAGCATAAGGTATAAATTAATCATTAGAATAAACTTTGAAAGAAATGCTAAAAAAGGGCCCTAGTGCCACAGTAAAAATATGAAGGTGTTGGCCCGGGGAAAGGAGACGAAGACTCAACTTAAAAGTTACTCATTGAGATGGTGAAAAATGCATGGCGCACAAAAGGTTCAAGTTAACACCGCATCGGGCCCCAGTGGGCCAGTGTCCTAACTGAAATGTAGAAATGGGCGGTGAATTTAATGGAGAAAGGCCCACAAAAAGAAGGGAGATCAGATGAAAAAGGGGCAAGTTATTAACAATTTAGATGCAAAAACCTTAAAAGGGCCCTAGGGGCCCCGGTTCTTAAAATATTAAAAATCTGAGCGTCAGGTCTGTAGGACCTGCCTTGGACTATCCACACCCAAATTTTCAGACTTCTACGTGTGGTAGATTTCGATTGTCATCGCGCACACGGACACAGAACTCAGACAGGCAAACACTTTCCTTTTATTAGTACAGATAATAAATGAAAAAATTTATAAAACCAAAATACTACTTAATGAAATTGCATTCATGCAGCAATCAGTTCAATCCTAATCACAAAAAGTATTTTATGTTTACATCTTCAATACTTTTTTTACTTCCTAATTCTTTCAAATATAAGGGAGGGGGGGGGGGGCGTTGTACCCTGTGTACACATATGTCAACTAATAATTTTTTTTTTAAATTTCTAGCATTTGTATTCGTCATTTTTTCATGATCCGGGTGATTTTATCCTAAATCCTTCGCCATTTTTTCGGTTATCTAAAGCAATATTTATTCTATCTCTAATTTAAATTAGAAATGACTTGCTCTTATTCATTAAACTTTCATGTTCACAATAAGGAAATTCCCAAAAAAATCACTTATAAAAAAAAATTCTCCGAAATCGCCTTTAAAATGTTAGTTATAATTCTGTATATCTAAAAAACAAATAATCATTAAATAATTTTACTAAATTATCCTTATTTTTATCATAATAGCCTTCAAAGACATTTTCGCTGCGACGAATTGATACCACGACGAATTGACGTCGCGACGAATTGAGACCATGACGAATTGAGCCCGCGACGAATTGACCCTGCGACGAATTGACGCTGCGACTAATTGTGCACGGTGAATTATTCCGCGATGAATTGTGTGTTTTCGCTGCGACGAATTGACGTCGCGACGAATTGAGCCGCGACGAATTGACGCTGCGACGAACTGTCGCCGCGATGAATTGACGCTGCGACGAATTGACGCTGCGACGAATTGACGCTGCGACGAATTGACGCTGCGACGAATTGTGCGCGATGAATTGTTCCGCGATGAATTGTGCGAGATGAATTGACGCGACACCCGTCAGATTGGCTAGAGGTCAGGGAAAAATACAGTAAAAAAAACACATATAGAAAAATTTATATTGATTATTCGATAAAAAATCAATTTGAATTTTTCTATAAGAATATACTGGTACATTTCATTTTTTACTGTATTTTTCTCTGACCACTAGCCACCCTGCACGTGCATACTGAAGCTGCAACTCGTATAACAGGTGGAAAACGAACTTCAACCTAAAAAATTGTTGCCCAAACATGACACTGGGCTTCTACTTGTACGCCGGTAAATGCACATTTGTGCTGCTATAACCGTAGTGTCTAAAAACGACCGTTTCGTTTTGGGCGGCTACAGGGCCTGATTACCAACGGGGCACACTTCCACCAGTAAAAAAGAATAGATTTTTTTCATTTATTCATGGCAGTAATTTTGTATGACAATAAGACGAATTTTGCATTTAAACAGACGAAAATTTCTATTAAATTTTACTGGTGGAAGTGTGCCCCGTCGGTAATCAGGCCCTGGGCGGCTATAGCCGTCATGCCACATTGTGAACTTCGCTTTGGCGGCTACAGCCGCAAGTGTTCGTCAACGTGTTAAAATACTGAAATCCAATTAATATCATGAATAATAAGATTGTGAAACATTTTATGTAAGAAAAGTTAGCGTTGTAAAAGACATTTTACCGCAATTTTTATAATTGACACAATAACATAGTTGCACTTTTCATATTATTGAAAGGGACTGCGTCAGAAAAGATACCAACATTCGTCATGCTAAAATATTTGTAGGAATTCATGAACATATTTTTAAATTTTACGAAACAAAAGTTTAAGCTATTTTTTAGAAAATAACATTACAATTTATTTAATAAAAAAATTTCTTTATAAATAATTGTCTAATATTTTACAGAAATAGTTTATTATGCAAGATCAAACCTTATAACTCTTTTCATAAAACAAGATAATTTTACAATTTTTGAAAAATAATTAAAAAGATTCTTTTCGACAATTTCAAACGTACCTAAAAGCGATTGTAGAAATTTTTGATATCTTTTACATTTGTGTACTATTTAAAATATATATATATATATATATATATATATATATTGATATATTTAATCCTTTTCAATAAAATCAAGATATACATATATATATTGTAAAAAGTATTAAAAGTAATAACGAAAACCAAATTACTGTTTTACCTTGCAAGGATAACAAGATTTTGCCATAATTTCAAAAGAAAAAAAAATATTAATAAAATGGTTAAAAGCTCTGTATCTTTTTCCTGTCTTCAGATTTATTACAATTCTGGGAAGATAAATGGAAAATTTATATAAAACGCATGTCGATGGACACATGTGAAATAAACTGCTTGAAATTTACATTTATCACGTTCCACTTGTCTACGAGGATGTAAAAATATTGAAATCCAATTAGGATAAATAGTTTATACTCGGAATATTATGAAACTTTTTATCTGGGAGAAATCATTGTTATAATTTTTTTAGTGGTGTTTAGATGATTGAATAAAATATTGCATTTATATTTTTGATATTTTTCTACAGAGACTACATCTGAAAGTATTTTTATATGGTTATAAGCTAATCTTTTTCAAGTTTAGTTTACTCAAGTTTAGCTTTTGCAAGTTTATTTGGCAGATTTCATAATGCTGTTTTATAAAATTTTCTTTTCTAAATTTAGTGTCTCGAACGTCCTGCATAATACAAAATATGAACAATTCTCCTAAAATGTATGATAATCGTTTGATTTAGCAAAAATTAACTATATATTCAGGTGCTCTATTTAGTGAAAATTTGTATTTAGAAGATATTGTGTTTAGCTATCGTATTTGAGGAGATTACTTATGTTTTATTTAAAAAATTTAAATAAAACAAACAATATATTGCAATTTAAGTATAATTATATTACAAATAACTCGCCAAGGCTCACCAATCCCCCAGAAATGCGAAGCAATTTACAGCTGTCTGCTGACGATATATTATGAAGTTTCACCAAGAAATCTCGTATTCGCAGAGGGTTTTGTCTGTTATACGATTGTTAGCTTTTTCTATAAACACCATTGAAGTGAATTACCTGTTAAAGTATATGAAGCCAGCCCTTCTGTGAGTTAGTTCTGTTTGGTAAGGTGTTGAAAATTTGTACTTCGAATAAAAAATTTCCAAGTGGTAAAAGATTTCCAAGGTCCTTCGAATAAAAGATTTCTTTTGTAATTTAATTGTTTTTCTAAATGAACTTTGGTTTTTGGCAAAGAACTTTTGGTGCGTAGCCATTTCGTCAGTTAAAAGTACATTTTTAAGATTGAAATTATAGTTAGTTCTATAGTTGAGAGAATTGGGAAAAAGTCTTCTTCCCTCTTCAGTTCAGTGTATTATTGGAATTAGTTTATCTTCTTATTAGTTTTTGCAGCTTCGCTGCTACTGCTTATAACATTTTTAGTGCGTTCAATAATCTCGTTATTTCTTACTTAATCTTGTAGCAATCTAATTGTAGTAATCTGTTAGAAAATGATAGGTCCAAAAGGTCTACCGTAACCTTTGTTCAAGAAATATGCCTCGAAATTTTAAAATGTTTGCTATAGAAGTTAAAATATAGTTGGCATGAAAGAAATCAAAAACGGAATTAATATTTCGACTTGCAATCTAATTTGGTGATTCGAAATTTCAAATATTTAGCATGAGATAGCAACGCACTTATCTTTTTCTGTTCTTGTCGTTCATTAGAAATTTTGGACTATAAATTATGTTTTTATTTAATACATTTGTCGATGTAAAAATAAAGTGGTATAAATTTATCTATATAAAATATCAGTAACCAGGAGGAAAATAACAATTATGAAATCTAATTGTGATCACGAATTTCGAACTGGTGACATTCACGGAATATTTATTTATCTCAGAAATATCATCGATTTAAAAGTTATATCTGAGGAATTTATATGATTAATAAAAGATTACAGATTAATATTTTGTATTTGCCTTTAGGAACTGCATCATATGGTAATTCTTCACAATAATTATTTTTCTCGTTCGTAAGTTAAAATCTTTTAAAAATTGTTATTAATGACAGGTTAACAACATTTTATATATTAGATTATGCATTAAATGTATTTTGTTCATCATGGTTAGACGTTTAAAAATGCTTTGTGTAATATTTAAGACATGATGAAGCAGTGTACTATCAATGAATTAAAATACCAGTGTCAAATATTAAATTTTGCATTGTTTGAAATATTGAAATATAAATTAGCTGCAAGAATTACAAAATTTACAACTTTTTTGCCAAATAAACGACGAAAAAAATGCATGTAATTTAAATTGAAAAAAGGAATAAAATGTAATCAATTTTAAACAAATATTTTTCGTTTATGCCACTTAACTCCAATGCATCCATATTTAAAATTGGAAAGATTCAGCAACTGAGACCAGTTGATTTTATTTAATTATAGTACCATTTAATGTCTACTATAGTTTTATATTTAGGTAAACGATATCTGTTACAAGAAAAAACCCTCAATGATTTGATTAAAATAATTTCAAACATTACAAAATATTAGGCTATTGTACGCAAAAAGTAACATTAAACTTTTTTTAATTAAAAAAAACATTTTTAATTACTATTCAAAATAATCTAATATTCTAAAAAAAAAATATGCTGCACCATATCTTATCACATTTTATAAAATAACTAATTTCATTTCAAAAATTTATTTAATGAGATAAAACTTTCATTCAAGTTTCTTAAATGTACGTTATATTTACAAAAATAGACAGTTTCTGAATCTATCATCACACTTGTTAACCCCTATTAAAAATAACATTATTGGGTAATTATTAACTTCGTTAATAAAAGCAGCAAATATAAAAAGCATTGAGTGGGATAAAGAAAAGTAAATAGACACTTTGTCTTGTGTTCATATAGTAATTTTTTGATTCGAAGTAAAGATTCTAAGAAGGGAAAAAAATCTCTTTATCATTTCGGATTTTTCGGCTCATTAGAATCCCGACAAAATAAAGATAATTTTTTTTAAAAAACATGCCGAGAACTTCTCCGAAATAAACTGGTTGGAATTTACTTGAATCACGTTCCACTTGATAACGATAATGGAAATTACAACAGTAAAATCTAATTACGATCACAAACTTCATGTTTTTAATATATTGAGAACTTGTATTCGGGGAAAATCGTTGTTATAAATAGGTAACCTTTAGTAATCTTCAATACGAGTGATAATCATTTTTGTAACGTTGTATTTTCCTTGATAGATGAAAGATCTTCAATTATACAACTATTTAAATCTGCATTTCACAGGCCTCCATGTCACTTCTGTTAGACATTTTTAATTTCATATCAATTTACACAAGATCTAATACACTGAAAAATTGTGCATATGTTCGAAAAATATGAAACATTCTGCCTTTTGAATTCTACATTTTTGCATGTAATATTTTCTTTTGTAGTTTTCTATAATAGTTGCCAAACAACTGTGAGCTTAACGTATAAAAATAATTTTTTTTTTCTAAAAGAATTACAATAGAAGCATTGGATGAAATCGTGTTTAATGTAACAGTCATTAAAAATTAGATTTACTGCAACATTGGGTAACCTTATATGCTTATAAATATGTACACACTATTAAATACAAACTAAAAATTTATCTTTTATGTACATTGTTATTGTTTGGAAATAATGGTCGAAAATATGATAAAACACATACCCATCCTGCGTAGCCAATGGGCTACTTTTTTTATATCCAGTTTCCTTGATTTCCACCAGTTATTTGAGAAAGTAAAATGTGTTTTATTTAATGGCAGATTAAAGAAGGCGTAAACTAGGCGAATTATACCATTTCAAAAAAGTGGTGCCAATAAAGCAATCTGTATATATATAAAAAAAGTAGCCCATTGGCAACACTGTACCCATCACAAGCCTTCATTAGTTATTAATAAAAATTCATTTTCAAGAACTGCAAATTAATTTTGCTATCGTGCTGCAGAATGTATTTAGAAAATGTTACTTGATAAACCAATCGATTATGCATTTTTGCCACCATAAAAATAAAATTTTTAACAGTCTCCTCTAATAAAAGTATCAAAAGAATTTTTGTTGAAAATTCAACAAATGGGGAAACGGAAAAGAAAGTACCATTTTTCAGAAAAGCGATTTTTCTCCCAGTTCGTCTTTCACTTAGTGCCAACTCGAACGAGAAGCAGTTTTGGAGGGAATTTTTGCTTGTGAAGGTAGCGTGCATGGTGGCTAGTGGTCAGGGAAAAATGCAGTAAAAAAAGTGATAAACACCAGTATATTCTTATAGAAAAATTTATGTTAATTATTCGATCAAATGACCAATTTGAATTTTTCTATAAGAATATACTGGTAATTGGCATTTTTTTACTGTATATTTCCCTGACTACTAGCCACCCTGGCGTGGGGTGGCTCAGTAGTATTCTTTTTTAGGATGCTGTCTGTAGCTAGCTCGTTATATATTTTTGAGTAGTGTTTGTGAAAGAATGTTGTAAATTCATGCGAGACACACGATCATGATGTATAGGGTGTCCCAAAAGTCTCCGTACAACTTCAAAAATTTATTACAAAAAAAAAAATAATAGGCCTACAGCAAAAATATTTACAACAGTACATAGAGTAACTTAAAAAGTTTTTTTCTACTACCTTAGTACTGGTACATGAGATCTTTTCGTTGCACGAAGAATATCAAGTCGATATTCCAATTCCATCCACGTGCGTTTCAGCATGCTAACATCAACAGTAGTTACAACTTTTTGATGAAATCTGAGCAAAAGTTAATAGTCTTTTATTGTTTGGAGTTGAAACAAAAAACTAGAGTTTGTAGGACCTACCTACTTTGGTATGGAATGGAAACGAAAGATCCAAACAGCAGTAGCTACTGTTGATGTTAGCATGAAAAACGTTCGTGGATTGAATTGGAATATTGTCTAGATATTCTTCGTGCTACGAAAGGATCTGATGTTGAAGTTTACTAAGGCAGTAGAAAAAACTTTTTAAGTTACTCTATGCACTGTTGTAATTATTTTTGCTGTAGGCCTATTATTATTATTTTTTTTTGCAATAAATTTTTGAAGTTGTACGGAGACTTTTGGGGCAGCCTTAGTATTCTCATCTAATGCTCCATCATGCTCGTATTTTTTTTTTTTTTTCATTTGATGAATTATAAAACAGGGTTCGTACGCTTCAAGGACTTTCAAGCACCTTTTACCAGAATTTTCGTAAAGTAACATTTGGCTTATTTAAGGAAAAGAAATTCTATCTTTACATACAGCGACCAGACTCTATGAAATTTCTGGTACTAAAACACTTAAATTTTCCTGAATCCCCTGACGCGTACGAACCCTGTAAAAGAAGCCCAAGTTTTGTGTCGAATTCCGTAATTAGTGGTTCATAGAAATAAGTAGTGGAAGATATATTTTTGTGAAAATGTGTTAATTTTGTCTTAAATGAAGTAAGTGCGGCATGAAAATCGTTTTCATAGTGCAATTTAAGTAAAGTGTAAAGCAGCAAAAATAATGTAACGATCAAAAAATGTATAGAATAATATTCAGAAGTATGATATTATCTTTTTTATCAAAAGTTGCATAATGAAGATGAGGTTGGATATAGTTTTCAAGTCTTAAATTTGGTTTGAGGTGGAGTAACTAAAATGGGAGTTTTTGCCGTGTAGTTCATAATTTATTTCTTCAATTCATTTGTTTTCCAGTACTAGAAACATATTTATATATTTGTTTAAATTTACTGTATGCATACACATGTTTTTCCCCTTGAGTTCAATTCTTCATGTTTTATTTTTTCATATTTTTCCTTTTTTAAATAAATATTCTAATTTGCACTTTCTGAGAATTTTTGGTGTTTTAATTAAGTGTTTATTTATTTTGGTTTGCAAGGTAATTATTAAAAATATAAAATTTCATTCTTATTTTTACCATTATAGAAAATTGATCATGGGTAAGATATAAATAATATACTTCATTAATTAAAAGGTTAAATCATAACGCTTTATTTTTCTGTTGCTGTTAATTATCAATTGTGTTTCTTTTTTCAGTTTCTGAAGTTAATAATAATATTGATAGTTAATAGAAAGAGCTTCCCCAGTATATAGACCCCCCTTTCTCATATGTACGCGGGACATGGCTTGCAGCTCAGGATCTGATTAATGAGTGGACCTCTGGGGTTTTAATAACACAATTTTAAATAAATTTTTATGTGAAAATGGAGAAGTAATATTACAATAATAATCTGAAATCTGTTTATCAGACAGAATTTTAATATTTTCAACTCATCATTGCATTATGTATGGTTTCTTCGTTCCCTTCCCATAATCGTGATGTCTGTTCCTTTTCCACAATCGGGGATCCTGACCCAGTTATAAAGTGACATATCCAATCAGTCATTTAAAAGTACTAAAATACAATCTATTTATATAATGCGCACGTGAACAATTATAATTTAAAACTTTATTATTATTTATTTTTTTTACCTTTACAATAATTTTAAATTTCCTGAATCCCTTTACTTTTCTAAATTTTTTATTAAAAAATTAATTTATCTAACCTATAATTAATTTTTTAAGCTATCGTTAACATGTAATCAAGGTATACGATCAATATGAAATAATCAATAAAAGCTCTAATTCCAGTACATCATCTTAATAATTAAGAAAGAAAAATCTGAAAATTACGTCATGTTGACACAATTATTTTTTTTTTTTTCTGTTTAGTTTTTGCAACATAAAAATAAATTTCAAGCTAAGCATGATGTGATTTTCACCGGCTTAGACTTTTCTCTCATACTTTATGTGCGTACTTTTATGCTTCACCAACATGTAATGAAATAAAAATATATTTTCTATTTAATTGTAATGAAAAAAATGGCATCAATAAGCATAAAGATAATATAAACTCAATTGATAATATTCTCGTAACGTCACAATAAATATGAATCTGTATTCGCTTATAAAAATAAAGTACACGCTTATAAATATTTTTACGGAAATTCATCTTGCAAAGAAAATACGTCCAAACCGCCACGTGTCTAAATATTTTTCATTATTTCTCTTTTTTCTGCAGCAATGTAATTTTTTTAAAAATTTTTATCCATGAATCTCAAAAATGAAGGATTCACTACACAGCTCTATTGTTTGTTTGCATGTAAGATGTAAACAAACTTGGTACATTATTGGAACTTTTTGGCGAGATGGATGGGTCTTGATCGGAATCGTCACCTCACTTGCGTATTATATAAATAGATACTTTGTATTTTTTCAGAGACTCGAAAGTTAAGTACAATTGAAGTAATAGCATACATGAAAGCATTATGTTGTCAAGCGTTTCCTAATTCATTGTCAGTTTTTAAATGTATTATTAAATTTTGGAATATTTAAAGGCGTAATCTTTTTAAAGAATCCAAATAACGGAAAATGCAACCTTCTACTGTTAATCATATGGAATATTTTTATTGTTAACATCACGTTTTCTCAAAAAAAAAAAAAAAAAAAAAAAAAAAAAACGCAGAACTATAAATGAGATGCCATATGAAATGATTTTGAACAGGATTCTGACATCGTACACTCACATTTCGTTAAACACTCTAGGGTTAACGAAATGTGAGTGTACGATGTCAGAATCCTGTTCAAAATCATTTCATATGGCATCTCGTTTATAGTTCTGCGGTTTTTTTTTTTTCTTTTTTATGATTTTTTTTTTTTTTATGATTTTTTTTCTTTTAGAATTGTGGTTTTTTTTTTTTTTTTTTTTTACTTATATTAAAAATTCGACAGCAGAAATTTTAAGATAGATTTTTAGCTTTATTTAGTAGCATATTTGGGTTATTTTTAGAGGATTGATATTTCTATATAAATATAGTGGTTGCAAAGAACTTGATTTATTTATTAAAAGTTAAATAGAAAGTGTTGCCAATTGGCTACACTATGCACTGTAGGGTTAAAACATATATTTGGATTAAAAATTAATCAGCATCGTTTTCATAAATGAAATGTTTTTCTGAAGTCAGTGTTGTCACAAAAATAAAATACCGTATTAATGATTAAAAAAAAATCGATAAAGATAAAGTGGGACATAGTTGCTACTAGGGTTTATTTTATATTTATGATTAAAAAGCAAAATTTAACTTTTTTTTTAGACTCAAATCTGAATTAAGAATCTAAACTTAACCCTTCAACATTTTTTTTTTTTTTTTAAAGACTCAAATCTGAATTAAGAATCTAAACTTAACCCTTCAAAAAAAAATTTTTTTTAGACTCAAATCTGAATTAAGAATCTAAACTTAACCCGTCAATTTTTTTTTTTTTTTTTTTTTTTTTTTAGACTCGAATCTGAATTAAGAATCTAAACTTAACCCATCAAAAAAAAAAAATTAGAAGACTCAAATCTGAATTAAGAATCTAAACTTAACCCTTCAAAAACATATCTGAATTAAGAATCTAAACTTAACCCTTCAAAAAAAAAAAAAAAAAGAAGTAACAATTGGGTCTTCTTTGCCCCATTTCTATCTTTTCTGAAGTTTTTCGTCTTTTGAACCAGAAAACAAATAATTATTTAAACTTAATAAGTTAAATTTAACAGACAGCTCGTGTGAAGAAGCTGCATTTCATGGAATTAAATTTCTTGTTCCGATGATACAAAACTAAGGGCTCTTATCAAAAATTAAAATCTGGTACTAGGAGGATTAAATTCAAATGCTCAATTTATTTTTCTTTGTACCATGTTTTCTTCCGAAATAGATGATGTCACCCTCTAATGCCGTCAAAATACGATTGATATATATATTTTTTTTTTCTTTTTTGCGTTTGCTATCTTCGGTTAGTTTTTACTGTAACTTTGATGGAATAAATAAGATGATATTCTGGCTTGACTAATGTTGTTTTTATATATTTTAGACTTTATTTTTTTTAGAAGTTTAAACATGCATCTGAAAAATATTAGATATTGCTAAAAACTATTAGATTACAGTGCGAAATCTTCGCACAGGTCCAATGGTAGTATTTTATTTCTCTCATATATTTTTGAAATCTCTTATTCGAGGTTGTCACAGATGAGTGTCTTTACATCCTATTCGTTCCATTATTTACAGTGTTATATGATGCATAAAATTATTACAGAAAATATTGTTAACACATAACTAGAACCAAAAACCGTTGTTAATATATAATTAATAATAATTTTTTTAATTGCTTTCGCTTACGAAGGACAAAAATGTCTTTGGTAAAATATTTAAAAATGAGTGTCTCGCTCAGATCCGCTAATCATACATTTTAATACGAGGAAAAAATTTGTGTGTGTGTATATATATATATGTATATACAGGGTGTTCCGTTAAAGGGGTCCAATATTAATAGGGGTAATAGAGGAGATCACATGGAGCATAAATCAGTATATAAAGCCTGGTCGGATCTCAATAGTTTTCAAGTTACAGCAAATAGAATGAAAATTCGGAAAATTGTAAATGAACCCTCATTGCTAAACTATCAATAATGCTACATAAAAACGAAGCACATATTTAGAAAGAGCACAAAAAAAACCTACAAAATGACATCAATTGTATTAAAATAGCAATATTTATTGACGAGTTACAAGCCCTGAAACAGTGAAAAAAGTACGAAATCCAATATACATCAAAATAGTTAATCGTTAATTCCAAAAAGACAACTCTAGCTACAACAAGGAAAATGTAGTAAAATTTGGTCCATTCCGAAAACTTTCGAAAAAGCTTACAATGAACCATATCGGTTTAATTGTGTGAGAGAAATTAATCAGTTTCTTAGTTACAACTCCGCTTTCTTTGACACTAGCAAATGTTAAACTCCGCCCATCACGATTGGAAACACCGCCTTTTTAATTACTCTCAACTATACATTTTCGATCATGCTTCTTCTGAGATGCAACATTTTTAATTATTCAAGAGTTGGATGAACCAAAATAACTTTACAATAATAGTCTACATTTTAAAGTGGTCTTTTATTGATATAAAGCTTAAGTTAAATTCCTTGAAATTAAACTGGTGGTGAAAATTCGGAAATAATTAAAAATATTGCGATTTGTAACTATGCAAGAAGTTTCAGTACATGTTTTACATGGACAATTATTGTATGTATATGTGCATCATAATTTATGATAGGAAATAATAATAACAAATAGCATAATAATTTTATTAATTATAAATTTAAAAAAGACACTAAATTTTAAATTAATTCATACAAACTTTGTAATTTACAATTTGAGTACACCACAGTCTGTGACTTACAAAATACTGTGCCAAAAAGTGTTGAAAATAAAAGAAAAATGACAAATAAAGAATTACATTCCACGTACTTTATGACATATGTGAAGCATAGTCTTCTGGCCTGCGCTGCACAGTTCAATGTCGGAAGGCAGACGAACGGACATTATTATAATAGGTGTTCGAAGTTGCGCCCATTAACAGAATTGCACAGCCGACAGCGACGTCGTAAAGATTGGCGAACACGCCGAAAAACTCCGACGGAGTTGGGAATGTCTCCTGCAGCGACAACGATTCGCGCTAGTAAATCCTCCGGTGTATCCACAGGCGTTTCATACACCAGCGTTTTAAGGTGTCCCCAAACAAAAAAGTCTAACCGATTGAGGTCTGGAGAGCGTGCAGGCCAAGCAACAGGTCCACTGCGTCCAATCCATTTCCCAGGATATGTTGAATTGAGGTGATTGCGAACACCTATGAAAAAATGTGCCGGTGCGCCATCGTGCATAAACCACATATTGTGGCGCAATGTTGCTGGCACATTTTGCAGTAACTGCGGTAAGATATCCCGTAGGAAAACCAAGTACGTACTGCCATTGAGTACATCTGGGAGTAAATATGGTCCTATGAGATAATCGCCGAGGACACCTGCCCATATGTTCACACTGAACTTTTGTTGTGCGTTCGACGGGAAAACAGTGTGCGGATTTGTATATGACCATGTGTGCATATTGTGCGTGTTTACCACGCCCTCTCTCGTAAATGTTGCTTCATCAGTAAATAAAATATTTTCCAGAAATTGTGGATTATTTTCTGTTACATTAAGCAACCAGCGTACGAATTCTGTCCGCTGAGCACAATCTGTTACTGATAACAGTTGTACCCGCTGCACATGAAAGGGGTGCATGTTTTCTGCACGCAGAACACGCCACACACTTTGGTGAGAAACACCGACTTCAGACGCAGCAGCTCGTGTATTCGTGGAGGGGTTATCTTTAAAAATATTCAGTACATCTTCTTCCATTGCAGGTGTTCGTACATGTCGAGGTTTCCCTGCATCAATGCTTGCTGTATTAAACGATCCAGTCTCCCGTAATCGTCTATCGATTTTTATGAAGAGTTTCGAACTTGGGCAACGTCTTCTTGGAAATTGCTCACGGTACATGCGCTGTGCTAGACATGCATTTCTATGAGCTTGCCCGTACATCAGATGCATGTCCGCATATTCTTCATTAGAGTATTCCGGCATAATTATTATACATCAACTTACTACAATCCCACTTACAACAGCCTCCCTTTAACATAACGCCCACTGATGACTGCTGTTTTATTACACTTTTCTTCCTATACACATAGAAAATTTGCATAAAAAGTACTTCTTCTTCATCATCCTGAAAGTTCATGGAGGAAACGCAGCAGTCACGGAGTTTGCTTTAAGACAAGGCGAGAGCTGCACAATATGTCATTCACTTGACCAGACTGAATAATGAAAGGGTATTGATAGAGGTTGATCAGAAATGTATAATTGAAAGATATTAAAACGGGGTGTTTACAATCGTCATGGGTGGAGTTTCGCTCTTTCCGAGCGTGCAACAGTACAGAGTTGTAACTAGGGAACTGCTTGATTTCTCCCATACAATTAAACTGATATGGTTTATTGTCAGCTTCTTCGAAAGCTTTCGGAATGGACCAAATTTTATAACATTTTCCTTGATGTAGGTAGAGTTGCATTTTTGGAATTAACGATTAACGATTTTGCTAAATATTTGATTTTGTATTTTTTCACTGTTTCAGAGCTTGTAACTCGCCATTAATTCTCAATATTCTAAAACAACTTATGTCATTTCGTAGGATTTTTTCTGCTCTTTCTAAATATGTGCTTCGTTTTTATGTAGCATTATCGATAGTTTAGCAATGAGGGTTTTTTTACAAATTTCCGATTTTTCATTCTATTTGCTGTAACTTGAAAATTATTGAGATCCGGCCAGGCATTATATACTGATTTATGCTCCGTGTGATCTCCTCTATTACCCCTATTAATATTGGACCCCTTTAACGGAACACCCTGTATATATACAGGGTGTAACTGAAATGCTCCAACAAACTTTGAGGCATGATAGTACTCATGAAGACGAACAAATAATGCAATGGAACATGGGGTCGCAAATGACGTTTAACCCCTTCAGCGGCAGTGGTATGTTTATGAAAGCGCTTAATTTTAATTCCAAAACGCCATACTGGCACCAGAATTTTGCTAAAATCTTTTCCATTTAATATGTATGTGAAATATAGCCTTTTTCTTATTTACAAACACTTTTTTTTATAAATTCCGATGCCAGTCATTTATTTCAACATTTTAGTACTAAAAGTAGTTTGCCCCTAATAGGCTTAAAGGATAAAAATAGAGAAAATGCGTCTGAAAATGGACTGGCACCGGAATTTACAAAAAAAAATTGTTTGTAAATAAGAAAAAGGCTATATTTCATATAAATATTAAATGGAAAAGATTTTAGCAAAATTCTGGTGCCATTGTGGCGTTTTGGAATTAAAATTAAGTGGTTTTTTAGACATACCACTGTCCCTGAAAGGGTTAAATGTCATTTGCGACCCCGTGTTCTATTGCATTTTTTGTTCATCTTCATGAGTACTATCATCCCTCAAAGTTTGTTGAAGCATTTCAGTTACACCCTGTATATATGCAAAAATTATCTTAAAATCGGCTCTAACGAGTTTGACGAAATTTTGCATACTACCCTTTTGGGGCACCAGAAAAACATTGGGCTAGGTCGCATGTTCGAGAAAATTCGATTAGTGGATTATTTTGGTCGTAATGGGTCAGGGTCAAGCTAATTGTATCTAAAAAACGGTTCAAACGATTTTTACTAAATTTTGTATCCTACCATTTTTGTGTAGGAGAAGAGTATTGGGCTGGATCACATCTTCGAGAACTTTCGATCAGTGGGTCATTTATGGGTCCACGCGGTTCAAGTTAATTTTATCTAAAAAACGGCTCGAGAGATTTTGATTAAATTTTGTATTCTACGAGTTTCGAGCACGAGAAAATCATTGGACTAGGTCACATGTCCGAGAAAATTCGATTAGTGGGTCATTTTTGGCCACTGTAGGTCAAGCTATTTTATCCAAAAAACGGCTCAGAATATTTAGACAAAAGTTTGCATCCTATGGTGTTCGGGCACGAGAAGACTGTTAGGCTAGGTCACATGTTCGAGAAAATTCAATTAGTGGGCTATTTTGATAAAGGGTCATTATGGGTCAAGCTATTTTTATCTTAAAAATGGCTGAGACGATTTGAACTATTGGGCTAAGTCACATGTTCGAGAAATTTCGATTAGTGGCTCATTTTGGTCATGGGTCATTATGGATCAAGCTACTTTTATTTTAAAAACGGTTCAGATGATTTGAACTAAATTTTGTATCCTACGATTTTGGGGCACGAGCAAATCATTGGGGTAGGTCACATGCTCGAGAAAATCCGATTAGTGGGTCCTATTTTGGGTCACTGTGGGTCAAGGTAATTTTATCTAAAAAAAGGCTCAGACTATTTTAACTAAATTTGATATCCTACGGGTTTCGGGCACGAGAAGACAATTGGGCTTGATCACATGTTCGAGAAAATTTGATTAGTGGGTAATTTTGGTCATGGGCCATGATGTTTGAACTCAAAGCTAATTTTGACGGAGCATTGCTTGGTCTTTCCTGCTCGTAAAATATGAAACGTTTAACTTCAATAATTTATCCTTTGTGTATATTCCAGTACAATAACTTTTATAACGATGATTCTTCGTAAATAAAATTTTGTAGAATATTACAAGCATGAAATGTACGATCCCAATTGGATTCAACTATTGTTATTTTCATCGATATTGGCAAGTGAAACGTGATCAGCATAAATTTGAACTAGTTTATTTTAGTTGTATCCACTGAGATGCATTTTAAATAAAAAAGTCTGTGGGATTTTCCCAAAATTCTAATCAACCATAAAAGCGAAAAAAAGATAAAGGATTTTTTTTCTTTCTTCGAATATTTTTTTCTAAAATCCAAATCACAAAATTAGATTTTTAATAAAACGTAAAAACTTTTATTTTGTTATCTTTATTTCCTCTAAACAGTTTTTACATCAAATATATATGGTGTTTTGATTAAAGAAGTATATACATGTGGAATGATATTTATTTTAAAGCTGTAAACGTGGTAACAGATTTTTTAACTTTCTATAAACATTTTCTCTCCTATAGATAAATTATGTTTAAAAATATTGATATATGTTCTATCGATAACAAAACTGCTTTTTTTTTTTTTTTTTTTTTTTTTTTTTTTTTACTAAAAGAGGTTATTAAAATAATACGCACACTGATTATTGGTACCGTTTGTGGAAACTGTGCCATTTATGGACACTTTTAAATATGAGCTTACAAAATAGGCTTTGAAAGTCTCGCAGAGGTTCACCCACTTTATGGGATTCTGACCGATGTATATAGCTTTTGAAAGTGTCCTACTATACGTAAAATTTTATTTTTGTTAAAAGGTGGTGCTAACAGAATAAAAAACAAGTAATGTAAAAAAAAATTAAAGTCAATTCCTACTTTTTAATCATAAATATATAAAATAAACCCGTGCAGCATTAATGTCCCACGTTTATCTTTATTGAACATTATTTTATAATCATCGTTGCGGTATTTTATTTCTGTGGCATCACTCATTTGAGATAAATCTTTCATTTCATTTATGAAAACAAATGGGAGGAATTTTTTTCTCCCATTTAAAACTAAAATTAATTAATTTAATTTAATTAATGAATTAATATTTGAAAAAAAAAAACTGTATTAACATAAAGTGTCATTAACTACAAGTTTAAAAAAATTATTTGAACTTGAGTGGATGAATAGAAAATTATTTATTAACGATTGAAAATTTGAACAAGATATATAGAGAGTGTGAGCTAATAGTAGGAATTTAAAAAGATAGTCGCATGTTGCAACTTTGCTAATACACCTTTCTAGTATTAACACCTCGAATTACAGATATTTCAAGCCATTAGTTGCAGATTGAGAGGATTTCAATTCATCTTCTCGTAATTTCTTGGAGTAACGTTAGCCTTTTTTTTTTTTTTTTTTTTTTTTTGTGTGTGTGTGTGTGTGTGTGTGTGTGTGTGTGAACGTGTTAAGCTATCTTTTGTACGTTATGCATTAATATGACTACAGTTAGAACGCTGAATTTATTTATTGTGTTTCATTTTGTATGTTACATGAATTTAATGCATTTCGTATGTTTGTTCCAGTCTACTAATGGAATCGCGACCTATCATCAAAACTTCTCGTAGGAAGCCCCTTGAAAAGGTGGAATTCTGCTGACAAAGTGGTACGACAAAAAAGTGGTGGTGAGATAGTGGTAGCCACATTCCAGGAGAAAAGTCTGGATAAGACAGCTGACATCGAGTGATCGCATAGGCTTAATATTCAGGAGGCTGTGACTTGGATAGGAATTTCTAAAATTACTAAACAGTGGCTATATCCAACATGCCGTTTAATCATTAAGACTTTTAAGTGCAGTGTTGCCACACCTGGGACATTTTTTCATGAGGAATTCCAAATTCTCACCAGAAAGTTTGAATAGTTATTTTCGTTTTATATACCGTAATTTCCGGCGTATAAGCCGCAGCTCAAAGAGTCGTTTTTCGACCCAGAAATTTTATTCAATAATTGTAGTTAAATATTTACAGCGATTTTTTAAGTTAAATTTTATAAAATAATATTTCTGGGTTGAAAAACGACTCTTTGAGCTGCGGCCTATACGCCGGAAATTACGGTAATATATAATAATAGACATTCCGTTATCAAAAAAAAAAAAAAAAAAAGAAAAAAAAAAAAAAAAACTCGTTAGGTTTAGTCTGTTATTTTCTTGGATGTAATCGATATTTTTAAATTTCTATTTCTCTGTACCATTTTAAATACTTTTATTTTCTGTTATGTAGTTGTTATGTGTTATGCAGTGTCTGTTATGTTACTACATATTAACTATCTATTTTTTCACAGCTCCCTATTTGCCTCGCAAGTCGCATACCTATATACTGGAAGTAAAGTTAGTACGAAACTAGGTATTCAGATCAGCTAACTACATTGTTCCATTGTTCCGTTATCAAGATAGAACAAAATTGGTATTAAATATTTTTTATTATAAATTCTTTATGAATACAAAATCCGCCAGGTTTGACAACATTGCTTAATTGCATAAAAATACAATTAACCCTTTCGCGACGGCATCCCTTACAGAAATTTTATTTGGTTGGTACCACTTTTTTTATACAGTTCCCTGTACTTGTAAAATACCAACAAATACTCTAATTAAAGAAGACAAATATTACAATTATTTATTAGTGGTGCAAAAAACATATTCCACATGCAACTTTTGACGATGCATATATGCATCACCCGTCCGAAAGGGTTAATAAAGAGCTGTCATTGAAATGCACTATTCTACAAAGTTTAATTTGTTAAAATTTTTAGAGGCGTATTTTTTTAGCTTTTATGCAGGTTTGCTATTTTTTTCATTGTATTAACTCATTAATGTAATAAAAATATACTTTTGTTCATAAACGATATACAGGGAGATTATAATTAAAGTCCCACTTTCAAAATGCTGTTAAAAATTTTAAACTTCAAATTTGAAATGAACATACTGAAAGAAGGGGGAAACGGTATGGCATAACGAAATAAGTTCCAAAGTGTATCAATAGATGGCCCTGTAAGCGGCATACTATGAAAATTAAAATACACTCATGCGCAATTAAAAACCGAATCATATGTGCTTTTCATGCGGCTTTTGGCCCAAGAACAGTTAAAAACCGATTTTTTCTATCCAATGTGGTATGACCTTGCCATGGTGGATGGGTTTCCACTATCAGTACCACAACTTTTGACTGATTTGGAAGTCATTTTTCCCGTCAAACAACCGAAACCCTCATGCACATTGAACAGTACGGTTGGTTTACTGTGCAACTCATGCTAAAGCCGTCGTATTTCGATTAAAAATGTTACTTGTAGCTGAATCCATTTTTGTTATACCGCTTACAGACAACACCATCTATTGTTACACTTTGCAACTTTTCCTTCTTATATCATACCGTGTCCCTATTTTCCCAGTATATTCAGTTCAAATTTGAAGTCATTCTTACCAGCGGTTCCTTTTTTACAGCATTTTGAAAGTGGGACTTTAATTATAATTAATTATGTCGTATTTACAGTCATTTCGTCTTTTTTACCAATTTTTCGAAACTTTAAACGTGTACTTTACTGACACTTTAAGACCTTAGACTGGAATTAATTTTGTCGGTGCAGAAAGTGCTAGTTGGAATATCGAATATTCGTTGTAAACTAACAATGGTTACAGGTTTTGTACGCGTTTACGACAATTTTTAATATAATTTTCCGCCTTATTTAAATGCAGAAAAGCATTACAAATCCTGCAACTCAACGAGGCGTCTATAATTCGTGCTTTTTAAATATTAAATAGAAAAATTGTATTAAACAAATAAAATAAAAGCGTACAAACCCTTCTGGTAACGTAAAAATTGGAAATTTTTTTAAACCCTCCACTGCTGGTACAGTTACTTTATATCGTCCTTCTTTAAAACAGTTTTGATTCAAATCACGCTGTTAACCTATTTGCATGATTAAGGGATATATGCATGTATTTCAGGAATTCCATGTTTATTCAAAAATTCTGAATTTACATAAGAAATTCTGTATAGTATTTATTGTTGACAGACGTTTCGCGAATACATAAACTAAAAATTCTTCTTCCAAAATTTCCGTTGTAGTTTCGGAATTTTTTGAATAAAAAATAAATTCTGAAAATGAACGCATTATATGCAGTAATCATGCAAATAGGTTAAAAGTAGAACTCTCATTTTTAGGTGCGTTCGTAATTATATAAATACGTAGCACCTATAGTCGTCGTTTGGTCCGTCCGTCTGTCCGTCCGTCTGTCTGTCTGTCCGTCCGTCTGTCCGTCCGTCCGTCCGTCTGTCCGTCCGCATATAACAACGCAAAAACTACCCAACCAAATGGTTTGCAATTTAAAATATATTATCTTTGCGGAATTTTGTCGAGACATTTCAAATTTTATTAAAATCGAATCAAAACTTTAGGAGATATTAATAAAAATATTTATTAAGAAATTTGAATTTTTTTTTAAATTGGTGCATTTTTGTTATAGGAGCTTCCGATGGATGTTAAATCGTCAAGCGACCGAGATACTTATTTTATGACAGAAATTAATCTGCAGTCGATATAATTCATTTCACAGAATTAAAAATCATCAAGATCTGAATATTTATATAACTAGCTGATACATATATATCTGAATATTTATATAACTAGTTAAGATATTTGTATGAACAGTGTCATAAAATACATACTTAACTAGCTGTTTAACCCGTTCTACGCACGGGATATCATGAATTTAATTCTAAAACGTGCGTACGAACGCACCTCGTTTGTAACGTTTGACGTACAATTTCCAACTTGTTAAATTTTTAAAGGACATGAAAAACTGAATATACTTCAATGGCATTAGTGTAGAAAAAAAGTCGTAATCCGATTAGAAGTATTGAGCACATTTCGCTTATGAAACTTGATAGTATTATCCATTTATTTGTTAAACGTGATCAGGGTTCGTACGCTGTACCACAATTATTTAATAGAATTTTTCTATTTAATATTTAAATAGCATAAATTGTAGACTTATTCTATTCTATTTAGAATAATTTTATTGCAGTATTTGTAATATTTTGCTGCACTGGAATAAGGCCAAAAAGTCTGATAAAAATTGTGGTATATCCGTACAAACCCTGTTAATCCTTTGAAGGGCGGTGGTATATAATATATACCACCTGATTTTAATCCGATTCAAACCAGAAATTTTAGTAAAATTTTACTTTTTAAACTTTGACGAAAAAAAAAAAAGGGTTGTAAAATTGCTTTTCCTTATTTTGAACTAAATTCTTTCGTAAATACCGGTGTGAATTCGACGTTACAGGAACACAATTGCTTGCCCCTGAAAGGGTTAAAGGTGAATATGGTTGTCATGCATTATATTGTAATTGTTGAAAACTATATACACATTATACAACAATATATAGTAATATTTGACAAGTAGTTTAAAAATTAATTTTGGCACTCCTCATCTAGAAAAATAACAAAAGTTAAAAGGCAAAACATTTTTTAATCTTATAAATTCCTGTGAAATAACTTTAATAAGGATGATTTTTGTCAAGCAAAAATTCCCAGAATATCCATAATACGAAATTAATTATCCCAATTGAATATCATTATGTTTTTTGATTCACGTTGTCGTTAACAATTGGATCAAGATAGAAATAAATTTCTGCCAGTTTATCTCACAATAATCTATCGACAAACAGTTTAAATAATAAAAACTCTTTGTATTCTTCTAGGCATCTAATGATACAGAAAAGTGAAAGAAGAGAAATTGTTGTTATTCTTTCTTCGAATTTGTTTCGAAATTTCAAATCACAAAATTAAATTATCCGTGCAAGTGAAATCTTTACGTTTTCCTCTAGTTTCTGTTTTTCTTTTTTAATATATATATATTTTTTTTAATTTTGTACCAAATATATTTGTTGCATTTTTGGAAGAGTCCAAATATGGAATTTCGTTCCTTTAATGGTGGTTAACAAGTGCTTAGAAGGTACTCAATGTTTAACAAATTCGCTGCCAACCACGAGTATACGCCTGGTTGTCAACATTCAAAATAAAATTGTATGATAAAAAAAAAAAAAAAAAAAAAAAAAAAAAAAAAACCCTGCTTAGCCACCACAATATTTTTATGATAAAAAATACTTTATTTCATGACAAAAACTTTGCTATTAAAGTTACCAAATATTATCTTTCAGAATTTTTGGTGGCAAACAAATTTCAGTCAAAATATCGAAGACTCCGCCCACATAGATTCGGCAATTAATGGGTTAAGTAATCTCATTTTCGTTTTTAATATATCTATCTATTTTATAAAGCAAAATCATGTCCGTGATTAACGCTGACGTCATATTGACGGTGGCAATACCTGATCAATAAATTTTGCTTTTACTGCAAATGTTTTAACTTCTAAACATCGCAAAATCTCAATTATTACACCCTCGATTAAGCAATAACGATTTTCTTTCAAATGCAATTTGTTTAGAATGTGTACATGATTTACATTTTTTTTTTCTTTTTTTTTAAGTTTTGAAAATAATTTTCAAGCATGAATTTTATTTTTAAATCTCTCTCTATCGCGTGTAACCCGATTAAGAAAGATTATCCCGTTTGCACATAAAACAATGTAAATAGTTAAGCATTTTTTACCGGCGAAGGAAATGAATATAGAGAAATGAAAACTTCATCAATTAAAAAAAATAATAATAATGTAAATAAAACACACATTTTACAGACATGCAATTGAACTACGCGCTTAATCCCTTGGGGACGAGCGACACGTATACGTGACGCATAAGGTGCTCAGAATCCTCGATTATTCCCACCAGTAACTTTTTATTGTAAACTTTGCCTTATTTAATGACAGCATTTCTGAGATTCATCTAGGCGAAAATTTCTGTTTTGAAAATCCGGTGAAAAAAGATTAAAAATTATGTAAAGGACGCTCGTCGCGAAGGGGTTAAACCATTGAAATTATCAGAATCAAAAAGTCTGCTGTAAGTAGCTGAATCCTTGGCAGTTTATTCGGCTATTAACTTCTGGAAAGCGCTTATATGATAGTATCGCTTTTGATAAATTTGAAAACTTTGAATACATTATTGATATTTTTCATATAAAAAGACATTTTGGTGTTGTTAGTGGACAATATAAAATAATGCAGGATGTCCATAAATGATTTTTCCGATTTCCTTACCCAGGGTTTGAGAAATGCGGTCACCACTGGCTACCAAGTTTTTTGATCTGGCAACCAAGTTATTTAATCTTTCGGAATGATTTCTGTAAAGAAAAAAATTGCATAAGAAATGAGCACAAATAACGCTTTTCTCTTCCTCACCCCTACTCGTGCGCGGTAAGCAGTGATCTTCCTCTTCTCTCGTACTTTTAATGAAAGAATTAAATTTAAAAGACATTTTCTCAACTCATGCACAGGAAACACCATTCTTTTCAGCTATAGCCAGCTAGTATATGTCACGTGGTTAGAATGTGGGGAGAGAGAGGATATTCCAATAAAACAGTAAGAAATAGCACCAATGCAGCCTCTGTGACATCTAAAATTGGATACAATGCTAAAAAATGCTCGAGGTTTTTTTTTCTTTCTTTTAAGTTTCAAATCTCCTTTTTGTGTTTATATATGTTGTCAACATAATATAAGTGATTATAAGTTTTATAAGTTGCACTAGAAAGTATGGTTTATATACTATATTCTCTGTCTAAATTATGTACTATTTTTAAAAATGTAACAAATAATACTAAACTATGCTTTTCTTTATTTTTTTCTCTCAATTAATTGATAAAAAAACTCTGGTATTGTATTTTAAAGCAATGACGGGAAAGAGGATGGGCGGGAAATAATTTTTGCTGGCGACGAGTATTTTGTTTCCTGGCTACCAGATTTTATCAAATTTGTAAAGCCCTATCCGTACCTTATAACTTTTGATTTAAGAATATGACGAAAAAGATTATTACATATTCATAAATTACAACTCAAAAAGTTTTTTTAATAACACAATTGAAGTTACATAGGCGTAATGTTGCAACTGAAAACGTTATTAAGCTAATAACGATTATAATCAAATAATAATTAATATAAAAAGTCTATCGAATTTATCAAACAATTATTAATGAGTTATGTAATATCCATCTATCTAACTTTCGACTCATAATTCATTAACAACTTTTTTATCAATTTGATAAAATTATAATATTAATTATTATTTGATTATAATCGTTAGTTGATTAATAGCATTTTGAGTTGCAACTTTACCCATATGTAACTTTGTGTTATTAAAAAAACTTTTTAGTTGTAATTTACGAATATGAAATAATATTTTTCGTCATATTCTTAAATCGAAAGTTATGAAGTAAGGAAACCGTGATAATTATTTATGGCCACCCTGTGTATTAAATGTAACAAATCTATCAGAGTTTTCAGAAAGAAAAATGGTTTATACATATATTTTGTAATCTAGAAAGCTCGGGTTGGATACAATAGTATTTATAAATATCAAACAAACTTTTTACTTCTTTCGTAAAGATAGAAAAATATGTCTTAAGGGTCCTTATCACGCACTTTAAAACACCTACTCGCTTAATATTAATCCTATGGAGCATTATTTTTTTAATATCTCGTTTGCATTTCAATATTTTTAAACGATTTTCTTTTGCACTGGATAGCAGAGATCAATCTCTATTTCTGCCGTCGATTACTTTTTCGATTTTCTTTGTGGATTTTATACGAAGATTTACGAAGATACTTTTACTTTCGGAACCAGTTTCTAATCATTGACACCATAAATCGTTCAAGTGATAATTTAGTAGCAATTTCTCCCTTGTCCAGTCTTTTTAACATTTCAAGTTTTTCTTTTAAAGTACATGAAGAACAACTTTGTTTACTTTCCATGTTTAATGTTTAACAGTTGTCGTCAAAGATTACGAACATAAATTAAAGAGACAAAGTGACTCGGTAAAGTGGTAACTTAATACTCACGGAACCGCAATTTTTCACAATAAATTTGAAATAAACTCACACAGTTCATCAAACTCCGCCAGAGTAAATACTGACCGGGAGGCGAGTTTCAAAATCATTTATCAACTTTGGCGAAAACGCGGAATCTATACACCAATAATCTGTTGCAGCGGAAATGCAGTAACCCTGGTAGTAATTCTTGGAACACGGAGGGAGAGGGATAGGTAGGGTGGGGTGATGAGTCGTCGAAGGTCTACCGCACTTAGAAGTCTGAAAATTTGGGTGAGGACAGTCCACGGCAGGTCCTGATGCACAAGGGTATCAGATCTTTCATTTTCTGATAATTCCGCAATTCTCTTCCCACTTTCACTGAACCTGTTCACCACGAGTCGATCAACGCTGTATAGAGCTGACACTAGCAGATGTACCCGCACTTAATTTACGAATTAACAAGTCAATGCGTTGATTATTATTAATGAAATCCGCCTATTCCGAATTCCCGCTAAACCGAACAGTGTTCGGTCCCAATTAGTTCGGAATAGCGGGACTCCACTGTATGTGAAATATAAAAAAATATACGAAGATGGATCCAAAAAAAAGGTTACAAGGGTAATAAAAATTATTTATTAACAATAGACATAAAATACAAAAAGAAATTAAGGGCAACCTTGCCGATTACTTTTCCACATAATCACTAAACTTATTTAGGCATTTATGAACGCAAAACCAACAAGTTTAACCCGACTTGGTAGAAATCACATCCTTGCCCGTTGAGCCATTTCTCGGCAGCTGTTTTTACATCACTGTCTGAAGAGAACTGTGTTCCTTCAATTTTGAAAAAGAAAATAGTGACTGCGTGCCAAATTTAGACTGTATGTGGGTGGTGTCTCCAGACTTCCCACTTGAACTTTTTCAGCAATTATTCAGTTTGATGATCGGTATGTGGCCTAGCATTGTCATGTAGGGAAATGACACCATCATTCAACATGCCAGGGCAAGTTCTTTGCACATAAGAAACGAATTACGCTCGCTCCAAGCGAGACCACTTTTCAAAACGTCTTGATATTTCAGTTGCTGTGACGCGTCGGCGAACTTACACTACCTACCCACACAACCACTGTCAGACAACTAGTGCCATCTGTCACCACTTTAGAAAAAATATTTCATCCAAAATAATTACTTTTTAAATGCTGCTGCTTGTAAACTTTTTAGGGTTTCGTTCATCTCACGAAACCCTATTACGCCCGCTTCGTTGTCTGTCCGTCATAGAGCCGGTTCTCAGAAACTATTGACTCAGAAACTATTTAACTTACAGGCATGAAATTTTGTGTACTTATAGTTGAATATCTGCTATGAAGCTCAAAATCGTAAAATTTGAAAAAATCGTATTATTTTAATATAGAGAGATAAAAACCAAAAATCTAACAGCCCTTTTCCTATTAAATTAAAACATTTTTCGTTAGCAGTTGCCAACAATTAAAAATTCACAATAAAATTCTTTCTACAATAATTAATTTTCTATTGAAAGATTTCCAAGTGAAAATGAAAATGAAATAAGAAGTTTCACCAATTGAAAAAAAAAAGATTAATATGACGTCATATTGGTAAGAAAACGGAAATTTTCAAACATTTCTCAATAATACAAGGAATATCAGTATGTGTAAATAAAGAATGCAGTTTAATATGACGTCATTAGAGAAGTAAAAATAAAATTAATCTGACGTCATAACGGATTTTTCAAATGTTTGAGAATATTAAAAATAGAGCATCAATATGAGTAATAGAGAATAGTAAATATATAAGTTTGAGGAACGTGTTGAAACCCGATTATAGAAATATTGACATATTTTAACATTTTGAAGGTCTCTATACAACATGTTTAATTTTGAAATTGATTTTTTTTTAATATTGAATTTAGTCCACATGACATATATTATTAAGACAGAGTATAATAGCGGGCGTCGTCAGTTATCGGGCCGGTTGAGATATTCGAAAAAACAAGAAAAATAAACCGGTAAAATTTTACTTTATAAAAAACATGACTTTTTTTTTTTTTTTTTTTTTTTTTGGAAAAAGAAATTTATTTGGATTTATTAAAGAAAGGTTAAAGTGTTTTGAAAGAAATATTAAACGAAACTCTTTGTGATCTTCGATCACACTTACCCACTTGGTTCTGGATCCTCCCTCGTAATGCAAAAGTAAGAAGGTTATATTTCTTTCCTTTGTAACCGAAAACAAATCGTAACAAGAACGAAAAATCATGCGTCAAGCATAGATTATGTAACACTTTCAACGCTTCCAAAATAATTTTACAAATCATTACCGTTTAATAAGCTGAAAGATAACATCTAAGTAAACAATTTGGAAAACACATAACATATTTAAAAACGTAATTTCAGGAATTTCCAACATATATTTCCAACATATACAATATAAGGAAAAATATCCGAATACTTTTATTCAGCCCTGTATATGATCTGTAGATTTGTATATATACTACATAGGATGCTAAATTTTAGTTTAGTTAGGGAACACGTAGGACAGTTTAAAATTCTCCTTCTGGAGTTTCTGTCCATAAAAGGAAATGTGTTTGTGAACTTTTGTGCTGCCCTGTATATGATCTACAGAATTTATACACACCAAGTAATAGACAAAAAGTGAGTTACATTTAGTTCAGCAACTTAAAACGTACTTCCAGGAATTATTGTTAACAGACAGTAGAGAATTCTTTTGTGTGTCCCTGTAAATGAACGATGACTGCTATACACACAATATTCTGTAGTAAGCCTCTTGTAATGCACCTTAGTGATATGTATAAATTTCAATGCGTTTAAAATAGTGAAACATTGTTTAATTAAACCGCAGACGATTTTTCTCCATAAACGTAATGTAACGGAATTTTTTTGACTGTCCCTGTAAAGTAACTATAAGTGCTATGCACACCCTATTCCATGTTAAGCTTCTTGTAATGCACATTAGTGATATATATCAATTACAATGTGTTTGGAATTGTGTAACATCATTAAAATAAACCGCAAATGATTTTTCCCCATAGGCCGTAATGTAACGGAATTCTTTTGAGTGTCCCTGTAAAAAAACTATAAGTGTTACGCACTTCAGTTGAAATAGGGAACATGCTATAGATAACGACAATAACATGTAAAAATTGCAGGGCAATCCGAGCATATTTACGGGAGTTAGAGCACGGACAGACGGCCAGACGGCAGACAGCCATACGGCTAGACGGCAGACAAACCGAAGTCATAAACACTTTTCAACTAGGTTGGAAAGTGTTAAAAATCACGTATATTTTAGGCCAGAATAAGTAGAACCTCCACATAATTAAAGAAAGGTTATGAGAACTGATACTGAAAAATAAAATGATTCTATTGATATTTAATTGTTTTATTATCATTTTAAAATTGTTTTGTAAGGATAAAGGTTTTTAATGCATTTATTATAACATTAGATGTTTACCCCTTAACGGTCGCGCCCGATAAGTGTAGGCTATTGTTTTAAAATTCAGGTTGTTTGACTGCCCACATTTTTTTAAACTAGAAATATTCACCTTATTTTATAGCAGATAAAATATGGAGAGAATAAAGCCAATTGCACTGTTTTAAAAAAACTGGTGGGAATCAAGTAATCTGAATTTTTAAATAGTATCCTACACAGCCCGTGACTATTACGGGTGCGAGAATTAAGGGGACACACTAGAACCGCGGGAAATAAATATTTTACACCATTTAAAACTATTTAAGTTATGTATTCAACTTATTTTTCTGCGGTATGAATTTAACTTTATTTATTAAGAAATTTCTGGTGCTAATCGACAATTATTCATTTTGTACGGGTCAAAATGACCCGTCTTCGCGGTTCTAGAGTAAACTACAATATTTGATCAATTCTGTAAATTTCAATGAAATAAATTTGATAAGGATCATAGGAAATTCCTGAATATCCATATTCCGTAATTTAAGATCCTAACTGTAATCCGTTATTGTTATTTCCATTCTCGTTGGCAAGTGCTAGTGATACAAATATAATTCGACCAGTTTATTTCGACTGAAAACATCGATATGGTTTTTAAATAAATATTCTCTGTATTATCAGAGAATTCTAATGAACTGAGAAAATAAAGAAGGCGGGGGGTTGTTATTCTTTCTCTGAATTGGTTTTTCGCAATTTGAAATCACAAAATTAAGTCACTATTGCAAATAAAAATGTCAGTGTATTTTCCGTTATATCTCTTTTTATATATATATCAAGTAAAGTATTTTATATCGTTTAATGCTTTTATCGAAAAAAAATTAAAAATATCGATAAATATAATAAGAAATATAAAAAATACAGAAAATCGTGTTTTTCGTCCCTATTTTAAGTTTGTGTCAAAAAAGGTGTTAGGGATTAAATATCTTCATACTTACAAACTTCCCGTTTCAAAAGGAGGCACCGATTCAAATTAAACAATTTGAACCAGAAATTGTATTTAATAAATAAAATGAAGATGATTTCATATATCTACCTACATTATTAAGATACATGAAATAAATAAATTTTCCAGCTGGCAAGTTTGATATTTTAGATGGAAAGTCAACTTTAAATATTTCTCCTATACATTTTTATATAAATTTAACTATATTGATTTATTAACACTTTATACTCCGTTGTCGCCGCTGCGGCGACACTCAATAAATTTATTTCTGGCTCCAATATCATAGTACCGTAATTTCCGGCGTATAATCCGCAGCTCAAAGAGTCGCTTTTCGACCCAGAAATATTATTTTATAAAATGTAACTTAAAAGATAGCTGTAAATATTTAAATACAATTATTGAATAAAATTTCTGGGTCGAAAAACGACTCTTTGAGCTGCGGATTATACGCCGGAAATTACGGTAATATTTGCCTTATTTAATTAGAGCATTTTCTAACATTAAAGCATTTTCTGCAAAGAAAGTAACTTTTTTGAAAAAGTGGTGCCAACCGAATAAAATTTGTGTAAGAGAGGCCGGAGCGCAAAGGGTTAAAAAATACCTACTCACACTCTCAAAAATGAATACTCAGATTTCAAGAAATTTTCCTCGTTTTTGACGAAATGGTTTCCTGGGAAATGCTCCGAGTAAATATTTCGTCAAATCGAGTAAATTTGCATCCTCAAAATTACGAAGAAATTAGTTTCGTCAAATTGTTCCTTTGAAAGTTCCAAAAAAAAGGTTGGTGCTGCCATCTATCGGAGTTTTTAGAAGCATCTTTAATTGACTAGGGGAAAAATAAGATCACTTTTCACAAGTCTTCAATGGGATTCGAACGCGCGACTTTTAGCTTGGCAGCCGAGAGCTCTGACCACTTAGCAAGCGGGATTTCGGAATTATTTGATTTTAAATGTATTTACGGGATGTTGTGTGTTTATATTTTTAGAAAGCAGATTGTATTTTTATCGGTGCTGTTGTAATTTCTGCATGTTTTAATTAATAAGGCTAGATTACTATTATGGTTTTTCTATGGTTAATAAATAATTAGAATATGCCTTGATTAATATAATTTATTAGATACATTTCCTTTGTTCAATGAAGGATTAAAATATGGTCTAGTTAAATTGTTGATCAGAAATAATTAATTTTGAAGTGCATATTTTGGAGGCGAATTCATCAATTTTAGCGGATAAGATTACTGTTTACAGAGGGGAAGGGGTCAGTTATACATATTTTAAATTTGATTGTTATATGAATATATTTCTTAAATAAAAAAGAACTCCTAATTTTTTATTTATTATTATTATTTTTTTTAACCATTGGGAAAATGATGTTGCTTTCGGTCGAAAATGGAACAAATGATGTTCGCATTTTACTATTTTAACCGTTTTTAACGAAATCCTGTAACTTTAGAAGAATTTTTTAAGCGTTTTTAACGAAATTCTGTAACTTTAGAAAAATTTATCTTTGAATAGGCAATAGAAATGCATAAAATCGTTAAAAAAAGAATAAACGCAAATTATCAGATATGAAAAATGTAGAAATTTAGTACTTTCGTGTTATAGCGGCCCCGAAGGATGAAATATTTTTGTTTCTGTTTTCATTAATATATTGTAAATTTAGTACTTTTGTGTAATTTTTTTGAACGATTTTGTAACAACAAAAATAATCTGGCCGGGAATGGAGAAACATTTTTGTCAAATATTTGAGATTTTTCATTTCATTAAAAATCACTTGATTTTGTGACAACGAAATGATTGTCAAAATTGTTGAAATATAGCTCAAGAATTGCGGAATCGTCAAAAGTGAGAGTTATTTTATTTATTTATTTTTTTTGACAGCGAGGAAACAGTTTTGTCAGATCTTTGAGGATTCACGTTTCGTCAAAAACCACGTGACTCTGTGACCAGGGCCTGATTACCGACGGGGCACACTTCCACCAGTAAAATTTAATAGAAATTTTCGTCTTTTTAAATGCAAAATTCGTCTTATTATCATGCAAAATTACTGCCATGAATAAGTGAAAAAAATCTATTCTTTTTTACTGGTGGAAGTGTGCCCCGTTGGTAATCAGGCCCTGTCTGTGACGAAATGATTGTCAAAAATAACGAAATGAGGCCTAAGGATTACGGAATCGTCAAAATTGAGTGTTTTATTTCTGAGAGTGCAAAATATATATTTTTATTTGATTAGTTGTTTGATATGGCTAAAATTTTTACATAATATGAAAATATCCTTGGCGTAGTCAAAAAAAGGTCACTGCGTAAATTCATGAATTTTGACTAAACATCTTATAGAGAATTCGTAAACTAGGGAAACCTCGAAAGACGTTTCTGCTCGTAAAGTTATCAAAGGTATTTCAGTGTGCTTTGTATTTTGTCTTTATTTCTTAGTGAACTCGTATTTGACAGGTAGATTCTTGTGTTTTTCTTGAATGTGTTAATGTAGCGTTTTTATTTGTGTAATGGTTTTTTAATTACAATTGAAGAAGTAATTAAAAAAATGGGTTGCCTTCAAAATTCTGTACTAATTTCAAGAAATTTTAAGCGTTAATAATAAAAACATTCGTGTAAAAAAAGTAAGCAATATTTTTATATAAAACATTACTTAAAATAAACCGTTTCGTGTATTAAAACATTAAGAAAGAATGAAAATATTCGATATTCATGTATCGGAAAACCGATGTATCAATATTTTCTGTCCGATATTTGAGGGATATGGGTGTTTTTAAGACGATACATCAATTTTCTGAACATTTTTGCCATCATTAGGTTCACTCCGTAAAGTATCTAAAACAACTTAAAATAGTCAAAGTGCCAAAAAATCTATATAGATTCGATTTTTAAATAAATTTGCTTCTAAACTTAAATTATGAAATGAAATATGTTTTCTTTAATTTAAAAAATGCTTCTTTCTTCAACCTTTTTTTTCACGATAAAATAACAGATCTTTATAGCGGAGCTTCATTTGCGCCGAAAGTTTTATAACATAGGCCAATTTTTTAAATATAAATGAAAAATGTTTAATTTTATACAGTTTGATTTTCAAGAATAATTTAATTTAGTTTTGTTATAAATTCTTTATTTAATTATTTTTCCTGGAATATTGCGTTTATAACTTTAAAAAATAAATCAAACATTTTCAAAAATTTCAGAAAAGATACAAAATACTTGTTGACATTTTAAATGTGCTTTAAGTACACAAAAATATGCTACAAAAAGCATTAATATCCATAACAATTTTTGCACTAAACATACCGGGTATTTAAGTCAAGTTTTATAAAAAGAATATTGCACTCCAGATATTTTATTTATAACTATTTAACAAATATATATATATATATATATATATATATATATATACTAGATGACCCGCCCGGAGTTGCTCGGGCCCTGGATAACAAAATTATACAAACCTAAAGTTTGTACGATTTTATATCTTTAACCCGATTTTGTATAAAATTATTTATTTAAAAGTGCTTTGCACGGCGACTGAAAATCCTTTATTTCCACTTTCCGCCGATACGGGCGCATTCTGATAAAAACGAACCGTGTTCCCGCTGTCTACAGTACCGTATATTAGGCATGCAGCGCACGCGCTGCAAACTCATTTAGTTCCGCCTTCCACCAAAGAAACCACCTTCCGAATGAAACTCCAAATCATGTCCCCGCTGCCTCCGGCACCGTATAGCATTAGTTTCGCCTTTCACCGCCAGGAGGCGCAATTGGTTCCATACGAACATCCAACACGGTTACCCGTTGTATGAAGGGAGTTGAATGAACCAATCCACGTCGAACTCAGGCCCATAGAACTCTAGAAAATAATGTGCCCCGTGGCGGTGCAAGGCGGAACACGAACGAAAACCAAGTCGAATCATCCGGTCGTGATCGTGCCCATAAAATCCGAAATAAGAATGCACAGTTTGATAAAGAAATTTGTAGGATTGCCCGCCAGGGGGCATTTGGTCAAGTTCTCAAGAACAATTCATTTACTTTGATTGTTGCTATCCACTTAATAAGTATATACGGGTTGTGTACTTTTATTAGGAACATAAATTTAATTTTTTCGAAAATCGTTTTTTGAAATTTCCTGTATTCTTTATACATAACATTTATAAAACGCTACATTAGAAGCTAAAAATGTTAAATTTCTTAAGTAGAATTTGTTTTGTGCAAATCAGAGCAAGGCGTTAACCCCCCTCCCTCCCCATACTCGCAAATATAACGAATAATTTGTTCAAGAACACCACCTTCACCTACATTAACGCGATCATTAAAAAAATGTTTTTCTGTTAATTGGAACATAACGAAGACGCTACGCTAAAATAACCGGCAGATGACACCACCTCTAATCCTCAATTTCAAATCTATATCTTAATTAGTTATCTAAATTTTTGTTTATTAGTAAAAATTGGCAATTATTTCCTTTCATTTTTCCAAACTAAATGGAGGGATAAGCCAGAGAAACATATCTTTTTGTAGTTCAGTTTTTAATGAAAGCAGATCCCTGTCTGAAACTTTCTCGGATGTTTGTCACTGATGCCGGCAGTTTTTTTTGCAAAAATTAAGAAAAATTACCGGTCGAATTTTTCAAAAATCACACAGTCGGATGCAGATTTTTTTTCTTCTTTTTTTTTTTTTTTTTTTTTTTTTACATATGCTCAAAAATTTTCAAATATATATCTTAATTAGTTTTTTTAAAATTTGCTAACTAGTAAAATAATTTCGAATTCATTCATTTCCGCTGGCAAATCCACAACAGCAGTTCTTTTCTTTAGCCATTTTGATTTAAGAGATGGCATTTTCGATGCGATGTTTAATGATATTCTAATTAATATCTTGAGTAATTATCAAAATATTAAAATTCTGAAACTCAGGTGCACATGGTCAGACCTCGGACTATCCACACCTAAATTTTCAAACTTCTAGGTGGGCTAGATTTTGCTTAGCCATCGTAGACAAACAAACACACGCACAGAGCGAAACTTTATTTTATTAATATAGATATCTCTCTCTCTATATATATTGAGAGAGAGATATCTGTGTGGTTTATATTTTATTTATTTTATAAAGGAATTTCTGGTTTAATTCGACGTATTTTCATTTAGTACGGGTCAAATGACCGGTTGTTGGCAAGTTTAATGTTAAATACAAAAAAAAAATATATTCAATATTTTCAATCTTCTATAATATAGCAACATATAACACATGGGCTGAAAAGTTCCCGGTCTGACACACAGATGGCATTGCAATCGCCGAACCGATGCTTTTTTTAGTAAATACTAACCTTTAAAAGGTAGCAGAAAAAATCTTATGACGATTCGCCGTGTGGATAAAACGTTAGAGTGGTTTTAGTTGAACGACTTTGTTGATAAACAAGAATTTCAAGAATTGTTATTTGATGTAAAAAAACACCGTTCAAACAAAAGCTTGGCTTGATAAGCGTTATCCGGACACTGCACCACGTAAATCAACCATTATTGACTGTTTTGCTGAATTTAAACTTGGTCGTACGGACACCAGTGATGCACCACGCAAAAGAGGTGAATACTCCGGAAAACATAAAAAAAGTCCACAAAATCGTTTAAGGGAACCGCAAAGTGAAGTTGGAGGAGATAGCTCAGACTCTGAAGATATCCAAGAAATGTGTAGGTTTTATTTTGAATGAACATTTGTCTGAGAAAAAGCTGTTGTCAAATTGGGTACCGCGCATGTTGACTTTTGACCAAAAACAACAACGTGTCGATGACTCTGAGCACTGTTTGGAGCTTTTTCGTTATAAAATTATGTTATTTATTATAAAATTATTATTATTATTTATTTATTTAATTATTATTATTAAATTATTATTATTATTATTATTATTATTATTATTATTATTATTATTATTATTATTATTATTAAATTATTATTATTAAATTATTATTATTTATTATTAAAGTTATGTTATTTCTTAAAGTTATAAAGTTATAAATTTATGTTAAAAAGTTATGTTTTCTTTACTAGACTGGGAACTTATCAGCCCATGTGTTATATTTTAAAAAATATATTAAGGGGAAAACAAAAACAAAATTGATATTTTGACTTGTAATAATAATCTATTTTTACATTTGAAATTTCAAAAAAAAAAAAAAAAAAAACGCGGAGTAAGATAACAACTTTTTCTGGTTCATTAGAATTCTGGAAGAAGAAACTGAGCCTTTATTTATAATGTATGTGGATAAAATCTGTAAGATAAACGGGTTGAGATTTAATTTGATCATGTCACGCTTTATTTGCCAACGAGGACAACAATAACAAGTCCATTTAGGATAAAGAATTTCATGTTTTCTATAATCTAGGAATCATCATCATCATATATATTATTTCTCCTGTCAACATCCTTTTTTCTCAGAAAATACGAAACGCAGAACAACGAATGAGATACCATATGAAAGGATTTTGAACAGGCTTCTGACATAGCACACTTAACATTTCGTTAAAACATGTTTTTGATTAAAAATTAAATCGGCATTGTTTTCATAAATGAAATGAAAGGTTTTCCTGAAATTTGTGTTGCCACAAAAATAAAATACCACATTATATCATGTTTAACAATAATTGTAAAAAGAAATAAACAGTACAAAAAAGATAAAGTATGATTTCTCCGCCCGGTTAATTTAATATTTATTTTTAAAAAGCAAAACTGAAATAAAATAAAAGATATGCTTTATTATATTAGAAATGCATTCAATTTATTTCATGTTTTTCAAGAATAAGCTGATGACGTCATTTTCTAATGTAGTTAAAAAAAGATTGTTAATTTTTTTCTCGTGCGTGCTTTTTGAAAAAAAATATCGAACCTTTAATCGGGTTTTTATAATTTTTATACGTGCGCCATCTATTGTTATATTTACCATGTTTGTGCATATGCGTACTGTAGCGGAGTAATAGTACATAACTTATTTAATGATTATCTTGGCAAAGTAAAGAAAATGACATTGGCGAGAGAAGAAAATTTGCCAACATATTTATGGCAACCTATTCACAAAAATTATTTTATAATAAAACACACACAATGATCAATATATTATAAAACATACAATGTTTAATTTAATATAAAACACACGCAATCTGCTTTACCGGGTTGCCATACGAAGCAAAATCTCGCCAAAATCGTCGGGTTGCCTAGGCATAAAATCGCTCTTTTGGCGTCAAAAAGATACCCCGGTGCATCTGCGACATCTGTACCTTATTGAAATGTACAAGCAGAAGTAAATTATATATAAATAATATTGGTACAGATGCCGCAGACGCACCAGGATATATTTTTGGCGCTAAAAGGACGATTTTATGCCTAGGCAACACGACGATATTGGCGAGATTTTGCTTCATATGGCAACCCGGTAGAGAAGATTGCGTGTGTTTTATATTAAATTAAATATTGTATGTTCTATAATAAATTGATCATTGTGTGTTTTATGATAAAATAATCATTCAGTGTGTTTTATGACAATAAAAAGAAATGGGTACTTGCGTATTATACGGGAAGCTCAAATACAATTACACCAAGCATGGCGCCAATCAACTAATTATAGTAACCCTTATTTTTCGATAAGTATGTAGTTTATTTATGGTACTTTTCGGTTAGCCGAATCTATATCTAATAGTTTTTAGATGCAGTTTTAAACTTCTAAAGAAATATTAAGGATAAAAAAATCTCCAAACAACATTAGTCTAGCGAGAATATTATCTCATTTATCCCTAACAATAAAATAATCATTCAGTGTGTTTTATGACAATAAAAAGAAATGGGTACTTGCGTATTATACGGGAAGCTCAAATACAATTACACCAAGCATGGCGCCAATCAACTAATTATAGTAACCCTTATTTTTCGATAAGTATGTAGTTTATTTATGGTACTTTTCGGTTAGGCGAATCTATATCTAATAGTTTTTAGATGCAGTTTTAAACTTCTAAAGAAATATTAAGGATAAAAAAATCTCCAAACAACATTAGTCTAGCGAGAATATTATCTCATTTATCCCTAACAATAAAATCCCATCGAAGATAGAAAAAGGCATACGCGAGGAAAAAATATATATAACAATTGTATTTTAACTGCATTAGAGGATGACGGCATCTTCTTCGGAAAAAATACGGGACGAAGAAAAATAAATTGAAATATACTTAAATTACAATTCAATCTAATATAACAAATCATTCCTTTTATGCTACACGTGTAAAATACCACTGCTTCGATCAATCAATAATATTTAATTTCTTCTAAACGTTTCAATTTTAAGTTTGGTTTTTAATCATAAATATAAAATAACCCGTGAGAAAAGTCACATTTTATCTGATTTATACTATTTATTATTTTTTATAATCACTGTTGAGCATCATATAATGCGGTATTTCATTTTTGTGGCAACATTGATTTGAAAAAAGTTTCCATTTCATTTATGAAAAAAACCCATCCAGATCGCATATCTTATTTCTGTTGTCAACATACCTTTTCCTATGCACATACAAAACATACAATGATGAATGAGGTGTCATTCGAAAAGTTTTTGAACAGGCTTCTGACATACTGCACTCACATTTCGTTAAAACGCGTTGTTGGATTAAAAAAAAGTAGTTAATTAAAAATTCATTCTAAAACGTACCAGGAAATAATCTCAAAGATTGCAATGCGAAAGCTTCGCACGGGTCCTTCTGGTAATCATGATAATTTAAGAAAAATTATCGTTATAAAAGTTATTGCACTGAAATTTACTTAATGATACAATATTCAGGGTTCCCACTCGGTCCGTTTTTTGAACACCACTTTTTTTTAACGAAAAATCTTCTTTATAATTTTTGTAGAAACAAACTTTGAAGCACGTTTTAGTGGCAATTGTTGCAAATACCTACCACAATTTTCTTTCTAAAAAAAACTGGTTTTCAAAAGACGGACCAGTGGGAGCCCTGAATATTGCAGTTAATCTTTTGATTTTTTTTTTTTTTTTTTTTTTTTTTTGGAAAAACTGGGTAGAATTCCTTTTGAAATTTCTTACCAAATTTAATCGCTTTTTAGAAATTGTTATTAATTATATGTTAAGAGTATTCTGTATAAAATTATATTTTGACAATTATTAAGTGTCATTTTATGTGTTATTTACATTTTTTGTATACATATCTATTTATATGTTAAGAGTATTTCATGTGATATTTAACCCAAAGCCTAATAGACGGATCCAATGAACCCGACAGGTTCATTCAAAATGACTATTCGAATCAGAATTTGTTTAATAAAATAAGTTAAGAGCCTACACTAGTCACGGAAATAAACACTCAAGCTAATGTTAAGTCTATGGGGAAGTTCTTTACAGATTCCTCGCTCGCATGTTAATATTTTTAAATGATTTTTTCCATAGAATAGCTCAGGCCGATCCCTAATGTTGTTAGTTTTTACTTTTTTGATTTTAGTTACAGTAATTTCGCGCGTATACGCCGCACCTCAGACAATTCGATTTCCTACCAGAATTTATTTTAAATAAAATGTGATTTAATTTTGCTTAGCACTTATTTGACTTCTTATTTTCAATAAAATTTCCGGTTTGAAAAATACTTAACTAAGACGCGGCGCATACGCGCGAAATTACGGTACAGCTTTTTTATAAGCGAACCTTTTCAATTTCAGAATCGTTTGGAACCGGTTCTGAAAGTGAAAGTACCCTTATATAAAAAAACTGGAACTAAAATTGAAAAAGTAAAGATTAACAACATTAGGGATCGGCCACAGCTATCCTATGCAAAAAAAAAAAAAAAAAAAAAAAAAAAAAAAAAATTAAAACGCGATCGAGGAATCTGTCAAGAACCTTCCCATAGACTTAACATTAGAGTTCGAGTTTATTTGGGTGACTAGAGTAGGCTCGGATGACTAGCGTAGCGCTTAAGTATAAACCACAAAAAAAAAAAAAAAACTAAAGTAAATAGATAAGTTAAATAGTTAAATAAAAATTACGGTGTGCAATGTTTTTGTCAAGATTGAGCAACATTCCCGGTAGTTCTAGGGTTAATCTGTCAATCAGTGAAAAAAAAAATGTATTATCAAATGATGCGGCGTATTACATTATTTGGAATCATAAAATATATGTCTTTAACGAATTCAAAATTTAATATTATGTTCTAAACAGAGTACAATATTATCATTTTTAAATAAATATTCATCATATATTTCATCATTTTTGTAATACTCCAATTTTTGACCGATGGCAAATAAAAATATTGAGACCAATAGCCTGTTATGTGGTTATTTTTGTATTTAATATCTTACAATAATTTTAAATTTAAATATGAAACATCTAAATATTAAATATTTAGCATACATAAAAAATATTCAAATATATAATATAAATATATAAAATATATATATGCACAAAGTAAAATTTTACACTCTTGTCAGGGGACCCACTAATATTCCTATTGAACACACATTTTCAAACAATAATCTAGTTGGTATATTTCATTTGTAAACGTTAAAGAAAACCACCACAAATATTTTTGCTTAGAAAAACTTGTATTCAAAACCCAAATCAGTGGGATCCCTGTACCATACAAAAAATGCAATTTTTAATTAAAAACCATTTATAAAAAGTGTATATTATATAGATTCTACAGATAATATCCTAACATTTAATAGAAATTTTTATGATGCATAATCAAATCTTATTTCTTTTTATAAAACAAGAAATAAATTAAACAATTGCTTTAAAAAAGTTGTTTTTAATACTTTAAAATGCGCTTCAATCATGTAAAAAAAGAATATTCAAAATATATCACAATTGTTACCACTGTTAAAGAATTATGTCATTATTTTTAAAAAATTGCCATTCTATAATTAATATTATTTCTAACCCTCTTAGAACCAATGGGGTCTCTTTTAACCCCATTTATTTATTTTGTTATATTTATTTATTTATTTATTTATTGAAAATTTTCATTTATCGAACCAGAAAAAATAGTAACTTAAGCACAGTAAAAAATTCAAACAGTCGCCCACGAAGAAATTTAACTAATTCACTGCTACTAATGCGTTTTCGCAAAATTGAAATTAAATGTGTATGAAAAAAAAACCTGCTTAGCTACCACTATTTTAATATGTTGTAATATACTTTATTTAAAGACAAAAACTTTGCTATTAATGATACCGAATATTATCTTTCAGAATTTTTGGTGGCAAACGAATTTCAGTAAAAACATTGAAGACTCCGCCCATATAGTTTTGGCAGTTAATGAGGTAATATAATTAATTTAATGAACTTTTCGTTCAAATCATTCAGAACTAAGAACTCTCATCAAAACTTAAAATTTGGTACTCGGAAGGCGAATATATTTGCCTCACATAATCGATAAATGTCTGCTAATCAACAAACCGAAGATTACAATTAAAAATTAATGATATCTAAAAACTTTTAGCAACGAACCAAGTAAAGTTTTCATTGTAAACTCGAACGATGTTCGGGTAAAACTGTTACAAGGTTCGCACACTCCTTATATTTTGGAAGGAATCTGGCACCACTATTAATGATAAGAAAGTTTCTATTTAATTTTTTACACACAGAATTCGTAACCATCGCATTTATTCACAGAATTAGCAATATTTTTCTGCAGTTAAATAAAACGAAGAAAACTGTTAAAAATTTGGGGTAGACTTGTACGAACCCTGTGTTAACCCTTTCCGGCACAGAGAAAGTCTGTTCGTAAACTGAGAAATTTCTGACTGATACCGGAATTTACAAACGACTTTTTAGAAAATATGAACTTCTTATTTTGAGCTTCCATTATTGAAACAAAATTTTAGTTAAATATTCTTGGTGCCGTATGCAAGTTTGAAATTAAAATTAGGTGTTCCCGGAGTGGAACTACTGTGCCGGAAAGGCTTAAAGGGTTAATTAGTATTTTTGTATCAAATGTAAACAAACAAAATATCCGGATACATCGAGAGTCAAAAAGCAATATTTTTTGACTCAATATAGCGATAATTTGCTTCCATTCCAAAGTGCAGCTTCTCCTTTGACATTTTTTGCGCCAAACACGCATGGAGATCTAGATGTTCCCGGGCAATCACATCATTTTACCGGAAGTAGTTAATTAAAAAAGTGTTCATATTTTAATGCAAATACTGAATATGTAAATAAAATTGTATTGTTTTTGAAAATATCATGTGCAATGATATTGAAATCATAAATTAAATATATGCCATCTTCTGATGATTTTCAACAATAGTTATTTTATGCATAATGCAGCATGTACTGTTATTTTATATGTAACGTCAAAATGTAATTAACATCCAACTAAAAATATTTTTCGACACACAACTATGAAGGAGAAAAAACATTCTAAGGGAAAAAATAAATAATAAATTTTGACACAGTTCTTCAAGCGAAATATGAAAACTTAAACTATTAAATTTTACTAATAATGTAAATTTTACTGAAACAATATTCATAAAGATATATATATATATGTTATATAAAAATTTTATTTCGCAATATTCCTTTAAATTAATATAATTCTGACATAGACATTATTTCCTTTATTCTTAAAAATATTTATTCCTATTTAATGTCCTTTTAAAAGTAATAACACGTATATTAATAATTATCTTATTCCAAATCTTAATCTAAAACTTTAAGTTCATTCGTAACTTTTATCATCTCCCAATCTATAATATTCCGAGAGACGCTTGTTGTCATTTCGAATGTTTTTAAAAGCCTTTTTTTATATTTTATTCCATGCTTCGCTTCGCGCGCTGGCTATTTTTCACGTCAAAATCAATGCGCAGCTGGGATCGGGATTATTTCTTGTTAAATCTTCTCCATCGCACACCATTCGCTTAGCTAATTTTCGCCTCTCACCAATTGGCGCCTGCGCTCGCGACGTAGCTTCTGTAACTTTACGTGTAGTTTAACAAAACTCACTTGCAAGCATTTGGAGAGCAGATTTTGTCGTGTTTGGAATTGCTGACCAAAGCGTTATCTGGTGTTCGGTGACAGAATTTCTAACAGCACTTTAAGATCCTTCAATAATGTAGTGAGTTAACGTGAAGTCTGAGGGCTATATGATTACACCTTGATAATGTGGGAACTGTTATTGGTATCGCTCCTGTTCGTTAACCCTTCTTTGCATGAGTTTTTCTTTTACAATTGCGTGTTTTTATACATATATTAAATATTAGACACCAGAAATTTTAAGATAGATTTTTAACTTTGTTCAGCAACATAGTTCACGGAAAATTCACTGCATTAATATTTCTGTATAAATATAGTGATGGCGAAGAAGTTGATTTATTTATTAAAAGTTAAATAAAAAGTGATGGAAATTTACATCACTATGCAATTAAGGGTTAATAAACAATTTATCTGCAAATTGGCTGCACATTATTGGAGAAATTCTTATGGGGTTTCATTAATGCCTAACCTCCTCGCCATGATTCTCGATAACGACTGCAATAATTCTCCATCTGTAACCAACTACCATTTTCTCGTGAAATATTAAATCATCTTCGTAAAAAGCTTACATATATATAAATATATATAAATAAATAAATATATATATATACAGGATGTATCTGAAATGCTTCAACAAACTTAGAGGGATGATAGTACTCATGAAGACGAACAAAAAATGCAATGGAACATGGGGTCGCAAATGACGTTTAACCCTTTCAGGGGCAGTGGTATGTTTAGGAAACCACTTAATTATAATTCCAAAACGCTACAATTGCACCAGAGTTTTGCTAAAATCTTTTCCATTTAATATGTATGTGAAATATAGCCTTTTTCATATTTAGAAATAATTTTTTTTGTAAATTCCGGTACTAAGGATGAAAATCGAGAAAATGCGTCTGAAATGGACAAACTGACACAAGAAAGAAATACTCCAGAAAATTATTTATTGCACAGAATAGGTACAACACAGCTAGTGATGTCCAGAGAAAACAAATATTTTACAACAATGGTCCGATTTTCATCCTTTAAGCCTTTCAGGGGCAAAGTAATTTTTGTACTAATATGTTGAAATAAATGACTGGCACCGGAATTTACAATAAAAATTTGTTTATAAATCAGAAAAAGGGGGCTATATTTCACATACATATTAAATGGAAAAGATTTTAGCAAAATTCTGGTGCAATTGTGGCGTTTTGGAATTAAAATTAAGTGGTTTCATAAACAAATTACTGCCCCTGAAAGGGTTAAACGTCATTTGCGATCCCATGTTCCATTACATTTTTTGTTCGTCTTCATGAGTACTATCATCCCTCAAAGTTTGTTGAAGCATTTCAGTTACACCCTGTATATAGTGATAATGGTCGAAATTTCGTTGGTGCCAATAAAGAATTAAGAGCTATTCTCAGATCTTTATTTAAAGATAAAAGTGAGGAGGAAATAGAAAATTATTTAGCTAATGAAGGTATATATATATATATAATTATAATATCTATGAATTTCAAAAAACATATCAAGTTCTATTATCATTCTTATATATTAGATAAAAGTTCCCAAAAAATCACATGTATGAACTGCGTGATCCTAATTGGATTCCATTATACTTATTTTCATCCTCGTAGGCAAGTGGAACGTGATAGAAATACATTTCGACCAGTTTATCTCAATTGAATACATGGATATGCGTTTTAAATAAAAACTCTCTGTATTCTCCCGGAATTCTAATGAACCGTAAAAGCGAAAGAAGAAAAAGGGTTGTTATCCTTTCTCCGAATCTTTTTTCGAAATTTTGAATCACGAAATTAGATTATCATTGCAATTTAAAACGTTAATTTTGTTTTCCTTATTCCTCTTGATGTGTTTCATATAAAATATATTACTTGCTTAAAGAAAAAAATATATATATATTGAATAATTTTTTATGGATTTAAAAAGTGGGCACAATTCTATATTTTCTATGCATCTTTTCATATATAACGTCCGTTTTTAAATATAGAATAATTTTTTTTTCATTTTAGATTTTTGGAAAAAAATAGTCTTAACTAGGAAAATAATTCTGTTTCTATAATATTGAAGACATACCAGAATATTGGAAAGATTTATTTTGAAAACGAGGAAAAGCAATTTTGCTCCCTTTTCTTTTACCAAAGTTATAAAAGTAAATTTTTATTCAAAAATTTAGGTAAAAATTTTGATTAAAATTCCAATATAAATTATATGCATGTGGGCGTAAATAATGTGAGGTGGTATTAAATATATCACACTGCCCATCCAGGGATTAGTAAAAAAATATTGACGTTTGATGCAAAAAAAAAAAAAAAAATTCAGGGTTACTATAATTTCTGGGAGTTTACTAGTATTTTTTCTTATAGAAAAACTCGACTTAGGTAATCGCATCAAACACGCATAAAGATCTAGAAGTTTCCGGACGATCTCGTCATTTTACCGGAAGAAGTTAATTAAACAAGTGTTCATATTTTAATGCAAATACTGAGTAAGTAAATAAAATTCAATTGTTTTTGAAAAGATCATGTGCAGTGATATCGAAATCACCAATTAAATATAATCCAGCTTCTGATTTTCAACAATAGTTATTTTATGCATAATACAGTATGTATGTTGTATACTGTTATTTCATACGTAAGGTCAAAATGTAATTAACATCTAACTAAAAATATATTTCGACATTGAACTATGAAGGAGAAAAAACATTTTAAGGAAAAAAATTAAAAAATAACTTTTGACTCAGTTATTCCAGCGAAATATGAAAATTAAACTATTATATTATTATCATTATTGTTTTATTGTTTTATTATTTATTATTTTATTATATATATATATATATATATATATATATATACCGGGTGTCCCAAAAATGACTGATGGATTTTTAAATTCAATAACTAGCAAACGGTGATAGATATTTAAAAAATTCTTGCAGGAGGGTTATGTATGATGTCGGGAGTTTTTTTACTGTGATTCTTGAATTTAGTTCGAATTTCAAACAATAGATGGCGCTGACAGCGGTTGGCGCTCATTCGAGGGCGAAACTGACGTCACTCAGCATTGATGCGAAGAAAGGACATTAAGGCTATGGAGTGGGTCTCATTCGCCAGTAGAATCTTGCTCTTAAGCCCCGATTCTGAACTCATTCGATATGATTTCAATGGAATACGTTGTTGTCATGGAAACAACAAATTCTTTGATAGTGGAATACAGCGTTCAGATCAGGGCATGAATTTAACAAGCAGTATTCGAGTTGCAGGCGATTGTACATTTATGAAGTTTTATTTTCCCGGATTAAATTACTTTTTATGGCCTGATTTAAAGAATATTTTATTCATCGTATTTTAAAACTACTACGTGAAATAAACCATTTTCAATAAATAGTGTACACTCTTTTAAAAGTACTCACTAGCAGATTGCGTAGCAAAATAACGAATGAAGATGTGACGGATTCGATTTCTGTGCAGCTCTCACATACCTGCATTGCCGTCATTTCGCAAAACTAAATTTTCATATTGGTTAGATAAAATTCCCTTAAATACTCATTAATGTAAAATCGCCTGCAACTCGAATACTGCTTGTTAAATTCCTGCCTTGATTTGAACGCTGTATTCCACTATCAAAGAATTTGATAGAATTTGACAAAGAATTTGTTGTTTCCATGGCAACAACGCATTCCATTGAAATCATATCGAATGAGTCCTAAGAGAAAGATTGTACTGGCGGATGAGACCCACTCCATAGCCTTAATCTCCTTTCTTCGCATCAATGCTGAGTGACGTCAGTTTCGCCCTCGAATGAGCGCCAACCGCTATCAGCGCCATCTATTGTTTGAAATTCGAACTAAATTCAAGAATCACAGTAAAAAAACTCCCGACATCATACACATAACCCTCCTGCAAGAATTTTTTAAATATCTATCACCGTTTGCTAGTTATTGAATTTTAAAATCCATCAGTCATTTTTGGGACACCCGGTATATATATATATATATATAATTATAATATCTATGAATTTCAAAAAACATATCAAGTTCTACTATCATTCTACTTAAATCTCCAAAGAGATAATTAATGATATTGTGTATACAGAATACCACATAGCTAATAATTAACATGTGCAAACATAATATTACCATAGCTTGTGCTTCAATGGTAATTGGCCAAATTTTACTCATGCCTAAAGAATATTGAAAAAGGAAAAAAGAAATAGAGAGAAAGGGGGAAAAAAATTGTAAATTGGAGTTGCAATTAAGTAAATAAAAATGGATTAATAAATTAAATATGAACCATATACAATGGAAAATTGGACCACATGAGAATTAAATATGAATTGAATATGAAAAAACACATGCACATGTACTCATCAGCCTGGATGCACCCACATGTGTTATAAATAATAATTCAGTGTTTCATAATTCTACTGGCATAATGCTAAGATCAGTAGAATCATCCAGGTACACTGAATTATTACCAGACAACAATTGGAAATATTAAAATTTGGAAATATTTAAATAGGAAATAAAATACCATTAAGAATATACAATATATTTCACTCACATCGATTATCCCAAAAACTGTATTTAACACCTCACGAAATTACCACGAGATAACAGTTTTGAAATAATAAAATTGGAAATATGAACGCGTAAAGTGTAGATAAAATATTTTACTCACAATAATTATACAGAATCCTTAAAATGTCACAACTTCTGCATAATATTCACATCCACATGGCAATGCATCATACATGTTGACTAAGTCGAGTTGAGAGAAATGATTTGTATATATATATATATATATATATAAATTAGATAAAAGTTCTAAAAAATCACATGTATGGAATGCGTGATCCTAATTGGATTCCATTATACTTATATTCATCCTCGTAGGCAAGCGGAACGTGATAGAAATGCATTTCGACAAGTTTATCTCAATTGAATACATCGATATGTGTTTTAAATAAAAACTCTCTGTATTCTCCCGGAATTCTAATGAACCGTAAAAGCGAAAGAAGAAATAGGTTGTTATTCTTTCTACGAATCTTTTCGAAATTTTGAATCATGAAATTAGATTATCATTGCAACTTAAAACGTTAACTTTGTTTTCCTTATTCTTCTTGATGTTTTTCATATAAAATATATTAGTTGCTTAACACCTTCGCGACGAGCGTCCTTTACAGAATTTTTAATGTTTTACCACCGGTTTTTCCATAGAGAAATTTTCTCCTAATTGAATCGCAGAAATGCTAGGATTACATAAGGCAAATCTTACAATAAACACTAACTGGTGGGAATAATCGAGGATTCTGAGCATCTTATGCGTCACGTACACGTGTCGCTCGTCCCCAAGGGGATAAAGAAAAAAAAATCTATTGAATTTTTTTTTTCTTTTGTGCGTGGTTTTAAAATGTGGGCACATTTTTATATTTTCTATGCATCTTTTCATACGTAACGTTCGTTTTTAAATATAGAATAAAAACTTTTTTCATTTTAGATTTTTGGAAAAAATAGTCTTAACTTGGAAAATAATTCTGTTTCTGTAATATTGAAGACATACCAGAATGTTGGAAAGATTTATTTTGAAAACGAGGAAAAGCAATTTTACTCCCTTTTCTTTCACCAAAGTTATAAAAATATTTTTTTTCCAAAATTCAGGTGCAAATTTTGATAAAAACTCCAATATAATTTATATACGTGTGGGTGTAAATAATTAGAGAAGGTATTAAATATATCACACTGCCCATCAAGAGATTAGTAAAAAAATATTGACGTTTGATGCAAAATAAAAAAATTTCTGGGTTACTATAATTTCAGGGAATCTACTAGTATTTTCTTATAGAAAAACTCGACTTATGTAATCACATCAAACTCGCATGAATATCTAGAAGTTTCCGGACGATCTCGTCATTTTACCGGAAGAAGTTAATTAAAAAAGTGTTCATATTTTAATGCAAATACTGAATAAGTAAATAAAATTCAATTGTTTTTGAAAAGATCATGTGCAGTGATATCGAAATCATCAATTAAATATAATCCAGCTTCTGATTTTCAACAATAGTTATTTTATGCATAATACAGTATGTATGTTGTATACTGTTATTTTATACGTAAGGTCAAAATGTAATTAACGTCCAACTAAAAATGTTTTTCGACATCTTATGAAGGAGAAAAAACATTCTAAGGGAAAAAAAGTAAATAATAACTTTTGACGCAGTTCTTCCAGCAAAATAGGAAAAATTGGTACTTTTCTATTATCCCGTCGACCACTTTTCATAACAAAAAACTATCGCCAAACTGTAACGCCAAATAAACGGAAGAACGTTGCCATTGGAATATCAAAATAAATAAATAAAATATAAGAACTAATGACACAATTATTATTTTAATTAATGAAATAACTAATAAATCAGCAAAACATAATGAAAACACACGCAAATGTCAAATTAAAAACCACTTGATGACATAACAAACACGTAGAATGCTTCTCAGATCAAGTAAATGGGACTGCGGGACTGCATTTTTGGCGTTTAATCTTACAGTTTGGCTATAGTTTTTGTTATGAAAAGTGGTCGACGGGCTAATAGAGAAGTACCGAAAAATTATATTAAACTATGCTAATAAAATAAATTTTACTGAAACAATATATATATATATATATATATATATATATATATATATATATATATATATATATATATAAGTTCCCCAAAAATCACAAGTATGAAATGCGTTATACTAATTGGATTCCGTTATACTTATTTTCATCCTCGTAGGCAAGTGGAACGTGATAGAAATACATTTCGACCAGTTTATCTCAATTGAATACATCGATACGCGTTTTAAATAAAAACTCTCTGTATTCTCCCAGAATTCTAATGAACCGTAAAAGCGAAAGAAGGAAAAGGGTTGTTATCCTTCCGGTTGTTATCTTTTTTTCGAAATTTTGAATCACGAAATTTGATTATTATTGCAATTTAAAACGTTAATTTTGTTTTCGTTATTTCTCTTGATGTGTTTCATATAAAATATATTATTAGTTGCGTAAAGAAAAAAAAATAAAATAAGTTGAATAATTTTTTTATTGTTTTTAAAAAGTGGGCACATTTTTATATATTCTATGTATGTTTTCATATTTAACGTTTGTTTTTGGAATTAGAATTGAAACTTTTTTTCATTTTAAACTTTTGGAAAAAAGCGTCTTAACTAGGAAAGTAATTTTCTTTCTGTAATATTGAAGACACAACAGAATTTTCGAAAAATTAGTTTAAGAGCTAGGAAAAGCAATTTTACTTCCCTTTTTGTACCAAAGTTAGAAAAGTAAATTTTTTTTCAAAAATTTTTGTGCACATTTTGATTAAAATTCCAATATAAATTATATGCTACTGGGCGCAAATAATGGGTGATGGTATAAAATATATCACACCGCTCATCAAGGTGTTAAGAAAAAATATTGACGTTTGATGCTACATAATAATTTTTCAGGGTTCTTACAATTTCGTGGAATGTACCAGTATTTTTTTATTATTATTATTTAGAAAAACTCGACTTATATAATTGCGCGAATGCATAGACAGAGTTTTTCATAAATACTGGTAATTATTTGACTTAAAATGATGAAAGCTTCCTGATCTTTAAGATCCCTATTTGATTGTATTGGGCTGTCTGGAAAATTTGTGCCGTTTGGGAAAATAATTTCGCACCGGAAAATTCTGTCCTTTAATTACACTGGGCAACAATGAAAATGTATCTTGAATGAAAGTGTCGAAATATTCATTAGTTTAACTTGCTAATCACGAATATGGCAATAAAAAATGGAATTTGGCTCTAGTTTTTTTGTTATGTTGAGATTTTACTCTGTATGATAGGGATAAAAGAACACATTAATAATAATGCATTGTATGTCTTGTTTCCAATTTAATTTATAAAGACATAAAGTACAGTCTTACAAATACATACAATACATAATAAAAGTGACAACATAAAGTAGTCTTACCAATTTTATTGACGAAATTGCTTGCTCTTTCGCTTATATTCCATGACCTTATTATCTCTAAAAATTGTCCAGCAGTAGTCTGCAAACATAGACGCAAACCATTTTCCTTGATAACGTTGCTCAATCACAGACATATCCTGGTGGAAGCGTTCACCATGTTCGTCACTGAATTTTCCGCAGTTAGCAGGGAATAAATCCAGGTGGGAATCTAAGAAATGTAGCTTTAAGGACATTCGACATCCGAATTTCTGATATAAAGCCAGCATGTCGTTAACAAGATCTTCGTAATATTCGGATCGGACGTTTCCAAGGAAATTAGTACAAACTTGACAGACTGAATCCCATACTTGTTTTTCATAATGATTTAACAGGTTTTCAAATTTCGGATCCTTGAAAATATCTCTAATCTGTGGACCCACAAAAATTCCCTCTTTAATTTTTGCATCACTCAGTCTGGGAAATTTGTACACAAGTAGGCAAAAGCTGGTTTATTTGTATCCATAGCTTTAACGAACTGCTTCACAATACCCAATTTTATGTGTAGAGCAGGAAAGATGATTTTCTCTGGAGAAAGAAGCGGTGTGTTCTTGACATTCATTTTTTCAGGTGTCAAACATAGCCTCGGAGGCCAGTTTTTCTGGATATAGTGTAAATCTGTAGCACGACTGCTCCATTCACACAGAAAGCAACAAAATTTTGTAAATCCCAGTTGAAGACCCATCAAAAGCGCAACTACTTTCAAGTCAGCACAGACACACCATTCATTTTCAGTGTATTTAATTAGGTGTAAGAGCTGTTGCAGGTGTTCATAAGTCTCTTTCATGTGTGCAGAATATGCAATAGGAATGGATGGCCGTTCATTACCATTATGAAGCAAAATCATCTTTAAGCTTATTTTGGACGCATCTATAACTAGACACGCCACTCGTTTACATCAAGTGTTAGACCAAATTCATTTATCAAGCCTTTAATATCCGAGCCGAACACAATACTATCATTTTTCTGAAAATAATGTAGAAATTGTATATGACGGTTACGAAATGACACTTTGACATGTTCTTCCAAAAGATTCCACTGTCGTAGTCTTGATGCGAGTAGTTCTGCTTTGGCTTTCGACAGATCTAAATCACGAACAAGATCGTTGAGATCATTCGATGTGATTTTATGTACTGCAGAATCAGAGGGATTTATATATTCTTCATCACTATGTCCATGCAATTGTGACCTTCTAGGTAATACATCTACAGGTTCAATACATTCCTCGTCGTCGTCAGAATTAATTACAAAATCAGTCGGCGGCATAGGAATTGGAAGTTCCTCACAATGCGGAACTGGTCGCAAGGCAGAACATATTTGTGGATAATGAACAGCATTCTTCTTTTTCTTCGTAAGACCTCGATGAATTGGTTTAACCATACAAAAGTAACAATTGTTTACGTGATTGCTCTGCTCTCTCCAAATCATGGGAGTAGCAAATGGCATACTTTTTCTTTTACCTGTCACCCACAGAGAAAGTGTTGTTGCACAGGTGATACAGCATACGTGGGTCACCCATTTTACAACCAAAATAAAGGAAATATGCCTTTCTGATTGCGTTAGTAATGCGCTTTTTCTGTGATTCAAATGTTACGTTACCGCAAATGTAACAAAAGTTATTGGCATCGTTAATGCATTTTCGCGACATTACTGCAAATGAAATTATAAAATGACTATACGTAAATATAAAATCTCAGTCTTGAACAAAGTCAAATCCCGAACTGACGAGCTAGCGAACACCTGCACTCTTTTTATCATAAAATACACAGGCTGTTAGGTAATACGCCAGGTGTTAATTTAACGGATTGCAAAGAGTTGTGCAATACTTTCTGTGTGGTATTACTGTAGGAAATGGACAAATGAAATATAGAGAACAAATTTTTGCAGTTTATCAGGTTGAGTAAAAAGTTTTCCGCCAAAAAATGTTTGATTGTAAAATGATAAACACATACGAAATCATCAAAGCTAATGAGGATAGTAATCTCCGTTTAAATCTGCAATCGTTTACCGACGTTTTGGCAACATTTCAATCCCTTCTGCGAAAATGTGTGGCGTGCGCAAGTCCAGAAAGAGATCGACCTCATTTATGACCTCCTCATTTGAATGGATGATCGTGCCACCAAGATGCAGCTGCAGATGTGAAAAGAGATAGAACTCTGAAGGGGCCATGTCGAGGCTGTATGGTGGATGTTGCATCAAATCCCACTCCAACTTGTAGAGCGTCTAGCCGGTTATCGTACTAACGTGTGGTCGGGCGTTATCTTGATGAAAGAGAACCACCTTCCCTCTGAACTCGTTTCTTCGTTTTTCGCGAATGGTATCGCAAACTTTGATTAGCATGTTGCAGTATATTGCACTGTTGCTAGTTTGTCCGCTTTTCAGGTACTCTTTGTACAGAATTCCGCGACAATCCCACTAGATGCAGATGAGCACCTTCTTGTTAGTTAAGGCACGTCTTGCAACCGAGCCAGCTGATTCTCCAGCTTCTAACCACCTTCCTTTATGGCTTGTATTGTTGTAGTACACCCATTTTTCATCACAGGTCACAATTCTGTCCAGAATGTTCTCTTTCCTTTGATCTCTGAGCAGAGCCAAACAAGAGTGTTTTCTCCTGCACTTGGTCTTCAGCAGTCAATTCGTAAGGCACCCAGCGGTTGAACTTAAACGTTAGGTTTATGCGTTTTAGAGCGTGAACTATTGTTTTTTGGCAAATGTTAAGTTCTAACGCAATAGTTTGTGTTGAAACATTTCTGTCTTGATCAATGATTTGCTTTAACTGCTCACAATCAACTTCACTAGGGCGGTCAGAACTTGGTTCATCTTCACTGCCGAAATTTCCAGCTTTAAACTACCGAAACCAAACTTTGATTGTATCATAAGAAACAGTATTGATTCCTAAACTTTCACACATCTTTCTGTGGCATTCAGTAGCACTGAGGTTTTTACGGAACTCATAGTAAATAATCGTTCTGATCTGCTGACTTGATAGCTCCATTTTAAACACTTTTTTGAAGCACAAGATAATAAATTTTAACAAACAAATTACATAGTCATATAGGCCCTGTGCTCTGCTTTCGAAAGCAAAAATTGGTTGACTGAAAAGTTAACAACCGCACGAATGACAGCTGTTTCCGCGGAGGTATCTCCCCTTGGCGGAAAACTTTTTACCTATGATATTTTTTTATTTATTTTATTTTTTGAAATTATTATATTTTATTACACGTTCTATTAATTCATATATGCACTGGAACATCTAAAAATGAAATATTACTTATTATAATGCGCAGTAAATCAGTTTATTCTTTAAAATGTTTTAACAAAAGTGGCACTTAAGCATTAGGTTCATTATATCTTAGCACCCCTTAATGTCAGAAACAAGAGCCAAAACACAGTTTTCATGGTGATATTCGTGTTCAGCATGTTGAATTCATTAAGAATTGGGTATTTTCAATTTTGATACACGAACTTTGTTAAAAATTGTTGCACAGTGTTATTAGACATTATCTATCGGAATTAACACTATTTTCCGGTACGAAGTAATATTCCCACGCTTGAATTTTCTTTACAACCCAGTATATATGACGTTAAATTCTGTTTATTAATACCAAGACCTCCTTATCATAGTATCAGACCTCTCAATCAGCAAGTTGCCTTTGACCGCTATACTTGTCCTGCTACTAGCGCCATCAATCGTCAGTAATAGTATTTATGACACGAAATCACACGAAATTTTTTCACAGCTCCATTTGTTCTATGCATTTGCTTATGAACTAGTAGTTTTCCTACCACTAAAATTTTATAGTAAATTTTATCTTATTAAATTGACAAGATCGTGTGATTACATGAGGAAAAAAATTCTATTAAATTTTAGTGGTAAGAAAAAAGCGTAAGAGTTGGCAGCTATGCGGTAGCAGACCAGCTAGATTTTTCTATAGATTTTTCTATTATATTTTTGGATACCAGTTTTTTAGTAGAGACAATTTTGTTTTGTTTGATCGGAGAATTCTGGGATTTAAAAGAACAACATTTTCTCTAAAATTATACTGGTGTTCAAAAAGCCCGAAACATGGCAACTGTACGGTGGTATCCACCAGGCGGCGATACTTTCCGGAGAAAGTCAATTAATAAGTTGGCAATTACCGCGGACATTTTCTCCCATAGACTTTCTCCGGATTGTCAAGTCTGATCTATGATAAGGGAGTCTTGATTAATACATTATGAACCAAAGCCATTAAATAATAAGCCCAGTCAGATAGTGTTAAATTTGATAGCGACACACTAGCGCCAAACCTCTGCTGCGGAAGGAGGACAAAACAGAAGTGGGTCGCAGAGAAACGATACGATTTATTTATATCGATATTTTATACGATTTTTATCGATGTTTTGTTTTTGCACTTCTTTTAAAAGCTTGCTAATTATTGGGATCTTTTACATTAAAGCTAAAACTATAATGAAAAAAAAAATGGTGGAAATTTACTGGATTAATATTTCTATATAAATATAGTGGTGGCGAAGATGTTGATTTATTTATTAAAAGTTAAATAAAAAGTGATGGAAATTTACATCACTATGCAATTAACCCTTTCCGGCACGGACAAATTATGTTCGTAAAATGTGAAATTACTGAGTGACACCGTAATTTACAAACGACTTTCTTAGAAAATATGAACTCATTTTAAGCTTTAATTTTAGAAGCAAAATTTTATTAAAATATTCTTGGTGCCGAATGCAGCACTCCCAACCGCTAGATGGCGCTATTTTCAACTTGCGAAAAGTTTCCCATTTATCTGACTGGGCTTATTATTTAATGGCTTTGTTATGAACCGATTTTATGACTTCTCCAATATCACGATACATTTTAATGACCCGAATTCATCTCTATTTATTTTTTATGTTTAATGTTCCTCGTTTTAACGATAACGTTCCTCAATCCAATGATAATTTTCCTCAATTTAGAGATACTTTTGATAAATTTCAAATACTCTAAGATATTTTTTAGCGGTGTTGTTTATCTATCCACTGATAAGGGATGGTGAGGAGTCTAATTTATCACTAGAACTACAATGAGCCCTCATTTTGACGGTTATTAAATGAATATATTCCGATTCGATCCAGAAATTTCTTTTAAAAATAAATTAAATATAAAACTCACAGAAATACGTTAAACGAATAAGTTAAGTAGTTTTAAATAAAATTTCTGGTTTGAAATAATTTTAATAAACTTGAGTAAAATTTCCGGTATAGAATTTGAAACGTTCGATTGGCATGATTTTTCTAGCAAGTCTTTTTTCTTTATAGATTATGTAAACTATGAATTCGAAGTTCACGTTTGTTACGCACAGAAAATTGAAGAATTTTAAATAAAAAACAAACAAATACCAAGTGATTTAGATTTCTATTCTGCCAGACAGTCGTAATGTACAGGGTGACTATAATTAAGGTGCACGAGTTTGAAGGGATCTACAAGATTGTAAGACTTGTAATTTATATTTTATAAATTAAATGAGGCAAAAAACGACATATAAAAAATGTGGTACAAATTTACGCACCCTTATGATTATTTAAATAATTAACCATGTGAATAATTTAAACTTCGTTTACCTAGGAATTTCTTATTTGAAGTTTAGAAACAGGGTTATTGAATAAACTATCTAAATTTATTCATTTCTAATGTGTTACACACGGTATCATTTTAACGTTTTATAAAAACGAATCCCGCCATATTTGCGAGAACGAATATTTATTATCTAAATGTGCTGTTTCCAATTTTGTTCTAACTTTTTTTAGATAAAATTTTTGCATTATTTAATTGCTATAATTTTGAGATTAGATAAGGCAAACATTTCTGTGAAAACATTCTGGTGTGCAATTGAAAACTGCACATTTGAGCAATAACAACTGTCAATCGGCATTCATTAACTAAGAGTTAAAAGTGATTTTATTTATCCCAAAAGCAAACTTTTAAAACATCATTTTAGTAAAAACATGAAATAATTTGAGCGCAATCTACATGAAAAGGCGACTATCTTTATTTATTCAAAACAAACAGAAATGATAATAAAACGCAATTTATGTTCTTAATTGCCACACTTTACGATTTTTGAGTACCAATAATTCCGAATAATAATTTAGTTTTATTGTATTGCAAATCTCTAACACCAAAAAGAGAATATACATAAAAACTGGAAGGTTTTATAGTTATAGTTGCAGTTCTTAATAAAAAAATAAAATGTTAGTTTTTTTTTTAATGACCAAACGGCTTTAATGGATCATTATTGTCATTATTGTTTTCCTTCTATCTCTTTTATTAAAAAAATGCAAGAATTTGGATGCTCCGCAGCTTTTAAGGATGCTTTCAAAAAATATTTATTCCACCAAACAATTTTAAATAAACCTCGGATCATCATAATTAATTTAAAATAAATTTCTCTTTTTTGAACAACGTTGATTTATTTTGGAAAACGTTAAAGCATTTCCAAGCGCTTTCATATTGCAAAAAATATCCGTGATGAGTCAATGGCTTTACAAATGGGAGGAATGTAAAATCTCTAAGCGATATTACTTCATTTTTCTTAATTACAAAATAGAGAGATATTTATTATTTATTTTTGTAGTTTCATTTTTGTGTGAATATTTATTTTGAATAGAAGAAAAATTAAATTATTTCTACGATGTTTTGTGGAGGGGGGGGGGGAGGGGAACTAAATATGCATGTCTGAAGCACATATTATTTTCATATCATTATTTTATTTACATAAAATCTTTTCCCTGTTTAATGGCATAAATGGAACAGTGTAATTAGCAGCATGGCATATCTAATGGCCTACTAACTGAACTTCCAAGTTAAAGGTAATTGACTTTGCGAGGCCAAATTTAGACGTGAAAATTTTTAAAAGTTAAAAATTAAATAAAAATAGTAACAATATAATAATGAAATAGAAGTATAACAAAAATAGTAAAAAAGTAAATAAAAAAAAATCCATTAGATCCAAAAAATGACAGACAAAACCTACCGAGGGTCGAACCCATCTGAAAAATGAATAAAAAAGACCCTCTTCAGAGACCATACATTTAGTTTAAGTAATAACATTAAAAAGCCAATAGGCAGAGTAAAGATTTTTTTCTTGTTACTTTCTGACTGTAAATAAAATATAGTATTCCTTTTTAATAATAGTGGTAAGAAAAGAATGTAGCAGCCATCCATTTAGTGCCCCAAATGAATCCAGTCACAAGCCTCCACTGCAGGGGGGCCATAATTAAAGTGCACGTGTTTGAAGGGGTCTGCAAGATAAACTATTTAGAATATTTTTTAAAATCTTTGGTATTTATACTATTTAGAGTATGCAGAAACGCGTTACACAAGAAATTGATTATTTCAAAATTTTACCACGGGATGGCGATTACGTGTTATGGATGTTTTATTAGCAAAAATTAATATGAATATCTCATTTTTATTCAATATCTTTCGATATTCTTTCATAACAGCGCTAAAATTACTACATCGTGATAAAAAAAAAAAAAAAAACTCTTTATTAACAGAGCGTGGCTTTTTTGTCTAACTAGGAAACTGGAAAATGTGTTAGTCGCCGATTTTGACGTAAGAAGTATCGTTGGAAAGATCTCGTCGTGGGGAATAAAAAACTCAATGGAACTACCAGATGGGATATGAGCCATTTTCGAGATATCCGTTAATTTATGTCATACAGTTTGCTTATTTTTGCTGGTATTTATCAGAAAAGAATGAAAGAGAAGCAAGTCACAAGTCGTGGGTCGTATAGAATAATTGGTAAAATGTCTAATGTCAGGAACTAACTCCTGGCCAGGACGTATAGGACCAAATGAGTTCAAAGACAACGAGCAAACAATCCTGCATTTCAGTCAGTGGTCAGGACAAAGAGACATAGAGCTCATGAAAGAGAAATTGGGATTTTCAAACATAAGTAACATAATTAAAATATAAAGAAGCCATTTAACATCAAAAATTAAAATTTTAAGTTAAATAAAAAATTTTAACATAAATACATTGTAATAAATAAAGAAAGAAACTGTGTGAGAAATTGTCGGATATCACGAAAACGGCTCAATTTTCGACGTGTAGTTCTGTTGGGTTTTTTAGTCCCCGTGACAAGATCTTTCGTACCATACCACTCTTGTTAAAATCGGGGACTAACACTTTTTGCAGGTCCTTAGTAAAATTTTAGGGTTCATAAGGTTCTTTATTGCTAAAACCTAAAACTAGGTTCATGTGAAATTATTAAAAAAATATTTAAAAGTTACTGGTAAGAAATTCTCTATTTTTCTTTTCTTTTTTCCTTTTAATGATATACAACATTTATTTTAATTATGTAATACTATTGGAAAATTCTAAAATTAGTGTATTTTTATTGCAGGGATTATTTTAGCAGGGTCTAAAGTTTAAACAGTATAAATACGAAATATGATTTGAAATATTCCAAATAGTTTGGCATATAGAGCAATTCAAACACGTGCACTTTATGGCAACCCTGTATCAAAAGTCGCAAAATTTTATTTAACTAAAGCAAATGCTGGATTATATGCAAAGAAAAATACTTACTGGGGTTTGATATCAATGCCCAATTTTACAATGCCTTGGAACAACTCCATGTCATCGGCTACATTAACTCGGGAGCAGTCGGGCCGGGTAAAAACAATTGTATTATCAATAAATTTAGATAAAATTCCAGTTTACTCTAGATATGGAAAACGCAAACATATTCAACGTTGAAAAGCTGCGAGTCAAAATAGTTTGAGGATGTTTGGGACGTTTTCAAAAAGATCTAGTTATAAGAGCATGAGTTAACCCTTTCAGGCATACAGTACTTCTGTTGTTAAAATGTTGAAATTATTGATTGACACCAGGATTTAAGAAGAAATTTATTTGCAAATAAGAAAAGCCCTTTTTCACATACATCATAAAAAGCAAAAAATTGTTTCAAAATTCTGGTGCTGATTTGGTATTTGGTGATAAGATTTAAGTGGGACAGAATTTAACCCACCATGCCGGAAAGGGTTAATTAGATTGTAAAATCTTCATTAGTTCTCAAAGAAATCATTGTATGGATCTAAACGTGCCTGTTGCGATTTTTTAAATAGTTACGGACAGGGCTTGACAAATGCGGTCGCCAGGTCGCCACTGGCGACCAACTTTTTCTATCTGGCCGCTAAGTTTTAAAATCTGACTTTGCTATTTATTTATTTTCTTTTTTTTACAAAAATTGAAGTAAAAAAGGAGCACAAACGAAATTTTGTCTCTCCGACATCCCTACTCGTGCGGGCAGCAAGCGCGGTAATCTCCCTGTCTCTCGTACTTTTAATGGAAAAGCAAATTAAAAGGCATTTTCGATTTTATGTATACAAAGCGCCTTTCTTTTCCGTTCTAGTCGGCTTAGTATGTCATGTGATGATAATATGGGGAGAAGGGGGAAGTTTCAATAAGAAATATTGTCAATCCAATCTGTTACATCTAACAATTGGATGCAATGATTAAAAATTTCTAACGCTTTTTTGTAACTCTCAAATCAGATTGTTGTGTTCAGAATTTAAATTGATTAATCTATCACATTCATTTTAAAGAATAATAACATATAAGTGATTATAAGTAATTCATTCGAAGTAAATCCATAAAACTTAATTAAAATTTCAAGAATAATTCATTTTAATAAAAATAATATGCATCTTCTAAATATTTCTTCCCCGCTTAAAAAGTTTGGCGCCTAGCACCATTTTGCATGTCCAGCGTCACTCTGTCTTGGAGGTGTCTGGTACTGGGTTGTAACTCATGGATGATTTATAATTATATTGTTTGAATTATTATCTGCAGTAAATGGAAATAAAAAATCATTTATTACACTTCAGAAGAGTAAGCTATTTTTTTATTTATTTATTCTTACTTTCCTATCGTAGATCGTTGGAAAAATGTTCTTTTTTTTTTTTCTAAATAAACTTTAGCCGGTTGCTCATTCGTTATGTCTAGTAATCCCAGCGCGGGAAAATGTTTTTCTTTTCGTTTTTCTTTTTTTTTTTTCGTTTTAGCAATGTATATTACTGCGAACGTCACAATGTTTAATTAAATTTCTTGTAAAAGGTCTCATTATAGATGCCGCAAAGTTACAAAATATTAAGAAATAAACTAGAAATTATATTCAAACATAAAAAAAAAGTTTAACTTTTATTTTTAATTTGGTAAAACAAAAAGAGTTCATTAAATGCACATTTCGAAATAATAAAATCAAAATTATTTGACTGAATTCGACAGGTTAAATAGGCAAAAAATCGTTTTCCGGTTTCACTATTTTATCGATGCTCTCTCATTAGATATAGATTTTGTCGCACACAACTATTCGGAATTTTGAAGCATTCGGCAATCAGCATTTCCCGAACATGGTCAATTATTCAGATTTTACAAAATAACCTTTTTTTTCCCCCTTAGATATATAAATTTGGATACGTTTCCTTTAAAACTTAGTTTTATTGTCTTTTTTAATTAAGTACTATTCTGAGCTATGTAACTAATAATTCTAAATTATTGTTTGTTATTATATTTTCTCACTTAATTCGCAAAAAAACATTTGTGCTTTTTGAAATCAATAGCGCGAGGGGGGGTGATTTTTTTTTCTGCTGGCGACTAGAATTTATACTTGGCTACCAGATTTTTTCAAATTTGTAAAGCCCTGGTTACGGAGCAAGAACGTGCTAACAGGTGAATTGGAAACTAGTGGATTAATTTCATTTGTGTTTTATATGTTGTACTATACCCTTAAAACATTCGTAATTATTCTATATCATACCGTTAATTAAATAATTTTTTATGCGTTCCTGAAACAAAAACCCTTAAATTTCTTGAGAATTCACGAAATGCAATTTATAGCTCAAATTTAAACTTTTTTTGCATTGTCTAAATTTTATGTCCATCATAATTAAATAAATAAAAAAAGGCGTGTATTTTCCACGGGCACCTTAACTGCGAAACAATAATCAATTCCTAATATATATCTATCTATAATAATAAGGAAAGAAGTTTGTATTTTTACAGTGATCTGAATACACCGCTACATGCAAAACTACAAAATTTAGGAGGAAGATATCTATTAATAAAAGAAATAGTGTTTTAATATTTAGCTCAATATGGTTAATTTTGTCCTCTGTTATTTTTGAAATTTCAGCATTTTTCGCTATTTGCTGCGCATTTTTCACAGTAGTAAAAGGAATCCGGCTTCAATCTTTTATCCAAATAATCTAAATTTTGTAAACTTTCCAAGAAATTTTATTCGGATTTCAGTTAATAAATAAATATATATATATATTTGAATCAAAATAAGCAGATAGTACCATATACTTATTTGATTCAACAAGATAATTACAATATGGACCAGTAGAAAGGATTTCTTTTTATATTTTTCTTTTTAAAATATATTATGAATTTCAATTTTTAAATTAATGAAAATTAACATAAATTGTCTGATTATTTATTTAACAGTAATTAATGACCATTCATTATACAGAATTTCTTCAATATACTAATATTCTTAAATAAATTAAAAAAGAATATCGCACATGAATTTTGATTAATGCATTTTTTTAAAAAGTAATATTTACAGTCGACTAATTAACATTATATAAAAGAATTCTATAGATGAAATGTGATTATGTTTTTATTTCTAAAGAATAAGTCATTATCTCATTATAAAAAAAATATTTTTATCAGGCGCAAAACGAATAATTCTTTAAAAATAATAATAAATACACATTTATGAATAAAATAAACTTTGTGTAACTTATTAATTATTCATAAGTGGTATGATGTAGAATTTTTTTTTTGTTGGGTGAATTATGCATAGCTGCGACGTCACGGGAAAAATAGATATTGTAGGAAGAACACTGGTAAGCTGGAACAAAAGTAGATGCGCCTAAGAATACACATTTCATTATTAAAACACCCAAAGCACTTTTTAATAAGCAGATGATTCTTTGATAAAGTTCGTAATTACAAGCAATTATCACTGAAGAGAAGGTTACGAGGTTACATGTTCAGAGAACGAACAGAGAAAATGATGCAAAAATAATTCAAACATATTTTAAAATATTTTATTTTGGCGTGCGGTTTTCTATATTTTACGGACTGTTACGACTTACCTTGACCTTGGCTGACGCGCGCCTCCACTGCATATTCTGTGAAATTTGTGTTTTACAGTTTGGCAACATCTTTAATCTTGCATCAGTTATGTTTATGTTGCTCTACCAAAAGGGTACGTTACGTTTTGTTTCATATAGTGAAGTAAATTAATTAAAAAGTATAGATCCACTTTTTAGGATTATTTAGGAGTAATAAATACGCACGTTTACTGCCAATCATCCACTGCAATATAATGCATATTGCATATAATGCATATAATGCACTGTGAATTTGGCGAGAGCCATGCAAAGAACAAAGTATTTTGGTGAATTAAAGTGAGTTATCTGAAAAGTGGCAGACCCAGCATTAAAATCGTGGGAAGCTTGGTTTGTATGAAATTGTGATTGAAAATGGTGCAGTTATGAGCCTAGGAATTCAATATGATTTTGCCTGAACAAATGAATTGCATTGCATTTTTATTGAAAGTACGTTAGAATAAAGACAATAATACGTGATAAATTTAGATATGGTTGCATATAAGAGACGAAGGCGGCCTCGAATTAAGTATAAAAAAGAGAGCAGTTACTGTATCTTTCTTTCTTTTTTTTTTCTGCGAACTTACTGCTTACGTGCAGAAAAGGAAGAGAAATTCGCAGTTTACGGATTTGATTACATTTCTCTTTTATTTTTGTAGGCTGAGAAATGAAACTGACATGTTAATACAAATGCGTAATATAAATTCAGTTTAACCGCACTGAATAAAACGGACTATAAAAATCTAATAGACAAAAATGGAGGTTAGAATAAAGTTAATTTTTAACGGTTGATAAAATGGGAAAAGTTAAATAAATTAAATAAATTTTCAAAAGTAGAGGGGGAAATAAATTTTAATTAAAAACAGAATATGTAATGAGGAATGTCCGTATTACAAGTATTACTTGTAAAAAGTATACCAAATAGGAATTATGGTATTATAGATTTTGGTCTTATGGAGCTTTTGTTGTCGTACTGTTTTTTTTTTATACTAACTGGGCAAATATCGACTTCACAGTGTCTTATTTTCCCGGTCACGTGCCGGCATTGTGGATAGGATGAGTTGCATTTGGTTCACGGGTATTTCCCATTTTCGTCGAGTTTGGGAAACGGTATTTGGAAAGGTTCAAGAATTCTTTTAATTACTAGAATGATATATATATATATATAATACCAAAACCACATATTATACATTCAATCCCGAAACACCTGAACAACAGAGAAAAATTAACAAATAACCATGAAAAATTCATGCTAAAAAAACTATAAACAAAAAGAACTCAACCGATGGAGACAGGCTACAAGGCTAAAGACTTGCATGCTGGGTTATACCGGTAATTACTCATGAAACTACCCCCATGCCTGTCGCAACGAAACTGACCATAGAAAGCATTAAACAAAGTTGAAAAGAACAACACAGCCAAATCTATAAAACCTACAATTATTTGGCGATCTTTTTAATGGCCAAAAGAAGAGTATCACGGTATTCTTTATCTTTAACGAAATTATTTATTAAACTATTCAACAAACCAATAGGATAACTCTGAACCATTGCATTATGATTTAGATTTATAATGTCGCTTATTTTACTATTATGATTAGAATTTAATTTTACTATCCTTATTAAACTATTGATAAATATATTTCGGAAAATATAAATAGTACATTGGAATTAAAATTTAACATCTTTATTGTTTCAAAGTTGTAATCATTTCTCTTATCGTAAATGCAAGTACTGAAGTCACCCCTCTCGATGTCGATATTAAGGTCTAAATAATTTACATGTTTTATGTCAAACCTTGAGGGTAATAATCTAAATTAAATTTGTTGTTGGAATCGTTCATCCTTACCAACAAAACATCATCAATACATCTAAAACTGAAAAAATCCTTATTTAATGTATCATTAACCTCATATAAAAATAAATATATATCTGCAAGTACCGAGTTGCAACTGCCCCCCATAGGTATATCCCTTATCTGCTGAAACACATGTTTACCATCGAATAAATAATTTTCATTAACTACAAAATTAAATAAATTTGTTAAATGATCCAAATCTTTACCCAAAGTTTTGTACCGCTTAAAAAAATCAAAAATTTTATTTTTAAGATCAATTAATTCTATTGTATAAATCTTCAAAATCATAAACATATAAACCTTTTATATTACTCAATCTTTCAATCTATTAAGTAACTCAAAACTATGTTTTATTATACAAGTGTTATTTTGTTTTAAAGCCAATTCAAATAAACTCTGCAAAATATTAAAAATTTTTTTATTAGCAACTTCTAAGTAAGTGCCGAAACCACATGTAATTGTACGAAAGGAATACGAAAAATTATATGATATATATATATCATCCAGAACCATGTAACTCCAGAACAGAAATAAGAATACGGCTAATACAGTTTTAAAGTTAAATATTGTAATTTTTTGCTTCATAGAATTTCCAACATCAGCACTAAAATGCCCACATGATTTTTTCTGCATGCCCTTTTTTTATTCTTCACAAACAATTCAGCGTTCTACAATTTCGGGAATCATTACTTAATTTAAATGAACATTTTTTTTTTATTATTTATTAATGTTTTCATAGTAAAACGCCTAAAATACAAGTTTTTGAAGAAAATAAAATTTGTAAGTGTTTTGCTGTGAAAAATATTAATAAACACTAATGAAAAGTTAGGTATAAAGGTACACTTTGTGTGGTTATCAATACGAAAAAGCTAAAAACAACGTTGAAGCACACAAATTAAAAAACTTTAAAACACATACGGCCGTTTCAAAGATGCATAGATCCCCTTCATCAGTGTAAGGTGTGGGAAAAAAAATGTTAAAAGGGTTCAAAAGACCCACGCTCGGCTATAGCCCCGAGTACTGGCTGTAATCTGACCAAAATGGCAAAGCAAGTCAAAGCAAGTCACTTGCTTTGCCATTTTGGTCAGATTACAGCCAGTACTCGGGGCTATAGCTGAGCGTGGGTCTTTTGAACCCTTTTAACATTTTCCCCCCACACCTTACACTGATGAAGGGTATCTATGCATCTTTGAAACGGTCATATGTGTTTTAAAGTTTTTTAATTTGTGTGCTTCAACGTTGTTTTTAGCTTTTTCGTACTAATGAAAAGTGCTGAATGTCTTTCTTTTTGAGTAAAATACAAATAAAAATTCTGCGTTTTTCTCTTATCCGTTGTGGAATACAGGTTGCGTACAATTCTACCACAATAATTTAAAATAAATTTTCGTTTTTTTTTAAATTCCAGAATATATTACAAAGTCTGAAATTAAAAGAATTATTATAAAGACTTCGATTTAAATACAAAACAGAAATTTTTAATTTGAAATATTGATACGCTCCATAGAAATTCCAAGTGGTGCATTAAACGTAAAGCATGAAATATGTTCGATTATTAGTTCGAGTACATATAAGTTCGATTTTTTACAGGAAGCAGATTTGCTGAAATCTTGTAATACAAATGATTTGTTTCATGATTTAGTACTGATAATTTTTTATATAACAATAATCTTATTAAAAAATATCAGAAAAGCAGACATGAGTACTGAAATTTTAAAAATGCATTTTTGAATGTGATTCCGCACTGTAAACACTATGAATGCATATAAAACAAGTTCGGAATGCTTAAATTCATCTTTGCCAAATTAAAATAAAAACTGCACACAAAAACATGTGATTCCATTACCTAAAAGATGATTAAAACTTTAATCCGATTTAAAATTTTAAAAACATTAAAACATTTATATAACAGTATGTCTCTGTACTCCCGCAGGCTCGCAGTACAGAGACATACTGTTATGTAAATGTGATCTAGACGTTTGTGTTTTAACACCTGTTTTTTATAAATCCCGATGAAGGCTGGGTTCACAGCCAAAAGTGCTCGATTTTAATGTTTTAATTTTTTTTTTAATTTAAAATATAATTAAAGTTTTAATTATCTTTTAAGTAATGGAATCACGTGTTTTTGTGTGCACTTTTTATTTTACCATGAATGCAGTACAGTCGCCTACTTTCATCTTTTTGTCCGACCTGCCACAACTTTGGTTGGAATAGAAATTCCGTACGTTTCTAAACGCAATATGCGCAATTTTCCTTTCAATTTGTTATTGAAGTATGCTGCCAAATGTGATATAATATAACGAATATAATCACTGTTTGATTGATAAGAGGTGTTTTGGGATATATGACTAAAGCCTCTATTCTCAATGAAAGATTTCTAAAATTGAAATAATAATTGAAACCAGTAAATTTTAGAAATGTTTTCTATTTATCTTTTCACTGAAGGTGAGACTTTTATTATGTTATGTAAGATATTACAATTAACATTTCAAGAAAGTACTGCAGTTTTAAGCGGTTGAAAAAAAAATAGATTCCTTACGTTTATGTATGTAATTCGTTTTTGAAGTGTGCTACCAAATGTGTTATTCACGTATATGGTCACTGTTCAATTATTTTTTGGAGCATGCTACTAAAGCATCCTTTCTCAATGAGGCCTTCCAAAACTACAGATACTCCCATACTACAGAAATTTTAATTGTTTCAATTAATTTTAGCTTCTAAATAAGAATATATGCGATTTTATTGTTTTGTCGTTTTAAAATGCTTGTTATAATACCGTGCACTGCAGTGTTCATTGGGCACTGAAGCAATATTTGACAATTTTCACACACAAGACTTCTAAAAAATGAATTGTAATCAATTCTCAGATTTCACAAGAGATGATCAGGCTATGATTACCTTCTGGGCAAACTTTCACCAGTAAATAGAAATAGAAATTTTTGCTTTATTTTATAACAGAAAATCTGCATAAAAAAGTTTAACACTAGAACGGTCAGCAGGGGTCACTTTGATCAGTACCCAATAACACCTTTAACCCTTTCCGGCACAGACAAATTCTGTTCGTAAAATGTGAAATTTCTGACTGACACCGGAATTTACAAACGACTTTTATAGAAAATAAGAACTCCTTATTTTAAGCTTTTATTATAGAAGCAAAATTTTATTAAAATATTCTTGGTGCCGAATGCAAGTTTGGAATTAAAATTAGGTGTGCTCGGAGTGGGACCATTGTGCCGGAAAGGGTTAATACCTTTAATAGTCGATTTGAACCAGAAATTTCACCAAAATATAAGTTAAATACATACACACAAAAATAAATAAAATATATAAGTAAATTGTTTTACATAGAAATTTTGGTGTGAAATACATTTATAAAACTTGAGTAACATTTCCTGCGGTTCTAGTGTTAAATGAGTGTTTATTTTTAATTATTTATTTGATTACCAATATCGGAAATTATTTCTAAATCCAAATGAGAACTTTTTTTTAATCTTTATTCATATTTTCACAGAAAAAATTTCAAATGTAAGTTTTTGATGAATGAAAAATTGATTTTGTGTTTTTCTCTTTTTTTATTTAGGAATATCAGGGTGCGTACTTCTTTATTAATATTTTAGCGTAATTTTTCGCCTAATGTAGTCTTTGAAAAATATTACGATGTAATTTCAAAGTAATTCAAAGAAGCTATTATAAAGTATCCAAGTTAAATATTAGAAAGATAATATCTAATCAGAAAAAGTGGTGTAAGACTCCCTGGAACTTCCAAGGAGTGCGCATACGTTAAATATGAATTTTTATTTTACAGCAATAGGATTTGTTGAAACCTTCTAATATAAATGGTTTGTTAAATGAAATAGTACGAAGAAGGATATATTCAGAAGCTTTTCTTTATATAACCATAAAAAAGAATAGCTATTGAAATAAAAAAAATAAGTTTTCCATCGTAATTCAGTACTGCTGCACCGCCTCTTGTTTACTAGACATGAGCGCTGACACAAAAATGGTGGCGCTCGTAGGCGTTTATTTTTAAGAGTGTGTACTGTTGACATAATTTACACACCAGTATTTTCTAAAACTTTTCTTTGACTTATTGAATCTCCGAAATATAAAGAGGAGAAATCTTTTAGAAATTACTGGTATTCAATTTCAATGGCCCGTTCAAACGCTGAAAAAAATTCGCCTATGATGGCCGCCATATTTTTGTTAGCGCTATGGCCTAGTATTCAGGGAGTGGTGACTGCAGAAACTATCCATTGCAGTCGTCTGCAGAGTATCAAGTCGGAGTTCTCAGCATTGGTTTGTATATAAATTCTGTACATTTATAAACGTAATACGCGTACTTTCGTTACAGCGCCTAGAATACATAGTGTGGAAAACGACTACAAAATTGTACTAAAAATTGAATCCGATAAATGTAGAACGATGCTGAAAAGATAACGGGTCGATCGCAGCGACAGCTTCTAGCAGTGGGGTAGACAGGCTGGAGGTCCGGATAGTTTGGATAATACTAATTTTATAAAAATATTTTTGCCTTATCTAATCTGAGAATTTTGTGCGACATTGAAGGCGAAGAAAACTTTATAAAATTACTGGTTTCCAGAGTATTTGGACACCCCCCCCCCTCTCTGGCTACACCACTGTCTGCTAGCTCTTTTCAACTGAAACATTGTATAAGAATCAAACTAAGAAAACTTTTCAGCTGGTGGTAAATATTTTAAATAATTAAATTATACCCTATTTACTTTGACTTGGATAGTGATTTTCATAAGCTTTGAAAATATGAATGATATTGATCATGGCCAAAAAACGTGATTCGCATTCTTTTGTACCTGTATACATGCTCGATACAAGACAGCAAACTAGAAATTGTCCTTATTTAGAATGCCAAAGGATGTATCACTGCTAGAAGAGTGGAAAAGATTAATTCCCTGATATGATAAAAATCTAACTTCAAAATCAGTTACATCTGAAACACACTTACAAGAAGATTTTATTAACAGAAATTATGTTCATGTTGTCAGTAGTGAAACGTTACCTTTTGCTAGAGGTAAAACTATTTTTAAAGCAGATGTCGCTGCGATCGCCCTAATATTGTACCGTATCGTTGTACGTTTATCGGCTACAAATTTGTAGCACTTTTTAAAGCATTACCAGTTTGTTTTTATTAATTCCGAAATTTCGCATTCATACCAGAAATTCCCTATAATGTTCTTTTCCTTTCTAATGGTAGATATTTCGTGGCTTCTCAAAATAAAAATTCTTGTTTCAGAATTTCCGGTTTGAATTCGAAAATTTTGAATTAAAAAACGGTAAAAAGTTTTACACACTATGTATTCTAGGCGCTGCTGTGCTTTCCTTTTCCATTTCTCTTTGAAGTATGCTACCAAATGTGATACAATATAACGAATATAATCACTCTTTAATTAAAAGGCGGTCATTTGGGGTATAGGACCAAAGCCTTGATTCTGAATGAGGCCTTCTAAAATTAAATCAAATAATATTTCATACCGGTAATTTTTAAAAATGCTTTTCTGTAAGCTTTCCACTCGTCTAGACCATGTAATTAAACTTTGTAATTTCTACATATCGAGAAGTTGCCGCTTTTGATAGCAGTTGGAATATAAAATTTTTGCGTACGTTTGTGTATCTAATTAGTCTTTGAAGTGTGCTGTTAAATATTTTATACTCGTTTATAATGATGATTTGATTATATGTCAGGGCTGGTGAATATTTTATACTCGTTTATAATGATGATTTGATTATATGTCAGGGCTGGTGAATATTTTTATATTCAATCGTACCGCAATTTATAAAATAATATCTTTGTGGTAGCTATGTGTCGAATACATCCTAGAATCACTCTATGGTAGAGATTATATTTCAAAAAGTGGTACGTTCAGTATAAAAGAATAGGGTTTACGTTGTCCCAATCCCGTAATCAAAAGGTTAATTTCAGGGCGTGGGACCAGAGCCTTCATTATCAATGAGGCATATCACCTAATGCAATTTATTGTTTTTTCTTATGTTTCTAAATTTGTTTTTATATTTAACATAAAAAAATTGAATAATAAAAAAGTAAAAATAAACGATGGAATTGCTCACGAGCCTCTTAAATTCAAAACTTAATTGATTCCTAATATAAAAAATAATATTCTTAATTCAGAATAAGCAGATTTTGCAACATTGTTTAAATATTTGATTCAACAAAACAATTCCAATATAGAAGAATAGAAGTGAAAAGTTTTTTTTTTTCATATATCTTTTTTTAATACTGTAACATGAATTTCGATTCTTTCATTAATGAGAATTTACATAAATAATTTAAATTTATTTATTTATTTATTTAACACTAAACACTAATTACTGATCATTAATTATTCAGAATTTTCTCAATATATTAATATTTTTAAATAAATGGTAAAAGAATATCACGCATGAATTTTGATTAATGCCTATTTCAAAATTTTTATTCTGACTAATTAACATTAAATAAAAGGATGTTTACGATGAAATGTTATAGACGAAATTTTACTTTTTTCCTAAAGAATAAAACATTATTTAACTATATATTTTTTTTATCATGCGCTAAACGAAGATTTTTTAAAATAATAATTAATAAATATGCATTCATGAATAAAATTAACTTTATATACCTTAATAATTTTTCATAGCTAGTAATTGTAACAAGTATACCAAATAAGAGTTTTGGTATTATGGATTTGGTATATACAGTTTTTTGTTGTTGTTGTTGCAGTGGTTTTTAAAACTCACTAAGTACATATCGACTTCAATGTGCTGTCACAGTAATTTATTTTTCAGATCACTTGACGGTATTGTGCATAGAACGAGTGGGATTTAGGTCACAAGGATTTCCATTTTCACTGAGTTTGGGCCACAATGCTATTTAGAAAGTTTCAGCAAATTTTTAAACTACTACAATGATGTAGGTATATATATAGGGTTCGAAAAAACTACTTTTATATTGTAAATACAAATACATCTACAACTACTTGTTTTAAAATGTAGCGACTACAAACTACTTTTCAAAAGTAGTGACGACTTCGCTACTTTCAGATTTTTCCAAATGAATCAATTTACACTCGAAATAGATTAAATAATAATGTAAACCCTAAATTATATCGTGTCTGTTGGGATGCAATTAAATAAGTGTGATATAACCGAGGGCATTAAAAATTAAGAAAGATAATATGTAAAATGTAATATAGAAAATGTTCTGTGGTTTTCTCCAAAATGTTAGCTTATACACACACATATTACAGAATTCTTATTTAAGAGAGATACATAATACAATTACTATTTCAATACAGCTACTTGAAAAAATCTGGAATGACCTCACTTGACATTTCTAACACTTTCAATAATATTGTGCCTTCAAATAAATAATGATATCACTATAAATAAATCTTAGATCCTAATTTTACAAAAGTGAGCTCGGTGACCGGAAAACGTGAGCAAATTTAAATATACACGCACATATCCACACATATATATCAAATCATTGTAAAAATAGCCCAGAGCACATGAAAATGTAAAAATATACCAATAATTCCATAATCAGGATTTCATCATTATCTTTGCGTACATTATGTGTATACTTAATTTACGGAAGGCACGAAAACAGAGCTATATATCTGAACAATCGATACAAGGTATATACCATATTTAAGCGCAACCAGTCCACTGCATAAATTTTATTTACTATTCTTACAGTAATATTGCATTATGGTATAAAATTACCGTTGACATGTATTTAACAATATATATTTTATTTAACTCACCAGTACACTCTTAATATGTTAATTGTATTGAGTTCAGTTGAAAGTTAATTATATTCAGTTGTTTAATTTTATTGACTAGTAAATTATAGAAAACAATCTAAATAAAAGAAAATAATAAATAAATCTGCAAATAAAGCAATTCCAAATAATAAGAAATCTTCCATTAACCTTTCTTTGCATGAGTTTTTCTTTTACAATTGAATTTTTTTATACATGTATTAAATATTGGACACCAGAAATTTTAAGATAGATTTTTAACTTTGTTCAGCAACATAGTTCACAGGAAATTTACTGTATTAACATTTTTATATAAATATAGTGGTGGAGAAGAAGTTGATTTATTTATTAAAAGTTAAATAAACAGTGATGGAAATTTACATCACTATGCAATTAAGGGTTAAAACATCAAAACATAATAACAGGCTTCGAAGCTCATTAGAGTAGGCTTCGTTAGAGTAACCAGATTTGGTGGACATAAAAATTCTAAACATTTCTAACGTAATATGCGTATTTTACCATTCAGTTTGTCTTTGAATTATGGTAACAAATGTGATATAATATAACGAATATAATTCCTCTTTGATTAATAGGAGGTATTTCGGAGTATAGTGGTATAGGTAATGAAGCCTTCTAAAATTAAAAGAAATAATATTTCATACAAGTAATTTTTAAAAACGTTTTCAACTAATGTTTCCACGTGTGGAAAAAGGATCATTCTGTCATGGATAAAAGGACCATAAACTTTTCAAGAAATAACTGCTTTCATTGGCAGTTGGAATGTAAAATATGGCGTTATGTTTATGCACCTTATTTGTTTTTGAAGTATTCTAGTGGATGGTTTATCAACTATAATGATTTGAATAATTTCGGTGCATTGAACCAAAACCTCCAATCTCACTGAATCTTCAAAAATTATAAAAATAACAAATATACCAGTAAGTCTTTAAGGGGTCTTGTACCTTTTAAGTGCGACGAAAATCGAGAAAAACAATAAAAGTTTGAATTAGTGTATTTTCAAAACCTTTATATGTATAAACATAAAGTTTTGATTATTAATTAAATAGATTGTGATTTTTAATATAATACTATTAGAAACTGACTAATATTTTACTGAATTTTTCATTGTTCAAATTAAAATTGCTCTTTTTTTTTTGTACTCGGTAAGTGAATGCGCGCATTTCTTGAGAATGTATGCATGAATTGTTATGAAATTTGATTTAGATAATAAGCGCATATGCGTGTTTAAAATGATCTACTTTTAAATATTTACAATGATAAGATTTTTAATTATGACTATTTTTATTCATTAAAAAATGCAAAATTTTAAGCTTTTTTACTAAAATATTTTTGTTACATGGTTAACCCATTAAGCGCCATTGGTCCCATTCTGGGAAAATTGCTTTAGGATTTTTTTCTAAAGTGCGTATTTTATAAATTGTTAAAAGGTTCATTTTATTTGCATTTTGAATATATTAGATGACATATGAAATTTTTTTTAAAAGTTTCATTAGAATTTTCTATTTTTTAAAACGTGTTAAAAAAGGCGAAAAATAGCTTTTTGGCAGTATTCGAAAGAAATATTTAAAAAAAAAAACTTTGTAATAAAAATTATATCTTTTAGTTAAAATATGTTTATAACAGTGTATTATATTAAACAACTTCAATCCGGAATTAATATGTATAATAGATCAAGCACAATTACCGAAAGCATAAGTTGTTCCCAAAATGGGAGCAATGACGCCTAATGGGGGTAACGTTTTTGAAAACTTGTACATGTGCCTCCGTGCATTTGTGGTATTTATTTTTCAATTTATTAGCTATAGAAGGCATAATATCTTTCTGAAACTAATATTTTTTAATATATTTCATATAAATTAGTCTAACTTTTAAATTTATAATAAAAAACAAAAATAAATTACCAGTCCTATAAGCATTTTCATTATCCCTCTCTTTATTTTTCTTATTACATCATTTTTTCTGACTATTTTACATGGAAGAGGATTGAACAATTTTTGAGATTTGGATAATTTTTCGGATGTTCGGGAAATCGTTTCTTTGCCACCTGATTGCAGTATTGTAACATATGAGGAATATATCTTCCTCATATGTGTGTCGCATAAATTATTTTCTATTACATATATAATAGAAAATAATTTATTCGACGATTTATCCCATGTTATATTTGGTGGAGTAGAACTTTCTGTAAATTCTAAATCAACAGACAATCAAGAAATATTTGATTTAGTGTCGATCTGATTTAGTTCAGATGAATCTTCAAATTGGAATATGGAAAAAACTAAACAAAATGCAAAATGCAAAAAAAAAAAAAAAAAAAAAAAAAAAAGTTAAAAAACCAATTTCAGAAAACGAAAAAATGTAATATAATGCTGCATAAAAAATGTTCAATCATTTTCATGCAAAATATTAGGAAAAAAATGATGTAATGAAGAAAAATAAAGAGGTGGATAATGAAAATGCTTATGGAATTGGTAATTTTATTTTTTATTTTCATTATAAATGTAGATGTTGGACTAATTTATATGAATTCTTCGTAAAATATCAGTTTTAGAATGATATTATCCCTTTTATAGCTAAAGAACTGAGAACTAACAAACATAAATGCACGGAGGCATAAGTAAAATTTGTGAAAAAATTTACCCCCATTAGGTGCCATTGCTCCCATTTTGGGAACATGCTACTTTTTTCTAAATATTCGAAATTTTTTAATTTTTTTCTTCAGAGATACCTTAAAGAATTTCTATTCATAAAGAAAAAAACAACTGTTTCATTAAAAAACAGCTTAATATATATAGCGGCGCTTAATGAGTTAATGAAATAATTTTGACACAAGAGTATATCATTTTTTAAATACGTATGTGCTTATTACAGGGATGAGATTTCTCCGCTTTTTTTGCATACCAGTATAATCTTAGAAAAAATGTTGTTCTGTTAAATCGTAGAATGTTCCGATTAAATAAAAAGACATTTTTGGTAAGATTATACTGGTATGCGAAAAAGCGGAGAAATCTCATCCCTGGCTTATTATTTACATCAAATTTCATAACAATCCAGTCATGCGTTCTCAAGATATCTTGCGCTCAATGACTTACGGAATAAAAAAAAGAGCAACTTTATTTTCAACAATGCTCAAATTCTGTAAAAGACTAGTCAGTTTCTAATGGTATTATATAAAAAAAACACAATCTGCTTAATCAATAGTCAAAATTTCATGCTTATACATAGAAAAGTTTTGAAGATACACTAATTCAAAGTTTGAAAGTTTTTGTTGATTTTCGGCGAGTTTAAAAGGTACAAGACCCCAAACAAATTTGTAAATTTTCCACACGTTAAATTTCCAACACATTCCTCAAATAATGAAAGTTGGCAAACTATTTTTAAATCTTAAAATATGTCGATATGTCAAAGAACATACACATGAAAGTATAAAATTTTCTAAGCATTTAAAGAAAAACCACATAGAAAAAACTCATACAATTTGCCAGTTATTACTGTAAATATACGGAACATTCTTGTTGAGAAATGGTTAGAAGGTTATTGCTGCACTCTTTTATGGATCTCAAAATTCAGCTGAGTTTTTCTTAGGGTCTAATTCTGAGCCTTGTCTGTACACTTCCATACCGAGGAGATATGTTGGTTTCTATTGGGGTTGTTCAGAAAGTTATTTTTGTTTGGGAAAGTTGGTTCGTATCAGAAAATTCTACTCGTCAATTATTATACATTGGATATCGAAATTAATGTCTAATAATTAAATGATAGAATTTTCCGGTACCAACATACTTTCCCAAGTGGAGGGAACTTTCCGAACAACCCAATACAACTACAATATTTTATCCTATTTTTAAGGGGTGAATCTTTCTATTCAAATTTAGCATGCTCTTTCCCTTCAGTAATTTCTACTAATTTTTCATAATAAATTTTATAGGACGATTTTACGATTAAATAAAGCGATGACTACTTTTCGAGAAATTTGTGGAAATGAGCATTCCCAGATTGGGTAGCAGGATAAGCCACTGATATTAATCAATACCTCTTTAGCAGTTGTTCATTTAAAGTCGACTTTTTAGTATTAACAATGGAGCTATGAATAGAGAAGAGCAGACAGATAGTGTCGTGCCCACCAGTTACGATGAAGTAACTGAGGATGTTGTCACAAGATGGCGTCTGATATTTCTTTACATGTGATAAACATGGTTGCTATTGTTAAGGCTGCTCGTCTGTAAACTTCCCGGTTCCCCTCGCTAATGTTATTCATATGGGCGTAGGATGCATTCGTATTTTTAAAATATCTCCTCGGAAAATTACTATTTTTAACTTCTGTTTTCTTTGTGGTGTTCTTAAAGAATGTCTCTTTTTTTCTTAGTTGTCAATTTTTTTCTAAAATATATACTTAATTTTATATGAAATGTTAAAATCGTATTCAGTTTCGCTTAGATTTTGACATATAAAAATATAAATTAAGCACATACTTTAGAAATATTTTGATAACTAAGAAAAAAAGAGACATTCTTTAAGAACAGTACACAGGAAACAGAAGTTAAAAATATTAATTTCCCGAGAAGATATTTTAAAAACACGAATGCATCCTACGCCCATTGGATTAACATTAGCGAGTGGAATCGGGAAGTTTATTGACGAGTAGCCTTAATACCGCCGGGTGCAAATTTTCTACCAGTACAGGGTTCGCACGCCTTTAAACCACGCCTCATTTTGTAAGGACTCTTCCACCAGTAATCGCATAAAACTATCTTCTACCTAATGAATCTTGAATCCCATTAGGAAGAAAATCTTTCAATTATACTGGTGGCAGAGTCCTTGCAAAATGGGACGTGGCTTAAGAGCGTGAGAACCCTGCAGTAATTTTAAAAAGAAATATTCGCCTTATTTAAAGACTTTATTCGTATAAAATTTCTGTTTATATTGTCACAATATGACCGAAGCACGGGGGCTTGACTACCGCAGGAGCAAACTTCCACCAGTAAAAATTAATAGATATTTTTGACTTAATCATGACAGAAGTTCTGGACAAATAAGGCGTTTAAATAAGTAAACAATTTATACTAAAATTTATTGGTGGCGGTTCGCCTCGTGGTAAGCAGCCATTGCTTGACAGGTTATATTTGGAGCTTCTGCATTTTGAAGATATGTGGATACCTCTTTATTCATTGTTACATTGTATTAACCCATTCAGAACGGTTCTACATTTCATATAGTTTACAATTTCTTTTGTAACATCAGAATATTTTCGTCGTTATATATGCTTTTTCTAATAGCACAATTCATGAACAAATTAATGCGGAAAATAATATACGGAATTACTGGTATAAAACAAATAGAATTTCGATAAATGACGTCTTGTACTGCTGAGATTCAGTTATATAATCTTGATCGTGAAATATGATTAATTTTCATTAACACCTGAGGCGTTCAAATAAGGAAAGTGGACCAAGTTCATTTTTTTATCAACAGAGTTGAATTGAAATGAATTCTTCTTCTATTGACAATAACTGGATCGGCACCATAATAAACCATGTCTTTGATTTAAAATGTTGCGCGTCTCCTATCCAGGGTTCGTACGCTTTTACGACAGTTTTTCTATTTACTATTTAAATAGCAGAAATTGTAGACGCCTCGTTTAATTGCAGGATTTGTAATACTTTTCTGCATTTAAATAATGCGAAAAATTCTATTAAAAATTGTGGTAAATGCGTACGAACACTGCTATCATTCCCAATGAAATGCACGAGATCCTAGTAACTCAGGGCTCGCAGCTTTTCTAAATTTTTCTACCTTTGCTGAAACTATTTCAAAACAATTATATTCGGGGTAGATTCCATTAATATCTGCAGTCGTCAAAATATTAAAATAATTTTTGCTCTTATTTTTATTAAACCATATTCAAATGTGTAAATCATCAAGAAATTAGTTCTGATGTATCGTATAGTTTCTCTCTAGATATTAAAGTTTCTGAACTTATGTTTATCGCTTTGCTGAAACGAAATTTTGACAACGTCAATGAAAGAAAAAACTCAAGTTTTCATATAATAAAATTTAATGTCAATAAAAGCTGTCTTTTTCTCCTTCGTTAAATCTACGTCATCAGCATTGTCAAATTGTCCCGCTTGAAATCCTTGACATGCTTAAGACGCGAACACACTTTAGGATATCCACGGAGTCTGACACCACTCTTTTCGATTAGAAAATATTTATTTAACCCATATCGTACCAAGCATTTAATAAATTAATATATTTTTATGAAATCTTAAATATGTGTTTCTCTAAGCCCATCTATACAGATAAAATAACAAAATATACTTACCAAACTTTTATTAGTTTGATCAGTACAGACTGTCTTAAAAGTAGGACAGTGGTAGAATCCCCTGCTAAACATTGTTCCTTAGCTGGAAAGGGAGAAATCATAAGGCATAGTCCAACGTTCCATTTTTTACAAATAGGTGTTGATTTTGCTGCATTGGGTTTTAGTTGACATCTTCTCTCTCGGTTTTCTGGTTTCGTTACAGTAACAATTTTAAGCTTTATAAAATCTTCATTAACCCGTGGAACACCTAATTTTATGCTAGATGGTTTCCTTGAAACAGAAAGTCCCAATTAGGCAACTCTTATATGTCTTCGAAAATCAAGCAATCTCAGACTATCATCACTAAATAGCTGACTCAGCTTCAATGAAGCAATTAATGCTATTTCAAACACATTAACAAATGATATTAATAATAAACGCACAACAAAGCAAAAGCAATTTCCATAAATTAATGTACTCAATATATTTTATGCTACCCTGTATTTCATCTGTTCACTTTATACATACCGAGAACTAAGCAAAATTTAGTTTAAATAAAACGCGTACAACAACTTAAAATGCACTTCCAACAAGTATTGTTCTTGGACAGTAATCTAGCCGAATTTTTTTGTGTTTCCCTGTAAATGAACTTTGAAAGCTAAGCACATCATATTTCATAGTAAGACACTTGTAGTATACCTTAGTGATATATATCAATTTAAATGTGTTTGAAATAGTATACCATAATTAAAATTCATCTCAAATGATTTTCCCCATAGACCGTAATGTAACTGAATTCTCTTGAGTGACCCTGTAAATGAACTAAAAAAGCTACATATTTCATTTTTAATACCGAACATGTCGCAGTAAAATTAATTAACATATATAAATTTCATGACAATCACAGCATATTTACGCGAGTTAGAGTATGGAAAGACACAGAAATACGCCAGATACACAAACCGATTCGATAAACACTTTTTAACAATGCTGAAAAGTGTTAAAAAACAAGAAAAATGTTAATGAATTTTATGTGTATCTAATCTGTCAGACGGAGTGTTAGGCGGCTGTGATAGTTGTAGAGTAGCAATATTTGGAATGTAACCGAGAAAGAAATGACCATGTCCATTATTAACTGATGGGGGTTAGGTAGTTGTGGATTGTACCATTGTCCAGTTTTCAGGAAAGTCGAAAGTGTGTGAGAAATTTATCTTCTAAATAATTTTTTTGACAAAGTTTTTTTTATTGGTATAAAAGTATGAAATAAATTACCTCAATAAATATATACGTAGTATGATAAAAAAGTTCGGGGATAAGGTGTAAAAAACTTTATCCTGAATATTTCATAGCACCGAAGCACATCCAACTTCAAAGTAGTCATCTTGGGCGACGATACACTTCTGCCAGCGTCCGTGTAACTTGTGGAAGAACTGCTGGAAACCATTTTTTGCAACGTCCCGTAAGGCCTCCTGCGATGCTGCTTTCACCTCATCTGACGATACAAAACGGCGTTCCAGTAAATGGTTTTTTTATTTATGGGAACAGGTAAAAGTCACTCGGAGCTATGTCCGGTGAATAGGGGGGTATGGAAGCACATTAATGCTAGTTTTGGCGAGGAACTGTTTTACCAATTAAGATCGATGGTGCGTTGTCATGCAGAAAGTACCAAGTCGCCACTTTGCAGAACTGAGACCGTTTACAACGAATGGATTCCCTCAAACAAAGCAAAATGTATAAATAATGCTCCTTGTTAACTATTCGGCCTTCGGGAAAAATTTTTGAATGCACGATTCCTTGAGAATAAAAAAAAACCTCCATCATTATTTTCCCTTTGTTCTGATTCTGCCGGAATTTTTTCTATCACGGTGAGTCCAAAGTCTTCCAAAGTCTCCATTGGTGTTTTACCTAAGCGTTGCCAGAATTTAATGTTGCAGCGCTGTTCATGAAAAGCCATCTTTCTGACGTCGCGGAGCAAAGGTAACTAATTTCGGAAGATAACAGCTGCGCGGTTCGGTCACATGACATGGGCTAAATCAACCTGCGCAGGTAAGGGAGGGTTGGGAGAATCAATTTCCCGCGGTTTAACTTTAGGTACTTGCTTACGTAAAAAAAATCTGCAAAAATCACCATTTTAAAAATTTAATAAAATATATCCAACATTAATTGAACGTTGCAAAAAAGACAGATATATCATTAAATAATTCTTGAATAATAAATTGTCTTTAATTTGTATAAAATATTCAAAAGAACTTATATACGGTCCACTTATGTGTGCTGTCCTATTTTTAGGACGATGAGGAAATATGGGTTAACGCTAAACATACCAACAACCGGTCATTTGACGTGTACCAAATGTAAACAGTGTTAACAGTGGGCTACTTTTATTAAATTCAGATTTCTTGATTGGAAACACTTTTTTGATATAATTAGTCTTTTTTTTCGCTTTCTTTAACCCTTCTTTGCATGAGTTTTTCTTTTACAATTGTGTTTTTTATACATATATTAAATATTAGAAACCAGAAATTTTAAGATAGATTTTTAACTTTGTTCAGCAACATAGTTCACGGGAAATTTACTCCATTAATATTTCTATATAAATATAGTGGTGGCGAAGAAGTTGATTTATTTATTAAAAGTTAAATAAAAAGTGATGGAAATTTACATCACTGTGCAATTATGGGTTAAACCGTAAATTAACCGGTCATTAAATAAGTGGAATTTTACTTTATAAAAAAACTTATGGCAATCAAAAACACTGAATAAAATAAAGGTAGCCAACTGGCAATACTGAATGTAATTATGGCGATTTGGACAAAACATTTTTTCTGGCTGTAATAAGTTAATAAAAAAGTTCAATAGTTTAAAAGAAAAATTCCGGTAATAAATATTTTTTATAAAACTTGAGTAAATTGACCGGTATGTTGATTGTTAATATTAACCAGTTAACGCTCAGAGTCTTCATTTGAGGACAGATATAAAATCCTATTTCCAGCACAGTTTTTTCCTTTAGAATCCACTAAGATTAGACAGTAATTTTAAAACCAAATTGTGTATTTCTTAAATTTCTCCTTAACTTTCTCAGAATCGTTTATATACTAAAATATATGACAAGTAATAATGTAGTTCTATGATTATTAATTTGGGCGTTAACGGATTAAAATCGCAGGCTTCAAAATCGTCTTATTTTATTGCTGATTTTGGAATATTTTTCTGCGATGAAATCAGGGCACGATTAACGGGACAAATTTCTACCTGTGAAAAGGCATAAAAATTTTTGCATTATTTACTACAGAAAATCTGCAAATCAAAGCTTTTAAATAAAATGCAAATTTCTATTCCGATATACTGCTACAAGATTGAAACGGCCGTTATCAGTCCATGAATTAAATGAGGCAAAATATTGTGTTAACCCTTTAACGGATAAAGCACTTCAATTGCTAAAGTGTTGAAATAAATGATTGACACCGGAAATTATGAACAAATTTATTTGTATATAACAAAAAAGCACTATTTCACTTAGATGATAAATAGAAAATATTTCTGTTAAACTTCTGCTGTCATTGTTGAATTTCGAAGTTAAAATTTAGTGGTTTCACAGGGAAACCAATGTCCGTTAAAGGGTTGAAAAATTATGGTACAGCTAGCTGTACGCACCCTGTATGCTTTATAATTATAAAATTATAAATATTTCATTTAAATTCTAGTATCGCAGACCCTTTCTTAATCCTAATAAAAATAAATAAAAATATATTGTCCTTAATATAATTTATCCAATGAAACCATTTTTTTCTGTATTAAGCAAAAAACCTTACTGCAATCGTGCATTAGTTTTTTAAGATAAATTACTAATCAAATCAAAAGTATTCGATCAGTAATAAGGTCATAAGTATGTTAAAGAAAACTAAAACTTAAAATTTTTTTGATTACAATTAAATACATTAAATGTATAAGAAATAATATGTGTACAGTTCTAATTTATCCTTTTTATAACGTGAGCACTTATTTGAAGGAAAGTTTTAAAGAGTTCAGGTTTAAATTCATTCCTGAATTAAAAACAAATATATGTTTATTCATTTGTGTTATTTGTTAAAAAGTATATCGATTGTGAATATTACTTAAATAAAATAGTTTATTCAGCATTTCATCCGAAAATTTATGTTACGATAGTTGCACGATAGATAGGGAGCACGATAGTTGTTCTTGATATATTTAAGTTTCCACACTTATATTGTTTACTTGAAGAAACTATATTTTAACCCCTTCCGGCACAGTGGTCCCACTACGGGCACACATAATTTTAATTCCAAACTTGCATGTGGCACCAAGAATATTTTAATAGAATTCTGTTTCTATAATAAAAGCTTTAAAAAAGTCGTTCGTAAATTCTGGTGTCAGACACTAATTTCTCATTTTACGAACAGACTTTGTCTGTGCCGGAAAGGGTTAACACGTTCACTGCCGGGTTAAAATTACCGGAATTTTATTTTATTTAGATTGTTAGAATTCACACCAGAAAATACTAATAGCAATATTTAATTTTAGGTACCTTTCAATACAAAAAGTATAAAGCTACCTATTGCAGCCGTTCGGAGGAAAGCAGTTCCGGAAAATTTCGATATATTTTCACCGATCATGACCCCCAGACCCAGAGATTTATATATATAGATATATCCGTATATATATATATATATATATATATATATATATATATATATATATATATATATATATATATATATATATATATATATATATAAATCTGACTTCTGTCATACGATAACGCTCGTATTTATAAATCGATTTTGATGAAACTAATTGTGTGTATTAAGGTCACCAATGTCTCGACCGAGTTCGTTGGCCAGCTTGGTCCGCGATTTTGTTTCAAGATGGCGGCCATTTAAAAATTTAAAACTAAAATAAATATACAAAAAAGTTAAAAATTCAAATTTATTTTTTACTTACATGTTAGGCCTTGATACAACGATTCCAGAGCATTTTTTGGTTTACCTCTATCTTAAAAAATGGCTGAGATAGAGCAGTTTGAAATTCTAGGGTGGTTCTGTGAAATTCTGGTTTCTCACTTTGAAACAAAACAGCACATTAACGTGATTACTCGCAAATTATTTTCTTTCATTGTTGTAATAATTTTCCCAATCATACGCATAAAACTATATCTTCATATCCGTTAACGCCAAAATTGGTGACATTGGCGACAAAATTGGCAAAATTTGTGACATTTGGCGAAATATCGCCAAATTTGGCGACCAAAATAAGTCATTATAAACGAAGCTAATTTGGCTATTGCTCAATAATTTGGCGAAATTCTTATTGAAATTCAGTATTAACGAATCTTTTGTAAACGTTTCTTTGCATTTTAACTTGCTGTTTTCGTGTAACATTAGCTAAAATTTTAAAACGAAGATATAGGAAAGCTACCTTTTCCTCCCGGTACAGGCCGGAAGGACTTTATTTAATTACAGACATGATTACCTAAAAGAAAAATACTTCTGTCGATGTTTCCGGTACGAATTAGTCATTTTAAATTGAAAAACCACGAGTATATTCGTGGTTGGCAGCGAATGGGTTAATAATGTTATAGTGAAGAAACAAGTATTCGCACTTACGTTTAAATTTAATGTTTTTTTAGGTAGCTTTCAATACAAAAAAGTATAAAGCTACCTATTGCAGCCGTTCGGAGGAAAGCAATTCCGGAAAATTTCGATATATTTTCACCGATCATGACCCCCAGACCCCAAAACCACCCTCCGTTCAAATGTTGAATTATATATATAGATATATCCATATATATATATATATATATATATATATCTGACCTATGTCATACGATAACGCTCGTATTTATAAATCGATTTTGATGAAACTAATTGTGTGTATTAAGGTCACCAATGTCTCGACCGAGTTCGTTGGCCAGCTTGGTCCATTTTGTTTCAAGATGGCGGCCATTTAAAAATTTAAAACTAAAATAAATATACAAAAAAGTTAAAAATTCAAATTTATTTTTTAATTACGTGTTAGACCTTGATACAAGGATTCCAGACCATTTTTTGGTTTGCCTCTATCTTAAAAAATGGCTGAGATAGAGCAGTTTGAAATTCTAGGGTGGCTGACATTTTGAAACAAAACAGCACATTAACGTGATTACTCGCAAATTATTTTCTTTCACTGTTGTAATAATTTTCCCAATCATACGCATGAAACTATATATTTATATCTGTTAGCGCCAAAATTGGCGACATTGGCGACAATATTGGCAAAATTGGCAAAATTTGTAACATTTGGCGAAATATCGCCAAATTGGGCGACCAAAATAAGTCTTTATAAATGAAGCCAATTTGGCTATTGCTCAATAATTTGGCGAAATTCTTATCCAAATTCAGTATTAACGAATCTTTTGTAAACGTTTCTTTGCATTTTAACTTGCTGTTTTCGTGTAACATTAGCTAAAATTTTAAAACAAAGGTATAAGAAAGCTACCTTTTTCTCCCGGTGCAGGCCGGAAGGACTTTTTTTAACTTTAAAACAAGAAAAGTAACTTTATTGCTGCGTTAAAAGAATATATTTAATATCGCCGAAACTTATGAAAATGAATAAAACGAAATAGGAGTTAAAGTAGCTTCTTATTAGTAAAGAATTCAATCATTTGTGGCATTTCTTAGAAAGTACTATAATTTCCAGCGTATCACAGATCAAGTAAATCTGTTTGGAACCAGAAATTTTGCTTAAAAAACTATAAAGGTATCTGCGGATCAAACAAATTTTGTTTCAGCCCAGAAATTGTATTCAATAATTGAAATCATTTAATTTTGATTCAACAGTTGAAGTATTTACAGCGGTCTAGTGAGTTACATTTTATACACAAGTGAGTTACACAAGATAAAATTTCTGGGTTGAAACACAATTGTTTGTTCCGCGGATTATAGGCCGAATTTTCAGCACTCAAACGGTTAAATCTGTAACAAGTAATATAAAAATTTATTTATTTAAATAAATTTTCTTGGTCTAGCATCAGTGTGCGTACAGTTATACCTCTTTAACTTTTTACAATTTATCGCGTATGTATCCCTAAAAACATATTACATATTCTGTGAATAAACGAGACGAATACGAAATATGAAATTTATATATTAAGTAGAAAATTTCTAATCATAAATTGCTATGTCAGACACCTTGAAAATTTCATGGGGTCTGCTACCTTAAAACATGTTTATTTGATCGGCGGATTACATGTCGGAAATCCGGATGTACCAAATATGAATTTTATATAAGTACTAATTTCTGCCGCTTGACAATATTTTTTGCAAACATATATTTTCATGACTCTTATCTATAATTTTGAAAGGTAATATTTATCTTATTTTATGACAGAAATTTGCAATTAAAAGAGAAGAAATTTGCGGCATTCAAAATATAAAATTGTACGATTTCTTTCTTTCTTTTTATTTTCTTTTTTATTTTATTTTTATTTTTGTTCTTGAGACATACACATAGAATGTAAAAGAAACAAAAACTCATTATACTATTTATTTTCAGCTACACTATTGCATTTAATCTTTGTTTCTTACATAAAATGTAATTACAGGATTTGGCGTGATCCCATGAAATTTTCCATCATTTGACTGTTCTGTTTCCCAATGGCAAGTTTTCTGCAAGGAAAACAAACAACCAATAATTTGTGCCGCTTGACAATATTTTTTGCAAACATATATTTTCATGACTCTTATCTATAATTTTGAAAGGTAATATTTATCTTATTTTATGACAGAAATTTGCAATTAAAAGAGAAGAAATTTGCGGCATTCAAAATATAAAATTGTACGATTTCTTTCTTTCTTTTTATTTTCTTTTTATTTTATTTTTATTTTTGTTCTTGAGACATACACATAGAATGTAAAAGAAACAAAAACTCATTATACTATTTATTTTCAGCTACACTATTTCATTTAATCTTTGTTTCTTACATAAAATGTAATTACAGGATTTGGCGTGATCCCATGAAATTTTCCATCATTTGACTGTTCTGTTTCCCAATGGCAAGTTTTCTGCAAGGAAAACAAACAACCAATAATTTGTGCCGCTTGACAATATTTTTTGCAAACATATATTTTCATGACTCTTATCTATAATTTTGAAAGGTAATATTTATCTTATTTTATGACAGAAATTTGCAATTAAAAGAGAAGAAATTTGCGGCATTCAAAATATAAAATTGTACGATTTCTTTCTTTCTTTTTATTTTCTTTTTATTTTATTTTTATTTTTGTTCTTGAGACATACACATAGAATGTAAAAGAAACAAAAACTCATTATACTATTTATTTTCAGCTACACTATTGCATTTAATCTTTGTTTCTTACATAAAATGTAATTACAGGATTTCGCGTGATCCCATGAAATTTTCCATCATTTGACTGTTCTGTTTCCAAACGGCAAGTTTTCTGCAAGGAAAACAAACAACCAATAATTTAACGGTAAATGCCAAATATATAATCATACATTAATAATAGGAGATATATATTAATAAAAAAGGAAAAACGTTTAAGTTTACAATGCAAAGCTTCTGAAACAGTGATAGTCAAAATAAAATAAAATAAATAAACGGTTATTCCATATTTCATATCAGCAGGGCCTAATTACCAACGTGGCAAATTTACACCAGTAAAAAATAATAGAAATTTTTGCCTTACACATCACTGGTATTGTGTGTGTGTGTGTGTGTGTGTGTGAATAAGATGTTTAGATAAGGCGGAATTTTCTATTAACATTTACTGGTAAAAATTTGCACCGGTGGTAATCAGGCACTGCATATTAGCCGTCTGAAAATTGGTGCTGAAGTGCTCAACTGTTGTTTTCGTAATATTTATGTTTACAGCCGTATTTTTATTAATACCATAAAAAAATTAAGATGTTCTAGAATTGTATTAAGAATTTGTATAATGCTGCATATGTGTCTTTTTTCCTTCAATAAATTTACATGTTCAACATTATCAAAGTTTCACACGTGAAATCAACGAAGCGCTTTTTTACTGCATTTAATATCCAGCATCGAAGACTTTTTTTAATGCTAATAATCGTTGTTTTACTCCCCTTTAACCCCTAAGTTTACCTGTATATAATAAATACCACTTTTTAATATATAACTTTGCCGCCAGTATTATTAAATAAAAATATTTATTATTGTTTTTTGCAGATTGAGAAGGTAAAAATTCATTACTTAAAATTACCAGTGTCAAAACATCGCAAAACTTAGCATTTTTAGACCACGTGCTTGCCCTCCAAGGGGTTAATAACAGTACTTCAAAACACCGTTGAGTATTCGTTTTAATTATTATGAGACTTTTTGTTATATTTATTTTTTGTGTTGATTTTTACAGAAATCAACACAATGCAACTACTTTGTTTATATGCTTATCTATCTATTCACATATCGCCAGATTGAGTTTCTTATTTATGCAGAGATGGCGTTTTTGTACCGGAAATTTGGAGAGAAACATTTTTACTTTAACATTATTCCAAAATGTCTGACATGAAATAAAACAAAATTTTCTGTTTGAAATTTCTGGTATGAATTCGGAATTTCTGATTGCTAAAGGACAAAGCCATTAAATAATAAGCCCAGTCAGATAAATGGGAAACGTTTCGCAAGTTGAAAATAGCGCCATCTAGCGGTTGGGAGTGGTGCATTCGGCACCAAGAATATTTTAATAAAATTTTTCTTCTAAAATTAAAGCTTAAAATAAGGAGTTCATATTTTCTAAGAAAGTCGTTTGTAAATTCCGGTGTCAGTCAGTAATTTCACATTTTACGAACATAATTTGTCTGTGCCGGAAATGGTTAATTGCATAGTGATGTAAATTTCCATCACTTTTTATTTAACTTTTAATAAATAAATCAACCTTCTTCGCCACCACTATATTTATATAGAAATATTAATCCAGTAAATTTCCACATTTTTTTTTTCATTATAGTTTTAGCTTTAATGTAAAAGATCCCAATAATTAGCAAGCTTTTAAAGGAAGTGCAAAACCAAACCATCGATAAAAATCGTATAAAATATCGATATAAATAAATCGTATCGTTTCTCTGCGACCCACTTCTGCTTTGTCCTCCTTCCGCAGCAGAGGTTTGGCGCTAGTGTGTCGCTAACAAATTTAACACTATCTGACTGGGCTTATTATTTAATGGCTTTGCTAAAGGAGGCCAAACTGGCAACCCTGGTGAAGAATAGTATTACTATTTAGTGGTGACAATCGTCCTATTTTTAAAAGTAATGAATAAAAATAATGCAGTTTTTCACATTCGATAGTTTGACATGGTAGCGACAAATATGTATCATCACGATAACGTCCAAAATAATGATCTTTTTAAAACGTAATTGGAACAGAGCATTGATCTTGACAGTATTTGATATGATTAAATATGCAGCTCTTATAATTTTTACAGAGACACATGAAAATAAAACAAGCAAAATTTGTCATTACGATAATGTATGAAATACTTAATCAATAAAAGACCAATTAGAGCAGTGTATAAATCGTGCTAATATCTTATCATAAAGTATGTACCTCTTACATTTTGTTTACAGGGACGCACAAAACAAAATACATGTGAAATTTGTTATCACGATAAAAATTATTTAACCAATTAGAACATAATTAGGATAGCATATGTATCTTATAAGTATCAGACAGGAGTTCGTTGATCATATACATAGCTCTTACAACTTCACATCCCTCGAGTATTGGTAGAACATGTGCGGTCGGGAAAACCCGACTTAAGGCCCAGTACCTGGCTGCTTTTTGGGTGTCCAGCTCCGAAGGTGTTAGGGGATATAGCTTGCCCCCAAGTGTTTTTGTGGTACTTTCCTCTGATATTGGAGATCCACCGCGTATTGCAACGACCTATGTCGTCACCTCATGGGTTGTGGAGTGATGGGGAGGTGGCGGTGCTCCTACCGGTCCAGCGCATATGGTACGCCTCGCCTGGCTGTGCGCGTTATAAGTCCAGGACTTGGGTGTGGCGGTTGACGTGCCTGACGGGCCTAACTCTGGCGCGCGTTATAAGTCCAGGACTTGGGTGTGACGGTTGACGTGCCTGATGGGCCTAATTCTGGCGCCTGGCGCCGCAGCTCAGTTTTATGCAACTGGTTTACCGGAACATACAAAAACAAAACGTATTTTTTTCTTTACGATAAAATCCGAAATACTGAACCAATTCCAATCTAAATGAGTCAGAGTATTGTTTTTTCAATTATCTTAGATTAATTTGCTCAATCAAGTGTGTAATTATTATAGTTCTTTTACAGGGACACACAAAAATTTTCGATAGCATTTATTCAATGTTTTGTGTTCAAACCTCGTTTGAGTGTCCAAAATATATTGTTATAGCCTATGAGTGAAATTTAAAACATGATTTCCAGAAATGTTTAACATTTTTAATACAATTGCCTCCCATTCACTCAATAAATCTTAAATTTCCCTGCAAAATACCTTTAATTGCTAAAATAAACAACTTAGAAGGAGTGAGACCCATTTTTTTAATTTTTATTAAATCTGTAATATTTACCTAAAAAATAAAAAAATAAAAAAAAAGGAAAAAAGAAACAATTTACCCTTCCAACCAAATCAGAAGAACTTCTATAAACAATAAAACCAGAAACATAACTTCATAGTTGCATTAACAGAGTATATCGGCAAAGTATTTAAAAATATATATTTAAAAGAATAAAAGACAGCTCCATAGTTAAGGAAGTATTCATTAGTGGTATTTCGTAGAAAGTATATCAAATAAAGATTTTATACTTAGCTCGTACGCCTTAGGGGACGAATATCATAATTGTCATAAAGTAATATTTGTCTTATTTAACCTTTACAAGGGGGCTCAGACAACATCTGTCCAAGCATACATGTAAACTTGGACAGATGCTATCCGAGCCCCCGTGTAAAGGTTAATGAAAAAGTCTTTGTTTAGATATAGCGACCATTACTTTACGAAAATTATGGTATTTAAAACCCCTAAATCCTTTGATGCATTTCGACTCTAAAAAAATCGTTTATTCTATCTCGCAACTGAATAATATGAAAATTCTGGCTTCTGTGAATAACAGTTATTTTCTGTGTATTTAAGTTTCAAGCTATTATTTGTATTACTAGAACTAAAGAAAATGTTCATTATATTCTAGAATTACAGTAAAAATTTGTGTATGTCAATTTTTTGTCAATTTTTACTCCTAAATTTACGTTATCAACATTATCGAATTGCATGTCCCGCGTGAATTGATCGACGTGCTTTTTAACGAAATTTTTTTATTTAATTTCCAATATCGAAGACTCTTTCTGAATACTAAATAAGAATTGTTTTCCTGTATTTTAACAATATTTATTTCAGAAAAGCATTGGGAAATGAGTTTCTGAAATATGGAAATGTTGCCACTTTTCTGCTTTTAAAATGCATTTTGTTCTGTTTTAGTATGAATCATTTAAAAAGTACCGCTGATGTGTACACTTTTTCTTTTCTACGTATTATTTAGATTTCAAGCTTTATTTTGTTTGCCTTATTTTGTTGATATACTAGCATGAAACAAACTTTTCATGATGTTCTAGAAATGCAATAGGAATTAGTGTAATGCAATTTATTTCAATGTTTTATCTATTTTTCTTCACTAAATTTGCATGATTAACATTATGGAATTGGATATCCCAAATGAATATGTCGATGCGGTTTCTAAATACAAATTTTCATTCAATTTCCAGTGCAGAAGAACCTTTTGGAATCCAAATAAGCATTGTTTTATTGTCATGTTACTTTTTTTTAGATAACTGGTATGGGTTTCTGATGATATGACATGGGTTTCTGAAATATGCAAATGTTTCCACTTTTCTCCTTTTAACATACATTTTATTCTATATCGTATCAGGGTGGCTAGTGCTTAGGGAACAATACAGTAAAAAAAGTGATAAACACCAGTATATTCTTATAGAGAAATTCAAGTTGATTATTTGATCAAATAAGGAAGATGAATTTTTTTATAAGAATATACTGGTATTACCACCTTTTTTTACTGTATTTTTCCCTGACCACTAGCCACACTGCGTATGAATCTTTTAAAAACTACAACTGATGTATACACTATTTCATTTCTAGTTATTTATATTTCAAGCCTAATTTAGTTTACTAGCATGAAACAACATTTTCATGAAACCGGGTGAACCAAAAGTTCGTTAAAACTTTAAAAAATCATACAAAAAGGAACAAATTATGATAAAGAAGTGCGGTTTGCAACAAAGGGCTCACAAGGTAGTCGGATTTGTTTTAGCAGCAAAAAAATGTTTAGTTAAAAATGTCACTGGTAGAGGGCGCTGACGACACAAAACACAATGAACAGGACAACAGTACGCTCTATCCATTTATTCTTACAATAACAATTGTTCAACATGACCTCAACAACATTGTACGACACAACTAAGGCGATTCACAATGACCGTTACAGCGGATGCAACATGCCGGAATGAATTACAGAAGCATCACAGCAGATAGAAACTCGATAGAAGCCTTCGTCGTGTAAGGGTAACATTCTGAAAGCGAATGAGAAATCCTCGTGCATCCCGGTCTTTTATTGCAGGATTAATTTGCATAATTCTGCTGAATTCCTCGCATGTTAGCGCCAGCTACAGGTGACTTTTTTTAACTAAGTTTTTTTTTTTTTTTTTTTTTTTTTTTTGCTACTAAAAAATTCGACTACCTTGTAAGCCCTTTCTTGCAAACCGCTCTTCTTTATCATAATATCTTCTTTTATTATAATTTTTTTTAAATGTTAACGAACTTTTGGTTCACCCGGTATTCTAGAATTGCAATAAGAATAAGGCTAATGCAATTTGTCTATTTTTCCTCAATAAATTTACGTGATCAACATTATCGAATTTCATATACCACATGAATATGTCGATGTACCTTCTAAATCCAAATTTTATTTAATTTCCAATATCTAAGACCCTCTGAGAATCCAAAATTACAAATGGGGCAAACTTCCACCAGTAAATTTTAATAGAAATTTTCGCCTTATTTAAATGCCTCATTATCCCTTTCGCGATGAGCGTCCTTTACGGAATTTTTAATCATTTACCATCGGTTTTTTAAAACCGAAATTTTCGCCTAATCGAATCGCAGAAATGCTTTCATTTAATTAGGCAAAGCTTACACTAAAAAGTAACTGGTGGGAATAATCGAGGATTCCGACCATCTTATGCGTCACGTATACGTGTCGCTAGTCGCCAAGGGGTTATTGCAAATTTGCTGCCATGAATAAGCAAAAAATGCCATTCCTTTTCACAGGTGGAAGTTTGCTCCGTTGGTAATCAAGCCCTGGGCTTCTGAAATATGAGTGTATTTTCACTTTTCTGCTTTTAAAATACTTTTTATTCTATATTTGGTATAAATCATTTAAAATGTACACTATTTCATTTCTAGGTATTTAGATTTCAAACCTTACTTAGTTTACTAGCTTAAAACAAAATTTTTATAATGTTCTAGAATTGCATTAAGAATTACTGTAATGCAATTTATGTTAAATTATGTCTTATTTTGTTTAATAAATTTGCGTGACCAACGACATCAAATCCAAATGAAATGTGCCAAATGAATTCATCGATGTGTTTTGTAACTGCAAATCATCAATTAATTTCCAGAATCGAAGACAGTTTCTGAATCTGAATGAGTATTTTTATCATGTGTTGTAATTACATTATTTCACAAAAATATTGGAAAAGTGTTTCTGAACAAAACAATGAATTTTAATGCATTAATGGAGTAAAATATTTTATCGATATCTCTTATGTTTTATAGACTCCTAGCAAATAAAATTAAAGGTAGAGTATCTGAATTAAACTAAGAAACTTTTGAAGATAATAAACAACATCTATCTATATATATATTTGTCTTACGTGACGCGGAAATAGGGCTGAATTTCTACCTTATCGTTGGCAACAACCGTTGTTTCCAGAGATCAGACCAATGAACAGACAAGATTGTGTTAGCGCAACCTCCAATATGGCGGTCAGTGTCAGAGCACTGAAACTCAAGCTAGCAATTATTAAAAATATAATAATATGAACGTAATCCAAAGCGTCTGAGATGATTCCTCATTTTAATTATGAGTAATATTGTCGTTTAATTATGAGTAATATTGAATTCTCAACTCTTATTTAGATTTATTTACGAATTTCACTCACACAAAAAATCGGAGATAATAAAATATAAACTTTCTAGAATCCCCTGCTGCCATCTGTTGATGTTTTATTGAAGTAAAAATGATTTTTCTTCAATTTCAATGAAGTAAAAATTTCTTTTGCAGAAATCTATAATCAATTAGAATAGTAAAATGTTGAACGAAATTTAAACAATCATTTTTTTTTCTTAGTGAATTTAAGCCGTGCTGTACAATATTATATGTGCAATAAGTTTTAAACTACTTATGTTTCCAAGATCCTTTTTTCATAGTAATTAAATGATTTATATGTCCATTAGTAGCATCAACTAAATGCATTTTTAGTTGTGTTTTCAACGGAGTTTTCGATTACATTTCTACATTAAAAAAAATGTCAATTTCATATGTTCAAATGATTTATTGTAGTACTTATTCCGGCTAGAATTATTAAAAAAAATAAAAAGGGGCGAGCGAGCGAAGCGATCTGGGACCGCGTAGCGTTCTCAATGTGAATTGCTTTGCAATTTACGGGGGGTTGGCGAGCGTTAGCGAGTAGGGGACTGAGCCCCCTAGTGTATTCATTACTCGTTTATACACTACTATCCAAAATTTAAGGAGCAGTGACCGGACGCTTTCGATTTTTACACGGTTTGACGAATATGTACTGAAATTTTTTACAAATTGTCCTTGATATTCGAGGATGTAAAGCACGTTTGACTTCAAGAGCAGTAGAAACAGTATACAGGGTGTTTTTTTTTTAAACTGACACTATTCAGAGCCATCTGTAGCTCGTTCTAATAACTGGATTGACACAAAATTTTGTGAATGGACTAAGAAAACCATGGGAAAAAAGATTCCAACAAAAAAAAATTAGTTCCAATCACCGCCGATAGGAGGAAATGTGGCGGTGTACATTGAAAAAAACCCATCAGAAACAGACAAAATTAATAATTTGGATAAAATGCCACGTTTTATTCATCATTTACACTTTCCCTTTCGTTGATAGCAGTTGAAACATCCATTATCACTTTTTCTGCCACCGGTTTACGTCCTCTGCCGGACCGAACTGCTAGCGAGCCTGTTTCTTCAAATTTCAGAATCATTGCTTTCAATACATTAACGGATAAAGGTCCTTTGCGCAGTTTATGGCGTGTTCTAAGTAAACGAAGAGCGGCTGGTGCATTGTACTGGTTACAATATAAGAACTTCACAAGTAACGCGCGCTGCGGTAACGTGAGATTCATTTTCAACCTGAGCTGAAATTGTTTCTCGGTGTTTTTCACATGCATTTATAACTTAAACTATTGGCGCTACTGTCGCTTGCGTAAGTAAAAATTTGCATTTTCATTTTTTGCCCGTATTTTATGCTAATTCCCAGTTGCATAAATGACCACAGCGCCACATTTCCCCCTATCGGTGGTGATTGGAACTAATTTTTTTTGTTGGAATCTTTTTTCCCATGGTTTTCTTAGTCCATTCACAAAATTTTGTGTCAATCCAGTTACTAGAACGAGCTACAGACGGCTCTGAACAGTGTCAGTTTTAAAAAAAACACCCTGTACTTCAATTTAAAAATTTATATATTCCATATTTGATGAGACATGGGCATTTGTATGAAATAATTTATAACTGCGCCTGCACGAACTATACCAAAGATTTTTTTTTCATGATTTGGTAGTCATTTCTATAGAGTAACTCATATAAAAAGACCAGTCAAATATCGTGAAAACTGATAAAGATACCAGCAAAAATTATTGACATATTCGGGGAAAATTCCCATTGAATTATAAGGACGCCGATGGTGTGATATTCGAATGGTCTTTTTATATGAGTAACTCTACAAGTTGACTACCAAATCATGAAAAAAAAAAATCTTTGGTATAGTTTGCGCATGCGCAGTTATAAATTGTTTCATACAAATGTCCATATCTCTTCAAATATTTAATATATTAATCTTTTAATTGCAATATACTGTTTCTGCTGTTCTTGAAGTCAAAAATGTGCTTTACATCATCGAATTTCAAGGACAATTTGTCAAAAATTTCAATAGATATCAGACAAACCGTATAAAAAGCGAAAGCGTCTGCTCACTTCCCTTTACTTTTTGGAGAGCAGTATATTATAATGAGCATATCTGGATGGATAAAAACATTTACAATTTCTACGATATTGCATTCTAGAATAAAAAAATAATCCCATACAGTTTATAAATTATTCATTATCGTAATTCTTAAAAGTATAATAATATGGGTTTTACGAAGTAAAATTAGCCTTTTGTTACATTTCATTCGAAAATCACCTATGCACAATTGCGGCACTATATACTAAATAAGTTCCTACTTATTTTATAACTATTTTGAAACTACATCTTGATAATCTTCTGTAAAAGAGAAAATAATTTATCTAATACAATTAATTGATGTATTTTGTCTTTTGTTCTCTCTCTCTAAACTTACGTGATCAGCATTATGAATTTGTCCCGCATGAATTCATCGACGTGAGTTTTAACAGTTAATTTCCAGTAATGAAGCCTTTCCTGAATATTAATGAGCATTGCTTAACTCTATTTTAACAAAAAGAAAAATCCTCAAAACCTTTCAGAACACGGTTTTTGAAACGCACGAAATTTGTCTCTTTTAATTTCTTAACAGTAAAATGAAAAACGTAACTGGTTTGATGATTTCAAAACGCACACAAATCTAACATTTAAGATTTTTCAGGAATCAATAAAAACTGTGCTACACACAAATACTAGACTTTTTAACAACATAACTGTGCAAATTATATTTCTTAAATCTTTAAATATGTATATGTATAATCTTTAAATATGTGAAGAGATATTTATTTTATAATAATTAAAATCTATAAACCTTTAAAAATATCGATTATATGTTACATTTGCTGTCAATTTAGTATTTTGCAGATGACAGTAAAAAATATATTAACACTAGAGCTACAGATGACCGTCAAAATGATCCGTTATTTTGACGATTACCAAATGAATATATTCCGATTCGAACCAGAAATTTCTGTTTAAAATAAATTAAATATAAAACTTGCAGAAATACGTTCAGTGAATAAGTTGAGTAGTTTTAAATAAAATTTCTGGTGTGAAATAGTTTTAAAAAACTTAAGTAAAATTTCCGGTAGTTCTAGTGTTAATCATATTTTCGCTATATATCTGACAAAATAGACATACAACATTTACGTCTGAATTTTGATGCTTAAATGCTTGCACGAATCCACGGAGCAAAACTTCCCGTGCTTTGTATTTCGTACACAATATATTTCTAAATTTCTAGGAAACAAATTAAGGTTTCATACACAGGGTGATCGCACATTTTAGAACACTTTCATGGTACAGTCGTGGAAAAAAAAACTGAACACCCCCCACTAACTCTGCAACAAATTATAGTAGAAGGAAGTGACTGGTACCAAACGATTGGAAATAAAGTCTACTTTTAAATGATGTATATAAAATTTGCTTAGGGCGCCATCTACATATAAAAACACACCCAAACTTTGTTTTTTTTCAATAGCAAGACTCAAATTTGACAACATATTTGAAATCTGCAGTTCAAACTATGCCTAGATACCAAATTTCATTAAATTCCTACGATTAGTTTCTGAGAAATTAATTACTTTATAATGAGCATATTTAAGGGGCTGTATCCAAATTGAAGTTCGGTTCTCGATTGTTGAAATGCTACAGAATGTCACTTCTTTTAATGTATTATGTTTTACCGATATGACCATTTTACTCACTTAATAAGTTTCGGTTATTGTTATATGCGGTAAAATAATGTTTACAACTGTTGAATTATCCGATTTTAACCCCTTGGGGACAAGTTACACGTATACGTGACGCATAAGATGCTCAGAATCCTCGATTTTTCCCACCAGTTATTTTTTATTGTAAGCTTTGCCTTACTATATCTTAGCATTTCCACGATTCAATCAGACGAAAATTTCTGTTTTAAAAAACCGGTGGTAAATTATTAAAAATTCTGTAATAGACGCACTTCACGAAGGGGTTAAAAAAACATAAGATTATTTGTGTTTTAGAATATGTAAATGTTATTGGAATTTTACAGGTGCTTTTATAATGCTGTTTCTCAGATTTTGCATCTATTTAACTCGCCTTTTTTTTTAGTTTATTGTCAGAAACGTGAATAATAGTGACAAATACAAAATGTAGAATTTAAAAAAATAGTATAAAGCAGCGTAAGAAATCAAAGTAAAAAAAAAAAAAAAAAAAAACGCAGATAAATTGTTTTTTAGTCTGAAAATAAATCCAGACATTGTTTTTTTTTAGTAGCGAGGGGGGGGGGGCGGGGGTGTCGCAGGATTCATATTCCGATTTATTTGAAGACCTAAAACTAAATCTATGTTATAAAGACATCTGAATAACTTTACATTCGTTATTCTCCTTCGGAATAGGGTTAATAATTCTATGATTAAACCTATTCTGGTAGTTCATTTGAAATTTTACAATTAACTCATTAATGCCTCTTGGCAAGAAAACTTACCGTTTGCCATTTATTATTATTATTATTATTATTATTATTAGATTTTTTTGCACACTGCTAGCGATTGGGAAATAATCTTGCCTATCAGAAAACCATAAAAATAACTTGTATTTTTTTTTCAATTAGCCTGTTTAATCGAATAGATCTAAATACGAAAGTTATAGAAGAAAAAGTTTAATTATTTTAAGTTCATTATTAATGGAATAAAAACTGAACATCCATACATATTTGTAAAGATTACAATTTTTGATTGATATACAAAAGTTAATAAAAGTTTAAATTAGCATTTTTAAGTAACAAATACTTTCGCGTTAATTCTTTATCTAACAACCATTTAGTGTAATATTGCAAACAATTTAACAAGATTTGAGAAAATCTTGTTTTAATCCCAGCCTATGAGTATAACATTTTCTCAAACAGGGATGAGCGCACTCCGACCCGAATATCGATTCTTACCACTATATTTTAATAGTATTCTCCAACGTAATGAATTTCAGAAATTTTGTTCTTGAATAAGATAACAAATACTATTAAAATTTAGTGGTCTCAATCGGGATTTCGAGTCGGAGCTCTCCCATCCCTGTTCAAACTATGCTTTAATGCACATCATAGACGGCCCCTTAAAGCAGCATCTTGCCGTTTTTTAGCGTAATTTGAAAACTACTCGGTAGAAAAATTTAAAATTTTGAATACACATAAAGCAGGACATAATAAATATAAATCCATCAACAAAATTGTAGGTTGCAATTCATAATTTTTTCGAATATTAATTTCATAATTCATAATTCATATTATAAAATTATAAAAATTACAAATTTGACATATTTATGTTTGGGCTTTTTAGTATTATAACCAAAAAAAATTAACACATTAGAATTATAATCTCAGGAGATATTAATAAAAATATGAAAATGTAATTTAACATTAGAAGCTCTAAAATTTGAATGTTTATAACTCGAAAACTTATCATCCAAATGACTTAAAATTTTGTATCTAGGCATAGTTTGAACCGAAGATTTAAAATATCATGTCAAAAGTGGGTGTTGCCATTGAAAAAAATAAATTTTAGGCTTGTTTTAATATGTAGATGGCCCCTTAGGCAAATTTTAGATATATAATTTAAAAGTAGACTTTATTTCCAATCGTTTGGTACCAGTCACTTCCTTCTACTACAATTTGTTGCAGAGTTAGTGGGGGGTGTGCAGTTTTTTTTTTCCACGACTGTACTTACAGAACTATTTAACATAAAATATTTGTGTTTTAAATGTTCAGTTTGGTAACCGTTATTCTGAATTACCTTTCTACACTGTAATTTCCATTACAATAATGCCTTTTGTAGTTTTGGGAGTGGTATTTTCGCCCATTCCTTTTGAACAGTCTCCAAAGTCTATTAAATAGTTGTAGGTCGACGTTTGAATAAGGCGCCTGATAAAAGTCCACTATAGCTAAATTCCATGGATAATTCATCAGGAGATTTAGAAGCTATATCAGTGAATGGGCTGGTCCTGATAATCATTTATTGTTCCATTTTTCCTAGAAATTAACAGTGGATTATGATGTCTGACTGCTTGATTATCTTGATGCAGTTCAACAAATTGATGGCACTGGGGTAAGGAGAAGTTATTTCATCTTTTAAGATTGTGAGTAAAGTATATTTCTGATAGTATGTAGAGTTGATCGCTACATTTTCCCCCACACTGTTTATTTTTTATTTGATGTTATATGCAAGGCCAACAAAAATCATAAGTCCTTTGCTAAACTTTCTTTAGGTACATTTAATCGTGTTTTAAGATTTGTTTTCCCTCTTCTTTCATGATAATAAATGGATCTATTTATATTACAATCATTTAAATGTACACGAGCTTTATTTATTGTAAGAAAAAATTTCAATTTTTCTCCTGATAAATGCTTCTGATAAAGAATTCTGCATCTTGTTCTACGTCCGACAATATGTTGTGGAGAAAGACGATGGACATTGTGTTTTTTGCCTTTTTAAAATTCAAATCAGTGTTAATGATTGTGTTAACAGTTGACACTGAGCATAACGTTTTATCAACAGTTCTTTGACTTGGTGATTTTTTTTAAATTAAAAAAGATCTTACCTTTTCAATATTCAAAGAATTAATTTTTGTTCTTGGGTACATATTAGAAACATTTTTTTTTCACTTGAAGGCAGACATTAACTTTTAGTCCATGTCTCATTGAGAATATTACCTACTAGTTTTTAGATATTGAATCACTATAGCTTTCACAGTGTTTCTTAATAACCGAATACGAATAATTCTCTTCTGAAAGTGCAAAAATATTGCCTTCTATTCATAGATTCTTTAAAAGCGCCATTTTAAAGAATGGCGCCATTTTAAATGAATTCAGTTGCCAGACACGGATTCATACTTTCAAGAACATGTTTGCTGTGAAAAATAATTTCTGTATGCAGACGATTTTTTTTTACACCAAATCAAACACGTCTACAAAATGTGTGAACAACTTCTGTACGATTAATTTTAGGTCAATTCCAATTACCATATAGTACAATATTATAGACAATCTCTTACTATTGGCAAATCTGAAAATATTTTTGAGCAGCGTACATTTATAACATGCATGTTTAAATTCGTAACATATAATGGTTGAAATACACCAAAATACACAAACAATTAAGTGTTATGTGTTGGCATTAAGTGCATATGAGCCACATATTACGGATTTTGAATGCAACTGTTTCTGAATAGTAATATTAGGCTTATTAAATCGTAGAAGTCTCCAGGTAAATAATGCGAGGATTACTATTTAAAAACAGCGGTATTAAAACTCCTAATCCTTACCACGTAGACTTCAAGGATATAGTTATATACAACAACATGTTCGATCACATTTTCTTTTCGTTGTGTTGTTATCTATTGGGTCATATTTTTGTTAACGTCATTGACTAATGTTGTTTGTGCAAAAAACGAAACTTTTCAGTGGCAACGGATGAAAAACCTAAGTAGTTTTTGTCTACACATAGGAGCCTACCTTCAAAACACGTTTACAACAACAACAACAACAAGAAAAAAACACATTTCCAGAAATACTGGATCTGTAATTTTTGAAATCACCGTTTTAACTGCATTAGTGCATTAATAAAATTATGTAATATCGGCAAAGCGTTTAAAAATAGCAGCAAAAATAGAAAAAGTGGATAAGTAATTATTCGTTGGGAACATCTCTTTGAAAGTATGTTAAATATAGATTTTATATCAGGAATGCGCTTAGTCTGAATTTCATATGAATCATCTGAAAATTAGTTCTACACAACAATTATTTTCTAGATATTAGAGTCTCAAAAGTTATTCTCATTACTCCCCTGAAACAAAATTTTGATGATCGGATTGTAGTAGAAGCAAGATTTCGCTTAATACAATTTTATGTTTATTCTGTCTCTATTTTCCTGTCACTAAATTTATTTATTCAACATTATCAAATTAACCAACAAAAGTTCAAAGACGTGCGTTTTAATGGCAAATCTTTAAGTTAATTCCCAATATGAAAGAACTCGCCTGAATTCCAATGAGCATTATTTTATTAGAGAGAAGCCTTTCTCTATTAGATATTTTTAAACTGTTCTACAACAATTCAACGACGCAAGGTACGTTTTATGTACAGATCTTTATTTAATATCCTGTGTCGAGGATCCATTTTTTATTCCTAATCGCCATGGTAGCCAGCTGATATTCTTCCTTTTAATTCAGAAATTGCGAATAGTAATTTTTTGCTTTATTTGATGAGAGGCATATCGTGATTACTTAAAGTGAAAATTCTTCTTTCGGAATTTCTTGTATGATTTGCAATTTCTGACTACAAAAAGGAGCTAAACTGGCAACCTTGCAAATCATCGTGTTTTTATTGTTCTTCAATAATGTTATTTCAGAAAAACACCTAGGAATTGCCTCGTAAATATGGAGTTTTCTTTCCCTTTTCTATCAATGAATGAAGAAAAATTAACTGCATTGCGGCATTAAGAGAATATATGTAATCTCGGCGATGTAATTGAAAATGAGTAAAAGTAAATAAAAAGTAGTTTGGCATTGTTAACCCTTTGAGGGGCAAGCAATTGTGTTCCTGTGACGTCGAATTCACACCGGTATTTACGAAAGAATTTAGTTCTAAATAAGGAAAAGCAATTTTTCAACTTCTCCCGTCAAAGTTAAAAAAGTAAAATTTAATTATAAGTTTCTGGTTCCAATCGAATTAAAATTAGGTGGTATATAATATATACCACCGTCCCTCAAAGGGTTAAACAATTACTCAGTATTCTTACAACATGTTTGGTATACATAATAAATGTCGTTTATTCTATAATTCTCTAGAATGATCTGAATGTTACTGCAGTTATGCACAGATGTGATCTCTACAGAGATCATTTTGAAAATGTGTTTATATAAAAAAAAATGATTATGCTTTTTATTACAAACAAGAATTTGCTTAAGAATTTTAATGTTAAAATTTGTCTCTGCTTCTTTTTTTTCCTTTCACCAAATTTAAATCATCAAAATTATTACTTTTTCAACCATAAATTCATCGACGTGAGTTTTAACTACAAATTTTCGTGTTCTTGTCAGTATTAATGAGTTTTCCTGAATCCAAAAGCATTGTTTTTTTATCCTTTAATAGGATTATTGATAAAAACGGTTGAAAAATATTTTCTGGAATATTTCATTTCCGCTTTTTTCATTGTTAAGATTAAAGCAAGAAATTTAACTGCGTCCTTGTGTTAACAGGATATATATTCTATAGGGAAAGTTTAAAAACGCTTAAAATTTAGAAAGTAATTTTCCAATAAGGAGTTAAATATGACGAAGATTACTGTTTGGCAATATTGTTTCCGCTTGTGCTGAAGTTAGAAAACCCTGTTTAAGTTGGAATGATGTTATTCAATACGAACGAGAATTCACTTAACGCAATTTAATGTTACATTTTATTTCACATTTTCCTTCACTAAATTTACGTGATCCAAATTATCAAATTGTTCCGCATGAATTCATCGATGTACTTTTAAATTACAAACTTTCAGTGGATTCCCAATATCGGAGATCCTTACTGAATTTTAATGGATAAATTTTTATTGTCCTCTTCCTTTCATAACATTATTTTACAAAACAGTTGAGGAACCTCCTCTGAAACAAAGGATTTTTGTTTGCTGTTTTCCTTTTCATAGCAATTATAGAAGAGACTGCATTAACTGAATAAATTTATATCAGAGAATTTTTAAAAAACAATTAAAAGCAATTACGTAAAGCAGTCGTAGAGAAAGCCAGAGTTTGTCGGGGGAACCCGGATTAACGCCTAGGACCCGGTTTCCTCTTTTGGATTCCAGCTCCGAAGTTGTCGGCGACTCAGGCAGATTCCCCAAGTGTTTTGCGGTAGTTTCTTCTAAGTTTGGGCTCCACCGCATGTTGCAACAACCTCTGACGTCAATTCATTTGTGTTAGGGAAGAGGTGCGCAGGAGGCGCAAGCCCCCGTCCACTCCCCAGGGCGAAGAGTCCGCCTGCGGAGGCACCCGGATACACCGGCCATCCCTGGCGGATTAGGTCCACTACGAGAGGGAACGGTGACTACCTCTGTAGGTTTTCCCACCCCTCGAGTTGTGGTAGAGCAAGTACGGGTTGGAACATCCCAACTTAAGGCCTATGGCCTGGTTCCCTTTTGGGGTTTCAGCTCCGAAGCTGTTGGGGGACGCCGGCCCGTCTCCAAGTGTCTCGCAATAACTCCCCGTGGTTTCACCGCGTATCGCAACGGCCTATGTCGTCGACACGTGGGTTCAAGATTAGAGGGTCCGTATTGGATCGGTCCTCTAACCGGCCGAAGCGCCGTAGCGAGTCAAAGCTACTGACACGATAAAAGTCTCTCAGGACTTGCGTTCGGTGGTCGTCTACGCGCGGTGCGCTCCCTCATGGGTGCCTGCGGCGCAGCTTACTTTTATCCCTGGCGGATTACTCTTATGGGTTCAGGAGGACCTGGACTCTGTGGTTGAGTACGTACGTCTTCGGTGGCGTGGCTTGTCATTACCTATTGACTACGAGTCGGGTACATACGTGCCAGTGGACTTTTTTGTTATTCTACAGTAAAAGAATGGGACCAAAGCATTTTCGCTTGACTGGGGTTCTATAGGAATTCTCAGATAATCTGAACACTTCCTTTATTTATTTTATAAAATGACACTACTCACCCTTCTCACTCCTCCACAGCAAGAATCTGTATTCTATGCGATTTCCCCTTCCTGGTTATACGTGTTTTAACAAATTTGCATCGCGAACCGAGAATTCTCGTTTTATTCTAAAAACATCATCAAACAGACTAAGGGCGTGGCTTCTATCTCACAGAACATGCATTTATATCACGTTGTCAATATTTTTTTTCAGATTGTAAGGCATTTTATATTAAATACATACATTGAAAGTTATTTACTGATGCATGAATTTCAGAAATCTAGCTAGGAAAAATTACAAAAGATTTTCAGATGAGAGTGAAGCTTCTGTTGTTTTAACCCCTTCGCGACGAGCGTCTTTTACAGAATTTTTAACCTTTTTCCACCGGTTTTTCAAAACAGAAATTTTCGCCTAACTGAATTTCGGAAATGCTAAGATTTAATGAGGCAAAGCTAATAAAAAATAACCGGTCGGAAAAATCGATGATTCTGAGCATCTTATGCGTCACGTATATGTGTCGCTCGTCCCCAAGTGGTTAATACATAGATTTCACATAAACATACCGATGTGAATGTGTTAATTTCCTCCAAGCATTATTTACGATACGTTAAAGCGCAAGCGATTTGTTATAAATTAAACGGATAAGCTAAATGTTGAAACAGTTGTTGCAGCGAATCAAGGAGATATTGATGCTGAAGAAGAAGAACCTGGAGAGATTGAGAATGCCAGGATTACACACAGTGAGGCTTCTAAGATCCTTGATGCGGCACTCCCATATATTGAGGTGCATGAAGTTGCAACAGCGTCAGATGTGTTGTTGTTAAAAAAGTGTCGTGATAAGGCAAGCCTGAAACAGGGCCTGATTACCGACGGGGCACACTTCCACCAGTAAAATTTAATAGAAATTTTCGTCTTCTTAAATGTAAAATTCGTCTTATTATCATGCAAAATTACTGCCATGAATAAGTGAAAAAAATCTATTCTTTTTTACTGGTGGAAGTGTGCCCCGTCGGTAATCAGGCCCTGGCCTGAAACGATGCGAGGTTGAAAATAACAACATATTTTGTAATACAATGAAATGTTGTATGTGTTTATGTAATAAAATACCTGCATTTGCGCAATGCTCCAAATAAGTAACTTGACTCTGTTTATTCATTTCATAATCAACATTCTTGTTTAACAATAGAGCTTTTCATATTAAAAAAAATGTTTTAAGGAACTTTCGATTAAGCCAATTTTCGAATAACCAGGGGTCTACTGTATTAGTACCGCTTTTTAAAAAATAATCTTTGCCATATGAGCGAAAATCGCATAAGTGAAATTTTCGCCTGCTCATTTTCTGCTGATATCTGATTTTTAGGGGCCTTATATTTTGCCTAATTTGAATTTTCAATAGCCACTGATATATTGCAGAATTATAATTAGTAGATGGTCACAAACTTTATTGAAAATTGAATATGATTGAATATGACGTGCAGTCTGTTTGTGAGTAGAGTGTCTTATATTAAATTGAACCTTTGGGAAAAGTTAATTTATTATTAGTTAAATATTAAATATAAATAGTTTTGAATAAAAATTCTGGTATGACATATTTTTTAAAACTTAAGTAAAATTCATGGTGTGTTTAGTGTAAACAATACGTTTGGAAGTATCCATTTTTAAAGAAATAGGTAAATAGAATATGTTTTTTAGAAATAGGTTTAATAGTAATTTACCGCTGAAAATTAAACTTAATTTTCTAAACAATAATTAATTTTCTTAGTATGACATTTACCTTTTATATTAATTGAAATAGCACTATTTTATAGAACACTTATTATTTTTAAAGATACAAATTAAATGTGTTGGCGACAAAATTAATGATATTTATTAATTTTTTTAAATTACGATAACAAATGTGTATTTAATATGATAAAAATATTTTGAGATATGCGTATTATCGATCTAAGTTGTTTTTACGCAAATAAATCAATATTTAAATATGATCAAGAAGATATTTGAGCGAAAATCTCAAAATTGTGATTTTCGGCTGCTCCACTTTTGCTTATATCTGATGTTTAAGTGTCTCATATTATGCCCAGTTTGAATTTTTAATCACGACTGATATATTGCAGAATAATAATTAGTAGGTGGTCACAAACTTTATTGAAAAAGAAATATGATACGGCAGTTTTTATTAGACAAAATACAAATTGTAAAGGGACAGAAGTGACAGGGACAGGAGTGACATTTATTTTTGCAATTTTGTCACTTTACTTAAAAAATAACTGTTTTGAAATGTTCTATGCATTATTTTCAAAGACATATAAAACCTAACGTTAAATGGCTAGATATTGCTTAACCTATAAATATCAATATTTAAATTAACATTGGGGACAATAGTAACGGTTAATACAGGTACGCGTGCCTTTTTCCCATTCCTTTCAATCAAGAAGATCTTGTATATGAACAAACAGCAAGCAATGGCGCCTTTTAGAAACAACATGTGATCCCCTACTGAAAACGACTGCATGCTGACATCTGGCAGAACTATGAGGATATTCATACACCGGGCCAGTAGTGAGACAAAAAGTGAGGGACATAACTTTAAACGCAGTAAATCAAATATTACATGTTTCACTCGTATAAAAATTACGTTATTATGCTTCATGAGATTCATAATTTATTGGTATTTCAAATTTTTTTTTATAATTAGTGTCTATTGATGGTTTTAATGATCAAGTTATGGGCTGAAAACAGGGGACATTTGTGGCATTTCAGATACTTAAATTCCATTTTAAAGATTTAAAAAAAAAACAAAAAAAAAAACAGATTTTCTTATTAGAAGTAACATAATATTGTAGAACAATCTCAGAGAAAAGTTTTAACGTTAAATGAGAATTTATATTGTAAAGGAATTTTGAGAGGTATACTTGGTACTGATCAATCACACTTATGCGATTTTCGTTCGTATATATCATCGCTACCATGTCAAACTATCGAATGTGAAAAAATGCATTTTTCATAACTTTTATAAATGGGCCGATTGTCACCACTAAATTTTAATCGTATTCTTCACGAGGGTTGCCTGTTTGGCCTATTTTTCCATTCAAAAATTTCAAACAAAATTTTTAATTTTATAAAATGACAGAAGTTTTGAAATTGCTTAAGAGTCTACGCTAGTCATACAATGAAACGCTCAAGCTAATGTTAAGAGTCAGATGTCAGTCATGCGAAAAAACGCGCAAGCTAATGTTAAGTCTATGGGGAGGTTCTTGTGCGATTTCTCGTTCGCAACTTAATATTTTTAAATGATTTTTTTTTTCATAGAGCCGGTCCCAACCGGTTCCAAAACTAAAAATGTCCGCTTATAAAAAAACTGTAACCAAAATCAAAAAAGTAAAAACTAACAACGTTAGAGATCGACCTCAGATATCCTATGCAAAAAATCATTTAAAAATATTAAAAAGCGATCAAGAAATCGCGCAAGAACCTTCCCATAGACTTAACATTAGCTGGAGCGTTTCTTCGCGTGACTAGCGTAGGCTCTTAAGTCTATAGAAAGGTTCTTGCGCGATTTCTCGCTCGAATTTTAATATTTTAAAATGATTTTTTTTGCATAGGATAGCTGAGGTCGATCTCTAACGTTGTTAGTTTTTACTTTTTCTATTTTGGTTACAGTTTTTTTGAAGGCGGACATTTTCAATATTGGAAACGGTTCTGAGAGTGAAAGTACCTTTATATAAAAAACTGGAACCAAAATCGAAAAATTAAAAACTAACAACGTTAGAGATCGACCTCAGCTACCCTGTGCAAAAAAAATCATTTAAAAATATTAAAATGTGAACAAGAAATCGTGAAAGAACCTTCCCATAGACTTAACATTAGCTTTCGCGTTTTTTCGTATGACTGATGTAGGCTCTTAAAGTCAAAATATTTGTTTTAAAAAATCCGCTATGAATTCGGCATCTCTAAATAAATAAGAAAGCCAAACTGACAACCCTGTTCTTCACTAAAATTCTATTGGTATTCTTACTTTACGAAGAATTCTAATAAAATTTAATGGTGACAATCGGCCTATTTTTAAAAATATCGAAAAATGCATTTTTTCACATTCTATAGTTGGACATGGTAGATACGATATATTCCAGTATATTTTCAGAAAACATCTACCACATTTTTTTTGTAACTTGTAATATGATTAAATATTTAAAATTTATTGCCAGTCCTGGATGTAATCAGAAGGATAATATTTCTCTTTGATGGCATTTCTTTTAAAATGTAACAAAAAAAGTAATTTTACGTAAGAAATGTATCTTATTCAATATTTTACATGAATCATCAGTAAAGTAGTGCAAATGTACACAATATTCATAATCTAGATCTCGATATTTAACTTTATTTATTCATTTATTTTATTAGCATGAAAATTTCATTGTTTTAATAGTAGAAAAAAGAATTCGCTCAATGCGATTTTAACTAAGTTTTATCTGTTTTTCTAGCACTAAATTGACGTAATCAACATTATGAAATTATACTGCATTAATTTATCGTCGTGCTTTTTAACTAGAAATCTTCAGCTAATTTCGAATATCAGATACCTACCTCGTCCTGAATTCTAATGAGGATTGTTTTATCTTCTTTTAATAAGAATATCTTGAAAATTTTTGAGGAATCGTTTTCCAACTAAGGAATTTTCATTTGCTCTTTATTCTTTTAACAAGAGAAGAAAGTTTCTTTTTCTACAATATAAATAACAAAGTAGAGAGCAGCTTCATAGAATTAATTATTTATTGGGGCATCTCTTTAAATGTATAACAAACATGCATTTTATATAAGAAAAGTCGTTTATTCTATATTTCATACGAATCACCTGCAAATTAATGCTGAGGTGCACATTAGTTGTTCTCTGGAGAGTAAATTTGAACAGTTATGTTTATTACTAAAATGAAACAATGTGTTAAAATTTTCTTCAAATCGAAACAAGAACTGCTAACAACAAGAACTAACAAGAACGTTAATGTAATTTAATTTTAAAGTTTGCAATTTTTTCTTTTGTAAATTTTCGTGATTGTCTCGCGTGAATTCATTGACGTAATCGAAATATTTAATTCACTTTTTTATATATTACTAGCATGAAATTTTCATGACGTTTTACAGTAGAAATAAGAATTAGCTCAATGCAATAAGTTACGTTTTATCTGTTTTTCTTGCACTAAATCTGTGTGACCAACATAATGAAATTCCGCATGATTTCCTCGTCGTGCTTTTTAACTTGAAATCTTGAGTTATTTCCAATATCGGAGATCTTTCTCTACCTGAATTCTAATGAACATTGTTTTATCATATGTTAATAACATTTTCTTACAAAACCGTTGAAGAGTCGTTTCTGAAATATGGGTTTTTCATTTAATCTTTATCTATTTTCAACAAAAGAAGGCGATATTTATTTTTTTCAAAATCAATAGCAAAGTGAAAAGCAGCTTTATAGAATTAAGTAATTATTCACTGCGACATCTGTTTGCATGTATAGCAATAATTCATTTCATATAAAAAAAAATTCGTTCATTCTATATTTCATATGAATCACTTGAAAATTAATTCTGAAGTGAGCAATATTTGTTCTGTAGATAGCAAATTTGAAAAATTATCAGTACTACTAGAATGAAATTAAAATTTCAAATTTTCGTTAAAAAGAAACAGGAACTGTCCTGATGTAATTTCATTTTAAATTTTGCCAGTTTTCCTTCTCTAATTTGGTGATAAACATAATCAACTTGTCCCGCGTGAATTTATCGATGTGCATTTTAACTACAAATCTTCTTTTAATTTCCAGTATTGAACACGCTTAATGAATGCTAATAAAGCTTTTTTTGTTGTTCTTTAAGGAAATTTTCTTTCGCAAAACTGTTGAGGAATCGGTTTCTGAATTATAAGAATTTTGTTCTATTTAATTCATTTAACAACGAGGCATGAAATGTAACAGCGTTACCGCATTAACATATTTTTACGATGATTTATTATTAAAAAGAAATGTACTCTGTTATTAATAAATAATAAAAATTGGAAAAGAAACAATTTTTAAAAAAGTTGTTAAAACAGGGCTCGTACGTTTTACCACAATTTTTTAATAGAATTTTTAAATAGAACTTATTTAAATAGAGCTTATTTAAATGCAAACAATTATTACAAATTTTTCAAACGAAACGTCTAAAATTTTCTGCTATTTAAATATTAAATAGAAAATTCTATTAAAATATTAAATAGAAAATTCTATTAAAATATTGTGGTAATAGCGTTTGAACCCTGTAATTAAAAATAAATATTCAAAAGTGCATGAAACAAACACTGTGGTTTAAAGCTTTTAAAATATTTATTTATTAAATAATAAAGTGTGTTGATCATTTAAGCAATCATATTATGTTTTTCATAATTAATTTTACAATTTGCAGTACTTCGTATTACATTTGAAACATTCGATATTTCATAATAAAAAGTATTTCTCTATTTTTTTTATTTATATATTTTTTTTTTTCAACAGATCCTATAAATTTGTGGAGTATGATACTTTGTTCTTGCAAACATTTTGAGCTCAGATTCTTTTTACTGCACATTTGCCAACATATAGGGTTGCCAACTTAATAAAGGCTATGGGAGGGGCAAATTAGGAAAACTTCTACCACTAATTTTAAAATGTTATGTTTATCTCAATTAATCACAATGATAATACAAAACAAATACAGTAAAACCCTGGTTATCCGAAAAGCATGGGACCAAAGGATTTTCGGTTGATCGGAGTTCCATAGGAATGTTCGGATAACCGGGAGGCTTCCTAATTTTATTCTACCAGATGACACTATTCACCCTTCTCACTTCCCCACGGTCAGGTAACGCGTTCGTGATTGCAAGTAAAGCAAGAGTCGTATTATGAACGATTTCTTTTTCCTGTTTACAACGTCTTTTAAATTTCCTTTAAACTTTATTTACGATGAGTATTTCTTTAAAGCACAAACAGGTTTTTATAAGCAAGAAGAGCTCAACGCGTTGAAAAGAGGTGATACTGACCATGAACATAGAAATAGACTAGGACTTCTAACGAAATATTAATATCGTGTCGCGACTTTCGAACCTAATGGCAGCTGTGCGCACGGTTCTGAGCAGCCTGCGAGCATCTCTGCTAAGGTAGCGCCACCTACAACAAGAAACCGAAATTGTATATCGGATGTCCACCAGGCGATGGCTGTCAAGCAGATGAAATGTAATGGCGCATAGAGCAACTGTCCCAAACAGGCGCTACCTATTTGAAAAAAATTTCTTCTTTGAAATGCTATTCCATTAGAAGTTCTTATCTATTTCTATGTATATGATACTAGCACTTGAATATACTGAAGTGCAGGAAGATACAATAGCGTCAGATATTTTCTTGTTTAGAAGGTGGCGTAATAAGGCAGCATTGAAGTAATGCGAAGTTGGAAAGAAGTTGGAATAAAAAAAAAATTAGAACATATTTTGTAAAGAAATAAAGTGTTGTAATTGTCTACGCTACGAAATTTTATTTTTAAACAAGCATGCTGTTTATTTATCCCATAAACAGCATGCTAGTTTAAAAATAAAATTTCATATTTAAAATAAAACGAGTTTTAAGGTCTTTCGGTTAAGCCGATTTTCGGATAACCGCGGGATTCGGATAATCGGGGTTCTACTATATATATATTTTTAAATTTTTGATAAAAGTATGCCTGATTGTCTATTTCGCTTCCGAGAAGTCGGCGGCTATGTTTGCCAACAGCCAACTGTTCTTCCATAAAATGTGGTTTATTTAGACTCAGTTTAAACACATTTCGAACTAGAAAATGTGTTTAATATATCCTTATTTATAAAGTTTCATGTTTCTTTGATGAACGTATTTGACTTTATTGTTATGTTTTTAAAAATCTGGTTGGAAACGTGTTTAACAGGGGTTTAATTAACCTAGATTTTTACAAAAGAATACTCGAAGGTTGGCAGGTATTCTATTGTCTTCGTTTTCTGAAACAGTTATCATTTATCATGCTTGCCAACCTCTAACTGAACTTCCGTAAAATGTGGGTTAATTTGATACATGTTAAATATGTTTCTAACCAGAAAATTTATGTGGTATATTATTATGCATTTAATTTCATGTTTTAACTGAGTGTCCCCTTTCACTTATTTTAGCTTTCTTTCATGCTATAGACTGTAATTTAACACATTTTATGCTCTCTTTTTCATATTTTGTTACTTTAAAGTATTTTAAACTTTACTCACGTGGCTCTCTTAAGATGTGATATACAATTACTCATATACTGGGAGTTGTAGTTATAATTAACTGGGTATCGTATTGCAGCAATATTCTGTTTCACTGAGTGTCTCCTTTGCTTTACTATCTTATTCCAAATTTACTTTTTACCATTATTTAAATTATCTTCTTTATTTTTTATAATTGCTGATTGAAGTAATCTTAACTTTTCCCATCGGCTCATTTTTACAAGACATTCTACTCACAATAGACTGGGAGTAAAGTTGGTTGCAACTCGGAAGCCCCTTAACCGGCATCAACTGTTCCGGACTGAGTTTCTCCTCCCTTCAATTAAACACAACTCTCTTGTCTTTTGAATTTGTATATATATATATATATATATATATATATATATATATATATATTAAAAAAACATTTTAGTCTGCTTAGTGGTTTTTATTTTTACCAAATTTTATTATTTTGTAACTTTTAAACTCTGTAAAGTGTCTTTTTTTTTAATTTATGAGATGGGTTCGACCAACGGTAAATTTTGTTTGTCAACTTGGATCTAATGGAACTTTTTTTAAGTTCCTTAATGTTAAACTTCTATTTTTTTATTATATTTTAAATCTTTTAATTTTATTTTTGTTATTACTTTTTATATTTCTCAAGGGTTCCCTATTTGCCTGGCAACGCGCTTACATTTATCCTAGAAGTTCAGTTGGTACGCAACATTCCATTCTGTTAACTAAATTGTTCCATTATTCCATTGTACCTGGAACATATTTCAAAGCTTTCCTTTACAAAAATTTCTAGTTTGATACGAATTTAACCCTCGTTAAATTAACTCGAATAGTGAGAGGATGGCAGGTATGAATTTACTGCCGGACTCTTTCTAAAGCATTAAGAACACACATGATATCTCCAGAGTGCGAGTGAATAATATTATTTATTTATAAAAAAAGATACACGCGAAAGATATTCCGCGCTTAAAATAGATATATTTTAACTTCTATATAATATGAAAAGAACTTTATTCAGTTTGACAACTACACATTTACTCTCATTAAGTTTCTTATGACTGCAGATCAGTTGGATACATTTTTCGATATATGTATTGTACATACCTTTTTACAAATCATGCATGAATGTTAAAATTTGTAGTTTAAGAAAAATAAGAATCACTTTTCATTTTTCACAGAAAGAAAGTAATTTAAAAAATAATTTTATGACGCATTCAAAAAGTCTTATATAAATTATCATATCTCAATGTATCATCTGTTAAATTATAGTTACATTTTAAATTTAATTAATTTAAAATTAAGACATTAGTTGTACAAACATGTGACTTTCCAAGTTTTAAGGATACCAGAAAGAATTGAAATGACGAAAACGGACTGAAGTTTGATCGCGAATAATTTGAACAATTACTTTTTTAGGTGCGTTCGTAATTATATAAATAGCACCTATAGTCGTCGTCTAGTCTGTCCGTCTGTCCGCATATAACATCGCAACAACTACCCAACCGAATGGTTTGCAAATTAATATATATATATTTTGCAGAATTTCGTCGAGACATTTAAAATTTTATGAAAATCGAATAAAAACTTAAAAAGACATTAATAAATGTTTTCTTCATTCTATACCTCAAAGTAAAAAAAAACACAAGAGATTTGTTAATCGTGGGCCTTAAAGATATTAACCTTTTGAAGGACTTCGGTATATTATAACTTGATTTTACACGACTTAACATTTTATTTTTTGTAACAATTTGATTTTAATTCGAAAATTCCACAATGACACCAAAATTTTAGAATCAAATTTTGAATTTATAAGGTACATGAAGGAAGGCTTTTACTTATTTTAAAATAAATTTGTACATGAATCTTGGTGTCAATTAATCATTTCAATATTTTAGCTGCACGAGTACTTTGCCCCTGAACGGGTTAAAACATGGAAGTATTCGCAAAGAAAATTCTCCAGCGATGACGTTTGCAGTGTTGTCTGGTTTCAAAAAGATATTCGCGCATGTAAGCCAATCAAAGTTTAGCATAATTTTGTTCGATGAAATGCTATACAAATCAACTTCCTTCACGATCTTTTCTTGACAAAGTGAAATGTAAACAAATACAACTCATGTAATAACATTTATGAATCAAATTTAAAAGAAGAATCGTCAGTTAATTTGGTACTTTCGTGTTATACGGTCCAGTAAAATAGATCACGAAAAATTATTGTTAATCGCCAGTCACATTTACCATTCTTAATGCCCAGCCATGTTAAAAACAGTAATTTAATACACATTTGTTAAATACATAACATAATTAAAAATGGTAAATAATATAGAAGCAATCTTAAATAATACAAAACAATAATTTAGTATAAATTTATTAAACACATAACATCAGAGTGACGGCTTTTAGCTAAGATATTTACAATGGCAATTTTAGTGTTGAATGTATGTTTAAATGTAAGAAAATCGTCTATAACAACACTGAGATTAAAGAAGTGCAAAGTTATGTGTACCTTGGACAGGAAATATCATCGGACAACAGTATCATTAGTGAAATAAATAGAAGAAGAATAAATGGATGGAGTGCTTTTGGGAAGAACAATATTATTCTGAAGAGTAACTTGCCCCTTTGTTTGAATAGAAAGGTGTTTAACCAATGCGTTTTGCCTGCACTAACTTATGGAGCAGAAACATGGACGCTAACAAAACGGATAATGCAAAGATTACAAACAGCACAGCGAAGTATGGAAAGATGTATGCTAGGCATAATGAGAAGAAACAGAAACAGAATACTTGGATAAGAAATCAGAGAAAGTTTTTGACATCATTGACAGAATTAAATGGCTAAAATGGAAATGGGCTGGGCACATTACAAAAAGACAAGACAATAGATGGAGCACAAACACCCTAAAGTGGTATCCCAGAGTTGTAAAACGACCAAGAAGACGACCTCAAGTAAGATGGAGTGACGAAATCAGAAAAGTGACCGGTGTTAATTGGATTACTAAAGCACTAGACAGGAAACAATGGAAAAATCTGGGGCAGACCTACATCTAGCAGTTGAAAACGGTTGATGATATATTATATATATATTATACCGTTATATACAAATTCTTCTGCAATTACCTGTAATATTTTTATTAGATAATATTAACTATAGTGTTACAATATTTAAAAAAAAGTTTTCTGCAAGTGGTATTATAGTCACCATTGTTGGCGTGGTATATTTACCTCACATATACCTTAAAAGTCAATAGACATTAAGCATAAACACAGAAGTCAGTGAGTTACACAGCTATGAAAACTTCTGAACTGTGTCAAGAAAGGAGAAAAAAAGAAACAAAATAGGACAGATATCAGCATCTAGAAGATAATCGGTAAAGTTTAATCAGATTGTACGCGAAGGGTAAAAATTGAGCAATAACAGCTGTGACTATCATAGGTGGCTGCCAAAAGTTCTATGTTGCACCAAACTATGCTCGAAAGACGAGGTCAATTTGTATGCAGCCCGATTATGACACACTATCCAAGACGATTAGATGAGAATAATGATAGATTATCTGTCTTCTGTAATCGAGTCTACAGCAAGGTTACCTTGAAACAAAAAAGATTTTTAGAAACAATATGGTTTTATTTAAATGTGGATATCACTAAAGGCATTTCACAATAAACAGTTCATTGCACCAAATAGTATTAGCAGGGTTCGTGCGGGTTCCTGGAATTTTGAGGGTATTTACCAGTTTTTTTCTAATAGAAAAACTGGCGTTTTATAATCGCGCAATTGTACAAGGCGAGTTTTTCTATAAGAAAATACTGGTAGTTACCTTAAACATACCTGGAGTCCGTACGAATCCTGGTATTAGCTAAAATTCGCATTAGTGAACGAAATGCAACGGATAAGCAAACGGATATGAAGCATAAATGCCTAAGATAAGATTGTCAAGATAAATGACATACTTAACAATAACAAAATATACGAAGAGCTGCCATGATCGCAAAGCGTTTTTGATTTATCTATCAGAATTTTCCGATTTGACGAAGAATTCTTTAATAAAATTAAACTATGAATAAAAGTAATAGGTTGCAATGTTTAGCATACATTTAAGGGAGACCAAACTGGTCGCCAAAAGGTGGCCAGTAATAACAATAATTGCCAATTTTCGCCATTTCAAACCTTTCTTTCCCCTTAAATATTTTATAAAGTGTATAGCTAAAGTTGTTGAGAAATAATTCGAGCTGACAAAAATTGTAGAAAAGAAAGGCATTGGAAAAAGTTAAAAAACAATTACACACGCATATGTAGCTTTGAAACTTTGAGTTCTGTTTTATGGAATACTCTTGAAAAACTAAATAAATGACATACCAGTACACTCAGCGCCCTCGACATATGCATGCGTACATTTGCGGACATACTTTCCTATGTGAAATCGGTTTCTCGATGTATTCCTTACCTCCGCACGAAATTTGAACGATAAATTTTGAATTACCCTGTATATATATATATATACAGGGTGATTCATAAAAGATGGGCAGAACTTTAAGGGGTTATAGTACACTTAAAGACAAATAATATTAAATAGAAGACTAAGGGTCCCAGACGTATTCCCAAGGAGATAGGGGGCATTAAAGTTTAGGGTCCGAAATTTCAAATGATTATAAAACATGGAAAAATTGGTCGAATCGTTTGCGGTTTTTGCAAAAAATTTTCTTTATGCCAGTATTTTCTTGAAATAAAATTTTAAAGTTCAATTTCAAAAAATGCCGATAGGGGGCGCTTTAGACTTTGGAGTAACAAACAACTATTTTTTAACGTTATTTTTTGTATTTCTTTAAATGATTTCGAAAGCTTAGACTTTAACTTAAATTTTGATCTAAAAATCTGAGTCCTAACGAGTAGTTAAGTAGCGTAAACTGAAATTTGAAATTTGAAACCCTTCTCCCCCCAGAACAAAAATCAGTTATTCCCGATCTTTGTGTCATAGATTAGGCTCTAACTACTGCCGCGTTTTGCTAAAATTATTCTTTATGTCAGTATTTTCTTGAAAATAAATTTTAAAGAAAATTTTCAAAAAATTCCGATAGAGGGCGCTTTAGACTTTGGAGTAACGAACAACTATTTTATACCGTTATTTTTTGTGTCTCATTAAATGCTTTCTAAAGCTTAGACTTAAACTTAAATTTTCAGCTCAAAATCTGAATCGCTGAGCGTGGTTCAGTAGCGAGGGGAGGGGGTTCAAATTTCAACTTCTGAACATAGTTCAGTTTGCACTACTTAACCATGCCCAACGATTCTGTGCTGTGATACGAGGCAAAAATACAACTTTCGTCAAGGACTGCATAGTCGGAATTCACTCATAAAGGCACTGGCACAGTTGGAAACGTCGCTCATGCAAACGTTAAAGCTCCATTCCTGACGCTAGTCACCGGGTGAAGAAGGAAACAGAAAGTATGCAAATGTCAAATGGGGAAGAAGAAGAACACGTATGCAAAATTTCGACACGATTCAGGCATAAAAACCACTGAACGGTGAGTCAAGTGTAAGTCGCTGTAGTAATGAATCGGAAGATGGTGCCCTTCACGAATAAGGAAAAGGCTGAGATGCATTTAATTTACGGAGCGGCAGATGGAAATGGTGCAGAGGCACAACGAATGTACGGAGAGCGATTTCCTAACAGGCGGTTGCCTAACCGCAAAACTTTCGAGCGCTTGCACAGACAGTTGTGTGAGACGGGATCATTTCTCGCTTCCCGGTCGAATGCAGGTCGTACAAAAAAGGACGAATCAGTAGTTGTTGCAGAAGCCATTCTGGATGTAGTAGCGGCGCAGCCAAGTACAAGTGCACGAACAGTGGCTAGCCAGGTGGATACCTCACAGTCCACGACTTGGAGGGTACTGAAGGATGAATATTTGCTCCCGTTTCATGTGCAACGAGTCCAGAAACTGTCTCCAGGGGATTATCCAAATCGTATTGAATTCGCCCGCTGGTTTCTGCAGCAGAACGCGCTAAATCCACATTTTGGACGAACTGTGCTTTTCACCGATGAATGTACCTTCACACGTGAAGGTACATTTAACACACACAATGCACATGTATGGGCGGATGTCAATCCACATGCTACGTATCCACATGCTCATCAGAGACGCTTTTCCATCAATGTTTGGGCAGGAATCCTCGGAGACCACCTAATCGGACCGTACCTTCTTCCTGAACGCCTCAACGGTAAAACATACCTCACATTTCTGCAACATGTGCTGCCAGACCTGTTAAACGTTGTTCCTCCACGCATCCGGCGGGTCATGTGGTTCCAGCACGATGGAGCGCCAGCCCATTACGTACGAGACGTCCGCAACTATCTGGACATCACATTTCCGAACAGATGGATTGGTCGAGGTGGTCCTGTTGCTTGGCCTGCTCGCTCGCCAGATCTTTCACCCCTCGATTTCTTTTTTTGGGGACGATTGAAGGCTCTTATGTATGAGACACCCATTGAATCCCCCGAGGAACTGGTCGCCAGACTTTCCGCCGCTGTAGGGGAAGTGCTCGAAAAGCCTGATGTTTTCGCGAATGTTCGCCGTTCCATTCGTCGCCGTTGTTCTGCGTGCATAACCTCTGGTGGTCACAATTTTGAACATTTATTGTGATTACATGTTAATAAATATGCTTTGGTAACATAATCCTAATTTGTGTCTTTTTACCTCGTATCACAGCACACAATGTGTGGACATGGTAAACTGAACTGTGCTCAGGAGTAGAAATTTCAAACCCCTCTCCCCAGAAACTTAACCACGTCTAACGATTCAGATTTTGGGCTGAAAATTTAAGTCTAAGCTTTAGAAAGCATTTAATGAGACACAAAAAATAACGGTATAAAATAGTTGTTCGTTACTCCAAAGTCTAAAGCGCCCTCTATCGGAATTTTTTGAAAATTTTCTTTAAAATTTATTTTCAAGAAAATACTGACATAAAGAATAATTTTAGCAAAACGCGGCAGTAGTTAGAGCCTAATCTACGACACAAAGATCGGGAATAACTGATTTTTGTTCTGGGGGGAGAAGGGTTTCAAATTTCAAATTTCAGTTTACGCTACTTAACTACTCGTTAGGACTCAGATTTTTAGATCAAAATTTAAGTTTAAGTCTAAGCTTTCGAAATCATTTAAAGAAATACAAAAAATAACGTTAAAAAATAGTTGTTTGTTACTCCAAAGTCTAAAGCGCCCCCTATCGGCATTTTTTGAAATTGAACTTTAAAATTTTATTTCAAGAAAATACTGGCATAAAGAAAATTTTTTGCAAAAACCGCAAACGAATCGACCAATTTTTCCATGTTTTATAATCATTTGAAATTTCGGACCCTAAACTTTAATGCCCCCTATCTCCTTGGGAATACGTCTGGGACCCTTAGTCTCCTATTTAATATTATTTGTCTTTAAGTGTACTATAACCCCTTAAAGTTCTGCCCATCTTTTATGAATCACCCTGTATATATATATAACCATTAATGAAACATTACCGAAACACCAACAAAAACGTGAAATTATGATTTAGTAAGTAATAATTTATTGACAACGAAATTGTAACCCCAACACAATGAATATATATATATATTATACAGTTATATACAAATGCTTCTGCAATTACTATTAATATTTCTATTACATAATATTAACTATAGTGTTACAATATTTAAAGAAAAAAAGTTTTCTGTAATTGGTATTACAGTCACAATTGTTAGCGTGGTATATTTACCTGACAAATACCTTAAAAGTCAATCGACATTAAGCATAACGACAGAAGTCAGTGAGTTACACAGCTATAAAAACTTCTGAACTGTGTCAAGAAAGGAGAAAAAGAGAAATAAAATCGGACAGATATCGACATATAGAAGAGAATCTGTAAATTTTAATCAGATTGTACGTATATTATTGTAATTATATAAGCGTGCTTTAGAATTTTCAATATTTAAACATTCGATAAATTTGAAGCATTTTTTATCTTTTATAGTCTTAGTTTTACATTTATTATGTGGTGAATAAATGATCTCATCGCCATTTACTGTTTTGTGTTTTTATGAAATTCAGATGTTAAGTTTCTTATGATCTACTTGAAACAGTATTTTAAGAATATCGATACCTGCATAGTTTTGATACTAGGTAGCGAAAATAATCATTTTCTCATAGTTAACAATGTATATGGATTGTGCTGACTAGTTGCTTTTCAACAATTTCCTCGCAAAATACAAAGTTTTTCTTGTTTCATTTCTCGTCGAATAATAAATTTTTAAAGTAGTAGTATGTCTAAAAGTATCATTAGGCTAATTCGGTGCGTGAATGTAGCGTAAGTCACATAGCCGCAGATTTCTACGATTTTTGGCCACCGGTATTTTAAAAAAAATTCTTCCCATATTTAATTTTAGATATACGGGGCTGAATGAGTCAAATTTTCTTTTACTAAAATACTGGTAGAGAAACATCATAGCCATTTACATCTCTGTCACTGACACTACATCCACGCATGGAATTAGCCATTACTAATTTTCTCAAACTATAAATCATAAAGACTTTCTAATAACCACAGTAATGAAAATTTAAAGTTATGCCTATGTTATGGCTAAATTATAACAATTGAAATCTTGTTCTATACTTATACTGAAAACAGTCCAAATCTGTTTTCATAATTCATTCAGCAAATTAAAATTATTAAAAATTATATCAACAATGAATAATAAACTTGGTAATGACACATAATAAGTACACTGACTAAAATTTTGGAACAATAAGTACAGAAATAAGTAGTTCTTACATAGCTACACACAGCTAGATATTGCTGTTTGTAAAAACACGTAGAACATTATTTTATTACATATAAACGTATTACATATAAAAGTACTGTATATCGTTGTAATGACATTTACTTATATCACGGATAGCAACGTTCTATATTTTTTATATATTTTAAACCACAAATTTGTAACAGTAATCTTAATGGTAAATTGCTATTGCAGGTGTTTAATAAATTTATTATGAAGATTATAAATTAAAAAATAGTATTAACACTTTACCGACCGGTAGCGGTTCGAACCAAAGCCGTTAAATAATAAGCCCAATCAGATAGTGTTAAATTTGTTAGCGACACACTAGCGCCAAACCTCTGCTGCGGAAGGAGGACAAAACATAAGTGGGTCGCAGAGAAACGATACGATTTATTTATATCGATATTTTATACGATTTTTATCGATGTTTTGTTTTTGCACTTCCTTTAAAAGCTTGCTAATTATTGGGATCTTTTACATTAAAGCTAAAACTATAATGAAAAAAAATGGTGGAAATTTACTGGATTAATATTTCTATATAAATATAGTGATGGCGAAGAAGTTGATTTATTTATTAAAAGTTAAATAAAAAGTGATGGAAATTTACATCACTATGCAATTAACCCTTTCCGGCACAGACAAATTATGTTCGTAAAATGTGAAATTACTGACTGACACCGGAATTTACAAACGACTTTCTTAGAAAATATGAACTCCTTATTTTAAGCTTTAATTTTAGAAGCAAAATTTTATTAAAATATTCTTGGTGCCGAATGCAGCACTCCCAACCGCTAGATGGCGCTATTTTCAACTTGCGAAAAGTTTCCCATTTATCTGACTGGGATTATTATTTAATGGCTTTGGTTCGAACATACTATGCCCTTTCACCGCCCGGTCAGCCGCAGATCGTCGGAGACACCGGCTTGGTTTCGGCCTAGACTCACGCGCGGGAATATATGCGCTTTTCTTAAACTCTGGTAAAATTGTACGCTTCGTGTTATTCTAGGGTAACGAAATTTAATAAAATTTTTACTTTAACCCCTTGGGGACGAGCGACACCTATACGTGACGCATAAGATGCTCAGAATCCTCGATTATTCCCACCAGTTATTTTTTAATGTAAGATTTGCCTGATTAAATCTTAGCATTTCTAGGATTCAATTAGGTGAAATTTTCCGTTTTGAAAAACCGGTGATAAAAGGTTAAAAGTTCTGTAAAGGACGCTCGTCGTGAAGGGGTTAATCATATTAGTGTTAAACAATATTTATTTTATCTATTACAATCGTTTTCAGTTTATTATTTACATAAAATATACCACAATCCATATACCAATATTTGTCGAAAAAAGAAGTTGTTTAATATTTTTTTAAACTATGATAACGCTCGAAACAGTCACCTTTGTGTAATGGGACGTTGCAGTATTTACAAGCGAAACCTGTTCTAAAGGGCTAAAGCTTATAAAGAAGCACCGATTATCTGAATAAAGAATGCTTGCTGCTTGCTACTTGTCAATCTAACCTAACCAAATCTAACAGAAAGATCAAAAGTCGATTAATCGACGACCGGTCAGTAAGCGCAGGGGGGCAAACGTCGAATAATCGACGGCCGGTCGGTAAGCGCTGGGGAGCAAACGTCGATTAATCGAAGGCCGGTCGGTAAGCACTGGGGAGCAAACGTCAATTAATCGACGGCCGGTTGGTAAAGTGTTAATATACATATACAGGACGCCACCACCCTTGGTTGTAGAGACAAACTTTAACCATCCAAGTTGTGGCAGTATATTGACATATGCATAGCTGCCAACGTTTACGCTTTTTTCCTACCACTAAAATTTTATAGTAAATTTTACCTTATTAAATCGTCGAAATCATGAAATTCACACAAAAATTTCAATTAATTTTTAGAGGTAGCTAAAAAGCGTAAAAGTTGGCAGCTGTGATTCATAAAATGATTCATAAAATCATATCTATGAAAATAATTAGTACGAGTGTAAGTCATTATGTAAGTCACAAAAGATAATTAATAACTTACAATGATATTCACTTCAAAACTTTTTTTATTTGTCAACGTATTCTCCACCAATATTTATGCACTTATATCATCGTTTTATCAGTGCCCCAACACCAGCTGCATACGATTCTTTGGGTTGCTGTCTCAGCCACATTAGGACTTCAAGTTGAATCTTTTCATCATCTGTGAATATCATCTTGCAACTTCTTCTACATCCATCATACAGCTTCGACTTAGCCCCAAGCGATTTTCATCTGCATAGTTGCCAACCATTTTTTTAATACCAGTAAAATCTTACAAAATGTTTCGCTTAATTAATTTGCAGAAATTGTAAGATTAAATAAAGGAAATATTTCTGCATAAAAATATTGGTGTGAAAAAAATCGGGAGGTTGGCAACTATGCATCTGTTTAGTCCACTAAAAAACCATCTTGGAATCAAAAGTGATGTTCACAGATGATGAAAAGGTTCAACTTAAAGTCCTAATGTGATTGAGACAGCAACCCAAAAATGCTATACAGCTGGTGTTGGGGCACTGATAAAAAAAGTTATATAAGTGCATAAATATTGGTGGAGAATATGTTGTGAAATAAAAATAGTTTTGAAGTGAATATCATTGTAAGTTATTAATTAATTATTTTTGTAACCTTTTTTAATGACTAACCCTCGTATAAAGGATTTGTACTTAAGCACCTTACATATTTATTTAACTTATGCTATGGACACAATTAACATTAATATAAACGCTTGATGAATCAACCTTAGAATTCAAAAATTACATGGCTGAAAAAGACAGTTAAGATGTTTAAAATAAGTATTATTGATGAAATTGCGTTTGTTTTATTTACGTGCCAAATAGATGATAAATAGAGAAATTTAATATATCAAGATAATCTCTCCCTTTATTCTACATCATTTTAAAAAGTAAAGGGTTAAATTTTTAAATCTGAATTTACAGCTTTTCATTTTGTTTTTAATACTTTTCATATTTTACCTAGTACACAATGTAATGCTTGAAAAGAAATGCGGACAAAAATTTTAAACATTCATTGTTGATTGGCTTATTTCACTTATTTTTGCCATGTTAATAAAATTTACTATTATAGAGAATGACACTTTTATCACTGTCAATGGCAGTGGTATATTATATATACCATGCAATTCTAGTTCCTAAAGAGGGCTGCCTGTTTGGCCTCCAATTTTGTTCACAAATTTCGGACTCATACACCAGAAATTCAGAACAGTATTTTTTGTTTTATTTAATACTATTCATTTTAGGATTACTCAAAATAAAAATTCTTCTGTCCGAATTTCCGGTGGGAATTAAGAATTTCTAAATAAATAGAGGCCAAAGTTGCAACTACATTTTTTGAAAAATATGTAATTCTTTTTCATATTTAAACTAGCGCGAAATGTAGTGCTTGAAAAGAAATGTGCAAATGTTTTTAACTTTTATGATTGACTTGCTTATTTCACATATTTTATGAAAGAACATAAAATTTACTCTTATAGAGAATGACCCTTTAAACACATGCAGGGGCGTGATATATTATATATACCAATGTTTTGTACAGGGTGGCTAGTGTTCAGGGAAAAATACAGTAAAAAAAATGGTAAACACCAGTATATTCTTATAGAAAAATCTATCTTGATTATTCGATCAAATAATGAATTTGAATTTTTCTATAAGAATATACTGGTAAATATCATTTTTTTTACTGTATTTTTCCATGACCACTAGCCACCCTGTTGTATTTCTTAAAGAGGGTTGTCTGCTTGACCTCAACTTTTATTCAGAAATTTCGAACTCCGCACAGAAATTCAGAAAAGTAATTTTTGTTTAATTTAATGACATGGATTTCGTGAACACTTAAAGTAAAAATTCTTCTTTCGGAATTTCCAGTAGGAATTAAGAATTTTTTAATAAAAAGAGACCAAAGTGGCAAACTTGTATTCCAACAGCTAATTGGCCTTCAGAATGTTTTAATACAACTTTCTTTTATAATGTACGTAACAAAGAGCATTTATTTATTTTCAAAGAAATCCGTTCCTAAATTCAGGTGATATTCAGTCATTTCTACATTTTAACAACAGAGTTAAGTTCACCCTGAGAGGCGCAAGTTCCAGCCAAAATACTTTTAAAAATTGCTTTCTTCTTTTTTCATATTTTTGTAAATATCAAAAATTCAGAACCGAACAAAAATATCTAAATGAAAATATCCAAATTATAAGCAGTCAATTTGGAATTGTTAATATTTACTTTACTATTGATTATAATTGTTTTATAAATCTGCATGTATTTTTTCAGTCAACTACGTTTTTGCTACTAGCGCGCACTATAAAAACTTACAGATATATAATTTATTTTTACAGATATTTATAAAATGATTAAACCTACAATCACTACAGTACTATCTGCCAGTCAAACGACGCAAATTTTATTTGTTGCTATTAGAATGTTCTTCAACGTAAAAAAAAAAAAAAAAAAAAAAAAAAAAAAACATTCATAAGTTTTAACATATATTATCTATACCTTTTAAGATTTTCTTTTAAATGTGAAGTAATTTCTTCATGAGAGGGGTGGGGGCAAAACAGTAGAAACAATATTTACTTTTACTTATTCACATGGTTTCCATTATAAACCTCATAAAAATTATAATTTTCCTTGATTCCTGTAACTGTAATGATGTACCGGGTGGTTATAATATAAGTATCTCTATTTGGAGCTGTCTGTAGCTCGAAGGAATAATCGAATGAAACCAAAATCGGTACACTTACTATTCGAGAAGTGGGATGAAGAATGGAATAATAAAAAAAATTAATTGCAATAATCGTTGACAGATGGCGCTTTAGAGTGGTAAATGTAATGTGTAATATTGTGTACCGTGTAGGTGTCGCACACCTCAATGACTTTACCGAATATCACAACATGTGCGAAACTTCACTCCTGATGCGTTGCATACCCCGTATGAGCACGTCGTGCACCGCCTGGATTGTATCCTCCAGCACAATGGCCAGGTGAAACGTGAACATGATCGGCACCGCCATGCGAAGCATAACCACATTCACTGTGATATTTTCCCAATAAATTAGTAGTGCAGGGCTCATAGTATATAGGGAAACTTTTATTGTTCCTACCACTATTTTGAAATAATTATCTTCATGATTTGCTAAATCTTTATTGCATGTGCTGAGGATTATTGATTACGGATACTGGTTGGAACCAAGACTCCCTTATCATAGATCAGACTTGACAATCAGGAGAAAGTCAATGGGAGAAAATGTCCGCGGTAATTGCCAACTTATTAATTGACTTTCTCCGGAAAGTATCGCCGCCTGGTGGATACTACCGCACAGTTGCCATGTTTCGGGCTTTTTGAACACCAGTATATTTTTAGAGAAAATGTTGTTCTTTTAAATCTCAGAGTTCTCCGATCAAACAAAACAAAATTGTCTCTACTAAAAAACTGGTATCCAAAAATATAATAGAAAAATCTAGCTGGTCTGCTACCGCATAGCTGCCAACTCTTACGCTTTTTTCTTACCACTAAAATTTAATAGAATTTTTTTCGTCATGTAATCACACGATCTTGTCAATTTAATAAGAAAAAAATTATTATAAAATTTAGTGGTAGGAAAACTACTAGTTCATAAGCAAATGCATAGAACAAATGGAGCTGTGAAAAAATTTCGTGTGATTTCGTGTCGTAAATACTATTACTGACGATTGATGGCGCTAGTAGCAGGACAAGTATAGCGGTCATAGGCAACTTGCTGATTGAGAGGTCTGATACTATGATAAGGAGGTCTTGGTTGGAACAATAAAAGTTTTCCTATATACTATGAGCCCTGGAGTGTCAACCGGTTTGACGCCTTAATTCTTTGTTCTTGTATTACACATTACATTTCTCACTTAGTAGCGCCATCTGTCGGTGATTATTGCATTTTTTTATTGTCCTTCTTTTTCCCTTTTCTCGAATAGTAAGTGTACCGATTTTAGTTTCATTCGGGGTATTCCTACGAGCTACACACAGTTCCAAATAGAGATACTTATATTATAACCACCCTGTATATAAATACGAAAACTCAATTTTCCTCATTTTGCCGATATATTTACTTATGTACCTTTAATTTTAGGACAAATCATGTAGTTTTTATTTCATTCAGGACGTTGCTGTAAAACATTCGCCATAGTTCTCACCTTCGTGGCTTTTTTGTTCCACTAAAATGTAATAAAAACTAGAAAGTTGGCATCTATGACTCGGTATACGGCAGAATACCTAAAATTGTATCCTGCCTTGTAAAAAAATTTAAATCAAAATGAGTGAAGAATAAAAATTTTGTTGTTACTTCCAGAAAAACGCATCTCTTATTGCAAAACTGAAATTTCAAAATTGGTTTATTCATTTCCCAATTATTAATAAAAAATAATACAACACTGGGAGTTTTTCAGTTAAACGTCAGTTAAAGCGTATAGAAAAAGTTATATTTCTTTGAAATGTTTTCAGGTTTCCTACGCTTTTATCACATTTTTTTTAATATAATATTTCGATTTAATATTTAAATAGCAGAAATTGTAGACGCCTCGTTCAATTGCAGGATTTGTAATACTTTAATTTTAAAAAGGCGAAAATTTCAATTAAAAAATTGTGGTAAAAGCATACGAACCCTGGTTTATCAAATAAATTTGAGGGCCGAATGCATAATCTAGAAATTTTAGAAAACTGAATAATTTTGCTTACAAATTGAATTTAAATGTATTTTAATTATTTTTTTAATACCGGAAAATAATAAATGTATTTTATTTAAATATTTGAAATTCTACTTTTAAAGCGAAATCAAAGATACCAAAGTTGTCAGCAATTTTCTTGTAATAAAGTTGTCTTTCGAAAACTTTGTTTTGAAAAAATTCTAAGGAAATTAAGTGAAGCCGTTGGAACCACCTCTTTTTGCACTGACGCAAAAGTGGCGGCTGTCGTAAGAGGACTTTTTTCAGCGTCGTACAAACGCTGAAACAAATACACCTACGACAGCGGGCACTTTTGTATCAGCGCGTAGGCTTATTATTTAAGAGGTGGTATTGGAACAGAACTCAAAATTGCCATGTCCTACAATTCATTTACCATTCAATCTTTGAACAAAAGTAAGCAAAAAGGTAGACCATTTTTATACATAAAAACAAAATGTTTGTGTATCTTAAAATATGCCACTTTTTAATAAATAAAAAAAATATATGGACCAGTTTTTTAAGTTTTCATAGCATTGCCAGTTCCGGTAAATGACTTCCTTCCGAATCCTCAAAAATAAAACTAGACCCAAAACAGCTCAATTTTCTCGGAATAGCTCAAAATGGATTAATTTTTTAAAGTTTTAACTGGGAAGGGGTGCAGCCAATACAAATTTTTGAGTGTTCTAATGCGGTAATAACAAAGTCTGATAACCATCGAGGCAAACTTCCATTAATAAATTTGAATATAATTTTTCGCTTTATTCATGCAGAATTTCTGCCATGAATAAGGGGAAATAATAATAATAGTAAAATTAATTATTTATGAGATAACCTACGGTGTATTTATATATTGGGTTGTCCGGAAAGTTTGTGCCGGTTGGGAAAATCAATACGTACCGGAAATTCTGCCGGTTAATTATTAGATATTAGGTATCGGAATCGATGTCTGATAATTAAATGATAGAATTTTCCGGTGCGAATTGATTTTCTTAACCGGCGTGAACTTTCCGGGTAACCCAATATAATTTGAAATTAATTCTTGTAATTAGATTTATAATTTAATTCTGAGAAATATATATATATATATATATATACCTATCGCTGTGGCGTCAATTCAAATATTAGTAACAAAATTTTGTGGGAAATCATAAAAAAGAATTTTGGAAACGCATTGTTAGGGAAATTCTCTTCCTTAATGTGCTGCTTGTGTGGTGTTTAGGGCGCTGGCTGCTAGAGCAAGTTTGAAATCTCATCTGAGCAGGAAATCGCGCTTCGCGCAATCGGCAATGCCGCATTTCGGCAATCGCGCTTTAGTGTAATAAAGAAAAAAATCTAAGTAATCAGCAATCGAAAGAGCATAGTGAAATGTGTTTATTGACGCATGAATCATTTGTCCTCGTCTGCCCGTTATCGAGATATAAAATCTTAAAGTTTGCTAAATTATTTATTTAATTTAGGGAGAAAAAGTGTGGTCCTGATTCAGAAATTTTAATAATTAGAATAATATACAATACGAAACATGTATTTAGATACAGTCAGTGGCGGCTCCTGACTCGCTCCTTTTGGGCACTTAAGGGTATATTCAAATCCAAATTGCTTATTTTGAGAAACATTTTTTAATCCATTTTTGCTCTAAAATGCATCCAATTGGCAGGTTCTCTTATTCAGAAACTTTATAATGTCTGTATTGTCTCGATTTTTTGATAAAGGCAGAATATATTTCAAAAAAATGCTGTCAAAGTGGACATTTTGAACCGAATTTCCCTAAGCAATAGCGCTGGAAACAAAATTTTTTTATCGTACTGTGAAAATAATTTTTTGTAAATCAATTTCTAATTAATTGAACGAAAAATAAAAACATGGGTCCCTTATAAATCTCTTCAGAAATCACGCCGCCAAGTTTCATGTTTTTATTTTTTTAAATGAGTCTGAAAAAGTGTCTCAAAATTTTGAGTTTTTGAGCGTAGAAAAAAATATTTTTTTTTAATACCGCCTTAATACATGGCTAAAAATTTTATTGTTTTCTTACCACTATTTTTTTAAGGAAAACGTTTGATTGGTTTAATGCAGACTTGCCAAGTCTCCGGCTTTTTGGATACCAGTAATTTAATACAGAAAATGTTGTTTTATTTAATCGGAGCATTTTGCGATTTAAAAGGACAACATTTTCTCTAAAAAATTACTGGTGTGCAAAAATCCGGAGACTTGGCAACTCTGGTTTAATGGCAAAATGTTCTGTCAACACATAAGGGAAATAAATCTTTTACAAAATAGTGGTAAGAAAATTAAAAAAAATTACTACTAGGCATTTAGTGTCCCAAATAAAAGCAGTCACGAGTCGCCACTGGATATAGTAATATAAAAATAAAAGAAACTAGCAAAAAAGTACTATTGACATATATGGTACTGAACCAAAAAATGATTGAAGCATAAAAAGACATGGCACCAAGAACTTTTCATGAACTTAAATCTAGTGCAGTGATTACAATGGTCAACCGCCTGCGAAAAACAAAATTGCAAAGGTGTTTCAAATGGAAGTTGCCAAGTTTACACTAACCCAGACTTGTACCAAGCATAGCAAATCATGTCGGAGTGTAGCGGCGCACTAAACAGGAAATGGACAAGTGACTGGAGTTTGATGATATCGTTACGTTGAAAGTTATTAAACTTCTCAAACTATTAAATAGATAAATTAGCAAATTTTAAGACTAAGTGTCTGGAAAAATTTATGTTTCTTTGAAATGTTTACAAAGTTCATACTCTTTTACCACAGTTTTTTAATAGGATATTTCGATGTGATATTTAACCCCTTCGCGACGAGCGTCCTTTACAGACTTTTTAATCTTTAACCACCAGTTTTTCAAAACAGAAATTTTCTCCTAATTGAATCGCAGAAATGCTAGGATTATATAAGGCTTAGCTTACAATAATAAATAACTGGTGGGAATAATTGAGGATACAGCGTATCTTATGTGTCACGTATACGTGTCGCTCGTCCCCAAAAGGTTAAATAACAGAAACTGATGTAGACGCGTCGTTTAATTGCAGGATTTGTAATACTTTTCTCAATTTAAAAAAAATCCCTGACGGCTCGGCCTACAGGCACAGGTAGATTTCGAAGTCGCAGACTGTTGGGCGCCTGTTTGTTGGGAATTGCGGAAGAAATGACCTTTTTGCCATGATGCGGCTGTTGGAACCGCCTACTTCGAAGCCTAACTTGTTTGCAGGTGGAGCCGGCCGGTTTTTTTTTTTTTTTTTTTTTTTTTTTTTTTTTTTTTTTTTTTTGCTATAACGGTTAGTCCTATAAAAAACTTGTCAATATAAAAGTTTTAGATAATATTAAGAGGATTTATAATAAATTTAAACGGATTTGATATCTTCTGAATTGACGAAGTTATGACTTTTTTTCTTCTAAAACCCCCCTTCCCCACCCCCTCTTGGGGCCATTTTTAATGATATCAAAAATCTGTCATACATCAACTTTCGGCCCTTTTCCTAGAAGTAATAATAACTTCAAACGGATTCGATACGTATCATAATTAAGAAATTATGGGATTTTTCTGTTTTCACAAAAAGCCCCCCCATCCCCCCCACCTTGGTTCGATTTTGCCCATTAACGAACTTGACCGAGATTTTATGCCCCTTGATTTTATGTATCTGTTTCGAAAATATGCGGGAGTTGGAACCGCCTACTTTGAAAAATAACTTGTTTGCAGGCGGAGCCGGCAGGGATTTTTTTTTTTTTATGTTTTTTTTTATTTTTATTTTTTTTTTTTTTTGCTATAACGGTTGGTTCTATAAAAAACTTGTCAATATAAAAATTTTGGATAATACTAAGAGGATTTATAATAAATCTAAGCGGATTTGAAATCTTAGGAATTGACGAAGTTAGGAATTTTTTTCTTCTAAAAGGCCTCTCTCCCCCCCCCCCCCCCCCCCTTAAGGCAATTTTTAATTATATCAAAAATCTGTCATACATAAAATTTCGGCCTTTCTCCTAGAAGTAATAATAACTTCAAACGGATTCGATCCGTATCATAATTAAGAAATTATGGGGGGGTTTCTGTTTTCACAAAAAGTCCCCCCATTTCCTCCCCTCCCCTTGGTTCGATTTTGCCCATTAACGAACTTGACCGAGATTTTATGCCCCTTGATTTAATGTATCAGTTTGGAAGAGATTTATGCAGAATTTTTCCAGTTATCGTTTCCATAAAAAAGTGACATAGACATATAGATAGATAGATAGATAGATAGATATACATATAAAGTTTTGAACTGGGGGTGGTTTTGGGTTCTGGGAGTCATGATCGGCGTAGATCTGCAAAAAATTTCAAAATTTCCAACTTAGGTGAGAATGTAATAGGTAGTATTTCTTACGAAATCTAACTAAAAGGCGAAAAATTCTATTAAAAAATTGTGGTATAAGCGTATGAACACTGGTTTATCAAATAAATTTGCGGACCGAATGTATAACCTAGAAAGTTTAGAAAAGTGAATAATTTTGCTTACAAATTGAATTTAAATGTACGTTAATTATTTTTATAGTACCGGAAAATAATAAATGTATTTTACGTAAATATTTGAAATTCTACTTTGTAGGAAAATTGAAGATATCAAAGTTTTTGTCAATTGTCTTATAATAAAGCTGTCTTTTTAAAGCTTTGTTATAAAGAATAATAAGGAAATCAAGCGCAGCCATTGGAACCACCTGTCTATGAATGCTAATCGATGATGGGAAGACGAGGACTAGTGTTATATCCGTAAAAATACATGTTTCACTATGCTCTTCTTTCGATTGACGCTTATTTAGATTTTTTTTCCTTATTACACAAACGGCATGGTTCCCTGCTGAGGCATGGATGTTTGTAGTGGGTTGGATACCACTTTAACGGTTTGTTTAGCCCTCGTGCAGTGTTGCCATAGGGCTTCTTTTTTTATTCAGTTTTCTTGATTGTCACCAGTTTCTTGAGAAAGTAAAATTCGACTTATTTAAAGACAGTTTAAATAAGGCATCCATTAGGATTCGCCTATTAAGTTCGCAGGTGCATCATTTGAAAAAAAAAGGGACCAAAATAGCAATATGAATTCTTTTTAAACTAGTGCACTGGCAACACTGCCCAAGTGTTTAAAAGATGATATTATTGCTCGTGGACCATTATTTCACCGCGTCAATCCTTCTTTATATTAAAAAAAACTTACTAAGGAAGAAAGGGGTTGAAAGTTTGGCTTTTTTTTTAATTCAGAAATTCAGATTATATTATTTTACTTTATATATTCAAAAAATGTCTGTCATTATTAAAGCAAAAATTACTATATTGAATTTCTGGTATCAATTCGGAATTTCTGAAATTAAAAATAGGCCAAACTGGCAATCCTGAAGAAAGATTTAAACAACAACTCAGTACAAATATTTTCCTCTAAATTAAAACAAATATCGGTGGAGTGAATTTGCTTCTCCTGTGCCGTATTAACCCTCTGACTGCTCAATTTTTTTTCAAAATCCTTTCGACCAATATATAATCGACCTTTATCTCCTATACCAGTACATATTTCAAATCACCCTGTATATGAAAAATGTAATAAACTTATTGTTTTCATTTTCAGTCTTTGACTGTGGAATTTTTAATACAAAATTGCTTCAAAATTCGTAAATTACATAAATTTTTCTACTAATGTCTTGCCCATGGAAATCGCGGGATAAGCAGTCAGAGGGTTAAGCTATTATGCTACTAGTATTTTATAGTAGGGAGCTGGGGGATGAATGGGACAAGGGATGGATGTTCTCAATATTTCAGGCAATAAACTTTTTTTTAGTTGCTTCCTATCCTCATAGATTTCACTACCATAGTGTGCTTCAGAATCAAAAGCAAGACTACATGGCTGCTTTCTGTTTCCTTCAAAGTTACATTTCCTGAAAACTCTGCTTAAAAGTAATTTTTTTAACATTTGATGTTTCTTAATTATCTTATGCAATATAAACAATTAAGATATGTTGTAGTTGTTTATTTCAAGGCTCAATATTGGTAATTAAAATGAAGGAATAGTAACTATTGTGAAAAAATAATTTCTAAGTCAAAATGGCTGACAATTGAATATATGCATCATGGGGATGATTGGAACATTCCAAATGGGGATGAATGGGACTGTCTCATTCCTCCCTAGAGAATGTTGAAAAATATATTTATTAACTAAATAATAATATAGGTTGATAAATTAATAATTTATGGTAATTGTTCTTTAAACCTCTCCTCCTTATTGTAGTCACCGTCTTCAGCCATTGAATGTTTCTGTTTATGGGCCTTTTAACGCAAAGCTGAGATCATTCCAAGATGATTGGCTGACAAATAATTCTGGCGAGCATATCACAATTTATAACCTCTCAGCTTTTGTGAAGGAGGCATTTTTGTCAGCTTTTAGTACTAGCAACATAAACATAACCGGTGGTTATAGGAAAACTGCCATTTTCCCTTTTAACAGCAATACATTCATTGAAACTGATTTTATGTCAGCTTATGAAACTGACAGACCACATTTAGAAGAAACAACAACTGAAAGTTCTAAAAATATAATTCATTAAAATATGTTCATATTTAAAATATCTATACTAATAAAAGAAAGTTTCGCTCTGTGTGTGTGTGTGTGTGTGTCTGTTTGCAATGGCTAGGAAAATCTAGCCCACCTAGAAGGCTGGAAATTTAGATTTAGGTAGCCCAAACCCTCTCCTGGTGTATCTGAACGTCAGAATTTTAATATTTTAATTACTTTCTGAAATATTAATTAAAATGCACGAAGAACTCTCATTAAAAATACGCTTTTTTCGGTTGGTTGGTTGTGTAGAATATCTTCTCAGAACACATTAAATAAATCAGAGTAACGATGCATAGATAAGGACTTATAACGAAATAGTACCAACATGGATTGCAGTTACCTGCATATAGCCAAGCTAATGTAGCGCCATCTACTCACGGCAAATTACACAAACGCCACCTGTTTAAGACATTTCCAGGCACGTTTTTGTTCATTATAATTATCTGGGTTTAAGGTTTTTTTTAAAACAGGACATATATTATTATGATAGAGACTATTAATACAGAAACTTTATTTAACTGATTATTTGTTATATATTTGCGGGAATGGCGAGGGGTAAGGGTCTAATTACATTTAACAATTTTAACATTTTTTTTTTTTTTTTTTACCTTTTCACGTAGATTTTAATTGTTGTTTTATATACAGAATACCGCTATTTTAAATCTTAGTTTCTCAGTAATATCTCAGTAATAATGTTCCAAACTTCTCTATTTAGTTCCATTTTTACTAAATTATAGTAAAAATCAGCATTCATTGCTTCAAGGTGCATTTCTAAAAAGCAATTACCAGTATTTCCGAATAATAGCCTAAGCCAAATTTCAAATTATGTTATTAGCTTAACCAAATGAATCAATCTTTAAAGATGTATAGTGATCCTCCTATTTAGTTATTTGCTGAAGGTCACTTGAACATCCGAACCCCCCTGCGAAATTCTAAAAGATAGTCACGTTTTAGCATTATTGGCAAATCCAGCCATCTCATTGGTCATTTAGTTGTGTCCTTTTCAGAGAGTCCTTTTTCTTGTGTCCTTTTCCTTGGCGATAGGAAAAACGTCGCCAACGCGTTTGTTTATTTCTATGGTTAGAAAAACGAAGAGGAAAAAGTTAAGTTGTAATTTTGAAGCGAATGTTATCTTCAGCTTTCCTTTAAAATAAACCACTGAAAATACTAAGATAGTTTGATGACATTTTATAAAACGAGAGTGGAACGGTTTAGATTTTAAGCTGCATAAATATTTTAAAATGATATGACAAGTACTTCTTCCGAAAATGGAAATTAAAAATGAAATTTTGTTATTTTGCTTTTTTTTTTCTTTTTAAATCCAAAAGAATAAGAAAAATCCCACATTGCTCTAGAAGATTTAATAACTATCGCTAGAAAAATCTTTTTCTACAGTTTAAGATAGTGTAAAAACATTTAAAAATTATATATAAGCTCTTATTAAATAAATATAAGCGTCAATACTGTACATTTAAAAAAAATCTGTCTAAAAGAAATTAATTTAAAAAACGCTGTAAGTTTTTAAATAAATTTTAAACAAAAAGAATAAACATTACAAAAATTTTATAATAAAAACTTTTGTATAACTAAGTTGGTTTTGGTCTTATTTATGCTACGCTCTCCTTTCAAAATAAAAGTTTAATATTACATATATATAATGGAATTTTAAACAATGGTATTTATGCAGGTGTAATCCATTAAAGCCGTATACTATTTTTTACTAATCTACTTTAAATAAATAATACTCTAAGCCATCTCATAATATCGCAGATTTTTTAATTATAAATCTGATGGTCTTTCGCATACGCGTACAGTTTTGAAAATTATTGATGGGGCTCACTCTTTTTTACACAAATATGTGTATGTAAGTGTTAAAAAAAAAAAAAAAAAAAAAAAAAAAAAAAAAAAAAACGATTGCCAATTTAATGTTGCCTTTTTAAAACTCCCTTTAAAAAAATTAAACTTAAACGTATATTGATAAATAATCACAAGTTAAATAAAACATTAAGACAATACAAAAATTCGAATGTACAGACCCATTTATAAAATGATTGATACTCGATGATATTCGTGAATCGTTTATAATAAAATGGCAATGAAAGTTGACTTTAAATAACGCCTTTTTTTCGGAATATTTTTTTTTGTATATTTTCATTTTTTATATAAAAAATTCAAACGGTGAGCATTTTATTCTAATTTTTTTGAAAATTAGAACATAAAGTGAAAAAGTTTTCCTAATGCCGTTTATCCTTATAACAAAAGAAAAATAGGAAAAATGGAACATTTAAAAATTCTATAAAATACTAGAAGGTTAAAAAAGAAAACAAAAAACCTAAACTTTTTTATATTAAAAGGAAAAAAAAGAGAGTCCATTTTAGGAGTTATGGGGGGGGGGTGCCAGAGCCCCACGAACCCATACAACTCTACTCCTATTGGTATTTCTATAAAGACTGTATTTCCCGAATAATCTTAATATGCATAGGCGTACGCAGGAGTGTGCAGAGGAAAGCTACTCCCTGCCCCCTCCCTAAATCTTTGAATAAGGTAAGAATTTAAAGAAAAAGTATATAGAATACGAATATCAAAAGGTGCATGTAATTGTGATAGAACATTGTTTATCCGATTATTATTTGATTGCAATAGGTTTTACATCCTTTTATTTAACTTAACTTGGTTATGTATCTAAAGATGGAATTTTGAAATCGATTTTTCATACACTTCCTGATAGGCTAGAATTATAAAAAATCCTTGACGGCTCGGCCTACAGGCACAGGTAGATTTCGAAGATGCAGACCGTGGGGCGCCTATTTATTGGGAACAGCAGAAGAAATTACCTTTTTGCCATAATGTGGCAGTTGGGACCGTCACTTCGAAATCTACCTGTGATTGTAGGCAAATCCACCAAGGATTTTTTTTTTTTTTTTGCTGTAAGAGTTGGTCTTATAAAAAACTTGTCAATATAAAAGTTTTAGATAATTAATAAGAGAATTTACAATAAATGTACTAAGCAGATTTTATATCTTGTGAATTGACGAAGTTATGGATTTTTTTCTTCTGAAACCCCTATCCCCCCCCCCCCGTTGAGATCACTTTTAATTGCATCAAAAATCTGTCATACATAAATTTTTGGCCCTTTTCTTAGAAGTAATAATAACTTTAAACAGGTGTTCGATAGAAATTGTGGTTTTTTTTCCTGTTTTCACAAAAACTCACCTCTCCCCCCCCCCTCTTGGCCCGATTTTGCCCATTAATGAACTTGACCGAGATTTTATAACCCTTGATTTTGTGTATCAGTTTGGAAGAGATTTGTGCAGAATTATGGATGTTATAGTGTCTATAAAAAAGTGATATAGATAGATAAAGTTTTGAATGTGGTTTGGGTTGGAGTCATGATCGGTGTAGATCTGCAAAAAATTTTCCATAAATTCAAACATAGGGGAGAATGTAATAGGTAGTATTTTTTGCGAAATCTACTTAAAATTATGTACACACGAGTGTTTCCGATGGTAATACAACATCTTAATATTTTTAGAGCGTAATTATAAATTAATCTTAAGGCATTTTAACGTCAGCAGGGCAAAGCTGGTAAATATTATTTATAGTTACGAGTGTAAATAAGTTACCACAAAAATGGACGTTATGCGCCAAACCATGTTCTCTAAAATATACCAAATGGCTGTGAAAATGCACCAATGAAATATTTAAACACTAAAAAATATAATATAAATAAAAAATAAAGAGTGTAACTAAAAAAATATATGCTTTCATCAATTAATAGTTTTAAAAATCAATTAAATTATGATTATACGCTGTGAAAGAAATTTAGAAATCTTGAATAGATAATTTAAATTATCCTTTTTCTCTTTCCTGTTGCCATATGTTAAAGCAAGAAACAAAGCAAAAATTATAATTCTTAATAAATTCACTAGTTCGCGCTTTCTACCAAGCATAAATCAAAGCGGTGAATTTTCCATAATCGGGGCCCACATCAAATTAACACATTGTAATATAAATTTTTTTGGAAAAACATGATTTGCAGTAATGAAATTAAGCGTGCTTTTTACAATAAATATTGAATGCTTATAAAAAAGTGTTTAAGAGAAAACTTTTTTTACTTTCATACTTATTTTATGGGGGAGAAAACCTTATAGGTTTTTATCTACAATGCATTTCATTAAAATAAAAGTACCTGATAATTAATTCATTTCCGAATTAATTTGCCCACCAGCCACCAATAATGTCCCCACTTTTATCCAAACTGGATAAAATTAGGTAATGATTTTAAAAACATTATTGATGTTTTTTCGTACAGAAATTTTCTTTTGCCGTTTTTCTGGTGTTGAAGGTAGATAATTTTTATTCCTTCCTCCCTCACCCCCCCCCCCCATAGCATTTTTTAAATTATTATTTGTACTATTTACACTGACATTTAGCGAGTTAGGTTTGCTGTTAGGTAATAATAACCAACAGTATGAATAGCGGCTATACTAATTAACATTTATTATTAGTCATGTTTTCTTTAATTACTTACATGTAAGATAGAAAAATCAGACACCAGTTTGGACGTAGCATTCACACATTTAAATTTTTTGACATCATCTAGATCAAAGGGCGTTATTAAAACGAAACTGAAACTATATTTGTAAACTGTTCAATTTTCGAAAATTTTCAAGACATATATAATAGAAGTGCGCCAAATCTAAAACGCCAAGCACCAACCACGTCTATGGCACGTGACTGATAACAGCGAATGAGAACACAGTTCAAGCCAATAATGCTAAAACGTGACTATCCAAAGACATTTAAGATACATAGACTGGCAAAACTGTCAGTTTAACTGAGGATTTTTGATCACAGCTGACGTACGTCAGATTATTGACATTTCGTATAGTAGTATATTATGTGTGGATTAGCTGTGTTGGGCTATAATTTCTTTATTTGAGATTTTTTCTAATTTTTTTTTTTTTAAATCGTTATTAAATTTAAACGTATATTGCCTAATTTAACACTTTATTGTGGTATTAGCTTGTTATTAGGACGAAATCGCAAATGTTATATATGTGTGTTGCATACAATATCACCAGCAATCAAGGCATAAATAAAACTTTATCTTTCCATCGGTAAGTCAAATTTTATTTATGAGTGTACTTAAGAATGTCCTTTTTAATAAATCTTGGTATCATTGTTTCATTTATTTAGTCAGTATTATTTAAAGTGAAGCCAAAATAAAATTCATCAATTTGATCTGGCCATGAATTTATGGCACAAATGGGATTTATTTAAAAGTAGTTACTTATTTGATTATAAGTTGTTTAATTGAGATATGTTTCATTATCATATAAACACTGAAATATCAGCTCTCGATGTTATATAAAACTTTTTTTTTTAGTTTGAACACCAAAATTATATTCATTCATAATGTAGTTATTCATAACTTTTTTAATCAATAAAAATATCATTTTCTTATGAATCGCTTCATTTTAATTTAGCTGTTAAAGTAGATAACTGTTTTGGAATACCTAATGCATTTCTAATATATAATGTACCTTGCTGAGTGTGGTATAAAATAAAAATATTTACTCAAACACTAAGAACTTTTTATTACTGTTGTTATCCAAAACTGTACAATTAGAATAATTTTTGCGAATCCTAAATGAATATCAACATATTAACTGATAATGACTGATAACAAGATATCTCTGGTCTGCATACTTATGGAAGTCGAGGATCTGACTTAGAAAGCTGACTTTTGGTATTCGAGGAATTGAGTTAAAGAAGTCTTGTGTTGGAATTTTTATGCCAGCTGGATACATTCACTAGGCAGAAGTGTTTATTGCATATTTCTGTCTGTAAATGTAACTTGCTAGAGCTTGAGATGTCTTCCACGTCCAAGGAAACTCTTGGTGCACAGTTTGTATGGATAGATATGCTTGTTTCATTCACAGTAATTCAATATGTGGATATTAAGTTCATTTAAGATTTGGAAAAATTATTTTATTTGAACTTTTTTGGGTACTTTTCGGTTAGCCGGGCGCCAGTGATATATGTACATATATAAATACATATGTATATACATATATATGTATATATATACATACATATATGTATATATATGTGTATGTATATATATGTATACGTAGATATGTATAAATGTGTGTATGTGTGTATATATACAAGTATATATATCACTGGCGCCGGCTAACCGAAAAGTACCCTTTTTTGCATAACAACAGTAAAAGAAAGTTCTTTGTTTTTCAGTAAATATTTTTATTTTATATTTGTATCTGAAAGTGTTATATATTAGAAATGCCGGTACTTCTCGACTATCTTGGCGAGAGAAGGAAATTTCTCATGTATATTTTCTGGCAACCTATTCACTGTTTCTTATACACATTTTTTTTTTTCAATTTTTATACAATTTATTTAATATGAAGAAGCTATTTATCTATTTTTATATACAAACAAATAATTTGTATATAAAAAAAATATATTAGCTGACCCCCACCTGACGTTGCCCGGGCCCGTGATAATAATTTTTTTAAAAAGTCAAGTTTTTATTAATTTATATCTTTAACACTAATCTTTACACCCTCTTGTATGAAATTATATTTTTAAATGAAAAATTCGCAAAAAAAAATATTGATATTTAGTGATAAAAGCACTCATTTTCTTTTTTTTTTCTTTTTTTACCCAGGGTCATTTCATAGTTTTAAAATAAAAAGTTCATTTTGTCCGAACGCTTTGAAATCTTTATTGGTGATAAATAAAATCGTTTTACAGCCCATGTAAAACTTGTCAACAATAAATTTATTTTGCATGTAAGAAGGCATCCGTATTATAAAGACATGGTATATCCTAATTTTATTGGCTGTCAGTTTTTGTTATAAATAAATACATTGTTTATTCATCTTAACAGGTTTAACCCTCTTTTCCACAGCTTGATTATATTGATTATAAATTGAAAAAAAAAAACATTTATTTTTGTATAACTAATTTTCAAGCATGGTTTTGTATTTTAATCTATTACCACATGACTCAACAGTAAGTATTTGTTCATTACAATAATGCAAAATATCATTTGCAGTGATATAAATAAGTAATAATAATATTTATGAATTATTACAGTGGTGCAACCAGGACCCTCATTGGGGAGGAGTTTGGAATCATCGTTACTCATAAAATGAAAAATTATGTTTTGTGACTTGTCCACAGTAAATGTGACACATTAAAGCCAATATAATGAAAAGCTATTATTGATGATTAAAGCTGTTATTATTAAAAGCTATAATTCACAATAAATTAAAATATATTATGAATGTGATTAAAATTCCAATTTACTGCGTCACAGTAGCAGATTTTTCTGTGTCAATCTGCAGCAAAACAAAATTTATCCGCGACCATAATAAAAAATAGTAAATCATAAATTAAGCAAAATTTACATTTACAAAGAAAATGTAATAAGAAGATCTAGGGATGTATTGGATAGTGACTTTGGCCGAATACCGAATATTTGACTGACTGAATACTCCTATATTTCATGGTTTAAAAGTTTTACAAAGTTAAATTTCAAAATAATTTTACATAATATTTAACACAAAGACAATTTTCATGAAAAATACCTTTTCACAATTAAACTTTACAATAATGAAAAGAAAAAAAAAATCTATGCTTTAAATTATTTAAGAAGCATTAGTCTTAATACAAAAAATAACTTATGACTTCTTCTGTGAACTAAAATATATGAACAAAATTTACTTATATTCTAAAACAAATATTTTAAAATCAAAAAGAAATTTTGAAGGAATATTTTACAGTTATATAGTACAAGCAAAACAAAGTCCAACCAAAGTACAGTCATATATACTTATTTAACAAGAAGCAAGTAAATAATGATAATAAAAAAATCATTCAAATGGTTGGCAACTTGGCAAAAAAGTTTTTGAAATGTACTAGAGTGAATAAAATGAACAATTATTTTCAGAGGTTGGAAATTTACATGGTGTTTGCAAAATTTTAGAACAATCTTTCAAGGGAGATAATGTAGCCAAGGCAAGCATTTTCTGTACAGAAAACCAGCATCACAATCCATTTATTCAGTCAAAAATACAAGGTGTTTCACTACAAGTGGAACCCTAAGTTTTGTTCACAACTTTAACAATAATGGAGACATTTTAGCGAGATTTTTATCATATTAACTTTGTTTTGTATAAAGTGTATTGGAATCATTGAAGTGACTGAATTTTAATCAATGATACAGTATAATGTACTGTCAACTGCATTCTGAATAGTGGAATGTCCAGCTTAGTGTTTGCACTGCACTAGTGTCACTTTTTAACACTTCTTGTCATATTTCACAGAAAGCAGAGTAAGTCTGATGTTTGAATATATTGTTACAATATCTTCATTATTGTTAATTTAAATGAAAATGCAAGTTCGACATGGAGTGAGATACACTGTATTTTTTTAAAAGTGGATTGCAATTCTGGTTTCCCATACAAGAACTGTTTATCTTGTTACTTATTATAACCGCTGAAAGCTGCATATTATCTTCCATTATGTTTAGAAATACCCAGTTGTAAAAAAGCTAACAATATTCAAAAACTTGCATTTACAGATCATTAGTTCTATGAATGTCATCATTAACAGTTACTTTTCTTAATTGTTACTTTTCAAACAACAAATAAATAAAGCATAAGCAATCTCTGTTATTTAAATATGATTGTATTTCTTAATATCTTTATTTACTGACAGTTAAAAATAAAAGTTATCTAAGGTTTTCAAAAAAAAAATTAAAAAAAACACTTTCTTTGAATATTCAGTTTGGCTGAATATAAAGATATTTGGCCAAATTGAATATTCAGCACATCAAATAGTTTGATATTCAGCCTAACCAAATAGTTTGATGTTTGACATTCAACTTAATCAAACACTCAGTAGTATGACTGAATACTGAATATTTGGTGCATCCCTAGAAGATACAATAATTTAGGAACAAAGTAAAATTTAACTATTTTTTTAAACACAGCCTTTATTTTAAAGTTATTATAATAATCTGCAGTGTGTGCTGCCATGTTGAAACTTTTTCTAGTGGATTTAGAGTATTTTTATTAACGCCTCATGCTTTTACGATTTTTATTTTAACTTCAGAATTTTTTGTTTAAAAGCATTTTTTTACCTTTATGTACACTAAGCATCTTATTTTTCACATTGTTTTCTACTTTCAGTTTCCAATGTATGTTTTTTTTTTCCCCAAATAATTTTGAGTTTGAAAAAGTGATTAACAGTTTTAAATTGCATAATAAGACAGTTAAATTTCTAACAAACACTTTCCTACATTTACATTCTAGTTTTATTATTTCTTTTCGTATAAAAACAGAGTACACTTTCAAAGACACAGACTTTTGTTAAATCTTTTTATTATTGCGACTGATTTAAACCTTCCAGACATACTGATATTAATTCAATATTAGTAGTAGACTGTTTATGTGAAAGAATTTCTATAAAAGATAAAATAGATTTAAATAACACTACTATCTTACTTATTAAATGCTTGAAAAGAAATGAACAGCAAGAGAAACTCTTTCTATTAGTCATTAATTATAGCAGAAAATTATAATTTAATCATTCTCCAATAACAGCTTTTATTTTATGCATGTGTAAACTATAAACAATGCTTTGATGTTGAAATAAAATGTTTTGGTTTGTGGTATTTTTTCTTCTTTGTAAATTAAATTAAATGAGTAATATACATGTCAGCGAATTAGAAAAAGATAAAATTAATTAAAACATTTTCTTGTAGTACAGCAGACTACCTTAAATCTGCGAGCTTAAAACCAGAGGTTGTGCAGATTTTAGAATTTTGTGGATTTCTGGTCACTGTTTTGTTTACATTTTTTAAACAATAATTTGAATTCAACAATGCACTCAAAATAATAACGAATGCTTACAATAAAGTAAAGTAATAAAAATTAAGACAATTTAAAATATTAAAAGTAAAGATCAAGTAAATAATTGCATAATTAAATATTCATAATGATGATGAGATAATTTTTTCTTGAATTATTCACTGAAACTCATCTTATAAATGTACACTCATAATTCACATCAAAATTCTAAAATAGCAAAGTTTTATTACATGTTTAGCCATACTTAATAAAAAAAATATTGATTATTAGATAAATTATTTGGTAAAAATATCGTGATCACCACTGATATCCGCACCATCTTGAATTCTTCCTTGATGAGAAAACAGGAGTTGAATCATATTAACCAGAATTACATTTTAAAATGTGTACAGATTGATAAATATTTAAAATAAGTTCAATTTTACACCTACATCTTAACTGTAAGTTTCATTGTTTACTTCGGGGACGTGCGGATTTTAGGAATTTGTAGATTTTAGGGTGGCGGATTTGAGGGAGTCTACTGTATTCACACCATGTTTTACTAATTGAAGTATTAAATTCATGAATCATAAATTTGCCTTATGCATACTTCAGTACTTTTCCACTATAAGGTCTTGACATTGTTTTAAAAAGCTTGATGAAATTCAGGCTTTAGAAAAGGAAATTTTTTGCCAACTGATACAAACAGCTTTGAAAACAAGTCTGATGAATTTTATCCTTGTTTATATAATGTATTTGGTACTTCTTCATTATCGCATTAACCATTTTCCATAAAAAAACATTATCGCCAAACTAAAGAATTTAACGCCAAAAATACATGATTGCGACACCACATTCACTTGATGTCAAATGAGTTATGGAAAAATTATTTCACTTGGAATGAGTTTGATATTGTTATCCAGTGACTTTGGTACTTTTCCGTTATACGGACACCATGCCAAAATGTATGCTAATGCATAATATTTGTAAATGTATGCTTGGCGACCAGTGTTGAATTCAAGGGGTGGCGCTGGGGGAATCCACTCCCCGGAAGATTTGATATTTTATGCTTTTAATGGTGAAAAAGTCCCCCCCCCCCGGAACACAAATGCCCCCTCCAGAGCCACAGAAATACCTCCTGGAGAAAAGTGTCTTAAATCAACACTGTTGGCGACAATGGTGTCTGTATAATAGGAAAGTACCGTGATTTTTAATTTGATGTTTATCTGTATTTTTAATGATGTTTTGCTGATTTATTAAGTATTTTGTAAAATAATTATGTCATTAAACAACAATGTCATGATATTAAAAGAGTAAAAGAATTGAAAAAAATTGTGATACATCGATATGATAAATATATCAGTTTCAACTGACACCATAAACATTTATCCACCAGCCATAGGAATAATTAAGAAAAATAATTAAATATCCAAAAAATATTTTCCTGTTTTCATTAATATATTATAAATGTTATTGCTTAAGGTTACTGATAGTTGGTGTTTCATTCAGATGGGCTTCTCTGAATTTTTTTGAAAATGCGATTCTAATGGCAACATTCTTCCATTTGTTATTGGCTTTGGCATAATAGTTTGGCGACAGTTTTTTTAAAATGGAAAATGGTCGACGGAATAATGAAGAAGAACCATGTATTATATATATATACAAATTATTTCTGTTTGTATAATATAGAAACAGATAAATATCTTTTTTATATTAAATAAATTGTATAAAAATTGAAAAAAAAAATTGTGTATAAGAAACAGTGAATAGGTTGCCAGAAAATATACATGAGAAATTTCCTTCTCTCGCTAAGATAGTCAACAAGCACCAGCATTTCTAATATTATAACACTTTCAGATACAAATATAAAATAAAAATATTTACTGAAACACAAAGAACTTTTTATTACTGTTGTTATGCAAAAAAGTTTAAATAAAATAATTTTTCCAAATCTTAAATGAACTTAATATCCATATATTGAATTACTGTGAATGAAACAAGCATATCTATCCATACAAACTGTGCACCAAGAGTTTCCTTGGACGTGGAAGACATCTCAAGCGCTAGCAAGTTACATTTACAGACAGAAATGTGAAATAAACACTTCTGCCTAGTGAATGTATCCAGCTGGCATAAAAATTCCAACACAAGACTTCTTTAACTCAATTCCTCGAATACCAAAAGTCAGCTTTCTAAGTCAGATCCTCGACTTCCATAAGTAGGCAGACCAGAGATATCTTGTTATCAGTCATTATCAGTTAATATGTTGATATTCATTTAGGATTCGCAAAAATTATTCTAATTGTACAGTTTTGGATAACAACAGTAATAAAAAGTTCTTAGTGTTTGAGTAAATATTTTTATTTTATACCACACTCAGCAAGGTACATTATATATTAGAAATGCATTAGGTATTCCAAAACAGTTATCTACTTTAACAGCTAAATTAAAATGAAGCGATTCATAAGAAAGTGATATTTTTATTGATTAAAAAAAGTTATGAATAAATATAACTTTGCTGTTCAAATTTATATGATAATGAAAACATATCTCAATTAAACAACTTATAATCAAGTAAGTAACTACTTTTAAATAAATCCCATTTGTGCCATAAATTCCTGGCCAGATCAAACTGATTCGAATTTTATTTTATCATCATTTTTAAATTACACTGACTAAATAAATGAAACAATGATACCAACATTTATTAAAAAGGACATTCTTAAGTAAACCCATAAATAAAAATTTACTTACCGATGAATAAGAAATTATTTGTTAATTGATGATTCTCACAATTCTACACCATACACAGTACAATTTTAACTGTACATCTTTGGACAATGGCATCTATGTGCATAACCTCCTGAGTATATGTAGAATCAAGCACAAGATATTTTATTTATTCTGCTTACTCTGTATTTGTTCATAAACACTCATGTTTAAAAAAAAAAATTTAGGAACAGATGCGTTACACTCACGCAAACATATAAACAAAAGTTTGGAGACTTTTTGGTTGGCGCGATTTTCAAGACCGCACCAAACGAATAACTTAATACAATGACTAGGTTGCCATTAAAGGAAAAAATCCCCTAAACTAAGCGACGTTTTTCCTTTTTATAACCGATTTTTAAAAAAAACTGTGTGTGAGTGTATGACATCATAGCCCAAATCTATTATGAGTGAATTGCAAAAATATTTTTAAGTTATCGTAAAAATATATTTAGTTTACTTTAAAATGATAAAATTGGAATGGCTTTATTATTTATCATACACGCCTGTGTTTCAAAGAGCCTTATAATCTACAAATTATCAAATTTATTTGTAATCTGGCTCAAAATCATGAAGCATTTGAAGTTAGAATAGTGCATGGGTTGTGTTTGTTTCATCCTACAGTCAAAATATCAATTTCAGATTTTTTCTTCTCCAGTTTAGTTTATGATTTAAAGAAAAGCAATGATTAAACAATAAGAACTAAAAGATCTTCTTATACCATTTCAATAACTAAAATAATAAATATATGTATATATTATATTTTAAACAAAAATCTTATTTCTAAACCAGTTTTATTTTTGCTTAACTGACAAGATAACATTTTCGAACATAAATCAAAAGTATTGAAACAAATAACAATTATATCAATATTTTACAAAATTAAAATTGAAGAATGTATATTTAAATGAGTATGCTTATTTTGTTGGTATGTATTATTTGATTATGCTTACGTTATTTACTTATTTGAAATTGTTAAGCTCTATTAACTATTAAAAATATACTTTATTACAAAACTCATTTTGGAATCATTTTTGAATTTTAACATTCATTCAGGCATGCATGAATATTTTGAAGGATCGATTAATTAAACTTTAGATAGATTTCTCCCCCTCCCCACCTTTTTTTTTCTTTCTTGGTTTCAGACGCTTCAACTTATAAATCTCCACCAAGTTGTTTCAATGTACATTTCGCCTTCATTGCATATTCAAATTATATGCTGTACTCAAATATACCATTCAAAAAAATTATTAATAAATTACCTTATTTAATTTTATTTCACGAAATTAAATATTTTTAATTCTTATTTAGATATATAAAAAATAGCTTGATGTAAAAAAATGGCATAAACTTCGTAAACATTAATAAAAATTAATTTTTTTAAGTAGCTTCTACCCATAGTGATTAATAGTAAACAACTCAAATCTGACGTACAGACCTCGCGGTTGAGGTGTTTCAATTTACTTCAGATGGCTGATGGCTTTTGAATGGGTATTGCCAGTCTGTGTATCTTAAATGTCTTTGGTGACTATCTTTTAGAATCTCGCAACCCCCCTCCCTCCAGGGCCCTCCTTCAAAGTTTTCTCTAACTATTCGCCGTTTCCATATCTCAGCAACTATCTTTCCGATTTCAACGCAAGTGATTCCAAACATTAAAGCCCAATTTGTAAGTAAGTTTATAGCTTAACCAAACAAACGAATTTTTAAAGATGCATAGTGGTCCTCTTAATTAGTCATTTTCTGAAGGGATCTTGAACATCCTCTCCCCCCGGCCCCTCCTTCAAAGTTTTTTCTCTAACTATGCCCCGTTTCCATAGCTCCGCAACTATGTTTCCGATTTCAATGCAACTGATTCCAAACATAATAATTAACTCAATAGTCACCTTCTATCACATTAAAGTAAATTTATGAATAGCGGTTACCACTACTTCCGAATAATAGTTTAAGGCAAATTTGTAATTAAGTTCTTAGCTTAGGCAAACGAACGAATTTTTAAAGATGCATCGTAGTCCTCCTAATTAGTCATTTTCTGAAGGACACTTGAACATCCTCTTCACCTGGCACCTCACTCATGATTATTTTCTATAACTGTGCCTAATTTTAATAACTCGGCTTATAATGTTCCATCTTCTCAAAACCAGCTCGATTTTGTCGCACGCCTACTATACAGTACCGTAGGCAACGTTGACCTGTCTCAGAGGTTCTTTCCGAAAGAGGTTGCTCCCCCTGGCGGTGGAAGGAGGAAATAAAAGATTTTTCGGAACATGCGAGCGTGCCCGGTATACGGTGTCGAAGCCATCGGAGACCTTGGCCAGAGTTTCGTTTTTTAAAAGATTTGAGTTTATTACACGGGCTCGGGCAACGCCGGGCGGGTGAGCTAGTATAATATAAATCACAGTTTTTGGTGCATAATTAACTATGTTTTCATTTTTAGATTACCAACACTGATATATAACAGCCATATAAGATTATATACTACGAATATAATTACATATAAGTTTATAATTATAAATTGTTATTTGGTAACACTGAATACAGGTAGGAAAATACTTTTGTCCCATTCATCCCTGCTGTGGGGAATATTGGGACAAAGAGGAACTTTTTTTTTATTTCATAATACATTTCTGTATAATAATAATCTTAAATAAATATTGTGCATAATATGTCGGCAAACACCAAATGTATGGAATGTGATACATAATATTGATAATAACTTAAACAAAATACTTAAAATAAACTAGATGTAACCCTTCAAAACTTGACGCAAAAAAAAAAAAACTATAACAATATCAGTAAAATAAGCTTCTTTATTACTTATGAAGGGGTGCGTATAAAACAGTCTTTCAAATATATTTTTTTTCCCAGTGAAATACAGTACTATTTCCGATGCAAGCTCCAAACAAACAATCCGTAAATAACTGTGTAATGCAAATGAGTTTGACATTACCACCATATTCCCCACGGCAAGAAAAAAAAATTCATGGACCTATGAAGTATATACAAATAGTATATTCCTACGTTCATATCATATTCAGTAAGTAACAGAACATAGTAAATAAAGCACACATCACCCCCCCCCCCTGTGATAATGCAACCGAATGAGCCCCTACGCGCATGTGCATTGCATCTGCCCAAAAGCACCGTCAAAATTCGACGTTAAAAAAAGTTTTTAAATGATTAAATTAAAAGTTTTAAAATGTCCTCTTTAATCATTGTTCGTTTCAAATCCATATCTTCTAAAACGCATCCATTGTTTTAAGCTAATCAATTTTTATGCAAAGATTAAGAAGTTTTTTTACAGTAATAAATCTATCTGCAGATGAGGGAGATTTTTAATGTTTTCAAGTGTAATTTATTTGTACGGTTTCTTGACATAATCAGGATGATTATCCCTTTTCCATCACAGTCGGGGATATTTTTCCTCTTATACAGTTGGCAAATGTAAAAAAATAAAATAATACAATTCCTAGCATATCCTGATATCTGATGGAACATATTCATCAACGAATTCAACATATCAATTTTATGTTCAACATAAACTAAAAATAGTCTTTTTTTCTTTTTTTTCTTTTTTTTTCCTGACAGATTTTTGTTTAGCGCCAAAATGTTCTATCTTATGGATAATCGGATCTTATGATATATCAATTTTTTTTTCAAATTATTATTCACTTTTTATGATGGTTAGGGAAATCTATTTTCAATTGTAGCAACTTTCCCAGCTGCTATTTTACATTATTGAAGCAAACTGGTGGTCATTGATAAGATAGAATTGAAAAACTTTTCATGCTTGAAAATTATTTAAAAGGTCGTTAAATTACGCGGCAGTTTTCAAATAAATTTCAATCGAAAGCTAATTTTTTTTCTAATTGATGACGTAAGAATTAAAATTGTAAAATGTAGTAAAAAATAGAAATTTGTAGTATTTCGAATTGATGTAAGCGCGATTAAAGCTAAAGCGATAGCGCCTTTGTTGTCACAATTGTTGTACATTTCTAAAAATTGCCACTGTATTTTGGCGGGCGTCCAAAAGTAGAAAAACATTTTTTGACATCGAAAGATAAATTCACAGTGAAAGAAATAGGACTTTGCGCTAATAAGGAACTGTTAAATGAACTTATAATAAATGTACCAAAATAATTCCTATGAAATATTAGTCTTACATTGTTTATTCTAGCTAAAAATACAATCATTATTTCAAGATTTTTTTTCTACCATAACACTATTTTTAATAACTTTAAATTTCCTGAAATCCTTTACTTTTGAGATTTTTTTTGACTAAAAAAGGAAATCTTCTATCCTATAATTTAAAAAAAAGCAATTGGTAACATGTAATGAAGGTATGCAATCAAGATGAAGAAATCAATGACGGCTCCAATTCTAATCTTTATAATTATGAATGCAAAAATCAGTAAAATTATGTCATGTTAACACAATAATATACATTTTTCTCTTTAGTTTTATCAATGTTAAAATGCACTTCAAGCTAAGCATAACATCATTTTCACCGGCGCAAACTTTTCACACGTACTTCATATACCTTACATTATAATGCTTAAACACCATGCACATAAATATAAATATATTTTGTATTTAATTGTAATGAAAAAATGGCATCAACAAAGTTATAATGCATAATGATAAAATAAACCCAATGGACAATATTCCCGTGACGTCACAATAAATATGAGTTTTTATTCGCTTATAAAACACGCGGATAAGTATTTTTACCGAAATTTAACTTGCAGATTAACAAATTCGGCCTTAAAACCGCGTGCTTTTAATATTTATTATTTCTCTTTTATTCAACCACAGAGTTTATTCTCTAAACTCTAGTTTCGCAACAGTAGGCGTTATCCGATTATGACGTCATTAGCAGAAGTAAAAGTTTACTTGAAAATTAAGGTTAATTAATGAAATTTTCGAACAAACGAATGCACGATAACAAATCTGTGTTCAAATATCTTTCATTTAAAAAAAGAATGATGTAATTTGATGCAGTAGTTTGTTCTCACGGATTGTCGAAAGAAATCGCTTAGCGTTTTAAATATATAGATATTTTTGTGAAAATGTCCCATTCATCCTCCATATCCCCTACACATGTGTGCTTTCACTCATGCTAAATGCAACTATTACTAAATGACTCAGTTGTATAGGATTTTTGGTAAGAGCTACTTTTTCTGTGGAAATACAAATAAATACGGTAAACTCTGTCTAAGGCGGATTCTGTATAAAACGAAAATTTGTCTAACGCGGAAAAAAATAAAAGTCCCAAGAGAGAATTTCGATGTTCTAAACACTGTCTATGGCCGGTTTCTGTCTATGACGGAAAATTGTCTCGATCGAAGCTGAATCCTTCGGCTGACACCTTAACAACTCCTTAACAACACCTTAACAACAGGGTGTCAAATACGGTTAGACCACTTTATTTAACACCCTATTAACCCCATGGGGACGAGCGACACGTATACGTGACGCATAAGATGCTCAGAATCCTCGATTATTCCCACCAGTTATTTTTTATTGTAAGCTTTGCATTGTTTAATCTTAGCATTCCTGCTATTCAATTAGGCGAAAATTTCTGTTTTGAAAAACTGGTGGTAAAAGATTAAAAATTCTGTAAAAGACGCTCGTCGCGAAGGGGTTAAAGGATAGCGAGGTATTATATATCACACTAGATTTTAATCTCTGACTGCCCCGAATCTGCCAGAATTTTCAATAACATTTTTCTTTTATGATGTAGGTAAAGAAAAGAGTTTACACAGCTGCAAGTAAATATCGTTGCAACCATGTCAAACTATCGATTGTGAAAAAATGTATTTTTCATTACTTTAAAAAATGGGCTGATTATCACCACTAAATTTTAATAATATTCTTCAGCAGTGTTCCCAGTTTGGCTTCCTTTTTTTATTCAGAAATTTCGAATCCCTACCGAAAATTTCAAATAGAAATTTTAGCTTTATTTAATGCTAGACATATCGTGATTACATATAGTAACAAGATATTTCTCAAAATTTCTGGTATGAATTTGGCATCTCTGAATAAAAACGGAAGGCCAAACTGACAATCCTGTTCTTCGCAGAAATTTTATTAGTATTTTTACTAGGCAAAGAATTCTAATACAATTTTGTGGTAACAATCGGCCCATTTTAAAAGTAATGTAAAATGCATTGTTTCATATTCGATAGTCTGACATGGTAGCGACGATACAGAGTTGCACAGTCTCCGGATTTTTGCACACCAGTAATTTTTTAGAAAAAAATGTTGTTCTATTAAATCGCAAAATGCTCTGATTAAATAAAACAACATTTTCTGTACTAAATTACTGGTGTCCAAAATGCCGGAGACTCGACAAGTCTGCACGATGCTCGTAAATCTAGATGTCTTTCAATCTTTTAACCATTTTAGCAACAGAAGGGCTTTTCCTCTGAAAACGTTAATAACAGAAAATTTTACAAATTCTGTTGTTTACCGTAGCACATTCCTTATTCTGAAGAGAAACTTTAACTCATTCCTAATCTGAAATAGTTGTGCCATACTCCTTGTAAATTTTATAGAGTATACGCCCCTCTAATAAAACCATTCCTAAAACCAGATTTACATTCGTTAAAAACGGTTAAATTGTAAGCAAAATATAGTAATAGGTTTCAATCAAGCAAGAAACATTTATCCATCATCAAACTACTATACATCCGTTATCAGAGAATCTATAGATATTTTGTGTAATCAATGTCAGATTTGCAACGATACAGTATCATACAATATACCCCCTTACATTATCATTCAGAGTATCCATAGAAACCAACTCAAACAACGTCTAAGAATTATGGGATTTTTCACCTCAAGACGAAGCGAAGCTCAGATGCGTAAGACGGCAGTCAGAAAGGATTTTCGCTCCTTGAAGATGGTCGCGGTAGCCGGCCAAAAGTACTGGGAGGCTTTTTAAACAATTTACACTTCTTTTAACATCTATTTCTGTTTTTTAAATGTCACCTGTTAAGTAACATTGTGATCTATCGAATCTCATACTGATATTTTTGGTTTACATTTGTTATTTGGTTATTTTGATGTCATTACATTTGGCTTACATCCATTCTTTACTGAACTGCCACAGCCATCTCTCAGAAATATGAATGGTAATAAGTGAAAAATACCGGTATATAGGTAGATTGACGTAGAAAATAAGTTCCTCCAGTGATAAATATCTCGTGCATCATAATCCTATATCAGATTGTTACCACCAGCGATTTTTTCATACATTATTTTTATTCCTGTATGACACATAAATTTCATAAAATTTTCCATAATGCTTGGGAGGTACAACAATAAATAACAGAAGCATTTCCTTTTAGAAACTTCAGTTGGAAAATTCGCCATTGACAATTTTTTTCTGTTCTGCATAAGAGAAGATTTTTTTCAAAGAATTTCTATTTATAGATTTAAATAAAAACGTGACCTGTTTTGCTTTTTTTTTCTTTTTTTTTTAAACTATGATATAACAAAAACAGAACATGTTTTTTTTTTTAATTTATACTTTGTGTGAGGTGCCAAAATTTAAAAATTCATAATAAATGTAATTAAAAACACTCAATTTTATTGGTTCTCAATAAACAATTTTAAATATATTTTAACTGTAAAATATGTTTTTATCCACTTAAAAATACTACAATTATGGGAGAGTTACGTAATTAAGAAAAAACGGCCTTTGTGTTTATAACTTTAACACGTATAAAGAAATGCAGTGACCTCTCACTTATGCGGGATGTTCAGTAATTACTTTTTCTTACCACTACTTTAAAACAGTAAAATTTGATTTATAAATTCTACGATTTTATTTATCATTATTATTTTAAGTTACCTTAAAAAAACTGGTGCTGAAAAATAATTTCCGTGTATCGCGTATAAGTAGAGAGGTCACAGTAGTAGAGAACGTTTGAACCTTGGTTTATCTGAAATTTTTTAACATAACAAAAATTTCTGAATATAGACACCACGAGTGTACAAATATGTAATGATCTGGACATCCCATGTTTCGAAATGTAGTTGACAGTATGTACTGTATGATTAAACAAAATATTGTACACTTTAATCACATCTTGCAATGTAATCGTATTCGACACATAACAAGAGAAGTCAAATGTAAATTATATCAGTACAAAAACCCTTAACGGATTAAAAGTTGTGACGCAGCACTTTCTTTTGGCTCTAAAAATTTTAAATATGGGTCTTAAAAGCAATGATATCAAATTTGAGTGACGCTATGTTAATAATTATAAAAAATAATAATCATTTTCTTTTTCGTTTTATTTAAATTCACAGATGCAATTATTATTTTTAAGATGAAAAAATATATAAAATTTATTCGTTGATGCTTTTTCATTCACATCTCTCCTAAATTCAAAATATGGGTTTCAAAAGAAATATCAAAATTCGAGTGACACCTTCACATGAATTTAATAGGATTGTTTTAAAATTCAATTTTAATTATTTTTGGTTTGTCTTCTAAAGTACATTTACACATACAAAAAATGCTTATAATTTTTCAATACACTGTTAAATATATTACTTTCACTGAGCCTATATTATGCATTGAAATGTATTAATTTCAATAAATTGATTTATCTTTTGTGCCACGTTATCCAAAATCATAAGTAAAATTTATGTAAATGATTATTTTGCATCATATTATCCATTTGCATACATTTCCCTTTGTTTGGATACTATGACGCAAAATAAAATATGGAATACAATTACTGTACATCCCGGCGAATAACGCGCATTTCTGTACAAGAAAAGGGATCAAAATTTGCAGGTGCGCATTAAGGGGGTGCAAGGGTCAAAATTCTCAAACAATTAAAAATGCTTTTTTCTTTTCTCTTCTTTTCTTTTTTAAATAAAATACCTACAAAATTAAAGTAAATACAGCAAACCGCGTATATCTACGAAGATTACAGCTGCAGATATATTAATTTTGTATTGGACTTATTCACAGAATATATTTTTTTTTGGTATCAAGTCCCCTTAAATAAGTAATTTACTATTATCAGTAATTTAATATTACTAAATCAGTAATTTAATATTACTAAATCTGTAATTTAATATTAAAACATAATCGCTTGTTCTTTTTCATATGGTAAATATACAGTGATTAAGTTATTAATTATTCCAATGTAATATTTTCATCATGCAATATTATTTTTCTTATTTTCTTCTTAACCCCTTGAAGGGCACCGGTATATTATACAGGGTTCGTACGGATCAGAGATTTTTCCAGGAGTGTTACCAGTATTTTTTCTATAGAAAAAGAAATCTAGGTTAAACTTGAGAAACTTCGCCTTCTTTTAAGTAGAGATTTTCTGTATGAAAATACTGGTACAGAAGAATTTCCTGATCGCAAAATTCCAGGAGGCGTACGAACCCTGTTATATATACCACTTAATTTTAATCCCAAAATGCTACAATGACACCAGAATTTTATAATCAAATTTTGAATTTATGCGGTACATGATGAAAAGCTTTTACTTATTGTAAAATAAATTAGTGCGTGAATCCTGGTGTTGATCAATCATTTCAATATTTTAGCTACAAGAGTACTTTGCCACTGAAGGGGTTAAAATAGCTTTCGCGTATAACTGAATCGCTCATTTTGAAAAGGGGTCAACTCCTATGCAATACTTATGGATTTCACCTGTTTTAAAGAGGACCGATTTAATTTATTGTACTTCAACATAACCACTCAGACGACTAAGCACAGGGTTTACACAAGACCATAGGTCAGAGAGCAAAATGAAAGCAACTAGTATAATATATTAATTTTTAAAAAATCGTCCGAGCCGTTTTGGAGAAAACAAGAATGACACCAATTTAGTTCAAAATGGACTTCCAGATCTTAAAATCTACTGTATGTAGAAATGTATAAATTTCAGAATAGAGTTAGACCGGAGATATAAGACTAATGTGAAAAAATCAGAACGATACGCCTCATATTTGCTGAGATATTAAATGTCGGCGTTTAGCTTTTCCTTTGATGTCCTTCTAGCTATATATATAAGAGTGACGGAATCTTCGGTTTTGGGCTTTCGGTTTCGGTTTTCTCTGCGTCACTCGAGATACTACCGTCTCTCATGATTACATTATTTTAACGTTCTTAAAGTTGTGAAAAATTATCTTCTATGAAGATATTTTTGATGAAAGATTTGTTACGATAAAATATTGTTATGTTTAAGGGAAAGTTTATAACATTGGTATAGACAACGTTTATCGAATTGTAATCTGTAATGTTCCAATACAATTTACATTAAAATTGTAAATAAGAAATAATAACCACATTTTAAACAAAAATCTAGAACACAAGAATTCGCCAAATAGACCAGGATGTGATAAGATTTCATTTTAATGTTCGTGAAGTTGTGAAAAAATATCTTCTATATGAAGATATTGTTGATGAAACATTTGCTATGATAAATTATAGTTATGTTTCAGCGAAAGTTTATAGCATTGTTTTAGACAACCTTCGTCGAATTGTAATCTGCAATTTTCAAGTTCAATTTACATTACAATTGTCAATAAGAAATAATAACCACTTTTTAAACAAACATGTAGTACACAAGAATCCTCCAAATAGACGCAGACGTGATAAAATATAACGACGTGAAAAGATTATTTTAATGTTCTTGAAGTTGTGAAAAAATATCTTCTATGAAAATATTGTTGATGAAATATTTGTTACGATAAAATATTGTTATGTTTAGGTGAAAGTTTATAGCATTGATATAGACAACGTTTATCGAATTGTAATCTGTAATGTTCCAAAACAATTTACGTTACAATTGTGAATCAGAAATAATAAAATCTTTTTAAACAAAAATGTAGTACACAAGAATCCGCCAAATAGACCGAGATGTGATACGATATACTTATTCGGATACAAAAATAGTCTTTGTGTAAATTACGAGAGACAGTTAATCGAGTTAACGATGAGAGAAAGTTATTTCACCGATATTCGTGAGTAGATAAAAATTATTGTATTGTTGACTGCTTGAAATGGGATGAAAATCTCCATCAATACTAATGTTCTAATAGTAATTTTGTTTAGCATTTTTACACAAGAGGAATGTCAGAAGATCTAAAATTAACTAATATTTATAAACACAAATAAAATTTATTATTAAGAAGTTACTGAAAGAAAATTAGCTACTTAAATTACAAGTTTTTTAATTTACAGCTCAAGGCCATAATGTAACTAACACTAAAACGTCTGAGAATTTCACTTAACCTTGATAATAACTTTCACACCAGAATTTTTATTTAAAACTATTTAACTTATTTCTTTACTTTAAAAACAATAAACTGTCGTTTTGTAACAGTTGAACATACCTTTCTCTTCATTTTTTCACTTGTTTATATTCAAACTTATCCTTTCTTTATTCCATTCTCTCATCCTAATAATTATTATCATTCTCTTTCGATCTTAAATCACATGTAATTTCTGATTGGATGCTCTACGCAAGCTAAATCTTGATTGGCTAGTCTACTAATTTCGGATTGGCTGTTGAAGTTGACGGTGCAATCCATAGTTTCTTTTTCTGTTTTAAGTGCATTTTGATATTTTTATACTTTTTTACAACAGGGTTCGTACGCATCAGGGGATTCAGGAAAATTTAAGTGTTTTAGTACCAGAAATGTCATAGAGTCTGGTCGCTGTATGTGAAGATAGAATTTCTTTTCCTTAAATAAGCCAAATGTTACTTTACGAAAATTCTGGTAAAAGGTGCTTGAAAATCCTTGAAAGACCAAGAAATTATTCGATACCAGTATTTTCTTACAGATAATATCTTCTTAAATAAGGTGAACGTAAGGAGTAACGTTTGAACTTGATGTACTTTTTTAGTAATATATACTTGTATGTCACCTGGAAATGTAACGGTACCCGTACGAACCCTGAATACTATTCTTTGAGAGTTTATTTCCCATCTATTATCCGTGAATCAGTAGATATCGATATGCGTAACGAGAACATTTGCAATGAATCAGCTTCATTTGAATTACCTAAAATTGGGCACGAGGTAATTTTCAATTTTAAAAAATCAATAAGGAAATATTAATTTTCACGTTTACAGTTGACACTTTTAAGCACCTGCTTTTATTACATATATGATATCGTATATTATGTTTTTCTAGTTTATTTTCATAAATTTGCAAGAATAGTTTGTATATCATTGTAGATCTTTATAATGACGCCTTTTGAGCGTTGAAACATGTCGATCTTTACATTAAAAGGTTTTCATCAACCTTTTTGTGTTCTGTTCGTATTACTTAAGCCGTTTTATCTATATTTTAAAATAGAATACATAACATTTTTATGGAAATGACTACTATATAATTATTTTAATTTTAATAGAGCTTCATCGTTGTTTTCTGTGGTCGTGAAATAAATTTAAATGCATACGTTTAAGACTTCCACTAAACTTCCGAAAAAACTGAGCCAGTTTGCTTCAAATCGAACATATTTTGAACGAGAAACTTAAAAAAAAATTATTTATTTAATTTCATGCTTCAATGACTACTATAAAATTATTTAAATTTTAATAGAGCTTCATCGTTGTATTCTCTGGTTTTGAAATAAATTTAATGCATACTTTTAAGACTCCCATTAAACTTCCGAAAAAACTGGGTCAGTTTGCTTCAAATCAAACATATTTTGAAAGAGAAATTAAAAAATATATATATTTATTTAATTTCATGTTTCAATGACTGCTATAAAATTATTTTAATTTTAATAGAGCTTCAACGTTGTTATCTGTGGTCATGAAATAACATTAAATGCATACCTTTAAGACTCCCACTAAACTTAAAAAAACGGGGCAATTTTCTTCAAATCAATCATATTTTGAACGACAAATTAAATATATATATATATTTTTTTAATTTCATGTTTCAATCTGGAACGTATTAAATGTTATTTCTTAAATAGAGTTTCTGGTTCAACTCCTGTTTGACTTGGGTCGAATTAATTAATCTAATTGGGCCTAAGTGTTTACGGAAGTTCAGTGAGAGGTTGGTAAGTATTTAATGGCATTCATAATGTCGATTCAAAAGGAACATCGGAAAGAAACAAGCCACTTTATTGACTTGATTTATTTTATTCATTTTATTATAGTAAAATGCTTTTTAACTTGAAAAAAAGAAGATTGGCATTTTTTATAATATTATGATAAAATTGTGCAGATACATAAGAAAATTGATGTCTTCTAAAAATGAATTTGGCAAAAAACCAAATAAGATAAAGTACAAACTGTTGCATTGTTTGGTGATGCTGATTATCTTGAATTTGAACTGATGGATACTTTGGGAAAGTTAATATCTTAGCTATCGACATCAAAGATGTTGTTGTAAGATGTACGTTGGAACTCAGGTTATCGAACACAATTCGTTCCAAACAATTGTCCGAGAACCGAATCAATTTATACCATCAGAAATAATGAAAATATGATTAATTGAATCCCACCTCCTAAGATCCCGTAAGTAATTTCACGCGTATACGCCGCAGGTTAGTTAAGTCTTTTTCAAACCGGAAATTTTATTGAAAATAAGAAGTCAAATAAGTGCTAAGCAGAAGTAAGTCACATTTTATTTAAAATAAATTCTGGTAGGAAATCGAATTGTCTGAGGTGCGGTGTATATGCGCGAATCTACTCTATGTACTACAGGTACTCTATGTGTTTACCTGTTTTAAACAATATTTTGTATGCTACAATATTGTAAAATATAAAAGCACCTTACAATATTTTGCAGTCAGCATAAAAAAACCGACACACATACATTTTATCGCAGACCGTTTAGTATAAAATCACACAAAGAAGTCATTAGACTCGGTATAGCGTCTTGTTTAAGAATATGAATGCAATTTTTGAAAACAGGGTCGTCTACATATTAAAATTTGCACCAACATCGATATTTCAAAAGGAAGCACTAACTTTTGACATAATATTTGTGTTCCTTGGATCGAGGCAGCCCAGAAAAGTGTATAATTAATATTATTTTATTATTTCTTCGTAGAGTTATCAAAAAATCTAAAAGGTAAATCCATGAAAAAAAAAAACTAATATCTTAAGAAAAAACTTGAATAAAACAAGTAAAATTATAGAGGCAAACTACAAAACATAAGTAACTTTAAACTATACTTTTATTATTCTTCTCTCTTTTATTAAAATGAAATTTTGAAATAAATTTTCTGCTTCTTTTTCTTAGTCTTTTTTATATGTGCTTAAACAGCAGCAGAATACGGTCCTGTTACACTTTCAATAAGAAAACGTTTGCTTTATCTCAAAAAATAATGTTTGGAATGAATTGTAAACTTACACACTCATGTTTTAGACGATGTTTATTCTGTTTATGTAAAAGTTGATGTAGGTCATAGTTACTAATTTTTTAATATGATTTTATTAATAATTTTCATAATTAAAATTATGTTTTTGAGGGAAAAAATGCTTAGAATATATTTGATTTGCGTTTATTCAATGCATCTCACTGAAAACAAAAAATTAAAATTGGATGTTTGCAGAAGATTCAAGTTAAAGTTAGTCATGTGAATTTTACATTATCAAAGTCAAATTTTGACCTCTCATAACTCCATGCTTATATAACAAATATAGAGTATGCCCACTAAAGTCCCTTGCCACCCTCTTAACTTCGGAACGGCTGCTGCTATATTCATAAAAGTAGTGTCTAGGTATAGTAAAGTAGCCATGCGCTACTCAATGAAACCGCCTACTGCGCCACCTGGTGGAATGTTGTGAGTTATCATTCCTATTTCGAAAACGGAAAGAGATAGAGAAAAAAAGTGATTTACAAAGTTGTAGAGCATCGTCGATTTAGTACAAAAAGACACATTGTGGACATTAATGCGAAGAATAGAACGGTTAAAACACGCATTTGTATTTTCGTGATTTCCTACACTGTGACGTGACAAAACGATCTTAAAAAGAAAAAGCAACTAGTTATAATAATAGACCTTAATTTTAGATTTTCAAACTTCTCACCGTGAGCTGCAATGCATATTTGGATGCTTGTTTGAATTTGACGTTGCACACGTTGGAGCATAGATGGTGACACGTTGGCACAAGCGTCCTTAATACGTCGTTTAATGTCCTGCAATGTTTGTGAAGGGATCGCACAGACCTGCTGTTTTATAACTGGTTGTTTCTTTCTTTCTAAGATCGCTTTGTCACGTCACAGTGTAGGAAATCACAACAAACAAATGCGCGTTTTAACCGTTCTATTCTTCGCATTAATGTCCACAAGGTATCTTTTTGTACTAAGTCGATGATACTCTACAACTTTGTAAATCACTTTTTTTCTCTATCTCTTTCCGTTTTCGAGATAGGAATGCTAACTCTGCAGCATTCCACCAGGTGGCGCTGTAGGCGGTTTAGTTGTCTAACGCATGGCTACTTTACTATACTTAGACACCACTTTTATGAAGTAGTAGCCGCTCCGAAGTTAAGAGGGTGGCAAGAAACTTTAGTGGGCATACTGTATCTAAACTATATACTTTTCTGGGCTAATTTTATCCAAGGTGCTGAAATAAAGTAGCAAAAGCAGGTGCTGCTGTTTGAAAAAATCGATGTAGGTGCAATTTTTAATATGTAAACGACCGCTATTTCAAAAATTCCATTCGTATTTTGAAAGAAATTTTCGATTTTTTTTTTTTTTAAACGATCACAAGAGTTGCCCTATACTACGTATGATGGGTAAGTAATAAAAAATACAGTAGTTGTGCTTTCTAAAAAATATTTTTTTTAATTAACATTAGTGAAAGAAATAGATTTTCCAGGAAAAAATGCGATCAATATATAGCTAATTACACTACCAAAAAAAATTTTAATCGCTTTATTAGATACCGTAAAAAAGGTACATAAATATCAGGTACTTTGGATATTGTTTCGCAGATTTCGTTGCCCCTTAATAAATCTGCTTCATTTCAATATACATGCGTAGCAAGGCCTCCTTATCATAGTATCAGGCCTCACAAACAGCAAGTTTCCTTTGACCGCTATATTCTCCTGCTACTAGCGCCATCAATCGTCAGTAATAGGAGTATTTTCGACATGAAATATTTTCACAGCTCCATTTGTTCTATGCATTTGCTTATGAACTAGTATCGGTAGATTTTTCTATTCTTATTTTGGATACCAGTTTTTTAGTACAGACAATTTTGTTTTCTTTGATCGGAGAATTCTGGGATTTAAAAGAACAACATTTTCTCTAAAAATATACTGGTGTTCAAAAAGCCGGAGACTTGGCAACTCTGCGGTAGTATCCACCAGGCGGCGATACTTTCCGGAGAAAGTCAATTAATAAGTGGCAATTACCGCGGACATTTTCTCCCATAGACTTTCTCCGGATTGTCAAGTCTTATCTATTAAGGGAGTCTTGATGCGTAGATTCAAGAAATTCTCTTTTTCTTCAGAAGTTCCGAATTCATTCCAGAAATTCTGAATAGTAATTTTTGTTTTATTTTATGAGAGATATGTTATGAGATAAAGTAAAAATTCTTTAATCTTATTTTCCGGTATGTTTTCGGATTGTAGATATTCCTTAAATGCACGCAAATGATGAAAATGGTTTAACCCTTTCCGTGACAGACAAATTCTGTTCGTAAAATGAGAAATTAATGACTGACACCGGAATGTACAAAAGACTTTTTTAGGAAATAAGAAATCCTTATATTCAGCTTTCATTATATAAACAAAATTTTATTAAAATATTCTTGGTGCCGTATGCAAGTTTGGAATTTAAATTAGGTGTGCCCGGAGTGGGACCACTGTGCCGGAAAGAGTTAACCCATTCGCTGAAATTCGCCATTCGTGTTTAAATCCTGGAGTATACTCGTGGTTTTAAGATTCTAAAATTTCGAATTCGAACCGGAAATTTCGAAAGAAGAATTTTTATTTTATGTAATCACGAAATGTCTGTCATTAAGTAAAATAAATATTACTATTAATATTTTCTGGTGTGAATTCGAACTTTTTAAACAAAAGAAAATTCCGGTAATTTTAACCCGGCAGTGAATGTGTTAAGATAAATTTAGATCGCTCTTTATAATTTATTGTTCTGTTTTAATATTTAAATTATTAAAATTGCGATTTTTTTAGAGAATACTGTATACGTAATACATAAACTTAATAGACAAAATGTATTCATCCGAAATGTTACGGTTTTGTCCCTATTGAATTACTTGCAATAGCAATTTTCCTATTATAGTAAACTTAGAATCTGTAACACAGATATAATAAAGGGTAAATTTCTGCATTTACGATACTACGACACGATAGGTGATACGGCTTATCTTATACATACAGATATGTCAGGGTACTGTTAAATTACAAATACCAGTGGCTTTACAGAAATGCGCTAAGTTCAAACGAATAATGACGAATGATGTGTTTGCGTCAAGTTTATCCTCAGCGCTTTTATCATTTTCTTTTGATAGATAACTTTTTCAGATGAAGATGAGAAAAAATTATCATAATTGATTTTTAATTTTCACCCCCCCCCCCCCACACCACTGTTCAAACCCTATTTATTTATAAATTGGATCAAGATAATCTAGATAAAAAAATTATAATTTGATTTAAAATAAATAAATAACTTTATGAAAGTTCTTTTTTTCAAATTATTAAAAGATCATTTTAGATGCAATAATTAAACATCAAAGTTAAATTTTATTATTTTCTAAAAAAATTAAGAAACATCTTGTTTTCTTAACTTTTTGATGATGTATTGGGACTAAGTGGACTATTTGTTTTATCTATTCGTACAACCTTTCGAAATATTAACTCCTTCATAAACTTATACTAGATTGTTTTCATGAGATATCTACGAGAAAGAAAACTTTTTGAAAATTGTGGTATGAATGCATATAAAATCAGTCGTCAGTCCTTGTAAATGATTAGGGTTAGTGACAAGTTTTACTTTACTATAACGGAAAAATGCTACTGGTGTGTCATACATCACAATAATGCAAAATGATATTTGTGTATAACGTGTTTATTGATAATTACCAAATTCTTGCAACAAATAAAGGGATAACAGTCTACAGAAAGACGATTATTATTATTTTTTAAATAGTGAACAAAAGTTACAATGAATTTATATTGTCAAAAATCTAGCAAACCCAGGCCCCAATTCAATATATATATATATATAACCATTAATGAAACATAACCGTAACACCAACATAAACTATGAAATTATGATTTAGTATGTAATAATTAATTGACAACGATAGTGTTCCCCAATACTCTGAATACAGATACCAAATACTTATTTAAAAGAAGAAGCAATTAAATTAAAAATTGAATGAATTAAAGTTGTGGAATTTAGACAGAATTATCAAGTCCCAAATGCCTAAATACCACAAATAAAATGAGTGGTTTCATCATCATATTAGCCATAACATTGCTAAAGAATATGATTTTGGGACTACCAACTCATAAACAATGAATAAAACCTGTGAAAAATCTTAAAGTTCAAAAAATAAATACAATATTAAAAAGGAAAGAAACCTTACTCATAATAAAGAGATAAAGACTTGAAATTTAATCATTAAGTGCAAAATACATATGGATAAAAAGGATATTGTTGCACTACAGTAACCAGATATAGGAGCATAGCTAAACAGAGGCAATGAATTGCAAAAAATCTTTTATATATATATATATATATATATATATATGTATATATATATATATATATATATATATATATATATATATATATATATATATATATATATATATATATATAAGACGTTCTTGGTTGGTATGTTCCTTATACAAACCTACAGTTTTTGGCATATTTGCACGAAACTTGATATACACATTTTAGAACATGAGAAAGGTCAATGTCAACTTGAAAAAATTAACAGATCAAAAAATAGAAATAATTTCTATTAAATTTTAGTAGCAACAAAAAAAGCGCAACAGTTGGCAGCCATGCGTCTGTTTTTTCTGATTGTCATTTTAACGGTTTATAGACGCGAATGCGTTATTATGATAGCCATAGTTTTAGAATACTGAATTTTTACTTATGTTACCCTGAAGGTCTCCAAAGTTCACTCGAGCGAAGCCGGTCGCTAGGAGGGTTCTGCTAGTGATTCATATAACTTTTTTTTTTACACTTAACACTAATTTTTACATTTCATTAACGTTAAGAATTCAATCCAATTATTTGCCTTGTTTCGAGTTGTTTCCCCTACAGGAGGAGAGAAATTGACGTCTGTATTGCTCTAATCAGTTTTAATGGTATTGCATAGCTGCCAACCGTCCGATTTTTTTCGTACTAGTACTTTTATGCAAAAAAATTTGTTTTATTAGCAGATTGGGTAGCAGGATCCACCACGGTGCAAAATATTTAGTCTAACTACATAACATACTACATGACAAGCATTCATCAATTAACACGTTCACTGCCGGGATAAAATTACCGGAATTTTATTTTATTTAGAAAGTTCGAAGTCATCTCAGAAAATACTAACAGCAATATTCACTTTATCTAATTACAGATATTTCATGATTACATGAAATAAAAATTCTTCTTTCGAAATTTCCGAAATTGAACATTTTTTGCAATTTAATAAAGCGAAATTTTTTGTAAGATTTTAATGCTGTTAAAAATATTGAGAGATTGTCAACTGTGATATTGTTAAACATATTTTAAACCAAAAGCGAATCCTCCAACTGAGCATGATCTTTCTCAACATTAATATTTTGTAATTTTTCCTAACAAATTTTCTAGAAAGTTTTTATGATTAATTAAGGTGATGAAACTATTTAAAGAAAAACTGCCGGGAAAGAGATTGGGTAGCAGATTGGGTAGGAGGATCCGCCAACGGTGCAAAATATTTAGTCTAACTACATAACATACTACATGATAAGCATTCATCAATTAACACGTTCACTGCCGGGATAAAATTACCGGAATTTTATTTTATTTAGAAAGTTTGAATTCATACCAGAAAATTCTAACAGTAATATTTACTTTATTTAATTACAGACATTTTATGATTACATAAAATAAAGATTCTTTTTTTCGAAATTTCCGGCGCGAATTCGTAATTTTAAATTGAAAAACCAGGAGTATACTCGTGGTTGGCAGCGGATGGGTTAACCGATTGATTACGGGGTTGGGACGCCGTATACCTCAGTGACTATTGTTTTAATTCTACCGTAATTTCCGGCGTATAATCCGCAGCTCAAAGAGTCGTTTTTCGACCCAGAAATTTTATTCAATAATTGAAGATAAATATTTACAGCGATCTTTAAAGTTACATTTTATAAAATAATATTTCTGGGTCGAAAAACGACTCTTTGAGCTGCGGATTATACGCCGGAAATTACGGTATTTGTACCACTTTTAAACAAATAATCTATTCCACACACTTATACTTAGATAGTTTCAAGAGACACAAAAATATTTTTTTGTAAATTGTGGTACAAGTGAATATAAAAATAGTCGTCAATTCTGACCCGTAATAAAACAGTTAAATTATAATAGGTTTTACAATATGAGTTTAATCCGCTCGAGAAAACTCGTTAACTTAATATAGGAACACTCATATTTTAAATAACAAAATGATTCATACATTATTTTAAAAATATTGGAAACTAAATATTAGAATATTGATTAACATAAGGAATATGTTTCAAAATATTTTATCGCCGATGATAATATTATTCTTGTGCATATTACTATTTTCGACTTAAATGAATTTGTCAATAAATTCTCAATTTAAAGATTATCTCTTTAAATATCTATCGAATTATTCATAAAATAATTTTCTACGTATAAAAATTTATTTCTCGTTCATCTTATTTTTTTCTATTGCGAATTTTCTGATAATCGCATTTTTCGTTTAGAAATTCCCGATAAGAAAAACGTTTGACGTTTAAGAAATTAGCTGTCATCTTTCTCAAAAGTGTATTCAAATTCGCGTGACTTTATTGGATTCAATCTAAAATTTAAAACAGATTTTATGAAATATTAAATTAAATTTATTTAAAATAAAACAGCTGAATATATTTATATTTCAAAATCCAGAATTTCATATATTTGTTCGTAACAGGATATTAATAGTAAATGAGTTAAATAAAAATTAATAGTAATATTTTTATTTACGATGCAGGTTCTCAAAGAAATATTATTCTATCCAACTTTTCCAGGGTTCGTACGCTTTTTCAACAATTTAATATAATCCTACGGGATTTCCACCTTAATTTATCAATTATTGCTGTAACTTTTTGAGTTTTCACGATATTTCACTGGTCTTTTTATATGAGTTTCCCTATAGTATTGACTATCAAATCATGCAAAAAATCTTTGCTGTAGTTCGCGCATGCGCAGTTAAAATTTATTACATACAAATACCCATATCTCATCAAATATTTAACATATTAAGACTTTAACTGCAGTATACTATTTCTATAGTATATATTTTGTCAAGTTTTTGGAAATCGGCGTTACATTCGGTTGAAAACTCTGCATGCTATTAAAAAAAAAAACTTTTGAATTTTACACAGAAACGTTAACATCTTCACGAATATACGTACCAAGCTTACACAAATGCACACAAATGTTGAACAGGACCTACATTGTCATTTGCTACAGTGACAGACTATTTTTAGCATTTTCTGTTACTTGGGTGATCCGAAATATTATTTTATTATAATAATTATTTTTGCCCTCCCTCATTATCCTCACGACAAAATCTTTACTGAAAAACATGAAGTCAAATATGTTCTTTACATCCTTAAAGTTCAAGGGTATTTCGGGCATTTCCTCGCGAGTTTCAGTCGATATTCGACGAAACGTGTGAAATTGGTCTCTGCCCCTTAATTTCTGGACATCAATGTACAATATTACTAATTTCCTTTATCGAAATATTCAAATATATTTACTCACAATCTCTCACTGTCATTTCTAATGATTAATATCACAACACTCTAAAAAATCTGTGAATTGACATGCATTTTTACGTAGATTATCTTCCATTATAACACAAATATTTCCTGTCTTAATTTTCCCATCATCTTTGAAATCACTGAAACTTTACAAATGTATTGATTTCACAATCGCATGAAATCTTCCAATCTTATTTGCACTTTCGTCAAATCACAGGAGTATTCCGGCAACTGTACTGAAATATTCCTTTTCCGTTTCAGAAACTGAATTTTTATTAATGCACTTCGTCTCTGATATTACTGAAATCTCACGAGTTTAAGCTCAAAATTTCCCGAAATCTTCCAATCAAAAGAAATTCTGTTAAATAACAGAAAAATTTCTTCGAATCATGGAGCACTCTCAGAAATAAAACACTCAATTTTGACGATTCCGCAATCCTCAGGCCTCATTTCGTTGTTTTTGACAATCATTTCGTCACTGAGTCACGTGGGTTTTGACGAAACGCGAATCCTCAAATATCTTGACGAAACTGTTTCCTCGCAGTCAAAAATAAAACTCTTACTTTTGACGATTCCGCAATTCTTGAGCTATATTTCGTCATTTTTGACAATTATTTCGTCTCAAAATTAAGTGATTTTTAATGAAATGGAAAATCTCAAATATTTGACAAAAATGTTTCCCCATTCCCGGCCAGATTATTTTTGTTACAAAATCGTTCAAAAAAAAAAAAAATACACGAAAGTATTAAATTTACAATATATTAATGAAAACAGAAACAAAAATATTTCATCCTTGGGGGCCGCTATAACAGGAATGTACCAAATTTCTACTTTATTTTTTATATCTGATAATTTGCGTCTATCCTTTTTGTAACGATTTCATGCATTTCTATTGCCTATTCAAAGATAAATTTTTCTGAAATTACAGAATTTCGTTAAAAACGCTTAAAAAATTCTTCTAAAGTTACAGAATTTCGTTAAAAACAGTTAAAATAGTAAAATGCGAACATCATTTGGTCCATTTTCGACCGAAAGATCAACATTTTCCCAATGGTTAAAAAAAAAAAAAAAAAAAAAAAAAAAAAAAAATCACAATTTTTTAGGAGCTCTTTTTTATTTAAGAAATATATTCATATAACAATCAAATTTAAAATATGTATAACTGACCCCCCCCTCTATAAACAGTAATCTTATCCGCTAAAACTGATGAACTCGCCTCCAAAATATGCACTTCAAAATTTTTATATTATTTTTATATTATTTATTATTTCTGATCAACAAATTAATTAGACCATATTTTAATCATCCATTGAACAAAGGAAATTTCTCTAATAAATTATATTAATCAAGCCATTTTCTAATTATTTATTAACCATAGAAAAACCATAATAATAATCTAGCCTTATTAATTAAAACATGTAGAAAGAATAACAGCAGCGATAAAAATACAATCTGCTTTCTAAAAATATAAACACACATCAACATCCGATAAATGCATTTAAAATCAAGTAATTCCGAAGTCCCACTGGCTAGGTGGTTAAAGCACTTAGCTGCCAAGCTAAACATCGCGTGTTCGAATCCCAAGTGATCTTATTTTGCCTTAGTCAATTAAGGATGCTTCTAAAAACTCCGATAGATGGCAGCACCAACCTTTTTGGAACTTTCGTCAAAGAAACAATTTGAGGAAACTGATTTCTTCGTAATTTTGAGGATGAAAATTTACTCGATTTGACGAAACGTTTATTCGGAGCATTTCCCAAGAAACCGTTTCGTCAAAAACGAAGAAAATTTCTTGAAATTTGAGTATTCATTTTTGAGAGTGAGGTGTTCAAGTAACTTTGCCCAGTACTTTTTATGCATTTCAGTGTAATCAGAGACTGAATACAAACGTACAAACTTTAGCCAGGGCCAGAGCGATTATACTTAGAGCGTCTGCAGTACCTGTTAAATTTCTTAGCTCACACCAGCGCTACTTTCCTCTCTTGCGGCCGGTAGTGAAAACAGAAATAATGTAATATGTAAATTTAGTTTGCGTACATGAACGCTTCTTTCCTTTGCTGCGGCGCATTGTCGAAGCAAAAGTCCGTGGGAAAACAGAATACATAGAAGTAATTCATAGGTTTCATAATCCGCTGTTTAAGTCTTTCCATCTCACTGACTTTATATCAGCCTGGATTTTTAAGTTAGAGTCTACGTTTTAACCAGTTATACGTTCTTATCTGTATTATTATGTGAGAATTTCTGTTTTTTTTTTTTTTTTTTTTTTTTTTTTTTTTTGGGGGGGGGGAGGGGGGGGTTAAGTTTTCAATTTCCAGCATGCAAAAAGATTGCCAGTCGTAAGATAACACTATATTTACCTGCTCAGGCTTAATATATAATGGTTTTGATCAGGGCTGATATTCTGCGTGAATAAGGCGTTTAAATACGGCGAAAATTCACATTAAAATTTACTGGTGGAAATTTACCCAGGTGGTAATCGGAGCCTGAGTGTAATCATATAGGCGCTACAATGCCAAACTATCGAATGTGAAAACATGCATTTTCCATTACTTTTTTACCGATTGTCACCACTAAATTTTAATAGTATTCTTCAGTAGGGTTGCTAGTTTGGCCTCATTGTTTCATTCAGAAATTTTGAATCCATATTAAAAATTTAAATAGTAATATACTTTGTTTAATGTCAGACATTTCATTATTACATAAAGTAAAATATTTTTCTCAAACTTTCCGGTATCAATTTGGCATTTCCTAATAAAAAAGAAGGCCAAACTGGCAACTGTATTCTTCACAGATAGTTTATTAGTATTTTTACTACACGAAGAATTCTAATAAAATTTATTGGTGACAATCCGACCATTTAAAAAAATAATAAAAAAGCATTTTGTCATATTCGATAGTTTGACATAGTAGCGACGATATGACTGTATTTTGATGTGAAAATATATTTTAAAAATTATCATTTCTCAACGTTTAGTTTCCAAAAACACTGTTATTTCCTTTTTAAAGATGCAGAATGTCCAGATCTTCTATTCACTTACATTTTTATTGTCATTTTTCATATTAACCCCATCTGTGATTTTATTAATTAAAAATGTGAAACTTTTTATCGTATCATTGGTTTTACCTTCCAAAATCTACAAATCATATTGGGAAATCCTTTTATATTATTACCCTCCCACGCCACTAGTTTTAATAATCTTTTAAAACGAAAACGATGTAATTCTTTACAACTGTGGTATTTACTACGTGACGCACAGCCACCACTTTTTCTGCGTATAAATCTTCACCTTATTTAATCGTAGAGGTTCTATCATTAAGTAAGGCGAATATCCTTTTCGCAAATAGTGATGTCAGAATATTTTTCGCTGAAAATAATTCGTATATCATTGCTTTACAATGACATTTGTTAATCGATTATTATCTCCCAATTTAGCTTCCAAAATGTTGCTCTTTTATTTTTACGCACATAAATAAAGGATAATAAAATCCATTTTAAAAATATCTTATAATCCTTTGTTAGGTGAAATGGTGTTACTTTCAAATTATTGTCGGTTTTCTGCTACAAGATCTACATATGACTTTATTCGCAATCACTCAGTGTCAATTTGTCGATTTATATCACTAATGAATCACTAATTATTTTTAAAATGATTATTAGAGCCTAATACTTTTGGTTTAGGGAATCTTATCCTTTTTTTATGAAAATAAATAAATAATACTGAAATCTGAAACTATTTAAGGACAAATAAATAACTATTGTCGCTTTTCTGTTCCTTGATTGAAAAAAAAAGTGTAATTATTACGCTTTTGCCAGTTTTCTTTATCAAATACTATGATTAATTTACCCACAATTACTCACTGCCATTTCTGTCCATTAATATAACAAATATTTTTTTACGAAGATACATTTAAAAAATTGCTATATCTTTAACAAATTCAATTCTGAAAGCGGTTATTCTTTTATTTATGTCGAAATAAATAAAGAACATTCAAATATCCATCCGTGTATTTGGTATAAATAAAGCTGTTTTCAAATAAAATTTTTAGTATGTTTTTATTAATTACAGAAGTGTTAGAGAGGTACAGAATTGTCGGTTTTATGCATCAAAATCTTAAAAAAAAAAAAGATTTGTAATAACCTCTGATTTTCCATACCTTACAGTAAGTGACGATTTCTAAAGTTTCTGCGCAAAAGCGTCCGGAAAAGGAAAATTAACTACGATGTACTTTCTGATACCGCCACTGATGCGTTTAATCTTTGAAATTTAGTTTTTGATAATGATTATAACCTTACAGTTTTGTTTAATTAACCCTTTCCGACACAGTAGTCCCATTCCGGGCACACCTAATTTTAATTCCAAACTTGCAAACGGCACCAAGAATATTTAAATAAAATTTTGTTTCTACAATGAAAGCTTAAAATAAGGAGTTCTTATTTTGTAAAAAAGTCGTTTTTAAATTCCGGTGTCAGTCAGTAATTTATCATTTTACGAACAGAATTTATATGTGCTGGAAAGGGTTAAGCATATCCTTTACAAAATGCCAACATTTTTAGGAAAAGTTAATGCTTTTTTAAAGAATAAAATGAAATATGTCATAAGAAAGGTTTACAATTTCCGGTGCAAATTTAGAAATTAATTTACTACCATCGATTACTGTCTTTTACATCGATTAATATCACCAATCATATCACTAATAATTTCGTTTGTAAACACTTTTAAAAAATAATTATTGCCTCAGAGTTGTGTTTCCAAAAAATGGATTATTTTATCTTCACGAAGATAGGATAAGTACCCCAATAATTGTCCAGGTATAACAAAACTGTATAAAATAAATAATAATGAACATATATGTTAATTTTGTTAAATATGCAGGATATATTAACTTTGGGAGGTATACAAGGCAAAATTATCATATCCGTAGGTTAATTTTTGATTTATAAAGTTTAGTGTATCTTTGATCAGTTACTAGTACATTCACCCAAATAGAAAATATTCAATTTTCCAACTTCTTTTAGAAAAACTAAATTTACAGCTGCCAATTTTTAAGCTTTTTCTCCTACAACTAAATTTTAATAGTAATTTTTGGTTTATTTAATTGCCGAAGATTGCGATTAGATAAGGTAAACATTACTTTAAAAAATAGCGATAATAAAAAATCGTAAATATTTACAGATTTGTTAAATGCTATTTTTTAAATAAAATGTAGTGTTTTTTTGTTTGTTTGTTTGTTTCAAAAATGAACGATTACAATATTAAAAGCTTTCCGGTATCAGTCCCATAGTTTGACCCAAGCCAAGCATATTTTGAAACACGAGGCTGTTCGCACATTTTTTGGACAAATTTCATAAATGATTTTAAAAAATGGAATTATTTTAGAGGAAAACTTTCTTTCAACAACTTATTATTTGTAATTCATATTATTGTCTGATGCTTTCATATTTATTCTTCTATCAAGATTTTATTCAAACAAGCTGTGAATCAGAGGATACTTTTTTTTTGTTTTCTGAAAAGAAATATTCTTATTCGGAAGTTTACAATGATTGTAAAGCGCATAGTATAAAAATTTCTAAATGCAAAATAAACATCAGTATTAATTGGAAAGAGCTATCCCAAAAATCAGTACTTATTCTTAGTAAAAAGACTCACAATAAAAAAAAAAATACATAAAAAAAGCCCATTTCAAGGCTGAAAACGAAGTTTCAGGTAAGGATTTATGACTGTCGCAAATTTATCTTACAATGGGAAAATAAAAATAAGAATATTGGACAAAAATGTTACAATCAATTCATTATATAATTAAGAGATATTTACAGAAAAAATGCTATTTTTTTTATTTCAACGACTTTTAAAGGGTGAAACTGCATCAAAGCAAAGCTACCGCTCATACTTCAAAAACTACCGCTGTATTCGTTGAAAACATTAAAAACGCACACATGTATTGCATTTATACCTTTCAACATATTCCTAAGAAGTCACCTGACGTTTCTCTTATGGTTTATTGTGCATTTGGTCTGCTGAAAAGATCTCTTTCAAAGCGCAGAACCACCACGATTGATTGAATCTGGAAAGTTTTTAAAGAGGCATGGGAAGCAATAACCCTGTAAATTTTACAAAAAACCTTCTACCATTGAAAGCATTACGCAGAATTAGAATCAAGAAACAAGATTATCATATAGATTATTTCAGAAAGCAACATTCATATTTTAAACGTTAAAAAAACAACGCCGAAATCATCTAAAAAATGTGCGAACACTTTTGGTATTTAAAGAAAGTATCTTGCTTCTAAGTGGAATATTTGCGGATTTTTATTTATACTTTCTGATTATATAAAATTTTTAATCTGAAGTTAGACTCGGAAGAATACCCGGAAGACATCGGAAAAATACCCAAATGCCGTTATGTTTTTCTATATAAAAATCTAGAAATTGATATTCTTGCAATCACTCTCGATCATTTCTGAGGTTTGACATTAATAATGCATTAATCTTTCGAAACGAAAATACTTTAAAACAAGTTGGAAATTGTGCATTAAACGTGACACATGAGAAGCGTTCGTACTATAACTAGTTTTATAAATATTCGGATCTTGGTGCAATAGTTGTTGCACTCTTATGCAAAAATGTATGAATACAAAATTTATTTTATGTGTAGATTTTCATATTATAGATATCAATGTTCAATACACTTTTACAAACAATTAATTGATATTAATTCTGTTATATTAAAATTATACAATGCGCAAATATCCGATACAAAACAATATAAATAAATCATCGTTATTATTTCACTGAAAAAGGAATTATACCGTCTATTATTATGATATGATTAAATTTCGTAATAAAATAAATACATTTTAACATTTTATCTTTTTTTGACATTTATTGAAAGTTGCAATGGGAAACTTAAGCCTCGCTTTGAATATTTCAGAAATTCAATCCATATTTAGAATTTTTTTTTCCATTTAATATCTATTTCCCCGGAAATACCTATCCAAAAAACTGTCCTTAGATTATGAGATTGCTATAATTAAACTATTTTAGTATATAAATTCGGTTTTTAAATTCTGTAATACGGAAATAATACGACTCCATCTTACATATGACGTAATCACCATTGCAACCTAGAATCATTACCTATCATGGGATACCACTGAATTAATTACGTATGATAGGATTTAATAGAATGAAGTAAACTTTTATTTAAATCTTTTTAAGTTTTGATTCGATTTTCATAAAATTTGAAATGACTCGAAAAAATTCTGCAATGACTATATATACATTAAATTTCAAACCATTCGGTTGGATAGTTTTTGCACTGTTATATGCGAGGTGACGGATAGACGGATGGACCAGACGACGACTATAAGCAGGGCTTAATTTCTAACAAAAAAGTACCGGAGCCCTAATATTCTGCAGTACTAATAACCGTAGCGTGCCCCTACTCCCCCCCTCTTCCACCGTCACTCCAATCTGCATATTTATATTTCATACATTATATGTATTTGCAAAATTTTAAGCAATTTTTTCCTTTAGCAAAATAAAAATTTTAAATACTGTAGTTTCGCGCATATGCGCCGCAGCTTAGTTAACCGGCTTCTTTTTCAAACCGGAAATTTTATTGAAAATAAGAAGTCAAATAAGTGCTAAGCAGAAGTAAGTCACATATTATTTAAAATAAATTCTGGTAGGAAATCGAATTGTCTGAGGTGCGGCGTATACGCGCGAAATTACGGTATATCTATCTGCATTTACTTAGCTGTTAATTATTCCACTTTTTAGTTATCACTCCGGCAGAATAGAAATCTTTGCCTAATTTTAACGTTAATTAATCGCAGAATTCTGCAATTAAATAAAGTAAGGATTGTGATTCAGAAATAGTGTTAAGACAAAAAAAGAATAGTTCGCAGCTATGCCTTTTTATGAAAAAATGAATGAAATTTTCAAAAATTAATATTTATATGCTGAAGAATCGAACAAAGTTTTTCAATTTCCACTTAAACTATAATCGATTTACTTGATTTTTACTCAATTTTTAAGGATTTTTTGAGTTTTTATTGTCCGACCGTGATAATTTTTTGAATTTCTGAAAGCTTGTTTTATTTCGCGTCTGGTGGTATGATTTTCGAATCCGTAGGATGGCTCGCGACCTACGTTATACACGACCGGTGCATGACGTTTCAAACGTCACATGGAGTGGATCATTTTTACACGGTGATTGGTGCGAAGTGGCGCGCCCACCGTTTTGCACCAATCGCCATGTAAAAATGATCCACTCCATGTGACGTTTTAAACGTCATGCACCGGCCTTGTATAACGTAGGTCGCGGATGGCTAGAAAAAAAGTAATCGCTCCTCAAAAAAGTCCCTAGTAAAAAAGCGATGAGAATAACCGGAATATCTACGCAGTTTTTCATTGGTCCATTTCCAAATCGTTGATATATATATATATATATACAGGGTGTAACTGAAATGCTTCAACAAACTTTGAGGGATGATAGTACTCATGAAGACGAACAAAAAATGCAATGGAACATGGGGTCGCAAATGACGTTTAACCCCTTCAGGGGCAGTGGTATGTTTATGAAAGCGCTTAATTTTAATTCCAAAACGCCATACTGGCACCAGAATTTTGCTAAAATCTTTTCTATTTAATATGTATGGGAAATATAGCCTTCTTCTTATTTACAGACAAATTTTTTTATAAATTCCGGTGCCAGTCATTTATTTCAACATTTTAGTACTAAAAGTAATTTGCCCCTAAAAGGCTTAAAGGATAAAAATAGAGAAAATGCGTCTGAAAATGGACTGGCACCGGAATTTACAAAAAAAAAAATTGTTTGTAAATAAGAAAAAGGCTATATTTCACATAAATATTAAATGGAAAAGATTTTAGCAAAATTCTGGTGCCATTGTGGCGTTTTGGAATTAAAATTAAGTGGTTTTTTAGACATACCACTGTCCCTGAAAGGGTTAAATGTCATTTGCGACCCCGTGTTCTATTGCATTTTTTGTTCATCTTCATGAGTACTATCATCCCTCAAAGTTTGTTGAAGCATTTCAGTTACACCCTGTATATATTAGAGAGAGAAAGATGAATAAATAAAATTTTCAATTTACAGACAGATTAAGTTAGAGCACGCGCAAGCCCGAAGAGTGATATAAAAATTGAGCCCATTTCATCTCCATTTCCTACGCGTGCAATGCATTATGTCACCTATAGTGTCTTGACAGAAAAGAATGCAAAAGCTTCGATAGGGCAGGAAAAGGAAAGGGTAATTTAGGCTTCGGTTTTTCGGAAGTGCTTGCACTGGGCTCCGGTGAATTCCGACCAATATTTAAATATTTACTAAAAGCATAGAAGTACCGGAGCCGGGCTCCGGTGGGCTCTGGCGCAATTTAAGCCCTGACTATAGGTGATACATATTTATAAAATTACGAACGCACCTAAAAAGACTATTGCAACAAAATTTCATTTTGGAAACTATACATTTTTTAAAAATATATGAGGAACAGATTTCCAACTTTTTTTAGGCATTTCCTATTAAAGACTTTTCACATAAAATTTGTAGTATGATTTTGTTATTTGATAAAAGTGTGTATATTATGGAACGCATGTATCAAAAACTTTATATTAGTTTACTCGCAATCATTCATTATTATTGTTCTCAATTAATTTTACGTTTGGATATTCAAACTGAACTAAGATTTTCATTCTCATACTTCCAAACTCCGACTTAAAAAAACTGTACTTTGAACCCGAAAATTCATTTAATTAAATTTGTCTTGCTTTTATATGGTAGTCATCTGCAAGATAATTAAATTTCATTCTTGAAATAAATTTCCGTTTCTTTCATTTAAAAAAAGCCGGCGGTTGTGATTTTTACATTTTGCTTCTTCTGTTACATGAAGTTGTTTAACCCAGGGGTGCAAAAATCTTTGCGCCAATGGGATGATTCCCACCACTAAATTTTATTAGTATTCTTCGTCAAATTGTATTAGTATACTTCGCTTAAATTTTATCAGTATTCTTATTAGGCGAAGAATACTAAAAATTTAGTGGTGGGAATCGGCCCATTGGCGCCTAGATTTTTGCACCCCTGGTTTAACCCATTCTCTGCCAACTACGAGTATACTCGTAGTTTTTCAATCTAAAATTACGATTTCGTACCGGAAATTTTGAAAGATTTTGTAATCACGAAATGTCTGTAATTAAATAAAGTAAATATTGCTATTAGTATTTTCTGATATGAATTCGAACTTTCTAAATAAAATAAAATTCCGGTAATTTTAAAACGACAGTGAACGTGTTAAATAATCATTTTACGCTGTTATATTATGTTTAACTAATCCATTACGAATGTTAAACAATTACAATTTTGCCTCCATAAATGTATCTGTATCTTTCATGCAGATAATACAAATCTCCAACTCTTTTATAAGTTAAAGCCTTTTTTTTTTTAAGCAATACATGTGACAAAATATGTTTGTTAATTTAAAGTAACTTTGACACTATTATTGATTTTCTTTATCAAATCTGCGAATTAATTTTCTCTCAAATCAATCAGTGTCATTTTTCCCGATTAACATCATTAATAAATCATTAATCATTTTTTTACGAAAATACATTTTTTAAAATTATTATCGCTTCACAATTTTGTTTAAAAAAAACTGTTTTGTAGTTGTTTTGTTTCTCCAGGAGAAAAAAAAAAAGTTAATTAAAATCTATATATTTTTAGTATAACTAAAAAATATTTTTTGCCTAAAATGTATTGTATGTTTTTGCTAATTGAAAACAAAAATGTAACTGTGATAAGGTTACTAGTTTGCTTCAGTGAAATATAGAAATATATTTAGTCGCAATCACTTAATGTCACTTCTGTCGATTAACTTATTTATTAATCATATCACTAATCTCTTCATATGAATAAATATATTTTTTCATTACTATTGCCTTACAACAACAGCATTTATTTATATTTTTTTTTCTTATCCAAATACATAAAAAACTGTGGAATCTCAGATGATTAAAACAATTTTTAAACAATATTTGTAATATGTTCATGTTAAAAGGCGCAACTATTACAACATTACCGGTTTTATGTATCAAAAACTTGAAATTAATTAGGAATATATTTGCTCGCGATCACTTAATGTCACTTCTATCGATTAACATAATTAATCATATCACTAATCTCTTCATAGGAATAAATATATTTTTCAATTACTATTGCCTTACACAACAACAGCATTTACTTTTTTTTGTCTTACCCAAATAAATAAAGAAATGCAAAATCTCAGATGATTAAAGCCATTTTCAAAAAATATTTGTAATATGTTCAAGTTAAAAGGCGTAACTATTACAACATTACCGGTTTTATGTATCAAAAACTTGAAATTAATTAGGAATATATTTACTCGCAATCACTTGATGTCACTTCTTTCGATTAACATTATTAATCATATCACTAATCTCTTCATAGGAATAAATGTATTTTCCAATTATTATTGCCTTACAACAACAGCATTTATTTATATATTTTTTTTTCTTATCCAAATAAAGAACTGTAAAATCTCAGATGATTAAAGCCATTTTCAAACGATATTTGTAATATGTTCAAGTTAAAAGGCGTAACTATTACAACATTACCGGTTTTATGTATCAAAAACTTGAAATTAATTTACTGGCAATCACTCACTGTCATTTTTCTCAATTAATTTAACCTTTTCGGAAACTTCAGCGCAATAAAGCGTCCGGAAATTGAAAATGAACCGGGATTTATTTTCTGCTACTACCGTTGCGCGGCGCTGCATCCGAAGTGTTTGGGGGAAAGTTGAATCCTTGGAAATCGTTTACTGAAAAACCACCAAACCTCCCACTCGTCGCTTGCCGGCGTGGAAAGTTATCATGTCGTGGGTTCTTCATTCCCTGTTGTGGATGCTTATTTACGTAAAAGGTACGTGGAATTCTATAAGGCTCTTTTAAACTGTGTTACTAAAAGGATAATTATTATTTTACTCTGTAAAAAAATACATATATATTATAGCAGGTAACGTAAATAATTTTTCCTATTAAAATTATTATTTTTTAAATTTTGTAAACAAAATTGTAATTATTATTTTACGTTACAAAAAAAAAAAAAAAAAAAAAAAAGAGCGAGGATATTGAAAGAGACAATGATTAATGTTATTTTTGATAATATTAACTATTTTTTAAACTTTTATTAAAAATGTTTAAAACTTTTGATAAATGTGGTAATGACATTCGTTCAATTTTGACATTTAAGACTTTTTTATTGCACGAATTAGGTTAAGTTGGAAAGGAGTTATATTACAATAAATCATTCAAAAATTTGCGTTGTATCATCTTTTATAAAAGAATCTGTTTTAAAATTTATTTATGCTGTATCGAACGACAGTTTCTATTTCACGTATTATTTTTTAACACAATTTCACCCAATGGAAGAATTTCTCATAAAAAATGCAAGATATTCTTCAAAAACATTTTTAACTTTATAACAACAGCCTTATTTAATATTTATGTTACAAGAATGATATTAAAGGGAAAAATTATAAATTTGTTTCTTATTAAAGTGTATAAAACCAAATTAAAAATCAATTACATTAAATATTTTATGCCAAAATATATCGTTATTATGTTTCTAAAAAATTTATTTAGAAAAAACAATTATATAAGTTTCAAGCAAAAGTAACAACCGACTGATTTTGGCGACACACGATTTTACTGAATATTTTTCAAATTAGTAATGATTAAAACTCTTTATAGTTACTTTTTGCTGCAATAAAAGATTTAGACGAGGAAAATTTATATAGGTTTTCTGGTACAGTTAATTCTACTAATTTGAACTTGTGTAGTGTTAAATTAAGTTTTCGCAAAAAGCCTTTCGCTGGATTATGTATATTTTTAAATTGTTTTTTGATTAAAAAAAACTATCCCGTTAGTGACTTTTTAAAAATGTTATATCAGAAAGCTTAATTATTATTTTATGTTTCAAAATTGATATTAAAAGATGAATCACTAAATTTGTTTCTTGTTTAAAGTGAATTCTTTTATGTTAAATATAAGTTAAGTTAAATTAAATTTTCGTCAAAAATACAACAGAAGAATTTCTCGTAAAAGCGAAGTCGTTTTTCTGTTTTAGTATTTCTACGGCAGAATTTGTAACAACTTTGAATAATAGTGGAATATGTCATAAAATACGACAAAAAATCCTCTTAAAAATTTGTGGTAACAGTGAACGCACCTTGTAATTATACTGATTTAAATTTTGCGGAAAATCTATCTTTAAATCATCTTTCTGAAGAAAAGTATCATAATATTTTTTAAAAGTAGTTTTGAATCAAAAGCATCTGGTTAGTGAAATTTGAAGAAGGCGGAATGCTTTTTAGCGGTTTTGCATTTTCCTCTCCAGATTTAGGATTAAACTGGATTGTGAATAAAATAGTGCTCTTGAAGGGAAAATTTAACACTTTAATACTGTAATAAATGGGATTACTTTGCCGTAAGCGGAAATATTGTTTAGAAGTTTTACGTTTAAAGGATATTACTAAAATATTCTTCGAAAATCTGAAGAAAATCAAATGCATCATTATTTTAATAATGTAGAAAACATTTTGTATCTAATCTGTACCAATAAAACATTTTTTTTCTAGAAAACAGTATTATGAAAAGGCTTAACTTTATTTGATAGTTTATTACTTTCAATGTTTATTAGATTGAACGGTGGTTCTTGGGTATATGATCTATATATTGCTTAGTTTCCCGAACTCATTATACTGTGACTTGTAACAAATCACATTAAAGTTCATTCGCAGTAAACACTGTTTTAAAATTTCCATTTAAAGGAACTGAAAAAAAAATACCTTATTCAGAAATATATTTTTCGATTTTTATTGTATATAAAACTGTATATAGTTAAACTATAGGGATAAATGCGGTGTATTTGGAATTTATATTATGATTCTTGTAGATGGAATAATGCAACAGAGAGTGCGTTTTAATATTTAAAACTTTTTATACGCTGAAAAAAATAAATAAAATGGAATATTATTTGGAAAATCAATCAAACAAACAAAAACGAAAATGATGGAAATTTTTGATGAAAATTTTATTAACGAAATTATGCAAGGAAAATTATACTAAAATGGGTATTTCTTTAAAATAATATGTTTAACATTTTTTAGCACGTTTTGATTTAGTTCAAATGCGTTTGTAACATCGGTTCGTCTATCTCTAAGGCCGTCCGTCCGCTTATCCGTACTATATCTTTGGTTGATTTGCATGGGTAGCCTTGATATTAATATATATTGTATCCTTTCAATATATTATGGGGGTTTATTATAGCATGTTTACTAAAATTCGGATATATGATGATCTATGGATGATAATCGTTTGAAGAGCATTTTATTGATTTTACACTAAAATATTACAAAACTGATATGCACTTCATGATTTTTTCTATAAAAAATAGTGTCATTATCATTTGTGGTTCATTTACAGGGCCTCAAAAAAGAACTTGAAGGCATTACTTCTGTTGGTAGTAATTGTTTGAAATTTATATTAATTATTGAAGGGAGCGATTACATCTCCCCGTATAAGAAATTTGGCATGTAATATTTAAAGTTCCTTCACGATGTCCTGCAAAATAATCCAGTTACGTTATTATCAATGAGTGATAATCGCAGGAATAATCGCTTTCAGATGTGCTGTGCCTTTTAAGTTGTGTTAAGTGCTTACAAAATTAACTAAACTTTAGTACTTTATGCGTGGCGTAACTATATATTTTCACATGTCTCCCTAAATGATCTGAAAATAATTAACGTATTAATAGAAGTGCGTGTTGAAGCCAGCAAAGAGTTAGTAAGTTGAAACCGTATTTAATATTAAGTGGTGTGAGCATATTATAAATAATTCATATACGGTGATGCAAAAAGCAATATCAATACATACCCGCTATGAATGACAATTGTCCCAAAAACATTGTACTGTGTGCTTTTCAGCTAAATTAAACTTTAGTACACAATGTAAAAACGTCTAATAATTTATAGATTATATAGAACGCTGCACAAGACAAATGTAATAAATTACAAGTTATGGGTGAAATCTACTGAAAGTAAATTTTCAACTCTGTTATGTGTTTTATAAATGGTTTAAGCAGGGTAACTTTCATTGTAATAAAAAAAGGAAGTTTCATATTAATGTTATGATAATGTTGGAAAGTGTTTCATAATCAATGCGTGATACATGTTTTCTAGATGTTATTTGTAGAAGTGAATTCAGTTCTTAATAATAAAATAATTTACTCGATATTCAGTCTTAAAAAAATTTGCCGAAAATAAAATATTAAAATGTGTTTGAACGAAATCTTACTCTTACGAAAAGAACGCGAACTTTTCTTCATTTCACGAAACACGTTAAATAAAATTATTTCACATTTATGTAAGCAGGGTTCCCTAACGGTCCGCTTTTTAAATACTGGTATTTTGTTAGAAAATTTTTATTTCTACATTTTTCTTGCAAATTTTGCAGAAACCACCTTTGGAGGTAAATGTTTGCCGAAATATTGTAGAAACCTACCATGAAATTTTCTGTTAAAAAATATTGATATACGGTTGGCGGAACATTTGGGAGCCCCGTGTAAGTAAGTTGCTGAACGAAAATAAAAAAAACTTCAATTATATTTTAGTGGAAATAATTGAAAGCAATCTATTAGACTATATGTAGTTCACATTCACTCCTCTATGAATATAATTAATCGTAAGTCGAAAGGAAAATAAATTAACTCTAAGAATTAAAGATTCTTATAATACTTCTTGAATTTTGAAATCTAAATTAGTTTTCTACACATTAACCTTTATTTGTTTTTAATAAGAAAATTTCTGCAATAAATTTGGAGATATGAACTAGTTTCGTACAACAATATTAGAGAAAAGGGAAAATTAAGAAAAATTAGTATACCTTATTGATGTCATTGGATTAAATATAAATTAATATAATTACTTGTGACAATATCTTTTAGAATATTATCTAGGCCTTAAAAACAGAATGTTTTCATGAGTTAAAATATCATCCTGTTTAAAAGACAGAATGGAATTTAATTCAGCGAATATAAATACATTTATACAATTTCGACAGAGTGACGTTATTTGGAGAAACTTGTCATTCAACCAACTCGAAATTATATGTCAGTGATGGACAGAATGAATGATTTTGATATTCGAATGAATGATTCGGGCATGCGCAAAAGCATAACTGCTTAATTTACTTTTTTTTTTATCAATTACTACTTGAAATTTTGTAAAAGAAAATAAATCATTTTCATATTTTAACTGCAATTACATTAAGAGCTACATAAAATATCATATTATTATTTTTTTATATAAAATTTCTGGGAGTAATAAATTAAAAGAAATGCGGTAGCTGGCAACTATGGTTTTGTTTCTTTTACTTTTACAAATTTTCTGGTGGTAATTGATTAACAAAAATACGAAGGCTGACAAGTATGCTTTTGCGCATGCCCAAATGATTCATTCAAACGAAAAAATTCATTCATTATAACCATCACTAGGTGAAATATTCAAAAGACGAAAGCCTTCAACTATAAAAATTCAGTCATTTAATACATGTATTTGACTAGAGAAATAATAGCAAGGTTTTACAATAATTGCATGAAAATCAAGTAATTTTTAAAATATTATTTTCGCAATTTCCGTTGAACACATTTGCAGCATTAGCATTATCGCATAAATGCGTCACTTCAGATTTTTTTTTTTTTAATTCAGAAATTCAGAATCCATACCAGATATTCCGAAAGAAGAATGTTAACTTTATCTAATCTCGAAATGTTTGTCTTTAAATAAAGCAAAAGTTACTTTTCAGAATTTCTCGTATGAATTCAGAATTTCAATCAAACACTTTTTTTAATTAATTAGTGACACATCATTTTGAGAAGAATATGATTTTTTTTAAATACTAATAGGGAAATAAATGTTATTTTGAAAAATAATTGATTCCGTTCTAAATTTTTTGCTTTAAAAAGCACAGACAATTATCAAATACATGTTTTCTTTTCAATCATACAATTAATAAACTCAAAAAATATATTGTTTATGGATATTTGTTTAATTTCCCAGTTGTACAATTATTTTGATAACTACGTCTAATTTTAAAACCATAACAGAAACAATCGTGTAGAAAACAATTACACATATTTCAATTTCAGTTATTTTTTTCTGAATCCTAAATCAATTAATAAAAGTAGAATGTTTTTTTTAACATAAAAATGCCATAAATGTATCCCGGAATTTTAATTTTTTGAAATTCAATTATCAAATACATCATTTATTTTCAATCATACAATTAATAAACTCAAAAAAAAATTGTTTAGTAATCTATATATTTAAAACGCTAAGCGTTTTGTTTCGACAATCCGTGAGAACAAACTACTACATCAAATTACATCATTCCTTTTTTAAATGAAAGATATTTGATCACAGATTTGTTATCGTACATTCGTTTGTTCGAAAATTTAATTAATTAGCCGTAATTTTCAATTAAAATTTTACTTCTGCTTATGACGTCATAAAGTCGGCAATCGGATTAACGCCCACTGTTGCGACGGACAGAGTTTATTTTCTGAACTCAATGATTGCGAGCATAAAAAATAAATATTAAATATTAAAAGCACGTGACTTTTAGGCCCAATTTTTTAATTTGTAAGTTAAAATATAGTTAAAATGTTTAAGTATTTCGGTAAAAATATTTATCCGTGTGTTTTATAAGCAAATAAAAATTCATATTACTGTGACATCACGGAAATATTGTCCATTGGGTTCATTTTATCATTAAGCATTATAACTTTGTTGATGGCCTTTTTTTCATTACAATTAAATGCAAAATATATTTTTATTTGTATGCATGGTGCTTAAGCATAAATGTACGTGTGAAAAGTTTGTACCGGTGAAAATGACGTTATGCTTAGCTTGAAATGCATTTTAACATTGATAAAACTAAAAAGAAAAAATTATATGATTGTGTCAACATGGCGTAATATTAACTGATATTTCAATTTTTAATTTTAAAGATTAGAACTGGAGCCTTTATTGGCTGCTTCATCTTAATTGCATACCTTGATTACATGTTACCAATTACTTTTTTTAAATTATATTAATTATAGGATTTAAATTATTAAGATTTCCTTTTTTAATAAAAAAATTCACAAAAGTAAAGAATTTCAGGAAAAAAAAATTTAAATAATGATTGTATTTTTAGCTAGAATAAACAATGTAAGGCTAATATTTTATAGGAATTATTTTGGTAGGTTTGTTATAAGTTCATTTAACAGTTCCTTATTAGCGGCAAAGTCTTATTTCTTTCACTGTGAATTTTTCTTTCGATGTCAAAAAATGGTAGTCTACTTTTGGACGCCAACCAAAACACAGTGGCAATATTTAGAAATGTATAACGGTTGTGACAACAAACGGCACTATCGCTTTAGCTTTCATCGCGCTTACATCACTTCTAAATACTAAAAATTTAATTTTTTTACTACATTTTACAATTTCAATTCTTACATCCTCAATTAGAAAAAAAAATTAGCTTTCGATTGAAATTTATTTGAAATCTGCCGCTTAATTTAACGACTTTTTAAATAATTTTCAAGCATGAAATATTTTTTAATTCTATCTCAACAATGACCATCCGTTTGTTTTGATAATGTAAAATAGCCCCTTGGAAAGTTGCAACAATTGAAAATAGGTAGCCCCAACCTTCATGAAAAGTGAAAAAAAAAAATAATAATAAAAACCTGATAAATCATAAGATCAGATTATCCATAAGATAGAGTATTTTGGCGCTAATATAAAATCTGTCAAAAAAAAAAACTATTTTTAGTTTATGATTAACATAAAATTGATATGTTGAATTCGTTGATGTATATGTTGAATCAGAATATGCTAGGAACTGTTATTTATTATTTTTTTAAAGATCCATTGGATATTTAACTGTATAAGAGACCGACTGTGATGGAAAAGGAATAATTATCCTGATTATGTAAAGGGATAGAAGAAACCATACAAATAAATTACAATTGAAAACATTAAAATTCTCCCTGATCTGCATGTTAATTTATTATTTTTAACAAAAATACTTCATTTTTACATAAAAATTGATTAGCTTAAAACAATGGATGCGTTTTAGAAGATATGGATTTGAAACGAACAATGAGTAAAGAGGACATTTAAAAACTTTTTTTAACGTCGAATTTCAACGGTGCCTTTGGGCAGATGCAATACATATGCGCATAGGAGCTCATTCGATTGCATTATCACAGGGGGGGAGGGTGCTTATACTATGTTCTTTTATTTACTGAATATGAGATGAAAGTAGGAAATTTGTATGATACTTTATGATAGGACTATTTGTATGATACTTTATAGGTCCATGACCTTTTTTTTTTTTTTTTTTTTTTTGTCGTGGGGAATATGGTGGTAATGTCAAACTGATTTGCATTACACATTTGTTTACGGAGTGTTCATTTGGAGTTTGCATCGGAAATAGCATTTCACTGGGGGGGGGGGGGGATTTTTTAAAATAACATATTTGAAAGACTGTTTCATACGAAGCCCTACTTAAATAATAAAGAAGCTTATTTTACTGATATTGTTATAGTATTTTTTTCCGTTACGTTTTGACGGGTTCCGTCTAGTATATATTTAAATTCTCAATTGTATAATTATTTTGAAAATTACGTCTATTTTAAAAACCATAATAGAAACAATCGTGTAGCAAACAATTACATATACTTAAATTTCAATTATTTTATTTCGAATCCTGAATCAAATAATAAAAATAGAATGTTTTTTAAAAATTAAAAAATGCCCTAAATTTACCCCGGCATTTAAATTTTTTCAAATTCAATTATCAAATACACCATATATTTTCAGTCATACAATTAATAAACTCAAAAAAATATATTGTTTAGGAAAATCTGTTTGAATTCCCAATTGTATAATTATTTTGAAAAGTACGTCTAAGTTTTTAACCATAATAGAAACAATCGTGTAGAAAACAATTACACATATTTGAATTTCAATTAGTTTATTTTGAATCTCAAACCAAAGAATCAAATACAATATTTAAAAAAAAACAAATAATCAAAAGAACTTCCCTAAATTTACTCCGGTATTTAAAATTTTTCATTTTTAGTTTACTGCTTAGACATAAAAAGCAATAATACATTCATTCTTTAAACAGACTGCGTTTCATAACGCCATAAAATATGGCTCATAAAATTTTGGGGACTTTAACACTCGTTTAAACTTTAGTGACTTTTAAGCTAAATATTAAAGTTTCTTGACACTTTGAAATAAAATTGAATGTTACTTAAACGATAAAATTTATATAAAAACAAAAGTTAAAATATTAAAAATACTGAATTTTGAAACACATGTGAGATAAATGTGTAAATAATGTGTCAGACAACACGGACTGCACCCTGCTTGGAATTTTTAAAGAGTTTTGATACCGCTATTAATGATAAGAGAATTTTTATTTAACCCATTCGCTGCCAACCACGTGTATACTTCTGGTTGTCAACATTCAAAATAAAAGTGTATGAAAAAAAAAAAAAAACCTGCCTAGCCACCACTATTTTAATGTGTTAAAAAATACTTTATTTAATGAGAATAACTTTGCTATTAAACTTGCCAAATATATCTTTCAGAATTTTTGGTGGGAAACGAATTTCAGTAAATATATCGAAGACACCGCCCACATAGTTTTGGCAGTTAATGGGTTAATTTTTTAAACACAGGCTTCCTCAGTGATGTGATATACAGCTACTCATATACCGGAAGTGGAATTGTTTTACAACTGGGACTCTTATTGAAACAATAAACTGTTTCTGTTTCCTAAGAAATTGCCAAATTTTTCTGCAGTTAAATAATGCGTAAGGAACCGCTAAATCTTTTTGGTAATACTTTGCCAACCCTGGCATTAATATACAATATCTTTAGTTTGAAGTTGAATCATAAATAAGTTTTATAATTTGAGTTTAGTTATTTCTGAGACAAAAATCGAAACAATGTAAAATATAGAGTTCACAAACACTCTTTAAAATATCTCTCAAGCTTCCAAATTTTTACTTTGGAAGCTTCAATCAATTATCTTAAATGTACCCCATTTTAAAATGTAAAAAACTTGAAACTAATGTTGATACAATTTTTAATTTGAGAAATATTTCATTTGGTTATAAAATTTTATATTAGAATATATAGAATTACAATATAAGAATAAAGTGAAATGTATGTTTTCAGTCTTAGAATTCACAAATAAACATAATTGCTATTTATGACAATGTGCTTCAATCATGATTAGAAAATTACTTATAAAATCAGTTCTAATTTTAAAACAGCAGCAGAGAATTTTTTCGTAACACATATTTGCTGCACTTTAAATTTGTTGTTGAATTTACAGAAAGGAGGTGAATTAAAATCATCAAGAAGTTGTAGTGCCCCAAATTTATAATGTTACTTTAAGTTTTTCATTAGAAGTTAATGTTTTTCATATAAAATGCTATAATACATTCTTTCGTTCAAAGGCATTCATTTTCTAAAACTATAAAATTTGTCAATGATTGTGAAAAGTATTAATAAATATAAGTCACCATAAGATAATAGAAATATTTATAATAGTCCCATAGAAAATGGACTAAAAATAGGTGTATATATACTGGGTGACCGAAAAGTCTGGAAACGGTCAAATAACTCGAGAAATATACATCGGATTGAAAAACGGCAAAATGCATGTTCAATATTTTTGAAAAATCTATTTAGAGATATGAAAGTTGCCCCCCCCCAACTTTGACCCTCCGGGGGGGGGAAGAAGGGCAACTTTGAAATCTTAAATGATGACCCCCAATTTTTATTGCAGATTCGGATTCTACGGGAGAATATACGTAACTTTTATACTGAACATTTTCTTCGAAACATTGTAGATGGCGCTGTAATCGAGTGCAATGCTGTGAGAATTGTTACCATTGCAATGTCTGGAAACGATCCAATAACTCGAGAAATATACATCGTATTGAAAAACGGAAAAATGCATGTTCAATAGTTTTGAAAAATCTATTTAGGGATATCAAAGTTGCCATTTTTCTAAAATATTAAACACGTATTTTTCCGTTTTTCAATACTTAGTATATTTCTCGAGTTATTGGAGCGTTTCCAGACATTGCAATGGTAACGATTCTCACAGCATTGCACTCGATTACAGCGCCATCTACAATGTTTCGAAGAAAATGTTCAATTCAAAAGTTACGTAGTTTTTCCCGTAGAATCCGAATCCGCAATAAAAAATAGGGGTAATCATTTAAGATTTCAAAATTGCCCCCCTTTCCCCCGGGGGGGGGGGGGGCAAAGTTGGGGGAGGGGCAACTTTCATATTCCAAAATAGATTTTTCAAAAATATTGATCATGCATTTTGCCATTTTTCAATCCGATGTATATTTCTCGAGTTATTTGACCGTTTCAAGACTTTTCGGACACCATATATATATATATATATATATATATTAAAGAAGATCTACAAGAAAGCAACAGCCACCATCGAGAGAATTAAATGGCTAAAATGGAAATGGGCTGGGCACATTGCAAGAAGACAAGACAATAGATGGAGCACAAACACCCTACAGTGGTATCCCAGAGATGTAAAACGACCAAGAAGACGACCTCAAGTAAGATGGAGTGACGAAATCAGAAAAGTGGCCGGTGTTAATTGGATGACTAAAGCACTAGACAGGCAACAATGGAAAAATCTGGGGGAGACCTACATCCAGCAGTGGATTGAAAACGGTTGATGATGATGATGATGATGATGATATATATATATATATATGACATTTTATTTAAAAAATAATTTGATATTTAATGAAAAAATATTACTTTAATAAAATCACGACAAAGTTCAAGTTTAGGAACTGCAAAAGGAATTGTTAAATCTAGAAGAGTTTTGTATTGAGAATTCCCATGAGAAAATAAATTTTGAAAAATAATTTTATTTTACTTTGTTCGCGGAATGTATACCATCATAAAAAATAATAATTATTATTATTCAAACCTTCTGCTGAGAGTTACAAATTTCTGAATAAAATAAATCCGCTAGATTTGGTGACACTGAAAAAGAGTTTGTTCGTTTGACCTCTTTAATGTAGTCTAATTATGATAATAAAATCACCGACTATATGGTTGAAAATAAATCTAATTTTTCCCATTAAAGTACTCTGTACTTAGAAAATAAAATCTAGAATATGTATAAAGTTCATTATAATATGCGAGATATATCCAAACATATTATTTAATAGAACTATGTTTAAAGGTTTATATAACAAAATACAGTTTCGTAAATAAGTTAATCATATTAAAAAAATGAATATTCCGTAGCGTTTCCAAGTTAATTAACACATTTATGTGTTAATTTTTACTCATATTTATACTACGTGCTCTTTTTTTCGATCTCTGTTTCAGCGATTTCAGTTTCTGATTTTAATTTGCAGAGAAATTCTAATAACTAAGCAAACAAAAGAAAGGGTCACTGAACGTGAAAGTCTTTACAAAAGTTACAACTCACCGAACATTATGAGCCATATTTTACAGTCTTACAAAATGTATTATTTTTTCTGGTATGAATAAGTTTCAAGGTTTTCTTTCTTAAACTGGTTATTATTAATAAAAGAGATCAAATACCAGCATAATTTCGGGGTAACATTTACTCCAAAACATCGGCTCCTCTTTGTGGAGGATTGAAAACGAAATATTTGAGGTATTTGGAATTTATTTCAGGGCAAATTCAAATTTATATTTCTAAAATAACTTTTTGCTTCGTGCTGTTAAACATGTTCCTATAAGCTGATTTTTTTTTTCGTTTCTATACAAAATATTCAAGCTCATTTTAGAACTTTCTAACTATTTTCTCATAAAGATTCAAAACCAGATGAAATTTTCTGCGGAGTAACATTTATTTCAATATTAGTTTCCTAACTTTTCAAGATATTCGTAAAATGAAGTAACAGTAAAGTATTTTAGGAAGAGTTTATTTGCCAACGTAACGAACCAAATGAAAAGTTTGGAAACATAGAGCTCATTTTAAAGTTTTCTTTGGAATATATATATATATATATATATATATATATATATATATATATATATTGGTCTTATGCATTTAGTACGACTTTATTATATATATATATATATATATATATATATATATATATATATATATATATATATATATATATTTGTTACATGCCTAAAAACCCGAAAAGACATTAAGGCAATCTGGGACACAATACATATAGGTTTTATTTATAAATAGTGTTTATTATTTTTAAGTGTATAAATTATATATATTTAAGGTACATACGATTCTACGACATTAAAAAATATATATTTACATATTATTCAACCATAGAAAAATGTTACAAAGTCTGCGACTAAACAAAGCGATTACAAATTCTCCATTTTAAGAATTAGGGTGAAAATTACTAATTTGCTACGGTTCCAGACTCCTTCGATTTTCTAAGGAAATTACACTAATTCATAGCTGTTAACTTTTACGCTTTTTTTCTACCACTAAAATGATATAGTAAATTTAAACTTATTAAATCGTCAAAGCGAACGCCGAACAGAATACAGCTTCAATGGGATACCTGTTTTGTAAGAAAACTCAACTCCCTGTAGATGAGTAAATGTATATCATATCTTAAGGAGCCATGTGAAAAAAGTATATTTAATTTAAAGTAACAAAAAATGTAAAAAGTTCGCATAAAAATACGATATGCGGCAGTCTAAAATTATTTTCAATAATGTAACATTTTCTGTTAATTTTTAGTGGTAATAAAAAAGCGTAAAAATTGACAGCTATGCTAATTGCATTTTTCTTATAAAAAGTAAATTCGTTAAAGTAAATTCATTTCAAAAATAAAAAAAAAAATGTTAATTTTTGTCATATTTAAAAATTGATATATCCTCTTCACAATTTTCCATTTTGAAGTGCAGGAAAGAATAAACATTAAATAGTGTTCCGGATTTACGAAATGTTTATTTTAAAAATAATAAAGAAAATATATGTTGTGTAGGAATTCATTTTACTACTAATATTATGTGTTCAATTTTCTGTCTCAAAACAGAAAATCACGAAGATATTTTAATCTATATATAACGCAAAATAATTGTACACGATGTCTGATAACTTTATATTTCATAGAAAGTTATTTATATTAATTTAAATATGTCGATTGCTGCAAAAATACATTTTGATATATATTCATTTAAATTTTTTAATGGATCCTGGAGAAAACTAAACAATAACGATAACTCATGCTTTAGTCATCAATTATGAAATATTATCCCACACTATGCGAATATTATAAGAAGTTTAATTTTCTTATACAAAGAAATGAGATATGTTATGTAAGTAAACAACAACAACAATAATAAATATATAACGCAGTAAAAACGCATTTCAAAAATTGCTGATCATAGACGGTAATTTGTGCAGACTTGCCAAGTCTCCGGCCTTTTGGATACCAGTAATTTAGTACAGAAAATGTTGTTTTAATTAATCGGAGCTTTTTGCGATTTAAAAAAACAGCATATTCTCTAAAAAAATTACTGGTGTGCAAAAATCCGGAGACTTGGCAACTCTCTGTGTGTTATCTTTTTCTTACTGTATTCTTTATCTGTATATTATCATTGCATTTATACAAACCACGTTTCAGACTAGACTAGAAATAAGTTTAAAATGACTTAGTACTTACTCCCAGTAATTATCGTTCATAATCTGCTCTGTAACAGAATTATTTTGTGCGTCCCTGTAAACGAGCGTTAAGTGCTACACGCTCTCTAATCTGTAGAAAGTATGTTGTATTCCACCACAATGATGCATATCAATTTCACAACGGGTGCAATAGTGCAACAATATTAAAATTCACTTCAAATGATTTACCCATTTAGACCATAATGCCACGGAATTCTTTGGAGTGTGTGAACTACTAATGCTACGCACGCCATTTTCAATAGTGAGTGTACTGTAGTATAGCAAACATCAATAACATATGCTAATTACATTACAATCCGAGTATATTTAGGAGTGTTAAATTAACACCAGACAGACGAGATACAGAAGGCATGCATACGAAATCATATTCACTTTCAACTATATTGGAAAATGATTATATCTTTTAAAAAAATGATTATATCTTTTTATGTACCACAATTCCCGACGTGTAATCCGCGGATCAAACAATTATGTTTCCACCCAGAAATGTAATTTTATAAAATGAACTTAGTGGAACGCTGTAAGTATTTGACTTCAATTATTAAATTAAATTTATGGGTCTAAACGTGATTGTTTGATCCACGGATTATAAGACGGAAATTACAGTAATTGTTTCATGAACTATTTGTTTCATTTTATGGTAAAAACTAAATTATTTCTTAAGTAAAAAAACAAAAAATATAATATCTTTGAGATTCTTGTGTGCCAAACCACCTTAAATATTAAATGTAGAAAGCAAAAGATAAATTATCCTTAACAGTTTCGAGATAATACTTTACTTTTTTATTTCATCTTGTAACTGTTAGATATTTATCGTATAAATATTTTATGGTACTACATTTTTAAGCGGTTAATTATTTGTTTTATTTATCCCCATCATACAAATAAAATTTTAGTTATTTTGAAACTGTGTAGAACGTTTTAAAAGCGTACTCACATAAAAGTCACTGAAAGTAAAAGTCTCCGCAAATATTAAAGTTGCCAGAATATATCATCCATATTTTAAAGCCTTTTAAAATACACTCTTTCGAAAAGTAGAATATATTATTTTCTAAAGATAAATTAAAAATAAAACAGCTATAGCAGGTTTACTGAAAAGTATTATTTATTATCTTTAAAAATTATTTACGACTTGTATGACTGAAAATAGATAAAGAATTTCATATATTTGGATATTTTCTAATACTCCTAGTATATTTAGGAGAGTTAAGGTAAGACCAGACAGACGTTTAGAGATACAGATGGCACACAAACGAAGTCATACCCACTTTTCAACTATATTGGAGAGTTGTTAATAAGGATGATTATATCTTTTTACGTAATTATTATATTCATATACAGTTTGTTTCATTTTATATAAAACATAGATCAAATTTTACAGTAAAATAAAATAAAAAATATATATCTGTGATATTTTAGTGTCCCAAGCCGCTTTAAGAATTAAATGTAAAAAAATAAAAAAATAAATAACCTTAATAGTTGCAAGATAATACTTTTCTTTTTTCTAAATCTTGTAACTATTAGATATTTATCGTAAAAATATTTTATGGTACTACATTTTTAAGCTCTTAATTATTTGTTTTATTTACCCCCCTCATACAAGTAACATTTTAGTTGTTTTCAAACTCTGTAGAAAGTTTTAAAAGCGAAGCGTACACACATAAAAGTCATTGAATGTTTAAGTCTTCGCAAATATAAAAGTTGCCAAAATTTATGAGCCATAATTTACAACATTTTAAAATGTACTCTTTCTAAAAGTGGAATATATTATTGCGTTTTATTTTCTAAAGATAAATTAAAAAAGAAACGTCTGTAAAAGGTTTACGGAAAAGTATTATTACTTTTTTAATTTATTTAAGACTTGTATGACAGAAAATAGTTATGGAATTTCATAGATTTTGATATTTGCAACTAAATATTTAAGATCAAAGTAAAATAACGTGATATTTTTCTGAATGTTTATTCCTAAGCATTTTACTTTCGTAATCGAGCAGCACGCGATAGGGATAAACTTTTTAAATATCAGGCTTAAAAAGTATTTTAAAAACCATTAAAAATCGATAAGAAAAATAGAGTTTTCAAACAAATTTTATTTGAAAGTTCAATTTGTTCCATACTCAATGGTGCAAAAAATGAAATTGTGGGATGTTTAGAAATAAATAAATTGTAATGTCATTGTTCATATGACATCAGAGATACTTACGGACATACTTTTGCTTTATAATATACCGGGTGGTTATAATATAAGTATCCCTATTTAGAAATGTCTGTAGCTTGAAGGAATAACACGAATGAAACCAAAATCGGTATACTTTGTATTCGAGTAGGGGGAAGAAGAATGGAACAATAAAAAAAATAATTGCAATAACCGCCGACAGATGGCGCTTTTGAGTGTGAAATGTAATGACTGGATGTAAAACCGGATGACAAATCTAATTTATTGGAAAGTGTCACAGTGAAGGTGCCGATCAAATCAGGTTCCGCAGAACCATTGTGCTCGAGGCTCACAATCCAGGCGGTGCACAATTGTGGAATGTATCACAACATGTGATATTTTCCACATGTTGTGATATGCGATCTTCAAAGTCACTGAGTTTTGCGACACCTACATGGTACACAGCCGTGTTTGCACCGACAGGCCCTGTAGTGCCATCTGATGGTGATTATTGCAACTATTTTTAATGTCCCATTTTCCTTCCCCTTTCTCGAATAGTAAGTGTACCGATTTTGGTTTCATTCGGGTTATTCTTTCAAGCTATAGACAGCTCCGAAAAGAGATACTTACATCATAACCACCCTGTATATAAAGATATGTCACATTAATATTCTTGTTCGAAACAGGCTTAAACTACGTCTAATTAAACCACACTTTATGGAAATTAGTTAGAGATTATCAAGTGTTGAATATTGAAAATGTTATTAATTGATACATTTTTTTTGTCAAAATAATTATTTAATTAGATCGAAAAAATTCAGAAATCAGGAGGAACATAGAGCAACAAACAGCATACTCAATCTCTGCCATAAAAGTGATTTTTTTCTCTTTTCCTCATCACTTGTGAAATGCATCGTTTATTTTTTTCCCCTCTAATAATGTCTTATTTTAACTGCGTCACAATTTAAAAGATATACAGAATTATAGAATTACCTCCTTAATTTACCTTTTACATATTGTTTCTTTTATAATAACAGTTTCATTTACTTCATGGTACATTTATTTACTTTAATTTATTTTATGATTGTAACGATTTACTTTATTTATACTATACTAGTAGCATCCCTGTTTCCAAATATTTTCAGTAGCTGTTATTCAATCCTCCTAGTACCAGATTTTAAGTTTGAATGAGCGTTCTTAGTTTTGCATGATTTGTACCAGAAAAATAATTTAATTAAATATACCGGGCCAACTTCGGCCAACGAGTGTTTATTTGATTTTATTTATTAAGTTTAAATCTTTATTTATTTATTTATTTTCATTTTTATTTTATTTTATTTTATTTTACTATTTATTTTTATTTATTTATTTATTTGTGATTCGCAACATGAAAAACTTCGAAAAAAAAAGAAGAAACGGGGTAAAAAAAGACCCGAATAGCACAAGGAGTGTTAAATAAGCGAATATCATTATAAAGACATAATGGTAGACTTAATGGTAGACATAATGGTAGTAGAATTACAAAAACGCTACATTTTGAAACTCTAGTTTTAACATGCATTAAACAGCCATGTTAAGCAGGTCTAAACGCTTTGAAGCGTTTAGAAGTTTATATATATATATATTTTTTACAATGTGAGTAATTCAAGGAAACATGCCAAATTGTAGCTTTACTTAAAAAGTCAAGTTAATAGAACGTACCACCGCCCCCTGAATACTAGGCCTGAGCGCTGACACAAAAATGGCGGCGCTCGTAGGCCGATTTTGTAAAACCTTTGTATGGTCCCCTAATTTTACACCACAGTATTTTCTAAAAGTTTTCTTTGACTTTTTGAATCTCAGAAAAATAAGGCGGAGAAAACTTTTAGAAATTATTGGTATTGACTTTCAAGGGACCGTACACACGCTGGAAAATTTCCGCCTACGACTGCGCCATTTTTTGTGTCAGAGCTCAGGCCTAACATTCAGTGGGTCCTGATCATACAGCAGATGATGTAGCATTATATTGGGTTGTTCGGAAAGTTCTTTCCATTTGGGAGAGTTGGTTCGTACCGGAAAAATCTATCATTTAATAACCAGACGTTTATTCTGATATCTAATGTTTAATAATTGATGGGCAGAATTTTCCGCTACAAAATGATTTTCCCACACGGAAGAAACTTTCGATCGACCCAGTAGTTTACACCACATGTTTTAACCGCATTTGATCAGGGAAAAGGGGGGGGGATATTATATGATCGTATCAATTCAAATATGCGCATATAATAAGGGCAAACATTCCATTTAAATCCTGTAAAAAAATGCTGTTATTGGTGTACATTTTCTGAGAAACTACTGAAGTGATTTCAATTTTGTTGTTTTCATTTCACAATTTTGGCAGAAGCAAAACTATAAATTGATTGATCAGCTAAAAAAAAGGTGTTTTATTAAATTAAATTTTATTAATAAAATATTTCTGAATTGAATCCATTTGGACACTACACTGTTAACTAGTATTTTAAAAACACAAATTGCACAAATTGTGCTTATTAGTTGCTAAAATCAGTGTAAAAATTGTTTTAAACTCATAAAAGAGCTAAAATCCTACATGTTTCGGCTTCAAACTTAAAGCCATCATCGGGGAAGAGGAACAACACAAACAACTACTGATCTTTTAATTTTCGACACGAGAAGATTGAAATCAACAGTATGGAAAAATTTAAATAAAATAAGCGGGCACTCTTTGTTGCCAAAGAGCGAAAAACAAAACAATGAATTAACAAGGGGTTAAAAATGTATCCCATAAACCAGGTATGCTGAAAGAAAAGTTATCATTACAAATACAATCTTTTCTAATTTTAATTTCCAATGATTCCCTAATGGCGGCTTTAAATGGGTTATTGAACCTATGGATAATTCTTGCTTTATCGAAATTAATTACAATATCATTATTTTTAGCGTAAAACCGGGAGAGCGTAAAACCCGGATAAACACCTGCGACCAATTCGCAGGTGTTTATGAAATCCCCATTAGCTTAAATAATAATAGTATAATATTTTACATTGGTATGACTAAAAGAAAGTTTTTGGAAAGATTAAAAGAGCATAAAAACGACATAAAATTTGGAAAGTTATCCACTGCACTCTCCCGGTTTTACGCTAAAAATAATGATATTGTAATTAATTTCGATAAAGCAAGAATTATCCATAGGTTCAATAACCCATTTAAAGCCGCCATTAGGGAATCATTGGAAATTAAAATTAGAAAAGATTGTATTTGTAATGATAACTTTTCTTTCAGCATACCTGGTTTATGGGATAAATTTTTAACCCCTTGTTAATTCATTGTTTTGTTTTTCGCTCTTTGGCAACAAAGAGTGCCCGCTTATTTTATTTAAATTTTTCCATACTGTTGATTTCAATCTTCTCGTGTCGAAAATTAAAAGATCAGTAGTCGTTTGTGTTGTTCCTCTTCCCCGATGATGGCTTTAAGTTTGAAGCCGAAACATGTAGGATTTTAGCTCTTTTATGAGTTTAAAACAATTTTTACACTGATTTTAGCAACTAATAAGCACAATTTGTGCAATTTGTGTTTTTAAAATATTTCTGTTTTCTAAATTAAAAAATTCCCTTTTTTCTCTGTTAAAAATATTTGAAGTGCAAAGTGTGAGAGGAAATATTTATCATAATCTATTTTAAATACAAATACTTTTTGTTATTGCAGTTACTATCTTAAATCGTTTATGAGAACTACAAACGCGTAGCAGACAATTTCCGATTTTTTCCCAAAATAAAACAAACTTATATTAAGGCAGAAACTTTCCATACAAAATAAGCTACGGTAAGTACTATTTGAAAACAATGCACATTTTGTTAAATAAGTTTTCTAGTTCAAAATGTTTCTTTGACATAAGTGTGTGGTAGATGGCAGATACGGTTTGGTTTGGTTGATTTATGACGGCCGATTATCCACTCGAGAGATATAGGCCCTAGGAGGGAATGCCTTCCGTAAGGGGGGTCTTTCTAAGGGATCCTAACCCGTATTTACGGCAAGGTTCGAAGAAATCTACGGAAAAATCCGAACCTTTAGGTGGACAACCGTGACAAGGGTTGAACCCAGCACCTCCCGTCAACCAGCTTTGAGGGCAGAACCTCTCAGCCACTGGTGGGGCGATGGCAGCTACAGGAATGTCTATTTTTGAGCGGTGAAGTCAAAATTCTATATTGGGGCACTTTAAGAAAATATAAAAAAATGTCTCAACATCAGAGATGACCAAATAAGAGGAGTAAAATTACGTGATTGAAATTTTAAGTATGATACTTCAAGAGGTATGACCCTATACCGGAGTTTGACAGTGGTATGAATGGCTTTCATTAGAGTCATATTACAGTCATATTTAATATTCATTAGAGTTCCATTAGAATAGTATTTAATATTCATTACAGTTTCATTAGAATAATACTTAATATTTCCAAGCAGCGTGATGCAGCTTGCTTTCAAGATTAAATTTTCATCTATTGATCCAATACACTTACTGGTGAACAAAATTTTTAAAATGAAATTTTACTATATAGTTTTTCCGGGATTTAAGATTTAGTTAAAATGCAATGTGCAAGTGGCTACATTAGCTCACATAAATGATTAGACAATTAGAAAAAAATCCAAAATTATCAAAAAATTGAAAAATATTAAAACAATTTAAAGCGATTTCTGCTGTTGTTCACGTGGTCATCTTAATAAATTATGAAAATTTTCGGAAACAAAAAGATTTTTTTAAAAATTCTAATACAGATATAATATCCGAAAAGCATGGGACCAAAAGATTTTCGGTTGGCCGGGGTTCCATAGGAATTTTCGGATAACCGGGAGGTTTCCTAATTTATTCTACCAGATGCCATTATTCACCCATCTCACTTTTTCACAGTCAGGTAACTCGTTCGTCCTTGCAGGTGTAGCAAGAGTCCGTATTCTGAGCGATTTACTTTTCTTGTTTACGCGTATTTAAATTTCCTCCAAACTTTACTTACGAGGAGTAATACTGTAAAGCGCAAATAGGTTTTTATAAGCATGAAGAGCCTCAACGCTTGAAAAGAGTTGATACTGGCCATTAACATAGAAAGAGATAAGGACTTCTAACGAAGTACTGTTAATATCGTGTCACGACTTTTGAAATCAATGACAGCTGCGCGCACGGCAAACATCTCTGCTCAGGAAGCGCCACTTACAACAACAAACTGAAACTGTATACCGGGTACCACAAGACGATGGCTGTCAAGCAAAATATTTGAAGAAGCAGACGAACCGGTGATGTATAGAGAAAATGTCCTACACATGAGCCACCTATTTCAAACATTTTTCAGGAACGATTTTTTTCTTTGAAAGGCTATTTCGTTAGAAGTCCTTATCTATTTCTATGTTCATGATACTGGCAATTCAATATATTGAAATACAGGAAGATGCAACATCCTCGGATGTGTTGTTGTTTAAAATGTGGCGTGATAAGCAGCCTTGAAGTATTGCAAAGTTGAAAAAACAATCACAACACAATTTGTAAAGAAATGAAGTATTGTATGTGTCTATGCAATAAAATGTCTGCATTTACGCAATGGTCAAATCAGTAAATTGACGCTGTTTATTTCAGAAACAGCACGCTTGTTTAAAAATAAAAATTTTCATATTTAAAAGAAAAAAGTTTTAAGGTATTTCGGTTAAGCCGATTTTCGGATAACAGGGATTCGGATAATCGGGGTTCTACTGTATTTTAAAAACTGCTTATACTTTTAAAAACCGAAAATTGAAATTTTAACATTATTTCGTAAACTAAATGTAGCAAATATTAATTTAAAAAATACATTGGAGAATGGACAAAATCTGTTGATTTGCGTGGTAACATTAGACCTCATGCGATAATTTCGCCACCTGTATGTTTCACCGCTGGAAGTAAGTTGTTCTTTTCGAAAGAGGTGGCGAAATTATGGTGGTAGGTTTAATGTCACCAATAAACTCTACAGGTTATGTCCATTCTCCAATTTCTTCACGATTACCGTAATTTCCCGCGTATACGCCGCACCTCAGACAATTCGATTTCCTACCAGAATTTTTTTAAAATAAAATGTGACTTACTTCTGCTTAGCACTTACTTGACTTCTTTTTTTCAATAAAATTTCCGGTTTGAAAAAGACTTAACTAAGCTGCGGCGCTTACGCGCGAAATTACGGTAATAGTTATTCCATTAATCTTACTAAACTGTGTAAAAAGTGTAATTTTTGATGTTAAAAAATATTTCTGATTATCTTGCGCTTTCAACTTTGTGTCAACTATAACGATAGGTCAGATATTCTCAAATTTTTATCTGTGATACACTCAACGGCAGTTAACCTTGTCAAATAATATCAATCTAAAGATTATCAAAAATTTTAAGCAAATTTTTTTATAGATGTACTTTTATCTAGATGGAAATGAAGAACTATACTTTGAAAATCCACCTTAATGTCTTTTCCAGAACTATTCTTAACATCAAATGATAAAATAATCCATATTCAACCTAAAATCATACTAAAATGAAATTAAACGACTGGTAAAGGTGTTGCCACTTATGTTTAATATCAACTAATATAAAACATTTGATATTGTATTAATAACAGATAGTTTTGTTTAAATTCTCACAAGGGTCTTATCACTTTTGTGTCAAACTTTTTCACACTTTTCATACAAATTAGTAATTTTAAGAATCAAATTTCTATTTGTTCCAGCAAATACCCATGGCATAAAGATAAATATGTCTACGATTTATTACAACAGAGGGAATCGTTTTAAATTGTTCAAAAACTTTTTAACTATTCGATAATCCTGGATTTCCCTGGTGTCTGATCACTTTTTTTAGCTACTGTATATGCAGGTCCACATTTCCGTTTTATACTTTCATAGGTGTAATGCAATCTGTTGCAACTTCTGTCACTTTTTGTTCTTCAAAGCCGTATAAAATCATTACAGAATGCGAATTAAGAATTAATTGTTTCACTGTTTTATATTGAATATTCCAAGCCGCTTAGCAGCTTTGTTCTAGAATTCCCTTTTAACCACATTCGTGCCGTATATCGTTTGTTAAACAAACTTTTTAAGAAATCCAATTGAAGATAACGTTATATTTAAATTACAATATGAGAGATTACATGTCTATTGATGTAATTGAAACACAGGCTGCGTCATAAATTCCTGCAAACTTAACCCTTTCCGGTACAACGGTCCCACTCCGGGCACGCTAATTTTAATTCCAAACTTGCATACGGCACCAAGAATATTTTAATAAAATTTCGTTTCTACAATCAAAGCTTAAAGTAAGGAATTCTTATTTTCTATAAAAGTCGTTTGTAAATTCCGGTGTCAGTTAGTAATTTCTCATTTTACGAACAGAATTTGTCTGTGCCGGAAAGGGTTAAAAAATTTATAATAAAAGAAGTAATAATTCTCGGACAAAAATTCAATTTGCGCAAATATGATCAGAGGGGCATTGTATTTCTTTTCCGTGTATAAAAAAATGAATCCAAAAGTAACAGAAAGAGGGCGCTTACAAGTCATACAGAATCGTTTTATGGAAACCAGGACGATCCACCAAATTCTCCGTTTCTTCAAAATGTCGTAGCAAATTCAGTATCCCATTCACTGAAATAAGGTGTTTTTTCTCCTCCAATTCTTTCTCCGTGCGAAACTTTCGCAATGCAATAATTGTGGATTCACCATTCTTGTTGAAAAGTTTAACCATCAACGATCGATCTGGTAAGGATAGCATGCTGCCGAGATCGAATGACAAATCTGTTTCCAGCCAAGAGTTTTATTAGTGGCCTGATTTGCATAAAACGTCTCAGTATGACGCGCGACCGCCCATTTTCGGTTATTTTTGGATATTCTTTATACATGGAAAAAAACCTCCAATGTTCCTCTGATCATATTCACAAAAACCGAAAAATTTTCTGAGAATTACTTCTTTTACTATGAATGTTTTAAGTTTGTCCGAATTTATGACGCACCCTGTATATATGTATATATATATTACGTTTTAGTCTTTACACTGAATCCCAAACACATCTTAGGAAGCTAAATAAACCGTTTTAACCCCTTCAGGGGTAAAGTACTCTTGTGTCTAAAATATTGAAATGATTGATTGACACCAGGATTCATGAACGAATTTATTTTAAAATAAGTGAAAGCTTTTCCTCATCTACCTTATAAATTCAAAATTTGATTGTAAAATTCTGGTGTCATTGTGGCATTTTGGGATTAAAATTAAGTGGTATATATAATATACCGGTGCCCTTCAAGGGGTTAAGGGTAAAGAATGCATGGATTTAATGTTTTCATTAATAATTTTCAGTTTAGAGCATAAAACACAAAATTAATTTGCTGTTAAAAAAAAAAATCATTTTGGATTGTTGTAAGTTATGGGTGATACATTATGCTGACATTTATATTTGTTTGCGATATTTACTTTTAGTGGATTTTATGTTTGATTACTTTTTTTTTTTTTTTTTAATTTTTACAGTTGCTTCACACTTTTAAATAAATGTGAAATATTTTTATTAGTTAGATAGTAAATAAATAACATAAAAAAACGTTATTTTAACATGATTGCTTTCCAGAATTTTTATGTTTCGTTTTCCGATTTAAATTATTATGAGTTATTCATTTCATAAAGAAAACAAAAATTTAAACGTTTTTGACTTTTTTAAATACTTTTCAAATACTGTTCAAATATTGTGTGTTAATTGGTTTTTTTTCCTAATTTACGAGATTCTCTATGTATCTGAAATACTATTATTTAAAATTCGATTTGGGAATGTTTTGGGTTGTTTTATCCAACAATAAATATTTTTCTTGTAATATGTAAAAAAAAAAAAAATTAATGAACTTGAAATGAATACAAAAATTAATCTTCTATCTCAACGAAGTTTATTTATTGTTTTTTCTTATCTCTAAATTATTATTATTAAACAAAGGAGAGATAAATCAATAATAATATTATTTTAATGAAGTTTGCTTGCTTTAAAATACATAAGAATTATCACGAACAATGAGTAATAATTTTTAAATATACTCTGAGAGGATATACACTAGCTAATATATATTATATATGCTAAATAATAGATAGCTTATAATATTGGATCATCCGGAAGGTTCTGCGGTTTTTCAAAAAGCGAAGCGCTGTTTCGTTTAGTTATTTTGCTACTTCTGCTAAGGATTGACCTTTAAAGACCCAGATATGTACATTCGGTCTTTTCTTCTTGCGCTGCATAATTCTCCTCTCTGATGTGGCATAAGTTTTATCTCAGTGCAGTGCTGAGAATGGAGAACCAAAAAGGTTATTTTCGTCATATTCTCTTTTATTTCAAGAAGGGTCCAAATGCTAGTCAGAGCACTCGTAAAATTTGTGCTGCCAATAAACAAAGTGTTGCTACAGATCAGTGGCGTAGCCAGGGAGGGGGTCCAGATGCTCTGGATACCACTAATTTTGTAAAGTTTTCTTTGCTTTATCTAATCGGAGAACTTTTTGCGATATTCAAAGAGAAGAAAACTTTACAATATTACTGGTAATGAGAGCATTTGGACCCCCTCCCTGGCTACGCCACTGCTACAAATGATACAGTTCGAAGGTGGTTTGAGAAGTTTAAATACTGAAATCTCAGCCTCAAAGATTATGCACTGGACTACCATCATCTGTGAAGGAGGCCCTCTTATAGAAGAAGCTATCAAATGATCATACAGTGTACTTTTTGGAATATTTAGTCTGAGTGATAGCTCCTGAACTGTGTAACGTAGATTTTAAGCTATAGCTTCTTTTAAGCGGACCTCCTTTAAAAATGATGGTCGTCCAGAGTGGGCATCTTCGAGTCTGAAATTCCCGCGCTTAACCTTCTCAAACCACCTGCGAACTGTGCCATTTGAAACAGTTCTTTATCCACACATTTTAACACTAGAACCGCTGGAAATTTTACTAAATTTTTATAAAAATATTTTACACCGGAACTTTTTTTAAACTTTTAACTTATATATTTAACTTATTTTTGTGCAGCATACATTTAACTTATTTTAGTAAAAAGTTTCTGGTTCGTAGCTACATTTTTTCAATTGGTACGTTCAAAATGACCCCTCATCACGGTTCTGGTGTTAAAAGCAGCCTGACTAGTATTTGTACCTTTCTTGAAATAGAAGAGCATAATCAGTGGCATAGCCAGGGTGGGTGTCCATATGCTCTGGATACTACAAATTTTGTAAAGTTTTCTTTGACTTATCTAATCGGAAAACTTTCTGCGGTAATGAAGGCAAAGAAAACTTTACATTATGACTGGTATCCAGAACATTTGGATCTCATTCCTGGATAGGCCACTGAGCATAATAAGGCGAAAATAAACTTTTTAGTTCTCTATCCTTAGCACTGCACTGACACAAAAATTATGCCACAACACAAGCGATAATTATGCAGCGTAAGCAGAAAATACCGGATGTACATATATGGGTCGTTCAAGGTCACTCCTTATCAGCAGTAGCAAAATAAATAGACGAAACAGTAATTCGTTTTGAAAAATCGTAGAAAATTCCGAATGACCCAATATATATGTTCCTTATTTATTTATTTACATTTTTCCAGGCATTTAAGACGGAGCAATATAAAGTTAGTATATATCTATCTTATCTATATAAGAAATATTTAACATGCATGTTTAACAACTACTAGAACTTACTTCAAATTTTATGATTTTTTTTCAGCTGTATGTTTCCATTAATTAAGTACTACATTTTACATTTTATGTAGATGCATATGTTTTATTTTTATTACAGTGTTTGCAAGAAAGTAATTAATAAAGAGAAGTATACAAATCATAATATATCTGACGTAATGTTCTAAAGAACATCAGCTTCATTGTCTAGTCCGCCAACGTTTTCGGGCAACTTATGTGGAATTGCAATAAAATTATTCTTAATTGCCACCAGAATAATTAATATATACCGGGTTTCCAAAATTCGACCGACAAATTAAGAGGGATGATAGAAGGCATCAAGAAGAGGAAAACGTATTGCAGTATATGGGGTCGCAAACCACGTTTAGTGGGAGAAAATTGTTATGAAAGGTGTAACGTCGAGTGGAACAAAAGGGGACGAATAATAAGTATTAAAAACTTTATATTTTTGTCACGCATGATTACAATGCATTGCAGTGCAACGTCAGAAAGGAGACGACAACACATTTTTATAGAAATTGTTCGAAGTTTCGGCCACGGAGGTCATTCCACAGCCGACACCGATGGATAAAAGATTGCCGGACGCGTTAAAACATATTCCTATAAAAATGTCTCGTCGTCACCTTTCTGACGTTGAACTGTAGTGCATTGTAATCATGCTTTACGCCTAACAGATGTTTTTCTATTTATTATTGGCTCTTTCTGTTCCACTCGACGTCACACCCTTCATATATATTTTTGCGACTTTCTCCCACTACACATGGTTTGCGACCCCTTGTTCTATGGTAGGTTTTCATCCTCTTGATGCCTTCTATCGCCCCTCTTAATTTGTCGGTAGAATTGTGGAACACTCTGTATACTGTAAAGGTAAAGATTTGACATTATACATTTCTTTGGAATTTCTTTTTAAAAACAAACTATAGGTCGTAAAAGGTTAGTGCCTTGGCTTGTTTGTATTAGAATTCTTGACCTGTAGATTTATTTTAGTTTTGAAGGGACACACTGATATTTGAAAAAATGGTGTATTAACTTTTCAAACAAAAATACACTCTCTTCATATCTAATAATAGTAATAAATAAAATGCATGCATAAAATAAATATTTCGGTGTAATGTAAATATTTTTTTTCAAGTAAAATATGGTGCACTACAATTAAAACATTAAAAATGACCGAGATTGATATATTTGTTTATCAGATAACGTATTCTTTATAGTGGATAATAAAATTTTAATGATCTTTCCATCGTGTATTGTATGTCCCTGAATAGATAAATAAGCAAACTCATCACATAAAAATGTTTCGATCCTAATAAAGATTTTTAAAAAAGATAAATTAGGAAGAAAATTTAAAAATAGCAAAGTAATCTTCTTTATCTCTGTTCATTTATATAATAAATAATCATTACACGTAGTATAAAGTATACATGAATTTACTTTTAATTTTAATAACGGTCATATGAAACTCTTCTCTAATGCTACATTCCTAAATGATACATCTCAGGTCGTTGCTGATAATTTTTTAAGTTTTGTATTGTATTAATTGTTTTCGAAAATCTTTTATGAAAAAGCGTGTATCAAGCAATAACATTTCATTCGGCATAAAAGTAACAGTAACTTGTTTTGATGAAATAAAAAAATATATATTCAGGACACTTTTAAAAATTATAAAAGGACAAAACAATTTCAGTTTTTTTTTGTCATGTAATATGATTGCACTTTGTTTTAAGAATATTCTACTCCTATTTATTTACTATTATAAAATTATTTTTTACCATTTGTTTTACAAGAAAGGACTGGCGACTATTTTTATGATCAGTCGCACCACAATTTATAAAAATTTTTCTTTGTCGTAAATTTCTCTTGAAAAAATCCTAGCACAAATCTTGATCAGGGATTATTTTTCAAAATATGGTACACGAAGAATGAAAAAAATCGTGTAACGTTCCTACCAGTAGTAATTGCATAACTAACACTGTAAAAAGGGTTGCATACAAATATTATGTTGCATTAATTAATTTCTGAGAATTGTTATTAAAATGCTTTCATTTCACTTCCGTAGCTACCATGTCAAACTATCGAATGTGAAACAATGCATATTTCATTACTTTTAAAAATGACCAGATTGTCACCACTAAATTTTAATAGCTTCACCACGTTTACCCTCCTTTTTTTACTCAGAAATATCGAATCCACACCAGAAATTCTAAATAGAAAATTTTCTTTTATTTAATGACTCGCATTTCGAGATTACTTGGAGTAAAATATTCTTCTCAAAAGTTCTGGTATCAATTCATTATCTCTGAATAAATAAAAAAAGGAGCTAATTGGCAACCCTGTTTTTCCTTGAAATATTAGTATTTTTAGTAGGTGAAGAATTCTAATAAAATTTAGTGGTGACAATTGGCCCATTTTTAAAAGTAATGAAAAATGCATTTTTTCATATTCGATAGTTAGCAACGATATTAACTTACATAAAGAATATCCGTAGAGACATACATTTTAATAATAAACGTCATACTAAATGTATATTTTAGGCAGGCTGTTCATTATCCATAAAATATTATATTATTTTCACACTTTGAATAGATGAATGGCTGCATCTGACAGCTCTCTGTAGACACACTTTTATTCATTCCTTTATTGAATTCGTTGGGTGTGTCTACAGTTTTTTTTCAATGTAATATTAATAACACTGAGTAAAAGCATAACATTTTCATATTATTGAAATGCAAGTCTATGTAAAATAATTCCTACACGAAAAGAAATAATGTTATTTTTGATTTCATAGATTAGATGTCATCTTAAATTTAACATTTATGTATAAAAAACTGTATGACATGTCGATGACATTTCAATCACCATAAAAATAAGGATAACTTATTATACTGATATAACTAGTCGTTGGGGGCCACCGTAATACTTACCCATCATGGATATGCATAATGTAAAATATTAAAACAAAAATGTGTAAACTACTTATAAGATGCATAGCAATTCGAATAAAATCGTGGCTTGATGACGTCATAACTTTATAGGCTCGATTACTGAATTGCTTGAAAGAGGTTTTTCCTTATAACTCCAAAAATAATAATCCTATTAACTAGCGGTTTATTGCATCTGATTACGCGTCAAATTTCCAATTAAAATATATCTTTGAAGTGAAATTTGGATGAAATACAGAGTCATGAAAAATCGAAGAGTGTGGAAAATAGGATTACAAATATCTCAGCAATTAATAATCCGATCGACTTCATGCTTTATGCAAAATTTATGTTTTTTTATTGTCTTTTATATTCACTCCTTAAAAAAAACAATTTCGAAAATTTTTATATACCTTTTATCAGAACGAATATTTCGAGAGTCCGAAAAAAATAGTTCCGATTAATCGAGGTTACTGAAATTCAATAAGCTTCTTCCTATTATTACATACTAAGTACATACCAAATTCCAAGTCTCTATCTCAACTTTTTCGGGAGATAGAGCGTTTACAGACACACAGACACACAGACGGACGGGAATTTTTTGTTTTTCTAAAAATATGTTTTTTGGAATCTCCAGTGTCTGAAACGTGTAAATACGTCAAAAAATTTTCGATTTTCAAAACGATTACAAGATTTACCCTATACTACGTATTATGGGTAAGTAAAAATGAAAAACATGAAGGATTTTATAATTACTAGGGCATGCAATATATGTGAAAACCATTTTTTTTTTAAACTGAAAACTCTAATAGATTTTTTAGACAAAAGAACCTTTTTATATGAAATATGTCAAATGTATATTCAATTTTTTTTTATATTATTAAAAGCGGTAATTTCGCATTGGTCTCGTGCCAGAAGTTAATAGCCGAAATAATCGCTAAAAATTTCATTATCTACAGATTTTTTTTTATATAATTTCAGCGGTTTTAAGCGCTTATTTCAATTACACGTCTGTTAAATTTGTGTTTTATTTATACTATTTATTTCTTGCTTAATGAAGTCTTAATTTGGTTATTGAAAATTTGCTGGAAGCAAATGCTGAACTTTTTATATGGTTTTCAGTGCAAACGGATTAATATTTTGTAATCGTCTGCAAGCGATATATATATATATATATATATATATATATATATATTAAATCATGCTTGAAATTCAATTTAAATGCTATAATAAAGGAGTAAATTGCGATGCAGTTTTCAAACATTATGCATTTGAAAGTCGATTTTTTCCTATATAGCGGTGTAAAAATTGAAAATATGCGATGTTAATAAATTTAAAAAAAAAATTGTAGTAGCAAAAATCACAAACCGAAAGTTCATCGTCAACTGTTGCCATTCGCAAAATGACGTCAGCGTTAGTTATTAAACTTTATAAATGATTTAACATATTCAATTTCATATAATTATATAAGAAAATCATTTAATATTATGAAATTAACGACATATTTGCTTAAAGTGATAAACAGTAGACATAAATACCTGTTAATATATACAGGGTGTTCCGTTAAAGGGGTCCAATATTAATAGGGGTAATAGAGGAGATCACACGGAGCATAAATCAGTATATAATGCCTGGCCGGATCTCAATAATTTTCAAGTTACAGCAAATAGAATGAAAAATCGGAAATTTGTAAAAAAACCCTCATTGCTAAACTATCGATAATGCTACATAAAAACGAAGCACATATTTAGAAAGAGCAGAAAAAATCCTACGAAATGACATAAGTTGTTTTAGAATATTGAGAATTAATGGCGAGTTACAAGCTCTGAAACAGTGAAAAAATACAAAATCAAATATTTAGCAAAATAGTTAATCGTTAATTCCAAAAATGCAACTCTACCTACATCAAGGAAAATGTTATAAAATTTGGTCCATTCCGAAAGCTTTCGAAGAAGCTGACAATAAACCATATCAGTTTAATTGTATGGGAGAAATCAAGCAGTTCCCTAGTTACAACTCTGTACTGTTGCACGCTCGGAAAGAGCGAAACTCCACCCATGACGATTGTAAACACCCCGTTTTAATATCTTTCAATTATACATTTCTGATCAACCTCTATCAATACCCTTTCATTATTCAGTCTGGTCAAGTGAATGACATATTGTGCAGCTCTCGCCTTGTCTTAAAGCAAACTCCGTGACTGCTGCGTTTCCTCCATGAACTTTCAGGATGATGAAGAAGAAGTACTTTTTATGCAAATTTTCTATGTGTATAGGAAGAAAAGTGTAATAAAACAGCAGTCATCAGTGGGCGTTATGTTAAAGGGAGGCTGTTGTAAGTGGGATTGTAGTAAGTTGATGTATAATAATTATGCCGGAATACTCTAACGAAGAATATACGGACATGCATCTGATGTACGGGCAAGCTCATGGAAATGCATGTCTAGCACAGCGCATGTACCGTGAGCAATTTCCAAGGAGACGTTGCCCAAGTTCGAAACTCTTCATAAAAATCGATAGACGATTACGGGAGACTGGATCGTTTAATACAGCAAGCATTGATGCAGGGAAACCTCGACATGTACGAACACCTGCAATGGAAGAAGATGTACTGAATATTTTTAAAGATAACCCCTCCACGAGTACACGAGCTGCTGCGTCAAAAGTCGGTGTTTCTCACCAAAGTGTGTGGCGTGTTCTGCGTGCAGAAAGCATGCACCCCTTTCATGTGCAGCGGGTACAACTGTTATCAGTAACAGATTGTGCTCAGCGGACAGAATTCGTACGCTGGTTGCTTAATGTAACAGAAAATAATCCACAATTTCTGGAAAATATTTTATTTACTGATGAAGCAACATTTACGAGAGAGGGCGTGGTAAACACGCACAATATGCACACATGGTTATATACAAATCCGCACACTGTTTTCCCGTCGAACGCACAACAAAAGTTCAGTGTGAACATATGGGCAGGTGTCCTCGGCGATTATCTCATAGGACCATATTTACTCCCAGATGTACTCAATGGCAGTACGTACTTGGTTTTCCTACGGGATATCTTACCACAGTTACTGCAAAATGTGCCAGCAACATTGCGCCACAATATGTGGTTTATGCACGATGGCGCACCGGCACATTTTTTCATAGGTGTTCGCAATCACCTCAATTCAACATATCCTGGGAAATGGATTGGACGCAGTGGACCTGTTGCTTGGCCTGCACGCTCTCCAGACCTCAATCCGTTAGACTTTTTTGTTTGGGGACACCTTAAATCGCTGGTGTATGAAACGCCTGTGGATACACCGGAGGATTTACTAGCGCGAATCGTTGTCGCTGCAGGAGACATTCCCAACTCCGTCGGAGTTTTTCGGCGTGTTCGCCAATCTTTACGACGTCCCTGTCGGCTGTGCGATTCTGTTAATGGGCGCAACTTCGAACACCTATTATAATAATGTCCGTTCGTCTGCCTTCCGACATTGAACTGTGCAGCGCAGGCCAGAAGACTATGCTTCACATATGTCATAAAGTACGTGGAATGTAATTCTTTATTTGTCATTTTTCTTTTATTTTCAACACTTTTTGGCACAGTATTTTGTAAGTCACAGACTGTGGTGTACTCAAATTGTAAATTACAAAGTTTGTATGAATTAATTTAAAATTTAGTGTCTTTTTTAAATTTATAATTAATAAAATTATTATGCTATTTGTTATTATTATTTCCTATCATAAATTATGATGCACATATACATACAATAATTGTCCATGTAAAACATGTACTGAAACTTCTTGCATAGTTACAAATCGCAATATTTTTAATTATTTCCGAATTTTCACCACCAGTTTAATTTTAAGGAATTTAACTTAAGCTTTATATCAATAAAAGACCACTTTAAAATGTAGACTATTATTGTAAAGTTATTTTGGTTCATTCAACTCTTGAATAATTAAAAATGTTGCATCTCAGAAGAAGCATGATCGAAAATGTATAGTTGAGAGTAATTAAAAAGGCGGTGTTTCCAATCGTGATGGGCGGAGTTTAACCTTTGCTAGTGTCAAAGAAAGCGGAGTTGTAACTAAGAAACTGATTAATTTCTCTCACACAATTAAACCGATATGGTTCATTGTAAGCTTTTTCGAAAGTTTTCGGAATGGACCAAATTTTACTACATTTTCCTTGTTGTAGCTAGAGTTGTCTTTTTGGAATTAACGATTAACTATTTTGATGTATATTGGATTTCGTACTTTTTTCACTGTTTCAGGGCTTGTAACTCGTCAATAAATATTGCTATTTTAATACAATTGATGTCATTTTGTAGGTTTTTTTCTGCTCTTTCTAAATATGTGCTTCGTTTTTATGTAGCATTATCGATAGTTTATCAATGAGGGTTCTTTTACAATTTTCCGAATTTTCATTCTATTTGCTGTAACTTGAAAACTATTGAGATCCGACCAAGCTTTATATACTGATTTATGCTCCATGTGATGTCCTCTATTACCCCTATTAATATTGGACCCCTTTAACGGAACACCCTGTATATCGACAAGTTTCGTGTGTTCAATCGGTGACATTTTCAAGATTAATAATGATAAATAAACTACTCTTGAAAAACTTTTTGCAAATGAGTTTGATAAATATAAACTACTAGATCAGATCATCGCTACCATGTCAAACTATCGAATGTGAAAAAATGCATTTTCCATTACTTTTAAAAATGGATCATTTGTCACCATTAAATTTTAATAGAATTCTTCATTAGGGTTGCTAATTTGGCCACCTTTTTCATTCAGAAATTTAGAATCCATACCAGAAATTTCAAAAAGAAATTTTTTACTTTAATTAATAACAGACATTTCGCGAGGACATGAACTAAGTTCTTTTTCTAAAAAATTCCGGTATGAATTCGGCATCTCTAAATAAAATGAAGGCCTAACTGGCTACCCTATTCTTCACAGAAATTGTATTGGTATTCTAATAAAATTTAGTGGTCACAATCGGACCATTTTTAATATTAATGAAAAATGCATTTTTTCATATTCGAGAGTTTGATATAGTAGCAACGACATGTATAATTTATACTTGTGCTTATTAATTGGGAAACTGCAAAAGTGAAAATTATTATTATTTCTTTTTTAACCTGTAAAGCATCTCATGCGAAATTTTAGGTATCCCAAAGGAGACTGATTCATTGCATATGTTCTCGATTCGCATATACATTTCTATTGATCCATGGATAATGTATTCAAAATAAAATCGTGATGGATAATTTTTTTAACAATAATTTAATAGTAATTTATTATTATTTGATAAGAATTTTCACGTTTACAATTGACCAATTTTTAAGCGCCTATTTTCATTATACATGTGATCTAGTAGTGTATGTTTATCAGGTTCATTTGAAAATAAATTGCGAGACTGTTTTATTTATGATTATCGATCTTGAAAATGTCGCAAATTCAGCGCACGAAACTCGTAGACAGGGTTCGTACGGGTCCTGCAATTTTAAGACCAGGAAATTATTCGGTACCATTATTTTCTTATAGATAACCTCTTCTTAAATAAGGTGAAATTTCGCACGTTTGAACTTGATGTATTTTTTTAGAAAAATATACTGGTATGTCAACAGGAAATGTAACGGTACCCGTACGAACCCTGGTAGATCTATATGTTAAAATGTATTTTAAAGCATGTATGTGTATTGTTTATCACTTTATGTAACGCATCGTTACTTTAGATTCAATTTTATTGTGATTAAATTTACTTTTATTTGGGAAATTTATCTTTTATGTTATTTAATTAATTAAAAAATATATTATTAACAACATAACATTAACTTAAAAAAAAGAATAACTGCGAACATTAAATGGATTTACTTAAAATTCTGGGAGCTTTTTTTTACGTTAATTGTTTACCAATTAGTTACAGAAATTAATTAACATTTATAAACAAACAAGTTCACCCACGTTATATAAATTAATAAATAAAAATAAATTAAATTATAAAATCAAGTTAGGAAAATGGAAAACTGTCTGTTTTAACAAATATGCTCATCTATCCAATACACCTGATATATAAAAAAGTTTTTCAGCAAAGAAATGTCTTTTAATAATAAAAGACATATTGAATGATTCCATGTACATTTAAGACAGGTTGTTCATTACACATAAAATATTATATTATTTTCACCTTTGAATAGATGAATCGCTGCATATGACAGCACTCTGTAGACAGGCTTTTATTCATTCCTTTATTGAATTCGTTGGGTGTGTCTACTGATTTTTTTTCAATATAATCATAATAATTCTGAAAAAGAAATAATCTTTTCATATTATTGAAATATATATCTGCCTATTTCTGTAATAAAAAAAATAGCGTGGTGTTTGATTTCATTGATTAGCTGTCATTTTGAATTTACCGTTTAAAAAAAGTATGAAATTTAACATGGCATTTCTACTGACATTAATAATAACGTTTTATTATGATGGGGAAAATTATTCTTTATGGATATTTTTACTTTATAAAATGACATATGATTTTTCAGTTTATTTGTTATTCTAGTGAATTATGTACGGCTCGTCAGGGGTTCACAATCACTTTACTACCAGTATTTTCGCAAACAAAATTTCTCCTTGTTTAATCGTAGAATATTTCACGATTAAATAAGGTCAAATTTAATTTACGAAAATTCTAAGCGATTCTGAGCTCCCTGATGAGCCGCTACTGATGTGCACGCAAAATATTTTCCCTGAAGTTTTCTTCAAATTTTCATTAATATTTAAACTCTAAACAAGAAAATAGGTTAAATATCTTCTTAGATTTCTGATAAAAGAAAAATACATTAAAATGGCTTTTCAACTGACATTACATGACAAATTAATTTTTTTTTGAAAGGAAAAAAATAAACTTTTAATGATAGATTTTATGTAGACGAAGCATATAATTGAAGGATTTGTAATATTTTTCAGTACATAAATAAGGCGAAGCATTCTAATTTTCTAGCATGTAAAAATACTACCAATCGCAAGAGGGCCCTTTTTATTTTTTTCTATCTTTACAAGAAGAAAGTATTGGATTTATGAAAATTTTCGACTTCCTGTTTCCGACGGATTTATACGTTTTAGAAGGTCCTGAACACGATTTGACTATTTTTAGAAAATGTCTGTCTGTGACTCTGTCTGTATGTGACTAAAATTTTGCGGGCGCTCTATCTCAGGAACTAATGCTCGGAATTTAATAAAACTTTATATTCTGTTAGTACCTTATATAAGTTGGTTCTGATTAGATTTTGGTAACAATCGCCCAGCAGGTGGTGTTGCTATGCAGCATTTTTCGTGATTTCCGCAATAGCTCTATCTCAAGAACTAATGCTCGGAATTTAATAAAACTTCATATTCAGTTAGTCTCTGATATAAATTGGTGCTGATTAGTTTTTGGTAAAAATCGCCCAGCAGGTGGCGCTGCTATGCAGCATTTTTCGCGATTTGCGCAATAGCTCTATCTCAAGAACTAATGCTCGGAATTTAATAAAACTTTATATTCAGTTAGTCTCTGATATAAATTGGTGCCGATTAGCTTTGGTAAAAACCACCCAGCCGGTGGCGCTGCTATACAGCATTTTGCAGTATTTACACGATTTTAGCGATAGTCATATCTCAAGAAATAATGCACGGAATTTAATAAAACTTGAGTTTCAGTTAGACCTTGATATAAATTGATGCTGATTCTTTTTATTGTATGTGAAACCTGTGTGAGATAGAAGAAAGTTTTGGGATTGACACATCCGACTAGTTTCAACTTGCGAAATTTTTTCCATTGATCTGTTCAAGCCTATTATATAATGGCTTTGGTGAAAATGAATAGAAATTTGTGCCTTATTTATGACCGAAATTTTGCTCGAATAAGCCGTTTAATTGAGGCAAAAATTTCGATTTCAATTTAGTGGTAGTAGTTAGCCTCGACGGTAACCAGGCCCTGTTGATCCGATCAGGGTCGGACTGGGCAAGTGGAAAGGGCGCAGACCTTGGATTTTCAAAGGGCAAAAATTTTAACAAACTCAAGTCAATTTTACCTACTTGTGTTGTATCTGACCTGACAAGGTTTAACACATTCGCATAGCACCAAGTAAGAAAATGGCTTAATATTATATCTTTGAGTCTACATATATGACTTCGCTATATTCCCCGTACATGATTGAAGCTAAATCAAATCTACTATAGAAAGTTGAACACAGATTACCTTGCAATAGATTGACTGTAGGCTAGGACTTTCCTACTTTGTTCTTCTGTCGATAGATACCTTAGAACAGTCATGGAAAAAATGTGATCATCCCCTACTAATTAAGGTACAAAAATACATAGGTAAAAATTTATTGGTGCCTATTATTGGTACCCTTTTATTTATTTGTACCCTTTATCTATGTCTGCTATTAAATTCTATTCATAAATTTTGTTCCGGAAATTGTCTACATATTAAAAGAATGCACGAACGTTAATTTTTCAAATGGTGACACCTACTTTTGACACTCTCTTTGAGTTCCCTGGATCAAGACATCCTTGTAATATAGGTACTTGTCTTAAATCTTCATAACGTTATAAAAAAAATTGTGTTAGGGGTTTATCTAAAAATTTCGGAAAATAAAATTTAAATTTTACAAGGAAAAGTACTGCAAACACTCATTTGATCTCCAGTAAAATTATACAAGAATTTTAGATTTATTATCAGCTTTCTTTATATAAAAGTAAATACTACAAAATGTTTCTGGTAAGTTTCCGCGATTTATTTTTTGTGTATCCTTTGAAAACAGAAGACGCTGCCTTTAGATTTAGATTATTGAAAAGTTCTCTATATCTCAAAAACTACTTAGCTGTGAACTTACACACCGATGTTTTTTATGATTGTGGTTTTTTATACAAAAATTAATGTAGGTCATAGTTCATAAATTTTTCATATGAATTTATTAATAATTTTCAAAATTAAAAAAATGTCTTTGAATACAGAAAAAGCCGGGAATATATTAGGGTTTATTAAGTGTATTTCATAAAAAAATTAATAAAAATGCAAACGGATGATTTTTATAAGTTTGTCAAATTGATTTAACATTAGCATTCCCAAACTTTAAACTCTTCTAACTCTATGAAGATTTAAAATAAAGTATATAAACTATAGCTTATATACTCGATAATAGAAGATAAAGCATATAAACTAATAAAGTATATAAACTACTGCGAGAGAGCCTTTTCGCAGGCTCTCTCGATCAAATGGCGAGTCAAAAATTTGTGTTATTGTTTGAAAATCCAAAGTTGGCATAATTGTTAATATGTAGATGACTCTCCTGAAACATAATTTATGCATAGCATTAATTAGTAGACATTATATCCAATCGATTAGTACCTATAGATTTTTTAAAATAGCTTTTAGAGGAATTAGTAGGGATGATCAGGACTGTATGATATGAGGGGATTAGAATGACAGTGGAGTAAGTCAATATTTACTAATTTGAGAAATAAAGGGTTTTGTGAAACGTGTCATATAGCCATTGCATTAAGTGGTCCAACTTGTTTTGCCCTCTAGCGACTCCCTAAGTGAACTATGACTTATTTGACTGTCACGCTGAACAGAAATTAATATACTTTCAGTAAAAGTATGGTTATCTACATTTTTTTAATTTTTGATTTACTCCACTGTCATTCTAACCCTCTCATATAGCCATAGTTACTGTTTTAGCAATTTCAGACTTTATTACAAGCTTGACGATATATTTTTTTTTACCTTCATCCTGCTATGAGATATGACTTGACTAACTCTTCCCTTTTTTATACCTTTTTTTTCACTCAAGCAACACAGATATGTTGGGATATCATTAGTCCCATTGTTTTCTAGCTTCGTTGGCAAATGACTGAGTTTGGCTATCTTTCCTACATTGGCCAAACATTCGTCTGTTAGTTGGATCAACAGATAATACTGCGTCTGAGCCAACGGTTGGATGACCGTTGGTCTAAAGATAAGAGTTGCCGTTTGGCCAACAGTTATGTTTCCAGGGAAAACTGCGCTAATAATAATGATAAAATATGCTAATTATTAATCTTATTTTAATTAGAAACGTCAACTAATTTGTTAATTTTTAGGGAAAAATTAATTATGCTTCTAGAATTATCGATTAAAATTGCTTATAATTTAGTTTCCTTAGTTTCAGAAATGTTTCACCATTTGTATTTTAACAAATATCGCCAAAACTATTATGCAAATAAATTTTACTTCGATGACTATTAAGATTCAAGAAAATCAGTGCTAAGAGCTTCAACCTCTTTTTACAAATACGAGCAGGGAAGACCGAGCTATGCTCGGTCAAAATTAGCTTTGAGTTCAAATATCATGACCTATGACCAAAATGACCCACTAATCAAATTTTCTCGAGCATGTGACATAGCCCAATGATTTTCTCGTTCCCTAAAACTGTAGGATACTAAATATAGTTCAAATCGTGTGTGTCATTTTTAAGATAAAAATAGCTTGGCCCATAATGACCCATGACAAAAATGACCCACAAATTAGAATTTTCTCGAATATGTGACCTAGCCCAACACTCTTCTCGTGCCTGAAAACCATAGGAGGCAAAATTTAGTCTAAATAGTCTGAGCCGTTTTTTAGATAAAATTAGCTTGACACACAGTGACCCAAAAATGACCCACTAATCGAATTTTCTCGGACATGTGACCTAGCCCAATGATTTTCTCGTGCCCAAAACTCGTAAAATACAAATTTTAATCAAAATCGTTAGAGCCGTTTTTTAGATAAAATTAACTTGACCCGCGTTGACCCAAAAATGACCCGCTAATCGAAAGTTCTGGAACATGTGAATAGTCTTCTCTGTAATAGTCTTCTCGTGTCCGAAAATGGATGGATACAAAATTTAGTCAAAATCGTTTGAACAGTTTTTTAGATACAATTAGCTTGACCCTGACCCATGGTGACCCAAAATGACACACTAATCGAATGTTCTCAAACATGTGACCTAGCCCAATGGTTTTCTAGTGCCCCAAAACGGTAGGATACAAAATTTCGTCAAAATCGTTAGAGCCGTTTTTAAGACAAAATTTGCATATATATGTAACCACACACACGCAAGATTTGCTCGTATTAGAATATACGATATTTCTTTGACGTAATATGAATTAGTTATGAAGTCAGTTAATGTCAGGGTTGAAGTCAGGAATGTGGTATAGATGCAATTTCTGATATAATCTGAGAGAAAATGCTGTTATTTACTGCAGCTTTTATTTCTTTAGCAAAGTAGTATATTTAAATGGTCTCTTCAGGTGTCTGTCTCAGCACACACACACAAATTCATTGTGCAAACTTCGTTCAAAAATATTTATATCGAGAACAAAAATGTACTTTCCGTATGGAAATAGAAATTTTGAAACTAAAACAGATGCTTGATTTTTTTCTTTTGAAAAAGTACCACTATTATAGCAGTATTTGAATGGGAAAATAACACTTGCTTGTGAAAATAATATTACACTTGCAACATTTAGGATAAGGAGAGGCAGGAGGGGAAAGAGGTATTCTATGCTTAAAAATTACTTTATGCATCCTTAAAATACTGAATTGATATCACACAATAGAAAGATTTCGACTGAAAACGGACTTCAAAAATAGTGATTGTAGCCTTAAATCGTTAAAATAATTGAGTAACTTTACTTTTCTCATCAAACTCTTCCCATGATTTGCAAATTTCTTATATAATTAGAGATCAAGGAAAATATTTAAGTTTCCATAATTGATAGAAATCCCCCCAGGGATTGTAATCCGGCAAGTTACAAGATTTTGCAGCCAGCATTTTTTAATTAAAAAAAAACCTACAATTGTTTCTGAATAACTTTATTTAATGCTAGATTTTTCTGTGATTAAATAAAACAATTTTTTATTGAAAATACATACCATAATTTTCAAATAGTTATTTAATTACGGAAAAGCTGTCATTAAATAAAGCTAAGAATACTATACGAAAATTGTGGTAGGTTTTTTGAATGAAAAAAAAACGCTGGCTGTGGGATCCCGCAGCTTGCAATAGAGAAATGTCATCAAGGTTGCATTCCTCGAAAAGAAATATTATGTATGCCAGTCAACAAAGAAATCCATACAAAACGTTCTTGCCTTCTAATATTTACATCTTTCTTTTATAAAGTTGTTTTTCGAAAAGCATGGTTTCAATTATAGCTGCATTCAGGACCAGCTTTAAAGGGGCGCAAGGTCGGGCGACCACCCCGTGTCCTAACAGTTAAGGGACGGAAAATACGCAAACTATTTTAATCTAAGATTAAGACCTAAAAGATGTCATTCTAACCCATGAAAAAATTCTCTCGGGGCGCGGGAGTAGTACCTGGACGTAGTGATAGAGCATTATAATAGCAGCCACGGCGTGCCTGTGATATTAAAACTTTCCCTAGGTGCACGTTTTCTCGCTCAATCATATGCAAACATGTCCGCTTTGGCTTTCGATTCTGCAAATTCTTTCGATGTATCTTCAATTTCTTTATGATAATAAAAATCTCTCTGTTTTGCTATCTGTCTATTAATTGATGATTATCCAAGCAATTTCTCAAAATTTAGTACACTAATTAGAATGTATGCGTAGAGCCAGGGGGAAATATTAGATCAGCTTAAGGGCGCGAAATTTTCCCTGACTGAGGGCGCACCGGCCCACAGGCCGATGGGCCGGCGGGCCAGTCCGAGCCTGGATCCGATGTAAACAAACAACAGCTGTTATCCTGACATCCTCAGTTACTTCACTCGCAACTAGTAAACACTACATTATATGTCATCTCCTCTTTATTGGTAGCTCCATTATTTTACATATTCAAAAAAGATATATTCCATACAATTGGAGATTTACAAATTTTGCTCGAATAAGCCGTTTAATTGAGGCGAAAATTTCGATTTCAATTTAGTTGTAGTAGTTAGCCCCGACGGTAACCAGGTCCTGTTGATCCGATGTAAACAAACAACAGCTGTTATCTTGACAACCTCAGTTACTTCACTCGCAACTAGTAAACACTACATTATATGTCATCTCCTCTTTATTGGTAGCTCCATTATTTTACATATTCAAAAAAGATATATTCCATACAATTGGAGATTTACAAATTTTGCTCGAATAAGCCGTTTAATTGAGGCGAAAATTTCGATTTCAATTTAGTTGTAGTAGTTAGCCCCGACGGTAACCAGGTCCTGTTGATCCGATGTAAACAAACAACAGCTGTTATCTTGACAACCTCAGTTACTTCACCCGCAACTAGTAAACACTACATTATATGTCATATCCTCTTTATTTATAGCTCCATTATTTTACATATTCAAAAAAGATATATTCCATACAATCGGAGATTTACAAATTTTGCTCGAATAAGCCGTTTAATTGAGGCGGAAGTTTCGATTTCAATTTAGTGGTAGCCCCGACGGTAACCAGGCCCTGTTGATCCGATGTAAACAAACAACAGATGTTATCTTGACATCCTCAGTACTTCACCCGCAACTAGTAAGCACTACATTATATGTTATCTCCTCTTTATTGGTAGCTCCATTATTTTACATATTCAAAAAAGATATGTTCCATACAATTGGAGATAGATTTGCAATAAAATGAATACAACATATTTGAAATATATAAATATGAAGGGAATCCTGTTTTTCACTGAATTTTAGCATACAGTAATCCCTCAACATTCGCGAAGGTTACGTTCTATGAAATGATCACGACGAATGTCAAATCCGCGAATGTTGAGTCTATCTCTCTGCACTAAAAAAGGAGTTACGTTCTATACAATTTTAATTAGAGTGGCACCGCATTTCAATGAACTAAAGGATACATGTATTAGCAATACTTTATGCAGAACATATATGTAGAAGTTAAATGTACGCACATATTCATAAACATGAATTTTTTTACTAAAGATAATTCAATCGGGAAATAATCACAGTTAGAAAAGCATGTGTTTTGTATAAAGTAATTGCGATTATCTCTATTCCCAAAGAGACGATAATGTGTAAATGGGTCAGTATGCGATACAATATTAAAATACGATATTTAAATATATCTAGAATCTTCCGAAATGCTGTTATTTTCTATCTAAGTGCAGTTTCAGCTCCATCTCTAGAACTTGGATGTGTTAATTTAATAGATTAAAGATGGTCTTACCTTACCACTTCTAATATCTCCATTGCAGTGAATATTCTTCTGTTATTATTTGCTTTCCTACAACAATCGCTCCTTTTTCAGCTGACAACTGAAAATCTATATATATATTTGTCTTACGTGGCGCGGAAATAGGGCTGAATTTCTACCTTATCGTTGGCAACAACTGTAGTTTCCAGAGCTCAGACCAATGAACAGACAAGATTGTGTTAGCTCCGCCTCCAATATGTCGTCAGTATCAGATCAGTGAAATTCAAGTTAGCAATTATTAAAGATAAAATAATATGAACGTAATCCAAAGCGTCTGAGATGATTCCTTATTTTAATTATGAGTAATATTGTTAATTTCAAATGAATTCTCAACTCTTATTTAGAATTTATTTACGAATTTCACTCACACAAAATATTGAAGATAATAAAATATAAACTTTCTAGAATGTGCTGCTGCCATCTGTTGCTGTTTTATTGAAGTAAAAATAATTTATTTTGCATAAATCTATACTCAATTAAAATAATAAAATGTCGAACGAAATTAAAACAATCATTGATGATAAACTATCTTCCTAACACGTAGTTTTTTTTTTTTTTTTTAATGAATGTTGTGCTGTACAATATTACAGGTGCAATAAGTTTTTAACTAACTATGTTTCCAAGATCCTTTTTTTCATAGTATTTAAATTGTTTATATGTCCATTAGTAGCATCAACTAAATGCATTTTTAGTTGTGTTTTCAACGGAGTTTTCAATTACTTTTTTACATTACAAAATTTTCAATTTCATATTTTCAAATGATTTATTGAAGTATTTATTCCGGCTAGAATTACTAGAAAAATTAAAAAGGGCGAGCGAGCTGTGACCACTCAGCGGTCTCAATGTGAATTGCTTTGCAATTCACGGGGGGGGGGGGGGGGGGTTGGCGAGCGTTAGCGAGTAGGTGGCTGAGCCCCCTAGTTGATTTGTAAATAGATACTACTAAAACAGTGCGGAAATAATATTTAACCACTATAAATTCTGAAAAAAAAAAACAGAAAAAAAATCGCGAATAATCAAGTTAGATTCTCGCGAATGTTACGCTTTTCCGCATTTTCATATTCGCGAATAATCAAAACTCGCGAATGTTAAAACCGCGAATGTTGAGGGATTACTGTATTTTTAAATTTTTTACTACTGGACGGTGATTATTTTTATATTCATTCGTACCGCAATTTACAATAAATAAATAAATAAATAAAATAAAAAAATGTATCGTACTTTTTTTTCTTCAAAATATCCTAGTATAAGTGTATATTATTTTTCAAAAAGTGGTACGACCAGAATAAAAAATAGACACTGGGATAACATTATGTCCCGACCTCATAATCTAAAGTTTAAGGACATTTCATTTTTTCTTATAAACTGATGAGTTTATTAAGAAATAAATCTCTATAGATATGAACAATAAATGCTCATTTAAATATAAGATACAAAATGTTTAAAAATATATAAAATTGAAAATAGAGAAAGAATTTTAATATTTTTAATTTTTAAAAATGTCGAACATAGTGTACGTGTTTATGATTTCGCCAGGAATGAGATTTTTCCCCCTTTTTTGCATACCAGTATAATCTCACAGAAAATTATTTATTTAATCGGAACATTCTGCGATTTAACAGAACAACGTTTCCTCTAAAATTATACTGGTGCGCAAAAAAGCGCAGAAATCGAATCCCTGGATTTCGCTTTGTCTAATCATCTGTTTGTCTGTCTGTCTGACTGTCCGACCTCTGACTTGCGTAAATATACTTGTACTGGCATGTAATTGATATGTGTTAATGAGGATTACTATGGCATGTTAGGTACTAGAAATGAAGTGAGTAGTATTAAACAGGTCGTTTACAGTGACATTGAAAAAAAGTCCGATACATTATGGTCTAAGCAAAAATTCGTTTGCAATATATTGTAATGATGTTACACAAATTCAAACATGTTTAACACGTTGACGGACAGTAGGAAATAGTGAAGTTCGAAAATTGACACTATATGTTTTTGTAATTTTTAGAATATTAGAAGTATAGTTTTACTCTTTCTGCTTAAATAAACTTAATTTTGATTAATTCAGCACCTTTAATTAGGTTGCACAAAAAATCCGCTTGCGACAGCCGCCATTTTTTGAAATTTGAACTAAAATTAAGAATCACAGTAAAAAAACTCCTGACATCATACATGACCCTCCCGCAAGAATTTTTTTAATATCTGTCACCGTTTGCAAGTTATGGAATTTAAAAATTCATCAGTCATTTTTGGGACACCCGGTAATAACGTGTTACTATGATTGAATGAAAAATAATTAAAAAAAAGATTTGCTTAAGTTTTTTTAAAATTTTTAAATGACAAAATATTTTCAGTTAATTGTTAAAATTTTAATCTTTCCATCTATCAATGAATATTCAGAGAGATTTCTTCGGATGTTACGTCCACATTTTAAGAAATTTTTCATTTTAAAATGATAAAAAATTCTAGAGGTATGATACTTTCAGTTTTATTCTTAAAATATATTCGTTTATGATTTTTGGAAGTTGCAAAATTTTGATTTTTAGGAAATATGTTTTTTAACGTTGAAAAAAAAAAAAATATTTCAGTAATACACAGCTGCCAAGTCTCCGGCTTTTTGGATACCAGCATTTTAGTACAGAAAAAATTGACTTGTTTGATCGGAGTACTCTGCGATTTAAAAGAACAACATTTTGTCTAAGTAAATACTGGTTTGCAAAAAGCCGGACTCTGTGACATTTACCTCAATGCCTGATTGCTACCTAGGCAAACTGCCAGTAGTAAATTTGAATAGAAATTTCCCTGTTATGACAAATATTCCTATTCTTTTTTACTGGTGAAACTTTTTTTTCAGCTGTTAATCAGGTCCAGATTTCCCTTGTACGACAGAATTAATTTATTGTTAACTTGTGCGCAATGTATCAATTCTACAAAAAATCTACATTTCTTTGTCTTAAAACTAATACATTTTTTATAACAGATTTACATTATTTAAAAAAAATCGTCAGAGTTGGCGTTGGCAAATATTTCATTAAGATTTATACAAGTTTGTTTAATACCTTCTAATATAATAATTTTTAACTTAATCTGCACGGTGATGTATATATGAATAAAATTTAATCTTTAATGAATAACTTCAGTACAATACTTCAACTATGTTTAATTAAAAAAGTTCACCTTGTGTAATCTTAAATGTCTGCTACTAATTAAGGTGAAGAATTACTCTTTAATATTTGTGTTATCTAACTCTATATATGAGTACAAAATTCATACTCCCAAAAGAAAAATACCATGCAGTGTATGTGTAAAATTGTTATTAATTTTTGACGGTTCAAAGGTACCTGGTACGTTAAATCTTCTAATTTATAATAAAATGGTAATTGAATACCTTAAATATATGGACAGTTTTATTTACTTTTTAGTCATACCTGGTAAAATGCGATTAAAAATACCGTAAACTCTGTCTAAAGCGGACTCAATGTAAGACGGAATCAATCTAATGCGGAAAGAATTTAAAGTGCAGCAGAAAGATTTTCCATACAGTAAATTCTGTGTACGACGGAAAATTTTCTCGGTCCCGATCAATTCAACTTTAAACAGAGATTACTATAGATATATGAAAATGTACATACACCAACGTTGCCAGATTGCATTTTCTTTATCCAAAATATATATATAACTTTTTCCGACTACTAATCTTTGCTATATTGATTACAAAATGCTTTTTATTGAATAAAACGAATTTTACTATTCTGAAATAGTGGAAGAAATTTTGAATAGAAAAAGTCCCCCAACTTGACAACGCTGACACAAACACTAAAAAGTATTCAACTTATTTAAATAGCACTTTTCAAACCGTACGAAGTTACTTTCTTCCCCTTCCGTTGAGTGGCGCTTGGAGTCTCTTCGAAGTCGAATAACATAAAGCACTTCTGATTCAAAGCTTTCTGCGACAAAACTCGTCGCGGAAGCCGGATAGAGAGGGACATTCTTGCCGCCTGCCGGATATTCGCTTTCGCGGAAGCACCATGTGCTGCTCGTGGTTCTTTACGGTGTTTTGGGTTCTCCTTTGCGTGAAAGGTAAGTTCCGTTTTGCAATGCGTTTTGATTAAATTTTCGGATTTTAATTAAAATCTCTTAGTCGTTTTAATGTGTTTTGATTTATTTTTAACACATAACAGTAAAACTCTTCAGTAGCATTAAACTTTATTTATTTTTTCGATTTAAATTTTTTCATATCATATTTCTGGTTGCAGGCATAATGAAATGAGTTTAAAAACAAGTTAATGCAAAATTTGTTTTCTAATTACATTTTTTAACCCTTAATTGCATAGTGATGTAAATTTCCATCACTGTTTATTTAACTTTTAATAAATAAATCAACTTCTTCGCCACCACTATATTTATATAGAAATATTAATCCAGTAAATTTCCCGTGAACTATGTTGCTGAACAAAGTTAAAAATCTATCTTAAAATTTCTGGTGTCTAATATTTAATATATATATAAAAAAACACAATTGTAAAAGAAAAACTCATGCAAAGAAGAGTTAAGGAATGAATTAAATAAATAAGTAAATAAAAATTAAAATACTTTTATTTTATTAAAGTATTAATGAATTCCGATTAATTTTCATCGCATGACAGTGAATTTCTTAATGAAACTCTGTATTTTTAGAAAAAACATTCATTATCATTTTTAAAAATATATTTTTTGCTAATTAGAAATTAATGAAAAAAAATAATAATTGCATGTAAACTATTAAATATTTTTAAACTCTCAAGTTTTTCAACCAATTTTAAAATGTTTTATTATATTCTATTTTTAATTTATATTTTAATTTTCTATGCCTTGTCAGGAGAAATACTAGAGACAAAATTGCATCAAATAAAACAATTTCAAATCTATTATGAGTCATATGTTATTTTATTTATGTTATATTAAAATTGTTTTATTTAATGACATCAACTGAAACAACTTTAACTGCAACCACGTACATAAGAAGTAATTTCATGAATAATCATGAATTTATATTTTACAAGAATGCACTATCGCAGTATTTGAAGCGTTATACAGGGTGTAACTGAAAACTTCAACAAACTTTGAGGGATGATAGTACTCATGAAGATGAACAAAAAATGCAATAGAACACGGGGTCGCAAATGACATTTAACCCTTTCAGGGACAGTGGTATGTCTAAAAAACCACTTAATTTTAATTCCAAAACGCCACAATGGCACCAGAATTTTGCTAAATACTTTTACATTTAATATTTATGTGAAATATAGCCTTTTTCTTATTTACAAACAATTTTTTTTGTAAATTCCGGTGCCAGTCCATTTTCAGACGCATTTTCTCTATTTTTATCCTTTAAGCCTTTTAGGGGCAAACTACTTTTAGAACTAAAATGTTGAAATAAATGACTGGCACCGGACTTTATAAAAAAATTTGTTTGTAAATATGAAAAAGGTTATATTTCACATACATATTAAATGGAAAAGATTTTAGCAAAATTCTGGTGCCATTATGGCGTTTTGGAATTAAAATTAAGCGCTTTCATAAACATACCACTGCCCCTGAAGGGGTTAAACGTCATTTGCGACCCCATGTTCCATTGCATTTTTTGTTCGTCTTCATGAGTACTATCATCCCTCAAAGTTTGTTGAAGCATTTCAGTTACACCCTGTATATATATATATATATATATATATATAATTTGGATTGTTATACCAACTGCAGGGTGTGTGCAACTTTACCACATTTTTTTAAATAGAATCTTTTATCTTATTTAATCGCGGAAAAAATTGCAATGTGTACAATCAAACAAGACGATTATGAATTCTGCGATTAAATATATATTAAATAGATATTTTGTAAACGGAAATGCCAAACTTCATCGAAATTGTAAGGTGTGCACGCAGCTTGCATTTGCAGTCAATATTTTTAATTTGAAACGTGATAACTTACCCTCCTAGTACTATTGGGGTCTTTTTTGACCCCATTACTTTTTATTTTTGGATGATTTAGGTGTTTGGATGATGAGTTTTTTATGATTGGAACCAGAAAAAATGTAATAATTTAATCTTAATAAATAAAATCATATAATAGTTTTTCGCCGAAAAGGATACACCGAATAGAATTAAATTTCTCCTTCAAATCTTGCATAACTAAGAATACTCATCAAAATTTAAAATCTGGTTCTAGAAGGGTTAAATTGTTAAATCATCATAGAAAATTTACTTAAATTTTTCAAAAAATATAAATTTGTAAATTAAATACTGTAAATTGTTTCAACAAAAAAGAGAGGTAGCACAGATCAAGACGATCATATTTAATACGTAATACACAGGGTTTGTACGGTCTTGCACACAATTGTTTAATTGAATTTTTCGTCTTATTTAAATGCAGAAAAGTATTACAAATCCCGCAATTAAACGACCCCACTAAAAAAATCTGAAGATATCTTAAAAAAATATCTGTAGAAAATCTGTAGCTATTTGGCCCACTTTTTTTCAAATCTTCAAAATATCTGCGAAATGTCTTAAAAAATTCTGCAGATTTTTTAAAGGTAAAGTTAAATCTGAAGAATTTCTGAAGAAAGTGGCACTTTCTTAAGATAATCTTCAGATTATTTTTAGTGGGGGAGGGATCTACAATTTCTGCTATTTAGATAATAAATAGAAAAATTCTGTTAAAAATTTGTGGTAGGAGCGTACGAACCCTCATATGTTGAACATACCTTTATATATAGTTATAATCTCTTTCAAAAATATGCGTGATCAAAGTTACCGAATAACTAAATTCATTGTTGAGATTTACTTAGATAAGTTAAATATCTATGCATATAATAATCCAATGTTATAGAATTTTTTTATTTTAAATGTATTTTGGATGAATAATAAAACAGAGTATGCATATTTTTTATTAAAACGATAGAAGACTATTAATAAACATATACTTAAAATTATTAAATATATATTTATTTTAATAAAACTATCATGATACTTACAGTGCTTTCACAATTTGTATTTTTTTTTTTTTTTTTTTTGCTTTATTTTACCGTAGAAAACTATTTCAAACTCTGCGATTAATCACAGTAAATTTTTAAACTTAAAAAAAAGGGTATTACACAAAGATTTTTAATGTAAAATAATGGTACCAATTTTTTTTAAATATGCAGTGTACGCACGTCACAATTTATTTTACTTTCTGTTTCTGTTATTTGCAAATGATATTTCCAGGTTTTTTTTTTTTTTTTTTTTTTTTGAAACTTTGTTTTTTATAAAAGTAATCTTGGTTGTACACAGTATAGTTTTTATCAATCAAAACTTTTTTTTACGCAAAAAACTCAAAAAAGTCCTGATCGCATTATGAGATCCCGCATATTCTGTTAAATTATACAGCAAAACCTACGAAAATAGAGCCTGTCATAAAGTTGTTTTCTGGCCAGATTGTAAATTTAATTAACACAATATGAGATTAGTAATAAGCATATATTTGAAATTATTAAACATATATTTATTGTTATGAAAATATTAGAGTACTTTCAGTACTATAAAAAAAAATAAAACATTTCTCCTTGTTTTACAGTAAAAAAATATTACAAGTTCTGCTATTAATCACAAAAAGCCTCTAAACAGAATAAACAAATATATTACTGAAAGATTTCTAATATAAAATAGTGGTATCAAACTTTTAAAAATATTATGTAATGTATATACATTAAATTATAATTTACATTGTGTTTCAGTTATTTCCAAACAATATTTTCCCTGTTTTTTTTTTTAATTTGTATAATTTGTATAAAAATAATATTGATTGTGCACCGTATAGTGTTTATCTTTCAAAATAATCTTTATATGTTACACAAAAAAAACTAAAAATAATCCTGACCGCATTACGCTATCATATTCGCTATCATCATGCATATTCTGTTAAATTTTACAGAAATACGTATCAAAATGGAGACTTTCTATAACATGATCCTGTCTTAAAAGGAAACATTTCATGATCCCGATGCAAGGAAGGAAAATCGCACAATAATACCTGCTAAGATCATCCTACAATCAAACCTCCTATACCTCCTAAAATCAAATTTTCGTTCCATTTTCACACGTTCTACTGTACTATATTTGGTAATCCGTAATAACAGACATTGTATCCCTAATCTTAGTCATTTTAGATAATAATCTCCTATAAGATCATAAAAAGTATTGGTGAAAAATTAGTTCAAATAAAAGATACTGGCATATAGTATGTATTTCTGGATACTTTTCATTTCAACTATTATTTTTCAGTAAAATGTTTATTTTTATAAAGTGCCATATTATTACATAATGGAAAATATGAAGGTTAAGAAAAGAAAAAAATAATCAAATACGAAATATTTCAGAAATTTATGATAACTTTGTAGAGCAGTTGGTACCCTTTGAATTACTTTCTTCATTTGAGTATATTATGATATCCCATTGACATAATGAATGTTTAACCCTTTCCGGCACAGACAAAGTCTGTTCGTAAAATGAGAAATTACTGACTGACACCAGAATTTACAAACGACTTTTTTAGAAAATAAGAACTCCTTATTTTAAGCTTTCATTGTAGAAACAAAATTTTATTAAATATTCTTGGTGTCGAATGCAAGTTTGGAATTAAAATTTCGAGTGCCCGAAGTGGGTTCTGGAAAGGTTCCGGAAAGGGTTAACTGAAAAAGTATATTTAATCAAGCAAAAATGCTGATAAATTTTATAGGAAAATATGTTAAAATAATTTGGATTGAAAGAGTGGTGCGAGTTGAATTTAAAAATAATCGCAGTTGAATAGGCCGGCGGCAGAAGTCTGTGACGATGGAATTTCAAAGCTGACTTACCGTTATGATAATTGTTTAAATTAATACATCAATTATGTTGAGAAGTATCTGAAGAACGTGTCTTTCATACGTAAGTAATAAAACATGTTTCTTTTCATTAGTTTTTTTTAAATTCATGAACGGAGGTTACTTTCCGAATTGCCCTCGTATTTATAAAACTTCAGTAAAATTTCCCATTGTGTTTAGATTTAGCTACCGAGCCGATTTAAAAAATAATGATGGAAAAATTATGGCGACTGTTTCTGCTCCAATACAAGCTAGTCTTTTTGTCGGTACCTCTGTACCCAAGAGTGTGCCAGAGCAAAGAACGTTGTAAAATAAGGATTTCTTTGAAACTGTTATTCTAAAAACTTAAAATTGACATGATAGTTGGCCTCAAGAGAAACACTGACAAAGGTTTTTATTTATATTTTTAATTGAAATTTACAAGGGTAACTTAACTTTTATAGACTTTCTTTAAAATTTGCGAAAATATAGAACTAAATTTTCTATCTTCAGCAGTAAAAAAATAAAATGTCAAGAAGTACTATTGATAAGATTAGCATGGTCACTTGTTTGACTATCACTATTTCCAAATGAAAATCTTTGCCTTAGGCTGTTTATCTTACAAATGTTGTAAACACTACTCTGTACTATATTCTCTTCCAAATGTCGTTGCAGTATAATCAGTCACGAGGATTAATGTTTGAAAAAAGTGTTAGCGAAATAAGTAACCACGAAGAACCTGATGTAAAATAATGTATATTATATGCATCTTTAGCGCACATTCGAAATATTTTCAAATTGTGTTATATCTTACTGCTATTGTGTATTGATACCGGTTGTCCCAAAAATGTCTGATGGATTTTAAAATTCGATAACTTGCAAACGGTGACAGATATTTAACCACTTGAGGGGCACCGGTATATAATATATACCACTTTTTAATATATAACTTTGCCACCAGTATTATTAAATAAAAATATTTAGTACTGTTGTTTGCAGATTGAGAAGGTAAAAATTCATTATTAAAATTTACTGGTGTCGAAACATCGCAAAATTAGGCATTTTTAGACCACGTGCTCGCCCTCCAAGGGGTTAAAAAATTCTTCCAGGAGGGTTATGTATGATGTCAGGAGTTTGCTTACTGTGATTCTTTTCGAATTTCAAACAATAATTGACACTGACAGCGATTGGCGCTCAGCGGAGGTCGAAACTGACGCCCCTCAGCATTGATGCACCGCCCCTGAATACTAGCCCTGCGCGCTGACAAAAAAGGCCAATTTCTTTATTCAGCGTTTGTATGGTCCCTCGTACTTCAACACCAATAACATCAAAACGTTTTCTTTAATTAGTTTGTTCTCTGAAAGAGTAGGCGAAGAAAACTTTTTAGAAATTATTGGTGTTGAAGTTCCAGGGACCGTTCAAACGCCAAAAAAAATCCGCCTGCTATAGCCGCCATTTTTATCAGCGCGCAGGCTTTTAGTATTCAAAAGGGGGGGGGGGGGTATGAGTGTTGAGTGACGTCAGTATCGGCCTCGACTGAGTGCCAATCGCTGTCAGCGCCATCTATTTTTTCAAATTCGAACTAAAATCAAGAATCACAGTAAAAAACTCCTGCCATTATACACAACTCTCCTGCAAGATTTTTTTTTTAAATATCTGTCACCGTTTGCAAGTTATTGAATTTTAAAATCCATCAGTCATTTTTGGGACACCCGGTATAATATCATTTCTACAATCATTTACTTTCTATAACTTGCATTATCTCTTTAAATACGATTAAAATGTAAATTCGATACATTAAATTTTCTATGTCCTCCTCAAAAATTTAATATAATAGAAAACGTTTCTTCTTATAATTAAAGATTTTTGCATTTCCACATAAAGTTGGAAAAGAAAAAAACTGTTTAACAATCACATAACCATTAAAGAGAATTTAAAATCAACTTTCAAATAAATTATTCTTAAATGTATTTATAACATTAAGAATAATTCAACGGATAATAAAGCTTTTACTTCAACATATTTTATTCGAATTCATAAAATATAGCGTACGACATTTTAAATAATTGAATAAGAAGAATACACATAAAAGGGATTAAGTGAAAAGTCTGAAAATGAAATTTCTATCTTTGTGTATGCTTTAGTAACCACGATAAGACATTAAGTACGTAACAGTAGAATGATAGATAAAGCACGAATGTATTTTGTAAGCACTTTTCTAAACAATTTCGTTGATATTTGTAATAAAAAGAAAACAAAAACTTTATTTTGTTGCATTAGAAAGTTACTGTTAGGCAATTTAATTGCTTTACCAATTTATATTACTGTAAAACCTCGTTACAACAATATTTTAGGGACCAAATAAATATATTGTTGTAGAGGGATATATTGCTATATTGAGGGCGTACATATTTTGGGCATTTAATAAGGTTTTTGTTTTTATTTTAAGGTATATACTACTTAAAAATTTATATTTAGAAGAAATTAATTTGCAGAGTATTAATAGTAGTGGTTAAATATAACAAAGAAATTAAAATAAATTGAGAAAATAAGCATACAAATATTCATATACCTGAAAACCGTTTTTATTGAAAATAAGCCAAATATCATAATAAAGGGAGAAAATAACGCTGAAATTAAAAAAAAATCGTTTTACAGAGGTTTATTGCTCTAGCAATAAACCTCTATTTATATTTAAACCTCTATTTATATTTAAACCTCCATTATTGCTCTAGCAATAAACCTCTATTGCAATATTGAGGAGAGGTTAACATTAGTTTATATGCAAATTCACTGAGACCACGAAATATTATTGTAATGGAGGGAGTTATTGTTATATTAGATATCGTTGTAGTGAGAGTTTACTGTATATATGTATAATTAAGTACAGCGTAGGCGTGTGCATAATCTCTGACATAGATGTATGATAGAATATTTTCAAAAGAAATCTACCACAAAGAAATACTTTAGTAAATTAATGAATGTATGAATATTAAAATAGCCGTCCGTCCTCGCCCGTAATCAAAGGGTTAAATTACACCATCCTGTACGTCAGGGGTATCAAAAAGGTGGCTTGCCGCATACTGATAAAATATTCTAGCAATCGTTCTCTTATTTAATAATCGAATTTCTGCGTTAAACAAGTCGGGTATTTCTTTTAAAAATTAGCGGTATACAATGGGACACCGTGTGACAACCCTGACGTACAGGATGGCATAATTTGTCTTTCTGGTCCAGTACTGGCGACATTTTTTATATTCATTCGTACAACTATTTACTAAAGTTTTTCTTTGTCGTAGACTTCTCTTGAAAATAGCCTAGTATAAATCTATGGCATAAATTATTTTTCAAAAAGTGGTACGAATTGAATAAAAGATACTCCACTGGGACGTAAACGTCCCAACCCGTAGTCAGACTATTAAATGTAGTATTTATTTAATTTTGAGATATAAACTGTGAAACTAATTGCTAATATATCCTGCAGAGACAAACATCAATTATAACCAATATTTGAATGTATCAACAACAAAATGCAAGCCTTTGTTGTCATTATTCTTTTCATTATAGTTAAATGGAAGATTCTTCACATCCGCATACTGCGATTTTGATGTGTCTCATTTTGCAAGAAGTTGAAAATTACTTAATGACTGTCATGGTTACTTGAAATTAACAAACAACTTGAGTCTCTTGAGCGTCATTATGAGATGAATTAAAGAAGTCCGATTTTTATCTCAATATGACTGCGACGCATGTGACATTTTGTGACGTTATATTGACTATCTTGTTATTAGAATAGTTACTTCATAAGAGCCTACTTTCGTTACGCCATGAAATCTGAAAATTAATGATGAACCAATAGAGACGTTATATGCAAATTTCTCGTTTGCAATTCAATCATTAATTTTTTTTTTTTCATAGGATATTTTAGGGTGATGTCTAGCGTGATACCTTTGTTGTTTTCCGTTTTTGGTTGCTGTTTATTTCTAATGCTACTTTCCGTATCAAAAAGAAAAAATTGGTTGTTTCGTTCGGAAATCAAAAGTGTTCTCAGTAATAAACTGAATGCAAAATAGACAATGTGCAAAGATATCATGTTAGAAATCGACCTCGGGTATACCAAGGAAAAAATAATTATTTAAAAATATTGAAAGGAAGATGAGAAAATTTTAAATAACTCTACCATTGGTGTAACATTAGAATTGCGAATGTCACCACGAATCAATTTCTACATCAGCGGCACACTTATAAAAATCGTTTTGGCTTTACTTTATCATTGTCACCTACAACATCTTCACATTGGAATAAAAAAGTTATATTTTGGTCATCGTTGTGTTGGGACGCTCGTGGACATTCGTTAAGTCATAATAACGTCACATCGTTTAACTCGAGGCAGTACAGAAATTGTGGTGGAAAACGGATTTCAAATTGAAGAACTGAACGGATTTCAGAAAGGTTGAAGTACTTTATACGAATTGAAAATTTTCCAACTCAATGCAAAAGTGTTCATGCCGAGTCGAATACAAGGCCTTTGTCTTAAAATGACAACGTTCTGCCGTTTAAGTTACCTGGAGCGACAACCTTCAATTGCCATTTTAGGCTCAAGAGACACAGCGTTGTCAATATAAACTAAAAGGCTTTGGGTTCGACTCTCGACATGGGAACTTTTCTACTCACAAGGAGACCGCCAAACATGATGCGCACAGATTTTGATGATTTTAAAGTATGGTGTAGGGATCATACCCAGGGCCTGATTACCAACGGGGCACATTTCCACCAATAAAATTTAATAGAAATTTTCGTCTTATTAAAACGGCCTATACATGCAAAATTACCGCCATGAATAAAGACAAAATTTCTATTCTTTTTTACTGGTGGAAGTGTGCCCCGTTGGTAATCAGGCCCTGATCATACCCCTAACTATTCAGGTCAAAGGTTTCCTTCAAATGGGCTTTAGTTTTCGAGAAATTTCGGTTTAAAGTTAAGCATGCATTTCAACTGCCATTACTTCGCGATCCAGGACAAGGTCTCAGTGGTTCCGTGGTAGCGTTCGCGATTTGAGAGCCGCAGATGGGTGTTCTGTCCTCTCCTGTGACTTTTACCTTTTTTAACAGATTTTATATATTTGTCGCGTTATAAGTTGTATGCAGAATTATGAATTCTGCATCTTTGAACTTTTTGATATTTTCCTAATAAATTCCATTTACATTTTCGAATATTTCGTAAAAATTTACGTTTTTTTTTCTTTTTTTTTTTTTTTCTTGTGCAGTTTTGAAACTAATATTTCTATTGACGAAATTCCAAACTAACTAATTCCAAAAACATATCTTGAAAGGAGTAATAAAATATTAAAGCAATAGCAATTATATCCAAGTTTTAGCCAGTTATATATATTTTTTTTTTATGTTATTTAAGTACATTTAACTGTAAAGTTCAAACTCACCGTCATTTTTGATTTGCACAAATAAAAAATAATGTATTCCAATTATTTTTTTTTTCAGTCTAACAAGTCGATGACATACAGAAAAATTCAACTAAAAATGAAAAATCGTTTGTAAATTACAATACATATAAAAAATATCTGAAAAAAAAATCGTCTGCAACGACTTTTACGGTAATATCAGAATAAATAAAATTTGCTTTTTATCAATTTCGTTTCGCTTCCTTTGCAGACAAATACCACGTTTGAAATAATTTCTTTTTCAAATTTAATGCATTTTTAAATATATTTATCACAATTTAAGTATTTAAAGAATATATAATATGCTAATTTATACATTCTTCCAATATTGTTAAAACAATTATTTAAAGGTGATTTTTAATGCGAAATTTGTTTAGAATATTTTTGCGATAGGTATAACACAATTAGTTCCATATTTAATAAACTAAAAATGTCGATGTCGGTGATGATAAATATTTTAGTATTTCAGCAGTTAACATATTTCAATATAATCTAGAACAAATCAAATATTAAAAGGATATATTATTTTGTTAATTTTTTCTTAATCATTTAATTTTTTTTTTTTTTAAATAGAAAATGTAAATTAAAAAAATGTATTATTTCATAAATACAATAAATAAATAAGTAAATATACTTAAATGTAAACAATAATAATTTTAAAAAGACGAGATATCAAGACATAAATTAGTTTGGATTTTCGTCAGCAGAAATATTCGAATAAAAATTACGCAAAAACTATAAATTTTCACGCAATATTCGAAAATGTAAATGGAATTTATTAGGAAAATATCAAAAAGTTCAAAGATGCAGAATTCATAATTCTGCATACAACTTATAACGCGACAAATATATAAAATTTGTTTAAAAAAAAGGTAAAAGTGACAGGAGAGGACAGAACACCCATCTGTGGCTCTCAAATCGCGAACGCTACCACGGTACCACGGAGACCATGTCCAGGATAGCGAAATAATGGCATTTGAAATGCATGCTGAACTTTAACCCGAAATTTCTCGAAAACTAAAGCCCATTTGAAGGAAACTTTTGACCTGAATAGTTAGGGGTATGATCCCTACAACATACTTTAAAATCATCAAAATCTGTGCGCATCAAGTTTGGCGGTCTCCTTGTCAGTAGAAAATTTTTTAATCCGTATGATTACATTACCAATCAGTATGATTGAGTTCAAAATAATAAACTGAAGAACTTTATCTACAGTACAGTCGCATTTAACCCTTTAATTACAGGTGTAATCATTTGATATTTGTCATCCAAGCGACATTTTAAAAAATATATATATATCTGCCATACACTGATACTAGGATACATTCAAGAGAAATCTACCACTTCTTTTTTTAAATTGTGGTACGAGCGAATATTAAAATAGTCGCCAGTCCTAACCTGTAATCAAAAGGTTAATGATATAATTCCATTAAACACACAGCAAGATAAGTCTGTTGAAAATTGCTTCCAAAAATATTTAATTTATTTCACGTCATAAACGATAGTTATGTACGTTTTGATTGGATTGAGACACTTTGCAATTTTTGAGTGACAAAATCGATTGCAACCCTCGTTTCCTATATAAACTAGTCGTTGGGTGCCACCGTAATACTTACCCATCGTGGATATGCATAATATAAAATTTTAAAATAAAACATGTGTAAACTACTTATAAAATGCGTTGCAATTAGAATAAAATCGTGGCTCGATGACGTCATAAACTTTAAATGCTCTATTACTTAATTGCGTGAAAGAAAAATCATCATAACTTCAAAATTAATAATCATATTAACTAACGGTTTATTGCGTCTGATTAAGCGTCTCATTTCCAATTAAAATATATTTTTAAATTGAAATTTCGATCAAATACAGGGTCATGAAAAATCGAAGAGTGTGTAAAATAGGATTACAAATATCTCAACAACTCATTATCCGATCGACTTCATACTTTATGCAAAATTAATGTTTTTTTATTCTCTTTTATATTCTCTCCTTAAAATAAACAATTTCGAAAATTTGTATATACCTTTTATTAGGACGAATATTTCGAGTATTCGAAAAAAATAGTTCCGAATAATCGAGGTTACTGAAATTCAATAAGCTTCTTGCCATTCTTACATACTAAGTACATACCAAATTTCAAATCTCTATCTCAATTTGTTCGTGCGATTTATCGTTTACAGACACACTGACATACAGACGGACGGCAAATTTTTTTTTTCTAAAAATATGTTTTTTGGAATCGTTAGTGTCTGAAACGTGTAAATCCGTAAAAAAAAATCGATTTTTAAAACGATTACAAGTCTTACCCTATACTACGTATGATGGGTAATTAAAATTGGTTGATTTTGTGTTCCCAACCTACGTGTGTTTCTAACCACCCTATATAGTCGCAAAGAAAATTTCTAATATGTACATTGATAAATGTTATTATATCAACATAATTGATATCGGATGTATCTGTGCAAAATCTACTAATGCTTTAAAAATATAAATACACTACATTTATCCTTACTACGTTTAGTTTTCTACGTATTTTTATAAAATTGTATTTATCAGGAATTTTTTTTTTATATTCCAAGAGAAGTTTGATAGTTTAATCTTTTATTCATTAAAGAGAATTTACAGGCAAACTATAAGATACTTTTCCTTAATTTATTTACGATATCATTAATATTAATATCCTAAATAAAAAGACATTAACTTAAAAATATTTTATTCACAAGCTTAAAGTACGCATATGACATTTCAAATAATGGAATATTCATTCAAATAATGGGGATTAATTCAATAAACCAAAACTAAAAAATCTGTATTGAATTATTTTCTGCTTACCCGTGGAAAAGTTAAGGAAATGAAATTACAAAGGCATAACAAATGAACGATGATTTCCGAATTTATATTTAATAGTTAATTCTGCTGAATTTATTTGTCAAATGCATTACTGGAAAGCAAATACTTTAATTCAAAAGATTGTAAGTGAATAAAATTGGCGATTTTATTTCTTTGATAAATTTAAAAACAGTGAAAGTTAAATTTGTAGTATGAATAACATTATTAATTTGAAGTATAGAATGTTATTGTTAGTACCTTGACAGTTTTAAAGGAAATCATGTTATTTAAATGAGAAAAAAAACTAGGTAAAACCTTTGAATAATGGAGCACGGAATTTGTTCAGAATTCGATGGTGTCTGCAATTCAGAGGTAAAAATGTACAAATCTATAAACGGTGGTAATCGAAGAAGTGTCCGCTATTCAGAAGTGTTCGTTATGGAAACTTTACTGCAGTGTAAATTCCAAATTCCGTTTCTTACTACAAAGAATTCCAAACAGCTGCTGAACTATGCAGAGGAAGCTATGAAATCAGAGTCTTACAATTCTGATTCAAATGATGATAATACTGTTTTTGAGGTATTCGAACCTACGTGATTTTAACTATGTTTCTTTTGGTCATCTATTGTTTAAGTAAATATATTTCTGCTAGCCACTTTGGACATTTTATCAACTGTTAGTTTAAAGATTGAATATATTTTAACTCTGAAAACTTGAATTTAATTCTTTTAGACATTGTGTAATATTTTCATTGAATGATATTAATTATACATTTATCATCACATCACTCTTTTCATTTAACTGTGTTATTTTCATTCCTCTTGTTTTTATGATAAATTTTTAAATCAATTTTAAATTTAAATTTGATGTTTTTATTCTAACCTATTTTATGGCGCAGCATGTCCCTAAAGGGACTTTGTGCCATAAAACCCATTCAACCAACCAACTAAACGTGCTCTGAAATTGTAGTGTGGCCTTGAAAAACAATGATAGTGTTTACAATAAGCATTTAATGGTTTTTCATCGCTATTATTTCCGTACACGAGGACGTATATATTATTTTTTTTCTATAAACAATAACACATCCACCTTCAAATAGCGGACACTACAAATTAGTTGGCACTTTTTCTATTATTTCTATATTTTCACATATAAATAGAGGTCCTCCAAACAGGGAAGGAATTTTGCGGTCCCGAGGTTCCATTATTTATAGGTTTTACTGCATTATATATTCATATACCGGGTGAACCAAAAGTTCGTTACAATTTTAAAATTCATAAAAAAGGAAGAAATTATGATAAAGAAGTGCGGTTTGAAAGAAAGGGCTCACAAGATAGTCGGATTTTTGTAGCAGCAAAAAAAAATTAGTTAAAAATGTCACTGGTAGAGGGCGCTGATGACCCGAAACACAATGAACAGGACAACAGTACGCTCCATTCATTTATTCTTGCAATAGCAATTGTTCAACATGACCTCCAGACCATTTTCTTCGTTTTCAGGCCTTTTGCCTTGCAAAAGTTTCTCAACACAACAGTTGCTGACTTCACCAACAAATGTCTGAACCAACTTCACAAACAACGCTCGATCGGGTAGTGATAATATTCTGAAAGTGAATGAGAAATCCCCGTGTATCCTGGTCTTTTATTGCAGGATTAACATGCATAATTCTGTTGAATCTCTCGCATGTTAGCGACATCTGCAGGTGATTTTATTAACTAAAAATATTTTTGCTGCTAAAACAATTCCGACTACCTTGTGAGCCCTTTCTTGCAAACCGCACTTCTTTATCATAATTTCTTCCTTTTTTATGAATTTTTAAAGTTTAAACGAACTTTTGGTTCATTCGGTATTTTCTAATATGAAAATTTTAAATAATGTAAAGTAATATAAATGATATTTTAAAAATGATTCTTTTAATGCTATAAATATCAAAATGCAATCAGAGGTGCCAAGCTTCCAGTAATCTTCCGTAATATATGGATTGATTTGACCCAGTTTAGCAACGTTTCGAACAAGAAAATTTATTTGATAAATCCTTATATATTTAATTGTCAGGTTTCTATGTGGAATTTATATAATTTAATTTCTTAAAAAAAAATTCTGGTGCAAAACGTATTTAACCTGTGTCAAATTAACTCCCATATTACGGAAGTTTAGTGGGAGCTTGGCACCTCTGTGCAATGCATAAAACTTTCTACGTCTTCTTAACAAATTGCATTTATCCAAAATTTGTCTTGTAAATTTTCATAAAAAACATATTGAAAAATTTACCTCTTTAATCTCATATCGATTAAAGTGCAACCAAAAAATTCTATTTAAGAGCAATTCATTTTATGTAATTCCAGAAAAAAAATTTTGTTACGCAGTTACTCATATGCATTAATTGAAAGCTGATCTCTGACATATTTCTAAATACATTTAAGATATCATTAATTTTAATCTCTTAAACATTAACTTGAAAATGTTTTATTCAAATTCTTAATGTGTAACATATTACATTTTAAATAATTTAATATTAATTCAGATAATAGGGATTAATTTAATAAGCCAAATTTAAAGGTTCTCTTTTGGGGCATTTACTTCTGATTGCGGAAATGATAAGGTAATGAAATAATAAATATTTAACTGATGGATGATGATTTAGAAATGTATATTTTGCAGTGCGAATCGTCATATTCAAACTAGGCATGTTCTTTACTACTGGTAATTTTTACTAATTTTTCCTCATACATTTTCTAGAATGTGTACCCGATTAATTAACCCATTAAAGCCGGAATTATTTTCGTCTTTAAAATGCAAAACTTACATTTCACACCAGTTTTTTTAAATTAGCAATTTTATCCCGAACTTTGAGTCATTAAAAATGATAATGTTTCCTTAAAAAATTTTCGTGTATATACAATAAAATGGTTGAAACTTATCTGGTACCATATGGTACCGCTAGGCTTTAATGGGTTCAGATGATAGCATTGGGAAAAACTTGTAAGAAAGATCATGCCCAGATTGGGTACAGATTCCGCCACTGATGTTTCTAACAAAACTGCTGAATTTACCGTAATTTCCGGCGTATAATCCGCAGCTCAAAGAGTCGTTTTTCGATCCAGAAATATTATTTTATAAAATGTAACTTAAAAGATCGCTGTAAATATTTAACTACAATTATTGAATAAAATTTCTGGGTCGAAAAACGACTCTTTGAGCTGCGGATTATACGCCGGAAATTACGGTATTTGTCAAATGCATTGTTGGACAATAAATGCATGAGGTTATACAAGAATAAAGGTGGAAAATGTACAAGCGGTGATTTTACTGTCGTCACAATATGAAAGCAGAGGCCCCTGCTTAAATAATATATGTATAAGATTTTAATAATGAGTTACGAATTTATTTCTAAAAAAATTATAATTAAATTGATAAATGTATAATAATGAAGAATGTATAATAAATATACAAGAATGCAGATGAATAATGATTAACGAATTTGTGTTAAATAATGAAAACTGCTGATTTTATTTATCAAATGTATTTCTGAAAAGTAACTTACCCGTGGCCCTAATTCTTTGCGCACTGGTTGAAAAGTGAAGTTTTTCAAACAAAGAAAACGCAAACTTACTTTTGTCCACCACCACCTGAATACTGGGCCTGATCGCTGACAGTAAAATGGCGGCAGTCTTAGGCGGATTTTCCTAAGCGTTTGTACAGTACTCTGAATTTGCACACCAGTAATTTCTAGAAGATTTATTTGATCTCATAAAAATAAGGCGCAGAAATATTTTAGAAATTATTGGCGTTCAAATTCGAGGGACCTACGACAGCTGCCACTTTTGTGTTAGCGCTCAGGCTTAGTATTTAGGAGGCGGTGTTTTGTCTAAATAAACAATCAAATTCGTGAAATGTCAGTTCTTTTAGTCGACTTAAACTGGTGCTCAAAGAATTAGGGGTACAGTAATTTAATTCAAATGATTGTAACTTAATAAAAGTGGAAATTTTATTGCATACAAATTTTAATATATAAAATGCACAACTTTCAACTTTTACGCATTTTGTTACCACTACAACGCAATTGATTTTTTTACTGTAATTAATCAGAGAATTTGGAGATTTCGGAGATTAATTTCGACTATATTTATTATTAAAATTTAGTGGTCCAAATTAAGCGTAAATGTTGGCATTTATGAAAATCAAAATCTTAATCAGAACTGGTCAAAAATAATTGTATTGGGTTGTCCGATAAATTCGTGTCGGTTGGGAAAATCAATTCGTCCCGGAAAATTCTGTTCGTTAATTATTAGACATTAGACATCGAAATCAATGTGTAATAATTAAATGATAGAATTTTCCGATGCGAATTGATTTTCCCAAAGGGCACGAACTTTTCGAACAACCCAATATAATAGCTGAATGTTAATTTACGAATTTATGTTTTATAATGAAATTTCCTGAATTTATTTGTCTACATTACTCGAAAATAAATAATTCATGTGCTTGTAACTGAATAAAATTGATAAAAGTAGCGATTGTATTGCTGACATAAATTGAAATCACAGTTCCCTGGTGAAATAATAAATATATAATATTTATTTGATGATTTAGAAATTTATGTGTGATAATCAAGTCTGTTGAAGTTATTTGTTAAATGAATTGCTGGAAATACTACTTAATTCATAAGATTGTAACTAAAAAGGTGAAAAAAGTGGTGGTGTTGTTTAAAACGAAATTCCAGCTGCGAAAATAATAAAAATATAGCAGCCGAATCATGACTTACGAAATTATTTATGATAATGAAATTCGCTGAAGTTATTCCTCAAATGCATACTGGAAAGTAAATATGTTAATTCATAAGATCGTCTTTAAACAAGATGGGTTAAAGTGGTTGTGTTATTTCGATTATAAAATGAACGTTATAGTCCTCTAGAAAATACATAAATGTATATCAGCTGAATCGTGATTTACCAATTTGAATTTGATAATAAAATCAATTGAATTTATTTATTGTAAATATTTTAACCCCTTGAGGGGCACCGGTATATAATATATACCACTTTTTAATATATAACTTTGCCACCAGTATTATTAAATAAAAATATTTAGTATTGTTGTTTGCAGATTGAGAAGGTAAAAATTCATTACTAAAATTTACTGGTGTCGAAACATCGCGAAATTAGGCATTTATAGACCACGTGCTCGCCCTCCAAGGGGTTAATTCATAAGACTTCAAGCGAAAAAAAAACAGTTATTTTATTGTGGTTTTAAAATCTTTTTTTGTACATAAATTAATTTATAACAATCGACTGTTCGTTTACGAATTTATATTCAGTAATAAAATGTACTAAATTTATTGAACATATGCATTGCTGGAAAGTTAAGTGGCCGTGTTATTCCTGAAATAAAACGAAAGATAAATTAATTGATTAAAATGAAAATCTATCCTCTGAGGCAATTATATTTGTAATACAAGTGACAGTTTCAATCAGGGTTGTCCATCTGGCCGACATTTGTACTCAGAAATCTCGTATTCATGCCAGAAATTCAAAATAGTATATTTTTTTTTTTACTTAGTTTCATGACAGATATTTCGTGGTTCCATAAAGTACACATTCTTCTATCGAAAATTACGGTATGAATTCGTAATTTTTGAATAAAAAAATAGGCCAAACTGATAACGCTCGTTCCCATACGGTTTGAAGTGTACTGTTTTATTATTGTTCAAATATTGTTCCAAAGTACGATGCTAAGTAAATTAAATAAAATCGACTAAAAGTATTTTAAGCATTAATGAAGCCATGATTACCCATAGTCGATAAGGTGCTGAGATTGTTATTTGCGGTTTGGTTAGAAAGCTATATGAATTAAAATAGCAATTAAATTGGTTTTGATCGTCATCCTTGCAATATGATCCTATATATTATAAAGTCGCGCACATTTTTTCTTAAATTATATTGATAGATCTTATTGCAAAAGCTGCATAATATCTTTTTTAACTATAAAATCGTAAGTGTAATGCATGAAGCCTTCTACGACTTCTAAAGAAATTGTATTTTCCATAAATTTATTTTACGGACATAATTTAACATTCATTTAATAGATTTTAAAGTTAATCCCTTACATAGTTTGTCCTTAATGCAATTATGTAACATTACTATTGGTGTTATATACATTTAGGATTTAATTTAAAAATACTTTATTCAAAGCATTAAACATTAAAATGTAACATTTTAAATAATTAAATATTCATTTAGATCATGGTATTAACTCAATAAGCCAAATCTAAAATGTCTGTCTTTGAATATTTAATGCTGACCATGGAAATATAAAGAGTATAAAACAATAAATATAAAACAGCTGAATGATGATTCCGGAGTTTGTTTCATGTGAAATCTGCTGAATTTATTAAATATTAGCATTGAGAATAAGTAAGTACTTTTATTCACATTATCATAGTTGCCAATTTTCATTTTTTTTAAAACAGAAAATATATTTGAACCGGAAAACGTATACACTAAATTTTAATAATATTTTGTTTTGTTACTGCGTGCTATTTCTTTGATTCTATTTATTAATTAAATCTTCTTGTTCGAAGTACTTTTCTTAGATTAAAAAAAGAGAAGACTGTCAGGTATGCATCTTTGTAATGGAAGAAAATAGAAAAAGTAAGAATTTTATTACCAAACATAAAATTTGAAGTCACCTCAATTGGGGAAAAATAAATTTGTAATTTATATTGCCCAATTAAAATTGCTTAAGGGGGCATAGCCTACTCTAAACCGCTAAAAAGTCAATTTTTGAAGAACATGACTATTAGATGTGCCAAGAGTTACATATTTTGAATGCACATTTTTCTGTACAAAAATATTAGCATTATTCAATCCTAGAAATCTGCGATTTAAAAAGTCGAATATTTCTGCACAGGAAAAGTGGTATTTAAAATCCGTAACTCTCGACAACTCTGTGTTTGGGAAAGTGCAATAATTTCTGTGCATTTTAAAGCAAGTCGCATAAAAGAATTCTTATAATTACGCTTTTATGACTAGAAACATATGAGATGACCCCTATGTAAACCATGCTTAAAATAATACTTAAAAGTCGTTTATGTCAAATTGTTGGAAATATGCTCTTAAACTTCACATAATATTTCTCTTGAACCATTTGAGATTTTAATTGGCAATTTTTATGGATTTATAGAAGATATAACACTAAACCTAAACAAGTATACATTTTAGCAAAATTATTATTTTTTTAGAATAAATTTGAATGTATTGCATTTGGATTTTTTTCGTTGTTTATCTACGCATTTATTTTTTTCCTATGTGATTCCTATGTGAAACATTTAACATACTTAGGTTCATCATAAAATATAAATATAAACTAAAACTTCTAAAGATACTACAGGGTTTGTACGCTTTAACCACAATTTTTAATAGGATTCTTCGCCTTATTTAAATGCAGAAAAGTATTACAAATCCTGCAATTAAAACAGGCGACTACAATTTCTGCTATTTAAATATCAAATAGAAAAATTCTACTCAAAAATTGTTTTAAAAGCGTACGAACCCTATTTAAGAAACATCACTTTAAGAAATATTTTATTAAAACTTGAAATACCCAATGTGCTAGTAAACATTTATTTATTAGTTTAGAGTCAATAATAATTATATAGTTCATGAAACATATATTAAAAAATATATGAAGAAATTCCAAGGATATTTCACATGAAATATAGTTGACTGGCGATTTTCTATGAAAACAATATAAGCCACAGCCTCTTCTTCGGACATTATAATGATAGATAGGTGTTCTAGACTTAGGCATCAATAAAAATGCTTTATAATACGACTTGAACATAAAATTTGCTACAAGTCTAATAAAATAAAATGGTCAAATATATTATATAAATACACATACTATACTTGTTTCTCAAAAAATTAAATTTTTTGAAGAGTTAGGAGTATTATGTCTTCATTCGAAATGTTGTATTGTCAGGTTTTTGAAGCAAGTACCTTTTCTAAAAGCACTATAGTCAATAAATTAAACTAATCAAATTAGAAGTATTGGAAACTTTGATCTATGTTCGCTCATAAACTTAAATGCAATGAAATTATGTTATGTGACTTGGTAAGCTATTTTATACAATCGGTATCGCAATTCATATGAATTGCGATAAACATTTAACTTGTTGTAGTCGACTTACTTGATGTAGTCGACTTTCTTGCGACACCGAGCACAGTAGTCTAATCCCAGGAGCCCAATCTCTGTTACACTGTAAAAAAAAAAAAAAAAAAAAAAAAAAAAAAGTTGTAAATTCCCATTATTTTTTCCGTGAAATACATTTCTTTTAATTTTTTATTTCGCTGATATAATCACCAATGATATTTATTTTTATTTTCAATCTGTTTAAAGAACTTATCTCAATAAGCCAAATCTCATAATTCTCTCTTTGATTATAATCGGCTTACTTCTTAAAAGAATGTATTAAACAATAAGTATACAGCATCAGACTGATAAATTATGATTTTTCTTACATGAAATCTGCCGAATGAGTTTGTGAAATGCATTCAGGTTCGTTCGCTGTTACCACAATTTTTTTAATAGAATTTGTATAGTTAATATTTTAACAGCACAAATTGTAGACTCCTTGTTTAATTACAGGATTTTAAATACTTTTCGGACTTTAAATAAGACGAACAATTTTATTAAAAAAATGTGGTAAAAGCGTACGAATCCTGGCATTTCAATAATGTAAATATGTTAATTCCAGGGCTCTCAAATGGTACGCGTTTTGAGAACCAGTATATTCTAAGTAAAATTTTCGCGGTAGGTTTCTACATCATTTGCAATAGAAATAACATTCAGGGTAGGTTTCTGCGAAATTTGCAAGAAAAATGTAAAAAGAAATTTTTCCTCATAAAATACTGGTATTAAAAAGTGACCATTTGGGAGCTCTGTAATTCATAACACTGTAACAGAATAAAATGAGTAACAGTAAATATTTTACTGCAATCTTTAAAAGAGTTTTCTGTTGAAATATGTACTTTTAATACGTATATCAGTTCTAATAATGTGTCTAATGATGTTCTAATAACTCAAACTGTTAGAGTCTTGTCTGTTTTCATTCAAATATTGTTCTAAAAGTTCAATAAAAAATAAATTACAGTGATCAAATTATGATAAGCCTTGTTTAAACATAATTCTATGCTTTCAGAAAGCTAACATTTGTAAATAACCCATTTATTTATACATACTGTATATTTCGGCGTATAAAACTCACTTTTAAAACAAGAAAATTGATGAAAATTTACAGATGTTCGTCAGGCGCAGAATTTAACAAGAACGAAAAATCATGTATTAGGCATAGATTATGAAACACTTTCCAACACTTACAGGATATTATTAAGAAATTTCATTTTTTCATAGAATGAAATGAGACATCTAAATAAGCGACTTAAAAGAACACATAACTCAGTAAAAATCCAATTTCAGCAATTACAATCCATATGCGGTAACTTGTGCGAAGTCTTTCGTGTAGCCCTGTATGCGGTCTATAAAATGTATACAAACCATATCTCATACACTTAAAATTAGATCTATTTAAAAATGCATACCAAAGAGAAAAACGCATTTACAAAAGTTATCGATTTTAGTCTGTCCTTTAACAGAATTCTTTTGTGTGTCTCTGTAAATGCTAGACACTTTATAATCTATAGAAAACATGCAGTGTATTTCAATGATTTCGTGATTTTTGAAGTATCATGACGTCATTAAAATACACCGCAAACGATTTCTCCCCATCGATCATAATGTAATGGAATCCCTTTGTGCATCCCTATAAACGAATAATAAATGCTATTTGTTCTATAGTCTCGAGGAAATATGTTGTAGTCCATCAAATGATGTATAACAATATCATTATGTTTGAAATGTCGAAACATAAATAAAATGCGCCGCAAATGTTTTTTCCCATAAACCGTAATGTAACGGAATTCTTTTGCGTGTCCCTGTATGCAATCTATAAAATATATACACACCACCTCATACACTTAACATTTGTTCAGTTTAAAATGCATACTACAGAGAAGAACGCACTTCCAGAAATTATCGATCTTATTCTGTCCTTTAACATAAATTTTTTGCGTGTCTCTGTAAATCAACGATAAATGCTATACATTTTATAACCTATAGAAAACATGCAGTGCATCGTGATTTTTGAAGTATCATGAAGCCATTTAAATGCACCGCAAACTATTTTCCCCATACATCACAATGTGATGGAATCCTTTTTGTGCATCTCTGTAAACGAACTATAAATGCTATTTATTCTATAGTCCCGAGGAAACATGTTGTAGTCAATCTCAATAATGAATATGAATCCTATATGTTTGAATCCTATTGTTTGTCCCTTATGTTTGAAATATCGAAACATCAATTAAATGCTCCGCAAACGATTTTTCCCATAACCGTAATGTAACGGAATTCTTTTGTGTGTCCCTGTAAATGAACTTTAAATTCTACACACTTCATTTTCAACACGGAACATTCTATACTAATCCTGAATAACATATAAAATAGTCATGAAAATCCGAGGATATTTACGGGAGTTAGAGCCAGTGGCGTAACCAGAGAGGTGTGCTCTGGACGCCAGTAATATTGTAAAGTTTTCTTCTTCATTATCGCAGAAAGTTTGGCGATTAGATAAGGCAAATATAACTTTAGAATATTAGTGGTATCCAGAGCATCTGGACCCCACCCTGGCTACGCCACTGGTTACAGCGCGGACAGATAGTCTGTAGACAGACAGACAAACCGAATTTTTAAACACTTTTTCAACAATTTTGGAAAGTATTAAAAATGAAAGATTAAATATTTAGAAAATATTCTCATAGTATATGAAATTTATTCATTAATGAATAATGCTTTGCATGGATTCATGTAGGTATTCTTGTTACTATCCTATGTTTTCGTTTCACATTCTTCTCAACTTTTTGTTTAACCCATTCTCTGGCAACCACGAGTATACTCGTGGTTGTCAACATTCAAAATAAAAGTGTATGATAAAAAAAAACTGCCTATTTTCATATTTCAAAAAATACTTCACTTAATGGCAAAAACGTTACTGTTGAACTTACCAAATATTATTTTTCAGAATTTCTGGTGGGAAACAAATTTGAGTAAAAATATCGAAGACTCCGCTTACATAGTTTTGGCAGTTAATGGGTTAAATTCGTATTCGGTATTATGCTTTTAATTTTCTTTGTTGTATTCTTATGCTACACATCTATTTAAGGTTTCTGTTCAAAAAAGTTGTGAGCGTAATACGACGAATATAGCTAAAAATAGAAAAATACAGTCTGAAATAATTGGTGCGAGTTATGATCCAGAGCGCTTTATACACCGGTATATACATGCATAATACACTCACACATACACATTTTACATATTCAGGTTATTTAGATAATCAAATCACTCCGATTTACTCGACACATTCATGAAGGTACATACATACATATAATATATGAATTTTGTGTATATACTTAATATATGTATATAATATATGTGTGTATTGGATCAAGTGATCGGGTAATATGATAAATTTTGCTTATTTCGAAGAATATTGCCATTGAAAACATATTGCACAATATAAGTTAATTCTGTTTGTTCATTCCTGTTGTTCTGATTTGTGCATCCTATTCTTTCGGCACATTTGTAATGAAATTAATTCAATATTGTATTGAGATATTTATTCTCGGTTATATTTTTATGGTGATTTATATTATTATTTACACGTCGCATATTTTTACAAAAAGATTTATATATATATATATATATATATATATATATATATATATTTAAATGCCAAATACAAGGATACGCTTCAGTTTTCATGCATAAATAAAATATATATTTCTCACACATTACACCATTTTGTAAAAAAAAATCTATTTAAAAAAATGATCTGTAACATATTATTAATCATGGCTGCCATTTGACTCATAAATCTTAGCAAGTCTGGCATTTCTCCAGAAAATTCTTTTTATTTTAGAATTATAATAGGAAAGATATAAAATAAAGCGTTAAGCTATTATTCTAATGAAACATATTTTTTTCTGAAGGCAAAGATATACGATATCGTATTTACTTAATAGGCCTAAATTATAATTAGAAAGGAAATTTGGGATGCAAAAATGCTTAAAATTTTTCCAAAATCATTTTTTTTTTTCAATTTTCAAAGAAAGCTTTTTTTAATAGCCTGACTAATCATTATTCTCAAGTGCCATCATTAGCGTTTTAGATTTTTCAATAAATGTTAAAATATTTAATTTAAAATCATAATACTATGCATTTAAGTTTGCACAACATTAAACAAAATGTTTAACATATTAAAAAAAATTAAATTATTAAAATATGTTAATAACTTTTTCACTTACATTTCAGTAATTACAAATAATTTATTTAGCACTTTTATTTAGCATTTATTTTAAAATTTTTGGAAAGTTAGTAGGCAGATACAAAAATTTCATTCTACCACTACAAAGATAGAAAGAAATTCAATGTTTTAGTCATATCATTAGATTCTTTGATTATAGAATCATTTTTTACGTTTTTTCGTGCATCTTTAACTTTTACAGGGTGGCTAGTGGTCAGGGAAAAATACAATAAAAAAAAATGATTATTACCAATATATTCTTATAGAAAAATTCAAGTTGATTATTTGATCGAATAATCAACATAAATTTTTCAATAAGAATATACTGGTGTTTATCACTTTTTTTACTGTATTTTTCCCTGACCACTAGCCACCCTGTTTTATTTAATTTCTTTTGAAATGATAAAAGTTAGTAGGTGCATGCAGAACTGCATTTTAGTTTTCAATATTGTGCCTTTGTTAATCGAAATGCCTTTTGCATCTTTTACTTTGTAATTGATTACTCTTCAAAAGTAATCTGAAAATTTATTATAAAGATGTTTCATAATTTCAAAATTCATCTTTTTGTAGACATGAAAACATTGCTCATTAAAAAAAAAATGCTTGGCGATTCTTTTTTGTGCAAAATAGGTTCGATCCTTCAAATTTTAACCCTTAAATGCCTAGTGTATCAAATTTGCAAGACTTTTTATTTTAATAACTTTTAATAAATAAATCAAGTTTTCGCAATCACTTTATTTATATTGAAGTATTAATACTGTAAAAATTACATAAATATGCTACTAAATAAAGTTAAAAATACATCTTAAAATTTCTGGTGTATTATCCTTAATATACGTACAAAAATAAACAGAATTCTAAAAGAAAATTTCATGCATTGAAGGGTTAAGGATTTGACACCAAAAATTTTAAGATGTAATTTAAACTTTATTTAGTAGCCTATGTATGTGATTCTTTTAAGATGTGATATACAACTACTCATAAACTGGGAGTGGAGTTATTATTAACAGGGTATCCTATTGAAGCATTATTCTGTTTCGCTGTGATTCTTAAAGGATTAATATTTCGATATAAATATAGTGCTTGCGAACAACTTGATTTATTTATTAAAAGTTAAATAAAAAGTGTTGCAAATATGATACACTAGGCATTTAAGGGTTAATTCACGTATGTCGACACTCGCTTATAGACACTCACCTTAACACTTAGGCTGCCTGGCCCGATGCACGTTCCGAGTTAAATATATGTCCCTGTTTGCCAGGTCCGAACACCTTTCGGCGTGCATATTTGTAGTTCTAGGGACTCTCCCCACCATCGGCACCTGCCTACGCTCTTTCTGTTTTAGGGTGGCACTCAGTATCGCCTATACTTTTGTACTATAAGGTTGGTTCGAGCAAAAGTTTCATTTTTTAATTTTTACGACGAAATTGCAAATTATGTAAGTACTTTAAAATAATATTTTTTTTTTATTTATTATGAGTAGATTTCAATTGTTTTCGATTATTTATATAATCACAAAATACATACATCGTACGCCTCAACTATTATACACAAATTTACAAAAGAAAAAAATATATATATCGTAATTTCTGGTATATGACCCAAATCTCAAATAAATTGCTTTCAAACCAGAAATTTTATTTAATAAAATGTAACTGGTTTCTTCTTCGTACATTTTTCTCTTTATTTAATAAATAAAATTTCTATTTCGGTACCAATTTATTTGAGTCGCGGATTATATACCAAAAATGATGGTACTGTATAAATTATATTTTGCTACTTTTTTTATTATCTTACAGAACAGTCATCGAAAAAAAAAAAGATACACACATATAGAACACATATATACATACTTACATGCATCATGGCAACGTTTTTTTTTAATTTTTATGAATTATGTAGGAAGGGAAAACGTAGGTGGCACCTAACGACTGATTTTGAAAAAATGGGTCAGAAGACAAGTGTTAACATACTAAGGTTCTCTCAGTTAACCTATCCTGGACGTCTCTACTTGACACAATCCACTTAATTAATATTTTGGCAAATGCATCCAGTCTGTAATATAATAAAGATAAGGATGTAATACAGCAAGTTGCACGATGCCGCAGCCAGCATAATTTTATTTAAAGAACCTATCGGTATTTTCAAATAGTAACTTTTGCTTTAATTACTCATTGAATGTCTGTGATTTAAATAACGCAAAAATTGCTATTTGAAATTTCTGATGTATAAAAGAATTCGGCAGGTTTGCAACGGAGTGTTTCTACTTGATTCGTGTATTTAAAGTTTCTAAAAATCGATTTCTGTTCTTTTTTTTTCTTTACAGGATACAATACATATATTTATGAAAAAATAAAAAAATGAAATTAATATTCGAAAAAACTATGCACTGTAACCTATAAAATATTTAACAGAAATAAATTTTCAGAAGCTTCAAATGTGCGAGTTTAAAATTCAATTCGTTCGGCTAAGTAGTTTTGAATTTTCCGTAAAAAATGCCTTTGTAAGCAATGTAAAACATTGAAGTTTGTTTGTTCCATTAAAAATGAATTAATGAAATTATATTATTTACAATTACATTAATTTAAATATATATATTTATACATGAAATATTAATATAAGTTTATAAAGTTTATGAAGTTCATTTAGCTCGTAAAGTTTAGTTTATACATATGCAACAGAATCTAATTGCGTCACTGCATAGAATGGAGATTAATTTTGACGTTTTTTATTGGAGTTATATGATTTTACGAGGAAAAGTAGTCGACACTATGATCACTACATAATATAGGTTTATATCATCAACGTACCATTCTTGTAGAAGGACAATATATTGTTTCCACATATCGTTAAATCCGGCCTTGTTTGCCGGTATCTCTTTTTCGTTTTCTGTTCTACAAAGTTTTCTGAATTATATATACTTGTTGCTTGATAGGATATTGTTTCTTTAGCGTCTTCATTATCGTCTTCTTTACGACTTACTTTGAAAGTTGGTAGCAAGTCGTAAGGGGCAAAAATTAAGTGTTGGCAAGTCGTTGCGTTATTGCAAGTTTTTGCAGCAAGTGACAAAATCATTCGGGCTTGCGCAAAAGCCTAGCTGTCAACTGTTGTGTTTTTTTTTTTTTTAATCAATTATTACTGGAAATTTTGTAATATTTTTTTAATTTTAATTAGAATTAAATCACGAGCCACAATATATATATATATATATATATATATATATATATATACGGAAATGTCTGAGTAATAGATTAAAAATATTACGAAACAATGGAACAATGTAGTTAACTGAATGAAAGACCTAGTTACGTACCAAATGAACTTACAGTATAAATATAAGCGACTTGCAAGGCAAATAGGGTGCCGTGAAAAATAAATAGTTATTGTTTAGTAAGCTACTAAAATAGATAAAAGTATTTAAAAAAGAATAAAGAAATATAAGTTTAACAATTAAGAAGTAAAAATTTCCATTAGATGCAAAAAGATGATAGACGAAATCTAGCGAGGGTCGAACCCATCTCATAAAGAAAAAATACCCTTTACAGACACAGTACAGTTAGTTTAAAAGTTTAAAAGAAAGAAGAAATAAAAATGTCACTTAAGAAATAAAAATGTCACTAGGGCAAACTAAAAAAAAAAATTTATTTTTCATAATATTACGAGGGTTAGCATCTATGTTTTTATTTCTCTTTTTTCACAAAATCTCTGGTGGTGATTCATCAAAAAATACTGAAGTTGGTAACTATGCTATTGCGCATGCCCAAATGACAAAATGATTCATTATACCCATCACTACTTGTATCTAATAAATACCTTTACGATAAACACACCTACACGTACAGTGATTTATTTCTAGTGACGAAAAATTTTACACAAGTAATAAATTGTTTAAGCAATATTTATGAAATTAATTGAATTCATTATGCTTTCAACACACCAGATTTATGGCGTTAAAGCATAGCTTTATTTTTCTAACAACTGCTGTCGTCTAATGTAAAAATAGATATTGATTATTTTTTTATAATTTTTTCTCTGCTAAACGATATCCCTTTAATGCGCTGATATATCACTTGCATTATGTTGTCAGAGTTTTTTCTCTCCTCGTAAATAGGATTTAAAGACCTTTTCAAACATATTAGTTTAGTTTTTCTGAAAGAGTAAATTTATTTTTAGAAAATTTGCGTTATAATTTCGTTTCTACATTATTACTGTCATTATACAGAATGGTGTTTATTGGTTAATTAAATTTAGGAAATTAGGCGTGAACTTCAATTATCAGGAAAGAGAAATATTGTAATGAAAGAAATTTAATGTTATTATTTCATGAAATTTGTCCTTCAATACTATTATATTTTCAATATGAGTGTTTTTGCTTAAATGGAAATTACTTACGTAATTCATAGTAATAACCGTACAAATGGCGTTTTCTAAGGTTTCATAGATAGAATTTTTCAACAATAGCGAACGTAGTTGTTGTTTCATAAAATATTATTTATTATAATATGATATAAGGCAATAACTAATATTTAAAGACCTTTCAAATACATTAACTGAATTTTCGTTAACACGTTCACTGTCAGGTAAAAATTACCGGAATTATATTTTATTTAGAAAATTCGAATTAACACCAGAAAATACTAATTACAATATTTATTTTATTTAATTACAGTCATTTCGTAATTACATAAAATAAAAATTCCTCTTTTGAAATTTCGAGTACGAATTCGTAATTTTAGAGTGAAAAACCACGAGTATACTCGTGGTTGGCAGCGAATGGGTTAAAAAATTATTTTTAGACATTTGTCATTAATAATGACCTTCTAAACTTTTACTATAATAGAATTTTGTATATATTAAGAATATAAAACCAATATGTAGAATGTCATTCATTGTTCAATTACATTTATTATATTAAGCATTAACAATTATTATGAATTGAAATATTAGAATAACATAGTTTCATATTAACATTTAACGAGATTTACCACGCAGCATTATTTATTAAGCGAATATCTAAATACATAATTAAATTTAAATTATTTGAGCACTTTATGGTTTAATAATTACACAAAAAGCATTCTATTAATATGTATTAGATAGAAATAATTATTGCTATTCAAAGATTAATTTTGACTTTAAATGAAATATCCATTATCATATTATATGAAAGTACCATTATGTACATAAAAGATAAAAATGTAAATGCATATAAAAATATAAATATTTAATAGGAGATGTGTTTCAATTTTATTCCTTCAGAAGAAATCACAATATATAAATATAAATAATTTACACTATTTAAGAGAGATAACCGCACAAAATGCCTTTGTATCAATATTTATTACGTCAAATAAAAAATAGCGAACATTTAATATGTTTCAATATTTATTACGTAAAATTATTCATGGTTAGTGAACGTTCAATTTGTTTCTAAATAAAATGTTTATTATTACATATGATATAATAAAACAGCATTTATATTTTAAATATTTGAATACTGCACTTTACACACATGATAAATAACTAATGTAATCAGTTTTATTTGAAATGGAAATTTAACAAATGGATTTCAACGTTGTTTTAAATTGGAAAACAATTGATTGTACTATGAATTATTAATTCTTTTGAATCTTATAAATTATTTAAAAAAACAAAACATGAAAAGAATTCATATAATCATGCGTTCAATTTATACAGGTGCATATTAATGCAGAGTTATGTCATCATCCTTCTATCTGCAGAGGAGCAAATGATAGTTATTGAATTTTAACTAGTGTTTTTTTTTTTCGATTAAGTGTATAAAGAACAATATATATTTAAAAAATGCCCATTTGTATATTTGCAAACTGCCAAATGTCGCCAAAATTTGGCAAAGAGTCACAAACTTGAGGATATTCTTTCATTTGGTGCCAAGCATGTGTTTTGGAACTGGTAATCTTGAAAGTCGATTTTCTCGCCATGTCGCCAACATTTCGCAAATGATTGCCAAATTCGGTGAAATGTTTCCAACTTTGAGACTTTGCTTACTTTCAACTGTTTAAGAACTTAATAACTGTTTCAACCATCATTCCCATTGAAATGCATACACCCATAGTGATCCCAAAATGACCCAGTAATCGAACTTTCTAGATCATGTGACCTACCTTAAAAGCCTTCTCGTAACACAAAATGGTAGGATACAAAATTTAGTTAACCCTCTAATGTCCATGGTAGAACGTATTCTAGATATTACAAACCTAGGAAAATCGGAATTCACACCCGAAATAACAACTATAAATTTTCGTTTCTCTTTTATCCCGAAATGTCTGTCATGAAATAAAGCAAAAAATTCTATTAAGATTTTCTGGTATATATTCGCAATATCTGAATAAAAAAATCCACTAAATTGGCAACATTGATGGCAGCATATATGGTACCATGGAGCATTAGACGGTTAAAATCGTTTGAAGATGTGACCCAGTCCAATTGTCTTTTCGTAATCCGAAACGGTTGGATACAAAATTTATTCAAAATCGTCAGAGCCTTTTTTTAGATAAAATTAGCTTGACTCGTAGTGATACAAAAATGACGCACTAATTGAATTTTCTCAAACATGTGACTTATAACAATGTTATTTCCGTAATCCAAAATGGTAGGATTCAAAATCTATATATATTTGTCTTACGTGGCGCGAAAATAGGGCGGAATTTGTAACATATGGTTTGGCAACAACTGTAGTTTCCAGAGCTCAGACCAATGAACAGACTAGATTGTATTAGATCAGCTCCGCCTCCGTCCAATATGGCGGTCAGTGTGAAAGCAGTGAAACCATAGAATGAAACTTAAACTAGCAATTATTAAAAATGAAGTAACATGTATTTCATTTTAAGACGCACGTAATCCAAAGCGTCTGAGATGATTACTCATTTTAATTATGAGCAATATCGTTAATTTCAAATGAATTCTCAACTCTTATTTAGAATTCATTTACGAATTTCAATCACTCAGTAGACGGAGAAAAAAAAAATCAACTGTCTAGATATCACCTGCCGCCATCTGTTGGTGTATTGATGAAGTAAAAAATAATTCATTTTGTAAAAATCTATAATCAATTAGAACAATAAAATGTCGAACGAAATTTAAACAATGACAAACAAACTATCTTCCTATCGCGTAGTTTTTTTTTTCTAATTAATTTAAGTCGTGCTGTACAAAAGATCCTTTTTTCATAGTATTTAAATGATTTATATGCCCATTGGTAGCGCCAAATAAATACATTTTCAGTTGTGTTTTCAACGGAGAATTACTTTTTTTCATTAAAATAAATTGTCAATTTCATATGTTCAAATGTTTTATGGTAGAACTTATTCCGGCTAGAATTGCTGAAAAAAAGGGGCGAGCGAGCGAAGCGAGCTGTGACCGCGTAGTGGTCTCAATGTGAATAGCTTCGCAATTCACGGGGGGTTGGCGAGCGTTAGCGAGTAGGGAGCTGATCCCCCTAGTTGAGTCAAAATTCATTGTTCTGACCATTTTCCATTGTGAACCATTTTTAGATAAAATTAGCTTAACCCTGACACATAGTGACCCAAAATGATCCACTAATCAAATTTCCTTGAACATGTGATCCAGCTCAATGGTCTTCTCGTAAATGTAATTTTTTAAATAAAATTAACTTGATCCGCAGTGACCCAAAAATCCCCCACTAATCGAATTTTCTCGAACATGTGACCAAGCTCAATAGTCGTCTCGTAATCCAAAACGGTAGGATACAAACTTTAGTCAAATCATTATAGCCGTTTTTTAAATAAAATTATTTGATCCGCAGTGATCATAAAATAACCCACTAATCCAGGGGTGCAAAATACTAGGCGCCCTGATTTCCACCATTAAATTTTTAATATTTTTCGCTTAATAAGAATACTGATACAATTTATTCGAAGAATGCTAATAAAATTTGACGAAGAATACTAATAACATTTTGTGGTGGGAATCAGACCATTGGCACCTAGATTTTTGCACCCCTGCACTTATCGATTTTTCTCGTATATGTGACCAAGCCCAATGGTCTTCTCGTAATCCAAAACGTAGAATACAAACAATTAGTGATAATCGTTTGAGCCCTTTTTTGGATAAAATTAGCCTGACCCTGACCTGTTGCGACCCAAAATGACCCACTAATCGAATTTTCTCGAACATGTGACCTAGCCCAATGGTCTTCTGATACCCCAAAATGCTAGGTTACAAAATTTCGTCAAAATCATTAAAGCCGTTAATTAAGATAAAATTTGCATATATTATATATATATACACCAACATAGACACAAGATTTGCCCGTATTTATAATATATGATTTTTAGATCTTCGACAGTGTTTTCAAATGATTTTCGAATGCGTTTTAAAATATCCAGAGAGAATTTTTAGAATATACAGTGACCTCTCACTTATACGCGATGTTCAGTAATTACTTCTTCGTATCACTACTATTTTAAAACAGTGAAATTCGATTTATAAATTCTGCAATTAAATAAGGAAATTTTTTTAAAGAAACTGGCGCTGAAAAATAATTACCGTGTATCGCGTATAAGTGAGAGGTCACTGTACTTATATATCAAAATCTGATTGCAACAAGTATTTTCCAATTAAAGGAGGGGAAGATGACCATTCCAAAACATTAAAACGCCTGTAACCACCCCGTGTATATTTCACATCTACTTTTACGAGAATATGGCGATCTGCGAAATGAAACACCAATTATACGTAATAATACGAGGTTGTCAAAATAGTTACCGAAATTTCGAAATGTAAATTAATTTCCGAGATATTATATTTTCAAATTTGTAATAAAACTCCTACGATGGATTAAGATGATGATAGTTATCGAATGACATTTATTGTTGTAAGGAAGGACAGAGGGCAAAAAAGGAAATAATGTTGGTTATTCGCTCTTTTTTTATTAACCCATTTATGCCTACCTTCCCAATTTCGGGACGGTAGGGGAAAAATGCATTTCACACCACTTATTTAGAGAGAGAGAGAGAGAGAGAGATTTGGTGTCTGAATTTATCGACGAGACCAAATTTCTATTTAAAAAAAAGTGGTGTCACAAGCACTTTTTCCCATTTTACTACATCATCGACGCTAGTCATAAATAGATTAAAATTTTAATAAAAAAATATTTTAATAATAATTTTTAAAAAATACATAGTGTCATAATGAATAGAGGAAAGTATATTCAACTAGGTAAATTATATCCAAAGGTTGGAGTATCATAGTTGAGATTTTTTCCAGCAGAGCGAAAATATGATGCCGGGACCAGGACTCGAACCTGGGTACTTTGGTTTGCCGTACCAACGCTCTCCTTACTGAGCTATCCCGACGATATCCTGGACTGGCATATTTCACTCTTATTTGTTGGACAAGGCTACGGACTGCAGCGCTAATTTCATTCATCCGAGCTATAACTATAGCATTTACATGATGGATCTTGAAACAGCACGGAAACTCCTGTATACCATGTAATTAGGTCTAATTACATGGTATACAGGAGTTTCCGTGCTGTACAGTACTACTAGATGGCATTGACTACTAGTGGTAAATAAGTTACCACTAGATGGCATTTTTTTGCAGAATTTTACAAGAAAATGCTTATTTGAGTTAGATTTCTGCTGCAGTGTCAGTTACTGGCTAGATATCAATATCTGGGGATTTCACCCTACCCACTGATGTATTTTAGACTAATAAATAGTAGCTAGGCATAAACTTTATTGAAAAATAAGTTCGACACGACAGTTTTTATCAGACAACCCAAATTGTAAGAGACAGAAGTGACAGGGACAGTTGTGACATACTATTTTCAAAGACTTATCAAACTTGCGATTAAATAGCTAGATACTGGTTAATCTATCAATATCAATATTAGAATTAACAATGGGGACAGTAGTGATGGTTAATAAAGTTACGCTTATCTTTTCCCAATTCTTTTCAATCCAGAAAACTTCTTTATGAAAAAATAGCTAGCAATGGTGAATTTTTAAGAGAAACGTGTACACACCTACTGGAAACAATACTGAAAATGACTACATACTGCCATCTGGTAGAAATATGAGGAAATTTATACACAGGGACAGTAGTGACCAAAAACGTGAGGGACGCAACTTTAAACTCAATAAAAACGAATATTGCACATTTCACTTATATACAAATTATATTATTATGCTCCATGAGATGATGTGATTTATGATACATACACTGGGTTTTCAATTTTTGTTTAATAATTATTGTTTGTTGGTGGTTTTAATGATCAATTTGTGCGTGAGAACATAGAAGTGACTCTTAAGATATTTAAATTCCATTAAAACAAAAAGATGTCTACAGTACAAGTAACATAATATTGTAGAAAAATCACAGACAAACATTGTAACATTAAATGAGAATTTATATTGGAATGAAATGCCGAGAGATATACTGGTGACTCAGAAATCACACTTATGAGATTTTGGCCCATATGCCTTTTGGTTTGAAGATAAAATGTGATTTTTATACCACATCATTTTTCTGTGGTATATACTTCACCCTTTTTGTCATTTTCATGTTTCATAAAACATGGTGCTTGCATTTTATTTTTCAGTTTCCTACACTGAATAATTAATAGTTGGTTTTCCCTGCAAGAGAACAAATATATATTTTTTTTTATATTGACATTTAAATTATTCTAATCATTTGCAATTTTGATAAAAGGATAATACAATTATTATTCTTTATTGCACCAAAGTAGGTTTTCATGAAAGATGGTGATTTCAACAACATTAAATTTTACTCTGTTTGTAATAACGTTTATGGGAACAAATTATCTCATTTGCTATTACAGGGTTCGTACGCTTTTACTGCAATTTTTTAATACAAAATTTCTATTTAACATTTAAGTAGCAGAAATTGTAGACGCCTCGTTGCAGGATTTTAATAGTTTTCTGCATTTAAATAAGGCAAAAAATTATATTGATAATTTGTGGTGAGAGCGTACGACCCTGTATTAATAAAAACAAAATGCATATCATTCAAGATTTTAAAATATCTCCAATCCCTTTAGATTGATATATTTGCGAAAGAAAACTTTGTTATATATATATCTTTTTTCTTTGAATATTCGTCTGTATATGTATTGTCGGATAAATCACTATTTCGTACAAATGCATGTATGTAGATGCGTTTTGTCTTGAAGATAAAATGTTATGTTTATTCCAAATCATTTTTCAATTGCCAACGATATTCCAGTACCTTTTATCATTTTGATGTTTTATCATATTACATGCGCGCGTTTACTTTTACAGTTCCGTAGCCATATTCCGTAGTAGGTAATGCCTTTGCATGATTTCTAGCTTGAAGATAAATTTTGACGTTTATTTTCAATCATTTTTCGGTTCCAGACAATATTCCTACCCTTTTGTTATTTTGATGTTTGATCAGACTAGGTGCGTGCATTTTCTTAGAGCGTGCAGTTTTATAGACTTAATAGAGAAGTTTTGTCTTTTCTACCCAGGAGATTAGGTTTGATTTTTAAGTAAACCATTTAAATGATCCGAAATAAATGAAATATTCAAATGGGACACAGCAGTGGCGACCAGTAACTGGCTTTTTTGGACTCTATATGCATGATTGTCAAATTTACTCTTTTCTGTTTTCACTACATTTTAACCCCTTAATTCTCGCTCCCGTCAATATCACGGGCAGAAGTGTCGTTCGTTATTTCTCGTGCCCGTCATATGTCCGGGCTCAAAATTTAACTGCTGGAAAAAACTTCTGAAACCAGAAAAATTTAACTGGAATTTCCATCTGAAGATTCCATTGCGTGATTGTGATGTTGGATTTTGTATTGTATGTTTCGAAATATATCATAATCAAAAAAGTTATCGATAATCACTGTTTAATGTATATATGTTATATCAAATATTATTTGTAAAAATTTGTAGAGGTGTGAGAATTAAACGTCTTGTATTTGTATGATGGAAAGCTAACATTAACCTCTTAATTCTCGCGCTATTCGGATATTAATTTAATTAAATTTTACTTTCTTAACTTTGACGGGAAAAAGTCGAAAAATTGCTTTTCCTTATTTTGATCTAAATTCTTTCCTAATTTCCTGTGTGATTTTCACGGACAGTGTAGACTACTTTTTATTCAGATTGTTTGACTCCCACCAGTTTTTTAAAATAGTGTAATTGGCTTTATTTTCGCATCATTTTATCTGCCGTAAACTACGGTGAATATTTCTCCATAAAAAAGGGAGTGGGAATCAAATAATCTGGATTATAAAAAAAAGTAGCCCACACTTATTGGTGGGTGGTGCTTAAGGTGTTAAGACACAGAATTCTCGCATGATGGCATTTCCACAAATGTGAATTTGTTCTATAACATATTGGTATTTGCCTTAGAAAACTAATTGCATATTTTATTTAGAAACCTTATAATTATTCAATTTCTGTAATAAAAAAAATAGGTACTTTTTTGATGGTTTTTTCAAATATTATGCGACCCTGAAGGGGTTAAAGAAAATTTTGTCTTCTTTAACCCTTTGAGGGGCGGTGGGATATATTATATCCCACGTAATTTTAATCCGATTCAAACCAGAAACATTTAATTAAATTTTACTTTCTTAACTTTGACGGGAAAAAGTCGAAAAATTGCTTTTCCTTATTTTGATCTAAATTCTTTCCTAATTTCCTGTGAGAATTCAACGTTACAGGAACACAAGTGCTTGTCCTTAAAAGGGTTAATGGAAGAAAATTTTCCATTAAATAAGGTTAACATTTCTATTAAAATATAGTGGTAAAACAGTGGTATAGTGCATTAAATTTGACAGCCACACATGTAGTGCCCGAAAAACACAATTACAAACTGACACAAGGACAAAGTAATTATTAATTTTAGGTTGCAGAAAATTTGGATTTTAATTTACCAACAATTTTAAATTCTACTTCGTTTTTGACATTGTATTTCCAAGAGAACATATCGTTTATTTTTAAGAAAATTGTCTGTCATTCAAGATTTAAAATTTACCTGGGATATTGTTTTTATCGGTATATTTAAGCTGTAAATAAAAAAAAATTACATGTTCAAAGCTTAACTAATCTTTCTTTGTTTCAGTATTTATATTGGCGAAAAGGAAATTATAAAAAGTGCGAAAATTACAATCTTTTACTTTAATTGTATTTTGTCTAATGTAGTTTTAAACATTAACTTTAAAATATTTTCCAAAGTATTAAAGTCAGTGGAATTAACAATCATCTGCATAAAATTCAGAGCAATTTGTTCTTCAATTAACCCTTTAGCGGGCGGTGTTCACAAAACAGGACACCTAATTTTAATTCCAAAACTGACAAACGGCACCAAGAATATTTAATTAAAATTTTTCTTTTATAAAGTAAGAGGAAATCAGCAAGTTATTCTTTTCTAAGGAAATCGTTTGTAAAATCTGGTGTTAGTCCATTATTTCATTATTTTACAAACAGATTTATTCCGCGCCGGAAAGGGTTAAGGTTACTAGAAGCGTTTTATTATTTTATTTATTTCCTTTGAATATTTTTGTTCACCAATGAAAAAATAGTTTTTCTAACATACCTATGTATTTATATACCTTTTAGTTTGAAAATAAAATGTGATATTTATTTAAATTCAGTTTTCTGTTGCACACAACATTCCATATCTTTGGTCATTCTAGGTGCTGGCATTTGACATCCCCCCTTTCCCTGGAGAACAGACTTTTTTAAAGAAAATTGCATTGTTTGGAGTAATTCCAAAAAAAAAAATTTAATTTGAAATAGGACAAAATATATATTGTTTTTTTTTGTTGTGCCAATAAAGCCTTTACTAAAACTGAAGATTACAGTAATTTTAAGTTCTGTTTTGTTTTTGACACTGTTTATAGAATCCTAAATATATCGTTTATTATAAAAAAAAATACACACAATTAAAAATTTCTACATAATACAGCCATTGTGAATAGGTATATTTGAGATATAAGTAAGAAAATTCTGTTCATGTATTAAGCTCAAATTATCTTCCTTACTTTGAATATGTTTATGAAGAGGTAAATAATTCGGTTTTCTTGTACAATAGCATGACTTTATATAACTTTTGGTATGAGGATAAAATGTAATGTTCATTCGAAATTATTTTTTGTTGCAGACCAGGGCTGTCCAACGCGGTGCCCGCGGGCGCCATGGCGCTCTTTGAAGGTTTTCGTGGCGCCCCTTTGAATGCATCATGTTAGTAGCCTTTTCTAAAAATAAAAATCCCTTTTAAAATATGTTTTGCTCTAAAATCATTAATAGTTGCATGCTTCTTTACTGTATGAGGCATTAAGGTTTTTAGCCCTATTCCTTAGATAATGTTGAGATCCTTATTCCCCATCCTTCACTTGCCTAAAAAATGTAATACTAAATTTTCTATCATTTACCTTTTACTGCATTTTTTATATTCATGGGACCATGGGGGCCCGCCGAACAAAATCAAGGAAGAGGCAAAGTTTTGAAACAGATAGGGCCTGTACTTTAAAAAAAAATAAAAAAAATAAAAAAATACAGAATGTAAGCATGAAATAAATTGAACTGAGAATTTTCTCATCAAAATTTCATGTGTAAACATATTAGCATAACAAGCAATACAGAAAAGTAATAAATATATAAAGCATTGAAAATCCAAAAACAAGATTCTGCTGGCTTTTCTCAAAATGAATAATTGATGCAATTTATAAGATGATTGTAAAAAAAACATTGAGCATAAAAAGAAAAACAGAGCATAATATTGTCTTCCATGAGGTATCGTTAGTTCCTTTTTCTCTTAGCGTAATTATTTAAAATCAATTCAGAAGAATAAATATTATTATTCTTTTAAATCATGAGAGAAAATAAAATTTAGTTAAGTAAATTTGAAAATCCAGGAAAGGGCAATTGCCTTCCCTATGCCCTCCTCCCTTCGGGCGCCCATGCATGAGACTCTTGCCTCGTGAAGTCCTTATGACTACACTCTGAAAAATATAGTGTAGTAGAAATATGTGTACTCCCTCCCCCAACATAAACCATCACCATAGTGAATTTATATTGTTGCATGTTTGTCATATTTTGAATAATGGCGCCTTTCGTTGTTTGCCAATAGCTGAGGTGCGCCCCTGCTTACTAAAAGGTTGGACAGGCCTGTTGCAGACGATATTCTAGCTATCTTTTCATTTTGATGTTTGATCATACGATGTGGCGATATTTACTTTATCAGATTCATGGCCTTATTAACCTTTAAAGCCACAGGCAGTTTGTTGTAACATAAAAAAACGGAGGCACACTGTATGCGCTTTCGGTTTTTAAAGGATAAATAATAACTTTTAATGATATCCTTGTTTATTGCAATGTCCAGAATTAGCATAAAAGTAAGCAAGATGAAATTGTTAAAAAAACTATTTTATTTAGAATTAATATAAACTGGACTGCTGGTGCGGAAGGATGACCCGGATTCCATTTTCAGGAGTTTGGAACAATGCAGGGCCTCCGAGGGAGCGGTAACCGACATAAGCCCACTTCCGAGGCGACTGGGCGGCCGGCTTTCGCCGGTTTCGTCCGGACAGCTCTAACAAGGAGACCGCCAAACATGATGCGCACAGATTTTGATGATTTTAAAGTATGTTGTAGGGATCATACCCCTAACTATTCAGGTCAAAGGTTTCCTTCAAATGGGCTTTAGTTTTCGAGAAATTTCGGGTTAAAGTTCAGCATGCATTTCAAATGCCATTATTTCGCGATCCTGGACAGGGTCTCCGTGGTACCGTGGTAGCGTTCGCGATTTGAGATCCGCAGATGGGTGTTCTGTCCTCTCCTGTGACTTTTACCTTTTTTTTAACAAATTTTATATATTTGTCGCGTTATAAGTTGTATGCAGAATTATGAATTCTGCATCTTTGAACTTTTTGATATTTTCCTAATAAATTCCATTTACATTTTCGAATATTGCGTGAAAATTTATAGTTTCTGCGCAATTTTTATTCGAATATTTCTGCTGACGAAAATCCAAACTAATTTATGTCTTGATATCTCGCCTTTTTAAAATGATTATTGTTTACATTTAAGTATATTTACTTATTTATTTATTGTATTTATGAAATAATACATTTTTCTAAATTTACATTTTCTATTTAAAAAAAAATTAAATGATTAAGAAAACTTAACAAAATAATATATCCTTTTAATATTTGATTTGTTCTAAATATATTGAAATATGTTAACTGCTGAAATACTAAAATATTTATCATCACCGACATCGACATTTTTAGTTTATTAAATATGGAACTAATTGTGTTATACCTATCGCAAAAATATTCTAAACAAATTTCGCATTAAAAATCACCTTTAAATAATTATTTTAACAATATTGGAAGAATGTATAAATTAGCATATTATATATTCTTTAAATACTTAAATTGTGATAAATATATTTAAAAATGCATTAAATTTGAAAAAGAAATTATTTCAAACGTGGTATTTGTCTGCAAAGAAATCGAAACGAAATTGATAAAAAGAAAATTTTATTTATTCTGATATTACCGTAAAAGTCGTTGCAGACGATTTTTTTTTCAGATATTTTTTATATGTATTGTAATTTACAAACGATTTTTCATTTTTAGTTGAATTTTTCTGTATGTCATCGACTTATTAGACTGAAAAAAAAAATAATTGGAATGCATTATTTTTTATTTGTGCAAATCAAAAATGACGGTGAGTTTGAACTTTACAGTTAAATGTACTTAAATTACATAAATAAATATATATATATATATAACTGGCTAAAACTTGGATATAATCGTTATTGCTTTAATATTTTATTACTCCTTTTAAGATATGTTTTTGGAATTAGTTAGTTTGGAATTTCGTCAATAGAAATATTAGTTTCAAAACTGCACAAGAAAAAAAAAAAAAAGAAAAAAAAACCGTAAATTTTTACGAAATATTCGAAAATGTAAATGGAATATATTAGGAAAATATCAAAATGTTCAAAGATGCAGAATTCATAATTCTGCATACAACTTATAACGCGACAAATATATAAAATCTGTTAAAAAAGGTAAAAGTCACAGGAGAGGACATCTGCGGCTCTCAAATCGCGAACGCTACCGCGGAACCACTGAGACCTTGTCCTGGATCGCGAAGTAATGGCATTTGAAATGCATGCTTAACTTTAAAACGAAATTTCTCGAAAACTAAAGCCCATTTGAAGGAAACCTTTGACCTGAATAGTTAGGGGTATGAACCCTACACCATACTTTAAAATCATCAAAATCTGTGCGCATCATGTTTGGCGGTCTCCTTGTAAGTGCAGCCTAGGGATCTCGAACCGGACATGATTCGAACGGCCTGAAACTCATCCTTTCTCAGCGTACTGCACTCCAGGGAATAGACAAGATGAGTGCTTCTCTTGTCCGTTCCCAGGGTCCCTAGCGGGGGGCGCCGGAGACAGCGGTTGTTGAGATATGGACCCAGGTGTCGGGAGCCACCTGGTTAAGGTTTTGGAAAGCTGCTGTTCTTGTCAAGTGTGGAGTGAGCTAGCGGGCGCGGGCGGTTACACAGGTCTGGCCGGACCACCGGGACGAAACTATCGCACTACCTGTTTCGATCCTATCACTTTCCGCTTTCAATACTAACGTTCTCTCGGCCCTACGGCTCTGACGGCCTAGTCACCCGACATCGTGGCGGAGGTCGGAAACCCCTTCCTAGTTTTTTAGCCTATCATGTTTACTAACCTAGTTTTTAAGTTGTGGTGTCCATTCCCGACTAGAGAGATAAGAGATCACTCGTGTGAGTTGTTCTCGATCTCGAATTGGGATACAGTAAATCATGAGAGGGAGCCCCTGATTAGTAGCTGTGCCCTGGTTGCTCTCATGAGCTCTCCAGACAAGCCCGGCTTCGAGGATGTCACGGACTGTCTTTCATGAACCGAACCTGTCCGGCCACTCTCGTACCCATGTGTGGGGCTACGATCGCGCCGATGCAGGGATCAGGAAGTAACAAAGGGGGCAATATCCAGTGATGGATGGGTGCCGCGTTTTTTTTAAACACCCGCATGAGTCTTAGTAACAGAAAGACACGAGCGGCGTACTCCGTGCGACAATGCCTTTTAAAGCCTATATACCAACTTTTGATGATAAAGCAATATAGTTTCTAATGTCTAGTATTAGTATAAAAGTAACAGACATTTCTATGTACGCTACCTGGTGCATGTAACATCCGTCGTGGGTGCAAAGCCCTCCAAGTTACCTGTGAATTATACCTCTGGGGGTGCCTAGTCAGGTGAGGGTCTCATCACCTGATAAAGGTTCTAAATTACGAGACCTATTAAATCTGTCAATTCAACAAAGTTAAACAGAAACTTTGAACCGGCAAACAAAGATAACTGTAACAATCCACAAGAGAGCAAGCACAGCAGCGATGTGAACAAATCTATATTCAGGTGATCAGGCGATTTCCTCCCCGCACCCAGGTACTAACCCCTTAAGCTAGGCATTCATGCCGGGCAGGTAGGGGCCTGGTTTGCGGTATAAAAAAAGTAACAGACATTACATTTATAAAAATATAAATGAAAATGGAGAAACAAAACACAAAAACATGGGCGGCGTATTGCGTACACCAGTGGTAACATACCAATAAAAATAATGAAAAAGCGCAGAAAAAAGTCGAAACTTAAAACATTGATTGATCATTGAGGGTCTTTCTAAAGGGGGTAAATGTGGCGCAGATGTTAATCACGTACTTATTTTAGAATTCGCAACAGGTTTTCCTCTGAGTGGCGCACTCAGTAAGTCACCCGTCTCTTTTTCCCTAATAGAATATATACTACTTTTTTAGGCATTTGAATGGTTCGAAACATTTCTAAATTTCAAATGGGGCAAAATAATTGAAGACACAATTTCTAGGAATTTTTTTGTCACATTTTTCTCAAAAGTATCTATATTTTAAGGATTATGTGTAATGATGTAATCTGTTCTATGGAAAACTGAAATATTGAGATTTCAATTATTCTTGAAGATATTAGACAAAATTTTTCAATGCTTAATATTTTAATTTATAATAATTTAAGTAATAGTAATAACTTTTAATATTTAATACTTAAATGTTCCTGATAGATTTTTTTAATTTTCCCGAGAGAATTTAGTAACATCTGTTAACAGTTTAAAGTTTATTTAAAGTTCATTTCAACAAAAAATAGTTAGCCTTCGATAATTGAAATCAATACACTTAAAATTAAATTGTTTGTTTAAATTATTATACAACAGGATAGATTGCATATTTCGTATTGTTTGTATTTTAAAATTTACTTGAAGTAAAAAATCAATATTCAGTTTTGCATATATTTTTATATTTGTGTTGAGAACAAAGCTTCGTTTTTATTTAAAACAATTTCCATCCTGCCACAGTTTTTATAGAGTAATTTTGTTTTTACTTATTGACCGATATACCGTGATTAAATAAAATAAAAATTTCTATATAGAATTTCTGAAATAAAGGTACTTTCTTTTTTTAAATATGTATGCATGTATGTAAATATATATAGAGGAAAATATCAATAGGTTTACAAATATGTAAATAGGTATGTTTATATGAAAATGTGCTTGTACCATAGCTGCCAACTTTTACGCTTTTTGCTACCACTAACAATTAATAGAAATTTTTTAATTATTGAATTTCATGATTTCGGCGATTTAATAAGTTTAAATATACTGTAAAATTTCAGTGGCACTTAAAAAGCGTAAAAGATGGCAGCTATGGCTTGTACAAAGAATAGTAACTGAAAAAAAAAAAGAAATTTCTTACATTATGCAAGAAGTTAAACTCTTGGGTTTTTTTTCTTTCAGTATTTATATTTATTTATGGCCAAACAAATAAATCATTCCATCCGTATGATCACGAGTCTTCTTACGTCTTTCAGATCTAAGATAAAAATAATACTGACATTTATACCAAATCCTTTTTCGTATAGGGAGGAATTTCTGTCTGACTTGTCATTTTGATGTGAGCTCGTCAGAGGTGCTTGATACTTTGTGTCGCTTAAAAAAATATATATACTTGATACAAACTAATCTGTTGAACTTTGTAAAAGCTTAAATTTTCAAATTTACTTAAAATTAAAAAACCAATCATTTTGTGATGTACGCATTTGTATGCATTAACTACCGCCCTCCGTACACTAGGCCTGACAGAAAAATGGCAGCTGTCTTAGGCGGAATTTTTTAAGCGTTTGTACAATGCCCCGAATTTGGACACCAATATGTGTTTAAAAGTTTTCTTTGATTTATTAATCTCAGAAAAACAAGGCGGTGAAAACTTTAAGAAATTATTAGTACACAAATTCAAAGAACTGTACAAAGTACAAATACTGAAACAAATCCGCCTACGACAGTCGCCATTTTTCTGTCAGCGGTCAGGCCTAGTATTCAGGAGTGATGGCGTTAACAATAAATGACAAAAAAAGTGAGTAAATACGAATGTTTTTTTAAACAAATGGATTAGTTTCCAGTTTGCAAGAGATCTAATTTTTTTTACGCATTTTTGAAAGTACATATTTGGAAGTTCAAATACTAAATTAATTATTTCATTTTTATGATCACATCTCTGTGTACGCCACTTAGTCGTCGTATATTAATTAGGTCTTTGACTACGGGTCGGAACATGTACTTTCCATGAAATTTTTTTTTACCATATTCGTATCAATTTTTGAAAAATAATCTCAGCCATAGACTTATAACTAGGATATTTTCAAGGAAAATTGACTACAAAAATTTTTTAATTTGTAAATTGGCGCATGATTAAATATATATAGTCGCCAGTCCTGCTCCGTAATGAAAGGGTAAAGTCACATTTCAGGAGGAAGGAGGGGGGGGGGAAGGTGGTCCACAAAGTGAGACACAGTGGGATTTGAAGGGGAAAGTAATTTACACTATGTGGCATCAAATCTTATATATAAAATCAATTAGCAGAATAAAATTCACAAAAAAATATTTAATTTTATATAGTTAATGTTAGATACATTTTGCATTTTTATTTGCTTTGCAACAGCCTGAAGTCAAAAGCACACATGATATTAACCGTTTTATATCATTTATTGGGTTGCCATTTTAATTTTAATAAAAGTTTAGTACAGGGTTCGCACGCTTTTACCCCAATTTTTGAATAGAATTTAAATTTCAGACGCGTCGTTTAATTTTTTCTATTTTATATTTAAATAGCAGAAATTGCAGATGCCTCGTTTAATTGTAGGGTTTGTAATACTTTTCTGCATTTAAATAAAGCAAAAAATTCTATTAAAAAACTTTAGTGAAAGATTACCAACCCTGTTTTATTTTGAAAAATACACAATGAACATTTTAAAGTTTCATAGTTAACAAACTTTTGGCTCTTAAAAAAAGAACTTTACAGATATCATAAAGATATCCTGAAAAATACAAAGGCTGCTGTCGCTCCAGAGTGTTAATCATTCTGTTTTCTTTTCTCTTTTTTTTTGTTCCAGCTCATAACGTGACCTTTTCCACAATTCAAGCTAAAATATAACACAGAATATCATGTAAATTTCTTCGTTCTCGCACAGACAGAAATTTAGTTTGGCTTCTGTGACATTCGCAACAAAACGTTTGAAATGTGCACATTTGTGTGCTTGTGAAATGTGTACTTCCCATTTCTTAAAATTTTGTTTTTAAAACTTTTGCATCATAAGCGCATATACAGGGTGGTTATAATTAAAGTCTCACTTTCAAAATGCTGCAAAAAAAAGAACCACTGTGTCAGAATGACTTCAAATTTGAACTGAAAATACTAGAAAAAGAGGGAAACGGTATGGCATAAGAAAAAAAAAGTTCAAAAGTGTATCAATAGATGGCGCTGTAAGTGGCATACTATGCAAATTAAAAGACACTCATGCGCAATAAAAAACCGAATCATTATGTGCGTTTGATGCGGTTTTTTGCCCAAGAACAATTAAAAATCGATTTTTCCCATTCAATGTGTCACGTACCTGTCGTGGTGGATGGGCTTTCCACTAACAGCACCACAACTGTTGACTGATTTGGAAGTCATTTTCCCGTCAAACAACCGAAACACTCATGCACGTTGAACAGTACGCTTGGTTTACACTGCAACTCATGTCAAAGCCGTCGTATTTCGATTAAAAATTTCACTTAGCCGAATCCACTTTCGTTATGCCACTTACAGTGCCATCTATTGATACACTTTGGAACTTTTTATTTCTTATGTCATACTGTGTTCTCCTTCTTTCTGTATATTCAGTTCAAATTTGAAGTCATTCTGATCAGTAGTTCCTTTTTAACAGCATTTTGAAAGTGGGACTTTAATTATAATCACACTGTATATACGTGCATTTCAAGGGTTACTTTTTTTTAAACAGAAATTCCGAATCCATACCGGAAACTCCGAAAGAAGAATTTTTCACTTTCGGTAATAACGAAATGTCTGTCGTTAAATAAAACAAAAATTACTATTCCGAATTTCTGGTGTAAATTCGAATTTCTGAATAAAAAAGAAATTCCTCGAATGTATGCATATGTGCAAGTACCGTAATTTCGCGCGTATACGCCGCACCTCAGACAATTCGATTTCCTACCAGATTTTATTTTAAATAAAATGTGACTTGTTTCTGCTTAGCACTTATTTGACTTCTTATTTTCAATAAAATTTCCGGTGTGAAAAAGACTTAACTAGGGTGCGGCGCATACGCGCGAAATTACGGTAAATGTACGTATATACTAGTGTTTCAAATGGGTTAGGATGCTTATAGTCATTTCCTAGTTATTTTTCTGACATTACTTTGCAGAGTTTTTCATGTTAACTGCTGTTTTGTTTTTGGACCCTATTAACTAAAATAGGTACTTTACATAATTTTTTCCGTACTAAAATATCTACCTTATGTAATCAAAATGGAACAATGGAACAATGCAATTAGCAGGATGAAATATCTAGTTGCGTAACAAATGAACTTCCAGGTTATAGGTAATCGACTTACGAGGTAAAAGATAGTCGTGAGAAATTAAAAAATTATATAAAAATATTTAAAAATATGTAATCGAAAAATGTCTGCCTATTACTAAAGTGAATATAGAAATAAAAAATTTGTGATGTCTAAAAGTAAATATTTACCTTATAAAATCGAAAAATGTGTGCCTATTAGTGAAGTGAATATTGCAATTAAAAATTCCCAATTTGAGCCGAGATACATGATTCAACCAATCAGAGTCCATAGAACGTTCTCGAACACAGAACTCAACCATTCAGGGTGCATAGAATTTATTGTTATATCGAAAATCTTATACTATAATTGAAAAATGTCTGCCTATTAGTGAAGTGAATATTGCAATTAAAAATTAGTGATGTCTAAAAGCTTTTAGTAACGAAATAAGTGAACTCTTCTTGCACGAAATCAGTTCGAGTAAAACAGTAGTTAAGAAGCCCCTCTTTTTTTTTAAAGTTTTTTCTAATGTGTAACATTATTTTTACATTCTTCTACTTACTAGAAGAAGAAATTAATTATTTCGTAAAAAAAGTCGATTTCCGGTTTTCGTTGGACTTAAACTTTTTAAAATGTCCTGAACATAAAGTGGCTGTTTTTTTAAATATTTGTTCATGAGTTTGTCTGTATGACGCTCATATACTATTTTTTTTCACGATTTTTGTGGTGGAACTAATGCACGAAATTTCATCAAACTTCATATTCTGTTAGACCTTAACGACTTGATTAGATTCTGAGTCAATTTTGATTTCGATCAATCAACATAGGGAACCTTTATCATTTGCTTGGGGTAACATTCCTAATCTTGTCCACAATCAATTGATACAATTTAGTGAGCGTGGATTTTTTCTATTATTATTCACTCAGCACTCTAATTCTATGCTAAATTCAAAGAAAGGAATTCATAACATACCTCATATCCATAGCTGTGGCGGTGCGAGTATGCCATTGAAATTAATGTATTATATTGATATAGAAGAAAGTTTTTTGATGGCTACAACATTACTAGTTTAAAACTGAAGAATAATTCAAAAATAAGCTTATATTTTTATCGATGCGCTTGATTAAAAGAAATAAATTAAAATTTGTTTTTAATATTTAGAAACTCAAATAATAATAAATTTCAATTAAATTTTAAGCAGGACTGATACTTCGCGTAAATTTAATAACACTGACAAAGGATGTGAATTAATTTTCAGTTTACTAAACAACGCATAACCAACAGAGTGAAAAATGTTATAATGAGATGTGTTATTACATTTACGTGCAGTTTCAGTCCGGCATAAAATATAATTGGAAATTTAGATATTATCCGATGCTGGGAATTTATTCGTCGCATGTACGCCACTGGGTAGTGTGCTCATGTATGACATTCCATCTTGCGCTGGGAAGTTGCAGCCTTGCCAACGTATAAGTGAAAAATGCCAGGCTGAATGTCGTCCAGATAGTTTAAATGGTAAAGCACTTGGTGCTCTATACCAGGGTATCTGGGTTCGATCCCCGGTCTGGACACATTTCTCACTCTGTTGGTTTTGCGTTGTTTAGCAAAGTGAAAATTAATTCATATGCTTTGTCAGTGTTATCAAATAATAATATTTATTGTTTGCTTTCATTTTATAGTTTTCTTCAATTTTTAACGGATTTTAACATATTTTGGAACGCTGGCTCTCGACTCTTTATCAACTAACTCTGTCCACGGGTGTCATTCTTGCATTACATATTATTTAATAAGATTTTGTTCTTTATTCATGTTTGTACTAAAAATGAATGCATTTACTGAGGGTAGGATTTCTTTCAATATGTATTATATCGTTTCTACAATGTCAAACTATCGAATGTGAAAAAATGCATTTTTCATTACTTTTAAAAATTTGCCGATTCTCACCACTAACTTTTATTAGAATTCTTCGCCTAGTAAGAATAGTAATAAGTTTTCCGTGAAGAACATGTATACACATGTATTACCAGTATAGTTTTTCTTATTATTATTATTCAGAGATTTATTATTAACCCATTAAAGCCGGATTATCTTTCTCTTTAAAATGCAAAAATTGCATTTCATACCAATTTTTCAAATTAGCAACTTTAGTGTCCTTTTATTACGAAGTTTCTGTCATCAGATAAAGATAATATTTATCTTAAAATAAACTGCTATACAAATAACAAAATGGATGGCAGCTATTCCGGTACCATATGGTACCAGTAGGCTTTAATGGGTTAATACCGGAAATTTTCAGAAAAAAAATTACTTTATGCAATCGTGTAATGTCTGCCAGTCAATTAAGCAAAAATGTGTACTTGAAATTTCTGGAAAGGATTTGGAATTTCTGAATTAAAACAGAGGCCAAACAGGCAAGGTTGGTGAAGGTTGGCTATTAAAATTTAGTGGTGACATTCGGCCCATTTTTAAAAAAGGAATGAAAAATGCACTTTTTCATATTCGACAGTTTGACATGGTAGCGACCATATGCACAATATAATGATTGTGTAGACAGATATTAATAAATTAGTGTGTATTTTCTTTCACTTAACAATTCCATTCAAATGAAAAAGTTTAAATTATATAAAACACATTTCAGCGTCGTAAATTTAATCTTTACTGTTTATTTTCGTATAACAGCGAAAGAGAAATAACTTTATTAGTTGCTTTTATTTTGAAAAATACATAAGGAACACCTTAAAGTTTCTAAGTTCGAAAACTTTAGGCCTTTAGAGAAATAACTGCGCAAAGATCATGAAGCTATGTTAAAAAATTTAGAGACTGCCGTTGCTCTAGAGTGCTAGCAATTTCGTTTTCTTTTCTCTTTTTTACACCAGGCCACGTGATGTTTTCCGGAATTCAAGCTGCGAAACAACACCAGAATATCATAAAAATTTCTTCGTACTTGCACAGAACGAAATTTAATTTTACTTCTGAGACATTCGTAGCAACACATTTGAAATGTTCACATTATGGTACTTTAGGTTTCTCAAAAATTTGTTTTGAGATGCTTAGAGTCATTTCATAGATATTTTTCAGCCATTATCCTGAAAAGTTTATCAGGTTAAGAAGTGTCTTTCTTACGTACTTTTTTCTCCTTACGTAATATTATTTCTTGAAACAAAAAATAATTCGTAAATGTGTTTATTATATTTTTTCGACCCACTTGATTAAATCAAATTGGTAAAACATAATTTGCTAATATTCAGAAAAATAAGCAAAATTTATTTATTTTTCTTTTCTTTTATATATTTTTTAAAATTTTATTAGAATTTAAGAAAGATGTTATTTCCTATCTATTTTAATTTGCACGCTACAAGTACTATCACGGCTTATGATAAGCACATCGATGTGTTGTATATTTACATTTTAAATGTTTTAGAAAACCATATTTAAGACTTAGCAAACAGTTTATTAGAAATTAATTAAGGTGAAAGAAATGTGCAGCTACTACTTTAAATCTCAAACTTCTGAAACGCTATCTTATAGTGAAAACCAGGTGGTGATCAAAACTTATAGTGTTCAAATTTATGGATAAATTAATTTTATATTTATAATTAATTTATGGTTTAAAATTAATTTTATGGTTATAATTAATTTAATGTTTTAAATTAATTTATAGTTAAATTAATTTTATAAATCAACTTCCACTAAATTCAAAACTTATTTCTATACTAGAAACACAATAGCGAAAAAATTACAATATAATAATCTACTACTTCAAAATTGTTTTGGAGAACTCAATGAAATATTTATTAACAAGCGCCGTAACCAATATTACCTAATCTGGCAGATTTGTATAAAAAAATACTGAATTCTTACCTGAAAATTTTAGTAGTTTTTCTATATAATTAAGGGCTATTCAAATTTTCTGGCATGAATTTGAAATTTCTAAATAAAAAATCCACCAGTTCTAGCAACACTGTCTGCAACAATGCTTCAGCTACTTCATCTCATGGTAGCAGGCATCCAGTACTCAAAACAGCAATACACTTAAAATGTTCTTCTTAACTTTTATAAAGCAGTGAGCAGTATACTTCTAAATAAATTAAACATTTTCTTTTACTCAATTTAGTATAGTAGGCAAATTTCCTTAAAATCGTTAGGCCGTCTTGGAAATCGACCGTCAAGAATTCCGATTATTGAAGATAATTTCGAAAATTGCTTAAACCTATGAAAACGATTTTTTCCAAAGTCGAGACGTACTTAGATGTATTTATCTTATTCCAATAAGGCTTATTTCATAAAAATCCTCTCAAGTATTTTTAATTTATAACACCAGAACTTATAACTTCTGAATTAATTTCAACCACATAAAACTATTACCGTAATTTCGCGCGTAAACGTCGCACCTCAGACAATTCGATTTCCAACCAGAATTTATTTTAAATAAAATGTGACTTACTTCTGCTTAGCACTTACTTGACTTCTTATTTTCAATAAAATTTCCGGTTTGAAAAAGACAACTAGGGTGCGGCGCATACGCGCGAAATTACGGTATTCCCGAATTACGACCTAGCTAGAACCTATTTTTTGTTGTTGTTGTTTGTATTAGTATAGAAAGCACGTTTCGTGTAAATCGTTTGAGCATTTCTCGATTTTTAGCAAGCAGTATTTTCAGCGCTTAGTTTGTTTTAACGTGTCAAAACTAATTTTTTTTAATTCTGAATCCAGCTAGATCGTTGCTCCGTCTTCTATTTAGTATAGGAGGCGCGTTTCGTGAAAATCATTGCAGTGGTTTTCTAAATCATCCGTAATCAGAAAAAAATGCTTGCTCGTTTAATATGTCCGGTATAGCAAATTTTGATTGCTACAGAAGCGTCTAAATCGGATGTACTTATACAGTAACAAAGCATTTTATTATAATAATAATAATAATAATAATAATAATAATAATTATTATTATTATTATTATTATTAGAAAATTGTTGTTATTATTATTATTATTATTATTATTATTGTTAGAAAATTATTATTATTATTTACTATTGTAAAATTATTAAAATATTATTTTATTTTTATTTTTATTATACAATCCATTTTATCTATTATATGGCTTTGCTTTTATTCAGATATATTTGATTGTTGTTTTAGTTGAGAAAAATTATATATATTAAAAAGTTTAAACTATCCATTACAAATATTTTTAAATTGCAATATGCCCATAAAAGAAAAAAAAAGTATCTCTTTAGAAATCCTGAGGATTCTGAGATCATTTATCATGGCAACAAACGGAAAAACGTTTTAAAAAATCATTGCAAATGAAAGTAGAATCTAGAAAAAGAAACTTCTTTTTTTTTTATGTATTTTCCTCTAAGATCCAAGAATTGTTTATTTATAAGGAAAAATACAATTTCGAAACTTTGTTTTCTTTCTTTTTTCGACTATCATACGCTCAGTAATTTCTATTCTCTATGGAAAATAAAACGAAGCACAAAAGAAAAAAGAAGTATTCTGTTTGGATGATTCTACTTATTACTTTTTTAATTATTCACAAAATTTATCTACACACCAGAAAAACATTAAAAATACAGATAAGTACAGAAATTGTGGTATATTTCTTCATTCCAAGAAAACAGTCTTAAAATGCTGATATATGTTTTTATTTTCACTGATTGATTGATTATTGTTACCAGTTATCGCACTTGAACTCTATCGTGATCTTCTTGCGCGGGATGTGTAACTAATTTCGGTAATTTTTTAATACAAGTAATTTCTGGTAATTTTAAGATCTATTTTATGTTAGCTATAATATTCGGAATATATTTTTTTAATTTGAAATATTAAAAAAAAATAGAACTAAACTAGTCTAAAACTTAATTAATAACAATAAAAGTATGTAAAATGTATAGATCAATAATTTCAACTGTCTGAAATTTATTACATTTTTTCATTTAAAACTATATCTATCTATATTATAAAGGCCAAACGTGTCCGTGCGTAACGCATACGTCATTTTGCGAATGGCAACAGCTGACGATGAAATTTCGGTTTTGTGATTTTTGCTATTGCAATTTTTTAATTTCTAAACATAGCACATTTTCAATTTTTACACCTTTATAGAGGAAAAAAAATACTTTCAAATGCAATTTGTTTGAAAACTATATCTTAATTGCTTGATATATTATGGCTTATAAAATAATTTTTAAGCATGAATTTTGAAACTCCCAATAAACAAATGGAAGAATGCTGACATTATAAATTTTTAAATAGTTACAGGTAATAAAATTAATGAATTTTGAAATAAAAACTTCACAAGAATAGGGTGCCTTTATATGAGAGTAGCGTAATACAGGATACAAAATTTGATTAGTTCAGACAATTTTGGAGAAAAAGAAGCTTTGTAATAATTTAAAAATTTAAAAGAAAATTATTTGTTTACACCATAAACAAACATCGGATATTTTAACAGATAATATAAACAGAAGATATTGTTTTAGATATTACATTTTTATGAATAAAATATAAAAAAATTATTTCACAAATTTGATATAAATGCATATAAAAAGTTAATATGAGCAGTAAGAAACAACGTTTTAATTCATATTTCATCAGTATTACAAATAATGTTAACGGTCCTTGCGAAGTTGGAAAAAACGAATATACATGAAATTCGTTAATATCGCGATCACTATATCGCATGCATAAGATGATGAATAATAAATTAACAAAGAAGCATCACTGGATGCAGCGAACTCCCTGTATTGATAATACCAAAAATATAAAATATAAACAAAACCCTTGAAATTCGTTAATGTCGCGATCACTATATCGCATGTATGAACGCTTAGAACAAAAAAAAAAAAAAAAAAAAATGGATGGATACCGCATGTATGAGCGTTTCATGCACAAGAAAAGCAAAGAAACCAGTAAAAAAAAATCACTAAATGCAACAATTTTGACAAATAAAAATATGAAAAATCTATTAGATTTAGGGGGAAAAAATGGTTTTCGACTGCGTTCTGTAACCCGGGAAGCCTGGGTTCGATTCCCTAGTTATAATAACAGCGTAAAAAATTTCAAAAACGGAAATTATTTTCCAATAAATATTTTGCATATATCTCTATAGGGAATACAGTTCCTAAAAAAGGAATAATTTTACATTTAGCTGTTGTTTTTTTCATTTTGACTTTTAGTTTATTTTTGTATTATAAAATATAGGCATTCTGAGAGAGAATAAGAAGTCAAATTGTTGTGTTCATATTTTAGAACAATAAATTAATATATATATATATATATATATTAGTTTTCCATTGATGCCAATTTATAAGTTTTTTCTTAAAAGCTTTTTATGAATAGAAAGAGTTTCCTTAATTAGTCGAATTTTTTGGCGATTAAAAAAGAAATTTTTTTCTGTTCAAAAATACTAGTCTGAAACAAGCGTCAAAGTTGGCAGCTATGGATTTCAATGTTAATCCCTTGACTATGTGTTGGGATATACGTCCCAGTGGACTACTTTTTCTTCATTCTAGTCGTACCATTTTGTGTAAAATCATTTCTGCTATACACTTTTATTAGGATATGTTTAAGAAAAATCTTGAAATGAGTCTTGATTCTTTCGAAATACAACCATCAGAAATGATCTTAAATCTAATACCCCTACCTTTCAACAAAGTTCGACAGTGATATGTATAAGATCGAAATCAAAACCATTGATGACTTACCAGACTACGATGTGTACTGCCCATCAAACAGAAAAATACCGAGATATTAAATCATTTTAGAAGATCCTGATTGAGCTAATACCACTGTCTCTTTTTTGCAATTTTTTTTCCGTTGTCATTTTTAGCTTTTGCTTTTATAAATAAAAATAATACTAGGGGCGTTAAAAAAGTAAGTTACACTCAAACAATGGCTTTCAAAAAGCAATTTATTGAGGAGTGCGCTACAACACAATATGACAAATATGCACCACACTATTTCTCTACGTAATCTTCCAGTCTCAGCATACATTTGTCGGAACGTTGCATTAATCGTTTGATGCCGTCTCTATAGAAAATCTCTCGTTGGTCCTGGAACCAACATAAAACAGCTGTCTGAACCTGGTCATCGTTGGAAAATTGTTATCTACCCAAATTTTCTTTGAACTTGCCGAAAATGTAAATGTCGTGCGGCTACAGATCGGGACTGTACGGTGGATGCTGCCAGACCTCCCATTCAAAACAGCCTAGCAAACCCTGTGCTGTGCGTGCCTTGTGAGTTCTTGCGTTGTCGTGCAAGAAAACAATGAGATTGCTTAACATTCCATGTCTCCATACTCGTGAAATATTTTGCCTACAAAAACGTACTTTTCCGCGTACTGAAACATTCAAGTAATTTTCCAGCTGACGGGCCATGTTTTTTCTCATACTACGCAACAACGATTGCTACTAACCAATGAAATTGCTACCGTTGGAAACCGTGGAACTTAATTATTGTATGCACAAACTTTGCTCTTGTTTCGCAATGCTGCTGCCGTTTGTGGAGGAACAAGCGTAACTTACCTTTTGAACGCATAAAATATAAAAACTATGTTTAAAATGCATTTTTATAATAAACTTCTTAAATCTTATAGACTTACTATTCTTGATTTTCCGAAACACACCTATGACAGAAAATATTATGATGTATGGGAATGAATTAAAATAACTGTGCCGATTTCATTTTAAACATTTACATAATAATTTTCTCATTCATATTAAGTTGATATTATTTTTTTTATGGACGATGATGTTCATAAACAGTATAATTCGTATCAACCTTTGATTTACGTAAGTTTAATCTTTAAGAAAGCCTGCTGTCGTAAATTTTACGAGAAACATGATATTTCGTACGCTATTTTCTTACATTATATGACATCAAGATGTAAATTTACTCGTCGCTACTGATATATATAATTGTCTGCCTAACCTGCTCTTTATAACTGTTAGAAAATATCTTGCTTATAGTTCATATATGTATGCAGAGATTCAGGGAATTTGAATACGACATTCTTGTAACGTATTGACACCCTATTTAAACACTGAATTTCATCATCGAATAAGGGAGATATTCTTTTGTGAAAAACTGATACTCAAATTCCCCTAAGTCGCACAAACCATGTTGCATTTTTAATAATTAAATTACTGTACGCATAACATACGATAAGCGCAAAAAAATTCTACTGTTATATTTGTAAGATCTCAAACAAAATCATATACAGTAATTTTCGGCGTATAAGCCGCGGATAAAATAAGTATGTTTCACATAAGAAATTTAATTTAATAAATAAAGTTAAATAAATACCAAGCCGAAATAAGTTACATTTTATAATACAAAATTTCTGGTGGAAAACAGATTTAATTGAGCCGCGGCTTATACACGGGAAATTGCGGTATCAATTACCAGACTACGATGTTTACAGTCATTCAACTAGAAAAAGGGCGAGATTTCATCATTTTGGTAGATCCTGTTTGAGTGACGATGTTTATAATTGTGTCTTACTAGATTTTATAACTATTAGAAAATATCTTGAAAATGGTTCAGACGCCTCCAGGGATTCAGGGGATTTAAATGCACCATTTGTTTGTAAAGTAATGTCAGCATATTTAAACAAAGAATTTTTTCATCGAATAAAGATATTTCTTTATGAAAAACTGGTATTCATGTCTACTAAGGCATACAAACTCTGTTGCATTTTTAACAGCGCAATTACCGTGCATATAACATACGATAATCGCATATACATGCAATATATAACAGAGTGCCATTTAGTTATAAATAGTTAAAACTAGTGATGAGCATCATGAGTTATCTTTTTATTCGAATAAATCATTCGGTCATGCGCAAAAACATGGATACCAAACTTTGTATTTTTTTAAAGACCAAGATTTGTTATCTGGCGAAAGTTATTTGTGACGTTTTTTTTTTTTTTTTTTTTTTTTTTTTGTGAAAAAATGACTGAGCACAAATGTTATTTTTTTCCTCTCACCTCTACTCGTGTGCGTGAAACAGAGATCTCCCTCTTCCCTCATACATTTAATAAATGGAAGAACCATGCTTAAAACGCCATTTCCACCTCATGCACAGAAATCGCCATTCTATTCTGCTCTAGCTTGCTAGCATGTAACGTGATCAGAATGTTGAAAGGAAGGGCGGGGGGGGGGGGGGTCAATAAAACAGAAAGAAATTGTATCAATCCAGCCTCTGCTGCATATAAAATTTGACACAATGCTATAAAAATACACTACACGAGTTTATATGTGACTTTAGAATCAGATTTTTGTGTTCAGAATTAAAACTGATTAATGCATCAGATTCATTAAAAAAAAATAATAAAATATAAGTGATCATAACAATTTCATTTGATACAAATCTATAAAACTTAATTAAAATTTTAATAATACAACATAAAACTAGTTTAGTACTAGTATAGTTTAGTATTCTGAACTAAGTAAATAATAATTCTAAGCAATGCTTATTATTATTGTTTCTCAGTTAATCGATTAAAAAGTTTGTGCTTTTTTGAGGATGTGGGGGTGTGTAAATATTTTAACTGGTAACTAGAATTTTTTGCCGGCTTCCCTGTTTTATCAAATTTGTAAAGCTCTGCACATCACTATTAAAACTCCAGTTCATAATCATTTAAAAACTTTTTCTGTGTCATAAAATAAATTATAAACAAATTAAGTTATACATAATTTTGCGGGGGAAAAATACTGTATCATAATTCTTTTTGCAGAAGGCAGCTCATGGATCTCTCAACAATACAAACAAACAAAAAAGCGTATAAATTTTAAAATTGAAACTATCTATTTCAATCATTTTCAGTTTAAAATACGCTTAAAACGAAAGGGGAAACATCCAAAAGATTCCATTGTCATTCATCATGACAACAATGGAAGAAACGTTTTAAAAAATCATTTCAAATAAATGTAGAATTTTATTTTTAAGAGATGCTTTTTATAGGTTATTTCCTTTGTTTATTGATTTATTTTGTTTATAGTTTAAGTTTTACTTTTTTTTCTCTCCGTCAGGATATGCTTAAAAATCTTTTTTGCTTTGCTATGGCAGGTAAAACCAACCATGAAAGAAAAAAAAAGGAAAAAGCCTTTCGGTTTATTTAGTTTTTCTTCTTTCCATATGGATTTCAAAAGGACTGAAAAATACAAAAAGTCCTAAATGTATCTCAATATTTTTCTGGAAAGTCCTTATGAGAAGCAAACAAGAATATGCACTTACATTTTTGTATTGCCCTTTATTATTTTTTTAAAGTAACTAACACTGCCGTCGTAATTGAATTTATTGTGACCTTTCAAGTTTTTTGGATCATAATAATAATAATACAAAAAAAAAAAAGTCATAAAAATATGAAAACTGATATTGATACAGAAAAATATATGATAAACACGCTAAAACCGACAGTTTTTAATTTGATGAATTATTTTAATCACTATGCGATGTTGCAATTGGTCAAAGTAGTTCAGTTAAAAAAGGTTTATAGGATCAAAATTGATCAAAATTGCATAGAAATTTAACCATCTTTTGAAAGCTTATATCGAACTAGATTGCCGGTGTCCAGTGTTCAATCATTTTTTAAAAATTTGTCTATTAATATGACTATCTTTTTTTTTTCAATTTTTTGTTCAACATTGAAGGTCCCTCTTCAATAACAAGACAAGTGAATTAACCAGACAAGTGGAGGAACCTTGATTCCTGGTAAACCATGTAAAAAGAAGGCTTGTTAGCCTAACTTGCTTTTACTTAGATTCTATTTTGTATTCGAACCGTCATGGCTTGTAAAAACTTTTTCAACTCTCACATGTCTCAGTTTGTTCAATTCTGATAACAGGGCTGAGGGCAGAATTATTATTTTTTTAAAAGAAAAAATGCTCATATTTTGTAAACTTATGTGTTTCACTCTATAAAAGTCATAAAAATCATTATGTGTACCAAATGTACTTTTTCTTTCACCCAGAACCATAGCATATGTAATAATAAAGTAAGTGTTCAATTTTCATATTTATATAATGTATTATTCAGCATATAAGGAAATATACATTTTATGATCATAAGCAAAGACAAGATGCTAAAAAACTCTTCTTAATTGGAATATATGCAAGAAGTTGATTTGATTGCGTAAGAGGGACTGCTCAGACAAGAGAACCGAGTCTGTGGAGCATAGTATCCCTCCCGGTTCCGTTATAAAGGTCTTAAAAAATACAGTGTTCATCCGTTGCTGAAGCCGCCAGAAAACGCGACAATTTGCTGCAATTACATAAATACCATTATGAAAGAAAATCGGACTACTGCCAGCACTGCCAGGGGTTCTCCAATAGCAAGCAAGAGAAGAGACTCATCGAGGCTTTACATTAGTGGTCCATCACTGCCGGAAAACAGATTTTCCCTCGCTACACTGGGCAGCGAGGGGCAACAGTAGGCTGTGGAAGCTTTTGTGTGCGCCGGGAAAATGCCTCTGCCAGAGCTCTACGCGTGGCAGAACCGGCAGACAGGCTCCCTAAGTTAAATTTGACAGGTAAGTTAGATGGTTATACACGTATTTCAGTTTCCTCTTAAGAAGTGGGCGTGTGAGGATATTTGTGAGCCAATTTTTAGGAGGATTTTGGGAGTACCTGAGATGCCATTGGCTTGTCAGTGTGCATTGAAAATATGGATTGTTCACCGCGCTCGCATCGGTCTAAAGATGCACATTTGAATCAAGACTCCCTTAATAGATAAGACTTGACAATCCGGAGAAAGTCTATGGGAGAAAATGTCCGCGGTAATTGCCACTTATTAATTGACTTTCTGCGGAAAGTATCGCCGCCTGGTGGATACTACCGCAGAGTTGCCAAGTCTCCGGCTTTTTGAACACCAGTATATTTTTAGAGAAAATGTTGTTCTGTTAAATCCCAGAATTCTCCGATAAAACAAAACAAAATTGTCTGTACTAAAAAACTGGTATCCAAAAAGAGAATAGAAAAATCTAGCAGCTCTGCTACCGCATAGCTGCCAACTTTTACGCTTTTTTTGTTACCACTAAAATTTAATAGCATTTTTTTCGTTATGTAATCACACGATCTTGTCAATTTAATAAGATAAAATTTAGTATAAAATTTTAGTGGTAGGAATTAAGCGTAAAAGTTGGCAGCTATGCTACCGATACTAGATCATAAGCAAATGCATAGAACAAATGGAGCTGTGAAAAAATTTCATGTCGAAAATACTCCTATTACTGACGATTGATGGCGCTAGTAGCAGGAGAATATAGCGGTCAAAGGAAACTTGCTGATTGTGAGGCCTGATGCTATGATAAGGAGGCCTTGATTTGAATTTATGTAAGTACTGGCGGAAAGGTCCATGACCAGTAAGAAAAGCTGTAGTGTGAGGGGTGAGGTAAAATAGTGTGTAGGAGGCTTTGGGAATTAGCGTATGAGTATGTCGACCTTTTGTTTAAGTGGTCCAACGTACTTGCCAGTATTTTAGGATATTTCTCTTTAATGATCGTTTCATATAGCTTGGTAGGAGTGGAAGGTGATGATCAATGTTAAGTTTTTTTGTGGCTTCTTTTGCAAGAGTATCGTCAACTCGTTGCCAAATATGCCCTTGTGAGCGGATACATGACCAATTCGAGTGCGGCTTACAAGAGTTAGTAGACTTTTATTGATATCAAGAACTAGTGGGTGTTTCGTTACATTCTAAATTAAAATGCTAAAAGTAAATTTAAAACACTTTCAGCTGGAAACTCCATTTTCCACTTGGCTTGTTATTGGGCCACTCAACTGCAGTCTTTCAATAGCGATTTATTTCATATTTCGAAAAAGGTAATTTTTTTTAAATTGTTGCCACATTTTAAAAAAGCGCAAATAATAATAATACAGTAACATTTTGTTAAAACAGGTTTTTTGATTAAAATTTCCTGTTAATTAAAAATTAAATCGGCATTGTTTTCATAAATGAAATAAAAATTTCCTCAAACTGGTGTTGCCACAAAAATAAAATAGAAATGATTATATATATATATATAATGATTATATATATATATATATAATCATTTGAGATATATAATCAATGATTATATATATATACAAAAAAAAAAGTATAATTTCCCTGCACGAGTTTATTTTACATTTATAATTAAACAGAAAAATTGAAATTGAAATGTTTAGAAGAAAAAGACACAATCGATCTATCGAAGCAGTGGTATTTTGCGTGTAGAAAGAAAGGTATGCTTTGTTATATTAGATTAAATTGTACTTTAAATGCATTCTATTTATTTTTCTTTGTTTCAAGTTTTTCAAGAAGCGGATATTGTCATATGCTAATGCAGTTAAAATACGATTGTTATTTTTTTTCCCTCGCGCGAGCCTTTTTTTATCTTCAAATAGTTTTTACTGTAACTTTGATGGAATAAATAAGACGATATTCTGACTTCACTAATGTTGTTGGCAAATATTTTTATCCTTAATTTTTCTTTAGAAGTTTAAATCTGAATCTAAAAAATATAAGATATTGCTAAAAACTATTAGACTGCAGTGCGAAATGCTCGCACAGGTTCCACTGGTAAGTATTCTAATAGTATAAATGTTTCCTTTATCCAAACTGAATGCGCCAGTGCATAGGCATTTACCAAAAAGAAAAAAAAACTTCATTTTTTTTTTCTTTTGAAGGTAAAACAAACACATAAGAAATTGAAAAAATATGTAAAAAAATATAGAAATAAATAAAAAAAACTAAACCATCTACTTTATCCATTTACAACTTGAAATACGCGTAAAAAAATAAACATCCAAAAGACACACTGATCATTTATCATAAAAAAATATTAAAATATCAAAAATCATTGCAAACAAATGTAGAATCTGAAAAAAGTGCTTTTTATAGGTTATTTTGCACAATATCTGTGAATTGTTTACTTATTTTAAGAAATGCAATTTTGGGCTTCTTTTTACTTCAGCCAAGATATGCCTAACAAATTCTATCTGCGGAAAAAAAAGAACAACAGTAAAAGAAAATAAGTATCTCGGTATATATGCTCACTTTTTTCATCCAGGGTGAATAAAAGAAATGCAGAGAGATCGAAAAGTATCATAACACAGTTAAGAAAACATTATAAGAACTAAAGTAGAATATGAAAAAAAAAATTCACTTAATTATGGAAAATCATAATTTTTATGACAGTATTCAAAACGCATGTTCAAAGTAATGTGCATAGTCGTATAGAGGATATTGAGTCAGTACATTTTATTTTAACTAGACACTGTTCACAGCGCCAGCTACATTTAAAAAATGATTTATTTGTTTATGTTTACCGTTTGATTACGGACTAGGACTCGCGACTCTTTTTATATTAAATTGTACCGCAATTTACAAAATTTTTTCTTTGTGTAAGACATGTCTTGCAAATGTCCTAGTACAAGTGTATGGCATTTTTCAAAGGGTGATACCAGTACAATACAAAATAGTCCACTGGGTCGTATATATCCCAATCAGTGATCAAATGGTTAACCCGTTCGATGCCAAAACCAATTGGGCGGAGGCTTTGATATTTTTGCTGAAATTCGTTTCCCACCAAACATTCTGAAAGATAATGTTTGGTAAAATTAATAGCAAAGTTTTTTTTTTTTTGTCATTAATTAAAGTACTTTTTTAACATATTAATATAGTGGTGGCGAGACAGTTTTTTTTTATTATTATCATACACTTTTATTTTGAATGTTGACAACCACGAGTATACTCGTGGTCGGCAGCGAATGTGTTAATTATTATTTATCCATGTTCTCTTCAGATAATTCTGGCGTACATTCATTTTCTTCGGCGTAGCCACTTGGCCGTTTTTTTTTTTTTTTTAAATAAGATTGCTTCATTATTATTTTTATTAATAATTAGTTATTAAATAAGGCGAATATACAGATATAAAAAAGGGGTAGCAATTAAATAATTTGAATAAAACCCCTCTCACAATTGGCTTTCATTTTCTGTTCACTTATCTGCTTTGGGGGACTTCATCCTTTTTGCCTGAAAGTCGTGTGCCACCAGAAATTCCGAAAAATAACCTTCCTCTAATTTATTCACAAAGTTTTTGTCTTTAAATAGGGCAATAATTTCTATATAAAAAAGTGGTGGTTAGGTGTCCCGCGGGCCATAGTATGAAGATCCCTACTCGAGATAAAGCGTTTATTTATTTATAACACTTTCTCTTAACAGAAGAATAAAAGGTTCATTTAATTCCTCAATCGAAAATACATGAAATTGCGCCCATTTTAGTTTAAATATTTTAAGATTTATTTTAATTTGATATTATTTGTTTACAAAATTATACTATTCGTAGATACTATTATTATGTTTATCGAAATTTGATTTATACAAATTTAAAAATTCAGTATGTAAGCTTTTAAATTTTTTTCACCGTCATAACACAAAAGACAAAAACAAACAAAATAAATATGCAATCTTACAAAAAAGTGCTGTATCATTATTTTTCAAAAGATTGAACTTGAATTGTGATATTGAATAATATATATATGTATATATATATAAATTAAAAAAATGAAACGTTCAATCATTTTCAACTTGAAATACGCTTATAAAAGAAAAAAACAAATCCAAAAGGTTCCGTGATCATTTATCATGACAACAATAAAAGAAACGTTTTAAAAAATCACTTCAAATAAACGTAGAATCTGAAAAAAGAGACTTTTTTATAAGATGCTTCTTCCAAGATCCAAGAATTGTTTATTTATATATTTTTTTAAATGCAATTTTGAGAATTCTGTTTCTTTTGCCTTGAGCCAGGATACGCTTAACAAATTCTACTTGCTATGGAAAATAAAAAAAAATCATAAAAGGAAATTCGAAAAGAATTTCGGTTTATCATTATTTGTTTTCATTATAATATCTCTAAAATAAATAGATAATACAGAGAATCCTAAAAGTGTACATTTACAAGTTTAGAGAATCATTAAGGGGACTAAACTGTATTTGACGAAATATGACAACCATGATTAATAATTAATAATAACAATAATAATGAAAAACGATTAAAACAAATTCCAACTTTTTTCTAAAATTATCTTCGGGAAAGTATGTATATATGTGATATTTATACATATGGAGAAAAATTACAGCATGTATTTAAATAATTCAGAGTTGGAATCTAAAATCTTTTTTTGGATGCGTTTCTCCAATGTATATGATCAAAATGAAAGAAAATCATTATTTATTTCTCAATTTCTTTTTCCTTGTGATGTGTTTTATGAAATTAAAGAATCAGATTTAAAATAATATCTTACTTATAATAAAATCCAAAGGCGAGAAAGTGTCTGTAACCAATCCGGACTGGACCACTCTGGTCTGCGAGTCGACCGTAGTTAAACGCCATGTTAGGCTTACTGCAGTGGCGTAGCCAGGGAGGGGGTCCAAACGCTCTGGATACCAGAAATATTGTAAAGTTTTCTTTGCCTTGAATATCGCAGAAAGTTCTCCGATTACATAAGGCAAATAAAACTTTACAAAATTATTGGTATCCAGAGCATCTGGACCCCCACCCTTGCTACGCCACTGGCTTACTGAAAAACATATGCTAACACATGACCACTAAATGATAATTTCTTCTACTTGAAATAATGCCTGTTCAGCACATTTTCGTATAAAACATGTATATCATATCCAGTTAGAATGTTTTAAGTTTTAAATTAAAAATAACAGATTAAACATCCGATTACCTGATGTAAACAAACGAATAATGCCGCTATTCAAAAACACAATTCCTATATCTAGAAAAAAATGAATGACTCTTTGAACGTTTCATTAAAATATCCGATTATGCTCTTAAAATATTTGTAAAAGCATGTTAAAGTCTTTAAATAATGTAAAGGATTTCTTTAATTTATTTCTGTAAGCATTTTTTTCTGTAAGCACTTTTTTTTAGAAATAGCGATGATAGATAGTTTTCATAGAGAGACTTTGCGACGATACTTCAGTATTTTACATTTCGGCGTAGTTATGGCGCCATATATTGGCGATAAATATAAACGAAGGAGGTTTTTGTTGAAAAATATATTTTATATAAAATATTAATAAAGTTGTAAAATAATATAAAATGTATATAAGGATATTTTAGCACTATCTATGGACAATTAATATAAACAAAGATCTTTCTGTTGGAAAAAATATTATATAACATAATAATAAAGTTGTAAAATGATATAAAATGCATATAAGCATATTTTTAAACTAGAAATAATTCAGGGTGTATTGATTTATTTCAAGATCAACTTTTAAAAGCTTCAGCTTAATATAATTTCTTTCTTAAAAATCTAACTTGGTTAAATCAAATTTTAATCGCCTAGCTTATATCCAATTAAATGCTGAAATTTTGCCTGTATTGTAAAATGAATATTTCTTATGAAACACTGTTAAAATATAAGGAATATATAGTACCGGATATCACATATGTTAATTATATCAATGCAGATTCAAATTCTGATTTTTAACATAGCAACGTTTAAACCTAACTTTATAGTGAAAAAAATGTAATTTAATAAGAGAATGTGAAAAGATATTTTCCAGTCATACTAATGTATTTAATAATTTTAATTTACTTAAGAAATAAAATAAGATGATTTTTAATGATCAAAATTTATTTTGGTTTTTTCAGGCATATTTTTTAAATAAGACAAAATCAGGTTTTAATTTGATGAATACTTTTAAAAGTTAAAGTTATATTATCTACTTTCGTCGTTGTATTTATTTTAACTATTCTTCATTACTGGAACACTTCGTATTTTCCTGCCATTTTAAATGGGATATTTTCCTACTGTGAAGTAAGAAGCTAATATCCATAAAAATACAATTTTCTGTCTCTTTTTATGTTTTTCTGCTATGTATTTGTTTATTCATGACTGGAAAACTTTGTTCTTCAAGAAATATTAAAATTCAACTCTATTGTACTATTAACTTAGACAATTTAAAACGAACAAAATTTCAATGTTTTGTACAATCGCTAAACCATTTCAGAATTTGCATTTAATTTTTCTTATGTAAACAAACAATCAGCTGTGTGTCAAGCTCTTTAGAAACTCATTATATATATTTTTTTTTCAGAAACTTTCGCACATGGATTATTTTTTAAATATTTTTTAATGATTTGTCCAATCGTTGAACCATTTCAGAAATTGAATATTGAGTTTAAAAAAAAAATCCTCATAATTTGTATTTGTAGAAATCATTTGCCATTCTTAAAATGTACTTTTCTACAATACAAAACTTTCAGTAACAAAATCTTCATGCTGTTTGTTTGTATGAAGTCTTATGAAAATGAAACGCAGATCAACATTCCGTCATTTTTGACGTGCTTTATATACCAGTAAATTTATATTTTTTAATGTAAATAATTTAATGATAAATAATGTTGTCTTTTGCTCTATTGATAAGGACTTTTTCCGCTTAAACTAATTAACTTTCTAGAAATCTGGCGAATAGAGTTACAGAGCACACTTCTGAGGCAGGTTTGGAAAACAATTTTGCAAAAGTTCGAAATTTTCAGAAATGTGTGATTTTATAATTTTCTTGCATTTTTTTAAAATTAGATTATTGAAATTTTACAATCGAAATTACATGTTTTTTTTAATTAAATCATTTTTACATATACGACCATTTAAAAATACGTAACAAATATATTATGAAATACTCAAATAAAAAGAAAACGTTCAAAAGGTACTAGATCCCTTTAAGAAAAGAAAACTAAGAGAGGGGGAAAACTTAAGAAAGGATATGTACTTACTTTTTTTTTCTTGGCACCCAATAATAAGACTATGTTTTTAAAAAATATAACGCGTATCCGTGTACGTGGGCAATACATCGAGTTAGTAAGAGCGAGGTAAGGGATTCCATAAGCGAGCTGATTCTGTAAAGCATACAATTTCATCAATAGGCTAAAATTGATTTATATGATCAAGAAATTTTGTTATGTTTTTCGAACCGTTGCTATTAAAATCTCTATAAAGGCGAATTTGATGTTCATCTTAATCCGGAAACTACAGAAGTACTAAATGTTTGAGTTTACTTTCTCTAAAAACTTTGGTTACGGATTTATTTTGAAAAAAAAAAAAAAAAAAAACATACAGAACAAATATCCCAGAAATTTGGAATAATGTTTTTTCTGTAGTCGTTGGCAGATATTCTTTGATTAAAAAGATGCGAGAAGTACTGTTTGAATTTTCTGGTGTAAATTCGAAATTTCTGAATTAAAAAAACAAAATCCGTGGACAATACTGATGACGAGTCTCAGTCGTCAAATGAACCCAAGGGGTTAAAAACACAATATAGAAATGTATGTTCGCATGATCGAGCAAATTTTGCTCCCATGGATTGGGCAGTGCTATTATAAATCTTCTCAAACTTCATTACTACTCTTCTAAGGCTCTTTTGCTGTTTTGCAGCTAACCCATGTATACATCTAGCCCTCTGAGTGTTTTAAAAAGGGGTAAAATTGTAATGTTGTTTTCTCTGCATTTTGTTTTAAATGATAAAAAAAAATATGATTCTTTCAGCATTATAAATAAAACTTAATTACAAATATGAATGTAACCCTTGAGAGTATTAATCATTCTTCAATGTTTTGAAAATTTATTAAATCTATAGAATTATATTATTTTAAACATTGCCTATATTGCAGTGAAACCTGGAGCTTAGTGAACGGAGTATTACGTTCCACACGCTTAGAGGGCTAGACAACCTATATCAAGTTAAATATCTGCATGTTTTGATATAGTCACTCAAATTTAAGTACATATAATTTAGTACATTTATAAAATGAAAAATTCTCTGAAGAGACCTTAAAAAGTCAAACGTTCACGTTGAAGTTTGAAGGCTGCTGAAGAATTACAAATCTCATTTTCGAATATAGCATCTTCCAAATATCATGCATTATATTTCCATATAATTAATCACTTAGTACAGGATCACCACCGATTAAAATAGGGCAAATTTGTCTATAAGAAAATGGTGGTTTAGCCATGAAACATTTAATGACAGGTAGCCGTCCGGTTAGTTTGAAATATGTTTGCATATCAGTGTAAAATATTTAAGAAAATACTGCAAGAAACAGATTTCATCAAAAAATGAGCCCTGTGATTTTACCTGGGTATAAAAATGAAGTAAGACAAGTATGAATTCAATTTATAAATCGTACTTGAAATTTGATTTCATGTTCATTGTACCGTTTGAATGATTACTTTTTTTTTTAATGGTGGGAGCGATTTAAATCCAATTAAATCATATTATAATATAGCTATTTTATAGATTTTCTAAAACTGTTTTTACTCTTGATATATGTTACCATGTTATTTTTCTTATCGTTATACTCAGACACATTTCTAAAATTCAAGTAAGACAAGTATGAATTAAATTTATAAATCGTACTTGAAATTTGATTTCATGTTCATTGTACCGTTTGAATGATTACTTTTTTTTGAATGGTGGGAGCGATTTATATCCAATTAAATCATATTATAATATAGCTATTTTATAGATTTTCTAAAACTGTTTTTACTTTTGATATATGTTACTATGTTATTTTTCTTATCGTTACACTCAGACACATTTCTAAAAATGAAGTAAGACAAGTATGAATTCAATTTATAAATCGTACTTGAAATTTGATTTCATGTTCATTGTACCGTTTGAATGATTGCTTTTTTTTTTTTTTTTTTGAATGGTGGGAGCGATTTAAATCCAATTAAATCATATTATAATATAGCTATTTTATAGATTTTCTAAAACTGTTTTTACTTTTGATACATGTTATTTTTCTTATCGTTATACTCAGACACATTTCTAAAATTTGTATGACACAACACGGACACATATAACAACATCTAATATAAGATACCACATCTCTTTCATATATGTATATAAATATATAGAGATTTTTATGCGATTTTTGCGTACGCTCATCATTACCGTACATACATATTTTTATTTTATTGATATGTGTATGATTACGATATGATAAATACATAGTGTTATTTTATAATTAGAATACACAATTAAAATGAATGTAACGTAATTTTTTATTAACACATGCTTCATTTTGAATTGTAAAATGGAACTACAATAATGAACGTTTTATGAAATTAATCTGTATTTAAACTGAAGGTCGTTGTGATCCATGCATCCCTTTTAATGTGAAGCAAAGTCTCGCAAACATCAATCTACAAAGCCTGTTTTCATCATGCAATTATCAATAAAGAGGAATTGAGATAACATAAAAATTGGTGAAGTTTCAAATCTAACTGGTCCCGCAGTGGTTGATTACCGCTGGGGAAAAATTCCACCAGTGAACTGGAATAGAAATTTTCTCCTTATTTAAATTCCTTATTCGTGAAGAATTCCTGTCATAATTATAGCAAAAATATATATTCGTTTTTACTAGCGGACGTTTGTTCCGGCTTGGCGGTATCCAGGAATTGCGGCACCGCCATTTCGTGACTACATTTTTTTTTTTTTTTTTTTTTTTTTTTTTTAATTATGAATAAGGCATTTAAATAGTTCGAAAATTTCTATTAAATGTACAGGTAGAAGTTTACCCCGGCGGTAATCTGGCCCTTTTGATCCGATGTAAACAAACAATAGCTGCCATCTTGTGATTACATACTCATTTACTTCACTCGGAAATGGTCAAAGCTATTGTATGATAAGCCTGAGCAGATAGAAGAAAATTCGGAACAGATGTGTTACTATCACGCTAAAATGTAAACAAAAGATTGGCGACTGTTTGTTTGGCGCGATTTCCAAGTCTGCGCCAAACGAATAACTTAATACAATGGCTAGGTTGCCATTAAAGAAAAAAATCCCCTAAATTTGGCGACTTTTTTCTTTTTTTTAACCGATATATTTTTTTTTTTTTTTTTTTTTTTTTTTTTTTAGCGTGAGTGTAAAGCATCTAAGCCGAAAATTCGATGAATGGTGAAGAAATGAATGGAAGACATTTCGCAAGTTTAAAATAGCGCCCTCTTGCGACTGGTGTGCGTTTTTGTCGGCTGGAAAAATAAAAGTCCAAATGAGGAAAAATGAAATTGAAAAATATCAATCGAAACGACAACGGTAGTTGAAGTGTGGACAAACGTAACTAAATACCTTTTTTGCACCGAAATTCTGTTTTGAGAACTCGCTGTAGGAGGGAAAAGTGACGCTCACGTATTGAATAAAATTGGTATATGCTGCGCAAGCAGAGCACTTTGTTTTTGAACAACACAGAAAAGGAAAGTGGCGCTAGTGAGGACTAAAAAATTTAACACGCACTGCGCACTCTATGTATAATCGCTCTGAGTAACGCATTTTCTTCGCCAAGATTAAATTTCTTCTTCCAAATAATATTCTGGTTTCAGCTATTGGTTCAAGTTTGTTAAGCCTGAAAAAACAAAGTAAAACCCGCCAGTTATTACCGAATAAACGGTGTATACATTTTTTTTAAACACCCTGCATAATAAGTTTCGTTTGTCATGTACGCTGCCATCTCCGAATTAATTTATAAAGTAAAAATATTTTTTTCATTAAAAGCTCTTTGACAAGAATCGATTTCGTAGGCAATTGATACTTCGACAAATTTCAGAAAAAATAATACTTCTATTTCATTTATTTTCTAAGCCTAAAGGGAAAAATCGTTGACCTAACAAGGCTAAAAGTTATTACCGAATTAATTGTGTATACATTTTTTTTTTAAATGCCCTGTATAATAATTTTTTTGGAATGCACTTCTGACATCTCCAAATTAATTTGTAAATTGATTTATCTTGAAGATTAATTTAAATTTTTCCATCTTAAAAAAAAACAAACACAAACACAAAAAATTACGTTTAGGCAAACATGTCAAATTCTTCGACTTTTATTCAACAGCATTTACCTTTTATTTTTATGCTAAAAAGTTCTTAAAAAAAAAAGAAAAAGAAAAAAAAAAGAGAGGGACAAGGATTGATAACTTTGGGCAATTGGTACTTCAAAAACTTAAAAAAAAAAAAAAAAAAAAGAGTATACTTCTATTTTTTTTATTTTTTTTTTTTAGAGTAAAGTGAAAAATTGTTGAACATCATTTATCAAAATAATAAGTGTGCTAGTTATTATCGAATTTATTGTGTAAACATTTGTTTAAGCGCAATAAATATTGTTTGTTATGTATTTCTGACATCTCTGAATTAACCCTGTAATTTAAAATAAAGTGAAATGTGTTTTACAAAATATTAATAGTAATAATAATAATAATAATAATAATAATAATAATAATAATAATAATAATAATAATAAATACAAAGCAAAGACAAGAGTCGATTTTTTATGAAATTGGTACTTCGAAAATTTACAGAAAAAGTAGTACAGTAGAACTCCAATTATCCGAACTCCAACTATCCGAATCGCTGATTATCCGAATCGCTTTCAGAATTTCAGAAAAAAAATTAAGACGGAAACGTACTGCGATTTTCAAAATAATGATTCTGTCTACGCGCGCTATATTGTCCTTCCCTCCGCGAATCTAGTGTAGGCGCAGCGCGAACATTATTGGGATGATGAGTCAGCGTCTCATAGCGCAGTTCGATTATTGGCTGTCGTCCGTCGCCAGGTGGCTGGCCCGGCCCACCTGGGTTTCAAATTCTAAATGACGATAACTTATTGAAAGTGTGAGAGAAGAAAGTGTCGAGGAAAACGATGACCTTAATGTCGAAGTTGAAGCAGACACGGGATCATCAGCTAGTGAAGCATTTGCCGGTCTTGAAACTGCGTTGAAGTGGATGGAGCGTCAGCCTGAGTGTGACCACATGCAACTTCTCACTATCAAGCGGATGCGCGACTTGGCTGCCCGAAAACGGATGTAGACTGTCAAACAGCTTACTTTGATCGAGATGTTCAGCAAGCAATATGACTTTCATTTACAGTACGATGCGTACATACTGTACAGCACTTGTAAATACGCTTAGCATGTAAAAGTGTTGACTTTTCATTTAATTAATTAAAAGGTCCTTTTCTTTAAAAATAGTTTTTATCTCCCATTTTAACATACGTACAGTAATTAATTAAAATCGATCCTTTTTTCGGAAAAAATCCAATTATCCGAATTTTTGATTATCCGAATGGGGTCCGGTCCGAATTGATTCGGATAATTGGAGTTCTACTGTACTTCTATGTAATTAATTATGTAAGCCTAAGGTTGAACTACTCCTTGAACATTATTTATAAAAATAACAAGTCTGAAAGACTTGTTATTTTTATCGAATTATTCGAATTACCGAATTATTTTTACCGTCTTATTACCGAATTAATTGTGTATACATTTTTTTTAAATGCTCTGTATAATAAACTTGGTTTGGGATGTACTTCAGACATCTGCAAATTAATTTATAAATTGATTCATCTTGAAAATGAATTTTTTTTCATCTTAAAAAAACATACAAAAACACAGAAAATTTAATTTAGGAAAACATGTCCTATAATTTAAAAATGTAAAAAATAAAAGTAAAGAAAGAGTTCTGACCATTTTACTAAATTATTCGGTTTGCTTTCAACAGAATTTAACATTCAGTTTTATGGTAAAATGTGTTTTACAAATAAATAAATAAAAAGAAAAGAAAAGAAAAGAAATGAAAAAGAAAGAAAGTAAGATAAGACAAGAATTGATTTTGTAGGCATTTGGTACTTTGAAACTTTCAGAAAAATAGTTCTTCTATTTTATATATTTTGTAAGAGTAAAGTGACAAATCTTTGAACATCATTTATCAAAATAATAAGTCTGTCCGTTATTATCGAATAAATTGTGTATACATTTGTTTAAGCGCAATAAACATTGTTTGTGATGTACTTCTTACATCTCTGAATTAATCCTGTAGTAAAAAAAAATAAAAGTAAAAATAAAAATAAAGAAAAATAAAGAAATAGTTTAGCTTTTTTAGTTAGTTATTCAGCTAATTTTCAACAACATTTAACATTCATTTTTAAAATAAAATCTGTTTTACAAAAAAAAAAAAAAAAAAAAAAAAAACAAAGATTTTTGATAACAATTGATTTCTTAGGCAATTGGTACTTCGAAAACTTCTAGAAAAAAATAGTACTTCTATTTCATTTATTTTTTAAGCCTAAAGTGAAAAATCGTTGAACATTTATCAAAATAATAAGGCTGTAAAAGTTCGAAAAAAAGCATTTTAAACTCCTACTAGCAGTTATTTCATCCTCAATGGCTTTTTATTTTTTTTAGTTTGTGGATACATAAAAATATAATGCAAGCAACTTTTATAGAAACATGTTGCCAAAGTTTAAGATTTATCTCTCTTTTGTCACGAAATATATATAGGTTATTTTTCTGATTTAGGACATTTTATTTAAGTAAAGGAATATTTTGTTGTTAGATTAAAATGCATTGCTTTATAGTTTTCTTAAGAATTAACTTTAACCTCTTCAGGGGCAACATATTATTGGAGCTAAAATATTGAAATGATTGATTGACACCAAGATTCATGAAAAAAAATATTTTAATTTAAAATAAGTAAAAGCTTTCCTTCATGTATCTTATAAATTCTAAATTTGATTTTAAAATTCTGGTTTGACTGTGGCATTTTGGAATTAAAATTAAGTGGTATATATAATATACCGGGGCCCTTCAAGGGGTTAAATATTAATTTTACTCAACAGAAAAAAAAATAGCTTTATAAAAGGAAATGAAACATGGTAAAACTGATGGTACGATGTTTTGTTAATTGTGCCACTTTCTAACATTTATGTATAATTTCTAACATTGAAATGTATTTTACGTAAAAAAATCGGACTATTACGCATAAATCCGGTCACCTATAAGTCAGGTACTGGATAGTATATGTCATAATGTTTTAAATTAGTACGTTCATGATAAAAAAGCTATAATGATCTTGAAGCTGCCTCAGTCGTCGGACGTAATAAATACTCCGTAACCCCCGACCAAACTGTTTGATGTCTTTTAATTTTTGAATTGATCTTTTCAATTTTTCCGGTGATTCCTTCCATAATCGGGCATACTCCCGATCTGATCGGTAAGTGAAGCGATGGAACATCATATACCGGTAGATACAATATCCATACAGGTAATAGTTCGGTTTATAACATTAAATGTGTAAAAAAAAATACAATACAAAGATTTTTGACAAGAATCGATTTTCTAAACAATTGGTACTTCAAAAACTTCCAGAGCAATATAGCACTTTTGTTTCATTTATTTTTTAAGCCTAAAGTGAAAAATCGTTGAACATCATTTATCAAAATAACAAGGCTGTAAAAGTTTGAAAAAAAAAGCATTTTAAACTCCCACTAGAAGTTATTTCACCCTCAATGGCTTTTTATTTTTTCTTTGTGGATACATAAAAATATAATGCGAGCAACTTTTATAGAAACATGTTGCCAAATTGTAAGATTTATCCCTCTTTCGTCATGAAATATATACAAGATATTTTTCAGATTTAGGACATTTTATTTAAGTAAAAGATTATTTCGTTGTTAAATTAAAATACATTTCTTTATAGTTTTCTTAAGAATTGCCTTTAAACATTAGTTTTCAATAATAAATAAAAACACTATTAGCGTAAGAAACGTGGTACTACTAATGTTACGATGTATTTTGGAGGTACATTGTCTCCGATATCTCTGAAAATATAATACCTAACATTAAAACAAATATATTTTTGAATTCGATGTTACGCGATCTTTCAAACGGTACACCACACGATATACAAAAAGAAAAAATATCATGTAACTTAATTAGCCCCCCTAAATTATATTAGTGAATGCATAATAATGTATAAATACGTCGGTCAATAGACTTTTTAATATAACTCTCCAAAGTTTGAATTTTCCTCGTTCCATAGTTTGTGAGAAAAACGACTGTGACAGACGGACACACGAGTAATCTTATAATGGTTCCGTTTTTACTTTTTAAGTATGGAACACTAAAAACCAAGTTGAGTTAAATATAAGAGTGTAAAAATTTACCTTAGAGGTTCCAAAGTGAAACAAACTATATTTATTACTTCGAAATACTTGTATTCTAACTTTTTATATTATGCTTCTATATTTCTACTTCAGTAAAAACATCAATCGGAAACATTATGACAATATATGTATATACATATGTATATACACTTTTAATTCAGTCTGCAAAATTTTGAGTAATAAATCAAGATAAAAACAAATAAAATCGTCTTAAAAAAAAGAAAATATTTTAGGTAGCAGATTTTATTTTCAACAAAAATAATGATTTACCTCATAGGATTGTGAAAATTCTTTACTGGAACTTCGTAGAACAAATATATGCACTGTCAATAACTTATATATTGTTAAGAATTTTTTAAAGTACCGTTAAGAATTTTTCAAAGTACAGTTTGCCTACTTCGTGGGCAAACAATAAACAGAGATTTTCAAACAAAACCTACATTTTATCTATTTTCTAAAGAAAAACAAACTCTAAACATCAAATGTTATGCAGATTTAAAAAATGATTTTCAGAATCATTCATCAAAACAAAAAATGATTAATGATGACAAGACAAAAAGATCTAAAAATCGTTTTGAATAATAATAATAATAAACTTGTTTCAAACAAATATAAGATTTTATTTTCAATTAAAAGAGTTTTATAAATAGAAATGATTTTAAAAACAGTGATTTATTTCCGCAAAACAATAAAAATTTAAATAATATCGAAAACAGAACTAAATTAGTTTTTTCATTTCAAATTTGTATACAATTAGAAGGTATATTTGTCTCATGGAAAAAATAATGTAGAACGAAGTGTTGTGTTTAGTATATATATATATATATATATATATATATATATATATATATATATATATATAACTTACCGTTATGGGGATCGTATGCCGTGGGTGGACCGTATGAAACCGTGATTATCTTACGTCTATTTTAATAACATATAAATTAAAATAATTTTTTAAAGAAATGTTTTTCTTATAGTGAATAAACAGAGGCGAATTTTCTTTTATTGTTAAAGTTATTTTAGTAATATATTATTATTTGTTGTTTTTGTAGTTGTTGTCCCTTGATCTTTAACGCTCGCTCAATGCATAAATGCCAACTTTTACGATTGTTTGTTACTGCTAAATTTCAATAGAGTAATTTTTGCTTTCTTTAATCGCAGATATTCTTGATTTAATTAGGTAAAAATTAATATTAAATTTCAGTGGATAGAGAAACGCGTAACAGTTGGCAGCTATGTCAATGATATATAGAAACACAGATCCCTAATTACTAGGTCTACCTGCTGACATTAAAATGGCGACTGTAGTAGGTGGATTTTTTTTAACGTTTGTACGGTCCCTTACATTTAAATACCAGTATCTTTTTAATTATTCGACGCCTTATTTTTCTGCGATTAAATAAGTCAAAGAATACTTTAAGAAATTACTGCAACTCAAATTCAAGGTACCATACAAACTTAGAAACAAATTCGCCTACGACAGACGCCATTTTGTGCCAGGACGTAGGCATATTATATGGTTTATATATATGTAACCAAATGAGAAACAACAAAACTATAACAAACTGAACAAAAATATAACGTGCAGCTGCTGTATTTAAAACAGTTAATTAAAATAGTTGACCAATATTAAATACTATATCTCTTGATCAAACAATGCACGTAGTTTATGATATGTTCTTTTTCGGGACTGTAACTTATCTGAACATTTTTGTTAAAGTTTGCCATTTAGAAAAAAGAAAACGGCTACTTACCACCTTTTAAAATATTCAGAATTCGCAGCAACTTTTTACTTTAACACTAAACATACCGAGATTTTTTTTCAAATTTTGTACAAATATATTCACACTAGAATTTTTACGTAGAACTATTTAACTATTTTATTCCTTTATATATGCCGGATTTATGTTTTACTTCTTTTATGAAGAAGTATCGCGTTCCAAACGAAATATTCCATTTGGTACCGTTCGAATAACCGGTTGTTTGAAACTGGCGTCTACACTCCGCCGTCTAACTTCTACGACGGGCTCTAAAAATTTTAAATATAGTTCTAACTTTTCTTAGTTGAATGAAAGGTGGCTTAGAATTATGACATTTGCTTTCAGTGCTTCGAACTCCGGATCGTATCCAATCAGCGAAAATCTTGGAAAATAAAAAACTTTTTATTTTTGAATAGATTTAATTAGGTTATAAAAATAATTTAAAACAATATTAAATTTAATTATTTTTTTAAAGTTTATATTGCAGTGTATAACTAAGTATACTTAATATTTGTTTTTATTTATTAAATAATTCCGTAAAATTTCATAGGAAAACATAACAATTTTAAAGAACAAATAGCAGCAGTAGCTACAATGTTTCTCACATCTCTGATCTGATACTCATGCCAAAGTTAGACGGCCGGGTTATAGACGCTTGTTTGTTGGTATATTTAACGTTAAAAAAATGCGCTACAGCACACAAATAATCAAACACACAAGATTATCAATACAAAATTCATATTATTTTAAAAGGAGTAATTCATAATGTCTCATTTGAAATTATAGAATTTTTTATTGGAAAACACACATATGCAAAAATTAAATGTAATCATGTTTTTACGAAATTTCTGAAGAAAATCTTCTTATATTATATCATGCTGATGAAATCATTTTCCAAAGCTTTTATACATTTCCAAATATTTTTCCATTACGTGAAAATAAATTGACAGTATATCATCTAAAAATAATTATTTCAAAATAAATACATTAGTAAATAAAAATTAAATTATTTTTATGGAATTGGAAATGTAAGTAGATAATTAAATGAAATAAATTTATTCAAGCAGAAAAAAATATAAAACAGCTCAGAAAAGTGTTATAAATAGTCTTTTTTAATTAATAAATTTATCTTTCCTTCTGTGAGCAATTTCAATTGTTTTAAGGATTAATAGAAATCGACAAATAAGTGAAATACAAAATATAATTTTAAATGTAATTATAATTATAATAATGCTATATATAATTGCTTCTTTTAATTTGTTATTTTATTTGAGCTCGAGCATTATGCATGCTATCTATAACAATTATCTTTTATCAATTGCAATAAAGGAAATTGTAATGATTAATATTTTATTTATTTAAACAACTTGAAAAATCGGAAATATTTTATGTAATTAGAAATCATTACATGTATATATATACATATACATGTAAGTTTTATAAATCAGCATTTTAATATAATCAAGACGAAATTAATTAAGCTAAATTTACAAGAAATCTTCTCAGAAAAATACAAACATTTAAATTATAATATTTTTCTTAGTTGTGCACACATCTAGAAATTAAGCAACTGTGAAATCGTGCCTTTGAAAAATTTACCAAAACAAATCCTTATTTTATGCTGTGAAGCCACTTTTTTATTTAATCCAAATCACAATTGAAAATAACTAATGAATGATATAAAAATATATTACTTCAATAGTGAATACTTTAATAAGGAAAAAGAAAATCGTTTTTATGAAATTAGAATTGTATGTAGATAATTAAAGCAATAAATTTATTCAAGCAGAAAAAATATAATAAAACGGTTTAGAAAGTGTTATAAATAGTCTTTTTTAATTAACAGGTTTATAATTCCTTCTGTAAGCAATTTCATTCAATTATTCCAAGAATTAATAGAAAACGACAAAGAAATGAAACATAAAGAAATATTTTCAGATGTACTTAGGATAAGAATAATGCTACATATAATTGCTTCTTTTAATTTAATTCTTTTATGCTAAGTGAGCTCTGGAAAATAATGAAATGCATTCAATCCATAACAATTAAAGTTTTCCAATTTTAATAAAGGAAAATGTAATACATTCATATCGGTTTTATTTTATTATACAACCTAAAATAAAGAGGATTTTTTATTTAATTATAAAACTAGCACAATAACACACGTATGTATGTGTGTTTTATGAATAAATGTTGATACATAAGACATACATGGATAAATTTGATAGATCTTCTCAAAGAATAACTCGTTATGCATATATTTGCATTTTGGAATACCAAAAATAATAAATATTTATTTGTGTGCAGGATTATAAAAAATATATTTTTATATATTTATATAATTTTTTTTAAAGGGGGTTTCTTTTTAAAAATACCTGTTACTATGAGAACAATATTTTCACAGTTTTCTCTCAAAAAACGAAAGACATGCGGTGAATACATGCGGTTTGCGTGATTTTGTTTTGTTTTGTTTTGGAAAAATGGCTCGCCGTCGCCTTTCTGATGTTGAACAGTAATGCAATGTAATCATGCTTTACGTCAAATAAATGTTTTTTTTTCTATTTATTATTGGCCATTTTTGTTCCACTCGACGATAAAACATTCATAAATATTTTTACGATTTTCTACCACTAAATGTGATTTGCGATCCCATGTTCTAATGGTAAGTTTTCATCCTCTTGATGCCTTCTATCGCCCTTCCTATTTTGTCGGTCGAATTTTGGAACACCCTGTATATCATAACATTTTTTCTGAATAATGTTATTTCATAAATCATTTGAAAAAATATATTCATTTTTATAAAACACATACTAATACTTTCTCCTTCGAGAAACATATAATTATATTCCTTTTTACTTACCCATCATACGTAGTATAGGGTAAGTCTTGTAATCGTTTTGAAAATTGAAAAAACAAAATTGACGGATTTACACGTTTCATACACTGGAGATTCCAAAAAACACATTTTTAGAAAAAAAAATTGCCGTCCGTCTGTCTGTGTGCGTGTCTGTAAACGCTCTATCTCCCGAAAAAATTGAGATAGAGACTTGAAATTTGTATGTATTTAGTATGTAATATTGGGAAGAAGCTTATTGAATTTCAGTAACTTCGATTATTCGGAACTATTTTTTTCGGACTCTCGAAACAATCGTTCCGAGAAAAGGTACATAAAAATTTTCGAAATTGTTTATATTAAGGAGTAAATATAAAAGACAATACAAAAACATAAATTTTGCATAAAGAATGAAGTCGATCGGATAATTAGTTGCCGAGATAGTTGTAATCCTATTTCCCACACTCTTCGATTTTTCATGACCTTGTATTTCATTCAAATTTCAATTCAAAGATATATTTTAGTTGAAAATAAGACGCTTAATCCGACGCAGTGAACCTTTAGTTAATATTATTATCAATTTTGGAGTTATAAGAATGTTTCTTTTACACAATTCAGTAATAGAACATTTAAAGAAAGTTTAGGACATTATCAAGCCACGATTTTATTCGAATTGCAATGCATTTTATAAATAGTTTATACATGTTTTATTTTGATATTTTATATTATGCATATCCACGATGGCTAAGTATTATGTTGGCCCCCCAACGACTAGTTTAAATCATGGCTGAAGCAGGAATGAGTGAATGTTTTCATTTGTTTTATCAAAAATTAGTAATTTCATGTAAATAAATTTTAACAATGAAAATATGAATTTAAATGTATTTATAAAAAATAATCCACGAAAAAAAGTTCATTTCAGTTGAACTGAAACTCTGAAATGGTGTCCCTGAATATAATATACAGTGATGTCTCACTTATACACGATGTTCAGTAATTACTTTTTCATACCCCTATTTAAAAACAGTAAAATTCGATTTATAAATTCTGAGATTTAAGAAGACGAAATTTACCGTAAAAAATAAATAAATAAATAAATAAATAAATAATAAAATAATAATAATCTGGTGCTGAAAAACGAGTTCCGTGTATCGTGTATAAGTGAGACATTGTATATACATTAAAAACCCCAATAACTCACAATTCTGATAAGTCTGGTAGGGTTCGTATGCTTTAACCCCAATTTTTTATAGAATTTTTCTATTTAATATTTAAACAGCAGAAATTCTAGAAGCCTCGTTTAATTGTAGGATTTATAATACTTTTCTGAATTTATATAAGGCGAAAAATTCTTTTAAAAAGTTGTGGTTAAAACGTACCTACCCTATCTGCACTTCTGCGCAATCAAATAATTAACCCTTCTTTGCATGAGTTTTTCTTTTACAATTGTGTGTTTTTATACATATATTAAATACTAGACACCAGAAATTTTAAGATAGTTTTTTAACTTTGTTCAGCAACATAGTTCACGGGAAATTTACTAGATTAATATTTCTATATAAATATAGTGGTGGCGTAGAAGTTGATTTAATTATTAAAAGTTAAATAAAAAGTGATGGAAATTTACATCACTATGCAATTAAGGGTTAAGAAATGTTTTATGCATATGCTGTAAAATCCGAATAATGCGCCATTCTTCATAATCAGTGTTTATATGCAACCGAATATAATTAATTTCTTTTACGTATATACAAAAATTTAAATAAATTGTCATCGTCTTAAATTCCTGTTTATGTTTATCGAACACCATTAAAATGTTATCGTAATTGATTTACTTTTAACTCTCAATTAATTTATTTGGAGATATTTTAACTCCTTAATTTCATTGCAGAACACTGCTAAATTATATTACTTGTAATTCAAAGGCAATTCAATTTAGTTGCAATTTGCTACTTACCTCTAGCCGCAATAAAATTAAAGGCAATAAAATTTTTCATTAACTAATCATTTGATTGAAAACATAATTCATTCCGAAAAACACTTCACACAAATATGCTGCTGAATAGAAAAAGCTAATTTAAATCATTAATACGACTAATAATAATGCTTTAAGAAATTTAGATGTGTCGTAAAAAAACCCTAGTAACTACATGGTTTTTACGCTTTTATTACAATTTTTATAGAATGTTTCGGCTTCTTTAAATGCAGAAAATTATTACAAATCCCGCAATTAAACGAGGTGCCTACAATTTCTGCAACTTAAATATTAAATAATTTTTTAATAAGAAAAAGTGGTGCTAAAATACTTGGAAATTCTAAGAGGTGTATGCACCTTGATAAGGCGAAACATTCTATTAAAAAAATGTGATAAAAGCGTACCAACCCGGAACTACCGTAATTTCGCGCGTATACGCCGCACCTCAGACAATTCTAATTCTACCAGAATTTATTTTAAATAAAATGTGACTTACTTCTGCTTAGCACTTATTTGACTTCTTATTTTCAATAAAATTTCCGGTTTGAAAAAGACTTAACTAAAGCGCGGCGCATACGCGTGAAATTACGGCAATAAACTAATAATATTTATCATAAGAAACTTTACTTCTTGTTTTATTTTTTATCGGTTAAAAATACTTTCTCTAATTTCTTCGAACGTTATGAATGATTGAGATAAATTTGCGATCAACGCAGACAAAAGCCACTTCATCACAGTGTGTGACTTGACAAATTAGAGTACATATTTTGTACATAGCGTTTGATTCAGCTCAGCACCGCACTTACGGTACGAAAAACATGCATAAAATATACTACGGATCCCAAATTCTAGTCCCATCAGCGTCTGAGAGATTCTGCTCTCAAAGCTGATAAACAGGAGGTGCTGCGTTCGAACCCAATCGGCAGATTCCTTTTGGACTTTTCCAAAGTAAAATTTGGAATTAACCCTATGAAAGGTACCCCGTCGATTTAAATATTGCAGTGCGTAAATACGGGTTAGATTCACTTCGAAAGTCTCCACAGAGGGCATACCTCCCTTTATCTAAAGCGCTCGCGTAGATAACCGGCCGCAATAAACAACACCAGAAAATACTACGCTGGGTCTATTGTCTTAGTACGAGAAAGATATATAATTGACAAGTTTTGTTTCGAATACTACAGTTGTCTTTCGTACAGGTTAAACAGACCGTAAAATTCAGTTAAAATAAAAGAAAATCTGGTTCCGGCTATTAATCTCTTAAGTGCTTTCTAACTAATAAGCACCGTAACAAGCACTGAAAAGGGAAAACATGGATGCATCACTGTAACAAAATGTCCCACAAAAGTCACAGGAAAATTTTGAGTAACTTTTAGCAAAAATCAGAGTAAAAAAGTTTTTTAATTAAAAATTTTTATGTACTTTAACAGTGTAAAAAAAAAGAGTGATTTTATGGAACAGTTTTTTTATTTTCGTAACTAAACCGTTTTGTACTGTTAAATTAGTTTACAGCTTTTTTCTGTCAGATTTACATGGTTATGTTGTGGTGTATCCTTCGGGCATATCGGCTAGCCATGTCACAAGCTTTAACAATAACAACAATTTTTAAAGCGATATAAAAGGTTGGAGCGGACAGTTTTATCTGAATGATGATAAAAAAATTAAGCTTGGTTCACTGACATTGGGAGAGAGAATGATCTCTCTAAGAAATTCCCTAAATTCCAGCACTAGCTCAAAATAAGATTCCAACGCTTTAAGCATTCAGGGAACTAAGAAAAAGTACATTCAGCTTATTATACAATGTCCCTAGAAACACTATAAACGCACTTCATAATATTGCAACAACACTGTGAAAGGAACCCCGTCGATTCCAATATTCTGTTATTTGAAATAATGAAGCTAACACCTTACCACATTGGCGAACTCTCAGCCGATGACCCTTCTGAAACAACTCACTGAAAACTTCTAGTCTTAGATACCACTGAGGTCAGAATGCGACAAAATCCGCTGAATCCAGCTCCTACTGCTTATATAGCAGCTGGACGATCACATAAATCTAATTATAATATCATTTCACAAAATAACCATGAAAATCAGATTCTCTGAGATTTAGCCACACCTTGCTAAATTTTAAGGCAAAATAGATAGCTCATTTACGCTTAAATGTTAGAGTTTAAGACACCACGATCGCACGCAAAACTCAAACACAATCGACACTCGATCATACACTGTAAAAAAAAGTACCGAGGTTACTAAAATTTTTTTAGTATATTTATATGAATTTTTTAATAAGCGGTATCATAAACTGAAATTGTTGCTAGCTGTTTTCTAGTAATTCCTACATATTTTATTTGTAACTGAGGAGAATACAAAAAAATACTGATAAATGAGGAAAACTAAAATTTTATTTTACAGTGTAGACTACTTTCTTAAGAGATTAGCTTAAGCTACAATTCTACATTATTGAAATGACTCAACAGGCATAAAAATAAAGAGCAGTTTTCTTCAGCTATATAAGATTAAAAATAGGTTTCATAACTTGATTTGATTATGTAATGCCTTATACATCTACTCTTGCAACTTCTCAGATACTCTGTATATAAATAGAGATCATGAGTTTCCAAGAACGCTACCACAGGCCGCAGAAGTACCAGTATGTTTGGAGAAAAATTTCCACTTTATTTAATTTGAGAATTTGAATTAATTTTCTGCGACTAATTAAGCGGCATATTACTTACTCTAAAAAGTGATTTGTGTCTCTGTGGCCCGCAGTTACTTCGTTGGAAATCTTTGATATAGACAGACTTCTTGTACCGAGACAAGCTGTTTTACCACTTTTGCAAACCGCTGTGAAGTCAAACTGGAATGTAAGCGCTGTAACAAAATGTTTAAAGATGCAACAATAACATTAAATGTGTATGACTGCAAAATATAGACAGAGATTAACTGGTAGTTCGTGGATCATTTCGGTAAAAGAAGGAAAGGTGATTGATGCTTTTTTATCTTTCCATGTTCAGCATCATATACATATCATATTTTATCAGCATCATATTTTTTTAAATATTTAAGATATGATTTCCATTCGCATGTAGTATCACCAGTATTGCCCATATAGCCTCTTTTTTCTTACAACAAACTAGCGTTCTACCAGAATTTGTATATAGTAATTTTTCTTCAATTTAATAAACAGACATTGCGTAATTAAAAACAAAAATGTACTGCACAGAAATTCTATGTAGATTTTTAATAAAAAAAAGACTAAGTTGTCAAAACTTACAACTATTTGAAGCCTTTATTAGGTGCGTTCGTAATTATATAAATACGTAGCACCTATTGTCGTCGTATGGTTCGTCCGTCTGTCTGTTTGTCTGTCCGTCCGTCCGTCTGTCTGTCTGTGCGTTCGTCCGCATATAACAACGCAAAAACCACTCAAACGAATGGTTTGAAATTTAAGCTATATTATCTTTGTAGATTTTTGTCGAGACATTTCAAATTTTATGAAAATCTAATCAAAATTTTAGAAGATATTAATAAAAATATTTATTAAGAAATTTGATTTAAAAAAAATATCGGTGGTTTTTTGTTATAGGAGCTTCCGAAGTTTAATCGTCAAGCGACCGAGATACTTATTTTATTGCAGAAATGAATCTACAGACGATATAACTCATTTCACAGAATTACAAATCATCAAGATTTGAATATTTATATAACTAGCTATAATACGAAAACGCATCATTTGTCACGTTTGACGTACAATTTCCAACTTGTTTAAAACATCATACTTCACTTCCGCAAGAAAACTGACACATCTCAAAATTTATTTTGCGTATTATTTCACTAATAGGTCTGACTTAGGTGCGTCTTGCGACAGAAAAAAATGTCATAAATGGAATTAATCGGAAGACCGTTAAATTACCCTATGTGTTTTGGACACAACAGAAGAGGGGGATAAATTTACTGAATCCCCTCTATCTCTTCTACATAATTATTCTTAAGTGTTTTACTCTTTTATGTACACTTTAGCAGCTGCATGCAGAACTAAATGTTATAATGTTAAGTTACAGAAACAATTTTCAAAAAATGTCCATCTTCTGTTGGCTCACTCTAGAAAGGTAGTATTTTTGAATTGTGACATTTTACAGAAGAGGGAGATAAATTTACTGAATCCCCCCTATCTCTTTTACATATTTATTCTTAAGGGTTTTACTCTTTTATGTACACTTTAGCAGCTGCATGCAGAACTAAATGTTATAATGTTAAGTTACAGACGCAAAGTTAAAAAATGGCAATCTTCCGTTGCCTCAATCAGAAAATGTAGTATTTTTGAATTGTGAGACTTTTACAGGTAGTTTAGCGATATGAACCTTCATCTACTGCTCTTCTTTTTTCTTTCCGACTCGGAAAAGAAAAGTAGAGAAAGCAGTTCTCATGATATACAAACACAGAAAGAAACAATTACCCCGGCCGATTTTAAATATTATTTTTACTATATAATATAATTTTTCTGGTTTTAAATAAACTTTTAGGTTGTATTGTTCAATTAACATCATAACGCTTTATTACACATGATATAATGTGTTCTAGAAATTCCGTAATTCAGAGAATCAGAATTCATACCAGAAAATCTAAATAATAAATTTCCTTTTTATTTTAATAAGGATGAAAAGACAAAAGAAAGTTTAACAAATAAATAAAAAAATTCCATTGATCCACATGACAGACGAAAACCTTCCGAGGGACGGACCCATACACATCTCATAAAAAATGCTCCTTTCAGAGACTATACAATAGTTTAAATGTCAGTTTTTATATAAAGTATAGATTGCTATTTTAAATTTCTAGTATGAATTTGGAATACCCGAATAGAATAAACCATATAATTAGGAACGCTAATGGTAGCATAAATACTTCATGGGCAATATAGGGTTAAAATCATCAGCTTTTTGCTTAACTAGTCACATATTATTTTAAAAGGAGTTTAAAGAAGTATATTATTGTGTATATTTAAGGGAATTCATTAAATAAATATTTTTTGTGTTGAGCCTACATAATGATAGTTTTGTAGAGATCCAGCAGTTTCAATACACACTATTAGCGTACAAACGTAGTATAATTATCAACGAAGAGGTCATTTTTGTTGCAGAAATTCAACTGGCATCCAGACAAATGCTTTATATTTATGGTGTGCTATAGTTTATATTGCAGGTGTGAATGGAGGAAAGAACGCTCATATCTGAAATAAACATACTTCAATGATAGATTATTAACATAACCACTGTCGGTTTGACACTTGTTCCGTAGTTAAGTACCGTACAAATACTTTCTGATGTTTTGTGTTGAGACTGACTAACTTGCAGTGTTTGGTGTGTAGTGCCTAAGATCACTCTCAGTAAAGCACATGATTGTAAACCATCAATTTTATACTTTGAAAATTCTAGAATTCCAAGAATTTAACATATGTCTATTTCTTGCTGTCATCTGCATTCAACATTTTTCTAGGAAGTATAAGGTTGCAAAACATTGGCAGCAACAATGCAACATTGTTGGTGTTTTGGGATTAAAAGTGTAACATTTAGCGAAGTGATAAATCAAAACATCTCATAATATATCAAATTTTAATTGCTTAAAAGTCGTATATCCAACATAGTGAAAAAGTACCCTAGCCGGGACTCGAACCCGGGTCATCAGTATAGCGCACTGACGTTCTACCAACTGAACCACTTGGGAACGATACTCAGCCTGGTACTTTCTCACTATGACATGTTGGCAAGGCTACAAATGCAGCACGAGATGAAATATTTTCCTTGAGCCACCAACCCTGGGGCAACACGAAACCAAAGAAAATCCAGCATCGATAATTGAAAAAAATCTATATTTAATACTTGGAATTTTTTTTCATAGAAAATTTTATCCGCCTTGCATTCATAATATTGCAAGGCGTATTATGAATGTAAATATTGTGAAAGCAAGGCGGATGAAATTTTCTATGGAAAAATTTTCCAAGTATTAAATATAGATTTATTCAATTTAACCAAGGATTACGCTGGATCCAGCTTCCTTGGATCCAAAAAAAAGGAGAAATGTAAGATGAGAATAAAAGAAGATAATACAAGACAATAAAAGAAGAGAAATACATAGATCCACATCTTCCTTGAATCTAGCTTGGCTGGAATCCAGCCAAGGATTATGCGGAATTTCCTTTGGTTTCGTGTTTGCCCCAGGGTTGGTGGCTCATGGAAAATATTCCATCTTGTGCTGTGTTTGTAGCCTTGCCAACTTACTATATTGAGAAATTGCCAGGCTGAGTATCGTTCCCAAGTGGTTTACTTGGTAGAACGTCAGTGCGCTATACTGATGACCCGGCTTGGGTACGTTTTCGCTGTGTTGGCTATACGCCTTTTAAGCAATTTAAATTTGATATATTATGAATGCAAGGCGGGTGAAATCTTCTATGGAAAAAATTCAAAGTATTAAATATAGAATTATTCAAAACATCTCTTATAAACCGGATGGACCTTGACTTCAAAATGACACATGATGGCTTGCACATCGATGATCACAAAATGTAGCATATTCAATCAACATTAAACGAATTGATCTGTATAATCATATATGACAAAACAGAATTCCTTTCGATTAGGTTTTAATGCCAGTTACGCCTGTACAAAACATTTCTTGGAGCAAAGCTGTAGCAAAGTTAAAAATGTGTATTTTAGCTTGCTTGCCAACCTCCAAATTAGTGATGATTGGAGTATCGAATTAGTAATGAAAGATTTTGTCATTCGTAGGAATCACTTTTGCATGTGCAAAAGTATAGTTCTCAAACTTCGTATTTTGTTTTACTCCTTTACCACCAGCAATTTTATAATAGAAATAAGCAAAAGAAAAGTTTCCAAAAATCGCAGTTTTATCATCAATTACCACCAGACATTTTGTTAAAAAAAAAAAAAAAACATTTTTTGTTGTTTTTAAGTTATTTAAAACAGTGGTGGCTAAACAGTGTAGTCCGAGTTGACATCTACTTTAGAATATAGAGGAGTGTCTTTTTTTATGAGTCTCTGGGAAAGAAAATATAATTGTAGTTAAAAACTGAATTAAATTATAAATGAAATTAAGAGTATGTGTTACTAAAAAATGTTAGAGCATAAAATTTAAGAAATAAATAAAAGTATTTAAGAATGATAAAAAATTTAAGTTAAATGGAAATCATAATAACAATTTAAAAATTAAAAAAGTATAAGAGAAAAATATGTAGAGCACTTTTTAAAACAGAGCAAAGGGCAGTTTAATCTAAACGAAGCAACAAAAGACATAGGATATACAAAACAAAAGCACTTTTCAAAGCTATATCTATCTATCTATCTATTTATCTATCTCTATATATATTGTTACAATGTATCAGATATTATATAACTTTTTAAGTATAAATGTAAATATATAGACAAGAAAAAATACAGAGTGTGAAGAACGCAAGTTCACTCCTTATCCATAGTCGCTAATCTTTCGTAATATGTGGGTTAATTTAACCCAGGTTTAATACGTGTCGCACCAGAATTATTTTTAAGAAATGAAATTAATTACATTCCATGTAGATATCTGGAATTAAATAAATAAAGATTCGTAAAATATTTTTTCTGGTTTGAAACGTTGTTAAACTGCGTCAAGTTAATCCACACATTACGGACGATTAGCGAGAGCTTGGCACATCTGTCCATAGTTATGGAATATTTGGGGAATTTTATATAATGAGGCTAGCAGGCGTCATATACGGGCAGTTTAGCAGTTATCTCATTGGGGAGGTAGTAGATATTGTAGATTTTTTTGATAAATCAGTAACTTTTCCCCTTAATATTTGTGCATTAGGATCACTACATATGGTAGTATTTTTGAGAAAACAAGAAGCATTGAGAACAATGTGGACGTGTTTGTTATGTTTACTCATATTGTCGATTGTTGGCCTTGCAGGTGAAACCCCATATGGTGCAGGCAGTGTTGCCAGTGGGCTACTTTTTAGCACTTTCCAACCTAGTTGAAAAGTGCTTATGACTTCGGTTTGTCTGGCCGTCTGTCCGTGCTCTAACTCCCGTAAATATGCTCGAATTGCTCTGCAATTTTTATATGTTATTGTCGTTAGCTATAGCATGTTCCCTATTTCAACGGAAGTGTGTAGCACTTATAGTTTTTTTACAGGGACACTCAAAAGAATTCCGTTACATTGCGGTCTATGGGGAAAAATTATTTGCGGTTTATTTAAATAATGTTTCGCTATTTTAAACGCATTGAAATTTATATAGATCACTAAGATGCATTAGAAGAAGCTTAATATGGAATAGTAGGTGTATAGCACTTAGAGTTACTTTACAGGGACAGTCAAAATAATTCCGTTACATTACGTCTATGGAGAAAAATCGTCTGCGGCTTATTTAAATAATGTTCCACTATTTTAAACGCATTGAAGTTTATATATATTACTAAGGTGCATTACAAGAGGCTTACTACAGAATAGTGTGTGTATAGCAGTCATCGTTCATTTACAGGGACACACAAAAGAATTATCTACTGTCTGTTAACAATAATTCCTGGAAGTGCGTTTTAAGTTACTGAACGCGATTTTAATCTTAACTAGCTTTTTGTCTATTACGTGGTGTGTATAAATTCTGTAGATCCTATACAGGGCAGCACAAAAGTTCGCGAACACATTTCCGTTTATTGACAGAAACTCCAAAAGGAGAATTTAAACTGTGCTACGCGTTTCCTAACTAAACTAAAATTTAGCATCCTATGTATATATACAAATCTATAGATCATATACAGGGCTACATAAAAGTATTCGGATATTTTTCCGAATATTGTATATATTGAAAATTCCTGAAATTACGTTTTTAAATATGTTATGCGTTTTCCAAATTGTTTACTTAGATGTCATCTTTCAGCTCATTAAACGGTAATGATTTGTAAAATTATTTTAGAAGCGTTGGAAAGTGCTACATAATCTATGCTTGACGCATGATTTTTCGTTCTTGTTTAAAAATTCAGATTGCTTCATTGGCACCACTTTTTTAAAATAGTTTTATTCCTCTTGTTTTCGCCTTATATAATCTGTCATTAAATAAGGCGAATTTTACTCTCTCAAAAGACTGGCGGCAGTCCAGAAAATTGAATTAAAAAAAGTAGCCCACTTGCAACACTGGGTGCAGGTATAAGCCATAATGGGTAGAATGCACGAGTTAACTAATTATACATTATCAGTTTGTTATTATTACTAAGAGTAAGACTATTTAGAAGAAGTTTAATTGAAAGGAAGTTTCGGCGATTTCCGTACTTTTTTTTTTTTTTTTACAAAATATCTGGTAATAATTGATTTAAAAAATACGAAGATTGGCAAGTATGCGTTTACGCATGCCCAAACGGTTCATTCGAATATCACATCCATTCATTCTTCCCAGCACTACTCCCTATAATCTTCCGTAAAAAAATAGTTAATTTGACCCGTGTTAAACACGTTTTGAACCAGAAAATTTATTTAATGTGTCATTATTTATTTTGTTTAGTGTCTCTAGGAAAAAGTTTGTTTAATTTCATTTCTTTGAAAAAAAAATTATGTTTCGAAACGTGTGTTTAAAAGGTATCAGATTAAACCAGATTTCACAGAAGATTGGTGGGAGATTGGCAGTTATATTTTAATCAACAATGAATTAAAATTAAACAGTAAAATTCATTTTCGTCCAAAGTTTAAACATGTGCTTTCATTTCACCGTCGTATGTTCATTTATTTATGGTGACGTTTACACACACTACATAGATTCATTCACCATATTGCGATATGAAAAATCAATTGCTTGAATATAGATGTGTACGTGATGCAGCTGTAGCTACGTATAATTAAAATGTGCATCTGTCCTACGTTTTAAAATTTGTATCCGTTCAATAATGTTTTTTATTTTTCAATTTTAATAGTTTATATGAAGACCATTTTCAGTTTTTTTTTCAGTTCAGATATTTCGTGTAAAATTACTTTATAAATATACTAGCAAGCTACGCCCGCTACGCTGGTCAATTTCTTTTAACGACCTTTAATCAAACAAAATATTGACATTTCATAAATAACTTTTATACTTTAACAGAATAATAAGGCTACTATAATTTGTGACTCGTGCTATAGCCAATATACACGTCAGGACACGTCGACCTTATCATTATCTTTTTACGCATGAAGGTTTCGCTATGGTACTCCATTGGAAAATTTGGTAATTTTTGCAATTCAATATTTGAAAAACGGCATAATCATTAGATTTGAAATTTATATCAAGAAAAATTCAATTTTTTACCTTTCAAACGCAGTTTGTCTGACAATTTTCTGACAAATACTTTTTGAGCTATCATTTTTTTCAGTAACTTCAAATGTTTCATTTTCCGAGATTAATCTGGTGCAACAATTAGCGAAAAACCCAGTCGTCAGCAACGCATAGTTTTTTATTAAAGAGGCTGTTGGAGCAGGGATTGTCACCACCAATTTGCCGCCATTACTTTTGAAATTAGTTCCGTGGTTCCAGAGATTCCATAGAAATTGTAATTTAGAATGACTTCAGAACGCTTTTCGCTCATTTCACCCATTTAAATTTCGATTTTTTTAAAAATTTATTCTTAGAGAGCATTCACATCTTATAAGTAACTACAATGCTAAATTTCAAATTTCTTGCCCCTTCAGTATAAAAAAGTCGCAATTTTCGAACATTTTTCGATCCTGCACACCATTGATGTTAGTGGCACCGACATAATATAGCCTATGTTGGAGTAGGGATTGTCCCCATCAATTTGCTACCATTACTTTTGAAATCGGTTCTGTAGTTCCAGAGATTTCATAGAAATTGTAATTTAGACTGTTTTTAGACGCTTTTCGCTCATTTCACCCTTTTAAATTTAAATTTCTTTTTTATTTTCTTCTTAGAGAACATTTACATCTTATAAGTAACTACAATGACAAATTTCAAATTTCTAGCTCCTTCAGTATAAAAAATAAAAATAAAACTGCCCAGTTAAACTGAGGGCATTGAGTTCACAGGCTATTCACACTAATTGTATATTATACTCTTATTTCAAAGAATTTGAAATAAGCCCATTGAAAAATAAAGAAATAAACAATATATTAAGAGTGGGGAGTCATCCCCCCGTTACCCCCCCCATAGTTAACTAATGAACCCCTTAAACTAATCAGGTAAATCTCTAATTAAAATGAATATATATACAAAATTTGAAGAAAACCGGATAATTCTGCATGAAAAACCCATTTATATAAATTAAGGCGGGTTTAGCCCCCTCCGTCCCCCCCCCTTTATACTTAACCAATCAATCCCGAAAACTAATTAGGGAAGCGTCTTAACCCAATGAACCTATAAACAAATCTTGAAGCAAATAGAATAATTCTGCATGAAAAACCCATTTATATAAATTAAGGGGGGGTTATCCCCCCGTTCCCCCCCTTTATACTTAACCAATCAATCCCAAAAAACTAATCAGGGAAGCGCCTTAACACAGTGAACCTATAAACAAAATTTGAAGGAAAACGGAATAATTCTGCATGAAAAACCCATTTATATAAAATAAGGGGGTATTAGCCCTCCGTTACCCCCTTTATACTTAAAAAATCAATCCCTAAAACTAATCAGGGATGCGCCTTAACACAGTGAACGTATAAACAAATTTTGAAGCAAATAGAATAATTCTGCATGAAAAACCCATTTATATAAATTAAGGGGGGATTATCCCCCGTTCCCCCCCTTTATACTTAACCAATCAATCCCAAAAAACTAATCAGGGAAGCGCCTTAACACAGTGAACCTATAAACAAAATTTGAAGGAAAACGGAATAATTCTGCATGAAAAACCCATTTATATAAATTAAGGGGGGATTATCCCCCCGTTCCCCCCCTTTATACTTAACCAATCAATACCGAAAACTAATCAGGGATGCGCCTTAACACAGTGAACCTATAAATAAAATTTGAAAGAAATGGGATAATTCTGCATGAAAAACCCATTTATATAAATTAAAGGGGGTATTAGCCCCCCGTTCCCCCTCCTCTTTATACTTAATCAATCAATCCCGAAAACTAATCAGGGAAGCGTCTTAACCCAATGAACCTATAAACAAAATTTGAAGGAAATGGGATAATTCTGCATGAAAAACCCATTTATATCAATTAAGGGGGGATTATCCCCCCGTTTCCCCCCTTTATACTTAACCAATCAATCCCGAAAACTAATCAGGGAAGCGCCTTAACACAGTTAACATATAAACAAAATTTGAAAGAAAACGGAATAATTCTGCATGAAAAACCCATTAATATAACATAAGGGGGGATATGCCCCCCGTTCCCTTTTTTATACTTAACCAATCAATCCCGAAAACTAATCAGGGAAGCGCCTTAACACAGTGAACCTATAAACAAAATTTGAAGGAAAACGGATATTTCTATGAAGAGTTATCGCATTACGTACGTACATACATACATACAGAACCGGCTGGCAAGCTCTCAGGGCTTGATAGCCAGTTTGATAGCTAAAAAATCGCAATTTTAGAACGTTTTTTGCTCCTGCACCCCCTGGAGTTAGTGGCACCCACATAAAATATAGCCTATGTTGGAGCAGGGGTTGTCACCATCAATTTGCCACCATCACTTTTGAAATCGGTTCGGTAGTTCCAGAGATTACCCCCTACAAACAAACAAACAATCTTTACTCCTTTATAATATTAGTATAGATTTCAATTTATTTTTCTGACAGAGAGTTGTTATAAAAGCACTATTTTTCGTTTTTTGTTAGTCATAATATTTCTTATATTTTCAATGTAACAGTTGCCAGTTTTAATAATTTAATTTTTTTCATTCTTAACCCCTTAATCGTCGCGCCCGATAAATATAGGCTACTTTTTTAAAATTCAGATTGCTTGATTGCCACCAATTTTTTTAAGTACAAAATATTCGGATTAGTTAATGGGAGATAAAATAATGCGAGCATAAAGCCAATTTCACTACTTTAAAAAACTGGTGGGAATCAAACAATCTGAATTTTAAAAAAGTAGCCTACACTGCCCGTGTACGTATCGAGCGCGACGATTAAGGGGTTAATGATATTGATTTTATCTTGTACCATTCACAAGTGTATCATTTAGTATAAAAGTATTTACTTAATATACTCTACATTATTTCTTTTTTTGTGTTCTTGTAAATAACGGGGTTTTTTTCTCTTAACATTTTCAATTTAAACGAAAATCAAATGTGAAATCGTTAATAGGAATTCAGTAGCGTTTACAAACCATATAAAAAACACACTTAGCATTCACGAAAATTAATGAAGCACGAAATTGGTCATTTAAGTATGCATGAATAGATTATTAAATTTTATTCTATAAAAGGAAAATCAACATGCTATTACAAAAACACTCAAAAAATTAAATGTCAGAAAGCTTTCATTATCTCTTAAATTCTATTTCCGTTTTTTAAATGTGTGAGAAAATGTAATCGAAATTTTACATTTCACCAGCTCAAATAACATCTTAATGTAGTAGTTGCGTTATGTAGTTCCATTAACTAGCTGTTTTGCGTTTCTACATCGCTTTTTTGAATAAAAAATTTTGTATTCGTTGATTTAATTAACAGTTGTTCATTTTTGGGATTCAAAAATACATTATCATTCTGTTTCTAAAAACATGTGTTGTTGCAATTTGGTGTTACTTAATGAGATTTAATTTAAATAATATTAAAAACAAAGCCTTTAAAAACGTATATTCTGGCAATTTGATGTTATTTAATGATATTTAGTTTACTAATTTTTAAAGCAAAAGCTTTATCTAATGTAAATTTATAAGTATCCTATGTTTCTTTCAAAAACAGTTTTAGAATCATAATTGTAACTAAGTACAGTTTTTGTATTAGAAAGGCATTCATTAACAAACGGTATTATCCCTTAGTTGCACATAATATATTAATGATTCTAAATTAATTTTCTGAAATGTATTTAAAAAAATGAAAATTTAAAGACAAATCAATATTTATCTTTAGCACCACATTAAAAAATTACCATCATCTGCAGATTTCTTAACGTCTGATCTTTCGTTGTCCTCTGCTATTAGAATTAATTTAACCTGGAGAAGCAAATGACATTTTAATAGCATTTATTTTTAATAACTTTCTATGAGGTAGGTGTTTGAGATACAAATTTTTGATAGATCTTCGATTTATTTCTAAGAAACGCATCAATATCGCAGTTACCGTTAACACCTTTGCAACGCGCGTTCTTTACAGAATTTTTAATTTTTTCTCACTGGTAATTTAGAAAAAAAAATTAGCTAAATTAATTGAAAAAAAAAGGTATCGAATAAGGCACAATTTTAAATTTAAATTTAGCGGTATCAAGGATTCGGAGCACTTCATACTTCACATATACGTGACGCTTATCTCAACGGAGATGACAGGTTCTTATAATGAGTATTTTTCTATTAACCCCTTGGGGACGAACGACACGTATACGCGGCGCATAAGGTGCTCAGAATCCTCAATTATTGCCACCAGTTAATTTTTATTGTAAGCTTTACCTTACTTAATGGTAGCATTTCTGAGATTCAATTAGGCTAAAATTTCTGTTTTGAAAAACCGGTGGTTAAATATTAAAAATTCTGTAAAGAACGCTCGTCGCGAAGGGGTTAAGCAACTAATATATTTTATGTGAAACACATCAAGAAGAATAAGGAAAACAAAATGAACGTTTTAAATTGAGATTATCTTTTTATTTAAGAGGCTATTAATTTTATGAAAAGTAGTTTTGTGAATTGTAAATAGAAAATAGATCTCCTGAAATTTGTTAAAAATTTATTTTTCATCCTAATAACAGATTTTGTAAATCTTAGTCTTTCATTGCAGTCTGTTATTAAAAATATACTAAACTGATATGCGGAATTGATTTCCAATATGGTTTATTGAAAATACTTTTTAAAATGTCAAAAGATTTACATATACTATAATTTTTCTTTCCAAATAGGTGTATGGTGTCTTCGAATGTTGGCCCTTCATGCTCCATCACGAATCATCGTAGGACAGACGATTCGACTAACTTGTAAGTTCGATTTGGAAGGGGATACACTCTACTCAATCAAATGGTACAGAGATGACGTAGAATTTTTCCGATACGTGCCAAGGGATAGGCCACCTGGACAATACTTTCCAATGGAAGGAGTGCGTGTTGATGTAAGTAAGTATCTGAGATATTTAAATGTAATCAAAATTTCTTATCAAATGAAATTCAAAAATTTGCCTTTAGACCATTTGCTATACACGTCGGCGTTGTTTTATAGAAAGTGTGGTATGGATTATTAGTTAGTTACCCAATGAGCAGTTACCTGCTGAAGTGAAAATAGACTCCCAAAGTGTGATGTCATACCTGTAGAATGGCACCGCCCCCTGAATTCTAGGCCTGAGTGCTGACACCAATGGCGGCTGTCGCAGGCCGATTTTTTTTCAGCATTTGAACGGTCCCTCGAAATTCCACACCAATAATTTCTAAAAGTTTTCTTCGCCTTGTTTTTCGGTGATGAAATAAGTCAAAGATAACTTTTAGATATTATTGGTGTTGAAGTTCGAGGGACTGTACAAACGATTCCGCCTTCGGCAGCCGCCATTTTTTTCAGCGCGCAGGCCTAGTATTCAGGGAGCGGTGTAGAAGGGCTTCAAACAAACAACCACTCGGACGTAGATTTTTCATTGTATGAAGCAGTTAACTTCTGTAAAATGGGTAGCAACAGCCAAGAACTGCGTATCCAGCTGCCTGTGTATAAACCTCAGTGACACTATAACATTTAGAAACTATTGGATTCAGGGTTCCATCATGTTTTGTCCATGATATCATTTACGCTGGTCAAACGTGTCAGGTGAAAGACGTATAGTGCAAGCAGATACGGTTAAAAAAAGACTAATCCAGCTGGAACATAGAAAAATATCATCAATAGTGCCAGTTTATCTTCCATATCATGTGATAAAGAGCTCAAGCAGAGTTTTTACAGACACGTATCAAACAACCGACACCTAAACAATACCATCCAATGGAAGGAGTTCATATTGATGTAAGTAAGCATCCAGGAGAGTTCAATCACATTTTTTTTTTTCAAATGAACTGATAAGTTTCCTTTTGAATTCTTTATCTGTTATAGAAGGCGTCATTTTCTTTTTCTTTTTGTGGAAAATTTCTTCATGGATGTAGATAATGGATGTAGATAATGTTTCCAGTTAATGCGTATCTGCTGAAGTCAGTATTTTGGATTCGGGGGATGGAACAAAGGTCCGCAATTCTATTGTTTATGACGACAGAACTTATCAGATGATTGATACATATTTCAGATAGATAGGTTCAAAGAAAAGCAAAAGATAGATGCAGCACGGGCAATTTAAGAGAACGTGTTTATGTAAGTTAATATCTAAAAAATTTAAATGTATAAAAGTTTGTTTTAAAATTAATTCATAGTTCTCTGTAATATTATTTATCCTATATATAGTCCGGGATTGTTTTGAAAAAAAATCGTGTATGTAAGATTTCAATTTATTCCAACTAATTACATGAAATGACATATATAAGTATAATTACATATCAGTTTGTGACATTGTTTATCCCTCCAGCCACGGGTACTTAAGCATTGGGAGACTCTATTTCTTCGTTGAATCTATCTCCTTTTATTTAGAAATAGAGAGATTCGCTTACAAATTATAATGCATGCATTATTTCATATATTAGGTCATTTGGAAAGTTCTGTGGTTTTTGAAATACTTTGAATCCATAAATGCGACATTTCCACCGGAATTTTGAAATAAAACTTTGTTTTTATAAAGTACATGAAGAAACTGATTTTACTTATTTGGAAATAAATTTGTTGAAAAATCCGGTGACATTCAATCCTTATACCTATTATAAGTGACGAATAAAATTAGGCCGCAGTTTTATATAAGAAAATGGAAACATCGCCCCGGCTAAAGGGTTAAGTTACTTAACGCTTTCCCGGCAAAAGTAGTCGCGTACATGTGAATTATTAGGCGCATACAATCTTTAATTTTCCTATCAGTCAATTTTTACCATAATTTTTGCCTTATTTAATCTCATAATTTCTGCAATTAAATAAGAAAAATATTTATTTTAAAATACTGACACTAAACGATTAAAAATTCTGTACAAGACTCTGGTTGCAAAGTGGTTAATAAATATATTATTTTTGTTTAATCATTATTTACTTCATTTTTATGGAAAAGTCCTTTTTAGATTTTTCATCTCTTTTTTTTTTCGAATCATTCTTCAGCACATCATTTAGTTCATTCTTTACATTATGAATGCTAGAAGGATTGTTTTTCATGTTCGAATTATTTAAACATTTTATTTTCGGTCACATAAGAGGAATTAGTACACATTCTTCTGAAATGAAACAATTTGGTCTAAAACTGTAAACTTCTCAACTCCACTTGAGACATTTCCTGGGGATCATTAACTCTGCACAGAATTACATTAGAATGATATATAGTCGTATGACATGATTGTACATAATATTTATTTCAACTATTTCTAATACAAAAGGCAGGGCTCCCAAATGGTCCGCCAAATGTATACCAATATATTTTAACAAAATAATTCCTTGTAGGTTACTACAACATTTTCGCAAAAAATTACCTACGAAGACTGCGAAATTTGCAAAAAAATATAAAAATAAATTTTTTTCTAAGAAAATGCCGGTATTCAAAAAGCGGACCATTTGGAAGCCCTGGAGGTTTAGAGAAGCGAAGTGTAAGAGGACAGGCGTATGCCTACAAAACTTTTCGTTAACTCAGTAGTTAGATTAACGCTAAATATACCAACAACAGGACATTTTATCAGCATCAAATGAAAATATTTCCATTGAAACCGGAAATTTATTCATAAAATAAATAAAATATAAATAGTAGAGAAATAAAGTTAATTAAAATAGTGAAATAGTTTTAAATAAAAATTCTGGTGTGAAATATTTTTATAAACTTTAGTAAAATTTCAGGTTTTGTGTTAAAAAGCTATATCTGATATTGAACACTTCTTACAACCGTTCACATCATCAGTAAATATTTGAAATGTTTTCATCTGCCTTTAATACATTAAAAAAATAAGTTTTTGTAGGTATCATATTCGTGATCTTGCGCACCTCGGGTGTAAGATGATGAATATAAAACTAGTTACTATAAATTAAAATTTTGTTCAAGCTACTTATGAAACTTTACTCAACACATTTTATAAATCCCTCAGACATTCATAATTTATTGAAAACAAGTTGTAAAGTGAAATTTCAGAACCAGAAATCATTTCACCAGAATCTCTGGTTGACCTGGTCTGCATCCCAACCATAACAATCTGCACGAACACAAAATTTGTGCTTGTAGCATTGTAGCATGCTTGTCCTTTTCACCACCGACAATGCAGTCTTTATTGTCATAACATTTCAAATCACTGTTATCCTTGTTATCTTCATATTTCCCCAACTCCACCATATTTGTTAGAACCAGAATTATCAGAAAATACTTCAATATAAACAATATATATTTCGTATGCATTTTTACATTTTGAGTGAGGGATTGAAATAACTTATCACAGACGAATAGTTCACAGAACTGTGAGGTTTCCTTTCAATTTTAGGCTGCATATATAATAACTGTTAATTAAATTCTATGTTTTTCATTGTTCTTACTCCTTACTATGCACCTACAAATTAAGTAGGAGCTCTGCTTGCACTGCTTATAATCAGACGATACAGTTTCTGCTTTTTAATCTTTTAAAGGACTAAGTACTTGAGTTGCTAAAATGTCGAAATGATTGACTAACACCAGGATTTACGAACAAATTTATTTGAAAGAAATTAAAAGCTTTCTGTCACGTACATTATAAAAGAAAATTATTTTCCAAATTTTTCTTTCGATTGTGGCATTTAAAGATTAAAACTAAGTGTGATAGATAATATCCCACCGTCCTTCAAGGGATAAACAAAAAAACTTACCTTCTGCATATTTTCATTCTTAAAACCAGTTTAGAATTGGTCGTGTCTTTTAACCTCTTGACTACCAATTTTTTTAACAAAAGGCAACACGCTAAGCCCCGCCTTGGGCTGCCATCTACCGAGCAAACGGTCAACTACGATCCCAAATAAAAGTGAGAGACCAGTGGGACAAGTAGACATGATTTTCCAAGCGTTTCAGAGAGAGACTGCTGTGTCCAGTGGTAATTTTTGAAGTTGCACTGGGACATAGTGTCCCACTGGGAGTCTAAGGGTTAAACCACCCATGCTACTCACCATTTAAAAAATCTTTGTTATTAGTGTCCTTGTTATTATAAAATTAAAGTTTTTTTCTCGAGAAATAATAAGGAAATAACAATTTTTTTTTATAATTTGCTATTATCAACTTTTTATCCTTTTTATCAGATATTAGTTTATTGTAATAATATAATATTATATTATTGTTATAAACTAATATATTATACGTATAAATATATATATATGTGTGTGTGTGCATTTCCACATTCTACCAGTAATCAAGATATTATTGCTTTTAATACGTTTACTGGACGTTTCAATTTTCAACTCTTTTTTGGGTGAGAATAAATGTGGCTGTCAGAACAGATTAAACTGTTCGACAGAACAATCCTTCCCATATTGTGTTATCCTCTAAAAATCCGCTTTCTAGATAGTAGCGATATGTTTGAGAAAATAAGCTTTTAATGCGTAAAGAAAAGTAAAGAACAAAAGATTTATGGACAAAAGAAAAATAACGTAATCGTCCCAAGATTAATTTTGTTTTTAATATAGCTCATAATTAAAAGCATTTTGAAATTAAAACTATTCGTTAATCTTCATAACAACGGAAGGTAATTTTATCCCTCCCAATCCCCATGCTTCTCATAATTTAAAATATATTTGTTATTAGTGCTCTCGTTATTATATAACTGAAGGGTTTTTTTTTCTCCGATATAAAATAGGTCATTAGGAAAAATTTTATAATTTGACATTATAAATTTTTTATTCTTATTATAAGATATTAGTTTATTGTAATATTATAATATTATATTATTACTATAAACTGATATTTTATATGTATAAATATATAAATATATATATGTGTGTGTGTGTATTCACATTCTACCCAGTAATCAAGATATTATTGCTTTTAATACGTTTATTGGACGTTTCAATTTTCAACACTTTTCTGGGGAGAATGAATGTGGTTGTCAGAACAGATTAAAGTGTTCGATAGAACAATCCTTCCCATATTGTGTTAACCTCTAAAAATCCACTGTATAGATCGTGGCGATATATTTGAGAAAATAAGCTTTTAACGCGTAAAGAAAAGTAAAGAACAAAAGATTTATGGACAAAAGAAAAATAACGTAATTGTCCCAAGATTATTTTGGTTTTTAATATACATCATAATTAAAAGCCTTTTGAAATAAAAACTATCCGTTAATCTTCATAACAACGGAGGGTAATTTTTCCCCCACCCCCACCCCATACTTCTCACAATTTAAAATACATTTGTTATTAGTGTTCTCGTTATTATATAATTGAAGGTTTATTTTTTTTCTCCGATATAAAATAGGTCATTACGAAAAATGTTTATAATTTGCCATTATCAACTTTTTATTCTTAGTATCAGTTTATAGTAATAATAATAATAATAATAAATATAATATATATATATATATATATATAGAGAGAGAGAGAGATAGATAGATACATAGATAGATAGATAGATAGACAGATAGATATAGATATAGATATATATTGCATCGCATATTTTTTCCATTTTATATAGCATTTAAGATATTACTGTTTGTAATAATTTTACTGGACTTTTCAATTTACAACTCTTTTCTGGGGAGAATAAATGTGGCTGTCAGAACAGATTAAACTGTTCGATAGAACAATCTTTCCCATATCGTGTTATCCTCTAAAAATCTGCTGTATAGATTGTGGCGATATGTTTGAGAAAATAATCATTTAATGCCTAAAAAAAAGTAAAGAACAAAAGATTTATGGACAAAAGAAAAATAACGTAATCCTCCCAAGATTATTTTGGTTTTTAATATAGCTCATAATTAAAAGCATTTTGAAATTAAAAAAATATCCGTTAATCTTCATAACAACGGATTGTAATTTTATCCCTCCCACTCCCCATGCTACTCACAATTTAAAATATATTTGTTATTAATGTTCTCGTTATTATATAATTGAAGGTTTATTTTTTTATCTTCGATATAATAAAGGTCATTACGCATAGCTGCCAACTTTTACGCTTTTTGTTACCACTTAAATTTAACAATAAATTTTATTTTAATTAATTGCCTCATTCTGCCGAATAGATAAAGCAATTTTTTTTAATTAAATTTTAGTGGTAGCGAAAAAGCGTAAAAGTTGGCAAATATGTCATTATGAAAAACTTTATAATTTGCTAATATCAACTTTTTATTCTTATTATCAGTTTATAGTAATAATAATAATAATAATAATAATAATAATAATAATATATGTATATATATATATATAGAGAGAGAGAGAGATAGATAGATACATTGCATCCCATATTTTTTCCATTTTATTGAGCAATCAAGATATTACTGTTTTTAATAATTTTACTGGACTTTTCAATTTACAACTCTTTCGTCGCGAGAAAAAATGTGGCTGTCAGAACAAATTACAATGTTCGATAGAACAATCCTTACAATATTGTGTTATCCTTCTAAAAACACAATGATCTTGGTGATATTTTTGAGAAAATAAGCTTTTAATGCATAAAGAACGAAAGATTTATGAATCAAAGAAAAATAGTGTAATCGTCAAAAGATTCTTTTGGTTTTAATTTAGCTCATAACTAAATGCCTTTTGAAATAAAAGAAAATGATCCGTTTATCTTCTTAGCAAAAGAGGATAATTTTATTCAATAGAAAATTTGTTTCCTACAAATCCGTATTTGGTTGCATTTATCTGACTATGTCCAATGAACATTGTCCATAAACATCGCTGAAATTTTTGGTTAAATATCGGTTCGGTTAACATTATTGGTTGAATCTAAGCAATAATAATAATAATAATAATAATAAACACTACAACGACGGCAGTATTTAGTGACACAAAACAAATGTAAAATCAAAAGAATCCGTACTCCTTTTATAGATTCGTGATAGAAATTTTGGCTGTTACCGGAAAATTTATAACGAAGAAAACCAATTTTGCTTGATTACGATTGGCCGAGAAAGGCTGTGAGAGATTTATAGTGGCATTTGGGCGCATATATTTTGCGCTCCTTTTCCATAAGCAGCCCGCATTCAATATTTTAAAGACGTATCATGTTGGCCCTCATTTTTGTGCAGGAATTTAAATTCATATCAGAAATTGCGGATAAGAAAGTTTCCATTATTTAATGGCAGACATCCCGTGGTTACAGTGTTTAAAAATTCTTCCTTCTGAATTTCCATTATGAATTCGGAATTTCTGAATAAAAAAGAAAGCCAAAATTGTGTTAAGCATGAAGCATATTGTGTGAAAAAAAATTAAGCGACAATTAGAATGAAAAGAATGTCGGAAAGGGGCACAGAATCAGGGTGCTTACACTTCTTGGAATTTCCATCGCTATTTAAGATAATAAAATTTCTATTTAATATTCCATTTACAAAATTCATAATAGCCTCGTTATGCAGAGAATTTGTAAAATTGTTCTGCTGTTGAATAAGATGAAAATTCGAAAAATAAACTGTGTTAAAAATGTACGCACCCTCTTAATAATTGGATACATTTTTCTCAAAATGTGGACAAGCATAGTAAATATGTGACGTAGATCGTATATTTCACATATAATTGCACGTTATGTATTTATTACAAAATTAAAATTCCATACCCTATTAACTTTACAGTATATAAAAAAATCCTTTTATTAATATTCCATTTACAACCCTAGTTTATTAAAATATTCCCTTTCTTAAATTATTCCATTACTGTCCATATTTAAAACATTTTTTATCCTAATCTAGTTAAATTCACTTTTATTTCCCAACAAATAAGATGTAAAAAGCATATTTCATAAAAATATTTCTTCTTAGAAAACCTATTTTCTTAAATTCTTTATTATATTAAATATTTAGTATTTATTCCCGCATTTAAATCTTTTTTATTTCTTTTAATCTGTGTAAATACACCACATCCTTTCCTAATAGTCTAAAAATTCATTCTTTTAAATTGTATTCTCAATACGCAAAAACCGAAACTTATTCTTTCAGTTTCCCGCGTTTTGTTAATTTCAACATTGTTCTAGAAAATTCATTTCCCGTCATAAACTAGGAAAGACGTAGTTCTTCAATGTTTATTCTCCGATAAAAATGAGTACGCAGATAAATAGAACATGCATTGGGTAAAAAAGGTCACGTGTTATGCTTTTTTAAGCACTCCTAGCTATAACGAAGCAACAGACGCAGAAAGCAGACGTCGAAGTGATGTTAAAATAAAATGTTGCTGGCGTGGAGAATTGTTAACAGCGCGTTTCCCCGGAATCTAACGGGGATTGTGTTTCAATAAAATGGATTCAACTGTCATCGTGTTTTTTTCTCTTTTCTGCAATTTACATTTTTATTCGGCTGCTGATGAGTAAACTTCGAGTACGACTGTATGTTATTTGGAGATGTTTGACATATTTTTTCTTTGACTATTGCAGAACTCAGCATAAATATTGCACGACAAATACTCATCAAACATTTTGATTCCTACGTAAAATTCGTTTAATAAATATGAGTTATTTTAAACTACATATATAAATAAACCTCGGCGTTTCGGTTAATCTTTATAACCATCGTTATAACCTAAACGTTGAGGTTTATTTATATATGTTGTTTAAAATAACTCATATTTATTAAACGAATTTTACGTTGGAAGCAAATGTTTGATGAGTATTTATATGTGCAACGTAAAGTCCTTATTAATTATTGCACAACAATTTAAAATAAAGAAAGTTCATGTATATTATATTAAATACCAACATGTGACTAGAAAAAAAGTACAAGGACTTATTACAGGGGTGCCGCGGGCGATTAATTTGGTTAATACTATTTTGAAACAACAATTTTTGTGGTAGCAAAGGTTAGAGCAGACTTGCCAAGTCTCCGGCTTTTTGAATACCACATTATTATAGAGAAAATGTTGTTCTTTTAAATCGCAGAATGTTCCGGTTACATAAAACAACATTTTCTGTACTAAAATACTGTTGTCCAAAAAGCCAGAGACTCGGCAACTATGGTTAAAGAAATCTACCAAGCAGGTTATTATATTGAAATTGGGGTATTCAAAGTAATCGCTAGTGGCAGTATTAGAGTAAATTTTACATTCTGTAAAGAAAATAAAAATGCCGAAATTTAAATAAGGTGCGGAATTTTTTCTTAAATTAAATATATCACATTTCTTATAAAATATTTTCTAGATTTATTTGTATGAAAAAAAAGCACCGACGGCGAAGTAAAATTAAATCCAACATTATTTTTTGCTCCATCTCAGAGTTTCCAGTTTGGCTTTTCATTAATTCAGAAATTTCGACTTCTTACTGGGAATTCAGAGAGAAAAAAATTACTGTATATAATTCCGAAATGTCTGTCACTAGATAAATTAAAAATTTACTATTAAATGTTTCTGGTATGAATTTAAAATATCTCGCGGAGAAAAAAAAAGTGTCAGCAACTACTTTCTATCTAATAATTACCGCCTGCAATATGTTTTGACTGGGAGTTTTAATGTATGACTCTTTTCTCCGATGCGAAGAAGGTAGCTGTTAGAACAGATTAAACTGGTCAATATAACAAACTTTCAAACATTGTGTTATATAAAAAAAGGCGCTGTCCAGATCTTGATGATATCGTCGCTACCATGTCAAACTATTGAATATGAAAAAATACATTTTTCATTACTGTTAAAAATAGGTCGATTATCACCACTAAATTTTAATGGTAATTTTCAGCCGGGTTGCCAGTTTGGCCTCATTTTTTATTCAGAAATTTCGAATCTGCATCAGAAATTTGAAATATAAATTTTTGCTTTATTTAATAACAGACATTTCGCGATTACTTAAAGTAAAAATAAATTTATCAAATTTTCCAGTATGAATTTAGCATATCTGACTAAAAAAGGAAGGCTAAACTGGCAACCCTGTGTTCTACATAAATTTTATTAGTATTTTTACTAGGCAAACAGTTCTAATAAAATTTAGTGGTAACAATCGGCCAATTTTTAAGAGTAATGAAAAATGGTCTATTTCATATTAAATTGTGCGACGTATATTCGCAAAAGACAGCTTTTAATGCTTAAGGAAAAGCAAACAACAAAATATTTGAAGGCAAAACAATATTATGCAATCGCACGGATATATTTGTTTCTTTTAAATTTAGCTTATAAGTAAAACCTTTAAAAAAAAAAAAAAAAAAAAAAAATCATCTTCTTAGCATCGTAATGCAATACCGTAGTATACTTTACATTTAGCTTATAATTAAAATAATTTTGAAATATTTATATATTAAAAAAATCTTTTATTTTCTTAGCAATGTAATGCAATACTGTTTAAATAACAAAAAAATCCTTATTGCAAATATCTGATAGTTTTTTCTGTAAAAGTACCTATTAATAAAATTTGATAATTGTAGTAAAAATCTACAACGAAAACAAGATTTAATGATAAAAATGTATTTTTTGTTACCACTATTTGGGAACTGTAATCTTCGATATATCCAATAGTTTAATTATGTCATAAAATTCGATTTATTTAGTGGCACAAAAGGGGTGTAATTTGTAGATAAAATTATATATGTGAACTTTTTACTTAACCCTGTAATGCACACGACCGCCTCAAGGCAGAATTTACTAGAGTTTACTAAAACCCTGCTCACAGCTAAAGAAAATAAATTTCAACCCTTACAGCATGCCACTGCCTTTAGGAGATATCTTCTCCAACAGACTATATAGGTGTTACTGATCTCTCAATTTCAGTCTTCTAGCAACGGTCAGTGGAAGGAAGAATTTCTGTTGGAATAGACAAATAATTGATGCATTACAGGGTTAATGGATAAAAGCAAATCAACAATATGACAAACTGGAAAGTAGAAATAAGAAGCACATTACATGTAATATTTAAGTAATATTTTTTAAAAATATGTAAAGGGATAAAAAAAAGTAGAGTGATACCGTATACTGTACTTATAATTTATCATCAAATTTATATAAAATAAACAAAATTTTGTTTCAAATAACAGTACGTGTTATATCATATATTAAATATGAGACATTGTGCAAGGAAACAAATCAAACGATTTATTAGAGTAACTTTTGCCCACTGCAATTAAAACTAGAATGCAATTGCTAAAAATATTTTTACAGTCTTCAAAGAAAAAATAATCAACCATTAGGCAGGATCTGATTACTTCCAGGACAAATTTCTACCAGTAAAAAATAATAGAAGATTTCGCCTTATTTATAATAGAAAGTTATAAGGTTAAAATGATAAGGCGTTTAAATAAGGGCGAGAAATTCTATTTTAATTTACTGGTGGAAGTATGCCCCGGCGTTAATCAGGCCTTGCTGTTAGGCATTTATTATGCAAATGTTTCTAAATTGTATTTATATAGAAACCAACATCGAAAATATAAGAGGAGTCTAATTAAATACAACATTTTCTTTCTATTCATTTCGGTAGTAATTATACGAGTTGCAGCTTCAGTATGCACGTGCAGGGTGGCTAGTGGTCAGGGAAAAATATAGTAAAAAAAATGAAAATTACCAGTATATTCTTATAGAAAAATTCAAATTGATTTTTTATCGAATAATAAATATAAATTTTTCTATGTGTCTTTTTTTACAGTATTTTTCCCTGACCTCTAGCCACCCTGACGTGGTTGTGAAGGGAGGAATGCAATCTAATTAAAGGTGCTGAATTAATCAAAATTAAGTTTATTTAAGCAGAAAGAGTAAAACTATACTTCTAATATTCTAAAAATTACAAAAACATATAGTGTCAATTTTCGAACTTCACTTGTTCCTACTGTCCGTCAACGTGTTAATTCATTTAGTAATTATCCTGCCCCACCCACTTTCCCCAATAATACACACAATTCAAAATATCTTCATTGTAATTGTGATCTATCTATCAGAGGGTTGAAAGTTTTTCTTTTCTCAGTTAAAAATGTGGTCATTTAGAAAATTTTATTTACAATTTGTCATTATTTTCCATTTCATTGTTTAGTAATAATTTTGTATCTCACAGATTTTTCATATTCTACTCAGTAATCAAGATATTACGACGTTTAATACTTTCACTGAACATTGCAATTTTTAACTCTTTTCTCGGGAGAAAAAATGTGGCTGTCAGAACAGATTAAACTGTTCGATAGAACACGCCTTCCCACCTTATGTTATTCCCTAAAAGTTGGCTGTCTAGATCTTGGCGATATGTTTGAGAAAATAAGCTTTTAATGCTTAAGGTAAAGCAAAGAACAAAAGATTTATGGGCAAAAGAAAAATAATGTAATCTTCCTTACCAGGACTTTACAACTTTGATAAAATCTGGTAGCCAGCTAAAAAGTCTAGTTGCCAGTAAAAATTATTTACCCCCCTTCCCTCCCCCATCATTCATTTACCACATAATTTGTTTTATGAATTAGTTAAGAAAAAAATAATAACAAGCATAGTTTAGAATTATTAATTGCGTAGTTTAGAATAGTACTCAAAGTTTATATAAACCAAGTTTCGTATTGAAAATTATCAAAATTATATATATCCGAAACAATAAAAGAAATACTGTAAAGGCTGAATTAACGGAATGTTTGGAAAATGCTTATTCCCGAATGCTTCAACTGTCCGTTTAGTTGAGTGCCTTTTTTAACATTGTATCTATTTTTAAGTGCTACAAAGGCTTGATTAACACTGTTTCTTACTGTTTTTTTTAAACCTGCATCCTCCCCCCTCCACACACACACATTCTCATTATCTGGCCACCGCCCACTCAATATTAGACCTGAGCGCTGACACAAAAATTGATGCAGTCATAGGCGGAATTTTTCAGCGTGTGTACGGTCCCTTGAAATTCCATTCCAATAACTTCTAAAAGTTTTCTCCGCCTTATTTATATGAGATTCAATAAGACAAAGAAAACTTTTAGAAAATACTGGGGGTGTAAAATTAGGGGACCGTACAAAGCTTTTACTAAATCGGCTCACGAGCGCCGCCTTTTCGTGTCAGCGCTCAGGACTAGTATTCAGGGGGCGGTGACCTGGCATGCTAGCTGGCCAGAGTGGAAAGGAACGGCGTTTTCTGTCCATGGGTTGGAAAAAGTCTTTTAAACTTGGTTCTTCCATTAAAAGTACGAGAAATGAGGGATATCACTGCTTGCCGTGCACTAGTAGGGATGGGGGAGAGAATAAATGCCGTTAGTTCACATTCCTTAATTCAATTTTTGTTAAATAAAATATTCTTAAACAAACAAACAAAAAAACAACAACGCCAGATTAAATAATTTAGTCGCCAGATAAAAACTTTGGTCGCCATTTTCGACCTGGCAACCTTCATATACATTCAGCAATTCCCTTCTTGTTTTAACCCTCTTTATCCTGACGGTAATTATAAGTACCACATTAATCCCTTCGCGACGAGCGTCTTTTACAGAATTTTTAATATGTTACCACCGGTTTTTCATATGAGAAATTTTCACCTAATTGAATCGCAAAAATGCTATGATTAGATAAGGAAAACTTTACAAAAAAAAAAAAAAAAAAATACTGGTGGGAATAATGAATGATTCTGAGCATCTTATAAAGTAGCTGGAAAATTAATTCAGGATATAAAGGGATAAATGATTCGTGAAGTGGGCAGGGCTTTACAAATTTGATAAAATCTGGTAGCCAGTAAAAAATTCTAGTCACCAGTAAAGAATATTTACCCCGCCCCTTCCAACCGCCGTCGTTTTTTTTCAAAAACAAAAAGTTTTTTTATGAATTAATTGAGAAAAAACAATAACAAGAGCACAGTTTAGAATTAATAGTTACATATTTTAGAATATCACATAATTTAGAAAGATAATATCCAAGTTTTCTAATGAAACTTATCAAAATTACATATCTGTGAAAAAAAGAAAAAGAAATACTGCAAAAGCTGAATTAACAGACATGTTCGGAAAATGTTGACTGCTGTAGTTGATCTGTCCGGCTATAGTTGAATGTTACAAAATGTATATCTTATGAGGGGGACATCGATGAAACAGTGAAACAGGAAAACAATTTTTTGTCTGTTTTCCTACTGAATTTAGTTAAATAAAGTTAATTTTGTTGTTGTTGTTTGAATATAGTTTCTAAGTTATTGCTTAATATTTGGGGGAGATAAAAAATGCCGTTTGTTTTCATTTCTTAAGTAAATTTTTGTTATAAAAAAAAAAAAAAAAAAAAAAAAAAATTGGTGCCAGTTTACATAACGTGGTCGCCAGAATAAAAAACTTAGTCGCCAGTGGTGACTTGGCGACCGTATTTGTCAAGCCCTGGAAGTGGGTATATATTGGCGATTCTTTTTATATCCGTAAAGCGTTAATTAATGGTGCGATTATTCCGGATATCATAATCTATTTTGTTGTTGTTGTTATTGTTGTTATTTACAATTAAAGTATCCCGTGTCAAACATCCTGCTTTCCCAAAGATAAAAAGGTAACAGCACGTACGTTTCTATTTTTTTAATTATATTTTATCAGGATTATAATTTTATTTCTTTCACTGGCAGGAAATCCGATTTCTGTATCTTATCACTGCCTTAACACATTTCAAAAAGGGAGACGACAATGAGAAACATTTATTTCACAATAACACAAAACCGTTTAATGTATAATTTATTATTAAATTAGTTTGTAAACATTTCTTATTTAATATAATATAAGTCATTTAGTTAAATTTCGTAGAACAAATTTGTTCAGATTTCTTTTTTAGCTCACAGGCTATCAAAGCTTGAGAGCTAATGTGCCCGGCGGTTCTGTATGTATGTATGTATGTACGTATGTACGAATGTACGTAACGCGATAACTTTTGATAGAAATATCCGTTTTTCTTCAAATTTTGTTTATAGGTTCATTGTGATAAAGCGCTTCCCTGATTAGGTTTGGGGGCTCATTAGTTAAGTATAAAGGGAAGAACGGGGGGCTACCCCCCTAATTTAGATAAATGGGTTTTTCATGCAGAATTTTCCGATCTGATTCAAATTTTGTTTATAGGGTCATTGTGATAAAGCGATTCCCTGATTAATTTTAGTGGTTCATTGTTTAATTATAAAGGGGAAACGGGGAGATAATCCTCCCCTTAATTTAGATAAATGGGTTTTTCATGAAGAATTATCGGAATTGCTTGAAATTTTGTGTATAGCTTCATTGTGATGAGGCGCTTCCCTGATTAGTTGTGGGGGCTCAGAAGCTAATTATAAAGAGGGGACAGGGGCTAATCCCCTTTAATTTATTGTCGATTTCTTTATTTTTCGAGGGGTATTATTCTTTGAAATAAGAGTACAATATACAATTAGTATGAATAGCCTGTGAGCTCAATGTCATCAGTTTAACTGGGTTCGATCCAGGGTTCGGCTGAGCCCCTGTCTACTATACAGGATGTCCGATACGAAACGCCCTTATTTTACACTCTTACACTGAAGGTAATAAACAACAAAGACAATTTTGTTAGGTGGTGCATGTTAGCTTAGATGTGAAAATTTGCATTATGTAATATCAATGACTTTTTTTTCAGATTCTGTAAATCGAAAAAATTGAAAAATGACAACGATTTCTGAAATAGCATAAACCGTGGTGTACAGAATTGGGGTCCATTGACAGGATGGAGAACCTCCACACTAAAATTTGGGAGTCCGGAACACACCGACTGCCGAATTCTCACAAAGATGGATTAGGAGAGGTGGCCCAATTCTCTGGATATCCTCCTTAGATATACTCCGTACCACTCGTGGGGCAAATGTAGAAATGGTGTGATTGCACAAACAAAACTTCATAACTATGCGTATCCACTAATGTTTCAATCTTCTTAATGCAACAATTACATGTTATAATACAGACTGTTCAAATTAGAGCGATTCGACTCGGACACACTGTATATCAAAATTAAGATTTAATTTCATTTGCGTTTTATTTTAATTTTCGCTTTTCTCTGTAATATTTCAAACGTCATTAGTCTAAATTAGTATATTAATGTATTTTTTAAAACTTGTAGTGCAAACGAACAAATTACATGTAATAAGAACTTTTTTTTTTTTTTAGTCACGCAACGTACGACTTTATATCGATCTCCGGTTATTTGAGAAACAAGAATGTCGTCTAAGATTTTCAGAGTTGTTTCGTAAAAACAAAACGACCAAAGTTTCAGTTTCAGAAGCTAAAAAGAAAAATACGTGAATCTTAACATAATATTCCTTAACACTTTGTCTACGTGTCAGGACATATACAGGGTGTTTCACAAAGGACCCCTAACTTGGAAAATAAATAACTGGGAAACAATGATAGATAGAAGCATGAAACCAATGGCATGAATATTAAAAACCCCCGTAAAAATCTGATACAGAAACCTCAAAATTTTAGCAACGAATTGCGCCTATAGATGGCGCTGCAGATGGCATAACCATAAGTGGTTCTGTATCACATCAAAAGCTATTCAAAATATGCACCTTTCACACAGCGGAAACGAAGAATGAAATTGTCAGTGACTCTCTGTACTATGTCACCGGAAATTAACACACAAGCTTGGCAAATAGCCTCTTACAGCTCGTCGAGTGTTAAAGGATTATTGCGGTAAACAATGTTCTTCATTGTCACTTCCGGAATTACTTTCACTATACGCAAATAGCGATCACGTTTCAACAGAGAAATCTTCAACGATTGTCCTTCTTGGCGTCTGAGCTCTCTTTATAGGGATCCATAATGTTGCTTGCAGAGCCATCTGTCGGCGCTATTTTTAACTAAATTTTGCGGTTTCTCTATCTTAAATTCTGCGGTTTCTATTCTTACGGTTTATATAATAAACATACAGCTGGTTTCATACTTCTATCTATCATCATTTCTGAGTTATTTATTTTCAAAGTTTGAGGTCCTTCGTGAAACACCCTGTACATACTATTTTTTTTTATTCCATTCGTACCACACTTTTGAAAAATAATCCTTGCCGTGTAATTATGCTAGGGTATTTTCAAGATAAAATTAGCACATAGAAATTTTTTGTAAAATGTGGTACGATTGAACATAAAAATAGTCGCCATTCCTGGCCCAGAATCAAAAATTTTAATGATCATTAATTTTCATTTAAAACGTAATTACAATGCAGTGTATGTCCGTGGTATGCCGTTATTTTATTCACTGGATTGCATTTAAAGTGTTTACATCAGCAGGATTGAAAAGGTTAAATAAATATTATCTGCCTATATATAAAGGGTCGTACATTTGAATCGACCTACTCAATTTAAAATTTGGTTAATTTGTTATAATTTAAATGAAAGGGCATTCAAGAGTTTTCCTTAAAGCAAAATTTATACAAGAACTTTAACTATCATTTAAACAGGCTTCCCAATCGGTCCGTTTTTTGAACATTACTATTTAAAAAAAAATCTTTTTAGATTTTTCTTACAAATTTCATAAAAATCTACCTATGACATATTGTTTTGAATCCGAGGTGGAAACTATTTTAGTTACAAATAAAACTTGATAACTTCTTCATAGACTAATAAATTTAATATTTACAACGTATTTACATGTTACTATGTACAAAATAACTCATTTAATTTAACATTACGGCTTAGCTCAGATGTCTTGTCGACAACCACTCTGTAAACATTCTTCTCTTCTGGTAAAGTCTAAATTCCTCAGCTTGTCAATTCGTTTGAAGGAAAAAAAAGAAAAGGAGAGAAAATATGATGGAGTGACTATAGTTTGAGCATTACACTCTTCCCCTCACACTGCATTACTGGTCCCTCAGATGCAGTGTGCATTTCCTGGGTGGATTCCTTCGGGATGCTTCTTGGACGAATGACGCCTTTAGAACATCCACCATATCCATAAATGACACTACGAGAAACAAGTTGTTCTCCAAATAAGAAAAAAATTCTGAACAGAAGCACTTGGTATAAAAAGTACGTTAATCAAATTACAATTTCTTAAAAAGTTTTAAACATATATGCACAAGAAAAAAGTTGTATAATACTAGAGATCTATTCATGGTGAGCCTTAATGAAAAATAATCCATGAGAAAAAAAAACTTTTTTTTTTTTTTCAAGGGAAGAAAATAGTCAGTATTTGAAGTACTTGAATATATAAAAGACTTATGACGATGATTTCAACAAGCAGTTAAAAATAAAATAAAATAAAATAATTAAAATGTTCAACATCAGATACTGATCTCTAAACTTTTAAACAGTCGTCCATCTAAAAACCAGTGAAATGCCACTTTTTCCCTAAAGTTGCTCCAACACCAGTAGAATCTTCTCTAAAAATCACTGGATATCTTTTTAATAAATTTTCAACATCTCTGGACCTGATAGTAGAATCAATCTGGTGCAAGTATGAATAAATATAATCAATGTTTGCACCAAATGGATGAACATGGAGGAATATTGAAATGAGACCAATGAGGCGATCCTCCCTTTCTATATTAGCATTAGATAAATTTCCTAATTGGGAATTATTATCATCAGCTGAATCATTAAGACAATCAGGATTTTCTGCTGTCATTCTGCGCTTAAAGGCACGAAGCTCTTTTAATTCAGCTTCATTAGATCTTCTTTTATTCAAATTTAGCTCTTCCTTTTTTGAGTTTTGTAAAGCCTGTCTCATTGTTGCCAACTGATTATCTTTACGTTTAAGTTCTTCTTTGTGATCAGACTTCATGACCATAATTTCACTTTGTGCAGCTTCTAACTGACATCTCAAAGAATCAGCCTCTTCTTGGTACTGATGAACATCTTCTTGATATAGTTTTTTTACCTGATCAGTATCAGTATTTGTTTTAACTGAATTTTCATCATCACTGAGTTTCATTTCTTCATCTTGTCGTTCATTTTTCAACTTCTCACAAATAAGTGAGGCTTCATGATCTGTATAATGCACTACTGGCGGAGTAGGCGGTCTATAATAGTCTAGTTCTTGATGGCGTGCTTGACGTTGTAGAGCTCTCTGCTTGCATTCATAATCATACTGGTCATCTCGAGCTTGAGCATAATCAACATGTAGCATTCCAGTAAAAGGTGACTCGTCTTTATTTTCTATTTTTAACCTATATCCAGAAAAATACAAAGCATTATCTAAGTAGAGCTCATCAGAAAATCTTATATGGCAAAAATTCTTTTTAGACATTCTAACTGTCTCTACAGACCCACAACGTTCGAAAATTTCTAGAATAATTTCCTCCGTAATCTTTTCTGGCAAACCGCCCACAAACACTGCTTTGCACCCCAATGGCCGTTCTCTAGTAGTAGGTCGAGGTGAATTTGGATTCGGGGGATATAAAACACTTTTTGCAAGCTGCACAACTTCTTTAACAGGAGGATGTGATCCAGTATGAATATAATGTTTAACTTTAGGTGTAGCCTCTTCCCCTAGTTGGAAGCTACTTGTAAATTTTCCAAGCCGTTCATTAACTCGTTGCTCTGAAGTGAGATGTCTACCTTCATCTTCTCTAAGAGAAACAGTGTCTAATTCAACGGTTTTTATTGCTAATTCACTGGGAGGTCTATATGTATCTTCGGCGAATCTATACTTCCACCTGCATCTATCAGCAAAGAACCATTCTTGATTTACTACATCCAAAACAATTTTTGCTTTGCGTAAAAAATCGATTCCCAAAATTGTACAATTATTTTTGGCATTCGGCAGAGCATGAAGTGTTGTTTTAACATCGCGACCTTCAATTTTAACATGAACTTCTGTTTTATAAACTTCGGTAGTGTTTTGTAGCCCATCCGCTAAGACTACGATCATTTGAGTTTTTTCAAACTTCACACCTTGGTCTTTTAATAAAGCATACAAAACTTCACCCGCAACGCAATGTGTTGCGCCAGTGTCAGCACAGGCTGTGCCAGAGAGACCATTTATACTTATTTTTACCAATGATGTTGGTGATGTTTGCATATTATATGTACGAAATTCTAGAGATTGAAAGTGCGCCGATACATTTTTCGGAGAACAAGTTGGACACTTGGATTTAATAACTCCCTGGTTTCCACATCCATAGCAATTTAACATTGGCCAATTTAAATTTGAAGGATAATTAATTTTATTTCTCTTGGACTCATTTTGATTGCCAAATTTACCAAACTCATATCTTTTAAAATCTAAAGGCGTTTTTCCAAAGCGATTAGAATTCCCGACTTCACTGATTTTATTTGATCTCTTTATTTCTACTTTGTGTGACCTCAAATTATCATATAAATCTAACTTTTCAGCTAATTCAACAGGATCTGTTAAATTCTCCCATTGGTCTAAATAATGTTCTTTGCACTCAGGGGAAACCTTTTTCTTTAATTGATCAGCAATAATTAATTCCGATAGTTTTTCAAAGGAATTTATATTTAATTCGGATAGCCATCCCTCAAAATAGCTTCTAATTTCAAAGTAATATTCTTTCCAGCTAATATCGGTTCGCTTTGGATGTCGATTAAATAAAACTCTAAACCTTCCAGCAGTTAACTTGAACCTCTGCAACAATATATCTTTAATATAAGAATAATCCTCAAATTTTTCTTCCGGTTCACGCGCTATTAATTTACCGATTTCATTTGGGAGGACTCCAATTAAATACGTAATCCACAGTTCTTTAGAAACCTTTAAAAGTTTCATTTGCCTCTCAAAAGTTATTAAAAATAAATTCATATCATCCTTTTCAGGATTGAAATCTGGTAAAACCTTTTTCAAGTCAACGCGGATTGAAGAAGTTTCTAGAGGGTTGCTTTTATTTGCAACAACATCTCTTGTTCCTGTTTGTAACATGAGCTTCTGTTGCTCAAATTCTCTTTCTGCTGCTAAACGCTTCTCTTCCTCAAGAGTCTTTCTTTCTTCTATGATATTTTCTAAAATTCCCTGTACAAAATCTATGTTATCTTTAAATGCCTCACTATTTACAATTTTATCAAGTAATTCGAGGACTTTATCATCACTACTTATTTGTACTTTTAACTCTGAAGCCAAAGTGATTAAATCAATTTTCTTACCCTTAGAAAGAAACGCCATCATTTGAATTAATTATGTTTTAGCTAACTTCAAACTTAATTTGTGTTACGAATAACTCTTAGCAAAATAATTTAAATCAATTCTTCATATAATAAATAAAATAATGCCAATCACTCATTTATAATAATAACTTCAATAATAATATAGCTCAGTGCAACTATATAAATGTATAAAATAAAGCAAACGAGTTTATTTTTCAATAATAATTATTAGATATACTTCTCTTACGAATATCTTCATTTAATTCAGATACTAAAATACTTGAAGCTGCAGACAATGTATCGTATTTCAATTCTAAGGAAAATACCATTCAGGTTGAATAGAATAATTCAAAAATATTTCGATTCTGGACGAATCAAATACAATTTTTCAAAAAAATCCTCAGATTCCGGATGAATCAAAAGAAATACTTTTTGTACTTTAGTATCTAAATTTTCTTATTAAAACAGTTTAACACAATTTAAAAATAATACTTATCTTCATATCTTGCCTATATTCGGGTCCCACGTTGGGAGCCAATCTTTGTAACATATTATTTTGAATCCGGGGTGGAAACTATTTTAGTTACAAATAAAACTTGATAACTTCTTCATAGACTAATAAATTTAATATTTACAACGTATTTACATGTTACTATGTACAAAATAACTCATTTAATTTAACATTACGGCTTAGCTCAGATGTCTTGTCGACAACCACTCTGTAAACATTCTTCTCTTCTGGTAAAGTCTAAATTCCTCAGCTTGTCAATTCTTTTGAAAGAAAAAAAAGAAAAGGAGAGAAAATATGATGGAGTGAGTATAGTTTGAGCGTTACATATCTAATTTTTTTTTTTTTTTTTTTTTTTTTAGGGAATATTCTAAAAATACATTAGAAAATGTTTCAATGTTTCTTCAGAAATAAAGGCATTCAAAAAACAGATTAGTGGTATAGCGCTGTATAAATCATAATGAGTCATAATCTTTAAAATCATTATGTGCGTTCGTAATTATGCATATACGTAGCACATATAGTCGTCGTCTGGTCCGTCCGTCTGTCCGCATATAAAAACGAAAAATCTACCCAGGCGAATGGTTTGAAATTTAATATATATATAATCATTGTAGAATTTTGTCGAGTCATTTAAATTTTTATGAAAATCGAATGAAAACTTAAAAAGATATTAATAAAAGTTTTTTTTAATTCTATTAAATCCTATCAAACGTACTTAATTGAATGATATCCCATGATAGGTAATGGTTATAAGTTGTCATGGTAATTACGTCCTATTTAAGATGGAGTCCTATTATTTCGTATTACTGAATTTAAAAACCCAATTTGTATACTAAAATTGTTTAATTACAGCAATCATATAATCTACCGACAGTTTTTTGAATAGATGTTTCCGGAGAAATAGATATTAAATTAAAAAAAAAAGTCTAAATATGGATTTCAAGTTCTGAAATTTTGAAAGCTAGGCTTAAGTTTACCATTGAAATGCGCATAGTATACGTTTAATGTAACAGAATCGTAATTCATTGTTTTTAAAAGTGTATTGAAACTTAATTTCATAAAATAAAATTAATATCTATAATATGAAAATCTGTTCATAAAATAAATTTTGTATTTATGCATTTTTGCATAAGAGTGCAACAGCTATTGCATCAAGATCTGAATATTTATAAAACTAGTTATTGTACGAACGCACCTCATTTGTCACGTTTGAAGTAGATTTCCAAACTTGTTTTCTTTAAAGTCTTTATAGCAGCTTCCATAGCACGTATTTAAACACACATTATCTAAAAATCCGTCTAAGTAAAATCAGTATATTAAAAATATGAAGCATTAAAATGTTTCTTTCGACTAAATATTTATTTTTCTCGTAAATATTGCAGATTAAATTTGGAATAGTTGCAATTAACGTTAATTTTTTCATTAATTTTCTTTATAAGGAAGTCGCTTTTGCATTCTTTCTAAAATCTGCAGTTTGCTCATTATTAATAGTTGTAATAACTCTCTAACAGCAGCATGACACTAATACACAGAATATAGCAAAGTTAAATTACAAAATTACACAAATTGTTACACAAATCGAGAACTTATGAAGTGCGTAAATGAAGGAAACAGAAAACATTTCATGTACCATTTTTTTCATTACTGGTTAAATCGCGTGTGTGGGGGTGGGGTGGGGGGGAGATACAGAGTTTTTGTGTTATGATCAGTTAACTTTTCATATAACATATGTCCTCGTAAGCATTTTTACATTATCATATAATAAGTACCAATAAAGATAAATAAAACAAAGATGAAATAAACCACTAAATGTTTAATGCCACATAATAAATAATTTCTGGAATCTTTTTTTTTTTTTAAACTAACTGATAAACTAACTGAAAATAACTGATTATTTACTGTTTAGTAGAAGTCTTGTTTATATCCCTTTCATAGCTTGCGTTTTTTTAAATGTATAAGCTGTAATAACTGTACTAAAACATAATCAAACTGGTAAATTTTATAATGGCAATAAAGTACAAAATAAACACAGAGCCAAAATTTATACAAGAACTCCCAAGAAAATAAATGTAAGAAATTTGTACTGAAAACTGAAAAATTTCAAAAATATAATAAAATGTTTAAAAAAATCATTATATTGTAAGATCAAGTCATTTTAATAATTTTTATTCATTTAAAGGAATGAATGAAGAAGCGCTTCAGAACTCTTGCATTAAAAAATATCTTTTTAGATATCAAATTAGTAAGTCCATCAAAACTTTAGCACTATTATATAAAAGCAGCGATAAGGAGAAAAAATGTAGATGAAATAAACACATTACTGAGAAATACATTTTTAGTTCTGGAAATTAATTACTTGCTGGAATCCTTTTTCTAAATAATTTTCCTCACGTTATTTCCTGTTCGGATTTTTTTCAGCGAATGAGAAACTTCCGAGTACAAGAGATGTCAAAGATTCTCACGAAATGCTATAAAGCAAATACATAAACATAGATTTTATCGTGTTACAATCTTAATTTACAACTTTCTGGTAATTTATTCTAACACAGTTATACAAGAAATATAACTAAATAATTAACTAACACGCATGTAATCTAAAATTTAAAGGAATGTAATCGATAATAGAGTTGTATGCAAAAATAAATAAATAATAATAAAAAAAATAAGTAGAAATATTTTTCTTTGGTTTGTGATTTCAATCAGAAACGTAAAACGAAGTTAAAAATAAATGTTCAATGTAAAATAGCACAAATAAAAATAAATAAAATTGCAAACAGCTGTTCGGAGCTCCTACAGCTCCATCATCAGTGCCAAATTTTAAAGATACAAAAATGATTCAAAAGTTTAAGCCATGTAAATATGCTTGCGTCTCCCCACGCGCCTAATGTAGAATGGTGGTGAGTTTTTTAGAAACAACAGCGGAGTTGGGAAACACATGTGACGTATTTTAAATAAGTAAATAATTTATATAATAAATAACATTTATGGTAAATAATACCATACCATACCATACCATACCATACCATACCATAGTAATAATATAATACCTAATAGTAAATAATACCTATATTTTAAATAATAATATCTATTTTAAATAAGTAAAACAAAGTATTTGATCCTTGATCATCCCCAGTGGCGTAGGTGGATGCCAAGGTGTTCTGGATACCACTAATTTCGTAAAGTTTTCTTCGCCTTATATAATCAGAGAATTTTCTGCGATTAAGTAAGGTGAAGAAAACTTTACTAAATTAAAAACATCCAGAACATATGGGAACGTACCCTGACTCACCCTATTCAGGTACGGCCCTGACAATACTTGGATATTGCATTGTTATTATTAACAAATATGTGTGAAACATTTGAAAAAACATCGATTCGACGGAAGTACATCCAGAACTTGACTACTGCAAGGACAAACTTCCACCAGTAACTTGTAATATAAATTTCACCCTTTTTTAAACGATTTACTCTTGCAGAATTTCAATCATAAATAACTTACCCTTTTACGCTTGGCAAACCAATACCAGTGCAACGGATTTTGAATGAAAAATCCATTCTTTTTGTTCAACCATCTATGCATCAAGACAATCGATTGATCACTGTCGATTTGAGGTACCGCAATTTCGCGCGTATGCGCCGCACCCTAGTTAAGTCTTTTTCAAACCGGAAATTTTACTGAAAATAAGAAGTCAAATAGGTGCTAAGCAGAACCAAGTCACATTTTATTTAAAATAAATTCTGGTAGGAAATCGAATTGTCTGAAGTGTGGCGTATACGCTCGAAATTACGGTAAACGATGTCAGTGCGAACTTCGTCGGCACTTCACTACTTCTGCACTGGAACATTGGAACATCATAAATAAAGTGAAATTTTCTCTTTGTTTTAACTAGTGGTCGTTTGCTTCTGTGGTAATCCTTCCTGGAGCAGGTGAAAATTCAATTACTATTTACCCTGCAATGAATTACTTATACAGATTCTAAAATTGAACCATGCTAGAGGGAGAATGAAACACAACTTCACATAAAGTTGAAAGATGTATCACAATTAATGTAAACTGAGTGTTTTTCTTTCTAATTCAATAATATTACATGTATTTACTATAACGTTAATGAAAGGGTGCATTGCTAAACAGAATGAGATTATATAAATAAAGTTTACTAAATATAAACTTCAAAATAACTGAGAAAAATTTAAAAGAAATAAAAAAATACCACAAATTTAAAATCACCGTCAGATATACTGAAAACCAAACAAGGACATAATAAGACATCATCTTGTATGAGCAGGCCGTGATCAGCGGGCAGAGTTGCCAAGCAAATACCACAGTTGAATTTTGATTACCAATATTTTCGTATGGTGAAATTCAGCTATTTAATTACAGAAGTTTTGCGATTAAAAAATTCACATATTATTATATGAGAATAGCTGTAATCAAAATTCAATTGTGCTATTTCACTGGCAACCCTGTCTGACAAAACTTTGATGCTTGAGATCCTGTAATCCACGTGTATTTACCCTTCAACGATTACCTATACAGATTCTAAAATTGAGCCGTGTTAGGGGAAGAATAAAACACAACTTCACATAAAGTTGAAATATGTATCACAATTAATGAATTATGCGTGGTTTTTCTTTCTAATTCAATAATATTATATGTATTTGCTATAATGTAAATGAAAGGGTTACTAAATTTCACCCAGATAGTTAGACAGAAGACAAAAGAAGTTAAATAAAACCGTGTAAGATTAAAAACATTCGGAAGAGTGTTATTTGAAATATTATTTTTCTCCGCTATAATGTGATCATCATGATTTTCTCCTTTTTTAACATAATCGTTACCAAAAATTATAGTACCCACTAATTATGAAATATTCCTGAAATTAAAATAATATTTGCTAATTTTCAGTCGGAACGTAGATGTATAAGATGTAGATATGTAGCATTAGAAATATCATCATCAACTTCTTAACCGTCTAATGCCCATGGTAGTACGCAATCAATGCTGTTAATTTAGCGGAATGTTTTAATCTGACATTCGATTTCATATATGAATTTCTGAATAGTAATTATGCTTTATTTAATGACAGACATTATGTAATTTTAAAAACTGAAATCTGTTTTTCGGAATTTCTGATAGGAATTAAAAATTTCGGAATTTGTAACACACATGTCACCCACAGTGTTGTCAGACAGTCGAAAGTCAATATACCCACAAGTTCTAAAATTTTCCCCAAATCAGTGTTTTTTTTTTTCGGAAAAGTCACCAAATCAGTTTTTACTCAAAAAAGTAAATTTTAAATTTACCACTGTAAAATTATTTAACAAATTTAAGATTAAAAATGTTTTCCCAAATCGAGCCTTCTTAAAAAAAAATAATTTCCCCATTTACAAAAAGAAAAAAAACCTGTCGAATCGCAATTTTATTGTGATCAATTACTTTTTTGAAGAAATAATATGAATTAAGAAAAGATAAATGCCTATTACAATTAAAAGCATTATATATTACAACTTATAATAAGTGTAATCAACAAATCCAGATTCATTGTTGTCGGGTGATTATAAGTAAATTTTAACCCGAAAACATGAAGTACAGAAATAAATCCACAAGTTTTTCCCATATTCCCCAAACGTTTTCCCACCAATAACCTATCCCCAAACATTTCCCCGGAAGCTCAAAATTCCCCAAAATGGAGACAAAACATCCCTAATCTGGTAACACTGGTCACCCTGGACATTAGAAAGTTAACACAAAATATACCAATTACTAATCATTTGACAGCTACCAAATGAAAATACAAGTTTTCATTTGGTTTTCCCAAATCGAGCCTTCTTAAAAAAAAATAATTTCCCCATTTACAAAAAGAAAAAAAACCTGTCGAATCGCAATTTTATTGTGATCAATTACTTTTTTGAAGAAATAATATGAATTAAGAAAAGATAAATGCCTATTACAATTCGATCTAAAAATTACTTCATAAAATAAACATAATATAAACCACAAAGAAATAAATTGAATATAAAAGTTAAATAGGTTTATATAAATATTCTGGGGTGTAGTAATTTTAAAAACTTGGCATGTTTAGTGTTAAGTAATACTATCATTTTGCCTTCCATTATAATATATTGGGTCATCTGGAAAGTTCTGCGGTATATGTCTGTCGAAATAATGTAGAAATGATTGAATGTCACCAGAATTTACGAAGAAATTTATTTCAAAATAAATAACAGCAGTTTCTTCACGTGCATTATAAAGGCAAAGCTTTATTCGAAATTCCGACCGGAATGTCGCATTTATGTATTCATTAAAGAAAGCAAAAAAAAAAAAAAAAAAAAACTGCAGAAGTTTCCGGATGAATGTAATAAAATGCATCAGTAAAGCGAAAAATCTAGAATGAAACTTATTGTTTCTGACAAATAAATTTTTAAGGCAGTAAAATAATGAATTTATAATTATCTTGCAGTTATTAATCAGTCGGATTTTTTTCCTTTTAAAAGAAAGATAATTTTTCGTGCAGTAGAAATGACTTAAAGGATTCTCACGAAATGCTATAACACCAAATATATGCAACCAGCGTTTTTTTGGTTTTATACTCTTAAATTAAAACTTTTTGCAGCATTAGTCTAAAACAAATATGAAATACAACCAGTTAGGAGAAAGTTATTATTATTGTAAATATTTTTTAAATAACAGTTTTTTTGTATTATATATCTTAATTTTCAACATTTTAGAAGATTAAGAATTAAAAAAATTCCAGAAATAAAGAAAGTAGAACTTAGATTAACAAATTGCCTACGGGAACCGACAAATCTCGTTTTTATTAAAAAAAAAAACATCATTGTCTAAAGGCAAAAACTTCAACCTTACAAAAAATGCATTTATATCACGTTGTCATTATTTTTCTTAGTTTGTAAGACAATTTTACATTAAAACCGTACATTGAAAGATATTTACTTGAGAATCCTATCTAGGACACCAATGTGCAAAAGAATTTCAGACTTATAATAACAAATTACAAAAGACTTCAATTATAGAGTATTTTAAATTTTAAATGTATATGTATTAAATTTTTTAGTTAACTTTTGTGTAAAGGTATAGTTGTATAGATTAGGATGCAGATGTAGATGTGTAGTTATGGATGCATAGATACTCAGCTATGTAGAGACATTTAAATTCTAGTCTGTAGCATTACCTCATTAATCAGGTTTTCTACCGAGGCGAACTAATTATATTTTTCTTGAGAAAATCAAAATAATTTTTTTTCAGTTAAATTTTTGTTGATTATTCCTCAAATATTGAAATCTGACATGGTCTGATTTCAATTTAAATAGCTCACGATATTTATGAATATTTTTGCGTGATATTTTTCCGAACAATACTTTTTGATGAGCATATTAAAGAAGATTTTTCTTCAGTCTCAGTTTTGTTGATTATTCCTCAAATAGCAGAAATGTGACAGGGGCCGATTTTGTTTTAAACGGTTGGCGAACATTTTTGCATGATATTTTTCTGAATAATATTTTTCGATTATCAATGAATAGTGTTCAACGAAAAATACAATCTTTCAAAAAATCCATGCATTCTTTTGTTGATATCCACTGAAATAAACGAAGGTACCTGATCGCATACATGCACTTTTAGATTAAGTAAAAAACTAAGGGCATATTTTTCGTCCAAACGACTTTAATGTTTTTAGCTTGCGTATGAGTGAGGTATTGCCACAAGAAGTAAGGAAACAAATAAAATAGTTTTTATATACGGTCGTCTATAATGCCTTATATTAATATAATAATTACTTGCACTACTTATTAAAACATACATTAATTTATTTTAAAACACATCAAAAAGTAGCGCACACGTCCAAAAGTTTCAAATTTACACTAAAACTAGTCAATATGTTAAAAGTTCTAAAATAATTTCACCTCTTGTTTCCGAGGCATCTTCAGTTAGTGATGTTGGTGTTTTTCTTCTCTCTAATTAAAAACGTCCTCATTTTTTCTATTCTTGTCAGGACATAATGTCTAATCGAATGGCAATTTGCGTTTTCTTTTCGACTTTTAGAACTGGAGTAATGACCATTATTCAGATATTTTGGGGGGATATTGAGCCAACACATTTCGTAAATTTTATAACTGTAGATTGAAAATTTTGGAGGTAAGGCGTCGTACGTTCGTGACTTTACGTACATTTGCTTTTAAGGTCTTAATCTCACATTAATTATTACAGTGTAAATCATGAACTACATATATCTTTTTATAGAAATAATATCCTTCTCTTTAGCGTATGTTCTAATTGTGAAAAATAGAAAAATAATTTACAAGTTTTATTTTCAAAGAGAAAGAAATTTTGAGGTCCTTATATTCACAGTCGTTTCAATTTCTCACGCCATCCGTGTCTCAGTCGATTAGCGTGAGAATCATTTCATATTGCGTCATGGTTAACAACCATGTAGGAACAAGTGAAGAAGTATCTCACACGAAAACGATACCGACAGTTGGAAAGTCACACCCTTATTAATTTTTACTTAATATATATCGAGTAAAATATTATAGCGTTTTTTCATCTCCGATCTTTATGTAGTTGTACACTCACTACGCCAGCCGCGGACCGTATGCGGCCCTCAGGTTCATGTGGCTCCATAAGTTGGAGCACAATTAGAAAAACTATATAAATATAAACATATATATATATATATATACATAATCATATAATACTAGGTTGGTAAGATCACTAATTATAAATATAGATACAAATGCCTAAATGATACAAACAGAGCACAAAAAAGCTTATAAAAACGAGGTATTTTTCTTTTTTAACCCATTCGCTGCTAACCATGAGTATACTCGTGGTAGTCAACATTAAAATAAAAGTGTATGATAAAAAAACTGCTTTGCCACCACTATTTTAATATGTTTAAAAATACTTTATTTAATGACAAACACTTTGGTATCAAAGTTTTAAAATTCACAAATATTATCTTTAAAATTTTTAGGTGGGAAACGAATTTCAGTTAAATATCGAAGGCTCCGCCCACATAGTTTTGGTAGTGAACGGGTTAAAAAAGCAATACAGGATTCGCACCACAAATTTTTAATAGAATTTTTCGCCTTATTTAAATGCAGAAAAATATTACAAATCTGACTATTAAACGAGGAGTCTACAAATTATGCTATTTAAATAATAAATATAAAAATTCTATTAAAAATTTGTGGTTAAAGCGTTCGGACACTGCAATAAGAAAATATTAATTTTCATGTTTACAGTTGACTATTCCTTTCACCTCCTTTTATTACATATATGATCTCGTGATTTATATTTTTCAAGTTTATTTTCAAAACTTTGCCAGATAATTTTTGTTTATCGTTGTAGATCTTGATAATGGCGCCGTTTAAGCGTTGAAACATGTCTATCTTTATATTAAAAGGTTTTTATAAGTCTTTTTGTGCTCTGTCTGTATCACTTAAGCATTTTATCTATATTTTAGACATATGTAAAGTTTAAAAATGTATTTTTAGGGCTCCGTATTTAAAAAGTTACAAAGGAACTATTATAAGATCACTTATGTGTCTGTCTGTCCGTATTTCGCAGAAACTAACTTGGCAGAGTTATAACGAGTATTATATAGCCCACATATATATAGATTATTAGCCATTCACAAATATTTTATGGGAAATTTAGGGGACTAATTAAGTTATTTTATTTTGTTTTTGTGTGTGCGTGTTTGTGTATAGTGTGGATTTCGTTCGAAAGATCTCGCTACACCGAACTTAAAATACATTTCTTTTAATTTTAGGTATTATGTATTAAGATATATCGTCAAAAAGGTATTGCAAAAATATATTCCACCCCCTATATCCGAATCTACTAAAACTAAAATTATGAAAAAAATAGAGGTAGTAGGAGTTTACTTCAAACTTGCAGGAAAACTATAAAGATTATTCTAATTCACATTAGTTTTGATAAAATAGCATTTTGCCGTGACACACAAATTTTAATTTGCGGGCCCTCAGGTAGGAGTTGAGCGCGCAAGAGGTACGTATAGACGAAACACTTAAGGATTGTTGATAATGATTTTCAAAAAAATTGTCGAAAATTAGCCGAGATATTAATTAAAAACGTATCTAAAAATACGCGATACGGACCGAGGCGACGTTTCATCTTTGCGACCTCCAATTGAATCACGCTTGGTAAAATACCAAGTGTAAACTTTGTACACGTCTTTGTTTTAGGTAAGGCAAGGCTTCATATATCTCTGAACATTCATGGTATATGCATCTATACTTTGCTAGTATATATAGTTTCTAACCCTACGTTGTATAGTTTTTACAAAGTCTTATTATTATTTATCAACGATTCTTCGTACTATTGCAGTTAGTAAGTAATATATTTTTTGTACCGAACAGTTTGTGTGCGAGTGAAACTTGCACTTCACCGATTGTATAAGAAGATCTTGTGATTGTATTTCAAATCATTCATTTCAAATTATATATACTATATATATATATATATATATATATATATATATATTACTTCTCTATCGTATTTTTGCTCTTACAGAAATTTTAGTGAGTATTTCACTTCAGCCGCTCTCTGCATAAATAATTTTAAAATTTGTTCATCATATATTTTTACAAACTAACGCATACTTTTTTTTCTTAAAATATAAAAACAGTATTTAAAAAAAATTTTAAATATTTTGATAATAATTGTATTTAAAATATTGCATATTGATTCAAAGCAAAACAACTCTAGGTTTTGTAATCTGTTTTTTATTCTTTTAAATGTTTTTAATTTCATTGAACAGTATTACATGAATGTTATTGTTTGTATATCGAGTATATAATTAATGACCAGAATTTCCATTTATTTTTGTGTTCTTACCTTTTATTACTAAACATAAATAAATAATTAAAAGGCCATAATATCTTTATAGATCTTAGGAGCTTTTTCATTTTTGTGAAAAATAAATAAAATTATGGTATCTTTCTATTTTAAAAATAAAAAAACAAACGCTGCTGCTGTAGGTACTATAATTGAATTTACAGTGACCGGGGCATTTTTTCGGCCTATATATATATAAATAAAACTATTGCACATAAAAATATGAAGGCTGGTAGTTTTATATAGAAATGAGAGATAAACACGTTAAAGGAGACATGTTTTAAATCGAAGCATTTTTTTAAAGAGCTATTCAATGTTTAAAACTAGATCCGCGGGAAATTTTAGTCAAGTTTTATAAAAATATTTTACACCAGAACTTTATTTAAAATTAATTTACTTATTCATTTAACTTATTTTTGTTCGGTATATATTTAACTTATTTTATGAAGAAATTTCTGGTTCGAATCGACATTTTTTCATTTGGTACGGTCAAAATTGTTCAGTTAAAGAGTTTAATAGCATCAAAATTATGAATAAGAATTTAACGATCTTTTGCAGGCACATACTGCACGAGATTACGGTGTGCAGTGTCAAGTGCTTTTTTAATTTGTGTAATTTTTTAAGATTATTTCTAATTTTTTATTCAAAATTTCATTATCTGAATAAGTATTTATTACATATATATCTTAAAAGTCATTGTTAACAATTATTTAACCAGACGACATGAACGACATAGAAAAACATCACGTAAGGGCTAAACAGACATATTTATTACTAACGGCTTACGTTCAAAACCTCCGCTGAAAGTAAGTCGTGGGTAATGACACTTTATATTTCATCCCTGATGATGGGTAAGTGTGCATAGCTGAGAGTGCTTGTAGCAATCGCCATTGATTAATATTGATGTAGTTTAACATATTTTTTACAATTTTATCATATAAATAATAAGACACATTATGTGCAATTTTAATTTTTGAGTTTTAAGATGCATTTTGCTTAGTCATATTCTTATAATTTTCAAACGCAATATTTGGCAAATTAAAATTATTGCTAAAATTGTTTTCATTTTTATTTACTTTCTAAAGTACTTGCAAAACTCGCGTAAACCTGTTCAATTTGACTCAAGTCAAAGTAATACGTTTTGAACTGGAAAATGTTTTAATAAAATGCTTGTTGTACTAAAATATGCTTTTAATTACATTTATTAAGTAAAACTTTTAGTTCGAACATGCTATTTTTTTAACAGTTTTACGTGAGTTAGATTTTATTGCCAATTTAGTCCAATTTTTATTCAAAATGCCCACCAGGTATTCTATATGGTAAATATAAAACTAAACTTACAATATGAAAAATTGCGATGCGTATTTTGAATAAAAATGGGAGTAAATTGGCAAAACTAAAAGTTTATTCTATTGATGTGCCTGTCCGTGCTCTAACTCGCGTAAATATAATGCAATTGACATATGTTATTAAGGTTTACTATGGCATGTTTAATATTGAAAATGAAGTGCGTAGCACTTATAGTTTTTTTACAGGGACGATCAAAATAATTCCGTTACACTACGGTCTATGGGCAAAAATCATTTGCGGTTTATTTTATTGATGTCACACAATATAAAACGTATTGAAATTGATATATATCACTGAGGTGCACTACAAGAGGCTTAATATAGAATATTATGCGTATAGAATTTATAGTTCCTTTACTGGGACACTCAAAAGAATTCCTTTACTTTACGGTCTATGGAGAAAAATAATTTGCGGTTTATTTTAATGATGTAATACAATTTAAACCGTATTGAAATTGATGTATATCACTGGGGTGCACTACAAGACGCTTAATATAGAATATTATGTATATAGCACTTATAGTTCCTTTACTGGGACACTCAAAGAAATCCGTTACATTACACTCTATAGAGGAAATTCGTTTGCGGTTTATTATAATGATGTTTCGCATATTCAAACATATTGAAATTCATATAAAGTGCATTACAAGAGACTTACTGTAAAATAGTGTGTGTATATAACATTCATCGTTCATTTACAGAGACACACAAAAGATTTCGGCAGTGTCTGTTAACCCTAATTGCTAGAAGTGCTTTTTCAGTTGCTAAACGCGTTTTTAAATTTAACTAATATTTTGCCTATTCCTGGATATGTATAAATTCTATTGATCATATACAGGGTAGCACAAAAGATCTCTAGTAAATTTCCGTTTATTGACAGAAATTCCAGAAGGGGAATTTTAAACTGTGCTGCGCGTTTCCTAACTGAACTAAAAAAATAGCAATCTATGTGGTATATATGCACATCTATAGATCATATACAGGGCTGCACCAAATAGTTCGGATATGTTTCCAGATATTGTTGTTAATTCCTGAAATTGGGTTATTAAATACGTTTCGCGTTTTCCAATTTTTTTACTTAGATATAATCTTTCTCCTTATTATACGTTAAAGGTTTGTAAAAATATTTTACAAATGTTCGAAAATGTTACATAATCTATGCTTGGTGCATGATTTTTCGTTATTGTTTTTCTTTGAACTATGTTTCATATTTTCATTTCAAAATGCAAACATAACACTTTTTGTTTTAAAAGTTCTAGACCATGTTAATAGTCCATAGAAAAACTTTCATAAGTATCATTCATTATCACCATAATCCTGTAAGTTCATAATTTGTTTCCTAATTAATTATTTTTCGTGTACGTCGCGTTTTGTCCTCGCATAATTTATTTTAAAAATCGATGTGTGCGTGATACAGAAGCATTTGGGAACTAAATGAGATATTCCCAAATGAGGCATTAAAAATCAGAGAACGTGTGTTACACGAGGAAGTTCCATACACGAAAAAATACTAAAAGTATAAATCATGGTTTCAGAAAACTAAAATGAATAGCGCCAAAAAACATGAAAATTGCTTATGAAATAAACAATATTAATAAATTATGAAGTTAAATTACTTCGATTTCGAAGATAAAACGCAAATTGACTTGCTCAATTCTGACTTTATTCGGCCATCTTGGATTTAACCCTACACTACGTAGTAATGTACCGGGTGCGCCATCAGTTCGTTAAAACTTTAAAAATTCAATATAAAGAAACAAATTATGCTAAAAAAATGCGATTTGCAGGAATGGGATTAGAGTGAGATCGGATTTGTTTTAATAACAAAAAAAATATTAAAGTCTCATTATTGCTTAAAGTGATAAAAACATAACAAAAACGCTTAAATATGAGGCAGTAGTTCTTCTGTAATAGACAACATAATATTGAGCCGTTGCAGATTGATTTCAAGAATAGTAAAATAATTTTTCAATCACGAGTTTATTTCCCATTCATTATCCGTGAATCAATAGAAATATATTTGCTAACAAATAAAACATTGTAAACAATAACATTTGCAACGAATCGGCTTCTTTTGAATTACCTAAAATTTGCGATACTTTACAGATTGCAAAAGGAAAAAAATAAATAATAATTTTCACTTTTTCAGTTTGACAAATTTAAGCACCTGTTTAAATTGGACTTGTGATCTCGTGATTTATGTTTACCATTTTCAAAAAATTTGGGAAAATATTTTATTTATCATTTTGATTTGAAGATGTCGCCGTTAGAGCGAAGGAAACATATGTAATCTATATTAACCCTTTGCACTCGAGAGGTAAATCTCCATAATTTGGTTGCTTTTACTTAATCCAATCATAAGCAAGTGGTGTCAACTGGATAATGGCATAACTGCAGAACCATATAGAGAATCATTCTTACCGAATGTAGACTTATTAGAAAGATATACACATTGGATGACTAATTATTTGTCCGGTGAACTCATCATAGCTCTTCGGATTTTTTAGTAACTTAGTTTCCAAATAGAAATATTTATTTAGTAACAGACATTTGAGATTAATTAAGACGAAGATATCTATAATGGTATTGAAGAGTTGGAAGTTTTGGCAGACATGAAATATTGAGCAAAACATGTGAAAAGAGTAGTGGTCACATTGATTATTCAGAAAATTAGAAATATAAAATTATAACACCAAAAGCTAAAATAATTGATTTGTATATTTCTGTTTTACTTCATCCATTCATAAGCACGTGGTGTCAACTGGATATGGCATAGCTGCTAAACCTTGTAGAATATTTTTGTGGTGATGTTAGAAAGATGTCACCAGCAGGTGACTAATAATTTACCTAGTGAGCTTGTCACGGCTGTCAAGTCTACGGATTGTTTAGTGCGTTTATTTTTGAATTGAAATATTTACTTTATTTAATGACAGACTTTTGAAATTAAATAAGACGAAGATTTCTATTCGGATATAAAGGTAATGATTGATGAAAGGAAATGACCTTTCAACTTCTAAATTTTCTAATCTAATCACCAACTTCTAAATTTTCGAAAATTTAGAAGTTTTTGAAAATATGAAATATTGCCAAAACATGGGAAAAGAGTAAAGGTACACATTGTTTATTCAGAAAATTTGAGATGTACAATTCTAACACCAGAAGCTAAAATAACTTATTTGTATATTTCTGTCTATAAGGTTCAATTTTCAAAGTATTTTGCTAAAGTTAATGAACAATAAAACTTCTGACAACGAGTGTTTGGAAACTGATATTCGTCAAACACTATTATTTTTATAAAGAACTACAGTTTCAACAAACTATAATATTACATAATTACATTCTAAATGGAAGCTAGTCATAAAATGCACGTATGAAGTTTCAGTTATGGAAATGAAAACCAGAAATATTTTAGTTAAATTCATTTAAATAATTTAATTGTGGCTACGCAACTAACAAATATACAAAAATTTAATAACAGATTAATGATAATTCGATAATTTATTTTTCTTTTTATGCTCCAGAAGTGTTCAGAAAATTTAAAATATTGCAATCGAGAGGATTGTTTATATATACGAATGCAAAGTTAGTTATTTTCCCATTTATAAACTATATTAGTAATATCGTAAAAAGTAGGGGCTTTTATTCTTATATCTATAAATAGTAAACTCAATATTAGAACGTAAGAAAAATATGGAAAATAAAATTAGAAACGGTCTTCTAATCATATGAACGCTTGTTAGACTCCGACATTTTGACATGGCTATTTTTAACAAAATTAGAATTTTTGAAGTGCATAAATATTATGTAATTTTTCCATTTAAAATAAGTGACAACTTTAAATTGCAGGCAATCATTAAGCAATTAAACATTCGTTCAATATTTAAATGGAAATTATTAACCCTTAAAAACAGCAATATTCTGAATACGCAAGGATGGTGTTATGATTTATTATTCCCATATTTTACATAGTCATTAAAATATATAAAAGAGCAAAATGGCACTTTCAAGACCAAGCGTTATCGATTTAGCTGAAATTTTGAAAGCTCAAAATAAGCGATGAAAAAAGAAATTGTTTTGAAAACATTTTATATTTTTCTCGTCTGTCTAAAAGCCACTCTCGAGAAGCATTTTATTCACCACTGACGATGGGGTTGAGAGAAATGAATCGTGACACCCTCAAATATATGTTTTATTGAAACACTGCATGCAAGCCAGAATAAATCGTCCAGTGAAGATCTCTTGAGATTCGTGAAATGGAGCAAATAGAAAGTAAAAAAGTTTATTCATGATCCTTGAAATAGACTCCGGATTTGGCTGAATGTCAAGATGTAAAAGAGCAATGCAAACCAAAAGTTTTAGAAGTATTTAGAGAAGCTGATATTTAGCGAATACGTATTTGGAATGTTGTGATGCCATTTTTAAAATTGAAATTTATTTTTATAAAGATTTTGATCACTAAATTGAGTGCACTTAATAGATAATGAATGCGTATTTTCATATTGAGTACATGCGCGTATATTTATGCTCATGCCAATAAATAAATAATGATAAATGTATAGGTTAGAATTTAGATATTATATTAAAATACACCGTGATGTGATTTAACCCTTTCAGGGGCAAGCACTTGTGCTCCTGTAATGTTGAATTCTCACCGGAATTTCGGAAAGAATTTAGTTCAAAATAAGAACAAGCAATTTTTCAACTTTTTCTCGTCAAAGTTAAAAAAGTAAAATTTAATTAAAAGTTTCTGGTTTGAATCGGATTAAAATTAGGTGGTATATAATATATACCACCGCCCCTCAAAAGGTTAACCCATTCATTTCCAAACTATGTGGTCGAAGTCTTCGAAATTTTTACTGAAATTCGTTTCCCACCAAACATTGTGATAGATAATATTTGGTAACTTTAATAGCAAAGTTTTTGTCATTAAATAAAGTACTTTTTAACATATTAAAATAGTAATGGCTAGGCAGGGTTTTTTTTATCATACACTTTTATTCTGAATGTTGGCAACCACGAGTATACTCGTTCTTGGCAGCGAATGTGTTAAAATGTAATTAATCATTTTTGGCGCTTCCCTTCACACCAAGTAAATTTATAGATCAGCGACTTATAATTGGACATTAAATTAACGTTTGTGTACAAGGCTTGATTACTAACGGGGCACACTTCCACCAGTAAAAAAGAATAGACATTTTTTCCTTATTCATGGCAGTAATTTTCCAAGAAACAGGGCGTTTTAATAAGAAGAAAATTTATATTAAATTTTACCGGTGGAACCGTGCCCCGTCGGTAATCAGTCCCTGGATGTGTACATATACGTAGCGTCCTATCACTTAACATATCATGAGTATCATCAGCACTTTTATTTAAAACTATCTAACCATTTTCATTTAAATTATATCTGCGTGATCCATGTTTAATTTACTCGTGTTTTATAAAAATATTTCCGGTTTTAATCGAAATATTTGCATTTGGTATCAGTAAATGACTTGTCGTTTGTATATTTAGAGTGTTAGCACATTATTGACGGGAAAGGGAAAATCGCATTTTTATTTTAAAAAATATTATATCACTTACTACTTCTACCACCGCCCCCTGAATACTAGGCCTGCGCGCTGAAACAATTGGCGGCTGCCGCAGGCGGAATCGTTTGTACGGTCCCTCGAACTTCAACACCAATAATATCTAAAAGTTACCTTTGACTTATTTGATCTCCGAAAAACAAGGCGAAGAAATCTTTTAGAAATTATTGGTGTGGAATTTCGAGGGACCGTTCAAACGCTGAAAAAAAATCGGCCTGCGACAGCAGCCATTGTTGTCAGCGCTCAGGCCTAGTATTCAGGGGGCTGTGACTTCTACCTTATAGAAAATACATTTATATCATGTTGTTCATACTTTTTACTTTGTAACAATATTAAATCCGTATATTGAATGATATTTACTGATGCATAAACTTGATAAACTTATCTAGGAAAACAATTTACGGGACACTTTCAAAAGAGGGAGAAGCTTCTAATGTTTTAAAACCAAGATTTCGCAAAAACACACCGTCGGTAATGTGTTAACATGTTAACTGTTTTACGACCAGGGCATCTCACCGACGGGGCAGACATCCACGGGTAACTTTCAATAGAAATATTCAATAAAAATGATAGAAATTTTAATAGAAATAAGCTTTATTTAAGCTTTTTTCATGCGGAATTTATGTCATGAATATGGGGGAAATTTCTATTTGTTTTTCTGGTTAAATTTTGGAAATCAGGTCCTATACGACGATTCAGTCGTCGTATGTATTTCTGAACGAATGCGACAAGGGACGACCGGCGCCTCGCAATCTGTATTACCAGTTTAGCGCATGTTTTCTTTCAAAGTGTCTACCAGAATTTTCGAATAATAATTTTTCATTTATTTTATGACATATATCCAACGCTTAATCCTACATTGCTAAAATTGTTCTTTTGAAAGTGTATTTTTTATACTCATACTTAAAGTTTGATAAAACAATTTTTAAACATTCATATAATAGCAGACTTCTATGATTATATAAGGCGAGTATTTTTATTTAAATATAGTGGTTGCCAGGAACTGAATTTATTTATTAAAAATTAAATTTTATTTTAATATTTTACGCACAACGATATGGTGTAGGGTTAATTAACACCTTGGGGACGAGCGACACGTATACGTGACGCATAAGGTGCTCAGAATCCTTGATTATTCCCACCAGTAACTTTTTATTGTAAACTTTGCCTTATTTAATGACAGCATTTCTGAGATTCAATTAGGCGAAAATTTCTTTTTTGAAAAGCTGGTGGCGAAAGATTAAAAATTCTGTAGAGGACGCTCGTCGCAAATGGGTTAATACAGTAATTTCCCAACGAAAATTTTGATAGCTGTTTTGAAAATAAAATGCGCTAATCAGATCATGCGATTGCCTTCATATATCTGCACGCATGACAGTGAACGTGGTATGTCTTAAATGGCATTACTTAATTCATTTAATTTCCTTATTTGATATATCATGTCTAAAACTTATATCACATTTGAAAATTCTGCATGTGTCTAGAAATCAATTCAACGAAGTTTGTAATGTTAAGATGTCACTGTCTTTGGCATATATTAATATTTTGCTTCATAGTACTGTTGTGATTTCGTTATCTTGAATAATATTTCACCTACAGTAGCATGTATATGATTAAAATTTGCCTTAAATAAATTAGTTTGCATTACAACTTTCAATCCAAATTGAACAGAATACAGACAAATGTAACAGATCACATAGAGAAATAGAAGTTATTAACCACTGGTAAAATGGTTGTTACTTTCGGTCAAGAATGGACCAAATGATGTACGCATTTTACTCTTTTAACCGTTTTTAACGAAATTCTGTAACTTTAGAAGAATTTTTCTTTGAATAGGCAATAAAAATGCATAAAGTCGTTACAAAAATGTTAAAGTTAAAAAAAAGGATAGATGCAAATTACCAGATATGAAAAAAAGCCGAATTCAAAAATTGACGTCGGATGAGAAATCGTGTTATAAAGCAAAAAACGTGGTCTTCAACTTTAATTTCCTCAAAATACCTTTAGCTCAGACATCAATCTAAACAAGAGTTAAAGTTATTGTAGGATGGACCCGATAAATTATTTTTGTTTCTGCTTTGATTAATATATTGAAAATTTGGTATTTTCGTGTTATAGCCGCCCCCAAGATTGAATCACCAAGCGACCAAGATTTATCGCCAAATTATAAGGAATGAATGTCATTATAATATATATATATATATATATATATATATCACATTATGTATTAAATGTATTCGGCAGACCCAGAATATATATATATATATATAATTTCGTGGCGTTTGTGGCCAAGTTATAGACATATATGATGTATTATGAAGCATATATGATGAATATATGATGTATATATATGACATGTGTATATGATGTATATACGCAATATAAGACGTAAATAATATGTGTATAATGACGTATATGGCCCATATAGGATTGTTTGGAATATATACAGTGTGTTCCGTTAAAGGGGTCCAATATTAATAGGGGTAATAGAGGAGATCACACGGAGCATAAATCAGTATATAATGCTTGGCCGGATCTCAATAATTTTCAAGTTACAGCAAATAGAATGAAAAATCGGAAATTTGTAAAAAAACCCTCATTGCTAAACTATCGATAATGCTACATAAAAACGAAGCACATATTTAGAAAGAGCAGAAAAAATCCTACGAAATGACATAAGTTGTTTTAGAATATTGAGAATTAATGGCGAGTTACAAGCTCTGAAACAGTGAAAAAATACAAAATCAAATATTTAGCAAAATAGTTAATCGTTAATTCCAAAAATGCAACTCTACCTACATCAAGGAAAATGTTATAAAATTTGGTCCATTCCGAAAGCTTTCGAAGAAGCTGACAATAAACCATATCAGTTTAATTGTATGGGAGAAATCAAGCAGTTCCCTAGTTACAACTCTGTACTGTTGCACGCTCGGAAAGAGCGAAACTCCACCCATGACGATTGTAAACACCCCGTTTTAATATCTTTCAATTATACATTTCTGATCAACCTCTATCAATACCCTTTCATTATTCAGTCTGGTCAAGTGAATGACATATTGTGCAGCTCTCGCCTTGTCTTAAAGCAAACTCCGTGACTGCTGCGTTTCCTCCATGAACTTTCAGGATGATGAAGAAGAAGTACTTTTTATGCAAATTTTCTATGTGTATAGGAAGAAAAGTGTAATAAAACAGCAGTCATCAGTGGGCGTTATGTTAAAGGGAGGCTGTTGTAAGTGGGATTGTAGTAAGTTGATGTATAATAATTATGCCGGAATACTCTAACGAAGAATATGCGGACATGCATCTGATGTACGGGCAAGCTCATGGAAATGCATGTCTAGCACAGCGCATGTACCGTGAGCAATTTCCAAGGAGACGTTGCCCAAGTTCGAAACTCTTCATAAAAATCGATAGACGATTACGGGAGACTGGATCGTTTAATACAGCAAGCATTGATGCAGGGAAACCTCGACATGTACGAACACCTGCAATGGAAGAAGATGTACTGAATATTTTTAAAGATAACCACTCCACGAGTACACGAGCTGCTGCGTCTGAAGTCGGTGTTTCTCACCAAAGTGTGTGGCGTGTTCTGCGTGCAGAAAACATGCACCCCTTTCATGTGCAGCGGGTACAACTGTTATCAGTAACAGATTGTGCTCAGCGGACAGAATTCGTACGCTGGTTGCTTAATGTAACAGAAAATAATCCACAATTTCTGGAAAATATTTTATTTACTGATGAAGCAACATTTACGAGAGAGGGCGTGGTAAACACGCACAATATGCACACATGGTCATATACAAATCCGCACACTGTTTTCCCGTCGAACGCACAACAAAAGTTCAGTGTGAACATATGGGCAGGTGTCCTCGGCGATTATCTCATAGGACCATATTTACTCCCAGATGTACTCAATGGCAGTACGTACTTGGTTTTCCTACGGGATATCTTACCGCAGTTACTGCAAAATGTGCCAGCAACATTGCGTCACAATATGTGGTTTATGCACAATGGCGCACCGGCACATTTTTTCATAGGTGTTCGCAATCACCTCAATTCAACATATCCTGGGAAATGGATTGGACGCAGTGGACCTGTTGCTTGGCCTGCACGCTCTCCAGACCTCAATCCGTTAGACTTTTTTGTTTGGGGACACCTTAAATCGCTGGTGTATGAAACGCCTGTGGATACACCGGAGGATTTACTAGCGCGAATCGTTGTCGCTGCAGGAGACATTCCCAACTCCGTCGGAGTTTTTCGGCGTGTTCGCCAATCTTTACGACGTCGCTGTCGGCTGTGCGATTCTGTTAATGGGCGCAACTTCGAACACCTATTATAATAATGTCCGTTCGTCTGCCTTCCGACATTGAACTGTGCAGCGCAGGCCAGAAGACTATGCTTCACATATGTCATAAAGTACGTGGAATGTAATTCTTTATTTGTCATTTTTCTTTTATTTTCAACACTTTTTGGCACAGTATTTTGTAAGTCACAGACTGTGGTGTACTTAAATTGTAAATTGCAAAGTTTGTATGAATTAATTTAAAATTTAGTGTCTTTTTTAAATTTATAATTAATAAAATTATTATGCTATTTGTTATTATTATTTCCTATCATAAATTAGGATGCACATATACATACAATAATTGTCCATGTAAAACATGTACTGAAACTTCTTGCATAGTTACAAATCGCAATATTTTTAATTATTTCCGAATTTTCACCACCAGTTTAATTTTAAGGAATTTAACTTAAGCTTTATATCAATAAAAGACATTTTAAAATGTAGACTATTATTGTAAAGTTATTTTGGTTCATTCAACTCTTGAATAATTAAAAATGTTGCATCTCAGAAGAAGCATGATCGAAAATGTATAGTTGAGAGTAATTAAAAAGGCGGTGTTTCCAATCGTGATGGGCGGAGTTTAACCTTTGCTAGTGTCAAAGAAAGCGGAGTTGTAACTAAGAAACTGATTAATTTCTCTCACACAATTAAACCGATATGGTTCATTGTAAGCTTTTTCGAAAGTTTTCGGAATGGACCAAATTTTACTACATTTTCCTTGTTGTAGCTAGAGTTGTCTTTTTGGAATTAACGATTAACTATTTTGATGTATATTGGATTTCGTACTTTTTTCACTGTTTCAGGGCTTGTAACTCGTCAATAAATATTGCTATTTTAATACAATTGATGTCATTTTGTAGGTTTTTTTCTGCTCTTTCTAAATATGTGCTTCGTTTTTATGTAGCATTATCGATAGTTTAGCAATGAGGGTTCTTTTACAATTTTCCGAATTTTCATTCTATTTGCTGTAACTTGAAAACTATTGAGATCCGACCAGGCTTTATATACTGATTTATGCTTCATGTGATCTCCTCTATTACCCTTATTAATATTGGACCCCTTTAACGGAACACCCTGTATATATATACAGGGCTGCCAACTTCTACGCCTTTTTAAATCAAATATTCAAAATTTGTACCAGAAAAATATTTAAGAAACTGTGTACTGAATTTTTATATTGACATACAGTATTTTATACGTTAATGCGTTTGTTAGGTGAAATTTGCGGTGCTAAAATAGTTATTTCATTCAAAATAAGCGTAGTAGTTGGCAGCCCTGTATATATATATATATACACTGCTCAAAACAATTAAAGGATATTTGAAGTTTTATATAAAATAAAGATATAAACGAAATTTTTTTTGCCGAAAATAGAAGAAGAGAATCACAAATGCAAATTTTTCTGGTTTTCAAGCTGTGGAGTATGCAAATTTTGAGTTCGACGTAAAAAACGTCGTTTCAGCGGCAGCGAACGAAATTTGACTTTCAACTGGATAAAAGAGAATGAAGACAAGGATGATCGGCATTCAGTGATTGCTTTGTTTCGATGAGTACGATGTCTCAGCGAAGTCATTTGACAGATTCAGAAGCTTGGAGAATTGTTGGTAGGTTAGAAGGGGGCCAAACTCAAGCCGAAGTAGCGCAAGCCATTGGAGTGTCACAAAGTGTCATTTCCAGGATCTGGAACCGTTTTTTGGAGAGTGGATGTGCAGGCCGAAGACCAGGGCAAGGTCGTAGACGGGCAACAATGCCCAATGAAGATCGGTATTTAGCGTTAACAGCTCGGAGACACCGAAACATGAACGCTACTCTTCTCCAACAACACCTTCGCTCGGCTACAGGCACCACGATTTCAACTCAGACTGTCCGAAACCGGCTCCGTGCTGTAGGTCTGTATGCTCGCCGACCGATGGTATGTGTTAGATTAACATCAAGGCATCGTCGCGACCGCAGGGAGTTGGCAACCGAGCATGTCAACTGGAGGAGAAATGAATGGAGCAATATTCTGTTTTCTGACGAGTCCCGTTTTTCTGTGCATCCGGATAATAGGCGTATTTTCATCTGGAGGGACCGTGGCAGTAGGAATAATCCTGCGTTCGTGCACGAAAGTGTCAGATTTGGCGGTGGAGGAGTGTTGGTGTATGGTGGCATCTCCATTGACGGGCGCACTGACCTCTACATCATTCGAGATGTAGCTCTGACTGGTCGCCGATATAGGGATGAGATCCTCAGACCTATTGTAGTCCCTTACGCTGCAGCAATGGGAGATAACTTCATTTTAATGGACGATAACTGCAGGCCACATCGTGCAAACCTGGTGGAGGATTTCCTTTTCGAGGAAGGAATCGTTCAAATGGAATGGCCAGCGTGTTCTCCAGACATGAATCCAATCGAGCACGTTTGGGACGCTCTAGGAAGACGAGTTTCTGGCCGCCAACAACCCCCAAAAACTCTCCAAGAACTTTAAAGAGCTCTTCTGGAAGAGTGGGGCAGAATACCCCAACTCGTCATTAATAGCCTCATTGAGTCCATGCCTCAAAGGTGTTCAACGTTGCTGGCCGCCCGTGGAAACCATACCCCCTACTGAAAATGATTTTCTTTGAAGAAAACACCTTTTCTTATTCTTTTTTTCTCATATGCACAAATTGTGTTTTTTTCCTTTTGTACACAAATGCGCAATAAAATGCATTTTTTCTGTCAAACATGTGTAATTTATTCTCATATAACCTACTATTTCTGTCGACCATGTATCAATCAGCTAAAAAGTTTCCCAGATACAAAATCCACCTAAAACTGCAATATCCTTTAATTGTTTTGAGCAGTGTATATATATATATATATATATATATATATATATATATATATATATGCATATATAGGATGAATATATAAACTTTGCGATGATCTTGGCGAAATCATAACTGCAACCTTAGCATAATCATAATTCTGGGATCTATAACATGAAAGTACGGTATTTCTTTTGTTTAAGCTTTCGGAGCATTTTTCCAATTGTTATTCAAATTTGTTAAATTATGTATATATATATATATATATATATATACATATATATATATATATATATATATATATATACATATATATATATATATACATACATATATATATATATATATATATATATATTTTAATGTTTTTACTATGTAAAAAAATCTCTTTCATAATAAAAAATAGAAGATTAAAGAAATTATTTCAGTAGCAAGTTATGATTTTAAAAATTGAAATAAAATAAAATGTATCTGAAGCAGCATATTTAAGATTATACACTCAGGAAGGAAACTGTTATTATTTTCTCGTGAAAACTTTATTGTTGTAAAAGATTTATCAAACCGAGAATTGGAAAATAATATAAAAACAGTAACTGCTTAATCTGTCTGTGACGAAATTCTGCTTTAAAAGGATTTATTTTAATTATTACAACAAAAGAATGCCATACATTTGCTAAGACTGAAAACTGAATAATCAGAAAAATATTCCTCTTGTCCTTTTCAATTTTATTTAGTCATTTTATCAGTTTTATTAGCAAATGAAAAAGAGGCATTGATCAACTTTATTCTTTTTTTATACAAAACGTACTCAATTAAATGTATACTAAAACAATTTTTACTTCCGAAATAATTTTTTGTTCATATTTTTGTTTTTTTAAATCCAAATGTTAAAAATCTCTAACATATATTAAATCATAGAAAATTATAATACATGAAATAATAATTATATTTTTCGAACACAGTGCCTAAACATGTGCCATATTCATTAATTAATAAGATTTTTTTAAATGAAAATAAATCTTTACATTCCATAATTCTATAAGTGCAACATCCTTGTTTCATTAAGGAGTGAATTTACAGGTACTTTTACGGGTTCAAAATACTGATATATTTTATTTTATTTTATTTTTATTTTTATTTTTATTTTTATTTTTATTTTTATTTTTATTTTTTTGTCGTTATAAGTGCTTTTTATACAAAAGAAAACCATATTTTATTAGTTAAAAATCGATATCAAAAGTGAAAGGCCGTTTTTGAATCTATAGAAATAGAGCGTTCACTACGGTGAATAAACAAGAACGAATAGTTTTAAACGCAATTATATTATTATTATTATTTTAGAACATTATTTATAAAATCTTTGACCTTTCTAGCTCTATCGTTTTCAATCAAATTACATATTTGTATGAAAATTAATCGTCCTATAGTTTTATAAATGAATATGTAGAATTCTTTTGAAATATTGATACGTAGCGGCCAATTTATAGGATATTTTCTTACCACTAAAATTTAGTAGTAAATTTTGTCTAATTTAACCATCAAAATCAGCTAGTTTGATATCGAATGATTAAAAAAGGCAAAATCTCTTTTGAAATTTCAAGGTAACTAAAACAAAACATACACGTTGGTAGCTATGTTGATTTATCTCAATTTTCTATACAGCTTTAAGTCACATATTTTTGGTTAAATACCGTAATTTCCGCTGTATAATCCGCAGATCAAACAATTCTGTTTTATTCCAGAAATTTTATTCAATAATTGAAGTCAAATATTTACAGCGATCTAGAAAGTTACATTTTACAAAATAAAATTTCTGAGTCGAAACATGGTTGTTTGATCTGCGGATTATACGCCGGAAATTACTGTACTAAATATAATTTTTACTTTGAATTGATGTCATTTAACTTAAAATGCATTTACCTTTAAAACCGAAACGTATTTCACTAGCGTTTGGACTAATGAAACTCATTTACTTTGCTATGAGTTATACACCAATTGAATCTTTTTCATCAGAGTAATGCCGTCCATTGGCTGTGAAGCCGGTATTTTTTAATATATCAATTAAACAAAATACAGTTTTGTATTTTAATATATGTATAATAATGTAGTGCAAATGGCTCTTTATAAACACACCGGAAAAATCTTAAATTTAAGGGAGTTAAAGCTTTGGTTACCCCTTCAGCTAAACCATTTACTTCACGTATAATCGACTCTATCTTTAGTCTCTATCGCTTCTTCTCTTATTCCAAATTTCTTCATCCATTTTTAAATTTATCTTTTTAATTGCTTTAAGTAATCTTAAATTTTACTTTTAATTGCTATACGCAATCTTTATTTTATCTTTAATTGCTATAAGCAATCTTTACCTTCCCCCAACGGCTCACTTTGAAATGACATTCAACTCACACTCGACTGGGCGTTAAGTTGCTGCAACTAGGAAGCCCCTGAACTGGCATCAACTGTTCCGGAATAGAGCGCAATAATTTAACTTTTTGATTTCAGATCGGTACTGGTGATTATTTTTATAGTCGATTGTGCAACAACTTTCATTTTTTTCTGTAGGATTTCTCTGAAATATATGTTAACATAAGTGTATGACAGATAATCTATTTTCAAAAAGTGGTACGAATAGAATAAAAATAGTCCACTAGGTCATATATATCCCAGCTCGTAATCAAAGGATAAATCAATTTCATTTTTGAAAGTGATTTGGTATAGAATGGCACTTTCCTTGGGAAATGTATCATAAGATTAAAATAGAAAGTCGACTCAAAATTCTCCATTTGTATGTATTAAAATCTTTATTGGAACTTTGTAAAACTTGCCGTAAAAGATATTCTTTTCAGATATTACATTAACTTCATTCTTGTAGCAGTCACATACAACTTATAAAATAACAAATTTCAATTTCATGAAATTGAAAATGAAAAATTATTATTCAGCTACACAACTCCAATTGCAACTCCTTTGAGTGTCACAACTCCAATCGCAACTCCTTTGAGTACCACAACTCCAATCGCAACTCCTTTGAGTGACACAACTCCAAAAAATTCATGTTGCGTATTATTGCACTAATGGATCTGAATTAGATACATCTTGCTACAGGAAAAGTGTCATGTGTGTATTAATCCTAAAAACCACTATAATTATGCTTTATGTTCACAACAGGAAAAGTGTCATGTGTGTATTAATCCTAAAAACCACTATATTATGCTTTATGTTCACTACAGGAAAAGTGTCATGTGTGTATTAATCCTAAAAACCACTATATTATGCTTTATGTTCATTACAGGAAAAGTGTCATGTGTGTATTAATCCTAAAAACCACTATATTATGCTTTATGTTCACTACAGGAAAAGTGTCATGCATAGTTGCCAACCACCCGATTTTTTGAATACCTGTAAAATATTACAAAAATTTTCGCTTTATTAAATGGCCGAAATTGTACGATTCAACAAAACAAATATTTTCACATAAAAATACTGGTATGGAAAAGATCGGGAGGTTGGCAACTATGGTTATGTATATATTAATCCTAAAAACCACTATATTATGCTTCTGCCACCGCAGAATTGGGACAAATAAATTGTTAGTGGGATAAATTTACTCAATCTTCTAAATATTCTCTACGTCTTCATTCTTAAGGATTTTACTCTTTTATGCACGCTTTTACAACTGCATACAGAAATTAAAGCTATAATTTTATGTTACACTAAAAACAGGCGAATCTTCTTTTGCCACTCCTGTGAAATATTGTATTTTAGACTTGTGTCACATTATGTGCATGTGAGCGAATATTACAGGACACATATTATAAGATTTTATACGAATTATTCATTTAAGGGGTCTCAGGATTCTTAAAATTGGAAAAAAAAGAAAAAAAAATTACCATTTTTAACATTTAATATCTTCAAATGTATATGATTTAAGATCACAATTTTTATTGAGATAAAAAAATATAAGCTAATATATGTTCTTTCATTTCACATATTTAAAATGTTACAAGATGCAGAATTAATATTTATAGGGGGATTCAAACTGTCAGACATTTGTCGAGCAGAAAATTGGCATGACAGCTTACACGCGCGATTATAAAATAATTTTTGCATCTAGAATAAAAATTTTGGAGCCTAATTATACATCATATTGTAATAATTACACTGAACTTAAATAAATTTGTATATAAAGCATTTTTATATTTTTAATGCAAAGTTGTATTGAGCTAATACATTTTTTTTAATTTTCAACAATATAACCATTTAACAAAAATATTTTTTTAATAATAAAAATGAAATTTTAGGTTCAATTTATGTAGACGAACATGACACATATTTATTGAAAATTTCTTGAAAAAATATTGATAAGTTTTTGATATCATGCGCGTTATGCCCAAAAACATCATTTTGAGAAAAATGACTTCAAAGTTTTCGGAAACGCCGCTTCAGCTTTGAGTGGGTATAATTCTAAAAGCCATAACGTCTGTTCTAATGGGAATTTCAAGAAAACATTTACACTAAAATATTCAGAAAAAATAGGAGTTTAATATATACAAAAATTAAAAATTCGAAAATTTTGAAGGTTTAAGAGTCCTGAGACTCCTTAATACTTTTGATATAGATATTACCTTGTGGATACCAGTACATAATATTTTAGGTCACTTTGTATTTTATTTCAACTCCAGACATCCATTGCATGCGTTACTTGAAACAAACTATCACTTATTGACAAGAAATAAAAGAAAAGAAAACGATCATTCATTGAAGATTTGATATACAAATAATACGACGACTATGATATTGATAAATAAACGTGAATAATAATATAGATTTTGGTATGATTTTGCAAATGCCCAAAACTATTTATAATTCCAGTCACAATGTAAATTTGAAAGAAGCATTAATTACTCTTCCGTCTTCCTAAAAGTATAAAGTTCATATAAAATCAAAATGGCTTACAAATACTTTTCCTTAGATTCACACCAATTACAGAGATATGTGAACATTTCAATTTCGAAGTGAAAGGAAAAGATTAACGCTGAAGAATTTACAACCAATAACTTTTATGGCTTTCTAACCGATTCAGAAAGCAATTCTAAATTACTCTCACGTATTTCTCATTCGCACTTCTTTATTTTCCGTCTTTCAAGAAATTAGAAAACTTTGGACATTTTCATTAAACCTTCTTCATTTTTAGATTTATGTACTCAACTTTTCTTAAGAGAAATACATTAAGATGCATTGACTATAAAGCTGCCGTAACACAGAAAATTACGCATGCATATGTTATACTTGTAGCAATCATAATATGTCTTAACTATTAAAATACGTGTAAAGAAAGCCCATTTAGATTATAGAAAGGTATTTGTGAAAAGAGTTTTAATACTTTGTGTTTTATAATAAAAAGAATGTATCACAGAATTTCTATTCTTTATGTGTATTCTACCTATTACGATAAAACTCTAAAGAAGTGGAATTCTGACCGAACACGTATTGTGTGAAACGACGCGACGTTTTGATGGTAAAAGCTGGTAAGTTAAAATATCTGTTGAAACCGTATGACTCAAGTGTTTAACCCTTTCTACGGCACGTAATCAAGTTTCTGTAATGTTGAATTCACACCAGAATTTTCGAAAGCTGTTATTTGAAAATAAATAAATACAATTTATAACCCTTCACACTTTTCTTTAATTATTTTTTTTATATTTTTAACCAAAACTGTAATAATAAAAACTAATAAAAAATTCTGGTTCAATCTTGATAAAAAGTAATTGGGATAAAATATATCCCAATTAGTTTAACATTAATCATTTGTAATTTATTTCCACAAAACAGCATCGGTTACAGTCCCCTTTTTTTCAGTATAAATATGTGAAATAAAAATTATTATTATTTTTTTTTTTTGCAATACAAGGAATCTGTGCATACACCCCCAAATGTGTACCAAATACTAAATTAAAAATAAAATTAACTTTGTAAAAATGTGCCTTGCCTCATCAGATTAAATATACAAATAAAAAAAAAATTATTTCAAAATCCCACTTGCGCAGTGAGCAAATAAAAAAAAACAGTAGTATAAATCTTTATAAACCTTCCGAATATCCCAATGTTTTTAATAAGATAATGTATCTTTTAAACACGTACTACTTTCCTTTTTTTAAAATACTGTAAAGTATAAATGCAAAATTTAAATGATTTACAAATACTTTTATTTAGATCCACATAAATTACAGAGACATAGAAACATTTCAATTTCAAAGTGAAAGGACAAGAACTATTAGCGCTTGAAAAATTATAATCAGTAACTTTTATGGCTTTCTAAGCCATTCCGAACATAATTCTAAATTAGCTTCGCATGCTTCTTATTCGCACTTCTTTATTTTGTGTCTTTCACGAAATTAGAAAACTGCGGACATTTTCATTGAATCTTCATTTTTCGAGTTATGTACTCAATACTTCTTTCAAGAAATACATTAAGATGAAAGCATGGACGATAAAGCAGTCGTGACTTAGAACATAACGCAAACAAATATTTCGATCGCAATAAGTGTAATACGCGTTTCCCTCTTCAAATAAGTATAATAAACGTCCGTTTAGATTGTAGAAAAATATCTTTTAAAAGAATCTGCATACTTTATATTTTATGAGTATAATAGAAATTATGTGTTTTAAAGGGACTTTTTCTCATTGTTATTTTATTTGTATTTTACTGTTTAATCAAACATTGTACTTGAAGCATTTTGAAAAAATAATATAACAGCCATTCGTAGATGTACTCAAATGTATATTAAAAAATCTGTAACATCGATGACATCCCTTTGAGAAATGTCAATAGAAATCGTTACATATTATCAGTGGAGCCGTTTTTAGACTGTTTGAAGGAGTCTGACTTGTTTTTCTGTATTTAGCCTGTTTTCAGCCTTTTCGCCGAAATTGGGATTAAATTTTAAATAGCTGAATAAAACGGATATTCTAATCACACAGAACTTTAGCAAAAATGCTGTAATCTAAACTATGTGGCGTTGCAATCAATTAAGGATCTTGGCCTATATGGCCCAATACTCATTACGAGACCATGGGCCTTGGAATGCTAATAACAGCAGTGGCGTAGCCAGAGAGGGGGGTCGAAATGGTCTGGAAACCAGTAATAATATAAAGTTTTTTTCGACTTCAATATCGCAGAAAATTCTCCGATTATATATAGGAAAAATATTTTTATAAAAATAGTGGTATCCAAACCATCTGGACCTCCACCCTGTCTGCACCACTATGGCCAGGTCAGGGTTGCCAGTTTGGTCTTTTTTTAATTTAAAAATTTCGAATTCGTACCGGAAATTCTGGAAGAAGAATTTTAACTTTAAGCAATCACGAAATGTCTCTCATTAAATAAAGAAAAGAACATCATAGAGATTTTCTGGTATGAGTGCGAATTTTCAAAATTTAAAAAAAAGGCCACACTGGCAACCCTGGTCCCGGTCAGGTTGTCCATCAACGCGGAACCGTACGTGAATAATTCTCAAACAAGTGTGGAATTCATTTCATCGAGTGAGTCTCTTTTTTGCCTGTTTAAGGGAATCTGAGTTGATTTTCAGATTGTTTGTTTACAGTTCTGTCCTTTGCCTGCACCCCGAGAGCCATTTTTCCAGCTGCATGTAACGTTCCAACGCCATTTATGATTTTATCAATGTGCTGATCGTATTGGGATGGGAAAAAGTGGGTGTTGCCAAAATGAAATTTAGCAAATTTCTAATTTTTATCAATGTAATCCACACCGTGCTGGCTCCATTGTTCTTGTTCAGCATAATATCGAGCGCATATCTTGAAATACCTATATATCAAATTTCATTTCGGTTGGTTGAACTCGGGAACTTCTAGGAAGAGAGTTATATATCAAGTTATTTTATGACCACCCTGTAGATGGAATATTATAATTAATTAAAAATACGAGATATAAATGTAAAAATTTTGAACATTTAACTATGACATAAATCAGGGTTCATACGTTTTTATCAGCAATTTTCAATAGAATATTTCGCCTTATTTAAATACAGAAAAGTGTTACGGATCTTGCAATTAAAGGAGGTGTAAAAAATTTATGTTATTTAATTAATAAATAGAAATTTTCTATGAAAATTTGTGGCAAAAGCGTACGAATCCTGTAAGTGAAACTTACAATATGAATATTTATCTACGTAAAATATTGAAAACCTGTCTGTTTTGTTATGAAACCATACAAAATGTTTTGCAACAATTGTTTAGAAATACTAAGAATATATATCCTAAAATAAATGATTAGTGTTTAGTCTTACAGTATAGTAAAAAAGTGACCCTTCTAAACTTTTTTATAAATAGGTTTAACTAAGTAATAATAGATCAAAACAGATCTATTAAAAGATTTATATGATAACACATGAAGAGAAAGACAACCATTTTTCAATGCGAAAATACAACGTTAAAGATATAAAAGATTAATATGGGTGTGACTTATCAGATTTCAAGTACCATTTTGTGCGTTACCTATGTCGGCTGAATACTTAATGGTTGTTAGCCGTGACGTGTAATTTGATACATTTCTGACGCTAATCGAACAAGACACGAAAATGGCGTGATGACAAAGAAGCAACGACTCATAACATGGAACATTTTATTTTATTTTCTTCTCTTGAAAATGAAATGAACAAAACTTATTTTTCTTCATGCACCACTAGAACATAAATTATAGAGAACGCGATTATTTTTTGTGATGTCATTCTTTATTATTTCTGATATGGTAAAATCATATTGTGTTTTTTAAATTAAAAACTGGCAGCGTGGTAGAAGATTGTGTTACATTTATATTCTATGACATCTTTCGATTTTAAGGGGGAAAGTTTAAGGTGTCTTGTATATTTTAAACTCGCCGAAAATCAACAAAAACTTTCAAACTTTGAATTAGTGTACCTTCAAACGTTTTTTGTGTATAAGCATGAAATTTTGACTATTGATAGAGCAGATTGTGCTTTTTAATATACCATTATAAACTGACTGGTCTTTTACAGAATTTGAGCATTGTTGAAAATAAAGTTGCTCTTTTTTTATTTGGTAAGTCATTGCGCGCATGATATCTTGAGAACGTATAACTGGATTGTTGTGAAATTTGATATAGATAATAAGCACATATGTATTTTAAAAATGATCTACTCTTAGGTCAAAATTATTTCATTAACCACGTAAAAAAATATACATATATATATATTTGTAAAAAATTTGAACATGTTACATTTTTTAATGAATAATAACAGTCATATTTAAAAATCATTGTAACTATTTAAAAGTAGATCATTTTAAACACACATATGCGCTTATTATCTAAATCAAATTTTATAACAATCTATGCATGCGTTCTCAAGATATCATGCGTGCAATAATTTACGAAAAAAAAGAGTTACTTTAATTTCAACAATGCACAAATTCAGTAAACTATTAGTCAGTTTCTAATAGTATTATATTAAAAAGCACAATCTACTTAATTAATAATCAAAACTTTAAGTTTATACATATAAAGCTTTTTAAAATATACTAATTCAAACTTTGAAAGTTTTCTAGATTTTCGTCGCGCTTAAAAAGTACAAGACTCCTTAATTATATTCTACATTAAAAAACAATTTAGATATTAATTTTACAAAATTCCTCCTTATAAGTAAGAAATCATATTTACAATATAGATTAAAAGAAATTACGAAAATGTCATTTTGCAAATTACAAGATTTTGTTGGAGTTATAGCAGAATTCCGAACTCGTCCAGTAGTATTTTGGACAATGTCAGGGGTGATTGTGTTCCGGTATTTTGTACACCACTAAATTTGTATAGCAATATTCTTAGTATGTCATCACAGAATCTATCGATTGCAAAAGAAAAAGATTGCTATATAAATTTAGTGGTGTACAAAATACCGGAACACAATCACCCCTGCAATGTTGAAACAAAACTTCCAACCTGAGCATTAGGGCGGAGCATAATTTTTTCTTTTTTTTTCCAAATTCTTTTCCCGCCAGCGCGGAAAAGTTGTGGAATGGTCTGATAAATATATGCGCGAAATTTCAAAATAATCATTAAATAGCTCCAGGTTCTAATATGCATTTTTAGCCGAAAATGTTTTAAATTTTCACACTTCAGCAATATTTTTAATTTAAGATTTTTTCTTCCCGCTAGTACCGAAAAGTGGAAAGAATATATAAAGAACATAAGGTCAAAATTTCAGAGTAATTAATATATTACTTCCGGTTCCACTATATTCTTCCAACTGTTGCATCCAGAAAATCAAAAATGAAAAAAATCACTAAAATGTGAAAATTTACATCATTTTTGTCTGTTTCCATAATTAGACCCCCAAAGTGGAACCAGAAGATATTTATTAATTACTCTGAAATTTTGTGCTTATGGTCCTTATATATTCTTTCAACTTTTCCGCGCTAGCGTGAAAAAAAATCGGAAATTAAAAATATTACTGAAATGTTTACAACGTTTTCGATTAAAATTGTATATTTAGACCAGGGATGAGATTTCTCCGCTTTTTTGCATACCAGTATAATCTTAGAGAAAACGTTGTTCTTTTAAATCGCAGAACGTTCCGATTAATTAAAAAAAAACATTTTTTGTAAAATTATACTGGTATGCAAAAAAGCGGAGAAATCTCATCCCTAATTTAGACCCTGAAGTGGAACCGGAAACTATTTATTGACTATTTTGAAATTTTGCGCGTATTTATTTCTTTGACCAGAATTTAATATATATATATATATATATATATATATATATATATATACAGGGTGATTTTTTTTAAGTTGTGAAAGTAAAACACTATAACAAAAGAACCACTGATCCAAATGACCTAAAATTTCACCAGTATGCTTGCTCCCAAAGCAATGGGGATTTTTTAGGCGTGGTTAAAAAAAACTTAAAATCGCACTGACAGACGGCGCTGTAAGGTAGCAGAAACAAAGAATATCGTCTGCAGTAGGAAAACAATGGACGGTACTTTGAGAAACCATCTTTCGTAAACCCTCTGTCGTCATGGGACCTTTCTTAAATTCTTAAGTGTCCTAAATCTCCCAAGAGCAGTTGCTGCGCTGTCATTATTCTGATAATACAGTTTCACTAACAAAGCACGATCCGTCAATGGCGCAGTCATTACAACGATTTCCGTAGAAAAATGAACACGAGATGTGCGTACTTAACGTTTTTATCGCCAATGTGCGTGTGCCGGGCGCAAGTTCGTCTCCCGACTTTACTGCATGTACAGCGCCATCTGTCGGTGCGATTTTAAGTTTTTTTAACCACGCCTAAAAAAATCCCCATTGCTTTGGGAGCAAGCATACTGGTGAAATTTTAGGTCATTTGGATCAGTGGTTCTTTTGTTATAGGGTTTTACTTCCACAACTTTAAAAAAAATCACCCTGTATATATATGCTCCGCCCTAGTGAGCATGCATCCTGTTCATGTGTTACTACTCTATTATAAAGGTACCATCTATTAAAACATACCAGTTGTTAGATCCTTAAGATCAATATTAAACCAATACCATAGTATAGATAATGCCACAAGAGTGGCAACCACCGCCCCCTGAATACTAGGCCTGATCGCTGACACCAATGGCGGCTGTCGCAGGCCGATTTTTTTTTCAGCGTTTGAACGGTCCCTCGAAATTCCACAACAATAATTTCTAAAAGTTTTCTTCGCCTTGTTTTTCGGAGATCAAATAAGTCAAAGATAACTTTTAGATATTATTGGTGTTGAAGTTCGAGGGACTGTACAAACGATTCCGCCTTCGGCAGCCGCCATTTTTTTTAGCGCGCAGGCCTAGTATTCAGGGGGCGGTGGTGGCAACTCTGGATGACGTAGTTATGGATAGGCCAATTTTCTAATGTATCGATACATTCGTGTTGTTATTGTTATGGAACATTAGCTTTTTAAATTCATTGTGATAATTTTTATTTATGATTATGAGTTTTTAAAATTGGGCCTAAATGTGTTGTACCCTTTAGTAAGGATAATCATTTCTAATATTAATTGAAAATATCGTCGAAAAATATTTTTATATATAAGAAGATTATAAAATACGTATGGTTTCAAACTACTAAAATTACAATTATTAAAAAGAATAAAACAATCTTCATTTTTTGCTGTGTGTAATTTTAGGTATGTTATTTTGCTGTTTAATGTGAACATATGATACGAAAATAAAATGTAAAGATAATAAAATATAAATTTAATTAAGGATATGTAATTAAATCCCTTTAGAGAAGTTATATACATATTAGAAGCAAGTTGGATTCAATCTATTCACGCACTTTTTTTTAATGTGGGACGTTACAAATTTTCTATAATGGCATTTCATTAGAATTAACAGATATTGTACGCTCTGTGAAATATTTGCCTGTCGGGATACTTTGCAAAGATCTCATAGTTCGAATACTTTTTTTTAAAGCTCGATATAAAAAAGTCCTTCCGGCCTGTACCGGGAGGAAAAGGTAGCTTTCCTATATCTTCGTTTTAAAATTTTAGCTAATGTTACTCGAAACAGCAAGCTAAAATGCATAGAACCCAATTACAGAACATTCATTAATACTGAATTTGAATAAGAAATTCGCCAAATTATTGAGCTATAGCCAAGTTGGCTTCATTTATGAAGACTTATTTCGGGCGCCAACTTTGGCGATATTTCGCCAATTGTCGCCAAGTTTGGCGAGAATTCGGCGCTAACGGATATGAATATATAGTTTTATGCGTATGATTGGGAAAATGATTACAACAATGAAAGATAATAATTTGCGAGAAGTCGCGTTCACTAAAACTCATAAATTAATCGTTAAATTTTTGTAATGTGCTATCTTGTCTCAAATTGTCTGCCACCCTAGAATTTCAAACTGCTGTATCTCAGCCGTTTTTTAAGATAGAGGTAAAACAACAAAGTACTCCGGAATCCTTGTATCAAGGCCTAACACTCAAGCAAAAAATAAATTTGAATTTGTAACTTTTTTGTATATTTATTTTAGTTTTAAATTTTTAAATGGCCGCCATCTTGAAACAAAATGGCGGACCAAGCTGGCCAACGAACTCGGTCGAGACATTGGTGAGCTTAATACACACAATTAGTTTCATCGAAATTGATTTATAATATCGAAATTGTTTATAATATTTATATCGAAATTGGTGGTTTTGGGGTCTGGGGTTCATGATCGTTGAAAATATACCGAAATTTTCCGGAATTGCTTTTCTCCGAACGGCTGCAATAGGTAGCTTTATACTTTTTTGTATTGAAAACTACCTAAAACGAAATACCACGCATACATTATGAAACACTTCAGAACATTTCTAGGATATTCAACTTCATCTTTTGATAAGGCGAATGGAGAGAATGCATAACATATTTGAAAATCCAATTTTCGCAATTGTCGCCCATTGTTTATAAGCTATTCGAACTTGTTCTTTAAGCCCCGCACACGATCCACAAATTGTAAATAACTCGCCATGCTAAAATTTATTTCAGCTTGAAAACGCATAATACAGTTGAAAGTTCAATTTCCGATATCTCCGACTATAGCCTGTAATGTAATCGAATTTTTATAGGAGACCTGTATATTTATTTGATCAATAGATTTTATACACACCGCCTATAATCATCTACCCATACACAATCGCCACTCATAAAAGAAAAATATATCCAATGTCTTTTGCGCAGCCCTGTGTGTGAATTTATTTATAGTTGAGAAATATCTCTTAGTATATTAAAATAAAAATCAACTGGAAAACTCACAACATATTTAAAAACGCTCTTTAAATGAATCGCACTCCGCAGAAAAAAATGCTTACAAATTCTTTTGTGCGGTCCTTTATATGATATTTTACACGAATATGATCCTTATGTATGATTTTATACATAGTACGTAACATACTAAAATTTAATTAAGATTAAAAATGCATACCACAAGTAAAAAATACAATTCTCGCCGTCATCGCTCATAGGCACAAGTGTTTCCGAATTATTTTGTATACTTTCTATACTTACTCGAGCCAGATCGGGCGACTATTTTATATTCAGTCGTACCACGATTTACCAAAAATAAAAAAAGTCACAGATTTCTCTTGAAAATATCCTAGTATAAGTGTATGGTAGAAATTATTTAAAAAAATAGTCCACTGATACACATATGTCCTGACTCTTTGTCAATGGGTTAACGATCAGCTGGGTGACTGCTGGTGGTTTCTTGACTCCAACAGTCACCAAATGTTTGAAGAGATTAAAAATCGAAGGGAAACATTATCTATAGAAAATCATTCCCGTAGTTAGAAGATGACGATGGGAATATTTCAGAAAAAAGGGAATATTTCAGATTTTGAGTTGTAATTTAAGCTGAACGGACGTGAAAAAATTAACTTTGCTCAATTCAGATTCAGTATTTTGCAGCTGAATCAGATTCAGTTCAAAACTAGTCACAGATGAGTAAAATTCTTGAGTTTTGACTGAATGCGTTTGCTCATGCACAACACTTCTCTCAGAATAGCGCATATCCATTTTTAGGTGCGTTCGTAATTATATAAATACGTAGCACCTATAGTCGTCGTTTGGTCCGTCCGTCTGTCCGTCCGTCTGTCTGTCTGTCCGTCCGTCTGTCTGTCTGTCCGCATATAACAACGCAAAAACTACCCAACCAAATGGTTTGCAATTTAAAATATATTATCTTTGCAGAATTTTGTCGAGACATTTCAAATTTTATTAAAATCGAATCAAAACTTTAGGAGATATTAATAAAAATATTTATTAAGAAATTTGAATTTTTTTTTTTAAAATCGGTGCTTTTTTGTTAGAGGAGCTTCCGATGGATGTTAAATCGTCAAGCGACAGAGATACTTATTTTATGACAGAAATTAATCTGCAGACGATATAATTCATTTCACAGAATTAAAAATCATCAAGATCTGAATATTTATATAACTAGCTGATACATATATATCTGAATATTTATATAACTAGTTAAGATATTTGTATGAACAGTGTCATAAAATATATACTTAACTAGCTGTTTAACCCGTTCTACGCACGGGATATCATGAATTTAATTCTAAAACGTGCGTACGAACGCACCTCGTTTGTAACGTTTGACGTACAATTTCCAACTTGTTTCTATATCTAAACAACACAGTCATTACTATAGCTAACTCACTTCACAAATTATTTGAGGCGAAACGGTCTTATTTAATCTCCCTGTATATATACTGACTGTATGGATAGTAGACTAGGTTCTTTATCAATATTTAAACTTTAAAATCTTAAAAGTATAAAACTTAAATAAAGTGTAATTACTACTTAAAGTGATAAACAATTGCCACAAAAGGCTTAAAAACGTTGCGAAAATATTTTATTTACCATTTTGATCTTGAAGAAGTCACCGTTTGAGAGCATGAAACATGTATAATCTAAATAATACAAGGTAATAATAATAATAATAATAATAATTATTATTATTATTAGCATTAGCGTTAGCATTTCATATTACCGGTAAAACATGAGTTTTAGGCAATTTTAATTATTTAATGGTATTAAATATTCCTATCAGAAATCAAATTTGTTTAAAGCTTTGTCATGTAAATAAAACTGAATTCTATCATTTTCCAAATAACACTTTATTTAACCATTTAAAATACCATGGGTAAAATGCCATACAAAAGGAAATGATTTAGTGATAGTTATGAAATTTTCTTGGTGTCTTTAAAAAGTTACAGAAATAATATAATTGTTCTGATTTATCCTTTTTACTAACAAGGGTATTTAATGTAAGGTTTGTTTTAATAAATTAAAATACTTTACATGCCTTTTGTGTTATGTTTCTCACTTTAAGCAGTAATTACACTTTATTTCAAGTTAACAAGTGATTTTATTACCGTAATTTCTGTTATACAGGGTGAATCTAAACTATTGGACAAAATTTTAACCCGGGAGAACTGAGTGCATGAGATTTTCTCTCCGCAACATACCTTTTTTGGTCACAGCTGTTTCAATAAGGGTCTTATGTACACCCTTTTTTTAAATTAAATTTTAGAAACTTTTTTTAATTATTTTATATCTTTTTTGTGAATAAAGTATTAAGACAAACATAAAAATGCTAATCTTAAACGAATGTGTAAGGTAAAAAGAAAGCACTTGGGTACCGTGAGAAAACTTCTTACAAGCGAGTTCTGGTGTGACAAGAGATCTAGCGAGTTCTCGCGGATTTTAAAGGGTGATAGTATACACTAAGACAAACAAGATTAAATAGGAAACTAAGGGTCCCAAGCGTCTTCCGAAGGCGATAGGCGCCATTAAGGTTTAGGGCCCGAAATTTCAAAGGATTATAAAAAACGGAGAAATTGGTCGATTTGTTTGCGGTTTTCGCTAAAACTATTCTTTATGTCAGTATTTTCTTAAAAATAAATTTTAAAGATAAAGTTCAAAAAATGCCGATAGAGGACGCTTTAGACTTCGGAGTAAAGAAAAACTATACTTTACCGTTATTTTTTGTATCTGATTATAAATACTTTCAAAAGTTTAGACTCAAAATGTGAATCGTTGAGAGTGATTAAGTAGCCCAAACTGAACTGCGTTCAGGAGTTGAAATTTCAAACACGTCCCCACCTCCCCCCCACTCCTGAACACTGTTCAGTTATTCCCGATCTTGGTGTCGTAGACCAGGCGGAAATATTATGAGTTGTAATTTTCCAACTGGACAAAAATGTCCGGGCCAGGATTCGAACCTGGGATCTCTTGGCTGAAGCTGCCATGCTCTACCAACTGAGCTATCCCGGTTGAATCTGGAGGGCATAATTCATCCCGTTCATGCCCTACATATTCAACCGGAATAGCTCAGTTGGTAGAGCATGGCAGCTTCAGCAAAGAGATACCAGGTTCGAATCCTGCTCCGGACATTTTTCGTGCAGTTGAAAAATTACAACTGATATCATTTCTTTACCAATTAAAATAATTGCGTTAAAATTAATCCATGCAGAAACTACTACTCCCTACATGTAAAATAAACGATAGAGCAATGACAAAATTAAATTGAAAATTTATTCATAACAGACATGAGCAATTTCTCCGCGCAAAATAAGCCCCACCAGTGGCTGAGAGGTTGTGCTCACGAAGCTGGTAGACGGGAGGTGCTGGGTTCGATCCCAATCGCGCCCGTCGGCTTAATCGTTCGGAGTTTTCGTGGTTTTCTTCGAGCCGTGGATTTATCCATGCGTAAATACGGGTTAGGTTCCCTTAGAAAGACCCCCACGAAGGGCACTCCCCCCGGGCCTATATCCCAAGTGTAGATAATTGGCCGTCAATAATCAACTCAACTCAACTCAACCCGCGCAAAATAAAAAGAAACAATTTGATGAATGCATGTAGAGCGCAATATGAATGAAGGTTGACACGTAAAAAATGGTGCACGCATGATGTTCGTGAGGAATCACAAAAACTGCTCGAAAGAGTGGCCACCAGCAACGATTCAGACCTCACACCACCGGCGGAGGGAGTTGCGAACATTAGTGAATACCCCGGGCATCTCCCGGATATAGCCTGTTACGAAGGCAATCCTCGCAACCAGGTCCTCGTCGGATAAAATAGTTGTTCTTTACTCCAAAGTCTAAAGCGCCCTCTATCGGCATTTTTGAACTTTATCTTTAAAATTTATTTTTAAAGTAATTTTTTTATTTAATTTTGTCCTCCCTCTATGGTTTATTTTACGTGTAGGGGGTAGTAGTTTCTGCCTGGTCTACGACACCAAGATCGGGAATAACTGAACTGTGTTGAGGGGGGGGGGGGGGTTCAAATTTCAACTCCTGAACACAGTTCAGTTTGTGCTACTTAACCACTCCCAACGATTCAGATATTGAGCTCAAAATTTAAGTTTAAGTCTAAGCTTTTGAAAGCATTTAATCAGATACAAAAAATAACGGTAAAAAATAGTTGTGTTCCTCTGTTCATTATGAAATAGTTGTTCGTTACCTTAAAGTTTAAAGCGCCCTCTATCGACATTTTTTTAACTTTCCTTTAAAATTTATTTTTAAGAAAATACTGACATAAAGAATAGTTTTAGCGAAAACCGCAAACGAATCGACCAATTTTTCCGTTTTTTATAATTATTTGAAATTTTGGACCCTAAACATTAATGGCGCCTATCTCCTTCGGAAGACGTTTGGGGCCCTTAGTTTCCTATTTAATATTGTTTGTCTTGATGTGTACTATCACCCCTTAAAGTTTTGCCCAAGAGTTTAGATTCACCCTGTATAACCTGCAGCTCAAATAAATGAGTTTCGACCCAGAAATTTTATTTGTTAAATATAGTCAAATACCTACCAAGTAGAAACAAGTTATTTATTAACAAATAAATATTCTGTATTCAAATTTTAATTGCTTAATAGGCGTATAGCCAACATAGTGAAAAAGTACCCAAGACGGGACTCGAACGCGGGTCATCAGATTAGCGCACTGACGTTCTACCAACTGAACCACTTGGGAACGATACTCAGCCTGGAACTTTTTCACCATAACATGTTGGCAAGGCTACAAACGCAGCACACGATGGAATATTTTCCGTGAACCGCCAACCCTGGGGCAAACACGAAATCAAAGAAAATCCAGCATCGACAATTGAAATAAATTCATATTTAATACTTGGAAATTTTTTTCCAGAGAAAATTTCTCTCTGGAATTTTTTTTCCAAGTATTAAATATGAATTTATTTCAATTGTCGATGCTGGATTTTCTTTGATTTCGTGTTTGCCTCAGGGTTGGCGGCTCACGGAAAATATTCCATCTTGTGCTGCATTTGTAGCCTTGCCAACATGTTATGGTGAAAAAGTTCCAGGCTGAGTATCTTTCCCAAGTGGTTCAGTTGGTAGAACGTCAGAGCACTAATCTGATGACCCGGGTTCGAGTCCCGGCTTGGGTACTTTTTCACTATGTTGGCTATACGCCTATTAATCAAAATTTGAATAATATGAATGTAAGGCGTGAGAAATTTTCCTGGAGAAAAAAATTTCCAAGTATTAAATATGAATATAAATCTGCTGGCTTCAAATCGATGTATTTGAGCCGCTGGTTATATACCAGAAATCACGGTATATTATTTGTATTTTATAGAAATTTATTTAAATTTAGGTTAGGCTTAATATAAACTTATCTAATTCTTTGAGAAAATTATTATAGATTTGAAATTGGATTACTAAATATGTATTTCTTACTATTCCGCCCGAAAAATAATCTTTCGATATTTTACTAGAGCAAAAGAATAATTTTCATATTAAGAAAAAAACTTGCCATTTTAATTGGTACTTTCAATTTTAGCACTCCGAAAAACCTGCAAATAATCTTCGTAAAACGTATTTGTCTAACTATAACCAAAATAGCGTACATATACTTTATAAGCAAGCAGAGATAAATTCATTTAAATTGATGCACCATAAAAAAACCGATCCTGACCAAAACGGAAATAAATATTCATCCGCAAAGCGTGATAATAATGGCCAAGATAAAATATCTCGTATCACCGAATTTTATGGCCTTACATATGCGCATTTTATGCTGTATCGATCAGCAAATTCTAAATATTTTAAACTGAAAAACTTTTTAAATAATGATGTTTTAATATCTTCCTATCCTGGACTCTATAAAAAATAACCTTGAATTAGATTATAAATTTTTATGAATATTTGGTTCAATAATGCATATTTTATTTCGTGATGATATTGCACTAAACGTATTCCTAAAAACATTAATTTAACATTAAGACGTGCATCTAATGCTTTTTAACATATTTTAGTGTAAACTTTGTAATTTTAACAGAATTATATTTTAGTTATCTTAGCATTCAAAAAACATGTTATGCGTACCAGGTACTCTATAAGTCTTTGACTACAGACCAGGGTTCAAATGTTATTATATTTCAAATAAAGTGGAGAGTCAAAATACGTCCATTAGAATTAACTTTTAAAATATACGCTAAAATACTTTTTATTTTGCTTAAAAGACGTCAACATATCAATATAAACATTAAAGATGTTAAAATTTAAAATTTACATGTTTCGATTTGTTCATCAAATCGTCATCAGAATATACAAAAACCACAAATACAATGTACTTAAAAACCAGAGATTTTTTTGAATTTTTATTGAAATTTATTTAAGTAGCTCGAAAGTATGTAATGATACGTTGTTATTTAATATTCCGAAAATTTTGGTTGAGTGGTTGAATAATAGTGGGATGCGGTCTGTAGATGGATCTAAGAGCGGTATTAAAATTAAAAGTATACAGGGCGTTGTTCCTTCTTTCACATAGTGGCTGTTCAGACTCTTTGGTTTTTAAATAATTTAATCTCTGGTTTTTATGTACATTGTAGTTGTGGTTTGTGTATATTCTGATGACGATTTGATGAACAAATCGAAACATGTAAATTTTAAATTTTAATATCTTTAATGTTTATATTGATAAGTTGACGTCTTTTAAGCAAAATAAAAAGTGTTTTAGTGTATATTTTAAAAATACGGACCGGGGCATATACATCTCAGTGGAATATATATTTCTTAATTATATTTATACCACTTTTTGAAATATAATATCTGCTATACATACACTTATTTTAGGCTAGTTTAAAAAAGAAATCTAGCATAAATGATTTTTTTTGTAAAATGTGGTGCGACTGATTATAAAAATAGTCGCTAGTCCTGGCCCGTAATCAAATGGTTAATTGAAAACACGAGAGGAAGAAAATTTTTATCATCATCTTTTTTCATAATCACAAAATAAGATCACTAAATATAATTAAGATCAAGAGAAATGCTTAAGTGATACAAAAAGAAACAACAAAAGGTTTATAAATAAACCTTTATGATCAACATACTTTTCACCGCTCATACGGCGTCATTTTTAAGAAATACAGTAGAACTCCAATTATCCGAATGAATTGGGACCAAACCCCATTCGGATAATCAAAAATTCGGATAATTAGATTTTTTCCCAAAAAGGGTATATTTTAATTAATTACTGTATGTATGTTGAAAATGAGAGAAAAAAATTATTAAAAAAATAAATAGTTTTTAATTAATTACATGAAAAGGCAACACTTTTACATGTTAAGCGTACTTACAAGTGCTGTACATTATGTACGTACCGTACTGTAAATGAAAGTCATTTCTTGCTGAATATCTCGGTTAAAGTAAGCTGTTTGACAGTCGTCGTCCGTTTTCGGGCAGCCAAGTCGCGCATCCGCTTGACAGTGAGAAGTTGCATGTGGTCACACTCGGGCTGACGCTCCATCTTCTTCAACGTAGTTTCAAGGCAGGCAAATGCTTCACTAGCTGATGGTCCCATGTCTGCTTCAACTTCGATGTTAAGGTCATCTTATTCTTCGACACTTTCCTCTCTCACACTTTCAATAAGTTCATCATCGTTTAGAATTTGGAACCCAGGATCTGACGAATCACACACCATCCACTCTCCTATATCTTCAACACTAACTTCTGAATATCCAGGAATTCCAAGAACATTCTAAACATCCAGGTTTCTAAATTCTTCAAGGGGCACGTCATCCTCATCTTCTCTCGTCTTTTCCGCGAACGGAAGGGCAATAGCGCGCGTAGATAGAATCATTATTTTGCAAATCGCAGTACGTTTCCGTCTTAATTTTTTTTCTGAAATTCTGAAAGCGATTCGGATAATCAGCGATTCGGATAGTCGGAGTTCGGATAATTGGAGTTCTACTGTATAACGATAAGCAAAGTATTCTCACAAATTTGGAAATCAAGCGCCTGCTTTTTTTACATATATGATCTCGTGATTCATGTTTTCAAGTGTATTTTCCAAATTTGCAAGAATACTTTGTTTATCGTTATATTTCTTGAAAATGGCGCCGTATGAGCGTTGAAACGTATGTTGATCATTAAAAAGTTTTTATAAGCCTTTTATTGTTTCTTTTTGCATCACTTAGGCCTTTCTCTAGATTTTAATCCTTTTTTTAATATAAAATTGCTTTAATTCACGGATAAAGGTGTTATTAGATAATGTATGATAAAGCTAAAATACTAAAATTCTAATTAGTTTTTAAGATATGAGAATTGATGAACGGGTTACGTCGCATTTGAATCTGAACGTCGAGTAACTTTCGAATAGATTTAACATTTTATCCCCAGGTATCTATTAATGGGCCTTTTTTCGTGTATGAGAAATTTCATTGTTTTCTCCAATTTTTTCGAAACAATTATCAACTTGAAATATTTCTATTGCATAGCTTAAATACATTTACCTCGAAAATTATTGTTTGATAATTCTAGTGGGACACTGCAGTTTCTCCTTTTTGTTTCAAGCCCTGTTCGTAGAAGACGGCCATAAATTGTAATTCTGCTTCATATTAACCGTTTGAGTGCTATGAAGTGCGGTAGCGCCGCAATGTATCTGCGGAACAAACAAATTTTGTTTCAACCCAGAAATTTTATTCAATAATTGAAACGATTTAATATTTATTCAACAGTTGCCGTATTTACAGTGATCTAGTGAGTTACATTTTATAAGATAAAATTTCTGGGTTGAAACACAATTGTTTGTTCCGCGGATTATAGGCCGAATTTTCAGCATTAAAACGGTTAAGAATGAAAATTTTTTTCTGTGGGAGTTTAGTACCACAAGAATTAATATTTTAAATAAGTGAACTGACATTCACGGGTCACCGCTTTAGGCTTTATTGATGAGAATTTCGTTTTCCCCATCTTCTTTCGCAATTAATGGTTAAGACATCGGTTAAACTGTACTACTCATTGGATAATACGGACAATTCTTTCATAGCTCATCGAGCAGAATCTAAACTCCTTTTATATATTATTTTTTCAAAAGCGACTATGGTGTAAATTTTTTTGATGAGTGATAAATAAAATTGTCAGTGTCAATAATAAAGTTAAAGAAAACTTTCTTCTGACAAGCACCTGAGATGTTAGAAAGTTGTTAATGTTTGTTCGCCGATATTGCTATTCAAAATATCATAAAATACACAAAAATTTCGAGTGTGTCTGAAAACTGGAAAATGAGGTGATACAAATTTCATTTGCTCAAGTAAAGCAAAGAAAATGTGATAGCTTAGTTTACTTAAAATTAACCCCTTCGCGACGAGCGTCCTTTACTGAATTTTCAATCTTTTACCACCGGTTTTACAAAAGAGAAATTTTCGCCTAATTGAATCGCAGAAATGCTAGGATTAAATAAAGCAAAGCCTACAACAAAATATAACTGGTGGGAATAATCGAGGATTCTTAGAGTCTTATGCGTCACGTATACGTGTCGCTCGTCCCCAAGGGGTTAGATTATGTAAGTGCTGTTATCTGTATTAATTAATACGTTTTAATTTTTTTATTATTTATTAATTATTACGTTAAATTATGTAAGAAATATTAATATTTTTTGCCCCTTTAATTAATTAATTAATTTATTTATTTATTTTTGTATTAACAAATTATCACTAACTTTTCTTTTAACTAAAGATGCTAAATTAAAGAATTTTTTAAAATTTTATTTTTAGGTTAAATAAGTTCTCGCTATTTTTTCGTGAAAATTATTGCTTCATTTAAAATTATTAGTTACAAACATGTCACTGAAAGTATTACTCTTCGCTAGCCACCACTGTTTCTCATCTTTGTGGTAGCATTTGAACTCAACGTCGGAAAACCGACAAGTCGTTTGAGGCTATTCAAGAGTCGCGCATTTTTTGGCATCTTCATAAGAATGGAAGTGCTGCTTACCAGGCCTTATGCCATCAATAGGAACAGATGATAATCGGTAGGGACAATATCTGGTGAATACGGCGGGGGGATAAAACTTCCTATTTAAGCGTTTCCAAGTAGGTTTTCACTAGTTTTGCAACATGTAACCAGTCGTTGTCATGTTGTAAAATCACTTTGTCATATCTCTGATCGTATAGTGGCAGTTTTACCTTTAATATTAACCTCAAACTCGTCAATTGTAATTGCTAGTGACACTTTATGATAGTTTCGTTCGGTTTTAGTAGCTCATAATAAACTTCACCCTACTCAATTGTAATCGCTCGCGATACCCCATGATGGTTTCGTTCGGTTTTAGCAGCTCATATTAAACTTCACCCTACTCAATTGTAATCGCTCGCGATATCCCATGATGGTTTCGTTCGGTTTTAGCAGCCCATAATAAACTTCACCCAGCTAATCCCACCAAATGCAGAGCAGAAGATTTGAACAATGAATATTCGGCTTTGCTGACGATGTTGATGGATTATAGAGCTCACACCACGATTTTCTACGCTTAGTGTTATTGTAGTGTATCCATACTTCATCTTCAGTCACGATAGGATGCAAAACACCGTTCCTATTCTGTCGTTGAAGCAGCTGTTCACACTTGAAAGACGCCATTAGACATCTCTCGGCTTCAACTCGTACAGCAACCAATGTATTTCCTTTAGAATAATTCCTAATGCTTTCGAACTTTCATCTAGAGTCTGAAATGAGTGTTCATGAAATAATGCCTCCATTTTTTTTTGCCTTCAAACGTTTGCGGAGCGGCAGAGTGTTCGTTATCTTCAACATCAAAATAATTAGTTTTTTAAGTGTCTAAGCCAATCTTTACATGTTGTTTTCGACAAAGCATGGTTGCCGTAAGTCTCAACAAGTATTCTCTGCGGATCAGCTGTAGATAAAGTAGTGCAGTAAAATTCCCCTCAAACACTCTTTTTTTGGAAAGAAATTGGACATGTTTAACACTATGAAAAACAATGTCGTTTACATTTCGGCGAAATGACATACACTGAATTTTAAGCTTGCTTATAGTACTTTTTTATAGATGCGTTACCATCTTAAACTACACGCACGCAGTTTTGGAAACGACATCTGTTGGAAAACAGAGAGGACCTATTCAACCTCCCAATAGCATTATCATCGTATTTTTTAAAATTTTTGTTAAAAACCAAATTCAATTTATTCAACGAAACTCCATTATTTCACTCCTTTCAAAAGTTTACATTGTTTAAGGCTTATTATTCAAATTATAGCTACCCCTTCAGTCCAAATCGTCCTCCGGACGTCCTACAATCATCCTACAGCTGATGTTGTTACTATATCCTATACAAACTATCCAACAGATATTCAGAGATGTGTAAAATTGTCTGTTCAATTATTTTCTCGTTAAAAAAAAGGTCTGTGGCCAGGATTGAGAGGTGTTCAGATATTCAGCGAATATCTACTAAAGTAACCCTATAATGCTGAAAAACGCAAAATTCCACTATGTAAATGTAACAGAAGTTACATTTTGGCATCCGGTACATATCTGTCACTATCCATGGCATTCGAACATGTCTGCCTACAGAACAATTTTGACCATCCACACAGTTTTGGCTAGTCTAAATATGATATTATCTGGATGTTCCTACGATGGCAATGTGTTATCGGGACAGTGATAAATTAAATATTTGTGTATATTATATACCGGAAGATTAGTTATCATATCATTGGAATTCTATAATAATATTTGATGGATTAAATATTAATTAATTCGTTTTATCTGTTTTTATCATCCATACGATAACGATAGGGAAAAGACCGATACGCGACCACTGATGTTTCAAAAAGTGATTGCCGCGACTCTGATTATGTACTAATTACACATACAAGTTATGTTTTTGACAGGCGTAATTTCACATAACCGACTAAAATGTGTAAATTTATTTAATTTAAAAATAAATATATGCTATTCGTGAGATGAAACTATAATTGTTTAATGATGTAAGAAGCGAAATTCATAAGTATATAAATGCTTTCTTTATTAAAGTGTATCTACGTAAAACATTTATAATATATTAGAGTATAAATAACAGGGACACCAGCCTATATGAAAGATTGAATATGTGATATTTCACCTCGGTTTTCTAACATAAAAGCATTCTATAATTATGTAAATAGTAGAAACTACAATATATATGATAAAATATTATATATATTTCAGTATTCATGTTATCTCATATATAATATTTAATTTCCAAGTATTAATAAATAAGGAAATAATGAGCAGAGTACATTCAAACTAACAAAATGTATAAATACATGTAACAAAATCAATAATCCATTACACAGCCTTTTTCTATAATAAAATTATTTTTTCCTATAAGATTTGAAACATATTACAGTCTTCAATCACTACTCGTGTATCACACTTTTATAAAATATGATCATCTTGATCACATTTATATTTACTTCCCACAATCAAAATATGATAAAAAAAATATAAAAAAACAACAACTTAGAAATGAATTGCCTTGAAAAAGAAAAAATCAAATAATATAAACGGAAATAAATAATCTGAGTATTCAGTAGAATTCTATTGTAAGAATACACCTATTATACCTTGTATAAAAAGAATTGCAGTTGCTTATTTATTACTTTTTTGTAAAAAGAATCGTGGGAAAAAATTCGGAAGAATCTCATGAATTTATACAGCGAAAGTGTATGAATCTTTCAAAGAAATGACAAAGAATTGCAAATACTTTCGTTATTTTTCGTCATTAAGTTCTGTTGATTCACTTTTCTTGTTTAATGTACCAAGGATACAAAAGAAGAAAAATGGGATTAAGGTGATACAATACTAAAGAATAAACTGCAAAATAAACAGAAAAAACTGTACGGTTAGTTAGAAAAAATATTTTGAAAAGGGAATCGGTATGATCTATGTGGTGGAAAAGAAGTTTTTTTGTTATATTTTTGTAAACAAATGTATTTTCACGCTTAAAGATTCATAATGAAAATTCAGTGCAAATCTATAAATAAATCGAATCATCACCTGCATGTAAAATTTATTTATAGCATAAGAAGTAAATATAGATATTCATTTTTGTTTGTTTTAATTTATTAGTTGGTTCTATAAAGATTAAAATGAAAAAAGAAAATAGTCTGTTTTAACTGAAATTTAAAATATAAGTGAATAAATAGTGTTAAATTTCACCTAAAATCAGTGACTGTATTCAGACTGACTTTATTTGACGCACTAAATGCATGGTTGAAGAATTTATTATTTTCTTAACAGAATTTCTTAAAGAAATATTTGACTTATTTGTTGGTAGAAGGTTCTCCCATTGAGATAAGCAAAATATTTCTTTAAAAAATAACGGTAAGAAAATAATACTTTTTCAGCCATGCATTTAGTGCCCCAAAAAGAGCCAGTCAGATACCACCAATGCTTAAAATCTTAGTTAAATTAAAAGAAAAGATTAAATAAACAGCAATAATTAATTATACAAGAATAAAACTGAGTCCTTTAAATCCTTCGAACAAAGAGATTTTTATATTAATTTCAAGATAAAATTTAATCTATATTAATAAAAGAAAATTTCGCGGTGTGTGTGTGTGTTATTGTCTGCGATGGCTAGCAAAATCTAGCCCACCTAGAAGTCTGAAAATTTAGGTGTGGATAGTTCAAGGTCTGGCCATGTGCACCTGAGTCTCAGAATTTTAATATTTTGATAATTACCCAAGATATTAATTAGATTCTCATTAACCATCGCTTCAAAATGACATCTTTTAAATCAAAATGGCGAAAGAAACGAACAGGCGCATTGGATTTGCAAGCGGAAATGAACGAATTCGAAATTATTTTACTAATTAGCGAATTCTAAGAAAACTAATTGAGATGTCAATTTGAAAATTTCTGAGCATATGTAAATAAAAAAAAATTCTGCATCTGACTATGTGATTTTTGAAAAATTCGGTCGGTAATTTTTCTTAATTTATGCAAAAAACTGCCAAAATCTGCCGGCGCCAGTGAAAACAATCCGAGAAAGTCTCAGACAGGGATCTGCTTTCATTAAAAACTGAACTACAAAGAGATCTGTTTCTCTGACCGATACCTCCATTTAGTTTGCGAAAATGAAAGGAAATAATTGCCAATTTTTACTAATGAACAAAAATTTAGGTAACTAATTAAGATATAGATTTGAAATTGAGGTCGGGAAGGGGTGTCAGGTTGTCATTTGCCGGCTATTTTAGCGTAGCGTCTTCGTTATGTTCTAATTATCAGAAAAATGTAATTCTTTTTTTAATGATCGCATTAATGTAGGTGACGGTGATTTTCTTCAACAAATTATTCATTATATTTGCGGGTATGGGGAGGGAGGGGGTTAAGTCCTTTCTCTGAGATTGTAATTATCTCGGGCCCGGGCAACGCCGAGTGGGTTAGCTAGTATTAAATAAACATTAGTTTTCACTTTAAATAAATGAAAAGAATCTAGCAATAAATTCTAGTAATCAAAGCTTGCATTTAAATAATACAGAAGTATATATTCCTTTCCCCACAGAAGTTGGATGAAAAATACTGCCTCAGTTTCGAGAGCAATTATTTAGTAGATCTCTTTGTCATGTGACTTATGAATACCCTAATAAAGTGTTAAATCATTTCAAAAAATATCTTTTGGTGTTAAATTACTTCTACAAAAATTACATAATAACTATATTTAATAAATCTGTGCATTGCGAATATAGACATATCTACAAGAAACATTAACGTCATTAGAAACATTCATTTTGACATAAACACGATTAAAGAAAACCGCTTTGTTGAATAATACAGCTAGCAAGAATAACACCAATAACCTCTTTGTCATGTGATTTATGAATACCCTAAAAAAGTGTTAAATTATTTCAAAAAATATATTTCGGTGTTAAATTAGTTCTACAAAAATTACATAACAACTGAATTTATTAAATCTGTGCATTGTGAATATCGACATATCGACAAGAAACATTAACGTCATTAGAAACATTCATTTTGACATAGACACGAATAACGAAAATCGCCTTGTTGAACAATACAGCTAGCAAGAATAACACCCATAACCTCTTTGTCATGTGACTTATGAATACCCTAATAAAGTGTTAAATTATTTCAAAAAATATCTTTCGGTGTTAAATTAGTTCTACAAAAATTACATAACAACTGTATTTATTAAATCTGTGTATTGCGAATATAGACATATCGACAAGAAACATTAACGTCATTAGAAACATTCATTTTGACATAAACACGAATAACGAAAATCGCCTTGTTGAATAATACAGCTAGCAAGAATAACACCCATAACCTCTTTGTCATGTGACTTATGAATACCCTAATAAAGTGTTAAATTATTTCAAAAAATATCTTTCGGTGTTAAATTACTTCTACAAAAATTACGCAATGACTATATTTATTAAATCTGTGCATTGCGAATATAGACATATCGACAAGAAACATTAACGTCATTAGAAACATTCACTTTGACATAAACACGAATAAAGAAAATCGCCTCCTTGAATAATGCAGCTAGCAAGAATAACACCCATTTGCAGCGTTTTTGATGAATTAGCGATGTGAAGCGGCGCAAAATGTGTGAATTGTAGCCAATCGGTTATTGAAACAAATTCGATGAAAGTTGCCTGCAACCTTTATTCATGTTTCCTGCTTTCTGCCCGTAGCACGTGTTATATACGGCTGACGAAAAGTAGACACGTTCTTTGGAAAGGTATTGCATAGCTGTCGAGGGTTCTGTTATATTTATAATAGTATTTACGGATAATAGTCTGTTTCATGGTATGGTCTTTGAACATCATCTTTAATCATCGATCGGTCTTTGAACGGTAGTTGCTGAAAGTGCGTTTTCTACAATGTTTCGAGGTTTTAAGGCAATCTGAATTGATAAGGTATGTTATAAAAGCTAAAAACACTTTTGTATTCAAATAAAGTGGAGCAGTTCATCAACGTATATGAATGTTTGAAGTACAGTAACACCATTAAAATGTACTTCTAACAGTTATCCCCATGAAAAAGGATGTATCCGAAGTCTGTACAAAAAATAAATGTCAGAACCATTTTCGAATCGTGTGTAAAATGTACTTCTAATAGTTATCCCCATGAAACACAATGTATCCGAAGTCTGTACAAAAAATAAATGTTACACCCATTTTCGAATCGGAGCATGCTGATCAATCTTGCCGGTCCGTACCTTTGCTTTATTCAGATTGCTTGATTTCCACCACTTTTTAGCTCAATGGCTATCAAAACCTAAAAGCTAATGTGTCCGCAGATTCTGTATGTATATGCGTATATGTATGTACGTAACGCGATAACGCTTGATAGAAATATCCGATTTGCTTAATTTTTTTTAATATAAGTTCATTCTGTTAAGGCGCTTCCCTGATTAGTTTTGGGGGTTCCATGGTTAAGAATAAAGGGGTGACCGGGGACTAATCCCCCTTAATTTAGATAAATGCATAGATGCCAACTTTTACCCTTTTTCACTACCACTAAAATTTTATAGTAAGTTTAAACTAATTAAATCCCCGAAATCATGTGATTTAATACAGCAAAATTTTCTATTAATTCTTAGTGGTATCAAAAAAGCGTAAAAGTTGGCAGCTATGTAAATGGGTTTTTCATACAGAATTATCCGATTTGCTTCAAATTTGGTATACAGGTTTGTTCTGAAAAGGCGCTTTCCTGATTAGTTTTGGGGATTCATTGGTTATAAAGGGGGGAGCGGGAGGCTAATCCCTCCCCTTTAATTTGGATAACTGGGTTTTTCATGCAGAATTATCCGATTTGTTTCAAATTTGGTATATTGGTTTATAGTGGATTTCTTTATTAGATGAGCGGCATTAATCTTTGAAACAAGAGTATAATATAAAATTAGTGTGAATAGCCTGTGATTTCATTACCATCAGTTTAACTAGGTACTTTTTACTTTATAAAAATAGTTTCCTTTATTTTCGCCTTATTTAATCTGTCTAAAGGCGATTATACATATTCGGAAGTAGTGGCATTAAAAAATGGGAGAGACGGCAGCTAAGACGTTGTGCTTATATCAATTTTGAAGGGGGTGAAATTACATTATTTTTATTTATTAATTTTTTTTTTTGTAAAATTTATTTATCTGTCATTTATATAACCCATTCAGCACCAGAAGTGTTCTGTGTACTTCATGATTTCATTGTACACACCTATCAGATGTATTACATGTACTTCATGTATGATATTGAAGTGTGTGGTGGTGTTTTATTTTCTGGTAAATAACTGCCAGAAATTGAAAAAAATTGAAAAAATTGCACAATTTTTACAGTTTTGCACACTTAGGATATAATAATCTGGTGTTGAAGGGGTTCATATTTCATTCTACGATCAAACTAAGAAATATTTGGCGCTAGAAAAATACACGTATTTTTTGTCTTTCTAATTTTTGATTGATGAGTAGACGTCTTTTAACCTTCTTAAACTTATTTTTTAGATGCTGCATTCAGTTAATAATTCAGTAATTCTCGAAGAAATCGACACAAGCACTTCTGGAAAATTTAAGTGTGAGGTATCTGCAGATGCTCCATCTTTCCAGACAGAGGTTGTCAAAACAGAACTGACAGTTAAAGGTAACATCAATTTCTGAAATTATAAATCGATATTTCTGAGCATAATAAGTTAAATGTTATTTTGGTGATTTTTCTACTGTTTTATCGTTTTATGTAGTGGATTACTATTCCTACGTTTTTCATTTTTGTTTTGAGTTTAGTCGGAATTAAGTCATCATATTCATCACCATATTCATCAATGATAAAAATCTTTTACGAAAATAATGCGCTTTTATGAAAATAGCATACACTCGATTTTTTTGCATATAGGATATATCCAATATTATTTTGCTCCAAACAGAGATTGGAGGATAGGAATTAATTTTTGGCCCCCAACAGAGTCAGTGTTTTAAAGAATGTATTTTGATTATATTAATACGATTTAAAATGAATTATTTACTGCGACTATCATTGATTTTTGTTTAACGCATTTGGATCAACATTGCATCCTAATCCTAATAATAATATTATAAATGTGAAAGTGTATGTGAATGTTTGGCTGAAATAAACGTCAAAACGGATGATTTAATGGCATCCATCTTTGTACATAGATGAATTATAACGCAGCAGTGCATATAGGGTATGATTTATTTATTTTATTCAAAAATTATTCTTCATTCAAAATTTCATTATTTTCACAGACCATCAATAAACATTTTTCCTGTACAATTTAACCATTTTTCTTTCTTGTTGCCACTAAAATAAAAAAAAACAGAAATTATAAATTTTCCCCTGCGATTAATGCACTGGTAAACATGACTTTTTATAAAGAAACTTAATAAAGATCCTAGTCCAGTTTTTTATGCTGATTTCAAATATGTAATCAGATTTAATCCATCAAGCATAGTTTTCTTGTGACAGTCATTTTTTTCTAATATACTGCGAACGGACTGCTTTTCTTTTACGGACAGGCGGCGCCTTATCGAAAGTCAATAGTGACGTCATGCCTTTCACTCATTGGCTATGGGAATAGGTGCGCCTAACATTGATTGGATTGTGTGAATCAGTGAAAACATTACAGTTGAATTGTTTTAGTAAACAGATGCCAGTAGCCAGTACTGAAATTGTAGTGTACAGGGCAGCACGTGTAGTGGTTTTCTGCTGTATATTGTTTTTATTTTTATGTTTTTCATAAAAAATTCAATATGCCAAGAAAGTGTTTAAATCAACCAAACAATTTTTGCTGCATGTGTGTGAACTGACTTTCAAGTGTCAGAGGCGAATTTTCACACCATTTGTGACAACATGTTATATGCTTTATTTCCGGTGAAAAGCTGATGATTTGGATAAAGAGTGGGCCCCAAATATATACTGCGTATCATGTGTTAGGCTTCTCAATGGATCGAAAAATGGTCTTCATCATATGGCGTTTTCTGTCCGTATGATTTGGAGGGAACAGAATGACCATTTAACTGACTGCTATTTCTGCTTAACAAACATTAATGGAATTACCTCCAGAATTAAAATATACAGTTAAGTATCGCAATTTGTCTTTTGCAATTATAGTATCCTGTACTAAAGAGTGGAGATTTCATGACCTTAAGTGATAACTCCGACTTCGACCCAGCTCATACTGAAGACGAAAGAATGAAGAGAAGTGACACTACATTTGAAGCAAGTAGTGCATCAGAATCTTACTTTTTATCTCAAGGATATTTTAATATCTTATACGGCATTTAAATTTGTCTAAACAGTCGTCTGTGATTTTAAGTTCCAGGCTTAAAGGTTGGAATCTACTCCAAAAAGATACATGGATATGCATTTATCGTAGTCGCGATAGTGATTTCACTGAATACTTCTCTGAAGAAGACCATGTAGTTTTTTAAATAATGTTTCTTCAGTAATGGAATTTCTTGGACATCAACACAATCCAGATGAGTGGTGATTATTCATAGATTCATAGAAAGTTAGTTTGAAAGTTGTACTACTGTATAATGGGAATGAATTACCATCAAGACCTGCATAGACATATGAAGACATATGAAGATTGCAAGAGACATATGAGAATATGAAATTGTTCTTAGAAAAAAATAACTATATTGCATACAACTGAAATATCTGTGGTGATTTGAAGGAAGATTTATTGATACGTTTGCAGCTTGGTTACACGAAATTCAACTGTTTTTTGTGTGAGTGGGACAGTAGGGATAGAAGTCTCACTACATAAAATAACAATGACCGAACCGTGAATCTCTTATTCCTCGACATACAAATGTAGCAAATACCCCATTAGTAGATCAACCTAAAAGGTGTATTTACTTCCCCTGCATTTAAAACTGGGGCTTATAATTTTTTTTTTTGTAAAAGCAGTGGATAAAAGTTCTGCTGCATTTATGTATCTGAAATCTAAATTAAATGGAAAATTGAAGGATGGAATATTTATAGGGCCATAAATATTTTGAGAAATTGTTACTTCCACCGGAAAAAGCAGGGTGGAAAACATTCAAAAATATATGTAGTGTATTTTCTTTATTGGCAACAATAAAGAAGAAAACTATAGTGTAATAGTGAGTGGTCTTCTGACGTCGTACAAGGAAATGGTTTGCAACATGTCTTTGAAAATTCACTTCTTAGAGTCTCACTTAGACCTCTTCCTTGAAAATCTTTGTGCTGTCTCTGATGGCGACATGACACTCTGGATGACATGGTAAACGCTTTCATCATCAAGTTTCTACGTTGGAAAAGAAGTACCAAAGCAAATGATGTGCCAATATGCTTGCCGGTTACAGCTGGACCATGAAGAGAGATATCCTGAACGCAAAATATGCCCGAATACCATCATATAAAACTTTTTATGTGAGCCGCATATTTATTATTTAGTGCATGTACTATTTATTTTAAAGCTTTCAACACGTACCGTAACAAAAACCCTGCCTAATGGAAAAAATCGGAGAACATATTTGAACTCAGCATGACAAAGATAGTTAAATTTCGTTTGCTTAGTCCTTGTGAAAGAAAAAAAAAATATTGACCAGTGTTTCAACATAAATTTTTGACGTGAAAAAAGAAAAAGGAAATAAAAAAATAGAGAGTTAAAAAAAATATATTAATTTAACGTCATATTAGAAAAAACAAACATTTTCAAGTATTTGATAGTAACACAAGGTGCATGAATATGAGTAAGTACGGAAAACAGAAGGCTACGACGTCGTATATCGAAAATAAAACGGGTATCTATGTGTTTTTTTAAATCATTTTCTATAAAAGCGTCATAAATATTATCTGTAATACATATTTTTAACCCTGTGATTACGGTCCAGGACTCGCTACTATTTTTATATTAAATCCTACTACAATTTATAAAAATATTTCTTTCTGGTAGACTTCCCTTGAAAATGTCCTGTAATAAATGTACGACAGAGTTTATTTTCCAAAAAGTGGTACATTGGGACCAAAGATAGTCTATCATAATGGGAACACCATACCTGTAAATTTTCTTCGCATACTTGCTCGGCAATATCTTGTCCTGAGACCAATTGTCAAAAGAGAAATTCGTCGCAAAAAATAAAATAAAAATAGCAAATAAATTTTTAAAAAATTACTAATAATTCATAGATTTCGTTATCTGTCATTTATGTAAAGCCACAGCCGAAACCTTTCTTACCGTTTTCATCCCTCCCCATTGACTTCAAAGAAGCGTATGCTTTTAACCCTCTAATTCTCATGATAGAATACGGTCTTAAAATTCCGTAATTCAGAAAACTTGAATTCATACCAGAAAATTTCAATAATAAATTTAGGTTTATTTAATGACTGGATGTTTGTTATTAAATTAAGCAAATATTGCTATTTTAAATTTCTGGGATGAATATGAAATATCTGAATTAAAATATGTACTTAATTGGAAACACAGTGGTGGTAGCCTATATGCTACCGTGGGCATTAGAGGGTTCCAAGAATGCACATTTGGCCTAATTACCAGCTTCCTCTAGATGAAAATTTTTCCATTTCTCTTTGGTATGTATGGTTTTCTGGTATGTATTTTTCCTTTTCCAGCATTCAAATAGACAAACAGACGTAGGAGGGCGTTAATTTCAAATCGATAATTTTCGTCTATTAATTTGCGCAGGATTAATATATAATATAATGACTTTCATTGAGACGTATATGTCCCAACTCGTAATCAAAAGGTTAAGCAATATGTACAACGAATAAAATGAATAATTCATATACATAATAAATACATATATATTTACATAAATGTTTTCAGTTGAATCTCAATATGTGTTGAAAGTAGATAACCGCTATATAGAATGTTTAATCAGTTTTTTTAATTCATTTCGAGATATTTTAATTACATAAATAAAACAAAACATTTAAAAATGTTCTTTTGGATAGTTTATTTCTATGTAAACATATAACCGGTACGTTTCGTATCTATGAAACTAACTTAATTTTTTTATTACTTTTGTTTGGTTTTTAAAGTGCCCTATGAGTTATGGACTTTTAATAAAACTTTTGCTGCACTGTGATATTCGATATTTTTTTTATGCAAAATTCTACGATTCAGTAAGGCTAATATATCTGTACACGAAAAGTGGTATTTCAAATCCGTAACTTTTGGCACCTCTGGTTTTAGTTTCAAACGGATACAATTGGCTTAAAAAAAATAGAACATGGTAATAGCAGGCTGCGTATATATTTACCGTAAATTTTATTAGATATTTATCGTCTTATTTACATGGGGGGAAAATGCGAATTTGGAGATTAAACGCGGATTGATTGTTGAACTGAAGAAAAAAAAATGTGAGTTAAAGAGTTTCAATTTATAAATGTGTTGCCTTGGTGTTAGTACCGATATAATAGAGACTATGCTTGCATAATAGAGACTATGCTATAGTAAAATGCTAATGGCAGAAGGATATAAACATATCCCAAACTATGAAGCAATCTAAAGAATTTTTAGTACAATAACTGCAAAAAAATTCAAGAAAATCTTTCGTAGATATGAGTGGCTGAGAGGTTCTGTTCTCAAAGCTGATAGACGGGAGGTGCTGGGGTGCCCTGTCCCGCTCTTCGACCTAACCATTTGGAGTTTTCCATGATTTTCTTCGAACCTTTCCGTAAATACGGGTTAGGATCCTTTAGAAATACCCCCATGGAGGGGAATCCCCTCTAGGTATTATATCCCTCTTGCAGATAATCGGCCGTCATAAAATCAACTAAAATCGTAGAAATGGGAAAATATTACTTATAACCCATTGGTTCTAATGCAGTCACAAATTGTTGTAATAATATTAACATCATCACAAAAGAAAATGTTTTTTGAAACTACTTGTTAATATTTTATATAGCTTTCATACTAAACTAATCACTTTGTGATATAAATAAAATAACCACAAAAATAATTTGATTATTCCAAGCCCTGTGTAAAAATAAATAAAAGAATAAAACAGGAAGAATTTTTACTATTAATTTAATAACATGATACAGGGTGCGCACAATTTTACCAAAAATTTTAAGACATTTTTCCCATTATTTAATCACAGATAAATATTACAAATACTGCAGTTAAACAAGGCATTGAATCGTCTGCTATTAAAATATTAAATAGAAAATTTCTAAATAGATTAGTAGTCGTAAACTCATCTTGATGGTAGAAATCAATAAATCAAAAGATGAACTATAGATTGCATTATTGATTTTTTTAACATGTAGTAAATATAATTTTTAAAAACATGGGACAATATTAACCCATTCCCTGCTACTGGTGCGTTTTAGCAACATTCAAAATAAAAGTGTATGAAAAAAAAAAAAACACTGCGAAGCTACCACTATTTTAATATGTTAAAATATACTTTATTTAATGACAAAAACTTTGCTATTAAAGATACCGAATATTATCTTTCAGAATTTTTGATGGCAAACGAATTTCAGTAAAAACATTGAAGACTCCGCCCATATTGTTTTGGCAGTTAATGGATTAAAGAAGAATACGTCATAACAATCCACTATTAATGAGAAATGTGTGCATATTTTTAAAACGATAATATATTATAAAACTCGAATCAAAGTCGCAGATCTTTTTAACTGATAGAATTCAACGTGAAACTTATTTTAATTAACACTTGGACATGTAACTTTTATTCTTAATGACTCTAATTATTTTATTCATAATATGACGTATAAAATTTTATGCGATTTTGTTTTATTCATTTATATAATTTTATTGTTAATATGTAAAATTTTAATTCTCAATATTTTGTTTTAATATGAAAACTCAAAATAAAGAATTGAGATAAAATCAAAAGTGAAATTATTTTATTTAATATGCTTTGTATAACTATGATATATAACTACTTATGATAATTTTTATGATCTTAATTGTTACTGACACACAGAGTCAGAGTCGAGACACACAGAGTCTCGAGACACAACAGAGCACTACCGTAATTTCCGGCGTATAAGCCGCAGCTCAAAGAGTCGTTTTTCGACCCAGAAATATTATTTTATAAAATGTAACTTAAATGATCGCTGTAAATATTTAACTACAATTATTGAATAAAATTTCTGGGTCGAAAAACGACTCTTTGAGCTGCGGCTTATACGCCGGAAATTACGGTATTTTATATTAGCACTATTTTATTTTATTCGTACAGCTTTAAAAGCAATAATCTCCACTACACACTTATATTGGGTTGTTAGGAAAATTCCTTCTGTTTGAGAAATGCCATTCTTACCGGAAAATTCTACCCGTCAATTATCGGACATTAGATTAGATATCGGAATTAATGTCTAATAATTAAATAATAGAATTTTCCGTTACGAAAAAACTTTCACAAACGGAAAGAACTTTCCGAGCAACTCAATACTAGGAAATTTTCAAGATAAATCTACTACAAAGAAAAACAAATATGTAAAGTGTGATACAAATGAATATAAAAATAGTCTCCATTCCCAGCCCGAAACCAAAGGGATAATGTTGATTTCACTGATGTTACTTATTCTTCATTTTCCTGTTAATTCGAATTTCTTTTACGGGATTTAATCTGATAAATGTCTGCGTTCATATGAAAACATAACATTAAGTATGTAGATTTTATCACTTAAATTAATACAGAAAGAAATCCTCGGCATACTTAGCTTATTTCATTCCTTTTCTGAATATGGAGAAAAAAAGTTTTAAGATGGTAAAGATAAAACACAGTTCAGGTTTTGGAAGCAGAGATAAAACACGAACACCTTCCCCTGCACAAAATTTAATTGCATTACCTTTCGTTTTACAATTCATAATTTTTTAATAAAAAGTATCTCATCAGAAAGTTTTAACTGTAGACCTATAAAGTTTGAATTAAATTTTTTGTCTCACCGTTCGCACCATATTTAAGAGCTTAAATATATTTGGTTTTCTTTTATTAATGTATTTTTTATGTTTTTTGTGCTTATATATTATGGACGATTTAAGTTGATGACTAAAGTGGTTTAAACAAATAGCTGATGTGAAGTTAACAATTTAATTGCATTTTCCTTCGTTTTAGAATTCATAATTTTTTAATTAAAGGTATCTCATCAGAAAGTTTTAACTGTAGACCTGTAAAGTTTGAATTACATTTTTTGTCTCACCGTTTGCACCATATTTAAGAGCTTAAATATATTTAGTTTTCTTTTATTAAGGTCATTTTTATGTTTTTTGTGCTTATATATTATGGAAAATTTTAGTTGATGACTAAAGTGGTTTAAATAAATAGTTGATGTGAAGTTAACAATTTAATTGCATTTTCCTTCGTTTTAGAATTCATAATTTTTTAATTAAAGGTATCTCATCAGAAAGTTTTAACTGTAGACCTGTAAAGTTTGAATTACATTTTTTGTCTCACCGTTTGCACCATATTTAAGAGCTTAAATATATTTAGTTTTCTTTTATTAAGGTCTTTTTTTAATATTTTTGTGCTTATATATTATGGACAATTTTAGTTGATGACTAAAGTGGTTTAAATAAATAGTTGATGTGAAGTTAACAATTTAATTGTACCCTTCATTTTACAATTCATAATTTTTAATAAAAAGTATCTCATCAGAAAGTTATAACTGTAGACCTATAAAGTTTGAAATACATTTTTTATGTCACCGTTTGCACCATATTTAAGAGCTTAAATATATTTAGTTTTCTTTTATGTTTTTTGTGCTTATATATTATGGACCAAGTTACCGTAATTTCCGGCGTATAATCCAATCCGCAGATGAAACAATCATGTTTGGAACCAGAAATTTTATTTTATAAAGTGTTACTTCGCAGATCGCTGTAAATATTTGGCTTCAATTTTTGAAATAAATTTCTGGGTTAAACCGAATTGTTTGGTCCGCGGATTATACGCCGGAAATTACGGTAGTTGATGACTAAAGTGGTTTAAATAAATAGTTGATGTGAACTTAAGAAGTAATTTTTCATGCTCATTTGAGATTCTATGATGTGATTTTATTCTATTAATTTTCAAATATAACATAGTTAATGTATCATTTTAAACTAATACTGAGAGGACTCCTTGAAATGCTCTTAGAAAAAACCTCGACATGGTTTTAAACACCATAGGAAATATACTTCCCTCTTAATTTCAACTCCTAAATACCGACATTTTGCCAGACATTTTGAAAAGATATTGCTTTTATAATACACGTCTTATAAAGATATGAATAAGATGTGTCTTGTAAAGATACAGTTTATAAAGATGTGAAGAAAAGCATTACCGTAATTTCGCGCGTATGCGCCGCACCCTACTTATGTATTTTTCAAACCGGAAATTTTATTGAAAATAAGAAGTCAAATCAGTGTTAAGCAGAAGTAGTCACATTTTATTTAATATAAATTCTTGTAGGAAATCGAATTGTCTAAGGTGCGGCGTATACGCGCGGAATTACGGTATTTTTTTTTCAAATCATTTTTGTCTTTAATATTTCGTGGAATACAATCTTTTCAACAATTTAGCAACATATTTATTTCTCACGCGGAAGTGTTAAATTTTCTTCATAAATTAAGAAAAAAAATAGAGAGAGAGAGAAGAAGTAGAAATAAAAACAAAATAAACTTACTTGCACTCGCTTTCGTTTCACATATTATAAATTTTTCCTCACAATTTATGCTATTTATAAGAACTTTAAATATATTTCAAAAAAATTATCCTTTGATAATTTTTTGGGATTACTTTGTATAGAATTTATTTCTGTTATCAATAAATATTTTCATGCATAGTGCGCTTGACGTATAGTGTGCTTAATGTTATTATGAGGTATCCTATACGATTTTAGTCAGCATTAAATGCGATGTTAATTGAAAATGTGTTGTGTTAATATCTGAAAACAACGTGGTATGCAGATTAGAACTCCCTTCAAATCCTATTCATTGAATTTGATTTAAATAACATTTGAAAATATATACCGTATATACTCGTGTATAAGCCGACCCCCAAATTCGAGACAAAAAACACGTTTAATACCAGTAATTCAAAGTGGTTTTCTACAACTTATTTAATCTCATTTAATTCTAAATTATTTAAGACGGAGAAAACCATTGTAAATTATTGGTATTAAATCTCTTTTCATCTCGAATTTGGGGGTCGGCTTATACACGAGTATAGACGGTATGGATTTAATTGATAACAAAATTATCGAAAGTATGATTTTTTATGTTATTTAAAATTTACTGTTTGTAGTTTTATCTCATAATACTTCATGTTTATATGAAAATACAACTCGTATTTTCAGATTCTATCAATTAAATTAATACAAAAAGAAATTTTCGACATACTTAACAGCATCATTTGGAAAAGTGAAAAATTGGTCATGATCACCAAAAATTGTCTTTACTATATTAAAATGGAAATACTTCAAAATGTATAAAAGACGAAAAACCAAATGGCGCAAATTTAAAAGTCATAATTGTATTTAGCTCAATAAACTTTATACGTGCCAAATCCATGGGTTGGCCATACAAGCCAAATCCATCTGACACTTTTACACATAAAATGGCTTTGTGCTTACATATTTTAAATCCCAAACTTTTACATTAAATATTTTTTATATTTACCCAAGATATATCTATCGTATTATATCTACGTTGATTTTCTAAATAATCATTTTCGTAATTAAAAATTTAAAAATGTGTATTTTTCTGCTGCTGAATAAAAATTTTCTTTCTTAGATATGAAGATCCATGCATGCCCCTATATTACGATAGATAAATGTTGAGTAAAAATAAAAATTCTTGGTTTACAAGTTTGGGATTTAAACAATTTAAGTACAAAATGTGTGTGTTAAAGCGAAAGGTACCATGTTGCCATCTATTTGGTATTTCATCACTGGCTACATATAATTTCAGGTTAGAATCTTACAAAAAATTGTGTGCAGACATGGAGTTCTTGTTGATGCAGACAGGTGAATTCCCGCGCACATGTGCTCTTATGTTGCAAATGGGTGTTAAGTTATTATTATTTTTCTGAAAATAAAGACAAATGCTTTTTAAGGTGTCAAACAAAAAAAGAAATCAGTGTTTGAAAGAAGAAATAGAGCACGAACGCGTTGCATTTACTTTATTTTTCTGTTAATAATTTTCTATGAAAATGAATCTCATAAAAAAGTTTAATTGTAGGCCTAGAAAGTTTGAATACATTTTTTTTCACCATTTTTAATACCTTTAAATAAATTTAATATTCACAAGTAAAATTTTACTGATATTTCTTTTTGTGGTATATACAAACAATTCCAATTGATAATATAATTATATCCGGAATGTGTTTAAATTTTTTCATGAATATTCGAGTTTATCCGATAAAGTTTTAAGTGGCGCTGAAATAGAGCAGGTGCACATTCTATAATTTAAAACTAATAAATCCTCGACACATTTCCGACGGCTTATTTATTTGTTTTTGAAAACATTAAAAAAGAAAAAAAATAGAAAAATTAAAAATAAAAATATATTAACATTCGTACCCAGAATGGGTTGAATTGACCCTTTTCTATAATTTATTTTATTCGATAACGATAATTTTTTTTCAAAAAGGTTCATGTAAATAAATGTCATGGAATAATGGAACAATGTAGTTAGCTGAATGGAATACCTAGTTGCGCACAAAATGAACTCCCAGGATATAGGTAAGCGACTTGGGAGGCAAATAGGGAGCCGTGAGAGTTAAAAGTTATCTTTTTATCACTGCATTTTCATAAAAAGTTAAAATGAAAATAGAATTAAAATATAATAAAGAAATAGGTTTAACAATAAAGAAGTAAAAATTTCCATTATATCCTGATGACAGACGAAGCCTACCGAGGGTCGAACCCATCTAAAAAAAAAGAAACTTTTATAGGGATTACATATTTAGTATTAAAGTTACAAAAATATTAAAATGTATGAAAAATAAAAGCCAATTAGCAGATTTAAGAATGTTTATTTATTTATTTTTATTTGTTTATTTTATAAGTACAAATACAAAAGACAAGTTAAGTTTAATTGAAGAGAGAGGAAAACGCAATATTCACCATCAATTAATAAAGCATATTTTGGGGGCGTTTACGATTATCGGGGTCAGATACCTCATAGTCTGGCAATTCTGTGATAATATCAATAGGGATGTTGAAGACAGTTTTATAAAATATTTTGGAAAGTTGACAAATGCATTTTTTCAAAGAGGTGGTGCAGAGATCTCTAAGGATAGTAGTATTTCTGAGGTAACGGTAGTCATTTCGGATGATCAGAAGATTTTTATTGAAATTGAGATAATTCATATTGCTGTTAATAGCAAAGCCCCAGATTGGACAAGCATAAGTAATAATAAAGATAATCCATGCATTGTAGAGAATAACTTTATTTTTAATAGAGAGAGTATTACTTTTAAGGAGAGGTGAAAGTGATTTAGAGATACCAGCAAGTTTAAAAATTTAATATTTGAAAATTGTTTATCCCAAGTAAGTCTCGTATTAAGGGTAACTCCCAGACATTTAGTATCGTTAGTCCAGGGAATAGTAATATTATTGATGTTAATACGTTTAAGGATTAGTGATTTTTTTTCTTTTTTGAGAAATAAATAGCAACAGTTTTTTCTTCATTAAGTGCGACGCGCCATTGAGCACACCAGCTTGTGAAATCATCAATGTGTTTTTGAAGAATTTTATAAAGAGTGACATACTATTGCATTAATCAAATGAACTAAGTTAAATATGTTAAATATTTTTAAATAAAAATTTTGGTGCGAAATGTTTTTAATGAAGGTGGAATTAAATTTCAACATGATAGGAAGGTTAAGCAGATAAAATAAAAAGATTACGTTTAAAACTCAAAGATGGATCATGGAAATCTCTTGCGTTCTCTGCATTCTCTGCACAAATGTAATTCGATTACTACACTTATTTTTCATTTTATAATTTTGTAAATAAAAGTAATCTCCCCATAAAATTTTAATGATGCACTTGGATAGTTGGAATAGAATTTTATCACCATTTGCTTTTTTAACAATGTTTTTAAATATCCCTCTGAGCGTCTGAGGGCTTCGCTGCATTTTCATAAGAATATTTTCAAAGCTTAAAATAATATAAAATTTTTCCCCGTTTGTTTCTAAAATATACTTCATATCTCTTTATTTTACATATAGCTTAAAACACAATTTTGATAAAACATTTTTGTCTCGAACTGATTTAACCCTTCTTTGCATAAGTTTTTCTTTTACAATTGTGTTTTTTATACATATATTAAATGTTAGACACCAGAAATTTTAAGGTAGATTTTCAACTTTATTCAGCAACATGGTTCACGGGAAATTTACTCGATTAATATTTCTATATAAATATAGTGGTGGCGATTGATTTATTTATTAAAAGTTAAATAAAAAGTGATGGAAATTTACATCACAATGCAATTAAGGGTTAAGTTGTTTTTGAGAAACGTAAAAATACGGGCAAAATGCTTAGAGGGATTAATATAGTATATTTAATTCAGAATTTTTTTACTGAAATTTTATTATACTTATAAATGATGATAAAATTCGCGAGAAAACGAAAACAGAAAACATATGACGATTGTTGTGAAACGACTCGTTTCTGTGTTATTTGTAATAGCATCCAGAAGATGGCAGCACCATAATAACTTTACAACGTATTCTGCCATAATAGATCTTTTGATTAATATTTCTTATTTCTTTATATATTTTGAATAACTTTTTATATTTGTGTAATTTATATTATTAAGGTTCCTTATTTTTTGTTTTCTGTGTAGATTTAATAATAATTCACATTCTGTCAGACCTATTTCATGATATTTTGATATTTCCGTGATTATTTAATATGTGTTACTTTGATTGCTGCTCAGTAGAGGGCGTAACAAGTCCATAAAAATGTATATGGATGTACAGGTATTTTTTGTGTTCTCAGCGGTTTTTTCAGTTAGAATTTTGTTCTGTGAAATTGTAGAAGAAATGTAAAATATGAAAGTAAATAGAAGGGGCGAAGTATGTTGTGTAAGTCCCTTTGGTAATGTAATCCAGCCGTTTTTTCGTGGTTAATAGAAATAGTTTGTGAATGTGACTTCTTGGTGATCATTTATTTTGAGTGTCATTTAATTCTCATTAAAGAACAATGCAGGCTACCTCACGTAAGTACATTTTTCTTGTCTCTGGTTAATTCTTTTATGAGCAGGTGAGAGAAGTGTGTGTTAATGAATTATTTAAAGTGAAATTTTCAGTATTAAAATAGAGAGTTGTCCCGTTTTCCCTTAATATTAAAACTGGTAGTTTTATTTAGTTTAAAGCAAATGTTTTCAGACAGCAGTGGTTTACTTTTGGTTTTGATTTCTAGCTGTTCTTGTAACATTTAGTGGCGCCCGAACAGGGACTGGGTTGTTCTATGGCTCTCTATGTATTTTTAAGGTAGCATATTTATTGAAACTTGTGATTAAAATTATTTTAAGTGTGTGATATCTTTTATACAAGATTTTTTGGATATTATTATTTTTGGTATTATTGTAATGGATGCTCTCAAACTTAAAAGAACCGGCGTGCGTTCTTCTTTCACACGTACTGCAAATGTTCTGAAAACAGAACTTGTGAAGGAAGATAGTGACATGAGTTTAGTTAAGGATAAATATACAAAATTACAAAACATACAAGCAGAATTAAATGACCTAGATACTAGAATTTTAGATTTGATAACCGAAGATGGGTCAGCTACGGAACAAATTGTTTCCACTGAAATTGAAAATAGGGAAGCATATTCAGACGACTTCATTACTCTGACTCGTCAGTTTAATGAAAAATTTAAAATCCCGGATGGAATTCAGATAGACGCGAGGTCAGACGATGGGTTCAGCGTTACGGGTAATAATAAGATGAAGTCTTATAAGCTTCCGAAAATCGAATTAAAGAAATTCGACGGACAATTAATTAATTGGCTACCGTTCTGGTCCCAGTTTCAAAAAATTCACGAGGACCCAGATTTACATGACAGTGATAAATTTTCTTATTTAGTTCAAAGTATGAAACAGGGGTCACGTGCTAAGGAATTTATTGACAGTTACCCGGTTACTTCGGATAATTATAAAAATGCAGTTATAGCGCTGACAGAGCGCTTTGGGAAGCCTGAGTTACTGATTGAGGTTTATGTAAGGGAATTGATTAAATTAATTATTTCTAATGTAAAAGCAGATAATAGAAATAAATTACCCCTTGATAAACTTTATGATAAAATTGAAGCTCAGTTAAGGGCTTTAGAATCATTGGGTCTAAAGTCGAGTGAAAACACATCGTGGTTGTATCCGATGGTGGAGTCGAGTCTTACCGAAGATGTTCTGAAAGCGTGGCAGAGAAGTTCGTTTTTTAATCAACCCGAAGGAACAGATCTTTCTCGCCTTACTAATTTGATGAAATTCTTAAAAGCTGAAGTTGAAGGTGAAGAGAGATTAAAACTGGCGCGCAGCGGTTTTGAAAATAACAATCGTCGAGAAGGATATCAGGATAAAGTAAGAAGTGAGGTAAGGGATAAATTCAAAAAACCTAATATTCCTACTGCATCAAACTTCCTTACAATTAAAGAGCGTTCGTGCATTTTTTGTGATAAAAATCATGATAGTAAAAATTGTTACGAAGCCCGTTTATTAACTTTAGAGGGAAAAATCGCTAAAGTTAAAGAAAAAAGGTGTTGTCTAAAGTGTTTGGAACCTAATCATGTCGCCAAATTCTGTAGACAATTTATACGTTGTTATTCTTGTGGTAAACCTCATTTGATATCACTTTGCCCAGAAATGCATAAAAAAGGGGATCCGACAAAAGATAAGGCGGTAACAGAACATATACAAATGACCACTGCCAGACAAACTTGCACCGCAGAAGTAGCATTAATGACTTTGCAGATAAAAGTCGCGGGTGCGAATAAAGTGAAAAATGTCAGAGTACTTCTAGATTGCGGTTCGCAAAAGTCATATATTTTAGAGTCTTTGGCAGTCGAGTTGGGTTTACCAATTATTTCTAAAGAAAGCATAGCTCATACTTTATTCGGGGGTGCTAGAACTGCTCCGAAATTGCATAACAAATATCGAGTAAAATTATGTTCACTAAATCAACCAAAGTATCCAGATTTAGAGTTTGATTTTTTGGACCAAGACGTAATCTGCGGTGACATCCCGCGTTTACCTAGAGGACCAATATTAGGAGAATTGAAACGTAATAAAATTTGGTTATCTGATATGGGTGTAGATCATCCTAAAATTGAGATGCTTATAGGTAGCGATATATATGGGAAAATTCTCACGGGTCTAGTTAAGCAATTAAAAGGAGGATTGACCGCAGTTTGTACAAAGTTGGGTTGGGCTGTTTGCGGTGCATTGGATGATTTTTCGCCTCCTAAAGAGCAAAGGACTACAAATTTGTGTACGAATTTGGCTATCAGAGATTTCAAAATTTCCGATCTTTGGGAGTTAGAAACAATCGGAATATTAGATACGCAACAAAATTTTACTAAGGCTGCGGAAGAAGAAATGGCCCGGGAACAATTCTTAGATTCTCTTACTCGAAACGAAGAGGGTCGTTACTGTGTAGGTTTACCATGGTTGGGAACCAATGTAGAATTACCATCAAATCGTGATGTGGCCGAGAGGAGGCTTTTCAGTGTTTCCCGAAAACTTAAATCTTTAAATAAATTTGATGAATATAATAGGGTTTTTGACGAGTGGATGGCAGAGGGTATCATTGAAGTAGTACCCGATGCAGAGCTAGAGAGGAAAGGACATTATCTTCCCCATCACCCAGTGTTTAAACCAGATAGTGCCACAACTAAGATAAGACCTGTTTTCGTTGCGTCGTGCAAAGTAGGCAGAGCTCCCTCTCTCAATGACTGTTTATTTAAAGGACCAAATTTAATTGAAGAAATTCCTTCGATTTTGTTAAGATTTAGGGAAAAATGCATCGGGGTAACGTCCGATGTTAGACGTGCATTTTTACAAATAGAATTAAGAAAAGAAGATAGAGATTTTTTGAGATTTTTATGGTGGGAGAGGGATAATGTTATAAAAGTGTTCCGTCATACTAGGGTAGTCTTTGGAGTTACCTCCAGCCCATTTTTATTAGGAGCGGTTATAAGATACCATTTGTCACAGGTGCCACCAGAAAAGATGTTTTTGGCTCAGAAAATAGATAAATCTTTGTACATAGATAATTGCGTAACATCCCTTGATAATCGGCAAGAACTCGAAGAGTTTATAAAATATTCTACTGAGGTTCTTGCCGAAGCGAAGATGGAGTTACGCATGTGGACCTGTAATTCAGTAGGGACAGATATCGGTGCAATGTCACATGTTTTGGATACAGAATCCGTAGAGGATCCGGTATCAGTTTTAGGAATTATGTGGGACAGAAACGAAGATAATCTGCATATTAGTATTAAGAGTTCATCGATTTCAGAAAAATTGTCAAAAAGAGAGGTTTTGTCCCTAACACAGACTATATTTGACCCATTGGGTTTCCTGACGCCTGTTTTGTTGACTGCAAAGTTATTGCTTCAGGAAATTTGGACTATAAAAGTTGATTGGGATACCCCATTACCTGAAGAAATTAAAGCTAAATTTTTAAAGTGGTATAATAATTTGGGAATCCTTACGGATTTAAAATTGCCTCGGCGCATAGGGTTTGGAGATAGAAGCTCCTGGTCACTCCATGTTTTTTGTGACGCAAGTCAACACGCCTATGCAACCGTTATTTTTTTGAGATGTGAACACAACGGGGAAATAGTCGTAAGTTTAGTTATGGCTAAATCGAGAGTCGCACCATTAAAAAAGGTTACAATTCCAAGACTCGAACTTATGGCGTGTGTTTTAGGGGTGCGTCTTTCTAAATATGTTACCGAAGCTCTTTCGCTACAGGACTGCCCAAAATATTTTTGGACCGATTCCACCACCGCGATATCTTGGATTAAAAGAAACGATAGTTGGGGGACTTTCGTGGGCAATCGGGTGAAGGAAATTTGTGCTGTCACAGAAGTAAATCAGTGGTCTTACGTTCCGAGCCAACTAAATCCGGCAGATTTGCCTTCTCGCGGTTGCTCCCCTCTTCGGTTTATGGAAAACAAATGGTGGTATGGGCCTAGTTGGCTAAAAGAGCATAGAGACAACTGGCCAAAGCTAGAAATAGAGCCAGATGAGACTTTAGTTTTTTCTGAACGTAAGAAAGGAGTAAACGTAAACGTAAATTTAAATATTATAAAGGATCCTAAAGAAATTAAATGGTATGAGAGAGTCTCTAAATTTTCAAAGATGATAAGGGTTTTAAGTTGGGTAAAAAGGTTTAGCAGTAATTGTTTAAAACGTAACGTTAATAAAGAACCCTTTCTATCTGCTTATGAAATTCAGGAATCTAAGAACACACTTCTTTCACTTGTTCAGACGGAGAGTTTCTCAGAGACTGGAGACTCAGTTCATGGTCTTCTGACTGAGAGAGATCAGAGGGGCCTACTAAGGGTAAAGACTAAAATTATAGAACGTGATGATCATTATGCTTTTAGATATCCTATTTTGCTACCGTCCAAACATTACATTGTTCACTGTTTAATAAGAGATTATCACTTGAAAAATTCCCATGCTGGTATTCAGACTCTTATGGTCATATTACGTGAAGAGTTTTGGATCATAGCTGCTAGACGCACTATTAGATCAGTAATAAAGAAGTGCGTACCCTGTCAGAGATTTACAGTAAAGCCGCCAACTACTGCACCCATCCAATTGCCATTGGACAGAGTTCGTGATGCCTTTAGTTTTGAAATAACAGGAATCGATTTATGTGGCCCTCTGATTCTCAAAAATAAAGTAAAAGCGTGGGTAGTTCTCTTCACTTGTGCCGTGTACCGATGTGTACACTTAGAACTTGTCACTTCTATAAGCACCGAGTACTTCATTCAAGCTCTTCGACGATTCATTGCACGGAGAGGCCGTCCTTCTATAATATACACGGACAATGGCACTAATTTTGTAGGAACGTCCACAGCACTGAAGAAAATTGATTGGGAAAAGGTAGTTTCTCATGAAACATTGAATCCCATACAGTGGAAATTCATTCCGCCAACAGCTGCATGGTGGGGCGGATGGTGGGAGCGACTAATCCGCACTACCAAAAATCTGCTGGTCAGAGTGCTAGGTCAAGCATCAGTAAATTATGAGGAATTGCTCACGATTATTTGTGACGTCGAAGACGTTATTAATTGTAGACCACTCACCTACGTTTCTAACGATACGGAAGATCTTGTACCATTGACTCCGTCGATGTTTTTACGCGATCTTAGAACATCAGGTGTAGTGGATTTGGACTTCGTCGATAACAACAAACTGCTTGTTAGACAACATCGATGTCAAGAACTTCGCGAACAATTTAGAATGAGGTTTCGCCAAGAATATCTTGGTCAATTGGCACAAAAACATGGTCAAAAGGACTGTGATATCAAGGAAGGTGACATTGTGCTTATAGGTTCAGAGAACACCAAACGTATCAATTGGCCAATCGCTCGGGTACAGGAACTGTGTATGGGTCGAGACGGACGTGTAAGAGTTGTCAAAGTTAAGACAAAAAATGGCACATTAGTTCGACCTGTGCGCAAGCTTTATCCTTTAGAAGTGTGCTCCTGTACCAGAGATACAAAATTTAGTTTATGATTTGACTCTCACCAAATCAAAAAGGTGGGAGTGTTGTGAAACGACTCGTTTCTGTGTTATTTGTAATAGCATCCAGAAGATGGCAGCACCATAATAACTTTACAACGTATTCTGCCATAATAGATCTTTTGATTAATATTTCTTATTTCTTTATATATTTTGAATAACTTTTTATATTTGTGTAATTTATATTATTAAGGTTCCTTATTTTTTGTTTTCTGTGTAGATTTAATAATAATTCACATTCTGTCAGACCTATTTCATGATATTTTGATATTTCCGTGATTATTTAATATGTGTTACTTTGATTGCTGCTCAGTAGAGGGCGTAACAAGTCCATAAAAATGTATATGGATGTACAGGTATTTTTTGTGTTCTCAGCGGTTTTTTCAGTTAGAATTTTGTTCTGTGAAATTGTAGAAGAAATGTAAAATATGAAAGTAAATAGAAGGGGCGAAGTATGTTGTGTAAGTCCCTTTGGTAATGTAATCCAGCCGTTTTTTCGTGGTTAATAGAAATAGTTTGTGAATGTGACTTCTTGGTGATCATTTATTTTGAGTGTCATTTAATTCTCATTAAAGAACAATGCAGGCTACCTCACGTAAGTACATTTTTCTTGTCTCTGGTTAATTCTTTTATGAGCAGGTGAGAGAAGTGTGTGTTAATGAATTATTTAAAGTGAAATTTTCAGTATTAAAATAGAGAGTTGTCCCGTTTTCCCTTAATATTAAAACTGGTAGTTTTATTTAGTTTAAAGCAAATGTTTTCAGACAGCAGTGGTTTACTTTTGGTTTTGATTTCTAGCTGTTCTTGTAACAACGATTTTATCATTTAAAGGTGATACTGAAAGAAATCCCCGACGTACTTAAGCCTATTTAACTCGTTTCCAAAAAATAAAGAAAAACGTTTTTGAGATGGTAAAGATAAAACACAGTTCAGGTTCCGGAAGCAGAGATAGAACACGAACAACTTTTCCGGCATAAATTTAATTATATTACTACACTTAGTTTACATGATATTATTTTTTAATAAAAATAATCTCATCTGAAAGTTTTAACTGTAGACGTCGAAAGTTTAAATACAGGGTCATTCATAATTCCCTCCGGGGTTTCGAAACGTTATAGTAAAAAAACGAAGACGAATATGAAAAAAAGAAACATATGAAATTATTCCGAAACTATTCAAGTTTTACTTACATACATTACAGGTGTTCTATGTGTGAACCCTTGGTCACACGGCATACATCCATGCGATAGTCCAGTTCCTGCCATACTCCGTTTCTTTAAATTTCCGGTACCACACATGAATTGTTTTGTCAGTTGGTCCCTGTTTTCGATATTTATTACGAAAGGCCCGTTGAACTGACACCACTGATTCAGATTTAAAGAAACGGAGTATGGCAAGAACTGGACTATCGCATGGATGTATGCCGTGTGACCAAGGGTTCACACATAGAACACCTGTAATGTATGTAAGTAGAACTTGAATAGTTTCGGAATAATTTCATATGTTTCTTTTTTTATATTCGTCTTCGTTTTTTTACTATAACGTTTCGAAACCCCGGAGGGAATTATGAATGACCCTGTATAATGTTTCTTGCCATTATGACTAAATATTGCAAATTAACAGCTTTAAACAGTGTTGCCAGATTGGGGGCTGTCTTAATTCAGCATATTTGATTGTCACCACTTTTTTTAAACAGTATAATTCGCTTGTTTTTCAGAAATTTTAATCAATTTTTAAATAGACCGAATATTTCTATTTCAAAAAAGCAGTGATGATCAAACAATCTGAATTAAAAAAGTCCCCAATCTGGCAACACTGGCTTTAAATGCCATTTATGTTAGAAAATTTTCTTCATATGATAATTTTTTCGTGCTACTTTCTGTAGAATTTATCTCTGTTATAATCACTAATTATTTTGTGTTATCACAACAGACAACCCGACATAAATATATGAAATTTGAGTTAGACAGCTAAAATATTTAACCTCTGAATTGGTGTCGAATATAGCTAGAACTTATGTTTCTGGATATCTAAACAAATAATTAAGCGAGAAATTTAATTGCATTCATTTATTTTGTTTTTTATATATAGAACTAATATCTTATGCTTTAACCACTTGCATGCAAAGTTTGAATTAACATATTTTTTCGCCGCCTATATTTAGTTTTTTAAGTAATAGCTTTTTTACAGATACAGCTTTTGTGATTATACATTATGTACAATTATAATAGATAATTAATGTGTCTTTAATGACAGTTCATGTGGACCTAATTGCTATTTTTTCATGTTTATGATTAATTCGAGTTTTTATTATCTGTTTTTATTCAATAATGTTTCATTTTAGTATGAAAACACATGAGTATGCAGATTTATCATTTAATACTAGTACGGTAACATACAATTTAGTGCATATTAATAAAGTACAGTTTAATGTATTATAACGAACAATTCAATGCATACGTCCAATTTAGTACATAAAACATTAGCTGAAAGATTGCCGGTACTGTTTTGCTATTTCTGCGGACTAACAGTCCTCTTTAAACTTTTTGCGAGAGAGGTTTTGTACAGTACGCACACAATTAAAAAGAAAATATGGATCATTATGTAACATAACGGTACGTGAACTAAATAGGTTATCACTATAACTATTAAATATAACTTTTGAGCTTTATACGTAACTTAAGTAGAAGCAATATTCGTGTAGCATGTGCCTTTACTTGCTACTCGAGCCATTCAATCCAATTTAAAAGCTTATATTACCCCAATATGTTTACATAGCCATTTTCCAGTTTACAAACACCAGTTGAAAATCGACATACAAAGATGAAAGTATTTATAATCGTTTTTGTACATGTAACTCTTATTAGTGACTAACGTATGATGTAAGTTAAGTTTTATATACTGTATCATATTAAACTATAAACTAACTATAAATCATAACTAAGTAATGAAGATGAACTACACTCATTTTGAGTAATTGTGTCAAAATTAATCTAGATTAAACTAACTATTAGTTTTAATTAGTGGCTTGCAATTAACGTCTACTTTTAGCAGTATAAAATATATATTATACAGTTGCGGCCAGTGACTGACACTTTTTGGGGCACTAAATACATACCTGAAAGATTTATTCTTTCAGTACCACTATTTTTTAAAATAAATTCATTATTTATTCAATGGTAGAACTTTTTGTCCAATAAATAAGCCAGAAATGTCTTCTAAAAAATAGTGGAAAAAAGAATAAATTTGGCATATATGCAATTAGTGCCCCAAATAAAGCCAGTCACGACCCGCCACTAATATTATATATTCTAATTTAATATATTGTTAATTTATATTTCAGAATTTGATGATGACGATAATTCTTCATGTAGCCCAAGCTGTGGATGGCTATCCTTGCCCAGTTTTCTAATAGCCATGTATCTCTTATGACACTCCACTGAAAAATTTAGCACCGAATCTATGTGATACGACTATCCGTTCCTGTCTTGCTGGAAGGATCCGCAAATACTGTCAGCAACATACTGACACATCTTCAACGACTCACTTTCATCAAGTACCCTTCTGTATCCTAATGTCATGGATGGATAATGAAAGTATAAAGAAAAGATGAATGCTTTTTTTCCCTCAATGTTTTATGATCTGAACCTGTAAAATAAGAAAGAAAATGCAACTGGGATGTACTTCACTCATTATAATTCCACCCTTAACCCATTTATGCTGGTGGTTTAAATTTTGCAGTTTGTGTAATAAACTTGTGTATATGATATACAGTGCTCGATTAACGCAGAGGCAACATCCCACCATTATTTTATAAGAGTATTTTTCGTCTTATTAAAACTTACACTACGTGGATTTTTCTTTTGGAAATATTTTTTTTTCATTCGTATTTAGGGTTTGTCACCAGATATTTTATAGAGAATTTCTTTACTTGATTTAGTAGCAAATTTTGTGATTGCCAAAATATATAAGCTAAATATTTTTTGTGTAAATGTAGTAGTTGAATGGAACTGAATCTGTTTATTAAAAAGGTTATTAAACTTAAATTGATTCGTATATCCTCAATGTGCAGTTCACAGGTTGCGACAAAAATTCTTCATTTAATAAAGACGAAATTTTCTATACTAAAATAAGGTAGATGTTTGGACTGGCAATATCTGGGCCCTGATGATACATACGAAAATATGTGGATTCTTTTTGTAATTCCGTTTGCTGACATTGTACAATATGTATACTAAAGACATTTTCAAGCTTATAACTAAAACTATATTTTGTCATCTTAGTCTAGCACAAAACAAAAGTATAATATGATACGTAATGCACTGAATTGTATTTAATTGAGTTTCAGTTGTACTTTAATATCGTATTCAAAAATCAGATTATTTTTTCACCTTGCCCTTGAATCTTAGTAAAAAACAGTGACACTTGTGCACTATGTCCTTCCTACCCTTAGAAACTAAAAACATAAATACATAAAAAAATATTGTGACAAATCACATTGACGACTTTTATTAACAGGACATCATTATAACGTCCACTTGTTTTGAATTCTGATAATAGTACATTAAGCATAAATGGGTTAAAAGAAAACTAAAAAGATTTGTTGTAAATGGCTTCAAATTAGTTTTCATGTTAAACTGCAATACTGTTACAATTGTAATGAATATTTTGATATTGCGTAAATAATGAACATCATGTAGGTAGTTATTTTCCTATCCTAAGATCATGAAAATCACATAAAACTTGACGTATTATAATGCTTGCCCTAAAATTATCTTTTTACTTATGAAATCCTATGCAATTTCCTGACAGACAACATCAACACTCTCCTTGTCTGAAGATGTTATAATTTTTTTAGACGTCTTATCTAAACGTTATTATTATAATTAAATATGTTGCACAAACATAACAAAAAGCTTCCTTGAATTAAACATATTAAAACTAAAATGTTAGATATTAAACAATTCTATTTCATTTACTTATATTATTTGTTTGCTGAAATAGAATGACTGAAATTAGAATTTTATAAAAAGCATCTTTTGAATTGTTGAACAGTTTTATTTCATGTTTACAAACTCATAATTAATATGCATTTCATAATGTAATATTCGAGATTTTTATAAAAATATTAAAACAATTTTCAGTTTGCAGCATTTTCAAATGCAATTGAACCACGCATCAAAGTTTTCATTTTTATTTCTATTACTCTAACTAATATTTACAAAAAATAATATGTTTTATGTAATATATAAAAAATCTCATCCATTATTTGAAACTGCTAAACAAATAGGAAGTTACATTTCTTTTATGTGCTGAATAATTTTTGTACGTTATAAATAAAATTAGTTTAATTTCAGATTTGTGTGTTTACTTCTTTCCGTCTTATACCGTTTTACATAAACATACTAATCTAAGCTGTTATAGATAATCAATTAATGCATGAGTGAAAATAGTAAACTCTTTACGTAAATTTCAAACAGATGCTCAGATTTTTATAAAAAAATTATGAGAAGTATAGTGGTAGTGAATAACATGTTAATCAACAGTTCAGACAAAAAAATCGGACTTTTTCGAAACACTTTTGAACAACATGTTCAAAATATTTTTATGATCGGACCAGGGTTGCCAGTTTGACCGACTTTTTTATATATGATTTCTGAATTTTTACTAGAATTTCCGAACAGTTATTGTTGATTTATTTCACAGGTTTGAGTTGATTCACAGTTGATTTATTTCACATTTTCTCACACGGTTATGACAGGCATTTCGTGATTACATAAAGTATAAATTCGTCTTTCGGATTTTAAAAAAGGAGGCAAAACTGGCAACCGTGGTTCGAACTAGGGTTGCTAGCTTGGCCTTCATTTTTATTCAGAAACTACACATTCCTACCGGAAATTCTGAAAAAAAATATTTTTTTAAAAAACAAAAACGAAATGTCTGTCATTAAATAATTCAAACTATTCAGAATTTCTGGTGTGAATTCGTAATTCTTAAATAAAAAAGGAGGTCAAACTGGCAACCCTTGTTCTGATAGCGAATATGTGTTGGTCTAGCACTTTCACAAAATTAGTGATCATACAGAAACAAAAATATGACATGAGCTGGATGTCGGATGAACAGGAAGGAGAATATCTCATGAGAGGTTCAGTTGAAGAAAAAAGATGTAAGTGATGTTTATTATGAATAGACGAAATTACAAGTGAAATTTGGGAAATTCCTATATATGAGGTATTGTAGGCTTATGAAGATAACTTTAAAGACTTCCTTATGCACCGTGAAAGCACAAAAAATATGACATGAGCTGTATGTCGGATGAGCAGGAAGGAGAATATCTCATGTGAGGTTAAGTTGAAGAAAGAAAATGTAAATGATGTTTATTATGAATACACGAAATTACAAGTAAAATTTGGGAAATTCCTATATATGAGGTATTGTAGGCTTATGAAGATAACTTTAAAGACTTCGTTATGCACCGTGAAAGCACAAAAAATATGACATGAGCTGTATGTCGGATGAACAGGAAGGAGAATATCTCATGTGAGGTTCAGCTGAAGAAAGAAGATGTAAGTGATGTTTATTATGAATAGACGAAATTACAAGTGAAATTTGGGAAATTCCTATATATGAGGTATTGTAGGCTTAGGGAAGATAACTTTAAAGACTTCGTTATGCACGTGAAAGCACAAAAAATATAACATGAGCTGTATGTCGGATGAGCAGGAAGGAGAATATCTCATGTGAGGTTAAGTTGAAGAAAGAAAATATAAATGATGTTCATTATGAATAGACGAAATTACAAGTGAAATTTGGGAAATTCCTATATATCAGGTATTGTAGGCTTAGGGAAGATAACTTTAAAGACTTCGTTATGCACGTGAAAGCACAAAAAATATGACATGAGCTGTATGTCGGATGAGCAGGAAGGAGAATATCTCATGTGATGTTCAGCTGAAGAAAGAAGATGTAAGTGATGTTTATTATGAATAGACGAAATTACAAGTGAAATTTGGGAAATTCCTATATATCAGGTATTGTGGGCTTATGAAGATAACTTTAAAGACTTCGTAATGCACCGTGAAAGCACAGCCCTCCCAATTCTAGGACTACGCGCTGACACAGACAAGACAGCTGTCGTAGGTGGATATTTGTCAGCGTTTGTATGGTCCCTTGAATTTTAATAACTGTAATTTCTAAATCGCCTTATTATTATTGGTATGTTTTTTTGGCAACTAAATGAAAGCAGTGAATACTTTAAGAAAATACAGTATTTCACTTTGAAGGGATCATACAAATGCTGAAAAATATCCACTTACGACAGCTGTTATTTTAGTAAGCCGGTAGGCCTTAGTATTCAGAGAACTGTGATAAAAAGAGCCAAAAATAAAAATAATAAAGCAGTTTGAAATAGGAACATGAAATTCAGTATAACAAATATATAAAAAAATAATTAAACAAGTATTCTAGAGATTTTAGAAATTAAACCAATAACAGTGTTAAATGGGGTTGGCAGAGTTTTAGGTAATTTTACCAAATCTCAGCAGCAGTTTTAGGTACAGGCGTGAAATTCAGTATAACAAATCTACTAAAAAAGAGTTAAACACGTATTTCAATACTTTAGAGTATTTTAGATTATTAAGTATTTTAGAGTTAGAAATTAGGTTGCCGACATCATCTATGAACCTGATTATAAAAGATTAGACGAATAAGCCAACCGTCGCTGATTTTTGTATTAGATATTCTGAGTGATATTTCCAAGGAATTTTTCTTTTAAATTTCACATTTTATATATTGTTTTTATGATTTTCGTCTTTTACCGTAATTTCGCGCGTATCTTAGTTAAGTTTTTTTTAAACCGGAAATTTTATTGAAAATAAGAAGTCAAATAAGTGCTAAGCAGAAGTAAGTCACATTTTATTTAAAATAAATTCTGGTAGGAAATCGAATTGTCTGAGGTGCGGCGCATACGCGCGAAATTACGGTAGTGGTCGGATTTAAATTTTTATATAAAATATACTACATTTCCGCCTGTTATGAAAATAGAATTTTTGGAAATAAAGATTTGCGATTTAAACATTGATCGCGATACTTATATGCTCGAGTATGCTCAAGGTTTCATAATAATGACTGCCGTACGATCAGTTTACAGGAGTAAAAAACCACAGGGCTCTGCTAACCCATTCAGGACCATGGGTGCATATATGCACCCTCTAAAAGAGCATACAGAAGTTGTTTTTGGCACTTGTAAAAAATAAAAGTAATATTTGCTTTCTCTAATTAGAGCATTTTTGTGATAGTTTAAGTAAAGGTAGCTTTTTTTAAATAAAAAGTGGGGCCAACCGAATAAAATTTGTGTAAAAGCCGCCGGTCCCGAAGGGGTTAAAATGATTGTGGTTTTAACCCCTTGAGGAGCACCGGTATATAATATATACCACTTTTTAATATATAACTTTGACACCAGTATTATTAAATAAAAATAATTATTATTTTTTTTTTGCAGATTGAAAAGGTAAAAATTTATTATTTAAATTTACTGGTGTCAAAACATCGCTAAATGTAGCATTTTTAGACCACGTGCTTGCCCTCCAAGGGGTTAACGATTTTTGCACGCAAAATTCACAGAGCCCAGTTACAGCGGTCGTTGTATTAACGATATATGGATGAGAAGAATACAGGGCCGCATTATTTTTATCACCGCATTAGCAATTTATGGGCGTGATACCACACTGCCCATTTACTATGATCGACATGTATTTTAGTCTATTCCATTTTTGTTTATTTTAAATGATATCACTCCCTTTCCCCTAGATAATCACGTTCAGAGCCGATCGGATCTTTGTCAGGGGGTACGTGGAAGAAAATATTCTTTATCCCGCGAAATCATTATTTACACGTTTTTTTTTAAATTTTTATTACATATTTTGGTACAGTTTAAAGTATTTGATTTATATTTTTCTGTTTGCATGTAAAATGCACTTTCTGCGCCCCAAGCGATGTCAGGGATATACGGTGCAGGGGGCATCTGGGCCCCACATGAAAGTGACCGGATAAACGAGCAAAGACCGGCTAGTAACGTATAAATGTCTAGTAATTTTGATCATGGGCGTTGATTTTGTTCATGGACCCCCCCCCCCTCTAAATTTGACAAAAGGAACTGTTTGAAGGAATTTGGGGGATTTTCCGGGAAATTTTAGTGATTTTTTGTAGGGGGCCCATACATAAAATACCGATACTTTTCCTCTTTTTGCCCCCCTACAAAAAAATCGCTAAATTCCCTAGGAAAATCCCCCAAAATCCCTTCAAAAGCCCCTTTCTCTCAAATTTAGGGGAGAGTCCTTGGTTGGAAACGCCTATGATCAAAATTACTAGACATTTATAAGTTATTGCTAGGAATAATGTAAATTTATATAATTGTAGACATATAATAAAAATTGTAAAAAAAAAAAAAAACGGTAAATTGAAATTTTTTGCCGTTTTTACCAAATTCAGGCCGCCTCTGCGGCGCTAAAAGAAATGATTTCACCATAATGAAATTTTACTAGGACATTAAGCATATAAAAATCTTGATGTAGCTGTTGCATTCTATTAGAAATCGTATTGCTTTGGTTGGATATATATATTTTTTTCGTAAAAACCATTTTTTGCGATTTTTTGGAACTTTGCCCCCCCCCCCCAATGTGACAATAAAAGATATTAACCAATTTGTGTAATATTTTGCGAATTTGTTCCTTATTACCAATGGCAACTTTCCCGCGCTACTGTGTTTTGATTATATAAATTTCCGTTTTTTCGACCCAGCCTAATATATAATGCGCAGGAATACATTATACGTACTCTTTAATATATCACAGTTTCACGAAAATTGCGCTGTTTTTTAACTAACGTATGTTCAAAAACGTGTGTAAAAACATGTGTCGCGACGTTTAGTGTCTTTTTATTTGACAGTACACAACAGAGAACTTAATTTTTTTATAAATTCTATTTTCTAATAAAATAACTAGGCCATCTATAAATCTGTGATACAATTCAAATAAAAAAAAATATAAAATTAGCGATATAAAATCCAAGCAATCTACGAACTAAATTTGAACTTAATTTTAAAATAATTTATTTTTTATTTAGATCACTTTAAATTCATTTTGTGTTTTGTTACCAGACGGCGAATGCCTCATCATGGATACACGAGTACAAGACAGATCATTTATCAGTGTCAGAGTGGTACTTTTTTCAGTCTTTAAAAGACGTATGTGTCACTAAAATCAGACTCTTGTGTTCAGTCATATGTATACTGCTAAGTACGTGTACTTAATTGCTAATTACTCTGAAAATCGTGATGATTAAGTCATTTACTGCAAAGCAATTAGAGGACTTTTTACTACGACGAAACTCTAAAGAAAAATAGAGTAAGGAATATAAAGTAAATGCGCGGCGAATATCTAAATAAGCATTATTTAAACTGTTATTTAAACTTATTTGAAAAGGTAGGGGTTATGGATTGTATTCTTTATCGATTGTGGCACGTTAGCTTTGCTTCACTTGATTGTCATTAGATATAGGGTAGATTGGGCGAAGATGCCGTAATTTTTTATTTAATTTTTTATAAAATCGTCTGTTGTTTTTATTTGTTATTCATTAATTTCTTGTTAAAGTTACTACACTCATGTATGATTTAAAAATGTATTTCGTTTTACAAATGTCATAGAAAGCATCAAACTTTTTACTTTTGTAAATGCTTGCATTTCGGCATCTTATCCCAATCTTGGCGATAAGATATTAATCTAATTATAATCTTATTATAATCTAATTATAATCTTATTATATAAGAGCGTAAAATATTTTGGACACTTACCAAAGGTCTTAAGACAAAATAGAAGCAGAAAAGTACTATTTAAAACCTAAGTAATTGGAATTAAAGTATTAATAGGGAAGCCTCTTCCACACGACTGGGTGGCATTTCCTTACAGCGCCTGCGCATAGGAAAATCACGTGACACGGCATCTTGTCCAATACGGCATCTCACACCAAGTTACCCTATCTAACAAAATAATAAAAGTAACTAGCACAATTTAATCGAGCGTAAAATATTTTGGACACTTACCAAAGGTCAAAATAGCAGTAGAAAACTACTATTTAAAACCTAAATAATTGGAATTAAAGTATTAATAGGGAAGCCTCTTCCACACGACTGGGTCGCATTTCCTTACAGCGCCTGCGCATAGGAAAACCACGTGACACGGCATCTTGTCCAATACGGCATCTCACACCAAGTTACCCTATCTAACAAAATAATAAAAGTAACTAGCACTATCTAATCGAGCGTAAAATATTTTGGACACTTACCAAAGGTCAAAATAGCAGTAGAAAAGTACTATTTAATACCTAAATAATTGGAATTAAAGTATTAATAGAGAAGTCTCTTACACACGACTGGGTGGCATTTCCCTACAGCGCCTGCGCATAGGAAAACCACGTGACACGGCATCTTGTCCAACACGGCATCTCACACCAAGTTACCCTATCTAACAAAATAATAAAAGTAACTAGCAAAAATCTTAATAACACTTTATGTAAAACGACGTGAAATGCACAGAAATTTATTTTTTTATTCTTTTATTTTAAAGGTACATTTTCCAACATTTATTTTAAGACGCATTAGTACCAGATATTAAAATACTTAGTTTATCAATCATTTATGAGTTAATAGTGTGTTTTCTTCCTTTTGTCAACAACCCTTTGTGTCAGAAAAAAAGAGACATTTACGTCATTTGTGATCATGAACTTAAGTACGTTACTAATTATTTTCATAGTCTTTTCGCTTTCAGAAAAGTGTAATGAGAAAATGCAACGTGAAAGAAAAATCATCTCATATAAAATAGTTAAAGCATATTATTATATTTTCAAAAATCTGGATAATTATTTCATAACGGAATATAAAAAAAATGGGTGCGAATATAGTAAATTTTACTTAAAACGTTAAAATAATAATAATACCGTAATTTCCGGCGTATAATCCGCAGCTCAAAGAGTCGTTTTTCCACCCAGAAATATTATTTTATAAAATGTTACTTAAAAGATCGCTGTAAATATTTAACTACAATTATTGAATAAAATTTCTGGGTCGAAAAACGACTCTTTGAGCTGCGGATTATACGCCGGAAATTACGGTAATAAAAAAAATAAAGAGAGAAAGTTCTGGTACATTTTCTTGTTCTAGAATTAGTGACATTTTCATAGTATTTTCGCTTTCAGAAAAGTGTAATGAGAAAATACAACGTGAAGGAAAAATCTTTGTATATAAATTAATTAAGACACATTATTATTTTTACAAAATATTATTTCATATTGGAACATAAAAAAAACGTGTTTTGAATATGGTACATTTTACTTAAAAAGTAAAAAATAAAATAAAGATAGAATGTCGTGGTACATTTTCTTACTAATTATTTCGCTTTCAAAAAAGTGTAATTAAAAAATACAACGTGAAGGAAAAATCATCCTATATAAAATAATTAAGGCACATTATTATTTTTGCAAAACTTTAAACAGTTATTTCATAATGGAGCAAGGTGGTGTGAATATGGTAAATTTTACTTAAAAATTAAAAGGGAAATTAAGAGCGGAAGTTCTGGTACATTTTCTTGTTCTAGAATTAGAGACATTTTCATAGTCTTTTCGCTTTCAGAAAAGTGTAATGAGAAAATACAACGTAACGAAAACAAACCATCGTATATAAAATAATTAAGGCCCATTATTATTTTTATAAAATTCTAAACAGTTATTTCATATTGGAACATAAAAAAAACGTGGAGTGAATATAGAAAAATTTACTTAAAAAGTAAAAAAAATAAAATAAACAGAGAAAGTACTGGAACATTTTCTTACTAATTATTTTCATAGTCATTTCGTATTCAAAAAAGTGTAATGAAAAAACGCAAAGTGAAGGAAAAATCATCGCATATAAAATAATTAAGACACATTATTATTTTTACAAAAATATAAACAATTTTTTCGTAATGAAACAAGCAAATAAATAAATAAATAGATAAATAATAATAAACGTGGTGACTTAATCATCAAGATGCGTACAGTCATTGGGATATCCAAGGAGTATTTCGGATATAAAAATTTGTATTAAATATTTCATTTGTTTAACCTTTTTATTACGGGTTTGAGACCCATATATCACAGCGACTAGATATTTTTTTTTATTTGTGTCACTTGTTAAAAAATAATTTCTGCCATACACTTATAACAGGATATTTGCAAGGGATATCTACCCCAAAGAAATTTTTTGTAAATTGTGGTAGGATTGAACATACAATTAGTTGCTGTCCTGACCCGTAATCAAAAGATTAATCTGCAATCCCCTCTTTTTATCGTAGATTTTGCAACATCTTTCTGCGATTATGTAAGGCAAAAAATTCAGAGAAAAAAATATAATAAAACTGTACGCACACTGCATCACGTAATTGTCTTTTTGTAGGTCATAAATAAGTGTTAATTCTCAAGTTTCATATCGAAATTAATTGAAATTCTCTTAAAATTCTCGAATAAAATGGGCTGTTCTACATAAAGAAAGTCTGTCACTTTGGAAAAAGCTGCAAAACTCAATGATTATTACTGATCTAATTTTATACAATAGTATTTATTCTATGTTTTTGTATCATGATATATCTAAATTTGTTACATTTTTTTAGATTAAAAAAACCAACAAGTCTGTAAAAAATTATTTGTACCGCGTAAGTCTTTTTCAAGGTCACAATTAAGTGTTAATTCTGATGTTTCAAATAATGAAATTAATTGAAATTCTCTTTAAACTTGTGAATAAAATGGGCTGTTCAAAATTACATAAAAAGTCGATAATAAGTCATAAAAAGTCATAAATTTCGAAAAAAGCAGCGAAACTGCATGAAGGTTTCTGATCCATTTTCATACACGTATTCTATGTTTTTGTATCAATATATACGTAACGGTAAGAGATGGAAGTTATTATTTTTGTAATCACATTACTGGAATCTGTGCGTTTTTAGAGATACCTTCTACTTCTGTACATTTTCCATACTTCTGATCAATTAAATATACAAAGGGCATTCCTTAAAAAAATTGAGAGTTATTTTTTTTATGTAGTGTCAACACCAGCGAAACTAAAATATAAAACTGCAGGCGATTTTTTCAAACTGTTAACTGTACATTTATAAATATTCTAACCGAAGCAGACGATTTCATTTCCATAGTTTCGAGCTTGTTTAAAGAACTTTTTTTTATTTGCCCTACAGAAATGGAGGTGAGTGATTCAGAGTTAAAAAACCGAAATGCGCTGTGCCATGAAATTGTGCTATCTTTTCAGAAAAACAGCTCCAGAAACAGTTAAGTTAGTGAAAGTTACAAAGACAAATGTTTTGGTGAGTCTACGATTTTTAGAAGGCAAAATTATGATTTCAAAAAAAGACGTTTATCTGCAGAACTGGCTCCTAAGCCTGGCCGACCAGAAAGTGTTGTGAATGATCGAAATGTTAACACAGTGTGGGCAATCTTGCTAGAAAATCGGCGAATGACATGTGAGGAGATAGTGGCATCAACTAACATTTCGAAAACGTCGGTATTTCTCATCGCGTCGATAATGCTCGCCCGCATGTCGCTACTTCTGTTCAGCAATATCTTAGTAAATGCAAAATTAAAATCCTGAAACATTCCCCTTACAGTCCAGATCTCGCACTATGCGATTTCTGGCTGTATCCGACATTGAAGGAGACCTCCGTGACAGAAAATTTAATACAGATTCTGAAGTTATTTCTTTAGTGCAGGGTTCTTTGAAGCAGCTTCCATAAAAAGGATTATTTTACTTCTTTTGAAAATTGGATTGAACGATAGGACCGTTGAATATCATCTGAGGAAAGGTATTTTGAAAAGGAATGATTATTTTTTGCTGTAAATATATTTCTTGATTCTTCGCATGATTTTATTCTTCAAATAGCATTTGAAAAAGCATTTTTGTTCCAATTCGAGAGTGTAAAAATTTAAATTGTGTGATGTTTAGAAGTTAAAAACTTGTAGTAAAACTGATATTTGTGGCTAGGTGTTGGTACCGTCATTATGTCGCCAGCGTTACTTACGTATATGTTTTCGCTTTATCATATACATTGATATAAAAAATTATAGAAAAATCATTTTTTTTTATGAATTTGTTTAAGAAATAAAGTTTTCTTCAATTAAATAGTTTCAACCGGTTTTAAATCAGAAGTTTTTTTATGGTTACTAAGACAGTTTGTATTGCTGTTACAAATAAAGTTACTACTGCTTTGGATTTCATGTAGCATGTTTTATGTAAATGACAATTTATATAATTATATATTTATTATTTTTTGCAAGAACCAAATATTATTATTTTGTACAACCTTATACAAATTTAGCATTTAATATTTGCCTACATTATCTGGTTTTAGTAAACTATAAAAACTCAATTTCTGAGATTAGATTAGATGTTATCCAAAGTTGATGTCAGAATTGCTGATTAAAATAATAATTTACGAAAATATTGCAATTAAAGAATTTAACCTGTATTTTAATATATATTCAAAATTAAGTTTCAATTAAAACGTACATACATTTCCTTTCGCTACAAATGAATCAAAATGTAATACAAAGACGAAAAAAAAAACTTAATTTGGTAAATCGCAGTAAGACATCTTTTTTTTGCTCACAAATAAAATATTTGAACGAGAAAAATAATTCCTTTTCAGTTGTTACCTCTTTTATGTAAAAAAAAAATATTTTATGTATACACTTATAATAAAATATCTTTTAACGATGGACTTAAAGAACGGATTTATTGAATGAAATGAATTCATGAAATCTTGTACCATGTAATTAATTTAAAGTCTTTTTATGCAAGAATAAGTTATTTATTTTGTGGAAACTTGAAATTCTGTGCGTAACCGATTCGAAATATTCTTGAAAAGATAGTTTATATCAAATGGAAAAGAAAATTGTTTTACATTAAATCGCATCATTTGATGTAATTATGCCTAATAATATTGTCTTTTGTTTTTGTTTTTGTTTTTGTACATAACAGTAATATTTATCAACAGAGATTTGATAAAATCAGTGAAAATAGTTTTTTTTTAATGCGTAATCACTCAAAATGAGGGATACAGTTTATTGTGGTAATATCTCTTGAACTATAGACCGCATGTGAATGACGCAGGTGTCAAGGGTCAGCTGGATGGGGAAGCCTACCAAATGGCTCAAGTACTCACAAGCTTCGTTCAGAAGAGCTGGTTTCTCAATTTTAAACCAATTCCAGATGAGAGACCTGCACCTGGATTGGCACCCTCAGAAGTAACGCTTATTCTAAACTTGGATGACATTGGAGTCACGAACTGATTTTACTTGCACCAACTCTCATTAACGTACACGGTCCCACAGCAGCCGCAGCCGATAGAGGTTGTCACCCTCCCAAGCATTGACCACGGTAGATGCTGTTTCACGTTTGGTGATCTTACGGGAACCGAGCTTATTCTTCCATGCCACTGCGGGACATGAGAATGAAGCATGTATTTTATCATAGTCACACTGATAATTATAGATGTTTAATGTGCTCACATCTAGATGTTCGATAAACATCTAAAGTAGGAGCAGCCAACCTTTTAATTCGGTGAGCCGGAACACAAAAGCAGAGATGCTTTCAGGACAGCTGATATTTTTCGTTTTACTAATTTTAGCACATCCCCGAAATTTTTGGCAGCCATGCAGTAACAATAAATCTTGTGCAGATAAGCATGTAAGTATGACTTTAAATACAGATACATTGTAAAGTGCAAGCCGGTTCATTTGATATTTTCAGGTACCCACTTCAGAGTTATGGCTCTGGGAAAAACACTGTACAGTACAATGCGGAGAAAACTTAAAAATCGCAAATATTCTCGATAATATTGATGTCTTCTAAATGCCATATTTAATTTCCAGTGCCGCAACAAAAGTGGTGTATGTAGCTAATGCTCTGGAACAAGGCACCGAGCGCCATCCGGATTTCATTGATAAATTATCACTATCAAAATATCGGTTGAACGTTAAGAAAAAACCCCAAAATGTTTTGCACCATGAGTCAAACAGTGTTGTTGCGGCGTTGCAATTAACACTAAAACTACCGGAAATTTTACTCAAGTTTTTTTAAACTATTTCACATCAGAAATTTTATTTAAAACTACTTAATTTATTCATTTAACGTATTTCTGTGAGTTTTACATTTAACTTATTTTAAAAGAGAAATTTCTGGCTCGAATCGGAATATATTCATTTGGTAACCGTCACAATTACGGCTCATGATAGTTCTAGTGTTAACAAGAGTATAAAATTACATAAAATATTTTACTTTAATAATTTAACTTACCTCATATCTTGCGACAAAGTAAAAAGGAAGAAGAAAATAATTTATTACTGAGACACTTTTGATTGTTTGTCAGAACTAAGTATTTATCTGTTCTGACTGATATCGTTACGAAGTTCAAGGAGTTCTGTAGATTGTCCATCTGTAACTGTAGATCGCTGTAATTTTGTTTATTGTAACAATTTATTGTGCAGATTTTATGTAATTCATTCTGCTAAAAAGTTTTCCCACACGTATGCGTTTCCAAGAAATGAACACATAAATGGCGACTGCTTATACAGCTCCTAGTACTTATTTTTCTACAAGCAAGTTTAATAAAATTCTACAAATCAAACCTGTCGAAATTTCTCTTTGAATTCTAAATCAGATTGTTTTTGTGAATTTTCCATCTGAAAAGATATTGCAAGAAATTGATTTTAGTTGTGAAAATTGCATTGAAAATAAGGAAAAATGAATGAAAAGGACTTCAAATTTATTTTCAAATTCGAGTTTCGTATCCAAAATCAGAATAGAGTACTTACTCACATCTTTGACGTCCGATTGAGCAGACAAGGTAGGGAAATGTATGAGTCTATTTGCAAGCAGTTGCTGTTCCCTAAGTCCAAGTTTCATTTGGAATGTAGATATATTCTCCTAAATATTATTTATCAATATATTCTCTTCTTACAGACTTTTATCAATGTGTAGACTCTAATCAATTGACCCTTCACATATTTACTTTATTTAGATAGCCAGTGATGTCGACAACAAATGCAAAATCACAAATCCACTCTCGATCTTCAAACTCTAGTTTAATGTTTCTATTTCTTTCAAAGAATGGTTTAATTTCCTGTGTTAAATAATACGACATTTAAGCACGGCTTACCCACCTTGCTTCTGAATAATATGTTATGTCACTGTACTGAGAATTTTAAGAATTTCTGAAACTTAGAAAGATACAAACCCTTCGGTTTAAAAAAAAATTGCTACGATGACTACCGTGATAACACGGCATATCCATAGCTGCGAACTTTTACGCTTTTTTGTTACCACTAAAATTTAATAGAATTTTTTTCCTTATGTAATCACACGATTTTGTCGATTTAGTACGATAAAATTTACTATCAAATTTTAGTGGTAGAAAAAAAGCGTAAAAGTTGGCAGCTATGCATATCTTTAGATATTCTGATCACAAATTCTGTTGAAGAATAATACAATGAAAAATAAAGCCTCCATGTATTGCCCACTTTACAAACTTTATCTTTGAAGCATTTCAGTAAACTTTCGAAATTTCTAACCATTTATATTGCTACATCTCATTGATTGTAATAACCCACATGATATAGAACTTCTGAAAGCGGTTTAGTGTTGGCGGAACTGTAACTAACAAATCTTGTAACTTAGTATTTTCCTTTAATTGATATAGTGCTACAAATTCTTCTGTAACATTAAAAGTTTCATCAACATCAAGTATAAAAATTGCTATTTGGGTTGTGTGTGTCGTATCTGTTCTTTTAGTCTGTGCAAGAGATTGAAAGCTGAATTTTGACGATCAAGTGTTTTCAATGAAACATTCAATTTAATCTACACGCCTACATATTGTTTGCCGAGACAAACTTATTTTTTCAAAACATTTTTATTTATTTATATGCATATTGCTTCCATCACGCTTTTCAAACACTCCTTAACAATTGTAATCCATTATAAACAGGTCACTAGGGGGTCCAACCGCTAGTGACCTGTTTATAATGGTTTGACCTTTTCTTCAGCGGACAATGATGTTTTTACAGTGTTTCAGACTATTTGTGTTTTTTATGTGTATCTGCATGTTAATGTTTTTAACCCTGATGATGAGCCAGGACCGCCCGAAAGCGCTAGGTTTTATAATGTGAAATACAGTTTTGTATGTTTTAACCCATCCGGCACAGTGATCCCACTCCGGGCACACCTAATTTTAATTCCAAACTTGCATTCGGCACCAAGAATATTTTAATAAAATTTTGTTTCTATAATGAAAGCTTAAAATAAAGAGTTCTTATTTTCTAAAAAAGTCGTTTGTAAATTCCGGTGTCAGTCAGCAATTTCTCATTTTACGAACAAACTTTGTCTGTGCCGGAGAGGGTTAAAACACCTAAAGTAAAACTTTTTATTAAATGATGCATATATGTTTTTTGTGACATTTTGTGTTGTTTTTAAACAATTATTATAGTACAAAGGTGAATTTGACTCAATTGAGGGTTGTGTTTTTTATGACTCAAGTTTATTTTACTCCTTAGCAATCTTCCCTTCAGAATTTGCTTTTTATTTCATTATTTTTATATTTCTAACTGAATAACTTTCTTTTACACAATATGCTGATATTGAAGCAAGTTTCATGAGCACATTTTCTTCACCACTAACGATTCCTCTCAGTTTACTTATTTCATCATCCCTGCTTAGCCCATTATAACAGTCAAATTTCCTTGAACGTTTAGTATTCAAATGTTTCCTTAACCCATTTTGCCTAGCGTCGATGCTTTAGTAAAATGCGAAAAAGTGCATTTCCCACCACTTTTTTTTAAATAGAATTTTGGTGTCTTATTTTATCGAGGACTCATCGATAAAATAAAGCACCAAATTTCTATTTAAAAAAAAAGTGGTGTGAAGTGCACTTTTTTCCATTTTACTAAAGCGTCCCAAAATTGGAACGCTATGCATAAATGTGTTAATTTGTATTCTTTCATACAGGTATCGGTCCTTTGGATATTAAACAGTTGGGTTTCTTTTCCACTTCCATCAAGAAGTATCTTAATTTTTTCTTTTGTTGGTCTCTTTTTCGATGGAAGTCGATCTAGATTTTATGGATAAAGATTCTTAACACAGAAACATTAACTCTGCTCGAATCTACTTACAAGTACTTTTCTGTCACTCTATGCAGCGTCGTGCATTTCTAATCCTGTTACTTCCATTACTCTCAGAAACTGTAAAACGTTCAGAATTCTCCATTTGCCATACTATCGAACCCCCAATCCACAAGCTGCCAATCTTAGTGGGGAGGGCTCTTTCATTATTGGAAATGTGCTTCAAACTTCGTACCAAGCTACGACGGATTGTTATTGATCATCTGGCGTCACACTACGATCGAGTGAGAAATGGATTTCTCCTTGCTTGTAGTTTTTTGTTTGAATACAGCATCATGTAAGAAGTTACACAGAAATTGTCCATGCCTCTACAAAAATAATTATCTATGGAATTTATATGTAAATTTACAAATTTCATCTTTCGATTTCACTGTGTGTATTTTCCTTTAAATTGAGGAAGTGATTTTGTAAAGCAACGGCCAGGTTTGGAATGAGTGAAGAATAATTTTTTGTAAGCAACGGCCAGTTTTAGTACTGAATGAGCGAGGAAGCGATTTTGGTATGCTACGGCCATAGGTGCCAACCTCTCATTAATATTCCGTAATATGCGGGTTAATTTGACCCAGTTTAACAATGCTTCAAACCAGAAAAATTATTCGATGAATCTTCATTTATTCAATTTCAGGTTTATACGTGGAATTTACTTAATTTTATTTCTTAAAAAAATTTCTGGTGCGAAACGAGTTAAACCTGGGTCAAATTAACCCGCATATTACGGAATATTAATGAGAGGTTGGCACCTATGGCTACGGCTAATTTTGAATTGGGCGAGAGGGATGCTTTCAAGGAGGACTTTTGAAAGGAAAGTGTCACCAATTGGCGTTCTCGTACAAGGGAAAACCGAAATCTCTTGCACAGTTAGCACGCCAAGACCATGCCATTATCGAATACGTTAATTTCAGCCCAAACCATTTTATTTAAGGTCAGCATGCTAACCACTGGACTGAGTAGGTCATTTCTTCTTACAAAAAGCTGAAACATTAAGATATTCTTGAGATTATGGTAATGGACGGTGGGCCGTAATATAAGGTTTGAAGTGCCACAATGTGAAAGAGATCTAATTTCACATATTTCACTGCATTAAAAATTCATTACCCAATTAAAATGACATTTTCTAAATTTTCTTTCTTTAAAAGTAGTTTTATTTTTCGGGGCATTTTACCTCTTAATAAGCCTTTCGTTAATTCATTCGTAATCTTTGCTCACCGCATAAAAATAGCTCCTTGTTAAAAAACAAGAAAATAATTATATTCCCATTATAACTCACTCTGTGCATTCACTCTGTGAACTCAGGCATTCAAAATTTTCCCAGTCATTTTACGCCTACACTTTTGTTCGTTATGCTTTCATTTCAGTTAACTTATAATTTGTTTCTCCGATATCGTCCATATGCCTTTACATTTAATATCTGTAACGTACCGCTTGCATTTTTAACTCCGGCTCTCAATTCTTTAAAGTAACCAATCCCCAATAGGAACTGCGCTATTCGGTTTCACTCGATTACCAAAATTCCGTGTCGTTCAGTATGGCGCTTAAATTCATAATTGTTATTCATCTCTCTCCAATAGACTTTGCATTAGCGGGAAAACCTAAACCTGCACCTCTTTGCATCTTTCTCGCCAAACAATTACGTTATGTGTCTAGTTGGCATCATGTGTGCCAAAGCTTCACTGGAATCGCAAAAGAAATTGTGTAACTTATCATGACTTTCTCGCCGGCAGCTTTTCGATTATTACTCAAAAATTTAACCCTCCTCCTCAACATTGCAATATTTGCAAGCCGGCGATGCATGTAACAGAGACTGGTGTCGACTGTATACCAGTTAAAGACTGTTAAAGACCAGTTAAAGACTGTTCTTTTGTGCAGCTATGTATACGTTGATTCAATTTCAGTGAGTTTTTTTTTTATTTTCTTACAGATCAAGTTTTCGGCGGATAAAAAATCAACAACTTACATATGTGACTGGGTAAAATCGATGTCACACACGGGTTTGCCATCCCTGATCCACATGTTAAATAAATTTACTCTACACTCGATAAAGAATGTCATAAGTCACTGAATTCACCACAGCTATGATTTTATGTGATAAAAAGATGTTGATAGATAAGATATATATATTTTTTCATCAAACCAACACGAACTCAAAATTGCAAAATATATTATGTTGCATAACAGCCATATTAATAACAATTGAAATTGTTGTGATTAGATGTGCTGTATCGGTAGTATTTTAAATGTTTTAAATTATCTTTCATATCATCTTTAAAGTTATTCACATGTGACGTAGAGATCGGTGGTATACCCATGAAATATTAAACTTATTTTCTGATTATCCTGTTCATTTTGAGTTGAAATTTACTATTACTGAAAAAAATAATACTATCTCGATTCACTGCAATATTCCATTGTTTAACAAATAAAAAATATTAATGATTAAAAAAGTTCCTTTTCCGTTATTAGCTTCTTTTATTAAAAGAGAAAACATTTTATGTGTACATTTAAAATAAAATATCTTTTAACGATGTACTTAAAGAAAGGATTTATTGAATCAAATGAATTCAGAAAACCGTAAGCCATTTAATTAATTTAAAATCTCTTTCGCAAAGAAAAGATATTTATTTTGTTCAAACTGTAAGTGTCTAACCGTGCATTACGGATTCAAAATATGCTTGAATAACACAATTTCTATTAGTTAAAAAAATAAAACGGTTTCACATGAATGATATGGATTTTCTTACACAATGATAATTCTGATCAGCAGAATTCGTCAATATAAGTAAAGATAGTTATTTTCTATAATAGAAGGTGTTCCAAAATGAAGATATTTATTTTGAATGTATTTTTTTTTTCGTTTTACAGGGTGTCCGAAAAACATTGACCTCGGTGTTTATTCTTTGAATGTTGATCATAAACATACATTATAAATCACAAAGTTTGGTAAAAAAAAAAGTGCAGAATTTTATGAAATCGATTAAAATTTCCAGGAGATTAAATCTGAAGAAATACAAAAATTAAATTTTTCTTCCAATGTGTAAAATGTGCCTTTTACACTAATAAGGTCATGTACAAAATTTCAACACTTTATCATACAAAGTCTAAGATATGGAAAATGCTGACTTAAACCACTTTTCGATGCTTGGATATGAGTTCGCAAAGGGGAAAAATCATGTCGGATGATCGTGTTTCTGGGGTCGTACACAAATTACGAAAGAAAACAATGTTTGCATAAATAAATAATAATTGTCGTTTTTTATTTGTACAAAAGTATCTAAACTGTGTTGAAAAAATAATTTTACGGAAAGATTCCTAAGCTTGATGAAAATGTTTTCCATCCATGCAGATACAAAGCTGCTGAGCAATTTTAATGTTCATTGATTGTGACATTTCCAAGTTTTATCCTGTAAGTCATTAAGTAAAAGTTTCAGGTAATTTTCAGGAAACATAATTTTGTAAATTTGTAAATAAAACTAAAGATAAGAACCATATTTTATTTGCTTATGATGTATTTCTGCGTCACGCCATCTGCACTTTAGCTGTAAGCCAGTGGTTCCCAACCTTTTTTTAGCCGCGCCCCACCAAAAGATCTCTAAAATGATGATGCCCCCCCCGCCCCCTATAACATATAATTCTTATAAAATTTTAAAAGAATTTACTCCTGATAGAGTCAAAGGCATTTAACATTGATCCTGAAACGTGCCGAAGGTAATGGATGAATCAAATATTTTTATAATCATCTGATACTCCTCGTAGTTTACTGGCACACGGTCGCCATGTATGTATAGAGTGCAGAGAATCCTTGATTAGAAAATCAATAATTTTGAATAGAACATTTTTGCCTTACTTAATCTCAAAATTTCTGCGATTAAATTACGCAACAATTTCTAATCAGAATAAAACATGATAAAAGATTCTGTAAAGGAAGGTCGTCAAGTAATTGTTAATATACACTTGAATAATTTCATGTGTAAAATTGATTTTCATGTGATATATTGCAGTGCGCCTCATTCAATAAATAATCGAAAAAGTTGTTTAAAATTCTAAAATACTCTTAAATCAGAAAAATTATAAAGAATTTGTAAATATATAAAAGTATCTAAATATCTTTAAAAGTTTTCTCTATAATTATTCTGGTAGAATTGCATTTGAAACTTTTGAATGGATATTTTTTAAAAATTGAATAAAAAACTTATTTTCTTTTTAATTATTATTTTTTTTTAATTTGAATGTGTAACTTTTATTTTCAGTCTACAACATTACTATTAGAAAAACAATTCAGAAGGTATGAGTTCACAGAAATTCCGAATTGTCCCCTTGAAAAGTTAAATTGCCCCCCTGAAAAGTCAAATTGCCCCCTTGTGGGGCGTACGCCCCCCGTTGGGAACCACTGCTGTAAGCATTTATATTTGTATTTATGATTAATCTCTGACCAACTCCTTTGAAACATATCTCTGTGACTTTTTATGCTAAAATGCTAAAATTTTGTACATGACCTTATTAGTGTCATTTTACTCACTGGAAACATTTTAGAACGGGGGCCGTATAAAATTTTAAATTTTGTATTTCTTCAAATTTAATCCCCTGAAAATTTAATCGATTTCATAAAATACTGTACTTTTTTTTTACGTAGTTTTGTAAGTTTTATTTTATGTCTATGATTAATATTTATGGACTAAAAGCCGAAGTCAGTGTTTTTGGGGCACCCTGTATACCGTTGTGAATAATGCTAATGCATTAAACTTTAAAGATGTTCAATGGGACTACATGTTTGCTCGGAAAACATGTAATCGGTAGCTGAATTCATACAACCCCCAATAAAAAATGTCTTGCTTTTGTGAATTCAACGAAGTTGTGTTGATGTTGTTAGATATTTTACGTAAAATGCAACTGTACTGAACTTCACAACTTTCGAATATAAAACATATTTTGAAGCAAAATAGACGTCCGTAACATAATTGAATCTGCTGTTAGGTAAGAGACATTTTACAGTATTTGAAATTTTGTGTACAGCTTCTTTCAGGTGACCTGTTAGTCACTTATAAACATGGAATGGTTTGGGGATACATTCATGAAACATTGAGGAAATTTTTGTGATTACTGAGTTCTTTCTATGTTGAAATCAGCTTTGCTTGCAAACATGTTCCACCCCATTTCACCATTTTATTTTGTTTTGAATAGAAATTAAAAGATTTTAATGACAAAATAAAAAGAGATTTTTGCCACTTTTACTAGAAGAGAAAATATTTTGTGTGACCATCATAGAATAAAATATCTTTTAACGATATACTTAAAGCTATTTATGGTATCAAATAAATTCGGGAAACCGTGTACCATCTAACTGAATTGAAATATTTTTCTTCAAGAAAAATGGATACATTTTGTGCAAAATTTAAACGTCTAATCGTGCATTATGAATTCCAAATATGTTTGAATAAGGTGGTTTCTATTAGATGAAAAGTAAAGTGTATTAGACTGAAATGGATTATATTTAACCATTTTGTATTATAGCAGTAGTTTAGTTTTTAAACATAACGATAATACTGATCATCAGGAATTCAAGAACAAAAGCAAAAATATTGGTAATTTCTATGGTACAGGGTTAAAAATGATGGACGCAATTTCATTGTTTTATGTCTTAATCTATACACTGCTTGAGAATTAAAAAAATTACATTTGATTATAATTATATTAAAGATTATAGAAATTCAATGTCTTCCTCTGCAAGGATCACTTCTAGATTAGTGTTTTTAAAAATGTAATGTACGACATTTTGGGGTTGGTGCCAGTAAATTGCAGGGGAGGAGTAAGAACTTTCCAGCTTCCTTTGAATTAATTTAACTCTTAATAAATATTTGAATCACTTTCGTAAATTAAGAACTATTTTTTTTACAGTGTAGTGTTAATTTTTTTAAACAATAGTACGTACTCTATCAAATTATATGTGATTCATTCAGATAGAACACATGGTTAAGTTTGGAGAAAAGGTGTAGCACTGTTGCCAGATTGGAGGATTTTTTTTAAATAGAGCACATATTAGTATTTTAAAAAAGTGATAGACATTTTGAAAAAAATCCACAACTTGGCAACATTAAGCTGAAACTGCGTCTATTGTCTTGAATCACCCCTTAATTCTTTCCGGCACAGTGGTCCCACTCCCGACACACCTAATTTTAATTTCAAACTTGCAAACGGCACCAAGAATATTTTAATAAAATTTTGCTTTTACAATGAAAGCTTAAAATAAGTTCTTATTTTCGAAAAAAGTCGTTTGTAAATTCCGGTGTCAGTCAGTAATTTCTCATTTTACGAACAAAATTGTCTATGCCGGAAAGTGTTACCAGTGGGCTCCTTTTTTCAAATTCAGTTTTGTTGATTTCCGCCAGTTTTTTGAGAAAGTAAAATTCTGGTTATTTAATGGCAAATTAAATAAGGCGAAAAGAAGGAGAATAATATCATTTTAAAAAAGTGGTGCCAATAAAAAAAAAATTAACTTTAAAAAAAGTAGCCCACTGATAACACTGACACCGTGTTTTTGATATTGCTATTTTGTAATTTTTTTAATCTTTTTCAGCAGCCAAGTAATTCTTCTGCTAAAATGTTGAAATGATTGGTTTTCACTACAATTTACGAACAAATTGATGTAAAAATAAATACATTTTCTTCACGTACATTATAAATGCAAAATTTTATTAAAAACTTCTAAGTAAGTGCCAACTAGAAGTTGGCAATTAAAGTTTAGTGTTACATATCATTTAAGTCAAGAAAGATATAATACTTTTCAATCTCAAACGATTTATTGAATTCTTCATTTATTGTTTAATTCATCCTGAAAATTTGAAACATGGAAAACATCAGACCACTTTACCATCACATTTTTAATATTGTATAATCCCTACAAACGATGCAAGTTCTAAGTTTTGAAATGATAAATATGAACGAAAATATAGATTTTTATAATGCAGTGATACATGTGGAAACCTGTCTATGACGGAATCGTGTCTGAAGCAGAAAACATCTGTAATCTCGATTGTAAAAGTAGCAAACAAAAATACCTTCTAAGAAGAACATTAAACGGACATTTTCTCTGATCTCTTGCAATTCCGTTTTAGCAGGTTTCACTGTGCATTTCTTCTAGTGTTATGCGCTTGATTATAATATTTGATTTTTATGTGCTGATTGACCACTTGCTGACCACGTGCTGATTGAAAAATATAGTTCTTAATTTACGAAAGTGACTTTGCAACATAGTTGAAAAGTGTTTATGAGTTCGGTTTGTCTGTCCGTCCGTGTGTCTGTCCATGCTCTAACTAGGATAAATATACTCGGATTGTCATGTAATTCATATACATTATTGAGGTTTAACATGCCATGTTCTGTACTGAAAATGAAGTGTGTACCGTCTATGGTTAATTTGCAGGTGCACTCAAAAATATTCCGTTACATTAATATCAATGGCGAAAAATCATTTCAGTGCTTTTTAATGGGGTTACATTATTCGAAACATAACGAAATCAATTTTGCACTACTTATGTAGATAGCAACATGCTTTATATAGAATATAGAGTAAGTAGCAATTACAATTCGATTACAGGTGTGCACACAATTATTCCATTGCATTATTATATATGGGGGAAAATCGTTTGCAGTGTATTTTAATGATGTTACACTATTTCAAAGAAATTCATATATATTACTGAGGTGCACTACAGCATGTTTTCTATGTATTATTGAGTACGTATAATTTAATTTTTATTTACATAGACATGCAAAAGAATTTGGGGCAGTTTTTCGTTGTACCAACACCATGCTAAGTATACTATGTGTCATTTATTTCAACCTAGGACTTGTATTGCAAAACTATTTTATTATTATTATTATTATTGTCATTATTATTATTATTATTATTATTATTTAATAATAACCATGCAAAACATCTTTATTTGTTGTTTTTTTAATCAAAAATATTTTTATTAGGTTATAACTTACATTTTTCGATACTAACACCAAGATGAATTTTACCAACTGGGTTTTACAATCCCGATGATGAGGGAAGCTGCAATAATTCTTTTGAGAGCGATGCAATTATATATAAAGAAAGTTTTTTTGCTGAGAAGACGGATACGAAAATGTAATAGTAAATCAGAAATATAATTTCGTTCACACTAACACTGTATGTGATATACAATCTGTTGACAGATTGTGTGAATTACAAAATTGCGTAATAAAAGACAGCAAGGTTTAACACAGGGATGAGATTTCTCCGCTTTTTTACATACCAGTATAATCTTAGAGTAAACGTTGTTCTCTTAAATCGCATAATGTTCCGATTAAATAAAATAGCATTTTCTGTAATATTATACTGGTATGCAAAAAAGCGGAGAAATCTCATCCCTGGTTTAACATTTTGAATCCCGCAATAGCCGAAATCATCCCAGTGTTTTGAAATCCACAATAGCCCTGGATACCTGAAAGGATTTTTCTTCCCCAAAAATGGGTCGGGGTGCTGTCAAGGGGGTGGTCTCTCTCAGTGATGGACAGCGTAATATGTTACCATTTCTGGACAGTACAGAAAGGAAAACAAGATTTTTTTTCAGTAACTAGAGCAATGATAATCAGAGGGGTGTAACATCTGTCGAAATTCGAATAAAGGGAGAAAGCGGTAGGTACATTTCCACTACTTACCTAGTGAAAAAGGGGGGAACAAAAATACCAGCATTTTGTGCTATTTTGTTGGGATTCTAAAGTTATTCAGATTTTTAAAGCTTGGGATTTAAAAAGTTTAAATCCTATCACATAGAGTTCATGTTAAGCCCTCTTAAAAAAATTAAATGTTTTCTCCTATGCTAAGAAATATGCAGTTTAAATTGAACTTTATTTTAATATTTTATTGTATAATAATTATTTTTTATTTTATTTAAAGTGTATATTTGTGTTCATTTAATAAAATAATTCGTTAAAGTCTGTAATTTCGAAATATTATATATTTTAAATGGTCACTTTTGCACCAACAATATTAATTGTTTTCAAATGTTCTATTTGGCACCAACTGTTACACTTGGCGACAATGGTGTAGTTATAGCGGAAAAGTACCGAATTTGGTTGCCGGACTGACTATTAGCCATAACTGCTGGATGTATATTTTCAGATGTAATATGCATTTAAACTCTAATTTTTAGTTTGTTTCGAGGTGTGCAGATCATATACAGGGTTGCCCGAAAGAATACGCACACATTACTGACTATAGACAGCAATTGCTGAAAATGAATTTTTACTATGTTGTAGTTTTTTATGTTTATTTACATATCTGATTTCATTTTATCAACAAAAAGGAATTTTCTTAACAATATTTCGTTAGTGTTGGAAAGTGTTTCAGAATCTATGCTGTAATGTGTGATTTTTTTTGCACGTTTTAATGTTTTAAAGTAGGATTTAAAATTTAAAATTATATTATTTAAAAATATTTTACTTGCATTATAATCTTGCACTGTAAAATATTATCTAAGAAAAGTTTTTTTGTTCGTTGCTATTCAGTAGCGTTGTGTTTTTTTATGTTTATTTACATATCAGATTTCGTTTTATCACCAAAAAGAAAATTTCTTAACAGTATTTCGATATTGTTTGATAGTGCTTCAAAATCCATGCTGTGATGTGTGATTTTTTGCTCATGTGAATGTTTTAAAGTAGGATTTAAAATTTAAAATTACATTAATTAAAAAACTTTTACTTGCATTATAATGTTGCACTATAAAATAATATCTAAGAAAGTTTTTTTTTCGTTCCAATTCAGTAGAATAATCTGCTGGTAATAAAAATGTTTTAGTATATTTAAGAAAAATTCATTTTTTATACACAAATAAGATATTGTAAACATGAAAACAATTGCTTTCCTTTTCATAGTGCCCTTTATTGAAATAAAACAAATTTTATGTGCACATTTAAAGTAAAATTTATTTTAATGATGCACTTAAGGAAGGGATTTATTGAATCAATTGAATTCATAAAACTTTGAACCCTTAATTAAGTCAGTTGCTATTAGATAATTAAAAAAAAGTTTCATATGAGGAAAGATTATTTTTTATCGTTTGCATGATACCAGTGCTTTAAATTTTTACATAATGATGATATTGATCAGCACAAGAATCTAAAATACATGTAAGCAGTTGTTTTCTGTAATATTTGTGGGATGAAACTTGCACAAAGCGTAAAATAAACAAGTGGGTAAGTGTGATCGAAAATCGCACAAAGGGTTTCGTTTAATATTCCTTTCAAAACACTTTATCCTTTCTTTAATAAATTCAAATAAATATAATTTATCAACAACAACAAAAAAAAGTCATGTTTTTTATAAAGTAAAAATTTACCGGTCTATTTTTCCGTTTTTTCGAAAATCTAAACCAGCCGGTTAGCGGGCGAAACCCGCTATTATATTCTGTCATAATAATATCCGTCATACGGACTAAATGCGATATTTAAAAAATATATAATTTCAAAATTAAACATGTTGGACGCCTTCAAATTGTTAAGATATGCGAATATTTCCATAATCGGGTTTTTATCATGATTCAATACGTTCCTCAAACTCATATATTTACTATTCTCTATTATTCATATTGATACTCGATTTGTATTATTCTCAAACATTTGAAAAATTCGTTAAACTTCCAATAGGACGCCAGATTTTCTTTTTAATTCTCTAATGACGTGATATTAATCTGCTTTGTGTACATCCACATACTCATACTCCTTGTATTATTGAGAAATCTTAGACATTTTCCGTTTTATATGACACTAGTATTCCGTCACCATGACGTCAGTCAATTTTATTTCATATTTATCATATCTTATTTTTTTTCAATTGGTGAAACTTTTTATTTCATTTTAATTTTTCACGTGAAAATCGTCTGATAGAAAATTAATTGTTGTAGAAAGAATTTCATTGTGGATTTTAAATTTTTGGCATCTGCTATAACGAAAAATGTTTACATTTAATAGAAAAAGGCTATTAGAATTTTGGTTTTTTATCTCTATTTATTAAAATAATAGGAATTTTTCAAACTTTAATATTTTCAGCTCTTCACAGTTGATATTCTGATTTATACACAAAGTTTCAACTCTGTAAGTTACATAGTTTTCGAGAATGGCTCTGTGACACACAGACAACGGAGCGGGAGCAATAGGGTTTCGTGAGATGAACGAAACCCTAAAAATGATTATTAAGTAAACTTTGCTGATACAATTTTGATTTTGATTACTGAACAGAGGAGGGTGCATATCAATGCATAGAGTCATCTCAACTATCAGTTGTTTATGAAATCCCTTTCACCAGAGCAGATGGAACGTTACAATATTATATAGGAATGACCACTAGAAAGTTTCAAACAGGATTAAAACAGCATATGGCAGATATCAAATATAACAGGAGTACTACAGCGCTGGCACGACTACATAGCACCGAGACAATAAAAACTGATTTTAAAAATAATAAAATAATTTATCCATCAAGAGTCTACTTCCCATCTATTTTCCATGAATCAATAGAAATCTACATGCGTAACATAAACATCTGCAATGAATCCGCCTTATTTGAATTGCCTAAAATTTGGCACGAGGTACTTTTCCGTTTTAAAAAGCAATAACGAAATATTAATTTTCACGATTACAGTTGGCTACTTCAAGCACCTGCTTTTGTTACATATTTGATCTCGTGATTCATGTTTTCAAGTTTATTTTCCAAGTTTGCGAGAATACTTTGTTTATTGTTATATTTCTTGAAAATGGCGCCGTATAAGCGTTGAAACGTGTGTTGATCGTTAAAAGGCTTTTATAAGCCTTTTGTTGTTTCTTTTTGTATCACTTAAGCATTTTTCTAGATTTTAAATTACATTTTACTACCATAATTTTCGGCCTATAATCTCGGATCAAACAATTATGTTTCGACCCAGAAATTTGATTTTATAATTGAAGTCAAATATTTACAGCAATCGAAAATTTACATTTTACTAAATAAAATTTCTAGGCTAAAATTTGATAGTTTGATCTAGGGATTATAAGCCGGTTATTACGGTAAAAAAAATTTCTCTTAGGAATCAAAGTTATTTGAGCTGCCGCTTAAATGCCGGAGATTACGGTATATTTAAATGATATAGAAGAAAGGTTTGTGGCTATAACATGACAGGTTTCTTTGTTTTTACTTTTAAAAGATAGGGCTTTCGCTTTCAATGTCGAAAGATTGCAAATGATTATAAAATGTTTCTTTAATGTTGAATACAACTCTTTCTTTAAAGTGGAAAACATTGTATTGAGTTTCAGTTTTTTTATATAAACTTTGGAAAATCCCTGTTAAAAGGTCTATTTAACTATTAAAATATTGATAAACATACATGGAATAATATAGGCTTTTAAAAATATATCTTCTCTTAAATTATGTTTTTCTTTAAAGTTTTCTTATGATGCAACTTATAATTCAATTTATTAGATGAGAAAAGTTCTTTAGTAAAATTTTAAGCTAGCATTTAACGCTATAAAATCCTTTTGTAATAAACATAGAGAAAAAAAGTAATCCCAGGCTCCTTCCTCTATAACCATGTATTCAGAAATAAACGTCTAAGAAAAGTGTTTTCTTTTAATATAACTAAGTTATATAAAATGCAATGTTTTTTTACTTTATAATGTTTTCTTCGAACCTTTTTAATTAATTTAAAAAGTGTTTTTTTCTCTTAGCAAAAAAGATTTGTTTTCTTCAAGTTTTTAGCATCTATTATTGAAAAATTCTGAAAAATACCAAATATAAATTATCCTTTTTATTTGTTACTCATTTACATTCTTTTTTATAAAATAATATTGCTGATCAGACAGAATTCGGCAAGAAAAGTAAAAATATGTGTAATCTGTACTATTATTTTTATGTCAAATTTAGTTATATGTATATATATATATATATTTAAATGGCTGTTTTTTACTCTAAAAATTTTGAATATTTTAGTCTTTCAACTGAAATAGAAAGTCTGTATTTATTAAGTTATTTTAAAGTTATTTATTAATGTTATTTTTTAAACAACGTAAACGTTTCATTATTTTTTTAATTATTAGTTTTCGTATACACATTGAAATGTCCCAACAAAAAGATGAACATAAAATGGAGCTATGAATAAGAAGTAGGAGACAAATAGTGTAATAAAAGCATAAAAAAACTTCTTAATAACACAATAAAAAGAAGGAATGCGCAGCGTACGATGTTATTAAGAAGTTTTTTATGCTTTTATAGAATCACACCAGTTTATTCAATACTTTAATAAAATAGTGTCTACCGATTGCGAATAAAGAAACTGAGGATGGTGTCACAATATGGCGGCTGTTTTTTTTCCATCAGATCAGGGCCAAATTCCACCAGTAAAAACAAATACATATTTTTCCCTAATTATGACAGAAATTTTGCATGAACAAGGTGCTTAAATATTCAGAACATTTCTATTCAAATTTATTGGTCGAAGTTTGTATCGGCGTTGGTACCGGTTACAGTTGAAGTTTCACAATTTTGAGGACATGTCAATTCATCTTTATTGATAGATCCATGGTATATAGGGTAACGCTGAGCTGCGCAGCAAGGCTTGTATGGGTACCCATCAGGCATGTCAACCACCGTACTAAAGTTTTAAAAAACTTTTAACACACTCGACCAGAAAAGGCATGTTAGTGCTACGGGCAGAGGGGGCGCCGACACAAGCTAACCACCCCCCCATTTTCCTAAGGGATTGACGACAGAGATCGCTGCGAATGGCGTTGATTCTTAGGAAACCAGCATTTCACACTTAGGGAGAAGCTGGAGTGCCCCGACAGCTTCGGAGCCAGAAACCCAAGACGGAACCTGGGCTCGTCAGTAGCGGCAAAGAACTAAGTACCACTCGCTAGCCCGGGAGGACGGGGAAATCTTCATCATTGGACACATACACACGCCCCAGCCTAGGCTTTTGGCCTCAGGGCCCGGACCACTCGGCACCCGGCCCAAGAACTACACACACCTTACTTCCTGACGAACTGGTCCGAGGACTCCGAGAAGCCCTCTCGCCGTGCTGGGCCGCAGGTACTAGGAAACCGTAGACGCCACTCTCTGTCCCAAAGTGTCGTGGAGGGCTCCCGCTGAAATGCTAATGAAATGCTTCCGATTGGGTATTAGTAGCTGGGCGGGGCTTAGGAATCCCCGTCCGGCTTGACCTTTGACCTTGAATATTAGTAGTGTGAAGGTTAGTTGCTAGACACATGCTAATCCAACCGTAGGGCACAGAAACATCCGACTACGCCAACACACGCTGGTCTGATTGACGACAAAGGGTCTGACTTTGGTCTAGACGCTGTCACTTTACAGACGAGCCTCCGGACCTGTTCCTCGAAGTCGGTCGGTAGGCGAAAAGAAAATGGAACCCCTCCAATGGAGGTGATACGAGCCACAGAACACAGACCGTATGATCGTTAGTGGTCTCGAAACACTTATGGTCAAAACGGACAACTCCCGTTCCAACCGAAAATTGAGGCCGGCACACAACTGTTCCAGCTGCAGAGGGATTCCACGGAAGATGATCTAGTCCATGCGCGTACGCCCGCATGCTGCTGTCTACTTTTCAGCCATCTGCCAATACCGATGGTCGCTGCATGCCGACTGACGCACTGACCAGACGCCACAACGGAACCACAAGCGTTCATTGCCATACAGATTTCGTCCTCGCCTCCGTCTCGCCCTGAATAAATGTGCAAAAGGTCCTATTACATTAGCTAGCCGTTGTCCAGTGTCACCTCCCCGGCCTGGTTTGCATCAGAACGGGCAGCTGGGATAGACCTACGAGATGCCTTCCGCCGCTGAGCGAAGACCACCACTCGCATCATACGCCTAGAAAACCCCTGCAGTTGAGAACCGACCCAAAGTGGGGGGGGGGTCAGGGCCCCCGTGGGGTACTAGCCTTCACTGGCACCACCGGCCCTTCCTTCACCTCTTTCTCCACCGGCCACCGCTCGTGCCCGATTCAGAAGCAACCGGAGAAGCGACCGGTGATACATGGTATATATCTGTTAAAGTTTGCGTATTTTTACATCAAAGATAATAAAGATTATTCCGTTTCTTCTACTAAAATATTGTTGCACTTTAACAACTAATTTTGATGTTCCTGGAGTTCAGATAAATTAATTTCTTTCGCAATATTCCATGCTAAAATTTAACTATTTAAATCATATAATAACGAACAAACAAAAGAAAACTCTCCAAAGAGTTTCTGCTATTATATTCTTGTATTTGGAAATAAACATTTATTGAATTCAAAAAGTATAAAAGAAATTCTAGTAAATTAAAAAATAAATTATTTCTCTAAACTCGATTAAAATATTCCAAAGCTCAAAATTATTTCTTTCCTCAGCTTTTAATGAAAGAGAATATATTTTATATTAACATTAAGAGTAAAATTTATTTTAATTATCCACTTAACGAAAGGATATATTTTTATGTATTATGTTCATGTAACTTTGTTCTGTTTAATTGATTATTTTTTTTGTGGCAAACAAAGCAGATTAATTTTCATCCATCTTTAAATTAAGCATCTTTTTTTTGCATCATAGATACAAAATGTAGTAATCAATCACTTCAAAGTAATGTGGGAGAAAATCCACATTAAAGCACAGTATTTGTTATCAAATATACAGTACACTGTAAAAGAACATAGATTAAACAATAACGAAAAATCATGCGTCAAGCATAGATTATGTAATACTTTCCAACACTTCCAAAATAATTTTGCAAATCTTTACCGTAAGGTGTAAGATGATATCTAACTAAACAATTTTGAAAACGCATAGCATATTTAAAAATCCAATTTCAGGAATTACCAACAATATTCTGAAAAATATCCGAGATTTCTTGTGCAGCCCTGTGACTGATCTATAGATTTGTGTATATACTAAATAGAATGCTAAATTTTAGTTCAGTTAGGAAACGCCTAGAACAGTTTAAAATTTCCATTGTGGGATTTCCGAGAATAAAAGCAAATGTATTCGAGAACTTTTGTAATGCCCTGTATACTATTTAGACAATTTATACACACCAATTAATAAACAAAAAATGAGTTAAATTTAAAAACGCGTTCAGCAACTGAAAATGAATTCCCAGCAATTATTATTAATAAGCAGTACTTTAACTGAATTGTTTTGTGTGTCCCTGTAAATTAAGGATGAAAGCTATACGCACAATATTCTATGGTAAGCCTCTTGTAATCCACGTTAGTGATATATATCAATTTCAATATGTTTGAAATAGTGAAACAATATTAAAATAAACTGAAACCATGTTTCTTCATATACGGTAATGTAACGGAATTTTTTGCGTATCCCTCTACAGGAACAATAAGTGCTACTTCATTTTCGATACCGAACATGCCATAGTAAGCCTTAATAACATATATCAATTGCATAACGATCTGAGTATATTTACGCGAGTTAGAGCACGGACAGACAGACAGACAGACAAACCGAATTCATAAACACTTTTCAACATATGTTGGAAAGTGTTAAAAAGACAAATGTTTTTTAATCTACGAAAATATAATATAACCATAAACGAAAATATACAATACTATCTTTCGAGATACCCACGATTTCCAAAAGCGTACTTTATCAATGAAATTTCGGAAATCAATATATTTTTAAAATTTAAAGAAGAATGTATAAAAACAAAGTTTCTTATGCTGTACAGAAACATTTCGAAGTAGTTTTTATAGCGTATTAATAATTTTTTTGAGTCTAGAATGTATGTTTATCGGATGCTATCAGTTCCCAACTAAACATTTTCATGTTCAACAAAAATCTGTTACACTCACACATGATAAATTAACATTATTATCAACATTAAAATTAGTATTATTTTGCTACTCTTGCATGTATAAATTCACTTACGCAGCTGAGAATCTATAATTGAGATTTGATGAAATCCCATATTTCCGAGTAGTTTTTACATCGTATTAATCAGTTTTTTGATTCTGGAATATAGGTTTATCGGATGCTATCAGTTCCCAATTAAACATTTTCATGTTCAACAAACATCTTTTACTGTCACACATGATAAATTAACATTTTTATTAACATTAAAATTATTATTATTTTGCTACTCTTGCATGTATAAATTCACTTACGCAGCTCAAAATCTATAATTGAGATTTGATGAAATCCCATATTTCCGAGTCGTTTTTACATCGTATTAATCAGTTTTTTTATTCTGGAATATAGGTTTATCGGATGCTATCAGTTCACAATTAAACATTTTCATGTTCAATAAACATCTTTTACAGTCACACATGATAAATTAACATTTTTATTAACATTAAAATTATTATTATTTTGCTACTCTTGCATGTATATTGCATTCATTTACGCAGCTGAAAATCTATAATTGAGATTTGATGACGTCCCATATTTCCGAGTAGTTTTTATAGAGTATTAATCAGTTTTTTTAATCTGGAATATAGGTTTATCGGATGCTATCAGTTCCCAATTAAACATCTTCATGTTCAACAAAAATCATTTACAGACACACATGATAAATTAACAATATTATTAACATTAAAATTATTATTTTTTTGTTACTCTTGCATGTATAATTTCACTTACGGAGCTGAAAATATATATAACTGAGATGTGATGAAATCCTAAATTCGATTCTCCAGGTTGAGAAAACTGATTACCGTAATTTCGCGCGTAAGCGCCGCACCTCAGACAGTTCGATTTCGTACCAGAATTTATTTTAAATAAAATGTGATTTACTTCTTATTTTCAATAATATTTCCGGTTTGAAAAAGACTTAACTAAGCCGCGGTAATACACTATAAAAACTCCTCGGAAACATTTCTGAAAATGAGCGGCAGCAACAGAAATTTTGTTTTATAAATATTTCTTTATAAATCTGGAAAATTTATTGATTTCTCATGTTTCTAAAGATAAATAACATTTTTATAGGAATCGTCAGTGACTCGGAATAGATTATTGTATATTTTCGTACATGGTTACATTGTATTTTCGTGGATTCAGAAACATTTATCTGTTATTAATATTATTATTATTATTTATTTACCAGTGAACCCGTGCGAATATTTCGCACTGCAGTGCAATATCTTTCAGCAATATCTAATATATTTTAAATGGAGCGTGAAAACATTAAAAAAAATAAGGATTAAAAATATCTGCAAACAACATTAGTCCAGCCAGAATATCATATCACTTATTCCATCAAAGTTACTGTAAAAACTGATCTAAGATAAGATAGCAAGCGCCATATATATATATTAATCGTATTTTAACTGCATGGGAGGGTAACGTCTCTGTTTAAAAAAAAAGAAAGGATAAAGATGAAATAAATTAAGTATTTGAATTTAAATTTTGCTTTTTAATGCTAAATATAATATAAGCCCGTGCTGCTTCCCACTTTAGCTTTATTGAACATTTTTTTAAAAATCATTGTTGCGGTATTTTATTTTTGTGGGAACACTAATTTCAGGAAAATCTTTCATTTCATTTATCAAAACAATGCAGATTTAATTTTAATTAATTGCATTGTTTAATAGACCGGGAGGCGGCAGCACAGACAAACACCTCATCGAGTTCACGGCTGAAATTCCAGAATTAGTTAAAACACGATTCGCATATTAAAACGCAATCGGTCTGCCAAGCCATATCTTGGTGGAAAACACCTTAAAACCCGATTTTAGCGGTTGACTCGTAGGTTTACCATTGTGTTTTCCTGCACCCAAATGTACGAAAACATGGAGGACTGGGTGCAGGAACACACAATGGTAAACCTACGAGCCAACCGCTAAAATAGGGTTTTCGGGTGTTTTCCACCAAGATATGACTTGACAGACCGATTGCGTTTTAATATGCGAATCGTGTCTTAACAAATTCTGGAATTTCAGCCGTGAACTCGATGAGGTGTTTGTCTGTGCTGCCGCCTCCCGGTCTATAATCAAAAGACAGGTTTTAACGAGATGCGAGTGTACTACGTCAGAAGCCACTTCAAATTACTTTAATATGGTACCTGATTTATCGTTCTGCGTTTTTTTTATTTTCTTAGAAAAAGGGATGTTGACAACAAAAATAATATATAGGATTTTTACCGTGTATATTACGTCCAATTGCACTGTAAAGGTGTCAAGAGAGAAATTTGTCTTTTGATCTAGAAACATTGAGTAATCTTTTGATTTAGATAACATAATATAATTCTTCCGAGTTACTAACGATTCCGAAAAAAAGTTCATTTATGTTCAGAAATCTAAGCAGATTTTTGAGATTTAAAGTAGCATTCTTGAAACATATGTTTCTTTTGCTGCCCGTAATTTTCGGAAACTTTTCCGAGGCATTTTTGTTTTCAGTACGCTGTAACCACAATTTTTAATAGAAAATTTCAATTTAATGTTTAAATAGCAGAAGTTTCAAACACCTCGTTTAATTGTAGTATTTATAATACTTATATGCATTTAAATAAGGCGAAAAATTTTATGAAAAAATTGTGGTAAAAACGTACGAACCCTGTATTGGTTATTCGGATACTGTCAATTCTCAAAGTAACAGTTTTAACCGCGTACCCGAATTTATATACGTGTAATTGTAAAAATAATATTGTTTAAATTATGCTGTTAATTTAGCATATTTTCCCTTGAACATATTGTTTAAACAAGAAAATATGTACTTGAGAAATGATACTATACAAAAACTGATATTTTGTGTTGATACAAGGTTTAGAAAATGGATTAGTTGTACTCAGTGGCGGCTGATAACTGGCTTTATTTGGGGCACTAAATGCATGTCTGCCAAATTTATTCTTTTCTTACCACTAATTTTTATAAGAATTTTTTTCCTTATTTATTGACAGAAAGTTCTGCCATTAAACAAATATTAAATTTCTATTAAAAAATAGTGGTGAAAAAGAATAAATCTTTCAGCTATGTATTTACTGCCCTAAAAATAGTAATATAAAAACGAAAACCTCTTCGAAAGTTACGGGTAGCAATAGAAATTTCGGTACTTCTCTATTATCCCGTCGACCACTTTCATAACAAAAAACTATCGCCAAACTGTAAGATTAAACGCCAAAAATGCAGTCCTATGTACTTGAAGTCAGAAGCATTATACGTGTTTGTTATGTCATCAAATGGTTTTTAATTCGACATTTGCGTGTATTTTTCATTATGTTTTACTGATTTATTAGTTATTTCATTACTTAAAATAACAATTGTGTCCTTAAGTTCTTATATTTTATTTATTTATTTATTTTGGTATTCCAATGGCAACGTTCTCCCGTTTATTTGGCGTTACAGTTTGACGATAGTTTTTTGTTATGAAAAGTGGTCGACGGGATAATAGAGAAGTGCCGAAATTTCTGTTAAAGAAATACTTATTTAAACCTCGAAAATCAATCGGTTTCTCAATTTTCTGAATGTAAAAGAACTCTTTTCGGAATCGTGGGTAGTACAAAAGAGATTATATTGCGTTTTTGTAAACCTTATTGAAAGGTCAATAAACTTTTCCTTTTTTACTGTGTTGTACAATCGAGTCCTTCACGATTTGTTCCAACAGGCTACGCCAATTAAATGGTATCCCATATAATTCGCGAAACGTCAGTTGGGGCTCACTGTGGAGACGCGAAAAGTTTTTGGTTTCTGTCTGTCTGTTCCGCGATAACTGCCGTAAAAATAGTCTTTTTAGGTTGATTTTTGGTAGGTATGTTGGTGAAGTACCCGGAATTAGCTGTATAGTTTTTAGTTACATTGGGTTCATTCGTTCGAAAAATATACAACATTTCTTTTTAGGACATAATGCTTTCCTATGGGAATGCAGACGATTTTCAAATTTCATTTTTAACTGAAATGAAAATCGCATATTTGAATAATGGATTTAAACGTAAAATTATTAACCCCTTGGGGACGAGCGACACGAATACGTGACGCATAAGATTCTCAGAATCCTCGATTATTCCCACCAGTTATTTTTTTTTTTGTAAAGTTTTCCTTATCTAATCATAGCATTTTTGAGATTGAATTAGGTGAAAATTTCTCATTTGAAAAACCGGTGGAAACAGATTAAAAATTCTGTAAAAAACGCTCGTCACGAAGGGGTTAATGCTAAATTTTCGATATGGAGGGGAGGTTTTAAATACATCCAATGGCTTTGAAAATATGCTGATACATTCATTAGAATTTAGAAATTAATTGGTTAAATTATTGGAAATGTTTTTGCATCTGTTCCGGAAATGTAAAACATTTTATTTGCATATTTTTTTAAAAATAAATTTTAAAATGTATTTCTGTTTACTTTGCTCTTTAATTCATTAGTTGCTTAGAAACCCTATTTCAAGGAATATCAAAATAACAAAATTCAAGTAACTCGCAGTGTTTTGCTGCAATATTTTATTATAAAAATAAATTATTTTTGTATTCTATTGACATAAATGAAGAATTTATTTGAATACAAGTTAATTTTTTTTATCTAAAAATTTACATGAATAAGAAGTTCATAAGATTTTCAGAATATCATTGCATAAATCGTGTTTAATTTAACGCTTCTAATTTCTGAAACCTCCGAAGTATCTTATATGCCTATAAAATGTATGTAATTAAAAAAAAATAATTGCGGATTGTAAGATCCTAAATAATATGAAAAGTGTGATTAAAAATTAATGACTTTTAGAGCTGACGTTCAGGATCCTGATCTGAAGGTTTACTAGTCATAATACAGGATGCGTCAGAAAAATGGATACATACACTGTTTAACGAGTCATAACATTCTAATTTTTCTTTCTTTTCAAAGTGTGATTAATTGGAAATAATGAGAGGGCCAATATTAACTTTCGAAAAAAGAAAATTTATTTTAAAATACTGTAGTAAGTGCGAAAATATAGCACAAGTACAAAACAATACCGCATTAAGTTTCAAGCAGATCTACCTATGCGACTTATAATTCATCGAATAAAGATAAGTTTGAAACGAAAGGATGTTCACAGACAACGTTTCGTAACTATAATTGAACAAGAATGCGCCACAACACCAAATGAAATGTTTGTTGAAGTTTGTGAATCAATAGCTCACCGTGTTATAAGCAGTGTATTGATCAGAACGGTAATAATTTTGAACATTTGCGGTAGGAGAAAAAGATATATATTTTATGTAGAATATTTTGCAATTTATAAATATTAATTATACTTTTTAATAAAAAGCTATGCGTTGCTGACGTCTGGGATTTTCGATATCGTTGCCACAGATTAATCTCGGAAAATGAAACATTTGAAGTTGCTGAAAAAATTAATAGCTCGAAAAGTATTTGTCAGAAAATCGTTAGACAAATTTCGTTAGAAAGGTAAAAATTTAATTGTATTTTTCTTGATATAAATTTCAAATCCAATGATTATGCTGTTTTCCAAATATTGAATTTCAAAAATTACCAAATTTCACAATGGAGTACCATAGCGAAATCTTCACGTGTAAAACGATAATGATAACGGCCATGTGCGTAAACGTGCTATAGCATGAGTCACAAATTATAGTAGCCTTACTATTCTGTTAAAATATAAAAGTGAATTATGATGTCACGAGAGCATGATTTTTATTTAATTTTAATATAATCATCTTAGAAACAAGGTTTTGGAAATTTTTTTTCGAATGGGACTAATAAATTGGACAATACTGTATATTATTTTGAGTTTAAAAGAGGCAAGGTGGGGGAGCGCTTTATATTAGCTAGGCTTCCTTAGGAACTTTTGGTCATAATTAAGAGTGTAATATATCGAAACGTCAGAAATTAAATCGACATTAAATCGGCAATAAATATAACGAGTGTCCTTCAGTTCGTTTGGATAGATTTTCATTATTTAAATATAAAATCATTCAACATTGAGTTTAGATATTTTTAAGGTTATTATCAGAGCTCGGGCAACGCGGGCATGTCAGCTAGTATGGGAATAAAAAAATGGAGTTATAATAATCCAATATGTGTATAAATTTTTTGACGCACCCTGTATATATATATATATATATATATATATTCACTTAAATTTAGACAGATAATTGCTTTAATGATGAAAAACTATCTTATTCAATTAATATTCAGTATAATGTTGGATTTGTACATTTTGACATTACAATTTGATGGCTTATTAAACGGGTAATTATAAATTGATGCATTAAATTTGAGCATTATAATTTATGATAGTATTTACTAATTTATATCATATTTCAACAAAAACTATTTTCCAAGTGCTTTCTTTCTTCATAACCATGTAATCAGAAATAAACCTGCTGTTTTATATATTTTTTCTTTTTAAAATTAAAAAGTATTATAGAAAATAAATATTCACTACATTCGCAGAAAAAAAGTAATTTTTTTAAACTGAAATAAAATGTATCAACTCCAAAGTTAATTTATTTCCCTTTCTCAATTTCTTTTAATGAAAGAGATTATATTTTATATGAACATTTAGAATTGAATTTATTTTCAGGACTTTTTATCTAATGTATTTATGATGCGTTGAAATTTTTTAATTATTTTAATATATATTTTTCTGTAACAGAAACGGATTTGTTTTTAATAACGTTTATTAGAGATTTAAACGTCTATTCTTTCATTATATAGATTAAAATGCAGCAATAAATCAGTCCCTAGAAAAGGTGAAAATTTTCATATTAAAACAAATTACTTGCAATCAAATATACAGGGTGTACGAGAAAGTTCTTTATCATTCTAAACATGAATAACAAAAATATTAAAATTTAACAGATATTCAGTCTGCTGCAAAATAATTGCAAAATAATGGAGAAATCTAAGAGTTTTTTTTTACAAGGAAGCACTTCTGACCAACTTCCTGGGACGCCGAGAGAACGATTCTCTGATTCGTTCGACATTTTCTTCTGATGTCGATGGTCGGCCGTAATTTTTCGTATGCTCAGCATTTCCTGTCTCCATGCATAAATTGAAGGCACACTCGGTGGATGTTTAGGGTACATCCGGCGAAAATTTCTTTGCACGGTTATCAGTGATTTTGTTTCGGCTAATCATAATACACACTGCGTTTTCTCCTGTGCAGTCGCCATTTTCTTTTCTTATCACAACTGCAAAGCAACTAGCGCCTTCCACTTCAGGCAATTGATACCCCCCCCCCCCCAAAAAAAAAAATAAATAAATAAAAATTTAGATTTCTTCATTTTTTTGGAGAAAACGGCATTCAATTTCACCTCTTAGTATTTTTTTTATTAATGTTTAGAATGATAAAGACCTTTCGCAGACACGCTGTATATTTAATATAATTCATTTAAATTTAGACAGTAATAATTTCTTTTAATGTAGAAAATACTTCTTATTCATTCAACATGCGTTATATCGTCGCACTCAGGACCGTTGTATTTTAACATAGGAATCTGATGACATATTAAACGGTCCATTATCGCGATATTCATTAAATTAAAGCATTAAATTTATATAAGTGTTTACTAGTTAAATCATATTTCAACAAAAACTACTTTTTCAAGTGCTTTCTTTCTTCATAACCATGTATTCAGAGAAAAAAGAAAACTGCTGTTTTATATTTTTTCCTTTCTAAAATTAACAAACTGGAAATTGTACGTCAAACGTGACAAATGAGGTGCGTTCGTACTACTACTTTTATAAATATTCATATCTTGCTGCAATAGCCTGTTGCACACTTATACAAAAATACATTAATACAAAATTTATTTTATGTGCACATTTTCATAGAATATATATTGATTTTATTTTATGAAATTAAGTTTCAATACACTTTGTACAAACAATTAATTACAATTATGTTACATTAAAGTTATACTATACGCAAATATCCAGTACAAGCCAATGTAAAAAAACGATCGTTATTATTTCAGTGAAATGAATTATATCGTCTGTTATTATGATATGATTGATTTCCGTAATAAAATAAGTACATTTTAAGGTGGCAATGTTTTATCTTTTCATGACATTTACCGAAAATTCCAATGGGAAACTTAAGCCTAGCATTGATTACTGAATATAAAAACCGAATTTGTGTACTAAAATTGTTTAATTGCTATAATTAAACAATTTTAGTACACAAATTCGGTTTTTATATTCAGTAATACGGAAATAAAGTGACTCCATTTTAAATATGACGTAATCACCACGGCAACCTAGAATCATTACCTATCATGGGATATCATTGAATTAATTATGTATGATAGTATTAAATAGAATGAAGAAAACTTTTATAAATATATTTTAAAGTTTTAATTCGATTTTCATAAAATTTGAAATGACTCATCAAAATTCTGCAACGATTATATGTATATAATTTCAAACCATTCGGTTGGGTAGTCTTTGCGCTGTTATATGCAGACAAACGGACGGACCAGACGACGACTATAGGTGCTACATAAATACGAACGCACCTAAAAATCATTAAAGGAAATAGATATTCACTACATTCAGAAGAAAAAAAAAGTAATTTCTTTAAACTGAAATAAAATGTGTCAACTCCAAAATTAATTTATTACCCTTTCGCAATTTCTTTTAATGAAAGAGAATACGTTTTATATGCACAGTCGTGGAAAAAAAACTGAACACCCCTACTAACTCGGCAACAAATTATTGTAGAAGAAAGTTACTGGTACCAAACGGTTGGAAATAAAGTCTACTTTTAAATGATGTATATAAAATTTTATTAGGGGGCCATCTACATATAAAAACACACCCAAACTTTTTTTTTTTCAAGAGCAAGACCCAAATTTGACAAGATATTTGAAATCTGTAGTTCAAACTATGCCTAGATATCACATTTCATGAAATTCTTACGATTCGTTTCAGAGAAAATAATTACTTTATAATGAGCATATTTTAGGGGCTGCATCCGAATTGAAGTTCGGTACTTGATTGTTGAAATGCTGCAGAATGATTAAATCACTTCTTTTAATGTATTATGTTTCAGCGATATGACCATTTTACTCACTTAATAAGTTTCGGTTATTGTTATATGCGGTAAAATAATGTTTACAAGTGTTGAATTAATCGATTAAAAAATATATAGGATTATTTGTAATTAAAATAGTTTTAGAATATGTAAATGTTATTGGAATTTTACAGGTGTTTTTATAATGTTTTTTCAGATTTTTCTTATATTTAACTCGCTCTTTTTAAAATTTATTGGCAGAAACGTGAATAATATTGGCAAATACAAAATTTAGAATAGAAAAAATAGTATAAATCAGCGTAAGGAATCAAAGTAAAAAAAAAAAAAAAAAGAGAAAAAAAAACGCAGATAAATTGCTTTTTAGTCTGAAAATAAATCCCGACATTGCTTTTTTGAGTAGGAGGGGGAGGGGGGGGTTGCGATTTATTTGAAAAACTAAAACTAAATCTATGTTATAAAGTCATCTAAATAACTTTACATCCGTTATTCTCCTTCGGAATAGCGTTACTTATTCTATGATTAAACCTAATCTGGTAGTTCATTTGAAATTTTACAATTAACTGATTAATGCCTCTATTGAAATTTCTATTGAAAATTTTCACTCAGTTCTGTAAAGATGATGGAAAGGCGTGTTTTATCGCTGTCGATATGATATGTGTGCCAAAGCTGACAATTTAAAGGATTTATATCTGCACACCTGTCATAAAAAGAATTTTTATTGCGATTAAAAAAAACTAGTTATTCTTTAAAACCAAAACTTTTTTTAATGGTATGGCATAGCGTATAGAGAAAGTTTCATTTATAAATATTTTCTTAATTCATTTAATGAAAGAATCAATTAACATTCTAGAGCAAGCAGCGATAATTCGGATTTGAATATTGAAGCGGAGGGGGGGGGGGAGGAAATGTTTTGGGAAAATATATTGTGGGGCCATTTTGTTCCAGCAAATACACTACGCATATGCATTTATAAGAAACCTTACTTCATACATATATACTACAGAATAAACATTATAGCTTTATTAACTGGAAAATAAGCTATCAATTCACATAAAGATAACAAAAATGATTAATTTTTTTCTAACGTAGAACTGTTCATATTTTTCCAAAATGAGCTTTATTAATTTATCAATAAAAGCGAAACTATTTTGCATAAATGACGTAAACATACATATCATGCAAATACGTTTAACGTAATTTTAATGAAAAATTTAAAAGTAGACATTGAAAAAATAAAAGATATATATATATATATATATATATATATATTAGTATATATATATATACTAATCAAGGCTGGGATGATTCTAGTGCCTCGCTATCTTACATCTTACTCCAATCACATGTCGCTGTCAGGTTTCTTGTGCTCGCGCGCGCATTCACTTACGCATCAGTTTAAGTTAGCTTTCAAATTAGTCTAAGATCGCGAAGCTCTGAAATACGGTGTATGCATTGTTCATATCGTAAGACACACTTAATCTCTAAGTTTATCAAGTCACTGTAATCCCAGCCTATGAGTATAATATTTTTTCAAACAGGGATGAGAGCGCTCCGACCCGAATGTCCGATTTTTACCACTAAATTTTATTGGCATTCTCCAGCGTAATGAAATTCAGAAATTCTGTCCTTGAATAAGGTGACAAATACTATTAAAATTTAGTGGTGGCAATCGGGCATTTGAATGGAAGCGCTTTCATCCCTGTTCAAATTATGCTTTAATGCGCATCATAAACGGCCCCATAAAGCAGCATCTTGCCGTTTTTTAAGCATAATTTGAAAACTACTTGGAAGTAAAAATTGAAATTTTGAATACGCATAAAGCAGGACATAATAAATATAAATCCATCAAAAAAGTGTAGGTTGCAATTCATAATTTTTTCGAATATTAATTTCATAATTCATAATTCGTGTTATAAAATTATAAAAATTACAAATTTTATGTAGTTATGTTTGGTTTTTTGAGTATTATAACCAAACAAAACATTAGCACATTAGGATTATAATTTCAGGAGATATTAATAAAAATATGAAAATGTAATATAACATTAGAAGCTCTAAAATTTGAATGTTTATAATTCAAAAACTTATCATCCAAATGACTTAAAATTTTGTATCTAGGCATAGTTTGAACCGAAGATTGAAAATATCATGTCAAAATTGCATGTTGCCATTGACAAAAATAAAGTTTAGGCTGGTTTTAATATGTAGATGGCCCCCTAAGCAAATTTTATATACATAATTTAAAAGTAGACTTTATTTCCAATCGTTTGGTACCAGTCACTTTCTTCTACAATAATTTGTTGCAGAGTTAGTAGGAGGTGTTCAGTTTTTTTTCCACGACTGTACATATAGAGTGTCATTTATTTTAATGATGCACTCAAAGAATGGACTTTTTTTAAATGTATTTATGAAGCATTGAATATTTTTAATTTTTATTTCTTTTCTTCAGTAACCATAACAGATTAGTTCTCCACAAGCTTTGAGAATCTGTTGTTTCATTAAAGATTTAAAATGCAGCAATAAAGTAGTTCCTGTTAAAGAAAAAAATCCATATTAAAACAATGTACTTGCTATCAAATATATCATCTCCCCCACCATCATCAACATCATCAACCGTTTTCAATCCACTGCCGGATGTAGGTCTCACCTAGATTTTTCAATTGTTTTCTGTCTAGTGATTTAGTCATCCAATTAACACCAGCCACTTTTCTTATTTCATCACTCTATCTTATCTGAAGTCGTCTTCTTGATCGTTTTACATCTCTGGAATACCACTGTAGGGTGTCTGTGCTCTATCTATTGTCTTGTCTTCTGGCAATGTTACCAGCCCATTTCCATTTTAGCCGTTTAATTCTCTCAATGATGTCAAAATTTTCGTCTGACTTCTTATCCAGGTTATTCTCTTTCTGTCTCTTCTATTTATGCCTAGCATACATCTTTACATACTTCTCTGTGTTGTTTGTAATCCAGGTTGTTACCGTCCGTGTTTCTGATCCATAAGTAAGTGCAGGCAAAACACATTTGCTAAACACCTTTCTTTTCAAATAAAGAGGCATTTTATTCTTCAGAATACCATTGTTCTTCCCAAAAGCACTCCATCAATTTCTTATTCTTCTATTGATTTCATTCATGATACTGTTTGTCTAATGATATTTCCTATCCCTTCCCCTCATTTTACCATGAATCCAAACAACAAATATCATATTTATATACATATATACGAGGTGTGGCAATTAAATAAAGAGACTGGTGTGAGAAATGATTTTTATTTCAAATAAATTTATATTTAACTGTTATCCTCTTCAACATACATTCTTACGCTATCTATACACCGCCGCATGGGTGTCTTCGATTATTCAAAATAATGTTTTCGTCATATTTTAACATAGGCAGCTCATCAGTTGTCAGTCTATTCAACAACTCTGCCGCTTTTGCTTTTAATTGTTCAGAAGACTGGAAATGTGTTCCCTTCAATGCACTTTTCACTTTTGGAAACAGGTAGAAGTTATACAATGCGAGATCTGGCGAATACGGGGCACGAATAACGCACATAAATGCGCTTATCCACTAAAAACTGCTTCAAAGATTGGACATTGTGTTGGGGGAAGTATTGATTGGGCATCGGTCTTTTCTTTCTTACCTTCTCTCTCAGCTTGATTGGGCATTTTTGCAGACATCTTTGTAGCTATAATTGGAATGCTCAGAAGCCGTTCTTGTCGTACAATTTCATTAATTTTCTGAACGTTTCATTTAGTTCTTGCAGTGACAGGTCGACCAGGATATTAATCATCTGCGACCTCTTCCCGCCCTCCCAAAAACCGTTTGTGCCATTCCAAAACTTGCACAAATGGTATAACATTATTACTAAATACCCCCCTTAACATTTGTAAACATTCCATTGGTGATTTTTGAACGTTTCGATATAAGTCTGTTGAACAAGTAAGTAAAAGCAAAAACGGCAGAGTTGTTGAAGTGGCTGACAACTGATGAGCTGCAGCATTGTTATGAATAATCGAAGAGAAAGATACATCTGTGTATAGAAAGGGGATGAATAGGAATGTATGGTGCAGGGAATAAAAGAAAAATATAAATTTATTTGAACTAAATATCTTTTCTCACACCAGTCTCGTTATTGAACTGCCACACCTCGTATATACAGGGGGATTCAAAACCTATCGTTCAAATTTCGTGGGGAGGTAGGGAATACGTCATGAAACCGATTTTACATAGGAAAGTGTGTCTTCAAATGTAAGCGTTCGTATGTAGAGGGCGCTGTGTGTATACAACCTTCCATTGCATCCCAATCATTTTTTTGACTTTTCTAAATCTAGTATTATTTCTTCTCCTATTTCCACTTTTCATTTGGACTTCCACAAAACCTTTTACATCTTTAAAAACTCCAAAAACCTCGTTAATGACCTTTATTCAACGCTTCATTATCTGACGCCTTGAAACTTCTCGTTTAATTTTGGCTTGGCCACACAGGTCACCGGACTTATCGCCCATAAATTTCTTTTTGTGGGGGGTCATGAAAGACCATGTGTACGAGAACCCCGTCGACAGTGAAATGGACCTTGTTGAACGAATAGCGGCCGCCGCAAGCATTGTCTGTGATATGCCAGGCGTTTTTGAAAATGTTCAGCGGTCAATGCAATGGTACTGTGAATTCTGTGTTCGTGTAAATGGTCGCAATTTTGAGCACCTTGTGTGAGGCTATACTTCACCTTCTTGGAATAAAAGTCACATTGGTTACCGCTTAACTGTACTGTTTCCTTGTGTTCACTTTAGTTGTCCATTTTGTTCATGTAGATGACGTTTGCGGACATACTTTTCTATGTGAAATAGGATTCCTGACGTATTCCCTACCTCCCTATGAAATTTGAACGATGTGTTTTGAATCACCGTGTATATAATACCATTCAATTAAATTTAGACAGTTTATTTGATTTTAATGTAAAAAAGAGTTATTTAGTGAACTTTCTTTGTGTTGGCAGACTGTGGGATCGTTATATTTTGATATTTGAACGTGATGACATACCGTAATTTCGCGCGTAAGCGCCTCACCTCAGACAGTTCGATTTCGTACCAGAATTTATTTTAAATAAAATGTGATTTACTTCTACTTAGAAATTATTCGACTTCTTATTTTCAATAAAATTTTCGGTTTAAAAAAGACTTAACTAAGCCTCGGCGCATACGCGCGAAATTACTGTACTAAATGCGTAGTTAAAACGTGATGCATTAAATTTGAGCATTATAATTTATGATAGTATATTTACTAATTTAAATAATATTTGAACAAAACTACTTTTCAAATGCTTTCTATCTTCATCACCATGTGTGTAGAAATAAATCTGCTATTTAGTGTTGTTGGTTTTTCTTATAAAAAATTATAAAGCATTAAAGAAAATAAATGTTCACTACATTCAGGGAAAAAATATTTTATATAAACTAAAATAAAATGTTTCAAATCTAAAAATAATATCTTTCCCGTTCACAATATATTTTTTAATCAAAGAAAATATATTTTATATGACCATTTAGAGTGAACTTTATTTCAAGGACTTTCTGTGAAATGTCTTTATGGAGCTTTAAAGGTTTTTAATTATTTTGAAAACTTTTTTATGGTAATTAAAACAGATTTGTTTTGAACAAGCTTTTATTATATAGAATTAAAATGCAGTAATAAATCTGTTCCTGTTAAAGAGGGAAAATTCCACATTAGAACGGATTATGTAATATACATCATTCATTTAAATTTAGAGACTAGTAATTGTTTTTAATGTAAAAAGACATATTCAGTCAATTTTCGTTATGTTGCCAGATTTTGGGACCATTATATTTTAACATAGGAATCTGATGATTTATTAAAGGGTTATTATGGCGTTAAGCATTAAATTTAAGCAGTATAATTTATGATAGTATTTACCAATCTAGATAAGTATTTTTCGAATGCTTTATTTCTTTATACCCGTATTTAAAAATAAAGCTGCTGCTTTCTTTTCTTATTAAAATTAAAAAGCAATAAAGAAAATAAATATTCACTAAATTTATCACAAAAGTAATTTCTTTAAACTGAAAAGAAATATAGAAATCTAGCTAACCAGCCCGGCGTTGCCCGGGCCCGATATAATTACAATCTCAGAGAAAGGCGTTAACCCCCTCCCTCCCTATACCCGCAAATATAATGAATAATTTGTTCAAAAGAACCACCGTCACCTACATTAACGCGATCATTAAAAAAATAATTACATTTTTCTGATAATTAGAACAAAACAAAGACGCTACGCTAAAATAGCCGGCAGATGACACCCCTTCCCGACCTCCATTTCAAATCTATATGTTAATTAGTTGCCTAAATTTTTGTTAATTAGTAAAAATTGGCAATTATTTCCTTTCATTTTCGCAAACTAAATGGAGGGATCGTCCAGAGAAACAGATCTCTTTGTAGTTCAGATTTTAATGAAAGCAGATCCCTGTCTGAAACTTTCTCGGATTGTTTTCACTGCCGCCGGCAGAATTTTGGCAGTTTTTTGCATAAATTAAGAAAAATTATCGACCGAATTTTTCAAAAATCACATAGTCAGATGCAGAATTATTTTACAGATGCTCCGAAATTTTCAAATTGATATCTGAATTAGTTTTCTTAAAATTCGCTAATTAGTAAAATAATTTCGAATTCGTTCATTTCCGCTTGCAAATCCAATGCGCCTGTTCGTTTCTTTCGCCATTTTGATTTAAAAGATGTCATTTTAGAAGCGATGGTTAATGAGAATCTAATTAATATCTTGGGTAATTATCAAAATATTAAAATTCTGAGACTCAGGTGCACATGGTCAGACCTTGGACTATCTACACCTAAATTTCCAGACTTCTTGTGGGCTAGATTTTGCTAGCCATCGCAGATAGACAAACACACACACAGAGCGGAACTTTCTTTTATTAATATAGATATAACAAAAATAAAAATAATTTATTTCCCTTTCTTAAACATTTTAGTGAAAGAGAATATATTTCATGTATAAATTTAGAGTGAAATTTATTTTAACGACGCACTTAAAAAAAAAAAAAAAAGGATTTTTATCAAATGCATTCAATAGAAGATGTGGTGAAACAACCTTAGCAAGCAGTTTGTTTAAAATTTTGTTCTAAGCTTTTTGGGATTGAGTGTGAGTAGCTCTGCGATGTCTTCTATGTCTTCATTTCTGTAGATTTGGGTTCGAATCCAAGAGGAGGAAAGCTTGCAAAAACATAATTTTTTTGCTTTTTCTAAATATTTAATTCAGTTATAAACAAGAACGAAAAATCATGCGCCAAGCATAGATTATGTAGCACTTTCCAACGCTTCCAAAATAATTTTACAAAACATACCGTTTAATAAGCTAAAAGATAACATCTAAGTAAACAATTTGGAAAACGCATAACACATATAAAAACATAATTTCAGGAATTTCGAACAGATACAATATTCGGAAAAGTATCCGAGTACTTTTATTCAACCCTGTATATGATCTATAGATTTGTATATATACTATATAGGATGATAAATTTTAGTTTAGTTAGGAAACGCGTAGCACAGTTTAAAATTCTCTTTCTGGAGTTTCTGTCAATAAACGGGAATGTCTTCTCGAACTTTTGTGCTACCCTGTATATGAAATACAGAATTTATACACACCCAGTAATAGACAAAAAGTGAGTTCAATTGAAAATCGCGTTCAGCAACTTAAAACGCCAGGAATTATTGTTAACAGACAGTAGAGAATTCTTTTGTATGTCCCTGTAAATGAGCGATGACTGCTATACACACACTATTCTGTAGTAAGCCTCTTGTAATGCACCTTAATAATATATATAAATTTCAATGCGTTTAAAATAGTGAAATATTATTTAAATAAACCGCAGACGATTTTTCTCCATAGACGTCATGTAACGGAATTCTTTTGACTGTCCCTGTATAGTAACTATAAGTGGTATGCACACCCTATTCCATATTAAGCTTCTTCTAATGCACCTTAGTGATATATATAAATTTCAATGCGTTTAAAATAGTGAAACATTATTTACATAAACCGCAAATAATTTTCCCCCATAGTCCGCAATGTAACAGAATTCTTTTGAGTGTCCCTGTAAAAAAACTATAAGTGCTACACACTTCCGTTGAAATAGGGGACATGCTATAGATAACGACAATAACATATAAAAATTGCAGAGAAATCCGAGCATATTTTAGAGCACGGACAGACGGCCAGACAGCCATACGGCCAGACAAACCGAAGTCATAAGCACTTTTCAACTAGGTTGGAAAGTGCTAAAAAGATTTGAACGACAAAAATAAAAAGTTTATATTTTTCAATATTTAATTATGTTCTAAAAATAATTTTAATCAATATTAGTGATTTACATAATTTGACTTTTTAAAATATTCTTTATAGATAGTGATTGTGGTTTTAACGAATTTATTCTTTTTAGAGATTCCAATACAGCTATTTAGCGGAATCCACATATGTTTTTTTGTTGTTGTTTAGTGGGCTCGAATCGTTCATGCTCACGCTATAGTGATATTGGCTTCAACGAATTTCATGCATTGTTAATACTGCATCGAGACGAGGTTGCTGTATTGCATTCAGTGGTGTTTTGTTGCTCTTTGGATGAGCGTGAAGCTCTCATGCATGTGTTAGTGGTCGCAATTTAAATGAATTTTATCCATTTGTGCGATTGATGCACAGCGAGGATTCTGCAGCAAACGTTGCTTTCTTTTCGGTTTTCATGTGCGCGAATAGTGCGTACATGCGTTAGTTATAGCGAATTTAACGAGGTTCGTGCATTTTTGAGATTACTAAATTTTAAGAAAAATTTACCATATTTAGAGGTTTATAATTTTCATATTGATGCGGAGAAAATGTTGTAATATTTAAAAAAATGGCATAATTAACCGATCGATAAAAAAAATTAAACAATTTGATTTTAAAATAACTTAACTATTTTACCTTAAAGATATCCTTGAACGAAAAGAAAGGTATTTTAGATGCACAACCGAAATTTAATTTTGTTTTTACCTAGCACTGTATTATCACCGGCATTATATTTTTATTACAATATCACAAATACTATTTTCCCAAAAGTGAGCAAAGTCTTTAAAATTTGTAGGGCTTATTATGACGTACCATAAACATTATCATGACATAAAAGATCTAATGTTTTAAATTTTAAAATTAAAAGTTATAGACTTTTTGGGGGGCGAGGGGGGGGGGGACGAACTGTATATACATCTAGTTGTATTGCATTCAATCATTTAGACAATGAAAATATCCTTTCATTCTGTGAAAATTTAGTTTTCTGCAATACCTGAGTATAACATCAAGCTGTAGGGAAATAATATTCTGACATTAGACTCGAATGATCGACTAAACGGCTAATTCTGACATGATATTCCAAATGATGTCGGTCGCGTAATTGCAGCGATGAGTAAAAAATAGTATATGTAGAATAAAAGATCCTTGGAAATAACAAAATATTTATATAGAATTTTTACAGATATTATCTTCTCAATCGGAAGTGGAGAAAATCTTCATTCAGAAATCGTTAAACTGACATTTCCCCAGTTTTCAACATTGGGAGAAGTTGCCCATGCATACCAGCTCAATATAACACCAACGAATATGCTGTTGTTAAGCATCATGATATGATAAGTAATTTTTCGGTTAAATGTCGTGTTTATGCGAGTAACAAATGCTTTTTTACTAGTAATATTTGCAATTACGTAACTACATTACAAAGTACTATAACCAGAGCTTTACAAATATCATAAAATCTGGTAGCCAACAAAAAATTCTAGTCAGCAGTAAAAAAACAAAGAAATAATCCCCCCCCCCCCCCGTCATTGATTTTCAAAAAAAATTCAAAAAAGTTTTTTATGAATAAATCGAGAATGAATAACAAGCATTATTTAGAATTATTAGTTACATAATTAAGTTTTATAGATTTACTTCAAATGGATTACTTATAAGGATTTATATATTATTATTCGTTAAAATGAATGTGTTAGATTAATCAGTTTTAATTCTCAATACATATATCTGATTTTAAACACACAAAGGAAAAACCTCTTAAACCTTTTTCAGCATTGCATCTACTTTTAGTTGTCACAGAGGCTGGATTGACACTATTTCTAACTGTTTTATTGACCGCTTACCCTCCTTCCACATCCTAATCATGAGACATGGTAGCTAGCTAGAGTGACAAAGAATGGCGTTTTCTGTGTTTGAGATGGAAAATGCATTTTAAAGTTTATTCGTCAGTTAAAAGTATGAGAGAAGAGGAAGATCAATGCTTGCCGCGCGCGAGTAGGGGTGGGGGAGAGAAAAATACCGCTTGTGCGCATTTCATAAGTCAATTTTTTTACAAAAAAAGAAAAAAACAGCCAGATTAAATAACTTGATAGTCAGGTAGAAAAGCTTGGTTGCCACTGGCGACCGTATTTGTCAAGCCCTGGTTATAACTTTTCACCACTACTACATCAGGGTTCCTACACTTAGAAACAAAATTTTAGGTAGTTCCTACCACTATTTTCTTATAGAAAACTGGAATTATGTGATCGAGCGTTTGAAAAATGCGAATTTTTCTCTAAGTGAATACTGTTACTTCTCTGTTCTAAAGTCAGAGAAATTCCCTGACCTGTATGAACCCTGTACATGCAGCGCCTGACTACCAACAGGGCAGTCTACCACCAGTAAAAAATAATAGAATATTTTGTCTTATTTATGACAGAAGTTCCACATGAATAAGGCGAAAATTTCTATTTAAATATTTTAGTAGAAATTTGCCCGGCAGTAATCAAGCCCTGACTGTATGTATATCACTTAAATTTGGAACTCGCTAAAATAAATTTCGTGAAATTAAGTGGTCCTTACTCACATTTGGTGCTAAAATTTAATGCAATAAGCTGAACTCGAAATTGAAAACTGCTGGCTTCCACACACAGCGCAGTGTTGCCAGTCTACTACTTTTTATAAATTCAAATTTCTTGCTTGCCACCATTTTTTAAATAGTATTATTCCCCCAATTCAATGACAGATTCTATAAAACGAAAAGAAGGCGAATTATACCATTTTAGAAAAGTGGTAGCAACAAGAAATTTAAATTAAAAAAAAAATTAACCCACTGCAATATTGCACCAGCGTTTTTTAATTAAAAAATGATATCATAACTCCCAAACAGATTTTTTTTTAGCTTTATTTAAGGACAGATTATCAGTAATCAAATAAAGCAAAGATTACTATTTGAAAATTCTGGTAGGTATTCTGAAAATAAAAGAAGCGCTAAATTGACAAAACAGCTAACAACTATTTTTGACACCAGAAATTTAAACTATTTCAGCATATTCGAATAGTAATATTTTGTATATTTAATCATGTCTCTCATTATTTAATGTGCAAGATTTCTATTCGAAAATTATGGTATATTATTTTAAACTACATAAATGACATTCCGCGAGATTCCGCAGCTTGCGCGATTGTGATGCTTAACTGTATTTAAAAAAAAAAAAGAAAATCTTATAACATTTTTTAACCATTGAATAACATTGAATAAATAATTAAACATTTTATTAAAAAATACAGGAAGATTTTGAAACGTGAAAATATTTCCTTTTGTCATTCATTAAAAGAGAAAATAAGTTACTTGTGCACTTGGAATAAAATTTCATTTTATGACGTAATTAAAAAAGAGAGATTTCGAATCAAATATATTAAGGAAATGTCGGGCCATTTTAATTACTTTAAAGTCATTTTTCAAAAGCAAAATCCATTTATCTTATTTGCTATTTAAACGATTTATTATGTATTACGTATTCAAAACAATGGAATAAGTCACATGTAATTAAATAAAACGAAAATAACGTTGCATTATGAATGTTTTTTATGACTTTGTTCTACAGTAGCAGTGTTTTAATATCCTGTTCTGTGATAATTGTTTTTGTTTGTTGAAGGTTAAATATTACATAGTCCCAATCAATTTACCATATATATATAAAGAGAAAATATAAATTACTTGTACATTACGAATAAAATATCCTTTTATGGCGTAAATAAAAAAAGAATATATATATATATATATATATATATATAAAAGAATTTTCCAATAATATATTTTTTTATATAAATTTTATCTTCTATTTCACTGACATTGGCAAGAGGATTGTTTAGGTAGTCACAATATACCGGTACCACATAGGCTGACTACCACCAGGGCAAACTTCCATCATTGATATTATAAACAAATAGGTATTTTTTATTTAATTATGATAGAACTCATCGCCTCCTGAATACTAGGCTTGAATTCTGACGCAAAAATTACGACTTTCGTAGGCGGATATTTTTCAGCGTTTGTAAGGTCCCTTGAATTTCAATACCAAAAATTTTTAACAGTTTTCTGTGTGCCTTTTTTTTTCTTAGATTAAATAAATCAAATTAAAATACTGATGTCTAAATTCAGGAACTTAGAATAATCCACATACAACAGCTGCCATTTTTTGTGTCAGCGCTCAGGCAAAGAATTCAGAGGGCGTTTCAGAAATTCTGAATGAATAAAACCTTAGAATTTTTTTTTATTCAAAGTTACTGGTGGTAGTTTGCCCCGGCTGAAATCTGCCACTATCTTACAGCTGAAGCTTCACCTTTTTAAGTATATATGTATGAATTCCTCTTTATTCTCAGTATCATGTTTTAAATTCTACACATTTTAAAATGCTACAAAAAGTCTATTTTGAGATATCTATTATTTTACTACATGCTTTATTTCAAAAGCATAGTTGCCAACTTGTACAGTTTTTTTCTTAGCACCAAAATTTAATAGTAATTTTTGCTAATGTTATTTCCGAAAGCAAGCACTAGTTAACGATTAATTAAAGCCAAAGTTTCTATTAAATTTTAGTGGTAACAAAAAAAAAAAAAAAAAAAAAAAAAAACGTACATGTTGCTAACTACGCAAAAGATTGCAAACATTTCATATGTAGTTGTTTAATAGTATTTATAATTGTGTTGTCAACATCCTTTTTTCTATGCACGTACAGAACTCACAATAATAAATGGTGTAATTCGAAAGTTTTTTGAACAAGTTTGTGACATAGTACACTGACATTTTAGTACGTTGTTTGATTAAAATGTGGAGTTGATTAAAGCTTTTACAAATATACCTGTAAGGAGGAAATAAATAGGTTCAGGCACAGGTAGCAACAGCTTGCTAAAATGACTTCTTAAATTCTGCGATCAACAAAAGTTACATTAACTGGTGCAATTAATTACTTTTAATTTTCTATATAAACGCTTTGTAACAGTAAAAACGACAAAAGCTTTTTTTGTTAATCCCATGTATCTGTATAGATTTGTATTAAATTTAAAAGTTCGTTATTTAAATGCAGCATAATATGTACATTTTACATAAAACTTTTAATATAATGTCAACATATCGTTGCTACCATGTCAAACTATCGAAAGTGAAAGAATGGATTTTTCAGTACTTTTAAAAATGGGCCGATTGTCAGCACTAAATTTTAATAGTATTCTTCAGCAGGGTCAGTTTGCTTCATTTTGTATTCAGAAATTTCAAATCCATACCAGAAATTTCCAATATCAATTTTTGCTTTATTTAAGGACAGACATTTGTTAAAGTGAAATAGTTTTTCTCAAAATTTCCGGTATGAACTCAGTATCTATGAATAAAAAAGGAAGGCCAAACTTGCAACCCTGTTCTTCACAGAAATTTTATTAGTATTTTTACTAGGCGAAGAATTCTAATGAAACTTAGTTGTGAGAATCGGCCCATTTTTAAAAGCAATGAAAAAGGTATTTTTTCATATTCGGTAGTTTAACATGGTAGCGACGATATGTTTAAAACAACGTGAACCAGTAAAAAAAGTTTAGATAAATTTATAGTTACTAATATATGGTTCTAAATGCTAGACGTCATATTTACTTGTAAATTGTGCATCATGTTTTAACCCTTCTTTGCATGAGTTTTTCTTTTACAATTGTGTTTTTTTATACATATATTAAGTATTAGACACCAGAAATTTTAAGATAGATTTTTAACTTTGTCACGGGAAATTTGCTGGATTAATATTTCTATATAAATATAGTGCTGGCGAATAAGTTGATTTATTTATTAAAAGTTAAATAAAAAGTGATGTAAATTTACATCACTATGCAATTAAGGGTTAAATATTAAAACGAAAGGTAAATTAAATTAATAAAATATAATATCGTTAATATGATAGCACTAAATTGACGTGATACTACCATTTTCCCCTTAGCAAATTATTCTGCTTCATATTAAGCCTAATATTCATTTGAAATTCTACTAATTCGCAACCTGTGTTTTGTACATAATTTGTAATCATTTAACACTATTATTTGCAATCAGAAACATTTGCCCAATTTAATCGCTGAAAATATGCGATTAAAAATTATTAATTACTGTTATGAAAGATAAATGATTATGAGGCCTATTTACGTCACATATACCCGAAGCTCATCGCGAAGGTTCATCATATTGGGTTGTTCGGAAAGTTCCTTCCGTTTGCGAAAACCAATTTGTACTGGAAAATTCTGCCCGTAAATTATTAGGCAGTTGCCGAACAGTTGATGTCGGTTAAGGGGTTTCCGAGTTGCAAACCACTAAATGCCCAGTCTATTGTGAGTGGAGTGCCTTGTATTAACCTTCCAGCCGCGGGCAACGCTCCTATCGCGTTTCATGTATTCTATACAATTCCGCGGGGTACACTATTTTGACGTTGCCTACAATTTTTATAGTACTTAAGCATCGGGAGACCATTTCTTCGTTGAATCTATCTTCTTTTATTTAGAAATAGAGAGATTCGTTTACAAATTATAACACAAAATTTCAAATACTAGGTCATTCGGAAAGTTCTGCGGTTTTTGAAATATTTTGAATCCATAAATGCCACATTCCCTCCAGAATTTTGAAATAAAGCTTTGTTTTTATAATGTAGATGAAGAAATTGCTTTTACTTATTTGGAAATAAATTGTTTGTAAATTCCGGTGACATTCAATCCTTATAACTATTATAAGTGACAAATAAAAATAGGCCACGGTTTTTTATAAGAAAATGGAAACATTGCCTACGGCTAGAGGGTTAAATTGAGCCATTGGGAAAAGTTAAGAAGTGTTATTTAAGATATTGGAATTAATATCTAATAATTAAATGATTGAATTTTCCGGTACGAATCAACTTTCCCAAACTGAATTTTTTTTCCGAACAATCGAATAACGTAAACAGGAACTTTGGTCTCCGAAGGTTAAAAATGTAAACTGTAGAAATACGAAATCATTTAATCCAGTTAGCATACATATTGTTTCTGATCTCAACATCCTTTTTTCTATAAACATACAAAATGCATGCTTTTGAATGGGCTTTTATTGAAATACATTCACATTTCATTTAAAGGAGATTTTTGATTTAAAAAGGATAGCAGTTAATTAAATAATGGAACAACGTGCCTTCAAATAATTTCAAAGATTGCAGTTCCCAATCCTCGCACGGATCGGCTGGTTAAGACAAAATTTGACTACATTACAGTTTCTTATCTGTGACAGACAACTCCCCTAACAACACAGTTAAGCAAACGTGACTGATATATGAAAGAACAGTAACCAAAATGTAACTCTTACTTTCCACATTGTATTAACCTGACATGGAAACTGACTGATAAAAAACACACAAACAGTTAGTACGTTCCATTTTGCGATGGGTTGCACAAAAAGTCAGTAACAGTGAAGCCCCACGGTAAGTTTAGATTCATAATGTGAAAAAATAATGATGTCACCATTTTGACTGTGACCAATTGTTTTTATTATGGCTTCGTAGTGACTTCATAATAAGTGGATGCTTTAAGCTTACCATTTATGATTTTATACATCTTGTAAAATGACAAAAATAAATAAATAAATAAATAAATAAAATAAAAAGTGCCTTCATAAATAACAGTTGACAATGAAAGGCAATTATTTTATAACAAAATTTTAATCGTCAGAATATCGTTCAATCACTGCCCCCTGAATCTGCCGCCGCTGTGGGACCATGTACGTTAATGGGAGCTGGTGCACGTAAAATCTGTTCGTGGCTCCAATGTCCTCCAAGTTTAGTATAAGCGTTACCTCTGGGGGTGCCAATCCAGGTGCAGGTCTCTCATCTGGAATTGGTTCAAAATTAGGAGACCAGCTCTAGAAATCCAACCTCTCTTGAGGCTCTGGCACCCCTTCTTTCAGAGAAGTGCCTTGGCACTTTCTCTGACACGCCGACAACAACAACTGCCCCCTGAATAATGGGCCTACACGCTGAAATAAAAATATCAGATGTCGTAGGCAGATCTTTCCCAGTGTCCATGTGTTCCATTGAATTTCAACACCAGTAATTTATAAACGCATTTTTCGCCATATTTAATCTCAGAGAAAGAAGGCAAAGCATACCCTTTTTAAATACTGGTGTCCAAATTCAAGAAACCGTGCAAACGCAAAAAGAAAACCGACTCAAACAACCGCCATCTTTGTGTTAGCGCGTAGGCTTATTGTTCAGAATCTGTGGTTGAATTATATGTACCACAATTTCCGGCGTATAATACTCAGATTAAAAATCTTAGTTACAAACCAGACATTTTATTTAACCCTTAATTGCATAGTGATGTAAATTTCCATCACTTTTTATTTAACTTTTAATAAATAAATCAACTTCTTCGCCACCACTATATTTATATAGAAATATTAATCCAGTAAATTTCCCGTGAACTATGTTGCTGAACAAAATTAAAAATCTATCTTAAAATTTCTGGTGTCTATGTCAATTAAGTACCAAGTTATAGTTAAATTTTATAAAATAAAAAATCTTTTCAGAAAGAGATTTATTTCAGACACGGCTTATAATGAAGAAATGTATATGTTTCTAATAAACAGAAAGTAATTCTTGTAATTAAAATGTTTTTCAAGGAAAATAAGTTAAACCATTTATTTACAAGCAGCAAAATTAGCACCCGAAGCTAAAAAGACATGTATCAAGATCAGCATGAAAAACAATAAAAAAGGCTTCTTCTTTCTTAAAATTAGCTAGTTTCTTTTTAAAAAACTTGTTTGTTTTTTAAAATTTACACAAAACACATAAAAGTTTGAGGGAAAAGTTTGAATTGTTCATGCTGTGTTCATGTTTACAATGCGAATAGAAAAATACAAGCTTTTTAATTAGTAGCTTGGAACAGAAACTGTGTTTTCATTTTCTGTTTCAACCGTATTTAAAAATTGCTAAAATCATGTTTAAAAAATTCAGTGATAAAAATGAGCCGACGATGAAAAGTAATTATTTTATTACGAAAATCTTAAGCATTGTTTAATTATGTGCATAATAATAAACTTATATCATTCTAATTAAGCAAAATATATTCATATAATTAACTTGTTCTTGCTGCAAAAAAAAAAAAAAAAAAAAAAACTATTTCAGGGCTTACTTACAAACTACAAAATTAACACCCATATCTAAAAAAGCATCATAATAAGGATAAAAAACAACAAAAAATGTTTTTTTTTTAATTAGCTAATTTCTTTTTAAAAATGATTGTTTTTTTTATAATAAACTACTATGAAAGAGATGTGCTAGAATTTTTTTAATTTGTTGATATTATGCAGCAGACTAGACAGAAAAATGAATGCAAAGCACTTCATTAGAATTCTTAATAAGAAAACTGTATTATTAATTTCATAGTTTTTAAAGCAAATTAAAGCTGTGAAGAGCCACTGAATAAGATACTGATAATTAATTTTCAGCAGTGAAGATATTTTGTTTTCAGCGCAAATTATTATCTATCTTTTTATGTCTTTTATTGTATTGTTACGTTAATTTTACAAATTTTGTTTTTTCTTTGGCGATGAAAACCTTTCAGTTTTCTCAAAAAATACAAAAATTTTTAGACAAAGCATTTTAGAAAAACATTTTTAAATAAAAGTTTAAGAAAATTTTTAAGCTTTTATGCATTTTAAGTTTTATGTTTAAAATAATATATTTTATTAATAGTTCAAAATCTTGACCTCTGTCTGAAAGCTGTTCATAGAAGTATGCAAAAGAGAGTTTTGTTTTGAATTCCTATAATTGTTTTTGCAGTAAATTAATGAAGCATTTTCAATATGAATAGAAACATTTAACAACATTAGAATTACTTAGAAGCAAAGAAATATTTATGCAATGTTGTTATACTTTTTAGCAATATCAAACACAAGACTCCCTTATCGTAGATCAGACTTGACAATCCGGAGAAAGTCTATGGGAGAAAATGTCCGCGGTAATTGCCAACTTATTAATTGACTTTCTCCGGAAAGTATCGCCGCCTGGCGGATACTACCGCACAGTTGCCATGTTTCGGGCTCTTTGAACACCAGTATATTTTTAGAGAAAATGTTGTTCTTTTAAATCCCAGAATTCTCCGATCAAACAAAACAAAATTGTCTCTATTAAAAAACTGTTATCCAAAAATATAATAGAAAAATCTATAGAAAAATCTAGCTGGTCTGCTACCGCATAGCTGCCAACTCTTACGCTTTTTTCTTACCACTAAAATTTAACAGAATTTTTTTTCGTCATGTAATCACACGATCTTGTCAATTTAATAAGATAAAATTTACTATAAAATTTTAGTGGTAGGAAAAATACTAGTTCATGAGCAAATACATAGAACAAATGGAGCTGTGAAAAAATTTCGTGTGATTTCGTGTCGTAAATACTATTACTGACGATTGATGGCGCTAGTAGCAGGACAAGTATATCGGTCAAAGGAAACTTGCTGATTGAGAGGTCTGATACTATTATAAGGAGGTCTTGATCAAACCAATGTTCAAGACTCTAAAATGGTCCGTTTTTTATATACCAGTGAATACGAAGAATAATTTTCTTCTTAGCATTCTACTTTGGCCTGAAAGAAAAATCACATGTTGGGCCAACATTTTATAATGTTAAAGATTCCACGTAGCTGCTGTGCTATGTCGGAGAAGCTATGAAAGCATACAATTATGACTGAGATAAAAATGAGCAAAATACTATTTTTGAGGTATCTGAACGTACATGGTTTTACCTAATTTTCTTTTACTATTCTATTGTTTACTATAAACCAGTTTATTTTACATGATTAGAACTGTTTATTTCGTTTTCAAACCAATCATCATTGTGCAGATTTAACTATGAAAATTGTTCTTTTTTAATCTGTTAGCTAGGTATGACGAAATCTTTCGTCATACACGAACTACTACTGTAATATTTTGAACGCATTAGTAACTTGCACCAGTAAAATTTTAATAGAAATTTTCATCTTATTAAAACGTCCTTTTCATGCAAAATTACTGCTGTGAATAACCGAAATAATTCTATTATTTTTCACTGGTGGAAGTGTGCCCCGTTGGTAATCTGGCATATCAGTTGAACAAAAGTTTATTCCCCGGTTAACATGATAGTACAACTTTATTAAAGGGTTTTAATTACATTTATCATCATATCACATTTTTCATTACGCTTTTTTGCTTCAGTTCAACTTTTTCTTATGTCCAGTTTTAAGATAACTTTTTAAAAATAATTTTGTTTTGTTTTTAATTCCTTTGGCGTAGCATGTCCCTAAGTAAACCTCAATCAACCAACCAACCTTCGTTGGATGACGTTTTAATGATGTGGATATTTTGGTTGTTTTCAATGAAGAAAAAGTGTAAAAGCAGAAAAATTCATCCAACAATTAATATGATATTGAAACTATATTATTCCTATAAATATAAATAAATTGATATTATTTAATAAAAAGAAATTTCTGAAATATCCAGATACGCTTTTGAAAAAGCTACATATTGCCATATGTATGAAATGACATATTTGTTTGATATCTTTGGATGATTAGAGTGCTGAAATTGAAACTGGTTTTTCTGAACACCCCTTACAGTATACAGATTTTATCTTATATAAGCAGACCTACCAGTTGGAACTTTTTTGGGATACCATTATTTTTAGAGAAAAATCTTCTTTATAGATCTTTTCTTACAACTTTTGTAGAAAACTACTCACAAAGTAATATTTGCTGCAAATGCTGTCAAAACCTAGCTCGAAAATGCTTCTTCAGAAATACTGGTATTCAAAAACGGACCAGTGGGAGCCCTGTATATACTATGTGGTATATAATGATCCTACGTAACATCGAAAAAAAACCAGTAATCCCATTTATAAAGAATTTTATAAGTATATTTTAAAGACAACGAGAATTTTAAGAACACGTGAAAATAAATCTGAAAAAAGGAAAATTATAAAACCATTGTTTTATATAAATGTTAGTAGAAAGATTTTTATTTTTAATAGTGTAAAATTTTTAAATTACGTGTGTTAAACAAAACATTTTTCTCGATTATGTTATTCATGATCCTAAATTTTTCCTGACATACATTTTAATGGGATTAATAAGACTTTAATTGGAACAAACAACGAAATTTTAATTGCTTAAATAAACTTCTCCATCTGAATTTCTTTCTTTGAAAAATGCACAAACTTTATTACAAGAGCTTTTGAAGCACACATTAATCCTTTGCTTTATAACTGAATTACTTTTGGGCCATCCGTGATAAGTTACATTAAATTAAAATTGATAGTTTAACACAAAGAACAATAATTACACGTAAAAATCTAGAACTAAAACTAAATCTGAAAATTGAGTTTTGAACCACAAGTTTTTTTTTATCATTACTTTAAAAAAAAAAAAATAAAGGAGATATGTGTTTGTCATAATTGAAATAAAAGGGGGCAAATGAAGAAAAATCTTTGTGACACATAAAAAAATATCCCCATATTGCCTTCTGTTGCATCACGTCCACTGCATTGAAAAATAAATTATTTTTCGTGCAAGTGATTTTACATATTTCATTTCTACGTTTATTCTTTTTAATTCGATCATTTCACATTTTATAGAAAGAAAACTTGTGTGCGTACTACTGGAATTTATTAGTAGAATTATTCGGCTTATTTTATCGCAGAAAAATATTCTAAATTATTCGATTAGATGAAACGATTCAGACCATCTGCTATTTAAATATCAAAAATAAATTTTCTAACAACAACCCTTTTAAAGCAATTTTAACCCTTTTAAATATTCAGACGATTGCACGACACCAGGATTTAAGAACAAATTTATTTGAAAATGGGCCTTTCTTCCTTTACGTTATAAAATCGAAAATATTATTCCAAACTTCTGATGACATTGTCACTTTTCAGGTATTAAGATAACGTGGAATGTGTAATATTCCACCCCCCTTCAAAGACTTAAGTACTAGTTCTGCCATACTCAGTGTTGTCAAATCTGGAAAAAATTTTATTCAAAAATTTCGAATTTTTACCATAAATTTTAAAAAGTTATTTTTGTTTTAATATGTTACATATTCCCTGTATAAAAAAATCCCAATATAAAGGAAACGTTTACTAAAATTCAGTGTAACGTCATAGTTATTATTTTTGTTATACTTCTATTTCATTATTATATTTGTAAATATTTTTATTTAATTTTTAACTTTTTAAATTTCTGACGGCTCCCTTTTGCCTCCCAAGTCAATTACCTTTAACCTGGAAGTTCAGTTGGTACGAAACTAGGTATTCCATGCTGCTAACTACATTGTTCCAATGCTCCATTGTATAGAATAAAATAAAATAACTATTAAAAATTTCTGAAAAAAGAACAACTAGATATGACAACATTGGCCAATCTCCTTGGAGCTTAAGCAGATTGGCATTCTGAAAGTTTGGACCTCACATATACAGCAAAGTTGGTGAACTTTTAGTAATTTTGTCTTCATTTGAAAATGTTATCGTAAATGATATAAAATGTGTACTTGAAAGTAAATACTTGACCAATTTTCACAACTACATTAAAATGATCGAAAATTTAGAAATTCTTCATAAATAAATAAATAAAAAGTCGAAAAAAAAAACAGGGAATGTAAATTTACGTAATGAATTTTGTTTCATTAATTTAATCTACTTATATAAAATCCAAGTGTTGGAAAGTGTAGGTAAACATATCGGTGCGAACCCATCCAAACAATAGATGGAACCAATGGATTAATTTCAATGTTGCTGAGGAAAAAAATAATGAAAAATATCCAGACACATGGCTTTTTGGACATATATTTTAATTTGCAGGTTAAATATAGGTATAAACATTTTTGCACGTGCACTTTGTGTTTATAAGTGAATAAAAATTCTACTTACTGTAACCTCACGAAAATACCGTCTATTGGGTTTATTTTATGTTTATGCATTATAACTTTATTGATGCCATTTTTTTCATTACAATTAACTAGAAAATATAATTTTAATTGCGTTCATGGTGGTTAAGCATAAAAGTAAGTGTACAAAGTATGTGTGAAAAGTTTTCGCCGTTAAAAATGACGTTATGCTTAGCTTGAAGTAAGAAAATCGCCACCGTCTTCAGAATCAACGAGCTTAGATCAGAGTCAATCAACAAATTAAAACTGACAAAATTTCAATGTTTTGTGTAATCGTTAAACCATTTCAAAATTTGCGTTTAATTTTGCTTATGTAACCAAACGATCAGCTATGTGGTGAATTCTTTAGAAACTCATTTATAACATATTTTTACAAAAACTTTCGCACATTGGATTTCTTTTTTAATATTTAAATGGAACGTTTAGTCCAATCGTTTAAATATTTCAGAAATTGAATATTGAATTAAAAAAAATATCCCTGTCATTTTAATATCTAGGAGTCATTTGTTATTTTTAAAATGTACTTTTCCACAATACAAACATTTCAATAATAAAATCTTCATGATGTTTGTTTGTATGAATTCTTATAAAAATGAAACACTGATCAATATTCCGTCACTTTTGTAGGGGGTTATATACTAGTATTACATAGAGATGCAATAATAAATGTAAAAAATGTTCACATGTACCAGCCTCTTCCTTTGCTACAAGGAATAGAAATATTTTAATTTTATACGATTTGACATTTTATAGCTGAGTGAAAAATGTACAGGCTGAAAGTCAAACCGAAGACTTTTAGTTTAATTTGCCAACGCTTTACATATTGTGCTACATGGATCGACAACCCTCCGAGAAAATTCATTCTTAGCATCTATTTTTCAATAGTATTTGGTGTTCCATGTAGACAGCTCAACAGCATATATCGTTGGTAATGGAACCCATTAAACGACGGATACGTAGATACAATTCGTTATTTTTAACTCAACCAAACTGATCGGTAAAGAATCATAAAAGGCATAGCTGCCAACTATTACGTTATTTTTTCTACCACTAAAATTTTATAGTATATTTAAGCTTATTAAATCAACGAAATCATGTGATTCAATAAGACAAAATTTCCTGTTAATTTTTAGTGGTAACAAAAAAGCGTAAAAGTTGGCAGCTATGTAAGAGGTGACAAATTGTCAACTGAGTGAAAATTTTCCAGGCCAGGAGTCGAATTCAAGACATTTAGCTTATATTAAACTAGTCTTAAAATTTAAAACTACGTATGCTAAACAAAATATTATTCTTCAAAATGGGATTGATGGCATTAATATGTTCAGTCGTATATATTAATGGATTAATTAGAGTTTTATAGATACTACCAAAGGATTTTTAAATATTTAATAAAAATTCTAATGGCATTCATTTTTATTGAACAATGCGCAAATTCTTTTACGGTGGCTTATGAACTCTATTATTATTTTTTTTGATTTTATGATCTAATTATTTTATTTGCTATCTTTGATAAATTACTCTTAATTATAATGCAGTAGCTGCTCGTGACTGACATTTTTGGATCCACTAAATCCATGACTGCCAAATTTATCCTTGCAGTACATATTTTTTTTTAAACAAATCTTTATCTTATTTTTCTGGCAGAACGTACTGTCATTAAACAAAGCAAAGATTTCCGTTAAAAAATAACGGTAACAAAAGAATAAATTTGGAAGTGATGCATTTAGTGCCCCAAATAAAGACATTCACTAACCGCCACTGTTAAAATGGGTAGTAAAGAGGGACTGTGTGCGTACAACTCTACCATACTTTTTTAATAGAATTTTTTTGCTTTATTTAATCAAACAAAAGTATATTTTCTGCGATTTATCACCCAAATATTTTCTGAAGAAATCGGATATTTCTAATCTGAAACAGTGACGACATACGTCTTGAAAATTCTAATTCGTGTTCGAGCTATGGAGAAAAACGATAGTTACATGTGTAATTCTAAAACTGAAACTAAAACTGAAAATTAAACTATAGGACTGTAATTCTCTTTTTTTTATTATCTTAAATGATTTATTTTGTTGTTAGAGATTAAAAATAAAGTGCAAATGCAGAAAAATGTTTGCGACAACGAAAAAAAAATATTTTGAAAAAATATTCTTTCAGAAGATATAAATCTATTGGTGTTTAGATGTTTTTAATAAAAAGAAAATTTCTGAAATATTTAAATATGCTTATTAAAAACCGAAAAACTATCACATGTATGTAAATAAATATTTGGTTTTAAATTATTCGGGTGATTAAAGTGATGGAACTAAAAATGGTTTCCATCTGTCACGTACAGATTTTCTTCCGTATCAGTGCTACAAACAGTCCTAATATTCTTACATTTAAAAAGAAAAAAAAACACAAAAGAAAACAAAACAATTTATCCCCATTTACAAACTAATGGATTTTTGATAACAAGTGAGAAATCTAGAAAGATTAATAAAATTTTAATAAGATTATAAAAGGGAACTTGTTTCTATTTTATATTTATTTGACTTTATTTAACCCCTTAACTGTGGGAGGTATTTTGACACCATAAACTAAAAATAGGCACCGTACACAACTTTTTCCGTACTAAAATATTTGCATTGCGTAATCGAAAATGGTCTGCCGATTAATAAAGCGAAGACTGCGTTAAATAATTACTGGTGTGCAAAAGCTTTTAGTAACAACACAAGCAAACTGTTTTTGCCCGAACTGAGTTCGGGCTACACAGTTAAGTGGTTAATAAATAAAATTTCTAGATCGAAACTGATTAATTTGAGCTGCGGGTTATAAACCAGAAATTACAGTACTATTTTAAGTTATATAGATTTATTTATAGACATTTTAATTTTAACTAGTGTGAAAATTTTAAATTTTGTATGCGAAACAAAGTAGTTTTATTCATAATGTGATTGATGATCATGAATCTTTACGGTCTTATATAATAAGGAATTAATCAGACTCTTCATGAAACTAACAGAAATTTTTTTATTACTTAATTAAAATTCTACCTCTGATTTTCTTTTTCATTAAAAAAATTCACAAACTGTGTTACCTTAGCCTTTGAAACTCTAGTTAATCCTCTGTTTTATGATTCAGTTATTTTATTCACCGTCTTTGATAAATTACCTTAAGTTAAAATTAACAATATAGGAGAAAGAACAATGTTTACAGTTCAAAATCTAGAACTAAACCTAAAGCTTAAATTTAAATTTTTGGATTAAAACTTTTTAAACAGAAAAAGCATTTGGTTGTTATCAATTAAAAAATAAGATAAATATGTCAAGAAAAATAGTTGAGACAGCTGTAAAAAAATTTGAAAGTACATACTTTCAGAAAAAATACGTATATATATACTTTTTTTTCATAATATCAAATTCTGAAACATCCAGATTTATTTTTAACCAGGGATGAGATTTCTCCGCTTTTTTTTTATTTAATCGGAACATTCTGCTATTTAACAGAACAACGTTTTCCCTAAGATTATACTGGTATGCAAAAAGGGGAGAAATCTCATCCCTGCTTTTAACCGTTCTGTCACCGTGATGCATGTCTGCAACATAACCAATGGTCAATGTTACCTGTACGGTGAGCTTAGACGATTTTATTTACTTACTATATGCTATCTTTCAACACAGCACTTAGTGTAAACTGTTCACAGACTTCTCAACAGACGACGACACGGAGCTAATTTTTCATACAAAGTTATTTATAAATTGAACAGTTTCACGTCATAATTTCTAAACTTAAATTCGTAAATTATGTAAAATAAAAACGCTGGAAATGTCCAAAAATATTTTTTTATAAGGTCAAGCCCTTATACTTTAAAATTTCGTATTATAAAATAGACAATATTTATGAGAAATATGTAATTTTCTATTTCTGCAGAATTGAAAAAACACATTTTAGTCTCTCTCTCTCTCTCTCTCTCTCTCTCTCTATATATATATATATATATATATATATTATGTTCAAAATTTTTTTAATTATTTTTTTGCATGCTTATAAGTTGTTTTCTAAAATCTGAGTAAATATTTTAAATTCGGATTTGTTACATTAAAAAGGGTTAACACATTGTAGGCGGACGGCATTTTCAGTGTTTTTGAACGTGTAGCAGGCAAATGTAGTTTTTTGTGCATGGGAACTAACTTAAAAAATTACGAATGCTGTTGATGTGCAGGAACTTAATTTTGTAAATAAAATATTGGCTAATTACACAGTAGCGCAGCTAGGATGGGCATTCACAGATTCAATATACCATTGTTTTAGTATCGTAAACTTGGCTTTATTCAATTCCAGAATTTTTGTTATTAAATATACTGAAGAAAAACTCTAAGAAAAAAGTGGTATTCAGCACCTCTAAACTCCTACCCTGGCTGCGCCACTGAAATACATATAGATTTAACTAATTACTTATAGAGTATATGGATGGATGAAAATAAATTATCAACTTGGCAAATCTGGCGATTTTGTATTTGAGATATTTCGAATTATCACCACAAAATTTAAATAGTTTTCTTTTTTTAACCCCAGAACTACTGGAAATTCTACTAAACTATTTTAAATATAATTTTTCTATTTAATATTTCAATAACAGAACTTGCAGACGCCTCGTTTAACTGCAGGATTTGTAATACTTTTCTGCATTTAAATAAGGCGAAAAATACTATTAAATACGAATTGTAATAATAGCGTACGAACCCTGTTGTGGTTTATATTTAACTTATCTTGTGAATCAAATTCTGGGTCGAAAAGTAATTTTGGAAAAGTAATTTTGGTCGGGTACATTGGACATATCTGGAAGGCGAATACAGGCGAGTTACAGGGGTAAAATAAAAATTATATCAAAAGCAAAATAAGTTTTGTTACGACATGTTTCGGCTCCCTCGAAGCCATTAACAAAAAACATAAGAATATTGTACAGTTGCACGGTTATTATTTGAAACGCCATCATTTAATTTTTCACGTACTTTCCCAAATTGCGCTAGTTATTTTTAGTTTTATTTTGATGTTTATTTCAATATTTGTATCCATGGAGTAACTCGATCAACAATTAGAAAGTACGTGAAATATTAAACGATTGCGTTTCAAATAATAATTTCATGGACCGTGCAAATGTATTATATTCTTATTTGTTTTGATAATGGCTCCGATAGAGTCGAAACATGTCAACAGTCTATTAAAACTTATTTTACTGTTCATGAAGTTTTTATTTTTCGCCTTTTAGCAATTAAAAGTATATTATTACTAGGTGTTATAATTTGTTATATATTAAATTATTTTTGTTTTACATAATGATAGGTTTTCGGTAAATTAAAAAAAAACTTTTTTGGTAAGAATTTCGTATTTCTAAATAAAAAATCTTGAATTAAATATATACAGGGTGTTTCAGTTAAACGTTTCAGAACTTCTAAGAGGGGTAGGGTACATCCTGACAACTCGAAATCATATAGCAATGTGGGGTCAGAAATGCTTTCCTTAACCCTTTGCGGCGCAGAGAATTTCCATTGCTTAACTATTGAAATTAATGAATGACACCAGAATTTGAAAACGAACTTTCTTGTAAATATGAAAAAGCTATATTTCACGCAACTAATAAACCGTAATTTTTTTAACAAAAATTCTGGTATCAGTGAGGGTTTTGGGAATTAAAATTAAGTATGTTTATGAAACCACGTAATTTTAATTCCCAAAACCCTCACTGATACCAGAATTTTTGTTAAAAAAAATACGGTTTATTAGTTGCGTGAAATATAGCTTTTTCATATTTACAAGAAAGTTTATTTTCAAATTCTGGTGTCATTCATTAATTTCAATAGTTTAGCAATGGAAATTCTCTGCGCCGCAAAGGTTAAGGAAAGCATCTCCGACCCCACATTGCTATATGATTTCGAGTTGTCAGGATGTACCCTACCCCTCTTAGAAGTTCTGAAACGTTTAACTGAAACACCCTGTATATATATATATACATTTTTTTTCAACCTCTTTTTTCTTTCAAAGTTTTCTGGTGTAAATTCCAGATTTTTGAATTAAAAAAAATCCAGATTTGGTAACAGTGCTTCTCAGAAATTATTTCATTTTCATCATTAGAAGAGGAATCGTGCAAATCCATTATTCAAAATGGGTAATAGTATAACAAATAGAATAAAATAAAACACAACCTCCTTGTACAGTCGCAGATTGCAGTATTTCACTGTTGTCGATCACGCAACTGAGATTACTCCCTTATGCTTTCAACGTTTGTTGTATTCAGGACTGTGATCACAGTCTCCTGCCTTCATAGTATTGAAAAAAGCTTCAAACTATCAAATCTATGTAATTATATATTTTATTTAATATATTTTGCTTGTTAGTGTGCTGAAGCTGAATTTGGTCTTCTTCCATCGAGTACAGATTTTCTTCCATATCAGTGTTACTTATAATGGCAGTTTCAAACAGAAAAAAATAAACTTTCATGCTTATTTACAAAGATTTTCGTAACTGACTGGGACTAAACGCACGGTTACCAAATATATTCTCCCTGTACCACTATTATCTAAAAGATATTTTTGTGTTATTTTTTGGGAGAAGATATTGCTATTAGACAAACCGAAAATTTCTGTTAAAAATAACAGTAACAAAAGAATAAATTTGGTAGTGATGCATTTAGTGCCCCAAATAAAGACAGTCACGAGCAGCCACTGGTTATATAATATCAATGGGCATCTACATGGATTACGAAAAGAATACCTGAAAAGATTAACAAAAATTTGAATAAGATTACAAACTTTCACTTTTCAATTATATCAATATTACTAAAAAGATTTTTAATTTAACTGCTGTGAAATTTTTAAATTAGACATGCTAAACATTTTTTTAATAATATGATTGATAATCGTAAATATGTCTGTTGTTATTTATTAAAGGATTAATACGGCTTTTCTTGAAGCCAACGAAGAATTTTTAATTACTTAATAAAAATTCCACCTCTGACTTTCTTTGTCATTAAAAAATGCACAAACATCGTTAGCGCAGCTTTGGAAGATGACGTTAAACTTTGGTTTTATGATTCAATAATTTCATTTACTATCTTTGATAAATTACAATAAATTAAAATTTATATTACAAGAGAGAGATCACTAGTTACAAGTAAAAATCTCGAGGTGAAACTGAAGTTTAAATTTATATTCTGGGGATATACTTATATCTTTATTTATTTATTTATTTATTTTACATAAAAGTGGTATTTGGTTGTTGTCAATGAAGAAGGAAGATACAAGTAAGAAAAATACTTTCGGCAATAAAAAGCTGTTTTTGAAGCCACTATTTTCAGAGAAAATTTTTTAAGTAGTAATAACACTGGCTGGCATTAAAATCCTCACTGTAAAAATAATAATTGTTTCTGACAGCTTTAACGATACAATGATCAAATATGACAATCGAATTGCTCCATCACGTACCAATGTTCTTGTTTTATTTATTTATTTATTTATTTATTTATTATTTATTTATTTATTTTTTTGGTGGAATGTCGCCTACAAAATTAAAATACCGTAATTTACGGCCTATAATACGCGCATCAAGCAATTATGTTTCGACTCAGAAATTGTATTTAATAATTTTAGTCAAATATTTATAGTAATCCAATAAGTCACGTTATATAAAATAAAATTTCTGGCTCGAAACATAACTGTTTGTTCCGCGGGTTATTTGAAAAAGATTTCTACCATCTTCTGCAATTCAACGATCTGAATTTATATATATTTAATCTCAAATGACACTCTATATTTTAAACACTACCGAAATTTGCACAGCTTCACCGTTCAGAGACACACACAGAATATTTTATTAAATTTAATAACTAACTAAATAATTAATTAGCATTGCTAATGGAATTACAACAAGATTTCATAAAATTTAATTGCTTTTTATGTGAATGGGACAGAGGATGACCATCTCGGGAAACCTAGCCTAAGCCTTAGAGTTTTAGTGCAATCCCGAAGGGAAGGGAATGGGACAGTTGAGCAAGAGATGAATAAGCTCGTCTGCATGAAAACATGACCACTGCTAGAAGAAAATATACCTGGCACGAAAAACGAAGCACGCCAGGTATTAGTTTACATACGCCATATGAACAATGGACTAATAAAGCAATTTAATAAAGTAATGAATAAAGACTGTAACAAATTTATATATTTGATAAGAAAATTTCCACGGATTAGAAGGGCCAAAATGAAAGAAGGTATTTTTGTAGTACCTCAAATAGAACTTCAAGATCGTACTTAAAAAAATAAATTGAATGGTGTCGAGAAAGTTGCACGAACAGGACTTTTAAAAAATTATGTAAAAATTGTTTGACAAACAGAATCTCAGCAAAGTCTCAAAATTATAAAGAAATTGGGGAAAGTCTACCTTCTCATTTAGAGCATTGGGATGTAATATGCCTGTAAATCTGCGCTTCTTACATTCTCAATTGGATTTTTCACGGATAATATGGGAGCTTTTTCTAATGAACATTGAGAAATTTTCCACAAGGATGTATACTCCATTCGCTGAAAGAAGATAACAGAAGTAAACAAATGCACATGCGGATTGGCGATGCTTAAACCTGGCGCTGTGCCAGAAGCGCCAAACAGACTGTCTGAAGTGTTTGAGCTTCTGCTTTTTCAAATCGAAATAAAAAATAAAATTCGCCAACCTAGAGATTTGTGCCAAATGTGTGGCTCCTTGGCGATTTTCTGCAACCCGTTTGTTTACTTTCGTTATATCCTTTCCCTGAACAGACTATAGTTGAAATAGAAAAGAGATACAGTGGCAAATAGAAAAAAAATATATGTTAGTAGATAACTACCAGAATCTTATAAGGGAAAGGGAAACACACGAAAAAATAAACAAAACGAAAAACAATTCAAATGAAAAATATCAACAAAATTACTTTTCCATGATAGGTTTTATTCGTTTCGCAACTAAGGTAATGAAAATAAATCATTTTTCAGGCTTTCATTGTTTTGTAGCATGGTTGATGAATGTACTAGTTTTACATTTGTCGCAGTAATTTTAAAACTGTCTCTTTTAATAATGGTACGTGATGGAGGAATTTCGATGACATATTTGTAATCGGGAAAGTCAAATTCATAAAGTTCACCTATTTTTATGCAGGGAGAAATTTTGTTTTTTCAGCCTACTCTAGTGAATTAAACCTCCGCCTACCAGACGGGTCCCACTGGATCCCGCACGTACATTCAAAATGACTACTAGAACAAGAATATGTTTCATAAAATAAGTAAAATATAAGCCACAAAGTAAAGAAATTAGTTAAATAGTTTTAAATAAAAATTCTGGTGGAAAATGTTTTTAATCAAGATAGAGCAAAATTTCTGTTAACTCTAGAGTTATTATTAAAATATTTTAATTTAAATAAAAATAAAATTGCTTAAACATCTACATACGTTTTTATATTAGCGACCAAATATGACATAACTATGCGATAAAATATTTTGTTTTGATAATTTTACCTGATTAGAGTGGTGAAACTTAAATTGGCTTTATCCCATTGCGTACAGTTTGCATCCAATGTCCATGGTTGCCAGATAAATGCCAACATTTTATCTCGTGTACCACTATTTTCGTAGAAAAATAGTCGCCTTATTTAATTACGGAAATTTGGAGTTTAAATGGGGAAAGTAATATTATAAGGAAATAGTGGTATTCAAAATAAAATTTTAGTATTTATTTGGCAACACTGCCTATACTAGTGCTACACAAAAATGCCGATATTAATACCATTCAAAGACAATGAGCTTTATTAAGAACAAGTGAAACGCCTGTCTGAAAGGGTAATAAAAATTGTAATGAAAAATTATAAATTTTATATTTCTAGTTTTATAAATATTGCTACAAAAATATTTAAGCTAGCTAATGCGAAATTTCTAAATTACATGTGATAAACAAAAATACCGTTTAACTCTAATTATACCAGGAATTTTACTCAAGTGTTATAAAAATATTTTATACCTGAACTATCGCAGGTAAGTATTTTAAGCTGCTAACTACGTTGTTCTATTGTTGAAACTCATTTAAGTTTTAAAACTCATTTTTGAGTGAGTTATATTCAATTTCTTTTGTGAAGAAATTTCTGGTTCAATCAAAAAATTTTATTTTGGTACTGATCATATGACCGGCTTTGGTATCATTAGTGTTTATAATGTGCTAGATGATCGTATAAACATGTTCGGGATTATATAATAAGGGATTTATCACAGTTTTCTGTAGTGAAGGTAACAAAGTATATTGAATAACGTAAAATTCCCAAACTTTGTTAACTAAGATTTCGAAGCACATTGGCTTTATGATTCAATTAATTTATTCGCTGCCCTTGATAAATTACTATGTGTAAATGGAATTTATAGGAAAAGAGAGCTTAACAGTTAGAGTTCAAAATGCAGATCTGATATTTAAATTCTAGAACTAGAATCCTTATTTTTAGGCATTTTACTTTTAAATAAAGGGGATACTTGTTTTACCGCAATTTGAAACAGTATTTATCGCTTTATTTAATCGAAGGATATTACAAAATCCACATTTAAACGAGGTGATTGAAAATGCCACCATTTTAATGTTAAATATATATTTTTTTAAATAGAAAAACTGGTCCTAAACTCATTGGTAATTTCAATGAGGGTATTCATTTTGGATAGTTCAAACAACAATACTCTGTTATTACTCATTATTCATCCAGTGGAATTACCTATAATTATGTACTCCAAGGAGCGGTATGGCATTGTATATGAATATTTAACCCGTCAGCACACGCGCCCCTTTCCATTACGTTACTACACGCGCGGGATAAATTTTACCCGAATGGGTTTTCTTGTGTCATTTTCCCCCCGGTTTGATTATAAACAAAAATTCATATTTTGAAATAAACTGTAAATCAATGAAGAACTTAATTTAACTTAAAATAAGAAGTTCTTTTATAGTTAACCCTTTCAGGGGCAAGCACTTTTGTTCCTGTAACGTTAACTCACACCGGTATTTACGAAAGAATTTAGTTCAAAATAAGAAAAGGCAATTTTTCGACTTTTACGCCTCAAAGTTAAAAAAGTAAAAATTAATTAAAAGTTTCTGGTTGGAATCGGATTAAAATTAGGTGGTATATAATATATACCACCGCCCCACAAAGGGTTAAAGCAAAAAAAAATAATAATAATTAAAAAAAAGAAACAAAATCTAGCACTAAGATTTTTTTTCAAAGCTTTTACAATCCAAATTCAGCCATGCAAATACAAAAAAAATATAAAACTGATACATAGAAACTATATGTGCAAGAGTTGTTAACGTTTAAAAGAATAATTATATTTTTATTTGCATTGCATAAACATTTGCATTAATATTTTCCTATCATTATGGGTTAACACGCGTGGGGTAAATTTCCTCACACATGACATTTTTATAACAAAAGAATGGAAAATCCAAAACCGGAGGTAAATAATTTTTGGCCACATCTTGATATCTTTCAGCTTGAAAAGTACTATAAAGCTCAGAATGATCACGAACGATTTTCGCACATTTTTAAGTAATAGTTATGAGCTGGGGTAGATTTTATCCCAGCGCGTGTGCTGACGGGTTAAAAAATAATTTTTACTTTTTAATATTTGTCTGTTTGAACAAGTTTACATTTTCCCTTGAGTTTACGTAAAACTGTGATTTACGGCCGTTTAAATTTTTCCTTATAATTTCCAAAAATGCAATGGATAGATGTATGTAATTTAATACGAAAACTATCTTTAAGTATTCAATTTTTTATGTGATGTTTATACCTTTTTTTACACTTTTCATATCCCTTTTTAGCATTGAATGCTACAATATTTACGCAAAAAATCAGAATAACTTACATATTCAATATTTCGTAAAAAGATTTATATTTTCAGACAAGTTTGGAATTATTACTTGCAATTCTTTTCTTTTGATGTATAAGAAATGATTTATTACATTCATATGATATTTGTCCATAAAGAATATTGGCGGACAATAAGACTGTCATTTATTCGAAATCGTATTTCTGATATTCTGTAACATTTTTTTAATGTTTGTTGTTTTGATCAAAGAATCGGTGTTTTCGTTTTCTTTGAGAGTTTGATTTCAACAATGGGTTGGCTTACAGATTTTATCTAAAGAAAATGCATACATTTCTCCTAAAATTGTTAATATAGGAAAAAGCTAAACTTATTTTCATACACAGGGTATTTCAATAGTAAGGTTAAAAAAAATCTATTGGATGTTAAACACCACAACTAACAATTTTTGTTGTTGTCGTTATCCATTTTATCACTGGAAAATAGACTCCCATCCGCAGCTGATATTTTTTAATAACTTAAATAAATAGTAAAAATTGTGTAGTAGACACATATCAATAAATTGATCAAGTGCGAGTATAAGTCGCGCTCAAAGAGTTCCTTACATTGAATTTATTAATTACTATTTATTAATTAATAAACTCCTACTACCCCTAAATTTTTCGTAATTTAGTTTCAATAGATTCGGAAATAGGGGGGGGGGGGCATATTTTCCCAGTGCTTTAGACGATATCGTTGAAAATGTATAACTAAAATTAAAAACAAATATTTTTTTTTAGTTCGATGTTACGAGATTCTTTTAATGATACCGGACACGATATATAAAAATAAAATTTATTTTTCAAGTAAATTAATTAATATCTCGTCTAATTAAGCGATAATGTTTTTCGAAATCTATTATCAAATAACCTTGGATGATTCTACGTCGACGGATACCTTGAGCGCCCGTCCACTTCCCGCGACGACCGGAAAAGTAAAGTTTGTATGTAACAAAAAAATGCGTATTTCAAAAACTATGTTACCTAGGAAAATACCTATAGTTTTCCTGCAAGGTTTAAATACGCTTCTACTACCCCTAAGCTCCACCAGTGGCTGAGAGATTCTGCTCTCAAAGCTGGTAGACGGGAGCAGTGGCGTAGCCAGGTAGGGGGTCCAAATGCTCTGGATACCAGTAATATCATAAAATTTTCTTCTGTTTCATTATCGCAGAAAGTTCTTCGATTAGATAAGGCAAAGAAAACATTATAAAATTAGTGGTTTCCAGACAATCAGGACCCACATCCTGGCTACGCCACTGGACTGGAAGTGCTGGGTTCAAACCCTTGTCGCGCTTGTCGACTTAACCGTACGGAGTGGTTTTCTTCTAACCTTGCCGTAAATACGGGTTAGGATCCCTTAGAAAGACCCCCACGGAGGGGATTCGCCCTAGGTCATAAACAAATAGGATAGGAAAACTTTCAGCCCACGCATTGTTGTCCATTATATGAATTTTTCACCTGCACCTTTCCGGAGAACACTCAGATGAAGTTCACGGGGCTCATCTTATACCATTGTGTTTTTACAGTTGTATTTTACAGATCTTTAATATAGTTGCTCTATTTATTAGACAGCAGTCCAAAACAGAGACGAAACTACGGGAGAATGGGCGGAGCATCTGCCCTTTGCACTGGGTTTTGATGTGCGCAAAAATTTGAAATTATTTAAAGGCAAATCCATGGGGGCGTTTCTGACATTTTTACACTTAGCTTTTACTTAAAAATATATAGCCTAAACTTTTAAATGAAGAATTTTTATGTTTACTCAATATTTATCGTAGATAATATTTGTAAACTGCATTTGTTACCTGAAAAATCAGCTTCATATGTAAAATAGATATAATTTTCATGTGCTGCACAGAAAGAAAATATTTTTTAAGTATGAAAAGGATGATTTAGAAAATCTTTGCTGATATATTACAATAATTAAATGTTACGTAAACATAAAACAAATAATTTATATTTTTGGACTTTAAACCATTTAAGTACAAATATAATGTGAGTGTAAAAGTGGCAGACGCGCCCACCCCGTACGCATGGATTGAACTATAAAGCTTAAAAACGCATGGATTGAACTTAAAGCTTAAAGAAAAATTTCCATGTAAAGATAATACTATATTTTACTTTGCACAGCTGAAAAAAATTTTTTTTTGGGCAGATCAGATTTGAAAAAAAAAAAGAATGAGGTCATTTGTTTTCTCACAACTGCGATCGCTCAAAACACAAACAAGAACAGCACGTCTTCATACAAAGTTACTCAGTTGTCTCTCTTACTCTCTTTCAGATGAACTGGAATATTTATCTTTTGAATTTGCGGGAAAAAGTTTCTAGTTACGTAGTCACTGGCTTAGTCAGTGTGGGAGGTCCAGATGCTCTGGATACCACTATTATTGTAATGTTTTCTTTGTCTTATCTAGTCCGATAACTTTCTGAGATAAAAAAGGACAAGAAAACGTTACAATATTACTGGTTTCCAGAGCATTTTGACACCCTTCCTGGCTACGCCACTGCGTACTGCTGTTATTTTGGTCTATTAAGCATGCTAGATGCGATTTTTTGAGGTTCTTTCATAAAATAGATTAGTGCTGGGGAAACAAGACAACATATTTTTTATTCTCAAAGAAGAGATTTCTTTGGACTTTTGATAAAAGCCTATTAGATAAAACATCAGGGATTATTAGATAAGTAAAAAGGTGTGAACACGGTCTTAAAATAGCCGAAAGTTTTATGATTTTTTTAATGTCAGCCAGAAAAACTAATAGGAGTACTAAATACTATCTTGTCGTGATAGTTTCACTAGCTTTGTCACTGGTCTAATATGGGTCAAGAACATCACAAAAGGATTAGACAGAGATGTTGGAAAAATATCGGGCTGCACGCAATCACCACCTTTCTTGCTTTACACAACAAACTCCTCAAGAATGATAAGAGCTCTTTCAGAATAACCTCTTTGTTGATACCTCTGACATATGCACAGATTCGTTTGCTTGTGTCCGCAGAGGTGGCGGAAGAATGTGTGCCTCTTTCATTCACAGCTCAAAACATAAAATGACGTAGAGCTCCAACGCTCCGAGTAATATACATATCTTAGAAAATACATATTTTCCTAGATGTACCACATATCTAGCAGAATGGCGACAACTCATATCTCCAAAACTCTCTCTTATGAAAATATGTTCTTGAACAGTTGGCTTGATGACGGGTTGACGGTCAACGATGAAGGAGGTGAAAATCTAGCGCTCTCATTTTTGCATAGATAGCAAACAGAGAAAACAAGTAAACCTTTCAAAGCAGCAAGTTTATCTCCCGAAAAGCAATAGTTTTTTTCCGGAGACTGTAAGCGAAATTGGAAAATTCCCCAAATCTAAGAATATTTAAGTTATAAATATTTTAATATATTTTTATTAGCATGTGATACAGGATTGGTACGCTTTTACCACTGTTTTTTAATAGAATGCTTTGCCTCAATGGCGTAGCGAAAGGGGGATGGGGCTTGATCACTTTACTACCAGTATTTTTATATATTACATTTGGTCTTATTTTAATTGATAATGTTCAAAGATTAAATAAGGCCAAATGTATTATATAATTATACTAGTAGTAAAGTGGCCGACCCCCCCCCCCCTTACACTACGCCACTAGTTCGCTTTATTTAGATGCAGAAAAGTTTTACAAATCCTGCAATTAAATGCGGGGTCTACAATTTCTGCTTATTTGAATATTAAATAGAAAATTTATCTTCAAAAATTTTGGTAAAAGCGTACGAACGCTGTGATATTTATGTTATTGATATAAAATATATCATTCTAAAAGTGGTTAATATCACTAAGATACAATAAATCACAAAACGAACAAGTTTTTAAATATTTTTGCGTAAAACTATTAAATAACTAAGCTATACCAATAATTATTTTTCGTATATAACTTACAGACAAAGGAATGTTTAACACAATAATAATAAACGTTTTACATTATTTCATCCCTTTTCAAAATTTCGTGAAAAGATGTTATGTAATTAATTATTTTAGAAAAATATTAACTTGACAACGACAAAGGAACATTAACTACAATAAAATGACAAATAATTTAAGTTTGCTTTTCCATATAAACCAATATTTTGACATTTATTCTCATTGGTAGAATATAAATAATATAAATATACAATTTTCTAAAATATATAGAAAATATCTGAAAGCCTGTAAAAATTTATTTGTGGTATAGAGATAACAGTTTGTTACCTGGTGATTTCTAGGATTACCAGTTTTAAACCTTGTTCCAAATATTCAGGGTATTTGTAACTATAAATAGATATAAACATTGCGATTTCATATTCCATACATAGTACTGGAATTTAATCGATTGATAATGTTTGAAAGACTTTGAGAAAAATAAGGCTGCCTGATCAAACTTCGAGTACACCCGAGATTCAGTTTCCCTGACGAGACAAAACTTGACCTCACATGTACTTAAAACACGCACTGCTGTATATTCAGTTTCATTACTTAATACTAAATGCGAGACTCGTTTAAATTTACATCGATCAAATTACAACAGCAAAAATTTCTGGAGTACCATTTATCTTTTTAATTGAACAGAATGTTGTTCTCAGACAAAAAGACTACACTCTAAAAAACCATAAATGTACATTTTCCGTTTTGATTTCTTCTTTTTCCTTCAAAATTTCCTTCGTAACTCCAGCAATTATTATAATCCAGGCCCCATCAAATATCATAGATTTTCTGGCATAGCTCCGTTTCTTAAATGCAATTAATGTGTATCTCTTGTCTCTTAAATCACAGGAATCCAATTTAAACTAAAAACTACATAAAATCCTGTAATTAAGCAAGGACATTTTGTTAAATCATTGGAAAATAACGGCTACTATGCTGCCAGTAATTTTGATATATTTGATGATTTTTTTAATCCCATTTGCATTATTAGGATGCTGTTCAGGAATTTCTTTTTTATTCAGAAATTCAGAATCCACACCAGATGTTTCGAAAGAAGAATTTTTATTTTGCGTAATAACTAAATGTATTTCATTAAATAAATCAAAAATCATTCTTCATAACTTTGGGTATGTATTCGAATTTTCTGAATAAAAAATAAATTCCTGAATTGACGCTTATATGCACTAATGACATAAATAGGTTAATTTACTTTTCATTTAAAAAAAAAATCAGTAATGTAATAAGTATTAAAAAATAATAATCTGTCTATACTTAACAATATAATTTTTTTTCACCACTCTTTGAGGATTATTTTAATTTCCAGTACTAAATTCTTTGGTATAATTTGTCAAAATGTGTATTACTTAAATATGAAAACATTACGATTTATCCATTGATATTTTTATTAGTAAATTATTATATCTTTATTCAACTCTTTTTTTTTATTATTCATATGATATTTTCCCGTAACGGATATCGCTAAAGCATACGTTTGTCATTTATCAGAAATCATATTCCTGATATTGAATATATTTTTTTTACATTTGCTGTTTTGATAAATGATTCCCTCATATCGCTGCTTCCATTTTTCCTTCTGAGTTTTATTAGAATCATGTGTAGGCTTATTATTTTTCATCTAAAGAAAACAGGTACATTTTTTCGGTAAGTGCACATAATTTCCTTTTGAGTGGAAAATCATATTTTTTTTTTTGTATGAACTATATACATCAGAAATAGAATAAACAGCTATGTTTACGTTTTATGCAGTTTAAATGTTTAAATGTAGTTGGCCTTAAATTATTAACCTATTTACATCATTAGCGTGCATTTCAGAAATTTATTTTTATTCAGAAATTCCAAAGTCACGCCGGAAATTCTGAACAGTGATTTTGAGTTTAATTTAGTGACAGAAGTTCCGTGATCACATTACGTAAACATTCTTTTTTTAGAATTTCTAAATAACAAGAAATTCCCGAAATGTATGCGCTACTGATGCAAAGGCATAGCCATTATGTAATAAGCCTCAGCAGATGAATGGTAGAAATTTAGCATGTTGAATAAAGCGCCTTTTTACAACTGGTAGTATTATTACATGCCGGAAAATGAAAACTGCACACCAGAAAAATCACAAAGAAAAATATTTAAATTTTAATCTATGTTAAGTTAACGGAACAACGTTCGATCTGCAATTGAACACATATGCAGCTGCAAAGTCAATGCGAATGTTTAGTACCGTAATTTCGGGTGTATAACCCGCAGCTCAAAGAGTCGTTTTTCGACTCAGAAATTTTATTCAATAATTGTAGATAAATATTCACAGCGATCTTTTAAGTTACATTTTATAAGATAATATTTCTGGGTCGAAAAACGACTCTTTGAGCTGCGGACTATACACCCGAAATTACGGTAGTTATTATTTTTTGCTACAAACTTTTGCTTTGACAACTCGCCGCAGAAGAGTTAAGATTCTCTCATGTACATTTCGCTCATTTCCCTACATATTACCCTCAGGTAAAAATGAAGTACTCATTTACATAGTGAAGGGAAGAATGAATGATTTTAATATTCAAATGAACATTGATAATAAGATCGACAATTATGATTCGCCCCACCCCGCCGCACTTTTTTTTAAAATTTTCCGATGGCAATTGTTAAAAAAAAAATTTCGAAGATTGGCAACTATGCTTTTGCGGGTGATCGAATCGAATAACAAATCATTCATTATGCCCATTACTATATACAGTCAGCGTTTCCAGTGGACTACATTTTTTTAAAATTTAGATTTCTTGATTGACACCACTTTTTAAAAATGGAGATTTTTGACTTATTTAATAAAAGATTAAAGGGCACGCAACAAAGTTGCAACATTCCAGCACGCAACATTCCATTCTATTAATTACGTCATTCCAGTGTTCCATTAATGCGAAATAAGGGCATGTATATTATTTTTTAAAACTGGTGGCAATCAAGCAATTTAAAATTTAAAAAAGTACCAACTGGCAACACTGTCTACTGTACTGAAGTTTTTGGGGTTATTCAATAATTTATATAACTTGACAACAAAATACTTGAAATGATAACGCTACATTTACAACTGTCAGAAACATTTTATGGAACACAAAGTGCATGAACAAAGAAAATACCAGATTTTTATTTAAATATATTATATACCACCTAATTTTAATCCGATTCAAACCAGAAACTTTTAATTAAATTTTATTTTTTTAACTTTGACGAGAAAAAGTTGAAAAATTACTTATTCTTACTTTGAACTAAATTCTTTTCTAAATTCCGGTGGGAATTCAAAGTAACAGGAGTACAGGTGCTTGCCCCTGAAAGGGTTAACATACTCAAAATTGTCTATTTAAATCTAACTTAATTAGATCAAAATGGCCTATTAGAACATAATCTATTCCATTTAGCTCAAAATGTGCTATTTAAATTTATAGTCTACTCAAATGTACTAAATATGAAATTAACTATTTGACATTCTTTGTTACGATCTCTTAGTTACTATATTCATATATGTTATGTTATAAAAAATGTACTAATCATTGTAAATACAGCGTAATAATTTAACTTCAAGCATTTTGTGAGAAAGTTGTTTACATATGTCTAAACCCTCACAAACGTCTGACAAACATTAAGTACTTGATAAGACTATGGAAATGTTATCTCTATGTCACTGACAACGTGATAATACAGCGTAACAATCTTATTCTTCAGCGATATTATATGGATGGTTGGTTATTTATTACAGCCGATTATCTGCGCTAGGCATATATACCGGAAGGGAAGTGTGTCCTCCGTGGGGGGTTTTATAAGGGATCCTAACCCGTATTAACGCAAGGCTCAAATAAAACTACGGGAAACTCGATCGGTTAGGTCGACGAGCGCGAGAAGGGTTTGAACCAAGCACCTCCCGTCTGACAACTCTGAGAGAAGAACCTCTTAGCCACTGGTGGGGCTGATATTATGTGTTGTGTTGTCATAATATTCACTTCTGGATCTTTTACGCTATATCACCAAGAATGGTCTGCATTATACTGACTAAGGAAACAAACTGAGGATGCTTTGTAATCATAATTAAAATATTTTCATTTTTGGTATCTTGGTGTCATTTATTTGAATTGAAACATATTTCTTTAAAGTAGGGTGAGCTTGTATGGCTATATTATAGATTGGAAAGGATTACTCCGTGTAAATTTAAGTCGCATTAAGTTAATTAACATATAACACCTCTTAATATCGACAGTTCCAATATATATATATATATATATATATATATATATACAGGGTGTAACTGAAATGCTTCAACAAACTTTGAGGGATGATAGTACTCATGAAGATGAACAAAAAATGCAATAGAACACGGGGTCGCAAATGACATTTAACCCTTTCAGGGACAGTGGTATGTCTAAAAAACCACTTAATTTTAATTCCAAAACGCCACAATGGCACCAGAATTTTGCTAAAATCTTTTCCATTTAATATTTATGTGAAATATAGCCTTTTTCTTATTTACAAACAATTTTTTTTTGTAAATTCCGGTGCCAGTCCATTTTCAGACATTTCTCGATTTTCGTCCTTTAAGCCTTTCAGGGGCAAAGTACTTTTAGTACTAAAATGTTGAAATAAAAGACTGGCACCGGAATTTACAAAAAAAAATTGTTTGTAAATAAGAAAAAGGTTATATTTCACATACATATTAAATGGAAAAGATTTTAGCAAAATTTTGGTGCCATTGGCGTCATTGTGGCTTATTTACAAACAATTTTTTTGTAAATTCCGGTGTCAGTCCATTTTCAGACGCATTTTCTCTATTTTTATCCTTTAAGCCTTTTAGGGGCAAACTACTTTTAGTACTAAAATGTTGAAATAAATGACTGGCACCGGAATTTATAAAAAAAATTGTTTGTAAATAAGAAAAAGGCTATATATCACATACATATTAAATGGAAAAGATTTTAGCAAACTTCTGGTGCCATTAAGACGTTTTGGAATTAAAATTAAGCGCTTTCATAAACATACCACTGCCCCTGAAGGGGTTAAACGTCATTTGCGACCCCATGTTCCATTTTTTGTTCGTCTTCATGAGTACTATCATCCCTCAAAGTTTGTTGAAGCATTTCAGTTACACCCTGTATATATATATATATATATATATATATATATACAGAGAGAGAGAGAGAGAGAGATAAATAGACAGATAGATAGATATGAAAAAAATCTTCTTTTAGACTTTCTGCTGCTTTGTTTCTTTGACAAATAATGTTCGAAGAATTTTCTTTTTTAAACAATTTTTTTCTTTCCCTTCATTACAAAGTATCCCTGACAAGCGAAAATGGGATCTGTCAAAATATTTTGTTCTTATCATTTTAGACATACATACAAAAAGAAAAAAAGAGAGAGAGAGGGGGGGGTAGGTAGAGAGAAATTAATTTATCATTCGTACAGTTCTATATCATGCCTTCCTTTGTTTACCCTAACTTTTCGAGATTTAAGAAAGAAATATAAATGAATATGTTAGATTATATATTTTAAAAGATAATACAGCAATAAAAATTTTGCTGAGTGATATTTGTTGTTGTATTGTTTTGGTGAGTTAAGTTTTACTACGTATTTATTTTTACGTAATACGATTCAAATACCTAATACAGTGGAACTCCAGTTATACGTTTTGCCCGGGACCGGAAAACAAAACGTATAACTCAGTTAAACGTACAACTCAATTAATGGTCTACTGGAACCGGTTTTTAAATATATCGTAAAAACTTTGTTCCGCTGAGGAGTTTGTTACCTTTTATATAGAAAATGAAAGTTTCCTAAATATTACTGCACCCATGACATAAAATTTCGGAAATGGATTAGAGTAGAAAAATTGTACATAAGAAAAGTACCACATGAAGTTATTTTATTATAAAATATTTATTAAAATATTTTTAATATACATAGAGTACTTAGAAGAAATAATTATAATCACCTTGATATATAAATCATTTATCAGAAGACATTTCAGTATTTTACAAAATTTTGTTACAATAATCATTAATTTTTGATTGTTCCTTTTCGACACAGCTGTCATTGAATAGCAAACATTGCATTTCTGTTAATAATGCAGCCGCTTTTTTGTTACTGCTTTTACTACTGACGAACCGCTTTACTACGCAAAAGCCCTCAGAGCAGCTCCGAAGTTGGAGTGGGATCTTTCAAATCAGTGTTTCCGGTTACAAAATGTATAAATGAGACAAAATTTCGTCTAGGGAAACAAAAACGTAACGTATAAATGAGGGAAATGTAAAATTCAAAACGTATAACTCAGCTAATTTTTAATGGCAAGCGTCCGGGACCACTGAGTTGAAACGCATAACTGAGGAAAACGTACAACTCAGGTAACGTATATCTGGAGTTCCACTGTATTTTCTACGTATTGGTGACTGAATTCAGGGGACCGTACAAATACATAATGAAATTCGCCTAAGACAGCAGCCTCCATTCTGTGTCAGTGCGCAGGCCTATTATTCAGGTGGCGGTGTTTGCAACAGCGAATGTACGGGCGTGCCTTCCTGATGAAGGACTTGAAAAACATTTCTGTGGAGCACTATAAATCAGAATATATTAATTGTGTTTGGAATGATTTCAACGGTGAAAAATATTTTATGAAAGCAAACAAATAATAACAAAAACATTAGTGTCCCATGATTTCTAAAAATAATTTTAAAATGAGTTTGAGCAATACAAGCACGAATATTGCAAATTATGTAATTTATTAAATTTTGCATTAACTTCCCCATTCCTCTTATGAACAATATATTACATGTAACGAGTGATTTTTTGCTGCTTAATGGCGATATTTTGTCTAAAACAGGCAACTGACCGTAAAAAATCCGGCCAAAAGACTGTTTGTACAGTAAACATTTCTTTGAATAATCGAAATGACAAGGAAGGCCCGTTAAACACTGACAACAGGCCACGGGTTGAAGACTTATATAAGCAAGAAAGAAAAATCATGCGTCAAGCATATATTATGAAACACTTTCCAAATCTTCCAGAATATTTTAACAAAACTTCGCCGCTTAATAAGGTAAAGAAGGTACCTAGTTACACATTTTAGAAAACGCATAACACATTTGAAAACAAGATTTTAGCAATTACTGAAGATAGTTGGAAAGGTATTCCAATTCTTTTGTGTAGATATAGATTGTATCTTATCTACATACTATGCTAAAATTCATTTTAGTAAGAAAACAAATAACACAGCTGAAATTTCATCTTGAGCAATAGCTTCCAAAAGATGGAAGCTTACTTGAATTATTTTATACAGCCCTGTATATTATCTGCAGATTTTTATACACAGCGCATATTAAACTAACATTGTATCTAGAAAAAAAACGCACTTAAAACTCTTAAAATCACACTTTCAGGAATTAATGGTCATACGTAGTCATGTATATAGTTCTTTGCATAACCCTCTGTAAGATTTTATTTAAATTTTACAAACATCTCTTAGTATACTAGAGATAGTTGAGGTTGAAAATTCATAATTCAAATAAATAAAAAAGAAAACACTTTTAAACAATTCCCGCTCACCCTGAGTAATACCTACGAATTCTTTTGTGTATCTCGGTATATGATCTATAGAATTTATACACACCATATAGCATTAAAAAATTAGTTAAAAACGCATACCATAAATGAAAACGCACCAACAACAATCATCCCTAATAGTCAATACGTCGAATAACCCTTTCAGGGGAAAAGTACTTTTGTAGTTAAAATATCTGAAATCCTATATGTGTTCCTATAAGTGACGATAAACGCTTTGCACATGGCATTGCTCTGCACACCAAAAAATATCTTGTGGTAATCTTCTCAATAATATATATCAATTTATCCATGTTTGAAATAGTGCAACATAATTAAAGTACTCTGCAAACATTTTATTCCGTAGAGTAGAGCTTTATATAACCGAATTCTTTTGTGTGACCCTGTAAATGAATGAGAAATACTTTACACTCCATATTCTACGAAATAGTGTAACACCATTAAAATACACCGCAAATGATTTTGCCCATAAACCATAATGTAACAGAATACTTTTGAGTGCCCCTGTAAATGAACTATAAATGCTGCACACTTCAGTTTCAATACCAAACATACCATGGCAAATCTCAATAGCGTATACCAATTACATGACACGATAACAATTCGAGTATATTTACACGAGTTACAGCATGGAGAGACAGACGGCCAGACAGACAGCAAAGCCGATTTCATAAACTCAACTGTAGTTGGGAAGTGTTAAAAACAGAGATTTTTCATTGCGTAAATGGAATATTTCTCCCTATTATTGTTAACCTATTGTTAAACAAACTATTCTGGGTAGCTGTGAGAACAGTCTTTCTAAGTGTATTAAATACTTAATCTCCGGTATTAATTAAAATTTGGACGACGTCAAATTCCATTGGATGGTTCTGTTAAACGTATTTTGATCTCTCTAACTGGCCAAATGGCATTGTTAGATAACTGGATCAGAAAAATATATATTAAATAGAATTTGATATTATTAAATGTATTATTATTAATTTTTTTTCAGCTATATTTTTCCGGTATCTCTTTTTATTTTTCTATATATATATTTTTTTAATACGGAAAAATGAATTATATTTTATGAGAATATTTCTCATGTGAGGAACCGATTTAATAGTTCGAAAAGATCCCTTTATCCCCCTGTCGTCAGTGGCCACCTGGCATATGGCATGTCTAATTCATTGATTGTTTAATTAGGCTGCAGAAATATTCTTTTCTTAGTTATCAGTGTTTCGGATACTTAAAAGTATAAAAACAATCGTAGGACATTTTTTGAATATTTTCTTACAGTATGTTTGGCAAAATTGGAATATATGTAAAATAAAGCATACTTTTCTCGCTCGTGACACGATCACATGATGTATTTTTAATCATTAGGAAAAATTTCTTATTTACTATTTGAGATAATACTTCTTATCTGGATTTTACCTTACGCATTGTAGAAAAAATGCAAGAAACTGAATACGCATATAAATTAGATGATATAAATTGGCTGTTTCTTCATTTTACTTACCCATCATACGTAGTATAGGGCCAGTCTTGTAATCGTTTTGGAAATCGAAAAAAAAAAATTTTGACGGGTTTACACGTTTCAGACACTGGAGATTCCGAAAAACATAGCTTTAGAAAAAAAAATTGCCGTCCGTCTGTGTGTCTGTATTAGGGTGGAGAGTAAAATAAAAAAAAAATAATTCAAAATCGGCCCGGTGTGCGAAAGTTGCGTATTGTATTGCATATTATGTAAAAAATATTTGAGATCCCCTCAGTTGATATCTTCATGCGCACCAAGGGCCACGAAAATTCCGAATTTTAGCTAAATTACGCTAATTTTCCCGAATTTTAATAGCAATTAAAAATTTTAATTTGTTATTGGCCCATTGTAGATTCAAAACTATTAAATCTCCTTATCATATGTAAAAAGTTTCAAATCACTTGAACATCCATAAATGCATCCGTAATGCGCCCCAACAGGGTTGAATCAGTATTAAATCTGAAAAATTTTGACTTATTTCAGGTTTACTTGAAGACACTGTTAGATAATACAAATGAAGGTTCAGACAAAACTTTCATTTTTTTATTAATTTTGACTACAATATGATATAATATATGTTCTTTTGGCATGTTTACATTTCACTCCTGAGTTTTAATAAGTACAAAATAATTATAATATGTAAGAGTAGTGCGAGTTTTTAAGCACTTTCAGTTTGTACTTTGTAATCACTTTTTGTATCTAAAGTCTTCATTCTGGAACGTGACTCAATTTTAGTTATCCATCCCTTCTTTCGTATCCACATACAGATTCTGAGGCCTCTGTTATTAATTTAACAATTCTCTCAGTTGCTTGTGTGTGACATGGTATTTTCATTAGGCCTAAAAGAGTTTCAGAACCGCACCTAGTGCGCCATTTTTGAGCCGTTCAATTTTTTCTATCTTTAAATTCCTCGTAATTGGAGGTTCCAATCGTTCTTTAATATCTCTCTCTAAACTTTGATTTCCATCAATTAAATCGACATAGTCTTTTGTTTCAAAATTGATGACTGGAACCCTGAATTTCCTTACATTTCTGTTCTGTAGCTGTCTTTTCTGCTGTTTGTAGTCTTTTGCTGTTTTTATACGTCTAAATGCAAGTTCTCTAATGTGCTTCCAATCATCTGTTAGCATAGCAGGGAGTAAACTTTCTTCATGAGCGAAATAGCTGTTTCTCTGGATCACAACGTCAATAATATCCCGTAAATCTGGCTCTAAATACCTTGAATTATTTATTAAAGCCCATAAATGCCTACCTCCATCTGAATAATATGGTTTCTTCTTTATCATAAACCAAATAATAATATAATTAGAACCGGGCTCTTGTAACAGTGATACATGTTCTTCTTTTCTTAAGGTGTTTCGGAACTTATTTCCTATTTTTTTCTTGAACCAATGTATTGTCCTTACGGCCATAAAAAAACAATGCAGTTAATCAAAATTCTGATGTGATGATGACAAATCCTGCCTCAACTTCTTACGTTCCCGTCTTACTTTATTTCTGTCGACAACCCTACAAGTATCAGAGTCGTGGATGATGTCAAAGTCATTCAACACAGCGCTGGCAACAGCTGCAGCTGCGCGATCAGATATGCCATACCTATCACATGTCATAGCCAAAGTTGGGAGAGGTAAACGCATCTGGGAAGTGCTGTCAGTCTGTATTTTTTCTGTGTTAGAATAATTTTCTGCAATATTGCTATCTTCATTCAAATTTTCACTCCAATCGTCTTTTAAGTTGACTTTGGTTGATTTTGTAAATTCCTTGCTGCAATTTCTTTGCGTGTCTTACGATTCTGGATTTTTTTTTGTTGTCTTGTAGTCTACTCTACCAATGACCATTCGCTTTTCATTCCTTTGGTCAGTTAAGTCCTTTGGTCAGTTTAATCTTCGACACATATGTTGGGTCATTTTGACGACCTTTGAATGGCCTGAGAATGTTTTGATATTTCTCATGGTATCGCTTGAATTTCTCGGTTTATTTTCTTCTGTTTAATGCATGGTATAGAGGCTTTTAACAAGATATTTGAAACATCGGTTTCAACACTATCGGAAATTTCATTAATGGAAAGTTCTTTACTGGTACAATCTTGTTTGAGATTACTGCGTACAAAAAAATAATGCTTCAAAACATCTGCATACGAAGGCAAAACACTGTGGGATAAAGTTTCAGGGTTACTAAATATTGGGCAATACGCACTTTCTTATTAAACTTATGTACTTATTAAAACTCAGGAGTGAAATGTAATCATGACAAAAGAACATATATTATATCATATTGTAGTTAAAATTAATAAAAAAAATGAAAGTTTTGTCTGAACCTTCATTTGTATTATCTAACTTTGTCTTCAAGTAAACCTGAAATAAGTCAACATTTTTCAGATTTAATACTGATTTAACCCTGTTGGGGCGCATTACGGATGCATTTATAGATGTTTAAGTGATTTGAAACTTTTTACATATGATAAGGGGACTTAATAGTTTTGTATCTACAGGGATGACCACCTCAGGAAACCCGGCCTAAGCATTTTTGTATCTACAATGGGCCAATAACAAATTAAAAATTTTAATTGCTATTAAAATTCGGGAAAATTAGCGTAATTCAGCTAAAATTCGGAAATTTCGCGCCCCTTGGGGCGCATGAAGATATCAACTGAGAAGGTTGATTTTTTTTTTACATAATAAGCAATACAATACGCAACTTTCGCACACCGGGCCGATTTTGAATTCAAAAAACTTAATTGCTATTAAAATTCAGGAAAATTAGCAAAATTTATCCAAAATTCGGAAATTTCGCGCCCCTTGGGGCGCATGAAGATATCAACTGAGGGGGGCTCAAAAACGTTTTACATAATGAGCAATACAATACACAACTTTCGCACAGCGGGCCGATTTTGAATTCAAAAATTTTTATTTTATGCTCCACCCTAGTCTGTATGTCTGTGTGTCTGTAAACGCTCTATCTCCCGAAAAATTTGAGATAGAGACTTGAAATTTGGTATGTACTTAGTATGTAATAATAATGAAGAAGCTTATTGAATTTCAGAAACCTCGATCATCCGGAACTATTTTTGTCGGACTCTCTAAATATTCATTCTGCTAAAAGGTATATAAAATTTTTCGAAATTGTTTATTTTAAGGAGTGAATATAAAAGACAATAAAAAAACATAAATTTTGCATAAAGCATGAAGTCGATCGGATAAAGATTTACCGAGATATTTGTAATCATATTTTCCACACTCTTCGATTTTTCATTACCCTGTATTTCATCCAAATTTCAATTTAAAGATGTATTTTAATTGGAAATGAGACGCTTAATCAGATGCATTAAACCGCTAGTTAATAGGATTATTGTTTTTGGAGTTATAAGGATGTTTCTTTTAAGCAATTCAGTAATCGAGCCTTTAAAGTTTATGACGTCATCAAGCCACGATTATATTCGAATTACAATGCATTTTATAAGTAGTTTACACATATGTTATTTTAATATTTTACATTACGCATATCCATGATGGGTAAGTTTTATGGTGGCCCCCAACGACTAGTTTTCTTAGCTCTTTTATGTCAGTAATAAGAGTAAATTTAGATGTTTTAAAACAATTCATGAAAAGATTAATTATGTAATGATATTTTCTAAATCATTATACATTTATATGTATTTGTAGAAAATAAAGCCAAATTTTTCCAACGGATATGCATATATGCAGTTGCACATAATACAGATTCTAATTGTTATTATCAGATTAGGAAATGCTTTAGCAGAGTTGCCAAGTCTCCGGCTTTTTGCACACCAGTATTTTTTTAGAAAAAATGTTGTTCTTTTGAATCGCAAAATGCTCCAATTAAATAAAACAACATTTTCTGTACTAAATTACTGGTATTCAGGTCTGCTTTAGTACTTATTATTAATAATACACAATTTTATAAAACTTATATATTAGGAACAGCTAATAATAAAATCACACATAATTACTCCTTCATTTTTACATAGTATTATATTTTTCTAGAAATTTTATTTTTTTATAGATCAGTAAGTGTAATGTTGAAAATAATATTTAATAATTAATTAAATGTTGCCAATGGCCTCCTTTTTAATTCAAAAATTCGGGATGCATAAAAGAAATTTTGAAGAGCATCTTTTGCTTTATTTAATAACAGACATTTCCATTATATACAGTAAAACTTCTTCTTGTAAAATTTCTGGTATGAACTTCTGAATGAAATAAGAGGCAAGTTTGACAATCCTTGTTCCAAGTATATCCTTTTTTTTTCATATGCGCTTTTTTGGGACAATGACGTCAGTTCAGAAATGTGACAGTCACCTGCGTTTGATTTAATTTTTTATTATATTTAATAATAGTTCATGTTTTAGAAAGAAATCTGATTTATTCTATCAAATGTGGTATTTTAGAAACTATATAAACTACATATTAATTAATAAAGTACAGGTATTCGATTCATGTCTTACAAAATGAGAAATTCAAATTTAAGAACAATGTTCATTTTTCTGAAAAGAAGCAACCAATAAAATGGCGCCTCGTTTACAAAATCCTACTTTTATTTCAAATGATTATTTGAACGCATTTCTGCTATTGCTGTTTTGATAAATGATAACTTGAATCTTTTCAATTTCTTTGAAGTTTTCCCTTTTCCTTTAAAGGGAGTGTAAAAATGGAAAAATGATTGAAATTGTTTGTTTTAAACATATTCTTTGTTGAAATGAAATATTTCTTCTTGGAGTCTTTTGTTATGAAAATGATCCATAAGAAAAGAAGAAAATGTTTTTCACATATCACGTTGTTTCTGCATGAAATTTAGATAATGAAATTGTATAAAATACAATTAAAATAGATGGTTAGACTGTTTAACCCTTTTAGGGACAGATAACTGTCTTTCTGTAATGCTGAATTCACACTAAAGTTTTCCCAAAATCTTATTTGAAAATATGTAATAGCAATTTTACAAGTTTTTTTTTACTAAATTTCCACCGGAAACACTGGCGCTGTCCGATTTTCGGCAGCTTTATGCAACAATTAAGAAAAATTACCAGCCGAATATTTAAAAAATTACATTGTTGGATACAGAAAAATCTTTTACATGTATTCATAAATTTTCAAATCGACATCTTAATTAGTTTTATTAAAATTCGCTAATTTGTAAAATAATTTCGAATTCAGAACAGGGGTGCTTTTCTTTAGCCTTTTTGATAAAATAGATGGCATTTTCTATGCGATGTTTAATGGGATTCTAATTAATATTTTAAATAATTATCAAAATATTAAAATTCTGAGACTCAAGTGCAACAGGCCAGGTCTTGGACTATCCACACCTACATGTTTAGACTTCTAAGTGGGCTAGATTTTGCTAGCCATTGCAGACAGACAGACAGCAAACACACACACACAGAGCAAAATTTTCTTTTATTAGTATCGATAAATTTGATTATATCTCAAGCAAATTTTATTATATTTTAAGTTTTGTTTTTCACACAGCCATTGTATTCCTTTTGTAAAATGTGTTTTAATAAAACAGCGTATACTATAGATATTTTTTGCAAATTTTTCAGAAGTAATAAAGTGTACTTACTGTTATAAATAATATTAGTGAAGTACCCTATGACCTGAAGTATCGAACACTTTGAAAACGCTATGCGACGAGTCTGAATTGCAATCAATAATAATGAAATATCATGCAAAGTCTGTAGACTTTTTTCTGTACCAGATTAATTAATCACAATTATATTTCTTTAAATTTGTTTTGATAAATGGTTAATAATCTTTATAACTTTCTGTAATCTTTCAAAATGATTTCCAAGAACTGCTCGTTTTCTTAGGACTATTTGCGTTGGGCCTACAGTAGCCTATGTCTTGTAAGATAATGATGTTTAGAATTGCTATTACAATATGGAGCAGTAGGGAGTAGTTATTAAATAAATGCCAGATCGAATAAAAGATGCAATTAAAACTAACAATTAGGCTAAAAAAATTAAATATTATTTTCAAAAATATTTGGAACATTTATTCTATTTCCTCGGAGTATTTACATTACACAATATCTCGTTTAACTTAATTAGCATATTAGAAACGGTTTGAAAAGTTTCAAATGAGTTTGGAAAATTTTATTAGAAATCTATACCAAAAAAAGATTGTCATTATTCAACGATAACATTACGAAATAGAGCTTAGTAGAAATCTCTGTAACATTACGATATTCTTTTAGCATACTCTTTTTAATTCAATATGTAGTGTAACACAAAATAACACTTTTCTAAAAAGTATATCGCAATAACGACTCTTTTAGCATGCACTTTTCTACGTACTCAGTTTAACACATTTAATATGTGTATCCAAATTACATTTGCACTACTCCCATCCATTTTTCTTTCGCGAGATCCAAATCACTCACGACAACGGTCTTAATTCCCAGGTTAATGTACTTTCCAAACTTCTAGAAACGGTATTAGAATTGACACACTACACGTAACTGGTCACCTTCGGATTTTCAGTCACGCGATATCCGCGTTTCTATCGATCTGAAAGAAACATTCCGCTTTGCGTAGAAAAAAAGGTATTACCGAAATATAATTTGTAATATTAAAATAAAATCAATAGAGCATTTTCTAAAAAATAATATGAACTTTCTTAACCCTTTCAGGGGCAAAGTACTTTCAGTACTAAAATGTTGAAATAAATGACTGGCACCGGAATTAACGTAGAAATTTTTTTTGGAAATAAGGAAAAGACAAAAAATCACATACTTATTAAATGGGAAAGATTTTAGTAAATTTCTGGTACCAATGTGGCGTTTGGGAATTAAAATTAAGTGGTTTCATACACATACCACTGCTCCTGAAAGGGTTAAAAACATCAATTCGTGTAATCTTGCTCTTTTTTAGAAAAGGTGCAGCGCAATTAGTTATTATATCATGTTTCGTACGCTTTTACCACAAATTAATAGAAATTTTCTCCTTATATAAATGCAGAAACTTATTATAAATCCTGCAATTAAATGAGGCGTCTGCAATAGCTGCTATTTAAATATTAAGTAGAAGTCAATCAAAACTTGTATACAAGATAATATGAATTCTTAAAAAAAAAAAAATCCGTACAATCTTGCTCTTCTTTAGAAAAGGTGCAGCGTTACAATTAGTTATTATATCATGTTTCGTACGCTTTTAGCACAAGTTAATGAAAATTTTCTCCTTATATAAATGCAGAAACGTATTATAAATCCTGCAATTAAATGAGGCGTCTGCAATAGCTGCTATTTAAATATTAAGTAGAAGTCAATAAAAACTTTTGTACAAGATAATATGAATTCTTAAAAAACATCAACTCGTACAATCTTGACCTTTTTTAGAAAAGGTGCAGCGTTACAATTACTTATTATATCATGTTTCGTACGCTTTTACTACAAATTAATAGAAATTTTCACCTTATATATATTCAGAAACGTATTATAAATCCTGCAATTAAATGAGGTGTCTGCAATAGCTGCTATTTAAATATTAAATAGAAAAATTGTTTTAAAAAAATTGTGGTAACATTACGAACATTGTATACAAGAATAATATTAGAGTAATACATTAAACTTTCATTTCAGTAACATTATAATATTTCATTTACATTTAATTGATATTTACAGGATTCGTACACTTTTATTACAATTATTTTAAATAGAATTTTTCGCCTTTTTTAAATCCAGAAAAGTATTACACATCATGCAATCAAACTTGGCGTCTACAATTCCTGTTATTTAAATATTAAATTGACAAATTCTATAAAAGAATTGTGGTGTAAGCGTATGAATTTTGATTTAGTGTAACACTTTTCTAATAAATGTATTACAGCAGTGATGATCTATTTAAAATAATTGTAATAACAGTGTACGAATCCTGTAAATATCAGCCCCACCAGTGCCTGAGAGGTTGTGCTCTCGAAGCTGGTAGACGGGAGGTGCTGGGTTCGATCCCAATCGCGCCCGTCGGCCTAATCGTTCGGAGTTTTCGTGGTTTTCTTCGAGCCGTGGATTTATCCATGCGTAAATACGGATTAGGTTCCCTTAGAAAGACCCCCACGAAGGACACTCCCCCCGGGCCTGTATCCCTAGTGTAGATAATTGGCCGTCAATAATCAACCCAACCCAACCCTGTAAATATCAATTAAAGGTAAATGAAATATTATAATGTTACTGAAATGAATTTTAATGTATTACTGTAATATTATATGTGTATGTAAACTTTAACTCTCTAATACCCTTGGTAGAATACATGCAAGAAATTCCAAAATTGAAAAAGTCCAAAGTCATACAAAAAAAATTCTGTAATCTAATTTTCTTCATTTTTCTTCATTTATCATTAAATACAGTAAAATTTGCTATTCGGAATTATCTGGTGTGAATGTGATATATCTAAATAAACAACTCTGTTAAATTTACAACAATGGTGGTAGCCTATACTACCGTAGGTATTACAGGGTTAAAAGGTATAAGAGCATTTATGATGATCCCGATCAAATCAACGATTAAATTTATATTGAATTTTTTTATGCTGTTATACTGCGAAGTATCTCCATTCACATTATTAAAATCTTACTGATTATTCAGAAACTTCCGAGTGTGTTTAGACAATATCGAACTTTTATACAAATGCACCTATCCATTATTCAACAATAACATTATAAGTAGAAGATTAAAATTTTATTTCTGCTCCATGGATATATTATTTCTTTCGCATACCTTTCAACCCTTTCAAAGGCAAAGTTCTCCTATCCGTAAAATGCTGAAATGATTCGAAAGTGTGTAAAAGATTTTTACTTCACGTACCTAATAAAAGGAAAATTTTCATTTGAAAATTCTGATGGCAGTATGGCTTTTAGGGATTAAAAATAAGCGGTCCAAAAATGAAACACCGCTCTTAGAGCATTTCACATATTTTGATTCAGAATTTCTGAATAAAACAGATATTTCTGAAATGTGTAGTAAACAAATGTGTTACATGTGTGTTAAATGATTGAAAGGCGGTACTTACTTTTACTACCTAAAAGCCACATTGCCATCAGAATTTTCATTTTCGAATTTTCATTCAAATTATCAATTTGAAAATTCAAATTCAAATTTTCATTTGTAAATTTCAATTTGAAAATTCAAATTCAAATTTTCATTTGAAAATTCTGATGTCAATGTGGCTTTTAGGGAATAAAAATAAGTAGTCCAAAAATGAAACACTGCTCTTTAAGCGTTTAACACATTTTGATTCAGAATTTCTGAATAAAACAGATATTTCTGAAATGTGTGTACTAAACAAATGTGTTAAATGCTTCAAGGGCGGTGTTTCATTTTCGGATCACTTACTTTTAATACTTAAAAACCACACTGCCATCAGAATTTTCATTTTCAAATTTTCATTCAAATTTTCAATTTGATTTTCAGTTTAAAAATTTCAGTTCAAATTTTCACTTGAAAATTCTGATTTCAATGTGGCTTTTAGGGAATAAAAATGAGTAGTCCAAAAATGAAACAAGGCCCTTCAAGAATTTAACCCATTTGCATCATTACCCTGCATTTCAGAAATATGTGTTTTATTCAGAAATTCTGAATCCATAATCATTTATTATGAAAAGAGAATTTTTACTTTGTGTAATTACGATGTCTGGCATTAAATAATGCAAAAATTAATATTCAGAATTTCTGGAAAGAATTCAGAATTTCTGAATTTAAAGAAAAAAACGAATTAATGCACATATCTGCAAATAATGCAAATAGATTAACGTGTATTTAGTGTAACACAAAATAACATTTTCCTAATAAGAATATTACAAAAATGATTTTTTTAGCATGCCTCTTTCTGTCTACGTACTCAGATTAACATATTTCATCTGTGTTTTTCCTAACGTGCGTTTAAACTACTTTCATTCATTTTTTTCGCGAGATTCAGTGCACTCAAAGGTTGGATCTGCATTGTCTTTAGTGTCTTTAGTAGACAACGAACCACGTAATTGGTCGAAATTACGTGGTTTGTTGTCCTGGATCCTGTTTTGTTATTAACTTCTTCGCAACGAGCGTCCTTTACAGAATTTTTAATCTTTTAACACCGGTTTTTCAAAACAGAAATTTTCGCCTAATTGAATCGCAGAAATGCTAGGATTACATAAGGCAAAGCTTACAATAAAAAATAACTGGTGGGAAAAATCAAGGATTCTGAGCATCCTATGCGTCACGTATACGTGTCGCTCGTCCCCAAGGGGTTAGGCACACATAATTGGTCATTTTCGATTTTTCGGTCATGCAATGTACACATTTCTATCGATCTGTAACAATAATTCTACTCTGCGTGTTAAAACACTTGATAAAGAAATATTTTTAAGAGAAAAAATAGATTTTTTTTCAAATTAAAATAATTTCCGAAATTTACTTTATTAACCCTTTGAGGGGCGGTGGTATATATTATATACCACCTAATTTTAATCTGATTCAAAGCAGAAACTTTTAGTTAAATTTTACTTTTTTAATTTTGACGGGAAAAGTTGAAAAGTTGCTTTTTCTTATTTTGAACTAAATTCTTTCGTAAATACCGGTGTGAGTTCGACGTTACGGGAACAAATTGCTTGCCCCTGAAAGTGTTAAATATTGAAAATTGAGTATTTATTATAAAAGATTTTGTTCTTTAACAGAAAGAGCTGTGCCGAACAATTTTTAATGAATTTTGTCTCGTATAGAATTTTCACATGCGTATAATTATTTAAAGATAACTTCCTTAATAGTTTAGAAAATAACAAGTTTCAGTTATTGTTCTTCATGGAAAGTGACAAAATGCATTAATTATCAAAATTTTAAACAAAATATTCGTGTTAATGTTTATATCAAAATGCAAAATTCAAGGCAATATTCATACCTGGTATAAGGCTATTAATTTTCACAACAAAAGAAGATTTATATATTACAATTGCTACATAAATAAAAATAATTATTGCTACATAATTAAAAAAATCCATAAAAAAGAATTAAAATAAAAAATTTCATAATTTATTTTAATAATTCATAATTCATTATTTGTCAAGTATATCCATTTTATAGTATCTCAGCCTGTGTTCCTGCCAGCGCTCCATATTTCAACTGTGTTTTTTGTTTAACTTTTTCAGTCCGCTTCGTCTTTGCAGATTATCCTCGCTTTATCAAGGTTCGTACGTTTTATTACAATTTTTAATAGAATTTTTCATCTTATTTAAATGCAGAAAAGCATTACAAATCCTGGAATTAATTGAGGCGTCTACAATTTATGCTATTTAAATATTAAATAGAAATTTTCTATTAAAAATTGTGGTAACAGCGTACGAAACCAGTTTATTCAGTTTCAGTTAATTCGATTTTTATATAGTATTTTTTATAAGCTCCTTAAATTAAAGCGGGGTAGTTTTAGGTTAGTGAGCAACGCGTAAAATGAGAAATCTGTGTTTTGCCAGACGAATTGTTTTAAAAATTAAAAAATTAAAAATTGATAAGATATGAAAATGAAATTCAAATTCATATAAACAATCAAATTTCCTATTACTTGAAAATGTATTCTGAAATAAAGAAAGAAAATGTACTATTACGTACATTTCATTACATAATATTATAGGAATAATTATTATAGGTATATAATAATTATAGGAATTATATAACATATGTCGATCTTTATATAAATTAAAGTTATGGACGTTTGTAGTAATTAATTTAATTACACTAACTTAAAATAAATTACGTAATTTCTTATTAAATACAGGACATCCACCCTGTCTGTTTTGTAAAACCAATTTTTTCAAGAAGAATTGTCTTTCATCATTTTTCTTACAAATATTGTCCTTAATTTCCCGGAATGCAATTTTTGTTGCAAAAGTTGTATAAACCTACCACGAAAAATTTTCTTTAGCAATACTGATAATCAAGAGACGGTATAGTAGGAGCTCTGTAATTAACCTGAGTAACCTGAGTAACCCTATGTAACCAGAGAAAATATAGCGATTGCAAAATTAAAATTGATTATATATATATTGTTGTGACTGATTAAATAAAAACGCATGATTTGGTCTATTAAGATTTTGTAATGGAAGTCTGTGTGAATTAGATTAGTTTAATCAAAAATGTTTCAAAATTAAACTGTAATTATTGAAAATCGTTTCAACCTTTTTTTTTAAAAACAAATTAGTTGGAAACCTGACCCATAGTGACCCATAATGACCTACTAATCGAATTTCCTCAAACATGTAACCTGGTCCAATGGTCTTCTCGTGCTCGAAAACGATAGGATAAAATAAACTATTAAAAGTGCGTTGCAATATTCCGTGAATTAAATTTATCTTAAACTGAACCCTTCAAAAACACTAAAGTGTTATTTATCAAGTTTTCAGAATAAAATACTGCTGCTGTCATAACAAGGTATTACAAAATCATTGCAAGCTATTCAAAACATTAACAAAATTACTTTCAGCAGAAAACTTAAAAAACAATAATGTGCAGACCTGCCAAGTCTCCGGCTTTTTGGATACCAGTATTTTAGTACAGAAAATGTTGTTTTATTTAATTTTAGCATTCTGTGATTTGAAAGAACAACATTTTCCTCTAAAAAAATACTGGTGTGCAAAAAGCCGGAGACTTGGGAACTCTGAAGGTGTATTTAGCAGGCCTACTGAATATAATGCTGTTTATACTAAAACTAGTTATTTTATATTTAAAAAATTACTGCATACGATTCAAACCTTTCACATAAATGGAATTCATTCTCAAGTGGGTAGTTTATTAAAGAAATATAAGGTATATGCTCTTATCATTAATATATTCTGATATTATGTGTTGTGTTGTCATAATATTCACTTCTGGATCTTTTACGCTATATCACCAAGAATGGTCTGCATTATACTGACTAAGGAAACAAACTGAGGATGCTTTGTAATCATAATTAAAATATTTTCATTTTTGGTATCTTGGTGTCATTTATTTGAATTGAAACATATTTCTTTAAAGTAGGGTGAGCTTGTATGGCTATATTATAGATTGGAAAGGATTACTCCGTGTAAATTTAAGTCGCATTAAGTTAATTAACATATAACACCTCTTAATATCGACAGTTCCAATATATATATATATATATATATATATATATACAGGGTGTAACAGAAATGCTTCAACAAACTTTGAGGGATGATAGTACTCATGAAGACGAACAAAAAATGCAATGGAACATGGGGTCGCAAATGACGGTTAACCCCTTCAGGGGCAGTGGTATGTTTATGAAAGCGCTTAATTTTAATTCCAAAACGCCATAATGGCACCAGAATTCTGTTAAATCTTTTCCATTTAATATGTATGTGAAATATAGCCTTTTCTTATTTATAAACAATTTTTTTTATAAATTCCGGTGCCAGTCATTTATTTCAACATTTTAGTACTAAAAGTAGTTTGCCCCTAAAACGCTTAAAGGATAAAAATAGAGAAAATGCGTCTGAAAATGGACTGGCACCGGAATTTACAAAAAAAAATTGTTTGTAAATAAGAAAAAGGCTATATTTCACATAAATATTAAATGGAAAAGATTTTAGCAAAATTCTGGTGCCATTGTGGCGTTTTGGAATTAAAATTAAGTGGTTTTTTAGACATACCACTGTCCCTGAAAGGGTTAAATGTCATTTGCGACCCCGTGTTCTATTGTATTTTTTGTTCATCTTCATGAGTACTATCATCCCTCAAAGTTTGTTGAAGCATTTCAATTACACCCTGTATATATATATATATATATATATATATATGTAAGTAAATGATATATAAATAGGCACTTTACTGAACCAATATGACAAATAATCGATGAACAACAAAATATGCACTTTTGGTCGAAACTATACAACAAATTTACATTACGATAATCCAACCAGGCCTAACGGCTATATCCATTTTTACATATCTTGCTTCAAAACAAAAAATAGAAAACTGGCTTTTAGCCAAATCTCGCGATTCAAACCATTTATAACTCGCGCATGTCTAACCATGGATAATAATAGTAGTTAGTTCATTTGGTGAAGTGAAGTGTCTAACCATGGACAATAATAGTAGTGAGTTTATTTGATGAAGTGAAGTGTTCACACTGAAATCCTACAAATCGGTCATCCTGACGTGATGGCGTCTCAACATCAGCATCCTGGCCTATCCAGGAGTTTAACCTGTAGACCACGGCTTCATGTATTCGGCTCCGGTTGACGTCTTTCCTGGACCTTCATGATTTCCTACTTTTTGCTCTTCATACCGATCATGATTCTTGGCTGCCGTTATCTCATATGGTCCTAAATATTTTTCTTTAAGTTTGATAGCATTGCCAAATTGCGTCCTCTTTATAGCAACGATATCCCCTACTTTGTATCTTCGTGGCTGTTTCCTTTTCTTATCAAACTGCACCTTGTTTTCTTCTTGTATTTTGAGTATATTTTTCTTTGCTTCTTCTCTCATGGCTTCGCGCTCTTCCATGATGCATTCAGTATATTCTTCTTCCAAAACCTTCTTGATGTCTTGTATGTCACTGTCTTTCATTTTAACTCCTGTCATTAATTCAAAGGGACTATACTTGGTGCTTCGCGTTATTGTGCTGTTGATAATTCTTTGTAATTTTGGTACATATTTATACCACTTGGATTCGTCATCGCTAGACAATTTTGACAGAACGGCTATCATCACTCTGTGTATTCTTTCAACCTGTCCATTTCCTCTTGGCATCCCAGTTGTTATCTTTACATGCTCAATTCCTTGTTTTGTACAATATTCCTTGAACTCGCTGTCAGTAAAAGCTTTTCCTTTATCGGTTATAACTCTAGTTGGGTTCCCGAAAGTTTCTTGCTGTAGTTCCAATTTGTCTATTACTTCTTTGGCCGACTTTGTTTTCGCTGGATAAAACCATGCGAACTTAGTGAATGCATCTACAACGGTGAAAATATATTGATATTTTTTATTTGTGAGAGATAATGGGCCTATGTGGTCGATGTGATAAGTTTCTAATGGTTTGTCGCCTTTTGGTATAGGGTTTAAAAAACCTTCAGCTTTTCACTGCTTCCTATTATACAAGATACAATCAACACAGTTTGCGATTACCGTTTCTACTTTCTTCCTTAATCCAGCTATGCACGGTGGACGATTTGCTGATTCTAGCTGGCCAAAATTATTTTTCAACTTCTATTTGATGAAATCTATTTTTCGTTTATATAAACGATATATTAAGCTGATTTAAAGAAAATATATGAAATTTTAAACGGTAGTTTAATAAGAAATCATTATATTTAATTAAAATTTATTAATGTAGTACATTAGATGTGCAGGGTGGCTAGTGGTCAGTGAAAAATACGGTCAAAAAAAGTTATAAACACCAAAATATTTTTATAGAAAAATTCATGTTAATTATTTGATCGAATAATCGACATGAATTTTTCTATGAGAATATACTGGTGTTTATCACTTTTTTTGACTGTATTTTACCCTGACCACTAGCCACCCTGATGTGATTTTTTTATTATATTACTATGATGTACCATTCAGTTAAATATTTAAATTATTTAAAGCTTTAAAACATGTAATGAATGAGTTAATCTTTTACTTGATAACTAAAAAGGACAATATTTATGAACTTTTATAATATTATTAAGATTTAAGCGATAGAATTATATTTATTATATGATACCAAATTATAAAAGTAATTTTTTATAATAATCTACTAGATTTTTGGATACAAAATAAATATTAAAGAGTAATACATATTATTACATATACAAAGGAATAAGAAAATTGCGTAGAAATATTCTGACTATTCGCCATCTAATAGTTCTTCATTCTGGCTTTCCTCAGTAAGTTACGAGTACTCATTGAACGAGGTATTTCAAAACTGCTTTGCAGCCAAGTTTCATATTTTTTCAGAAATTTTTCATGTGCTCTATGTACAGCAGTCCACTTTTGTCTAAACTGGGTCTTCTGTATAATAATTTCCTGCTTGAAAACTTTCATTTGTACTTCGTTATAATTTTCATTTGTCAACAAAACATATTAAGCCAATTCGATTTTTTCGTTAAATGTGGAAGTTTGTTGCTGCTGTATAATATTATAAAAGCTTATTCGTGTGATTGGTTACATTCTGATGACCCTGGTAAAAAGAAAAGTGTTCTTAGAATAAAAAATATAATAATAACTTTAGACTTCGTATGATAAAAACAACTTTAAAATGTACGGAAGCAGATAGAAGCAGACAAGTAAACGTTTATCCAATATCTCAGACTCTAAACTATTTACTAAAATTAAAAGTTGAGATTTATCTAGCTTTATCATATAACTTTTTGAATTTTCAAAATGAAATTTATTTAAAATACATAAAGTCATTATAAACATTAAAAGTCATTATAAACATTAAATGTGAAATAACTATTGACAAAAGAAAAAATTATGCTTATAAATTAAAAAAAATAAAGTACATGCATTGTTCTAAAGCACTCATAATGTACAATTTCTTTCAATTTCTTCAACATTCACATATTAAAACAATATACTAGAAATCATCGATTTATTCTCCTCTAATCAGGGTTCGTACGGATCAGGGAATTTTCCAGGAGTTTCACCAGTATTTTCTTTATAGAAAAGTAAATCTAGATTATACTCGTGAAACTTCGCCTTCTTTTAAGGTGAGATTTTCTGTAAGAAAATACTGGTACCGAAGAATATCCTAGTCGCAAAATTCCAGGAGCCGTACGAACCCTGTCTAATAAACGCCAACTTCATACTCACCTACTGGCAGTACGGTTGCATTTATATCAAAAACATCTGCAGTGTCCACCACCTGCAGATATAAGGTACATGTGGTAAAAAAAAATCCCACTTGGATAAACTTTGAAAAATCGACTTTTGGCCAGCTAGAATCAGCAAATCGTCCACCGTGCTATGTAAAAATCTTGCTTGACTATATCTTCCGTCTTTGATACAGCAAAGTGTCCTCTTTCGTGAATTTTTCGAATAATTTCTCGTTGCATCTCATCCGGCACCACCAACATTTCTTTTCCATTCTCGAATCTGTACAATATGTCATCTTTTACTAAGTAATTATCGGACGAACCACTTCCGACTAGTGACTTGATAGTTTGTATGGAATCATCTAATCTTTGCGCTATTGCAATCCTTTTCGTTATTTCTCCTTGCGATCTAGTTATAATTAATACCGATTGCGTTATCGGCACATTTCGGCTTAATGCGTCTACATGTTTCATTCTTGTTGCTGGTCTGTGTTCTATCTCGTAGTCATATTCTTCGATGAGTAATGCCCATCTTGCTACTTTAGGTTTTAAATCTGTTTTATTTAATGTCTTCTGGAAGGCTTCGCAGTCGGTTACAATCTTGAATTTATTTCCCATTAGGTAATTTCTGAATTTTTTTAGAGCTTCTATTATGGCTAATACTTCAAGTTCATAACTTGAATATTTCTCCTGTTGTGGCGAAGTTTTCTTACTCATGTATTGCAACGGGTGAAATTTTCCATCATCTCCTTTCTGAAATAAAACTGCGCCAAAACCTTGGCTGCTTGTGTCAGTATGGAGTTCAAGTATGGCTCCTTGTTTATATAGTTGAAGAACTGGTTTCGTTGATAATGTTATCTTGGCTTTATTTAGAGTTCCCATCTTTCAAAAATTGTACTTGAAGTGATACGATTACGGTTTCACCTTGCTAATTCGTAACCTAACTTTTGATACTGGCGTTTTACAATTCTTTACGTTTGGTTTCCATTTCACTACTAGTGGCTCTTACTTTTAATAATCCCGGCATCCGAGCCCCCAAAAATGTAAGTAAATGATATATAAATAGGCACTTTACTGAACCAATATGACAAATAATCGATGAACAACAAAATATGCACTTTAATTTCAAATAATAACACTTTTGGTCGAAACTATACAACAAATTTACATTACGATAATCCAACCAGGCCTAACGGCTATATCCATTTTTACATATCTTACTTCAAAACAAAAAATAGAATACTGGCTTTTAGCCAAATCTCGCGATTCAAACCATTTATTACTCGCGCATGTCTAACCATGGATAATAATAGTAGTTAGTTTATTTGATGAAGTGAAGTGTTCACACTGAAATCCTACAAATATATATATGCCGACAGGTGGCAGCAGTACCTCCAAGCAGAATCACGGTAGCAATGGACAGCAGCGCCAATCAAATATTATTTCTCTTTCGATAAACTGTTCGCGCCAGAAGCAAAGATGTGTTCTGACTGTTAAGACGTGTTTGTTTGTCGCTTGATTAAAACGTAACGGGAGTTACTTGGTGAAGATGTTTTGTGAACGACGATATATTTAATTAATTATTAATCTGTAAATAGGTTTAATTTAATATTTTAATTTAATTAAAGTGTCTTCATTTCCTCATTTGAATAACACACCATGACATATACATATATATATAAGCTAAACTCGCCATTGTTAGCAGGATTGGTGATATAGTTCTGAATTTAAGAAATAAGGTGAAATCTGTAAATAAAAAGTTTGAAGCAACTGACGAAAATACAATAGTACCGGACTGTTTTAATGTACTATTTTAATTACTGTACTGTGACTCCTAAACTTCTCACCACCGTGAACTAATATATCCGTTCACTATGCTGTAGATTTCACTGCGATAGAAGCAATATTTAAATTAATATATTTCTACAAATATAATGCTGTTTTAAAACATTGAGTAATGATTAATACTCTCAAGGTTTATACTTATATTCTTAATTAAGTTTCTTATATCAAGTTTGAAAAATCCTCTCTTTTTAGCATTGGACCCTTTGAGGGGCGGTGGTATATATTATATACCACCTAATTTTAATCCGATTTAAACCAGAAACTTTTAATTAAATTTTAATTTTTTAACTTTGACGAGAAAAAGTTGAAAAATTGCTTATTCTTATTTTGAACTAAATTCTTTCCTAAATTCCGGTCGGAATTCAACGTTACAGGAGCACAAGTGCTTGTCCCTGAAAGGGTTAAACATTCGTGGATGTGATTTACTCAAAAAGTAGGTAATGAACTGCTGTAAATTATTCCTGCTCACGTTACAGCAATCGGAGTTGATACTTTCGATTCACTAATCATAGGGCTTAATTATTACAGATTGAATTTAGAAAATTTAGTTTACGTTGAAACTGGCGGCGTTTTTGTGATAACTAGTATTATAAATTAAGCTCTTAAAAAGTAAAAGAAAAATATATTGTTTCACCATTTTCATTGCAATATTGATCAGCCAAGATTGTGATCCAAAGTTTTACTCGCAGAACAAATTCTTAAAAAATGTAGTAAAAAGAATAATTTGGATTCATAGTTTTCTTGTAATTGAATGCAAATAGTAATACGTTCGTATAGTAGTGCAACAAGTAGGCTGTAATTAGGGGATGGTAATACGCAAAATTAATTTTAAACAAAGAATAACTTAATTAGCTGAAATCATAAAGTGTGGTAACTGTACATTTCGAAAAATATATGGAAACCAGAAATAATACACAGATAAAACACATAAATAAAAAATAAAAAATTTTAATATACTTTGGTATTGACAAACTTACATTGAATTTAAATCAAACCTGGCTTTATAGTGGTCCGGTTACGAATAAATGGGTTAATTACTAAAGCTACTGCACAGAGCGGTACTTTGAAATCTCAAGTCTATCCAGGGGCGAACAAAGAATTTAAAAAAGATTCTGCCAGATACTCTCATTTGTACAGTTAAATAAAAAAGAATAAAATCAGATTAATACATACTTTTTTTTAAATTTACATAAAGTCTAGTGTTCTGTTATAATATTTTACCTCATATTTCAATTTTACGGAAAACGGACACGAAATTTGCATCGGAAAATTTTCATCGGACACGAAATTTGAAGTTATTCAGTGAAGATGTGTAACAAGTTAAGGTTAAAATATTGACCTGCTAAGAGTACTTCTAAACTTTATTTTATTCATAAATAGCTATAGAAAATCAATTCTCAGTCGAATTATATATTTTGTATATTTTGTGTTCTTTTTGTGAGAATTTGTCGGTTAAAAAAGCTTAGGGAATTCTTTTTTATTATTTTCGTGCTGATTGTACATAACACAAGATCTTCCTTTATACTATTATGTAAATTTATTTGATTACAATAAAAAATTAAGAACTAATGATATCTATTTTCAATGTACAAGATTCTATTAGGTACATTGTACCTTCTCGGTCAAAATTTAAAGTGAGAATATTGTTTATTATTAAATCCCTTTAAAACATTTTTTATTCATTTTGTGTTGAGTGTATTTTAGATTCTATTAAATACATTTATTTATTTATGACACAGTTTATTATACTGTTCGAAAGCCTCTAAACATTGAAAAAATAACTACTGGGCCTACCAGCTCAATATATAAAGTGAAAAAAAAATCATAATTTAAACTTTTTGAATTCTTTTTTTCTTTCTGTGTTGGTTGTATTTTTACATATTATTAAATATTATTATTTATATATACATAGTTTATTAACCCCTTGAAGGGCACCGGTATATTATATATATCACTTAATTTTAATCCCGAAATGCCACAATGACACCAGAATTTTATAATCAAATTTTGAATTTATAAGGTACATGAGGAAAAGCTTTTACTTATTTCAAAATAAATTCGTTCGTGAATCCTGGTGTCAATCAATCATTTCAATGTTTTAGCTACAAGAGTACTTTGCACCTGAAGGGGTTAATATTAGTTTATATTACCGTAATTTCCGGCGTATAATCCGCAGCTCAAAGAGTCGTTTTTCGACCCAGAAATATTATTTTATAAAATGTAACTTAAAAGATCGCTGTAAATATTTAACTACAATTATTGAATAAAATTTCTGGGTCGAAAAACGACTCTTTGAGCTGCGGATTATACGCAGGAAATTACGGTAATAAACTTTACAAAGCCCCTAAACATTGAAAGAATAACTAATTGCGCCTTCCAAATCAATATTTAATGTGAAAAAGAAATCAGTATTTAATCCATTTTAATCATATTTTTTCAGTTTGTGCTGATAGTATTTTAGGCAAAACTTTCCATTACCCTATTTTGTAAAATAATTTTAGGACAATAAGCGATTAAGAACTAATGATGTTTAATTTATATACGCAAGATTCTATTAACGCCCTCGGAACTAGCGTTTGTTACACTTCTATAAATTTTGGGCTTCAGTTTTTCCTTGTTGCCGTATTCGATCGCTGAAAATCTGTGATTAGATAACGCAAAATTTTCTGTACAGAAAAACCGGTGTTCAAATTCAGCGATTTCGTGCACTGTATGCCGCTTGTCACGAAGTTCATAAGTACAGGGTGATTATAATTAAAGTCCCATTTTCAAAATGCTGTAACAAATGAACCACTGGTCAGAATGACTTCAAATTTAAACTGAATGTACTGGAAGAAGGGGAACCGGTATGGCATAAGAAAGAAAAAGTTGCAAAATGTATCAATAGATGGCTCTGTAAGCGGCATAACGAAAGTGGATTCGGTTACATGTGACAATATTAATCGAAATACGGCGGCTTTGGCATTAGTTGCACAGTAAACCAACCATACAGTTCAATGTGCATGAGTGTATCGGTTGTTTGACGAAAAAAATGACTTCCAAAGTCAACAGTTGGGGTACTGTTAGTGGAAAGCCCATCCACCACGGCAAGGTCGGACCACATTGGACGGGAAAAATCGGTGTTTTATTGTGCATGTGTTTTATTGTGCACCAAAAACAGTATAAAAAGCACACAATGATTCGGTTTTTAACTGTGCATGAGTGTCTTTTATTTTGTATAGTATTCCGCTTACAGCTCCATGTATTGATAAACTTTGGAGCTTTTTTCTTATGCCATACCGTTTCCCCTTTTTACTAGTATATTCAGTTCAAATTTGAAGTCCTTCTGAACAGTGGTTCATCTTTTACAGCATTTTGAAAGTGGGATTTAATTATAGTCACCCTTTACATTTGTTTATAAACACACAGTTCATATATAACAGCATACCAGACCTTTCAAAAGCCGCTAAATATTGAAAGATAAATTATCGTACCTTCCAGGAGAAATTTAAAATGTAAAGAAATAGTTTCATTATTTAATCGCAAGAAACTCGATGATATAAAGTGTTCATGTTGTCTGACACATTGTAACTTTTATCACGCAATTTCCGTGTTCCATTCGATTAGCGAGCGAAGTACATCGAATTGCGTGAGAGCGAATGACTGCTAAGCGACCACTGAGTATCAGTAACAGGAAAAAATAACTTTATGTGCAAGAAAACCAACACGTTCTTCCCATTACGCTCTCGTTATTTAAGTTTCTACCATCATCACTATACACTAAAATAACAATCTCAAATTGGCTTTGACATCTTATTCTGGAGCTTTAGAGCTATTTATTGTTTTATAGTTCTGTATAATTGTATCATGCTGTACTGATGTTTGTGTATTATTATGTTTCTTAATCCATGCACTCAGGTGTGGGTGTGTCTGACATTTTTACACATAAGTTAGTTTTGTACTTAAATTGTCCAAAGCCCAAATTTTGAAATTAAACATTTTTATGTTTATGCAACATTTATCTATCGTAATACAGCAGCAGATATTTTCTAAATCATAATTTTCATACTTAAGAAAAATATTACTTTTATTCTGCATGTTTGACATCCATGTCTCAACCGCAACTTATGAAAATTCTCTTATTTAGACACGAAGCTGAATTTTCGGGAAATCAATGCTGCTATATTACGATAGATAAATTTTAGGTAAAAATAAAAATACTTAATTTAAAAGTTGAGACTATATACCCTTTAATTACAAAACTAATTTATGTGTAAAAAGGTGAGAAACGCCCCCATAGATTTGGCAATCTATAACTATGGGGGTTTGAAATGGCTGAGTATTTCCAAAATATGTTTTAATACAGTGCTTTGTTAAACTATAATATATATTTGAAGATTAATAGTAAATATCTGTAAAAAAATATCAACATATACCTTGATCTATATAATAGTTATTTAACATATGTATTTAGTAATATTAGTATAGAATTTCTGAACTTATTACCTGTTGCAGTAAATAAGCATTGCAAACTCGAGACGAGAGAAATAAGTAAAAAATCCCTAAATACAGTAGAACCTCCATAAGTTGACCATCCAAGGGACTGTAACTAAATGATCAACATACGGAGGTGGTCAACTTAGGAAATTTTTAGAAAATATTTAGTGACGATAATTAGAAAAAAAATTAGTAAACTTTTTTAGTAATTTTTAAGGAAAAATTTAGAAAAAAATTAGCACTTACTCATTTTTATATTTACTGAAGGTACAGCACATTTTTACAATTTTTGAAAGAATAATTCAATTTTTGTTTGAGTCCTCTTTTCGTGCATTAGGTAACAGCAAAAAGCACTTTCACAGTTTACAAGTCCATTAAGCATGCTTGTTCATTTTTCTGTAGCGAAATCTTTATGTTGCTCCATCATGCGCTTTAGATCGTCTTCCTTCAGAGCTGGGTACTTTTCAGTTTCGTCGTCACTTGGATAATCATCCTCTTTTCGTCGTCGATTTCTTGTACCTTAGAGTCCTCGCTGTGCTTAGTTGTAGAGAGTATCTCATTGAAGATTGCCTCTGGGTCTGGTTCAACACATGTTACTAACTCATCGTCCATGGTAACATAATCTTCAAAATCAACTCCATTAACACTTTATATCCTGAATTAATTTTCTAGCTACTTTTTAATTGTATTTTTACGTCCTTGCATAAGTTTTGGTGCAGAATAAACATAGGAAAGAAGAAAATAATTTTATAGTGTTTTAGTGGTTAATTATGCAACTGTAACCACCATAAATTTTTTACCCTATGATATAAAATAAAATAGTAAATTTAAAATAGTAAACTTCAAATAAAATATAGGAAATGTTCACCTGTAGAGTACAGAAAACAATAGAAAATAATAGTACTAAATAACCGGTAATAAACCACTAAAATTACTCAAATGAAGAACAGCATGCATGTCAATTCTATTGCAAAATGGATTTCGAATGTAGCGTGGCAAATGTAAAATCCCTACAATGCAAAGAAAGAGGATATGAGAGTGTCAGAAATACACTCTTTGTGCCTATGTGAATACCGTTAGGAAAAAAGGTCATATTACCAATATATAGGTGTTTTATTAAAGTGGTACTTATAAGTACCGTCAAGATAAAAAAGGGTTAAAAACTGGCAAAGGGGTTAGACGAAGCTCATCCCCTTGCACCGATGTTGTAGCTGTAACAAATCCAGCTTTCTTGAAGCAGTTCTTAATCGTGGTTTTGCGTAACTTTATTCCAAGCAGAATTAATCCAATGAACAGCATTCAAAGCATTTACTGACGCAGCTGTTGACGATGCCATTGCAGAAGGATCACAGGTTTGTGCTTTCATGTTCACCCATTCCAGAATATGAATTCTGTAGTGCACTTTGAAGGACTGAATAATGCCTTGATCTGAAGGTTGGGTTTTTGAAGTTGTGTTTGGAGGCAAAATTGGAGCACTTTCGGGTGGCTAGCGCAGTGTTGTCCACGGTAAGTAGAATAGACCGCTTATTTTTCCTCATTTCTGCGTCAATTCCTCTAACCCACTCTTCGAACAAAGCACTGGTCATCCAAGCGGATCTATTCGCTCTCCAAAAAACATGAAGGTCTTCAGGTTTTACATTTTTAAATGCACGAGGTTTTGCGAATTTGCTGATCACCGTAGGCTTCAATTTTTCTCCAGTCATACTAGCACACACAAGAACAATAAAACGCTGTTTTGAAAGTTTTCCTGTATTGCAAGTGTCACCCTTCATTACTAGACTTCTATAAGGTATTGCTTTAAAGAAGAGACCGCACTCATCAGCATTAAAGATGTCCTCATCTTTAAAACCTTAGAAAACTCTGGGAATTTTTCAATAAACTTCTCCACCACTTTATCTGAAACCTCATTCGATATCCCACACTTCTTGAGAAATCTCGTATCGTAGTTTGAATTTTTCAAGCCAACCTGCTGACGCTTGGAAGTCCTCTATTTCGAATTCTTTTGCAATTCTTTTGCTACTTCCTGAAACATAGGTCCATATTCTTCTAGGAAACATATTCTTGCATTGATTGATCTCATCTCTTTAAACCAACGAAACATGGCTTCGTTCACAGCATCGAGACACGTTCTTCTGCGTTTTCTTTGGAGTCCCCCGTTTTCGGAAGATTATCTTTCCAGATATTCTTCTTTGCGTTTTCAAATGTCGCTCACAGTTGTCTTGCTCACACCAAAAGTTTCTTCTGTCTTTCTTTGGCTGCTGCTTTCCAGAAAATTAAGAAGATCCACTCTCTCCTTTAAGTTCTTTTAGAGCTTTTCTTTGCGCCATTTTTTATGAAAATTCTCAAATAAATGACAGGTCCGGTCACGACACGACATCCAGAAAAAAAGAACGGAATGTGTTTCACATGTGAGTGATACACGTTGTTTTCCAATTCTGCGTATAGCTACACTGCTACGCACATACCCCCCCCCCTCCCCTGATATTTTACAGATTCCAGGAATTCGGCGATTTCCCTCCCATTGTATCATACTGGAAGTGAACATTGAATGGAGCACTGCAAGAGGGGGGAGAGTGTTGTCCAGATAAGAAGTATGAGTGATAAAGAAATTCCTGGAAACCAGATGGAGAACAAACGGAGGAAAAAGCAAATTCAAGAAAACATTAGTGGTAAAGTTACAGAAAGTAAAACCTACTAAAAAGTGGTCAACATACGACTTACGGAGGTGGTCAACATAGAGAGGTAAATCTCCATTGAAAATCCGTTGTGACCATTCAAACTAATAAATTTCGGTCAACATAGAGAGGTGGTCAACTTTGGAGGTTTTACAGTATATAACAAATTATAGCACCTTGTAATGATATACTTCCTTAAATTGCTCAAAATTTAGTAATTAAAAGACCTATAGTAAAAAACTTTGTTGTCATAATTTAAAAAAAAATTGAATGTATTCTTATTTAGAAATTTTTGTGAGGAATATTAATTTTATTTAACGTTAATGTATTATCTGTTATTGGCTATTACTGGTGCATATACTCCCAAGACATTCCAAGGAATATGGCATTACAGATCAGAAGAGATATTCTACTTATCTATTGCCACTCTTTGAAAAATATTATTTTGAAAACGCGATCACAGTTTTGCACCACTATGTCTATATTATAATATTCGTGGTATAGTTCTATTACAAATGTTGTAGAAATATATTATAAAGCAAGGGTGCAAAAACTGGGGACCAATGGGCTGACCAAAACGTATACATGTCAAGCGTTCCAAGATATATGCCAGAGGTATCCGCCGAGGTCACGTCAATGAAGGTCGTACGCCACGTAGCGTAAGGAGGGGGAACTACTAGAGGTTCAATAATTGTTGTGATATCTATGATATACTGCGCATGGGCAGACCAAAAAGCAAACGATTATTTCATTCGCAAAACATTTCAACTGTTATCTTATTTTTTATTTGTTCTTCAAGATTGTTTTAAGATAGATTTCATTATTTAAATAAAATATAATTTGTTGGACGTACTTTTAAAAATATATTCAGTTTTATTTCATAATGTTAGTATTAAATCTTTGACATTCTGTTGTACTACCCAGGTAGCACAGAGATATCGGCCAATGTCCACGGCAATATTGGCCAATATTTTGAAAGTCGTTGAATGTCGTACGTCAAATTTACAACACCTGCCGATATTCACAGACATAACTTAAAATTAGTTTTAAAAAGAAAGCATTCATAAGAGCTTTTTGCATTACTTATGACATCATAATACAGAAATAGTATTCTAAAAAATAAAATTTAATAATTTTGTCAATTTTAAAAAACTTGACTTTTTAATGCCTTATTTTTTAATATTTGGTGACATTGGCCAATGTTGTAAAAATGATATTACTATTACACCATTCAGGGATATCTATCGACATTCGTAAAAAACAACATCATTTTTCGGGCATTTCAAGATATCTGTCGACATTCAGCATATCTGACGAAGTTTGTAATCTTGACCGAAGTGATCGGAAAGTTCTAAAGGAGCGCCCATTTGTGTGGTGTAGTTTTCGTCAATGTGCATTTGATGGAGGCGTTGGGCGTGAAATCTGCACAGAAAGAAAAAGCCTATATACAAATTTCTGTAGGAATCTATAATTATTTTTATATATAAAAAAAGCATGTGAAAATTTTTGTTTTATAAAAAACTAAAGATGATCTTATACTATATTTGTACTATGTATTTTATACTAATTTAAAAAATGTTTTTACAAGGAAAAAAAATCAATTTATATAATTTTTAAATGGATGCGTGTTTATCTTTTTAAAATGCTTTCGGATTTCCGTCTTTTATAAGAATTTTATTTTTTATTATTGAAACAATACAAGTTTAGTTTCAAAATTAGGTCACTGAACTTTTAATTAGGCACTATTAATAATATATATTTTATACAGTTCATCTAAGTAATTATTATTATTATATAATAGTAAGCTTTTGGGCGTGTTAACTTTTGTGTAGTGCATCAATTTTTGAAAAAAATGTACACATATTTCTGACTTAAAATTAATAAAAAAATATATATATTTAATTTCTTACAAAGCAAAATTCAAAGTAATGGGGTTGTTAAAACTTTCTTTATAGTTTGGTGCAAGGCGGGGGGGGGGGAGACATGATTTTTAACACATTTTAACACAGTCATTTTTTTAAATTTCTTATTTCCTTTAAATTTCTAATTTTTACAAAATTTCCAACAAACTCAGTACTAAAAAGTGATATTTAAATAAATCTTTGCTGAAAGAACGTTAAAAAAAAATATGTCGATTGTGATTGAAAAATACGAGATAATTAAATGATAATTTTGTTATTTGTCATTGTCAGACATTTTTTATTCCAGTAACAAAAAAATCTACTCCCACCAGCTTTTGTTAACAGCTCTTTATACCATTTTTCCCCCTGTGTTTCTATTGATCATACTTATTAGCACTTGGGTTTGCCTGTGTCTTGTTACATAATAACGAGACACAGCTTCCCTGACAGAGTACAGATTCGCAAAGTATGCTCAGAAGATGCGCAGATGGTAGATTTTGGGTCATACCTAATGACGTCATCCTAAAAGTGCGCGCATTGGCATTCCCCCCTCCATCCACAACGTAGCGCAGTTGTTTCAATTTTGCGGATCTGTCCTAGTATTAAGTTGGAACGCTTAACATGTACACGTTTTGTGGGCTGACTGTAACCACTAAATTATACTCTCTTTCTTCGCCTGAATTTTATTAGTATACGTCCCCTAAACTGTATTTGTATTATTATTAGGCGAGGAATACTAAAAATTTCGAAGAGGCAATCTGCCCATTGGCGCCCAGTTTTTACACCCCTGCCGTAAAGATTCTTTTTTTTTAATTAGTTGTTCCCATAGTTTAGTTCTGAAGGAGCGTAATCACACAAGCGTTGCCGTGTCACACTGGACAAATGAATGGAAAGGGTTAAATCGCAGAATTCGCATTCACCTTATTTAAACGCAGAATTTGTAATATCTTTCTGCAAATAATTAAAGGAAATCATTGAATTCAAAAATTGGGTAGAAACTGTGCATTCCTTGCATTTATTACATTAGTACTATTGCGGTTTAAAATCTTTGAGCATCAACAACTTATATTAGCAATATCTAATTTACTCATCAGCATTTGAGTTATGCATTTAATAATAAACGTGTATATTGCGAAAAGTTTATATTACACAGTAACCAGAAATAATTCACAGAAAAAAATATATAACTTGAATGTAACACATACTTTGTAGGGCGACATATTGCCAGGTAGTTTGAAAAGAATCAAACTCTGCCGAATATTGTCTCGGTTAAAAGTAAAAAATAACTTAACCCTTTCCGGCTCAGTGGTCCCACTCCGGGCACACTTAATTTTAATTCCAAACTTGCATTCGGCACCAAGAATATTTTAATGAAATTTAGCTTCTATATTGAAAGCTTAAAATAAGGAGTTCTTATTTTCTAAAAAAGTCGTTTGTAAATTCTGGTGTCAGTCAGTAATTTCTCATTTTACGAACAGAATTTGTCTGTGCCGGAAAAGGTTAATATGCTGGTAGTTGCTCTAAGCTGTGCACAGTGGGGCGTTTTGACGATCTAGGTGGACAAAATTATTGCGTTGGATTTTAATTAGGTTTTGCTGATTTTTCGAATGTATCACTAATAAAATGCTCAAACAGTGATAAATATTTGGTTTATTTAATTATTTATATAATAATAATAATAATTATTATTATTATTATTTATATTGTTATCATTATTATTCATATTATTATTTTTTTTTATTAATTATTAAAATTATAATACTGTACGGTTATGGAAACTACACATGTATTCAAAGTTTCAGCTTAATCGGATAATTAAAAGTGGTTTAAAATTGACTAGCAATATTTGAACTAGACATACATACTTACACTCTAAGTTAATATAACTTAATGATTAAATAATAATTAAAATAATAATAATAAAATTTCACTGATCTACCAAGGTGGCTTTTATTTACGATTTTTTCGTTTAATATTGCTTGAATAACGCAATCCTGTAGGTAAAGGCTCCCTGAAACCAGGCGGAATTGTATTGATAAAAACGTTGTCTATTTCTTTTCGATTTAGACCATTTTTGTTGAATTTGAAAACAAAATTTCGGACACGTGATTTCAGACTCTTAAAAATTTCTTCAGTTAATTGAGGATTCCCCAAATTTTCCAACAAAAATGAAAGGACAGCTTCGAATTTGCTTTCCTTTTGGTTGGCAACCCACACGTCAACAACAGATTTTGAAGAAATTTGTGTAGTTATCCTGAAAAATAAAAGTTTTAAAATAAAAAAACATTTTAAAAAATAAGCTTTTATGTTTTGTGTGACTCTGCAAAAAATATAGATGCCACCCAAATTATTTCCCTTGAAAAAATGCTGTTACGTGATGTATCCGAATTATGTGTGTAGCCCTTAACCCTTTCCGGCACAGTGGTCCCACTCCGGGTACACCTAATTTTAATTCCAAACTTGCATTCGGCACCAAGAATATTTTAATGAAATTTTGTTTCTATAATGAAGGCTAAAAATAAGGAGTTCATATTTTCTAAAAAAGCCGTTTGTAAATTCCGGTGCAATTCAGAAATTTCTCATTTTGCGAACAGACTTTATCTGTGCCGGAAAGGGTTAAAAGAAAAATAATTGCGGCGCACTTTATTTTCACTTTATAAGATGGTATTGTGCATCTCGATAATCTACATTAATTTTGTTGAAATTGAATTTAAATTTCTGTTTATAAATAATAATTTTTCCGCAATCTTTTGTGTGGCCCTGTAAAAAATGTATAATTGCTACGGTCCTCAAATTATAATATAATTAAATTATCATCTAAAATACACATGTAAGCTAAGTTTCAGCTCAATCAGATAATGGATTAAAATTTTTGTAAATGGATTAAAATTTATTTGCAAGATTTCAATTAAACTTTTGTATAGCCTTCTAGATACAGTATAAATTTTACTTTCCTCAAATTATAATAATATTGTATTGTCATTGAAACTACACATCTATTGAAAGTTTTCGATTAATCGAATAATTGGAAGTGGCTTAAAATTAACTTGCAAGATTTAAACTAAACTTTTGTGTAACCCTGTAGAAACAGTATAACATCTACGCTCGTCAAATCATAATAATATTGTATTATCATTAAAACTACACATGAATTCAAAGTTACAGATCCATCGGATAATTAAATGGGGTTTAAAATTGACTTGCAAGATTTTAACTAAATATAATACGTTGAAAGTTAATACATTGAAAGTTAATATAAAGCTGATTTATTAATAATAACATAACGATTCGCAATCTTTCGCAAGAGTTTTCTTAAATTTCCAATACTTTAGGAATGAAACTTTTACTTTTAAAAAATCTTATTGCTTAATAATGCTTAATACTGTATTAAAAGTCAAGGTAAAGTTTGTAAACAACAACATGGATCATCCAAAAACACAATTTACGAAAAAGGCACTTAAACCGGTTTAATGGCGCTTATTTTCAAACAACAATAGGTTAAATGTTACCTTGACAAATATGTAATATATTTTCAGTAAACTCGTGCTTTCACATTAAACAGAATAGTTAAGACGTGCTTTCGAACTTAGGGAAATAAATGCAACCGTTGAAACACCCTCAAACCAATTGCGCAAATGTCATCTTTACGGTCGTAGTTAATCAACACCACGAATTTGTTCGACAAAAATCGTACGGATCTCGACAAAAGAGACATTCAGCTACCAGAATATGCGGTCTTGTTAAATTCCGAGAATATCGGAAAAATGAATTTTGTCCACCTAGATCATCAAAACGCCCCACTGTGCGGAGCTTTGAAATTTATGGTACAATCATGGGTCAAACAATGAGTATTCAAAATATTCTACCACGTACGAAAAGACTCTGCCACGCTAGAATTTGTTCAGTTGAACATATAAAACAATTTCAGATTAATACAATTAATCTGTATTTCATAAATTTAAATAAAGGAAGTGTTGATATTTTTGACTTCCTATTTCGATTTTTGGGTAACGCTTAGCATCAGATACGAAATATGATGCAATTCGTTGAAAACGTTTATCTGTTAATAACGTTCATACACAGTTCGTTATTAACAATTTATCATACTTTTCGAAAGGACCTAAACATTGAAAGAAAAAGTAATGTGCATTTCAGGTTAATATTCAAAGCGAATAAATATTTTTTTTATTATTTAATATTATTTTATTAATTTTGTTCTGATTGTACTTAACAAAAAAGCTTCATTTATCCTATTTTGTAAAATATTTTGTTTAAATATAAGATTAAGAACTAATGATATTTCTTTATATGCACAAGATTCTATTAAGTGCATTTATTTATAAAGACCGTTTGTTTACAATAGTATCTCATACTTTTTGAAAGCCGTAAACGTTGAAAGGAAAAGTATTGTGCATTCCAGGTGAATATTTAAAGTGAAAAAAATGCTATCACTATTTTATTCCTTTAAAACGTTTTTTTTTTTTTTTTTTTTTTTTTTTTTTTTTCTGATTGTACTTTAGATATTATTAAGTACGTTTATTTATGTAAACACTGTTTATTATACCGTTCGAAATCCCCTAAACATTGTAAGAAAAACTATTTTACTTTTCTGGTCAATTTTTCGAGTGAAAACAATATTCATTATTTTATCCATTTTAATATTATTTTATTCATTTCGCTCTGATTGTATTTTGCTCGAAACCTTTATCCTACTTTGTAAAATAATCTGATTAAAATGATGAATAAGAACTAATGATATTTATTTATATACACAATATTTTAATAAGTACATTTATTTTTAAATAAACAGTTTGTTAACAACAGTATCTCAAACTTTTCGAAAGCCATAAACACTGAAAGAAAAACTAGTGTGCATTCCAGATGAATATTTAACCCTGGAGTAGTCGCGCCGGGTATGACACACCCAGGCGGGTGAGTACGGTTTTTGCAATTGCCACCACTTTTTTTCAAAAAGTAATCTTCGACTTACTTTATCGCAGAATTTGTAACACTTGTCTCCGATTAAATGAGGTGACGATTATTGTTTGTATTTATTGGTGTCAAAGTAAAAACCGTTTATACCCTGGGTTTGTACGATTTATCCCGGATTAAAATGAAGAAAATGCTTTCAATATTTCATCCGTTTTAATCCTTTTTCATTTATTCTGTACTGATTGTATCTTAGATATTATTAAGTCAATTTACTTATATAAACACAGTTTATCATACCTTCTGAAATCCTCTAAATACTGAAAGGAAAATTGTTTTCCTGATAAATATTTCGAGTGAAAGAAAAATCATAATTTTATCCATTTTAATCTCATTTTGTTCTGATCGTATTTTTTTCAAAACCTACCTTTATCCTACTTTGTAATGTATTTTGTTTAAAATAATAGGAGATTAAGCATTAATGATATTTATTTATATACACAAGATTCTATTACGTGCATTTATTTATAAGAAAACAGTTTATTAACAACAGTACCTCCTACTTTTCGAAAGCAGGTGAATATTTAAAGAGGAAAAAAGTCTTTCACTATTAAATCAGTTTTAATCTTTTTTCATTTATTTTGTTCTGATTGTATTTTACATATTATTCTTATATAAACACTGTTTATCATACCTTCCGATATCCCCTAAACATTGAAATCTATCCTGCTTTCCTAGTCAATATTTCAAGTGAAAAAAAAATCATTATTTATTTTTATTAATCTTATTTTATTTATATGGTCCTGATTGTATTTTACTCAAAACCTACCTTTATCCTACTTCGTAAAATAATTTGATAAAAATAAATGCTTTAGGAATAATGATATTTAATTTATATACACAAAATTCTGTTAAGTCTTTGGCGATGAGCGTTTCTGGCTCTTCTTAAATTATTTGGGCACCAGCCTTTCTTAATCCAAGCAATTATATGTTAAGCCTGAGAAGATAAATGGGATATTTCGTAAGTTGGAAATAGCTCCCTCTTAGGACTGATTATTCTTTTTACATACATGATGGAAAAAAAAGAGTTTCAACCAGAAAAATAACACATTGAAATTGAAAAATATTTATCGAAATGACAACGGTTCAATTTAACATATGACATCAACTGTTCGGTTAACTAGGTGAAATGTAGACCTTGCATTTGAAACGACGCTTTTGGCTAGTTGGTCGGATGGGTGGGCTTAAACGGCGGATAATGGATTCTATGAGTAAGTTAATATTATTTTTGCGCAGAACTGCTTAATTTGAGAACTCGCCGCAGGAGGGAAGGTGGCGCTCATGTATGGGAACAAAATTTGTATATGCTGCGCACCAGCGCTTCGGTTTAGAACACCGACGGCAGAAGAGGAAAGTGGCGCTAGTGAGGGCTAATAAATTTATAGTGGTTGACATAATTATAAGACACCTACCTAATTTGACATACAGTGAAAGAAAAGAGTCAGAGCTTAAAAATGCTTTATCAAATATGACAAAAACATAAATTATTCTGTTATCACACGTAATTGTTTTAAAGAAATTATATTTTTATAGTGTTTGACCCTTAATTGCATAGTGATGTAAATGTACATCACTTTTTATTTAACTTTTAATAAATAAATCAACTTCTTCGCCACCACTGTATTTATATAGAAATATTAATCCAGTAAATTTCCCGTGAACTATGTTGCTGAACAAAGTTAAAAATCTATCTTAAAATTTCGGGTGTCTAATATTAAATATATGTATAAAAAAACACAATTGTAAAAGAAAAACTCATGCAAAGAAGGGTTAATAAAAAAATTAAAAATTCCATGGACCATTTTCACCTTTTAATTAAAACACCTGCTTTTTTTCGAAAATAATGTGCAATAGGCAAATTTTCTGCACGCTGTTATGACGTCAGCAGTTAACTAAAGCAGACGATAACCGACTTCACGCATTTACAAACATGCCACGAGGTACAGAATTAAAAGAAATTGAAATTCGCAAAATTTGGAGATTAAATGGAACTGGGGCTTCAGTTAATAATATTTCAAAAGTTATTAAACGCTCTAGATGTGAAATTTCAAATGTTTTGAAAAGAGGACGAAATGAATAGGTGATTAAAATATCTGGACGTATTCCTTGCTTGTCCTCGAGAGACAGACGCCATGTGCTTTCGCTCGCTACACAGAATAAGATGACCACTACAGACATTAAAAATGCTTTGAAACTGAATTGTTCAAGGAGAACCATTCACAGGTTGTTGCATAATGCTTCCTATGTGAAATTAAAAATATTGAAGAAAAGAACAATCGCTTCTAAGGCGGCACAAAATGGTCTTAAACTTCGCTAAACAAACTATGGCCTGGACCTCCAAATGGTACTCTGTGTTATTTTCTGATGAAATTTTTTTTTAACCTGGATGGTCCTGACGGATTTCACTATTATTGGCTTGATATACGGAAGTCTCCTGATGTAATGAGCCGCCAAATGGGTGGAGGCTCAGTAATGGTTTGGGCTGGTTTTTCGGCTCAAGGAAAAACCGATATCGTTTTTGTGCATTCAAGAATGAATTCCGAAAAGTATAAGAATCTCCTTAAAGATCAACTAGCCATATACGGTGAACTTCTTTGTGGCAAAAAAGTGGCTTTCAGAGCAAAATATCAATGTTCTTCCGTGGCCTTCTCGCTCCCCAGGCTTAAATCCCACCCAAAACTTGTGAGGGATCTTAGCTCCTGAGGTTTACCGAAATGGAAGGCAGTTTACATTTGTCGAAGACCTAAAGAATGCTATAAAATATGCTTGGGAAGAAATGTCTTGCGATATTTTGTTAGAATTGATAGAATTCGTTATTTGTTATTCGTTATTCGTTATTTGTTAGAATTCGTTGCCGAATCGCATATTTTATGTTATAAAAAACAATGGCGGCTCCACCAAATATTGAATATCCATGTTAGAGGATTTTCTTTTAAACCATTAGTGTCTGCTAATTATGTTGACTACCGTATTTGGAAAAAAAGGTTAGTGTCTTATAATTTTGTCCATTGTGTGTTTAAGTTTTTTCATTAAATTGTATGAAAATATCATTATTATAAAATAATTATATATGATAACAGAGTAAATTTATGTTTTTGTCATATTTGATGTAACGCATTTTTAAGCTTTATATCGATTCTTTAATTCTATGTGAAATTAGGTACATGTCTTATAATTATGTCCACCACTGTAATAAGCACTGCGTAAGTACAATCACTCTGTTCTTAATAGAATTCCGCCTTTTTCAATCGGTGAAAATCTTTGATTACATAAAGCACAATTTTCTGTACAGAAAAACCGGTGTTCGAATTGAGCGATTTCGTGCCGCTCGTAGCGAAAAGTGTTAAATACCGTAATTTACGATGTATAATCCGCTAATCAAACAACCACTTTTCGACCCAGAAATTTTATTTTATAAAATGTAATTTACTAGATCGCTGTAAATTCTTGTCTTCAATTATTAAATAAAATTTCTGGGTCTAAACGGATTGCCTGATCTGCTTATTATACGTCCGAAATTACGGTACATTTATTTATAGATACACAGTATATAAATAACAATATAGGGTACATTTCGAAAGATACTAAATATTGCAACAAAATCCATTATGACATCCAGGTCAAAGATAAAAGTAAAAAAAAAATGTTTTCATTATTTATCGTAAGAAACACGATGAAATAAAATGTTCATGTTTTCTGACACATTTTAACTTTTATCACGCAATTTCCGTGTTTCATTCGATTAGTGAACGATGTACACGGAATTGCGTGATGACTCTTAAGTGACCACTAAGTATGGGTCACATAAAAAAAAAACTTTATGAACAAGAAAACCAACACGTTTTACCCGTTACGCGCTCGTTTTTAAGTTTCTACCGTCAACACTAAAAACTAAAATAACAATCTGAAATTAGCCTTGACATCTTATTTTTGAGCTTTAGCGCTATTTGTTGACTTATCTTTCTCTATTACTGCATCATAGTGTACTGATTTTTCTGTATTAGGCTAATTCCATGAGTGGATGTAGTGTCAGTCACAGAGATGTAAATGGCTGCAGTGTGTGACTGCCAGTATTATAGTAAAGGAAAATTTGACTTATTCAATCCCATATATATGCAATTAAATACAGTGTAAAATTAAAAAAAATACCGGTTGCCAAGAACGGTAAACATTTGTGGCTAAATGACTTACACTACATTCATGCATGGAATTAGCCATTATTATATCTTGTTTAATCCATGCGTACATGTGTAGGCGTGTCTGACATTTTTACCATAATTTAGTTTTGTATTTAAAGGACATAATAACCTAAAGTTTTTATTGGAAACTTTTTGTGAAAAACAAATCACAAAATTGCTATATAGTGTATAAATATTTATTCGTAATTAAAACTTACAGAAACATCAAAACCACGCCAAAACTCACAAAATCCACGTTTTGGTTGATATCTTCGACCATTATCAAAATTACAATTTTACCCTACATTAAAGTCTGAAGGAACAGAATCCTGAACTGAATTGTTCGGGATGCCCGCCAGCACCCTTGGTTTCAATCAATCATTGGTCAGAGTCTGTAGTGGTGGCATCCACTAGACGAAAAACGAATGCAGAATTGAATAGAATGAAATAATTCAGGAAAATAAAGACCAAGCGCAGCCTGAAACAAAAACATACTTGAACTTTGTCTAAAACTTAAAAGCGCAAAAGTGTTAAAAACATTAGTGTTGCTCGAACGCTACTTTTTTCTTTTTTCAAAATTTTTGAGTGCTACCAGTTTTTTTAAATAATAAAATTCGCCTTACTTAATGATAGATTAAATAAGCTCAAAACAAGACGATTTATCTATCGTATTTACAAAAAAAAGTGATACCAATAAAGCAATCTATTCCGCGTAAATCGGGACACCGTACTTTCCTGCGACTATATTTTTTATTCCGATTGCACCATATTTCGAAAAAAAATCACTGCCATAGATTTATATTAGGATATATTTAAGAGATATCTACCACACTTAAATTGTTTGTAAATTGTGGTACGATTGATTATAAAAATAGTTACCAGTCCTGGCCGTAACCAAAAGGTTAAGAATAAAGTTCTTGATTTTGTGACTTGAACTTTAACAACTTAAAGTTACCAAATATGAAGTCATTTCCACGCTTTTTACGAGATTCACAAGCATGTCCACGAAAACACACCTCTCGTCCCACTGTGCGACATGGGCAAATCATGAAAATTTCCACCACAAATTTTAAAATGTTATTTTTGCTTTACTTAATCACAGTGATTAAATAGGATAAAAACACTTATTTAGATGTGCAATGTGCCTGATTGCCTATCACCCCCCCCCTCCCCGTGAAGTCAACGCCTTCGTTATTATGCATGAATAATGCTTAGAATGTTTCCATCTACATGCAGAGGTGCCAAGCTCTCACTAATCGTTCGTTACATGTGGATTAATTTGCCCCAGTTTAACAATGTTTCGAACCAGAAAAATTATTTGAAGAATATTTATTCAGTTAATTTCAGATTTCTAGATGGAATGTATTTAATTTTATTTCTTAAAAGAATTTCTGGGGGAAACGTATTAAACCTTGGTTAAATTAACACAGATATTACGGAAGATTAGTGAGAGCTTGGCACCTCTGTACATGTTGTATGTATCTTTTAAATGCTAAAAGGTTATATGCTCCTTTAATATTAAAATTTAATCCTGCAAAGGAGTATATAGCTGGTGTTTATTACCGTAATTTCGCACATATGTAGTTAGCTTCTTAGTTAAGTCTTTTTCAAACCGGAAATTTTATTGAAAAAAAGAAGTCAAATGCGTGCTAAGCAGAAGTAAGTTAATTTTATTTAAAATAAATTCTGGTAGGAAATCGAGTTGTCTGAGGTGCGAAATAACGGTATAATAGAAAAACCATAGCCCTGGCAAGAATGTATCAAGATGAAACCATCCAAATAAATTTCAATGAAAGTAAAATAATTTTTCTCTCCAGCCGGTACTATTCATCCATAATAAGAGAAACCATAGTGATAGTGACACGCAAAAATACATATGTAACGATGCAGCATATTTTAACTTACCGAAATTGTGGCTCGAGTTATTCAATGGTTACAAATATGGAAATAAACAACCAAGTAAAAATAAAAGATAACGTGCGTAATTTAAAAAAAAGTACATGAAAATTAAATGATAGCATTTAAATAATAACTTCAAAGCCCGTGCAATTATAGAATATTCTCATTTGTTTTTGAAAATGACTCGTAGTGAGCCGAAACAGGTCAACAATCTAATAAAATTTCTTTTACTGTATATTCTGTTGTTAATTTACACCTTTTAGCACTCTAAAAAAGTATATTATTACAAGGTGTTATAACTTATTATTTTTTTACATGTTGTGTTTTACGAAATCGACATTTGGCCATCCAGACCGGGTAAATACTCCACACGATTTCTGTCTTCCTGGTGCCTGTTACATGAAGTAAGAAGACGCCAGAAAATATTAACGTCAAAGTATTTTAAAAAGCAATTTTTATTTTTTAAGAATGTGAAGTTTTATTTCATTTTCATTATTCTTAACGTATAAGAAAATTGTGATAATAATTTAATTTGAAAGTTCTTATGCTGTTGTTAAGAAAGAGGTAAACCCATCATTATATAAAATCTCAATGCATATTTATGAACTATTAAAATATTCATAAAATTTCTTGCAATTAATTTATAAAGCTTTTTAAATCTAAAACGTTTTACATATTCTCTTAATGAATATAAAATTATGATCATTCTGAAGATTCTGCAACCCAAAATTAATTAATAGTAAAGACATCAATTCTTCTATGATTTTTTCTAATGATTAATTATATTTAAATGAACTATGAAATAATTGAAAATATTTCATTTCTTTATGATATTAAAGGAACGATAGATGGAAATATAAAATTATTCAGCGGTATTATCCTTGAAAAATGAATTAAGGTTTTGTAATTCGATTTTCTCTTTACAATTTAACAAAACTATTGAAAATAAAATAAAAAATAGATTTAAAATAAATAAAATTAATTGAAAACTGTTGTAAATTAAAAAAGTTAAATGAAACTAACACATAAAAATGTTTTAATGAACATAAAACATAAGAATTAACAAAGAATAATACATTAAAGATATTTTTGAAAGGAAATCGTTCTTTTTTTTCATGCTTTATGTTGCGAAGGATTTTTGTAATGCCGAAATGTTGTAATCGTATTAAGAACCTCATAAATATTTAAATTTATATGAAACGTGAAACTAAAGTTTTACTTTATTTCATAAAATTACAATAATATTAGTGATTTATGTGCAGTCAGCAATTTAAATAAATCAACATATTTTGTATAAGATCAATAACAAAATATATATCCAGTTATTTATATATAAAGCCTGTAGACCAGTGCAAGGCATATTCGCACTACAACCTTTGAGATTATTTACTCACTCCTTTATTATAAATTTTTAATTAACTGCAATTTAGAATCAAACAATATTTTATAACGAAATATGAGTATATTTTGTCAAAAGCCTCTTAAAAAATCTTTTTTATGATTCGTCATTCGTTGTTGTGTGCTTTTATGTGCATAGAAAAGGGGACGTTGACATCCGAAATAAGTAAATTACGAAGACGCAGAACGTAATTATTTTTAAGCTAAAAAACAGGATAAAGATTTCAAATGTACGATTGAAAATGAGAAATAGTACATTAGGTTGCGATCAAAGAGAGTAAGTATTACACTCTGCTAGAACACGCAGCTAAAAATACCTTTTCAAAATGCTTTTCAAATAATTATTGAGTATATTAAACAATAGAAATAAATGATTTTTTAAGCTTAGAAAACCTATAACAGCGTTACTACAGGTCAGGGAATTTTTCAGAGTAAATACCAGTATTTTCTTACAGAAAAAATCGCCTTATATAATCGCGCGATTACAAAAAGCGATTTTTTCTATACGAAAATATTGGTAAGACCCCTTAAAAAGTCTCTGACCTTTAACAGCTATGGATACTATTGCCAAAATAACCCTTGATTATTTCATGGACAAAGTGTTTCTATTTTTATTATGTTGAAAGGATTGAATGACACCAAAATTTATGAACAAACTAGCTGATCTGCCCTGCTTTACCCGGAAATTAGTAACTTTCTTTTGCGGTTTCAAAACAATTGTTATTTTCGGCACCTATTCTGTTCTAAACATACATCTTTCCGAATGAAACCCCGGCACTTGTCCCCGCTGCCTATGGCATTGTAAAACAGGTGTGCTGCGAACGCGCTGCGGTATCTTTTAATTTCAATTTCACCACTAAAGGCCGCGAAATTTCCTTAATTAGTTAACTATATCTTAATTAGTTCATGCTAAGTTGAATGAACCAATTCCCGTTGAAGAATTTCCAAACATTTTTTAGAACAATTTGGTCGAAACATAAAAATGCCTTAGTCGACCATTTTCAACCACTATATGTCCCACACTCTTAGCTACCGACATGCAACCACCATAATGCACGATTTGAAACTCGAGGCTACAACCACACAGAAACAATAGTGCTCTGCGCTGAATAGGTGTGGCAAAGTGAAATATATGGGATATTTGACAATAAGTAAAAGCTTTTCTTATAAAAGGAAATAATACTTCATGTGGCATTTTGACGATCTTATGAGGAATAATATTCGATGAGAAAATGGCAGTCCTTCAACGATATAGCAAGTTGCAGTCAAATTTAGCGAGTATGGCGAAGTAGTGAGGCAATGAAATGAGATCACAGAATTTCTCCAGTAAATCCAGCCAATCTCCAGACAAATAGTTTTATTTAGAAGACGAACAACGCAGAGACAATTCCCAAAGGTCTAAAACTTATAGCCCTCGGGCTCACGATGTTTCACTTCATTAAATTAAGATGTTACTGGGCCAGATGAATATTCTACGGAATTAAAAACACCAGATACATATTTGTTTAGACTTCCAAAAACGTCAAAAATCAAGTGCTCCGACCGGTGCGGGCGAATTTTGTTCTCTCCGCGGAGATATACAGAAATTTACGTCACGAGCGCACAACCCAATGACTGAGAAGCTATCTCCAGCCCAGCGAATGAGGCTAGAGGGCGAGGCTAAAACAGTAAAGAATCCCGAACCTGGTCGCGGAGAAATTTTGAAGTTAAAATCCCAAGCGCGCGAAAAAAATCAGAGCAATAATAATAAGAAGAATAAAAAGAAAATGGCTTTTAAAAAACATTCGAAATGAGAACGCGTCTCAGAATTTTATAGATTGGGGAACTGATAAAAGCTACGAATGATCTTAAATTTTAGATTAAGATTTGGAATAAAATAATTATTAATATACGGATATTTACTTTTAAAAGGACTTTAAATAGGAATAAATATTATTAAGAATTACGGAAATACTGACTATGACAGAGTTTAGATTAATTTTAAAAGATTAATGCGAATAAAATGGAAGGATACGAAGGAAATAAATTTTTTATATAACATTCATAAAAGGAATTTTTAATTCCACATATCCGGTGCCAATATCGCATATGGATAATAACAGGGTTGTAAAAACTAGACGCCAATAAGCCGATTCTCACCACTAAATTTTATTCATATTCTTCGCTTACATTTTATTTGTATTATTATTAGACCAAGAAAACATGTATTTGTGGCATTCGGCCGTTTAGCGCTCAATTTTTCACCCCTGGCTATAAAAATTAAGTGGTATAAAAACTAGTCGTTGGGGGCCACCGAAATAATTACCCATCATGGATATGCATAATATAAAATATGAAAATAAAACATGTGTAAACTACTTATAAAATGCATTGCAATTCGAATAAAATCGTGGCTTGGTGACGTCATAAACTTTAAATGTTCTATTACTGAATTGCGTAAAAGAAACATCCTTATAACTCCAAAAATGTTAATCCTATTAACTAACGGTTTATTGCGTCGGATTAAGCGTCTCATTTCCAATTAAAATATATCTCTGAATTGAAATTTGGATGAAATACAGTGTCATGAAAAATCGAAGAGTGTTGAAAATAGGATTACAAATATCTCGGCAACTCATTATCCGATAGACTTCATTCTTTATGCAAAATTTATTTATTTTTATTGTTTTTATATTCATTCCTTAAAATAAACAATTTCGAACATTTTTATATACCTTTTATGAGAACGAATATTTCGAGAGTCCGAAAAAAATAGTTCCGGATAATCCAGGTTACTGAAATTCAATAAGCTTCTTTCCATTATTATATACTAAGTACATACCAAATTTCAAGTCTCTATCTCAATTTGTTCGGGAGAGAGAACATTTACAAACACACAAACAGACGGACGGCAATTTTTTTTCTAAAAATATATTTTCCGGAATCTTCAGTGTGTGAAACGTATAAATCCGTAATATTTTTTTTTTTCGATTTTCAAAACGATTACAAGATTTACCCTGTAATACGTATGATATAAAGCTTAAGTTAAATTCCTTAAAATTAAACTGGTGGTGAAAATTCGGAAATAATTAAAAATATTGCGATTTGTAACTATGCAAGAAGTTTCAGTACATGTTTTACATGGACAATTATTGTATGTATATGTGCATCATAATTTATGATAGGAAATAATAATAACAAATAGCATAATAATTTTATTAATTATAAATTTAAAAAAGACACTAAATTTTAAATTAATTCATACAAACTTTGTAATTTACAATTTGAGTACACCACAGTCTGTGACTTACAAAATACTGTGCCAAAAAGTGTTGAAAATAAAAGAAAAATGACAAATAAAGAATTACATTCCACGTACTTTATGACATATGTGAAGCATAGTCTTCTGGCCTGCGCTGCACAGTTCAATGTCGGAAGGCAGACGAACGGACATTATTATAATAGGTGTTCGAAGTTGCGCCCATTAACAGAATCGCACAGCCGACAGCGACGTCGTAAAGATTGGCGAACACGCCGAAAAATTCCGACGGAGTTGGGAATGTCTCCTATAGCGACAACGATTCGCGCTAGTAAATCCTCCGGTGTATCCACAGGCGTTTCATACACCAGCGATTTAAGGTGTCCCCAAACAAAAAAGTCTAACGGATTGAGGTCTGGAGAGCGTGCAGGCCAAGCAACAGGTCCACTGCGTCCAATCCATTTCCCAGGATATGTTGAATTGAGGTGATTGCGAACACCTATGAAAAAATGTGCCGGTGCGCCATCGTGCATAAACCACATATTGTGGCGCAATGTTGCTGGCACATTTTGCAGTAACTGCGGTAAGATATCCCGTAGGAAAACCAAGTACGTACTGCCATTGAGTACATCTGGGAGTAAATATGGTCCTATGAGATAATCGCCGAGGACACCTGCCCATATGTTCACACTGAACTTTTGTTGTGCGTTCGACGGGAAAACAGTGTGCGGATTTGTATATGACCATGTGTGCATATTGTGCGTGTTTACCACGCCCTCTCTCGTAAATGTTGCTTCATCAGTAAATAAAATATTTTCCAGAAATTGTGGATTATTTTCTGTTACATTAATCAACCAGCGTACGAATTCTGTCCGCTGAGCACAATCTGTTACTGATAACAGTTGTACCCGCTGCACATGAAAGGGGTGCATGTTTTCTGCACGCAGAACACGCCACACACTTTGGTGAGAAACACCGACTTCAGACGCAGCAGCTCGTGTTCTCGTGGAGGGGTTATCTTTAAAAATATTCAGTACATCTTCTTCCATTGCAGGTGTTCGTACATGTCGAGGTTTCCCTGCATCAATGCTTGCTGTATTAAACGATCCAGTCTCCCGTAATCGTCTATCGATTTTTATGAAGAGTTTCGAACTTGGGCAACGTCTCCTTGGAAATTGCTCATGGTACATGCGCTGTGCTAGACATGCATTTCCATGAGCTTGCCCGTACATCAGATGCATGTCCGCATATTCTTCGTTAGAGTATTCCGGCATAATTATTATACATCAACTTACTACAATCCCACTTACAACAGCCTCCCTTTAACATAACGCCCACTGATGACTGCTGTTTTATTACACTTTTCTTCCTATACACATAGAAAATTTGCATAAAAAGTACTTCTTCTTCATCATCCTGAAAGTTCATGGAGGAAACGCAGCAGTCACGGAGTTTGCTTTAAGACAAGGCGAGAGCTGCACAATATGTCATTCACTTGACCAGACTGAATAATGAAAGGGTATTGATAGAGGTTCATCAGAAATGTATAATTGAAAGATATTAAAACGGGGTGTTTACAATCGTCATGGGTGGCGTTTCGCTCTTTCCGAGCGTGCAACAGTACAGAGTTGTAACTAGGGAACTGCTTGATTTCTCCCATACAATTAAACTGATATGGTTTATTGTCAGCTTCTTCGAAAGCTTTCGGAATGGACCAAATTTTATAACATTTTCCTTGATGTAGGTAGAGTTGCATTTTTGGAATTAACGATTAACTATTTTGCTAAATATTTCATTTTGTATTTTTTCACTGTTTCAGAGCTTGTAACTCGCCATTAATTCTCAATATTCTAAAACAACTTATGTCATTTCGTAGGATTTTTTCTGCTCTTTCTAAATATGTGCTTCGTTTTTATGTAGCATTATCGATAGTTTAGCAATGAGGGTTTTTTTACAAATTTCCGATTTTTCATTCTATTTGCTGTAACTTGAAAATTATTGAGATCCGGCCAGGCATTATGTACTGATTTATGCTCCGTGTGATCTCCTCTATTACCCCTATTAATATTGGACCCCTTTAACGGAACACCCTGTATATATATATATATATATATATATATATATATATAAATTTTCCTATCTCAAATTTCCACGATTCTACTCATGTATCTTGTTTATTCTATATTAAAATTCTCCCACTTCGAAATCATTTTATGTTAATCTAAGCTTCGTTGCTATTTTTTCAGGACGCATTTTACAAGTTTTTTCACTATTTGTATGTTCTATCACACATTTTTTATGTACGCAGCATTAAACACATTCGAAGTTCACCGTTTGGCTGAAATTGCAGTTTGATCTGATTTATTTTTGTGCTACTATATGCGTGCTTTTGGAAAATGCTCTACATACTCTCGAAACACTGGCAAAAATCTTCTGTTATTTTTTGAATCACGAACGTTTAGCTTTGCATTAATAATATGTTAGCTGGATGGGATTGTCGTGAATTATTATCAAAGCTGTCTGATAAATTTATTGTAAACTGTATAAGAAATTACCGTAATTTCTGATAAATATCCCGCGGCTCAGATAAATCGGTTTCGAACCATAAAAGGGAATTTTTTGCTACTTGGTATTTGTTTGCCTTTATTTAATTAATAAAATTTCTGGATTAAAACAGATTTCTTTTAGATGCGGGTTATATACACGAAATTACGGTAGAGCCTCGCAGTTATTATTCAGCATGCTCTTAACTGGTATTTAACAAAGTTGTTCCTCCTCACTATAAACCTTGATTCCATTTCACCTTCCCTCTCTTATCTTAGCCATGAATTGACTGCTGTTTTCTAACCACTGCCCACTGAATATTAGACCTGAACGCTGACACAAAATTTGATGCAGTCGTATGTAGAAAATTTTTTCAGCGTATGTACAGTCCCTTGAAATTCAATACCAATAATTTCTAAAAGTTTTCTCCGCCTTATTTATCTGAGATTCAATAAGTGAATGAAAATTTTAGAAAATATTGAGGTGTAAAATTAGGGGACCGTACAAAGGTTTTACAAAATCGGCCCACGAGCGCGGCCAATATTGAATCAGCGCTCATGCCTAGTATTCAGAGGGCGGTGTTGGTAATGCAGGTTTTCTTCTACGAAAAACTTTTTTAAATTCTGAAAAAATCAATAAGCACATTTTTTTATGATAACAAAAATTAACGTGTCTCTCACACACACATATACATATATCAATTGCGAATTCAGCTACCCAATCTAGGAATGCTCTTTCCAACAAGTTTTGCGAAAATTTTTCTTTCTAATATTTACCGCGAAAAACATACTAGAAAACTTATTTGAAAAATTACTAGAAATTACTGGTGGGAGTGAGTAGACCCGGTTTGATTGGGCGGACTCACCCTTGATATATACGTACAGTCGTGGAAAAAAAAAACTGGACACCCCCCACTAACTCTGCAACAAATTATAGTAGAAGGACGTGACTGGTAGAAAACGATTGGAAATAAAGTCTACTTTTAAATGATGTATATAAAATTTGCTTAGGGGGCCATCTACATATAAAAACAAACCCAAACTTTGTTTTTTTCAATAGCAAGACCCAAATTTGACAACATATGTAAAATCTACAGTTCAAACTATGCCTAGATACCAAATTTCATTAAATTCCTACGATTAGTTTCTGAGAAATTAATTACTTTATAATGAGCATATTTAAGAGGCTGTATCCAAATTGAAGTTCGGTGCTCGATTGTTGAAATTCTGCAGAATGTCACTTCTTTTAAAGTATTATTTTTTACCGATATGACCATTTTACTCACTTAATAAGTTTCGGTTATTGTTATATGTGGTAAAATAATGTTTACAAGTGTTGAATTATTCGATTTTAACCCCTTGGGGACGAGCGACACGTATACGTCACGCATAAGATGCTCAGAATCCTCGATTTTCCCACCAGTTATTTTTTATTGTAAGCTTTGCCTTATTATATCTTAGCATTTCCACGATTCAATTAGACGAAAATTTCTGTTTTGAAAAACCGGTGGTAAATTATTAAAAATTCTGTAATAGACTCCCGTCACGAAGGGGTTAAAAAACCATAAGATTATTTGTAATTAAAATAGTTTTAGAATATGTAAATGTTATTGGAATTTTACACATGCTTTTATAATACCTTTTCTCAGATTTTGTATCTATTTAACTCACCTTTTTTAGTTTATTGGCCGAAACGTGAGTAATATTGACAAATACAAAATTTAGAATTAAAAAAAATAGTATAAATCAGCGTAAGGAATAAAGTAAAAAAAAATAATAATAACGCAGATAAATTGTTTTTAATCTGAAAATAAATCCAGACATTGCTTTTTTTTTTTTTTTTGGTAGCGAGAGGAGGGGGGGTGTCTTGTTTTCAGATATGTTCAAAGGATTTATATTCCGATTTATTTGAAGACCAAAACTAAATCTATGTTATAAAGACATCTGAATAACTTTACATCCGTTATTCTCCTTCGGAATAGGGTTAATAATTCTATGATTAAACCTATTCTGGTAGTTCATTTGAAATTTTACAATTAACTCATTAATGTCTCTTGGCAAGAAAACTTGCCATTTGACATTTATTATTATTGTTATTATTATTATTATTATTATTAGATTTTTTTGCACACTGCTAGCGATTGGGAAATAATCTTGCCTATCAGAAAACCATAAAAATAACTTGTAATTTTTTTTCAATTAGCCTGTTTAATCGAATAGATCTAAATACGAAAGTTATAGAAGAAAAAGTTTAATTATTTTAAGTTCGTTATTAATGAAATAAAAACTGAACATCCATACATATTTGTAAAGAATACAATTTTTGATTGATATACAAAAGTTAATAAAAGTTTAAATTAGCATTTTTAAGTAACAAACTAATACTTTCGCGGTAATATTTTATCTGACAACCATTTAGTGTAATGTTGCAAACAATTTAACAAGATTTGAGTAAATTGAATTAATAAGTATAAATATCTCAGTGATTATAATGTTTATATATTAAAGGTTTAAATGATGTAAATTGTTTTTGACCAAAATTTTGAAGATACCTAATGCAATAATTATAAATTTTTTTCTCATAAATGCATCCTCGGAATCTATTTAAAAAGAACAGAAAACATTTGACGAGTCCTACTATTCTGTGGAATACAGTGAAATGAATAATTACGTGTATACACCACGAAATTACCTTTGCTCTCAGAAATTTTATGTTAATTTAATCTTCACAGTTTTTTTGAATATTTATATGAACAAGTATATAATTTTATTGATTTGATATGTTCTAAATCCGTGTTTCAAAATTAAAGGTATAAAGCAAATAGAAAGATTTGTAATCACATTGTATTTTTCACCTAACATTATTAAATTACTATGTTTTCTGTCTTTTTTCCAAATGCAAACATGATCTACAAGGACAATCTGGCCCACATAATAAAACCTAAAATCAACAATGGAAGCAACTGGCAACCAAAATTTTAAAGAACTGATATTTATCTAAGTAACAAAAATATGATTACTTCAAATAGGAAAATCATAGAACTTTAACAAAAGAGTAGAAGAACATCGTGGGCTGGTTAGTACACAAAAAATTTAAAGGCAAAATCCTCAGCCCTACTAATAAGCCGCATTTAGTAATTAAATAACAAAAAGGGGAGGGAGGAATTTGCTAATATAATGTATAGCAATTAGTTTTATCAAGAACTTCTTCCAATCTGCGTGGCATTGATTCAATGAGGCTGTTAACAATATCAGTATCTCTTTTAATAGTTTGCGAAGCATGAAAAACAGATTTCCATAGCTAATCAGTCGTTATTTTTCAAAAATGAGCTTTATTAATTTAAAAATAAAAGCGAAAATATTTGCATAAATGACGTAACATACATCTCATGCAAATACGTTTTACGTAATTTTAATGAAAAATTTTAAAGCAGACATTATATATATATATACTAATAAAGGCTGGGGTGCTGGTGCCTCGCTATCTTATATCTTACTATAATCACAGGTCGTTGTCAGGTTTATTGTGCTCCCGCGATCATTCACTTACGCTTCAGTTTAAGCTAGCTTTCAATTTAACGTAAGATTGCGAAGCAATGAAATACGGTTTACGCATTGTTTATATTGTAAGACAGACTTAATCTCTAAGTTTATCAAGTCACTTTAATCCCAGCCTATGAGTATAATATTTTCTTAAACAGGGATGAGAGCGCTCCGACCCGAATTTCGATTCTTACCACTAAATTTTAATAGTATTCTCCAACGTAATGAATTTCAGAAATTTTGTCCTTGAATAAGGTAACAAATACCATTAAAATTTAGTGATGTCAATCGGGATTTCGAGAAGGAGCGCTCCCATCCCTGTTCAAACTATGCTTTAATGCACATCATAGACGGCCCCTTAAAGCAGCATCTTGCCGTTTTTTAAGCATAATTTGAAAACTACTTGGAAGAAAAATTTGAAATTTTGAAAACACATAAAGCAGGACATAATAAATATAAATCCATCAAAAAAATTGTAGGTTGCAATTCATAATTTTTTCGAATATTAATTTCATAATTCATAATTCATATTATAAAATTTTAAAAATTACAAATTTAACGTTGTTATGTTTGGGTTTTTGAGTTTTATAACCAAACAAAACGTTAGCACATTAGGATTATAATTTCAGGAGCTATTAATAAAAATATGAAAAGGTAATTTAACATTAAAAGCTCTAAAATTTGAATGTTTATAACTCGAAAACTTATCATCCAAATGACTTCAAATTTTGTATCTAGGCATAGTTTGAACCGAAGATTTAAAATATCATGTCAAAAGTGGGTGTTGCTATTGAAAAAAATAAAGTTTAGTCTAGTTTTAATATGTAGATGGCCCCTTAAGCAAATTTCATATACATCATTTAAAAGTAGACTTTATTTCCAATCGTTTGGTACCAGTCACTTCCTTCTACTATAATTTGTTGCAGAGTTAGTGGGGGGTGTCAAGTTTTTTTTCCCACGACTGTACATCTCTATAATAAAAGCCTAAGTCATGTGACTGTCATCAACAATTCCGGTATGTCCACTTCACTTTTTCATATACCAGGCGGCCATTTTTATTCAAAATTATTTTTGCGAATTAAACTGCATAAAAGTTACATTTTTAGAAAGTTCGTTCAAAATAAATTAATATTTGAGAGATGACTTACGTTCAATTATGCATATATTCTGCTATAGTTTAAGTTGAAATTATGATCGCAGTTCAAATTCTCTATCCATGAAAGTAAACAACAACAAAAAAAAAAAGATTAATTCGTCAAGAACGTTTAAAATATTCAATCATGGAGGTAATCGTTCGTAAAGCAAGTTCTCCGCGAATGATTTTTTGGACCGCTGCCTGGGTGTCAAAAACAATAATAATAATTCATACCATTGAGACAATCAAAGTTTACCATAATTCTGTGCTATACAACTCAACTTCCAGATCTTTTCTTGACGTAAGTTGAACTCATGTAATAATATTTAATGAATGAAATTTCGAAACGAATTCTCAGTTAATTTGGTATTTATGTATTATACTCGCCAGGAAGAGAGATCACGGAAAATAATTGGAAATCGCCAATCATATTTACCGTTGTTATGACCAATCGCGTTCAAAATAGTAATTTAATATACATTTATAAAATACATAACATCATTAAATACTTTCATGTTAATTTGCACAAATCTCGCTAATACCATTTTTTAAATCGCCGATACCAGCTTTTATTTTTCGCGTGTTCGAATTAGAAAATATACTTTTATTTTTAAATCAAATATTTTGATTTATGATATTATTTTTTATTTATTTATTTTTTATTTATTTATTTATTTATTTATTTATTTATTTTCTATTTTAAATGAAGAGTGTAAATGGCATGTATTTTAAATTGTATGTAATATAAGTATTTGAAATTAAAGCTAAGTATTTTAACTAAAATGAGTGACAGGTTTATAATTTAAAATTAAATTAATGCAGTATGAATGGTGGTGATAGGAGCAATATTTGGCGATTTATCATTTGCTGCCGGCTAATAAAAATAGCCATCATTAAAAATGGTAAATAATATGGAATCAAACTAAAATAATACAAAAAATATCAATGCGTGTTACAATGCTTAACATACATTTAAGGGAGACCAAACTGGTCGCCAGTGGCGGCTAGTATGTATATAAGGGTGATCCCGAATTCATAGCACAAATTTTAATGGTTGGTACAGGACACTGGAACAATCATTTATTGTATAGGAAACCAAGGTCAGAAATCCATTTATTTAGTCGAAATTACAGGGCGTCTCACTCCAGTCCGAAGTCGCGCTTTCGTTCATAACTTTAACAGTAGTGAAGATATTATAAGAAAACTCGCAACAGACTCATCTTTGTATGAATTGTTAGGATATTGTAAGGATTTCATTAAATTTAACTTTCATTAGTACTAGAACTACCGGAAATTTTACTCAAGTTTTTTAAAACTATTTCACACCAGAAATTTAATTTAAAACTACTTCAATTATTCATTTAACGTATTTCCGTGAGTTTTATATTTAATTTATTTTAAAAAGAAATTTCTGGTTCGAATCGGAATATATTCATTTGGTAACCGTCAAAATGATGTCACATGGTAGTTCTTTAGTTAAATTAATTTGAATAAGTATTTATTTCTGCACTAATTTGTAGATGTATGTTAAATAAATTAAACTGCTACTACAAATTAATCCTCAATGGTCCAAATGCCACGTTACGGGAATATCACACTTTCACGGCGAGCGTCAACAACTTTTCATTTATTTATTTATTGCGCTCCATTTTTTCAAAGGTATGTTTTCTGGATCACTTAATAGCTGAAATTTTGCGACAAGATAAGATGACCATTTCTGCGTGAAAATACTGGTCTGGATGTATCGCATAGAATGTGTACAATTCATGAATTTGGACACAAGAATGTTTACACGTAAATTTTCCCTTTTCAAATCTCAAATTTCCAGAACTTAAATAATACAAATATAGTTTGTTAGAAAAAATGGTTAAAAAAGTAAAAAAAAGTGCAATTGATAATCGTCGTGAAAGTGGGATGTCCATGTCTCTCTGACGGATTAGATTTCAGCGAAAATATCCCATGGATTTTTGAGGGGCGTTCGTAATTATATAAATACGTAGCACGTATAGTCGTCGTCTGGTCCGTCCGTCCGTCTGTCCGTCTGTTTGTCCATCCGTCCGCATATAACAGCGCTAAAACTACCCAACCGAATGGTTAGAAATTTAATATATATATATAATCATTGCAGAATTTTGTCGAGTCATTTCAAATTTTATGACAATCGAATCAAAACTTTAAAAAATATTTTAAAAAGTTTTTCTTTATCCTATTAAATCCTATCATACGTAATCTATACAATAAAAGCGCAAGTCATGTGACTGAGGAAAACAAATACGGAAAAACCACTTCTTTTTTCATACGCCAGGCGGCCATTTTTATTCAAAATTATTTTTTCGAATAAAATTGCATAAAAATTACATTTTTAGAAAGATCGTTAAAAATAATTGCTTGCTTGAGAGATGAGTTACATTCAACAATGTATAGATTCTGAGATAACTTCAGTTGAAGTTAGGTTAACAGCCGAATATCCCAATCAATTAAAGTAAACAAACAGAATCGATTCGTTCTACGTGAGTCATAGAAATATTAAACCATAGAAGTAGTCATCCGTAAAGAAAGATCTCCATGGTGAATTTTTCAGCGCTGTCATTTGACAAAAAAAAAAAAATCTTCGCGTCTTTAAATGTGGCATACGTAATAAGAAAAAAAAAAAACGCATGCTCATTTTCTTATAACAGACGATATAATTCATTTCACTAAAATAATAACGATGATTTTTTTACATTGTAAAACTAGTTATAGTTTGCTTCACTTGTAACGTTTAACGTACAATTTCCAACCTGTTTTCATTTTGTATGTGCTATTTTGTCTCTCTATGTGTACATTATTATGTCACTTCCTAGTACCAGAGAATAGGCCCAGAGTGACCGAATAATTAAGTTACCACTAGAGTAATTGCTTGCGATACTAGAAGAAGGTGCCGGGCTCGACGCCTGGAGACACCTTTATACACACATTGAGGTGTTCCCGGCTGTAGTAGTCAATGATATCTAGTTGCTTGTTTCTATCCAGTGCCCATGTCGACAGATGCTTGGAGACCGCTGACCAGGCCCCTACCTACCGGGATTCGACCCAGTTTGACGGGTTTGAGTGCCTGGAGAGTGGGGCGAAATTCGCCTGATCGCCTCATGGGGCGATTCACAATGACAAGTACCCAGGTCGGCTGACCTATAATGTCCGGATTTTACTGGGTTGATCACTCCTAGGTTTTAGTATTCTGAGAACTGTTGCCACACGCCACATACTCGTCATGATAGTTGGAATGGGACTGGACAATTTAGTGCCGAAACTATGGTACTCAACTTAGCTTGAAAAAGGGGGGAGAATTTTGAGGGAGAGCAATTAAAACCACTGAAATTATTATTATTATTTATTTATTTATTTATTTATTTAATTTTTGCCAATAGCTAAGTCATACCAGCAAGGAAAATTTTGGAGCCGAATAGCAAGGCAGACGAAAACGCTGCGGGGGCTGACGGGACTGCGCCTTTCTACCGAACCCCACCTGGTAAAAACTGGCTCCGTGGACTGTCCCATTGGAGCGGGTCCGGTAGCTTGTGCGGACAATGTCCATTTGCACCTAATAAAGAGGCGAACAGTCAAAAATAAAATGAATAAAAAAAACTGCTGCTAAAAAAATCCTTTGTGCTACCACTTGGGGCCGGCCATTGGTCCGTCCCAACCGGCGGCACGAGGAAATGCAAGGGGAACCTGGAAGAGAAGAATATTAGTAACATTTAAACTGAACTTATTCTGAATTATACTTTAACTACATTATTGAAATTAATTTACTTTTATTGTGCTAATTGACTTGGTTACCCGTCCTTTGGGCCCAAGAAAGGTTGTTAAATAATTAACAATTTACAATTTAAAATAAGTACTATTGTCGTTAACTGACTAAACCATAAGCCCAATCGGTTGTTGTTGTTGTTGTTGGTTTGGCCCAAGGCCCTGTTTTGTAGCTTTTTATTTCTATATAGTTCACATGATCCATATAACTGTGAAACTAGTCTCCTAATTTTGAACCAATTCCAGGTGAGAGACCTGCATGTCGACAGATGCTTATAAGTGGCATAGGTGTCAAGCACACAAGTTTGATGTAACAAGTCTTTTCAAAATTTAAAGCAATTTCGTCTTCAGGACAGGGTTTGTACGCTTTACCACAACTTTTAATCGAATTTTTCGCCTTTTTTAAATGCAGAAAATTATTATAAATCCTGCAATTAAACGGGGCTTTTGCAATTTCTGCTACTTAAATATTAAATAGAAATTTTCTATTAAAATTTGTGGTAAAAGCGTACGAACTCTGTGGAAAAGAAAAACATAATAATAATTTTTTACTATAGCTACGTGCTTTTATATATAATAAAATCGAATCAAAACATCTAATCAAAAACATTAAAATCAAGGGAATATTCCTTAAATTCTACTCACCAAAGAGTTTTTTTGTATCAACTAGCAAAACACAATATACAGCGCTGTTCCTGTGGGCTTTGACATGCATTATTTATAAGGATTTTGGGTTCCAACTAATATTTAAATATTCACTAAAACTAAAAGCGGTACTGGATCTGTGCTCCTGTGAACTTCGGGGCAAATTAAGCACCGCGTGGAGCGAAAAGGTTAATCTGTTACAATATTTTACAAACATGAACAAAAACCAGCAATGTAAACATTACAAGGTCATCAGTAAAAATAGCAGTGACGGTTGTAGATAATTTTGGTAATCCTTGTCGCCGTTCTTAAATCATTCAAATAGAAAACTATTTAATCTACACTTGCCAGCGCTTGATAGAAGTATGCTCCTACGTGTGCGACACGCTACGTCACATATGTAAGTGCTTTGGTTAGGAATAAAATTCTTATAATAGAGACTGATGCATCCTCGAGATTTGGCACCCGAATTAGAGCCCAGTCGAAAAACCATGCTAATAAGAACCTGTCCAATTATAGGAGTCTTAGGCAATCCCAGCTCCGGCTGCGGTAGATTGATGCTGAACTGGGTACCAATAATCCGAAAGAAAATGGATATGCGTCAGCTCCTATTATAGGAGTCTTAGTTAGGAAAGAACTTAAAGGATTGGAGATACGAGGAAAAATAAAAAATAATTTAGGCTCGGTTTTTCGGTAGCCATTTTCGTCTGTGCTCCGCCCCGCAGCTCCCGTGAGCTCCGACGCAAAATTAAGCAATTGTTGTGATTGGGTTTTTTAGAGTAGGTAAATGTGTCAATGATACGTTATGACGAATTCCACGCATTGAAACACAAAAAGTGTTTTCCAACGTATATTGGAAAAAATTAAAAATGATAAATCACAAAAGTTTTACATACTTTTGTATCAATGAACAGAATTATGATAACATGTTTGTAATTACAATCAATTATTAAGTAATTTTTAACCTTAACTTTAACAATGTAATTTTCTTAATATTTTTTCAATATTCCAGACAGTAAAATCAGTAGTACATTCTAAAATATCTCACAGAGCCAAAATCTGGTAGAGAGTCATGTCAAAAGCCGAACTTTGGTTTTTTTTAAATTATATGTGTATATATTTTAATAACTCCAGGGTTCGTACGCTTGTATCTCAAATTTTTAATCGAATTTTTCTATTTAGTATTTAAAAAGAAGAAATTGTAGACACCGCGTTTAATTGCAGAATTTGTAATAGTTTGCATTTAAATAAGGCGAAAAATTCCATAAAAAATTGTGGTAAAAGCTTACGACCCCTGAACTACTACACTCAAGAATGATTATTATAAGGACGCAAGAACTGTCACGGCAATAGTACAATAAAAGAAACGTATGACATTCATATAATTCATACGTGTTGACATAGAAATAAATAACAAACTCATAATAGATGTTTATATTACTTGACAGTGCAATAAATTTAAATGAAATCAAAATAGTATTTTTTTCAACAGAATTATAATTAAAGGGACGTGTTGATATTTTAACGGAAAATTCCGTTATTTCCAAAATGAATAATTCGTTGATTCATAGTTATTTGCAAGACATTCTACCATTTCTTTTGATGTACTTTCAACGAGTTTTTTCAAGTATTCCGTGTCAATATTCCTGCATACATTGAGAACACGCTCTGTCAGTTCTGTCGATGAAGAAAATTGTCTTTCATTTGCATAAACCTTTCTCGCCAAAATTCCCCAAATATTCTCAATTATGTTTAAGCTAGGTGAATTTTCTGGTCATTTCAAAAGTTTGTTTTTCCATTCTTCAGACGATGTTTTGTTATATTGAACATGTGACAGGAGGGCCCATCTTGCTGAAGATGAATTTGTGTCCGCCAGTAATATACTAACAGATGTTCATCTAAGATCATAACATAGACAGTGGAGTACATCGTGATTTGGGGCGATGATCAGATCAATCTTTCCACTGGCGGAAATTGTTTCCCAAATAATCCTTGAACAACCTTTAAAGCGTCTACTCCACATCATGTCTTTGATTTTCCGTAGCTCATTCCAATAGCTGTTTAATCCATTAGGGCCATCTAAATTAATTTTTTTTCTCATCTACAGATATCACATTTTATCAATTATAGTTGATTTTCACCAACTACAGACTGACTACGCTGACTAGGATTTCTGGACGTATGGTTCCATGTCATTTTGATAAAGCAATTTTTCACTCATTGTCACGTGCTGTATCATGTTGTAGTTATTCAAAACATGTATCACATTTGACAATGAAACTTTCTTGTTTGAAACACGTGCTATGTTTTTAGCAGGCAGCTTTTTTAAAGCTGTCAAGCGTACAATTTCTCTCTGATCAGCTTTGGGACAGTTCGGTCTTGTCCCGGTTTCTTTTTTCACAGACTCACCAATGTCTCGTTCAATAGAATTTTCTAAAGCACTTTTAGCTATATTAATAGATATATTTCAAATTGACATATCTCTTCCTCGTAAATTATATATTTTTCTCACTTCAAATCCTTATTCTGCGAAGCATCTTGACAATAGCGTGCAGATCCAATCATTTCACCATTGCTACACCTGCTTTATATCCACAGTTGTCAAATTTGCATAAACACTAAAATGATGCGCATGTGCTGTGTGCCTGCATATCATGAAACAAAAATGAGAGAAAAATCATACAGGTGTCCTTATAGTTATAAAGCAATAAATTATGTAACATTTATATGTTTTTTCTCTATGCCATTTACTAGCTTATTTATTATGTATTATAATACGTGAACAATTTATTTATATCCTGATGTTTGAATATAATTCTTTGCATAATGATCACAAGTTAATTCATTCGAATAAGGTCCACTATCTAATTGAAAGGTCTTTAATAAAACAAATATCTGACGTACTATGTATGTAATATGTATAAATTTATATTGTTTTTAATCATGTGTCCAACATAAAATATTCACGGGTTGCTTAGTGCATGCATCCCTCAGCATTAAAACGAAACCTTGATATTTTTTCCAAACATGTAACGAAAATCGCAAATTTAAGATTTAACACTATAGGTATAACGTGAAAGAAGCAATCAGGTATATTCGTACCACAAATTTTGGAAATCTATTAACACTCGTACCACAAAATTTGGAAATTTATAAACCCTATTTAATCGCATAATTCTGTGGTTAATTGAGTCAAAATAACATTTTAATGTCTTTATTGAGAGTTTGACTGAATGTGCCAGACACCCCCCTTAAACGCGACGCATATGTTTAATACGTGCATCTAGCACTAGCATGTGCACAATAGAGTACAACATGTTAAAATATATTTAATTTTCATACGTTTACAATGTATATACACAGCATATATATATAAATACAGTGATACAAAACGTGAATATTTTGTTCACGTTTACGCTCGTTTTCGTACATCCGTGATTCATCTGTGATTCATCCGTGGTACTTCAATACATTCAGTTTTGGATCTGGGAGGGTTCTTCAAAATCTCAAATTTTTAAGGTCGTCACGAATGAACCCCTTCCTTAATTCCTTAACCCGAATGAACTTCAAATATGCTAGGGAAAGGAATCTATATGTTCTAATAGATATCCAGTACGTACCACTTTTATGCATTAATGTTCAGTGTGGGAACATTAAAATATTTTTACGATCTATATAAAGAATGTATTCTAAGTTACTATCTAAGTGATTTAATATATTTTTATGATTTAAACGACTTTAAAAGTGTATTGAACCAGTGTATTTATCTCTGGAGATTTATTATCTTGAATTTTAATGACGTTTCTTTAAGTTATCTCAAAAATAATTTTTGCAGTTCATTAGTAAAGTTCATTCACAAAAGGTAAACAACAACGAAAAATCATGCGTCAAGCATAGATTTTGAAACACTTTCCAACACAGGCAGAAAACTGTAACAAAACTTCACCGTTAAAGAAGGAGAAAGAAGACATGTAAGTAAACAGTTCAGAAAACTTATAAAACATTGAAAAATACCGTTTTCGAAATTACCTGCCAGTGTCAAAAAGGTAGTCGAATTATTTTGTGCAGTTCTGTATAGGATCAATAGATGTGAATATATAGTATGATAAAAGTTAGTTCAGTTAGAATAGTTATTCACATTTAGCAATTATCGCCAATCGATGGAAATGCACTCGAAATCTTTTGTACAGCCCTGTATATTATCTGATGGCTTTCGTACACACAACATATTAAGCTAAAAGGGAACTTAAAACTCACTCACAGCAATTACCAATCGTAAACGACAATGCCTCTTTATCTTTGATTAGCCTTGTATATGAATTTATTTATATTCCAAAAACTTCTATTAGTCTACTATATATAGTTCAGCAGGAAAATGGATAAACAGAATTAAAAACTACCCTTAAGCAATTCACTCCCATAGTCAGTAATACTTACGGATTTCCTTGTGTAACCCTGTATATGAACAACCGAGTTTATAAACACACACATACTATGAAAAAATTTAGTTAAACTTAAAAACGCAAACCAAAGTTGAAAACGCACTTATCATATATAGACTGTAAATATCGCACATGTACCGTAACCCACATTTTTTGTGCGTCCTTGTAAATAAACGCAATGCACACAAGAGAGCAATTTATAGTGCGCCGCAGTAATGTATATAATTTTCATTGTGTTTAATATAGTGAAATATCACTAAATTACACTGCAAACGAATTTTCCCTATAGAACGATGTGTAACAGAGTACTTTTGTTTGACCATGTAAATGAATAATACATGCTTTGCAACCTTTATTCTACAAAAAGCATGTTTTAATGCGCTTCATAATTATATATAAATTTCATAATGTTTTACATGACGTAGCGTCATCAAAATCCACTTGAAACGATTATTTCCCATTGATTGTGATGTAACGGAATAATTTTGATTGTCCCTGTAATAAAACTATAAGTGCTACACACTTCTGTTGAAATAGGAAACATGCTATAGTAAACGAAAATAACAAATTTCAGGACAATCGAAGCATATTTACAGGAGTTAGAGCACGGACAGATGGACAGACGGGCAGACGGCAGACAAACCGAAATCATAAACACTTTTCAACTAGGTTGGAAAGTGTTAAAAATGTGTTTTGAAATTTAAAATTCTTGAAAAATTGAATTGTGAAAATCTGAAATGCTATGCAGGTAAGGTAACTGGTTTAAACATTTAGCTGAATGTTTTGGTACATAACAATATTATATAAAAGGTAAAATTTAATTGTTAAAAGCCTGTACATTTAGAAAATTTGTAAGAAACTTAAAAGTATTTAAAAATTTATTTCAAGTTAAACATAATTTTTTCGTAAATATTTTATACATCAATTCTTCCTTCCTTGAAGGACCCCGTCAAATATTCATTCATGATTTAGCTACTTTTAAATATTGTCAATTTTATAAGTCCTCACATGTGAATTACATCTTAATTACTAAGCCTGAAAGAGTTTGAAATATTCTGGTGTAAGTACATGTTCTCAATAGTCTTAAATTATTAATAATAAAAAATAATGCAAGCATTTTTTGTCTTGGAACATTAAATTTGCGTGCGATTTATATAAAGTTTGTAAATATATTTATATAAACTTTAACTGTGAAAAAGAGCATGTAGCTAATGTACTTTTTTATGGAGATTTGTTTTATCATTAACAATTGCAAGACTTCTTTTGACTATTACATATTTATTTATATGAAGTGAATAAAAAAAATAAAACTGGAATGAAACTTTAAAAATGGAAGTTTTATATGCTATGAAGGTTAAAATTAAGAACCTGGATTTTTTAGTGTGTAATAATATTCTGGAAACAGCACTGTTGTTAACTAGTAGCACTTCTTAAAATTTGAAAGTGCATAAATAATATTATTGCAGTGTTGCCAGCTTGGCTGAATTTTTATTCAGTTTGTTTGATTGCTACCACTTTTTAAAAACTGTAATATTCGACTTATTCAATCTGTCATTCAATAAGGCGAATATTATTATTTAAAAAACGTGATAGCAATTAAGCAATACGAGCACGGTCAAAATTAAATTTGAGTTCAAATATCATAACCCATGACCAAAATGACCCACCAGTTTTCCACCGTTTTTTAGCTTGACCATGACCCAAAATGACCCAAAATGACCCACTAATTGAATTTTCTCGAACATGTGACCTAGCCCAACAGTCTTCTCGTGCCCGAAAACCATTGGATGCAAAATTTAGTGTAAATTGAGCCGCTTTTTAGATCTTGACCCACAATGACCCAGAAATGACCCACTAATCGAATTTTCTCGAACATGCAACCTAGCCCAATGCTTTTATCGTGCTCGAAACTCGTAGGACACAAAATTTAATCAAAATCGTTAGAGCCGTTTTTTAGATAAAATTAATTTGACCCGCGTTGACCCAAAAATAACCCACTAATCGAAAGTTCTCGAACATGTGACCCAGCCCAATTGACTTCTCATGCCCGAAAATGGTCTGATACAAAATTTCGTCAAAATCGTTTGAACCGTTTTTTAGATACAATTAGCTAGACTATGACCCAAAATGACCCAAAATGACCCACTAATCGAATTTTCTCGAGCATGTGACCTAGCCCAATGGTTTTCTGGTGCCCCAAAACGGTAGGATACGAAATTTCGTCAAAATCGTTAGAGCCGTTTTTAAGATAATTTTTGCATATATATATATATATATATATATATATATATATATATATATATATATATATATATATATATATATATAACAACCCACAAGATTTGCTCGTATTAGAATATATGATATGAATGGAAAAAAGTAACGTTAAAGACAACACTGGATTATTGGCACTCCAAAACGGACTGCAAATGAAACTTATTGCATACTATATAAACTAATTTTTAGTGAAATTTACATTTAATTTCATTCTTCCTTAAAGACAACACTGGATTATCGGCATTCCAAAACGGACTGCAAATGAAACTTATTGCATACTATATAAACTAATTTTTAGTGAAATTTACATTTAATTTCATTCTTCCTTAAAGACAACACTGGATTATTGGCATTCCAAAACGGACTGCAAATGGAACTTATTGCATACTATATAAACTAATTTTTAGTGAAATTTACATTTAATTTCATTCTTCCTTAAAGACAACACTGGATTATTGGCATTCCAAAACGGACTGCAAATGAAACTTATTGCATACTATATAAACTAATTTTTAGTGAAATTTACATTTAATTTCATTCTTCCTTAAAGACAACACTGGATTATTGGCATTCCAAAACGGACTGCAAATGAAACTTATTGCATACTATATAAACTAATTTTTAGTGAAATTTACGTTTAATTTCATTCTTCCTTAAACAACACTTTTATATAATCATTTATGGATTTGAGATCTTCTTGAAAACTGTCAGTTTTTGAGGTTGTCACGAGTGAGTTCTTTTCTTAATTCCTTAGATTAGAACATTTTAAAATATTCTTAAGAAGGGAAATATACATTTTCTAAAAGATCTCAAGTGCAGAAGACCTTTATGCAAACATTTTCGGTCTCGGGACATTAAGTTTATGTATTAAAGATTTTTTACGATCTATATATAAAATTTAATTACATTTTTAAGACTTAAACGACTGTAAAGAAATGTACAGCCAGTGTCTCTGCAGATTTATTATCTTTAATTTTATCGCCACTTCTTAAAGATATTTAAAAAGTGTTTTTATAAATTACACAATGTGTTGAATTAAAAAAAAATAATTTAAAATTTTACTTTTAAAATTTTAAATGATGCAAAATTTGCGAATTTTAAATTTTATGCATATTAGGTAAACATATTATGTATTTTCTGAATTTATTGATGCTATAACTTACTTTAAAGATATCGCTTTGTTTTGAATATATATCAAAATATTATAAAGTATTTAAAAATTCCTATAAAAACAGTTTATTTGTGTATAAAAAATAAATTTAATTAAATTTTTCGTCTCATTTTTCCATTCTTGGACGATTGCTATTACATTCATTTATGTATTTTATAGTCTTTGAGTACCGTCAATATTTAACGACACGACGGGTAAATTATTTTTCTTCCTTAGCCCCAAAAGGCTTGAAATATAAATAGAAGAAGGAAATTACTTAATCTAAAATTAAGGGGTTTTAACATTTCTCGCATGAGGGCCGCAACAAGAAATGCGTCAAGTCAGGACCTGATTTACCGACGGGGCACATTTTCACCAATAAAATTCAATAGAAATTTTCGTCTTATTAAAACGATTCATGCAAAATTACTGCCATGAAAATGGAAACAATTTCTATTATTTTTTACTGGTGGAAATGAGCCCCGTTGGTAATCAGGCCTTGCTTAAAGTTCTGCGGGCCCACCCATTAGTCAGTTAAATAGCATAGATGCCATAGATTAAAAAATGTATACCCATCAATGTTAGACCACTTATTGGTTGTATATATAAACTCTCAGATTGCTGAGTTCTCCTTATTTTCTTGCTTGATAAATATATACATATATATATATTTTCATGGAAAAATTAGATTAGTCACCATAAACTCTATACATTTACATTATTTATTAATAGTTTAGTTTAATTGTATAATCACCTATAATCAGCATCCAAAACACTATATAAAACACCACTTACATTACCGAGAATCTTTTTTCATCGCAGACCCGTGTAATTGACGGGCGAAATTTTCCGGTACGAATTGGACGGAAGGAACTTTTCGAATAACCCAATATTTTCGGCTGGTCATTCGTCCCTCACGCAACATGAGTTGAAAACACCTATAAAAGGGTTCTTAATTGCAGATAATTTTTAATATAAACATTTTTACTATTGGAATGTTAAATTCAAGCATTAAATATTTGTATGATCCATACAAAAACTAGTCGTTGGGGACCACCGTAATACTTACCCATCATGGATATGCATAATATAAAATATTAAAATAAAAATTTGTAAACTACTTATAAAATGCATTGCAATTCGAATAAAATCGTGGCTTGATGACGTCATAAACTTTAAAGGCTCGATTTCTGAATTGCTTAAAAGAAACATCCTTATAACTCCAAAACTAATAATCCTATTAACTAGCGGTTTATTGCATCTGATTAAGCGTCTCATTTCCAATTGAAATATATATTTGAATTGAAATTTGGTTAAAATACAGGGTTATGTAATCGAAGAGTGTGGTAAATAGGATTACAAATATCTCGGCAACTCTTTATCCGATCGACTTCATGCTGTACGCAAAATGTATGTTTTTTTATTGTCTTTCATATTTACTCCTTAAAATAAACAATTTCGAAAATTTTTATATACCTTTTATCAGAACGAATATTTCCAGAGTTCGAAAAAAATAGTTCCGGATAATCGAGGTTACTGAAATTCAATAGGCTTCTTCCCATTATTACATACTAAGTAGATACCAAATTTCAAGTCTCTATCTCAAGTTTTTCAGGAGATAGAGCGTTTACAGACACACAGACACACAAACACACAGACGGACGGGAATTTTTTTTTTCTAAAAATATGTTTTTCGGAATCTCCAGTGTCTGAAACGTGTAAATCCGTCAATTTTTTTTTCAAAACTATTGCAAGATTTACCCTATACTACGTAGGATGGGTAAGTAATATGTACACTTTTATTACGTAACACAGTTGCGACGAGCATTGCGTGTACGTAACGTATAAGGATGCTCAGAATCCTTGATTTTTCCTACCAGTAAAGGATCAGGGTCCATAAGCCGTGTTTTTGGCTTATGAAATAAGACTAAAATTCGATTTTGTTACACTGACTTAATTATTTCACTTTTTAATATCAGAAGGTTTATCCTTTACGATTTCTACAATATTTTCTGCATTTTGTTCAGATTTGTATAACTTACACAAGCTCAAGATTCGTATTACTCGCAGATTTTTATGAAAAATACGCAATTTCTCCTAATTTCATCCCAATTTTTAATATATTTTTTAATGTTTTACAATGAACGCAGCTTTGCAACACTTTTATTTTTACATATATTGTACATTTTGATGTATTTTATAATATATGTAAAGAAGAAAGTGTTGCACGAATGCGCTCATATAAATGATTGAGGTAAAATTAGGAGAATTTGCGTATTTTTCATCAAAAACTACGAATAATACAAACTTTGAGCTTGTGTAAGTCACATAAATCCGAACAAAATGCAAAAACTGTTGTTGAAATCGTACAGGTTAAACCTTCTAATATTAAAATGTGAAATAATTAAGACCGTATAAGAAAGTCGAGTTTTAGTCTATATCATGGGCCAAAGACACGGCTTATGGACCATTAACCTTTAACCCTTAATTGCATAGTGATGTAAATTTCCATCACTGTTTATTTAACTTTTAATAAATAAATCAACTTCTTCGCCACCACTATATTTATATAGAAATATTAATCCAGTAAATTTCCCGTGAACTATATTGCTGAACAAAGTTATAAATCTGTCTTAAAATCCCTGGTGTCTAATATTTAATATATGTATAAAAACACAATTGTAAAAGAAAAACTAATGCAAAGAAGGGTTAAGGCACTTACAGAATTGTTATGATTAAATTACATAAAGATCTTTGATTGACAATACTGGTGATAAAATATTAATTTTTTTATACAGGATTCTCGTCGAGTAAGGACTATAAAAAATCGACTATAAATAATCATGAAAATTATCTAATTTACCGTAATAATTCATATCCTTATATTATTTAGGCGCAATTTGAAAGTTAAAAATTGTTTATATCAACAAACTTTTGAAAAAGAAAAATTTCAAAATGCAAAACAGAGAGGTTTTGAATTAACACATTAAAAAGAATCAGTTGCAATTGCGATCTGTGTCAAATACCATAATTGAGCATGTTTCACTATGTAATAATACTCTGGAAAAGATATTGTTTATGTTAAAATTGCTTATATTTTTAAATATCAATTGAAATATTATGGTTATTCTAACAACCAGTGCATTACATATGATAAAATGTTGCTAATTTGGGCGTTCAATTTTTAACCCTTCTTTGCATGAGTTTTTCTTTTACAGATTTTTTTTTTATACATATATTAAATATTAAACACCAGAAATTTTAAGATAAATTTTTAACTTTGTTCAGCAACGTAGTTATATAGTCTGTTCAGGGAAAGGAGATAACGAAAGTAAACAAACGGGTTGCAGAAAAATCGCCAAGGAGCCATACATTTGGCACAAATCCCTAGGTTGGCGAATTTTATTTTTTATTTCGATTTGTTAATTTTTTAAACATTTATTTTGATAACTATATGAAAACAACACAAGTTGCTAACTGACTTACATCGACATTTTAAACAAAAATGTAAAAGTTTAAGATGTCAAAATATAAATTATTCTCTATTTATTTTAAACAGCGTTGAATTCAGACATATTTTTCCCTGGTGCGATTTCTGTACCTCCAGGCGAGACATTATATAGTTTCGGGGGGGGGGGGGATTATGGTTTTTGACCATTAAAAGTATAAAATCTGAAATATTCCGAGAGGGGACATTTTAATGCCCCTAACGGAATTTCCTCCCTGGGCAAACCTTCTGAATTCAACATTGTTATAAACCATCATCAGGAGTTAATTTTGTTAAATACAAAATAGTACAAAACTATTTATATCTTACATTATTGAAGCCCACTTACCTCATAAATCATTCAGAAGATGAAGTTGAAGTATCGGAACTATTAGAATCTAGATTGATTACCATGGAATCTACTATATTATCTATAGCATTATCTAAATCCCACATTTGTTTTTCCACTGTAGTTGTTACATGTTGAATGCATCTTTTCCATTCTTCAGTGCCAATTTTGCTGATACTTTGAGAGAATATATCTTTGACATGAGGAATTTTGAATGTTTTGTTTTCTTTCCCAACGAAGTTCTTTATTTGTGCCCAAATCAGTTCAATAGGATTAAGCTCGCAATGATAGGGGAGTAATCGTAAGACAGTTTTATTTTGTGCTTTTGCCATTTCATCGACAGCGTACTTGTCATATTTATTTTTATTTTGCTTCACTAACTGCAACAGTTCCGCTTTTAACATTCCGTCCTCAAAAGGGATATTTTTTGTTAAAAGCCAATCAGCAATTTTTTGTTTTCTCCACGAAGTATTCGGTATTTTTTCTGATTTTCGGGAATGATAAGTGCATTGTCCATTACTATCACACAGTTATCTTCCAGTCGAAATAAGATATCACCAAACCACTTTTCAAAACGTTCTGAATTCATGTCTTCGTGATAATCTTTATTTTTATTTGATTCGAATGAGTCAAGCCCTCCATCCCCGAAACCAGAATCGCTACCAATATGGGTAATTATCATACGTTTTCCTTTTCCGGAAGGAGATTTTAATCCGGAAGAAAGACCAGACAAAAATGCTTGTTTTGATGATTTTACTGAGGTATCTTTCCAAACTTTACTAACTGTATGGCCTGCATTCAACCAAGTTTCATCCATATAATATATTTTGCGCCCTTCTTCTCTGAAAGATTTGATTTGCCTTAAATATTTTCTTCGCCACACAATTATTTCGTTTTCAACAATGAGAGTACTGTCTCGTCCTCGCCGTAAATATCTAAAGTTTAATTCTTTCAGGACATGATAAAATGTTGTCCTTTTAAAGGTTGGCAAATCAGGGTCATCATTTACAACTTCCAAAACTTTATTTATAGTGGGCAATTCATTCCTCAAACAGAACTCGTGGATTTTTCTCCTAATAGCATTCCTATCAAAATCGTCTATATTTTCTAAAACACGTTTACGCAATTTTATTTTCTTCGGCGAGTTTAACACACCACATTTTTTATACTCTCTTAACACTCGAAAAACAAAAGCTTTACCTACGCCTGTTATACGAGCAGCATTATCTCCTATATGAGAAATCGGAAGTTCAGGATTCGATTCAAGTTCTGTTTTATATACATTTAAAATCATATCTTTCTCCACCTTACTCAAAGCGTTTCTTTTTACTCTCTTCTTAGGCGGGCTCAAAGAAGAATTTTCACACTCCATTTGTGTATATAAAATACCAAATCAATCGAAAAAAATCGTCAATTTTAAAAGAGAAAGACAAGAAATAAACAGCCGTTTGGGAAAAAAAAGCAGAAGCTCAAACAATTGGCGCTTCTGGCACAGCGCCAGGTTTAAGCATCGCCAAACCGCATGCGCATTTGTTTACTTTCGTTATCTCGTTTCAGCGAACGGAGTATAGATTATTGTAGTTCTAGAAATTTGCTAGATTAATATTTCTATATAAATATAATGGTGGCGAGGGAGTTGAATTATTTATTAAAAGTTAAATAAACAGTGATGGAAATTTCCATCACAATGCAAAGAAGGAATAGTGATGTGACTTAGATGTGATCGCTCTTTACAGTCATCAAATTTTTGAGCTGTTAAATGTAAATTCTTCCTTAACTCAAATTAAAGCACTTCCTTTACATTTTCCGGTAAGATATTTTTTCAGGATTTTCTTTTTGATTTATTTAAGGAAAAAGATTAGACCCGTGGCTAGCCTCGTTCCAAATATTTTCTGCCTTTTCTACCACTATTTCAGAACAAAAAATATTCGTGTTTGATTCTTTTAAAATCCGCAAAAGAAATCTACCACAATGTGTTTTCTTTAAAGAATGGTAGCAAAGGTAAACAATTGTAGGAACGCTGTGAACCCTGCAGACTACAAAAAATAAAATAAAAAATCCACTTTTATAGAAATCTCAAAGGCACAACGAAAGCATCGGCATGCATTTTGGGGACATTCATGTTTTACTCATTTACATAAGTTTTTATGCAAAATCAGTTCCTGCGGATTTTCGACATCCGAGGCCTCCTTGTCAAATTAGGAAACTAACGTTAATTGTCCGTTTGCAGACACATCACAGTAAAATATAGTATGTCTAATTTTTTAGGTTCAAAATGAATGGAATTGATGTTTCAAGATCCTTATATCAGTGTAAAAATTGTATTATCTATTTATCAACGTCTTTATTCTAAAAAAAATAAATTATCTATGTAATCATCTATTCTAACACGAAACGATTTTTCCATATTTTCAATTTTGGCTTCATAAAAATCATCAATATTTGATATCGTCAAATTAGGGAAAATTGTTAATCGTCCATCTGTAGCATATGCATGATAGAATAGATGAGGCGTAACATGTCGATAAACAATTTAATTTTTATGCTGAAAAATATTGTTTTAAAATGTATTTTAAAACTGCAGTTACGTTATTCGTAACCTAAAATGTTAGATATTCTATACTTTGTTAAACGAATGTGGAAAAATAAAATTTAAAAGTAAATATTTTGGCTTAATTTTTTTAAAGTCTAGTAGTAGCAGTAAGGAGTAAAATTCGGCATGATCATACTAAAATATAGTATATCTAATTGTTTAGGTTTACAGATAATGTAACTAATGTTTTAAAATCCATTGAAAAAACAGTTTATTTCAGTATAAAAAATACAATTTTATTTATATTTCACGCTTTATTTAATCTATAATTGAGCGAATATCCCATATATACATTTATGGATATAGTAGCTTCCTAAAAAATCCCAATTTGAGATCATAAAATTAGGAAAAAATGTTAATTGTATCATGTGCATTATAGTAAAATATAGAATGTCAATTTTTTTGGTTTACATATAAGGTAACTGGCGTCTTAAAATCTATTGCAAAAACAACTTATTTCTGTATAAAAATTAATTGTTTATTGATATTTCACGCCTCATCTATTCTATCCACTGTCTCCTGAATACTATTCTTGCGCGCTGACAAAAAAATGGCGGCTGTCGTAGGCGGATTTTTTACAATGTTTGAAATGTCCCTAAAATGTGAATACCAATAATTTCTAAATGTTTTTTTCGCCTTATTTGCTTGAGATGAAATATTTTAAAGAAAACTTTAGAAAGTACGAGTGCGTAGATTAAGGGGACTATACAAACGCTTAAAAAATCCGCCTATTTCTGCGGCCACTTTTGTGTTAGCGCGTAGGCATGGTATTCAGTGGGTGGGGCTCTAACATTGAATGACGTTGCCATCTATGCGTTTAAAGCTATAACAGTTTCATGAAACACCTAAATATTTCAGGTCTCAAATTAAACAAAAAATGTTAATTGTTTGTCTGGAACATATGCATCATAGTAAAATACAGTATGTTTAATTTTTCAGGTTCGCAAATAATGTAACTGATGATTTAAGACCCGCCGTAAAAACAATTTATTTTTGAATACAAAATACATTTTTTATTTATATGTAACGCTTTATTTAGTCCATCATTGAGCGACTATCCTATATATTCATTCATGTCTCTAATACATTCCTAAAATTCATGAATATCGGAGGTCGTGAAATTAGGAAAAATTATTAATTGCATCATCTGTATCATAGTAAAATATAGAATGTCTAATTTTTTAGGTTTACAAATAATATAACTGGCGTCTTAAAAGCTATTGTAAAATCAATTTATTTTAGTATAAAACATAAACTATTTATTTTAGTGTAAAACATAAATTATTTATTTTCATTTCACGCCTCATCTATTATATCGCTGAACGACGCGATGTTTTCATCTATTCGTGTCTGGCTAGAGTCGCTTAATGAAAAATCATCAATATTTGAGGTCTCAAATTAGAAAAAAAAAATATTGTACGTCTGGAGCATATGCATCATAGAAAAATATACATTGAAGATACACTGTAAGAAAAATTATATTTGAATAAAAAATACATTTTTATTGACATTTTACGCCTTATCTATTCTTTCACAGAACGACTTTTCCATCTACTCATTTATGGCTTCATAAAAACATCAATATTTGAGGTGTCGTCACCAGTGAATTCTTTTCTTAAATCCTTGTCCCAAGAGAGCATGAAATATTCTAGAGAAGGGACACTTTATATATCAAAATCTTCTCATTTCAGAATTTTTTTATGCAAGCATTTTCTGTCGCGGAACATTAAATTTTTGCATTTAAGACACTTTTACGATCTGCGTAAATTTTTAAATATTTTTTCGTGACTTAAACGACTTTAAAACAGCTTGAAACTAATGTATTTTCCCCTAGATATTTATTATGATTATTTAGTGTAACTTGTTTTAATTACTAAAAAAGGGTTTTATTTGCGTCTCAAAATATAATTAATTTATATTTTTTCTACTCTTATGTTAAATTCGGTGACGGATTGCAACACAATTAAGGGGATCCGAGACACAATAATCTTCAAATTTTTGTAAAAAGTTTTATTGTATGGGAAAAGTCTATGTTTTTATCCGCTTAAAATGACGTTTAAATCATGTTTCTATCTTAAATAGAACATGATACATTAATTTTTTGTTTTAAAATCTAGCTTTCAAGTAGTGGCTGTCATTGAAACGTTTTTGCGTTTTTCTGCATGATGGGTTCTTTCACGCATTCTTTCACGCATAAATGGTTATAAGTCAAAAACAGTTAAAGATAAATGGTTCAAACTTAGAAGAGGTCTTTTTCAGTTATTTTACTTTAATTTTGATTTAGCAAATTTGAAAAAAAAATATATTTACTTTTGAAAATATGTATTTTTTTTTAAAGTTACATCACTTTTTAAAAGTTTTTAATTTAAATATTTTTAATTTTTTTTAATTAATATTTTTTAAAATGCTGAATCACAATTAAAATTTATATATTTCTGTTTATTTAAATGAAAAAAAAATAAATTCTACAAATAGTATTTTGAGATATAACGATTTTAAATTACCCCACTTTTTTAATAAATTTTAAATTAAAAATTTTCTTTTTTTGAGTTATGAGAAGTTTTATCATGTGATTTTGTTTACAATTGATATGGTTAACCATCACAAAAAAATTCAAAATATTAACTCAATAAATATTTTTTTTAATGTGTCCCGGACCCCCTTAAGGAGAGGTTTTCATTCATCAGCACGAAACGTAGGTCGAGTTTGGGATTTATGCTCGTATTCACCATCTAACTCAACCTAGATAACCTCGGTGGAAAGCTCAAATAAAATTCACGGTGAACTTGATTGGACTAGCTAGCGGCCGAAGTTCTATCCGATTAATGATGAATGTTACTTGAACGTTCCACCGAGGTTTTCTAGGTTAATACGAGCAAAAGTTTTTCAGAAAAAGAATAAAGTAAAACAAAAACTGAATCCACTCCTTTATTATTCATCTTTTTTACTTTCTTCTAACTATAATAGAAGACAATACTGTAATACAAAATTTTTTCAACTACCGTTTTTCGGCGGAATTACCGGAGTCAAAAAATGTTTTCACAAAATGTCTGACTTTCCGTGTGTCCGTGTGTGTATCCTCTTTGAATCATCTCAAAAGTGTATGAAGTTAAGAATAGAATTCAACAAATTTTCTGTTATAGATTTTTAGTTATGGCCAGCAGGTCCCACTTGACTTTGGGGGTATTCTGCTGGAAGGGGGGCTGTGATAGTGATTTTTGTTCTATTTTTATTATTGTATCCCGAAACGTGAATGAAGTTATGCATCGCACTGTAACAAATTTTTTGTATATGTTTTTGATTGTGTCCTGCAGGTCCCAGTTGAACTGGGGCCATTCCGCCGAAAGGTGCGCAGTGATTATTACTTAAAGATTTAAATACAAAATGATATACAAAAAATAGAAATCCTAGAAGTTTTTTCCGTTAACTGTTCGACCTTGATCCAAGGATTCCGGAGTGATTTTTGTTTTGCCTCTATCTTAAAAACTGGCTGAGATTTTTTGGATGAGATAGTTTGAAATTTTAGGGTGGCTGACATTTTGAAATAAGACAGCAGGATTACTCCACAAAAGGTTAATTTATGAATTTTAGTGAATATGCTTTCAGGCAAATTTTCTTTCATTGTTGTAACCATTGTTTCAACTCTTGTATGCTTAACATTATATATTCATATTCGCCAGTGTCAAATTATTGCCAAGATTGGCGATACTTATCAAAATATCGCCAAATTTCATGAGAAAATAGTTTGCCATAAATGAAACCAACTTGGCTATAGCTGGCTAATTTGACGAAATTCTTATTCAGACTCGATATTGACGAGAACTGGAAATGTATCTTCTGTAATCAGGTTGCACGCATTTTAGCTTCGTGTTCAGAGTTACAAAAATCTAGGCGTCAATGGGCTGATCCCCACCACTAAATTTTACTAGTATTCTTCGTCATTTTTTATTAGTATACTTCGCTTAAATTTTATCAGTATTCTTATTAGGCGAAGAATATTAAAAATTTAGTGGTGGGAATCGGCTCATTGGCGCCTAGTGTTTTACACCCCTGTTCGTGTTTTCCAGTAAGATTGGCTAAAATTTTAAAATCAAGGAATATGGAGGCTATCTTTTTCCACCGGTACAGGACAGTTGGCTATTCCGAAGTCGCGTTGTACATCGGCTGTTCTTGCAACGAAGGGTGCTTCTCATTCAGGTAACCCGACGTTCACAAGCAGCTGACGTACAACAGATCAAGGAAAAATATTGATTTTATTGGCGATGTGATACCGAATTTTGAAGTATTAACATGTATGAGACCGAAGAAAGTTTGGGGAATTTGACATCCGACTAATGACTATAGAAATTACTTCTGTTATAGAAGAGTTATTAAAATGAATGGAGATATTGAGAGTTGCATATAGGTATCCTGTGCGCTCCTCTCCTGCGCCGTTTAATGCGCATCTTTTCCACAGGCCTCTGAATACTACTACGCGTTGACACACAAGTAGCGGCTGTTATAGGCGGATTTGTTTTAAGCTTCAGTACAGTCCCTTAATTTTAATACCAGTAATCACTAAAATTATTATTCGCCTTGTTGAATGCCAAGGGAGGCCACTCGTCTTTGCAAGCCATGACGATGAGCGTAAATAATGTTGAAAATACTTTACGAAAGTATTGGTGTTTAAATTCAAGGATACATACAAAAAAAAGCTAAAAAAAATCCGCATACGACAACCGACATTTTTGTGTAAGCTTAGGGATAGTATTCAGAGAGCGGAGGCTTGTCAAATTCGTCATCCAAACCAAATTAATTAATTTTTTTTTTCAGAAAACGTATTGAATTTGGGAGGAGATGTGAACATATTTTAAGTTAAAAATTAACGAAATTTAGAAAAATGGTAGTCGTTAGACCAGAGTGTCATTTCTGCTCCCCCACCCCTCTTTTTCTCTAACTTCAACGTGGTTTTTTTTTTAAGTGTATGTATATATTTAAATATGAAAGGTCCATGACCGCGCAAATTAAATATTCTTTAATTTCGAAAGGGAAAATGTTGATAGGTTAATTCATATAAACGCTATTTTAACAAGGCGCACAGTGGAGCGTTTTGATGATCTATGTGAACAAAATTAATTTTTCCGATTATCTCGGAATTTAACAAGACCGCGTATACTAGTAGCTGAATGTCTATTTTGTCGGGATCCGTATGAGTTTTGTCGAAAAAATCCGAGATGTCGATTAACTACGACCGTAAAGAAGGCAATTGGTTTGAGGGAGTGTCCTGAGTATTCTGTTTTATTTGAAAGTACGAGTTTACTGGACATATGTTACATGTTTTTAACAAGATTTAACCTATTGTTGTTTGAAAATAAGCGCCATCTTCTTTACAAATTTTATCTCGATTTTTAACACAGTTTTGAGCATCATTAACCAATAAGCATTTTTTCAATCAAACTGCCATTTCTAAAATATTGGAAACTTAAGAAATCTTCCGCAAAAGTTTGCAAATCATTAAGTTAAGTTAACTTGCAGTGTATGCTAGTACATATGTTTAGTTCAAATCTTGCAAACCAACTTTTAACTATTTTTAATTATCCGATTGAGCTGAAACTTTGAATACATGTGTAGTTTCAATGACAATACAATATTATAATATAAATAAATAATAATAATATAAATAATAACAACAATAATATAAATAATTAAATAAACCAAATATTTATAACCGTTTGAGCATTTTATTTGTGATACATTCGAAAAATCAACAAAACCTAATTAAACTTAAACGCAATAATTTTGTCTACCTAGATCGTCAAAACGCCCTACAGCGCAGTGCAAAGAAAAAAGTTGTTTAAAAAACGTATAAAAATTATTAGTTAATTACTATATATTTTGCAACTTACAGTGACTCCGCGATTCCTGGATTTATACCTACTAAGCAAAGAATTCAGCACGCGTGCAGCCGTGTTCCGTCGTGTCCCGTGTTCCTGGTTTTCAGCCAGTCTGCACTCACTTTCAATTGACTATAATTTCTTAAATACGGGGGTTGTAAATTAAATAGTGGCAACTTAACCTTGAAACTCGCAGAAGGGAGGGCATGCACAAATAGTATATGTGAGCGGTGAGGTGGCGCTGTTGTCGATATGTAGAGTGCAAAAAACAGTCGATCTGCTTATAAGGGTAGTTGTTGTGTGGCGTTAAAGTGAGTAGTTTCGTTTCCATCGCTCTAAAGCATGTTTTCAAATGGTGATCAGCGGTCGTGGCTTAAAATTGAGGTTGTCCGTGGCAAAAATGCAACAGAATGCTATCGAGGATTAGTGGAAGCCTGTGACACAAATGCTTTACAGTATAGGACAGTAGCACGATGGGTTCAAGCATTTCGTTCGTGTCGGAATGAGACTTCGGATTTGCAACGCACAGGGTTCGCAGTAGGGCGCTCGGTCGCTCACATCAACAATCAATATCTTGCCACTTGTCTACAACGGCTTCCCGACATTTGGCAAAATGTTTTAAACTTTGCTGTTGATTACATAGTAGGAATGTAATGCAATTGTACTTGTAAGTTCATTAAAAATTAATTTATACCTATGTTGCCATTAATTAATTTACAGCCCTCGTATTTCAAATTCCATGTAACCGCTCTAGGGGCTTATTCTGCGAACTATAGGGATTCGAAAAATGAATAAAAAATAGATTTTTTTTCCATGAAAGGTAACCTTTCTTTAAATCATTTCGCTAAAATTATTGAAAAAAAAATAACGTTTTCTTAAATAATGTCAAGAATGCCCCTTACATTAAATTCATAAAGAAATTGTTAAACATAAAACGTTTATCTTTGAATTTTTTTTTAGAATATAAAAGCACATTTGCATATAATGAAAAATTCCCTTTCAGAAGTTTACCTTGATTCACAGATGAATAACCTAATACTTGAAAGAAGTGAAAGTCTCTTTTAAGTCGAACGTGTGGAAATTCTGAATTATTTTTGAATTGTCAAATAAGAAATGCAAATTAAGTATCAAGAAATATTCATATGTTATCTATTTGACATTTTTTAAGTTTCTAGACATCCGTTATGACTTTATGAGTTATGTTTTGATCCATGATTCATGAATATTTCATGAATGTTTTCTTCGCTTTTATGTCACATATTTAAGAGATTTTATATTATTTTTGACTAAGAATTTGTACTTATATTGATAAAATATATTGCTATCTCATAAATTAAATTTCCGTAATAATGTACAATTTAAAAGTGCGATTCATTTATTTATTTATTTATTTACCATTTATAGAGTTGAATTGTCTAGTGATACTAAACGATGCATTTTTAATGTTAATAAGACGTAACTGTTCTATCCCTCAGCTTCACTAATTATAATTATGTTTTTATGTAATGAGGTTGAGAAGTTTTAAATCTCTCTTTTTAACTCCTTTATTAACATTCACATAAAACTTATATTGCTATGAAAGACAGTATATATTTTGAGAAAAGTGAAACACCATCAAGTATAACAGGCAAAAAGAAAGTAAATAAATAAGAATGAATGAGAAAATTTTAATTTTTATATTTAATGAAATGTCTTTCAATGAATGTAATGAAAGTGTTTCATAATTAATAAATCACGATGTATTTAATATTTATACAATTACATATTTCAAAAGGAAATGTATTTTTTTCTAAATATTTGGGTATAATTTTGCATAAAGCTGCACACACTAAAAATACTGACAATAAATATTTTTGGACGATACATGTTGAAGCAAATTGTTTAGAAATGTACCACAAATGAATTTTCCCCATAGACCGTAATGTAACGGAATTATTTTGATTGTCCCTGTAAAAAAACTATAAGTGCTACACACTTCTATTTGAATACCTAAGACGCAATCGTAAACCTCAATAACATATATCAATTGTATGACAATCCTAATACAATTACGCGAGTTAAAGCGCGGAAAGACGACAGACAGACAGACAAACTGAATTCATAAGTACTTTTTAACCCTGTTGTAAAGTATTCAAAAAGCAGTTAAGTGGTTAAATCGCGGTTTGGAAATTGTAGTTTTCGCTGACTGAAGCTTTGATGTGTGCTTCTGTGGTTGCCAAGCTTCGCACATGCACGCTCGTGTGTGTGTCTTCAGTTTAGGATTGATGTATGCAAATTTATACCCGAAACAATTAAATTCTAAAGAAAATTCTTGTTTCTTTATCCTGTATCAATAATCGACAGTGACGTAAAATCATGAAGTCACACCGGAAATTTCTGTTAGGATTCCCCTTCTCCCAGCCTTTTATGAGAACAGATATGATTAGTATGAATTCGTTTCTTTTAAACAACGAAATATAATTCTTAAATATAAATCATATTTATCCACTTTAAAAGAATTAAAAAATTTATACACATCCATTGTTCAATAACGAAATCAGTTTTCAAAGGTTTTCTTTAATACACCGAGAATTTATATAAAGTTTTATACTGTGAAAGTCTCTTCTGAGTTAAACGCTCAAAAATTCTGAATTGTTTATAAATTGTTAAACATGAAAATGCAAATTAAATGAAAAAAATATTCAGATTTTTATCTATTTGGTAATTTTAAAGCTTCTAGAAATCCGTTATGAATGTAAAAGTTATGTTTTAGATTCACACATTCATGAATATTTCATACATGTTTTCTTCGCTTTTATGTCGCATGTTTCAGAGATTTTAGATTTTTACTTTTTAAATTGAGAATTGAAAGATAAACTTAAAAAAGGTACTTGAAATTAAATATTGTTTATAATATAAAATACAGAATTCCAAGTTATTTATTATTTTTTTAAGATACAGAGAAGTTGTCACTTGTGTATATAATGATGTAATTTTCCTATCAATTTAACTAATCTATAATTTTGCGGGCCTTTGAATTCGATTATTAAAAAGATATTCTTTTATGTAACATGTTTGAAAGGTTTTTAAAAATCTTACCCTTTTATATGTATTTGAAATAGTTATTGGTATAAAAAAATTTTGGCTCATTGCAAAAGTAAGCTTAGTAACATCTCATGTAAAGATCAATATTTGAGCTTCTTTTATTCTTAGTTTTTAGGACAACCGAGTGGCAACAGTTACAACAACGAATCACAGCTGAACTGTTGGAGACAAAATGTCCACAAACTTTAAGAAAACATTAATTAGGCGAATATGAAACTATAACTGATCTTTTAAAAGTACTTTAAAAATTTAATTTGTATGAAAATTTGTGAACAACTCAGGCAAAAGTAAACCAAAGTAATAAAGCGGGAGAATTTAGTAAAACTCTGTATCAAAGTAAAAGGAAAAAGATCGAACACCCCTAAATTGTCACGGTAGTGGACAACAAGGTTTCATTAGAGCCATGAATCCTCAATGTTCCCCAATTAACGAAGTAGCATCAACTGAATTTAGTGCCATAAAACTCCCATAAATCGCAAAAAATATTTGCTAAGTGGAAGAATAAAAGTGTTTATTGACAAATCTTGTTCTGATACTGATTCTACGCAAGAAATAGCTGGTGAAACCCTCTATCGTCGTCTACAAGAAAATTATATTAAGTTTGAAAACACAAAGATTGCCATTATATTTGCTGATGAATCGCAAAGAAATGTTGAAGTTCACAACACTAAACTGTATATAAATACTGAAGGCCATTCCATTAGAACGCTCTTTCTCGCCTAGTCGCCTTCCAAAGAATACGCAACCTTACATGGAAATGACGTGTTACCCAAAGGTGGAAATGTTTTAGATCTTGCGAACCAAAACTTCTTCAGAAATCCTAAAAAGAAGTTTAATTTCGCAGAAGATAGTTTGTAGTCTCTAAATAAAAATGAAAATGAAGCGAAATCTGCTGAAATAATAGTTTTACATGTTAGAAAAAATGAAGGCAAACAACCCCCTGAAATCCAAAGAAACTTGAAACACTTTCATATATCTTGAAACGAGGGGTATGAACGATGTGCTAAACCATATATTTTTCGGACTAATACAAGTAACTACGCACTGGGGACAGTCTTGTTACAAGGAAGTGGTACAGAAGAGCACCCTATTGAGTGTGCAAGCAAATTGCTAACAAAAGCTGAAAGAAACTACAACCGAAAGAGAATCTTTAGTCGTTGTCTGGGCGTTAAATACAATTATAGATTATATTGGTGGACAAGAAGTCACAGTTACGTTGGATCATCACCCACTTAGATCGTTAATCAATCTGAAATCTCCTATGGGACGACTAGCAAGATGGTCATTACAAGTACAGTCGTTAAACTTTAAAATTGAATATATCCATGATAACGGTAATGCTGTGGCAGATATGTTGTCTCAACCGTTTTTTCAAACATGAAAAAAAGTATGTGACGTATTTACAATAGTTATTGATAGGCAATCATAAAATCCAAAAGAAATTAGAGAAGAAAAATTGAAAAACTAAAACGAAGGGAAATCATTCAATCATTTAAATGTCGTACTTACGATGAAAACTATGCAAATTTAACTGAAAAAGGATGCCTTATGAATTAAAGACTTCAATACTCATACTCACCCGAATCGGAATTACAAGAAACCCAACTGGTATTTCCGAATGCGAACAAGAAAAGTTCTAAAAGGAGATCATGATGCACCAACTTCAGGGCATTATGTAACTTAAGAAGATTTTAACAGAATAGCAAAAATATACTATTGGACAAGTCTGCACAGAGATAATGTCTGGCCCAATGGAAACCCTAGTTCATGGACAAAGATTCGAAACTCTTGCTATAGGTTTATTTGGTCATTAGCTAAAAAGCATTGGTGGAAAAAAGTGAATATTTATTATAGAAGATATATCACGATATGGGAGAACTATTTGCCTCATCGCATGCAACAGCGATAGAATGTGCGGTAAAGTTAATCCAAGAAATATTTTTAAGATACGGTTTTACAAGACAAGTTATTAGTGGTATTTGTCCTCAATATGTAAATTCCTCAGTTAGTAAATATTAATGTAAAAAGTGTGCTATCTTTTAGATATCAACGAGACTTAGACTAAAGTATATCACTCCCAAGCGAATCCAATGGAAGGGAAAAATAGAGATTTAAAACATCTTTTGGTCATTTTATTTGGAGAAAACTATGGCGTAAACTGTGATACTTTTCGGACTGAACACTGTAAAATGCGACAATACAGGATAAACTGCCTCATACCTTATGTCTGGCACGGAACTACGTACAGCAGATGATATTACTCATGATTTACGATCAATCGTTTTAAATGACAACTTTGTTCCAGAAATTACACTATTTGAAGAACTTTGTCAAAATTTCAGAAGAAATTAAAAATCATTTGGAAGAAAAGCACGGCAGGAATAAAAATTACGGTGATAAATGTCTAAGGTATATAGCACCATACAAACGGGTCACTACGCATTCTATCAGTAAATGGAAAAAAGAATATTACAACAGAGCCCATGTCCTGGAGTGACGCTTACTATTTTATAGTTTCGCATAGATTACCTACTGCATATACCATCCGCACCATAAGTGGTTCAAAAATTACCGATAGATGGCGCTGGCTGGCATAATATGGAGCAGTTGTTAAGGAGGACTTTCCACTTCGGGACGATCTTACAAACAATCCGTTTCTTCGAAGCGTCTGACGAGCTTCAGTATCCCACAACATGAAACGGGACCTTTTATCGTCTTGAGCCATTTTGCCATGCGGAATTTTCTTAATGCTCCCGTTGTTGAGTCCCCGATCTTGCAAAATAGCTTTACCAACAACGCTGGATCTGGTAACTTAGCATACTGCTGGCATCGAACGAAGAATCTATGTGGATCAAAGCCATTAAATAATAAGCCCAGTCAGATAGTGTTAAATTTGTTAGCGACACAGTAGCGCCAAACCTCTGCTGCGGAAGGAGGACAAAACAGAAGTGCGTCGCCGAGAAACGATACGATTTATTTATATCGATATTTTATACGATTTTTATCTATTTTTTATTTTTGCTCTTCCTTTAAAAGCTTGCTAATTATTGGGATCTTTTACATTAAAGCTAAAACTATAATGAAAAAAAAAATGTGAAAATTTACTGGATTAATATTTCTATATAAATATAGTGGTGGCCAAGAAGTTGATTTATTTATTAAAAGTTAAATAAAAAGTGATGGAAATGTACATCACTATGCAATTAACCCTTTCCGGCACAGACAAATTCTGTTCGTAAAATGAAATTACTGACTGACACCGGAATTTACAAACGACTTTCTTAGAAAATATGAACTCCTTATTTTAAGCTTTAATTTTAGAGGCAAAATTTTATTAAAATATTCTTGGTGCCAAATGCAGCACTCCCAACCGCTAGATGGCGCTATTTTCAACTTGCGAAAAGTTTCCCATTTATCTGACTGGGCTTATTATTTAATGGCTTTGATGTGGATTGAGGTATTTTACTGATAGACGGATTTGCTTAAATATGCTTCATATTATGCATACCAGCGCCATCTATCGCTAATTTTTGGAATCACAAATTTGTTTGTTATTTTAAAAAATCCGATCTCCCTGACATGTCACCTAAACATCAATCTTTAATCTTTAAACTTTCACTGTTAGTGTTTAGGAATATCGTGCTGTAACAGCCTTAAATGGTGGTTTACAAGTTTTTCATGTTGACATGTAACAATTTTCTGTTATTAAATGTTTGTTTTTTTTATGTCGAAGTAAAACTGCTCTACGTTAAAAATGTTTACGAAACTCGCTGGTATGGTGAAGATCTTATATAAAAAACTGGCCTTTTAATTGTATGCAGTTTTATGATTCATAGATCATCCGGATCGTTCCATTAAGTTTCTTTCGCCATGCCAATGATACTAATTAATTTTAGCACTGTAACTTTCTCTCTTTCTCTTTATAAAAATAATATTTACCTAGCATTTTTATAGTTACATTCTTAGAGGTTTAATAACAAATTCGTTATTTCTTTTTTTTTTTTTTTTAGTTCAAAAATTTTAAAGTACTCTTAAACATAGAACATTTGTTTGCTGTTATTATCTTTGTAAAATATAAAAGCATTATTGCATAGGGAAGAGAAAACACGAATGTGACAATTTTGATTAAAACATTTCTTAGTCAATATATTCTTCTAATATTTTATATACAATTGTGCCTTTTAATGTTTAGTACTATAGTATAAAATTAAAAAAGATAAGATATTCAAGAAATTAGAAAATTATTATTTCTAGACATTTTGAAAATTATGAGAATTTTGTCCCACCCCTCTCTCAACTGCGGGAGGCTTGGAAAACATGTACCGGAAATAGGGTGCACACACCAAAATTTCCTGAAAATGTGAGGAATTTACAGTTAGCAAATATTACATTTCTACTAAATGAAAGCAAAGTATGTCTTTATTTATTACCTAGATTTCCTCAAAATTTGCCGTTGACAGATTAAAAAATATATATAGTTGAAAAATTCCTTCAAAAATTCCATCAAAAGTAATTAGTACATACTATTTTCATATCTATTTTAAAGTTTAATACAAAATAAATATTACAAAAATTGTTCAATATTACAAAAGAGATTTAAAATTACGAAATTAGATATTTATAGCTGTTTGGAATCACAGAAGAAAGAATTCCAACCACCCCATACTTCCCTCTCTTTCAGCGAGCGCGCACCTAAATTTCCTGAAAATATGAGGAATTTACAGTTAAAAAATATTACACTTTCGCTAAATGAAAGAACAGTTTGGTTTTATTTATTACCGAGATTTCCTAAAAATTTGCAGTTGAGAGATTAAAAAAAAATTGTACTCCGTGTCCCATATGTAGTGCCAGGTAGTATATGCACTCTAGGGCTTAACACACTAAGTATGCTGATTTTTAGGTTTAACTTAATTACTGACTTTTAAACAAAGTATAAAAGAAAAAACAACCTGGTAGAAAATCATTATTTGTTTTACAAATTTCATCACTGTCACATTTGATTTCAACATTCACTTCAATTCAATATTCAATATTCACTTGTATTCAACTCAATACTCACTTTTTATCTGCAAAAACTTGACTTTTCACATACAAATATTTTTAATCTTGAAACTGTAAAATTTGTAACGTATATAACTTTAATTTCGAGGTATTCCATCTCGTATAGTAATGAAAATAAATAACAGTCTTTGGTTTAAGCAAAATTAGTGTTGTCCAAATTCTCCTCTCGACTCACTATTGCCATTTTCACTCCTGTCTCATCTCTCCCATCATAAAAAAATATTTTTGCAAGTTCGGTTTCATTTCCTAGTAAACAACCAGTCAAATTCGGAATTGTTTTTGAAATGTCAATACGAACTGAAAATTCAGTATCATGAAATTTTCTGATTTGACAATTTTATGTTTCTAGGAATCCGTTATTTCACCGTCCCCTGAATACTAGGCGTACGCGATGACATAAAAATGGCGGCTATCATCGGCGAATTTTTTTTCAGCGTTTGTACGGTCCTCTGAATTAAAATAAAAGTGTTTTCGTAAAGTATTCTTCGTCTTCTATTTAGATTAACTGAGGAAAAGAATTCCTTTAGAAATTACTGTATTAAAATTCAATGGACCGTACAAACGAGAAAAAAAATTCACCTAACACAGCCACCATTTTTGAGTTAGAGCGTAGGCCTAGTATTTTGAGGGTGGTGAATAAAAATAATATCAATAACTAACAAATATGTTAAATACTAAAACAAATTTACTGACAACACAAAGTTACAATTTATGCTATAATAAGCAATTTATGAAAACTTCTACTGAACTAAGTCTATTATCGAAAACTATCCTGACTTTGCAATTCCACTATCAATAAAAAATTAAAATCCTCTACAGTTACTTTATAATCCAGAGTAACGCACCATTATCTAAATAACTCCTCTATCGCCTAAACGATATCGAGGAATCCAACACTTCGTGGCATAACAATGAGTGAGCTAAAATAATTTAAAAATCTGCTTCAAGACTTCGCAACATGCATACCTCACAACAATAAGAGTTATTTTTACTCATAAAAAATATCTTATCCAAGATTTTCTTAGATATCTCCTAATGTTTAGGAATCGAATGCCTCTTTTAGATTCTACTCTTGAAAATTCCGATTTTCTTATTATTCAGAAATATAAAAATGCAAATACACGGTTCAAAAATATGCTGTCGTTTTCCATTTGGAAATCTGTAAGCTTCTAGGCATTTATTATTAATTTCTGAGTTTTGTTTTGATCATCATGAATAGTTCAGAAATGTTTTCGTTGCTTTTATATGATATACTTGAGAGATTTTATATTTTCAATTTCGTGCTCAGAATTCAAAAATGTGTTTGAAACAAAAATTTCTTATCACGAATTAAATATCATAAACATTTGAAATTTCAGCAGTGTGTGTCTTACATCAGTGTTTGCAGTATTATCTAATTATTTAAATTTAAAATTAAAAAATATTTTTGTAAAAGAAAATTTACTAGTTTTTAAAGTTTAAAACGACATTGTAATTTAATTGTAACCAAATTATCGAAGTTTATCTAGTGTAAATAGAGTAATCTATATTTAGTTTAAATTATAATTATAAATATAACATATATAGAGATTCCTATGTGTTTACACCATTAAGCATTTTGGACTATGTTGAACCAAGTTTCAGAATTGTATTAGTTGTAACTATAATATGATGAGAAATTTTACCATGCTTTGGTACTTTACTTAAACTATAAAGTTGCACAATATTGAAGCATTTTTTTAGTTTAAATAATAAAGTTGTAAAAGTTGCACCAATAATTAGTAAAATGTTGAATCACAAAGTAAATAGAGTTATCCATTACCAGCATTATCTAACTAAACAGAGACCACTGTTTTAAGGAGAATACAACGCACTACAAATCTGTACCGGTTTTCAAAAGTGAAACATATCGACGTCTAGCTTCTACAGAAGCAAGCGGATATCTTTGTGCTCTAAAGCAGCATATTATTCTGGGAACAGTTGATCCGGGTATGACATACCCAGAATGCGTATGGTTTTGCGAATTATCGTCATTATTTTTCGAAAAGTAATCTTCAAAAATTAATTTCGTAGAATTTTAAAAAATTGTCTCCGACTAAATAAGATGGTGATTATAATTTGCATTTATTGGTGACAAAGCAAAAACTATTCATAACCTGCTTATACGCGACTTCTCCCAGGTTAAGTGTGCATAAAACTAATATTTGTTCTTATTGGCTATTGAATTGCTTCAATTTTAATAAAAGTTGAAATCGCATTCGAAGTTGAACTATGAAAGAAGATATTTTGAATAGTAGAGAAAAATTGATTGTGGTTCATCTAATTACTTTATAGTACTGAATGGTTATTATTTGAACAGAACAATTTAACTGTGTAGCTAGCCATATTATATTTTTGATTCAATTGTTTTAAAAAAATACCAGTTTTGTAAACACACAAATTCCATATTGTTTTGATAAACTTGAAAGAAAAAAAAAAGAGAAAAATATTTTTTTATTATACTGAGAAATTTCATTCATCCATTATGTAAAAAGAAATTCTTTGTTTAATTTTAAAATTTAAAAAATATTTTGTTTATGTGAATTTGAAAAATGTTGACATGATTCACTACATAGTAATGCACATTAATTATTCAAAATTTAATCTGTACTAAATAAATTTAATTCTTTGCTACCACTATATTTAAGTAGAGATTCTCATATTACATAATCACAAAATATCTATGAAATGAAGCAAAGAATATTAGCAGCAAATGGTATAAGCGGAAACTCTACATGATAAGTCAAATCAATATACAATAGGGTGGAACGAAAATAATGGTTAATTATTTTTATGTCAGTTAGAAATTTGCTATAGTCGGCAAAAGCCTTTTGGGATTAGAATGAAGAATATAAAATTTTGTTGCTGTACTAAAATATTTTCAGGTGCCGCAAAGTGCTTAAAAAATGACTTTTCTATGAAAAAACGATAAAAATTGCCTTTTTTAAAAAAAGTTCTTTTCTTGATTATTAACATAATATACATATATTTTGTAAGCAGAATATTCAAAGTATGATACTTTTGCAGAAAACTTGCACATTCTATGTATTACGAATTTTTAGATGCCATTACAGGAAGAAGTATTTTGTAGAATTTAGTGGATTTCACCATAATTTTTTATTAATTTTACAGTAACATATTCTTATAGTACTACATTGAAATGAAAGAAATGCAATCTTTAATTATCGTATGTTAGTAAAACAAATCACACTTATTTAGAAAAACTTTAAAAGAGTGAAACCTCTGATTAACGGACACCTATGTGAAAAAACAAAATGGTCTGAAAAAATGAGGTGACTGCAGGAGATTGGTTGTTTTTTATAACGAGAGGTTAATGTTCGCTGAGAAATTGTAATTTGGCCGTAAGAGAGGGGTGACCGTATATAAGGGTGTCCGCTAAAAGAGGTTTGACGTTATGTTGTTTTTAAAGGCAAAACGTTATTTTTAAGTAACATTAATTTTTCTCTAATGTCCATAGTAATCACACATGGTCCATAATAATCACACTGACACATTGGATTAATTTGTTTTTTGTTTCAAAACTTGGCATGAACTTTTGAAAATTTATTTTGGTTTTTATCAATGCATCTCTTACAGAAGTGCTGCAAACTGACAAGGATGACTCGGTAACTAATTTAACAAACCTTTTAACTGCTTGTGTGTGACATAGGGAAAAATTAAAGTTGACTCTCATGATCAGGTTCTTCTGCTTTCTTTATTTACTGCTTTAGTTTGTCGTCAGCAATATACATCGCCATAGGAGGTTATGTTACTTTAACATCATACCATTGAATCATATCAATATAATCCGCGACATCAAAGTTTATGTATACAGGAATTAAAAATATTCTGATACAAACTTCATTTCCAGTCCCTGCTTTTACGATTCGGCGTAATGCAAACTCCTTAATGATTTCTATCACCTAATAGCATACAATGGACTACATTTTCATGTGCAGCAAAGTATGTATTGCTTTGGCTGATTGGATCAATTACATTTTTAGGTGTGTAATTGAGGTAACGTAAATAGCTGACACGTTTTCACAAGTGCTTCGTCCATAGATAGATGGTTTCAACTTTATGTTAAACCAAACAGTTGCATACACTTTCAAAATGTACTCAGTCAGTATTTAGAGATTTTGTGATGAATATTCTGTTCCCACGTACAAGAGAATTATTCTGTTTACTAAGGTAAACCATGGTGAATGACAAATTTTTTCTGGTTTCTTCATAGACAAATCAGAAGAGCAACTTCTAACGGAGATTGTGTTACAAATTTCTAAGAAATATATTTGGTCCATACTTAAATTATCCTTAAATTTTAGCAATGGAATGTTATTTTCAATAGGTAAAAACTCAGTCACTGGAAGTTCATAACACTTTTCCAGTTGTTTCCTAATTCTCACTCCAAATTCATTTGGATTTTTAGTTTTTCCATTTAGGAAAGAAAATAGATGACGAACGGGTAGTTCATTTGCATGAAACAGACAAATCAAGCACTGCAGTGGCTTTCATAATTCTTTTTCCAATAAAGCAATCGCACCATTATTCAATCCAGTGTTTTGAGGCAGTTCCATCATATCCAATTGCAGTAATGTTTAAGTATTGGTTGTTGCCATTTAAAAATGTCATTATGTTGCTTTTTATACCTTTTCCAGTGCCAGAAATCTGTTTTACATGTCTTGAAAATTTTGATCCAAGTTCTGGAGCAAGTGATATATGTTTTTCGACAACAGTTATTTTGTAATACTTAGTTCCTTTCTTCTCTTGCACAATAGTCTTGTCTTTTCATACATAAAAAAAAAATACTTTCTGTAACTAGTTTTACAATTTCTTCTACATATCTTTTTCGGTTCTTTATTTGTTCTCATCTAATTTTCATTCTGTCAATACATTTCTGTCATACTTCTTTCTTCATCACTGATCAGACCAATATCCTGCAGAGTGGCGCTTGGAATTGTTGAAGCAATTTTGTCTGATACTCAAGTTCGATCACAAGTAGAAGCCACAAATCGCAGTTGCATGCGCATTGGACTATGATTTTGATTACTTTAGGTTTCAGAGACACTGGACGTAGAGGCAATAAAAAATTGGGATAGTATAGTGTTCTCTTCTGAACTTTTTTCAGTTTCTACCTCATTGTATAATATTTATGTTTCATTATTTTTGTAATTAAAATGTATTACGCCGTAAGTGTACCATGTTTTCTGATTAAAAAGATTTAAAGCTGATTTAAAAGTTAACTTATGAAAACTATAGCCTATTGGAAAAAAAAAATAAACATAATTGCGAAATTTGTCAAAATTTTAATAAAAACCTTAAGTTTACCCTTCTTGCGGCACCTCTAAACATAATCCAATTACGCTGATATTTAATTTCCGTCTTTATTTTGATCAAAAGCAACTTTTGAAAACTATAGCATATTAAAATTATTAGTATTAATATTTTTTACATAACTGCTAAAATTGTCAAAATTATAATAAAAACCTAAAGTTTACCCTTCTTGCGGCACCTGAAAACATAATCCAATTACGCTAACATTTAATTTCTGTCTTTATTTTGATCAAAGGCAACTTTTGAAAACTATAGCATTTTGAAATTTAAAAAAAAGTTTTTTCGTTCCACCCTAATATACAAGGCATATCTAATGCAAATCGTCGGAAGTGTTTTCGATTTATAACAGGATTTGTAATGATGGGTTTGTTTTAACACGTTGACGGACAGTAAGTAGGAACCACGTAGGAACAAGTGAAGTTCGAAAATTGACACTATATGTTTTTGTAGTTTTTAGAATATTAGAAGTATAGTTTTACTCTTTCTGCTTAAATAAACTTAATTTTGATTAACTCAGCACCTTTAATTAGGTTGCACTACTCCCTTCACAACCACGTCAGGGTGGCTAGTTGTAAGAGAAAAATACAGTAAAAAAAAGTGATTAACACCAGTATATTCGTATAGAAAAATTTATGTTGATTATTCGGTCAAATGGTCAATTTGAATTTTTCTATAAGAATATACTGGTGAATATCATTTTTTTTACTGTATTTTTCCCTGACCACTAGCCACCCTGCACGTGCATACTGAAGCTGAAACTCGTATAACAGGTGGAAAACAAACTTCAACCTAAACAATTGTTTCCAAAACATGACACTTGGCTTCTACTTGTACGCCGGTAAATGCACATTTGTGCTGCTATAGCCGTAGTGTCTAAAAACGACCGTTTCATTTTTGGCGGCTATAGCCGTCATGCCACATTGTGAACTTCGCTTTGACGGCTATAGCCGTAATTGTTCGTCAACGTGTTAACCTTTCAAAATCAGTTTTCTCAAATTCGGGAGAAGTTAGATTATTTTGTCGTACCTAAGTTAATAAATCAGGCAAATTTCCCAAAACTCATTAGCGGAGTTTTCTAGACCGTCTGTAATCGTGTTGCTGATCAATGACTTTTAGTATTGATACCGACAATTCACTCGATTACCAGTTTGTCCTCTTTTTTTATTCCGAATTCATACCGGGAATTCAAGCCCTGATTATTAACCGCAGGCAAATTTCTGTCAACAAATTTAAATAATATTCTCATCGCTTATTAACGCTATTAATTCTTACGCCTTATTAATGCAGAATTTCTGTAAGAAAAGGGCCAATTTCTTTTATTTGTCTTTACTGGTGGAAGTTTGCGCCGGCTTAATCAGGCGCCGCAATCTGCTACCTTTATGTAGTCACGAAATGTGTGTCATTGAAGAAAGCAAAAATTACTATTTGTAATGTCTGTTATGAATTCGGAAATTCTTAATAAAAAAGAAGGATAAGCTAACAACCTTGTATTTTAAACGAAAATTTTAAATTATTTAAATTTTCAATAACAGAATCAAATAATTACCTTTAAGAAGCGAGATACAGTCCCTTAAATGCACTTTCCGATTTTAAATATGTTTGGTGTGGGTCAGACTCCGGAAGAATACCGAAATGCTGGCATGTATGACTAATGATATTAATGAGAAATACGACTACGGAAAATTAACGAAAAAATTGTTATAACCTTTCCTGACAAGCGGCATGTATGCGTGCCGCTTAAGGTGCGCGAAATATTAGAAAAAATTAACGCCAGTAATTCAGCGCAGGAATTTTTGCCTATCTAACTCTAATTTTTTAGCGATTAAATAAGATAAAAAGTATAATTGGAAAAACTGGTGTCGAATAATTAAAAGAACTATTAAAAAAAACGCTCGTCGAGTAGGGTTTTAACGTATCAAACGTATTTTTTTCGATGTCGAGACCCAGTTAGACGATTTTCTCAAATGAGAATTAATATATAAGGCTTATCTCTTAAAAATTGTCTAAACCGATTTATTTTTGTATTTATAACAACCTTTTCAGTGCCGAGTTTGTTTTGATTTGTCAAAACGAATTTTCTTCAATTCGGAACCCAGCTAGATCGTTTTCTCCTCCTGCTGTTAAAAGAGGAGCCAAGTTTTCTGAAAATCGTTTGCACCACATTCGACATTGTCGGTAATCGTGTTGTTGATTAAATACGGAGGATTAACGGGGAAAAAAATTAAACCAATCAAAACAATTTTTTCCACAAATCGAGCCATATTTTATTTTTGGAATCACTTATAAATCGTCCTAAGTATTCTTATTATGTTATTTCAAAAAAGTTTGAACATTTATCAGAGATTAAGACGCATAATAAGAACCACAATACTTATAAAATTAGTCATATATGTTATATAAGAACCATAAGACAGGTAATAAAAACCATAAGCTCATTTTAAAGAATAACTATTAGAATAATACTTTAAAATTTTTATAAAAATTGAATTGCATGTCTCAAATTGAAGTGTTATTTCGTTGGCAGATACTTTTCCATTTCAATTTAAATAAAATATACTTTATTATATTTCAAACAATATTTGTTACAGCTAATATATATATATAAGATTACTTATACATTATTAAATAAGAACCATAAGGTCATTTTAAGGAATAACTACTAGAATAATACTTTAAAAATTATATAAAAATTGTATTACATAACTCAAATTAAAATGTTATTTGATTGGCAGACACTTTTTCATCTAAATTTAAATAAAATATACTTCTTATATTTCAAAAAATATTTGATACAGCCTATATAATAGGTTATATTAATTATATAAGTATAGGAGTATCACTTTATTAAACTATAAAATGGTTACTACGGCCCGTAAACTAAACTATCACTTTTCTGGAAGATTAAACTTCGCATTATTTAATCATTGAAACGTATAAAAAAAATTATGATTCTGAAAGCGTAATGCTGTAATTCAAGTATCGTACATACCCTATAACAAGTAAATATTGTACTCACGTAGCCCATTTGAATACTGTCGAAATTTATTTCCATATCCAGTATAATAATCGATGTGATATTATTACTTTAATGATTAACTTCCGTTTATTGCTTTTAACAGCGATATTTTAAAATATATTTTCCTAAATAATTCAAATAAGCAAAATGACTGACGCTTCATGATAAGAATAAAGGAATCTAACAAATATTTTAAACACATATCTTTTCTCATTTTGAAAATTTCTGAAAATTTGTGCTATAAAACTTAATTTTCCAAAAAATTGAAACCGGAAAAAATACGTAAGAATTTCGTATATATAAAATTGTTAGCAATTTTATTTAAGTATCAAAATTTCCCCATTCCAGTTATAAAGCTGTTCTCGAAGACGGCTTTAAAAATTGATAACATAATGTTTATAGCACAAGCCGAATAGCAACCGAGCGCTATGTATACTGAAATAAAAAAAATGTTTTATAGAAATGTGAGATCGCAGTTGATTTCTATTTCCGAAAATCTAGCGGAATCTTTTCATTAGAAATCCCCATTAAATTTCATATTGTTAAATTGTCATATTGTTTCTTTTAAAAATTTTACTAGACCTAAAAAATGTGAAAACAACAGCGTTTAAAATTTCTAGCTAATATTCCTCACAATTACGGTAAGGAAGTTTCTTTAATTATCTTATATGTTGCATGCATGCAAAATGGAATTGTCTTTTATATTAATCCTTCAGCACACGCGCCCCTTTCCATTAGGTTACTACACGCGCGGGATAAATTTTACCCCAATGAGTTTTCTTGTGTAAATTTCCCCCCCGGTTAGATTATAAACAAAAATTTATATTTCGAAATAAACGGTAAATCAATAAAGGACATAATTTAACTTAAAATAAAACGTTCTTTTATATATAAAGCAAAGAAAAAACGTAAAAAGTCGGTCTAAGATTTTTTTTTTTTTTTTTTTTTTGAATATCATTACATACAAAGCTTTTACAATCCAAATTCAGCCATGTAAATACAAAAAAGTATAAAACTGATAGATAGAAACTGTATGTGGAAGAGTTGTTAACGTTTAAAAGAAAAAATATATTATTATTTGCACACTATATTTTTTACATAAACATTTGCATTAACATTTTCCTATCATTATGGGTTACGTAATAACACGCGTGGGGTAAATTTCCTCCCACGTGACATTTTTATAACAAAAGAAAGGAAAATACACAACCGTAGATAAATTCTTTTTGGCCAGATCTTGATATCATTTTGCTTGAAAGGTACTATAAAGCTCAGAATGATCACGAACTATTTTCGCACATTTTTAAGTAATAGTTGTAAGCTGGGGTAGATTTTATCCCAGCGCGTGTGCTGACGGGTTAAAAAAATAGAATTTGATGCATCAATGATGAGGATGCGAGGTATTGAATGTGTAAAAATATTAATTTCAGAATCTCAAGCAACATGACAATTATAAAAATTTGAGATATGCTACAAAATGCTTATTGTTTGTTTGAATAAAATTGCGCTTTAAAAGCAAATAAAAATTAAAAATTTAAAGCTTAAACAACACTTATTTAAACATTTTAAAAGGAAAATATTATCTTGCTATAAAAAAGTGTGAAAGAGCAATTTTTAATAAAATTCTACAATCCGCAAAAAAATAAATAAATAAATAAACGCATCAAAATGTTTTTTCCAAGACGTCGTGATGTAGTTACACGTTTTTCTCGTACTAGAATTTGTACAAATGGTTTATCTGATGAAAAGCCTAAGAACCGATTTATTTTTTCGATTTATAACAGTGTTATAAATCGAAATAATAAATATAAATCAATAGTGAATTTCTCGTCAAAACCTTTTTCTCGAATTCGAAACTTCGCTCGACCGTGTTTTCCTGCACGTGGTATTATAGGAGGCAAGTTTCCTTGAAAATCGTTGGCACCGTCTTTGGCTTAATATCCGTAATGGTGTTACTGATCAATAATCAATAGTATCGGCAATAACTGTGATTACGAAAAATTAATGACAGAATTGGTTTAGAATTGTCAAACTCTATTTTTCCAAAGTCGACACAGAATGTATTTTTGGAATCATTTTTAAAGCCTACAAATGATTCTTATTATGTTGATTCAGAAAATAATTTAAAATTCACAAAAAAGAAGCACAATTCACAAGTGTACTCCTTGCTTACAGGTGATACTCAGATTTTTTGAAACTGTCAAAACGAACTTTCTCGAATTCAGAACTACTGTAATTTCGCGCGTATACGCCGCACCTCAGACAATTCGATTTCCTTCCAGAATTTATTTTAAGTAAAATGTCAATTACTTCTGCTTAGTACATATTTGACTTCTTATTTTCAATAAAATTTACGGTTTGAAAAACACTAAACTAGGGTGCGGCGCATACGCGCGAAATTACGCTGAGCTAGATTATTTCCTCACGCTCATGTTTGAATAGGAGAAAAGTTTATTAACCATTGTTAACAAGATTTTTCACATATCGTCCATAATCATGCTGCTGATCAATAATCAATAGTTTCGGCGAGAATTGCGACTACAGAGCATTAACGACCACAATTGTTTAAAACTATCAAAGCGTTTTTTTTTTTCGAAGTCGAATCCTATTGTAATTTTGGAACGATTTTTAAAGATTCCGAAGGATTCTTATGATGTTGATTCAATAAAGAATTTTCACAAAAAATTCATTTTAAAGATTAACTACTAGAAAAATAAATCAAAATAAAATGAAAATTGTACCGCCTATCTAAAAATGAAATGCGATTTCGTTGGCAGACGTTTTTCCATTTTCAGGTACATAAAATTCTTTATTTTTCAAACAAAATATGCTACAGCATCTATAAAACATATACCTACTGTTCCTACGACACTTAAACTAAATTTCAACTTTTCCCTAAGATACAACTTCATATTACATAATCATAGAGAGATAATCATATTTAAAAAATTATTATTATTCAGAAATAGTGGAGATGTAATTCAAATATCGTACGTATCCTGTAATAAGCAAATGGTGCGCTCGTGCCATATAATTATACACTATAGAGCTTTATTTCCATACTAAGTAGAATAATCGATGTGGTATTATTTTAACGATTACGTTATGTGCATTGCTTTAAAAGCGATATTACAAATTATTTTATACTAAACATTTTAAATAAGCAGAATTATTGGAAAGATGAGGAGAAAGGCATACAAAATTATTTTGAATACCTTTATGCTTTTTCATTTGAGAAGTCTTGCACATTTTTTTTTGGTTCAAAATATAGTTGACAAGAAAATTAATACCGGAAAAAAGTACGACGACATTTTATATTAAAAAAATATTTTATTTACCATTGATCCAACTTCGGGCCTTACCCTTGCTTGTTTCAGTTAAATAGCTATTCTCGAAGACGGCTTTCAAAATCGTAAAAAAAAAATGTTGCAGTAGCAGTGTAACGCTGCAACCAAACGCTGTACATTCTAAAATAGATAAAACAATTTTCATTTATTTCATTTATATAAATATAAGTACGCAGTTTATTTCAAATTCTGAAAATCTAGAAAAAAAATTTCTCTAGAAATCCCTGCAAATTTTATATTGTTATTTACACAACATCACGCAGAAAATTTACTAGATTAACAAAAATGTCAAAAGAATAGCACTAGGGTTTTCTAGCTACTATTCAACGCAATAACCGAAGGAGAGTGCATTAAATTATTTTATATAATGTATGTGTACATGCGTATGATTGGCTTTTACATAAATAAAAAGCAAAATGAAAATTCGACGCATCAATAAACACGATGTTGAATATCTTGTTGAACAATCTGTTGAATGTGTAATAATATTACTTTCAGAATCGCAAGTAACATGACAATTCTACAAAGATGAGTTTTGCTACAAATTGCATCTCGACTGTTTGAATAAAATTGTTCTTTGAAAGCAACAGTAATTGTTTTTTTTAAGCAACAAATGATACTTAATTGTTAAACAACATTTATACAAACATCTAAAAAGGTAATACCTTGGTAGAAAAAAATGTGCGAGAGCAATTTTCTTGAGATTCTACAGTCCACAACTACGAAATATGTTTTAACATATCAAAACGGTTTTTTCCACAAGTCGAGACCTTGTTACACGTTTTTCGCATACTAGAATTTGTATATATGGCATATCTCATGTAAATTCTCAGAAACTATTTATATTTCGATTTTTAACAGTCTTTTAAGAGTTAAATTTGTTTTACCTGCTCAAAAACATTTTTTTTTAGAATTCGAAATAAGCTAGAACGTTTTCTCCTTTTCGTATTAGTGTAAGAGGCAAGTTTACTGAAAATCGTTAGCGCCATCTTTGACATATTGTCCGTAATCGTGTTGAAGATTAATAATCGGCGAATACTCCAATTACGAAAGATTAGCGACAATAATTTTTTGAAACTATCAAAACATTTTTTTTAAAAAATCGATAACAATTTTATTTTTGGAATCAATTTTAAAGATTCTGGAGGGATATTCTTATGTTGATTCAGAAGATAATGTTAAATAGAAGTCCATTTTAAAGATGAACTATTAAAATAAACTTTAAAAATGGAATCAAAATTGTCTTGCCTACCTAAAAACAAAATGCGTTTTTCTTCGCAGAATTTTTTTCATTTTCATTTATATAAAAAGTACTTAATTATAATCAAACAAAAGATGCTTTAGCATCTATAAAAGGATTTAATGAACTGTATTCAATTTATTAAACATGTATTTTATATAAACAAACTATTAAACGTTTATCTACTTTTTGTTATTAATTTATGATGACATGTTAAGGAAAACAATAAAAAATATTTGTGACAAATGAAAATAAGTACACAGATCGAATAATGCAGCTTTGCGCATATCTTCCAACTACCTATATTTTTTGACAACAATATATTTGAAAAAAAAATTGTTACTTATTCAATCGAGAATCTCTTAGAGAAATTTCGCAAATAATTCTTTTCGGAAATACCAGTGTCGGAAAATCGTAACATTTAGCTATTATGGGTTCGAGCAACGAGATTAATCAATCAAGACTTTCAAAACAAGAATATATAACATTCATTCTAAACATTCTCCGTCGAAATATCGAAATTAACTTCAACCTTTCCGTTAATGGAAATATACCTAAACATTTATTTTTGTAAAAGGTACATTATATTTTATTCAAAAATTAATTATCCGTCGCAAACTACCATTTTTGTCCATGTTTCTAGAAAAAACTTTAAAAAAAATAATTCAATCGTTGATCCACTTTTTAAAACTTCAAAAAACGTGAACATGGCCACAGAATAACGTGAATTTATTGATAAAAATGTAGTAATCTAATGGAGCCGCAAAAAAGAAAAAAAAATGGGAAAACACATTTTAATCAATTGCTTGAAGAGTTTTCTAAAGAAATTCAGCAATTTGTGGTCTAGCATGGTCAGACCGAAACAAATCTCTGCAAACATTCTACTCATCACATTTAATGCTTCGTAAGGATTCGCATTATGAAAATTCCATTAAAATATGTTCGTCAGAAATTAAAAGAAAATCTAACAAGGAGAGGACCAAGCTTGGTAATCACAGATTTTGATTAACTTTTATATATGTTGTAGGGTAGAAGCCCCTTAGTCTCAGGTTCAACAGATTTTATACAACGCTCCTTAGTTCACGAGAAATCGGGGGTCTAATATATTAACACAACTTAAATACTTGGAGACCGCTGACCAGGCCCCTACCTACCGGGATTCGACCCAGTTTGACGGGTTTGAGTGCCTGGAGAGTGGGGCGAAATTCGCCTGATCGCCTCATGGGGCGATTCACAATGACAAGTACCCAGGTCGGCTGACCTACAATGTCCGGATTTTACTGGGTTGATCACTCCTAGGTTTTAGTATTCTGAGAACTGTTGCCGCACGCCACATACTCGTCATGATAGTTGGAATGGGACTGGACAATTTAGTGCCGAAACTATGGTACTCAACTTAGCTTGAAAAAGGGGGGGAGAATTTTGAGGGAGGACAATTAAAACCACTGAAATTATTATTATTTATTTATTTATTTATTTATTTATTTAATTTTTGCCAATAGCTAAGTCATACCAGCAAGGAAAATTTTGGGGCCGAATAGCAAGGCAGACGAAAACGCTGCGGGGGCTGACGGGACTGCGCCTTTCTACCGAACCCCACCTGGTCAAAACTGGCTCCGTGGACTGTCCCATTGGAGCGGGTCTGGTAGCTTGTGCGGACAATGTCCATTCAACTTAAATACTTACTTTGTAACTAGACTACTGTACTTTGTAACTAGACTACTGCGTTGATTGTAGCTGAGTTGTTATGGCGTCCGCTCGTTGATAAGAGGACCCGGGTTCGAGACCGGGTCAAGCTACGTTTTTTTTCTCGTTTTTTGTTTTATAAATATACTTCTAATTATTATTTAATAATCCTAATTGAAAATTATAATATTGCACAATAATTATAATGTTAACCTATTTATTTTTATTTGTAACTAAATCGTTGTATAAAACATCATTAAACAGTTATTTTTTTAAATCACTTTGAAACGTATTTCATTAGTGCTTTATCGATGCATTGATATTGAACAATTGCGTGAATTCGTGATTTTAAAGAAACATCATATATATATATATATATATATATATATATATATATATATATATATATATATATATATATATATATTGCCCTAATAAGGGAAGTCAATGCGATGATAATACTACTCTGTTTTTAAAGTAAGTAGCGTAATTATATTAAAATTTATAATAAAAATTAAATTACAACATATCTTTTTTGCATATTACAGATTTATAAATTTGTAATACGTATGATTGCGCTTTGAATAAATTTATAATTCATAAAATGAGGTATGATTTTGTAACGAATTTGTAATATTTATTAGTCAATAATGGATCCATTTAACCTTTTCCGAGATTAAGTAAGACGAAAGATTCCTTTAAAAACTGTATTAACTGTATTACTTTATTAAAACTCAACGGGCCGTACAAACGCTGACAAAAAGCCGCTTTACACTGCCACCATATTTATGTTAGCGCGTAAGCCTATTATTCGGAGGATTGTGAATTAAAAATAATAGCAATAACTAAGAAATGCGTTAAATACTAAAACTAATTTGCAGACAAAACAAAGTTGCAATTTCTTCTATGGTCAGCAATTTAGGAAAACTTCTACTGGACTAAGTCTATTATCGAAAACTATCCAGAATTTGCAATTCCAATATCAATAATCCTCTACAGTTACTTTATAATCCAGAATAACACACCAACATCTAAATAACTCCTCTATCGCATATACGATATCGACGAATCCACCACTTCGTGGCATAACAATGAGTGAGCAAAAATAATTTTCAAATCTGCTTCAAGACTTCGTAACATGCATACCTCACAACAATAAGAATTATTATTGCTCATAAAAAATATATTAACCAAGATTTTCTTAGATATCCCCTAATGTTTAGGAATCGAACGCCTCTTTTAGATTCTACTCTTGAAAATTCCGATTTTCTTATTATTCAGAAATATAAAAATGCAAATACACGGTTCAAAAATATGCTGTCGTTTTCCATTTGGAAATCTGTAAGCTTCTAGGCATTTATTTTAATTTCTGAGTTTTGTGTTTTGATCCACTTCTGATTTGATTATCATGAATAGTTCAGAAATGTTTTCGTTGCTTTTAAATGATATGCTTGAGAAATTCTATATTTTCAATTTCGTGCTCCGAATTCAAAAATGTGTTTGAAACAAAAATTTCTTATCACGAATTAAATATTATAAACATTTGAAATTTTAGCAGTGTGTGTCTTACATCAGTGCTTCCAGTATTATCTAATTATTCAAATTTAAAATTAAAAAATATTTTTTGAAAGAAAATTTTCTATTTTTTAACCCTACAGTGCGTGATTTTTTCTTTTAAAATTGTGTTTTTTTTTAATAATTATATTAAGAATTTGACACCAGAAATTTCAAGATAGTTTTTTTAATTTATTTAGTAGCATATTTATGTTATTTTTACAGGATTAATATTTCTATATAAATATAGTGGTTGCAAAGAACTTGATTTATTTATTAAAAGTTAAATAGAAAGTGTTGCCAATTGGCTAAACTTTGCACTGTAGGGTTAAAGTTTAAAAAGACATTGTAATGTTGAACTAAGTTTCAGAATTGTATTAGTTGTAACTATAATAAGATGAGAAATTTTACCATGCTTTGGTGCTTTACTTATATTATAAAGTTGTACAATATTGAAGCATTTTTTAAGCTTAAATAATAAAGTTATAAAAGTTGAACCAATAATTAGTAAAATGTTGAATCATAAAGTTAATAGAGTTATCCATTACCAACATTCTCTAATTAAACAGAGACCACTGTTTTAAGGAGAATACAACGCACTACAAATCTGGACCAGTTTTCAAAAGTGAAACTTCTGGACGTCTAGAGCTACAACAGAAGCAAGCGGATATCTTTGTGCTCTAAAGCAGCATATTATTCTGGGAGCAGTTGATCCGGTTATGACATACCCAGAATGCATACGGTTTTACGAATTATCCCCATTATTTTTCGAAAAGTAATCTTCAATAATAATTTTCGTAGAATTTTTAACAATTTTCTCCGACTAAATAAGATGGTAATTATAATTTGCATTTATTTGTGACAAAGCAAAAACTATTCATAACCTGCTTATACGCGACTTCTCCCAGGTTAAGTGTGCATAAAACTAATATTTGTTCTTATTGGCTATTGAATTGTTTCAATTTTAATAAAAGTTGAAATCACATTCGAAGTTGAACTATGAAAAAATATATTTTGAATAGTAGAGAAAAAATATATTGTTGTTCATCTAATTACTTTATACTTCTGAATGGTTACTATTTGAACAGAACAATTTAACTGTGTATCTAACCATGGTATATTCTTGATTCAATTGTTTAAAAAAAATAACCAGTTTTGTAAACACAAAAATCCTTACAGAAGAACTTGCTTGTTTAAACCATAAAATGGTTACTACGGCCCTTAAACTAAACTATCACTTTTCTGGAAGATTAAACTTCGCATTATTTAATCATAGAAACGTATAACAAAAATTATGATTCTGAAAGCGTAATGCTGTAGTATAAGTATTCGTACCCTGTAATAAGTAAATATTGTACTCACGTAGCACATTTGAATACTGTCGAAATTTATTTCCATATCCAGTATAATAACACTGATAAACAAAAATTGACTTTTTAATTTTTTCTTAAATTTAAAGCTAATATTCCAATTATATACACTCTTGAGTAAATAAAAATGATACTAGAAATTTTTACTTGGTTCTTATTTTTTTTTAAACGAAGCATATGTATTTATAGGTTATTACGATGTATCACAATTTAGAGGATCGTAAAATAATGCATAATAATAATACATAAATATTAAATTTACCAGCAGTATGCTTGTACATAGTTTATACACATTTTCCACATATTTTACACACATTTTACGCAACTGAACACAATTTGAGTGTATTAATTTGAGTACATTAGTACCTATTTGTGCGTTTATATTTGTGTTCAGTATCTTCTCTCTTGTGGAACCAATAGTAATCGGCAAGCATTGCTGCAATACATTGTGATCGATAACGCAACTCTATAGCAGAAATTTGTTAGTGAAATCGTTCACCATGCTCATCGCTAATTGCTCCCATATTATCTGGGAAAATGTCAATGTGAGAGAGCAAGAAATGAAGCTTTAATAACAGGTGACAATTTACCTTTTTAAAATTGTTTACAAATTTTGAACTATACACTTGTAATTTGTAGCTTTGTTATACCTTAAGAAATTATGTAAAACGTCCTTGAATGAAAGTCATGCGTCTTTTTCTACCGTCGTAAAAATACTTTCAAACTGGACATTTTTCATAATTTTCCGAATGTCTGGACCTACAAATACGCCTTCCTTTATTTTTGCATTCGGTATTGATGGGAACAAGTTTCGGATAAACACAAATGCTTTACCGTCCCGATTAAGAGCTTTCACAAAAACCTTTATCAATCCCAACTTGATATGGAGTGATGGGAGTAATATGTCCATAATGCTACAAGATATTGGTTAATTACATTTTATCACCAGGTTCTAGAGACTTTCGAGAAGGCCACGTTTGTACACGATAATGTTTATCTTTTGCACGACTGTCCCATTCGCAGCAAAAGCATGAATATTTCGTGTAACCTTGTTGCATTCCCAGCAGAATAGAAATTACTTTCAAGTCAGCAAACATTTTCCACTTAAAATCATTGTACTTCCATACAAGTAATAGTTTCTTTTCCCCCTGAAGCATATCCTACAGGAATGGAGTTATATTTATTTCCAATGTGAAGGAGTACTGCTTTTAGACTCACCTTAGACGCATCAATAAAAATTCGCCATTTCTCTGGTTTATGGCATAGATCTAAAGGTGCCATATGGCTTGGAATGTCGTTGCAAAAGTATATTTCACCATCTTTTTCATAAAAACGCATGAAGTCTTTATGCCTGTCACGGTATATAGAAATACGTACATCACTAACCAACACATTCCACTCCTGAAGTTTTGATCTTAGAAATTCGGCTTTATTCTTGCTTAACCCCAAATCATGCACAAAAAGTCATTCAATTTTACTTGTGCTATCACATGAGGCTTCAAATATTTCTGTATTGGAATGTAATCTATTTCTGTTTCACTTTCATGACTACAAGATGGCATGAATTCTTCATCAACTGAAAGACTGTAGTTTACAGGCGGCTGTGGCACAGGAAGCACGTCAATGTCAGGTACTGGCCTCATAGCAGAATCGATCTTGGGATACTGAATATGCTTATGCTTCTTAAAATTAATTCCTTTTGCTGTTGGAGTCATACAAAAATAGTAATCTTTTAAATGATCTCTAGGTTCTCTTCAGATCATTGGTATGGCGAAAGGCATTGAAGTCATTTTTTCCTTAATCCACTCTCAAAGTCGGGTAAAACAGCGCAAACAACAAAAGTGTGGTGACCATGGCTTATCCTGATCGCCAATTTCGCATCCAAAAAATGTTTATAGGCAATTTTAATTAAAGATGTTTCTTCTGCGATTAGTTCTCATAACTTTGCTACAAATATAGCAAAAACTATCATTGGCAATAACACACTTATGAGACATTTTAAATGCACCCGTTCGTCAGCTAATTAAATGATACAATCATCAATTTTTTTATAAAGGACAAAGAAAAATCTTCATGCCACCACATTGTCTGACGAAAACATCATATTGGCGCTTAGATGCATTATATGTAGCAGATATTTGTTCACTTTCAGGGTCATTAGACTGTAGAAACAAAGTACTTTAAAATGCGATAAAATAACATAATGAGATATATTTAAACACAAATATCTCCGAAACGGAAACCAACTTCGCCTTTTTGTGAATATTTCGTAAATTCCCAAGGGTATGGTTACTTACATATGTTAAAATTTTCCAAGAAAAAATTTCTTGTTTATCAGTGTAATCGATGTGATATTATTACTTTTATGATTAAATTACGTTTATTGCTTTTAACAGCGATATTTTAAAATATATTATCCTAAATTACTCAAATCAGCAAAATGACTGACACTTCATGATAACAATAAAGGAATCTAAAAAATATTTTAAACACATATATCTTTTTCATTTTGAAAATTTCTGAAAATTTGTGTTATAAAACTTAATTTACCAAAAAATTAAAACCGGAAAAAATACGTAAGAATTTTTTATATAAAAAAGTTTTAGCAATTGTATAATTACATTACACGATAAGTGTCTCCATTCCGGTTATAAAGCTGTTCTCGAAGACGGCTTTAAAAATTGATAACATAATGTTTATAGCACAAGCCGAATAGAATACCTTGGCGACCGAACGCTACGTATATTAAAATAAAAAAATGTTTTAGAAATGTAAGATCACAGTTGATTTCTATTTCCAAAAATCTAGCTGAAACTTTTCAGTAGAAATCCACGGAAATTTGATATTGTTAAGTAGACATCTCGCAAAAAGTTTACTAGACTTAAAAAAAGTGAAGACAACAGCGTTTAAGTTTTCTAGCTAATATTCAACACAATAATGGTAGAGGAGTTTCTTAGTTTGTCTTATATGTTGCATGCATGCATAATATCATTGTCTTTTACATTAAAAAATAAATAAAATTCGATGCATCAATGATGAGGATGCGAGGTGTTGAATGTGTAAAAATATTACTTTCAAAATCTCAAGCAGCATGACAATTATAAAAATTTGAGATTTGCTACAAAATGCTTATTGTTTGTTTGAATAAAATTGCACTTTAAAAGCAAATAAAAATTTAAAGCTTAAACAACACTTATTTAAACATTTTAAAAAGAAAATATTATCTTGGTATAAAGAAAGTGTAAAAGAGCAATTTTTAATAAAATTCTACAATCCAAAAAAAAAAAAAAAAAAAAAAAAAAAAACGCATTAAAATGTTTTTTTCCTAGACGTCGTGATGTAGTTACACGTTTTTCTTGTACTAGAATTTGTAAGTATGGTTTATCTGATGAAAATCCTAAGAACCGATTTATTTTTTCGATTTATAACAGTGTTTTAAATAGTGAATTTGTATTAACTCATCGAAATCTTTTTTCTCGACATGTATGATGTTACAGTCATATATGACCTACATGAAATTTTATAACCTATATGGCCAAGTTATAGTCACATTCTTCATTCTATTAAACCCTATCCTACGTAATTAATTCAATGATATCCCATGATAGGTAATGATTCTAGGTTGCCATAGTGTTTACGTCATATTGAAGATGGAATCATATTATTTCCGTATTACTGAATTTAAAAAACGAATTTGTATACTAAAATTGTTTAATTATAGCAAATATATAATCTACCCACAGGTTTTTGGTTAGATGTTTCCAGAAAGATATATATTAAATGGGAAAACAGTCTAAATATAGATTTCACGTTCTGAAATTTTCAAAGCTAGGCTTAAGTTTTCCATTCGAATTTTCAGTAAATATAAAATAAAATAACATGTTGCCAAAATTAAAATGTACTTATTTTATTACGGAAATTAATCATATCATAATAATACACAATATAATTAATTTTACTGAATTAATAACAGTACGGACGCACCTCATTTGTCACGTTTGACGCCCAATTTCCGACTTGTTTAAACATAACATGAAATAAGATAAAATTTACAGCGAATATTTATTTATTTATTTATTTATTTGTTTATTTATTTAAAGAAGAATTTGGTGATAAATTGTATGCAGTGTTCCCTTTTCTTTTCTTTTTTATATTATGGCCTATGTATACATACATTGGTACAGTCGTGGAAAAAAAAAACTGCACACCCCCCACTAACGCTGCAACAAATTGTAGTAGAAGGAAGTGACTGGTACCAAACGGTTGGAAATAAAGTCTACTTTTAAATTATATATCTAAAATTTGCCTAAGGGGCCATCTACATATTAAAACAAGCCTAAAATTTATTTTTTTCAATGGCAACACCCACTTTTGACATGATATTTTAAATCTTCGGTTCAAACTATACCTAGATACAAAATTTTAAGTCATTTGGATGATAAGTTTTCGAGTTATAAACATTCAAATTTTAGAGCCTCTAATGTTAAATTACATTTTCATATTTTTATTAATATCTCCTGAGATTATAATTCTAATGTGTTAATTTTTTTTTGGTTATAATACTAAAAAGCCCAAAAATAAATATGTCAAATTTGTAATTTTTATAATTTTATAATATGAATTATGAATTATGAAATTAATATTCGAAAAAATTATGAATTGCAACCTACAATTTTTTTGATGGATTTATATTTATTATGTCCTGCTTTATGTGTATTTAAAAATTTAAATTTTTCTACCAAGTAGTTTTCAAATTACGCTCAAAAAACGGCAAGATGCTGCTTTAAGGGGCCGTCTATGATGTGCATTAAAGCATAGTTTGAACAGGGATGGGAGCGCTCCGACTCGAAATCCCGATAGATACCACTAAATTTTAATAGTATTTGTTACCTTATTCAAGAACAAAATTTCTGAAATTCATTACGTTGGAGAATTTCATACGTTGGAGAATTACCTATTAAAATTTAGTGGTAAGAATCGATATTCGGGTCGGAGCGCGCTCATCTCTGTTTGAGAAAATATTATACTCATAGGCTGGGATTAAAACAAGATTTTCTCAAATCTTGTTAAATTGTTTGCAATATTACACTAAATGGTTGTTAGATAAAGTATTAACGCGAAAGTATTTGTTACTTAAAAATGCTAATTTAAACTTTTATTAACTTTTGTATATCAATCAAAAATTGTAATCTTTACAAATATGTATGGATGTTCAGTTTTTATTCCATTAATAACGAATTTAAAATAATTAAACTTTTTTTCTATAACTTTCGTATTTAGATCTATTCGATTAAACAGGCTAATTGAAAAAAAATATATATAAGTTATTTTTATGGTTTTCTGATAGGCAAGATTATTTCCCAATCGCTAGCAGTGTGCAAAAAAATCTAATAATAATAATAATAATAATAATAATAATAATAAACGGCAAACGGTAAGTTTTCTTGCCAAGAGGCATTAATGAGTTAATTGCAAAATTTCAAATGAACTACCAGAATAGGTTTAATCATAGAATTATTAACCCTATTCCGAAGGAGAATAACGATTGTAAAGTTATTCAGATGTCTTTATAACACAGATTTACTTTTAGGTCTTCAAATAAATCGGAATATAAATCCTGCGACACCCCGCCCCCTCGCTACTAAAAAAAAAGCAATGTCTGGATTTATTTTCAGACTAAAAAACAATTTATCTGCGTTTTTTTTTTTTTTTTTGTTTTTTTTTTTACTTTGATTATACTATTTTTTTAAATTCTACATTTTGTATTTGTCACTATTATTCACGTTTCTGACAATAAACTAAAAAAAAGGCGAGTTAAATAGATGCAAAATCTGAGAAACAGCATTATAAAAGCACCTGTAAAATTCCAATAACATTTACATGTTCTAAAACTATTTTAATTACAAATAATCTTATGGTTTTTTAACCCCTTCGTGAAGTGCGTCTATTACAGAATTTTTAATAATTTACCACCGGTTTTTTAAAACAGAAATTTTCGTCTGTTTGAATCGTGGAAATGCTAAGATATAGTAAGGCAAAGCTTACAATAAAAAGTAATTGCTGGGAAAAATCGAGGATTCTGAGCATCTTATGCGTCACGTATACTTGTCACTTGTCCCCAAGGGGTTAAAATCGGATAATTCAACAATTGTAAACATTGTTTTACCGCATATAACAATAACCGAAACTTATTAAGTGAGTAAAATGGTCATATCGGTAAAACATAATACATTAAAAGAAGTGATATTCTGCAGCATTTCAACAATTGAGAACCGAACTTCAATTTGGATACAGCCCCTTAAATATGCTCATTATAAAGTAATTAATTTCTCAGAAACTAATCGTAGGAATTTAATGAAATTTGGTATCTAGGCATAGTTTGAACTGCAGATTTCAAATATGTTGTCAAATTTGAGTCTTGCTATTGAAAAAAAACAAAGTTTGGGTGTGTTTTTATATGTAGATGGCCCCCTAAGCAAATTTTATATACATCATTTAAAAGTAGACTTTATTTCCAATCGTTTGGTACCAGTCACTTCCTTCTACTATAATTTGTTGCAGAGTTAGTGGGGGGTGTTCCGTTTTTTTTTTCCCACGACTGTACGTATAGAAAAGTTCCGTTAAATTATGTGTACCATTATTTAAATCATAAAAAAAATCTGAATAGAACTTTCCATCAAAGTTTAATTTCAATTTATCAAAATTAAAACATCAGTTTTTCTTAGTATATTCAGAAAATTTGAATGAATTAATGAAACGAAATAACTTTTATATAATTCAACGTTTTTAATTTAAGAAAATTGCTTTGAAAGGCGGGTATCAAATAAAACATCAAAAGAAAGATTGCAAACGTTTTCAATGAATTTTCGGCATTTATTTTACCATGTTTACAAAACGGAAAAAAAGACTGCGCAAAAAAGCGAAGAAAATGTTTTTTTTTGTGCAAAATAACATGTGCATAAGATATTTCTTGACGATGTAATTTAACTTTTATCATTTCCATGAATAATAAACAGAATGAATATTAAAAAAACTTTTTAAAAATTGATTTTGTTTAATTTAAATTTTAAGAAAATGAAGAGATTTTTGTCTGAGAATATGCATGTGTAATTACTTCTTTTGTGAATAAATGTTTTCACTGTGATATATAAAGATATCGCTATATCGCTAAGATGCCTTTTTTGTGGTTGGAGATTTAGTCAAACGGAATTTATTTTATGATAGTTGACAATTTCCGAACTTTTGGTTTACCCGGTATATTCAATAAGAATAAACTTAATAAATATACCGGGTAAACCAAAAGTTCGTTAAAATTTTAAAAATTCATAAAAAAAAGAAGAAATTATGATAAAGAAGTGCGGTTTGCAAGAAAGATCTCACAAGGTAGTCGGATTTTTTTTTTTTAGCAGAAAAAATATTTTTAGTTAAAAAAGGTCACCTGTAGATGGCGCTAACGTGCAAGAGATTCAACAGAATTATGCAATTAATCCTGCAATAAAAGGCTGGGATACACGAGGATTTCTTTTTCGTTTTCAGACTGTTATCGTTACCCGATCTAGCATTCTATCGAGATTCTATCTGTCGTGTGGTTTCTGCATTTCATTGCGACATGTTGCATTCAGCTGTAACGGGCGTTGTGAGTCACCTTAGTTGTGTCGTGCAATGTTCTGGAGGTCATGTTGAACAATTGTTATTCCAAGAATAAATGGATGGAGCGTACTGTCGTCCTGTTCATTGTGTTTCGGGTCGTCAGCGCTCTCTACCAGTGACATGTTTAAATAAACATTTTTTTGCTGCTAAAAAAATCCGACTACCTTGTGATCCCTTTCTTGCAAACCGCACTTATTTGTCGTAATTTCTTCCATTTTTAGGTGCGTTCGTAATTATATAAATACGTAGCACCTATAGTCGTCGTTTGGTCCGTCCGTCTGTCCGTCTGTCTGTCCGCATATAACAACGCAAAAACTACCCAACCAAATGGTTTGCAATTTAAAATATATTATCTTTGCAGAATTTTGTCGAGACATTTCAAATTTTATTAAAATCGAAACAAAACTTTAGGAGATATTAATAAAAATATTTATTAAGAAATTTGAATTTTTTTTTTTTTTTTTAATCGTTGCTTTTTTGTTATAGGAGCTTTCGAGGTTGAATCGTCAAGCGACCGAGATACTTATTTTAATACAGAAATTAATCTGCAGACGATATAATTCATTTCACAGAATTAAAAATCATCAAGATCTGAATATTTATATAACTAGCTGATACATATATATCTGAATATTTATATAACTAGTTAAGATATTTGTATGAAGAGTGTCATAAAATATATACTTAACTAGCTGTTTAACCCGTTCTACGCACGGGATATCATGAATTTAATTCTAAAACGTGCGTACGAACGCACCTCGTTTGTAACGTTTGACGTACAATTTCCAACTTGTTTATGATTTTTTAAAGTTTTAACGAATTTTTGATTCACCCGGTACATGTAATCACACACTTATAAAATGGGTATTAATAAATAAGCCATTATACAATCGTACCTGGATAAAACGCTTTTCAAGGAACTGGACACAAGTCGCGTATTAAGCGTGATCGCGTATTAAAGGTGATTTGTATAACTGTGACAGAAACTGGGCTTATTTACATATTTAATCACTTAAATTAACTTTACAGCTTTCATGTATACATTTATAGCTGAAAATTGTGCCTTTTACGCATATTTAAATTACAGTTTAACTACATTGGACACTTTCTCTATTTTTATGAGACCGATTCGAATAATAACTAAAAATAAATATGGATTCAAGTCTGCTTTTACTGCCGATTAATATTGTTACAGCCGAAAATAAACCAACATAAATAACTTTCTTAACCAGAAGAAAAATATTAAATCTTTGCAGCACAATGTTTTTATTAAAATCATATATCATATTTAGTACTTGTGATAATGAGTACTTGTTTAATCAGTTCTTAATTTTTAATAGTATAGGAAAAAATTATCATTATTAATTTTTGTGTAAAAAAATATTTTTAGCACGGCAAAAAGTAAACTAAACGTCGAAACAGAAAACAAACGTACAATCACAGTCGCACTTCTTTAATCTTCGTGAGTTTTATTCTTTAGGTTTCTTGTAACATACATTACGGTAAGAGAAATGGGGCAAATTTACACCAATGAAAAATAATTGCCTTATCCATGAGAGACGTTTAACATGAGCAAGACATTTAAGTAAGGCTCTTTTTTAAAATTAAATTTTACTGGTGGAAGTTTATCCGGTAGTAATCAATCAAGCCCGGAACGAAGCCTTATTTTTGACCGTTCCACCGATAATACACAAAAATAAGTGTAATATATACAGGGTGATCCCGAATTCATGGTACAAACTTTAAGGGTTGGTACAGGACACTGTAACAATCATTTATTGTATAGGAGACAGGGTCAAAAGTCCATTTATTTAGTCAAAATTACAGGGCGTCTCACTCCAGTCCGTAGTCGCGTTTTCGTTCAAAATGTTAACAGTAGTGAAGATATTTTATCAAAATTCGCAACAGACACATCTTTGCATGAATTGCAAGGCTATTGTAAGTATTTATATAAAGTATCTTCACTACTATTAAAGTTATGGGTGAAAACGCGACTTCATTATTAGAGTGAAACGCCCTGTAATTTTTACTAAGTTAATGGATTTCTAAACCTGGTTTCTTATACAATAAATGATTGTTATAGTGTCCTGTACCAACACTTAAAAATTGTACCATGAATTCGGGATCACCCTGTGCATATATAAATACTGAAAATATTTGATGAAATAACATATATTTACTATGAATCTATATATATATTTCTCTTACATGGCGCGGAAATAAGGCTGAATTTCTAGATTATCGTTCGGCAACAATCGTAGTTTCCATCTCCAATATGGAGGCCATTGTATCACCCTGACAGGAGCAGTGAAACTTAAACTATCAATTATTAAAAATAAAATAACATGTACGTAATCAAAAGCGTTTGAGATGACTCCTCATTTTAATTATGAGTAATATCGTTAATTCCAAATGAATTTTCAACTCAACTTTAGAATTTATTTACGAATTTCATTCACATGAAAACCGGAGAGAATAAAATTATCAACTGTCTATAGTGCACCTGCTGCCATATGTTGCTGTCTTGATGAAATAAATAAAATATCACGTACCTTAATTTCGCGCGTATACGCCGCACCTCAGATAATTCGATTACCTACCAGAATTAATTTTAAATAAAATGTGAGTTATTTCTTCTTAGCACTTTTTTGACTTCTTAGTTTCAATAAAATTTCCGGTTTGAAAAAGACTTAACTAATCCGCGGCGTATACGCGCGAAATTACGGTAGTGTTTTTTAAAATCAATTCTAAGCCGCGCTGTACAATGTTATAGGAACAATGAGTTTTAAACTAATTGTTTTTCCAAGATCCTTTTTTCATAGTATGCCCATTAGTAGCACCAATATAAATGCATTTTTAATTGTGTTTTCAACGAAGTTTTCAATTACTTTTTATTACATTTAAAACAAATTGGCAATTTCTTATGTTAAAATGATTTATGGTAGTACTCATTCCAGCTAGAATTGCTTGGGACCGCGTAGTGGTCTAAATGTGAATTGCTTCGCAATTCATGGGATGAATCGAGCACCAATCTTCTCAGATGTCTAAATGCAGACTTTAACATGAAAACTTGAAACAATGAAAACAATTCCACAAGTTTTTCAACAAGAATTTTTATGTTCCCCAAACATTTCCCTGTGTGTTTACCACCCCTCCCCCCCCCCAAATAAAAAAGGAATAAGGATAAAATTATACTCATTTTCCTGTCACAATATTAACAAACATTACTTTTTCAAATAGCGGTGCGAGAATAATTTTCAGAAAAACTAGCGGGTAACACTGATCTAGACAGTTTTGTAAAATCCAGAATCCAAAAAGTGCGTTGTTAAAATCTACACACATCTATTTTTTCAGTTATTTGTTAACTCTTTTAAATAAAAATCTATATATTTAAAACGCTAAGCATTTTCGTTCGACATTCCGTGAGAACAAACTACTGCATCAAATTACATCATTCTTTTTTTAAATGAGAGATATTTGGACACAGATTTGTTATCGGAAATTCGTTTCTTGGAAAATTTCATTAATTAGCCGTAATTTTCAATGAAACTTTTACATCTGCTAATGACGTCATAATCGGATAAAGCCCACTGTTGTGAGGTACAGACTTTATTCTCTACACTCTGTGGTTACGAGGATAAAAGATAAATAATAAATATTAAAAGCACGCGGATTTTAGGCCGAATTTTTTAATTTGCAAGTTAAATTTCAGTGAATATATTTATCCGCGTGTTTTATAAGCGAATAAAAATTCTTATTTATTGTGACGTCACGGGAATATTGTCCATTGGGTTATTTTTTATCATTATGCAATATAACTATGTTGATGCCATTTTTCATTACAATTAAATACAAAATATATTTTTATTTGTACGCATGGTGTTTAAAAGCATTAAAGTAACGTATATAAAGTACGCGTGAAAAGTTTGCGCCGGTGAAAATGACATTATGCTTAGCTTGAAATACATTTTAACATTGATAAATCCATAGCTGCCAACTTTTACGCTTTTTTCCTACCACTAAAATTTTATAGTAAATTTTATCTTACTAAGTCGACAAAATCGTGTGATTACACAAGGAAAATTTTTTTATTAAATTTTAATGGTAACAAAAAAGCGTAAAATTTGGCAACTATGGATAAAACTAAAGATAAAAATGTTTATAATTGTGTCAACATGACGTAATTTTAACTTATTTTTCCATTCATAATTATAAAGATTAGAATTGGAGCCGTCATTGATTTCTTCATCTTGATTGCATACCTTGATTTACCAATTACTTTTTTTTAATAGGTTACAAGATTTTCTTTTCTAATAAAAAAAAATCACAAAAGTAAATTTCAAGATATCAAGATACCGATTTCAAGAAATTTAAAATTATTAAAAATAGTTTTATGGTAGAAAAAAATCTTGAAATAATGATTGTATTTTTAGCTAGAATAAACAATGTAAGACTAATATTTCATAGGAATTATTTTGGAAGGTTTATTATAAGCTCATTTAACAGTTCGTTATTCCTATTCCTATTTTTTAAGTCCTATTTTTTTCACTGTGAATTTCTATTTCGATGCCAGAAAATGGTTTTCTACTTTTGGACGCCAGCCAAAATACAGTGGCACTTTTTAGAAATGTACAACGGTTGTGACAACAAACGGCGCTACCGCTTTAGCTTTCATCGCGCTTACATCACTTCTAAATACTACAAATTTCTATTTTTTACTACATTTTACAATTTTAATTCTTACATCATCAATTAGAAAAAAAGTTAGCTTTCGATTGAAATTTATTTGAAAATTGCCGCTTAATTTAACGCCTTTTTAAATAATTTTCAAGCATGAAAAGTTTTTAATTCTATCTTATCAATGACCACCAGTTTGCTTCAATAATGTAAAATAGCCCCTGGGAAAGTTGCCACAATTGAAAAGAGATTTCCCTAACCATCATAAAAAGTGAATAATAATAATAATAATAATAATAAAAACAGTGATAAATCATAAGATCAGATTATTATCCATAAGATAGAGCCTTTTGGCCCTTTAAAAAAAAAAAAAAAATTAGTTTATTGTTGAATTCGTTGATATATATGTTCCATCAGATATCAGAATATGCTAGGAATTGTATTATTTTTTTTTTTACATTTGCCAACTGTATAAGAGGGAAAATATCCCCGACTGTGATGGAAAAGGAATAATTATCCTGATTATGTAAAGGAACCGAAGAAACCATACAAATAAATTACACTTGAAAACATTAAAAATCTCCCTCATCTGCAGATTGATTTATTACTATAAAAAAATTCTTCTACTTTACATAAAACATTATTAGCTTAAAGCAATGGATGCGTTTTAGAAGATATGGATTTGAAACGAACAATGATTAAAGAGGACATTTTAAAACTGTTTTTCGATGGTGCTTTTGGACAGATACAATGCACATGTGCATTGGAGCTCATTCGGTTGCATTATCACCGGGGTGTTGGGAGATGTGTACTTTATTTGCTATGTTCTTTTATTTACTGAATATGATATGAATGTAGGAATATACTATTTATATATACTTCATAGGTCCATGAAATTTTTTCTTGCCATGGGGAATATGGCGGTAATGTCAAACTGATTTGCATTACACAGTTGTTTACGGACTGCTTGTTTGCTGTTTGCACCGGAAATAGTACTGTATTTCATTGGGGGAAAAACTTTTAAAATAAAATATTTGAAAGACTGTTTCATACGCACCCCTTCTTAAATAAGAAAGAATCTTATTTTACTGATATTGTTACAGTTTGTACAGTTACAGTTTGTACAGTTACTATAGTAGTACAGTTGTTTACGGACTGTTTGTTTGGAGTTTGCACCGGAAATAGTACTGTATTTCATTGGGGGAAAAACTTTTAAAATAAAATATTTGAAAGACTGTTTCATACGCACCCCTTCTTAAATAAGAAAGAATCTTATTTTACTGATATTGTTATAGTACTTTTTTACGTCAAGTTTCGACGGGTTCCATCTAGTATTTTTTTTTAAATCTTCGTATGATTTATTACGATAAAAACAAATTACATGTTTGCCAGGTGTCTTAAAGATTAAAATGCATTGCAATCATCCAAAAAATGTTTCTGCAAAAATCCAAATCCAAATGAATTGTAGGCGTGGTTTTTATCACGCAACGGAGAAAAAAACATCCGAAAATGCTGTCACATTTTATGTCTCTCCTCTACGAAGTAATTAATTTTGTGTAAAGTGTTCTGTCGAAGAGAAACGGAAACGTGTTTCCTCAAAAAAAATCTAGTGAGATATTGATTGCTTAAGTATTATAGTTCCTCTTTGATCCTTTCAATAACATATAATTATATTTTTTGTGCATTTCTGCGAATATTTTTTTTCGCAAAAACTTTAATAGAATTAATATGGCATTATTTGTGCTTAACTCTGATGACAAAGAAAAAAAAAAAGATGAAAAATATATTTTTTAAAAATAACATTTAGTGTAAAAAACTATTTTTTTTATTATGAAACATAACAGTGACATATTTACTCCTGTAATTTTCAACAGGCGTATTTTTCACACCACCTATTTTGAAAAAATATTTCGATAAAAGACAAAGATTCGCGTAATTTTCGCAAGAGAAAAATTTCAATTTATAAGTGGTTCATTTTCTCTAAACAGCGAAATTCCTGTCCTTGCTTCGAAAATAATGAATAAATTTGTATAAAAATGAAACAGAATAATATAATTCGTTAATCACATGTGTTTAGCTCACAGGCTATCAAAGCCTGAGAGCTAATGTGCCCGCCGGTTCTGTATGTATGTACGTACGTACGTATGTATGTATGTATGTGCGTACGTATGTATGAATGTATGTACGTACGTATGTATGTATGTATGTACGTAACACGATATCTCTTGATAAAAATATCCCTTTTGCTTCAAATTTTGTAAAAAGGCTCATTGTGATCAGCGTCTTTCTTGATTAATTTTGGGGGTTCATTGGTTAAGTATAAAGAGGGGAACGGGGGCTAATCCCTCCCCCTTAATTTAAATAAATTGGTTTTTCATGCAGAATTACCCTATTTGCTTCAAATTTTGCATAAACGTTCATTGGAATAAGGAGCTTCCCTGATTAGTTTTCGGGGTTCATTGATTAAGTATAAATGGGGGAACGGGGGTAATCATCTTTAATTTATTGTCGATTTTTTTATATCACAAACAAATTCTCCAAATATATCATGTTTATTCCTAATAATCAGTTTTTGCATTTTTCTAAAAACTAGGTTAAGTGTAGAGTGTGAATTTTGCATATTTTTTTTCTCAATCCATGCACACAGATGTGGGCGTGTCTGAAACTTTTACACATAAGTTAGTTTTTTACTTAAATTGTCCAAAGCCCAAATTTTGCGTCTACATCCTTCATATTCTCGGTTTCATCACTGATAGACACTACACTTTTTTTATCCACCTGTTTATTTATAACTCCATTGTTTTTCTCCTTCAAATTACCGTAATTTCCGGCGTATAATCCACGGATCCAACAACCCTGTTCCAACCTAGAAATTTTATTTTATAAAATTCTCTAGATCGCTGTAAATATTTTACTTCAATTATGGAATAAAGTTTCTGGGTCGAAACATGATTGTTTGATCCGCGGATTATACGCCGGAAATTACGGTAAGTATTAACACAGGGGGTACACATGTTACACGAAAGCACGACATACATAGATAAATACTTATTTTTTAAAATATCTATATAATTTTAATAATTATAAGCAAAATAGAAATCAGTACATGCTTTAAGAAAGGGGCATTAAGGCATTTACACGAATACAGTTCTGGCACATTTTGCCATTATCTGGTTAATTTATATGTGGCACCATATTTTTAAATTAATTTCTCGGAAAACATGTTTTTTATAGTTAAACAATTTTACTATAACAACAAACACAGAAGTACGTAAAATCTAGAAGATTGATTTTTCTTTACTTTATAATTTTACTTTAAAATATTACTTTTAATGACATTTTGAAAGAAAGACAGAATTACATGCTGGATATAATGTCTTACAGATTAAATCACATTATATACAGTCGATCAAATGCTTCCAGGAAAATATAGATCCAAATGTATTGTAGGCGTGGTTTTACATCACGAAATGTAGAAAATTACCCGAAAATTCGGCGAAATATCGCACTTCATATGTCTTTCCCATTGAAAGTAATTGGTTTTATGTAATACATTTTTCAGGAAAGAAGGTGGCAAACATTATACATGCATTTGGAAAAAATCTGGCGAGCTATTGATTGTTTACAGTAAACGCCGAGAGAATTGTTTTCGAACAGAAAAATATCGTATATTGATGTATTTCGTGATGTTCCACTGAATACATATTTTGGCAATGTCTGCAGTAAAATCAATAGGATGTGCTAGACTCTGGTGCCAAAGTAATATTAATAACAATATTAATAATAATAAAGAAATAATTAGATAAAGAAATAAACAAACACACAAACAAATAGATAAATAATAAATTATCATATGAATGACGTGTATTGTAAAAAAACTTTTTATTATGAAAACATCTTATATTTTATAAATATATATAGTAAAACCAGTTGAAATGGAATCACTAAGAACAAGAAAAACTTTTACTTTAGGCATTGTGATCAGGTTTTTCAGTAGCTGTAATTATATGGTATTGTTTTTATTTCGACAAAGAAAGTTTTATGTTTAAGATAGAATTCCGCTGTATACAGGTTCCGTTTTCACTTGTTTTATCACATATGTAAAAATCAAGACAATTATTGAAAAAAAAAATATTATCATTATATGTAATTAGAAGTAAATCGTTATATCCCGTTTAGAAAATGCCTTAAAATATTAACACGAATACCGATAAATGTTGGTATTAACTAGCTGACATAAATTTAATACAATAATTTTATATTGATTTATCGGAATACATATACATTTATATCAAGACACTTGAGGTGTAACATGAAATGCAGAAATGCGTAGTTATATATATAGAAAAACGTAAATATATTTATTCCCTAGTTTATTAACTTAAAAAAAAGATTGCTTTTAGTCCGTAATAAAACTTATTAAACGAAAGACAAAATTTTATATTGTACACTTAGAGATAAAAATGCGTTGCAGTCACAGCCAATGATACTTCCACCTCTCTGCATGTCACGTAATCAAGATAGGCTAATACAAATTGTCGAATTGACATGTGATCAAGGTAGGTTTAAAAGCAGCCAAGATCGTTGAAGGAGAAGTGCCGAGGTTACTCTCTTTTGCTAGCTTTCATCGCAGTCTATAGATAAAGCGTTTACACAACTATAGAACCGAATCAATTATTGTAGCGATGTTAGATCTCGCACCACTCAAATTTAACTTGCAGTATAAGAGTATAAGGAGGAGGAAAAAATAGAAAAATGAGTAGAAAAGCATTAGGCAATTTTAACGATTCAACAAGTTACATTTTATTAAATAATATTTCTGGGTTTAAAGATGTTTGTTTCTCTACTCGTTATACGACGAAATATACAGAATATACGCATGTGTCGCACCGATCAGAGGAAAATTTTCTAATGTGTTAATTTATGCGCAAGTAATTGTATTATTTGTGAAAATCCATACGTATTAAACCAAATTTTATTTGTAATAACAAAAAGAAAACATGAATTTTATCTGTTATAATGATCATTGAATTTAATTTTTTCGCGTGTCGGAGAAATTGTCGTATGCTGAGGCGTAGCGTCAAGGGGGGGGGGGGGCAAGATCACTTTAATACCAGTATTTTTATTTACTATATTTGGCCTTATTTAATGCATAACTTTCAAAGATAAAAGAAGGCAAAATGTAGTATATAGTTATACTGGTAGTAAAATTATCGTGTCCCCGCCCCCCCCCTGACGCTACGCCACTGGTCGTATGTGCCATCTCGGGCACGCGTGCCACACCTGTACCAGATAATACTAAGTTCATATCTACGAAATTCTACGAACTTTAGCTTTTAATTTTAAATCGTCATTTCCTTAAAAAAAAACAATGACTTTCTAATAGTATATTAATTCTTTCATTTAATATTTCTTGTTATTTTATGCATATAACTGAAATATAGAATGAGAGCATTTAATTACGTGTTTGACAAGAGACTCAAAGACCGAGAGAATATTGCAATCAATTGAAAAGCTCTTTTGTAGAGCTACAAATCAGAAAGAATTTTAGGCGTGGCATTACATCACGCAATCGGTGAAAATATCGGAAATATCTGTGCAATGTCGCATTTGATATGTTTCTTTGTTACAATTTAATTAATTTTATGCAGCACCTTTTAAGGAAAATAATAAACCAATTCTTTCGATGATATATTTTTAAAATTTGGTAACTTTGTGTTTTTAAATTTTTTTAAGCATGACTTTTGAGATGGAAAACTATTCGTTTATTTATCTATTTTATTTTTGCAATATTATATTGTTATAGACTGATATCAACTTCAAATGAAATCAATGTGAAGAAACTTTAACACTAGAACTACCATGAGCCGTCATTTTGACGGTTACCAAATGAATATATTCCGATTCGAACCAGAAATTTCTTTTTAAAATACAGTGACCTCTCACTTATACGCGATGTTTAGTAATTACTTTTTCGTACACTATTTTAAAACAGTAAAATTCAATTTATAAATACTGCGATTAAATAAGGAGAAAATTAATTTAAAAACTGGCGCCGAAAAATAATTACCGTGTATCGTATATACGTGATAGGTCATTGTAAATTAAATATAAAACTGACAGAAATACGTTAAATGAATAAGTTAAGTAGTCATAAATAAATTTTCTGTTGTGATATAGCTTTAAAAAACTTAAGTAAAATTTCCGGTAGTTGCATTGTTAAATATCACCAAAAAAGTATTATAAGTATTAATTTTTTTTAAAATAAATATAACACTTTATTTTACTACGAGTAAAAGTAATACATATATAGTATTATATATATATATATATATATATATATATATATATATATATATATATATATGTCTGCGTGTGTGTGTGCGTGACTATGAAAACTGACTATATTGTACATGTGGTTGCAAACCACGTTTAGTGGGAGAAAATCGCAAAAATAGTTATGAAGGGTGTGACGTTGAGTGGATCAAAATGGGCCAATAATAAGTATAAAAAACTTTATATGACATCAAGCATGATTACAATGCATTGTAGTTCAACGTCCGAAAAAAGACGACGATACATTTCAATAAAAATTGTTAAAAGTCGCGGCCACAAAGGTTACACAGCCGATACCGACGAAACAAGCACTGTCGGACGCATTAAAACATATTCATATAAAAATGTTTCGTCGTCTACTTTCTGACTCTGAAATCTAATAGAAAATGCATTGTAGTCATGCTTTACGTCAAATAAATAGTTTTCTATTTATTACTGTCCCTTTTTATTCCACTCGACGTCACAAACCTCCAAGAATATTTTTCCGATTTCTTCCACTAAACGTGGTTTGCGACCCCATGTTCTATGGTAAATTTTCATTCTCTTGATGATTTCTATCACCCCTTTTAATTTGTTGATCGAATTTTGGAACACCTGTATATATATAATGTGGTAATGTCCCATGGAAATTAGAAATTTTTGTAACATTAAGAAAAAGAAATCTCTCAAAACCTTGCAACTGGAAAAAAAAAATCACATAGATCTTCTAAACAACTCATCCGGAACAAATAAGACGAAAGTGAAAATTTTTTAATAAAATCAAATACATTTAATCGAAATGAATGAAATTCACAACACATATGATTATGGACAGAATTCACCCAAACAAAAAAAATTAAGCAAATCTACAAAAAACTTTTTCGCTAGCGATTATTTAGAAAGATACATTTTATACTAAGAATTTTCAATGGTAGCATCTAAACTTCTAATGAAAATGCATGCTCGACAATTATTTTAAAAATCTGTGCTTTCAATAATAATAACGCGGACTTTTTATACGGTTAATTAATGCCTATTTTTATAAAAAGCATGTAGCGGGTCTTAGGTGGCACCACACACGCTGTACTTTATCCAGCTACAATAATCTCGAAAGTAATTGAATATGCATATTTTGTTTCATTCTTAAAAACTAATCTCAATTAATCTCGATCACTATTCGGCCGTGCATTATCGTTCATATATCTGCACCTGTAGGCACTACAGTTGTATTAAAACAAGTAGGGAATAGTATATATATTTTTATATATAGTAATTATTGAACAACTGGAAAAAATAATGGTCAGGGAAGCCAGTAGTGGGTTTTCCTTTTTTCACTACTAAACCATCAAATCTGCAATAACCTTTTTCTACAAAGTTTGTAGCCTGTTAATGTTTGGTATTATTGTATCTACCCATAAAAGTTCTCAAGAATTTTTAAACTGTTTAAAAAGCGACTCTTTCTTAATCCCTTCGGAACCGGCGACTTTTACACAAATTTTATTCGGTTGGCACCACTTTTTTTTTAAAAGCAACCTTTACTTAAATTATCCCAAAAATGCTCTAGTTAGAGAAAGCAAATATTACTTTTATTTTTTACTGGTGCCCAAAACAATTTCTGTATGCTCTGTTTGAGGGTGCATATATGCACAACATGGTCCCGAATGGGTTAAGAGTTAGGTGATTCATCTGATCTTGAGCGAAACACATATGCTTACTGACGCAGTTCAACGGGGCTCTGCTATAGAATGGTGGCAAACGAGCAGAAACATCTTGTCGGTTCAAAACAATTGAGCTTCACGAACATGGATGTCAACTTTTACGCTTTTTGTTACCACTGTCTTTATACATTAACATAGCTGCCAGGCTCTCACTAATCTTCCGTAATATGTAGGTTAAAATAACTCGAGTTTAATACGTTTCGTACCAGAAATTATTTTAAGAAATTAAATTAAATATATTACATGTGAAAATCTGAAATTAAGTAAATAAAGATTCGTCAAATAATTTTTCTGGTTCAAAAGTTGTTAAACTTGGTCAAATTAATCCACATATTACGGACGATTAGTGAGAGCTGGACACCTCTGCATTAATTCCCGACCCCCTATTTTATAGTATCTTAATTCTGGTATGAAATAAAACGAAAAATGCTAGTGAAAATTCCGAAACAAAACCCTTAAATTTGTCAACTCTGCATGAAGTCTATGCGATGACGAGGCTTTTTTTTATACCGCTAACCAGGCCCTTACCTGCCCAGCATGAATGCCTAGCTTAACGGGTTAGTACCTGGGTGCGGGGCGGAAACCGCCTGATCACAGCATGGCTGTGATACACCTGACTATAGATTTGTTCACATCGCTGCTGTGCTTGATCTCTTGTAATTTGCTACCGTTATCTTTGTTTGCCCGTTCAAGGTTTCTGTTTAACTTTGTTGAATTGACAGATTTAATAGGTCTCGTAATTTAGAACCTTGATCAGGTGACGACACCCTCACCTGACTAGGCACCCCCAGAGGTATTATTCACAGGTAACTTGGAGGGCTTTGCACCCACGACGGATTTTACATGCACCAGGTGCCATTAGCGTACATAGATTTACATATTTACCATGTCTGTTGGCTTGTCACGTTCATGGTGGGTTGTCGCTGAAGTGTTTATCGCCTCTTTTATGGGCTGATTTCACTTCTTGTTGTATTTGTCTCTGTCAAGGCTTTTTAGCGTTTTTATAGGCTCACCCCTGTTGTGGGTTGTTTTTTGTCTGTCATTCATTGGTTTTTTTTGTCTTTTTCTTGATATATTTTTACCTCTAGCTTGTGCTAGAGCTGGTTTTCACATTTTGAATCTTGGTCTTCTTTCGGGAGTTCCACTAGTTATTATGTCACTATCGTGGGTTTTGTCACGTTGTAACTTTTGTTACTGGTGGTTGACACATTGTAACTTTTGTTACTGGTGGTTGTCATATTGTAACTTTTGTTACTGGTGGTTGTCATATTGTAACTTTTGTTACTGGTGGTTGTCACATTGTAACTTTTGTTACTGATGGTTGTCATATTGTAACTTTTGTTACTGGTGGTTGTCACTTTTCTGGATGTTGCACACTCATTTTTGTTGTCTGTGTCAGTTTATCTCACCCAAGCATTGGGGTTTTGATTTTTTTTCCTTCGTGAATACGCTTTTTGCGATTAGTCCATTGATTCCTAATGGCTGTTATCACTGCTTTTGAATTTTGTACAACTTGTTGATTTGTTGTTTGAGAAACTTGTCGCACTAATGGAGTGGGGCTTGTTCCGTGGCCGTTAGTCCGTCATGTATCTATGAGGCTGTATTCACTTAATGTGACACTGTTTTTTTCCCTATAACTTTCTTTGGCAGGTGTGCTTTGTGCATTCACCATTTAATTATTTTGTTGCGTTTTGTTCACTTTTTGTTGGCTACTTGCCTTCATCAGTTGGCGAAATTCAGTCCGTCACAGATGACTTCCACTTCTAACTAGTGCTGAAAAAAAACGATTGTTTTTGGCGTAGCAAAGAGGTTCCTTTGCTACTTTTTTTTTTTTTAATTTTTTTAAAGATATATTAGAAAATATACTTACCAAAGTGATGGCTTTTGAGGGTGGGAAATTTAGTTATTACTGATGGCAATGACGAGGCTTGATTAACAACAGGGAAATTTCAACAGTGAAAAGGAATATAATATTATTTTATTTGTGACAGTATGCTTGAATCAGAGCTCGTACGCTTTTACCACAATTTTTAAATAGATTTCTTTTGACTTATTTAAATGCAGATAAGTATTACAAATCCTGAAATTAAACGCGGTATCTACAATTTCCACTACTTAAATATTAACAACAAATTTTCTATTAAAATATTGTGGTAATAGTGTACGGGCGTTTACATAAGGCAAAAATTTCTATTACAATTTACTGTTGGAACTTTTCTCCGTTGGTAATAATGCAATGTGCGGTATCGCTTACCAATACCGCCTTCAAACGTTGCCTTCGTGTACTAGGAGAGAGCTATGAAGCTGGTCGTCATACTGTTATATGCGCCTAACACTTTGATACAGAAAGCGATTATGTGTTGCTAAAATAATGCTAGGAACAATCTGATGCCTAATTTTTACAGGTATATTGATATCTTTATCATGTGCGGTATCGCTTATCAATACTGCCTTCAAACGTTGCCTTCTAGTACTAGGAGAGAGCTACGAAGCTGGTCGTCATACTCTTATATGCGCCTGGCACTTTGATAAATAAAGCAATTATCTGTCGCTAAAATAATTCTAAGAACAATCTGATGCATAATTTTTACAGGTATGTTGATCACTTTATCATTTGTAGTATCGCTTATTAATAATGCCTTCAAACGTTGGCTTCGTGTACTAGGAGAGGGCTACGAAGCTGGTCGTCATACTGTTATATGCCCTTGGCGCTTTGATAAAAAAAGCGATAAAAAATTCCTAAAATAATACTAGGAACAATCTTATGTATAATTTTTACAGGTATGTTGATCACTTTATCATGTCCGAACTTCATTTATGAAGCTACGATAAACATTATGGCCTACAGGAATATCGATTCAGTGTTGCCAGTGGGCTACTTTTTTAAAATTCAAATTGCTTGATTCGCACCACTTTTTTGAATTGGTATAATTCGTCCTATTTTCGCTTTATTTAATCTGTCATTAAATAAGCCGAATTTTATTTTCTCAAAAAATTGGTGGCAATCAAGAAAACTGAATTAATAAAAAGTAGCCCACTGGCAACACTGTATCGATTATCTTGTACCTGCTACTGGCATACATACAACTTTTCGATGCATAAAATCTGGAAAATGATTTGTATTCCTCTGCACATGATTTCTAATTTGGCTATGTTGATTTACTTGAAATAATCTCAGATTTTCACCAAACAAATAAAGTATTTCATTACGAAAACTACTCCAATAAAAAAAAGTTGAATCTACTACACTCCCACGTTACAGGGTCCCAGTTATCTACCTTTTGAAAACCGCACTTCTACACAAGCTCAATACGTTTCGTGGTATATTTTTATTGCAAATACTTTATAAACTTACCATGAATATATTTGTTGTTATATAGTGGTGTTTAAAAGAAGGACCAGTGGGAGCCTTGATTTTTAGAAAATTTTGAATGTATATTTGAAATTTTCAAGTGAAAATTCTATAGAATGTTTAACGTATAAGATTTAAATATTAACAGTGAATTTGGTGCATTTATTTTGTATTTCGTTCTTTACTCGAGTAAGAGTATAATATTAAATGCTTGATATTTCTATCCAGTGAATAATTTTAGATGTACATTGTAAAATAGATGCTTTCACCATTATCAGAAATATAAAAATATGTAGATATAAGTTTGAGTACACTCATAATTGTTGTATTTCATTATTTATTACCAATTTCGAAAAACAAATTGTGTACTTTTCTACCTCTATCTTAATCGTTTCATTTATTGTTTAATATTTTCTTATATCAATAACAATTCAAAATATAATAAATAAAACATCATATCAGACGATCTATAAATAAGAACTTCAAAGATTAAAATTATTGCATTGAATAGACGTATTGTTTCTGCAGTAAAACAGATATGTGAGGTCAGTGGCGTAGCCAGCAAGGGGGTCCAAATGCTCGGGATACCAGTAAAATTGTAAAATTTTCTTCGTTTTGAAGATCGCAGAATGTTCTTCGATCACATAAGGCAAAGAAAACTTTACAAAATTAGTGGTATCAGGCGCATCTGGTCCCCAACCCTGGCTACGCCACTGTGTGAGGTGGTTATAATGACAGTGAAGTAAGTCAAAAATTTGAAAAATCTAGATAACCATATTTCTACTGAACGTATATTAAATTCTGTTCAGTGCGACAGTCAAATAAATCATAGTTCACTTAGGGAGTCGCTAGAGTGCAAAACAAGTTGGACCACTTAATGCAACGGCTTTACGACAAGTTAAAAAAAATTCATCATTTTACAAATCACTAAAAATTGGCTTATTCCACTGTCATTCTAACCCCTTCATATGTGTTTCTATGTCATGTAGGGCATGATGTAGAGATGTCATGAAGTGCAAATAAAAAAATGACAAATAAAAATGCAATAATAAAATTTTACATTTTTTTAAATTAAAAATTTCGTATATTAAAACTGTACACCGTAAAAATATAGCAAAAAATAATAATGAGTAATAAAAGAAAATTGTAAACAGTATCCATCTCCGATTGTTCTAAGTTCTATCAAGCTACCTAACTACGCCATCGAGCATGTTAGATAGGTCAAATTATTGTAAAAAAAAATTCTGTTAGTAGTTTAGAAGTAAGAAAAGAAACTAGCAAGCTAATTTAAAACCTATGGGAACGTTCTTTCAAAATTCATGCTCGCATTTTAATATATGTTAACGAAATTTTTTGAATAGAATTCCTGGGCTCAATCTGTGAAAAAGTAAGTTTTTACTTTTCGTTTCTGGTTGTAGACTTTAATTTTATAAAGTTACTTTCAATCTCGGAACCTGTTCTGAAAGTGAAAGTAGCCTCATAAGAAAAACGACAACCAATATCGAAAAGATGCAAACATACATCCATGGACATCAACCTTAAATATCCTAAGCAATTTATTTTTAATCTTCAATTCCAAGAGAGAAATTCGAAAAAGAATGCTTCTATAGGTTTAACATAAGCTTACGCGTTTCTAGTTCAGTTACAGAGCCTAGAATACATAGTGTGGAAATCGGTTTTACCGTTCTTTATTTCAAAATTTTCGAATTCAAACTGGAAATTCTGAAACAAGAATTTTTACTTTAAGAAGTCCCGAAATATCTGCCATTAAGTAACGAAACGAACATTATTGGGAATTTCTGGTATGAATTTGAAATTTCGGAATTTAAAAAAAAGCCAAACTGGTAATACTTTAAAAATTGCTAAAAAATTGTAGCCGATAAACGTGCATACTGCAGTACATTACAATGCAGCACGATGCAGTACAATAATAGGGCGATCGTAGAGACATCTGCTTTAAAAATAGATTTACCTCTAACAAAAGTAGCCGTTTCACTATTGACAACATGAACATAATTTATGTTAATAAAATTTTCTTGTAAGTGTATAATTCAGATTTTTTAAGTTAGTTTTATATCATATCAGGGAATTAATATTTTCCAATATTCTATCACAGATTTATACTTTGATATTGCTGTCTTGTATCGAGTACTGCAACCAGGCACAAAAGAATGCGTATCAAGCGTTTTGGCCATGATCAATATCATTTATATTTTCAAAGCTTATGAAAATCACTATGCAAGTCAAAGGAAATAGGGTATAATTTAATTAAAATATTTACCACCAGCTGAAACGTTTTCTCAGTTCGAATCTTATAAAATGTTTGTGTTGAAAAGGTCTAGCAGACAGTGGCGTAGCCATTATAGCGGGGTCCAAAAGCTCCGGAAACCAGTAATATTATAAAGTTTTCATCGGCTTCGATATCGCAGAAAATTCTCCGACTGGATAAGACAAAAATATTTTTTATAAAATTAGTGATATCCAAACCATCTGAACCTCCACGCTGTCTACGCCATTGCTAGAAGATGTCGCTGCGATCGACCCGTTATCTTTTCCGCATCTTTCTACATTTATCAGATTCAATTTTTTAGTATTATTTTGTAGCCGTTTTCCACACTATGTGTTCTAGGCGCTGTAGTTCAGTTTCTTAAGGTTTCTTAAGAGAGGACTAAAATTTATTTAACCAATACAACTTAAATTTATCGCACAGTTAGAAATTAGAAAGAAAATTTCCACAATCGCTAAGAGGACTTAGGCATTAGCTATAGTTTGTATTGGTTTTATGTAAAACATTTATAGGGCAAAGATATTCTATTTATCAAACTGAATAATCTACTTCCTAAAATTTTGTAATTGAGCAGACCAGTTTATACAGAGTTCGTACGCTTTTACCACATTCTTTTAATGGAATTTTTTGCCTTATTTAAATGAGGAAAAGTATTATAAATTCTGCAATTAAACGCAGCATCTACAATTTTTGCTATTTAAATGTTAAATATGAACATTTTATTAAAAATTTGGGCAAAGGCCTACGAACCCTGTTATACCTGATAACTTGATTTTTCGAAGAGGTTACGTTGACACATTGTAGAAGAAATTTACACATCACATGCGAAGTGGCATTATGAAAAATATTATTTTCACAAGCACAAATGAAACTGCCAAAAAATGCTGTTGTTAAATAGCGTACCTCCTCCATTTTTGTCGATACTAACCGATTAACCGCCAAAACTATAAAGTAGGAGGGGCTTTTAGCTTTCTTGAAATTTGATTTCTACCATAAATCCGGAAAGGTAAACTTCGCTAAATTTAATCATTCATTTTCTGCGCTTAAAAGGCTAAATTTTTAAATCTGGAATAGTATTAATTATATAGTGAATTTAATCATACGCTGGTATTTTGACCGTTACGCCAACATAATACGAGTGGGGTAATGGGTTAACTTTCACTATTGCTCCAGAAAGCAGACTAGCAAATAGAACATTTCAATTTCTTTACTTCTAGTATGCGGTATATAACCCATTCGGGACCATGGGTGCATATATGAACCCTCAAAAAGAGGATACAGAATTTGTTTTAGGACTAGTAAAAAATAAAAGTAATATTTGCTTTCTCTAATGAGAGCATTTTTGTGGCAATCAAAGTAAAGGTAGCCTTTTTAAAAAAAGTGGTGCCAACCGAATAAAATTTGTGTAAAAGTCGCCGGTCCTGAAGGGGTTAAAGATAATTATGTTCCTGATGTTATTAACTTCATTAATAAAATTTGAAACATTAAAAATTATGGACTAAAACAAACCATGGTATATGCACTGTAACCAAATATGATGTTTTAGTAAGAAATACTTTAAAAGAAAGATAAAACAATAATAAATATTACTAAAATTCAGAATTATTACAGAAGAAAATTTGCAATTGTTCATAAAGATTTTAATATCTAAAATAAAATTACGCAAAAGAATTTATATTGTATTGCGAATTTCAAAACAATATAAGTATTAATAGCTTTTTAAAAAGCATATATAAAAGATTGAAATCTATATTTTCATTTTCATATTTCAGTTCAGCGCCAATTTATTGTACTTTTCGGTTAGTCTTATGGTTTATCTTCCTTAGTATGTTCTGCACCAAATTGAGTATTTGTACAAATATGTTTTGGCACTGGGGTATTTTAAAAAATCTTTCCATATATATATATAATTTAATTAGCTCGATGCAATCAATTGACAATTGTGACAAGTCTGTCACTAGATATTTTACATTACTGTAGCAAACAAATGTTAAGTTGATTAAAACTTTTTTGTTGAGAGAGATTAAAAAAAATAATGCTTTAAACATATTTAAAAAGCTAAAATTACCTTTCATTTAGTTACAATATTCAAACAAATTAGATTTGAAAGTACATTTTTGTCCTATTTCATTAAGTAAAAATTGAAATTTTGCGAATTTAAAAAATGATGTATGAGCAATGAAAGCGAAAACCATAGTGACGGTCGTTGCAGCCATCATTATACATTTTTTAAAACAGCTACTGGTAATGAAATACGATTCTTTTACTAGCCCGTAGTTAAATAAACAAATATTTGTTGATAATAAACATAAGAAGGCTAAAACTATGAAATGCCGTAATTAATATATTTCGCCGTTATAATGTAATTATTTTCTTTGGATGAAGGAAAACAACAAACCGATTATATGAAGCTAGTAAGATAATGGGGATATCAAGCTCAGGAAAATGTTTTTTGGCAGTGAAACCACTGACTGATTTTATTTGGGGCACTAAATGCATGGCTTCAAAATTTATTGTTTTCATGCCATTATTTTATAAAAGAAAATGTTTGCTTTTCTTAGTGACAGATCATTTTGCCAATAAATACGACAAAAATTAATTTAAAACAAGAACGAAAAATCATGAGTCAAGCATAGATTATGTAACATTTTCCAACTCTTCCAAAATAATTTTACAAATCATTACCCTTTAATAAGCTGAAAGATAACATCTAAGTAAACAATTTGGAAAACGCATAACATATTTAAAAACATAATTTCAGGAATTTCCAACATATACAATATTTGGAAAAATATCCGAATACTTTTATTCAGCCCTGTATATGATCTATAGATTTGTATATATACTACATAGGATGCTAAATTTTAGTTTAGTTAGGAAACGCGTAGCACAGTATAAAATTCTCCTTCTGGAGTTTCTGTCAATAAACGGAAATGTGTTCACGAACTTTTGTGCTGCCCTGTATATGAAATAAAGAATTTATACACACCAAGTAATAGCCAAAAAGTGAGTTCAATTTAAAATCGCGCTCAGCAACTTAAAACGCACTTCCAGGAATTATTGTTAACAGAGAGTAGAAAATTGTTTTGTGTGTCCCTGTAAATGAACGATGACTGCTATACACACACTATTCTGTAGTAAGCCTCTTGTAATGTGCCTTAGTGATATATATAAATTTCAATGCGTTTAAAATGGTGAAACATTATTTCATTAAACCGCAAACGATTTTTCTCCGTAGACGTAATGTAACGGAATTCTTCCGACTGTCTCTGTAAAGTAACTATAAGTGCTATGCACACACTATTTCATATTAAGTTTCTTTTAATGCACCTTAGTGATATATATCAATTACAATGTATTTGAAATTGTGTAACATTATTAAAATAAACCGCAAATGATTTTTCTCCATAGAAAGTAATGTGACGGAATTATTTTGAGTGTCCCTGTAAAAAAACTATAAGTGCTACACACTTCCGTTGAAATAGGGAACATGCTATAGATAACGACTCTAAGATATAAAAATTGCAGGGCAATCCGAGCTTTTTTACGGGAGTTAGAGCACGAACAGACGGTAGACGGCCAGACGACCAGACAAACCGAAGTCATAAACACTTTTCAACTAGGTTGGAAAGTGTTAAAAATAGTGGTATAGAAAGAATAAATTTGGCAGCTATGCATTTAGTGCCCCCCAAAATATCTTGTCACGAGCCGCCACTTAGTGAAATATACTTTGTATATTATGTAAACATATAGACCGTAATAAAATATTACTAGATGGAACCCGTCAAAACTTGACGGCAAACAACTTGATAGTACAAATAAAAATAAAATTCATAGCTGTTTTAAAAATTTGAAATTTTAGAAGAATAATTGAAATAAAATAAGGAAAATCTTTCTGTCCATAGCAGGGATCGAACCCACACGATAATCGGAACAGAGAAGAAACGCGCTTTATACCACTCGGATACCATTTTCGCATTTGAGTGTTCTCTAAAACTGGTTAGGTTCTAGATTTAAGTTTACGCATGCGTAAATGGGTAAAATTTGTGTGAAAAATGAATTTGAAGGAAGTCTCTTGTTGTTTTAATATATAAGATGTTTAGGATGTTAGTACTGCCGATAGCGTTAGGGAGTCATCTGTTTAAAGATAAAAAAATCAAACAGATGAACACAGAGCTCTGTTCTGCAATAATTAGATATACAGGGTGTTTCTAAATGAATATCGGGGTTTTAACGCTTTGGAGTATTTATTACATACAACTTAAAATTATAATTAATACATAAAATGAAAGAGCAACTCAAACAGTTTTACCTACAAGCTTACAAGTTTTCAATGTGAACACCTTTCGGCACACAGCACACATGAAGTCGATAGCTCAGTTCTTCCCAAACGTTAATTAGTGTTTGTGGGGTAATTGTTGCAACAGCTGCCTCAATACTGTTTCTTAGGTTGGGTAGGTTAGCTGGTAACGGAGGCACATATACTCGATCCTTTATGATCCCCAACAGGTAGAAATCACATGGCGTCAGATCATGTGATTCTCTGGCCGTCAGATCGGTGAGCGTAGAGTGGCGTTTGGGAAGAAATGAGCTATCAACTTGATGTGTGCCGTGTGACGAAAGGTGTTCACATTGAACACTTCTAAGCTTGTAGGTAAAACTGTTTGAGTTGCTCTTTCATTTTATGTATTAAGTATAATTTTAAGTTTTTTATAATAGATACTACAAAGCTTTAAAACCCCGATATTCATTTAGAAAGACCCTGTAGAAGAAATGCCAGACTGAAAGGAAATCTAGATTATCCAGCTTACTTTGCGAATTTTCAAATCAAAAGTCTTATTCTCATAAATCCTTTGGAAAAATTAAAGGAATTTGTAAATACTTCGTTCCACATATTTTAGAGAGCTATTTTAAAACAATGGAGTTTTTAAATGAATATTAATCAATTACAATTGTAGAGCTGAAAAGAGAATATGCTAAGGAAATGAAAATGCCATTACACTTAAAAGAACAATTTGAAACATATTATACTCTTTATAAGTATATCCAGTTTGATTTTTTTATAATTCATATATGGATATTTTTACTTCTTTCTTTTTTCTCTTTTTTTCTTTTCATTTTTATAGAAGAATAATCATATACTTTTGTTATTTTATTTACCACAGTCGCAATATTTTGTAACAATTACAATATTTAGTATTTCTGATTTCTTTTTTTTTTATAATTACACGACCTTTAAAAACTTTCATTAAATTATTTTTATCAGTTCTGATTCTAAAACCCCAAATTTAAAATTTGCTGTTTGCAGCTAGCAATTAATAATACACATTTTTTATTTAGTAATTAAAACAAAATATTCTTGGGTGTTAAATTTTACTTAATTGTAAAACATTCTAATAAAAAAAAAAATACAAATTATGTAACTTTTTCCCCTGAATTAAATATGGCATTATTAAAATGAATTATAGCCAATAAAGTAAGAAAAATAATTCTGTCCATAGTGGGGATCGAACCCACACGATAAACGGTTAGGGCAGAGAAAAAACCCGCCTTACACCACTCGACCACCGTTTTCGCATTTTAGTGGGCTCTAAAACTGGTTAGGTTAGAATACAAAAATAAATTCAAGGGTGCTATTGGCGGCTATTTTTGTATTATACTTATACCACTATTTTTACAAAGTAATCTTTGTTGTACATTTCTACAACTTATAAAATAGGATAATACAATGAAGACAATAGCTTGTCAATGGTGGTACTTACAAATAAATTAAAACAAAATTACTTGTCACTACCCTGATGTTTTTATCATACACGCCTCATTATATCAACTAACGAAATAAAATTTGCAATATTTGAGATTTATAAAATTTTTTGGTAATAATTTTATGGTATCAGCGGTAATCTACGGAAGAATATCAGGACGAATTTTGCGATTTATAGATTTGATTATTACAATATTATGAAAAATATAAAGACCTATCCCCTTTCAACATTTATTGATGTTACTTACATTAAATTATTACATTTGTTTTTGTATTTAAAGTGTTTTATACTTAGTTAATTTTTGTATATAAAAGAATGTTTTATGACAAATTGAATGGATGGTCAAATTACATGTTGTACAAGCGTCTCAAAGATAAAAATGATTTGTAGTCATCTAAAAAAAATCTAAAATTTACAGATTGTAATGAATTCTAGGCGGGGTCATAATTCTCGCAAACGAAAAAAAAAAAAAACTGTGACGTATTGCGCTTGATTCGTTTTTTGCTACAGTGGTAGTGTAATTAATTTTATGTAATAACTGTATTTGATGGGAGAAGACAAACAGTCGGACACGCACATATTTAGCAGTCTGATTGTTTGAGTGTTAAGGTAATTGATTACTAAAAAAAAAAAGTTATTTGGATTGTTTTACTGCATGGAAAACTGCAAGTAATAAAATACTGTTGTAATAATTTATCAATCATTTTACTCTTTTAAATTTATTTAACGTTTTCACGAGCGGTGGTACATTATGAAAATATTCCTGAAGTTGGCGTATTATTCTTAAATGTTCATAAAATTCGATTTTTTGGGGAACATATGAAGGAGTTAGAAAGACAGTGGAGTAAGTCAATTAGTGATTTTAGTGATCTTAGTGATTTGAGAAAAGAAGGGTTTTCTGAAAGTTATTGTACTGTCGTTGCATTGAGTGGTCCAACTTGTTTTGCCCTTCTAGCTACTCTCTAAGCGAACTATGACTTATTTGACCGGCACATTGAACAGAAATTAAGATACGTTCAATGAAAATATGGTTATCTCGATTTTCAAAATGTTTGAATTACTCCATTGTCATTCTAACACCCTCATATATATGCACAAGGTACACGTAAGAGCAACATTTTCCGCGCATTTTAAAACGAACTGCTTAGACAAAATTTCTATAATTACGATAGTTATAACTAGAAATAAATCATGTGATCCTTAATCATGTAAAGCAGGGGTTAAAGTTTGACGTTAGTTATGAATTAAATAAATAAAGCTTCGGCCGAATTTTACAAAACTCTGTACAGTTTTTGCGTCTGTCATCTATGCCATATTCGCAAAATGGTATCTCAAATCGGACGTTTCGTTTGGGAGTTATTGTGATTACTTACACACACGCACACAATCGCAAACAATCAAACACATCATACATGATTACAATACTTTCCTTAAGGTATACGCTGACTACGTTTAAAAAGTGGTTTTCGACCAAAATTGTCAAAACGATTTCATTACATTTTATTAAAGCCCAACTTTTTACCTTTCCAAAAATTATTTATTTTTATTGTACGTTAAATAGAACCGGAGTTGTAGCGATTCTTAAACTACTCATTAGCTATCATTCAAACAGGAAGCAGTGTTTAAAAGACCGGAAGTACTTATTAAATGTACTAATTGAGAGGGGGGGAAGCAAAAAATATGGCCTTCCAAAAATAAGCAAAGGCTCAGTTCTTCAAAAAAAAAAGAGTATGACTCGTAAAAGCAGTGAATTTTAGATGTATATTACTATGTAAATTCTTGTAGTAAAACATAAATCTAAACTTTAAAAACATTTTTTGGAATATGTAATTTTTGGGGAAAATTCCATATGCAAAACAAGATTTCTCAAAAAGTTATTAGAATATAACTATGAAATTTAAATTGCATGTTGTTTATACTATTGTGAAGACAATGAACTAAAGATTTAATTTTAGAATAAATATTTTCTGTGTTTTGGATATTTTCGTGGAAGGACATCGATGAATTTGATGCAAATCAGCATATAAAAATGTGCGATATGCTATAAGTTTTGAAGCATTTAAAATATCCCTTAGATTTTATTTCATTGCCTTTACCAATGCCATAAGTATGAAGTGTAAAAAGGAAATTAAGATACATACAAAAGAAATTTCTGTAGGGCGTTTTACGTGTTGGGCCAAATGTCACTAAACAACATCCCCCATTTACCAAAATTTCATCAATGAATGAAACATTTCTTGCATTTTGTCACAGCTTCTAGTGATAATGTTAGTAAGAATAAGTTCAAAAAATAATTAAATAGCTTTTTTGGGAAAAATTGCAACTTACGTAGTCAGGCACCTTACTATGTGTTCGGAATGTAATAAATGAAAACGGTTGCGATATTGTTATTCTTACAAGTAAATTATAACAGATGGTATTTGTGTTTCGTACCACAATATAAAAAGTTACCAATATTCCTAAAAATAGTAGAAAATACAAGAAATTTACTGTTACAAAAACTCGCAATAGTTCGAAAACTTCTATATTACAACACTAATTGAAAGCGAATTTGATTATACCTGTTGTCTTTATGAAAACACAAATATTTTCCACCAACATATTAAAAAAATACGTGAATTAATGATTGAGGAACTTGATCAACTACTTTTGTCCAAGAACTAGTGTAAATTTATGTAAAATCTTTATTTGTTTTCTGTGTTTCTACGAAAATCCTAATAATATTATAAATCTGATTGTGTGCAAATGTTAGGCTGAAGCCAGCGTCAAAATGAAGCATTTAATTATCTTGTATCTTTGCATATAAGTTGATTATAACCCTCAAATGAATATAGGCTGCTTTTCGTTTATTTTATTTCAATATTTTTCTTAAAAATTAAAATTTTTATTATTTTCATACAGAATAAATGGACATGTTTTCGTATATTTTACAATGGTTGGTTGGTTTGGTCCAAAGGGCCCGGTTTTGCAGCTTTTTTTAAAATGGTTAAATTTATTTTACCGTTGCTAATACTTTATCGTTGCCAATATAAAATAAAACCCCTGAATAATAATTTTTAATCAACAATTTATTTTCAAGTGAAAATTTTCCACGTGAAAAATGAAAAGAAAATGAATTATTTAAGAATTAAACAGAATATGAAATGATGTCATATTAGAAATAAAACGTGCGTTTTCAAATATTTGATAATAATACAAAGTGCATAAATACGAGTAAGTATGGAAAGCAAGCGAATATGATGTCATATATAGAAAAATAAAACAGATTTGTTTTGATGTTGAAATAAAATGATCTTGGGTTATCAAATTATTTGTGATTAATTTCTCTTTTTTTTCTTTTTCTTTTTCACATGAAAGGAATTATTTTAAATGTACGTAATATATGTATTTTAAATGTATGTGTTGTAAATTAAAGTTCTGTGTTTTAAATGAAATGAGTGAAAGATTTATATTTTTAATGAATTCAGTAGGAATGATGTGTTAGGTTGGCGATTTATCGTCTGCACACAGCTAACATTAAGATACCATATTTTTAATTTAAATTATAATAATAAAAAAAAATTGGATGGCAAATGTCAATGATATGCATCGCAAAATTATCCGTATCGAAAATCAGAAAATCTTAATAAAAATAACTATATTTTTTAAAAGAAAGTTGCTTTTCTCATAAAAGCTAAAGATATAATATGATTGTGTCGAAGTAACAGTATTTTTCCTCTATCATTTTCCCACAATCGAAAACACATTTGTAAATCGTCGTTTCGAACCGGAATTTAATTTTACATTTCTTTTAGTTTTAAAATAGGAAAAACTTTGTTGTCTTTTTTAAATATAGCTTTTTTTAAAGTTGTTTCATAATAGATTTTTGTAAAGTCTAGGAGGATAAGAAAAATTGCATAGATTTTAAAGCAATGTTTAAGTAAAATTACAATATTTTTTAAACTTAAAAAACAACAATATTATCGAAAAGAAAATCGATTTTACCAACAAATTCGCGTAATGCAAAAGCAAAGAAGAAATCAAAAAGTAATGAATCTTTTCTTCCAGCCGAATTGTTCAAACTTGAACAAGCCGATCGTGCCAATTCATAACATTATAAACGTGAAAGCGCGTTCTATACAGTAGAATTTTTGTTTACATATAGGTAGAACATTTGTGAGAATAGGAAAGTTAGGGGTCTGCAATTAGGTCCATAGTCAATTTGATTTTTTTTATCAAGTTAAATTTGGCGCAAAATTAAATACATTGTTGTAACCAGATTTGTTTTTTGCGTGGTAAACACTTAATGATATTTTAGATGATCATTTCCCCGCTCACCTTTGATGCCAACTATGACTGTAAAACATATTAAAAAATATTAGCCGATAATTTTTTAATTTTCTTATTGCTTCATGATGTAAATATACTTCCTGGTTCATACTTTAAACCTGAATCGGTCATGCCATTGTCGTTCAATTTTTATTCCTAATCCTAACCCTAATCGAATCCTATCCTAATCCTGATAATAACTTTCTTTGACACGAATATGTAAATGAAATCAATATCCATAAATGGAATGAATGGAAAGTAGAATAAATAGAAATGGCAAAATAAAATAACAAGAAAGTACATTTATTCGACACCTAACCCTAGAGAAAGCGTAAAAAATTTCAAGCGCATGAAATAAATCAAAATAATCCTACATATACTAACAAAAATATGTAAATTTAGATTATCAGATTTGTGTCGTCGGTATTTATTTGCTTATAGTGTTCTTGACGCGATAGAGAAAATATCGAGGACAAATTGGGCAGAATTTAAAGTACTTTCTAGCAACCTTTATTTACATTTTAGAATCGCATCAGATTGTTATATCTTTGTGAAATATCTATCAATTTATAAAATCCACAAGCAGTTTGTTCACTATTTACACCACTTAGCGTGAAGCACTTAATTTAATATATACATAAACAAGATAATGTAGTAAGAAATATATAACATGTCTCTGCAAATAAACGATATAATAATGCCCATTTAGCAATGCACACATATACAAATTGTACACCAAATACCACCTAAAATGCACTGTTGTATAGAAGAATTCTGCCAGTGTTGTTTTTCGTTTTACGAAGAGGAATTCCTCGATTTTCACGATTTTACTTGGTCCTCCTTTTTTCATTTGTTGCTGTTTCATTTTCTCGATTGTATATATTATTTGGCATGAAATTTTCCTTTTTTAAGACTGGGTTATGTCAAGGCTCCTATAGCAAAGAAATACCGTATGGTCTCCTATAAAATGTGATAAAGCTTTGGTTAATTATATAAGTTGTTAATTATCAAGTGAAATGTTTTACTAAGTTAATGCATTTATTCTTTTTTTAATGTTACGTGAACGAAGTCACGGGTAACAGCTAGTTTTTAATAATGCACATACAGTGTTACATTTATATTAGCTTTCCACAAGTTATATTTTTACTGTCCCGAATATTTATCTGTAATAATTACTAAAATCTAGCTGTACAATATTAAACGGTCTGTTTCACTTGAATAATTGTCTTCAATCATCAAAATACCATTTTCCGTAAAGATTTTACTTAGGCTGTAGTGGACTAGCAACTGTCTTATAAAGGCATTCTAATGTTTTGAATGCGAACGTCATATCAGTATCTAAGCTGTGAGCGCAACAGTGACCTCTGTACTATATTTTACTCTAATTTCCAAAGTATGGATGTAGCCTTTGGAGCTTGCGCTTTCTGTGTATTTATGCAAATTTTATCTTCATTGGCCAATCTGCAAAGTATAAAAGCTCGAACAAAAGTTTGTATCCGCGGATTTGGGTCGGATCTCTCTCCGTATGTAGATTTAAGGCCTACTCTATTTTGCGTGGAATTTTAATTGAATCAAATATTAGATACTGGTAAGGTATTTTTGAGTCTTAGTTTAAATAAAGCTATTCAGCAGTCACTGGTTCAAAAGTTAAGATTATAAGAACGATTTTTACGATTTTTGTTAGTACTTCTGTGTTTCAGCTGAAAGCTTCGAGTAATCGCTTGACTTAGTAGTGGATTATACTTCCAACGTTCTTTATGTAAGTGGAACTTTGTTTAGTAAAACTTTTTAGTTATTTCTAGTGAAGAGCGTAATTAGTTATTGAATTTTGCAGACCGTCTTTTAGTATAAGCAAAATCTGCGCAGTGAATCTACCACATCCCTGTCCCTACAGTTTAAATAAATATCTTTTAACCCTTTCAGGGGCAAGGTACTTCTCATTCGTAAAATGTTGAAATGATTGATTGACACCAGAATCAACAAACAAATTTATTCGAAAATAAGTAAAATCTTTTCTTCATGTCTTGATAAAAGGGAATTTTTCATTCCAAAATTCTGTTGCCAATGTAGCATTTAGGGATCAAAATTAAGTGGTCCGAAAATGAACCACCGCCCTTGAATGGGTAAACTCTAAACTCTCATGATGACCCAGCTCGCCGGGAACGGCCTTAGCACACACGTTACAAGGCAACTGTTGATTAAGAAGTTATTCAAAAAGAAATGTGTACAATCTTTTATTATTAAGAATAACATATTTTCTTAGAGAAAAACAATGTATTATAATTCAGATATTTATCGAATACAATTAAAAAGTTATTCGTTGGTCTTGATATATATCAAGTGATAATAATTCTCTCTTTTCAGGAATAGCTTACCCTATGCAACAATAAATCTTTTCTTTTAATTATTTTTCTGATACTCTCGATTACCTAAAAGTTTTACTTCTCTCAATGGCTCTGTCATTTTCCTGAAAGGGGTCATTATTTACACACTTGTTGATCATGCAGCTATTCAGAAATATCTCATTCAGAAAAATATCGAATAGTATGTATAGAAAAGTAAAGCCTTTTTTATTCAATTCCAGTGATTTTCCGACTTGAACAAAATAAGTTATACTTCCATTCATCTATATGTCAAAAGAAGAATCATAGTTTATTCAATTATTCTATTCTTAACCCATTCCCTGCCAACCACGAGTATACTTGTCGTTTTTCAATCTAAAATTTCAAATTCGTACCGGAAATTTTGAAAGAAGAATTTTAATTTTATGTAATAAAGAAATGTCTGTAGTTAAATACAGTAAATATTGCTATTAGTATTTTCCGGTATGAATTCCAACTTTCTAAATAAAATTAAATTCCGGTAATTTTAACCCGACAGTGAACGTGTTAAAAAATATCTCATTTTGTAATTTATTTTCATATTGTACTGTTTCCCAAAAACTTTTCTTATGCCGAAAGCTTCGGCATGTTGGGAGAAAGAAAGATCGTTGACCAAGAACGTAATTAAAAGAAAGCTATTCCTTCTTGTATTAAAACAAGCGATGTGTTTTTTTAGATGAAATAATATTTCCCAGTTCGGTTATATCTATCAGATGTAAGTATATAAAATTGATCTTCAGTTTTGTGCAACGTCACGTGATAATTATATTTTTATTCGAATAGTTTTCTCAAAGAATATACTTTGTCTCTTAATTAATTTTCAAATAATCCCGTTTTCTCGAAAGTTTCCCTTCCTGTCATCGGCTCTGTCATTTTCCCGAAGATGATAATTATTTACGTACTTACTTGTTGATTAGACGGCTATTTAGAAAGATTTGTTTTAGAATATAATAAATTAGTAAGTAGCTAAATTGATAGCAAACGTTTCGTCTATTTCAGTATTGTTCTGATGTGAACATAAGAAGTGTATTTTCTTTTGTTCTCTTCTTCAAAATATCTTCAATTTATTTAACTCTTTTGTTCTAAACATAAAAGTGCATTAAAAAAAATACACTCTTTATTTTCTTATTTTGTCATATTAGTTTTATAGCCAATTAATTGCCAGTTTCACAGCCAGTTATTAGTTAGTTTCACAGCCAGTATTTTAGCGACTGTGGTTTAGCGTATAATAAAGTCAGTTGTTGCTGTAAGTCGTATACACTTGTAACCATAAAGAATGTTTGGCGATTTATCACCCGCGTTTGCCTAACCGTAAAAAGCCTTAAAAGCAAGTTCTAAAATATTGAAAAGTTGTATTGTTATCGGAAACACACCATTGTACATAATTTATATAATTTTATCTAGTCAGGTTGTAAGTGAAAAATCGATTACAAAATCCAATATTTATATACATAACCAAGTGAAGTTAAATAAAATAGTGTAATAAACTTCATTCTGCGATGTATTTTCATATATTATACAGTCTTTTTTCCGAAAACGTCTCACTTGACAAGACTTATGCTTAGTGACAAACGTTTCGTAATTACATAAAGTAAAAATTCTACGTTCGGAGTTTCTGGTATAGATTCGGAATTTCTGAATAAAAAAGAATTTCTTGAAATGTATGCTAATGATGCAAATGGCTTAATACTAGGACCTGAATACTCCTGAGTACTAGGACTGAGCACTGACAAAAAAATGGCGGATCTCGAAGGCGAAATTTTTTCAGCGTGTGAACGGTCTCTTCAAATTGAATACCAATAACTTCTATAAGATTTCTCCGCCTTATCTTTCTTACAAGAAGAGAGCCAATCTTGGTAATCACAGATTTTGATTATTTTTATATGTGTTGTAAGGTAGAAGTCCCTTAGTCTCACGTTCAACGGATTTTATATTACGATCTTTACATCTAGAGAAATAAGGGGTCTAATATTGTAACACATATTAAATACCGTAATTTCCGTCCTATAATCCAAGATCAAACATTCAAGTTTCGACCCGGAAATTCTATTTTATAAAACGTAACTTACTAAATCGCTCTAAATATTTGACTTCAATTATAGAATAAAATTTCCGGGTCGAAACATGATTGTTTGATCCGCGAATTATAGGCCGTAAATTACGGTGTGTGAGTTTCGACATAGAGATTTTATTCAATAATTGAAGTCCATTATTTACAGCGATTTAGTAAGTTACCATTAAAACAAATTCCGGATCGAAACATGATTGTTTGAATTTAGACCATGTCGAATTATAGACCATTTATTTAAATTCGAAAAGTATTACAAATCCTACAATTAAATGAGGCGTGTGCAATTGCTGCTGTTTAAAATATAAAATAGAAAAGTTCTATTAAAAAAATTATGGTGAAAGCTCACGAACACTGATTAACTATAAAATATGATATGTTTGTTCTAATTTGAAATCCGTCAGGCAAAAACAGATTTCAGTTTTCCAGTTTTATTATCGTTGTAATGTACGATCCTGGCATTTATATTGTGGTGCACTATAGCGGATATGCCTTACGGTAATTAAGAAATTCGGTTGTTTGAAAAGAGCCATGCTAATTGGAGAATCACACATCTGACTTTTTGCAGTTCAATTTATATTTTTATTTTACACATGCTACAAATATTCACTAAGGAGAATTTATTGGGAAATATTTCTGCTTTTCTCAAAGGCCTAATAATGCTATCAGGCATACAGGGTGTGCGAAAAATCCTTGATATATTTAAAAATTCAAAAAAAATCATGTAATTGACGACCGAAAAATTATTTCATGATCGGACGTTTTCTTTAAGTAAATTAAAAGAATTACTTTCAAAAGTTGCCCATAAATGTGGCTGCACTTTCAAGGCTACAAGAAAGCATAAAATCTCGAGATAAAACAGTTACAGACCATTCATTTTAATACAAGGTAGTTATTGTTCTAGATGTCCATTCGTGACTATTGTTAGCTTCTCTTTTTTGTCGGTTGTCTTTTCCAACTAAAAGTATTTCAACACACACATACACATAAAAAACCAGATTTCAATTTTCTAGTTTTATTATCATTCTCATGTAAGATCGTGTCATCTAAATTATCGTACACTCTAGCGGATATGTCGTACGCTAATTAAGAGATTCGGCTCTTTGCATGGAGCATAGGTATTTTGAATAGAGACAGGCTAATGAGAGAATCATGTCTTTTTCCTATTTTTAATTTACATATGCTAAAAATTGCATTAACAAGAATTTCTTGGGAAATATTTCTGTTTTCTTCAAAGACCTAATAATGCTATCAAGTGTACAGGGTAAGCGAAGAGTCCTTCACATACGTAAAAATTCAATTCAAAATCAAGTAATTGCCGTATAAGAATAAGTTTGGACGAAAATGCATCTCATGATCAGACGTATTGTTTTAGTAAAGTAAAAGAAATACTTTCATATGTTGCCCATAAATGGGGCTGCACCTTCAAAGCGACAAGAAAGCATGAAAAACTATTGATAAGGCAGTTACAGACCATTTATTTATTTATTTTTAAATAAGGCAGTTCTTGTTCAAGATTTCCATTCGTGTCTGTTGTTAATTTATCTCCTGTGTCGGTTGTACTTTTAAACTGAAAATATCCAACACGATCAGATCTTCTTGCACTCCGATTCTACTTTTGTAAATAAATTTCCTTGAACGATATTTTAGGATTACAAAAATGTGTACCTGTACAAGCCGATTACCTACAGCCTAATCCATTTTAGCATTTCTCTGAAAGCAATGTTTTCACTGAGGACGTCATTTTTGTGATTAACGAGATTGAGTTTATTTGAGAAATCTTTGAAATTTTTAAAATGAGGTGTAGTTTCAGTTATCATTTGCAGTTTAATTGGCTTTATTGCTCAGAAAGTAATATTGTCTCATGTTTACTTAATATTTTGTTTTTTAAAACTTCCAAAATCTTGATTATTTTAAAAATACGACTACAATAATACCCACTCTGTTAAAAATATTTGTTATTTTAAGAGATATTATGCTGTGTTTATTACAGAATATCACTATATCGTGTAAACTACAGATAGTCAATTTTATCCAACAAAGTTTTCACCCTCCAGCGGGAGCTTTTAAAGTAATATTACTTTTGACTTTTGAATAAAAAACAAATTCGTAAACACTAGAAATACAGTAATAAAAACTGAAAGTGATAACAAATAAAAATATTTTAATGATTTTTAAATACCAGAAATTCTGTAAAGAGAAAGGAAAATGATCTCGTACAATACGTGAATTAGAATCATGCTGTTGTTGCTGTTGCTGTTAAGCAACGCAGTCAAAATATGTTTAATTCAGAAGAAATATCTTCTGGTTGAACAATGAAAATTTTCGTTGGAGGAAGGCTGTTTCAATTTAACAAGATTATCCTGTCTGCAACAAGCAGAAATTCTTTTTCATACAGCAAGTTTAACATAATTACAACAAATTTAACATAATTACTCCATGCAAATTATATGGGGAAACTGGTAGCATTGCTAACATAGTTAATCTGTAAAATCTACAGGATAGAGTCTATCTTTGAAAATTCCTGTTCAATCACCTTTAAAAATCATTTAACAGCTTGAAGAGCGTCGCGAAATATTTTATCTTACTACATTTTAATCAAATTTGCACAAGGAATTTTGAATAAAATTTTATTTTATAACATTGGTGAAAAAAAAAACTAAAATTGCTTTTCCTTGTTTTAAAATAAAATGTTTCGAAAAATCAGATCTGAATTCAACATTACAGAAACACTATTACCCTAATTTCGCGTGTATGCGCCGTGGCTTAGTTAAGTCTTTTTCAAACCGGAAATTTTATTGAAAATAAGAAGTCAAATAAGTGCTAAGCAGAAGAAAGTCATATTTCATTTAAAATAAATTAGGGTAGGAAATCGAAATGTTTTAGGTGCGGCGTATACGCGCGAAATTACGCTACTTGTCCCTGAAATAGTTAACAATGAGGTAATAATGAAAAATGGGATGGAGTTCTTTATTTTGTCTGAATAAATGTCATATTTTGAGGAGGAGAAGTTACATAATTTGTAATTTTTTATTCGAATGCTTTATATCTTTATAATTAAGACAAGTTTAACATCCAGCAATATTTTTTCCTATTATAAGTTTTTTGTATTAAAAATATTTAAATTAAAAAAAAATGCATGTAATTATCGATTAAATACATTGCACTGATCTACATTTTTTGCTATATTTTGTATGACCATTATGAAGAATATATTTATATATATAATAAGAAAATTATATGGCTATTTTCCGTAAAAAAAGAGAAAATAGAAAGGAGGAAAATATTCATAAAAAGAAAAATTATATAAAAGAAATTTTCGTGAGAATAATATTTTAATTAATCAAATAATGTGTGAAAATGCAAAATTAAATTCAAGCAATTAATATATATATATATACAGAGTGGTTATAAAATAAGTATCTCTATTTGGATCTGTCTGTAGCTTGAAGGAATAACAGGAATGAAACCAAAATCGGTGCACTTACTATTTGAGAAGGGGGAAGTAGAATGGAACAATAAAAAAAATAATTGCAATGATCGCCGACAGATGGCGCTTTTGAGTGTGACATGTAATGTGTAATATTGTGTACCGTGGAGGTGTCACAAACGTCAATTACTTTACCGCATATCACATCATGTGCGAAACATCACTCCTGGTGCGTTACATTCCGCAATTGAGCACGTAGTGTAACCGCCAGGATTGTGTCTTCCAGCAAAATGGCCATGTGGAACCTGAACATAATCGGCACCGCCATGCGAAAGCGTAGTCACATTCACTGTGACGTTTTCCAACAAATTAGGTATGCCATCCCGTTTTACGTCTTAATTTTTGTTCTTGTATTATACATTACATTTCACACTCAATAGCGCCATCTGTCGGTGATTATTGCAATTATTTTTTGTATTGCTCCATTCTTCTTCCAACTTCTTGAATAGTAAGTGTACCGATTTTGGTTTCATTCGGGTTATTCCTTCAAGCTACAGACAGCTTCAAATAGATATACTTCTTTTATAACAACCCGGTATATATAAAAACTATACCGATATATGAGTCCCTAACTATCATACTGTTCACAGAAACTGGCGGAAATTTTGGTTTAAAGTATTTTGAGGTATGCGCTCAAGAATCATATAAAAAACAACAGTTAAATTCTAACAGTTAATGTTACAGTGACGAAAATTCGAAAATTTCAAATGGCAACACCTACTATTTTTTAGTGGAATTTGATCTTCATAGTGAAAAACCATAAAAAGCGTTGGAACGGTACCTGTAGCACGGAAATCGCCGGCGCTAATCAGACTAAGAAGAATAGAGAAAACAACCAATAAGGACAGAGAAGCAACAGAAAAAAAATGTGTTTCATACATTTTCCATTTCACACGCGACGACACTTTACATGCGGGAGATGGTGGATAGCACTGAACAATAAAATGTTTTACTTTCCGTTGCTTCTCTGTCCTTTATTGGTTGTTTTCACTTTTCTTCTTAGTCTGCCTAGCGCCGGCGATTTTCGTGCTACAGGTACCGTTCCAACGCTTTTTATGGTTTTTCACTATGAAGATCATATTCCAAAAAAAAAAAAAAAGTAGGTGTTGCCATTTGAAATTTTCGAAATTTTGTCACTGTAACCGTAGCTGTTAGAATTTAACTGTTGTTTTTCACATGATTCTTGAGCGCATACCTCAAAATACTTTAGGCCAGAATTTCATTCAGTTTCTGTGAACGGTATGACAGTTAGGGGCTCATACATCGGGATAGCTACAAGCAGCAAATTTTAATTTTGGGGTTTTAGAGTGACTGATAAAAATAAAAGTAAAGAAAAATATTAAAGGTCGCATAGTTCAAAAAATTAAAAAATACTAACTATCGTTCTTAAAAAAATGAGACTGTAATAAATAACAATAAATTCCATACCCATTCAATTATTATTTTTAGTTAAACATCTGCTAAAAATTAAGCATAATACGTAATAAATTACAAACTTAAAATTATTTCACTTCATTAATTGAATATGTTGGACTGACAGCACCATCTATCCCCTTATATCTATAGGAATAGCTTATATCAAATATTCTCAAGTTTTCAGTACGTAATTCATTTAAAAGCAACTAAATTAAAATGAAATGTTTTTGTTATGAAACTTTCAAGTTGTTTACCGTCAAATCTTGACGTGTACTATCTAGTACACTGCTCAAAACAATTAAAGGATATTTGAAGTTTTATATAAAATAAAGATATAAACGAAATTTTTTTGCCGAAAATAGAAGAGAATCGCAAATGCAAATTTTTCTGGTTTTCAAACTGTGGAGTATGCAAATTTTTCTGGTTTTCAAACTGTGGAGTATGCAAATTTTGAGTTCGACGTCAAAAACGTCGCTTCAGCGGCAGCGAATGAAATTTGACTTTCAACTGGATAAAAGAGAATGAAGACAAGGATGATCGGCATTCCGTGATTGCTTTGTTTCAATGAGTACGATGTCTCAGCGAAGTCATTTGACAGATTCAGAAGCTTGGAGAATTGTTGGTAGGTTAGAAGGGGGCCAAACTCAAGCCGAAGTAGCGAAAGCCATTGGAGTGTCACAAAGTGTCATTTCCAGGATCTGGAATCTTTTTTTGGAGAGTGGATGTGCAGGCCGAAGACCAGGGCAAGGTCGTAGACGGCAACAACGCCCAATGAAGATCGGTATTTAGCGTTAACAGCTAGGAGACACCGAAACATGAACGCTACTCTTCTCCAACAACACCTCCGCTCGGCTACAGGCACCACGATTTCAACTCAGACTGTCCGAAACTGGCTCCATGCTGTAGGTCTGTATGCTCGCCGACTGATGGTATGTGTTAGATTAACATCAAGGCATCGTCGCGACCGCAGGGAGTGGGCAACCGAGCATGTCAACTGGAGGAGAAATGAATGGAGCAATATTCTGTTTTCTGACGAGTCCCGTTTTTCTGTGCATCCGGATAATAGGCGTATTTTCATCTGGAGGGACCGTGGCAGTAGGAATAATCCTGCGTTCGTGCACGAAAGTGTCAGATTTGGCGGTGGAGGAGTGTTGGTGTATGGTGGCATCTCCATTGACGGGCGCACTGACCTCTACATCATTCGAGATGGAGCTCTGACTGGTCGCCGATATAGGGATGAGATCCTCAGACCTATTGTAGTCTCTTACGATGCAGCAATCGGAGATAACTTCATTTTAATGGACGATAACTGCAGGCCACATCGTGCAAACCTGGTGGAGGATTTCCTTTTCGAGGAAGGAATCGTTCGAATGGAATGGCCAGCGTGTTCTCCAGACATGAATCCAATCGAGCACGTTTGGGACGCTCTAGGAAGACGAGTTTCTGGCCTCCAACAACCCCCACAAACTCTCCAAGACCTGGAAAGAGCTCTTCTGGAAGAGTGGGGCAGAATACCCCAACTCGTCATTAATAGCCTCATTGAGTCCATGCCTCAAAGGTGTTCAACGTTGCTGGCCGCCCGTGGAAACCATACCCCCCCCTACTGAAAATGATTTTCTTTGAAGAAAACACCTTTTCTTATTCTTTTTTTCTCATATGCACAAATTGTGTTTTTTTCCTTTTGTACACAAATGCGCAATAAAATGCATTTTTTTCTGCCAAACATGTGTAATTTATTCTCATATAACCTACTATGTCTGTCGACCATGTATCAATCAGCTAAAAAGTTTCCCAGATACAAAATCCACCTAAAACTGCAATATCCTTTAATTGTTTTGAGCAGTGTAATATACTATGCAGGCTGCGCAACTTTGAACTTTTCAGCTTTATTATTTAAATTACTTCATCTAAATAAAAATTATACATCAGGCAGCGAGAGACACGAAGGCAAGTATTTCTTGTACAAGTTTTTAGTTCGTGAACAGTGTGTTTTTTGATAGAGGTATATAAGAAATCTGTGGACAGTATTTATAGTATTTTGAATGCGATCAATTCCCCTTCTAACGATGTTGAATAATATCGCCAAAGCAGTTTTCCAACACGGACAGATATATTCCCATTTTTCAATATAAAGACAGAAGATGAAGATTTGTATTTGTTTCCAACTTTCTTTTCTCCCTGTAGAGAAATCTTTCACATAAACTTGTACAACGCAGTTTTAGAAAGAAAAATTCTGACGATGTATTTGGCTGAATTTTACAGAAAACTAAAATGCATAAACTTCATTACATAGCATATCCAATTTTTTTTTTCAGGATATTTTTGCTTGAATATTTATTTTTTTATTTTACTCAAAGTCAACACATTTATAATGGAAGAATATAATCTCACTTATTACATAAAAGTTACAACAAACTGATCGAAGATAACATAAGGCAAACGCGTGAAAAAAAATAACAATCGTATTTTAACTGCTTTAGAGAATGGCATCATCCACTTCGGAAAAAACGCGGGACAAAGAAAAATAAACTGAATACACATAAAATACAATTTAATTTAATATAATAAAGCATACATTTTAGGCTACACGTGAAGTACAACTGCTTTGATGGATCGTTGGTGTCTTTTTCTTCTAAACATTTGAATTTGAATTTTGCTTTTTATTCATTACTATAAAATTAATCCGCGCGAGACGTCGCAATTTATCTACTTTGTATTATTTATTTATTTTATGTTTGAATCATTGTTGAGCACGATATAATACGATATTTTATTTTTGTGGCAACATTGCGAAAAATCTTTCATTTCCTTTATGAAAACAATGCTGATTTAATTTTTGATTAATTGCAATTTTTAATTTAAAAATACATGTTTTAACGAAATGTGAGGGTACTATCTCAGAAGCCGGTTCGAAAACATTTCGATTGATCATTCATTGTTGTGCGTTTTGTAAATACATAGAAAAAGGGATGTTGACAACAGAAATAATATATACCAGCTAACTCGTGCTAGGATCTCGCACTTCAGTCTGCACTGTAAAAAAAATTATCAGGTTACTAAAAAATTGTTAGTATATTTGTATTCCACAGATTTTTTTAGTAACCGGTACTAAAAATCGGTGCAAAAAGACTAAAATTTTTTTGTATTCTTACTCAGTTTCAAGATAATCTGTAAGAATTACTAGAAAACAGCTAGCAATGATTCCGATTTTTAGTACCGGTTACTAAAAAAATCTGTGGAATACAAATATACTAAAATTTTTTAAGTAATTTCCAAAAAATCTGTTAGAAAAACTAAACTTTTTTTAGTAGATCGACCCATTTTTTTTTACAGTGTGATATATATATATATTTGAAATATCTAATATTTTTTAGATGCAGGTTTAAACTTCTAAAGCAAAATTAAGGATAACAATATCTGGAAACAACATTAGTCAAGCCAGAATATACTCTCAGTTATTCCATCAAATTTGCAGTAAAAGCTGATCAAAGATAGCAAAAGACATACGTGAAAAAAAAATTATCAATCGTATCTTAACCTTTTGATTATGGGGTTGGACGCCGTATGTCCCACCGACTACTTTGTTATTTTAGTCGTTCTTCTTTTTCAAAAGTAGTCTGGGTCCCATAGACTTATATTGGATATTTTCAAGCGATATCTACCACTTTTATTTTGCGAATTGTGGAACGTTTGAATATAAAAATAGTCGCCAGTCCAGGAAATTAAAAAGTTAACTTTGTTAGAGAATGACGTGATGAGCTTCGGTAAAAAGATGGGACAAAAAACTAAGTTTAATACACATAAAATACTAATTAATCTAGTATAGGAAACCACATCTTTTAGACTACAAGCGAAATAACACTGTTTCGATCGATCAATTGTATCTCTTTCTTCTAAACATATCAATTTTGCATTTTAATCATAAATATAAAATAAATACGTACGAAGATATCCACACTTTATCTTTTTTGTGCTTTTAATTTTTTATAACCATTGCTGAGCATGATACAAAGCAGTATTTTATATTTGTGGCAACATTGAATTGAGAAAAACCTTTCATTTTATTTATGAAGAAATGTTGATTTAATTTTTAACTAACTGCAATTAAAATCTATATATATATATATGTTTTAACGAAATGTGAGCGTACTGTGTAAGAATCCGGTTCAAAAGCCTTTCGAACAGGTTTGCCAGTTTGTCCTTTTTTTGTCCCTTCAGAATTTCCAAATTCATACCGGTAATTTCGAGAGAAGAATTATCACTTTGCGAAGTCAGAACAATGGAACAATGTAGTTAGCAGTATGGAATACTTAGTTTCGAACCAACTGGACTTCCAGGTTAAAGGTAATTGATTTGCGAGGCAAAAGGGAGCTGTGAGAAATTTAAAAAGTTAAAAATTAAATATATTTACAAATATAATAATGAAATAGAAGTATAACAAAAATAGTAAAAAGGTAAATAAAAATAAAAATAAATTTCATTAGATCCAACAAAATGACAGACGAAACTTACCGACGGTCGAACCCATCTCAAAAAAGAAAAAAAAACCTCTCTGGAGAGACTATATGTTTAGTTTAAAAGACGCATAGTCAGAAAATGTCTATCATTAAATAAAACAAATGTACTCCTATAAATTTATGGTGTGAATTCAAAATTCTCAACTAAAGATAGATCCAATCTGGCAACCCTGCTTTCGAATGATACATCATTCATGGTTGTGCATTTTATAAATACGTAGAAAAAAGTGCTTTGACAACATAAATAGTATATATGATGATTACTTTTCTTTTTTATTGGTACAAAAACAAATTCCGAATGAACCTTTTGAAGGTGTATACATGCAGCTATGTTTCCGAAGGGGTTAAGTTAGACCATAATAAGTTCTTCCATTCAGAGCCCGATTAACCCATTAATAGTGTAGCCCGAACTCAGTTCGGGCAAGAAGAGTTTGCTTGTGTTGTTACTAAAAGCTTTTGCACACCAGTAATTTTTAAACGCAAACTTCGCTTTACTGATCGGTAGACCATTTTCGATTACACAAAGCAAATATTTTAGTACTGAAAAAGTGGTGTATTGTGCCTATTTTTAGTTTATGGTGTCAAAAAACCTCCAACAGTTAAGGGGTTAAGGTCGTCTGGGGCCTAAGGACCAGAAACTCTTTGGGGACCCCTAAAATTATAATAGTAGTTAGAAATTTTTTCGAGGATTATTATTAATCATGATATAGTAGATAAGAAATATTTTTGTTTTGATTTTGAGAAAATAATTGGAGAAAACTTCATTTTTAAGAAACTTTTTGTAAATCATTTTATTCATTTTGGGGCCCCAATCAGTAGTGGGACCAAGGCCACGACCGAGTTGACCTGTGCGTTAACCCTTCTTTGCATGAGTTTTTCTTTTACAATTGTGTTTTTTATACATATATTAAATATTAGACACCAGAAATTTTAAGATAGATTTTTAAGTTTGTTCAGCAACGTAGTTCACGGGAAATTTACTGGATTAATATTTCTATATAAATATAGTGGTGGGAACGAAGTTGATTTATTTATTAAAAGTTAAATAAACAGTGATGGAAATTTACAACACTGTGCAATTAAGGGTTAATCAGGCACTGTTTCCAGAGGAAAATCTACCTTTTTTTTTACAAAACTGCGATTTAACATTTTCATACTCTAACACTCCTTCAAGTCTCTATTTACTAGAATATTTTATTCTAACACAACTTTTCTTGTCATTAATTTCCAAATAATCCCGTTTTCCCGAAAAATTTCCTCCTGTCAACGGCTTTGTCATTCTCCTTGAAGAAGATCGTTATTTACGTTACTTGTTGATCATGCAGCTATTTAGAAAGATTTGTTTTAGAATAAATATGAATGGAAAGTTTTTTAAAGAAAAGTACTTTTGTTCCTATTTCTATATTTTTTCTACATGTTAATAAGAGGTTTTACTTTGTCAAAATATAATTCTCAGTTAATAAATTTGATTCGTTTAAAAATAAATGTCGTTCTAGAATTTATTTCTAGATAATGCTGATTTCTATCCAAATAATGTTTCGGTACATAGCTTTTTTTCTCTCAAAAATATCTTTTTTAGGTCTTGATGGATACAACTATTCATAATAGTATGTTTTATATTAATAGGAAAATAAATATTTGAAAAAACAGTAATTTGGTCTGAATTCCTTATTTTTATTAGGTTTAAATATAATTTTTTTTTCAATTGTTATACTGTTATTCAATGGTCCTTTATTAAATGATAATTCTGTGATCTGTTATTTGGTGACTGGGAGAAAAGTTTGTAAACAACTATGTTATTCAACTATGTTATGTTATTCAACTATGTTATGTTATTCAACTATGTTATGTTCCTTGAACAATTTTCGAACTGAGTAATCACAAAACTATTCAAAATAGTATATATATTTTTTTACGAATTGTAATATTGAATATTTAATCGGCAAATATCTCCCTTCACCAGAAATTCACATATACCCTCTCTCTAATAAAGGAACAAAATATTTATTTGTATGTTGCTTTTAGTCAAGTACTGTTCTGGTGCATAAACCACGGCTCAAATAAATCTGTTTCCGACAAGAAAGTTTATGTAATAAATTTGAAACGCCTTTTTTATTTGGTAATTATTTAACTTTAATTATTAAATAAAATTTCTGGTTCGAAACTGACGTATTTTAGCCGCGGTTTATATGCCGAAAATTATGGTAATAATATTTTATTTTTTTCTTATCGTTAATTTTCTATATAAAAAGTTTTTCTCCTAAAGAGGATTATAATTTACGTACGTTACGTACATGCACCTACATATAAAGACTTGTTCCTGAATAAAATGGAATAGTAAATATGTAACAAAAAAAAAAGTATTTTTCTCCTACTTCAACATTTTTGAAGGATGACTATAAGAAAATTTATTTTTATTTGTTTTTATATGAAAATATGAGCGTTAGTTTAATAAATTAGTCTGTCTTTAAAATAAACTTCACTCTGGAATATATTTTGCAAATGATGTTATTTCCAAACACCTATCCGATAACTGTATACTTTTCATATAAAAAAAATATTTACATATTTGATAATCAAACTCTTTTCCTGATTAGGTTTCTTTATCTTTTATAAAGCGAAACGTAATATTAAAGATTTAAAAAAAATCACTAATTGCTTTTTTTCTATTCAATGGTTGGAGTATCATAGTTGAGATTCTCTCCAACAGAGCGAAAATATGCCGGGACATGGACTCGAACCTCGGTACTTGGGTTTGCCGTACTAACGCTCTCCCTACTGAGCTATCCTGGCTGGCATATTTCACTTATATTTGTCGGACAAGGGTGCGAACAGCAGCGCTAATTTCATTTATCCGAGCTGTAACTATAGCATTTTACATGAAGAATCTGAAACTAGCACGGAAACTCCTCACGTAATTAGGTCATAATGAATAGAAGAAAGTATATTCAACTAGGTAAATTATATCCAATGGTTGGAGTATCATAGTTGATGTTTTTTACAACAGAGCGAAAATATGCCGGGACCAGGACTCAAACCTGGGTACTTTGGTTTCCTGGTTGTAGTACCGTGCTATTTTCAGATTCATCATGTAAAATGCTATAGTTATAACTCGGATGAATGAAATTAGCGCTGCTCTTTGCAGCCTTGTCCAACAAATAACAGTGAAATATGCCAGCCCAGGATATCTTCGGGATATCTCAGTAGGGATAGCGTTACTACGGCAAACCCAAGTACCTAGGTTCGAGTCCTGGTCACAGCATATTTTTGAAAAAATATTATGAAAAAATCTTCACCATGATACTTCAACCATTGAATATAATTTACCTAGTTGAATATACTTTCCTCTATTCATTATGCTTTATTTCGAGTTATAACAAAAATTTATTTTATCGCATGGATACCCTTTTCTATTAATTACTCAAATCTTCAATTTAACACATTTCTGTCGGCTAGTTTTGGTCTTTAAAACAGAAAGTCCCGCTCTTGGCACAATTTACGAAAAGGATGCATAATATTTTAAATTTAATATTTAATGCTTAAAGAGAAATAACTCTTTTTTCCTGACATTCACCCCCCCTCCTCTCTGATAAATGAACAAAATGTTTATTTTTATCTTGCTTTTAGTCAAGTGATAATTCTATTGGAATTGGATTATTTTAACCTAACAATATTTGTTTCGTTAAATTTCAGATAATCCGTTTACTCAAAAGTTTTTCTTCTATCTGTGGCTCTATTATTCTCCTAAAAAGGATAATTATTAACGTACATTACGTACATGCAGCTATCTATATACAACGACTTTTTATAATAAAATGAGATAGTAAATATGTAACAAAAAATTCATTTTTCTCCTACTTCAGCATTTTTTAAACTTGAACATGCGAAGCTTTATCTGTATTCGTGTTTACATGAAAAGATGAACCTTAGTTTATTAAATTAGTCTGTCTTTAAAATAAACTGCATTCTGCAATCTATTTTCATATGGTGTTGTTTCCAAACACATATATGACAACTTTTCGTGTGTCTTTAAAATAAGAAGTTCCGTGCATGGATGTTACTCTTGTATGTTGAATTCAGGGCCTGATTACCGCCGAGGCAAGCTTCCACTAATAAATTTTAATAGAAAATATCTCCTTATTTAGCCTTACAGTGCATGAATTTTTCTTTTACAATTGTGTTTTTTTATACTCATATTAAGAATTCGACACCAGAAATTTAAAGAAAGATTTTTAACTTTGTTTAGTAGCATATTTATGTTATTATTACAGGATTAATATTTCTATATAAATACAGTGGTTGCAAAGAACTTGATTTATTTATTAAAAGTTAAATAGAAAGTGTTGCCATTTGGCTACACTATGCGCTGTAGGGTTAAACGCCTGATTCGCACAGAATTTCTGTCAATATTAAGCCAAACATTTCTATCATTTTTTCCGATGGAAGTTTGACCCGTTGGTAATCAAGGACCGGCTGCATTATTAAGAACGAGGGAGAATAAAATGAAAACCGCAATTATTTTTTCACTATTTTATTGCAGAGATAATGTTTGATTGTACACTACTTTTATACATAGACCCCCCCCCCCCAATGCAGTTACGCCAGCAGACAGGTAGCGCGTCGATATTGCGTGTTAAGGAGTCGTTGAAAGATTCGATGTGTAGCCACTCATGATTAGACGTCTTCATTAGACCGGAACTTCTGGCCTCCGAGGTGGCCAAAGCTGTGGAAATCTGGTGGAGCCAAATCTGGCTATTAGGGCGCATGTGGGACTGCAGTCTAACAGCACAGTGGTGTCGACATCTTTAATAAGCTGCTCCGTATCTCCCACACTACATACCGGCACTGTGTCGTACTACAAATTCGGGAATACTTCACGAACCGTGTCTGCCAATTTCCAACCGCCTACAACGAAAAACATAATTTTAGTGACACTTTCGCGGTTTTCATTTGATGCTCCCTCGTAAAACATTGCATTGAACAAATAGAAATCTATTTTCGCGTATCCCGTAAATCTGTATTCGCGTTTATATTTAAATGAAATGAATGGAATTGTAATAAAAAATTTACAATGGAATTGTATATTTAATAATGGTTCTGTTTTTAATCTGAGTACTTATATGCAAAGTACACTAATAGTACAACTACAAATATAGTGTCTACTTTTAGGAAATAATATTATAATATAAAATTCGAAAGTAACGCCCGTGGGTAGAGTTATACGTATCCTAAAGACACGAATTCGCAGAGTTTTAATATGAAATTATGTGGTTTTCCGTAAATATGTTTTTACTGAAAGATTTCGTAATTATCCCCAAAAAATCTCTTAGACATTCATTGACAATGCAGATTTTCAAAAAGAAATCTATTTAGTCGAACATTAAAGTGTATGATAGATTTTTTTTAAGCTCAGATAAAATATCCTTCCAATCCCTATATTTATCAAGATGTAAGCATGTAGAATCTTTCTCTTGTCTTCCACAGCGTTCTCTCATTATTCTAATATTTTACCCTAACAATAAATCTTGCCTTGTCATTAATTTTCAAATTAACCCGTTTTCCTGAAAGATTTTCTGCTGTCAACGGCTGTGTCATTCTTGTGATGAGGATCTATATTTGCGTCCTTGTTAATAATAGCTATTCTAACGATATGTTTTTTTTTCTTTTTTTTTTCTTTTTTTTGTCTTCTGTTTAAATATTTTATGCCGCGAGCATATTTTTTTTTAACCGCCTGCACCTCTAAATATAAATCTTAATGTTTGGTATGGTTTTGCCTTAAAAATAAATCTCACTCTGTAATATAACAGCTCTGTTATTTTCAAGAGAAACTAATTATTTTTGGTCTTTGTGGCCATACGACTGTTCAGAATAATAAGTTTTGTATAAATCGGAAAATAAAGATTTGAAAACACTTTAGTTTGTGCCGCATTCCATAATTTTCTCTTTTTTAAGTTTTATTATTATTATTGTTATCATGTTTTATATGAATTATTAAATCGAAAGAACTTTCGAAATTTTCTTTTTAATAAAGTTACAGCGCGAAAACACGATGACTGTCAATAACTCTGCGAAACTCTAGAAAAACAAAATCGTTGTTTATGTACTTATTGATCACAAAACTATCCAAAATGTTTTTTTTTCGAAAATATGTATTAACTATTTAAATAAGAACTAGAATTTTTTCTGAAATTTTTTTCCTCACACGTAATCACAAACATTTTATCGTTATGTTAATTTTTGACAAGTGATAGTTCTCTATTTATTGCAAGAGATTTATTCTCTTATATTAAATCTCGCTCAGATATTTGTTTTCAGATATTTCTGTTTTTTCGAGAGCTTTTCTTTTATCAATGGCTTTAACATTCTCCTGAAGAGGATCATTATTTACGTACTTGTTGATCATGCAACAATACAGAAAGATTTGTTTTAGAATAAATTGGAACAGTAAGTACATAATAGGAAAGTATTTCTTTTTTTATTCTATTTTAATATTTCACAGGTGTCAGCTTGAAATGTTTTACTTCTACCCTTCTTTGCTACAAAATATAAAGCTGGTTTAATTAAATTATTCTGTTTTAGAAATAAACCTCATTTAGTTATTTATTGTAGGATAACATTGTTTTCCTGAACGCTTTACTCTTGACTAAGACTTGTAATTTTCAAAACACTCATGATACTACAATTATTCAGAAAATGGTATTTTTATTAAATAGAAAAATAAATATTTAAAGCTATATGATTTTGTTCTATATTACTATTTTTTTTTTCAGATTAAAGCATTAAATTTTCTATTATTATCCTGTTCTATGTACTTATTTTTGGTATTTGATAAATATATTTTTTTATAAACTTTCTGCATGGGAAAATAATTTATAAACAACACTGTTATTTTCTTGAACGAAGTCATTATATAAGTGTATCGCAAAGATTATTTTTCAAAAAGTGGCAAAAAAATTATGTATGACAGATTTTTTATATCATTAAAAAGGGCCTCAAGGGGAGGAAGGAAATGGGGTTAAAGAAGAAAAAAAATCATAACTTCGTCAATTCACACGATATCATATCCGCTTAAATTTATTATAAATCTTCTTAATATTATCTACAACTTTTATATTGACAAGTGTTTTATAGGATCAACTATTACAACAAGAAAAATTAAAAAAAAAAAAAAAAATTCAGGACAACTTCGCCTACAGACATAGGTAGATTTTGAAGTGGGCTGTCCCACTTATTTCTATCTGTTTCTGCGTCTAAAGAAATAATAATCAATCTCCTCTTGTTATTAATTTAAAATCAATACCATTTTCGCAAAAGTTTTTTTGCTGATAACGTTTGTGTCATTATCATGAAGATGATCATTATTTACGTACTTGTTGATCATTCAGCTATACAGAAACACTTATTTTAGAATAAAATTTAAATCAAGTATCTAAAAGAATATTTTTCTCCCACTACAATATGTTTAAGACAATATTTTTACATTAAGAAGTTTTGCTAGTATCCGTCTTTACGTCCAAAAGATGTAAGAATAAATGATCTCTTGTTATTAATATGAAAATAATTTCGTTTTTTCGAAAGTTTACATACAATCTACGATTGTGTGTTTCTCCTTAGGAGGATAGTTATTTATACACTTGATGATCACTCAGCTACACAAAAGAAATTGTTTTAGAATAAAATGGAATAAATCTATGGAGTATCTAAAATAATATTTTTCTTTCACTACAATATGTTTTCGACAATATTTTTATTATAAAATAGTTTTAATAGTATATGTCTTTACATCTAAAGCTATAAGAATAAATCTTCTCTCTAGAATAAAATGGAATTAAATATCTAAATCTAAAAGAATATTTTTTTTCTTTCGTTACAATATGTTCAAGACAATCTTTTTATTATAGGAAGATTTATTTCTATCAGTCTCAACGATTAAAGATATGTAAAATTAAATCATCTCTTGTTATTAATTTAAAATCAATCCAATTTTGTATAATTATGTATAATTCTCGTGAAGATGATCATTGTCAGAGGTGCAAAAATCTAGGCGCCAATGGCTGGTTTCCACCACTAAATTTTATTAGTATCCTTCGCCAAATTTTACTAGTATACTTCGCCTAAATTTTATCAGTATTCTTATTAGGCGAAGAATACTAAACAATTAGTGGTAGGAATCGGCCCATTGACACCTAGATTTTTGCACGCATAATCATTGTTTACACACTTGATGATCATTTAGATATACAGAAAGGTTTGTTTTAGAATAAAATGAAATAGTGAGTATCTAAAAGAATATTTTTTTCTTCCAGTACAACGTGTTTAATACAATATTTTTATTATAAGAAGTTTTATTTTTATCCGCCTTTCGTCTAAAGATTTAAGAATAAATCTTCTCTTGTTTTTAATATAAAAATAATTACGCTTTTGCATACAATCTATGGCTGTGTGATTCTCCTAAGAAAGATCATTATTTATGCACTTGATGATCGGTCAACTATACATTTGTTTTAAAATAACAATAATATCATTTAGCTATGAAGAAATATTTGTTTACGAATAAAATTGAATATTAAGGATATAAATAATATATATTTTTCTTTTTATTATAATGTGTTTAATACAATATTTTTATTATGAGAAGTTTTTCTTTTGTCCGGTTCTGCGTCTAAAGATATAACAATAAGTCTTCGCTTGTTTTTAATATAAAAATAATTCCTGTTTCTTAAATGTTTTCGTACTATCTACGGTTGTGTGATTCTCCTGAAGAGGATCATTATTTATGCACTTCATGATCGCTCAGCTATCCATTTGTTTTAAAATAATAATGATATAATTTAGCTATTCAAAAAGATTTGTTTTAGAATAAAATCGAATAGTAAGGATCTAAAAAAATATATTTTTCTTTTTATTATAATATGTTTAAGACAACATTTTTATTATAAGAAGTTTTACTTTTATCCGTCTCTGCGTCTAAAGATATAAGAATAAATCTTCCCTTGTTTTTAATATAAAAATAATTCCGTTTCCGTGAATGTTTTCGTACTATTTACGGTTGTGTGATTCTCCTGAAGAGGATATTGTTTATGCGCTTCATGAGCATTCATTTATATATTTGTTTTAAAATAAAAGGGAATAGTAAGTATCTAAAAGAATATTTTTCTTCCATTACAATATTTTCAAATCAATATTTTTATTATAAGAAGTTTTACTTTTTATCCGTGTATACATCTAAAGAGTTAAGAATATATCTTGTCTTTTTACTAAATTAAAAATAATTCCTTTTCCGTGAAAGATTTTCTGCTGTCAACAGCTGCGTCATTCTCCTGAAGAGGATAATTATTTATGTACTTTATGATTATTCAGCTATAGAAAAAGATTTGATTTTGAATAAAATGGAATATTAAGTATCTAAAAGAAAGTATTTCCTACTCCTATTTTAATATTTTTCAGCGGAAAACATAAGAAGTTCTATTTGTGTCTTTCTATTCGATGCACTAATATTGTCTATTTATTGAATTATTCTGTTATGAAAATATCCTTATTTTGTCGTTTGTTTTTAGATAATCTTTTTTTTTCTCTAGGAGGTTTTTCTGACAACGACTCAGAATTTCCTTTGAAAATGATTCATTTTTATGCAATTGATCATCATATAATTATTCAGATTGGTTTGTCAGGGTTCGTACGGGTACCATTATTTTCCAGGTGACGTACCAGTATATTTTTCTAAAAAAATACATCAATTTCAAACGTGCGGAATTTTACCTTATTTAGCAAGAGATTATCTATAAGAAAATACTTGTGCTGAAGAATTTCCTGGTTATAAAATTCCAGGACCCGTACGAACCCTGTTTGTATTTTAACGAAACATAATATAAAAGACTTCAAGGAAAAGTACAGTTATGGTAATGTCTTTTATATTTTAGACGTAAGTACATATATATATTTTTTTTATATTGCTATTTGTCAATAAGTTTGTTCTTATTATCAGGTTTATGGGTTTAAAAATGTTAAAAAAAATAATTAATATTTGCTCTACTTTATCTAGCTAATCTATTACCTACAGGGGCGTAGCGAGCGAGGGGGCAGCTGCCCCCCCCCCCAATGTTTGGTAAAAGGATTCAGTCGGCTTATCAGCAGATTTAATTAGTGTCTCTGTAGTATGTCAGTAGGCCGATTAAAAAAAACAATTCGGAAAAATTTTGGTTGGCAGGACTTTAAGTCTTCAGAATGCATTTCACTACACCCTTACAATCATATGGCAAAAGCTAGTCGGTCTGTCAATAGGTAGGTTATGAGTAAAAAAAGTAATGGTTTCAATAGATCTATCTGGTCAGCTGGTATGAAAGTCATGTGTTCTGTCACATTTTCGAATCACATAAATAGCTAGTCGGCCTGCCCACTGAAAAAAAATTATCATGTATAAATCTTGTCTGCAGAGCCGGAAATGTTGGACACACGGTATCTAGAATACATAGACTCTAGATACCGTGGTTGGACATATACTATACCTTACCCACACACGGAAAAGCTAAGTCGGCCGTCGATACATAGGCCAATAGGGGAAAAAATGAATCTGATCTATTGATTTGAAAATATCAGAAATTTGTCCTACGGTAACACTCGCAACTTACATAGATAAAAACTATCAATATATAAACTGGGTCCACCGAATGCGAAAGTCGCTTAAGAAAATTCAAGAAATTTTATACTTGATACATAGTAGGTTCTAGCAACGATATGAGGTTTACGCCCTTTGGAACTGTTTTAGGAACGTTTGGAAGATAAAAATGAAGAATTTTTAAAACTATTTAAAAAAAGAAAATGAATAAATTTAAAAAATATCCGTGCATTTAACATTTAATACCTGAAAAACTTCTTACTTTTTTTTGGATAAAACTAAAACTAAATTTATATGCTTGAGCCAAAATAACATAATTACATAATTTTCACTGATTTTTCACTTGTTATTATAAAAATTAGAATTGGAGTCTTTATTAATTACTTAATATTTATTGTATCCCCTGATTACCGTAATTTCCGGCGTATAATCCGCGGATCAAACAATTATGCTTCGACTCAGAAATTTTATTTTATATAATGGAACATACTAGATCACTGTAAATATTTTACTTCAATTATTAAATAAAATTTCTGGGTCTAAACATAATTGTTTGATCCGCGGATTATACGCCGGAAATTACGGTACATGTTAGCGATTACTTTTTTTAAAAATTAAATCATACGTAAGAGGAATTATTTTTTAAGTAAAGAATTCAGAAAGTAGAGGATTTCAGGAAAAATTAAATTATTAAAAGTAGTTTTATGGTTTAAAAAAAAAAAACTTGAAGCGATTGCGGAACATTAACAAGTTTGCACTTAAAACAATATAAATAGTTCAGCGTTTCAGGCCCGTAACTACCGCCGGGACACTGCCCCGGGGCCCCAAACTGATGGTTAAAAAAAATATTGTATTTTAATATCTAATCTAACTTCCTATAAAATACCCAGCACCTAGCTAAAAGTTAATAATAAAAAAATCCATCAAAGTGCTAGAGTAAATGTTTTTGCGTGTCCGTTCAAATACTCCATACGCTTCGCATTCAAAAGCACCTCTAGAGCAGACAGCAGAATGTCGAGTCGAATGTGTCATATCACGCCAGGTGCCTGCCGAGTGATGAGTCAAATGCAGGCTAGGACTTGCAGTGAGCTAGTGCTATTCATGATGAGTCATTCGTTTACTAACTGCTCACCAATATCAGACTGTCAAAGCAGTTGAGAGTCGCATAGTAGTGATATTACGATAGTTTATTACTTAATCTTACTTTGCTTGTGTTGAGATAATAGTTTAAGTTATGAAACGAATTCGGCACCAGCCAAGTCGCATAGTTGCCAACCTCCCGATTTTTTGAATACCAGTAAAATCTTGCAAAAAATTTCGCTTCATTAAATTGTAGAAATTGTACGATTACATAAAACAAATGTTTTTACATAAAAATACTGGTATGAAAAAAATAGGAAGGTTGGCAACTATGCCAACCTCCCTAAAAGTGGAAATAAAAAAAGACAGACTCTAAAAAGAAGAAACTTGGAGGCTGCAAAAAGTTCGAAGAAGTTATCAACATGGCTGGACAGTGGAAACCACTCGACAGGGAATGGTGATAAGAAAGGTATGAATGGTTTGCTTTATTCAGTGTGGTGTGTAATTCATGTAAAAATAGTACGGTCAATCTTGAATAATTCGAACGTGTATAATTCGAAATCGTGGATAATTCAAATGTTTCTGTCTGTCCCCTGACATTCCTATAAAACACAATCAGTGCTGAATTAAGCACTCAAGAGGTTCCAGGCGCAATTAAATTTTGAGGCCTCTCCAAATATTTTCAGTAACCCTATAGTGTGCATTTTTTAGTTTTACAATTAGAATTACTGAAAGTGTATGTTGTTAATTCCATACGATATTATCTGTAATTGGAATATAAAGTTCAAATTATTTTCTATCGCATGCTAATAAAATATTGAAAGTACTTCCCATTCATTACATTATCATAATTTTTAGAACCAAGAGCTTTAGCTTTTATTTTGAAAATCACTATGTTCTATTTACTAAACTATCACTTCATTCTATCATTCTAAACAAATGTGTTTTTCACAAATATAACTGTAGGATTTTTTCTTATCAATAAATATTCTTTTTTTTTCAGTAAAGTTCTTGGTAAATCGTTTAAATAATTACTGAGTTATATCAAAGAAACATTTTAGTAATACAAAATCATATATTTTATTTTTAACTATCAATTATAATTAATCAGTTAAAATTAATTGTAAAAACTATTAATTAAGAAATAATGCGACAGATTGATTGTTTTACATTAGTCGGATTTGAAACATTTTTGAGTCGGCCAATCTTGCCTTTTGCCCCCTCAAAAATTTTCTTTCGCTACGGCCCTGATTACCTAACTCTGTTTAATAATCATTTGCTTGTGCAATTAAGAGTATTTCTGTTTCAACGATCATTTTACTGCTAAGCAGTTACTTATTCACACCGTAATCATTATCCATTTTTCGGCGGATTAGAATAGCATTTAAAAATAAAATAATTATAAAATCATCTGGAAACACATTATACAATATCTGTTGATTTTTCAGCAATAAAACATAGTCCTCCATGAACGTGCTTACAATCTAATTGAATATTAAACGTTTTGAATTACGTTTTAGTAGAATTCTGTGTAATATTCTGACTAATAATTTTATATTCTTAGCGGGTTACATACAATTTATTTCGACAGGTAAGCAAAAGGTAAAAAAATAAAAAATAAAATATAATATAATTTAACAAATTACAATAACCATTGGGAAAATGTTCCGAAAGCTTTAAAAAAAATACCGTATTTTCATGTTATAGCGGCCCCCACAATTATCACAATTATGATTATGCTAAGGTTTCAGTTATGATTCCGCCAAGATCATCACAAAGCTTATATATGCATCCTATATGCGCATATATATATATATTCCAAACACTCCTATATGTACCATAAACGTCATTATACACATATTATTTACGTTTTATATGTCGTATATACATGATATACACATGCCATATATACATCATATATGCATCCTTTATGACTATAACTTGACCAGATACGTCAAGAAATGTTATATATATATCATATATTATTGTAATGTCATACATGCTTTATAATTTGGCGATAAATCTTGGTCGCTTGGCGATTCATCCTTGCGGGCCGCTACAACACGAATGCACCAAATTTCTACTTTATTTTTCATATCTGTAAGTTTGCATCTATCCTTTTTGTAACTTTAACATTTTTGTAACCATTTTATGCATTTCTATTGCCTATTCAAAGAAAAATTCTTCTAAAGTTACAGAATTTTGTTAAAAACGCTTAAAAATTTCTTCTAATGTTACATAATCTCGTTAAAAACATTTAAAAAATTCTTTTAAATTTACAGAATTTCGTTAAAAACGATTAAAATAGTAAAATGCGAACATCATTTTGTCCATTATCGACCGAAAGCAACAACCATTTTGTCAATGGTTAATAACATGGTCTACTTCTTAATAAATACACTGTGAAAAACAAAGAAACAAAACAGTGCAGTTTCGTAGGAATAAACTGTCAGACAGGCCAACAGTAAAAAAAACTGTTTATTTCGCTGAAAAATTACCTGTATTTATTACGAATATTCTGTTACTTTAATCCCTTGGAGTGCAAGCACGTGGTCTAAAAATGCTAAATTTTGCGATGTTTTGACACAAGTAATTTTAAATAATGAATTTTTACCTTCACAATCTGCAAAAAATAATAATAAATATTTTTTATTTAATAATACTGGTGGCAAAGTTATACATTAAAAAGTGGTATATATTACATACCGGTTCCCCTTAGGGAGTTAACACTGTGGTACTCACTACCTTTTTCCGAAAAGTGTTCTGACATCACTATTGGCAAAACGTAATACCCGTCTTATTTAACCCTTAATTGGATAGTGATGTAAATTTCCATCACTGTTTATTTAACTTTTAATAAATAAATCAACTTCTTCGCCACCACTATATTTATATAGAAATATTAATGCAGTAAATTTCCCGCGAAATATGTTGCTGAGCAAAGTTAAAAATCTATCATAAAATTTCTGGTGTCTAATATTTAATATATGTATAAAAAAAACACAATTGTAAAAGAAAAACTCATGCAAAGAAGGGTTAATGATCAAAATTTAGCTAAAAAGTAAGATGAATATTTTTATTTAAAAAAGTGATAACAGTTTAGCTAGCTGAGTGCGTAGTAAGAAGACTCTAATTTAACAGATCTTGCAGGGTTCGTACGCATTCCATTCCGGAGCCCTATTTTACGGGCAAGACAGGGTTTGTACGCTTTTACCACAACTTTTAATAGAATTTTTTTATTTGATATTTAAGTATCAGAAATTGTAGACTCCTCGTTTAATTGCAGTATTTGCAATAATTTCCTGCATTTAAATAAGGGGAAAAATTCTATTAAAAAATTGTGGTTAAAGCGTACAAACCCTGTCTTGCCCGTAAAATAGTGCTCCCGAATGGTTCGCCAACTGAATACCAATGTTTTTTGATAGAAAATTTCATGGTAGATTTCTAGAACATTTCCACAAAAATTTATCTCCGAAGGTAGTTTCTGCAAAATTTGCAAGAAAAATCTAAAAAAAAAATTTTTTTTTAATGAAAATACCGGTATTTAAAATGCGGGCCGCCGTTTAGCCTTGCGTAGAATAAACAGTTTACATTTTTTTTTTCTCCGAAATATAAACTGTTTTACTAGCTTCCTAGCTGGTAATTTTTCCTTAAAAAAATGAACATATTTTTTATGTGCAGTGTAAGTACATTTTTATAAATTGAAATATAAAGCGTTCTTCATAGATTAAAATATATTTAGTTCTAAAAAGTAGAATATAAATAAAGCTTCAATACTGTTTTACATTAAAAGGTAATTGTATTAATTATTTAAAGTTTGCCATGTTATGCTATTTTTTAAAAATCCACCATGTCTGCCTTACAGTATGGGTACATACATGCATAATAATTCATATCAATCTGCAAAACAATTCCGCACATATCTACGCCCGCTACGCTGGTCAGTTTCTTTTAACGAACCTTTAATCAAACAAAATATTGACATTTCATAAATAACTTTTATATTTTAACAGAATAATAAGGCTACTATAATTTGTGACTCGTGCTATAGCCAATATACACGTCAGGACACGTCGCCCTTATCATTATCTTTTTACACATGAAGGTTTCGCTATGGTACTCCATTGGAAAATTTGGTAATTTTTGAAATTCAATATTTAAAAAACGGCATAATCATTAGATTTCAAATTTATATCAAGAAAAATACAATTTTTTACCTTTCAAACGGAGTTTGTCTAACAATTTTCTGACAAATACTTTTTTGAGCTATCATTTTTTTCATTAACTTCAAATGTTTCATTTTCCGAGATTAATCTGTTGCAACAATTAGCGAAAAACCCAGTCGTCAGCAACGCATAGTTTTTTATTAAAGAGGCTGTTGGAGCAGGGATTGTCACCACCAATTTGCCACCATCACTTTTTACTCCTTTATAATATTAGTATAGATAAAGGGGCCTATAATATTTCACATATGCCTAACAGCCAATTTGTACGTTTTATTTTTCTTTTACAACTAAAATTTAATAGTAAATTTTTCATACTTTAATCGATAAGAAATTTAACACTAATTGTCGTTTATATAAGGCAAAAATTTCAATTAATTTTTAGTAGTAACAATAACCCGTACACTTTGGCAGCTATACACATATAAGTTAATGTTTGTGGTATTCTAAATTTACTTAACCGTTTTCAAAACCTGCCTATTTGCTAACGTAAAATTATTTTCCGACTCAGATATTCAAGTTCCATTAGGAAGTGGTAAATCGAATTTTATGTTTTCTAGTTCAATTAGCATTTCCCTTTTTATCAAAATATTATCTGGTAGTATGACGGCTTAATGACTCGCGTCCAATTTTTCTCCGCTTTATTTCTTTAATCCATTATCTGAACTTTGCTTAGTTGAACTTTGTCTATGGAAATTACGGGGGATTCGCTTTCGACCATCATCGGTGTATAGTACATTGAATAAGTTCGTTACATTTAAAAATTATTCATTGGTTTGTGGATTAAAATTCCAATTGAATCGTAAAAAGAAGACCATTGGGTATTCTCACAGTATAGTATATATATATATATATATATATATATATATATATATATATATATATATATATATATATATATATATATATATATATATATATATATATATTATGAAATATACATTATTTTACTCAAAGAGAAAATTCCAGTATATTCTCCTTCGAATATGAATGCGTGGATGCATATACAGTAGAACCCCGATTATCCGAATCCCGGTTATCCGAAAATCGGCTTAACCGAAATACCTTAAAACCCTTTTTTTTAAATATGAACAATTTTATTTTTAAACAAGCATGCTGTTTATGAAATAAATAAACAGCATCAACTTACTTATTTGGACCATTGCGTAAATGCAAGCATTTTATTGCATAGCCACATACAACACTTTCTTTACAAAATATGTTGTGAATTTTTTTTTCAACTTCGCATTGCTTCAATGTTGCCTTATCACGCCACCTTTTAAACAACAACAGATCTGACACTGTTGCATCTTCCTGCTCTTTAATATATTGAAACGCCAATGTCAACTTTTTCAACTCGTTGAGCTCTTCATGCTTATAAAAACCCGTTTGTATTTTAAAATATTACTCATCATAAATAAAGTTTGGAGGAAATTAAAACACTTGTAAACTGGAAGGTCAAATCGAATAGAATACGGACTTTTGCAGCACCTGCAAGCACAAACGCTTTACACAAACACTGTGGGGAAGTGAAAAGGGTGAGTAGTATCATTTGGTAGAATAAAATTAGGAAGCCTGCTGGTTAACCGAAAATCCTTTGTCCCATGCTTTTCGGATAACCGGGGTTTTACTGTAGTTCCAAAATAGCCTGTAGAAAAAACCCAACTTATTTACGTATTAAGCATATTAATAATGTTTTTTACCACTAGAGGCTCGTGACTGGCTTTATTGGGACACTATATGCACGTCTGCAAAATTTAAACTTTATGTTCCCACTATACTTTGGCCACTTAAATGTTTTGACCGAACTGCGTTCGGGCAATAACGTTTTGCTTGCTTCGTTACACGAAGCTTTCGGATGCCACTAATTTTGAACTTTAATCTTCGCTTTATTAAATGGCGGATATTTTTCGATTATATAAGGCGTATTTATATATCGAATATATAAATATTTATATCGTTTATATATCGATTATATAATCGATTATATATCGATTATATAATCGATTATATAATTTATATATCGATTATATAATTTTAGTAAATTCAGATATATTTACCACTTAAGTCCGAAGGGCTGCTTGGGCTAGAAGAGTTTGCTTGTTTCGTTACTAAAAACTTTTGGATACCACTAATGTTTAACTGTAATCAACAGTTTATTAATTTGCATACAATGCTCAAGTGCCTTTACTTTCACCACCTGGCATTTATGTCCTTAATCTCTTTCGCTGTATCTATAATATTTCTATATCCTTAACCCTTTCGCGACGAGCGTCCTTTACAGAATTTTTAATCTTTTACCACAGGTTTTTCAAAACAGAAATTTTCTCCTAATTGAATCGCAGAAATGCTATCATTAAATAAGGCAAAGCTTACAATAAAAAGTAACTGGTGGGAATAATCAAGGATTCTGAGCATCTTATGCGTCACGTATACGTGTCGCTCGTCCGCAAGGGGTTAATCTCTTTCGCTTTACTTCATTATTTCAAATTTATTATCATCTCATTTCTAAATTTTACAAATATCCTTTATATTGTTATTGTTCCTTTATCATGTAGTTAATACTGCATCTTAACTTTTCCCAACGGCTCAGTTTAATACAAGACACTCTGCTTGTAATAGACGTGGCGTTAAGTTGATTGTAACTCGGAAGCCCTTTAACTGAAATCAACTTTTCGGAAACCGTTCTGATTATATCAGGCAAATGTTTTAGTAGGAAAAAGTGGTGTTTTGGCCCTATTGTTAGTTTATTGTGTCAAGAACCCGAAAATGTTAGGGCGTTAAAGTGGTGCTTTGTGCTTATTTTAAGTTTATAGTGTCATAAAAACGAATCATTTAGGGTGTTAATCCTTTGGTTGGGACACATGTTATCCCAGGGACTATTTCTTTATTTTATTCGCTTCACTTAAAAAAAATTATCTCGGACACGCAATTGTACTACGATACTTTCAAAAGAAATATAACATAAAGAATATTTTTTTCGTAAATTGAGGTAAGAGTTAATATAGGAATAGTCGCTAGTCGCAGCCCGTAATCAATTGTTTAATGGAAAATTTTTGCCTTATTTAATGCCATACGTTTTTCCATTAATTTAGGCAAAAGTTTTTCTTTAAAAAATTAGTGGTAACATAAAAGATCAAATTTGGCACTCATGCATGTTGTGTCCAAAGATGCCAGTCACGACCCGCCACTGTTTTTTTACATTCTAAATATATTTATAATAATCAGGGTTCGTACGGCTCCTGGAATTTTACGACAAGGAAATTCTTCGGTGCCAGTATTTTCTTACAGAAAATCTTTCCTTAAAAGAAGCCGAAGTTTCACAAGTTTAACCTAGATTTACTTTTCTATAAATAAAATACTGGTGAAACTCCTGGAAAATTCGTTGACCCGTACGAACCCTGAATAATTCAAAATGGGTCGGATATTAAATGAAAAATTAATTTTCTTAATCAGATTTTCAAATCCCATTAGCATTTAGCAAATTGAATTTGATGTATATCGATTTAATAAATATTTCCCATTATAGTACTAAAATATTATTTGATTAAATTCAGAGATACCAGCTTACGTGCTCTTTCTCTGTGCTTTATCTTTATAATCAACTGTCGAAACATTTTGTTTGTGAAGTTACGAGTGATTCTGTTTCGAGGATCAATATACGATTTAGTGGATAGGTTAACCACATTGTAATGATCGGTGGATTAAAATAGCAGTTGATACTGTATTTTAAAATGTTCCCAGGAAATAACTGTAATCACATATGGAAGATATATTTTTAACATTATATTTTTTACATATTACAATATTATATATTTTAATATATTACAATATTATATATTTTAACATATTACAATATTATATATTTTAACATACTACAGTGATATATCGGTTAACGAAGATAATTTTATACGGAACTTCACCTGTTAAACTATATCTTATATCTTATCGTTCAATTAAAATACAGCATAACTGCATTTATTAACAAATAGTTAGCAAAATGTAGCAAAAAAATGTGGAAAAGTCTTCGTGAGCCGAAACATTCGTTACTTGAAGCTTTCGTTAGCTGAGATAGCACTGTATATTAAACTTTACATAGTAAAGTTATGTACTTCATTAATGAAATCTCATTTTTAATAAAAATTGAATACAGATTTGAGCTATGATTAGGCAAAGAAAATCTTTCTATATTCTGTTCATCCCTAAAATTACAATTTATAAAATTTCATATAAAACATTAATTAATTACTACTTTTGTATATTGTAAAAGAAAATGTCACAATTTTCACCTGCAAATGGAAATGCGTGCATTCATATATATATTTTTTAAAAACATGAAAGGCACATCTGAGGAACCTGAAAAACATGTATAGTAAGTACTCTACGACAAAAATCTAATCGATGGTTATTAATCTGCCGCAAATCAGTGTTATAAAACTGAGATTAGCACCAATCTATTAGTGACAATATCTACTTATTAGTACTATAAATAAATTTTTCATAGGGGATCATCTACATATAGAAATATTAACATATCGGAAACAACACTAACATACTCTTCATTATCAACATTAACACCTAATTTTGACATCATATTTGAATTCTCCTAAAAATTGCACCGCAGGATACCGAACGACAAGCTATTCGGTCAAGTAGTTTAGCAATTATGCCGGTTTAAATTTTGTAGCTATTTTTGTTTAATTCGATTGTAATCGTTGCAAAACAAACTGCAATGCAGATAGTTTTTTAAACATAACGCGAAATTGGTATGGCGAAATGAGCTGTAATTCTATATTAGCATTTTAAAAGCTTCTAGAAATTTGTTGCTGTTAACAAATTCACTGGTTATGCTTTAAAATATTTTCGAAAAATAATTTCTAAATATATGCAATTTCAAAATTAATTTTTTGAAAATAAATAGGAATTGTAACCAATGAATATTTTAAAAGAAATCGATTTCTAAGATCTTCAAAAATGGGAATCCAAGTATATAGTTTATTACGCCAATTAATGACTAAATTTTACTTTCGTCTTATTGAATTATCATGAAAAAAAACTATCCGTTTTGTGCGCAATTAAGGCTACATTTTAATATAGGTAGACGTCCCCTAAGTAAAATTTATATGTAGCATTACTGTTAGACATTATTCCAAAGCAATTGGTACCAGTCACATATTGTACGGTGATTTGCGTCAGAGTAATGACCAATGGTCTAATCATTCATAAATAAGGATGGCAATTAACCATCCTTATTTTTCCCAGACCGATAACTACTATTTAGTTTTACATGAAAGTATTATTTCTCGGAATGCCTACGTTACAACTTGTGTCCCCTTTTCTCTGCTTTATTTCGCTACTCAATTGCCTAAACTTACTTTAATTGCGTTTTGAATGTGTACGACTGATTATATTTCGACAATCAATGTGCGTTTTAATTGATATGTTAATCATACTGTAAAAGTGTTTTTACCTTTGCTAATGTGTATTAAAGTGTAAGTATAAAATTGGTATAACGTAATCTAGCAACCGTTGCTGTTTCTCAAGTAGAGACTAAAAAAAGGTTTTAAAATTATTATTATTATTATTATTATTATTATTATTATTATACATTAAACAAAAAAGTTTTATATACAATCATTCGTTTCATTGACTAAAAAGCAAGCTTGAATTTTTTTAATTAAAGCTCATGCTTATATCCTTCATACGGTTTTGCTGCAGGGGGTAAAAACACTGACAGCAATGATGGAACAGTGGCGCATCGTTTGGGCGATTGTCACCACAAAAATTTAATAGTACTCTTTGACTTAAATAAAATCAGGAATTCTGTCATTAAATTAAAATCAATAATATTATTTAAATTCAGCGGGGTAAATTAGTTATCTTGTTCGGCACTGTTCAATTACTGTGGCAGTTTAACTCTCTAATTACCTTGAATTCCCATAAAATATACCTCTTTTTTTTTTTGGGGGGGGGGGGAGATTTCTTCATTCAGATTGATTGATGGCCGCCACTTTTTTGAAACACTATATTTTGGCCTTATTTAATCGGTCATTTCGTAAGGCGAATTTTACTACCATTCGGTTAAGACGTTCGCGTTTAATACGAAGTTTTATTCCGGTTCACCGCACACTGAATACTGGGCCTACGTGCTGATACAAAAATGGCGGTTGTCGTAAGAGGATTTTTTTAAGCATTTGTACAGTTCCTTAAATTTCCATAACAGTATTTTTTAACAGTTTTGATTGACAGCATTGACTCATTTAATCTTAGAAAAATAAAGTGGAGAAACCTAAAATTATTGGTATTCAAATTCAAGGGACCGTACAAACGCTGAAAAAAATTCGCCTACGACAACAGCCCATTTTATGTCAGCGCGTAGGCCTAGTATTCATCGGGCGGACAGACTCTGAAAGGAGTCTCATGGCTGCAAAATGTTAATGGAATTGCCTGCAAATAATCAATTTGTTTGGTTTAATATTAAAAAGCTTGGATTAACGAGGAAATTTGTTTTAGTTGTTTTGGATTAATCGACAACAAAGACACATTTATTTTGAGTTATTATGCAAGTCGGTCCTACAAAAACAAAACAAAAAAAAACGATTAAACTTGAATGAAGTTAAATATTAGTCTAAATTTGTGTAAAAGGTATAACTTTTGATAGTAAACATATGAGCCAAATATCTAAATCTCCTTTCTTCGATTAGGTGTGTCAATATTTTAATTTTCTGCAATAATATGCGAATCACGCTCCATATGCGATCCCGCTTATCTCTTTTAAAGGCAAAATACTTCTTTTGCTAAAATGTTGATATGATTGAATAAGACCGAAATTTCGGTCAAATTTATTTGAAAAGAAGTAAAAGCTTTTCGTCATGGACGTTATAAAAGAAGAAAAAATGTTCCAAAAACCTCATTAGGGAATTAAAATCCAGTGGTATATATAATATACGACCGCTCTTTAAGGGGTTAATATGTGACTATTGTCCGATCCCTTAAAATGTGTCTTAACACGTTCACTGCCGGGTTAAAATTACCGGAATTTTATTTTATTTGGAAAGTTCGAATTCATACCAGAAAATACTAATAGCAACATTTACTTTATTTAATTACAGACATTTCGTGATTACGCAAAATAAAAATTATTCTTTCGAAATTTCCGGTACGAATTCGTAATTTTACATTGAAAAACAACGAGTATACAGCGAAGTTATCAACGAGTATATACGAGTTGACAGCGAATGGTATAATCAATTGATGGACAAAGGAATTTGTTGCTAAAATATGGAAATGATTGACTGTCACCAGCATTTACAGATAAATTGATTCGAAAATAAATAAATATTTTTCTTCACGTACACAGGGCTGCCACTGGCGACTATTTTTATATTCTATTCGCACCACTATTTAAAAAAAAAAATTAAATTTTGTAGAATATTTCTCTTGCACATGTTGTCAAAGTATAAATGAAAAAAATTTGTTTGGAGAAAGTGGTGCGAGATAGAATTAAAAAATAGTCGACAGTGGCAGTCTTGCGTACATTATATAATTTTTTTTGTTGAAAAATCATGATATAATTTTGGCAATTGGGCTTTAATATTAAATGGCATAACTAATATACCACTACTTTTCAAAAGGTTAACCGTGTGTCACTGTATTTTTGAAAACGTGGTGAAAATCAAAATGTACAAAATGCTCAAAATCAAAATATTCAAAATCAGATTATAGCAATTAATAAATCTGAATGAAAAAAAATCCTACTTAACTTAGAATGCTGGAAGTAGAAAATATGCTACTGGGGGCATACTAGATGGATCAACATTATACCGCTACACGTATTTTTTTTGTATTATTATTGTGAGACAAATAATTATAACGTATAATTGTAACATTAAAATAACAACATTTACAATCATTATTAAAAAAAAACTACATTATTATTATTTACGGATATATTCCACCTTTTTTACAATTTCAATATGAAAAGCTGCATTTGTAAAAGTTTTATGGCCATCTGCAGGGAAATTCTATATACATACACATTAATCATATAAATAAGAATATTTTTTACAATTTAAATATAATTTCAATACTTTTATAAATCTAAGCCTTTTATATAAATGAAAAATTATCTTCCGTATCTGGAAGCACGGCAGTGCTTTCGCCAACTCGAGAAATCAGGTTTTGAAATACCATTAGAAAGTACGAAATCGATTTGATATCTTCCAGTTCGATAAATATTTCTCTTTAACATCAAAATATTATTTCATCAATTGCTATGTAATGGCTTATGTTTCATTTTCCTACGTTTTATCTCTCTAATCTAATAAATTATCTAAGTTTCGTTTAATTTCATTTTGCCAGTGCAGTTTCAGGTGATTTCATTTCAACGATCAGTTTATAGTTTAGTGGATAAGTTAATCACATCGTACGAGTTATACTTTATTCGGTGGATTAAGATAGCAGTTGACTGTAAAATTTTTGTAATATTCTTTGGGAACAGCTGAGCTATTACAAACTGTAATTTTTTTTTTTTACATGGTTTTTTCCACGAAATATAACAAATTTTACATAGCGTAGTGTGGTGAATAATTGACTAATTTATGTTTTAAAAAAGGATTTATTAAGATTTTGAGCCACAGCTATAAAACTGGGTAAACATAATAATAATGATAAATACAATATGTGTAATTTTCTGCAATATGTCATTAACGTATAAATTATTATTATTATTATTATTATTATTATTTTGCAGATTATTATGCATAATATAATTTTCAACTTTAGGTGACTTTTTATGAAATAAAGATATTCGTTTTTCTATTTCATATTAAATTATTTGGAAGTGAAAAGATGTCAGATTTCATTACATTTTCACAAATGTTTCAATGATAAAGAAAATTTCCTCTTTAGATCAAAATTGAAATTTAGTTCTATTATGTATCATATTAAACAAATTATAAAAACAATACATATACTGACAATACAATACATATACAATACGTATATTGACAGGGGGGGGGGAGAGGCGCAAATATTGTGAAAACTTAGTACGAAAAAGTTTGGTCAGAAACACTGATATAAAAAAAAAAAAAAAAAAAAAAAAAAAAAAAAAAAACGGCCCAGCCTGCAATTATACAATTATCAATGCTGAAATAGAAATTCAGCATTTTTGAAATGTAAAACTAGATATAACTTTGGTAAATCTTCTGGTATACCGTAATTTCGCGCGTATACGTCGCACCTCAGACAATTCGATTTCCTACCAGAATTTATTTTAATTAAAATGTGACTTACTTCCTCTTAGCACTTATTTAACTTCTTATTTTCAATAAAATTTCCGGTTTCTAAAAGACTTAACTAGGGGGCGGCGCATACGCGCGAAATTACGGTACATAAATATAGTTTTGATAAATTTTTAGAAGAGCATTCATAGAACTTCATAGATAAACTTTTTTTCTATTTATAAAACAAATTAAATACAAAAATAAAATCTTAATATGTTCTAAATATTTTATTAAACGAATCTTTGATTGCAAAAACATCTCAACTTTTAAATCTTGAAGCGAAGCTTGGAAGAAGTAGCGGAGGTGCAATACATCCGTCACATAGATCTCGGAGCGGACTATTTTTTTGCCAACACTAATTTTTTAGGTTAGTTCGTAATTAAATAAATACGTAGCACCTATAGCCTTCGTCTGATCCGTCCGTCTGTCCGCATATAACAGCGCAAAAACTACCCAACCGAATTGTTGGAAATTTAATATATATAACTGTTGCGGAATTTTGTCGAGTCATTTAAAATTTTATGAAAATTGAATCAAAACTTTAAAAAAAATAATAATAAAAGTTTTCTTTATTCTATTAAATCCTATCATACGTACCGTAATTTCCGGCGTATAATCCGCAGCTCAAAGAGTCGTTTTTCGACCCAGAAATTTTATTCAATAATTGTGGTTAAATATTTACAGCGATCTTTTAAGTTACATTTTATAAAATAATATTTCTGGGTCGAAAAACGACTCTTTGAGCTGCGGATTATACGCCGGAAATTACGGTAATCTATATAGTAAAAGCGTAAGTCATGTGCCTCAGGAAAACAAATACCGGCTTATCATATCTTTTTCCATATGCCAAGCGGCCATTTTTATTTAAAAAAATTTTCGAATAAAATTGCATAAAAATTACATATTTAGAATAATCGTTAAAAAAATTTTGTGCTTAAGAGATTAGTTACAATAAAGAGTGTCTAGATTCTGAGATAACTTCAGTAAATATTAGGTAAACAGCCGAATATCTAAATCATTTAAAGTAAATATACAAAAGATTCATTCATCCTGAGTCATAGAAATATTAAACCATGGAGGTAATCATTCGCAAAGCAACATCTCCATGGTAAATTTTATAGCTCTATCTGGTGACTAAAAAAAAATTCGCATCTTCAAACATGGCATACCTAATAAGAAAAAAAAGCATCCTCATTGTGCTCATAGCAGATGATATAATTTAGTTCACTGAAATAATAACAATGATTTTTTTACTTTCTTCTATCTATAATAGAAGAAAGTATTGTAATCGAATTTTTTTTCGACTTCCAGTTTTCGACGGATTTACACGTTTTAGGGGTCAGAGATTCCGAAAAACACGTTTTTACAAAATGTGTCTCTCTGTCCGTCTGTGTGTCTTCATTGTATCATCGAAAAGTGTATGAAGTTATGCTTCAAATTGAACCTATTTTTTTTCTATGTTTTTGGCTATGACAAGCAGATTCTATCAGAATTTGGGGATATTTCAACGAAAGGGGGCGCTGTGATCATATTTTTGTTCCATTTTCACTATTGTACCATCGAAAAGTGTATGAAGTTATGCTTCAAATTAAACCTAACTTTTGTTCTATGTTTTTGGCTATGGCCAGCAGATTCTATCAGAATTTGGGGATATTTCGACGAAAAGGGGCGCTGTGATCGATATTTTTGTTCCATTTTCACTATTGTATCATCGAAAAGTGTATGAAGTTATGCAGATAATTGAACCAATTTTTTTTTCTATGTTTTTGACCATAGCCTGCAGGTTCAGGTTGAATTCGGGGATATTTCGACGAAAGGGGGCGCTGCCATTGCGATTTTTGCTCGATTTTCACTATTGTATCATCGAAAAGTGTATGATGTTATGCAGATAATTAAACCAAAAATTTTTAATATGTTTTTGGCTGTAGCCAGCAGGTCCTACTAGAATGTGGTGATATTTCGCCGGAAGGGGGCGCTGTGATAGCCATTTAAAGATTTCAAATTCAAAAAGATGTATGAAAAAATTAGAAATCCTAAAAGTTTTTTCCGTTAAATGTTCGGCCTTGATCCGGAGAATCCGGAGCAGTTTTTGTTTTATCTCTATATTAAAAAATGGCGAAGTTATAGCGGTTTGAAATTTTAGGGTGGTTGACATTTTCAAACAAGACAGCAGAATTCATCCATAAACGGGTTTGATTTATGAGTTTTAGTTAACAGGGTTTCAGCAAATTTTCTTTCATTGTTGCAACCATTGTTACTATTCTTAAATGCTTAACACTATATATTTATATTCGTCAACGTCAAATTCTCGCCAAGCTTGGCAGCAATTGACGAAATATCGCCAAATTTTGCGACAAAAATAGGTTGCCACAAATGAAGCCAACTTGGCTATAGAAGACTAATTTGGCGATATTCTCATTCAAATTCAATGTTGACGACAACTGGGAATGAATCTTTAATTGGGTTCCACGCATTTTAGCTTCGTGTTTTCCAGTAAAATTAGTTAAAATCATAAAACCAAGGAATAGGGAGGCTATCTTCTCCGGTCGGCACAGGCCAAAAGAACTTTTCGTAGTTTAGTATACATCAGTTGATTGCATCCCGGTAACTCGATGATTCGCAAGCAGCTGACGTACAACAGAATGACGAAAAATATTGATTTTATTGGCGATGTGAGGACGAAATTAGAAGTATTAACATGATTGAGATAGAAGAAAATTTTGGGATTGGCACATCCGGCTAGTTTTTATTGTAAACGTAGTTAAAGCACGAAACGAATGCACCTCATTTGTTACGTTTGAAGTACAATTTTCAACTTGTTTAAATTATTTTTTGTGGTAGATTACTACAATAATTAGAAGAACAAGCTTATCATGAAGTAGTGGTTGGCATGATGAATGATTTTGTCGATGGAACGAATCATTTGAGCATGCTCAAAGGCATAATAGCGAACCATCATATGTTTATTAGTCAATTAACTCCAAAATGTAAAAGAAAGTTTTTTTAACACTTTGAACCTGGAAAGTATTTTTAACATTCGCTTTTCAACCTGGTTAAAAAGCGTTTATGATTTCGGTTTGTTTGGCCGTCTATACATCCGCCCGTTCTCTAACTCGCGTAAATATACTCGAATTGCCCTAATATTTTTTATGCTATTGTCGTTTACTATAGCATGATCCCTATTAAAAATGAAGTGTGTAGCACTTATAGTTTTTACAGGGGCAGTCAAAAGTATTCCGTTTACATTACAGGAAATGATAAAAAATCGTTTCAAATGTATTTTGATGAGGCTATGCCATTTGAAACATGATGAAATTGATATACAATTACGAAGCACCCTAAAACATTCTTTTTGTAGAATATGGAGTGAAAAGCATTTATTGTTCATTTACAGAATCAAACAAAATAATTCTTTTGCACATTGTTCTATGGAGAAAAATGTTTTGCAGTGTAATTTAATGATGTTTCACTAATTCAAACATAATGCAATTTATACGGGGAGGGGGACATTCCCCCACGAGCGTTGAAATATCCCCCCGGAAGATTAGAGATTTTGTGCTTTTAATGCTTAATAAGTGCAATCCCCCCCCCCTGAACTCTACAATGTCCCTCCTCCTCCCCTCTCGAAGCCACAGAAATTCTTCACGGAGAAAAGTGTCTGAACTCTACACTGCACAAGGGAATAGTAGTGGTCAAAAAAGAGACCGCTCGTCGGGCTATTCTCATCTGTAGCGAAACATTACATACGTTTTTACTTATCTGTTACTGCTCATAATTGTCGTTCACCGCAAAAACATTAGTCAGTGACAATATCGAGATACATTCCAAAGACCAACAACAAAGCAAGAGGAAAATCCGATCGAACATGATCGTCAATATGACTTAAATAAGTGCCAAGAATTGGATGGCTGTTACTAAGTGCCAAATAGTATAAATTTTGAATACCACAATTTGTAATAGGAAACGTATTATTTAATAGCAAAATTTTGCGATTTAAGGAGGCGGATATTACTATTCGGAAATAGGGGTATGCAACATATGTAATAATTGGCATCTATTCACTTAATGTCAATCCTTAGTCCTTAATTACCGTAATTTCCGGTGTATAATCCGCGGATTAAAAAATCATGTTCGACCCAGGAATTTTATTTTATAAAATGTAAATGTAACAAGATCGCTGTAATTATTTGACTCCAATTATTGAATAAAATTTCTGGGTTGAAATAGAATTGTTTGATCCGCAGATTATACGCAGGAAATTACGCTACTTGCGCTGGTGTATTTTGAACATCATCAGAAATTACAAAGTTAAATATTGTAAAGCTCCTAAAAGAGGGTTCGTACGGGTGTACCACAACTTTTTAATAAAATGTTTCGCGTTATTTAAATTCAGTAAAGTATTGCAAATCCTGCAATTAAACGAGGCGTCTGCAATTTTTGTTATTTAAATTTTAAATAGAAAAATTCTATTAAAAAATTGTGGTAAAAGCGTACGAACCCTGTAAAAGGACCCTTTTTGAATACCAGTATTTTCGAAGAAAATGTTTCTTTTGAGATTTTTCTCGCAAATTTTGAAGAATCCTACCCGAAGGTTATTTCCTCTGTAAATGTTGTACAAACCTGGCTCGAAATATTTTCTTAGAAAATACTGATATTTAAATAGCGAACCATTTGGGAGCTCATGTATGTTACATATGCACATTGTTGGGAAATATTTGAACATATGCCTATGTTTGGGTTTTTAAAATATTGTACAACATGGTATTTATATTTGACTTAAAACTAATCTTATAAAACATTAACTTATTTGTTTAAAAAATTTAAAAACAAACGCTGTACAAAATCCAGAGAGCGGGAAGTTTTGCTGTGTAAATCTGCGCGAGTATTTAAGGGTTGAGAAGTAGACGTAAATGATTTATGTCTATTTTGCCAATTACATAAAAATAATATAATTAATAAATTTTTTGTATCATTTGTAGGCCAAAATCCCATCAACTGAAAAAATAAGATCATAAATCCAAGGGATTTTTAAATGTTTATTATTATTATTATTATTATTATTATCACTAATCCCTTTAAAAAAACTGTTAATCAACAAAAATATTTAAAGATTTAAGAAAAATATAATGAGCACATAACATTTCTTAAAATATCTAGCATTTGTGTGTAGCACAATTTTTATCGCTTTCCTGAAAAATCTTAAATTTTGAATGTAAATTTTTAAATTACTGATTCAAATAATATAGTTAAAAAATAATCAGGTATACACCTTCATATAGATTTTAATTTTTTTTATTCAGATAAACAATTAATATTTACGCTATTACTTCTGTTCTAACATTTTTTGGTTACTTGGATAAAATATAATCAAACTTTGAATTGTACTATATTCTAAATATACAACTAAATATAGCTTTTTTTAAAAAGGGAAAGCTAAATTCAGCTTAAAAAATTAAAATCCAAAAAATTTATTTTTAACACAGTCTTTATTATTTTTAACACTGTTGCAGATTTCACAGTCTTCATTTTTTCTAACTGAGTTTACACTACTTAATTTGTCTTTCCTTCAATACTAACATCCCGCTCTCTCGGGATTTTATCATTTTATATAAAATACAAATAATTAAATGCATCTTTAAAAGTAATTGTTTATAGCTAAATTTGACTATTTTTTAAATAGTTTAAAAACATTGTACGAGAAGTGTTCACATTTCTCTAAAATATTTTTATTATTTTTTAGTTTATGTAATAAACTATATTAAATAATAACATATAATCACATTTATAAAACCTTCCTGTATTGACAAAATACGACGAAATATAAACTAAAAAATAACTAGATAAAGGTGATTTTTTGTTTTATTATTATCTGAAAGAACATTTTGTAAAAGACTTTCCCTTCTCTCTGAAAGATGTCTAAGATTTTGTTTGATATTTATTCGAAAATAAAACATACTAAAAATTCAAATCTTACTATCATATGAGAATGTAACTGAATACGACTTTTCTGAAAGAATAATCATTGTTAGTCAAATATATTTAAAAAAAATGTGAAACATAAACATTTATTTCCAACATTGCTGTGGTTTTTCTCCTTCATTATTAACTAATTTTACTCTGCTACTTTGATTGTTTTCAAAATAAACAAAAATAGAAGTATATGTCATACAAAATATTCAAGATAACAAAAATGAGCTGATATATTTTATTACCAAATTAAAACTCTGTTTAAAATATTCACTTGTCTCTTTAAAATACTACAATTTTTATTGTTTACTTAATGCAATTATTGAGACAATTAAATGAAAATCCAAAAGTAAAGTCTTATAATCTTATAAATATAAAAATAAATATAAATTAAAAAATTAATCAAACATAGAGAATTATAGTTTAAAAAAATAAAATAAAATAAAATAAAATAAAATAAAATAAAACTTTCTCAAAATTGTTTATTTTTTATAAGAACATCCAATAAATAAAAAAACCCAACAACAAATAACATAATTAAAATCTTAGTACATGATAACAAAATGGAACTTTAAAATATAATTATATACAAAATATTTCTATAAAAAAAATCGCATGCGGCCAATATTTTTTAAATTCCTAAAGCAACATTTGATGAAAATTATTAGATTTTCCCCAAAATGTTTTAAAATTTTTTGCCCAGTTAATAAAATGAATTAACAGTAAAATATCATCAAAATCGGATTCTTAGATCTCTGAAAGAGTAAAATAATTTTTAGCTTTTTAAAACAGTTAATAAGATAAAATTGTATTTCTAACACTGCTTCTGATTTGTCCCATTATATCTTTCTTTGTATGTTTTACCATTTCTATGATAAACAAAAAGAAAAAAAAGTTTACATTTGAACATTTGAAAGAGTGTTGCTTTGAGATCTATAGCTACAAAGACTGTTGTCTCGAATGATCCATATATTTTTATTCACAGAAACACATACATGACTTCGACAATTATACAAATCTTCTTGATGAGGACGAGATAAACACAAGGAAATAACATCACTGAAAAATTACAGAGTATAATATTCACAATGAGTATGCAATGGAGGTGACGGGAGTTGAACCAGTCACCCTGACTCTTATGCTGTCAAGCGATTAGCGGAGTAGTTCCTTAAGCACTCAGCCACGGAGCCCCCCCCCCCCCCCCCAAAAAAAAAAAAAAAAAAAAAAAAAGTTTATCTTACATTTAAAAAAATCAAGACAAGAAAAAGAGGTGATAAAATTTATTACCACATAAATCTTTCCCCTAATATATGTGACACCACACAGATGTACAACAACTTTTTAAGTTTGCTAATAAAATAATTTACACTATAAAAAATTCTCGAAAATAAAGTCTTAGTACCTTATAAAAGTATAACTTAGTGTAGCTTTACAAAATACTTAACTATAGTTTGATACAGCTATTCAAATTATCAAAGAAGGATTATATTTTTTTTTTCCGATTGACATAAAAAATAAACAATGAAATAATAATAATAAAAATGCTCATAAATAAAATTAGAATTTTTTATAAATATGTAAATATATGTATCTTTAAAAATATACTTAAATTCATGTAAATATGGCTTTTAAAATAAATAAACATTTTGTTGTAAAGATTTGTCGTTCTTAAGGTAGTTACAGCATATATTTATTTATATTAATAAAACAAATAAAAAATTGACAAATAATCAAAATTTAAATTTTTGCATTTTAAAAATATATTAGGGATGCAAGCGCTGCGCCACAAATGGCCAATAGCTACCACTAAATTTTAATGGTTTTCTTCGCCTGATTAAATTTCAGAAATTCTGTCATTTAAGTAAAGTGACAAATACTATTAAAATTTAATGGTGACAATCGGCCTTTTGTGGCGCAGCGCTCGCATCCCTGATATATATATAAAAATATATATAACTTAAAAAATATTCAGATACAAAACGTTGCTGGGATGTCGTCCAGATAGCTCGATTGAAAGAGCAATGGCATTTAATGCCAAATGTTCTGGTTTGGATACCCGCCCTAGATAAATCATCACTCAATTGGAAAAATTGCTAACCATATTTATTTACCAATCAGTTTGACTAGGCAGAAGACTAAATGTAAATTAAAAAATAATATAACTTTAGAGAAAATCGAATCCTTTATTTTTTCGGATTTGTTAAAGGAACCTTAGGTGGAAAATGTCCCCATTTCTCAAAAAAAGTTCCCACACATTTGATTAACTTTATGAAAAAATATTAAGTAATAAAATATAATTAAAATTAAAATATTTGTATGTTATCATCATAGAACTCAACTCAGACATTTTTATAAACATAATCGATATACTAAAATAGCATTTCAAAAGTTAATCAGACTATAAATAATTCGATTAAGTCAAATATAGCTTTTTCTATAATAATAACAACAATAATAATCAGAATATAAATAATCAGATAAAGTTAAATATAGCTTTTTAAAAAAGTTAATCAGATAAGATTTTATTTCTAACACTTTACTGATTTTCCCTTTTTTTTTAAAACCAATTTTACTCAGCTGGTTTGATCATTTCTATGATAAAAGACAGAATTATATGACCTCACATAAAAAAGAATTTCAAGATAACAAAAAAGAAGTGATAAATTTATTCCCACACATTTGTTTAACTTTATAAAAAGTATTAAACAGTAAAATATAATCAAAATTAAAGTATTTGTATCTTCTCAATATAGAACTCAACTCAGACATTTTTGAAAACATAATCGATATACTAAAATAGCATTTCAAAAGTTAATCAGAATATAAATAATTCGATAAAGTTAAATATAGCTTTTTGAATAATAATAATAATAATAATAATAATAATAATAATAATAATAATCAGATAAAGTTAAATATAGATTTTTTAAAAGTTAATCAGAAAATAAATAATTAGATAAAGTTAAATATAGCTTTTAAAAAAAAGTTAATCAGATAAGATTTTATTTCTAACACTTCACTGATTTTCCCTTTTTTTTCTCACCAATTTTACTCAGCTGGTTTGATCATTTCCACGATAAAAGACAGAATTATATGACCTCACATAAAAAAGAATTTCAAGAAAACAAAAAATAAGTGATAAATTTTATTCCCACACATTTGGTTACCTTTATAAAAAAGTATTAAACAGTAAAATATAATCAAAATTAAAAAATTTGTATCTTCTCAATATAGAACTCAACTCAGAAATTTTAAAAACATAATCGATATACTAAAATAGCATTTCAAAAGTTAATCAGACTATAAATAAATCGATAAAGTTAAATATAGCTTTTTCAATAATAATAATAATAATAATCAGAATATAAATAATCAGATAAAGTTAAATATAGCTTTTTAAAGAAGTTTATCAGAAAATCAATAATTAGATAAAGTTAAATATAGCTTTTTTAAAAAGTTAATCAGATAAGATTTCATTTCTAACACTTCACTGATTTTCCCTTTTTTTTTCTAACCAATTTTACTCAGCTGGTTTGATCATTTCTACGATAAAATACAAAATTATATGACCTCACATAAAAAAAGAATTTCAAGATAACAAAAAAGAAGTGATAATTTTTTTTCCCTCACATTTGTTTAAAGTTTTAAAAAGTATTAAACAGTAAAATATAATCAAAATTAAAATATTTATAACTCAACTCAGACATTTAAAAAAAACATAATCGATATAGTAAAAAAGCATTTCAAAAGTTAATCAGACTGTAAATAATTAGATAAAGTTATATATAGCTTCTTCAATTATAATAATAATAATAATAATAATAATCAGAATATAAATAATCAGATAAAGTTAAATATAGATTTTTAAGAAGTTAATCAGAAAATAAATAATTAGATAAAGTTAAATATAGCTTTTAAAAAAGTTAATCAGATAAGATTTTATTTCTAACACTTTTTCCTAACCAATTTTACTCAGCTGGTTTGATCATTTCCACGATAAAAGACAGAATTATATGACCTCACATAAAAAAGAATTTCAAGATAACAAAACAGAAGTGATAAATTTTATTCCCACATAAAACTTTCCCCTAATATTTTCTGTCACCTTAGTCAAAGACGGGAAAAGAATGTAACACCTGAGTGTTCGGAGCTGCACTTTTGAAGTCACCAACATTCAATAAAAAAAAAAAAAAGGAGGAATTTCGGAGAGACTGTGATGCAGTCGATTGCGCACGTTTCGCTTTCCCATTCATTCGAATACAGATACATTCTTCTTTTTTCATTCCAATTCTGTTTTCGCTTTCTAAAAGGGCAGCATACGTGAGTTTTAGTGGGACGATAGCATGCACAGTGCAGATGTTTTCATTCATTATTCAGCACAAACGGATAAGATAAAAGGTCGTGTGTCTATTTGAAGAGCACTTCAACAAACTAAGTCAGGAGAATTTCTCCGACTGTTCAAAAAGTTTCTCTTATCGTGTTCCTTTTATTGAGTTTGGGAACAGTTTTGCTGTCACAAATATTGAGGCTGACGTTTAATTTAAAATCACAGATTTTTAGAACGAAAATTTTTCTTAAAGAAAATGCCTTGGGTGACGCATAATCTATTACGCGAAAAATTTGAAAAACTGTAATAGGAAAAACTCAAACGATTTTTTTTATATATAAATTGATTTTCAATTCTTTTTTTTTTTTTTTTTTTGTAGTTGCTTAATTTGCAAAAACTTCCATTTTATGATAAAAATAGAGTGAGTTTTTCTTTTATAATTGTTTTTTCTACTATTGTTTGTTTCATTAGACCGAGAAATTTTAAGATAGATTTTTAACCCTTTCCGGCACCGACAAATTCTGTTCGTAAAATGCGAAATTACTGACTGACACCGGAATTTACATACGACTTTTCTCGAAAATAAGAACACCTTATTTTAACTGTTCAGCAAGCTTTCATTGTATAAATAAAATTTTATTAAAATATTCTTGGTGTCGAATGCAAGTTTGGAATTAAAATTAAGTGTGCCCGGAGTGGGACCACTGTGCCTGAAAGGATTGACTTTGTTCAGCAACATAGTTCACGGGAATTTTACTACATTAATATTTCTATATAAATATAGTGGTGGAGCAGAAGTTGATTTATTTATTAAAAGTTAAATAAACAGTGATGGAAATTTCCATCACAATGCAAAGAAGGGTTAAAAAGATTTTAAAAAGAGAAATATATTTTTCAATCTATAAAAGATTTGCTGTTAATTATATGAGTAATTAAGCATGGTGTAATTAAGGCTGAAGTTTATTTAAATCAGAGTTGCCAAGGCTCCGTATTTTTTGCCCACCAGTAATTTTTTAGAGAAAACGTTGTTCTCTTAAATCGAAAAATGCTCAGTTAAATAAAACAACATTTTCTGTACTAAATTACTGGTATCCAAAAAGCCGGAGACTTGCCAGATCTGGTTAAAAGAATAAAATGGATCAATCAATTTTGCTCTCACAAGTATTACACTGACGTTAGCGGTACTCGGTATCAAAAAAGTTTATTCTGGAAATAACACCCATGTTAAAGTTTGTGGGTTATGTTTCAATAAAGCAAAATAATTACAGATAATAAAATTCTTTAAATCGATAATACATTAATATATATATATTTTTAATGATTTTTTATTTAAAAATTAAACATTCTTTCTTTTTTTCCAATTATGGTATTTCAAACTATTATGTTGTTCGGAAGGTCCCTTGCGTATGGGAAAATCAATTCTTACCGGAAAATTCTGCCCGTCAATTATTATGTATTAGATATCGGAATTAAAGCCTAATAATTAATTGATAAAATTTTCCGGTACGAACCAACTTTCAACAAACGAAAAGAACTTTTCGAACAACCCAACTTTTTTTTTTTTTTTTTACACGTAAGGTACTTTGTTCTGCAAACCTAACCAGAAAACCATGCCATAGTGTAATAATGAAAAAAATCTAAGTAAGCAGTAATCGAACGAGAATTATGAAACGTGTTTTTTAACAAGAAAATCATTTGCCCTCGTCGCCTCGTTATCGATATACAAAGTCATAAAGTTTGCTAATTTATTTATTTAATTAAGGGAAAAAGGCGTGGTTTATATTCAGATATTTTAATATTAAGATTAATATGAAATACAAAACATATTTGGTTATAGTTATATAAAAATTAACCCTTTCAAGGGCAAAGTACTTATTTTACTAAAATGTTGAAATATTTTAATGACACCAGAATTTAACAACAAATCTATTTGAAAATGATCAAAAGCTTGTCATTGCGAATATTATAAAAACAAAATTTTGTTAAAAATTTCTGGGTGCCACTTGGCAGTTTGGAATTAAAATTAAGCGTTCGCGCTTTGTAAACACCGCCCTTGAAAGGGTAAAAGTAGCCAGCAAAAAAATGCTATTTACAAATATGTTACTGAACCCAAAAGTGATTGAAACGTAGAAAATCGTCATGATTACAATGATCAAGCTCCTGAAATAATTAAATTTGTAAGGGCGTTTCAAATTCAAATGGCCGTATTTACACTTATCCAGACTTGTAACAAGCATAGAGAATCAGTTCGGAGTATTACGACATACTAAACTGGAAATGGACAAATGACTGGAGTTTGGTGATGCTCTTACGTTGAAAACGTTAACGACTCCTCCTTCAATCTTATCGACTCCTCCTTTCATCCTATTAAATCAATAAATTAGCAAATTTTAAAACTTTATATCTCAATAACGGGGAGACGAAGGCAAATGATTTATGCGTCAAAAGACACGTTTCATAATGCCCTTTCGATTGTTGCTTATTTAGATTTTTTTTTCATTATTACATTAATGACGTGATTTCCTAGTAAATATCAGATTATTGATACAAAGATTAGATCAGAAGAAAAAACTTATTATTTCGATATATATGGAATAAATCTATGAAAACATACATTAAATTTAGTTTTCTTTTAAAACAAAAATTTCAAAGACATAAAATAAAAATGATACTTAGTAATTAATCTGTTATAGAACCTAAATACATTTAAAAATTTTCCAGGCAATATGCTCAATTATTCTGGAAGCCTTTAGCATTTTGATTACACATAGAATATGAAAATACTGCAAACTAGAAAAATCAGCTTAAATATTTCATTTATAAAGAAGAGATACTAGAGATACGTATCGTCTTTCCTACTTATCAGATCGTCCAGAAATGTGGGCACAATTTTTCAAGATGTTAAGGGTCATTGTTGGATGAAAATTTGAAATTCGGCATTTTTGTTATTTTTTTTCATCAAAAGACAAGTACTGAGTCATCTTAGTTTTAAAATCACAGACAGTCGAAGGAATATTTTTGTTAGTAGTTCAACTTAAATTCTTAAAAATTATTTATGCTACTAGCCGGAACAAGAAATTCGAAAAATGACTAAATGAAAAACACAACTTTTCTTAATTTAATAACTGATTTTCAATACATTCGATTTTCATTTCAGAAAATTCTTTTACTGTGATAAAATTAGAATTTTAAAAAGATAAATGTGTTGTATAAAAGATATGCTGTAATCAGGCAATCAGAAATGCCAACATGTACAGTTTTTCCTTAGCACTAAAATTTAACACTAGAACTACCATGAGCCCTCATTTTGACGTCTATCAAATTAATATATTGCGATTCGAACCAGAAATTTCTATTCAAAATAAATTAAATAAAAAACTCGCATGAATATGCTAAATGAATAAGTTACATAGTTTTAACCCTTTCGAAGAGTGTGGTAAATAGGATTACAAATATCTCGGCAAATCATTATCCGATTTATTTTATATTCACTCCTTAAAATAAACAATTTCGAAAAAATTTATGTACCTTTTATCAGAACGAATATATCGAGAGTCTGAAAAAAATAGTTCCGGATAATCGAGGTTACTGAAATTCAATAAGCTTCTTCCCATTATTACATACTAAGTACATACCAAATTCCAAGTCTCTAACTCAATTTTTTCGGGAGCTAAAGCGTTTTTAGACACACAGACGGACGGCAATTTTTTTTTCTAAAAATATGTTTTTCGGAATCTCCAGTGTCTGAAACGTGCAAATCCGTCAATTTTCTTTTTTTCGATTTTTAAAACGATTACAAGACTTACCCTATACTACGTATGATGGGTAAGTAAAGTAAGTTATCGTTCACAAATATTAGGCTAACGTTAATTTTAAAATAACAGATAGCCGAAAGATTATTTTTTTTAAATATTGATTCACCGTGAATTCTTAAAAGTTATTTATGACACTAGCCGAAGAGAAAAATCCGAAAACGCATAAATTAAAAACACAACTTTTCTTTATATAATAATTGATTTTCAATACATTCGATTTTCATTTACAAAACTTTTTTTCGTGTGATAAACATATAATTTTAAAAGATAAATTTGTTGTTCAAAAGATATGCTGTTATCAAGTAATGTAATGAAATGCGCTGATATGTAAGTCTGGAGTTTATTTAAATAAATTAAATCAAACAGGCAATTTTGCTATCACAAATATTAGTCTGACGTTTATTTTAAGATCGCAGATAGTCAAAAAATATTTTTGTTAATGTTGATGCAACGTGAATTCTTAAAATTTATTTATGAGACATGCTGGAGCGAAAAATGTCAAATTAAAAAATACAACTTTTCTTTATATATTAATTGATTTTTAATACATTCGATTTTCCTTTTCAAATATTCTTTTCTTGTGATAAACATTTAAATTTAAATAAGTAAATGTGTTGCCGAAAAGATATGATGTACTGATGTAATTTAACAAACTGTTCTAAATTTAAATTTGAAGTTTATTGAAGTAAATTAATAAGTTGACTGCCATGTGAATCAAATACGACTCGCACTGTATTTCTTCAATACGTTGCGTGAAACGTGTGGCGATCAACAAGTTAAAATAAACAAGCAATTTTACGGTCACAAGTATTGTTCTAATATTTAATTTAAGATCAACGATTTGTAGAAGAAAAACTTGTTCTAATATTTATTTTACTTAGCTTTTTAAAATTTAACCTTTTGATTACAGGCCAGGGCGAGCTACTATTTTTAACACTAGAACGACCAAGAGCGGTCATTTTGACCGTTAACAAATGAATATATTTCGATTCCAACCAGAAATTTCTTTTTAAAATAAACTAAATATAAATTCTCAGAAATATGTTGAATGAATAAGCTAAATAGTAGTAACTAAAAATTCTGGTGTGAAATAGTTTTATAAAACTTGCGTAAAATTTCTGGTCGTTCTAGTGTAAATAGGCAGTAGTAGCACAATTTAAAAAAATAATTTACTTATGGTAAATGCCTCTTGACAGTACCCTAGTGTAAATGTATGATGCAGAGACTGCAGAGAATATTTTGATGAAGATGGCACGAATATAATAAAAAACAGTCGCTGACAGGTATATGCCTCGATCCCATAATCAAAAGGTTAATTGTGATGCTAGCCAGAAAATAGTCGTTTTTCTCTATTCTGATACAAACCAAAAATGAGCAGTGTACTAAAATATTTGGTCCATTCTCAATCAAATTTCTTTGTTTACCAAATCAATGACGAAACAGGGGGAGAATAAATCTTTTGTTAATTGCTCGCATTATCGTGAATGCCAGTTTATGTCCTTTTTTCAAATACAGTAGAAGTCCAACTATCCGAACTCCGACTATCCGAATCGCTTTCAGAATTTCAGAAAATAAATTTAAGAGGGAAACGTTCTGCGATTCGCAAAATAAGGATTATGTCTACGCGCGCTATTGTCCTTCCCTCCGCGAATCTAGTGTATTCGCAGCGCGAACATTATTGGGATGATGAGTCACCGTCTTATAGTGCAGTTCGATTATTGGCTGTCGTTCGTCGCCAGGTGGCCGGCCCAGCCCACCTGGGTTTCAGACCCTGATGATTCAAATTCTAAATGACGATGAACTTATTGAAAGTGTGAGAGAAAGTGTCAAGGAAGAAGATGACCTTAGAGTCGAAGTTGAAGCAGACACGGGACCATCAGCTAGTGAAGCATTTGCTGGCCTTGAAACTGCGTTGAAGTGGATGGAGCGTCAGCCTGAGTGTGATCACATGCAACTTCTCACAGTCAAGCGGATGCGCGACTTGGCTGCCCGAAAACGGATGAAGACTTTCAAACAGCATACTTTCACCGAGATGTTCATCAAGCAATGACTTTCATTTACAGTACGGTACGTACATACTGTACTATGTACAGCACTTGTAAGTACGCTTAACATGTAAAAGTGTTGCATTTTCATTTAATTAATTAAAAGATCTTTTTCTTTAAAAATAGTTTTTTCTCCCGTTTTCAACATACGTACAGTAATTAATTAAAATAGACCCTTTTTTCGGAAAAAAATCCGAATTTTTGATTATCCGAATGGGATCTGGTCCCAATTGATTCGGATAATTGGAGTTCTACTGTATTAGGCATTCTGAAGAGCTTAATGATCAACTACAAGTACATAAAACTATCGTTATCCGAAAAATGTCAAAAGCGTGGACAGCAGAAATGAGCAGTGTACTAAAGTTTGGTTCATTCTCAATCAAATTTTCTTTTTTTTTTTAACCAAATTAATCTCGAAGCATGGCGAGAATAAATCTTTTGTTAATTGTTCGTATTATCATGAATTCCAGTTTATGTCCTTTTTAGAATATTAGGCATTCTGAATAGCTGAATGATCAATAAGTACACAAAAATATCGTTATCAGAAAAATGTCAAAAGCGTCTACAGGAGAAAAGCTTTCGAGTAAAAAGTTTCATTCGAAAATAAAAGATAGGGTGACATTCAATTTTAGAGAAGAAAGTTTGAATAAATTGATCCAAGAAAAAGAAGAAAAATTTATTTGTGAAGGTAGCAAAAAAAATGGATATTTTTCATAGACCTGGATGTAGTAAAAAAATGTGCACACACTACTTTTCTTTCATTCTCAACCAAATTTCTTTTCTTGCAAAATTCCTGACGAAACATAGAGACAGTAATTGTTTTTTAATTGCTGGTATTATCATGAATTCTAATTTATATCTTTTTTTTTTCTAACATTATGGATTTTGAATAGCTGAATCAGCATCTAAGTAAAAAATTATCGTTATCAAAAATGTCAACAGCGTTAACAGTCGAACAATTTTTGAGTAAACAGTTTGGTTTGAAAGTAAAAGGGTGACATTTAATATCGGAAAAGAAAGTCCTTATAAATTAATCCAAATAAATAGGGAAAAATAATTTCTAATTCTAGCCACAAAATGGATATTTTTCGCTGATCTGAAACAAATAAAAATTGTGCAGTAAACTACAAATTCGTTTATTCTCAATCAAATTTCTTTCCTTACCAAATTAATGGGGAAGCATGACGACATTAATTCTCTTGTTAATTGCTCGTAATATCATGAGTTCCAGATCATGCCCTTTTTATATTATTAAGTGTTCTAAATGGATGAATGATCGACATGTACGTCAAAAAAATATCGTTATCAGAAAAATTTCAACAGCATTGACAGGAGAAAAGCTTTTGAGTTTCGCTTGAAAGTAAAAGGGTGACATTTAGTATTAGAGAAGGAAGTTTTTATAAATTGATCCAAGAAAATAAGAAAAATTTTTTCGTGATGCCAGCTAGAAAATATATTTTTTTCTCTATTCTAAGACAAATACAAAAGGACCAGCATACTAGAACTTCTTTTATTCTCAATCAAATTTCGTTTGTTACCAAATTAATTTTTAAACATGACGTCAATAGTTCTTTTGTTAACTGGTCGTATTATCATAAATTCCAGTAGTTCATATCTTTTTTATAATTTTAAATATTCTGATTGGCTGAATGATCAACAAGTACGTAAATATATCTTTTTCAGAAAATGTCAAGAGCGTTGACAGAAGAAATGCTTTCTAGTAAGCGGATTTATTTAACCCTTTCAGGGGCAAAGTACTCTTGTAGCTAAAATATTGAAATGATTGATTGACACCAGGATTCATGAACGATTTTTTTTTAAATAAGTAAAAGCTTTTCCTCATGTACCTCATAAATTTAAAATTTAGTTATAAAATTCTGGTGTAAATGTGGCATTTTGGGATTAAAATTAAGTGGTATATATTATATACCGGTGCCCTTCAAGGGGTTAACCCCTTCAGGGGCAAAGTACTTTTGGAGCTAAAATATTGAAATGCTTTATTGACACCATGATTCACGAAGGAGTTTATTTTAAATTAAGTAAAAGCCTTTTACTCATGTACCTTATAAGTTCAGAATTTGGTTATAAAATTCTGGTGTCATTGTGGCATTTTGGGATTAAAATTAAGTGGCATATATAATATACCGGTGCCATTCAATGGGTTAAAAGTAAAAGATAATGTGACATTCAGAATTTTTTATAAATTGATCCAAGGAAAAAAAATACTTCTGATTCCAGACAGAAAATAAACATTTTTCGCAGATAGCAAACAAATAAGAAATGAGCATATACTACATTTTCTTTCATTCATAACCAAATTTCTTTTTTACCAATATAATGACGAAACATGCCGACAATATATCTTTTGTTAATTTTTGCTCGTATTATCATGAATTCAAATTTATATATTTATGGTAATATTAAGCATTCTAACTAGCTGGACGATCAACATGTATTAAAAAAAATTATCATTATCAGAAAAATGTCAACAGCGTTGACAGGAGAAAAACTTTTGAGTAAACGGTTTTGTATAAAAATAAATTGGTGACACATATTATTAGAGAAGAAAGTTTTAATAAATTGATCCAAGAAAATAAGAAAAATTATTTGTGATGCTAGCCAGAAAATACATATTTTTCTCTATTCTTACACAAATACAAAATGAGTAGCGTTCTAGAACTTTGTTCATTCTCTATGATTTTTTCCCTTATCAAATTAATGTTTAAACATGACTTCAATAATTCTTTTGTTAATCACTCGTATTACCATGAACTCCAGTTCACATATATACATATTTTTTTCTAATATTATATGTTCTGATTAGTTGAATAATTAAAAAGTACGTAAAAAATATCTTTATCAGAAAATATCCAAAGCGTGGACAAGAGAAAAGTTTTCGAATAAACAGATTTGTTTAAATTAAAAGATAATGTGACATTTAGTATTAGATAAGGAATTTGGAATAAACTAATCTAAGAAAATAAGAAAAATGTATTTGTGATGCTAGTTAGAAAATGGATATTTTTAGCTGAACTGAAACAAATAGAAAATGACCAGTATAGTACAATTTCGTACATTCTCAGTCAAATTCCTTTTCTTACCAAATTAATGGTAAACATGGCGGCAATAAATATTTTGTTATTATCACGAATTTCAGTTCATATATTTTTCTAACATTAAACATTCTGAATAGTTGAGTTATTAACAAGTACTTAAAAAATTGCCTTTATCAGACAAATGACAAAAGCGTTCACAGGAGAAAAGACTTCAAGTAAACGGGTTTGTTTGAAAATAAAAGATAAGATGACATTTAGTATTAGAGAGGAAAGTGTGATTAAATTGATCCCAAAAATAAGTAAAAAATATTTGTAATTCTAGTCAAAAATGGATATTTTTGCTGAACTGACACAAATAAAAATTATCAGTACAGTGAAATTTTCGTTCATTCTCACTCAAATTTATTTTCTTACAAAATTAATGCGGAAACATGGCAACAATAAATCTTTTGTTCATTGTTGTATTACATGAATTCCTTTTCATATCCTTTTCTTAATATTGAGCATTCTGAATAGCTGAATGATCAACAAGTACGTAACAAATTATCGTTATCAGAAAAATGTCAATAGAGTTGACAGGAGAAAAACTTTTGAGTAAACGGGTTTGTTTGAAAATAAAATATGGGGGAGGGGGGATGTGAACAACACACTTCATTCATTCTTAGTCAAATTTTCTTTTTCTTTCTTTTTTTTAAACCAACTTAATGATTAAACATAGCGACAATAAATATTTTATTAATTGCTCGTATTATCACGAATTCCAGTTCATATCTTTTTTTTTCTAATATTAAGTATTCTGAGTAGATGAATCATCAACAAATATGTAAAAATTACCGTTATCAAAAACTGTCAACAGCGTTGACAGGAGGAAAGCTTTCGAGTAAACGAGTTTGTTTGAAGGAAAAAGGTAGAGTAACATTCATTATAAAAGAAAAGGTTTACATAAATTGATATAAGATAATGAGAAAAAATATTTATGATGCTAGCCAGAAAATGGACATTTTTTGCTAATATTAAACAAATAAAATATGAGCATTATAATGCAATTTCGTTCATTTTCAATCAAGGTTGACAACATCTTGGTAAATTAATGAGGAAACATGGCAACAATAATTATATTGTTAATTGCTCGTATTATAATGAATTCATTTCATCTCTTTTTCTAATATTAAGCATACTAAACAGCTGAATGATCAACCAATAGGTAAAAAATTACCGCTATCAAAATTATGTCATAGCCGTTGACAGGAGAAAAGTTTTGAGTAAACGGGTTTATTTAACCCTTTCAGGGGCAAGCACTTGTGCTCCTGTAACGTTGAATTCCCACCGGAATTTAGGAAAGAATTTAGTTCAAAATAAGAATAAACAATTTTTCAACTGTTTCTCGTCAAAGTTTAAAAAGTAAAATTTAATTAAAAGTTTCTGGTTTGAATCGGATTAAAATTAGGTGGTTTATAATATATACCACCGCCCCTCAAAGGGTTGAAAGAAAAATATAAAGTAACATTTATTATAAAAGAAAAGGTTTGAATAAATTGATACAAGATAATAAAAAAAGCATTTATGCAAAAAGAAAATAAAAAGGTAAAAATGTAATAGATAAAAAAAGAACCATTTCCTCATTTAAATTTTTTTTATGAATTTTTATTATTTTACTTAAATCTAAAATAAATAGAAAATAAATAGTACACTTTTAAATATGTTCAGTCTAAATCAAATAAACGTCTTTTCTTGTGAAATTAAGAAAGAAACATGATAACAATACATATTTTGTTTATTGCTCCAATTATCTTTAATTCTAATTGATACCTCTTTTTCTAACATTAAACATTTTGAATAACGTAATGATAAATTAGCATATAAAAAGTTATCTTTTTTAGCAAAATATAAGAAGTGTTGACAGGAAAAAGGCTTTAGAGTAAAAAGGATTTTTTCGAAATAAAAGACAGCGCGATGTTTATTATTAAAGAAGATACATGAAATAAATTGATTCCTTTAACGATGCCATGAAAGCAATAAAATAATTTGTGTATACATCTGAGAAATAACGAAACTTGAAAGGAACCACATCTTATCTTTTATTATTTAATATCCTGTTTTACACAAAAACAATTCGTTCTGAATTATTCTATGATCAACAGGTATACATTTTTTTTCTTCTGGTGAATGATACATCCGTTGACGGGAGAAAAGCTTGCATGTAACCGAGATTAAAGAAAATAAACCACAATGATAAGGTTTAGTGACATCGTGGAAATTTCGATAAAAACGGAATTTAAAAAAAAAAACTTAGAGTAGAACAGCATAATTACTATTTATTTATATTTGTGAATTTATTTATAATTGTTTTTTGAAATACTATAGAATTAGAGAAAAGAATTTAAAAAAAAATCACATTTTTAGAATGTATTTGTGATTTTATGCTTTAATATGAAAAATCTCTTTACTTAAGAATTGAAATTTTTGCCCTTTTTAATAGATTTTATTCATTTGCGCCAAAGCCATGAAATAATAAGCCCAGTCAGATAAATGGGAAACTTTTCGCAAGTTGAAAATAGCGCCATCTAGCGGTTGGGAGTGCTGCATTCGGCACCAAGAATATTTTAATAAAATTTTGCTTCTAAAATTAAAGCTTTAAATAGGAGTTCATATTTTCTAAGAAAGTCGTTTGTAAATTCCGGTGTCAGTCAGTAATTTCACATTTTACGAACATAATTTGTCTGTGCCGGAAAGGGTTAATTGCATAGTGATGTAAATTTCCATCACTTTTTATTTAACTTTTAATAAATAAATCAACTTCTTCGCCACCACTATATTTATATAGAAATATTAATCCAGTAAATTTCCACCATTTTTTTTTTATTATAGTTTTAGCTTTAATGTAAAAGATCCCAATAATTAGCAAGCTTTTAAAGGAAGTGCAAAAACAAAACATCGATAAAAATCGTATCGTTTCTCTGCGACCCACTTCTGTTTTGTCCTCCTTCCGCAGCAGAGGTTTGGCGCTAGTGTGTCGCTAACAAATTTAACACTATCTGACTGGGCTTATTATTTAATACTTTGATTTGCGCTGTGCTTTTTACGAAAGTTGCTAAGCTACTCTTATCCCTTCTTCTTAAGCTACTTCCCCGAATATATAGGTAAGGAAGGCACTCTTATAATATGAACTCGTTGTTTTTGTGACTAAAGTTATATGCATAAGTGGAGGCTTCGTTTACGCACGCAATAACAACAACAACAACAAAACATACTTTAACAGAAAAATTGTTTAATTAGCGTGTCTTGTTTCTCTTGGTAGCCATTTGAAATCTGTCTAGTTTGTTTAGTTTCAATCATTAAATAAATTTCTTGTTCGAAGTATGATTTTGTTTTCATTATTATTTAAAAAAAGGTTGAGATTGGCATGTATTAAATATTAGATCAATATTCATCAGCTGCAGCCGAGTCACCACTCCCTGAATACTAGGCCTAAACGCTGAGCATTTGTACGGTCCCTTGAATTTGAATACCAATAATTTCTAAACGTTTCCTCCGCCTTATGTTTTTGATATTAAATAAGTGAAATTAAAAAAAAAATACTGGTGTCTAAATTCAGGGTACTGGACAAACTCTTTAAAAATCCTCCTACGACAGCCGTCATTATTGCGTCAGCGCGTATGTCTAGTATTTATGTGGCGGCGACCCGGTCCCGAAATGGGTTCGGGTTTGATTTTTACACAAGTCATACGGTCAGGCGTGCTCGTGTTCAAGGTGAGAATTTTATTTATTCCCAAATAGAAAAAAAAAAAGAAACCAACTTTTTTTTTTATTCAGGTAACAAGGATGTAGTTTAATGTTTCTTGAATGGTTTTTCACTCCTTTAAAAATCAGTTTGAAAGGAATATCAAAAGAAATATTCAGATTATAAAGACTTTGCATGGTTAGTGTTATTAACACACAGAAGCCGTGAGATATATCTTGTCTATCCTCTTTTTCTGTTTTAAGTTCTTTTGGCGAAATAGAGGAAAACAGAATTAATAAATTTCAGTCGTAGTTGTAGAACGATAAAAAAAAAATAAGAATTGTGATGTTTGCAGATTTTTGACTGTGCTTGAGCTAAACTGCTCTTTTATTTAAACTTTTTATTTTAAACAGATTTTCAAGAACATGAAATTTCCGAACCATTGTTATGAGGGAGTATTTAGGATTAATATTTATTTCTATGTAAGAAGAAACTTGAAACTTTTAAATGAGAAAATAAATCTTGAAAATATTTCAAAATGTTTTTAGCCCTTTTCTACTGCGTACTTTCGGTATTGGGCTCGGGTTCTGATGACACAAAATGTTTTAGAATCGGGAAGGCTCGGATTTCAAATCATTGTGATCGGGCTGCAAGAAAAGGGCCTGAAATCGTCTCTAATGTGTACTGTGGAGATTTCATTTCTATCAAAGTACTCTAATATCCAGAGTAACCATAGTTGCCAACATTTCTTAATTATTCCGGAGTCTGATTCAAGACAAACATGTTTCAACCGAAAATTTTACTTAATAAAATTTTTTAAAATAAAATCTAATAAGTATCTTATAGGAAAAAGACACAATTTCTGCTTTTAAACATGTTTGTCTTCGATCAGGCTCCGAAATAAGAGATATTGGCATCTGTGAGAGTAACGTGTATGACAGAGTAAAAAATGAATTTTTGAAGAGAAGCTCATTTTATCCTAATGTAATTGTAGCACATGGTTACATAAATGGTATTTAAAAAGTTGAAATCATTAAGTGAGTGAGCGTTTGTGGTGGAAACCCAGCTCTCCCTCTGAATCTATTGTTAACACCAATGAATTATCAGTGAGCGGGGCGTGTTTTCTATTGAAACTCCCAATAAAAGTTGTTCCGTAACCACAAAATCCATTTAATACAAGATTTTTTAAATTTTCATTTTAAATGTATAGAGATTCCACTGTAAAAGAAGTATTTCGTGTTTAATGAAATTTATTCCTGTCTTAAGTTAGTCAAGCTTTAGGACTATATCTCGTGTGAAACAAATATTAAAGACGTTAAGTCTTAGTCTAAGACGCTAAGTCTGTTAAATCTCTCGTGACCTCCCTACCCTCATTTTTCATTGGTCTACAATAAACATATTGTTTTTAACAATTTGCAACAGAGTTGAAAAGTGGTCAGTTTTCTATTGAAGCTACCAATAAAGGTTGCTATGTAACCACAAAATTCATTTAATATAAGATTTTTAAATATTTTATTTTAAATGTATAGAGATTCCACTGTTAAGGACGTATTTTGTATTTAATGAAAGGTATGCCTGTCTTAAGTTAGTCAGGCTTTAGGACTACATCTCGTATGAAATAAATATTAAGGACGTTAAGTCTATCGGTTAAATACCTCGTGACCTCCCTACCCTCATTTTTCATTGATCTACAATAAACATTTTGTTTTTAAGGTTTACGAAATAGTTGAAAAGTGTTTATGAATTCTGTTTGTCTGTCTGTCTGTCTGTGACTCTGGTAAATAAACTCGGATTGCCTGGAAATTTTTTTAAGTTATTGAGGTTTACTATAGAATGTTCGATATTGAAAATGAAGTGTATAGCAGTCATTCTTGCTTTACACGAACCTGCAAAATAATTCCGTTGCATTATGGTCAAAGGGGAAAAATCGTTTGCAGTGCATGTTATTGATGTTACGTCATTTAAAACATAATGGCACTGAATTGCATCATGGAGATGTACTACAACATGCTTTCTTAGGAGTATAGATTCTGTAGCAGTTATAGTTCGTTTACAGGAATGCACAAAACAGTTCCATTACATTATGATGTAAGGGAAAAAACATTTACTGTGCATTTTACTAATGCTATGATATTTTGAACAGAATGAACTTTAAAAGGAACACTAAGTTGCGCAACGAGATGTTTTCTAGAAATCATGGAATGCACAGTATTTAATACGAAAAAGCTAAAAACAACGTTGAAGCACACAAATTACAAAACTTTAAAACACATACGGCCATTTCAAGGATACAAGGATCCCCTTCATCAGTGTTAGGTGGAAAAAAAAAATTAAAGACAAAAAATGTTAAAAAAGTTCAAAAGAGCCACGCTCGGCTATAGCCCCGAGTACTGGCTGTAATCTGACCAAAATGGCAAAACAAGTGTAACCAGAAGAGCAGAAGTGACGCAACTAACAGGAAATCACCGAAAACAGGCATCGCGCAGGCTCTCTCCAAACGGGAGACAGAAAAGAGGTACTGGACATCTCATTCACCAATGAATATGTATGATTTAAAGTTTTGTCATTTGTGTGCTTCAACGTTTTTTTAGCTATTTCATATTAATAACCGCACAAGGTGTACCTTTTATACCTAATGCATAGCATTTATCGTTCATTTACAAAGAAGCACAAAATAATTCCATTACAGGACTGACTAAGTTCGATAATTGATGGAAACAGCGTTTTCCCCTGTGAAATGCATTTTTAAGATTATTTAATTTTGTGTGTATTAGGTGGTGTGTATAACTTTCTTCATTCTCGGCTATAGCCCCGAGTACTGGCTGTAATCTGACCAAAATGGCAAAGCAAGTTAACCAGAAGAGCAGAAGTGACGCAACTAACAGGAAATCACCGAAAACAGGCATCATCGCGCAGGCTCTCTCCAAACGGGAGAAAGAAAATGGGTACTGAACATGTCATTCACCAATGAATCTGTATGTTTTAAAGTTTTGTCATTTGTGTGCTTCAACGTTATTTTTAGCTATTTCATATTAATAATCACACAAGGTGTACCTTTTATACCTAATGCATAGCATTTATCGTTCATTGACAAAGAAGCACAAAATAATCCCATTACAGGACTGACTAAGTTCGATAATTGATGGAAACAGCGTTTTCCTCTGTGAAATGCATTTTTAAGATTATTTAATTTTGTGTGTATTAGGTGGTATGTATAATTGCTATAGATCGCACACATTACCGGATGTAGATAGCAATTGCTGAAAATTGATTTTTACTAATCTATGTGTTCTTTAAATTGCTTATTTAGATAACTCATTTCATTGTCTATATAAAACTAGTCGGATGTGCCTATCCCGAAATTTTCTTCTATCTCATACATGTTGATGCTTCAAAATTCGCTATCATATTGTCAATAAAGTCAGTAATTTTCGTCATTCTGTTGTACGTCAGCTACTTGTGAATTGCCAGGTAACCTGGATGCGAAGCAATCCTTGTACGATGTTTAACACAACTACAAGCCGATGTACCTTGTACCGATTTACAACATAACTACAGAAAGACCTTCTGGCCTGTACCGGCAGGAAAAGATAGTCTCCCTATTCCTTAGCTATCTTTATTTTAGCTACTTTTACTGGAAACAAAGCTAAATTGAGTGGATCCTGATTCATTTCCCGTTCTCGTCAATATTGAATTTGAATGAGAATATCGCTAAATTAGTAAGTTATAGACAAGTTGGCTTCCTTTACGGCAACCTATTTTCGTCGGCAAATTTGGCAATAATTCGACGCTAGCGAATATAAATATATATTGTTGGAACAATGGGTACAACAATGAAAGAAAATTGTTCAGAAACTACGCTCACTAAAACTGATAAATTAAATCCGTTTATGGAGAAATCCTGCTGTCTTGTTTTAAAATATCAGCCACCCTAAAATTTCAAACTGCTATATCTCAGCAATTTTTGTATAAAAGCTTGTATAATGGCATTTCACTTTTCCATAATTTGCATTTTAAAACAATAACAGGGTGGCTAGTGGTCAGGGAAAAATACAGTAAAAAAATTATAATTACCAGTATATTCTTATAGAAAAATTCAAATTGATTATTTGATCGAATAATCAACATAAATTTTTCTATAAGAATATATTGGTGTATATCACTTTTTTTTACTGTATTTTTCACTGACCACTAGCCGCCCTGAATAATAATATTTTCTGTGAGAATGAACGTTATGCAATAATGATGCGGTATCCCCTTTAAATATTTATTATTTTGCTTAAAAAAAAAACAAAAAAAAACATTTATTAGCTTTAATATCACTGCCACCAAGCAGCACTGCCCGTGCCCACGATCACTTTCTTTTTCTGAGCTTCCTGCTAGTAATATTTTATGAAATTTGCTGCTTTATCTTTGTCTAATCCAAAGGCGATTTCTGGTCGGAAATAAATTATTGAATTCTTTCCAAAAACACACGCACACAAAATAACAATTAATTTAACAAGCGTTACACCGGCATCCCTCTTCAAATACATATTCTTCTGCTTTATTAAAATAAAAACTATTTCGTTTGTTTCTCTGATCAACAAGTTTCTTAATAATGATCATTGTGCTACAATTTTCACCAAGCAAAATAAATAAATAAAGTTATTTTTCTCTTATCCCATTAATGTAACAAATTTATTCTAATACAAAATATTCTTAGTAACTGAATGTTCAACAAGTACAGCAGAAATCATCCCTTTCAAAAATATGACAGAAACCGTAGCCAGAATAAAGTTTTTTGGTAAACGGGATTACTTGAAAATAAAAGATAGGATAATAGACTGAATAAAAAGTTCGATGAAATTGATGTAGAAATCGAACTTTAAAAGAAAAACACGCCACTTTAATGAAAATAAAGAAGTATTAGATTATTTACGTTATACATTAGAAAAACTACAAAATTTTTCTTTTAATAGAGGGTTTTATTCAAAGTCAAACTATCCTGAATAGTTCTACGATTAACAAGTATCTAAATAATGAAAATTTTCTGACTAATGGGTGAACCATTGAAAGAAGAAAAATGATTGCGTGTAACCGAGATTAATTGAAAATAAACGATATGGTAAGATTTATTATTAGCGTAGAATATTTCAGTAAATAAGGATTTATCTCATGACTTATTTAAGTTATGCATACGTAAGTAATATATAATTAACATATTACATTCCATCGTTAAATCAGAGATTTAGTCACATTATGTTATAGGAACATGTTTGTTGTCTTTTGATTTCAAAGGTATTATATACATATATTCTTCTTATTGATTTGCTACTATTGTTGAATTTATCTTATGACTTAACAGTAATTTTATTTAGAAAATGTTATATTATATACATATATATAATGAAAGTACATATTTGCATATTTGTTTTCTGAGAGAAATAAAATAATAAATATTATTTTATAATTTCATTGAATCCAAATATATATATCCTAATAATATTATAAATCTGATTGTGTGCAAATGTTAGGCTGAAGCCAGCGTCAAAATGGAGCATTTAATTATCCTGTATCTTTGCATATAAGTTGATTATAACCCTCAAATGAATATAGGCTGGTTTTTGTTTATTTTATATCAATATTTTTCTTAAAAATTAAAAAATTCATTATTTTCATACAGAATAAATGGACATTTTTTCGTATATTTTAAAATGGTTGGTTGGTTTGGTTGGTTTGGCCCAAAGGGCCCGGTTTTGCAGCTTATTTTTAAATGGTTAAATTTGTTTTACCGTTACTAATACTTTATCGTTGCCAATATAAAATAAACCTCTGAGTAATAATTTTTAATCAACAATTTATTTTCAATTGAAAATTTTCCACGTGAAAAATGAAAAGGAAATGAATTATTTAAGAATTAAACAGAATATGAAATGATGTCATATTAGACATAAAACGTGCGTTTTCAAATATTTGATAATAATACAAAGTGCATAAATACGAGTAAGTATGGAAAGCAAGCGAATATGATGTCATATAGAGAAAAATAAAACAGATTTGTTTTGATGTTGAAATAAAATGATCTTGGGTTATCAAATTATTTGTGATTAATTTATCTTTTTTTTTTTTTTTTCACATGAACAGAATTATTTTAAATGTACGTAATATATGTATTTTAAATGTATGTGTTGTAAATTAAAGTTCTGTGTTTTAAATGAAATGAGTGAAAGATTTTTATTTTTATTTAATTCAATACGAATGATGGGATAGGTTGGCGATTTATCGTCTGCACACGGCTAACATAAAGTTACCATATTTTTTATTTAAATTTTTAAAAGTAAAATATATATATATATATATATATATATATATATATATATATATATATATATATTGGATGGCAAATGTCAATGATATGCATCGAAAAATTATCCGTATCGAAAATCAGAAAATCTTCATAAAAATAACTATATTTTTTAAAAGAAAGTTGCTTTTCTCATAAAAGCTAAAGATTTAATATGATTGTGTCGAAGTAACAACATTTTCCTCTATCAGTTTCCCACAATCGAAACATATTTGTAAATCGTCGTTTCGAACCGGAATTTAATTTTACATTTCTTTTAGTTTTAAAATAGGAAAAACTTTGTTGTCTTTTTTAAATATAGCTTTTTTTAAAGTTGTTTCATAATAGATTTTTGTAAAGTCTTGTAGGATAAGAAAAATTGCATAGATTTTAAACCAATGTTTAAGTAATATTACAATATTTTTTAAACTTAAAAAACAACAATGTTATCGAAAAGAAAATCGATTTTACCAACAAATTCGCTTAATGCAAAAGCAAAGAAGAAATCAAAAAGTAATGAATCTTTTCTTCCAGCCGCATTGTGTAAACTTGAACAAGCCAATCGTGCCAATTCATAACATTATAAACGTGAAAGCGCGTTCTATATAGTAGATTTTTTTTTACATATAGGTAGAACATTTCCGAGAATAGGAAGGTTAGGGGTCTGTAATTAGCTCCATAGTCAATTTGCGTTTTTTTTTTTTTTTTTTTTTTTTTTTTTTGTCAAGTGAAATTCGGTGCAAACTTAAATACATTGTTGTAACCAGATTTGTTTTTTGCGTGGTAAACACTTAATGGTATTTTAGATGATCATTTTCCCGCTCACCTTTGATGTCAACTATGACTGTAAAACATATTAAAAAATATCAGACGATAATTTTCTAATTTTCTTATTGCTTCATGATGTAAATAGACTTCCTGGTTCATACTTTAAACCTGAATTGGTCATGCCATTGTCGTTCAATTTTTATTCCTAATCGTAACCCTAATCGTATCCTATCCTAATCCTGATAATAACTTTAAAGAATATTCTTTGACACGAATAATGTAAATTAAATCAGTATCCATAAATGGAATGAATGGAAAATAGAATAAATAGAAATGGCAAAATAAAATAACAAGAAAGTACATTTATTCGACACCTAACCCTAGAGAAAGCGTAAAAAATTTCAAGCGCATGAAATAAATCAAAATAATCCTATATATACTAACAAAAATATGTAAATTTAGATCATCAGATTTGTGCCATCGGTATTTATTTGCTTATAGTGTTCTTGACGCGATAGAGAAAATATCGAGGTTAAATTGGGCAGAATTTAAAGTACGTTCTAGCAACCTTTATTTACATTTTAGAATCGCCTCAGATTGTTATATCTTTGTGAAATATCTATCAATGTATAAAATCCACAAGAAGTTTGTTCACTATTTACACCACTTAGCGTGAAGCACTTAATTTAATATATACATAAACAAGATAATGTAGTAAGAAATATATAACACATGTCTATGCAAATAAACAATATAATAATGCCCATTTAGCAATGCACACATATACAAATTGTACACCAAATACCACCTAAAATGCACTGTTGTATAGAAGAATTCTGCCAGTGTTGTTTTTCGTTTTACGAAAAGGATTTCCTCGATTTTCACGATTTTACTGGGTTCTCCTTTTTCCATTAGTTGGAGTTTCATTTTCGCGATTGTATATATTATTTGGCATGAAATTTCACTTTTTTAATACTGGGTTATGTCAAGGCCCCTATAGCAAACAAATACCGCATGGTCTCCTATAAAATGTGATAAAGCTTTGGTTAATTATATATGTTGTTAATTATCAAGTGAAATGTTTTACTAAATTAATGCATTTATTCTTTTTTTAATGTTACGTGAACGAAGTCACGGGTAACAGCTAGTATATATATATATATATATATATATATATATATATATTTCTTCTCTATTTAAAGATAAAAGATGATTACAGTGAATCATTTATTTGATTCGATTTACATAAATCCAGATAGATACTTTTTATTATAATACAAAATATTCTAAGAAGCTGCTTGATTAACAACAGCTTTAAAAGTTATTCTTTCCTAGAAAAATCATAGAAACTTTGACTGGAAAAACCTTCAGGGAATCAAATTTATTTGGCAAAAATTCCAAGGTTAATACATTTTTTTTAAAATTAGAATTAAATATTCCAATAAACTAATCACTTTATGAAGACCAAAAAAGTAGAAAAGTATTTCTGCATGCATCAGATACTTTTTAAATATTATTATTCAATATTTATTAAATGCGAGATCAATAAATAAACAAGAACGAAAAATCATGCGTCAAGCATAATATTATGTAACACTTTCCAAAGCTTCCAAAATAACTTTGCAAATCATTACCGTTTAATAAGCTGAAGGATAACATCAAAGTAAACAATTTGGAAAACGTATAACATATTTAAAAACGTAATTTCAGGAATTTCCAACATATACAATATTCGGAAAATTATCCGAATACTTTTATTCAGCCCTGTATATGATCTATAGATTTGTATATATATAGGATGCTAAATTTTAGTTTAGTTAGGAAACGCTTAGCACAGTTTAAAATTCTACTTCTGGAGTTTCTGTCAATAAACGGAAATGTGTTCACGAAATTTTGTGCTGCCCTGTATATGAAATACAGAATTTATACACACCAAGTAAAAGAAAAAAGTGAGTTAAATTTAAAATCGCTTTCAGCAACTTAAAACGCACTTCCAGGAATTATTTTTAACAGACAGTGGAGAATTCTTTTGTGTGTCCCTGTAAATGAACGATGACTGCTATACACACAATATTCTGTAGTAAGCCTCTTGTAATGCACGTTAGTGACATTTATAAATATCAATGCGTTTAAAATAGTGAAAAATTATTTAATTAAACCGCAAACGATTTTTCTCCATAGACGTAATGTAACGGAATTCTTTTGACTGTCTCTGTAAAGTAACTATAAGTGCACACCATATTCCATATTAAGCCTCTTGTAATGAACCTTAGAAATATATATCAATTACAATGTATTTCAAATTATATAACATCATTAAAATAAACCGCAAATGATTTTTCCCCATAGACCGTAATGTAACGGAATTCTTTTGAGTGTCCCTGTAAAAAAACTATAAGTTCTACAGACTTCAGTTGAAATATGGAACATGCTATAGATAACGACAATAACATATAAAAATTGTAGGGAAATCCGAGCATATTTACGGTAGTTAGAGCACGGCCAGACGGCAGACGGCCATACGGCCAGTCAAACCGATGTCATAAACACTTTTCAACTAGGTTGGAAAGTTTTAAAAACGGCTATTTCAAAATTTGAATCAAATCTCAATTCAGATAATGCAATTTTAAATAAAAAAAATTAATAAATACTCATAAAAATATATTTAGAAATTGATTAGAGACTGCACATGCACATCACATTCTAGATACGTATATACCAGCAAAGCTGGTTAAATTCATATGCATAGTTTGTGATCCCACAAAACTTATGTCACTAAACTATCTTGACCAATTTCAGCATTGAATAGCGATTAAAATAATTCTTCGACTTTAAATATTTCCATTTGAGCATCTTCATCGCACATTTCTCAATAAAACGACAAAATTTCAATACTTTGCATTAGAACTACGTATTATAACACAATAAATATATACATATTACATATACATATACATATTACATATTACATACATAAATACATATTATAACATAAATTTAAAATACACTCCTTTTACATGACATACAAAAGAAAAAAAAAAGAAAGAAAGAAAGGAAAAAAACCCAATATCATTTTATTTCATCATCACTATAATTTTAAATACATACATTCAAAATACATATTATAACATAAATTTAAAATACACTCATTTTACATGAAATACAAGAGAAGAAAAAGAAAGAAAGAAAGAAAAGAAAAAAACTCAAGACCATTTTATTTTATCATCAAAGATATCCGCTTTATTTTCAATATATGATGTCATATTCGTGTCTTCTTCCCATACTTACTACTTACTCATATTCACGCACCTTGTATTATTATCAAATACTTGAAAAAGTACGTTTTATTTTTAATATAAGGTAATTTAATCTTCTTTATTATTCTTAATTTTTTTTGTTTCATTTTCATTTTTACAAACAAATTACCGTAATTTCCGGCGTATAATCCGCAGCTCAAAGAGTCGTTTTTCGACCCAGAAATATTATTTTATAAAATGTAACTTAAAAGATCGCTGTAAATATTTAACCACAATTATTGAATAAAATTTCTGGGTCGAAAAACGACTCTTTGAGCTGCGGATTATACGCCGGAAATTACGGTAGTTTGTTAACTTAAACTTGTTTTTAATTACCGTAATTTCCGGCGTATAATCCGCAGCTCAAAGAGTCGTTTTTCGACCCAGAAATATTATTTTACAAAATGCAACTTAAAAGATCGCTGTAAATATTTAACTACAATTATTGAATAAAATTTCTGGGTCGAAAAACGACTCTTTGAGCTGCGGATTATACGCCGGAAATTACGGTACATCTGTTACGTAAAATTATTATTTTTTTTCACTCAAGACACGACATTAAAAGAGAATAGTATGTAACAATACATAATGATTTTTAAAAATCTGGGAGTTTAAGTGATGATTATAGGCAATGTGCCGGAAAAGATAAGTGATTTAGGAAATGATTTGGGGTGAGATAATGGGATTCCCAGCATCCTTAAATAATCTGATTAAAAAACTAGTTGGATGTATCAATCCCAAAACTTTCTTCTGTCTCACACAGGTTTCGCACAAACTAAAAAGAATCAGCACCAATTTATATCAAGATCTAACTGGGTCTAAGGTTTTCTTTTTTTTAATTCCGCGCATTATTTCTTGAGATATGACTATTGCTAAAATCATGTAAATCCTGCAAAATACAGCATAGCACTGCCACTTTTTGGGAGATTTAGATCAAAACCTAATCAATAACAACTTATGTCAACGTCTAACTGAATCTGAAGTTTGATGAAAATCCGTGCATTAGTTCTTGAGATATAGTTATAGTGTTAATAATGAAAAAAGTAGCATAGCAGCGCCACCTGTTGGGCTATTTACACCAAAACGTAAGCAGCCTCTATTTACGCCATGGTCTAACAGAATCTGAAGTTTAATGAAATTCTGTGCATTAGTTCTTGATATATAGCTTTCGTAAAAATCATGAAAAAAGTGATTTCGCAGCGCCACCTGTTGGGATATATACACCAAAACGTAATCAGCATCTTTTTATGTTAATGTCTAGCGGAATCTGAAGTTTGATGAAAATGAGTGCAGTAGATCTTGAGATATAGCTATTGCAGAAATTCCAAAAATGCAGCATAGCAGCGCCATCTGTCGGGAGATTTTCACCAAAAACTAATCAGCACCAATTTATATCAGGGACTAACTGAATATAAAGTTTTATTAAATTTCGAGCATTAGTTCTTTAGATAGAGCGCCCACAAAATTTGTGTCACATACAGACAGATAGACAGACAGACAGACAGGCAGAGTCACAGACTCACAGACAGACATTTTCTGAAAACAGTCAAATCGTGCTCAGGACCTTCTAAAACGTATAAATCCGTCGAAAACCGGAAGTCGAAAATTTTCATGAATCCAATACTTTCTTCTTGTAATGACAGAAGAAAGTAAAAAGTAATGTATGTTATTGATATTTTAAAAATGTTTATTTTGATGGAAACTTCAGAAAACAATGAACCAAATTATTTATTCGAAAATTGGCCGACGAAATTGAAACAGTGACCTATAAACGTAAGAGTAAGAAATTAACTATAAACATTATTTCAATGTTTTACAAAACTGTAACTTTTTTCATAAAACTTTTTAATTAATAATGTATTTAATTTTTTATTGCTTTATTTCGAGCTAATTCCATGCGTGAATGTAGTATAAATCACATAGCCGCAAAAGTTTACGGTTCTTGGTCACCGATATTTTTTTTAATTAAATTATTCCTTGTATTTAATTATAGATATATGGGATTGAATAAGTCAAATTTTCCTCTACTATAATACTGGTAGTCAAACACTGTAGCCAGTTACATCTCTGTGACTTGCACTACATCCACGCATGGAATTAGCCTTCGGTAATTATGATTCTATTTAATGTAAATATACGATATTTTTTTTTTAGTTTTTATGATTAACCCTTTATATCCTGAATTAATTTTCCAGCTACTTTTTAGATGCCCAGAATCCTTGATTATTCCCTCCAAGTTTTCCTTATCTAATCACAGCATTTTTGCGATTCAGTTAGGTGAAAATTTCTCATTTGAAAAACCGGTGGTAACAGATTAAAAATTCTGTAAAAGACGCTCGTCGCGAAGGGGTTAAAGTGGTACTTATAAGCAGAGCTGCCAAGATCTCATTAATATTCCGTAATATGTGGGTTAATTTGATCTAGGTTTAACACGTTTCGCACCAGATATTTTTAAGAAGAAATTAAATTAAAAAAATTCCATATAGAGACCTGAAATTAAATAAATAGAGACTCATCCAATAATTTTTCTGGTCTAAAGCATTGTTAAACTGGGTTAGATTAAACAACATATTATGGAAGATTAGTGGGAAATTGGCACCTCTGCTTATAAGTACCGTCAGGATAAAAAGGGTTAATGTACCTTTAATAATTTAATTTTAGAATGTAAAACGTTTCTTATAAATTAATACATTAATACCATTTCGATTTATAGAAAATGTACACTTTTTCAAATGTAAGAGAAGTAATTTTTATACAGAGGTTGCATTAAAAGTAATTTTCCTTTTTAAACCGGATAATTTGAAATTTTTTTTTCAGAATTTCAGAGTTCGAAAGAATGAGCGTCAACAGTAAACAGAGAGTTTTTTTCCAAATCAGATTTTCAAATCACATTAGAATGTAGTAGGAAGTTTTATATTCAATCGTATCAGAATTTACAAAATATTTTCTTTGATGTAAATATCTCTTGAAAATATTTTTGTATAAGTGTCTGGCAGAGATATTTTTTCAAAAAGTAGTATCAATAGGATAAAAAATAGCTGCTGGGGCATACGTTATCCAAACCTAATAATCAGAAATAATTAAAAATATTTTTTCTTGGAATGACTACTTAAGGGCTTGCGTTATTTCGCTTTATCTCCCAAAACAATTAATCAAACTTCATTTGATTGCGATTTACTTGACCGGTTAAGCGTGATTCTATTTCGACAATCAGATTAAAGATTAGTGCAAAAGTTAATCGAAATGAAAGAGGCCTCATTTGATTGGTGGATTAAAATTGTAATTGCGTTTAAAATTACTTTAACCTTTTCAGGGAAAAAGTACTTATATTCTTAAAATGCTGAAATAACTGAATAACACAAAGATTTACAAACAAATTAATTTGAAAACTAGTCGATCACACGCACAGCTTCTGTTCTCTATTGTATACAATTTTAAATATATTCTTGTTAGAATACGAATATCTACATTATATGTATAAATACTAAGCATAAAAACTTATCTACTTATTAATGGGTATTTTGAATTAAAATATATACACACATCATAAGGTAGGGACACCATTTAGAAATATGAAAAAAGGGATTATGTTCAGAATCATGCATATAAAAACCTTTGCTTGCACACAATAGTCACTGGATACTCTTTAAAATTAAAAAAAGTGTATACATATTGAAAGTATCTGTACCATTAACAATTAACAAAATATTTATACCTTTTTTTCAGCATTGAAAACTTCTTTATATACACAATTGTAAATTCCAGAGCTGGTAGATAGTATATTAACTGAATTAAAAGATATAATTCTTCAAAGACCCACATACAACTCACCAGAGCTAAAAACTGAATTTGCCAAATATAAGCAAATGTTTTTAAAAGTTGATCCTGGGCATTATTTATAATCATTGAAAAAGCGAATCGGATAGGAAATTTTATACTCTTAAATGCAATAGGCATATTATTGTCTGATGGAATAAGTGGTATTCGAGAGATGAGAAAAGTTTCATTAATATTGGAATCAATTTGTTTTGTTCAATAACATTACTCTACAACATACTAACTGTAAGCCGTGAACTATTGCACAGACTTTTAGATTATATTATACTTTCTTAGTAACATTATATGTAATTTCTTAGTAACATTATGATAACTCCTGGCATCAATTTCAGTTTATCAGGTGTCATTCCAGTTGGTGTTAAACTGTTTAAAAATTCTTCAGCATATGCAAGTTGATCTTGTGGATCATCACTTACGCAGAGCTGCCAAGTCTCCGGCTTTTTGGATACCAGTATTTTAGTACAGAAAATGTTGTTTTATTTAATCTAAGCCTTTTGGAATTTAAAAGAACAACATTTTCTGTAAGAAGAAACTGGTGTGCAAAAAGCCGGAGACTTGGCAACTATGCTTGCGATGGTGTCAATGCTTTCATAAACCCTTTCAGTTCCTGGCATACATTGTGAAACGCGATTATTAATTTCAATTGACAAATTGTTTGTCGCTGTTAGGGGTTCGACGGTCGGCAGCTTTCGTCTGTCATTTTCTTGAATCTAATGGAATTGTATACTTCTTAATTGTTAAACTTTTATTTTTCTAAACTTTATTAAATACTTTTATTACTTTTACTTTCTTTTGTGTAGTTTACTACATATTAACTAATTATGGAAGATTAAAAAAAAATCAACTTGGTGTAAATGGATTACATATCGATAACAAGATTGCAGACAGACAGGCAATAAATGAAATTAAATAAAAACGCCTGAAAATGTTATGAAAAAATAATAATAACATAAGGTATTACCCCCCAAATCGCTGGTTTTGCGAAATGTTTCGAAATATTTTATATATATATATATATATATATATATATATAGGATTCCAAAAAATGCTTTACTTTGGTTCAGCGATTATTAGAAGCAAAGTTGTGGTCCAAACTATAAACTGGAACTAAGCTTTTGTTACCAGAAATGACCTATAAAAATCACGAAAAATCTCAGTTGTTAAAAGATTTTTAAGATATTGAAATAAAATTTTGTCACAAGGTTCTGCTCATCTATTTGTATCTTATGAAACAAAATATAGCTTGGAAGTGTGTGTTTATTAATTAAAGTGCCTACACTAGTCAAGGGAAGAAACGCTCAAGCTAATATTAAGTCTATGTGAAAGTTATTTTCAAATTTCTCGCTCGCATTTTAATATTTTTAAATGATCTTTTTTGCATAGGATAGCTGAGGTCGATTGTCTAACTTTGTGTTTTTACTTTTTCGATTTTGGTTAAAGTTTTTTTTATATGCGGACATTTTCAATTTTGGAACCGGTTCTGAAAGTGAAAGTACCCTTATATATATAAACCTGGAACCAACATCGAAAAAGTAAAAACGCACAACTTTAGAGATCGATCTCAGCTATCGTAAGCAAAAAATGTCATTTAAAAATAATAAAATTCAAGCGAGAAATTTGAAACTAACCTTCCCATAGTCTTAACATTATCTTGGGCTTTTCTTCACATGACTAGTGTAGGCTCTTAAGAGCTATTTTAATTGAAACATTATATATATATATAAAGTTGTGTGTACAAAATTTGGTTTAGTTACTAAATTTAAGAAAGAGTGCAAATCTTTTGCTTCCTAACACATGTAAGTTATTTACTAATATATTGTTGAAAAAAAAGAGGGAAATACATTTGTTAGATTTTGTTATATAAAGTTTAGCATAAACGTTAATCTTTAGTAAAATTTTACTGAACATTACCTAAATTTGAAAATATCATTAAAATTGCATTAACATTTTATTTGAATTCATAACTGTATTCCCTGTTTTAACTAAACATGTGTTACATGACATACTAAACATGCTAAACATACTAAACATTCTTTCATGTAACACATGTGTTACATGACAATTTCAAATTTTTCAAAAACAAGGTGTCCCAAAACTACGACTACAATAACAAAATTACTATATTAACACTTCGCCGTCCGCATGTCTCATAAAAATACTTCTATTCGTAAAATTTTGAAATGATTGATTGACAGTAGAATTTAGAAACAAATTTATTCGAAAATAAGTAAAATCTTTTCTTCCTGTACTTTATAAAAGGGAATTTTTCATTCCAAAATTCTGGTGCCTGTGAAGTGAATTTAACTTCACATATTTCACTTTCTTAAAATTAATTCCCCCATCCCCATACTTTTTCTAAATTTTTCTTTCTTTAAAATTACTTTATTTTTCGTGTTATAAAATCTAACTACAGTAGAACTCCAATTATCCGAACTCCGACTATCCGAATCGCTGATTATCCGAATCGCTTTCAGAATTTCAGAAAAAAAATTAAGACGGAAACGTACTGTCTACGCACGCTATTGTCCTTCCCGAAGTTAGTGTAGGCGCAGTGGGAAGATTATTGGGATGATGAGTCACCGTCTCATAGTGCAGTTTGATTATTGGCTGTCGTCCGTCGCCAGGTAGCCGGCCCGGCCTACCTGTCACTGTTCGTTCTGATTAGTCAGTGAGTGTGACGTGACCTGCTAGTTGTATACTTGACCTGCTACTGTGACGGTACTCTTTCGCGTCGGTGCGTTATTTTGTTTGTGAGTGCGTTTCGTCGTTCACCATGCCTTCTAAACGAAAACGTGTTGTGTTATCGTTAGCGGATAAACTAAACATTATAGAGCAATCAGATAAAAGCGTTACGGGTGAACAGTTGACTGAGATGTACAGTGTTGGACAATCAATGATTTCAGACATTAAAAGGAGCAAATCTACACTTTTAAACTTCATGTCAGTGCTTGAAAACGAAGATGGGAGTTCTTGAAAAAAATCAATGAAGGCAGCAACAAACAAAGATGCAGAAGATGCCGTTTTCAAGTGGTTTTTGCGGCAACGTTCTATGGGAAACACAATTTCGGGTCCGATTCTTTGTGAAAATCTAAGATCTTAGCTTAGAAGCTTGGTTTTTCTTTAAAAATAGTTTTTTTTTCTCCCATTTTCAACATACATACAATAATTAATTAAAATAGACCCTTTTTTGGAAAAAATCCAATTATCCGAATTTTTGATTATCCGAATGGGGTCCGGTCCCAATTGATTCGGATAATTGGAGTTCTACTGTACTCCCTGTATTTCTCTTTTATTAAGCGTTCTTTAATTCATTCGGATCTCTTTCCTCACCGCATAAATCATGTCGTTATATAAAAAAAAGAATTTTACTTTTCGTTTTTGCCGTTTTCACCCACTGAAAACACTGTTTTCACGTGATAAGATTTCCTTATTCACGAATTTTGTTCGTTCTTCAAACAGGTGTACACCTCCTCTCTTCTTACAGACTCGTGCATACTTTGCCTGGTACAGATCATGTACATATATCATCAAAATTTTTTATGTTTGCGCAAGTTGCACTCACACACACACACACAATGTCTTTCTTTTACAATGTCGCCTGTTTCGTAGTTCGCAATATACGTTTTTAGTTCCTCTCTAAACTTTTTGTTAAATTTTTAAGACACATCCACTAAGTTCTCATAATTACATTTTTTAATAATAAAAAAAAAAGAACACACATGTCATATGATTTCTAAATTGTTTATCAGTTAAAAATTTTTTTCTTATATAAGCCATCACAGAAACATGCATATTTATACAATCTGTTCCCAATTTTCCATGTTTATTCATTCTCATGCCATTTTAGAATAGTTTACATTTTAGAAAAAAAAACAATTTGGTATTTAATTTCACTTTAATTTTTTTGTTTGTTCACCTAAGGAGTACTCATATTCATTACATGTTTTTTTTGTTGTTTTGTGTTTTATTTTTCATTTAGTTTCATGTCTCAAAAACATTATTTGATGTTGGAAACAACCAACATTTCTTGCAATTTATAAAAAAATGCTATTTTCTTGAATTTGAATTTCAAGTTAATTTTCATTTAGTTTTTGGTTATGTTTTATAATACGTGTGCACACTTAAAGAAAAGAAAATAAAAAATAAAATCCAGAAACATATTTAAAAAAATTTTTGAGCTCATTCATATATTTTAATTTTCAAACATAATAGGTCGACCCGGTTTGGTTTGTGTCATGCTTATGGAGGCATGCATATATATTTGAGACATGATGTATTTGTTTGTTTCTCAAGAGTACTTTTGTGTATTGTTATTTTAATTATTTTATGTAGTTACAAGGATTTTCTATTACAATTACGCTATTCATAATTTTCATCTGATTTTTCTTGTTAGTGAAAAGACATAGGTGGTTTTCCGTTTCCTATGGACCTTCATTTTATTAATCGTCTTCGGTTGTTGGGGAGATATATGTGAAGTGGATTTAACTTCACATATTTCACTTTCTTAAAATTAATTCCCCCATCCCCTTACTTTTTCTTTCTTTAAAATTACTTTATTTTTCGTGTTATAAAATCTAGCTACTCCCTGTATTTCTCTTTTATTAAGCGTTCTTTAATTCATTCGGCTCTCTTTCCTCACCGCATAAATCATGTCGTTATTAAAAAAAAGAAAAAGAATTTATTCTTGACCTGGCAGTGCTGGCCTTTGGCCTAGTTTGTATTATTATTATTGTTATTATTATTATTATTATTTTCTTTGTTAGGACCGTTTGCGCGTGCGCTGGCGGTCTCGGCGACGTGCCATCCCTTCCGCCGGTAGCTGGAATCACCCACAACGAATTCCCGCGTGCCGGGGAACATCCCGGGGGAGGTGCTAACGCTCTACGGCCTGGCTTTGCTGGGTCGAGTGGCCTCCTTTAGGCATTCAAATCCGCTCTTTTCTATCGGCGTCCAAACCTTACTTACATTTTTACGCCTACACTTTTGTTCGTCTAGGTTCATTCCGTTTAACGTATTTCATTATTTTCCCAATTGTCCAGATGCCTTTCATATTTAATATCTCTAACGTACCAATTCTATTTTTATCACCAGTTCTCAATACTTTAAGCTAACCCCCATGAGAAATGCTCCATGTGGTTTCGCCGGTTTACCAAAATTCCATATCTCCATTCTGACGCTTAAAATTCATATTTTACATTCATCTGTCCCCCATAGGCTTATCATTAACGGACAATTACCACCTGTTTCTCATCACATTGTTCTCGCCAAAACAGCATGTTATCTGGCTAATTGGCGTATCTAATTAGCGCCATGACTTCACTGCAACGATGAAAGAAAATTATGTAACAGCAGTCACTCTCTCTCGCCGCCTGCCCTTGACTTCACTTGATGTGTAACACTTAAGCCTCCTCCACACCTTCCCTGCTTCCGGGCCGGCAACCTGTGTGTAACTTACCCTGGAACAACTGCAAAAATAAATATTCTTAATATCGGAACCTGACTCATTTATCTCTTCAGCATTTTGTGTGTATTTATTCTTTACAGGACTGTTAGATATTCAAGAATTGCTGATGTCACCTTGGTCTAACGAATTCTTCAGTACAGTGCCAATGTAGCATTTAAGGATTAAAATTAAGTTACTTTACGTACGACACCACTTTGATTTCGCCAGACGGCAAAGTGTTAAGATTATTGTAATTTATACTTAGCCATACATAGCCATTATAATTAGTGGTGGCTCGTGACGGGCTTTATTTGGGGCACTAAATGCATGGCTGCTAAATTTATTCTTTTCATACCACTATTTTTTGAAGGAAGTCTTTGGTTAATCATTGCAATAATTTCTGCTATTAAACAAGTAAAACATTCTTTATGCAAAATATTGGTACGAAAAGAATAAGTGTTTCAGCCATGCACTTAGTTCTCTCAAAAATGTCGGTCACAAGCCACCATTGATTATAATATTTGATTGAATGCTCATTGAATATGATATTTAATATTTAACTCATTATACTTTATTATGCATTGTGTAATATTTTCCAACGTAAAATATCTTTTTAAATTTTAATCTGTAACACAACACAGAAATCGTTGTCAGATTATTTGTACCCAACTTCTATTCTAATCTACCGAAAAATGGATAACTATTGCAATGTGATTAACTATCTGCTAAAGTATAAAATGATTGTCTGGACATAATCACTCTTAACTGCTCAAGTCAATCTAAAGGAGCAGTCCATGCTTAAACCAATCCATGTAACTATGGGAAATTTAGACAGTTGATTAGGGAGATAAAGCAGAATTAATCGGAAGGATTAACTCTGCGGAACCACTACGTAGACTATCGGAATAACGAATGGGAATCACTAGGTAGCCTATCACCGAAATAATATTTTGATGCAAAGAGAAACAGTTATCTAGCTGAAATATTTCAAAAAATATATTCTACTTCCTAATATCATTTTAAAATCTGATTTGGAAGATAAAATTGTATTTAATATGCAGCATATCCTGAAAAATATTTCTTTAAATTTATTCAAAATACGAAAAAAATAGCATATTTATATGAGTAACTTTTGGTTGTGTGTATTTTGCTTAGTAGGAACAAATATTGTAAATAAATAAAACGTAAAAATATATTTTTTAAAATTTTGTTTTTATTAGTGTTTTTAAAGGTAGCACAGAGTAACCAGATTTCATATAAAAATCTGGTCACAAAAAGAAAATTCTTAAAAACGTGAGGTTTTGGAAACAATAAGATAAGCAAATTGAGCTAATGAAAATCATAAAACAAAAATTCCTAAACATTCATTAAAAATTTTAATCTGTAGGGTGAACCGAATGTCTTGCCCTGATTACAGATATTTATTGTGCTTAAACTATTTTAATTATACGTATATTTGTTTAGATACATTGTAAGTACTCTTATAATTTTTTTTTATAAAACCACGTACCTGAGTAAATTTCAACGTGTGCCCCCTTAGTAGCTCGGAGAATGTCTAAGCGGTATTCCAGTGTCCGCCAAGTGTTTTTTAAAATGTCTTTGTTACAGCACCCACAGCAGCTTGTATCCTAGTCGTCAGTACTTCGACGTCAGCAATTGGTGTGGCAAAGACTCTGTCCTTGATATAACCCCAAAAGCAAAATATTATGGAGTAATATCTGGAGAACACGGAGGCCAGGGTATTAGTCCATACCTTCCAATCCAATTCGTGCTATCTATTGCCCAAACAAACTACTAAAACTGACCCATCCAATGAAACAACAAGTTACATTATTATACAAATGGCCCTTTTGTAATGAATTATTATAATCAGGAAAGACTTTTAGTTCACACTAAACTACCGTAATTTCCGGCGTATAAGCCGCAGCTCAAAGAGTCGTTTTTCGACCCAGAAATTTTATTCAATAATTGTAGTTAAATATTTACAGCGATCTTTTAAGTTACATTTTATAAAATAATATTTCTGGGCCGAAAAACGACTCTTTGCGCTGCGGCTTATACGCCGGAAATTACGGTATATTAATATGAAAAAAATTCCAATTTCATGCACTGTAAAAAAAAAGACAAATGTTTCTTAATCTACGAAATATAATATAACCACGTATGAAAATATACAATTAGCTTTTGCGAGTCGCCCATGATTCCGAAAAGTATTCTTTATCTCTAGAAAACACAAAAACTGATATATTTTCAAGGCGTTTAAAAAACAAAATTTGTTTGTATGCCACTGATGTTCGGAAACGTTTCCGTGTAGATTTATAGCCCATTAATCATTTTTGTGTTCAGACCAAGATATTGATTTTTAGGAGGCTATGATTTCTCAATTAAGCATTTTCAACTTCGCAATTGAATTTATACATGCATGAATAGCAAAATAATATCAATTTTAATGTTAATGTTAATGCTTTTAATTTATTATGCTTGTCTGTTAAGTACCTTTGTTGAACATGACAATGTTTGCTTGCGAATTGATAGCATCAGAAAACTTAAATTTCGAGTTGAGAAGACTGAATAATACCCTATAAAAACTAATCGGAAATATTTCCGAAAATCAGTGGCAACAAAAGAAACATTGTTTTTATGAATGCCTCATTAAATCATTTATTATGCTTGTCTGTGAAATATGTTTGCTGAACATGATAATGTTTGCTTGAGAATTGATAGCATCAGAAAACTTAAATTTCGAGTTGAGAAGACTGAATAATACCCTATAAAAACTACTCGGAAACATTTCCGAAAATGAGTGACAACGGAAGAAACATTGTTTTTATGAATGTCTTATTAAATCTAAAAATTATAATGGTTTCTGAGGTTTCTAATAATAAAGAACGGTTTTTGGAATCGTGTGTACCTGGAAGATGTTATTGTATATTTTCGTCCGTGCTTATATTATATTATTATAGTAGGTTAAGAAACATTTTTTTTTTAATGGTGTGCATTTATGACTTTTGTTTTCACCTGTTTCATATGTTTTTCTTTACTTAATTATAGCTAATAAGAAGTGTTTTATAAAAAAGGACCCACTAGTTTTACCTTTATTTCATTTTCTGCATTTTCATATTTCATATACTTCATTATTCATTATAATAATTAATTTTGTAATCAATCTTTTATAGAAACAGCAGGTTTGTTTAAGTTTATTCTGGAAGCGTTGCAAACTTTTCATAATCTATGCTTGATGCATGATTTTACTTTCTTGTGTATTTATATTTTCTACTTTTTAATCTTTTAGCTATTTCATTGTTGCAGCTACGGAGTCAGTTAGCACTTTTTTTTTTGTGAGTGTGGGTTGGCGCATATTTAAATCTTTAGTTGTTGTAACACGAGGCAGTTGTAACATAAGTAATATTATTTATGGTGACAATTGTAATTTATTATCTGTGGAGGTCTAACGAAAATAAAATCCTTAAAAAAAAGTTATTAATTTATACTTGAGTTCTAAAAAATATTAAAATGCTGTACAACCATTGGAAACATACCTTTGCACATAATTGTTGTAATTCTAGCATATAAAGAAGTAAGTTATTACAAAATATTAGATGGAATTTTGTAATACAAAAACCAAGTTGAGATAAATAAAAGAGTATAAAAGCAATTAAACATACAGAAGGCGGTAACGTAATACAGGGTGTGTTTTACTGGTTGCGTCATAAAATCGTTAAAACTTTAAAAATTCATTAAAAAGGAACAAATGATGCGATCGCACGAATGGGATTAGAGGGAGATCGGATTATATTTAAAATCAAAAATAGTTGTTGTTCGAAAAATTGCCGATAGATGGCGCTGGCATGCATAACATGAAGCAGATTTATGCAAATCAGTCTGTCAATAAAACACTTCGATGTTCATAGATTCTTCATTTAATGCCAGCAGTATGCTATCGCTACCGGATTAATCGTTGTTTAACCCTTTGAAGGGCGGTTGGATATAATATATCCCACTTAATTTTAATTTCCAAACGCCTCAATGACACTGGAACTTTCGAAACAAATTTTCCTTTTATAACATACGTGAAGAAAAGCTTTTACATATTTTCAAATAAATGTGTTGTTAAATCCCGGTGTGACTCAATGTTTTCAACATTTTAGAAATATACGTATTTTGCCCCTGAAAGGGTTAAACTATTTTATAAGAAAGGGGTTCAGCAACCGGCGCATTGTAAAAATTCCGAACGGCTAAAAGACTGAAGACGAGAAAAGGGCCGGTTTCATGTGCTGGGATACTGAAGCTTCGTAGACGCTTCGAAAAAACGGGTATTTCAATGTAAGCCTAATTTCCATACTTCTGCTTCATTTTATGCAAGCCTTAGTATTTCAGTTTATAATTTTTTATAGATGTTCTTTATTATGTATAGTGCTGTCCTCTAAAAAAACCCACTCTAGTACTACATAAAATATTTCACTAAAGTTAATTTTTTTGTTTTGCTCTGTTTTTATGCACCATTTGGAATAATATAAATAGTTAAACATACCTAAGGAGTGCTTATTTAGTTTAAAAATAATTTAAATTAACAATTGCAGAATTCTGGCAAAACATGAGCTTCATTTTTACAGATTTTCTTGTTATAATAAAATTTTAGAATATCTACATACATTTTTAATTATTTTTACGTTAAACCATTAATATGTAATAAAATAAATCATTTTCAGCTGATTACATCAAATGTTTTTTTTTTTTTTTTTTTTTTTTTTTTTTGTGAAAATTTAGCCATGTTTAATTTTTTTACATTCTTTATTAGACTTTATATAGAGAAAATTTCAAAAAATGGGTTTATTTTTAGAAGACAGTACAATATATGATAAGACCTTGCATGGATTTAGCATTATGGATTTTATTTTTGTTGTGAACATATAAAATTATATGAAGAACAGTTAACTATCATTGTTTCTAATAAATTTATATAAAATCTAATACTAATGGTGTACTGCTGAATCCAGACTTTGAGTAAACGGATGCATAGCTGCGGCGTCACAGGAATAAAATATATATATGTGGAAATACTGCTAAGCTGGAATAAAAGTTAGATGTGGGAGAGAATAGTTTCATTACAAAATTGTCCAAAACACAATTTTATTTTGCAGTTGATTTGGTATCCAGGTTCGTGTTACAGGCAATAATCACTGAAGAGGAGGCGTACCAATTAGGTTAATACTGAAACAGTCGAGATAAGAGTGATACAAATTGTTTCAAACATAATTTGCACTTTTTATTTTGGCGTGCGGTTTTTGTTATCTGTCGCCAACATATACAATGAATTTGCTGATATTCATGCAAAGGAACAAAGTATTTTGGAGAGTTAAGGGAGTAAATTTGAAAATTACAGACCGGCGCAGCATTCGTGGGAAGAGAGGGTTGTACAAATTTTTTTAATTACTGAGATGCTGACCGGGCCTGTATGATTAAAATGGAATTCATGAACGTTAGAATTTAGACAATACTAAGTGATAAATTTAGATGTTGGTTGCATATGAGAACTGAAAATTCGTTAGGAAAATGACGGCGTAGGAGGAAGTACAAAGAAAGCAGTTACTTTATCTTTCTTTTTTCATTTATGTTCGCAAATGCCGGCTGGTGTGAAAAGGAAGAGAAAAAATGCAGTATGGGTGTGAATACATATTTCTTTTAATTCTGCAGGCTGAGAAATGAAACTGACGTGACAAGAAAAATGCGTAATATAAATTAAGTGAAACCGCACTGAATAAAAAGGATATTAAAAATTAATAAGCAAAAATGGAGAAGGGTAGAATAAAGTTATTTTACTGTTAATAAAAAGATAGGAAAAGTTAAATAAATTAAATAATTTTGAAACAACAAAGGGGGAGGATTAATTTTAAAGAATAAGAGGATATGTAATGAGAAACGTCATTACACATCTCACCCCGCGAACGAGAATGAAACACAATCCCTTACCTAATAGCGAGAGAAAAATACCGTGTCTCTTTGCATGAAAATATATAAAAATACAATAATATAGCAATAAATGCATGAAAATATATAAAAATACAATAATATAGCAATAAAATGTGAAAATGCAAAACAAACCTGTAATGAATCAACATGCAATACTGGCATCATAAGCATCATAATTATTTTGACCATTAAAATTTTAACCTCTATATAATAATCTTTTTTTTATAGTTGCAACTTTTTATTTAACGAGGTTTTCTTTTTAACATGGATATCCTTTCTTTAATCATCCAGTACCGGGAAATTTATAACAGTCCTTTTTTTATTTTCTTTAAGGACTTCAATATGGTCATAAAATAGAGAAGATTAAAGCAGACAAATTATCATTATTTTTCTTCTAAAAAAAATGATTCATTTGAATCTAAACTGATGCCAAAAATTTAAGTTCACAAAATAAACAAACACATACAATAATAAAACACACTACAAATGTATAAAAATATAGAAGAAAAGGTTATATATATATTCAAGTATAAAATGTAATAATGAATAAGCATAATTAAATGAGCAGAAAAAAAATATATAAAAAGAAAATATTTCGTGCATAGCACGGGACAGAAAATAATGCATGTGGCAAACTAATAAAAAATCTGCCCCAAATCTTGTCATGTGACAAGTATAATGTCTCAAGCTTAAGTGCTTTACGTCCTAGGGAAAATATTGACGTAATGAGAGTCCATATTATGGTTGTTCTTGACCACGATATTAATTCCTTGCTCCACCTTGAAGACCAGAAGTGATCTCCAACAAAGAGTACTAGTCAATGTCTTGTATGAGTCCTTTAAAAAAAAAAATGCTACACCAATTGATGAATGTCTCTCCGCACTATTAAGTTTGGGAGTATAGGGCACAAAATTCTGAGTTGACCTGAACTTCAGATGGTACTAATTAGTAAAAAAAAAATAAAAATAGCTATATATTTATCTTATTTATCAAACTCAAAATACTATCCGAGAGTGTAGAGAGACAGTTTGTCATTATCGTGAAAATGCAAGTGCAAGTATGTCCTAAACTTAGCTTAGTGTAAAAAAAATGCATTTATTTATAATATTGAAAAGACAGAATAGAATTGACTTAGGTAATTGAAGTTAGGATTACTGTCATTGTGTGTGAAATTTTTGTATTGAAAACCTTTTGTGATTTTCAGAGTGACATATCAGTCTGTGAAAGAGATAAAACAAGCCTCTTTTTTTTTTTAACTAAACACAGTTAAAATGTTCAATATTAAGTAGAAATGTTTAAGACATGTATTCTTATGTGTAAGCATATAAAATTAAAAGTTAATTTGAAGTAAGATTAAAAAGGGATTGTTAATCTAATATTATTTGTAGAAGGAAATATATTATGAATTGTGTGATATATATTTTTAACTATAAAACAACATAAGCAAATGAGAAAAAGTAAAGAGATATTATGTGGTAAAGCTTATTTCATATGTAAAGGAAAACAACACAAAAGAGTTTTTTAGTCGTTTTTGTATCAAGACTAATGTCATAACTCTAACACGTAAGAAGAACAGTGTATGACCCAACATATCATCTGAGTATTCATGTGTAGAAAGGTGCTAACAGGAATCTTTGTTTACCAACAAAGTGAGGGTGGCCTTAGAATGCCTTGAAATTACACAAAAAATTGAGTGTGAAATTATTTTACAAAGATGAAAAAAGAAAAAAAAGTGTGTATACCTAATAAAATTAGACATGTAGGAAGGGTAACGGAAAGGAAAACTCAACGGTATGTGTGTACAAGATTCAGAATCTTTATGGAAAGATATCAAGTCACCAATGAACCAAGCACAATATGGCAAACGCTATGACATGATCCAAGAATGTGTCGTGTAATTGTGTCAATGAGAAAACTATGAACTAACCTATGAGTAAACAATGAGTAAAGGTTTCCGTGTACACTAAAAAAAAACTAAAAGTACAATGAACTATAGGCAATGAGCGTTTTTTTTTTTTTTTTGCATAAAAAAAAACGAAACAATGATCTATTCAATGAGTAAACAATGAGTAACTATGAGCAGCAGTTTTCCGTGTATATAAGAACCCTAAAAAAACAATGAACTATATGTGTTAATGTTGCAATGAACTATATGTCTTAAAAAAACATATAAAAATACCGTTGACAATAAAAAACTATTGAGAAATAGAAATTTCAAGTGGATTTATTAAAGAATAAATGAAAATAGCAACGTGGAGTAAAGTGAGAGTATGTTTATGCTTCAATGCAAGTAGGTGTAAAAATGAAAAAAAAAATAAAGTTAAAATAATATAAAAGTTTGTATGTTTGAGTGTAAATAGTAAATAAGCGAGGGGAAAAAATGCATATGTGTCTACATAACCAGTTAAAATTATCTTGTATGAGAAAAAAAAATGACTACCCGCATCAAGAAAATTACCATACAAAATAATTCATCATATCATTTAACCATTTCCGATCGTTAAAATAGGTAAATGAAAAGATGAACTAAACTGTACACAGAGATGTTTACAAAAAATTTAACTCTAAAAAAATATCTATAAATGAATACAAAGAAATGTAAAATGTACTATTGTGTATAGACGTATGAAAAGAAATGTATACAAACTGGTATGCATGTAGTTAGCTGAATTACAGAAAAAAATGTAAGGAGTGTGTTTTTTAAGTGAGAGGGCAAAATAAAGCATGTTATTAATTCTTTTTTTATTATTAACCTAAGTGTACTTGTAAATATGTTTCCGTTCTTCATCAATGTGTCGCTTTAGTGAAGGACAATCATGAGCAAATGCAGGGTGACAAATATCAAATTGAGTGTTGTTATTATTATTATTTGTAATGCAATTAATACATTTTGGAGTGTTTGCACATTGAGGATCATAGTGTGGACCTGAGCAGACAGCACATGTGAAATGGTTACAACACCCTTTTGCAAGATGTTGATATGTCTGACATCTAAAACAACGTTTAATGTCTATAAATGGTTTCACTGGGTAAAATTTTGACTGTATGGGAATCTCTTTACGATACGGTAATTGTTTAGCACTTTCCGGAGAAATCTCCAAAATCCAATTAAAAGCATTTATGTATTTGAGTTTGTATTTATTTTATAACTTGGATAAAAGGAACCGGTGACTGTAAAATGTCAGAAATTCCTAACAAAATATCAGGGATATTGTATTTTTCGGGTAACTTACAAATTATAATACGAGTGGGCTTAAGTTCCTTCACATTAGGAAGGTCGATAAACATATTTTGTGAAAATTTGACAGCCTCTGCACATTTTGACTGACACTTTGTAATACTATTAGTCGTGGTAAGTTGTGAATCTTCGTGACATATTTCCTGAGATGCTACATTGTGTAAATGTTCGTCAACAAAAATTTCAGTTTGTGTGCATACTTCATGCATAAATTGACGTTTTTCATTTTTAGGAAACCTTATATTACCAATTTGTGTTTCTTCAGACTTGAGTTCATGTTTGTTTTTCAATGATAGTGTGTGAAGTCGTTCTAAGATTTTTCTGTTTACTGTTAATAAATTATCCTTCTCTTTCACTACATCATTATGTTCCTGTAAAACAAGTTTATAATTTTCTATGAGAAATTTAAACTGTACATTTATTTGATTTCTTAAGGTCAAGAATTCTTTAGACAAAGTAGGGTTATTAATCGAAGTGACAAGTTTGTCAAAAGCTTCAAAGTCAGTGGAAATAACATCAGCATTACGATTTAGTGTCTCTTCAAACAGATGGGGCCAAGAAATTTTGAAAAGGAATTTATCCAAAATAGAAATGGGTTCGTTGTTCTCAATTAAAGGAACCTGTCCATGTAGCATTTGAATATCTTGAATAAATTTCTGTTTATTTTTATTTTTCCTAGGCATATTTCCGTTAAAAAGCTAACCACTGATCAATAATACTGAAATTAGTTACATAAATAAAAAGGAATAAGTGAGAGAGAAGATGTGTGCGAATAACTTTGTGCAAAAATGTCTTTTGAAAGTACACACTACATAAAATAACAATGGTTAACTGAAACAAATGCAATTCCTTTTTTTATTATTTTTTTGTGTTAAATAAAATCTATGAACGAATAATAAAATCTGAAATATGTGCAGAGAGTTTTTTTTTCAAATTGAAGTAAAATAAAACCAAAATCTAAAAGTTAGCTTTTTTTATAGATACTATCGAAGTGCATATGCGCGATCCCCAAAAAGTATGTATTGTGCCAGAATACTTCATCAAAATTCAACCAAAATAAGATAAAGTCACAAAATATTTATGCTGGGTTCTAAGTATATCTTTTTAAGGTAAAGGCAAAAACTATAATTTCACAAGAATACAAAAAAAAATCTCTCTCTATATATAGAACTGCAAATAATTTCCTTTTTTTATAAACGTACTTACCGTCAGCATGACTATTACACCCAAACATCCTATCTGTACTCTTCAGTTTTTTTGATAAACATCAAAATTTTGCAAACATATTTAGATACAATATAGAACTGATCTTCAGTATCTTTGATTCTATTGGAGGTAAAAAAAAATGCAAAACAAAAATAATAACTAGTTGAGGAGTTCTCAAAAAAGTGAAGGAGTACAAGAAAAAAAAACAATAATAACTAATTGTTACACGATACAAACCTTTGAGGGAAAAAAATATACCTAAAAATGTAACTTCAATTTGCAAACAGGCAACACAAAAAAGTATATCAATTTTTTTTTTAAATATCACATAAAAATAGTATATTTAGTAATATAATAAAAAAGCTTTAAATATTCTGTTAAAAAAATATAAACCAACTATTGATAATGGTTAAAATCTTGAGCATGAAAAGAGAAGTTTAGGGAAACAATGCATAATTATTAGAACGCAACATTTTAATTAGAAATTGGGAAAAGTAACTTCTCCGTTTATGCTCTAAAAATCCCAAATATTTTCTATGATGTTGAATTACGATCCACGAAATATTTTATTTACCTCTTCTTTTTTTTGCACACTATCTGTATATGCATTAAATACCTATTTATTTATTCTTTTTGTTATGAAAGAAAAAAATCTCTTAGATTTGGAGACACACAGTGCCTCCTTTTTTCGTTATTATACGTTGCTATACGTGTGTCACCAATTCTTTGGTGTAAAAATATATAAATATTGAACATAATCCACTGAAAGGAGTTTCTGTTTTCCTATTTATATCAGTCGAACACAATCTTCGGATAAGTTTTCATGTGGCTGCTGAAAAACACTTAAATTATAATAACAATGCACTTTGTCGTAACAAGAAACAAACGAGTACTTCTTTATCGCGGACCATGCGGACGCTTGCCACTAATAACTATGAAAATCACTTAAAAACAGCTGTAAATCTTTTTTTTTGACCAACAGTACACACATGAGTTTGAAAGAGATGCACTTGCACACATTGGAAGGAATGTTGTAGCTGAACGATTACAAAACTAAGAGCGTGAAGCACAATTTGAGACACAAGGGAGGGGGGGAAGGGTAGAAAATCTTCGTTGAAGCAGCGAGCAAGTGATTTTCTTTTCTTAAAACTGGTCGATGCTGAAACATATACCGCACTGATACACATTAATTCCGAGACGGAGCACTGAAAAGGTGGCTGTTACACACAAGGAGAAAAAAAAACAGCGCCAGCATAGGAGCGAGCTCTCATGACCGCTGCGGCGGGGCGGGTGGAGTATTTCCGAAACTAAGAGGAGCGAAAAATATTCAGCCGATGTATCACCGGACTTCCGCATTTAGGCGACCGACGATAAAAACAATTGATGAGCGCTTCACAGTCACAGCTCTGGATTTCTGGATATTAAAACACAGGTCACACCAAAATCCATGTACAGATGTCACAATCGGATAGAAAATTAGTCCTTTTATGAAACACACAGTTCGTTAGACATGTCTTATTTTTTTAGTCCATATCCTTTTTTTTCGAAATCCTTGTGCAAACATCTTTGATCAAACATATGATTAAATTAAAAATCCCTCCTCTCCAGTGACGAAAAAATATTGCCTGTACCCTAGATGCACCAATTGTTTATACTGTTGAATCCAGACTTTGAGTAAACGGATGCATAGCTGCGGCGTCACAGAAATAAAATATATATATGTGGAAATACTGCTAAGCTGGAATAAAAGTTAGATGTGGGAGAGAATAGTTTCATTACAAAATTGTCCCAAACACAATTTTATTTTGCAGTTGATTTGGTATCCAGGTTCGTGTTACAGGCAATAATCACTGAAGAGGAGGCGTACCAATTAGGTTAATACTGAAACAGTCGAGATAAGAGTGATACAAATTGTTTCAAACATAATTCGCACTTTTTAACACTTTCCAACCTAGTTGAAAAGTGTTTATGACTTCGGTTTGTCTGGCCGTCTGCCGTCTGGCCGTCTGTCCATGCTCTAACTCCCGTAAATATGCTCGGATTGCGCTGCAATTTTTATATGTTATTGTCGATATCTATAGCATGTTCCCTATTACAACTGAAGTGTGTAGCACTTATAGCTTTTTTACAGGGACACTCAAAAGAATTCCGTTACATTACGGTCTATGGGGAAAAATCATTTGCGGTTCATTTTGATGATGTTACGCAATTGCAAATACATTGTAATTGATATATATGAGTAAGGTGCATTGCAAGAAGCTTAATATGGAATAGGGTGTGCATAGCACTTATAGTTACTTTACAGGGATAGTCAAAAGAATTCCGTCACATTACATGTATGGAGAAAAATCGTTTGCGGTTTAATTAAATAATGTCTCACTATTTTAAACGCATTGAAATTTATATATATCACTAAGGTATATTACAAGAGGTTTACTACAGAATATTGTGTGTATATCAGTTATCATTCATTTACAGGGACACACAAAAGAATTTTCTACTGTCTGTTAACAATAATTCCTGGAAGTGCGTTTTAATTTACTGAACGCGATTTTAAATTTAACTCACTTTTTGTCTATTACTTGGTGTGTATAAATGCTATATTTCATATACAGGGCAGCACAAAAGTTTGCGAACACATTTCCGTTTGTTGACAGAAACTCCAGAAGAAGAATTTTAAACTGTGCTACGCGTTTCCTAACTAAACTAAAATTTAGCATCCTATGCAGTATATATACAAATCTATAGATCCTATACAAGGCTGAATAAAAGTATTCAGATATTTTTCCGAATATTGTATATGTTGGAAATTCCTGAAATTTCGTTTTTAAATATGTTATGCGTTTTCCAAACTGTTTACTTAGATGTTGTCTTTCAGCTTATTAAACAGTAATGATTTGTAAAATTATTTTGGAAGCGTTGGAAAGTGTTACATTATCTATGCTTGTCGCATGATTTTTTGTTCTTGTTATATATTTGGATTGAAATTATTAACACTTTCCAACCCAGTTGAAAGGTGTTTATGACTTCGGTTTGTCTGCCGTCTGGCCGTCTGTCCGTGCTCTAACTCCCGTAAATATGCTCGGATTGCCCTGCAATTTTTATATGTTATTGTCGTCATCTATAGCATGTTCCCTATTTAAACTGAAGTGTGTAGCACTTATAGTTTTTTTTTACAGGGACACTCAAAAGAATTCCGTTACATTACGGTCAATGGGGAAAAATCATTTGCGGTTTATTTTAATGATGTTACACAATTTCAAACACATTGTAATTTATATATATCACTAAGGTACATTACAAGAAGCTTAATATGGAATAGGGTGTGCATACCACTTATAATTACTTTACAGGGACAGTCAAAAGAATTCCGTTACATTATGTCTATGGAGAAAAATCGTCTGCGGTTGATTTAAATAATGTTTCACTATTTTAAACGCATTGAAATTTATATATATCACTAAGATGCATTACAAGAGGTTTACTACAGAATATTGTATGTATAGCAGTCATCGTTCATTTACAGGGACACACAAAAGAATTCTCTACTGTCTGTTAACAATAATTCCTGGAAGTGTGTTTTAAGTTGCTGAACGCGATTTTAAATTTAACTCACTTTTTGTCTATTACTTGGTGTATATAAATTCTGTAGATCCTATACAGGGCAGCACAAAAGTTCGCGAACACATTTCCATTTATTGACAGAAACTCCAGAAGGAGAATTTTAAAGTGTATTACGCGTTTCCTAACTAAACTAAAATTTATCATCCTATGTAGTATATATACAAATCTATAGATCATATACAGGGCTGAATAAAAGTATACGGATATTTTTACGAATATTGTATATGTTGAAAATTCCTGAAATTACGTTTTTAAATATGTTATGCATTTTCCAAATTGTTTACTTAAATGATGTTATCTTTCAGCTTATTAAAATGTAATGATTTGTAAAATTATTTTGGAAGCATTGGAAAGTGTTACATAATCCATGCGTGACGCATGATTTTCCTTTCTTTTTATTTTGGCGTGCGGTTTTTGTTATCTGTCGCCAACATATACAATGAATTTGGCGATATTCATGCAAAGGAACAAAGTATTTTGGAGAGTTAAGGGAGTAAATTTGAAAATTACAGACCGGCGCAGCATTCGTGGGAAGAGAGGGTTGTACAAATTTTTGTAATTACTGACATGCTGACCAGGCCTGTATGATTAAAATGGAATTCATGAACGTTAGAATTTAGACAATACTAAGTGATAAATTTAGATGTTGGTTGCATATGAGAACTGAAAATTCGTTAGGAAAATGACGGCGTAGGAGGAAGTACAAAGAAAGCAGTTACTTTATCTTTCTTTTTTCATTTATGTTCGCAAATGCCGGCTGGTGTGAAAAGGAAGAGAAAAAATGCAGTATGGGTGTGAATACATATTTCTTTTAATTCTGCAGGCTGAGAAATGAAACTGACGTGACAAGAAAAATGCGTAATATAAATTAAGTGAAACCGCACTGAATAAAACGGATATTAAAAATTAATAAGCAAAAATGGAGAAGGGTAGAAAAAAGTTATTTTACTGTTAATAAAAAGATAGGAAAAGTTAAATAAATTAAATAATTTTGAAACAACAAAGGGGGAGGATTAATTTTAAAGAATAAGAGGATATGTAATGAGAAACGTCATTACAAATGGAATATAAAAATCCATGTGTTATGTAACATATTTTAATAAATAAAAGAAAATAAATGAAAAGATAAAAAAAATCATTCAAAAATATCAATACTTAAAAAAGTAGTAGGAATCTAAAAACGTTCATTTATTTTAATGCTGTAAACATTTTAAATAAATGTGTAGCTTAATTTTCTTTTCAAAAAGTGCTTTTAATTGAACACTAAAATCTAATACAATAACATTTTTTATCAAAATTCTTAAAATTAAAAGTTACATTGAAAAGTACCGTTTCCCATTAACAGCAAAATCACATAGTACTTATTTGTTTTGCTCAAAAACATTTCCCTAAAAATTTAAAACACCAAGCTGAAAATACAAAAAATGTTGCGTTTAAATTATAAAACATCAGAATTTTAAAACATTTCACTCTTTTGATATAATAAATTTGAATATATGCTTATCCACATTTTTCTATTTAATGTGTAACCACGGTTAATGATTTGTGTTCGTTTGAAATTGGGTTACCTCACTGGCTTACAGTGTAGTAAGTCAAAAATTTTGAAAATCGAGATAACCATATTTTTACTGAACGTATATTAATTTCTGTTCAATGTGCCTGTCAAATGAGTTGTAGTTCACTTAGGGCAGCCATACCCAACCTTTTTTTTTCTCTCGGGCCGCAAATATATGTTTGTGACGTTAGGCGGGCCGCAACACACTTATAAAAGAGTAAAAATAACGAATAATTAAAATAGTAAAATAAAATTCCTAGTATAGCAAAGCAGTGTAACAAAGTTAAAATTGTCAGTAGGGTTGAATGTTTGTCGCGAAAAAAGTTATAAAAAAAATTAACACCGCTATTTCCAAACAGTAATCTCGTGCTAGATTTCTGTGGCAAATGTTGTAGAAATATGCTACGAAGTTTTATTGTTTTGGAAATTGCAGTGTAAAAATGTTTTGCTGCCAGTTTTTTTTTCCGTGAAAAACATTTCAACCATAAAAAGCAGTATTAATTATGTCATAAATGTAAAATGTAGTAATACAATAATGCAGAATTCCCAAGTATAAAAGGAAAAAAAATCAGGCGATTTTCTATAATAAATCAAACATTTTGCTCACTTGCAAAGAGTTTTTTTTAAAATTAGAAATATATACCGTAATTTCGCGCGTATGCGCCGCATCTTAGTTAACTCCTTTTCAAACCGGAAATTTTATTGAAAATAAGAAGTCAAATAAGTTCTAAGCAGAAATAAGTCACATTTTATTTAAAATAAATTCTGGTAGGAAATCGAATTGTCTGAGGTGCGGCGCATACGCGCGAAATTACGGTAGTACAGATTTAATTAATTTAGCATAATGCATGATTGGTGTTGAAGAATAAGAAATATATTCACCATTTGTAGAACAAATAGGAATTTATGTAAAAAGAATTTTTGACTAAGAAAACGGCATTTAAGATTTTTTAACATAATTTCGAATTAATTATAAACAGATTTTTTATTTACATGAAAATATATAAAACAACAGTGACGGTTTTAACTACTTTTTATGCACATCTCAATTTGGATTTATTATTATGTGTTTCGGGCCGCACACAAAAGGTCGCCGGGTAACATGCGGCCCGCGGGCCGCAGGTTGAGTATGGCTGACTTAGGGAGTTGCTAGCGGGCTCAATAAGTTGGACCACTCAATGCAAAGGATATACAAGTTTAACAAAACCCTTCATTTTCTCAAATAACTAAATTTTGACTTCCTCCACTGCCATTCTAACCCCATCAATTGTACACTGCCATTCTAACCCCGTCAATTGTATTGGGTTCGGGTCAATTTCAAATTAAGATTTTTTTTTCTTTTTTTTTTTTTCAGCTTGCGTTCGGATTAATCCGAAAAACTATAATAAAAAAGTAACTTGATCAAAAGAAAAAAAAGTTGAATATTCTTTGAAACCTATGTCAGAAAAAAATGAAAAATACCGACCCGAATTTTCGGGATCGAATATGGGTAAAATATGGTCACCCGACCCAATGAAGAATCTTCACAATTTTCATAAACCTATAGCCAAAAAGAAAAATGAATCCGAACTTTCCGGGTCGGCTTCGGGTAAAATCTGGTCATCCAAACCGATGCAGAATCGTCACAAATGTCACAAACCTGTAGCAAAAGATGAAAATACGGATCCGAATTTTCGGGAATGGAATCGGGTGAAAATTGGTCACCCAACCCAAAGCCTAATCGTCACGATTTTCACATTTTCCACATTGATATCACAGGGTGAGTTCCCAAATTGATCACAGCGTGTCGTCACAGAAAGCCTGAAAAACACCCTTAAGGACTTCGCATCCAAGCCACAGTGACTTTACATCCACGTCACGTGACGTCACGTTCACGGTCACAAAATCACTGTGTGACGTCATTGTTAAGTTACCTTGATGTCACAATGCCTTACGGGCGTAACCTGATAATCGAAACTGGATCACTCGTAACATGCAGAAGCAAAATGCACTTAAGGGACTTTAGGCAATTGGTTAGAGGAATTTAAATTTTGATGTTTATTATTTATTATGCATAATATAGCATTTTAAAATTAAAATAAACATTTTAATCTGCGACATAGTAACCGATGCCAAATTGTTTTATAGTAATTTTGGACTCATTTGCTATTTTAATCAACCAAACAAAGAATAACTTTTACAACGTGATTAATTTATCCTCTAAAAACTGTAAACTGATCATAGAAATAGAATCACGCGTAACTTGCACAAGCAAACTGCAGTTAAAGGACGTTTAGGCAATTGATTAGGGAAATTAAAATTTTTATTTTTTATATTTATCATGCATAATATAATATTTTAAAATTAAAATAAACATTTTAATATGCGACATAGAAACCGTTGCCAAATTGTTTTATATAAATACATTTAGACCCAATTGCTATTTTAATCAACTAAATAAATGATATTTCTTACAGAATAATTAACGTATCCACTAAAAACCGCAAAATCATCATCGAAACTGGATAACTCGTAACATCTACAAACAAAATGCGTTTAAGGAACGATTAGGAAATTGGTTAGAAGAATTTAAATTTTGATTTTTAATACTTATTATGCATAATATAATATTTTAAAATTAAAATAAACATTTTAATCTGCGACATAGAAACCGTCGCCAAATTGTTTTATAATAATTTTAGACTCAATTGCTATTTTAGTCAACCAAACAAAGGATAATTCTTACAGTGTGATTAACTTATCCACTAAAAACCGTAAACTGGTCATAGAAACGGAATCACTCGTAACTTCCATAAGCAAAATACAGTTAAGTGACGTTTCGTTAATTGATTAGATTAGGGGAATTAAAAATTTTGTTTTTATATTTATTATGCATAATATGATATTTTAAAATTAAAATAAACATGTTAGTCTGCGGCATTGAAACCGTTGCCAAATTTTTTTACAATAATAAATTTAGACTCAAGTGCTATTTTAATCAACCAAATAAATGATAATTTTTTCACAGTGATTAACTTATCCACTATAACAGTAAAATGATCATCGAAACTGGATAACTCGTAACATGCACAAGCAAAATGGGTTTAAGGGACATTTAGGCAATTGGGGAGAGAAATTTTAAATTTTGATTTTTAATATTTATTTTGCATAATATACTATTTTAAAATTAAAATAAACATTTTAATCTGCGACATAGAAACCGTTGTCAAATTGCTTTATAATAATTTTAGACTAAATTGCTATTTTAGTCAACCAAACAAAGGATAACTGTTACAGTGTGATTTACTAATCCACTAAAAACCGTAAACTGATCATAGAAACTTAATCATCACTCGTCAAGCAAAATGCAAGGGACGTTTAGGCAATTAATTAGGGGGATGAAACGGAGGAGAATGGTACGCGAGCCGTTACGTAGCCTTTCCACGAAGTAATATTTTGAGGTAAAGGAAAATATTTATCGAATTGGAAGATAACAAAATCGATTTGCTCCTTGCTAATGTGATTTGAAAATCTGATTCGGAAGATAATTTTGCATTTAAAGCGCAGCAGATTTTGGAAAGGGATAAGTCTAATTTAGAATTAAAAACATTAAAATAATTATATGGTTGACGTGTACACTGTACATGTGCTGAATATTTCTGTAGATTTTATGTATACACACATTTAAATTGTAAAGAGGAATTTGAAATTTTCCCCATTGCAAAATATTAGTATAATTATCAAATAATTAATGTAATTATACATAAATATAATGAAAATTACATTTTGCATTGGAGTAAATATTCTTTTTTCTCTAGATTGTGAAAACATACTATTTTAATTTTGAGAGCAATAAATTGGCAGTATTTATATCAGATGATTGGTAGAAGAGTGCAACAAGGGTAAAACAGCTTCTGTCCTTATTGTGTAAGCAATCCTTGTTTGGTTAATTACTCTCTGTTAGTGGTAACCTGATGATGGGTATTTTCAATTATTGGCTCTATAAATTATAGTTTTGTGTTTTTATTCACCATCTGGAGTAAAAAAAAATATTTCGATATATTTTTTCTCTCAGGTTATTTTGTTATCTTGTTATATTATTATATTATTAAGTTGTTATTACTAATGCTGTTGTAATTTTATTTTCTCTCACAGTTAGAATATAAAAATATGCACATTTGTGTAGTAGAGTTCGCACACCGAGGGATTCAAGGGATTCGAGGGACACACAGGATTTGAATATGAGACTTTTCGTAAAGTAATTATCGCCATATTTAAATACGGAATTTTAAAATTAAATTAGGCAAAAATTACTTTACGAAAAATCCGGTGTTTTAAGCTGAGGTCAACAAACCCTGTATAGAAATTTAAGAAAAAAGATCACCCACCGCCTGAAATGAAACATTCAACTTGCGTTATTAACTTATGTACCAGTTATAAGCGATAGTTTAATACAAAATAATGTCTCTGTTGCAGTACTATATTGTTTAATATAGTTTATTATATTATGATGGCTCGATTACTTGGAATTTAAGCAACATGTGGATAAGCGTCTAGACGAATCCATGTACTGAAGAAAATGTCAAGTCACATGTAAAAAATAATTTGTCATTCGTAAAGCGTGTCTTCATCACATATATTACGCTAGCTTCCTTATTTGTACATGATGGAGTGCAAAGTCTGATTACCGCAAGGGCAAACTTCCAACGGTAATATATACTTGAAATATTTGTTTTATTTCAGACAGAAAATTTTTATTTAAATAAAACGAATATTTCTATATTAAAATAATGGTGAAAATTTGTCCCTGCGGTAGTCGGCCCTGATGTTAGACACCCGAAATCTTCTTAGCTTAGATGTTAAATACTGCTGAAATTATATTATATTTTTAGATATGCAGGAAGTTTTTTTTTCCACTTGGGAATGTTGGTTCTTACCGGAAAATTCTATCATTTAATTATTAGACATTAATTCCGATAGCTATTGTCTAATAATTAACAGTCAGAATTTTTCGGTACGGATTGGTATTCCAAAACGCAAGGAACTTTCCAAACAACCCAATACTTTAAACTAAACGGATTCTTAACCACGAAAAAGTCACCGCCAGTGACGTAGTCATGATGGCTTTCCAGAGGCTCTGGATATCACTACTTTAAATAAATATTATTTGCCTTATCTAATCGCTGACTTCTCAGCTATTAAACAAGACGAATATAACTTTACGAAATTAGTGATATCCAAAGCGTCTGATCCCACACCCTGGCTACACCACTGGTCGTTACGCTTGAAGGCCAAACGACTACTTCTTACCATTTCAACTCGAAAAACATTTCAATATTTCAACTCAAAAAAACGGAAAAATGTAACAGAGGAAATTTAACATTATAATGAACAGAAAAATAGCAAACTCATTTTATGTTCTTCATATTGCATTCTAATAAATACTTCCTCGCAGTATATATTTGATTGTCGACTCCCAGGTTAAAATTAAAAATTAAACGAAAATAGCCTATAAATTTTCAACAGATTGTTTTGACCGTAGTATTTTTCCAAGTGTTTTTATTTCATGTCTTTTATTTTTGCTTATGCGAACTTGGGTTTTCCCCCAATATTTTGAGTGAAAAGTTAAAACAGTGAAAGGAACTATTTGAGACTTAGAATTTCTGTTTTTAGCAATTGTGCTTGAATAAGTAAATTAAATAATAAAAAATTATGAAAAATAACGTTAAATTATGATTTATGGTAATTTTTGTAAATCGGAAAATTACTATACTTTATCGCGCTTTCTATTTTTATTTTGTCTAAAATAAAGCAAATTACAAAAAAATATTTTTACATATACAAAAAAAAAAAAAAATATGTCAAAATAATTTTCTTAAATTTCAAATATACAATTAATTTAGAAAATAAAAGTAATGTTAACTCTCAAGCAACAATTTTTTATTCTACTAGGGGGCTGTGCCCCCTACGAGCTGCGCTCGCCAACCCCCGTTCTGACACCGCATGATTTAAAAACACTCTGATTTGATCATCTCTAAAACGATTACGGAAGATTGTATTATAATTAAACAACCAGTGGCGATCTGCTGTAACAGGGTTTCCATTCATTTTCCTTTGACTGAGGGATTTTAAGTTCGAATCAACTGCTGTTGAAACAGATTACAACTGTAACTGTCACCAAAATATATGATTTAGCGCCAAACGTGCATAACCGTGGCGTCGCGTCACTTTCAGTTGACATCAGATGCGTTACACGAGTTAGTTTTTTCATCGGGGAATTTTTAATTCAACGCTTATTTCCCTAGTTACTCGTATTTCTCTTTGTAATATTCACGCGCAAGTATATTTTTATTACGTCATTTTCTACATTTATTGCTTTTAACACGTGATCATTTAAATATTATTTTAAAGTTTTATTTCTGTTTTTAATAGTCTCGTGTAAATACATTTCTTAATTGAAAGGGAATCTTATTACGTGCGCTATTTTACAAATTGGCAACGGTTCAAATAATGGAATTTATGAAATATGAAATAAATCTTCGTCAAAATAATGAAAATTTTGAATAAAAAATTGGCAACGGTTCAAATAATGGAATTTATGAAATATGAAATAAATCTTCGTTAAAATAATGAAAATTTTGAATAAAAAATTGAAATATAACCTGAAAAAATTACTCAAATTAAAAAAGTGATTGCAGTCTGCACTCCGCAAACTTGTCAACTATATCCTTACAAATTATGGTTAAATTCCTGCGGATAGTTTTCGTTCCTATAAAACTTTTTTCAAAAAACTGTTTTGACGAACTTTGATTTTAAATATCTCTTAAAATAATTCTTCGATTTAAAAACTGTTTGCTTCAGCGTGTTTATCGAACATTTCTTTACAAAACTACCAATTTTTAAAATTTTACATGCAATAGTTTTCTAGATATTAGTCCAGAAAGACTTCAAGGCACAAAATCTTAATTGACAGCGGCGGCAGCGGTGGTTACTTTTTTTTAATATAGAGAGATTCGTACCAGTTTTTTGAAAAATATTCTCTGTCATACACTTATACTAGGATATTTTGAAGAGAAATCTACCATAAAGAATTTTTTTTGTAAATTGTGGTACAATTGAATATTAAAATAGTCGCCAAACCTGGTCCATAAACAAAAGGTTAAATTTATATTTTATGTCAACTCTTTTTATCCTGACGGTACTTATAAGTACCACTTATAAAACACCTATATATTCGTAATATGACCGTTTTTCCTAACGGTATTTACAATGGCACAAAGAGTGTATTTCTTACAGCAGGCAGGAGATGGAAAATTCAAGCACATATCCTCTGTCTTTGCATTGTAGGGATTTTACATTTAGCACGCTACATTCGAAATCCATTTTGCAATAGAATTGACATGCATGTTGTTCTTCATTTGAGTAATTTTAGTGGTTTATTATCGGTTATTTTTTTAGTACTATATTATCTTCTATTGTTTATTTTCTATTGTTTTCTATACTCTACAGGTGAACATTTCCTATATTTTATTTGAAGTTTACTATTTGAAATTTACTATTTTATTTTATATCATAGGGTAAAACATTTATGGTGGTTACAGTTGCATAATTAACCACTAAAACACTATAAAAATTATTTTCCCCTTTCCTATGTTTTATTCTGCACCAAAACTTATCCAATGATGCAAAAATACAATTAAAAAGTAGCTGGAAAATTAATTCAGCATATAAAGGGTTAAATAAGGATTTTTATCTATCTTATGCTCTAAATAGATTTTGTTGGAGTTATTTTAGGTAGCTTTCAATACAAAAAAGTATAAAGCTACCTATTTATTTCTCAGCTAGACAAGTATTGAATATTTTAATCGATTTTTGAAGATCGTGATCGTCTGTTGAGAGTTTAGCATAAAGATGGTAATTTACTCTCAACATTTACTCAATACTTGCTATCATACATAATATGTATGAGAATGTATAATTCCTTAATCTTACCTCTAAATTATCCCTACTAATTTTGAAATCCAGTTAGTGACCAGGCATATGATTTGGAGATTCTCCTTTAATTTTGAAGATATCTTGGTAAAACATGGAATCCAAATTTACGTTTCAACTGCATATTTAATAAGACAGATATTGATGATGAGAATTAGTTAAATATATTTTTCAAATAATTTGCTGAAAATAAGGTCTCACGATTTCCATATAATTATATAATTCTCGAATTGAACTTTACTTCTCACTTGCGAAAATTAAGACATTTAAGTTTATGAAATATTCGAAAAAGACATTATTCAGCCTGTTTTTCAAATTCTCACATGTCTTACAATGCATAAAAAGGATTTGTTTTAAAAATTTACACATACACGCATTACTATATAAAGAAATGCCAACTTGTCACTAATCTTCCGTAATATATAGTGTAATCTGATTAATGAAATTTTATTTATTTAATTCCAGGTTTCGACATTGAATTTATTGAATTTCATTTCTTAAAAAAAATTCTGGTGCTAAACGTTTTAAACTTGAGTCAATTTAACACATGTATTACGGAAGATTAGTGAGAGCTTGGGACTTCTGTCATATATATTTTACACTTGCTTAAATATATAAGTGCATTCCAGGGACAATTTTAAATTTTATTTTTGATATTAACATTTGTAAACAAAATGTAAAATTAATATCTGGTAAAATTAACTTTTTATTTTGTTATGGAAAAGATTCTATTTGTAAAAAAATGTTGTTTTAAAATTTACGGTATCACAGGTTTAGCTACATGTCAGAAAAGTTGTAGATTGCGTTTCGACGACAATCTCATACAAAATTATCTGTTCCAGGATTTGGCATTCCTTTTTAATTCGGAAATTCCTAATAGTAATTTCTGCTTTATATAATGACAGATATTTCGTAATTAGCTAAAGTCAAAATTCTTCTTTCGAAATTTCAGGCCATAATTCAGAATTTCTGAATTACGAAGAAGGCCAAACTAGCAATCCTGGCTGTAAATGGGATCAAGTACTCCATAAGTAAACTTCAAGCAATGTATATCGTATTCTTCAAGGATAAATCACGATCTTTAGATTGATCCCAGTGTTATTGGTTTTGGAAAAATTTTCAATCTTTTATCCTGAAAATGAAATCCAGAAAAAATCCACACACTTAAGAGGAAGATTTTGATGAATTAGAAACAAGAACTGGGTATAATCCAGACATTTTATTTTCATTTCTTTCTCTACTGAGACTGAAGATTGAAGTTATACTATACAGACCGTTTACACAAGACCGTTTAGCTTCAAATAACTGGTGAACGGAGTTATCTACAGCCAGGAATCTGGTGTCTAAGTATGTAAGAAACGGCCATAAGTTACACAATGAATTACGCGTTAGCGGTCGCTAATGGTAAATTAAGAAATTTGATATAGTATCTCGAAATCCAGTTTACAGATCAAAAGTTAAACGGAAAAGTCGTAAAGATTCGACAGCTTTTTGAAAGACAACGGTCTTAAGGAATTAATTATCTTCTATATTTGTGCGATAATTAATTTTAGATGGTAGTGCATTACCATATATCTGGAAAAATAGTTTGTAGTGTATTTTAATGATATTAAACTATCACAACCATATTGAAACTGATACGGATTACTGAGGTGCACTACAACATGTTTTTTATATACTTGCAGGCTATGCCTGCGTCTGTGGTTGATTTTCCAAACGAATGTCGAATGATTAAAATGAAGGCATACGATAAACATCGATATAGAAGTGATAGAAATATAGAAGTGATAGTCGTATAGAAATGAAGACATACGATATAGAAGGCATATTCATTTGCTTATAATGTGCGAAGTCAATCACCAGAGTGCACTATAACATTTCTGACCAATCGTGCAAACCTTGAAACAAAACTGAAGTATGACTTTGACCAATCAGCTATCTGGGAAGGGTAGGAATCAGCTGATTCAATAATAATTTGGGCAGGTTCTGTGCTAAACCACGTGGCTAAATTCTAAACCCGTTACGCTGTATGCGCGGTTTTCGGCGAAATGAATTGACCGTTCTATAATTACATAGGTTACGATTAAAACATCTTTTAGTTCCACCTTCCACAGTCAGGGGGCTCATTCTGTTCTAATATTTTGTCATGTTTAAGAAATGCGTTCCTTGTAGCGCCATCTTGATGGTAATAATCTAGCGTAAGATTCTCATCACTTGGCTGATTCATCAAAATTCATCCCACGTATTCTTGTCTGTGGGCCATCTGAAAAAATTTGCCTACATGAATATGTACACTGGATGAGTTATCAAAGAACATTGGTGCGAAATCTACGCGGTGACATCTTATGTTTTGACAGCCACCTTAACCTTCGTACCCTGTTGAGATTTTACTCAATGTTGATAAAAATATTTCACACCAGAATTTGTTTTCAATAATGGTTTAACATATTTATTTAACGTAGTTCTCTGTAACATTTATTTAACTTACTTTATGAAAAAAAATCTGGTTCCAATCGAATTAAATAAATTTAAGAAGTGGGTCGATTCGACCCATTCAGGGTAAGAAGGTTAAGAATAGCTTTTCAGTTATGTTTGCAAGCTCTGGGAGAACTTTTCTTGCAACTCTTGTGAGAACCTCATTGCTTAAATGTACAAGTATGACTTTTGATTGTGTTTTTAATTTCCCTGTACTGTTATCTAAAATCAACATTTTTTATTTGTTTCGTATCTTAAATAATTTGTCGCAAGAATTATTTATTGTTTTCTTTTAAAGCCAGGTCCTTGATTCCTACAACTTTTTTAACTCGGGAGAAGTCGCTCATACCCAGATTATGAATGATTTTTTCATTGTCACGAGAAAATACAATTAATAATCGTCACTTTATGCAGTCTGAGGCAATTGTTACAAATTCTATGATAATGTAAATTATAGATTACTTTTCAAAAAATAGTGGTGGCAATTGCAAAAACCGTGCGTCCCCTGGGGTATGTCATACCCCATGCGACTGCTCCCGGGTTAAAATAGTAACATTCACCTTATTTAATCTGTCATTAAATAAAGCATTAAATAAAACGGAAATATCTCTATAAAAAAATTGTGGCAAGAAAAAAATATCAACTAGACTGGCAATAGGGCTTCGCAGATAATTCTGCCATTTGAATAATACGGGTTAATTATAATACCTTATATAAACCCATATTACGCAGTAACATTAGTTTAGAAACGATATTAATATTGGAGATTTACTCCATCAATTAATCCATGGAACTCTAATTATGTGTTCCGAAAACATAAATGGTGGATCAAACTAATAATGGAAAGGGCCAATCTATTACGGGAAAGGATAAATCTATTTAAACCTTCGCGGAAAACGTATTTAGTTTAAATTTAATTCTTAATTGCTACCGGAAACATTTATAAACAATAATCTCTGGAATACATAATAACTAAAAGATCAAACATTAAAGAATGACATTCTTTGGATTCTTCAAACTAAAATTTAATTAAGTAATATATTGATTAATTCCATACTTAATGTTTCCTTCATATGACTTCGCAAAGATAATGTCTTTCTGAAGAGAATTAAAATACAAGTAAGCAGCCACAGTTATATCTGGTCTTTTATTGTATTTATTTTAATTGGTCATTTACTTAATTATGACATCTTATCTAAACCCATATTATGCAGTTACGAGTACTATTAACATTTGAGACGTACTTCCACCAATTAAATAATAGAGCTGTAATTACGCTAAGTGAAAACATGAGGGCTGATGAGGTAGTTTAAGGTTAAAGTGAAATGAGAGAGTAGTTTAATCTGTAGGAACACCATATATTTCAAAATTTAATTCCTAATTATCGTACAAAATTCCAAAGTACAACTTGCAAAACTCTAATAAATTAGAAAAATAAATCGTAGAAAGCAAGCATTATTTGGATATTTAAAAATTGAAATTTTAATGATAGATATACATAGTGTTCGTATATTGTGATAATGCTAATTTTGATGAATCATTTTTGTATAGAAATCCAGGTTAGCAATATACTTTTTCAATCAAAAATATAAGATACCGCACTCTAAGCTGAACCCGAATTTTTATTTGGAAATTTGCAATATTGAAGAAAATTTTGCAAAATTGTTAACAGACTAATTTTATAATATATCGAATGCTACGATATAAGAATAAGTGTTGGAAGTGCACTGTAATTCGGTTTTAATGTATTTTTTTGCTTATACTTTGTAAATCTACAAATTATCTATTAATGAAGTAATATGTTGATTATTACAACACCTTACCTAAAGCTCCTATAATAGAGGCTGACGCATCCTCGCAGATTTAGTGCTCAAATTGAAGTTCAGTCGAAAAACCAAGCTAATCAGAACCGGTTCAGTCAATCAGAACCGAGTCTTAGGCAACCCTACTCCGGCTGCCGTAGATTGATGCTGAACTGAGCACCAATAATCCGAAACAAAATGGATATGCGTCAGCTCCTATTATAGGAGTCTTAACCTTACCTAAACACGTATCATACAGATACAAAATTTAAAAATTCATTTAACAATAGTGTTTTACTCTAGCTTTATCTAAGTACGCATCAGACAAAAGCAAAAAATCACAGATATGCAAGATCTTTTGTTTCTTATTTGGTAGCTAGCTGACTCATCTGCGTTGCCCGGACCCTTGATAATAAATTAAATAAAACCTTAAGTTGGTATGGTTTTATGGCTTTAAAATGATTTTGTATAAAATAATTTTTTTAATACATATAAAACGATAATGCTTATTTATTCATCAACAAAGAAGTGTAACTACGATCCATATACTTACTCACTGATAAAATTTAAAATTCACGTATTTATTTTTTAATATTTTATTTTCCATTAAAATATTTCTTAAAATTTATTAACATATTGCATGCGTCCTCTGGCGGGGGAAGTGGAGCTAAAATCTCTTAGGTGATTGAAATCAAGTCGAATGAGCCAAATCCCGTCTTAATCGGTCCCATAGAACGCAAGATAAGAAGCCCTCTGGCGGTAGATGCTGGAAATAAAGCATGTAAGGCTATCGGTATCAAGGTGAATGAGCTAAACCCTGTCCTAATCGAGCCCATAGAACCTGAAATACTTTAGAATGAAATAAAAAAGTATCTAAAGTTATTATTCGAAAAGAGTAGTATATACAACTCAAACATTTAGATTTAAAGTTATAGAGACTGATTATTAAATTAATTTAATGTTTTGAATCAGTTTCGTTGAAATCCGAAAGATAGTTGCTGAGTTATGGAAACAGGCCATAGTTGCGGGCAGAAGAGATGAGAGCCAAATATATAATTAAGACTACCGGAGTACTTGCTCAAAGAATGGAAATCGTAGAAAAGCTGGAGAAAAAAAAAATTGAAGTTATTATTCAAAAAAGTGGTAACTATCTATACATAACAGCAATTAAGCGCTGCGGATGAAGCCAAAAATATTAAAATTGTTAAATGGAATTAGCTCTGTCGAAATCAGAGCAGTAGATATGTATAGTATATATTAAAAAGAGTGTCAAATAACGAAAAAATGACCACCAGAGGGCACGTGAAGTACAATAAATGAGATATTTAATAAAAAGACGTTTACACCCCCCCCCCTTCTCATTCCCGCAAATATAACAAATAAACAGCTAAAGAAAACTTGTAAGCATGTAAATTAGAGGTTCGCTATTCTGCCCTATCATAATAACATCTGTCATGTGGGCTAAATTATGTGTGCTAAATAATGTGGGCGATATTTAATAAAAAGTAGTTTAACATCTCTCCCCTTCTTTAATAATAATCCCTATTCGCATTTGACAACATATCTTTATTAATTACATCATTGTCTATTAGTGTTTACAAAAATCAGCGTTTTGCTATAATGAAAAGTCATCGGCCCATTTTAAGTAAGGATTCAGAATTTTCCAATTCAAAAGCCTGTATTTTTATTAATTTTATATTGCACTCTATTTTTAATACTTCCTTTTATACATCTTCTCCATTCACGAGATGAAAAGACAGTATATCTTGGGTGAGAAAAATGAACTATTTTTCTGCGATCAATTTAATCAAATATTGATTATTATACCCGGTTCTAATTATCTTATCTTTATGAAAATTAGGTATTTGTATTCAGCATTAAGAAATACGCATAGATGCATAATCTTGAATTCGATAAATAGAATATTTAAAAGAAAAAAATAAAAAGGCCGAAAAGTGCCAAGTCCGCCATCTTACAGCTGTGAAAATGAAAATTTCGGGGTCTCTGTGAAAGAGAGATCTTATTGGTCAATTGTGAGTCTCGCAACAGGGTTCAGATGCAGTCAAAAATGATTTTTTTAATGATGTGCGTCATTTTCAGATAAAAAGATCGCATTTTTCCCAATGTTTAATGAGTTTTTAATTAATATCTTGGCTAACTTTCAAAATATTATAATTCAGATTCTCAGATGCACCAGGACAGGTTTCGGACTATTATCACTTAAATTTTCAGACTTCTACGTGCGATATATTTCGCTAGTCATCGCACACAGACCTACACTCAGACAAATAAACAACTTTTTGTTATTAGTATAGATTACTTTAATTTAGCACCTTACGTTAATCCTTTTTTACATAATAACAAAGTGTAGAAATTGTATTAATATTGGAGATTTGCTTCATCAATTAATTAATCGAACTGTAATTAAACTGTTAATTAATTGGTGTTGAACAAACGCATGAGGACTGTATTAATATATTAAAGGAAAGTATCAATCTGTTTAATCGTATAGAAAAATATTCTTGCTGGAATTTAATTCTTAGTTACTATAAACGAAACATTCATAAATAATGATCTATTAACACTAAATATACCAATAACCGGGTTTTTCACCAGTACCAAGTGAAAATATTTCGGTTTGAACCAGATTTTTTTAAAAAATAAATTAAATAAATATAAATCACAAAGTAATAAGTAACAGTTACATTGCGTATAACATGGCCATCGTTTTTGGAAACATTTCACTACACCTCGTGATAAAACAGCTCCGATCCTATCTCATTTTTTTTTTCATTTTGGCTTAGAAAATGGCGTATCAAATTAAATGCTTCGAAAAGTGCCGCCATGATTTTCTCTAAAAAACTAACACCCCCGACACTAATCTCTCGCTAAACTGTGAAGACATACCTTGGGTCACCGAATATAAATATCTAGAAATTTACCACGAATCAAAATTAAACTGGGCTAGACAGATTTGTGACTCATTCGCGGAAATTGCCTCAGCCAAATGCTCCCTTAACCCTTTGAGGGGCGGTGGTATATATTATATAGCATTTAATTTTAATCCATTTCGAACCAGAAAGTTTTAATTAAATTTTACTTTTTTAACTTTGACGGGGGAAAGTTGAAAAATTGCTTTTCCTTATTTTGAACTAAATTCTTTCCTAAATTCCGGTGAGAATTCAACGTTGCAGGAACACAAGTGCTTGCCCCTGAAAGGGTTAAACTTTTATTAGCTAAATATAGCTGTCTGTCAATTCCTAACAAGTTACTACTATATAAGGATTTTATCAGATCCAGTATGACTTATGGGTAAATTATTTGGGGATCTGTTTGTTAAATTTATATGCAGAAACTTCAAATCTCCCAAAATAAAATTTTACGGCATGTATATGTGCAACTACGTTTGTCCGGACCAATGTCATTCACAAAGACCTAAATATTCGGCCTATTTCACAAGTTATTAAAAAACTTGCACAAAAATTCCACAGATATTGTATTTTTATACCGAACGAAGCGTTGAGATATACTAAACAGCATAACCCAAACAATGCTGTTAAAAAAAAAAAAAAACCTTGTCAGCCTCAGTAGAGATGATGGTTTTGCCCCGCTTTCCAAAAGACGTCGATTTGGGGCGAACCTGGCTTAGACGCCTTGTTGATTCAAAATTCAAAATTTTGCATTATATATTTTTATTATTTTGTCATTTCTAGTCATTAATTATCCTTATTTCTTGTGATATCGTTCCTGCCTTTGAATTTGGCGCCGGAATTAATCCACTTTCAATAATTTTCTTTTAATTTCAAGTTTTTTATTCGTTTTTGACACGTTCTTCACCAGTGAAATTTGATTGGCTATCCTGCTTCATCCTGATTGGCTGTTGAAGTTGACAGGCGAATCCGTGAGTAATATTTTTTATTATTATTATAGATTGTTCCTATTTTTTTTTATAAATTAAGGTGAATATCCTTTTCAAATTTAATTTTGTATAAAGGAAAACTCTTGTAATATAGTATGTTTTCATATATTTATTTTTTATATTATTTGTATTTGCAAAGCTTTAGTTTGCTTTAATTAATTAGAAAATTGTTATAAAATGTATGACTCTGGGGGCTTTATTCCCTCCCTTGTCCTCAATTTCTTGGTTTACCAATCCCAATGAAAGGGATTTTGTCTGTCAAGATCCTGAATCCATCTACGCATGAAGACATTTCGTTAATTCTACATCGATGGAACGTTAACGATGTCATAATGAACATCGTAGGTACTTCGTTGCATCTGCATTATTCCACTAGTCCAACATAAATAAGGCTAACATTACTAATCAGAAATACTGGTGAGTACTAGAATGTTTAATTCTAGTGTAAAATATTTTTATAAAACTTAAGCAAAATTCCCGGTATGCTTAGTTTTAAATAAACAACTTCCTTAAAAGCATTCTTTGGAATCTGGGAAGAAGGTTACCAGTATTTTTGATTAGTAATGTTAGCCTTATTTATGACAAAAATTTGCATTTAAATAAGATGGCATGTACTATTCATAAATAGTGGAACTTCTTGACCGGGGCAGCTGTTCCACGTGTCCCTTCGTTAATCAGTCTTCCAGAAACATATATGAACAAAAGTAATAAATATTGTACGAATAAAAATTATTTGGAAATTTCAAGATAAATTTTCAGTATAATAATATAAATACTTATTCAATACTTAATATTTCCCTCTTCTGTTTCTTTCTAGAGAATTTCTATCTAAATTAAAATACAAGCAAATGACCATATTTAAGTCTAATCTTTTATTGCTTTTATTTTAATTGGTCCTTTACTTAATTATGACATCTTATCTAAACCCATGTTATGCAGCTGTGAGTACAATTAGCATTAGAGATGTACTTCACCAATTAAATAATAGAGCTACAATTACACTAAGTGAAAAGAGGAGAGTTGATGAAAGACTTTCAGCATAAAGTGAAACGGATGAGCTATCTAATCTTAAGGCAAACTATTATCTTTTAAAAGTTAATTCGTAATTACCACACCAAATATTAAAAAATATCCTGCAATTTAGAAAGATAAATCACTGATAATAAACAATCTTTGAATATTTTAAATTTAAAATATTAATAAGTACATCGAATCATTAGCTAGAAATTCAACTATACAAGGTGTCAGAGACAAAACGTCCTAATTTTAAACACTTGTAAACACTTGTTTAAACACAAGTGAAAAGGGAAGAGTTGATGAAAGACTTTCAGCATAAAGTGAAACGGGTGAGCTATCTAATCTTAAGACAAACTATTATATTTTAAAAGTTAATTCATAATTACCACACAAAATATTAAAGAATGTCCTGCAATTTAGAAAGATAAATCACTGATAATAAACAATCTTTGAATATTTTAAATTTAAAATATTAATAAGTACATCGAATCATTAGCTAGAAATTCAACTATACAAGGTGTCAGAGACAAAACGTCCTAATTTTAAACACTTGTAAACACTTGTTTAAACACAAGTGAAAAGGGAAGAGTTGATGAAAGACTTTCAGCATAAAGTGAAACGGGTGAGCTATCTAATCTTAAGACAAACTATTATATTTTAAAAGTTAATTCGTAATCACCACACAAAATATTAAAGAATGTCCTGCAATTTAGAAAGATAAATCACTGATAATAAACAATCTTTGAATATTTTAAATTTCAAATATTAATAAGTACATAGAATGATTAGCTAGAAATTCAACTATACAGGGTGTCCTAATTTTATAAACTTATGCTAAATATAATAAACAATCAAGACAATTGTGTTAGGTGGTACATGGTAGCTTAGATGTGAAATTTACATTATGTGATAGCAATAATTTTTACTTCAGGTGCTGAAAAAAAAAATTGAAAAATGAAAAATGACAACGATTTCTGAAAAAGCAGAAACCGTGTGGTGGTATGCAGAATTAGGGTCAATTGATTGGACGGAGCAACTCCACATTGGCATATGGGAGTCCGGAACACATTGGCTGCCGAATTCCAACAGAGATGGATTGGGATAAGTGGTCCATTTCTCTGGCCATCCTCCTTATACATCCTCCATGCCACTCGTGGGGCACATGTTGAAATGGTGTGATTGCACAAATAAGACTTCATAACTATGTGTATCCATTGTCGTTTCAATCTTCTTAATGCAACGATTGCATGTTGTATTACATAGTGTTCAAATTAGGGCCTTTCTTCTCGGACATCCTGAATATTAAAAATTACTTCAAAAGTTCCCATCTTTAAAAATAGGATTTTTAGATATAACCGACAAAATATTTACTATACGTATAAAATGCAAATGGGATTTTCATGCCGAACGCTTATAACTCAGGTTTTGCTAAACAGATGTTTACGGGTCTTACACTGTCAGTTTGGAAATTGTTCAGGGAACGTTTTAGTGTATAACATATCGTTCTATGTTTCTCAGTTATATAGCTATAGGGGAAAGTTCTATAATTAATTGAACCCAATTATGAGAGATTAAATTTTCTTAAAAAGTTCTACTGAACGGATTTTAATGATTCCAAAATTAGTTAGATAAATTTCGCAAAAAATTGTAAAAATTATATGCAAAATTGGCATTCCAAATTGCAAAACTTACATTTTATGTGCGCAGATCCGTGGACAAAAGCTAGTATATAAATTAAAAAAAGCATTATTTAAAAATACATAATATAAATAAAAAAATACATATAATAAAATTATAGTACATATAACGTTATTATGATGTGTATGTAGCATGCATGTACCAGATGTATATACAGGATGTCCCATAAGTCCGATCACATTTAAAAAATTTATAAGAAAATTAATAGGGGTAAATAAAATTTAAAGGGGGAAAGCTTTTTTGTTGTTGTTGTTTATTCTTTAAGTAGATTCCCTATTTTTATTGATGTGGAGCTGGTAGTTTTCCTGATATCCTAATTTATGTTTTGAAATGTGTGGATTTACTCTTAACACTTTGCCGTCCGCATGTCCGTAAAAATATTTCTATTCGTAAAATTGAAATGATTGATTGATACCAGAATTTAGAAACAAATTTATTCGAAAATATGTAAAATCTTTTCTTCATGTACTTGATAAAAAGAGAATTTTTCATTCCAAAATTCTAATGGCAATGTAGCATTTAAGGACTAAAATTAAGTTACTTGACGACTACACCACTGTGGTGTCGCTGGACGGCAAAATGTTAATGTATTTTTTATAACTCCATATACGCCAACCTCCGGCTTTTTTTAAATTAAAAAAAAACTACTACGAACCAGAAATTTATTTAAAGAATAACATGAAGTAGATTTCAAAGGACTACCACAACGAAGCAAGAAATATGTAATGAAATATATTTTCTGGTTCAAAGTATATTTTCTTAATTAAAAAAAAGTAGAAGGTTGGCAAGTAAGGAACTCTATGAATAAATATGTAATAAAAAGTATATAATCTATCTATACATTTTAAGGGTTGCTTTGATCCAAGGAAATCAAATACGGTGTCAAACGTGGGTGTTATTCTTTATAAAGTGAAAGTTGGTGCAATGTTTAATATGTATAGACGATTCCTTCATAAATTGCCTTCCTATTGTAAACTAAAACAATATGCAGCGTTTAATGATAGTTGTGGTGGGATTTTTGTCGTAAACAGTCTGTGAATAAAGGCAGATACATCATTTTTATATTACTAACAGTACATTGAACGGAAAATAGTATCAATTCGTCCCTCTTGCTTTTTAACAGTTTTGAATTGTCGCCCGGCAACAAAAAAGAATAGAATATGTCCGGGGAATGTCTATAGTTTCACTTTCAAATCTCTATCAAAGTCATTCATCTTCTTCATTTTCAGCAATGGTGTAGATGCAGTATGAAATGACACGTTTTCTTAACCTCTTCGCGACGAGGGTCTTTTATAGAATTTTTAATCTGTTACCACCGGTTTTTCAAATGAGAAATTTTCACCTAATTGAATCGCAAAAATGCTATAATTAGATAAGGAAAACTTTAGAAAAAAAAACTGGTGGGAATAATCTAGGACTCTGAGCATAAGATGCGTCACGTATTCGTGTCGCTCGTCCCCAAAGGGTTAACGAAAATGAGGATTACAAAAAAAATTCTTATTTTTTATAATTATGCTGATTTTTGGCTCATCATATCCGAGGTTTACTTGCAATAATCAAGTTTCTTTCTTAAGTATTTTTATATTAGATTAGCCATTTTTCTATTACATCAGTCATTTCTAGTTAAAACTGGGTTCTCGTTATATCCGAGCTTGTTATAACCAAGCACAATAGTCTATGATATCTGAAATTACTTATGGGTATCTTGAATCTCTTAACTGTTATTTTTTGACACAATAAACTAAAAATATGGAAAGGATGTTTTACTTTAATATATTTGTCTTATGTAATCAAAAATATCTGTCATTTAATAAAGTGAAGATTCCAGTTAAAAATTAGTGGTACCATAAAAAGTTTTTAGTAATGAAGCAAGCAAACTCTTCTTGTCGGAGTGGCATTTAGGCAAAACTCTTTAGTGGTTAAATTAGGAGCAATTTTTTTCCTTTGCAACAAAAATTCCGACACTTTGAAAAGTTTTATGGTGCAATCCTTATTCATATACGGTACTTTGTTTATTTTCTCTGATTATATGAAATGTGAGCGGACTTATGAGATACGCCTGTATACGAGGGCCAGTCGGAAAGTAAGTTTCCCCTGGCGACTGTGGACAGAGATGTGTATGAAAGACAAAAAATGTAATGAGACATTAAAGATAAAACATAACTTTATTTTTCCACATAAGTACCAAGTACATTGAGACATTTGTCATACAGCTTTATAAGCTTCAAAAAGCCCTCCAGGAAAAAATCAGGGCTTTGCATACGGACAAAGCGTTGAACGACTATGGACGAAAGACGACACAGCATGTGAACGAAAACATGCAAGACACCGATACACCACTGGGTGGATGTCGACCGCTATCAAGCAGATGGCGCTGTTGTACGTCTTTCGCCCATAGCCGTTCCACGCTTCGTCCTTATGCAAAACCCTGATTTTTTCCTGGAGGGATTTTTGAAGCTTATAAAAGCGGTATGACAAATGTCTCAACGTACTTGGTACTTATGTGGAAAAATAGAGTTATGTTTTATCTTTAATGTCTCATTACATTTTTGTGTTTCATACACACCTCTGTCCACAGTCGCCAGTGGAAACTTATTTTCCGACTGCCCCTCGTATATTACTTTCAACAAATTCTAAGGAAATTTTAAATATTCTGCAGAGTTCGTACGCTTTTACCACAATTCTTTAATAGAATTTTTCACTTTGTTTAAATGCAGAAAAGTATTACTATTCCTGAAATTAACAACTTCGCGACAAGCGTCCATTACAGAATTTTTAATTTTTTAACACCGGTTTATAAAACAGAAATTTTCGCCTATTTGAATCGCAATAATGCTAAGATTAAAGATGGCAAAGCCTACATTAAAAAATAACTAGTGGGAATAATCGAGGATTCTGAGCATCTTATGCGTTCCGTATACGTTTCGCTCGTCCCCAAGGGGTTAAACGAGTCGTCTACAATTTCTGCTATTTAAATATTAAGTAGAAAAAGTCTACGAGCCTTGTTCTGGTAGAAGGAATAATTCAAGTTTTACTGTTTTAGGCATCTTCATCCGTCAAAGTTCGTGACGATTCACCATCTAAATATAATTAAAATACTACGAAAGGATCATACATCTAATATTCTGTTACGTATATCTTATATCAGCTATTACTTAATTAAGACATATCCCATATTATGTAAGTACATAGTTTACAAATGCTTTTAACATTAGAGATATATTTCTGTACTTAAATAGTGGATTTTATGGGGAACTTCAGGATAAATTGACATTAGCGCGCGGCGTAATCTTAACGGAGCAGTTAATATATAAAACTAATTCATAATTACCATACAGAATGCAACACATTTGCATTATTAGCGCATATATGCATGCATTTCAGGAATATCTTTTTTTATTGAGAATTTCTTAATCTAATTTTTTCTTTATTTAACGGCAGATGATTTGTGAAAACATAAAGCAAAAATTCTACTCTTGGGATTTCTGGTATGAATTCAGAATTTCTCACAAAAAAGAAATTTCTGCAATGCACGCTTATATGCGCTAATGCATTAAATAGGCTAAAACAATGTGTAAATTACACATTTATTTTTTAATAAGAAAAGGAAAGCCAATTTCAAGAGATTGTTTTACACGTTCATATTTCTGTGGCAACCCTTTAATGTTAACCAAATTATAATCCTATAGCCGAAAATTGTATTTGAAGTCAACCTAAATTCCGGACACAATAACATAGTTTGGATCAGTTTTCTTTAAATTATGGCGTCCGGAACGAAGGAAGAGTATAATCCACATTTATTTCATAGCCCATTTTTACCAATATACATAGAAGAAAAAGATACGGACTTTGATTACCACAGTTATCATTTTTAATAAAAAGCTACGCATTGCTGACGACTGGTTTTTTCGCTAATCGTTGCCACAGATTAATCTCGAAAAATGAAACATTTGAATTTACTAAAAAAATTAATAGCTGGAAAAGTATTTGTCAGAAAATTGTTAGACAAACTGCGTTTGAAATGTAAAAAAAAATGTATTTTTCTTTATATAAATTTCAAATCTAATGATTATGCCGTTTTTCAATAACGGAATTTCAAAAATTACCAAATTTTACAATGGAGTACCATAGCGAAACTTTCACGCGTAAAAAGATAATGATAACGGCAATGTGTTCCTGACGTGTATCTTGGCTGTAGCACGAGTCATGAATTATAGTAGCCTTATTATTCTGTTAAAATATAAAAGTGAATTATGATGTCACGAGTGCGTGATTTTTATTTCATTCTCGACAAATAGCATATTTTAGTCCACCTCAGTGAGGCATATCAATGTCATTATATTCGAAGTACTGTAACTTCATTAAAATCCAACGGAAATAATTTTTCTCCATAGACACCATAATGTACCACAATTATTCATTTTTTTTAAGCTGACCTATTCAATAATAGAGTCTAGATAGAATTAGCCCAATTTGGAACGAAGTTTTTCGGACACCTTTTGGTACTTTTCTGTTATACCAACATCATGCCAAAATGTATGCTAATGCGCCATTTATTTCAACCCTGAATGTGCAAACAATTTTTATTTCAAACCGTGCCAAGCACAGTGACTCGCTATTTGTTCCAATCGAATCTCTTTTTTTGAAAATTATTATTTAATCGTAAGCATGCAAAACATTTTAATTTACTATTTTTTAAATATTCTTTACCAATATATTCTTTACCAAATCCTACTGTGAATGATCAACCAAAAGAGTTTGTCCTTAACAGCCCAAATTTTGTCCGATACTTTAAAAATGTAATAACGCAATAGCGTTCGTATCGTTTTCAGAAATGCAGCAGAACATTCCAAGTAAAGTTTCATATGATTTTAAAACACAAGGTAAAATTCAAGGTCAATATTTGTTTGAAAAAAGGTGCGTTAAAAGAAATTGACCAGCGTAGCGGCCGTAGCTTGCTAGTATTTTAATATTTAAACCAAAACCTCCTTATCATAGTATCAGACCTCTCAATCAGCAAGTTGCCTTTGACCGCTATACTTGTCCTGCTACTAGCGCCATCAATCGTCAGTAATAGTATTTACGACACGAAATCACACGAAATTTTTTCACAGCTCCATTTGTTCTATGCATTTGCTTATGAACTAGTAGTTTTCCTACCACTAAAATTTTATAGTAAATTTTATCTTATTAAATTGACAAGATCGTGTGATTACATGACGAAAAAAATTCTATTCAATTTTAGTGGTAAGAAAAACGCGTAAGAGTTGGCAGCTATGCGGTAGCAGACCAGCTAGATTTTTCTATAGATTTTTCTATTATATTTTTGGATACCAGTTTTTTAGTAGAGACAATTTTGTTTTGTTTGATCGGAGAATTCTGGGATTTAAAAGAACAACATTTTCTCTAAAAATATACTGGTGTTCAAAAAGCCCGAAACATGGCAACTGTGCGGTAGTATCCACCAGGCGGCGATACTTTCCGGAGAAAGTCAATTAATAAGTTGGCAATTACCGCGGACATTTTCTCCCATAGACTTTCTCCGGATTGTCAAGTCTGATCTATGATAAGGGAGTCTTGATTTAAACATTCCGTATTCAATTGCAGATATTTGCGATTAAATAAGACTATGTCTACTTTTAAATATTATTGGTATTCAAATTCCGTAACAATTGGCACCTAAACAATATAGCTCAATTAGACGCTAAACTGGTAAAGATATATTAAAATATTTGAAGCGTCTCTGTCAAAACAGAAAAAAAATCGAGGATTTCTTTTAAAAACGTAAAGTCGTACTGTATGAAAGATTATAAGCAGCTTGGAGGAGAACTCCGAGCTGAATAAGGGGCCGGATTCTCATTCCAAAACCAGTCTTCGGATTAGGCCGGACTCGAAGTTTATTTATACACAAGTTGAAAAAAAGTTGGAAATTGTACGTCAAACGTGCCAAATAAAATGTGTTCGTATTATAACTAGTTTCAGTGAAATGAATTAAATAATTTATTATTATGATATGTTTAATTTCCGTATAAAATAAGTACATTTTAAGTTGGCAACATTTTGTCTGTTGTTGACATTTATTGAAAATTCGAATGGGAAAATTCAGCCTAGATTTGAAAATTTCAGAACTTGACATCCATATTTAGACTCTCTCTTTCCATTTAATATATATTCTCTGGAACCATCCATCCAAAAAATCTGTCAGTAGCTTATAGGATTGCAATAATTAAACAATTTTAGTACACAAATTCCATTTTTTATTTCAGTAATACCTCATCTTAAATATGACCTAATCACCATCGCAACCTAGAATAATTACCTATCATGGGATATCATTGAATTAATTAGGTATGATAGGATTTAATACAATGGATAATGTGTCTATAACTTGGTCACAGAGGTTATAAAATGTCATATACGTCATATATGACTACATGTCAGATAACTTGGCGATACATCTCAGTCGCTTGACAATTAATCCTCGGAAGCTGCTATAACAAGGAAGTACCGATTTAAAAAAATCAAATTACTTAATAAATATTTTTATTAATATATTTTAAAGTTTTCATTCGATTTCTATAAAATTTGAAATCCCCCGACAAAATTCTGCAACGATTATATAAATTAAATTTCAAACCATTCGGTTGGATAGTTTTGCGCTGTTATATGCGGACAGATGGACGGACCAGACGACGACAATAGGTCCTACACATTTATATAATTACGAACGCACCTAAAAGGACAAAAAAACTTGCTAGAGACTATCTGAGGAATATGAATGTAGTCTAAATTCCTTAACACATTGAGAACGGGAGACGCGAATTCACGTCTTTCGGACATCTGTAATTTCGCCCATGGGCGGTACATTTGCGTTTCATATGTTACATTATTTCTCTAAACAAAACGTACAAAAAATTCGCATTTTTGCAATTACAGTATTATGCATATAAACAATTAGAGTATAGACAATATTATCTACTATATATATAAAATACAAATGGAAATTTCGTTCCGATTTCTTATAACTCGAGTTCTGCTGAATGGATGCTAAATAAACTTCCACTGTTCGATATATAATTTCTCGGGAAGGTTTTAGTATTATACCGTATCATTCTACGTAGATTAGTTATAGAATAACGATGGAAAGTTCTGTTATTTCGGACAAAAATGCTACCATTGCTCATTTTTGGTGACCATTATCGTTGGAAAAAGAATTGAAACGGCTATATCAGAAAATAATACATACAGAGCGAAAAATAAAGATTATTCTTAAGGACATGTATTCAATTATGCATCATTATTATCACAAAAGGCGACATTTTGCAACAAAAATATCTTGCTGAAATAAATTTTTGATATTCTTTTTAATTTTTTCTAGATATCTTCCCTTCTTTTAGGAAAGTTTAAAAAATATATTTTACTATTCTTCCGTATTCGCGTCTTCTTCATTTTCCAAAGATAACCAAAATATCAATTTTCCAATTTTTTGCTTAAGAAGAATTTATACACCCATTGTATATTCTGACGATGTTTTATAGTAAAGGTAAGATAATTACAAATATGTAAATAAGCCTTTTTTCTACAATCATTTCCATATGAATAATACAGAGCAGAAATCGTCAAATTCATCTTTCTCTGATTGCGTTTTTTAAATGTATCAGACTGATAAAAATTCTAAAATTTCAACATTTACTTTTCAAATAACTCATTTTTTGGACGACCCGTAAGGTGCATTTCTCAAAATTAGTTGTTGGATTTTCCGTAATATAAAGAGTTTCCCATTGAAATATTTTAGTCCATTGAAAACGCTCCGGGACATATACATCCCAATGGACTATATTTTTATATTATTTGTACCAGTTTTTGAAGTCCCGCTGTGGCGCGGACGGTTAAGCTCGTTTCTGGTAAGATCACCGAAAGCGAAGCAGCATCGACCAAGGTCAGTGTTTGGGAGAATGACAACCTCTTTCGAGTGCCTCTGTTGTGGGATCGTGTACGTTAATGGGAACTGGTGCACGTAAAATATGTTCGCGGCTCCAAGGTCGTCCAAGTTTAGTATAAGCTTCACCTTTGGGGGTGTCAATCTAGGTGCTGGTCTCTCATCTGGAATTGGTTCAAAATTAGGAGACCAGCTCTAGAAGTCCAACCTCTCTTGAGGCCCTGGCCTTCTTTTAGAGAAGTGACTTGGTACTTTCTCTGACACGCCAACAGCAACACCAGTTTTTGAAAAATTATCTCTGTCATACCCTTATATTAGGACCAAGAGAAATCAACCGAAAAGAAAAAAAATTGTACAGCGTGATACCATTCAACGTAAAAATATGCACCAATCGTGACCCGTAATCAAAGGTTTAAGCTAGAGTTGCCAAGTCTCCGGCTTTTTGAACACCAGTATTTTATTAGAGAAAATGTTGTTCTTTTAAATCGCAGAGTGCTCCGATTAACAAATCAACTTTTTCTGTAATAAAATACTGGTATACAAAAAGCCGGAGATATGGCAGCTCTAGCTAAGCAAATAGTCATTTTTGTTGTTTGTTGTTTTAAGCACGTTATATTATTATTTTGTTTCTTAAACTAATTAACTTTCTGTGAATCTGGTCTTTGCGCTTTTTTAATGTGTTACAGCACAAAGAAATAGTGACAAAAAAGTTTGTTGCAAAAAATTCAAATTTGTACAAAAGATGGGGCTTTAAAATTTTCTTAAATATTTTTTGATTAAATCTTTCAAATTTTACGATAAGAATTGTGAAGATTTTTTTAAATTAAATATATGTTTTTCATAAAACATCCTGGCCTGTAATCAAAGGTTTCGGCTAATAGTCATTTTTACTGTTTTCTTTCTTTTTTTTTTACGTACGTCATTTCATTTTATTTTTATTTTTTTCAAACTAATTAACTTTCTGTGAACCTCGTCCTTAGACTTATGCAGCGCAAACAATTAATGAAAAAAAAGTTTGTTATGACTTTAAAATTTTCTTGGTTATTTTTTGTTTACATCTTTTAAATTTTATCATAAGAATTGTGGTGAGTATTCTTAATTAAATATATTTTTTTCATAAAACATCCTGATCCGTAATCAAAGGTTTAGGTAATTGTCATTTTTACTATTTTTATGTAGGTTTAAGTCGGATAGCCGCGGACATTTCAATTTCTAAGAAATTCAAAGTGTTGCGTAAATAAAGAGTTATTGTAAATGAATGCCCTCTAGAGTCGAAACAAATACAGTTTAATTGCGACGTGGGCGCCGAGTAAGTTAGTCGTGAGTGAGTGTTTAGTCTTCGTCAATAAATTTTCGAAAAAACGAGACAGAATGCATCATATGCGGAGAAACATTTGAAGAAGACTGGATTCAGTGCCAGGAATGCAAAGAGTGGGCCCATGAAGATTGTGTTTATATAGATGCATCGGATTTTAATTATAATTGTAATGTTTGTGAAGCCAAAAATCGGTTGAGACGCCATTGATTAATATGTCCGGGGCTACCAGCCGTTTCTTGAGACGCGAAAAAAATAAGCCCAAACCATTTTCAGTATATTTCGTTAAATAATTCGATATTGTTAGCAATGTTTAATTAAAATCATTAAAGAAGATCGTAATTTTATTTTAGTATCAAATAAAGACAGAAATTTCGTTCATTTGTTTTTTATTTGCAATTTATCCTAGTGTCCGGGGCTACCCGATCTTCCCCTACGCCTTATAACTTTTTTTCAAACAAATTAACTTTATGTGAATCTGATCCCTACAGTTATAGAGCACAGACAATTAATGAAAAGAAAAGATTGTTGCAAAAAAATCACAATTGTAAAAGAAGTTCGATTAAAAAAAAATCTTAATATTATTATTTCTTTTTATTAAATGTTTAAAATTTTAACATAAGAGTTGGATTTTTTTATTTATTATTAAACATGTTTTCTTCATGAAACCATTTATCAAATGTCAAAACATTATTATGAAATACTCAAAATAAAAATTAGTTTAACGAGTACCAGGTCCCCTTAAAACAGAAATAAACATTTAGTATGGTATTTTATTTTCTTCTAAATTTTATTTTTTTTTTAAATTGCGCTGTTACATAATTATGATACGTTATTTATGCGCATGTTATAATGCTTAAGGTTCTTCATATTTTGTTAAGATTATCTAAACCCATATTATGCAGTTACAGAGTTTTCAAACGCTATTAACATTAGAGATATACTCCACAAATTAAACAATAGAACTATAATTAGGCTAAGTGGAAACACAGGGGTTTATGAGACAATTTCAGAATAAAGTAAAATGTGATCTTTGGATAATCGCAAAGGAAAATGTACATTTTTTTTAACAATCCTAATTATTATACACAATTTAAACATGTTTCAGAAACTAATAAAATGCAGTTATTTAGAAAAAGAAATTGCTAAGAACAAACCTTTTTTGGATAATTCAAAATGGACAGGGGCCTACTCATTTAATGAGTTTACCTAAGTACATATACTAATCTACCTTTAAAAATACCTTTTTAGGTGTGTTCGTAATTATATAAATACATAGCAGCTATAGTCGTCGTCTGGTCCATTCGTCTGTCCGTCTGTCCGTCTGTCCGAATATAGTAGCTCAATAACTACCCAACAGGGTGGTTTGAAATTTAATATATATAATTGTTTTGAATATTGTCGAGTCATTTCAAATTTTATGAAAATAGAATCAAAACTTAACAAGAAAGTAAAATCATGCATTAAGCATAGATTATGAAACACTTTCCAATGCTTCCGGAATACCTTAACAAACCTTCGCTGTTTAATAAGGTAAATAAGATACCTAAGTAAACACTTTAGAAAGCACAAAACACATTTGAAAACCAGATTTCAACAATTACAAACCATAGCCAGAACAACACTGGAAGCTGTACACTAATACATGAAAAGGCTGTACACTAATGGCTGTCACTGTGATAACTTCACATTAAAGAGTGAAGGAAATGTTTTGAAAAGATAAATTGTTGTGGATACATATATAGCTTCGACTGTGCTGAAATTTTGAGATTACCTTGAATAGCATCTATGTTTCAAGAATTTTGTGGATTATTTGCATGTGAAACGTTTAAAAATTAAATTTAGCAAACATATTTATTTAGAAAACTTTTTTCTTCGTGAATTCTAAATTGAATTATTTTAAATCCCGTCAAACAAAAGTTAAAGGATAAATTCAACGAGACATATTCAACAAAATTAACCGTTTTAATTTAATTTTGATTCTTATATATTATTTGTCTTTTATTCTCAGAAATTTGTATCTCAAAATCTCTCATAAAATTCAAAAGTACATTTTAAATTTTATTCACATGTTGTTCTTACTTCAATTTTTAAATTCTAATTCCCCAAACCTAATGTAATAAAATTTTACTTCCGAAAGCACAAAACTGAAAACAGTCTAACAAATTCTGATAATTTTGAAATTATTTTCAAAATTTAATTTCCTTAGTGAACGTTTATAATGACTTTCAGATAATCTCTGTTTCAATCTTATAATGTGAACACATTCAACACATGCTAAGTCTGAAATGCGTACATTCAGAAGTGCTTTACGGATAGTTTTCGAATATAACTAATACCATAAACGTCATATAAAATGTGCGATTGCAATTTCCAGAATTACAGATATTTCTGGCCATTAGATAGTAAAGCCGTTCGAGACGCGACTAATGCTTAACAATATATCATGCCTGTTAGGTTTGTTTACAATATCTTTAAACAATGCATGGATAAGCTGTACTTTAATGGCAACCATCAAGATCATTTCAAATCAGATAGTGCAGTAAATGCGTTGGAAACAGAAAATGTTATGAATAATAAATTCGACTGTATTAAAATTTTAAATATAAAATTTTGAAAATATCCTCAATAGTATCTATGTTTCAAAAGTTTGATTTAAATTTATGTGTATTGAAAGCTTAATATAGGGTTCGTATATTTTTACCGCAATATTTTAATAGAATTTTCGTCTTATTTAAATACAAGTATTACACATCCTGCAATTAAATGAGGCATGTATAATTTCTGCTATTTAAGTATTAAATAGAAAAATTATATTAAAGAATTGTGGTACAATAGTAAGAACCCTGTAATAATGCTTAATATTTTAGTTTTTAAATGTTTTTTAATAATTTAGTTCAGCGAAAATATTTCGCTAAAAAAAATTCCTTTGTAAAATTTATACCGGATTATTTTAAAATCAGTTATGTATAACCCTCTGAGCGTTTTAAAAAAGAGTAAAATTGTAATGTTGTTTTCTCAGCATTTTGTTGTAAATGCTAAAAAAATCTGATTCTTTCAGCATTATAAATAAAACTTAATTACAAATATGAATGTAACCCTTGAGAGTATTAATCATTCTTCAATGTTTTGAAAATTCATTAAATCTATAGAATTATACTATCTTAAACATTGCATATATTGCAGTGAAACCTGGAGCTTAGTGAACGGAATATTACGTTCCACACGCTTAGAGGGATAAATTGAAGTATAAATTCAAATGGGACAAAATTTATTGATTGAATTTGGTTTTATTTTTACAGTTTTTGTTTTTTTAATCCTCAAATATTATTATCCAAAAACCTTTTTTAAAATTAACAGAACATTTTAAATTTAACTCGACCGTGTCTTCACTTAATTTTTTAAAAATTAAGTTACAAATAATATAATAAAATTTTAATTGCAAAAATATAAAGATTGTGAAGGTCGAACATATATTGTTGTTTTTAAATTATTTCTCGAATTTAATTAATTTACTTTGAAGTAAGAATCATCAATGTATTTCAGTTAATTCTTGCTACACTCTTATAATGTGAATCCATTCAGTGCATGCTAAGTCTAAAATGCATAAATTAACGTTTAAGCATATAATTGATATCATAAATATCATATAAAGTATATAATTTAAGTTTTAAGAAGTTCAGAAGACTACTACTACACCTTAATTAACGCCGGACCAAGCTGCCACCCGTAAATTTAAATACAAATTTTCGGTTTATTTGAACGTCTTATTCATGAAATTTTTTTTTCATAAACAAAGCCAAAATTTTTTTTCGTTTTTACTGGTGGAAATTTGCCTATTCGTTAATCAGAACCTGACCACAACCACTACCTCAGGTCGTAATCAAGTTTTCCCCATACAGAAATTGGAAGTCAATTTTTTCCCAGAGTACAGTGCCATCTATCGGCGACAACTGGCATGATATTTCAATACATATCAGTACGCTACCTCTGTAATACATTAACTTATATATTATGGAGATAGTGATCAGTAAATAACGTAAACAAAGGCTGTATTGAGAATATTTATATGGAAAATTAAAAAAATATAGCTTAAAAAATAAACTTTGTAATTAATTTCTAGAATTTCACAAATATATTTATAATTTAAATTGCTCTAGTAACTGATATTTTTAATTTAAAATATTAGTTTTTAATATAAAAGTTCTTTTTTTAATTAATTATAGTATATATATTAATAACACTGACCTTTTTTTATAAATAGATTTCCATAAAAAATAACACAAACAATGTTTATCAAAGCCATTAAATAATAAGCCCAGTCAGATAAATGGGAAACTTTTCGCAAGTTGAAAATAGCGCCATCTAGCGGTTGGGAGTGCTGCATTCGGCACCAAGAATATTTTAATAAAATTTTGCTTCTAAAATTAAAGCTTAAAATAAGGAGTTCATATTTTCTAAGAAAGTCGTTTGTAAATTCCGGTGTCAGTCAGTAATTTCACATTTTACTAACATAATTTGTCTGTGCCGGAAAGGGTTAATTGCATAGTGATGTAAATTTCCATCACTTTTTATTTAACTTTTAATAAATAAATCAACTTCTTCGCCACCACTATATTTATATAGAAATATTAATGCAGTAAATTTCCACCATTTTTTTTTTTTCATTATAGTTTTAGCTTTAATGTAAAAGATCCCAATAAATAGCAAGCTTTTAAAGGGAGTGCAAAGGCAAAACATCGATAAAAATCGTATAAAATATCGATATAAATAAATCGTATCGTTTCTCTCAAGACCTCCTTATCATAGTATCAGACTTCTCAATCAGCAAGTTGCCTTTGACCGCTATACTTGTCCTGCTACTAGCGCCATCAATCGTCAGTAATAGTATTTACGACACGAAATCACACGAAATTTTTTCACAGCTCCATTTGTTCTATGCATTTGCTTATGAACTAGTAGTTTTCCTACCACTAAAACTTTATAGTAAATTTTATCTTATTAAATTGACAAGATCGTGTGATTACATGACGAAAAAAATTCTATTAAATTTTAGTGGTAAGAAAAAAGCGTAAGAGTTGGCAGCTATGCGGTAGCAGACCAGCTAGATTTTTCTATAGATTTTTCTATTATATTTTTGGATACCAGTTTTTTAGTAGAGACAATTTTGTTTTGTTTGATCGGAGAATTCTGGGATTTAAAAGAACAACATTTTCTCTAAAAATATACTGGTGTTCAAAAAGCCCGAAACATGGCAACTGTGCGGTAGTATCCACCAGGCGGCGATACTTTCCGGAGAAAGTCAATTAATAAGTTGGCAATTACCGCGGACATTTTCTCCCATAGACTTTCTCCGGATTGTCAAGTCTGATCTATGATAAGGGCGTCTTGGTTTCTCCGCGACCCACTTATGTTTTGTCCTCCTTCCGCAGCAGAGGTTTGGCGCTAGTGTGTCGCTAACAAATTTACACTATCTAACTGGGCTTATTATTTAATGGCTTTGATGCTTATGGAGCAAAAATTATTTACTAACACTATAAGATTTAATTAATAGATCCAAAACTATGAGTAAGTTTTAAAAAGATGAATACAAAATACCCAAGAGTGGATTAAATTAAAATTACTGGTACTAACTGAAAATACATGCCCCGGATAGTAGCACCTAGGTGGCGCTACTATCTGGGACATGCTGACTTCCATTTTTGAGACAAATACGATAGGCATTTTGTTATTAAGGAGGTAGTGTCACAACATACAAAAGACGTTTGATAAATGATATTATAATACTAATAAAATCTTAAACATTTATCATGTCTGGTTTTTGCATCCTCCTCAAACAATACATGCATAAGCCGTACTTTAAAGGCAACAAGCATGATATTTTCAAATCAGATAGTGAAGTAAATGCATAGGAAATGAAAAATGTTTTGGGTAATTTTGAGATTATCTTAGTATCTATGTTTCAAAATGCGGTTAATATTTGCTTACATATTTAATAAATATTTTTTTATCTATAATAATATTATTTACGTTAGTAATTTATTACAAATATTTTCCAAAAACACAAATAAAATTAAATGCACGTTATATACAGGGTGTAACTGAAATGCTTCAACAAACTTTGCGGGATGATAGTACTCATGAAGACGAACAAAAAATGCAATGGAACATGGGGTCGCAAATGACGTGTAACCCCTTCAGCGGCAGTGGTATGTTTATGAAAGCGCTTAATTTTAATTCCAAAACGCCATAATGGCACCAGAATTTTGCTACAATCTTTGCCATTTAATATGTATGTGAAATATAGCCTTTTTCTTATTTACAAACAAAATTTTTTATAAATTCCGGTGTCAGTCATTTATTTCAACATTTTAGTACTAAAAGTAGTTTGCCCCTAAAAGGCTTAAAGGATAAAAATAGAGAAAATGCGTCTGAAAATGGACTAGCACCGGAATTTACAAAAAAAAAATTGTTTGTAAATAAGAAAAAGGCTATATTTCACATAATATTAAATGGAAAAGATTTTAGCAAAATTCTGGTGCCATTGTGGCGTTTTGGAATTAAAATTAAGTGGTTTTTTTAGACATATTAGTGTCCCTGAAAGGGTTAAATGTCATTTGCGACCCCGTGTTCTATTGCATTTTTTGTTCATCTTCATGAGTACTATCATCCCTCAAAGTTTGTTGAAGCATTTCAGTTACACCCTGTATATATATTTCTTCAACCTAAAACCAAACTCTTCGGCGCTGCAATCGATTAATCCCTTCGGGACGGTAGTACCAAAATATTTTAGTCGTAATATTTGCCTTGTCTAACCCTTTAACGTTCATTGGTTTCCCTAGGAAACCAATGGAATCACAAAACTTTAATTACGAAATTGAACTGTGACAGCAGAATTTTAATAGAAATGTTTTCATTTATTATGTATGTGAAATATCGCTTTTTTATTACATAAAAATAAATTTGTTTATAATTTCCGGTGTCAATCATTTATTTCGACATTTTAGCAATTGAAGTGCTTCACCCGTTAAAGGGCTAATCGTAGCATTCTGAAAAGGCGAAAATACTATACAGAAATCGCTGGTATTATAAATTAAAATGGTGTTAAAAGACTCCTGTTTTCAAGGGGTTAATCCTTAGTATTTTCTTTTCGAGTGTGATTCGACAATGCATGTCAATACCATTACTTCAGAATTAAGCTTTGGCTAACACTACTGAAAAAAATAATATCCGTAGTATATTTCTGCAAATTATGTTATAGGAATCTACCACGAATATTTTAGAATAGAAATAGTGCTGGAAAAGTGATGATCGCCATTTTTAACTCTAGTTTTCAAAGAGTAGAAAGATTTAAGGATCATGGCTGTCAGTGCCGAATTCTGCTGTATTGTTTATGGGTCCTGAGGTACTATACAGGTGGGCTGGTCTACACAACGCCATGGCGCCCTTTTGAATGTTACATATTACTAGTTTTTATTTAAAATATATACATATATAATAATTCATTTTAATTGATGTTTTCGTTAAAATCAACAATAGTTTTATGCTTTTTATTATAGACATGATTAAGGTCAGTGGCCCCTTCCTCATTTCCGAAATACTCAGAAACATTTTCGAAATACGCAGAAACATTTCCAGTACATACGCAAACATTTCTGAAATGTGCAGACACATTTCCGAAATATACAGAAACGTTTCCAAAACAGGTAGAAATAATTCCGAAATATAGGAAAATGTTTTTCCGAAATATACGGAAGCATTACTAATTATTTTCCGAAATGTAAGGAAACGTTATTCCATTTACTGGGCCACATTGCTGCCCCATTAGATGGTGTAACGGTTCCAGTTTTTTTTTACAGTGTAGCTGCTGTTGTTTTAAGTTTTGAAGTTTTATTTATTTTTCGACGAAAAGCAATAAATAAAATTTACGAAAACCATAATTAATCCTTCTTTGCATGAGTTTTTCTTTTACAAATGTGTTTTTTTTATACATATATTAAATATTAGACATCAGAAATTTTAAGATAGATTTTTAACTTTGTTCAGCAACATAGTTCACGGAAAATTTACTGGATTAATATTTCTATATAAATATAGTGGTGTCGAAAAGTTGATTTATTTATTAAAATTTAAATAAAAAGTGATGGAAATTTACATCACTATGCAATTAAGGGTTAATTAGGGACTCTCTTTTTATTATTGATTTTATTTATTTATTTTTTGCTGAATTAATGTAGTATACGTTCATAGTACATATTCATATACACTGTTAAAAATTTACAACATAAATATTTGAATTGTTATATATACATCATGCACATTTTGAAAAATATATGTGAAATTGCATTTTATATATTACACTGTTAAAATACTGCAGCAAACTGTCCAGTCATTCAACCGTTTTTATAGAAAACGGTTACATAACTCTAATGTAACTCTATTTTGACCATATTATGATAAGAATAGAGTTAAATTACGGTCATGTAACCGTTTTCTATAAAAACGGTCGAATGACTGGACATGGACAGTTTGCTGCAATATTTTAACAGTGTAATATATAAAAGGAAACTTCAAATATATTTTTCAAAATGTTCTTGATATATATATAAAATAACAATGCAATTATTTACATTTAGGGTTTAAGCTTTCTAGTTAGTATTTTTAATTTAGCTTTGTTGCTAAAATGTTTTCATTAAACTTAATTACCACATATTCAATCATATTAACGTATCCTACATTATATACATTTTATATTTCAAGATAACAACATTAATTTGGTAATGAAGATAAATATTTTAGTATTTTGCCGATGTTCTAAATGATAAATTTAATCCCAACACTCATTTGTTTACAATAAACAAATTTTGTTTCCTAAATTTGGAAAATGACTACCATGTGACGGGCTGACCATTCATCTACCGAGCTACATTTTCTTTATCGAAATATCGTTATAGGGAAAGATGGCCTAAAATGATTTCCTTAAGGGAAAAACTTATGTAAAATAACATAACTGCTTAAATGAAACTTTGACATTTGCTACTATGTTTTACACTCTATTTTGCATTATAAACATATTTTAATAATATTTTAACCCATTAGGCGCCATTGCTCCCATTTTGGGAACATTGCTTTAAGATTTTTTTCTGAAATGCGTATTTTATAAATTGTTAAAACGTTCATGTTATTTGCATTTTGAATATATTAGATGATATCTGAAATTTTTTTGTTAAGTTTCTTTAGAAATTTCTATTTTTTAAAACGTGTTAAAAAAGGCGAAAAATAGCTTTTTGGCAGTATTCGAAAAAAAAATTTAAAAAAAAAAACTTTATAATAAAAATTATATTTTTTAGTTAAAATATGTTCCTAAAAGTGTATTATGTTAAACAACGTCAATCCGGAATTAATATGTATAATAGATCAATCACAATTACCGAAAGAATAAGATGTTCCCAAAATGGGAGCAATGGCGCCGAATGGGGGTAAGGTTTTTGAAAATTTGTACATATGCCTCCGTGCATTTGTGGTATTTATTTTTCAACTTATTAGCTATAGAAGGTATATATAATTCTGAAACTAATATTTTTAGAATATTTCATATAAATTAGTCCAACTTTTACATTTATAATAAAAAAACAAAATGAAATTACCAGTTCCATAAGCATTTTCACTATCCATCTCTCTATTTTTCATCATTTCATAATTTTTTCTGATTATTTTACATGGAAGATGATTGAACAATTTTTTAGATTTGGATGATTTTTCGGATGTTCCGGAAATCGTTTGTTTGCCACCTATGATGTTGCATCATATATTATTCAATTTTTGCAATTTTAGTAATTATTCCCCTCTCATTTAATTCCCTTTTCCAAATTTGTTTCCTTTTTCATTATTTTAACGCTCACTGTTCTACAAAAATACTTTTTCATTTTCCTTTCCCACCCTTTTGTTAAATTCAGTGTAACAAATTTCATTCCGTTTATTCTAATATCCTTTTAATTCAATTACACTAAAAATATTTCTATTCTGAGCTATGTAAAGGAAAACCGCTACATTTACACTTTCAAATAGCCAGCAAAAATATGCCCATCTGCTATCTCCTTATTTGGTCACACAGTTCTGTTGCTGATTTCTTCATACACACCCTTTTTAATTGCAATGATTCCCAAGCGCATCTGAATAACTCCGGTCCAAAAATATCCAACGTATATATCGAAGTCATAACAATTTCTAAGTTTCGCGGGTTCAAGAATGCGAAAACTTTTCCGAGCCCCATTTGTGTGGTTTTTGCATTCCCATGCATGTTGGCTACCGCCAATATATTCGTTAGGATAATTTATGCCAAAAATGGCTCTGTTCTCTAAATTTTTAATTGTCTTTATGCTCTGTTTGGAGAAATGATCGCCATATTGTAACCTTTTGGCGAAATGTAATTTTCATTCGACTTCATGTCATGATACAAGAAACACTCACTTCTCTCGTTAATCTTCTTGCTTTCAACATGTAACTTTTTTTACGAATTGTGTTACGGGCCCGGGTGCCCTGCGCTGCCGTGGGCAGCCAACCTTTCCCTGTACTTGTGCAACATCTATAGAACTTGGGATTATTAAAATACCTTCATCTACTCATGTCTGCCTGTTTTTCCAAATGTGCCTATCCTTATTTCTTCTGAATTTCTAGATTTCTTAGAAGGTAATGATGATTTTATTCATCGAAGCACTCATCGTATCAAATCCACTTTACCACGACCAAGAACTTCATATTACATAAAATATGGTGCCAGTCACCAGAGCACTAGTACAGGAATTTTTACGACATGGTACCCGGGAATGTTCAAACTTTGTATTAAAAGGATAATAATAAGAATAAATTAAAGGCACGGCAGACAAAAAAACTTTGGACTGAATAATATTCATGGAGAAACTGTTCACCTCTTTATCGTGACTTATACGTCTGTTCTCATAATATAAGAGTTTATATTTTCTGCAAATCTACCCCAGCCTGTGTCTAAACATTCGAAATCATCGGAATATAGGAAAATATAAATCAAGAATGTCTTAAATCGAGAAACTGTTCTTGTTTCGTATTCAACGAAGTCGATGTTCAGAATTCATCTGTATACAGAATTCCTTTTTCTCGTCGCCTAACGAATTATTAATCGGACAATGTGCTGATTCTTCGTATGCTAGGAAGAAAATAAAAAACTTAAAAGTATCATCTGTTTCCAGCATAAAAGAAAAAATCGGTGATTCTTTTTGTTTAATGCGACCGCAAAAGAAACTGTTTCTGATGACGATAAAAAGAACGAAAACTTTTCCTGTTTCTAAAATGAAACATGCGTCCCGAACTCCGACCACTTTAGGAAAAGGAACCTATTGTTTTTTTCTTCCCGAGAAAGAATACTTTCTTTAAGCGAATATATAATTATCTATCAAGAAAATTTTATTTCGGTGATCGTCAAAACCACAAATCGGAAAAATGAACAGTACTTGTAGCTGAAAACTTTGCTCAAAGATCGAACTACTTAATTATCATAGCCGAAAAGTGCAAATTCAATAGTAAGACTTAATAACTCAGCAAACAGCTGTAAATTCAAGGGCGTATGACTTATTATCAACGCTTTGCGAACAGATGTTTTTTTCCTTTGCTTGTGTGTTCCTATTTTGTGAAAGTGGATTATTTTTATTTCATTCAGTGGACTTTATCAATAAGTAAATTAAGAAAATAGTATTTAATTTTTAGTTTTTTTTATGTGCGCAATTTAAGGTAATTTTTCCCTTTAATTCTTGATTATCGGATCCTGAAAGGTATGTACAATATTATTTATCTTTTATGTGATAAAAAAAAAGGTATAATATTCATTCATAAGTATTTCTTAATAGATATTTAACTTTTGTTTATGATGTGTATTATTCTTCTATAATCCTTTATTTTAGTATCAGTTTGCTATGCAGTATTTCAACATTTTTTAAATATGCTACCGCTCATGCAAGTTTTATCTAAAGGATTTTTTTTAATGAAATTTTGAATTTTTTTCATTATAAGAAAAAGTATAGGTGTATTGTTGTATTTTGTGCAAATTTTTGGTTTTGTTCACACTTGTGTATATTGGATGCATACAATATACTGATGTTATGTTTGATGTTTCCTTGTGAATGCTCTCGGCTGGTCCAAGTTATTTCATCAAGGGAATTTCAAATATAGCAATCTTGTTGTGAACATTATCTTTATATTTTATGGGGTATTTGCATATATATACACAATGTTTCTCTCCTCACATTAAAAAAATGATAAGAATAATAATAAGAATAAAACCTAAATCTTCTTAATTTTTTTTATGTTATTCTTCTTTCACTCAAATATTTACAATAATTGATAATAATAATTGTCACATTAATTTAATTCTAAATTATATGTTATATTTATTAATTAACGACAGTTAAGTATTATTTTAGAGATATATGTCCGCATCTCATGACTTGTTACACTTACCGATTTTGACAAGCCGTCTCTCATTACTCTAGGACTGACTTTTTATTTAACATATATACAATGTATATATATATATATATATATATATTATATGTATTCCCTTTCGGAGTGGTGATTTGTTCAAAATTATAGCCCTTAGGATCTTCCAATTTATTGTAATGGGAGACAACTTCGAATTGGGAATCCAATTCATTTTCAAATGAATATACAAGACTGCTCCTCAGTTTGTCGCATCACTGCTGCAGGAGCAAAGATGTTTATTTTGTGTCTAAAGGCAACTATATGGACCTCTCCCTAAATATTTCCTCCACAAAGAAGGCAATGGTCTTAAACTTGCGCCAATACACTTGTCCTTTGACAAGAATTAGGGCAGATATATATATATATATATTTTTTTGGATCGTGGGTCACTTTCCTTTCCTGTCCTGTGCGAATGCACAATTTTTTTAATTATATGCAATTAAAACTTCAGTAATTTTACATCACCTTTTATATTTTTATGCTTTTATACACATGTAAACCTGTATTTTTTACATTTTATACTTACATTTATATCTGATTTTTTTGCCATTATATGTTATACTATATCAGTTTTTTTTATTTTATTCGAATAAGCATCATATATTCAGGAGGTAAATACATAATCAAAATAAATTAGTTGTCTTTAATAACATTACAAAGTATAATAGTCTTGTGTTTATGTGTTGTATCAGTTGGATAAATTTTTGGTGTTGTAATAGGATACATGTTGCCATATAGATATTTTTATTTATAACGAATTGCCCTTTCTTTTTAATATATGCTTTGGATGCATAGTTACAGTGATTCAAAATTGAGTGTTGACATTAGAGGTGCTCACACAAAATAAACAGGTAATGAGAAATGCCAATGTTTGCATACAAACATATTACACACTTACAGTTTCTTAATAGGAATTCCATATTCATAGGACACTATCTATTTTTTTTATCTTAATTTTATTCTAAATTTATATTCTGTTGAAGTGATATTTTGCCTTGCATCTTTTTCACGAAAGGAATGTAAGATCTTGTCATTTTGTATTGATTTGAATTGTTAGCGCTAATTTTCGATCAATTCATTCGGATCAATCTTTGATGATAAACTTGGTGTCACTTCTTCACAATACCCTTTTTAGATTTTTAATTCATTGTTTCATTTTGTTGTTAAATTTAAATAATTATTATATTGCGGTTATATTTTGATAAGGAAACCTAATTATTACACAATCTAGACATGATACACTCTGTTTATTACAAAATTTATACACTTTAACTTTTTTTCAAAATTTCTTCTTTAAACTTATTATTTGATAAATAGATAACACTTGATATGACACATTTCTTTGTGTTTTCATCTACACACATGAATAAAGATAACTTTGTTTAAATTAACATGTTCTTTACACTTTAAGGTCACTTTTGTCACGTTGAAACAATTTGCAGTACTTATGTGTCAGATATTACTGGCCATGTATAAAATTACTTTTTAAGTTATTTTCCCCAGTGCTGATCTATGTTTTAATAAATATATAAGGTTTTGCGTACACATTTTTGCACATATTTATACTTATATTAAAGGTGACTTTTTCTTCTCAGTTTCTTTACACATATTTAGTTATGCTATATTTATTGCCATAATTTTTAAGAAGTTTAATTTATTCCGGTTTGTATGTATTTAGTAGTTTAATACATAATTGACATTTTTGCTGTTTATTAATGTTGGGTATTAACCCTCAAATATATTTTTTTTTTCTGTTTCAAAAAAGATAGGATATTTTTTAAGAGGTGTTTTTCATTATTAGATACAGCAATGTTAAAAATAATTAAGGAATCATTAAAGTAATATTTTTTTTTTTCATTTATAAATATATGGCACTGTTTACCGATATAGCAACTGATTAATTAAAGACATTTTCAATATTTTATTTATACATACCATATTTTATTTTATTTAGATAAATTTTATTTGTATGATGGCAAATGTTTTTGTGTATATTTTCATTAAGTTGATATATTTTAATTCACGTGTATTGTTTTAGTAGCATTATTCAGAACTTTTTAAACAACCTAAGTAGACTTGGAGATCTTCTGCAATCTTGCGTTATTTTACGCTACTTTTCTATATCCAATAACCAGTTTTATAATCTACAATGGTTCCTCTTTTAATTAATTACACATGTCATTAACTCTACGTGTCAAAGTTACCATTCATTAATCAGTACCAGTTAGTACCAATCACTGTTATACTTTTTACGATTCATTTATATATAGATATAAAAAAAAAATTCTGCTCAATTTCATATTCTTTTTCCATGTCACATATCCTGCATTTGATAATTTCATGGTTTATATATTAGTTACACCAAACTATATCAATTAGGTACATAACATCTGTTATACATACCATTGTTGGTAAACAACTAGACTTATTTACCAGTTGCATTCTCAGTAATGCTGATATTTTCATTGTAGGTTAATGGTGATAGTTTTTTTTTATATATAAAATGCATACAACAATCAATATTCTTCTTCATCTTTTACATACTTTTTACTTCTAACTTCAGTTTAATAAACAAACATAACTTTTCATTAAATTAAATATGTTTACTGATGCAAAATAAATGGCGCAATACTGAATCAGGCCTTAATGTTAATTATATTATATTTAATATTACGATTCTTAGAAATCTATCAGATTTCTGTACAATGCACTCATTTCAGGAAACTTTCATGATTAATGCATCAAGTATTTCCTCCTGTAAATTTACACAAACATCTTGCATATAATTCTATCATCTATACTTAATGTATTCTGTTTTATCATTTAAAGTTCTTTTTTTAATAGTCAATGTTACGCTACCAATCAATATTTCAGGTATTACCAGTCAACCAACGTGCACATTTCACCAATCAAGGATATATAAATATATTGTACCAGGCAAAGTATTTGCTCCACCATTCAATGTACAACTATGCTTTTCACATTCATTCCTTTTTTTAATTAACATCTGTTTCTTTGACATTACATACTTGTAGGGGTTCTAATTACACTACTCGTAATATTCAACATCATTCGTTAACACAATCTTTGCACATATATCATCTTATCATGTTTTCCATGTAACTTTAAATTAGGTACTAGTTATACCATATTATTATTGGAGGAGTTCATAGAATTCGCTATATGCACCAATTATGGTAAACAACAATGTACTTAGTTACCTACTGCAATCGCAGCAATTTTGGTAATGTTAGTTATCATGGTAACGTACTTTTTCATTATTCATTTCATCAGTTACTTTACTTAAACATTTTCAGTCATATTTACATTATCACATATTCTTTTTAATAAAAATAAGTTAAATAACCTTTTTCTTGCTAAATTTTGTCTACAGTTGAAAAAAAAAATGTACACTACTGAACCATGCCAGTATGGCAATATTATTATTTTCATAATAATAAAATTTTATAGGAATTTACTTCCATTCCTTGTAGTGCACGTCGCTTTCATAAAATTATTGAAATGGAGGCATTATTTTTCATTATGTGGACGTACACAAATTTTTACACATTTCTTTTCTACATGCATAACACTGTATTTCATCAGTTTTTTTTTTTCGTATTTAATTTTAAACCTGACATATTCTTTCAAAATTTTTAATTCATTTTTCTTTTAGTGTTTAGAGGTATTTATTCAGTTCTAATGTAATTGCAACTTTGTTGGTATTAAACCAGTTAAATCTTCTGTCGAAGATACATTAATGGTTGCAATCGAACAGTACATACATACTTTCTAATACACTTCTCAGTTATATTTTATTTTACATTTTTTCTCTGTTATAATTAATATGTTTCTATTTCTTTTAATTGATAGCTTCTATTTCATACAATCACACTTTCATACATATCAGTACTTAATTAATTGTGTTCACATTTTTATTTTTTTTTCACATAAATGTTGTGTTTCCACACTTTAATCAACAATTTTATTCAAAATTTATTATTTTTCTTTTCCTTTTTAAAGGATTTAAACAAACATTGCATGGTTTTTAATGTTGCTCATACTTAACATACCACTTTTCTCTACATAAACAATCATAATATCACACACTTTTTTTAAATTTAAATTTAGATTAATTTTCTTAAAACAACAGAGGTCAACTTTTATTTCTTTTTCAAAATATCGTAGATTTTTTCTAACATTATTATCAAATATCGAGTTATTTAAATTTGTCCCGTATCTTACTATTAGTGCAGAACAACATATGTTATTATCCTCATGTGTCATTTTGACAACATGTTTGTAGATGGTAGGTGGTGATGAGCATTCCTAGATATCATCCGTTATGGGACTAATTTTTCCACTTTACACATTTCACTCTTTCCCAATATTAAATAAAATAAATAAATAAATAAATAAATATTTAAGATATGCAGATCTGCAGTATGATTTACAAAGTAATACCAAATTTTTGAATATGCTACATTATTCTACATTTTTCTTCAATAGACTTAATATAAAAGATATACCCACTATTTTATTTATATGTATCTTGTATTTTCAGTTATTGTTTATACAGCACAGCATAGGAGCTAATTAAAAAAAAATGTCTCATATTTTATGGCCTTTTTAACTAATGAAACAGTTTTTCATGCTTGGCCAAATGACCTATGAACAAAGTCTCAATTGCATATAGTACATGCAGTATAGGTCAAAAATAGTCTAAAAGGACTATATTAAATATAAATGTGCACTATTATATCTATATTCTTATATTGCTGCAGCTGATTTTTGTATGAGACATATATTCTTACTAAATTATTTCACCGGTGTACATATTGAGGTACCTCATCAAAAGAAGAACGTTCACATTTAAGTTTCATGTCATATTATTCAATTATATGCTTTTCTTTTTTGTATTTTATACCAGGTTTGCACGCTTTTTTTATTGCTTATAAAGTACATGTTGGTATTATAGTAAATGTGAAAATATTATGTAATCTTTGAACAGAGCATACATACCATGTGACCAATTTTTTTTTCAATTCTACACAAGGAGGAGAAATATATGATGTTGCATCATATATTATTCAATTTTTGCAATTTTAGTAATTATTCCCCTCTCATTTAATTCCCTTTTCCAAATTCGTTTCCTTTTTCATTATTTTAACGCTCACTGTTCTACAAAAATACTTTTTCATTTTCCTTTCCCACCCTTTTATTAAATTCAGTGTAACAAATTTCATTCCGTTTATTCTAATATCCGTTTAATTCAGTTACACTAAAAATATTTCTATTCTGTGCTATGTAAAGGAAAACCGCTACATTTACACTTTCAAATAGCCAGCAAAAATATGCCCATCTGCTATCTCCTTATTTGGTCACACAGTTCTGTTGCTAACTGATTTCTTCATACACACCCTTTTTAATTACAATGATTCCCAAGCGCATCTGAATAACTCCGGTCCAAAAATATCCAACGTATATATCGAAGTCATAACAATTTCTAAGGTTCGCGGGTTCAAGAATGCGAAAACTTTTCCTAGCCCCATTTGTGTGGTTTTGCATTCCCATGCAAGTTGGCTACCGCCAATATATTCGTTAGGATAATTTATGCCAAAAATGGCTCTGTTCTCTAAATTTTTAATTGTCTTTATGCTCTGTTTGGAGAAATGATCGCCATATTGTAACCTTTTGGCGAAACGTAATTTTCATTCGACTTCATGTCATGATACAAGAAACACTCACTTCTCTCGTTAATCTTCTTGCTTTCAACATGTAACTTTTTTTACGAATTGTGTTACGGGCCCGGGTGCCCTGCGCTGCCGTGGGCAGCCAACCTTTCCCTGTACTTGTGCAACATCTATAGAACTTGGGATTATTAAAATACCTTCATCTACTCATGTCTGCCTGTTTTTCCAAATGTGCCTATCCTTATTTCTTCTGAATTTCTAGATTTCTTAGAAGGTAATGATGATTTTATTCATCGAAGCACTCATCGTATCAAATCCACTTTACCACGACCAAGAACTTCATATTACATAAAATATGGTGCCAGTCACCAGAGCACTAGTACAGGAATTTTTACGACATGGTACCCGGGAATGTTCAAACTTTGTATTAAAAGGATAATAATAAGAATAAATTAAAGGCACGGCAGACAAAAAAACTTTGGACTGAATAATATTCATGGAGAAACTGTTCACCTCTTTATCGTGACTTATACGTCTGTTCTCATAATATAAGAGTTTATATTTTCTGCAAATCTACCCCAGCCTGTGTCTAAACATTCGAAATCATCGGAATATAGGAAAATATAAATCAAGAATGTCTTAAATCGAGAAACTGTTCTTGTTTCGTATTCAACGAAGTCGATGTTCAGAATTCATCTGTATACAGAATTCCTTTTTCTCGTCGCCTAACGAATTATTAATCGGACAATGTGCTGATTCTTCGTATGCTAGGAAGAAAATAAAAAACTTAAAAGTATCATCTGTTTCCAGCATAAAAGAAAAAATCGGTGATTCTTTTTGTTTAATGCGACCGCAAAAGAAACTGTTTCTGATGACGATAAAAAGAACGAAAACTTTTCCTGTTTCTAAAATGAAACATGCGTCCCGAACTCCGACCACTTTAGGAAAAGGAACCTATTGTTTTTTTCTTCCCGAGAAAGAATACTTTCTTTAAGCGAATATATAATTATCTATCAAGAAAATTTTATTTCGGTGATCGTCAAAACCACAAATCGGAAAAATGAACAGTACTTGTAGCTGAAAACTTTGCTCAAAGATCGAACTACTTAATTATCATAGCCGAAAAGTGCAAATTCAATAGTAAGACTTAATAACTCAGCAAACAGCTGTAAATTCAAGGGCGTATGACTTATTATCAACGCTTTGCGAACAGATGTTTTTTTCCTTTGCTTGTGTGTTCCTATTTTGTGAAAGTGGATTATTTTTATTTCATTCAGTGGACTTTATCAATAAGTAAATTAAGAAAATAGTATTTAATTTTTAGTTTTTTTTATGTGCGCAATTTAAGGTAATTTTTCCCTTTAATTCTTGATTATCGGATCCTGAAAGGTATGTACAATATTATTTATCTTTTATGTGATAAAAAAAAAGGTATAATATTCATTCATAAGTATTTCTTAATAGATATTTAACTTTTGTTTATGATGTGTATTATTCTTCTATAATCCTTTATTTTAGTATCAGTTTGCTATGCAGTATTTCAACATTTTTTAAATATGCTACCGCTCATGCAAGTTTTATCTAAAGGATTTTTTTTAATGAAATTTTGAATTTTTTTCATTATAAGAAAAAGTATAGGTGTATTGTTGTATTTTGTGCAAATTTTTGGTTTTGTTCACACTTGTGTATATTGGATGCATACAATATACTGATGTTATGTTTGATGTTTCCTTGTGAATGCTCTCGGCTGGTCCAAGTTATTTCATCAAGGGAATTTCAAATATAGCAATCTTGTTGTGAACATTATCTTTATATTTTATGGGGTATTTGCATATATATACACAATGTTTCTCTCCTCACATTAAAAAAATGATAAGAATAATAATAAGAATAAAACCTAAATCTTCTTAATTTTTTTTATGTTATTCTTCTTTCACTCAAATATTTACAATAATTGATAATAATAATTGTCACATTAATTTAATTCTAAATTATATGTTATATTTATTAATTAACGACAGTTAAGTATTATTTTAGAGATATATGTCCGCATCTCATGACTTGTTACACTTACCGATTTTGACAAGCCGTCTCTCATTACTCTAGGACTGACTTTTTATTTAACATATATACAATGTATATATATATATATATATATATATTATATGTATTCCCTTTCGGAGTGGTGATTTGTTCAAAATTATAGCCCTTAGGATCTTCCAATTTATTGTAATGGGAGACAACTTCGAATTGGGAATCCAATTCATTTTCAAATGAATATACAAGACTGCTCCTCAGTTTGTCGCATCACTGCTGCAGGAGCAAAGATGTTTATTTTGTGTCTAAAGGCAACTATATGGACCTCTCCCTAAATATTTCCTCCACAAAGAAGGCAATGGTCTTAAACTTGCGCCAATACACTTGTCCTTTGACAAGAATTAGGGCAGATATATATATATATATTTTTTTTTGGATCGTGGGTCACTTTCCTTTCCTGTCCTGTGCGAATGCACAATTTTTTTAATTATATGCAATTAAAACTTCAGTAATTTTACATCACCTTTTATATTTTTATGCTTTTATACACATGTAAACCTGTATTTTTTACATTTTATACTTACATTTATATCTGATTTTTTTGCCATTATATGTTATACTATATCAGTTTTTTTTATTTTATTCGAATAAGCATCATATATTCAGGAGGTAAATACATAATCAAAATAAATTAGTTGTCTTTAATAACATTACAAAGTATAATAGTCTTGTGTTTATGTGTTGTATCAGTTGGATAAATTTTTGGTGTTGTAATAGGATACATGTTGCCATATAGATATTTTTATTTATAACGAATTGCCCTTTCTTTTTAATATATGCTTTGGATGCATAGTTACAGTGATTCAAAATTGAGTGTTGACATTAGAGGTGCTCACACAAAATAAACAGGTAATGAGAAATGCCAATGTTTGCATACAAACATATTACACACTTACAGTTTCTTAATAGGAATTCCATATTCATAGGACACTATCTATTTTTTTTATCTTAATTTTATTCTAAATTTATATTCTGTTGAAGTGATATTTTGCCTTGCATCTTTTTCACGAAAGGAATGTAAGATCTTGTCATTTTGTATTGATTTGAATTGTTAGCGCTAATTTTCGATCAATTCATTCGGATCAATCTTTGATGATAAACTTGGTGTCACTTCTTCACAATACCCTTTTTAGATTTTTAATTCATTGTTTCATTTTGTTGTTAAATTTAAATAATTATTATATTGCGGTTATATTTTGATAAGGAAACCTAATTATTACACAATCTAGACATGATACACTCTGTTTATTACAAAATTTATACACTTTAACTTTTTTTCAAAATTTCTTCTTTAAACTTATTATTTGATAAATAGATAACACTTGATATGACACATTTCTTTGTGTTTTCATCTACACACATGAATAAAGATAACTTTGTTTAAATTAACATGTTCTTTACACTTTAAGGTCACTTTTGTCACGTTGAAACAATTTGCAGTACTTATGTGTCAGATATTACTGGCCATGTATAAAATTACTTTTTAAGTTATTTTCCCCAGTGCTGATCTATGTTTTAATAAATATATAAGGTTTTGCGTACACATTTTTGCACATATTTATACTTATATTAAAGGTGACTTTTTCTTCTCAGTTTCTTTACACATATTTAGTTATGCTATATTTATTGCCATAATTTTTAAGAAGTTTAATTTATTCCGGTTTGTATGTATTTAGTAGTTTAATACATAATTGACATTTTTGCTGTTTATTAATGTTGGGTATTAACCCTCAAATATATTTTTTTTTTCTGTTTCAAAAAAGATAGGATATTTTTTAAGAGGTGTTTTTCATTATTAGATACAGCAATGTTAAAAATAATTAAGGAATCATTAAAGTAATATTTTTTTTTTTTCATTTATAAATATATGGCACTGTTTACCGATATAGCAACTGATTAATTAAAGACATTTTCAATATTTTATTTATACATACCATATTTTATTTTATTTAGATAAATTTTATTTGTATGATGGCAAATGTTTTTGTGTATATTTTCATTAAGTTGATATATTTTAATTCACGTGTATTGTTTTAGTAGCATTATTCAGAACTTTTTAAACAACCTAAGTAGACTTGGAGATCTTCTGCAATCTTGCGTTATTTTACGCTACTTTTCTATATCCAATAACCAGTTTTATAATCTACAATGGTTCCTCTTTTAATTAATTACACATGTCATTAACTCTACGTGTCAAAGTTACCATTCATTAATCAGTACCAGTTAGTACCAATCACTGTTATACTTTTTACGATTCATTTATATATAGATATAAAAAAAAAATTCTGCTCAATTTCATATTCTTTTTCCATGTCACATATCCTGCATTTGATAATTTCATGGTTTATATATTAGTTACACCAAACTATATCAATTAGGTACATAACATCTGTTATACATACCATTGTTGGTAAACAACTAGACTTATTTACCAGTTGCATTCTCAGTAATGCTGATATTTTCATTGTAGGTTAATGGTGATAGTTTTTTTTTATATATAAAATGCATACAACAATCAATATTCTTCTTCATCTTTTACATACTTTTTACTTCTAACTTCAGTTTAATAAACAAACATAACTTTTCATTAAATTAAATATGTTTACTGATGCAAAATAAATGGCGCAATACTGAATCAGGCCTTAATGTTAATTATATTATATTTAATATTACGATTCTTAGAAATCTATCAGATTTCTGTACAATGCACTCATTTCAGGAAACTTTCATGATTAATGCATCAAGTATTTCCTCCTGTAAATTTACACAAACATCTTGCATATAATTCTATCATCTATACTTAATGTATTCTGTTTTATCATTTAAAGTTCTTTTTTTAATAGTCAATGTTACGCTACCAATCAATATTTCAGGTATTACCAGTCAACCAACGTGCACATTTCACCAATCAAGGATATATAAATATATTGTACCAGGCAAAGTATTTGCTCCACCATTCAATGTACAACTATGCTTTTCACATTCATTCCTTTTTTTAATTAACATCTGTTTCTTTGACATTACATACTTGTAGGGGTTCTAATTACACTACTCGTAATATTCAACATCATTCGTTAACACAATCTTTGCACATATATCATCTTATCATGTTTTCCATGTAACTTTAAATTAGGTACTAGTTATACCATATTATTATTGGAGGAGTTCATAGAATTCGCTATATGCACCAATTATGGTAAACAACAATGTACTTAGTTACCTACTGCAATCGCAGCAATTTTGGTAATGTTAGTTATCATGGTAACGTACTTTTTCATTATTCATTTCATCAGTTACTTTACTTAAACATTTTCAGTCATATTTACATTATCACATATTCTTTTTAATAAAAATAAGTTAAATAACCTTTTTCTTGCTAAATTTTGTCTACAGTTGAAAAAAAAAATGTACACTACTGAACCATGCCAGTATGGCAATATTATTATTTTCATAATAATAAAATTTTATAGGAATTTACTTCCATTCCTTGTAGTGCACGTCGCTTTCATAAAATTATTGAAATGGAGGCATTATTTTTCATTATGTGGACGTACACAAATTTTTACACATTTCTTTTCTACATGCATAACACTGTATTTCATCAGTTTTTTTTTTTCGTATTTAATTTTAAACCTGACATATTCTTTCAAAATTTTTAATTCATTTTTCTTTTAGTGTTTAGAGGTATTTATTCAGTTCTAATGTAATTGCAACTTTGTTGGTATTAAACCAGTTAAATCTTCTGTCGAAGATACATTAATGGTTGCAATCGAACAGTACATACATACTTTCTAATACACTTCTCAGTTATATTTTATTTTACATTTTTTCTCTGTTATAATTAATATGTTTCTATTTCTTTTAATTGATAGCTTCTATTTCATACAATCACACTTTCATACATATCAGTACTTAATTAATTGTGTTCACATTTTTATTTTTTTTTCACATAAATGTTGTGTTTCCACACTTTAATCAACAATTTTATTCAAAATTTATTATTTTTCTTTTCCTTTTTAAAGGATTTAAACAAACATTGCATGGTTTTTAATGTTGCTCATACTTAACATACCACTTTTCTCTACATAAACAATCATAATATCACACACTTTTTTTAAATTTAAATTTAGATTAATTTTCTTAAAACAACAGAGGTCAACTTTTATTTCTTTTTCAAAATATCGTAGATTTTTTCTAACATTATTATCAAATATCGAGTTATTTAAATTTGTCCCGTATCTTACTATTAGTGCAGAACAACATATGTTATTATCCTCATGTGTCATTTTGACAACATGTTTGTAGATGGTAGGTGGTGATGAGCATTCCTAGATATCATCCGTTATGGGACTAATTTTTCCACTTTACACATTTCACTCTTTCCCAATATTAAATAAAATAAATAAATAAATAAATAAATATTTAAGATATGCAGATCTGCAGTATGATTTACAAAGTAATACCAAATTTTTGAATATGCTACATTATTCTACATTTTTCTTCAATAGACTTAATATAAAAGATATACCCACTATTTTATTTATATGTATCTTGTATTTTCAGTTATTGTTTATACAGCACAGCATAGGAGCTAATTAAAAAAAAATGTCTCATATTTTATGGCCTTTTTAACTAATGAAACAGTTTTTCATGCTTGGCCAAATGACCTATGAACAAAGTCTCAATTGCATATAGTACATGCAGTATAGGTCAAAAATAGTCTAAAAGGACTATATTAAATATAAATGTGCACTATTATATCTATATTCTTATATTGCTGCAGCTGATTTTTGTATGAGACATATATTCTTACTGAATTATTTCACCGGTGTACATATTGAGGTACCTCATCAAAAGAAGAACGTTCACATTTAAGTTTCATGTCATATTATTCAATTATATGCTTTTCTTTTTTGTATTTTATACCAGGTTTGCACGCTTTTTTTATTGCTTATAAAGTACATGTTGGTATTATAGTAAATGTGAAAATATTATGTAATCTTTGAACAGAGCATACATACCATGTGACCAATTTTTTTTTCAATTCTACACAAGGAGGAGAAATATATGATGTTGCATCATATATTATTCAATTTTTGCAATTTTAGTAATTATTCCCCTCTCATTTAATTCCCTTTTCCAAATTCGTTTCCTTTTTCATTATTTTAACGCTCACTGTTCTACAAAAATACTTTTTCATTTTCCTTTCCCACCCTTTTATTAAATTCAGTGTAACAAATTTCATTCCGTTTATTCTAATATCCGTTTAATTCAGTTACACTAAAAATATTTCTATTCTGTGCTATGTAAAGGAAAACCGCTACATTTACACTTTCAAATAGCCAGCAAAAATATGCCCATCTGCTATCTCCTTATTTGGTCACACAGTTCTGTTGCTAACTGATTTCTTCATACACACCCTTTTTAATTACAATGATTCCCAAGCGCATCTGAATAACTCCGGTCCAAAAATATCCAACGTATATATCGAAGTCATAACAATTTCTAAGGTTCGCGGGTTCAAGAATGCGAAAACTTTTCCTAGCCCCATTTGTGTGGTTTTGCATTCCCATGCAAGTTGGCTACCGCCAATATATTCGTTAGGATAATTTATGCCAAAAATGGCTCTGTTCTCTAAATTTTTAATTGTCTTTATGCTCTGTTTGGAGAAATGATCGCCATATTGTAACCTTTTGGCGAAACGTAATTTTCATTCGACTTCATGTCATGATACAAGAAACACTCACTTCTCTCGTTAATCTTCTTGCTTTCAACATGTAACTTTTTTTACGAATTGTGTTACGGGCCCGGGTGCCCTGCGCTGCCGTGGGCAGCCAACCTTTCCCTGTACTTGTGCAACATCTATCGAACCTGGGATTATTAAAATACCTTCATCTACTCATGTCTGCCTGTTTTTCCAAATGTGCCTATCCTTATTTCTTCTGAATTTCTAGATTTCTTAGAAGGTAATGATGATTTTATTCATCGAAGCACTCATCGTATCAAATCCACTTTACCACGACCAAGAACTTCATATTACACCACCCGATTGCAGTATTGTAACATATGAGGAAGATATCTTCCTCATATGTATGTCGCATAAATTATTTTCTATTACATATGTAATAGAAAATAATTTATGTGATGATTTATCCCATGTTATATTTGGTGGAATTAGAACTTTCTGTAAATTCTAAATCAAGAGACAATCAAGAAATATCTAATTTAGTGTTTTATAAAGACAAAGTATTAAACACAGGCTTGATATTTTAGATAAAATTTCAGGCGAACTTCAAATTGGAATATGGAAAAAACTAAACAAAATGCAAAAACAAAAAAAAAAATATTGTTAAAAAACCAATTTCAGAAAACGAAAAAAATGTAATATAATGCTGCATAAAAAATGTTCAATCATTTTCATGTAAAATAGTAGGACAAAAATTATGTATTGAAGAAAAATAAGGAGGTGGATAGTGAAAATGCTTATGGAATCGGAAATTTTATTTTTTATTTTTTTTTATAAATGTAGATGTTGGACTAATTTATATGAATTAATCGTAAAATATCAGTTTCAGAATGATATTATCCTTTTTATAGCGAAAAAACTGAGAAATAACAAACATAAATGCACGGAGGCATAAGTAAAATTTGTGAAAAAATTTACCCCCATTAGGCACCATTGCTCCCATTTTGGGAACATGCTCTTTTTTCTAAATATTCGAATTTTTTAATTTTTTTTCTTCAGAAATACCTTAAAGATTTTCTATTCATAAATAAAAAACAACTGTTTCATTAAAAAATTGCTTAATATATATAGCGGCGCCTAATGGGTTCAACCCAAATTTAGTAATAAAAAATAGATTTTTTAAAAAAGTGTCCAGAGTATCATTTTACTCACACGAAAGAGCAAAATGATCATTCATTTAAAAATAATTGTAAATTATTTTCTATCGACAAAATAAAGGATATAAAAACAATTATGACAATACATATTTGTATATAAAAATATACTCCATTAAGTAAACCAACTCATAGTTCGATACATGAAAGACTGTATATCTAAATAAATATGAAAGTTAGTGCTTACCTTATAACACATGTTATAAAACCCAATTTTTCAAAGAATTCTATTCAAACGCGTAATACTGCAATCGCTCGAATACCGCCATTGCTTCTTCTTCACTTATCACAACTAGTTTATCTGTTACCCTGTAGATAGCGCGACTTCTCTGGAAGAAAACATATGTGGATCTGGCACATGCCCGTTAGAATCATTTTAGGCCACCTTCCTTTAATGAATTACGTCTTATAAACAGCAATTAATTTTTCATCAACGTTATACTGAATTTAATAGTAAAAATGAAGAAAAGAAAAGAAATAAATTATATTTCGATATTTTAAATTTGGTTTTTCAATTTTATATCTTGATGCATAAATTTAATCTATATATTTAATGTAATCATGTAAAATGGAATATATATATTACATTCAATATATTTTAAATTAGAAGTGAACATATTTAGAAGAGCTTTACTGGTAGTTTTCAGATATAAATAATACTAAGATCTTCTCATATCAAGGACGCAATTATAATCTACAGAATCAGAGTTATGGCTGGCCATTAAAGACTAAATTCGCTCTATACACGATGTTAGAGTATCATGTAGCGCTTAGGAATATCCTATGACCGTTAGGTTAGTCATCATTATAATTAAACAATGCATGAATAAGCTGTACATGAATGAGTACCATCATGATCATTTGCCATGTGACAGTGAAGTAAATGTTTTGGAAACAGAAAGTGTTATGTATTCAAGGATAAGACTGGAAGATCTGAGAATATCTTTAATTGTATGTATGTTTGAAAAAGTCAATTAATATTGGCACATATATTAAATAAATAATCTTATTTTATAATCTATTTTTTTTTAATTACTTGAAAGAATATATGAAATCTGAGCAAGTTAAATGCATACTGAAGATATGAGTCGTATACATATCGTCGATACCATGTCAAGCTATCGAATGTGTAAAACTGTATTTTTCATAACTTTTAAAAATGGGCAGACTGTCACCACTAAATTTTAATAGTATTCTTCAGCAATGTTACCATTTTGGCCCCCTTTTTCTTTCAAAGATTTCGAACCATACCAGAAATTTCAAATAGAATTTTTTGCATTATTTCATGACAGACATTTCGTGATTACTGAAGTAAATTTTTTTCTCAAAATTTCCGGTATGAATTCGGCATCTCTAAATAAAAAAGAAGGCCAATCCGACAACCCTGTTTTTTATATAAATTATATTATTATTTTAATTAGTCGAAGAATACTAATAAAATTTAGTGGTGGCAACCGTTCAATTTTTAACCCTTTAGCGGGCGGTGTCCCCAAAAAAGAACACCTAATTTTAATTCCAAAACTGACAAACGACACCATGAATATTTAATTAATTTTTTTTCCTTTTATAAACTACGGGAAAATAAGCAAGCTTTTATTTTCTAATAAATTCTTTTGTAAATTCTGGTGTCAGTCGATAATTTCATTAGTTTAAAAACAGACTTACTCCGCGCCGGAAAGGGTTAAAATTATGAAAAAATGCATTTTTTCACATTCGATAGTTTGACATAGTAGATATATTTAAAATTCTCATTACCACATGTTATTATAATTCGTGTTATTGATTGTTATGTCTGATACTACATACCAGTTCCGATTAAATATGTGCTGTTTGTATTAGTGAGTACATGGAAAAGAAGATATTAAATAAAATTTTATTTTTATTTTTAGATTTTCGAAATTTTCTTTTCCTATATAAATTTAATCTGTGCCTTTGTGTTATTCGATCTATCCTTATAAAAGCGAAAGTAAATGCATTCAGTGTATTCTGAATCAGAAATATACAGATTCACACAAAGCTTTACTGGTAGTTCTAATTAATATCAGAAGTCTCATATTAAAGATGCAAATGTAATTTCTGGAGATATCTCTTGCCATTAGAGACTAAAGCCATTCGATAAACGATGCTGGAAAATCATGTATTGCTTAACAATATCCCATACCCGTAAGGTTTGTTCGCATTATCGTTAACAATATATGAATAATCTATACATTATTGGTTACCATCATGACAATTTCACATCAGAAAGGAAGTAAATGCGTTGGAAATAGAAAATATAATTGATGCAAACTGTATTGAAATTTAAGTATAGAAATTTTGAGCTTATATTTAATTGAAATCTATACTTCAAAATATAGTTTTATTTGTACTTAGGTTTAAGTTTATTTATCTAAAAAACTTACCGTAATTTCCGGCATATAATCCGCAGCTCAAAGAGTCGTTTTTCGACCCAGAAATTTTATTCAATAATTGTAGTTAAATATTTACAGCGATCTTTTAAGTTACATTTTATAAAATAATATTTCTGGGTCGAAAAACGACTCTTTGAGCTGCGGATTATACGCCGGAAATTACGGTAATAATTTCGAAGAGCGTTACTTACACAATTTTTAATCACTATGGACAAGTAATTCTAAATAGAATTCGTCACTCAATTTAATCACAGAACGTCTGTGATTAAATTAATTAAATTAAATAGATAAATAAAATTATTCATGTCCTGCCATTTTATTTGTATTTGGTCATGCGCAAAACTGAAGACAATTAAACAATTTTTTTCTTTTCTTATATTTATTTTCCGAATTTAATTTACCTATGTAAATTCGAAAAATACGATTCAAATAATCTTTATTTCAATCTGAAAATCTGGATATTTTCACACAGCTGCTAACTTGTACGTTTTTTTTTCTACCACTAAAATTTAACAGACATTTTTGAGATATTTACAGATAACAGTAATTTGATTTTGATGAAAAAATTAGCCAATATTTTCTATTAAATATTAGTGGTAAAAAAAAACCATGCACGTTGACAGCTACGCGTTCAGCATACTGTGGAATGTGTAGTTTGTCCAGAATGCAATAATAATCGAAATGCAATAATGCTTAAATTAAGAAGGGATTTTCTCATATCTTAGGAATATTGGGAAACTCATACTAAAGATGCAACTGTAAATTGCAGAAGAAGGATATTTCTTGCCATTAAAGGTAAACGTCATCATTCGATAAATGATGTTAGAAATTCATGTAAGGTGTAACAAAATCTAATCATCGTTAGATTAGTTCGCTTTATCTTTAAGCAATGCACGAATAAAAATTACATAAACGACTATCGCCAAGATAATTTTATATCAGGCAATGGAGTAAGTGAACTGGAAACGAAACATATTGTTGACACCAAGATTGATGCAACTGTATTCAACTTTTAAAACAAGAAGATTAAGAATATCCTTAATAGCATCTGTAACCCAAACGTTTGGTGTACATTTAAATGTATATTAAATATTTAATGATAGTTATCATAAACTTACGTTACAAAAAAAAAAATCATTTTATTAGTGAAAGCAGCAAAAATTAGAGAATCAATATTGATTTTCTAATAATATATTTCAAATTTAATTTTACTAAGTACAATTAAAGCTTGGCTGCCAGTTAGCATTTATTTCAATCTGGTGACGTGAATTTAAAAAAATTTAGTAAATTCTAAATCTAAAATGAACAGATTCATAGTGGTTAACTTGTAATTATACAATGAAAACAGCGTTGTATTCAGGGTGGGTGGCCGGGGGGGGGGACATCCCTCGTCGGAGCATGGAAATGTCCCCCCGGAAGAGTTGAGATTTTATACTTTTAATGGTTAAAAAGTGCAATTTCCCCCCCCCCAGAACGCTACAATGACCCCCCCCGGAGCCACAGAAATCCCTCCTGGAGAAAATTTTCTGAATTCAACACTGAATAAAACTAACGGAAACCTTAAAGCATAAAACAACTGACATCAACACTGAATAAAATTAACGAATGGCGGGTTTTCCTGTCAACAAGTGTTGCCAATTTGGGAGTTTAAAAACAATTTTGATTGGTTGATTGGTACCACTTATTTGTCACATATATACAGGGTGTTCCGTTAAAGGGGTCCAATATTAATAGGGGTAATAGAGGAGATCACACGGAGCATAAATCAGTATATAATGCCTGGCCGGATCTCAATAATTTTCAAGTTACAGCAAATAGAATGAAAAATCGGAAATTTGTAAAAAAACCCTCATTGCTAAACTATCGATAATGCTACATAAAAACGAAGCACATATTTAGAAAGAGCAGAAAAAATCCTACGAAATGACATAAGTTGTTTTAGAATATTGAGAATTAATGGCGAGTTACAAGCTCTGAAACAGTGAAAAAATACAAAATCAAATATTTAGCAAAATAGTTAATCGTTAATTCCAAAAATGCAACTCTACCTACATCAAGGAAAATGTTATAAAATTTGGTCCATTCCGAAAGCTTTCGAAGAAGCTGACAATAAACCATATCAGTTTAATTGTATGGGAGAAATCAAGCAGTTCCCTAGTTACAACTCTGTACTGTTGCACGCTCGGAAAGAGCGAAACTCCACCCATGACGATTGTAAACACCCCGTTTTAATATCTTTCAATTATACATTTCTGATCAACCTCTATCAATACCCTTTCATTATTCAGTCTGGTCAAGTGAATGACATATTGTGCAGCTCTCGCCTTGTCTTAAAGCAAACTCCGTGACTGCTGCGTTTCCTCCATGAACTTTCAGGATGATGAAGAAGAAGTACTTTTTATGCAAATTTTCTATGTGTATACAGGGTTCGTACGGATCAGGGAATTTTCCAGGAGTGTCACCAGTATCATCTTTATAGAAAAAGAAATCTAGATTCAAATCGCGAAACTTCGCCTTCATTTAAGGGAGATTTTCTGTAAGAAAATACTGGTACCGAATAATTTCCTGGTCGCAAAATTCCAGGAGGCGTACGAACCCTGTGTATAGGAAGAAAAGTGTAATAAAACAGCAGTCATCAGTGGGCGTTATGTTAAAGGGAGGCTGTTGTAAGTGGGATTGTAGTAAGTTAATGTATAATAATTATGCCGGAATACTCTAACGAAGAATATGCGGACATGCATCTGATGTACGGGCAAGCTCATGGAAATGCATGTCTAGCACAGCGCATGTACCGTGAGCAATTTCCAAGGGGACGTTGCCCAAGTTCGAAACTCTTCATAAAAATCGATAGACGATTACGGGAGACTGGATCGTTTAATACAGCAAGCATTGATGCAGGGAAACCTCGACATGTACGAACACCTGCAATGGAAGAAGATGTACTGAATATTTTTAAAAATAACCCCTCCACGAGTACACGAGCTGCTGCGTCTGAAGTCGGTGTTTCTCACCAAAGTGTGTGGCGTGTTCTGCGTGCAGAAAACATGCACCCCTTTCATGTGCAGCGGGTACAACTGTTATCAGTAACAGATTGTGCTCAGCGGACAGAATTCGTACGCTGGTTGCTTAATGTAACAGAAAATAATCCACAATTTCTGGAAAATATTTTATTTACTGATGAAGCAACATTTACGAGAGAGGGCGTGGTAAACACGCACAATAGGCACACATGGTCATATACAAATCCGCACACTGTTTTCCCGTCGAACGCACAACAAAAGTTCAGTGTGAACATATGGGCAGGTGTCCTCGGCGATTATCTCATAGGATGGCAGTACGTACTTGGTTTTCCTACGGGATATCTTACCGCAGTTACTGCAAAATGTGCCAGCAACATTGCGCCACAATATGTGGTTTATGCACGATGGCGCACCGGCACATTTTTTCATAGGTATTCGCAATCACCTCAATTCAACATATCCTGGGAAATGGATTGGACGCAGTGGATCTGTTGCTTGGCCTGCACGCTCTCCAGACCTCAATCCGTTAGACTTTTTTGTTTGGGGACACCTTAAATCGCTGGTGTATGAAACGCCTGTGGATACACCGGAGGATTTACTAGCGCGAATCGTTGTCGCTGCAGGAGACATTCCCAACTCCGTCGGAGTTTTTCGTCGTGTTCGCCAATCTTTACGACGTCGCTGTCGGCTGTGCGATTCTGTTAATGGGCGCAACTTCGAACACCTATTATAATAATGTCCTTTCGTCTGCCTTCCGACATTGAACTGTGCAGCGCAGGCCAGAAGACTATGCTTCACATATGTCATAAAGTACGTGGAATGTAATTCTTTATTTGTCATTTTTCTTTTATTTTCAACACTTTTTGGCACAGTATTTTGTAAGTCACAGACTGTGGTGTACTCAAATTGTAAATTACAAAGTTTGTATGAATTAATTTAAAATTTAGTGTCTTTTTTAAATTTATAATTAATAAAATTATTATGCTATTTGTTATTATTATTTCCTATCATAAATTATGATGCACATATACATACAATAATTGTCCATGTAAAACATGTACTGAAACTTCTTGCATAGTTACAAATCGCAATATTTTTAATTATTTCCGAATTTTCACCACCAGTTTAATTTTAAGGAATTTAACTTAAGCTTTATATCAATAAAAGACCACTTTAAAATGTAGACTATTATTGTAAAGTTATTTTGGTTGATTCAACTCTTGAATAATTAAAAATGTTGCATCTCAGAAGAAGCATGATCGAAAATGTATAGTTGAGAGTAATTAAAAAGGCGGTGTTTCCAATCGTGATGGGCGGAGTTTAACCTTTGCTAGTGTCAAAGAAAGCGGAGTTGTAACTAAGAAACTGATTAATTTCTCTCACACAATTAAACCGATATGGTTCATTGAAAGCTTTTTCGAAAGTTTTCGGAATGGACCAAATTTTACTACATTTTCCTTGTTGTAGCTAGAGTTGTCTTTTTGGAATTAACGATTAACTATTTTGATGTATATTGGATTTCGTACTTTTTTCACTGTTTCAGGGCTTGTAACTCGTCAATAAATATTGCTATTTTAATACAATTGATGTCATTTTGTAGGTTTTTTTCTGCTCTTTCTAAATATGTGCTTCGTTTTTATGTAGCATTATCGATAGTTTAGCAATGAGGGTTCTTTTACAATTTTCCGAATTTTCATTCTATTTGCTGTAACTTGAAAACTATTGAGATCCGACCAGGCTTTATATACTGATTTATGCTCCATGTGATCTCCTCTATTACCCCTATTAATATTGGACCCCTTTAACGGAACACCCTGTATATAATCGTCATTTTTAGTGTTTTATTTAGTACCAGATTCAGTAAGGCAAATATTACTATTTCAAAAAAGTGATAGCACTCAAACAATTTGAATAAAAATATACAAGAAATAATTCTTGAAGCAAATGAGTTAATGGAACAATTGTAATTAACTGAATCAGATATCTGTCTAGATAGAGAATAAAATCATTTGATATACAATGTAGGAATTTGATCTGACTCTTAACAGTAGGCCATGGAGATTAGATTTGTTCTCATTACATTTAAACAATGAGCTGCGCGTTAATGACTACAATGGTGGTTATTTCTCAACAGACCGTACAGTAAAGACGTTTAAAACTGAAAATGTAATTATTTTAAAGATAGCTTTGACTTGACTATGTTGACATCGTAAATTATATTTACTAATATATTTATCAAAAGTACATTTATATGTACTACAATTATTGTTTCGTAATAAGTAAGTTGATTGGAAAAAAGAAGGAGTAGATACGCATTGATTTTTTTGTATATATATATATATATATATATATATATATATATATACATATATATTAAGTTTTATTTAATACCAGATTCAGTAAGGCGAATATTACTATTTCAGAAAAGTGATAGCACTCAAACAATTTGAATAAAAATATACAAGAAATAATTTTTGAAGCAAATGAGTTAATGGAACAATTGTAATTAACTGAATCAGAGATCTGTCTAGATAGAGAATAAAATCATTTGATATACAATGTAGGAATTTCATCTGACGCTTAAAAATAGGCCAAGGAGATTAGATTTGTTCTCATTACATTTAACCTTTTAGCGGGCGATATCCACAAAAAAGGACACTTAATTTTAATTCTAAAACTGACAAACGGCACCAAGAAAATTTAATTAAAATTTTCCTTTTGTAAAGTACGGGAAAATAAGCAAGTTTTTATTTTCTAATGAATTCGTTTTAAAATTCTGGTGTCAATTCATTATTTCATCATTTTACAAACAGACTTACTTCGGCCCGGAAAGGGTTAAACAATGAACTGCGCATTAATGGCTACAATGATGGTAATTTCTCTACAGACAGTACAGTAAAGACGTTTGAAACTAAAAATGTGATAACTTTAAAGATAGCTTTGATTTTGTTGCAATTGTAAATGACATTTAATAATATATTTATCAAAATTACATTTACATGTAATACAGTTTTTGTGTCGTAATAAGTTAATTGAAAAAAAGAAGGAGTAAATACACATGGATTTTTTGTGCCATGATACTGTCAGGTTTTTTTTCTACGATATTTTGATTGTTTTAGTATAATTTAGGATGCATGCTTACGACAGGATTCGTAAAGTTCTACCATAATTATTAACAGTATTTTTTTGCCATATTAAACGGCAGAAATATATTGGAATTTTGTGAATGAACATGGCTCTGGAAATTCTATGAATAAAATATTAAATAGAAAAATTCGAATCCTAAATGCCGGTGAAAACAATAGTTATTGGCAACCAATAATTATTGTTTGCAGATTGTTTAACCCCTTGAAGGGCGCCGGTATATTATATATACCACTTAATTTTAATCCTAAAATGCCACATTGACACCGAAATTTTAGAATTATATTTTGAATTTATAGTAGACATGAAGAATTTTTTGTAATTATTTTCAAATAAATAATTTCTCAAATCCTGGTGCCAAACAATCATTTCAATATTTTAGCAACAGAAGTATTTTTCCCCTGAAAATGTTAACACTTTGGCTGCCGTATCCGAAGCATATTCGGAGCTTAGATATGTCCTTTTGTTCCGGGTTCGAACCCCCTTCGGAGCTTGTCTTTAAATTTTCAGTGACTCTCCCTACCACAGGCACCTGCCTACGCTTTTTCTACTATTTTAGAGTATCGTTTTCCCTTTTGTGCTATAAGGTTGGTTCGAGCCAAACTTTTAATTTTTAAGACGAAATATCTCACCATTCGATGTAAGTACTTTAAAAATATTATTTTTTTATTAATTACGGTAAAGATTTCATTTGTTTTTGACTATTTATACAATCACAAACTACATACATCGTGCACCTGATGCGTAAAAATTACCAAAAAATTATATTTACCGTAATTCCTGGTATATAACCCGCGGCTGAAATAAATTGGTTTCGAACCAAAAATCCTATTTAACCTATTAAGGACCGAATTATTTGTCTCAATAAAATACAAATATTGCGATGGCACAAATGCAAAATATGATGAAAATTTCAACAGCACTTTTATATTATAGCAACGTAAGAGTGACTTTATCATGGTGTTTGTTTCTTGCATGAAATAAAGTGAATATTTATCCTAAAAATAGACTGGTGTTACCTTAAAATCTGGTGTAAGAAACATAATTTTACGAAAACGCAATGCCAGTGTTTAACCCTTTCAAGGGCAAAGCACTTCCATTGCTAAATGTTGAAATGAATCAAATACCGGATTTTTAGAACAAATGTAGTTGCAAATAAGTAAAGGCTAGATTCCACGTACATAATAAACGGAAATTTTTATACCAAAAATCTGGTGTCATTGTGGCATTTGGGAATTAAAATTAAGTGATTTCATAAACGCACCACCGCCCTTGAAAAGGTTAATGGGTTAACCCTTTAACGTTCATTGGTTTCCCCACGAAACCACAAAACTTTAATTACGAAACTCAACGATGACAGCAGAATTTTAATAGAAACGTTTTTCATTTATTATGTATGTGAAATATCGCTTTTTTGTTATATAAATATAAATTTGTCCGTAATTTCCGGTGTGAATCATTTATTTCAACATCAATTAAATTGCTTTATCCGTTAAACAGTTAATGAAATGTAACTCGTTTCTACTCGGTTCTAATTTGACTTTATTTAATAAAAAAACTTCTGGTTTGAAACCGATATATTTGAGCCGCGTGTTATACGTATATCAGACATTACGATACATGTATTATATTTTGCTAATTTTTTTATATTATCTTACAGAGCGGCGATTTGAAAAAAATATAAATAAGTACACAGACATAGAACACATATATACATACTTATATGCATCATGGTAATGTTTTTTTATTTTTAAGAATTATGTAGGAAAAGAAAATGTAGGTGGTACATGGGGAGGGATTTTGAAAAATGGAGCTGCAGCCAAAGTGTAAAATGTGTTTCACAAGATCAGAAACACAGCTTTATTTATCATATTTTAACACACTTGCCTCATTAGCGCATATACGCGTCAATTGGGGAATTTCTTTTTTTATTCAGAAATTTCAAATTCACACCAGAAATTACGAATATTAATTATTGCTGTATTTAGAGACAGACGTTTCCTGATTACACGAAATAAGAGTCATTCTTTCGGAATTTCCATTACAGATTCGGGATTTCTGAATAAAAAAGAAATTCCTGAAATTCACATTAATATCACGTATATATTTTAGAAATATATAGTATTTAGAAATATATAGTATACTTAGTATATATTTTAGAAACATTTTAACAACTAAGAAAAAAATAGACATCCTTTAAGAAGTGTACACAGCAAACAGAAGTTTAAAATATTGATTTGCTGATTTTAAATATACCAATGAATCCTACGCCCATAGGTTTAACATTAGCCAGGGGAATCCAGAAGTTCACTGACGAATAGCATTAAGGTAAAATATCTTGGATGAGTCTTTTAAACAGGGAGATTCGTTCGCAAATAACGGGTCTTGGAACATTCGAATGACAGTATTGTCGGTGGGGTTATATTTTTAGTTTATTGTTAACACATATTCAAATTCTTCGATTTCAATAAACATTTTTGAAGCTGTTCAGTTTGATTGGTGAGTCATATTAAAACTGTCGATGGCATACATAGAATGGTTCGGATTTTAAACTCGTTTGACCGTCGGAAATATATTACAACTTAAAGGCGATTTTAAAACTATGACTTCAGCAACTTTTTAATAAAGTTGATATACCGTAATTTCTGGCATATTACCCGCGATTCAAATAAATCGGTTTCGAACCAGAATATTTATTTAATAAAAGGCAACTCGTTTCTACTTGATTTTGACTTTAATAAATAAAGTTTCTGTTTTGAAACTGATTTATTTAAGCTGCGGGTTATATACCAGAAATTATGGTAACTAGAACATATCCACTCAATTACGTTTCGTAAGCGAAATCAAAAATGTCCTTATAAGTGAACTTTTCTTGCCAGAATAATGAACTTAGAAGGGATAAGACCAATTAGTTTAATTTGTGTTATATCTGGTGTATGTAAAAAAAATCAAACTATTCCTTCGACTGAGCCGGAAGAACTTGTTTTGACTTTACATTCGTATTTGCAGCATAAATATTTAAACTTACTTATTTATATATTAGTTTTTTTAATCTTTGTAATAGATTCACAAAAGTGTTCAATCACAAAAAGTTTTACAAAAATATTTAATTTTTTAGTAATAGTGGAATTTTAATAATGAATGACTGAAAGTATCGTGAGCTTCAATACTTTTTTCAGTCACTGAATATGTAATTCTTTTTTTTTTTTTTTTTAATGTATTTTTCATATTTAGTTCACTCTCGTAATTCAAATCTTGCTTGTTTCAATTTTTGACTTCCAAATATCTTTATTTAAATATTGTAATATTAATGGTGAAATCATATTCAGTGAACACAGAATCTGAAATGCGTAGATTCATAAGAGCTTTACCGGTAGCTTTGAAGTAAACCTAATATCAGAAGCTTCATATAATACATGAAATTGTAATTTGCATATGTAGCGATATGTCTGACCAGTAGAGAAGAGTAGTCGTTCAATGAACGAAATTAGAATATCATGTAACACTTAACAATATCCCACGGAAGTTAGGTTTGTACGCATTATCTTTAAACAGTGCATGAATAAGTTATGCATTAATGGCTACCATCATGACCATTTCCACGAGAATAGTGAAGTAAATGCATTGAAAACGGAAAATGTTATGGTTAAAAATATATATTCGAATATATTGAAAATTTAAGGTGGAAACTTACAGATTATACTTAAGGGCATCAATGTTTCGAAAGTTTCGTTTACATACACATGTATTTAAGATATTTATTAGTATAGCGATTCATTCTAGTTAAACAATAAACATTTTCTAAATCTGTTAAGTGCTTAAAATTTGTGATATTATTTTTATTTTAAAAAACTTTAAAACATATCTACAATTTATCATAGCTACCAAGTCTTCTCAAATTTTAATGTCACTTCTCTCAAATGGATATATTAGCTTTTTTTAATGAGAGCAATTTGAAATTTTGGTTATTTTAATACGGTATTATCAGCAGGGCCTGATTACCGACAGGGCACACTTTCACCAGTAACATTTAATGGACATTTTTGTCTTGATAAAACGCCCTCTTCATGCAAAATTACTGCCATGAATAAGGTAAAAAATTCTATTCTTTTTTACCGATGGAAGTATGCCACGTTGGTAATCAGGCCCTGATTATCAGTCCGAAATAATAGTTGGTAGATGCGCTTTATTATTAGTTTCATTATATAAGATTGTTTAAAATTTGATATAAATACAAAGGCTGTATCAATAAATGAAATAATATGAATAATTTTCTTTTTCTTTTATATCTCTGTCTTCGAAAACATTGAAAAACATTGATTTATATAAAGTGTATATTTTTTGGCGTTTTTATGTAGACCATTTCTCCATTTCATGATTTTATGTACTTCTTATGTGAGATATATCTTTCCTGAGATTGCCACAAGTTATTTTCAGTTAGTTTTTTTAATTGTTTACAATATATAAATTGAATTAGGCTGAATAAATTCAACATAATTTCCTGTTTTAATAATACATTACAACACTTTAAATGTTTTTTTAAATAGTACAAAAACATGATATATATATATATATATATATATATATATATATATATTTTATTAAATTTACAATTTATTAAAAGATTATTACTTTTTAAAAATATGACTCTTCACATAGTATAAATAAATAGCATTAGGAATATTTTTCGCTTTGTAAATATACAAAGTTTGTATCCAGCTACAGTGAAGGAGTTTGATCAACATTTAACAACTGAAATAGTAAATATTTGTTTAAGTATATTAAAAGTGGTTTGGTATGTGAGATTGAATCATTTATATCAACTTAGCACATGAAATAAACGGTTTAAAGAAAAAATAAATAAACTAATGTAGTAGAAAATTTGAAAAGATATAAATATCATTTTGAGTAAGTTTAACATACGTAGTGTAACACGCAAGCTAAATAACACTTTTTGTTGTTATTTTCATTTTGTTATTTTCAATATCAAACCTAGTTCTAAACTGAAAGGAGCAATTTCTTTCTTGTTTGCAAGGAACATTTTAATGAGCATATATTTATTTTATTTATATTATATAAGAGCTTTGTCATATTTTCAATTGAATCATTTTTCAAGCATACGTTTCTACATTTCTTTTGAAAAAACGGCATTTGATCAAATACCTGGAAAAATAAATAAATATTTTCAGTTCATAGAAACGAGAAACTTCACTATCTTAGCTATTTAAATGTTATATTACTGTTTAAAAAAGCATAATAAAATGATATCAATACCTTCATAAAAAAATCTGTTATCCAATTATTGAAGTTTTACGAAATTGGTAAACGTATATTGCAAGTAGGAAATGAGAGATAAAATCAAATCTTTGCTATTTACATATTTAAGTAGTTCTATTTGAGTTTACCAATTCTGTTTTAAAGGTTACTTATCGAAAATAGTTAAAAAATAATTTATTCTACATCTCTATTTTACAATTTTGAAGTGTTTTAGGTGAAAGGATGTATGAACTTTAATGCATTTAAATATTAAATGAGATACAAATCAAACATGTGGTGTAATTCGATTTTTTCTTTATATTATGATACTTTACATTACATAATAGTATAAATAGAAATAGCAATATTTTTACCGTTTGTAAAATTAAAAACTATATGTGTACACAGATATAGTGAAAGATACTGAATTATATTTAAAAAGTGGAAAAGTAAATAGTTTTCAGTAATGTAGTATGTGAACATTATCAATTCATCAAAGTTTAACAGATAAAATTGAGCGTTTGTTTAGAATTGGATATAAATCAACATTTAAGAGACATGCACCTTGTTTTATGTTTTAAGTAAACTTTTCATCTTTTGGTAACTTTTAATTTATGTTTTTTATAAATTATTCATAGTGAGACCATTTAAATATATATTTTGAAATAATCCTCTACTTTATGTTAATGTTTTAAGTGTCTTATTAAGTGAAAGTCTTAAGCTATTGAATTTGAATATTATGGAAATTTCACAAAATAATAAATGTTGAGCAAATTCAACTTTCAAACGACCTAAATATCTAGTAGTTGTGTTTAATAAGGTATAAATGAAAATATTTTGAAAGTAGGTTTGTTTGAATATACATTATCGCTTTGAAAATTAAATATTAAATTTATTAAATTGTGACACTTTACATGATATAATTGAATCATCAAAGTTCAACCAATAAATTTGAGAGTTTGTTTAGAATTGGATATAAATCAACATTTAAGGGACATGCACCTCGTTTTATGTTTTATGTAAGCCTTTCATCTTTTAGTAATTTTTAATTTATGTTTTTCATAAATTATTTATAGTGAGACCATTTAAATATATATTTTGAAAGAACCCTCTACTTTACGTTAATGTTTTAAGTACCTTATTCAGTGAAAGTCTTCAGCTATTGAATTTGAACATTATGGAAATTTCACAAAAGAATACATGTTGAGTAAATCCAAGTTCCAAATGGCCTAAATATCTAGCAGTTGTATTTAATAAGGTATAAATGAAAATATTTTGGAAATAGGTTTGTTTGAATATACATTATCGCTTTGAAAATTAAATATTAGATTTTTTAAATTTTGACTGTTTACATGATAATATAATAGCAATAATATTATTTTTACTGTTTGTAAAGTTACAGTCTCAACGTGTATAATTTCATAAAACTATGAAATAAAAAATAAAAATATTATATACAGTTAAACACCTATTAAAATTATATTTCTTTTCTTTCATTATATTCAAATTTATTTGCATTTATTTTCTTCAACCATCCACTCATTATTTGTGTGGTTTTATACAAAAATAAACATAAAAATAAAGGTTAACAAATCTCACATTAATATATTTATTTAATGCATATCTTAGATATGCCTTCTTACAAAATGTAAACTTTTATATTCAAAAACTACCAAGTTATTTTTACTTGTAAAGACTGTTGTGTTATAAATATCTAACACACCGTGGCATTATGGGGAACTAACACCATATAAACATGTTAAAATATATAACAAATAACTATGAATGAAATCGATAGTATGATAGCAACTTTCATCTCAAAGATTTAGCACGTAAAAACACTTTGTTTCATGCTTTGGAATGTAGTCCAGTAACACGATTATCTAATGAAATAACAGACAGGAAGGAGTGGATGTCCGATTAGGGATTTCTGCAATTCCAGAATTGGGATTCCATAAGGATTCCAAATGTTCATTCGAATTCTCTGTCCTATCATTATGCAACTCATAAAATATTTGCAAGTTTATCGGAAGAGACTCTATCTTAGGAAGTCACTGAAAATTTTAGATTATTCCAGATTTACTTGTGAATTATCTACAACTAATCGATTTATAGTGAATCCAATTGAAAGTGAAATCTAATTTACTTTTCAGTTATTTCGAGAAGTTAAATATAAAGCGATATAACATGCAATTGCGTAAAAATATATAAATGAATAATATCTTAATTACCTTGTATATTATATTAGTATATTATTGATATACTATCAATAAAGTATCATTTATTCATTTCAACATTACTATTAATTATATACTAAAGCCAAATAATAATAGAATGTCATAGAATTATACGAACATATTATCAAACTTGACAAAATACTGAGCAATATATTTAAAAATTGTCACATTCAGTTGTCCGAATAAATCCGTTTTATAAAATATAAGTGCACTAGGATATGACGTGTAAATGGTAATGATATAAACGTATTAACCCTTTCCGGACCAGTGGTCCCACTCCGGGCACACCTAATTTTAATTCCAAACTTGCATGCGGCACCAAGAATATTTTAATAAAATTTTGTTTCTATAATGAAAGCTTAAAATAAGGCGTTCCTATTTTCTAAAACAGTCGTCTGTAAATTCCGGTGTCAGTCAGTAATTTCTCATTTTAGGAACAAAATTTGTCTGTGCCGGAAAGTGTTAAAAGATTGATGAAATAACTGTATAGATTCTGCATTGGGGAATATTTGAAAAACCTACCAAGCCATTTTTACTTGTAAAGACTGTTGTGTTATAAATATCGAACACACCATGATATTATGGGAAACTAACACCATATAAAAATGTTAAAATGTATAACAAATAACTATGAATGAAATCGATAGTATGATAGAAACTTTCATCTCAAAGATTTAGCACGTAAAAACACTTTGTTTCAAGCTTTGGAATTCAGTCCAGTAACACGATTATCTAATGAAATAACAGACAGGAAGGAGTAGATGGCCGAGTAGGGAATTCTGCAATTCCAGAATTGGGATCCCATAAGGATTCCAAATGTTTATTAGATTTCTCTATCCTATCATTATGCAACCCATAAAAGATTTGTAAGTTTATCGGAAGAGACTCTATCTTAGGAAGTCACTGAAAATTTTAGATTATTCCAGATTTACTTGTGAATTATCTACAACTAATCGGTAAAAATATATAAATGAATAATATCTTAATTACCTTGTATACTATAGTAGTATATTATTGATATACTATCAATAAAGTATCATTTATTCATTTCAACATTACTATTAATTATATACTAAAACCAAATAATAATAGAATGTCATAGAATTATCAGAACATATTATCAAACTTTACAAAATACAGAGCGATACATTTAAAAATTGTCACATTCAGTTGTCCGAATAAATCCGTTTTATAAATTTAAGTTCACTATGATATGACGTGTAAATGGTAATGGTATAAACGTATTAAAAGACTGATGAAATAACTGTATAGATTCTGCATTGGGGAATATTTGAAAAACCTACCAAGCCATTTTTATTTGTAAAGACTGTTGTTTTATAAATATCGAACACACCATGACATCATGGGGAACTAACACCATATAAACATGTTAAAATATATAACAAATAACTATGAATGAAATCCATAGTATAATACAAACTTTCATCTCAAAGATTTAGCACGTAAAAACACTTAGTTTACTGCCTTGGAATGTAGTCCAGTAACACGATTATCTAATGAAATAACAGACAGGAAGGATTGTATGGCCGATTAGGGAATTCTGCAATTCCAGAATTGGGATCCCATAAGGATTCCAAATGTTCATTCGAATTCTCTGTCCAATCATTAAACAACTCATAAAATATTTGCAAGTTTATCGGAAGAGACTATCTTAGGAAGTCACTGAAAATTTTAGATTATTCCAGATTTACTTGTGAATTATCTACAACTAATCGATTTATAGTGAGTCGAATTGAAAGTGAAATCTAATTTACTTTTCAGTTATTTCGAGAAGTTAAATATAAAGCGATATAGCATGCAATTGCTTAAAAATATATAAATGAATAATATCTTAATTACCTTCTATATTATATTAGTATATTATTGATATACTATCAATAAAGTATCATTTATTCATTTCAACATTACTATTAATTATATACTAAAGCCAAATAATAATAGAATGTCATAGAATTATCCGAACATATTATCAAACTTGACAAAATACTACTGAGCAATATATTTAAAAATTGGCACATTCAGTTGTCCGAATAAATCCGTTTTATAAAATATAAGTGCACTAGGATATGACGTGTAAATGGTAATGATATAAACGTATTAACCCTTTCCGGCCCAGTGGTCCCACTCTGGGCACACCTAATTTTAATTCCAAACATGCATGCGGCACCAAGAATATTTTAATAAAATTTTGTTTCTATAATGAAAGCTTAAAATAAGGAGTTCTTATTTTCTAAAACGGTCGTCTGTAAATTCCGGTGTCAGTCAGTAATTTCTCATTTTACGAACAGAATTTGTCTGTGCCGGAAAATGTTAAAAGATTGATGAAATAACTGTATAGATTCTGCATTGGGGAATATTTGAAAAACCTACCAAGCCATTTTTACTTGTAAAGACTGATGTTTTATAAATATCGAACACACCATGACATCATGGGGAACTAACACCATATAAACATGTTAAAATATATAACAAATAACTATGAATGAAATCAATAGTATGATACAAACTTTCATCTCAAAGATTTAGCACGTAAAAACACTTAGTTTACTGCTTTGGAATGTAGTCCAGTAACACGATTATCTAATGAAATAACAGACAGGAAGGAGTGGATGGCCGATTAGGGAATTCTGCAATTCCAGAATTGGGATCCCATAAGGATTCCAAATGTTCATTCGAATTCTCTGTCCTATCATTATGCAACTCATAAAATATTTGCAAGTTTATCGGAAGAGACTCTATCTTAGGAAGTCACTGAAAATTTTAGATTATTCCAGATTTACTTGTGAATTATCTACAACTAATCGATTTATAGTGAATCGTATTGAAAGTGAAATCTAATTTACTTTTCAGTTATTTCGAGAAGTTAAATATAAAGCGATATAACATGCAATTGCGTAAAAATATATAAATGAATAATATCTTAATTACCTTCTATATTATATTAGTATATTATTGATATACTATCAATAAAGTATCATTTATTCATTTCAACATTACTATTAATTATATACTAAAGCCAAATAATAATAGAATGTCATAGAATTATCCGAACATATTATCAAACTTGACAAAATACTGAGCAATATATTTAAAAATTGTCACATTCAGTTGTCCGAATAAATCTTTTTTATAAAATATAAGTGCACTAGGATATGATGTGTAAATGGTAATGATATAAACGTATTAAAAGATTGATGAAATAACTGTATAGATTCTGCATTGGGGAATATTTGAAAAACCTACCAAGCCATTTTTACTTGTAAAGACTGTTGTGTTATAAATATCGAACACACCATGATATTATCGGGAACTAAAACCGTATTAAAATGTTAAAATGTATAACAAATAACTATGAATGAAATCAGAAGTATGATAGAAACTTTCATCTCAAAGATTTAGCACGTAAAAACACTTTGTTTCATGCTTTGGAATTCAGTTCAGTAACACGATTATCTAATGAAATAACAGACAAGCAGGAGTGGATGGCCGATTAGGGAATTCTGCAATTCCAGAATCTCATAAGAATTCCAAATGTTCATTCGAATTTTTCGTCCTATCATTATGCAACTCATAATATATTTGTAAGTTTATCGGAAGAGACTCTATCTTAGGAAGTCACTGAAAATTTTATATTATTGCAGATTTACTTGTGAATTATCTACAACTAATCGATTTATAGTGAATCGAATTGAAAGTTAAATCTAATTTACTTTTCAGTTATTTCGAGAAGTTTAATATAAAGTGATATAACATGCAATTGCGTAAAAATATATAAATAAATGATATTTTAATTATCTTGTATATTATATTAGTATATTACTGATATACTATCAATAATGTATCATTTATTAATTTCAACATTTCAGTCCAGTAACACGATTATCTAATTAAATAACAGACAGAAAGGAGTAGGTGGTCGATTAGGGAATTCTGCAATTCCAGACTTGAGATCCCATAAGGATTCCAAATGTTCATTCGAATTCTCTATCCTATCATTATGCAACTCATAAAAGATTTGTAAGTTTATCGGAAGAGACTCTATCTTAGGAAGTCACTGAAAATTTAAGATTATCCAAGATTTACTTGTGAATTACCTACAACTAATCGATTTATAGTGAATGGAATTAAAAGTGAAAACTAATTTACTTTTTAGTTATTTCGAGATGTTTAATATAAAATGATATAACATGCAATTGCGTAAAAATATATAAATAAATAATATCTTAAATATCTTGTATATTGTATTAGTATATTATTGATATACTATCAATAAAGTATCGTACATTAATTTTAACATTACTAATAATTATATAATAAAACCAAATAAAAATAGGATGTCATAGAATTATTTGAACATATTATAACATTTTACAAAATACTGAGTGACATATTTAAAAATTGTCACCTAATTCAGTTGTCCGAATAAATCCGTTTTATAAAATATAAGTGCACTATGACATGATGTGTAAATGATAATGATATAAACGTATTAAAAATTTTATATAATAACTGTATAGATTCTGAATTCGGAAATATTTGAAAAACATCCCAAAGTTTTAGCATGTAAAAACACACTTTGTTCCATGTTTCGAAATGCAGACTTGTAAAACAATCAATGAAATTAGAGACAGGATGCAATTTATGGCAGATTGTATCAAATCAGATGTAAGATTATATCAAATTTGTATGTGACTTATGTGAAACTGTTCGGTTTACAGGATGTATATTTACTCGGTCCGTTTTTAAATACCACTTTTTCCAAAGAAAAATCTTCTTTTTAGATTTTTCTTAAACAGTTTGTCGAATGTTGCAAATGTTGTAGAAATCTAGCAGAAAAAATTTCTTCAGCAATACTTGTATTTAAGAACGAAAATGTTTTGGATGAATCTTTATTTATTTAATTTCAGGTTTCCTCATGGAATTTATTTAATTTCATTTCTTAAAAAAATTATTGTGCAACGTGTTGAACCTGGGTCAAATTAACCCACATATTACGGAATATTAATGAGAGGTTGGCAGCACTGCAATATGCAGAACCAGATGAAAATAACACTTTAAACATTTATTTATCATTTGAATACAATTATGTGTTTTATAAATTGCATTGATAAGCAATTGTATTATGTGAATACTAAACAAATTTATGTTTAAAATTTCAGAAAAAAGGGAAACAGTCTATCCAGGGGTGCAAAAATCTAGGCGCCAATGGGCGGATTCCTACCACTAAATTTTTAGTATTTTTCGTCTAATAAGAATACAGATCAAGTTTATTCGAAGTGTACTAATAAAATTTGACGAAGAATACTAATAAAATTTGACGAAGAATACTAATAAAATTTAGTGGTGGGAATCAGCCCATTGGTGCCTAGATTTTTGCACACCTGAGTCTATCTATTCTGATAACGAATGCGATCATTTCTGTAAATGAGATCTCATGACAATTTCTGAAAATAATCCGATTTGTCTCTCTGTATTTAACACGGTACTGCAAGCAATAAAATTTTAAGGAATGTTGTCATCTAATCATTCGTTTTCGCTCAATAAAGTTAATGCTTCTGTGGTCTGAAGAATGTAAATTTTCTAGTATTTTATGGAAGGGATATCATTAAAATTTTAAATAACATATTCCTTAGAAAGAGAAAGTAATCTGAAATGAAGTTGAAAGATATAGTGTAAATTATATAAATAAATAAGTAAAGGAAAAAACAGAATAAAACAGCATTTTAAACAGTTCTTTATTGTTGAAATGTAAATCTTTCAATAATTCAGCCAATGTGGCATTTTTTTCAAGTTGAGCGGAATTCTTCATCAGTTTTTATGCAGCATTGCACTAAAGTTAATGTGTTTTTGGGAATGAAATGGTATATACATTCCTTCTTGCTGAAAAACAATGCCTTCGGGGAGTTCATTATATATTATTTGGAGATTTCAGTACTGCTATAGAAGGAAATGCGTAGAATATTAAATATTTATAATATTTGTTTGGTAAGAGATTTAAAAAAAATATTTAAAAACTTTAAAAAATACTTGACTACAAATGAGCACACAGAACAAATTAATAGGTTAAATATAAATATTATTTTTATCTGAATAGAAAATTTACTTAATAAATTACATTATAAAAGAATGTCTTTGGAATTTTAAATAAAATTTCACTTAGCGTATCACCCTGTAGTGTTGCCAATTCGGATTTTCTTACCGTAGATGTAGGCAGAATGTTTTTACCTGGGTCTTTTTTAAGGCTTATACTATGAGGCAATTGATTGTTTTCTTGGGTAGAAATTCAGTTAGATTTTCACATGCACTGTTCTTTTAAACTATTATATAGATTCAGGTAACAGCTATTTTGATATACCAAATATTTGTACATTTTAAATTAGCTATTTTTATTACGATTTAAAAATCTTAATATATTTATAATTATCAGGTTGTGTGTTGGTTCCACAATTTATTAGCAGTATTACTTTACCCCTGAAAGAGTTACAACTGCTCTTTCAATATTCTATTGTTAATAACTGCTTTCAATATTGTATTTTCTACTTGATGCAGACTTATTGTAATATATTACAGTTTTGTAATTTTTATTATACCGCCACGTACTGATAATTGAATATTTACAAAAATCACTTTTTAAGATACTTACCGGAAAAAGATGGAAGAAATGTACTTTCATAAAATTACAGCTTTTATATTTGCATGAATGTGTCAATCAATCTTGAAAATTCAAGTTACAGATTGTCGTTCTCGATAGACTGTTAATAATTCAAATTGGAATATGTGGACTATTTGAGGAATTCGGCTATTTGCAAAGAGTCCGGCTAGTTGGAGAACCATCGCCCTTCTCCCAATCAGTCTGATGCTTTTCAGGCTCATAACAAAGAGCATAGAAAGCTTTAAGCTAATTGGAAAACGATCATCTGTTTCTCATAAAGCCTGATATATTTCAGGCTTAATTCAAAACAGCCTGTGGAGAATTAGGCTAATTGAAAATTTTCCATTAATTTCTCAATTAGCCTGTTTTTTTTTTACAGTGCCATGAGACTGCGCAGGTTTAGGATAATTAGAAAATTAAAACCTGTTTGTCGAAACAGCCTACATTAATTCAGTTTACTACAACATGTCGGAGGTAATGAATGTTTATGCATAATTTTAGTATAAAATATGAAATTAGGAACTTAAAATGCTTATAAAAATATACAAGAAAACTGTCTTATTGACCAATTTCATAAACGCGACTAAATGTCTAAGGTTAGTGAATACTTCATTTTTATTTTAGGGTATATTTTTCGCAAATACTCCTTGCAGAAGTATAAAAAATATTACAGATGAGGCAGATTTTTCATGTTTTCAAAATAATAAGTAAAAAAAAATGGGATTCTAAATCAAAATGGTTATAAAACTTAAAAGAAAAAATTGCTGTATCAATGAAATATGCAGTTTAAAGAAATTTTTTAATGTTTTCCCTGCTTTAGATAGATATGATGAATTACTGAATAACAGTAATTTTTAAATATATATATATAAAATGCTCTATCAAAGAAATATGCAGATGAAACAGATTTCCCAACATTAAGAACAGAAGATGGGTTGTAAATTAACATAATTATAAAAATTATATAAACAAATTTCTGCAGTAATGAAATCTGTGAATGAGGTACATTTAATGTTTTCCATGCGTTACGTAGTAAAAATGGGTTGCTGAGTGATTTTCAGTAGAATGTATTGTTTATAGCACTTGATAACTATTGTAGTCAAGATTCGCATTATATTATTTTTTCTGAATGCAGTTTACAAAATAAATATTTAAAATCAAACACTAAATAAATGTTTTGTCTTTCAAATACAAAATAAATGTTTTATTTTTCAAATACTAAAGAAATGATTTGGAGTACATATGCCAAGAGCAGGCGCTGCTTCACTGCGTTTTTCTCGAAGTTCGTGATACGAGTTATTTTCAGACATTATTATTTTTATTTTATAAGTTATAACTATCAATAATTTATAACATAAGTTCATTTGAAAAATATATTTGCACCTCATACACCAATTTTCGTTATTTATTTATTTATTTATTTATTTATTATTTTTTTTTGCAAGTGTTTGCACATTTTCTTCTGTAAAAGTTCTACTTATCATGATAATATACAAATTTCAACTGTGTTTCATGTAAATACTATTTATAAGGAAATGTGACTTATCAGTAATAGTTTTGACTGGAAATGTTTTTAAATTACATCGAAACATACGGGTACAAGGACAGAAGTTAGGACAGTCACGAAAATCCCTATATCTTCTTGACATGAATTATTAGTCTCAGAGATGTAAGTGTGGGGTCGTGTTTTAACCCCTTAACCGTAGCCGCGTAATGTTCTGAAAATTCCTTTAAAAATCCTCGATTTTTTTTTTTTACTTCATAAAATTCTGAGATAATTAGTAAAAGATATAGTATATATATTTTTTCAAATTCAAAGTATTCAGGGGGATAAAATGTTTAAATATCACACATTTACTTACCTTATATTTGGCTTTTTTTTTTTTTTTACACAACATACTTTTTTTTAAAACTCCGATTGATTGATTGCCACCACTATTTTGAAGTAGAAATAATCGCCTTATTTAATGACTTTTTAAATCAGACGAGATTACAGTATTTAAAAAAAAAAACAACTGGTGGGAATTAAACAATCTGAATAATATAAAAAAACACGTAGCCTACACAGGGTGGCTAGTGATCAGGGAAAAATACAGTCAAAAAAAGTGATAAACACCAGTATATTCTTGTAGAAAAAAATTATGTTGATTATTCGATCAAATAATCAATTTGAATTTTTCTATAAGAATATACTGGTAACTATCATTTTTTACTGTATTTTTCCCTGACCACTAGCCACTCTGCTACACTGCCCATGAGGTCACGGGGGCGACAAAATTTGTTTACGAATGACTGCCCGTGAAGATATCGGACGCGACGATTAAAGGCTTTTAAAATCAAGTTTTCAAATTCAGTTTTTAAATTCCATATTTTCTGTTGCGAGTGCTGTTAAAGTGAATTAAAAAATTTTTGTTTCGAAAATGTGATGCGACATAGGATTAAAATTATGAGAAGTTCAGCCCGTGAATGTATCGAGCACGACGATTAAGGGGTTAACATATAGGTTACGCCCACTAATATGACCGTACGTTTGGGTCTGATTTCATTGATTTTTGCACGGTTCGGGCCATGAACTACGAAAATATAAACGGTCGATTCCGGTAAAGGTAGCTTTCGTCACGTATCGGTCCGCGCCTGGGCCTAGAAATTGGGGTCCCTGCACACCTCTACCACGATTTGTATAAAAATTTAAATCGCCGTCTGCAGGGGAAGACATGATATACTTAGCGCAAGGAGATATTTAAGAAGAATTTAAAAAATAATATTTTGACTGCATTATTTTTTAATCCAAATTACAAAAAAATATACTTACATTTCTAGGTTTTATTTTTTTTTTAAAAGCTACATAGGATTGTTCAATAAACATAAATATAAGTATGTTTTCATAATAGTTTATTTCTCATAAGTGGTAGTTTAAAAAAAACAGAATGGTCAAAGCCACATTTTCTCTCAAAGTTCCTAGTATTTAGTAATTTAACCCATAAATTTTTTAAATCTTTCTCTTCCTAAATTTAGAAAGTCAGAAATGTAAGAAGGCACTTTGTACAATTTTGGCATTTTGCACACTTTGCAAAAATTTGTACAATTTTATAAAGCATTTTTCTCGAAACTTTTTCTTTAACCCTTTCCGGCACAGTGGTCCCACTCCGGGCACACCTAATTTTAATTCCAAACTTGCATTCGGCACCAAGAATATTTTAATAAAATTTTGTTTCTGTAATGAAAGTTTAAAATAAGGAGTTCATATTTTCTGAAAAAGTCGTTTGTAAATTCCGGTGTCAGTCAGGAATTTCTCATTTTACGAACAGACTTTGTCTGTGCCGGAAAGGGTTAAACGCACTTTCAGTAATGTATATGCTGTATAGTACGAAGCAAACTATTTGTAATATAGGGCAGTATAGGTTATTTGTGTTATACGGCCACTTATTGATAGTTTTTACATTTAACATTCAGAAAAATCACTTCTTATAGAAGCTACCGGAAAATGTTGTGAGGAATGAACATATATATTATTAAACCTATCTTCTGGACACATTTAAGATGTAATGCTTCTAAAAATCACGTTCCAGTTGCGTCATTTTTGATGGACTGCTGTCTTTTAAGTTGGTGTATTCGCTTCCGCTACGATTGCGAGAATATCTTATCCTTTTTATTGGTGGATGTTTGTCTCTTTGGTAATCAGACCCCGCAGAAATGAACATTATATCGATTACGGTTTTAGTAAATTTTATGCTTTTAGATAAATGTTTATGCTTTTCAGAGAAAAAAATATTTAACATATTTTTTTTTTATACAATTAATGTTATGGAAGCAAGACGTGTTTAGTGGATCACGACTTTAAAGATTCTTCTATAGTGTAGTAATAGTCATATAGTGATAATTTTTTTCTTTCTTTTTAAAAAAAGACGCAACCCGTTCTTACACGCGCAATACTGATCGCGAGTTTAACGAACTGGATATTTAAAAGATTCCTATAACACTTATTTTTCCGAATCTATTGCTTTATTTCTTTCCGTTTTGATGTTCGGTGCTAAGCACTCATACATGTATTAGTGCTCGCGGCTTTAATGAATTTCATAATTTTTTTTAGATTACTGCAAACGAGGTTACTGTATTCAGTGATTTTACTCTTTGTTTTTGTTTTTATAAGCGCGAAGTACTAAATGCGTCAGTGATCGTGGCTTTAACCCTTTAACGGATAAAGCATTTCGATTGCTATAATGTTGAAATAAATGATTGACACCGGAAATTATGAATAAATTTATTTTTATATATAAAAAAGCGATATTTCACTTATATAATAAATGGAAAACATTTCTATTAAAATTCTGCTGTCATTGTGGAATTTCGTAATTAAAGTTTTGTGGTTTCCTAGGGAAACCAATGAACGTTAAAGGGTTAACGAATTTGATCCAACTTTCAGATTACTCTAAAACGATGTTGACGCATAAAATAATGTTTTTCTCTTGGTTTATTTTGGGCGCAAGGCGTTAATACATGCGACAGTGATCCCAGCTTCAACGAATTTAATGCATTTTTAAGATTGCTACAGAACAAGGCTGATGCACAAAAAGTCGTTTTACTCTTGGTTTTCATAAGCGCGAAATGCTCATAGATAAATTACTGATTGCAGCGTTTACGAAATTCATGCATTTTTGAGATTTCTATGGAACGAGGCTGCTTCATCCTGTCGTGTTGATGATTGTTTGTTTTCAAGGGCATGAAGTACTCATTCATGCGGTAGTGATCGAAACTTTATCGAATTTCATAGTTTTCAGATATATAGCGGTTTTTTTCTTTTTAATTTTTTTTATTTACATGACCGTGAAACAATTCTACGTCTGTTTGGGTGATTGCGGCTTTAACAATTTCATGTTTTCGAAATTTCTAAATATAGAATATATATAGCTTAATAGTGTATGTATAAATTATTTATAATTTAAAAGTTATGCTAAAAGTTAACTTCTCTTTGGATACCAATGTGTCATATGCCCCATACAAATAAAATTGTATATTGCTTATTTCTTTGACGACAATTTTTGCTGTGGATCTGGTTATAGAAAAGTAACAATTTTACCCGTACGAAGACTGTGTATAACATAATGAATCGCTTTATTGAACATGTCGGGAACTTCTCTAGGTGCATCAGACTCTGCCCCTTAAACGGGGAAGATTATCGGATGCCTAGCATTTCGCGCAGCAGCGTCGACATGAAGTGAGCAGGTACATGGACGAATCAAATCAAAATCCCCCATTTTGTTCGCGGCTGCGAAAGAAGTGCCGATAATCCCGGCGGTCGTGCCTTAAGGGCCTCCCCTGGACCAGCCTGGTTTTCGGGACAAAGTCAGCGTTTAGGCAAAACGCGGATGAAGGTTACCTTGTAGGCCAATACCTAGTGCCCGGGTGGTGACAGGGGCGGCAACTGCTGGCTAATGTGGTAGTACCACGTCCAAATTTATCATGGCAGAGACGGAGGCGAAGACGGACTCTGAAGAGCAAGGACCGCTTCTGGCTCCGTACTGACGTCTGGTCAGTGCGTCAGGCGGCATGCAGCGAACCTCGGTACTGGAAAACAACAGAGCGCAGACAACGTCGCAAGGGGCAGGACTCCGCCTTCGTAACCATTCATTCCTTGTGGTACTTTCTGCAACTGTAGAAGATGTGAGCCGACCTAAAATTTCGGTCAAGATGGAATTTGTGCCTTATTTGACCAGATTTCGATTTGAGACATCTCCTATTGCTTTGTATTGCATTTTCTGGGAAGAGAATTTCTCCAACTGAGTCAGTCGACCAAGAGGAATCGGACCGGAGGCTCGTCAGTCAAGACCAAAGTCGGACTTTGGATCCAGAAGCAGTCCAGCGTGTTTGTGCGTAGTTGCAGCTTTCTGTTGCCGACGGTTGGATGAACAGGGTTCTTGAAACTAACTTTCTGTTTATTAAACCCAACTGTTGCGTCCCTATGGCGCATAAGAGGTAGCTTTTCGCAGCCCTCTGGGATCGTAAGCCGATCTACGGTTTCCGGGTTTCGGCACCATTCCACAGATTTATGGCGCTCCTGTGGTTAGGAACTAGGTTGCCGGGATGTAAGAGGGTGTTGAAATTCGTAGGCTGTGAGCCGGTGAGGTCCCGACCCTGCTGCCCAAAGCCTGAGCAGGGACGTGTCTTGGCTTCCGGGGTGAAAATTTTCTCTATCTTTCGGGCCTGTGACAGGAGCCTACGTTTCGCCCTAACTGAAAGACATTGTCATTACCTGTTTATAGGTTTTCTACCTCCGAAGTCGTTAGTACAGTAAGACATGTCAAGGAAACTTTGCATAAAGCCTGGGGCCCAGTTACTTTATGCGTTTCTGGCTCCGAAGCCGTCGGGGTACTCTGGCACGCCGACAAGTGTGAAGAGGTGGTGCCCTAAAAGATTTAGTTCCATCGCTAGTGTCAGCGCCCTATATCGTTAAATGTTCGGCTTCAGAGGAGTAATGCGAAGGTGGCGGCGCTCATGTTGTGTGTAGAGCACGCCTGTGTGGTGTCTCGTGTAAACTGCGTCCACTTGACGCATATAGCAAAGGTTCCGTGAACATAGAACCGATGAGGAAGTACGCCGCCTTTGGCAACGTAGCTTAGTTTTATATTACATACTGTTTCTAAGAACATAGTATATTCATCCGTGCAAATAATGTGTTTTGTATGAAAAATATATTACTTTATTACTTTTATACTTATTTTATTTAACAGCGTTTAAATGATTTTCCTTATTTTTAATTGATTTTCTTCTTAAACATACGTCTTCTACACTTCTGAAAAATAGCATTTGAGCAAATACATGGAAATATAAATAAATGTTCCCAGTAAATGGAAAACGAGGCAGTTCACTATCTCTCTTATTGATATATCCTTTTACTGTGTAAAAACAATTACAAACTAATATCAAAGCCTTCATAAAAAACTTTTAATTCTGTTATACAATCATTAAAGTTTTATTAAAGCGGAAAATGTCTTATGCAAGTTATTAATGAGAGATAAAATGAAAGCTTTGCTATTTACATATTTAAACAATTATTCGATTTTAAATGTTAGTTATCAAAATAAAAAGTAACATCTTCTGAATCTCTATTGTACTATTTGGAAATATTTTAGGAGAAATCAATGTATAAACTTTAATACATTTAAATATTAAATAAGATACAGAGCAAATATGTGGTGTAATTCGATTTATGGCTTACTTTGTAATACTTTAGATTACACAATAGTTCAATCAGAACTAGATATCCTCATTTCCAAAAATAAAATCTAAATACGTACTCAAATACAGTGAAGAACATTGAATTATATGTAAAAATTATGAAAGTAATTATTTTCCTGCAGTTTAGTATATCAATATTTAATTCATCAATGTTCAACTGATAAAGTTGACTGTTTGTTTAGAATTGAGTATAAATCAATATTTAAGAGATATTTAATATATATGCACATCGTTTTATGTTTTGTGTAAGCTTTTCATCTGTACACAATTTTTAATTTAAGTTTTTGTAAATTATTCATATTCACACTATTTAACCCTTTATAGCCTGAATTAATTTTCCAGCTACTTTTTAATTGTATTTGCATCATTGGATAAGTTTGGGTGCAGAATAAACATAGGAAAGGGGAAAATAATTTTTATAGTGTTTTAGTGGTTAATTGTGCAGCTGTAACCACCATAATTTTTTTACCCTATGATATAAAATAAAATAGTAAATTTCAAATAGTAAACTTCAAATAAAATATAGGAAATGTTCACCTGTAGAGTATAGAAAACAATAGAAAATAACAGTAATAAATAACCAGTAATAAACCACTAAAATTACCCAAATGAAGAACAACATGCATGCCAATTCTATTGCAAAATGGATTTCGAATGTAGCGTGGCAAATGTAAAATCCCTACAATGCAAAGAAAGAAGATATGTGCTTGAATTTGCCATCTCCTGCCTGCTGTCAGAAATACAGCCTTCGTGCCATTGTGAATACCGTTAGGAAAAACGGTCATATTACGAATATATAGGTGTTTTATTAACCCCTTGGTGACGAGCGACACATATACGTGTCGACAACGTATATAAGTGACGCATTAGGTGCTCAGAAACCTCGATTATCCCCACCAGTAACTTTTTATTGTAAACTTTGCCTTATTTAATGACAGCATTTCTGATATTCAATTAGGCGAAAATTTCTGTTTTGAAAAACCGGTGGCAAAAGATTAAAAATTCTGTAAAGGACGCTCTTCGCGAAGGAGTTAAAGTGGTACTTATAAATACCGTCAGGATAAAATGGGTTAAATGTGTATTTTAAAATAACTCTCTACTTTACGATGCTACGTTAAGTATGTTATTCAGTGAAAAACTTCAGTTATGGAATTTGATGATGGAAATTTCTCAAAAGATTAAATATTGAGCAAATTCAATTTTCAAACGGCTTAAATACCGGCTAGTTGTCGGTTAATAATAATAAATAACTATTTATATTTTGGAAATACGTTTGTTTGAATTTACATTAACGCTTTGTCAATAATGTAATATATATATTTTTCTAAATGTGACTTTTCAAATGATATAACTATATAGCATTAATAATATTTTTACTATTTATAAAGATATAGACTCCATGTGTAATAAATATAGCGATTGATGTTGAATTATATTTTTTATTGCGATAGAAAATATTTTAAAATGATAAAAATAATTTTGCAGTTGAGCAGTATCAATTGATCATAGTTTATCTGGTGAAACAAACCGTTTAAAGTGGAAAATAAATACATAAGTGTTTTAGTAAGTTTGAAAATATCGTCGCTACCATGTCAAACTATCGAATTGGGAAAATTGCATTTTTCATTACTTTTAAAAATAGGCCGATTGTCACCATTAAATTTTATTGGAATTCTTCGTCTCGTATGGGTACTAAGAAAATTTCTGTGTCGGACAGGGTTGCTAGTTTGGTCTTCTTATATATTCAGAGATGCCGAATTCATACCCGAAATTTTGAGAGAAAAATGTTTACTTTATGTAATCGCTAAATGTCTGTCATTTAATAACAAAAAAATTTCTGTTTGAAATTTATGGTATGAATTCGGAATTTCTAAATAAAAAAAAGAGACCAAACTGGCAACTCTGCCGAAGACTACTATTAGAAGATAGTGGTGAAAACGGCCAATTTTAAAAAGTGATAAAGTATGTATTTTTTCACATTCGATAGATTGACATGGAAGTGACGATATGTAACGTTTTGTGTAAACTTGATATTCCTAGACAAATTTTAATTTAGTGTTTTTGTAAGCGCATACATTGATGCATATTGGCTTGGTGCATATTCATATATACAGCAATTAATGTTCTTAATCCTTTTCGTTTAATAATTTAAAAGCACGTTGTTGAGTGAAAATGCTCAAATATTGCATTTTCACTTTATGAAATATCTAAAAAAATTAAATTGTAACTGCTTTCAAAATAAACGATTAGATTAATGAATAAACGATTAGATTAATGAATAAATTTATAATTATTCATAGGTTTTTTTAAATTTACAATCAATAATTTTCAAGTAAAATTTTAAAATTAAAAACTCTTACAAACGTTTAATTTTATGGTGTATATTTAATGCAAGATATTCCGTTTCACTTATAAATAATCCTGAATTCGTTTTTTTTCTTGAATTTCAGAAATGTTTTCTTTCCTGTTCTGAGTAAGCGTTGAAAATTGAAGGATATGAAAAAAAGTTTGCAAGATTATTAACTTCTTTTAAATGTATAAAAATCTGTGATACGAAAGCAGAATATGTAAAATGTCCTCGAGTTAATTATTTCTTGGCTTTTGGTTCTTAATATGCGTTACAAAATAATTATTTTCACAAGTTAATACTTTTAAATACGACGGGTGTTCAAATAAGAAGATACGAAACGTCGTAACAACCAAACCGGTTGAAATTTAATATGCCGTTTTTAGGTGCGTTCGTAATTATATAAATACGTAGCACCTACTGTCGTCGTCTGGTCCGCCCGTCTGTCTGGCTGTCCTTCCGTCCGCATAACTCAAAAACTACACAACCGAATGGTTTGAAATTTAAGATATATTATCTTTGCAGAATTTTGTCCAGACATTTCAAATTTTATGAAAATTGAATCAAAACTTTACAAGATATTAATAAAAATATTTATTAAGAAATTTGAATTTTTTTTTTAAAAAATCGGTGCTTACTTGTTATAGGAGCTTCCAAGGTTTAATCGTCAAGCGACCGAAATACTTATTTTATTATAGAAATTAATCTGCAGACGATATAAATCATTTCATAAAATTAAAAGTCATCAAGATTTGAATATTTATATAACTAGCTATAGTATGAACGCACATCATTTTTCACGTTTCACGTGCAGTTTCCAACGTGTTTGATAATGTACTGAGACATTTAGGGATGTGAATGGAGTTTTCGAAGTGGTTGTGCGCATGCGTGGGTGCCTGTGCATGAAGGAGGAGATAAACAGGCAGTTGTGTGTCTAGTCCAATTGACGCGGCAGTGCCTGTGAGTATATCAGAGCATTCCCATTGAAAAATCGACGATTGAGGAGAAGCGAGGTGTTACCAGATTTGTTACTGCAGAAGGGGTTATACCGGCCGATATTCATCGCCGGATGTTGGTCGTATACGGGGAAGATTGTGTGTCTGAAAAGACAGCAAGAAGGTGGGGTGCCCGTTTTCTTAAAGGACGGGAATGTTTAAATAATGACCCGAGATCAGGCCAGGCAAACACGGTAATCACGGCCGAATTATCGACATGGTGAACGACCTGGTGAGAAGTGATACACGCACTGCCGCGACAATTAGAAGGGACACACAACTGTTTGCTTCTCTCCTCCAGGGCCTGATTACCGCAGGGGCAAACTTCCACCAGAAATTTTTGATAAAAATTTTCTTTTTTATTAAACACCTTATTCTTACAAAATTCTTGTTATAAAAAAGGCAAGAGTCTCTATACATTTTTATTGGTGGAAGTTTGCCCCGTTGGTAATCAGGCCTGCTCTCCTCCTTCATGTGAGGGTGCCCGTGCATGCGCACAACCACGCCGGACACTCCATTGGCGTCTCTAGAAGTCTCACTACTTTATCCTAAAGTTGCATATTTAAATTTCAACCGATTTAGTTGTTAGACGTTTCGTACCTTTTCATTTGAACACCCCTCGTATAATATATTGCGCGAGTTTGTATTTCACTTTAAATTTGTTTTTATCTTTTTGGACTGAAATTGGATTAACATAGAGAACATTCTTATAATTAAGTGAAATGACCACACAGCTATCACAAACAATTGGGATTCTGTTTAATCTAAAAACAATCATTGTGTATCAATTAATAAAAAATAGATGATTATTATTTTCATTCATTTATCTTTGCTTATGTTATTTTTTACTATGTGTCATATTTTACATTTACTTATTTATTCTTCGTAATTCTAAAATTTTAGCTTGCTGTTAAAATAATGTAATAAGAAAAAGTGCGATCAGATATAATATATAATGAATTATATAATAATTAGTTATATAAGAAAATTTATATTAAAATTACATACATTTATAATATTTTATTTTTGTATAACTAATTCATTTTTAATTAAAAGGAAAGTTATTTAGAAGACTTAAGATAAAAAATATGCTTAAATTTGAAAAACTAAATTGTTGACCCAATTTGAAACTTAATGTAACTATTATCAATGTTTTGTAATTTTAAAATGTTCGACCCAATAGAACTGAAAATTTAAATTCTTTTAAAACGATTATTTTACATTTTCAATAAATATATAATTTAAACAATTATTGCCCCCAGTAAAACTTTTATCTACAATTTTGAAGTTGCTAATTTAAATCGATGTTTCTAGTTTTTTATTTATTTTATTTTTTTCAGGTTATCATTTTATTAATCTATTTTTGTAATGACAGCATCAATTTTAATGTTTTAAAGTCCTTTATGCACATACACGTATATATATATATATATATATATATATATATATATATATATATATATATAGATAGATAGTTAGATATAGATATAGATATAGATAAATAGCGATGCACAGACACACACACACACACATATATATATATGTATATAATGCTTTCAGTTTCAGTGCAGCATTTCTCATTCTTTTTAAAATTAAAATTATATATTTTTCATATTTGCTTTCAAATTCGCTTAATAGCTGATCAACTGAATACCCTCCCGTTTTTAGCACTTTCCAACCTAGTTGAAAAGTGCTTATGACTTCGGTTTGTCTGGCCGTCTGGCCGTCTGCCGTCTGGCCGTCTGCCGTCTGGCCGTCTGGCCGTCTGCCGTCTGCCGTCTGTCCGTGCTCTAACTCCCGTAAATATGCTCGGATTGCTCTGCAATTTTTATATGTTATTATCGTTATCTATAGCATGTTCCCTATTTCAACGGAAGTGTGTAGCACTTATAGTTTTTTTACAGGGACACTCAAAAGAATTCCGTTACATTGCGGTCTATGGGGAAAAAACATTTGCTGTTTATTTAAATAATGTTTCACTATTTTAAACGCATTGAAATTTATATATATCACTAAGGTGCATTAGAAGAAGCTTAATATGGAACAGGGTGTGCATAGCACTTATAGTTACTTTACAGGGACAGTAAAAATAATTCCGTTACATTACGTCTATGGAGAAAAATCGTCTGCGGTTTATTTAAATAATGTTTCACTATTTTAAACGCATTGAAATTTATATAGATCACTAAGGTGCATTACAAGAGACTTACTACGGAATATTGTGTGTATAGCAGTCATCGTTCATTTACAGGGACACGCAAAAGAATTATCTACTGTCTGTTAACAATAATTCCTGGAAGTGCGTTTTAAGTTACTGAACGCGATTTTAATGTTAACTTGCTTTTTGTCTATTACGTGGTGTGTATAAATTCTGTAGATCCTATACAGGGCAGCACAAAAGTTCGCGAACACATTTCTGTTTATTGACAAACTCCAGACGGAGAATTTTAAAATGTGCTACACGTTTCCTAACTGAACTAAAATTTAGCATCCTATGTAGTATATATACAATTCTATATATCCTATACAGGGCTGAATAAAAGTATTCGGATATTTTTCCGAATATTGTATATGTTGGAAATTCCTGAAATTATGTTTTTAAATATGTTATGCGTTTTTCAAATTGTTTACTTAGATGTTATCTTTCAGCTTATTAAACGGTATGATTTGTAAAATTGTTTTGGAAGTGTTGGAAAGTGTTACATAATCTATGCTTGACGCATGATTTTTCGTTCTTGTTATTTTTGTTGTTACTATAAAATTTTTTAGTTAAAAATAGGGTATTTAAATAAGAAATTCGGTCGTTTGTGTTATACTGAGTTGTTATTTAATTGTTAAATCTGAAAGGCATTATATATATATACATATATAAATTTGTTACATGAATTCTACAGTAATACTAGGTGTTAAAAGTGAAGATAACCTTAAAGATAAAAATACTTGAGTTTCCGACTTCTTTTATCACAAAACAATTTACGAAATATGTTTGTTTAGAAATTAAGAAATAGATTTGTTTTGTTTAATTCTTTTAAAAATTGGAACTGATATAACTGTAAAAGTAACATGTATGCATACCTGTCAGCATCGCACTAAACTTCCGTACAATGTAGATTAATTTCACCGGGTTTAAACACGTTTCAAACCAGAAATTCAAATATGTTCCACGTCGAATAGTTGCCGAACAGTTGATGTCGGTTAACCCTTTAACGGATAAAGCATTTCAATTGCTAAAATGTTGAAATAAATGTTTGACACCGGAAATTATGGACAAATTTATTTCTATATATAAAAAAAGCGATATTTCACATATATAATAAATAGAAAACATTTCTATTAAATTTCTGCTGTCATTGTTGAATTTCGTAATTAAAGTTGTGTGGTTTCACAGGGAAAGCAATGAACGTTAAAGGGTTAAGGGACTTCCGAATTGTAGACAACTTTACCCCAGTCTATTAGCGAGTGGAGCGTCTTGTTACATGAAACTTAATATACACTATTTTTTCAGATATATTTTCTGGTTAGAAACGTTTTTAACCTGGATCTACTTAACTTGTATTGTACGGAAGTTTAGTTCAAAGTTGGCAAGTATATGTAAGCTTTTAAATGCTTTCTATAAAATATTGGAACTTACAGAAAAATACAATTATGAGTATCGTGTTCATACAATATATATCATACAATGTACTATATATTTATTACATTATTAAGCTACGGCATAAACGATGTGTATTATATTAAATTATAATATTTTTAATAGTGTATTTATTGTTTTCGTTGTATTTCATTTAATTTACATTTATTTTCTTCAATCATTCACTCGTACATTTATTTGATTGTCTCTATTGATATAATATATAAATAAAGCTTTAAAATTCTCATAATAATACATTTTTTTAATGCATATCTTATTTGTACCTGCTTATAAAATGGAAATTTAATAAATATCACAAAAAAATTATTAGGAACACTGGTTGTGTTACGCGTATAAATATCGAACATGCAATGCTGTAATTGGAAAAGGATACCACATAAACATATTAAACCATAGATCGAATAATTATATTTATTCGAGTATATAATAGAAACTTTCGAGTAGCATCCAAAATATTTTAGCACGTAAAAACACTTTCTTTATGCTTTGGAATTCTGTCCAGTAACACGATTAACTAATGAAATAACAGACAGGAAGGAGTTGATCGCCGATTAGGGAATTCTGCAATTCCAGAAATGGAATACAATAAGGATTCCAAATGTTCATTCGAATTCTCTGTCCTATCATTATGCAACTCATAAAATATTTCTAAGTTTATAGAATAGATTCTACCTTAGGATGTCACTGAAAATTTAAGATTATCCCAGATTTGTTTCTGAATTGCTTACAATTAATACATTTATAGCTAATCGAATTGAAAGTAAAAACGCATTTACTTTGTTGTATAATGCGATATAATTTACAAACATAATAAAAAAAATTAAAATATTTTGTATTTTGTTTTAGTATATTGTCGATATACTATCAATAAAGTATTACTTTTTACTATCGCATCTAGTATAATTAGACCAATCTATACTAATATTATAAAGGAGTAAATCTTGTTTGTTTGTTTGTAAGGGGTAATCTCTGGAACTACCGAACCGATTTCAAAAGTGATGGTGGCAACCCCTGCTCCAACATAGGCTATATTTTATGTCGGTGCCACTAACCCCAGGGGGTGCAGGAGCAAAAAACGCTCTAAAATTGCGATTTTTCAGTTATCACACTGGCTGTCAAGCCCTGAGAGCTTGGCAGCCGGTTCTGTATGTATGTATGTACGTACGTAATGCGATAACTCTTCATAGAAATATCCGTTTTCCTTCAAATTTTGTTTATAGGTTCACTGTGTTAAGGCGCTTCCCTGATTAGTTTTCGGGATTGATTGGTTAAGTATAAAAGGGGGGGGACAAGGGGCTAATCCCCCCCCCTTAATTTATATAAATGGGTTTTTCATGCAGAATTATTCCGTTTTCCTTCAAATTTTGTTTATAGGTTCACTGAGTTAAGGCGCTTCCCTGATTAGTTTTCGGGATTGATTGGTCAAGTATAAAGGGGGGGAACAAGGGTCTAATTCTCCCCCCCCTTAATTTATATAAATGGGTTTTTCATGCAGAATTATTCCGTTTCCCTTCAAATTTTGTTTATAGGTTCACTGAGTTAAGGCGCTTCCCTGATTAGTTTACGGGTTTGATTAGTTAAGTATAAAGGGGGGGGGATCGGGGTGCTAATCCCCCCCTTAATTTATATAAATGGGTTTTTCATGCAGAAATATTCCGTTTTCCTTCAAATTTTGTTTATAGGTTCATTGGGTTAAGACGCTTCCCTGATTACTTTTCGGGATTGATTGGTTAAGTATAAAGGGGGGGAACAAGGGGCTAATTCCTCCCCTTAATTTATATAAATGGGTTTTTCATGCAGAATTTTTCCGTTTTCCTGCAAATTTTGTTTATAGGTTCACTGTGTTAAGGCGCTTGCATGATAATTTTCGGGATTGATTGGCTGAGTATAAAGGGGGGAACGGGGGGAGGCTAATCCCCCCCTTAATTTATATAAATGGGTTTTTCATGCAGAATTATTCCGTTTTCTTTCAAATTTTGTTTATAGGTTCACTGAGTTAAGGCGCTTCCCTGATTAGTTTTCGGGATTGATTAGTTAAGTATAAAGGGGGGGGGGTCAGGGGGCTAATCCCCCCTTAATTTATATAAATGGGTTTTTCATGCAGAATTATTCCGTTTTCCTTCAAATTTTGTTTATAGGTTCACTGTGTTAAGGCGCTTCCCTGATTAGTTTTCGGGATTGATTGGTTAAGTATAACGGGGGGGAACGGGGGGATAATCTCCCCCTTAATTTATATAAATGGGTTTTTCATGCAGAATTATTCTATTTGCTTCAAAATTTGTTTATAGATTCATTGGGTTAAGACGCTTCCCTGATTAGTTTTCGAGATTGATTGATTAAGTATAAAGGGGGGGGGAACGGGGGGGCTAATTCCCCCCTTAATTTATGTAAATGGGTTTTTCATGCAGAATTATCCCATTTCCTTCAAATTTTATTTATAGGTTCACTGTGTTAAGGCGCTTCCCTGATTAGTTTTCGGGATTGATTGGTTAAGTATAACGGGGGGGAACGGGGGGATAATCTCCCCCTTAATTTATATAAATGGGTTTTTCATGCAGAATTATTCTATTTGCTTCAAAATTTGTTTATAGATTCATTGGGTTAAGACGCTTCCCTGATTAGTTTTCGAGATTGATTGATTAAGTATAAAGGGGGGGGGAACGGGGGGGCTAATTCCCCCCTTAATTTATGTAAATGGGTTTTTCATGCAGAATTATCCCATTTCCTTCAAATTTTATTTATAGGTTCACTGTGTTAAGGCGCATCTCTGATTAGTTTTCGGGATTGATTGGTTAAGTATAAAGGGGGGGAACAAGGGGCTAATTCCCCTTATCTATACTAATATATAAAGTAGTAAAGATTGTTTGTTTGTTTGTTTGTTTGTTTGTAGGGGGTAATCTCTGGAACCACTGAAGCGATTTTAAAAGTGATGGTGGCAAATTAATGGTGACAATCCCTGCTCCAACATAGGCTATATTTTATGTCGGTGCCACCACCCCCAGGGGGGTGCAGGAGCGAAAAACGTTCTAAAATTTCGATTTTTTGTGTACTGAAGGAGATAGAAGCATCAAATTTGGTATGGTAGTTACTTATAAGATGTAAATGCTCTCTAAGAACAAATTATAAAAACATTCGCAATTTAAAAGGGTGAGATGAGGAAGAAGCGTTCTAAAAACATTCTAAATTACAATTTCTATGGAATCTCTGAAACTACAGAACCGATTTCAAAAGTGATGGTGGCAAATGGATGGTGACAGTCCCTGCTCCAACATATGCTAAATTTTTTGTCGGTGCCACTGCCCGCAGAGGGTGCAGGAGCGAAAAACGCTCTAAAATTAAGAACTTTTCTATACTGAAGAAGCTAGAAATTTGAAATTTGGCGTTGTAGTTACTTATAAGACGTAAATGCTCTCTAAAAAAAAAAATCGAAATTTAAAAGGTTGAAAAGAGCGAAAAGCGTTCTAAAAACATTCTAAATTACAATTTCAATGGAATCACTGGAACTACCAAACAGATTTCAAAAGTGATGGTGGCAAATGGATGGTGACAATCCCTGCTCCAACATAGGCTATATTTTATGTCGGTGCCACTACCCGAGGGGGGTGCAGAAGCGAAAAACGTTCTAAAATTGCGATTTTTGCGATGCTGAAGGAGCTAGAAACTTCAAGTTCGGCATGATTGTTATTTATAAGATCTAAATGCGCTCTAAGAACAATTTCTAAAGAAAAATGATCTAATGATTCTGCGATTTTTCAACTATTGAATTTCTAAAATTACCAAATTTCACAATAGAGTACCATAGCGAAACCTTCACGCGTAAAAAGATAATGATAAGGGCGACGTGTCCTGACGTGTATATTGGCTATAGCACGAGTCACAAATTATAGTATCCTTATTATTCTGTTAAAATATATAAGTGAATTATGAAATGTCAATATTTTGTTTGATTAAAGGTTAATTAAGAGAAATTGACCAGCGTAGCGGGCGTAGCTTGCTAGTTAATAATAAAATAGCATAGCCCTATCAGAACATGCTACCAAAATTTACAAAATGCGAAGAGATGTATTTGAAAATTTGCACATAATAATTTCGTCCTAAATAATTCAAGTTTACAAAATGTCAACACACTATAATGCGAGGTGAAATTGGTAAGTATATAAACGTATTAAAACATGGTATGTATTCTGCATTGATACATATTTGAAAAGTATATCCTAAAGATTTATCACGTAAAATCACGTTATTTTTTCCTGTTTTAGGAAGTCAGTCTTGTAATAAAATTAAATAATGAATATACATACAGGAAGGCGTTCACGGACAATTGAAAATTTCTTCTATTACAGAAATGGGATCTTATAATTATTCCGTATATTTATTATTCCGTATTATTACCGAATAGAGTCTATTTTATGAATGAAATTCACTGAAATTTTAAGATTATCTTAGAGTTGTATGTCAATTATCTGCAGCTAAGCGATTTATAGTATAGTATTTAATGGAACGTTAATACTAACTTACTCTTAATTGTTTCGTGATAATTACTGAGTTGTAACATACAATTATATTAATATAGTTGTATAATTAAATAATATTTTATCTATCTTGTATACTATATTAATTCCTATCTTATCAATTATTAATCCTATAATTACTATTAATTATATAATTAGACCGTATAATAATTAAACGCGGATTATTTAAAATTGTATACAACTTCTTAACAAGCTTTACAAATTGTACACCGTTATATAAAAAAATTACCACACCATTGAAGAGTCAAATGGGAAAACAATGATATTCAAATTTTGTGAAATTAAAGATCTCTTAGCTTGAGATGTAATTTAAAAACATATAACCAAGTAAAAAATGAGTTAATTCTTTGTATAAATGTGTATAGGTATGGGGAAGAACGATGAATATCCTAGGAAAAAACACAGTTGAAGATTGGTATAAATGAGCGAAAGGGGCTGGAGCAAAGGTGCAAAAATCTAGGCCCCCAACGGGCCACATCCCACCACTAAATTTTTAGTATTCTTCGCCTTATAAGAATACTGATAAAATTTAGGCGAAGTATACTAAACAAATTTGATGAAGAATACTAATAAAATTTAGTGGTGGGAATCAGCCCATTGGCACCTAGATTTTTGCACTCCTTTGCGAGAGCGCACCGGAAGTAAACACTCAAGAATGAGCAATGAATAACTATCATGTTACTCTTTGAGACTGAATTTCTATTTCTCCGTGAATGCTTAACTGCTTTGTCATAATTAAAGCAGTTTTATAAACAATAAAAGCTGCATGATGTAACGATAAATTCTTAACCATATAAAATATCTAAATATTGATGAAGGTTCGATTGTGTTATAGAAACATTCAAAACATTTCATTCAAATTACACATTTATCCCAGAAATGCCGATCCATAAGTATTCGAAATGTTTGTTCGAATCCTGTCTCGTATCAGTATGCAACTCGTAAAACATTTCTCGGTTTATTGGGATAGACTCTAGACTCTATCTTAGCCCACCAGCCGCGGGTAACGCTCCTATCGCGTTTCACTTATTCTATGCAATTCCGCGGGGAACGCTATTTTGACGTTCCCTATAATTTTTATAGTACTTAAGCATCAGGAGATTCCATTTCATCGTTGAATCTATCTTCTTTTATTTAGAAATAGAGAGATTCGTTTACAAATTACAATATATATATATCATTTCATTTATTAGGTCATTCTGAAAGATCGGCGGTTTTTGAAATATTTTGAATCCATATTCCCACCGGAATTTTGAAATAAAACTTATTTTTTATAAATGTACATGAAGAAGCTGCTTTTATTTATTTGCAAATAAATCTGTTTGTAAATCCCGGTGGCATTCAATCCTTATAACTATTGTAAGTGACGAATAAAAATAGGCCGCGGTTTAATATAAGAAAATGGAAACATCGCCCGCGGCTAGAGGGTTAATCGAGACCTCACTAAAAGTTTAAGGTTATTGTAATATTTATTTGTAAATATTATCACCAGTTTATCAATTTATATCGAGTAGATATAAATTAACCGTCCAGTGTGCGCGCTAAAAATTGAGAGCACGCCTCGTACTACACAAGTGATTTGCTTTGTTCACAAGTGTGCGGATATTACAAATACAATACATTTCATAATGTTAATAAAACATGTAAATTAAAAATGGAATTAAAAGTATGAATTGAGGAAATTAAATTTTAATAATGTTTACATCCAAAAAAACTTTCAGAAATATGATATTTAAATACATTATACATTCTATAATATATATAACTATTATATATAATATTTATATATATTATAGAATGTATGTACCAATTATTAATCACGATATAATAAGATTATTTTATAAAAAAAATTATATCAAGCATGATTTAATGCGTGAAAAGATATATAAGAAAATCTATCATATTAAATATATTTATATTTCTTTCTACAATTATCTAGCTGTATTCAATATTTTTACCAAAATATTTTATGCCAGATTTTTTTTTTTTTTTTTTTTTTACTAAGTTAAACTTTTTTGTTTTTCACTTCGTAGTATGTTGATTTTACATAATTCAGTTTTATCCGTACAATTTTAATTTTTCTTTTTTCTTGATCATACTATATATCCTTTTATTTTTTCTGGTGTCGCTATTTTTTTTTCTATTTGGCTAAGTAAAATAGAAAAAATAATTCGGCGTAAATCATACCAATTACATAAATTGAAGAAATATTTAATATTCCTGCTTGCTACAGCACCCGCACCAAAAGAATTTATTAAAGACCCACAATCCAAAATCAATAAAACCGGTTTTGATCCGAAGAGCAAAGTTCCAATACAATGGCAACCAAGCAGTTTTAGTGCAATATTTGTGAACGGTTGAAGAAATATTACTTTTGTTACAGCGCCTAGAATACATAGTGTGGAAAACGGTTTTACCGTTTTTTAATTCAAAATTTTCCAATTCAAACCAGAAATTCTGAAATAAGAATTTTTACTTTAAGAAGTCACGAAACATCTACCATTAAGTAAGGAAAAGAACATTATAGGGTATTTCTGGTATGAATGCAAAATTTCTGCAACTGGTAATGCTTTCAAATGTGCTAAAAAAATTGTAGCCGATAAACGTGCAACGATGCTGTACAATAATAGGGCGATCGTAGCGACATATTCTTTAAAAATAGATTTACCTCAAACATAAATAACCGTTTCACTATTGACAATATGAACATAATTTCTGTTAATAAAATCTTCTTGTAAGTGTATATTTCAGATGTAACTGATTTTGAAGTTAGTTTTTCATCATGTTAGGGAATTAACCTTTTCCACTCTTCTAGCACAGATTCATCCTTTGGTATGCTAAATAGGGATAGCTGTCTTGTATCGAGTACTGCAACCAGGCATAAAAGAATGCGTATCACGTTTTTTGGCCATGATCATTATCATTCATATTTTCAAAGCTTATGAAAATCTCTGTCCAAGTCAAAGGAAATAGGGTACAATTTAATTATTTCAAATATTTAGAACCAGCTGTAACATTTTCTCACTTCGATACTTAAAGAATGTGTACGTCCAAATGCTCTGTAAACCAGTAATAGTATAACATTTTCTTCGCCTTCAATATCGCAGAAAATTCTCCAATTAGATAAGGCAAAATTATTTTTTTATAAAATTATTGGTATCCGAACCATGTGGATCTCCACCCTGTCTACGCCACTGCTAGAATATATCGCTGCGATCGACCCGTTATCTTTTCAGCATCGTTCTAAATTTATCGGATTCAATTTTTTAGTACAATTTTGTAGTCGTTTTCCAAAAAAATGTATTCTAGGCGCTGTACTTAAGTGATATAATTTTAAGAGCGCACCTGCTGGAGGCTTAAAAGTATATCTAATTTATAAATAGTTTTTTCGAGATTTTTTGAAAACAAAATATTGATTTAAATAAAAATAATATTTTATTCAGTCTTACATTATTATATCAATATGATATATTAATGAAATAATTTATGAGAACTAGAACAGTTCGTTTAAATAATCATCATTATTAGTTATATCAATTATATATATTAAGGATTTATGCAATACATTTATTTGAAAGAAATGTCTGTCCCTCATTTAATTATTTTCGTGACAATCTTTTTCAAGAATTTAGACAGTTTCTTCATTAAAACTAATAGCTTTTATGACAAAAAATAAATTTCAACTGTGTTTCACGTTTGTGCTTTGTAACACATAATTTATTATAGTAGATATTGTATACTTTAAATATTTTATTATTTATTTGTTTGCCTGTATTTAGACAAATATATTAATTCACACGTTGACGGACACTTGCGGCTATAGCCGCCAAAGCGAAGTTCACTAAGTGGCCTGACGGCTACAGCCGCCCAAAACGAAACGGCCGTTTTTAAACACTACGGCTATAGCAGCACAAATGTGCATTTACCGGCGTAGAAGTATAAGCCCAGTGTCATGTTTTGGAAACAACTTTTTAGGTTGAAATTCGTTTTCCACCTGTCATACGAGTTGCAGCTTCAATATGCACGAGCAGGGTGGCTTGTGGTCAAGGAAAAATACATTAAAAAATGAAATTACCAGTATATTCTTATAGAAAAATTCAAATGGATTATTTGTTCAAATAATCAACATAAATTTTTCTATAAGAATATACTGGTGTTTATCACTTTTTTTGACTGTATTTTTCCCTGACCACTAGTCACCCTGACTTGGTTATGAAGGGAGTAGTGCAACCTAATTAAAGGTGCTGAATTAATCAAAATTAAGTTTATTTTATCCCATGGAGGGCAAGCACGTGGTCTAAAAATGCTACATTTTGCGATGTTTTGACACCAGTAAATTTAAATAATGAATTTTTACCTTTTCAATTTGCAAAAAATAATAATAAATATTTCTATTTCATAATGCTGGTGGCATAGTTATATATTAAAAAGTGGTATATATTATATACAGGTGCCCCTCAAGAGGTTAAGCAGAAAGAGTAAAACTATACTTCTAATATTCTAAAAATTACAAAAACATATAGTTTCAATTTTTGAACTTCACTCGTTCCTACTGTCCGTCAATGTGTTAATAAATTTATGTAATGTATAATATATCAAAAAGATCTTTATGCCAATAAAATTTTCCAAAATCATAAAAGAAACAATTTCTAGACATAATACTGAAAAACTCTTATTTAGTATGAACTGCGTGGAATGTACGCTATCTACAAGAAAAAAATATCCCGTCTCAAATTAATTAAAAATCTTTCATATATCTAGTGAACATTGTTTTCTCTAAAGATATTATGCATAGCATATCTTTGTTAGGCATATAATTACAACTTTGTCAGGCTTTCATAAAAATATTCCGAAGAATATTTTTTGTTTTAGTTTTGTTAATATTTGTAATATATAGTAGTATTTATAATGGGGAATTGAATATTTGAAGGGTGTAGATGTAAAATTTAAACTTCCACAAAACCTAGTTTTTAGAAAAATGCAAAAAACGGATTATTATTAATAAACATGATATATTGTCACAACTTTTTTGTGTGATATATTTGTTGCTATAACAACTAGTTGCACATAGTCTTAAACATGTAATAAATGTGGTAAAGGTAGAATTTAAATTTAAATATGGAAAATGGGAGTTTTGCAGCAAACTTTTATGTCTAATATTAGTTATAAACCAAAATAGTTATGAAAAACAATAAGAACCAAAAAGAAAAAAAAAATCTGAACGTTAGTTTTTATTATGTTATTTTGGAGGGTAATAAACAACAAAAATCGAAAAAACATTTATTAAAATAATTTGTGCAAAAATTTTACTATTAGACATGACTCAACTTCTTCACTATCATTAAACTAGTTCAACATTTTACACTACTTATTACTTCTGTTCCTCCCTGATTGGTTGAATTGGAGAGTGTGAGTTTTGCAGCAAAACAGTTGAATGATAATGTGAGTTATGCATTAAAACAAGAATTTCAGCATTTGTTTTCAATCTGAATATTTTTTTATGGTCCAAATCACTATTACAGTCCGATTCGCCTTAAAAAGACGAACACGGTGATATGTCGAACTATCGAATGTAAAAAAAAAGGTATTTTTCATTACTTTTCAAAATGAGTCGATTGTCACCACTAAATTTTATTAGATATCTTCGCCTAGTAAGAATACTAATAAAATTTCTGTGAAAAACAAGGTTGCCAGTTTGGCCTTCTTATTTATTTAGAAATGCTGAATTCATACCGGAAATTTTGAGAGAAAAATTTTACTTTAAGTAATCGCAAAATGTCTGTCATTAAATAAATAAAAAATTTCTGATTAAAAATACTGGTATGATTTATGAATTTCCGAAAAAAACAAAAAGGCCAAAGTGGCAACCCGTTTGAAGAATATTATTAAAATTTAGTGGTGAGAATCAGCCCATTTTTAAAAGTAAAGGAAAATGCATTTTTACACATTCGATAGTTTGACATGGTAGCGACGATATGAATAACTCAATACTTTAAAAAAGTGGATAATGTGACTTTTGCATCTGCACCATTCATTTGTAATATACTGTAAGTAGTACTTGTAATTTGTATTATACCGCCAGTATTAATAGTGTTAAATACAACATTCACGTATTCAATTATGAGTACCGGAAAAAGTTGCCATAAATGTACTGTTATAAAATTACAATTTCCTGACTGTATGACAATGTTAGTTTAGTGACTAATCTCAAGATACAATCTTGTCATTTTCGATGGACTGTTCTCTGTTTTAATTAGTGTGTAAAAATGATTTATCACGATAGAACCATAATTGCAAAGGCAGTTAAGTAATCGGCGAAAAGCTAAGCTACGTAATTCGATCAAAAGTGTTACTAATAAACTATTACATACAAATTTATACAAACTATCGGTAGTACATACAATTTAGGTGCGGTTTTCTTATGTATCAATCTACCTGAATATGTTGAGTTATATGCAAGATTTACGTCAAAATAATTTATATACTTTGAATGAAACAGTATTTTCCTACTATTACTTCCTACATTTATAAATTCCTACTATTAGCTCACACTCTCTCTCTATATATATCTTGTTCAAATTTTCATTCGTTAAGAAAATATTTTCTATTCATCCACTCAAGTTCAAATAATTTTTTAAAACTTGTAGTGGATGACACTTGATGTTAATATAGTTTTTTTCAAGTATTAATTCGTTAATTAAATTTAATTAATTAATTTTAGTTTTAAATGGGAGAATAAAATTCCTCCCATTGTTTTCATAAATGAAATGAAAGATTTATCTCAAATGAGTGGTGCCACAGAAATAAAATACCGCAACGATGATTATAAAATAATGTGCAATAAAGATAACGTGGGACATTAATGCTGCACGAGTTTATTTTATATATTTATGATTAAAAAGTAGGAATTGACTTTTAATTTTTTTTTATATTACTTGTTTTAAACAAGATGTACGTAAAATGCACTTATACTTCTGAAATTATTCTTATATTATCTGCTAAAACTTCAGTTAATGCCTCTGTTTCAGACTTTTTCTATTTGTTTAAGCTAAAATTTTTGATAAAAAGTATTTTCCAATTTTTAATCCGAGTGCGTACAATAATTTTCTACACAATTTTTAATAACACTCCTCGTCTTATTTAACTGCAGAAAATAATACCAAGTCTAGATTAAACGAAGTGTTTGCAAAGTATGACATTTAAGTATTAAGTAAAAATGTTCTGATCTTTAATAATGGTGTAAGACTCCTCAGAAAGTTCAAGGAGTGTACGTATTTTGTATTTTAATATACCGGGTGATTATAATTAAAGTTACGATTTCAAAAATCGATAATTTTAAAACTACTGGTCAGAATGACTTGATATTTTAGCAGAACAATCGTGAGGCAATGGAATTTTATTTGGCGAAGGAAAAAAATAGTTCCAAATTGTGCCGATAGATGGCGTTGTCAGGGTAATGTCAGGGGAAAGACCAAAAATGTATTCTTGAACCCTTTCCGGCGCGGTGTAAATTTGTTTGCAAAAGGATGAAATAATAGACTGACACCGGAATTTACAAACGAATCCATTAGTAAAAAGAAACTTGCTTATTTTCTGGTTCTTAATGAAAGGAAAATTTTAATTAAATATTCTTGGTGCCGTTTGTCAGTTTTAGAATTAAAATTGGGTGTCCTTTTTTGTGACCACCGCCCGTTAAAGGGTTAAACATAGGAATGATGTTGCCAAAAAGAAAAAAATAGAGTTCAGAGATTTACTAAAAATTTATTAGCGAAAAGACAAGACTACGTGTTTACAGCGACGACAGCGATAATGACAAAAAATGAAAAAAAAAGAGCTTCATGGAACAAACACCTTACTGATTATTAAGGCATAAGTTGCTCAATATGCCCTCCGCCTTGTTCCGCTACTAATTGGAAGCGCAAAACGGCATGCTCCACAACAGATCGGAGGGTATCTGTACTAATGCAATGGGTATGTTGTGTGATGCTTGCCTTCAAGTTGGCTAGATTCTGAATCCGCACGCTATAAACAACATTCTTCAGGTACCCCCAAAGCCAGAAATCACACGGGTTTAAGTCGGGGGAACGTGGCGGCCACGTTGTTGGAAAATGGCGGCTTATGATCCTATCATCTCCGAAATTATCACTCAGTAGCTGCTTCACAGTAGTAGCAATGTGCGGAGGAGCGCCATCTTGCATGAATATTATGCGATCCACACACTGACGCTGTTGAAGTGCCGGAAGAACATGGTTACGCAAAAGTGCTTCATACCGCTTGCCAGTAACTGTGCAGGTAACGGGACCCGCAGGTGTGATCTCCTCGAAGAAAAATGGACCGACAAAGAACGCTGACGTTATTCCGCACCACACAGTGACCTTTTCAGACTGAAGAGGTAATGGCTGTAGCTGGGACGGATTCTCGGTCGCCCATATCCTGCAATTTTGCGTATTTACAGAACCTTGCAAATGAAAGTGGGCTTCGTCAGACCACAGAATGTTCCATGGCCATCCGTTGTCCACTTCCATCCGGGCAAGAAATTGTAGTGCAAAAGATTGACGTGCTTCCAGGTCAGCAGGTAGCAACTCCTGCACATGAGTTATCTTGTACGGATAACAGCGTAAGACGTTCCGTAGGACTTTACGCACCGTGCTGTTCGGCATATCCAGCATTCGGCCAATCCCCCTTGCACTGCTGATTCCAGCATCACTGTCAGTATGTTCCTGTAATGCTGTAGCCACATCTTGCACTGCCGCAGCTGAAACTGTTTTCCTTCCTCTACCCCGTTTAACGTCAAATGAACCGGTCTCTTCGAATTTAGCAATCATTTTTTGCAGACCATTTGTTGTTATTGGACCTTTTTTTATGGATTTTAATGTCCGAAACTTCCTAATAGCTGTAAGTGCACAGTCATCGTTCTTATAAAAAAGCTTCAAGAGCAGAGCGCGATCCTTCATAGTCAGAGTCATGATGAAGCATTCAGGCAAAGAGCTGCTGCTCTGCATTTTTATGGTTGCTATGTCTGCGGTGCGCATGTCACGTATTAGTAATTTGCATATCTTCAGACAATGTGAACCCAGACAGCGCCATCTATGGGCACATTTTGAAACTTTTTTTTCCTTCGCCAAACAAAATTCCATTGCCTCACGATTGTTCTGCTAAAATATCAAGTCAATCTGACCAGTAGTTTTAATTAAAATTATCGATTTTTGAAATCGTAACTTTAATTATAATCACCCGGTATATAATTAAAATTTTCCTTTCATTAAGAACCAGAAAAATAAGAAAGTTTCTTTTTACTAATAGATTCGTTTGTAAATTCCGGTGTCAGTCTATTATTTCATCATTTTGCAAACAAATTTACTCCGCGCCGGAAAGGGTTCAAGAATACATTTTTGGTCTTTCCCCTGACATTACCCTGACAACGTCATCTATCGGCACAATTTGGAACTATTTTTTTCCTTCGCCAAACAAAATTCCATTGCCTCTCGATTGTTCTGCTAAAATATCAAGTCATTCTGACCAGTAGTTTTAAAATTATCGATTTTTGAAATCGTAACTTTAATTATAATCACCCGGTAGTTTGAAAAGTTTATTATTATTATTATTATTATTATGCTCACAAAAATCTAGCAATTCAAAAACTTCCTTTTTAAATTAAAATAAAACACTTTTAAGCATTGTTTTAATATTGTTTCAGAAAACCAGTTACTGGGTGTTCCAAAAATGACCGACGATTTGAAAAATTATTTAAAGAAAAACAGATGTCGATAGAATTGCACGGTTAGCTGCATTCTACTAAGGTAAACAGCGAATTATTTCTTAGCAATTAAAAAAAATATTTTCAAAGTTCGCCAACAGATGGCGCTGCTCACAATGAAAAACTATAAAACGATGTTTTCAAGATAACCAGCGTTTTCAGCGACAACGTGGCGCAGTCTGAGGACAAAATTCACAGATACTCGTGAAAACATTTCAATTGGAATTTTAAGACAAGCAGCAAAGATGTATTTTTTCAGTTATTTTACAGTTTGTGGATTGTGACGATACACCTGATCTTTCAAGTACCCCCAAAGAAAAAATCTCATGGCGTAAAATCTGCAAATTTTGTCCTCAGACTGAGACACGTTGTGCTGCAAAACGGCACAAAAAAAGTGGAGTATTTGACCCAAAATCCTAGCCAAAATTATTTTTCAAGTGTTATAAAGTGTTAAAAACCATCAAGTGTTAAAAACCATTATCAAGTGTTAAAAACCATTGCTGTTGATTTACTATAAATAAATACACTTATTTAATGTTATTTTCACATAAATGTATGCATTTATTTAAAAATAAATATATTGTACAAAGTTTACTTAAGGCTGCTATAGTTACTCAACTATCGAATTCTCTTCGCTAACGTTAAGTCAATTAGCATGTGATGCATTCATATATTTTAAATATCTCCTCGATAATTTGATATTTTTAACTCATTTTTTGTGTTCTTCTTAAAAGATGTTTATCTTTTTCTTAGTTCTGAAAACATTTCTAAATCCTATGCTTATTTTAATATTTTATATCTGAAAAAGCTGACAAAGTGTAAGGAAGATTTTAACACTTCATATAAAATAAGTATACATTTTATATATTTTTTAACAACTGAGACTAAAAGAGACATCCTTTAAGAAAAGTACAAAGAGAAAAGAAGTTAAAAATATTAATTTCCTCAGGAGATATTTTAAAAATACGAAAACATCTCAAGCCCGCAGGCTCAACATTAGTGAACGGAATTTGGAAGTTGATCGACTTGCAACATTAACTATTTACTGTTCATAAGAGGAAAGTAATTGTTGATAGATTTGTCTTATTTACTATTAATGTTTAATTAAATGTATTTAATTTTACTATATATAAAACTTATTATTTACAATTAATAATGCTTATTACATTTAAATTACATTTAATAATATTTGTTACATTTAATTTGTATTTAATAAAGTTACATTTAATAATAAGTTTAGTAAAGTGGAGTTCTATATAGTATAGATATGCTAGTTTTTGAGTGTATTTAATATATTGCCAGTTTCAATATGATTCTTCAGAACTCTGTACTTCATCTTCTTCATCACTCTCTTCTTGGCTGTTATCGGGGACTACCATCAGACCTAGCTGGAAGAAGAAGTTGTAGGGTCTCGCTACTGTATGCCTTTTTCTTTTTCCTTGATCTTTGTCTAGAGCCGCTTACAAAAGGATCACTGCTTATAAGAAGCCAATTCAAGACGTTTATAATGCAAGCTCTCTATTGCACTTTCTTAAATACTTTGTACGGTACAGTCTAAAATGTTTGTTTCTAGCCTCAGCAGCTTCTTCTGATAGCTGACCTATGGATACGATTGCTTTCTTAATTACAGTGGCACCATGAATCAACACATTGTGCATTGTTGGAGTCATGGGGTGTCAATTGTAAAGGTTGACATATAGTCTTGCTGTTTCATCAGCATATGTTTGGAATTCTTTTTTGTCAATGCGATGCCCACTTGCCATGACTTCTAATATTACTTTCAACTTTTTTAACCAATTCTGCATCTACTCCAGTGATTCTTGAGACATTTTCTGCATTTGAAAAAAAGCCTCTAGTTGTGTTTCCATCATTTGATGTTCCAAAACCTTACAGCAGCATGAGCCAAAGCTGTCCGTAAAAGAAAATATTAATTTACCATCTCTTAACAGAGACTTTAATTTTCTCCTTCCTCTCCTAATATGTTCCCCTCCTATGAGCCCCCGAAACTAATTAGGGAACCTTTTTTCAATAAATAAGTATATACAATTTGAAGGCGATCGGGTATTTCTATCAAGAGATATTGAGCTGTTGCGTGTGTGCGTACCTTTATACAAGTGGTTCTCAACGGGGGCCGTGCGCCCCACAAGGGGGCAATTTGGAATTTTTGGGGTGCAATTCCAGATTTATTACTAAACCATTCCTTGTCACTTTATTTTTGTCGTATTTTGGATTATTAATATTGTAGGATAAAAACGAATGTAATATCAGCGGATTTTTAAATAAAGTAAAAAAAAAAAAAGATTTTTACTCAATTTTCAATGTTTTCTATGGAAAACTTTTAAAAGAATATTAACCTAGAATAGTTGTAAAAGGCACTTTTAATTCGATTATTACATTTTTCTAAAAATATTTTAAACATTTTCCGGTTAAGGTGTATTTCAGATTCTTTTTTTCCAAAAATTTTTGGACTTGCATTTATTGGATAAGACATGTATTTTTATTTCCTCTGTAATATGTCAGTGTCATATAAAAAAAATGTTTACACATGTCTACTTAAAATTAATAAATATGAGAATCGAGAAATGTGTCTTGTATATTGTATTATTCATAGAGAGATCTTATTATCCAAAAATTCATTATCTGTTTCTAATGAAATGTTTAAGTCAATTATAAAATGTACGAATACTTTCAAGTTTAATTCAAAACTGTGTGAGTTTCTTCAAGAAATATTGTGAAAATAAAAAAAGAGGCCACAAAAACCTCTGTTGTCAAACTGAGGTAAATTGGCAAAAAACAAAACTCTTTTGGACATGTGTGAAGATGTATGACTTCATTGCATTTATAGAATTATGTTCAAAACATAGTCGAGAAAATATTTAACCTGTTTGGTAAGATAACAAATTGTGAAATGACTTGTCATTGTTAATGTCCTTTCAATCTTCGTCCATGTGAATAATAAAAATTCATTTTAGTAAATAAGAATTATATGTTATATAAGAACGGCCTAGGAGTGGGGGGGGGGCATCAGAATTTTTGAGTTGCTTTGGTGGGGCGCGGCCAAAAAAAGGTTGGGAACCACTGCTTTATACGTACGGTTGTACGTACGTACATACACACATAATCTGTAAGTGGAAAAGCTCTCAGGTAATATCCCGTGAGCTAAAAACCTGCAATAAGACAGAAAATATCTAGTTGCTATATTTTCAATTCGGTGGCCGCAAAACAGAGCATTTAAACAGTCAACCCGAAATAAATTTATATATAAAAATGGCAACAATTTGTGGAAGACTCTTTTGGAGAAATTGGCACTCAAGACTATAACTAATACGATTATAATTAAAAAATGGTCCGGCAAAGCCCAGCACACCTTTAAAAAGCTTTCGATATGTTTAAATTAGAGCCAAAAACGCTTTAAAAACGCTTTTACTCTTTTCAAATTTAATGTTATTTTACTATACTAAAAACTAAATAATTTAAATTAACACATAGTTTAACACTCACCTCTGACCTTTCTTAAATACGTAAGCCCTGCTTAGTTTCAGTTCAACAATTCATTCAGCCACAAAAATGATATTTAAAAATAACAACAATGCAAATAAGCAACAAAAAACCACGTCTTATCACAAAGAAACTTCCTCTTCAACTGATGCCAGGAGCCACTTGATATAACTCAGGTCCCTGAAATAGACATAGATATACGTGCCAATTAGTTAGCTATTAAAAAATATGATTTTTACAATTGTTGTCGAAATTTTAAATTTTGCATTTTTGGCCAGATTTTTGGGTCAAATACTCCACTGCGCGGGGGTTATTTTGAAAACATTGTTTTATAGTTTTTCCTAGGCAGCAGCGCCATCTGTTGACGAACTTTGTAACTATTTTTGAAATTGGTAAGAATAAATTCCCTGGTTACCTAAGCAGAATGCAGCAAACCGTACATTTCTACCGTCTTCCGTTTTTCTTTAATTGATTTTTCAAATCGTCGGTCATTTTTGGGACACCCGGTGTATACTTTCACATGAAAGCTAAAACTCTATCTTATTTTGTTTAAAAATTCATTTATATTTTATAAATTCTCGATTATTTTCTCTCGAATTTTTTTCGGGTAAATTTGCTACCAGTGTTGCCAGTAGGCTACTTTTTAATATTCAGATTGCCTGGTTGCCACCCATTTTTTGAAGTAGACTTATTCGCCTTATTTAATGACAAATTAAATAATGCGAGAATATGGCCATTTATACTATTTTTAAAAGGTGGTTGGAATAAAAAAAATCTGAATTAAAAAGAATAATAAAAAGTAGCCAACTGGCAACAATCTTTGCTGTTACAGTCCATGTAAATATTTACAATAGGAAATATGTAAAATATCCTATTTTTGAAAATTTAAGATGGTCAAAAGCATTTGAAATTTGATTCGATTTTTTATAGTGATGTTTCTTTGTCTTAAATATTTTGTTCTAATTATGTGTTTCCAAAAACTAAGTAAAATAAGTGCATATAAGAAAACAAATTTCCATTAACTTTGTAACATATTCTAATTTTCCTAAAATGCAAACAATAATTCCTTTTAAATATTCAGAAATCAAATATAAATTTTATGATAAACTGTCAAAACGTTTTACAAGATTTTAAAGTCACAAAAAAAATCACAAAAGTTATAAAAGATATCACATTATTACATATTTTCATCTACTTAACTTTAAGAATATTCTTACTTAACATAGATTTTATTTAATAAAATGATCAATAAATGAAATATTTTAAAATCGTGAACACTTATAAAAAAAATATCATATTTTAAAAATATATGATCTTCTTTGAGAGATTTATAGAAAATAAAAACTCAATATGGCCTCAAAATGAGATATCCTTTTTACAGGATGCGTACAGCTTTACCAAAATTGCTAAATATAATTTATCGATACATTTAATCGCAGAAAAATATTGTAATTTCAACGAATGAATGTGGTGTTTGAGAATTCTGCGTTTTAAATTATAAATACATATTTTATATTCTTAAATAGTGATTCCCTACACTTTTGAAATTTCAAGGAGTAACAGAACCTTGCATTCAGAACATTATAGTCAAAATATTTATAAGATATTGCAATCAACACGTCAAAAAGACACGAAATATCTGCCATTAAGTAACGAAAAGAACATTATAGGGAATTTCTGGTACAGTCGTGGAAAAAAAAACGGAACACCCCCCACTAACTTTGCAACAAATTATAGTAGAAGGACGTGACTGGTACCAAACGATTGGAAATAAAGTCTACTTTTAAGTGATGTATCTAAAATTTGCTTAAGGGGCCATCGACATATTAAAACCAGCCTAAACTTTAATTTTTTCAATGGCAACACCCACTTTTGACATGATATTTTAAATCTTCGGTTCAAACTATGCCTAGATACTAAGTTTTAAGTCATTTGGATGATAAGTTTTTGAGTTATAAACATTCAAATTTTAGAGCTTCTAATGTTAAATTACATTTTCATATTTTTATTAATATCTCCTGAAATTATAATCCTAATGTGCTAACGTTTTGTTTGGTTATAAAACTCAAAAACTCAAACATAACTACGTCAAATTTGTAATTTTTAAAATTTTATAATATGAATTATGAATTATGAAATTAATATTCGAAAAAATTATGAATTGCAACCTACAATTTTTTTGATGGATTTATATTTATTATGTCCTGCTTTATGTGTATTCAAAATTTCAATTTTTTTTTCCAAGTAGTTTTCAAATTTTGCTTAAAAAACGGCAAGATGCTGCTTTAAGGGGCCGTCTATGATGTGCATTAAAGCATAGTTTGAACAGGGATGGGAGCGCTCCGACTCGAAATCCCGATTGACACCACTAAATTTTAATAGTATTTGTTAGCTTATTCAAGGACAAAATTTCTGAAATTATTTACGTTATTTACGTTACTATTAAAATTTAGTGGTAAGAATCGATATTCGGGTCGGAGAGCTCTCATTCCTCTTTGAGAAAATATTATACTCATAGGCTGGGATTATAGTGACTTGATAAACTTAGAGATTAAGTCTGTCTTACACTATAAACAATGCGTAAACCGTATTTCAATGCTTCGTGAACTTACGTTAAACAACTCTGACAACGACCTGCGATTGTAGTAAGATATAAGATAGCGAGGCACCAGAATCCCACCCTTTATTAGTATATATATATATATATATATATATATATATATATATATATATATATATTTCTTTTACTTTTTCAGTGTCTGCTTTAAAATTTTTCATTAAAATTACGTAAAACGTATTTGCATGAGATATATGTTTTCATTTATTTAAAATAGTTTCGCTTTTATTTTTAAATTAATAAAGATCATTTTTGAAAAATATGACCAGTTCTACCTTAGAACAAACATAATCATTTTTGTTACCTTTAAATGGATTTATAGCTTCTTTTCCAGTCTAATAAAGCTATATTGTTTTTTCTGCAGTATATATGTTTGAAGTGAAGTTTATTATAAATGCATATGTGTAGAGTAGTTGCTGAAACAAAATGGCCCCACAATTAACTGAAGCAACGAAAGGCCAAATGATTGGCATGTGGCAAGCTGGAAGAAGTTTTCGTTATATAGCTGGGCATTTTCAAGTGTCTCTTCAAACTGTTTCAACATGGATTAATAGGTAAGGTTTATATTTGTAGTTTATTGCGAAGAAAAAATTACAACATTTCTTCTATAACTTTCGTATTTAAATCTATTCGATTAAACAGGCTAATTGAAAAAAAATTACAAGTTATTTTTATGGTTTTCTGATAGGCAAGATTATTTCCCACTCGCTAGCAGTGTGCAAAAAAATCTAATAATAATAATATTAATAAAAAATAATAAATGTCATATGGCAAGTTTTCTTGCCAGGAGGCATTAATGAGTTAATTGTAAAATTTCAAATGAACTACCAGAATAGGTTTAATCATACAATTATTACCCCTATTCCGAAGGAGAATAACGGATGTAAAGTTATTCAGATGTCTTTATAACATATATTTAGTTTTAGGCCTTCAAATAAATCGGAATGTAAATTCTGCGAACATATCTCAAAACAAGACACCCCCCCCCCTCTCGCTACTAAAAAAAAAAGCAATGTCTGGATTTATTTTCAGAATAAAAAACAATTTATCTGCGTTTTTTTGTTGTTGTTATTTTTACTTTGTTTCATTACGCTGTTTTATTCTATTTTTTTAATTCTAAATTTTGTATCTGTCAATATTATTCACGTTCTGCCAATAAACTAAAGAAAAGGCGAGTTAAATAGATGCAAAATCTGAGAAAAAGCATTATAAAAGCACCTGTAAAATTCCAATAACATTTACATATTCTAAGACTATTTTAATTACAAATAATCTTATGGTTTTTTAATCCCTTCGTGACGAGAGTCTATTACAGAATTTTTAATAATTTACCACCGGTTTTTCAAAACAGAAATTTTCGTCTAATTGAATTGTGGAAATGCTAAGATATAATAAGGCAAAGCTTGCAATAAAAAATAACTGGTGGGAAAAATCGAGGATTCTGAGCATCTTATGCGTCACGCATACGTGTCGCTCGTTCCCAAGGGGTTAAAATCGGATAATTCAACACTTGTAAACATTATCTTACAGCATATAACAATAACCGAAACTTATTAAGTGAGTAAAATGGTCATATCGGTAAAACATAATACATTAAAAGGTGACATTCTGCAGCATTTCAACAATCGAGTACCGAACTTCAATTTGGATACAGCCCCTTAAATATGCTCATTATAAAGTAATTAATTTCTCAGAAACTAATCGTAGGAATTTAATGAAATTTGGTATCTAGGCATAGTTTGAACTGCAGATTTCAAATATGTTGTCAAATTTGGGTCTTGCTATTGAAAAAAAACAAAGTTTGGGTGCGTTTTTATATGTATATGGCCCCCTAAGCAAATTTTATATACATCACTTAAAAGTAGACTTTATTTCCAATCGTTTGGTACCAGTCACTTCCTTCTACTATAATTTGTTGCAGAGTTAGTGGGGGGTGTTCCGTTTTTTTTTTCCACGACTGTACAAATGCGAAATTTTGGAAAACAAAATTCCAAACTGGTAATGCTAAAGTACTGTTATGACAAAATTGGTAATGCTAAATGTAAGTGCTAAAAATTGTAGGCTATAAACGTGCAACGATACGATACAATAATAGGGCGTTCGCAGCGACAACTGCTTTAAAAATAGATTTACCTCTAGCAAAAGTAACCGCTTCACTATTGACAACATGAACATAATTTCTGTTAATAAAATCTTCTTGAAAGTGTATATTTCAGATAATACTGATTTTGAAGTTAGTTTTTTATCATATCAGGGAATTAATCTTTTCCACTCTTCTAGCAGAGATTCATCCTTTGGTATGCTAAATAAGGATAGTTTCCAGTTTGCTGTCTTGTATCGAGTACTACAACCAGGCACAAAGAATGCGTATCACGTTTTTTAGCCATGATCAATAATATCATTCATATTTTCAAAGTTTATGAAAATCACTATTCAAGTCAAAATAAATTGGGTATAATTTAATTATTTAAAATATTTACCACCAGCTGAAACGTTTTCTCGCTTCGATTCTTATACAATGTTTGCGTTGAAAAGAGCTAGAAGACAGTGGTGTAACCTGATAAGGGGGGGGGGGAAACCAGTAATATTATAAAGTTTTCTTCGCATTCAATATCGCAGAAAATTCTCTGATTAGATAAGGCAAATATATTTTTATAAAATTAGTGGTATCCAAACCATCTGGGCCCTCCACCCTGTCTACGCCGCTGCTAGAAGATGTCGCTGCGATCAACCCATTATCTTTTCAGCTTCGTTCTAGATTTATCGAATTAAATTTTTTAGTAATATTTTGTAGCCGTTTGCCACATTATGTATTCTAAGCGATGTACTTTGGTGGCCTAGTAATCTAACTAACAGCTGATGTTCTACTTTAAAACGCTGCTTCAAAATTTTCATATCGAATCATGGTGCTTTATGATACATTTATAATTTTTCTCCTTTATTTCATTGAAATACAGATTATTTGAGCAGCGGCTTTTACGCAGGAAATTACGCTACACAGTTTTATTTTTAACAATGGCGCTCATTGAGCTGTTTGATAATAAATGAGTGAAATCAAGAACACAAGCTTTATAGTATTCTAAATTTTTAACCCTTACAGGGTCAAGTAATTGTGTTTCTGTAATGTTGAACGCTGACCAAAATTTTCGATAAATTTTATTTGAAAATAATGAGATTCAATAAGGAAACAGATTTTTTTTCGTCAAAATAAACGTGATAAGAATTTTAGTAAGAAAATAGTTTAAAAAAAATCAATGCATCAGTTAAGGAAATGGCATTATTTGTTATATATATATATACATACATTAGTTGTTGAATGTTTGTTCCTCACAGATTTTTAACTTTTATATTTCTCACGTCTGTGTGTTGCTTTTAAAGTGTTTTGAAAAGCAATATGTTTCGCAATTAAAATTATTTTTTAATTTCAAAAATCGAGTAGTTATCTTGTGTTAAAAATACACAAATTTGTCACAGTTAGTACCAAGGGTATGGATGCCGCTTTTCAAATTTATCAGTCTCTGTATTGTGTAAAAAGCTGGTTGGCGGAATGATTTGTGTTTTTCAGTTTGCATATATGACGATTTTCAAGAAATAATCGCATCAATTGTAACATCGCAGCAATCATATCACCACGTCAATTGGCATCATTACATCAGTGGCATATTTGATGCTTCAAGAAATCGACTTCGGTTCTTAAAAATATATAGGATATCGCTCTTCAAATATCTCAAATCCTTGTCCTGGCAAAAACGGCTTGGCGGAATGATTTTTTTCGCATATTTGTCGTTGTTTTATCTTCGTATATTACCGTGTGATGTGGTCTGTAAAATATCTTAGATATATCGGCAAATTCATTTTCATTAACCCTTTCAGCAAATCCTTGAGTTCTGTTCCTTGGAACAATGCACTTGTATTGACTATGAAAATCGGGATTGTTCTGAAATATTTTAACGTGTATTAGTATGTACAGCGTGTATTAGTATGTAGTGTGTATTAGTATGCAGCGTGAAATTAAACAAGCAAATAAAGTGGCCAACATAGAACCAAGTCAATGTAAAACAAAACTACCATTAACCCATTCGGGACCATGGGTGAATATATGCACCATCAAAAAGAGCATACAGAGTTTGTTTTAGGCACCAGTAAAAAATAAAAGTGATATTTGCTTTCTCTAATAACAGCATTTTTGTGATAGTTTAAGTAAAGGTAGCTCTTTTTAAAAAAGTGGTGCCAACCGAATAAAATTTGTGTAAAAGATGCCGGTCCCGAAGGGGTTAAGACGGCATCAGTATTAGTTCGCTGCACTGTGGGAAATTTCTCATATCTGGCCAAAGGTCGATTTAATAAATTGCAACATATGAACGAAAAAATGGATACATGATACAGATAAATCATTGAGGATTCATGTGATACCATTTTTCTTCACATAAACAAACGATGATATTACTTACCTATCATACGTAGTATAGGGTAAGTCTTGTAATCGTTTTAAAAATCGAAAAACAATTTTTGACGGATTTACACGTTTCAGACACTGGAGATTCAAAAAAAAATCATATTTTTAGAAAAAACAAATTCCCGTCCGTCTGTATGTGTGTGTGTGTCTGTAAACGCTCTATCTCCCGAACAAATTGAGATAGATACTTGAAATTTAGTATGTTCTTAGTATGTAATAATGAAAAGAACCTATTAAATTTCAGTAACCTCAATTATCGGGAACTATGTTTAACGGACTCTCGAAATATTCGTTCTGATAAAAGGTATATAAAAATTTTTGAAATTGTTTATTTTAAGGAGTGAATATAAAAAACAGTAAAAAATCATAAATTTTACATAAAGAATGAAGTCGATCGGGCAATTGGCTGCCAAGATATTTATAATCATATTTTCCACACTCTTCGATTTTTCATGACACTGTATTTCATTCAAATTTCAACTCAAATATATATTTTAAATGTTAATGAGACATTTAATCCGACGCAATAAACTTAATATAATAGTTAATATGATTATCATTTTTGGAAGGATGTTTCTTTTACGCAATTTAGTAATAGAATATTTTATGTTTATAACGTCATCAAGCCACGATTTTATTCGAATTGCAATGCATTTTATGAGTAGTTTACACATGTTTTATTTTCATATTTCATATTATGCATATCCATGATGAGTAAGTATTACGGTGGCCCCAACGACTCGTTTTTCTATAATTCGAAAGCAGGACGTTGTGTCCAACGAATGAGGGTTACATCATTTTGCAAAATGACACTCTGTCTTTTCAATGTAACCATCTTTTTTGAAGTACATGATATATAATTGTTACAAATTGTAAAGAGGACGACAAGAGAGCATAGTTTTTTAATATATTGATTAAGACATCGTCTCTACCATGTCAAACTATCGAATATGAAAAAATGCATTTTTCATTACTTTTAAAAATGGGCTGATTGTCACCACTAAATTTTATTAGAATTATTCGGCTAGTAAAAATACTAATAAAATGTCTGTGACCAACAGGGTTGCCAGTTTGGCCTTCCCACTTCTTTCAGCGATGCCGAATTTATACCGGAAATGTCTGTCAGTAACTAAGGCAACAATTTTTGTTTGAAGTTTAGGGTATGGATTCAAAATTTCTGAATGAAAAAGCAGGCCAAACTGGCAACTCTGCTGAAGAAAAATATTAAATTTTAGTAGTGATAATCGGCCCATTTTTAAAAGAAATGCAAAATGCATTTTTTTACATTCGATAGTTTGACATGGTACCGACGACATATGCAGTTTTACTAATTGTAAAAATGCTTTAAAATAAGGCAATTTTTTTCATTATTTTTCATTTGAAATTTCCAAAACTCAGAGCTTTTAATTATATTTCCCGCAACACTTATTTTTGTAGTAATACAACTAGACATATATGTTTATGTTTTTGTTGAAAGTAGCTCCGGATACATCTGCTTTGTAAAATTAAAGCTATACAAATATTGCTGTTTCAAACTGTCATCGAAGAATTCTAAACTACTAAGGCTTGCTTTATAATTTATAATTATAATATGATCTGAAATTGAAAGCAAGTTGTTGCGGATATTAACAAAGCGGTCATATGTGTGTATTTTACAGATATTTGGATTGAAATAAAAGCATCATATATTGTTGTAACAACTGTTTAGAAACGACTTTTTTATCATATTTTTATTCTCATTAGCATTTTTAAAAAAATCAAAATATTTATTATATTTTTATAGAACATTTTTCCTCTATTATTTATCTTACTTACAAAGTTTTAAAAATAGCTGCAAAATTTCGAAAATTTTGAAATAAGGGTCACAGAATTTTTATCTGTGTAATATTCACTTATACATTCTGCATTCATTTTTAGGTGCGTTCGTAATTATATAAATACGTAGCACCTATTGTCGTCGCTTGGTCCGTCCGCCTGTCTGTCTGTCCATCTGTCAGTCCGTCCGTCCGCATATAACAACTCAAAAACTACCCAACCGAATGGTTTGGAATTTAAGATATATTATCTTTGTAGAATTTTGTCGAGACATTTCTAATTTTTTAAAAATCGAATCAAAAGTTTAGGAGATATTAATAAAAATATTTATTAAGAAATTTGAATTTTTTTTTTTAAATCGGTGCTTTCTTGTTAGAGGAGCTTCCGAGGTTTAATCGTCATGCGACCGAGATACTTATTTTATGACAGAAATTAATCTGCAGACGATATAATTCATTTCACAGAATTAAAAATCATCAAGATCTGAATATTTATATAACTAGCTATAGTACGAACGCACCTCATTTGTCACGTTTGACGTACAATTTCCAACTTGCTATTAATTTTTATTTTGAATTCATTTTTCTAAGGTGATCAAATATCAAAATAATGATTTGGAGACACCTATTTAATATCATACAGAGCAAAAATTACCAAACATACGTAAGAATAACATTTTTAAAAAAATTTTCATATATATATATATATATATATATATATATATGTATGATATGATATATATATATATATATATATATATATATATGATATATACATATGAGGATGAAATGAAAAGTTTCAAACGCTATTTCTCTTATTTAAAATTCGACATGAAGAGCATAGGATTGATTTTCAACCCAAAAAAGCAAACATATTGATAAGGAAGAATAGGCTTTGGGATTAAGGAACTGTTGAGATTTCAAGAAATGTCAATCGGCTGCAAAGTCTGCAATTGAATTAGGTGAAAAAAAATGAAAACCCATGCAATTCAACAAAGTATTCAAATTGTTCATGAGCTTAATTTAGCAAAATTCTGAAATGGAATGTGCTGAACCACAAGCCAAAGAAAAACACTTGTTCACCAAAACTGACAACAAACGATAAACTAATCGTTGGGGGCCACTGTAATACTTATCCATCATGCATATGCATAATACAAAATATGAAAGCAAAACATGTGTAAACTATTTATAAAATGCATTGCAATTCGAATAAAATCGTGGCTTGATGACATCATAAACTTTAAAGTCTCTATTACTGAAGTGCGTAAAAGAAACATCTTTATAACTCCAAAATTGATAATCATATTAACTAACGGTTTACTGCGTCGGATTAAGCGTCTCATTTCCAATTAAAATATATCTTTGAATTGAAATTTGAATGAAATGCAAGGTCATGAAAAATCGAAAAGTGTGGAAAATAGGATTACAAATTTCTCGGCAACTCATTATCCGATCGACTTCATTCTTTATGCAAAATGTATGTTTTATTATTGTCTTTTATATTCACTCTTTGAAATAAACATTTTCGAAAATTTTAATAGAACTTTTATCAGATCGAATATTTCGAGAATCCGAAAAACATAGTTCCGGATAATCGAGGTTACTGAAATTCAATAAGCTTCTTCTCATTATTACATACTAAGTACATACCAAATTTGAAGTGTCTATCTCAATTTGTTCGGGAGATACAGCGTTTACAGACACACAGACAGACAGACGGCAAAATTTTTTACTAAAGATATGTTTTTCGGAATCTCCAGTGTCTGAAACGTGTAAGTCCACCATTTTTTTTTTTCAAAGCGATTAAAAGACTTACTCTATACTACGTATGACGGGTAAGTAAAAAAGACATTTTACATAATTCAAATAGAGACATCAAATATCACCGTTGCAAATATTATTATTACTAATCAAAACCAACTTGTCCAGAAACTATTATGAAAATATACGAAGAACTTAACAGAAAATTATCGTTCCTGAAAAATTGTGCAATGAACAAAAAATGGATTTCTGCCCAGACAAAGAGTTATACATAAACTTGGGCAAAGAATAATCTTAAAGATTTTCTTCATCTTATAGTAAGACGGATTATTAATTCTTTGCAGTCCTGGAAATTTAAAAATAATATGTCAGATGTCCCTCCAGTGGAGTAACAAGAGTGCAAAACAGTCATTTATTTACATGAATTTTTAGAAATTTAATTTAAGAAGAAAAAAATGCTTTAACCCTTTCCGGCACAGTGGTCCCATTTCGGGAACACCTAATTTTAATTCCAAACTTGCATTCGACACGAAGAATATTTAATAAAATTTTAATTTCTACAACGAAAGCCTAAAATAAGGCGTTCCTATTTTCTAAAAAAGTCGTTTGTAAATTCCGGTGTCAGTCAGTAATTTCTCATTTTACGAACAGATTTTGTCTGTGCCCGAAGGGGTTAATTTTCAGATGCAAATGGGTCTTTAATGAAGCCCAGAAAGTATTTGCTTTAATTTAATATAGTTATTTATTTTCATTTAACATATATAAGCACAAGGCTGTAAAGCACAAATCACGTAAAAAGAAAAAGAACAATACGTTTTATTGAAAATGTATTTATTCATTATCCAAGTCAATTAAATTAGCTTAACACACACACAAACAAGTTAATTCCTACTTAGGTCAAATAGAATTTTTTTTCCAGCAATCTACACGCTTCGCCACTGACGGTATTTATTCCTAAATTTATATCCTGCTAAATATCTTACATAAGAGAAATTTTTGAAATGTATTAAAAATTAAATAAAAAATAAATAGCTAAAATACCAAAAATTAATAGCTCGAAAAGTATTTCTCACAAAATTGTTAGACAAGCTGCGTTAGAAAGTTAAAAAAATTGTATTTTTCTTGATATAAATTTAAAATCTAATGATTATGCCGTTTTTCAAATATTGAATTTGAAAAATTACCAAACTTCACAATAAAGTGCATTGCGATGTTACAGTTAACGATAATACAGTTTTTTTTTCAAATATTAATTAATTAATTAAACTTTATTATTTAATTTTAGTTTTATACTTCATTTCTGTTCAAAAGTATAGACTCACTCCACATTTATAGTCTACTTCGCCCGCGAGCCGCCTGATGTTCGTCCGTGAACAGTCCCATTATCTTTTTACGTGGGAAGGTGAGACTATAAATATGGAGTGAGTCTATACTTTTGAACAAAAATGAAATATAAAATTAAATTTAATTAATTAAATTTAATTAATGAATTAATATTTGAAATTATTCATACTGAAGCACAGGGCATTCTTTTGATTTTCCTTGCACTGATTTTCCAGTAATAGTGACACTTTAAAATATTCAAAAACTTCAATATTAGATGTTTCTATTTTGCCTTTATTATCAAATTCATGAATGTTTTGCCTTCATTATCAAATTCATGAATGTCTTGATTAGGACTTTAGATTTCTGCTTACGACATACAAGATGTTTCAATAGCTTCTAAAAAAATATTTTTTTTCCGAATGGATGCTTTTCAAACGTATATTTACTCAATTTCTGAAAAACCCTTTCTTTGGTTTCGAACCGAAAGCATAAATTGCTAATTTTTCTGTTCCTAAAACTTCCAAATTAAATCTAGGAGATAATGTGGAATTGACCAATGTATTTTCTAAACCCGAGTCCATGATAATTAAAATTTTTGTTGCTTTAGATTCATTATTTAAATAGACGAAAGCAGTCTGTAAAAATTTTTCGGTTCTTGTACTTTACTTAAAGCTGCGCAATTCAGAACACTGAAATGATTATTAGCTGCGATGATTCATAGCTTTTTGTTATTTTGTCTTCACAAATAAATATACTGTGTTTTCGGTTGCAATTGCGATACTGATTTTTTACAGGGCAAATAGACAATTGAAATTAAACAAGACAATGAGACAATAGAAACAACTTTCCGTAAAAGGCTCGAATTTCGTGCATTTATGCTTAAGGAACAATTTGAATTATCGTGATCGCTGTTTGAACCAAATACACATTCTTTCTCAATAAAAGTATTTAACATTGCTCCAGTGAGTATAATTTCATGCATTTTATGTATTCGGTACAATAATTCTTCAATTTTTACCTTTTTCGAATCGTCCGTCTTTTCGGAACAATTATATTTTTCTTGTGTTTGAATTTCATGTTAAAAAATCCTAACAATTTGGCACGTGTTCGAAGAATTTTCACTTTTAGCAGAATGATTAAATTCGAGAACGATTTCTTCGGGAATTTAATTTGAGTAAAATAACGAATATAATTTATCCGTAATTACTTCATTCTACCCCATTTGCTTCAAGAGTTCTATTCGGAACAATACAAGTATTATGTAGTTGTCAGAGTTCTGTTGAAAAGAATAACTAAACACTATTTATTCCGAGAGATATTACATTAATGACGAACATACGACATAACTACAGTGGAACTTCCCTTTAATGAAGTTTCTATTTAACAAATTTTTCTACTTAACGAAATTTTCTACAGAACCCTGACTTTGAAAATCATTAACATGTAAATTAATCTCCATATTACGAAAAACGTATCCTTCTATATATATAAAAAAGTAATGGTTTGGAAATGGACAAATGAAAATCTGCGTAGATACCGCGAAACGTATCCGATTGGTCAGAGCTTTCTGACTTTTCTTAGGGGAAATTAACATGAAAGTAGAGAAATTTGATAGGATGGGCACTATTAGGGGGGTTACCAAGGGGAAGGGACCCGGGTCTGTCGCCAAGTTTGTCGCCAACTTGGCACTATTTCCAGTATTTCGCCAAATTTCCATAGACTCCCATTGAAACTGTTTGCATGACTGGCGATTATTGTTAAATGCATTCAATCGTGCCACAATTTGCTAAAAATATTCTTTTTCTTAGATATCTCTTATAAATACCCTTATAAGTGTATCTTATTTGTGATTGAAAAAGTGGTGCAAATAGAATAAAAGAACTGTCGGTGGTGTACTAACTCCGTACAAAATATGTTGTATGTTCATGATAAAATGCGTTAAAAGAAATCAATAACTGATTAATCAATTTAAGAAACTTTCCAGATACTTTTGTATTGCAAGCGTGATAAGATTTGCAGTATGAAATGAAATTAATGCTATATAAAATATGAAAGAGCTAGCTGTTACCCGTGACTTCGTTAACGTATCATTAAAAGAAGAATAAATGCATTAATTAAGCAAAATATTTCATTCCTGATAATTAGAAACGTAAATAATTAACTAACTCTTTATCACATTCCATAGGAGACAATACAGTATTTCTATGTTATAGAGGCCTTGACATAACTAAGTTTTAACTAGTCGGATGTGCCAATCCCAAAACTTTCTTCTATCTCAGTCATGTTAATACTTCAAAATTCGCTATCACATCGCCAATAAAATCAATATTTTTCGTCATTCTGTTGTACGTCAGCTGCTTGCAAATCGTCGGGTTACCGAGATGCGATCAACTGATGTATACTAAACTACGAAAAGTCCTTCTGACCTGAGCCGACAGGAATAGATAGCCTCTATATTCCTTGGTTTTACGATTTTAGCGCATTTTACCGGAAAACACGAGGGTAAAATGCGTGGAACCTAATTAAAGAGGATTCAATCCCAGTTCTCGTCAACATTGAAATTTGAATAAGAATAGCGCCAAATTAGTCCTCTACAGCCAAGCAGGCTTCACTTATGGCAACCTATTTTGGCCGCCAAATTTGGAGATATTTCGCCAACTGTCGCCAAGTTTGGCGAGAATTTGAAGTTGGCGAATACAAATATATAGTGAGAAGCATATAATAGGAACAATGGTTACAACAATGAAAGAAAATTTGCCGAAACCATCTTAACTAAAACCCGTTTATGGATGAATTCTGCTGTCTTGTTTGAAATTGTCAGCCACCCTAAAATTTCAAACCGCTATATCTCAGCTATTTTTTAAGATAGAGGCAAAACAAAAACTGTTCCGGATTCTCCGGATCAAGGCCGAACATGTAACGTAAAAAACGTTTAGGATTTCTAACTTTTTTGTACATCTTTTTGAATTTAAAATCCTTAAATGGCTAAATATCCCCAAATTCTAATAGAAACTGCTTGCCATAGCCAAAATCACAGAAAAAAAATGTGGTTAAATTTGAAGCTTAACTTCATACACTTTTCGATGATACAATAGTGAAAATGGAACAAAAATATCAATCACAGCGCCCCCTTTCGTCGAAATATCCCCAAATTCTGATAGAACCTGCTTGCCATAGCCAAAAACATAGAACAAAAATGTGGTTCAATTTGAAGCATAACTTCATACACTTTTCGATGGTACAATAGTGAAAATGGAACAAAAATATCGATCCCAGTGCCCCCTATCGTCGAAATATCCCCAATTTCTAATAGAACCTACTTGCCATAGCCAAAAACATAGAAAAAAACGTGGTTCAATTTGAAGCATAATTTCATACACTTTTCGATGATACAATGAGGACGGGCAGACGGACAGACAGACAGACGGACAGACAGACATTTTGTAAAAAAATGTTTTTCGGAATCTCTGACCCCTAAAACGTGTAAATCCATCGAAAACCGGAAGTCGAAAAAAATTTCGATTACAATACTTTCTTCTGTTATAGATAGAAGAAAGTAAAAAAGTGAAATTTTGTGACAAATATTCACGAAAAGGAAACTGCAACCAATGAAAAAAGGCGGGCCAAATAAAATCGTGTAAATCGGCGAATTATATAAAAACATATGTCAAGTTTACCTGGTAAACCATTTTACTTTTAACGCCTTTGTGAAACGTTTTAATAGCAATCCTTCAAAGATAATGGAAATAGTATATTCTTTATCATTAAATTCATTTCTTGTGAATAGGGAGCAATTATTGTAGACCTAAATGCAAGGAGCTTAAATTTGCCTCCTTGATTTAATCTATAACTGAAAAAAAAATCTTTATTTCTAAATGAAAATATATTGACAGACGATTTTTGTTCTCCGGAATAAATTGATTCATGAAGTTTGAATATGTGAAAATATGTTTTTATTTTTCAAAAATTTTACTGTTATCAAGATTTGTTTTCTTTCACCATCTATTAAAGTTAAAAATAAATTCTGTTTTTTTTTTAGTTTTAATGAGAAAAAATATATTAATCCGTTTTATTTCTTCTTTTTTTTATCAACAAAAATGGAATAATTTAGTTGCCATTTTTAGAGAAACTGCGTTAAAATTTACAAAAAAAGAATAAATTAATAAATAAATAATTAAGTAAATAATAATAATAATAATAATAATATCTCGGAATTTAAATCCTTTTTTTTAATTCTGAGAGTTTATGACATCCTCGGATGACTGATAACCAGTTTTAAGTAAATCGCGTTGCGTTCGACAATCTGAAAAGAGTAGTTGCGAAATACAAACAGGCGGTCAGATTTTAATATAATAGATTCGTATTTATTTTTCTTTTCCTAATAATCATGGTGTGGTTTTTGGCAAATAAAACATTTCAATTTTTCTTTTTAAATATGTCGTGAAACTAATCTACTTTCTATACTTACTTATCCTTGTTTTATTAATGTACGGAATTAATTCCCGCTCCTTGTAAAACCCATTTGAAAATTCCCGTTTTATTTCAAATATGACGTCACATTTTCCTCAGAGAAATCTCTTTCTAATGCCATAATTCTTGTTAATTTTCTTTTTCTGGCAATCAGGACGTAAATTTTAGCAGAAAACTCACATTTGTATGTAACTGGTACTCAAGCTAATTATTAATCAGTATCGATAAAAAATATTTCAGTTTTTCATCTTTAATATTACGTCCATTATCTATCTACTTTCATTATACATTGATATCCATGCTCCTTGTATTATTACGACTATTTGAAAATACATGTATTATTTATGACGTCATATTTGTCCAAGCCGAGGAGGATCCTTTTCATAGTTCCATGGTCCAAGCGAAATCTATTTTTAAGCATATAATTATTGTTCATTTTTCCTTCATTTTATAACGCAGTTTTTTGACAGAAAAAGATCTTTTTAATGTAACCGATATTCATACTTCATGCCTAATAACAAATACTCCATATTTTTGTTTCAAATATCACGGAAATTCATCTTCTTTTGAACTCTTTTTCATTTTCATTTTTCACGGGAAAATCGTTCAATTGAAAATTAATTGTTGAGGAAATTTTTTTCCGTGTTTTTATTTATTGGCAACGATCAAAGCCCTAGCAACGATAAAGTAAAATGGTTAAATTTTATGGAAAAATGTCCATTTATTCTCTATGAGAATAACGAAATTTTGAATTATTAAGAAAAATATTTGAATAAAATGAACAAAAACCAGCCTATGTTTATTTGAGGGTTATAATCAACGTATATGCAAAGATACAGGATCATTAAATGCTCCATTTTGACGCTGGCTTTAGCCTAACATTTGCACACAATCAGATTTATAATATTATTAGGATCACTGCCTGAAAAAAATATTTATTTTTCATAAAATTTTCCTTAATTTTGATTTGGAACCAATTTTCAATTTCTATACTATGTAGTTTTTAGCACTCTTCCCTTGCGTTATTTATATTGGTATGAAAATAAACTTTTCACAGCTCTAATGAAATGTTTAAATAAGGGAAAACAAAACATGCATGTTGCAAAATAAGGTAAGAATCTATTACATTTACTTATACAAAAACACGAAATAACAAAAATGATTTAAAATATATTTTAATGGAAACAAATACAGTAGCTATCTAATGTTAAAAACACCCACTTTTATCGAACCTTTTTAACTGCTTCTTCCGAAGAACTTGCATCCACGGTTCGTACGGTTGTACCACAATTATTTAATAGCATTTTTCGCCTTATTTAAATGGAAAAAAGTGCTACAAATCCTGCAATTAACGATATGTCTACAATTTCTGCTATTTAAATATTAAGTAGAAATTTTCTATTAAAAAAAATGTGGTATCACCCATAAAATTTCACAAGTGTGTGTCAACAAAATTTTGCGAGTCACGTAACCCTTATTCTGTAATTAGCTCTTGACTCTTGAGGTTACAAAAATTTCCAGGGTATTAATAATTACACACATAGTTAAACTCATGGGAAATACATAAAGAAACAGGCACTGATCAATCAATTTCAGCAACTTTTCATATATTTTTGTTATACAAACGTGATAAGAATTTCAATGTGAAACATAATAATTGATAGTTTGAATATCAATGAATCATTTGAGGATATACTACTGAAATTGTTTCGTTAACATTTTGTTCATTCCGATTTTTAACTTTTTATGAACAAGTGTCTGGTTTGAAAATAATGAAATCAATTATAGAACGAGTCCATTAGACTCATTTGTGGTAGGAAGGTTTAGTATTGTGTTGGTCCCTATTAACACATTAACGACGGTATGTTTTTGTGAATTGTGGGTTATAAAACAATAGAAGCTTCTCTTTCTTCGGAAAGTTTTTCATAAATTGGTTTCCTAGAAAATTTTCTCAAGCTTATTCAGCAGTAAAAATCTTTAATGTACGGATTTGGTATAAAATACCTTGCAATCTAAAGAAATAAGGACAATATGATAAAAATACCTTTTCGGTAAAATAGACGCCACGCCCTTAGTATTTTAGTTATATTTTTTTTCATAAGTTAGTAGTAGTAAATAAGTAGTTATATTTTTATTTATATAAAAGGGGATTTTTCTTTCCGTCGGTAATGTTTTAACCCCTTAATCGTTGCGCCTGATATGTGTAGGCTACTTTTTAAAAATTCATATTGCTTGATTGCCACCAGTTTTCTGAAGTAAAAATATTCGCTTTATTTAAAAACCGATAAAATAGTGCGAGAATTAAGCTAATTAAATTATTTAAAAAATCTGGTCTAATCAGACATTCTGAGTTTTTAAAAAGTAGCCTACACTGCCCGTGAATGTCTCGGACACGACGCTTAATGGGTTAAATGTTGTAAAAAATAATATGTTTCGCAGCTCTAAAGAAAAATACATAAGAGCAGACAAAACTTAGTTATTTCAGTATTAAAGGACATACTCATTTTCTTTTTCGATTAAACTAAAAACAAAATTAAACTTTAATTTTAGAATTATATTTTAATTTAACAATTGCAGAATCTATCCATCGTTACAAATACGCAATTTTGTCAAATTTTCTAACAGCAGTCTCAAGGGATGGATATCACCCTTAAAATTTCACGTACGTGTGCCAACAAAACTTTCAAAGTCACGTAACCTTACAATTGTAATTTGTTCCTCAGGACAGTTAGCTAGCGAAGAAATTAGAAAATTGCACATGTAGTTAAACTCATGGGATAATTCGTATAAAACAAGCACTCATCATTTCAAAAAAACCTTCTAGGAATTTTTCTTTTGCAAACACAAGAATTTCAATATAAAATGGAATTAATGATAAATTTAAATATCAATAAATCGGTTTAGGATATAACTGATTATTTGTACTTGTTAAAATAAAATTTTGGATTTATAATAATCTTTATCGTTAGAAAATATAGATTTAACCACTATGTTAGTATAATATAGTTGCACATTAAGAGGACAATTTATTATGCACATCAGCTAGCAACATTTTTATCAAATCTGGCGGTTGTTTTATTCAGAAATTCCGAATTAAAATCCGATTCCATAAAGTTTAATAGTTATTTTTGCTTTATATGATGATAGAAATTCCGTGAATAAAATAAAATAAAATTACTAATCAAAATTTTCTGGCTTGAATTCTGAATACAATGTTCGCCAGATTTGGAAACACTGGTAGCGTGTATGTCCAAATTTCGCTCAAATAAGAATATTTATAGGCGTCGGCAGTGCCTCAACCAAGGTTGATAGTGTGCCCTCCTTTTTATTTAGAACTTCCGAATTCATACCAGAAATTTCAAGTCATAATCTTTGCTTTACTTATTGACAGTCATTTCGTGATTACTTTAATTAAAAAAAACTCTTTCGGAATTTCTGAATGAAAAATGAAGCCAAATTGGAAACTCTGGACTCAACAATGTCTAGTAAGTAAGCTAAAACAATTATTCCAAATTCCCATAGCGTCTGTCACAAAATGTGTGGTGATCAAGTAAGATTTATCCAAGAATTCATGATAGTATTCATATCTGTTGATCTGAAAGGCTATGCGAGTGATTCGAACTCACTAGAATTAATGCTCTTTTAATCATAATTTTTACAAATCGTGGTTTAGGTACAGCGCCTAGAATACATAGTGTGGAAAACGGTTTTACGGTTTTTTAATTAAAAAATTTCGAATTCAAACTGGAAATTCTGAAACAAGAATTTTTATTTTATGAAGTCACGAAATATCTGCCATTAAGTAAGAAAAAGAACATTATAAGGAATTTCTGGTATGAATTCGAAATTTCGGAATTCAAAAGAAGTCAAACTGGTAATGCTGTAAAAAGTGCTTAAAAATTGTAGCCGATATTCTCGCAACAATGCGGTACAATAATGGGGCGATCGCAGCGACATCTGCTTTAAAAATAGATTTAACTCTAGGAAAAGTAACCGTTTCACAATTGACAACATGGACATAATTTCTGTAAATAAAATTTTCTTGTAAGTGTATAATTCAATTGTAAATGATTTTTAAGTTAGTTTTCTAACATATCAGGGAATTAATATTTTCCACTCTTCTAGCAGAGATTCATCTTTTGGTATGCTAAATAGGGATAGTATCTGGTTTGCTGTCTTGTATCGACTAGTGCAACCAGGCACAAAATAATGCATATCACGTTTTTTGGCCATGATGGAAGGATGAATCTCTGCTGGAAGAGTGGAAAAGATTAATTCCCTGACCAGAAGGACCCGTGCGAAGCTTTCGCACTGCAATCTTTGAGATTATTTCCTGGTACGTTTTAGCGCTAATTTTTAATTAACTTTTTTTTTTTAATTTAGTCACCGCGTTTTAACGAAATGCAGTTGTACTTTCTCAGAAACTTGTTCAAAAACTTTTCGAATACCTCATTCGTCGTTGTATGTTTTGTATGTGCATAGAAAAAAGGATGTTGACAAATGAAATATACATTGGTTGCTTGTGCGAATAGATTGCCAAAAAATATTTTGCCAAATTTTCTTATCTCGCCAAGGTTATTTCTCTAGGTTGCCGACCCCTATACTGAAAAAAAAATTAAAAAAAAAAAAAAATTAAACACTGAATCAGATGTTTGGGGAATTTATATGCCAGCATGGCACAGATGTCATATACTCACCACATTGGCACGATTTTTTCCCCCGCAGATTTGGCGAAAATTTTGTTTTTGAATATTAGTTACAAATAGCATACAATAATAGCACGTGATATTTTATTTCAATATAAAAGTAAAATAACGTAATAAATTAAATAGCTTCTATTATTTTTAAAAAAGGAAATACAAATAAATAAATGATAGTTTGATATAAATAAGTGTGGATATACATAAAAACAATAATTTATAGAATTAAAATACGAAATAAAGTAAATAGACAACGTTTAAAAAGTAAATAAACAAAGTAAACAAACAAAAGTAAATAAGCAAAGTTTTCGCCAAATTAGCGGGGGGAAAATCGCGCCAATGTGGCGCGTATATGACATCTGTGCCGAAAGCATTTCCTCAGATTTTGCAAAACTGTTAAAGAAATGTCTTGAATACGTAAATCAATATTTGGTACACCACTTTTTTGAAAGCCTATGTGAACTTAAACATGGGGCGTTCAAACTTTGTGGTCCAGCAGCCATTTAAGTGACATCAGACTTCGCTGGCATGTTAACAGCTTACTGAAATATTAAAAAATAAATATTTACAATTTTTGTAAATCCTAATGAACTGTATAATGGAAGATAATCCTTAAATTACGTAATCTACTGGTTCTCCGATACAGTACGCATTTACGCAGCCATGATTAAAAAAAGAAATAAATAAAAAATAAGTGACGCACGCGTAAAAATTAAATTAAAAACCCGATGCTCTATATTTTTTCAAAAAGCACGCGCAAGAAATAAATTAACAATCATATTTTAATTGCATTAGAGGATGACGTCATACGATAATGCAGTATTTTATTTTTTGTAGCAACACTGATTTCAGAAAACCTTTCATTTCTTTCATGAAATCAATGCAGATTTCATTTTTGATTATCAGCAATTTTTAATCAAAAACATATTTTAACGAAATGCTAAGCGGGCTATGTCAGAAGCCTGTTCTAAAACCTTTCATATGGTATCTCATTCGTTGTTCTGCGTTTCATATTTTCTGAGTAAAAGGGATGTTGACAGGAGAAATAATATATAAGGATATGATAAAAAACTAACTTCAAAATTAGTTACATCTGAAATATACACTTACAAGAAGATTTTATTAACTGATATTATGTTCATGTTGTCAATTGTGAAACGGTTACTTTTGCCAGAGGTAAATCTATTTTTAAAACAGATGTTGCTGCTATAACCCTATTCTTGTACCGCATCGTTGCACGTTTATCGCTACAATTTTTTAGCACTTTTTAAAGCATTACCAGTTTGGCTTTTTTTAAATTCTGAAATTTCGCATTCATACCAGAAATCCCCTATAAAATTCTTTTTGTTTTTTAATGGCAGATATTTTTTTATTTCTCAAACTAAAAATTCTTGTTTCAGAAATTCCGGTTTGAATTCGAAAATTTTTAATTTAAAACGGTAAAACCGTTTCCCACACTATGCATTCTAGGCACTGTAAATCGGTTCCATACTTATTTTATCCATAACGGCTTTATTTTGTTTAAAGTTAAAAAAATCATACATACACTAGGAATTCCTGTCTTAAAACTTTTGGTAATAAGTGCAGAATTACTCTTGTGGATTTGCATGTTCCAAGTATTACTGTGTATAATTAACTGCTTATTCAGTGTACTTGAAATACGTATTATTAAATATAAATATATATGTGGTGTGTTAGTATGGTAATTCGAATGGTAACTCGAATGTACATAAAAAGAGACATAACGTAATTATTCTAAAATGAGAGTCCATTAGGCTTGCTTTCACAAATCTAAACCGTTCTCAACTGAAACTTGTGAGCTCGATTTTATTAAGCTTGAAGAGAAGAAGGCCAATGGACAATATTTGTAAAGTGCTTCTAAATATTTTCCTGTCCGCCGTCCAGTTCTAGAAATTACATTAAGTTTTAGAGCCAGGAAAAACACTATCAACTTGCATAAATTCCATACATAGCTGGGTGTATGTAGTAGTAATGAATAAAAGAAAATGCATTTGATCAATTATTACTTTCGATGACTTTTCAGATACTTTTGCTTTGAAAATGTGATATGAATTTCAGTATAAATTGGAATTAATATCAGCTTAAAATGGCACTGAATATTAACACTATACAACTTTAAAGAAAATTAAACACTATTGACAGATTTATTTTTAAACTTAAATATTTTTTGTTCCAAAAAGTAAATTTGAGTAGTGCATTATTTTAGCGTAGCTTTTGACGTGCTGTTCAAGAAATTGTTTGCAGGTCTAAAGAAATGAAGCAGACAGTAGAAGATGAAACATGCTTATTTAACACTGCAACTACCATAAATTTTACTAATTTTGATAAAACTATTTGACACCAGAATTTTTATTTAAAACTATGTAAGTTATGTATTTAGCATATTTTTGCTTGTTTTCCATTAAATTTATTTTGAAGAGAAATTTCTTGTTTGAATCGGAATATATTCATTTGATAGCCCTCAAAATGACGGCTCACGGTAGTTCTAGTGTTAAAAATGAGATAACAGTGTGAGCAACGTATTTTTATAATATTCCAATATTAAAATCCTGATTCTTAATTTTTTTTTAATTTAAAAATACAGTAGCTATCTAATGTTTAATGTACGAAATTTTGTCACAAAGTATTGAACATCTAACTCCCAAGAGAAAGGTATCGCTTTTAAAATTTTCCTTGCATGTGCCAACAAAACTTTCTGAGTCACGTAACCCGTTTTTGTAATTTGCTCCTGAGGTTAGCGAATTTTGAAGAAATTAAAAAGTTGAGCACATAGAAAAGCTCATGGGAAAACGAATAAAAAAAGCAATGATCAATCAATTTCGGCAACCTTCCGGACAATTTATTATTGCAAACGTGATAAGTATTTCATAATAAAATGTAACTTATGTTAACTTAAAGTAGCAAATAATTAAGTTAGAAAGCGTTTTTTAATGTTCATATTTTTCTATTATATATCGTCGCTACCATGTCAAACTATCGAATGTGAAAAAATGCATTTCTCATTACTTTTAAAAATAGGCCGATTTTTACCACTAAATTTTAATAGTGTTCTTCGCCAGGGATGCTAATGTGGTCTCCATTTTTATTCAGAAATTTCTGCTTTATTTAAAGACAGACATTTCGTGATTGCATAAAGTAGACATTTTTCTCTTAAAACTTCCGGTATGAATTCAGCATCTCTAATTAAATAAGAAGGCAAAGCTGGCCACCATATTCTTCATAGAAATTTTATTGGTATTCTTACTGGTCGAATTATTATAATAAAATTTAGTGGGGACAATCGCCCTATTTTTAAAAGTAATGAAAAATGCATTTTTTCACATTCGATAGTTTGATATGGTAGCGACTATATGTATTAAATACTGCTTTTATATCGATGTTTATTTTTATAAGGTGTGATTTTAAGTAGAATATGCATGCTTTAATTTTGAACATCTATAAAAAAACAAAATGTTTCAGAACTCTAAAAAATATATACACAAATGAAAACGTAACATTGTTATTCCAAAATGAGATGAGAGTCAATTGAACTTAATTGAATAAATATAAAGCGTTAAAAGCTGAAGTTTTCTAGTTACATTTTGTACGTCCAGAAGGAAAGCAGTAACCACATAGTGTTTGCCAGTACTTCTTTCTATCTGTCTATTTATCTCCCATCTGGGAACAGAAAGTTTGGGATAAGTTCTGAACCCAGAAGGTAAAGAACTCTTACATATTTCATCCTAGACATCTAGGACGTTTTGTTTCCTGTCATATCCTAAAACAAGTGACATTAACCTTTCGATTACAGGCCGGAATGGCGACTTTTTTTGTATTCTATCGTACCCCAAATTACACAAAAAATAATTTCTTTGTGGTAGATTACTCCTGAAAATATACTAATATAAGTATATGACAGAAATTATTTTTCAAAAAGAGGCAAGAATAAAATTTAAAATATATTCGCTGGGACGACATATGTCCCAATCCTGTAATCAAAGCTTTAATGATGCTAGCGTAAAACCAGCATTGCTAATGCAAGTGCTTCAATGAACGAAAACTAAAAATTGGGCATATTTATATTACCCCTTTCGTACCCCTTTTGTTCAGAAGTATTCTATATCTTCAAAAGTACTCTTCATCTGCCAAAGTAAAAGAACATAATTTATCACAATAAAGCCAAATAATAACAGTTTGGTTTGTAACCTTGTATTTAACAACATGCTGATATTACATATCAATTAATTCTGTTTTGAAAAAAGAAGAGGTACTACTTATAATTTTGAGCTCGTTCTAGTTTCGTTTCAAGCAATACCCAGTTAGTGTTAATCATAAGCTGGCCTGAATCAATGGGGACAAATAGTACCATTAACAAGGCTCCCAGATGGTCCACCAACTGAATACCAAATTTGTTAACCAGAAAATTTCATGGTAGGTTTCTACAACATTTCCACAAAAATTTACCTCCGTGGAGGATTTCTGCAACATTTTCAAGAAAAATCTAAAAATAAATTTTTCTAAGAAAATACCGGTATTAAAAAAGCGGACCATTTGGGAGCCCTGCATTAATAATACGTTACTTTATAAAGATATACAATAAAAATGCACAGTTTAGTTTTCGGAATGCAGTCAATAATAAGATAATATATCGTGTATTTAGAATTTCGCATTAAATAAATAAATGTATCACAACGGATCGTGACATATACCGGTTGGCCCGAATAAAAACATCATTACTCTGACCTCCCTATCTGTCGAACTACTCAGTGTAAAGGCTTCAAAATTTTTTAACGTACTATTCAAGACATGGGAGAACGGATTACGCGAAAAAAATGAGGTTCCAGAAATACTGATAGAAGGTTAAAATATGAAAAAAGAGACGTTGGAGAGTTGAAATGGATGCATCATGGCCATGGCAGTTTTCGTGGAGCGATGCGGCACATTTTCACCTCAGTAGAACAGTGGACACCCATGACTGCAAAATTTGAGAAAATGAAAACACCGGTACCTTCCAAGAGATTCCACTCCACTCACCGAAATTTACAGTCTGATGTGGATTCTCGGTCACATTCATTCTTCGACTTTCTTTTCGCACAGGCTAATTGCAGTGGCCCTATGACATGCCAACAGGTACAAAAGTTTGTTTGAAACTTTTGTTGTACCCCGTTTGCAAGAGCAGCAATGTCTTGATTCAATTACTTTTATGCAAGATAGAGCTCCTCCACAATTTGAGCTCTGTGAACAGCAGTTTCTTAGGCAACGTTTCACTAATGGCAGAGTAATTAGTCTTACGTTACCGACAACCTGGCCATCTTGTTCTCCGGATCGTGATCCGGGTAATTTTTGGCTGTGCTCAGTGGCGTAGCCAGGGAGGGGGTCCAAGTGCTTTGGATACCACTACTATTATAGTTTTCTTCGCCCTGATTAATTTCAGAAAATTTTCTGGTTTAATAGAACAAAGAAAAATTTACAAAATTAGTGGTGGCTAAAGCATCTGGACGCCCACCCTGCCTACGCCACTGGCTGTAGGAGCACGTAAAAAATCTTGTTTATCCAGGACGTCAGGTAACCTTGGTAGACTTGAAAGAAGGTATCATTCTGGATGTAAGAAGAATCTCAGTCGATCAGTTATGATCCGCAGATGAACAAGCTGACCTCAGACTGCAAATTTTACATCGTCGTGAAAGGAACAATATTGAGCAGCATTCCCTGCGTCGATAAGGTTCTTGTCACATGAATGTTTGGTACGTTCATATAAAATGTGTTTTTTTCTCTTTTCAAAATACGCCCAGTTGTACAGCGCCCTCTATCGGTGATTTGTAGAATTAATTTTGTTTTGCATAATCAGCTTCCCATGTCTTAACCCTTTCTGGCACGGAACAAATCTGTTTGTAAAATAATGAAATAATGAACTGACACCAGATTTTACAAACGATTTCCTTAGAAAAGAATAACTTGCTGATTTTCCCTTATTTTATAAAAGGAAAATTTTAATTAAATATTCTTGGTGTCGTTTGTCAGTTTTGGAATTAAAATTAGGTGTCCTTTTTGTGACCACCGCCCGCTAAAGGGTTAAATGGTATGTGTTCAAAATTTGAAGCTTATACATGGAGTAGCTGGATAAATAGAGAGGTAGGTATAGGGGTGTTGTGTTTTAATTCCGGCCACTCTGTGCATCCCACTGGACTTTTCTTTTCTATTTGTACCACTTTTTGAAAAATAATCACTACCGTAGACTTATACTGAGATATTTTCAAGACAAATTTACCACAAAAAATGTTTGCAAATTGTTGTATAATTGAATATAAAAGCACTCCCCACTCCTGGCCAATGTTGCAAGTTTACTACTTTTTAAAAAAATTCACATGGCTTGATTGCCACAACTTTTTGTTTAGTAATTTTCGCCTCATTTAATGAAAGATTAAAAAAAAGTGAAAAGAAGACGAATTATAATACAGTAGACTCTCGTTAATGCGTCTCCGCGTAACACATACGTCCGGATCATGAGGGCAATTTCGCTCTCCCTTCATTTCCTATTTGCAAAATATACCGCTTAATGGGTTCTGCTCACATGGGTTTCTGCGTACAAAATTTAAAAAAACAAAAAAACAAAAACAAACAGACGCCTAATCGTAAGAACATGATTTATACATGTATTCTTCATAAACTAATTTGTCGCCACACATCTTTTTTTTAATCTTCTCTGGTTTGGATTTGAAACAAGAGGGCAGAAGGTAACACCTGCCAGAGTTCTCTATCAGTTTTGAATAGGACGGATACAAAAATTATTAGAGAAAGCTCATTGTCATTATTTTTTTAATTTTGTGATTAGTAAAGCATGATCGTTTGACAAAGACAGATTTTTGCATCAGAAAGATTTATTGTAACACGTTTTTCTAGTCATGACTTTTTCAAAAATGTTTTGTAGTTAAACGATAAAATCAAAAATATCAAATCAATTGAAACGGGGAAAGAATAAACTCATGTTTGCAAAGAATTCAGACTTCTACGAACATCAGTAAATTCGTTGTGGACATGCACAAAAAGAATTTCTGAATTTTTTGAAAGTAATGGAAGTTATGGAATCCATGAAGCGATTTAGGGAATCAAAGCATTCTCAACTTGAAATTGCTCATCTAATGTGTTTCTAACAAGTGTGGGATGACAACATCGCAATTAAGAAGCGAAAATCAAAGGATTTTTGAAAAAAAAAAGTGAGAATCGAAAACGCTTCCTGCAGTGAAGGCTAGTTAAGCCTTTTCAAAGAGTTGCATACAATCGTTTCTCGCTTTATCAGTGGCGAGTCGGAATCTGTTGTAAATGCCCACATTGTTGAATGGAAAAAGTGGATCAAGTAAGTAAAATAAAACAAAAAAAAATATTGCTGTCCAAAATTCAAGGAAGGATACAAACGCTTAAAAACATCCGTCTACGACAGCCGCCATTTTTGTGCCAACGCGCAGGTCTATTATTCTGCTCCGTCTAATTAAATACATCGAAGCGAAAAATATTTTTAAAGTAGACGAAACAGACTATTTTTATATGATGCAACCTTCCGAAATTCAACACTTTAGAGAGGAAACATACATTTGTCGAAAACATACTAAAGCTAGAATTTCTATTTTGTTTAGAGCTGAATGTTCGGATTCTAAAAAACTGCCTCTTCTTGCTATTGGCAAATGGAAAAAACCAAGATGCTTTGAAAGAGTTGAAAACTTTCCAACAAAATATGAAACAGGCACCAAGGTAACGCCCCTTGAATTTTAGGATTAAGCGTTGACACAAAAATGGCGACTGTCGTAGGCAGAATGTTTTAACCCTTTTTACGTTCTCTTGAATTTAAATACCAATTAAAAATTTTAACACCTTATTTTTCCGAGATCAAATAAGTAATATAAAACTTTAAAAAAATACTGCTGCCAAAATTCATCGGGGAATACAAACGTTTAAAAATATCCGCCTACGACAGCCGCCATTTTTGTGCCAATGCGCAGGTCTAGTATTCACAGAGCTGTGGCCAAGGCATGAATGACGAAAAACATCTTTAAGAAATATGTTCGTGAGGTACATGACACATTCCTAAATTAAAAACGCCAAGTTCTTTAGTTTCTTGACAATTGTGCGGCTCAACCACCTTCAGGACCCGATTACCAACGGGGCACACTTGCACCTATAAATTATAATAGATATTTTCATGTTATTTAAACCCCTTATTTATGCAGTATTTCTGTCATGAACACGGCAAAAATTTCGATTCTATTTTCCTGGTGGAAGTTTTGCACGTTAGTAATCACGCCCGCTCACGACAGATTCCTGATTTGAAACACATAAAGTTTATTATTTCCTACCTAATTGCACATCCGTTTTCAACCTATGAACCAAGGCATTATCAGGACCAAGACTCCCTTATCATAGATCAGACTTGACAATCCGGAGAAAGTCTATGGGAGAAAATGTCCGCGGTAATTGCCAACTTATTAATTGACTTTCTCCGGAAAGTATCGCCGCCTGGTGGATACTACCGCACAGTTGCCATGTTTCGGGCTTTTTGAACACCAGTATATTTTTAGAGAAAATGTTGTTCTTTTAAATCCCAGAATTCTCCCATCAAACAAAACAAAATTGTCACTACTAAAAACCTGGCATCCAAAAATATAATAGAAAAATCTATAGAAAAATCTAGCTGGTCTGCTACCGCATAGCTGCCAACTCTTACGCTTTTTTCTTACCACTAAAATTTAATAGAATTTTTTTCGTCATGTAATCACACGATCTTGTCAATTTAATAAGATAAAATTTACTATAAAATTTTAGTGGTAGGAAAACTACTAATTCATAAGCAAATGCATAGAACAAATGGAGCTGTGAAAAAATTTCGTGTGATTTCGTGTCGTAAATACTATTACTGACGATTGATGGCGCTAGTAGCAGGACAAGTATAGCGGTCAAAGGCAACTTGCTGATTAAGAGGTCTGATACTATGATAAGGAGGTCTTGATCAGGACTTTGAAATCACTGTACAAAAGGATGCTCCTCGGTCAAATGATTCAAGAAATTAACCACTTGATATTTCTCTCCAAAAAAGCGTACTACAAACAATGGAACGGAATCAACGAACAAGATCAGAAGTGTTCTTCCAAAGAATATCAAATTGCTTCCACCATTCTGTGTATGAAAAAAATTGCGAAACAGATTTGAATATCAAAATAATGACTTGTCCAACTCAAAAGCAGCAGCTGCAACTGGATGCAATATCAGACAATAATTAGATGAAGAAACCTTTCCCTGCTTTAGCAATAATTTGGTTGTTTCGGGTAAACTTTCTGACGATGAAGTGATAGTCTCCGTAATCAAAAGAGAGCTAGAAATTGTCAGTAATAAGGAGGAAGGGGAAAAAAGCATTTCACTAATAACAACTCGAAAGGTTCAAACAATGTTACCGACTGTTCGCCAATTTTATCAATCAAAATCTGATACATCAGACCAAATTTTCCAATTTTTCTGCAAAATTAGAAAATGATATAGTAAAAAGATTAAATGTTCAATTATTTCAAAGTAAAGTGACAGATTATTTTAATTAACGTTAAATTATGTATCATATTCTGATATTTTGTTTGTTCTGATTAACTAATTATTTCATATTAACAATATTTTCATTAATTTGATTTTTTACTAAAACTATTAAATGAAAGAAACAAGTGTTTGTACTCGCATAAAAATGTATTCTATTTATATTTTTCAAAAAAAAAATTATGTTTTACTAATCGCCTTTAACCCATTAAGGACGGAATTATGTTTCTCTTTTAAAATGCAAAAATTGCATTTCGTACCAGTTTTATAGAATAGCAACTTTAGTCACCTTTTACTTCGGAATTCCTGGCATCAAATAAAGCAAATATTTCTCTAAAGAAATACTGGTACTTAAACAGCAAAATGATTGTCAGCTATTCCGTTACCATATGGTAACGCTAGTCCTTAATGGGTTAATTGTCACACACATTAATAGAAAATTTGTCTCAACTGTAAACACCAGCGACCCTTATATATTTAGAAACCTCATCTAAATCTGAACCCATTTGCTTCCAACAGCAACTCGCTGTCTTCAATGTTTTACGAAATAAATCCACGGATATATTACCCAATGTCTCTAACATATCCTCTTTTTTAAAAATAAAATTATCACTCTATCAGAATTTTTAAATAGTGATTAAAATATTATAAAGGTAAAATGAGACATCTTAGAAAGTAAATATGCATTTCATAACGGAAAAAAAACTGAATTCAGTTTCATTTAGATTTATGAAGAACAAAGTTTCGAAAAAATGACTTCAATCGTAAACTTTGCGACTGGATGACCACTGAAATATCAATCTCTTAGTTATCGCGTAATTTTTGGAAAATTTCTTCAAAAATCGTCATTTTTTTATCGCCCCATTTTATTATTCATACAATTCTGAGTTAATTAGTAAAAGAAACAGTGTATTTTTTTTTTCAAATTTAAAGTATTCAGGATGGATAAAATCTTTAAGTCACAATTTTACTTATCTGATATTTGGCTCATTTTATATAAAGGTACTTTCCCTTTCAGAACCGGTTCCAACTGGTTCCAAAATTAAAAATGCCCGCTTATAAGAAAACTTCAACAAAAATCGAAAAAGTAACAACTAACAACATTGGAGATTGACCTCAGCTATACTATGCAAAAACAGCATTTAAAAATATTAAAACGCGAGCGAGAAATCGCGCTAGAATCCTCCCAAAGACTTAACATTAGCTTGAGCGTTTCTTCCCGTTACTAGTGTAGGCTCTATCATTGAATAAACCATAATATCGTCGCTACCATGTCAAACTATCGAATACGAAAAAAGGCATTTTTCGTTACTCCTAAAAATTGGTCGATTGTCACCACTAAATTTTACTAGTACTCTTCACCAGATTTGCCATTTTGGCTCCTGTTTCCCTTCAGAAATTCAGAATCCATACCAGAAATTTTAAACCGAAATTTTTGATTATCTTCATGACAGGCATTTCCTGATTACTAAAAGTAATTTTTTTCTCAAATTTTCCGGTATGAATTTGGCATCACTAGATAAGAAAGAAGGCCAAACTGGCAACTCTGTGTTTAATAGAAATTTTATTAATACTCTTACTAGGCGAAAAATTCTAATAAAATTTACTGGTGACAATCAGCCAATTTTTAAATGTAATGTAAAATTCATTTTTTCACATTCGATAGTTTGATATGGTAACGACGATATCACGTCTGTTATTCGCAACTAATTTTATAATCTATTTGCACTACTATTCTTACAATATAAATTTTGTGCTATATTTCTTTTGCACACTCTCAAAAATGAATACTCAAATTTCAAGAAATTTTCTTCGTTTTTGACGAAACGGTTTCTTGAAATATGCTCCGAGTAAACGTTTCGTCAAATCGAGTAAATTTGCATCCTCAAAATTACGAAGAAAATGGTTTCGTCAAATTGATTCTTTGAAAGTTCCAAAAAAAAAAGGTTGGTGGTTCCATCTGTCGGAGCTTTTAGAAGCTTTTTTAAATGACTTGGGACAAAATAAGATCGCCCTTCGGTGAGGCTCGAACGCGCGACTTTTAGCTTGACAGCCCTGCGTCTTACCTCTCAGCTAGCGGGACTTCGAAATTGTTTGATTTTAAAAGTATTTACGAGATGTTGATATGTGTTTATATTTTTAGAAAGCAGATTGTATTTTTATCGGTGTTGTTATAACTTCTGCATGTTTTAATTAATAAGGCTAGATTATTATTATGGTTAATAAATAATTAGAAAATGGCTTGATTAATATAATTTATTAGAGAAATTTCCTTTGTTCAATGAATATGCTCTAGTTAATTTGTTGATCAGAAATAATTAATTTTGAAGTGCATATTTTGGAGGTGAGTTCATCAATTTCAGCGGATAAGATTACTGTTTATAGAGGGGAAAGGTCAGTTATACGTATTTTAAATTTGATTGTTATATGAATATATTTCTTAAATAAAAAAAGCATCTAATATTGTGATTTTTTATTTATTATTATTATTATTATTATTATTATTATTATTATTATTATTATTATTATTATTATTATTATTATTATTATTATTATTATTATTTTTACCATTGGGAAAATGTGGATGCTTGCGGTCGAAAATGGACCAAATGATGTTCGCATTTTACTATTTTAACCTTTTTTAACGAAATTTTGTAACTTTAGATGAATTTTCTAAGCGTTTTTAACGAAATTCTGTAACTTCAGAAAAATTTATCTTTGAATCGGCCATAGAAATGCATAAAATCTTTACAAAAAGGATAGACGCAAATTATCAGATATAAAAAATAAAGTAGAAATTTGGTACATTCGTGTTATAGCGGCCCCCAAGGATGAAATATTTTTGTTTCTGTTTTCATTAATTATATCGTAAATTTAATACTTTCGTGTAATTTTTTTTTTTTTTTTTTTTGAACGATTTTGTAACAAAAATAATCTGGCCGGGAATGCGGAAACATTTTTGTAAAATATTTGAGATTTTCCATTGCATTAAAAATAATTTAATTTTGAGACGAAATGATTGTCAAAAATGACGAAATATAGCTTAAGAATTGCGGAATCGTCAAAAGTGAGAGTTTTATTTTTGACAGCGAGGAAACAGTTTCGTCAAGATATTTGAGGATTCCCGTTTCGTCAAAAACCACGTGACTCAGTGACGAAATGATTGTCAAAAATAAGGAAATGAGGCCTGAGGATTGCGGAATCGTCAAAATTGAGTTTTTTATTTTTGAGAGTGCAAGTGCTGTTAAAGTGTATACCGTAATTTCACGCGTATGCGCCGCATCTTAGTTAAGTCTTTTTCAAACCGGAAATTTTATTGAAAATAAGAAGTTAAATAAGTGCTAAGCAGAAATAAGTCACATTTTATTTAAAATAAATTATGGTAGGAAATTGAATTGTCTGAGGTGCGGCGCATACGCGCGAAACTACGTTTTTTTTTTTTTTAAGAAAGTGGTGCGAGATAGAAACAAAATTATGAGGATTTCAGCCCGTGACTGTCACGGGCGCGACGAAATTTGTTCACAAATTTTGCCCGTGAAGGCATCGGACACGACGATTAAGGACTTAAACCTTTTCGGAGCAAAGTAGTTCTTGTGTTTCTAAAATGTGGAAATGATTGACAAGCACACAAAGGTGTAAAAACAAATTCATTTGAAAATAAGTAAAAGCTTTTCTTTATGTACTTAAAAAAAGGAAAATTTAATGCCTAAATTCCGGTGTCATTGTGGCATTTGGGGATTAAAATTAAGTGGGATATATATGTCCCGCTACCCTTCCAGCGGTTAATCTAGTTTAGAACTAGAAATGGCTTCTTTTCGATAAGGAGTCGGTTTATCGTGGTAGGAAACTGTTAAAATTGCATACAGTGGCATGTCAGATTTATAAATCCCGAATAAGAAATATTCGGAAAGCATCTCGATAAACCAAACGTAAAAATTGTTAGTTTAAATTTGGAATGGAGTGCTATACTACAATAATGTAGTGAAATTTAGACTTACACATTATGAAATGATTGAACGGTTTTTATAAAATTTTACGCATCTCTAAAATCCAAAAATTGTTAACAGCGAATAATGCAAAAATTTATACCTATTACATACAGGAAATTTATAAAATTTCCTCTTGGAAATATTTTGAAAGTGTTAAGAATTTTCCACGTAAAAGAACAGTCTGAATCTGCCGTAGAGTGCAGTCCCATCCCGCAATTAAGTAATGTATTTACAGAATAGCTGCAGATGATGGCCATCAGGGGAATTCCGAGAATCCAGAAATGGGATTTCCAAAGATGTTGCGAGTCAATTTGTGTTCTCTAGCGTATCATTATGCCAGGTTATGATGCGGAATATAGAAATAGATTATACATAAAGCTACATATAAGTAACACTTAATGGCTAGATTGTTTGCATTCCGTGCCCTTGACATAATCTAAATTAATTAATAGCTAAAGATTCATACTTCATGAAAAATTGTATTGGAAAATGTCCGTGAAATATGACTTGACCTTAATCTTTCTACTATTTTATGAGGGATATTACGTTATTATATAACATAACAATATAAGAATTGTATTTATAATTTGTAATTATCACATATGAAATAAAATAAAAAAAATTGTTTATACAAATTTCAAATTTGATAATTTCAAATTATGTTCAGCGGAATACAAAGAATATGATATAATCAGAATTAAACATTAAATAATTAAAACACATTTCCTGTATAAAATTGCTCAGTTTCTAAATTAAAAAACTCTACAAATGACTTATGTAAAAAATTACAAATAATGCAAACTACATAAATTTATAATTTATTAAATTTGGAGATATTTTGAATGCATTCAAACATTTTATCTGACTAATATTTTATGAGGGATATTACGTTATTATATAACAATATAAGACTCGTATTTATAATTTGTATTTCTCATATATGAAATAAAATAAAATTTTTATTTACTTGTAAAAATTTGAAATTTCATAATTTCAAATTATGTTCAGCAGAATACAAAGAATATGATATATTCAGAATTAAACATTAAGTAATTATTATACATTTCCTGTAAAAAATTGCTCAGTGTCTTTAATTAAAAAAAAACTCTACAAATGACTTATGTAAAACATTACAAATAATGCAAACTACATAAATTTATAATTTATAAAATTTGGAGATATTTTGAATGCATTCAAACATTATATCTGACTAATATTTTATGAGGGATATTACGTTATTATATAACAATATACGAATCGTATTTATAATTTGTAATTCTCATATATGAAATAAAATAACATTTTTATTTACTTATAAAAATTTGAAATTTCACAATTTCAAATTATGTTTAGCAGAATACGAAGAATAAGATATATTCAGAATTAAACATTAAATAATTAAAACACATTTCCTGTAAAAAATTGCTCACGGTCTTAAATTTAAAAAAATTACAAATGACTTATGCAAAACATTAAAAATAATGTGAACTACATAAATTTATAATTTATAATACTTTGAGATATTTTGAATGCATTCAAACATTTCATTAAAAAATAATTTATTCGATCTGTAGGAATGCAATCATATGTTGAAATAAAATAATGTGTTTACACGGTTGGCTTGATTATTCTGAAAACCCCGCAATGGAATTTCTAAGGATGTTACAAGTCCATTTGGATTCTCCAGCGTATCATTACGTGAGATTATGATATCCTCATAGAAATACGTAGATTATACATAAAGCTGTGCATAAATAACACTAACATTGTTTTATATATTTTAATAACAGGCAACAATTACGATTTTCTGTTACAACTATTTTATAATTGCAAAACTTGCACAGTTTAATAGCAGAAATATATAATTAAAAAAGTTTTATTTTTCTATTGAAAAATAGTGATACGAAAAAAAACGCAAAAGTTTGCAGCAATGTATTTTTAAGCGTTATTGACTCATATACACCAAAAATGGTATTGTTAAAAATCAATAGTATATTATGGGATTCTGACATAGCTTTATACTACCTTACTAAGTTTTTGTGAGGAATGTTACGTTATTATATCACAACGTAAAGAACAAAGTCATGTATCATAATTCGGACAAAGGCGTCTATAACAAAATCAATATTCATTTGTTTTATAACATTTTAAGTAAAATCATTTCAAATTATCTTTTTAATAAAGCACAGCATAAAATTATTATTTAGAATTAAGCTTTAACGCGTTCACAATATTTTTTATTTAAAAATAATTATTTTCTTTAACGCTACACTGCGCAGTGATGCATATATAAATAAATAAAAATTAACCTTTGATATATAAATCCAGTTCCATGGTATCATAATATTTAAATAAAGTCTGATAATAAATTTGGTAAAATATAATTCATTAAAATGTGTGTTACCAAATTTTAAATTAGAGATTAACATAATCTAATTATTCTGAAACTTGAATGATTTATGTTTGAGTTATTTTAATAATCGAATGATTTGAAATACTCGACTATAGATACTGTCGATGCAAATGATTGGTTTTTATTTTTTTTCATGAGCTTCAAACACTTTTTTATTCATTTTATTACAGTTAACCACATCTCGCTCTAGCAATTTAGAATTATAACAAACATGATGTAATCTTGAAATGTTTAACTACAAAAACAAATTGTAACACAGCTTTAAAGCATCTGAAAATGTTAATTGAAACATTACAAATGTAACAGTTAGGGTAACATAAAACGTTTTTAGGAACATGTACCACATCAAGTTTCAGTTATATAAGTATAAAAATATAATTATTTTCCATACAAGAATTCATTGTTTTGTATTTTCTCTTTTTCTAATATTGAAAAATGTAGTGATCTACTTTCTTATAGTATAAAATTGTTTTTTGTACCCTTATTATCATTAGATCACATGTATATAAAATTATAAGGTATAATAAAAGAAATCTCCTTCTTCTATATTTAACTAAATTTAAATATTTCGTCTTCATTAAGCATTACATTTTTGCGTGCTATTAAAACATTACATTTATTAGTTATTTACATAGTTCTTTAAGAAATTACTCTTTATTGACGTTCATGTTGAAAGTCTCAGTGAAGAAAAACACAATAATATGATTAATTTCAATTACATACCAACCAACCCTCAACTCCCTCCTAAAAATTTTTTAAATTCTTACATAATAAAAATAAATATATGTACTAATAATAATGAACGATGCGAAATATTTCTACCACAAAATCGGTATCACCCATTCCGCCGGCAAATCTATAAATCGATAAATTTATATTAATATTTATTTATTGTATAAAAAATTGAAAAATAAATTTGAGTTTAATATTATTAAAGTTCAGGTTTTATTAATTTTGAAACTCACCTTCCGTAATAAACTTGGAAATTCACAGCAAATATTTAAGAAATAAATTTTATAAAATGAAGTTACTCAGTCTCATGTATTCAAAAATTACTACATTCGTCGTAATCAGAAGTACAACACGTATTAAACACAGCATAAATTTATACATTCTAAACTTGAAAATATTTTGTAAGTACTCAAAACTTTCGACGTAATGATAGTCTGTTTTAGCTGTAGGAATAGAGCCTAATCTTGCAATAAGTAATGCGTTTACAGAAGGTCTGCTTCTGATAGTCGTCTTAGGAGTTCAGAAAATCCAGAAATGGGATTTCTAAGGATATTGGGAGTCTATTCTAGTTTTCTAGACTCTAGAGTATCATTAGGTACTATTATGATCTTTATGCTCCTAGGAATAGATTACGCATAAAACAATCCTAATAATATTATAAATCTCATTGTGTGCAAATGTTAGGCTGAAGCCAGCGTCAAAATGGAGCATTTAATGATCCTGTATCTTTGCATATACGTTAATTATAACCCTCCAATGAACATAGGCTGGGTTTTGTTTATTTTATTCAAATATTTTTCTTAATAATTCAAAATTTCGTTATTTTCATAGAGAATAAATGGACATTTTTTCGTATAATATTTTAAAATGGTTAAATTTACTTTACCGTTGCTAATACTTTATCGTTGCCAAAACTAATTTAGAACCCGGAATAATAATTTTTAATCAACAATTTGGTTACAATTGAAAAATTTTCACGTGAAAAATGAAGATGAAATAAAAAAATTAAAGAATTAAAAAGAAGATTAACTATTATTATTAGAAATAAAATGTACTTTTTTTTAGTTTTTGATAATAATACAAGGTTTCAATATGCGTAACCATAGGAAACAGGCTAATATGACGTCATACATCTAAAATAAAGCGGATATGCTTTGATTGGTGAAATAAAACGATCTTGTGTTTTTCTTCACTTTTCTTTTTCCTTTGTATGATAACAATACTTTTCATTTTACCGTCTGCGCACGGCTAATATAACTATGCCGTATTTTTTAATTTAATTTTTAAAAAAGGAAACTGAAGTTTCAAAAGAAAATGGCTAGCAAATGTCGATAATATTCTCCTCAAAATTATTCGTGTCGAAAATGGTGTCATGGATAGCGAAAAAGAGTTTTTTTTATCATTCTTAAAACTAAAATAAATAACTCGATTACCAAAAAAAAAAAAAAATGACAAATGTTAACAGTTCCATTTTTGTTGATAAAACCTAAAGATTTAATATTATTTCGTTAAAGTAACATAATTTCCCCTATGCCAGTATTGATATTAATTGCCCGGAAAAGAAAATTAACAAGAATTATGTCATTAAAAGGGATTTCTCTGGGGGAAGAGAAACGTCATATTTGTAATAAAACGGGAATTTTCCTATATGTTTTAAAATGAGTGTGAATCAAATCCTTACATTAATAATACAATGATCAGTAAGTATAGAAAGTAGATGAGTTTCACGCCATATTTATAACGAAAAATTTAAATGTTTTTTTATCTATACTGATTATTAAGCATGAGTATCCGTTATATACAGATGAGAGTTTTCTGCTAAAGATCACATCATACGAATCTATTATATTAAAATCTGACCGTGTGTTTGTATTTCGCAACTATTCCTAGACTATCTAACGCAACGTGATTTACTTAATATTGGTTATCATTGATCCGAGTATGTCACACAAACTTTTAGAATTTAAAAAATTAAATTAGATACCAAGATTTTTTTTTTTTAATTTTAACGAAGTTTTCTAAAAACTGAAAGTAAATTACTCCATATTTTTGTATAAAAAAGGAGAAATAAAACAGATCAGTATATTTTTTACACCATTTTCTCATTAAAATGGAAAAACAGAATTTATTTTCATTTTGAATAGATGGTGAAAACAAAATCTTGATTTCATTAAATTATCCGAAAAATAAAAACATATTTTCACATATTCAAACTTCTTGATTCAATTTATTCTGGAGAACAAAATTTGCCTGTCAACATACTGTCATTTTGAAAACAAGATTTGTTTCAGCTATACATTAAACCAACGAGGCAGAATTGAATTTAAAGAAAAAGCATATACTATTTCCAATTAATGTTTTTTTTTTTTTTTAAGGATGGCTGTTAAAACGTTTCACAAAGGCGTTAAAAGTAAAATTGTTTATCAGGTAAAATTGACATTTGTTTTTACCCAATTCGTCTATTTCCACGATTTCATTTGGCCCTCAGCCCCACCAGTGGCTGAGAGGTTGTGCTCTCGAAGCTGGTAGACGGGAGGTGCTGGGTTCGATCCCAATCGCGCCCGTCGGCCTAATCGTTCGGAGTTTTCGTGGTTTTCTTCGAGCCGTGGATTTATCCATGCGTAAATACGGATTAGGTTCCCTTAGAAAGACCCCCACGAAGGGCACTCCCCCCGGGCCTATATCCCTAGTGTAGATAATTGGCCGTCAATAATCAACCCAACCCAACTCATTTGGCTCTCCTTTTTGCATTGGTTGCAATTTCATTTTTGCGATTATTTGGCACAAAATCTCACTTTTTTAAGACTGAGTTATGTCAAGGTCCCTATTACAAAAAATATCGTATTGTCTCGTATGAAATGTGATAAATAGTTAATTATTAACGTTTATAATTATCGGGAGTGAAATATTTTGCTTAATTAATGTATTTATTCTTCTTTTATGGTGCGTGAACGAAGTCACGGGTAACAGCTAGTATGTAAATAATATTTCAATCTGGGCTACATTTTGTTATATATTATCTAAGTTTTATGGATTCAATTTCTATTAAAACATAAAGTAGAAAATACAATGGAAAGTTTTTGTGTTGAAATAGATGTCAAATACATTGAGAATTGCTTCGCTGCTGCTTTGCAAGGATATTATCTGAATAAATCACGACGCTACAAAGGTTGGTTGGTTGATTTTATCACGGCCGATTATCAACACAAGGGATATATGCCCTGGGGGCAGTGCCCTCCGTTGGGTTCTTTCTAAGGGATCCTAACACGTATTTACGGCAAGGTTCGAAGAAAACCACGGACAACTCCGAACGGTTAGGTCGACTAGCGCTACAGGGGTTTGAACCCAGCACCTCCCAACTACCAGCTTTGACAGCAGAACCTCTCAGCCACTGGTGGGGCCTTTACGCTAGAAAGAAATGTTTATTTCGTGACTTATGTGCGTAATATTAATAAATGCTTCCATTTTTAAATGAGTAAACATTATAACAGAAATAAATTTATAAATTTATAAATTTTAAACTTCAAATAATTTGACTGAATTCGGAAAAATCCATATAAAGATAGTATTTTGCAGGTATATGAATAAAGTCCCATCTCTCAATTAAGAAATGCATTAACAGAAGTGCTAATCATGATGGTCATCTGAGGAATTCAGAAAATCCAGATATGGAATTTTCAAGGATATTGCGAGTCTATTTGGGTTCTCTACAGTGGCATTAAGCGAGATTATTATCTTTATGTTCATAGGAAAAGGTTACATATAAAATAATATGTAAATAATATTTCATACTGGACTAGATCTTACTATATATTGTCTAATATTTTAGGAATCAATTTCCGTCAAAATGTATAGTATAAAATACAATGAAAAAAAATTGTGTTGAATTAAACTGTAAATACATTGAATAATTGCCTTGCTACTACTTTCTAAACATATTATCTTATTAAATCACTACACTAGAAATAAACGTTTATTTCGTGACTCTCATATACACAATTTTGATAAAGGCTTCCGCTTTTAAATGAGTGAATTTGAAATCAGAAGTGAATTTATAAATTTTAAAATTTTAAACTTTTAAATAATTTGAATGCATTCAAAAGTTTCCATATAACGATAGTCTGCTGCAGCTGTAGGAATAAAGACTCATCTCGCAATTAAGTAATGCATTTACAGAAATGCTCCTGATGATGGTCATCTGAGTAATTCAGAAAATCCAGATATGGGACTTTCAAGAATATTGCGAATCTATTTTGTTTCGCTAGAGTGTCACTAAGCAAGATTATTATCTTTATGTTCATATGAAAAAATTACATGTAAAACTATATGTAAATAATATTTCATACTGGACTAGATTTTACTATATATTGTGTAGGGTTTTATGGATTGAATTTTCATCAAAACGTATATTAGAAAATACAATGAAATATTTTGTGTTGCATTAGACTGTAAATACATTGAATACCATCAAATATACATCAAATACCTTGCTACTACTTTGTAAATATATTATCTTATTAATTCGCTACACTAGAAATAAACGTTTATTTCATGACTCTCATATATACAATTTTGATAAAGGCTTCCGATTTTAAATGGGTAAATTTTAAATCAGAAGTAAATTTATCAATTTTAAAATTTTAAACTTTTAAACAATTTAAATGCATTCAAAAGTTTCCATATAAAGATAGTCTTTTGCAGGTGTAGGAATAATGTCTCTTCTCGCAATTAAGAAATGCATTTACAGAAGTTCTCATAATCATGGTCATCTGAGGAATTCAGAAAATCCAGATATGGGAATTTCAAGGTTATTGTGAGTCTATTTAGGTTCTCTAGAGTGTCATTAAGCAAGTTGATTATCGTTATGTTCATAGGAAAAGATTACATATAAAACTATGTGTAAATATTATTTCATACTGGACTAGATTTTACTATATATTGTCTAGGGTTTTATGGATTCAATTTTCATCAAAACGTATATTAGAAAATACAATGGAATATTTTTGTGTTGAATTAGACTGTAAATACATTGAATAATTTCCTTGCTACTATTTTGTAAATATATTATCTTATTAAATCACTACACTAGAAATAAACGTTTATTTCGCGACTCTCATATACACAATTTTGATAAAGGCTTCCGCTTTTAAATGAGTGAATTTTAAATCAGAAGTAAATTTATAAATTTTAAAATTTTAAACTTTTAATTAATTTGAATGCATTCAAAAGTTTCCACATAAAGATAGTCTGCTGCAGCTGTAGGAATAAAGACTCATCTCTCAATTAAGTAATGCATTTTCAGAAATTCTCCTGATGATGGTCATCTGAGTAATTCAGAAAATCCAGATATGGGATTTTCAAGAATATTGCGAATCTATTTTGTTTCGCTAGAGTGTCACTAAGCAAGATTATTATCTTTATGTTCATAGGAAAAGATTACATATAAAACTATATGTAAATAATATTTCATACTGGACTAGATCTTACTATATATTGTCTAGGGTTTTATGGATTCAATTTTAATCAAAACGTATATTAGAAAATACAATGAAATATTTTTGTGTTGAATTAGACTGTAAATACATTGAATAATTTCCTTGCTACTATTTTGTAAATATATTATCTTATTAAATCACTACACTAGAAATAAACGTTTATTTCGCGACACTCATATACACAATTTTGATAAAGGCTTCCGCTTTTAAATGAGTGAATTTTAAATCAGAAGTAAATTTATAAATTTTAAAATTTTAAACTTTTAATTAATTTGAATGCATTCAAAAGTTTCCACATAAAGATAGTCTGCTGCAGCTGTAGGAATAAAGACTCATCTCTCAATTAAGTAATGCATTTTCAGAAATTCTCCTGATGATGGTCATCTGAGTAATTCAGAAAATCCAGATATGGGATTTTCAAGAATATTGCGAATCTATTTTGTTTCGCTAGAGTGTCACTAAGCAAGATTATTATCTTTATGTTCATAGGAAAAGATTACATATAAAACTATATGTAAATAATATTTCATACTGGACTAGATCTTACTATATATTGTCTAGGGTTTTATGGATTCAATTTTCATCAAAACGTATATTAGAAAATACAATGAAATATTTTTGTGTTGCATTAGATTATAAATACATTGAATAATTGACTTCTGCTAGTACTATGTAAATATATTACCTTATTATTTCACTACACTAACAAGAAACTTTTATTTCGTGACTTTCACGTACACAATTTTGATAAAGGTTTCCGCTTTTAAATGAGTAACTTTTAAATCAGAAATAAATTTATAAATTTTAAAATTTTAAACTTTTAAATAATTTGAATGCATTCAAAAGTTTTCATATAAAGATAGTCTGCTGCAGCTGTAAGAATAAAGACTTATCTCGCAATTATGTAATGCATTTCCAGAAGTGCTCCTGATGGTGGTCGTCTGAGTAATTTAGAAAATCCAGATAGGGAATTTTCATGGAGTGTCTATTTTGTTTAGCTAGAGTGTTATTTGGTAAGATTATTTATTATCTTTATGTTCATAGGAATAGATTACACATAAAATTATATGAAAATAATATTTTATATTGCACTTGATTTTATTATATATTGTCTAGGGTTTACGGATTCAATTTTCATCAAAACGTATAGTAGAAAATACTATGCAATTTTTTTGTGTTGAATTAGACTGTAAATACATTGCGTTGCTACTGCTTTGTAAGGATATTATCTTATTAAACGACTAAAAAAATGGAAAAGTTTATTTCGTGACCCTCATACATACAATTTAATAAATGTTTAATTTTTTTAAAAAATAAATTTATAAAATTTTAAAATTTTAAATAATTTTATTGCATTCAACAATTTTCACATAATAATAGTATGTTTCAACTGTGGAATTAAAGTCTCATCTCACAATAAATAGTACATTTGTTCAAGTGATCCTGATATGGTTGTCTTAGGAACTCAGATATTCCAGAAATAGGAATTCCAAGGATATTGCGAGTCTATTCGGGTACTATAAAGTATCATTAGGCTCGATTATGACCTTTATGTTCATAGGAATAAATTACACATAAATCTATATGTAAATAATATTTCATACTTGGCTAGATTCTGCTATATATTGTCTAGGTTTTGTGGTCGTATGAGGATTTATGAACATCCAGAAATGGGTTTTTTCAAGGTTATTGTGAGTGTATTTGGGTTCTCCAGAGTTTCGTTAAGTACTAATATGATCTTTATGCTCAATCAAATAGATTACACTACACAAAAAACTATATGTAAATAATATTTCGTACTGGCATAGATTTTGCGATACATTGTCTAGATTTTATGGATTCAATTTTGGTCAAAACATACGATAGAAAACACAATTAAAGATTTTTGATTTAAATTAAACATCTAATACATTGAATAAGTGTCTTGCTACACTTCTTTGTAAGCCTATTATCTTAATAAATCACTACACTAGAAATAAATATTTATTTCATGAATCTCATGTATACAATTTCGATAAATGTTTCCACTTTTAAATGAGTGAATTTAAAATCGAAGTAAATATATAAATTTATAAATTTGAAAATTTGAAATATTTTGAAAAAAGATGAAGAGTTTCCACATAAAGATACTTTGTTTCAGCTTAAGAGTGCACTTCCATCTCACAATTATGTAAAGTATTTTCAAGGTCTGCAGAATGATGGTCGTCTGGGAATTTTTAAAAATCCAGAAGTGGATTTTCAAGGATATAGCGAATCAATTGCGGTTCTTTAGAATATCATTAAGCAATATTGTGATTTTTATTTTCGTAAAAATAGATTACACATAAAACTATATCAGAGTTCGTACTGCTCAAGGTTAGAATAACAGAATTTTCGTAAATTAATTTTTGCCATATTTAATGAACAAATTTATGTATTTAGATATTGGGATCATAACTTTTCGAAATGTCTGGTATTCAAACGCCGCAAATCTCCTGAATTCCCTGAGTCCCCTAAATCGTTCGAACCTCGTATATATAAATAATACAGGGATTTTACGAGTCAGACAATTTTCCAGCGAAAATACCGGTATTTTCTTATGAAACACTCGCCTTATGTAATTGCGCAGTTACATAAGACGAGTTTTTCTATAAGAAAATACTGGTATTTCTCCGAAAAATTCCCCATCCATTACTAACCCTGATAATATTCCATGCTGGTCTGAATTTTACTGTATAATGTCTCGGTTTTAAGTATTCAATTTCTATCAAAACGTATAGTAGTAAATACAATGAAAGATATTGTTGATGAATTTTAGGCAAGTTTATCGAGTAAGCCTTGCAAGAATATTAACGTATTAAATCATTACGCAAGAATCAAATGTTTATTACGTGACTCTCATATATACGATTTTAATAAATGCTTCCGCTTTAAGTGAGTGAATTTGTAACCGAGATAAATTTATAAGTTTATAAATCTTATAAACTTTTAAATATTTCGAAAGCTTTTAAAAGATTCCACTTCAGAGTATTTACTCTGTTTCAGCTGTCGGAATGCAGTCACATCCCGCAATTAAGTAATGTATTTTCAGAAGGGGCGGCGGATGATGGTCGTCTAGGGATTTTAAAGAATGTTGCGGGACTATTTGGGTTGTCTAAGCAAGGGTATATCTAGATAGTCTTCAAGGGAGAGGAAGTGATACAAACATGGGACTTTCACGTCTCCTGTACAAAATAACAACTCAACAATGCATACACAATAGATGTTTGATATAATGACAGATCATTATAGCGATTAAAATATGTGGATATTTCGAGTTTTTTAAAAAGAGAATAAAAACTCCATTTTGTATAATTTCCTTTTCTCCTATAAATTTAGTAATTATTTCTCCATTCATTTGTGAAATTTATTGCTAAGGCTTTTTATTCTTGTCTATATCCGCTCTGAGGACAATGTAACTTCTATTTACAGATTTATTGAAACATAAACTTTAAAAAGATTAACTACATTTAAAAGTGTCTTTTTTTATTTACATCTGAAAAATTGGAAAAAAAAAAGATTATTTCAAAATGGAATACCTGAAAAAAATTACTTCTTTTCTGGTAATATCTTATATTAGAATTTTTATGCAATGAAGTACGTATTCGTTTTAACCCTTTAACGAATAAAGCACTTCAATTGCTAAAATGTTGAAATAAATAATTGACACCGGAAATTATGAACAGATTTATTTGTGTCTAAGAAAAAAGCTATATTTCACATACATAATAAATGGAAAACATTTCTATTAAAATTCTGCTGTCACTGTTGAATTTCGTAATAAAAATTTTGTGGTTTCGTAGGGAAACTAATGTCCGTTAACCCTTTCCGGCACAGTGCTCCCACTCCGGGCACACCTAATATTAATTCCAAACTTGCATTCAGCACCAAGAATATTTTAATAAAATTTTGTTTCTATATTGAAAGCTTAAAATTAGGAGTTCATATTTTCTAAAAAAGTCGTTTGTAAATTACGGTGTCAGTAAGCAATTTCTCATTTTACGAACAGACTTTGTCTGTGCCGGAAAGGGTTAAGCAATTAAGAGACATACTGTGAAATCGGCAAAAAATCCAGATTTTCGAGGAACATGTATATAAAGCACAATATTTTTGCGCATTTGAAAACAAGCTGCATAAAACATTTCCTATAATTTTTCCATTCGACGAGCAACATATCAGGTGATCTCTATGTAAAAAATGCTTAAATGAACATTTTAAAGTCGTTTATATAAAAATGTACTTTTTACTTTCTGTAAGACATTTTTGTATGCAAACTGTAGTGTACAGAAAATATTGTAATGATGCTAAAAACCTGATAATGGAAAAATGGACATATTTTTACTTTTTGAGGTTCCCTGAATTTGTTTTCACTTCCTGGCAATGATTCCATATGTACCGCAACTTCCGACGTATAATCCGCGGTTCAAACAATCATGTTTCGACCCAGAACTTTTATTTTATAAAATGTAAATTTTTGGAACGCTGTAAATATCCGACTTCAATTATGGAATAAAATTTCTGGGTTGAAACAGAATTGTTTGATCCGCGGATTATACGCCGGAAATTACGGTATATACTCGTATTTATAAGTAAGTAAGTAATTACATATGTATGCGTGTGTGTTTATATTTCTTTTACGTTTTCTGGTTCTCACATTCCTTTTTTGTTATTATTTCGATTATGTTCGTATGTATGTGTGGATGAGTGGATAAGATTACGCCCAAGCTATGCTTTAGATTGAAATCCCATTTAGTGAATGTGTCACAACCATTGTCACAAGAGTTATATTCATTCGTAGAAACTGGTGAACGGGTTTGGTATCTCTACCATTTTTTAACCTTTTTGTGGCAAAACAAATTTCCCTTTTCTTTCTAACTCAATTAGTCAATTAAATATTTTTATTGCTCGCGGGTATCTTATTTTGATACAACAATCATATTTCACTAGATCCTTAGTTAATTTAGTAGAACATAAAGAAAAAATTAGACACAGTTTTATTAATCTTATAAAAACATAATTTAAGAAAAAAATAAGTATTGTACTTCGTTGAATAACAATGACGGAATATCTATTTTTAAAACAACTTAAATCTCTCATTAACATGACTATGTAAATTCAATTTCCATATTCATTTCAATTAACACAGGGCTCCCATCGATTACACACCTTCTAAGTTACACCTGTTCCCACACAGAAGGCCGCTTTGTGAAACAAGATCGAAGTTTCCGCAGACGATAATTGAGTTCTATGGCTTCTAACGGTAGAAATTTCATTTAGATAATGGCAATCCTTGCTGCGTAGTACGATACAAAAATGGCGCATCAGCTGGAGACTTACTTAATCGTTGAAGTATGCATAACAGTATTTTTTTGTGGGCAAAACTTCTCAAGAATACGGAGACAAGGAAGGTTAAGCAAAAACATTGTTTTCTTGCACGATAACGCAAGACCTCACAAGGCACGAACAACAAATGGTTTGCTCTGCAGTTTTGCATGAGACGTTTGGCAGCATCCAGCATACAGTCCCAAACTGGCGCCCTGTGGCTTTCATGTGTTCGGTAAGCTAAAAAAACATTTAGGTCGAAGACAATTTTCCAACGATCACGAGGTTCAGACATTTGTTCTACGCCGGCTCTAGAACCAAGGAGCGATTTTCTATCGTCAGGGCATCGAGTGATTAGTGCAACGTTCCAACAAATGTGTGCAGAGACTGGGAGATTATGTAGAGAAATGGTGTCATATTCTATTTTAGCGCACTTCTCAATAAACTGTTATTTGACCTACGTTGTTCGAGTCGAACTTACTTTTCGAACGCCCCTAGTTCTTAATAAACATATTCTTAAAGTATAATAATATTAAGAAATTCTATACAAATTTTACATGAATTATTGCTGACTGGCGATTTCCTATGCTTTCAGTTGAAATTTCTCCTTCTTCTTTGAACATTATGAGATTCGATAGGTTTTCCATATTTACGCATAAATTAAAATGACCCAATATATAGATTTAATATAATATTTGTTATAAGTTCAATAAAATATGGTTAAATGTATGATAGAAATACATATTTTTTTTTTGTCAAAATCTTACAAATATTTTTGGAGGAAAATGTGCATACGATACCTGCGATGGAGATTACATATGATAAGTTTTCAAAGTGCGCCTTTGTCGATGTAGTTTATTTGACTACTTTTCGACATTAGCGTCGAAGACAACAATATAAAAAATAATTCTTATTATAGAATCTAAAGGCTCTCTTCGACATTTTAATGCTACGATCGACTTCCGAATCAAGCTCTAAGAAAAACTAAGGTGAGTGTTTACGTTCTGCAAGCCATACGTGGGTGGGGCAATGACCTTAAAATCATTGTTTACCGGGAACCCATCATATGTTTGTAGTCATAACTGTGAAAATTGTTGAATTTTTTAATACTATTTATTTTTAAAATACGCAGAAATTGATTTACGTATACATTTCCTGAAAAATTAATTTTTTTCTATCAGATTTAAGATTAGTATGCACACTGAGAGGAAATAAAGCATTAAAACTGGCTTTGATGTTTTAGCCTGGAGACCTTATTACCGCCCACGCGAGTGGCTATTCCTGCCTTGGACCCGCCATTCTGTCTAATGTATCATTATGGAATATTATGGTTTGTGTTTTTTTAGGAAAAGATTACATATATAATGCTATGTGTTAATAATACCTTGATGTTGTGAGACTGATTTTGAAATTCACACGGTAATCGATATTTTAAAAAAAAATTGCAGGACAGTAATGTATGATGTCAGGCGTAGTTTTACTGCGTTTCCCTGATTTAGTTCGAAATAGAAGCGATAGATGGCGCTGAAAGAATTACGCTCTCAGTCGAATCCAAAACTGAAATCCCCCAGCGCTGATGGGAAGGAAGTGGGTTAAATATATGGAGTGCATATCATTCGCCATTACAATCTTGTGCAGCCTGGGGATCCTGAACCGGGCACGAAATTGAGCGGCCTGGAACTCATCCTTTCTCAGCGTACGGCACTCCAGGGGATAGACAAGATGAGTGCTTCTCTTGTCCGTTCCCAGGGCCCTCGGCGGGGGGCGCCGGAGACAGCTGTTGTTGAGATATGGAGCCATGGGTGGGAGCCACATGGTTAAGGTTCTGGAAAGCTGGTGTTCGTGTCTAGGGAAGGTGAGCTAGCGGACGCGGGCGGTTACGCAGGTCTGGTCGGACCACCGGGACGAAACTATTGCACTACTTGTTTCGATCCCTTCACTTTTCGCTTTTAAACTAACGTTCTCCCGGCCCTACGGCTCTGGCGGCCTGGTCACCCGACAGCGTGACGGGGGTCGGAACCCCTTCCTATTTTTTTTAGTCTATCTGTGTTTTACTAACTTAGTTTTTTTTTAAGATGTGTTTGTCCAATCCCGACTAGAGAGACATGAGATCACTCATGTGAGTTGTTCTCGATCTCGAATTGGGATACAGCAAATCATGAGAGGGAGCCCTTGACTAGTAGCTGGGCCCTGGTTACTCTTGTGAGCTCTCCAGGCAAGCTCGGCTTCGAGGATGTCACGGACTGTCGCTCATGAACCGAGCCTGTCCGGCCACTGTCGTACTCATGAAAGGGGTTACGATCGCGCCGATACAGGCATCATGAAAGTATGAAGGGGGCAATATCCAGTAGTGGATGGGTGCCGCGTTTTTTTTTTTGAACACCCGCATTAGTCTTACAATCTTGTTCATTGAGACCGATTCTGAACTCAGTCGGCATGATTTCAGTGAAATGTGTTGTTGCTATGGAAATAACGAATTCTTCGATGTAGCGACAGCGTTCAGAACTGAGCATGAATTTCATAAGCGGTATTCGAGTGAGGAGACGATTTTATATTTATGAAGATTGTATTGATGAATGAGACCCACTCCATATATTTAACCTCCTTCCTTCACATCAATGCTGGGTGATTTCTGCTTCTGCCTTGATTGAACGTCTATTGTTCGCAGTGCCATCTATTGCTGGTAATTCGAACTAAAATCAGGAAGCACAGTGAAAAAACTCATGACACCTTTCATAACCCTCATTCAAGAATGTTTTAAATATCTTTCATCGTTTGCAAGTTATGGAATTTTAAAATCAGTCAGTTCATTTCAGGACCCCGGTAGATGGGTTTGTTCCATCTATGTCAAAGAAATATTTTTTGTTCGGACTAAATCCTGATCTTAAAACTATTTTGTGCAAAATATTAAGTTATTATATCACTCCATATCATTTTAAACATAAATTAAATTAAATATTTTTTGTTCGAATACATTTCATATCAAAATAATTCCAATAATAGTTTAGAATTAAACATTAATTAATAAGCAATTTTTTTTAAATGCCCAGCGTCTTAAATCTATAATTTTCAAGAACTGAATTATGGAAAGAATGATGCATAAGTAACACACATGACAAATAGTACATAAGGGTATAAATTCCAAATTGAGAGATAATTTTGGAATCTTTCAAAGCATTCCACGTACTAACAGTGTGATTCCATCGTAGAAGAGTACATTCCCATCTCAAAATTAAGAATTATATTTACAGAAGGGCTGCAGATGATTGTCATCTAGGGATTTCTGAATCCAGAAATGGGATTTACAAGCATGTTGCGAGTCTATTTGGGTTGTCCAGGGTATCATGGTGTACGATTATATATGGATGTTCGAAGGATTAGACTATACATAAATCTATGTGTACATAACATTTGATGGATAGACTATTTTATACATCATCTAAGAGATATGGATTTACATTCCACCAAAAATCATATTTGAAAATGCTAACGCAATATGTGTTGTGCACATACCTTGATGACTATCTTATAGTATTATTTTATGTGAAATACTGCATTATTATATCATGATATAAGAAACAAATTTATCTATCACTACTCTCATATATCGAAGTGCGAATGGAATTTCAAAGAAGTCGGGCACTACTATTTCATATTGGAAAATTTATATTAATGATTTAATTTATAAATTCATAGTCAGCATATTTTAACATAAAACTTGAAATATTTTTCTGCGACTAAATAAGGCAAAAATTTCTGTTAAAAATTTGTGGTAGAACCGTACCTGGTGCATTTTAAATAAATCAAACATTCATTTGTTTTATGACATCAGAGATGCCAAGATTCCACTACTTTTCCGTAATATGAGGATTAATTTGACCCAGTTTTAAAAAGTTTCGAAGCAGAAAGTTTATTTGATAAATCTTTATTTATGTATTTTCAGATATCTTTAGGGAATATATTTAATTCCATTTTATAAAAACATTTCTGGTTTGAAAAGTATTAAACCTGGGTCAAATTAACCCACACATTACGAAAGATTAGTGAGAGCTTGGCACCTCTGGTACATAATAAATCAATGTAGTATTTCACATGATAATTATCAGTATTGTAAAGGATTTAGAATTAAATATTAAACAATTAAGGGAAAAAAAAGACCTTGTCAGTATCTGAAATTTTAAGACTTTTATGACTTAATATGTAATAATTTACATATATAACACACTTCATAAATTTTTGAAATTTAAAATTTGGAATTATTTTTAAAATATTCAAATCTTTCTACGTAAAAATCATGGAACAATGGATTTTTATTTACATATTTTATAATTTATGGTATATAATATAATAATTTAATTTAATAATTTAATAAATTTATTTGATATAATTTATATATCCTGGAAATAGTGAAGTTTCAACTGCGATTCCACAGAATTGACTACCACCGGGGAGAACTTCCACCAGTAAATTGAATCTGCCACAGCTATTTAAGATAAGACATTTTTTATTTAATATTTAAATTGCAGAATTTGTAATGGACGCGTTTATTCACACAATTTGTAAGTTTGTTTCTTTTGTTAAAAAACGAAAATTATTAAAAGTCTATTAAAAGATCCTAGATCTTTGTCCACACCCGCAATTATGTAATGTATTTAAAGAAGGGTTGCAGATGAGGATGATCTGGCGAATTCTAAAAATCCAGAAATGTCATCCCCAAAGATGTGCGTATGTTTCGGTCCTCTTGTCAGTTCATAAAGCTGCCTAGGCCACTTTTTTCAATAACGAAATTTCTCCTTATTATACAGCGGTGTCGCCAGGGTGGTTGTGAAAATGCTCTGGTTACAACTAATTTCGTACTGTTTACTTCGCCATATTTAATCACAGAAAATTCTGACATTATATAAGACGACTTACTTTTGAATAGTAGTATTCAGAGCATTTGGACATCCAACCTGGCTACACCACGGTTATTATATAATATAATTCTTCTATTAAATATGATGAGCATTCCTTTTTAAAATATAATAGCTGAAGAAGTTTATGTAGGAGGTGAACAGGCCTTGGCTCTAACGTAGCATTATGTAGGATTATTATCTTTATCTTTATAGGAATAGATTATACAATAAACTTTGTGATATTAATATTGTATACTAAACTAGGTTTTTCCATATGTTATCTTGTAGTAATAAATCCCTATTCCATCAAATCTTACAATGGAATATAGTAATAAAACATTATTGCCGTTAAATTAGATGGGAAATACATTCTATAGTTGTTTTGCTACTGTTTAGGAAAGAATCTTACTTATTTATCACTACCTAAGGAATCCAGGGTAGAATTCGCTAACTTCTCGAAATTTCGTGAATTTCCTAAATACAGTTTAAGTAAATGTTTCCACTAATAAATGAATTAAATTATAAATGAAGTGAATTTATAAATTTATAAAATCTAAACTTGGAAATATTTTAAGTGGATTCAAAACTTTTCACTTAAAAGTAGCTTACTTCAGATGTAGTTATGCAATTGCATATCTGAATTAAGTACTGCATTTACAGAAAGGCTGTAGATGATGGTCGTCTGAGGAATTCTAAAAATCCAGAAAACTAATTTCTATGGATGTGCCGAGTATATTTGTGTTCTCCAGCGTATCATTTGGCAAGATTATGGTCGGTATGATTATAAGATTAGATTATACATAAAGCTGTCTGTAAATAATACTTGAGGCTAGATTTTCTTATCGTTTGTCTAGATGTTAGGAATCATATTCCATTGAAATTTTATGCTCGAATGTCTGAGCGAAATATTGTTTATTGTGAACTGAATGACAAATATATCACTTGTTGCCGTTCTGTTGTTTCGTGATTATTAATTCGTTATTATATATCATGATATGCGATACAACAAATGCTCCTTTCGTGTGTGACACTTTAATAAATTAATTCGTTCTTAATATTATGTTTCATGTGACTAGCTTATATTATACATTATCTGAGATTTCTGGAATTATAGTCCCTCAAATATTGTACAATATATTAGGAATCAGATATTGGGCACAATTATAATGGATAGCCTACATAGCTCAGAACAATTTAGAGATATCATTAATTGATAACAGGTTTAATAACGGAACATCAATATAGTCATGTGACACTTTGGAACAAAAGCCTGAAGATGATTTCAGCGAAAAAAGAAATGACGTATGTATAAAAGCCCTAAAATACTGAAAAATTCAACCAGGTAAAATGTCTATACATATCAACCCGAATTTAATATGAATTTTTTATATCTAGGTAGGACCTACCAACAACCAAAGAATGAAAAATTCAGAGTGTACGACTTACCTAATTCCATTTGTAAGAATGGCAAACATATTGACTTACTGTCATGTTGTTATTTTTACTGTTACTTTATTACATCATGATAATGTATAAAAAATAATTATATGGTGTTTAGCCTAAATGTAATTTTTAAGTAGTATACATTTATGGGTTGCCGTGGTTAATATGACATTCTAATAATTCTATGTGTATTTAGACTCTTTGGTTTCAAATGCACTCGAAATTTCAACAGGGATGGGTGGAAAAGGTTTGCTTTTTTTTTTTTACTTTTTGTAATTCAAAAACTCCGAATTCATACAGGAATTTTTACTTTATTTAATTACGAAATGTTTGTCATTAAAAATAGAAAAACAAACTATTCGGAATTTCTGAATTAAGAAAAAAGGACAAACTTTCAATCCTCGAGAGGAAGCTGTCAAAATATTCGAAAAAAGTGAATTGGTATATCCTCACGATGATGTTTTTTGACGATACCAATTCCGCAAACGAGACAACTACTAAACACTAGAAAAAGAAACAAAGTGCAATGGGAGTTGCTTCGAGAAACTTTGCGATTAAATAATACGAAGATTACCTTTCGGAAATTGTGGTAGCAAGCGACTTTCAGGCAAAAATATTGAATACCCTTATGTTAAGGGGATGTCCTGATCCTATCTTCTATCCTACTAAACCACTGAATGCAATCCTAAGGATTATTATGTCTGTGGCATGGTAGAGTATTTAATCAAACGCACTGCTAATGTCACAAGGACCCAACTGATCAACATAATTATTATAGCATTTGTCAGATTCTAATAGTGATGGGCATAATGAATGATTTTGTTATCTGAATAAATCAATCGGGCATGCGCAAAAACATAGTTGCCAACCTTCGTATTTTTTTTTTATCACTTACCACCAGACATTTTGTGAAAAAAAAGAGAAACAAATTCATAATTGTCAACTGTTGTAATTTAGTAATCAATTACCACCAGAAATTGTGTAAAAAAAAAGTATTGTTATCTTTATGTATATTTAAGTTAAAACTCTTGTTATGTTAGATTTTCTGTAGCATTGGTCCATTGTTAATTCTAATTTTTGAAAAAAGTTCTTTTCTTAGAGAATTTCTGGTAGAAATTTATTAAAAAGTATACGATGAATAGAAAGTATGTTTTTGCGCATGCCCGAATAATAAATCCCAACATCAAAAACATTCACTCTGCCAATCACTAGATTCAAGTGCTAGATAATTCTACAATGGAGCTATGTGTGTTGAAACTAAATCAATAATGTTATAGCTGCTGAGGTTGGCATATTTAATTAAAGTCTCTTCGCTTTGTTATAATCTTTATGTCGCTTAGCATTTTTCTGTTATTTTTTTTTTACTCGGATTTTCCATGTATTCTAGTTTCACCAGCAACTGTCAAATTTAGCCCAAATACCTTGTATATTTTGTGACTCTGGTATATTCCATTTATGTACCGTAATTTCGGGTGTATAAGCCGCGGTTCAAATAAATCGGTTTTGGACTGGAAATTGTTTTTAATGAAATGTAACGTGTTACATCTGAGCACTTATTTGCATTTATTTCTATAAAAATAATTCTGGTTTGAAACAGACTTAATTTACCCGCGGCTTATACACAGGAAATTACGATAAATTAAACATTTATCTTCACTATTGTATTCCGTAAAGCTAGTTTTCATTAGAAATTAACTAAGAGTTATTGAATCATGTTTCATCAAAAATTGTCAACGATACACTATTTGTGGTAAAACAAATACCGTATTTTCAGGCCTATAAGTCGCGAATCAAACAATCATGTTTTGACCCAGAAATTTTATTTAATAAAATGTAACTTATTGGATCGCTGTAAATATTTGACTTCAATTATTATCCTCTTCAGGGGCAAAGTACTCTACCGTATTTTCAGTCCTATAAGTCGCGAATCAAACAATCATGTTTTGACCCAGAAATTTTATTTAATAAAATGTAACTTATTGGATCGCTGAAAATATTTGACTTCAATTATTATCCCTTTCAGGGGCAAAGTACTCTTTTAGCTAAAATATTGAATTGATTGATTGACACCAGGATTCACGAATGAATTTATTTTAAAATAAGTAGAAGCTTTTCCTCAGGTACCTTATAAATTCAAAATTTGATTATAAAATTCTGGTGTCATTCTGATATTTTGGTATTAAAATTAAGTGGTATATATAATATACCGGTGCCCTTCAAGGGGTTAAATGAAATTTCTTGGTCGAAACGTGATTGTTTTTTCCACGGTTTATAAACTGGAAATTGCGGTAGAAAATATACTGGGAACGCTGTGCTTCCATTTTGTAATTAATATTCAGTTATTGCATAAAACAAGGTTCACACACTCCTTATATTTTATAATGAGACTGGCACCACTATTAATGATAAGAAAGTTTCTATTAAATTTTTGAAACACATATTCGTAACCATCACAGAATTAAACAAATTGTGGTACAGTTGTGCGAACCTTGTAAAATAATCACAAATATTTTTTACTTTAATTATGTTTAATATTCATCTTCCGCAATATGTTTGGAGTTTCTCAGTAAATAATTATATTGATTCCAACATTCCTAAAAGAGAAAGCATAAACATAAATTGAACCAGAAATATCATTTACTGTAATATTTCTTCTTTCTCAGTAGTTATTAATTACCTTCATTTATTTAATAAAATTTCGAAGCTTAGTTGATTCGAAAATAAAATGGAAGATTAATAAGAAATTAATTTTAAATATAGAAAGAGCACACTTTCGTGAATTTAAGAAATGTTACTAATACAATAAGGGAAATAATGACACGGATTACACACTACATAAATTTATAAATTCTAATGATTAATGTAATTTGAAACATTCAAAACTTGCCACGTAAAATTAGTCTCTTTCAGCTGTAAGAATGGAATCCCACCTCAAAATTAAATAATGCATTTAAAGACGGATTGTAGATGACGGTTGTCTGAAGAATCCTGAAAATCCAGAAATGAAATTTCTAAGGATCGTGGTAATCTGATTGGATTCTATAGGGTATCATTAGGAATATGTATGTGGGCTCGTAGGAATAGAATGTACGTTAAGTTATAGTTGAGTAACATTTAATATTGTTGATCCTTATTATAGATAAATTTTGTCATACATAGTCTAAGACAGGAGTTACTGAACTTTTAGCTTGGCTTACCACTAAATCGAAATTCATAATTTAGGCGTGCCATCGTTAATAAGAGAAATGCTAACATTTAAAATGTAATTATTATAAAACTAAATTAATAATCCGATTATCTTCTTGTATGGATATTGAAATAAAACGAAACGCCATGATAATATTTTAAACTAGATTCGTTCAATAAATTATAAAATTAAAAAGGTTGTCACTGGATTATTTTTTAACACAATTATTTGAAATTGGTAAAATAATCATACAAGTTGTAAATTTCCAACTGGACGAAAAATCTCCGGGCCAGGATTCGAACATGGGATCGCTTGGCTGAAGCCGCCATGCTCTACCACTGAGCTATCCCGGTCGAATCTGGAGGGCATAATTCATCCAGTTAACCTTATTGATCAAAGCATCTGTTCTGATATTTTAATCAGCTCAACAGAACCTGCGATCTTTTCTGTTGAGCTGATTAAAATATCAGACCAGATGCTTTGATCAATAAGGTTAACTGGATGAATTATGCCCTCCAGATTCGACCGGGATAGCTCAGTGGTAGAGCGTGGCGGCTTCAACCAAGCGATCCCAGGTTCGAATCCTGGCCCGGACATTTTTCGTCCAGTTGGAAATTTACAACTTGTATAAAAAGGTTGTATTAAAAAAAAATTAAATATGACCGAAAACGGGAAAAATTACGTAAAATATTTTATGAAAATTTGTTAGTGATATTTTTGGAAGACAAATCCATAACATTCATGACTTATTTATACTAAAATATTTGCCCGGCTTGTGTGTGTGTGTAGGGGGGGGGGTCTTTTAATTTAAAATCAATTTTCCGTTATAGAATAATTTTTTGTATAAACTTCTCGTATCAGTATCTGAAAGTTTGCATACCAGAAATGGTGCGCGTATCACAGTTTAACACGTTCACAGCCGGGTTAAAATTACTGGAATTTTATTTTATTTAGAAAGTTTGAAATTGTACCAGAAAATACTACTAGCGATATTTACTACATTGAATTAAAGACATTTCGTGATTACTTAAAATAAAAATTCTTCTTTTGAAATTTCCGGAACGAATTCATAATTTTAGATTGAAAAACCACGGGTATACTCGTGGTTGGCAGCGAATGGTTTAAAAAATCCCGATCTAGGTCAAAACATTCACTTTCCATTTTAAAATGTACAGGAAATCTGGGACAAAACTTTATTTTTGATGAATAGACATTGATCATTGTCTTATTTCTATTTTGAGTGATGTGGCGGATCTTGACAGGATTTGACTGGCTTTATTTGGGGCACTAAATACATGGATAAAAATTTCTTTCTTTCTTACAATTATTATTTCAAAGAAATATTTTACTTCTCCAACGGTAAAATTTTCTGTCAATATACAACGTAAAAATCTATTTTAAAAAATAGTGGTAAGAAATGGATAAATTTGTCAGACATGAATTTAGTATCCCAAATACAGCCAGTCACGAGCCACTACTGTTTGTGAGGCATAGCAGATATGCTTTATAATCCCAATCTGGGATACAAATATAATACAATGTTACTATTAAATCTTCTTTACTAATTTGTAAGCACCAGAATTTGCATTAAACCATTAGCATCGTAGTTGCATACATCCGCCACTTCAGGAATTTCTTTTCAGTAGTTATTAATTACCTTCATTTATTTAATAAAATTTCGAAGCTTAGTTGATTCGAAAGTAAAACGGAAGATTATTAAGAAATTAATTTTAAATATAGAAAAAGCACACTCTCATGAATTTAAGAAATGTTACTAATACAATAAGGGAAATAATGACACGGATTACACACTACATAAATTTATAAATTCTACTGATTAATGTAAGTTGAAACATTCAAAACTTGCCACGTAAAATAAGTCTCTTTCAGCTGTACGAATGGAATCCCACCTCAAAATTAAATAATGCATTTAAAGACGGATTGTAGATGATGGTTGTCTGAAGAATCCTGAAAACCCAGAAATGGAATTTCTAAGGATCGTGGGAATATGATTGGATTCTATAGGGTATCATTAGGAATATGTTTGTGTGCTCGTAGGAATAGAATGTACGTTAAGTTATAGTTGAGTAACATTTAATATTGTTGATTTTCATTATAGATAAATTTTGCCATGCATAGTCTAAGACAGGAGTTACCGAACTTTTAGCTTGGCTTACCACTAAATCGAAATTCATAATTTCGGCGTGCCATCGTTAATAAGAGAAATGCTAACATTTGAATTGTAATTATTATATAACTAAATTAATAATCCGATTATCTTCTTGTATGGATATTGAAATAAAACGAATCTGCCATGATAATATTTTAAACTAGATTCGTTCAATAAAATTATAAAATTAAAAAGGTTGTATTAAAAAAAAAAAAGACCGAAAACTGGAAAAATTACGTAAAGTGTTTTATGAAAATTTGTTAGTGATATTTTTAGAAGACAAATCCATAGCATATTCATGACTTATTTATACTAAAATATTTGCCCGGCTTGGTGTGTGTGGGGGGGGGGAATCTTTTAATTTAAAATCAATTTTCAGTTATAGAATAATTTTTTGTATAAACTTCTCGTATCAGTATCTGAAAGCTTGCATACCAGAAATGGTACGCGTATCATAGTTTTACCCTTTATATCTTGAATTAATTTTCCATCTACTTTTTAGATGCTCAGAATCCTCGATTATTCCCACCAGTTATTTCTTTTTTTGTAAAGTTTTCCTTATCTAATCATAGCATTTTTGCGATTCAATTAGCTGAAAATTTCTCATTTGAAAAACCGGTGGTAACTGATTAAAAATTCTGTAAAAGGTGCTCGTCGCGAAGGGGTTAAAGTGGTACTTATAAGTACCGTCAGGATAAAAAGGGTTAACACGTTCACTGCCAGGTTAAAATTACCGGAATTTTATTTTATTTAGAAAGTTTCAAGTTCTACCAGAAAATACTACTAGCAATATTTACTATATTGAATTACAGGCATTTCGTGATTAATTAAAATAAAAATTCTTCTTTCGAAATTTCAGGTACGAATTCATAATTTTAGATTGAAAAACCACGAGTATACTCGTGGTTGGCATGCGAATGGTTTAAAAAATCCCGATCTAGGTAAAAACATTAACTTTCCATTTAAAAATATACAGGAAATCTGGAGCAAAACTTTATTTGTGATGAATAGACATTGATCATTGTCTTATTTCTATTTTGTGTGCTGTGGCGGCTCTTGACTGGCTTTATTTGGGGCACTAAATATATGGATGAAAAATTTCTTTCTTTCTTACCTCTATTATTTCAAAGAAATATTTTACTTGCCTAATGGTGAAATTTTCGATCAATATACAAAGTAAAAATCTATTTAAAAAAAATAATGGTAAGAAATGAATAAATTTGCTCGACATGCATTTAGTACCCCAAATACAGCCAGTCACGAGCCTCTACTGTTTGTGAGGTACAAAAGATATGCTTTATAATTCCAATCTGGGATACAAATATAATACAATTTTACTATTAAATTTTCTTTACTATTTTGTAAGCACCAGAATTTGCATTAAACCATTAGCATCGTTGTTGCATACATCCGCCATTTCAGGAATTTTTTTTCAGTAGTTATTAATTACCTTCATTTATTTAATAAAATTTCGAAGCTTAGTTGATTCGAAAGTAAAACGAAAGAGTATTAAGAAATTAATTTTAAATATAGAAAAAGCACACTCTCGTGAATTTAAGAAATGTTACTAATACAATAAGGGAAATAATGACACGGATTACACACTGCATAAATTTATAAATTCTAATGATTAATGTAATTTGAAACATCCAAAACATGCCACGTAAAATTAGTCTCTTTCAGCTGTAAGAATGGAATACCACCTCAAAATTAAATAATGCATTTAAAGACGGATTGTAGATGATGGTTGTCTGAAGAATCCTGAAAATCCAGAAATGGAATTTCTAAGGATCGTGGGAATATGATTGGGTTCTATAGGGTATTATTAGGAATATATATGTGTGCTCGTAGGAATAGAATGGTAGTACGAGTGTAAAAAGAAAAATTTGTCTTATTTAACCGTCGAAAATACAATAATAAATAACGTTGCTTGTCTCAAACTGTGGCAGGAAAAAAGCATAAACGTTCGCAGCTATGTTAATTTATGTTACTAAATATAAAAGTATACAACATTAAGTGTTTAAACTTAAAATGAAGTTTAAATTACATATTTTTTAAACCTAAAGTGTATCACACTTATTGTCCTGAATGCAGCGTTATGTTTTTGTAATCAATTTTGGAGTAGCTGATAAATTATTTTCTACTGGTAATTGAAACTCAGAGTCATCTTGCTCAACACCGGGGAATGGCGGATGTCGTAGACGGATATTTTTCCGCGTTTGTATAGTCTCTTGAATTTGAATATCACTATTATCTAAAAGTATCTTTTCCTTTATTAAATTACCGAAAAAAAATGGCAAATAATACTTTTAGAAATTACTGGTACTTAAATTCAAAGCACCATACACACACTAAAAAATACTCCTACGCATAGCTGCCAACTTTTACGCTTTTCTGCTACCGCTGAAAATTAATAGAAAATTTTGTCTTATTGAATCACATGATTTCGACGGTTTAATGAGCTAAAATTTACTATAAAAGTTTAGTGGTAGGAAAAAAGCATAAAAGTTGGCAGCTATGCTCCTACGACAGGTGCCTTTTTCGTATCAGCGCGTAAGCCTGGTATTGGGAGGACTGTGAATGGTGCTTGAGATTAAATAGCGTTAATCATCAAAAATAGTGGTACAAAAAAGTGTAAACGTTCGCAGCTATGTTAATGTATGTTACTGAATACAAAAACATATGATATTAGACTTTAAGTGTTTAAACTTAAAATGAAGCTTAAATTACATATTTGTTTAACATAAAGTTTATCACACTTATGGTTCTGAATGCAGAGTTACCATTTTGTAACCAATTTTAGAGTAGCTGATTTTTGTATGTAGGATAAATTATATTGTATTGATAACGAAACTGACAATCATCTGGCTCAACACCGGGTAATGGCGGATGTCGTGCGCTATTTTATTGCGTTTGTATAGTCCCTTGAATTTGAATATCACTATTATCTGAAAGTATCCTTCCCTTTATTAAATTTCAGAACAAAAATGCAAAAAATACTTTTATTAATTACTGGTATTTAAATTCAAGCCACCGTACAAACACACACACACACATACACAAAAAAAAATCCGTTTACGACAGGTCATTTTACATTTTGTATGCGAATTGCAATACCACGACCTGTGTTCTTCTATTTAACCCTTTCCGGCCCAGTGGTCCCACTCCGGGCACACCTAATTTTAATTCCAAACTTGCATTCGACACCAAGAATATTCAATAAAATTTTGTATCTACAATGAAAGCTTAAAATAAGGAGTTCATATTTTTTAAAAAGTAGTTTTAAAATATCGGTGTCAGTCAGTGATTTCTCATTTTACGAACATACTTTGTTTGGGCCGGAAAGGGTTAAAAAACCTACAATACTTTTCGAATGTACAGGGTGGTCATAAAAAAAACTTTGTCGATATACGGAGCTCTAGTGGCCGGTTCATTCAACCGATCGAGGTGAGATTTCAGATACGTAATTAATGCGTTCCGCAGGTTTTTACGTAACTCGAATTTTACGTAAGTTGAATGTGTAATTTTCTTAAGTAAAATTTCGTAAGAAACTGCAATATTTATTATATGTATATATATAGAGAGAGAGATTATTTACACAGTATTAATTTTTAAATAAAGCATCATGCAGAGCAGTATTTACTCGGATATAAATTATACAAGTATGAAAAAAATTAAAGGTAAACTGAAAAAATACTTTCCAAATAAAAAATATCTTGTGGAATTTGAGATTTATAAATTTAATGTTGATGGCATGATTTATAACAATTTCGAGATTACTTTAAACGACTATAAAAATAAGAAATAATTAAAGAGGACTGACTTACCTCTTCTCCACAAATTTTCGATGACAAGACAAATGAATAACTCTCACAAAATGAAATAATTCTTTGTAAGCACAAATTGTATTTATTAAGAGTTAGATGACAACAATGAATAACGAACAATAAAGATTCGTTGTTACGATAATACTGTATATTCCCAACAAAAATATAACTCTCTCTAATATATAAAACTATATCATAATAGTTATAATTTTTATCCACATATTTTATTTATAAAATAATTATCAAAACAATGCAAACGCGTATCAAATGTGCTACTAGGTTCATAAATGTAATTTTCAAAAAATTTTTACGTAACTGCGAATTTACGTAAGTCGCAGTACACGTAATTCGGGGGATGCCTGTATGTGAACGGCAACAAAGTGGTTCTCACGGTTACGGTTATAAGTACAGAAACGCGAAATTTTCCAATGACAACGCCCATTTTTTTTTCATCGCAATATGCTCAGCGCATGCGAAAACCCTAAAGAGCTTTGGAACCGTACATGTATCGCATGAAACTGATTCGTCATGCACGCACAAAAAAGCAACTCTGCGAACGGCCAAAAAAAAAAAAAAAAAAAAAAAAACACGATCTGGGCGCACGGAGAAAGTTTGCATGTGACACAGACTCAGTACACCAATCACTGATTACAACACGGATCGGATAAAATAAAACTTTTATTTTGATTACACATTTTCCACATGGGTGCCAGCACAGGCAATTACACATTACATGCCGGCGACTGTGGACAATACAGCCGTACGTAACATCACATGAGGGATGTTTGCAATATCACGTTTGATAGAATCTTTCAAATCCGGCAAAGTTTGCGGATTTCACATGTACACTCTAGATTTGAGATATCACCAGAACCTGAAATCCATACCAGTGAGGTCGGGGGGAAAAGGATCTTGTATACACGAAAAAACACTATTATTACTAATATCGCTCAAGCTGATGTCACGCTTATGCATTTTTGGCTTAAAATCACATTGCTTGGGGACGAAAGTAAAATCAAAACCGTAAATAAACAAATAACATGTATTTCATAAATGCAGTCATTTTTACAATTACAAAAGCTAGTTCTTCCTGTAAGACACATGATAGGGGCGTTATATAAAAAAAATTAACAGAAAGAAAAAAAGGAAAAAATGACATATTTTATTAAATCAAATTATCAGATGCATCTTTGTTAACCTGACGCAAACGATAAATCGCCAAATATTGACTTCATCTGAATTGCAATCTCATGCATCGCAAATATTTTTAAGCATTACAAACATTCCTTTGGGGTTTAAATTAAATATTATGCCTCATTAACCCTTTTTATCCTGACGGTACTTATAAGTACCACTTTAACCCCTTCGCGACGAGCGTCTTTTACAGAACTTTTAATCTGTTACCACCGGTTTTTCAAATGAGAAATTTTCACCTAATTCAATCGCAGAAATGCTATGATTAGATAAGGAAAACTTTACAAAAAAAAAAAAACTGGTGGGAATAATCGAGGATTCTGAGCATCTGAAAGGTAGCTGGAAAATTAATTCAGGATATAAAGGGTTAAAAGTTTTTTTTCTTCATTTTTCTTTTTTTTTGCGGGGAGAAGAGGGGGGATTTTAAATAAAATTAATAACAAGATTTTTCTTTTATTTTTCTATGTGTTTGCATTATTTTCTGATATAGCCGTTTCAATTTTTTCGTCAACAACGATAATGGTCGCCAAAAAATGACCTATGGTAACCTTATCGTCCAAAATAACAGAACTTTCCATCATAATTCTATAACTAATATACGTAGAACTATGTATGATATACTAAAACCCTCCCTGAAAAATTATCTATCCAACAGTGCAAATTCCATCAAATTCGAGTTATAAAGGAACGGAACGAAATTTCCGTTTGTGTTATATATATATAGTAGATTTCAATTGCAGAATTCGTAATGGACGCGTTTATTCACAAAATTTGTAAGGTTTTTTTCCAAAAAGCAACTCTGCGAACGGCCAAAAAAACAACAACAAAGAAAACACGATCTGGGCGCACGGAGGAAGTTTGCATGTGACACAGACTCAGTACACCAATCACTGATTACAACACGGATCGGAGAAAAGAAAACTTTTATTTTGATTACACATTTTCCACATGGGTGCCATCACAGGCAATTACACATTACATGCGGGCGACTGTGGACAATACAGCCGAAAGTAACATCACATGAGGGATGTTTGCAATATCACGTTTGATAGAATCTTTCAAATCCGGCAAAGTTTGCGGATTGCACATGTACACTCTAGATTTGAGATATCCCCAGAACCGGAAATCCATAGGAGTGAGGTCGGGGGATCGCGGAGGCCATAGAAATGGAAAATGGCGTGAGATGACACGGTCGCGAAAATGCTGTTCCAGGAACCTGCGAACAGACTTTGCTATATGTGGAGGTGCAACATCTTGCATCCAAACGAAGTCATTCAGTGCATTTCTCTGCAGCAATTCTGATATGACGTAATTTTGCAGCATTGCCGTATAGCAGGAGCCTGTTACAGAGCAAGTTACAAATCCCGTTGGTGTCACTTTCTCAAAAAAGTACGGCCCGAGAATAATTGTGTTTGCAATGCCGCACCACACAGTAACTTCGTATAAAGGTATTGGTGCCACAGCGTGCGGATTCATGTCTGTCCAGTGCACACAATTTTTGATGTTGACGTTGCCAGTTAAGGTGAAGTGTGCCTCGTCCATCCATAATATGCAAAGAGGCCAGTCGGTATCTCCAACATATCGTATAAGAAATTTATTAGCAAAGTCTATACGTTGTTGATGGTCCCCCACTTTCAACATCTGAACGCGCTGGTACCGGTAAGGAAACATGCGGAGTACAAAGCGCAGTAGCTTTAGGACCGTTGATTTCGGTATATCCAATACACGAGATGCACCTCTTGCAATTTGCATGTGTCCTGTAGTCACTGTGTGATGCACTTCCATAACGGTATCCTAAGGAACAGTTGGTCGTCCGGATCGCGGTCTATCACAGGTGCAGCTAGTTTCTTCGAATTTCTTTACCAAATCACGAAGAGCTTGATGGGTACATGGGCCACGTATACGGAGATGGTTCCGACAGTAAACACGCAAGGTTTTTGCAGCATTCATCCCATTTTGATAATAGAGTTTTACCAATTCACCACGAACTGTCCCTGGAAGAGTAATTTCGTCGGCATGTGCGTGCTCCCGATTGAAGAACTAACATTCCCACCCCACTTTTTATCCGTTTTCTACACTGATTATCTGGCGAACGGCGGTCCGTGATTGGTGTTTTGCCTCTGTGATATGTAAATTTACTTCGTGCGCCCTGATGGTGCTGTTTTTGGCCGTTCGCAGAGTTGTTTTTGTGCGTGCATAACGCGTCCGTTTATTGTGATACACGTGCCGTTCCAACACTCTTTAGGGTTTTCGCATGCGCTGAGCATTTTACGATGAAAAAATATGGACGTTGTCATTTGCAAATTTCGAGTTTCTGTAGCTATAACAGTAACCGTGAGGGCCAATTTGTTGCCGTTCCAGGATTTATTCACAGGATTTCATACCTGTGAATAAATTTATCTGAAATCTCATTTCGATCGGTAGAACGGACCGGCCGCTAGAGATATATCGTCAAAGTTTTTTTTATGACAACTCTATATATTAAAAATATTCTTTTCACTTTATATAATGAGAGACTTTCTGTGATTAATAAAAACAATAATATTTTTTGGAACTTCTGGTAAATATTTCGGATGTAGTAGTGTCAAAACAATTTGTAAGCACTTTTGACAATTTAGAAAGTTATTTTATTCCCATTATCCACTGGATAACAATTTTTGCCTTATTTAATTACTGAATGTCTGCCATAAAATAATGTAAATGTATTCGGGAATTATGACAGATCTTTTGAATAAAAAAACACTTGTTGCGGGATTCTGCATCTTGCGTGGTGGAATCCCCAGTCAGTGTTACAAGATCCTCATTTCTTATTATCCAGATTGCTTGGTAGCTAACACTTTTTATGAAATTCGGATTATTTAATCTGTTGCTAAATAAGTCGAATAGTATATTATCAAACAAGAAAGAAAAATCATTCTTCAAGCATAGATTATGAAAGACTTTCCAACACATCGAGAAAAATGTAACTAAACTTTACCGTTAAATAAAGTGAAAGGAGATATGTAAGTAAACAGTTTAGAAAAAATACAACACATTTAAAAATCTAGTTTGAACAATTACCTTCCAGAGTCAACTAAGTGGTCGAATTATTTCTGCAGCCCTGTATATGACCTACAGATTTCCATGTATGCTACATTGCAAAATTTAGTTCAATTAGAAAATTAAGCAATTAGCAAATCTTTTAGCAATTTTCACCGATAGATGGAAATGCACTCGAGAGTTCTTTTTTACATCCCTGTATATTGTCTAAAAACATTCGTAGGCACCACATATTAGAATAACTTAATTAGGATAATTTAATTCAGGTAAAAAACTCATAACACATAAAACTCTTTTCCACTAATTAAAAAACGTAAATGGCAATGTATCTTTTTTTTCACAAACTTCTATTTGTATATGAAATATAGTTCAGCAGAAAAGTGCATAACAAAATTACAAATAATCCTTCAGAAATTTACTCCCATAGTCAGTAATACATGCGAATTATTTTGTGTAGCCCTGTATATCATCATCAGAATTTATACACACCACGCATTATGCAAAAATATAGTAACAGTTAAAATCATAATTAAAAGTTGAAAACCCACTTCCAGCAATTAGCGCTCATAGATAGTACTGTAAACGAATTGTTTCGTGTGTAACTGTAAATGAACCAGAAATGCAATGCACACCACTGAGGTGCCAAGCTCTCACTAGTCTTCCGTAATAATAACTGTGGATCAATTTGACGCAGTTTAACCCTTTAACGGGCAGTGTCCACAAAAAAGGACACCTAATTTTAATTCCAAAACTCACAAACTGCACCAAGAATATTTAATTAAAATTTTCCTTTTCTTCAGTACCGGAAAATAAACAAGTTTTTATTTTCTAATGAATTCGTTTGTAATTTCTGGTGTCAGTCCATTTTTTCATCATTTTACAAACAGAATTACTTCGAGCCGGAAAGGGTTAACAACGTTTCGAACCAGAAAAAATATTTTATTAATCTTTATTTAGTTAATTTCAGATTTCTACATGGAACATATTTAATTTCCTTTCTTGAAAAAAAAAATTCTGATGTGAAACGAATTAAACTTGGGTTAAATTAAACTACATATTAAATAGAGATTAGTGAGATCTTGGCACCTCTGCGACACCATAATTACAGTAAGAAGCTTATAGTGCAGCTCAGTTAATAAATTTGAAATTGTGCAACGTCATTAAAATAAACCTCAAATGATATTTCCCCGTGTACAATAATGTAACGGTATTCTTTTGAATGTCGCTGTTAAGAAACTATAACTGCTACATTCTTCATTTTCAATACCGAACATGCCATAATAAACCTCATCAATTGCATGGCAATCGGAATATATTTACGCGAGTTGGAGCACGGACAGACAATCAGACGGCAGACAGACGGACAGACAAATCGAATTCCTAGACACTTTCAAACTATGCTGGAAAGTGTTAATAATTTTAAGAAATCATTTTACGCAAACATCTTTCTCCTTACTCTTGCGAAACATATATAAATATTTTAAAAAATCACTTATACCAGAAAATAAAAAAGGAGTACTATATCTACTTTTTAAGACCATTTTCACTGTCATTGTTCTATGTGATATTCATTATATTCACGAAAGTCAGCTTGCTTCAGCAGCTAGCTGATACAAAATTTAAACTTTGTTTATGGTGTAGGTAGGTCGCTGTCTCGGTAATAGAAGATAGTTGCCTGAAGTCCGTGATTGAGCAGCGGCGCAACACAGAACCAACTGACACCACTAAATTTAACACGTTGACGGACACTTGCGGCTGTAGCCGTCAAAGCGAATTTCACTATGTGGCATGACGGCTATAGCAGCACAAATGGGCCTTTACCGGCGTACAAGTAGAAGCCCGGTATCAATTTTCGAACTTCACTTGTTCCTACTGTCCGTCAATGTGATGGGCTTTCCGATTCTGTGGACCATTTTAATTTTGGCACTGTCAGGTTGGGCCCTGGACCCCACTAGAAGTTGATTTCACTTTTCCCATCATACGAAGTTACTTCATATTTATATAAGTATAATACCTCATGTTAAAAATTTTCCAATGAACTTTCCGTTTGCGTGGCTATTTTCATGTTACGACCTCTATTTTAGGCCACGGGCCCCTTAAAAGGGCCCACTCATAAATTTTAATCCTCCCTGCTTTATAATACCCACTAGTAAGCCTGCTGACCCAACATCACACCATAAAACCTTTTATATTTCATATATCCACCAAAACCTGAATTAAACGTAGTTAAAATCATTTTATTTTTCTTTGTTGCACCAGTGAAACCCCATTCAAAAATTTAATTACTTTAGAAATTATCGTCTTAAAAAAAAAAAAAAAAAAAAAAAAAAAAATCATGGTATAAATTGAATAGGAATGAAAGTGCACCTCATGGCAGAAAGTCCATACATTGTAAAATTCTTGTCATAAGGGTCATCATTGTAAAAGGGAAAATCTCCCACAGCTCTATAAGTTTACTCCAATGTCAATGCCCTTTTGACATTTTTAATTGCAACAACTCTCATCTTTTATGTTCTTAGATTCTATTAGTGAATAATACTAAATTTTACCTTTTAAAAGTGGTTTTTTTTTTTTTTTTTTTTTTTTTTTTTTTTTTTTTTTTTTTTTTTTTTTGTTCATAATATTTTAAATTTAACTTCTAGTAACTTCTGCCATAAGAGCCACCTTCAAATGTTTAATCATACCTTCATTCATCGGATCTCTTAAATAATTCGTGATATCATTAAATAACAGTATTACGTTTCTTCTGGCTCCATGGCACAAAGAGTCGTTACAATGTAAATTTATTGTTAAAAGGGTATTCTCTAACCCTAGTAAAACTTATTTTCCCCAGTGTCATTGTTTATTGAAAATTTCCCACAGCTCAATAAGTTTTCTCCAGAGCCAATGCATTTTGACTTTTTCATAATAACATTTCTCATCTTTCACGTTTCTAACAATTCTGCAATTCAACTCCGGCTGGTCTCAATATTTCATTACTTTTTATTTATTTTTTTTATTATTTTTATTTATAGTTATTTTTTAAGCCCCTAAGGCAGCCCTTTTCCACAGTACTACTTTTTTTTTTCTTTTTTTTGTATTACATTCAGTTTTTTATTTTTATCATCCCCCCTGTTTTGACTGGAGAGAGCTCCCCACAAACCTAAAGCTTAATTCGAAATTTCAAAAGTTTAAATCTAAAGTTTAAAATTATAATCGTTACAGTGAACGAAGGAAAAGAAATTTTGTGTAACCATAAATGTCAGATGAGGAACTAGTAGAAACCAAAAGATTAAAATTAAAGTCTAAAATTAAAACTAATATAGCGTACGAAGGAAAAGATAAAGTTAAAACAGTGAGTTACATGATAAATGACGGACGAGTCAACATCAAACATCTCACTACAAGACTATCCTGGAAAAACAATAACTCCCTCAACCATAAAGAAAATCGAGGACAGAAGTAGAACGAGGAAAAACTACGATATGGCTTCTCAACCACAAAGCACACCAAAATCGCGAACAACACAACAGCAAAAATGGGAGAAACTGACGATAGTCGAATTGCTAACAGAATACGACAATCTACCTAAGAGCAAACAGAAAAAGGACACAGAAAAATTGCAGAAGTTAAGAATGGTGCTAGACAAGAAAATCACAGAAGCAGAGAAACACAATGAAGAAGCAGAGCAACTTAGAGAGGAGCTAGCGCAGTTGAAATTGAAAGAAACCAGTTTGCCAGAAACAGAAACACTACGAGCAGAAATAGAAGAGAAAGAAAAACAACAAAAGGAAAAACTACAAAGATATGATGCGGAGATGAAAAAGCTGAAGGAGATAGTAGAAAAGCAAGAAGAAAGAAGAGAAGAAATAGCAGCACTGAAATTAAAACAGAAGGAATTAGAAAAGGAACTAAAAGAAGCACAAAGGTACCAAAAACAATCAACACCACAACGGAACAAACAAGAAATTGAGAGGTTGATACAAGGCATACAGGCCGTAATCCCAGTAGACGACCAAGAACAAATGAACAAACTCCGAATACAAATAGATGAGTTAATGCTGTGGATTGAAGACTATGACGATGACAGAACAAAATGGAGTGAAGAATGCCGAAGGCTAAGGAATGAAATAAAACTGTACGAAAACGTGGAGGAGCAAGGAAAAAGATTAAGAGAAACAGTGGACAGGAAACTTGGACAACAGGGCGCACATATCAAATCAGCGCTACAAGAGTACAAAAAAGAAATAGATACACTGAAAAAAACGCTGAGAAGTCAAACAATACCACAAAGTAGCAAAAATCAACCACAAGGAAGTGAGGGATCCTCATACTCTCAAGTTCTGCAGCAGCGGCCCCCACAGAAACCATCTCTGGTGGTGACTCCAAAAGATGGAAGCCTGACAGTACAGGAAATCCGCAGAACACTAAACAAAGAAATCGACTCAACGACTTTGCCAAATCTCAGTTGCAGGCCAACAAAAGCAGGTAACTTAGTAATTACCTGCAATGATGAGAAGGACCTCACAGAACTACAGCAAAAACTAGTAGATAATGCAAGACTAGCACCAAAGATAACAGTGAGCAAAATAAAACCCCGAACTCAAAAAATAATCATATTTGGAGCCCCTGCAATAACAGAACACGACGTAGATGAAGCAAGAAGCACCGAAGGAATCCAGGCTGACATAGACTATTATTCGGAGAATATTTTAGCCCCGGCACTGCTCAGGACATTAAGGGTGGAAAAAGTTAACTTCAAATTACACAGAATCATGAAATCTGCACAAAACAATGAATCAACGAATCTCATCGTGGAAGTGCCACAAAGGGACGCAGCACTCCTGGAACAAACAAAGGTCAACATTGGTTTTAACAGATGTGGAGTTCGCAAATACATAATCACACCGAGGTGCTTTAAATGCCAACGACTAGGCCACATGTCAAGAGAATGTCTAAATCCTGAAGTGTGCGCGAAATGTGCCAAAAATCACAATACATCGGACTGCACATCCAACAACAAAAGATGTGTGAACTGTTTAGATGAAAACAAACAACGTACAGGAAGTGATAGACACTTGGACACAGAACACTATAGCTATGATAGCTGCTGCCAAACGTATCGACATTACCAGAAAACTTACATTCAACACCGGACTCAGATGGCATTAAGTTCAAGGTAATCCAGTGTAATCTACAACGTTCCAAAAGTAATACGGCAGCATTTGTAAATTTTATAATTGAAGAGGGTTTTTCACTGGCATGCCTCCAAGACGCTTACATCTTCGACGGCCGTCCTGCTTCTTTGCCCCTGAGTGTGCCATGCTACAGCTCCAGCTCACTAAATAGTCACATCCTAATTTTAGACCAAAATCTTAAACATTGTCTATCAGAAAAATTTAACAACTCTGTATTTATAAATTTAGACCTACAAAACGTAATTTTGAGCATTGAGAGCCTGTACTGTCCTCCGAGGGCTGAACTCGAAACTGACCTCCAGGACTGGAGATCAGCTAAACATTTGAGCGACTTCTGTTTGGTCCTTGGGGACTTTAATGCGCATGACCCACTTTGGGGGTATAATCGGGTGGATGCCAGGGGAAGACTCCTTATTGAATTCTTGCTCGCACATAACCTTGTAATACTAAATGAACCATCTTGCCAACCAACCTATGAGTCGGGCGGAAGGGAGGGCCGACCAGATTTATCAATCTGTTCACAACCCCTCTTCCAACACTTCAGCAACTGGGAAGTTGTCCCAGAACTTTTTGGTGACCACAGGCCAATTATTACACAACTATTTTTAACAGTAATGGATTTACCAAAACGCAGATTTAAAACTAAAAACATCCCCCCCTATAAATTTCAAAAAATGGTTCAACATAAATGTTTAATACATAATATTAATTTTAAAACAATTAAAACATCCCAAGATCTGGACATCCATTATGAAAAGTTCTACCAAATTATTAAAGATTCAGCAAAAACCTCATTTAAAAAGAAACCCTCATTTCGAAAACCTAAATTTTCCTGGTGGTCGCCGGACCTTAGAGCACAGAGGAATAAAGTAAAAGCTTTATATAATAAAACAAAAAACTCTAATTTCGATCCAATAAACAACCAAAATTACAAAAAAGAAAAAGCCAAATATAAAAAACAAATTCTCTGTGCAAAAGAGAAAGCGTGGGACAATTTCTGTAAAAAACAAACTGACCCTTTTGGCATCTCAAAAAAACTCGCATTCCAAGATTACCAAGATAAATTAATTAGCTTTCTGCCGGACTCATCTTTTCCGGTTTCCAGGTCCACTTCATTAGCTAACCTAACAGAAATAATTTTTGGGCCTTCGGCAGGTATGCCAGTACAACCCGCCCAGGCATTTAACATACAACCTCAATCAGACCAACCAAAATTTACAAAAAGAGAATTAAGAAATGCAATATATAGCTTCAACCAAAACAAGGCCCCAGGGCCAGACGAAATCGATCATCGTATGATAAGAGCGATATTTGCAATAATACCAGATACACTACAAGACTTATTTAACTCAGCACTTTCCCTAAACTATTTCCCGGTGGCCTGGAAGCTGGGGGAGCTTATCTACTTTAGAAAGGAAGGTAAACCACACGACGAACATTCATCTTATAGACCGATAACTTTACTTCCAATAATAGGCAAAATTTTTGAAAAACTATTGCTGCGAAGAATTAATCATATACTGACGCTAAACAATAAATTAACAAATAAACAACACGGTTTCACACAATTAAAATCAACAGAAACTGCTCTTCAAAATGCACTATCATTTATCGACATCAACAAAGAAAATAAAAATTACACGACATTCATATCGCTGGATTTCATGGGGGCATTTGACAACCTTCCATGGGACCAAGCGATTTCATCACTAACCGACTTAGGCATCCCGCAGCAATATATCAATACAATTATCTCCTTCCTTTCGAGTAGGCGGGCTCAGGTTGATTGGCAAAACCCTAATATCTTGCATTACTTCACAAAAGGCTGTCCACAGGGCTCCTGCTTTGGTCCTTTTCTCTGGTTGTCACTTTTGGAGGGCTTACTGCGTTACTTTGTCTTCGAGAACTGTGCGATTGTGGCATACGCGGATGATGTCTTGTTAATTATTTGGGGTCCAACACACGCTGCGCTAGAGCATAATGGTAGGATTGCCCTGAATTATGTTCAAAATTGGGCTACGAGCAACCACATTGAAATATCATTGAATAAATCAAAAACAATTACATTTGGCAAACCTAAAATCTTAAAAAGGAACCCAATCTTCAAACTAAAAGGACAAAACCTACAATCAGTCAAAACCTTAAAATACTTAGGAATTACAATAGACCAACATCTTTCATTCCTACCCCACATAGTAATAAAAAGGGAAGAAATTACTAAAATTACTCAAAATTTATATAAATTTTCGTCAATTTCGGGTAGGTTGCCAAAACATTTCTTTAAGATATGGTACTCGGCAATCCTACAGCGCCAAATCGCTTATGCTTGTGGGGTGTGGTTCACGCGTATGACACGGTCGCATGGTGTGCGTCACCTCTTGGCAGCGCAGAGAAAAGTACTCCTACTCATTTCAAGAGCGTATAAAAATACGTCAACAGCGGAATTGCAGGTCCTAACGGGTATCCCGCCCCTGGACTTGCAACTGGAAGCAGAGGCTGAATTTGCTAGAGTCACTAGATTGGGGATATCATCAACGCGTATTAATGCACAAACAATAGCCACAAAGATCTCAAAATATAAAATTTCACCAACTCTAGATCAAATAAAAACCTGTCCGGGTTCAAAATTCAATGGGGAATTCCATATCTTTACAGACGGTTCAAAAACAGCTGAAGGCACAGCATCGGCTTTCTGTGCTTATAAAAATAATATAATTCATCACACGTGGCGTGCAAAACTAGACTCGGGTAATTCAGTTTACCAGGCCGAATTACTTGCGATTGGAGAAGCTGTGCGCTGGGCTATGGAAGAGGATTCGGTCAACTTTCTAATTTCATCGGATAGCTTATCAAGCTTAATGGCTCTTTCAAAATTTGACATAGATAATTATGTAGTTCAGGAAATTTTAGTACGTATAAATCTATCCTCCAAAAACTTCTTTTTTAATTGGGTCAAGGGTCATTCGGGTGTAGCTGGAAATGAACTGGCGGATCAGTTGGCGCGGTCAGCAACAAACGATGAAACGCTGGAAACAACTTTCTTCCTGTACCACCGTCTACACTCAAAAGAGAATTAACAAAACAAATCACAGACAGTTGGCAACAACGCTGGTCTACAGCACAAGTGGGTCATTACACAAGAGACTTCCTTCCGGAAGTCTCGCAACAACTAGAAATACACAACAGATATCTATACCTATTTTTAACAAATCATGGACCATTTCAACAACACCTATTCCAAATTAACAGAAGTGACTCACCACTTTGTATCTGTGGATCAGAAGCAACATCGTTACACTACATATTAAATTGCACTCTAACTTCACATTTCCATGTCAAAAAATCACCACAAATGCCACTTAAAAACTGGCTACAATATCTCCTGGACCGTCCGGTTCTTCTCCAGCGCATAGTCAACTGCATGAAATTTATTGAAAAAAATGAATTTTTATTTTCCAATCCTCTTCCTCTGTAGTCGAGCGCCCGCTTGTCCAATATAGCAGGGGTCCTGTTTTCTCTGTACATATGTATATAAATAATTGTATTTTGTATTTGAATATAATAATTGTTGTAATGAGATTTAATATCACACTGTCTGTATATTATTAGTATCTGCATATTATTTGTAAATTTTTAGTATATTCGCATCTGTATATTCATATTAGTATATTATTAATTGTATTAGAAGTATTTAACCAAGAATCTGCATCCCATTTAACCAAAAATCCAAAATATAAAGTCTGCACAGTACTTGTATATAGTCATATTCTGGAAATGGTCTAAACTGTATAATTGTATAATCGAATTAATTATAATAACTGTATGTATGCATCATATTTTTCCATATACATCAATTGTAGTAAAGTATTTGTATAAAATATGCTAGCCAAGAATAACCCATCATATTTAACCACTAATAATTTTAGGCATGCTGCCCGTACAGTATTTGTAAATAGCTCATCCGGAAATTATATATTCTGCATACATTGAAATAATAATAATAATCGTATGTATGAAAGCAATAACTGTATTATCAGACAAAATTCATGTGTAATATTATATTGTAAAAATTGCATACATAATTCTGTAATTGTGGTCTCGCTGGTGATAGAGGCGTGTCAGCCCCTCAGGATTGCACACAAACTCTAAGGCTTAAGCCGGGTTTCCTGAGGTGGTCATCCCATCCCTTGTCCGTCAATGTGTTAAATAGCATTTATGCTCTTATTTGAGACCAGAATTTGTGAGATTTTTTAAGTCGAAGATTACTATTAAAATTTAATGGTGACAATCACTCAAATGGTGCGCCAATTTTCCATCACTGTAAAGTCAGGATGTTTCAGGAAAAATCGTATACCGAACCAAATTTTTATTTATTTTTGGGGGAGAGAGGGGTGTGATTCATTACCAGTTCGATCAAAATTTACAAATTAATAAATTACATTGCAGGTAAAATTTTTTTTTTATTCAAAGTTTCGTCGCAATCCACTTATTCGGTTACAAATCACTTTAAGTAGCAGACGGATTTTCGTTCGTAACATTAACGGTGATGAATATATTTTATCAATATTTTTAAAAGACCCACTTTACTTTGCGTGAAATATGATGATCTCACGAGATGCACAGTGTAATCAGATCGATGACCCATATCCACTGTGAACAACTTACGGATTTCTAAATCCGTGGTGTAAAGACGCAGATCGTCGTTATTTTCTGTAACTCTCGGAAAATAATCACTTTGTCAATAGATGGAAATGCATTCGAGTTCTTTTGTATAGCCTTGTATATTATCTATAAACATTTGTAGGCACCACATGTTAAGCTAAAATTTAATTCAGGTGAAAACCGCATAACAAATCTGAAAACTCACTTCCAGTAATTACAAACCATAAATGGCAATGTATCTCTTTTTGCGTAGCTCTATTCATGGATTTTTTTATATTCCACAAATTTCTATTAGTACATTAAATATAGTTGAGCAGGAAAATGCATAACAAAATTACAAATAATCTTTCAGAAATTTACTCCCATAGTCAGTAATACTTTCGATTTCTTTTGTGTAGCCCTGCATATGATCATCAGAGTTTATACACACCATGTATTATGCAAATATATAGTTAAAGTTAAAAACGCAATTAAAAGTTGAAAACCCACTTCTAGATATCAGCGCTCATAGATAATACTGTAATCGAATTGTTTTGTGTGTCACTGTAAATGAACGATAAATGGAATGCACACAACAGAGGTGCCAAGCTCTCATTAACCTTCCGTAATATGTGGATTAATTTGACGTAGTTTAACAACGTTTCGAACCAGAAATTTTTTTAAATTAATCTTTATTTAGTTAATTTCCGATTTCTACATGGAATACATTTAATTTCATTTATTAAAAAAAATTCTGATGTGAAACGCATTAAACCTGAATTAAATTAACCTACATATTGCGGAATATTAGTGAGAGCTTGGCACCTCTGCACACGATACTTAACAGTAAGAAGCTTATAGTAAAGCTCAGTGATATGTATCGATTTTAATAAATTTGAAATTGTGTGGTTAGAGTAGGGTCAATCCCAAACCACAATAGAGACGAAAAAAGACTGAAACTGAGTGAGAACTGTTTGAGGCTGTTTAAGACTACTGAAGCTTCAGTTTTTCAATGTAATTAATTTCCAGCTTTATTATTTATTATATTGAATTCTTTATATATTATGTTATTAGTATTATTTATTATGTTAGTTATTTCTTAGTTTATCTTGATGTATTCTCATTTATTTACACTTGCAAAAAGTAAGTGTATTGTAAAAATTATGTATTTTAGGTTATGCTTTACTCTAAAAAATGTTCTAATTTCTATTCTTCCAAAATCTTAAGGCAATTGCTTCGTTCGTGATTCTTGGTGATTTAAAAATTTAAAAATTTTAGAATTTTTTATAATTTACGAAAAATCTCAATATTTTTTGTCACTTATCTGAACTCAGTTCAGATAAGCTTGTTTTGGGGGAAGGGGGATATGAAAAAAATATAAAAAAAATTTCTCCGTTAGCCTCATCAAAACTACAGGGCTCCCAAATGGTCCGCTTTTTGGAAACCGGTATTTTCTTAGAAAAATTTTATTTTTAGATTTTTCTTGCAAATTTGTCAGAAACCACCTTCGGAGGTAAATTTTTGAGGAAATGTTTTAGAAACCTACCATAAAATTTTATGTTAAAAATATTGGTATTCAGTGGCGGACCATTTGGGAGCCCTGAAACTATAATTCTGTGTAAATCCCATTATTGTAAATTATTTTCTCGTTCCAGTATTTCGACTGTCAAAATTCCATCCAGCTAAAAATACTTTATTCTAAATTCATTCTCTTAAAAAATGGCTCTGATCGCGCTGTTCTATTAAAATTACGCACTTTTGTTTCATTAAATAAATGCATCCTAGAATTTAATTCTTTTAAACAACAATCTCCCAGCTAAAAATATTTTAACTCTCTTGAAATAACAACCTATATCTTTTTTATTTTTATTTTTATTTCCCTATGTTTTCTGACAAAACAATATTCTTTCTCAAAATTATGAAAGGTAACTTCAGTCTCAATGTAAAATATTATCTTGGCATCTTGCCCATGCTCGGTAAAACCTACGTATTTTTTTTTATTATTATTATTTCGAAGGAATTAGATTGTTCGGTAATGTTCTAGAAATATTTTTCCCGCATTTTTTCAGCTTACGGTCTAATAGCTTCGAAATCAGAGCGCCGGAGAATTTAGTCCCGTAGCGCTGATTGGTCGAAAGACTTTTTAATGAAAATGTATTCTGGGGCGTTAGATAATAGATAAACGCGGAGTTTCCCGCGTAGAGTCAATATTATTCCTGGAGCCGGTTGTACATGTAACACCGACGCGTACTTCACGACGATGGAATAATCTCCTTGGCTGCTGATAGAAAAAACGACTGCCTGTAAGAACAAAATGCTTCTTAAAATATTAAATTAAGTCACCAAGTTTCTCTACGGTATTAAAATCTTCATGTACGGAATGAGCATCGTAATTATTAAAGCATGGCCATTTTCTTTTTAATTCGAATAAAAAGTGAACTGGAATCGACTATTTCTTATTTGCATTCTGTATGCACACTATAAAGTGGATTATCGGCGCCCGACTGCAAATTCCTTGGTGGAAACCCTTGCCCTGATAATGGATCTACAAAAAATATGGTGATACAAGTGAAAATGTGATATATATATATATATATATATATATATATATATATATAATACAAATATAAGTAATGATAAATTGTTGCACAACAGGCGCAAAAGCAGCACATGAAATACAGTGATCTCTCACTTATACGCGATGTTTAATAATTACTTTTTCTAACCACTATTTTAAAATAGTAAAATTCGATTTATATATTCTGCGATTTAACAAGAATAAAATTATCTTAAAAGAAAACTGGTGCCGGAAAATAATTTCCGTGTATCGCGTATAAGTGAGAGGTCACTGTATGCAACAAGAATGTAATTCCTCTAAAATATGAAATATTTAAACATTATGAAAGAAGAATTATGACATTAAAATAAAACATTATGAATTTATTTTACAATAACAATTATTCATAAGATTTTTTAAAATACTATTTGAAGTTATTATACTGAAAGATAATTGGCAACATTATATTTTGGCGGGATGACCACACTTCGATGCCTGTTTCTAGATCATTCTCTATGATTATGTCTTCCCTAAAGTCTTTATCGAAGAACGGGTCGACGTGAATGTTCGAATCGAAGGCAGGGCCTGATTACCGGCGGGGCAAACTTCCACCAGTAAAATTGAATAGAAATGTTTGCCTTTAACTTGACGAAAATTCTTTATGAATATGGCGTTTAAATAAGCCGAAAATTTCTATTTGATTTTACTGGTGGAAGTTTGCCCCGCCGGTAATCAGGCTCTCGAAGGAAGTGGCAGATTTGGCTTGTGAAATTGAAAAACTGGAGTATGGAATTGAGTTTTATTTTTGTTTCTACCTGGCAGAGGACTTCTGTAGTAAGTAATTTATAGGATATTTTTGTCCATTTAATTTTTTCTTGTAGGTATGGTGATTTATGACGGCTGATTATCTTCACGAGGGATATAAACCCAAGTGGAGTAGTGCCCTCCGTTTGGTCTTTTTAAGGGAATCTAATCCGTATTAAAGCAAGGTTCGAAGAAAACCACGTAAAACTTCGAACGATTAGGCCAACCGATTTGGTTCGAACCCAGAACCTTCCTTCTACCAGTTATGAGAGCTTAACCTCTCGGCCACTGGTGGGGCTCTTTTAGGTGTGGACGGAGGCCGGCTGTCTTACATTCATTTTTATTTTTATTTATCTTTAAAGTTTAATTTATATACCTTTGTCTAATTTTAATTTACTTGGTTATTAAATTTTTGCTTAAAATTTTTTGTAGTCACTGTTTTTTCTTAATTTTTAAGTTCGTGCAAATTGTTTTAATATTTTTTCTAATAAAATTTTTTAGTTGTCTATTTTTTTTATAAATAATTTACTTTCTAAAAAAGTAATTTTATTTTGAATGTAAGGCTAGCTCGTGTTTCGAAGCCTATAACTTTTCATAGTGAGAAGGGGAGGTAGTTAATTCTACCTATCCATCCACTGATTAAGAAACAGACAGTCTTTTGTCTGTGTAGTTTTAATGTTTTATTGTTCTAAATGTTTCTAGTTAATTTTTATTTTAAAAAATTATATACACCATCTTTCGTAGTGTTTAAATATTTCATGTTTTGAGGAATTATATATATATATATATTAATATAAAGAGAGAGAGATAGATATAGATATACCTGTGGATCCGTGCTAGAATTTCGCACTGTAGTCTAATCTTTTATAGTAATGTCTAATATTTTTTAGATGCAGATTTAAAGTTCTACAGAAAATTAAGGATAAAAATATGTGCAAACAACATTTATCAAGCAAGATTATCATCTCATCTATTTTATCAAAGTTATAATAAAAACTGATCAAATAAAGCAAAATGGACAAGCGAGAAAGAAATTAACAATCGTATGTTAACTGCATTAAAAGACACTTCGAGAAAAACATGTGACAAAGAAAAATAAATTGAATACATATAAAATACTATTTAATCTAAAATAACAAAGCATACATTTTATGTTCCGCGTGAAATACCACTGCTTTGATCGATCGGTGATATATTTTTCTTTTAAACATTGCAATTTCAATTTTACTTTTTAATCATAAATATATAAAAAACACGTGCGGAGAAATTACATTTTATCTTTTTTTGTACTTTTATTTTTTTTTTATGATCATTCCTGAGCATAATATACTGCGGTATTTTATTTTTGTGACAACAATAATTTGAAAAACCTTTCATTTCATTTATGAAAAAACGCAGATTTAATTTTTAATTAGATGATTTATTTTTTAATTAATTTAATAATTAAAAAAAAACATGTTTTAATGAAATGTGAGTGGAATTTGTCAGAAGTTGGTTCAAAAATCTTCCAAATGGTACATTATTCATTGTTGTACATTTTGTAAATGCATAGAAAAAGGGCTATTGGCAACATAATAATACATATGATATATTATGTAAGTACTAAAACCTTTAATGATTTTTTCTAGTGATTGTTTTATAAAGCTTTTAGAGATATTTATAATATTGTTGCAGCAAACAATTATCATTGCATTATTTATAACATCCCATTTTCTGTAATTCTCAATAGTAAATGCATGTCGGTTCTGCTAGGAGAGCCAGTAAATTGCCCTTTCTTTCTTCAGATGTTGTAGACTCCATCCCCCTTACCACCATTGACCATTGTTAGCTCATCATAAAAAATTTACTGCTTTTCTTTTGCCTTTTCTCTTGTTCTTTTCAGATAGAAACTGTGGACAATAAACTGTTAATGTTTAATACTGTCTTCATTTAGTGAATCATTCATGTCCATTTGTTCATTTCATGGGAACATTTTCTGTAAATATAGTGACTTCTCAGGTATATGCGTTTTATTTATAGGACGTTTTACGTTTCACGCCAATTTCCGTGGTCTTCAACATACAAGTGTGTCTCGCGGAAGACGTCACGTGTCCCGCCGTTTAATTTATTTAAATGTGCTTTGCTAAGAAAAAAAAAAGGCATATTTGATGATATTGCACTGAAATGAAACTTTACATATTAAAAAGCGCTTTAAAGCGAAATTTAAGCACATTTTATCGTATTTAAATAAGTATTTTATTTTATTAATAAAAATAAATCTAACTGCTATTAATATCAAAATTAATTTTTATTAAAATATTACACGTATAACATTTGAAAATCAAAAAGTAGAAAAAAAAATTGTAATAGAATATTTAAGTAAGTATTTTATTTAAAAATAAAAATAAAATTTTATTGTTATCAATTTCAAAATTTATCATAAAAAGTATAAAACAACCGATAAAATATTTTTTAATGGAAAAGTTGAAAATAAAACTGAAATGGAATATTTCCCCACTAAATAATTTATTTATAAATAAAAGAGTTAAAAAATTTAAACTGGAATATTTTAAGTTATCTCACTACGTTTAAAAAGCAATTTTCGACCAGAATTGTCAAAAACATGTTATTCCCTCTTATTAAAACCCAACTTCTCACCTTTCCAAAATTGTATTTATTTTTATTGTACGATAAATAGAACCGGACTTATACAGGTTTTTAAACTACTGAACAGCCGTCACTCAAACCGGAAGGGCCTGAAGTGTTTTTTAAATCACCGTATGTTTGGAAAAAATTCCGCTGAAAAAAATATAGCCTGCTAGAAATAAAAAAGGCTCAGTACTTGAAATGAAAAGCATGGATTATAAATACAGTGAAGTTTAGATGCATATTACAGTAAATTCTTGCACTAAAACGCAAATCTAAACTTTAAATGCATTTTTTGGAAAATGTAATTGTCGGTGAAACTTCCATACGCAAAACATGATTTCTCCAAAACTTGTGGGAATATCAGTATGAAATTTAAATTGTATGTTGTTTAGATTATTGTGAATGCAATGAACTAAATATTTAATTATAGAATAAATATTCTTTTGTTTTATAGATATTTTCGTGGAATGACAACGATGAATTTGATGAAAATCAGTATGTAAACAGGTGCGCTATGCTATAAGTTTTGAAATATTTAACACTAGAACTACCATGAGCCGTCATTTTGATGGTTACCAAATGAATATAAACCAGAAATTTCTTTTCAAAATAAATTAATTATAAAAGTCACAGAAATACGTTAAATGACAAAGTTAAGTAGCTTTAAATAAAATTTCTGGCGTGAAATAGTTTTTAAAAACTTGAGTAAATTTTTCCGGTAGTTCTAGTGTTAGAATATCTCTCAGATTTCAGTTCATTTCCTTCATAAAAGTCATAGATATGAAGTTTAAAAAGAAATTAAGATACATACAGTAGAATGTTCTGCAGAGCATTTTGCGTATTTCGTGCATTTCACCCAATTTTACTGCAAATTCCACCATTTACCAAAATTTTATTAATGAATGAAATATTTTTTTGCTTTTTTTCACAGTTTCAAGTCATAATCTTCATAATAATAAGTGTAAATAGTTATTAAATAGCTTTATTGAAAAAAATTGTTCCGTATGTTGTTAGGCATCTTTACCGACAAAACTTTTTTAAAATAAAGATCTAGAAGAAAAGTTGGGGATAGAAAGAAGACGTGGGATTCGAACTCATGCTATCTAGACTTAACCCTTAATTGCATAATGATGTAAATTTCCATCACTTTTTATTTAACTTTTTTTAATAAATAAATCAACTTCTTCGCCACCACTACATTTATATAGAAATATTAATCCAGTAAATTTCCCGTGAACTATGTTGCTGAACAAAGTTAAAAATCTATCTTAAAATATCTGGTGTCTAATATTTAATATATGTATAAAAAAAAACACAATTGTAAAAGAAAAACTCATGCAAAGAAGGGTTAAATGCATCGCTCTAACCATTCAACCACTAAGCACACAGCTGTTCCGTAACAAAACAGTAAAATAAGTAGACAAATCTGTAATCTGAAGACAGGCATCTATGTACGGTCACGTGATGTCCACTGCCAGTCACTAGTCTCACCTCACAGGAAATAATGTAAAACGTCTGTCAGTTAAGAGCCTACACTAGTCACGCGAAGAAACGCTCACGCTAATGTTAAGTCTATGGGAAGGTTATCGCGCGATTTCTCGCTCGCATTTTAATATTTTTAAATATTTTTTTTTTGCGTTGGATAGCTGACGTCGATCTCTATCGTTGTTAGTTTTTACTTTTTCAATTTTGGCTCCAGTTTTTTTATATAAGGGTACTTTCATTTTCAGAACCGGTTCCAACCGGTTCCTAAATTTAAAATGTCCGCTTATAAAAAAAACTTTAACCAAAATCAAAAAAATAAAAACTAACAACGTTGCAGATCGAGCGTTTTTTCGCGTGACTAGTGTAGGCTCTTAAGGGACGTTTTCTTTTGTTTATACGACACTTACCGTAATTTCGCGCGTATGCGCAGCACCCTAGTTAAGTCTTTTTCAAACCGGAAATTTTATTGAAAATAAGAAGTAAAATAAGTGCTAAGCAGAATTAAGTCACATTTTATTAAAAATAAATTCTGGCAGGAAATAAAATTGTCTGGTAATTAATAATTACAGTAATTAACACTGTCATTAGCAGTTTTTAGCCTCTTTAGTAATATTTATCGAATATCATTTTAATTCGTATTGAGTGTATTTTTTGAATTTTATTAGTCAGCTAAAATTATATTTTATTGTTTAAAATAAAACTTGAATTATAAAGCAATTATAAAAATGAGAATGTCAATCTTTTGATCCCACTATAAAAGGGATAGGAATGGCAGACATCTCGCAGACATCTCTACCTGCGCGTGCCAATAATTTACAAACAATATATATGAACGGTATAACCTGTCAAACTACCATTAAGAAATATTGTAGTTCATTAACATTTTTAAGAAATGCTGGTTATTTACGGAAACGAATAACATTAAATATATAATACATTATTCATTTTTTTAAAAACAAACATACTCACACCAGTAATTTCTCTCTGAACATTATATTAATAAATTTTACCATAAAATCCATCAACCTATTTTACTGTTTGCTAAAAAAATACATTATTACTTTATCTGTCATAGCAGTGTTTCACTCTCCACGGCTAAAAAAGTCAAAAAGCATGTAATATACCGGGTGATTATAATTAAAGTTACGATTTCAAAAATCGATAATTTTAAAACTACTGGTCAGAATGACTTGATATTTTAGCAGAACAATCGTGAGGCAATGGAATTTTGTTTGGCGAAGGAAAAAAAATAGTTCCAAATTGTGCCGATAGATGGCGTTGTCAGGGTAATGTCAGGGGAAAGACCAAAAATGTATTCTTGAACCCTTTCCGGCGCGGTGTAAATTTGTTTGCAAAATGATGAAATAATAGACTGACACCGGAATTTACAAACGAATCCATTAGTAAAAAGAAACTTGCTTATTTTCTGGTTCTTAATGAAAGGAAAATTTTAATTAAATATTCTTGGTGCCGTTTGTCAGTTTTAGAATTAAAATTGGGTGTCCTTTTTTGTGACCACCGCCCGTCAAAGGGTTAAACATAGGAATGATGTTGCCAAAACGAAAAAATAGAGTTCAGAGATTTACTAAAAATTTATTAGCGAAAAGACAAGACTACGTGTTTACAGCGACGACAGCGATAATGACAAAAAATGAAAAAAAAAGAGCTTCATGGAACAAACACCTTACTGATTATTAAGGCATAAGTTGCTCAATATGCCTCCGCCTTGTTCCGCTACTAATTGGAAGCGCAAAACGGCATGCTCCACAACAGATCGGAGGGTATCTGTACTAATGCAATGGGTGTGTTGTGTGATGCTTGCCTTCAAGTCGGCTAGATTCTGAATCCGCCCGCTATAAACAACATTCTTCAGGTACCCCCAAAGCCAGAAATCACACGGGTTTAACTCGGGGGAACGTGGCGGCCACGTTGTTGGAAAATGGCGGCTTATGATCCTATCATCTCCGAAATTATCACTCAGTAGCTGTTTCACAGCAGTAGCAATGTGCGGAGAAGCGCCATCTTGCATGAATATTATGCGATCCACACACTGACGCTGTTGAAGTGCCGGAAGAACATGGTTACGCAAAAGTGCTTCATACCGCTTGCCAGTAACTGTGCAGGTAACGGGACCCGCAGGTGTAATCTCCTCGAAGAAAAATGGACCGACGATAGACGCTGCCGTTATTCCCGGTCGCCCATATCCTGCAATTTTGCGTATTTACAGAACCTTGCAAATGAAAGTGGGCTTCGTCAGACCACAGAATGTTCCATGGCCATCCGTTGTCCACTTCCATCCGGGCAAGAAATTGTAGTGCAAAAGATTGACGTGCTTCCAGGTCAGCACGTAGCAACTCCTGCACATGAGTTATCTTGTACGGATAACAGCGTAAGACGTTCCGTAGGACTTTACGCACCGTGCTGTTCGGCATATCCAGCATTCGGCCAATCCCCCTTGCACTGCTGATTCCAGCATCACTGTCAGTATGTTCCTGTAATGCTGTAGCCACATCTTCCACTGCCGCAGCTGAAACTGGTTTCCTTCCTCTACCCCGTTTAACGTCAAATGAACCGGTCTCTTCGAATTTAGCAATCATTTTTTGCAGACCATTTGTTGTTATTGGACCTTTTTTTATGGATTTTAATGTCCAAAACTTCCTAATAGCTGTAAGGGCACAGTCATCGTTCTTATAAAAAAGCTTCAAGAGCAGAGTGCGATCCTTCATAGTCAGAGTCATGATGAAGCATTCAGGCAAAGAGCTGCTGCTCTGCATTTTTATGGTTGCTATGTCTGCGGTGCGCATGTCACGTATTAGTAATTTGCATATCTTCAGGCAATGTGAACCCAGACAGCGCCATCTATGGGCACATTTTGAAACTTTTTTTTTCCTTCGTCAAACAAAACTCCATTGCCTCACGATTGTTCTGCTAAAATATCAAGTCAATCTGACCAGTAGTTTTAATTAAAATTATCGATTTTTGAAATCGTAACTTTAATTATAATCACCCGGTATTTAATTAAAATTTTCCTTTCATTAAGAACCAGAAAAATAAGCAATTTTCTTTTTACTAATGGATTCGTTTGTAAATTCCGGTGTCAGTCTATTATTTCATCATTTTGCAAACAAATTTACTCCGCGCGGAAAGGGTTCAAGAATACATTTTTGGTCTTTCCCCTGACATTACCCTGACAACGCCATCTACCGGCACAATTTGGAACTATTTTTTTTCCTTCGCCAAACAAAATTCCATTGCCTCACGATTGTTCTGCTAAAATATCAAGTCATTCTGACCAGTAGTTTTAAAATTATCGATTTTTGAAATCGTAACTTTAATTATAATCACCCGGTATTTCAAAGCAAGTAAGTTTTCTATAAAAAGAAAATTCCATTGTCTGAATGAATTAATTAAAGAACAATTGCGTTTTTTGTGATTGCTTGTGCGTGATAAACAAAATTTGATTTTATTTCATAAAGAAAACAGATTTATTTTTAATGTTTATACTGATTATTTAGCTGTTTATTTCTTGCGTCCCGAATAAATTGCCAATAAGTTCGCCTTTCCTGCACAATACTGTTAATTTTACCTACTACAGCTCTTTTAATCTTTCGCGCGGTTAATATCCTTCTGTTTTCTTTTACTTAGCAAAAATTAACTCCTTGCAGTGTATATTTTTGTCAGATTTAGAGATATTTATGCATCACATCTAAAAAGAAAATGACCTTAGATTTCAGAATTAAAAGTTTACGTGTAAATTTTGGAAAAACAGGTACCGTAAGCCGTTTGTGTTTAGTATCTTTTAATTAACACTAGAACGACCGAAAATTTTACTCAAAATTTATAAAAAAAATGTCACACCAGAATTTTTATTTAAAACCATTTAACTTATTCATTTAACATACTTATCCGAGTTTTATATTTAATTTATTTTAAAATGAAATTTCTGGTTCTAATCGGAATATATTCATTTGGTAACGGTCAAAATGACCGCTCTTGGTCGTTGTAGTGTTAAGGAGTGCATGTTTAAGTGCATTTCTAAATTCTACTACTCACACCGAGTAGTATAATGAATTTGAGCTTCATAAAAAAAGTTGAAAACGCAAATTCACCAATCCCCGTTGACAGAACTTAATTTAATTTTTGGGGGGAACAATCCAATAAAATTATAATATACGTATCATATATATATATATATATATATATATATTTAGAGCGAGAGAAAAAGAAAAAATGTACACACACACACACACACACACACACACACACATATATATATATATATATATAGAGAGAGAGAGAGAGAGAGAAAGAAAGATAGATCGATATAAATCTACAGTATCTAATGTTGAATCACATAATACAACTGAAAATACACTTATTCATAGCTGCCAACTTTCACGCTTTTTTCTTACCACTAAAATTTAATAGAATTTTTTTCGTCATGTAATCACACGATCTTGTCAATTTAATAAGATAAAATTTACTATAAAATTTTAGTGGTAGGAAAAAAGCGTAAAAGTTGGCAGCTATGCCTTATTGAAAAGATTGTTTTTTAATGCAAATGTAAATGAATTCCTTTGTGCGGCACTGCATAGGAATATTAAGCTCTATATGCCGAATTTAATATATGGGAGATCACGTACATCTATAAATCATATCAATTTCATAAAACCTACTTCAAACAATTAAAGCCTATACAAATTAAAATAAGAGAGTTATTTCATATGGTCCTGTAAATTAAAAAGGCATGCTACGCGAACCGATTTTTATAGAAACGTCTTATAACACAACAATGCATATAAATTTTGCAATGCTTGAAGAATTGTTACATCATACGAATATATTTCAAACAATTATCGCCCGAAAACCATGTTGTATCCGAATTATTTTGAGAATAGTTTTAAACGAAAAACAAATACTACACACTTCATTTTCAATACGAATCGTTCTCTAGTAAATCTCAATAACATATATTGATGGCATGGCAATCCCAATATACGAGTATTTATGAAAGTTAGAACGCGGTTAGACGGACAGACAGACTGTCATTCTAACTGATGAAAAAAAAATCATAACACATTTCAACTATTTAGAAATGTATTAAAAATAAGACATATCCTATGCATTTTAATTTAAAATCAGTTTCTTATTCAACATGCATGTACGGCATAAATTATGTTTTTAAAAATTACAAAACTGTGAAATGCATTCAAATTTTAAAATTATATTTACAGAAAATAGAGTGTTTTATTTTCAAAAGAAACTAATACTTTGAATAGTACTGATCCATTTTTAGCAAATGGAATGTCATCACTTACGAAACACATTTCAAACTAAAGGGATAATGAATGTTTCATTAATATTGGATAGCAAAACATTCGTCATTTTCCATTTTCATTATTCTCACTGTATGTAAATGACTGTCTAGGATGATTATTTATTAATATGCTACTCGAGTGGAATTTTGATGGATGACCCTTATACAGCACGACAAAATTACTTGCATTCATTTCTTTAGTTTTCAAAGAAGAACATTATTAATGCTCTTAGAAATGCATAATAGAAAGATTGAGTTGTTGTAGGTAATTAATTTGACGTATTAAGTTAATTCATTTTATTTGAAAAATGGTTATTGTGATTTTGTATTACTTAGATGAAGCAAATTATAATTTACTTAAATGACTAATAACTTTTCGAAACTACAATCTATAGGAAATATAAAATGTATGGTCGTTAATTGTTCCACTAAACTCGTATTTACTTGTAAAATCTTGTATGATTAATTTGTTTTACTTACATGAAGCAAATTATAATTTACTTAAAATGACTAATAACTTTTCGATGCTACAATCTATAGGAAATATAAAATGTACGGTCGTTAATTGTTCCACTAAATTATTGTTACTAAATATAGAAAATGAAATAATGACAAAAATCGAAATCATGTTTATTGCAATTAAAAAACTAGAAAGAAAAATCCTCCGTCAATCAGAGATTATGAAACATTTTCCAATGCTTGATTGTTTCACTAAATTATTGTTACTAAATATAAAAAACTAAATAATGACATAAATCGAAATCATGTATATTGCAATTAAAAAACTAGAAAGAAAAATCCTCCTTCAATCAGTGATTATGAAACATTTTCCAACACTTAATTGCTTCACTAAATTATTGTTACTAAATATAGAAAATAAAATAATGACATAAATCGAAATCATGTTTATTGCAATTAAAAAACTGGAAAAAAATCCTCCGTCAAGCATAGATTATGATACATTTTCCAATACTTCCAGAATACTGTAGTAGAACTTCAGCGTTTAATAAGGTGAAGGAAGATATCTTAGTAAACCATTTAGAAAATGCATAACACCTGAAACATGTTTTCGGGAAGAACCATCTATAGACGTCAACGTATCTAGTTCCTTGTGTAGCCGTGTATATATAAAATTATTTACATTCTACAAGCATTTCTTTGTATACTAAATATAGTTCAACTGGAAAATGCGTAACTCAATTAAAAAACACCCTTAAGCAATTCACGCTCATGCACAGTAATGCTTACGAATTGTTTTGTGTAGGCCTGTATATTGTCTATCGAATTTATACACACTCCGTAGTATGCAAACAAATATTTAACGCCAAACACGCATATCAAAACTGAACACGCACTTTCAAATGTATCACTAATAGACTGTACTGTAACAGAATATATTGGAGTGACCCTCTAAACCAGTGGTTCCCGACCTTTTTTTAACCGCGCCCCACCAAAACATCTCTAAAACGATGATGCCCCCCCTCCCCCTATATATAACATATAATTCTCATAAAATATTAAAAGAATTTACTCCTGACAGAGTAAAAAGCATTTAACATTGATCCTGAAACGTTCCGAAGGTAATGGATGAATCAAATATTTTTTATACTCATCTGATACTCGTCGTAGTTTACTGGCACACGGTCGCCATGCATGCGTGATGTATAGAGTGCTCAGAATCCTTGATTAGAAAAATCAATAATTTTGAATAAAACATTTTTGTCTTATTTAATCACAGAATTTCTGCGATTAAATTACTAATCAATTTCTAATCAGAATGAAGCATGATAAAAGATTCGGTAAAGGAAGGTCGTCAAGTAATTGTTAAATATACACTTGAATAGTTTCATGTGTAAAATTGATTTTCATGTGACATATTGCAGTGTGACTCATTCAATAAATAATCGAAAAAGTTGTTTAAAATTCTAAAATACTTATAAATCAGAAAAATTATAAAGAATTTTTATATATGTAAAAGTATCTAAATGTCATTAAATATTTTTTTCTATATGGATACTTTTTAAAAATTGAATAAAAAACTATTTCTTTTAATTTTGTTTTTGAAATTTGAATGTATAACTTTTATTTTCTTTTCAGTCTACAACATTACTATTAGAAAAACAATTCAGAAGGTATGGGTTTACAGAAATTCTGAACTGTCCCCTTGAAAAGTTAAATTGCCCCCCTGAAAAGTCAAATTGCCCCCCTGTGGGGCGTACGCCCCCCGTTGGGAAACACTGCCTAAACGAATAATGAATGCCTTGTAATCTCTATTCAACAGGAAACATGTTTTACACTGTAAAATACAAAAACAAATTATACATTCACGGGCATTCTCCGTGAATCTCTACCGTAATTTTACGGTAAATGCCCTTTTTTCAAGGTAAACGGTCAATTTCCGTAAATTTCATGTTTTACGGGCAAAATCCGTTTATGTAAGAACAAGGGATGAGATTTCTCCGCTTTTTTGCATACCAGTATAATTTTAGAGAAAACGTTGTTCTATTAAACCGCAGAACGTTCCGATTAAATAAAAGAACATTTTCTGTAAGATTATACTGGTATACAAAAAAGCGGAGCAATCTCATTCCTGATAAGAACAAAGCTCGTTTATATAGGGACAAACCCCGTTTTCTTATGGACATTCCCTGGAATATCTGCTGCTGCAATTTTTTACAGTGCAGTGCACCTCAGAAATGCATATAAATTTTATCGTGCTTGAAATAGTAAAAAAATTCCTCAATACCCCACAAACGATTTTCTCCCATAGAGCATAATGTAACGGGATTCTTTTTAGTGTTCCTAACAACGAAGTATAAATGTTACAAATTCTATTTTCAATAGCGAACATGCAATAATAAACTTCAGTAACATATATGAATTACAAGACAATCCGAATATATTTACGAGAGTTAGAGCACAGACAGACGGAAGAGAGACAGACAGGCAAACCGAAATCGTGAAATTTTTCAATTACGTTGGAAAGTGTTAAAAAAGAGATTTCAAATAAAGAAAAAGCATACAGTATAATAAATCTTAAATTCGTTCATTCTGTTTAAAACAAAATACGTATATTACTGTAAAATGTTCTGTTTAAAACAAAATACGCTAAATACGGCAATTTAGCTGTTTAATCAATATTTAAACACAAAATATATTTTTTTAAAAATTGCTGCCACTTTTTATTAATAATTAAAAACATATATTTATTTACTTAAAAGGTGATAAAAAATTATAATTTTAATATTTAAAATTACTTCGAGACCTTTCGAGATGCTCACTCGCTCATTTTCAAAGAGAAGAAGATTATAATCTGCTTGCACTAAATCATCTTGTTTAGTAATTGAAGAAGAGATTCAGAAATCCTACCAAACCCGTACAACGACAATTACAAGAATGTATGAGAAATCCAAAGCGAATGGAAATGTGTTGTATGTTGTGAGAATGATGAAAGCAAAAACCTTCAAGAACAAATGAAAATATTGCAAAATTGAGAGAACTGTGTGAACTAACTCAAGAGCGATAAAACTGAGTTTGAATAAAAACACAGCACAGTTTATTAAAATTTGAAGGTTGCTGTTGATCTTTTTCCTGTGAAGGTCTAAGTCTATCAGCCAATAATAAAAAGAGTTAGTTCTGACTTTTGTTAGTTCTGAAAAAACTTTTTTATCAGTGTGAGAGCAATGCTTCGGCAGCACTCCGTGCTTATCGGCTGATGAAAAATGTCCGTAAATGTAGTTAACCCTTTCCGGAACAGACAAATTCTGTTCGTAAAATAAGAAATTACTGATTGACACCGGAATTTACAAACGACTTTTTAAGAAAATAAGAAGTCATTATTTTAAGCTTTCATTACAGAAATAAAATTTTACTAAAATATTCTTGGTGTCGAATGCAAGTTTGGAATTAAAATTATGTGTGCCCGGAGTGGGACTACTGTGCCGAAAAGGGTTAAAGGCATGATTCGTAAGTTTGAAGAAACCGGTTCTCTGGATGTTGCACCGGAAGAGAGCGACGTGCAACAGAGTCGGCGATTGTGGAGGAAGTTGCATTCAGAGCAGAAGCATCCCAGCAAACACGAGATTTTTGGCCACCTGTTGTAAACGTTGTGGCCAAAAAAGTTTGCGGCAATTTGTATCCAGCCATTAATGTATTTTAACTGAAGCGCCCGCACACCGGATGTCTATCGCCAAATCGTTAACGGGCAAATGGCGGGGAAACTTAATGCAATTTCAGTGCCCAATAGCGAATGAAAGTACGTTTGCGGCCAAGATATACAAATCTATCATTGTTTAAAAGTCAGTGGCCCAGTATAATCTTCTCGACATTTTTATTATAAGAAATAAAAAGTATCTTTACTTCACATTTTATAAGATGATTTTCGTTATTTTAAACCTGGATTTATGTGAAACGATAAAATATGCTGCATTTAAATATTTTATGCAATAAAAAATACACAAAAAGTACCCTTCTTTAATTTAAAGAGTTTTTATGGAAAAAAAAAAATCATAAAAACTGTTAATGTTTTTGCTTTTAAAGTATGCATTAATATCTTTAAATGAATATTTTTTGTGAGCACCTAGAATGAAAATGAATATTGCAATCTTTAGACATACATATTATATAAACATATTAAAAAAATTAATGATAAATGGGAATTTAAATTTCAATTTCAATGAAAAAATATTTGTCAAAAGAAATAAATGCCACTTTACCAAAAAGCAGTTACTGTTAAACGAAAAAAAAAAAAAAAAAAAAAAAAAAAAAATTCTTTTTTTTCTTGGAGGGGGGGGGGGCGGTGATTTTATATTATCTGTATATTATCTATAAATCAGTTCCAAAAAATAAGTTATTTTCATTTTTTGAAACACTCCAAAATTTAGATTTAAAAGAAAAAAAAAATCTTAACTAGCTTAAATAAGCAATAATACCAAATACCGATCCCCCCCTCCCACTCCTTTCACACGGCAAGCCGGGAGTAATGCAGGGAAAGATGAAACAAGATTTCCCTTTTCCAACACATTTTTTTTCCCAGTGGGGATTTTTGTAAATATATTTTTAAATGTTTTCCGCTTTGTAATAATCAGCATTGAAAAATTTCCACTTTTAAAATTATTTAATGTTGTATGAGAAATTTTGAAGATAAAAAAAAAACTTGAAAAAATAAATCTATTGAAATATAGCTTTTTTTCTGCGGTCTCGTAGGGATTTTTATGTCTTTTTGGCAGCGTCATCGCACATCGCAGCGTTGTTTACATTTCCCTTTCCTGCATCGTGGCGTCGTCTATGTCTAGTCATTCACTGGTTTTTGGATATTTAGATTTACTAATTAGGTAAGATTATTTTTCTATATTATTCCAAGAGTTAGTTAAAAATTAGTTTTCATCATTCTCAGGGACAGATTTAAGTTCAAGATAAAGAAAGCTGAGAAAAAGCATCAGCAATTGTGTAAAATTAACTGCATTGCTTTGCTTATTATGCGACTTAATTCTACAGAAGTGAATAAAAAAAAAAGTTCTTTACTGATCTTACATCTGCCCTGAATATGCTATTAATAAGTTGATTGTAATTATATATATATATCAGAGTAAAATGTGTCCGTAATGAACAATCTCGGAAGTTTTTGGTTTATAAAAAAATTAACCAATAAAAATTCAGCTTTTATTTTTTTCATAATTCTCCGTTGCCTGTTTTATAATTTGCTTTATTGCTGACAATCTTAAACCAGTCAGGAAGCGGAAAGTAATATTTTACAGCTCCAGTGTCTTTCAGTGAAATTATACTTCATATGTTAAGATCTGGTTTTAATTAACTAATATATATATATTCTGTATTTTCTGATGATACTGGCATATTTTTATTTTGATAGTAATAGAAAACTTCGAATTTTATGTACTAATTAATGACCATTTGCAAAATTTCACTTTATTTTTAAGATTTTAATAAAGTAGGTAATTTCTTTTTAATTCATTAATGTGATTTTTAATTAGTCATGGCAATAGTGCCCAAAATGTTTTGGTTTAGCCGAAAAGCTAAGTAATCTGATTTAATTTTTAAATTCCACTTATCAGAGTCGTGTAATAGGAACACAACTTGGTACTTTTCTGTTATACCAACACATGCCAAAATATACGCTAATCTGCCATTTATTTCTACCCTAACCGTGTAAAGAATTTTTTATTGCAAACTGTACCAAACATTCTGATTGGACTATTTATTGAACGTGAATCTTTTATTATTATTATTTAATCGTAACCTCATAAAACATCTTAACTTGCTACTTTTCAAATAGAAAATATTTATTAAATTATAACTTGCATTTATTATTGACACTGAAATGAATTTTACCATTAAGCTGTTACTTGATGATGTAGAAGCGGCAATAAAATTGTTTTAGGACTTTAGATACATAAAAAAAAAAGTTTTTATCAAAAAAACTCATAAACATCTTCATTCAAAAAATGAAATGTTTACAGCAATCCTAAGAGACGTTTACAATTTCAAGCCTGTAGTTTAAATAGAGTTTTATTTTATTACCTTATGTAATATTTATTTGTTCTTTTATTTTAAGTGCATATTTTGTATTGCAATTTTCAAACGTTTTATTTTTAAGTGCTTAAATTCGTGCCAACAATGTTATTTTTGTTTTCAAATGATTCGTTTCATGTGAATTTCCTTTTGTGCCGATTATTATGCTTAGCGACAATGGTGTTGGTATAGCAGAAAAGGACCCAAACTTTTTATAAACAGTTGCTTTTAATATATTTTCATGTTGTAAATATTTTTTTAATAACAAACCAGATTAATTTTTAATGGGTTTTTTTTTTCCTAATGAAAGCACATAATTTGTTTGGGTACATTTCGGTTAGCCGTGCGCCAGTGATATATATACATGTATTATATATACACATATCTATGTATATACACATATGTCTGCATATACATATATATACATACATATATTTATATACATATATGTATGTATATACATATATAGGTATATACATTATGTATTTATATATGTTGATATATATCACTGGCGCCCGGCTAACCGAAATGTACCTTTTTTTGTTTCAAAGTATTGCATCGTCCCTTACCCCTCATGCAAAAACAAATTTGTCTTTAAGGACGTCTTCCTTTTTAAAACTTGTTTTAAGCCTTTTTTTAACCTCATCTCCCCCGAGTCTGAAATTTTCTTTCTGTGTTTGTGACAACATACTCTCAAAGCATGCAATTTCTTTCTTGGAATCCAAAATAGTTGCACACTGTTATACTATACTGTTACATTTTTTTTTTTTTTTTTTTTTTTTTTTTTTTTTTTTTTTTACACCCATCCAAAATATTAAGAGGAGAGAGCCTGTCTGATATTACACTTTTAATTTTATGTTAAATAAAACATTGGGTACTTTTCGGTTAGCCAGGTGCCAATGATGTGTACAAGTACATACATGTATATATATTACTGGTGTCCAGCTAACCGAAAAGTACCAAACATTGTATCAATTATCTTCCTTAATTACTTTCCTGGAACTATAATTTATCTCCATCTTTTATATTATGTTCTGCAGTGTTTTTCTTTTTCAGTACCATAATTTCAGTAAAAAGCGCTATAGTGCATATGCGTGTAAAAATTTAAAACAGTCTAAGTGCACAGCACTTCTGCTGGTGTGGCTGATTCAGTAATTTTTTTTTTCTTTTCCTCCCCATAGCAATATTTAGATAAGATGCCATTTTATTTAATGCAAATTATGTGTGTGTGCATGTTGAAATAAGTTTTGATTTAAAAGAAGAAGAAAATGATTCACTGACATCAGTTATATACATTAATCAGTTGTACTTTTTCTTTTTAATTTTCTAGTTGAATATGATAAATGCTTAATATTGCAACCTATTACAATTTATTTTCATATTTTTCAGGAAACTGTGGTGGCGCAGTTCAGAGATGGCAGCAGAGATGACTGTGCAGCATAAACTCGTTTGGCATTCAAGCAAAGGTAAGTTGTCAATTTACTCAGTTTGTAACGCAGGGCTTTTATCTTAGGGCCCATTTTGAAAAAAGTAAAAGTTATTTGTGTGAAATTTATTCTTTTTTTTTTTTGTGAAAGATAACATTTTGTAATGAATATGAAATTTAGTTACTCAAATTTGAACCAAACGTTTATTGATAACTTCTTTAAGTCCTTCTGTTAAAGTTTTCCTTTCAATTTGTTTGCAAATTACACATTTTGAAACATAAAATAAAAATTAACAATGAAGAGTATGTTTTTATGAATTGTTTATAAAATAGTCAATTCAGAAAATTCCAGATTTTAAAAGTATTGCTACCCCACATGCAAAAACAAATTTGTCTTTAAAGACTTCTTCCTTTTTAAAACTCAATTTTTTTTTAAGTTGCCTGTGTTATTTAAAAAAAAAAAATGGGAAGAGATCCTGTTTATTAAAAGGTATATTGTGAAGGGACCTGCTTTACTAGGAAGAATTTTGGGATGGTCCCCTAAATAGGCTCCAAATTTTGTCTGTATTGATCAATTTACATTAGTAAATTTAATTTCACACATTCATAAAATAGAAGTGCACTCTTGTATTTTAGCTGCATACAGTTGGTAAACGTTAAAGCTCTTTACAAAGCTTTCCAACCTTTGCACTTTAAGTGTAAAATTTACACTTTTTAACCTTTTTTTACAGCTAGAATGTACTTATTTTTTACTCTTAAAAGTTATAGAAAAAAAAAAGCTATTAAAATATTTTTCGGCAGAATCCTCGAATAAGCGAGGGTCCCCGATTTGGCGATTTTTTTGACGCACGCCAAGGAACGACGCGCGCCAACCGAGAAATCGGCAACCTCCGAATTCTACCCAATCAGAACACGAGCTTTTCGGCAGACGACTTATTACTTACACACATCGTCAAGCAAATTCTTTCACAAAGTACACCGTGAACGTAGCATTGATTTTATTTCGTTTTAAGAATATTTACAAAGTTTTAGTAAATTTTACCGCCACATTTTTCGATTTTTACGTACTTTTACCAATATTTTCCTTCAGATATTTCAAATTTTACAAACTTTTACCGATATTTTCCTTCAGATATTTCAATTTTTATAAACTTTTATCGATTTTTTCGTTCCGATTTTTTCCATTTTTACAAATTTTTAGCTATTTTTCCTGCCGGATGTTTCCGTTTAAAAAACTATTTAGCTATTTTTCACTCCGTATTGTTTCATTTTTAGCAATTTTTCTATCCAAATTTTGAACTATTTATTCCTCCGGATATTTTTATTCTTACAAATTTTTTCCTCCGGATTTTTCCATAAAAAAAAGTTCTACCCTATTTTTTCCTCCGGATTTTTCAATTTTAACCTACTTTTTTCATTTGGATTTTTCGTTTTTACAAGTTTTTAGCTATTTTTCATCTATTTTTCATTTTTACAAATTTTTAGCTATTTTTTCCTCTACATTTTTACAAATTTTAGCTACGTTTTTATTTTATTTCTTTTGTTTTCATTTTTATAAATATTTAGCTATGTTTTTACTTTTTTTTTTCATTTTTATAAATATTTAGCTATGTTTTTACTTTTTTTTTCATTTTTATAAATTTTTAGCTATGTTTTTCCTTTGTTTTTTTTGCATTTTTTGAAATTTTTAGCTATTTTTTCCTCCGGATTTTTCCGCTTTTAAAAATTTTTAGCTATTTTTTCCTCCGGATTTTTCCGTTTTTAAAAATTTTTAGCTACTTTTTCCTCTGGATTTTTCCGCTTTAAAAAATTTTTTAGCTACTTTTTCTACCGAATTTTTCAATTTTTAAAAATTTTTAGCTACTTTTTCCTCCGAATTTTTCAATTTAAACAATTTTTAGCTACTTTTTCCTCCGGATTTTTCAATTAAAAAAAAATTTAGCTACTTTTTCCTCCGGATTTTTCAATTAAAAAAAATTTTTAGCAATTTTTTCTCCAAATTTCTCAATTTTTTTTAAAAAAATATCTATTTTTTTCATTTGGATTTTTTATTTTTACAAATTTTTAGCTATTTTTTCTTCCGGATTTTACCATTTTTACAAATTTTTAGCCATTTTTTTCCTCCAGATTTTTCCATATTTTTAATTTTCTTTCTTTTGTATTTTTCATTTGTATAAATTTTTAACTATTCTTTCCTCATCATATTTCCATTTTTACAAATTGTTAGCTACTTTTCCTCCAGATTTTACAATTTTCACACATTTTTAGCTATTTTTGCCACCATATTTTCCCACATTTTTAGCTATTTTTGCCACCATATTTTCCGAATTTCCAATTTTTTTGCTATGTTTTCCTCCAATTTTTCCATTTTAAACTATTTTTTCCCCAGGATTTTTCCTTTTTTTTTAATGAATTTTTAACTATTTTTCCTCCAGATTTCTCCATTTAAAAAAATTTTTAGTTATCTATTCCCTCTAGCTTTTTCAATTTACAAATTTTTAGCTATTTTTTCCTCCGGATACTTCATTTTTACAAATTTTCGGCTATTTTTTTCCTCCGGATATTTCCATTTTTACATACTTTTATCAAATTTTTTCTATTTTTACATATTTATAGCTTTTTTCTTCCATCTGTATCCATTTTTACAAATTATCTTTTTTTTTCTATGAATTTTTTTGAAATATTTATCAAGTTTAATAATTTATTACCTTTAACAATTAAAAAATTTCTAGTAAAATAAGGCTTAAAATTGAAAATTGTCACAAAACGGAATAAAATCAACGTTTACTTCATGAAAGAAATTCTCATAAAAACTCTATAAATAGTCAATTCTCTGCATCACACCACACACGTTATAATTGAGGAAAATTTCGATATTCTTCATTTTTCTAATACATGCAAGACGCGGTTGACTATGCTTCGCGTACATTAACTGAAAAAAAACATCACTGGACGCATGAAACTCGCTGTACAGCATTCTCTAGAATGCACGAAATTCATTTAAGCCGAGGTCAGTAACTTGTGTATGTACGCTTCGCGTACATTAACCAAAAAAAAACATCACTGAACGCATGAAACTCGCCGTACAGCAATCTCTAGAATGCACGAAATTCATTCAAGCCGCGGTCAGTAACTTGTGTATGTACGCTTCGCATACATTAACCGAAAAAAAACATCACTGGACGCATGAAACTCGCCGTACAGCAATCTGTAGAATGCACGAAATTCATTCAAGCCACGGTCAGTAACTTGTGTATATACGCTTGGCATACATTAACCGAAAAAAAACATCACTGGACGCATGAAACTCACTGTACAGCATTCTCTAGAATGCACGAAATTCATTCAAGCCGCGGTCAGTAACTTGTGTATGTACGCTTGCCGTACATTAACCGAAAAAAAAAACATCACTGGACGCATGAAACTCGCTGTACAGCAATCTGTAGAATGCACGAAATTCATTCCTGCCGCGGTCAGTAACTTGTGTATGTACGCTTCGCGTACATTAACTGAAAAAAAAACATCACTGGACGCATGAAACTCGCTGTACAGCAATCTGTAGAATGCACGAAATTCATTCAAGCCGCGGTCAGTAACTTGTATATGTACGTTTCGCGTACATTAACCGAAAAAAAACATCACTGGATGCATGAAACTCGCTGTACAGCAATCTGTAGAATGCACGAAATTCATTCCAGCCGCTGTCAGTAACTTGTGTATGTACGCTTCGCGTACATTAACCGAAATTTTTTTTTTCCCCAACAATCCATTGACTAATTTTAAGATTTTTTACCACGATTGGCTGATAAATTTGGCGATATCTTTTAAATGGCCAAAAAATCATTTTGTAAACTTTTTCATATTAAAATTTAGTTAAATTGTAATATTTTACCAAAACTGTATTCAAAAAGTTATCATAAAAAAATCTTTGTCTATTACATATTGCATAGGAATTGTTCATTTTTATTAAAATTATTTTATTCAAAATTGTTATTTTACAGTTTGTTAAAACAGTTTAGCAGAGTTTCATGAAATGTAAACATCTTGTACAATGGGTCCTTCAAATTACTCAAAATTTTGATGCTTCAGCTCATGTGCTTAGAAAATGTTTGCTTTAAATGTTTTAATATTTGTTTCAAGAGTGATGATTCAGTTTTGTGATTATTGTGACACCTCTGGAAATATAGTGCATCTAATCTGGACTTACATTTAATAAAAATTAAATTAATTTAAATTTTTGAAATGTAAAATTTAATAGAAAAAGATTGAGTATTTTTTAAAGTTTTGCAGAAATGTGTCAAATAATTTTTGTTAACAGGGTTTTTGACTTTCATGAACTTTGACAATACTTAAGATTACACAGATTTATGCTAAATAATTTTTTTTAATTTATGCTATGTATGTAGAAGAGGAAGGGAGGTGGTGATAAAATTATTTAATCTTCTGACCTCTAAATTAAGGATTTTTTTTTAATATGTTGTCATATAAATTAATTTGGATTTTGATTATATGTAATGTATAATTTTTAACAAATTAAAAATAAAGCAGATTCTTTGGAGAAAGGGACCTTCTTTAATACTTTCTTTGACCCTTTTTTCTTAAGAAACTTTAAAAAATGATATTTAAATTCAAGGTATTTTTAAAACATTCTTATGTTTTGCCCAAAATATTTTGCAAATGTAAGATTCTGGAGAGGAGCTGAAGGTTCAAATCCATGTTTTTAAATTTTCCTTTAAATCAAATATCAAGTAATAAAAATGGTGATTTTTTTTTCATTGCTAACTAAGCGTAAAACTGACAGTGTGAAATATGTTCGAGCCTGGAAGCTTGGTTACGCTTAGTTAGCAATGTAAAAATTCACATGTTTGTTATTCAATAATTTCGAGTTAATTTCACTGCTGAAAATAAATTAAAATTACTCAAATATCAAGTTTTTAGAATAAAATAACTGTGGCAATATTTGTATTGGAGTAATTAGTGTTTCCCCTAGACGTTTTCGAGAGGGCGCAGCACCCTGCCCATTTTTTTATAGTTGTAAATGCGCCCTGCCCGTTTTTATATAGCTGGAAATGTGCCCTGATTATTGTGGATTCGCAAGAATTTGCTTTCGCGAATTTCACCAAAATTTAGCGGGAAAATATCACAAAAATCATCTATCGGTCATGAGAAAATATCGCAAGATTCGTCTATTGGTCACAGTAAAATATCACAAAATTTGTCACTTGGTCGCAAGAAAAATTACAAAATTCAAAAATCTCAAAATTCGGCAGTTTGTTGTAGGAAAAAAATTGGGAAATTTGCTTATTTGTCGCAAAACCTCCCTCCCTGCACAATTCGGCAATTGGTAGCAGGAAAATATTCTGAAATTCATCAGTCAGCTGCGGGAAAAATCACGAAACTATTCAGTCAGTCATGGGAAAAAATAGCGAAATTCTTCCAAGATCGCATGAGAAAAATTGCTAAATTTGTCAATCGATTGCGGCTAAAAATAGAGAAATTTATATATCTGTCATGGGCAGGGCATTCGGGGCACGGGCCCAGGGTCCCCGATTTTCAGGAGTCCCCAAATGCTACTAAAAATTTTTGAATTATTGGCCAAAACAGTTTTAACTGTTAAAAAAACAAAATTAAAATGGAAAAATCTGTTTGTCAGAGATTGTCTATGATGTGTCAAAGCAGGGTTGGCAAGTTTCTTCCAAAGTGGAAAAAACCGGCCTGAAGAAATAGGTTTCTTCCAAGTGGAAAAAATGGAAGAAACTGTTTTTCTTTAAGAATTTACCATATAAGTTACAACTTTGTAAAATACAATAAAAATAAATGTATTTTCTAATAGATAACCTTACATCAATTTAATTAGACTTATAAAAATTTAATTATGTATGATAAATTGATAATTACACCAGTTTTTTAGCCAAGATCACACACCTGTCTAAAGCTTTCCAATCATTGTGTACCTGAATAAAATAAATGGGACTTTTCTAACACCATGCCAAAATGTATGCTAATGTGCTATTTATTTAAACCCTGAACGTGTAAATATTTTTATTGCAAACCGTGCCAAACATTGTGATTTGCTATTTATTGAACATGACACTTTTTAATTATTATTATTACTTAATTTACTCTGTAACCTCGCAAAACATCTTAATTTGCTATTTTTCAAATAGAATATATTTAATATTAAGTAGTAATTTATATTTATTGTTGACACTAATGTGGATTTTACCATTAGGCATTTACCAGATGATGAGGACGCTGCAATAAAATTGTTTCAGGACTTTGGATACAAAAAAAAAGTATGAACGTCTTCATTCAAAAAGTGAAATGCTTACTGCAATGCTAAGAGACATTTACAATGCTATGCCTGTAGTTTAAATTGAGTTAATTTTATTAATTTATCATATAATATTTATTTGTTCTTTTATTTTAAGTCTATATTCGTGTCGATTTAATAAAATAGTTCGTGAAAGTCTGTAATTTTCAAATGTTATATTTTTAAATGCTCAATTTTGTGCCAACATTTTTTTTTTTTTTTCCAATTGAATCCTTTCACATGAATTTCATTTTGTGCCAATTATTGCACTTGGTGACGACAATGGTGTTGGTATAATGGAAATGTACCAAATAAATTTATCCAAAATACACAAAATCAATTAAAGGTAATTCAATTCAAAAGAGGCACATTTTTTTTAATATATATAATTTAAACTTCTGTAACCAGTAGTAAATAGTATGTGGATCATTTACCTATTGTAGAATGAAACTCTTTTAAATAAAAGACAGTGCTTTGAATTTACGCCCATTTTATTAAGGAAACTAATATACAGTAATTACTGTATTGAAGGATTTCATTAAAATCTCCATTTTCCTTACTACAGTGCAACATTGTATAACAAAACAGAAGTAATTTAGCTTTAAGATGCTGCAATCAATTTCTCAACTTAGAATGGATGAATGCAAAAGATGAAAAAAATTCTTATCCCTGTAGAGTTTATTTTCAGAACATTTATCTTTTAAATCAGCATGCTAGTATACATAATTACAAATTTGTTTGTTTTAAGTTTTGCACAATAGTTTTTAAAATATTGCATTTTTATATGATAAATAAGGAATTGGTAGGGTTTTTTTTTTTTTTTTTACAGAAATTATATAAACAATAAAAAAATATCCCCTACCTCTAAAGTTGTAAAAAACATAACCTGTAAATACCTGCTGAACCTGAAGTTTGTTATTAAAAAATAACTTATTTTTCCATAAATAATATTTTTAATATTAATTAGTTTCCAATTTAAATTTCATATAATTAGGTTTTGAATTTAATTCTTTTATATAGTTAATATATTTTAATTTTGAGCATCTGTTTTGTTTTCTGTTGGTTTCTTCCAGTTTTTTCCATTTTTTCCAGTTTCTTCCGGAAGAAACCCAACCCTGTGTCAAAGTAACTTCATTTTTTCTTTATTGTCTTTTAACCCTTTGAGGCGTGGTGGGATATATTATATCCCACCTAATTTAAATTTTACTTTTTTAACTTTGACGGGGAAAAGTTGAAAAATTGCTTTTCCTTATTTTGAACTAAATTACGGTGAGAATTGAAATGCTATCGTTTTATGAGTGATAATATCAGATTTATAGCTTGGAGGTACACAATGTATTGTCCTACTTTACAAAGCCATTTTTAAGGAAATGTTATGTGAAAAAATAAGGTACACAATGTATTTTCCTACTTTACAAAGCCATTTTGAAGGAAATGTTATGTGAAAAAATAAAGTGAAGAAAATAAAGAACTGCTGGTTTCTAGCAATACAAATTCTAGAAACATTTACAAAGTGAGCAATTCGACTTTTATGAAATGAACAGAAAGAGCACCCATACATCATATGTAAAGAATATGAATTTATATATTTGAAGTTATTCAAAAGAATTTATAGAAAGCCTGTTTTTATTTTGTTTTAGTGATTAACACAGAGATAAAGTATTTAATATATACAGCCCCCCCCCTCCCCCCCTGCTCTTAACACATAAAAATAGAAACAATATTATTGTTAACATGGTTGCAAAAAGAAATGAGAGAATATGATATAACATAAAATTGCCACCATGAAATGCAGTTTCGCACCTAGAAAAAAAAAAGGAATTAGGTGTCATTTGACAACGCTGCCCTTTCATGAGTTTTTGTTAAAAGCAAATATAGGTATACTGCAATAAAATAGTTTCATTTTGTACAAATAACTTGAACTACAAAGCTTTTTGTAAATAGTTTTTTTAAATTACAGTAGATTCCCGTTACAACGAATTCCATTTCAACGAAAAATCCCGTTACTACGAAATTTGACAAATCCCCTTTTCAAATTTCATTAACCCCAATGTATTAAGAATTCCGATTTAACGAAGTGCATTTTACTAGCAATTCCGTTACAACGAAAAATCATCGAGCTTTTTTTTCTTTTTTCTCAATTGCTTAACAGAAATGAAATATACTTCGAATAGCACGTCGAAGTTAAAAAATAACGTTGTTTTGGGGACAGGTGCTATTTCATATTTTTCTCTCCTTTGCTATTTTTTCGTTTGTTTACTTCTGTTTCCGAATTCCTTTTTTTTTCATTAGCCCATACGCTTCAAAATGATCACGTGACAAACAGCAGGTGCACTTCACTGTGAAAGAAGTGTTTGTGCTTGTTCTGGGATATCTTTGACGCCAATACCTGTTGCAGTGTGTTTCTTGCTTCGTTCATTGATAAAATATGGCTTGTGTGAAACGAAAACAATTTTCGTTGGAAGAAAAGAAAGCTATAATTTCTGAGATTGATAAAGGATTGCGGAAAGCTGATGTGGCCAAAAAATATGGAATAACACCATCGAGTTTATCGACATTTCTAAAAGATAAGGAAAATATTGACAGACAATTCCAAATTGCAAGCATTTGTTCCCATAGAAAACGAATGCGACAGTCCCAATTTCAAGATGTCGATAAAGCCGTGTTCAAGTGATTGTGCCGATGTTCGTTCACGCAATGTGATCCTCTGATAAGGCAAAAAGCTCAAGAGTTCGGAATAATGCTTGATATCGAAAATTTCCAAGTCAGTGTTGGATGGCCCAATCGCTTTCGTACTCACCATGGAATTGTAATAAAATCAATTTGAGGCGACGCAAGTGATGTACCTACAAAGGCTGTAAATGAATGGAGAGCTGGAAAAGCAACTGCCCTTATAAAGACATACAGCTCCGATGATATTTTTAATGCTGACGACGCTGGAATATTTTATCAACTTGAACCGAGAAAAACATTAACATTTAATGACGACAAATGCATTGGAGGGAAAACTTCAAAGAAACGAATTACAGCACTTTTTTTTGTAACAAATCTGGAACCGAGAACAGAAAAATATTAATTGTTGGTCACTCTGGCAAGCCCCGTTGCTTTAAGAACTGTCATTCGCCTTGTGATTATAAATTCAATAAGAAGGCATGTATGACACAAGATATCTTTAGTGATTGGCTAGTGCGATTTGACAGAGAAATGAAAGCTAAAAAACGGAAAATTCTTCTCCTGATTGATAACTGCATGCCTCATGATAATTTCTCCAAATTAGACTGCATCCAATTTGAGTACTTCCCGCCAAATTGCACTTCTATTCTTCAGCCTCTAGACGTCTAGACCATGGCATCATCCGTGCTGTAAAATCTCGCAACTGAGCTCTTTTGCTAAAAGAAATTCTTTGCGGCTTAGAGAATGGCAAAAGACCAAAAATAAATCTCAAAGAAGCTATTGAATTGATCTCTGGTTCATGGCAAGAAATTAGCCAGAAAACAATTTCTAACTGTTGGAAACATGCCCGATTAACTGACACCGAAGAAAATTAATCAGAAGTTTTAGATTTGGATATGAGTTAAACACAGAGTTAAACTTCTGAGTTAAACACAATTTGGAAGGCTACCAGAAAATTAACATCAATCTCTGATCAGGTGGATTGGGAGGATTTCTTATCTGTGGATGACAATATTCAAACATGCTCTGAAGTGACTGATGAAAATATCATTTTAACCATTAAAACTACATTAGACCAACAAAATGACGAAAATAGTGATGACGATATTGGTGTCACCGACGATTCAAAAGTTACCTCTTCGGAAGCTTTCTCATGCTTGGAGAAAATACGTGCTTTTGTTTCTCATCAAAAGAATGTTCTAGAGGAGGTATTTTCTCACATTCATTCGTTGCACACGTTTTTGTTATAATAAACTAACACATTCCTTTGTACAAATTAAAATTACAGATTTTCTGCAATAATGTATTACTAAATAAAGGTTAGTCCGTAATTTTGTAATTTTAATATTGAATTTTAATTTACTAACTTTTTCTATGTTAATTTAACTAGTCTTCCATTAAAATCCTCTATAATGAAAGGTACATTTTCTTACATAATTACTTTCTAACATACATCTTACATAATTTATTTACGTGTACATGTAATTCATTAGATAAATAGGAGTAATTCCGTTACAACGAAAAAATCGTTACAACGAAATATTTTAGTGGTCCCGTGGCGTTCGTTGTAACGGAAATCTACTGTATAATTTCTGTTCCGATTATATTTATAAATGGCTAATTAATAAGTGGTGTTTTTAAAGTAAGGCATTTTAATTTTGTTTTGTAAAATTTATTTTTTGTTTTTCAGAAGAAGAATAAAAATCTGGAAAGAAAAAAGTTCTCTGTGAAGATGACTGTAGATTTTCAGCTCTTGTTTATAAACTTAAATTAAGAAACATCAGAAATTTAATTGTAACAGGATTAAATTTTCTTGTAAAATATTTCTGATAAATTTTGAGCATCTTGTAAATACATAAATAAATGTTTTTTGGTTGGTTTGTTTTACATTTGTTGTGAAAAATAAAATTTATATGAAAAAAAAAAGCATTCAGTTCTAGTGTTTTTAAATATATATATTTATTTATGCAAGTGATGTTGTTAAAAAAGATGTACTATATATTTTCCCCTTCTTTCTCATTCTGAGAACATTCCCCCTTCTTTTTACAGGTTAAGATATAATTGAATAAAAGTGTTTTATGTAGGCTATATTTTAAAAACTGATAAACTGTTTTTGTTGGTTGATTATAAATTAGCATTGCTTGGAGATCAGGTATTAAAAATAATTTGCTGTATAAAAACTTTTGAAAATTTTAATAAAAATTTCATCATAATCTCATTAGAAGTTGAGATTAAAATTTTAATGTACATAATATTGTATGAATCAGTTTGAAATTTTGTTAGTCAAAAAGTCACATACCTCCTGCTGGAAGGAAAAATATTTTAAAGATTTCTTTATTGGTAATATATTAAAAAAAAAATATATATATATTCAGTACTCATTACTTGCTAATTTTTAAAAAGTAAAAACAATGATATATTATTATTTATGAGTAATGTTTAGTCCATTTAAAAAAAAAAAAAAAAAAGATTTAGTGTATGAATGGTGAACTTGCTGTGTTCTAGAAGATCAACTGCCACTACTATTTTGAAAAAATATTAAACTTATTTAATAAGAGAAATTTTAAGATTACATAAGAAGGAAAATAGTGACAATTGGCTTTCTGTCAATTAGTAATATTTTGTAAATATATATACATTGAAATTTTGTTCTATGATGTGTATAAAGGGGGGAAGAGTCCTTAACAGACTAAAACATTACTTTATAGGAATACTGCTACATTTTTCTGATATTATATGCCAAAGAGATGAAGATAGTGAAATGACATTTTTTGAACGGACCTAATTTACATATATATATAGTTACATCATTAAAAAAAATTCTTAAATTTCAATGATCAGTAATGTCAACATTTTACCAATTTTATAAAATAGAGTTCCTGCGTTTTTGTTTTATTTTCAAGCTGGATAATTGGAAGAAACATCCAGGTAAGAAATTGTATTATAAAAGCACCAGTGGACCCGTGCGAAGATTTCACACTGCAGTCTAATACTTTTTAGCAATATCTAATACTCTTTAGATGCAGGTTTAAACTTGTAAAGGAAAATTAAGGACTGAAACTATCTTCAAACAACATTAGTCGAGCCAGAATATCATCTTGTTTATTCCATCACAGTTACAGTAAAAACTGATCGAGCATAGCAAAGACAAAAAAATATATATATCTATAGTTAATTAACTGCTTTAGAGATGACATCATCTGTTTCAGAAAAAAACATGGGACAAAGAAAAATAAATTGAGCATTTCAATTTTGCTTTTTAGTCATAAATATAAAATAAACCCGTGCAGCAACTATGTCCCACTTTATCTTTTTTGTAGTATTTATTTTTTATAATCATTTTAAGCATTATATAATGTGGTATTTTATTTTTGTGGCTACACTAATTTGAGGAAAGCCTTTCATTTCTTTTATGAAGACAATGCAGATTTAATTTTTAATTTACAGCAATTTTTAATCAAAAAATATGTTTTATCGAGATGTGAGTGCACTATGTCAGAAGCTGGTTCAAAATCCTTTCTTATGGCATCTCGTTCATTGTTGTGCATTTCATATTTTCTGAGAAAAGGGGATGTTGATAACAGAAATAATATATACTAGTGGGCCTGTGTGAAGATTTCACACTGCAGCCTAATATTTTTTAGCAATATCTAATATTTTTTAGATGCATGTTTAAACTTCTAAAAAAAAATAAAGCCAGAATATAATCCAATTTATTCTTTCATACTTTACAGTAAAAACTGACTGAAAATATCAAGAGCTATATATATATATATATATATATATAAATTGTATTTTAACTACATTAGAGAGTGACATAATGTTTTGAAAAAAAAAAAAATTGAGCGTTTGAATTTAAATTTTGCTTTTTTATCATAAATATAAAATAAACCCATGCAGCAACCATGTCCACTTTATCTTTATTGAACATTTTTTTTATAATCATTGTTGTGGAATTTAATTTTTGTGGCAACAGTAATTTGAGGAAAAACTTTCATTTTATTTCTGAAAACAATGCCTATTTAATTTATTACTTGCAATTTTAACCAAAATACATGTTTTAAAGAAATGTGAGTGTACTATGTCAGAAGTCGCTTGAAAATCCTTTCATATGGTATCTCATTTAACATTATACATTTTTTATTTGCTTCGAAAAAGGGATGTTGAATATAATCATTAGATAACAATTTTCAATGGAAATTCTGGCTGGACAATCCACCTGGTGAATTAGCTTGAAGAAACATAAATTGAAACTACTTAAAAATTTACTCCTTTGAATAGAATGTTTAAACCTATAATTTAATTAAAAATTGAAGAAAATTAGTTTTTTTTTCGTATTCTCACCATCATTGGTAATTTAACGCTCAATATATATTTTACACCTTGTGTTACACCTTATTTTACAACTTTTTTTTTATTAATTACAATTATGGCTTTTGCAACTTTTTCAGAATAACATTAAAAAATAAATCATAACCATATGGCCTTTTATTCCGATCTAATGACATGAGTGGATACGGCCAATTTTTGCCTCCATTGGGACACTTTTTTAAAAAAAAATTATTATTATTGCTTCCAGATTGAAAGTATTCTATACAAGATATGAAGCACTTTCGATTTTATTGTATTTTGACCTTTTTAATATGGGGTGCTTATAACACCATTGCAGTTTTTAACTGAAAAATATTATAATAAAGTGAAACATGTTTGCATAAAAGTCAGGTTGGTGTTATGAGCTCTTGTTAAGAAAAATATTCCAATAGATTATTATTATTTTTTTTTTTTTTTCAAATTTTGAATAAAATATTTAGAGTTTTCAGACAAAAATTATGGACCAGTAAATTTAGATTCTAAAGTTTAAAATAACTTAAAAAAAGAAAAAAAATTGTCCCTGCCAAAGGAGTAAAAATGGAGATTTGCTCAACTTTACTTTTTTGAGGACCATAAAAAGTATAATTCTGGCCAGCTTCCATTCATGATATCTAATAGTGGCATGAATATGGCTAGCTTTGGGCTATCATTCATTAATGATGCCCATTGATGGCGACAAAGTGGCTAGCTTTCGGCATGCATTCATTAATGATTACCATTGATGGCAACAAAGTGGCTAGATTTCGGCTTGCATTCATTAATGATGGCAACGAAGTGGCTAGCTTTCGGCTTGCATACATTAATGATGCCCATTCATGGCAACAAAGTGGCTAGCTTTCGGCATGCATTCATTAATGATTACCATTGATGGCAACAAAGTGGCTAGCTTTCGGCTTGCATTCATTAATGATGGCAACGAAATGGCTAGCTTTCGGCTTGCATACATTAATGATGCCCATTCATGGCAACAAAGTGGCTAGCTTTCGGCATGCATTCATTAATGATTACCATTGATGGCAACAAAGTGGCTAGCTTTCGGCTTGCATTCATTAATGATGGCAACGAAGTGGCTAGCTTTCGGCTTGCATACATTAATGATGCCCATTCATGGCAACAAAGTGGCTAGCTTTCGGCATGCATTCATTAATGAATAGCATTGATGGTATGTGGATGGCTGGCTTAAGGCTAGTTTACATTTATGATGACCAATAAATTAACATTTATGGCCAGCTTTGGGGTAGCTTTTATTCTGAACAAACGCAGGTGGCATGGCTGTGGCGATCTTCTGGCTAGATTTTATTCACGATGATCGTTAATGGCCAAACTGTGGCTAGTTTTCATTAATAATTGCCACTTAAAGTATAACTGTGGCCAGTTTTAGGCTATCCGTCAATTATGATTAACCACTTGTGGCACAATTATGGGCATCTTAATGTAGTTATGGCCAATTCTGTTGCGGCCACATTGTGGCCGGCGTGACAGTTTTTTTAAGTTGCCGTTACGGCAAACGATTGCGGCCCCTCATCTACTAGTTTGGGCCAAGGCTAACGTAGCCATCAGTGGCCCGCAAGTTCTGTGTTAGTTGGGATTGCTCTCATTCTGATAAAAAAGTTTTCGATCAATGTGCGTTCCTTTTTGTTCATCGGCATGTTCACTGCAGACGAATGATTTCTTCGAACCATATCTATCGCTTTTATAGCGAAATTACATTAGCTACTCATTTGCATATGGTTTTAGAAATAAAGCGCCATCTGGTTGCGAAATTTCAAACTATTTTGTTTTCTTACGAAAACCTTGGCCGCATGATCTATATAAAATATATTTGAAGTTTCATTCGGATCCAATCAGTAGAACCGGAGATATGAGCCTCTGAGTACCGTCAGTCTAATTTTAACCACCCTATCTGATTTTTTTTTGTACTGTCAGGGCTTTCAAATAGTCCGCCAACTGAATACCGATATTTTCTTAGAAAAATTTGACTTTTAGAGTTTTTTTTTTTTTTTCAAATTTTGCAGAAACCACCTTCAGAGGTAAATTTTGCGGAAATGTTGTAGAAATCTGCTATGAAATTTTCTGTTAAAAATATTCGTATTCAGTTGACGGACCATTTGGGAGCTATGTACTGTTTAAATAATTACAAAGTTTATAAAATAATACAAACTGAGATTTAATTCTTGGAGTTACGTAATTTTACAATCTGCTTCTCAAATATACCAAGATCAATATTTTATAAATCGTAATTTAGAATAACTGCATAATGTTCCAATTAGGCCTAACACTGCCAATTGCTTCCTTAACCACTTTGGTTCATGCTTCATGAATGATGAAAAATATAGTTTGGAGCATTTCTGATTTTGAAAGTCTAAAGTTACCGTGTTCGTGATTCCTGAATTTTGCTTTTTGCATCCCATGTGTTCAAGATCTTAACAATAAAAATAAAAAACAGATAGCTATTTAATTTGTTGATACGTCACAAGTAAGATTAATTCAGATCTTACATATATATATCATAGTTGCCAATCTCCCGATTTTTTTTATACCAATATTTTTATGTAAAAATATTTATTTTGTTTATTCTTACAATTTCTTCAATTTAATAAAGCGAATATTTTTGTAAGATTTTACTTGTATTTAAAAAATCGGGAAATTGGCAATTATGATATATGTATCTGTATGTGTGTGTTTGTGCGTAATAGTTGCTTTTCTTCAATCGCTAAAATACATAATACTCTGTTACTTGGCATTTATGAAATTTCTGTTGTTGCTGTTCTATAGACGTTTTACCCTATAATTTAAGTAGTATGTATTGTAACTGTATTGCAATAATAATTGGGATTTAGTAAATGAGTTGAGAAATATATACAGAGGTGCCAATTTCCCACTAATCTTCTGTAATATGTAGTTTAATCTGACCCAGTTTAATAACGTTTCAAACCAGAAAAATTATTAGATAAATCTTTATTTATTTAATTTCAGGTTTCTACATGGAATACAGGCATCCTCCGACTTACGTAATTAATGCGTTCCGCAGACTTTTACGTAAGTCAAATGTGTAATTTGCTTAAGTAAAATTTCGTAAGAAAGTGCGATATTTATTATGTATATATATACTAGGGGGCCTACCCCCTGCGAGCTACGCTCGCCAACCCCCGCTCAGACTTCGAGGCCTCTAAAAACATGACAGCGTGCTTTGTTTTAAAATTATTGGTAAATCTGTAATTGGGTTGCCATGCTTTTAACGTTTTAATGGGGCATTTTTTGATTATCATGGCTTCATACACAGCTGTTGCGACAACTGACGACTGTTTTCGGGATTGATAAGTAAGATCAATTACAACTTAAAAACCAGCTTGTATAAAATCGTTAGGTTTAAATTGTGGCTACCTCTCGGACTTTTATAACAACGATCTGTATTCAATTCTTCCTTTGCGTTTAAGGATGAGAAAAATTCCATCTGCTTGTGAATAACATTAAGAACCACGGTATTGAAAAGTACTATGTTCAGGGGTGCAAAAATCTAGGCGCCAATGGGCTGATTTCCACCACTAAATTTTATTAATATTCTTCGTCAAATTTTATTAGCATACTTCGCTTAAATTTTATCAGTATTCTTATTAGGCAAAGAATACTAAAAATTTAGTGGTGGGAATCGGCCCATTGGCGCCTAGATTTTGCACCCCTGACTATGTTATAGATATTTTCAGTAACAGATTTTAATTTTCTCTCTGTTTTAGTGCACCATCATGCATATTTTCATGTTATTTTAAATATGTAAATTATTTATTTTAATTATTATTTATATACGAATTTTCTAATAATTATTTATCATACGAAATTAATTAAATATTTTGTGCATGCATGTCTGCATTTATTCGGCATCAATTGATGAGATATTTAAATAAATTTGCTATCCACGATAATTTTACACCTTGTTATGCCACTTCAATATTATCCATAAGAAAATCGGGTACTTTTCCAGTATAGGATCCTTTGCTTTTAGGTTTGGCGTAATTCGAGCTTCAAAAAGGGATAGATTCGTTAATATACATAGATTTGTTGCCAAAAGTTATGAAAACAAACCCAATGAACTTTTGGGGCTTTTCTATTACAGGGGTCTTGACGCTTTTTTAAAAAGCTTGGCGCAATTCGGGCATCAGAAAGTGAGATTTGGTGCCAAATGACATAAACAGCCATGGAAACAAATTCGAAGATTTTTTTGTTTATATGCGTATTTTAATTATACGTATATTATTATTGTTTTTTCTATACAAATTACTTCTGATTATATATAAAATAGGATAAATGACATTTTACGCTAAACAAATTGTATAAATATTGAAAAAATGCTTCTGTATACGAAATGACAAAGTGAATAAGTTGACAGAAAGTATGTTGCCAAATTTCCTTTTCCACCAAGGTTATTTTCCCTATTTCGTCAAGGCCCCATATACTGGAAAAGCACCGAATAAATTAAATTAAATGCTGACAGACGATTGAATCCTGACGATAGAAATGTGATTTTTTTTTTTCAAATTTTCCTGAAAAACATAATTTAATCACAATCTTGTCTTCATTAATGATAGAAATAGAAGATAAATTCAAAGTAAAAAGAATATAGATTCAAAGTAGATTCAAATAAAAAGAAATCAATAATCCCTATCGGGTTCCTTTACAATTTTTATCCCTTTTTTGTCACAAAAAAAACTGAGTAATTAGTTGCCATCATTACAGAAATGTCATTTAAAATTAGAAAAAAATTAATATCTCGAAAACTAATTCCAATTTCAAAAGTCTATTACCAGTTTTGACATCCGCGGATTTTTATGGACAATTGGTATTAATTTCACTATCAAGCGTTTAATATTTTATTAAAAATAGCCCTGAAACATAATCAGTCGTTTAATCAGTCGTTTCATAAAATCGTTTCATAAATTCGTTTCATAAAATCGTTTCACAAATTCGTTTCATTAGGATTTTATATATATAGGGTAGATATATATATATAGAGAGAGAGAGATCATTTACACTGTATTAATTTTTAAATAAAGCATCATGCAGCAGTATTTACTCGAATATAAATTATGCAAGTATGAAAAAATATACAGGTAAGCTGTAAACACTTTTCAAATAAAAAATATCTTGTGGAATTTGGGATTTATAAATTTAACATTGATGAAGTGATTTATAACAATTTTGAGATGACTTCAAACGACTATAAAAATAAGAAATATTTAAAGAGGACTCACTTACCTCGTCTCCACGAATTTTCGATGACAAGGCAAATGAATAGCACTCACAAAATAAAAGAATTCTTGATAAGCACAAATTGTAGTTATTAAGAATTAGATGACTACTATGAATAAACATCATTAAAAATTCGTTGTTATGATAATACTATTTATAGTTCTAATAATCAAAATTGTATTGGCATCTGTGACAGTTAATGTGGAACAGTCAGCGCTGGAGATAGATGATTGTGAACAGAAATGCTGTTCTGTAGTAAATTCTACCCCGGTCGATGTTGAAGGTTGAGGGTTGTCGTGGTTGTCATCTTGATGTTGCTTTGGGTGGCATATTACAAACCTATTTAGAGTAGATTGTGTAGTCACACGTTTTTTGTTAACGTAGATGGCCTTGTAGCTAGACATATCTGAATGTATACGTCGGCTAACATTCTCAAACCGCTCAGTGTTCGGATCCATAGATTCAAATTTTGCTAGTGCCACGTTCATAAGGTTGAAAGCCTAGACTAATCCCTTTGTTATAAATTTCATGTCTGGAGATGTTTCAATCGGCACGTTGTTTTCTTCAAAATTCTGGAATGCTGTAACTGAATGAGGTCCTCATTGGTAAGTTCTTCATCTTGAGCCAAAATAAGCTCATTAATGTCAACATTATCCACTTGATCAGCCAGTTGAACACACGAATCCGTCTCTTGCTGAAATTCTGTTAATTCACTACCCATATCAGTCATTGAATTATTTACTTTCTGCAAAAAATTTTGCGCCATTTCCGTACAGAGTTTCTTCCACGCTGCCACTCATTGCTGTCCACTTAACTTCATCCCATGCCAGCCCGATGTTTTTAATAGCATGTAGTATATTATAATTCCTCCAGAAATCACGAAGAGTAATGCCCTCACCACTATCGATGGCCTTGATTGCTTGGGAAAACATATGCCGAAAATAGTAGGCTTTGAAAGTCGCAATAACGCCTTAATCCATAGGCTGCAATAGTGCAGTTGTTCTAGAAGGTAGGTAAAGAACTTTTACGTCGGGATGAAAGTCGTCCATGTTTTCCGGGTGACAGGGTGCATTGTCCAGGAGGAGAAGTACTTTAAATGGAATTATTTTCTTGGCACAATATTCCTTCACCTCGGGAATTAAGTGGCTATTGAACCAATCAGTGAACAACTCACGGGTAACCCAAGCTTTGGTATTAGATTTCCAAATTATAGTCAGTTTACTCGGGTCAATTTTCTTAAAGAACCGAGGTCTCTGGGAATGGTACACTGTAAGAGGTTTAAGTTTCAAGTCCTCTGAAGTGTTGCCACCAATCAGAAAAGTGATCTTTTGCAACCTTGAATCCAGGCATAGATTTTTCCTCTTTTTCAATATAGTTCTGAGTTGGCATCCTCTTCCAAAACAGAGCCGTTTCGTCCGCATTAAATATTTGCTCAGGCAAATATTCTCCCTCCTCTATTATTTCTGCCAGATATTCGGGAAATTTACTTGCCGCGTGCATCTGCACTTGCTGGCTGACCCGTGACTTTCGTGCTGTGTAAACCTGTACACTTCTTGAATCGTTCGAACCACCCAGCACTAGCTCTAAATACACTCTCCATGTCTGTGATACCGGCTTTTTCTTGTAAATCTTTATATAAAGACCTGGCCATTTCCTGGATATTACGAAAACTTAACGGTATCTGCTTCTGTGTCAGATCCTCGATCCAATGAGTTAATAATTTCTCCATCTCTGAATTCGGACCTAACCTCTTCTTGGTAATTATTGTGTCCTTCAATGTTACTGCATCTTTCATGTTTGCAATAATGCGAACTTTATCCTTCACTATCGTAATTACTGTTGAAGTAGGTCCATTTACGTCCCAAGCTATTGTTGATATAGTTTTCCAACATTCATACATATTAATTAGTTTAATCTTTTCTTCTAAAGTAATTGCAGACTTTGTTTTTTAGACTTATTACCAGTGCATTCGATTTTGCGTTTTGAAAATATTTTGCATTCAATAAAATCGAAATACTAACGGTTATAAACAAATGACTAAACAAACAGCGCCAAGCATGGACTAGTATTATTTGTCGATCACGAGAACTATATTCCCGCCACTAAGTCTGCACTTGTCTGTTGTCATAGAAACCAACCCATTCCAATTTTCGCAGGTGAAGTTTGATACACTCGTTACTCTGTATCGAAACTTTAAAATTAAGTTTTGTTCTGGTTTTGATTCAGCTAACATAATGATAACGGTTGAACCCGAGCTTTTTTTGCCTCATTTTAATTTGTATATTCCCAACAAAAATACAACTGTCTCCAATATATACAATATTATTATAGTTATAATTTTTATCTACATATTTCATTTATAAAATAATTATCAAAAGTATGCAAACTCGTATCAAATGCATTAATGAGTTCATAAATGTAATTTTCAAAAAAAATTATTTTACGTAACTGCGAATTTACGTAAGTCGCAGTATACTTAAGTCGGGGGATGCCTGTATATTTATTTAATTTCTTTAAAAAAATTCTGGTGCTAAACATGTTAAACCTGCGTCAAATTAACTGATATATTACGGAATATTAATGAGAGCTTGGCACCTCCTGTATATACCGTAATTTGGGGTTACATAACACTAGAACTACCGGAAATTTTACTCAAATTTCTTAAAACTATTTCACACCAGAAATTTTATTTAAAACTACTTAACGTATCATTTAACGTATTTCTGTGAGTTTTAAATTTGACTCATTTTAAAAAAGAAGTTTCTAGTTCGAATCGGAATATATTCATATGGTAAGCGTCAAAATAACGGCTCTTCGTAGTTCTAGTGTTAACACATAATAATCAATCATGGATTCAATATGTTGAAAGTATTAGTGTAATTTAATAATGCTCCGTGAATAACATCAATACTCTCAAATCAGTAAACACAAGATTTATTTAAAACATTTTTTGTTGTTGTTGTGGAACCAAATAACCTCAATTTATGTTATGTTAAATGATTAGTTTTCGCCATAGTTCAACTGTGTTGAGAGTATTTATGTATTTCAACAACATTCTGTAAATCGCAACCATACACTCAACAGAGTATACCCAAGATTAATTTAAAACCTTTTTTGATGTTGTTGCGGGTCCAAGTAACCTCATTTTACGGTATATTAAATGATGATTTTTTAAATTTTTTGCTTATTTAAAGAGTATTATAATTTTTTTTCTTTTGTATTCTATATCATTTTCAGGGGCAAAATACTCCTGTTGCTAAAATGTTGAAATGATTGAATGTCACTAAGATTTATAAACAAGTTTATTTGAAATTATGTAAAAGTTCTTCTTCAAGTACATTATAATAGGAAAATTTTATTCCAAAATTCTGGTGCAATTGTCGCATTTTGAGATTAAAATTAAGTTGGATATATAATACCCCACAGCCCTTTAAAAGGTTAATGTCACAAATTTTGAAAAATATCGAAACCATTTCCTTTAAGAAAGAACAGACAAAAATTCTTCCCAAGTTCTATAAAAATATTTGACACAAGCATTTGTCTTAAAATTATTTAATTTATTTATTTGACTTACTATTTTCGTATTGGGTATATTTAATTTATTTTATGAAGAAAATATTGGTTCGAATCGAAATATATTCCTTTGGTAAGAGTTCAAATAATCACTCATGGTCGTTCTCGTGTTAAATATGATAGATATACAGGGTGTGTCAGAAAAATGTATACATACACTGTTTAACGGGTCATAAGTTTCTAATTTTTCTTTCTTTTCAAAGTGTAATAAATTGGAAATAATGAGTGGACCAAGATTAACTTTTAAAAAAAGAAACATTGTTTTAACCTTAAAAAAATTAGGTTTAAATAAGAAAAAGGCTATATTTCACGTACATATTAAATAGAAAAGATTTAAGCAAAATTCCGGTGCCATTGTTGCGTTTGGGAATTAAAATTAAGTGGTTTCATAAACATACCACTGCCCCTGAAAGGGTTAAAATACTATTGCAAGTATGAAAATGTATCAGAAGTACAAAAACAATATCGCCGGGAGCTTCAGGCAGATCTACCTATGCAACTTACAACTTAGTCGATAAAAGATAAGTTTGAAAAAATTGGATGTTAATGGATAATGTTCCGGAACCGCAATTGAGCAATAATGCGCCACAACACTAAATGACATGTTTGTTGATATTTGTGATCAGTTGCCCGCAGTTATAAGCAGTGTATTGACCAGAACGGTAATAATTTTGAACATCTGCGGTAGGAGAAATAGTTATACATTTTATATACGTTCTTTTGCAATTTAAATATTAATAATATTTTTAAAAAAGTGGAGTTATAATCATTAAAAGTGTGTATACATTTTGCTGACGCATCCTGTATATTTCAATGGCGGATCCACCTACATAATCTAGGCATAGTCTTTTGGACTTGTTTTACTATATAGTTTTTATCACCATAGTTAATCATAAAAACATTCTAGAAATTTTAATAGGAAATTTTTTTAGAAATTACTGGTGCAAAACAGCATGTCCGATATGAATAGGAGGATCCGCACATGATATATACCTACCAAAAAAAAAAGAAACAAAAGTCAATATATATATTTCTTTTATTTAAACATGTGACAATTTAAAAAACAATCCAGTTTATTGACAAAACTAAACAAAATTCGTAATTTATCTTTAGAAAATAAATAAAAGCAAATTTATAGAGTATAACTACTTTAATGCTCTATTCGTGATCATTGTTGAAAGATTAAAAATAAACTGTAACAAACTCCTCTGGAAACAGAACAGGTAGCAGAAAATGCTTCATTAATATGAATGACAAAACACTTGTCATTATCCTCATATATATTTTGGGGAATTGCTGAAATGCGCACGTTGCACACTAATTATTTGTGCGTTTCAGGAGTGTGATTTTGATGGATTACTATTAAATGGCATGGGAAATTGCGTTTCGTATTCACGTAAACATTTTGTATGTTCTTAAAATTGAAATATTAGTTTATCTTTTTAATTTCCTAAAGAAAATATTTTGCTCTGACTTAGCTTTAACGTTTTCATTCTATAAACGTTTACTCCATAACAGTGAGTGTAGAGATTTTTATTTTTGAGTACAAATATTTCCAAATATTAATTTTTGCTTCATTTAATCTGACCAGGAAACCACGCCATTAGTGTAATAATTAAAAAAATCTAAATAAACAGCAATCGAAAGGGCATTATGAAATGGTTATTTGACGCATAAATCATTTGTTCTCGTCTCCCCGTTATCGGGATATAAAGTCTTAAAATTTGCTAATTTATTGATTTAGTAGGATGGCAGGAGGAATCTATACGATTGAAGGAGGAGTCGTTAACGTTTTCAACGTAATAACAAACATCATCAAACTCCAGCCATTTGTCTATTTCCAGTTTAGTACACCGCTATAATCCGAAATGATTCGCTATGCTTGTTGAAAGTATGGGATAGTGCAAACTCGGCCACTTGCATTTGAACCGCCACTGCAATTTAATTTTTTGCAGGAGGTTGACCATTGTAATCTTTGCTCTAGATATAAGTTCATGAAATTATCTTGGTGTCACGATTTTCTACGCTTCAATCATTTTTTGGTTCAGTGCCATATTTGTCAATAGCATTTTTTTACGGGCTACTTTCATTTTTATAAAACTACTAGGGGGCCTACCCCCTGCAAGCTACGCTCGCCAACCCCCGCTCAGACTTCGAGGCCTCTAAAAACATGACAGCGTGCTTTATTTTAAAAATATTGGTAAATCTGTAATTGGGTTGCCATGCTTTTAACATTTTATTGGGGCATTTTTTGATTATCATGGCCTCATACACAGCTGTTGCGACAACTGACGGCTGTTTTCGGGATTGATAAGTAAAATCAATTACAACTTGAAAACCAGCTTGTATAAAATGGTTAGGTTTAAATTGTGGCTATCTCTCGGACTTTTATAACAACGATCTGTATTCTATTCTTCCTTTGCGTTTAAGGATGAGAAAAATTCCATCTGCTTGTGAATAACATTAAGATCCACGGTATTGAAAAGTAGTACTATGTTAATAATATTTTCAGTAACAGGTTTTAATTTTCTCTCTATTTTAGTGCACCATCATGCATATTTTCATGTTATTTTAAATATGTCAATTATTTATTTTAATTAATATGTATATACGAATTTTCTAATAATTATTTATCATACAAAATTAATTAAATATTTTGTGCATGCATGCCTGCATTTATTCAGCATCAATTGATGAGATATTTAAACAAATTTGCTATCCGCGATAATTTTACACCATGTTATGTCACTCGACTATTGTCCATAAGAAAATCGGGTACTTTTCCAGTACAGGATCCTTTGCTTTTAGGTTTGGCGTAATTCGAGCTTCAAAAAGTGATAGATTCGTTAATATACAGATTTGTTGCCAAAAGTTATGAAAAAAAAACCCAATGAACTTTTGGTGCTTTTCTATTATAGGGTTCTTGATCTTGACACTTTTTTAAAAAGTTTGGCGGAAAAAAACAAGCAGGATAGAAAACCAAACAGGATATTTTATTCCTTTTCCGTTCAGTTGGGCAATTATTATTTTATATATTCGTTTCAAATATCCGAATTAGTGATTTTATAAATTCGTTTAATTAAATTTTACAAAAAAATAACAAAATGATATTAATAAATAATAATTACTATTAATTCCTTTTCCCCCTTTTCTTTTGCGTTTACATAAATGACGTCATTTGGACGAATTTATTCAAAATATTTTCAGTTTATAAATAAATTAAATGCTGACAGATGATTGAATCCTGACGATAGAAATGTAATTTTTTTTTCAAATTTTCCTGAAATACATAATTTAATCACAATCTTGTCTTCATTATCGATTGAAATAAAAGATAAATTCAATTTAAATTTGAAAATGACGAATAAAAAGAATTCAATAATCCCTATCGGGATCCTTTTAAATTTTTTTCCCTTTTTTGTCACAAAAAAACTGAGTAATTAGTTGCCATTATTACAGAAATGTCATTAAAATTAGAAAAAAATTAATATCTCGAAAATTAATTCCAATTTCAAAATTATATTACCAGTTTTGACATCCGCGGATTTTTATGGACAGTTGGTATTAATTTCACCATCAAACGTTTAATATTTTATTAAAAATAGCCCTGAAACATAATCAGTCGTTTAATCAGTCGTTTCATAAAATCGTTTCATAAATTCGTTTCATAAAATCGTTTCATAAATTCGTTTCATAAAATCGTTTCACAAATTCGTTTCATTAGGATTTTATATATATAGGGTAGATATCTAAATATGTTTTGTATTTCATATTAATTTGATTATTAATATTTCTGAATCAAAACCACGCCTTTTTTCCTTAATTAAATAAATAAATTAGCAAACTTTATGACTTTATATCTCGATAACGAGGGCAAATGATTTATGTGTCAAAAAACACGTTTCATAATTCTCTTTCGATTGCTGCTTACTTAGATTTTTTTTATTATTACACAATGGCGTGGTTTCCTGTTGAGAAGTTTTCGACAACTTTATGCCGAAGATCACCATTCAGAAATAAGTATATACCTCAAAAACACTTATGTTAAATTAGTATAATATTCTATAGTATAATTAGTATATATTTTAATCCGCATTACAAAATCGCTGTAATTTCCTTTGTTCCTTGGCCTGATAAATTTTGAAAAACGCAGCAGTCCCTCGTTATATTGATCGTACTAAAAGACGCGAAAAAAAATCCCATATACAGGGTGAATCTAAACTAATGGGCAAAACTCTAAGGGGTGATAGTACGCATCAAGACAAACAATATTAAATAGGAAACTAAGGGTCCCAAACGTCTTCCGAAGAAGATAAGCGCCATTAAAGTTTAGGGTCCAAAATATCAAATCATTATAATAAACGGAAAAATTGGTCGATTCGTTTGCGGTTTCCGCTAAAACTATTCTTTATGTCAGTATTTTCTTAAGAATAAATTTTAAATATAAAGTTAATAAAATACCGATAAAGGGCGCTTTAGACATTGGAGTAATGAAAAACTATTTTTTACACCGTTATTTTTTGTATCTCATTACATGCTTTCAACAGTTTAGACTTAAATTTTAAACTCAAAATCTGAATCGTTGGAAGTAGTTAAGTAGCGCAAAATGAACTGTGTTCAGGAGTTGAAATTTTAACCCCCCCCCCCCTGAACACAGTTCAGTTATTCCCGATCTTGGTGTCGTAGACCAGGCAGAAACTACTACCCCCTACACGTAAAATAAACGATAGAGGGATGACAAAATTAAATAAAAAATTTATTTTAATAATAAATTTTAAACATAAATTTCAAAAATGCCAATAGAGGGCTCTTTAAGCTTTGGAGCAATGAACAATTACTTTTTACCGTCGACTCCATCGAGGACCTGGTTGCGAGGATTGCCATCGTAGCAGGCAGTATCCGGGAAATGCCCGTGGTATTCACTAATATTCGCCGCCGGCGGTGTGAGGCCTGCATCATTTCTGGTGGACACTCTTTAGAGCAGTTTTTGTGATTCCTCACGAACATCATGCGCGTACCATTTTCTAAGTGCCAACCTTCATTCATATTGCGCACTGCATGTATACATCAAATTGTGTCTTTTTATTTTACGCAGAGAAATTGCTCATGTCTGTTATGAATAAATTTTCTATTTAATTTTTTCATTTCTCTATCGTTTATTTTGCGTGTAGGGGGTAGTAGTTTCTGCCTGGATTAATTTTAACACAATTATTCAAATTGGTACAGAAATCATGAGTTTTAATTTTCTCACTGGACGAAAAATGTCCGGACCAGGATTCGAACCTGGGATCTTTTGGCTGAAGCTGCTATGCTCTACCAACTGAGCTATCCCGGTTGAATCTGTAGGGCATGAACTGGATGAATGATGCCCTCCAGATTCAACCGGGATAGCTCAGTTGGTAGAGCACGGCAGCTTCAGACAAAAGATCCCAGGTTCGAATCCTGGCCCGGGCATTCTTCGTCCAGTTGGAAAATTACAACTGATATTGTTTCTGTCTGGTCTACGACACCAAGATCGGTAATAACTGAACTGTGTTCAGGAGTGGGGGGGAGGGGGGGAGGAGGTGTTTCAAATTTCAACTCCTGAAGGTAATTCAGTTTGCGCTACTTAACCACACCCAACGATTCAGATTTTGAGCTCAAAATTTATTACTTCCCTCAAATTTCAACTTCTGAAGGAAGTTCAGTTTGCGCTACTTAACCACACCCAACGATTCAGATTTTGAGCTCAAAATTTAAGTCTAAGCTTTTGAAAGCATTTAATGAGATACAAAAAATAACGGTAAAAAATAGTTTTTTGTTATTCCAATGTCTAAAGCGCCCTCTATTGGCATTTTATTAACTTTATCTTTAAAATTTATTCTTAAGAAAATACTGACATAAAGAATAGTTTTAGCGAAAACCGCAAACGAATCGACCAATTTTTTCGTTTCTTATAATCATTTGAAATTTTGGACCCTAAACATTAATGGCGTCTATCTCCTTCGGAAGACGTTTGGAACCCTTAGTTTCCTACTTAATATTGTTTGTCTTGATGTCTACTATCACCCCTTAAAGTTTTGCCCAAGAGTTTAGATTCACCCTGTATATGCAACTGAGTGCTATAACAGATGGCGCTTGAATATTAAGAAAGATGCATAGTTGCCAACCTCCCGATTTTTTTCATACCAGTATTTTTATTTTAAAATATTTCTTTTATTTAATCGTAGAACTTCTGCAATTTAATAAAGCGAAAATTTTTGTAAGATTTTACTGGTATTCAAGAAATCGGGAGGTTGGCAACTATGAAGATGGTATCAAGCAATAAAATGTTTAATAGAATCTAACTTCGATTGTGAGAGCGGCTAATGGTACTAGTTACAATAACAAATTTAACACGTACTGCACATGCTCTAAATATAATCTCTGTAGTATGTGAATAGCTGCTAACTTTTACGCTTTTAGGTAGATTTCGTAAGAAATACTACCTATTACAATATCCCGTATGTTGGAACATGGAATTTATTTGCAGATCTATGCTGATCGTGACTCAAAACCACCCCCTGTTAAAAATTTTATCTATCTATCTATCTACAGGGTGATTATAAAAAAAACTATCCCGACATTTGGGCCCCTAACTATCATACCATTCACAGAAACTGAATGAAATTTTGGCAAAAGGTATTTTGAGGTATGCGCTCAAGAATGATATGGAAAACAACAGTGTCACTCAAACAGTTACGGTTACAGTGAGAAAATTTCGAAAAAATCAAATGGCAACACCCATGTTTTTGTATTGGAATGTGATCTCCATTGTGAAAAACCTTAAATAGCGTTGGAACGGCAACTGTAGCATGAAAATCACCGGCGGTAGATAGGCTAAAAGTGAGGACAACCAATAAGGACAGAGACGCAGCATAAATTAAAGCATTTTATTGTGTTTCACAAATTTTACACATGACCTCCTTCACACACGATGACACTTTGCATGCGGCTGATGGTGGATAGCACTACAGCACGTATCATGGCAATAGGAATCCCTTGAATTGCAGTTCTGATGGCATCTTTCAAATCAGATGCAGTTTGAGGACGAAACTGATACACTTTGGATTTCAAATATCCCCACAGCCAGAAATCCATTGCTGTCATATCAAGAGACCTTGGTGGCCACGGAAACGGGAAATGACGGGAGATAAATCTGTCCCCAAACTGTTGAGTTAAGACACGTTTGACTGAAGACTCGACATGAGGAGGAGCGCCAACTTGCATCCACACAACTTCAGATAGAGCATTTTGCCGTTGCAATGCAGGAATCGCGTAAAGAGTTAACATGTCCAGATAGCGAGCACTCGTTATTGTACACGTTTGCAGATCACCGGCAGTAACCTCTTCAAAAAAGTAAGGGTCGAGGATGAACGTACTCGTTATACCACACCACACAGTCACTTTTTCCTCGTGTAATGGACGTGCATGTACATCATGTGGACTATTCTCTGCCCAGTGCACAAAATTTTTCGAATTCACGTTACCAGTTAACGAGAAATACGCCTCATCTGTCCACAGAATGCATAAAGGCCAGCTGCTATCTTCATCGAACCGGATAAGGAATTCATTTGCAAAATCTAGCCGTAATTGATAGTCTCCCGCTTCCAACATCAGGACACGCTGAAATCTATACGGAAACATGTTTAGAACAGAGCGCAGAATCTTCGTACAGTTGAATTCGGCAAATACAGAACACGTGAACCACCGCGTGCAGTTGCGGGACGAACTGTGCTTATCGTCTTATGGACTTCTGCAACAGATTCCACAGGAACGGAAGGTCGTCCATACCGAGGTCGATCGCATGTGCAACCAGTTTCTTCAAATTTATGAATCAAGTCCCGTACAGCTTTGACAGTGCACGGGCCTCGTCGTAATCCATGGTTTCTGCGGTAAACACGCAATGTCTCTGCGGCATTTTGTCCATTCAGGTAATAAATCTTTACGATTTCCCCACGTTCTTTCCCTGAAAGCGGTATCTTGTTCGGAATGGCAGAAAGGAACATACGCGGCTCGCATTTCGCAGTGCCTTTTCTTTCACCTAGCGTGACGACGTCAGTCATGACTTTGTCTTACGTAGAACCCGAAATTTGCGTTTCTTGGTTTCTTCTTCTCGTTTTGTGGAGAACTAATCAGGCTGGGATATCAGCCAAAGAAACGGTGTGACGTGTGACGTAAATGAAACGAAAATTAATGCTCTGGTGCACGGCAAAGTCCTTTTTAATTTTCCCTTGCCTAGACCCGGTGATTTTCATGCTACAGTTGCTGTTCCAACGCTATTTAGGGTTTTTCACAATGGAGATCACATTCCAATACAAAATAAGCGGATTTGAAATCTTGAGAATTGGCGAAGTTATGAATTTTTTTCTTCTAAACCCCCCTCCCCCCCTCCCTTAAGGCAATTTTTAATTATATCAAAAATCTGTCATACATAAATTTTCGGCCCTTCTCCTAGAAGTAATAATAACTTCAAACGGATTCGATACGTATCATAAGTAAGAAATTATGGTTTTTTTTTCTGTTTTCACAAAAAGCCCCCCCCCCCCCCATCCCTCCCTTGGTTCGATTTTGTCCATTAACGAACTTGACCGAGATTTTATGCCCCTTGATTTTGTGTATCAGTTTCGAAAAGATGCGGGAGTTGGAACCGCCTACTTCGAAAAATAACTTGTTTGCCGGCGTAGCCGGCAGGGATTTTTTTTGTTTTTAATTTTTTTTTTGCTATAACGGTTGGTCCTATAAAAAACTTGTCAATATAAAAGTTTTAGATAATATTAAGAGGATTAATAATAAATTTACGCGAATTTGATATCTTGTGAATTGACGAAGCTATGATTTGTTTTCTCTTAAAACCCACCTTTTTTCCCCCCCTTGGGGCCATTTTTAATTATATCAAAAATCTGTCATACATACATTTTCGACCCTTCTCCTAGAAGTAATAATAACTTTAAACGGATTCGATACGTATCATAATTAAGAAATTATGGGGTTTTTTCTGTTTTCACAAAAAGCCCACCCACCCTTCCCCCCTTGGTTCGATTTTGCCCATTAACGAACTTGACCGAGATTTTATGCCCCTTGATTTTATGTATCAGTTTGTAAAAGATTAATGCAGAATTTTTCCAGTTATCGTGATCAGAAAAAAGTGACATAGATAGATAGATAGATAGATAGATAGATAGATAGATAGATATAAAGTTTTGAACTGGGGGTGGTTTTGGGTTCTGGGAGTCATGATCGGCGTAGATCTGCAAAAATTTTTCAAAATTTCCAACTTAGGTGAGAATGTAATAGGTAGTATTTCTTACGAAATTTACCTAAAACTGGGTGTCGCCATTTGATTTTTTCGAAATTTTCTCACTGTAACCGTAACTGTTTGAGTAACACTGTTGTTTCCCATATCATTCTTAAGCGCTTACCTCAAAATACCTTTTGCCAAAATTATATCAGTTTCTGTGAATGGTATGATAGTTAGGGGCCCAATTGTCGGGATAATTTTTTTATAATCACCATGTATATATTTTTATTATGGACACGATAACTTCAATAATTCTGCATAAATCTCTTCCAAACTGATACATAAAATCAAGGGGCATAAAATCTCGGTCAAGTTCGTTAATGGACAAATCGAACCAAGCGTTGGGGGGGAGAGAATGGGGGGGGACTTTTTGTGAAAACAGAAAAAATCCCATAACTTCTTAATTATAATACGTATCGAATCTGTCTTAAGTGATTATTACTTCCAGGAAAAGGGCCGAAAATTCATGTATGACAAATTTTTTATAACTTTAAAAATGGCCTCAAGAAGGGGGGGGATAGGGGTTTCAGAAGAAAAAGATCATAACCTCGTCAATTTACAAGATATGAAATCCGCTTATATTTATTATAAGTCCTCTTAATATTATCTACAATTTTTATACTGACAAGTGTTTTATAGGACGAACCCTTATAGCAAAAAAAATAAATAAATAAACAAAAAAATCCCTGCCGGCTCCGCCTACAGACACAGGTATATTTCGAAGTGGGCGGTCCGAATTGCCGCATCATTGCATAAAGGTAATTTCTTCTGCAATTCTCAATAAACAGTCCCCCCACGGTCTGCGTCTTCGAAATCTACCTGTGCCTGTAGGCCGAGCCGTCAGGGATTTTTTTCCTATCAAAAGTGGTCATATCGAAGTGTACAATGGCGATTTAAAATCATGAAATTCGAATAAAAAAATCACTTATTATTATTATTATTATCATTTGTGTCTTCGCAGCGATACAACATGCTTTTATATTTCATAACACTAGAACCGCGAAGACGGGTCATTTTGACCCGTACCATTGTCGATTCGCACCAGAAATTTCTTAATAAATTAAGTTAAATATACACCGTACAAAAAGAAATTGAATAAATGAGTTAAATAGTTTTAAATATTAATTCTGGTGTAAAATATTTTTTATAAAACTTGAGTAAAATTTCCGGCAGTTGTAGTGTTAACAAACTAGATATTTAAACGGTTGTTTATACTTTATATGCTGTTTTCTGAAAGTTGGAAACTTCGTACACTTTGTAGCATTCTATGCGAATTTATAATAATCAGACTCGTTTGATATTTATAGTCTATATTCTATATACAATAATAAATAAACGATAGCATAAAAAGTTGCATTTCAGAAATATTTTAGTGTTGAAATTTATATGCATATGGAAATATATAGCTTCATTTTAAACAAAAACAAGGCATAATTATAAAAACATATTTCTTTTTTCTCCCCATACATTAAGTGAACCTTTACAATTCATGCCAATTTTCTCTGTAATATATGATCTGTAATATCTGTAATATAAAGTATTTCATAAATATGTATTTTCATATTTTATGCAAAAGAAATACACATGAGACAATTTGAAATATGTCATTATTTTGTCGTATTGAAATATTTATAGTGCTAAGCGTAACTAAAAATATATTTAATAGTTTAATTTCAAATTTTGTGCAGATGTATGTTAGCCTCTTCTTAACCCATTAACCGCCAACCTTATGTGGACGATGTCTTCGATATTCTTACTGAAATTCGCATCCCACCAAAAATTCTGAAAGATAATATTTGATAACTTTAATAGCAATATTTTTGTCATTAAATAAAGTATTTTTTTAACATGTTAAAATGTCATAAAGTATTTTTAGCAGCATCTAATCCAGCATTTGCTTCAACTGAAGTAACTTTCGCGAAGTTTATAAAGTCAAAATATTTATATGTAAAATTCTAGCTGGAAATTTCATACGAATATGGTGTTTTAAGTCTTCTATTTCAAATCATTTATTATCACACACAAAAAAAAATTAGATTTTTTTTTTTTTTTTTTTTTTGCAAAATATAGCATTTAGTGTTCAAAATTATTGAAATTTATTGTTAAATTAAGAAATAACTATCGTGTTCGAATGAGGATCATTCAACGTAGAAATAAATATAGACGAATCCAGATCATTAAAATTTATCGTTAAATTGAGGATATCGTTAATTCGGGTAGCGTTAAACAGGAGTTTAGAGTATTTGTCTTCCTAATATAACTTTTTATATACATTAAAATTTTGGTACTTCTCTATTATCACGTCGACCACTTTTCATAACAAAAAACTATCGCCAAACTGTGACGCCAAATAAACGGGAGAACGTTGTCAGTGGAATATCAAAATAAATAAATAAATAAAATATACGAATTTAAGGACACAATTAATATTTTAATTAATGAAATAACTAATAAGTCAATAAAACATAATGAATATTACACGAAAATGTCGAATTAAAAACCAGTTGATGACATAACAAACACGTATAATGCTTCTGACATCAAGTAAATGGGACTGCATTTTTGGCGTTTAATCTTTTGGTGTTCTAGTTTGGTGATAGATTTTGTTATAAAAAGTGGTTGACGGGATAATAGAGGTACCACAATTTTCTTATTAAAATAAGGGAGAATAATTGTACTTATTAAAGGCAATTTTTAAATAATACGATTTCTATCCTTTTGCAATTATTTAAAAACATGTAGCAAAAAAAAAAAAAGGAAAAATAAACAAAACCTATAAAATCACTATTATGCGACTCACGGATTAGTTTGCTATTGTAAGCAAGTGACGTATTTTTCCTGCCATCTAATAGACGTTGACTGACAACTCTTACTTAAACTTATTTTGATATTGCAGTAAGACAATCATCAGTCAATTATGTGGCACAGGCAAATGTTCGATTAATATTTTACAAATTTCAGCTGCTTTTTAAAAGCAGCAGTTACTTGATACGTTAGAAGTATGACTTTCGAAGTATGACTTGCGCTTCAATGAAAATGAATTCAGATAAAACATATACTTTTAAAAAATGCTGGTTTGGAATTAATTTTTTTTTTCATTATATGATTAAATCCATATAGTTTCCAAGCTAAAAAATCCTTATAGTATTACGGACTATTACCAAATTATTCACTTTTATTACATATTTTCAAAATAAATTAAATTTAGAATACTGTAACCTATCGTCATATCAAGCACTTCGGAAGACATGACAAAAACGAGATATAACCTAGGACAGTTAAAAGTTAAGAAATATGATAACAAACTAAAAAAAAATAATTTACATTTGTCTGCAAACTATTACTTTATGTAATTTTTTTTCATAAAATAACCATAAATATTTATATTGATTCTATTCTATTAAAATAAATATTTCCCTGTGACTAACATTGATGGATATCATTATTGGTACCAACATTTTCTAATAGCAATTTCTGCCTTAATCAATCACATAATTATTTGTTTAATTAAGGCAAAGATTATTTATTAAAAAAAAGTGGTATTAATAATTTAAAAAAAAGGATATCTACTCACCCTGCATGGTTTAAATGAGAACATATCTTAGAAAGTTCGCATGTTAAATCAGTATAACTTTTTTATTTTATTTTTAATTCGTATTACAAAATTATTGTATTTTTTAGTTTTGTGAAATAAAGTTTGTAAAATAACAAAACATTTGTTTTTAAATTAATATATATATATATATATATATATATATATATATATATATATATATATATATATATATATATATATATATATATATATATATATATATATATATATATATATATATATATATTATAGATAGATAAAAAAAATTTAAATTAAATACAACTTTCCCCAAATTTGTGTATGTAACAGTTCAACAATAAAACAAACAAGTGGCTAAGTGTGATCGAAGATCGCACAAAGGGTTTCGTTTAATATTTTCCTTTCAAAACACTTTATCCTTTCTTTAATAAATTCAAACAAATTTCATTTAGCAACAACAACAAAAAAAGTCATGTTTTTTATAAAGTAAAAATTTACCGGTCTATTTTTTTCTTTTTTCGAATATCTAAACATGCCGGATAGCGGTCCAAGCCCACTATTATATTCTGTCATAATAATATCCGTCATACGGACTAAATGCAATATTTAAAAAAATAATTTCAAAATTAAACAAATTGTACACCTTCAAAATATTAAAATAGGCGAATATTTCCATAATCGGATTTTTATCACGATTCAATATGTTTGTCAAACTCATATATTTACTATTCTCTATTATTTATATTGATACTCGCTTTGTATTATTCTCAAACATTTGAAAAATTTGTTAAACTTCCTATATGACATCAGATTTTCTTTTTAATTCTCTAATGACGTGAAATTCATCTGCTTTGTCCACTTACACATACTCATACTCCTTGTATTATTGAGAAATCTTAGACATTTTCCGTTTAATTACGACTATAACGTCAATCAATTTTATTTCATATTTATCTTTTTTTCAATTGGTAAAACTTTTTATTTCATTTTCATTTTTCACGTGAAAATCGTCTGATAGAAAATTAATTATTTTAGAAAGAATTTTACTGTGGATTTTAAATCTTTGGCATCTGCTATATTGAAAAATGTTTCAATTTAATAGGAAAAGGCTGTTAGAATTTTGTTTTTTTATCTCTATTTATTAAAATAATACGAATTTTTCAAATTTTAATATTTTGAGCTCTTCACAGCTGCTATTCAGATTTATACACTAAGTTTCAACTCTGTAAGTTACATACTTTTTGAGAATGGCTCTGTGACGGACAGACAACGGACCGGGGGTAATAGGGTTTCGTGAGATGAACGAAACCCTAAAAATCAGTTTTTAGACAAAACTACACCAGATTCCAAATCTACATTTAGAAAATATATGAAAGCCTTTTCTGGGAAAATAAGTACTATAAATGTTACTGTTTACTGATGAATGATTAAATATCATCGGTAAGAAATTCCTCTGGAAACAAAACGGGAAAGAAAAACCGCTTCATTAATTATAAATGGCAAAACATTTGTCATTATCATCCTTTTATTTTTCTCGGATTTAATGAAAGGTGTTCGACGGGCACTAATTATTTATGAGTCACAGGGGTGGGATTTTGATGGATTATTATCAAATGGAATGGATAAATGTGTTTTGTAGTCACAAATTTTCTTTCTACGGATTTTAAACAAGAAATATTAGTTGCTCTTCTTATATTTAAAAAAAATCTTGTGAAATCACATTTTTTTTTTCTATAACTGTTTTAATAAAAAGTTTTAGTAAATAAACTTCCCAAAATATGTATGTTGAAAATCATTATAATTGTATTATTCCTTTTAAAAAAATCTAAATATATATTTTTTAGTTCAATTAATGTACATTTAAAAAAAATAATGAACACTCACAAGAATTTTTTCCCAAATTTATATATGTGGTACTTAACAATTAAAAAAATCTATATATTTAAAACGCTAAGCGTTTTGTTTCGACTACCCGTGAGAACAAACTACTACATCAAATTACATCATTCTTTTTTTAAATGAAAGATATTTGGTCACAGATTTGTTATCGTACATTCGTTTGTTCGAAAATTTAATTAATTAGCCGTAATCTTAAATTAAAATTTTACTTCTGCTTATGACGTCATAAAGTCGGCAATCGGATTAACGCCCAATGTTGCGACGTACAGAGTTTATTTTCTGAACTCAATGATTGCGAGCATAAAAAATAAATATTAAATATTAAAAACACGTGAATTTTAGGCCGAATTTTTTAATTTGTAAGTTAAAATATAGTTAAAATGTTTAAGTATTTCGGTAAAAATATTTATCCGTGTGTTTTATAAGCAAATAAAAATTCATATTTACTGTGACGTCACGGGAATATTGTTCATTGGGTTCATTTTATCATTAAGCATTATAACTTTGTTGATGCCATTTTTTTCATTACAATTAAATGCAAAGTATATTTTTATTTGTATGCATGGTGCTTAGGTATAAATGTACGTGTGAAAATGACGTTATGCTTAGCTTGAAATGTATTTTAACATTGATAAAACTAAAAAGCAAAATTTATATGATTGTGTCAACATGGCGTAATATTAACTGATATTTCAATTTTTAATTTTAAGGATTAGAACTGGAGCCTTTATTGGTTGCTTCATCTTGATTGCATACCTTGATTACATGTTACCAATTACTTTTTTTAAATTATAAGATTAAGTTATAGGAATTATAGGATTTAAATTATTAAGATTTCCTTTTTTAATAAAAAAATTTACAAAAGTAAAGAATTTCATAAAAACTTGAAATAATGATTGTATTTTTAGCTAGAATAAACAATGTAAGGCTAATATTTTATAGGAATTATTTTGGTAGGTTTGTTATAAGTTCATTTAACAGTTCCTTATCAGCGGCAAAGTCTTATTTCTTTCACTGTGAATTTTTCTTTCGATGTCAAAAAATGGTAGTCTATTTTTGGACGCCAACCAAAACACAGTGGCAATATTTAGAAATGCATAACGGTTGTGACAACAAATTGCACTATCGCTTTAGCTTTCATCGCGCTTACATCACTTCTAAATACTAAAAATTTAATTTTTTTACCACATTTTACAATTTCAATTCTTACATCCTCAATTAGAAAAAAAAATTAGCTTTCGATTGAAATTTATTTGAAATCTGCCGCTTAATTTAACGACTTTTTAAATATTTTTCAAGCATGAAATATTTTTCAATTTTATCTCAATAATGACCATCCGTTTGTTTTAATAATGTAAAATAGCCCCTTGGAAAGTTGCAACAATTGAAAATAGGTATCCCTAACCTTCATGAAAAGTGAAAAAAATAATAATAAAAACCTGATAAATCATAAGATCAGATTATCCATAAGATAGAGTATTTTGGCGCTAATATAAAATCTGTCAAAAGAAAAAAAAACTATTTTTAGCTTATGATTAACATAAAATTGATATGTTGAATTCGTTGATGTATATGTTGAATCAGAATATGCTAGGAACTGTTATTTATTATTGTTTAAAAGATCCATTGGATATTTAACTGTATAAGAGACCGACTGTGATGGAAAAGGAATAATCATCCTGATTATGTAGTAAAGGGATAGAAGAAACCATACAAATAAATTACAATTGAAAACATTAAAATTCTCCCTCATCTGCATATTAATTTATTATTTTTAACAAAAGTTCTTTATTTTTACATAAAAATTGATTAGCTTAAAACAATGGATGCGTTTTAGAAGATATGGATTTGAAACGAACAACGATTAAAGAGGACATTTTAAAACTTTTAATTTAAACATTTTAAAACTTTTTTTAACGTCGAATTTCAACGGTGCCTTTGGGCAGATGCAATACATATGCGCATAGGAGCTCATTCGATTGCATTATCACAGGGGGGGGGGGGCTGCTTATACTATGTTCTTTTATTTACTGAATATGAGATGAAAGTAGGAAATTTGTATGATACTTTATGATAGGACTATTTGTATAATACTTTATAAGTCCATGACCATTTTGTTTTGTCGTGGGGAATATGGTGGTAATGTCAAACTGATTTGCATTACACATTTGTTTACGGAGTGTTCATTTGGAGTTTGCATCGGAAATAGCATTTCACTGGGGGGGGGGGATTTTTTAAAATAAAATATTTGAAAGACTGTTTCATACGAAGCCCTTCTTAAATAATAAAGAAGCTTATTTTACTGATATTGTTATAGTATTTTTTTTCCGTCACGTTTTGACGGGTTCCATCTAGTATATATTAAGTATACTGTAACAATAGGTAATCCAACTTCGAAACCGGCCTTTCATTACTGTATAAAAGCAGTTTACTGAGAAAATCTATATATTTAAAACGCTAAGCGTTTTGTTTCGACAATCCGTGAGAACAAACTACTACATCAAATTACATCATTCTTTTTTTAAATGAAAGATATTTGGTCACAGATTTGTTATCGTACATTCGTTTGTTCGAAAATTTAATTAATTAGCCGTAATCTTAAATTAAAATTTTAATTCTGCTTATGACATTATAAAGTCGGCAATCGGATTAACGCCACTGTTGCGACGTACAGAGTTTATTTTCTGAACTCAATGATTGCGAGCATAAAAAATAGGTATTAAATATTAAAAGCACCTGACTTTTAGGCCGAATTTTTTAATTTGTAAGTTAAAATATAGTTAGAATGTTTAAGTATTTCGGTAAAAATATTTATCCGTGTGTTTTATAAGCAAATAAAAATTCATATTTACTGTGACGTCACGGAAATAGTGTCCATTGGGTTCATTTTATCATTAAGCATTATAACTTTGCTGATGCCATTTTTTTTTCATTACAATTAAATGCAAAATATATTTTTATTTGTATGCATGGTGCTTAAACATAAATGTACGTGTGAAAAGTTTGTACCGATGAAAATGACGTTATGCTTAGCTTGAAATGCATTTTAACATTGATAAAACTAAAAAGAAAAATTTATATGATTGTGTCAACATGGCGTAATATTAACTGATATTTCAATTTTTAATTTTAATGATTAGAACTAGAGCCTCTATTGGTTGCTTCATCTTGATTGCATACCTTGCTTACATGTTACCAATTACTTTTTTTAAATTATAGGATTAAGTTATAGGAATTATAGGATTTAAGTTATTAAAATTTCCTTTTTTAATAAAAAAATTCACAAAAGTAAAGAATTTCAGGAAAAAAAAAACTTGAAATAATGATTGTATTTTTAGCTAGAATAAACAATGTAAGGCTAATATTTTATAGGAATTATTTTGGTACGTTTGTTATAACAGTTTCTTATTAGCGGCAAAGTCTTATTTCTTTCACTGTGAATTTTTCTTTCGATGTCAAAAAATGGTAGTCTACTTTTGGACGCCAACCAAAACACAGTGGCAATATTTAGAAATGTATAATGGTTGTGACAACAAACGGCACTATTGCTTTAGCTTTCATCGCGCTTACATCACTTCTAAATACTAAAAATTTAATTTTTTTACTACATTTTACAATTTCAATTCTTACATCCTCAATTAGAAAAAAAAATTAGCTTTCGATTGAAATTTATTTGAAATCTGCCGCTTAATTTAACGACTTTTTAAATAATTTTCAAGCATATTTTTCAATTTTATCTATCAATGACCATCCGTTTGTTTTAATAATGTAAAATAGCCCCTTGGAAAGTTGCAACAATTGAAAATAGGTATCCCTAACCTTCATGAAAAGTGAAAAAAATAATAATAAAAACCTGATAAATCATAAGATCAGATTATCCATAAGATAGAGTATTTTGGCGCTAATATAAAATCTGTCAAAAGAAAAAAAACTATTTTTAGTTTATGATTAACATAAAATTGATATGTTGAATTCGTTGATGTATATGTTGAATCAGAATATGCTAGGAACTGTTATTTATTATTGTTTTAAAGATCCATTGGATATTTACTGTATAAGAGACCGAACGTGATGGAAAAGGAATAATCATCCTGATTATGTAGTAAAGGGATAGAAGAAATCATACAAATAAATTACAATTGAAAACATTAAAATTGTCCCTCATCTGCATATTAATTTATTATTTTTAACAAAAGTTCTTTATTTTTACATAAAAATTGATTAGCTTAAAACAATGGATGCGTTTTAGAAGATATGGATTTGAAACGAACAATGATTAAAGAGGACATTTTAAAACTTTTAATTTAAACATTTTAAAACTTTTTTTAACGTCGAATTTCAACGGTGCCTTTGGGCAGATGCAATACATATGCGCATAGGAGCTCATTCGATTGCATTATCACAGGGGGGGGGGGGCTGCTTATACTATGTTCTTTTATTTACTGAATATGAGATGAAAGTAGGAAATTTGTATGATACTTTATGATAGGACTATTTGTATAATACTTTATAAGTCCATGACCATTTTTTTTGTCGTGGGGAATATGGTGGTAATGTCAAACTGATTTGCATTACACATTTGTTTACGGAGTGTTCATTTGGAGTTTGCATCGGAAATAGCATTTCACGGGGGGGGGGGATTTTATAAAATAAAATATTTGAAAGACTGTTTCATACGAAGCCCTACTTAAATAATAAAGAAGCTTATTTTACTGATATTGTTATAGTATTTTTTTTCCGTCACGTTTTGACGGGTTCCATCTAGTATATTAAGTATACTGTAAGAATAGGTAATCCAACTTCAAAACCGGCCTTTCATTACTGTATAAAAGCAGTTTACTGAGAAAATCTATATATTTAAAACGCTAAGCGTTTTGTTACGACAATCCGTGAGAACAAACTACTACATCAAATTACATCATTCTTTTTTTAAATGAAAGATATTTGGACACAGATTTGTTATCGTACATTCGTTTGTTCGAAAATTTAATTAATTAGCCGTAATCTTAAATTAAAATTTTAATTCTGCTTATGACGTTATAAAGTCGGCAATCGGATTAACGCCACTGTTGCGACGTACAGAGTTTATTTTCTGAACTCAATGATTGCGAGTATAAAAAATAGATATTAAATATTAAAAGCACCTGACTTTTAGGCCGAATTTTTTAATTTGTAAGTTAAAATATAGTTAGAATGTTTAAGTATTTCGGTAAAAATATTTATCCGTGTGTTTTATAAGCAAATAAAAATTCATATTTACTGTGACGTCACGGAAATATTGTCCATTGGGTTCATTTTATCATTAACCATTATAACTTTGCTGCCATTTTTTTTTCATTACAATGAAATGCAAAATATATTTTTATTTGTATGCATGGTGCTTAAACATAAATGTACGTGTGAAAAGTTTGTACCGGTGAAAATGACGTTATGCTTAGCTTGAAATGCTTTTTAACATTGATAAAACTAAAAAGAAAAATTTATATGATTGTGTCAACATGGCGTAATATTAACTGATATTTCAATTTTTAATTTTAAAGATTAGAACTAGAGCCTCTATTGGTTGCTTCATCTTGATTGCATACCTTGATTACATGTTACCAATTACTTTTTTTTAAATTATAGGATTAAGTTATAGGAATTATAGGATTTAAATTATTAAAATTTCCTTTTTCAATAAAAAAATTCACAAAAGTAAAGAATTTCAGGAAAAAAAAACTTGAAATAATGATTGTATTTTTAGCTAGAATAAACAATGTAAGGCTAATATTTTATGGGAATTATTTTGGTACGTTTGTTATAAGTTCATTTAACAGTTTCTTATTAGCGGCAAAGTCTTATTTCTTTCACTGTGAATTTTTCTTTCGTTGTCAAAAAATGGTAGTCTACTTTTGGCCGCCAACCAAAACACAGTGGCAATATTTAGAAATGTATAACGGTTGTGACAACAAACGGCACTATTGCTTTAGCTTTCATCGCGCTTACATCACTTCTAAATACTAAAAATTTAATTTTTTTACTACATTTTACAATTTCAATTCTTACATCCTCAATTAGAGAAAAAAATTAGCTTTCGATTGAAATTTATTTGAAATCTGCCGCTTAATTTAACAACTTTTTAAATAATTTTCAAGCATGAAATATTTTTCAATTTTATCTCAACAATGACCATCCGTTTGTTTTAATAATGTAAAATAGCCCCTTGGAAAGTTGCAACAATTGAAAATAGGTATCCCTAACCTTTATGAAAAGTGAAAAAAATAATAATAAAAACCTGATAAATCATAAGATCAGATTATCCATAAGATAGAGTATTTTGGCGCTAATATAAAATCTGTCAAAAGAAAAAAAACTATTTTTAGTTTATGATTAACATAAAATTGATATGTTGAATTCGTTGATGTATATGTTGAATCAGAATATGCTAGGAACTGTTATTTATTATTGTTTTAAAGATCCATTGGATATTTACTGTATAAGAGACCGACTGTGATGGAAAAGGAATAATCATCCTGATTATGTAGTCAAGGGATAGAAGAAACCATACAAATAAATTACAATTGAAAACATTAAAATTCTCCCTCATCTGCATATTAATTTATTATTTTTAACAAAAATTCTTCTTTTTTACATAAAAATTGATTAGCTTAAAACAATGGATGCATTTTAGAAGATATGGATTTGAAACGAACAATGATTAAAGAGGACATTTTAAAACTTTTAATTTAAACATTTTAAAACTATTTTTAAGGTCGAATTTCAACGGTGCCTTTGGGCAGATGCAATACATATGCGCATAGGAGCTCATTCGATTGTATTATCACAGGGAGGGGGGGTGTGCTTATACTATGTTCTTTTATTTACTGAATATGAGAATATGAGATGAAAGTAGGAAATTTGTATGATACTTTATGATAGGACTATTTGTATGATACTTTATAGTTCCATGACCTTTTTTTTTTTTTTTTTTTCTTCTTCTTCTTTTTTTTTTGTCGTGGGGAATATGGTGGTAATGTCAAACTGATTTGCATTACACATTTGTTTACGGAGTGTTCATTTGGAGTTTGCATCGGAAATAGCATTTCACTGAGGGACGGGGGGGGGGGATTTTTTAAAATACAATATTTGAAAGACTGTTTCATACGAAGCTCTACTTAAATAATAAAGAAGCTTATTTTACTGATATTGTTATAGTATTTTTTTCCGTCACGTTTTGACGGGTTCCATCTAGTATGTTTTAAATGTTGCTGTTCATCATTGATTGTTAAAACAGTTCTGTAACAAAATCTACTGAAAAAAATACAGAAATGGGAAATCGTTTCAATAAAATGAAAAGTATGACATTTGTCACTATTCCCTTTTATTATTCTGTATCAATTTTTTATGAGTTGTACGGGAGAAATTTTGATGGATTGCCAAAAGATAGCATGTAACAATTACTTTTCGCAGTTGTTTAAATTTGTTTCAACAGTTTATAAAAAAGAAAGAAAAAAATAATGTTCATTTAAATGCTATATGAAAAATTAATTTGAACATTTATTTATACTGTAATTTAAAACATATAATGTGACGTTTTCAAATTTTTAGTTAGTCTGATTGCACCAGAATTGTCTTAAGTTCATTAAATTAATAAAATTATTATAAAACATTAATTTAATTTATTAAATTAATAAAATTATTAAAAAATATGAATTTAATAGATTAAATTATTAAAATTATTATAAAATATTAATTTAATTCATTAAAATAATTCTTAAATTTACACATTGTCACATTAATACAATAGACATTTTAAAAAAATTTTACACATGAATTCTGATAAGATTATTTACACTTTAATAATTGCCTAAAATATTATTCTTTTGTCCCTGAAGTTAAGAATAATTCAAAAGATATTTTGTTGCCTTAAGAATTTTTTTTTTATTTGCACATTGTCAAATTAATATAACCCACAAATTCTTCAACTAGGGGAAAAAAGTCAAGAATATATAGTGGCCGTTGAATCTTTAAAATTACTCAGTATATGTAAAACAAAATTACAAAATACGAATGTTACTTTTTTTAAATTATGTGTAATATTGTTCAATATTCTTAATATATCTACGTATGCTATCAAATGAAACTAATTTCAAAAATTATGTTCAGAAAATGTATAAAAGAAGCATATATATATATAGTACATATATATAGTGTAGTATAGTGGAACAGTTTTCCCACTCCGGGCACACCTAATTTTAATTCCAAACTTGCATTCGGCACCAAAAATATTTTAATAAAATTTTGTTTCTATAATGAAAGTCTAAAATAAGGAGTTCATATTTTCTAAAAAAGTCGTTTGTAAATTCCGGTGTCAGTCAGCAATTTCTCAGTCTGTGCCGGAAAGGGTTAAAAGATTAAATACCATTAAAAATGAAATCCACCAAAAACAAAATGAGAAAGAGAATAATCTTTATTATTCTGAATGTTGAACAACTTGTTATTATCCTCTTTTATTGTAGTCAGAATGCGCTCGATGTCCACTAATTATTTATGAGTTACAAGATTGGGATTTTGATGGATTGCAAACAAATGCATTGGAACATAAAGCTTCTTAGTCACTTTATCGGTTTTTATTATGCTTAAAAGAAGAAATATTAGTTGACCTTCTTAGTCCTTTTAAATAAGTAATACATATGACTTAACATTTCTGTTTTGTAACTTCTTCTTAGTTGCTATTCTTAAATCTTTAAAATAAGTAATTCATGTGGCTTAAATTTCTGGGTTTTTTTCTTTTTTACTTACCCATCATACGTAGTATAGGGTAAGTCTTGTAATGGTTTTATAAATCGAAAAAAAAAATTGACACATTTACACGTTTTAGACACTGGAGATTCCGAAAAACATATTTTTAGAAAAAAAAAAAAATTGCCGTCCGTCTGTCTGTGTGTGTGTGGCTGTAAACGCTCTATCTCCCGAACAAATTGAGATAGCGACTTGAACTTTGGTATGTACTTAGTATGTAATAATGGGAAGAAGCTTATTGAATTTCAGTAACATCGATTATCAGGGACGAGATTTCTCCGCTTTTTTGCGTACCAGTATAATCTTAGAGAACGTTGTTCTTTTAAATCGCAGAATGTTCCGATTAAGTAAATAAACATTTTCTGTAATATTATACTGGTATGCAAAAAAGCGGAGAAATCTCGTCCCTGGATTATACGGAACTATTTTTTTCGGATTCTCGAAATATTCGTCCTGATAAAAGGTGTATAAAATTTTTCGTAATTGTTCATTTTAAGGAGTGAATATAAAAAACAATAAAAAAAACATAAATTTTGCATGAAGAATGAATTCGATCGGATAATGAGTTGCTGAGATACTTATAATAATATTTTCCACAATATTCGATTTTTAGTGACCCTGTATTTCATTCAAATTTTAATTTAAAGATATATTTTAATTGGAAATGAGTCGCTTAATCCGACGCAGTAAACCGTTAGTTAATATGATTATCAATTTTGGAGTTATAAGGATGTTTCTTTTACGTAATTCAGTAATAGAGTATTTAAAAATTATGACGTCATCAAGCCACGATTTTATTCGAATTGCAATGCATTTTATAAATAGTTTACACTTGTTTTCTTTTCATATTTTACGCTATGCATATCCATGATGGGTAACTATTATGGTGGCCCCCAACGACTAGTTTTAGCATTTTACCTTTAACTTAATAGGTCTATTCCATTATAATACGAATATTAAATAAATACAAATATTAAATTAAAGTTACTACTTTTTGTTAATTGTAATCCCCATTACAAAATTATTCTACTTTCAATCTTAACTAGTCAAATTAAAAAAATATATATATCAAAACAGCTTTTTATATCGAATTATTAATTATACATCTAAAAAACAATCATAATTCAATATAACGTTCCACAAATTTATGCAATTGTTTTGTTTAACAAAAAAAGAAATCCAGCTCTTAGTCAAAATTAAACAATATTCAAAATAAGTCTTTACGAAATTTATCAAAGCAGCAGTCTGATAAAAAACGTAATTCAAATATTTCTGTTCATTGTTGAACGTTTGAACAGAATGTGAAAGACAAAGTGCTTCGCCAATATAAATGGCAACACATGTGTCATTATCAACCTTTTATTATTTTCGGAATTGGTGAAAGGCGCTAGATATGTATTAATTATATTATTTATGATTTACGGTTGTGGTATTTCATTGGACTGCAATCAAATAGGATATATTTCACAATTACTTCAATTTGTTTTGAGAGTTTTTACAAGTAGAAGAAATAATGTCGTTTTAAATGATATAATAAATTATAATACAGGGTGTCCCACAAGGTACGCAGCGTCTAATATGCACAGATTCGGGTAGAGCACGTCAATATGAGTATTTTGAATGGTAACAAGTGGGGTCCCCGAATATAGCGTGATAGTCTAAACTTTTACGCTTTTTTCCTACCACTAAAATTTTATAGTAAATTTTGCCTTATTAAATCTCCGAAATCACAGGATTCAATAAGGCAAAAATTTCTATAAATTTTTAGTGGTTACCACAAATTTGCATAATCATCTGGGGAATCTTTCATGTTGTACACATCGTCATTTGGAATACCCACTATCGGATTCGTCAATAACGTCATAGCTGCCAACTTTTACGCTTTTTTGATACCACTAAAACTTCATAGAAATTTTTGCCTTATTGAATCCCGTGATTTCGAAGATTTAATAAGGTAAAATTTACTATAAAATTTTAGTGGTAGGAAAAAAGCGTAAATTTGGCAGCTATGATAACGTTCATCCTGTAATTAGACTATCACGCTATATTCGGGGACCCCACTTGTTACCATTCAAAATACTCATATTGACGTGCTCTATTCGAATCTGTACATATTAGACTCTGCGTACCTTGTGGGACACAATGTACTTTGTAATAATATATTTCTTTTAAATGCTAAAGGGTGTAAATTAACAACATAATATACAGTAAAATAACTTTTATTAGATTGTTGATACGTTTCGGCTCACTCCGAGCCATTTTCAAAAACAAATGAGAATATTCTATAATTGCACGGTCTTTGAAGTTATTATTTCAAAAGCTATCATTTAATTTTCATGTACTTTTTAAAAATTACGCACTTTATCTTTTATTTTTACTTGGTTGTTTATTTTCATATTTGTAACCGAGTAAATCGATTCACAATTTCGGTAAGTTAAAAGATACTGCAACGTTACATGTTGTATTTTTGCGTGTTACTATCTCTATGGTTTCTCTTATTATGGATGGATAGCATAGACTGGGGGAAAAATTATTTTATTTTCATTGGAAATTATTTGGATGGTTTCTTCTTGATATAATCTTACTAGGGCAAGCTATATCTTTTAACTTACCGAAATTGTGGCTGGAGTTGCTCTATGGTCACAAATATGAAAATAAACAAGCAAGTAAAAATAAAAGATAACGTGCGTAATTTTTAAAAAGTACATGAAAATTAAATGATAGCATTTCAATTAATAACTTCAATTAATAACAAAGACCGTGCAATTATAGAATATTCTCATTTGTTTTTGAAAATAGCTCGCCTTGAGCCGAAACATGTTAACAATCTAATAAAAGTTATTTTATTGTATATTATGTTGTTAATTTAAATCTTTTAGCATTTAAAAGAAAGATATAATGATAATTTATTATTGCAGTTTTTCTTCATTGAGACAATCTGGTGCTGCATCAAAGTAACAAATGAGTATTATATTCTGTATGTTTGATCTCAGAAGTTTCAAGAAAGAACAATCTCATACGCATTTACATTTTCCACTGATATAATCATTTCCAATGTTTTAAAATTTACACATTTTTTCATTGTCCATGAATCCTTAATATTTACTAAAATATTATCATTTAAGTTTCTATTAAGAACAATTATTACTTTTATCAATCTTTAAGAAGAAAAGTTATAAATAAAATAATTATTATGTATAAATATAAAAGGTTGGATTTAAATTTATTTAAATTACTAATAGCGTTCTAACATAATACAAAATGTCTTATATTACATGAAAAATCTTTCTATCAATTATATTATATAAAACGTATTTCGTATTCTAAATATCTGTTTAACCCTCTAATGCACGTGGTAGAATGCATTATATAAATTCCGAAATTAGGAAAATTGGAATTTACACACGAAATAACAATTATTAATTTTCGTTTGTTTTTAGTCGCGAAATGTTTATCATAACCTTTTACCCGCTATACCAGGAACTACTTGTCATATTCATTTGAAATTTTTATATTGGTATTATTTAGGATAATTCTAAGTTTGTGTGTAAAATTTTGGGCTGTTGTGTACAATATAAGTAGAGATACAGGTATGTTCCCTTATGCAATATTCGCATTCAAAAGATCATGAAACAAAATCAACATAAGATAAATAATTCATTTATGCATGAAACCGACTAAAACACAGTACGTAATTATATTATTGCATAATAGTCTTCATCATAGCACACACCCTTAAATTCTAAATGCATAGATAGAATAAAAGACACATCCCTTTTGTACATGTACGTTTTGTTTACATTTCAACAAGCACCAAGATGAGAACCACAAGCAATTATTAAACAATTATTTACAATATGTTAGAACATGTCTTCAAAAAGATATATTTAAAATTTCAAACATATTAAGCAAGTACTTAAACAGTTACAGCATCATAAAGCTGATATTTTATTTGTGGAATGTTGGCGGGTAAAAGGCAAAAAATTCGATTTTCTAGTATGAATTCGGAATATCTGAATAAAAAATCCACTAAATTAGAAACACTGATGGTAGTATATATCATATGCTACCATGGACAATTCAGGGTTAAAATGCGAAATGCTTTTATTTTAAATTTAACCTCTAATATTTAAAAATTATGTTAAAAATTTGAATAAAATACTTTAGATGTTACTGTTCATTGTTGAATGATTAAGTATCATCTGTAACAAAATCCTCTGAAAACAAAACGGGAAAAAGAAAACACATCATTATTATGACTGGCAAAACATTTGTTATTATCCCCCTTTATTATTCTCTGAATTGGTGAAAGGCGCTTGATGTGTACTAATTATTTTTGAGTTACGGTGTTGGAATTTTGATAAATTGCCACAATGGCACGGAACAGTTATATTTCGTACTTACATTTCTTTCTACTGTTTAAAAATCCTCTTTAAAATGTGTGTAACTGAAAATACTTTAAATGTTACTGTTCATTGTTGAATGATTAAGTATCATCTGTAACAAAATCCTCTGAAAACAAAACGGGAAAAAGAAAACACATCATTATTATGACTGGCGAAACATTTGTTATTATCCCCCTTTATTATTCTCTGAATTGGTGAAAGGCGCTTGATGTGTACTAATTATTTTTGAGTTACGGTGTTGGAATTTTGATAAATTGCCACAATGGCACGGAACAGTTATATTTCGTACTTACATTTCTTTCTACTGTTTAAAAATCCTCTTTAAAATGTGTGTAACTGAAAATACTTTAAATGTTACTGTTCATTGTTGAATGATTAAGTATCATCTGTAACAAAATCCTCTGAAAACAAAACGGGAAAAAGAAAACACATCATTATTATGACTGGCAAAACATTTGTTATTATCCCCCTTTATTATTCTCTGAATTGGTGAAAGGCGCTTGATGTGTACTAATTATTTTTGAGTTACGGTGTTGGAATTTTGATAAATTGCCACAATGGCACGGAACAGTTATATTTCGTACTTACATTTCTTTCTACTGTTTAAAAATCCTCTTTAAAATGTGTGTAACTGAAAATACTTTAAATGTTACTGTTCATTGTTGAATGATTAAGTATCATCTGTAACAAAATCCTCTGAAAACAAAACGGGAAAAAGAAAACACATCATTATTATGACTGGCAAAACATTTGTTATTATCCCCCTTTATTATTCTCTGAATTGGTGAAAGGCGCTTGATGTGTACTAATTATTTTTGAGTTACGGTGTTGGAATTTTGATAAATTGCCACAATGGCACGGAACAGTTATATTTCGTACTTACATTTCTTTCTACTGTTTAAAAATCCTCTTTAAAATGTGTGTAACTGAAAATACTTTAAATGTTACTGTTCATTGTTGAATGATTAAGTATCATCTGTAACAAAATCCTCTGAAAACAAAACGGGAAAAAGAAAACACATCATTATTATGACTGGCAAAACATTTGTTATTATCCCCCTTTATTATTCTCTGAATTGGTGAAAGGCGCTTGATGTGTACTAATTATTTTTGAGTTACGGTGTTGGAATTTTGATAAATTGCCACAATGGCACGGAACAGTTATATTTCGTACTTACATTTCTTTCTACTGTTTAAAAATCCTCTTTAAAATGTGTGTAACTGAAAATACTTTAAATGTTACTGTTCATTGTTGAATGATTAAGTATCATCTGTAACAAAATCCTCTGAAAACAAAACGGGAAAAAGAAAACACATCATTATTATGACTGGCAAAACATTTGTTATTATCCCCCTTTATTATTCTCTGAATTGGTGAAAGGCGCTTGATGTGTACTAATTATTTTTGAGTTACGGTGTTGGAATTTTGATAAATTGCCACAATGGCACGGAACAGTTATATTTCGTACTTACATTTCTTTCTACTGTTTAAAAATCCTCTTTAAAATGTGTGTAACTGAAAATACTTTAAATGTTACTGTTCATTGTTGAATGATTAAGTATCATCTGTAACAAAATCCTCTGAAAACAAAACGGGAAAAAGAAAACACATCATTATTATGACTGGCAAAACATTTGTTATTATCCCCCTTTATTATTCTCTGAATTGGTGAAAGGCGCTTGATGTGTACTAATTATTTTTGAGTTACGGTGTTGGAATTTTGATAAATTGCCACAATGGCACGGAACAGTTATATTTCGTACTTACATTTCTTTCTACTGTTTAAAAATCCTCTTTAAAATGTGTGTAACTGAAAATACTTTAAATGTTACTGTTCATTGTTGAATGATTAAGTATCATCTGTAACAAAATCCTCTGAAAACAAAACGGGAAAAAGAAAACACATCATTATTATGACTGGCTAAACATTTGTTATTATCCCCCTTTATTATTCTCTGAATTGGTGAAAGGCGCTTGATGTGTACTAATTATTTTTGAGTTACGGTGTTGGAATTTTGATAAATTGCCACAATGGCACGGAACAGTTATATTTCGTACTTACATTTCTTTCTACTGTTTAAAAATCCTCTTTAAAATGTGTGTAACTGAAAATACTTTAAATGTTACTGTTCATTGTTGAATGATTAAGTATCATCTGTAACAAAATCCTCTGAAAACAAAACGGGAAAAAGAAAACACATCATTATTATGACTGGGAAAACATTTGTTATTATCCCCCTTTATTATTCTCTGAATTGGTGAAAGGCGCTTGATGTGTACTAATTATTTTTGAGTTACGGTGTTGGAATTTTGATAAATTGCCACAATGGCACGGAACAGTTATATTTCGTACTTACATTTCTTTCTACTGTTTAAAAATCCTCTTTAAAATGTGTGTAACTGAAAATACTTTAAATGTTACTGTTCATTGTTGAATGATTAAGTATCATCTGTAACAAAATCCTCTAAAAACGAAACGAGAAAACGATAACACATGATTATTATGACTGGCAAAACACTTGTTATTCTCACCTTTAATTTTCTCTGAATTGGTGAAAGGCGCTTGATGTGTACTAATTATTTTTGAGTTACGGTGTTGGGATTTTGATAAATTGCCACAATGGCACGAAACAGTTATATTTCATATTTACATTTCTTTTTACTGTTTAAAAAATTATCTTTAAAATGTGTGTAACAAATATTAAGTAAGTAAGTAATTTATACGTGAGACAAAATGATAAATTATTCTTTGCACAAAGGAATTTTTGGATAATTATTAAAACTTTAAGTTAGGTTTTGTAAATTTTTAGTATTATTTTGATTTAAAAAATATTTGCTAAAATAATGCCTTTAAATAGATTATATTTCACTCGTTGTCACATGCATAAAATAATGAACTGTTTGAATTTATGCGTTTAAAATTTTGAAATTGTGTTTTGAAAAGGTATAAAAGAAAAAATTTGAAAAAATGGACTTTAAATATTATTATTTATATTTGCATGAGTATGTTCTACCAGCTGCCGATAGCAATACGGGAAAACGAATGCGCATCATTAATTACGAATAGCAGAATACTTGTCATTATCCTCCTTTTATTTTCCTCGGAATTAGTGAAAGGCGTTCGACGACCACTAATTATTTATGAGTCACAGGGGTGCGATTTTGATGGATTACTATCAAATGCAAAGGAGAAGTATATTTTGTAGTCAAAAACTTTCTTTGTACAGATTTTAAATAATAAATACCACTTGTTTTTCATATATTTAAAAAAAAAAACAAATCTTGTAAAATTACATCTGCAAATATTACATTACATATATTTTTTTCTGTAAATGTTTTAATCCACAGTTTAAGTAAATCAGGCCTCGGAGCGATCCACCGGTAATTTTTTTAAAGTTATTTTTGGCGGTAGATTTCTACAACAGTTGCAAGAAAATGCTCTTCACGAAGTGAGCTTCTGCCACATATGCAAGATAAATATAAACCGAAAATTTTCGTAAGGGAATAGTGGTGAGCAAAATTTTGATTTAGTCTCTTGTAATAGAGACCGCTCCGAGGTCTGGTAAATAAACCTCACAAAATTTGTATGTTGGAAATCATTATAATTGTATTATTTCTTAATGAAAAAAAAGTTGAAAAATATTTGAATAATTTCTTTAAATTTAATTAATGTTGATTTAAATGAAAATTCACAAGACATTTTCCCCAAATTTATTTATGTGTAGGGATTGACAAATACGGTCGCCAGGTAGTCACTGACGACCAAGTTTTCTTTTCGAGCGACCAAGTTTTTATAATTCGGTGGTTTCCGTTTAAAGGGGAGTGGGGCGGGGGGGGATATTTCTCAAAAAATATTTTTATCTTTTATTTTTCATTTGTCAAAAATAAGTTCATTCAAATTTTAAAATAATAAAATCTGTATTATTTGGCTTTCGTCCATAGGAAGACAGGAAAAAAAAACTTTTCCTGCTATTTGATTTATGCCCACCTCATCATATATAGATTGCAGAACTCAACTATCCGCAAAATTAAAGCATTCGGCAATCAGCATTTCCCGAACAGTCTATATATCTGAACAGAACATATCTGCGATCTACAGCAGTGATATTATATGTCGTGAATACCTGCAAATGTCTTTATAATTTTTCAAATACAAAAAAGAATGCATTTCTAAATGTCATAAAGAAAATTAATTACTGCATTTTTTAATTAGTGATATGAAAAGGTGCGACATTCTTTGTAAAATGAGACTACTTCCTTTTTCTTTGAACTTCCAGTAGCAAGTAAGAATTATCTCTATAATCCATTAATGCAGGGGCACACTTCCAACAGTATTTCTTAAGAGTATTTTTCGCCATTTATAAAACACAAATTCTGCATTTAAAGACGGCGACATTTTCTATATTGAAATACTCGTGAAATTTTTCTTTTGCAGTTTCCTGGCGCTGACTATCTCACATTCATTAAAAAAAATAATTACCGTAATTTCGCGCGTTTGCGCCGCACCCTAGTGAAGTCTTTTTCAAACCGGAAATTTTATTGAAAATAAGAAATCAAATAAGTGCTAAGCAGAAGTAAGTCACATTTTATTTAAAATAAATTCTGGTAGGAAATCGAATTGTCTGAGGTGCGGCGTATACGCGCGAAATTACGGTATGTAATGTTTTTAAATATTTTAAAAGTTAGACTTTTTTACGTTGTTTTGCATTCTTAAAAGCTATTAAATTATCATCATTTAAATTTCAATTATTTACTGCATCATCAACTTTTTTTCTTTTTTAATTGCAAAATAATAATAATAATAAAACAAAATAATAATCATTTATAAAAATAAAAAACAGTAAGATTTTATTAAAATTTAAATTACTTCTAACGATCTAACATATCGTCGCTACCATGTCAAACAATCGAATATGAAAAAATGCACTTTTCATTACTTTTAAAATTTGGCCGATTGTCACCACTTAATTTTGTTAAAATTCTTGGCCTAGTATGAATATTAATAATATTCCTGCAAAAGACAGGGTTGCCAGTTTGGCTTAGTTATTTATTCAGAGATGCCGAAATCATACTTTTTTTTTGGTAATCGCGAAATGTCTGTCATCAAATAAAACAAAATTTTAAATTTCTGGTATGGATTCGGAATTTCTGCATGAAAGTAAGATTTCCAAACTGCAACTCTGGCGAAAAATACTATTAAAATTTAGTGGTGGCAATCGGCCCATTTTTAAAATAATGTAAAATACATTTTTTCACATTCGACAGTTTGACATGGTAGCGACGATATAACAAAATATCTTACATTTCATAAAAACCTTTCTTGGAATAAATAAAATAGTACTCAAAATACCGTACTCAAAATATATCTTACTCAAAAGTCGTACTCAAAATATCTGTTTTTATTGAATTCTTTATCTTAATATTAATCTAATGTCTAATATTTTAAAATTCTGTTAAAATTTGAATAAAAGTACTTTTAATATTAGTATTCATTGGGAATAAATACATATCATGAGTCACAAAATCCACCGGAAACGAAACGCGAAAGAGAATATTATTCATTAATATGAACTGCAAAACAATTGTTATTATTCCATTTTATTATTTATAGATTTGGTGAAAGACGCTCCTCAATGTGCAGAAATTATTTATGATATACATAGGTGGTATTTTGCTGGACTGCCAGCAAATGGCGTGCAACAGACATGTTTCTTTTTTTACTTAATTTTGTTTCTTTTCAACTCTTACAAAAGAAAATACAATTACTCTTTCAGTGGTAAGGATTACTGTAACGAAAATTAATTACAATTATTTTTATTTGAGAATAAATGGCGTGGTATTCTATATAACAAAGGGATTTCGTTGTTCATTTAATATTTCAACTTTTGTGGATATGCAGTTTTACGTTCTTTCAGGTAGATTTCGTAAGAAATACTACCTATTACATTCTCCCCTAAGTTGGAATTTCTGGAAAAAGTTTTCCCCATCATGACTTCCAGAACCCAAAACCACCCCCAGTTCAAAACTTTATCTATCTATCTATCTATCTATCTATATCACTTTTTATGGACACGATAACTACAATAATTCTGCACAAATATCTTTCAAACTGGTACATAAAATCTCGGTCAAATTCGATAATCGGCAAAATCGAACCAAGGGGTGGGGTGGGGTGGGGGGGGGGGATGGGTTTTTTGGGGAAAACAGAAAAAAAACCTCGTAACTTCATAATTATGATACGAAACGAATCCGTTTAAAATTATTATTACTTCTTGGAAAACGGCCGGAAATTCGAGAAGAAAAAAATTCATAACTTTGTCTATTCGCAAGATATCAGATCGCTTAAATTTATTATAAATCCACTTAATATTATGTACAACTTTTATATTGATAAACTTTTTTAGAACCAACCCTTATACAAAAAAAAAAAAATCCCTGCCGGCTCCGCCTACAGACATAGGTACATTTCGAAGTGGGCGGTCCCAACTGCCGCATCATGGCAAAAATGTAATTTCTTCTGCAATTCCCAATAAACAGGTGTCCCACGGACTGCGTATTCGAAATCTACCAGAGCCTGTAGGCCGAGTCGTCAGGTATTTTTAAAATTGTATTTGTTATAAATAAAACCATTAAAAATGGACATTATATCATTGATTAATATACAAATTAAAAGTGCACAGTTCATAATTATACTTGTACTTTGCTAAAATCAGTGTAGAATGAAACCATCAAAAACTTAGTAATAAGTCAAATTCTTCCAACAGTTATGTCTTTGAATATGTCTGAGGTTCAAACGATAACTACAATAATTCTGCACAAATATCTTCCAAACTGGTACATAAAATCTCGGTCAAATTCGATAATCGGCAAAATCGAACCAAGGGGTGGGGTGGGGGGGGATGGGTTTTTTTGGGGAAAACAGAAAAAAAACCTCGTAACTTCATAATTATGATACGAAACGAATCCGTTTAAAATTATTGAGTTTTAGCCGAAATGTTGGACGAATTTGAGTTTTATTAAATTTTTAATGTTTCCATTCTACACTGCTTTTATCAAAGTACAAGTATAATTATGTATTGCATATACTTTTAATTTGTATATTTGATAATTTTCGAAATACTTTAAGTTTTATGCATTTTTACATTCATAAATTTATGAATTATTAAAATTTAAGTAGTTATTACTATAAATTAAATTTGAATTGTTTATCAAATTATTAATATTCTTATAATTTTCATTACAGAAAAGAAATGATATAGCAAAGACAATCTTGAAATATATATCAAATTTACCTAATGTTTATTATATATTTAAATTACTGTTAGCTCTCTAAATTATAAGAAAACTGCATTATCTTTTATATATTTTTATATCATATTCTCAACAGACTTACTGTCTGTGAAATACGGTGACATCACAAAAATTTCTTAAAATGGGCATCATCTGCAAACAAACAATACAAATCTAGAAAATGCATAGCTTGCAATGTGTTTCAATCTACATTCAGTATTAAAAAAAAAGAGACACCGAGCTTTATTCGCAGACTCTTTAAGATAAAAACACGCCAAATGTATCAGTACGAATATTGTCTTCTTTCAGAATAAAAGTGAAAAGCATTTTTTGAAATATTGGTCGTCTACTAATTCAAAATTGCGCCAACTTCCATTTATCTAAATGTATCACCCATTTTTGGCACTGTACTTGAGTTCCTTGTATTAAGATATCCCGGGAAAAGGTGTAGTTTATATACCTTTAGTAATTCTTCGTAAAACTATTAAAAAAATCATTAAAGATAAATCCACAAATTTAAAAGTATTAAATTAGAATCTGAAAGTAAAAACTTAGACCAACAACAGATAAAGTCATAATAAAGTCATATCTCAAGATAAATTCATAAATAAAATTAACACAAATTGCTTAATAAAATTACAGTTTTCGATCTTTTTTTTTCTAACGGTAACAGAATTTGGTGCCTCTCCATTTTAGATCTTAGAAAAATAGATATGATTGTATCTCGAAGAAGTAAAGATTAAAATGAACTATAAATTTACGAATGTACATTTTTGTCACAGCGATCACCGTCCCCTGAAGCCTTCAGGGGACGGTCTTGTGACTGTCCTAGGCGTATTTTTTTAGCGCTTGTACGGTCCTTCGAATTTGAACACCAGTAATTTCTGAAAATTTTCTTCACCTAATTTTTCTGAGATCAAAAATAAGTCAAAGAATACTTCCAGAAGTAATTGGTATTTAAAATCAATGGACTGTTACTAACTTTACAGAAGCGTGCGTCTTTAATCGAGGGTACACACCTTATTTGGGTTGACGCTTGCATCGGGATTAATATTTGCAGATTTCTCCTTGTGATTTTCCTGATGTAAAATGTTTGCTTTCTAGCATGTAAAAATAATATCAGATGTAAGACCACAGGGGATTTTGATAATGAATATAGAATAAGGGAGCTTCACAGCTAGCTAAATTTCTATTATTCATCTGCTCCGTTGATAATGACCATTCTGTTTTTATAAAAATTGATGTCATAACTCATATTTTTAAAATATGATACTTTGATAATTTAAATTATGCTTTTAATAAAGAAAAATGCCTTCGAGCAGGATCGCCAGTTTGGGCTTTCCTTTTAATTAAAAATCTCGAATTCATACGAGAAATTCTAAATGTAATTTTTGCTTTATCCGCAATGACATTCTTTTCATGACTATTTAAAATAAATATTCTTTTAGTCCAACATTCCGGTATGAATTTCCGGTCGAAAATTTGTGAATTTAAAAAAGACCAAACTGGCAACCCATCCTTCGAGTCAGCTTCTGTTTTTCCCTAAAGAGCTGGATTGCCTGTACAAAAAATCTGATCTTGTATGATTATTTTCCTCTTATTTTGTGGAAAATTTCCATACTCCCAGAATATAAATCAAATATCCAGAATATTCTTTATTGGTAAATATATACACATTCTCAAAGAATTGTTACCGAACTTCAAGTACAATATTCCAAAGATAAAAAAGAATTTTAAATGTTATTGTTTTCTTTGAAACTACGAAACATGATTAATTACAAAACACATTTTAAACCATATAAGGAAATAAATATGTTTCGTTAATATGAATGGGAAAACACTTGTCATTATTCCTTTTTATTATTATCTGAGTCAAAGAATGAAGCACGACGTTCATTAATTATAAATCAGTTATTCAGGCTGAATGTTCATGTATAACCATCAAATGGCATGAAACAGTTTTGTCGAAATTAATTACACTTGTTTCTCTGGTTTTTGAAACATTAAAGTAGTTTTTTTTGGACTGCAATAAGAAATATTATTTAACAAAATTATCTAATTATATATATAGGCATGGTGCGTGCACTTTAACACTAAATATACCAATAACCGGTCATTTCACCTGTACCAAATGAAAATATTTTGATTCGAACCAGGGTGTTTTTTATAAAACAAATAAAATACAAATCACATAAATATCAGTTAAATATAAAATTTAGTTTTAAAACTTGAATAAAATTCGCTGTATACTGAGTGTTAAAGAGTTATTTTGAAATATTGTTGAATTTTGATTTTAAAAGCATAATTGCTTTAATTAGTTATTACAAAAGATAATTAACAATATGGAAAACAATACTAAATTTTATGTAATTGTTTAACATTATCTCTTATCTAACGCACGCATTGCGCTTAACATTCGAATACGCATACATTCTGGAGAAGTAAACTTAGATATAAGATAAATATATATATTTTTTTAATTTTAAGTTTATTAAATGTATTGACTTTCTTTCTTGCAGCAGTGTTGAAAGTGGGCTACTTTTTTTTTTAAATTCAGTTTCCTTGTCTGCCACCAGTTTTTTGAGAAAGTATAATTCGTCTTATTTAATGACAGATTAAATAAGGCAAAAACAAGGGGAATTAAACTACTTTAAAAAAGTGGTGCCAATGAAGTAATCTGAATTTTAAAAAAGTATCCCACTGGCAACACTGTCTTGCAGCGCTACTGAGGTGTTTGTTTGTAGACGGAAACAGTGTTACTATAAATATTTATTTCAAAATTATCTTCCATTAAACACCCAAAGAAAGATCCTTTAGATTAAAATTGAATAACTAAGTAAAAAAAATGAAATTAAAAAAACCCTCTGAATAGATTACTAAATTATAAAATAAATATATATTAAAGCATAATTAAAGGGTTTAATTAAAACAGAATAAGCAAATTCAAAATAAAATGCAAAGTTTTAATATCAGTGTTAATGATGGAAAATACAGAATGTCTCAATATGTTTCGTTAAGCATTCAATTTTTATTTTTAAAAAATGAACTACTGAAACATATTTGAAATTTTAAACACAAAATTTCCTTCGAGAATATATTTATTATTGAACTATAAAGTATTTTATATATTTTTTTCTAAATAGCGAAAACGCAATTTTGAATACAGAAATGTAGAGTAGATTTGCATATTAACTTTATTGATTTTGTTGAATACATCCAAATTCCTGGTGGAAACCATTCTTGTTATGCATTACCATACTTTTGATCTAACAGATTTCTTTGATTTTTAATTAAGAATTTGTAACATAGGAGAGGCAAAGATAGGTAATCTGCACATTGAGTATTTACTGAATTACGTTAATTCATGGTCTGGGATATAAGAAGAGTTGTTTTGAAGTAAAGATGAATATTAATTGTGAATATGTAACAGATAATTAAATTTTTATGAACAAAAAAAATATACAGTAATATCTAATTATATGTTATCGCTTAAGTGTTAAGATTGTTAGCATTGTATCCTACTTGCGCCTTGCACTAAAGATTTGAATCTGTACACGTTCATAGGCGCCGACATAACGGAGGTGATGGAAGACAAGTCCTACTTTTAAAATGTTATCACAGTAATTAAATAGGACAAAGACAGATTTGAAAATTAATGTATAGAAGTAGGCCAGATTGCATATTTTGCCCCAGATTTCAGATTTCTGTTGCTTTATTTGATTTCTGCCACATAATTTATTTGTATATCCTTATCTAATATTATAAATCTACGTGAAGAAAGCTGCATAGTGAAGTCCGCGCCTATGTATACGTTAAGACGATATATTTAGTTATAATTAGATATCTTTAGGAACAGATATCTCTATAGATAACAGAATCTGTAGGTTAGATATCTGTATGTTATACCTCGTTTCGTGTTTATTTATTGTTATGTTAGTTTTATCCAGGCCTTCACTCGGTCCCTTTTCGGATACCATTTTTTTCAACGAAATTTCTTCTTTTTAGATTTTTTTTATACATTTTGTATAATCCTCCCCGTAAGGTAATTTTTGTTTCAACTATTGTAAAAATCTATCTCAAATATTTTTTTCAGAAATACTTGTATTCATAATACCGACGAATCGGAGCCCGGTTTTATGTTAATATATAAAACTTAATTTAAATGTTAACCCCTTGACTGTCTTTTTTTGTGGTATATTTTAAATCAAACCTCGCCTTGTGCTGTCATCTACCGAGAAAACGTGCAACTATGACCCAAAATGAACGTGAGAGACCAGTAGGACAAGCAGACATGATTTTCCAAGCGTTTCAGGGACTTCTGTGTCCAGTGGTAATTTTTGAAGTTGCACTGGGACATAGTGTCCCACTTGGAGTCTAAGGGTTAAGGTGAATTTGAGAAAGTGTAATAACGGAGCTAGTTTATCAACTGGCCTATTGGTAAATGATAAATTGTTATTTTAACCAACCAACCAGTTGACACGTTTTCCGGACTCTTTTTCACAATATTTTAATTAATGGTAATGAGTAATTATGGTATTCGAATGAATCATGCGGGCATGCACGAAAATATAACTGCCCACCTTCGTATTCTTTTTAATCAGTAAACCCAGAAATTTTGTATAGAGAAAAATTAAAGGAAAAAATAGCCACAAGCATACCCCGATGATTTATTTGAATATAAGAATGACCCGTATGACCATCACTAATTTTACTGAGCGTAGTCATCTAAACTACATACCACGGCCGTGCTACATACATTGAATAGTTTTAAATAAAAATTTGAAAATAATTTTTATTTTGATGCTTAGTGGTAGTCTTTCTCAATTTCAGATTTATGTTGCTCTGAAATGCTGTCACGCAATTCATTTGTATATTCTTAGCTAAAATTAGAAAATAGATTTTAGAATTGTGTTAATATTTTAAAGCTGCGCTTCTACTTGCGCCTTCAATATTGCAATGTAACCACAGGTTATGTGGTAAGTGTTACTAGTCTATTTAGGTACACTTTTGCTTCACATCAATAAAGTCAGTAAGTGGATGTTTCAGATATTCAAATATGCTTTAAAATATACTGCTCTACGCAGACGAGGAGAAATATTTTTCACCAATTAGTTCTTTCTTTATGAATTACAGTAGAAATCATAAAACGATTCTTGTTAATAAACAGTAAACTGAAAATGATTCTGGGCAATTCCAGCTCATAGGGAAAATTTTGAAAAAAAAATTTTTTTAGTAATAAAACTGTTTCAGATATTTTTGGATTAAAAAAAGTACAGTTCTTTAGCAACAACATATATATTTTTTTTAGAATTTAGTTTTTCAGAAGTGGCAATATTCTAAAGTATGCTTGAGTTTGTTCTATTTTGGAGTAAACACGTTGTTGGATTTTGAAAGCGATTTAATTTTGTTTTTATGCTTTATAGATTCATAAACAAGGTTATTTTTACTTAATAGTGACTTAAATAATAGCAAAACAGTTTAAACAAGTATTTCAGTTGTAAATTACTGCAGTTTCAAAGGAATTTTTAATGGTTTGCTACATGTAACGCAAGTTACCAAAAACAAGTGTTTGTTTCTGGTAAAAAAGATAAAAGATAAATTTAATCTTTAAAACATCTTTTTCTCTTTCTACCAGCTATGTACTAAGCAAAAATCAATACTTTTCTTTTATATTACCTTTTTTCTGTAATTAGCAATAGTTAAAATTCGTAATGTAAGTTACCAATATGATGAAATGTAAGTTTCTATACACATTTCATATTCTATATAGAAATGAATCATGTTTACTTACTAATATATGAGATAAATAATTAAAAAAAGACTTTTCTTTGTTCCTTTGTATTTTTTCTTACAAATATATTTGTATATAATAGTATATTTGATAATGTATATAATATATATCGCGTGTCCGAAAAAGGTTGGATGGATTTGAATGAATTATAACTCTAAAAGTAATTGAGTAAACCCAATTATTTTCTTTCCAAAGTACTCGGCAATTATCCAAGATTTGTTAGATGTAGCTGTTTTAAAGTCATGACATTCAGATGATGCGTAGAACCGATGATCTGAAAAATGCAAATCGCACCACACATTCTCAATTTTCTTCGATGATTCTGGAGGGGAAAACGTATAAGTCTAAAACTATTCGAGGTACGGGAAAAAAAGTCAATTAGAAAGCTCTTCAGCATCGTCGATTTAGTAGGAAAGGATCCCCTATGTAGACGAATAGCCCAAGCAAAACGCGAAAATTTCGAATGTGTGGTGCGATTTGCATTTTTCAGATCATCGATTTTGCGCATCGTCTGAATGTCATGACTTTAAAATAGCTACATCTAACAAATCTTTGATAATTGCCGAGTACTTTGGAAAGAAAATAATTTCGTTTACTCAATTACTTTTAGAGTTATGAATCTTTCAAATCCGTCGAACCTTTTTCGGACACCCTGTATAATATATTTGATCAAGAAAATAAAACCACCAATAGTGGTTAATGCCAAAGGACATTTCAAATTAGAAAACTAAAAAAGCTTATATTTTACAATATTTTTGTTATATTATGTAACTTATACCTACAATTTCAATTATTTTTATACTATTTCATTATGTTTTATGTATTTTCATTATTATGTTTAATTATTCAGTGTATTGTAATAAATATGATGCAAGAGAAAAACACTTTTGAAAAAATGAAATGTGTAACGTAAGTTACTGTAACGTAAGTTCACTTTAAAAAAATTATAATAAATTTAGTTGTTGATCTAAAGTTTTAAAATTTCATAAATTACATTGTAAAAATTTTAAAAAATGGAATGTATATACGATCGTGAAGTTATTGTTAATGATAAATCCGATTCCACAATGCTCTCTGCTGCTTGGAAAAACCTCTTCAGTACTTCCATATAATTTTTTTTTGTATTAATTAATTTTAGTCTGTTTTTATATATATTTATATATTTTGGTTACTTATTTAATTCTTAATTTTCACGTGTTTTCATTTTTTATGTATTTGTGTGCTTTATTTATTTTTATTTTATTTATTTATTTATTTATTTATTTATTTATTTTTCAAATTAAGTTTTATTTATTTATTATTTATTCATTTTATTTTATATATTTATTTATACTATTTTATTTTATTTTATTTTACTTTATTTTATTATTATTTTTATTTATTTATTTATTTATTATTTATTCATTTTATTTTATATATTTATTTATACTATTTTATTTTATTTTATTTTATTTTATTATTATTTTATTTATTTATTTATTTATTTTTTATTTATTTATTTATTTTATTTTATTTTTTCACTTCCTTATTCAACTTCTATTTTGTATTCTCTATTGTTTTGTTTTTACTCTTCTGTGATTGGCTGTTGTCTTCTGTTTTCCTATTGGCTGTTGTTTTCTACTTTCCTATTGGTTGTTGCATCTGCTTGTTTCCTCTCCCTTACATCTCATTTCAGTCTTGCTGCTGCTTTCATAGTAGACGCACGTCTTTTTGCGCCTGACGAAGAAAGACTCAGATCTTTCGAAAAGCCTAGCGCATTTTAAAGTTTTTATGGTGTTTTAAGAAGTTTTTTTTAGTTCTTATATAAATATAGATCTGAGATCAGTTTTCAACAATTGGTGTACATAGAAAAAACAGTTGTCCACTGGGGCGTATATGTCGCAACCTATAGGGAAAAGGTTAAATGAACCAATATTTGCGTAGAACATGATATTTATTGACGCAAATTACAAAAAATGACAATTGTTATGTGATTTTTTATAATGCACCTTTTTTTAAATAAACATTTTAATGTATTTTATTAATAATAAAATTTAATTGTAATTTTAATTACAATATAACATTTATTATAATTTTTAGGATATTATTTGGGGTAAAAAAACAACAACGATTTGAATAGGAAATAGAACCCTTTTCACACTAATAAAACAAATAAGCTGCTGTATATAACTTAGCTAACTGTTTTGTGTCGTTTTTTTTAAATAAATCAGTCTTTTAGTTTCCACTATAATTATTTTAGCACGTATCTGTGTTAAAAAAATTTAAAACAATATCTAATCAAGTCAGAAAGACATTAAAACAATGGAACTAGAAGCATATTAAACTTGCCCCATTAATGAAATCATATGTTTTAAAGGTAAGGCATTTGTTCCACTTCCCGGAGAATCTATAATTACCTGAATTCAGGTGGAAAAAATTCATAGCTTAACCCTTGGAGGGGCGATGGGATATACTATATCTCACCTAATTTTAATCCGATTTGAACCAGAAACTTTTAATCAAATTTTACTTCTTTAACTTTGACGGGTAAAGTTGAAAAATTGCTTTTCCTTATTCTGAACTAAATCCTTTCGTAAATACCAGTGTGAATTCGACGTTACAGGAACACAATTGCTTGTTTCTGAAAGGGTTAAAAACCATTTATAAAATCAAATCTGAGCTAGTGTACCTAATAAGCCATTAACCCTTTTTATCCTGACGATACTTATAAGTACCACTTTAACCCCTTCGCGACGAGCGTCTTTTACAGAATTTTTAATCTGTGACAACCGGTTTTTCAAATGAGAAATTTTCACCTAATTGAATCGCAAAAATGATATAATTAGATAAGGAAAACTTTACCCAAAAAAAAAAAAAAAAAAAAAAAAAAATTAAATAAATAAATAAAATAACTGGTGGGAATAATCGAAAATTCTGAGCATTTTATAAAGTAGCTGGAAAATTAATTCGGGATATAAAGGGTTAAACAATTATATTAATCAAAACAAGTTTTCCTTATGTCTAACAATAAAGTTGTGAAAATGTTTAATGTCGAACTATGCCAAAAACGTGGTTACAGTTACCCCCCTCCCCCACTAGCCTTCTTTTCAAAATCATCTTTCAGCAAACATCTAAATAAAGCATTTCAGACCACAAATGAGGAAATAAATTAAACAAAAAAAAAATAAATAAAAAGGCACTAATAAGTGATATTAAAAAATAACACATACTAAAATGATTTATTTTAAAGATACAGAAGGTTGTTCACACTTTAACCCCTTGGGGACGAGCGACACGTATACGTGATGCAAAAGATGCTCAGAATCCACGATTATTCCCACCAGTAACTTTTTACTGTAAGCTTTGCCTTAATTAATGACAGCATTTCTGCGATTAAATTAGTCGAAAATTTCTGTTTTCAGAAACCGGTGGTAAAAGATTAAAAATTCTGTAAAGGACGCTCGTCGCGAAGGGGTTAAGGAAACGATTTTCGAAGTTAATTTCTACGCATAAGTAGCACATTCTTTACAACAATTTGACTTTGTTGGATAGCATTTACTTTTGGCTATAGCTACGGCTCCAAATTTCTATGATAATAGAATTTCCTTGTTATAGTCATGTAAATTTTTCACGGTACCTCTTATAAAACTTTCCAAAGTCTTTTCAATGTACAGGAATTCATTTAAACAATCCAATTGCAGAAAAAGGTCATTGATGATGGGAGAGCGGAATGCGTCAGGTGACTTTACATGCATTTCTTCAATCGAGACACAATTTATTTCCGTTTAGAATTCTTTCTTTGTTATATATGCATCAGTTGATTTATGGAAGAACAGCTGGGAGACTTTGTTCATATGAAGCTCAATTAATGTCTTTTTTCATATGAAGCTGGAATTTCTTCTTCAAAAATGGATTCTAAAATATTTTACTTGATAATACAGTGAAATCACCTTTGATTTATTGCATTTTTTACCTTTAATATAATTTCACAACAAAATCCAGCAGCAATCACGAATTCTTTTGAAATGTTTTCCTTACATTCACAAACCCATTTTTTTTTTATATCCTCATAAAAATTGATCTTATTTTGAAACACTCACTTAAATAAAGCCATGAATTTTTATTTATCACTACCTATGTGTTTGTTAAAGCGAGGGTTAGAAAGATCTATCCGCAACACATTGGAAGACTTTAGAAAATTTTCCAAGAAAATGTATATGATTGTACTAAAAGAAAAATCGACTATAATGGAAATTTCGATCCAGTGTTATAATGAAGAGCTAGGACTATACAGTAGTGTATAATTGTCGCAAAGAATGTGGCATATAAAGTGTGAACGACCTTCTGTAGATTTTTTACAACTTTTAAATAATGGTAACAATTTTGCAAAATATATAATGGTGCTATGAATAAAAAGGTAAAGACAGAAAGTGTAGTGTCTACCGGTTGCGAACGTAGTAGCTGATGGTGTAGTCACAAAATGGCGATTGTTGTTTGTTCACATCGTGCCAGGACACGCTTCTACCATTAAAAACAAATAAAATTTTTTATCTAATTTATGACAGAAATACTGCATGAATACTGCATTTAAATAAGGTCGAAAAGTTCCATTCAAATTTATTTGTGGAGGTTTGTCTTGGCGGTTATCAAATTCAGTGACATTGACATAAGTATTGTTTATATTGTCACAATAACAAGCCGCAGGACCTGACAACCGCCGGAGACAAATTTCCACCAGTAGATATGAACAGATTTTTTTGCCTTAATTACAATGGAAATTTTTCATGAATAACGCGTTTAAATATTGAGGAAATTTCTATTCAAATTTACTAGTTTATAAAATATACATTAAAACATGCTTAAAACGTGACAAAATTCAAACATTTACATCCCGAGACTTTCGATCCCTAACGTGATCTTCTTCAGTGGGGAACTGTCGACTGAGATGAGTGTACGAATGTCGCTTCTCGCTTACACTGTGCTATAATGGAGTTTTAACGGGCCAGTCTATTGTTCTGTAGGGGTGTATCAGGAAAAGTCCATTAGTTCCAGAGCTGGGGTTCTTGATAATTTCAAAATATTAAACCAGATTTTAAGTACATTATAAGCAATCATTACAGACTCGATTTCCTTTACATAAAATCTCCAAAGATTCTCTGATTTTAGCTGTAAAATCGTTATTTGTAGGAACTATAAGTTTTGCGTTTTGAAAATCAATATTTATAATCTGTCGCTGATTTAATCTTGATAAAGCTGTGGATGGACGGTTAAACTTAATGTCAGAAATGTGTTCTTTTAATCTTTCTTTAAATTTCCGGGTGGTCATCCCTATATAGGATAAACCAGTTTGTGTTTCTGTACTAAGTGGGATAGAGTATATTCCTGCGATGTCGTTATTGGGTATGGGATCAATTTTATTATGAACTAAAACTTTCAATTTTTGCGGGTGTTTTGCAACCAAACTGATATCAAATTTCTTTAATGTATATCTTAATCTTTCGTATAACTGTGGTATGTAATCAAATTTGCATAATTTAAGAGACCCCTTGTGTATAATATCCTTAGGGATTTTCTTCTCTGCTTCATAAATTAACTTATTTATGCAATGGGGGGGGGGACCATTTTCTGCTGCAATATATCTAATTTTATTCAACTCTTTATATAAGTAGTGTTCTGTACAAATGTTGAAAGCACGCTTTATATAGAATCTGTATGCTGTAATTTTATATTTAAACGGAGAATTGCTGTCGTAAGCGATGGTATTGTTTGACCTGCATTGTTTTCTGTATACTTTTCTTTCGATCGTTCCTTTGTTTATGTTTATTATTAGTTCAATATCTAGAAAAGGCAAAATCTTGTCCTTCTCCAATTCCAACTTGAATTTAATATTCATGTCAATTTCATTAACTTTTTTAACAAAATCGTTAAGAGATTGGATGCCATGGTCCCAGATTACGAAAATGTCGTCCACATAGCGCAGCCATAGCGTAGGTTTCAAATCAAAATTTTGTATATGTCCTGAGTAGCTAAATCTTCAACAATGGATACACAAATTTAGAATGGATTTCATATTATCTTTCAAGGCAATCCATATTCCTAATGGTAAACATTCTTGTCGTGCATTACCGTACCATTTTTATATTTTTAACCTGCTGTGCATTACCTACTCATCCGACAGGTTTCTTTGATATTTAGTTAAGATGTTATAACAGATGAGAGCAAAAAAAAAGGGGGGTTATTTGCATAAAAGTGATTACACTGTGTATGTTAAGGCATGGTGTGGGACTCAAGACGACTTATTTTGAAATATAGTTAAAAATATGTTTCTGAATTCATAATAGTTTTAATAAACAATTATGCACAAAAGAAAAAATAGTTCAATGTCAAATTGTATGTTATCGTTTCAGATTATTTTTTATGCAACTATTGTATTGCGCTGAATGTTTGAAGAAATATTTTTAGATTAGCTGACATGGTGTTGCCCAGACCCAGGTTAATAACCGTCAATACATCTAAAATCAGTGTTCAACTGAGCCATTTTTCTCGAAGAGCGATTTCTGCTTCTCCGGGATGAAGAGCGGCGGCGCATCGTGGAGTTCCGGTTCATGCGCCGAAATAAGATAAAGCTCCTGGCCGTGATGTCATGTGCGTTGTCACTGTAACGGTTCTTGGTGATAAAGGGATTATTTATAAAACCCCGGGGGAAAAAAATCTTCTCTTTCTTCGCAGCGCACGAGAGAAAAAAAATCGATGAACTTGTTTCCTTTAATAATTAATTTAAAAAACTATTTAATATATATATATATATATATAGTTTTTAATTTTGTATATATATACAGCGTGTTCCGTTAAAGGGGTCCAATATTAATAGGGGTAATAGAGGAGATCACATGGAGCATAAATCAGTATATAAAGCCTGGTCGGATCTCAAAAGTTTTCAAGTTACAGCAAATAGAATGAAAATTCGGAAAATTGTAAAAGAACCCTCATTGCTAAACTATCAATAATGCTACATAAAAACGAAGCACATATTTAGAAAGAGCAGAAAAAAACCTACAAAATGACATCAATTGTATTAAAATAGCAATATTTATTGACGAGTTACAAGCCCTGAAACAGTGAAAAAAGTACGAAATCCAATATACATCAAAATATTTAATCGTTAATTCCAAAAAGACAACTCTAGCTACAACAAGGAAAATGTAGTAAAATTTGGTCCATTCCGAAAACTTTCGAAAAAGCTTACAATGAACCATATCGGTTTAATTGTGTGAGAGAAATTAATCAGTTTCTTAGTTACAACTCCGCTTTCTTTGACACTAGCAAAGGTTAAACTCCGCCCATCACGATTGGAAACACCGCCTTTTTAATTACTCTCAACTATACATTTTCGATCATGCTTCTTCTGAGATGCAACATTTTTAATTATTCAAGAGTTGAATGAACCAAAATAACTTTACAATAATAGTCTACATTTTAAAGTGGTCTTTTATTGATATAAAGCTTAAGTTAAATTCCTTAAAATTAAACTGGTGGTGAAAATTCGGAAATAATTAAAAATATTGCGATTTGTAACTAGAAGAAAGAAGTTTCAGTACATGTTTTACATGGACAATTATTGTATGTATATGTGCATCATAATTTATGATAGGAAATAATAATAACAAATAGCATAATAATTTTATTAATTATAAATTTAAAAAAGACACTAAATTTTAAATTAATTCATACAAACTTTGTAATTTACAATTTGAGTACACCACAGTCTGTGACTTACAAAATACTGTGCCAAAAAATGTTGAAAATAAAAGAAAAATGACAAATAAAGAATTACATTCCACGTACTTTATGACATATGTGAAGCATAGTCTTCTGGCCTGCGCTGCACAGTTCAATGTCGGAAGGCAGACGAACGGACATTATTATAATAGGTGTTCGAAGTTGCGCCCATTAACAGAATCGCACAGCCGACAGCGACGTCGTAAAGATTGGCGAACACGCCGAAAAACTCCGACGGAGTTGGGAATGTCTCCTGCAGCGACAACGATTCGCGCTAGTAAATCCTCCGGTGTATCCACAGGCGTTTCATACACCAGCGATTTAAGGTGTCCCCAAACAAAAAAGTCTAACGGATTGAGGTCTGGAGAGCGTGCAGGCCAAGCAACAGGTCCACTGCGTCCAATCCATTTCCCAGGATATGTTGAATTGAGGTGATTGCGAACACCTATGAAAAAATGTGCCGGTGCGCCATCGTGCATAAACCACATATTGTGGCGCAATGTTGCTGGCACATTTTGCAGTAACTGCGGTAAGATATCCCGTAGGAAAACCAAGTACGTACTGCCATTGAGTACATCTGGGAGTAAATATGGTCCTATGAGATAATCGCCGAGGACACCTGCCCATATGTTCACACTGAACTTTTGTTGTACGTTCGACGGGAAAACAGTGTGCGGATTTGTATATGACCATGTGTGCATATTGTGCGTGTTTACCACGCCCTCTCTCGTAAATGTTGCTTCATCAGTAAATAAAATATTTTCCAGAAATTGTGGATTATTTTCTGTTACATTAAGCAACCAGCGTACGAATTCTGTCCGCTGAGCACAATCTGTTACTGATAACAGTTGTACCCGCTGCACATGAAAGGGGTGCATGTTTTCTGTACGCAGAACACGCCACACACTTTGGTGAGAAACACCAAATTCAGACGCAGCAGCTCGTGTACTCGTGGAGGGGTTATCTTTAAAAATATTCAGTACATCTTCTTCCATTGCAGGTGTTCGTACATGTCGAAGTTTCCCTGCATCAATGCTTGCTGTATTAAACGATCCAGTCTCCCGTAATCGTCTATCGATTTTTATGAAGAGTTTCGAACTTGGGTAACGTCTCCTTGGAAATTGCTCACGGTACATGCGCTGTGCTAGACATGCATTTCCATGAGCTTGCCCGTACATCAGATGCATGTCCGCATATTCTTCGTTAGAGTATTCCGGCATAATTATTATACATCAACTTACTACAATCCCACTTACAACAGCCTCCCTTTAACATAACGCACACTGATGACTGCTGTTTTATTACACTTTTCTTCCTATACACATAGAAAATTTGCATAAAAAGTACTTCTTCTTCATCATCCTGAAAGTTCATGGAGGAAACGCAGCAGTCACGGAGTTTGCTTTAAGACAAGGCGAGAGCTGCACAATATGTCATTCACTTGACCAGACTGAATAATGAAAGGGTATTGATAGAGGTTGATCAGAAATGTATAATTGAAAGATATTAAAACGGGGTGTTTACAATCGTCATGGGTGGAGTTTCGCTCTTTCCGAGCGTGCAACAGTACAGAGTTGTAACTAGGGAACTGCTTGATTTCTCCCATACAATTAAACTGATATGGTTTATTGTCAGCTTCTTCGAAAGCTTTCGGAATGGACCAAATTTTATAACATTTTCCTTGATGTAGGTAGAGTTGCATTTTTGGAATTAACGATTAACTATTTTGCTAAATATTTGATTTTGTATTTTTTCACTGTTTCAGAGCTTGTAACTCGCCATTAATTCTCAAGATTCTAAAACAACTTATGTCATTTCGTAGGATTTTTTCTGCTCTTTCTAAATATGTGCTTCGTTTTTATGTAGCATTATCGATAGTTTAGCAATGAGGGTTTTTTTACAAATTTCCGATTTTTCATTCTATTTGCTGTAACTTGAAAATTATTGAGATCCGGCCAGGCATTATATACTGATTTATGCTCCGTGTGATCTCCTCTATTACCCCTATTAATATTGGACCCCTTTAACGGAACACCCTGTATATTACCGAAAGAATGCTCCCAAAAAAGGAATTAAATATATGCAGGGCCTGATTACCAACGGGGCAAACTTCCACCAGTAAAATTTTCGCCTTATCTAAACATCTCATTAATGCAAAATTACTGCCATGAATAAGGAAAATAAATTGTATTCCTCTTTACTTGTGGAAGTTTCCCCGTTAGTAATCAGGCCATGAATATATGGTTGGATGAATAAAACAACATTAGATAAAAATTGGCTGATAAAAAAACAATTTATCATTTTCGGCAAAAGAGAGACTAAAAATAACATCACGAAAAATTAAAAAATTGCTGTTCGAATTCCAAATAAACTTTTTAAACACAAGACAAAATTTATTGTATACGATTGAATTTGAATTGCTTTTACGAATGGGTCAACAATGTCACAAAACTTGGTAAATAGGGAACATACACAAATCGTTCTGTCAAACATAAAATTAACAAAACATGTAATCCAAAAATCCAAAATCTAAGGCTCAAGCGCATTTGTAACTGTCTTCGACTATCCGGAATGAAATTTGCAGAACTCTACGTAAGATCGATTTCCCTAGCCATCGACAACATACAGGCAAACTGACAAACATATTTATTTAATCAATAACGAAAAAGATACATTTTATAATGTGTATCTTTAAGTTATTAATTGTTTCAAAGTCTTTTAATGCAGTAATGTTTAGGTTTCTGTTAATACATGAATATTATTTTTTGAAATATCTTTTATTAAATATTCAAAGATGCGTACAGTCTTTGGAATTTTCAAGGTGTATGGCTCAACTATTTCTGATTAGAATCTTTCGATTTAATAGTTGATCTCACAATTTGCAATCACTTTAATTTATTTTTAGAATTAATTATTAGAATTTGTGTTATTTTTCTACGATTAAAAAAAGCGAAAATTACTATTAAAATATTGTAATAGGTCTGTGAGATTCCTGCCATTTAGACAAAAAGAGAATAAATAATTAAAGAAAGAAAAACCAGAAAATAATCCTGTAAATGGGCATATTATACATTAAAGTATAAAATGATTTAACTAAAAGAGAATTGGTAAATCTGATACTATATTTCAATGTTTTAATAACAATATTAAAAATGTAAAGGTGAGCATTCTTTTCGAATATTTCATTAAACATTCAATTAAAAAACGTAATAAAACATTTTAAAACTCCAAATAAATAGAAAATATCCCTATGAGAATATATTTGTGTTTAAACTATGAGGGGGGAATTTTAATGAGCTTCTTCATAGCTAAAACTGCAAATTTGAACACAGAGTCTTTTGAGAAAAATTTGGAGTAGATTTGCATATTAATTTTATTAGTTTCCCTATATGTATACATATTCTAAATGATAAACATTCTTCTTATGAATTACCATACCTTTGATGATCTAAGAGGTTTCTTTGATCCTTAGTTCACGAGTACAGGAGAACAAAACAGGGGTAATTTGCATTTTAAGTATTTACCCAATGAACGTTAAGGCATGGTCTGTGATATGAGACAGGTTATTTTGCAATATTGTTGAACTTTGATCGTGAATATATAACAGCTTACTAAACAATTATTAAAAGAGACAAAAAGATAACAATGCAAATTTGTGTTATCGCTTAAGTTATCGTTTTTATCTTGTATCCAACATACGAAATGCAGTAAATATTCGAGTGCCTATGCGTTATAAAGTAATATATTTGGAGTTAAAGAAATAATATTCAAGTATTTTGGTTATTAATTAGTTCAAATTTTTTAAGTGAAAACTTCTTTAGGCGCGTTGGGCATTTTTTGAGATGGGAAAAAACTATTGAATTCGCGACCCTGTTACCGACACCACTGTATATGTTGCCAATTCATACAATGAAGCGAAAGTATCAAAAGGAAATAGTTCACGTGCAGAAAGCGAAATGATTGGTATTATGAATAAAAATAATTCAGAAAATAATTTCAAGATAAATTTAGCACGCGCGGTGAAAACAGATAAAAGTGACTCAACTCGCGAGACCAAATCAAAAGATGAAAATGAAATAACAAAACACGGAAAATATTATAATTTAACGAGCACGAGAAAAATAGACGGAAGTAATATAAAAAAAAAATGAAAATAATGAAATATTTCACGAAAGGTTTAAGAACCGGGGTTACCGATACGGAAATGAAATGAACTCATTTTATAGAAAAGAAAATTTGTTGATAGAAATTATGGATACCGCAAACAATACGCGCAGTATGAAGATAGAAAAAAGCATAATGTTCACGAATACAGTAAACAAGACAGGCAGCAAAGAAGTCATTTTTGGAGTGATAGGAGGCGGGAACCCTATTTTGCAGATAAATGTTATTACATAAGATATGAAACTAAATCTCATGGAAGAAATGGTGAATGTATTGAGAGTTGTTTAAATTGTGGATGAAAATTCATAAGTTTCATTGGTATTCATTTCAAAGAATACCAATTAATTAAATTTTATATTTCATTTATTTGTAAATTTACGTTTTAAGCAATAGATTGCAATTTTTGTATGTAAAATAATATGCATTATTTTTCATGTACAATAGCGCATTAAATGAAAATTGTAATATAATTTTTGTAATAGTAGTTTATAATAATGAATAAAAAAAACCACTTCATTTAAAAGTATTTCCTGCGCAATAAAACGTTTCCTGACGATTCAAAAAATACACACGTAATTGTTCAAGTTTTCACTTCTGTCGGCACTCCCGGAGTGCCATTGTTTTTTTGTTTTTTTATTGTTGTGTTAATTAATTTAACATTTTAAAACTCTAAATCAATACAAAATATCTCTATGGGAATATATCTGTTTTTAAACTATGAGGGCGTGTGTGTGTGGGGGGGGGTACATTTAATGAGCTTCTTAGTAGCTAAAACTGCAACTTTGAACACAAAGTGTAGAGTGGATTTGCATATTAATTTCATTGGTTTCCCTAGACATATACATATTTTAAATGGTAAACATTCTTGATGATCTAAAAGATTTCTTTGATCCTTAGTTCAAGAATTATGAAACACGAGAGAAAAAACATAGGTAATTTGTATTTTAAGTATGTACCGAATGAACGTTACACATGTGCATTCGCATGATCTGGATTATAAGGAGGGTTATTTTGAAATATTGTTGAGCTTTTATGGTTAAAATATAATAGCTTACTGTACAATTATCAAAAGGGACAAAAAGGTAATAAAACAAAATTGTGTTATCGCTTATGTTTCCGTTTTTATCTTGCATCCAACATACAAATTGCAATAAATATTCGAGTGCATATACGTCTTAAATAAATATATTTGGAGAATAAGAGAAAAAATATTATTATTCTTCGGTTATTAATTATTTCACATTTCTTTCTTGTTGTGTTGCTTAGTTTTACGTTAATTAATTAATGCATAAATTTATACGTTATTCTCATATCATTTTCTCAGTAAGCATCCAATTACAGAAATTTAGACAAAACCGAACAAACAATTAAGCTAAAAATAGAAATAAATGGCCGTATGAGGGTCTTATAAATGAAAGTATAGATACTTTATTGAAAAGATAATTAATAATTCTCATAACTTTCGAACTTTTAGATCAATTAAAAGGATACAAAATAAAACATTTTAAATTTATTCTGTTAAACATCAAGATAAAAAAAAATACTGGAAAGTTCAAAAACAGAAAATGAATATGAAAATCCCATTGCGAATATATATTTTTTAAAGCTATATGGGTATTTTAATGAAGTTCTCAATAACTAATAATGCAACTTTAAATACAAAAATGTAGAATAGATTTGTATATTAATTTTATACATTTTCCTCAACGTATTCTAAACAATAATTTTTTGCATTAGCATACCTTTGATCTAAGAGATTTCTTTGATCCTTACTTACTAAGCTATAACATAGGAGAGTAAAACACAGGTAATTTGCATATAAAGTATTTACAGAATATACGTTGTTACGACATAATCTGAGATTTCAGAAGAATTTTAAAATATGGTTGAACATTTTGAATTCGTAAAAGTTTTATAAATTGTTATTAAAAGAGAGAGTGCAATAGCTTCTAATTGTGTTATCGCTTCAGTGTTTGTTATCTAGTATCTTACTTACGTATTGTGTTATATATTTGAGTTGGAGTACGTTCTAAAAAATTATAAATATTAGTTTCTTTATATTTATGTTATTACTTTTTGAGTTAAGTTCTTGTTGTATTAGTCAGTTTTATATCAATTAATCCCTGTATTAATACAAGTTTGTAAACATATTTCATTAAACATGGTATTAATGCAATTTAGCCCCAAAATAATTAAACAATCTATATTATAAAGGACAAACGTATCCGTGCGTAACGCTGACGTCATTTTGCGAATGGCAACAGTTGACGATAAAATTTCGGTTTTGGGATTTTTGCTACAGCAATTTCTAAACATCGCATATTTTTAATTTTACACCGTTATATAGGGGAAAGAATCTACTTTCAAATGCAATTTGTTTGAAAACTGTATCTTAATTGACTGATTTATTATAGCATTTAAAGTACATTTCAAGCATGATTTAAAAAAAAAAGTCTATCTGTATTGCTTGCAGACGATTACATGCACTTTAAACAATATAAATAGTTCAGCATTTGTTTCCAGCTAATGTTCCATAACGAAGTGAGAACTTCATCATTAAACAATAAATAAAAGAGTATAAATAAAACACAGATTTAACAGCCATGTAATTGAAATAAGTGCTTAAAATTGCTGAAATTATCACAATTAAAAAACTTTTGTAGATAACGAAATTTTTAGCAATTTCTTCGGCTAATAACTTCTTTCTGGACGCCAATACGAAATTATTGCTTTTAATAAATTTAAAAATTTTATTTGAAAATATATTTTACATATTTTATATAAAAATGCTCTTTGGTATTGTTAGGGGCCAATCTAAAAAAAGTGTTAAAAGTAAAAAATCTATTAGAGTTTTCAATAAAAAAAAAAGAAAAAAAGAATGGTTTTCATATATATCCTCTATCCCGGGAAGCCCGGGTTGGATGTCCTAGTAAAAATAAAAATAAAATAAAATTACCATGATAATAGGAATATTTTAAAGTAAAGCATTATTAAATTAATAAATTTCATAAAATTTCAAAGTTTTATCCCATTCACGACAAGAATCTTTTACACTTTTTAAAGTCTTCAACACCAGTTCACACCAGTTCTTCTATGCTGTATTTTTTACTTATTTAATCTGTCAAAATTTCACATTAGGTAAAGGGAAAATTTCCGTGCTAAAATACTGGTTTCCGAATTTACGTTGCAAGTTTTCCTGCCAACCGGCGATAATGAATTGATAATACAAATAGTAATAATACAAAATACAGCATTTTTTGCTGTCTTTCTGTAAACATCTAAATAATACAAATAATAAAAATTAACGAACTGCAAAAATACCTTTAAGAATATAAACTTTACGGATAATAATTGGTGTGTGTTCTCGGCAGCTAGAACTACATAATTTATTCCAAATATGCACAGTAAATTTGTATATTAACATTATTAAATTTTCTTGAATGTATCTATATTCCCGGTGGCAAACATTCAAGTTATGCATTAAACATACGTTTGATGTTAAAGATTCCTTTGCTCTTCAGTTAAGAAGTTATAAAATAGGGAGAAAAACAGAAAACATTTGCATATAAAGTATTTACTGAATATACGTTAAGGTAGAGTTTGGGATTTAAGGAGGCGCATTTCGATAGAGAGTTGAAATTTAATTGTGAATTCATAACAGTTTCAATAAAGTATTATGCAGAAAACAACAATTGGCGAATGTCAAATTGTATGTTATCGTTTAAAAATATCTGTTATCTAACTCACGTATTATACTGGTTACATGATCGCATATACTTTCTAAAGAGATATTTTTAGAAGGAAAATAATTATTTTGTTTATCTTTTAGTTATTGTTTAGCGTTTGTTTCTCTTAATGTTAATTATTTCGGTGGTGTCAATCTCTCACTTATCTTCCGTAATTTGTGGGTTAATTTAACCCAAGTTTAATACTTTCGCACCACAATTTTTTTCAAGAAATGAAATTAAATATATTCCATGTATTTTTAATATATAAAATTAACTAAATAAAGATTCATCAAATAATTTTTCTGGTACAAAACGTTATTAAACTGGGGCAAATTAATCTACGTATTAGGGAAGATTAGTGAGAGTTTCCCATCTCTGCTTAGTTTGATGATATTGTTTAATGTTACTTAGTTAGAACATAAATAAATTGCATTAATGTGAGGTTTTTTTTTTTTTTTTTTTTTTTTTTTTTTTTTTTTTTTCTTTTCACTTCAACATTAAGAGTAGTAGTAGTAAAAGAGTAGGGAAAACTTGGGATGTTTTATCAACTTATTTTTATATTATTTTTAAAAACGTTTTTGGAAGTAAACACATGCCGGAACCATCGTTCAAGGTTTTTCTATTAATTTTATTTTTTAATTTTTTACTTGGGATCTTCAAAACACTTACTGTTCTTTTGCTTTTTAGAATGTTTTTCTAAATAAGTACAAGATGGAAACATCGTAAAAGCTTTTTTTATGTCTCAATTGTATTTCTAAGCCATTTTCAATTGTAATATAAAAGGAACGTCTAATTTTGTAATTTCTGTCCGAAAGAGGTGTTCCACTTGAGAATATTTAGCTTCGACGCTAAGAGTAAGGAAAGTTAAGGAACATATTTACAGAAGTGTGAAGATACCACTAATTGTCCGTAATATGTGTGTTAATTTGACACAGGTTTAAGAAGTTTGGCACCAGAAACATTTTCAAAAAATGAGATGAAATTAACTCCACGTAAGAAAACCTGAAATTACATAAATAAAGATTCATCAAATAAATTTTCTAGCTATAAACATGCTAAAGCATGAACTAGAAGTAATGATTCCATAAATTGCTCTCCCGGAGGAATTTTTGAAGTTTTGTTAGAGGTCATTATCAAAAATCCCAGTCGGACCATTCTTTAAACAGCACTTTTAAAAAAAAAAATATCTCTTTTTCAGGTTTATTTTGCAATTTTTGTTGAATCATACTTCGCAAATGCTGTTGCCTGTTGTAAAAACCTACCACGGATGTTTTTTTTTTAGAAATAGTGGAATTCAAAAAACAGATCAGTGGGAAACCTGCATTGTAGAATTTCTAAGAGAACGGTTTAGTATTATGACTAATAAGCCAAAAAATTTACATTTTCTTGGAGGGGGTGTATCTGTGTTCTGAAGAAGAGGGATTTGGTTCCACCTCTTCAGTGTATCACGGGGAACAAAGACTAAACATAGTTATTGAGAAATTTAGTTATTATTATCATTGTTATTATTATGATATAACAATTATTATTATCATGGGATTAAAATGTGTACGCATGTTTCAGTAAGTGACAGTCAACAAATACACAGTCATACTAGATACTTTTCTTAAACTTATGCCACAATTTGGAATTTTATCACCTGAATCACCATATTTGAATGAAACCATGCAAAGAAACTCTGAATGGTAAGATGATCATTTTTAGAAGAAAAGCATTCTGTGTCAGTTTCTACTTTCAATTATCTTTACGGATACAGTCGATGAAAATATATTCAAATGTTTTAGGTGCAGAAATATAAAATCTATGAAAATTAAGATAAATGTGCTTAAAACTGAAAACTTTTGTCTAGATTAATAATACAATGAAGATTCGTGGCAATCATCTCACCTTTTTATGTAAAACACATCCAGAGGCGTAGCGCCAAGGGGGGGCACAATCACTTTACTACCAGTATTTTTATTTTATATGCAATATTTCGCCTTATTTAATTCATACCGTTCAAAGATTAAATAAGGCCAAATGTAGTTTATAATTATACTGGTAGTAAAATGATCGTGACCCCCCTGACGCAACGCTATTGACCACATCACGCCAAAGATTGACAATCAGTCGTACGGATGTTTTCTTTCAGTTGCCAATATTTCTCAAAAGAAAATGTCCTCTCATTCAGTTGCAAGATTCTGCGATTACTTAAGGCGAAATCTTCTTTTAGGACATAGAGGTATAAAAAATTAAGCACCTGTACGAACTCTGGCCATAAGCAGTGCCTGATTTACGGCAGGGCATTCGGGGCACGGGCCCCCGATTTTCAGGGGCCCCCAAATGCTCTAAAGATTTTTCAATTATTGGCCAAAACAGTTTTAACTGTCAAAAAACAAAATTAAAATGGAAAAATCTGTTTGTCAGAGATTGTCTATGATATGTCAAAGTAACATCATTTTTTGCTGATTGTCTTTTAACAATTTATGTGCAGTAATGTGCAGAATTCCATGTTTGGGATCGCCATATCATTTCATTTTTATTTATTTTACATGTAAGGCCCTCATGGTTAACATAGACAAAGCCATGTGGTTCTGCTAGTTACTTGTGTAAATTTAAGTTTTTTCATACAAAGCTTGTATTTGAAAGAAAAAGTTGTTTGATTAATAGGATGGATATGCTAATATTTTAAATAATTATAGCTTGGTACTGCGGTAAATTTATTATTAGTTGTTGCACTCTTTATCATTCCAGATATGAAGGGTGTAGATGCAAAATTCACAATCTCCACTTTTAGAAACTGCAAAAAAACTGATTATTATGAATAAACATGATATATTGGCACAATTTTTTGTGATATATTTCTTGCCATAACTTATGACAACAAATATATCACAAAAAAATTGTGCAAATGTATCATGTGTATTCATAATAATCAGTTTTTTGCAGTTTCTAAAAGTGGAGATTGTGAATTTTACATCTACACACTTCATATATGGACTTGCATAGAGAAAGGTAATCAGCACCACACAGTTTATTATAAAATTCAATTAAAAATTCATAATTATCAAATAATTATTTAAAAGTAAATTAATGATTATCAAATTGAATTTTTTAATTAATATTTTAAAGAAATTATCAAAGTCAATAGTGGTTATCTTAATAAGTACTGCTTTCGATATTATATTTTTTTATTCAAATAATCTGTGCGAGGGGGCCCCCATACGCATTTGTGCCCAGGGCCCCCAAATTTCTAAATCGGTCCCTGGCCATAAGGCGTACAATTTTTTTTTCTTTTTTGGATCCTGACCGGGGAACCACGCCATAGTGTAATAATGAAAAAAAATCTAAGTAAGCAGCAATCGAAAGAGCATAGTTAAATGTGCTTTTTAACAATTGAATCATTTACCCTCGCCTCCTCGCTATCGAGATATAAAGTCTTAAATTTGCTAATTTATTTGATTAATTTAGGGAAAAAATGCGTGGTTCTGATTCAGAAATTTTAATAATCAGATTAATATAAAACACAAAACATATTTAGATATACTAGTAATATAAAAATGAAAAAAACCCGCAAAAATTGCTATTGACAAATATGGTACGGAACCAAAAATGATTGAAGCATAAAAATTACTGGCCCCAAGAAAGTTTCATGAACTTAATTCTAGTGCAATGATTACAATGGTCCACCTCCTGCGAAAAACAGAATTGAAAGGGCGTTTCAAATGCAAGTGGCCCAGTTTACACTAACCAAGACATGTACCAAGCATACCGAATCAGTCGGAAAATTGCGGCGCACTAAACTGGAAATGGACAAGTGACTGAAGTTTGATGATGTTGTTACATTGAACAGGTAATCACTCCTCATTCCTTCCTATTAAATCAAGAAATTAGCAAATTTTAAGACTTAAATATCGATAACGGGAGACGAAGGCAAATGACTTAGGCGTCAAAAAACACGTTTCACTATGCAGTTTTTATTGCTGCTTATTTACATTTTTTCATTATCACACTAATGGCTTGGTTTCCTGGTAAGAAGACCTCTCCTTTTATTCATAATATCTGCCAAAATTTTCAAATAATATTTTTTGCTTATTTAAAAGACGGGCATTCCGGGGTTTCGTAAAGCAAAGAATACTATTAGAAATTCTGGTATAAATTGCGCTACTTTGACAACATTGATTCTAATCAAGTTCAGATATAACTACCGGGAAAATAAGCTTTTTCCATCAAAAATAAATAAATAAATAAATAAAAACATATATGAACTTTTTACTAAGAAATACTATCAAATTCGCAGCAATCAATTTCTGTTGTCCAAATGTGTTGTTTCCAATTGGACACCAGTATTTTTTAACAAAAAATTTCGCCTTATCCAATCTCAAAATTTCACCATTTAAATAATGCAAAAAAAGTTTGTCAGTAAAAGTGGTGCCGAAATGGGAAAATAATTGGAAACAAGACATTTGGTGAATAACAATTGGTTGTCGCGAATATAGGGTCATTCATTTGTTAAGAGTTAAAGTAAAATAACCGTTCAAAAATTTTGAATAAGTATCCATTTTTTAAATTTTAAATTGAGTAACGCTTTTTTTATCAAAAGTATCCAAACAAAAGGAAATCTGAAACGTTTTCTTGCCCACAGTGTTTAAAACATTTTTCTTTACACTCTTTCAAAAAAAAAATATCGTTCCTACTCCACGAACAGCAAAACCTACAGTCATGAAACGAAATTTATATCACTCCTTTCAAGAATCCACACGGGGCCAGGGTTGCATTACGCGGGGGTTTGGAGAGCATAGCGAGCATGTTATTAAAAAAGAAGCCCTTTTTATTGAAAAAGAAATATTCTAGCGAAAATTGGTTGTTTAGTAAAAGCTAAATATACAGGTGGAATATTTCTAAATTTATGCAATAGATCGCACAAATGACGTATTACAAAATAATAATAATAATAATAGTAATAATAAAATATTTCAAGAGAAAATTTATAATTCGTTTTGATTTCTCGTGTTCAATCCGTTTTAGTAACATTGAAATGAAAATACCATCAAAGGCCAAATATATTCCGAAATTGCATTTTCATTAAATCCAAGACAAATGAACAGCACAATTTTCTATTAAAACACGATTTGCTCCCCTTTTAAAATCTTCTGATTTACATCTTCTAATGTTAGGTTTTAAAGAATCTCTGAGATCAAATATTCAGTAAAACTTCGGAAAATTTTAATTCACACTGAATCATTATTATTTCACTTTATTCTACACAGACGTATACATAGAAGCTAATTAACCCCTTGCTTCGGCCCTGATTTTTTTGTCAATTTTGGGAAAAAATTACTGTTATGCTAACAAAATTAAAAATAGCTACGGGATCACAGAAGTTAGGGTTTAATGAAAGTTAACGAATGCGTTCTTTACCAAAACCTCACAGATGTAGTTATTTTGCGTGTTTTTCATATAACAATAGTCTAAGGAAGATTTTTTGAAGACGTTTGGAAAATGTCGTATTCCAACTAAATTAAACAAGCATAAAAGTTTAGTAATATTTTTTATCTTTTATCACAAATTACCAATTTGGAAAAGGATTCCCAAATTTTAATTTAAAGAGTGAAACGTATGTTTTAATTAAAAGAAATGCCAACGGCTTGCTAATAATTATGAAAATTATTATTATTATTATTATTACTAAATGCTAAACATAAGTGAAGTCATAATAGGAAATGTAGAGATTCATACTATCACTGTTAAGTGCTGGAATTAATAAAAATAATGTTTAAGACAAATTAATACTCAATAAAAGATATGTCCTGTTAGTAGGACATCAGGGCCGAAGGGGTTAATGAAATCTATAAAGAAACTAAAATGAAAATTAATGTGTGCTTATTTGAGATAGTAAATTCTTAGATCTCGGCAAGTATTTTTATGAAGCTTCAGAATAAATTGTCCCTGTAAATTATAAAAACTTCTAAAAATAAAAAAGCATTACATGTTGAATAAAAAAAAGCAAAAGTTTTTATTAAATTAACATTTTTCTCGAAATTCTACTACACAGTAAACGAGGTATTTTAAAAGTGAAACTTTCTTAAAAAGACGCTTATGAAATATTAGTATAAAAAATGCAGGATTTTACGTAATTTTAATTCAGCAAGTGTTGTTAAAAACACAGAGTAAACTTGGATACAATGAAAAAAATTACATTTATAATATGAAAATTTAAACAGAGAAAATGTTATTAGTGTTGAAGAGAACCTTTTGTAAAAGGGATAAAATGATACGAAATAAAGCGTAACTTCTTTCATTTTGGTGAACTCAACATGATGATAGAACATAAAAGCTGTAATATTTAAACGTGACGGAGCTTTTAAGAGCTTTATAGTGTTAATGTAAGTGTTATTATCCGTTGTTCTTTGCTCTACTTAAGGGAAACACAAAACTTGTTCTGTATTATTTGAATGAATAGTTGTATGGTGCAGCAGCATTTTAAATTGCTGATTCGTTAACCTATATGATATTAATCCCGAAGTAAATAAATTTTTTGTAGTATGCATTTTTACCTAATATTCTCCGAAATTAAATTTTGTCAGTTTAATTGATTAATGAAATTAATAAACTTATTTATAGCCTATAACGGTATGTAGACTTTTATATATAAATTATATATACAGTAGAACCCCAATTATCCGAAAATCAGCTTAACCGAAAAGCATTAAAACTATCTCTCTCTCTATCACTCTCTCTCTCTTTTTTTTATGTGAAAATTTTCATTTTTAAACCTGCATGTTGTTTATGAATTAAGTAAACAGCGTCAACTTACTTATTTGGAACATTGCGTAAATGCAGGCATTTGATTGCATAGACACATACAACATTTCATTTCTTTACAAAATATGTTTTTTTTTTCAACTTCGCATTACTTCAATACTGCCTTATCACGCCATCTTTTAAACAACAACACATCTGACGCTGTTGCATCTTCCTGCACTTTAATATATTGAAATATTGGTACGTAGTAGTACCATAATTGATTCGGTATAATCAAATAATCAATATTAACGATATCAACTCTTTTCAACGCATTGAGCTCTTCGTGCTTATAAAAAACCAATTGCTATTTAACCCCTTGAAGGGCACCGGTATATTATATATACAACTTAATTTTAATCCCAAAATGCCACAATGAGACCAGAATTTTATAATCAAGTTTTGAATTTATAAGGTACATGAGGAAAAGCTTCTACTTATTTTAAAATAAATTCGTCCATGAATTCTGGTGCCAATCAATTATTTCAATATTTTAGCTACAAGAGTACTTTGCCCCTGAAGGGGTTAAAGCATTACTCATCGTAAATAAAGTTTGGAGGACATTAAAATACGTGTAAACAGGAATGGATATAGTACAAAATACGGACTTTTGCTGCACCTGTAAGAACGAATGCGTTACCTGACTGTGGGGGAGTGAGATTGAGAAGCATGAGTAGTGCCATCTGGTAGAATAAAATTAGAAAGCCTCTCGGTTATCCGAAAATTCCTATGGAAACCCGGTCAACCGAAAATACTTTGATTCCAGGCTTTTCTGATGACCGGGGTTTTACTGTATATGCATAATTTTTGTTTTTAACTTTCACATGTTTTATGTCATTTAAAAATCTTAATTTTGTTCCTGATACAGAAAATAATGTATTTCGTAATATATTATTTCAGTTAGTAGTTATACTCTTACATTGACATGACGCGAAAGAATGCCCCCCCCCCCCCAGGGGATCGCTACAACTGTGATGCGAGGTTGTATATCCTTAAAAGAAAAACATTACTCAGTGTAATTTCATACGAATAGATAGTATAAGAAGTAAAGTATTGAGAGAAGTGTTATTATTAAATATCCTACTAAATTACAGGGTTCATACGTTTTTATCAGATTTTTTTTAATAGAATTTTTCTATTTAATATTTAAGTAGCAGAAATTGCAAACGCCACGCTTAATTGCAGTATTTGTAATACTTTTCTGTATTTAAATAAGGCGGAAAATTCGATTTAAAAAAATCTGGTAAAAGCAGGTGAACCCTGAATTAAAATTTGCCAGATTGCCTAATTATTGAAAATAATAATAGCATGTAATGGTATGTGTAATTTCAAATTATTAGAAATATGCTATATATATTTTTTGACTTTCATGTCTTTTATGCCAATAAAAAAATCTTCTTTTCGTTTCTGATACAGATAATAATGTATTTCTTGTCTTAATATATTAGTTGAGTTAGTAGTTACGTATTTTTGTTGACATGGCACGAAAGGATGGCCGGGGTCTCACTACAACTATTAATGCGAAGTTACATAGCTTAAAAAAAGAATGTATAAAAATTACGATTTATCATTTCATATGAACAGATGACATAAAAATTAAGATATTGAGATTAGTGTCCTTGTACCTTGTGTCGACGATTTTTCTTCCGGGAATTGCTTTCATAACTGAAAAAAACCAAAATTTAATTTACGTAGATATTGCATCTGAACTACGTATGTAAAACTGTGTATAGTTGTTCAGCTGATCTGAATTATATTATTACGAGCAATGCAATTGATTATCATGTAGGATTCAATAGCAATTGGTCCACATGACTAAAACGATAGTTTAAAAATTATCTACAAAACATTGGAAGTGGAAGCAACCAAACTTCCACAAAAGAAAAAAAATACAAAAAAAAAAAGGTTGTCATAGGTCATATCCCACTTTAACGTCAAGAAATTGCGAAGATTTTTAATATTATGAAAACTAAAACAGGAATTTCAATGGTAATTGAAATTTCCATGCGGACGTGTGTATAATAGTGGTCATCTGCTTTAATATTATGTTATCTCTAACGGCCTGAGATGTATAGTTAGAAATCTTGATTTTATACCTTTGCTGAAATGACCGACACAACCCATAGCTGCCTCCTTTTACGCTTTTTTTCTTACCACTATATTTTAGTAGACAAAAATAACTATCCTAAATTTCTACTGTTAAACTATACAAGTATTTAAAATAAAAAAATAGTGGTAAGAAAAAAGTGTAAAAGTTGTCAGTTATGACACAAAAAAAAAAAATTATTTCTTTGATTTATTACTTTTTTCTTTCTTTTTTCTAGTACATAATTTGCAAATTTATCTTTCATTTTGTCAAACACATGCATTTTTGTTTGCTTTCCTCTATTAATTAGTATCTTATGTAAAGATCCTATTATGTGTTATGCGTAGGATTTTAATTAATTGTTTCACATTGCAGACGAAATATATTGGTCATAGAAGTACATTACCTCTGACGTCCTGCAAAATATAATTTTTAAAATGTGGAAAAGACTCAGATAAAGGCTATGTCGAGAAATATAATATTGCAACTTAACTGGCACAAATTAGAGATTAGCGCCTCCTAAAGAACTACTTATGGCTTTGCCGTAAATTAAGTACTTTGCTAAGGCGCTGATGCGTATAGTTCTATGAATATGTTTGTTTAGGAGTATGCTTTACAAGTTGCAGTGTCCCTTATCTAATGTATGTAGATATGAAAAAATCACATGGCAGATTTTACTGCAGCAATCCAATTCGACCAGGGATGAGATTTTTCCGACTTTTTCCCTTCCAGTATAATCTTAGAGGAATTATACTTTTGAAAAAGAAAAGTGCCTTTGAGGTTATCTTCTGTTTTTCACTAAATAACTGGATTAATTGTACAAAAAATCTGATCTTCTATGATGATTTACTTCTTACTTTGTTGAAAGTTTCCAAACTCCCAGAACATAAATCATATATCCAGAATATTCTTTATTGGGAAATATATACACATTCACAAAGAATTGTTACTGAACTTAAAGTAAAATGTTCCACAGATAAAAAATAATTTTAAACGATATTGTTTTCTTTGAAACTATGAAGTATGATTACTTACAAAACACATTTTAAACCATATGCGGAAATAAGTACTTATGTTTCATTAATATGAATGGGAAAAAACTTGTCATTATTCCTTTTTATTATTATCTGAGTCAAAGAATGAAGCACGACGTTCATTAATTATAAATCAATTATTCAGGCTGAATGTTCATGTATAACCATCAAATGGCATGAAACAGTTTTGTCGAAATTAATAACACTCAGCTTTTCAAAGCATTAAAGTGATGTTTTTTGGACTGCAGTAAGGAAAATTATTTAACAAAATTATCCGATTACAGGCACGGTGCGTACGTTTTAGCACTAAATATACCAACAACCGGTCATTTAACTAGTACCAAATGAAAATATTTTTATTCGAACCAGAGTGTTTTTTATAAAATATATAAAATATAAATCACATAAAAATAAATTAAATATGAAAGTTAAATAGTTCTAAAACTTGAGTAAAATTCCCTGTATGTTTAGTGTTAAAGAGTTATTTTTAAATATGGTTGAACTTTTGATTGTGAATGCATAATTGCTTTAACCCCTTCGCGACGAGCGTCCTTTACAGAATTTTTAATCTTTTACCACCAGTTTTTCAAAACAGAAATTTTCACCTAAGTGAATAGCAGTAATGCTAGGATTAGATAAGGCAAAGCTTACAATAAAAAATAACTGGTGGAAATAATCGAGGATTCTGGGCATCTTATGCGTCACGTATACGTGTCGCTCGTCCCCAAGGGTTTAAGGGATCTCAGGACTCTTAAACCTTCAAAATTTTCGATTTTTTTATTTTTTTATATATTAAATTCGTATTTTTTCTGAACATTTTAATGTAAATGTTTTCTTGCAATACCCATTAGAACAGATGTTACGGCTTTTAGAATTATACCCACTCAAAGCTGACTTTGAAGTCATTTTTCTCAAAATGATGGACATAACGCGCATGATATCTCAAAAACTTATCAATATTTTTGATGCAATTTGCAAAAATATGTGTCATGTTAGTCTACATAAATTGAACCTAAATATTCATTTTTATTATTAAGAAAATATTTTTTAAGCGGTTATAATGTTGAAAATTATAAAAAAAAATCGCATTAGCTCAATTCAACTTTGCATTAAAAATATAAAAATGCTTTAAATACAAATTTATTTAGGTTCAGTTTATTATTACAATATGAAGTATAATTAGGATCCAAAATTTTTATTCTAGATGCAAAAAAGTATTTTGTAATCGCGCGCGTAAGCTGTCATGTCAGTTTTCTGCTCGACAAATGTCTGACAGTTTGAAGCCCCCTATAAATAATAATTCTGCATCTTGTAACTTTTTAAATATATAAAATGAAATAAAACGCTTATATCTTTTCATCGCAATAAAAATTGTGTTTTTAAATCATATACATTTGAAGATATTAAATGTTAAAAATGGTCATTTTTATCTCTCTTCTCAATTTTAAGAGTCTTGAGACCCCATAATAAGTTATTAAAAAAGATAATCATCAATATTGAAAATAATGCCAAATTTTATGTAATTGTTTAAGATTGTCTATTATCGAATGTATGCATTGTACTTACCCCTTAAGCACACGAGACGTACCTGCGTAGGTCATGAAACCTCTCTCTGTAATACCAGGACATACGTGCGTACATCCAGGTTACCAGTTTGCCCTTTTTATAAATTAAAATTTTGAATTAATACCAGAAAGTTATAGTAGTAATTTGTGTTTTATAAAATGACAGACCTTTTCGTGATTGCATAAATTAAAATTATCTTTTAGAATTTCTGGTATGAATTTTGTATTTTTGAATTATTTTGTATTTTTGACGAAATTTAACATAGCTGGTATTCAGCATACTATCACTAAATTGAATACTTTGCTTAAGGGGTTGACATTGGAATGCGCATACATTCTAGAGAAATAAACTTATATATAAGATCAATATTTTTTTATCATAAGTTTATTAACTGTATTGACTTTCTTTCTTGTAGTGCTACTGAGTTGTTTGTTTGTATACAGAAACAGTATTACTATAAATATGTATTTCAAAATTATCTTCCATTAAACACCCAAAGAAAGATCCTTTAGATTAAAATTGAATAACTAAATAAAGAAAAATGAAATTCAAATAACCCTCTGAATAGATTATTAAATTATAAAATAAATGTATATTAAAGAATAATTTAAGGTTTTAATTGAAACAGAATTATCTAATTAAAAAGAAATTGCAAAGTTTCAACACCAGTATTAATGATGGAAAATACAGAAAGTTTCAATATGTTTCGTTAAGCATTCAATTTTTTTTAATGAACTACTGAAACATATTTAAAGTTTGAAACAAAAAATTCCTGCGAGAATATATTTATTATTATACTATAGTGTATTTTAATTATATTTTCTTGAGTAGCGAAAATGCAACTTTGAATAAAGAAATATAGAGTAGATTTGCATATTAAGTTTATTGATTTCCTTGAATGCATCCCAAATCCTGGTGGAAAAACATTCTTGTTATGCATTAGCATAGCTTTGATCTAGATATCTTTGATTTTTACTTAAAATGTTGTAACATAGGAGAGCCAAACATAAATAATCTGCATATGGAGTATTTACTAAATATACGTTAATTCATCGTCTGGGATATAAGAAGATTTTCTTTTTAAATAAAGATGAATATTAATTGCAAATATATAACAGCTAATTAAATTTTAATGAAAAAAACCCATTAATATCTAATTGTATGTTATCGCTTAAGTAATAAGATTGTTAGCATTGTATCCTACTTACGGATTGCACTAAATATTTGAGTCTGTACACTTTCATAGGCGTCGACATAACGGAGGTGGCTAAGGCAAATCACGCAAAACATACAACCCTAGATTTATAAGAAGATTTTTTATAAAAATAAAGATGAATATTAATTGTAAATATATAACAGCTAATTAAATTTTTATGAAAAAAATACATAGATATCTAATTGTATGTTATCGGTTATGTATTAAGACTGTTAGCATTGTATCCTACTTACGGATTGCAGTAAATATTTGAGTCTGTACACGTTCATTGGTGTCGTTTTAACGCAGGTGACGAAGGCAAATCATTCAAAATATACAGCACTAGTTTTAAAAAATTATTTATATGTTAGTTAGTCACAGCCGTTAAATAGGACAAAAACACATTTGAAAATTAATGATGGAAGTATGGCAGATTGTATATTTCGCCCCGGTGAAGTCGGGGCCTATCTATACGTTAGGACGATACATTTAGATATAAACTGAGATATCTTTAGGAACAGATATCTCTATAGACAGGGTTGCCACTGGCGACTATCGTTTAATTCTATCTTGCACAACTTTCGCAAAACAAAATATTTTGACAACATGTGCAAGAGAAATATACTACAATATTTAATTTTTTTAAATAGTGGTGCAAATATAGTATAAAAATAGTTGTACATACAGCACTAGTTTTAAAATGTTATTTATGTCTTATATAATCACAGTGGTTAAATAGGACAAAAACACATTTGAAAATTAATGATAGAAGTATGGCAGATTGTATTTTTCGCCCCCGTGAAGTCGGGGCCTATCTATACGTTAGGACGATTCATTTAGATATAAACTGAGATATCTTTAGGAACAGATATCTCTATAGACAGGGTTGCCACTGGCGACTATCTTTTAATTCTATCTTGCACAACTTTCGCAAAACAAAATATTTTGACAACATGTGCAAGAGAAATATACTACAATATTTAATTTTTTTAAATAGTGGTGCAAATATAGTATAAAAATAGTTGTACATACAGCACTAGTTTTAAAATGTTATTTATGTCTTATATAATCACAGTGGTTAAATAGGACAAAAACACATTTGAAAATTAATGATAGAAGTATGGCAGATTGTATTTTTCGCCCCCGTGAAGTCGGGGCCTATCTATACGTTAGGACGATATATTTATTATGGCATATTTCGCCCCAGATTTCATATTTCTCTTGCTCTCAAACGCTGCCACATAATTCATTTGTATATCCTTAGCTAATATAAGAAATCTACGTGAGGAAAGCTGCGTAGTGAAGTCTGCGCCTATGTATACGTTAAGACAATATATTTAGATATAATTAGATATCTTTAGGAACAGATATCTCTATAGATAACAGAATATGTAGGTTAGATATCTGTATGTTATACCTCGTTTCGTGTTTATTTTTTGTAATGTTAGTTTTATGCAGGCTTTCCACTCGGTCCCTTTTCGGATATCATTTTTTTCAACGCAATTTCTTCTGTTTCATTTTTCTTATACATTTTGTAGAATACTACCCGTAAGGTAATTTTTGTTGCAACTATTGTAAAAATCTATCACGAAATATTTTTTTCAGAAATACTGATATTCATAACACGGACGAATCGGAGCCCGGTTTAAATGTTAATATATAAAACTTAATTTAAATGTTAACCCCTTGACTACCTTTTTTTGTGGTATATTTTAAATCAAACCCCACATTGTAACCACCTTGTGACCACTTTGTGACCACCAATTGTCAACTACGATCCCAAATGAACGTGAGAGACCAGTAGGACAAGCAGACATGGTTTTCCAAGCGTTTCATGGACTGCTGTGTTCAGTGGTAATTTTTGAATTTGCACTGGGACATAGTGTCCCACTGGGAGTCTAAGGGTTAAAGTGAATTTGAGAAAGTGTAATAACGGATCTACTTTATCAACTGACCTATTGGTAAATGATAAATTGTTATTTCAACCAACCAACCAGTTGACATGTTTTCCAGACTCTTTTCACATTATTTTAATTAATGTTAATGAGTAATTATGGTATTCGAATGAATCATTCAGGCATGCACGAAAGTATAACTGCCCACATTCGTATTCTTTTTAACCAATGACCCCAGAAATTTTGTACAGAGAAAAATTAAAGAAATAAAGAGCCACAAGTATACCTGTTTGATTCATTTGAATATAAAAATGACTCGTATGACCATCACTAGTTTTACGGAGCGTAGTCATATAAACTACATTGTATGTATAGTTTTAAATAAAAATTTGGAAATAATTTTTATTTTGAGGCTTAGTGGTAGTCTTTCTCAATTTCAGATTTCTGTTGCTCTGAAATGCTGTCACGTAATTCATTTGTATATTCTTAGCTAAAATTAGAAAATTGATTTTAGAATTGTGTTAATATTTTAAAGCTGTGGTTCCACTTGCACCTTCAATATTGCATGTGGAGGAAATGTAACCACAGGTTATGTGGTAAGTGTTACTAATCTAGTTACACTTTTGCTTCGCATCAATAAAGTCAGTAAGTGGATGTTTCAGATATTCAAAAAAGCTTTAAAATGTACTTCACTACGCAGACGAGAAGAAATATTTTTCATCAATTAGTTCTTTCTTTATGAATTACAGTAGAAATCACAAAATGATTCTTATTAATAAATAGTAAACTGAAAATGATTCTCATTTCCTGCCATTGCTATTGATTAAACACACACACAAAAAAAAAAAACAAAAAAACAAAAAAAAAACTAGATAAAATATATTCTTTTCTCAAGTACCGGTAGAAACTACTTTTTAAAAGAACACTCTTTCAAGTGTGAAGAGGATGACGCTTCGGCTTTGCGATTATATTGGCATGTAGCGGCCTAAACAAAACGATCTTTTATATTTATCAAACGTATTGTGGGAAAATAACATCTATCAGTTGTTATACAAAAGACAAATGAGTAAGTACGTTTCCATTGAAAATGATTTAATTGTTTTCAGGTTCAAAATGTCGCTTTACAGTAGTATTAACTTACAGAATCGCTCCTTGTGAGAATGGTGTTACGTGCGGTTCACAAAGGAGTAGAAAAAAAGTAACAATAAAAGACGAAGTGTGAAGAATGTCTTTTTTTTAATTGTTCTATGGACAAAATGAAGTCCAAAAATAGAAACTAGGGAAACCAAAATAAAATTAAAATTTAACTAGATTCGCATGCAAGAAACGCGAGTGTGTCATATCAGGAGATATGGAATTAAAATTGGCTCTCACAAAAACATCCATTTTTTTATAATCCTCACTATCAGTATATTGAACAATCCATCCAAAGAGACAAGATCGTATCCCGAAATGAGAGATCAAAAATGATTAGACTGATATTAATCAAAGTATATTTAAATTTATTTAACAATTATCTGAGTATTTTTTCTGGTAGAGAAATACTATAAATATTTCTTTAATTAAAAAGAGTGAAACACGGTTCTTAACCCTTCAATTATGGCCCAGGATGGACGACTATTTTTATAAACAATCGAACCAAAAATTAGAAAAAAAACTCTTTGCGGTATATTTCTCTGGAAGATATCGTAGTATAAATATAGGACTAAGATCACTTCTCAAAAATTGCTATAAATAAAAAAAATAAGTTGTCCACTGGGGCGTATATGTCCCAAAATATAGTCAAAAAGTTAAGTGAACCAATATTTGTATAAAGCACGCTATTTATTTATCCAAGTTACATAAAATAACAATTAACATGTAATTTTTTTTATAATGCATCTTTTTTAAAATGAAAAATTTTAATGTTGCTTACAATATAACACTTATTATAATTTTTAGGATATTACTTTCTATATAAAATACTACGATTTAAATAGGAAAAAAATCCTGTTTTACACTAATGAAAAAAGTATGTTGCTGTATATAACTTACCTAACTGTTTTGTGTGTTTCAAATTTGAATAAACCAGTGTTTTTGTTTCTCTTATAATTATATTGGTATGTATCTGTATTCACATAAAGTATAAAAAAAGTATATAAACGAGTCAAAAGACATGAAAACAAAGAAACTAGAAGCATACTAAACTTCCCCAATTAAGGAAATTATATGATTCAAAGGTAAGGATTTGGTTCCACTTACCGGAGAATCTGTAATCACCTGATTTCAGGTGGGAAAAAATCATAGCTTAAAAACAATTTTTAAAATCAGATCTGAGCTAGTGCACCTAATGATATTAATCAAAACAAGTTTTCCTTATGTTTAACAGTAAAGTTGTGAGAATGTTTAAAATCGAACTATGCCAAAAACGTGGTTACAGTTACCCAGGGCTCGCAGCGTTCCTAAATTTTTCTACATTTCCAACCACTATTTCAAAAAAATATATATATTCGTGGTAGATTCCTTTAACATCTGCATTTTGAAGTCTACAACAAGGATTATAATTTTAAAATAGTGGTAGATAAGAGAGATTTTTTTTGGAACGCTGCGAGTCCTGGTTACTCACCCCCCCCCCCTCCCTAGCCTTCTTTTCAAAATCATCTTTCATCAAACATCTAAATAAAGCATTTCAGACCAGAAATGAGAAAATATATTAAACCACAAAGAAAAATAAAAAGGCACCAAGAAGAGAAATTGCAAAATAAAACATAGTTAAATGGTTTATTTTAACCCTCTGAGGGGCGGTGTTATATAATTTTTATCCGATTCAAACCAGAAACTTTTAATAGAATTTTACCTTTTTAACTTTGACGGGATAAAGTTGAAAAATTGCTTTTCCTTATTTTGAACTAAATTCTTACGTAAATACCGGTGTGAATTCGACGTTACAGGAACACAATTGCTTGTCCCTGAAAGGGTTAAATATAGTTAATACAGAAGGTTATTCGCACTTTATGGAAACGATTTTCAAAGTTAATTTCTACGCATATATGACATATTCTTAGCAACAATTTGACTTTGTTGGATAGCCTTCACTTTTGTAGCTCTGGCTCGAAATTTCTATGATAATAGAATTTCCTTGTTACAGTGAAGTAAATTTCTCACGATACCTCCTGTGAAATTTTCCAAAGTCTTTTCAATGTTCGGGTATTCATTTAAACAATACAAATGCAGAAAAAGGCCATTCATGAGGGGTGGGATGCGTCAGGTGATTTTGCATGCATTTCTTCAATTGAGACACAATTTATTTTTGTTTAGGATTCTTTCTTTGCAATATATGCATCAGTTAAGTTATGGAAGAGCGGCTGGGAGACTTTGTCCATATGAAGCTCATTTAATGTCTTTTTCCAGAAAAAGCTGGAATTTCTTCTTCAATAATGGGTTCTAAAATATTTTACTATAATAGTGAAATCACCTTAGCTTTACTGCATTTTTTTACCTTTAATATGATTTCATAACAAAATCCGCAGCAATCACGTATTCTTTTGGAATTTTTTCATTACAGTCCTAAATCCATTTCTTTGTTTTTCTATTAATTGATAAAAAATTGCTCTTCTTTTGATACACTTACATAAATAAAGTCATGTTTCATCCAGTGTTACGATAAATACTTATTTTTCATCAACTATGTGTTTGTTAAAGCGAGCGTTAGAAAGTGCTGTCCACAACACATTGGAAGAATTTAGAAACTTTTACAAGAGGTCTGGGAGAAAATTTGTATGATTGTACTACGAGAAAAATCGAATATGATGAAAATTTCAATCCAGAGTTATAATCAAGAGTCAGGATTATGCAGTATAGAAAAATTGTCGCAAAGAATATGGGATATATGTTCTGAAATTAATTGTGAAAATCGTTTCCAAAAAGTGTGAACGACCTTTTGTATGTTTTTACAACTTTTAAAACATGGTAACAATTTTGCAAAATATATAATGGTGCTACGAATAAAAAGGTAAAGATAGAGAGTATAGTGTCTACCGTTTACGAATGTAGTAGCTGAGGGTGTAGTCGCAAGGTGGCGACTATTGTTTGTTCACATCATGCCAGGACAAACTTACATCGTTAAAAACAAATAAACATTTTTTCTCATTTATGACAGAAATACTGCATCAATACTGCGTTTAAATAAGGCGAAAAGTTTGTCCTGGCAGTAATCAAATTCAATGAGATTGACATAAGGATTATTTATATTGTCACAATGTAGCAAGCCGCAGGGCCTGACAACCGCCGGACCAAATTTCTACCAGTAGATTTGAATAGATTTTGTTGCCATAGTTATAACAGAAATTTTACATGAATAACGTGTTTAAATGAGGAGGAAATTTCTATTCAGATTTACTAGTGAAAGTTTGCCCCGGTGGTAATCAGTCTCTGCAGAATCGGTTACATTTGAAGTTTCAGCATTTTGAGGATATGCCAATTCCTCTTAATCATAGTTTTAAATCTTTCTTTAAATAGCCAATTAAAATAATCACTGAAAATTTACAAAATAGTAAAGAAATAAGAGAATGCCTGAGATAATATACCGGGTTTGCTAAAATGCACTGACGGATTTTAATATTCATAAACTTCTAAACGATGACAGTTATTTAAAAATTTCTTTCAAGAGAGTAATGTATAGGTATCAGGAGTTTTCTCACTGCAATTCCTGATTTTAGTTCGAATTACCAGTAATGGATAGCGCTGCGAGTAATAGCCATCTATTGCCATCTATTACTGGCAATTTGAAATAAAATCAGGAATTGCAGTAAAAAAAAAAAACTCCTGACATCATACATTACTCTCCCGCAAGAATATTTTTAATACAAGTGAGGCAAAAACTAAAATCACCCAGCATTGATACGAAGGAAGGCGGTCAAATACATGGAGTGGGTCGCATTAGCTAATACAATCTTGTTCTTAGATTCTGAATAAGGTTTTTATTAGTGAATAAGACCCACTCCATGTATTTAACCTCCTTCCTTCAGATCAATGCTGTGTGATTTGATGTTTCTGTCTCGATTGGACTTATATTGCTTGCAGCGCCATCTATTACTGGCAATTTGAACTAAAATCAGGAATTGCAGTAAAAAAAAAAAAACTCCTGACATCATACATTACTCTCCCGCAAGAATATTTTTAATACAAGTGAGGCAAAAACTAAAATCACCCAGCATTGATACGAAGGAAGGCGGTCAAATACATGGAGTGGGTCGCATTAGCTAATACAATCTTGTTCTTAGATTCTGAATAAGGTTTTTATTAGTGAATAAGACCCACTCCATGTATTTAACCTCCTTCCTTCACATCAATGCTGTGTGATTTGATGTTTCTGTCTCGATTGGACGTATATTGCTTGCAGCGCCATCTATTACTGGCAATTTGAACTAAAATCAGGAATTGCAGTAAAAAAATTCCTGACATCATACATTACTCTGCCGCAAGAATATTTTTAATATATGTCACCATTTGGAAGTTCTTGAATTTTAAAATCAATCAGTCCATTTTAGGATTCCCAGTATATATTTTTAAAAGTACTATATCGATATTTCATTGGTGTCCTGAATAGCTAAATCTTCAATATTGGATACATTTTAGAATAGATATCCATATTATCTTTCAATGCATCCATATTTCTAATGGTAAATATTCTTGCCGTGCATTACCACACCTTTTTAATCTTTTTAACCTGTTGTGCATTACCTACTCATCTAACAGGTTTTTTTAATATTTAATTGATGTTATAATAGATGAGAGCAAAACAAATGTTATTTGCATAGAAGTGTTTGCAATGTCTATGTTAACCCCTTCAGGGGCAAAGTACTCTTGTAACTAAAATATTGAAATGACTGATTGACACCAGGATTCACGGACGAATTTATTTTAAAATAAGTAAAAGATTTTTCTCGTGTACCTTATAAATTCAAAATTTGATTATAAAATTCTGCTGTTAGTGTGGCATTTTGGGATTAAAATTAAGTGGTATATATAATATACCGGTGCCCTTCAAGGGCATGGTGTGGGATTGAAAATACAGTTACAAATCTGTTTCTGAATTCATAAGAGTTTTAATAAACAATTATGAACAAATGAAAAATTACTTCAATTTCAAATTGTATGTTATCGATTCAGATTATTTTTTATGTATCTCATGTATTGAGCTGAATATCTGAAGAAATATTTTTAGATTAGTTGACATAGCATTGTCCAGACCCAGGTTAATGACCTTAAATACATCTAAAATTAGTGTTGAACTGAGTAATTTTTTTCATGAGCGATTTATGCTGCTCCGGGATGAAGACCAGTGGCGCACTGTGGAGTTCCGGTTCATGCGCTGAATTTAAGACTCTTATAATAGGAGCTGACGCATATCCATTTTGTTTCAGATTATTGGTACACACTTCTGCATCTACCGCAACCGGAACTGGGGTTGCCTAAGACTCCTGTAATAGAACAGGTTCTGGTTAGCTGGCTTTTTCGACTGGGCTCCAATTCGGGTGCCAAATCTGCGATGATGCGTCAGCCTCTAATATCGATGTTCTAGCCGAATTAAGATAAAGCTTCCGACCACAAGGTCATGTACGTTGTTACTGTAACGGCTCTTGGTGATAAAGGGATTACTTATAAAACCCAGACAAAAAAAATCCTCTTTTTCTTCGCAGTATTTGAGTGTAAAAAAATCGATAAATTTGGTTTCGTTAATAATTAATTTTAAAAACTATTTAATGTATGTATATATATATATATATATATATATATATATATATTTGTATATATGCGAAAGAATTCTCCAAAAAAGAATCAAATATATGGTTGGATGAATAAGGTATCGGATAAAAATTAGTTAATAAAAAAACAAATTTATCAATTTTGGGAAAAGGGAGACTAAGAATAACACCGCGTAAAATTAAAAAAATGCGGTATGAATTCCGAATAAACTTTATAAAATAAAAGACAAAATTTACTATAAGATTGAATTTGAATACTTTTAAGAATGGATAAAAAATGTCAGCAAACTTGGTAAATAGAGGCTTAACCGCCGCAGTGAGCGGCCAAACTGCGTGCGCAAACGCTGCTACGTCCCGTACACTAGTCTCTTGCGCGAAGTGCTGCCGCTGCCAAGCGGCCAAGAGCACCGTCAAACGTCCTTACGTGCGACCCGTATGCCTTACACTCTAAATAGAAAAGGAAAGAAAAAAAAAGAAAGAGTTGATACCGGACAAATTTAAAAGGAAAAGTACTTAAATTAAAGACACCAAGCTAGGGTCGGGTTCGGAGAGATTAATATAGCGAAGTACTGTTTATACGTCCCGAATATATATGTCTATAACACGAAACATTCTGTCAAATATAAAATTAACAAAACATGTAACTCAAAAATCCGAAATCTGAGGCTGAACTGCATTTGGAACTGTCTTCGGCTATCCAGAAACAAATTTGCAGACCTCTAAGTAAGATCGATTTCCCTAGCCATCGCCAACAGATAGGCAAACGGTCAAACATATTTATTTAATCAATAACGAAAAAGATAAATTTTATAATTGTTATCTTTAGGTTATTTATTGTTTTAAATTATTTCAATGTAGTAGTGTATAGGTTTCTGTTAATACATGAATATTATTTTTAGAAATATCTTTTATTAAGTATTCAAAGATGCGCGCAGTCTTTGGAATTTTCAAGGAGGATGGCACATCTATTTTGGATTAGAATTTTTCTATTTAATAGTTGTTCTCACAATTTGCAATCACTGTAATTTATTTTTAGAATTAATTATTTGAAGTTGTGTTATTTTTCTACGATTAAAAAAAGCAAAAATTACTATAAAAATATTGTCATAGAACTGTGAGCCTCCTGCCATTTAGACAAAAAGTGATTATTAACTGATATTGAACTAATTAAGTAAAGAAAACTCAGAAAATAATCCTGTTAATGGGCATATTATACATTAACCCTTTATATCCTGAATTAATTTTCCAGCTACTTTTTAGATGCTCAGAATCCTCGATTATTCCCACCAGTTATTTTGTTTTTGTAAAGTTTTCCTTATCTAATCATAGCATTTTTGCGATTCAATTAGGTGAAAATTTCTCATTTGAAAACCCAGTGGTAACAGATTAAAAATTCTGTAAAAGACGCTCGTCGCGAAGGGGTTAAAGTGGTACTTATAAGTACCGTCAGGATAAAAAGGGTTAAATTATAAAATGATTTAACTAAAAGGAATTAATAAATCCCATACTATATGTCACTCTTTTAATAACAATATTAAAAATGTAAAGGTCAGCCTTCTTTTCGAATATTCCATCAAACATTCAATTAAAAAAAACGTAATAAAACATGTTAAAACTCCAAATAAATCCCTATGAGGATATATTTGTTTTTAAACTACGAGGGGGGGAATTTTAATGAACTTCTTATTAGCTAAAACTGCAAATTTGAACACAAAAATGTGGAGTAGATTTGCATATTATTTTTATTGTTTTCCCTAGATGTATAAATAATATAAATATAAAAAAACTAATATGTATCTTTTTTTAACGTACTCGCACTTAAATATATAACACAATACGTCAATAAGATACTAGATAACAAAACACTGAAGCGATAACTCAATTAGAAACTATTGCATTATGCATTACCATACCTTTGATGATCGAAGAGATTTCGTTGTTCCTTAGTTCACGATTTATAATACAGGAGAACAAAACAAAGGTAATTTGCATTTAAAGTATTTATACAATGAACGTTAAGGTATGGTCTGTGATATAAGAAAGGTTATTTTGAAATATTGTTAAACTTTCATCGTGATTATATAACAGCATACTAAACAATTATCAAAAGAGACAAAAAGGTAATAATGCAAAATTATGTTATCATTTAAGTTACCGTTTTTATTTTGCATCCAACATACGAATTGCAATAAATATTCGAGTGCATATAGTATGCTCTAAAGAAATATATTTGGAGATAAAGAAAATATATTAATATATTTATGTTACTAATTATTTTACATTTCTTTCTTGTTGTGTTAATTAGTTTTATGTTAATTAATTAATGCATAAATTTATACGTTATTCTCATACCATTACTCAGTAAGCATCCAAATAAAGCAATTCAGAGAAAAATGAACAAACAGTTAAACTAAAAATAGAAATAAAATGGCCGTGCGAGTAGACATGTCCTAAATTAAAGCATAAATACTTTATTGAAAAGATAATTAATAATTCTCATAACAGTTTCGAACTTTTAGATCCATAAAAAGAATGCTAAATAAAGTATTTTTAAATATATTCTATTAAACATCAATATAAAAAAAAATACTTGAAATTTAACAAAACAGAGAATAAGTATGAAAATTCCTTTGCGAATATATATATTTTTAAAGCTATATTGGTATTTTAATGAAATTCTTAGTAGCTAATAATGCAATTTTAAATACCAAAATGTAGAATAGATTTGCATATTAATTTTATTTATTTCGCTCAGTGTATTCTAAACGTTATTGTTTTGAATTATCATACCTTTGATCTTAGAGATTTCTTTGATCCTTACTTACTAAGCTATTACGTAGGAGAGTAAAACACAAGTAATTTGCATGTAAAGTATTTACAGAATATGCGTTGTTAAGACATAATGTGAGATTTCAGAAGAATTTTGATGTATGGTTGAACATTTTGAATTTGTAAAAGCTTTATAAATTATTATTTAAAGAGAAAAAGAGCAATAGTTTCTAATTGTGTTATCCCTTCCGTGCTTTGTTATCTAGTATCCTACTGACGTATTGTGATTGCGAGTACATTCTAAAAAATTATAAATATTAGTTTCTTTATATTTATGTTTTATTTTTTTTATTAATTTCTTGTTGTGTTAGTCAGTTTTATATCAATTAATTAATATATTATTACACGAATTAAGTTTGTAAACATATTTCATTAAGCATCGTATTAAAGCAATTTAGCCCCACAACAATTAAACAATTAGAGTAAAAATAAAAATAAAATGACCTTGAGAATAGGAAAATTACAAAGTAAAGCATAATTAATTTAATAAATCTCATAAACATTTCAGTTTTAATAATAAAAATAGTTATAATACAAAATCCGTCATTTTTACTGTCTTTCTTTAAACATCTAAATAAAAAATAATAATTTTTTTTGAACGTCAAAAATCATTTTAATAATATAAACTTTACGGATAATAATTTATGTGTTCTCGGCAGCCAGAACTACAAAATGTATTCCAAATATGCACAGTATATTTGAATATTAACATTATTAAACTTTCTTGAATGTATCTATATTCCCGGTGGCAAACATTCAAGATATGCATTACCATGCCTTTGATGTTAAAGATTCCTTTGCTCTTTATTTAAGAAGTTATAAAATAGGGGAGAAAAACACAGAACATTTGCATATTAAGTATTTACTGAATGTCCGTTAAGGAAGAGTTTGGGATTTAAGGAGATGCATTTCGAAATAGAGTTGAAATTTAATTGTGAATTTATAACAGTTTCAATAAAGTATTATGCAGAAAACAACAATTTTCGAATGGCAAATTGTATGTTATCTTTTAAAATTATCTGTTATCTACGTAACTCACGTATTATACTGGTTATATGATAGCAAATACTTTCTAAAGAAATATTTTTAGAAGAAAAATAATTATTTTGTTTATCTTTCGGTTATTGTGTTGTATTTGTTTCTTACATCCTTCCTATGCCGAAAGGGTTGAATAGACCAGTTTTTATAATTTATTTAATTAGTTTAAAACCAGGAATCTTTTTAAAAGGTAGGTGAAAAAAAATCGCAACACCAAAGTTAAATAAATATGTTAAATAGTTCCATATAAAGATACTGGTTTGAATTGTTTTAAATTAAAGTTAAGTAAAATTTCAACACTGTAAGAAGGCTAATATTACTTAGTTTGATGACACTGATTAATGTTACTTAGTTTTAACATATGTAAATTGCATTAATGTGAGTTTTTTTTTGCACTTCACCAGTAAGAGTAGTAGTAGCAAAAGAGCAGGGAAAACATGTGATGTTTTATTCACTTACTCTTATATTATTTTTAAAAACGTTTTTGGAAGTAAACACAAGCGGGAATCATCGAACAAAGGTTTTCCTATTAATTTTATTTATTTATTTTTTAGTTGAGATGTTTGACACACTTACATTTGTTTTATTTTTTAAACTGTTTTTCTAAAGAAGTAATATATGAAAACATCGTACACGATTTTTCTATGACTTAATTGTATTGCTAAGCCATTTTCAATTTTAATATAAAATGAACGTGTAATTTTGTAATTTTTGTCCATCAAGAGGTTTTTCATTTGAGAATATTTAGCTTCGATACTAAGAGTAAGGAAAGTTAAAGAACATATTTATGCTTAAAACGTGGTTAAGTTCTCACTTTAAAAAATAATGCAGTTACATTTATTCTGTTATAGGCATTGGCATTTTTTATACTTATTTTACCATAATGGTATCTCTGGAATGTTTTGACACATTGCATTGCTGTGTCAAATTCATTTGAATTTGGTAAGGGGGGTAAAGGTTGATACAACTTGCAAGGTAATAAAAATAATTTTTAAGTCATTTCGTGCCGTTTCAGAAGTTTGACGCTTTAAAAAAATACAAATGTATTGTATTATGAATATTGTTTTATGAATATGAGAAAAGATGTGTCAAACTAAAGCACAGCGCCTAGAATACATAGAGTGGAAAATGGTTTCGTTGTTTTTTAACTCAAAATTTTCGAATTCAAACCGGAAATTCTGAAACAACATTTTTTATGCATTAATTAATTTTTCAGCAGAGCTGAAATTACACTGTAAAATTATGAAATACAAAGGATGTGAATTATCACTTTACTAAACAGCGTACAACCATTAGAATTAAAAATTGTCCACACTGAGGTCTGGACATTTTTTCAGTTTAATGGTTGTACGCTGTTAAGTAAAGTGATAATTCTTATTCTTTGTATTTCAACAATTTTTACTCAAAGAAGTCACGATATACATGTCATTAAGTAACCAAAAGAACATTGTAGGGCATTCCTGGTATGAATACGCAATTTCAGAATTTAAAAAAGGCCAAACTGGTAATGCTTTAAAAAGTGCTATAAAATTGTAGCCGTTAAACGTGCAATGATGCGGTATAATAATAGGGCGATCGCAGCGACATCTGCTTTAAAAATAGATTTACCTCTTGCAAAAGCAACCGTTTCACTATTAACAACATGAACATAATTTCTGATAATAAAATCTTCTTGTAAGTGTATATTTCAGATGTAACTGATTTTGAAGTTACCGTAATTTCGCGCGTATACGCCGCACCTCAGACAATTCAATTTCCTACCAGAATTTATTTTAAATAAAATGTGACTTCCTTCTGCTTAGCACTTATTTGACTTCTTATTCTCAATAAAATTTCCGGTTCGAAAAAGACTTAACTAGGGTGCGGAGCATACGCGCGAAATTACGGTAGTTTTTTTTTTTTATCATATCAGGGAATTAATCTTTTCCACTCTTCTAGCAGAGATTCATCCTTTGGCATGCTAAATAGGGATAGTTTCCAGTTGGCTGTCTTCTATCGAGTAATGCAATCAGGCACAGAAGAATGCGTATCACGTTTTTTGGCCATGATCAATATCATTCATATTTTCAAAGCTTATTAAAATCACGATCCGAGTCATAGGAAATAGGGAATAATTTAAATATTTAAAATATTTAACACCAGCTGAAACGTTTTCTCAGTTCGATTGCTATACAATGTTTGCGTTGAAAATAGGTAGCAGACAGTGGCGTAGCCAGAGAGGGGAGGGGGATCCAAATGCTCTGGAAACCAGTAATATTATAACGTTTTCTTCGCGCTCAAAATCGCAGAAAATTCTCCGATTCGATAAGGCAAAAATATTTTTATAAAATTAGTGGTATCCAAACCATATGGACCTCCACCCTGTCTGCGCTACTGCTAGAAGATGTCGCTGCGATCGACTCGTTATCTCTTCAGCATCGTTCTACATTTATCGGATTCAATTTTTTAGTACTATTTTGTAGCCGTTTTCCCCACTATGTGTTCTAGGCGCTTTAACTAAAGTATGTAAAACACAAATTACGAACGTTTAGTTAAAAAAGTGGACCAAAAAATAAACTTTTAAAAGAGGACCTCCACTTTATATGCGAAAGCATGAACTAAAACTAATGTTTTCATAAATTGTTCTCCCGGAGGAATTTCTGAAGTTTTGATAGAGGTCTGTCCGTTTTTTAAACACCACTTTTTAAAAAGAAACATCTTTTTCTCAGATTTATCTTGAAAATTATGTAGAATCACACTTCGAAGTTTATTGTTATTGCCTGTTGTAAAAACCTACCACGAATGTTTTTTTTTCGCAAATAGGGAAATTCAAAAAACGGAGTAATGGGAAACCTTCATTGTAGAATTTCTAAAAGAACGTTTTAGTATTGTGAAATTTAAACCAAAAATTTTACATCTTTTGCGAGGGGATGTGTCTGTGTTCTGAAGAAGTGGGATTCAGTACCCCCTCTTCAATATATCACTGGTAACAAAGACTAAACTCAGTTATTGTGAATTTTAGTTATTATTATCATGGTTATTATTACTATGTAATATTTATTATTATCATGGTTATTATTATTATGTAATAGTTATTATTATCATAGTTATTATTATTATGTTATAGTTATTATTATTATGTAATAGTTATTATTATAATGGTTATTATTATTATGTAATAGTTATTATTATCATGGTTATTATTATTATGTAATAGTTATTATTATCATGGTTATTATTATTATTATGTAATAGTTATTATTATCATGGTTATTATTATTATGTAATAGTTATTATTATCATGGGATTAAAATGTGTACGCATGTGTCAGCATGTTACAGTCAACAAATACACAGTCATACTAGATACGTTCCACAACTTGGAATTTTAGCACCTAAATCACCATACTTGAATGAAACTATATAAAGGAACTCTGAATGGTACGGTACGGCAAGGCTGCAACTGGCGACTAATTTTTTATTCTATATTCGCACCACTTTCTCAAAACAAATTTTTTCCACATACACTTTGACAACATATACAAGAGAAATATACTACAAAATCTATTTTTTTCAAATAGTGGGGCCTATAGGAAAAAAATACTCGCCCTTGGTAGCCCTGGTAAAGTGACCATTTTTAGAAGAAAAACATTCTAAATCAGTTTCTACTTCAACAGCACGGTGAAACGTTGCAGATATTTCTAAAATTTTTATGGATACACTCGATGGAAATATATTAAAGTGTTTTAGGTGCAGAAATATAAAGCTATGAAAATTAACATGACTGTGCTTAAAATGGAAAAGTTTTGTCTAGTTTAATAATACAATGAAGATTCGTGGCAATTATCTCACTTTTTATGTAAAACACATCACGCTGAGATAGGCAATCAGGGTCCGTCCGGATGTTTTCTTCCAGTTACCAGTATTTCTCAAAATAAAATGTCCTCTTATTCTACGCACCCTGGCAATAAGACGTACAAATAATTTTCCTTTTTTCGATCCTAACCAGGAAATCACGCCATAGTGTAATAATGAATACATCTAAGTAAGCAACAATCGAAAAAGCAAAGTAAAATGTGTTTTGTAACACTTAAACCATTTGCCCTCGTCTCCTCGTTATAAATATATAAAGTCTTAAAGTTTGCTAATTTATTTGAATAATTTAGGGAGAAAAGGCGTGAACTTGATTCAGAAATTTTAATAATCAGATTAATATAAAAACAAAACATATTTAGATATAGTAATATAAAAATGAAAAAAGCCCGCAAAAAAAGCTATTGACAAATATGGTACTGAACCAAAAAATGATTGAAGCATAAAAAATAGTGGCCCCAAGAATATTTCATGAACCTTATTCTAGTATCTAGTGCAATGGTCAACCTACTGCGAAAAACAAAATTGCAAGGGCGTTTCAAATGGAAGCGGCCCAGTTTACACTAACCCAGACTTGTACTAAGAATACCGAAACAGTCGCAGTATGCGGCGCACTAAACTGGAAATGGACAAGTGACTGGAATTTGATGATGTTGTTACATTGAAAAACGTATTGACTCCTCCTTCCATCCTATAAAAACAAAAAATTGCCAATTTTTAGGACTTTATATCTCGATAACGGGGAGACGAAGGCAAATGACTTATGCGTCAAAAAACACGTTTCACTATGCTGTTTCGATTGCTGCTTATTTACATTTTTTCATTATCACACTAATGGCGTGGTTTCCTGGTAAGAAGACCTAGATTTTTACATTAATACACTAACTCGCAGCAATCAATTTCTGTTGTCCAAATGTGCTGTTTCCAGTTGGATTCCAGTATTTTTGAATAGAAAATTTCGCCTTATTCAATCTCAAAATTTCACCACTTAAATAATGCAAAAAATGTTTGTCAGTAAAAGTGGTGCCAAAATAGGAAAATAATTGGGAACAACAAATTTGGTAAATAAAAATTGGTTGTCACGAATATGGCGACATTCGTTTGTTAAGAGTTAAAGTGAAAAGCCTTTCGAAAATTCTGAATTAGCGTACATTTTTTAAATGTAAAATTGAGTAACCCTTTTTTTTATCAAAAATACCCAACAAAATGAAAGTTAAAACATTTTCTGCCCACAGTGATTAAAATATTTTCCTTTTGACTCTTTCAAAAGAAAAAAAAATATATATTGTTCGCATTCCACGAACTTCAAAACCTGCAGTCATGAAACGAAATTTATATTCCTTATTCCAAGAAACCAGTTTATTCTTCAGAGACACGGGGCCAGGGTTGCATACCTGTCAACCCATCTTCTTACTAATTGCAACTAACTATCTTAACCTTCTACGAAATAAACTAAAGTATATATCTTGTATTAATCTCTCTGTATAAAAAAAAATTTGGGATTTGGAAATGTGCTAAACGATTTGGAAATGGACCTTGCTTTTTTTTCTTTTCTTGTAGAATATAGGGATTTTGCGCGATACCAATAAGTATCGCGAATCGATTACGCGGGTGTGTTGGAGAGCGTAGCGAGCAGGGTGGTTGGCGGAGCCCCTCTAGTTATTACAAAAGAAATATTCTAGCGAAAATTGGTTGTTTAATAAAAGATGAATATATAGGTGGAATATTTCTAATTTTTTTCAATAAATCGCACAAATTAGATATTAAATAATAATATTAATAATAATAATAATAATAATAAAATATTTCAAGAGAAAATTTATAATTCGGTTTTGATTTCTCGTGTTCAATTCGATTAAGTAACATTGAAATGAAAATGCCATCAAAGGCGAAATATATTCCGAAACTGCATTTTCATTAAATCCAAGACAAATGAACAACACAATTTTCTATTAAAACACGAATTGCTCCCCTTTTAAAATCTTCTAATTTACATCTTCTAATGTTTGGTTTTAAAGAATCTGCGAGATCATATATTCAGTAAAACTGCGGAAAAGTTTCATTCACATTGAATCATTATCATTTATTTTTATTCTACAACACACAAGTATACATAGAAGTTAATTAATGAAAACTATATAGAAACTAGAATGAAAATTAATGTGTGCTTATTTGAGATAGTAAATAGTTAGATCTCGGTAAATATTTTTATGAAGCTTCAAAATGAAATAGGAACAATTTTATCTTTATGAATTGTTTTTTAAGTTTTCATTCATTTCAAAATCTTTGGTCTGAAGTTATTTTGAATTTGTAGCAAGTGTAGAGGTTTAAGAAAATAATAATTTTCTTATTCCTTTTAAAAGTTGACTTTCATATTTTTTCATTGGTATTAATTAAACAGTGTTTAACCCTTTCAGGGACAAATTACTTCCAATACTAAAATGTTGAAATAAATGACTAGCACCGGAATTTACAAGAGAAATTATGCGGAAAGATGAAAAAAAAAGGGCTATATTTTATGTACGTATTAAATGGAAAAGATGTTAGCAATTTTCTGGTGCCATTATGGCGTTTGGGAATTAAAATTAAGTGGTTTCATAAACATGCCACTGCCCTTGAAAGGGTTAAATCATTAGAGGGTAATTAAATTAGGAACTGTTTATTAATTTCAGCATATTTTTCCATGATAAGCAAACTTAAATTAACGCATGATTTTTCTGATACATTTCGCTATTAAAATATCATGACATCTCAGTAGAATACAAAAACTAATGTTCTATTGAAACCAGGGCCTGATTACCGACGGGGCACACTTCCACCAGTAAAATTTAATAGAAATTTCCGTCTTGTTAAATGCAAAATTCGTCTTATTATCATGCAAAATTACTGCTATGAATAAGTGAAAAAAAGCTATTCTTTTTTACTGGTGGAAGTGTGCCCCGTCGGTAATCAGGCCCTGATTGAAACATTATTTGTTCGTACTTTGTATATTTAAATTTTATACGTCTTTAAGTTCAGTTCAGTACAATCTCTTAGATCAAAGATTCAGCAAGGCTGTGGAAGCATTTATTCCACCTTCAATAGGAATACAATGAAGTTAATAATTAAAAGACAATACAGAAAATGATATAAAAATTAATGAATTCTTTCATTAGGTATAAGTTGCTTGGACCTTGGTAAATATTCATGAGAAGATTAAAAAAAGCAAAGCCAGACGTATTCTTCACGTTTCTGTTATGTTCGGTCTATGAGGTTCGGAAATTCTGGCAACACGTTGTTGTAATTTTCAACATGAGGCAATTCTTGCACATGCATAAATCTTGCATGACAAGAGGTAATTATTATTTATTCCTATTTCACATCATTCTGTGTGGCCATTCAGACCATTAATGTCTCTGACATCAGAGCAAAATTATAACTTTTGCGTTTGTAATAAAATAAATAAAAAGCTACGTGCAATTTTCTTGGAATGTCGCAATATTTTTTTAATGGAATATCTTAAATATTTAACTTCGACTTAACCGAAGGTAGTATGATAAAAATGCCTATTTCTATAGCTATTTACTATATAATGCCTATATAATATTATTCCTATATAATATTTCCTATATAATGCCTATTTCTATTTTTTCTTATTAGGAAATAATTTCTTTTGTAAATTTCGGTGCCAGTCATTGTTACCTAAGTATGAAAAAAATGTAGTTCGATTTAACGAACTAGTTTTAACATTACTTATAAAATAGGTTCTTTATATTTTTATAATTAGTTCGAACTTATGGAGTTCTAATTATCGCGGGTCCACTATAACAAAGAAAATGAAGAATGTGAAGTAAAAAAAAAATTAAATATGTTTGAAGTGTCAGTTTCTTTGCTGCTGATAAATATTTATGTAAAGGCTGAGTATAAAACAAAACCAGGTCATATGTTTCTTCAATCTCTTCTTTTGGTCTTAAGTTAATTCTAATTCAAATTCAAATATTTTTTTCTGTTTCATAAAATCTCTAGTAGTAATTGAATAATAATAATACTCATGCAAAAATGTTTGGCAGATATCTTTCTGCGCATGACCGAATGATTCATTCAAATATCAATATCATTCATTCTGTCCATCATTACTAATATGAGTGTAGGGCAGAGATTGTTCTTCAAAACGCAGTTCGAATAGAATAAAAAAATTGTCGCTTGGATGGCATGTGTCCCAAACCGGTAATCAAAGGGATACATGTCACATTATTAATTTTACTCCATTATTATTCTTTAACAGTACATTTAAAATTGCATATAATAAAAAGAAGCAAAACTATTTATAATATGAAAATTTAAACACTGAAAATCTTAGTAGTGTCATCTATTTGTGTTATATTTCAATAGCAACGAAATTATATCAATTAAAGCCTAAATGACATATGCATGGGTCATGCAACTTGATAACAGTACATAAAAGATGCCATACTTACCGTGACAAGGCACGTATATGGTTTTTGCAAATGATTACTTCTGAAGTAAACTACAGTCTATCTTGAAACCACATATTATTGTGCATGCACCAACTGAACGTGGATATTCAATATCAAGTTATATGACTGACGTGAATTACTAAAACATGTATATATTCATGGTCAAACATATTTACGTCCGGATTCTAAATTTAAATAGAAATAAATATATATAATTAAAGGAAAATGTATTAATTTTTATAATCATTTAGCGATCTTTATGTCAGCTTGTGCCATTGAGGTCATTCCTTCAAAAAACTAAAATGATTTCTATGTAATGCAGGGCAAGTCAAAATTACTTTAACAGGTAATTGGGAATAATTTTGACAAAATTGTGTTACTACTTATGCTAAATATATATTTTTTTAATGCATCCATACGTGTGTTTGTAAAAATGCACTATAGGTAATTAAATTACATTAACTACATTTAAATATTTTGAATAAATGTTTTCCCGTTTATAGTTAACATACGTTTGATAAAATTTATTTTCACATTTAATTTTAACGTAACTTTGACTAACCCTGTAAATTCTAAAACTTCTAAAAATAATATACAGGGTCATTCATAATTCCCTCCTTGGTTTCGAAACGTTATAGTAAAAAAACGAAGACGAATATGAAAAAAAGAAACATATGAAATTATTCCGAAACTATTCAAGTTTTACTTACATACATTACAGGTGTTCTATGTGTGAACCCTTGGTCACACGGCATACATCCATGCGATAGTCCAGTTCCTGCCATACGCCGTTTCTTTAAATCTGAATCAGTGGTGTCAGTTCAACGGGCCTTTCGTAATAAATATCGAAAACAGGGACCAACTGACAAAACAATTCATGTGTGGTACCGGAAATTTAAAGAAACGGCGTATGGCAGGAACTGGACTATCGCATGGATGTATGCCGTGTGACCAAGGGTTCACACATAGAACACCTGTAATGTATGTAAGTAAAACTTGAATAGTTTCGGAATAATTTCATATGTTTCTTTTTTTCATATTCGTCTTCGTTTTTTTACTATAACGTTTCGAAACCCGGAGGGAATTATGAATGACCCTGTATATATATATATATATCTTGAACAACACAAAAGGAAAAACCTTCCTTAACGTTTTTCGTGAAATTCTGCTATGCATTAAACGAGGCACTTTAAGGGAAACTTTCTTAAAAAGACGGTTATGTAAAATTAGTATAAAAATACCGGATTTTACGTAATTTTTATTCAGATAGTGTTGTTAAAAACACAGTTTAAACTTGGATACAATGAAAAAAAATGCATTTATAATATGAAGATTTAAACATAGAAAATGTTATTAGTGTTGAAGCGAATCTTTTGTAAAAGGGTTGATATGATACGAAATAAAGCGTAACTTCTTTTATTTTGGTGCACTCAACATGATGATAGAACATAAAAGCTGTAATATTTAAACGTGACGGAGCTTTTAAGAGGTTTATAGTGTTAATGTAAGTGTTATTATCCGTTGTTCTTTGCTCTACTTAAGGGAAACACGAAACCTTTTCTGTATTATTTGAATGAATAGTTGTATGGTGCAGCCGCATTTTAACCCCTTCAGGGTAGCTTAATATTTGAAAAAAACCATCAAAAAAGTACCTATGTTTTTTATTACAGAAATTGAATAATTATAAGGTTTCTAAAGAAAATATGCAATTAGTTTTTTTAAGGCAAAAAAACAATATATTATAGAACAAATTCACATTTGTAGAAAAGCCATCATGTGAGAATTCTATGTCTTAACACCTTAAGCGCCCCCCTCCCCGAAAAGTGTAGACTACTTTTTGTATAATTCAGATTATTTGATTCCCACCCTTTTTTTGATGTAGAAATATTCATCGTAGTTTACGGCAGATACAATGATGCGAAATTAAAGCCAATTACACTATTTTAAAAAGCTGGTGGGAGTCAAACAATTTGAATTAAAAAAAGTTAAGGGGTTAAATTTTTCTAGTTTCAGAAGTTTTTTCCAGCAGTTAAATCTTGAGCCCGAAAATATGACGGGCACGAGAAATAACGAACGACACCTCAGCCCGTGATATTGATGTGAACGAGAATTAAGGGGTTAAATCGCTGATTCGTTAACTTATATGATAGTAATCTCGAATAAAATAATTTTTTGTAGTATGCATTTTTACCACATATCCTCCGAAATTAAAATTTGCCAGTTTACCTGATTAATGACATTAAGAAATTAATTTATAGCCTGTAATTGTACGTTGAATTTAAAGTTAATAGAAGTATGATACATATTTTTTTTAAACTTTCATGTCTTTATGCCATTAAAAAGTTTCATTTTGCTTCTGATACAAAAACTAATGTATTCCTTAATATATTAGTTCAGTTAGTAGTTACGTACTTATGTTGACATGACACGAAAGAATGGCCCAGAGAGTCACTACAACTAGTAATGCGAGTTTGCATATCTTTAAAAAAAAAAGTAAAATCATGTATCAAACATAGATTATGAAACACTTCCAGAACACATTAGCAAACCTTCGTTGTTACTTTCTTCTATCTTTACAAGAAGAAAGTATTGAATTCATGAAAATTTTCGACTTCCGGTTTTCGACGGATTTATACGTTTTAGTAGGCCCTGAACACGATTTGACCATTTTAGAAAATTTCTGTCTGTGACTCTGTCTTTCTATCTATCTTTTTTTTTTTTTTTTTTTTTTTTTTGGGGGGGGGGGGGGTGTCTATATCAGGAACTAATGTAGGAAATTTAATAAAACTTTATATTCAATTTGTCCCTGATATAAGTTGGAGCTGATTAGTTTTTGGTGAACATTGCCCGACAGGTGGCGATACTATGCTGCATTTTACGCGATTTCCGCAATAGCTCTATCTCAAGAACTAATGCCCTTATTTTCATCAAACTTCAGGTTCAGTTAGACCTTGACATAAATAGATGCTGATAACGTTTTGGTGTGGATATCCAACAGGTGGCACTGCTATACCACTAATTCTCGATTTTTACGATAACTATATCTCAAGAACTAATGCACGTAATTTCGTCAAACTTCAGATTCTGTTAAACCTTGACATAAATAGATGCTTCTTACGTTTTGGTGTAAATAGCCTAACAGGTGGTGCTGCTATGCTGCTTTTTTCATTATTATCACGGTAACTATATCTCAAGAACTAATGCACGGATTTTCATCAGATTTCAGATTAAGTTAGACGTTGACATAGGTGGTTGCTAATTAGGTTTTGGTCTAAATCTCCCAACAGGTGGCGCTTCTATACTGCATTTTGCAGGATTTATACGATTTTACAAATAGTCATGTCTCAAGAACTAATGCATGGAATTTAATAAAACTTTAGATTCAGTTAGACATTGATATAAATTTGTGCCGATTCTATTTAGTGTATGCGAAATCTTTGTGAGATAGAAGAAAGTTTTGGGTTTGGCACATCCGACTAGTTTAATAAGGTAAATAAGATACCTAAGTAAATATTTTGAAAACGAAAAACACATTTGAAAACCATATTTCATCAATTCCAGGCCATAGCCTGAAAAGTACTCCAATTCTTTTGTGCAAACCTGTATATAATCTATAGATTTGTATATACACGTTATAGTATGATACAATTTAGTTTAGTAAGAAAACACATAACACAGATGAAAATTCTCTTACAGCAGTTTCTACAAATAGATGTAAACATATTTGAATTCTTTTGTACAGCCCTGTATATTACCTTAAGATTTTTATACATGATACATATTAATCTAAATTTTAATTCAGACAAAAACACTGTAAACTACTGAAATCACTCTTCCAGGAATTATCATACATAAGCGGTCATGTATCCAGTTCTTTGCGTGGCCCTGTGCATGATTTTATTTATATTCAACAAACATGTCTTAGTATACTAAATATATTTCACGTTCAAAATGCATAACTAGAAAAAAACACCTCTTTTTTGGTGTAGCCCTGTATATGATTTATAGAGTTTGCATTTACACATACCACATAGTATGGATAGATATTCTAATCGCATATGAAACAAGTTCGGAATGCTTAAATTCCTCTTTGTCGAATTAAAATAAAAAGTGCACACAAAAACACGTGGTTCAGATGACCTAAAAGTTGATTATAATTTTAATTATATTTTTAATTTAAAAACATTAAAACATTAAAATCTATTTTAATGTTTTAGTATCTATCTATTATGATGTTTAAATGTTTTAAAATTTAAAATATAATTAAAATTTTAATCATCATTTAGGTAATGTGAATCACATGTTTTTGTGTGCATTTTTTATTTTAATTCTAATTGGATAATTTTGTTTAGGTGGGGATAAAAAATTTCCACAGTCCTTTTTTAAAAAAGTAATTGGGAGGACCATTTCATTATATAATTTTATTTCTCACATCAGTCTGAACACCTAACTACACGGCTAACTAATTTTCAACAAATATAAAACATTAAAGCGCGTATCAGCGTTTTTTGGGACACCCTGTGTATTCTAATATTGTTATGAAAATTCAGTAAGAAATTTAAAAAATGTAGTTCTAAATTTTTCAAAATGAAAAGTATAATGGGATAATGGATTATGTTTTTACAGGAATTCTTCAGGAATTCTAAAATCAAGTATTTAGAACTTTTGTTCAATATTTCTATAACATTTCTGAAAGTAGAATCAATGTTTCATTCAAAATTTATTATTGAGGACTTAAGTTTCAAAACTCGCCTTATCCAAAATTTTAAAAAATCGTGTTTTCTGTACCAATCTGTAAATCTGTGCCGAAAATGCACTTCAATCCACTAAAAAACTAGTTTTAGCGTGCATTTATAGCATTGTAAAATCTTCTTTACAACGAAAACCAATGGAAGCAGGTTTTTCACGATTTACCAAAATATGATTTTCTGGATAAGACTAGATTTGAAACTTACGTCTTCAATTTCAAAAACAAAGAATACAAATTTTAATATGATTACCATCATCACACGACAGTGAATTCACTTTCGTGAAAACAAACTTGAAGAATAATAGGCATACTAAATTCAAAAACACGATCCATTTATGCTACAGTAACAAGAGTCTGTAGCAATTTAATAACTCACAGTTATGCGTATATTTTACATCCATACATACATATATTGAAATGTCTCAAATCTTAAGCTTGCATTCAAAAAAATAAAATCTTCTAAAAACACTTAATCCTTGTTCCAAATCAATCCATGAGTTATTTGATTAAATAATTGAATTATAGAAAGGGATCTAATGGTCGCCAGGGGTATTGAGCTGTTTCAGAAATGGCTTCACATAATGATTCCGCTAGTCTGTGTTTATTTCCTGTTTTGTTATTTTCCCCCATCTACTTCTACTATATATATAAAACACAAACGGAAATTTCGTTCCGTTCTTTTATAACTCGAGTTCCGCTGTATGGATTTTGAATGAACTTGCACTGTTCGATAGACAATTTTTCAGGGAAGGTTTTAGTATATAACACAACGTTCTACGTAGATTAGTTATAGAATTATGATGGAAATTCTGTTATTTTGGCCGAAAAGGTTACCATTAATAAATTTTTGGCGACCATTATCGTTGGTGAAAGAAGTAAAATGGCTATACATCTGGAAAAATAAAAGAATAAACTGTTACTAATTTAATTAAAAAAAGTAAGAAAAAAAAAGAAAAACAGTTTTGATGAGAGGTAATATTATAAAACGATAATATTTAATTTAAACATGTTTGGGAATATTCGTAATGCTTAAAAAATTATTCAATGGGCAAGACTGCCATTGAAAAAAATATTTGGCGATTTATCTTTTGTTTTTGGCGATTTTGATTTTACTTTTGACCCCAAATAATTTAATTTTAAGACAAAAGGTGTTTCTTTGTTGCAGAAAGAATTAAAATGGCTATACATCTGGAAAAATAAAAGAAAAAACTGTTACTAATTTTATTTTTTAAAAAAAGAAAGAAAGAGAAAGAAAAGAAAAATAGTTTTCATGAGAGATTTTAAGCCAAAAGATGTTTTTTCAAGTGAACGACAAAATTTTTTCAGTATTTTTTTTTTGGTACTTTTTGGTTATCCGGGCACCAGTTATATATATTCATGTACATATATATACAAGCACACTTATATATACACATATATCTACACATATACATATGTATACATACATATTATATATATATATGAAGATATATATACATATGTATATACATACATATTTATGTATGTACATATATCACTGGCGTCCGACTAACCGAAAAGTACCTTTTTTTTATTCAAATGTAAACGATATTAGTAGTAGCTTACTTCTATTTACTTCTACTTTATATATGAAATATCGCTCCGGCTCCATTCCGCTAATCGCTTGTGAGCGTAGGAGTCAGGTCGGCGGGTTCGACTCCCGCCAGCTCCATTGCACACACTTTGTGGAGCTACCGGATGTAACTCTCTGGTGTTGTAAATTTCCTTGTGGCTATCTCGTCCCTGTATATTGACGATGACTTATAAGCGGGCACTTGATGTCAAGCACACAAGTCAGATGTATGTTCTCAATAAACAAATAAACAAAATCGTTCCGGCTGCTTATAACTCGGGTTCTGCTGAATGGATTTTCATAGAACTTAAACTGTAAGTTAGATAATTTTTCAAGGAAGGTTTTATTGTATAACATATCGTTCTACGTTATGGAATTATTATGGGAAGTTCTATAATTAGATCAATCCGATTATGAAAGATTAGTCTTTTTAAAAGATTCTGCCGAATGGATTTCGATGAAACCTACACCGTTAGTTAGATAATTTTGTAGGGAAAGTTTTATTGCGTAACATATCCTTCTACGTTGCTTAGTTCTAGATTTATAGGGGGAAATTCGAAAATCAGGTGACCTCTTTTTATCAAATATTAGCCTTTTCAACATTTGATTCGGATTATGAAAGATTAGCCGTCTGAAAAAGTTCTACTGGACGGATTTTGGTGGTAATTATATTGTTAGTTAGTTAGATGCTATTTCAGGAATGGTTATAGTGCACTACATATTGTTCTACGTTGCTTAGTCAAACAGTTATGTGCTAAGGTTATATAGTCAGGTGAACCCGATTCCGAAAGATTAGCATTTTTGAAAGTTTTTACTGGGCGTATTTTTTGCGACTTGCATTGTTAAGTAGATAATTTTTAAGCATGGTTTTAGTATATTTCATATCGTTCTATGTTAGTTTTAGAATTATGTGGAAAAATTCTATAATCAGATGAACCCGATTATCAAATATTAGCCTTTATAGAAACTTCTACTGAATGGATTTTTTTAGTTAATTTGTTTGCATTGTTAGTTCGATAATTTTTAGTGATGGTTTTAGTATATTGCATATAGTTTTATCATTCTTTAGCAAACCCTAACTGTAAATGGCCAAATCAAAGATTTGGTCCTTACCAGCAAAAATGTTGACTGCACCTTACAAAATATAATAGCGAAATGACGTCATTTTTCAGTAATGGGGAAGGATATTCCAGGTAAATACACAGACTGCTTTCAAATACAAGGCCAAATTAAACGATATATTTCGTTTGATTCAAGGTTCATTTGTAGAAACCGACCAGCGCAGCGGGCGTAGCTTGCTAATATACAAATAATTGTCTGTTGCACAATAAAAGATTTAGCAAGAAAGGAAATTATTCAGATTTCCGTTTTCATGTAATATATATATATATATATATATATATATATATATATATATATATATATATATATATATAGATAGATAGATAGATAGATAGATATTCCGAAGTTTAAGACTCATAATAACTAAGTTTTATATATCGACATATAAAGCAAAGTGCTTATCTATGAGCACCGCTATTTCTAAAAATCTTAGATTTATTAAATCGCAGAATTAAGCGATAAATAAGCCGAAAATCAATATTCTGAAATAACAGTGTTAAAAAAAGAACACCTCTCAAAACCATGTGCAATATCTCACACAAAGTAAATTCATAAATAACTTTTTAATATTGTTTATTTGTCAAAAATAATCAGTGACTTAAAGCAGAGAATGATATACTGGGAGATCGTTAAAGTTAGAAACGACTTTAAAAGTAATACCGTAATTTCCGGCTTATAAGCCGCGGCCCAAATAAATCTCTTTCAGACCAGAAATTTAATTTTATAAAAAGTAACTTATTTCTACCTTGATCTTATTTTAATTATTTAGAAAATAGAATTTCTGTCTTATTTGAGCCGCGGCTGATACGCAAGAAATTACGGTAATTTGTTGACGATTAAAGATAAAAACATCCTCGGTAGATATGCGGTTTACTGTGAACGATGGGAAAGAAGACGGATTTTTTATAACAAAAAATTAAGAATGCTTGAATAAATGAAAATGTTTGAGAAAAAATAATGCATGAAACCGTCATCATTGTCAACGTCGAAGGATGCCATCCGCCAAAATGTGACTGCTATATCCCAAAAAATGTTGCATATTGCTGCGAACTGTGTTGGGCTCTTCTGACAGTTGTGCTGTTGAATGATGGATAGCTCATTGAACAGTTTTAAGCTTACTTGAAAATTGTAAGGTACTTGTCACTTGTAAACCATCTTTGTAAGCCGGCTATTCAAACATTCGTAATTGCTTTCGTCATTTAAAAACCGGCTTCTTTATAGTTGATTCGATGCAAACCACATTTTCTAAATCACTATTCGGTTTCAAACAACAAAGAAGTAATATTCTTAGTTAAAAGATTACTTTTTTAAGAATTCCCAGTCATGTGAGTAAGCTTGTTATCAGTAAGGTTAAAAAAATTAAAAAGAGAAAACTTGCTATATAAATACCACACCCTTGTACTTTACTCAGTATTTATTATTATTATTATTATTATTATTAAACTACAATATGTTGGATATATTAAAATTGTAGTTTTTGAATACATCGTTTATAATAATGTAGCCGGGTAAATCAAAAAATAAGATCTTTATGGATGTCTTAATGAAAGAAAATAATAGTAATCTTTATTTAAATTGTGCGTGAAGTTGCAATGGTAAATTTTCGACTTAGAAGTGTAACACACAGACAAAATGGATTGCTAAGTTTAAAAAAATGTTTCACCCTCAAAGCATTCAAATCCTTAAATCGTATAACTTTTTAAGCTTTAATTTATAGTTCAACTTAAAATATTTATCAACTTTTCAAAATCTAATAAGATTTTGGTACTTCTCTATTATCCCGTCGTCCACTTTTCATAACAAAAAACTATCGCCAAATTGTAAGATTAAACGCCAAAAATGCAGTCCCATTTACTTAGTGTCAGAAGCATTATACTTGTTTGTTATGTCATCAAGTGGTTTTTAATTCGACATTTGCGTGTATTTTTCACTATGTTTTACTGATTTAATAGTTATTTTATTAATTAAAATAACAATTGTGTCCTTAAATTCTTATATTTTATTTATTTATTTATTCTGCAGAGTTGCCAAGTCTCCGGCTTTTTGAACACCAGTAATTTTTTGGAAAAAATGTTGTTCTTCTAAATCGAAAAATGCTTCGATTCAATAAAACACCATTTTCTGTACTAAATTACTGGTATCCAAAAAGCCGGAGACTTGGCAAGTCTGATTCTGATATTCCAATGGCAACGTTCTACCGTTTATTTGGCGCTACAGTTTGGCGATAGTTTTTTGTTATGAAAAGTGGTCGACGGGATAATAGAGAAGTACCAAGGTATTTTACATTAAAAAATGAGAGGCTGCTCTCTAGACTTAAACTGCGACCTGAAAGTTAGGGACGTTTGGTCACTTTAATTACTAATGCAATTTTTTTTGTTTCTTCTGTATTGAAAAACTGCTATCTCCACACTAGCCTATCTAAATGTTATATTTCTATCTCCTTAATTTATATTTTATCCCCGAGAATTTTTTAAGACATAAAGTTGTTCCTGAATTTTGGATTACCCGGTAAATATTTTATCATTTCTGTGACTTTTGTATAACTATAATGCCCCCCAAAATAGAAGTTTTATTTTTCCATCAGTGAGAAATAAATGAAATGTCTTGTATCATTAAGTTTCTGTATATTTATATTTTATCAGACATATACATTAAGGAATAAAAGGCAGATAAGCATATTTCTATTCAACACTTGTTGTAAGTTACATGCAACAACGAAACAAGAACGAAAAATCATCCGTTAAGCATAGATTATGTAACACTTTCCAACTCTTCCAAAATACTTTTACACATGATTACCCAATTAATGAAGTGAAAGATAATGTCTAAGTAAACAATTTGGAAAACGAATAACTCATTTAGAAATACAATTTCAGGAATTACCAACAATATTAAAAAAATTATCCGAATTCTTTTGTGAAACCCTATATATGGTCTTTAGATATGTACATATGCTACATAGAATGCTAATGTTTAGTTCAGTTAGGAAACGGTACCACAGTTTAAAATTCCCCTTCTGGAATTTACGTCAATAAACAGAAAAATACTTAGATATTTTGTGCTCCCCTATATATTATCTATCAAAATTATACCCACCAAGTGATAGTCAAAAAATTAGTTAGATTTTAAAGCGCGTTCCATAAATGAAAACACACTTCTAGCAATTATTGTTAGCAGACAGTACTTCGTTTGTGTGTCCCTGTAAATAAACGATGAATGATAGTAACACAATATTCCATAGTAAACATCTTGTAATACACCTCAATAATATTCATCAATTGCAATATATTTCAAATAGTGAAACATTATTAAAATAAACCGCAAACGATTTTGCCTCTTAGATCGTAACCCGCATAGCATGCATGGTCACAGTGACGTTACTGCGAGTCACAATTGTCACGGCACATCTGTGACCAAAATGCCACCATTCAGAGAGGTCACATTGTGACTTAAGTGTGAACTTCTTCAAAAACTCTAAAAAACATACAGGACTATTTCAAAACATGTTATTTATAGTCAAAAATACATTTCTGGTCAATTTTTAAATTTCTATGACGTCACAGTGACGTCATTGCAAGTCACGCATATTACGTTATACCTATTACTAAAATATACTACCATATCGTGAACTCCCACTGTGACAAAAATGTGAATTTTAAAAATATTTGAAAATGAGAAGAAACATTTTACTTAGTGCTATCTTTCTTCATTTGATACATTTGAGAGACATTGACCTTAGTAATTTTTGTTTGCCCCTTGTAAATTAATTTATAGTCACTAATTCCTTTATCTAGCTAAAAAAATGATCTGCATATATATATAATTTTTTGTAACTATGCAATTGTAGATTATCATACAAAGGTAATTAGATATGAAAATTAGAAAACGTTTTTAATTTTATCATTTATTTTTTAATTTAAAAAAGTTTTATTTTCTATGAAAAATTAATAATTTGTGTTAAAACAACTTCAAACAATTGTATCAATTATAAATTACTTCTACTATTGATAAAGGCTGAAAAATAATATAGTGGAGTGATGTGCTTGTTCATTGCGAAGTGCCATTAATGTGAAGCCACAATGTTGTCAAAATGTAAATACAGATAATGGGATATACTGAGAAAATTAAAGTTTATTTTTTGTATGCTAGTGCTTTATTTAAATTGTTGTGTACCTTTATGGATGAAGTAGATTATGAATATCATAAACGTATAAAATAAGTAATTTGCTCCTCTTAGAAGTATAAAACTATTTCATTTTATCCCCAGAAATTTCCATATATTTTTTTTAGCTATTCAAGCCTTATTTAAAAAAATAAAATCAATTCTCTAGGCATTATTCAATTTTAAAATGACATTTGGTAAACCTGACATAAAATAAAATAAAAGAAATGGAATTATTTCAGTGAATTGCACATCTGTTAACAGGAAGTTGAAAACATTTTTTTTTTTTTTTTTTTTTTTATGATTGCTGAGAAAATTGACCAGCTGCTCGATATCTGTAAAATGAACTCGTCCCCAACTTATCGTCTGCGGTGAAGCTATTTTGAAAAGTGGTTGGTTTCATTCGAAGGGTTTATTTATTAAGTCAAAGAGTTGCAAGGACATGTATTCCCGTTTCGTTTCATGGGTTTTTTTTTTCCTCTTGACTGCTAATGCAGACCACTAAACAGTAAAACACGACATTTAATTGTTGGAACGGAACAGACAAGAAATGTTCTCTAGAAAAAACTGTCGTCTTATCGGATTTAAGAATTCAGAATAAAATATAAGACCGAAAATACTTAGAATTGCGTTGGCGGTTATGATATGTATTCGTCAATGCTATTGTAATGTTTTTGTACTTAATTTACTTGAAAAACACTTGTATTCCTCGGATTACTTCCATGATGCCATAAAGAATTCCATTTGTTAAAAAAAGGTACTTAACAATTTTATTTTTTCAATCTACATAATTAAAGTGTAGAAATAACAGCAAAGCTTGAAATTTTTTTGTTGTTATGTATACTAGTAAGAATTTAAATATTAATTAAATGTTAACTATTTGATATTAATATAAGATTTATTATTCTTTAATTGTATCATATAAATTATCTGTATTGTTAAAACAGTGCAAAATATCAATAATGTTCATTAAACTGCATTCTAAAATTTATACAGTAGATCTCAAATCCGATTGTACGGTATACTATGTATTATGGTATCAGAATCACAGAAAATGTTACTGTGGTTCTTGCCCTGGATTCAAACATCAAGCCAGATAGATATCATGTCATTGGTGTCATCATATATTACTATCGATGAATCGTAAATTATTAAAAAATTGTACAATTTCTTCACATCAGATGCTAAATAGAGTGGCTGCGGTGCAGTGCGTTATCAACAAAAAATGATCGGTGTTTCCAAAATATATCCTATTGCAAAACTTATTATTTAAAAAAGATAGCAGTTTCATAAATATATGTATAATTTTTAAATAGATTAAGTTTTTTTTTTTTAATTAGCAAAAAATTGTTCTTATTTTTTATAGTTATCATTTATAGGTAAAGTAATACCAGTCAAATACTGGAGTAAACGTAATTAAAACACATATAGTATTTAAAATAGAGATCCCATGCATGACTTAAAGTATATCTTATTTTCAAGGTTAAATTTTTGCTTTTCTCTTATTAAAAATATAAGATACTGTTTAAAACATATTGAAATATTTGATAAAAGGTATTTTTGTAAATTTTAATGCTTAAAGGAGAGAAAAGACCCTCCCCCCACCCAAAAAAAGGGAGGGGGGCAAAGTATCAGTTTTTTTAATTTAATTATGAACTCAAATTACATAATATATCATTTTTGAATGTGGTTTAAAATGGTGGATTTACAATTAGAAAATTTCGTTGCTAGTGGAGGTATCGAGAAATAATTTTCTGGTAGATTTTTAATAATTGTGACAATTTAACGCATTAAAAATTTATTTGTTAAGATATGTCAACATTACGTGCATAAAAATAATCAATATTGATAAAATAATAAAATAATTATTCAGTTTAGGTAATTTTTCCAGTTGTGTTATCGAATTTTTTTACCGTAAAAATTTATATTTAAGTTCTGCATTTAGTATTCTATCAAAAACTATAAATGAAATAATTTGTAAAGAAAAAATATTTAATTTTTTTTTGCGTTTATGATCTTAAGTTTTAAATTTCATTTGCTTCGAAAAATGTTTTACTGCTTGATACAATGTTTATTATTTAATAATATCTCACAATAGATAGATCTATTATTTAAATGGATTCCTAACATAAATATTTCACAATGCTTATTTTAAAATCCCTATTTATATTTTCATTAAAGTTGTTCTCAAATCCAAAATAACTAATTTCTGACATATTTCTGAATTAATTTTTATTCGGGAACACATGAAATTGGCAGGTGTTCTTAATCAGAATATATTTAATAGAATGAGGTTTCTTGCTTAACGGCTACATTAGCCGGTTTCGCAATCAGATGCAAAGTTTTAATTTGAATACGAATTGCATTAATAAAAATTATTGCTGAGCCATTCCTTATCGTCGATCTTATCCGGCTTTGGTAAAATTTTGTTATCCGAATCTATGCGAAATCATTTATCAGGTTCGGTCGGGTTGTGGCCCTACACATTTTGTTGTTGTTGTTGTTGTTGTTGTCGGGTTAGGGTAAGAATATGGGTTGAATCGAAATATAATTTCAGTCAACCATCATTCATGCTCAAGTCGACATTCAACCATATTCAAGAAGTATATAACCGGATTCGTGCATGAGTCTATATCCGCGTATGCAAGATTTTAATCCGAACAAGACTTGCAATAAAAACATTATACCCGACTCGGGTCAAATCGGGTTCACGAAAATCAGGTCACCCGACCACTAATCCAAATCTATTCTGTAGCCAAACAAATCTAAAAAGATCGATCCGAACATTCTGGATTGGATTCGGGTAAAATCTGGTCACCCGACCCGGTTCAGTGTCGTCACAAAAGTCACAAACTTGTAGCATAAAAAAATTTCGATCCGAACAATCCGGATAGGATTCGGGTAAAATCTGGTCACCCTATCCGATGCAGATTCGTCACATTTTTCTCATTGAAGTCGCACGGTGACTTCACAAAGTAGTCACATTGTGAGGTCACAGAAAGCCTTGAAAACGGCCATAACGACCTCACATTTATGTCACAGTGACTTCACATCGACGTCACTTGACGTCACGACGACGGTCACAAAGTCACGGTATGACTTCACACTGACGTCGCCGTGACGTCACCATGCCTTACAGAATGTACCGGAGTTCTTTTGAGTGTTTTTGGAAATAAACCATAAGTGATACACACTTCATTTACAATACCGGATATATCATAGTAAACCCCAGTAGCATATATCAACTCCATTACAATTAAAGTATATTTACGCGTGTTAGAGCACGGAGAGACAGACAGACTTCAGACAGGCAAACAAACCGAATTCATAAATACTTCTCAACTACGATTGAAAGTGTTAAAAAAAGTTACACTTAGCTTTATTCTCAGGCAGTTTAAGATACAATCATACCAAAGCAGGGTTCGTACGCTGTTACCACAATTTTTAATAGAATTTTTCGTCTTTTATAAATGCAGAAAATTATTAGAAATACTGCAATTAAAGGAGGTGCCAACATTTTTTTCGATTTAAATATTAAATGGAAAAATTTTATTAAAAAGTTGTGGTAAAAGCGCACGAACCCTGTAAAGTCGTTATTAGACTACAAATTAAAATTTACACCAACTTCAACTTTTCAAATGGTAACAACCATTTTTAACGCTTTGTGTTCCTTAGATCAAATCAGCCCCGAAAAGTATATAGTTTATGTATTTTTGTAAATTATGCATGGGATTACAAGAGGTCAATGTTTGAGGATATTGTTGTTAAATTCAAATGACAAACTTTAATTATTATATCTTCTGTTTTCAGTCAAATACGTTTCCTGTACCCAAACATATTGTTATGAATTTTGTACATATTCAAACTTTTTATAGTGAAATTGCAGCATTATTTTAATGTATTTCCTATCGAAAATTATGTAACTCAATGCAAAAGGCCTTGGGTGCTTTGCAAGAAAAGCAACCTTACAGCATCGTGTTTACAATGGAGGTCTATGGGGAAATCGCCAAGGAATGGGTTTATCGCCAAGTTGGCGATGGTTTTGGCAACTTATTTTTGTCGCCAAATTTGGCGATATATCGTCAAATATCGCCAAGTTGGCGACGAATTTGGCGATATTTTGTGCACCCCCCTTGTACCTCTACATTGGTGTCCTTTCTCGCTTGGGGTCCTCTATCGAGAGTTGAAGCACTTTCTGGTAATTTCTAGCATCCGAAAGCTCTGGAAAATTCTGGAATGATCTCTAAAACCTACAGTGGCTCACAAAAGTATTCATACACTTACATTTACTATATATATAAAACACAAACAGAAATTTCGTTCCGTTCCTTTATAACTCGAGTACCAATGAATGGATTTTGATGAAACTTGCGTTGTTCGATAGATGATTTTTCAGGGAAGGTTTTAGTATATAACATATTGTTCTACGTGCATTAGTTACAGAATTTTGATAAAAAGTTCTGTTATTTTGGCTGAAAAGGTTACCATTGCTAATTTTTTGGCGACCATTATTGTTGCAGACAGAAATGAAAAGGCTATACATCTCGAAAAATAAAAGAAAAACTGTTGCTAATTTTATTTTTTTTTTTTTTAAGAAAGAAAAAAGAAAGAGAAAGAAAAGAAAAAAAAGAAAAAGAGTTTTGATGAGAGATAATATTATAAAACGAAAATATTTAATTTAAACATGATTGGGAATGTTCGTAATGCTTAAAAAATTATTCAAGGGACAAGATTGCTATTGAAAAATTATTTGGCGATTTATCTTTTGTTTTTGGCGATTTTGATTTTACTTTTGACCCCAAACAATTTGCTTTTAAGCCAAAAGGTTTTTTTATTATTTTTTTCAGAAAGAATTAAAATGGCTATACATCTGAAAAAATAAAAGAAAAAACTGTTACTAATTTTATTTAAAAAAAAAAGAAAGAAAAAAAAAGAAAAACAGTTTTGATGAGAGATTTTAAGCCAAAGGTGTTTTTTCAAGTGCATTTTTGCAGTATTTGTTTTGGTACTTTTCAGTTAGCCGGGCGCAAGTGATAGATATGTACATGTATATATACACATAGAGATATAATACAGATATCTCTACACAAATGCGTATATACATACATATATATACACTTATATGTATCAATATATACATATACAAATGTATATACATATATACTTATATATGCACATATACCACTGGCGCCCGTCTAACCGAAAAGTACCTTTTTTTATTCAAATGCAAATTATGTTAATGGCAATATACTTCTATTTAATTCTACATACATGAAATTTCGTTCCGGCTGCTTATAACTCGAGTTCTGCTGAATGGATTTTCGTAGAATTTAAACTGTAAGATAATTTTTCAGGGAAGGTTTTATTGTATAACATATCGTTTTACGTAGCTTAGTTATAGAATTGTTATGGGAAGTTCTATAATCAGATCAATTCGATTATAAAAGATTAGCCTTTTTAAAAGATTTTGACGAATAGATTTCGATAGAACCTACACTGTTAGATAATTTTCTAGGGAAAGTTTTATTATATAAGATATATTTCTACGTTGCTTAATTCTAGAATTACAGGGGGAAATTCGAAAATCGAGTGACCCTTTTTTTTGTCAAATATTAGGCTTTTCAATATTTTATTCCGATTATGAAATATTAGCATTCTGAAAAAGTTCTACTGGACGGATTTTGATGAGAATTGTATTGTCAGTTAGTTTAATGCTATTTCAGGAATGGTTATAGTGTACTACATATTGTTCTATGTTGCTTAGTCAAACAGTTATGTGCTAAGGTTATATAGTCAGGTGAACCCGATTCCGAAAGATTAGCCTTTTTGAAACTTTTTACTGGACTTGTTTTTTGCGACTTGCATTGTTAAGTAGATAAGGTTTTAGTATATTTCATATCGTTCTGTTAGTTTTAGAATTATGTTGAAAAGTTCTATAATCAGATGAACCCGATTATCAAATATTAGCCTTTATAAAAACTTCTACTGAATGGATTTTTTTAGTTAATTTGTTTGCATTGTTAGTTCGATAATTTTTAGTGATGGTTTTAGTATATTGCATATAGTTTTATCATTCTTTAGCAAGCTCTAACTGTAAATGACCAAATAAAAAAGTTGGTCCTTAACAGCTAAAATTTTGACTGCACATTAGAAAATATAATGACGTCATTTTTCAGTAATGTGGAAGGATATTCCAGATTACTTTCAAATACAAGGTCAAATTAAACGATATATTTCGTTTGATTCAAGGTTTATTTGTAGAATCCGACCAGCACAGCGGGCGTAGTTTGCTAGTATTTCAATAAAATAGTGCTCTATGCATTAATTAAAATTAATATTTCAGAATGGGTATTTAAAAATAAGATCTATAAGTTATTCTTAACAAAACTACATGAAATATTTTAAATACACAGTAAAACTTTATTTTGTAGAAATCAATAATCAAAAAATAACAAAAAAATTACCTCACAAAAGTCTTCGTACACTTTAAAGAAATCGCTACATATTGGTAAATATTGTAACATTTTGTTAAATTAGTACTTAGTAGGGTATCCTTTAGCATCCACAACAGCTTTTAAACGCCTGGGAATAGATTTCACAAGTTTTTTTGTAATTTCTATATCAATGTTCATCCATTCATCGATCATCACAGTTTTTAGTTCATTTTTCGTTTTAATATCGTGTTTTCGTATCCTAACCTCCAGTTCTCTCCAAATATGTTCTATTGGGTTCAAATCCGGCGACTGAGAAGATGTTTTCAGAACTTGTGGATAATTATAAAGACACCAGAGGCGAACGTTGAGAGCCGTGTGCTTAGGATCGTTATCCTGATAAAAAACAAAGTTGTTTCCAATACCCAAATTTTGGGCTTATAATTTTAAATTGTCTTTTAAAATATTTAAATAAATAGCAAGATCCATTATTCCATCAATAAATACTAAATTACCTAGTCCTGATGCTGCCATGCACCCCCACACAAGGACACCTCCACCACCATGCTTAACTGTTTGGTTCATTCACTAAGTTCATTGGATTAAGTTCTTCATTTTTTCTTCTCCATGAAATTATACGCCCGTCGGAGCCAAAAATGTTAAATTTTATTTTGTCTGCAAATAAGACTTTATTCCAATACGATTCGGGTTTATTAATCATTGATTTTGCGAAGGAAAGCCTGAGTTTTCTGTTTTTCGCACTAACAAAAAATTTTCTACGGGCAGAACACACATTTAATGCAACTGATCTCAGAACTCGCCAAACAGTTTCAAGTGAAATTGAAGTAGAATATTTTTCATTAAATTCTGTAGCAACTTTTACAGCACTTAAACGTGGATTTTTTTACAATTTTTCTAATTATAATTCTTTGATCAGGTTGTGTTAACTTTGACGGACGACCTTTTCTTACTTTGTTTTCGATCCGATTTTCTTCTTTAAACCGTTTTATCACATACTGCACGGTAGAATTTGATAAATTAACTAATTTAGCAATATTTCTAACTGATTTACCACTATTATGATGAAAGATAAGTAATTTTCGAACGCTGTTAGTTGTTTCTTTACGATTACGAGCCATTTTTAATAATAAATAGAATATTACAGACCAATCAACCAAAATATAAAGCCAAACTATTTTTAAATGTTAACAAAATGCAAAAATAAAAGTAGAGTGACAGACGATTTTTTTAATTATGAATTTATCCGAAAATGTTTCAGTGTACGAAGATATTTGTAGCGTGTTTTTTCTCTCCCTCCTTCTATTTTTATTTTTAGATAAAAAAGAAAACAGTCAATATTAAAAAAAATGCTGGGTGTTATTTGGAATAACATAGAGATTGTGAGAAAAAATACTGGACTTAATATTCTAAATCAATTCCATGGAAAATCCTTTTTACTGCAAAATTTTAAAGTTTACGAACACTTTTGTGAGCCACTGTATATAAGGGCCAGCTGGGACCTCCACGAGTTCAGTTCAGTTAGTTCTCTTTCAACTGCGATTGAATACACACGAGAGGCTTTGCATTGAGACTGTGTTTCTCTGAGCGATTTTATATCTGATACGCAGTATTGAACGTCCTGTTCTGTATGAAAATTTGCTGTGCTTTTATTAGATTTGAAGATTTCTGAATATTTGTGTCTTTGAGAAGATATTTGAGATATTATCGAACTGTTTGGAGTAAATAAAGCCTGTTGATTGTTTTTATATAGTGACATCATTCCTTTCGAACCCCGAGTGCACAACAATATTCTAGGCATTTTTCTTTGTCTGAAAAACATAATTTTAATTACAAAAACTTTTAATAAATTCATATTCAAGTTAGATATGAATATGACATACATTAATATTTACGTTAACAGAATGGGCATCGTCTTAAACATGGGTGAGTAAGCTTACAGTTCATTTTATTCATTATTTTTAGATATAGCGAAACTTTTCTTTTCGAAATTGTACAGGGAACATATAATGCTACCGTTCAAACACATATAAATAAATCGAAAATTTTAATCAGATAATTAAAGTGGAATTTCTTTAAATAATTTAAAATATGAAATTCCTATGTTGTTCATTTTAAAAATAAATTGTCATTCATAAATTTATTTGTGTGAATCCACAAATTTTCTTTTGAGATCTTAATTATGTTTTTCTAAATTTGTGAATTTATCCTTAATATATTTTCTTTTATAACTTTATGAAGATTTAATAAAAACTATTTCAACTATACCTTTTTCCGTATAGTCTTGGAGAAAAGTAGGCGTTACCGTTAAATATAACAAATGTGCTGCAATTTGAAACATGTAGACGACCGCCATTTCAAATATTGCATTCATATTCTGAAATAAGTTAATATTCCGAGTGTAATGACATATTTGGTGTGATTTTATCTTAAATGATCTGCTAAAAAATGCAGATGTATCTCCCTTTTTTTGTACTAACTGTACGTTTCATGCAAACATTTCTATATACTTAAGTAAAATACATAGCTTATACTTATTTTGTCACACACAATTTAAGAAAATTTCGTGCCCTGATTTTTATTTCTTAACGTTACTATATATTATACATAACTGCACCAATTAAATTTAAAAAAATGTGTTTAAATCACTGAAACAATCCGATGTGGAATTAATATTTTGAAAATATTCACAAAAATAAAACATAAGTAATCTTTGTGCATTTCATTTCTATTAACATAATTTAAAAATTACATAATAAAATTATACAAGCTTAAACTGCAAACTGAATGCTTAAATATTAATTTACATTTACATATTGACTGTGTTATTCTTCAACGTGTTATTAACTTTAATAAATTATTTATCTAATGTGTAAACCTTTTTCTATTTTTAACAAATAAGCTTTTGATCTAAACGACATCTTTGATCTAAAATTTGAGAATAATATTCATTAGGAGCGAAAAACGTGAGTAAATTGCATTTTACATCTTATTTCAGTGTTTCATTGCGCTGCGATTTGGTAATACAGAAGGATTTTATTCTCAAAGAAAGTACCAAGATTGTTTACAGGTTTCAGTTTTAATTTAATTTTCACAATAATGATGAGATGTATCATAATGACAAATATTTTCTCCTTTTTAAATATTTTGCTCCTGTGAAATATGACATGGAATAGTTATAGCTACTCAATTTTGTTTTAGGAAATACTGCATACATAAAAGAAAAATTTAATGATGTTAAATTCTCCAAGCGGCTGTTCTGTAATAGGTAGCTAATGTTGTACAAATTGATTGTAAACAAAAATGGCTGTTTCATTAACTTGTCCCTCCCATTTCTTTTCAGTCTTGCTCCTGCCTTCAAAGTGGTTGCACGTCTTCCTTGCGTTTAATAAAGAAAGGCAAAGTTCTTTCAAAAGGCCTAGTGCATTCCTTAATTTACGGTGTTATTGAGAAGATTTTTATGCTCTTACAGTACCTTACCAGTTAATTTAATACTTTAATGTTACTTTACATTGTATGAAATGTGATAGATATCACAGAAAATCCGCTGTTATTAGGACAGTGTTGTTTGGACGCAGATCTCAGTCATTTCCAGCAATTCTTGGCATGTTATCACATTTCGTAGAAAACAAAGTATGTCTGTTGAGAATAACGGTAAAATACTTTCATAATTATTAAAGCTAAGAACGAAAACTCAGGTTCGACATGCCATGATACACCCTGTACTTATCACTGAATAAAAGGATTGTGTCCAACATTTCTTGCACAAAACATGTACGTTTTAGTGACTTGTACCACTCCACAAAGCTTGTACATATGGTAGAGAATCAGTGTTGCCATATTGGGGATTTTTTAAAATTCAGAATGCTTGACTGTCACCACTTTTTTGAAATAGAAATTTTCGGCGTATTTAACCCATTACCCGCTGGTGTTGCGTTAACGCAACATTCAAAATAAAAGTGTATTAATAAAAAACCTGCCAAGCCACCTCTATTTTAATATATTAAAAATATACTTTATTTAATGACAAAAACTTTGCTATTAAAGATACCAAATATTATCTTTCAGAATTTTTGGTGGTAAACGAATTTCAGTAAAAATATTGAAGGCTCCACCCACATAGTTTTGGCGATTAATGGGTTAATGACAGATTAAAAATTCTGAAAGATAAAGCGAAATATATTGTTTAAAATAGAGATGACAGTCGAACAATCTGAATTAAAAAAATCCCCAATCTGGCAACACTGTAGAGATAGAGAATCACCCTGTACAGAGGTGCCAAGTTCCCACTAATCTTCCGTAATATGCAGATTAATCTGACCCAGTTTAACAACGCATCAAACCAAAAAAAAAACTATTGGATGAATCTTTATTTAATTAATTTCAAGTTTCTGCTTGGAATTTATTTAATTTCATTTCTTAAAATTTTTTTCTGGTGCACATCGTGTTAAACCTGGGTCAAATTAGCCCACATATTACGGAATAGTAATGAGAGCTTGTCACCTCTGCCCTGTATGATGATTTGCGGCAAAGTTATTAGAGAGTTATCACATTTGTTTTCCATATCTGAACTATTTAACCCTACAGTGCATGAATTTTTCTTTTAGAATTGTGTTTTTTTATACTTATATTAAGAATTCGACACCAGAAATTTTAAGATAGATTTTTAACTTTAGTTAGTAGCATATTTATGTTATTTTTTACAGCATTAATATTTCTATATAAATATAGTGGTTGCAAAGAACTTGATTTATTTATTAAAAGTTAAACAGAAAGTGTTACCAATTGGCTACACAATGTACTGTAGGGTTAAAAAGACACACCATTATTGCAAAAGGTAACAGCTACGAGTATTGCATATATGTTCAATCTCATTTACATTTTAGGAGAACTGTTTTCATATTCAACGAGTATTAAACTTTAATTTATTCTTTATTTAACGTGAAAACACTTTTCGAACCATGATTTTGTTCAAAGATCTAAGTGGTATCTTTGATCTTAAATTTAGGAATTATATTCATGAAGAGTCGAAAACATGAGTAAATTGCTGTTTAAGAGATATTTGAATATTTCACCGCATAGTGATTTTGAAATACATAAGAATGAAATACAAATAGAAAGCTTTAAATTTGTTTATCTGTTTCTGTTTTAATTTATCGTTCTAAGTATAGCAGAGAATGTTAAATTTTACTCTTCTATGTAAATATGTTGTTATTGTAGATTTGTGGTAATTAATATTGACAGCGTTTTATTTTATGATTTTTAGCTATTCATTATTAGTGAAAATTGAGGTTAATTTATGCTCTAACCCTAAAATCGGTTGTTCTTTAATTTTACGTTACATAAGTTCAAATTAATTTATCATAAATAAAAAATATTGAAAAAAAAACATAAAAAAGTAATGATTTGTTGCTATGTTTTTATTATAAAAAATTGAAATTAATTACATTAAATTGCAGTTCATAAAACATAATGAAGCTAAATTATATACAATAAATTATTTATTTAACAATCGGCTAAAATTTCAGAAATTACCTTCCCAAATGATAGAAAGAAATACAAAGAAGTAAGTTAAAAAATTAAGCAAACTAATACACTTTTTATGTCATATTTAATATAATTTCAAACAATGTTGCCAATAAATGCATGATTGTGGTATCTATTTTACTACGTATATATGTTATTCGCTTATTATTACATTCTATTCATAAAAAACACAAAACATGATTAAGCTGTCTGATAAAATTCCTTTGCGTTTTTCGCCGAACGCTGATTTCGTAATTCAGAAGAATTAAATTTTAAAGAAATCATCAACTTTGTTTCCACGTTTAAATTTAAATTTATTATGTTTTTTAGAATACAGAAATGTACGCTAATAATACGCTTAATAATACGCTTAATAATACTTAATAATACGCTTAATAATACGCTTAATAATACTTAATAATACGCTTTTGTACAAATATTTTGTTCCATTAGAAATGTAATACTAAATATTTATAGCTACTTATTTTTAGGAGCGTTCGTAATTATATAAATACGTAGCATCTATAGCCGTAGTCGTCTTGTCCGTCCATCTGTCCGGATATAACTGCGCAAAAACTACCCAACCGAATAGTTTGAAATTTAATATATATAATCATTTAAGAATTTAAAAACATTAAAAATGCATTGACGAATACATAGTATCATAACACGGCAATGCTATTGTAATTATTTTCTTACGAATATTTTAATTTGAAGTCTTAAATCCAGAACATAAATCCTTTCAAAATAACAGTTTTTTGTCTAGCGAACATTCCTCATCTGCTCCGTTCAAACACTTAAATTTCGTGTTTCAGTGTTTAGTGGTCTGCAGTCTGCATTATCACTCAAAAAAAAACCACAAAGCCAAACAATACAGGTGATTCTCTTCATTCTTTACAGCTGTTCCTAAAATATTACTATGACTAGGAAGTTAATTGCGTACTATTTTATGACACTACTTCGTAATTCGAATTTGAAGAATAATTTTTCACAATGATTTTTATTTTTAAGTAAAAATATTTCTTCTCAAAAAGCGCAAAAATGTATCCTTCGACACACAATTCGTTCACATCCGCCATTTTGGAAGAAGAATAAAATTGAAAATATCAGACGATAATTTTAATTTAAAATAATAAGCTATTACCAATTTTTTTTTCCTCACGCTATTTTTGTAATTTTTTTATATATATATATACTTTATCGAACTTGTTCTAAAAATGGTGTAAACACCATCTGTTACTAGGGTAAAAAGAAAAAAGAAAAGAAAAAAAGAAAAAGAAAGAAAGAAAAGAAAAGAAGGATTTTTTCGTTGTCAATCTTTACATTTTTCTATTTTTATTTTCTGTGAAATAATCATCTTGGAAAATAATACTTTTTTGCTTTTGCAAAACTAAAATTGAAAATATGAATAATTATATTCTGAGTTTTGCTTTCATTTTATGTTTTATTCTGTAAATAATAAATTTAATTTAATAGCTCTGAAACACGTAGCTGTAATGGACGTCCATGCGGAGCGGGCAAATGCATGCCACTCTCCTAGATTTTGATAATTTAACTGAACATTTTTATATTTCTTGATTCAAAATAATAATAATAATAATAATAATAATAATAATAATATATCTATGTATCACGAATTACTTAAACTTATGAAGCACTAACAGGAAACAAATGATTATTGAGGTTAAATAAATGTTGCTAGTAATTTTAGTAAAGCATCTGTTTATTGAAATCCACACACAAGCAGAACTCCGCTTCCCTTTACTCGTATATTATTTTCTGCCTTTCCCGACGTCTATAATTAATAAAACTATTATTTTTTCATCAGGGGTGATTATGTTCCGGTATTTTGTACATCACTAAATTTATATAGGAATCTTTTTCTTCTTTAATCGATGAATTCTGCGATGATATACTAATAATATTGCTATATAAATGTAGTGGTGTACAAAATACTGGAACACAATCACCCCTGTTTTATATAATAGAATACATAAATGAAAAACTCCGGTGTGTTTCATATAAAAACATTTGTCTTCCTGGAGTACATGCAGATTTTTTTTTCTTTTTTTTTTTTTTGTTTCGTAATGTCCAATTTCTTATTAATAAAAATTGATCTATATAAAGATCATTTTCTTATAGGTCAGTAAATAAATTACTCAATACTGATTAATTTAAAAGAACTTTGTCCAAAACTGAGACATATTCGTCTAAGAAATTATAAACCGATACTCATTTTATGAGCCCAATCTTAACTAATTGACATACTTAGTCTAATATATATATATATATATATATATATATATATACAGGGTGTAACTGAAATGCTTCAACAAACTTTGAGGGATGATAGTACTCATGAAGACAAACAAAAAATGCAATGGAACATGGGGTCGCAAATGACGTTTAACCCCTTCAGGGGCGGTGGTATGTTTATGAAAGCGCTTAATTTTAATTCCAAAACGCCATAATGGTACCAGAATTTTGCTAAAATCTTTTCCATTTAATATGTATGTGAAACATAGCCTTTTTCTTATTTACAAACAAATTTTTTTATAAATTCCAGTGCCAGTAATTTATTTCAACATTTTAGTACTAAAAGTAGTTTGCCCCTAAAAGGCTTAACCCTTTCAGGGGCAAGCACTGGTGCTCCTGTAACGTTGAATTCCCACCGGAATTTAGGAAAGAATTTAGTTCAAAATAAGAATAAGCAATTTTTCAACTTTTTCTCGTCAAAGTTAAAAAAGTAAAATTTAATTAAAAGTTTCTGGTTTGAATCTGATTAAAATGAGGTGGTATATAATATATACCACCGCCCCTCAAAGGGTTAAAGGATAAAAATAGAGAAAATGCGTCTGAAAATGGACCGGCACCGGAACTTACGAAAAAAAATTTTTGTAAATAAGAAAAAGGCTATATTTCACATAAATATTAAATGGAAAAGATTTTAGCAAAATTCTGGTGCCATTGTGGCGTTTTGGAATTAAAATTAAGTGTTTTTCTAGACATACCACGTTCCCTGAAAGGGTTAAATGTCATTTGCGACCCCGTGTTCTATTGCATTTTTTGTTCATCTTCATGAGTACTATCATCCCTCAAAGTTTGTTGAAGCATTTCAGTTACACCCTGTATATATATACAGGGTGTTTCGTTAAAGGGGTCCAATATTAATAGGGGTAATAGAGGAGATCACATGGAGCATAAATCAGTATATAAAGCCTGGTCGGATCTCAATAGTTTTCAAGTTACAGCAAATAGAATGAAAATTCGGAAAATTGTAAAACAACCCTCATTGCTAAACTATCGATAATGCTACATAAAAACAAAGCACATATTTAGAAAGAGCAGAAAAAAACCTACAAAATTACATCAATTGTATTAAAATAGCAATATTTATTGACGAGTTACAAGCCCTGAAACAGTGAAAAAAGTACGAAATCCAATATACATCAAAATAGTTAATCGTTAATTCCAAAAAGACAACTCTAGCTACGACAAGGAAAATGTAGTAAAATTTGGTCCATTCCGAAAATTTTCGAAAAAGCTTACAATGAACCATATCGGTTTAATTGTGTGAGAGAAATTAATCAGTTTCTTAGTTACAACTCCGCTTTCTTTGACACTAGCAAAGGTTAAACTCCGCCCATCACGATTGGAAACACCGCCTTTTTAATTACTCTCAACTATACATTTTCGATCATGCTTCTTCTGAGATGCAACATTTTTAATTATTCAAGAGTTGAATGAACCAAAATAACTTTACAATAATAGTCTACATTTTAAAGTGGTCTTTTATTGATATAAAGCTTAAGTTAAATTCCTTAAAATTAAACTGGTGGTGAAAATTCGGAAATAATTAAAAATATTGCGATTTGTAACTATGCAAGAAGTTTCAGTACATGTTTTACATGGACAATTATTGTATGTATATGTGCATCATAATTTATGATAGGAAATAATAATAACAAATAGCATAATAATTTTATTAATTATAAATTAAAAAAAGACACTAAATTTTAAATTAATTCATACAAACTTTGTAATTTACAATTTGAGTACACCACAGTCTGTGACTTACAAAATACTGTGCCAAAAAGTGTTGAAAATAAAAGAAAAATGACAAATAAAGAATTACATTCCACGTACTTTATGACATATGTGAAGCATAGTCTTCTGGCCTGCGCTGCACAGTTCAATGTCGGAAGGCAGACGAACGGACATTATTATAATAGGTGTTCGAAGTTGCGCCCATTAACAGAATCGCACAGCCGACAGCGACGTCGTAAAGATTGGCGAACACGCCGAAAAACTCCGACGGAGTTGGGAATGTCTCCTGCAGCGACAACGATTCGCGCTAGTAAATCCTCCGGTGTATCCACAGGCGTTTCATACACCAGCGATTTAAGGTGTCCCCAAACAAAAAAGTCTAACGGATTGAGGTCTGGAGAGCGTGCAGGCCAAGCAACAGGTCCACTGCGTCCAATCCATTTCCCAGGATATGTTGAATTGAGGTGATTGCGAACACCTATGAAAAAATGTGCCGGTGCGCCATCGTGCATAAACCACATATTGTGGCGCAATGTTGCTGGCACATTTTGCAGTAACTGCGGTAAGATATCCCGTAGGAAAACCAAGTACGTACTGCCATTGAGTACATCTGGGAGTAAATATGGTCCTATGAGATAATCGCCGAGGACACCTGCCCATATGTTCACACTGAACTTTTGTTGTGCGTTCGACGGGAAAACAGTGTGCGGATTTGTATATGACCATGTGTGCATATTGTGCGTGTTTACCACGCCCTCTCTCGTAAATGTTGCTTCATCAGTAAATAAAATATTTTCCAGAAATTGTGGATTATTTTCTGTTACATTAAGCAACCAGCGTACGAATTCTGTCCGCTGAGCACAATCTGTTACTGATAACAGTTGTACCCGCTGCACATGAAAGGGGTGCATGTTTTCTGCACGCAGAACACGCCACACACTTTGGTGAGAAACACCGACTTCAGACGCAGCAGCTCGTGTACTCGTGGAGGGGTTATCTTTAAAAATATTCAGTACATCTTCTTCCATTGCAGGTGTTCGTACATGTCGAGGTTTCTCTGCATCAATGCTTGCTGTATTAAACGATCCAGTCTCCCGTAATCGTCTATCGATTTTTATGAAGAGTTTCGAACTTGGGCAACGTCTCCTTGGAAATTGCTCACGGTACATGCGCTGTGCTAGACATGCATTTCCATGAGCTTGCCCGTACATCAGATGCATGTCCGCATATTCTTCGTTAGAGTATTCCGGCATAATTATTATACATCAACTTACTACAATCCCACTTACAACAGCCTCCCTTTAACATAACGCCCACTGATGACTGCTGTTTTATTACACTTTTCTTCCTATACACATAGAAAATTTGCATAAAAAGTACTTCTTCTTCATCATCCTGAAAGTTCATGGAGGAAACGCAGCAGTCACGGAGTTTGCTTTAAGACAAGGCGAGAGCTGCACAATATGACATTCACTTGACCAGACTGAATAATGAAAGGGTATTGATAGAGGTTGATCAGAAATGTATAATTGAAAGATATTAAAACGGGGTGTTTACAATCGTCATGGGTGGAGTTTCGCTCTTTCCGAGCGTGCAACAGTACAGAGTTGTAACTAGGGAACTGCTTGATTTCTCCCATACAATTAAACTGATATGGTTTATTGTCAGCTTCTTCGAAAGCTTTCGGAATGGACCAAATTTTATAACATTTTCCTTGATGTAGGTAGAGTTGCATTTTTGGAATTAACGATTAACTATTTTGCTAAATATTTGATTTTGTATTTTTTCACTGTTTCAGAGCTTGTAACTCGCCATTAATTCTCAATATTCTAAAACAACTTATGTCATTTCGTAGGATTTTTTCTGCTCTTTCTAAATATGTGCTTCGTTTTTATGTAGCATTATCGATAGTTTAGCAATGAGGGTTTTTTTACAAATTTCCGATTTTTCATTCTATTTGCTGTAACTTGAAAATTATTGAGATCCGGCCAGGCATTATATACTGATTTATGCTCCCTGTGATCTCCTCTATTACCCCTATTAATATTGGACCCCTTTAACGGAACACCCTGTATATATATATATATATGAAAAACTCCGGTGTGTTTCATATAAAAACATTTGCCTTCCTGGAGTACATGCAAATTTCTTTTCTTTTCTTTTTTTTTTTTCGTAATGTCCAATTTCATATTAATAAAAATTGATCTATATAAAGATCATTTTCTTATAGGTCAGTAAATAAATTACTCAATACTGATTAATTTAAAAGAACTTTGTCCAAAACTGAGACATATTCGTCTAAGAAATTATAAACCAACAAACTTATAAATATAAATATACAGTGTGTAACTGAAATGCTTCAACAAACTCTGAGGGATGATAGTACTCATGAAGACGAACAAAAAATGCAATGGAACATGGGATCGCAAATGACGTTTAACCCCTTCAGGGGCAGTGGTATGTTTATGAAAGTGCTTAATTTTAATTCCAAAACGCCATAATGGCGCCAAAATTTTGCTAAAATCTTTTCCATTTAATATGTATGTGAAATATAGCCTTTTTCATATTTACAAACAAATTTTTTTATAAATTCCGGTGTTAGTCATTTATTTCAACATTTTAGTACTAAAAGTAGTTTGCTCCTAAAAGGCTTAAAGGATAAAAATAGAGAAAATGCGTCTGAAAATGAAACAAATTAAAAAAAATTTCGCCGTTGGCCTCATTAAAACTATAATTCCGTGTAAATCCCATTATTCTAAATTATTTTCTCGTTCCAGTATTTCGATTGTCAAAATTCCACCGTGCTAAAATACTTTATTCTAAATTCATTCTCTTAAAAAAATGGCTCTGATCGCGGTGATCTATTAAATTTACGTACTTTTGTTTCATTAAATAAATGCATCCTAGAATTTAATTGTTTTAAAAAACACCAATCTCCCAGCTAAAAATATTTTAACTCTCTTGAAATAACAACTTATATCTTTTTATTTTCTTATTTTTATTTCTCTATGTTTTCTGACAGAATAATATTCTTTCTCAAAATTATGAAAGCTACTTCAGTCTCAATGTAAAATATCTTGGCATCTTGCCCAGGCTCGATAAAACCTACGTACTTTTTTTTCTTTCTTCTCTTCTTATTTATTCGAAGGAATTAGATTTTGCGGGAATGTTCTGGAAATATTGTAATCCCGCGTTTTTTTCAGATTACGGTCATCTAGCTTCGAAATTACAGCGCAGAAGAAGTTAGTCCGTTAGCGCTGATTGGTCGAAAGACTTTTTAATGACAATGTATTCTGGGACGTTCAGGAATAGATATACGGCGAGTTTCCCGCGTAAGCGTGAGATTGCTGCTCGATCCGGTTGTACATGTAACTCCAGCGCGTACTTCACGATCGTGGAACACTCTCCTTGGCTGCCGATAGAAAAAACAACTGCATTTTAAGAGCAAAAATGTCTTCTTAGTATTTAAATTAAGTTACCAAGTTTTCTTCACGGTATTAAATCATCATGAATGGATTTAGCTTCGGAATGAGTAAAGCATTGCCATTTTCTGTTACTTCGAATAAAAGTGAACTGGAACGAAATGTCTCTTTTTTGAGTTCTGTACGCACACTATGAAGTAAATTCTCGGCGCCCGTCTGCAAAATCCTTCGGAGGAAGTCCTTGCCTGGATAATGCTTCTACAAAAATTGTGGTGATACACGTTAAATCGTGACATATATATATATATACTTATGAACGAATTAGCCAGTTTACGCAGTAAAAAAGTGTACAAGAATAATGTGTATAAAAGTAATGAACAAATAAAGTTCTAATATTCTATATTCTAAATATAAATTTATAAATATAAATACAAATTTATAATTTACACACACAAAAATGCATATTTATTTTTTAAGCTTATTCTGTATTACATGTTAAAAATATAAAAAAACATACAAATATTAACAACACAATGTAAAAATATAATATGAACTGAGATTTACAATTGATAGTTCACATATATTTTCTAATTATTTGAAAATACTTAAATTATTTACAAGTGAAGAGGTGTTTTCTAGATGAAAACTAATAAATATTTATAAGGACTGCTAATTTTATATTTTCTAAAAAAAAAAAAAAAAAAAAAAAAAAAAAAAAAAAAAAAGATGACTTTACTAAAATAAAATTACCATGTGATAAAATCAACTGCAAAATAAATATTAAAAAAGAAGCATAAATAAACTGTATTGCAGTTATCTTTGTTAAAACGCTTAAAAATTTGAACGAGATTTACAAAGGTAAATCTACAAACGGATTGCGTAAAGTTTTATTCGCATTTGCGAACTAATTTAACTTTATTCCTATTCAAGGAGTGATTAATTGCGAAGTTTCTTTATTAATGATGAAAATATTTTTCCAACAGAATATCATGCTATTGATCAAAATGGTACCTTACAACTAAAAATTAAGAATTTTATTCATGAAAGGTGCAAGATGCGTATAAATTGCCTTTTGAGTGTCATTTGCTTATTTCGCCAATGCGATAGTTTGGATATACAAAATTACATTCTGAAAAAAAAACTGTAAGTACAGTTTACATGTTTGAAATTAAATCTATCACCTATACTAATATTATAAAGAAGTAACGATTGTTTGTTTTGTTTTTTTGTTTCTTTGTTTCTTTGTTTGTAAGGGGTAATCTATGGAACTACCGAAGCGATTTCAAAAGTGATGGTGACAATCCCTACTCCAAAATAGGCTATATTTTATGTCAGTGCTACTCCCCCAGGGGAGTGCAAGAGCGAAAAACGTTCTAAAATTTCGATTTTTTTTTATACTGAAGGAGCTAGAAACATGAAAATCGTCATGATAGTTATTTATAAGATGTAAATGCTCTCTAAGAACAAATTCTAAAAAAAATCAAAATTTAAAAGCGTGAGATGAGCGAAAAGCGTTCTAAAAACATTCTAAATTGCAATTTTTATGGAATCTCTGGAACTACAGAACCATTTTCAAAATTGATGGTAACAGTCCTTGCTGTAACATAGGCTGTATTTTATGTCGGCGTCACTACCCCCAGGGGGGTGCAAGAGCGAAAAACGTTCTAAAATTTCCTTTTTTTTTAATAATGAAGGAGCTAGAAACTTAAAATTTGGCATGGAGGTTACTTATAAGATGTAAATGCTCTCTAAGAACAAATTCTAAAATAATTCGAAATTTAAAAGGGTGAGATGAGCAAATAGCGTTCTAAAAACATTCTAAATTACAATTTCTATGGAATCTCTGGTACTGCAGAACCATTTTCAAAAGTGATGCTGGTGAATTGATAGTAACAGTCCCTGCTGTAACATAGGCTACATTTCAAATCAGTTCAACTACCACAAGGGGGGTGCAAAAGCAAAAAATCTTCTAAAATTTCGATTTTTTTTTATACTGAAGGAACTAGAAACTTGAAATTCGGCATGGTAGTTACTTATAAGATGCAAATTTTCTCTAACAACAAATTCTAAAAAAATCGAAATTTAAAAGGGAGAGATGAGCGAAAAGCGTTCTAAAATTATTCTAAATTACAATCTCTGTGAAATCTCTGGAACTACAGAACCATTTTCAAAAGTGATGGTGGCAAATTGATGGTAACAGTCCCTGCTGTAACATAGGCTATATTTTATATCAGTGCCACTACCACAGGAGTGTACAAGAGCGAAAAACATTCTAAATTTTAAAATTTTTTATACTGTAGGAACTAAAAATTTGAAATTTGCCATGGTAGTTACTTATAAGATGTAAATATTCTCTAAGAACAGTTTATAAAAAGTTCGGAATTTAAACGGGTGAAATGAGCTAAATGTGTTCTAAAAACATTCTAAATATTACAATTTCTATGAAATCTTTTAAACTACCGAACCGATTTTAAACGTAATGCTCGCAAAATTATGGTGACAGACTATGCTCTAACACAGGCTATATTTTATGTCAGTACCACTACCCTCGAGCGGTTGTAAGAGCGAAGAACATTCTAAAATTGCATTTTTTGTTATACTGAAGGGATTAAAACTTGAAAAAGGTAGTTGCTAAAAAATAGAAATTTAAAAGAGTGATATGAGGGAAAACTGTTGAAATTTGACATAGCCAATACATTACAATTTTTTTTATACTAGCAGGATTAGAAACTTCAAATTTGGCAGGGCGGTTACTTTTACGATGCAAATGCTCGCTAACAATAGTTTGTAAAGAAAATCGAAATTTGAAAGTGTGACATGAGCGAAAATCTTTTAAAAATTCTAAATTGCTTAGCGTTTCTAAATTGTAATTATTATGGAATTGTTAGGGTTAGAAACTTAGAATTTGACATGGCTGTTACGTTAGAGACACAAATGCATCCAAAGAACTGTTTTTAAAATTTTTTTAATTTTAATGTGAACAGGGGCAGAAAACATTTAAAATTGCAATTTCTGTGATATAGTTATTACAGAAATTTGTTTAATTAGTGTGGCTTAGTTCGTAATTTCTGAATTATCTGTGGCAGTAAAATTTCCTCTAATGAAAATAGGCCAACGAATACCACTTGGCATCTTTCAAGAGTTCCGCGAGCAAAGCCGTAGGTTTCGCAAGTCACAGAATAAAGTAAAACTTAGATTTAAATTTTACGTTATTGGGTGACACTCATGTAATGGTAAATTTTATGTTCTTGGCTGAAAAATGTGAATGAAGTTAATTAATCATGAATGTTTAAAAAAAAAAAAAAAAAAAAAAAAAAAAAAACATTAATTTTAAGCACTGCGTTGTGCACTAGTTTAAATATGAAAAAAAAAAAAAAATCACCTTTAAAGGAATTGAACAGTTGCAAATGTCCTTACCATGGCGTGTCCCAAACTTCAAATTTATTAATTTGAACATTTATTTTTAAGAACTAGAAAGTTTTACAGCACTAGGGGGCTCTGCCCCCTACGATCTACGCTTGCCAACCCCCGTTCTGAAGCAGCATGATTTAAAAACACTCTGATTTGATCATATCTAAAATGATTACGGAAGATTGTATTATAATTAAACAACCAGTGGCGATCTGCTGTAACAGGGTTTCCATTCATTTTCCTTTGACTAAGGGATTTGAAGGTCGAATCAACTGCTGTTGAAACAGATTACAACTGTAACTGTCACCAAAATATATGATTTAAGCCCAAACGTGCATAATCGTGGCGTCGCGTCACATTCAGTTGACATCAGATGCGTTACACGTGTTAGTTTTTTCATCGATGAATTTTTAATTCAACGCTTATTTGTCTTTTGATACTTCTCCATTACTCCGTCAATCAATTTTCATTAAAAAAAAAAAAAAAAAAAAAAAAAAAAAAAAACTATCGCTAAACTGTAACACCAAATAAACAAATAGAAGAATTTTGACATTGGAAAGGAAATATTATTATTCACGCTGTCTTAAAATTTTCAATAATAGGTAAAAGATTTGTCGAAATAAATTGATCTCTCATGAAAATATAATTATTAATTGAAATTGTTTGGAAATATTGTTATTTGATCATTTTAAATGTGACGTAAATTTCCCTAGTTACTCGTATTTCTCTTTTTATTATTCACGCGCAAGTATATTTTTATTACGTAATTTTCTACATTTAATGCTTTTAACACGTGATCATTTAGTTATTATTTTAAAGTTTTATTTCTGTTTTTAATAGCCACGTGTAAATAAATTTTATTAATTGAAAGGGAATATTATTATTTACGCTGTTTTAAAATTTGCAATAATAGGTAAAATATTTGTCGAAATAAATTGATCTCTCATGAAAATATAATTATTAATTAAAATTGTTTGTAAATATTGTTATTTTATCATTTTAAATGTGACGTAAATTTCCCTAGTTACTCGTATTTCTCTTTTTAATATTCACGCGCAAGTATATTTTTATTACGTAATTTTCTGCATTTAATGCTTTTAACACGTGATCATTTAGTTATTATTTTAAAGTTTTATTTCTTTTTTTAATAGTCACGTGTAAATAAATTTTATTAATTGAAAGGGAATATTATTTTGTGCGCTATTTTACAAATTGGCAACAATTCAAATAATGGATTTTCTGAAATATGAAGTAAATCTTCTTCAAAATAATGAAAATTTTGAATAAAAAATTGAATTATAACCTCAAAAAATGAGTCAAATTGAAAAAATAATTGCAGTCTGCACACCGCAACTTTGTCAACTATATCCTTACAAATTATGGTTAGATTCCTGTGTGTAGTTTTCGTTTCTATAAAACCTTTATAAGAAAATTATTTTGACCAACTTTAATATTAAATATCTCTTAAAATGATTCTTCGATTTAAAAACTGTCTATTTCAGCGTGTTTATCGAACATTTCTTTATAAAACCACCAATTTTTAAATTTTTATTTGCAATAGTTTTCTGGCTATTAATCCAGAAAGACTTCAAGGCACAAAATCTTTATTGACAGCGGCTGCTGCTGCGGTGGTTACTTGAGAGAAACACAGCGATTTTGGCAATCTACTCCAAAGGCAACTGGGTATATTACACTTCTCTATTTTTTTAAAAATATAAATTTGGCAGTTTAGATAAAACGGAAAAAAAAATTCTTTTAATTATCCTAATTTTAAGTTTGTCCCTAGAGGTAATTGTCATTATTATAGTAAATAGTAAATTTTTATTAAAGTCTATATTACAAGATGTTTTTATATAACAACGTTCTTAGAGGGTATAAAATTCCAAATGATCTTAGAAAAAATATTATCTATTATTTTAATGAACTATGTAAGTACTACTTCATTTTGTACGTTTTTACAAAAATTATACTCAGTATATTTATTAAGTTTCATTAGCACATTCAATTCCACATTATCTTAGAAACAATAATATCTATTATTTTAATCAACTACGTAAGTACTACTTCATTTTGTACATTTTTCCAAAATTTTACTCTGTATATTTATTGTTGTATAAGTGTCTAGCTACTTTCGTTATGAAATTTGTCTAGAATTAAAAGGATTGTTGAGTTTTTGGTGCGAACGTGTTGTCCGGATTCTATCATTTGTGCCTCAAAGAGTCATCTAACGTCCATTTATTTTACTTTTGCCAAGCGTGCCTGAATCTCACTGAACTTGATTATCTCGGTCATTTTACGCAGTAATATATTAATGAGTTTTCTGTGTCGGCTGGCTAGTTCTGAATAAAGTAGAGAAATACCAGAATGGCAAACTATAACCTGTTGTTTAACCCCTTAACCCTTTATATCCTGAACTAATTTTTCAGCTACTTTTTAATTGTATTTTTGTATCATTTTCAAAGTTTTGGTGCAGAATAAACATAGGAACGAGGAAAATAATTTTTATAGTGTTTTAGTGGTTAATTATACAACTGTAAAGACCATAATTTTTTTACCTTATGATATAAAATAAAATAGTAAATTTCAAATAGTAAACTTCAAATAAAATATAGGAAATGTTCACCTGTAGAGTATAGAAAACAATAGAAAATAATAGTACTGAATAACCGGTAATAATCCACTAAAATTACTCAAATGAAGAACAACATGCTTGTCAATTCTATTGCAAAATGGATTTCGAATGTAGCGTGGCAAATGTAAAATCTCTACAATGCAAAGAAAGAGGATATGTGCTTGAATTTGCCATCTCATGCCTGCTGTCAGAAATAAACTCTTTGTGCCATTGTGAATACCGTTAGGAAAAACGGTCATATTACGAATATATAGGTGTTTTATTAACCCCTTAGGGACGAGTGACGCATAAGATGCTCAGAATCCTCGATTATTCCCACCAATTATTTTTTTTGTAAAATTTTGCTTATCTAATCATAGCATTTTAGCGATTCAATTAGATGAAAATTTCTCATTTGAAAAACCGGTGGTAACAGATTAAAAATTCTGTAATAGACGCTCGTCGCGAAGGGGTTAAAGTGGTACCTATAAGTACCGTCAGGATAAAAAGGGTTAATCGTCGTGCCCGAGACATTCACCTGCACCGTAGGCTACGCCTGTTTTATTTAGCTTGTTTTGTTCATACCAGTTATTTTAATTAGTATATTTGGCTTTGTTCCCGCATTATTTTTTCCGACCATTAAATAAGACGAATATTTCTGCTTAAAAAAACTGATGGTAATCAAGCAATCTGAATTTATAAAAAGTAGCCTATACTTATCGTCTGCGACGATTAAGGTGTTAATTTTTTCCTACTACAAACATATAGTTTATTTATAAATATTTATAAAGGAAAAATAAGCAATTTAATGGCATTTAACTTTCTAAGCTACAGTTTCATATTTCGACCATATTGTTTCCTTTTAATTCATTGTATAACAGCAAGCTTTGTCAACCGTTCACTCGCGATATTTGTGTGACGCGTAGTAGCAGACAAACTTGATAATCCGTGCAAAACGTGAGATATTATATCAACAGCCTTTTCTATAACCAAAGTGGGAAAACTCTTTGGAAATTTCCAAGGAGTCTGGCACCATTATTTGTAATTAGAAAATTTCAATTTAATATTTAAAATGCAGAGTGCTTAATCTCGACGTTTAATCACGGAACTTGTAATATTTTTCTGAGATTAAATAAAGAGAAACATTCTGATAAAAATTATTGTAAAAATGTACACGCCATTTCTACAACACAAACAGTTCTTTCAGTTAATGATCTCTTACTAATTCTGCAATTCTGCAGTACCATTATAAGCCCTGTTCCTGCCATATGTAAAATTTCGGTGTGTGCATCCATGCAGCGAAGGAGTGGACTTAAAAATTTTGTTCGTTAACGTGTATATGTAAATATTTTCTATGAAATCTGATATTCTGAAGAAAATAGATAGTTATTCTTTTTCTTGAGGATAGGTTTTGAATATATCTAAGTGTTCATGTCTAGCAATCATCATTTGCAGTAGATCAATATTGTAATAGATTGTCATATCTGTTAGCAGATCAATACTTTGTAATATATTGTCAAATTTGTTAACATTAAAATGGAACAAACAATTGGTACCGGAAAAAAATTCATAGAACAGTTAGTACTCATTAGACATTAAACAACCAAAAAGTATTCAACGTCTTTTAATTCCCGATTTTCTTAACCCTTTGAGGGGCGGTGGTATATATTAATTACCACCGCCCCTCAAATTTAATTGGAAATTTGACGCTTTATCAGATGCAATAAACCGCTAGTTAATAGGATTATTATTTTTGGAGTTATAAGGAGGTATCTTTCGAGCAATTCAGTAATCGAGCCCTTAAAGTTTATGACGTCATCAAGCAATGATTTTATTTGAATTGCAATGCATTTTATAAGTTGTTTACACATTTTTATTTTAATATTTTACATTATGCATATCTATGATGGGTAAGTATTACGGTGGCCCCCAACGACTAGTTTAAAATGTTATAATTCGCCTGGTTTTTGTGTGTTAAATTTGTCATTAAAAAAGGCGAATTTTACCTTCTCAAATAATTGGTAGCAATAAAAAGACACTGAATGGGAATAAAGGAGACCACTGTCAACACTAGTTAGGTGTGTTTTATTTCTCGCTGATCAGAGTGGTGAGAAGTCAGTTATGTACCGCTCACAAATTTCGACACTGTATTCAGGTTCGTAACGTCAGTGCTGCCACGGGCGAATATTTTTATATTCTATTCGAACCACTATTTTTAATAAATAAATTTTATAGTATATTTATTTCTCTTGCAGACGTCAAATGCATCTGAAAAAAAATCTTTTCAGAAAGTGGTGCGAGATAGAATTAAAAACAGTAGCCAGTGGCAGACCCATGAAGAATACACTGACGATGACGTTTTTCCAACAATCCCCTACCCTTTTTTTAATTAAGTAAAACTCTTTATTAATGAAATTGTGTTATTTTGAAAAATGTAAATGTTTGTTTATGGTTTAAATGTATTACATATTAAATAATGTTTTTTACGGAGTGCGTTTTACTATTACATGCAATTTACACTACGTAAAATACTTTAATTGTAAGACCCATCATAATAATTAACATGCCAACTAGCATTTCGTTATTTTTTTATTCCAATTAAACTTGGAAAAACTGTTTAATAAAATGTATCTTGTGATACATAATTGATTTTTTTATAATGTGAAATTTTTGATTCAAAATAATTTTATTTCACTTTACAAAAATACCGGAATATTTGGAGCTATGCATTATAAATTTTAATATTTTGTAACATCACGATGTGAGATTGATGATGCATCAAGATGTAAGAATTTATGCTTTTGAGTCCTATTCCTCGGGAAAAACACATGTTCTTAATCTATGTAAATTGGAGTTCTGGTGATCAAATGTTAGACAATTTCCAAATTAATTACGTGGAGAATGAAAGAAATATTTTACATCATTCAGATATATATTTAAGACTAGGTTTTTCATACATTTAAATTTCTTAATCTCGGTTACATAAAGTAATAAAAAAAATTAATTATTTTCTAACATAAACGAATATATATAAACTTAATATGCAGAATATTGAACTTTGTCAAAAAAAATTCCCGTTGAAAAGAATGTTTAAATAAATAAATGCCAAAACTGTCAATCAAATAATGAATAAGCAACGAAAAACAGTCACCGAAAATGCTAATACATGAAAATAAGTTAAGAAAATAGAAATTCTGACAAATATATTGTTACAGTCAAGTGTCGCCCATAACATTAATTAAAAAAATAATTAAATTATTCAGGTCCGTGTTTGTTGCTTTATAAAATTTTTGTACGCCGAAAAATGTTGTTATTTCATATAGAGACAAAGAGAAAAAAAGTTTTCTTCGACCTCCTTTCAGTGTTGCCAGTGGGCTACTTTTTAAAAATTTGGATTTCTTGATTGCCACCACTTTTTTGAAGTAGGCATATTTGCCTTATATAATAAACGATTAAATAATGCAAAAATAAGAGGAATTATGCCATATTTTAAAAGTATTGGGAATCAAGTTATCTGAATTTTAAAAAAGTTGCCAAGTGGCAACACTGCCTCCTTTTTTATCCATATATTCTAAATCGTAATTTTTGCTTTTATTAATTGGCTACGCTAAAAGGGAATTCCCCTTTCCATTACCTTTCAACAAAAATTCCTCGTGCAGAAATTTATGTCGACGCAGAATAATGGCGACAGGCCGTTGTTCCCAATTGGGATCATGAACATTTAATAAACAAACTCAAGTGTGTTTTTGATTATTATTATCGAATATGATGTCTTTTTTATTGATTAAAGCTAATTTTACGTATACCAACCGGTTTTTAGAAGCATTGGATGGTTTTTTACTTTTATATGAATATTTTAGTTATGCACTGTAAGAAACAGTGAAAATGGTCATTTTTATGATTTTCTGTACATTTCCCCATTAATGATAGGAATGTGACTTCTATTTTAAAAAATCAAGTCATCTTTTTACTATTTCTGCTAATTTTTCAAGTCAATTTGGATGAAATTTAATTTTTCCTATTTTTTTTATTTTATGTTCCCAATTGGGAACATTGGCCTGTAAAAGGTTAAACTCGACCATGTTTCGAAGCAGAAGTAAACTCCATCTCGCAGATTTTTTATAGGTTATTAATATTTTATGCCGTCGTCATTACGTTTTCATCCGGCTTTAGATAAATCACATTAAGATTTCCCACACAATAAGATTATGATGCGTTGCAAGAACATAAGGGACTTTATTTAACATTCTTTATCAGATGACATTAAATTGAACATTCTCCATTATTTGTTCGATCGAGGAATATTTCAGAAATAAGCCATTCTTTCATACTCCGAAACTCAATATATTCGATGGTAAACTTGAATCACAATTTCAAAATAGTGTATTCTCTCGCTCCCAGCACTGCATTTTATTTTAGCAACCAAAATCACAGAAATCTAGCAGCAGAACTCAAGTTTTCCTGTTTTATATTTCAAGGCATAAGTTTTTCTACGCCAATGCGGTGATAGGAATTAACCAATCACAATGCTGGAACTATTTACTTATGGCCGCAGAAAATTGGCGTACTTCGTTCCTTGTGAGAAAAGGAATACAAATAAGAAAATTAAAATGGTAATAACTTTACGTAGAATAAATTCGGCTTTTTAAGAACGGGGAAATTAAAAAAAGGTTTTTGAAGAAATATACTAACGGAATGTGTTCTTAGACTATTGAAGCGAAATAAAATATTAAATTACGCATTTTAAATAAAAATAGATCAAAATAAATGAAATAAACGGAATATGGGAAGTAATTTAATAAGCTAGGGTTGTAGGATGTATTTGGAAAAGAAACCTTTTATGGAAAAAAAATTAATAAAGAGCGGAATTTTGTAATATATATCAAGGTATGTATCAAGACTCCCTTAATAGATAAGACTTGACAATACGGAGAAAGTCTATGGGAGAAAATGTCCGCGGTAATTGCCACTTATTGACTTTCTCCGGAAAGTATCGCCGCCTGGTGGATACTACCGCAGAGTTGCCAAGTCTCCGGCTTTTTGAACACCAGTATATTTTTAGAGAAAATGTTGTTCTTTTAAATCCCAGAATTCTCCGATCAAACAAAACAAAATTGTCCGTACTAAAAAACTGGTATCCAAAAAGAGAATAGAAAAATCTAGCAGCTCTGCTACCGCATAGCTGCCAACTTTTACGGTTTTTTCTTACCACTAAAATTTAATAGAATTTTGTTCGTTATGTAATCACACGATCTTGTCAATTTAATAAGATAAAATTTAGTATAAAATTTTAGTGGTAGGAATTAAGCGTAAAAGTTGGCAGCTATGCTACCGATACTAGTTCATAAGCAAATGCATAAAACAAATGGAGCTGTGAAAAAATTCCATGTCGAAAATATTCCTATTACTGACGATTGATGGCGCTAGTAGCAGGAGAATATAGCGGTCAAAGGAAACTTGCTGATTGTGAGGCCTGATACTATGATAAGGAGGCCTTGGTATGTATGTACATTCCGTGGAATTGCCAAAGAGTCTATTTCAAATTAGAAAATTTTATTTAATATTTCACTTGCAGAATGCATAATCACCACATCTAAAGGTATACTTTGTATCTTTTCTGAGATTAAAAAAGGAAGATTAAGGGATTAAAAAAATTGTAGTAAAAATATATGCACCCTGATATTTGAGCATGTATTAATTATAATTGTTCTCCACTACACAAATAGATTTAATTAATTCATTTTAAGTAGTGTTACTCTTTAAAACCAATACCACGTTTGGTTAAAATCAGCTTTCCAATCACCAAAAGCACCAAGTTTAAAAAGAGTTAATATCTTTCTTTTTTAATTTTATCTCAAACTACTTTCTCGCTTAAAAAAACATTAACGAAAATAGGTCTAAAAATATTCTGTTCATGTTCTTTTTGCATAGAAAAATGTAACATTGTGCAAAGATAAATTAAATAATTATTCACTCATTATATGTTATGCGTGATTAGAATAAAAGCATTCTGTTAATCTGCGCTTAAGTAATATCCAATTGACGATCCACTTTATTGCCATTTTTCATGAATATTCAAAAACTCATTCTCGCTCAAAGTGTATCTTTTCTTTTTCAAACTGTATTAGAATTCGAAAATGAAAGAATTTGCAAAAAAAAAAAAAAAAAAAAATCTCAAGAAAGAAAAGTATTTCTCATATTTAGTTTAATAAAATACGTGATGTAAAAAATTAAATTAAATTAATAAACATAATTCCATTTCTGAAATACCAATTATGGCTTGCAGGGTTTTTAGAAGTAAGAATAATTAAGACATTTGCGTCAATGTTTATTTAACCCCTTCAGGGTCGCTTAATATTTGAAAAAAAAAAAAAAAAACATAAAAAAGTACCTATTTTTTTTTATTACAAAAATTGAATAATTATAAGGTTTCTAAATAAAATATGCAATTAGTTTATTTTTAAGGCAAAAAAACAATATGTTATGGAACAAATTCACATTTGTAGAAACGCCATCATGCGAGAATTCTGTGTCTTAACACCTTAAGCGCCTCCCCCGATAAGTGTAGGCTACTTTTTTTTATAATTCAGATTATTTGATTCCCACCCCTTTTTTGATGAAGAAATTTTCACCGTAGTTTACGACAAATAAAATGGTGCGAAAATAAAGCCAATTACACTATTTAAAAAAACTGGTGGGAGTCAAACAATCTGAATTTAAAAAAAATAGTCTACACTGCCCGTGAAAATCAAGGGCGCGAGAATTAAGAGGTTAATGTTAGCTTTACACCATACGAATTAATGCAATAAGACCTTTAATTTCCACATCTTTACAAATTTTTACATACAATATTTGATATAATATACATACATTAAACATTGATTATCAATACCTTTTTTAAGTATAATATATTTCGAAACATGCAGTACAAAGTCCAACATCACAAACAGCGCAATGGAATCTTCACATGGAAATTCCAATTAAATTTTTCTAGTTTCAGAAGTTTTTTCCAGCAGTTAAATCTTGAGCCCGGAAATATGACGGGCACGAGAAATAACGAACGACACATTAGCCCGTGTTATTGACGGGAGCGAAAATTAAGGGGTTAAAAGGGTGCCGGAACATAGTCCAGTGATGGAAGAGTAGCGCACCAGAGAATCAACTGACACCGCTAAATTTAAAAAGTATTCTTCGTCTTATTTAAGGACAGAGATTAGTTCTTTTTAACCTCTTAATCGTAGTGTAGGCTACTTTTTAAAAATTCAGATTGTTTGATTCCCACCAGTTTTTTTTAATAGTGTAATTGGCTTTATGCTCGAATTATTTCATCTGCCATTAACCCATTTTCGGCCAGAGGTGCGTAAACGCACCATTTCAATAAATATATTTTTATTAACACTGTGACGTATATTTTTCACTAATTTTATGTTTCTGCTTTTTTTAAGGGTTCTGGAGACATCTACAAAATATTAGTAATTCAATTGAAGTAATCACTTTCTGTTGAGAAATTTTCAAAATATGCTGGTTTTTTACTTAACAGTTATTGACAAATTCGACTTTTTGAAAATGTATAATTATTCCACTTGAGATTAAATATATGTTTTTACAATGCAGTAAAATTGCAAGTTCTGTAAATAAAATAGAAATAAAACAAATGCCATAAGAAAACTTAATTTTTTTTATTTAAATTTAATGGTAAATTATTAATGTTAAATTAATAATGGTAACGTCAAATAAAATAAAATATTATTTTTCATGCACGAAACTTTTTTGGTGTCTTAATGAATGTAATTTGAGCAAATTTCAATGCAAATAATACCACATTTTATAAAATTTCTATGCTTGGGCTAAAACGGGTTAAGTAATCGGAATATTTCTATTTAAAAAAATTGGTGGCAATCAAGCAAACTGAATTTTGAAAAATGAGCCTGCGCTTATCGGGAGCGACGATTAAGGGGTTAATTCGAAGATTACTGGTAAAAATTAGTGGTGACAATTTCCCAAATGCTGCTCCACTGTTCTATTACTGAATACTATATTGATAAAAACATTTTCAACGTATATTTCCGGAAATGTAAACGATGAACCCCTACTAAATTTGCCGCAAATAATAGTACAAAAATTTTACTGGTACCAATTGATTAGAAATAACATCTCCTAATTAATGCTCTACTTAAATTGGACTTACAGGGTCATCTACTACTTATAAACACTGAAATGAACTTTAAAATGTTCATAATTTTGCATCACGTACGAGTAATAAACGGAAAACCATACCATCAAGCAGTTTATGAATTATTCCGGTTTCAAATTTGGAAATTTTAATGTAAAATTCATTTTTAATCGTTTCAAAACGGATTGCAATGAGGAGAGTTTTTTTAAGCAGAATTTAAAAACTTCTTGCTGGAATGAGTTGTAATTTTTGATTCGCATAATTGAAGCTTTGATCTCTAAAAATAAAATTCTGTGTAACATTCATACGTTATAATACGTTGTTTTTGGAAATTTAATTTCATATTTTTTCGAAATTCATTTAAGAAGATACATTGAGAATTCATTGAAGAATATATTAATTGTAACTTCTAAACTTTTTAACTTATTCGTATTTTTTGGATTCTCATATTTAAACTTTCTAGAATCCAAAATTACAGGTCATTCGATCTCGTAGTTTTCCAGTTATGCTTAAAAAACTACGCGTCAGACTATACGTTTTCATTACTATAAGCGAGAAATAATTCATAATAAAGATGGAAGGGATGATAAAATTTTTAGTGAGAAAAAGTAACTCTGATGTAGCAGGACACAATGTCAGAATACGCACAAAATCACAATGTCAGAATGACACATTGCGATAACGAAGTATCATCTAAAAAATTGTTGATAGTTGAAAAATTACATCGTCGAATGTTTTCTTCGACAAAAACGTTGGAACTCTACAGTTACTGAATCATCTACCGTAGCGCACTCGATCTGGCAAGCGAAATAAATTCCTTTATGGTTGTCGGGTTTTAGCTCCACGTGAGAGGCTTGTTGGCTTGGTTAAAAAAAATTGCCGAACGCTCGGAAACTTCTTTCTAGGATTTAATCAAAGCTCAGCAGTGATTTAATGAATAACTTAGAAACAAAAGTGGCATAGCAATGCCTTTTAATCATTGTATAATGAGGATATCTTAGTTATTTTCAGTCACAACTAGCCTATTTTCAGAAGATTTTTATGCGAATAATTTTAAAAGGCGCAGAAACTATTGTTCTTTCATATACAATATACATGTTCCTCTAAAAATTTGAATTATGTAAAGATGAAAAAATAAGACTCCCTTAAAAAAATATATTACCTTCCATCAAACGATACCTTGTCAGCATTTACCTTCTCAAAGGATGACGCACAAATTATATGGAAATATAGCACTGATGGTAACTGATTGTATTGGCTGAAATTTTAGTATGTAATCATTCAAACGATTCTGATCAAGTGACTCAATGGGTACAATACTGAACTAGTCGGATATGTCAATCCCAAAACTTTCTACTATCTCACACAGCTTTTGCATACACTAAATAGAATAAGCGTGCATTAGTTCTTGAGATATGACTATTGCTAAAATAGTGTAAATCCTGCAAAAAGCAGCATAGCAGCACCACCTGTTTGGCTATTTACACCAAAACGTAAGAAGTATCTATTTATTAAAATTTAGGGAAAATGCTTAAGTGATACTAAAATAAAACAACAAAAGGCTTATAAAGACCTTTTTACTGATTCAACATACGTTTCAACGCTCTTTGCGGCGTCATTTTCAAGAAAATATATTGATAAATAAAATATTCTTGCAAAATTTGAAAAATAACATTGAAAAAACATGAATCACGAGATCCAAATATGTAAAACTGAGAAAAGCAGGTGCTTGAAGTAGCCAACTGTAATCGTGAAAATTATATTTCGCTATTGTTGTTTGAAACGGAAAAGGACCTCGTGCCAAATTTTAGGCAATTCAAATGAGGCGGAATCATTGCAAATGTTTACGTTACGAACGTAGATTTCTATTGCTTCATGGATAATGGATGGGAAGTAGGCTCTTGATGGGTAAATTATTTTACTATTTTTAAAATCAGTTTCTATTGCTTCGGTTCTATGTAGTCGTGCCAGCGCTGTAGTACTCCTGTTATATTTGATATCTGCTATATGCTCTTTTAATCTTGTTTGAAACTTTCTAGTGGTCATTCCTATATAATATTTATATATACTCAAAAATATCAACTTTACAATATTTTCCAGGATTCTTTGAAAGATTAAAATATAAACTTAGAAAATTTAATATCTGCCTTATTGCAAAACCAACCATAAAATTAAAAAGTGCAGTTTGTAAGAAAATAGACCCAATAGAACCATATCAACTATCAGGTGTTTACGAAATCCCATTCACCAGAGCGGATGGCACGTTACAATATTATATAGGAATGACCACCAGAAAGTTTCAAACAAGATTAAAAGAGCATATAGCAGATATCAAATATAACAGGAGTACTACAGCGCTGGCACGACTACATAGAACCGAAGCAACAGAAATTGATTTTAAAAATAGTAAAATAATTTACCCATCAAGAGCCTACTTCCCATCCATTATCCATGAAGCAATAGAAATCTACGTACGTAACGTAAACATTTGCAATGATTCCGCCTCATTTGAATTGCCTAAAATTTGGCACGAGGTCCTTTTCCGTTTCAAACAACAATAGCGAAATATAATTTTCACGATTACAGTTGGCTACTTCAAGCACCTGCTTTTCTCAGTTTTACATATTTGGATCTCGTGATTCATGCTTTTTCAATGTTATTTTTCAAATTTTGCAAGAATATTTTATTTATCAATATATTTTCTTGAAAATGACGCCGCAAAGAGCGTTGAAACGTATGTTGAATCAGTAAAAAGGTCTTTATAAGCCTTTTGTTGTTTTATTTTAGTATCACTTAAGCATTTTCCCTAAATTTTAATTATATTTAGTGATCTTATTTTGTTGTTATGTATCTATTTATGTCAAGGTCTAACAGAATCTGAAGTTTGATGAAATGCCGTGCATTAGTTCTTCAGATATAGTTATCGTAAAAATCGAGAGAAAAGTGGTATAGCAACGCCACTTGTTGGGATATCTACACCCAAATGTAATTAGCATCTATTTATGCTAAGGTCTAACTGAACCTGAAGTTTGATGAAAATAAGTGCATTAGTTCTTGAGATAGAGCTATTGCAGAAATCGCGAAAAGTGCTGCATAGCAGCGCCACGTGTCGGGCGATTTTCACCAAAAACTATTCAGCACCAATTTATATCAGGGACTAACTGAATATAAAATTTTAGTAAATTTCGTCCATTAGTTCTTGAGATAGAGTTCCCAAAAATTTTTTGTCACACACAGACAGACAGAGTCACAGACAGGCATTTTCTAAAAATTGTCAAATCGTGTCCAGGACCTTCTAAAATGTATAAATCCGTCGAAAACCGGAAGTCGAAAATTTTTATGAATCCAATACTTTCTTCTTTTAAAGATAGAAGAAAGTAAAAATGGTTAGTTTTATGCTATGACCCACGGAATATCTTAACCTTTTGATTATGTGTCAGGAATGGAGACTATTTTTCTATCAATCGTGCCACAATTTAAAAAAGAGGTTCTTTTTGGTCGATTTCTCTTGAAAATATCTTAGTATAGTGTATAGCAAATATTATCTTTCAAAAAATTTTACGAATGCAATAAAAATTTTCGCTGGGACGACATATGGCCCAACCCCGTATTCAAAAGGTTAATTCATATTGCATTGTTACTTTTCACGTCGAATAAACATAATTTGGACCAGAAACCATTCAATAGAAATCTTTTATGTTTCCATGTGGTTCTTTAATTAGGTTTTATTAGGTTATTTTTTTAAATTAGGTTCTGTATAGATAGGAATTAAATTTCCTGTTTATACAGCTGCGGATACAGCTGAAAACACAGCTTTCAAACGATGCCGGCAAATAAGTGTGATGAGGTTTTTATGTCTAAAGAAAACTTCTCAAGATGAAATTCCTCGGCAACTGGTGGAAGTATTCGGAGCGAGTGTAATGTCACGAAAACAGGTGTGGTTTTGGTGCACAGAATTCGATAAAGGAAGAACAGATATGCGATATGAAAAAAGCAAAACTAAACAAGGCAAAACTAAGCAATTCGTAGGAAACGACCAGAAATGCTCTTGAAATGTGTCCTGTTATTGCACGACAGCGTCAGACCGTATACGATTTTAATAACGCGTGATTTGGTACAACGTTTCTGATGGGAAATATTCGAACATCCGCCATGCAGTCCGGACCTCGCGCCAAGTGATTTCCGTCTTTTCAGTCCGGTGCAAATGAACTTATGAGGTTAGCATTTCAGAACACATGACGACATTCAGCAAACCGTCTTAATATGCCTAAACTTGGCGCTGATTTCTTCTATGCCGGTTTAGATACGTTGGTATACTGATGGAGCAAACTCTTTGACAACCATGGTGACTATGTGGAGAAATAATATGTACCAGTGCCTTACTATTTTGTGCACCGCTTCGAATTCGTGAAAAAAGTTTATCTCCTAGAGGGCTTACTTCTGAACCACCTTACTTCTGAACCACCCTCGTACATGATATCATAGCTACCCAAATTCCGTTCTCTTTTCTGAATCATATATACCGGAAATTATATAACATAACAATATTTAGTTGAAAAAAAAATAGAAGCAAGAAAATTGTCCTTAATTTTTCTGTTTTAAAGAATGTTTATTTTACTTGTGAAAATTCAGATGGTTGGCTGTTATGTAAGACGAGTTACGATCACAGCATCAAAATTAGCAGTGCAATATGAATTAAAATAGTCTGAGGGTCATAGCATAAAAACGAAAACTAAACATTTTTTAGGTTTGTGCACATTGAGACATTTGATCAGCATCACATGAACTACTGCATATCAAAATTCCACCGGGGTTACATGTCCACATAAGTTGTGCGTACTCCATTATTAAATATCCCGATGAAATCCATATTTACTCGGAATAAATATCTTTTTGAGCTGAACAATAATAAATATATCGGACTGGTAATTTCTCCCAGTGGCGTAGCCAGGGAGGGGGTCCAAATACTATGGATACCAGTAATATTGTAGTTTTCTTCCTCTTGATTATCAAAGAAAGTTTTTCGATTAAATAAGGAAAGAAAAACTTTACAAAATTAGTGGTATCCAGAGCGTCTGGACTCTCACCCTGGCTACGCCAATGATTTTTCCCCTATTTCCTATAAACTGCTTGTGATAGAAATGATCACATTTCGCTGTAGTTGATTACTTTTAAATTTCATATGTAATTCGAATAGAATTTGAATGTTATGGAAGTTAACTTTGGAATTATAATTTCCAAGAAATTCGTATCTGTGCATCCTTTTTTTTTTGTTTAAATATTCTTAAAAATATTTTCTATACATAATTGTGAAAGACACAAATTAAAATGTATCATGAATCATGATTGAATGAATCAAAATGAATCATGTTCTAGGATGAACTTTAATTTATCTTTCTGAATTTCATTGAACGGTTTTGGACAGTTTCCGCATGTTCGCGATGAAGTCCCTATCTTCAAGCTGATAATCAATGTAAAACGTGCTCTTACAATAGGTTTTTGTTCGTCACATTAAAAACAAGAAATGGACGATTATTGCTAGAAACATTTCAGTAATCAGTTGAATATCTATTCTATTGAAGTTTTCACACTTCGAATGATACATGAATATCGCATAGCATTTTATTCTGTTTTATAGCGTATGTTTAACAATAGTATACGTTTAAAACAACAGATATTTTTTCGTTTATTAATTAACTCACACCATAAATATTTTGACAGAAAAGATCTATGAAAAACTTTATAGTTATTTTAAATACCGGAGTATCTTTAGCATTTCCTTCAAGTCATACCGCTAGCCTTGACAGCTGACGGTATTACAACAATATTAAATATTAAAGGGATAAATTTATCTTTTTGAAAGTAGCGTCCCCTTCCTACTTCCCTAAACCTCCTGGGGTTTTTTTCATCCTGGAAAATGAAATTAATAAACAAGGCATTCACAAAGAGAAAATGAAAATTGAAAAAGCGTGTGCGCAGCACGACTTCTATACCGTGTCACAGGCAGCTGGGTTGAGAGCAGGAGGTTCGTTCGGTTAGAGAATTATGCTGTTCGAGGTGAGAAATTAAAGATTTTTTCGGTGCGTACACAGCACACCCGGTATAAGGTCCCTTAGACAGCGGAGAACCGAGGCAGAGTCTCGTTCGTTTCGAGGTTTGTCATATTTGAGGTTTTATACAAATAGAGGCCCCGATGTAAATTAAGGGTCCGCTAGTGGGGGTGAAGCCAGCTAGTTCTAGCTATTAAACGGAAAAAATTACCGAGTTGAAAATAATGTCCCCTTCTGACTTATTGTCTTTTTTCATGGTGTAAAATGAAATCAATAAACAAGACATTTACAAAGAGAAAATGCAATCAATAAACAAGACATTCACAAAGTGAAAATGCAAAATTTTAATTTAAACAAGAACGAAAAATCATGCGTCAAGCATAGATTATGTAACACTTTCCAAAGCTTCCAAAATAATTTTACAATTCATACCGTTTAATAAGCTAACAGATAACATTTAAGTAATCCGAATACTTTTATTCAACCCTGTATAGGATCTATAGATTTGAATATATACTACATAGGATTCTAAATTTTAGTTCAGTTAGGAAACGCGTAGCAGAGTTTAAAATTCTTCGTCTGGATTTAAATAATACGGAAATGTGCTCGCGAACTTTTGTGCTTCCCTGTATAGGATATACAGAATTTATGCACACCACGTAATAGACAAAAAGCGAGTTAAAAATAAAATCGCGTTCAGTAACTTAAAACGCACTTCCAGGAATTATTGTTAACATACAGTAGAGAATTCTTTTGTGTGTCCCTGTAAATGAACGATGACTACTATACACACAATATTCTGTAGTAAGCCTCTTGTAATGCACCTTATATACATTTCAATGCGTTTAAAATAGGGAAACATTATTTAAATAAACCGCAGACGATTTTTCTTCATAGACGTCATGTAACGGAATTCTTTTGACTGCCCCTGTAAAGTAAGTATAAGTGCTATGCACACCCTATTCCATATTAAGCTTCTTCTAATGCACCTTAGTGATATGTGTAAATTTCAATGCGTTTAAAATAGTGAAACATTATTTAAATAAACCGCAAATGATTTTTCCCCATAAGCCGCAATGTGATGGAATTCTTTTGAGTGTCCCTGTAAAAAAACTATAAGTGTTACACACTTCCGTTGAAATAGGGAACATGCCATAGATATCGACTATAACATATAAAAATTGCAGAGCAATCCGAGCATATTTACGGGAGTTAGAGCACGTACAGACGGCCAGACGGCCATACGGCCATACGGCCAGACAAACCGAAGTCATAAACACTTTTCAACTAGGTTGGAAAGTGTTAAAAAGGGAAAACTAGACCAAATGTGCATCCTGGATTGAAAACCCGCGCTTCTGCAAAGTCAGTGGAATGGATGGACGGTAAGAAAGACGTCGACTGTGAGTCAGGGTTGCCAGTTTTTATATTCAGAATTTTCAAATTCATAATGGTAATTTCGAAAACAGAATTATTACCTTGAAAAGCCAAATAAATGTGTCTAGTTAAATTAAACAAAATTTACAAATATTAATTTCTGGTGTAAATTTCAAATTCTGCAATAAAAAAAAGATCAACCTTTAATTAAACAACGGATAATAGCAACGCTCCCTAGATAAGAAAGCCTTAACACTCGTCACGAAAACGTCATACCAAGTAGGCAAAACAAAGAAAAAAATTCGAACAACTTGCATGTTTCGATTTCATTGGCTCATAGAATTAATAATTATAGTTTACGACTAATAGTTAATAATTCCACAAGCCATCGAAATCGAAACATGCGAGTTGTTCGATTTTGTTTTCTTTGTTTTGCCTGCTTGCAGCGGCGTAGACAGGAAGAGGGGGACCCAAATGCTCTGAATACCAGTAATAATGTAAAGTTTTCTTTGTATTGATTATCGCAGAAAGTTATCCAGTTAGATAAGCCAAAGAAAACTTTACAAAATTAGTGGTATCCAGAGCATCTGGACCCCCACCCTGAATACGCCACTGCCTGCTTGGTATGACGTTTTCGTGATGAGTGTCAAGGCTTTCTTATGTAGGGGGCGTTGATAATAGTAGCTATCTCTATCAGTTTTTTTTTTATCGTTAAACTGCAGTTTTGACAATTCGCCGCCGCAGAGGAAAGCGGCGCAAAGAAAATATAAATGTGGCGCTCAGGCTTTAAGATAAAAGCCCTTTGATCACTAGTTTTCCTGGTTGGCGGTACCTGTTATTAATAAAAATCTAATTAATATAAAGTGAGATCAGATACATTCTGTCGATAAACGATTTATCATATAGTCTATAATCTTATACAGGGAACAAGAAGTTATATTTATTTGTTGGATGATACAGATTAATAATACTGCAACTATTTATTGATTTTAAAAAATCATCACATTAAATGTTGTATTAGCTATATTGACGAATTACTAAAATATGTAATAATAAATTATTCCTGAAAGTATTTGCAATAATTCTTTTTAATTTTGAAAAGATTGGAATTTCTATTTAGGTTTCTGCAAATACACATTTTAATAACAATTGCCATAACTATTTAATATTTACATTAATTGTATGAAATTAGTTATTAAATCGGATTTTTCTTTCGTGTTTTTTTTTTTCGCATGTATGTTTGCAACTTGAAAAATTAGTTATACTATACCAATATTTAAAATAAAGAAACAGGTAAAGTTGTATGAAAAAATTATAATTTATGCTCTTTGTGGATTCCTGATTATTTAAATTCAAGAATGTATTTCCTGCTGGAGTATTTTGGATATAAAAAATCATTTGTATGTTAATTTAAAATCTTAGAAATTTTACAGATGACAGAATTTCGTTTTTTCCGGTTTCATTTAAGCATCATGTTCTCGTAGAAGGACAGTATGTAAGTACAGTGTGTCCATAATTAAACTACCCTACTTTAAAGTTGTCTATAGACAAAACTATTGGTCAGAAAATGTTTTGACACCAGTAAATTTAAATAATTAATTTTTACCTTTTCAATCTGCAACTAATAATAATAAATATTTTTATTTAATAATACTGGTGGCAAAGTTATATATTAAAAATTGGTATATATTATATACCGGTGCCACTCAAGGGGTTAAAGCTGTCTACAGACAAAACTATTGGTCAGAAAGTTGTGAAATTTTGTGAAGGACATAATGAAGGGATGGGGATTTGTTTACGCGAAAAAAAAATTAGTTCAAAATTTCGCCGCCAGAGGACTTTTTTTAATGAATTACACATTTAGCATAGATTTACGATAGGTTACAAATTTTATTTCAACAAAACATGTTGAACAAATTTTTAGTCGCGACATGTTTTTAGCATTTCCCAGAAAACACTGCTGTCAACTGTGGAACATGCTATCTTACGATTCCAGATGATAACTGAAAATGACAGCTGTCACGTGGAACATGTTTTGTTGCCATAAAGTATGTAAACTATCGTAAATGTATGCTAAATGTGTTATTCAATAAAAAACTCCCTCTGGCGGCGAAATTTTGAACTAAAATATTTTTTTCGCTTAAACAAATTCCCATTCCTTCATTACATCCTTCATAAAATTTCACAACTTTCTGACCAATAGCTTTGTCTGTAGACAGCTTTAACCCCTTGAGGGGCACCGGTATATAATATATACCACTTTTTAATATATAACTTTGGCACCAGTATTATTAAATAAAAATATTTATTATTTTTTTTTGCAGATTGAAAAGGTAAAAATTCATTATTTAAATTTACTGGAGTCAAAATATCGTAAAATGTAGCAATTTTAGACCACGTGCTTACCCTCCAAGGGGTTAAAGTAGGGTCGTTTAATTATGGACACCCTGTACAGTCGTGGAAAAAAAACCGCACACCCCCCACTAACTCTGCAACAAATTGTAGTAGAAGTAATTGACTGGTACCAAACGATTTGAAATAAAGTTTACTTTTAAATTATATATCTAAAATTTGCCTAAGGGGCCATCTACATATTAAAACAAGCCTAAAATTAATTTTTTTCAATGGCAACACCCATTTCTGACATGATATTTTAAATCTTCGGTTCAAACTATGCCTAGATACAAAATTTTAAATCATTTGGATGATAAGTTTTCGAGTTATAAACATTCAAATTTTAGAGCCTCTAATGTTAAATTACATTTTCATATTTTTATTAATATCTCCTGAGATTATAATTCTAATGTGTTAATTTTTTTTTTTGGTTATAATACTAAAAAGCCCAAACATAAATATGTCAAATTTGTAATTTTTATAATTTTATAATATGAATTATGAAATTAATATTCGAAAAAATTATGAATTGCAACCTACAATTTTTTTGATGGATTTATATTTATTATGTCCTGCTTTATGTGTATTCAAAATTTTAAATTTTTCTACCAAGTAGTTTTCAAATTACGCTTAAAAAACGGCAAGATGCTGCTTTAAGGGGCCGTCTATGATGTGCATTAAAGCATAGTTTGAACAGGGATGGGAGCGCTCATACTCGAAATCCCGATTGACACCACTAAATTTTAATAGTAGTATTTGTTACCTTATTCAAGAACAAAATTTCTGAAATTCTTTACGTTGGAGAATACTATTAAAATTTAGTGGTAAGAATCGATATTCGGGTCGGAGCGCGCTCATCCCTGTTTGAGAAAATATTATACTCATAGGCTGGGATTAAAACAAGATTTTCTCAAATCTTGTTAAATTGTTTGCACTATTACACTAAATGGTTGTTAGATAAAGTATTAACGCGAAAGTATTCGTTACTTAAAAATGCTAATTTAAACTTTTATTAACGTTTGTATATCAATCAAAAATTGTAATCTTTACAAATATGTATGGATGTTCAGTTTTTATTCCATTAATAACGAACTTAAAATAATTAAACTTTTTCTTCTATAACTTTCGTATTTAGATCTATTCGATTAAACAGGCTAATTGAAAAAAAAAATACAAATTATTTTTATGGTTTTCTGATAGGCAAGATTATTTCCCAATCGCTAGCAGTGTGCAAAAAAATCTAATAATAATAATAATAATAATAATAAATGGCAAACGGTAAGTTTTCTTGCCAAGAGGCATTAATGAGTTAATTGTAAAATTTCAAATGAACTACCAGAATAGGTTTAATCATAGAATTATTAACCCTATTCCGAAGGAGAATAACGAATGTAAAGTTATTCAGATGTCTTTATAACATAGATTTAGTTTTAGGTCTTCAAATAAATCGGAATATAAATCATGCGACACCCCCGCTCCCCCCCCCCCTCGCTACTAAAAAAAAAGCAATGTCTGGATTTATTTTCAGACTAAAAAACAATTTATCTGCGTTTTTTTTTTTTTTTTTTTTTTTTTTTACTTTGATTCCTTACGCTGCTTTTTACTATTTTTTTAAATTCTACATTTTGTATTTGTCACTATTATTCACGTTTCTGACAATAAACTAAAAAAAAGGCGAGTTAAATAGATGCAAAATCTGAGAAACAGCATTATAAAAGCACCTGTAAAATTCCAATAACATTTACATATTCTAAAACTATTTTAATTACAAATAATCTTATGGTTTTTTAACCCCTTCGTGAAGTGCGTCTATTACAGAATTTTTAATAATTTGCCACCGGTTTTTTAAAACAGAAATTTTCGTCTGATTGAATCGTGGAAATGCTAAGATATAGTAAGGCAAAGCTTACAATAAAAAATAACTGGTGGGAAAAATCGAGGATTCTGAGCATCTTATGCTTCACGTATACGTGTCACTTGTCCCCAAGTGGTTAAAATCGGATAATTCAACAGTTGTAAACATTATTTTACCGCATATAACAATAACCGAAACTTATTAAGTGAGTAAAATGGTCATATCGGTAAAACATAATACATTAAAAGAAGTGACATTCTGCAGCATTTCAACAATCGAGAACCGAACTTCAATTTGGATACAGCCCCTTAAATATGCTCATTATAAAGTAATTAATTTCTCAGAAACTAATCGTAGGAATTTAATGAAATTTGGTATCTAGGCATAGTTTGAACTGCAGATTTCAAATATGTTGTCAAATTTGAGTCTTGCTATTGAAAAAAACAAAGTTTGGGTGTGTTTTTATATGTAGATGGCCCCCTAAGCAAATTTTATATACATCAGTTAAAAGTAGACTTTATTTCCAATCGTTTGGTACCAGTCACTTCCTTCTACTATAATTTGTTGCAGAGTTAGTGGGGGGTGTTCAGTTTTTTTTTCCACGACTGTATATTTATTGTCCGTTTTCTTTGCACAAAATAATTAAAAATGTAAGTATGCTCAAATTACCTCGTAGGTTGGGGAATTTGGTTTAACCCTTTCAGGGGCAAAGTACTTATGTTTCTAAAATGTTGAAACCAGTGAATCACACCGGGATTTAAAAACAAAATTTATTTCAAAATAAGTAGAAGCGTTTTTTCACGTATTTTATAAAAGTAAACTTTGATTCCAAAATTCCGGTGTCAATGTGGCGTTTGGGAATTAAAATTAAGTGGTATATATTATATACCACCGCCCCTCAAGGGGTTAACAAAGAAATATATGTTGTATATTTTAAATATAAGTTTACCCTTATATATGTACATTTAAATATGTTAAAATAGAAATAAGATATTTTAGAATTTCAGTAATGTAAATTCATAATGGTTAAATGTTAAATGTAGGATAAGAAGCATACACTAATAAGCCAATTCTGAGATCTTTTATAGTAATTTTGATATCATTCCCATGGTATCTAATGGTTCTTATCCTTGTATATGTGCGAGGGGGTCTCGAAAAGAAAATAAATCGGAATATATTGGAATAAATATCAGATAAAAGTAAAGTATATGTTATAATGTGATTTTTTTTTAAACTTTTGTTTTCGCTTGTTTTTACACATTTATTGGTATGTCTGTTTTCAGTTCATTATTTTGATTCATTAAATCACTGTTTAATCATCGTAATCTGAAACAAGTTAAGTGTTTTTGCATTATTTAATTGTTTTGCACTTCATCCATGTGATACATTAAAATAGTTTAATGTTTATTTAGTTCATGTAAGACACTTTGATCATGATCTTTCTCACATATTATAAATGATTGCCTATATCAGGAAATATTTAGATCTTATTCTCAAAATTTACTAGTTATATATTAGAAAAATAAAGATTTATTCAACATTTTCGAAATCCCTTAGAATAAGTTGCAGTAAATTAAAATCTCTTCAACATTTTAATGAGCTTTTTTTCTCACTTTTTTAATTACACAAAAATAAACCATTTTAAATAAATATACGGATTAAGAAACGTGTTATCGATGTAATCATAATAGTTAAAAATAATTTTAATAACTTCTAAAAAAACCCCTTAAAATAGCTATTTATTGAATGATGCAAATGCATGAATTTTTCACTATTTACAAAACTAGAATATGACACTAAAACAAAAATTTAACAATTATAATAATTTTAAATTAAAGTGTAATTACTGCTTAAAGTGATAAAAACATAACACAAAAGGCTTAAAAATACCTTTTAACATATAGATGACATATGTTTCATTCGCTCTGACGCCGACTTCTTCAAGAGCAAAATGATAAATTAACTATTTTTGCAAAGTTTTTGAAAATGATAAACACAAAACACGAGATCGCATATCTAATGCATAATTTCCAACCTCCCGATTTTTAGAATACCAGTAAAATCTTACAGAAATTTTTACCTTATCAAATTACAGAAATTGTACGATTAAATAAAACAAATATTTTTACATAAGAATATTGGAAAAGAACGGGAGGTTGGCAAATATGCATGTTAGCAGGTGCTTAAATTAGTCAAACATTAAAACGTGAAAATTATTATGTTATTGCTCTTTAATTTGTAAATCATTGCGAGCCAAATTTTAGGTAATTTAAAAGAAGCTGATTCGTTGCATATGTTCTCGTTTCCAAATTATACATATTCTATACTTCCGTGTTTACTGTAGAAGTATGGTGTTTAATATTTGTTCTTACTTATTTTCTGTTAATAGAAACAATACATGCTTAAACGATAAATAACAATAACTGTATAATTGCTAAGTGGCTGTTCCGTAATAGAATAAAGTTAATGTACACATATCATTGATTTTAAATAAAATAATTTTAAGTAAAACTTCCTAAATGCCTCAAATGTAAGGTTTTTCAGAGTGTATACATTTTTACCATAAACTGCGAATATAATTGTCGCCTTATATAATCACACAATATTTTACAAATTCGGTTATTGATCATAGAAGAATTTTTCATCTGAAGAAAAGAAATGCGGAGAAACTTCTAATCTGATAAAGTGATTCTATACTACTTAGAAATTTTGAGGGATGTACTGATCTTCCTACTTTATACCAAGCCCTATAAAAATTTTTATTTTTTCTTCATGTACAAGAAGTTTTAATGATAGATAAGAAAGGTCTAAAATTGTTCGAAAAGGATTAATTTTGGATAATTCGTCATGCAGCAACAACAAAAATAAGTAGAAAAATAAAATTAATCCTAAATAATTTTTCTTTGGTGGAAACTATCTTTATTCATAAATTTGGAAACTATATTCATTAACCGAGGTACAGTGCCTAAAATATATAGTGTGGAAAACAACTACAAAATAGTACTAAAATATTGAAAATTTTCTGCGATATTGAATTCGAAGAAAACTTTATAATAGTACTGGTTTCAGCGCATTTGCACCCCCCCCCCCTCTACGCCACTGTGAAGTGTCTTCTAAATGTGGGAGTGTTCTAATGGGATACAGGCTGTTGTAATGACGAACACAAGTTTAATAAGACGACATAAAGATGACAGGGACGGGTACATCACACTACATGCAATAAACATAAAGGATTAATCATATTTTAAATATTCAAGACCGGTAACATTCACTCACGGCCATTTTCATAATATCTTCTTGTTTCTAATATGACAGACTACGTTCTTGGTAGCTGACATTCCAAGTTCTGCTGCCGAGCTCTTTCCGTTTTCAAGAAGGGGGCGCTACTAGAGCAAGAAAAGGCATGCGCAGTCCTCACACCTCCCCCTTTCGAGAATTTGATTTAGTCTTTTGAGACAAATCAATATCTAGTAAATATCTAAATAAACAAGTAAAACATATAAATTCTAAAATTCAAACATTTAAAGAATATCAAAGAAAATAAACAAATAGAATACACTATAACACTAATGCTAATATTTTAAAGTTCTAAAATAAAGTTCTTAAAGTTCAGGCTTGTAACACAGAAAAGGAAAAAAAAAGACTGTTCAAAGTTTTTTTAAGTCCAATGTGAGGCATATAGCCTACTTAGAGAGTCAGCATTCGCGTGGAGTTTCCAACGTCGGTACGTTATTTGGACTTGAAAGCGTTGCAGTGCAAGGGCCCATCTTTGAAGGCGCGCACTTTGAGGTGCACAGTTTGTGAGGAATTTCAAAGGATTATATGGTCGCTCACCACAGTTACTTGCGAACCATAAATATAGTGTTCGAACTTTTTCAGGGCGAAGATAACCGCATAGGCTTCCTTTTCGATGGTAGTATAACCCTCTTGGCATTCGGAGAGCTTTTTACTTGTAAAAGCAATGGGGTGCTCTTGCTCATTTTCAGATTTTTGAGATAGACAAGCGTCTATCGCATACGAGGAAGCATCTGCATGTATAATGAAAGGTTTCTGAAAGTTCGGGGAATAACAGATGGGCGATTTACTGATCGCCTGTTTCAACTCAAAAAAGGCTTTCTCACGGTACGTTATGAAGTTATCTAAGGAAGTTACATCAGACCAGGTAAATTCATTAGGGGCACGTTTCTTGGTAAGTTCAATCAATGGACGAGCAATGTCGGAGAATGAAGTAACATAGGATCGGTAATAAGATAAAACACCTAATATGCTCCTGACATCTTTCTTTAACTTGGGAACATCTAAGTTTTGTATCGCTGATACTTTGTCGGGATCGGGTGCATGTATACCGGATCCTACTACATGACATAGAAATTTTATTTTTTCTCGTTTTCGCCGTCTTCCTGTACTAAATGTATTGTTCATTCGGCGAAAACCATCACGTGTATACTGTTTCTTCCTCACAGTTTCCTTTATTTTCACTTTATCATAATTTTAAAAAGTTCAGTTTCATTTTTATTTTCGTCGATCGTCACTTCCTTAGTCTCTGTAAACTCATCAATCTTCTCAGATTTCTTCTGGCATTTTTCTAACATCATGTTGTCAGGATGATTTAATTTAAGGAATACATCGGGTTCTTTGTTTGCTATTTCATGTGATTTCACACAACCATTGACTATACGGTAGTCAGAATTTTCATCGCAAACAAAAGGTTCTTTCTCGCTGAACTCAATCGTGCTGGATTCGGAACTTCCATCAAGTGTTTCTGGCATTGTATTATTGAAAATAGAGTAAGATTCTTCTGTTGTCGTGACATCAACTTTTGAATCTTTATTTTCAGAAATGATGCTTCGTCTTATATTTTCTTCCTTCATGTCTGCTGATGCAATCAAATATTTATCCGAGGCACTTGCATTCTTTTCAGCATAATTTGCGGTTTCGTATTCGGTTTCTTCATCGGGCGTGACTGCATAGTTTGAGGATTCGAAAATTGAAGTTACATTGTTAACTATGGGAGTATCCTTCATAATATTGTGTTCACTCGGTAAATAATTTTGGACTTTTAAATCTTTTTAATTATGTAAAATTTCTTCTGCTTGCCTAATTTGGGGATCTTTTTCCTTATAATGAATTTCCGTATCGATTTGATCTCCACTGTCTATTACGATTAAATCGGCAACAGTACATATGTCATTTTCATTATTATTAGTTTCTTTCGTGATCGATTGTGTAATACTAGTACGCGGGTGAGGGTTATTTTTCGTCTCATCGATCCAAGGGATATAAGAAATTCTCATGAACGAAAGAACTATTAAATTCATTTTTGTTAGCTGTCGAACACTGATTTAACGAAGGATCGTTTTTCTGTTGCCATTTAAATTTATCTGAATAATTTATAAAAGTATCATGGTCGTCGCCAGGTGTATGATCAATGTTCTCGTTTGCATTCGCATTTTCAACTGACACATGGTCTAAAATTGAAGCGGACAGATCTACAGTGTTGGTTTCTTTCGTATTGTCACTTATCGCGTCAACATTACAATTTAATGCCTTTTCATTTTCATTATATTTATTCAAATCATTTAATTCATTATACGTATCAAGAGAAAGTAATAAATCATTAATTAAATTATCAACCAAGTCACATGTTATCATAATATTAGGATATATCTTGGGGTTTAATTTATAAACTGCAATACTCAATGGAATATTTACTAAATGAGCTTTCAATTGGTGTCCGAATGCAGATTGCAATATTATAATACCACAAGGATTTTTTAAAGTATTTGGATACACAATCAGTCTTTATTATAGAAATTTGAGTTCCACTATCGACTACGCCATGTAATATTTTATTACCACATTCGATATCTACTGTCGGTAATGTTTTAATTAATTTCGTTTCTTTTTGCGGTGTTTTCAAATTAAATAACTCATCCGATTTGACTCTAGCAGTGAGTGTTTTTTCATTTGCATTCGAATTATCTTCCCTATCAAATTTATTGGCATTGCCAAATAAATAACTACATATCGTAACATTATGGTATCTGCCGCAATTAGTGCATTTTTTATTTTTTAATGGTACAATCTTTAGCGACGTGTTTACCTCTTTTCAAGCAAATATAACAACGCCCTTCAGCTCTTAATTTAGCTATTTTCTGCTCAACGGATAATTTATTAAATTCCTCAGTCGAATGACTATTACAAGAACAAAACATACAAAACATTTCAGCGGTGGCTAAAATATGATATACTTCAGAATTAATTCTGTCACTAGCGAACATTTGTTGACGAAATGCAGGCGAGTCATTATTATATGATTGTTTTGACCTTGGGTTATCTAAATTGCCACTTAAATAACTTTGTTTTTCTCTCGACTCTATTTCAGTACGAATAAATAATAACAAATCATCAATGCTTGATTGCGCGTCACTAGAATTTTTTATACATTGTTTATTATATTCTAACGAAAGATTATTTGGCAGGGATTTAATAATTATAGGTCTAAACAGGTTATGAAATCCATTTGATTCAATGTCCAAAAACCTGAGACTTCTTATTTGGGATTGAATGGTAACAAATAATTTTCGTAGAGCGATTACGTCATTTGTTTTCAATACGGGTTTCAAGGATAATAATGTATTTATGTGTGTCGTGACAATAAGATCTTTCCGACCAAATTGTTGTTTCAGAATTTGGATCGCTTCCAAACAATTTTTGATCTGATAACGCAAATCCAGAGATAGAATTATATGCGCTACCGCCTAAATAACTTTGCAAATAGCTCATTTTTTCAATATTGGACAGTGAATCATTATCCTCTACTGCTATTTAGAATGAGTTCCAAAAAATTTGAAATTTACTTATTTCGCCGTACAATTTCTCAATCTTTAAGGTAGGGTATTTAACAGATTGCGAAACTACTTCCGCATACTTATTATTGCTGTGAGTTACGGGGGAAACTTCGCTTTTGCTATTATTTTTCAATTTCTTGTTAATTCTAAATTTCCATAAAGTTATTTTCTCATGAAATTCGACAGAGGCTTTCCCGTCTTTTTCGATAGCATCTTCATCATTAATTAACGATAAAATTTGGGCATTTTCTCGTTTGACATCAATACCTTTCTGTTCCAGCTGGTCTAAATTTTCTTCAATTTCCTCAAAATTCGGCGATTCCAAAACCCATGCATCTTCGATCTTTTTAACAATAGAGGTAATAGATGCTTTTATCACGCCTCTAGTTTTTTTAAGTTTAGTAAGTTGATCGGCCATGCTTAAACAAAAAAAATACATTACCTCTATATAAGTTATCCAAAATCTTTCACTTATTCTTTATCGTTCACTAATTTCAATTATTCGGCCTGTTATTCATCCTGTTATTTCTGACACCAGTGTGAAGTCTCTTCTGAACTACAAAATAGTACTAAAATATTGAATCCGATAAATGTAGAACGATGCTGAAAAGACAACGAGTCGATCGCAGCGACATCTTCTAGCAGTGGCGTAGACAGGGTGAAGGTCCAGATGGTTTGAATACCATTAATTTTATAAAAATATTTTTGCTTATCTAATCGCATAATTTTCTGCGATATTGAAATCGAAGAAAACTTTATAATATTACTGGTTTCAGAGCATTTGCACCCCCCCCCCCCTCTCTGCCTACGCCACTGTCTGCTAGCTCTTTTCAACGCAAACATTGTATAAGAATTGAACTGAGAAAACGTTTCAGTTGGTGGTAAATATTTTAAATAATTAAATTATACCCTATTCTCTTTAACCCTTTCCGGGGCAAGCACTTGTGCTCCTGTAACGTAGAATTCTCACCGGAATTTAAGAAAGAATTTTGTTCAAAATAAGAATAAGCAATTTTTCAACTTTTTCTCGTCAAAGTTAAAAAAGTAAAATTTAATTAAAAGTTTCTGGTTTGAATCGGATTAAAATTAGGTGGTATATAATATATACCACCGCCCCTCAAAGGGATAAATTGGATAGAGATTTTCATAATCTTTGAAAATATGAATGATATTGATCATGACCAAAAAACGTAATACGCATTCTTTTGTGCCTGGTTGCAGTACTCGATACAAGACAGTAAACTAAAAACTATCCCTATTTAGTATACCAAAGGATGAATCTCCGCTAGAAGGGTGGAAAATATTAATTCCCCCTGATATGATAAGAAACTAACTTCAAAATCAGTTACATTTGAAATATACACTTACAAGAAGATCTTATTAACATAAATTATGTTCATGTTGTCAATAGTGAAACGGTTACTTTTGCTAGAGGTAAATCTATTTTTAAATCAGATGTCGCTGCGATCGCCCTATTATTGTACTGCACCGTTGCACGCTTATCGGCAACGATTTTTTAGCACTTTTTAAAGCATTACCAGTTTGGCTTTTTTTAAATTCCGAAATTTCGTCTTCATACCAGAAATCCCCTATCATGTTCTTTTGGTTACTTAATGACAGATATCTCGTGACATCTTAAAGTATAAAATACTTGTTTCAGAATTTCCGGTTTCAATTCTAAAATTTTGAATTAAACAACGGTAAAACTGTTTTCCACACTATGTAATCTAGGCGCTGTAATCGAGGTAGAACAAAGATATCAAGATTTAATATTGACTAACGCAAAATGATGTTCATCTCTTTTAAATGATATTTGTGAAAATTATTTTATTTTTTGTCAGTTTGCAATGTTGCGCAATATTTCTCAACTTCTATGAATATCACTTTTTGACATTAAGTGAATAGCAATCTACTTTTACGCTTTTTTCCTACCACTATTATTGAAACATAAATATTTAAATCTTAATTTTAGGCGATGGAATAAGAGAAAAATTTCTTTTAAAAAAGAGTGGTAGCGAAAAAGCGTAAAAGTTGTAAGTAAGATGAAATATCTTTTCTTGTCATTACTGAATACTTCATCATTTGACTTAGAGCTTTTTCCAACATTCTTATATATTAAATCATATGTTTGTTGACATTACAAAATGCTATTTTTATGTATCAAATAATATCTGTTTCGCACCGCAAGCAACTGTGATTGCGGATGCGGTGAACGTCAACCGATTGCAACCTGAATACTGCGCTGACACAAAAATGTCGGCTGTCGTAGGTGGTTTTGTACGGTCCCTTGAATTTGAAAACTAATAACTTAAAGTTTTCTAAACTAAAGTAAAACTAAAAGTTTTCTCCGTCATCATTTTCTGAGATTAAATAAGTCAAAGACAACTTTTTGAAAATACTAGTGTCTGAATTAAGCGGACGGTGCAAATGCTTAAAAAAAATCCGTCTACGGCAGCAGTCATTTTCCTGTCAGCGATAGAGTATTGAAGGGGCGGTTGTCAAACTATCATTGTGCAAGGAGCGATCTGTCCTACACCCTGGTAGAACGAAAATAGCTACCCATAATTGGCCAAGATCAAAATTTAATACTGACCATCGTAAAATGATCCCCACTAAATGTTATTAGTGAATATTATTATTTTTTTTAATTTAGCAATGTTGGACAATATTTCCCAATAGCTGTGAATATTACCATTATACATTGAGTGATAGATTTTTCTAATATTCCTAAATAAAATTTTGAGATATTAAATGATATATACTCTTTTGACATTACTAAATAACAGTTTTACTGGGTTATTCGGAAAGTTCCTTTTATCTGAAAAAAAATGAAAAAACAATTCGTACCGGTAAATTCTGCCCATCAATTATTAGACGTTGGGTATCATAATTAACGTCTAATAATTAAATTATAGAATTTTCTGGTACCAATCAACTTTCCCATTCGGAAAGAAATTTCCGATCAACCCAATATTTATCAAATGACATTTTTTCAGAACCAAAGAAACTGCGATTTGCGGTAGAGGTGGCGGAATGGTGACACCTAATACCGTCCCCTGAATACTAGACCTAGGTGCTGACATAAAAATGGCGGCTGTCGTAGGCTGATTTTTTATAGTGATTCTACAGCTCCTTGAATACCAATAGTTTCGAACAGATTTCTCCAATTTTTCTTCTGAGACTAAACAAGTCAATGAAAACTTATAGAAAATTCTGATGTGGAAATTTAGGGGACTGTAAAAACGCTTAAAAAATCCGTCTAATTACAGCCCCCGTTTTCGTGTCATCGGATAAACCTAGTATTCAGAGCTAGGTGCATCTAATTAGAGTGACGTTTTTGAAATGGCTGGTTTCATGCTCACTGAGGAGTTCCTTTTTTAGCCCCAAAAGCCTGAATATAGGATATTTTAGCATCCCAGCTGAATGTCGACGCTACTGTCGATTGCATTGCTTGAAGTATTGTTCGGTACAGATGTGTCTGTTCAAGTTTGAACTCATTTTGAAACTTTCGATGACTAGGTCCAGCTCCAAACTGTTGATGACTAGGTCTCTAAGGATGAGAACGTTCTCCCCCAACCGTTCACTTCTTTATTTCTATTTTAAAATATCTATAGATTTTATTTAAAATGCTTGTAAAGAAATTTTTCTATACCAATCTGTATAACTTTTTATATAAAATGTTTTAAAGAAACAATTCTATAGCAATCTCTAGAATGAATCTTAAAATCTTATAAAGTTTTTTTTTGTATAAATAACTATAGATTCCTGCACAAACATTTTATGCAGCCATTTTTTCTATGTGAAAATTTCACTGAAGAGATCTCCATCTCATGCTACTCGATACAAACTATACAATTGGGCGGTCCAAAAATATCCGTTCACTTCGGTCAAGATTTCAAAATTCGTCATATATGCTGAATGTCGATTCATATGTTGATATGTTTGAAAAAAGACATTGCGATAGATATTTCTGAATGTTGTAAAAGTAATATCATTGTTACGACATCGGCCAATATAAACAACTTTATAAAAAAAAGCATTAAAAAATTAACTTTCTTAAAAGCGGCAAACTTATTAAATTTTATTTTTAGTATACTGTTTATGTAATACAAACATTTATTTTAAAACTACTTTTAAGTTATATCAGTAAATATCGGTAGATGTCACTATGACATCGCGACATATAGAAGGACATCGGCAGATCTTTCGGCTACCTGAGAATTGAACTCATTCTATCTCGGTACGTGAAAAGATAAAATAACACTGCGGTACTACCAAATAACATTTGACATTTGACAGAGGTTGCTTTGAGACCTATAAGCTACAAGGTTGTTGTCTCGAATGATCCATATTTTTTATTCATAGAAATACGTACATGAATTTACGTACAAAAAATTACACAAATCTTCTTCTTGGGAACGGGATATACACGAGGAAGTTGACAGCACTAAAGATACACGCACAATGACATCCATGCCTCACCCGGGGTTTGAACCCTGGGCTCTCACCGTGGCTGACGCCTCCGTTACCAGCCACGCTGCCGGGTGGCGCCAAATAACATATAATAGGAAATAAATGAGGGCTAGCGAAATCATAACTGTGTCATCTATTGCCAGAATTGTGCAAATTGGGATAATCGACAAAAACCGTGAACTGAAAAGAAAAAGTTATCATAAGGGGCAATAATCGTCTATAGGCCAAAAATTTGCAACAAGTAACTCTGTAAACTTCAAAAGAAGCACCTGCTCTACGAAAGTGAAATAACCAAAAATTCACTCGTTTGGACGATGCGAGATCGATATTTGAAATTATACAGAAAATTTAAAGCGAGAAAATGAAGAAAAGTATTACAAACTTTGCAATTAATCGAGGCGTCTACAATTTATGTTATTTAAATAAAAAAACGACAAATTCTAAAAAAAATTGTGTAAACGCGTACGACGCGTGTACAAATTTAGCAGTGCACTACCGATATGCCTCTTCTTTACGCAGCCCACCCCCCCCATTCGGTCCGTTTTTGGATACCGCTTTTTTTCAAGGAAAATCTACCTCTTAAATTTTTCTTCAAATTTTGCAGAAACCTACCCAGAAGTCAATTTCTGTTGCAAATGATGTAAAAACTTTCCGCAAAACTTTTTCTACAGAAATTCTATTACTTACAAAACAGTCCAGTCTGAGCCTGCTTCTGCGATTTTATTTATTTAATTCTATCCTTTTGTTATTTAAACGTTTAACTTAGGGAATACTTACTCCCATGTTTTCTAATAATTGCACTTTTAGCGAGGGATCGTGCGCTTTACCACAATTTTTTTTATAGACTTTTTCTATTTAATATGTAAGTAGCCGGAATTTGAGGCGCCACGTTTAATTGCAGGATTTGTAATACTTTCTGCATTTAAATAAGGCTAAAAATTCTATTAAAAAATTTGCTAAAAGCGTACGAACCTGTTAGCTGAGATAACAGAATTAATTATTTTATTTAAATTTTACTTTCCCTTTCCCTTTCCCTAGCTGGAAAACGGAAGTATAGAAAATAATTTTCAAATTAATTTAAAGATATACCCTGGTCCAAATTCTGAACGTCCAGTTCAAATTCACTCCTTCCCTTTTTTTTCTTAATAATTTTCCATTATTGTTAGATGCAAGATATGCATTTAACGACGATACATTTAATCCAGATTTGCAATATGAATTATTCAGGGTTCGTACGCTTTTAACACAAGTTTTTAACAGAAATTTTCACCTTATTTAAATGTAAAAAAGTATTTCAAATCTTGTAATTAAAGCAGGCGTCTAAGTTTCTTCTAGTTAAATATTAAACAGAAATGTTAATTTGAAAATTGTGGTAATTTAGTATGAACCCTGTTATTTATTTGAATTTTTCATTATTCTTTTCACTGCATTATCATTTTTTACGATTTCGCCATTTACAGCTCCAAGTCAAAAATTTACAATAATTCACTTTATTTCTATGCGGAATTACATTTAGCTTTATTTCAGTGTAGTACAGTTCAAAAGGAACAGCGGCCGATGCTTCAATAAATTTGCATATTATTAAACAAAATTAAAACTGTAAAAGGTTAACCCATTCGCTGCCAAAACTATGTGGGCGGAGTCTTCGATATTTTTACTGAAATTTTTTTCCCACCAAAAATTCTGAAAGATAATATTTGGTAACTTTAATAGCAAACTTTTTGTCATTAAATAAACTATTTTTTTAACGTATTGAAATAGTGGTGGCCAGGCAGGTTTTTTATTTATCATACACTTTTATCATACACTTATATTTTGAATGTTGACAACCACGAGTATACCCGTGTATCTAATAAAACAGTATTTTAACGACCGACATTTAGAAAAAAAAATATCTGAAAAGCGGCCGAAAGCCAAATAAAATACTCAGAGAGATGATAGAAAGCTAAAGAGTATTGCTAAAAAAATATTTTAGAAGTGTAACATATTTGCATCGAAAGTGGAAAGAACATGGTGTTGTACTGAGTAAATTTACAACATTAAGACGTCTCCATAAACTTTGATTTCAATCTCGTGTGCCAAAGATAAAGCCCCTCATGAATATTAAACAGAAAAGGGACAGAGTGAAGTGGTGCAAAAAAAAATACTTTTATGGCATCTGGATGATTGGAAAAAGATATTGTTTAATGATGAGAGCGTGTTTTGCATAACATTTGGTGATCAAGGTGTTCGTGTATGGTGGATGAAGCAAGAAGCATATGAGAAGGACTGCATGAAATGATCAGTGAAATTTGCAGCCAGTGTAATGGTATGGCTGCGGCGCCAATCTATCACTAATCTTTCGTAATATGTGGGTTAATTTGATCCAGATTTAATATGCTTTGCACCAGAAATTTTTTCAAGAAATGAAATAAAATATATTCCATGTAGAAATTTGACATTAAATAAATAAAAATACATAAAATAAAACTCTGTTAAGCTGAGTCAATTTATTCTACATATTACGGAATATCTCAGGGTATGGGTTTGCATGACTACAGATGGTCCTGGAAGGCTATGTATCGTTAACGAAGGGATTAGTTCTGAGATATATCATGAAATCCTTGAGAATTTTGTGATACCATCGTCAGAAGATCTGTGTGGTGCCAATTTTATTTTATAACATGATTTAGCACCTTCACACAGGTCAGTGTTCACCAAGAAATGTCTTAACCAACACCAAATTAACGTACTTACCTGGCCGACGAATTCACCGGATTTAAATCCACTAAAGAATTTATGGTGAATAACGAGAAAACGGCTGCAAGATATTGCGCCGAAAAACAAAGTTGAGCTTCTTTCTAGCATAAAATCGACATGGTCATGTCTGGACAGAAAATATTGTGAACCACTTATAGCTAGCTTGGGAAAGCGAGTTCTGCCGTTATAAAATATAAATGTAGTAAAACAAAATATTAAAGAATAACTATTTTTCCATTTTTAAAGACACGCAATATTTAAAATGCATTATTCTAACATTTTGAACCAGGTAAATAGTTATTCTAATTTTTTGATTTTTTCGAAGTGTGAATAATTATTTTAATTTTTGTATTATTTCCTTTAATTTATTCTAAAAGATTCTACAAACAATGTAGATTCTTACAATGTTAAATTTTATCCTATATTACATTTTTGTATAGTCGATACATAAAAACTCCTTTTTTCATAATTCTTTTTTTTTCTGTTAATCTAATTTTTTTAACTTGCAGCTGTATTTAAATGATTTTAATTTGAAAAAGATATTATTAACAAATCTTGTATAGCTCACAATTTTTTTCAATTATTTTTAAATGATCCCAATAAAAAATATGTTATGGTGATCAGAAACTATCTGACAAAACTTTAAAGGGAGGTAGAGAATTCCAAAATAAGCATTTTTGTCATAAAATGTGTATCTGGAAATGGCGCTTATAGGTTGTCTTTAATTTTACCTTTCACATTTTTCTTCATCACAAGCGCTTAAACGTGCCATTTCCGGAAACACATTCTGTCACGGAAAATGCTTGTTTAGTTTCTATCTACCACCCTTTAAACTTTTACCAGTTATTTTCCGACCACCCAGTATAGATACTTAACATAAAATTACAATTTTATTATTATAATCGCACCTAACTAACTACAAAAAATACTTTTAAATCATCGATTACTTATATAGGTTTTTTAGTTTGAATCAGAACCAAGGATTCACCAAGGAATTCAAAAATGATGCAATAGTTACAAGTTTACACGCACTTAAATTAGCCGCATAAGCTTATTATTATTATTATTGTATTTAAAAATAATTATTATTACATAGAATAATAGTGCCCAATAATATGACCTACTATTGGAACCAAACTTGTATTCTTTCAATAATAAAAAATAAAATTCTTATAAAAGTCTGGAATTCGAAAGAATTTAAAAAGATAAAGAAGACGCTTAATATATGTAAAAGAAATTAACAGTTATCTACTGTTTCTTTCGTTTATTTATTTTTTAAAGATCTTTAGACTATAGAAGTTTGTATATTGCAAACTACAGTTTCTCGTGATAACAATTCGACCGTTCTAGAGCTAATAGACTCGTCAGCTATTAAGTCATGAATGGTTGACAGGCGCCATCTCCCGAACAACAGACTTTAACAGTTATCGACTGTTGCTTTCGTTTGTTTATTTCGTAAAGGTGATGTTTTATGATAAAGCAAAGATAAAATCATGCTAGAAATAAAGTAGCAGATTGTAAGAAATATAAATAAGTCACACCATAAATAGTTTAGAAGAAAACTTATATGGAAAATCTTCGTACAAGGTCTTTGCTTGTCTTGGTCCATAAATTCGAGTTCTAGATGTATCACTAGCCTTCATGGCTGGAGATATACAAAGTAAATCTAGTTGATGTTAGTTAGTTAGATAATCGAATTATTCTAATGGTGCAATTTCTTATACGCCAGTTACTTTAATAAAATCGACTGACTGGTCTGTGAAATATTGAAAAATATAGACAGCATTGATTCTTACCTAGTGTTCTCAGTTTTAGGTAGATTCAAATAATTTTAAGGATCTGAGAAACATTTCCTTAAATCTAGGGTATTTTGGAAAATTGGAAATAGTTTCTTTAATTTTTAAAGCATTTTTTAAGTTACTTTTAAATGTTTCTACAGTATTACGTAGAAGAACTCCAGAGGTTTATTAACAAGTCTAAAGTGCGCTCACTTTATATTGTTTTAATTTACATTGTAGTCCAAAATTATCTTTACATGCATAAAATCACGTATTTCTCAGAAACTGTGATAAAATCTTATAAATTTGTGCAGAATTATTGGTTAATAGATCAAAAAATGCAGTAACATAATAAAATTGATTTTTTTTCTTTTTGGCATAGTTTATTCAAAAAGTTTTTTTTCCCATCATAATTAAAATGTTTCAGTATTTAAGAAAATCATTTTTTTAAGTTCATTTTATTTCGATAATATTTCATTTCTTGTGAAATCAATTCAATTAAACCTTGTGTTTAAAAAATCTGCCTACGTTTTTACAACTGCTATGTACTTTTTAAAATTTAAGTGGCACCAGACAAATGCAACAAAAAGTTTAATTAACCCCTTCGGGACGAGCATCTTTTACAGAATTATTAATCTTTTACCACCGGTTTTTCAAAACAGAAATTTTCGCCTAATTGAATCGCAGAAATGCTAAGATTTAATAAGGCAAAGCTTACAATAAAAAATAACTGGTGGGAATAATCGAAGATTCTGAGCATCTTATGCGTCACGTATACGGGTCGCTCGTCCCTAAAGCCATTAAATAATAAGCCCAGTCAGATAGTGTTAAATTTGTTAGCGACACACTAGCGCCAAACCTCTGCTGCGGAAGGAGGACAAAACAGAAGTGGGTCGCAGAGAAACGATACGATTTATTTATATCGATATTTTATACGATGTTTTATGATGAAGCAAAGATAAAATCATGCTAGAAATAAAGTAGCAGATTGAACGAAATATTAATAAGTCACACCATAAATAGTGTAGAAGAAAACTTATATGGAAAATCTTCGTATAAAGTCGTTGTATATCGTGGTTCATATGATCGAGTTCTAGATGTATCACTAACCTTCCTGGCTGGCGATATACAAAGTTAATCTTAATGATGATAGAATTGTTCTATTGGTGCAAGTTCTTCTGCTCGAGCTACTTTGATAAAATCGACTGACTGGTCAGTGGAATATTGAAATATATAGACAATATTGATAATTACCTAACGTGCAGACAACATATGCTATACAACTATGTGCATGCAACATAAATATTCGAAATATAAAATGATATGTGATTTTGTTATAACAGCTTCGAAAATATGGAATCACATGGGAAAGAAGTGATGAGAAACAGCAAGTTGATGACATATTAAACTAATCGAATGTGTCAATCCCAAAAATTTCTTCTATCTCACATAGGTTTTGCATACACTAAAAAGAATCAGCACCCATTTATATCAAGATCTAACAGAAACTCAAGTTTTATTATATTTCGTGCAATATTTCTTGAGATATGAGTATCGCTAAAATCGTGTAAACCCTGCAAAATGCTGCATAGCAGCTGCACCTGCTGGTCGATTTTTACCAAAAACTAATCAGCACCAATTTATATCATTGACTAACTGATTATAAAGTTTTATTAAATTCCGAGCATTATTTCTTGAAATCGAGCTATTGCGGAAATCGCGAATAATGCTGCATAGCAGCGCCACCTTCTGGGCGAATTTTACCAAAAACTAATCAGCACCAATTTTTATCAGGGACTAATTGAATCTAAAGTTTTATTGAATTCCGAGCATTAGTTCTTGAGATAGAGCGCCCACAAAATTTTTGTCACATACAGACAGACAGACAGACAGAGTCACAGAATCACAGATAGACATTTTCTAAAAATAGTCAAATCGTGTTCAAGACCTTCTGAAACGTAAAAATCCGTCGAAAACCGGAAGTCGAAAATTTTCATAAATCCAATACTTTCTTCTTGTAAAGATAGAAGAAAGTAACAACATTAATACAGACGTGCATAACGTAGATGTAGTCTATTTTCTCTTATTATATTGATTTAAATTATTTTCGAACATAGAACAGAGTTAAATGCATGTAAAACATTAAAAACTGACAAAAAAAAAAAAAAAAAAAAAAAAAAACTTTTACTATGACTGAAAGATTCACTGGCCAAAAAAGGGAAAAACTAGTAATTTACAAAACCAACTTGAATTAATTATTTCTTAACTCACGACATACTTACAGTAATGCAAAAACAATATCATGTAAATATGCGGTATTAAAATACACATAAACGAAACTAGGCTAGGAAAACACATATTGTAAGAAATTTAATGTTTTTTTATTCACAAAACTGTATTTTATAAAACGTATAATGTTTTATTTTTTTATCTCTTCACATTTAAAAAAAAAAAAAAAAAAAAAAAAAGTAATTTTCTTTTCTTTCCAAAAATTATTAAAGTTCATTCTAAAAGTTGGAACTGTCCCATACAGCCACAATAACGAATATCAAATTCCATAAATGTTGGTTGAATTCTAACACAGAGCGTTTTGGTACGGAAAAGTTGCTATTTTCAATAGGAATTAACTCTGTGATGTTTAGGAACCATTTAATTGCTTACATTACCTGATATTCAAGAATTTCTCATTGTTTGCACATTTTTGCAGACTAATTTAATGACCAACATTTTTCAAAATTTTAACAATAAAGTATACAATTATTATAATACAGACATACATACAATAAATACAATAATCCATCATGGAGTGAAAAATTAGCAGAGCCAGGAATCGAACCTGGGTCCACAGCGTTCCGGGCTGTCGCTCCAACCACTGAGCCACCACGGCCAATTCCTGAGTCTGCAATTTCTCATTTATAAACCATGTTGGAGAGAAAGTCACCAGCCATCTTACAGACAGCCTTGATGACAAGACAACGGTAATAGATTTTTACTAATCCACCGATCTAGGAATATATATTAAAAAATACATAAACAACGCCTGCATTCAGCATTTAAAGATATACAATTATTATAATACAGACATACATACAATAAATACAATAATCCAACGTGGAGTGAAAAATTAGCCAGAGCCAGGAATCGAACCTGGGTCCACAGCGTTCCGGCTGTCGCTCCAACCACTGAGCCACTCCGGCCAATTCCCGAGTCTGCAATTTCTCACTAATAAACCATGTTGGAGAGAAAGTCACCAGCCATCTAACAGAGAGCCTTGATGACATGATAACGGTAAAAGATTTTTACCGCCGCGGTGAGTGGGCAATTTCCGTGCGCAACCTCATCTACGTCCCGCATACTAGAGTCTCTTGCGCGGAGCGCTGCCGCTGCTAAGAGATCAAATGCACCTTCAAACGGCCTTACGTGCGACCCGTATGACTTAGACTCTAAATAGAAAAGAAAAAAAAGAATTGATACCGGACAAATTTAAAAGTAAAAATACATAAAATTAAAGACACCAAAGATCTAGAAGGGGGAGGGGGGACATGTGTTCTTGAAACGTTTAAGCTACTGAAAGATCCTCCCTACGACCCGAACATGCTCGTCTAATCTGGCTCTTGCTAATCTTTTTCACTCCATGTTGGATTATTGCATTTATTGTATGTCTGTCTGTAATATAATAATTGTATATCTTTAAATGATGAATGCAGACGTTGTTTATGTGTGTTTTAATATATATTCGTTGATCGGTGGATTATTAAAAATCTATTACCGTTGTCCTGTCATCAAGGCTGTCTGTTAGATGGCTGGTTACTTTCTCTCCAACATGATTTATTAGTGAGAAATTGCAGACTCAGGAATTGGTCGGAGTGGCTCAGTGGTTGGAGCGACAGCCCGGGACGCTGTGGACCCAGGTTCGATTCCTGGCTCTGGCTAATTTTTCACTCCATGATGGATTATTGTATTTATTGTATGTATGTCTGTATTATAATAATTGTATATCTTTAAATGCTGAATGCAGGCGTTGTTTATGTGTGTTTTAATATTTTAACAATAGTTCAATCAAAGACTAGTGCGTTACATCTGAATTTCCAGCCTTTGCAAAAAGTTTTAAGCTGTATTACAAACGAAAAATTGCAAAATACGACATTCACAGAAGATCGTTAGTGTGCAAAATTTTCATCCGAAGTGATCTAGACATTGAATGATTGCTTGTAACCTATTCTAAATTTTAATCACTCGATTGCATGTTTTAAGGGATATTTCTATTTTAAGATTAGCCTCATTTTCCTCTACTACCGAATTTGCATAGAAATTACAGTCTCTTACTGGTTTCACTTTGAATAAAATTTTGAGTGTACCTAAAAAAAACAATCTTTATGAAAACAAAGTTATACTCTGCAATTAACTTTTTGATTACGGACCTGGACTGGCGACTATTTTTATATTCAATATTACCACAATCTTCAACTGTAATAAATAAGGAAGTTTGTATGTTTGTCCGCTGTGTTCTGAAGAGACCGCTGCACGCAGAGCTACAAAATTTAGTGGGAAGGTAACTTTATGCATGTAGTTTTGCACCTCGTAGCCCGATTTTGGAATTTTTGAATACATTGTTTTAAATTTAGTTTTTAATGCGATTTTTAGTGTTTTTTCACGTTTTGCTGCGATTTTTCCACATTAGTAAGTATCTTTCAGCCCAATATAGTATATTTTATCCGCTTTTCAATAAAGTTAATGCGAAATTCGTACAGCGATTTTTAAATTTTGGGAGAATTTTTTCCTTTGACACTAAGAAATTTTGCTAGAATGCTTGATTGGTTCGGTGGTTGCGCTGCCATTTCAGCCTCAGGTAAACTAAGAATCGTCATTTGTTTTCTCTTTTTAGCTTGGAGAAAGTTGATTATTCTTTACAGATAAAAAATTTTGATTTTAAAAATGCGATTTTTAGTGTTTTTTGGCGTTCCACTGCGATTTACCCCCATTATTAACCGGAATTCGGTTCCAATCTTTTCGCCCAATATAGTAAATTTTATCCGCTTTTCAATAAAGTTTATTCGAAATTCGTAGAGCGATGTTTGATTTTTTTGGCGAATTTTTTCCTTCGACACTAAGTAATTTTGCCCGGAATGCTTGATTGGTTCGGTGGCTTATTCCATTTCAGCCTCAGATACACTCAGAATAGTTATTGTTTTATACTCTTTTTATCTTGGAGAAAGTTGATAATTGGTTACCGATAAAAAAAATCATAATTTTAAAAGGGCAGGGCGGTTTATTTATTATCCCGATTTTTTTATTAGATTTTTTTTCTTTTAATTTCATTTTTTTATACGTTTAAAAAAAAAAATTCATGTTTTGCAGTGTTGTTTGTTTTAATTCGCCCATTCATTTTCATTCTCGTCACAAATCGCCCACTATAAGTCAAACACCATTGGAGGGCAGTTGTGATTCGTAGCTGATAGAATTGTAGGCACAGTTGCAAGTCAACCAGGCAGTTGTGATTAACAGATGAAAAGATTGGAATTCGAACAGCGAGTTGTGAATTTTTGCGATTTGTTTTATGCAATTTTTAGAGTTTTCTCATGTATACATCATTTATGTATTTGATTTCTGAAATTAACAAAGGTAACTTACTGTCTGTGTATGTAAAAAAAAAGCCATTTTGTTTTTGTTTAGAAAGTTAATGATAATTCCTAATTTTTTAACGTCGTTGGTTAAATTCTGTGTGTGTGGGGGGGGGGGAGCTGAGTGTTCGGTTGTAGTTTATATATCCTGGTAATACTCTGATCGAAACTCTCTCCTTGCTTTTGTTTCAAAAGTTAATAATTTCTAATTTTTTAACGCCGTTGATTTAATTCTGTGTGGGGGAGAGGTGAATGTTTGATTGTAATTTTAAATGTTGATTAATTCTCTGATCGAAACTACCTCCTCCCCCCCCCCTGCCTCCAAAATCAGAACTATTTAATTATTAGTCCGATTCAAACAAAGCGTTTTCTCAGGTCCCCAGATACTAGATAAATTTCGGTATCATTTTTTTAGCCCTTGGTTACCACTATTTCTGAACAGTAATGACCAGGGAGGTGTATTTTCTTGGGTTCTATGAGCCCAATTTCAATGAGAATTAGTTCATTCAACATAAAACGAACTAATTAAGGTATAAATAACTAATTAAGATACAGATTTAGCGCCACATAGTGGTAGAAAATGGAACTAAAAGATTTTGCAGCGCGTGCGCAGCACGTCTGTTATACGGTGTCATAGGCAGTTGGGACATGTGCCGGAGTTTTGATCGGAAAAAGTTTTATTTAGAACTGAGTGTACTCCTAGCGGTGGGAAGTGAAACTAAACAATTTTGCATTTAACCCTTTAGCGGGCGGTGTCCACAAAAAAGGACACCTAATTTTAATTCCAAAACTGACAATTGGCACCAAGAATATTTAATTTAAATTTTCCTTTTATAAAGTATGGGAAAATCAGCAAGTTTTTTTTCTCTAAGGAAATCGTTTGTAAAATCTGGTGTAAGTCCATTATTTCATTATTTTACAAACAGCATTCCGCGCCGGAAAGGGTTAAAATTTGTCCGATTCAAACAAAGGGCCCGATTTCAACGACAATTTATTCATTCAACTTAACATGAGCTAATTAAAATATAGATAACTAATTAAGACATAGATTTGGCGCCTCCTGGCGGTAAAAAGCAAAACTAAAAAATTTTCTACGATTGCACAGAATGCCTTCTATATGTTGTCATAAGCAGCGGGAACACGTGCCGGAGTTTTGTTCGAAAAGAAGTTTGTGTAGAACAGAGTGCGGTTTCCACCGAACCATCGCGGTGGAAACCGGAACTAAAACTTTTCCTGTGCGTGCACAGTACGCCTTCTATGCGTTGTCATAAGCAGCAGGGACACGTGCCGGAGTTTCGTTCAGAAAGAGGTTTGTGTAGAACAGAGTGCACCCCCTGGCGGTGGACATTACAACTAAAAGATTTCTCATTTAATCTTGGTCCGATTCAAACGAAATCTTTTCTGACATTCTTCGGCGGTCTCCCAGGTACTAAATAATCTTCTCTTAATAAGAACTTTTCGAAATACAGTAATTTGGGTGGCTGGACTTTTTTTGGCAACACTTCAGTTATGTGTATTATACATTTTAGTCTATGTTTAGTTGAATATATAAAAATAATAATAATATTAATAATGATAATAATAGTGTGGGTTATATGGGTTATTAAGTAGGTTTTATTGTAGGTTAAACAGTCATTTGTAACCAGTATTGACTATAAAGTTGTTTACTTTTTTGAATTTTTAGTGTTATTCTTTAGTTAAGGTAATTATTTTTTTAACCATTTCTTATTTATTGTAGTCTTTGTTTTTATTGGCATGTGCCAGTAACATTCTGTAATATGTTGAAGATGTGCATTATGTTTAAATTATTGTTCGTATTTGCTAGGATTGTCCTTGCGGCAATGTTTTCTCTGGGTCCTAGTGGTTTTTTTTTCCCCCGGGACATTAACTCCTTATACTTTGCGGTGGGAGTCCCGGGTGGGTGTCTTCAGGTGTCTTCTTCAGGTACTAAATAATCTTCGGTATCCTTTTTACAGCCCTTGGTTATCCAGGGGGGTGATTTATTGTGTCGGGTTCTGTAGTTTCGATTTCAGCGCGAATCGGTTCATTCAACTTAACATGAACTAATTAAGATATAGCTAATTATTTAAGACATAGATTTGGTACTCTCTGTCGGTGGAAAGTGGAACTAACAGATTTTGTGCGTGTGCACGGTACGCCTTCTACACTTTGCCGTAAGCAGCAAGAACGAGTGCGGAGTTTCGTTCGGAAATAGGTTTATTTAGAACAGGATGCTCCACCTGATGGTAGAAACTGGAAAGAAAAGATTTTGCATCGCGTGCCTAGCACGTCTGCTATACACGGTATCGTAGGCAACGGGAGGCACGTGTGGGATAATTTGTCTAGAACAAAATGCATCCCCTGATGGTGGAACTAAAAGATTGTCCTGCGGGTGCGCCAAAAATGACTATTCTTATTGAAACCGCAAAAGAAACTTACCGATTTGATAATCCGAGAAAGCGAAAAAGTTTCCTTTTCACTCATCCTCAAGTATTAAGAAAATAATTAGATTCCTTGCATCGAAACTCACAGTTTATGTTTCTGATTCCGAAAATGCAAATTTTGTGAAAATCCGACAGTAACTTTTTTTTAAATTTTAACCCAAAACTGACCAGATTTTAATCAAATTATCCAGACATTTGAGGGAGTGGTATGAAATTTACGTCCTATTCGGGTAAATCTCTTTATTTAATTTCTGAAAGACAAATATGGATCACTGAGATGGACTACACGAATTATCTAGAACATGGATTTAGTAGTATTTACTGTTCATTTACACTGGGAGACTTTAACCTTTCTGCATGAAAGTTAATTGCCACCAGAAATTTTGTAAGGTAATATTCTCCTCATTTAATACCAAAGCCTTTGATGCCAACAAAGGCAATTTTACCTCGACTGGTGTTGCTGATGTTCGATGAATCGCGCGTGGCATACCTAGATGAGTGCGTAACGTTTACTCCGCTTTTTGAGATACGCGAAATACTTCGGCCACAGAGATGACGGTAGTTGCCGCAAGAAAATTTTCAGTTGGGTCATGTGTGTTTAAGATTGACTGAGTTATAGTATATCACGTATAAAAACTATATATCATATACAGCGGCACATACTGCAGAAAAGAATTAATAAACTTAAGATCTATGGGCGTGAATTTCTTAAAGTTTGTTCCTAACTGTAATACAGATTCAACAGCTGAACTATATTTTAATATACAATGATATTTTTGTAAACTATAAATAACTTTACATACGAGCCACCGCAAAATCTGAATATATTACCGCCTATCCATGGTAATAGCTGAGAGTGTTATTTTAGTTATTTTATATGCTTCCTAGCTGAATTAAATTTTAATATAAATTATGGTCTATGTATGATATATCTGAGAATGATATAAATAACTGCATTTACATGTTTGAGGAAATTCATATAGATACATTGTTATCCCTGGATGGTTACTAATGAGTTGTTTGGAACAGCCTTTCCATTTGGGAGAGTTGGTGCGTACCGGATAATTCTGTCATCATATAGTTAATGAACTTTAATTCCGACAGCTAGTGCCTAATAATTGGCGGGCATAAATTTCCGGTACGAACTGGTTTTCCCAAATGGAAGTAACTTTCCGAACAACCCAATAAAAGAAAAACGTTCTCTGGATAACTAATGTTTTATTTTCACTAAGAGTTATGTTTGAAACATTATGCCATATACAAGGACTACACTGATAAATTCGCATACAGCCAGTAACTGAAAAATAGATTTTTAAATGTGTTATGTTTCTATAATTTTTTTTATTTAGTTATCTCATTTCATTTTATGATTATATGAAATTTATTGACAATATTCCGAGATGCTTGGAAAGCGTTTGATAATCTCATACGTGCCTGGTGCTTATTGATTCATTCTTGTTATAATGTTGAAACTGATTGGTTACATCTATGGAACTAAGGATAAAAAGCAATTGGCATACTATAAAAATGGAGAAGCTGAATAAACGGTTCCTCCAGGTCTCATTATCTCCCAGGCAAACTTCCACCAGTAAATGTGAATAGAAAATTTTGTCGTATTTAAACGCCTTATTCATGCAGAATTCATGTCATAAAAAGGCAAAAATATCTATTCGTTTTTACTCATGAAAGATATATGTAAAATTCCTCAGATCTGGGGTAATTCAAAATAATTTAGTGCTTTGTGGAAAATTCCTTATATCGAGTGACTTTATGTGAGCACCTTCCCAAAATGTTTGGGAAAATAATATTTTTATTCTACTTTAATTTTTTTTTGCAGAGGGGTATTTCGTAGGAATTCAAAATCTCACCAACAAATAAGAAAAAAAGGTCACTCTGTATGTTTGCCAGATTACAACGTTTATCCAGGGTTCGTGCGCTTTTTCTACAATTTTCAATAGTATTTTTCTACTTAATATTTAAATAACAGACATTGTAGACGCCTCGGATTCCAGGATTTGTAATAAATATCTGCATTTAAATTAAGTGAAAAATTCTATTAAAACATTTTGGTAGAACGTTACGAACCATGTTTTCTTCTTTCAGTCATTTTTAAATTATATATTCAAAAATTTGTAATTTTTATTTGTATCTATTGTTCAAATATTGTTATTATTATTATTATTATTATTATTATTATTATTATTATTATTATTTGTACTATTATTATTTACTAGATTTGAGCTAAACGATAATTGAGGTTTATAACCTTGAAAAAATTATGTTACGACATATAGGGATAAAAAAAAGTAGTATCCCTAAAACTTCAAAACACCAAACATAACTACAATAATTTTGTTCTGAAAAATACATTTTTCATAATGATAGATAATATAAACAAAAATCAAATACGCGCTACATTTTTTTAATAAAATTAAGATAATTAATATCATTACTACCAGTAAAAATTAATATACATTTACCATACATAAAATAGTAATAAAGTTCCACTATAAAAAATATTTTTGTTATTATAATGTTTTTGGAGGCAATCGGTCAATCTGGAGATGAGATATTAATGTTTTCAGGTGCATACAGACATTTCTCATCTCTTATCAACCCATTTGTTCAAGCAACCACAAAGTAGTTAAAGATAAAATGACATTAGATATTCCGTAGAAAATGTTTTCGAAGCAATTTTTTTTCATTAAAATGAAGGATATTTTCTGTTTAGCTCTTTTCAAAATAAAAATTGCTCTTTGAATACATCAAAACAAAGCACACGAGGTTGGTTCTTGAAGTTTGGGCTTGTCGTTCCTATATTTAACAAAATGACAACACGATAAAAATATTCAATTCAAACCGGTAAATTCAGCTAGACGGTTATTAATATAAAAAAATGTGCAAATGTTACAATAGGTTACGTCATAGTGTTTTGGTAGTTATTAAATTAACGAGTGAGCGCCTGTATGGTACTAAGTTCTCCTCGTTGAATTCCCAAAAAGAAGGGTTCGCTTTTAAATCTAAAAATGCTCTAAGTTCAAAAATTACATAAGGCGAAATATCCTATTAAAAAATTGTGGTAGCAGTGTAAGAACCCTGAGTTAATGTAGCCTTTTCTGGTCATTATCCTTCATAAAACTGTCGGAGTATATTGTCTCACGCAGGGTCTACTTCCTTTTGTGTGTATGGATCTTGTATCTTCGGAACTGCTGCAATTTCGGAGAATAATGTAATCTTTAATTCTAACTAGGGAAGATCCCCAACTGCCAAATCAAGATTTTGTCGAGAGTGGTGTTGTTGCAAAGCTCTTACCATGGGGATCAAGGAACTGTATACAACTACCCGTCAGAATGCAACAGGTGAAGAGTATAGGCCGATGAACACTGGTCTCTAAAAGTTAAGGTACATTCAGTTTTGTGTGTCTCATTTGAAAACAAATGGACAAAAAGACATAAAATTTAGAGGAATAGTTTTTTAAACAGTTATTTCGCAAAATTTATTTAATTTTAACATCAAGCATGATTTACAAATAAAAAATTATATTCTTCGCAAAAGTCCACTATTTGATAAAAATAAAATAAATGGCAGTTTTTTATGAAAAAAAAAAATAAACGGATTTTAATGAAGCATGTGTCCGGCCCCTACTTGTAATGCATTTGGGGCATCGACTTTCCATACTGCAAATTAATTTGTTGGAGACTGGAATGGGAAACAAAGACCATACATGGAGAAACGCTTGTTCCAGCTCATTTAAAGACTTCGAAGGTGGACTTACGGCATCCACCTGTCCGAGATAGTTTCAAAGATGCTCTACCGGATTATGGCCCGCAGATTGAGCTGGCCATTCCATTAGCTCCAAACCTTGTTCCTCAAAATATTCATAAACAACTCTAGCGCAATACGATCAGGCATTATCATCCATTAACCCCTTGAAGGGCATCGGTATATTATATATACCACTTTATTTTAATTCCATAATGTCACAATGACACCAGAATTTTATAATCAAATTTGGAATTTATAAGGTACATGAGACAAAACTTTTACTTATTTTAAAATAAATTCGTTCGCGAATCCTGGTGTCAAGCAATCGTTTCAATATTTTAGCTACAAGAGTACTTTGCCCCTGAAGGGGTTAACATTAATTCAACACCAATAGCACCAGCATGCGGTGTCACAAACGGACCAGCGATCTCGTCCCGATATTTCACAGCACTCAGAGCTCTTCCTTGACATAAATGTAGGTTACTGTGGCCACTGGAGAGATTCCAGTCCAAACCATGATTCCATCTCCTCTATACGTGTGTGTTTCAATGATGTTACATAGCTAGAATCTGGTGCCTTGTTCTCTCCAGATCAGCACATGAACTGAATCCCTCTCCAAAGACCAGATTACGAGATACATTACGACATCTAACAGCATCAACTTGTGATAACCCCATTTCCACCCATCCGATTGTCCGCCATCTTAACGAATCAGATAAACGGCATCTAATACACATGGACAACAATATTTTAGGACCAACAATTAAAGATAAACAAGCATAGAAAAATCCCATACAAATTTACAAAAGTGGGATATTGATAGTTTTTCTCGCCTGCGATGTAAGTGTCAAATTCTTTAAAAAAGAAGAGATGGGTATAATTGTTGCACGGTTTTATTGAAGTTATTTAAGATCATTCATATAAACCATATTTTGTACATTTATTTTCATTCTTTTAATAGTGAGTGTCAAAAAACTGGTTGTACCTTAATTTTTGGAGGTCGGCGTATTTCTGTCACTTTATTATTTCTGCAAGTCGCTAGCTATGAAGGAAAGACACTCTGTGTGGTATAAAAGACAGCTTTCACTACAGTTATGTAACCTGTTTTTACCAATGTGAAGTTGGTGAAGGTTTCATGTTCCCTCTAGTAACAAACCGAACACTGTAACCACATTTTCACAATCATAAATAACTAATTGGACTGCACTGACATGGAGTATGGTTAAAGAACATCAGTAACTAACTCATCGCCTGATCCTATGGGGTGAAAAGAGGACATGGACAGGCCTATGGTGGCAGTTCCCTAGGCGCTCAACCATGGAGAATTTTAGCAGTACCTGTGCCTTTCGTTACAGGTCCGTTGGTTCAGGGGAGGTGACACGCACCCCTGTGACATGCGATCTCGAGCGAAGTTCTGTGTAGTTGGCTAGTCTTCAGGCTGTAATGCTATGGCCGACAAAGCAAAGATTGCAAAACCCCTTAGTTTGCAACTGCTCGAATATTTTGGGGAATCGGAGGAAAAGTGTCAACGACTGAAGAGAAGGCCATTAGTCAGCAACTATTCAAGACAGTGGAGGCGATGATCGAAAACGAATTTTTACTATCACTCGATATGAGAGCAGCATCGACGAAAATGAACTGACAAGTAATTTGGAAATCAATACGGGCCCCAATTTCGAATATGAAAAACCTGCGAATAAAAGCGGACAGGTAGTCAAACAGTATCCGTATGAATAATGGCGAATGAAGTAGAAACGTATAAGAAGGCAAAGATAAACTAAAGGCTGTGCAACATACATGTCGGCTGGTAAAATACCACAAGATGATTCAACGGTGGGCACAATATGTAAGGAAAGGTGGGAACATGCAGAGCAAAATGAAATTAATTTCCAAACACGTGTGGTCGCAATTTTATTATCATTGCAGACAGTTAAAAGCCACCGTTCATGACAGGGACTTCAAAATGTGGGCCATTGACAAATTTATTGGAGTTTGGAATTCCCTGATTTACAGCAAGCTCACACTTCATGAAGAATTTCAAACAAGCACATAAAATAACAAGTCGAAAGGTGACACAATTCATAACAGAAAGAGATTTGTTTCCGGAAGTGTCTTTGCAACCTGTGGAAATCCGGGAAAACGTGAAAAAAAAAAGATTGAGCAGCGTAAGTGTCTACTGTCCAACGTCTTCAACACTGATCAAAGTGGCTTCCAATACAAGATTATATCTAACAGAACTCTCGATATGAAGGGATGTAAAGACGTGGGTGCATCGGTAATCAGTAAAAGCAAAACCACTCACTCCTATACCGTGCAAATGTGTATTAACGCAGCTAAAATATTTATGGGATTTTTACTACATGTAACACAGGAAACACAAGGGGAATTTGTTCCGAAAGGTATGGAAAATGTGCAACTAATATCATCCTCAAATTTGCTTATTACATGCTCCAAGTCAGGAAAGAGCAGAAAACAAATAACTGCGGCATACTTCGATAAACTAAAAGAATCGATTGGGGATCAGGAAACAATCATGGTGCTGGATAGTTGGAGTGGTCAAATGGATCTACGTTTATGATTTGAAAACTTTCGATTCAATATGGAGCTTGTTTTTCTCCCACCGGGCACGAGAAAATTTCTTCAGGCGTTAAACATTTAGTTCTTACATTAATGCAAGTACTTAATAAAAAGAATAGTGGAATATACAAAAACTCATCAGAATGTTTGCGGAGATGTCGACATGACCACTAGAGAAAGCATAATAAAATTGCATAAGTTGGCCTATAACCAGTTCTCCTCGCCCACCTTCGATGACATGCGTCGATATGCCTTTCAAAAAGATTTAACTAGAGACACGGATCCCGTCTTTCAATCAGTTAAACAGGCATATTTCAACTTAACTAATAACACCTGTGACAATTTCAAAACACCCCATTTGAATATAAATGTTTGTCTTATTTAAACGGCTTATTCATGCAGAATTTCTGTCATAACAAGACAAAAATATCTAATCATTTTTACTGATCGAAGATATAGGTACAATTCCCAAGATTTGGGGTAGTTCAAAATATTTTAGAGCGTTGTGGAAAAGTGCCTTATATCGAGAGACTTTATGGCAATACATTTACCGAAATGTTTGGGGAAAAGATTATTTTTATTCTACTTTAAAATTGTTTGCAGAGAAGTATATCGTAGGAATTCAAAATCTCACCATCCAATAAGAGAAAAAAATAAAGCTCACTCTGCACGGTTGCCAATTTGCAATGTTTATCCATGGTTCGTATGCTTTTACCACAATTTTTAATAGAATTTTTCTATTTAATATTTAAATAGCTGACATTGTAGACGCCGCTTTTAATTTCAGGTTTTGTAATAAATGTCTGTACTTAAATAAGGCCGAAAATTCTATTAAAATATTGTGGTATATCCGTGCGAACCTTGTTTTCGTCTCATAAAAAAACAAGTTGTCTCTCGGATAACCCAAACAGTTTTATCATTTTCTATTATATAGTTTTCATCAATCTTCTGATTGGGTTTTACGTTCGTGCATAAGCGATTGAGTTTTCACCTTGTTTATATGCTTAAAGTATGTAATTTTTTTAAATTATTTATTCAAAAATTTGTAATTGTTATTTGTATTTATTGTTCAATTATTATTATTATTATTATTATTATTATTATTATTATTATTATTATTATTATTATTATTATTTACTAGATTTGAGGAAGGCGATAATTGAGGATTATAACCCCATAAAAAAATTATGTTATGACTTGTATTATATAGGGATAAATAAAAGTAGTTTCCCTAATACTTCAAAGCATAAAATATAATGACAATAATATTCGTTCTGAAAAATATATTTTTTTTTATAATAATAGATAATATAATAAAAAATCATGTACGAGCTACAATTTTTGAATAAAATTAAGATAATTAATACCATTACAGTACGTTAAAATTAGTAGAAATTTACTATAGATATGATAGTAAGACGATAGTAGAACTCATTTACACTGGAAAAATGTTTTTGTTGCTATAATGTTTATGGATGCAATAGCTCAATCTGGAGATGAAGGACTATTTTCAGGTACCTACAGAAATTTCTCTCCTCTTATCCGTTAGTTCAAGCAATCACAAAGTATTGAAAGTTAAAATTTCGTTATATATTACGTAGAAAATGTTTTCGAAACATTTTTTTTTAATTGGAGGATATTTTCTGTCTAGCTGTTTTTGGATCTGAAAGTTTACATTTGTCGTTCTTCGAAATAAGAAAATTACAACACGATAAAAATATTCAATTCAAACCGGTAAATTCAACTACATAGTTATTAATGTAAAAATATGTGCAATAATTACAATTAGTTAAGACGTCTTTTACAAAGCATCTATTAAACTATCGAGTGAGCGCCTATACGGTACTAAGTTCTACTCGTTGAATTCTCAAAAGAAGGGAATCACAATTGAATCTGTATACGCTCGAATTTTTAAAATTACATGGTTCGTACTCTTTTACCACAAATTTTAATAGAAAATTTCCATTTAAGTAGCAAAATCGTAGACGCCTCGTTTAATTGCAGGGCTTGTAAATCTTATTTGAGTTTAAATAAGGCGAAAAATTCTATTAAAAATTGTGGTAACAGTGTAAGAACTCTTAATAAATGTAGCCTTTTCTAATCATTGTCCTTCATAAAACTGTCTGAATATGTTGTCTCACTCATTGACAATTCCTTTCGTATGTATGGATTTTGTATCTTCGGAATTGCTACAATTTCCGATAATAATGTAATCTTTAATACTAAGTATTATTGTTACTTATTATTTTTTGTTAATTGTAGCGTATGTATTACAGGCCTCGGTACGGCCTCTTTTAAAAGAGACCAAATCAAAATCTTGACCTCCGCTATCTCCATAAGAAAATTGTCGTTTTAGATTTATGTTGGAAACTTCGTAGAAACCTGCTTCGTGATGAGTGTTTTCTAGCAATTGTTGTAGTAATCTGCCACGAAAATAATATAAAAATTATTGTTGGCGAAATAAATAGATCTCTCCGATTCTCTAAATTGATCCTTTCAAAGACTTAGCTTGCTAATCGGTGTATAAAATTCATACATTCAAAAGAATTAATATGCATGTGTTACAAGGTCTTCTATATTTCTATATTAAATTAATAGCTATAAGTTTAATCATAGCAAATTTTTAGATAAAAAAGAAATGATATTTTTATTAAAAGTAACTAATATGTTTTTAACATATTTATTATATAATAACATATATTAACACAGGACCATAAGATGTCCAAGACTGAATATGCCAGTACAACACAATATTTTAGCTATTGTGGGTGTAAAGTAAGAGAATATCACCAGAAAAACATAGCAGGGTGTATAGGTTTCCTATAATTTCATGGGAAATATTTTTCCCCATGGACCATAAAAGTATATAAACGAAGAGTTAGGTTTATTATATCGGTATTTTATTTATTGCTTTGTAATCCAAAAAACATAATTAAAAATATCAGAAAATTAAAATAAATAGTTAGTTATGGTATTCTAATTTTCTCAAGTCCAAAACACTTTCAAGATATTATTAGTTCAGCCCGCGAATGTTTTAGTTTTGGCGCAATTAAGTTTGACAGTTCTTTTTTTTTATTCGTTCAGAAACACATTTGCCGCCTTGGACATACGTTTTATTTTAACATTCAGTAAAAAAAATATCAATTCAATAATAATTGAACAATCGATAACGATTTTTGTAGAAGGGAAAAATATTTTCCTTGAGCGTGAAGGGGTTAACCCCGAAAGAGCCATGTATGTTAATTATTATAAAAAAAATATTGATTGATTTATGAAAGGTTTTATGTGTCAGATTCATGACAAAATATTTTCTAATCTATATATTAAAATAAATAATTTATGTATAATTGCTAATAATTTAATTCCCTTATTCATAGAAGTATTTCTATTTTAAAGCTTGATAACCAATTAAAGTTAAAAACAAATAAGTATTTTTCGAAATAAGCGCAGATTACGAAATTCATTAAATACATGAAATTGGGTAACGTAAGTTAGTATAAGTGGTGTGAGAAGAAATAAAATTACTATTGTAAGTAATATAAACAGGGAATTTTCCACAGTTCTTTAAATTATTTTAAATTATCAGGCTGATTAGAAAAAGGCAGATTCTTATTTATACATTTTACCAATTTTTTTTCAGACATTATTTATAAAGAAGCATGGTTAAAATTTTCCATTAAAAACGTCCTTCATTTAAAAAAATTAAAAACAGTCTCTAATAAAAACTTCCACCACCTAATAAAAGCGCTTTCACCCCCGCCAGGGCATCATCAGTTGTAATCTCTAACCAACTTCCTCTCCATTATATACATGACTGGTGGCTGAAGAGCTCCCCCTATCGGATTTCAATATTTTCTCTCTCTCTCTCTCCCTCTTCCAACATTTTTCTCCAGCGGCAATCAAGTAATGAGTGTATCATGTCATTGCATGCGTCTTTGGATGCATTTATTTCTATTGATTCTCGTAATAACGCGTTACGTAAGTTTTCGTAGTTAGCTATTTTCTTTATTTGTAGGGTATCAAGTTTTATTGTGGTTTTAACGTTTAATCTTGCAAGAGCTGTTCAGTCAACAGCATTTTAGTAATTAAACACCAGAAATTTTAAGATATATTTTTCACTTCATTTAGTAGCATATTTGTGGGAATTTTGCAGGATTAACATTTCAATGTAAATATATTAGTTGCGATGAGCTTGATTCATTTATTAAAAGTTAAACAAAAAGTGTTGCAACTTTGATATTCTAGGCATTTAAGGGTTAAATCATGGCCCAACTGGATCGTGAATCCCCACCGCTTCCCCAATTTTATCCCCCTTCTTTTGAATTTGTAGTGATAATAATCAGTATTTCAACTTTTAGGTTTGAATTAGATTAAAACAAGTGAACAGCGAACACATAATAGTGAACCCTCTTCTCAATCCACAATATATACATATTTATACCTTTATACCACTATATACCATAAATATCTATTCGTATTTACTGATGGAAGATGTAGGTAAAATTCCCCATATCTAGTATAAATCAAAATATTTAAGGCTTTGTGGAAAATTGCCTTACATCGAGAGACTTTATGGTAATACTTTTTCCAAAATGTTTGGGAAAAAGATTTTTTTTAATTCTAATTTAAATTTTTTGGCAGAGGTGTATCCTCTAGGAAATTAAAATGTCGCCAGCAAGTAAGAAAAAAAAAAAGCTCACTCTGTACGGTTGCCAGATTGCAATGTTTATCCAGGGTTCGTACGCTTTTATAACACTTTTTAATAGAACTTTTCTATTTAATATTTAAATAGCAGACGTTGTAAACGCCTCGATCAATTCTAGGATTTGTAATAAATGTCTGTATTTAAATTAAGAGAAAAATTCTATTAGAAAATTGTGGTAACAGCATACGAACCCTGTTTTCGTTTGTCAGAAAACGAAGTGCAGGGCTCGCAGCGTCCTATATATTTTTTTAATAATCCCCACCACTATTTTCAAAATATAATATTCACAATATACTTCTATTGCACATTTGAAAGAAATCTACCATGAAATTTATAGTTTGAAAATAGTGGTATAAAATATTAAAAAAAATATAGGACGCGCGACCCCTGTAAGCGGTCTCTCGGATACCCAAACAGTTTTATCATTGGGTCATTCCACAGTATTTGGCTTCACAAGTTTGAAAAAGTAGTTTTATAAAAAGTTAAGTGTAATACATCATTTTAAAGCTTTAAATCGCTTCTATTAAAATTTATACAAAATATTATTTTTCTTTTAAAATCAAATAAATATTAGAGCTTTTTTTGCAGCCATATAGAAAAATTTGGTCATAGATCCCATACGTAACAAATAGCTTTTGTCCCGTACGTAACAGAAATAATTAGCTTTCATTAATTAATGACGCAATTTAAAAAAATAATTTTAAAGTTAATTAATAAAATGTATATTTCTGCTTGTACTCATTAAATTTGATTGTGAAAATATTAAATTCTGAAGAAAATCCAAATTGCCTGAGGTACTTTTAAAACAATTTTTTGTGATGTCCCGTACGTAACATAACTTTATTAATTAAAAATATATATATGTATTGGCTTAAGCAAAAAGAAATTTCATAAGAATCTAGTTGAAGTAATATATAATGCATTAAAAATAATTGCAAACAATCTCATTTATATTTTGATACTGAAAAAAGTACAAATATCTCAAAAATTTGCTGTGAAATGTCCCGTACGTAACACTTAAGTAATGTGGAATGACCCAATTTTATATTATATAGTTTTCATCAATCTTCTGAGTGGGTGATTCATGCATGAAGAAATTAGCTTTAACCTTGTTTATGCGTTTAGAGCATATAAATTTTTAAATTATTTATTCAAAAATTTGTAATTGTTATTTGCATCTATTGTTCAATTATTATTATTATTATTTACTAGATTTGAGGGAGACGATAATTGAGGTTTATCACACCATACAAAATATTATGTTATGACTTGTATATATTATAGGGATAAATAAAAGTAGTTTTCCCTAATACTTCAAGCCATCAAATATAATGGAAATAATTTTCGTTCTGAAAAATACGTTTATTCATAATACTATATAATATAATAAAAAATCAACTACGCACTGCAATTTTTGAATAAAATTGAGATATATATAATATCATTACTCCCCGTAAAAATTAGTAAAAATTTACTATACTAGTAGACGATAGAACTCATTTTCACCAAAAACATATTTTTGTTGTTATAATGTTTTTGAAGGCAATAGGTCAATCTGGAGATGAGGGGGTATTTTCAGGTGCAAACAGAAATTTCTCACCTCTTATCAACCCGTTTGTTCAAGCAATCACGAAGTATTTAAAGTTAAAGTTTCATTAGATATTCCATAGAAAATGTTTTCGAAACAATTTTTTTTCATTAAATTGAAGGATATTTTCTCTCTAGCTCTTTTCAAAATAAAAACTGTCCTTTGAATACATCAAAACAAACCGCATCAGGTTGGATCTGAAAGTTAGCATTTATCGTTCCTCGAATTAACAAAATGACAACACGATAAAAATATTTAATTCAAACCGGTAAATTCAATTTGATAGTTATTAAGGTAAAATTTGTGCAAGAGGCAGAATTAGTATTTTCACAGTTTTTGAAAAGCTATTAAACTAGCGAGTGAGCGGCTGTATGGTACTAAGTTCACATCGTTGAATTTTCAAAAAAGAAAGATTTGCAATTAAGTCTGGAAATAATCTAATTTAAACAATTACCGGGTTTATTACTCTTTTGCTGCAAATTTTTAATAGAAAATTTCTATTTAATATTGAAATAGTAGACGCCTAGTTTAATTGCAGGGTTTGTAATACCTTTCTGCTTTTAAAAGAGGTGAATAATCCTATTAAAAATTGTGGTAACAGCGTAAGAACCCTGAATTAATGTTTCCTTTTCTAGTCATCATTCTTCATAAAACTGTCAGAGTCTGTTGTCCCACTCAGGGACAATTCCTTTCGTATGTATGGATCTTGTATCTTCGCAACTGCTGCAATTTCCGAGAATAATGCAATCTTTAATGCTAAGTGTTATTGTTCCTTATTATTTTTTTTTTTATAATTTATCGTATGTATTGCAGGCCTTCGAACGCCCTGTTTTAGAATAGACCAAATCAAACCCTTGACCACCATTATCCCCTTAAGAAAATTGTCTTTAGATTTATTTTGCAAATTTCGTAGAAACCCGCTTCGTGATGAGTCTTTCGTAGCAATTTTTGTACTAATCTACCACGAAAATAATAGAAAAATTAGTGTTGGCGACGTAAAAAGGTCGCTCCGACTCTGTGAATTGATTGTTTTTTTTCAAAGACTTAGCTTGCCAATTGGTGTATAAAATTAATACATTAAAAAGATTTAATAGGCATGTGTTATAAGTTCTTACATATTTCTATATTAAATAATTAGCTATATGTTTATTCATAGCAAATTATTAGATAAAAAAAAGATATTTTTAATAAAAGCAACTAATATAATTTTAACCCCGAAAGAGCCATGTATATTATTTATCATTAAAATAAATATATTGACTGATTTATGAAAGGTTTTATAAGTCAAATTCATAACATAAAATATATTTTTAAGCTATATATTAAAAATATATAATTCATGTATATTATTTCTAATCGTTTAATTCTCTTATTTGTAGAAATATTTCTATTTTAAAGGTGTATAAACTAATTAACGTTAAAAACAAATAAGTATTTTTCGAAGTAAGAGCATTTTACAAAAATCATTAAATATATGAAATTGGGTAACATATGTTAGTATAAGTTGTGTGATAAGAAATAATCTTGCTTACATAAAGGATGTAAACTCGAGATTTTCCATTGTTCTTTATCAGGCTGATTGGAAAAAGGCAGATTCTTTACCAATTAGCCTATTACTAGTTCACTGCAAACAGCATGATTTCTGAATCAGCCTACAGAATAGACATGCAAATTTCAATTTTTCTTGTACAAAAATGTAACAAAAGCTATAATATTTTTTTAAATGCATGAAGTGAAGTAAAATAAATCTTTTATATTGTGATTGAGAGTACAATTCCGTATCATTACAGATTACGTCTGTAACTATTACTCAAAAACAGAATGTAATGCTTGTTGACAGACATTTTATATACATATGGAAAAATTTTGGCTGAAAAGTTATCACAATATTTCTGTATATTTAAAAAATATCTGTTTGCTCAGAAATAAATAACTTACAGAAGAAAACCTTTTCTGCATGTACAAAGTAGACACATACAGACTTTTCTGTATGTACAGAAGACATTTTCTGGCAACTTTTCAATCCAAAATTTTTCTGATTTTTGGCAGGACTATTTTTTCTTTATGCTATCTTTACAAGAAGAAAGTATTAGATTCATGAAAATTTTCGACTCCCGGTTTTTGACGAATTTGTACGTTTTAGAGGGTTCTGAACACGATTTGACTGTTTTTAGAAAATGTCTGTTTGTGAGTCTGTGACTATGTTTGTCTGTCTGTATGTAACAAAAATTTTGTGGGCGCTCTATCTTGAGAACTAATGCACGTAATTTAATAAAACTTTAGAATCAGTTAGTGCTGATTAGTTTTTGACTTAAATCGCCCAAAAGTTAGCTCTGCTGTGCTACATATTTCAAGCTTTTTCTGATAGCTATATCTCAATAACTAATGCGCATAATTTATTCAAACCTTGGATTCTGTTCGACCTTGACATAAATAGACGATGTTTTCGTTTTTGTGTAATCAGCCCAACAAGTGGCGCTGCTATACTGCTTTTCGCATGATTTTCACGATAGCTATATCTCAGGAACTACGGCACAGAATTTCACCAAGCTTCAGATTCTGTTAGACCTGGACATAAATAGATGCTGGATACGTTTTCATATAAACATCCCAAGTTTTGGTATTGGCCCGTCAGAATAGTTTAAATTGTATATATGCCAGTATCATCAGAGAATGCATCAATGTTCGTAAAGCTGATGTTTTATGCTATTTCGACCTTATACTGATTATAATCAATATATTTTACTTTTAAAGTAGGGTGAAGTTAAAGACTTTTTGAAATGTTTATTCAAACAAATATTTATATGTTAATATATATATTTTAGGCTATTAAATGTGTTTACTTTTTTGTGCCAGTATGTAGAAAATGGGGGAGATAAATGTGAGCACCTGGAGATGGAATTCGTTTGGTTCACATTTCCTATAGTGTCATAAAACATTAAACTCATTCTAGTTTTCAGGCAATATATACAGTAAAACCTTTTAAAAGCGGAAGACCTCAAGATGGCAGAATATGTCCATTCAGAAAAGTAAAAACAAAAAGACGTTCGCTAAACGCGGCTACTATTGGGGCATGTCCGATAAGAAGAGTTTTTTATGTATTTTATGTATGTATTACAGTAAAATCTCTCAATAGTGGACACCTAAGGAACGTGGAATTTGTCCGCTATTCGGAGGCTTGCGTTTCTAAGATGTAAAATAATTAAAACAATTGAAAAATACGATCGCTAAATTTAGCGATCTGCTATTCAATAGTGTGAAGTGTGCACGTTTGACAGTAAATACATACATTCAAACCTCCATAATGGACACTCCCAAATATCAAGCACTTCAATTTTGCGAGCAAGAAAGTGGGATTTTTTTTTCAGAAGAAGGAAATGGCCCAACTGGACCATGGCTCCGCACCGCTTTCCCCCGTTTTAACCCCCCTTTGACAATGTATTGATAATAATCAATATATTAAACTTTTAGGGTTGAATTATATTAAAACTAGTGAAGAGCGAACGCAAAACCGGGAACGCTCTTCTCAATTCACAATTTACAGAGTGTCTCATTTATTTTGCAACCCCCCCAAAAAAAGAATAATGTACAAACATTAATTTTTATTTTATAGGACTGTTTACACGACTACAAAAGTTGTTGGAAGTGACCGCCGTCTTCATCTTTACATATCTGGGCCCGTTTGAAGAGGTTTCGAGATTGGTGTGATAGCGTTTATCCTTCCGTAATGCGAGTTTTCAGTTCATTTATCGAGGCTACCCGTTCACGGAACCAGCGATGTTTCACTTAGCCCCACAAAAAGAAATCGGACGGTGACAGGTCTGGACTGCGTGGAGGCCATAATCCTTTTGTAATTAGCCAATCACCAAAAAATTCTTGGAGAAATAACAGAGTGTCGTTGGCCGTATGCGCAGGAGCACATCCTGTTGAATCCAAACGAAATGTTTATCTGCTAATTTTCTTACTGACGAGGCCGGTTTCTCCTTCATTATCGCCTCGATTTCCTTCATTTTGTGGTCAGTAAGAACAAACGAGAGACGGTTCTTTCTTTTCGGTTCCACAGTCCATTATGTTTGAAAATGGTCCACGATTTGCTTAATTGTTCTTTTATTCGGCACCACCAAGTCTGGAATCTTGTTTTCATATCGTTCTTTGACTGTTTTGTACGAAGAAGTTCGAAAATAATGTACAATATTAAACGCGCGTTTTTCTGCACATAGCACCATGACGCAAAACTACCTTTCACTTCGTTCTCCTTAGCACTGAAGTGTCTCGTGCGGTTTTCTAGCGTGCCCCTCCACACCGCTACCTGCGCTAACGGTGTGCGCGTGTTGTTCATTTGCTTTGCGTTTAAGCGGGTTGCAAAATAAATGAGAAACTCTGTATATACAGTTTTATACAGTTTTACCTTTGAAAAGCGTACAGCTCCGAATAGAGGACAAATATGGCGGTCCCAACGGGCCTACTATTGGGAGAATTTACTGTATTTAGACATTTATTTCTTGTTTTTGCGGCTTATCCTACTGTAAATTTCAAAATATTGATTATTAATAAGTACAATGTTGAAAGAGATTTAAAATATCATCCTTACGAAAATTATACACGAAATTTGAGGCCTCTAAATTCAGGAAGAAAAGAATACAAGGCCACCTCCCCATTTTCAAAATTTTTGACTTGATTTTAATTCTAGGACAAATCCAGGCTTGCTTTCAGGTAAACTATTTTAAAATTAATCAAGAAAGATTCAATGTGGTAAAATCGCGATTGCCAGAAGTATACTAAAATTTTATTTTGAATACCAGTATTTTCGCAGAGAAAATTTTCAGGTTATTTATTTACAGAAACTTACTATTAAATTATCCTAATAATACTATACGGAAATAGTGGTACACAAACTTAATGATTAGTATTTTCCTGGCGAAACATAACTGCGTATAATGCTAAGGAAAAAACCCATGTTTATTGCTTAAAAATAAGCTGTCGAAAATTTTACGTTTTAAGTGTCTGAAATTAAGACACAAAACGTGTCGGAAAAATAAGACATTAAACCACCCTAAAATAGAACTATTTGTTTCAGATATTTCATTTTACAGTGGACTTTTCAACTATGATAAAAAGTGTTAAAAAAAACATTTTTATTTTATCAAGTGTAAATGATGAACATAAAGTGCTTTTCTGCCCAATTATTTTTTTAATTACTTGTTCTATTATAGAACATTTTATTTAATGATTGAAAAATTCATGAGATGAGTAAAGTTAATCACATCAAAAACGTCACGTGTAACAAATGCAGCCAAGTCTCGTGACGCTTTTACCATAAAAAGTTCTGAGATCCTGCAATGCCAAGTTTAGCTATCTTAATAAATCTGAAATGTTTATTCACAAATCACTCCTAGTCTCTACATCTTTAGTTAATTATTATTTTGTTACTTGGAAATCAAGCCATATCCAGCCAGTAATGTTAAGAGGGGAGGGGGAGCTGTGAAAATTTTTGGGGGCTAACATCATTTAACAATCCATATTTCATATACAAATTAAATAGAGTATAACCTATGAAATAAAACAAACTTTTCTATAAAGAAATCGACCATAACGTAACCAGTCTATAGCGGAAGCATAATCCGGGGAAAATAACATAAAACAATTACGGGCGGTGTATTAGCTAATAGGACAATTATCTTAAAACTCATGTTTATAGCTCTACTAAATCAAATTGTTTTCGAATTTTCGATTTTTTACAGCTATTTCGATTTTTCGATTTTATTTTCAATGTTAATGATTTTTTAATTGTTTCTTTTATTCATCGTAAATACTCCCTTTACACCAAATTTTAAGTTTCTAAGACAACAAGATCAAATTATTTTCAATTTTTGATTTTTTTCGATTTTTTTTCTTTTTAATTTTCCGGATTTTTTAATTTTTCTTTATTTTGTATCCTAAATACGACCTTTATTACAAATTTCTAGTTCCTACCGCTAAAAATCGAACTATTTTCAAATTTTCGATCTTTTTCGATTTTTTTTATTTTATTTTCGAATTTATTATGTTGTAATTTTTTCTTTTTCTGTATTCTAAACACTACCTTTACGTCAAATTTTAAGTTCTAAAGCTACAAGAGTGATTTTTTTTTCGATTTTTCAGATTTTTTATGTTTTATTTTATTTTATTTTATTTATTTATTTATTTATTTATTTTGTGTCCTAAATACTTCCTTTATTCCAAATTTCAAGTTTCTAGCTTTACAATCGAATTATTTTCAAATTTTCGCTTTTTTTTCGATTTTTTTTATTGTATTTTCGATTTTTGTTGTGTTTTTAATTTATTCTTTTTCGGAATCATAAACACTACCTTTACACCAAATTTTCAGTTTTTTTTTTTATTTTTTAATTTTCCATATTTTTAAAATTTTTCCTTATTTAACATCCTGAATTATTTTTATTCCAAATTTCAAGTTTCTAGCGCTATAAAATCGAATTATATTCATATTTTCCGTATATTTCGATTTTTTTATTTTATTTTCGAATTTTATTGTGTTTTTCATTTTAACTTATTCTGAATCCTAAACACTATCTTTATTTAATTTTAAGTTTCTAAGGCTAAAAGTTCAAATTATTTTCATTTTTTTCGACTTTTTTCGACTTTTTCGAATTTTTGATTTTGTTTTTCGAATTATCCGGATTTTTTAATTTTTTCTTATTTTGTATCCTAAATTTATTCCGAATTCCAAGTTCGAATTCAGGAACAAAATTTAATTTTTTTCAATTTTTCAATTTTTTCGACTTTTTCGATTTTTTAATTTGATTTTTGATTTTTCTTTTTCTGAATTTTAAATACTACCTTCGCACCAAATTTTAAGTTTCTAAGACCACAAGATCGTATTATTTTCAATTTTCAATTTTGTTGGAATTTGTTGAATTTTCGAACTTTTTTTTTTTCGAATTTTCCGGATTATATAATTTTTGTATCCTTTCTTTGTATCCTAAAGACTACCTTTATTCCAAATTTCAAGTTTCTAGAGCTACGGGATATAGACCTAACTAATCTTTTTGATGACGCATGAGTGAGTGAGTGACAAAAAATCGAAACTTTGTGTTCATATATCGTGAAATTTAAAATTTTGGTCCTATTTGCCACATACCGTAGATAAACGAGCCCCACCAGTGGCTGAGAGGTTGTGCTCTCGAAGCTGGTAGACGGGAGGTGCTGGGTTCGTTCCCAATCGCGCCCGTCGGCCTAATCGTTCGGAGTTTTCGTGGTTTTCTTCGAGCCGTGGATTTATCCATGCGTAAATACGGATTAGGTTCCCTTAGAAAGACCCCCACGAAGGGCACTCCCCCCGGGCCTATATCCTTAGTGTAGATAATTGGCCGTCAATAATCAACCCAACCCAACCCGTAGATAAACGAAGTTTCAGGTTTTTGGGATACTCCAGCGCAAAGATATGGGGGGCGGGGCAAAAATGCCCTGAGTTGTTTCCAGAAAAGAATTCTTACGCTCTGCTTTCTCGACTTGGCGGAGCAGATATTGATAGTTAATAATTTGATAGTTAATAATTTGATAGTTAATAAAGGTAACATTAATAGTTTTAATCATGTTATTGTACGTGAGATTAAAATACAAAATAATTCTATATGCAAACGTTTATGCTTTTCATGAATATACATTACAGTTTTAATACTTATTTTCTGAAACTGTTTATAAATTGTATACTTAAAAATTAAATAAATATATATACATTAATATTTTTAGCTTCAGAAAACTAATTAAACTGTAATATACACAGCACAAGTAATTACAAGGTCACAATACCATTCTCACTTTTAAGAATTTAGTGCAAGCTTAACAACAACAAAAAATGTTGCAAAATGATTTTGCGTGCACTGACTTTCGTTAAAACCATTTAAATATATTTACAGAAATTTAGCAATCTAAAAGTTCAAACCAAATGCATAAACTTTCATTTACATTTACATATTGAGTGTTATGTTATTCAACGAATAATTAATTTTAATATATTCTTTATTTAAGGTGAAAACACCTGTACTACGAACTACCATGCTTTTGATCTAAACGATACCTTTGATCTTAAATTGGTGAATGATTTTCACAAAGAGCTCAAAACACAAGTAAATTGCCTTTTAAGCCTTATTTGTATATTTCAATGCACGTTGATTTTGTAATACACAAGAATTAAATCGTGAAAGAAACCACTAACATTATTTGCATATATCAGTAGTTTTAATTTATCTTTCTTAGTAAATTCGGAAAATTGTAGAAAATCCAAATTATATATGTATGTTTAAATATATTTTTAATGTAGGAGTGTTGTGCTGAATACTTATAGCTACTTATTTTCTGTTGCTACAAACAATACATGATTAACATGATTACACGATTACACGATTAACAATTTTAATAACTTTAGAATTTCTAAGTGGCTGTTCCGTAAAGTGACAATACTAATATATGTATAAATAATACTGTGATGTACAAATAATGGATCTATGAATACAGAAGCCAAGTGTCTACTGTTTGCGAAAGCAGTAAGCAGATCCATAGCTTGGGGGGGGGGGTGCTCAGCACCCCCTGAAAATTTTTGAGCCCCCCTGGGAAAGTTAGCAAGGCCGCCAAATGAAATTCTGTTTCAAAAATCCAAATGAAACTCTCTTCAAAAATTGAACTTAGTTTTGGGGCTCTTTACAGTTTTGCATAAATGGGTCATTCCATGGTAACTTACGTTACATTTAGAATAATTTTCTTTAGTAATTTTCATAATATAAAACCAAAAAATATTGAAAATGTAATGTTGATATGATTTGTTAAATAAACCTATCCAAAGCAAAATTTGGATGAAAATTAACTACCTTTAGTGCTATTTTTTGAACAATGGCTATTATATTTATTACTAGCATGCTACGCCCGCTGCGCTGGGCCATTTTTTTAAATGTACCTTAAATCAAACGAAATGGCTTTGTATTTTAAAGGAATGGGGATCTTCACCTACAGATGCTACCTTAGTAAATATTTTTAAACGAACCTTGAATCAAACGAATTATATCAATGGATTTGACCATGTATTTTAAAGCAATAGGGTCGTTCACCTGGATTTTCCTTCAATATTGCTGTAAACGATGTGAACGACATTGCGTTATATTATATCATACTTTGGACAAAATTTGGGCTAAAAGAAGCAACTCATTTAGTTGATCATTTATAGTAGAGTTTGGTAGGGAAATGAGGCCATTATGAGATTATGACAACAGGAACTAAAATGTGCTCTAGTCAACATACTACTAAAAGAGAAAGCATTACAATGATTGCATAGATTGACCATTAAACTTAAATAATGTTCGGGTGATTCATTTTCGTCTGTAAGTTATCTTCGTCCCTCTTTCTTGTCTCCATGTGAGATTCTGGTAACGTAAGTACAATCTCACTCTATGTTACATTATATTTCGCAATATACGTCCTCTTCTGGCAAGTCTACTACGGTTTTTCATCTTTCGATTCCAGCAGAGTAGATACAGTGAAAATTGTAATAAATTGTTTGCTCATAAAGAACTGTGTTTAACTTTCATATTTTAAAAAAATCCCTGACGGCTCGGCCTACAGGCACAGGTAGATTTCGAAGATGCAGACCGTGACGCGCCTGTTTGTTGGAAATTGCGGAAGAAATGACCTTTTTGCCATAATACGGTAGATGGGAACCGCCCACTTCGAAACCTAACTTGTTTGCAGGCGGAGCCGGCAGGGATTTTATTATTATTATTATTATTATTACTATTTTGCTATAACGGTTGGTCCTATAAAAAACTCGTCAATATAAACGTTTTAGATAATATTAAGAGGATTAATAATAAATTTAAGCGGATTTGATATCTTGAGAATTGACGAAGTTAGGATTTTTTTTTCTTCTTACCCCACCACCCCTTGGAGCCATTTTTAGTGATATCAAAAATCTGTCATACATAAATTTTCGGCCCTTTTTCTAGAAGTAATAATAACTTTAAATGGATTCGATACATATCATAATTAAGAAATTATGGGTTTTTTTCTGTTTTCACAAACCCCCCCCCCATTTCCCCCTCCTTAGTTCGATTTTGCCCATTAACGAACTTGACCGAGATTTTATGCCCCTTGATTTTATGTATCAATTTGGAAGAGATTTATGCAGAATTTTTCCAATTATCGTGTCCATAAAAAAGTGGCATAGATAGATAGATAGATAGATAGATAGATAGATAGATAGATAGATAAAGTTTTGAACTGGGGGTGGTTTTGGGTTCTGGGAGTCATAATCGGCGTAGATCTGCAAAAAATTTTCAAAATTTCCAACTTAGGTGAGAATGTAATAGGTAGTATTTCTTACGAAATCTATCTAAAATTCATGCACTGTAGGGTTAAACGGATATCGTAATAATATGAGTGGGAGATTACTACAATTATGTCGACAATTCGGATAGATGGTGTGATAGATGTGATTTCGAAATCTTTTGCTGTCTGTGTTCATTTAAATGTTTTGGATCAAGTCAGCACAGAAAGTGTAAATATTATACACTTTTGTGTTAAAAATTAATTTCGTTATAAAATAAAATCTGTTCGATTTCTAACATTCTGGTAACAATTTGGATACACGATGTGATAGATGTGATTGCGAGATTCTTTGTTGTCTAGGTTCATTTGAGTTTTTTAGGATCAAATCAACTCGGACAGAAAAATGTTTACGCACTTATTAAAAAATACGTTTAATCAGACAATACTAAATTAAAAACACACATTTATATAAAAAAAAAACAAAAAAAAACTTTATGCAAACGTTTCAGGCTACGATTGAGCACTTCTTCAGTGCTCTTCACATACGATAACCAGAATATCTCCAAACATGTTCACAGTCAAAAGCTGTCAAAAGTTTCTTCACGGTCAAAAGTTTTATTTTGGAGAATGTCTGGTTATTGTACTTTATTGCAGTGAAGAGGGGATCAATAGTAGCCTGAAACGTTTGCATAATTTTTTTAATTATTTTTATATAAATGTGTGTTTTTAATCTGGTATTGTGTGATTAAATGTAATTTTTAAAATTTGATTTTTATATATCAGACGTAAAAAATGTTCGGTTATTTAAGGTTTTTTCACTTTTTTGTTAAAATTTCATACACTTATAAAATAAAACTTGTTAATGTTTTATCCATAAATTAAAAAATAAAATTTAGATGCAACAGGAAAACAGTGCCGAAGCCATGCAATGAGCAACTGTAAATCTTTTACAGAAAACTTTCACGTAAAATAAAGTTATATATATTTTTTTATAACAATAATTTTAAAAAGTCCCTTTACTTTCTAAGATTTTCATTTCTGTGGAGGCAAATAAGAAAACTCTTTACACTGGGGTCCTTCAACGTTTTGGGCTGAAAGTCGTTTGCCACCAGAAATTCCGAAAGATAATCTTCGCCTTATTTATTAGCAAAGATTCTGTCTATAAAAAAGGCAAAATTCTCTATTATGAAATAGTATTCGTTTGGTGGTCCGGTTGCCACAGGTTGAATACCACTACTTTTCACGTCTAAGAATTATATGGATATATTTAAAGCTAAAAGACAATTTTTTCAAATTCCACTTCCACATGAAATTGACCTCAATGCGCATGCTCCAACTTTTTTTCCAAAACAGGAATAGTATACCAGGGGGATTCTACCCTTCTATAGTTTGAGAGTGGGCTGGGTCTGAAAAAAATAGAGCAAACCCACACAATGAGAAACCCTTTCATTATTCTCCCCCAGTCCCAATGTGAAGAAACACTTTCTCTTTCTTTGAAATGTCAGCTTTTCTTTCAGATTTTACAAGCAGTCATTTTGTTGCCTGGAGCCTGCGTTAATTTTTGTTAAAGAAAAACTCTCCTCCCTTCGGACAAAAAATAAATCAACAATCATAGTTTTTAAAGATACGTTGAGGCAGTTTCTGAAGGATTCTATACAAAATTTTCTTTTTTATTTGTTTTTTATTTAAATCGAAGTTGACCGGAATAAACCGACCATATAGCGGGCGAAGCTCTGCTAGTTTTTCTTCATTTCGAAAGCTAATAACTGGAATGAGCTGCAAATCCACAAAGCTATGTTTCTAACATTGTTTTTTTCTTTTTAAGTAGAAATTAATATAAATTATAACTCATATCATTTAATATCAATTTATAAACAATTTTCATTAATAAATTTTTTTTTTTTTTTTTTTTTGTAACAAAAAAATTTTCCTACGTTATGTTTGGGTTCAATCAATGTATCTCATAAAAAATGAAATATTTCATTCGGATGATTTTTGAGAAGATAGAAATTTATGTTTGCTACGTGTAGTGGATATTAGCATTCTCAAAGTTTGTTCCTTCTAACTATATGAAGAGTTAATAAAATTGCATTGGCAGCATACTTCTCTAGACTGATTTGATACTAGGAACTCAAATAAAGCCATAAGTGTATTTACTGTTTGAAAAATAATCGCTGTTGCGATTTTTAATATGAAAACAACCTATGAAGTATAATTTTTGTTTAGAATGAATCAATTTAGCTTATTTTCAGCAGAATTAGTAAGGATTATCACTTTTTTGAAGATTACACATTTTTCTCTTAATACCACTTTATTAATTAATATTTGTGTATATAAAAAGATTTTAAAAAGTTCGAAGAGCGCAATCAAATAACAGTGAGATAGACAGTTCATGAAAGCACTTGGCATGCTTAAGCCAGGTGTAATTTTGTAAATTGTAAGGGATGGTTGAAAGTCTACGTCTGGTTGAAGTTATCGGGCTTGGGTGGACTTCGCGTCATTGTTTTTTGGTTGACTCAATTTTCCTTTATTGCTGAGTGACTTAGCTTAATGGAGCTATGAAAAAAGAGGAGGAGACAAATAATTTAGCATTTACCAGTTCCAAGTGAAATATCTGAGGAAGTAGTCATAAGATGGCAGCTGTTGTTTGTTTACATCGAATTAAGGACGAATTTACGAAGGTAAAAACAAATAGAGCATTTTGCCGTTTTTGTGACAGAAATTCTGCATGAATAAGACGTTTAACCCTTTCAGGGGCAAGCACTTGTGTTTCTGTGAGGTTGAATTCTCACCGGAATTTAGGAAAGAATTTAGTTCAAAATAAGGAAAAGCAATTTTTATACCCTTTCCCGTCAAAATTAAAAATTAAAATTTAATTAAAAATTTCTGGTTTGAATCGCATTAAAATTAGGTGGTATATAATATATACCACTGCCCCTCAAAGGGTTAAATAACGCGAAATTTCTGCTGAAATGTATTTGATGAAAGTTGTCTCGGTGTAAATCAAATTCACTTACATTAACCCCTTGAAGGGCAAGCACGTAGTCTAAAAATGCCAAATTTTGCGATGTTTTTACACCAGTAATTTTAAATGATGAATTTTTACCTTCTCAATCTGCAAAAAACAATAATAAATATTTTTATTTAATAATACTGGTGGCAAGTTATAAATTAAAAAGTGGTATACATTATATACCGGTGCCCCTCAAGGGATTAACAGGAGGATTTTTTATGTAATCACAATATGACGCAACCGCAGGTCTGTGTCATATGGTCAGACCGGTCATACCATATACCGGTCAGAGAAAACTTCTACCAGTAAAAACGAATAGATATTATTGCTTAGATTATGACAGAACATTTTCTTGTGTTTAAGTAAAGAATTATTAAATAACATATATATTTTTCAAATTCAATGTAAGCAGAAATGTTATTGAACAAAAGAAGTTAATAAGTAGACATATTTATGCCTGAAATATTTCAATAAATACTTTGGTTCAACGTGTGTTTATTTAACAAACAAAAGAGGAAAATTAGGAGCTATAATCTTGTTTAATGAGAAACATTCTGCGATAAATTGACTAGATTTACTATTCGAAATTTGTGGCATCAGGAATAAGAGAAGTGTACAAATATGCTAAGGATGCTAACATATGAAAATAAGTAGAAATCTCATTAAACATTTAAAAGAACATTTAATTGAACTTTCTTCAAAAATATGAAAAATTAAAAATCACAAAATCCATTTTCACTGAGTTTCCGATTATGTTGTTTGACACATTACAAGCGGGATTTTTTGTTGCATTAATTACAAAGCCCATTGCTTTGAACACGTGATGGTTGTTCTTAAAATGTACATTTGTGTTCCGAAAAAAGTGAAGGGAAAAATAAATTGTTACCTATAATATATTGCTATAAACCTATAATATATTACCTATAAGATATTACTATAAACCTATAATATATTAACTCTAATATACTACCATATATTATAGATAATTACCTATATACTATACGTATTACCTATAATTCGTCGCTACCATGTCAAACTATCGAATGTTAAAAATGCATTTTTCATCACTTTTAACCCTTTCCGGCGCGGAATAAATCTGTTTGTAAAGTAATGAAATAATGGACTGACACCAGATTTTTCAAACGATTTCCTTAGAAAAGAATAACTTGCTGATTTTCCTTTACTTTAAAAAAGCAAAATTTTAATTAAATAATTCTTGGTGCCGTATGTCAGTTTTGGAATTAAAATTAGATGCCCTTTTTTGTGACCACCGTCCGCTAAAGGGTTAAAACTTGGCTGATTGTCACCACTAAATCTTAATAGTATTCATCAGTAGTGTTGCCAGTTTGGTCTGCTTTTTTATTCAGATATTCCGAATTTACTCAAGAAATTTCAAACAGACTTTTTTTGTGTTATTTAATGACAAACATTTCGTGATTACTTAAAGTAAAAAATTTTCTCTCAAAATTTCTGGTACGAATTCGGCATTTCTGAATACATAAGAAATCCAAACTAGCAACCCTGATCTTCACAGAAATTTTCTTAGTACCCATACTAGACAAAGAATTTTAATAAAATTTCATGGTGGTAATCGGCTTATTTTTTAAAAGTAATGAAAATTGCAATATTTCAAATTCGATAGTTCGACATGGTAGCGACGATATATATGTTACTTAAAATATATTATTATAGAAGACTAATAAAACAACATATGTTTAATTAAATATTCAATTTTAACATTTATTGCTTGTATCTTTTCACGTAAGCAGTTACTGATGATTTTTGTTTAATTTCGAAGTGAAACCCCTGCTGTATCCTTTCCATTTTTTTCAATATCACATCCTTTGTTTTTCGCGTGTTTTCATTTTTAAATATAGTTATAAAGTTAACGAGTAGACATATAGACGTCTGAAATATTTCGATAAACACTTTGTCTGGTTCAACGAGTGATTATTTAGCGAACAAAAGCGGAAATTGGGCAGCTATAATCTTGTTTAATGAGAAACATATATCATACACACACACACACACACACACACATATATATATATATATATATATATATATATATATATATATATACCGGGTGTCCCATAAATGACTGATGGATTTTAAAGTTCAATAACTTGCAAACGGTGACAGATATTAACAAAATTTTTGCAGGAGGGTTATGTATGATGTCAGGAGTATTCTTACTGTGATTCTTGATTTTAGTTCAAATTTCAAAAAATAGATGGCGCTGACAGCGATTAGCGCTTTGTCCAGGCCTAAAATGACACCCCTCAGCATCGAAACACCGCCCACTGAATACTAGACCTGCGGGCTGACAAAAATGGCGGCGGTTTTTTTTTTCAGCGTTTGAACGGTCCCCCGAGCTTTAACACCAATAATTTCTTCACCTAGTTTTTCTTAGATCAAATAAGTCAAAGAAAACTTTTAGATATTATTGTTGTTGAAGTTCGAGGGACCGTACAAACGCTGAAAAAAAAATCCGCCTGCGACAGCCGCCTTTGTTATCAGCGCCCAGGCCTAGTATTTAAAAAGGTGGTGGTGCATCAATGCTGAGGGGCGTCAGTTTCGGCCTCGATTTAGCGCCAATCGCTGTCAGAGCCATCTATAGTTCGAAATTCGAACTAAAATCAAGAATCACAGCAAGAAAACTCCTGACATCCTACATAATCCCCCTGCAAGAATTTTTTTAATTTCTATCACCGTTTGCAAGTTATTGAATTGTAAAATCTATCTGTCATTTATGGGACACCTGGTATATAACACGTGTAAGTGCTTTCCGGTAATTTACGTTGATAGATAGCTCGTTTAGAGTGCAAATGTAGATTAGCGAATTGAGATTATAAACATTACCGTAAATCCTAAAATACTTTAATCCTTTTAAAAGTTGAGGAAAGTATACTTCTCACTTAACCTTTTGATTATGGGCTCAGGACTGGCAACTATTTACCGTAATTTCCGGCTTAAATAATTCTGTTTCCAACCAGAAATTTTATTTTATAAAAAGTAACTTATTCTTACTTATTACTCATTTGACATCATTTTTTAAATAAAATTTCTGTTTTGAAACAGACATATTTTAGCCACGGCATATACACCGGATATTAAGGTATATATTCAATAGTCAGCAAAAATATTTCACTGTCGTAGATTTTTCTTGAAAATAGAGTTATTTAGAAGTTAGAATGATAGAAGTTATTTTTTTTAAAAAAGGAGGTACGAATAGGATAAAAAAATATATCGCTGGCATGTATACCCTGTAATCAAAAGTTTAATTTTCGTTCCCAACTGCCGAAGATACCCCATATATATATTTCTTAAATGCTATATAATGCACGTGAAGAAAACCGTTTATTAACTTTCGAAACAAATTGTAAATTGTGGCTTCAGTGAATGTTGTCATTTCAAAATTTCAGCAAGAGAATTATTTTGCCCGTGAAGGTGTTAAAAATATGAAATTTTGTGGTTGGTCACTAAATTGCTTGTAGCAAAAAGTGATATTGAAGGTTTTCTGTCACTGATCATTTTGGTTTTCAGTAGCCATCTAACAGTAATTTGAACCAATCATACATTCAGGATAATAGTAGCATATCATTAAAAAATGTTTTCCCCAAAACAAATTTTTCAAAATTACGCACGTTAAGCGAAACTTAATTTTTAATGTATTAACACGTTTTATTTTTACTGATAATTATTTTTTTTTCAAAAAGTAAAAAAAAAAAAATCATTTAAAGTAATGGGTTGGGTTGGGTTGATTGTTGACGGCCAATTATCTACGCTAGGGATATAGGCCCGGGGGGGAGTGCCCTTCGTGGGGGTCTTTCTAAGGGAACCTAACCCGTATTTACGCATGGATAAATCCACGGTTCGAAGAAAACCACGAAAACTCCGAACGATTAGGCCGACGGGCGCGATTGGGATCGAACCCAGCACCTCCCGTCTACCAGCTTCGAGAGCACAACCTCTCAGCCACTGGTGGGGCTTTAAAGTAATGGATATTAAAGGAATTCCACGAACGTTCATTATTTTTCCCAGGGCGAATGGAAAAAAGATGACAGCAGACACGTGAATTATTCAGTTAGACGGAGATTATGAGTAAAATTCACACAAAAACAAAACTTCACATTAACGAGGTTACACTGTATTTCGATAATAATATACAAATGCATGTTTATGGTGTGAACCATAGAAGCAAATTGAACGTAATTTCCCCCCACCAAATTAAACAGAAATACTGCATGTATCGCCCTATTTTTTCTATCAGTTAGACGGAGATTATGAGTAAAATTCACACAAAACAAAACTTCACATTAACGAGGTTACACCGTATTTCGATAATAATATACAAATGCATGTTTATGGTGTGAACCATAGAAGCAAATTGAGCGTAATTTCCCCCCACCAAATTAAACAGAAATACTGCATGTATCGCCCTATTTTTTCTATCAGTTAGACGGAGATTATGAGTAAAATTCACACAAAACAAAACTTCACATTAACGAGGTTACACTGTATTTCGAAAATAATATACAAATGCATGTTTATGGTGTGAACCATAGAAGCAAATTGAGCGTAATTTCCCCCCACCAAATTAAACAGAAATACTGCATGTATCGCCCTATTTTTTCTATCAGTTAGACGGAGATTATGAGTAAAATTCACACAAAACAAAACTTCACATTAACGAGGTTACACTGTATTTCGATAATAATATACAAATGCATGTTTATGGTGTGAACCATAGAAGCAAATTGAGCGTAATTTCCCCCCACCAAATTAAACAGAAATACTGCATGTATCGCCCTATTTTTTCTATCAGTTAGACGGAGATTATGAGTAAAATTCACACAAAACAAAACTTCACATTAACGAGGTTACACCGTATTTCGATAATAATATACAAATGCATGTTTATGGTGTGAACCATAGAAGCAAATTGAGCGTAATTTCCCCCCACCAAATTAAACAGAAATACTGCATGTATCGCCCTATTTTTTCTATCAGTTAGACGGAGATTATGAGTAAAATTCACACAAAACAAAACTTCACATTAACGAGGTTACACTGTATTTCGATAATAATATACAAATGCATGTTTATGGTGTGAACCATAGAAGCAAATTGAGCGTAATTTCCCCCCACCAAATTAAACAGAAATACTGCATGTATCGCCCTATTTTTTCTATCAGTTAGACGGAGATTATGAGTAAAATTCACACAAAACAAAACTTCACATTAACGAGGTTACACCGTATTTCGATAATAATATACAAATGCATGTTTATGGTGTGAACCATAGAAGCAAATTGAGCGTAATTTCCCCCCACCAAATTAAACAGAAATACTGCATGTATCGCCCTATTTTTTCTATCAGTTAGACGGAGATTATGAGTAAAATTCACACAAAACAAAACTTCACATTAACGAGGTTACACTGTATTTCGATAATAATATACAAATGCATGTTTATGGTGTGAACCATAGAAGCAAATTGAGCGTAATTTCCCCCCACCAAATTAAACAGAAATACTGCATGTATCGCCCTATTTTTTCTATCAGTTAGACGGAGATTATGAGTAAAATTCACACAAAACAAAACTTCACATTAACGAGGTTACACCGTATTTCGATAATAATATACAAATGCATGTTTATGGTGTGAACCATAGAAGCAAATTGAGCGTAATTTCCCCCCACCAAATTAAACAGAAATACTGCATGTATCGCCCTATTTTTTCTATCAGTTAGACGGAGATTATGAGTAAAATTCACACAAAACAAAACTTCACATTAACGAGGTTACACCGTATTTCGATAATAATATACAAATGCATGTTTATGGTGTGAACCATAGAAGCAAATTGAGCGTAATTTCCCCCCACCAAATTAAACAGAAATACTGCATGTATCGCCCTATTTTTTCTATCAGTTAGTCGGAGATTATGAGTAAAATTCACACAAAACAAAACTTCACATTAACGAGGTTACACTGTATTTCGATAATAATATACAAATGCATGTTTATGGTGTGAACTATAGAAGCAAATTGAGCGTAATTTCCCCCCACCAAATTAAACAGAAATACTGCATGTATCGCCCTATTTTTTCTATCTCTATATTATTACTTACCCATCATACGTTGTATAGGGTAAGTCTTGTAATCGTTTTGAAAATCGAAAAAAATTTTTTTGACGGATTTACACGTTTTAGACACTGGAGATTCCGAAAAACATATTTTTAGAAAAAAAAATTTGCCGTCCGTCTGTGTGTCTGTGTGTGTGTGTCTGTGTGTCTGTAAACGCTCTATCTCCCGAAAAAATTGAGATAGAGACTTGCAATTTGGTATGTACTTAGTATGTAATAATGGGAAGAAGCCTATTTCATTTCCATAACCTCGATTAACCGGAACAATTTTTTTCGGACTCTCGAAATATTCGTTCTGATGAAAGGTATATAAAAATTTTCGAAATTGTTTATTTTAAGAAATGAATATAAAAGACAATAAAAAAACATAACTTTTGCATAAAGCATGAAGTTGATCGAATAATTAGTTGCCTAGATATTTGGAATCCTATTTCCCACACTCTTTGATTTTTCATGACCCTGTATTTCATCCAAATTTCACTTCAAATATATATTTTAATTGGAAATTTGACGCTTAATTAGATGCAATAAACCGCTAGTTAATAGGCTTATTATTTTTGGAGTTATAAGGATGTTTCTTTCAAGCAATTCAGTAATCGAGACTTTAAAGTTTGTGACGTCATCAAGCCACGATTTTATTTGAATTGCAATGCAGTTTATAAGTAGTTTACACATTTTTATTTTAATATTTTACATTATGCATATCCATGATGGGTAAGTATCACGGTGACCACCAACGACTAGTTATATTATTATTATTATACATGCAATAAATATTTCCTTTTAATCGTTGGTATGTCAACCAATAATCTTGAGAAAGATGTTTTAAATCAAAATAAACTTGTAAGTTAAGCAATATTTAGTATATAAGTACTATTATGTATTATGTACTATTATGTATTTACGAAGTATTTCTCAAAAAAGAATGCTTCGAATATAATATATATGAGTACGTAAAAATACATTTTGAGTAGTGTATTTTATAATTTTTTTAATTTTCTAATTTCTGACATATTTCTATTATTTTATATTTATAAACTCATAAAAATAGACATATGTTCTTATTAGGAAACTGTTAAACCGAATAGCGTATTCCATTTTTCGATAAAGAAAAAAAAATAAGAAAATGATGGAAAAGTTGACATTTTGAACTGTATTTTGTGACGTAACAGCCCGAGTAACGTACATATAACTCAAGATGCAATACATTTATCGAAAAAGGAAAAACATATTCAATTCCAAACAATTTTCGTATCCATGCGTGCCAATTGCATGTTTTTATGTTTAAAAATAATGCCACCAATGTATCAGAAAGTTTTTCGTTGTTGAGTGGGGGTAAATATTTCTTTGATAACCGCATTAATAGAAAATATTTTGCGATTAAATAAGGCGAAAATTAGTATTCAGAAATAGTGGTGTTAATTTCATTCTCACTCTCAGACACTCATTTATACCCACTCTCACTCCGAAGAAAACATGCATCGTACAAAAAATTGAAGAGAAACAAGACAATCCTATTGCATTTGTTTATTCTATTAAAGGAGGTTTGTTACAACTATTGTTAGAAATGATTGTATTTACAGTTATGTATTTACGAAGCATATCACAAAGGGGGGGATACTTCGAATATTAACGGAACATATGAGTATGTGTTTTGTATTCTTGAAAATTTTGGAGGGCTGGAATGTCTATTGTTGCTCCTCTTACATCTATGGAGGTTTTTCACTCTTCGCAGTTTTTGGCTTGAAGTACCGGAAAAATCTGGAAAACAATTTTCTTGTGTTCCGGAATTTTTTCTTTTTCTGTAAAAAAGAGAATACAGTAATTATATTACAGAAAATTCAGTGGAAGAAAAGTGTTTTGAAATGTTTATTTTAGTTAATTAAATATCACATAAAGAAGAGACCGCCAAGAAGCAGACAGAGAAAATATTTTAAAAAGTTTTTCTACAAAATACTGGAAAAAAGTATCTCACTACTTATTTTGACAAAGCATTTGCTTAGTTTAAATTATTAAGTTATTATTTTTATTCAATACATGGTGTTCAAAAAAGGTGACATGAGTCACATGAAAGGTGACAAGGATCCTATACAGGGCTGCACACAAGATCTCAAGTACATTTTCGTTTATTGGCGAAATTTGCTGTAGGGGAATTTTCAACTGTGATATACGTTTCCTAACTGGCCGGAGGCTTGACCACTCTGTATACAAATACATAAATCCTATACAGGGCTGCACAAAACAATTCGGATACTTTTCCGACTGTTGACAACAATTACTAAAATTGTGTTTTCAAACGTTTTAGTGCATTTTCCAAATTGTTTATTTAGACATCATCTTTCACAAAATTATACTGTGAAGATTTGTTACAGTATTCTGAATATGTTGGAAAGTGTTCCATAATCTATGCACGAGGCATTATTTTTCTTTCTTTTTCATTGTTTTTAAGAAAAACAGATTTTTCTACATTAAGTCACTCTCTTGTAAAACTAGTTTAATTTGAATCCGCTATCTTATTTTAAAATGACGGTCAACTACAGATTTTAAAGTCCTATATCTCAGTTATTTTTTAAGATACAAGTAACATAAAAAATTTGTTAAAATCCTCTTTTCAAGGTCTAAAAGTTGATTATTTTTTTCTTTTTAGTTCGAAATATTTTAATGAAATCATTTTTTAAATAAAACGGAGGATCAAGCTGGCTACAGAAATCCGTCGAGATCTTGATAAGTCATATATCCTCATGGTAAGTTTCAACCCTAATCGTTTTATAAATAATGTAGTTGCCCTTGTTAATGGTATAACCACCCCGCTATTATACGTTATAACTAACCAAAAAAATCGCTAAATGACATGAGCCTACCATGAAGGAACCTCCTAGTGTATCTCGAGATCAGTACCATTCAGCTAGTTTGTGGAATTTGACGCCAATTTCATATCTTATGTTTTTGGTGTGATCACTTCTTGCTTTTATCTGATGTGTCTGTTTTTTTATGTACGTTTTTAGTTTTTTTTTATGAATATCCAGTCCGGATCGTGACTACCTTTATTTGGGGCACTAAGTGCATAGTTGCAGAATTTATTATTTTCTTACCATTATTTTGTAAGAAAAATATTTACCTTATTTGTTGGTAGATAATTTTGCCATTAAAGAAACAAAGCGTTTTCTTTAAATAAATAGTGGTACGAAAATAATAAATTTTTCAACCATGCACTTAGTGCCCCAAAAAGAGCGAGTCACGAGCCGCTATTGTGAATAACATAATATTCTGTTTAGTTTTTAATTCTCTATCAATTGGTGCTGTCGTTGAAGATGTATATTTTATGAGTTGTTCAAAATCAAACGATTTTTGTGAAAGCTGTACTTCTCCTGATATGGCCATGCAGGTGGACATATCAAGTACATCATGCAAGCCTAGGATAAACACATTTGTATTTATTCCATTTGCGATAAGTAATTTGTTTTAACAAATCTTTTAAACTTTAAAAGAATTTCACATTTTTTTCTAAATAAAAACTTAAATTGTAATGTCAATTTTGTAAGCAACTTCATCTTTAAGAAAAAATCCTGCTTCAAATCTACTTTCGAATAACAAAAATAATTAATGAGTAGCATGTTTACTTATTTTATATCAAAAGTATTTAATTTAGTAGAACGGCATTTTTAAGTTGAAGAAAATCACTATTTGTGAAACATGGAACAACTTGTCTCCATATCATGTGGACATATTCCTGATATGGCCATTTGGTAGACTTTTGGAATTCCGCTTTTTCGAACTAGTAAAACTATTTTCATGGGGAATGCAATATTTTTTTAATAAAAGTCCATTAATCTGAGAAAGTTTAAAAAAAAATAAAACGGTTTAGATTTTTTCAAAATGACGGCAGGGAAATTTCTCAAACTTCTTCTTGTCCATATCAGGGGCACCCACCATAAACGTCATATCGCATGGCAAAAATTATATATATACAAGATGTCCCTTCTTACGTTGACTAATACCTTCCAATACATAAACCTCGTTATAAAACTGTAACACCGCTTTCAAAAAATGTTTCAAATGCTGTTTTTAATTCATACTGTGCAAATCTATTCGCACCTTTTAAAAAAGTCATGAAATTTAAATATTTGTAAGGTTCCTGGGTCCAGTGAATTATATTTTTTAAAAAAACTTTCCCCATGCTCCAGCAATTTAAAGAGTATAAGAGTTCCCTTCTTATAGCACCAAAACTTCCTTAGTTATACCTAGTATTTTACAATTGTTTGATCTTTTCTTGTACTAAAAACAAGAAAACACGTTTAACACGAGTAAAAAAATGTCTCAAAAATGCCAAATTAAATAACACTTTATGTTTCGAACTACCTTTAATAAATGAAATTGTCAGAATTGATTTTTAATCGGATAAAGTCTCATAATTTTCCAGCAAGTTTCTAACAACACAAAGGAGAAAATTAACGAAAAAGAAACAATGAACCGGCAAACAAATAAAACTGTGGCAGACCACTAGAGAGCACTGTAGCGATGCCAACAAGGCTTTTGTCAGGTGGTTCACCCCCATTCTGTGATCAGGCGAATATCGCCCAGCGTCCAAGTACCAACTCGTCAAGCTAGGAACTCATGCCCGGCAAGTAGGGGCCTGATTTGCGGTATATATGTTACGGTCAATATGATAAACCCGGTCATTCTTAATAATAACCGGTTATTATTAATAATGACCGGTCAAAATGTCCGGTTATTATTAAGAATGACCACGGTTATTATTAATAATCACCGGTCATTATTAATAATGACCGGATTAATCATATTGACAGTGACATATATACATATATACAGGGTGTAACTGAAATGCTTCAACAAACTTTGAGGGATGATAGTACTCATGAAGATGAACAAAAAATGCAATAGAACACGGGGTCGCAAATTACATTTAACCCTTTCAGGGACAGTGGTATGTCTAAAAAAACCACTTACTTTTAATTCCAAAACGCCACAATGGCACCAGAATTTTGCTAAAATCTTTTCCATTTAATAGTTATGTGAAATATAGCCTTTTTCTTATTTACAAACATTTTTTTTTGTAAATTCCGGTGCCAGTCCATTTTCAGACGCATTTTCTCTATTTTTATCCTTTAAGCCTTTTAGGGGCAAACTACTTTTAGTACTAAAATGTTGAAATAAATGACTGGCACCGGAATTTATAAAAAAATTTGTTTGTAAATAAGAAAAAGGCTATATTTCACATACATATTAAATCGAAAAGATTTTAGCAAAATTCTGGTGCCATTATGTCGTTTTGGAATTAAAATTAAGCGCTTTCATAAACATACCACTGCCCCTGAAGGGGTTAAACGTCATTTGCGACCCCATGTTCCATTGCATTTTTTGTTCGTATTCATGAGTACTATCATCCCTCAAAGTTTGTTGAAGCATTTCAGTTACGCCCTGTATATATATATATCGAGTTATAATCAATTGCTCTCCCTATAAGGACATTTCCTTATTATCTGTAATGTGTTGAGATCTGCCCCATTGACAGCATTTCTAAAACAATCTTAACCCGTATCAAAAAAAGAGAATGTCTATTCGATTTCTCGTTATCGCATACGTTTACCTGAAATTTTCAAGAATTTATGAAAGAATGACTTCATGGATGTGTTAGAAAGTAGTCAGTTTATATCACCGTTAATCACCGATCGCGAAATCCCATGTTAATCTGTGTGAAAATTTGATTAGAGGATGACTCGTTTCCAAATATATTTGTGAAAATACGGTTTTCATCAAAAAAAAAGTTGATTTCCGATGCCGACAGGGTGCTTTTTGAATATAAAAAACATACCGTCGGCAATTTTAGTATTTCTAACAAGATGAGAAAATTACAACTTGACCTACAGCGACATGACGATTCCTGCAGTGACCACTACGATCATGGAAGAAGGACTAGTAAATGGAAAGCTGTTTTACACAGGATCTTCCCTGCTGCCTGTTTGCTACCGAATTTGTTTATTTAGCACTTATTTAGCTACCGAAACTAATTCCAAGCAGGCCAATAGTGGTAGGGTTGAAATTCCAAGCAGACAATAGCGGCAGGGTTCACCATTACTACCTTCCCATCAGCCTCAGCGCGCTACTGAGTTAAACCGGTTTGTCATCGTCCTTCTGGTTGTTTTGTTATTTTATGGCTACGACAAAAATGTAATTGTAAATTGGTTGACAGAAGTGTTTGTTTGTAAGCATGTCCTTTCCTTATATCAGGAAATAAAGTCGCCACCTCCTTAAATTTTCCCATAGGTTAACATGGAGTTTCGTGATCAGAGTGATAAGAACCTGTATCGGTGATGCATAAACTTAAACCAACCTGTTTTTTTTTTTTTTTTTTTTTTTTTTTTTTAACAAATACATTTTTTCAATTATAGCAGAGTCAATAAGTAAAATAATACAAAATAAGGAAAGGAAAGTGGTCTTTTAAAAAAAATAAAACACATTTTCTGTCATAGCTTCAGATAAAAGAATAGTCTAATTAGTTAGTCTAAGGTTATAGCAGAGCATATAAACAAAATAATAAAAAATACGGAAAAATACTCGAAATATTCCTTTTTACATATTTTTTTTTACACTTTTTCTAGTATAGCAGAGTTAATAAACATGATAATACAAAATATGAAAAAGCAAACGGACTTACTGGCAGCAATTCAATGTTACTGCTTTTGGACTTCTCAACCTCCAGTGGCGGTAAGTCAAAATATTCATCTATGATGGAATCTTGGCCATCGTCGTACGGTTCATTCACAGGATACGGCAGATCTTCAAAAATCGTATCCAAAGTCCCAACTGCCGGAAGAGGCCTTTTAGGACGAATGTCACTGAAAAGAAAAAGAAATACGTTGTAATTAGATTTATTCTCAGCTTAATTGATTTGTTTCATTTGCCGGCTCGTACGTAGGGTCTGTGAATATGAAGGGGGGGGGGGACGGAACGAGTATGGGCGTAATCCCCCATATTGGTGAAAAGACTGAACCCGGAACTACGTGAATCTTCAAAAAATGTTCAAATTTTTTTTCCAAATTAGGTAATATTTAACTGAAAATCGATAAAAATAGTTATATGCACTAAGTAGGTTATTTTAGAGCTGGTGTTGGAAAAGATAAAAAAATCCGGGTTTATTTGCGGAGATAAACCAAGTTTTTTGTGAGAGAAATTTTAAAAAATCCCAGGCGTTTTCAGAAAGATTTAGCATGGAATAGCCGGCCCGGCAGCGTGGTTGGTAGCGAAGGCGACAGCCACGGTGAAGGCCCGTGGTTCGAATCCCGGTAAGGCATGGATGTTATTGTGTGTGTGTCTTCAGTGCTGTCTTCCCTGTGTCTATACCGTCCCCAAGAAGAAGATTTATGAAATTTGTCAAAGTCCTGTATGTATTTCTGTGAATAAAAAATATGGATCATTCGAGACAAACAACCTTGTAGCTTATAGGTCTCAAAGCAATCTCCGTCAAATGTCAAATGTTAGCATGGAATTGTTTTATTTATTTATTTAATTTTTGTTTTGTGATTTAAATTTTTGTCAATGTAAAAAAAAAAAAAATATGTAAACAAAACCAATAACATAATGTAAAAAATTGGCACAGTTTATATGAAAAAAATGAAATACATGATTAAATTGGAGAAATATTAAGTAAGATAAATTAGAATAACATCCGTAAGTTGATGTTTCATTCGTCAATAAGTGAGAGAAGCAGATTACATATTCATCTTGCCTGACATGCATATAAACATCACCCCTACTGCTCTCCAAATGAGACAAGGTAAAATATAAAAGAAAATGATCAAAATTAAAATAAATTAATGCAAAAATACATTGCTATTCACTTTAAAATTAATATAGAGTATGACTGAATAGAAAATTTGCCAGCTAACAGAAAATAAGCCTTTTTTACTTTTAAAGAAACATTCAAATACTTTCCTATTTACAGCAGCCTCTTTTGTAAAACTAATGAGTTTTAATAAATTATAAAAACTTAGAGCTCAAAATCTCAAATTTTGTGAATTCGAAATGAAAAATCTATATTAAACTTTACAGAACAATGCTTGAAATTTCTCAAAATAATAAAAAATAAAATAAGTAATAATTGAAATTTGACTAATTTCGTATATCTTCAAATTTTCCAATATCTCCTAAAATTCCGGGTTTATTCCCCCAAATTCTAGAGTTTATTTCCGTCCCTCAAAAATAGCTGATTCTTTTGCAACTCTATTTAGAACACAACAAATAGTTCTATGTACTCTAAACAGGACGTATTAGAACACGATTATATCCGCTTGGTTCTCTAGTCTCTTCTAACTCTCACAGGTATCAGGTTCGGAATCCGATTCTGGGTCAGATGGCCGTTGCATATGGAACATCGATTTTTAAAAAAGGTCCGATTCTGATTATCCCTTGTATACAAAATAATCTATATTTCAGCATTTTACCAATTTAAAAATAAATAATTAGACTTTATTTTAAAAAAAACAACTTCAAGATAAATTAAAATTAAAATAGACATTTCGTGCTGTAAACATAACCTCATTAGTAAAATCTTATCAGTAAAAATATATCTTAATGATGTTTTTAAATTCAAGTTTGATTGTAACTTACCCATCATACGTAATATAGAGTAAGTCTTGTAATCGTTTTAAACGTCGAAAAAAAAAATTGACGGATTTATATGTTTCAGACACTGGAGATTCCGAAAAACATATTTTTAGAAAAAAAAAGGGAATCCGTCTGTCTCTGTGTGTCTGTGCCTGTAAACGCTCTATCTCCCCACCAAATTGAGATAGAGACTTGAAAATTTATATGTACGTTTTATGTAATAATCAGAAGAAGCTGATTTAATTTCAGTAATCTCGATTATCCGGAACTATTTTTTTCGGACTCACGAAATATTCGTTGTTATAAAAGCTATGATAAAATTTTCGAAATTGTTTCTTTAATGAGTGAATATAAAACACAATGAAAATAAAACATATATTTTGCATAAAGAATGAAATTGATAGGATAGTTAGTTGCCGAGATATTTGTTATTACATTTTCCGCACTCTTCGATTTTTCATGACCCTGTATTTCATTCAAATTTCAATTCAAAGATATATTTTAATTGGAAATGAAACGATTATTCCGACGCAGTAAACCGTTAGTTAATATGTTTATCAATTTTGGAGCTATAAGGATGTTTCTTTTACGCAATACAGTAATATAGCATTTAAAATCTATGACGTCATCAAGCCACGATTATATTCCAATTGCAATGTATTTTATAAATAGTTTACATATGTTTTATTTTCGTATTTTATATTATGCATGTCCATGATGTGTAAGTATGACGGTGCCCACCCCCCCAACGACTAACTGAAATTAAAGTTTGATTATTAATTTTTATAGTGATATTTAGGAATTCAGACGTAGAATATTTATATACTGTAATTTCGGGTGTATAAGCCGCGGGTAAATTAAGTCTGTTTCAAACCAGAATTATATTTATAGAAATAAATGCAAATAAGTGCTAAGATGTAAAACGTTATATATCATTAAAAACAATATCCGGCCCGAAAGCGATTTATTTGAACCTCGGCTTATACACCCGAAATTATGGTAATTAAAATTTTGTCACATCATGGTTGAAACAAAATAAATTTATGATTCAACCGGTGTTCAAAATCTAGGAATATGTTTTCCCCATCTTTTGGTGGATATTCCATTGACACTCTCTTTTGGGGGTATGTTAAACCAACTGTGTAACAGAAATTTGATAATAGAAGTTACTTCATTGTAATATACATAACAGTAATGATGAAGTCAAGAATCATTGTGAATTTGAAAATAAAATCTTACCCTTCCAAGGCGGATCTGTAAAGCTCATCATTTCGTCTTTTATCAAAATATTTATCCCTCTCCAGTTTCCAACGTTGCTCGGAAACCAGGATGTCCTGAAACAATAAATGGCAATTAGTTGTATTCAGTGTTTTGATTAGATTTTTTTTTAAATTTCACTGTTGAGATTATTATGTTTATCACGGCGCAGCATGCAAGAATTTTCCAAACGCATTTTCCTCGTGTTCTTAGAGTTTTTAATATTAATTCTGTTCTCAAATACAAAAGAGTGACTCTTTGACACGTACAGCATCTATACAGTAACAGCATCAATAATATGAACACAATGAAATAATAATATTCACAGGCCACGATAAAGGCGAGCACGAAGACTAGTTCACGCAGCGCCAGAAGAAAAGCACCCAAGCATGAGTTCTATATATTTTAGCTATAGTTGTTGGTTGAATTTTGATGCAATACTCAGGGAAGTTTGCATATTATGTTTAGATTGAAATACATTGGTATCGTTCATAAATATTATTAAAAGCAATTAAATAAATATTTTATTAAACCATTTTGTTTAAACTGTATTTTAATGAATCTTCTGTTGTGTTGAAACTATTATTCATTATAATCCCATTTATATATATCCTAATCCTAATAATATTATAAATCTGATTGTGTGCAAATGTTAGGCTGAAGCCAGCGTCAAAATCGAGCATTTAATGGTCCTGTATCTTTGCATATAGGTTGATTATAACCCTCAAATGAACATAGGCTGGTTTTTGTTCATTTTATTCAAGTATTTTTCTTAATAATTCAAAATTTCGTTATTTTTATAGAGAATAAATGGACATTTTTTCGTATAATATTTTAATATGGTTAAATTTACTTTACCGTTGCTAATACTTTATCGTTGCCAAAACTAATTCAAAACCCGGAATAATAATTCTTACTCAACAATTTAGTTTCAATTGATTTTCATGTAAAAAATGAAAATCAAATTAAAAAAATTAAAGAATTAAAAAGAAGATTAAATAATATTATTAGAAATAAAACGTGCTTTATTTAGTTTTTGATAATAATAGAAGGTTTCAATATGCGTGATCATAGGAAACAGGCAAATATGACGTCATTTATCGAAAATAAAGTGGATATGCTTTGATTCGTGAAATAAAATTATCTTGGGTTTTTTCTTCACTTTTTTTCTTTTGTATGGTAAGAATACTTGGCGTTTTACCGTCTGCGCACGGCTAATGTAACTATACCGTATTTTTTATTTAAATTTTTAAAAAGTAGAAAGAAGTTTCAAAAGCAAATGGTTAGCAAATGTCAATAATATGCTCTGCAAAATTATTCATGTCGAAAATTATGCCATGGATAGCGAGAAATACTTATTTTCATTCTTAAAACTAAAAGAAATAACTCGATTACCTAAAACAAAATGACGAATGTTAATAGTTCAATTTTTGCTGATAAACCCTAGATTTAATATTATTTTATTAAAGTAACATAATTTCCCCTATGCCAGTATTGAAATTAATTGCCTGGAAAAGAAAATTAACAAGAATTATGTCATTAAAAAGGGATTTCTCTGGGGAAAAAGAGACGTCATATTTGAAATAAAACGGGAATTTTCCAATATGTTTTAAAATGAGTGTGAATCAATTCCTTACATTAATTATACAAGGATCAGTAAGTATAGAAAGTAGATGAGTTTCACGCCATATTTATAACGAAAAATCTAAATGTTTTTTTTTTTTTTTTATCTATACAGATTATTAAGCATGAGTATCCGTTATATACAGATGAGAGTTTTCTGCTAATAACCACATCATAATTTTAAGAAAAGGAAAATGAACACGAATCTATTATATTCAAATCTGACCGTGTGTTTGTATTTCGCAACTACTCTCCTAGACTATCGAATGCAACGCGATTTACTTAATACCGGTTATCATTGATCCGAGGATGTCACACAAACTCTCAAAATTAAAAAAAAAATTAAATTAGATGCCAAGATTTTTTTTTTGTAATTATTAACGAAGTTTCTCTAAAAACGGAAAGTAAATTACTCCATATTTGTGTATAAAAAAGGAGAAATAAAACAGATCAGTATATTTTTTACACTATTTTCTCATTAAAACTGAAAAACAGAATTTATTTCACTTTGAATAGATGGTGAAAACAAAATCTGGATGTCAGTAAATTATCCGAAAAATAAAAACATATTTTCACATATTCAAACTTCATGAATCAATTTATTCTGAAGAACAAAAATTGCCTGTCAGCATACTGTCATTTAGAAAACAAGATTTGTTTCAGCTACACATTAAACCAAGGAGGCAGAATTGAATTTAAAGAAAAGGCATATACTATTTCCAATTAATGTTTTTTTGAAGGATGGATGTTAAAAGTAAAATTGTTTATCAGGTAAAATTGACATTTGTTTTTACCCAATTCTTCTATTTCCACGATTTTATTTGGCCCTCCTTTTTGCATTTGTTGCAATTTCATTTTTGCGATTATTTGGCACAAAATTTCACTTTTTTAAGACCGAGTTATGTCAAGGTCCCTATAACAAAAAAAAACCGTATTGTCTCCTATGAAATGTGAAAAATAGTTAGTTAATTATTAACGTTTTTAATTATCGGGAGTGAAATATTTTGCTTAATTAATGTATTTATTCTTCTTTAATGTTGTGTGAACGAAGTCACGGGTAACAGCTAGTATATATATTAGGGTGTCCCAAAAAAATAAAAGTCATTTTTTTCTATCGCATACCCTCTTATTTTTTTCCTTTTATGTCAAAACAATTGTAAATAAAGTTTCATGTAATTTGAACCACGGTAACCCGTGCCGACTTCCAGCTAAACATCGCACCAAGTACTTGTGTACTTAAGCGAACGAACGGTTTCACGTGTCAGCTTGTCACGTGACCGTAGAGGAGCACCCACCACCTGCAATAGGAAAAGAAAAAAAAAAGGAAAGGTTTTGGAATGCTTCGACAGCCATAACGCGCAGTTTACTCAGAACAGTGCACGTCTACGTGTCAATGTGCTTATAGTTCCAACTTGTTTTGTTAGCAAATGTTTGTACAGTTTTGAATCAGTGAACAGAACATGGCAGTAGAATTGCGTAGTTCTAAAAATGTTATATTTTTAGTAGGGAACGTAAAACATCATATAACGGGCTCAAAAATTCCGTCTAATAGACAAGTTCTCGCTGCCTTGTTTTACAATATTCGGGAAGTGAATTTAACTGTTAATGAAAGTGCAAATCTCGCTATTCGCGAATGCATTATCTTTTGGGAAAAGGCACGCATACCTACCAAATCGTTGCCAAATTGCGTGAGGAAGCTTGTTAATATGTATCAAGTTTGGAGAGATTTACAAAAAAATGCAAAGAAATTACAAGACGTATTTAAAAGGCGACAAGAGGATTTTGTAAGTAATTTAGAAAATTTGTTTGACATCGCACATGCTGATGCACTTCAAATAATGAAAATAGAGGAAGATAGGATGTTCTTGCAACTCCAAAGAGAGCCTGGTCGACCCAGTCACTTAGGTGGAGTGGATACAAAACTGGCCAAAAAAGAAGAAAGGGCGCGACTTCGAGCTGTCCAAGAAGAAAATCGGCGAATCAAATATGGTTCCGCTTCAACTTCCTCGTCAACATACGAAACATTGCAAGAAGATTCCTCTTCAAATTCTACCGAAAATATGGATAAAGAAGATATCCCAACATTTATATCTATGAAAGTTCAGAACAGTCAGAAAGCTCCGAACAATGAAAGCTCAAAACCAGTAGTAAGGAGTAATTTTATTACTCCAAAGTGTGTTGCTGCGTTAGACAGGTGTCAGTTAAGTGTCCGAGATTCTGTGTTTATTCTTGAAGCTACTATTGATGCACTTGGATTTAACACTGACGAATTTCCAATAAGTAAATCTTCAATTCAAAGAATTCGAACAGAAAAACGAAAGGAACGCGCGGAAAACATAAAAATTGATTTCCAAAATGAGGTACCGGATGTAGTGACTTTACATTGGGATGGCAAACTGTTGCCTGCTTTGAGTGTTCGAAAATCGAAAGAAGAACGCTTGCCCATAGTTATTTCATATGGAGTTAAAGAACAACTCATTGCTGTGCCGAGACTGGATAATTCTACAGGCAAAGAACAAGCGCAGGTTATTTGGAAGGCGATCTTAGATTGGAATCTCGAAAACAAAGTCCAAATTCTCTGTTGTGATACTACGGCTTCGAATACAGGTCGTTTTATTGGTGCTTGTGCGCTCCTAGAGCACAAATTTGAAAGGGAAATGCTTTTTTTCGCTTGCCGCCATCATGTATACGAACTGGTATTAAAGGCCGTATTCGAAGCGAAAATTAAACAAGTGACAACAAGTCCCGATATTCCTCTTTTTAAAAAGCTTAAAGAGAACTGGAAAAACATCGATCCCACCAAAATACAGTGCTATAGAGAAACAGTGGAATCGTTCCGAACCGTATCCGAAATTGAAAATTTGATTGACTTTTACCGCACTGAACTTAAAAATATTATGATCCGAGAGGACTATCGAGAATTGATCGAACTTTCTATCGTATTTTTAGGTGGAAATGCAGAAAAAAAAATTAAAATCAGACCTCCAGGTGCCATGCACCAAGCTAGATGGATGGCCCGAGCGATTTACTCCTTAAAACTATCATTATTTAGTTCTCAACTGAAATTAAACATCAAGGATAAAAAGGCACTGTTAGATGTCTGCTTATTTACTGTGATTGTCTACGTTAAACCATGGATTCAATGCATTTTAGCAATTAAAGTGCCCTACAAAGATTTGTGCTTTTTGAAATCTTTGAAAGCTTACGAAAATGTGAATGAAAGTATCTCGAAAGTTGCTTTACAGAAATTTCTCAAACATTTATGGTATTTGACTGATGAAATAGCAATATTAGCACTTTTTGATGATGATGTTGACGAAGGAACAAAATTAAAAATGGTGGCAAATTTAAACAGAGAAGATATTTTGACCCATGAGAAAAGATACATTCCATCGAAGGAAGAACTTTGTGGTTCATTGTATGGTGAGTTTGATACATTTATTTTGTAATTGTATATTTATTTATTCATTTATATCATGTAATTGTTATTTATTATTATATTCTTTTTTACAGAAAAAAAATGGAGGATTTCATATCAGTCAAAAGCCTTTCTTTGTTTTCTAGACTCAAAATCGATGATAGTTTTCTCAAAAAGAGTCCCTCTTCATGGGAGAATAATGATTCTTTTCTAGACACGAAAAAGACTATATCAATGCTTAGAGCAGTGAATGATACTGCTGAAAGAGCGGTAAAATTGATGCAGGACTTTCATGGTTTAATAAGGGTTGAGGAGGATCAAAAACAATTTTTGTTACGTTGCGTACAAGAACATACTAAGCTTTATCCTGACTGTAAAAAGCAAACATTGAAACGGAAATATGTTCATTAATGCTTCTTTTACTGTAATATGTTAATAAATATCTGATTTTAATAAAATGGTGTCTTAAGTACCAAGGAAAAGTACATTTTGAAATCTTTCCATAGTATTCCCCGTATAAGATTTCATGTTCAAGTTTGACCTAAAGTCGGCACGGGTTACTATTATTTTATTGCAATAATACTTTTTATTTATGTTACTGAGGTCAAATAGAAAAAAATTGAGGGTATGCGTATTCGATTTTGCAAAAAAAAAAATGTCCATTGTATCTTGGGACACCCTAATATATATATATATATATATATATATATATATATATATAAGAAGTAAAATGTTTTCTTACCTCAAGAGTTATTGTTGAGACATTATCATCATCTGTAACTGAACCGTCTAGTTCAAGAATACACTCTGGAAGTGCAGGCGGAGTATCAACATCACATCCATCTACATCATTATCACTCAATTCTACAACGTCAAAAATTACTGTTTCGTCAACCGAAGATAAGCTAGAAATCTCATCTTCAATACTATTATCTATATCAAAAGCTCTGAAAATCAAAACAAAAAAAAATCTATAAAATAATCTTTTCAGTAAATAAATATAAGTATTTCAACAATGACTCGCTAAAGGGCAGGTCAAATTGAGTCAAAATAGAGATCCTATATTAGACAGAGACTAAACTGTTATAGACATGGCTTTTAATTTTTTATAACATTCTTCATATTGTTCGAGTTCAATTGTAATGTTTGCAGTCAACTTTGAAGAAATTTATTACACTTAACAACGATCGAAATAAGTAACGGGTTGGGCTGATTATTGACGGCCAATTATCTACACTAGGGATATAGGCCCAGGGGGAGTGCCCTTCGTGGGGGTCTTTCTAAGGGAACCAACCTAACCCGTATTTACTCATGGATAAATCCACGACTCGAAGAAAACCACGAAAACTCCGAACAATTAGGCCGACGGGCGCGATTGGGATCGAACCCAGCACCTCCCGTCTACCAGCTTCGAGAGCAGAACCTCTCAGCCACTGGTGGGGCAAATGAGTAACGGAAACAAAACAAATTCTTTTCTGGTGCTATTGTTTTACATTTTTAAAGTGATTTTGATTAAAATTTATGAGCAAAACGTGTAAATAATTTCGAGGTTTGAAGTTTGGCAGTTCGGGGTAATTTACATCGGTTGTTGGCGATGCATGTTTGTTTGCATTTTTGGAGGATACGTTTGAAGAACGTAATACACAATAAATTTGTATATGTATGTACTATTTAAAATATTAAAATGCCTATAAATATACACCAATTATTTTTTTTTTCAGCAGAGCTGAAATTACGCTGTAAATTTTTAATGAAATACAAAGAATGAATTTTCACTTTACTAATCAGCGTACAACCATTAGAGTGAAAAAATGTCCAGACCGGGGTTTGATCCCAGATCCCTTGGTTATAGCACACCAAGTGCTTTATCAATTAAGCTATCCAGACGACATCTGGTATAGCATCCTCTCACTCTTATATGGTAAGGCTACAAACAAGCAGCACAATATGGAAAGTCAATCATGAGCACAACATCGTTGTCAGGTTGACACAAATTAAACCCAGTATCGATGAATATTTATACACCAATAATTTTTTTTTCAGCAGAGCTGAAATTACGCTGTACATTTTTAAGGAAATACAAAGAATAAATTATCACTTTACTAATCAGAGTGCAACCATTAGATTGAAAAATGTCCAGCCCAGAGTTCGATCCTGGATCCCTTGGTATGACAAGGGAAATTATGAAAACTTAATTTCAGGTGTTTCACCAGTATTTTCTTTATAGAAAAAGAAATATAGGTTAAACTCGCGAAACTTCACCTTCGTTTAAGGAAAGCTTTTCTGTAAGAAAATACTGGTACCGAAAAATTTACGGGTCGCAAAATTCCAGGAGCCGTACGAACCCTGTAATTCTCTAGAAAGTATTCTGTTGTCTGAATCCACATTATGAAAGTTAATATGCAGATGGTGCCCAGCTAGGTTATAAAAATAGAGGTTTTAATTTCTTTTAACTATTGGACAATTGCCAATACAAATTCTGTACAAATTTCTGACATTTTAATGAAGTTATAAACTTATTTTCTGTGATATTTCCGGCTATTCCTGTGCTATTCCACGGGTACTATGTAGTATATTATCATTACTTCATGCAGATAAAAAAAAACTGTAAAAGCAAAAAAATAGTCAATGTAAAGACATATGCTAATGTTAACCGTCAGACTCGATAGAGTTAAGTTTCAAATTTAATACAAACCTTCTAAATAGTTTTCAATAAGATTTATTAGCAGTATTGAAATATAAGACACTAAATAAATTATTTAAATAGTTTACCATTTTCTTTAAATCTTTAGTTAATTACTAAATACTTCCACAAACTGTAGTGCAGGTGTTTTTTTTTTTAATTATCTAACTTCTATACATATAAAAGATATTCTTAAAAATAGATAAACATTGGAATTCGTGTATAAAAATAAATTCAAATTCATAAAATTATGATTAGTTATTTTAACAAATAATAATAAAAAAAATCACAATTTGACAAAATTTTTAAGTAATTTATACAGCAAAATAAAAAAATAATAATATTAATTTTGTAATTCATATATTATAAAATTGCATGGAAATTACATAATTATGACTGAAATATTTATTACAAACACCACAGAAAAGTTATTTGATATAGGATAGTACTAAAATAAAATTATAAAAAATTATAAAATTTAGAAAGGATTAAAATATTAAAAGTAAAGGTCAAGTAAATAATTAATAATGCATAACTAAATATGCATATTCATGATGAGATAGTTTTTTGTTGAATTATTCAATGAAACCCGCCTCATAAAGGTACACTAATAATTTGCATCGAAATCGTAAAACAATGAAATTTAATTTAATGTTTAATCAGACTTATTAACCAGGAATCTTACTTAATTAATAACTCTATTTGGTAAACACACCATCGCCACTGATATCAACGCCAACTTTATTTATTTATTTATTTATTTTTTAAATAAATTAATACTTACTTCATGTGAGAGAGCTTGAGTTCAGTCATATATACTAGAAATACATATTAAAATACGTACGGAATGATAATTAAATAAACAAAATCTTTAATTTTTAACAACATCTTAACTGTAATTTTCATTGTTTACGCCTGCATTGTTACATCTGCGGATTTCATGAGTTTGTGGGTTTTAGAGTGGCAGATTTAAAGGCGTATATTTAGAAAAAAAACTGTTCAATTACAGATCACTTTAATAATCATGCTTTTGAGTTAAATAATGAGTCAGTATGAGTCAGTACGTTACACATTGTTTAGCTCGGAAAAATATTTTTTGAGAATCACCTTAAGAGAAAGTAATACAAATACAAAGTACCGACTGTCTTATAAATTATATGTTTTTTGCTTACCTATTGGATGTACTGTCAAACTCATTCTCTATGTAACTGGGAAACTCTTCAACGGTCTGGTAATAACTATAGTAGTACGGAACAAAATTTACATAGGATACTTGTCGGATGAAAGGTATATATTCAACATGAAATCTAAAAGGGAGAAATAGGTACATTTTAGTTGTTTAATCAAAAAAGCGATTTATAATCTAAAGCTACTTAAAGCAATTCTAAAATCTAAACTAGGCACTTTATGGCACATACATAATTTTATAATAGATTAATTTTATGCCTTAAGCCTTGAAATTACCAGAAATTCTTATTTAGAAGCCATGTAATCAAAAACCGTTTTCCATTTTTGATAACAGTAAAAACTCGTTCAGAAAATGTAGTCAAATTTGACGTTTTGAGATTAATATTAAAAAGTTTAAACTGGAAACTTTGGAAAACAAACAAAAATCGACTATAAATCGATATATAGCACATTTATCGAAAAAGGAAAAACACTTTTCGATTCCATATCACTTCTAGAGTCACGCCAGCCAATTTCACGTTATTACGTTAAAAAATGAATTTATGAATGTGTTAGAAAATTTTGCGTTCTTGAGTGGGGAAAATATTTTTCTCAGAAGAGCATAAAGCACAACCAATGACAAAATACTACATATGATTGAAGAGAGGAGGGGAAGTGATTGATTTGTTAATACGTTTCTCAAAAAAATATTTTTTCCCTCTCAACAACACAACAGTTTCTTACACATAACCAGTTTCATATTTGATCGGGAAAGCATTAAAATAGAATGCATTGGCTTTTAAAGTAATTTAGAATCGAATAGCGTTTTTCAATTTTTTATAAATGCATAGCAACTTGAATTATAATTTATTACTTATTTATAGTGACTTTTTACTGGCTGCCCATCGTAAAAATTATACTCCAAACATGCATTTTAACAACTTTTTATGAAAGATCATCTACGTTTATGAAACGCAGTTTGGTTTCAAACTTTTCGTATAAGAACGTGTGACAATTTTTTGTATTTACCAATAAAAATGAATTCAAATGTATTAGAATATTGCCAGTTGGATTTTCAGAATAACCTTAACATATATTAAAATACAGATGCTTTGCATTCAAAATTTATGTAATCGGTGATGTGTAATTATGTAATATTTACATAATTACACATGAACGATTAGGTAAATTAAGTATAGGTCAATGTTGTGCTATGTGAACAAGTAGATGTTGTGTTAGTATAAAAATAACTAGTCCGACTTCGTTAGTACGAAAAAGAGAAAAGTAACCATACATGGTATAAATTTGAAATATGCAAAAATCCCTTTTTTCCCCCTTATCTTTCCAAACCTATCTCTATTTTTTTCAAGTGTTTTGGTTTTTCTAATAATGAAGTTTCTTATATACAGACATAATATCATTGCTACCATGTCAAACTATCGAATGTGAAAAAATGCATTTATTATTACTTGTAAAAATGGGTCGCTTGTCACCACTAAATTTTATTAGAATTCTTCGCCTAGTAGAAATACTAATAAAATTTCTGTGAAGAACAGGGTTACCATTTGGCTTCTCTTTTATTCGACAAGGCCACATTCATACCAGAGATTTTGAAAAAAATATATTTACGTTAAGTAATCACGAAATGTCTGTCATTAAATAAAGTAAAAATTCCTATTTGAAATTTCTGATACAGATTCGAAATTTCTGAATAAGAAAGGAAGCCAAACTGGCAACACCCGTGAAGAATACTATTAAAATTTAGTGGTGACAATCGGCCCATTTTTAGAAGTAATGAAAAATGCATTTTTTTACATTCGATAGTTTGACTTGGTAGCGACGATATGTTCTTAATAAAAAAGGGATTTTTGCTTCATTCAAACGGATAAGGGACTCCGTTAAGTCTAACTTGGTTTTGTAACTGCCGTATTTCCTGTTTCGTTTTAGAGGATGTACTTTGAACGTGGTAGAAAGAAAAAACATAAGTTTCTTCAAGTTGTTTTCTAAATTATTTCAGGATGAATTTATTTGAATGAATTTCTAAGGCGTATACAATACGCGCAAACTATGCTTTATACAAATTTGCATCAATATTTTTAAAAAAATCACAAAATACTTTAAATGCAAATAAATAAATAACTACATAAGGCTAACAATTTCTTTAAATTTTTTGCCGTAGCATCACACACTTTTTTAACGAATTAAATTTAAAAAAAAAAAACGAATTTACAAATAATCACTTAAAAAAACATTACTTTTTCGCATTGTTTAAATGAGTTTGTTTACATCTATGTGGAGTGGGTTTAATTGTGTAGAACTTCATCTAAGAGTATTAGTCTAAGGCCTGATTGATTTTCAAGAGCGAATTTTTTTCCGACGCAAGAGAACGCTATACAATTTATAGTAAGGGAACTTGTTTTGCGAACGATTACCTCTGTGGCTTAATAATTTCTATAATTCTATATATTCAATGATTCCACGAATTGTCTTACGTATTTTCAAACATAGTTTCAAGAAAAATTTGGAAAATAAAATTTTCATTAAAGCATAAATGGACATGAAGGATATAATGAAAAATATTTCCTAATTTTGTCGGCAATGTCGGAAAGCTGGTAATGATTAATGTATTACTATATCTTTAATTTAAAATTTAATGATTAAATTAATAAAAGTGGATAACATTAATATTTGATCCATTTTACATTAAAAAGAAAATTTTAAATCATACAGTAATGCTTCTTTAAATCATACGAGTTAGAATGGTGTTACATACATTATTTCTTCTCATTAATCTAACTGTTCCCCTTATTTTTAACAAACTGTACCACGCTGTCCCTGGAAAATACCCCAATGGACTGCACGCAACACGCGGAGTTACCAATGTTTGTGTTGAATTATCCATGATGTGTTTTTAATGATTTTACGGAACATGCTGAGCCCTGCGCTGAATACCTTATGGGGCGAAAATCGTCATCATGACGTTGGATGACGTCAGAAATGTGTGTGATCCATTTTTGTTCTTTGCATTAAACATAACGTCATATACTGTAAGAAAACCTAATTACTATGAACATATAATAAACATTACCCTTTATAAATTGGTTTTGTATGCTTTTAATACACTCACCTGTTAATTAGATACGGCTGATATGTCTGATAGTTATAATAGTGAGGAACATACTCTAATATCATAACTGGTGCTAACATAACTGGCACATAAACCACATGTTGATAGAATCTGAAAGGAAACAATAAATACATTCTAGTTAATCTATATTGCAAAAAAAAAAAAAAATTAACGCAGCATAATTACTGAAGAAGAAGCTGTAGAGGAGATTATTACACAGGGCTCTAAAATGGTCCGCATTTTGAATACCGTTATTTTCTTAGAAAAAATTAGATTTTTTTTGCAAATTTTGCAGAAACCACCTTCGGAGGTAATTTTTTACGGAAATGTGGAGACCTACCATGAAATTTTCTATTGAAAATTATTGGTATTCTGTTCGCGGATGATTTGGGAGTCCTTATTACAGAAACACCTGACGAGACGCATAACGGATTATATTGCAGGCGGGAAAAAATCCTCAGATGAGGGAAGGGAGAATCCATAAATCACCAGTAGAACAAAATTTTAAAATGTTACATGATACAGCTGACGTTGCTGCACAGTTCTTTACACTGAAGATTAAGTGTGCTCTATTATGTGTTTTCGGTTTCATTCTATCGTACATATATAATATCCTATTGGGAATTTTAAAATCATTTATAAGTTACAAAACTGTAACAGTTCTAAAAAAAATAGTTATATGTTTGAATAAAGCTGTTCCCTAATTGTAACAGTGGTGCAGCCGTTTTAAAACCAGAGACTATACGTTATAGGCAGAGGGTATACACTACAGAGTAGAAGCTTTAGTTACGGAGGGTATACGGAGATTTTTTTTAATCCAAAAAGTATATGGCATTTGTGGTATACAACAGTATACCCTCCACTACATCCTAAATTGTCTATTTATCTTTAACAACGGAACCCCCAACCCCTACATTGCTTAATGGCTACCCGGAAACCCATTTTGATGTAACACCTTAGCCAGGACTAAAGAGTTCATTTGTGAAGCCGACACTATGGAGCAAGAGGTACACACGCGATACAAATCTATAATATAATGTTTTGTTTTTACATTACGCTTGTAATTAATATCATGGGATTTCCGCATATCTTGGTCCTAGCGACCCGGAAGTAAAGATAAGGCAAGGCAGCAAATTAATCAATTTTATATTTTATTATTAAAACTTACGGGATTTTCATGTGGCCCTACTAAATACATTTTGCCTAAAACCCGTGTCCCTTAGGGATAGAAATATTTCACGAAAGGTTGTCTATGATTGTTTACAATGCTTTAATATTAAGCCTATCATTGCTAATCAGTTGACGGGAGATATTTACCGTGGAAGGGTTATTTGTTACATGATAGTTCTCTGTTTTAAATGTCGTCCATTTCGAACAAAATATAAGGGTCGGAGAAACAATACTCTCCAAAAAATATATATAACTATATTTTTATGTATGGCCACAAAAGCTGTATACTTGGAATTCGTCTCGGAATATGCCTCCAAGGCTATAATCGCAACCTTAAGTATGTTTTTTGCTCGTCATGGTAAAAGCTCAGTAATTGTTATGACAACGCTAAGAACTTTGGTCGGGCTTCAGCAGAACTGAAACGTCTACGCAAAGCAGCAAATAGTGACGCAATATTGGATCTTTTAGCCTCGGAAGTATGCATATTTGTATAACCTCTGGAAATAATTATGTGACATATTCTATTATCATTAATTTTTAAGTTAATTGTGATTGTTTTTGTTTATAAATTCTATTATATAGTTTTTTGTTTATAATTTATGTTATCTATATTTTGCTAATATTTGAATGCTGGGCGGGACATTCCGTCTCTGAACGTTTCTCTTTGGTGATGGAACATCCCCCCCCCCCGCCTTCCTGATATCGCTACCAGGCAAACCTTTTGATCTAATCTTTTTCCGAGACTAAAGAGTTTAGTTATGAAGTCGACTCTGTGACAACAAGCCGCATGCGTACAATACAAAGGTATAATAAATAGTTTTTTTTTTTACAATCCGCCTAAAACTAATCTTACGCAAACTCCGTACAGATAATATAATAATGGTAATAAAATCCATCAGAGAATGTAGTATGACTATAAATTTTACTGAATATTTCGTAAACAAAGCAATGCTTCTTAAAATTAAGAATACACTCTATATTGTTACGAAATAATGACTGTAGTTTCCAATGCACTATAGACAACGACTATAAAAAATTTTGGAAAAGTTATTTTTCGATGTATCATGCAATGAACTCGTTACATGCATTTGAATTTAGTCAGACGCCTTCCCCGTCGCGTGGTTGTAAAACACTTTAGGACTAATTAAGTCCTTGATCATCCATCGGACTAACCTTATCTTGCTCAAAAAGTCATCTTTCGGTTCTCGGACCTGCAAGAACATTTTAACCCTTTCAGGCACAGGCAAATTATGTTCGTAAAATGAGAAATTACTGACTGACACCGGAATTTCCAAACGACTTTTTTAGAAAATAAGAACTCCTTACTTTAAGTTTTCATTGTAGAAACAAATTTTTATTAAAAATTCTTGGTGTCGAATGCAAGTTTGGAATTAAAATTAGGTGTGCCCGGAGTGGGACCACTGTGCCGGAAAGGTGGTGAGCGACTTCGAAATCAAAACATTCAAAGCCATACCATGAAGATTATGGTTGTCATACCGAGCGAGAAAATTGCCCGTAGTTGTTATGAGCTATACCGTGGTTTTCCAAAGTGCATTTCTAACGAGACTTTATACTACGAAGGAATATAAAGTATTTTACATGGGTTAGGTCTTTAATCATTTGTTTATGAATTTATTCACTCAGTTTTGTTGACGGATAGGATGGTTATATTCCACTCAATACTACGATATACAAAGATTATATATCAATATTTATAGGATATATACTACAAATATAGTATAATGATAAAATATAATATACAATCCGATTTGTTTTAAAGTATAAGGCAACGCCTCAGTTTCATGAACGATAATTGAATGAAATCAACTTTTTCATAGTCATCACGTCATAAATGGCCCGTTTGCAGTTTTATTGAATATATGTTAGGTTATTTTAAGGCTGTTTACCTTTCTAAACTGTCTGGTTTGGTGAATATATGAAGTTGTTTTAAGGTGGCTTTCAAAAAAGTATTTCCCAACACTCAATAATTGAAAACTGATGGACACATTCACAAACTCATTTTTATACGTAAAAATTGGTATTTTTATGTATAAATTATTTTTATATATCATGGAATTAGAATTTTATAACATTTCTTATTCTATCTTATTGACAAATACGACTAACAGTTAAAAGGATTCAGAATCGAAAATTGTTTTATTATTTAATAAATATTTCACATCTTGAGTTATAAAGAATTACAGTCTTTCAATTAGTTTCGTAGGGCTATCTTGTCCGAAACGTCGATTCCAAACAATTGTTTTATCAGCAGTGTCTGAAAGGTCATTTGCCTTTAGCGAAAAAGGGTCAATGCTATTTTATTTCATAGTTTCTGAGTAAGAGCACCTTATAACTTCATGCGTGTAATATTAAAAATGATTTGTGTGGATGTGTCCGAAAATCTTTGGATATCAGTATGCCAATTCCGTGCCCAAATGTGCCTTAAGTGGAGATCAGCGAAAATTCACCAGCGATCAAATCACTCTCACAGTGACTGCAAACATGATCAATAATTTGAAAAGGATAAAATCAACCTCTAAGAATATTTGATTTTTTTGCGTGACACACTTTACATTATTATTTTTAAATATCAGCGGACACAAGCACAACATGGAATTCAAAATTCGTAACCGTGGGACGACTTCGTGCCAGCAGGAATTTCACTGTATGATTAGCCAATATTTATGTCAAAAATGCGTTGAAGTTGCTTTTCTTTGGTGACATTGATGTCTTCAGATGGACATCTATATTTTCACTAGCCCATATTCATCACTATGCTGTGGCTACTCCAATTTTGTCTGTGATTAGTAACAAGCCCGTGAGGTCGACTGGCGCTAGACAAACAACGGTTAGAGTGCCTTTATTAAAGTGTAGCGACCATAGACGCCGATTTTAAGGCGGCAAATCGGGCAAACTTCCATCTATAATTTAAAAATGCTAATTTTGTCTTAATTTTTCACATCATTAAATAGAAAAAAATATTTTTTTTAATTAGTGGCAGAAGTATCCTGATTGCCTATTTTGCAAATGTTTAAGTCGGCGCTTGTGGTGGCGACATACGAGGAGAAAATTTATGCATTAGTAGAATTTTTAACAAAATTTAGCCAAATCTGTCATTATCACAGAGCTAACGTTTTATTACTTTTCTAACTCGTGGGACCGAAATCGTTCGGTCGAGTCTTCTGTAGTTCTGAAATGTGCATTGCTATACTTTGGACAAAAATTTCCTCTGCTACTACAGTTCACATGACAATTGCAGCGAAGGGTTAATATAAGCGACTATTTTTTATTATTGTTTTGTCTACCACAATTTCCAGAAAATAATCTCTACGAATGAACCACGAAAATTATAAAAAAATTCGAACAATACTTCAGGACAGGAAAGTCTCAAGCTAGAGCCGTACTCGGAGGAGTTTACCCATGAATAAAATGGACGTCATCCAAGTCACGTCAACTGTGGGTATATAGAAGTAAACACCAACAGGCATGAGTCATATTTGAATACTGAGTACTTGTCCTCCAGTAAACAGTCTTTTTCGGAGGGCATATGCCCGCAGAGGCGTTGCTCTTACCATTCGTGGGTAAAGACAATTGTATACACAGGATAGTTTTAAAATATTTATAAAATGTATTTTAAGTATAACTCTCTCAGTTTTACAAGTATTATAGTATCCATTACGTGAAGTAATATTACACATATTGTTTGTTCTTATAAGTGAATACAAATAAAAATCAATTTCTTTAATCATTATAACCTAACTTGTAACATCTACAGATGTCATAGAGGTGTAGATTCCCCGTGATACGAGGGCCTTAGGTTAGCCCTGTTATCTCGATAGTGTTCAAATAACCTGGATTCTTTTAATCCATAAAAGCAAAGGTACGGACTATTTCGACTAAGCTTAATGAGATTTTTTTATGAACTAGACACCATGTTAAAAAAATGTCTTTTGCGCAAAACTTTCTTTTAACACGTTGACGGACACTTGCGGCTATAGCCGTCAAAGCGAAGTTCACAGTGTGGCATGACGGCTATAGCCGCCCAAAACGAAACGGTCGGTTTTAGACACTACGGCTATAGCAGCACAAATGTGCATTTACCGGCGTACAAGTAGAAGCCTACTGTCATGTTTTGGAGACAATTTTTAGGTTGAAGTTCGTTTTCCACCTGTTATACGAGTTGCAGCTTCAGTATGCACGTGCAGGGTGGCTAGTGGTCAGGGAAAAATACAGTAAAAAAATTATTATTACCAGTATATTCTTATAGAAAAATTCAAATTGGTTATTTGAACGAATAATCAACATAAATTTTCGGTTGTGAAGGGAGTAGTGCAACGTAATTAAAGGTGCTGAATTAATCAAAATTAAGTTTATTTAAGCAGAAAGAGTAAAACTATACTTCTAATATTCTAAAAATTACAAAAACATATAGTGTCAATTTTCGAACTTCACTATTTCCTACTGTCCGTCAACGTGTTAAAATTGATATATATAAACATATATAAGTCATGTTGACTCGTAAGTTGAATGTCCAAAGTGCACATCTATACAATTTCATACTAATATATTTAAATAAGGACCACTTTTTTAATAAATTTTTTTTTGTTAATATTTATATAGCGGAAATTGTTAACACCACGTTTAATTACAGGATTTGTTATACTTTTCTGTATTTAAATAAGGCAAAAATGCTATTAAAAATTTGTGGTATAAGCATACGAACCCTATCATAAAAAAAATCCATGAATTTTTGAAAACTCCAAGGGTTTTTCAGAATTTTCTCCCAAAAAAAACGATTTATTCTCAGGATAAAACCCGGTTTTTTCCCATTGCAACGCTTGCCTTTATTGCACCCCCCTTTTAGTTTTAACTTATTCAAATTTCCTTTTTACAGGTTAATGTACAATATTTTTTTTTATATTTTTAAATATTTTTCTATGTTCTCCATAGATTACATAACCTTTTAACGCCCGTTAGCACACCATTTATCAAAAATTTAAGTACGAGTAATTTCTATAGTCTTATCATATGGCAATTGTTCAACATTAACAATCGATTAAAAAACCTTAATTTTTTATAGAAAAGACTTACCTCGTCCGAGATTCAGGATGGTAAAAATCAACAGGTTCAGGCGAACCCTAAATAGACAAAACAGAAAATACATCAGTCAGTAATACAAAAGTTAGCCATTTCAACAAACATGTGAGAAATACAGAAATTTCTGTTCCAAAATTAATACCTTAATGACATTTTATATTATATTTTCTATTTAAGACTGAACTCAAAGAAAGTATTATCCCTGCTCACCCCAACGATTGTTTTAGGACACATTTATGGAGTTTTGAAATCGAACAGCGTTTTACTTTATCAGATAAATTTATTATACAGTGCGCTATAAGCGACTGAGTTTACAGTTCATTCATTTCAATGCAACTGTAAAATCTGGATGGAAATATTGCTGTCTCAGACACATTAGGACTTCACGTTGAACCTTTTCATCATCTGTGAACATCCACTTGCTTCCAAAAAATTTTTTAGTGGACTAAACACATGAAAATCGCTTGGTGCTAAATCGAAGCTGTATGATGGATGTTGAAGAAGCTGCCAACCAAATTTTTGAATTGTCTCCTGTGTTCAAGTTGAAGTCCTAATGTGGTTGAGACAGCAACCCAAAGAATGTTATGCAGCTGTTGTTGGGGGCACTGATAAAACTGTGATATAAGTGCATAAATATTGGTGGAGAATATGTTGAGAAATAAAATAATTTTGAAGTGAATATTATTGTAAGTTATCATTTGATTATCTTTTGTGACTTACTTAACGACTTTCCCTACTATTAATCAGTTTACCCAAACAGGTATCATCACAAAATATGTGTTTTTCGGATGCCATCGATTCTTAAGTAAACATTTTCATGTTCAGCAAACAAACAAACTAAATTGTTAATGTAAAATGAACACAATTTTGTTGCTCTTCCGTGTAAAAATTCAGGTATACAGTTGAAAATTTTTACTTAAGAATCGATATCATGCGGCAAAACGATGGTTCGCGTTGACACCAGATTGAAAAACTGATTAATACATTGTAAAAATATCCCGCACCGTGTCTGGGCAGCAAATTCCAAAAATACGGGATGCGAAGGAAACATTTTTTTCAGAAAAGAGTCTTTAATTCTTGAAAATCTGCAAGTTTTCTGAGGTTTCTGGGGATAAAGTAACGGTTTTCGGAATCGTGGTTTATTCTAAAAATGTTCTAATACATTTTTGTAAAATTGCTTGCTAGATAAACAAACATTTCTCTTTTTTTACGCAGTACTGTCTCATACTTCAGCCAATTTTCCCTCATAAATATAATAAAAGACAATAAACTTTAAAAGATAAGAAAAATTCTACATGTATTCAAATGGAGCCAGAAAAGACTTAGAGACCTAAGAAAAGAAGTTCCTTATAATAACAATTATAAAAAAAGCTTTGTTATAACCAAGCTAAATCAGTTGTAAATGTTGATGAAACCAAAAGCCTAATCTTGAAAATTTTCGATAGGTATTTAATGCTGAATAAAAAACGACCAATTGCAGTCAATCCCGGTTATGAAAAAATAACAATTTTGCTAAAATAATTTATAATTCCTCCTGTTAATTTGTGTCACAAAGATAAACAATAATTAAATCTCAAACAATGTAAAAAAGCTTTGGACAGTCGAATCGAAGGCATTATTTTTAAATAACAAATCATTACATAAAGAAGTTCTACACATTGAAATTCCTATTGCGATTTTTTCTAACTTTTGTCGTGAATTTAAAATCTTGACATATTAAGAGAATATCACACTTTTTTGCATATAAGAGACGTCATTGATAACTTCGATGTGAAATTGGTAATTTCTACCAATGACGCCACAACTAAGAAAATTTTCGCCTTAAAATGTACATAACACAAAAGTCTTTATCTTACCACAAAAGAATACACTTCTTCAGAAGTAATAACTCGCCTTTCCATCATTAATAAGATGAAACACAATACAATTTGATAGATGAGAAAAATATCGTCATACAATCAAATAAGTCAGAATATAGACTGACTAAAATATTTTTCCAAGAATGATAATTGTACAGAAATCATTGTTAACCATTGTTGTCGGAAATATATTGTTACTTACTTCTGTAACACGTTATATTTTATAGACTAACTAAAATATTTTTTCCAAGAATGATTATGATAAAGAAAGCATTGTTAACAATTGTTATCGGAAATACATTGTTACTACTACTTCAATAACACGTTATATTTAGTACAACAATGAACCTAATTCTGGAAAATTTAAAACACACATAAACAACGCCTGCATTCAGCATTTAAAGATACACAAATATTATAATACAGACATACATACAATAAATACAATGATTTTTTGTATTTATTGTATGTATATCTTTATTATAATATTTGTGTATCTGGAAAATTTCGTTTGATGTCGAATCGAATAGAAACCAACAATTTATGACAATTATTATTATTCTAAAATACTCCTTTTTTACATATATTCTGAACTGGAAACAATATTACGGTGCCTTTATCTAAACAAGAAATGTTATATAAATATCCTTTTACTGAATATTTTGATTAAATTCGAATTTTATTAATAAAAATAAAACATTCATATTGATAATTTACCTTTAAAATTACTCTTTTTCAATGACTGTACGGATAAGAAAATTAATATCTTAAAATATACATTCGCCAAAGAATAAAGGATATCCAACCCTTAACACCAGGGACAGAGCGGCCAAGTCTACGGATTTTTGCATACCGGCATTTTATTAGAGAAAATGTTGTTATTTTAAATATTACAATGCTCTGATTAAATAAAACAAGACTTTCTGTATTAAAATACTGGTATTCAAAAAGCCGGTGACTTGGCAGCTCTGCAGGGGCGTCAAACTGTGGCCCGCCAGATACCACTATTTTTTGTTAAGAAATAGTTGACTTCTTAAATGAAGAAATTCGACAATTAGATAAGGAAAAGATAACTGTAAAATTTCAGACGCATTTGGAGGGCCACAGTTTGACACACCTACCCAACACAAAGACACTAACGCACACTAATTCGACCGAAAATGGTCTTATAAAAATGTAGTCTGTCTCAAAAGTTTGATCACTCTTCAAATCTGGTTTAAAATAATTAAAGAAGAAAATATTTTTTGCTAATTTACAATAAATACTCTACATTTAATCAAAATAAAATAGAATAAGCCATTTTGGGTGGGTAAAATAAAAAATATATTTATTTTTATTTAATTTTTCCTTTTTTTTTTTTTTTTTTTTTTTTTTTGAAGAAGAAGAAACGCCGTTTCAAAAGTTTAAGCACTTTACGCAAATTTTTTTTTAGAAACACGGGATTGGCCGTGTGTAATGACTTTGTATGACATCATATTGCACTTTTATAAAAGTATAAAAGGTGGAGAAATTATTTCCTCTCGTTTTAAAAATGCCGAAAGGTAAAGAATTCGCAAAATGTGAGATGTTGAAAGTTTTTTAATTGAAATCGCAAAATAAAACTGTTTCTGAAATTGCAAAAATTTTAAATCGATCAAAGCGAGGTATATATCAAGTACTCTCTAGAAATGATAATTTTAAGCGGAAACCAAGATGTGGACGACCACGTATGACGACTGTTCAGACTGATCGGGGAATACGGAGATTGGTATCTAGACAAAATATATCCATACGGCAAATTAAAAATATCTCAGTGTACCAAAGTCCAAAGACACTGTACATAGACGTATTAAAGAGTGTGATTACATCATACTAAAGAAAATGGCTCGCAAACAGTCTCTTAAATTGCATCACAAACAGGCAAGAATGAACTGGGCTAAAACACACATGTCCTACGGGGACAAATAGCTTGCTGTTTTATTCAGCGATGAGAAAAAGTGGAACTTAGATGGTGCTGATGATTGGAACGCGTATTGGTATGATTTACGAAAGAAACCAAGGGCATTTTTCGGCATGCAGCAAGGCGGTAAATCTTTTATGGTTTGGGGGGGCATTTGGATTCAATGACCAGACCTCTCTGGCTTTCTAAATGGAAGACAAGATTCAAAAAAGTATCAAGAGACGCTAAACCAACATTTGCTTCCATTTGGTGACATTTTGGGGGGGGGGGGGGTTAAGAATGGACTTTCCAACAAGACAGTGCCTCAATCTACGTATCACATTCAAGTTTTTGACTGGCCAGCTTTAAGTCCAGACGTAAACCCGATTGAGAATGTCTGGGATATTTTAACATGCCAGGTTTACGGCAATGGAAAGCAGTATGACTCTGTTGAAGAACTCCAAGAGGCTATTGAGAAAGCATGGTACTCTTTGCCACCAGAAACCATACAAAAACTAATAATTTCCATGGACGCACGTTTATTTGAACTAATCCGAAATCACGGAAAAATAATTTGTAAGAAAAAGTCCTGTAAAAGTTATAAAACTGATTGTTTTTGACATTGTGCATAAACTTTTGAGACAGTTTTTTTAAACATTTTTTTTATTATATTTTTTACAATTATGTAATTTATTTTTTTCTGCTTTTGATATCATTTATTTAAATAATGTTGCGAAATCTGCAAATAAAAAAATGTTATTCATTCTAACTTTTTATAATTCTTTGAAAATCGACATTTTATGCTTGTGCTTAAACTTTCGAGACAGACCTGATTACTAGTAAAAGGCGATTTGTATTAACGTCTATTATTAAATGCTGTACACTAATTGGGATTTGGGGGCCATATGAATAAAAGTTATTGAATTAACTCTGTTTTTTTTTTACATAGAAACACTCACTTTTGACACTGTATTTGAATCCTTTCAAACAAAATAGCCCGGGAAAAGTATAGTTAATATACCTTTTAGATTATACATATTTTCTTAAATCTTTATATTTTAATAATGCTACTGCAAAATGCGCGTGATTAACTTTAAACTGTATCTTCCCAACATAACATCCATTATGACTCTTTATTAATTAAATAATGTTTTTAACAAGTAATTTATAATCTAAAAATGTACATAATACAACCGTGTTTATCTTAACTCCTACCGTAACTTTTCTGTAGAAAAAGTAATTCGCCTATCCATCATAAATATGATGAAAGTAAAAAAAAAATTGAAATTTTAGAAAAATTCAACATGCAGTTAAACGTATACAGAAAAGACTTATAGACTTTTAAAAAAAGTAAATTCCCTATTATGACTGTCTATATTATAAAGGACAAATATGTTCGTACTTAACACTAAAGTCATTTTGCGAAGGGCGAGGCTAACGAAAAAGAAAGGCTACCGCGGTTCTTTACTCGTATCTTTTTTTAAAAACCGCGAGAGTCATGTGATGCTCGAATGCACCAATGCAGGTGTGCGAAAAGAGCATCACGTCACTCTAGCGGTCTGTAAAAGAAGATAAGTGGAATCTACCGCGGTAGCCTGTCTTTTTCGTTAGCCACGGCGAAGGGCGACAGTTGGCGATGGAATTTCGGTTTTGCGATTTTTGCTACTGCAATTTTTAAATCTTCTAAACACCGCATATTTTTAATTTTTGCAACGTTATATAGGAAAAAAATCTACTTTAAATTGCAATTTATTTGAAAACGTTATAGCAATTTACTCATTAATTATAGCATTTAAATTAAATTTCAAACATGATTTTTTTAAATCTATTTCTATCGATTGTAGATGATTACAAAATATTAATCCGTTAACACTTTAAACAAAATAAAATGTTCAACATTTGTTTCCAGCTAATATTTAATAACGAAATTAAAACTTCATGAAGCAATCGATAAATTGTATAAATAAAACACTTTAACAGACTTGTAATTGAAATAAGCATTTAAAACCGCTGAAATTTTCAGAATAAAAAAAACTGCTGCAGATAACGAAAATTTTAGCGATTTCTTCGGCTATATCCTTCTGTCACGAGGCCAGTACAAAATTACTGCTTTTAATGAATTTCAATATTTTATTTCAATATATAATTGACATATTTCATATAAAAATGCTCTTAAGTTTTGTCAGGAAGCAATCAAAACTAATCGTTGGGGGCAACCGTAATATTTACCAATCATGGATATGCATAATATAGCATATGAAAATAAAACATGTGTAAACTATTTATAAAATTAATTGCAATTTGAATAAAATCTTGGCTTGATGACGTCATAAACTTTAAATGCTCTATTACGGAATTGCGTAAAAGAAACTTCCTTATAACTCCAAAAATGATAATCCTATTAGCTAACGTTTTACTGCGTCCGATTAAGCGTCTCATTTTCAATAAAAATATATCTTTGAATTGAAATTTGAATGAAATACCGGGTCATGAAAAATCGAAGAGTGTGGTAAGTACGATTATAAACATATTGGCAACTAATTATTCGGTCGACTTCATTCTTTATGCAAAATTTATGGTTTTTGATTGTCTTTTATATTCACTCCTTAAAATAAACAATTTCAAAAAATTTTATATACCTTTTATCAGAACGAATATTTCGAGAGTCCAAAAAAAAATAGTTCCGGATAATAGAGGTTACTGAAATTCAATAAGCTTCTTCCCATTATTACATACTAAGTACATACCAAATTTCAAGTCTCTATCTCAATTTCTTTACGGACACACACACACAAAGACACTCACACACAGACAGACGGACGGCAAAATGTTTTTTCTAAAAATATGTTTTTCGGACTTTGAACGGAGGTGGGCTTTGAGACCTATAGCTACAAGGCTGTCGTCTCGAATGATCCATATACATTTATTTAATCACAGAAACACATACACGACTTCAACTATTACATAAATCAGGACGAGAAAGTACAAGGAAATTTTACAACACCAAGAGTTACATCCGGAAGCTCCACAAAGTGTGTGCAATGGAGCTGGTGGGAGTCGAACACCGCCGGCCTTGCTTCATACGCTATGAAGCGATTAGCGGAGTGGTGCCTTAACCACTCGGCCACGGAGGCCCCTATGTTTTTCGGAATCTCCAGTGTCTGAAACGTGTAAATACGTCTTTTTTTTTTTTTTTTTTTTTTTTTTTTTTTGATTTTCAAACCGATTACTAGACTTACCCTATACTACGATCGTATGATGGGTAAGTAAAAAATATTAAATGTAAAAAAATCTATTACAGTTTTTAATTAAAAAATAATAATTTTTTTCACATATATCTTCTATCCCGGGGAGCGCGGGTTGGATGCCCTAGTTATAATAAAAGCATCGTTGTAACAACCTTAATCAATATATATAAATGATAGTCCTGATTGGGGAGAAAATCTACGAACAGCCCAAACTACTAAACCTAGAAACATGAAACTTGGAGTAAAAATATTTCTTAGGATGTAGAAGTGTATTAGGAAAGGATTTTCTAAAATTCCACTCCTATGGGGGAGGGGGGGTAAAAAAAGGAACCAACTTTTAAAAAATTATTTAAAAATTGGGTGTTACAATTCTGTCTCAAATGATAACATGTTTTAATGTATTTTTGCATGCTGAATCGAATGGTAGGATGTAAAATAGTCTAAGTGCAATAATTCGTCAGTATTGCACACTTTGGAATTTGGCGATGTCTTTGGCGATAAAACCTCAAAATTTCTAACAACACAAGTGATAATTTCTAAAATACATCCGTCATTATTACTGATCAAACCATACTTGGCGATATATTATTTGCGACTGGATAAGATAAAAAAGTAATGATTATATAAAATCGGAATAATGCCAGTTTTCGGGCTTTTTAGGGTTTCGTCTATCTCACGAAACCCTATTCGTCCAGCTTCTCTGTCTATCCGTCACATAGCCGGTTCTCAGAAACTGTATAAATTGCAGACTTGAGATTTTGTGTACTTACAGCTGAATACCTGCTATGACGCTGAAAATCATAAAATTTTTAAAAAATCGTATTCACTGTAAACTATTGCTGCATTAAAATTACTGCAGCAGAGATTCCAGGCAATATACATAAGAAAACAGGTTTTGTCTCTAAACAAACGATCTTTTTTCTTATATAAACGGGTTTTGCCACTAAAACATGAAATTTACGGAAATTGACAGTTTACCTTGAAAGGGGCTTTTCCCTTAAAATTACGGCAGCAATTCACTTAGAATGTTTGTGAATTTACAATATTTTACAGTGTTATTTTAATATAGAGAGATAAACGACAAAAGATCTAACAGCCTTTTCCTATTAAATTTAAACATTTTTCGTTATAGCAGTTGCCAACAATTAAAAAGCCACACTAAAATTCTTTCTACAATAATTAATTTTTTTATTGAAAGATTTCCACGTGAAAAATGAAAATGAAATAAAGAGTTTCGCCAATTGAAAAAAAAATATTAATATGACGTCATATTGATAAAAAAAAACGGAAATTTTCAAACATTTCTCAGTAATACAAGGAGTATGAGTTTGCGGAAGTACAGAAAGTAGGTAAATATAACGTCATTAGAGAATTAAAAAGAAAATTAATCTGACGTCATATTGGAAGTTTAACGGACTTTTTCAAATGTTTGAAAATAATGCAAAGAGAGTATCAATATGAGTAATAGAGAAAGCAAGTAGATAGGACGTCAACAAATGATCATAACGTCATATGAGTTGAGGAACGTATTGAATCATGGTAAAAACCCGATTATGAAAATATTGGAATGTTTTAACATTTTGAAGGTCTCTATACAACATGTTACATTTTGAAATTGATTTTTTTAATATCGCATTTAGTCCCCATGACAAATATTTATTATGACAGAGCATAATAGCGGGCTTCACCCGTCATCGGGCCCGTTCCGATATTCGAAAAAACGAGAAAAATAGACAGGTAAATTTTTACTTTATAAAAAACATGATTTTTTTTAATGAGATTTATTTAGATTTATTAAAGAGAGGATAAAGTGTTTTGAAAGGAATATTAAAAGAAACACTTTATTTGATCTTCGATCACACTTACCCACTTGTTTTTTATTATTGTTATTTCCATAAATACCACGATTTTGAAATAAAACGTGCTTGCTGAAATAAAGTTTCGAAGGTCTGTACTGTTTCGTCATTGCACATTTTCTATAACTTGGCAATTTTTTAGTGCCAAATCATTAATATTTCTAACATTATAAGTGTTATTTGTTGAAAATACATCCATTACTATAGCAACGGAATAATTTCAAATCTATCTATACTAATATTATAAAGAAGTAACTTTTTTGTATTTTTATTTGTTTGTATTGTGTAATCGCTGAAACGACCGAAATGATTTCAAAAGTAATGGTAATAAATTGATAGTGACAGGTCCCTACTGCAACATAGGTTATATTACATGTCGGTTTCACAACCTCAGTGGGGTGCGATAACGAAAATCATTCTACATTGCAATTTTTGTGATACTGAGGCTAGAAATTTGAAATTTGGCATGGTAGGTATGTATAGGTTATGTATAGGTAGGCATTGCATATAAAATGTAAATGCTCTCTAAGAACAATTTCTAATATATTCAAAATTTAAAAGGGTGAAATAAGCGAAAACCGTTCTAAAAACATTCTAAATTACAATTTCTATGCAATCTGCCGAACCGATTTCAAATGTACTGGTGGCAAATTTATGGTGACAGTTTCTGCTCTAACATAGGCTATTTTTTATGTCGGTGTCACTAACTGAGGGAGTCCGGTAGCGAAAAACGGTCCAAAATTGCAATTTTTTGGCACTGAAGGGGTTAGTAACTTGAAATTTGGCATATGATGTGCTGTAAATGTTTTCAGAAAAGTTTCTGAAAAATTCGAAATATAAAAGGGTGAAATGAGAGAAAATCGTTTTAAATTACGATTTCTATGAAATTGTTAAGGACAGAAACTTGAAATTAGACACGGCTGCCATACTTTTTATATGTACTTTTGTAATTTTATATGTAATTTTGTTTTTTAAAGAAATTCAGGCACTGGTATGAGAGGTCGAAAGACCAGATTTTATTATGACTTCCTCAAAATTTTGATTTTGTGTTCCATTTTTTTAATTCATTTCAATTTGTTCAAAATCTTTTTCGTTTATTTGAAAATTTCCTCCCTCTATTATATTTCCCTCTAGTAAATCTACGTATTAATTTAACATATTTCAATTTCTAGCAATTTAAGTGCAGTTTTAATATTGTCCTTTTCCTTTAGCATTTTTCATGTACAATTTGTGGGCTAATATTAAGTAATGGGATCCTAAGCTGAAGCTGACGTTAAAGAAGAGGGAGCAAATGAGCATTTACGATATAATAACATGTTTGCCCCTCCCCCCTTCACACACACATGCGCCCGAAACTCACCTGGTTATAACACCCAGAGAATCCCTACCGGGTTTTCTGGGTTACACAACACACTGCCAGGGGTACAAGACATTCGAATTCTCAAGTAAATATCTCTATGTTCAACAAACAAACGTGCTACATTAGTAATGTGAAATGACCATTTCTTCCTGGCTCTTGCATGGAAAAAAAAACAATTTTGCTAAAATAAATTATTTTTTTACCTATTTCAAGGTATTTTGTTAACTGGTGTCAAACAGATTAACAATAATCAAAGCTCTAACAATGTGTGAAACTTGGAACATCTCAAACCAGGCATTATTTTGAAATAGCAAATTATCCCACAAAAAAGTTCTAGACATTAAAATTTCAATTTCAGTCTCTATTAAAACCTATCACAAATCAAAAATACTTAATTATTAAGAGAATGTCAAACTTTTTTGTATTAAAAAATATTTGCATTGATAACTTCGACGTGAAATTGGCTATTTCTACCAATGACTCCACGACTACGAAAATCATAGTATTAAATTATACATAATACAAAAGTATTTATCTTACCTCATAAGACAACATTTCGCTAGAAGTAAAAATACGCCTTTCCATCTTTAATTAATAGAAAGACAAAAACTTTGATAGATGAGAATAAATCGTCATTCAATCAAATAGTCAGAATATAGACTGTCCAAAATAATTTTAAAAGAATGGTTAATATAAAGAAAGCATTGTTAAACATTTTTGTCAAAAATACATTGTTGCCGAAAATGCATTATTATTAAAATTATTATTGTTATTATTTATTACAAGTTCAATAATTCATTATTGTTAATACAACAATGAGCCTAATTCCGAAAAATTTCGATAAAAGATGGATGTCGAATTCGAATAATAGCAAGGAATTTTGACATTTAATTTTATACTAATATGCACGTATTCTGCATATACTGTCAATCTTAAACAATATTACGGGGCACTTAAATAATATTTAGATGTATATATATATTTTTTCAAAAATATATCATTCATATTGACAACTAAGCAGTAGTCTTTTATAATAACAATCTGTTCTTCAAAAAATCTATCATCTTAAAATGTACAGTCGTGGAAGAAAAGTTTTATCCCCCCCCCCCCCCCCCACCACCCACACACACGTTCACTAATTTGGCTGAAAAAGATTACCCCGTAACGTTTCCAAAAAATACAAGCAGCAAAAGAAACTTATTTGATAAATGATTCTTTAAATCTCGGAGATTTAATAGTTTTCGGAGAGTTCTGGGAGGGGGGGAAGGAGATGGAGATAAATGAACGGGTTTCGGAATCGTGCTTAACTCAGAATAGGTTATAATATATTTTTCTAAAATGTCTTGCAATATCAAGAAACATTTTTTTTTTTTGCTCAAAGCAGCGTCTTATAATGCAGACTATTTTCACACAACAGTACTGCTCAGAAAAACCAAAAAGGTTTTTAGATCCAAAAATTTACAAAAATTCAATATTTTCAAACAATTACATTTTGAATTAAAAAATCAATAGTTTAATAAATTAATTATGGCTAGATATTTATAAAATATCATATAGTTTAGCATATAAATTATCCGCATACATTGTTACTTAAACCGTTCAAAAATATGTTATTGTAACATCTCAGCTTTCTAAATATAATGCGGACGCAAATTAATAACTTAAAGCACACGGTCAATTAACTTTTTAAGCTTTCAAAATACTAATAATTTATTCAACGGTGAAATTTTTTACTTTATTCCACATAAAATATTTTAAAAAGTAAAAACATATTCTTATTCACGTTACATATTATAAAAAATCCCTGACGGCTCGGCCTACAGGCACAGGTAGATTTCGAAGACGCAGAACGTGGGGAGCCTGTTTGTCGGGAATTGCGGAAGAAATGACCTTTTTGCGATGATGCTGCAGTTGGAACCGCCTACTTCGAAACGCGAAACGAAACTTGTTTGCAGGCGGAGCCAATAAGGTTTTTTTTTTTTGCTATAAGGGTTAATCCTATAAAAAACATGCCAATATAAAAGTTTTAGATAATATTAAGAGGATTTATATATATTTAAGCGGATTTGAAATATTGGGAATTGACGAAGTTATGAATTTTTTTCTTCTAAAACCCCCCTTCTCTCCCCCCTTAAGGCAATTTTTAATTATATCAAAAATCTGTCATACATAAGTTTTTGGCACTGTTCCTAGAAGTAATAATAACTTCAAACGGATTCGATACGTATAATAATAAAGAAATTATGAGGATTTTTCTGTTTTCACAAAAAGCCCCCCCCATTTCCCCCCCCTTGGTTCGATTTTGCCCATTAACGAACTTGACCGAGATTTTATGACCCTTGATTTTATGTATCAGTTTCGAAAAGATGCGGGAGTTGGAACCGCCTACTTCGAAAAATAACTTGTTTGCAGGCGGAGCCGGCAGGGATTTGTTTTGTTTTTAATTTTTTTTTTTGCTATAACGATTGGTCCTATAAAAAACTTGTCAATATAAAAGTTTTAGATAATACTAAGAGGATTAATAATAATTTTACTCGGATTTGATATCTTGTGAATTGACGAAGCTATGATTTTTTTTTCCTAAAACTCCCCTTTCCCCCCCTTGGGCCCATTTTTAATTATATCAAAAATCTGTCATACATGCATTTTCGGCCCTTTTCTTAGAAGTAATAATAACTTTAAACGGATTCGATACGTATAATAATAAAGAAATTATGAGGATTTTTCTGTTTTCACAAAAAGCCCCCCCATTTCCCCCCCTTGGTTCGATTTTGCCCATTAACGAACTTGACCGAGATTTTATGACCCTTGATTTTATGTATCAGTTTCGAAAAGATGCGGGAGTTGGAACCGCCTACTTCGAAAAATAACTTGTTTGCAGGCGGAGCCGGCAGGGGTTTGTTTTGGTTTTAATTTTTTTTTTTGCTATAACGGTTGGTCCTGTAAAAAACATGTCAATATAAAAGTTTTAGATAATACTAAGAGGATTAATAATAAATTTACGCGGATTTGATATCTTGTGAATTGACGAAGCTATGATTTTTTTTCTTCTAAACCCCCCCTCCCTTTCCCCCCCCCCTTGGGGCCACTTTTAATTATATCAAAAATCTGTCATACATACATTTTCGGCCCTTTTCCTAGAAGTAATAATAACTTTAAACGGATTCGATACGTATAATAATAAAGAAATTATGAGGATTTATCTGTTTTCACAAAAAGCCCCCCCATTTCCCCCCCTTGGTTCGATTTTGCCCATTAACGAGCTTGACCAAGATTTTATGACCCTTGATTTTATGTATCAGTTTGGAAGAGATTTATGCATAATTTTTCCAGTTATCGTGGTCAGAAAAAAGTGACATAGATAGATAGATAGATAGATAGATAGATAGATAGATAGATAAACTTTTGAACTGGGGGTGGTTTTGGGTTCTGGGAGTCATGATCGGCGTAGATCTGCAAAAATTTTTCAAAATTTCCAACTTAGGTGAGAATGTAATAGGTAGTATTTCTTACGAAATCTACCTAAAAATGGTGAAACATAAAAAAGTGCATTTTTAAAGCTGAATATGAATAAAATTAAAATGACGCATTTTTCGCTGTCTTTCCATTTTTTAGACCAGTTGCATACGTGTAACCGTTAATCTGAAAAAAAAAAAACCCAATGATTAACTCTGGTAGAAGAATAAACCTCTAGTTTGTATCCAATAAAATCTTCCTAATCTTCCATAATCTTGCCGATATCTAAGTTTGACGTCAAACATTAGAAGTGCTTGAAACGATATGGTTACTAATGTACCAGAGTTAGTTACAAAACGAATTTATTTACGCGCCAAGCTATGTTCCATTAAATAATGTCAAATTACTGTTAATTCAATTATAGATCTTTCATTAACAAAACTCCATACCTTAAATAAAACTGACAATGATAAAATTAGTTATGCAAAATGTTTAGTAATATTATTTTTTGTGAATACTTAAACCGAAGATTTTTTTGTATTTCGCTAAAGAGCATAATAACACGCAGAAATAAATTCATTTCTCTCTATGTTTAGCTGCTAGGGCTGTGTGTAGGTCAAAAAGACTTTATAATGATCGAAAAATTATCTAATCAGAATTTCAGGTACTCGTTTTTTTCTTATCCAGCCTGAAATGATAAATCGACAAATATTATTTATTCCATTCGCCACCATTGACATTACAAAGTTTTTCCGTACATTGAAAGCGCCAAAACAGTGGTTGAGATGTCTCGCTCTCAAAGCTGGCATACGGGAAGTGCTGGGTTCAAACCCCTATCGTGCTCGTTGACCTAACCGTTCGGAGTTTTCCGTGGTTTTCTTCGAACCTTGCCGTAAATACGGGTTAGGATCCTTTAGAAAGACCCCCACGGAGGGCACTTCACCAGGGTCTATATCCCTCGTGCAGATAATCGGCCGTCATAAAATCAACCAACCGTATATTGGAAGCATTGCTTTTTTGGTAAAACTTTGCTTCATAATGAAAAAAACCCTATAAATTTAGCAATCGCTAATTTCAAAAGTCGTCTAATCTTCTGTAATCTGAATCGTCGTCCAGAGTAACCTTCAAACATAAACGAAACATCCAACAATATAGTAAAAATGCCAACTGGCAGGTGACAGGAATGCGGACAATTAGTCCAATGCCTTTTAAAAACCTTCCTGAAAGAAGGGGAGATGTGCAGAAAAAAAACTAAAAAGGAATGACAAATCAAAAAGAGCATCGAAAATTTATTTCAGCAAACAATTTTTATTGCAAAATGTAGCCTGTTGCGATAGTAATAACGCATAAATGCACACATCTCATTAAGAATATTCTTTGGTTCCTAATTTTTGAAACAGTGACTATTTCTATAGGTGAAATTGGCGATATATTAAAAAAATAATAAAATAAAAATAAAAGAATAGACAATATTCGCTGATCTGAGTTCGAGGCTATAAAAATAATATGTTTGGTGAAAACAAACCGGCATGTTTCCGTAGTAAATTTTTAAATGTCAAAAATTTAATTATTTTACAAAATGTGTTTGAGTGGCAGACATTCACTAAAATTTAAATATTTGATCCCATATTCATAACAATAACTGCTATTTATATAATTTGCATTTGAATATAAAAATCTACTCCAAAAAGATCTTGTATATACGAAAAAACACTACTATTGCTAATATCGCTCAAGCTGATGCCACGCTTATGCATTTTTGGCTTAAAATCACATTGCTTGGCGACAAAAGTAAAATCAAAACCGTAAATAAACAAATGACATGTAACTCATAAATGCAGTCATTTTTACAATTACATCTGCTAATTTCTCCTGTAAGACACATGATAGGGAAGTTATATAAAAAAATTAACAGAAAGAAAAAGAGGGAAAAAAATTACTCATATTTTATTAAATCAAATTATCTTTGTTAACCTGACGCAAACGATAAATCGCCAAATATTGACTTAATCTGAATTGCAATCTCATGCATTGCAAATATTTTTAAGCCTTACAAACATTCCTTTGAGGTTTCAATTAAATATTATGCCTCATTAAAACAGTTTTTTGTTTTCTTTTTCTTTTTGCGGGGAGGGGGGGGGTTAAATAAAATTAATAACCGAATTTGTATTTTATTTTTCTATGTGTTTGCATTATTTTCTGATATAGCCGTTTCAATTCTTTCACCAATGATAATGGTCGCCAAAAAAATTACCTATGGTAACCTTATCGGCCAAAATAACAGAACTTTCCCTCATAATTCTGTAACTAATATACGTAGAACTATGTGTTATATACTAAAACCTTCCCTGAAAAATTATCTATCCAACAGTGCAAGTTCCATCAAATTCCAAAATCGAGTTATAAAGGAACGGAACGAAATTTTCGTTTGTGTTTTATATATATAGTAGATGGTAACTGACGTTCTTTTTATCAGAAACGTAAGTTGCCATAGTAAATATAATTTTAGCGTTCAAGAAATAGTACTAAATTTAAGTAATTTTTATCCAAATTTAGGTTTGTTAGGTTTAATTAACAAATCATATAAACATTACATTTTGAATATTTTTTAGTGTTATATTATTAAAATTACTGAAGTCAATTATTCTAAATGTAACGTAAGTTACCATGGAATGACCCAAATACTAAATTGTAGTATTTGTTTAAAAACTGCAAATAAGTGCTTCAACAGGCGCGCATCCTATCTGCACATATTCAGAATTTGTAACCTTTTGCTGATGCAAACATTGACTTTTGCATTAGTTATATACTAAAATTTTTCATTTTGCAACGTTTTTCATAATTAGCATAAAACAAAGTTATTCTAATGAGTTATAGCCAATTTAAATACAAGTGGTTTTAGCTTTTGACTAGACCCAAAATAATTTTAAAATGCAAAATACACCCTTGATTATTCTAGTATTTTTTATCATATTGTTATGAATTTTGTATATATCTGTAAATATTCCATTTGTTTAAATTTATTTTATTTTGTTATTGTGAAAATTGCAGTATTATTAATGTATTTCCTATTGAGCATCATGTAACTCAATGCTAAAGGCCTCAGGTGGTTTGCAAGGAAAACAACCTTACAGCATCGGTTTTTATTATGAGTTCTATTGGAAAATCGCCAAGGAATGGGTTTATCGCCAAGTTGGCGATGGTTTTGGCGACTTATTTTTGTCGCCAAATTTGGCCATATATCGCCAAATGTCGCCAAGTTGGCGACGGATTTGGCGACTTTTTGTGCAACCACACACCCCTTATACCTATACATTGGGATCCTTTCTTGCTTGGGTTCTCTATCGAAAGTTAAAGCACTTTCTGGTAATTTCTAGCATCCGAAAGCTCTGGAAAATTCTACAGTTATCTTTAAAGCCTATATAAGGGCCTCCGGGCAGTCAGTTCAGTTCAGTAGAGTTGTCTGTCAACTGCGATTGAATTCATACGAGAGGCTTTGCATTGAGAACTGTGTTACTCGGATCGATTTTGTCGTTGATACGTCGTATTGAACGCATTGTTTCTGTGTGAAATTTTGCTGCGCTTTTATTGGATTTGAAGATTACTGAATATCTTGTAATTTTCAGAAGATATTTGTGATCGTATTGCACTGTTTATAGTGAATAAAGCCTTTTTATTGTTCTTATATATTGGCATCAGTCCTTTCGAACACCGAGCTCACAACATTTGGTGTCAGAAGTGGGGTTGAATGCCGATAAAAGAGCAATGGAGGCGCAACTGACTAAATTATTGGAGAAATTAGGAGAGATGGATGAGAAAATGACTGCGAATCAGGCTGAAATGAAGAAGGATATGTCAGCGATGGATGAGAAAATGACTGCCAACCTTGGCGAGTTGAAAGAAGAAATGAAGAAGGAAATGACTGAGAATCAGGCTGAAATGAAGGAAATGTCGGAAGAAATGAAGAAGGAAATGTCAGCGATAGACGAGAAAATGACTGCAAACCAGGCTGAAATGAAGGAGATGTCAACCAACCTTGGCGAGTTGAAAGAATTAATAGATAATAAAATAACATCTTTAAATGAAAGAATTGACACCGTGGAAAACAAATTTGAAGGAAGATTTCAAGAAATAGAAGAAAATGTTCAATTGACAGTCAAAACCGTAGAAGAAAGAGTAGAAGAAAAAGTTCAAAAGATCGCCAAGACCGTTGAAGAAAGCATAGAGAATGTAAAAAAAGATTTGGAAAATGTGAAGAAACAAAAGATAACTGCCGAAAACTATCCCGAAGATGTCAAGTATCAAGCTATGCTTCCTCGGGCCTCTATTAAACTCTCGACCTATGACGGAAAATCCTCATGGCCAGTTTTTAAGACACAATTTGGGATCGTAGCGGACGCCAATGGATGGGATTCCCAGACAAAGGCTTGCCAGTTAGCTGCTTCTCTACGAGCTGATGCTGCCGACGTCCTACAGACTTTGCCTGCAAATGAACCGCTGGATTTTGAAACGCTCGTCAGTGCCTTAGAATTACGCTTTGGCGAGAAATGTATGAAGGAATATAGCAGACTCCAGCTCAAATCTCGACAGCAGAAATCCACTGAATCCCTGCAAGAGCTTGCTACGGATGTCGAGAGACTTTCACATCTTGCTTATCCTGGCTGTCCGACTGAAATTAGAGAAAGTTTAGCTCTGCAACATTTTATTGATGATGTGCGTGACCCTGAGATCCAGACAGCACTCCGGATTGCAGATCTCAATGATTTAAAAGGGGCTTTGGTTTACGCTCTGAAATTCGAGGCAGCCCAGCAAGCTACTAGGAAAGATCGACACTTTGTGCGAGCAGCCAACCTGCCTGAGACGTCGGATAGAGCTGTGGAGTGCTTACAGCAGCAGATGAATGACATAATGAGAAAGATGAACTCCTTAATGGCCAACAAACCTTACAGGAAGATCAAGTGCTGGAAATGCGGTGAAGAAGGCCATATCCAAATCGACTGCCCAAGACGACCCAGCACCGAAGGTAATAGCTCACCCGCTAACGGAGGAGCAAGAAAACTGATTATTGACCATCTTGCGGGGCGGAGCTTTCCAGATCTTAAGAAGCCTCATTTTCAAGTATGTGAAATTTCTGCAAGAAGTTGGGGCGAGAACGGAGTTTATCTAGTCGGAAGTGTGAATGATTTGCCCTGTAATATGATCATCGATACAGGAGCCAATGTGACCATCATTCGGAAAGATCTAGCTCAGCGGCTGAAAGAAAAACCCTTCTGGACCCCGCCGCGTGTTATTCTTCAAACTGTGACCGGAGATAAGATCGATATACATGGAAGAATGACACTGAAAATAAAGTTTGGGAACGCCGCTTATCGCCATACAGTCTACGTGGCCGATATTTCAGATCCTTTCATACTCGGACTGGACTTTTTAAAAGAGCATGGATTTACACTGGACTTTAAGAATAATGAGTTACGCTCTGCTCAAGAAGATGTCACTATTTTCAAACTAGGAAATGAGTCTGGGTCTATTCAACGGATCACAGCCAAGGCAGATGTTATCATCCCTCCTCGGACCGAAATGATGATACCTGGATTAACTGAGAACGAAAGTAGTTTTCAATGTGGCTTGGTTGGATATCCTGAGAAGAGCCCAAAAGGAGTGCTAATAGCATCAGCGCTGGTAGATCTGTCGAGAGATGTGATACCCGTGAGGATGGCGAATGTAAGTGAAAAGTCTAGAATTATCCAGAAGGGTGAAGTGCTTGCTACCTGTGCTCCAGTCACCTGTGTTTGCAAAGACCCGAGCTTGACGTTGTCGGAGCCGCCTACAAGTTTAACACCTGAAATTGGACGAAATGAGAATTTATCTCCTGAGCAGAGACATGCCGCAGAAAGACTGTTCCAGGAATTTAAGGATGTGTTTTCTCAACACGAGAGTGATATTGGTCGCACTTCACTGACACGGCATAGAATTGATACTGCCGGCCATCCACCGATTAAACAGCATCCCAGACGTTTGCCGTTCGCTAAACAAGAAGAGGTGTCTAAGCTCTTACAACATATGCAGGATAGTGACATCATCGAACCGTCATCAAGTCCGTGGGCCTCTCCCATCGTGTTGGTCCGAAAGAAAGATGGCTCCACAAGATTTTTTGTGGATTATCGTAAACTTAACGATATCACGAAGAAGGACAGCTATCCTCTACCAAGAATAGACGACACGCTAGATACTCTTTCAGGAAATAAATGGTTTTCCACGCTGGATTTGAGGAGTGGATATTGGCAAGTAGAGATCCATCCTGATGACAAAGAGAAGACCGCATTTACTACTGGACAAGGACTTTGGCAATTTAAAGTTATGCCGTTCGGGCTCTGCAATGCACCAGCAACGTTCGAGCGCCTCATGGAGACAGTGTTAAAAGGCCTGACTTTTGAAGCTTGTCTCATCTACCTAGATGACGTCATCATTGGTGGCCGCACGTTTGAAGAACATCTAGAAAATATTCGAAAAGTGTTAACGAAGCTAAGAGCGGCGAATTTGAAGCTGAACCCTTTGAAATGCAAGTTCTTCCAACGAGAAGTAAACTATTTAGGACACATCATCTCAGCTGAAGGTGTTCGAACAGATCCTGAAAAAGTGTCCGCAGTAAAGAACTGGAAGCGTCCGGAAAATGTCCATCAGTTGCGAAGCTTTCTGGGACTATGCACTTATTACAGAAAGTTTGTACAGGGGTTCTCCAACATCGCAAGACCCTTGCATAGGCTCACTGAAAGCAAGCAGAAGTTTCTATGGACACAAGAATGCGAGAATTCCTTCCAGCAGCTGAAAGAAGCTCTCACATCCTCTCCAGTCCTAACCTATCCACACCCCGACAAACAATTCATTGTGGACACGGATGCTAGTCATGAAAGTGTCGGTGCTGTACTTTCCCAAGAAATAGATGGCCAAGAACGAGTCGTAGCATACTGGAGCAAATGTTTATCGAAACCAGAGCGGAATTATTGCGTCACTCGTAAGGAGTTATTAGCTATAGTGAAAGCCATAGAACACTTCCATCACTATCTCTATGGCAGGAAATTTCTCCTTCGTACTGATCACGCATCCCTAACATGGCTGATGAATTTTAAGAACCCAGAGGGCCAAGTAGCCAGATGGATACAACGACTCCAGGAATACGAATTTGACATCAGGCATCGTAAAGGCTCATCGCATGGAAATGCTGATGCCTTATCAAGAAGACCGTGTCCCGAGAGCTGTCGCTATTGTTCCAGAGCGGAGAGCAAGTATAATCCCGAATATGTCATACGCCAGACGAAGACTTCACTGTTGACGCCACCAGATCCCTGGAGTGATGAGAAGATTCGAGAAGATCAAATGGCAGACTCTGACATCAAACCAATCTTGGAGTTATTAGAATCTTCTAGCACGAAGCCCAGTTGGAAAGACATCTCGACTTACAGTCCTACGACAAAGCTATATTGGGCTCTTTGGAACTCCCTCCACGTCAAGAATGGTGTCCTGTTCCGAAAATTCGAATCGGAAGATGGGAAAACATCTCGGTGGCAGTTGGTACTTCCTCGATCTCGAATCCCAGAGGTCCTCGAAGAATTACATGGCAGTCCCACTGGTGGCCATTTTGGAGTCATGAAAACATTACACAGAGTCCGAGAGCGCTTCTTCTGGGGAAAAGCGAGAGCTGACGTCGAACAATGGTGCAAATCTTGCGATGCATGTGCAGCTCGGAAAGGACCAAAGAAACGTAGCCGAGGAAGACTACATCTCTACAATGTAGGAGCACCTTTTGAACGCATCGCCCTTGACATCCTAGGTCCTCTGCCAAGAAGTGCTGATGGCAACAAATACCTCCTTGTTGTCATGGACTATTTCACAAAATGGCCTGAAGTTTATGCCATCCCTGATCAAGAAGCTTCTACGGTTGCGGATGCCTTGGTACACCAGTGGATATCAAGGTATGGAGTCCCTCTCCAAATGCATTCGGACCAGGGGAGAAATTTTATCTCTGCTGTGATTGAGGGTCTCTGTCAACTTCTCGGAATGGACAAAACTAGGACGACGCCTTTACATCCACAGTCGGATGGCATGGTTGAGAGATTTAATCATACCATCCTCAACAATCTCTCACTGCTAGTCTCAAGAAACCAACAAGACTGGGACCAAAAACTTCCCTTGTTTCTTCTCGCCTATCGCAGCGCCGTCCATGAAACAACCGGCTATTCCCCGTCTCAGATGCTTTTCGGTCGTGATCTTCGTCTACCTTGTGATCTGATTTTTGGTCGTCCTCCAGATGCGCCTTCATCGCCAGAGGGATACGTGCAGAATCTCCAGGCACGATTTGAAGACGTCCACAACTTGGCTCGAGAGCGGATCAATATACAGACGGAGAAGATGAAGACCAGGTACGACACGAAAGCCACGGGACATCAATTCAAAGAAGGTGACAAGGTTTGGTTTTATAATCCGACTCGACGTAAAGGACTTTCTCCCAAACTGCAATCGCACTGGGACGGTCCTTATACAGTCCTAAACAGACTGAATGATGTCGTAATTCGGATCCGAAAGTCACCAAGTTCGAAGCCTAGAGTCGTTCATTACGACAGGCTGGCTCCATACTATGGCCATAGTACCTAGTTCATTGATTGTAAATAGTGTAATGTAAATAATGTAAATTAGTATGACCATGGTCTTGTATATAAGTTAATGTAATAATTTCTTTTGCTTAGCATTATCATTATTAATGTTATTATTATTTAAATACTTGTATGTAATGATGTCTATGCTTTAATTTAATTTAATTTTAAATAAGTGTATATTTTGTATAATTCAGCATTATGAATGTGTTTAATTGTTATTTTGCATGTTTGCTTTAAGTGTTTTGAATAGTATAGCATTTGTTTGCAACGGGTTTGCTTTCCGATCAAGGGTTGAACTGCCCGGGACGTGCAGTCCTTGAGAGGGGGGCAATGTTATGAATTTTGTATATATCTGTAAATATTCCATTTGTTTAAATTTATTTTATTTTGTTATTGTGAAAATTGCAGTATTATTAATGTATTTCCTATTGAGCATCATGTAACTCAATGCTAAAGGCCTCAGGTGGTTTGCAAGGAAAACAACCTTACAGCATCGGTTTTTATTATGAGTTCTATTGGAAAATCGCCAAGGAATGGGTTTATCGCCAAGTTGGCGATGGTTTTGGCGACTTATTTTTGTCGCCAAATTTGGCGATATATCGCCAAATGTCGCCAAGTTGGCGACGGATTTGGCGACTTTTTGTGCAACCACCCCCCCTTATACCTGTACATTGGGATCCTTTCTCGCTTAGGTTCTCTATCGAAAGTCAAAGCACTTTCTGGTAATTTCTAGCATCTGAAGGCTCTGGAATAATCTGGAAAGATCTCTGAAACCTATATAAGGACCTCCATCAGTTCAGTTGAGTTAGTTGTCTGTCAACTGCGATTGAATTCATACGAGAGGCTTTGCATTGAGAACTGTGTTACTCGGATCGATTTTGTCGTTGATACGTCGTATTGAACGCATTGTTTCTGTGTGAAATTTTGCTGCGCTTTTATTGGATTTGAAGATTACTGAATATCTTGTAATTTTCAGAAGATATTTGTGATCGTATTGCACTGTTTATAGTGAATAAAGCCTTTTTATTGTTCTTATATATTGGCATCAGTCCTTTCGAACCCCGAGCTCACAACAATATAATAACATAACTTTAGAATCCTGAAGGGCAGGGAATATTCAGAAAAAAATTAAATGTTGCAAGTCTTTTGAAACAGGCGAAACAGCTTTTTATTTACTCTTTGACATCATCACTTATTATTTCACTAGTGTAATTATACACTGAAATTTTTCATTCTGCAGCCAGTGATGTAGTAGTAAAAAAACCAGAGGGCATACGCTTTAGGCAGAGGGTCTACCCTAAAAAGAATTTGCTATAGTGTTTTTGAGAAGAGGGTATACGGTATTCCTTAAAATAATCCAGAAGGTATTACATCCCTGTCTGCAGCTTTTACTTTTCTTAGCATCAAATAAAGTTATTATAAACAATTTAGTAAGAAACATAGTGCTTACACTATGAATATGCACTAATTTACCTTTCTATATAATACTTTGATCATATATATCTGTGTTTGTGCGTGCATGTTTCAGAGAAAGAGAAATAGTATGAGCCCCCCCCCCCTACATTTTCTTGAGCACCCCGTATTGTTTACTTCTAGCTACAGCAAGTTCAGATGCAATCACAGGATGGCTGTTGTTGTTAGAATACATCAGATGAGGGTTGATTAACGCCGGGGCAAACTGCTACCAGTAAAAATTAATAGATTTTTTCCTTATTTAAGATTGCAAGTCTGCATAAATAAGACGTTTAAATAAGGCGATTTTTTAAAAGTTTATTTGTGGAAGTTTGTCGCGGGATGTAATCAAATTACCTGACGTGTACTTTACGCATGTCACGTGAGCTGCGAGTATATAGAAATAAACACCAATAGGGATGAATGATATTTCATTCTTTCAATTCAAGTATACTTCAATACATTGTATGCGGGAAATATAAAAACTCATTTTTTTAGATTGGTGGGAGAAATTGCCGGACAATTATTGCTGCTACCATGTGTAATCTGAGCGTAAGTTTTCCTGCTTGGTGATGCAGAGGCTTGAATTTGTAGTAACTTAGCGCACATAAATTTCGCGATCGTTTTGTAATAATCACCTACATATGTAATATTATGTAATTTGTTATTATAAATTTGGGAACTACATTCACAAAAAGCCTCTCAAAAAACTCTCTTTGGGGTTTTTATTGTACGGGGATTTCTGTATTCACATTTGGGAATTCAATACATTGTATGCGGGGAATGTAAAAAATATTTTTATAGCTCGGTGGTAGAAATAATTTCGGGAACCAGTCATTTCATAATAGGGAAAACTAAAGATGTAATCCAAGCGGAAACTTTCCGGATTTATTGTGACTTTGGCATACACAAATTTCGCTATGTTTTGTGAAAAATCGCCTGCATATACGAGGGTAGTTTAATAAGCTATCGGCCTGACACAGAGATGGAACAAGTATGATAAAATGACAATGATACTTGTAAAGTATGATCCTTTAAATGCTACCGAGTTTCAGACGCGTGAGTTTATAGGTTATTGCTTGGCGATAAAGTAAAGTAACCAAGTTTTGACATTTTCGAAAAATGGAAAATATTTAAGTTCGAGCTGTCATAATATACTTTATTGAAAAATCTTTAACCCCTACGGACATACAAAAAGAGTTACATTCCACTTTAAAAGATTCTTGTCCTTCGTATTCGGCGATAAAAAAGTGGCCTGCTGAATTTAAACATGGTAGGAAATCAATTCACGATGACAAACGCTCAGGACACCCAAAAAACCGCTACGACCCGCGAAATCGTTTCAAAAATTCACAATGCCTTATAGAATGATCGCCGAATGAAGATAAGGGAGCTTGCTGACATTGCAAACATCTTGATAGACCAATCAATTCACGATGTCAAGAAATCAATTCACTATGACAAACGCTCAGGACGTCCAAAAACCGCTACGACCGACGAAATCGTTTCAAAAATTCACAATGCCTTATAGAATGATCGCCGAATGAAGATAAGGGAGCTTGCTGACATTGCAAACATCTTGATAGACCAATCAATTCACGATGTCAAGAAATCAATTCACTATGACAAACGCTCAGGACGTCCAAAAACCGCTACGACCGACGAAATCGTTTCAAAAATTCACAATGCCTTATAGAATGATCGCCGAATGAAGATAAGGGAGCTTGCTGACATTGCAAATATCTTGATAGACCAATCAATTCACGATGTCAAGAAATCAATTCACTATGACAAACGCTCAGGACGTCCAAAAACCGCTACGACCGACGAAATCGTTTCAAAAATTCACAATGCCTTATAGAATGATAGCCGAATGAAGATAAGGGAGCTTGCTGACATTGCAAACATATTGATAGACCAATCAATTCACGATGTCAAGAAATCAATTCACTATGACAAACGCTCAGGACGTCCAAAAACTGCTACGACCGACGAAATCGTTTCAAAAATTCACAATGCCTTATAGAATGATCGCCGAATGAAGATAAGGGAGCTTGCTGACATTGCAAACATCTTGATAGACCAATCAATTTACGATGTCAAGAAATCAATTCACTATGACAAACGCTCAGGACGTCCAAAAACCGCTACGACCGACGAAATCGTTTCAAAAATTCACAATGCCTTATAGAATGATCGCCGAATGAAGATAAGGGAGCTTGCTGACATTGCAAACATCTTGATAGACCAATCAATTCACGATGTCAAGAAATCAATTCACTATGACAAACGCTCAGGACGTCCAAAAACCGCTACGACCGACGAAATCGTTTCAAAAATTCACAATGCCTTATAGAATGATCGCCGAATGAAGATAAGGGAGCTTGCTGACATTGCAAACATCTTGATAGACCAATCAATTCACGATGTCAAGAAATCAATTCACTATGACAAACGCTCAGGACGTCCAAAAACCGCTACGACCGACGAAATCGTTTCAAAAATTCACAATGCCTTATAGAATGATAGCCGAATGAAGATAAGGAAGCTTGCTGACATTGCAAACATATTGATAGACCAATCAATTCACGATGTCAGGAAATCAATTCACTATGACAAACGCTCAGGACGTCCAAAAACCGCTACGACCGACGAAATCGTTTCAAAAATTCACAATGCCTTATAGAATGATCGCCGAATGAAGATAAGGGAGCTTGCTGACATTGCAAACATCTTGATAGACCAATCAATTCACGATGTCAAGAAATCAATTCACTATGACAAACGCTCAGGACGTCCAAAAACCGCTACGACCGACGAAATCGTTTCAAAAATTCACAATGCCTTATAGAATGATAGCCGAATGAAGATAAGGGAGCTTGCTGACATTGCAAACATATTGATAGACCAATCAATTCACGATGTCAAGAAATCAATTCACTATGACAAACGCTCAGGACGTCCAAAAACTGCTACGACCGACGAAATCGTTTCAAAAATTCACAATGCCTTATAGAATGATCGCCGAATGAAGATAAGGGAGCTTGCTGACATTGCAAACATCTTGATAGACCAATCAATTCACGATGTCAAGAAATCAATTCACTATGACAAACGCTCAGGACGTCCAAAAACCGCTACGACCGACGAAATCGTTTCAAAAATTCGCAATGCCTTATAGAATGATAGCCGAATGAAGATAAGGGAGCTTGCTGACATTGCAAACATCTTGATAGACCAATCAATTCACGATGTCAAGAAATCAATTCACTATGACAAACGCTCAGGACGTCCAAAAACCGCTACGACCGACGAAATCGTTTCAAAAATTCACAATGCCTTATAGAATGATAGCCGAATGAAGATAAGGGAGCTTGCTGACATTGCAAACATATTGATAGACCAATCAATTCACGATGTCAAGAAATCAATTCACTATGACAAACGCTCAGGACGTCCAAAAACTGCTACGACCGACGAAATCGTTTCAAAAATTCACAATGCCTTATAGAATGATCGCCGAATGAAGATAAGGGAGCTTGCTGACATTGCAAACATCTTGATAGGCCAATCAATTCACGATGTCAAGAAATCAATTCACTATGACAAACGCTCAGGACGTCCAAAACCGCTACGACCGACGAAATCGTTTCAAAAATTCACAATGCCTTATAGAATGATAGCCGAATGAAGATAAGGGAGCTTGCTGACATTGCAAACATATTGATAGACCAATCAATTCACGATGTCAAGAAATCAATTCACTATGACAAACGCTCAGGACGTCCAAAAACCGCTACGACCGACGAAATCGTTTCAAAAATTCACAATGCCTTATAGAATGATCGCCGAATGAAGATAAGGGAGCTTGCTGACATTGCAAACATCTTGATAGACCAATCAATTCACGATGTCAAGAAATCAATTCACTATGACAAACGCTCAGGACGTCCAAAAACCGCTACGACCGACGAAATCGTTTCAAAAATTCACAATGCCTTATAGAATGATCGCCGAATGAAGATAAGGGAGCTTGCTGACATTGCAAACATCTTGATAGACCAATCAATTCACGATGTCAAGAAATCAATTCACTATGACAAACGCTCAGGACGTCCAAAAACCGCTACGACCGACGAAATCGTTTCAAAAATGCACAATGCCTTATAGAATGATCGCCGAATGAAGATAAGGGAGCTTGCTGACATTGCAAACATCTTGATAGACCAATCAATTCACGATGTCAAGAAATCAATTCACTATGACAAACGCTCAGGACGTCCAAAAACCGCTACGACCGACGAAATCGTTTCAAAAATTCACAATGCCTTATAGAATGATCGCCGAATGAAGATAAGGGAGCTTGCTGACATTGCAAACATCTTGATAGACCAATCAATTCACGATGTCAAGAAATCAATTCACTATGACAAACGCTCAGGACGTCCAAAAACCGCTACGACCGACGAAATCGTTTCAAAAATTCACAATGCCTTATAGAATGATCGCCGAATGAAGATAAGGGAGCTTGCTGACATTGCAAACATCTTGATAGACCAATCAATTCACGATGTCAAGAAATCAATTCACTATGACAAACGCTCAGGACGTCCAAAAACCGCTACGACCGACGAAATCGTTTCAAAAATGCACAATGCCTTATAGAATGATCGCCGAATGAAGATAAGGGAGCTTGCTGACATTGCAAACATCTTGATAGACCAATCAATTCACGATGTCAAGAAATCAATTCACTATGACAAACGCTCAGGACGTCCAAAAACCGCTACGACCGACGAAATCGTTTCAAAAATTCACAATGCCTTATAGAATGATCGCCGAATGAAGATAAGGGAGCTTGCTGACATTGCAAACATCTTGATAGATCGTGTCTACTACATTTTACACGATATTTTGGGTATGAAAAAGCTTTCCGCTCAATACGTGCCGCGTTTGTTGAACGTCGATCAGAAACGCCAAAGAATGAACATTTCTCAAGAACGTTCAGAAATGTATTGTGTTGTAAGTTGAAAAATAAAATGAAATATTGTAAAAAATTTTGTATTTTCTTTGTCAGGTTGAGAACCTTACGAACCACCCTCATACAGGGTTGCACTAAAGATAAAGAATTCGCACACAAGTGTGTGTCTTAAATGTATTGAGTTGCAAGGGGACAAATAATATGAAATAATGTCAAAAATCTTTTGCTTTTACGGTCAGGTCGAGAAGTTATCAAACCACTCTCCTGGTATTAGATAATTTATTGTGTAATATTTATTATAATCATGTTATTAACTTATAGACAATTAAAACCAATTATACAAAGTTTTATCTCATGAAAACTATTCTTAAAATATAAAACTATACTTAAAATATTAAGCAGTACCATTTAACTAATTAAAAAATAAAAAGTAGAAAAAGTACCCACATGTGAAAGATTTTCAAAATTATTTTATAAAACTAACCATAATAAATATACTGCGTATTTAATGTTTAAAATCTTTAATCGTATCATGCATGACAATCACACAGTAGGTTGTGTTGAAAATAACCCGTCCAACGAAATATACATAAGGTTATTGTATTCCTGTATCACATCTAAACTTCGTATAAAGTTCAATTATGCTTGTAAAATATAGCGAACGTTACAAGAAACATTTCTTTTTCGAATACTCAGTGACAGTTTTTTGAATAATAGGCCTATGCACTGACATAAAAATGGCGGCTGTCGTAGATGGATTTTTTTTTTCAGGATTTGTACGGCTCGTTCACTTTAAAACCAGCATTTGTCAAATATATATATATATATATATATATATATTTGCAAAAAAAAAAAAAAAAAAAAAAAAAAAAGGCACAGAATAATTTTAGAAAATTACTCAATTTCAAGGGATTGTATACAAGCGAAACAATTCGCCTACGACATCTGCCATTTTTTTACTGAGCTCCCACTGGTCCACTTTTGGAATATCTGCATTGTTAAAGAAGAATTTTCGTACTACGTTTTTACATTATTTGCAAATAGAAATACCTTCCGAGTTGGTTTCTAAAAAATTTGTAGAAAATGTAAAAAGATTTTTTTTTTTCAAAACAGTTGTGTTTACAAAACGGATCTAATGCAAGGACTGTATTTGGATGATTTTCCCGAGAAATAAAATCTAAAATTTAAAGCTTTATGCATAAGCTTTCCAATTCATTAAATTGTACAAAAAAAAAAAAAAAAAAAAAAAAAAAAAACCTTTATTCACAAGAAATTTTATTTATATATAAAAACAACGAACACCATTTGAAAAATTGATGCACAGTATTTTTTGAATCAGGTAATCATGTTGCAGAATGTGAGAATGAAAAAATATAATTTCCTATAATAAAATATTTTGTTCTATCTCAAATAAAAAATTATATTTCAATAGGAAGAAAAATAAATAGAAAACAAAGTAACATTTTATGTACCATATCAACATTTGCAATTTTTTCATTGTGCGTTTATAGAGAATGTTTTCTTATTTAATATCAGTATCGCAGCCAGGGTTCGAGGATTCACAGGCACTAGGTAGCACTTTTTCTAAGAGTTCTTCTTCGCTTTATTTAATCGGAAGAATTCTACTATTAAATAAGACGAAGTTTACGATACCAAAATAGTGATATTTTGTGCCTTTGTACCCCACTCTTTGCTGCGCCTATGTTAATATAGATTTTAATAATTCAGTACAAGGTATAAAATACAAATATTTGAAGTAAGTAAATTGTAAATATATCTCCCTCTCTCTTGAGGTAATTATTAATAATAATAACAATATAATTATAGTAATATAAACAATAATTATAGTGTTAGTATTATATAAATTATTCTGATTACTTATTTACAAAAAGTAGATAGTTGTGATTTTAGGGGAAAATTTATTACTTTAAATAATTTGCTATAATTATTATAATAATAATAATTTTAATAATAATTTTATAAAGTAATCTATAAAAATATAATATTTAATTCTAAGTATTTTAAGTAATATTATAATAAAAATTAACATTAGGAAATAATCGAATAATCGACGCATATTCCTCCGTTTCCATTCCTGCTTTGAATATTTCACATTTACTTTATATAAGAAAATAAGTAAACTAGTCGTTGGGAGCCACCGTAATACTTACCCATCATGGATATGCATAATGTAAAATATTAAAATAAAAATGTGTAAACTACTTATAAAATGCATTGCAATTCAAATAAAATCGTGGCTTGATGACGTCACAAACTTTAAAGGGTCGATTACTGAATTGCTTGAAAGAGGTTTTTCCTTATAACTCCAAAAATAATAATCCTATTAACTAGCGGTTTATTGCATCTGATTAAGCGTTAAATTTCCAATTAAAATATATCTTTGAAGTGAAATTTGGATGAAATACAGGGTCATGGAAAATCGAAGAGTGTGGAAAATAGGATTCCAAATATCTCGGCAACTAATTATCCGATTGACTTCATGCTTTGTTCAAAATTTATGTTTTTTTATTGTCTTTTATATTCATTTCTTAAAATAAACAATTTCGAAAATTTTTATATACCTTTCATCAGAACGAATATTTCGAGAGTCCGAAAAAAATTGTTCCGGTTAATCGAGGTTATTGAAATGAAATAGGCTTCTTCCCATTATTACATACTAAGTACATACCAAATTGCAAGTCTCTATCTCAATTTTTTCGGGAGACAGAGCGTTTACAGACACACAGACACACACCCAGACACACACACAGACACACAGACGGACGGCAAATTTTTTTTTCTAAAAATATGTTTTTCGGAATCTCCAGTGTCTGAAACGTGTAAATCCGTCAAAAAAAATTTTTCGATTTTCAAAACGATTACAAGACTTACCCTATACTACGTATGATGGGTAAGTAAAAGTGAAATTAATGGCCATGAGAACAGAGGCATGTTATATTTTGTCGCTTTTTGCATTTGCATATTTATTTATCTTTTTTATCTAAATATATATTAACATTAATTACTTTCCTCTACGTACATAAATCTATTTTTTTTTTAATATTTTCCCCAATTTGTTTAGCTTGTTAAAATCAATTTCACGTTCTTGTAAAACAGCAGCAAAATGCGATTACCAAATGCATTTTGGTGAAAAAGAACCGACTTTTTCTTTTGTATTCTACCTAAAACTGATTTCTCGCATTAAAAACGCTAACGAAGTGGAAGAACTATGTTTGTAAGGTCTAAAAATATTCTCTTCATACTCTCCTCGCGTAGAAAATTTGAAAATGAAGAAGTAATTATTATTCACTCGTTATACATCGTATGTGATTAGAATAAAATGCATTGTATTAATCAGTCTTCACTTAATTACATTTACGAATCTTTCCTGGCACTTTATCAAACATTTAAAAAAATCACTTTTTCTTGAAATGTTTTTTTTTTAAACTGAGAAATATTTGAAACTGAAAGAAATAATAAAAATGGTCTTTGCTATTTCTTGCACCAAATTTTATTAATCCGGGAGAAGGCGCGCATACACAGAGTATGAATGGTTTTTATTTTGTCACCAATATATACAAATAATAATCGCCACCTTGTTCAGTTAGAGAAATTTTAAACAAATTCTACAACAGGTTTGCCTGTTTGGCCTTTTTTTATTCCGAATTCCCAAATTCCCACCGGAAATTTCCAAGAAGAATTATTACTTTCAGAAGTCAAAAAAGGTATCTCATTAAATAAAACAAAATGTATACCTATTAATTTCTGGTGTAATTCAAAATTCTGAATTTAAAAAAAGGCCAACCTAGCAACTTTGTTCCACAATCCTAGTTTCCAACCTCCCGATTTTTTTCATACCACTATTTTTATTTAATAAGAATTCTTTTACTTAATCGTACAATTTCTGAAATTTAACAATTTGAAAATATTTAAGATTTTACTGGTATGCAAAAAATCGGGAGGTTGGCAACTATGTACAATAACGTAAGTGGGTAACGATGGACATAATGAGTTATTTTGATATTCGAATGAATCATTCAGACATGCGAAAAAGCATAGCTGCTAACCTTCGTATTTTCTATAACCAATTAAAACCAGAAATTTTCTTTAAAAAAAAAAAGATTAATACTAAGATCCACGTAATGATATCTTTCCATGATTCTTAACACTAGAACTATCGGAAATTTTACTCAAGTTTTTCAAAACTATTTTTTCATACCACAAATTTTATTTAAAACTACATAACTTATTCATTTAACGTATTCCTGCGAGTTTTATATTTAATTTATTTTAAAATTAATTTTTTGGTTCAAATCGGAGTATATTCATTTGGTAACCATCAAAATGACGGCTGATGGTAGTTCTAGTGTTAGTTTTAGTTTTTTTACATGATTTCTGGTTTAAATTGCTTAACACGTTCACTGCCGGGTTAAAATTACCGGAATTTTAGTTTATTTAGAAAGTTCTAATTCATACCAGAAAATACTAATAGCAATATTTACTTTATTTAATTACAGACCTTTCGTGATTACATAAAATAAAAACTCTTCGTTCGAAATTTCCGGTACGAATTTGTAATTTTAGATTGAAATTACGAATTCGAACCACGAGCATACTCGTAGTTGGCAGCGAATGGGTTAACCCTTTCAGGGGCAGGCATTTGTGCGCCAGTAAAGTTGAATTCCCACCGGATTTTAGGAAAGAATTTAGTTCAAAATAAGAATAAGCATTTTTTTAACTTTTTCTCTTCAAAGTTAAAAAAGTAAAATTTAATTAAAAGTTTCTGGTTTGAATCGGATTAAAATTAGGTGTTATATAATATATACCACCGCCCCTCAAAGGGTTAAAATGAATACGAAGGTTAGCAGATATGCTTTTACGCTGGCCTAAATGATTCATTCGTATAACAAAATAACTCGTTATGCTCATCAGCAAATAAAAGATTACTTTTAGAAAAATAGTGGTGACAATTCTAAAAACCGTACGCACCCTGGGTATGATATACCCTTGCGCAACTGCTCCCGGGTTGAAGCAGTTAATGTTATATATATAAATATATATATATATATATATATATATATATATATAAGTTCCTGATCTTCGTGAATGTGAATTTATAATGTTCCTTGTAATGGCTATGATTTATCTGCTATTGGCGACCAATATCAGATTCCCCATCGACTACAAGCATCCGATGCTTCAGAAACAAGTTCTATCCTTAATAATAAATTACCCAATAACTCATATATGCATACAACAGGTCCATGGTTTCAGATTGTAAGGATTTTGATACGAGGTTGAAAGACTCTAAAACTTCACACTGCACAACCAAAAGCAATACAAAATCAAAACTTTCACGTTTGTTCTTTAGCTGCTGTGCTTCATTTCTTTCGTTGCTTTTTCTGGAAGTCAAAGTTATGCGGGAAAGGGAAAGGCTTTTCAACACGTCACAAAACCTGTATTTCAGTGCATATAGTGCCTTATGCCCACCAGCCCAGTGAGTTGGATTAAGAGTTTTCAGTGTTACTTTCGAATTCAGTGAATCAGTCTGAGCCTCGATGTCGTACACTGACTTCAAGTCTTGCCAGCGTAAAATACTATGACCAAAAAAGCAATACACACTTTCAATGGTTTAAAAAAACTGGCAGAGCACTCAGTTTCCTTCCACAGCATCATTTAATACTAAATTAAGGTTATGTGCAGCGCAGTGCATAAAGTATGCGTGTGGGGCTTTTTCTTTAATACGCTGTTACACTTCACTGTATGCCCCACTCATGTCTGCAGCCCCGTCGTAGCCTTATCCACGACATTTGGTCAAATCAAAGTTTTTCAATTTCAATGAAGTAAGTATTTCTTCTGGACCTTGGGCAGACTGATCTTTTACCTCTCTAAAGGATACAAAAATTTCTCATATATTGATATCAATTCGTACCCCTCCTTCATCATTAACTATTTTGACATATCTGTAAACTTCACTTAACTGATCAACTTTAGCAATGTCCTGAGTGGTATCTAAAATCAACGAAAAAAACAAGCAGTTTTGAAGCTCAACGGTAATTTATTTTTTTATGTCTAAGCAGGGTTCGTACGGATCAGAGATTTTTCCAGGAGTTTCACCAGTATTTTCTGTATAGAAAAGAAATCTAGGTTAAATTCGTGGCACTTCGCCTTCTCTCAAGGAAAGATTTTCTGTAAGAAAATACAGGTACAGAAGAATTTCTTGGTCGCAAAATTCCAGGAGCCGTACGAACCCTGTCTAAGGCTAATTGGTTTATAAGGTCATTCTGAATTTTAGGACGGAATTCTAGAGCTGCTTTTGCATGCGAAGCGTATGGAGTATATGAACGGGCTCTCAAAAACATTTACTCTAGCACTTTGATGGATGTTTTTTATTATTAACTTTTAGCCAGGTACTCGGTATTTTATAGGAAGTTAGATTTGATATTAATATACAATAATTTTTTAACCATCAGTTTGAGGCCCCTCTTGTTTGGGGGCCCTGGGGCAGTGCCCCGGCTGCCCCGGCGGTAGTTACGGGCCTGTATTGGCCAAACTAAAAGGAATCTCGAAATCCGCTTATAAGAAAACTCTCGTTATGTAACTAATCAAGAAATTTCTAAATCTTTTATTGCCAAGCACTCTTGCGATTCTGGCCATTGTTTTAATTTTAAAAATGCTAAAATTATCTTAAATGCCAATAGTATCTCTGAATTGGACTTTCTTGAAAATTTGCCCATTTATCTTAATCGTAAAGATATTGTTAATGACAAATCCAATTTCACAATGCTTTCTGCTGCTTGGAACAACCTTTTCAGTGCTACCATATAATGTCCTTTTGTATTAATTAATATTAGTTTGTTTTTTATATATTTTATTTACTTATTTATTTCTTAGTTTCATATGTTCCCATATTTTAATATATATGCGTGTTTTCATTTATTAAAATAAATTTTTTATTTTATTTAATTTTATTTCATGATTTTATTTTTTCAATTTTCTACCTTATTCCCCTTCTACTTTGTGTTCTATTGTTTTGATTATACGCTTCTGTGATTGGCTGTTGTCTTTTGTTTTCCTATTGGCTGTTGAATTCTATTTTCCTATTGGCTATTTCTTCAGCTGGTTTCCTTTCCCTTATCTCTCACTTCAGTCTTGCTACTGCTTTCATAGTATAAGCACGCCTTTTTTGTGCCAGTCGAAGAAAGACTCAGATCTTTCGAAAGGCCTAGTGTATTTAAAAGTGTTTGATAGTGTTTTAAGAAGATCTTTTAGTTCTTATTGTATTTTTACTCTACTTGGGTACCACACCATTATCATTTTCTAGTGTAACTGTTATTTTGGACTTCGGCTATGGTCATAAATCGGGCTGAGATCCACAGTGCTGTAACGAGAGATAAGCAGCACATGACTCTAGTATATTGATCTCATTCTAAGTTCCAAGTTTCATCTAAACATATTATATAAAAAAAAACAGTTCGAATTGGGTTAATTTTATTTGAAAATAAAAGCGGAATGTTGGTAGTTATGTAAGATGTTACACGCTTACTTTTCACTCTTTAATATGGAAATGTTGTGATAAATGTTACTCAGTATCTTGTATTGATTTCTGTCCATTTAAACTAGTTTAAATATTCACCTGCGGAAACTCTAATGTATACCATTTCTTTTGTGTGTTTTTATAGAATTATAAATGCTACATATATTCTACATAAATGCTAAATATATATGCGTAGCGCATATATATTTAAATACGAATATGATTTACCGTATCCCAACAACGTAGCATATTTGAAGAGTGTGAAATTATGTAACGCTATTAAAATTAATTTTACCCTGTTACTATTGGTAGGCCGCAGTGTATCCAACTACCTTTGTGAGTTCCTGTAAAACAGCAATACGTTTTGTTAAAATAAATACTGATATCAAATCACACTGAATTTTTTTTTAGAATTATACCTTATGTATATGTATTTATTTAGTATTGCGTAAATAAAGAGACCATTACATCAGAAATAAAAGAAATATTTCAAAATAAAAAAATATATCTATGTACAAGGAATCCCTTCACATAGTCCACCGAAAGCAAATTACTAATTCGTTAGTATTACAGGTATAGTTCCAATTACAAAAGTGTCAGTCATAAATGTCATTCTTCTTCATATGAAATCCTCTTCATCATTCAAGTCAAACTTCTTAATTTTAAAACTGTCACGAAAAAAAAATACGGTTTCTTTGTCCTATACGTTATATATAGAAAACGTTTTTCCAGACTCTAACAAGTAAAAAATCAAAAAGTCCATTTTTGTATCACGAACATTGGCTTAGTTATAATAATTTAAATTTTATATATTGTCAGCTTTTTCTGGAACTAAAAAGGTAAGAACACATGAAAATAATATAATCTTCGGAATAAAAATCCGCATCAATAATAATTGCATCTTAAATCTGTACTTTCCAAAATCTTAAAAAACGAAAATGAAATGTAATTTACCGTTCGAAGATTAAGTACTTATACATTTAATGATCTTTCATTCGCACAATTCTAAATATTTTTGAAATATACGAATAACAATTTCTTAAAAAAAATTAGAAAATATTTTTCCTACAAAAGAAACGAAGAACTTTAAATCTTTTAAACTTTTGTATATTAGTTCCTTTTCTAAAACAGACGCTTATAATATCTGTTCGGAATGGAAGTTCATGCTATTCGTTTTCATTAGGGATAGCGAAAGACAATACAGATTCACAATCAAGATGAATTGTATTATTACATTTGTCACTAAAGTGGTTAACTTTATCGCCTACTAAATTACCTTTCATGAAAGGCTTGTAATAAACACGCTTTTTATGGTTATTATATATAATTCAAACACCTGTAATAATATGCTTTCATCGCTTTTGTTAAAATAAATCATGTAAAATGATGTATAAATAAATATTTAAGACAAAAGGTAACGATGAAGGTTTGTGCACATAATGAGAGCTTTAACATAAATGGAAAACATTCCATTTTTTATAAAAGAAAAGAAAAGAAATGAAAAGAAAAAGAAAGGAAAAAGAAAAAAGAAAAAGGAAAAAAGAAAACGAAAAAGAAATAGAAATGAAAAAGAAAACGAAAGGAAAATAAAATAAAAATCATTGTAAGTTATAGTTAATTATTAACCCCTAAAGCACCATATTCAATTTAGTGATAGTACGCTAAATACCAAATATGATAAATTTCGTTAAAAATACAAAAAAAAAAAAAAAAAATCAAAAATTAAAAATACAAAATTTTTACCGGAAATTCTAAAAGAATAATTTTAATTTTTGCAATTACGAAAAGTCTGCCATTATATAAAATACAAATTATTACTATAACTTTCTGCTATGAATTCAAAATTTTGAATTTTAAAAAGGCCAACCTTGACGTACGCACGTACGTCCTGGTATTTCAGATAGAGGTTTTCATGTCTGCTATTAATTCAAAGTTTTGAATTTAGAAAACGCAAAACTGGCAACCTTGACGTACGCACGTACGTCCTGGTATTTCAGATAGAGGCTTTCATGTCTGCTATGAATTCAAAGTTTTGAATTTAGAAAACGCAAAACTGGCAACCTGGACTTACGCACGTACGTCCTGGTATTTCAGATAGAGGTTTTCATGACGTACGCAGGTACGTCGTGGTGCTTAAAGGGTTAATGGAAATCCTTTTTCACTAAAGACACTCTACTTGTCACTATATTAACTTTAAGTTTAATTCATAAAGTTTGAATTATCCTTATACAAATATTTACCCCTTCGCGACCTTTACAGAATTTTTAATCTGGTACCACCGGTTTTTCAAAAGAGAAATTTTCACCTAATTGAATCGCAAAAATGCTATGATTAGATAAGGTAAACCTTACAATAAAAAATAACTGGTGGAAATAATCGAGGATTCTGAGCATCTTATGCGTCACGTATTCGTATCGCTCGTCCCCAAGGGGTTAAGAAAAAATCCTGCGAAATATTTTGTCTCGTAAACCGCTTTACTTCTTACGAACTTACATTAAGTTTACATAATAAAACTATTAATATTCTGGTAGAAATAGTTATAAAAAAAGAAACTTTTCTTAGAAAGGACGCAAAGAACTTTAAAATATTTTAAACTTTCGTATAATCTATCGTTTTTGAGGCAGACACATATAATGGCTGTTCGAAATGGAAGTGAGTGTCATACATTTTCATTATAGTTAGCGAAGAACAATACAGATCTATAATCAAGACGAATGGTATGTTCACATTATTCACTAAAGTGGTTAACTTTATCGCCTACTCAATAAAACTCTCATAAGAGGGCTGCAATAAACACACCGTTTCACTATTATTATAATGTCACGTATTCGCCTAAAATGATGTTTTGTCGCATTTTGGATTAAAATAAGGATAAAAACATATAATGAGTTTTGTTATAATTGCATAGCTGCCAACTTTTACGCTTTTTTCTTACCACTAAAATTTCATAATAATTTTTAGATTATTAAATCGCCGAAACTATATGATTGAATAAGGCAAAAAATTCTATTAATTTTTAGTGGTAACAAAAAAGCGTAAAAGTTGGCAGCTATGTAATTGCAAAGAAACTTTTAAAATTTTGTGTGAGAGCGTTAAATGAAATGACATACATTTATTTAGATAAAGAAAACATTAAAAAACGTGATTGCGTATAACCATGCTATTAACCCTAAACTGCAATGTGATGCATATACCGGGTGTCCCAAAAATGGCTGATGGATTTTAAAATTCAATAACTTGCAAACGGTGGCAACTATTTAAAAAATTCTTGCAGGAAGTTTATGTATGATGTCAGGAGTTTTTGTACTGTAATTCTTGATTTTAGTTCGAATTTCAAACAATAGATGGCGCTGACAGCGATTGGCGTTCAATCGAGGCTGAACCTGACGCTACTCAGCATTGATGCACCGCCCCTGAATACTACTAGATTGCGGCTGTCGCTGTTGGATTTGTTTTTCGGCGTTTGAACAGTCCCTCGAACTTGAACACCAATAATTTCTAAAAGTTTTCTTCGCCTAGTTTTTCTGAGATCAAATAAACCAAAGAATACGTTTAGATGTTATTGGTGTTGAAATTCGAGAGACCGTTCAAACGCTGAAAAAAAGATTCGCTGCGACAGCCGCCATCTAGTAATCAGGGGGCGGTGCATCGATGCTGAGTGGCGTCAGTTTCTGTCTCGACTGAACGCCAATCGCTGTCAGTGCCATCCACTGTTTCAAATTCGATCTAAAATAAAGAATCACAGTACACAAAATCCTGACATCATACATAACTCTCCTCCAAGAATTTTTTTTAATATCTGTCACTGTTTGCAACTTATTGAATTTTAGAAACCATCAGTCATTTTTGGGACACCTGGTATATGAATAGTTTAAAATTAAAAAATAAATAAATAAATTTATTTCCTATCAAACACTATACAGTAAAACCTCCCTAAAGCGACCAAGCCCCGTTCCATTAAAATTTGGTCGCTCCGAGATGTACTCTCTTAATGGAGCTCCTGTTTAAATCATGTTTTTGATTGCCGAAAATAAGATAACAAGTAGTGTTGTGAAAATTTGGGAAATAAATAACACATGGGCTGATAAGTTATCGGTCTAATAAAGAAAACACCACTTTTTAACAAAGCTTTATAACTTTATGACTTTATAACTTTATAACTTTAATAAATAACATAACTTTAATAATAAATATTAATAATTTAATAATAATAATAATAATTTAAAAATAATAATTTTACAATAATAATTTAATCAAAATAATTTTAAAAATAATTTTATAATAATAATTTTATACTAATAATTTAATAAAAATAATTTTAAAAATAATTTTATAATAATAATTTCATAATAATAATTTAATAAATGATTAATAATAATAATTTCATAATAATAATTTAATAAATGATTAATAATAATAATTTAATAATAAATAACATAATTTTAATTTTATAACGAAAAAGCTCCAAATAGTGCTCAGAACTCGCTATTGTTTTTGATCAAAAGTCAACACGCGCGGCAGCCACTTTGACAACAGCTTTTTCATAGACAAATGTTCATTAAAAATAAAACCTACACGTTCCTTGGATATCTTCAGAGTCTGAGCTATCACCTGCAACTTCACTTTACGGTTCCCCAAAACGATTTTGTGGACTTTTTTTATGTTTTCCGGAGTAACTACCTCTTTTGCGTGGTGAATCACTGGTGTCCGTACGACCACGTTTAAATTCAGCAAACCACTCAATAATGGTTGATTTACCTGGTGCAGTGTCCGGATAACGGTTATCTAGCCAAGCTTTTGTTTGAACGGTATTTTTCCCCATCAAATAACAATTCTTGAAATTCTTGTTATTCATTTTTTTGTTTATCAACAAAGTCGTTCAACTAAAACCACTCTAACGTTTTATCCACACGGCGAATCATCATGGCATTTTTTCTACTACCTTTTAAAGGTTAGTATTTACTAAAAAAACATCGGTTCGGCGATTGCAACGCCATCTGTGTGCCAGACAGGGAACTTATCAGCCCATGTGTTAATATATATATATATATCAAACGAACACTTTAATTTAAGTTCATAAGTCAATTACTACAAGGGTTAGAAATGTATAAATTGATGTTTGCTTTGATTTTACAACTTTCATTTCTAAACCTTTTCGCAGTTCAGTGAATAAATGCTGAACATTTTGATCTTGAAAGTTTTTTTTATCTGCGTTTTTCCACAGTTAAACGTTTGAGTTAATTTTATTTCCGACTTTCCATTATTATGCTCATTTATAACGAGTATGGTCCTTTAAATTTAAAATCACTCTTTCAGCTGTCATTGTTGAAACGCTACTGAAACAGATATGCAGTGGGAAACGGCGGAAGCAAGTGGTCACACTCTCAAACGTGCTTTATAACACGTTGTCTTGATCGCAATAACAAAGGAAGCGGTAGGAACTTCCCTAAAGCGAGAAGTCCATAAAATACTTATCTCTCTGGGGTTCATCAAGCATGCTGTTCTAGAAAATGGGAAGGATCTGCATTACATTCCTGGTGGGAGAGTATGTACACATCAGTCAATCTATGGGTAAAACGACCAGGAAAGAACGGAATTTCTTTCAGTTTCTTCAAATAAAGTGGTCGCTCATGGAGGGAGCTCCACTAAGAGTGGTCTCTGAATGGAAGTAAAATTAGCACTGAGCCAATGGGAATAAATTTCATTCCATGAAAACAAGGTCGTTGAAAGAGGTGGTCGTTTTATGGAGGTTGTCGCCCAGAGAGGTTTCTCTGTATTTAATAAAAATATTCACTTTGTATAATCACGCAAGTTTGCTATTAAATAAATTAAACAATTTCTCTTTAAAATTTCTGGTATCTAGGCCTAAATATAAATATAAAAAGACATACTTAAAAAAAAAAATAAATAAAAATAAATTCTCGCAGTGTAGGGTTTAAAAATCTGAGTGCGGTTTTTGCTTTTCATTTCCATTTTTCCGAAATTGAAAGACATATATAAGCATTATATAATGCGTTACTGTTTCAAAGTTAAAAAAAAAACATAAGTAAAAAAATACTCATACATAGCTTTTTAAATTAAAATGCAGCAAACAATTACTAAACTTATTAAATTTAAAATGGAAAAAAGTTCGATTCATAGTAATATTCTTTAATGATTTTTTAGTCAGATTCCTACTTAATGTCTATGTACAAATATTTTTAAAAAGTCTTTTTGTTGAAAAAGAACAAAGAATTTTTGATAGTTTCAACTTTCTTATAATTGCTACTTTTTGAAACTGATGCGTACAACAGCAGTCCTAAATGGAGGTTCCAGCCATACATTTTCATTAAGTTTAGTGAGAGACCGCACAAATCCATAATCAAGATGAATAATACGGTCACATTTGTCTCTAAAGTGGTTAACGTTATCGCCTACTCAAAATAACTGTCATAAAAGTCATTCAACAAACACATACATTTATTATTATTATTATTATTCTATAGCATTGAGATGCCTTTAAATTTATGCTGCATTGCTTTTGTCCCAATAATTCATGTAAAATTATGTATGCTTTATTAAAGATTTACAAAAATTTTAAAAGCTTGTATACTAATTGAGAGCTTTAACATAAATGGAAGAACAATCATTTTTATAAAGGAAAAAAGAAAAAAATACGTAAAATCATGGACATTATTTTACTAATAGAAATTATTTGTCATTAACTTAACGTGAAGTTTACTTATGAAAACTAGGAATATCCTTGTACAAATGCTTAAATAAATAATCTAAGGTGTCATTTGTCTCTTTAAACACTCCTTTTTCAGTAACGTAAAATTAAATTTACACGTAATATTCTTGTACAACTATTTTAGAAAAAAAAAATTAAACGAAACTAAGTTTAAAGCTTTTAAACTTTCGTATAATTTCTCATTTTTTAAGTAGACGCACATATAGCGGTTGTCCGAAATCGAAGCTAATAACATACATACATTTTTATTGGAAGTAGTAAGGGACAATACAAAATTAATAAACAAGAGAAATACTGTGTTAACATTACCCGTTAAAGTGTTTAACTTTATCACCTACTCGACAAAACTCTTATAAGAGGCTTGCAATAAACACACCGCTTTCCTATAATTATATGTTATTCATATGCCTAAAGGATGTTTTGTCATATTTTGGATTAAAATATGTATGTAAACATTCTTTTTATAGTAGGAAATATACCGTAATTTCCGGCGTATAATCCGCAGCTCAAAGAGTCGTTTTTCGACCCAGAAATATTATTTTATAAAATGTAACTCAAAAGATCGCTGTAAATATTTAACTACAATTATTGAATAAAATTTCTGGGTCGAAAAACGACTCTTTGAGCTGCGGATTATACGGAAATTACGGTACTTTTTAAATCTTGTTTAACCGTTTGAGTGCTGAAAATTCGGCCTAAATCGCTGTAAATACTTCAACTGTTGAATAAAAATTAAAGGATTTCAATTATTGAATAAAATTTCTGGGTTGAAACAAAATTTGTTTGTTTCGCAGATACATTGCGGCGCTATCGCGCTTCGTAGCACTCAAACGGTTAAAAAATTGCGTTAAATGAAATGACATACGTTTATTAAATAATAAAAAAAAAACATTAAGAAACGTGATTTTTATAGCCCTGTTATTAACTATACACTGCACAGTGATGCATATATGAATCAATTAAAATTAACATTCAATAAATAAATTCAGGTCAAACAGCCGCTACCTGTACAATAAAAGACAGTTGTGTGCCTGTGTGACCGTGTGTTTGTGTCTGTGTATTTGTTTTGGCGATGGCTAGCGAAATATAGCGGATATTTCGGTGAGGATAGTTCAAGGGATGTAATAAAAGACAGTTGGGGAAATAAACAAGGGGGTAATAAAAGACAGTTGATAAAAGACAGTTCAAGGGGGTAATAAAAGACAGTTCAAGGGATGTAAGAAAAGACAGTTGGGGGTAATAAACAAGGGTTCAAGGGGGTAATAAAAGACAGTTGTGTGCCTGTGTGACCGCGTGTGTGTGTCTGTGTATTTGTTTTGGCGATGGCTAACGAAATATAGCGGATATTTCGATGAGGATAGTTCAAGTGATGTCCTGATGCACCTGAGTTTCAGATTTTTAATATTTTGATAGATAGCCGAGATATTAATTAAAAGCTTATTAAACATAGCAAAAATGCGATTTGGCGCTAAAAAATATATTTCAGCGCAGACAGGAAAGACATTACGGACCGAGTTGTTTTTGATGAGATATAAGGTTATTACACGGGCCAGGGGAACGCCGCGCCGGATTAAACGCCTAGTATTTAAATAAAAATATTCACTTTATGTAATTACCTATGCTTGCTATTAAATGAGATAGATAATTTTTCTTTAAAATTTCTGGGATCTAAGCCAAAACCCTTATATGTATAAAAAAAAAAAGTTTCAAAAATCAAATTGAAGCAGTATATTGTTAAACAATCCGAGTGTGGTATTTATTTGCCTTTTATTTCATTTTCTGAAGTTGAAAAGCATATATAAGCATTACATGAAACCAGACCTGCCAAGGTCTCTGGCTTTTTGGATACCAGTAATTTAGTACAGAAAATGTTGTTTTATTTAATCGGAGCATTTTGCGATATAAAAGAACAACATTTTCTCTGAAAAATTACTGGTGTATTAAAAGCCGGAGACTTGGCAACTCTGCATGAAACGTTACTGCTTTAAAATTTAAAAAAAAAGCTTAAGAAACGAAATTATCATGCGTAGGTTGTTGTTTATTAATGTAGAACAGTGCCTAAAATTATTAGATCAAGGTGAAAAAACATCGATTCACAGTAACATTCTTTAATGATTTTTCAGTCACATTCCTAATTAATGTCTTCATACAAATATTTAAATGTAAACCATTTTGCTGAAAAAGAAACAAAGAATTTTAGATCGTTTCAACTTTTGTATAATAGTCTCTTTTTGAAGCAGATGCATACATTAACAGTTCGAAATGGAGGATCAAGCCATTCGTTTTCATTAAGGGTAGCGAGAGACCATTATCAAGATGAATGGTACGATCTCATTTGTCACTAAGGTGGTTAACTTTATACCTACTCAAAGTAACGCTCATAAAAGTCATTCAACAAACATGCAGTTCTGTTATTATTATATACTATTATATATCAGTGAGTTGGTTGTAAATGTATGCTGTCATTGCTTTTGTCAAAATAATTCATTTAAAATGATGATGCCACATACTTTCGAAATCTCTCGATTTTAGCGGGAGACTCCTTTTAATACAAACATATTTGAACCATAAATTTTATTTAATGATTGAAAACAATTTCATTTCAAATCACAGCCACATGGAAGCAATATTTTTTTAATTAAATTAATTTTCTGATTAAAAAAAATGCTTTTTTTCATTTAATTAAATTAATTTTCTGATTAAAAAAATGTTTTTTTTCATTTAATTAAATTAATTTTCTGATTAAAAAATGCTTTTTTCATTTAATTAAATTAATTTTCAGATTAAACAAGAGCGAAAAATCATGCGTCAAGCATAGATTATGTCATACTTTCCAACGCTTCCAAAATAATTTTACAAATCATACCGTTTAATAAGCTGAAAGATAACATCTAAGTAAACAATTTTGAAAACGCAAAACATATTTAAAAACATAATTTCAGGAATTTCCAACCTTATACAATATTCGGAAAAACATCCGAATACTTTTATTCAGCACTGTATATGATCTATAGATTTGTATATATACTACATAGGATGCTAAATTTTAGCTCAGTTAAGAAACGTGTAGCACAGTTTAAAATTCTCCTTCTGGAGTTTCTGTCAATAAACGGAAATGTGTTCGCGAACTTTTGTGCTTCCCTGTATATGGTGTACAGAATTTATACACACCACGTAATAAACAAAAAGTGAGTTAAATTTAAAATCGCGTTCAATGACTGAAAACGGACTTCCAGGAATTATTGTTAACCGGCAGTAGAGAATTCTTTTGTGTGTCGTAAACGAACGATGAATGCTATACACACACTATTCTGTAGTAAGCCTCTTGCAACGCACCTTAGTGATATATATAAATTTCAATGCGTTTAACCCTTTAACGTTCATTGGTTTCCGCACGAAACCACAAAACTTTAATTACGAAATTGAACAATGACAGCAGAATTTTAATTTTTCGTTTAGAAATGTTTTTCATTTACTATGTATGTGAAATATAGCTTTCTTATTATATAAAAATAAATTTGTTTATAATTTCCGGTGTCAATCATTTATTTCAACCTTTTAGCAATTGAAGTTCTTTATCCGTTAAAGGGTTAAAATAGTGAAACATTATTTAAATAAACCGCAGACGATTTTTCTCCATAGACGTAATGTAACGGAATTCTTTTGACCGTCCCTGTAAAGTAACTATAAGTGCTATGCACACCCTATTGCATATTAAGCTTCTTGTAATACACCTTAGTGATATATATCAACTACAATGTGGTTGCAATTGTGTAACATCATTAAAATAAACCGCAAATGATTTTTCCCCATAGACCGTAATGTAACGGAATTCTTTTGAGCGTCCCTGTAAAAAAACTATAAGTGATACACACTTCAGTTGAAATAGGGAACGTGCTATAGATAACGACAATAACATATAAAAATTGCAAGGCAATCCGAGCATATTTACGGGAGTTAGAGCACGGCCAGACGGCCAGACGGCCAGACGGCAGACGGCCAGAGAAACCGAAGTCATAAACACTTTTCAACTAGGTTGGAAAGTGTTAAAAAAGGCTTTTTTCATTTAAAAAAGTCCTGAAATTTTGCAAGTATGATACTATAATTAAAGATTTACGACACTGCTAAAGACTTGTGTACATTTTTTTTTTTTTTTTACTTAAGGTATGAAAGTATACAAGAAAGAGGCACAATCATAGTCCTTAATATTTCCTTGCTAATAGAAATCATTTGTCATTAAAGCCAATCTGTTTGTCACTAACTTTACATTACGTATACTTATTAAACCTAGTAATACCCTTGTTCAAATACTTAAAAAGGAATCATTTGTCTCGTAATACACTTCTTATGCCACTAATTTAACTTTAAATTTACTCTTAATATTTTTGTACAAGTACTTCAGAAAAACATTTTTTAAGAAAGAAGCGAAGTGTAAAGCTTTTAAAGTTTCGTATAATTTCTTTTTACTTACCCATCATACGTAGTATAGGGTAAGTCTTGTAATCGTTTTGAAAATCGAAAAATTTTTTTGACGGATTTACACGTTTCAGACACTGGAGATTCCGAAAAACATATTTTTAGAAAAAAAAAAATTGCCGTCCGTCTGTGTGTCTGTGTGTCTGTAAACGCTCTCTCTCCCGAACAAATTGAGATAGAGACTTGCAATTTGGTATGTACTTAGTATGTAATAATGGGAAGAAGCCTATTTCATTTAAATAACCTCGATTAACCGGAACTATTTTTTTCGGACTCTCGAAATATTCGTTCTGATAAAAGGTATATAAAAATTTTCGAAATTGTTTAATTTAAGAAATAAATATAAAAGACAATAAAAAAACATAAATTTTGCATAAAGCATGAAGTCGATCGGATAATGAGTTGCTGAGATATTTGGAATCCTATTTTCCACACGCTTCGATTTTTCATGACCCTGTATTTCATCCAAATTTCACTTCAAAGATATATTTTATTTGGAAATTTGATGCTTAATCAGATGCAAAAAACCGCTAGTTAATAGGATTATTATTTTTGGAGTTATAAGGAAAAACCTCTTTCAAGCAATTCAGTAATCGAGCCTTTAAAGTTTATGACGTCATCAAGCCACGATTTTACTTGAATTGCAATGCATTTTATAAGTAGTTTACACATTTTTATTTTTATTTTTACATTATGCATATCCATGATGGGTAAGTATTACGGTGACCCCCAACGACTAGTTTATTTAAGCAGGTATACATATATTGATTGTTCAAAATGAAAGTTAATGACATACATACATTTTCATTAGAGGTAGCGAAAGACAATACAAATCCATAATCTAGGATATACGTTATGTTCACATTAGTCACTAAAGGGGGGGGGGGGGTAACTTTATCGCCTATGCAATAAAACTCACATGAATGCATTGCAATAAACACACGGTTTTACTATTATTATATATCATTAATATGCCTAAGATCATATTTTGTCACATTTTGGTTTAAAATAAGCTTATAAACACATAATGTTTTTTGTTATAATTGCAACAATACATTTAAAATCTTCAGCGATAGCATTTTTTTTATATAAAGAAAATATTAAAAACGCGATTGTGTATAACCATGCTATTAATCCTACACAAAACGTGATACATACAGTGTGATTAAAATTAAAGTCCCACTTTCCAAATGCTGTAAAAAAGAAACCACTGGTCAGAATGACTTCATATTTGAACTGAATATACTGGAAGAAGGGGGGAAACGGTATGGAATAAGAAAGAAAAAAATCCAAAGCGTATCAATAGATGGCTAAAGCGACATAACGAAAGGGAATTCGGCTACAAGTGACCAAGACCTCCTTATCATAGTATCAGACCTCTCAATCAGCAAGTTGCCTTTGACCGCTATACTTGTCCTGCTACTAGCGCCATCAATCGTCAGTAATATTTTTTACGACACGAAATCACACGAAATTTTTTCACAGCTCCATTTGTTCTATGCATTTGCTTATGAACTAGTAGTTTTCCTACCACTAAAATTTTATAGTAAATTTTATCTTATTAAATTGACAAGATCGTGCGATTACATGAGGAAAAAAATTCTATTAAATTTTAGTGGTAAGAAAAAAGCGTAAGAGTTGGCAGCTATGCGGTAGCAGACCAGCTAGATTTTTCTATAGATTGTTCTATTATATTTTTGGATACCAGTTTTTTAGTAGAGACAATTTTGTTTTGTTTGATCGGAGAATTCTGGGATTTAAAAGAACAACATTTTCTCTAAAAATATACTGGTGTTCAAAAAGCCCTAAACATGGCAACTGTGCGGTAGTATCCACCAGGCGGCGATACTTTCCGGAGAAAGTCAATTAATAAGTTGGCAATTACCGCGGACATTTTCTCCCATAGGCTTTCTCCGGATTGTCAAGTCTGATCTATGATAAGGGAGTCTTGCAAGTGACATTTTTAATCGAAATACGACGGCTTTAGCATGAGTTGCACAGTAAACCAACCGTAGTACTGTTCAATGTGCATGAGTGTTTCGGTTACTTGGCAGGAAAAAATGACTTCCAAATCAGTCAACAGTTATGGTACTGTGAGTGGAAAGCCCATCCACCACGGCAAGGTAGTACTACATTGGATGGGAAAAATCGGTTATTAATTGTCGTTGGATCAAAAACCGCATAAAAAGCATATGATGATTCGCTTTTTAATTGCGCATGAGTGTCTTTTAATTTGCCAAATATGCCGCTTACAGCACCATCTATTGATACACTTTGGAACTATTTTTTCTTATGCCATACCGTTTTCCCCTTCTTCCAGTATATTCAGTTCGAATTTGAAGTCATTCTGACCAGCGGTTCCCTTTTTACAGCATGTAGGACTTTAATTATAATCACCCTGCATTTAACAGGATGGAATACCTAGTTGCTTACTAAATGAACTTCCAGGTTATAGGTAATGGAGTTGCGAGGCAAAAGAGAGCCGTGAGAAATTTAAAAAGGTAAAATTAAATAAAAACATTTAAAAATATAATAAAGAAATAGAAGTTTAACAAAAAAATAAATAAAATAAAAATTCCGTTAGATCCAAGAAGATGACAGACGAAACCTACCGAAGATCGAACCCATCTAAGAAAAAAAAAAGACTCTTTACAGATAACATACATTTAGTTTTTAAGTTATAAAATATTAAACTTTAAAGAGCCAATAACCAGACTAATGATAGTTTTTTTTCTTTTTTTTTAATACAAAGACAAAGACAAGAAAATTTAAGTTTAATTGTAGAGAGAGGAAAACTCAATCTTCATCAACAATTAATAAGATATAATCGCACAAATCTGCTATTAAATAAAATGAAAGTTTCTCCTTAAAATTTCTAGTATTTAATCCTAAATATAAGTATAAAAAAATATTTCCAAATATAAAAAATCGCACAGTCTAAGGTTAAACTATTCGATTGTGGTTTTGTCTTTAATTTCTTTTTTCCCGAAATTGAAGCACATATCGTCGCTACCATGTCAAACTATCGAATATGAAAAATTGCATTTTTCGTTACTTTTAAAAATGGGCCGATTGTCACCACTAAATTTTATTAGAATTCTTCGCCTAGTAAAAATACTAATAACATTTCTGTTAAGAACAGGGTTGCCAGTTTGGCTTCCTTTTTTATTTAGAGATGCCGAATTCATACCGGAAATTTTCAGAGAAAAATTTTACGCTAAGTAATTACGTAATAGTCTGTCATTATATAAACTAAAAAAAATATATTTTAAATTCTGGTATGGATTCAAAATTTCTGAATGGAAAACGAGGCCAAACTGGCAACCATGGTGATGGTGCAACACTCCAACCCTCTTAAAATTTAGTGGTAGCAGTCGGCCAATCTTTAAAAGTAATGAAACATGCATTTTTTCACATTCGATAGTTTGACATGGTAGCGACGATATGATGGGGTTAGAATGACAGTGAAGTAAGTCAATATTTAGTAATTTGAGAAATGAAAGAAAAACTTTATGCCTTTATGAAACTTGTATTGCCGTTGCATTAAGTGGTCCAACTTGTATTGCCCTCTAGCGACTCTCTAAGTGAATTATGCATTATTTGAATGTCACACCGAACAGAAATTAATATACGCTCAGTAAAAATATGGTTATCTAGATTTTTAAAATTTTTGACTTACTCCACTGTCATTCTATCCCCATCATATCCCCATCATTGCATTATACATTACTGCTTTGAAATTAAAAACAAAATAGTGACGAAATGCTCATGCATAGGGTATGTTTTAAAATCCAGGTGAAAAAACATCCAACAAGACATTCCAACTTAAAGTCTTTGTTCAAATACTTTTTGAAAAAATAAATATTTTAGCTGAAAAAGGAAAGTTTAGAACTTTTCATATTTCGTATAATATCTCGTTTTTGAAGCAGACGCGCACAATAGCTGTCCGAAATAGAGTTTCAGGTCATACGTTTTCATTAAGGGTAGCGCGAGAGACCATACACATCCGTAATCAAGATGAATGGTACGATCACATTTGTCACTAAAGTGGTTGACTTTATCGCCTACTCAATAAAACTCTCATAAAAGTCTTGCAATAAACACGCAGTTTTATTATTATTATATATCATTGTGATAAATGAAATGATATGTTATCGTTGCTTTTCTGAAAATAAATCATGTAAAATATTTTGTTTATAATAGTAGATTTAAGACGCTGTTAAAAGCTTGTGTAAAAAATGCAAGCTTTAATAGAAATAAAAAACGTCACATTTTAAAAAAGAAAAGGGTAAAAATGTTGTTTATGGTTAATTATAAGAAAAAATCATTTGCGATAGTGCCGTTAAAATTATAAGTTTATTGAATAAAATTCTTTCAAACGTGTTGCAGTAAACATTGGATTTTATCACCATTACTTAAATTTGAAAAATAAAAATTCAAAAATGTTTCATCGTTATATTTTAAACTTAATCGTTTCACCCGATTTATAGTGATATTAGCTGTTACCCGTGACTTCGTTCACGTAACATTAAAAAAAGAATTAATTTAGCAAAACATTTCACTTGATAATTAACAACATATATAATTAACCAAAGCTTTATCACATTTTATAGGAGACCATACGGTATTTGTTTGCTATAGGGGCCTTGACATAACCCAGTCTTAAAAAAGTGAAATTTCATGCCAAATAATATATACAATCGCGAAAATGAAACTGCAACTAATGAAAAAAGGAGGACCCAGTAAAATCGTGAAAATCGAGGAATTCCTTTTCGTAAAACGAAAAACAACACTGACAGAATTCTTCTATACAACAGTGCATTTTAGGTGGTATTTGGTGTACAATTTGTCTATGTGTGCATTGCTAAATGGGCATTATTATATTGTTTATTTGCATAGACATATGTTATATATTTCTTACTACATTATCTTGTTTATGTATACATTAAATTAAGTGTTTCACGCTAAGTGGTGTAAATAGTGAACAAACTGCTTGTGGATTTTATACATTGATAGATATTTCCCAAAGATATAACAATCTGAGGCGATTCTAAAATTTAAATAAAGGTTGCTAGAAAGTACTTTAAATTCTGCCCAATTTATCCTCGATATTTTCCATATCGCGTCAAGAACACTATTAGCAAATAAATACCGACGACACAAATCTGATTATCTAAATTTACATATTTTTGTTAGTATATATAGGATTATTTTAATTTATTTCATGCGCTTGAAATTGTTTACCCTTTCTCTAGGGTTAGGTGTCGAATAAATGTACTTTTTGTTATTTTATTTTGCCATTTCTATTTATTCTATTTTCCATTCATTCCATTAATGGATATTGATTTAATTTACATATTCGTGTCAAAGAATATTATTTAAAGTTATTATTAGGATTAGGATAGGATACGATTAGGGTTAGGATTAGGAATAAAAATTGAACGACAATGGCATGACCGATTCAGGTTTAAAGTATGAACCATCATGAAGCAATAAGAAAATTAGAAAATTATCGGCTAATAGTTTTTAATATGTTTTACAGTCATAGTTGGCATTAAAGGTGAGCGAGGAAATGATCATCTAAAATACCATTTAGTGTTTACCACGCAAAAAACAAATCTGGTTACAACAATGTATTTAATTTTGCGCCAAATTTCACTTGATAAAAAAAAGCAAATTGACTATGGACTTAATTACAGACCCCTAACCTTGTTATTCTCGAAAATTTTCTACCTATATGTAAAAAACATTCTACTATATAGAACGCGCTTTCACGTTTATAATGTTATGAATTGGCACGATCGGCTTGTTCAAGTTTACACAATTCGGCTGGAAGAAAAGATTCATTACTTTTTGATTTCTTCTTTGCTTTTGCATTACGCGAATTTGTTGGTAAAATCAATTTTCATTTCGATAACATTGTTGTTTTTTAAGTTAAAAAATATTGTAATTTTACTTATCATTGCTTTAAAATCTATGCTATTTTTCTTATCCTACAAGACTTTACAAAAATCTATTATGAAACAACTTTAAAAAAAGCTATATTTAAAAACGACAACAAAGTTTTTCCTACTTTAAAACTAAAAGAAATGTACAATTAAATTCCGGTTCGAAACGACGATTTACAAATGTGTTTCGATTGTGGGAAAATGATAGAGGAAAAATGCCGTTACTTCGACACAATCATATTAAATCTTTCGCTTTTATGAGAAAAGCAACTTTCTTTTAAAAAATATAGTTATTTTTATTAAGATTTTCTGATTTTCGATACGGATAATTTTGCGATGCATATCATTAACATTTGCCATCCAATATATATATATATATATATATATATATATATATATATATATATATATTTTACTTTTTAAAATTTAAATTAAAAATATGGTATCTTTATGTTAGCCGTGTGCAGACGATAAATCGCCAACCTATCCCATCATTCGTATTAAATTCATTAAAAATATAAATCTTTCACTCATTTCAATGAAAACACAGAACTTTAATTTACAACACATACATTTAAAATCATATATTACGTACATTTAAAATAATTCCTTTCATGTCAAAAAGAAAAAGAAAAAAAAAAAGAGAAATTAATCACAAATAATTTGATAACCCAAGATCATTTTATTTCAGCATCAAAACAAATGTGTTTTATTTTTCTATATATGACATCATAGTCGGTTGCTTTCCAACTTACTCGTATTTATGCACTTTGTATTAATATCAAATATTTGAAAACGCACGTTTTGTTTCTAATATGACATCATTTCATATTCTGTTTAATTCTTAAATAATTCTTTTCCTTTTCATTTTTACGTGGAAATTTTTCACTTGAAAATAAATTGTTGATTAAAAATTATTACTCAGGGGTTTTGTTTTATATTGGCAACGATAAAGTATTAGCAACGGTAAAATAAATTTAACCATTTTAAAAAAAGCTGCAAAACCGGGCGCTTTGGGCCAAACCAACCAAACCAACCAACCATTTTAAAATATACGAAAAAATGCCCATTTATTCTCTATGAAAATAATGAAATTTTGAATTATTAAGAAAAATATTGAAATAAAATAAACAAAAACCATTCTATGTTCATTTGAGGGTTATAATCAATTTATATGCAAAGATACAGGATAATCAAATGCTTCATTTTGACGCTGGCTTCAGCCTAACATTTGCACACAATCAGATTTATAATATTACTAGATGTTACCCGTGTCTTCGTTCACGCAACATTAAAAGAAGAATAAATACATTAATTAAGCAAAATATTTCACTCCCGATAATTATAAACGTTAATAATTAACTATTTATCACATTTCATAGGAGACAATACGGTATTTTTTGTTATAGGGACCTTGACATACCTCAGTCTTAAAAAGGTGAAATTTTGTGCCAAATAATCGCAAAAATGAAATAGCAACCAATGCAAAAAGGAGGGCCAAATAAAATCGTGGAAATAGACGAATTGGGTAAAAACAAATGTCAATTTTACCTGATAAACAATTTTATTTTTAACCAGCCATCCTTCAAAAAAAACATTAATTGGAAATAGTATATGCTTTTTCTTTAAATTCAATTCTGCCTCGTTGGTTTAATGTATAGCTGAAACAAATCTTGTTTTCAAAATGACAGTATGTTGACAGGCAATTTTTGTTCTCCAGAGTAAATTGAATCAAGAAGTTTGAATACGTGAAAATATGTTTTTATTTTTCGGATAATTTACTGAAATCAAGATTTTGTTTTCACCATCTATTCAAAATGAAAATAAATTCTGTTTTTCCATTTTAATGAGAAAATGGTGTAAAAAATATACTGATCTGTTTTATTTCTCCTTTTTTATACAAAAATATGGAGTAATTTACTTTCAGTTTTTAGAAAAACTTCGTTAAAATAAAAAATAAAAAAATCTTGGCATCTAATTTATTTTTTTAAATTATGAGAGTTTGTGTGACATACTCGGATCAATGATAACTAATATTAAGTAAATCGCTTTGCGTTCGATAGTCTAGGAATAGTTGCGAAATACAAACACACGGTCAGATTTTAATATAATAAATTCGTATGATGTGATCTTTAGCAGAAAACTCTCATCTGTATATAACGGATACTCATGCTTAATAATCAGTATAGATAAAAAAAAAAAAACATTTAAATTTTTCGTTATAAATATGGCGTGAAACTCATCTACTTTCTATACTTACTGATCATTGTATTATTAATGTAAGGAATTGATTCACACTCATTTTAAAACATATAGAAAAATTCCCGTTTTATTACAAATATGACGTTTCTTTTCCCCCAGAGAAATCCCTTTTAATGACATAATTCTTGTTAATTTTCTTTTCCGGGCAATTAATTTCAATACTGGCATAGGGGAAATTATGTTACTTTAACGAAATAATATTAAATCTTTAGGTTTTATCAACAAGAATGGAACTGTTAACATTCGTCTTTTTTTTTTTTTTTTTTTGGTAATCGAGTTATTTATTTTAGTTTTAAGAATGAAAAAAAACTCTTTTTCGCTATCCATGATATCATTTTCTACATGGATAATTTTGCGGAGAATATTATTGACATTTGCTAGCCATTTTCTTTTGAAACTTCAGTTTACTTTAAAAAAAAATTAAATTAAAAAATACGGCATAGTTATATTAGCCGTGCGCAGACGGTAAAACGAAAAGTATTGTTACCATACAAAAGAAAAAGAAAAGTGAAGAAAAAACCCAAGATCATTTTATTTCACCAATCAAAGCATATCCGCTTTATTTTAGATGTATGACGTCATATTAGCCTGTTTCCTATGGTTACGCATATTGAAACCTTGTATTATTATCAAAAACTAAAAAAAAGTACATTTTATTTCTAATAATAATGGTTAATCTTCTTTTTATTTCTTTAATTTTTTTATTTCATTTTCATTTTTCACGTGAAAATTTTTTAATTGTAACCAAATTGTTGATTAAAAATTATTATTCTGGGTTCTAAATTAGTTTGGCAACGATAAAGTATTAGCAACGGTAAAGTAAATTTAACCATTTTAAAATATTATACGAAAAAATGTCCATTTATTCTCTATGAAAATAACGAAATTTTGAATTATTAAGAAAAATATTTGAATAAAATAAACAAAAACCAGCCTATGTTCACTGGAGGGTTATTATTAACGTATATGCAAAGATACAGGATCATTAAATGCTCCATTTTGACGCTGGCTTCAGCCTAACATTTGCACACAATGAGATTTATAATATTACTAGCTGTTACCCGTGACTTCGTTCATTTACAACATATATAATTAACCAAAGTTTTATCACATTTTATAGGTGACCATACGGTATTTCTTTGCTATAGGGTCCTTGACATAACCCAGTCTTAAAAAAGTGAAATTTCATGCCAAATAATATATACAGTCGCGAAAATGAAACTGCAACTAATGAAAAAAGGAGGACCAAGTAAAATCGTGAAAATCGAGGAATTCCTCTTCGTAAAACGAAAAACAACACTGGCAGAATTCTTCTATACAACAGTGCATTTTAGGTGGTATTTGGTGTACAATTTGTATATGTGTGCATTGCTAAATGGGCATTATTATATTGTCTATTTGCATAGACATATGTTATATATTTCTTACTACATTATCTTGTTTATGAATATATTAAATTAAGTGCTGCACGCTAAGTGGTGTAAATTGTGAACAAACTTCTTGTGGATTTTATACATTGATAGATATTTCACAAAGATATAACAATCTGAGGCGATTCTAAAATGTAAATAAAGGTTGCTAGAAAGTACTTTAAATTCTGCCCAATTTAACCTCGATATTTTCTCTATCGCGTCAAGAACACTATAAGCAAATATATACCGACGACACAAATCTGATGATCTAAATTTACATATTTTTGTTAGTATATATAGGATTATTTTGATCTATTTCATGCCCTTGAAATTTTTTACGCTTTCTCTAGGGTTAGGTGTCGAATAAATGTACTTTCTTGTTATTTTATTTTGCCATTTCTATTTATTCTATTTTCCATTCATTCCATTTATGGATATTGATTTAATTTACATATTCGTGTCAAGGAATATTCTTTAAAGTTATTATCAGGATTAAGATAGGATACGATTAGGGTTACGATTAGGAATAAAAATTGAACGACAATGGCATGACCAATTCGGGTTTAAAGTATGAACCAGGAAGTCTATTTACATCATGAAGCAATACGAAAATTAGAAAATTATCGTCTGATATTTATTAATATGTTTTACAGTCATAGTTGACATCAAAGGTGAGCGGGAAAATGATCATCTAAAATACCATTAAGTGTTTACCACGCAAAACACAAATCTGGTTACAACAATGTATTTAAGTTTGCGCCAAATTTCACTTGATAAAAAAAAACGCAAATTGACTATGGATCTAATTACAGACCCCTAACCTTCCTATTCTCGGAAATGTTCTACCTATATGTAAAAAAAAATCTACTATATAGAACGCGCTTTCACGTTTATAATATTTTGAATTGGCACGATTGGCTTGTTCAAGTTTACACAATTCGGCTGGAAGAAAAGATTCATTACTTTTTGATTTCTTCTTTGCTTTTGCATTACGCGAATTTGTTGGTACAATCGATTTTCTTTTCGATAACATTGTTATTTTTTAAGTTTAAAAAATATTGTAATTTTACTTAAACATTGGTTTAAAATCTATGCAAGTTTTCTTATCCTACAAGACTTAATCTATTATGATTAAATGTATTATGAAACAACTTTAAAAAAGCTATATTTAAAAAAAGACAACAAAGTTTTTCCTATTTTAAAACTAAAAGAAATGTAAAATTAAATTCCGGTTCGAAACGACGATTTACAAATGTGTTTCGATTGTGGGAAAATGATAGAGGAAAAATGTTGTTACTTCGACACAATCATATTAAATCTTTAGCTTTTATGAGAAAAGCAACTTTCTTTTAAAAAATATAGTTATTTTTATTAAGATTTTCTGATTTTCGATACGGATAATTTTGCGATGCATATCATTGACATTTGCCATCCAATATTTTTTTTTTTTTTTTACTTTTTAAAATTTAAATTAAAAATATGGTATCTTTATGTTAGCCGTGTGCAGACGATAAATCGCCAACCTATCCCATCATTCGTATTGAATTAATTAAAAATATAAATCTTTCACTCATTTCATTTAAAATACAGAACTTTAATTTACAACACATACATTTAAAATACATATATTACGTACATTTAAAATAATTCCTTTCATGTGAAAAAGAAAAAGAAAAAAAAAGAGAAATTAATCACAAATAATTTGATAACCCAAGATCATTTTATTTCAACATGAAAACAAATCTGTTTTATTTTTCTCTATATGACATCATATTCGCTTGCTTTCCATACTTACTCGTATTTATGCACTTTGTATTATTATCAAATATTTGAAAACGCACGTTTTATGTCTAATATGACATCATTTCATATTCTGTTTAATTCTTAAATAACTCATTTCCTTTTCATTTTTCACGTGGAAAATTTTGAATTGAAAATAAATTGTTGATTAAAAATTATTACTCAGAGGTTTAATTTATATTGGCAACGATAAAGTATTAGCAACGGTAAAATAAATTTAACCATTTAAAAATAAGCTGAAAAACTGGCGCCTTGGGGCCAAACCAACCAAACCAACCAACCATTTTAAAATATACGAAAAAATGTCCATTTATTCTGTATGAAAATAATGAAATTTTTAATTTTTAAGAAAAATATTGATATAAAATAAACAAAAACCAGCCTATATTCATTTGAGGGTTATAATCAACTTATATGCAAAGATACAGGATAATTAAATGCTCCATTTTGACGCTGGCTTCAGCCTAACATTTGCACACAATCAGATTTATAATATTATTAGGATTAGGATTTATACAATTTGGCTTGATGCTTCGTCGTTATGCAAAAATATACTAGTCAAAAAATTATTTTTTAAGTAAATACATTTTTTTGCTAGGAAAACTAATATTCATGAAATGTCATTTTATGCAGAAAATGAAAAATATATTTTGTAAAAAGGTATATATTATATAATCATATATAACAAAAAGCTAATTTAAAGATTGATCTATTTAACTTTAAATTTTATTGATCCGAATTTAAAGATATTTATTTCGATTTTATATGACCCCCATTATAACGTTATTTTCACCGATTTAACGATAATGTTCTCGTATTCCAAATATTTTAAAAGCATTTTTAGCTATATTCGATTAGCTGTTGAACGCAATGAAAAATCTGATGAGCTATACAATTCTAAATGTTGATAGTGCAGTTTCAAAATTCACAGAAAAAACTTTGCAGCAAAATTTTATGTTTAATGATTTTATACAATCTTTTTATGTTGATTTTTTTAAGGGGACGCACATATCTTTTTTTTTTTTATATGAACATTAAAAATCTAAATACAAAACCGTATTTTTCTTTATTTCATTCAATTTGCTATGACTAATTTAACCATGAAAAAAAAATCGCATTGGTCTAACTCCAAAAACTCTCATAATTGAGTTAAACTTTTATAGGAGAATGTGTCGATTTTGAAAAATGCATTTTGAAAATTCATGATATTAACACATTGACGGACAGTAGGAACAAGTGAAGTTCGAAAATTGACACTATATGTTTTTGTAATTTTTAGAATATTAGAAGTATAGTTTTACTCTTTCTGCTTAAATAAACTTAATTTTGATTAATTCAGCACCTTTAGTTAGGTTGCACTACTCCCTTCACAACCATGTCAGGGTGGCCAGTGGTCAAGGAAAAATACACTCAAAAAAGTGATAAACACCAGTATATTCTTATAGAAAAATTTATGTTGATTATTCGATTAAATAATTAATTTGAATTTTCTATAAGAATATACTGGTAATAATCATTTTCTGTTACTGTATTTTTCCCTGACCACTAGCCACCCTGCACGTGCATACTAAAGCTGCAACTCGTATAACAGGTGAAAAACGAACTTCAACCTAAAAAATTGTTTCCAAAACATGACACTGGGTTTTCTACTTGTACGCCAGTAAATGCACATTTGTGCTGTTACAGCCGTAGTGTCTAAAAACGACCGTTTCGTTTTGTGCGGCTATTGCTGTCATGCCACATAGTGAACTTTGCTTTGACGGCTATAGCCGTACGTGTCCGTCAACGTGTTAAGGTATAAAATTAGTCAAATATCATGTATCAATAAATTTTTAACCCCTTCACGACTAGCGACGGTAATAACTGCCGTATATACTGCCAAGAAAAAAAACCTTTAATGTGCAACCAGTTTTATTTAAAAGAGAAATCTATGAATTATTTGTACGCAGCGTTTTAGCTATTACAGAAACGTAAAATTTCTAAATAAAAAAGTGGTACTCAAAAATTCAAAGAAATGTAACGACAATAACATAACTTATCAATACATTCATAAATGTATAGTTTACGTGTTATATTTAGGGGGATATACATGGGTTAGAAGAAAATATATTTTCCACTTTAATCTTAAGTACAGTTCCTTAAAGTTCCCGATATTATATATTTACTGATAACTTAACAACTGAATATATTTACTTGGAAGTCAGAGAAAATTTTTATTGTGTCGGTTGGTTAGTTATTTAATACGGCCAATTATCTGCATTAGGAATATAGGGCGGCGGGGGACGCCCTTTGTGGGGTTCTTTTTAAGGAACCCTAACCTGTATTACGCAAGGTTCAAAGAAAACCACGGAAAACTCAGAACGGTTAGGTTAGTCAGAACGGCCGGTGTTTGAACCCAGCACCTCCCGTCTACCAGCTTGAGACCCTCTTAGCCACTTGTGGGTCAAATTTATATTGGGATATTTTGACCAAAGGGTAAATCGGTAAATAATTATATATTATATATTTCTATTTATGAATATTTTTATAAGTGCAATTTATTTAATAATTAATATTAGAAACACATATTTATAAAAAAATATAAATTAGCGTCATATTTGGGATTTTACAAAGTATCACATTATATAAATAAATAAATAATTTTGGATGTTTAACTTTAGATTGGTAAATTTTTTGATTCATCTATAATTTACACCTCAATAACTTATTATTATAAATTGATGTCAATTTGTATTCCAAACTTTTTGACATGTGAAACCTACATATGCAATAAATGTTTGGTGATGCCGCTGAACATTTAAACGTTTAGTTAAATTTTAATATGCAAATAAAACCTTATTATAGAAAAAAATCACATACAGATATAAATTTTTTATACAAAATAAATCTGTTGTTGCTTCTTTTCCTAGCTTTAATAATAGCTGAAGTCATTGCATTTGTTCGATTTTTTTTTAAATATTGCACATTATTGTAAAATAAAAAAACATCATTTCACGTAAAATATATTGTCGCTGTTGTTGTTGTTGTTGTTGTTTTGACAAAAAAATTTACAAAAATTGTTTTAATTAAAATACGTAGGCATAAAAACAGTCTAAAGCATCAGGAATTACGAATTTTAACTGTATGACATATCAAGTCTGAAGGACAGAAAAACTTTCAACATAATAAATGCCAACCGTTAGCCCATAGTGAAATTGGTTTAGTAATCTTCAAGTTTTAGGATTCACATTTCTATATAATATTTTTGTAAATGCCTTATCAAAAAGACTCAATTCCAAGATAGAAATGAGAAACCTAAAACTTTTGCGTAACTTTTCCTTTACGAAATAGGCGCTTTTAATGGCTCCGCAAAATGAAAGTTTAGGCCATATATTTTCATTAGTGTAGCAACCGATAATACGGATTTAAAATGAAGACGAATGGAATAATTTGTTTTTAAAAGTTTCTTTTCTTTTTGGTAAAAGTTAAAAATAATCTTATGTCACTAATTTGCTTAGAATAACTCATGTAACTTGTATTATTACAAAAATACAACAAATTACAACACCTTGTAATTATATACTTATTTTAACTGCTAAAAGACGTAAAATAAAAAGATTATAAACAGCAAAATAAGTTTTATTAGGCTGTTGACATGTTTCAGCTCTTATTTGTTTTGATAATGGCTCATATCGAGCTGAAACATGTCAACAGTCTAATAAAACTTATTTTACTGTTTGTAAGCTTTTTATTTTATGCATTTTAGAAGTTAAAAGAAGTATTGTATTATTACTTTCAAACACTTTTGAAAAGACTGTAATTATTGAAAAATCGTTTTCAAAAAAAAAAAAAAAAAAAAAAAAAAAAACACAATGCATACGTCTATTTATAATAAAAAATATTTTTCCAAGATTAACTAATGTATTTTTAAATTATTTTTATAATATATACATGGTTGTTGTCTTGTTTACCCAAAAAATATCAATCAATGAAAACTTGTATGTAAATCTTCTTATGTACAGAACATTCCTTTTTATCATTAACCAATAACTAATTCCATTCCTAAACCATTAAGTTTAGAGGTATAGTTCCTTTTCAATATGTTTCCATTACTGTTCTTCATCATATGAAAATCCACTTATATCAAAATATTTTTTTAACCCCTTGCACTGCGGTGGGGTACTTTTTATCCTTTTTAATTTTAAATCTCTTTTTTTTATATTTTAATTTGTAAGAAAAAATAATTTTACAAGTTTGCGTTTGAGGAAACTTTGTATACATAATACCTCTAACTTGATATAAACCCATGACAAATTTTCTTTTCTGACTCTGGCAGTTAATGGGACAATGGGGGTCAAAATTTTGGATATTTCAAAAAATCACACATTTTGAGGCTGTATTTTTAGACTGCAATATTAGCTTTAAAAAAATTATTTCTCTGGATTGAAAGTCTGCATGGGCTCAGAAATATCCCTGTAAGTCAAAAAAATATGTAAAATGTAATACAAAATATTAACCCCTTAATTGTCGCGACCGAGACATTCACGGGCAAAGTAGGCTACTTTTTAAAAATTCAGATTGTTTGATTCCCACCAGTTTATTAATATAGTGTAATTGGCTTTATTCTCACGTTATTTTATCTGCTATAAAATAAGGCGAATATTTCTACTTCAAAACACTGGTAGTAATTAAGCAATTTGAATTTTAAAAACGTTGCATACACTTATCGGGTGCGACGATTAAGGGTTTAAAATTTATAATTTGTAATTTTTTTAAGGCAGAAAAATTAAACCAAAATTTAAAGTATGCTATTTTTCTGAATTTTCGTCTTGTTAGGAAAAGTAAAATGAAAAGGCTTTTCTTTGTTTTAAATACTTTTAAGAATACTTTTAATAATTTACTTTTTAGACTTTCGAGATATAAAATGGAATGATGTCTTTCTCGTGGTTTATATAAAAATTTTAGAACCTGAATCAATCAAAAAATAAAATAATCAAGGTCTAACGTTGATTATGGTCATCACATAGTTACTCTGGTTTATGTGCGTTGTTTGAGTTTTTTATTGTATAAGATGTGTTTCTTATTTTATTATTTGCAAAGTAATGTTTATTCTTTTAATAATAAAAAAATATATTCTTTTTGACTGCAGTATTTTCTTCTCATTATAAATTTAGTTCATAGTCTCAGTGTTTTGTAATTGTTATTATTATTATTAGCATTTTTATTTATTTAAAGCATCGCTTAATTGTGTTCCCAGAAATATAATTAAAGACAGAAAAACTTTTGTGGGTATAGATTAAAAAAAAAATAATGACTCTACATCCCACCATTTTCATTATATTTTTAAATTTAAATATTTTAAATATTGTTATTTTAAAATGTTCAAAACCTTGCATTTGATTATCTTTAGTAATCTTAATCAGCCTAAAAAAGGTTTTGATATACTTGAGTACAATTAAATATACTTTATCAAGTCTAAGTTGATTTCTACACGATGAAAAATCTTTCTAAAGCTATAATAATTAAATACGTTTTAACATGTTTGGAACAAGAAAAAAGGAGCATTTCAGAATGTGTTTTAAAAAGGCTGTGTGCTTTTAAAATAGAATATCTACAAGGATTCGTACAATTGCACACCAATTTTTATATAGAATATTTCTATGTAATATTTAAATAGCAGAAATTGCAGACGCCACGTTTAATTGCGAGATTTGTAATACTTTTCTGCATTTAAATAGGGCGAAAAATGCTATTAAAAAAGTTCTGGTAAAAGCATACGAACCCTGATCTAGCATGAAATAAAAAATTACAATACCATTTTCCAGAAGCAAAGGCTTTCTCTGGAACACGAGGATTTTACGAGTTACTACCAGTGCAATGCTGCCACTGACGACTATTTTTATATTCTATTTTTACCACTATTTTTTAAAATACGTTTTGTACTATATTTCTCATGGCGTCAAAGTGTACGTGAACGATTTTCGTTTTGGAAAAGTGGTGCGAGATACCATTGTCAAAAGGCTTTATTAGAGCCAAATGTATCATTAGATTAATTTTAACGCAATTATTCAAATTGGTAAAGAAATCATACGAGTTGTAATTTCCAACTGGACGAAAAATGTCTGCCACGCTCTATTGCCCTCCAGAATTACCAATTATGCCCTCCAGATTCGACCGGGATAGCGTGGCGGCTTCAGCCAAGAGATCCCAGGTTCGAATCCTGGCCCGGACATTTTTCGTCCAGTTGGAAATTACAACTCGTACAAAATGTATCAGTTACAATGAACAAGTCAAAGTACCCACGTTCGAGTCAAGGTTCCGACATTTTTCGCTCTGTTGCAATACATCTCAACTATGGTACTCCAACCATTGAATGTAAATATTCATCTATTTATATTTATAATGATGAGAAATATTCACTTGCCACATAGTCTTTATGACCCATTTAACATTACAAAGTTTGTAGATTTTGCATATAAAGGACATTGTTTTTTTGGAAGTGTAAAGAAAATTAATCAAGATGAAAATGATACAACAATAAATATCATTTATCCCCACGGACCAACGAAATATTTTTACTGTCCTTCAGTTAATTCTCCAAATTGAAAATATATTTGTTAGGTTTGACTTGATCAACATCATGTGTACTGTAAATATATCATCGTTAAAAATGTTGTGAGGGATGGAAAATTTTGATGGAAAAAATTATGTTAAGTTTTTTGAGAATCAATTCCATTAATTGTTACACCAAGGCAATGTAATCCTGAAAAATCTTGGTTCATATAATTTCACTAAAATTAATGTATTTTTAAATCCTTTTTTTCAGCTTTTGACTTTAAGCAGCGCTGCTATTTTGACCTGTTTTTTATTTAGAATTACGAATTCGTACGGCAAATCCCGAAAGAAGAGTTTTTGTTTTATATAATATTGAATTGTCTGTCATTAAATGAAGCAAAATCAATACAATTCTACTTAATGTGTGGCATTTATTAGAAATGCCAATTGGAATTATCTTTCTGGAATAAAAATATATAATTCAGAGTGATTTTAAAGACTCAGAATTATTCAATAACGAAAAAAACATGGTTAAAATGATAATAAATGGAATGATTAATTTTAATGATCACATTAATCGTACGAAGAGACGTAGATTTTTATTTCTTGATTGGTTCAGTTTCAGAAATAGGGCAACATTTTTATATGAGAAATACATCTTTTTTATAGCTTCTAAGCGTAAAATGTACGCTGTTACTTAAAGCAAAAAGAAATTGGATTTTTTGTTGGCTTTTTTGTGGAGAGCATTTCTTGTAACATGATAAAAGTTGAGAAAAATAACAATATATATATTTTTTTACTTTCTCTGTCTTTAAAAATTTATTATTTTTATCATTTTGTATTAGATTCTGTATATTTTTATTGACTTACAGTGACATATAGACTTTTCATAAGGAGGAAAAATTTTTTAAAGATGTAACTGCACTTTAAAAATACAGATTCAAAAATGCCTGATTTGTTGTAAAATCTAAAATTTTGACAACATATCTGAAAAACTATGAGGTCTAGAAAAGAAAGAATTACATGGGTACATACCGCGGTAGAGGCACTGTGTACACAAAGATTCCCTAAATTTAGGTTCGTAATGTTAGAATGTCTGGTTGAATTAATGTGGAATGACCCTTTTGTTATTTTCAAATAAATAAACTTTTTCGAAAATTCAATAATACACAAACACAGTTATTTGCCCATGAAAGGATTAACCCTTTGAAGGGTGTTTGGGTGAATTTTATAGCTATTATTATATAATTTATGAGGATTTATATCAGAATATTTGAATAAAATTTTAATATAAAAACTTTGGTGAAACAAAGCTGTAAAATTGCATTTTTATATTTTAAAATAAAATTTTCTGAAAATTCTGGTGACAGTTCACCATTACAGAAATACTATTACTTGTCTCTGAAAAGTGTTAAAAAGATAGGAAACTTAAATGTTTATATAAACTTTGGGTCCAATAAATTTTATTAGAAAAATGCTCTCGTTGCTATAACAAGAAAAACAATCGAAATTCCATTCTTCTGCCACGAAAACTTACTGATTTATGACAGTTTGAATTTTATGAAGTTTTCGTGTGTTCTGCTACTAAAAAGAGAAAGACGCGTTTTCAACATAATAGTATTCAACATTTGTTAATTTGGTTAAAAATTCTTGAATTTTGATGATTAACATTTCGATTGAACATCTTCTGTACGTATGATAATATACAAGAAAGAAATGAAAAACTTAAAACTTTTAAAAGTTTTGCATAGGTTTTGCTTTACGAAATAGATGAAAATAATATCTCCGCAAGATAAATGTTTAGACAATATATTTTCATTACGTGAAATTAGTGATAATAGAGATCCACAATGAAGATGAACGAAATTATTAATAAAGAATTTAACGTTAATGTCTCTATCATATATCTTTTTATACATCTTTTTCGAATTTTGGAAAAAAAAGTTAAAATAATTTTCCGTAGTTACTTTGTTTCTAAAGATCAAAACTCTTTTAACATAATAAATTCGAACATTTAGCTTATAGAGAAATTTAGTTTAATAATTTGATGCTTCATACTTCTATCTAATGGCTTTTGTGTGTATCATAAAAAGACTCAAGAAATGAAGAACGTAAAATGTTTTAAACTTTTGAGTAACTATTTCTTTACGAAATAGGAGCATATAATGACTCCGCACAATGAATGTTAAGGCAATATATTTCCATTAAGTGCAGCGAAAGATAATACAGATCCACAACGAATATGAAAGAAATGATAACTAAAGCGGTTAACTTTATTGCCTCTTTCATAAATCATTTTATAAATTTTATTTGCTTTTTGGAAAAGGCTTAAAATATTCGTCTGTCACTGTTTTATTTAAAATAAACTATGCAATTTGTTTTATTGTTACTAAAAGTTTTTGAAAAAGTGTACATACTGAAAGATCTTTTTCAAAAATGAAAAAGAATAATGCTTATATCTATTTATATTAAAAAGACATTTTTCGAAGAGTAGTTAATATTGTTATGTATTTATATTTTAAAATAAAATTTTCTGTAAATTCTGGTGGCAGTTCAACATTACAGAAATACTGTTACTTGTCTTTGAAAAGTGTTAAAAAGATAGGAAACTTACATGTTTATATAAACTTTGGGTCCAATAAATTTTATTAGAAAAATACTCTTGTTGCAATAATCAGAAAAACAATCAAAATTATAACACGAAAATTTACTGATTTATGACAGTTTGAATTTTATGAAGTTTTCGTGCGTTCTGCTACTGAAAAGAGAAAGATGCGTTTTTAACATAATAATATTCAAAATTTCTTAATTTGGATATTAATGCTGAATTTTGATTATTAACGTTTCGATCGAATATCTTCTGTATGTATGATAATATACAAGAGAGAAATGAAAAACTTAAAACTTTTAAAAGTTTTGCATAGGTTTTACTTTACGAAATGGATGATTATAATGTCTCCGCAAGATAAATGTTTAGACCATATATTTCCATTACGTGAAATTAGAGATAATAGAGATCCACAATGAAGGTGAACGAAATGATTAATAAAGAATTTAACTTTATTGTCTCTCTCATATACCTTTTTATACATCTTTTTTGAATTTTGGAAAAAAAGTTAAAATAATTTTCTGTAGTTCGTTTGTTTCTAAAGATCAAAACTCTTTTAACATAATAAATTCGAACCCTTAGTTTATACAGGAATTTAGTTTAGTAATTTGATGCTTCACATTTCTATCTAATAGCTTTTGTATGTATCATAAAAAGACTCATGAAATGAAAAACGTAAAATGTTTTAAACTTTTGAGTAACTATTTCTTTACGAAATAGGAGCATATAATGACTCCGCACAATGAATGTTAAGGCAATATATTTCCATTAAATGCAGCGAAAGATAATACAGATCCACAATGAAAATGAAAGAAATGATAACTAATTCGGTTAACTTTATTGCCTCTTTCATAAATCTTTTTATAAATTTTATTTCATTTTTGGTAAAGGCTTAAAATAATCGTCTGTTACTGTTTTGTTTAAAATAAATTATGCAATTGGTTTCATTGCTACAAAAAGTTTTTGAAAAAGTGTACATAAAAAACAGAAGTGTACATCAAAAGTACATTGAAAGACCTTTTTCAAAAATGAAAAAGAATAATGCTTATATATATTTATAATAAAACGAAAATTTTCAAAGAGTGGTTAATATAGTTAAGTATTTATATTTTCATTTTATATAGATGCTTGTTGTATTTTTCATCAACGAAATCAGAAATGCATGAGTATAAGCAAAATATTAATAAGTATACACCAGGCGTGTCGGAATGCTTTAGCACCAAGAGAAACTTTATAACGTTATATTTCTAGCCACAGCCCATATTATAAAATAGTTTCCTATTTTATAAAATAGAAAGACCAAAAACTAGAAAATTTCAAGAAACAAATTTATTATTTATTAGAGTTGCACAAAATAAAATTAGTATATTCAGAGTACAAACTTAAAAAAGTCCTTCCGGCCTGTACCGGGAGGAAAAGGTAGCTTTCCTATATCTTCGTTTTAAAATTTTAGCTAATGTTACACGAAAACAGCAAGTTAAAATGCAAAGAAACGTTTACAAAAGATTCGTTAATACTGAATTTGAATAAGAAATTCGCCAAATGTCGCCAATTTTAACTCTAACGGATATGAATGTATAGTTTTATGCGTATGATTGGGAAAATTATTACAACAATGAAAGAAAATAATTTGCGAGTAATCGCGTTAATGTGCTGTTTTGTTTCAAAATGTCAGCCTCCCTAGACTTTCAAACTGCTCTATCTCAGCCATTTTTTAAGATAGAGGTAAATCAAAAAATGCTCTGGAATCCTTGTATCAAGGCCTAAAACGTAATTAAAAATAAATTTTAATTTTTAATTTTTTGTATATTTATTTTAGTTTTAAATTTTTAAATGGCCGCCATCTTGAAACAAAATGGCGGACCAAGCTGGCCAACGAACTGGGTCGAGACATTGGTTAGCTTAATACACACAATTAGTTTCATCAAAATTGATTTATAAATACGAGCGTTATCGTATGACATAGGTCAGATATATATATATAAATCAACATTTGAACGGAGGGTGGTTTTGGGGTCTGGGGGTCATGATCGGTGAAAATATATCGAAATTTTCTGGAACTGCTGTTCGGAGGAAAGCAGTTCCAGAAAATTTCGCAGTAGGTAGCTTTATACTTTTTTGTATTGAAAGCTACCTAATAATATATTGAGAGAAGAAAATGTAGTTTCATAATTCAAGTATAATCAGATCAGAAGAATAACATAAAGATACAAATATCATTTGGGAACCAAAAAGCAATCTTTTTATGTTTTTATACGAAACATAAATGTTAGGAAAACATTTATTATGACATTTATTACATTATTTTATCCAAGAAATTGTAATTTACAAAATGTATAATAATTTACTAATTAATCTTTTCAGAATTTTGGCTAATATACAGTTAATATTCTATTCACACTGATGAAAAACACTTTTAAAGCAATGAATACAAAATTGTATGTATTCATTCACATAAATCCCATAAATCCACAACAACGAGTTTCCATTCCATACAACTGATTTAATTCTCCTCTTTAGGAAGTTGTATTTACTGATAACTCGCTAAATTATAATATCACTAAAGTCTGTAAATTTTAGGGACCATTAAGTTATTGAATTCCTTGATTCTCAACATATGCAGTGACTTCTCACTTATATGTGATACACGGAAATTATTTTTCGGCACCAGTTTTTTTAAGGTAATTTTTGGATTTATAAATCGCTGAATTTATTAATCGAATTCTACTATTTTAAAATAGTAGTATGAAAAAGTAATTTCTGAACATCGCGTATAAGTATGAGGTCCGCGTATTAGGAGGTCACTTTGGGAAATTTGGAAATTCCCATTTAAAACAAACTAGCCTCTTCAAAATTCTACCAATAATCCATTGAAAGGATATGGCATTAATTTTGTGTTATCAAGCGTTGTAATAATTTCCAGGCTGTATATTGGATAAAAAAGCTGTAAATTGCAACAAACTATGTCGATCATTAGCTAGTAAAGTGTTCAGTCGTTGTTATCTAGCCTTTAAGCACTTGACCGGTTTTTTTTAATTCCACTAATTCTGAAAACATTTCTCGTGCTAGGTTTTTAGAACAATTGCAACAAAAATTACCTTCCGGGTAGATTTCTGAAAAATTGTAAGAAAATCTAAAAACAAGATTTTTTAGGGGGTAAAGTAATATTCAAAAAACGGACCAATTGGAAAGCTGTTTAAAAGAATACCTTCATTCTATTTAAACATTTTCATCACGTGCTAACATGTTCTAAATAGTATCCCTGTTCTTAACTTAAACTAGCATTTTTATTTTCTTCTGTCACACAAGTGTAATACTTAGTTTGCATAGAAATGGGAGTCCGTAAGTCTTCCAAATCAGTATTTATCAATCAGTATTTATCAAATCAGTATATGGAGTTCAAGTTTATACCACAAACTTCAAACGTAAATAGTTTAACTTAAATAATCTTAAAGAGTTCGTCGTTAGATGACGAAAAAATACTATTCTAAATTTCTGGTATGAATTCGGAATTTCTGACAAAAAAAAAAATAGGATAACAAACTGGCAACGTTGTGTCTATTTCAAATTTCATTTTTGTAAACTTTAAAGTGTAATTATATCATTATAACACAAATCCTATCTTCACGAAAACAAAATTACTGTATGATGTCATTGACTTTGCTTATGTAGTGTTTTAATATTCAAACTAAAGTGGTTACTACAATATATATATTTTTTAAATTTTATTTATGTATATAAGGAATTTTTGCCAATTTACATTTGCTCCCTACAGCAGTTGCGGACGTTCTCAAAATTAAAAAAAAAAATGAGGTGTTTATATCATCACAAATCTCTGCAACTTATCTACCTTAAGCTTACTACGCAATGCATTAGATTTAAAATGTAAGTTTGTCTCGAAAAGTACAGGAATAAAATTTATTATACTTGCCCCGTTTCGAAACAATTATCTTCATAATATATTTTTGCATATGTTAAAGAAGTTTTAAGCCAAAGAGTATCGTTTGGGGACGCTGATGGAATAATAAACTTTTTTTTTCTATACTTTTCGAACGTCGTGTAAGTTATTTTTTACGCTGTAATAAAATACAGTATTCATTTCCGATATCAATAATTAAAATATCCCATTTGATAATGATAGAAACTTCTAGGCAAAGTTACATTTTTTTTTTTACTTTTATGCAATAAATTAAATCATATTAGGACTTTTTGGTAATAATAAAATTGTATAAAATTATTAATATGAAATATAATCTAATCATTATAAAGATATTTTAATAATAAAATAATTAAATTATTTTGTAATGCATATCTAAATTATTGCATAAAATTACAGAAGTGAAAAATCAAATGGAACATGGAGATATTTAAAAAAGTAATAAATTGTTTAAAAAAATAAAATTAGAAAATAATTTAAGTGTTTTAAGAATATTTGATATTTGCATATTAAAAAAATACAAACACAACATTTCTTATAATAACAGCAATATTATAACACTAGACACAGATTGTAACTCAATATTTTGTTAGCTCAGAGTTGTTCATAACAGTGCTAATTTTTGTTTAATATATTTTGATTAAATAAAATAGTTTCATTGATTTCTGAAATATAGAAATTGTAAAACATGAATTGTAGGCATGAATGAATATTATTCACTTAAATTAAAGAGCCATACAAATACCTAAGAATGTTTGTCTCTTTCTAGTTTATGTGAGCTTTAGAAGAAATCTTTGAATTATACATTAAATGTAATAAATTGAATTGAAAATAAAGAACTCAATATACTTTCATTTATTTTATTATTTTAAGGAAAAGACTTTTTTATAAGTAAAATATTTATTCCATTTAATCAGACAAAAAGCATTGAAGTTAGCTGGAAGCATTTGCATATGAATATTTCAAAATCTAGAAAATAAAATATAACACCTCATTCTTGTTTTTTACTGAAATAAATTTCCTTTTATCTCTGAAAAACTCTAAAAGTTTTTCAAGAATTCACATTGCCATGGAATGTTATTTTCGTATAAAGTTTTGTTTATAGTAAAATTATTGTAAATTATTAAAGAATGCTTGACTATAAAGAAGGCTATACTAAATTTTTAAAACCCATTGGTTTACATATATTTTGTGCAAAAAGTATATTTTTCTTATTCGAGTAATAAGGCAATTATAATGCAAAGTTAAATAAATGATCAACGTAAAAATAGCACAAATAAAAATACATAAAATGGCTAACAGCTGTTTCGGAGCCCCTAAAGCTCCATCATCAGTTCCAAATTAAAGGATTAAAAACTGATTTAAATGTTTAAGACATTTAAGTATGCTTGCGTCTCTGCACACGACCAAGATAGAATGGCCGTGAGTTTTTAAAAACAACAGAAGCGCTATAGAATTCGCTTCTATTGGTCTCCTACGTCACATGTGACTCCCTGGTTCCGCTGTTGTTTTTAAAAACTCGCCGCCATTCTACCTTGGTCGCGTGCGGAGTCGCAAGCATACTTAAATGGCCTAAACATAATGTATCAGTTTTTAAATCCTTTAAATTTGGCACTGATGATGGAGCTTTAGGAGCTCCGAAACAGATGTTTGCCATTTTATATATTTTTATTTGTGCTATTTTTACGTTGACCATTTATTTTAATATAACAGTACAAAGTTCAATCCACCTAATTTAAATAATGCAAAGTGCCGTAAAATCATCAATATAGACAATATTCACATAAGCAGTGACGTTGCCAGGGTGGAGGGGCGGGGGATGTCCAGATGTTCTGGATACCACTAATTTCATAAAGGTATTTTCGCTTTATTTAATCGAAAAAAATTCTGCGATGTTACAACGCAAAGAATATTTCTTTAAATAAATACAGGGCTCCCACTGGCCGTTTTCAGAATACCAGTATTCCCGAAGAAATATTCTTCGTCGTATGTTTTTACAACATTTGCAACGACAATAACCTTTGAAGTAAATTGCTGTAAAATTTGCAAGAGAAATCTAAAAAAAATCTAAAAATTCGTGGAAGAAAGCAGGGTTAAAAAAAGGGATTTAGTGGGAGCCCTGATAATGGTATTCAACTGCACATTATAAATCATGACTGAAAAATGATAGGTGACTCTGGATGTTAGTGATTGGATATGGAGAGGTGGACTCATTACATTGATTCATTCACCTCATTGATCTACCAGAAAATTATTTCTATTATATCGTCGCTACCATGTCATTTTTCATTACTTTTAAAAATGGGCCGATTGTCACCACTAAATTTAAATAGTATTCTTCACCAGGGTTACCAGTTTGGCATCATTTTCCATTCAGAAATTTCAAATTCAAACCAGAAATGTCAAACAGATGTTATTGGTTTATTTAGTGAGAGACGTTTCGTGATATTTTTTTCAGCTAAAAAGTTTTCTCTCAAAATTTCTGGTATGAATTTGGAATCGTTGAATAAAAAAGGAAGGCCAAACTGGCAACTCTGTTCTTCACACAAATTGTGTTAGTATTTTTTCTAGGCGAATAATTCTAATAAAATTTAGTGGTGACAATCGGACCATTTTTAAAAGTAACAAAAAATGCATTTTTTCACATTCGATATATCGACATGGTAGCGACGATATATATTTAAGTCTTTTGCATAAAAAGCGTTCGTCCCTCCTCACATAGATACTTTGTGACATAAATTCACTATGACCCATTAGCACATGTAAAAACTCCAGGAAGTTTTGAAAACCTAAAAAAGATATATATGCGTAATCGGTTTCAGGCACTACGGATAATCGAAACATTTAACACCCGCTGTGAATTCTGTGTATTTTGTGTATCTACTAGTTAATAAATGTTATTCTATATCTAATAATTTCATCTTGTAAAGTGCTTTTTATTGCTGTAATGTGTTTTAGTATATACAAAATGGCACCACAATTTTATTTAAAACTAGCTGACCCGCCCGGCGTTGCCCGGACATGTGATAAAATTAAACAAACCTAAAGTTTGTATGATTTTATATCTTTAAGGGGTCTCATACATTTTGAAAATTTTCAACCGTCATTAAAAAGTGATATGGTTTCAAGTTCTCATAAATTTCAGTGGGTATACATATCTGCCAACTTTTACGCTTTTTTTCTTACCACTAAAATTTTATAGTAATTTTTTACTTATTTAATCTCCTAAATAAGGCAATTAAATAAGGCACAAATTTCTATTACATTTTAGTGGTAACAAAAAAAGCGTAAAAGTTGGTAGCTATGGATATACAGGGCTCCCAAATGGTCCGCTTTTTCAATACCGGTATTTTCTGAGAAAATAATTTTAATTTTTAAATTTTTCTTGCAAATTTTGCAAAAACCACTTTCGAAGGTGAATTTTTGCGGAAGTGTTGTAGAAACCTACAGTGAAATTTTCTGTTAAAAATTATTGGTATATTCAAGGACCATTTGGTAGCCATAGATATACGTTATCTAAATAATTTTATTCAAGATTTGCACCAGAACTGTTGAACAAATTTTTACTTTTATAATCTTAACAGAAAAAAAAGAGGAATGATGGAGGACTTTTGAAGTTGCATTTCTTTATTTTCAAATGAATATTTCGAAAATTCTGGAGTGAACACTTTACAAAAACACATTTTCTTGCCTCTGAATAGGTTAAATGAAACATACCAACACCCGGATAAACCATTTTTAGCAGGTCTTCCATCATAATTGATTGATAGAATTGTCTTCGTAAATTTCGGCTAATTTTTCGCTTTTCGTGAAAAAGAATTAATAGATTTTTGCATACAGTTGGTGTTTTATCAATGCCGCAAATTAGGCAATTTTCGGGATACAATTCATGCAAGATTCTGGTTTTACGAATACAGGGATTTTAACCATTTCGTGACAAGTGTCTTGTACAAAATTTTTAATTGTTTTCTACCATTATTTCCAATCACAAATATTTGTTTTAGGTATGTGCCTACCCTTAAATTGTGCTTGCGAAATATTTCGATATGTTTTAAAATTAAAGTTCAAACATTTAGGATTCCAAAAATGTTTTATTTTTGGTTCAGCGATAATTAGAAGCAAAAGTCTAGTCTAAATTATAAACAGGAACTGAACTTTATGAAACAGCAACTGTTCTAAGAAAACAACAAAAAATCTCATTTCTTAAAATGTTTTTAAGATATTGAAATAAAATTTTGTAACAAAGTTCTGCTCATCTATTGGAGTATGTTACGAAGAAAAATATAGCTTGTAAATATGTATTTACTAATTTAAGAGTTATTTTTATTGAAACATATAATTTCATTTTTGAACTCAATAATGTTGTGTAAACAAAATTTGGTATATGTTAGTAAGTTTAAGAGGCATTGAAAATCTTTTGCTTCAAAACACAGGTTAGTGAATTACATATATTGTTGAAAAACTTTTGGTCAAATTTTGTTACAGAAAGTTTCACATAAACGTTAATTTGTACTAAATTTTGACTAAATATTGCCAAAATTTGAGGGCTCCCAAATGGTCCGCCAACTGAATACTAATATTTTTTAACAGAAAATTGCATTGTAGGTTTCTACAGTATTTCCGCACAAACTTATTTCCCAAGGTCGTTTCTTCAAAATTTACAAGAAAAATCGAAAAATAAATTTTTTCTATTAAAATACTGGTATTAAAAAGCGGACCATTTGGGAGCCCTAAAATTTGAAAATTAATTAAAGAACCATTAAAATTGTATTTTATTTCATAATTCTATTTCCCGTTTTAACTAAAGATCCACGTGTTTCATAAAAATGTTATATTTTTCAATAAAATGATCTTGAATGTAGGCACATTACTTGATTATAATCTAAGAAATTCTGTAATTAACAAAGGCGGAATTTAGTATTAATATAGATCATATAATTTAATACGGATGATTTAATTTTATATGGATGATCCACTGCTCCCTGAATACTAAGCCTAAGCGCTGAAGCAAAAATAGCGCCTATCGTAAGCTGATGCGTTTCAGCGTTTGTACTGTCCCTTGAATTTAAAAAACAATATATTTTAAAAGTATTTTCCGTCTTATTTTCCTGAGATTATAAAAGTCAAAGGAAACTTTTAGAAAATACTGGTGTCAAAATTCAGGGGAACGTAGAAACGCTGAAAATAAGTCTGCTAACGACAGCCACCATTTTTGTGTTAGTGCGTATGCCTACTATTTAGGGGGGCGGTGGATGAACTCATAAATTGCAAAACATGTCACTTAAAAATAACTCATTCTGACAAAAAATATTTTTTTTTTCAGATTTTTTAGCTTTATAACCTAAATTAATACAAATTTTTTAAAACCGTTTTAACTTTATTTAATTTCAGTGTTCGCACTTTGTAATGTAAGGTAAAGTTAAAAATAATGACAATTGTTTTCCGCAGATGCAATTTAACAGTTACAAATCTTGAATATTTTATATGGAATTTCATATAAATGTTATGTCACTAAAAATCAAAATTTTATTTCGAAAATGTTTTATTTGAAGTAGATAAATCTGTCATATTTCTATTTTAGACGAGAAAAGAAAATTGAGAAATATTTTCTTTTTATTCCTTTACTATTGCTATCAGCTAGTCTTCAAAATATCTTTATTGCTATTTATTGGAATCTTTGATCGTTACATTTGTAATAAATAGAACGAGCATTATTGCAAGGTATTACGATACAATATAGCAAGATATCATCGTTTATTGAACATGTGTAACATAAATACTTATATTGCTTCACAGTCACGAAGTCCGATCCGAAAACTTTGTTTTCCATTAGTCTACTTTTAAGAGTTATTTTATTTTATGTGTATGTTCCTTATTTTTAGTATTTAAATATGTGATTCGTGAAGTCTATCATTTTCGGTTATTTACAGAACACATGATTTAATTTTCTTCATATACATTTTTATAAGAAAGATAAGCTGTAATGAAATTAGACAAAATCGTAATTCAAGGTGATTGTGTTCCGGTATTTTTAATACCACTAAATTTATCTAGAAATATTCTTATTGTGTCATCACAGAATTCATTGATTAAAGAAGAAAAAGATTGTTGTATAAATTTAGGGGTGTACAAAATACCGGAACACAATAACCCATGCGGTAATTATAAAAATAAAGATTTGAAAGCAAATTATAACTTTAGTACTTTTTGATTTTGTTTAAGACGTAATGTTTTAATACTTTCAAAATTATTTTTTTAATTATATGATTATATTACTTTTTTATCAAACGGAAATCACTTATTGCAAATAACAATTTATTAGTAACAATATGATTAATATACACTGCTCAAAACAATTAAAGGATATTGCAGTTTTAGGTGGATTTTGTATCTGGGAAACTTTTTAGCTGATTGATACATGGTCGACAGACATAGTAGGTTATATGAGAATAAATTACACATGTTTGGCAGAAAAAAATGCATTTTATTGCGCATTTGTGTACAAAAGGAAAAAAACACAATTTGTGCATATGAGAAAAAAAGAATAAGAAAAGGTGTTTTTTTCAAAGAAAATCATTTTCAGTAGGGGGTATGGTTTCCACGGGCGGCCAGCAACGTTGAACACCTTTGAGGCATGGACTCAATGAGGCTATTAATGACGAGTTGGGGTATTCTGCCCCACTCTTCCAGAAGAGCTCTTTCCAGTTCTTGGAGAGTTTGTGGGGGTTGTTGGCGGCCAGAAACTCGTCTTCCTAGAGCGTCCCAAACGTGCTCGATTGGATTCATGTCTGGAGAACACGCTGGCCATTCCATTCGAACGATTCCTTCCTCGAAAAGGAAATCCTCCACCAGGTTTGCACGATGTGGCCTGCAGTTATCGTCCATTAAAATGAAGTTATCTCCGATTGCTGCAGCGTAAGGGACTACAATAGGTCTGAGGATCTCATCCCTATATCGGCGACCAGTCAGAGCTCCATCTCGAATGATGTAGAGGTCAGTGCGCCCGTCAATGGAGATGCCACCATACACCAACACTCCTCCACCGCCAAATCTGACACTTTCGTGCACGAACGCAGGATTATTCCTACTGCCACGGTCCCTCCAGATGAAAATACGCCTATTATCCGGATGCACAGAAAAACGGGACTCGTCAGAAAACAGAATATTGCTCCATTCATTTCTCCTCCAGTTGACATGCTCGGTTGCCCACTCCCTGCGGTCGCGACGATGCCTTGATGTTAATCTAACACATACCATCGGTCGGCGAGCATACAGACCTACAGCATGGAGCCGGTTTCGGACAGTCTGAGTTGAAATCGTGGTGACTGTAGCCGAGCGAAGGTGTTGCTGGAGAAGATTAGCGTTCATGTTTCGGTGTCTCCGAGCTGTTAACGCTAAATACCGATCTTCATTGGGCGTTGTTGTCCGTCTACGACCTTGCACTGGTCTTCGGCCTGCACATCCACTCTCCAAAAAACGGTTCCAGATCCTGGAAATGACACTTTGTGACACTCCAATGGCTTGCGCTACTTCGGCTTGAGTTTGGCCTCCTTCTAACCTATCAACAATTCTCCAAGCTACTGAATCTGTCAAATGACTTCGCTGAGACATCGTACTCATCGAAACAAAGCAATCACTGAATGCCGATCATCCTTGTCTTCATTCTCTTTTATCCAGTTGAAAGTCAAATTTCATTCGCTGCCGCTGAAGCGACGTTTTTGACGTCGAACTCAAAATTTGCATACTCCACAGTTTGAAAACCAGAAAAATTTGCATTTGTGATTCTCTTCTTCTATTTTCGGCAAAAAAAATTTCGTTTATATCTTTATTTTATATAAAACTTCAAATATCCTTTAATTGTTTTGAGCAGTGTAATATTCTAGCATATCCTATGTGTTTATCACACAGAACTTATTCAAGTGCTTTTGAAAGATAAGATGCAAACAATCATCAGCACACATATATATCAGAAGAATTCGTAATAAATATAGTATAACTTTCAAATATAGAGTACAAATTATAATTTATTAAAACAAAATTGTTTTTTCAACCGGAAGTTCTATATTTCGTTCAAACATACTAAAATTGATATATATCCATAGGTGCCGCCAACCTCTCATTAATATTCCGTAATATGCGGGTTAATTTGACCCAGTTAAACATCGCTTCAAACCAGAAAGCTTATTGGATGAATCTTTATTTATTCAATTTCAGGTTTCTACGTGGAATTTATTTAATTTTAATTCTTAAAAAAAATTCTGGTGCGAAACATGTTAAACCTGGGTCAAATTAACCCGCATAATATGGCATATTAATGAGAGGTTGGAACCTATGTATATCACTACAAGATGCTTGCTATAGAATATGGTGTGCATAGCAATCATCGTTCATTTACCGGGACACACAAAATAATTTGGTTAAAGAATTGGCTATCAATAATAATTGAATAACAATTGCTAGCAGTGCGTTTCCAACTGTCGTACGCGTTTTTAAATTAAATCACTTTTTGCATATTATTTGTTGTCTATAAATTCTATAGAACCTCTACAGGGTTGCACAAAAGACTTCGAGTACATTTCCGTTTATTGGCAGAACTTGCTGCATGGGAAGTTTCAACTGTGCTATTCGTTTTCTAACTGAAGTAAATTTTAGAATACTATGTAGTATATATAAAACTGTATAGATCCTATACAGGGCTGCACAAAATGATATTTTTTCCGATTATTGATCGTAATTGATGTAATTGAGTTTTCAAATTTGTTATACGTTTTTCAAATTGTTTACTTAGACATCATCTTTCAACATTCGTCGCTACCATGTCAAACTATCAAATGTGAAAAAATGCATTTTTCATTACTTTTAAAAATGCGCCGATTGTCACCACTAAATTTTAATGGCATCCCTTTTCAGAAATTTCGAATCCACACCACAAATTTCAAATAGAAATTTCGTATTTACATAAAGTAAAAAAAAAAAAAATCCCAGAATTTCCGGTTTGAATTCGGAATCTCTGGATAAAATAGAAGACCAAACTGACAACCCTATTCTTCACGGAAATTTTATTAGTATTTTTACTAGCCGAAGAATTCTTATAAAATTTAGTGGTGACAATCGGCCCATTTTTAAAAGTAATAAAAAATCCTTTTTTTTTTCATATTCGATAGTTTGACATAGTAGCGACGATATTATAGTGTAAATTCTTTTATAGTATATTCTGAATGTGCTGTTCTGAATGTGTGTTTCATAGTCTATGCTTTACGCATGATTTTTCTTCCAGGCATAAAAATAACTTTCCATTCTTTCCATCGCAATATTTTGTAATCGTTACCCGTGGAAACTAAACTCGCAATTCGAAAGAAATCAAACTTTATGGGAACAAAATGAAGACGTATGTGCCATTCTGATAAAGACAAATGGATTTAGACGATATTTGGAACTTCATTACGGACTTTAATGATTTTCGCTCGACTTTTTGAGTTAAATTTGATGCTTAGATTTCTTTTTAAGAGATTTCTTAGATTTCTTTTTTGCTTTCTTTTTAAGAAAAGGGATATAAAGAGTGATATCCCCATTTCCTATTTTCTCTGAATTTAAAACAGTTTTGGATATCAAATGGTATCGTTTTGAGATGATATCAAAATAATGTCTTTTGGAAGTTGCATTTAAAAAAATGAAATTAAGGAGAGTGAACGTTAATAAAATAAATTTATGTTATTTTAAATAAGAATAACATTTATTGTGAAATATTGTTAAATTAGTGTTTTTGAATGCATTAAATTAATAATATTTATTAATGCTTCTATACCATATATGAATCGCCAAGAAAAAAATTTAGGATATCATTTTATAATACATATTTTGGCTTTGAAACAGTTTTTAACTCCAACCTAGTTGAAAAGTGTTTATGACTTCGGTTTGTGTGCCGTCTGCCGTCTGTGCGTGCTCTAACTCTTGTAAATATACGCAGAAGGACCTTAAAAATTTGTATGTTATTAACGTCTACTATAGCATGATTCCTATTCAAAATGAAGAGTGCAGCTCTTATAGTTTATTTACAGGGTCAGTCAAAAGTATTCCGTTACATTACAGTCAATGGGAAAAAAGTGTTTCAACTGCATTTTGATGATGTTGCGCCATTTAAAATATGATGAAATTGTTATACAATTATAAAGCGCACTAAAACATTCTTTCTTTAAATTTGGGTTGCAAAGTCTTTATTATTGATTTAGAGGGTCACACAAAATAATTCTGTTACACAATGTTGTATGGGGAAAAATATTTTGCAGCGTAATTTAATTATATTTCACTATTTCACTCATAAAGAAATTTATATGCATTACTGATGTGCAGTATAAATTGCTCACTGAAAAGTATGGTGCGCGTTGCATTAATCGTTATTTTGCAGGGACACACAAAATAATTCTGTTACACAATGTTGTATGGGGAAAAATATTTTGCAGCGTAATTTAATTATATTTCACTATTTCACAGATAAAGAAATTTATATGCATTACTGATGTGCAGTATAAATTGCTCACTGAAAAGTATGGTGCGCGTTGCATTAATCGTTATTTTGCAGGGACACACAAAATAATTCTGTTACACAATGTTGTATGGGGAAAAATATTTTGCAGCGTAATTTAATTATATTTCACTATTTCACAGATAAAGAAATTTATATGCATTACTGATGTGCAGTATAAATTCTCACTGAAAAGTATGGTGCGCGTTGCATTAATCGTTATTTTGCAGGGACACACAAAATAATTCTGTTACACAATGTTGTATGGGGAAAAATATTTTGCAGCGTAATTTAATTATATTTCACTATTTCACAGATAAAGAAATTTATATGCATTACTGATGTGCAGTATAAATTGCTCACTGAAAAGTATGGTGCGCGTTGCATTAATCGTTATTTTGCAGGGACACACAAAATAATTATGTTACACAATGTTGTATGGGGAAAAATATTTTGCAGCGTAATTTAATTATATTTCACTATTTCACAGATAAAGAAATTTATATGCATTACTGATGTGCAGTATAAATTGCTCACTGAAAAGTATGGTGCGCGTTGCATTAATCGTTATTTTGCAGGGACACACAAAATAATTCTGTTACACAATGTTGTATGGGGGAAAATATTTTGCATCGTAATTTAATTATATTTCACTATTTCTCAGATAAAGAAATTTATATGCATTACTGATGTGCAGTATAAATTGCTCACTGAAGAGTATGGTGCGCGTTGCATTAATCGTTATTTTGCAGGGACACACAAAATAATTCTGTTACACAATGTTGTATGGGGAAAAATATTTTGTAGCGTAATTTAATTATATTTCACTATTTCACAGATAAAGAAATTTATATGCATTACTGATGTGCAGTATAAATTGCTCACTGAAAAGTATGGTGCGCGTTGCATTAATCGTTATTTTGCAGGGACACACAAAATAATTATGTTACACAATGTTGTATGGGGAAAAATATTTTGCAGCGTAATTTAATTATATTTCACTATTTCACAGATAAAGAAATTTATATGCATTACTGATGTGCAGTATAAATTGCTCACTGAAAAGTATGGTGCGCGTTGCATTAATCGTTATTTTGCAGGGACACACAAAATAATTCTGTTACACAATGTTGTATGGGGAAAAATATTTTGCAGCGTAATTTAATTATATTTCACTATTTCACAGATAAAGAAATTTATATGCATTACTGATGTGCAGTATAAATTGCTCACTGAAAAGTATGGTGCGCGTTGCATTAATCGTTATTTTGCAGGGACACACAAAATAATTCTGTTACACAATGTTGTATGGGGAAAAATATTTTGCAGCGTAATTTAATTATATTTCACTATTTCTCCGATAAAGAAATTTATATGCATTACTGATGTGCAGTATAAATTGCTCACTGAAAAGTATGGTGCGCGTTGCATTAATCGTTATTTTGCAGGGACACACAAAATAATTCTGTTACACAATGTTGTATGGGGAAAAATATTTTGCAGCGTAATTTAATTATATTTCACTATTTCACAGATAAAGAAATTTATATGCATTACTGATGTGCAGTATAAATTGCTCATTGAAAAGTATGGTGCGCGTTGCATTAATCGTTATTTTGCAGGGACACACAAAATAATTCTGTTACACAATGTTGTATGGGGAAGAATATTTTGCAGCGTAATTTAATTATATTTCACTATTTCACACATAAAGAAATTTATATGCATTACTGATGTGCAGTATAAATTGCTCACTGAAAAGTATGGTGCGCGTTGCATTAATCGTTATTTTGCAGGGACACACAGAATAATTCTGTTACACAATGTTGTATGGGGAAAAATATTTTGCAGCGTAATTTAATTATATTTCACTATTTCACACATAAAGAAATTTATATGCATTACTGATGTGCAGTATAAATTGCTCACTGAAAAGTATGGTGCGCGTTGCATTAATCGTTATTTTGCAGGGACACACGAAATAATTCGATTACAGTCTTATTGCGATAATTACAGTCTATGTGTGATAAGTGCGTTTTCAACTTTGTTTCGTGTTTTTAAGTTTAACTAAATTCTTGCACAGTACTTGGGGTGTATAAATTTTGTTGATCATATACACGGCTACGCAAAGAATTCAACAATAAATGCCAAATGTCCTCACGCATTAATAATATAGACAACAAATTAAACTAATATATTTTTAAATGCTACATATCTCAAGACACAATTTCTCTTAACGTATGGGTTTAAGAAAAATCAATTACTTGAGAAACATTGCGTTTATTTGCATTTTTTTTTTTTTTACTCTAGCAAAACAAGGCGCGTCTTTTTACGTTATCCACAATTTACATATACAGGGTGGGCAAAATAAAACTGGCCCGGAACATATATCTAAAACTGGCGCAGAACTGACCTTTGTTAATGAACATCATTATTTAAATAATTATTTTCTGGGTCAGTTTTACTTTGCCCACCATATATTACACCCTATACCAGACAGCCCTATGAAAGTCCGCGCACACTTACAAAATACATTAAAACATAACAAATTGTCGTATAGCAGGGCTCTACAAATTGGAAACATTTTGGTAGCCAGAAAATATTTTTAATAGACAGTAAAAATTATTATACCCCTTCTCTTAAACCACCGTTGTCCGTTATTTCCCCTATTTTAAAATTTAATCGTGGATTTTCGAACAGAATATATATTTTTTAAAACATTAATTGAAAAACAATATTTATGCTCACATTTATAATATATACTGAATATTACTTTAGATCTTCAATTCAGTTTGCTATATTAATTTAGAAACGATTCTTAACGATTTTATCAAAATTATATAACTCAAATAAATGAAATATACTTTACAAAGTTTGAATAAATAATGCAATGATATGCAATATCATAAAAAATAATACTTGTTTACTAACATCGTTATTTTTTTATAACGAAATTATTTTTACATGTATTACTTAGACAAAACATTCATTAGTATCCATAAAGTATGAACTTAATCACGCTTTAAATAATATTAGGTTGCCCCGAAAAATCGTGCCGGTTGCGAAAATTAATTCGTATTGGAAAATTCACTCAATTAATGTTTATATATTAATCCCGATATCTAATCTATAATAATTAACGGGCAGAATTTTCCGGTACAAAGTGATTTTCCCAATCGGCACGAATTTTCCGAACAACCTAATAGTTTTACAAGTACTTACTTTTTTCTGACATGTTATTCGAAATCTGCATTTTCTAGATTTTGCTTTTTAGTTTATAGTATATGGTTTTGTGTATGTCTGGATATTTTTGTATTAGTACAAGGCGCCACCTATCGTTCTCCATGGTTTCTAATGATTAGGTAAAGAATTGTTCAAGTGAATTATTGTCACCTATGTGTGTGGCACAGAGGCATCTGCGTGACACTTCTATTATAATTGCACCCTAACAGGTCGCTCTCGTATCCGTCGCCCATCTTATCTCTCTAGTGGTTGGCTGGATTATAGCTTCTCTCCAGTATAGTCCAGGATTATAGCTTCCAGTACTTCTTAACAACCTTTAAAACCCTTTATCTACTGACGGTACTTATAAGTACCATTCACTTTAAAACTTTATAGCACAACAACCATTACTTATATTCTGATGGTACGTTTTAGAAACAGTCTTTTAACTCAACTTTTTCATGATAGATGTCAGTACTTGTTCTAGGCTGATGAATTTTGCGAGGAAGAAAGCTATTTTCGAACGGATATTGTGTTCTTTTGCTGTTATTTTGTACGGATGCCGTTCTTATCTTTTCTTTGCTATAAATATATAATATCAAATCAAAGGTAAGTGTTGTATTTTTTTTATTCATTCTGTATTGTCTTAGAATATTATTTGCCCAATCATTATTAGATAACAGATTATGTAATGTGATTAACGGTCGAATTATTCGGTGGTACTTATAAGTACCGCCAGTACACGTAGTGTTGGAGAAAAACTTGTTTTCATTTTGTCCATGTAATTATCTATAGTATTTCTGTTTGTTATAATGTAATTATGAAAGTGTAGTGTAGCAATATGTTTTAGTATTTTTTATAGATTTCAATTATAGATTTTTTTATTATTATTTTTTTTTTACTAACACTGTCAAGAGCATTTGAAAATGTTAGTATTGAATGTGAATTTGCTTTTGCATTCCGAATAAAAAAATTAGCTAGATTTTAATTTTTTAGTGTGTGTGGGTAAATGTAATGTACTTCACATAAAAAGTTTTCAAGCAATAGTAAAAAATTCTTTCCTTTTTTTAGAGTGCCCCGAAAGAAAGGTCTCGCCATTCACAAGGCTTTGGATATGTTGAAAGACCTGCCATCAGAAAATAGTGATATTTCTTATGATTCATCTGATGAAGAATTTCCAGACAATATTTCAGACAAGACAGAAGTTTTCGTCAGATTCTGCAGATGTTGACTCGGTAACGGAAGAAGACCCTGTGTGCGGTGATAAGGAAAATCAGGAGTCAAGTCCTGGAAAAAAAGCAGTCCCTACCTCGAAATGTAAAAGGAAAATTGATAGACGTTGGAAGAAAAGAGATGTTCAGACTCAGGTTCCCATTTTTTCTCTAAAATATGGATTTATAGATAATATTTTTGATTCTTTGCTTACTCCAACAGATTTCTTTTTAAAATTTTTTGATGACCTTATTGTTAAAAATATAGTTTTTCAGACGAATCTATATATAAACTAAAATAACAACCAAATTACGCCAATAACTGCCGAAGAGATCTATGGATTTATAGGATTACAATTTTTATTCGGATACCACAGATTACCTAGAACTCACATGTACTGGTCATCTGATACAGATACTTTAGTAAATGTGGTCCCCCAAACAATGGCACGTGATCGATATTTTCAAATATTATCAAATATCCATCTAAATGACAATTTATCAATGCCGGAAAATAACTCTGATAAAATGTACAAGCTGAGGCCCTTTATTTCTAGTTTGAATGGGAATTTTCAGAACTTTAGGATAGGCACTCAAATCCAGTCAATTGATGAACGTATGGTGCTATTCAAGGTCAACTATCAAGTCTACTCTAAAACAATACAACCCAAAAAAACCCATCAAGCGGGGTTTCAAACTTTGGTGCCTGGCAGATATGTCCGGATATATATATGAATTTGACGTTTATCAAGGAAAGCAGACCAATAGTGACACCTCAAAGAGAGGATTTTGTCTGGTCGGGACAGTAGTCGATGAGATGACAGATTGTCTTGCAGGCAAAAACCATATCATCATCATGGACAATTTTTTTCTTCCGTGACATTTTTTGAGTATTTGAAAACGAAAAATATATATGCAGTCGGCATAGATAGACTTGGGTTACCCAAACTTATTGATGATAAAAAAATGAAACGAGAGGACTTAGATTATCAAATATGTGATCAAGGAATATCCTTCTTCAAATGGAAGGGCAATCGATCCGTACACTTTCTTTCGAATTATCATGGAAACGACACTTGCAAATTCCAAAGGAGACTCAAAGATGGTACCAAAATTGACGTTACCGCACCCATTGTTGTAAAAGACTACAATGGACACATGGGGGGGGGGATTGATAAAGTCTACATGTTACGTGCTATTTCTGATAGGGACAGGAAATCGAAAAAATGGTGCCACAGGCTTTTTTTTTTTGCTATACTAGAAATGGCATATGTAAATTCATATATTGCATTCGTCGCTACCATGTCGGACTATCGAATTTGAAAAAAATGCATTTTTCATTACTTTTAAAAATTGTCTGATTGTCACCACTAAATTTTATTAGAAATGTTCGTCTAGGAAGAATACTAATAAAATGTCTGTGAAGAACAGGGTTGCCAGTTTGGCCTTCTTATTTATTTAGAGATGCCGAATTCATACCGGGAATTTTGAGAGAAAATACTTTAATTGAAGTAATCAAGAAACGTATGTCATTAAATAAAGCAAAAATTTCTGTTTGAGATTCATCATATATTCTAATACGAGCAAATCTTGTGTGTGGTTATATATATATATATATATATATATGCAAAAATTATCATAAAAACGGCTCTAACGATTTTGACGAAATTTCGTATCCTACCATTTTGAGGCACCAGAAAACCATTGGGCTAGGTCACATGTTCGAGAAAATTCGATTAGTGGGTCATTTTGGGTCATTTTGGGTCATGGTCTAGCTAATTGTATTTAAAAAACGGTTCAAACGATTTTGACGAAATTTTGTATCCGACCATTTTCGTGCACGAGAAGACTATTGGGCTGGGTCACATGTTCGAGAACTTTCGATTAGTGGGTCATTTTTGGGTCAGCGCGGGTCAAATTAATTTTATCTAAAAAACGGCTCTAACGATTTTGATTAAATTTTGTGTTCTACGAGTTTCGAGCACGATAAAAGCATTGGGCTAGGTCACATGTCCGAGAAGATTCGATTAATGGGTCATTTCTGGGTCATTGTGGGTCAAGATCTAAAAAGCAGCTCAATTTACACTAAATTTGGCATCCAATGGTTTTCGGGCACGAGAAGACTGTTGGGCTAGGTCACATGTTCGAGAAAATTCAATTAGTGGGTCATTTGGGGTCATTTTGGGTCATGGTCAAGCTAATTGTATCTAAAAAACGGTTCAAACGATTTTGACGAAATTTTGAATCCGACTATTTTCGGGCACGAGAAGACTATTGGGCTGGGTCACATGTTCGAGAACTTTCGATTAGTGGGTCATTTTTGGGTCACAGCGGGTCAAATTAATTTTATCTAAAAAACGGCTCTAACGATTTTGATTAAATTTTGTATCCTACGAGTTTCGGGCACGCGAAAATCATTGGGCTAGGTCACATGTTCGAGAAAATTTGATTAGTGGGTCATTTCTGGGTCATTGTGGGTCAAGATCTAAAAAGCGGCTCAATTTACACTAAATTTTGCATCCTATGGTTTTCGGGCACGAAAAGACTGTTGGGCTAAGTCGCATGTTCGAGAAAATTCAATTAGTGGGTCATTTTGGTCATGGGTCATGATATTTGAACTGTGAATGTACAAGTATGCCAAACTGTCAACCACTGTAAAAAATGCTATTAAAATTTAGTGGTGCCAATCGGTCCATTTTTTAAAGTAACGAAATATACATTTTTTCATATTCGATAGTTTGACATGGTAGCGACGATATGTGGAAGTACGTCGTGAGAAAATGTCGTCCCTGGAATATAAGCGCTGCATTACCAAAGGATTACTAACAAAATCAAAACCACAACCAAAACGAAAAGCGAGACCTAAATCTAATGGAGATGAACAAACATTTTGTGCAAAAAAGAGAAGAAAAGGAAATTTGTCTGTTTCTAATGATGTTCGTTTAGAAAATAGAGGATGCCATATGCTAACATTCGTGTCGAATCTGGGACGTTGTGAATTCTGTGCACTCACAAATATTCAATCAAAACCACGTTTAAAATGCTCAACTTGTAATATATTTTTGTGCGTAAATGAAAAAAAACTGTTTTTATGATTATCATTAAATGTGAATTTCTACCTTTATTATGTAAAAAATAAAATTATGTCAATTTGATAATTTCTCTGTTTTCTTTTGAGTGTTTTTTGGTTATTTAGCATTTTTAAGAGGTTAAATTTCATTAGAAATATCATCCGTAATTTTTTTCTATTATGAGGAAATTTATACATAGTATACTGACGGTACTTTTAAGTACCACTTTAATTCATTAGTTCTAACAAATTAAATTTAGCACCGGGGAGATATTTTTTCTTGTATATTCTTTAATTATCAATATGGCAGCTAAAAAAATAAATTTATGAAGAAATTTTCAGTAGTTCATAATGCAGTAGATAAAGGATTAAAATATCTTTATGTTTCTAATGGATTGCGCTAACTTAAACCATCGAGATTAAACCCTCTCCTGAGCTACGGATTTTGAGTTTTTCTTTTACAATTGTGTTTTTTTATACATATATTAAATATTAGACACCAGAAATTTTAAGATAGATTTTTTACTTTGCTCATCAACATAGTTTACGGGCAATTTACTGGATTAATATTTCTATACAAATATAGTGGTGGCGAAGAAGTTGATTTATTTATTAAAAGTTAAATAAACAGTGATGGAAATTTACATCACTATGCAATTAAGGGTTAATCATTCATAAAGCATCATCTTCACTGCGCAGTGTCGCCTGGGAGGTTTGTCTCCGGCAGTGAACTCGAACCTGATATGTAATTTAAGGGCCTACTTCACTCAGGCGAAAACATCCGCTTGCTAATGTTAATCCTATGAGGGAAAATTTTACGATATCTCGTTCGCATTTCAATATTTTTAAATGATTTATTTTGAATTGGATAGCTGAGGTCAAAGAGACTGACGTTTTGTGGCAGAAGATATGTAATTTAAAGACACACATGAGTTATTGCAGATTTGTAATATTCATAAAAATATAAGAAATTGTCACACCAAAGTGCGGTTTGAGCCAAAAGACTTGTTAGAATTTGTCGTGGCAAAAGAAAAGAATGGTTCAATGAGTTCCAAAAATCCGAAACCTTCATAAAATCATAAAAACTTAACTCGCATTTCAAATTGTCCTATCGAAGTGCTATTCGCACCACAATATTTCTCCAATGTTTGGAAAATTTTTGGTAAAAAACATTTCAGAGAAATTTGAGTGTTTTTTTTTTTTTCCCACGAAATTTCCAATTTTTTAAGAAAGAGGTTTTGTGGTTCAAACAGCAGTTTTGCAATGTAATCACATCGATTTGAAATGTAGTCAGACAAATTCGATCAGGCAATTAAATAAAAATTAATTTTAGTATTCTTAAAAAAAAAAAAACACTTTTTTAAAAGAAAAATACCTCAAATTCAGCCTTCAAGTTTATTATTATTTTTATTATTATTATTATTATTATTCGTTAGCATATCCCGACACCATCCTTTGTCAGAATATTTATAATTTACTGATTATACCAGAGTGAAGAAAAAAAGAAAAGGAAAACTTGAAACAAATTCTTATTCCATATTAAAAAAATATTCTTGATAAACTGTGATTATCTTATTTCTACTCATATTTTATAAGCGAGCTTTTGACAAAGAATGTGACAAAGAAAATGAAGTAGTTAAATTTGCTTCAGTAATTTTACCATACTATACAAAATGCTTATGCATAAGGTAAACGTACTTACATAAATACAAATAATAATAATCCCAATAATAAAAGTAATAAAAGCAATAACAATAATAGTACAATAATAAGAAGAGCAGATAAGTTTTAATAGTATTTTCAGTTACTCTCGGCGCGGCATAGGTGATTTTTTTTTTTTACTAAACGGAATCATTAGAATCTAGAACGCATCATTTTGAAAAAAGAAATTTTCTGAGAAAATACGAATAAAAAATTATATGTATCTAATTATTTTGTCTAAATTTTCCTATGCACAAATCACAAACATGATATTCGGAAGAAAGAAAAAATCGTTAAAATAAAGTAACACGTTAAGTGGTAATAACATGTAAATTACAAATTAAACATTTACAGGAGAAAATATGACTTATGAAATTAAAAACTGATTATTTGGGATTAATATTATGATGGTGTTAAGATGTTGTTAAATAGTTACTGCAATTTTGCAGTAATTATTCCTTGCAATTTTGTATTATTACTTGGAAGAGGTACTTTATTAAAATACGAATAAACTCTGCTAATTACAGCCAAAAGTGTTTCAAAAACTCTCCCTTTTTAACAATCTTACTATAATATATGTTATTTCACATATCAACATCCACTTTTCTATGAATTTTCGAAACGCACAACAACGAATGAGGTATCAATCGAAAGGTTTTCGAAGCGGCTTCTGTCATAGTACATTCACATTCGTTAAAATATGTTTTTCGATTAAAAATTGATCTTAATTAAAAATTAAGTCGACATTATTTTCATAATTGAAATGAAAGGTTTTCCTCAAATTAGTGTTGCCACAAAAATTAAATACCGTATTTCCAGTGGCGGCTGGTAACTGTACTTTTTTTGGGGCACTAAATACATGCCAGAAACAAATATTATTTTCATACCATTATTTTTCTAAAGAAATCTTTTCCTTGCTTAATGGCAGAACTTTCTGACAATAAATAAAATAAAGTATTCCTTTTTAATAATAGTGGTACAAAAAGAATAAAATTTGACAGCCACATTATATTATCCTCAAAAATGATTATAAAAAAATAATAAATAGTACAAAAGAGATACAATGTGATGTTTTCTCATGGGTTTATTTTATATTTATGATTCAAAACCAAAATTAAAATTGAAACGCGTAGAATAAAAATATATTATTGATCAATCGAAGCAATGATATTCATGTATAGCATAAAAGGTATGAATAATTATAATAGATTAAATTGTAATTTAAATGTATTTCAATTCTTTGTCCCGTGTTTTTCCCGAAGAGGATGACGTCATACTCTAATGTAGTTAAATTACAATTTTTTTTTTCTTCTCGCGCGCGTGACTTCTTCTATTCAGATTTTACTGTTAGGAATAAATGAGATGATATTCTTGCTTGACAAATTTTGCTTGCAGAAATTTTTATTCTTAAAAATATTAGATATTGATAAAAAAATATTAAACTGTCGTGCAAAATTCTCGTAACGGTCCACAGATTATATTATAATTGTATGAATGTAATTGCCGAGATTCTTTTCAACTCGTCATTTTCACCAATGGAAGCGCTAAATCTTTGTAAAGTTAGAGCCGTTGAGAATGTCTTTATTTTTCACCGTGCCAAGAAAGAGTATGATTCAAGTAATAATAATAATGTATATTAGATCTTTCCTTAGTCCATTCCTGCAAATTTTTATCGACACTTTTTAACGGCCTTTAGAAAATCTCTTTAATGTTCCTGGATGGCGCCTTCCCAACATTCGCTTTAACAACTTTTCCAGCTAAAAAATTCGTTCACTTGAAAGTGTGACTGTAAGATTTTTTTTTCCGCTAAAACTTTCGTTCACTTGAACTTAGTGACTGCGAGATTTTTTCATATGAAGTTGGATGTATTTTCCCTATAAAACTGGAATTTCATCTTCGAAAATATTTCCCCACCAATGTATAAGAGAATGGTACCCCTCAAAAATGGTAGACGGGGGCTGCTGGGTTCGAGTCCATATCGCGCATGTCGGCCTAACCGTACGAATGTTTCCGTGGATATCTTCGAACCTGCGTAACGCTGTTTAAGCACCAGTTAAGTTCCCTTAGACAGATCCCCATGGAGGTAATCACCTCCTTGGCTTATACCCCACGCTCCCACTAGCGTCTAATAGGTTCTGCTCTCACACCTGTCAGACAAAAGGTGCTTCGTTTGCCCTTCAGCCTAAATGTCCGGAGTTTTCCATTATTTTCTTTAGACTGTGCATAAATATGAATTTGGTTCCCTTAAAATGATCGCCATATAGTGCAATCTGCCCCTTATTGCCCTATATCTCTGATGCAGATAATCGGTCGAAACAAATACCTCACCTATAACCATCAAGCAGATAATTGGCAGTAACAAACGCAAACCAATCAAACAATCATTGAAAATGTATTCTACATTATGTTTCTGATAATAATTTGAATACAATTTAGATTTACTTGAAACTTTTTTGAGATTTAATTTATTTTGATAAGAAAATTCAATAACCAGGGCCTGATAACCACCAGAGCAAGCTTGCACCAGTAAAAACAAATTATTTTTTTTTCTTTATTTGGGACAGAAATTCTGCATAAATGAGGCGTTTAAATAAAGCAAAAAGTTTTATCTAAATCTACTGGTAACAGTTTGACCCGGCGGTAATCAGACCAAGACCACAATAATCATATTTTTCTTTAAATTTATGAACCATATTCGTTAGATCATTTTCTGCCAATTGGATTTTTTAAAAAAGCTAATTTTTGTTACAGCCACTTAATAAAAGCTATTCTTCATCCAGTTCTACAACACAATTTCCTTTATAATACTATCATGGGGCATTCGAGCCAGAGCTATAGTTAACCCCTTAACTGTGTAGCCCGAACTCAGTTCGGGAAAGAACAGTTTGCTTGTTTTGTTACTAAAAGCTTTTGCACACCAGTAATTATTTAACGCAACCTTCGCTTTATCAATCGGCATACCATTTTCGATTACAGAAAAGAAATATTTTAGTACGGAAAAAGTGGTGTATTGTGCCTATTTTTAGTTTATGGTGTCAAAATACCTCCCGCAGTTAAGGGGTTAAATGTCAAAACTATATAGTATCGCAATATTGCCGAAAAGAATACGGCATTTATCCGTAGAAATTAAAATTGCGAACAACTTTCAGATCTTGTCGTAATTGTAAGTGCTTTTTCGATATGCATCGGGCAAATCAGAAGTATGATATTCTAAATAGAAAAATAACATAATGTTAATCAAAACAAGAACGGAAATTTATGCGTCAAGCATAGATGAAACACTTTCCAGCATTTTCCGAATACTTTAACAGAACTTCACAGATTAATAAGATGAAAAATTATGTCTAAGTAAAAATGGTTAAAGTCAAACCGAGCGGGGAGGCCTACATTTCGGAATAAGCTCAGTTAGCCTCGCCCAGCAGGTTTGTTTACCGTGCGGCAAAGCCTTACAAGATAATTATTAAAGTTGAAAGAAAACAATAAATACAAAACAATACTAATAGCGCACTTATTGAACGATAAACAATTAATAAATACAATAATGTCAAAGAAAACAATCATAGTTTGAATAGTAACATCGAGTGTATAAAAAGACTTATTTGGGGGAAAACTTGAATAATTAGATAAGGGTATTTACAGAAAACAGTTAACACAATTTAAGTATAGCAATGTACTAGTAATAAGAATAATAGGGAATAACATAAGTGATTGTATAGGAATATGTACATGTAGTGAAAACAATAAGCACAAATCAAATACCACCAGTGTTGCCAGTGGGTTTTTAAAATTCTGATTTCTTGATTGAGACCACTTTTTTTAAATGGTGTAATTCGCTTTATTTTCACCTTATTTAATTTGCCATTAAATAATGCGAATTTTACTATTTCAAGAAACTGGTGTTAATCCAGAAATCTGATTTTAAAAAAAGTAGCCCACTGGCAAGACTGAATACCATCTGAGATTAGAAAAGTAATACTGAAACACAAATTACAACAATTCAAATTTTATTGATATAATAACTGAGGGAAAAATTGGAAAACGCATAACAACTTTGAAAACCCATTTTACGAAATTAACATTAATAGTCGGAAAAATATCAGAATTCTTTTGTACAGCCCTGTAAATGATCTATATGTATTTGTATACTAAAGTATGCACACATTTAGTTCAGTTAGGAAAAGCAAAGCACAGTTGAAAATTCCTCCACAGCAATTTCCGTCAATAAACGGAAATGGACACCACACGAGATCTTTTGTGCAGCCCTGTGTATGATCTATAGAATTTATGTACATAAAGCAATATGCAGACAAAATAGTTAAATTTGAAAACGCAAACCACAATTAAAAAATGTACTTCTAGCAATTATTGCTCTTCACAGTAATGTTAGTGAATACTTTTGTGTGTCCCCATAAATGAACAATTGAACGAACACACCATATTCTGGAGCAAGCATCTTGTTGTGCACCTGAATGATATACGAGGGGTGACCCCAAAAAAAAAGTTTACAAGGCAAAGGAAAAAGTATTTATTAACAGTAGAAACAAGATACAAATGGCAATTAAGAGACACATCTGGCCTTTACTTTTCCACATAGTCGCCAAACCTGTTTAGGCATTTGTCAGAACGTTCGACCAACTTATTTATCCCGTCTTTGTAGTAATCAGGGCCCTGCTCATTGAGCCATTTCTCGGCAGCTGTTTTCACTGCATCATCTGAGGTGAACCGTGTTCCGGATAAGTTTCGCTTCAACACCGGAAAAAGAAAATAGTCACTTGGAGCCAAATCGGGGTTGTATGGGGGGGGGAGTGATTCCAGACCTCCCACTTGAACCTTTGCAGCAATTTCTGAGTCATTTCGCTACCTGTTGTCTACTCATTGCTTTGTCCCCGTATACCTCAACGATTTGTCTGTGAATTTCGGAAGCGGCCACATTCTTGGCCCATAAGAATCGAATTACGGCTCGCACCTCTATGCGAGACCACTTTTCTAGACGTTCTGCCATTACTGTCGCTCTTAAGTGTCTGCGTACTGACGCTACTTACTCTTAGAACCGCTGTAGGACAACTAGCGCCATCTGTCAACCACCCTGGGTGGAAATATTCGATCCACAATTATTACGTTTCAAATGCTTCTGCTTGTAAACTTTTTTTTGGATCAACCTACGTATATACGTATTTCAATATGTTTTAAATAGTATAACATTTTAAAAATACATTGCAAATGTTTTTCCCAATAGATCATAATGTAACGAAAAACATTTGAGTGTCCTTGAAAATGAACTACGAATGCTACACATTTCAATTTCGAAACCGAACATGCCATAGTAAATCTCAATAACGTATATCAGTTACATAGCAATCCAACTATACAGTATAATCTCGTTAAAACTAATGCCACTTTAAGGAATTTTTCAATTTAACGAATGTTATTTAGATTTAAAATAAAATTCCCTATACTTTGTCATTATAAATATATTCACTTTAACGAATTTCAGTGTAACGAATTTATTGATATCTGAAAAAGAATGCTTAATTCAGTTTAACGAACGCCAAGTTCACAAGAAAAACAATCTTTATCGAAAAACTATATTTCCGAAAGAAAACATTTTTGTATTTTCAATACCAGGCGATCTTTGAATTCTCAGCGTATCTTGCAGCTTTTTGTCGAGAGACGGGCAAAAATGGCTGCCCTATGCTCATTTCTAAAATGAAGAAACTCTTCCAGTACATATAATTTCTTTTCTTCATAGTTCCTTCTATTTGTCTTTACACTCGTTTAAAAAATGTAGGAAGTCCAAAGAATTTATTTTTTAAGTAGTCCCTTACATTCAAATATGGTGATAATTAGCTGTACCTATTAGTGAATTTCTAATCTGCAACAATTCTACAATTCACATTTGGAATTAGATTTTCTCTCTTTTTTTTAATGGTAGATAAAGGGAAAGGAAAGCAGTTTTCATTGAAAGGAAAAAAATGAATATTATACAAGCAGTAAGTGCAGGAAGAAGGCAGGTAGAATTTGTGTCGTTATTTCTGCTTTAGCTACCATTTTAAAAGAAAAGGACAAAACTTTGAAGCTTTGTTTGGTCTAATATGTACCCAAACTGGAAACCAATGCGACTTGGGGACTACCAAGCGATTTATGAAAATATATACACTTATTTTAAATCGATAAAGAAAAAAAAAAGCCTTAATTACATGGTAAAGCAAAATATGTATCAATGGCCATGGAAATCGAGAAATTTAAATTGAGTTCTGGTTGGCTGTTTCGTTTTCGTGATTGGTATGGTATAGCTTAAAAACGAATTTCTAGAGAAGAAAAATGTGTCCATATCTCGTGAAAAAAATTTCAAAGCCGATGAAATTGTTTTTGTATCAACTACTCAGGGATTAGATTTCTCCGCTTTTTGCATACCAGTATAATCTTACAGAAAATGTTGTTCTCTTAAATCGCAGAATGTTTCGATTAAATAAAAAAACATTTTCTGTAAGATTATACTGGTATGCAAAAAAGCGGAGAAATCTCATCCCTGCAACTACTACCAATATCAAGTTGCACCACAGCAATGAAGATTTAGAAAGAAAAGAAAAAAAATCTAGAGAGCAGATTTCGGTTTTGTTCTGTTGTAATGCTACGAGCACAAAAAGCTAAAACATTTTAAAACCATTTAAAGCTCTTATGGGACATCTGCAAGCCACACTGTTTTAAAAATGTGAAGAAACTTCCATGTTATTATTAAAGTAATATTCGCTTCTTTATGAGTAAGTAAGTCTTTTTTAAGTGACTTACGAGTTGACTGGACAAATGAGCAAAATCAAAAGAAAAATAATTTTACTTAGATAATGGTGATGTACACTTGGTTACAGCAAATTTATCTAACATAAAAGTTGAATTTTGACCTCATATGTATACTTTAATTTTACAGCCCAAACATTAAGGCATTATAAAAAAGAAATTGCCAAAGTGAATTTCGGGCGCCGGTTAATAGAATAGATTAATAGGGCTTTTTTGACACAAAAATTATGTTTCTGCAAGGATGAATGTGAGACAGGCAGCTGGTGTGATATAGGCTGCCTGGCAAAGTGTATCCTCTGCCACAATTAAAAACTGTTAGAGTAATGCCGGTCTTATACATTTAAAAAATCAAGCACAAGCGATTGCAGAAGAGTGTACTTATTGAATCCAATATCCTGTTGTTATCTGGAATACAGCTACAGAATGTTTTTAAGTTACATTAACAATTAATGATTGCATTGAATGGATGATTGCATTCACGCGAGTTAGAGCTTGGCCAGGCAGATGGCCAGACGGCCCCTACAGATTTCCAGACGGCTAGACAAACCAAATTCATTAACGATTTTCAACTATGTCTGAAAGTGTTAAAAAGAAAAGCATTAGAATGTTAATTAAAATAAAATGGCAGTAACATGGAAATTGCAAAATAAACAATTACTGCGATGATTAGCAGGTGAAAAATAGTTTGTGGAATTGAAACTATTCGAGAATACTATTAACTGAATTACGATGTTATTAAATAATGATTGTTTCTCTTACAATTTTGTACGATAACTTGGAAGAGGTTATTGGAAGAGTTATTTATTAAAACAGGAATAAACTCTGCTAATTACAGGCAATAATTGGATACTAAAGCTGCATTTGTTCAAATGAAAAATTCAGGAACTATCCTCTTTAGTTATTCTGAAAGTAGAAAAATTAGATTTGTTGTATATTGGAAGAATATTTAAGTTTTGTACTGCCGAATTTATTTAAAATTTAAATAGATTATAACTTTATCAGGATAATATTTACACTTCAGTCCAAAAATTAAGGGACCGTGACCGGACGCTTTCACCTTTTACACGGTTTGTCAAATATCTACTGAGATTCCGAATGAATTGTCCTTGAACTTTGAGGATTTAAATCACATGTTTGACTTCAAGAACAATAGAAACAGTATAGTGCAATTACAAATTTAATATACCGGGTGGTTATAAGTATTTCTATTTGGAGCTGTCTGTAGCTTGAAGGAATAACCCGAATGAGACCAAAATTGGTACACTTACTATTCGGGAAGGGGGAAGAAGAATGGAACATAAAAAAATAATAATTGCAATAATCACCGACAGATGGCGCTATTGAGTGTGAAATGTAATGTGTACTGCAAAAAAAAATTATTAAGACGTAAAACCGGATGGCATGCCTAATTTATTGGTAAATGTCACAGTGAATGTGAGCACGCTTTCGCATGGCGGTGCCGATCATGTTCAGGTCCCTCACGGCCATTTTGCTGGAGGACACAATCCAGGCAGTGAAGTACGTGCTCAAAACTGCTTAATGTAACGCAACAGGAGTGATGTTTCACACATGTTGTGATATGCGGTAAAGTCATTGAGGTTTGAGACACCTCCACTGTACACAATATTACACATTACATGTCCCACTCAAAAGCGCCATCTGTCGGCGATTATTGCAATTATTTTTTTAATTGTTCCATTCTTCTTCCCCCTTCTCGAATAGTACGTGTACAGATTTTGGTTTCATTCCGGTTATTCCTTGCGGCTCCAGACAGCTCCAAATAGAGATACTTATATTATAACCCCCCTGTATTCAATATTTGATGAGATATGGACATTTGTGTGAAATAATTTTTAACTGCGCATGCGCGAACTTTTCAAAAGTTTTTTTTTTCATGATTTGGTAGTCAATTCTATAGAGCAACTCATATATAAAGACCAGTCAAATATCGTGAGAACCCAGAAAGCTATCGGACACACAGTGAGCTAATTGACAAACTGGAGAAGGGGGGAGGAATCCGTTATCATCCAGTTGGACTGTCCACTATTATAGAGTTAAGAGTATTGTCTAGAAATTGAGTCGAGTATTGTCTAGAGAGTATTGTAGAGAGATTGTCTAGAGATGAACTTTCCTGCAAAAAAATACACATGTTAATGAAATAAAGGAAGTCTGTATAAAGCCTTTCAAGCGGTTAATTAGCCTTTTGATTACGGGCTATTGAATCGGTGTTAATTCAGATATTTTTTCTCCGACATTTCTGCTGTTCCTGGAGGGACATTATGGAATTCCGGTCGGAGAGCAATGATAGTACGCTTTCAGACATTTAATAAATAAAATATCTGAAATCATCTAGAGGGAATTTATATACTGCGGTGAAAAATGTCATCCACAGATACCTTCTCAATTGAATTACAACATTAAATGAATTAGATTATTCTCTGCTTAAAGCTTGTGATAAGGGAGTGGAAAGGTATTATGTACTATAAGACAAAACGATAAAATTTACAAAAAAAAATAATATTGTTTGCAAGCTTTTGTATGCTAACTGCCACCCTTTTTAAAACTTTCCAACATAGTTGAAAAGTGTTTATGAACTAGGTTTGTCTGTCTGTCTGTCTTTATGTCTGAGCTCTAACTCGCGTAAATATGCTTGGATCGTTATGCATATGTTATTGAGGCTTACTGTGGCATGTTCGGTATTGAAAATGAAGTGTGTAGCACTTATAGTTTTTTTAGAGGGACACTCAAAAGAATTACGTTATATTGCGGTCTATGGGGGGAAATCTCTTGCGGTTTATTATAACGATGTTACACAATTTCAAACATATTGAAATTGATATATATCACTAAAGGGCACTACAAGTGACTGATTATTGAATGTGGTGTGCATAGCACTTATAGTTCCTTTACACGGATATTCAAAAGAATACCGTTACATTACTGTCTATGGAGAAAAATCGTTTGCAGTTTATTTTAATAATGTTTCACTATTTCAAACATATTGAAATTGATATATATCACTAACGTGGATTACAAGAGGCTTAATATTGTGTGTACAGCTTTCATCGTTCATTTACAGGGACGCAAAAAATAATTCGGTTAAAGTACTACTTATTAATAATAATAGAAGGGAATGCTTTTTCAGTTGCTGAACACGTTTTTAAATTTAACTCATTTTTTTCTATTACTTGCTGTGTATAAATTGTATAGATTGTATACAGGGCAGCACTAAAGTTCTCGAGTACATTTACGTTTATGTTCGGAAATCGCAGAAGGGAAATTTTGAACTGTGCTACGCGTGTCCTAACTGAACTAAAATTTAGCATTCTATTTAGTATATATACAAATCTTCAGATCATATACAGGGCTGTATGAAAGAGCTCGGATATGTTTCTGAATATTGTTTGTAATTCCTGAAATTGGATTTTTAAATATGTTATGCGTTTTCAAAATTGTTTAGTTAGATATCATCTTAAACCTTACGGTAAATATTTGTAAAATCATTTTTTAAGTGCTGGAAAGTGTTACATAATCTATGCTTGATGCATGATTTTTCGTTCTTGTTTGATTTTAATTTAGAACAAATATTTTTAGTAATTTGAGAACCAACAATTTTGCTGTGATTTTTTCTTGTATTTTTCTGACAGGATGGAAACTCAAAAATTTGTAGATTTCTTCAAATTTCATATAAAAAAAAAACTAGAAAACTGAAAATATTTGTTTTGTATCGAGACTTTGAATTATTGTTTCAATTTATTTATGTTTCTAAATACGAGAATTCATTTTACTATTTTATGTGTCTTGCAAATATATCCAATGTCAAACTGCCATGTAAAGAAACAGCGTTGAAATTCTTCTGAAACAATCTGATAAATTCGTCTTTTAAATGTCCCAGTATTTCTTGTGTATCAACTTAAAAATTATTTAATGAAATTCGAATAATGATAAAGAAATTGCGTGAAAAGCAGGCTTTTGTAAAAAATAATTAAATTAAAATTGTAAAAAATAATTAATAAAAAAATTGCGGTTTGCACGGATGGAGTCAGGGAGAGAACAGATTTTTTAATAACACAAAATGTTGTAGTTCTAAAAAATACCAATAGAGGGTGCTGTCATGCAATGTGTGAAGTATATGTACACTAGCAGCTCGTCAGGTATTCACAATCACTCTACTATCAGTCATTTTTGTAAATTAAATTTCTTCTTCATTAATTATGCAGCGTCTCTCTATTAAATAAAACAAGATTTTATAAATAATATAATACAATCACTTGTTAACTTTAAATTAAAGTCTAATAATGCTTAAAGTGATAAAAAAGCATAACACGGAATATTTAAAATACCTCTTTAATGTAGATTACATATGTTTCGTTCACACTATCGGTGACATCTTCAGATCAAAATGATAAATACAATATTCTCGCATATTTTTGAAAATGGTAAACATAAACCACAAGATCGCATGTCCAAGACTAGCAGGTGCTTAAATTGGCCAAACTGGGAAACGTGAAAAATTATTATTTGTTATAGAAGCAATTTTATGTGTTTATAAGCAATAAAAATAAAAACAAATAATAATTTTTCACATTTCCCAGTTTGGCCAATTTAACCCCTTCGCGACGAGCTTCTTTTACAGAATTTTTAATCGTTTACCACCGTTTTTTCAAAACAGAAATTTTCGCCTAATTGAATTGCAGAAATGCTGTCATTAAATAAGGCAAAGTTTACAATAAAAAGTAACTGGTTGGAATAATCGAGGATTCTGAGCATCTTATGCGTCACGTATACGTGTCGCTCGTCCCCAAGGGGTTAAGCACCTGCTAGCCTTGGACATGCGATCTCGTGGTTTATGTTTACCATTTTCAAAAATATGCGAGAATATTGTATTTATCCTTTTGATCTGAAGATGTCGCCGATAGTGTGAACGAAACATATGTAATCTACAATAAAAAGGTATTTTAAATATTCCGTGTTATGTTTTTTTTATCACTTTAGGCATTATTATACTTTAATCAGATTTTATATGCAAAAATTCTGGTTGTAAATTGATTATGCGCCTCTACGAACCACTACTTTACATATATGTAAATCAGCCGTTAATAAAACACATGGACTCATGTAAATTCTTCATTTGTTGACGACAAAATGCTGTCATTACCAATGCTATAATTGCATTTAAGCTTTTTTATATGAACACTGAATTACCAACTGAAGCACGGCGAAAATACTCAAGACCGAAAAAGTATCCAGATGTTACTGAAGTTTGTCAGACGGTGCACTGTTATGTGATTGTTCAGCTTATTGTATAATATGCCAAGGGGAGTCCCGTTCTTTCGGTCGTAGGGGAAAGACGCGTTTAGTAGGTGCTCCCGCAATCCGCAATGCAAGGCTAGGCGCCCTCCCTAGATCCGCAGGCCTGGCTCCCTGTGTCATTCCTGAAAGATGAACATCTTAGCTACATTTAAGGAGGTAAGCAGCATGCTTCTCGGACAGTTATTAATTGTTCTTTGAGATTTTTTTCCCCAATACATCTGTTTGCCGGTACTTGCAACTGCCATCTCCTAAAATTGCTACTAAGGCTTGTCAATCTTAATTTTAAAGTTTGTTTAACTTTGTTTTCTGGCAAATAAATTTTTATTTATTCTTTTTTCTATACAACAAATGCTTAATTATATGGTAAAAATGTTCACTTTTGCTAGGTTATATATATTCCTGGTGTTGCATAGTATTTACTTGTAATTTAGGGTACAGGGCTTTTCAGAAATATTTCTGTCATTACCTTTTTCAAATTTTTAATGTGTGTTATTTGCATTGTTTAACTTTGATTTCTGGCAATAAATATATATTTTTTTTTTCAACAAATGCTTAATTTTATGGTAAATGTTCACTTTTGCTAAGTTATATATATTTCTGGTGTTGCATAGTGTTTACTTGTAAATTAGAGTACAGGGCTTTTCAGAAATATCTCTGTCATTACATTTTTCAAATTTTTAATGTGTGTTTTTTGCATTGTTTAACTTTGATTTCTGGGGTAAAAAAAAAAAAAGGAAACAATTTCTTTTTTTTTTTTTTCAACAAATTCTTAATTCAATGGTAAAAATGCTCACTTTTGCTAAGTTATATATATTTCTGGTGTTGCATAGTGTTTATTTGTAAATTAGAGTGACAAGGACTCCGAGAAAATCTTTTTTTTTTTCTGTTATGCAATGTTTACTTTACTAAATTCAGCGTTTAATGTCCTTTCTTCTTAAATAATTAACTTTTTTTCAGTGTTTATTTTTTCAAACTTGTAGTCTTTGTGTACCATTTTGTACGTACTTTTCAGAAATATTTCTGTCATTACCTTTTTTCAAATTTTTTATGCGTCTTATTTGCAATCAACAAAATATTTTTTATCTATTTTTTTTTTTTTTTATACTCTCTGTTTACTTATTCGGGCACATTTTGTCTGACTTTTTTCTCGTGTTCCAAGCACTCTCAAAGTTATTTCTAATGTCTATTAAAGCTTATCTCCTACATATGTGATAAAGTAACTAATAAGCTTACAGAAAATATAAGTTTCAAGTTCTTGCGATTATTTATTGACATTATATGATCTTTCAAACACATTTTCTGACATAATTTCTTACTATCAGTAATTTCAAAGCTTATTTAATCAGTCCCCGATTAGGGTCTCGCGTATTGTTTGCTCTTATTTAGTGCTTTATTTGTATTTGTTTCTTTATTTACCTCTTTTTTGAGTCTGTTACCATTAATTGGCCTTTTATTTATTTATTTATTTATTTGTTTTCTTTTTCCCTTTTCCTCTCTTGAACAAACATATACCCTCCCCGTCAAAACTGCTTTTCACTTTTGGCACGGTGCCAAGTTAATATTTGTCATTCTCTACAACATGGGTAGTTTAAGCGGCGGGATTTTCAATGTAGGGGTCGAGAAATGCAGGCAGTGGGCAAGGTCTATAGATATATCTACTGACCTTGGGCAGTGGGTACTGTGTTAAAGAGTCTTCTTCTTTCTTTTTTTTTTTTTTTTTAGCTTCTTAAAATCTGTCGTTGTTTTGTTTTTGTTTTTTTTTTGTTGGTCAAGACTTGGTTCATTCTATTTATGGGGATAAGGTGAATGGCTTTTTACTTTTTCTTCCATCGTGTTTGTTGGCCGCAGCTTAGGCAGATATTTCTCGGAATTCTATCAATTACAGGGTCCTGCTATTCATTTCTGGTCTTTGACCCTTGTTATCCGTTCTTTTCTTTTCTTTATTATTATATTGCTCTATTAATATCTTATATTCTAGTAATTATTGTTTTTTTTTCTTCTTTTTAACAATAATAATAATTTTCTTCGCTTAATAGTCGCTGTGGCCCATTCTCAAATAAAGGCTCGGCTACGCCCCTCCCATCTTTTGAATCACCCTATCAAGTGATCTGTCAAAAGCTTTTTTTTTTTCTTTTTCCTTTCCAATGTTGCCTCCCTCCCCCCCCCCCCCCCCCCACTTACTTGTCCGTAGAAAGGGGTAGTCTAAAGGAAAGGGAGGGGGAGGGAAGGATTGGAGTGCATAAATGAAAATAACGTTGTTGTAATAGAGTTATGAAAGGATGAAATAAAGTAAATAACTCGCTTTCATTATATGTCTAGCCCATTCTCAGCATGGGGCACGAATGCGCCCCATTTGGTCCCCTTTCCATCATTTGCAACACCCAATCAAGTGTTTTACCTATAACTTGCTCTTTATTTCAATTATCTTTCTATTGTTCATTTTCCACCACCCCCTGTTTTATCCACACCAGGGGTCAGGACCCTATTTTCTGAAACTGATACACCTGGGCCCTTTTAATCCATTCTCTTTGTCTTTTTTTTTTAATTTAATTCTCTATTTAAGGTTGCTTTTCCATCTCCCTCCCCCCCCTTCTTGTCCGCACCAGGGCCCTATTTTCTTAAAATGTTGTACTTGGGCCCTTTTATTTTATTCTCTTTGTCTTATTTTTATATATTTATCTATTTATTTAATTTCGTCTTTACAAAATCTTTTCTATAGTCAGCCATTGTCCCATGGTTTTCTGAAGAAGGTGCGTCCCACTCTCAGCAAGGGGCAAGGTTGCGCCCCATTTGGGCACCCTCCCTTCCTTTGAGGACACAGAGTGATATATCAATTACTTGCCTTTTTTTATATTCTCTATCTAATGTTGTCTTTCCATCTCCCCCACCCTGTTTTGTCCGTACCAGGGCCCTATTTCCTTACAATGTTGTAATTGTGCCCCTTTAAATCCGTTCTGTTTTTTTTTAATTATTATTTTACTTTATTTTATTTCCTCAAATTAAAATCTTTACCGTAGTCTTTCCTTGCACGCAAGTGTTATCAGTAGTAAATCTTGCCACTCTCAGCATGGGGCAAGGTTGTGCCCTATTTGGGCCCTTCTCTTCATTTGTAACACCTCAAGTGATATATTAATATATATTTTTTTCTTTAAATATCTTTCTATTCTTCCTTTTCCACCCCACCCCCTGTTTTGTTTGCATCAGGGCTCTATTTTCTTAAAATGATGTACTTGGGGCCCCCCTTTAATCCATTCCGTCTGTCCTTTTTTTTTTTTTTTTTTTTTTTTTCCTCGTATTAAAATCTTCACCGTAGTTGTTCGTTGTCCAAAGTATTTTCAGATGAAGGTCCGGCCGGATCACTCTCAGCTAGGGGCAAGGTTGCTCCCCATTTGGGTCGTTACCCTTCATTTGCAACAGTCCTCAAAGTAATATATCAATTACTTTCATTTTTTATTCTCTATCTTATGTTTTCTTTCTATCACCCCCCCCCCCTGCCTGTTTTGGGACCAGGGCCTTATTTTGGGCCCTTTTAATCCTTTCTGTTTGCCTTATCATTTTTGTTTTATTTATTTATATATATATATTTTTTTTTTTCTCTAATTAAAATCTTCACCGTAGTTACTCTTCGCCCGCAAGTGTTTTAAGTTGTAGGTCTAGCCCATTCTCAGCAAAGGACAAGGATATGCCCGATTTGGGCCACTTCCCTTCTTTTGCAACACCCCATCAAGCGCTATTTCTCAATAACATGCTTTTTCTTTTAAATAATCTCTTTCTATTCTTCCCTTTCCATCCCCCGCCCCTGTTTTGTCCGCACGAGGGCCCTACTTTCTTAAAATGATGTACTTGGGCACATCTAATCCATTCTGTTGTCCTTTTTTTTTTTTTTTTTTTTTTTTTTTTTTTTTTCAATTTTCCCTTATTAAAATCTTTTCAATAGTTAATCTTTGTCCGAAGTATTTTCAGCAGAAGGTCCGACTCCCTGTCAGCAAGGGGCAAGATCGCGCCCTATGTTGAACACTTTCCTTCATTTGCAACCCTCCACATACTAGTATGTCAATCACTTGATGTAAAGAGGGGAAAAAAAATCTTTTTTTTTTTTTAATTATTAATTTACTATCTAATGTTGTTTTTTTTTTCCATCTCCCCCACCCCAGTTTTGTTCGCACCATGTCCCTGTTTTCTATAATGATGTATTTGGGCCCTTTTAAATCCGTTTTGTTTCACTTTTTATGTTAAGTTATTGTTCGTCCGCAAGAGTTTTCGTAGCAGTTTTAGCCTATTTTCAGCAAGGGACAAAGATGCGTCCCATTTGGGCCATTCCATTCATCACGTAATATTTTTAATAACTTTCTTCTCTTTTTTTTTTCTTGTTTTTTTTTTAATTCTTTCTTTACGTTGTTTTTTCTTCTTTCCCCCTTGTTTTGTCCGCTTTGGCCTCTTAATTTTTTATTTTATTTCTTTTTTTTTATTCACCCCTCCCCCTTGTTTCTAGTCAATAATTGTAGCACTCATTGTTTTAGCTAGCTAGTAGGAATTTTGATAATTTCTTTTTTCTTTTATTAATTACTTTTACAGCTACCCCAATTGGGCATTTGGCTGTACCTCGCAATTGCTGGGCTTTAATTTGGGACTGATTGGTATCAAATCTAATCTCGGCGCGGTCATACAACTTTTTTTTGAGAACTGCTATGTATTTTAATGTAGCTCAGTCCTTTATCTCAAATTCCTTACAATCCAATTTATTTTTAGTCTAGCTCTCATTATTTTATATCCCTTATCTGGGCTACCAGAAATTGGAGATGGCAGTTGCAATAAATGACAAACAGATTGTCGCGTCTCTTCCCCCTAGCTCTAGTTGTAATTCTATCCTCATGCTGCTTCACCCGTATTGGTTGTCCTGACGTCCAGATGATCGGGGCGTTGGTGCCCAAAGATCTAATTATCCATACGATTGTATTTTTATCCATTCTTAGCCTTTATTTTTAAATCCTTAATTGAGTATTAAAACTTTATTGTGCAAGACTTAAGGAAGACCTGCAGTAAATATCAATCTATAATTTGCCTAAGTCGCAACACAGTTGCTTTGACATAATACAATGTCGTCTTCAGAGACTGACAGCGTACACTACCCCATCGCCTCTTCTCATCCAATTAATAAAAGGCAGACTAGAAATAATTCCAACACAAAACGCTCTGACAGCATGCTATCTGTCCATTCAGCTGCCTCCACCACGAAACTGCCAAAAAACAGTAAGAGAACTAGTCCAGTATTGCAGAAAGCTGGTCAAAAGTTTTAAGGAGGACTCGGACAACGACCTAAGCAAAAACAGCGAGTATCTCCTGAACGACATGAGGAGTGCCTTCACAAAAATGCTAAAGATAGACAATGAAGTTAAGGATCAGCTGTCAGCTCTAGAACTATCGTTAGAGGTACAAACCAAAAAAACTGAAGATTACAAGCACTTGCTTCACAATCTAACCAGTAATATACCACAGCCGGAAGAATTGAAAAGGACTATAAACACAACAATAGCAGCACAATTTGAGCTACTTGGTCAAAAGAGCGGGTCTTCTGTAGCAGAACAGCTTGGCGACGTGGCCAGAAGAGTTACAGAGCTGGAAAACATTAAGACGAACCCCGTAAACGTAGCTTTTGCCAGCGAGGGACCTGATGACCTAGCCACTGAAGCGGAAAGCTCCACAGGAAACATCCCGCAGACCATGAAGAGTCACACAACACCAAAGCGCACCTTCACAACACCACTACAAGACGTACCTCCTCCACAGAACTCTTCACTAGAACCAACCCATCCGCATAGGCGCACCATAGTTATACGCCACTTGATCCCCGGTAAAATGACAGGGATCGAAATTCTACGTAAAGTAAAGTCGGCGCATGTTTCCTGTCCAGCTTCATCAATCTATAAAACCACTCCGTTCAGAAAACATGTAGAAATTGAATGTACAACTGAAAACTGCAAAAACCTCCTCATCAGTGATCTCGGACGCCATAAAGACCTACAAATGCATTTTACGTTCGTAACCAAATCCATACCAAAACAAAAAATGATCTTACTAGGCGTCCCAACTAACTACAAAAAAGAAGAATTCCTCGAGTGTATATTAGCAAAATACAAAGCGCACGAGGACGAACTCTATTTCATAAAAAAGATGGAGCACAGATCACCAAACCTTGCGAAATGGCTCATAGTCATGCCGATTCCACTGTCGCGTGTCATAATCAGTAATGGTGGTGTATTGATTGGGCTAAAACATTGCATTTTGCGTCCCCATACCCATATCCAGCGTTGCAGAAGATGCCAAGGATTAGATCATAGCAAAAACCATTGTCGTAACACTGTCGCCTGTGCTACCTGCGGGGATGAACACGCAACAGAAGGCTGTACGTTAGCACCTACATGCATTAATTGTTACCTCCACAACAAACATATGAAGACCTGTTTCAGCACCAACCACAAGGCCTCAGATCCAAGATGCGATGCATACCGCTCGGCCTATGACGCGGAGAGGCGTCGGCTGGATGAAATATTCATGCCAAATCCTCCTCCACGCATGGCTACACTGCCTCCTGTTCCACAGCAAAATGCAGCTAATCAATTGTTATGTAACAGAGACATGCTCCGTCCGATGAACTTGCCATTCTTTGCAGCACAGCACTGGAATACAGAGAACGAACAGTTTCCAGGTTCAAATTTCTACAATAATTTTTATTAAATAACTTTTAATTTCAGAGCCACACACAGTGATGTCACTTCCTCATTCTAGTTCTCCCCCTCCCCTCCCTCTTGGTAAACTAAATTTTCTACAGATCAATCTAAATCATAGCACTGCGGCGAATGCCAATGCTAAACAATTTATGATCGATAGTGATATTGATATTGGTCTGCTACAGGACGCCCACTGCAACAAAAAGGTACTCTCTCAATTTTTCCTAAGAACTGGAAAATCTTCCCTTCAAAACGCAACTCAGCCCATGTTGTCGTCCGGAACACCAATCTTGTCATCACTCATCTTTTCACCGGCGCTAACAGTGTGTTCATTTCTGTCACAGCGAAGGAAGGAGAGTTATTCATCGGCTCAACTTATGCCGCTCCCTCCGTTGACTTTGAGGACACCCTTATGGAATGGGAACACCTCATCACTCAGAGGAAGGCTTTCATCTGTGGCGGGGACTTTAATGCTAACTCCACACTATGGGGCTGTAGGCATGAAGATCTCCGGGGTGACTTCCTCACTGAACACCTCGTAGTGCACACACTGGCAATAGCAAATCTACACAACACGGATGCCACATTTGAAAGACTTGATTCCAAGGGCAAGGTAATTGCGACTGTCTGGCCGGACCTCACCTTAGTCAACTCACTAACACTTCCCAAAATATCCACCTGGTTTGTCTCCGACATTTTCAGTGGCTCCGTTTACAAGTACATTCGCTACACATATCAAACCACTCCACTCTATACTCAACGTAAACGTTTTAATACTACGAGAGGTAATTTTCGTAAATTTAACAACATCATAAAATCAAACAAACAGGCTTTACATAGCCAGCTTGATGAGATTGATAACACAGACAAAATTAACGACTTTACAAAAAAATTAATTGAAACCATGCACACAGCTGCGAAAGCCTCTTTTCAACTGAAAGCAGTCCAAAAGACACGAACATTCTCATTCTGGACACCGGAGCTCAGCGCAGGGAGGAATCACCTTACCGCGCTTCGTCGCAAGTTAAAAGCACTGAGGCAGAATGATCCGTCATCTCCAGACATCAAAATTCTGGGCGCCAAGCGCACCAAGCTGGCAGCCCAGCACAAGCGCAATGTCCTGACAGCAAGGAAGCAGGCTTGGTAAAGGTTCTGTAGCAGCGATAATAACTCTTTTGGTGCCTCTCAAAAATTCTTCTCCGGCAAGTACTTTACTCCAGATGAAATTAAGCTTGAACAACCTCCAAACACAACATCAAGACAAAATAACTTAGAATACCTAACACAACAACTCTTCGGCCCTTCGGCATATCCCACAACTGATAATACAGACATACATTTTACTGCTCCACCAGACAAAACATTCACGAATGCGGAAGTAAAGACAGCACTATATAAATTAAAAGATAAAAAAGCACCCGGACCTGATTCCATAGATTTCCGAATTCTTAAACTGACACACAAAATTTTTCCACAAATCTTCACGCGTTGGGCAAATCTTTGCCTAAATTACAATTACTTCCCTGAAGTTTTGAGACAAGGAGAAGTAGTGTATTTCCTAAAGCAAGGGAAGTCACCCTCTGAACCGAAATCGTACCGCCCGATCTGCCTGCTACCCACATTAGGCAAATTGTTAGAGAAGCTCATTGTTTTTCGGCTCTCTCATTATCTCGAATCAAATAATCTTCTACATCCAAGGCAATTCGGGTTCAGAGACGGCAGATCATGTGAAAAAGCTTTGCATGCCATCATGACATCCTGCACCGATAGCATAGCAAAAGGTAACTACACTTCACTGGTCTCACTCGATATTCAAGGGGCTTTCGACAACGTGGAATGGCGTGACATACTCACACAACTACAAGCACTTCACTGTCCCGGGAACATAGCTGGAGTCATCAGCTCATACCTGTCTCAAAGGAGTGTCCTCATAAATTGGGGAGCTTGCACCTCATCCCACCGGCTACAGAAGGGTTGCCCTCAGGGCTCCTGCCTCGGACCAATCCTCTGGCTCTTGGTAGCAAATATACTTCTAAAAGAACTGAACCTCTTCGGATATACTCTTTATGCCTTTGCTGATGACTTTAGCTTCATTTTCTCGGGTCGCACTCGCCGTCATCTGGAGGAAGCATTTGCCGAAGCCCTTCGCATCTTCTGCCAGCTTCTGGACACACTACACCTCACACTTTCTTCCAGGAAGTCCCAGGCATTGGTCTTCAATAAGCCACGTCGTCTAGATCCCAATAGACCACCAGTAATGAGGATTTATGGCGTTAGCATACATCGCGTACAACAACTCAAAATTCTTGGTATAACAATCGATTCTAACATTAACTGGATCCCACACATTAATTACTTAAGATTGAAACTCATCTCCTATCATCACAACTCACTTAAATTAAGATCTAAATTTAGGGGTGTAAGCAATAGCCTTTTAAAAACCTGGTACTTAACAATAATAGAACGCATTATAACATACGGGGCATGCATCTGGAGGGTAATCTTACAAAACAGGCACTCACAAAATTAACTTCAATCCAAAGGATATTCTTATTACAACTTTCACGCGGGTACCGTACAATATCAACTGATGCACTTACAATACTCACAGGCATTCCACCCATAGCAATAACTTTAAAATATGAATTCAACAAAGCATCCATCCTACAACTTCGACAGGACCACATATCCAACAACCTCTTTCCCAACATAACCACTGAACGCAAAGTCCACGGCTGGCAAATCCACCCTGCGGAAGAGACATCGCACCTTCAAGTCAACCCACAACTTAATAGCTACACCCATGCCACCTGCTCCACCATCTTCACTGATGGGTCCCGCACAGATACCGGCGTAGGAGCAGCCTTCTGCGCCACGGAAGGAGACACGGTGACTCATCAGTGGGCCTGTAGGCTCGGAGATAACAACTCCGTTTTCCAGGCAGAGCTATTTGCAATCTTCTCGCCCTAGAGTGGCTAGAGGGTCAATCTGGAGCAAAGGTCTCTATTTTCAGTGATAGCCTGTCTGGACTGCAGGCCATTCACGCACCTAGAACATCTAACCCACTCGTACTAAAAATTAAATTAAAACTCAAAAGTCTCTTGTACAGAACACATCTCGGCCACGTCTCAGCGCACAAAGGCACTTTTGGCAACGAGTACGCGGACGAACTCGCAAAACAAGCCACCAAGTATACATCCATTGATCACCACCTCCCAGTGCCACAGTCGTTCATCAAGAGTGTCCTGAAATCCAGGATCATCTCGGAATGGCAGGAGTACTGGGAACTCACTGATAAGGGCAGGCACACGTTTGACCTAATCCCCAAAGTCTCACTTAACATATATCACCTCACACCATACACCGCAAGCTTCCTAACGGGTCACGGGCCCTTTAAATCATACCTCCACAAATTTGGTTGTGCAGGATCTAATAGGTGTGAGTGTGGCGAGGTGGGATCTCCTACCCACACCTACCACGAATGCACACTTACTGCACGCTGGCACATTAAACGTCCAGCCACTCCCCCTAAGGGATGGCTTCAAAATATTCTTTCTAGACCCACACTTCTGAACAAACTCAAACACATCCACCAATACTTAGCACACATCTCCAACCTCACAAGCTAGTCTGTACCCAGAGCAACTCCCATTCCCTCGTATGGCATCGCCCCTTGTCGCGAGTGGAGTTATAGTGTTACTCTGGCGATGCCACAGCGCCCCTTGTCGTGAGAGAGCATGTTTCTGGCGCACAACCCGATAGCTTATCTGCTGTCTGATAACCAGGTGCTTTGCGGCACATCATTCTCAAACCATTTCAAGAACCTCGGCACCTCGCTGCCCCGTGTCGCGAGGGAGATCTGTTCTCCGGCAGCGAGGGATTTGTTCTGTGAATTTCAGGCAATAATGGCCCATTGCGATTCACCCGCCCCCTGTCGCGTTTTCCGGCGGGCTCAGCTCTAGCTGAAATTGTATATTTTTTTAAACCTTAATAAAGGTACCGGGAGGGACACCTATGCTCTACAGACTTGGCCTCCTCGCCTGAGCAGTCCCTCTTAGGCTGTGATAATATGCCAAGCTTCATTTGTATATATTTGCTTTATATTTAAGGTAAGGTCTTTTAAAATAATCAAGTATTTTGGTATTAAAAAACATCCGATTTATCACTGATCCTATTCGTGTAAATCGCAATTTTTGTAATTATCATTTTAGTTTGATCTGTTGATTTTGAAAGAGAGGCAAGTCTATTTTATGTTATTACTAGGTATTTAAAGATTTGCATTTGAATGAGTTTAAAAACATTAGTAAACATTAATAGAGTATTTTTATATTTTTGTCATTCTTATTTCATTATTTAATATGCAATAATTGTTATGTGATTTTTCAGCTTATTGTATAATATGACAAACTTCATTTGTATATATTTGCTTTATATTTAAGGTAAGGTCTTTTAAAATAATCAAGTATTTTGGTATTAAAAAAAAATCCGATTTATCGCTGATCGTATTCGTGTAAATCGCAATTTTTGTATTATCATTTTAGTTTGATCTGTTGATTTTGAAAGAGAGGCAAGTTTTTTTTAATGTTATTACTAGATATTTAATTATTTGCATTTGAATGAGTTTGAAAATATTCGTAAGTATTTTATATTTTTATGATCATATTTCATTATTTAATATCCAATAATGGTTATCCGTGTTAGCTGAAAAACATCATGGCATTTATATGCGCCAATGAACTGTCCTCAATCCGAAAAGTAATGATTAGTTGATAACGTTTATTTTTTTTTTCTAATGGAGTATAAATATAATAACAAAATATTGAATATTATTTTATATACTTACTTATTTTATTTTAATATTTCATCCTCCTTTAAAAAAGTAGAAAAACAATATAGAAAAAAGTGAAAAAGTACTGGAAAAGTAATTCACTAATAAGATGTATGCATATAAGTATGCTTACTTTATGATTACGATGTATGCTTACTTTAGTTAGTGAAGATTTTTAAAGTATTCATGATGAAACTTTCATTGTGCTTGTTATGATTATGCAGCATATAAAAGTAATTACTATTCAAAATGAACTTGCTTCACATTCAAAATTAAAGCATTTGAAATAGCCTTGATCAAATAAATTACAACTACAATTTTTATATTTGTATTAACCTTTTGATTACGGGTAAGGAATGTCCACTATTTTTATATTGAATCGTACCACAATTAACGAAAATGTTGTTAGCGGCAGATATTCCTTAGTAATATCCTAGAGCAGGGGTTCCCAAACTATGGTACGCGTACCAGTACTGGTACGCAAAGCTCTGGCTACTGGTACGCAAAGCTCTGGCTACTTGTACCCGAAAGTGCACGTAAAATGAAATTCCAGCATAATATTAGAAAATAAAAAATGGCATGAATTTATCACTTTGGAAATTCTCGAATGAACTATAAACGCTTTGTTGTTGTTGTTGTTACTAGAAATGTTTGTAAAACTAACTCTCTGAAGTCCGCATTCGCTGCTTATGATATAACAAGTTTTCCAGAATTAAACACGTGTAATTATTACAATTATATGGGAAAAATTTAATTTGTAAATAAAGACCTAGTTTAAAAATTAATCGCTGAAACAGTTTTAATTAACAGAAAAACTGTTTAAAAGATGTTTTTTAAATTGTATTATCTGAAGGTAAAGTCTGAACCCGTAAAATGTGGAGTAGCTTTTTCGAATAGGAGGAGTTAAAACATTTTTTTTTCTTTTTATTTCATGGAAATCGGCTTTTAATACAGTAAAGTTATTTAAAATGGTGAGTTGAAATCGAACAAAATATGGGAAGTTCCAGTTTCAAAGTTTTTTTTTTTTTATATTAGAATTACGTTTGATACCTAGTGGTACGCCAGAGATGAGACGGGCTCAATTTTTAAATCGTCTTCGGAACTGGGCGGGCTCGGGCTCATTCTTTCTAAAACTGAGAATTTATTTAATCTCATATAGAAAAAATAAAAATAACTTTTTTTCCCCCTAAAAATTACGTATTCCATTTCAAGTCATTTTAATGGTATTTTGATCAGAATGAATAAAAGTGCAAGCAGAAATCTTATTTTTCTGTCCAAGTTTTAGAATGCTACTTTAAAAGAAAATTTGCAATATTTGCAGATTTATGTGCGGCATTGACGCGAGGACTGTATGATATGGCTCCAATGGAAAAAGGCGCGAATAATTTCGATTTTCGTTTGTAAAAGTAGGATATTTTTTCAATTGGAACGTTTATTTATTTATTTATTTTTAGATATTTAAGGCTAAGTGAATACTTTCTTTTGTTTGTCGTTAATCAGCACTAGCTTACTAGGAAATTTGTAGTCTTCTATTGTGTGAGAGTCATAATGGCTCTTCATATAAAAATAACGTTAGTGATTCTATTTTTCATCATGAACTCTGCTTATGTTAAAGCTCTGCTCTGAACATTTACAAAGTCACTTACATTCGTGAGTCATAATAATTGTCATGTAAGTTATTCGATAAGAAAGCAATCAAAAAGTGTTTCCACTTTGCCTATAAAAGCATAGGATCTTTTAGATAACGGTGCCAAATTTTAAATTTAAGCTGATTTTCATGAACACAAATATTGTTTTAATTAAGGAATCAATTATAATTTATAAATTACACCTATTATTGGAAATAGAAAAACGGCATAGGAATAGTAATTTCTGAAAATTTCATTAATTTATTTATAAAACGCACTTCATTAATGCTTGCAGCAGGTTTGCTTGTTGGGTGAGAAAATTATGAGAATATTTTAAGGAAGTATATTTTTATTTCATACCAAACTTCTCTTTTGAAAAGATTGAAGGTAAATTCCCATAAAATTTAATTATGTGCTGTATATTAACAGTTATTTTCATGTAAAAAGTTTTTTAAATATGATATATTACTTTGAGTTATTTTTAATAATATGCATTTTTTTTCGATATCGGGCTCGGGCTCTGATGACACAAAATGTTTCGGGCTCGAGTGGGCTCGGATTTAAAATCGTTGGGTTCATGTCTAGTACGCGTAGGTATGAACTTCGATTTAGTGGTACGTAGGTGTAAGAGTTTGAGAACGCCTGTCCTAGAATAAGTGCATGGCATATTTTTGTTTTCCTAAAACTGGTACGAATAGAAATAAGAAATAGTTGCTGGAACTACATGTGTCCTGACCCCGCAATCAAAAGTTTAAAAGATATTTATTATAAATTGATTAAAAGGATAAACTCCATGTCAATTTATTATCAAATTTAACTTTAAGTAATTTTTTAAAAGGGACTTTCCCCACTTTCCAAATAAACGGTTTATTCGTTCTTTATTTAAATAAATTTTAAAAGTTGCAATAAACTTTATTTAAAAAAAAAATCATGGAACTTTTGATATAGCCGGTATATAAGAGAAAATACAACTCTGATTTATTTAGCTACCTGTATGAAACTGATCGATAATTTAAATTAGAATAATAAATACCTGAATTAAATATCTTACACTGTTTTTGATTACAGTTATTCGCTTTTATTACACCTTTGTTTTAAACATTCCCTTGTTAAATTCGTAATTTTGATATCATTCCAGCGGAGAACACATCATAAGTGTGATAATGAAAAGTTGCAAAGAGAATGCATTAGAATGTTAATTACAGGCGACTAGGAAATAAAGATGCAAATTAAAAAATAAGCACTTGACACTAAGAATAATTAGGAGGAAGAAATTAGCAAGTACATTTAGCAGGCAAATAAGCTTATGGAATCGAAAACTAATCATATGTGAATGGTATTAAAGGAGCTGAAAAGATGTTGAATACAGTTCGTTTCACTTTCTATTTTGCAAAATTCTAAAAGCGAATATGTTAGAATAAAGTCTGGCAATCGATGACAACAGCATACAGGGAGCTCTAAAAATGGCGGGTGCATTTAAAATGTGAAATGAAAGAAAACGGAAAGAGATAGAAATGTGCCGTTTGCTGCATTCTACTTGGAAAAATAATAAATTTGAAGTCTCACTGAATTCCAAATTTAGCTACGAAGTTCACCAATAGATGGCGCTGCAAGAGCTATGGGACAGCTGTAGGAAAACATACTCTGTCAAATCAGAATTCTGTATTTCATCGTCTGGCTGCTAGCATTTGCTACTGAGAGATTGCCTGAAAGAAAAAATCTACAAATGACTGCCGAACTGAAAAAGTTCATCTTTGCTGCATGTCAGACAATTCCGTCTGTAACGTTAGTGCGGGTTGTTGGAAATGGTGGATACATTAAAAATATCGTTATTTTGTTTTATTTCAGAACTCTTCGCAACATGTTAATACAGTTTTTTAAAGTTCCCCACTTAAAAGCGCCTTCTGTTGGCAAACTTAATAACTGGTTTTGAAATTATGTATTAATGAAAATTTACTAGTGCACCCAGTAGAATTCTGCAAACGGTGCATTTCAATCGTTTGCCCATTTTCTTTATTTAAGAGCCTACATCAGTCATGCGGAAAAACGCGTAAGCTAATGTTAAGTCTATGGGAAGGTTCTTGGCAGATTTCTCGCTCGCATTTTAACATTTTTAAATGATGTTTTTTGAATAGGATAGCTAATGTCGATCCCTCACTTTATTAGTTTTTACTTTTTCGATTTTGGTGTACTTTCACTTTCAGAACCTGTTCCAACCGGTTCCAAAATTTAAAATGTCCGCTTATAAAAAAACTGTAACCAAAATTCGAAAAGTAAAAAATAACAACGTTGTAGATCAACCTCAGCTATCATATGCAAAAATAAATAAATAAATAAATAAATAAATAAAAAATAAACTTGTTAAAATGCGAGCGAGAATTCTGTCTAGAACCTTCCCATAGACTTAACATTAGCTTGAGCGTTTAATCGCGTGACTAGTGTAGGCTCTGAATTTCGCAAATGCACCGGTCATTTGTGCGACACCCTGTATCTACCAATGTTCCGTTTTTTTTCAAATCAATTAGCACTAAAAATGTTAATAAATGAAAGGATTTAATTAACACGTTGACGGACAGTAGGAAACAGTGAAGTTCGAAAATTGACACTATATGTTTTTGTATTTTTTAGAATATTAGAAGCATAGTTTTACTCTTTCTGCTTAAATAAACATAATTTTGATTAATTCAGCACCTTTAATTAGGTTTCACTACTCCCTTCAGAACCACGTCAGGGCGGCTAGTGATCAGAGAAAAATACAGTAAAAAAAAAGTAATAAACACCAGTATATTTTTATAGAAAAATTTATTTTGATTATTCGATCAAATAATTAATTTGAATGTTTCTAAAAAAATATACTGGTAATTTTCATTTCTTTACTGTATTTTTTCCTGACCACTAGCCACCCTGCACGTGCATACTGAAGCTGCAACTCGTATAACAGGTGAAAAACGAACTTCAACCTAAAAAATTGTCTCCAAAACATGACACTGGGCTTCTACTTGTACGCTGGTAAATGCACATTTGTGCTGCTATAACCGTAGTGTCTAAAAACAACCGTTTCGTTTTAGACGGCTATAGCCGTCATGCCACATTGTGAACTTCGCTTTGACGGCTATAGCCGCAAGTGTCCGTCAACGTGTTAACAACTAAATAAAAACAAATTCTATTTCTTTACATACATTTGATTCAAATTGTGTTTATTTGACTTGAAAAATGCACCAGGGACGAATCATTGTACTATGAATAAAGACGAATTGACAGACGCTCAAAATGTTGAAGCTTCAACTGTAATCTGTCCTGCAGGGCCTGATAACTACTGGTGAAAATTTCCGCCTGTATATTGTAATTAGTGATGAGAGTTCTCCGTTTTTTGCTGTACCAGTATAATCTTAGAGAAGATGTTGTTCTATTAAATAGCCGAACAGTTGATGTCGGTTAAGGGGCTTACGAGTTGCAGACAACTTTATGCCCAGTCTGTTTGTGAGGAGAGTGTCTTGTATTAAATTGAGCTGTTGGGAAAAGTTAAGATGTAGTATTAACTACAGGGTGTTTAAAAAATGACCGGTGTATTTGAAAAATCAATAAATACTAAACGGGCAGCGATAGAAATACGCCGTTTGTTGCAATATGCTTGAGACGACAGTAAATTTTCAGGAAGACAAACTTTTGAAATTAGTTACAATTTTCGACAACAGATGGCGCCGCAGTCTGGAAAAATCTAAACCACGATATTTTCCACATATCCACCATGCGCAGCAATAATATGGCCTAGTCTCTGAACGAAATTACCAAAAACCTTTGTAAACCTTTGACTTCTTTCTTTGGGAACACTTGAAAGACCAGGTGTACCGCCACAATCCAGAAACAATTGAACAACTGAAGCAGTACATCTCTTCTGCATGGGAAGCCATCCCGCCTGAGACGTTTACAAAGGTTTCTGGTAATTTCGTTCAGAGACTACGCCATATTATTGTTGCGCATGGTGGATATGTGGAAAATATAGTGGTTTAGAATTTTCCAGACTGCAGCGCCATATGTTGTTGAAAATTGTAACTAATTTCGAAAGTTTGTCTGCCTGAAAATTTACTGTTGTCCCAAGCATATTGCATCAAACGGTGTATTTCTATCGGTGCCCGTTTAGTTTTTATTGATTTTTCAAATATACCAGTCATTTTTTAAACACCATGTACAAGATAAAAAAACAATTACAATGAAATGAATAGATGTAAAGTTAAGAAAAGAGATAATACCAAATTTGGAATAAAAAAGTAAAAAAAAAATTGTTCTGATTAAATAAAAAAAACATTTTCTCTAAGATTATACTGGTATACAAAAAGCGGAGAAATCTCATCCCTGATTTTAATACAAACATCCTCCTTATTTAAACGCCTTATTCGTAGAATAATTCGATAAAAATATATATTTGTTTTAACTGGTGGAAGTTTGATCCGGAGATAATCATCATGGATGTATTATAAATGGATGCAGCACGACCAGCCGAGGTGACAACGTTGGCTGTGTTGCATGTCTGGAAAAACAATGTCACAAGATATCACCTGTTGGCTGCTAAAAGTTGGCGGTTGGCGATGCGATTGTAGCAATCCTTTGGCGATATACCGAATATTGCAATTTCTCACTGCTTTTGTTTGATTGATGGGCTTGTTCCTGTACTTAGGGATGGGCTTGTTCCTGTCTTGGGGACAAGGGGGCTGATCAGTTATACAAAAGATGTTTGTACTCGAGAACGTTGGATTTGTTGGAAAGAAAATTTTCTTTTGACAATTTCAGAAAATGGTATTTTAATTCGAAATCACCAATAGAAAAAGTTTCATTTCCAAAAATCGCTAAATTTAATCTTCACCAATAACAATAACAACATTTTTTCGTAATTTAAATGTAAATTTTACTCTAGTAATTCAAATCTAATTTATTATTTTGAGTTTCCTTAAATTTTTACTAAGATAAATAAATTTCTTTAAATGTTACGCTGCACAAAATATTGATACTTTAATTAGAGAATTTCCAGGATTTTTTTTTCATAGAATTTTTATTAAAATATTTGAATTGTTTTCAAAGACAGACAATATTTCATAATTCAAACAAATAAAACCACGGAAATAATTCATTGGTTAATGTTTCATGAAGTTTGTATCCTGAGAAAAGATTTATAAAAATCTTCAATTAAAAAAATATATTATCAGGAATCTGTTTTAGGAAGTATTTGGGTCCTTTAAAGGACTATTCACAAATGCTTTCATTTCAAGACAGGAATCTTCACAAATATTTTCATCCCGAAACAGAACACAAAACTGTTTACCTTAAAACAGGACACTTCACAAAACTCTTTGTCTTAAAACTAGACCTTTCACACTTTTCCCTCTCCAAATTGAACATTTCACAAATTTAATAATTTAAAAGTAAAATCTGACTGTCACTTTTACATCTATAAAGAAAATATGTGTATTTTACATACATATATCTTCTTAAAAATGTATAAAGAAGAACCTGAATATACCGATTATTTCAAATTCCCAAAATTGACTAGATTTTTCAGAAATGTAAAAAGCTGTTCACAATTTTACAAAAACAGGACCCGGGGAAAAAGTCTGGACAGACCCTTGATTATATTTTAATATTTAAGTGGGTCTTGTATTTTTTAATTAACCAAGAAACAGATTTATTTAATTTTTTTGCACAGATTAAGAGTATTTTCCAATTGAAACTGGATACTTTCTGACACATTCCTGAATTTACTTTTATTTGTAAACGCATAAATTTAACAAGGTAATATGTCGTATTAAAAAACTATGAAATGGAATAGCGTTTTTAATTTTTCAATAAAGGAAAATAATCTTATAAAAAAGCCAAAGCTGTTTTTACATGCTACGTATTTACTAAAATTTAAATACATAGAGCCTGTAAAGTTCATGCTTTTACACATAAAAAAATTCTGTGAATGTTTCAGAAAGTGTCGTGTTCCTGTCTGGGGAAAAATATATTTTTTAGAGCATTTTTAAATAATGATACATAATTCATCATAAATGGATTACTAACTCTTGAGGTTTTGATTATTCAAAACTAGCTGACCCGCCCGGCGTTATCAGGACCCGTGATTATAACCTTAAATACACCTCAAATATGTATGACATTATAATCTTTAACCCGATTTTGTAAAATTTATACTCCCAAACGAACCTTGTATCGCGTTACCTGCAATACACACACACGCACACACACACATATATATATATATATATATATATATATATATATAAAGTGTGATAAACACCCTATTATGGCACACTTGCTATCACCGAAACTTCCCATGATTCCCCGGTCTTACTCGATCCGTCGTAGCTTGTGTCAAAAAGCCTAGGTGCTTCATCCATTTATAATACATCCATGGTAGTCAGGCTCTACCGTTCCGCTATATTGTGACAACATAAACAATCCTGCTGTGAATGTCAGGGAATTTGATTGTCACCAGGTTAAACTTCCACGAGAAAATTTGAATTGAGAAAAATCACCTTATTTAATGCTATAATCATTCAGATTTTCCATCATAGATAAGATAAACATTTCTAATTATTTCTACTGGTGCATGTTGTGCCTCCAAAGTAAAAGAAACAGCATCCGCCATATCATGACTACATGTTAATTCACATAACTCGCGACCGGTAGACACTACACTATATGTCACCTCCTCTTTATTTAGCTTCACTGAGCGGATCCTCCTATTGAAATTATAGACGCTTTTTCTCACTAGTAAATTCTAGTAACTTTCGTAATAAGTTCTTTAGGAAGATTTTAAAATGAAATAAGCCGATAAAAATTTTTCGAAAAAACTGATGCGAATGAGGATGACCAGATTTGGTAAACAGATTCTTCATAGATTAGCAGGTCACGGCCCCCTGAATACTAGATCTGCGCGCTGATATAAAAATGGCAGCTGTCCTAGGCGGATTTTTAGAGCATTTCTACGGTCCCTCGAACTTTGAACACCAATAATTTCGAAAAGTTTTCTTCGGAATATTTTCTGAGATCAAATAAGTCACTAATAAATATTTAGAAATTACTGGGGTATAAATTCAGGGAACTGTACAAACATTTAAAAAATCCGCCTACGACAGCCACCATTTTTGTTTCAGCGCTCTGTTCTAATATTCAGGGTGCAGTGGGCAGGTATGTAAAAATGTGATGTTGATGGTGAATTTTTGAACAGTGAAATACATTGACCTTTAGTGCGTGCAAGGAAATAGTCTAAATTTTACGGGACCAAACCGTAAAAACGAGCTTTGCGTGCCGGAAAACGCTGAAAATTCCTAAAATTAAAATTTCTACAATTAGTATGGTTTTATCATAAATTAAAAACATTTCGTTTTTTACTCGCTAGAGAATACAATATTGTTAGAACATACAATACTGTTGAAATATAACTTCTAACACCCTGAAGCCATATAAGAATATTAATTTCGTACCTTTTACAAAATATCTACTTTGACTTAAATGCCTCCTTTGATGGTAAAGAACAACATTTAATAAATGTTCGAAACTGGAAGTATATTTCTAAATTTAACGGTTTAGAGGTAGCACCCTCTCTCTTGCTCCCTCTTAGATAATTAAAAGTTTATGAACGAGTAATTGATATCATTAAAGGAGACATTCTTTCGGGTGTCGCAGAAAGATGTTAACAAGTCAAAAAACACAAAATCATAACTCCGAAGCTCGTGCGTCTTGTTAAATACTTGACGCGTAGATAGACACCACCGCAATGCGATACGCTCTGCTGACAAAACGCCAAATAAGGAAAAAATTTGCATAGGAAATTAGTTGTGGTACGGTTCTTTCTATAAAGAGCGGAAAGTCTTTTAAAATAAAAAAAAATGAAAATGACAAATTAAAAATTAAAAATGATATTTACAGAACAAATTATTTATTAGGGATATTAAATAACACCGGCGTTTGAGATTGAAAATAAAATGGAAATAACTTGAATTTTGGCATATGCTATTTGAAAGAAAATAAATAATGATACGTGAATTGTTTTTAATGGGTTTTTGAATACGAGAAATGAATAGTATTGTACGCATCTAGATGAACCAGTAAAAGGAATTATTGGACTATTTTTAAAGACAAGTGATAAATAAAATAGGGTTAGAAAATTGTATTAGATGGGAAAAATTTATAAAATACTTTTAAGAGAGGGCGAAATTTTAAATTTCGTAAATATATTATATATAAAAATATATATACACTACTGGCCATTAAAAATGCTACACCATGAAGGAATGCAAATAACAGAATGATATTTATTGGACAAATACATTATAATGGGAAGGACAATGGATTACATTTTCAGAAAATTTAGAGGTATAGATCCTGAGAAAACACTAGCCAAAGCAGCCACCTATGGCCGCAATAACAACATTTATCTGCATATCCATGGAGTCGAACAGAGATTGGATGTCATGTACGTGTACATCACTCCATGCAGCTTCAACACTATGCCACAGTTCATCAACCGTAGTAACGGGCGAGTGGTGGTGGGCCAGTCGCTCAGAAGCCATTGACAGGACATTTTCAATTGGTGAGAAATCAGGAGAACTTGCCGGCCAGGGCAACAGTCAAACATGTTCTGTATCAAGGAAGGTCAGGATAGTACGAGCAACATGCGGTCGTGCATTGTCCTGCGAAAACGTAGAGTTGCGGAGGCATCGAAGATAAGGCAGAACCGCGGGCCGTAACACATCAGAAATGTAATGGCTGGTGTTGAAATTGCCGTCAATGTGAACAAAAGGTTACCGAGACGTGTATCCAATGGCACTTCATACCGTCACTCCAAGTGATATAACACTATGACGATTCGAATGCAAGCTGAAACGTGCGTTTTCCACGATGCAGCCAAATATGGATGCTGGCATCATGATGCTGTATATGAAGCAGGAATGGCAGGAATGGAATCTTGTCAATACATAAATAATGGTGTCTATCTACGCGTCAAGTATTTAACAAGACGCACGAGCTTCGGAGATATGATTTTGTGTTTTTTGACTTGTTAACATCTTTCTGCGACACCCGAAAGAATGTCTCCTTTAATGATATCAATTACTCGTTGGCGTCTCACGTCGTCTTTGATGAATCCAGGTTCTGTATGCAGCATCATGATGCTAGCATCCATGTTAGGCAGCATCGTGGAAAACGCACATTGCCAGCTTGCATTCGAATAGTCATACTGTCATAGCACTTGGAGTGACGGTATGAAGTGCCATTGGATACACGTCTCGGTAACCTCTTGTTTGCATTGCCGGGAATTTCAAGAGTAGCCGTTACATTTCTGATGTATTACGGCCCGTGGTTCTGCCTTAATTTCGATGCTTCCGCAACTCTACGTTTTAGCAGAACAATGCACGACCGCATGTTGCTCGTACTATCCTGACCTTCCTTGATACAGAACATGTTCGACTGTTGCCCTGGCCGGAACATTCTCATGATTTTTAACCAATTGAAAATGTCCTGTCAATGGCTTCTGAGCGACTGGCCCGCCACCACACGCCCGTCACTACGGTTGATGAACTGTGGCATAGTGTTGAAGCTGCATGGACTGATGTACCCGTACATGACATCCAATCTCTGTTCGACTCCATGGCTAGGCAGATAAATGCTGTTATTACGGTAAGAGGTGGCTGCTTTGGGTAGTGTTTTCTCGGGATCTATACCTCCAAATTTTCTGAAAATGTAATCACTTGTCCTTCCCATTATAATGTATTTGTCCAATAAATATCATTCTGTTATTTGCATTCCTTCATGGTGTAGCATTTTTAATGGCCAGTAGAGTGTTATAATATATGTATCAGTGGCGTATCTCCCTATTCATACTGGCTTTTTCTTTCCACCAGTATTTTCTAGTAATTTCGCCTTGTAAGTTTTCGAGAAATGTTTTACGAATAAATAAGGCGATGAAAACTTTCGCAAAACTGAGCAGTATCCGCCACTGATATATATATAGTACATATACATGTTGCGTACAGTCCGACCACATTCTTCGAATAAAACTTTTAGATTTTTTTTATCGTAGAAATATATTAAAAATTTTGCGATTAATCGCAGATTTTAATCTGAAGAAAGGAAAATAAGCAAACATTTCTAATCTGAAATATTGATGACATATTCTTTGGAAATTCTGTGGCGTATAGTACCTACTATCTATAAAGAATTAAAAAAGCGTCGCTATGGGTTATAAATGATAAAATGGGAACAGATATCAACTCAACAAAAGCGGAAATATTACTAAATTCTAGCCAGTCTTACAAAATATAAATGTTGGAAATTGTCGCAATTCGTATGAAAATTCAAAGTAATATATATATATATATATACATATATATATATATATATATATATATATATATAGAGAGAGAGAGAGAGAGAGAGAGAGAGAGACGCAAAAAGTGATGAAGATATTATAAAAAAACTCCTATTGTGTGTATTTTTTATTTTAGTTGGCAAATCAAATAAACTCCGATCTGATGTATTAATAACCTGTGGGAATATGACTCGAAATGTTTCCCACGATTCGTAACAACACATTATTTTGAAATTTTCTTTCCCTGTTTTAAAAAATATTATCTGTTTCCATTTCTGCTTTGTAATTATTATGTTCATGTTTTGATTGGTACAGTTGATTAAATTATTCATGACGCACAACTCAAAAGAATACCAATGCGTTGGAAATAAGAGAAAACATTATAATGGTAATTACAGATGGGATGGAAATAATTATGCAACGTGGAATGAAAAGAGTTATCTGAATGAATTAACTGGAGATAAGAAATTTATGGAACAGAAAACTAATCATTCGGCAAAACTTTTAATTAAGTTTAGATGATGTAAAATAATAGTTGTTTCACTTTTATTATACTATTCTAATTTCGAAAATCAATGTATTTAAGAACGAATGTATTCAGAATATACACAGTTAAAAGTTTGAGTTAAACTTCCACCAAAACAGGGCACTAAAATACTTGCAACACAAAATGTTAAAGATCTCATGCAAAGTTTGAAACTGCGATTGAAACGTATACTTGTGTATATCGACACATGAACTGTTAAAATGATGAACCATGTCTTGGTAAAATATTGAGCCATCATTCGAAGCTATATCAAAAAATATTTCGTTTTGTCTCTTCAAATAGTTACATAATTTATGTACAACATCCTTAAAAATATCCTAACTTAGCACTACGATCGATTTTGTTTTTTACGTTTGCCTGTTATGAATTCTAGTATTCCAAACCAACTAACAACTACAATTTTCCTTACGTCTTCAAACCTTTTATTTCTTCTGATGCAATAAAATGTGACAATTTCTATGTATTGATTGGGCATTTCAACCCCTCTTAACATTCTACAAATACTAAAAAACGCAAAATAATCATTGAGTATATATCATTATTTTTTGTTTTAAAGTAAGTTGAAAGTTAAAATTTTTCGATTGTGTAAGAGTGTGCGCGTATTCTTATCCAACTATCGGATGCGTAATATCTTATAATTTTTACTTAGAGTGCGAAATTTGAGTTGCCAACATTTTCTCTTAATGAACAGGCAAGCTTTCCTGTACGTTCCGAAAACTTTAATAAATTTGAACCACGGAATAATTTGAAGTGTATAAAAAGTTTTGGAACAGTAGCAAGTTAAAATTTGACGAAAAGTAAGACAAACCTGGTTGGAAACTCTGAATTCGCCTGTTGTGACTGTTTTTAATGCCATCACAGTTTGTTTTCTGTAGCTCAAACCAGCTTCGGACGAACTCGAAACACTTTTGAGTTTAACAACGTGATTTGCAACAGCATACTGTTCTGAGGCGTGTTCATTCTTATCAACTGTGCATTCTTACACCAGCCTACCCTATCATCGCCAATGTCTTGTTGCTAAGCACTAAACCATTCGGCTGCTTCAATCTCCCTCTACTATTGTTCTGAGGCATATAAAAAGTTGATAGCTAGATATTTAAGTTTTGTTGAATATTTGCTTGCTTTGCAATTTCGCGATTATATTTTTGTTATTCTCATATGCAAATGTAATAGAATTTCGTTCAAAGATCGTTATGGTAGAAAAACTTAATTTTAATAGTAAATAAATTAATTTTTAAAAATCGAAAGGTTAATTATGCATTTTTCTGAAAACTTTAATAAATTTGCAATTTGAAACAATCACGTAATAATTCGAAGAGTAAAAAGTATTAAAACATTAGTAAGTTCAACTTGACGAAAAGTAAGACAAGCCAAGTTGGAAACACCGAACTCGCCCGTTGTGTCTGTTTTTAATGCCATCACAATTTATTTTCTGAAGCTCAAACCAGCTTCGGACTTTCTTGAAATATCTTTGAGTTTAACATCGTGATTTGCAGCAGCATACTTATAAGACGAGTGTTCACTCTTATCAACTGCTCATTCTTACACCAGCGTATTTTATCATTGCCGAAGTCTTGTACTAAGCACTAAACCATTCGTCTGCTTCCATCTCCCTCTACTATTGTTCTGAGGCATATAACCGGATGCTACAGAAGGGTACATCTTACCAGGAAACCACGCCATAGTGTAATAATAATGAAAAAATGTAAGTAAGCAGATAATTATGAAACGTGTTTTTTGACATATAAATCATTTGCCCTCGTCGCCTCGTTATCGAGATATAAAATCATAAAGTTTGCTAATTTATTTATTTAATTAAGGAAAAAAGGCGTGGTTTTGATTCAGAAATTTTAATAATCAAATTAATATGAAATACAAAACATATTTAGATAGAATAATATAAAAATGAAAGAGGCACGTAAAAAACTGCTATTTACAAATATGGTACTGAACCAAAAAATGATTGAAGCGTAGAAAATTGCAGCACCAAGAGAATATCATGAACTTAAATCTAGTGCAATGATTACAATGATCAACCTCCTGCGAAAAATAAACTTGCAAGGGCGTTTCAAATGCCAGTGGCCGAGTTTACACTAACCCAGACTTGTAACAAGCATAGCGAATCATTCCGGAGTATTGCGGATTTCTAATCTGGAAATAGACAAGTAACTGTAGTTAGGCGATGTTGTTACGTTGAAAACATTAAAGACTCCTCCTTTAATCCTATCGACTCCTCCTTCAACACTTTTAAATCAATAAATTAGCAAATTTTAAGACTTTATATATCGATAACGGGTACGAGGGGAAATGATTTATGCGTCAGAAAACCCGCTTCATAATGCCCTTCTGATTGCTTCGCATTTAATTTTTTTCATTATTACACTAATGGTGTGGTTTCCTGGTTAGTAGCATCGGATTCTGAAATTCTATTCGTCTAAAGTTGATGCCTTAGAGATTTATGTTTTGGCGCATAATTGCTTGCTTGGCGATTTGCGATGATATTTTTGTCATTCTCATATGTTAATGTAATGTAATTTCGTTGAAAGATTGTTATGGTAGAAAAACTTACTTTTAACAGTAAATAGTTTCATTTTTAAAAGTCGACGTTTAATTATGTATTTTTTCTGAATCTTATAACATTTTCTCCCATTCAAAATGAAAAATATTATTCTTTACAGCTGCTAATAGTATAAAGCGGGTGTCATAATCCGTCCGTTATCAAATATGTTTTAAATTTCTACAACAAAAATAAAGCAAAGATACTTTTTTACAACATAATAGGTAATATGCTAAACTCGTCACTTCGGAGTTCGACACCCGCTTTCCTCCACGGGGTCTACGCCCCCACTGCGAAAAGCCTGCGCTCTTCACTTGCTTTTAATATTGTCAATATTGTTTTTGCAAGGGTTTGTAAATTTTGTTAAGTAATATTTTTTAAGCTATTCAGAATCATCATTAAATACTAAAAATGCTGTAAAAAATACGTTTTTTTCATTCGTCTCCAAGCTTACGGATTTTTTAAAAACAGGGAAATACCGCTATCGCTATAACGAATATAAAGAAATCACATTATATAATTTGTTAATAATGTTTAAAATTATTTTCATAACTTAACTCAGTTTTGAATAATAGAAAATTTTAATTTTTTTTCAATCAAATTATTTTATAACTTAATTAAATATCGAAAAATAAAAACTTTCCATTTTTTCAGTCTTCTTATTACTTGGATTCGAACTGGGGTCCACGGTACTGGAGACAAATGACATACCGCATAGCTACTACGTACTCATTTCGAAACAGCTTCGAACAAACTTCGAAACAAACTATTTGCTAAAGCTGCTTGAGTCTTATAAATCCAAATGCCGCCAAATACCGCCAAAATATAGCCAAATGGAAATTCAAAACGAGACTGGATCTTTAATCATGTGATCGTGCATTTGATTGAGAATGACGAATGCGGTTCCATAATCCGATCTATTAAGTAGCATTCGATTATAAAATGAACTGAGTGGTAACAATCCATACTACACAATTGTTATTAATGAAACTGAATAGTTTACTATCAAAATTAGTCATAATGCTGTGATCGACAAAATTTCGAACTTATCAAAGATTTTCTTGGGAGAATCGATCCAAATTCTAGTTTTTCTTTACTAAATGTAAAGTAAAACCTCAATAATGCCGTATGCACGATATGGATATGCGAACTTTTCATAAATAGTGATAATTAATTGTATTGGACAATGTGCCTTGCGAAGAAATTAAAGATTTAATTCTGTAGATTCTGAAAAAGAAAGATGATTTTTCTTTATTGTTTAAATTTTAAATACTCTTCAAATGTTTAATTTTTAATTTTTTCAAAAAATTCAAATAATTACTATTTTAAATTAATTATTAACATTTTGAATAATAATTCCAATATTTTAAACATGGAAAAGTTAAATATTATGTAGAAAACATGTTACTTTATTTTTGAAATAAATTATACTTTATCTTTCTTCTTTTGTGTTGAATAATTCCCTGTTTCGCTTTTTTGACTTTTGACTTAAATCCCATGACGTACGAACTAAAAGAATGATAATGCGTAGTCACAAAGCGGAAGGAATTACAATGGTAATTACAGTTGATGTAGAAATAATTATACAAATTACAAAGTAAACAATTATCGGCGAGAATTAGCAGGACAAAAGAAAGCTAATGGACTGAGAACTAATTATTTAGGAACAATATTAAGTGAGTTTAGATGACGTAAAACAAAGTCTAATACTGTTTCAAATTTTTATGTCCATCTCAAAGAAAAATATATCAGAAAATAACCAAATGCTAAATAAATGCAAATCAGATTTTGTTGAGCTATTTGTTTGTGAAAACTTTTAATATTTAAATTTCAGCTACTAAGTTAAACACATTAATTCATTTAAATTTTAAAGTTATTGTTATACATTTTAGCGTATGTATAATGATTCTAGTAGAATATATGTATATATATATATATATTTATATATTTATGTGTGTGTGTGTGTGTTTTATGTAATTTCCTACCAGTTTGAAGTAGTGATGTGCAAAATGAATGATTTTGATGTTCGAGTGAACGATTCGGACATGTGCAGGAAGTATATATGCCAAATTATAAAATTTTCTATTCAATTGCTACCAGAAATTTTGAAAAAAAAACGAAATTTTAGATTTTAATTAGAATTTTATAAAGCGCGAGATAAAAATGTAAAATGTCTTTCGCTTTGCAAAATTTCTAGACGGAATTGATTAAAAAGGATACGAATATTGGCAACTATGCTTTTCTTTGTTTTTTGTTTACAAAATATCTGGTAGTGATCGATTAAAAATATACTAATGTTGACAACTATTGCGCATGACCGAATGATTCATTCTGCCCATCACTGGTTTCAAGGTGATTTGCAATTATAATATTTCAAGATGCAATCAACTTACATTTATAACATGTTTTTCTAAAATTTCTTTTGCCGTGTTCTTTGAAAAATTTCCGAATTTGAATGCAGACGTTTTTCGCTTAACTTCATTTTAATAAATGTGCCTTTTAATTCAGTTAGCGACATCTTAACATATTAACGATCGGTAATTATGCATAAAAACTGTGTTTTAGAACACTAGAATCTACGCCCTCTTTTGAAAGTTTTTAGTAAATTGGTTTCTCAGATAGGTTTCTCTAGTTTATACATCTGTAAATATCGTTCAATAAAAAGTATATAACGTAAAATTCCTTAACATCTAAAGGAATATGGACACTATAATGTATGTGCATTTTTTATAAGGTAGTCAATAATGATTAATAAATAAACACGAGGATTCTCATTCCCGGTCGCGAATGTGTTCAGGCTTACGACAGTAATTCAGTTTTTTTACAGTTGTTAACAGTGGCGTAGCAGGTAGAGGGTCGAAATGCTCTGTACACCAGCAATATTGTAAAGTTGTCTTCGTCTTCATTATCTCAGAAAGTTCCCCCATAGGTAAGGCAAAGAAAACTTTATAAAATTAGCGGTATCTAGAGCATCTGGACCCCAACACCGCTGGTTGTTAAATATTTGGATTACTTTTTATCGTGTAAAGTGTGTTGGATGGAATTAAGTTTGTCTTGCGGTAATATTTCTGGGAATTTGAAGATGCGAGATTCGTGGGTGAGTGAGGAGATTATTTGCAATTAGTTGAAGTTCGGGTTTAAAGATTATACGTAAAGAACTGCAGCTTTCGGAATTGTTTAATCCGTTAAAACATACTTATACCAACAAGGATAATTATACCAAACTTTAGATTGATTGTGCAAAGAGTGGTGTAGCAAGGATGGGGTCCAGAAGGCTCTGGATACCACAATTAAAAGTAATATTTTTCACTTTATTTAACAGTAGAATTTTCTGCAATTAAAAAAGGCGAAAATAACTTTACGAAATTAGTATAGTAAAATTTTCACGATTATTACGAGCTACAAAAGAAGGATCACGGCTAATACGAGAGAAGCATCCTTTCATTTCAATGTAATTTGTTGTGAAATGTGAGGTAGAATTGTGAAAGAAATCTGTTTCTTATCGAACACTGTTCTTTCTCAGACATAATATTTCTACATTACAACTATCGGTCAAAATGACAACTATCTGTCAATATAAATTTATCAGTATTGCCACACAGAATTTCACCGTTTAAGGAGACACTGGCTCTCGCGCCAAGAAAAATGCAAAGGGTTTTTCTAAGAGCAGGAAAGGACGGAAGAACAAAGAGATAAGGGAGTTTCAAATACTGATCATTAAATTAGAATTGAGCCAAGGAAAAGAAGTATCACAGATAAAAACCCTTATTTCAATTAAAAATATATAGAAAATTCCATTTTAATTGTTACTATAATAGGTGCAAATACTAAAAACACAGTTTTAATGCATTAAAACTATTTATTTATGATGTAAAATCAGATAACAAAATACCTAAGCGCTGATCAGATCCCGCGAGTTTGGTATAATGTGCTTGATTTTACTGATGTTTTTGGTTTTTGATGCCCCCCCGCCCCCAGCTTTTAATGGTATCGCTTCATCTTCCTTCACTGCCTATATTTCATAGTTTGTTGTTTTCGCCAGTTTTCCACCTGTCCCGTGCACTTCTTCAGAACTGTGTTTTTAGACTTGTTTTTATCCTCTGATGTTGGCTAAAGTTTAGTGCCGATAGTGCTTTGGTATTTTGACATCTGATTCTACATCATAAATACTTTTAATGCTTTAAATTTGTTAATAGTATTTGCACCTATTATAGTAACAAATAAATTTTATCATTGTGATTATGTTGTGTTTTTCCAACCCTTATTTCTTTTTTTCTTTAAATAGGTATTCTGGCTATAATATCCAACCTTGTCATGTATCTTATTGCACTGCTAAAATAAAAAGAGTCTGTGAAATCAATAGCTCTAAAAATACAGTGTTTATTGGAATGTTCGCTGATTCACGGAAAACTCATAATATTTTGGTACTTTTCGCGTTGCGATAATTAGAAGGATTATTAGTTGTAATTAATTTATGTATGTGTTTGTTCACGGTACATTGATATTACGAGTAACGGTTAATACAAGAACATTTATTCCCCTGCTACTTGTTTTAACCAAGTTCGATTATACATAGTTCAAATTGAGAAATTTTAAGATAGAATAATTAAGATTTAAATCTTTATTTAGTGCATCGAGCTTTTTAATCTAAACTTCAGATCAAACATTTTTATTTTACATTCCAATTCCATTAACTTCTGTAATAAAAGCGTACAATAAAGATTAAACAGTGGCAGCAACGTGAAAAAAAGTTTAGAAACGCTGCGAGCACTTCTAAATGCAAACATACATCAGAAAGCTAATTACTGATGTAGTGGAAATATTTATTATATTGCAAAGTAACCAATAACCTATGTATATCAACTGCATAAATGAACTTTTTGAAATGTAAGTTAAGCTCCAGAATATTATAAATTTTATTAAAAATTTCTGTTTCTGTTTCGCTTTTAAATTATCACTTGGATCAGAAAATTCATTACATTAGAAATGACTGTTAAATCGGCACATATTTCTATTATGGTTATAACAAATCTTTTTTTAATCCAAAATGTGCCACTTTTAATATATATATATTATTTAACAGTATCATGTGAAATCAACAGATTCACCCATGAGACAAAATATTTAAGTATGTAAAACACGTTTTTAACACTTTCCAACCTAGTTGAAAAGTGTTTATGACTTCGGTTTCTCTGCCGTCTGGCCGTCTGCCGTCTGCCGTCTCTCCCTGCTCTAACTCCCGTAAATATGCTCGGATTGCCGTGCAATTTTTATATGTTATTGTCTTCATCTATAGCATGTTCCCTATTTCAACCGAAGTGTGTAGCACTTATAGTTTTTTTTACAGGGGCACTCAAAAGAATTCCGTTACATTACGGTCTATAGGGAAAAATCATTTGCGGTTTATTTTAATGATGTTACACAATTTCAAACGCATTGTAACTGATATATATAACTAAGGTGGATTACAAGAAGATTAATATGGAATAGGGTGTGCATAGCACTTATAGTTACTTTACAGGGACAGTCAAAAGAATTCCGTTACATTACGTCTATGGAGAAAAATCGTCTGCAGTTTATTTAAATAATGTTTCACTATTTTAGACGCATTGAAATTTATATATATCACTAAGGTGCATTACAAGAGGCTTACTACAGAATATTGTGTGTATAGCAGTCATCGTTCATTTACAAGGACACACAAAACAATTCTCTGCTGTCTGTTAACCATAATTCCTGGAAGTGCGTTTTAAGTTGTTGAACGCGATTTTAAATTTAACTCACTTTTTGTCTATTACTGAGTGTGTATAAATTCTGTAGATCCTATACAGGGCAGCACAAAAGTTCGCGAACACATTTCCGTTTATTGACAGAAACTCCAGAAGGAGAATTTTAAACTATGCTACGCGTTTCCTAACTAAACTAAAATTTAGCATCGTATGTAGTATATATACAAATCTATAGATCCTATACAGGGCTGAATAAAAGTATTCTGATATTTTTCCGAATATTGTATATATTGGGAATTACAGAAATTACGTTTTTAAATATATTATGCGTTTTCCAAATTGTTTTCAGCTTATTAAACTGTAATGATTCGTAAAATTATTTTGGGAGCGTTGGAAAGTGTTACATGATCTATGCTTGACGCATGATTTTTCGTTCTTGTTAATAATCGAGCAAGATAAATAAAATAGATTATTTAAATAACAATCAGCTTGCCTACTTTGTACAATTAATGCAGGATTGTATTCTTTGTAATTTGAGTTTTTTTTCAGTGCGCTCTTGACTTAATTCATCCTTTCGACAATATTTCACTAAAGATTGGAGCAAAACGAATAGGTAAATGCAGAGAGAAAACACCACAAATCTAATTATTGATTGGGTGTAAATAATTATTATAATTGCAAAATAAATAATTAACTGAGTATATTAGCTAGAGAATTGAAACTTGCGGAAAAGAACGCTTATTTCCAGAACATTATTAATTGAGTTAAGAAGTTCTGTTTCTCTTTTGAATTTGCATTATCACTTGGAACAGAAAATACATTACAGTACAAATTACTTTTGAATAACCACAATAATAATGTGATGGTTAAGATATACCTGTTAAATTGAAAATGTGCCTCTTTTTTCAAAATAAATTGATATTATTTAATTTCATCGCATGAAATCAATAGATTTATCAATGAAACAATTAAAATAATTAAGAATATAGGCGACGTTTTTAATAATTTAGCAAATAAAAAAATTATATTATTTAAAAAAAAAAAACACCTTGCATTATATGTTTAAATAATCTGAAAATATAGTCTGTGTCATTTGAATTTTAGTTGAACATGCTCTAAATTTGATGCATCATTTCAACTATATATCCGTAAAGCAGAAAACAAATGAAATAGGTAAATGTAGTACCCGCAGCTTTCGTAAATCTTCTACGTTTGCTATCACACAATTTCAAAATCTTCATTATATAAGGCGTGTTCAAATGAAAGTGATTCGAAGCGTCACATGCGAACAGTTTTCAATGTATTTTACTGAAACAAACGCGATAGTGAAGATCAAGACCTCCTTATCATAGTATCAGACCTCACAATCAGCAAGTTTCCTACCGCTATTCACGTGGTTAAAAACCACATGGTTGTCCTGCTACTAGCGCCACCAATCGTCAGTAATAGGAGTATTTATGACACGAAATAATACGAAATTTTTTCACAGCTCCATTTGTTCTATGCATTTGCTTATGAACTAGTATCGGTAGTATCCACCAGGCGGCGATACCTTCGGGAGAAAGTCAATTAATAAGTTGGCAATTACCGCGGACATTTTCTCTCATAGACTCTGTCCGGATTGTCAAGTCTGATCTATGATAAGGGAGTCTTGGTGAAGATGTACGTACCACGCGTGCGCATGCTCTAGCAGATTTGTGATAATTTCATTCGTAAGGACGTGGCATTCCGTTGAAAATGGCTGGTGTGGATGCAACTGCGTCGAAAACAGATCAGCGAGCTGTAATGAAGTTTTTAAAGCTGGAAGGGTGAAAGCCGGTGGATATTCACCGCAGAATGATAGCTGTGTACGGTGACACGTGTGTGTCGAAGACCACGGTGACGAGGTGGGCGAGAATGTTTAGCAACCGTCGACAGGAGATAACGGATTTGCCGCGGCCCGGTCAGGCACACAAAGTCGTGACAGAGAAGCTGATTACAGACATTGATACTGCAATCAAGGTAAATCGACTTTTAAACATTCCGACGAGGACGTAAATGCTGCAGTTCTGAACTGGTTCCATGGTCAAGCGATATCGTTCTTCGCTGACGGAATTCGTAACCTTCCTACGCAATGGGGCGTCTGCCTAAACGCCATGGGTGATTTTTTTAACAAACTTTGCACATACATTCACTTAACCTCTTTAATAAAACTGTACGATAAAAATCTTCATTTTAAAAGAGTGATAGCAATGTGAAAAAAATAGAAACGCTGCGAGCCCTGGTAAATGCAACAAGTTGGAAATTGTACGTCAAACGTGACAAATGCGGTGCGTTCGTACTATAGCTAGTTATATAAATATTCATATCTTGATGATTTTGAATTGTGTGAAATGAATTTTATCGTCTGCAGATTATTTTCTGTAATAAAATAAGTATCTCGGTCGCTTGACGATTCAACCTCGGAAGCTCCTATAACAAAAAAGCACCGATTAAAAAAAATAATAAAATTTCTTAATAAATGTTTTTATTAATATTTTCTAAAATTTTGATTTCATTTTCGTAAAATTTGAAATGTCTCGACAAAATTCTGCAAAGATAATATATCTTAAATTTCAAACCATTCGGTTGGGTGGTTTTTGCGTTGTTATATGCGGACGGACGGACAGACAGACGGACGGACTAGACGACGACAATAGGTGCTACGTATTTATATAACTACGAACGCACCTAAAAACGCATCAAAAAGCTAATTTTTGATGCGGTAGAAATAATTATTATAATTGCAAAATAAAGAATTATGTACGTACATTAGCTGTATAAATGAAACTTGTGGAATGATATTTAATCTCCAGAAAATTATTAATTGAGTTGAGAATTTCTGTTGCTCGTTTAAATCTGCATTATCACTTGGAAATCGAAAAATCATTACAGTACAAATGTCTTTTACATAAACAAATATTTCTTTTAACGGTTTTTTTAATGGTTAAGATAAATCTGTTAATTTCTAAATGTATCATGTTTAAATTTTCAAAATATATTTATATTATTTAACTTTATCATATGAAATCAACATATTTATCCTTAAAAAAGATTTAAAAGATTAATATTTTAAGACACGTTTTTAATAATTTAGCAGGTAAATAAAGTAGAATATTTAAATAATCAGCTTGCCTAATTATTATTGAATTTTTAAATAAAAGTGAAAATATTCCTTTTTGTTTGAGAATTAGTTACATATGCTTTAGGTTTTATTCATCATTTCAACAATATTTCAGTAAAGCACGAAGCAAAGCGAGTAGATAACTGCAAAAAGGAATCAACAGAATCATTCATGAGGTGCAAATAATTATTATAATTTTTGAAAGAAGCAATTAACAGCGTACGTTAGCTGCATAAATGAAACTTGTCGAAAGAAAGTTAATCTCCTGAACATTATTAATTGAGTCGAAAAGTTAGAAATTTCTCTTTTGAATTTGAATTACCATTTATAATGAAAATTCATTACAGAAGAAATGAATCTTGATTAACATTAGAAATATTGTGATGGTTAAGATGTATCTGTTAAATTGAAAATGTGCCTCTTTTAATTTTAATTTTTTCAAAATATATCTATGTTACTTAATTTTATCATATGAAATCAACATATTTACTATGAAACGATAAAAATGTTTAAGAATCTAAGACCCCTTTTTTAAATAATTAAGGGGTCTTGTACCTTTTAAACTCGCCAAAAATCAACAAAAACTTTCAAATTTTGAATTAAAGTAGCTTCCAAACTTTCTTGCGTATAAGCATGAAATTTTGACTATTGATTAAACAGACTGTGCTTTGTAATATAATATTGTTAGAAATTGACAAATATTTTACTGAATTTGTGCATTGTTGAAATCAAAATAGCTCTTTTTTTATTCCGTAAGCCATTGCGCGCATGATATCCTGAGAACGTATGACTGGATTGTTATGAAGTTTTATGTAAGCAATAAGCACATGTGTGTGTTTAAAATGATCTACTTTTTGGTCAAAATTATTTCATTAACCATGTAAAAAAAATATTTTTGTAAAAAATTTCAAAATTTTACATTTTTTAATGAATAAAAATAGTCATAATTGAAAATCTTATCATTGTAAATATTTAAAAGTAGATAATTTTTAACACATATATGCGCTTGTTGTCTACATAATATTTCATAACAATCCAGTCATACGTTCTCAAGATATCATGTGTGCAGTGACTTATACGGAGTAAAAAAAAAGAGCTATTTTAATTTCAACAACGCACAAATTTAGTAAAATATTAGTGGGTTTCTAATAGTATTATATTAAAAAGCACAATCTATTTAATTAATAATCAAAACTTTATGTTTATACATATAAAGGTTTTGAAAATACACTAATTCATACTTTGATTGTTTTTCTCGATTTTCGTCGCGCTTAAAAGGTACAAGACCCCTTAAGCGGGAAATATAGAAAAACATTATTTATGTAACTAGCTTGCATTATTATTTTTTAGACTAATGAAAGAATATAATCTCTGTTATTTGAGTTTTAGCCAGGGATGAGATTTTTCCGCTTTTTGTATACCAGTATAATCTTAGAGAAAATGTTATTTTATTTAATTAGAACATTTTGCGATTTAACAGAACAACATCTGCTCTAAGATTATACTGGTATACAAAAAAAGCGGAAAAATCTCATTCCTGGTTTTAGCTAAGCACGCTTTTAATTTAATTTATCATTTCTAGTATATTTCAGTTAAGTCCAAAGCAAAACAAATAGGTAAATGCAAATATTATAAAACTTCAGAAAGCTAATTATTTATCGGTAGGGAATAATTATAACAATAGCGAAATAAATAATTAACAGCTTATATTAGATGCAGAATCGAAACTTGTGGGGACAGATGCTAATCTCTAGAACATTATTAATTGAGTTAAGAAGTTCTGTTTCTCTTTTGAACTTGCATTCTCACTTGGAATAGAAAATTCATTACAGTAGAAATGACTTTTGAATATCACAAAAATAATTTGGTAGTTAATATATATTTGTTAAATTGGAAAAGTGCCTCTCATATATATATTTTTAATTGTTATTTAACTGTACCTCATAAAATCAACAGAGTTACCTGTGAAACGATAAAATTATTTAAGAATTTAAGACAAGGTTTGATAATTTAATAGGATAAAAAGAGTATAAGGGTCGACCAAGTGAAAGTGGATTTCCTGTAATAACTCCGCCATTTAAAGAGACAGATGACTGCGCATGCTCCTATAGAGGACGCAGAGTGCTGGGGATGCATGTGATATCCTCAGATCCCGCCAGATGCGTGTGTGATAGAGTGGTAGCACATTACAATGCATCGTTCGCATCATTGATGTCTTCAAACGGTGTCAACGCGCGGTCGTGCAATTTTTAACAGCGGAAAATGTGAGTGCTAGGGAAATTTATCGTTGAATTCAAAATGTGCATGGCACGGAGTGTATGTCCGCAGATTTTTTATTCCGATGGTGTAGGGATTTTCGTAAGGGGGGCAATTCCTCTGGGAGGTTCTCGAACGTCCCCCTTACAGTCCAGACCTCTCGCCGTATGACCTTATCTTCAATCCACTGAAGAAAGCTCTGAAGAAAAAAGCGATTTGCCGACAATAATAAGGTCCAAGCTGCCGTTGAAAATTGGTTCCACAACCAATCCCGGAGATTCTTCATCCAGGGTATCCATCGTCTCGTTGACAGATGGGACACTTGTTTCAACCTACAAGTTGACTTTGTCTAGCCTATCTGTTACGTCTGTATTACTTCTTTCTTTTGTACACTAATTAATATTAATACCATTAAACCATTTCTCAAACCGACTGTAGTGCCACTTTCATTTGGGCTACCCATATAGATCATTTATATTATCAACTTGCCTATTTTGTATAATTAATCGAGAATATATTATTTGTTCTTTGAATTTTAGATGAATACGCTCTTATTATTATTCATTTATTTCGACAATATTTCAGTATAGAACAAAGCAAAACTAATCTAGGTTAATGTAAACAAAAAGCATTAGAAAGCTAATTATTGGTGGGTTTGGAAATAATTATTAAAATAAATAGTTAACTACGCATATTAGCTGCACAAATGAAATTTGTTGAATGAAAGGTAATCTGAAGAACATCACTAATTGAGTTGAGAAATTCCGAAATTTCTATTTTGAATTTGAATTATCACTTAGAACAGAAAATTCATTACAGAAGAAATTGCTTTTGAATAACCATATAAATAATATGAGAGTTTGAATCTGTAATTTCAAAATGTGTAACTTTTAATTTTTCAAAGTATCTTTCTGTTAATTAACTTTATCATATGAAATACGATAAAACGATTTAAATGTTTAAGAACCTAGAATACGTTTTTAATAATTTAACAGGCTAAATAAAGTATATTATTTAAATAATCAGCTTGTATTATTTATTTTAAATGAGGCAAAAATATATTATTTGTTCTTTGAGTTTTAATTTTACTTGTTTTACATTTGATTCGTCATTTCGACAAAATTTCAATAATACACAAAAGTGAACAAATAGGTAAAAGCAAAGAGAATACATCAGAAAGCTAATTATTTCTGAGGTGGAATTAGTTATGCCAATTGCGAAATAAACAATTAAATGCGCATATTAGCTAAAGAAAGGAAAGTGTTGAAATCGAGGTACTCTTTCCAGAACATTATTAAAGGAGTTATAAAGTTTTTAATTAGCGTTTTCATTTGGAACAGTAAATTCACTAGAGTAAAAATAGTCTTTGTACAGGCATGGGGATAATGTGATATTGAAGATAAATACTGTAAGATTGAAAAAGGGACAATTTTTCATTCCAATTATACAATAAATAAATAAATTATGTTATGGCAAAAAGTTCCCCAATAATTTAAATTACATTTAGTTATGAAACAATGTCACTGTTTATCAATGTATGGTGCAATTTTAATATTTTTGCAACCTAAATCAAATAGGTTGTTTACATAAAAGCATTATCTTATTATTATTTTTAAATATATTTAAAGCGCAAATCATGTGACTGTCTTAAACAGATTAGGGGCTAACCGCTTCTTCTTTCACATGCCAGGTCGTCATTTTTAGTCAAAGTTATTTTTTTTTTAAATAAAACTGCATAAAAGTTACATTTTTAGAAAGATCGTTAAGAAAATTAATTTTTGAGTGATAAATTATCTTCTAAAATGTATTAATTTGGACTTAACTGCATTCAAAATTTCATTCCAAACAAGAACAAAGCGCTTCCAAAAGCATTGAATTGATTGTGATTTTTACCTTTTCTGAAACTACAATGAAAAATACGCACTTAGTTTGCCTGCAAAAGAATAAAATCAGAAAGTCTTTGACGTCAATCACTTATGAACCAATTACATTAGTTTTAATTTTAGAAGTGACGTTTTAGACAACTCAGCCCGATTTTTTGCGTACTGATGTCTCAAATGGAAATAGGAAAACAAAAAATTAAGTTGGGTGAATTACAATGACTTTTACTGACATGCTGGACGTTATCGCAGAGTCAAAAATGATTTTAAAGTCTTTTGCCTTGTTGATAATCTTGCTCGCTAAAGCAGTTAATGTGATTAGACAAGGGTTTTTTGTGAAAATGAATAGCTTTATAATGAAAGCATGTAATGTTAACCCCAAGGGGACGAGCGACACGTATACGTGACGCATAAGATGAAGAGAATCCACAATTATTCCCACCAGTTATTCTTTATTGTAAAATTTGCCTCATTAAATCTTAGCATTTCTGCGATTCAATTAGATGAAAATTTCTGTTTTGAAAAACCCTTGGTGAACGAATAAAAATTCTGTATAGGACGCTCATCGCGAAGTTTTTAATATATACCAAACTTTGCTACATTCCTTTTGTTATGCACGATTATCAGATTTATTTTATTTAGGTAAGTCGTTGTTTTACGCTTGCAAGTTTGGTATTTAAAACGAAAAATTATATATATATATATATATATATATATATATTCTCATTTAAAGCATTTTGTGAATTTATACTTTTTAAGGATTGATTCAAAATACATGCTAGATATGAAAATCTATTGTTTCGGCTTCCCTAATTTTATTCAGTTTCTCATTGCATGACGTAATAAGATTACTCCTTCAATTTTTGATAATGATACTATGAAATGCTGATTTTGTGTCACGGCTGGCATTCAGAGTATAACTGAAATTATTTGGATCGGTTTATTGCCGCATGTAATCAAATTTCGAATTGGATCTTCTTAAAATTATCGGAAAGTCTTTAAAAACTTTTTTACATATTAACAACTCATATACGATCTGAAGAAAGAATAATAAAGAGAAATCGATCGGATATAAATCAGCATCGAAAAGAAAATTAAGGGATAGCAAAAATAGGCTTAATCGTTTTTGCTTATAAGCTAAAATGTCGCAATAATTCCCTGAGAATATTTCAGAGCATAACTTGAAGTTTCCGTAAAATTTGTGTCTTCTGTAATCAGTCCTACAACCAAAGTTGGCGTAAAACAGTAGCGATACTAGCAAGAGTATTGTTGCAAGTGTATATGAGATACTACGATGGTTACAACAATTAATTTAATTCTGTAATGAATCATATTTTGTAAGGTTTTGTTGCGAACACGATTACAGAAAAGTCCTATAGTATATAGATAGTTTTTGCTAAATGCTCTATTGAAAGGTAAATGTGAGTATGACGTAGCCAACTATTATAAGAATATCCTCTAGATTTAGTAAAGAATTTGATATACAATGATTCGTTCAAAATTATTGGCAGCGTATCATTGAATATAATGGGGGTATATTTTTGCCTCATTGGAAGCACATTTCAAAGTGGCTCTTGGAATGTAACCATATTACTTCCATAAAAATAATACGATATTATATTATTTTCTTAAGGACTATTACGTCAATATAAATTATTAGCTATGCCACACGTCTTTTCCTACAGACATTTTTACGAATTTGACTGCAGCTGTTAATTTCTCTTCCATTATTGTGTTCCAAACATTAGCGATATGTGTAATTGCGTAAAACGTTTAGTCATCAACTAAAATGTGGTAGACTATTGTACCATTGAAGTTTTACTACAGAAACAATGTTACAACAAAGTCCACAGACTAAATTATGCCAGTTTGCGTGCAACCTAGTAACGGGAGATTAACGCATTGTGTAAATGCCTGCGTCCTGAATTATTTTCTGCGAAAATACACGTATTTCGCTAAGCTAAATAGAATTCTTAATACATGTAAAATGAGAAAATTCATACTACACATCTTGGATCGACCAAACTAATTACCACATGCGCGGCTAAGTTAGAAATAATGAGAGAAAGCTTTCTTTATTCTTTTAATCTGAGTTAAATAATCTCTATGTGTGAGACTTCATTCCTATAAAACTTTAATAATGTATAAAACAAAGTGAATAGGTAAATGCAAAGAGAAATCTTTAGAAAGCTTATTATTCCTGCGATGGAAATACCTACGTTAATTTCAAAATAAACAATTAAATTGTACCGGGTGTCCCAAAATGATTGATGGATTTTAAAATTCCATAACTTTCAAACGGTGACAGATATTTTATCTATTATCAACACCAGTAATATCTAAATGTTTTCTATGACTTATTTGATCTCAGAAAAAGTAGTCGAAGAAAACTTTTAGAAAATATTGGTGTTGAAGTGCGAGGGACTGTTTAAACACTGAAAGAAAATCAGCCTGCGACAGCCGCCATCTAGTATTCAGGGGCGGTGTATCAATGCTGAATGGCATCGATTTCGGCCTCGACGGAACGCCAATCGCTGTCAGCGCCATCTATTGTTTGAAATTCGAAGTAAAATCAAGAATAATAGCACAAAATCTCCTGAGATCATACATAACCCTCCTGCAAGAATTTTGTTAATATCTGTCACCGTTTGAAAGTTATTGAATTTTAAAATCTATCAGTCATTTTTGGGACACCCAGTATATTAGGTGCAAAAAAAAACATGTGAAATTGAAAATCTTTCCGGGAAGTTATTATTAGAGTTAATATGTTGTAAAATGTCTCTCAATTCGTATTTTCACTTGCAATAGAAAATTCATTAGAATATAAATAACTATTGAATAACTTAGAAGACAATGTAGTAATGAAGATAAATTGATAAAATTGAAAACATGCTACTTTTTGTTTTTATTAATGCTATAAAATATGTTTATATTTTTAAATTCTATCATGTCAAAAAAAGCCCACCTAAAGTTATAAATTTGATTTACTTATGAAGCAGTTTTATTATGTATCAAACATATATTTGTAGCAAGAGAAATAAAGTGGATTACTTAAGTTACCAGCCTGCCCCTCCCCCTTTTTTTATAATGTCGGAATTTCTTTCTTTTTATGGTTTCGTTCATCTCACGAAACCCTATTACTCCCGCTGCGTTGTTTGTCCGTCACAGAGCCATTCTCAAAAATTATGTAACTTACAGAGTTGAAACTTCGTGTATAAATCTGAATACCAGCTATGAAGAGCTCAAAATATTAAAATTTGAAAACTTTGTATTATTTTAATAAATAGAGATAAAAAACCAAAATTCTAACAGCCTTTTTCTATTAAATTTAAACATTTTTCCTTATAGCAGATGCCAAAAATTAAACATCCACGATGAAATTCGTTCTATAATAATTAATTTTCCATCAAACGATTTCCACGTGAAAAATGAAAATGAAATAAGAAGTTTTCTCCAATGGTCTTTATTGGCGTGACGTCATACACCATCATGTGACCTCCCTGCTGTGTTTACGTGCTTCGTTTTTCGCATATCGTCTGATTCTTTCTATTTACTTACAGCTTAAATATAAATGATAAATATATTTTAAATACAGTTTATATAAAAATATAAACTGTTTAAATAAACAGTTTATAGAAAAATATATTAAAATATAACAGCACTCATAAAAAATAAAAATCGCATGCATACATTCAATTGGAAATCCCGATGGTAAAATACCACCAACACGTGATTTCCTGCAATCTCGAACCCAGATTCCCAATAAAGCCCATTGAAAAAAAGATTAATATGAAATAAAATTGATTGGCGCCATAGTGGTAATAAAACGGAAAGATTTATCAATAATACAAGGAGTAGGAGTATGTGTATGTACACAAAGCAGATTAATATCACGTCATTAGAGAATTAAAAAGAAAATATGACGTCATATCGGAAGTTTAAAGGATTTTTCAAATGTTTCATAATAATACAAAGCGAGTATCAATATGAGTAATAGAGAATAGTAAATATATGATATAAATGCTGGACGATTACCCCATGAAACATTACTACATTAAAGACGTGAGTATAAAACATCACAAATGTGTGATGTTTTATATTCACGTCTTTAATGTAGTAAATATATGAGTTTGAGGAGCGTATTGAATCATGATAAAAACCCAATTACGGAAATATTCCCATATTTTAACATTTTGAAGGTGTGCAACATGTTTAATTTTGAAAATATTTTTATTTAAATATCGCATTTAGTCCACATGACAGATATTATTATGACAGAATATAGTAGCGGTCTTTGCCCGATATCGGGCTGGTTTAGATATTAAAAAAAACTAGAAAAATAGACCGGTAAATTTTTACTTTATAAAAAACATGACTTTTTTTTGGTTGCTAAATGAAATTTATTTGGATTTATTAAAGAAAGGATAAAATGTTTTGAAAGGAATATTAAACGAAACCCTTTGATCGATCTTCGATCACACTTAGCCACTTGTTCATATTTACGTTGGGCATCGTCTAGATTTGATTCATTATGTCGACAAAATTTAAATAATGCGCAAAACAAAGCTAATTGGTAGATGCAAGCAGAAAGCATTAGAGAACTAATAAATTCGAAATAATTATGATAACTGCAATATGTATACACACACACATATATATATATATATAGTATATTAGCTAAAGATAGAAAACGTGTGAAAATGAAAACTAATCTTTCCAAAACATTATTAATTGAATTAAGTAGTTGTAAAATATAGGCTGTATCTCTTTTGATTGCGCATTGTTACTTTGAAGGGGAAAAGTCATTAGAATTCATAAGAGTTCTAAATATCTTTGGTGATATTGCTAATAAGCCTGTTAAATTATAAACCTAACGGTAGAAGGAAGTAAATGCTAACGAGAGAAGATTTTTTTTTAACTGTAATATAATTAAATATATAGATCTTATAGATCATGTCACAATAGTTTTGTGTTTCTTTCATTAGTCATTTATTAAACACAGGCTCTGCTTTCTTGTATTCTATCTTTGTAATTGTACTTTGTTGCTTTTGAATTTTTTTTTTTTTTTTTGCTATATTCAGTGTTTGATTTTTACTTATTTTTATCCCACTGTGTCACTTGATGGTCATTGGATCTTGCAGTAGAGCCAACAATTCTTGATTTATTTTCTTAACAGTTAATACACATACTTTTAACAAAGAATGTCCTTTAGTTATGTAATGTACTTACTCGAATATTTCTCATAATCTCTCTGTTATTTTGATATAAAATGAGTAGATGCCGTAAATCTAACGGAGGGGGGGGGAGGGTCGGATAATCTCCCGGAATTCTGATAGTAATGCTTGATGTGTCGATTCTGTTTGCGGTTGAGGGGATGAGGCAGGGTAGAATTTTTAATATGCTTTACAGAAACAGCCGTTTCACGAATAAGGTACAAGCTGTTGTTATTAAAGTAAGGGTTTATAGTGATAAAATAAGTTGGAATACGGAATATCATGGAGATCTCAAGTTGGTTTCTTGTAAGAAACTGATATCTGGAAGAGGGATCCTGTACAAATTCATTGAATTCAAGAATTTTTCCTTGAAGGCCAACGCAGTTTCAAGAAACGTTACTTAAACATCCCCTGTGACCCATTCTTTAGTCAAAGTGGTTGAACAAGAGCTTCCGCTAGAATACTGAGTTTGATTATTTCATATGGCGTTCTTCCAATTTCATTTAATAAAATTTGATATTTATTAATTGTAAAATTCTAATATCTAGTTTCTTGATTCTAGATAAACTTCTTTAAAAGAGTTAGGTAATAAAAACTTCTTACCTTTTCTTCAGACCACAGTCACGGACGCGATTTATCCAATTAATAACCCAGAGAAATAGTACTCTAATAGAGACAGTGACACGAATAAAAACACAGATACTACAGAATTGAGTATTCGCTATTTGAAAAATGATAATTATATTAAAATTTCTGTTGTATGGTACAGTATGAATGGTACTATTTACAATTAAATGATAATATTTACATTAATTAAATTTAAGTTTAATTTACGTTAACCCTATCACTATGTCCTGGGGTCCACGCGGACCCCAAGCACTTTCAACAAGTTGTCAATAAATCTATCACTCACTGAGTAGTTTCAGCCGGTGACATCTCATATCATAATGTTTGTAACACACGGTAAAAATTAAACTGTACAAATATAAGTGGTACTTTTTTTTTTGAAAAATACATAGCATATTTATTTTGGGCAACAACAGGGCATGTTTCCATAGGACATAGTGATAGGGTTAAGTTAAATATTTCTAAATCTAAGATCTAAATTTTTTAAAGTTTCTAGAATATCTGGTTTTAAGACGTTCTGCCATGAATGTCTTTCTTTTCATAGAGTCTGCTCTGATCTGCCAAGAAAACACTTCTTTAGAGTCCAAAGTTACAACTGAAAAAAAAACGCAATCATTAGGGAAAAATCTTGGAAGGTTTCCAAGTCATTACAAATAAGCTTCATAAACATTTAATTGAGTTGTGTGTAGGCGTAAATTGCATCTGGACTTGAGTACTCTATTTGATTTATGTCTGTCAATTGTTCTGATGAGTTTTTGGATAGTAATTGAAGAATTATTTTCTATTAATTAATTTTAGTTTCCAGTATGTGATGCAATCATGAGATTTCTTAATAGCAAATTAATTGGGAATTCGAAACATTAATCATCTGACTGAAGTTTTGGACTTGGAACTCTTTCGCTATGTCATATAGAATATTACACAGGGAGCTAAGGTTGAATGGGCCGGAGGTGACTGGTTCAGGAGAGAGGCATTGGGCTAATGATTGTGTGGGGGTGACTGGTTCAGGATAGAGGCATTGGGCTAATGATTGTGTGTGGGTGACTGGTTCAGGATAGAGGCATTGGGCTAATGATTGTGTGGGGGTGACTGGTTCAGGATAGAGGCATTGGGCTAATGATTGTGTGGGGATGACTGGTTCAGGATAGAGGCATTGGGCTAATGGTTGTGTGGGGGTTACTGGTTCAGGAGAGAGGCATTGGGCTAATGATTGTGTGGGGGTAACTGGTTCAGGATAGAGGCATTGGGCTAATGATTGTGTGGGGGTGACTGGTTCAGGAGAGAGGCATTGGGCTAATGATTGTGTGGGGGTGACTGGTTCAGGAGAGAGGCATTGGGCTAATGATTGTGTGGTGGTTGGTTTTGGATTAACAGCGTCAGCGAAAGATAAGCTGTGATTAGAGGGGGTCAAATTAAATTTTATCGTCTTTTCTGGAAATTATAGGGCAGCACCTGAAGCTGGCTACGTTTCGACCTGTAAAATTGCATCATTTAACATTTTTCACTTTTCCAGCACGTTAGAGTTCTTCAATTCATGGACTGCGCATTTGTCACAGTAAGAAGACATTTTAAAACTAAGATTGATGAAAGTACTGACAGCGGTAACATTCCACAGTACCGACGGGATTTGATATATTTTTATATTAATAATGTGCTGAATGAGCTTATGGAGTTGAAAAATTTCTTTGGCATTAGCACAATCTTTTATTTGAATTTTCTTTAGTCGAACTTCTTCATTTCGTGAATGACTGCGTATTTGACACAGCAAGGGCACATTTTAAAACTAAGGAAATAATGGTAAAAGTACTGACAGTGGTAAAATTCCACAGTACCTAATAGCTTTTCAATTTTTTTACGTTAATAATATGATGAAGGAGCTTATGGAGTTGGAAAATTTCTTTAGAATTAGCGCAATCTCTATCTGAATTTGATATAAGGGTGTTTTGCGGTCGGTTTTAAATTTTATTATCTGATTAACTTTGGTAAAATGGAAACCTAATTTAACCCATTAAGGACCGAATTATATTTCTCACTAAAGTACAAATATTGCAATTCATTCTACTATTATATTACAGCAACCTAAGATTTATTTTATCATGGTGTTTCTTGGATCAAATAAAGCGAATATTTATTCAAAAAACAATTATGGAGTTGGAAAATTTCTTTAAAATTAGCGCAATCTCTATCTGAATTTGATATAAGGGTGTTTTGCGCTCGGTTTTAAATTTTATCATCTGATTAACATTGGTAAAATGGAAACCTAATTTAACCCATTAAGGACCGAATTATTTTTCTCACTAAAGTACAAATATTGCAATTCATACTACTATTATATTATAGCAACCTAAGATTTATTTTACCATGGTGTTTATTGGATCAAATAAAGCGAATATTTATTCAAAAAACAAACTGGTGTTACCTTAAAATTTGGTGTAATCTTAAAAAGAAACATGATGTTGTGGAAACGAAACGTCAATCTTTAATGGGTTAATGAGCTCTTGATTTATGCTTTCTGGATAAGTGTTAATAAAAATCATTCTCACAACAACCTTGAGGGGGAAGGTGAATTTCATTACTTAGAAAATAAAGAATGCTAGACTTTGAAATTACGCAGCTTTGCAACATATTCCTGAGAGTTCCTGCTCAGGACAGGATAGGTTTTTGTAAATATACCGGATGTGGAAATGGAAAACAATCATTGTCTTTCATTAGCGAGTTTTTCAAATAGTTCTTTCTTATTACTATCCGGTGTTTCAATAGTTATAAATTTCACATTAGGGATGGAAAATTCATAACTTCTATGGGTTTTGTGGCCTTTGGGACATTTTTATCTTGGTGAAGAAAATCTGTTAAAGCAGCATATCTATTGATTAAGGGTACGTTACTGGTGGGAATAGTATTAGACTAGCCGCCACTGGCGACCAGTTTGGTCGCTCTTAAATGTAAGTTAAGCATAGTAACAAATTATTGTTATTCATAATTTATTTTTTTCCTTAATCCTTCGCCAAACCGGAAAAATCTAATACACAAATGAAGAACTTTTGCGATCGTGGTAGCATTTCGCCTATTTTTTGTTGTTATGTATTTCATCTTTCTTGACAAAAACCGCTTAACTCACTTTATAATAAATTAATCATTGTGTGTGTTTTATAATAAAATTGTGTATTTTTTAATAGAAAATAAACTATTTCATAATAAAACTAAAGTACATGCTGTTTTAGTAATCTCTAATAGGTACCTGAAAATGGGATTTTCTCGCCAAAATGGCACAAAACAAAAATCGCGCCAACCCCGGTGCGTTCGTGACAGCTGTTCCAATTTAAAATACATGACGTTCACATTTTTCTTTAAAATAGAAAATAGATAAATAAGAAAAAATATCATAAAACAAAACATTTGATTTCAAAATTAAAGTAGCGTTTCTAATTTGCACACGCGAAAAATAAAAGCTGACAATTCGTTTCGAAATTTGATCCATTAAATATTATTACATGAGTTCAACTTACGTCATGAAAAGATCCGGAAGGAAGTTGGGTTGTATAGAACAGAATTATGGTAAACATTGACTGTCTCACTGGTGCGGATTATTTTTTTACACCAGGCAGTGGTCCAAAAATTCATGGTTTAATATTTTAAACGTTCACAACGAATGAATCTTTTTTTTTTTTTTTTTTTTTTTTTTTTTTTTTTTTACTTTCATGGATAGAGAATTTGAACTGCGAACCTAATTTAAACTGAAGTTATTGCAGAATGCATACATAATTGAATGTAAATCATCTCTCAAATATTAATTTTCTTTGAACGATCTTTCTAAAAATGTAACTTTTATGCAATTTTATTAAAAAAAATAATTTTGAATAAAAATGGCCGCCTGGCATATGAAAAGCGTCCCGGAATTGTTGATGACAGTCACATGACTTACGGTTTTATTATAGAGATAATTTATTCTGTGGGAATGTAAACGCCTCGCCAACAGTGTCTCTAGACCAGTGGTTCCCAACCTTTTTTTAGCCGTGCCCCACCAAAACATCTCTAAAATGATGATGCCCCCCGTCCCCCTATAACATATAATTCTTATAAAATTTTAAAAGAATTTACTCCTGATAAAGTCAAAAGCATTTAACCCTTTCCGGCGCTGAGTAAATCTGTTTGTAAAATGATGAAATAATGATTTGGCAACAGAATTTAAAAACGAATTCATTAGACAATAAAAAGTTGCTCGTTTTCCCGTAATTTACAAAAGGAAAATTTTTATTAAATATTCTTGGTGCCGTTTGTTAGTTTTGGAATTAAAATTATGTGTTCTTTTTTTGTGACCACCGCCCGCTAAAGGGTTAACATTGATCCTGAAACGTGCCGAAGGTAATGGATGAATCAAATATTTTTGTAATCATCTGATACTCCTCGTAGTTTACTGGCACACGGTCGCCACGTATGCGTGATGTATAGAGTGCTCGGAAACTTGATTAGAAAAATCCATAATCTTGAATAAAACATTTTTGCCTGATTTAATCGCAAAATTTCTGCGATTACATTACGCAACAATTTCTAATCAGAATTAAACGCGATAAAAGATTCTCTAAAGGAAGGTCGTCAAGTAATTGTTAAATATACACTTGAATAGTTTCATGTGTAAAATTGATTTTCATGTGACACATTGCAGTGCGACTCATTCAATAAATAATCGGAAAAGTTGTTTAAAATTCTAAAATACTTATAAATCAGAAAAATTATAATGAATTTTTAAATATATAAAAGTATCTATATATCTTTAAAAGTTTTCTCTATAATTATTCTAGTAGATATGTATTTGAAACTTTTGAATGGATACTTTTTAAAAATTGAATAAAAAACTTTTTTTTTTAATTACTTTTTTGAAATTTGAATGTGTAACTTTTATTTTCAGTCTACAACATTACTATTAGAAAAGCAATTCAGAAGGTATGAGTTCACAGAAATTTCGAATTATCCCCTTGAAAAGTTAAATTGCCCCCCTGAAAAGTCAAATTGCCCCCCTGAAAAGTCAAATTGCCCCCCCTGTGGGGCGTACGCCCCACGTTGGGAACCACTGCTCTAGACGTTTCAGTATTCCTCATATTACTACAGTTGAGGGCAACATTGCTACCAGATACAGATAAATTGCTAACCTATTGTCTGACATCCGTCTGATTGGTTGCTCCCTCTGTTGGAGTTCCATGATCCATTACTTCAGATTCTTCATGGCCTATACACATGAGAGATTGCATTCTATTGCCAAAGTTAGCTGTTCTAACAGTTATTTGGTGGGCCAAGCTAGGGCTGGAGTTTGTCTCCACTACTCTGTTTTGTCCCTTAATCTTCTCCATCAGTGGTGGTAATACTTAGCATTGTGGTTATCTAGCATGGTGATAAAAGCTGAATAAATGATCTATGTATGTTTGTTCCATTTTGCAGATGCTGAGTTTATTATGGTGCGTTCTGTGCTGCCAATTCTCTGTTTCCTTCAAGCAAGAGTCCGTGATCCAGTCTAAGAGTATAAGAGCATCCGCCATTAGAGCAACGGGGTCATAATCAAACATGGTGTTCTTTAAATGTTTATAATAAACTAATAAATAAATAATTTTATGTCGGAAATCTTGCATATTTTTTGTAGTCTACTTATGTTTTATTTTATTTTATTTATTTATTTATTTAATGTAGTTTAAAAACTGCAGTAAGCGGCAAAAAGTCGCGGGAAACAAATGTCTAGAAATAAAAGTTTTTATTAGTAAAAAGTTTACTAGATAAAAATTTTATATTATTATGTTATTCCCTTCCCAATAACAAAAATAGTTGATACGGTTAAACCAGATTGGTAACGCTATCTATAAATTAATCAAACTGCTATATGAAATATTACAAATTGTGTCAGTGAATGAAACATGATATAGTGGAACTCGCCTAATAGAAGAAATAGGGAGATTATGAAAGTTCTCGTATTAATAGTTACTTGTAATACAAGTAAAGATAATAAAAATCTTAAAAACACACACACAATTAAGAAAATTTCTACTATTTCTCTAATGATATGAATGATAAAATAGCCTTAACATCATAAAGACAACATAACACTTTGTGCGTGCCATTTTATTTAGACGAGTCTTTCCTTTAAACAAATTCAAAGTATGTAAATCAAAATCTCTAAAGAACTAGTACTTCGGGAGGACATAAACGCCATACAGTAATGCAACTGATACTTTCTCTTTTTTTCCCCGGAAAAACTCGGCTAACATTACAATAGTCACTGGAATTTTCGATTTATTGATTTTACATATCCTTTTCTTTTAGGTAGATTTCGTGAGAAATATTACCTATTACATTCTTCGCTATGTTGGAATTTCTGGAAAACTTTTGCAGATCTACGCCTATCCTTACTCCCAGAACCCAAAAATACCCCCAGTTCAAAACTTTATCTATCTATCTACAGAGGTGCCAACCTCTCATTAATATTCCGTAATATGCGGGTTAATCTGATCCAGTTTATCAACGCTTCAAACCAGAAAAATTATTGGATGAATCTTTATTTATTCAATTTCAGGTTTCTACGTGGAATTTATTCCATTTCATTTCTTAAAAAAATTTCTGGTGCGAAACGTGTTAAACCTGGGTTAAATTAACCCGCATATTATGGAATATTAATGAGAGGTTGGCACCTCTGTATCTATATCACTTTTTTATGGACACGATAACTTCAATAATTCTGCAAAAATCTCTTCCAAAATCATACATAAAATCAAGGGACATAAAATCACTGTCACGTTCGGTAATGGGCAAAATCGAACCAGGGGGGGGGGGGGAAAGGGGGGCTTTTGGAGAAAACAGAAAAATACCCATAACTTCTTAATTATGATATGTATCGAATCCGTTTTTTAAAGTTATTATTACTTCTAGAAAAAGAGCCAAAAATTTATGTATGACATATTTTTGATATAATTTAAAATGGCCTCAAGGAGGGTGGAAATAGGGGTTTAGGAAGAAAAAATCATAACTTTGTCAATTCACAAAATATCAAATTCGCCTAATTTTATTATCCTCTTAAAATTATCTACAACTTTTATATGGACAAGTTTTTTTATAGGACCAACCGTTACAGCAAACAAATATTAAAAACAAAAAAATCCCTGTCGGCTCCTCCTACAGACACAAGTAGATTTCGAAGTGGGCAGTTCCAACTGCCACATCATGGCAAAAAGATCATTTCTTCTGCAATTCCCCAAAAAACAGTCGCCCACGGTCTACGTCTTCGAAATCTACCTGTGCATGTTGGCAGAGCAGTCAGGGATTTTTTTTTAACATGCAGTAAGAGACATGAAAAAGCTTGTTAACAAATAAAGGCTTTCTGATTTACTCCATCATTTCTATAGCTTAATTTTAAATCTTAGAAAGGGGCAATCTTTGAAACACTCTCTCTCTTCTTTCTTTCATCCTTTCAAGACCTAAAGACATTTCTTTGCATTTTGTTTGGTGAAGGTCTCCTTGAAGGTTGAATTTCTGTGTGTTAAAACTGATAAATTAATGCACTGCTTTTGTAGCTCGTAAAAATTGTGTAAGTCTGAATATAGTTTAAATTACGAACCATCCCTAAATTGAAAATGGCTCGTTTTAATAATGACCTTATTTTAGCCGTACTCGTATTAAACGAGTTCAACTGTAATTTTATATGACTTATTTATTTATAAAATATTATATTAAATAATATTACTTTATCATTTACTATAAAACATTATTTAAGGGAAATGAATATCAATCTCTATTATTTAAAGTATTGCATACTTTTGACACTAAATAGTGTCAAAAATACGCAAGTAAATGCCGTATTGAGTTTTCCAATTAGTAGCCATGTAAACGTTCAAGCATTTACACAGTTGCTAATCGAGAACCAATTGAATAATTTTTTTAAATGATCTCTAAATTTGATACTAAAATAAACTTATTTTTAAACTTTGGAAATAAAAATGAGCAGAGCTATCCAAATTTTTCTTATGGAAAGTTACTCTTATACTAGACTGATTTCACTTTGGTAAGGAACAATTATAAATACTTATTATTAGAAATTATTCGCTTTATTGTTGCAACTACAAGATTCATGTAAATTGAAAGTCAATTTAAACAGTCCTTATGAGAAGAATTTGTATTATACATGCGATTATGGATATCTCTACAACTGCAATCCGTCAGGCCGAAATGTCGGAGCACTCAGTAGCATACATTTAAAAGATAACCTTTATGAAAAACATTTTATATATTTAGGTGTGCTGTTTAATAGTATAAAAGTACGTTTGCAACAACAGCTGCTGAATCTCCATTTGCAAGAATTTATTCAGTCTTCAGTTGCCTCAGGTAATGTTCAAATGCTAATCTGTCAGCAAATGCCTCTATTTTCTAATTTGCTAAGCTTATCGTTGCGATAGACACTTCAGTAAGATCATAGTCTTAAACGATGAACTCCGCCAAATGCGACAGAAGTTGCTCCAAGTGACAACTCCTTTGGAACAATGAATACAGCAATTTTTGCCAAAGTTAAACCGTTAGATTTGTGTATGGTGACAACGTATATACTTGTTAAAGGCAACTGAGTTCGTTAGCATGAGACTCTTTTTTTTCTTTCCAACATTTAGAAATAGGTGAAAAGTCTTTCAGTTAGAAACGACTCGTTATAATCATCAAAATCAACCATTATAGCAAGCCTGGAGGCCGAAATCTTTGGCCGTAGACAAAATATTTTACCGTACCAAGTGCACCGTTTACCAAATCTTCTTTTGTCCACAGATTTGTACGTAACATAACTCTGCTTCCAATTGATAAGGAAAGTTCAGCCTGAAGTCCAGATTCGGGGTCATCTTCACAACATAAATGCTATTTGATTATTGTGGTCTGCTAATATTCTTGCCACTGGCTATTTTGATTTTTGAAATATTTCTTGATTATGTTCTTCAGCTTGCTTCTTTGTTGAAAAAAGGCATATGGCACCATGAAATCTGTCACGTTCAGCCGGAGACAGTGTACGTTTGTGGCGTTGCATAAAGGATGAGTATTGGTCGCCTGTAACTTAGCCCGCGGAAAGCGAATCAAGAATCTCTCGAAACTGTCTTTGTTGATCGTGTATCCATAACAGTGGTAGTATTTGATTGCAAATATTTATAATCTAAATTTTAAATTTAACTATTATGTAATGAGTGCATTTCTGATGAAAGCACAATTAGTAATGTAAATGCATTATTTTTGCAATTTTGGCTATTTATTGCAAATATTTCAATTTCAGAGCAAATGTTTCTTTAAAGATAATGGTATTTCTTGCAAATATTTACAATCTGGATCTAAATTTTAACCAATATGCAATTGGCATATTTACGATAAAAGCATATTTAGTAATGTAAAGCTGATATTTCTGCAATAATTGCCATTTATTTAAAATATTTCTAATTCAAAGCGAAATTATCTCAAATAATAGAGGCATTTCATTTCAAATATTTACAATATGAATTTAAATTTTAACCAATATATAATGGACGTTAATTTCCATGAAAACATATTTAGTATTGCAAAAGCATTATTTCCGTAATATTGGCAAGTTATTGCAAATATTGCTCATGCAAATCGAAAGTATCTCTAATAATGATAGCATTTAATTGCAAATATTTACAATCTTATTGTAAATTTAAACTAATATGTATGTGAGTATTTCCCATGAAAGCATGATTAGTAATGCAAAGGCATTATTTCCGCAATATTCGCATTTTATTGAAATACTAATACTGCATGCAAAAGTATCTGTAAACAGAGCCTGATAACCGCGTAGACAAACTCACCACTTCTTTTAGCACAATATAATTTATACTTATTTAATCACAGAATTCCCTGGTTATAATTACCATGCAAATATATATCCGAAAGAAAATGAAGCGTTTTTCCCTAGGGGATAATCATACTTTGTCTCTAAAAAGTGGCATTTCATTGCAAATATTTACAATGTGAATCAATATTTTAACAAATATGTATATTTCGCTGGTCGTACTTTCAAAGACTGCATATTTGATAATACAATGATGGAACAGCTGCGCATCAGTCTGTCGATTGTCACCATTAAAATTTAATATTATTCTTCGCTTTATTAAATCTTAGAAATTCTGTCATTACAAAAGGCGAAAAATACTATTCAATGTTGACAATTGTCTCGGTTGTGGATAATATAACTAATATTATCGCTGGATAATATCGTCGCTACCATGTCAAACTATCGAATATGAAAAATTGCATTTATCATTACTTTTAAAAATGGGCCGATTGTCACCACTAAATTTTATTAGAATTCTTCGTCTAGTAAAAATAAAAATAAAATTTCTGTGAAGAACAGGGTTACCATTTTGGTCTCCATTTTTATTTAGAGGTGCCAAATTCATACCGGAAATTTTGAGAGAATTTTTTTTAAATTTAAATAATCACGAAATATGCTGTTCTTTTATAAAGCAAAAATTTCTATTTTAAATTTCTGATACGGATTCGAAATTTCTGAATTGAAAAGAAGGCTAAACTGGCAGTCCTGGTCATGTTGCAACCCTGAAACCGTATTAAAATTTAGTGGTGACAATCGGCTCATTTTTAACCCGAGAGTAGTCGCGGCTTTTTTTTTAACACTAGTAGTCGCGCTCGGTCCATTTGCTGCCGTTACCAGTAGCCCGAAAACAGAGAACATAGGGGGAAAATACTGATTGAATTTGAAAAGATACATTTTACAGAAACTATTATTTAAGAATATATTCAGATATGTTTAAGAATATATTTAAGAACTATAATTTAAGATTTTTTTAAAGAATTTTATTTAAGAATATATTCAGTTCAAATTTAAATAAATATTTTAATATATATATATATTACAAAATATACAGTAGTCGACGCGGGTTTTTTCCTTGGGACCCATTTTGTGAAAAATAAAAGTTATTTTGTGAAATGTATCATATTTTTGCGAAATTTATTATATATTTTGTGAAAAAAAAAACGTTTTGTTATGAAAGAAAAAATCCAGCTACTCAAATTCAAACCAAGCATTTAATAATTTCGTTTCGTCTGCTAAAGTTCTCGTTTCTGGTGAACTTGTTTTATTGTTAATGACACATTTTAAAACCTAACAAAATAAAAATAATTAATGGAGTGTATGTTTTTATGGAGTGGAATTTTGTGAAGATTCTTATTTTATCAAGAGGAATTTTGTGACGGGTTATATTTTATCAAGAAGAACTTTCTGAAGGACCTATTTTATAAAGAGGAATTTTGTGAAGGGTCTTATGTTATCAAGAGGAATTTTGTGAAGGACCGGATTCTATAAAAAAGAATTTTGTGAAGGAGCCTGTTTTATTAAATGGATTTTTGTGAAGGGCCCCTAAATAGGCCCCAAATTTTTCTTGTATCGACCCCTGATATATTAAAAGAATAAAAATTATTAAATAATTTGATTGATGTTATAAAGACACAATGAATTACTAATTAGAATAAATTTTCAATTATGAATTTGAAATCGTGTTAAGGATAAATTATTTTTAAAGTCAGAACCACAGTAAGCTGGTTTTTGACAGTGTGGTGGAACTAGGAGCCAATTGAACTTGAAAAGAGACAGATTACATTATTCATTTATGCAATTCAAATAATCATTCAATTGTGTATTTCAGGACATGTTATTTATAACCAGGGGTAGATCCATGCAAAATTTAGGACCTATTTATTTTTTATTCACAAAAATCCATGTAATAAAACAAATCCCTTCACGAAATTCCTCTTAATAAAACGGGATCCTTCTCAAAATTCATCTTAATAAATCAGGTCTTTCATAAAATTCCATGTAATAAGACAGATATTCTTTACAAAATTCGTCTTAATAAAACAGGCCTCTTTACAAATTTATTCAATTAACACATGACTCTTCATAAAATTAAAAAAAGGCCTTCACAAAATTCCTCTTAAAAAAGTCTCTTAATAAACCTGTCCCCGTCACAAAATTCCTCTTAATAAAGCAGGCCTTTTATAAAGTTCCATCTAATAAGACAGATTCCTTCACAAAATTCCTCTTAATAAAACAGGCCTCTTTACAAAATTTGTTTAATTAACACAGGATCATTCATAAAATTAATAAAACAAGACCCTTCACAAAATTCCTGTAAAAAAAATGTCCCTTCGCAAAATTCTTCTTACAAAAGCAGGGTCCTTCACAAAATTCCTGTCAAAAAAGGTCCCTTTGCAAAATTCCTTTTACTAAAGCAGAACCCTTCACAAAATTCCTCATAATAAAACAGACCCTTCATAAAATTCCATGTAATATGACAAACTCCTTCACAAAATCCCTCTTAATAAAACAAAACTCCTTCCAAAAGCTCTGTTATTAACACAAAACCCTTCATAAAATTAAGAAAGCAGACTCCTTCGCAAAATTCCTCTTAATAAAATAGGTCCCTTTGCAGAAATACTCTTAATAAAAGAGCCCCTGACCTTCATAAAATTTCTTTTATTAACACAAGCACCTTCATAAAATTCCATTCTATAAAAACATACTCTTCATTAATTTATTTTATTTTGTTACGTTTGTAAATATGCAATTTGCAAATTATACAAGATCACCAGAAAGGAAAACTATAGCAAAAAGACTAAAATAACTTATTATTAAATTATTGGTTAAAATTTCAGTAACCGGATTTCATCTTTTGTTACAAAATGTTATTTGTCACAAAAATATAATAAATTTCACAAAATTAATTTTTATTTTTCACAAAATGGGCCCCAAAAAAAAAACATCTGCATCGACTAACTGATATCAATAGCCTATTTTATTATTTTTTCTTACAATATATCTATATAAAAATAATAAAAAAGAAGATAAAACTCCTTACTCTGAAATTATTTATATAAAGGCAGCAGTTTTTTTTGTGTGTGTGTGTGCTGCTGCCTGTGTGTGTATGTGGTGCGGGAGGGGGGGGGGGGGGCATTATTAGCGATTTTATTCTTAAACGCCTTTTTTGAAATGAAAATTTATGAAGATCCATTTATTACTTATTTCAGGGTAGAGGCATGCCTCTTGAGTCACACCTCTTGGTAGAAGCTTCTTATGTATGAAGTAAATAATAATCCTATATATGAAGTAAATAATAATAAATAACAGTTTATTCAAAGAAAGATGAAAAGAAGAATGAAAGAGCAAACTAGAATCCAACCCTTCCCAGAAACTTTCCTGCCGAGAAATTCGCGGAAAAGGGAATGAAGAACTGGGAGGGGAAAAAATTACTTGAACCGCAGTGCTCGCGCCACGGTCTTTTAGAGCGATTTCAAATTTAGAATGCAATAAATTTCTGAGAAAACGCTGGAATGCCTTGCAACTTTAGTACACAAAAGAACCAACGGCCAAGGTCAGCTACACTGCATTTCATTATTGTAGCTTTAAGGGGAAATGAGATAAAGGAAGACAGCGAATTTTGGCGGGGAAATGACCAACGTGCGACTACTGCCGGGTTAAAAGTAACGAAAATTACATTTTTTCACATTCGATAGTTTGACATGGTAGCGACGATATAACTAATTTGTAATCTAATTAATTGATAACATAACTAATATAAGTTTGTTACTAGGCTTGCTAAAATATTCATAAAGTTTGGTAAAAACAAATTATTATTAAGGCCTAACACCACTTTGACTGGTTCAAAAATTTTTAATTACTTTCTTTACACTTTGTTCTTCTTTTATCGCTTAAAGTGCTCTTTAAACACATAAGAATCCCATTTTATTATTTAGAAATCGATACCGGAAATGCAATTTTGCAGCTATAAATGCATAGCGCTCCATAACGAGTAAGCAACAGGAAAAAAATTATTATTATTATTATTTTGAATTTCTAGAACAGAATTTTAAAAATCGGTCGACTCTCAAACTCCGACAGTTCTCAATCACCCAACTTTATCTTTTTGAAAAATAATCGTATCACATATTTTTCTAGTGAAATGCGTGGGACTTCTTCGAAATATTTATATCTCTTATAGTATATATAACTTTTAGGAACGATATTTTTAGTTCAAAATTTTCATTGAACGTTGAATTTATATCATTTCATTAAAAATGCATATTTTTAAAATGACTACGAAGTTCACTAGCTTTTGGTCTAAAAAATATTTATTTTGTATTATTGTACTAATGTTTACGAAGACTTATGCAGGGATGAGAGATTTCTCCGCTTGTTGTACACCAGTATAATCTTAGAGCAGAAGTTGTTCTCTTAAATCGCAAAATGTTCTAATTAAATAAAATAACATTCTCTCTAAGATTATACTGGTATACAAAAAAGCGGAGAAATCTCATCCCTGCTTATGGTGTACATCGCTTGATCCTCTTTTCTTCAAAGCGCTCTCAAGTGTCACCTGTAAAGCCGCTTTTTTTTAATAAATCAAATAAATAAAAACAATTTTCTATTTAATATATGCATAATAATTTACTGTAAATGGATTTTTACGAGCGATTTGCATCTTACGAAAAATATTTCCGAAAGCACCGTAAATTTTTCAACTTAAAAGCAGTGCGAACTCTTATGTTTTGCGTATGAATCCGGAGAAGTATGTGAGTGAGTATTCCCGTTTTCTGAGCTATATTTAACAAAACAATCCGCCCAACGGGTCAAAGATCGTAGCCCGAATTTTATGAGAAACACATGTTGCAATTAACTTTGCTCACATCTTTTAAAATTATATACTTCCTTTATGATAATATTTTCCTGGTTTCAATTTAATCTGTTTTTTGTAAAAAATCATTATTTTTTTTAGATTGCTGATCTATTCATTAATATTACAATATGTATATTGTAAAACATGTCTAATAATCAAAATTCAGCGTAAAAAGCATTTTAAATGCATATGAAGTTTAATTCTATTTGACCAATATGCCAAATTATTAAAAAGCTCCAGTCGCTGTTAAGTACATCCATAGGTCGTCTTCACGCACACGAACGAGACACTCAGGCACTCTTTAAGCCTTGTCTTTGTTGCCCGTTAAGTCGGCACCAATGAGTATATCAATTGTCAGTATATTTAAAACAGTTTTTAGCTTTTTAATGAGCGGATTTTTAGATTTTATTCTCATTCTCTTTCAATATGTGATCGAACAATACCGAATGGTAAGAGAAATGTGCTTTTTCTTCCTTATCTCAAACTCATTATTTTCCACAAATGAGTAGTTTTTATTTCCATCTTCTTCTTTTCCCTCTTAACCTTCTTACTCCTTATCCCGCGATTTCCACGGGCAAGACATTTGTAGAAAAATTTACACCATTTACACTTTTTGAAGTAATTTTGCATTAAAAATTTCACAGTCAAAGGTTGAAAATGAAAATATTAAATTTACTACATATTTCATATACAGGATGATTTGAAATATGGAATAGTATAGGAGATAAAACTATCCTGCGCCGTCGGCGCCCACGGGGGTCGTCGACGCGCGTAAACGACCATCGCGCCCAAGCCTCTGAAGGGCTTATAACACACCAGGGGCTTTGTCTCGCCCCGGCGCTGCGATCGGCCTGGGGCCGCTCCCCACTGCGGACCCCCAGGTCATTTTACCAAGGTCGATGACATAGGTCGTCACGGCAGTAACCCCACGTCTCAGAGGAAACTTCCGCAGAGACGAAACCTTGATGAACCGCCATGGAACCACCGACGACTTCGTTCGTGAAACCCCATTGGGGGAGACGGTCGCTAGGTCATATGTCGAGCTACCACGACGGCTTTTGCTTTACCACAACTCGAGGGGTGTGAGAAACCTACAATAGTATAGGAGATAAAGGTCGATTAGATATTGGTCGAAAGGTTTTGAAAAAAAAGAGTAGTCAGAGGGTTAATTATACGTGCTACATTATACTGGTAATTGTTTACTTTTCAATTCGCATATCTATTTCAACATTTTCTCCAGTTAACATTTTATTTGCAATTTTGCATTATAAACACTTTTGATCTATGCAGCGCAGGAACAAAAATTATGAATTTATATAGGGATAACTAATATATATATTTTTTTGCGAATTCATAATTTTTATTTGTCTAGCACAGTAGTACAACAAAAGGGAATAAATATATCTATACTAATAAAAGAAAATTTCGTTCTGTGTGTGTGTGTGTGTGTCTGCGATGGCTTGCAAAATCTAGCCCACCTAGAAGTCTGAAAATTTCGGTGTGGATAGTCCAAGGTCTGGCCTTGTGCACCTGAGTCTCAGAATTTTAATATTTTTATAATTACCCAAGATATTAATCAGAAACTCATTAACCATCGTTTCCAAAATGCCAACTTTTTCTGAAAATTCTGAAAAAGATATGTGAAACCGCAAAATAAGGTGTGTGTTGGGAGAGGGAAGAAAGATTTTAGGTTTACTGGAAAAAGGTCAGGTTACCAGAATGACATTTAACTACGCCTTTTCGCAGCATGTCGAAATAACAGAACTATTAGGTATTTAAAATGGAAAATTTGCAGATCTAGATAAACAAAAAATCGCAAATTCAAAAAATCAAATTTCAAAAAATTCCATCCACAACTTTCAGAAATATTAATTAGAAATTTTTAATTTTTCGAGCGATTTAACCCTTTTTTGCATGAGTTTTTCTTTTACAATTGTGTTTTTTTATACATATATTAAATATTAGACACCAGAAATTTTAAGATAGATTTTTAACTTTGTTCGGCAACATAGTTCACGGGAAATTTACTGGATTAATATTTATTATTGGCTATTAGTATAGCGTAAATATAAGGGCCCGATAACTATACACACTTACATCTAGGATCCAAATTGTCGCAGAACATACAAATTTCATATGATAAAAGGAATCGTTTAAAAGGAGGAGGAAGGGCTTTTTTTTGGTCCTGTTTGCAATTAGTAATATTTTCTTGAAATTAATCTAGTGTTTATAGTTTAAAAAAAGTTTTATATTTAATATCGAAATTCATGGAATTTCTGTTTACGTTTTCGTGCATTCTTTTGATGGAAAAATAATTTTTCACTTGTTTGGGTAATATTGGAATATATATGTTCATTTATTTATTATTCTCTAATTGATTAAAATAGTTTAAAGTCATCCATCGGGTTCGTTATCAGATTTCCACCCAGCCCACGAAGACATATTTTATCAGCGCATTTTTTATTTTAAACTTCTTGCAATTACGAATATATTCAAGGTGATTCAGCATTTATGGTTGAAAAAAATAAAGTTTTATATTTAAAATTCAAATTCTTCGAATTTCTGCATGTATTTTTATGCATTATTTTGACGAAAAATTAATTTTTGTATTTTTGAGTAATATTTTAATATTTTAGTTCTAATTAATCATTATTTTGTAATTACTTAAAAATACCGTAAAGCGTAGTTTTGCATTGGGTCGGGTAATCCGATTTCTACAGCGGAATTGAAGTGGGCTGGTTGAAAGCCACACATTCAAGGGATCGGCGAAACTGCAATTTTCCGTTTGTTGCTTACAGGCTATCAAAGCCTGAGAGTAAATGTGCCCGCAGGTTCTGTATGTACGTATGTATGTACGTATGTATGTACGCATGCATGTATGTATGTACCGTATGTACGTAAATGCAGGCAGGTAACGCAATAAATCTTGATAGAAATATCCGATTTGCTTCAAATTTTGTATATAATTGATAAGGCGCTGAAAGGCGATTTTGTATATAATTGATAAGATTCTGATAAGGCGCTTCCCTGATTAGTTTTGGGGGTTCATTGGTTAAGTATAAAGGGGGGAGACACGGGGGAGTAATCACCCCTTAATTTAGATAAATTGGTTTTTCATGCAGAATTATCGGATTTGTTTCAAATTTTGAAAGTAGGTTCATTCTGACAAGACACTTCCCTGATTAGTTTTGGGGGTTCATTGTTTAAGTATAAAGGGGGAAAACGGGGGGCTAACCCCCTTTTAATTTAGATAAATGGGATTTTTGTGCAGATTTATCCGATTTAACTTCAAATGTTGTACATACGTTCATTCTGATAAGACGCTTCATTAAATAGTTTTGGGGGTTCATTGTTTAAGTATAAAGAGGGGAACGGGAGGCTAAATCGCCCCCTTAATTTAGATAAATTGGTTTTTCATGCAGAATTATTCGATTTGCTTCAAATTTTGTATGTACGTTCATTGTGATAAGGCGCTTTCCTGATTAGTTTTGGGGATTCATTAGTTAAGTATAAAGGGGGGGGGACGGGGGCTAATCCTCCCTTAATTTAGATAAATGTGTTTTTCATGCAGAATTATCCAATTTGCTTCAAATTCTGTATATAGATTCATTGTTATAAGGCTCCTCTCTGTTTAGTTTTTGGGATTCATTGGTTAAGTATAAAGGGGGGGAGGGGAGCTAATTCCCCCCTTAATTTAGATAAATGGGTTTTTCATGAAGTTTTATCTAACTTGCTTAAAATTTTTATATAGTTTCATTCTGAGAAGGCGCTTCCCTGATTAGTTTTGGTCGTTCATTGATTAAATATAAAAGGAGGAACCCCCCCTTAATTTAATAAATGGGTTTTTTCATGAAGAATTATCCAATTTGCTTCAAATTTTTATATAGTTTCATTGTGATAAGGCACTTCCCTGTTTAGTTTTGTGGGTTGATTTGTTAAGTATGAAGGGGGGAAGGGTGAACTGAGGCTAATCCTCCCCATAATTTATTGTCAATTTCTATATTTTTTGAGGGCATTATTCTTTGAAATAAGAGTGTAATATACATTTAATGTGCACAGCCTGTGAGATCAATGTCATTAACTGGGCACTTTTCCTTTTTTTAGCTAACATAGGCTATCAAAACCTGAGAGCTAATGTGCCCGCAGGTTCTGCATGTATGTGTGTACGTATGTATGTACTTAACGCGATAACTCTTTTTAGAAATATCCGATTTGCTTCAAATTTTGTATATAGGCTCATTGTGACAAGGCTCTTCCTAATTAATTTTGGGGGTTCAGTTATTAAGTATAAAGGGGGAATGGGGTTAATCCACCGTCTCTTAATTTAGATAAATGGGTTTTTCATGTAGAATTATCTGATTTGCTTCAAATTTTGCATATAGGTTCATTGTAAAAAGATGCTTCTTTAGTTAGTTTTGGGGTTCATTGGTTAAGTATAAAGAGCGGGGAACGGGGGCTAATCCCCCATTAATTTAGATAAATGTGTTTTTCATGCAGAATTATCCGTTTTGCTTCAAATTTTGTACATAGTAGTTTTATTGTGATAAGGCGCTTCCCTGCTTAGTTTTGGGGGTTCATTGGTTAAGTATAAAGGGGGTAACGGTGGCTAATCCCCCCCTTAATTTGATAAATGAGTTTTCCATGCAGAATTATCCAATTTATTTCAAATTTTGTATATAGTTCCATTGTGATAAGGCGCTTCCCTGATTAGTTTTGGGGGTTCATTGGTTAAGTATAAAGGGAGGAACGTAGGGGGGCTAATCCCCCTCAATTTATTCTCGATTTCTTTATTTTGCGAGAGGTATTATTCTTTGAAATAAGAATATAAAATACAATTAGTGTGAAGAGCTTGTGAGCTCAATGCCATGAGTTTAACTGCGCACTTTTCCTTTTATTTTGTCATTTTCCGATTATTTAAATTTTGCTATATTTTATTACTAATTCTACAGGGTGCCAACCAGAAGTGCAAAATGTAGGTGCCAATGGACCGATTGCCGTCACTAAATTTTTAGTATTATTCGCCTAATAAAAAGAGAAAATTTAGGCGAAGTATACTAATAAAATTTAGGCGAAGAATACTAAGAAATTTAGTGGTGGTAATTGGCCCATTGGCACCCAGTTTTTACACCCCTGGTGTCAACGGTCACAAAAAGTTTATGAATTTTAAAAATAGGTTGCTTCGAAGCTCATACATTTAACCCTTCTCCACTATATGAATGTCAGCATTTATGTTAAACAAGATTTATTCTAATCTAAAACCTGAAAAGAAAAAAAACTGTGCCATATAGTTCATCCATCTTTTTTAGGGTTTCGTTCATCTCACGAAACCCTATTACTCCCGCTCTGTTGTCTGTCCGTCACAGAGCCTTTCTCAGAAGCTATATAACTTACAGGCATGACAATTTGTGTACTTATAGCTAAATGTCTACTATGAAGCTCAAAATAATAAAATCTGAAAAAATCGTATTACTTTAACCCTTAACCGGAAACGTACCGTCTGTGAGACGGTTGCGTCTACATATCTACCCTTTATGCAAAAATGAACGTCTCCTCAACCTTATCACGCCATCTAATCGTTACACTATTGGTCCTCTCCACCCCGACCCATTTGCAACACCTGCGCTTTTTTAGTTGTTGAAAGAACAAATATTTTCTTTTGAACGCAGTCTGTCAGACGGCATGTTTCCGTTTATGTAATTTTTTTCTTTGGGATATCAAGATGGCGGGGCCGTCAATGCTAGTACGCTATGGTGATAAAGACTTTGAAGAGACTATTTTGCGATGGTTTGATGAAGTAGGAATTGACATAAGCGATGTTGAAAGTATTTCAGATGATGAATATATAAATTCTGAACACCAAAGTGATTCAACATCGTCAGAAAATTCTAATGAAAGCAAAAATGAAGAAATAAGAAATGATGAAACAGTAGCAGATGCAGATACGAAATATATATATGAAAAAATTCGGTACTGATGGTCTGTTTAAAAAGTTCGCTCCGCGTCAAGAACAAGAAAACACAATATTATAAAAGTGCCAGTTTTAAGAGGGAAAGCTAGTGATCTCGGAGAAAAGGCAGATCTATTCTCTCTCTGGCAGTTGTTATTTACAAATGATATGTTACTGCATATAATGAAATGTACAAACCATAAAATAATTCAAATTCGAATGAAATATAATATTCTGGACAGTAATATGAAAGAAAGTAATATGGAGAGACGACTAGAAAATCCCCAGCTACCCCGGGAATTGCGCCTTATAATAGCTCGCATTCTGCAAAAACCTGTTGAAAATGTGCCCCAGGTAGATGATGACTTAATATTTTTCAAACGCAAAACATGTTTTTTGTGTCATAGAACCAACCATAGAATGACAAAATATCTGTGTGTACAGTGCCGGAAGCTTGTATGCATGCAATGCTCCAAACCTAAATGCAATGATTGCATAAAAAACGCTGAGATTTAGAACATGCTTCAATATTTACTATTAAATGTTTTGTCAATTTTACTGCATAATATTTTTTTTAATTCATATTCTACTAATATATATCAAAATATTTGCATTTATTTCATTATTTTGTCGCAAATGTAAATATTTGAATAATAGTGTGTAATTTTGAAATATTTCCTGTCTCCGAGATTCAAAACTTATTTCTATGCTGTTATATTAAAAATTTGTTCCTGTTATTTCATTACTACTAAAGAATAAACGTTTAAGTTCACTATTTGGTAAATTATTAAGAGTTGTTTCCTTTTTTTAAATTTTATAGCAATTTTTAAAATTTAGCTGTCTCACAGACGGTGCGTTTCTGTTTGTGTTCTGAATTTTCACGTTTCCGGTTAAGGGTTAATATAGAGAGATAAAAAAAAATTAACAGCCTTTTTTTATTAAATTTAATCAGTTTTCGTTATAGCAGTTGTCAACAGTTAAAAATCCACACTAAAATTCTTTCTACTGTAATTAATTTTCTACTGAAAGATTTCCACGTGTAAATGAAAATGAAATAAAAAGTTTCACTAATTGTAAAAAATATCAATATGACGTCATATTGGTAATAAAATGGAAATTTTCAAAGATTTCTCAATAATACAAGGAGTATGAGTATGTGTATGTACAGAGAGCAGATTAATATCACGTCATTACAGAATTAAAAAGAAAATTAATCTGACGTCCTATTGGAAGTTTAACGGATTTTTCAAATGTTTGAGAATAATACAAAGCGAGTATCAATATGAGTAATATAAAATAGTAAATATATGAGTTTGACGAACGTATTGAATCATGATAAAAACCAGATTATGGAAATATTCGCATATTTTATCATTTTGAATGTGTACAACATGTTTAATTTTGAAATTATTATTATTTTTAAATGTCGCATTTAGTCCACAGGACAGATATTATTATGACAGAGTATAATAGCGGGCTTTGCCCGCTATCGGGCCTGTTCAGATATTTGAAAAAACGGAGTTTGTTATAAAGGGAGTTACATATGTTTTAATTATCGAGGGTGAAACATTTTTCTTAATTAATGCATTTATTTTTCTTTTAATGTTACGTGAACGACGTCACGGGTAACAGCTAGTAAAATATAAAATAACTAATCTTCCGTAATCTGTGGGCAAGGTTAGCTCCAAACATGGACGTTTGCTAGCAACAATATAATTTAAAATCAATGTAGATACTTTTAAAGAACTGTCATGAAAAGTCTCACTTTCTAAAATACGCAATTTGGCAGTAGGACCTGGATTACAGATGATTACGCAATAGGTTTAAATATCTATTTTATATAATTGTTTTTATATATTTATCACATTTAGTCCACATGACAGATATTATTATGACAGAGTGTAATAGCGGGCTTCGCCCGCTATCGGGCCGGTTTAGATATTCGAAAAAACGAGAAAAATAGACCAGTAAATTTTTACTTTATAAAAAACATGACTTTTTTTGTTGTTGTTGCTGAATAAAATTTATTTGCATTTATTAAAGAAAGGATAAAGTGTTTTGAAAGGAATATTAAACGAAACTCTTTGTGCGATCTTCGATCACACTTACCCACGTGTTTAGGGTTTCGTTCATCTCACGAAACCCTATTCTTCTCGGTTCTCTGTCTGTCCGTCAGAGTGTCCGTTATCAGAAACCGTATAAGTTAGAGACTTCAAATTGTCTGTACCTACAGCTGAATACTTACTGTCACACTGATAATCATAAAACTTTGAAAATATCTTCATTAACACAATATATTAATTAAAACCCTAAAAACCCCCTCATTAATGAAAAAAAATCAACTAAAGCGTTGAATTTAATCAAACCGCAATCTGAAACTCCAGAAGAGGGGAAAGGGTTGCCATGGTCATTGCACTTCAATGGCGATAACAGATTGAACGTTTTCAAAAACACCTCTATCTCACATAAACTATTCCACCTGGGAACGTGAAATTTCTGACACACACACACACAAAATTAGCTTTCAGAATTTCTAAAAATATTTTAATTACGCCCATTAGAAGTGTAAATAACAATTCAAAATCGATTTGAATAAATTCGCTTAATTTCCTTCCATTGGAAAACCACAGACGAACAATCCGACACCTGTTCACGCAGATCAAAGATGGCGGACTATGCATTTTTCAGGCTCTATAGATTTTTTTTTATTATTGCATTTATCGAATTGAAATTAATACATCTATACATATTTTTTTTTTTTACTGCGAAGACAGAAATCTATTATTTATAAAGTTGGCGTGATTAGAACGGAAATTACGAATTAATTTTTTGTTAATGAATTTAATTTTTATCAGAATCAAAAGAAAATTTGCAGCTGGTTGTGAAGTTGGAAGACTTATGCCATTTATGAGCGAGACATCCCGGCCCTTCACTTTTCGTCTCAACTGTTGAAGGGAGGGAAAAAAACGCTGATTTTTTTAATATTGCATTTACCAATTTGAAAATATTGTATATATATGCATATATTTTTTCGGTGAATCCCGAAATCTAATTTTTATAAAGATTACAGTATTAGAACCGAAATTATATTTTATCATAAAATGCTGATTTTTTTTTTTTTATAAAACAAAGAAATATAATGCTAATAGACAATGCTGTAAATAATAATGCGAAAATGTATTTTTATGTATACTTTTCAAAAAATATATCGCATTTAGTCCAAATGACAGATATCATTCGCCCGCTGTCGGACCTGTTCATATATTCAAAAAAACGAAAAAATAGACTGGTAAATTTTTACTTTATAATAAAAGATGACTTTTTTTGGAAAAAGAAATTTATTTGAATTTATTAATTAAATGATAAAGTATTTTGAAAGGAATATTAAGCGAAACACTTTGTGCGATCTTCGATCACATTTATCCACTTGTTTTTCCTATCTTTTTTTTTTTTTTTTTTTTTTTCGTTTGTTTCACACAACTTCTTTTTTCATCTTCGCAAATGACTGGTTAAATTCAACATTCAATTCATTGAATCTGCTTCTGCTTTACCTCAATAGCTTTTCATACTGTGTCAGTAAAAACAGTTTGTATGTTGTTAGCACTGGGGTGTAATTTAAGAGGGCTGGTGGAGAGCACCCCGTAATTAACTTAGATTGTAGCAGCCTTCAGAAATCAGACAACATGAGATAGTTTTCTTGTATATCATTTTTTAAAGAATGAATTTATGAAATTGATTAATTTCGTTCATTAAGTTTAAAATGCAAACAACGAAGTGTGTTTGGGCAATCCAATTTTTTTAATGCGCAAAATATATACGTTTTCAAAATTACTTGGAAAATTAAAAAAATAGTAAACTATATAAAGCAGGGAAAGGGTTGATTTAAGACCTAATTTCGTCACTATAAATTAAAAAATAGGTTCCATATCCATAAGGTAACATCAGTGTTAAATCGATTCATCACTAGATCGCGATGTTAGATTGATGATAAATTTTGACATCGTTCTATCCTAATTATAAATATAATATGCTGACAACTTAAAACACTTATAACTTGAATTGTAATTATAGTAGAACACAAATATTTTGCAGAGTAAACGTAATCTTTATAAAGAAGAACATTGTCGGTTCTTTTGACTAAAATCTGCTAAATTTTAGCATAGCACAAATATAAGGACTGCGTAACCTCAAGCACTGATAAACTGTCGTAGACAACACTAATTTTTTTAGGTAAACTCAATCGTTTACCTTATTAAAATCAGGCTTTGTGTGCCATAATTGTTTGGCCCTTTTTAGGTGCGTTCGTAATTATATAAATATGTAGTACCTATATAATCGTCGTCTGGTCGAGTGATGAGCGATTCTGAAATAATCGAGAATCGATAAACATCGATGTCGTATAAAGCAACATCGATAAAAAAATAATCTTTTCTCAAATTCTAGTATCGATGTTCTAGAATCGATTCTCATACAGATACTGCAAAAAGAGTAAAATTGATCAATCAATTGGCAGAAAATTTGATCGAGAATCTTTATAACTGGGGATTTGACAGTAGATCGATATTTCTGGCGCTCATTTCATTTTTCTAACAGTATCTAGTCTTATCTTAAAATGAGTCTATGAAATTTTAGGCTATTTAGAAAAGGACTAGCTGTTTGTCCAAATATAGTGTTGTACCCGACCAGAACCTGAAAAATCCAAATGGAATCAACCCGACAGAAAAATTCTATCAAACTATAATCCGATCCAAAAAGGAGAAAATAATTTTAGTCGACACGGCAGCCGTATCGGAGATCCGAACCTGAAAATTGAAGTTAACCCGAAACCCGAACCAAACCCAACAAAGAATTCCATTGAACCGTAATCCGATCCGAAGATGACAAAAAAATTTCCGTAGAAATGCAACCCGACACCAAACTTGAAATTTCAGTTAATCCGAAACCCAACCCGAATCAGACAAAATAAAATCTATCGGTCCGTAACACGATCCAAACCCGACAAAATAAATTCTGTCACCACGCAACCCGATCCGAACCTGAAAGCCAAAGAAAAAATTTCATCGAACCGTAAACTAAACCGCAACCGAATAAATAAATTCCTTCATCTCGCAACCCGAAGAATAAGTTATCTAAGTTATATACAATATATTCGCAATGATGACCGGTCACTTGCGATTTTAGACGTTTTGTTAAATATCTGGAAAGATACATGAGGAATTATCCTGAAACTTCAGGTGTGTAAACAACGTGATAGACGTCATATATTTCCGCGAAGATTTTTTCCCGAAACCCCATAAAGGGGCATCAACAAATTGAAGAAAAACGAATATCTTTTGGCTAACCCTGTAAAAACTAATATTGCAAAAGCATTCAAACTTTAGATTATGATTAAGTGGCTTATTGTAATAATTTGGGTTCATTTTTATAAAGATAGCATGTATACTCGAAGAGAAATTAAGGTTTTTATAAAAACAGTCCCAAATTTTACCAAGTTTTTTGCTTATAATTTGCAGAGTTTTTAATATAAAAACAAGTTATTTTCAGAAAATATAGACAAACAAAATTGTACACAACACCCTGCAATCAGAATTAAAAAATAATAAAAATTATATGAAAAATGAGCAGGTTTACTAAATATTGTTTCACTGCGCATGCGCGAAATTCAATCAAAATATACTGTACATAATATATTAGCTAAATATATAGACTAACTTTTATGAAAGTCTCAAAAACATAGCTTGAAAATTCTGTTAGTAATCGTCGATAGAATAAGCTCGAAATTCGCTGTTCCCAAAAGGAAGCAAAAAGATGAGGGGTTGTATCAAATATAGAATGCGAGACACTTCATTCTTATTATGTCAACTTTTATAAGCTAGTATATTTGGATACAACCCCTCATCTTTTTGCTTCCTTTTGAGAAAAGCGAAATTCGAGCTTATTCTATCGACGATTACTATGAGAATTTTCAAGCTATGTTTTTGAGACTTTCACAAAAGTTGGTCTATACATTTAGCTAATATATTATGCACAGTATATTTTGATTGAATTCGCGCATCCGCAGAGAAACAATATTTAGTAAACCTTCTCATTTTTCATATAATTTTTATTATTTTTTAATTCTGATTGCAGGGTATTGTGTACAATTTCTTTTGTCATATTTTCTGAAAATAACTTGTTTTTATATTAAAAACTCTGCAAATTATAAGCAAAAAACTTGGTAAAATTTGGGACTGTTTTTATAAAAACCTGAATTTCTCTTGGAGTATACATGCTATCTTCATAAAAGTGAACCCAAATTATTACAATAAGCCACTTAATCATAATCTACAGTTTGAATGCTTTTGCAATATTAGTTTTTACAGGGTTATCCAAAATATATTCGTTTTTCTTCAATTTGTTGACGACCCCTTATGGGGTTTCGGGAAAAAACATTCGCGGAAATATATGACGTTTATCATGTTGTTTACACTCCTGAAGTTAGAGGATAATTCCTCATGTATCTTTCCAGATATTTAACAAAACGTCTAAAATCGCAAGTGACCGGTCATCATTGCAAATATAGTGTATTATCTATATTTTATGTAAGTTACTTTGAAAATTAAAAACTACTTATACTATACAATACAAGTGGAGGGGGTGATTTAAGATGTATATATATATATAACAAACAAACAAAAAAAAAAAAAAAAAAAAAAAAAAAAAAGGTTTTCATATTTTAAAGGTAACATCGGATTTCAATCACCTTATCTCTAAATCGCGATATTACATAAATAATAAACCGATTTAAGAAATTTCTATCGAGTGCAAACCTAAATAAAGTGCTGAAAACTTCAATCATTTATAATTCGAGCTGTGTTCGTCCTGGAACACTCATATTTTATATGGTAAACGTAATATTTATAAAAGGCGGGGCAATGTCCGTTTTTTAATAGGAACCCCTAAATTTTAATATAGCGCGAATATGATGCCATGATAACCACAATCACTTAGATCTTGCTACAAATTTCGTATGGTAAACGTAAACATTTTAAGGGAGTTGGTTCTGCGGATATTTTTATAGATAAAATACCGCTGCAACATATACAGCCCAAATTATAACTGATTAATGTTCATGGCACCTTGTACTTATGATATATTAAAATTTGAGGGGTTTGATAAGAAATCGATAAATCCTCTCTAAATGATTGCGTTTAACGTAAGAAATTTTTGTGGGCAGCTTTAATTTGTATCCGAGTTAAATGTGTTTGTGATTATCGGGCTCTTACATTCATGATATACTACAATTTAGGAGGCTCCGATTAAAAAAAAAGAGAATGTCTAATATAAAGTTATGTCACGTTGCTCAAACACACACATTTTTTGCGCGGTGTGACAATTTAATCATGAGTTATAATTTAATTTTTTCAGCCTCTTATATTCAGCTTTTTATAAAAATTGGGTGATGATAAAAAAAACGGTAATGGATCCTGATAATGTATACTCATGATATTGAACCGTACAACGTTTGGTGGGCTTATGGTGATTACAGTCTGAGTTACAGGGACAAACCGAAATGGCATGACCCCTCATGAGCAAGCCCTTTATAAATTTTACGTGCTACGGCAATTAAAACAAGAGTTATATGTATTTTAAGTTGTAAAGATTTTTTGGTATACACAAAAATATGGGAAGCTTAAAAAAAATCGACAGATCCCCCCTACCCCACCACCTGTAAAACAATTACTGTTACCATACGAAATTTGTGATTGAACCTTGCGACAATTTAGACTCCAGTTATAAGTTCTTTTTGTTATCGAGCCCTTATTTTTGTTAAACTATCTTTAGTATAGCACGAGTATAGTACAAAATAATTCAGGCATGTGTTCATCTATTGTTAGAAATTGCTGAATGTGAATTTTCAACCTATTATGCATTTTCTCACTAAACTAAATTTTAGCGTACAATGTAGGATACATGCAAATCTACATTATACATACCAAATACAGTGTTACACAACATAATTGGAGTATTTTTCCCGGGTATGGTTGGATAATTCCTGAAATCTGGTTTTACATGTGTAATTAGAGTTGCAAAATTTCGGTTTATTCACAGGTTTATTTCCAATAGACCCGGTTTATTCCCAGGTTTATTCCCAAAAGGCTTGGTTTATTCCCCAAAAAACAAGTTTATTCCTGAAAAACTCGGTTTATTCCCAGGTTTAAACCGGGTTTTTTTCTAGCCTTTGCATCTCTATGTGTAATGCGTTTGCTAAGATGTTTACTTTGGTGTTTTATTTACCTTATTAAACAGCGAAGTTTTGTTAAAATATTCTAGTGCTGGAAAGTGTTTAGCAGCATGATTGACGCAAAGAAGAAAGTATTCGATTCGTAAAAAAACTCCAATTCCGTTTTTGAAGGATTTATGCGTTTTAGAATGTCACGATTTGACTGCTTTTACAAAATGTCTGTCTGTGTGTCTGTATTTGACAAAAATGCTCTGGGAATTCTATCTTAAGAACTAAAGCACGAAACTTACTAAAATTTGAGATTCTGTTAGACCTTGATATAAGTTAACGCTGATTAGTTGTTGGTGTAAATCGTCCAACAGGTGGCACTGTTATACCTTATTTTTTATGATTTCCGAGATAGCTATATATCTCAAGAACTATTGCACGGATTTTCATCATACTTCAGGTTCAGTTATACCTTGATATAAATTGGTGCTGATCAGTTTTAGCCTAAATTGCGTGACAGGTGGCACTGTTATGCTTAAATTTTCATGTTTTCCGCGACAGCTATATCTCAAGAACTAGTTCACGGATTTTCAACATACTCCAGATTCAGTTAGACCTCTATAAATTGGTGTTCATTAATTTTTGTATTAATCGCTCAACAGGTGGCGCTGTTATGCCCTATTTTGCATGATTTCCGCAATAGCTCTATCTCAAGAACTAATACACGGATTTTCATCAAACATCAGATTCAGTTATACGTAGACGTTGACATAAGTTGCTGCTGATTAAGGTTTGGTGTAAATCGCCCAACAGGTGGCGCTTCTATATAGCGCACTTTTCAAATTTTCTGCCATAGATATATCTTAAAGAATTAATTCACGGAATTTCGAAAATTTCATATTCTGTTACCCAGCTAGAAAATATTTGCACTTTTTATGCAAAAAAGTATCAATAGTACACAATTTGTGCAAAAAAAGTGAAAATTTTTGAATATTTCAAAAGTGTACACTTTGTGTGCAAATTATATGCACTTTTTATACATACAAAAAAATGCATCTTTTTTGTTTTCAGAAAGTGTGCACATTTTTTGCATAAAATAACTGCATACTCCGTGTTCGCAAAAAGTGTGCATTTTTTATGAACAAAAGTCTTTATTTTTTATGGATGTAAAACTTTGTATATTCCAAGTTTTGATTATTCTATGCATGTGTTACCAATTCAAAATCTGTAATTTTTTTCAAATGTGCACGTTTTTCCTATTACAACACAATATTCCCTAAAAAGTGCATTTCTACGTCACAGATTGTGCCCTCTTCCACCAATATTTTCGCCTCACCCTTTGAGGGATGTGAAGGAGAGGGGGGAGAGTGTAAAAAATATTTCACACTTTCTGTTGCTCTATGACCTGAAATTTGACTGTAATAATATAAGATTACATTTTTTCTCAACATTTTTTAATAATAATTACTAACCAAATGTACAGGTTCTTAAAATTTGCAAATAAATGTTTAAAATGCAAAACAAAATGCAAGATAAATGTTTAATATTCATAGTTCACGTCAAACATCATCGGCGCAACCAGGGGGAGGGAGGTTGTAACCCTCCGCCCCCCGGGACGTATGTTGAGTTTGGAAGAATTGGACGTATATACATATGTTCATATTTTATAGATATTATGAAGAAAAATATAGCTTTAAGACACATATTTTACTGTAAATTATTTTTAAAAAAATTGATAAAATTATTTTTTTTTTTGAAAATTACAAACTTAACGGTGGAGTACCTCAAAATTTTCATCTCCGTAAATATTCAAAAATTAAAAAAAAAAAAAAAAATATTTAATTTGAAATTTTACAATTTTACCCCTGTCGAATGAACAAGTAAGATATTCTATATCTCCCAGAGACAGTCAAAATGATCTAATTATAAAAAGCATATATATTTATTATAATTTTGAAATGCGATAATTAGTCGCCTTTGAAGACGATTAACCACTGCTAATTTTTTGAACGGTCGGTGACTGCCTTGATGACAGGCACGATGATAAATAGAGGTGCCGAGGATATATTTAGTCTGCGTCTGCGCGGTATGGCGCGATGCCTGTCCTTTCCCTCTGTTGTCGTTTGTATAATTAAGTTGATGGCCGCGTAAACAATTTTTTTTATAAATAAGAAGTTATGAAGACTTATCTTTTTCACCGACTGATGATTTTTGTTTAGCAGAAAATAGGCAAGTTATTCAATTTTATGTTGTAAGTTTCTATAATAAATATCGTACGTATTGTAAATGAATACTGATTTGTATAAAACCACCCTAATTGTAGTTATAACGATAGGCTTACTCGGCTATTGAGAAAAAAAAACAAGTAGTTTGTTTCCTCTTGCCATTTCAATTCAGCTAATTTTTATGTATAAAAAATACTTTTATAAAAAAGATAATCGTTACTTTTAAATATTTTTAGCCGTCAGTTACATAAATATGTAGCATACTAAAAAAATACTTAAATTTAACGTCCTTAGCTGCTTATATATAGCGGTCTCGCAGACCACTTCTTTTTTCAATTTTCACAGTAACTTTTTATTTTCAGTTTTAACTATAGCAGGGTTCATAAAGACTATTTAGACTACTTAGAAACTCCTTAGAAATTAAAAAGTTTGCAAGCAGTAGGGGAGACTGGTACACACTGGACCTATGGGCACAGTAGACCACCCCCTAATATTTTATTATTTTTATTTTTTTTCAGCTTCTCTTCTATCCTAATAGACAACAGCACTGCACTGATTATTTATAGCCTTTAGAAAATATGTTTAGCTCAGATGGAACTATTTTATCCTGATTGGTTGTTTTGAGCTTCTAAAAGTAAAATTTTTCATCATCATATTTTCATATTTTTAGCAATTAAAGGTTGTAGATAAATAAGATAAAACACATTTTTTGCTAAGCTTTTTAACTTTAAAGTTGATATGTTTAAAAGAAAGCTATAAACAATATTAATATGATTATTTATTGAACTTCAACATGGGGCACAGTGGACCACCCACTCCTGGGGCACAGTGGTCCACAATCCACTCTGCTCCAGTAATGCAGAATGTTCAAAATATTTAATAATTGCTTATTTTCTATAAAGAATTATTGTTTTAAAGTAGTTATTTAACTGTAAAATAAAGTAAACAAAGAAAAATAACAATTTATTTAACATAATAAGAAATATTTTGTTTTGTATTTACTGCCTTTGATAAATATATATAACTAAGTCTAATTGGTGATGATTCTGTTAAAGTAAGATTCATGAGACACAAATTGAATAGATATCAGTTTATTTTTCCCGAAACTGTAGATGAATCGTTGTTGATGTCAATGATTTCATAATGTTGCTCTCAGACCCAAAAGTATTTCAGGAAAATTCCTGGATCAATCTTACTCATAAGTATTTTGAAATTTCATTTGCAAATTTTAATATGCGCTGATTTTTTTGTACTTAAGTAATGCCTTCAACTAAATTGCAATTGTTCCTGTATTAATCTGTTATTATTTTCAAAATATAATTAATTTTTTGTTTCAAAATGTTACTTGTAAATTTATTTTACTATGTTATTTTGCGGGTAAAGGGGAAATAAAGAAGAATTAGATTAATGAAAAATAGATTTATATTGCATTTCAGATAATACCTAATAGCTGTCCACTGTGCCCCAGTGGGTGGACCAGTGTTCCCCATTTATGGGGCACACTGTCCACTTTTTGGATGCCCATAAATTTTATTTGTTTTTAAATGTATTGGAAACTATGTTCTGAGAAAATTATGATGAATGCATAAAGGTTTAAGGAATATTCAAAAATATTTTCATGCAGATCGGCTTGTCCGTTAAAGAGAAAAAAAAATTAACTGAAAAAGTGGTCCACTGTGTACCAGTCTCCCCTACTTAGAACTCCTTAAATAAACAAAACAAAATACTTCTTAAATTATAACAAAATATAATTTAGTGTTGAATAATGATTAAAGGAAGTAAAATAAAAGTCTTCTCATGTTTATAAAAGTAAAGTTCAAGTAATTACTGCCATTCTAAAAAATTAAATTGTATATTTTTTTTTTGTTTGGTTTGGTTTGGTTTGTACATACTGCATGTTTTTTCCATTCAAAATTTACTTTTAAAACCTAGGTGCATGTGATATATGATGAGAATTTGAGATTTACTGTCCTGTATATATATATATATGTATGGCCATTGGTCACTTCATAAAATAGTTCCCTGGCACTTTTGTATTCAAATTTACGAAACCAATAAGCAATGCATTATGAATACTTTGTAAAATTTTAGCACTAGTTATTAGATTTCCTTTGAATAAAATACATTTTCTCCCTAAATGAGATATTAAAAATTAGGGTGGGTGTGCAAGTTGTACGACGCATGGCATGCATGAAAAAATATGCTAAGTTCTTTAAAATTCTTGTTCTCCTTAGAATTTTCCTTGACTTCTTCGATTCTTTTCTCCAGTCTGTATGAACCCTGCTATAGTTACTCGTAAAATTTTGTTTTGTTTGAAGCCTTAGTATTATTGCTAAAGACTTCTGAATAGGTAAATTTTAATTATAATAGTCATGTACATAAAGTTTGTAACAGATGCAGTATCCTATGCTATAACAAAAACAAGTTAAAACGAATATTTGTACGTATATCCTTTTATATCAAAATGCAATTTCCTTTCTTTAAAAGTAAAATTCAATAAATGTTCTTTTATTTTTAAAAGAATTGAATTTGAAAATTGAATTTTCTAGTTTGTAGCCAGAAATTGGTAGACTTTTTTTTAACTTAGTGGCCATTTTTCGCAATCGTAATTCTTGTTATGTTAAATTAAAATACATTATTTAGATTATAATTAACAGAGCATTCTCTGAACTATTTCAAAAGTGCAATCAATTTACAAAAACTCATTTTTTATTTCATTAACATACAAAAACAATTCAAAATAAATGAAAAAAATTATTTAAAAAATACAAAAATATGCTTTGGTTTTGTTTGTCAAAATTGGGGGGGGGGGGAACTCTGCTGAATGAACGCTCGTTCGAGGCCAAAACTAACTTCACAGGAAGTAAACATGGTTTTTGATGCCCCTCCCCCTCCTTCTTCCCAAAATAAATTTAAGTTTCTAATAGCCACCTTATTTTAAAATTAAAAATACATAATCATAAAATACATAATATTGAACTATGTAATCAGCTTTGTCAAATATTTATTCGATGAAACCTCTGAAACTGGAATCTAAAGGAATAGGAAAAAATACCGCTCTATATGGATTTCCTTCGTAGGATGTATAATTGTTGAAACATATGTTGTAGGATATGTTTGTAATCTGTAATTCTTAAAATGTAATCTGGAAAATTTTAAAAGCTTATAAAATAAATTTATATTACTATTAACATGTTAAGTTAAAGCATTACACACAATGTAATCAAGTCAAGTTAGTTTAATTTTTTTTTAAATGTTAGCATCAGAAGCTTGAAATTTTAGCCCCCTCTGAAACAATTTTAAAGGCCCTAAGTGAAATCAATTATAAGCCAATTTTTACTGGATTGTTATTGATTTTTTTGAATTACATCTCTTCCAGAGTGTGAAAATTGCGGATTTATATCAAATAGCTGATAGATGAGAAAAAAGAAAGCCGAACTAAAAATGTGGTTGAATACAGTCAGTCCATCACATGTAAGTATGATTTTATAATTTAATAAAGCTTTACATTATAAATATTTTATTAAGGGTGCACATACCCTTTAAACAGATGAAAAATTTGATTTCGGAGACAAATATTTAAAGTGGCCCCATGAACTCATTTTTACACTAAATACCTCAGTTTTTTTTAATACTGTAATACTTTCTCCATGCAATATAATATATAATTTGCATTAAACACTGTATAATTAATTAATAATAATTATTCCTTAATGTCTGTTTTTTTTAATTAATGAAAAAGTATATAGCTTGCGCGCATGATTTTAAAAGATCTATACACTCTAGAGCTTTGAAACTTTTAATATAAGTTTAAAAACATTACAAAAATAAAATGAACTAAAATCTAATGAATAAACAAAAAATTTCTATTTTTTTTTTTTTTTTTTTTTTTTTAAGAAATTTTTTATCATTTTTGTCACTCGAATGCCCATACATTCAATAATTTTTGTTAAATTTCTTAGATTTTAGTTCAATTTGAAGAAAATGATCTAGTAAAGATATATATAAAGTTTCGAATCATTACCTTTGATACATTTCGAGTTATCATGCGCGCAAGTAAAAAAATATCGATTTTGAGGAAAATCAATTTAAACATAAATGTTGCATTAAAAATTCTTAAATAACACGTACAATGCAGCTATTGTTATTTAAAATTTCTATATTGTTGTAGGATAAACATGTGCAGGAATTAAGATGATTACATATGCATAAAATTTATTATGAGCTCCAAAACGTGAAATTATTAGTCGGTATATAACATGAGAAAATTCAAATTAAATATTAATGTTACATTAAAAACATTTTTAAGGTATAAAAAACTGAAATATTGTTTTTTAAAGTTGATATATTTCTATAAAATACATATTTGTAAGAATTAGATTTATTACCTATGTTTAAAATTTAATATCACCTTCAAATGTTGAAAAATTTTCACGAAACTCGAGAACGGCACGACATTTGAGATTGCTACTTAAATTTTACTTTTGTATTTAAAAACATTTTCAAGGTATAAACAACTCAAATACTGTTATTTAATGTTGATATATTCCTATAAAATACATATTTGTAACAATTAGATTTATTACCAAGGTTTAAAATTTAATATCACGTTCAAATGTTAAAATCTTTTCACAAAACTCGAGAACGGCACAACATTTGAGATTGCGATTTAAATCTTACTTTTGTACTTAAAGTACTGCAAGATATATATTATTTTAAAACAAATTATAATTTCTGTTCATATTAAAATTAATATAGCAAAATAATAAAGTACAACCTTTTACTTCAAAATTAACTGCTCCAAATATGAAGATATTTTTCAATTACTGCAAAAGTATACAACTTGCGCGCATGATTTAAAAATATCTATACACTCTAGAACTTTGAAACTGTTAATATAAGTTTAAAAACATTACAAAAATAAAATGAACTATAATCTAATAAATAAACAAAAAATTTCTAAAGTTTTTTGATTAAAAAAAAAATGAAAATTTTGATCATTTTTGTCACTTGAATGCCCATACATTCAATAATGTTTGTTAAATTTCTTAGATTTTAGTTCAATTTGAAGAAAATGATCTAGTAAAGATATATATAAAGTTTCGAATCATTACCTTTGATACATTTGGAGTTATGCGCGTAAGTAGAAAAATAACGATTTTGAGGAAAATTAATTTAAACATAAATGCTGTATTAAAATTTCTGTATATCACCACTGTGTATATACAGCTATTGCTATTTAAAATTTCTATATTGTTGTAGGATAAACATATGAAATAATTAAGATCATTACACATGTATAAAATTTATTATAAGCTCCAAAACGTGAAATTATTAGTCGGTATATAACATGAGAAAATTCAAATTAAATATTAATGTTATATTAAAAACTCATTTACAATTTAAATTAGTATAAATAATCTTGAAAAGTCTAATATTAGGGGAAAAAAAGGTGAAAATATTTTGGTACTTTTCGGTTAGCCAGGCGCCAGTGATATATGTACATATATAAATATGTATGTATGTACATACATATATGTGTATATACATAGATGTATGTATACATATCATATATGTGTATATATAAATGTGTGTGTATCATATATGTGTATATATATACATGTATATGTATCACTGGCGCCCGGCTAACTGAAAAGTGCCAATATTTTTAATGTAATCGTTAAAGTTATCGTTTTTCTTTTTTGTCGTTTTTTTTTTTTTTTTTTTCTTTTTGTAAATGAACTATTCATATTGGTAATATAATCTTATACAAGTATTAAAATTACTATAGGATATAAATGATCACTGGTAACTTATTTAAAATTTAAATTATCTTGGAAAGTTGAATATCTTACAATTTGTTGTTTACCTTACTTACTTAATTTTTAAAATCTACCTGCAGAATACATTTCACCTTCAATATTTTTTAGCGATTCGACTTTTGCTGTTTTAGAACGTTATCTCAATTTCCTTTGCTCTTTTGTTTGCATACTTGCTTTTCTCTCTGAAGAAGCTATACGTTTATTATCTATGCTTTCAAATCCATGAATCGAAAAATTGCTACGAAGTAATTGCAATGAATCCATTATGTCATGCCGTCCTTGAAAATCTTCATTAAACAATATTGTAGCTTCGTTTGTTGCAATATGTACAATTGTTTTCCCCGATCCTGTAGTTTTGGGGCAAAATTTCCAAATCATGGCATTCAAGCTTTCATTTGGGTTTTGTGTTCGCCCTCCCAAACAACGTTTTAAAAGTGACGGCTGTGACAGATCATTAAACACTGGTTTGGTTGCTTCCATTACCACAGAAGGGATAGGTGATTTATGATTGTATGAAATGCCTTCTAAACGTGATTTATTGTACTTACACCAGGTGTAGACATTTTTTGGGAAAAAATAATGAATTAGATTATCATTTGATGATATTTTGTGATAAAATATCGCCCAAATTGCTTTACGCATTTCAATCAAAGAATCTTTATGTTCTCTGATGGCATTGCCATAGTAGCTTGTTATTTCATCAATAAGGTTATCAGTTAATCGCCCTTTACCACCCAGTGTTTTTCCATCACTCAATTTTTTTCTTTTCTTGCTTCAGCTTTCTTAGACGGGTCCCCATACGCTTCTGAACGTGTCCAACACATTCGACTTTTTTCGATAGTTACATTCCCATAAGGTTTTGCATTACACACTGAAGGAAATGTTTTTGTGTCACCGTCCCCGATGTGTTTCAAATATTTTACACCACGTGTTTCTTCGGATCTTAAAAATATTCTGACCATACCGTCAACTTCCATCTTTCCTGCAGAACCAAAATGGTTTCGATTACATTCGTGTTCTTCAGAATATTCACACTCTTTACAATACGAGGACATCACCTCAGTGTCAAATACTTTCCCACTTTAGGCTCCAATTATCGTACACACACCTGTAAGTGATGTATGACCACGAGTCTTCCATGTACCATCACCACTTACAGTAACGGACAAAGAAGAATTTGACAATATAGCTTCAGTCTGGGCTGCTTTCTTCATCGACATTTCTGCAGTTTCTGATGTCACTTTCAATATTTTATTTACAATGACAAAGTATGATTTTTGAGCAATAGGTGGTAGGAGATCCATGTCACAGTAAAAAGTCTCCATTCCTGCTCTGCCTTGTCCAATCATTCTCATAGAATATGTAAACCTTCTATTGATTTCAGGAATATTTTTCTTACTGCCTAACATTGTGCAATTTCTGAAAGTTTTTACAGAACACTTACATGTCATTTCAAATTTAGATGACAGTCCAAACAGTGACGACTCACTTAGCATAATATTACCCTTACAGAATTTACAAGATAAGTTTTGTTGTATAAAATTAATCAATAAATTTATATCAAACAATCTGTATCCTTCAAAATTAGGTGTTCTAAAAACACTTTGTTGTGCAGGAGGTAAAACATCCAACTTTAATTTTTTGCTTGATGCACTAATGTGTTGATGAGTTTTCACATTAGTAAAATGATTGCCAGAAAACTTTCGTTTTTTAGGACGAGTCCCAGACTCTCGCTTCACATTCTCGGACACAATAATGAACGAAAATAAACTAGTAAAATAAATTAATAATATAAAACTAGTAAAATACACTCTGAACAAAAAGCTTACTCTCAAATGAAACGGAATCGAATTATAACGCTGAAAAGCACATGTAAAAAAACTTTAAACTGCAGATATTACGAAAGCCGGGAGTAGAGATGTTTCCGTCCTTCTGTTTCTCCAAAAGAATTAATAATTCATGGAGTTTGCGATAAGAGGAGAAGCAAAATCTGCAGCTTTTAAAACGTAAACAAACACACCGCCATGATGACAGAATCAGCTGACTCAAGTGGATCTTTAATTCGCGTGAAACGGACCAAAGCTGATTTACATTTTTTACTATAACGAGAGTAATTTTACGAATATTTTAATGCGGTTTGTGGCAAATTGTTCAGAAGAAAATTAGCTATCAAATGAATTAAAAAACAAAAAATCGATTTTTTCAAAATTTTAAAGGATATGTGTCCCCTTAAAGCGTCCAATTTAATTATGCTGTTTAGAAATTTGGGTACTTTCTTGTTACATCGACCCTAACAATTACAATTATACCAAGGTTGCAGTTATGATTTTGCGAAGATCATCGCAAATCTTATGTATGCATCAGATACAGTATGCTCTCTTATATGCTCAGATACAGTATGCATTTTTAATAGTATAGATACTAAATTTCAAGTTTGAGATTTGGGAAATTGTTTATAAGAACAACATTTGCCAGTTTGGCCGTATATTACGCATGAAAATAAGTGAATCAATTTTAACTATTATTTTTTCCTGTAGAAAAACAAACTACTTAATAAAATCTAATATTGAATTTTTATATTTATGTAATGTCTGTAAAGTAGTTCAGTTTGCATATTTCTGCATGATTTAATTTTTTTTCCTTTTTTTTACACAGGAAACAAACGGGATACAGCTTGAAATTGATTTGGTAAAAGAAAATCATCCAAAGATACAGAAGCGCAATCTAAGTAAAATATCTATTTGAACATTGTAAAACTGACTGTAACTCAACAATGAAAATGCTGTATATTTATTACAGAAAATACAAGAAAATTTCAAGTATATTTATTTTATAACATATAACAAGTATCATTACAAGTCCCGAACATTTACTGGTGGATACATTACATTACCGGAACAAGTACCATTAGTTTATTATTTATGTTGTGATTTCAAATAAACGCAGCGGCTGTACCGCAATGGTCATTTTTTTTGTGTGTGTGCCGTGTTTTCTTTCGCTTTTTCCCAACAGCAGCTAGATTTCAGCGGTCGTCCATCAAAGCCCTCTGCGGTCAGAAGAATTATTGTATCCGGTTGCAACGGTTAAAATTTGCAATGACTGCATTGGAAGTGAAATGATGAGAAAAAGCTGATTGCACTTGTGTTGTAAATAAAAAAAATAAGTAACGTTATTTTAATTAATGAAATAACTAATAAATCAGTGAAACATAATGAAAAATACACGCAAATGTCGAGTTAGAAACCACTTGATGACGTAACAAACACGTATAATGCTTCTGATATCAAGTAAATGGGACTGTATTTTTGGTGTTTAGTCTTACAGTTTGGTGATAGTTTTTTGTTATGAAAAGTGGTCGACGGGATAATAGAGCAGTACCTAAAAAATATTAGATTTCAGTGCGAAATCCTCGCACGGGCCCTCTGGTTTATTTTAATTGCATTTTAAAACGAAGAATGTTTACTTTGTTTAATTAACATGTGCGATTCCAGTGCTGCCTGAACGAGTCTGTTTTGTGGGTTATGGTTTTTAGTTATTCCTAAGTGAAGAAATTTCTATGCAAATAAGCTTCAATATAAAACTCTTACGAAACTTATTTATTTATTATAGAAAAAGAGAAAATATCACATTATCAAATTAGTAACTATAATAAATATTTTTATTATTATTATTTAATTGTTTGCTCAGGTTTAGTTAATGATAAATTCCTGGTGAAGTTAAAGTTAGAGTAAAGTGATTTAATTAAAAAAGGATCACACTTTACTTTATTTGATTTCATTGAAACTAACCTTATTTCTTGAAGATCCTTGATGGCTTGTTCATCCCTTTTCTCGATTTTTTGGCATGGTATATTTTTTTTATTGAATTATGAATATACAGACGTGAAAAGATGATTGTAGTCTGACATTTTACCCTTTAACTACTGTTAATGGTCTCAGAGACAGCTGCTTTTTAACACTTTCCAACATAGTTGAAAAGTGTTTATAAATTCGGTTGGTCTGCCGTCTGTCCATCGCGTAAATATGCTCGGATTGCCTTGTAATTGATATATGTATATATAAGTTCATTATTGGTGTTTACTATTTCATCTTTGGTATTGAAAATTAAGTATGTAGAATTTTTTTTTTTTTTTTTTTTTACAGGGACACTCAAAAGAATTCCTTTACACTACGGTCTATGGGGAAAATCGTTTACGGCGTCGTATTTTAATTATGTTACACTATTTTAATCAGATTCAAATTGACACATATTACTGATGTGCACTACAAGGCGCTTACTGTAAAATATCGTGTGCATAGAATGTATCGTTCCTTTACAGGGACACTCAAGAAAATTCTGCTACATTAAGGTCTATGGGGACAAATCGTTTGCGGCGTATTTTAATGCTGTTACACTGTTTTAAACATTTTCAAATTGCTACCTATCAATGAAGTGTCCTATAAGGTTCTTACTGTTGAATATGGTGTCCATAGAATACATAGATCATATACAGGGCTGCAGAAAATAATTTGAATATTTTCTTTGACTATAGGTAGTAATTCCAGAAATTGGGTTTTTAAATGTGTTATGCATTTTATAAGTTTACTTAGTAAACTCTGAAGTTTTGTTGTGTTGGAACGTGTTGGAAAGTGTTTTATAATATATACTTGATGACACATGATTATTCGTACTTGTTTAGATTTTCATAGAGACTATCACTTTAACTAGATACTAGGGATATTTCTTTTTGCATTGGATTGATAGTACTATATGCAATGACTTCGGAAAAGGTGAATTTTGATTAGAATAGTCCTTTACAGCTGGTGCAGAAAAAGTATGCTATCCATTTAAAGGTTTAAAGATTCTTTTATTCATATTTAGATCAATCAGTCACAGAGATTGCTCACATTAGGAATGCTACAGTTTTTTTTATAGTTAGTTAATTGTTAATCTGTGTTAAACATAATATTGATTACACTCTAAAAAATATATATGTAAATTTGCACATAAAAACAGGTGTATAGATAATACAAAAACGATTTGTCTATGAGTGTAAAATGTTGTGTAAATTGCCAAAATACACGCCTAATGTGTAAAAAAACACATTTTAGTATGTAATTTGATGATAACACTAAGCGAATAAAAGTGATCTGATAACTCTTGAAATATACACTTTAATGTGTAAATTGCACAAAAATACACATATTTCTGTGTAATATTCTTACACATGCAAATGTGTAATATTCAGTGATTACACATATTTTTGTGTATTATGCAAATTGCACATATTTTGTGTAACTTGTAAAATACACAGTTTCTTGTGTAACATGCAAATACACAGATTTCTGTGTAATAATCTGTTCTTACACACATTTCTGCGTAATATACAAAACACAGATTTTTGTGTAATATTCAAAATTGACAGATTTTTGAGTACATAGCTTTACCTTTAAAATTTGTATGTATAAATTCTCAACTAAATGTTTTTATGATTGCAAAACAAAATTTCATGGAGAAAAAAAGAATTCATGGGCATGGTGTGTTTATTCTTTCTATCAGGTTACACATATAGAAAAATCGTTTTTGTATCATCGATATACCTGTTTTTACTTAAAAAAGGATCAAAAGCATGGCCTTCCGGCCTGTACCTGGAGGAAAAAGTATCTTTCCTATATCTTCGTTTTAAAATTTTAGCTAATGTTACACGAAAACAGCAAGTTAAAATGCAAATAAAACGTTTACAAAAGATTCGTTAATACTGAATTTGAATAAGAAATTCACCAAATTATTGAGCAATAGCCAAATTGGCTTCATTTATCAAGACTTATTTTGGTCGCCAAATTTGGCGATATTTTGCCAAATGTCGCCAAGTTTGGCGAGAATATGGCGCTAACGGATATGAATATATAGTTTTATGCGTATGATTGGGAAAATTATTACAACAATGAAAGAAAATAATTTGCGAGTAATCGCGTTTATGTGCTGTTTTGTTTCAAAATGTCAGCCACCTTAGAATTTCAAACTGCTCTATCTCAGCCATTTTTTAAGATAGAGGTAAACCAAAAAATGCTCTGGAATCCTTGTATGAAAACCTAACACTTAATTAAAAAATAAATTTGAATTTTTAACTTTTGAGTATATTTATTTTAGTTTTAAATTTTTAAGTGGCCGCCATCTTGAAATAAAATGGCGGACCAAGCTGGCCAACGAACTCGGTTGAGACATTGGTGAGCTTAATACACACAATTAGTTTCATCAAAATAGATTTATAAATACGAGAGTTATCGTTTGACATAGGTCAGATATATATATATAATATAAATCAACATTTGAACGGAGGGTGGTTTTGGGGTCTGGGGGTCATGATCGGTGAAAATATACCGAAATTTTCTGGAACTGCTTTCCTCCGAACGGCTGCAATAGCTTTATACATTTTTGTATTGAAAGCTACCTAATAAGAATAGCCAGCTTTATCTAAAATTCTCAAAATATTAAATAACAGCATTATCACCACTCAGTGGGGATTATTAACATTCAGTGTTTCAAGTTAAAAAATGAAAGTATTGCATTATTTTCAATCCCCAACTATTTTTTTTTATTTGGTGTACATGAGTTTAACAGTAAAAATGAAATTAAAAAAAAAGTCCTTCCGGCCTGTACCGGGAGGAAAAGGTAGCTTTCCTATGTCTTCGTTTTAAAATTTTAGCTAATGTTACACGAAAACAGCAAGCTAAAATGCAAAGAACCCAATTACAGAACATTCGTTAATACTGCATTTGAATAAGAAATTTGCCAAATTAGTCAACTATAGCCAAGTTGGCTTCATTTATAAAGACTAATTTCGGTCGCCAAATTTGGAGGTATTTCGTGAAATGTCGCCAAGTTTGGCGAGAATTTGGCGCTAACGGATATGAACATATAGTTTTATGCGTATGATTGGGAAAATAATTACAACAATGAAAGATAATAATTTGCGAGAAGTCGCGTTCACTAAAACTCATAAATTAATCGTTGGATTTTTGTAATGTGCTATCTTGTCTCAAAATGTCTGCCACCCTAGAATTTCAAACAGCTGTATCTCAGCCGTTTTTTAAGATAGAGGTAAAACACTCCGGAATCCTTGTATCAAGGCCTAACACTCAAGGAAAAATTTTGATTTTTTAACTTTTTTGTTTATTTATTTTAGTTTTAAATCATTAAATGGGCGCCATCTTAAAACAAAATGGCGGACAAAGGTGGCCAACGAACTCGGTCGAGACATTGGTGAGCTTAATACACACAATTAGTTTCATCCAAATTGATTTATAAATACGAGTGTTATCGTATGACATAGGTCAGATATATATATATATACATATATATATAAATCAACATTTGAACGGCGGGTGGTTTTAGGGTCTGGGGGTCATGATCGGTGAAAATTCATCGATATTTTCCGGAATTGCTTTCTTCCGAACGGCTGCAATAGGTAGCTTTATACTTTTTTGTATTGAAAGCTACCTAAAAGTATAAAGCTACCTATTGCAGCCGTTCGGAGGAAAGCAGTTCCGGAAAATTTCGATATATTTTCACCGATCATGACCCCCAGACCCCAAAACCACCCTCCGTTCAAATGTTGATTTATATATATAGATATATCCATATATATATATCTGACCTATGTCATACGATAACTCTCGTATTTATAAATCAATTTTGATGAAACTAATTGTGTGTATTAAGCTCACCAATGTCTCGACCGAGTTCGTTGGCCAGCTTGGTCCGCCAGCTTGGTCCGTTTTGTTTCAAGATGACGGCCACTTAAAAATTTAAAACTAAAATAAATATACAAAAAAGTTAAAAATTCAAATTTATTTTTTAATTAAGTGTTGGGCCTTGATACGAGGATTCCAGAGCATTTTTTGGTTTACCTCTATCTTAAAAAATGGCTGAGATAGAGTAGTTTGAAATTCTAGGGTGGCTGACATTTTGAAACAAAACAGCACATTAATGCGATTACTCGCAAATTATTTTCTTTCATTGTTGTAATAATTTCCCCAATCATACGCATAAAACTATATATTCATATCCGTTAGCGCCATATTCTCGCCTAACTTGGCGACATTTGGCGAAATATCGCCAAATTTGGCGACCAAAATAAGTTTTCATAAATGAAGCCAATTTGGCTATAGCTCAATAATTTGGCGAATTTCTTATTCAAATTCAGTATTAACGAATCTTTTGTGAACGGTTTCTTTGCATTTTAGCTTGCTTTTTTCGAGTAACATTAGCTAAAATTTTAAAACGAAGATTTGGAAAGCTACCTTTTCCTCCCGGTATAGACTGGAAGGACTTTTTAATTTTTTACAAGCCTAAGGAATTAAGATTAGAAACAATTATATAATGCTTTTTTTGTTTATTTATAAAGGTAAAATACCCACAGAAATTTTCCAAATTATGTCCAACTTAGATTTTATTACTTTTTATGCAATTTTAAACATGTACAAAATTTAGGATTTTAATCAATGATTTTTATTAAAAAAAAAGTCAATTGATTTAAGTCATGATTTAATCACTGATTTCAATCATCTGATTAAAATCGTTGACACCCTACTCGCTACATAATTTTTTTCAAAAAATAGCATGCTACACTACAAATTTTGAGGTGGAAATTTGCAACCAGTGTGGTTTTGCCACTTGTAGCACACTACTTTTGACCACTGGACAAGACATATCATTTAAAAATAACACAAAATCAAGCGTAATGCAGATTCATCGAATACTGAAAAACATTCTGAGAAGTGTGTTTTGGTAGTCGACATTCTCATATACGTTACATATTACACATATTCAGGCTTAAAAAGCGATATCCGAAGAACTAAATGTCCCCTATGGCAACTTCTAAATGTTTATGTTATTACTATTTTTTACGACTGACAAAAAACAAATTTTAACTAAACTTGCTTAACTTTAACGCCTTGTAGAGGACGTTTTCAATTGACTGACAAGGATTGCTTGAATATTTCTCTCATACCGCATAATTTTTACCAAACAAATATACTGAACTATTAATTGTTATGCATAATGTATAAGCATGGTCGTCAAAACATGAAAACGTTCTAGAATATTATTATTTGCTTCGAATTCTTGAACTGCCATCACTGATACTTAATGAGAAACAATTTCCAAGACATTCAGAATACTGTAACAAAACTTCACTTTATAAAACTAAGGTAAAGAAAAATGTTTAAGTAAACAATATGGAAAACGCATATCGCATTTGAAAACCCATTTTCAGCAAGTCGGAAAAATATGCGAACCCTTTTACGCAGCCTTGCATATACAGTTGACCTAGCTATGCTCGGTCAAAATTAGCTTTGAGGCTCCAAGCATGTGTTTTGGCATTGAAAAACTTAAAAGTCAATTTCCCCTATCATATGTAAATTGATTGGTTGAATTCTGTTTTCGAGAACGTTCTGCGGACTCTGATTGGTTCGATCATGTATCTCGGCTACTATTGGGAATTTCTAGAAAACTCGTTCAGATTCTGAAAGCCAACTTTTTCGCCTAATATCGCCAAAATATCGCCAAGTTTGGCGACATTCTTTCATTTAGTGCCAAGCATGTGTTTAGAAAGTTCTATGTACACTGATTGGTTTAATTCTGTTTTCGAGAACGTTCTATGGACTCTGATTGGTTGAATCATGAATCTCGTCTCCTATTGGGAATTTCTAGAAAATTCCTTCAAATTCTGAAAGTTATTTTTTTTTGCCAAATGTCGCCAAAATTGCCAAATTTGGCGATTTTTTTCCATTTGGCGCCAAGCAAGTGTTTTGGCATTGGTAATCTTAAAAGTAAATTTTCCCGCCAAATCTCGCCAATGTCGCCAACACTTTTTAAGATAAAAATATCTTGACCCATAATGATCAATCACCAATATGATCAACAACATGATCAACCAACATGACCAACAATCGAAATTTCTCGAACATGTGACCTAGCCCAATAGTCTTCTCGTTCTCGAAACCCGTAGGATATAAAATTTAGTCAAAATAGTCTGAGACGCTTTTTAGATAAAAATAGCTTGAACCATAGTGACACAAAAATGACCCACTAATCGGATTTTCTCGAGCATGTGACTTAGTCCAATGATTTTCTCGTGCCCAAAATCTGTAGGATACAAAATTTAGTTCAAATCGTCTGAACCGCTCTTAAGCGAAAAATAGCATTCTGAAATAATATTCTGTTCATGTTGGAAAGTGTTTCATAGTCTATGCCAGATGCATGATTTTTCATTATTTCTGTATCAAATTAATACTGTGTGTGATAGAAACTGTCTTTTATGGTACATATAGAGGGTTGCAGTTATTAATAAAAAATACAAAATTCTTAATAATACTAGAGGGGCCCGGCCCCCCTGCTCGCTACGCTCACCAACCCCCCGCGTAATCGTGCCCTAGCCAAACCCAGACGTAATCGTTTCGCGTTTCCATTCTTCCATTCTGGATCGCTTCACGATCCTGTATTTTCTATGCATTCAATTTTTAGATTCCACTACGTAATTGTTGTTGTAATTTAAATGAAACCTAAATTTATTATAAGAAGAACGAAAAATCATGCGTCAATCATAGATTATGAACACTTTTCAACGATTCCAAAATAATTTTACAAATCATTACCGTTTAATAAGCTGAAAGATAACATCTAAGTAAACAATTTGGAAAACGCATAACATATTTAAAAACGTAATTTTAGGAATTTCCAGCATATACAATATTCGGAAAAGTATCCGAATACTTTTATTCAGCCCTGTATATGATCCATAGATTTGTATATATACTGCATAGGATGCTAAATTTTAGTTTAGTTAGGAAACGCGTAGCACAGTTTAAAATTCTCCTTCTGGAGTTTCTGTCAATAAACGGAAATGTGTTCGCGAACTTTTGTGCTGCCCTGTATATGATCTACAGAATTTATAAACACCAAATAATAGACAAAAAGTGAGTTAAATTCAAAATCGCGTTCAGCAACTTAAAACGCACTTCCAGGAATTATTGTTAACAGACAGTAGAGAATTCTTTTGTGTGTCCCTGTAAATGAACGATGACTGCTATACACACACTATTCTGTAGTAAGCCTCTTGTAATGCACCTTAGTGATAGATATAAATTTTAATGCGTTTAAAATAGTGAAACATTATTTAATTAAACCGCAGACGATTTTTCTCCATAGACGTAATGTAACGGATTTTTTTGACTGTCCCTGTATTGTAACTATAAGTGTTATGCACACCATATTCCATATTAAGCTTCTTGTAATGCACCTTAGTGATATATATCAATTACACTGTGTTTGGAATTGTGGAACATCATTAAAATAAACCGCAAATGATTTTTCCCCATAGACCGTAATGTAGCAGAATTCTTTTGAGTGTCCCTGTAAAAAAACTATAAGTGCTACACACTTCAGATGAAATACGGAACATGCTGTATATAACGACAATAACATATAAAAATTGCAGGTCAATCCGAGCATATTTACGGGAGTTAGAGCACGGACAGACGGCAGACGTGTAGACGGCCAGACACACCGAAGTCATAAACACTTTTCAACTAGGTTGGAAAGTGTTAAAAATCAGCTTCATCCTTCACCAAACAAATCCAGCCTATCACCTCAATTATTTATGAAAGAAAAAGATAAAAAAATTGAAATAAAACAAATTTATTTACAAAATAAGTTTCAAATACTTTTCTTTATGATTAGATTTCAATATCTTGAATAGTCCTATATTTGTACAATACTTACAATACAAGTGCTGAGTTTGTTTTAATAGATCAAAATGACCTTTCCCGAATTCGAAACCTCTAGCTAGATGGATTTCTCGTGCTCGAATTAGTATAGGCAACACGTTTCGTGTAAATCGTTTGAGTATTTTTCCATTTATAACAAAAAACATTTTCAGCGCTGCGTTTGTTTTACCCTGTAAAAACGAATTTTCTTGTATTCGGAACCTAGCTAGATCTTTTTCTCGTGCTCGATTTAGTATAGGGGACAAGTCTCGTGAAAATCTTCCCAGTTGATTACGATATCATTCATATTCGGGAAAATCCCTTGCTCGTTTAATATATATGAATAATCGGGAAAGTCCATTGCTCGTTTAATATATATGAATTTGGCGACAGTAATTTGGTCGACAGGATAACTAACAAGTACCAATTGTATATATAGTGTTACAAATATTGTAAATAGTTAGTGTTTGTGCTTAAAAATAATATAAATAGTTCAATTAAGCTCTATTCATAAGCTAATATTAATTTTTGTTGCATTGCAGTATCTCAATTTGTTGATTTTTTGCAAGCAAGTAAAAGCTATTGGATTTCAATGGGAGTCTATGAAAATTTGGCAAAATACTGAAAATAGCGCCAAGTTGGCAGCTAATTTTGGCCGACAAATTTGGCGTTATATCGCCAAGTTGGCGCCAAACTTGGCGACAGACACGGGTCCCTATCCCTTGGTAACCCCCCCCCCTCAATAGTGCCCATCCTATCTAAATTCTCTACTTTCATGTTAATTCCCCCTAAGAAAAGTCATAAAGCGCTGACCAATCAGATACGTTTTGCGGTATCTACGCAGATTTTCATTGTTCCATTTCAAAAACATTACTTTTTTTTATATATAGAAGGATACTGTTCTTGGTAGAAAATGTTTCATAATATATGTCGGATGCATGATTTTTCGATCTTGTTGTATCATGTTTCTACTGTGTGTGATAAAAATTGTCTTCTGTGGTACATATTTAGTGTTGCGGGTATTAATAACAATTTAAAATTTCTGATTTATATTCTGTTTATGTGGGAAAGTGTTTCATAATCTATGCCAGCTGCGTAATTTTTCGTTCTTATTGTGTGATAAAAACTGTCTTTCATCGTACATATTTAGGGTTGCGGGTATTAATTAATAAAATTTAAAATTTCTGAATAATATTCTGTTCATGCTAGAAAGTGTTTTATAATCGATGTCGGATGCATGATTTTTCGTTCTTGTTGTATCAAATTTCTACTGTGTCTGATAAAAATTGTCTTTTATGGTACATATTGTAAATGTGCCATTGAAATTACACGTAATTGTAACTATAAGTTCTCAATTATAATTATAATTACACCATAATCATAATCATAGCATTATAGTTATGATTACAATCCTAATTAAATTTCAAATCCAGATTATGATTACATGTAATTGAAATTATAATCTGTTACATGCAATTATATTGTAATCAGATTACAGATTAATCAGATTTTTCTCAACTCTGTGTAATCATAATCATAGCATTATAATTACAATTACAATCCTAATTGAATTTCAAATTCAGATTATGATTACATGTAATTGAAAGTATAATCTGTTACATGCAATTATATTGTAATCAGATTACAGATTAATCAGATTTTTCTCAACTCTGTGTAATCATAATCATAGCATTATAATTACAATTACAATCCTAATTGAATTTCAAATTCAGATTATGATTACATGTAATTGAAATTATAATCTGTTACATGCAATTATATTGTAATCAGATTACAGATTAATCAGATTGCAAATTTGCCCAACTCTGCACAAAGCTTATTGTTCTTCATTCCTTTCGCTGGCCTAACGTGAACTCAATTGAGCTAAGTTCACTAAATACAGATTTTCTTAATTTGAATAAAAACTTCCAAATAGAACATACGCTTTGGGCATATCATTATTCTTACAGTTATATAATCACTTTGACTACACCTTGTATTCTAACTTAATCGTTGGTTTTTTGAAGCAAATAATTAAATATATTTTTTCAATTCGAATTCAGCTTTAGCGAAGTGTATGCTTCACCTGACCGAAGGATTTGTTAATGAAAGGCTTAAAAAAATTATACTTTTGCTTTCACTGAAATTTTTGAAGAGAACACTTGTCCTCTTTTACATATTTTATCACAATTATTTTACTAGTAGTCATTTTAGACACATCCCGAAGTACCCTAATAAAAAGTCTAGTCGATGCAACGTCACTAGGACATCATACGTGCTCAATAATGTCACAATCCCATCGGTGACCTAAATATGTCTTCTTTAATACTTAATATAATGATTCTTATGTGATCTTTTTTTGTTGACGCCAATATGAAGTCACTGAGATTACTTACACCACCCACTGAATATTAGCCCTGAGCGCTAACACAAAAATTGATGCTGTCGTAGACGGAAATTTTTCAGCGTGTGTACGGTCCCTTGAAATTCAATACCAATAATTTCTAAATTTCTAAAAGTTTTCTCTGTGATCCAATAAGTCAAAGAAAATTTTTAGAAAATACTGGGGTGTAAAATTAGGGAACCGTACAAAAGTTTTACAAAATCGGCCCACGAGTGCCGCGCCCCACCAGTGGCTGAGAGGTTGTGCTCTCGAAGCTGGTAGACGGGAGGTGCTGGGTTCGATCCCAATCGCGCCCGTCGGCCTAATCGCTCGGAGTTTTCGTGGTTTTCTTTCGAGCCGTGGATTTTCTCCATGCGTAAATACGGATTAGGTTCCCTTAGAAAGACCCCCACGAAGGGCACTCCCCCCGGGCCTATATCCCTAGTGTCGATAATTGGCCGTCAATAATCAACCCAACTCAACCCAACCCACGAGTGCCGCCATTTTGTGTCAGCGCTCAGGCCTAGTATTCAGGGGGCGGCGTTACTTACAGCTCTTTTTAAGTTTTCAGAAAATTGGACATAACGACGTAACAGTGACTTTGTGGTATAGATCCGAATCGTCTTTCACTTTTATTTAGTACAATGGCAACAATAAAAGTTGCATTGGTGCGTAATGGCGCGTTCACATTTTGGTCATATTTTGGTTCCTGCTCTAAAAAAGTAGTGTTTTGAAACATATCTTAACACTTTGTACTAAATCAAAGCTTTAAAATTTTGTAAACACTGTTATAAGTTTTATGTACAATTTTGAATATGATAAAAGTAAATACAAAATGCTTTTAAAATAACCAGACGTATTAACTTCACAAATTAACAAAAATACGCAATAATATACAGAAAAGAAAATAAATACGAATAAGATGTAAGATTGCCTAAAAAATGACTAATAAAAAAAATCCATAATAGCCTTCATTCAATGCCATGCAATAATGTATATGTTTATGCTACATATGTTAAATAATGTTTACTATCTCCCCACTTACTATTGTAGATTTCTATAGAAAGGTCCTTTGCTATTATTACAAAGTAATGATCAAATGCTACAATAAATATCAATGAAGATACGTCGAAGAAAACACGAAAATAGTAAAGAAATGAAAAATAAAATATTTTTTCAATTTTATTTTATGATCTAAAATAGAAATACCACGCTATAGACTTCAAATGAAACTTTTCCGATATACCATTTTGATTTTTAGTGACACAACATTTGATTTAAATTCCATTGAAGAAATTCGAGATTTGTAACTGATACATTTTATGTCTAGAAAAATGTGTTTTAATATTTATTTCATGTTATATAACAAATTGCAAACGTTAAAACCTATTCGCGTAAAAACCTTAAAAATATTACTTTTTTTTTATTGATGGATTTGAAAATCATTGCTATTTTCAGATTTTAAGAACCAATATGTTTTAAGTAACATGCTTAGAACAAACAATAGATTTACTAGTATTGTCTTTTCTATGAATATAATTCTACGTACTCAGAATTTAATTAACTAATTTAAATTTTAAAAGAATGATAAATGATATAATGAGAAAAAACAATAATAATGATTATAACAATAATAATGACTCAAATACTTTGTTGTACGTATTTCTATCATTACTTTGCAGTTTTACGTCTCAGCGTCCCATCCGGTTCTAAATTATTGCTTTGTAATTAGCGAGTTACTGAATAGCAAACTTTTTTATATAATATATTAAACACAATAAAATATTACAAGCAACCAGGAAAAAATGCAAAGAAATAATAAATTTGAATTTAATCGCAATCAAATTTGCATTTAACACCAATCACTTTACTGTTGTACCACCGATTAGATGGAAAGGTAAACATCCGGTTTAAAGGAGGAAATGGAAGAATCGATTAGTTATTAGGGGTGACAACTTAAACCTGATTACCGCAGGGGAAAACTCCTACCAATAAAACGGAACAGAAATTTTCTGGATGGAAATTATGCAGGAATAAGGCGTTAAAACAAGACTAATAATTCGATTAAAAGTTACCGGTGGAAGTTTCCCTCTTCAGTAATTCGATTTCTTCTTTCTTCCTGCGAGGCGGCTGTATTTCGATTCGTCCTTATTTTTCCCTTGATAATTTTCCACACAATACGTGGTCGGACAGTACCAAAATATATTTTTAATACGGTTTTGTCGTCATCGATTAGTTGTGTTATATGTAACGCAGAAAACATAAATACACAGTCTTAATGCATTTTTCTGGTTATTTACTTACAAGGAAGGTCTCCATAAACGCCTACTCGGAAAATTTTGAAAAAATTACAGAATGTTCTTCTCATGAGGATATATACGTCTATAAAATAATTTCTGCGGAACCTCGATCTAACGACCGTAAACAAATTATGAAAATTTCATTTATTTGGCGATTTATCACCGGTTGGCGACGGAATAAAATTAACCCTTTCAGGAGCAAAGTACTTATGTTTCTAAAATGTTGAAATCATTGAGTCACACCGGGATTTAACAATAAATTTATTTCCAAACAAGTAAAAGATTTTCTTCACATAAATTATAAAAGTAAAATTTGATTCCAAAATTCCGGTGTCACTGTGGCATTTAGGAATTAAAATTAAGTGGGATATATTTTATCCCATCACCCTTCAAGGGGTTAAAAAAATACGCTTTTATGACAAATACTCTTTAAGGCAAAATTTTTTTCATACTGAACTTGTTTATACATGTTTAACTTACATAATAAATAATTTTTTATAACTACAATTTTGTGTACACATTTATATGTATATATAATGGAATTCCACGATTGTATTTTACGATTTAAAACAAATTTAAATTGATTAAAATTGTTCCAAGTTCTAAAATAAGCCCGATTCTGAACATTGTCAATTCAAGAAAGTTTTTGTTGCTATGGAAACAACGACTTCTTCGATATAGAAATGTATAACGAATTTGTTTGTCATCGGGCTTTTCCGTTTAAAATATATTTAAAAATTACTTGTACAACCGTTGAAGACATTTAAATTAGAAAAAATCGTGGAATGGGGGATAAAACAATAGGCAAAATTTCATTCAATCGGTAATAAAAAGAGAAAAACGTAAGTGATTTATTTAATCTGATTGAAAAAGAAATATTTTAAATTAATATTAATGCAAACGTACAAAGAATTGAAAATGTTGAACGCAAAATGCAAATGATTTTGAACAACAGGGTATGGTATCATGAGCCATAGAACTAACCCATTCCTATATTTTTGTAAGCTTATGACAATTTTACGCTTTCAAATTTTACAAAAATCTCATAGACAGGTCTCATAACAAGAATTTCTTCAAACCCTTCGCTTACTTTAATATGCTTTTCAGATTCATATATTTTTAAAATTTCGATTGTTAACTAAAAGTGAAAATAAACATACATATTCAGTAATTGAATAATACACATAACTTAAATTTCAGCTTCGCTATAACATAAAATTGATATTTGCAGCTTCCAAAACATAGAACATATTTTTTCTGTGGTAAAAATAAATAACTGCAACAGCAAGCAGCTTGTATATATTATACAAAAAATAATAAATATTTCATCGTTTAAGTTTAAATTCATTAAATATTGCGCATTCGAATAATCAATTTACAAGCAATTTAAAATGAATTAAAATCGTTTGACTTTGGCGAAGGAAAAATGTCGCTAGACAAATCGTGTGTTTTTGTGCCAAATACTCGGAAGTATTTTATTTTTTGCAGATTTTCTACTGGGATTCCGCAGCTAAATTTCACTGTTCCTTTATTACATACATGTGCAGCTTCATTAACGTTTTTTTCAAAATTTTCTGAGTATGCGATTTAAGGAGACCTTCCTTCTTAGATCTTTGGTAAGTGTACAAAATATTGATATGTAGTTAATTTCTTTAACCCTTTCCGGCGCAGTCAAAGTCTGTTCGTAAAATGAAAAATTACTGACTGACACCAGAATTCACAAACGACTTTTTTACGAAATAAGAATTCCTTATTTTAAGCTTTCATTCTTGAAAGAAAATTTTATTAAATATTCTTGGTGTCGAATTCAAGTTTGGAATTAAAATTAGGTGCGCCCGGAGTGGGACCACTGTGCCGGAAAGGGTTAAATTATTGGGTTATCATAAAATGATGATGCATAGAAGTCAAATTGTACATTGTGTATTATCATTAAATCTTTATATCGCGCATCGCCTTATTTAATCGAAATTTTGGGTGATCAAATAAGTCGAAATATGCTAAGTTTTTGTGGTAGCAAACACCATACAATTTGGCATCTATTTTGTTATAAGTATTCTAAGTAAGTATATAAATTTACTCATGTTTGTTAATTTTGGAAACTAAACAGAAAGTAATAAGTATTTTTAGAACCAAGAATTTTTATATAACATGCTTACAGCATTATGTATATACAGGGTGTTTCACAATTGACCCTTAACTTTGAAAATAAATAACTCGGAAACGGTGATAGGTAGGAGCATGAAACGAGTTGCAGACCTGCCAAGTCTCCGGCTTTTTGGATACCAGTAATTTAGTACAGAAAATGTTGTTTTGTTGAATCGGAGCATTTTGCGATTTAAAAGAACAACATTTTCTCTAAGAAATTACTGGTGTAGAAAAATCCGGAGACTTGGCAACACTGGAGTTGCATGTTTATTAAAATAATCGTAACAATCTGGCACAGAAAACTCAACCTTTTAGTTTAAAAAAGGTCCGATAGATGGCGCTGCAGGCAGCATTATCTATTCATGTAAAGATAACTCAGACGCCAAACTATCAGTCATCGAAGATTTCGCCGTTGAAACGTGGCCAGTATTAGCGTATAGTGAAAGAAATTCTAGAAGTGATGTATTCCGTGGAGGTAGGTGTGTTTATTGTTTTGGAGTGCCACCAATTAAATCATAGTCCTACTACCGTACGGAGATGAGTCACTGACAATTTCTGTCTTCGTTTGCGACATGTATGTTGCGTGAAAGGTGCACGTTTTGAATCGCTTTTGATGTGATACAGCATACTTATAGTAATGCCGCCTGCAACGCCATCTATCGAGACAATTTTTATCGACACAAGTTTAAATTCAGCCAACAGACCGGAAATTTCCGGTCTGTTGGCTGAATTTAAACTTAGACCGATGGAGGATTTTATTTTTAAAAGTTTGAATTTAACACCAGAAATTTGGCTAATATACGTGGACGATATCTTTATCACATGGAATCATGGAAAGCAAGAACTCCTATCTTTCCTCTCAAAAATAAACGAAATAGATGAAAATATTAAGTTTACGTTGGAAATAGAAGAAAATTCATCACTACCGTTCCTGGATATTCAATTAATTAAAGATGACAACAACCTAAAACGTAAAGTCTATCGTAAACCGATGAGAAGTAACACAATAATCCCATTTAATGCCTCTACAACTTTCACTTATAAGATTGCTGCCTTCAATTCATTCATCAAGCGTGCTTTTCTGGTTTGTTCAAGTGAATTCATCCAAGATGAACTTAATTTTATCAGAGATATCGCCATTGACCATGGTTTCCCCGCTCATCACGTACAGAAAATTATAGAAAAATTCAATGGCCATTTAATTCAGCATCCTGTCCCTAGCAATAATAAACCAAACTATCGTAAATTCCAATATATACCTATTATATTTGAAAGGATTAAAAGGGCCCTCCGTAAATACAATATCCATCTTATTGCTGTCCCTCCCAGAAAATTGGTTGACTTAGTTTCATGTAAATTAGATCCTATCCCCCCTGATCAATTCGCAGGTGTTTATGAAATCCCCATTAGCTTAAATAATAATATTATTTTTTACATTGGTATGACTAAAAGAAAGTTTTTGGAAAGGTTAAAAGAGCATAAAAACGACATAAAATTTGGAAAGTTATCCACTGCACTCTCCCGGTTTTACGCTAAAAATAATGATACTGTAATTAATTTCGATAAATCAAGAATTATCCATAGGTTCAATAACCCATTTAAAGCCGCCATTAGGGAATCATTGGAAATTAAAATTAGAAAAAATTGTATTTGTAATGATAACTTTTCTTTCAACATACCTAGTTTATGGGATACATTTTTAACCCCTTGTTAATTCATTGTTTTGTTTTTCGCTCTTTGGCAACAGAGAGCGCCCGATTATTTTATTTAAATTTTTCCATACTGTTGATTTCAATTTTCTCGTGTCGAAAATTAAAAGATCAGTAGTCGTTTGTGTTGTTCCTCTTCCCCGATGATGGCTTTAAGTTTAAAGCCGAAACATGTAGGATTTTAGCTCTTTTATGAGTTTAAAACAATTTTTACACTGATTTTAGCAACTAATAAGCACAATTTGTGCAATTTGTGTTTTTAAATTTGCGTTTATTTTTAATAATTAACCTATAAACTAATTGACCTAAAAATGTATTAATGGAGACTTAAAATTGATTTTCTTTTAGGTTTCTTGATTGTCACTTATGAAATTGGCTCACAAATTTATGTTAATATAATTTTATATAAGTTGGATAAATTTATTCTAAAATGTTAAAGGGATTAATGTGTAATAAGAACTTTCTAATAAAACAGAAAAAAAAAGTCATAGTGTATTATTATATTGCATTTATAATGTTCACTAGGTTTTTAAGAGTGTTGTCTGTTTACCTATTGCAGTTTTTCCTATTAAATGTTTGTTTCGATTACTGTGTTTTTGATGAGTGCGGCAGTATCGCAGTATCAATTAACAGCACTGATAAAAGCTAATTTGTATTTGTTAAAATTTTTAGTAATGTATTATTACATGATACTAATTAAATAAACCTTTCTTAACAAAAATAGGAAAACTTCTACCAGAAAAAATACACGAAAATATTAATATAAATTTTAACTAAATCTAAGTAGAATACGTATTATATATGTAGAGTGGTTTTTAGTTCTTGATGCGATCTTGTCCTATAGGACAGATTGTTGTATTATACATTACGTAGGAAACGTAAGTATCCAGTCAATAGGCATTTTCACGAGTATTTACGTAGACCTAGGGAAAAAACTGGTAAACCAGAAAACCATTGGTCAATACAATTTAACCCCTTCAGGTGCAAATTACTCTTGTAGCTAAAATAGTGAAATGATTGATTGACACCAGGATTCAGGAACGAATTTATTTTAAAATAAATAAAAGCTTTTCCTCATGTACCTTAGAAATTCACAATTTCATTATAAAATTCTGATGTCATTGTGGCATTTTGGAATTAAAACTAAGTGGTATACATTATATACCGGTGCCCTTCAACGGGTTAATTAAACAAATTTATGAGGATGATAAATTAGAAAATAATAAAAAGTAACAACAACAAAGCCTGAAAACCTTTAGTCTATTTCGGGTATTATTTGATCATGTTACGTCTCAAAAGGGAGCCACTTTTTTTTAAGCAAGCATTTAGCATTGAGTAATGATACATATTTTAGCTCTATAGTTCAAAGTTAGAGAATCGATAAAAAAAATTTGCGAAAATCGTATTATATGTATATTCGTATATATTTAATTCTAAATTAATGATTTTTTAACTGTTAATTTCACGCCAAAAACAACATAAGTTGCCAAATATGGTGATACGAATTCAAGTCGCTACTCACTCACACACAGCAGATAGCTGTGATATTCGGCCAGTGTTGCCCGCAAAAATTGTACGGTAACGAATAGAGTCAATTTCGATCAGCAAAAAACGCAATTATAATGTTGTATTATTATTATTATTATTTTTATGAAATTCGTAGGTTCTTGAAGGAATGTTTTAATTCTTTACCAGGTTGAGCAAAAAGTTGTGGGAAATTTTTAATCTAACAGTTACCAGAATTTGTATCGTAAATAGGAGTACTACTATCAGGGCTGCCACTGGCGACTATTTTTAATTCTATCTCGCACCACTTTCTGAAAACAAAATTTTTTCGCATACACTTTGACAACATGTGCAAGATAAATATACTACAGACTTTATTATTTTTAAATAATGGTGCGAGTAGAATATAAAAATAGTCGCCAGTGGCAGCCCTGTACTATCTATAAGAGTTCAGGAATTTCTGCTCTAAAATGTCTTTTGAACAGTATGATTTGCGTGTGTTGATCCGGCATTACTGGAGAAAAGGTCTACCGATTCTGAAAGCCGGCGATGAGAATAATGAGGGCGAAGGTGCTGGTACGGAGACAACATCGACTGTGGGCAGGTGGTTTAAGCGATTCGAAGATGGCAATTTTAATCTCAAAGACGTATCTCAGTCTGGCCGGCCATCTGTTTTGGATGAAAGTGACTTGGTAGCCGCTGTGGATACTCAGCCTTCATCGAGCACTCGTGATTTGACTGCAGAGCTTGGTGTTTCGCAGCGGACCGTTGTCAACAAGTTGCATCAATTTGACTTTGTCCACAAGATGCCTCGCCGGAATCGCATGAGCTCACCGAAGCACAAGCCGTCCAAAGACTCAAGATTTGTAGGCAATTGTTCAACAATCCATTGAGTGACCGATTCTGGCAGATAATTGTGACATCGGACGAGAAGTGGGTTTTCTTGGTCAATCACGATCGACGAAAGTGTTGGGTTCAACAAGGCCAGGATACGCCAGCAGTTCCAAAGCACAATCGATGTTCCAAGGAAGTCATGATCTGTGTGTGGTGGAATTTTGAAGGTGTTTTGCATTTTGTGTTGGTTCCAAATGGTCGTGCCATCAGTGTCGAGCTGTATTGCCAGCAGTTGAATCGCATCTTCGACAAATTGGTGCAGAAGTATTCAAGGTTGGTCCGCCGAAAGCGCCCTTTGTTTCAGCAGGACAATGCCAAACCGCACGTTGCCCAGAGGACCAAGGATAAGTTTGCACAGTTGGACGGCGTCGAAATTCTTCCACACCCCGGGTACAGTCCAGACGTGGCTCCATCCGATTATGACCTCTTTCGATCAATGCAACACTTTTTCAAGGGCCGTCGATTTTAATCCTTTAATGGAGATGAAGAAGCATGTCAAATGTTTTTCGATTCTAAGGAGCCGCCATGGTACTTCCAGCAAATCTGAAATCTGGCATAACGATGGGAAAAAGTCGTGGACTATGATGGTCTCTACTTTGAAGAATAGTTCTTGTTGCTTTTGTTGCTAATTTGCGGATAACAACACAACTTTCACAAATTTCTCAGAACGTTTTGCTCAACCTAGTAATATTTTATTCCTGCCATTAACTAATTTGTATTTTAAAGTACATTTTTCTAAAAACACTCTATGTTAATAGTCCGGTACGTTGTTTCTAAAACTGCATTTCAGAAAGTTATGCTTCTCTAAAATCAATAAACACGATTTTTGCAGCCGAATTTTGTCGGTTGTCTAACTTTGGCCTGTAGGGCTATAAAATGCACCAGGTCTTAATACTAGGGCAAGATTCACAAAAAGTGGTTCCCTTATCAGTATATACAGGGTGTAACTGAAATGCTTCAACAAACTTTGAGGGATGATAGTACTCATGAAGACGAACAAAAAATGCAATGGAACATGGGGTCGCAAATGATATTTAACCCCTTCAGGGACAGTGGTATTGTTATGAAAGCGCTTAATTTTAATTCCAAAACGCCATAATGGCACCAGAATTTTGCTAAAATCTTTTCCATTTAATATGTATGTGAAATATAGCCTTTTTCTTATTTACAAACAATTTTTTTTTATAAATTCCGGTGCCAGTCATTTATTTCAACATTTTAGTACTAAAAGTAGTTTGCCCCTAAAAGGCTTTAAGGATACAAATACAGAAAATGCGTCTGAAAATGGACTGGCACCGGAATTTACAAAAAAAAAATTGTTTGCAAATAAGAAAAAGGCTATATTTCACATAAATATTAAGTGGAAAAGATTTTAGCAAAATTCTGGTGCCATTGTGGCGTTTTGGAATTAAAATTAAGTGTTTTTTTAGACATACCACTATCCCTGAAAGGGTTAAATGTCATTTGCGACCCCGTGTTCTATCGCATTTTTTGTTCATCTTCATGAGTACTATCATCCCTCAAAGTTTGCTGAATCATTTCAGTTACACCCTGTATATCCCTTACCTATTCTAAAAATGCCAACATTTCGGTATTCTTCCGGAGTGTAAAAACCAAGCGAAATGTGATTTGAATATGAAAATGTATTTAAGGAAATGCCTATCCCATAAAAAAAACATAAAAAAACTGCAGTTAAGTCTCGCCAAGTGACTCTTTTGCCGTAAAATGGTCTGAGATCATGTAGAGCCAACTTTAGCTATCTTAATAAGTATGAAATTTTCATTCGCAAATCACCCCTAGTCTCTCCATTTTTAGTTAATGATTATTTTCCGACTCGGCAATTATACAGCACGAGAATGTGACGACTGTATATAATCAGCCTTAATAAAATAATCCCATTCCATAACATAGCAAGGTGTAAAAAAGTAAATCCAGATTTTTTTTTTTATTTTTTTTTAATGGAAAAAGAAATAAATAGCTTGGACAATGGACGGAATTAATAAAGAAAATATTCATTAAACAGAATTTATTTTATTTGCATTGACGAGGAGAGACTTTTCATCAAATATCGCATTTATTGTACAGTGTCTATTCGTGCAGCGATATTTAAAGTGTTTTTGCGTGTCGTACTATTTTTTTTGACGGGACCGGACAGCCCCGGGCGGTTCAGCTATTTTCATATAAAAACGCAATCCGCTCTACTGGATTGCCAGACAAACCAAAATCTCGTGAAAATCGCCGTGTTGCCAATGTATGAAATCGCCATTTTGGCGTCAGAAAAATGCCTTGATGCTTCTGCGACATCTGTACCATTAATTAATATTAAACTGTTAGTTGATAAAAGCGGTTTTTTTTAAATATCAGAATCTTAATTTTCTATTTATAATGAATTTTCTATTTTTTAGCCGCTAAAATATTTCACTGTTGCAGTTTATGGCAGCCCTGTGGCATATTTTGGCGATTGTTTGTTGACGCATAATTAAATTCATTGTTCCCATAACATAGTAAGGTGTTATAACTTCCTGTGCTGCGTAAATGCCAAGTCACAAATTAATGATTAAGTAAGGCTGTAGAGACTAGGAGTGATTTGTGAATGAAAATTTCAGAGTTAATAAGATAGCTAAACATGGCTCGATAAGATCTCAGAATTTTTTCGGGTAAAAGGGGTCACGATGACATGTCTACATTTTTTTACATGTAATGTTTTTGATGGGATTTCACTTCTTTTTGTAAGTAATCCTCCATTTCTTAACTTTGGGCTCTTTTTGGACATCATTAGCTGGTTTTCGCCACACCCATACCATGTTCCTATTACTTGAAAGTATTAAACATTTGTAGATTTAGTACAGCGCCTAGAATACATCGTGTGGAAAACGGCTACAAAATATTACTAAAAAATTGAATTAGATAAATGTAGAACGATGCGGAAAAGATAACGTGTAGATCGCAACGACATCTTCAATATTACTGGTTTCCAGAGCATTTGGATCCCCCTTCAGCAGCTACGCCACTGTCTGCTAGCTCTTTTCAACGCAAACATTGTATAAGGATCGAACTGAGAAAGCGTTTCTCTAGGTGGTAAATATTTTAAATAATTAAATTATACCCTATTTCCTATGACTTGGATAATGATTTTCATAAGCTTTGAAGATGGGAATGATATTGATCATGGCCAAAAAACGTGATACGCATTCTTTTGTGCCTGGTTGCGGTACTCGATACAAGACAGCAAAATAGAAACTATCCCTATTTAGCATACCAAAGGATGAATCTCTGCTAGAATAGCGGAAAAGATTAATTCCCTGATATGATAAAAAACTAACTTCAAAATCAGTTACATCTGAAATATACACTTACAAGAAGATTTTATTAACATAAATTATATTTATGTTGTCAATAGAGAAACGGTTACTTTTGCTAGAATTAAATCTATTTTTAAAGCAGATGTCGTTGCGATCGCCCTATTCTTGTACTGCATCGTTGCACGTTTATCGGCTGCAATTTTTTAGCACCTTTTTAAAGCATGGTTTAGCCCAGTTTGGCTTTTTTTAAATTCCGAAATTTCGCATTCACACCAGAAATCCTCTATAATGTTCTTTTTTTTTACTTAATGGCAGGTATTTCGCGACTTTTTAAAGTAAAAATTCTTTTTTCAGAATTTCCGGTTTGAATTCGAAAATTTTGAATTAGAAAACGGTAAAACCGTTTTCCACACTTTGTATTCTAGGCGCTATAGCTTTAGTTTCGTTTGCAAAGTCCTTTAGATAAAAATAAGTTTCAGGTTCCTAGTCAAGAGCTAAGTTATGGGGAGGGAGTTAAATGTACTCTCAATTGCTTCCAGGAAAGTATGGAAAAGTATTACGATCTAAGGTAGCCCTAGATATTTGCCTAGATACCCGCAGCCCTAAATATTTGATATTTGACATAAAAGTACTGTTTAGGATACAAAGAAAGTGAAAATTATAAGTTCCGGAAAATTCCAACAAATTGAACTATTTTCAATTTTTCGATTTTTTTCGACATATTCTGATTTATTTAATTGTTTTGTTTCTTTGAAACGTAAACTACACTTTTTTGCCAAATTTCAAGTTTCTAGGACTACAAAATCGAATTATATTCACATTCGATTTGTTACAAACTTTTGATTTTTCCAGTTTACTTTTGAATTATCCGAATTTTTAAATTTTCCGTTCTTTTTAAATCTTAAACACTACCTTTACACCAACTTATAAGTTTCTAAAACTAAAAAATCAAATTATTGTAAATTTTTCGATTTTTTAGTTTTTTTTTTTTTTTTTTTTTTTTTTTTTGTATTTAACACTGTATAAATTGACCAATGTTTCTTATTTTATGAAAATGTACTATAACCGCGAACGAAAAAATAATTTAATCTTCTGACTTATCCGAATTCCTGAAAAGCGTGTTTCATTGTCTTTTGAATTCCCAGAAACCAATACATTTCCAAAATTTAAAGAATTATTTATAAAAGCAAAGTATTTTTTGCTGCCCGTATATTTCAGAAACGTTTCCGAATAGTTTTTATAGCGAATTAATCAGTTTCCTCAACCTGGAATACCTGTTTTCCGAATGTCATCAATTCTCAAGTAAACGTTTTCAGCTGCATAAGTTAATTTATACATGAAAGAGTAAAGAAATAATCTTAATTTTAATGTTAACGCTGTCAATGTTGCATGTTTGTCTGTTAAACATATTTGTTGAGCATGAAAATGTTTATTTGAGAATGGATAGCATCGGAAAAAACTATATTCCGGGCTTAGAAAACTGATTAATACACTTTGAGAACTACTTGTAAACGTTTCGGAAAATAACGGGCAGCAAGAGAAATTATGTTTTTATAAATGATTCTTAAAATCTCGAAATGTCATTGATGTCTGAGGTTTCTAAAGATAAAGAAACAGTTTTCAGAATCATGGTTAACAAAGATGAGTTTATATTATAAATTTATTCTTGATTATATTATATTTTCGTGGATTAAGAAACATTTGTCATTTTTTAAATTGTATCACTACCTTTATTCCAAATTTCATATTTCTAGGGCTACGGGATTTACCTTATCTTTTTGATGATCGGTGAGTGAGAGTCAAAAAAGGGAAACTTCGAGTTCATATGTCTTCAGAACTAGAAAGGATTGAAGCGTGAAATTTGAAAGTGTGTTCTCTTTTGCAACGTACTCTAGATGAACGAAGTTTCAGGTTTTTGGTAAACTCCAGTGCAAAGAATGGGAGAGGAAGGGGTCAAAAGCGTCCTAAGTTGGTTCAAGAAAAGGATACTTGCGGCTGTGCTTTTTTATATTTTATAAGAATGTAGATTTTATTTAGTATTAGATTTTATTTATTATATATAAGTTCTGGTTTAAAGCATGTTTGAATTGGGTGAGACAGAAAAAAGCCGTTATATTGGCATCTCTGCCCCTTTCAAAGTACTGCTCGACAGTGTGGCAAGCTGTTTCTTGCACTAGTAAAGACTTCAGAGTTACCTAACAATCCTCGTAGAATTTCTGTTAGCTAATTCAGTGGTTTCTAAACCTTTTTCTTATCTAACACACTTCAAACTGTGAAAAAATTCTGCGACACACTTCATATGTAGGTAAATAGCGAGTCTTTTTACGTAATTTATTCTGGGGAACTGACGATATTTTCTACATGCACACGAGACGAGTAATAGGTAATGTTAGCGAGAAAGTGGAAAAATAATAGCACAAAATATTTTTTTATTGTGTAAAAATGGTAATGAATGTATTATAGAAAAACATAATTTAAAAGCCAATGCGGTTCACGACATTGTTTTGTAGTAATGAGCGTATCTATCACTATCACAGATGAAATTTGTTAATTTTAGCGTCAAATTGTTTTCTACACAAAGCATCATAAAACATTGTCTTTTCACGAAGTAATTTATCTATGTTATTACAATGAAAATTCTAAAATATTGTGTTCATTATATTTCTGCAGCAGATGAAATCAATCATATACTTTGTAAAATCTGATTGATCGTTCCACGACCTGCCGATGGGTCCTAACTAAAAGTTTGAGAACCGCTGGTCTACCACAGTGGAAATTTGTTAATTTTAGCGTCAAATTGTTTTATACACAAAACATCATAAAACATTGTCTTTTCGCGAAGTAATTTATCTATGTTATTTCAATGAAAATTGTAAAATATTGTGTTCATTATATTTCTGCAGCAGATGAAATCAATCATATACTTTGTAAGATCTGATTGATCGTTCCACGACCTGCCGGTGGGTCCAAACTAATAGTTTGGATACCGCTGGGCTATCGCAGTTGAAATTTGTTAATTTTAGCGTCAAATTGTTTTATACAAAAAGGATCATAAAACATTGTATTTTCACGAAGTAATTTATCTATGTTATTTCAATGAAAATTTTAAAATATTGCGTTTATTATATTTCTGCAGCAGAAGAAATCAGTCATATACTTTGTAAGATCTGATTGATCGTTCCACGACCTGCCGGTGGGTCCTAATTAATAATTTGGGAACCTCTGGGATATCACAGTTGAAATTTATTAATTTTAGCGTTTAATTGTTTTATACACAAAGCATCATAAAACATTGTCTTTTCACGAAGTAATTTATCTATGTTATTTCAATGAAAATTGTAAAATACTGTGTTCATTATATTTCTGCAGCAGATGAAATCAGTCATATTTTTTGTATGATCTGATTGATCGTTCCACGACCTGCCGGTGGGTCCAAACCGATAGTTTGGGAAACGCTGTGCTAACAGATTAAAATGTCTAGAAAATAAACTTTTGGGCCTATTCGATTTTTTATGTTTTTCCTTTTAGATACAGAATAGCTAATTTTTATAAATTGTTTATAAAAAGAATGCTTATGTGATTATGAAAAGCCCCAGTTCATTAATGTTTAATTATTTATAATCATGATGTGCACCATCGAATTCACGAAAAATGAATTATATTTTTTCAACAAATGAATGTTTTAGGTATGTTACTCGTATTTATATTTTATTATAATGATTTTTTATTTATTTTTATTGCAAAAGTTATATTTTGCACATTTTCTCTTTTAGATTTGAGACATGTCTCAGATAATGGAAAAGAACAAGAGAAAATTCACAAATAGATCGTTGATTGAAATAATTAGAAATCAGCCTCATCTGTAGATTTTTTGGCTCACCAGTGGTAGGTGAAAAGTATCTAAAATTATAATAATATCGTAAATAAAATCAAAAAGTTACTTATGTCAATTTGTTTGGCATTTTGATTCTTATCTCTGATATCGGGTACTGTCAGCTCAATGCTTAGCACGCTGGCTAAAAAATAAGAAACTTAGGCCGATATGCACATGTTCGAAACCAGCACGCAGTAGGCAAGGTTACTTGTAGTGTTTTCTGGCTTTTCATGGTACGAGAACGAAACTTTGGGTCACTTCCTCTTCAAAAGTTCTCCGGAAGCATCCCTTTAACAGAAATATGACCAAAACTAACCTAACAAAATCTCCCCCCTTCCCTTTCTTTCATGTGCATTATGACATACATATGCATTTAACTTATTATGTCATTTTTTTTTACCGCCCAACTTCTGTAGGCACGTTATGCCATATATATTTATCTGTTAACGGTCATTGTTTCCATTTGAGAAGTTAGAATTAATAAATCATTTAAAAATTACGTTTCAGTCCTACATTGGCTTCAGAAATCCAGCATTTAAAATTGCAAGTAGGCTTGGTGTATTTCCAATTGTAATTAGGTTGCAGCAGACAAGGGAAATTGTACAGAAAATATATTAAAACGATGGCGTTTTTTGAGAGTAAACAATTAAAAAATCATGCAAAATTAAATCTAAACAACACATGGCAAATAATTCACTTTCTTGATTTCCATAAATTCTTGAGCTTCAAATTAGGATCACTTACCTGTGAGATCATCTATTGTGATAAAATATTCAAAAGAGGTTAGATTTAAGTTTCTTTCTAATGTAACATAGAATAGAGATACATTTTAAGGTTTTTATTATTATGTTTTTTTTTCATTCAGATTTGTAAATTTTCAGTTTAGTTATTTATGTGCTTAAATAGAAAAATAAATATTTCAAAATGTCTATATTAGAAAGGTTATTATTTAATCTATACAGAAGTATAATCCATTTTTACTTTTCTCTATCTATAATAGAAGACAGTATTGTAATCGAAATTTTTCCTACTTTTGGTTTTTGACTGATTTACACGTTTTAGGGGACATAGATTCCGAAAAACATGTTTTTACAAAATGTCTGTCTGTCCGTCCGTCCGTCTGTCTGTCATCATTGTATCATCGAAAAGTGTATGACGTTATGCTTCAAATTGAACCAATTTTTTTCTATGTTTTTGGCTATGGCCAGCAGATTCCACTTGAATTTGGGGATATTTCAACGAAAGGGGGCGCTGTGATCGCAATTTTTGTTACATTTTCACTATTCTATCATCGAAAAGTGTATGAAGTTATGCAGTTAATTGAACGAAATTTTTTGTCTATGTTTTTGACTATGGACTGCAGGTCCCAGTTGAATTTGGGGATATTGCGCCTGTAGGGGGCACTGTGATAGCCAGTTAAAGATTTGAAATTATGGGACAGATGCTTTACACTCACGCAGCGTTATTTGTTGATTTTTGGTTGGCGCGACTTTCAAGCCCGCGCCAAACCAATAACTAAATACAATTGGCAGGTTGCCATCAAAGGAAAAAATCCCCTAAGTTTGGCAACTTTTTCCTTTTTATAAGCGATTTAAAAAAAATCTGTGCATGAGTGTATGACATCGTTGCTGAAATTAAAAAAGGTATACAAAAAAATTAGAAATCCTAATTTTTTTGCGTTAAATATTCGGCCTTGATCCAAGGATTCCATTGCATTTTCTGTTTTGCCAAGGATTCCATTGCATTTTCTGTTTTGCCACTATCTTGAGAAATGGGTGAGATATAGCAGTTTGAAATTATAGGGTGGCTGACATTGTGAAACAATACAGCAGGATTCCTCTATAAAAGGGTGAATTTATGAGCAAAATTTTCGTTCATTGTTGTAACTATCGTTTCAACACTTACATGCTTAACACGATATATTTATATTCGCCAACGTCAAATTCTCGCCAAGCTTACCGACAATTGGCGAAATAGCGCCAAATTTGGCGACAAAAATATGTTGTCGCATGTGAAGCCCACTTCACTATGTCTGTCTAATATCACAATATTCTCATTCAAATTCAATATTGACGAGAACTGGGAATGACTCTTTTGTAATAGAGATCAGCGCATTTTATCTTCGTGTATTTTCAGTAGAATTAGCTAAAATCTCACAACCAATCAGTAGGGAGGCTATCTTTTCCTGCCGGTACAGGCCAGAAGGACTTTTCGTAGTTTAGTATAATACATCCGCTGCTCGCATCCAGATAACCCAAAGTTTCGCTAGAAGCTGACGAACAACAGAATGACGAAAAATATTGATTTTATTTTGTGGATGGAATAGCGAATTTTGAAACATTGACATGTATTAGACAGAAGAAAGTTTTGGGATTTGCAAATCCGACTAGTTAATACTGTGTAGAGAGTATGTGGCCAGTGTCTGCGTTAGGGGCAAACAAAAATTTCATCATTAAAAAAATTATCTCTATTTTAATCATTGATAGCTTTAAAAAAAAAGCACTCCAATGCGATATATTAAAACAAAAACAAAATTTATGATACCTCTGAATTTCTTTTCATCCTTTAAAGGTTTAAACATCTTCGCGACGAGCGTTGCGTATACGCTTCATGTAGGTTTCGTAAAAGTCTTAAATTTTCCTACCACAAATTTTGAATAGTAAATTTTGCATTATACCATAACTGAGTTTCTGCGATTATATTTGACAAAGATTTATAATTGGAAATAGTGGGAATAAGCAATTAAAAACTGTGTACGGGACGCTCATCGCTAAAAGCTTAAACCATATGTGACTGATGTTGTGGTGACGTCTGCGTAGACAGCATTTGTCATTTTAGGCTCAGTGGCATACTCGAAAAATATGTTTGTTGAAAATTGCAGTGTAAAATACACACTTATCATTATCGTCAGTTTATCAGTTTTATTCCCATGTTATATGTAAAATTATAATAGAAAGCGAACTTTGCCGAGTACACACTTAGCATACCCAACACCTCATTTGTTTGGACTCCCAGGAATCTGTCTAGATTTCCCTCCCAGGGCCACGTTTTTGTGAAAGTGTGAACAGATTTTTACATTTGCGATAAATCTAGCCATAACTTTGTGAAATTGAAATGATCGTTATATTCAGGTTCTTGTTTGGACATTCCAAAGAAGTATATGTATGTAAAATACGCATATTTTCTTTTTATATGTAAAAGTGATAGTCAGATGTTACTTTTAAATGATTAAATTTGAGAAAGGTTCACTTTTGAGAGGAAAACGCTTTGTGAAAGGTCTATTTTTAAGACAAAGAATTTTGTGAAGGGTTATGTTTTAAGGTAAAAAGTTTTGTGAAGAGTTCTGTTTTGAAATTTATAAAAAAATGTGCAGTGTCTTTTAAAGTAGCCAATATCTTACTAAACAGATTCCTGACTTCAAATCAATTATTCCAATTTGTACATATTTGATGTTTGAAAATACTGCAGTTGGTATGAATACGAAATTTACGAATTAATAATTAATAATTTTCTTAATTGCCCAGTTAAACTGATGGCATTGAGCCCACAGGCTATTCACACTAAATATATATCATACTCTTATTTTTCTGCATGAAAAATCTGTTTATCTAAATTAGGAGAGAATTAGCTCCCCGCTCCCTCCTTTAAACTTATCAACGCCTTATCACAATGAACCAATATACAAAATTTGAAGCAAATAGGATAATTCTGCATGAAAAACCCATTTATCTAAATTAAGGTGGGACTTTGCCACACGTTCCCCCCTCTATACTTAACCAATGAACCCTTAAAACTAATCAGGGAAGTGCCTTATCAGAATGAACTTATATATAAAATTTGAAGCAAATCAGATATTTCTATTACGAGTTATCGCGTTACGTACATACATACGTACATACAGAACCTGTAGGCACATTAGCTCCCAGGCTTTGATAGCCTGTCAGCTAAAAACGCAGGGCCATTCTGATTTAAAATAGACATTTATCACTATCTTCATCAGTTAATCAGTTTGTATTTAAACAAATTTCATAGTATTAAAGGTGAACTGGTTTATTGTAAGAGATTGTACAGGTTACCACACTCTTCCATGTTAGGTGTAAAAGAACAGCAGATATTAGTATTGGACGAGTGCACCCCTAATATCCGCAACGACTGATATATTTGTTCTTCAAATACATCATTCCTTTTTTGTATATTCGTTGTTTTAAAACTTCTGCAGTTCGCATAAATTTGAAATTTCTAAATAAAAAAAAGCCGTATTGGCAACCCTGGTTTACATACACATTTGTCATTATCTTCATTTAATCATTTTGTATTCAAACAAATTTCATATTATTAAAGGTGAACTGGTTTCTTGTAAGAGAATGTACCAGTTACTACAGTCTTCCATGTTATGTCAGGGCTCCCAAATGGTCCGCTATTTGAATACCGGTATTTTCTTAGAAAATGTTTATTTTTACATTTATCTTGCGAATTTTGCAGAAACCACCTTCGAAAGTAAATTTTTGCGGAAATATTGCAGAAACCTACGATGAAATATTTTGTTAAAAAATATTTGTATTCAGTTGGCGGACCATTTGGGAGTTCTGTATGTGTAAAAAATTAATAGAAATCGATTTTTGCCGAGTACACCCCTAACATTCTCAACACAACATTCGTATTTAAACAAAATTTCTTAGTATTAGAGACAAACTGCACTTTTGTGTGAGATTTCAGCAGTCACTACAGGTTTCTATGTTATATGTAAAAAAAAAAAAAAATAGACATTGATTTTTACCGCTAATATTCGCAACGCCTCCTTTCTTTGAATTTCAAACCAGTTATACCATTTCAAACCAGTTATACCAGTTATACCAAATCTTTGCTTATTTGAAAACTATTCATTTGGTGACTGTAGACTATCGTAATTTTAGTTTTCTTAAAATGGTGGCATTAAAATGATCCCGTGAAAAAATACAAACGGTTCCAATAGGTCCAAAACATTGCTAAAACTAATACATACATACTAAAACTAATTATAGTTGTCGAGATTTAGTTATAATAGTTCTTATAAGAACTCTGCCGGAACCACATAAATTATCGTAACAGAGTTATCATTATACATAATAACGTTTTGGAGCATTTTTATTGTCTAAATATTTAATTAAACTTATTTTTTTTATTTTACTTTAATGTTATTTCATTTTTAATGAAATCCAAAAACTGAAACACAATTTTTTATTTTATATTTTATAGATTATAATTCTAAAAATAACATAGTTTTTCTGCTAAAACAGTTTCTAAAGTTATCTCAAATAATTTCTGAATTCCGGGCTCTTTTTATATCTGTATTTTATTTTTTTTCCGAAGGAAGATAAAATATCAGTTTAAAGGCAATCAAACTTTATAGTAACAAAATAGAGACTTATGTGCCATTCTGATAAAGATAAATAGTTTTTCCCGGACGATATTTCGAACATCATTACGAAAGTTAATGATTTCCCCAGATTTTTTTTTTTAGTAATCTGGAACATCGATTACAGGTTTTGAAGATGGAATCAGGAATTTTATTCTAAATATAACTTTAACCTTCACGTTTTTAAACTTATATTTGAAATATTGCATTTGGAATTGGAGAAAATTATCTCAAAATTATAAGATACAGGTTCACACCAAAACTAATTATTGCTACGGAAAACAGTATGCATTATATATTATTTCTCATGTGGCTTTGCTGGAACTACATAAATCATCGTTATAGAAAAGGATATATGCATTATACTGTTTAAATTTATCGTTTTATTTATATAATTTTAAAGAATTATTTTACATCAAAATGGAAAACTTAAAAGATACAGGGTGTTTCATAAAAGAAGGGCAAAACTTTAAGAGGTGATAGTATGCATCCAAACAAACAACTTTTATCAAAGAATGTATGGTCGGAAGTAAAACGCAAAACTGCTAGTGAGTGCCGAAGGTGATGTTGTTATACGAGGCACAAACACACAAAAACGATTAAGTGACAAAAGCAAGTCGCTCTCTGTACAATCGTTGAGTCTTTGAGTTATTTCCATTTGCAGTTACGTAGATAAAATGCATATTAGCCTATTCCCTATTAGTGAAGGACAACATCTTCCGGTACGTTCCTACCGTGATTGACAGTTGCATACTCGGATCAGCGGCTTTTATGTATTAATCCACGCAAAATTTTGCATACGCGTTCTTCTTCTGCAACCTATCACATTTATATGCTATTAGTATCGTTCTTCTCCCGATAACTCGAAGCAGCAATGGAGCTTTAACGTTTGCATGAACCAAGTTTCCAAATGCGCCAGCACCTTTGCGTTTCATTTCCGACCATGCAGTCTTTGATGAAAGTTGTTTGTTTGGATCTGTACTATCACTTCTTAAAGTTTTGCCCATCTTTTTAAAACGCTCTGTAAATCAAAATATTTCAATTGTAATTTTTCTTACAACCTGTTCATGGCTCAGCCTGATAAGCATGAACAACATGTCTTTCAATCAATTTTCCTGATATTTTTCCCGGATGTGGATGTCTACCTGACTGTAAATTTATTCTATTATCCCCTTATAAACATTGATATTTTATGATACAAATGTTTTTCTATTGGTTCATCCGGAAAGTTCTGCGGTTTTTGAAAGCAAAGTATGGTTTCATACATATAATTTGCTACTGCTGATAAGGAGTGACCTTGAATGACCGAGATATATACTTTCGGTCTTTTCTGCTTGCGGTGCATAATTCGCGCTTGTGATGTGGCATAAGGTTTGTTTCAGTGCGGTGCTAAGAATGGAGAACCGAAAAGTTAATTTTCGTCAAATTATTCTTTTTTATGTCATGAAAGGTAAAAATTCTAGTCAGACTGTTAGTAAAATTGGTGCTAATTATGGACAAAGTGCGGTTTCAGACGACACAATTTGAAGGTGGTTTGAGAAGTTTAAGCTCGTAAATTTGAGCCTCAACGATGTTGCCTGCTCTGGAGGACCATCATCTGTAAAGGCGGACCTCTTAAAAGAAGCTATCGTTGAAAATCCACTTTACACAGTTCAGAAGCTATCACACAGACTAAATATTCGAAAAAGTACAGTGCAAGATCATTTGATAGCTTGTTTTAAGACATCCTCGTTTACAGACGATAGTCATCATCACCGCGGGTATCATCTTCAGGCTGAAATACCCTTGCTTAAACTTCTCAAACTACATTCGAACTCTGTCATCTGAAACAGCACTTTCTCCACATACAACGAACATTTTAGGAGCAGTCTGATTAGCATTTTTACCTTTCTTCACGTAAAAGAGCAAAATATGACGAAAATGAACTTTTTGGTTCTTCATCCTTAGCACTGCACTGAATTAAAAATTCGACGAGAACACAAGCGAGAATTGTGCAGCACCAGCAGAAAAGACCAAATGTACATATCTGGGTTATTCAAAGTCATTCCTTATCACCAGTATAAAAAACCTTCGGTTTTTGAAAAACAGCTAAACTCTCCGGAGGACCCAATATATATTCCTAATTATTTCTGCCATTATTCCTAAATCATGATTCATAATTACTTCTTGCAGTATTAGAGCATCGTTTTGATTTGCAAGGTATGGTCAAGTTTGTCATTTTGGTCTCCTTTTTTATTCAGAAATTCGAAGTTCGTACCAGAAAAACCGAATAATAATTTTCGCTTTATTCAATGACTGATATTTCGCGATTACATATACATTAAAAATTCTTCTTTTAGATATTTCGTTATGAATACGAAATTTCTGAATACAAATGAAGGTGAAGGGTATGGACCTGACATATCAATGATGTAGCCATCTCTGGTGCATACGGTGAAAGATTTGCATTAAAAAGGGACTGCATATAAAGGGACTTTGCATCTAAAGGGACTTTGCATATAAATGGACTTTGCATAATAAAGGGTTACCTTGCATAAAAAAGAGATGGTTTTCACAAAAGGAATACTTTGCATAAATATTAAACACGTAAGGGAATAATACATAAGAGCATAAATACGTAAATACATAAATATATACATAACTACACATACATACAATATAAATACATAAATACATATACATAAAATATAAATTCATAAATACATGTATACATAAATACATACATGATACATAAATACATACATGATACATAAATACATAAATAAATTCATAAAGACATATACCAACAATATAAATCTATAAATACATAAATACATAGTATAAATACATAAGGGAATGCACAAATACTGAAATACATTAATGCATAAAAAGATAAGGGATAGTTTGCATATAAAGGGACTTTCTTTTGCGCCGTATAAAATTTTCTCTGATATTCGTTATTCGAACTATTTTGATGTTTCGCGTACGTACCGTCACAAATCAAAGTTAATTTATCACTTCCATTATAAAATTGTTTCGCGGTTATGTTGTTGTCAATTAAAACTTGTAGAAAGTTATTACTGATTCCAAAATCAAACTTAAGTATAACCTTTTCAAATACATTAATAACATTTGTAGTCTAATTAGAAATCATTTGCTCTCTTTCTAAATTAAAAACAGCAAAAATCAATTTATCCGAGGTACCAGTTCGATGTTCAACCATTTAAAGCAAAGCCATTAAATAATAAGCCCAGTCAGATAAATGGGAAACTTTTCGCAAGTTGAAAATAGCGCCATCTAGCGGTTGGGAGTGCTGCATTCGACACCAAGAATATTTTAATAAAATTTTGCTTCTAAAATTAAAGCTTAAAATAAAGAGTTCATATTTTCTAAGAAAGTCGTTTGTAAATTCCGGTGTCAGTCAGTAATTTCACATTTTACGAACATAATTTGTCTGTGCCGGAAAGGGTTAGGTGCATAGTGATGTAAATTTCCATCACTTTTTATTTAACTCTTAATAAATAAATCAACTTCTTCGCCACCACTATATTTATATAGAAATATTAATCCAGTAAATTTCCACATTTTTTTTTCATTATAGTTTTAGCTTTAATGTAAAAGATCCCAATAATTAGCAAGCTTTTAAAGGAAGTGCAAAAACAAAACATCGATAAAAATCGTATCGTTTCTCTGCGACTCACTTCTGTTTTGTCCTCCTTCCGCAGCAGAGGTTTGGCGCTAGTGTGTCGCTAACAAATTTAACACTATCTGACTGGACTTATTATTTAATGGCTTTGATTTAAAGGGCAAATTATTTCTGTTGCTAAAATGTTGAAATGTTTTATCGACATCAAGATTTACGAACTTTAACAAGATATGTTTAAAAATATCAAACTTTTACAACATATTTTAAATTAAAAATTTATATTTCAAAATTACCCAAAAGAAATAATTGAATATTTCATTTCTTTCGTTGTTACAAGAAGTGAAGTATTGGATCCGGGGAATTTTTTTATTTCCTGTTTTTGACGGATTTATACGTTTTAGAAGATCCTGAAAACGATTTGACTGTTCTTAGAAAATGTTCGTTCGTGAGTCAGTGCAGAGTTGCCAAGTCTCCAGCTTTTTGCACACCACAAATTGTTTAGAGAAAAATGTTGTTCTTTCAAATCACAGAATATTGCAATTAAATAAAACAACATTTTCTGTACTAAAATACTGGTATCCAAAAAACCGGAGACATGGCAGGTTTGGTCTGTGACACAAATTTTGTGGACGTTCTAACTCGCAAAATAGTGCGCTGAATAGGTTGAAATTTCATATGAAATTCTATCGTTATGAGGACATGTACTGAACAAATTTTGGGCAAAATCCTCGAAAACGGAGTGTCGCAAATTGGTGACTTATTAGATTTATGTGCGCAGAATTTACCGAAACATCACATATAGAATCATCAGGATAGGAATGGAAAATCGTTCAATTATGATTGTGGCCATGTAAGGGGACTTCCGAAATTGGATGACTACTTCGAAATATGCGGTGCTTATATTACCGTTTTAAATTACTAATGGCCATAATGAAGGATTTTTGCCATTTAAATTAATCATTCGGGCATGCGCGTAAACAAAGATTCCAACTTTAATATTTATTTTCATCAATTTCTAGCAGAGATTGTTTAAGAAGCAAATAGTTTTCAATTTTAATAAGAATTAAATCACGAACTACAAAAAAATAATGAAATTACTTTTAGTTTTAAGAGATTTCTGGGAATAATTTATTAAAAAAACAGAAAGGTTCGCAACTATGCCTTTGTTACCGTTTCTTTTTTTTTTTTTTTTTTTTTTTTTTTTTTAATACGAAGGTTGGCAACTATGCTTTTGCGCATGCCCAAATGATTCATTTGAATGACAAAAACATTCATTGTGCCCATCACTAGTTTAAATACACATAATTCAACGAGACTTCGTGCTTTAGCATCCTGAATACAGGAATACAGTGTACAAAAAACATATTTGCTAAATCGATTTAATTTCTTGTACTATTTACAGAATTTAACTGATTTGAAATATATAGAATAAAGGTTTGTGATTGCCACAAAACATAGTAGTTTTCTTTTCTTTTTATTATCTGCATAGTTATTATAAATAACTATAGGGGAAAAAAATGTCTATAAACTCGCGCGTAGAAAAAGGACAATGAGAAATGAAATGTAAATACAGTTTATATCTCACTATTGAAAAAAAAATGAATCAAATTGTATTTTAAATTATGTTATATACCATATTTTTTAAAAAGTACCTGGTCGATTTTAATTCGAGTAAATATCGAGCAATGTCGAGTAAATATTTGTGCATTTTTTTTATTCTGAAACAACATACATATCATGCTAATTTTAGCTGGGGCTTGTGCACTAGTAATTGATCAGTGAAATATAAAAACAGCAGAAAACAGGAATTAATGTGTATGCTTTCTAACTTTGGTTGTTAGAGAAAATATCTAACATCCAAAAAAATGTATTTTTTACAAGTTATAATTGAAGTTAAAGATGCGCTTGAAGATTAACGTGGGAAAATTAGAGATTTTTATTAGTTTGTGAATTATCTATATATTTAAAACGCTAAGCAATTTCTTTCGACAATCCGTGAGAACAAACTACTGCATCAAATTACACCATTCTTTTTTTTTAATGAAAGATATTTGGACACAGATTTGTTATCGTGCATTCGTTTGTTCGAAAATTTATTTAATTAGCCGTAATTTTCATTTAAAGTTTTACTGCTGCTTATGACGTCATAAAGTCGGCAACTCCCACTGTTGCAAGGCATAGAGTTTATTCTGTAAACTCTGTGGTTCGCCAATCTTTTGACATTAGCTAACATCAACTAGGTAATATTTTAACATCTATATATTTAAAACGCTAAGTTTTTTTTCGATAGTCCGTGAGAACAAACTGCTGCATCAAATTACATCATTCTTTTTTTAAATGAAAGATATTTGGACACAGATTTGTTCTCGTACATTCGTTTGTTCGAAAATTTTATTAATTAGCCGTAATTTTAATTTCAAATTTCATAAAATTTAACTCTGACTCTGACCGTAACTTAAAGCTATCTGGGCAAGGTAGAATTGTAAAAAAAGATTGAATACGTTATAAAAATATCAATGTCATCAATTTATTTACTTTTAACATTTGCTGAAACATTAAAACTAATACAAAAAGATTAAAATATATTAAATTACTCATAAATTTGTTTTTAATCGTTAATAAATTTTATTTATTAAATAAAAAATACCCTTACATGGAACAGAAGAGGCAGACGCACAGGGATTGGCGCAATTTATTTTTTGCGTTATTTTGGCGAGAAAACCCAATTTTAACACATTATTTTTATTAAATACATGCAACTAATTGTATTAATTAATTAATTTTTAATTATTTTATTTTATTTATTTACACACGTATTCAATTTTATTAACACCAAGTTGCCATACAAAGAAAAAATCGCCATTTTGGCGCCAAAAAGAAACCACGATGCGTCTGCGACATCTGTGCCGATTTAATCAAAATTGTTTGGGTGCACCGCATATTGGAAAATTAATTAAATCCATGGTTATTGTTTCTTTCGGAGATTAAAAATGAGAAAATTTAATTCTTAACGAAATAAAATTATTTGGTCGGAAATTTTTTCTTAGTTCGGGCTTAGTTAATATTCTGGTACTTCTCCATTAGCCCATCGACCACTTTCCATATAAAAAACTATCACCAAATTATTCGCCAAACTGTAGCGCCCAATAAACAAATGGAAGAATTTTTGCCATTAGAATCTCAGAAAAAAAAAATTGGAAAAGCCCAATTCACTAAAGTATCATTTATCAGTAACTTTAAACAGTAAAATTTACAATATATTAATGAAAATAGAAACAAAAATAGCCTTGGAAATTTATTTAATTAAATTATTTTTCTTAATTATCTCTCTCTACTGCTGGATAAACGTGTATGACGTCAGTTAAAATTGATCTATTGTACGTAACTGCGCATCGCAACATTTTTTCAATGCTTTTTTGCTGTTAATATCATGTCGTCGAAGATGTAATTTCTATTTTAATTAATGATTTAACTAAAAAATCAGTAAAACATCAATAAAAATACATTAAACGTCGAATTAAACATCACTTGATGAGATAACAAGCACGTGTAACGCATTTGACGTAAAGTGAGTTTGACGCTACGATAATACATTTTTGGCGTTAAAATCCTATAGTTTGGCGATGGTTATTTTCTTAATGGAAAGTGGTCGACCGGATAACGGAGAAGTATCAAAACGCTTATAAATCGTATGAAATTGAAGGGCATATGTATTTAATGTGTTTAAAAATACGATTAATGTTTCTCAAACTTTGAAGTTGAAAAACAAGCGAGTACGAGGTATTTTTACGTATTACGTAGGTCGCGGTACGAGCCACCATCTGGACAGGGTATACGGCAGATGCCATTTTTTCAGTACAATTAAATACAAAATACATTTTTATTTGTATACATGATGATTAAGCATAAAAGCAACGTATATAAAGTACGTGTGAAAAGTTTGCGCCTGTGAAAATGACGCTATGCTTAACTTGAAATGCATTTTTACATTGATAAATCTAAAAAGAAAAATTTATAGGATTATGTCAACATGACGTAATTTTAAACGATTTTTAAATTCTTCATTATGAAGAGTAAAATGTATACCGATTCTGACAACAAACGGCGCTATAGCTTTTGTTTTTATCGCGCTTACATCACTTCTAAATACCGTACAATTTCAATTTATACATCATCAATTATAAAAATGTTAACTTTCGAATGAAATTTATTTGGAAACTGCCGCTTAATTTAACAACATTTTAAACAATTTTCAAGCATGAATTATTTTTCAAATCTATCTCAACAATGGCCGCCAGTTTGCTTCAGTAATATAAAATAGCACCTGGGAAAGTTGCCACAATTGGAAATTGATTTCCCTAACCAACATAAAAAGTGAACAAAATAATAATAAAAAAAACCCTCTGATAAATCATAAAATTAGATTAACCATAAGATAGAGGGAACGTGTAACGCACGTGATTCTGGTTGCACGTGAAAGATTTCAGTTTTGGCGCCAAACTGAAATCTTTCAAACAAAACAAAACAAAAAAAACGATTTTCAATTTATGTTCAACATTAAATTGATATCATATAGAATTCGTGATGTATGTGTTGCATCAGAAGATGCTTGGAATTGTATTTTATTATTATTTTAAAGATCCGTGGTGTATTTCACTGTATAAGAGGGAAAACATCACAACTGTGGAAAAGGGATAACCATGATTATGGAAAGTGACCGAAAAGAACATTCAAATAAATTATGCTTGAAAATATCAAAAATCTGCATCATCTGCAGATTGTATATTATTATTGTAAAAAAATTTCTCCATCTTTACATAAAAATTGATTAGCTTAAAACAATGGATGCATTTTAAAAAATATGGATCTGAAACGAACAATGATTAAAGAGGACATTTTAAAACTTTTTAGTATTTAAACATTTTAAATCTTTTTTAACGTCGAATTTCGACGGTGCCTTTGAACAGATGCAATGCATATGCACATAGAACTTCACTCGGTTGCATTATCACAGGGAGAGAGATGTGTGCTTTATTTACTGAATATGATATGGATGTAGGAATATAATATTTGTATGATACTTCATAGGTCCATGAAATTTTCTTTTTGTAGTGGTGAATATGGCGGTAATGTCGAACTTATTTGCATTAAACAGTTGTTTACGGATTGTTTGTTGGGAGTTTGCATCGGAAATGGTACTGTATTTCACTGGGGCAAATAACTTTTAAAAGAAAAAAATTAAAAGACTTTTTCATACGCCCCCCCCCTTCTTAAATAATAAAGAAGCTTATTTTACTGATATTGTTATAGTAATTTTTTCGTCAAGTTTTGACGGGTTCCATCTAGTTGCGTTTTAAAATATTATCTGTCTTTTTTATCCCGCAGTGCCTTTTATCAGCAGTTTTACACACGAATTCATATTTAGATTTTTCCATTAAAAAAGAAGTAGTTGTGATGGCTTAGTTAACCATCAATGTGATTATTTCTGATGGAATTAAAATAATTCCAGAATAATGTGAATGGGTTCTTAATTGACATCTAGTGAAAGGGGATTATCCTGATGAAAGAAAATTCTTATTTCATTTCAAGTAAAAATGAAAAGCTTTCTTATTTTAAATAGCCATGGCGAATGTGTCTGAATTGTATCTATAACAAAATCTTCTGAAAGAGTTTTAAATGTGTCAGGAAGTTATTTTTTTACGGATAGCAAGACCCAAAGAAAGGAATTTCGTTGTACTCTGAAAGTGAAAGTAAGAGAATGGAAGGGAGCGTCAATCAAAGAAGATCAAGGGATTATGCAGTGGAGAGAAGTCGTTTTTCTTCGCTATATAAGAGACAGTCTGGTCTTGGAGATAGAGAGAGAGTTGTACCTCGTCGTCTTGATGTTGTACCCGCGATTGCATGAACATGTCTTGTAAATATTCATGTAACATTACACCACCATTTTATCTTTTACAATTGTTGTTTTGGAATAAAATGCTTTCGTTTAATACGATATGATATGTTTAATTATATATATAGGCGACCATGACACCTCATTTTCTAACTAATACTGTAAATAATTTAAATTTTAGAAATGAAAATGAGAAAATGTCTCCGGAATATGAATCCTCATACTTTAGTTACTATATAGGGAAGACTGCAAAAAAAGTGCCAATAATTTTATTAGAAAAAAAAAATCACTTGAAGAAATTCCCGCTAAATGGTAAATTACTGGCGCACTCACCGTAGTTTCAGTTTAGAACGTCTCTCAAATAATCGTTGAATTTCGACTTCGTTTTATTTCGATAGTTACATTTATTTATTTATTTATTTTCGAAGGCAGTTAAAGTATCAGATATAAAGTCTATGAAACTTTATACAAACAAAATGGAGACTTGTGTGTACCTCTGTAAAAAAGGAAAAAAAAAATTATTCTACTATATTTCGAACATCATTACGGAAGTTAATAGTTTTCGCTCAGTTATTTTTTCTTTTAATTTTAAACCTGGTACAACGATTAAAGATTTTTAGAGATGAAGAAAAGAATTTTATGGTAATTCTGACCTTATCGCTTGAAATGATAAAGTTATTTTTGTTGTTTATGTCAAATAAACAGATAAAGAAATGTTAATTATGTATATGTATATAAAATATTATATAAATGTAAAAGAACATGTCCTGATAACTCATAATGAACGCCGAGCCTCAACTATTGATCCCAGAACAATGAAATTTTGAAGACGTGTTCAATATACAACGTAGGCACCCATTAAGAAAGGCTTTTTGAAAATTAACCTCCTAAGGGGATTCAAATGGGGTTCAAAACTTTTAGTTCTTAGTTTTTAGTTAGTCCATATCTCAGCAGCAGTTTTAGGTAGGAGCGTAAAAATGAGGATAACAAATCTACTAAAAAATAACACGTATTTCAGCGATTTTATAAATTCAACTACTAAGGAGGTTAAATAAAATGGGTTGGCTAAAATTTATTTATTTTCACTATATCTCAGCAGAGGAAGGAGCGTGAAATTCAGCATAACAGTTCCACTAAAACAGTAGTTAAACACCTATTTCAGCGATTTTATCACCAACATGGACTATGAATCCGATTATGGAAGATAAGACGAAATAAGACAACTATCGCTTGCTGACTATTTATTAGATATTTTGCGTGACATTTTTCCAAGGAAAAGTTTTTTTTTTCAAATTTTATAAAATGTTTTTCGCTTTCTTCTTTAGCGATCGGATTTCAATTTTTATACAAATATATAGTACATTTCCTGCTTTTCTCAAAATACATTTTTCGAAGTAAAGATTTGCGATTTAAATGCTGATCTCCATATTTATGTGCGGCACTGTTAAAATGATTGTCATTTTTATGATTTATGCACGTAAAATTCACAGGGGTGCGTTATATAAATCAGCGTATTAACGATATATGGCTAAAAAGCACACGGAACTCCATTATTTGTATCACCATAATTAGAAATTACGGCCTCGAAATTACAGTGCCTATTTACAATAATCGACATTGTTTATTTTATCTGAAAGCTCTCCTTTCCCCTTAATAATCACTAGCAGGGCAGATTTTGTCAGGGAGTTTATGCAAAAAATAATATTTATGTCGCGAATTATTTATTTACGTGCTTAATAGTTATTTTCATATAGTTTAAAATAAAGTATTTTATTTATATTTTTCTGTTTGCCCGTAAATTGAACTTTCTGGATCTCAAACGGGGTTCCTGGTTATACGCTACAGCATGCATTTGGGCCCCACACGCAGCAATCAGATATATATAAACTATAAACGACTGTTGTTTCGGTGGTTTATAAATCATTAATTAGGTAGTAAGAATTTTATTTCATATTTAACTTTATTGCTTTCTCTTTGACGTTATGTGTGGATTGAAATACTAATGGGATTTTTTTCAATTAGTCATTTTCAATAAAAACCAGTAGACTCGTGCGAGAATTTCGCACTGCACTCTAATAATTTTTTGCAATATGTAATATTTTTTTAGATGCAGGTTAAAACATCTAAAGAAAAATTAAGGATACAAATATCTGCAAACACTGATCGAAGATAGTAAAAGGCACGTGCAAGAAAAAAATAACAATCGTATTGTAACTGCATTAAAAGAAGACATCATCCTTTTCTTGAAAAACATGAAACAAAGTAAATTAAATTGAATGCATTTAAAATACAATTTAATTTGATATAACGGAGTATACCTTTTATCTTACAAGTGAAATACCAGTGCTTCGATCGGTCGATGTTGTCTTTTTCTTTTAAAAATTTCAATTTCAATTTTGCTTTTTAATCATAAATATAAAATAAACCCGTGCTTAGGAATCATACTTTATCTTTTTTGTAATATTTATTTTTTTTTGTAATCATCGTTGAGCATAATAGTAATACGGTATTATATTTTTGTGGCAACACTAATTTGAGGAAAACCTTTCATTTCCAATATGAAAACAGTGCCGATTTAATTTTTAATTAACAGCAATTTTTAATCAAGAAACATGTTTTTACGAAATGTGAGTATACTATGTCATAAGCCACTTCAAAAACCTTTCGAATGATACCTCATTCGTTGTTGTGCGTTTCGTAAATCTATAGAAAAAGGGATGTTGATAATAAAACTAATAAATATGTTTTTTAAAATACAATGCGTAATAATATTATTGTAGTTTTAGACAGGTCATGCTTGTTATCACTCTAACTAAGCATTCATACGAGCGAAAGACACTGAAATTTTCCAATTATATTAATTATTATTGTAAATGAATGAAAAATTATTTAAGTTGAAATCTAGAAACTAAATCGCAGAATTTTTTGAACGCGTGTTAAATCTTAAATTACTAAATTGTTCTATTAAAACTGCAAATACTCTCCGAATTTCTGCCTCGTTTTACCATTTTTTTTTTTCGAAACAATATAAATTATCAGTTTAAAGGCAATCAAACTTCATAAGACTAAAATAGAGACTTATATGTCGATGTGATAAAGATAAATATTCTTGTACGAATGACATTTAGAACATTATTACAGATTGTAATAGATTTTGTGATTTTTCTTTTAAAAATCTGGAACATCGTCTAATGTTTTTTTTTTTTTTTCGTGTAGGAAAGTAATTGTATTATGAATCTAACTTTTTCTGTCGTGCTTTAATTTGTTTTTCAAATATATTTCAAGTTTATGAATTGTTTTATAAAATATTAATGAATAACTTCCCATCAAAAAAAAGAAAGAAAAAGAAAGAAAGAAAGAAAGAGTGTATAAGTTAAAAGTATATACCGGGTGTCCCAAAAATGACTGATGGATTTTAAAATTCAATAATTTCCAAACGGTGGCAGATATTAAAAATATTCTTGCAGGAGGGTCTTGTATGATGTCAGGAGTTTTCTTACAGTGATTCTTGATGATTTTAGTTCGAATTTCAAACAATAAATGGCGCTGACATCGATTGGCGCTCATTCCAGACCGAAACTGACGCCCCTCAGCATTGACGTACCGCCCCACAGTGGGGCATTTGTCTGATTTAGCCGGCCAAAAATATTTCTTCCTGAAAAAATGATGGACCGTTTATATTTTATTAATTTATCATATTTTTATACTTTTATAGCAATTTGTTTTTGAAAAAAAAAGGTTTTTTGTATATACAGGGTATGTGAAAGTCACTGTAACATGTAACACTAACTTTAATTATAGTAAAATATCAGTTATTAATTCTCTTATTGCAATTGTATTTTGCCCATCAATATAAAACTAATTTTTTATACAGAATATCTCAAAATTTAAAAATTTTAAGTCATATTCTAATTTGTTTAAAAAATTTGGAGATATATATTTTTATGCATAGATATAGATTATTTTACGTTTTTCTTCAAGCGTGTTTCAAAGTTCTGAAATCAATTTTAAATTACATTACAGTTGATTAAAAAAAATGTATCAACTTTAGAAAGCTATCTTTTTAAGCATTGTTAACCCTTAATCTTTCCTAAAATGGTAATTTCCCAGTTACGCTTTTACAGAGTAAATCAATAGTATATTGAAATCAAGTATTTATTAATCACATATATTTTTTACTTAATTTAAACAAAATATTACAAATATCATATTAGATAAATGAATATATATATGCACATATTTGATAACGAAATCTATGGTTATTCATCAGATGATGCAAAATTGTCATCGTAATAGTTTTCATCACTATCCGATTCTGTTTGACTCTGATGAGTTCTTGCATACAAATGTTCAACAGGAATATAAGTAGTGCCAAAGCCTTTAAAAATGATTTAGATTTTTTTTTTCACTTTGTATACGTTTTATACAAGATTAGAGTGAATCTTAACTGAGCAGTTACAAATTTAAAATATCCACGTTGCACGATTTTTCTTAAACTTCGACTCTCTAGATATCCTTTACAATAGTAATTCTTATGGATCGACAGAATCTAAGGCCTGGAAGATATTGATTTTGCCAAACAATTTTTTCTTTCTTTGACTGAGCAACAATTTGGAAAAGTACAAATGAATTCCAAAAAAGGTTTCCATCAAAATTGATATTATTTTTTAGCTTTTTTATATTATTTTTGTTCAAAGCCGTCACATCCTCAGTTTCAATTTTACACAGCGTTGTGTCATCATTCATTGTCTCGACAACTTCTTTCGGATAATACAAGAAGCGTCTAATGGCGTGGTCTAATAAATGTTTCATCTTCTCCAGACTGAACTTCTCCAGAAGTCTCTGTAACTTTGTAGGAGTCCTTATTTGTGCAATAGTTATTTCCATTTGTAGCGAATTATACGACTGATATGTTTTCTTATGTGAATGTCAGACTGTTTTATAATGCATTTTCGTGATTTTGCTTCAACAAACATTGATAAAACCTAAACAGTTGAGAACTTCCAATAAGTTGTTTCATGATAATTATATAACACCTGTTTATTTTTAGCTGCAAGATATAGAACCCATGTCATTTCGTTGACTATTGTAAAAGCATTCCTATGTCCAGTAACATACTATTGTGATTCGGTAGCATGAGGAAGGATTTCAAGATTTGCTTTGCTATGTACTTCTTCGGTTTTGTTTCTTTTGCTTCTTTGACTACAAATCACAGAAAAATTTCTGAGGCCAACCTGAACGTACGTACTGCAATTGGAATATTTCCTGAAATCTAGATTAACCTTTTTCTCAGAAAAAACAATTAAATCATGATTTATCTGATGCTTTTGCTTTTCTTAATAATTATCTTTGTTGACAAGGTAATCCTCGAGAAATTAAAATTTCTTATCTAAATTTTCCAAATTCTGGTTATTCATATGATCAAATAGGATTTATTTTGATATAATTTTCATTTCAAATATAAATTTATTGATCAGACATGCACATTTGAACTCTTTTATGTCTGCAGATGGCATTTTGTGGCAACATTTGCAATTTAGCTATCGTAGAAGACATTTTTAAAAAGGGGGTAAATTGAAACATCATCATTTACAGAAACATGCACATTTCCGTTTGAAAGAAATTCTTCTAAATTACCGGTTATTAGCGGCTATTGTTTTGAAAGTTATTAACTACATATCTTGAACTCTCAATTCATGTAAAAAATATCATCAGATCTCACCCGTAAGGTTAACTAATCCCTTATGGAATATTTAAAATAACAATAAAAATTTCCAAATTATATGGTACATTTCATGTCGCTTTATCATATATTTTAATTAAGCAAATATAAACATATTCATGGGAGATATAAACATATATTCCTGGTCTTTCATAATCCATAACTATTTCATGTAAGTAAAAATTTTGAACGAAAAAAATCACACTGAAATAAGCATTCACAAAATTGTAGTTGACAGCAGAGATAACCAACCTACTGCTACAAGCAAGTTTTAACTTGCATGGCACCAATTTGATTGCACTTGGACAAATTTTATTACTCTACGGAGATTCCCCAACTATTTACGTCCAAAGTTAGCTACATATTTTTCTCATCAATTGTGTTTTGGAAAATTGACTTTTGGCCGGCTAAATCAGCAAAATGCCCCACTGTGCACCCCCTGAATACTAGGCCGGCGTGCTGACAAAATGGCGAATGTCAAAGGCGGATGTTTTTTTTTTTCAGCGTTTGTACGGAAGTTTACTTAGACTCATTTGATCTCAGAAAAACTAGACGAGGAAAACTTTTAGAAATTATTCGTGCTGAATTTCGAGGGAACGTTCAAACAATGAAATGAAAAATCCGCCTGCGACAGACGCCATTTTTATCAGCAAGCAGGCCTAGTATTTCAGGGGGTGGTGCATCAATGCTGAGGAGCGTCAGTTTTGGCCTCAAATGAGCGCCAATCAGAGCCATCTATTGTTTGAAATTCGAATTACAATCAAGAATCACGGTAAAAAAAACTCCTGAAATCATATACAACCCTCCTGTAAGGATTTTTTTAAATATCTGTCACCGTCTGCAAGGTATTGAATTTTAATATCCATCAGTCATTTTTGGGACACCCGGTATGAGTTATAACATTATTAAAACGTTAATAGTAGTATAACTCATATATATTACATAGAAACTTGTTGATTTAAATCACATAAGATATAAATTTATATTGAAAAGTATAAAACTGTTAAATCCATTTTCACATTATTTTTTTTAGATTTCAAAATTGCTCAAGGAAACATTTATTATTTCATTTAGTTTTCTTTCTTTCTTTCTCCTTTTCTCATTAATTGCTCAGTTATTCTTAAGAACTTTAGAGAACAAACGATTTTGTATTTTCTGCATTGAAAGAGGAGAGTACATTAAAACGAAAATACAATTTGCATTTCATTATTGAAAAAATACTTTGAATCAATTTATGACTTATAATTTCTATATAACGAATTAAAAACGAGTCAGATGTGCGAATCCCAAAACTTCCTTCTATCCGATACATGTTAATACTTCAAAAGTCGCTATCACACCGCCAAAAAAATCATTTTTTTTTCGTCATTCTGTTATACGTCAGCTGCTTGCGAATCGTCGGTTTACCTGGATGCGAGCAGTCGATGTATTGGGTTGTACGGAAAATTCGTGCCGGTTGGGAAAATCAATTCGTACCGGAAAATTCTGTCATTTAATTATTATAGCTAATCTATAATTATTAACGGACAGAATTTTCCGGTACGATTTGATTTTCCCAACCAGCACGAACTTGCCGGTCAACCCAATATAATAAACTACGAAAAATCATTCTGGCGTGTACATGCAGATAAAGATACTTTCCATGTTCCTTGGTTTTAAGGTTTTAGCTAATTTTATTCTAAAACAGGAAGCTAAAATGCGTGGAACCCGATCACAGAAGACTCATTCCCAGTTCTCATCAATATTTAATTTGAATGCGAATATCGCCAAATTAGTGAACAATAGCCAAGTTAGCTTCATTTATGGCAACGTATTTTTGTCGACAAATTTGCCGTTTGGGGTTTCACACAAAAATTTCACGTTGACGAATATAAATATATAGAGTTAAGCAAACAAGAGTTTAAAAATTATTACAACAATGAAAGAAATTTTGCCGAAAACATGCTCACTAAACTCATAAATTAAACCCTTTCGTGGAAGAATCCTGCGGTCTTGTTTCAAAAGGTCAGACACCCTAAAATTTCAAACTGCTGTATCTCAGCAATTTTTTAAGATAAAGCAAAACAAAAATTGCTCTGGAATCTTTGGATCAAGGCCTAACATTTATCAAAAAAAATTTGTATTTAAATTTTTTGTACAACTTTTTGAATTTGAAATATTTAAGTGGTTATCACTGCGCTCCCTTCGGGCGGAATATCCCCAAATTCAACTGGGTCCTGCAAGCCATAGTCAAAAACATTTAAATCAAATATGGTTCAATTCTATGTATAACTTCATACCTTTTTCAATGATACGATAATGAAAATGGCATAAAAATCGTTATCGCGCCTCCTTCCGGTGGGATATCTCCAAATTCAATGAGAACCTGCTGGCCAAAGTCAAAAACCTATAAATCAAATTTGGTTCAATTCTATGCATAACTTAATACACTTTCCAATGATACAATGAGGACAGACAGACATTTTGTAAAAACATATTTTTCGAAACCCTAAAGCGTGTAAATCCGTCCAAAAGCGGAAGTCGAAAAAAATTTCGATTACAATAGTATAGATGCTATAGATAAAAGAACGGAAAAAACCCACGTATTTTTAAATATTTGAATATTATTTTTAATTCTGAAATTACATATTTGTGCTGTTAAAGCTGTTTTTATATGTTCTCTTGAAAAATCTCCTTGCAGACTTGTATTATTTATCTATTTATTTACTTTTTTCCGAAAGTATTTAAAATTCCAAGTTTGAGAATCAAATTTTATCAGAACAAAATGGAAACTTATGTGTCATTCTAACAAAGATAAATATTTTTTCCGGATGATGTTTTCAACATCATTATGGAAGTTAAAACATTCTCATCAGTTTATTTTTTCTTAAACTTTTCTATATAACCGGATATTTTAATTATACTAAAACAACTGTAAAGCCTCTTTCTTCTAAAAAGATTTCGTAAGTTGCTTCCTAAATAGATTTTTCACGTTTATGGTACAGTATATATCAATATAGGGATGTCTTATAAAGTATCTTACTATCTAAGAAGAATATGAGCAATATGACATAAATGCATTTTATGTAAGGTAGAAGCCACGCCCTTAATCAATGATATTTTTAAAATAAAAACTAGAATTCTCGTTTCTCGATAACAACGCTTAAAAAAAAAGAAAGAAAGAAAGAAAGGAAAAAGAAGTAAACGAGAGTTCTCGTTTCCCGATGCGAATGTGTTAATAATTTTCGCTCAGATTTATTTTATTTTATTTTATTGTATTTTATTTTAAAATATCTACAACAACACATCTAGTAAAATTAAACAATTCAACGACAGAGTACGAAATTTTGTGATAATTCTGACTTTTGACAATTGAAGCTTCGCCATTTTTAGAATATATGAATTTCTCTAAATTCGAAGTTCTATGATTCTTATTGGATAAGTTTTGCTAAACACAAGAAGAAATTTTACAAATTTTGCAGACATCAGCTGGCATTCTCTTTACCTTAGCAAACAATACTTAATTTAACCTAATTATTTCGTAATTATTTTTCTTATATAATTTATACTATTTAATGTTTTCTCACCTGCATCACAATAGCAAAATAAGTTCTTCTTTTTCTCTTTTGTAAGTGACGATGACAACTTAGCTGCAATAGAAAATGGATTCCTGGTAAAAAAAGCTCATGTTTTTTACAGAAAATAGTAATTTCTATAAACTATGTACAGTCGTGTAAAACAGAAAGTGAACACCCCCTACTAACTCTGCAACAAATTATTTTACAGGGTTCCCACGCTCTTAAGCCACGCCCCATTTTGTAAAGAATCTTCTACCAGTAATCGCATAAAACTATCGTATAGCTAAATGAATCGTGAATTCATTAGGAAGAAAATGATCTTTCTTGTTAATTGGTGGTAAAGTCCTTCACAAAATGGGCATGGCTTAAGAGCGTGGGAACCCTGTTGTAGAAGAAATTTATTCGTGCCAAATGATTGGAAATAAAGTCTGATTTTAAATTACTTATATCAAATTTTCTTTTGGGTGCATCTACATACCAAAACAAACCCAAACTTCGTTTTTTTTCAATGGCAAGACCCAATTTTGACAATATATTTTAAATCTTCAGTTCAAACTATGCCTAGATACGAAATTTCATGAAATTCCTACGATTAGTTTCAGAGAAATTAATTATTTTAAAATGAGCATATCCTAGGTGCTGTATCCAAATTGAAGTTTGGTATTCGAATGTTGAAATGTTAAATGATGAAGTCACTTTTTAATGTATTATTTCTTGCCGATATCACCATTTTACTCACTTAATATGTTTCGGTTATTATTATGTACGGTAAAATCCTTTTCATTATTCATTTTAAAATGTTTACAAGAGTTGAATTATCTGATTAAAAAATGCATAAAGTTATTTCTGATTAAAATAGTTTTCGAATATGTGAATGTGATTGGAATTTTATAGGTGTTTTATAATGCTTTTTCTCAGATTTTGAATTTATTTTACTCGCTCTTTTCTAAATTTATAAGTGAAGAATATCGGCGAATGCAAAATTTAGAATAAAAAATACTATGAAGCAGTATAAGGAAACGACGTAGAGAAAACCCAGACAAATTGCTTTTCAGTCTTAAAGAGATTGCTAAAGACATATTTTTAAAACTTTTTCAGCAAATGCACAACGCTTAAGCATTTATAAGAAGCTTTACTTTAAACATATATATACCAAAAAAAAGGTTTATTAATTAGACTGAAGAAGAAGCTAGAAATTCAATTAAAGGTAACAAAAACAATGAGTAAGATTTTTTAAATTTATTATTATTATTATTTTTAAGGTAAGACTGTTTATTTTACAAAAATCAGCTTTTTTAATTTAAAAATAAAAATAAAATTAATTTACATAACTGACGTAAAATTATATCGCATTCAAATACGATTTACTTAATTTTAATAAAAAAAATTAAAAGGAGACGCAGACAGGAATACCTCTTTTTTTCAAAGAAAAATCTCCTCGATAAATTTCATAGAAACTCACCTCGATTGCCGTTTTTCTTGCAATTACTGCAAAAGCTTCCCATGAAATTTTTTCTTTTAAAATTCTTGTTTCCAAAAAACGGACCAGTGGGAGCCCTGCGCAGAAAAAGGTAAAAGAAACAAATCTGATTTTAATCACAAAAAAAAGAGTGGATTTCTTTTTCAAATTATGCTTTTCTGCATATCAACCCTTACACCAAAATCTTGCCGTTTTAAAGCATAATTTGAAAACTACTTGGAAGAAAAATTTGAAATTTTGAATTTGCATAAAACAAGACATAATAAATATAAATCCATCAAAAAAAATTGTAGGTTGCAATTTATATTTTTAGTGAATATTAATTTCATAATTCCTATTATAAAATTATAAAAATTGCAAATTCAACGCATTCATGTTTGGGCTTTTTAGTATTATAACCAAACAAAAAATTAGCACATTCGGAGATATTAATAAAAATCTAAAAATGCAATTTAGCATCAGATGTTCAAAATTTTGGAAGTTTATAATTCGAACACTTATCATCCAAATGACTTGAAATTTGATATCTAGGCATAGTTTAAACTGAAGATTTAAAATATTGTGTCAAAATTGGGTGTGGCCATTAACAAGAACAAAGTTTGGGTTTGTTCTGATATGTAGATGGCCAATAAGCAAATTTTATATACGTCATTTAAAAGTAGACTTTATTTCCAATCACTTGGTACCAGAAACTTTCTTCTACGATAAGTTTTTGCAGAGTTAGTGGGGGTTTACACCTTTTTTTTCCACGACTGTACATAGTATTCGTACTATTCATTCATTTACCAAGTATCCCAAAAAGGACTGATGGATTTTAAAATTCAATAACTTGCAAACGGTGACATATATTTAAAGAATTTTTGCAGGAGGGTTATGTATGATATCAGGATTTTTTTAACTGTGATTCTTGATTTTAGATCGAATTTAAAACAGTATATGGCGCTGACAGCGATTGGCGTTCAGTCGAGGCCAAAACTGACGCCACTGAGCATTGATGGCCCGCCCCCTGAATACTAGATGGCGGCTGACGCCGGCGGATTTTTTTAGCGTTTGAACGGCCCTCGAACTTTAACACCAATAATATCTAAAAATTTAGTCGGACTTATTTGATCTAAGAAAAACTAGGCGAAGAAAACTTAGAAATTATTGGTGTTGAAAATCGAGGGACTGTTCAAACGCTGAAAAAAAATCCGCCTGCTACAGTCGCCATCTAGTAGCCTCCATCAATGCTGAGTGGCGTCTGAGTGGCAGTTTCGGCCTCGACTAAACGTCAATCGTTGTCAGGGCCATCTATTGTTTGAAATTCAAACTAAAATCAAGAATCACAGTAAAAAAAAAACTCCTAACATCATATATAACCCTCCTGCAAGATTTTTTAAAATATCTGTCACCGTTTGCAAGTTATTGAATTTTAAAATCCACTAGTCATTTTTGGGACACCTGGTATATTATTTATTGATTCAGAATGTACATTTACTCCCCATTGTTATTACTCCCCATTGAATGTACATTTACCGTAATTTCCGGCGTATAATCCGCAGCTCAAAGAGTCGTTTTTCGACCCAGCAATTTTATTCAATAATTGTAGTTAAATATTTACAGCGATATTTTAAGTTACATTTTATAAAATAATATTTCTGGGTCGAAAAACGACTCTTTGAGCTGCGGATTATACGCCGGAAATTACGGTACTTTATTATCCCCAACAAATTTGTACAAGCATACGATAAATCATATTGTACTGCCCAGTGTTGCCACGGGCAGTGCTATTCGGTGCCAGTGGGCTACTTTTTTAAAATTCAGATTACTTGATTGGCACCAGTTTTTTGAAACGGTATAATTCGCTTTATTTTCGCTATATTTAGTCTGTCATTAAATAAGACGAATCTTACTTTCTCAAAAAACTGGTGTCAATCAAGAGAATGAAATTAAAAAAAAAGTAGCCCACTGGCAACACTGGTACTGCCTCTTAAAATATTTACCGCTAAAAAAAGAAAGTTTCTTATTGACGGGTTACGTTTCTTCGCAGCCTGAAAAATTTGGTGCAGGGTGGGTTAACAGTTTGTCCTCCATTTTTGTACAGAAATTCTGAATACTAATTTTTTCTTATCACCTTCGTAGCGAATATCTCCAATTCAAAATTTATTTCGTTGGCACCATTTTTTTTAACATTTTCCTTTACCTATTTAATCACGGAATTGCCGTACTTAAATAAGGAAACTATTTTTTTACTACTTTATTACTATACAGGTACCAAACACAAGTGCTTTAAGCCAATTCCATTCATAACGGGTGTCCCAAAAATGACAGATGGATTTTAAAATTCAATAACTTGCAAACTGGACAGATATTAAAAAAATTCTTGCAAGAGCGACATGTATGACGTTAGGAGTTTTCTTACTGTGATTCTAGATTTCAGTTCGAATTAAAAACAATAGATGACACTGACAGCGATTGGCGCTCAGTCGAGGCTAAAACTGACGCTCCTCAGCATTGATGCACCGCCCCCTGAACACTAGACCTGCCAGCTAACAAAATTGGCGGATGTCGCTGGTGGGTTTTTTTTTCAGCGTTTGTACGGTCCCTTGAACTTTAACACCAATAATATCTATAAGTTTTCTTTGAGTGGTTTGATTTTAAAAAAACGATGCGAAGAAAACTTTTAGAAATTATTGGTGTCCGAGGGACCGTTCAAACGCTGAAAAAAAAATCGCCTGCGACAGCCACCATTTTTATCAGGGGGCACACCTATTCAGGAGCAGGTGCATCAATGCTAAGGGGCGTCAGGTTCGGCCTCGACTGAACGCCAATCACTGTCAGCGCCATCTATTGTTTGAAATTCGAACTAAAATCAAGAATCACGGTAACAAAACTCCTGGCATCATACATAACCCTCCTTCTATATTGTTTTAAATATTTGTCACCGTTTGTAAGTTATTGAATTATCAAATCCATCAATAATTTTTTGGACACCCGGTATATGAATCAATGGTCGAAGGTGTTAATTTAATATCAGACATTTGGTGATTAATGATGATTCAAGCCGGTATCAATTCGCAATTTCGGAACAATAACGCAACCTTTAAGATGTGTGGAGATTTTGAACGGCATTCCCATTTAATTTAAAATAGAATGTTTGCTTACCAGTATTGGAAAGGTCTCGTACGAAAATTATAATGCAGGGTGAAATAAATAAGTGTTCCTTCTCTCTCAAAAAAGGCAGAAGAGAAACAACCAGAAAAAATACATAGATAAATATATAAATACTTTTAATGCAAAATGCTTTTAAGTGTCTACCAAACTTTCACAAACGATTATTCTTGATACAATCTTGCCCTTTAGTGCAGATTGGGGCAATTTTAAAAATGCGGCTCCTTTCAGATAGCCAGGAGGACTAATTAGAGACGTATCTCCGTTTTTCTAATCAGCCCAAAGCCATTAAATAATAAGCCCAGTCAGATAGTGTTAAATTTGTTAACGACACACTAGCGCCAAACCTCTGCTGCGGAAGGAGGACAAAACAGAAGTGGGTCGCAGAGAAACGATACGATTTATTTATATCGATATTTTATACGAATTTTATCGATGTTTTGTTTTTGCACTTCCTTTAAAAGCTTGCTAATTATTGGAATCTTTTACATTAAAGCTAAAACTATAATGAATAAAATCCCTGACGGCTCGGCCTACAGGCACAGGTAGATTTCGAAGACGCAGACCGTGGGGCGCCTGTTTGTCGGGAATTGCGGAAGAAATGACCTTTTTACGATGATGCGGCAGTTGGAACCGCCTACTTCGAAACCTAACTTGTTTGCAGGCGGAATCGGCAGGGATTTTTTTGTTTTTAATTTTTTTTTGCTATAACGGTTGGTCCTATAAAAAACTTGTAAATATAAAAGTTTTAAATAATATTAAGAGGATTAATAATAAATTTAATCGGATTTAAAATCTTGAGAATTGGCGAAGTTATAAATTTTTTTCTTCTAAACCCCCCTCCCCCCCCCCTTAAGGCAATTTTTAATTATATCAAAAATCTGTCATACATAAATTTTCGGCCCTAATCCTAGAAGTAATAATAATTTTAAACGGATTCGATACGTATCATAATTAAGAAATTATGGGGGTTTTTCTGTTTTCACAAAAAGGCCCCCCCCCCACCCTCCCCCCCTTGGTTCGATTTTGCCCATTAACGAACTTGACCGAGATTTTATGCCCCTTGATTTTATATATCAGTTTCGAAAAGATGCGGGAGTTGGAACCGCCTACTTCGAAAAATAACTTGTTTGCAGGCGAAGCCGGCAGGGATTTTTTTTGTTTTTAATTTTTTTTTTTGCTATAACGGTTGGTCCTATAAAAAACTTGTCAACGTAAAAGTTTTAGATAATATTAAGAGGATTAATAATAAATTTACGCGAATTTGATATCTTGTGAATTGACGAAGCTATGATTTTTTTTCTCTTAAAACCCCCCTTTTTCCCCCCCTTGGGGCCATTTTTAATTATATCAAAAATCTGTCATACATACATTTTCGACCCTTCTCCTAGAAGTAATAATAACTTTAAACGGATTCGATACGTATCATAATTAAGAAATTATGGGTTTTTTTCTGTTTTCACAAAAAGCCCCCCCCACCCTCCCCCCCTTGGTTCGATTTTGCCCATTAACGAACTTGACCGAGATTTTATGCCCCTTGATTTTATGTATCAGTTTGTAAAAGATTAATGCAGAATTTTTCCAGTTATCGTGGTCAGAAAAAAGTGACATAGATAGATAGATAGATAGATAAAGTTTTGAACTGGGGGTGGTTTTGAGTTCTGGGAGTCATGATCGGCGTAGATCTGCAAAAATTTTTCAAATTTTCCAACTTAGGTCAGAATGTAGTAGGTAGTATTTCTTACGAAGTCAACCTAAAAAAAAAATGTGGAAATTTACTGGATTAATATTTCTATATAAATATAGCGGTTGCGAAGTAGTTGATTTATTTATTAAAAGTTAAATAAAAAGTGATGGAAATTTACATCACTATGCAATTAACCCTTTCCGGCACAGACAAATTATGTTCGTAAAATGTGAAATTACTGACTGACACCAGAATTTACAAACGACTTTCTTAGAAAATATGAACTCTTTATTTTAAGCTTTAATTTTAGAAGCAAAATTTTATTAAAATATTCTTGGTGCCGAATGCAGCACTCCCAACCGCTAGATGGCGCTATTTTCAACTTGCGAAAAGTTTCCCATTTATCTGACTGGGCTTATTATTTAATGGCTTTGAATCAGCCTGATATTTTTCAGGATTATTGAAAGAGACTATAAAAATTTAGCTAATTTGTGGGGAGGGGGGGGGGATATGATCAATAACTTCTCAGTCTGTCTGGTATTTGTATTGTTATGGCAAAGAGCCTAGACAGCGTTAGGCTAATTGAAAAATGACCACTAGTTTCTCAATCACCGTGATCTTTTTACTGGCTTATTGCAATGATTCTATGCACAGTGTTCGTATGCTTTTATCGCAATTTTTTAATAGAATATTTCGCCTTTTTTAAGTGCAAAAAAGTATTACAAATCCTGCAATTAAACGAAAAGTCTACAATTTATGCTACATTTAAACTCTAGTTTAAATTCTACATTTAACTCTAGTAAAAAATTGCGGTAAAAGCGTACGAACCCTGTATGGAAGTTGTGGTTAATTCGAAAATTACAAGCTGTTTGTCCAAACTTCATTCCAGTCGGGTATGATCCGACAGATCTGAACCCGAAAATTCCATCTGAAGTCAAGACCGCTATGCAACACCAAACCGATGAAAAATATTCCATTGAATTCCATCCAAACCGAACCGAGCCCGACAAAATAATTTTCATCGACATGCAATCTGACATATTATATTTGAATTCGAACACGAACGCTAAGAAAAAATCCCTGACGGCTCGCCGTACAGGCACAGGTAGATTTCGAAGACGCAGATCGTGGGGCACCTGTTTGTTGGGAATTGCGGCAGAAATAACATTTTTCCCATGTTGCGACATTTGGAAACCCCCACTTGAAAACATAACTTATTTGCAGGTGGAGCCGGCAGGGATTTTTTTGGTTTTTATTATTATTATTATTATTTTTGCTATAAGGGTTGGTCCTATAAAAAACTTGTTAATATAAAAGTTTTAGATAATATTAAGAGGATTTTTAATAAATTTAAGCGGATTTGATATCTTCTGAATAGACAAAGGTATGATTTTTGTTTCTAAAACCCCCTTCCCCCCCCCTCTTGGGACCATTTTTACGTATCATAATTAAGAAAATATGTTTTTTTTCTGTTTTCACAAAAAGCTCCACCCCATTTCCCCCCCTTTGGTTCGATGTTGCCCATTAACGAACTTGACCGAGATTTTATGCCCCTTGATTTTATGTATCAATCTGGAAGAGATTTGTGCAGAATTATGGAAGTTATCGTGTCCATAAAAAAGTGACATAGATAGATAGATAGATAGATACAGTTTTGAAGGGGGGGGTGGGTTTGGGTTCTGGGAGTCGTGATCGGTGTAGATCTGCAAAACTTTTTCAAAAATTCCAACTTAGGGTAGAATGTAATAGGTAGTATTTCTTACGAAATCTACCTAAAAAAGAAAATTAATACAAGTTGCAATGTATTTATGAACAAGTAGTTTACAATTATATCTCTAATATGAATTTAATCTTTTAAATGGAAAAGTGGACAAATATCTATATCCATTACTATCCAAATATAGTAAAACCTCTAAATAGCGGACACCTTGGTATTGCTGAATATTATCGTTGTCGTGGATCGGATCGCATTGTTCCTAGTTCTGGGGTAACTGTAATTTTCTTTCTGTGTGTCGGATTCACTCTAAAAGGTTTCTTGCAGGTCAAATTTACGTTTTTTGCAAGTGACGTTTTTAGGAGTTTCACAAAAAAAATTATAAAAAATGCTTTTAAAAAATGTCTGATTGACAGACTTTAATTACGTGACTGAGCGTTTAAGTTAGCGAATTCTTCATTTTTATTGTATGCGTATATTTTCTCGCAATCACCCCTAGCAGAAAACATCAATAGCATCTGTAGATAAAGATTTTTATGTTTTCTATCGTAACGTAGAAATAAAGGGATGCTGATTGAAAAGAAAAAAAAAAAACATAAATATTTTAGAATAGTGCAATGAAATTTGCTGATGGGAATATATGTAATGTTTTCCCAGCATTACGCATAGAAGATAGATCGCTGAATGGAAATTTTTGTCTGAGAAATAGGTTACAGTTCAATCTTCACCATTCTGAGTATATATCAATTCAATTTTATTCGTAGTTCCATGTTATCGACAACACAATATTGCTGATTTTCATTATTTTTTTGGAAACGCACCCGAAAAGTAGGGCTATTTTCAGATCCAACAAATTTAAACAATTATGCTTACAACAATATGTAAGTCAGCATTAAGGAGTTTTTTCAACGGAAATTGAAAGTCACCAGACTTTAAAAAAAGTCCTTCCGGCCTGTACCGGGAGGAAAAGGTAGCTTTCCTATATCTTCGTTTTAAAAATTGAACTAATGTTACACGAACACAGCAAGTTAAAATGCAAAGAAAATGTTTACAAAAGATTCGTTAATACTGAATTTGAATAAGAAATTCGCCAAATTATTGAGCTATAGCCAAGTTGGCTTCATTTATGAAGACTTATTTTGGTCGCCAAATTTGGCGATATTTTGCCAAATGTCACCAAGTTTGGTGAGAATTTGGCGCTAACGGATATGAATATATACTTTTATGCGTATGATTGGGAAAATTATTACAACAATGAAATTTTTTGTAGTTTCCACCCTAGAATTTCAAACTGCTCTATCTCAGCCATTTTTTAAGATAGCGGTAAACCAAAAAATACTCTGGAATCCTCGTATCAAGGCCTAACACTTAATTAAAAATAAATTTGAAATTTCAATTTTTAAGTATATTTATTTTAGTTTTAAATTTTTAAATGGCCGCCATCTTGAAACAAAATGGCGGAACAAGCTGGCCAACGAACTCGGTCGAGACATTGGTGAGCTTAATACACACAATTTGTTTCATCAAAATTGATTTATAAATACGAGCGTTATCGTATGACATAGGTCATATATATATATATATATATATATGACCTATGTCATACGATAACGCTCGTATTTATAAATCAATTTTGATGAAACAAATTGTGTTTAGGTTGAGGGTGTGAGGGTGATTTTGGGGTCTGGGGATCATGATCGGTGAAAATATATCAAAATTTTCCGGTACTGCTTTCCTCCGAACGGCTGCAATAAGTAGCTTTATACTTTTAGGTAGCTTTCAATACAAAAAAGTATAAAGCTACCTATTGCAGCCGTTCGGAGGAAAGCAGTTCCGGAAAATTTTGATATATTTTCACCGATCATGACCCCCAGACCCCAAAACCACCCTCCGTTCAAATGTTGATTTATATATATATATATATATATATATATATATATATATATATAATTACGTGTTAGGCCTTGATACAAGGATACCAGAGCATTTTTTGGTTTACCTCTATCTTACAAAATGGCTGATATAGAGCAGTTTGAAATTCTAGGGTGGCTGACATTTTGAAACAAAACAGCACATTAACGCAAATTATTTTCTGTCATTGTTGTAATAAATTTCCCAATCATACGCATAAAACTATATATTCATATCCGTTAGCGCAAAAATTGGCGACATTGGCGACAAAATTTGCGACAAAATTAGCAAAATTTGTGACATTTGGCGAAATATCGCCAAATCTGGCAACCAAAATAAGTTTTTATAAATGAAGCCAATTTGGTTATTGCTCAATAATTTGGCGAAATTCTTATTCAAATTCAGTATTAACGAATCTTTTGTAAACGTTTCTTTGCATTTTAACTTGCTGTTTTCGTGTAACATTAGCCAAAATTTTAAAACGAAGATATAGGAAAGCTACCTTTTCCTCCCGGTACAGGCCGGAAGTACTTTTTTGTATTGAAAGCTACCTAAAAGAATAAATTTTTAAATGTTAAGTCATAACAGTAAAAAAAGCGGAAATACTCCTATTTATTTCTATTTGCATTTTGTGATGTTACGCCTCTTTCTGAACCAGGCTCTCTAGTTTGGCATCCTTTTAGGTAGATTTCGGAAGAAATACTACCTATTACATTCTCCCCTAAGTGGGAATTTTTGAAAATTTTTTGTAGATCTACGCCGATCATGACTCCCAGAACCCAAAACCACTCCCAGTTAAAAACTTTATATCTATCTATCTATTTATCTATCTATCGATCGATCTACCTTTGTCATTTTTTATGGACACGATAACTCCCATAATTCTGCACAAATCCCTTCCAAACTAATACATAAAATCAACGGGCATAAAATCTCGGTAAAGTTCGTTAATGGGCAAAATCGAACAAAGAGGGGGGGGGGACTTTTCGTGAAAACAGAAAAAGAAACATAATTTCTTAATTGTCATAACGTATCGAATCCATTTAAAGTTATTATTACGTCTAGGAAAAGTGCCGAAAATTTATGTATGACAGATTTTTGATATCATTAAAAATGGCCCCAAGGGGGGGGGGAGGGGGGTTTTAGAAAAAAAAATTCATAATCGTTAATTCACAAGATATCAAATCCGCTTAAATTTATGATAAATACTCTTAATATGATCTAAAACTTTTATATTGACAAGTTTTTATAGAACCAACCCTTATATATGTATATATATATAAAAAACCTTGCCGACTTCGCTTGCAAACAAGTTAGGTTTCGAAGTGGAGTTCCAAATACCGCATCATGGCAAAAAGGTAATTTCTTCTGCAATTCCCAACAAACAGGCGTCCCACAGTCTGCGTCTTCGAAATCTACCTGCGCCTATAGGCCGAGCCGTCAGGGATTTTTTTTATTCAGGAATACCGAATTGATACCGGAAATTACGGAAGAAAATTTTTTTACTTTATGTAACTGCGAAATTGTGTCATTAAATAAAGCAAAAATTACTATTAGGAATTTCTGGTATGAATTCGGAATTTCTGAATAATATAGGAAGCCATACGGACAACCCTGTTCCAAACAACTGCTCGAGAGTGAGCCAATTACCAAAGTGGTAAGCTATTTTATTAATAAAAATCATAGGTTTCCCATGATTTATTATGGGGTTTCAGTTAAAGTGGAGAAATTTATATCAGATGCTCCCTTAATTAATTCAGAACTTTTTTGTTAAATCCTAAAGCAGAGAAATTTTTACTTATTTATTTATATGTATTCGCAAGAAAAATAGCAACAAATTATTCTGAAAATTAAAAACAATTCTTACAAGTATTCAAAATCAAATCTAAAATCCAAATAAAACTGAATATTAACACGTTAAGCGCCACGCGTATTCTTAAGGAAATCACCATCTTGTCGCGAGCGCTGCTTAGAATCCAGGGTTGCAACTGGCGGCTATTTTTAATTCTATCTCGCACCACTTTCTCAAAACAAAGTTTTTCTCACATACGCTGTGTAAGATAAATATAATACAAATTTTTTTTAAATAGTGGTGCGAGTAGAATATAATAATAGTCGCCACTGGCAGCTCTGTACATGCGAAGGACAACATAAAATCCATTACAATTTTTGATAAGAAATATATAAATTCATTACTGATACAATCCTGTAATAAATAAAATTAAGTAAATTTTAAATAAATGTTCAGTAATAACTTAAAACAATGTAATTTTTTAGTTTTATATCATATTTCACACTGTCAGTCACCGTGACTGATGCGGCCTAAAGGGAAAGTTCAGTGTCACCGATGACTGACGTGGCACACTCAACGTGGTAAATTATTTCGTGTTACTGCAGAATGCTTAAATAAAGAAAAACTTTGAAATTGACAATTGATATGCTTATATGCTTAATTTTAGATGTGTGTATGTTTCTAGCAACCAAATTGTATACGAAAAATATTAAAATAAAATTGTTTAAGTTTTTAATAATTAACATAATAAATGGTAAGTAAATTAATTAACCAGAAAATTATAGTAATGCAGAATTAAAAGTAAAATCGAAGGTAATATTTCTTAATTGTCACTAACTAACAATAGCTTATAAATTTAAGTTAATAAAAATTTATATTTGGATAAATTTAATTTAGAAGTTGTAAAAAAACACGTTAATATATAATATGTAATTTCTTAAATTTCGCATTAAAAATATTTTAATGCATAATTATATTTATCTCTATCTATAATGTACATTGGGTTGTCGGTTTATCTATTGTAGTTTTCCCCCATTAAATGTTTGTTTCGATTACTGCCGTTTTGATTCATGCGTCAGTATCGCAGGATCAATTAATTTGTTTATATTAAAATACTTAACAATTTACGCGATGTTAATTAAATAATTTTTTTCTACACAAAATAGATAAACAACAACCAGAAATATTACACGAGAAAATATATATTTATTTAAACCAAATCCCGAAAACGTGGGTTGGAATTTCTTTTCCTTTATAATTCTTGCTACCATCGTGTCCTCTTGGACAGATTGTTGTATGATACGTAATGTGGAAAACGCAAATACATCTGTCTATAGGACTTTTCGTGGTATTTACGCACATCTAGGTGCATATATAACACTATCATTTTACGTGGGGAGGTGATCTGGTATTAGATATCTTAAGATATCTCTACGGAAGTAGGGTCGGGTTTTGATATCGTTATCATTTTTTTTATACGTGATTCTCTCCATTTCACTTTTTCCTCACTTCATTTTAGTCTCTATCTTTTTTGTTTGAAAGTTCAGTTTTCTTATTTTTTCATACAAAATCTTATTCTCATACGCAAAATATATACTTACAAGGGGACCGCCAAACATGATGCGCACAGATTTTGATGATTTTAAAGTATGTTGTAGGTATCATACTCCTAACTATTCAGGTCAAAGGTTTCCTTCAAATGGACTTTAGTTTTCGAGAAATTTCGGGTTAAAGTTCAGCTTGCGTTTCAAATACCCATTAGTTCGCAGTGTTGAACAAGAGCTCTATGGCTCAGAGTAATCGATCGCGATTTGAGATCCGGAGATGAGGGTTCTGTCCGCTCATGTGACTTTTTACCTTTTTCAATAGATTTTACCGTAATTTCCGGCGTATAAGCCGCAGCTCAAAGAGTCGTTTTTCGACCCAGAAATATTATTTTATAAAATGTAACTTAAAAGATTGCTGTAAATATTTAACTACAATTATTGAATAAAATTTCTGGGTTTAAAAACGACTCTTTGAGCTGCGGCTTATACGCCGGAAATTTCGGTATATATTTGTCGCGTTATAAGTTTTATGCAGAATTATGAATTCTGCATCTTTGAACATTTTGATATTTTCCTAATAAATTCCATTTACATTTTCCAATTTTTCGTGAAAATTTACAATTTATTTATTTATTTATTTATTTGTGAAGTTTTGAAATTAATATTTCTATTGACGAAATTCCAAACTAATTTATGTCTAGATTTTGTTTAATTTTTTTATTATTTACCTTTTATATTTTAATAACCTTTCTAAAATAATACTTTTTTTTTTTTACTTTATGAAAATTTAAATGAAAATTTATCATTTTTTATAACTTATACAATTTTTTTATCTCAAATCTTCTAAAGGTATGTATGATTAGGTAATTCCAACAGCATATCTTGAAAGGAGTAATAAAATATTAAAGAGCAAAGCTATCATCCAAATTTTAGCCTGTTATATATATATATATATATATATATATATATGTTATTTAAATACATTTAACTGTAAAGTTCAAACTCAACATCATTTTTGATTTGCACAAATAAAAACTAATACATTACAATTAATTTTTTTTTCATTCTAACAAGTCGATGCCATACAGAAAAATTCAACTAGAAATGAAAAATAGTTTCTAAATTACAATACATATAAAAAATATCTGAAAAAAATCGTCTGCAATGATTTTTACGGTAATATCAGAATAAATAAAATTTTATTTTTGTTCATTTAGTTTAGCTTCCTTTGCAGACAATTATAACGTTTGAAAGACTTTCTTTTTCAACTTTTAATGCATTTTTAAATATATTTATCAGAATTTAAGTATTTAAAGAAGATATAATATGCTAATTTATACATTCTTCCAATATTGTTAAAACAATTTGCGTAAAGATATTTAAAGGCGATTTTTAATACGGAATTTGTTTAGACTATTTTTGTGATAAGTATCACACAATTAGTTCCATATTTAATAAACTAAAAATGTCGATGTCGGCAATGATAAATATTTTAGTATTTCAGCAGTTAACACATTTCAACATATTTAGAACAAATCAAATATTAAAAAGATTTATTATTTTGTTATTTTTTTTCTTAATCATTTAAATTTTTTAAATAGAAGATGCAAATAAAAAAATGCATTATTTCATAAATACGATAAATATATAAGTATATAGATATATATATGTAAACAATAATTGTTTTAAAAAGACGAGATATCAAGACATAAATTAGTTTGGATTTTCGTCAACAGAAATATTAGAATAAAAATTGCGCAAAAACTATAAATTTTCACGAAAAGTTCGAAAATGTAAATGGAATTTATTAGGAAAATATCAAAAAGTTCAAAGATGCAGAATTCATAATTCTGCATAAAACTTATAACGCGACAAATATATAAAATTTATTTAAAAAGTTAAAAAAAATCACATTAGAGGACAGAACCCTCATCCCCGGCTCTCAAATCGCGAGCGCTAGATCTGAGCCACGGAGTTCTTGTTCAAAACTGCGAACTATAGGTATTTAAAATGCATGCTGAACTTTAACCCGAAATTTCTGGAAAACTAAAGCAGCCCATTTGAAGGAAACCTTTGACCTGAATAGTTAGGGGTATGACCCCTACAACATACTTTAAAATCATCAAAATCTGTGCGCATCATGTTTGGCGGTCCCCTTGTTAGTTAAAAGATTGAATTATATTTGATTAATAAAGATATATTAAGGCAAGTTTGGGTTAAAAACATTTGTATTGGAACATGATCACTATTACATTTAAATTATTTAAAAATTCAGTTTAAAATGACTTAAAACATATAGGTAAAACAATCTTTAAAACATATTATTAGATTTTATTTTTATATTAAACATTTGGTTATGTATTATTGTACTAAAATGAATATGCAGTTATACGTATTTTCGGTTATACGTTTTTAGAGATGTCACTTGAAAAGTGTATTAACGGTGCTCCACTGTATAACCACATCTGTTTATCACAGAAAACGTATTAAAAAAAAAAGTAAAGTAAAAATAATTTTTCAATACTGATAACAATAACATTTGGGCCGGGAGGGTGGGGGGTGGGGGGTGGGGGGTTCTAGAAATAATAACGTATGATATCGTAAGGAGGAGGGGTTCAAAATTCCCAAAAAGTTGATAATGAAATGCTCCAAATGTCGAGTTGGGTATAATCGAAAGATTTATATTTCAATTATTTTAATAATCGAATGATTTTAAATAAAAGTTGCGCATACCGTCAATGGTAGTGATGGGCATAATAAATAAATTTGATATTCGAATCAGTCATTTGGGCATGCGCAAAAATATAAATGTTTATTTTGACATTTTTAAAACATTAATTACTACTAGATATTTTGTAAAAGGAAATTAATTTTGATATTCTGGCTGGAACTATACCACACAAATATGAGCCACGTGAGTAAGTTATTTTATTTATTTTATTTATTTATATTTTTTATTTTTACAAAATTTATGGGGATAATTGATTAAAAGAATTACGAAAGCTGACAACTATGGTTTTGTTCCTTTTATTTTTACAAAATATCTGGTGGTAATAAAAAATGATTAAAAAATAAATGAAGATTGGCAAGTATGCTTTTGCACATATCCGAATAATTCATTCGAATGAAAAAATCATTCATTATGCCCATCACTAGTCGGTGGTAATGATTGGTTTTAATTCTTTCATGATTTTCAAACATTTTCTGCTTTTATTTACGGTTTGTCACATCTCACATCAGTAATTTAGAATTATAACAAGATTGATGTAAGCTCTAGATGTTTAATTCGAAACATAAATTGTAAAATAGTTTTAAAGCATCTGGAATTGGCAATTGGAAAATTATAAATGTATTATTTCATAAAACATTTTCTGAAGCATGTGCAATATCAAATTGCATTTATGTAACTATAAAAATATAAAATATTTTCCTTAAAAGAATTTATTGTATATTCTGTATTTTTTTGCTTTTTTAATATTAATAAATATAGTAAATTACTTATTTATAAAATTATTTTCTGTATCTTTATTATGTTCAGATCACATATATCTAAAAACAGAAGATATGCAAGAAGAAATGTCTTATAATTAACTATGTATAAATATTCCGTAATCATTAATCATTACATTTTTGCATGCTATACAAGTTAAATCATACATTATAACTTAGACATGTTTTACATCGTTCAAAACAACTATATAAAGCTTTAGAAAATATACTTTATTGATATTAACATGTTGAAAGTGTGAGTAGAGAAAATACAATAATATGACTGTATGAATATTAACGAAAGGCCAGCTTCCCTTCCTACCTACAAAATAAATGAATAAACAGAAATAATAATAAATAATAATAATAATGAGAAATAAAAATCAATTCTAACAGAAAAACTAAATAATCCATTCCAATGGCAAATTTATAAATAGGTAAGATGAAGTATTGAGGTACAAAATAAACAGAATGAGATATTACATGAAATAATTGGGCTAATATAAAAGAAATTGAAAAAAGGAAACGGGTGGACTTAAAAATATAATTTAAGAGGGTTCGTATACTTTTACCATAGTTAATAGAATTTTTCTATTTAATATTTAATAGCGCAAATTGTAAGCGCCTCGTTTAATTGCAGGAGTTGTAATAGTTTTCTGTATTTAAATAAGGAAAAAAATCCGATTAAAAATTGCGTCAAAAGCGTACGAACCCTGTTTAAATATACTTTAAAAGTATACTTTATTGACATTAACATGTTGAAAGTGTGAATGGAGATAGCACAATATTATGACTACGTATATCACTATTAACAACAGGCCAGATCCTCTACCACTCTCAAATAAATGAATAATTAGAAATAAAAATATTAATAATAATAATGAGCAGTAAAAATCAATTATAGCAGAAAAAGTAAATTACCAATTCCACTGGCAAATTTATAAATAGGTAAGATGAATTCTTGAGGAACAAAAGTAACTGGATGATATATCACATGAAAGAATTGAGCTACTATTAAAAGAAGTTTTAAAAAAAGATAGGACTTCTCAGTCAAACACTAAAATTGGCTAAAATATACTCGAAGCATAGAAAAAGAATTTGTCGGGCTCGGTAGACAGCTGGAGATTTATAAAACGGCTGTCAATCAGTAGTAAAACAAAATTGTAAAAAGTATGGTCAAAGTGTAAATGCTCGTATATCTCCTAACTGTTGATGATATCGCAAAATAACAGGTGGAATACCCGTTGCCTCCAGTTGGGGTCATGCCAAACCAAAGCTAACAAAACATAATTTGTGATAAAATTTGGAAAGGAAATTACACGTACGAAATGAACTGTGAGCCAGAGAAATTTGTATGCCTATGTGAGGCATTTTGGATATATAGTAGTAAATGAAACCACTACTTAACACAAACTAGATATCGCCGCTACCATGGCAAATTATCGAATGTGAAAAATGCATTTTTCATTACTTTTAGACGATTGTTTCCACTAAATTTTAAAAGAATTATTCAGGTAATATGAATATTAATGAAATATTTATGAACAGAGTTGCCAGTTTCAAATATGTTGCCGTATTTAGAGATGTCGAATTCATACCGGAAAATTTGCTTTAAGTAATCATGAAATAGCTCTCATTAAATGAAGAAAAGAATGTCTACCGTAATTTCCGGCGTATAAGCCGCAACTCAAAGAGTCGTTTTTCGACCCAGAAATTTTATTCAATAATTGTAGTTAAATATTTACAGCGATCTTTTAAGTTACATTTTATAAAATAATATTTCTGGGTCGAAAAACGACTCTTTGAGCTGCGGCTTATACGCCGGAAATTACGGTAATTTAAATTTTTGGTATCGATTCGGAATTTCGTAATAAAAATAGAGGCCAAACTGGCAACGTTGTTCAAGAATATTATTAAGAATTAGTGGTGGCAATCGGCCCATTTTTAAAACTAATGAAAAATATATTTTTTCACATTCAATAGTTTGACACGGTAGCGACGATGTAATGCTGTGCCCATTTTATATTGTTTAATTGTCTGCGTGGTTGTTTACATTACAAATGATTGTCTATCACAATTTGTAAGGAGGGAAGTTTATTTAAGAAAAACGTTTAAGTGTGGAGTAGAGATGTATAAAAATGTATACCCATATATGAGGATTTTACCACCAGATGATTCATATATGTGGCTGGCTAAATTAACCGGCGATTAAAAAAAGTTCAATTTGATTCATATAAGTAAAAAAAATAATTAATCATTCATTATGAAAAGGGAGATACCTCTTATTTGTTTATAAATAGCAATAACTGCGTCGAAAACTATCACCTTCCCCTTCAAAATATATTTTTCTTCCTTTATTTGGGGAACGATTGAAGTGATCACAGTCTGAAAAGTAGTATGTTGTAACCATCACAAATTGTAGATCAATATCATTGTAAAAAAGTAGTTTTTATAGCCGAGTTACTCAATAATAATATGAAACTATAATACATTTCTTTAAATTTATATAATAATAGTTTGAAATTTCAATTATAATTTGAAATATAACATTTTGATTATTTATAAAAAGGAGAAACGGGGATATATCAATAAGATTCATCGTAAAAAAAACAGCAAAAGAGAGTCTCCATCTGAGTAATCAAAGCCAAAATCGTTAAACAAATTATATTCCGGAAATCTCTAAAGTATGTAAGTTAAAATTTTCCGAATCCAATACTTTCTTCTTATGTATATATAAGAAGAGAAAAGGGGGGAGGGTTAACTAATTTAACGACAACAAAAAATCATTTAAATCGAGAATTTTTCCCAAATCGAAGTGCCCTGAAATTTTTAGTAACAGACATTTTTATTTTTTCAAAACGAAAATAAAATTAAATCTGTTTCTTAAAAAAATAATAATCCTCCAGAAACATTTTTAAAAAATCGTTAAATTAAAACACAGTTAGATTTTAAAAGCAAAAGTTCCTTTTTTGTATATTGTTTAAAATATTTGTATTATTCTGAAAAGTAGTTTTTGTAATTATTTATTTATGTCTAAAACAGGATTAGTACGCTTTTACCACAGTTTTTAATAGAAGTTTTCGCTTTATTTAAATGCAGAAAAGTACAACAAATCCTGGAATTAAATGAGGCGGCTAAAATTTCTGCTATTTAAATATTAAATAAAGAAATCGATTAAAAACTTGTGGTAAGAGCGTACGAACCCTGTAAAAAAAGTTAATAATTATATGAAATGTCGAAATGCTATACATGATGCAAAGAAAAAAAAAACTCATAATATTGCATTTATATATTAAAATGCTAAAATTATTGTTTCCAAACCTACAAACATTATTTTTTTACAATACATGAATTGTGCAATTTTTCTAATATTTTCTCGTATATATCCAAATATAGTTCCAAACCAAAAACCACAACGAGCCATTTGAGATATACTCGATAAATTGTTCGCAATATATTCGTATTTATTTAATCATAATTCGTTCATTCGTACCAGATCAGAGTACAGAGTCAAATCATTTACTTGTACAAATATACACATTTACTCTCTCTCTCTCGCTATATATATATATATATATATATATATATATATTGTGACGAATTCCGAATTTCACGTTGTAATATTTAAATGGTAGCGACAACGCAAAACTCAATCGTCAAATCAGAAATGATATTTTATTTCTGTCGTAAATTAACATTAAATTATTGTTACACACTTATATATAGTAGGTCCGTTTATCTTTGTAATTGACACGTAGAATCAGTTCAAGGTGATAAAAGTCTCTGCCATCACAGGTTTCTCGCTCGGCTAGCGATTAGAACTCAATGCAGTTTTAAGAGTTGTGACAGGGTGTCACTTTAGTGGTTTTCTCTCGAACGATAAGCAGAAACTATTTCACAATAGAGGCTGCCTGTCTCGGATATTTCCTCCCTTCGCTGGTGTTCAGCGAGTCTCAGCCCCGGACTTTAGCCCCGGACCTGGTGTCCAGCACCATGATTTCAATAACACTCCCGGGAGATGATTCTCCACTCTAGAAGGTCTTAAGATCCGACCTTCTCAGTTGATCTCTCACATCCAACTCCCTGCTCCAGCCTGCTCTTCGCTGCTCCGGAGGGAAGGGGGGAAGGGGGTTTTGGGCATTTTCCGGTTTCTCAAGGCCCAATAAACTCCGTTCCACCTCTCTCATTGGGAAATAAGAATTTTTACTTGGCGCCTCGTTGCCAATTTGTCTCTTGTCACGAACTAGGGGCTTACCCTCGTTTCATTGTCTCTGTAGAAAAATCATATCGATCACCTTCCCACCATCCGAATTCTTTAAGTCATCTTCTCTTTGAGTACCCTAGACACCGCGTCGCGACTTGGCCGTGGGAAAAAACCTTTCCCAGGGGTGAGAAAATAGTCTTGGATGGGAAGCTTCATTCAATATTCCCACATAATTTAATGAAGTCTTTACAGCACTCCGTCCCACAGATGGGATTTTTCACATGGCTGAAAAATCTTAGTCGCGATCCAGTCAGACTCTTACTTTATTCAAATCAGAGGTCTTAACCCTGGTCGCACATTTTATACCCAAAAATACATTTTCTAAAACAAATTCCAATTTAAAACTAAATTATACTCGAATTACAATGATAAAAATTTTAAAATATATACACTCCTCCTTAACTTCCTTAGTCAATTCTACTTAAACAATCAACATGAGGTATTTGGATCCCAGGTTTGCATTTGATTGAATAATGATAATTTTGCAGAATCAAATTCCAACGTAACAACCGGGGATTATACACATCATTATTTTTCAGCCAACTTAAAGGATCGTGGTCATCCAAATGATGCCTTAATTTCATCAAAACATAAATTATCGCGGCACATTTCTTTTCGCTCGTAACAATTTTTAACTTAGGTAGTGTAAATATCCTGCTCGAAAATTTTGCCTGGTGCCCTTCACTATTTATTTTCCCTTTTTGGACGGGCCTCGAGTATTTTAAACAACAGAAGGGATCCCATCCCGCGTTCTCTATCAAAAACAACAGAGAATAAGCATCGAACGCGCCTTCAACTCCCTCGCCTAAATCTGACTCACCTATTATCCCGCCTCTAAGAATCTCGGCTTGTCCCGATGAAGTTCCATAGAAGAGAATCTTCACTGGTAACTCGCTTGCTAACTCCATCTTATGGGCGATTAAATCCAACCCGTAATCGGTCACTAGTTTTTCTGAATATTCGTCTCCTTTCCAATTTTCAAACACTATTCTGAGAGCTGTCACTAAATATTTATTTCCGCTTTCAATAAGGGGTACGGTTCTCTCCGTGTCCGTGTACCAACGCGTCATAATACTCGCAACATATCCACTGGACAAAAGAATTTCTTTCCCTTCAGCATTTCCCTTTCTTAAACCTAAGCAGGGGTCTCTAGATTCGGTGTATGTTTCATTTCCCTCCAAAACATTCGGCCAAAAATAATCTTTATACATTTCGTCTCTAGACCTTTTCATGCCTAACTGCCCCACTACACTGTCCTGACCCAGCGATAAAATCCCCCTTTTCGAACTTAACGGAACAACAAATTTATCTCTTCCTAAACAAACATTATCCGTTATTGTTCTGACTACTGACTCCTTTTCCATGTCAAAATGAGAAGCCTTATCCGCAGTTCCTTCGCTAATAGGGTCCACCGTGACTTCCGCCTTTTCAGCTGTATGCAAGTCTAGATTACTAATCTGAGCTAAATTCACCCCTGAATCTTCCTTTTCAAATGGGGGTGGAAGAATTTCTTTATCTTCCTCACCTCCCGATTCCCCTATCTTTATCCAGCTGGGTTGGAGTCCGAAATTCTCCGTTAATTCTTCTATCTGCGTCGCACGTTTCTCGCTTGTCAAACGACCTTTTGAAATATCTACCCCCTTCCCCGCTAACGGCATACCTTTAGTTTCAGTTTTCAGACGCGCGCTTTGTCTTGTGAGCATTGCTCTAAAAGAATGGGGTTTAGATTTCTGTTTCTGAATTAATTCTTGAGTTCTATTTCTAATAATTCATATCTATATCTTTGTCGATAACTGCTGCCTTCGCCCTCATTCTCTCACCGGAATTTAATAATATTTCAACTTCCGCAATAGGTAATCGGCGACACCTATTATCCATTATTTGTTTAACCCAAACATTTTCTCCTGTATATTGATCCGCTGTTACATCATGAGCACTAAGGACATCAATATTAGTACATGAGTCACGTAATATGGTCATTTCCTTCCCATTAATTAACCCTTGACTTAAATAAGGTTTGAAAGACTCTTCTAAATGGTCTAAGCCCGCTACATGATGAATCGACTCTGTTTCTTCTAACTGTTCTAATTCGGGACATGAATGCCTGTAGTGACCTTGTTTTTTGCAAAGATAGCAGGTAATCTCTCTTCTTCTATCGAATACTTCATTCTATTTCTAACAACCTCTTTATTCCTCCAATTCGAATTAATTTCCGCCGCCCTACCATCAGATTTCGGTTTTCCTGGCACCTTATTTCGCTCCAACGATTTCTCATTACTTTGGAATTTAGGAAGCCCTGGCGGTCTTAAATTTTTTCTAGCTGAGTCATAAGCGTCTAACTTCTTAGTCAACTCAAAAGGAGTGTTCATCGAACTCCACGAATCGATAAAATGATGTTTAATTTCAGGATTCACTTTACGTTTCAATTGATCTGTAATAATTAGATCTCTGAGTTGATCATAAGTCGTTATTTCAAGCCCGCTTAACCATTGGTCAAAATAATTAGAAATATCGAAAACAAAATCTCGCCAATTTTTATTTTCAGGTTTTTTCGACATAACAAATTTAAGTCTGAAATCCTCGGGCGATAACTGATACCTTTCTAGCAATATCTTTTTCACATATTCGAAATCGTCCGTTTGCTCCGCGTTTTCTTTCAAAATTAATTCGCTTAATTCCGCAGGAAGTAGTCCCAATAATTGAGTCTCCCAATGACTTTTGCTTATCTGGGCCTTTTGCACCTGTCTTTCAAATAAATTAAGGTAAATAGAAATTTCGGATTTTTCTGGGTCGAATTTTGGAAGAATTGATTTCAACGCAATTTTTGATTCGCCCTCGCTTTGACTCGAAGTTAAACTGGCTTCATCTAATACTCTTTCTACCCTCAATTTAGCCAATTCATGTTCGCGTTCTAACGCTTTTGATTTCTCATCCCTCTCAAATGCCCTCAATTTTTCTCTTTCCGCTTTTTCCTCAGATTCATTTTGCAATCTCTCTTTCTCTATGATCGCGAATTGTCCCAGCGCTAGCGATTCTTCGTAACCTGGAGATTCAGTCAGTTTATGAATGATATGGAAAACTTTATCTGATTCATCAATCGTTGCGCCAAATTCAATAGCTAATTCTTTCAAATCGCACTTTTTTTCCCTGACCACACAGACATATTCACTGATAGATCAATCTACAATTATTATACAAAATAATTCTTAACCTAAACTCTAACGTTTTAAAACTTTCCCATATAGCAATTTTAATCAATATATCATTTCACAATAGCATTACAATAAATACAATATCAATAATAACATAAAAATCCTTTATCATTATTCAACCAAATGCAAATGTATTTTCTCATATACATTCCCAGAACTATTTCAAATCAAACACTCTAAATTAGAAATAAATTCACAATAAATTATACCTGAAGGTAATCTTTTTTTCTTTCCCGTTAACTTAATTAACAAGGCTGCTCTACTTAATACACAGCCAAAATCCCTTTTGCATCTAGTAATATTAACTCACCCAGAATTTCAATTACTCCAAAACGAATTATTTGTAAAATTCTACAGAATTATACCCCTACACTTAATTTGCCTAATAATTAATGTTAATTATTTTCTTCATTTTGAGAAACTAAAGAAGAAAATATGTTCCATAGCCTCAATCCAAATGTACTAAACAAAATCATTACTAAATTTTACATAAACTATATAATATACTACCGACCAAGATTTTAACAAAACCCACAAAAAGACCTCTGAAATGAACAAAATAAAAATTCTAACCTGGAATCTCCTGAGTTCAGATCACCCCCTTGGTTACTTTCACACTCCTCTGTAGGGTCTGAGATCCGGCACTCTGTTTCTGTTTCACTTCTATAAGCTCTCAGGGTTCTAAAAACTCCGGCACACTGTTCTGGGCTTTCTGGTAACTTCTCGTCGATGCACTCTCGCTTCTCATCCTGCCTGGTTGCGGCTAATCCCCTCTCGTTGCACTTGCTTCTTATCTAGCCTGGTAGCGGCTCATCCACTCTCCTTGCACTTGCTTCTTATCTAGCCTGGTTGCGGCTAATTCCACACTCGTTGGACTTGCTTCTAATTCAGCCTGGTTACGGCCAGTTAATCTTAAGACAAAATCCCACCGGTTGCCACCACTGTAAAGATTTCCTACTTAGTGTTATAAAATTTTTATGGTAGCGAAACACAAACGTTGAATATTTAATCCTGAGAAATATATTTATTTCTTTTGATTATTTACACTGAAATCTTTTTGTTTTACAGAAAATATATAGTTGATTCGTTGTCTATTTCATTAACTAATTGCCAAATATCGCTCCAGTAATGCAAGTCCCAGTTCCGAAGAAAAGTTCGATTATTTAGTGGTGACAGGGTGTCCCACGCATAATTTCCGTCTCCACCGCTGATCGACGATTGGGACTTTAACGCTTTCTGATTATTTGTAAAATCAAACGCTTTTTAAGTCATTTCCGGTATTTTGGAAGATTATGAAGATTTTTAAGAAGATATGATATAAGAAATTAATATATATTAATAGATTATATAGAAATATTAGATTATATAGAGATTAGATTATATAGAAATTAATTAGTTTATATTACTATAGTATTTATTATATTACAGTTAAAAATTAATTAGATTATATAGAAATTAATAGATATTATAAAAGAAACCATGTTCAACCAGAAATGACTTAAGAAGCGTTCGGTTTAACAAATAATCAGAAAGCGTTAAAGTCCCAATCGTCGATCGGCGGTGGACAGGGAAATTATGCGTGTCCCACCAGTTGCAAACACGCTGACGGTGAACTACAACTATTTCAGAATCGAGACGTGATGTCTCTGGTCTTTTCTTCCTTTTTGCTGGTGTTCAGCAATGTTCAAACCTCCGGTCGTGGTGTCCGGCCGATGATTTCAATAACACTCCCGGGAGATGATTCTCCATTCCAGAAGGTCTTAAGATCCGACCTTCTCAGTTGATCTCTCACATCCAACTCCCTGCTCCAGCCTGCTCTTCGCTGCTCCGGAGGGAAGGGGGGAAGGGAGTTTGGGCGTTTTTTGGTTTCTCAAGGCCCAATAAACTCCGTTCCACCTCTCTCATTGGGAAATAAGAATTTTTACTTGGCGCCTCGTTGCCAATTTGTGTCTTGTCACGAACTAGGGGCTTACCCTCGTTTCATTGTCTCTGTAGAAAAATCATATCGATCACCTTCCCACCATTCGAATTCTTTAAGTCATCTTCTCTTTGAGTACCCTAGACACCGCGTCGCGACTTGGCCGTGGGAAAAAACCTTTCCCAGGGGTGAGAAAATAGTCTTGGATGGGAAGCTTCATTCAATATTCCCACATAATTTAATGAAGTCTTTACAGCACTCCGTCCCACAGATGGGATTTTTCACATGGCTGAAAAATCTTAGTCGCGATCCAGTCAGACTCTTACTTTATTCAAATCAGAGGTCTTAACCCTGGTCGCACATTTTATACCCAAAAATACATTTTCTAAAACAAATTCCAATTTAAAACTAAATTATACTCGAAATACAATGAGAAGAATTTTAAAATATATACACTCCTCCTTAACTTCCTTAGTCAATTCTACTTAAACAATCAACATGAGGTATTTGGGTCCCAGGTTTGTATTTGATTGAATAATGATAATTTTGCAGAATCAAATTCCAACGTAACAACCGGGGATTATACACATCATTATTTTTCAGCCAACTTAAAGGATCGTGGTTATCCAAATGATGCCTTAATTTCATCATAACATAAATTATCGCGGCACATTTCTTTTCGCTCGTAACAATTTTTAACTTAGGTAGTGTAAATATCCTGCTCGAAAATTTTGCCTGGTGCCCTTCACTATTTATTTTCCCTTTTTGGACGGGCCTCGAGTATTTTAAACAACAGAAGGGATCCCATCCCGCGTTCTCTATCAAAAAAAACAGAGAATAAGCATCGAACGCGCCTTCAACTCCCTCGCCTAAATCTGACTCACCTATTATCCCGCCTCTAAGAATCTCGGCTTGTCTCAATGAAGTTCCATAGAAGAGAATCTTCACTGGTAACTCGCTTGCTAACTCCATCTTATGGGCGATTAAATCCATCCCGTAATCGGTCACTAGTTTTTCTGAATATTCGTCTCCTTTCCATTTTTCAAACACTATTCTGAGAGCTGTCACTAAATATTTATTTCTGCTTTCAAAAAGGGGTACGGTTCTCTCCGTGTCCAGTACCAACGCGTCATAATACTCGCAACATATCCACTGGACAAAAGAATTTCTTTCCCTTCAGCATTTCCCTTTTTTAAACCTAAGCAGGGGTCGCTAGATTCGGTGTATGTTTCATTTCCCTCCAAAACATTCGGCCAAAAATAATCCTTATACATTTCGTCTCTAGACCTTTTCATGCCTAACTGCCCCACTACACTGTCCTGACCCAGCGATAAAATCCCCCTTTTCGAACTTAACGGAACAACAAATTTATCTCTTCCTAAACAAACATTATCCTTTATTGTTCTGACTACTGACTCCTTTTCCATGTCAAAATGAGAAGCCTTATCCGCAATTCCTTCGCTAATAGGGTCCACCGTGACTTCCGCCTTTTCAGCTGTTTCCAAGTCTAGCTTACTAATCAGAGCTAAATTCACCCCTGAATCTTCCTTTTCAAATGGGGGTGGAAGAATTTCTTTATCTTCCTCACCTCCCGATTCCCCTATCTTTATCCCGCTGGGTTGGAGTCCGAAATTCACCGTTACTTCTTCTATCTGCGTCGCCCGTTTCTCGCTTGTCAAACGACCTTTTTAAATATCTGCCCCCTTCCCCGCTAACGGCATACCTTTAGTTTCGGTTTTCAGACGCGCGCTTTGTCTTGTGAGCATTGCTCTAAAAGAATGGGGTTTAGATTTCTGTTTCTGAATTAATTCTTGAGTTCTATTTCCTAACAAGTAATAATTAATATCTATATCTTTGTCGACAACTGCTGCCTTCGCCCTCATTCTCTCACCGGAATTTAATAATATTTCAACTTCCGCAATAGGTAATCGGCGACACCTATTATCCATTATTTGTTTAACCCAAACATTTTCTCCTGTATATTGATCCGCTGTTACATCATGAGCACTAAGGACATCAATATTAGTACATGAGTCACGTAATATGGTCATTTCCTTCCCATTAATTAACCCTTGACTTAAATAAGGTTTGAAAGACTCTTCTAAATGGTCTAAGCCCGCTACATGATGAATCGACTCTGTTTTTTCTAACTGTTCTAATTCGGGACATGAATACCTGTAGTGACCTTGTTTTTCGCAAAGATAGCAGGTAATCTCTCTTCTTCTATCCGATACTTCATTCCTATTTCTAACAACCTCTTTATTCCTCCAATTCGAATTAATTTCCGCCGCCCTACCATCAGATTTCGGTTTTCCTGGCACCTTATTTCGCTCCAACGATTTCTCATTACTTTGGAATTTAGGAAGCCCTGGCGGTCTTAAATTTTTTCTAGCTGAGTCATAAGCGTCTAACTTCTTAGTCAACTCAAAAGGAGTGTTCATCGAACTCCACGAATCGATAAAATGATGTTTAATTTCAGGATTCACTTTACGTTTCAATTGATCTGTAATAATTAGATCTCTGAGTTGATCATAAGTCGTTATTTCAAACCCGCTTAACCATTGGTCAAAATAATTAGAAATATCGAAAACAAAATCTCGCCAATTTTTATTTTCAGGTTTTTTCGACATAACAAATTTAAGTCTGAAATCCTCGGGCGATAACTAATACCTTTCTAGCAATATCTTTTTCACATATTCAAAATCGTCCGTTTGCTCCGCGTTTTCTTTCAAAATTAATTCGCTTAATTCCGCAGGAAGTAGTCCCAATAATTGAGTCACCCAATGATTTTTGCTTATCTGGGCCTTTTGCACCTGTCTTTCAAATAAATTAAGGTAAATAGAAATTTCGGATTTTTCTGGGTCGAATTTTGGAAGAATTGATTTCAACGCAATTTTTGATTCGCCCTCGCTTTGACTCGAAGTTAAACTGGCTTCATCTAATACTCTTTCTACCCTCAATTTAGCCAATTCATGTTCGCGTTCTAAAGCTTTTGATTTTTCATCCCTCTCAAATGCCCTTAATTTTTCTCTTTCCGCTTTTTCCTCAGATTCATTTTGCAATCTCTCTTTCTCTATGAACGCGAATTGTCCCAGCGCTAGCGATTCTTCGTAACCTGGAGATTCAGTCAGTTTATGAATGATATGGAAAACTTTATCTGATTCGTCAATCGTTGCGCCAAATTCAATAGCTAATTCTTTCAAATCGCACTTTTTTTCCCTGACCACACAGACATATTCACTGATAGATCAATCTACAATTATTATACAAAATAATTCTTAACCTAAACTCTAACGTTTTAAAACTGTCCCATATAGCAATTTTAATCAATATATCATTTCACAATAGCATTACAATAAATACAGTATCAATAATAACATAAAAAACCTTTACCATTATTCAACCAAATGCAAATGTATTTTCTCATATACGTTCCCAGAACTATTTCAAATCAAACACTCTAAATTAGAAATAAATTCACAATAAATTATACCTGAAGGTAATCTTTTTTCTTTTCCGTTAACTTAATTAACAAGGCTGCTCCACTTATTACACAGCCAAAATCCCTTTTGCATCTAGTAATATTAACTCACCCAGAATTTCAATTACTCCAAAACGAATTATTTGTAAAATTCTACAGAATTATACCCTACACTTAATTTGCCTAATAATTAATGTTAATTATTTTCTTCATTTTGAGAAACTAAAGAAGAAAATATGTTCCATAGCCTCAATCTAAATGTACTAAACAAAATCATTACCAAATTTTACATAAACCATATAATACATTACCGACCAAGATTTTAACAAAACCCACAAAAAGACCTCTGAAATGAACAAAATAAAAATTCTAACCTGGAATCTCCTGAGTTCAGATCACCTCCTTGGTTACTTTCACACTCCTCTGTAGGGTCTGAGATCCGGCACTCTGTTTCTGTTTCACTTCTCTAAGCTCTCAGGGTTTTAAAAACTCCGGCACACTGTTCTGGGCTTTCCGGTAACTTCTCGTCGATGCACTCTCGCTTCTCATCCTGCCTGGTAGCGGCTAATCCACTCTCCTTGCACTTGCTTCTTATCTAGCCTGGTTGCGGCTAATTCCACACTCGTTGGACTTGCTTCTAATTCAGCCTGGTTACGGCCAGTTAATCTTAAGACAAAATCCCACCGGTTGCCACCACTGTAAAGATTTCCTACTTAGTGTTATAAAATTTTTATGGTAGCGAAACACAAACGTTGAATATTTAATCCAGAGAAATATATTTATTTCTTTTGATTATTTACACTGAAATCTTTTTGTTTTACAGAAAATATATAGTTGATTCGTTGTCTATTTCATTAACTAATTGCCAAATATCGCTCCAGGAATGCAAGTCCCAGTTCCGAAGAAAAGTTCGATTATTTAGTGGTGACATGGTGTCCCACCATTTGCAAACACGCTGACGGTGAACTACAACTATTTCAGAATCGAGACGTGATGTTTCTGGTATTTTCTTCCTTTTTGCTGGTGTTCAGCAATGTTCAAACTTCCGGACGTGGTGTCCGGCCGATGATTTCAATAACACTCCCGGGAGATGATTCTCCATTCTAGAAGGTCTTAAAATCCGACCTTCTCAGTTGATCTCTCACATCCAACTCCCTGCTCCAGCCTGCTCTTCGCTGCTCCGGAGGGAAGGGGGAAGGGGGTTTTGGGCAATTTCCGGTTTCTCAAGGCCCAATAAACTCCGTTCCACCTCTCTCATTGGGAAATAAGAATTTTCAAGTGGCGCCTCGTTGCCAATTTGTGTCTTGTCATGAACTAGGGAATTACCCTCGTTTCATTGTCTCTGCAGAAAAATCATATCGATCACCTTCCCACCGTCCGAATTCTTTAAGTCATCTTCTCTTCGAGTACCCTAGACACCGCGTCGCAACTTGGCCGTGGGAAAAAAACCTTTCCCAGGGTTGAGAAAATAGTCTTGGATGGAAAGCTTCATTCAATATTCCCACATAATTTAATGAAGTCTTTACAATATAAATATATGGGGGGGAAACGGGATGTGTACAGAGTCAAATCATTTACTCATACAAATATACACATTTACTCTCTCTCTCTCTCTCGCTATATATATATATATATATATATATATATATATATATATACAGAGAGAAAGAGAGATCGCCGTGAAACGGGAAATTATTATCAAAACTGAACAATTTTCACTAAATGAGGTATAATAGCTAATGAGGCTAACAAGGTATAAATAACTAAATCAGAAAATATTACAGATAGAGATCTAATGAGTATTTTTCCAAAGTAGGAATAATCGCCTGAAATAATTCGGATATGCACAAAAGCCAAATATTCTATCATTCACATAGAGATAAGAAATAACCGAATGAATAACTGGAGCATGCGGAAAGCACAGCTGCCAACTTTCGTGTTATCTTTAATTATTAAACCAGAAAATTTGTGAAGGAAAAAAAAATAATCCACGAGATGAATCAATCAAGAAACTTTTTACTTATTTTTTTCTCGTTAAAATATGTTTTTTTTAATTCTACCAAATTAAAAAGGAGACATGTAATCATTCAAGGAAAATAATCAATCAAATGATTGTTTTGAGGTAAACTTTTATAATCGAAACATTCGAATGATTAGTAATAGTCGAACTGTTTAAATGAATCACGCAGCCATGGCACAACACTGGGCAAATACAGAAAACTTTCCTTTCTGAAACATAGATTACAAATATTACAAATTTCCTTTAATTTTGGAAATTGGTAGACCGGAAAGTCATTGGTATTTCCAGAAACATTTTTATGTAACATGAAATACATAAATGCCATATACACTGGCTTTAATCATCACAGAAACAGAACGTCAAGATAATTTAGTTAAAAAACTTAAATTATAGAATCTTAAATCTTCAAATGTTAAATAGAAATAACAATAACAAAGTATGGAAACCTTTATTATTTTGTGATGTTACGTCTTGTGCCACACCCCGTTCTAAAGATGCCAACATCACAGAAATATAACGTAAATATAATTTAGTTAAATAACTAAAATTGTAGAATATGAAATCATAAAATATTCAATCGGAACAATAACAAAACATAAAAGCCTTTATTACTTTGTGATGTTAGGACTTGTGCCACATCCCGTTCTAAAAATGCCAACATTTCATTATTCTTCAGTAATGTGAGCCAAAGCAAACCTCCTTTAAATGAATCTGAAAATGTAATTAAACAATTTTATCTTTTTAATTAGAATTTAGATTTTTAAAAATATAATTTATGGTTTAAAGCATGTTTGAAATGATTGAGACTCTGGAAGAAAGACGAATTATTGACATGATCTATGCCAGTTCCAAAGTACCGCTCGACAGTCAGCGATTTACTCAAATGGCAAGGTGTTTCTAACAGTAATAAATGCTTCAGTGTTACCTTAAAATCTGCGTATACTTTCTGATAGATAATTCACTGGTTCCTAAACTTTATTGTTATACGACTAATATGTATGGATATACAGAGTACTTTTACGTAATTTACACTAAATGTAGCAGGAATTTTACTCGGGTTTTTAAAAATATTTCACGCCAGATTTTTAAATTAAAACTATTTAACTTCTCTACTTAACTTATTTATGCGTGATTTATATTTTATTTATTTTATGAAATTATCTTTTGTTCGAATTGAAATATTTTCTTTTGGTACCGGCCAGTTGTTCGGTTGTTGGTATATTTAGTGTTAATACTACAGAAAATGGGAACTTTTGTATAAAGTATACACACCAGAACAGTAATAAATAATCTCAATGCGAAATGCGAATAATCATAAAATAAAATCTCCTTTTATTATGTAAAAAATCTTTATTAAATCACATTACCGCCTGGAGACATAAAAATATGTTATTTACTTGGTTGCTTGTGAACTGCTGGAGGCATATAAATAGTGTTTTACGCAACGTGCATTAAATGTCGGCGACAGTGTCTTACCACATATATGTGTAATGTGATTCTAAAGAATAAGTTAAAGTACAAACACTGCACCATGAATATTTACATAAAAAATTCCTAATAAACATAACCAAATAAAATAATAAAAACATATCACATTGTGACGACCGTGAACAAAAACTCTCGTGTTTATTTAACCAAACAGTATTGATTAAGGATGTGGCTTTACCCTACAGAAAATGCATTTATATCATGTTATCCCTTTTTTTTTTTTTAGATCGTAAGACATTTTGTATTATATCCGTGCATTGAAAGATATATACTGACACAAAAACTTGAGAAAACTATCTAGAAAACCAATTTACAAAAAAAATTCAAAAGAGGGAGGAGCTAACATTGGTTTAATATAATTAAAGTACCCCGTTTTATAGGAAAGTTTAAAGAAAAATTTCCCAATGCGAATGTGTTAATATTGAATGTTTGACATTCATTGTATGTGATACTTACAGTTACTAACTACTTACTTAACTACTTACGTTAGTTTATCGTATTAAATATGTTTTCGTTTAACCCTTCTTTGCATGAGTTTTTCTTTTACAATTGTGTTTTTTTATACATATATTAAATTTAGACACCAGAAATTTAAAGGTAGATTTTTAACTTTGTTCAGCAACATAGTTCACGGGAAATTTACTGGATTAATATTTCTATATAAATATAGTGGTGGCGAAGAAGTTGATTTATTTATTAAAAGTTAAATAAAAAGTGATGGAAATTTACATCACTATGCAATTAGGGGTTAAGATGCTGAGGATGTTATTTTTCAATTTGTATTCCCATTCAGATCTTCAAATTTAATCATAATGTCCTTACATTTAAAAATAAATATTTAATAATGTCTGACTACTTCGCTTATTATTTAATCTATACAACACTATAATCCATTTTTTAATACATTGTAGTGCGTATGTGGCCAGTGTCTCCGTTTGAGGCAATAAAAATGTTATCATTGCGAAAAGTCTCTCCATATCTTTAAAGTGAAGCTCTACAATGTTACATGTAAAAAAAAACATAATTTATTATAATAAACCTGACCTTTTTCTCAGTCTTTAAAAGTTTAAACCTCTTCACGATTTAAGATTCTTACGCTGCTTATAAGGTTCATATATCGCTTAATGTTGCATACCACAATTTTTGAATAGCAATTTTTCCATTATTCAATCATCGAGTTTTCTGCGATTAAATTTGTTAGAGACTTATTTTTGGAAATAGTGGAGATAAAAGATTAAACACTGTGTACGAAACGATCATCGCTAAAAGCTAACACCATATTTAACTGTTCTTGCGGCGACGTCTGAATTAACCCTTTTCGGCACAGTGGTCCCACTCCGGGCACACCTAATTTTAATTCCAAACTTGCACACGGCACCAAGAATATTTTAATAACATTTTGTTTCTATAATAAAAGCTTAAAATAAGAAGTTCATTATTTTCTAAAAAAGTCGTTTGTAAATTCCGGTGTCAGTCAGCAATTTCTCATTTTACGAACAGTCTTTGTCTGTGCCGGAAAGGGTTAACAGCATTCGTCACTTGAGGCTTATGGGCGAACTCGCAAAACAGAAGTTTCGTCAAACACCAATTTGAAGTACACAGTCTTCATTATCGTCAATTTAACAGTTTTATTTCCATGTTATGTGTAAAAACATAATCGAAATCGACCATTGCCGAGTTAAACTTAATATTTACAACACCTTGTTTGTCTGGACTTGAAGTGAAATATTCCATTTTTTGCACTTTCGCTGTTTTAAAAATTTAGTAGTTGGTATGAAATCGAAACTTTCGGATAAAAAAGGAGACTAATCTGCAACCCCGCTTTAAAACACACATTTATCATTTCCGACAGTTAATCAGTTTCTATTCAATGCAAATTTAATATTATAAAAGGCGAACTGGACTCTTGTATGGGATTGTACAAGGCACTACAATCTTCCATGCTCCGGGTTAAAAAAGTAATAGAAATTGACCAACACCGAGTTCACCCCTAATATCCGAAACGCATTATTTGTTTTCACTTCAAATGGATTATTCCATTTTTTTGCTTCTCCGCTGTTTTAAAAATATTGCATACTATAGTATGATTTGTATAGTATTGTATAGTATGAATTCAAAATGTATGAATAAAAAATTAAGCTACACTGGCAATCGCGGTTTAAAAGACACATTTATCATTATCGTCAGTTAATCAGTTTGTATTAAGAGAAAATTTTATAGTATTATAGTATTATAGTATTAGAAGCGAACTGGGGATTCTTGTAAAGAGATTTTACCAGTTACCGCAGTCGTTCTTGTTAGATGTAAAAATTAATAGAAATTTACCTTTGCGGAGTTCATTCCTAATATCCACAACTCCTCATTTGTTCAATTATTCCTTTGTTTGCATCTTTGCTAAGCACCACGACGTACCTGCGTACGTCATGAAATCTGTTTCTGTAATACCAGGACGTATGTACGTACGTCCAGGTTGCCAATTTAGCCCTTTTTTAAATTCAAAATTCTGAATTCATACCCGAAAGTTATAGTTGTAATTTGTATTTTATACAATGACAGACTTTTCGTATTTGCATAAATTAAAATTTATTTTTTAGAATTTCCGGTATGAAGTTTGTATTTTTTATTTTTATTTTATTTTATTTTATTGACGAAATTTAACATAGCTGGTATTCAGTATACTATCACTAAATTGAATATGATGCTTAAGGGGTTAATGACTGTATAATACGTATTTTTAGGAGCTTTTTTAAGTTTGGCTTTAAAATGTTTCTGTGGAAAACACACAATCAATCAGTTTCAATAGATCAAAACTATCACTGTATACATATTCACACCAGAACTAATTATTGTTAAATCGAGATTTGCTATATACTTGATCACATAAATACTCTGGCAGAACCATATAATTTATTGTTATAGAAAGATATATCTGATACATGATATCGTTTTAGACAATTTTTGTTGTACATATATTTAATTAAACATTTTTGTTTATCTTAATGCTATTTCATTCGCAATGAAATCGAAAACTAAAATACACACACACACACATATATATATATATATAGAGAGAGAGAGAGAAAGAGAGAGATTATAATCCTGAAATAACATAGTTTTTCTGCTAAAACAGTTTTAAAAAGTTCTCTCAAATAATTTCCGAGTTTCGGCCTCTTTTTATAGTTTTATTTTATTTTATTTTTCAAAAGAAGATAAAATATCAGTTTAAAGGCAATCAAACTTTATATGAACAAAATACAGATATATGTGTCATTCTGATAAAGATAAATAGTTTTCCCAGACTATATTTCGAACATCATTACGGAAGTTAATGATTTTTCCAGATTTCTTTTTTCTAATCGGGAACATCGATTACAGATTTGGAAGATGGAATCAGGATTTTTTTTTTTTTTAAATATAACTTTAACCTTCATATTTTTAAACTTATTTTTTAAATATATTTATCGCATAATTTCTTTTATATAATTTTAATCAATGATTTAACAATATATATATATATATATATATCAAAACAATATGATTGATATTTATCTTCAAAACATTTTCCGGCATAATAGGATAAGCATGTCAGTCCATTTACCTGATATTTTTCCCAGATATGGCTGTTTATATGACAGTAAACATCCCTTATAAATACCGATTTTTTACGATATAAAAATGTTTTTTCTATTTTTATAAAAACCCATTTTCTCTAAAACTACTTCGGCGAACTTTGTGCCATTAACATAAATTACAGAAATACCATATTCACATAACTGTGAATTTTTGTGTGATTTTCTTTTAATGAAAGCGGTGAGATATAACGATGAGAAAATTTAAAGAAATAAAAATCGTATCTGATATTTATATGAAAATCACCATTTATGTGTCCAAAATTCCTCAGGTACACCCGTATATGTAAATACCGAAATTGTGTGGTGGCTTCTACATATAAATAATTAGAACTATATGTATAAAATTGCATAATAATCATGTGAAGGCGGCATTTGGAGCAGAGCTACTCAAATTCAACATCCCATGAAATTTTGGAATATACCCAGCCGACAATTTGTTAACTTCTGTATTTCAGACTTAAATAAACATATAGGGCATCATTCTAAACGCTGTCAATACTGCTTCGATATCGAAAATTGGCGTTTGCTTCGAAGAGAATAGAGAAGGAGATATTTGTCATGGAAACCAACAACATTCTCCAATATTGAAATGTAAGGACAGTAATCATAACCACTTTTCTTTACACAATATTTTTCCGACTTTTAATAAAACTTAATTAGATTAAGTTGTTTCATTTAGAAATGTGATTGATGATATTGTTGCTACCATGTCAAAATATCGAATGTGAAAAAATGCATTTTTCATTACTTTTAAAAATGGGCCGATTGTCACTACTAAATCTTAATAGTATTCTTCACCAGGGTTGCCAATTTAACCTGCTTTTTCACTCAGAAATTTTCAGTCCATACCAGAAATTTTAAATAGAAATTTTTGCTTCATTTAATGACAGACATACCGTGGATACTTAAAGTAAAATGTTTTTCTCGAAATTACCAGTATTTGAACAAAAAAAAGGAGAAACTATTGTGTACCTCTGTTGTGCACATAAATTTTATTAGTAATTTAGTAGGCCAAGTGTTCTAATAAAATTTAGTGGTGACAATGGGTCTATTTTTAAAAGTGATAAAAACTGTATTTTTTCACATTTGGCAATTTAACATTTTAGCGTCTATATTATACCACAAGCGTTTGAGTCAATTTCAGTCATTTGTTTGTCAGATAATTCCAGAGTTGCTAATTTTTTATTCAAGATATGTACTAATCACAAATGTTTCATTATTTAATCATATATTTCTGAGATTAATTAACTCAAAATAACTATTAGGGGAAATTGGTAAATTATTTAAATAAATAAATTACCAATTTGGCATAACTGAGCTTTTTAATTTTTGTTGAGATAAAAATGTTTTTTTCAAATAAATAAATATTATTCTAAAAAAACCAGTAGAACAAATTACACGAAATTTAAATGTATTGTAAAGATACAGCGAAATTTTATAAATGTATTTATAAACATATATAAAAATACATAGTCGGTTAAGAGCGAAACTACTCACTTTCAAAATTTCAAGTTTCATGAAAAGGGGAATTTTAGAAAAAGAAAAGTCAGCCGACAATGTGTTAATGTAATGCAGAAATACACAAAAAAACTAAACAGGACTTAATCATTATAACTGTCATCTTCATTCCAACAGACATGCATTCATTTTTTAATAGTTTAAAAATAATTTCTACCAGTCTTTCAATGTGTGATAACTATCTTCCGTAAGAAAGGTAATATATTGTAGCGGCCAAATGAGAGCAGCAGCCTATCGTTATCATGGCAGCTCAATACACACGCCGTAATGTTTTAGAATTGCAGAAACACAAGTAGTTTTAGGGTTATATTCTATGAAGCAACAGTAAGTTATCTTTGAAATATGCCACGATGGAACTTATATTTTTAAGGAGATACATACTCATACTACAGTCTTCTTTCATCATTTGACTATAAACGATTGTGCCTTATTTGATTAACATGAGCATGTAAAAATTTTTTTTAGTTCTATTTCGTTTATTTCAGTGAAATCTATTGAGGATAATTTAATAAAGGGGATATTTCCAGCCCAATAAAGGGAAGCAGCCAACTATTTAGTTCAACTTCAGTCACTAATAAATTTTCCTTTTTTAATTTGGATATTATATGATCAAGTACTTCATCTGTAATGATTTTATCGAAAATTAATCTTTTACCGAATTTTTTTTAACGCAAACGAGGGTATCCGAGAATAGTTTCTGTCTTTTGCCAACATCTTGTTATCAAGTGTGTTATTCGAAAGTTGATATTTTTATTTTAGTCCTATGTACATATTCCACTGCCAAGAGTGTTTTTGTTATAAATTTTGATTTATTGTCTTGCTTTTACCAGCTTTTTTTGGCCTTTTAAAGCCGGCATGAATACTTCATATACATATTTTTTTCTAACTAAGTAGAGGTGCCAAGCTCTCATTAATATTCCGTAATATGCGGGTTAAATGGATTTATCCAATATTTTTTCTGGTTTGACGCTTTGTTAAACTGGGTCAGATTAAACCACATATTACGGAAGGTTATTGGAAACTTGGCACCTCTGACTAAGGTAGCACGCCACGATACCCATAATCAAGAACAAATGTGTCATCCGGTTTTATTAAACAACAAAAGTCCATTGGGATTTCTTACTATCCGGGTCTGAGAAAAATTTCACCAGAAAATTTTAATAAAAATTTTCATTTTATTTCAACGCTTTGTTCGTACAACTGTCTCAAATAAGGTAGAAATTTCTATAACTTTTTACTTGTGTAAGTTTGTCCTGTTGGTACTCAGGCACTGCTTACTATTTCTTTTATTATCATAGCATCGTTTTGATTTAGTAGATACGGACCTAACACACCTATGGTTTCTATGGTGTATAAGAGAAAAAAACATTAATCTGCATTATATTTTATATCAGTATTTCCAAACTTTTGTAAAATAAAATAACATCATGTGTATTATTTATTTAAATCATACTGTGTAAAACAATTTTTGCTCTTTTGGGTAAATTTCTCTTCACTTCATTTTAATCCTCAGTAATTTTAATGTCACAGTGACACCTGAATTACGAAACACAATTTTCGGTTTATTATGTACACTAACAAATGCATTTACGTATTTAGAAATAAATTTAATCAAAAATTCCGATGTATTGCGACTTTTGGAGATTAAAATTAAGTGGAAAAAAAATTTGCACATCAGAGCGAAAAGGGTTTTAAAAATTGCTCCCTATTAAACGTTTATATGAGTATACATACTGGGTACAGATTATGATTACGTATTATAGGGCCGAGGAGCTTATGCGTATTATTCGAAACAGTATGCACGGTATAACGTATATACGAAACTTACCCGAGTGGTTAAACGTATAAACGGTTTTTGTTCATTGCGTGAAATAAAAATATACTTTTCTCCTGTTAGTCTGTGGATCAGAGACGTTGAGAAATATCCGCTAGAGTCCTGCATTCATAATGGTACATGACAACCATAATGACAAATTTAAGAAATATAAAACAATTTAAACTGTTACAGCAAATTTATATAAAATTTTATCACCTAATTCAATGAAAATAAGAAGTAACATAAATTAATTAAAATGTTTATAGTGAAAAATAAATAATTTTTTTTAATATAACATTTAATTAACTTTTTTAATAGTTTCTAAATTCAGCACCTCCATCTCGGTAGCTTGCATGGTTAACCAGGCTAAGTATTCGATACTGTCTATAAACACAATACATAGTAGTAGTAGTGCATTTCCCAATCTCCCTCTATAATGAACATCCCCGTAATCTGAACACTTTTGGTCGGTCCCATGAGTGTTCAGAATAGAGAGAGTCCACTGTATTAAACATATTATGAGATTGCTACGGTAGCGCCGCCAATTTCCAGATTGTTCTCCTATTGCCCCCTGAATACTAGGTCTGAGTGCTGACACAAAAATGGCGGCTGTCGCAGGCGGATTTTTTAAGCGCTTGCACAGTCCCTTGAATTTACACATCAGTAATTTCTAAAAGTTTTCTTCTACTTATTTGGTCATAGAAAAATATGGCGAAGAAAACTTGTGGATATTATTGGTGTTCAAATTTAAGGGACCGTACAAACGCTGAAAATAATCCGCCTACGACAGCCGCCATTTTTGTGTCAGAACGCAGGCGTATTATTCAGGAGGCGGTGGTTGTTCGTTCAGTGACATAAGCCTGATGAAGTCCATTCGTATTAAAAGTAAATACGCATACTTGATTTACAGGTTTAACCGATATACGCTTATACGTATCCGGGTACGTTTAAATGTATTTAAGGTATACATATTTCATACCGACGTATTATACATGTATACGTATATCAGTTAAACGTATAAGTGAAATAGGTATCGCGTAGGGAGCACTACTTTTAAAGAATTAATTATTTCATTAAATATTAAAAAGAACTGCAATTAATTATAATATACCACACAAAAGGATTTCTTCCAATAGTTTTCTTATCACAATCACACTCACAATGCGCAGTCATTTTTAGAGATCACCCATCATCCTTTCACCGACAGGGAAAAGAATAAAAAGAGATTATGGCAGGTGCTTTAGAATTCATATTCCTCAAACATTCGCATAAATTTTCTCAGTGGTTTTGAGATTTGTTTTGTTGCATTTCATTAATTCGAAGAAAGCAATGGCATTTCAAACACAATTTCTTTTGCGAAAAATGAAAAGAACTGTAAACGAATATTCTCTAGAATCCAATGTTTGACATGAAAAGTTCTAAAAGAAGATAAACGAGGAGAGGGAGATGTTTAATTCAATGGTATTTTCAAATCTGTTAGTGACGGCATTCATTTAAACAAGATCCTGAAAAGTATAAATTATGATTCAAAGCTTATTACTACTAGATATAAATAAAAATTCACTTGAATCTTGCTATCTTTATCTTTGACAAAATAACAGATAATTTTAACAATTTACAAGCTGTATATTTTACATGAAAAATATGAAGTCCAATAACTAATCATCAAGTCTTAAAAATAAAGATACGAATTATAAAAATGTTCTCACCTTTTTAACCGACTTCAAAAAAGGAGAAGTTATCAATTCGACCCTTAAGTATGTACGTTTTGATACTGTTTACGCATAGCTTTCGCAAATGTGTACAGATTTTGATAATTTTTAGTTTGTTTGAAAATGTAAGACACCCAGGTTGTCCTATTGAATTTCATCAAAATCTGATAATTATAACATTTTTGTTTTATTTTATATATATATATATATATATACATATATATATATATATACATATATATATATAATATATAAATATATATATATGTGTATATATAAACTATAAAATTCAAAGATTTAACTCAAAGTGAGATTGACATAACTGCCAGAAAAATGCACCGATTGCCGATTGTTATATATATATATATATATATTAAATGTTGAATTTTTAATACATTATTACTTGAGAAATTTTGCAACAATATGCACAGGGTGTTTCACAAAGGAACCCTAACTTTAAAAATCAATAACCCGGAAAAGGTGATAGATATAAGCATGAAACCAGTGGTATGTTTATTAAAAAAATCGTAAGAATCTTATACATAAATCTCAAAATTTAGTTCAAAATAGCACCGATAGATGGCGCTGAGAGCGTTAAGAATCCTTCTACAGAGAGTTTAGAAGCATAGAAAGACTAGCCGTCGAAGATTTCGCCATTGAAATCTGACTGCTATTAGCGTATAGTGAAAATAATTCCGAAAGTGATGTATACCGTGGTGGAACGTATGTTTATTGTGTTGGAGTACCACTGATTAAATCAGATTCCTACTGCCACAAGGAAAAGTTTTCAAACACGATTTCAAGCCGCAAAAGACCCAGATGGGAAAACAATTCGTGAGCTTTTCAAAAACGTTCAACAGACTGGCAACGTGTCCGATGCCAATTATTTTTACTATACGCTAATAGCGGTCAGATTTCAATGGCGAAATCTTCAACGGCTAGTCTTTCTAAGGTTCGGAACTCTCTTTAGAAGAATTCTTAACTCTCTCAGCGCCACCTATCGGTGCTATTTTAAACTAAATTTTGAGATTTATGTATAAGATTCTTACGATTTTTTTAATAAACATACCACTGGTTTCATGCTTCTATCTATCACCGTTTACGGGTTATTGATTTTTAAAGTTAAGGGTCCTTTGTGATACACCCTGTAAGTATAATGAATTAGAAACGAAGTCAGTTTCAGGGTTACCTGTTTGGCCTTTTCTTAATTCAGAAATTCAGAATTCATACCGTGAATTCTAAGAAAAGAATTTATATTTTAAATGATCACGAAATGCCTGTCATTAAATAAATCAAAAAATACTATTAAAAATTTCTGATATGAATTCGAATTTACTGAATTAGAAAAAAAAGCCAAACTGGCAATCCTGGTTGGTTTTGAATTTTAAAAAAAATCTAGTATTAGGGCAGACCGGGGTGATTCTTGGTCACTTGCAACATGGGGTGATTATTGGTCAATTAAATTTTCATTAATACTAATGATAGAATGAAAATAAAAAATTACTGGATGTTAGACAATTTCATTGTTATTCAGTAACACAAACGAATTTTTGGTTCAAAATATAATTTAATGAGAAAAAATATTTTAACTAGACATATGTATAAAACTTGAGCAAAAAATAAGGGATTACAAAATCATGCTTTTTTTTCATAAGGTGGGTGTAATATGAAATTATGATGATCTAGAAGGATTACATAGAAAGAGAAATATGCATAGAATACGTATGTATGTATATGAACAGTGTATGAGTACATACATTAGGGAAATAGAGGGCTAAACATCACACTATATACATGGGGTGATTCTTGGTCAACATGGGGTGATTCTTGGTCATGTAATTTTAGCTTAAAAATTACTTATAAACTCACAAATAGTGCAGAAATGTTTAATATTTGTCAGTTTTAGATGGCAGCGTCTGCATTCAAAAGTTTTTTCAAGTTCATGTGGCAACACTTTAAGAGTGAACCACATTGTTTTGATTTTTTCAGCAACTCATAACACAAATTACATTTGAAATAACTAAACCTTTGTTTATCCATTTCTTGAAGAGATATTGGGGTGAGTTTGAAAATTTAACTTTTATATTTAGATAATGAACATCTTTTACAGTACAAATGCAGCAGTTATCACCAACGAGGATTTCATTATGTTGTGTGAAAAAGTTGAAAAAGAAAAAGATGAAAAAGAATCAAAAAAGAAAAGGAAAACTACATGAAACAAGAATACAGCTGAAGATGCAGTAGCATCATCCTCTGAGACTAGAAAGAAAACACAGCAATGCACACAAAATACGGATATAGATATGGAAGTAAAAACGGGTGAAGCGGAAGAAATTCTGCAATTGCAAAAAAAAAAAAGATTCTGATATTTCAGCTACAAATAAATTAAGGAAAATACATAAAGCCATATGTCTACACATATTTGTCTACACATACGTAGAAATACTATGCTGTCTACTTTGAACAGATGCCATACATCGGTCGTGTTAGTAGTATTCAGGATGATATTTTGTCTTTCAAATTTTTGTAAAATCTGCAGAAATTATCGCTGGCCAAAGAAAACGGATCTTGTGCCAGTGAAGCACTCCTTTGTGTTTTATGGACCAGTTAGACTCTATGGTACAGGGCCATTTCAGATTGGGGAAGATGAAATGCAAGCTGCATACCTTAAATACAAAAGTCTTTTGTAAATAAATGTATTCTTTTGTGAAATATATTTGAAGTTCCAACCATTATTTTATAATATATTTCATAACTCTGTTTATATTTACAAACAATACAAAGTATTAAATTTATTCCAAGGATGTTTCATTCAATCATTTATTAAATTTTTGAGTGTTGAAAATGTTGGTATTTGATCATAAAACAATGATCAATAATCACCCCATTACCGGGGTGATTATTGGTCAGACATTTTTTAATTTTATTAATATTATATATAATTAAAAAAATAAAATTAATTAAGATTTGATAGGGATTAAATTATCGTTCTGCAAGTATAAAACTTTTGTTTCAATTCAATTTAGTTACTGAGTTATATGGATCTTTATGAAAAGCGACCAATAATCACCCCACTCTGCCCTATTTGTTAAAAATTTTTAAATAATTTTTTTAATGTCTAACAACATCCAACCGCTTACACCGTATATCGAGATGAAGCAAGATGGAGGGAGCATTCGTGCGCTTTTAAAAAAAGGAAAGACATGTACCTGGGTAACGTGGGTTGGGCCTGCTACTATATAAAAAAACAAAGCAATTTCAGAAATAAAAATGTTTTAAGACGATTTTATGGTTTGTGGCAATTAAAGGTGGCCATCATGTAGCAATTTATTATTCTTTGGTTTCTGACGGAGAATACCTGGTGTTTTTAGAACATTTGAAGTACGCTCTGAACCCGACGACAATTTCTTGGTACAATTTCTCGGCTAACTCGTTTTTTTCATAGATTTAAAAGTTTGAAATAATCAAGTTGCAAAAGTTTAACTGTAGGTTAAGCAATATATACAAATACACATAAAATAACATTTTTTTTTAAAATATAAAACTATTGAATGACATAAATCTAAAAAAAAAGATATTTTTCTTTGAAAAAATTATGTAAAAAAAAAAAAAAAAAAAAACGGATTGAATGGAAGCCAGATGTTTAAAATTAAGGGATGCGATTTCTCCACTTTTTCGTTTACCATCTTAGAGAAGATGTTGTTCTGTTAAATCTCAAAATGTTCTGATTAGATAAAATAACATTTTCTCTAAGATTATAGTGGTATACAAAAAAGCGGAGAAATCCTGCTAAATAAACTGTAAATCCATTTTCACTAAAATTTGACGTGAATCATTATCGCTAGAAATGGAAAATTCAAATGAGCAAAATGTCTACAATTCTTGGCTCTACAATGTACAAATATAATCTATCTGTACCTTATTTTCTTTCTTTATGTAAATAAATTTTTGCTTGTCATTAGACTTAAAAAAAAAATGATGAAACACAAATATTTTTCATTCAATGGTTGTTTATCTGTATCACATTTATTTAATTCACAAGTCATATGCATTAAGATCACCGATTATACTTTTATCGACATTATCCTTTTATCGAAAGATGGGTTATGGCAGACCCTTTAGCATTCAAATATTTTAAACTTCCACAATAATGTCCTTAAAGGATTTGGCTTAAATGGATTTCGTTAATCCAAATAAAACAATGGCAGTTCACATTTATTTTGTGAAAAAGGCTTTCCGATTATAGAGTATATTCTTTAGCAAGATATAAAAGTAGAAATTGCTATTATTTAACAATATTTTAAAATTTATTACACTACAATATTACCATAAATTTGATTTGTTTGTAATATTAAATAAAGAATTAAAGGATGTATTTCGAAAAAAAAAAAACTTAAACTGCCTTAATCTTAACTTACCGTAATTTCCGGCGTATAAGCCGCAGCTCAAAGAGTCGTTTTTCGACCCAGAAATTTTATTCAATAATTGTAGTTAAATATTTACAGCGATCTTTTAAGTTACATTTTATAAAATAATATTTCTGGGTCGAAAAACGACTCTTTGAGCTGCGGTTTATACGCCGGAAATTACGGTAGTCTTAAAATGATTTAAAATTAAAATTTTACTTAAAAATTTTATTTTTATGAGTAATTACAGAAATAGTCGTGTGCATAAAAGTGTTATCCGTATTTTTTAATAAACTTGAATAGTGTTAAACCACACCAAAGGCGTCATATACTTGTTATCACTGTCTTTTATCAAGGAGTGAAAAATAGTATTTTTTCCACAGCAATATTTGGGGTATGCTATTTACGGATCTGACAAAAACCAAGGTTCGCTAAAACAATTTTGTATATCATACGGGCCAGCAGAAGAAAACATAAACACAAAATGTATAAAATGCTTTAAATCACAAACCTTATTTATATTATTTTATTAATTTACTTTACCGTCTTCAGGTCTGGCCTCCTATTAATGATCCATGTCTTTTCATTTAGTATTATTTTGTCTTAATAAATATTTTTGTTATTATCTGCATATATTAACGATTGTATATGTCTATACATTTATTATTATCACTTTATTTATGCTTCAGCATTTTGTAATAATAAATTAAATTAATGATTGCTTAATTATTTTTACACTGATGATGATTCTTTTATTTCAAACATATGTTTCACTCTTTAAATTTAAAATATGGACTACTTTTCCAAAAGAATAATTTGAGATAATACACAAAAAGTACTAGAAATTTGGGTACTTTATTATCCCGTCGACCATTTTTCATAACAAAAAAATATCGCCGAACTGTAACGCCAAATAAACGGGAGAACTTTGCCACTGGAATATCAATACAAATAAATAAATAACATTAAGGACAAAATTGTTATTTTAATTAATGAAATAACTGATAAATCAGAAAAAAATAATGAAAAATGCACGCAAATGTCGAATTAAAACCACTTGATGACATAACAAACACGTATAATGCTTCTAACATCAAGTAAATGGGACTGCATTTTTGGCGTTTAATCTTACAGTTTGGCGATAGTTCTTTGTTATGAAAAGTGGTCGACGGGATAATAGAGAAGTGCCGAAAGTTGTTATATCTGCTTAATCATGTTGCAATGTATTTTAATTAATGAAATAACTAATAAATCAGAAAAACATAATAAAAAATACACGCAAATGTCGAATTAAAAACCACTTGATGACATAACAAACACGTATTATGCTTCTGACATCAAGTAAATGGGGCTGCATTTTTGGCGTTTAATCTTACAGTTTGGCGATAGTTCTTTGTTATAAAAAGTGGTCGACGGGAAAATAGAGAAGTGCCGGAAGTTGTTATATCTGCTTAATCATGTTGTACCACCCCTTTTTCCGAACATTTTCAAAATTCTTCCTTAGATTATTGTCATAATAATAGTACGCAAAGTAATTACATTTGTTAGATTTCTGTTAATGATATATTAGTTAAATTTCAGTAAACCATAACTTTTGTGATTTAGATACCTACTTTAAATATTAATAACACTAAAGTATTTTTCTCCAAAATTAAAAAAATAAATAAATCGGACCCGGGGATAAAGACTATTTCATATAAACATCAGAAAAACATGTAATTAACCCCATTTGCATTCATCTATTCATCCATTCTCAGATTTGCCAAGTCTCCGGATTTTTGAACACCAGTATTATTTTAGAGAAAATGTTGTCCTTTTAAATCGAAACATGTCCCGATTACATAAAACAACATTTTCTGTACTAAAATACTGGTATCCAAAAAGCCGGAGACTTGGCAGCTCTGCATTCTAGGAATGTCTTTGTTATTCAGATATTCCTAATCCATACCATAAATTTCGAAAGAAAAATGTTTACTTATAGTAACAACTGTGATTTCATCCTTAAAATTTCGAATTTTTTAGAAACCGTTCTATGCGAACATTTACATTTAAATGCAACCACCATGTATAACTCCAAGCTTCTGTATTAACTGTATCGCATAAATCGCAATGTTAGAACTTTCTTTTGTCCTTCACCCTTTTAAATTTCGAATTTTTAGAAATGTAATCTGAGCCAGCATTTTCAACTATAGAGTAACAACCACGTCAAATTTCAATATCATAGACTTAATAGTTCCAAATTAATCGTAATTTAGAAAATTTTTAGAAATTTTTAGAGCATTTTCTGCTCATTTTACCCCTTTGAATTTCGATTTTTTAAAAAAGTTCTTAATGAGCATTTACATCTTAAAAATAACCACCATGAAAAATTCCAGGCTTCTATATCAATTGTATCACATCAATCACAGTTTTAGAGTATTTTTTACCCAGCACCATTTTAAATTTCGAATTTTTAAAAAACTGTTTTAAGCGGACATTTCCATCTTAAAAATAGCAGCCATGTCAAATTTTAAGTTTCTATCCTTAATAATCGAATAGAAATCGTAATTTATAACGCTTTTCGCGCTTTCAATATTTGCGATTTCAATTTTTATAAACCGTTCTTAGCGAGCATTTACATCTTAAGGGGTCTCAGGAGTCTTACTTTTCCTCCGAAGGTGCAAGTTTGCATCATGTCACATTTTATTTTATATCTTATTTCATATAACACACAATAAAATGAAAATTTTACCACTAACGGGTCAATATCTGCTTGATTTAATATAATTATTTCAATGTTGTACAATTCTAATTTAATTATTTTTAAAAAGTTTAAAATTTAAAAAAAGTAAAAAATGTTTTCGGCTGGTAACCATTGCGCGCAAGGTTGTAAAAAAAATATTGCTTCAAAAATAACAAACAAAACTGTTAATGATGTAAAATTGATGTATCTTGAACTTATACTTCAATTTAAAACTATCAACAATTTAATTTGTTCGAATTTAAATTGCAAAATGTTTAAAAAAATTCAATTTTTTGTTAAAAAACTGCCAATTTAAAAAAAATTAAATTTTTAATTCCTTGAAATTGAAGTATAAGTTCAAGATACATCAATTTTACATCCTTATCAGTTCTGTTTGTTATTTTTGAAGCAAATTTTTTTCTACAACCTTGTGCGCAGTGGATATCAGGCAAAAAAGTTTTTTTACTTTTTTTAAAAATGTATACTCTTTTTACATAATTAAATATGAATTGTACAACATTGAAATAATTATTTTAAATCAAGCAGATATTGACCTATTAGTGGTAAAAATTTCATTTCATTTATGTTATATGAAATCAGAAATAAAATAAAATGTGACATGATGCAAACTTGCATCTTCGGAAGAGAAGTAAGACTCCTGAGACCCCTTAAATGCAACCACCATTCCACATTCCAGGCTCCTATAGCAATTGTATGACATAAATCACACTTTTAGGACCCTTTTTGCTTCTTCACCCTTTTAAATTGCGAATTGTTTGGAAAATATTTTAAGCGAGCATTTGCGTCTTAAAAGTAGCAGCCATGTCAAATTTTCAGTTTATCGCCTTAACCCTTTCCGGAACAGACAAAGACTGGTCGTAAAATGAGAATTTGCTGACTAACACCGGAATTTAGAAACGAATTTTTTAGAAAATATGAATTCCTTATTTCATTATAGAAACAAAATTTTATTAAAATATTCTTGGTGCCGTATGCAAGTTTGGAATTAAAATTAAGTGTGCCCGGAGTGGGACCACTGTGCCGGAAACGGTTAACAATTCCATAGAAAGATATAACAATTTAGAATGTTTCTAGAACACGTTCCGCTCATTTCACCCTTTTAAATTTCAATTTTTTTTTAGAAAACATTCTTACAGCGCATTATTATCTTAAATGTAAAAGCCATAATAAATTTTAAGTTTTTAGTCCTTTCAAGTATCACAAACATAAAACGTTCGAAAGTTGTTGCTCGTGTACCCTTTTAAATTTCGAATATTTTAAAAAGCAGTGTTGTGTGTCCATTTGCGTCATAAAAATAGCGTTCATGTCAAATTTCAAAGTTCTATCTTTAACAATTCCATAGATATCATAATTTAGAACGGTTTTCCCTCATTTCAATCTTTTAAATATAGATTTATTTTAGTAGCTGTTTTTAGCGACCATTCATATCCTATAAGTGACCGTAATTCCCAAATTTCAAGTTTCTAGTCCTTTCAGAATCACAAAATCCATAATTTAGAATGTTTTTATTCTCTTACACCCTTTGAAATTTCTATTTAAAAAAACCAGTGCTCTGTGTACATTTGCGTGTTAAAAATAGCAGATATGTCCAATTTCAAATTTCTATCCTTAATAATACCATAGAAATCGTAATTTAGAGCGTTTTTAGAACGATTTACCTTCATTTCATCCTTTTAAATTTCGAATTTTTTTAGAATATGTTCGTAGAGGGCATTTATATCTTATAAGTAACTACCAGGTCAAATTTTAAGTTTCTAGCTTCTTCAGTATTACGAAAACCGCAATTTCAAAACTTGTTTTGCTCTTGCACCCCATTGGGGTTTAGTGGCACCGACATAAAATATAGCCTATGTTGGAGCAGGGATTGTCACCATCAATTTGTGTTCATCAATTTTTAAATCGGTTCGGTAATTATAGAGATTACCCCTACAAACAAACAACAAACAAATTTTAAGTCTTTTTCATATTGGTATGCATTTCCAATATAAAACCAAAATGTAAATAATATGTGCATTACCATGGAATGATTTACGATGAATGTAATTTTGGCGCAATATTTGGCCGAGAAAGGTTTTCAGTTGTTTCGGTGATTGCATTTAAAAATAATAAAACATCAGTTTCCATATTAATTGCAGCGTAATTTCTACATTAGTTACATATAAAATTGGGAATAAGGAATTTAGAAAAGTTTTCTCACTCATAAAAAAGCTCAAAACTCTAAACCACTTTAAAAACTTGAATTCCGTGATTCATATATGAAGACTTTTGCCATTTTACAAATAAGCATTCAAGTATAATAAGTATGCATTATTGACCTCATTATTTGCATTGATCAAATAAAATGAAACTCAAATTCAAATATTTAAAAAAATATTTTATACTTAATCCAGGGTTCGTACGGTTCAGGGAATTTTCCGGACTGTTACCAGTATTTTGTTTATATAAAAAGAAATCTAGGTTAAAATCAAGAAACTTCGCCTTCTTTTAAGGAGATATTTTCTGTAAGAAAATACTGGTACTAAAGAATTTCCTGGTCGCAAAATTCCGGAATTATTCGGAATTACGTACTTTTTTTTGAAATACCCTATTCAAATCATTTCAACTTAACCCCTTGGAAAGCAACCACGTGGTCTAAAAATGCTGAATTTTGCGATGTTTTGACACCAGTAATTTTAAATAATAAATTTTTACTTTCATAAACTGCAAAAAATCACAATAAATATTTTTATTTAATAATACTGGTGGCAAAGTTATATATTAAAAAGTGGTATATATTACATACCGGTGCCCCTCAATGGGTTAAATACAATATTTTTGTATGATTTTCATTTTATTATAGCTATTTCGAACATAATATCAAAATATATATAATATGTACATTGCAATTATATGATTTACGATGAATGCAATTTTGGCGTAATATTGGGCCAATAATGGTTTGCATTTAAAATTTATAAATGTCTGTTCGCAAATTAATTGTAGCGTAATTTCTTCATTAGACACATATAGAATTAGGAATAAAGAATTTAGAAATGACTTCGCATTCATAAAAAAGGCTCAAAACTATTTAAAAATTTAATAACTTGCATTCGGAGACTGATATTCTAAACAAAGACTGGTGCATTTTTGCAAATTCAGATTCAAGTATAAATAATATGTATCCCTGACCTCGTTATTTGTTTCGGTCAAAAAACTCAACTCATAATTCAAATATTTAAATATGCATTTTATGCTACATTTTGGATGCTACTATAGGTTTTACAAAATGTAAAAAAAAAATTAGAAATTTATAAAGTCGCAAAAATATTTGTAAGCTTTTTCAAAAATATATTAAACTCTAATAACTCGAGAAATATACATCGTATTCAAAAACGGAAAAATGCATGTTCAATAGTTCTGAATTCAACATTGAAAAATCTATTTAGGGATATCAAAGTTGCCATTTTTCTAAAATATTAAACACGTATATTTCCGTTTTTCAATCTGATGTATATTTCTCGAGTTATTCGAGCGTTTCCAGACATTGCAATGGTAACGATTCTCACAGCATTGCACTTGATTACAGCGCCATCTACAATGTTTCGAAGAAAATGTTCAATACAAAAGTTACGTATTTTTTCCCGTAGAATCCTAATCTGCAATAAAAAATGGGGGGTCATCATTTAAGATTTCAAAGTTTCCCCCCTTCCCCTTGGGGGGGGGGGCAAAGTTGGGGGGAGGGCAACTTTCATATCCCTAAATAGATTTTTCAAAAATATTGAACATGCATTTTGCCGTTTTTCAATCCGATGTATATTTCTCGAGTTATTTGAACGTTTCCAGTCTTTTCGGACACCCTGTATATATATATATATATATATATATATATATATATTTAAACAGATTACAAATTCATTCGCATTTTAATTTAAACAGATTTCAAATCATAAAAAAATCTATATATAATCTTGCCCTATTGGACGGATTGTTTTAATTGATAATGCAAAAAAACGTAAAAAAATACAATCTATATAGGCAATTTTCCATGTACTTTTGAAAATCATGAAAAATTTGTGCATCAAATATTTTCTTTTCATTAAAAAAAAACTTTTTCTTTCAACTATAATAAGATCTACAATTAATTATAAGACACCGCAGAGTATCATTTCAGAGAAGATTATTAATCAAAATCACATTTACAATACGCAATTCATATTTTGAGATAGCTCACCATCCTTACATCGACATGGAGAATAATAAAAAGGGATTATGGAGCTGCTTTAGAATTCACATTCTTGAATCTTTAGTACTAATTCTTCAGTCAGATGGAGGTGTGATTTATAATTGCATTTCATTAAATCTGAGGAAACAATAGGAATAGAAATACTTTTCCTTTGTAATGAAAGAAAGTATTCTTTAGAAATCAAAATTTGCTATTTTTTTAAATTGAAACGTTTTGAAGTAAGATAAACGAGTAGTACATTCAAAACTATTTTCAAATATATCAAACGCCGACATTTACACAAAACCTTATTTCCAATAAACTTAAATTAAATATTAAGGATTTTTACAACGGAATGTAATAAGAGTTTTAATTAAACTGTTTAAAAACACATTAAAAAATTGGTACTATCACAATAATTTTATTGCCTTAAATGTTGAAAACTGTAAATTTAAGTCTTGATCATTCAGTCACACGGTACTGTTTGTCCAGTTAAAAAAAAAAAATCTATTAAGTTTTGTAGATAATATAATAGGATGACAGAAAAATTATTACTAAAAAAATTAAAGTTACAGGATAAACATATATCCACAGCGGCGGGCGGCTAGAAGTGCAATTTTTAATGCCAATGCCTTCGCACCACATTGTGGCAATTTTTTCCTAATGGGTTAGTCTGCAGAAGCTATTAACCTCTTAACAGTTTAGTTGTTTTGATACAATAAAACGAAAAATAGGGAGAAACACCACTTTTTATCGTACTAAAATATTTGTATTATATAATCGAAAATTGTTGCGAATTAGAAAAGCGAAGATTACAGTTAAACATTAGTGGTATCTTAAACCTTTTAGTAACGAAGCAAGCAAACTCTTCTTGCCCGAGCGGCGTTCGGGCAAAACTGTTAAGTAGTTAAGAATTTGGATCAGCAAAAACATTTAGTGTCCCAAAATGACAGTGTGTCTCTAAAGTTTCTTTTCCATTAAAAAACATTATATTTAATGAAGTAGTATTTGATATAGATGATGGCTGTTTTTCTAAAATCTTCTGCGATATTTAAAGTTTTGTTTTGGAATTTGTATAAAGTTTAAAATTGCATGGAAGAATCAATTACCTTCTTAATGCCCAGACGCCACATATCGTCGTTACCATTTCCAACTATCGAATATGTAAAAATGCATTTTTCATTACTTTTAAAAATGGCCGGATTGTCACCACTAAATTTTATTAGAATTCTTCGTCTAGTAAAAACAATAATAAAATTTCTGTAAAGAACAAGGTTGCCAGTTTGGCCTCTTTTTTTATTCAGAGATGCCGAATTCATACCGGAAATTTTGAGAGAAAATTTTTTACTTTAAATAATTACGAAATATGCTATCATTATATAAATAAAAACTGTCTATTTTAAATTTCTGGTATGAATTCAAATTTTTTTAATGGAAAAGGAGGCTAAACTGGCAACCCTGGTGATGTAGCAACCTTGCAATCCTCTTAGAATCTAGTGGTGACAATCGGCCCATTTTTAAAATAATGAAAAATGCATTTTTTTACATTCGATAGTTTGACATGGTAGATAATGGCATGGTTTGACATGGTGGATGATATCACGTCCCTAGGATTATTTTGTGTTTGTATACGTTAACCCTTCTTTGCATGAGTTTTTCTTTTACAATTGTGTTTTTTATACATATATTAAATATTAGACACCAGAAATTTTAAGATAGATTTTTAACTTTGTTCAGCAACATTGTTCACGGGAAATTTACTGGATTAGTATTTCTATATAAATATAGTGGTGGCGAAGAAGTTTATTTATTTATTAAAATTTAATAAAAAGTGATGGAAATTTACATCACTATGCAATTAAGGGTTAAAGACTATGTACATGGATTTCATTATACATCCAAGTTAAACACATTACGTGGGGCTGAAAACATGGAACACAGAAGCTATCAAATGTGTAACGCCTCGTATACTAGTTGATGTATGACGGACGATAAATTATTGCTTTGAGATATTGATGGTAACTATGTGCGTGCATAGTTAAAATGTTCTGAGAGCTAACACACAAATTTTAAAAACTGAAAAACACTCATCAAATGAGAGCACGCATGTATATAAAACATTTCATTAGTTATAATGTTTTGTAATGGTAAACCTGACTCCTGTTTATTATCTAGAAATAAAAATCAAACATAAAATTTATCCATTTCATTAAACTTAATGCCAAATGCAAACATCACTCCAAGCATGTTTAAGAAGATAAAACTGAGGATTATGTAACGCATACCATTTTAAAACCAAGTGTAATAAATAACAAGAACGTAACATCAGGCAAAGATTATTAAAACTTGCGAACACTGTCAAAATAATTTAAGAAAATTCAATTTTTATCCAATGAAATCAGATATCTAAAGCTTGCCGAAATCGTTTTATGCATAGAACACATTTCATTGAAAATGCTCATGTTCAATATGTATCTCAACTGCCGGTTAAGTGCGAAAGTGTAAATAGATCATTTAAATGCTATTCACCATTAGCCTGATTGGACCTGATCGTTGCCGAAGTGCAATCATGTTAATGGTGAATACTATTTGAGGGTTTGAAAGAGGTTTTCGCATTAACAGGCCTTACTGCCAAGGAAAACTTCCAACACTAATTTCAGAAAGTTTTACTTCCTTAAACGCCAAATTCGGAAAATTAATAAGGTGAAGAGTATTTTTCGAAAAAAGAAGTAGAAAATTTCCTAGGAAATAATTCGGGCCTGCATAAACGGTGAATACGAGCGTAAATAATCAAAGATGGTGATGTGTTCAATATCAATATCAATATAGCTGTGAGTACATTTTACAGCAGTTTACGGAGTTGCCCTTCTTGGTTGTTACATATTTAGTATTAAATATTTTTTTTACTGAATTATTTAGTTATTTTAGTTATTAATTATTCGGTTTAGTTCATCGGGCCTTCGTGGTAAATAAAATTAACTTAATCGATCTTTATTTATAGTTCTACCTACAGAGAATATTATTTATATCGAAGATATTTTTCCCACAGAATAAGGGTTGGTGGTAGTGTAACATTAAGTATAATATGTTAAATTTTTGTGAATGTATGTTTTACAACAGTGGGCGATAACATATTACTAGAAGCCTAGCATACAAAGAATCGAGCAAGGTAAATGTTAAAGAGAGTTTATACAGTTATAATGTATAGTAAAGAATTTAATACGAACATTAAATATTTTTTTCCCGACATCATGTTTCACAATACTTGTACAGCAGTGAAAAACCATTTTTAAACAAAGCAACATACTGTTTTTGCTTGAAACTGTCATTGTACCGGAAATATCAACAGGTCAGAATTTTTGGGTTATTTTTTACATTTACATAAAAACATTGTAGAAAATATTGTTAAATAGTAAAAAGATAAGAGAAATTAGTTTTTCTATAATATTTTATTTACGGGTTTGGGACATTGTATGTCCCAGCGACTATTTTTTTTATTGTTATTCATACCAGTTTTGTAAACATAATCTCTGTCATACACTTCACTAGGATATTTCCATGATGCCTACGGAAAAGAAATATTTTTGCAAGGATAGTCACCAGACCTGGACGTAATCAAACTGTCATTACAAACAGGCATAAAATATTTGATAGCACACATCAAAGACTAATTAGGTACTCTAACGTATAAAAATATTTTATATTCCAACTGCCAACAAAAGCAGAAACTCCTTGATACGTTGAGAAGAGTTATTGTATGGAACTTCACTTCCTACTGCACAAAAGTGGAAAGATTGCTAAAAAACGTTTTTAAAAGTTACTGGTATGAGAAGGTTAAAAGAGTACTTATAATATTAGAGTTAAGAACAATTTATGGGAAAAATAAAGTTCACAAGAAACGTGTTGATGCATTTTTCTGGCTTTTTTATTGCGAGACTTTCATTATAAATTTCAGTCTTTTTTTTTTCCTTTTTTTTTTTTCTTTTTTTACAGTGTAAAGTTTGTAAACGTCTTCTTTTAATAATTTAGCAGTGCAGAATCTTGCAATTCAAACTCATTAAATGTGTCACGTCGACATAAAATGTATGACGTTCATTTTGTAATCAACGCTATTTGTGATGCACTAAGCAAACGAAATGTTAATTTTAAAAAAAATAATGTGAAAGAATGTGTTACTTTTTATTCTTAGCCCTTTTAGGATATTTTAATTCTGTGAAGTCTAGATTATAGTGATTATTTACAAAGCTTTTAAGACGTAAAATAACTACTGTGAGTATTTGGTATTTGGTAGCGCCAGATACCGAATGCAAAATCAAATGTTCTTACACCTCAAATATTGTATGTATGATCCAAATCTTTTTTTACTCTCTCTTTTAAAGAATAAAGAAAAGCAGTTTTTCTTTAATTACAGATTTACTCCTACACTTCATGTTTGTTTAAAGTATAAAATCATAGAAGACTGAATTTTCTGTTTAAATATCGCTTATGTTTATCCGTTTGTAATAGATAAAAAATTTGAACCAATATATACTTGTTAGTTAAAAATAATTATTTTTCTTTAAAAGAAACATTTTTTAGAGGATTTCTTGAAAATTTTCGCACTTTGCGAGAATTTTTTCAAACAGCTTCTAAAATTATTATACAAGAAATTAAAAGAAAATATATTATAATAATCTATACATGAAGTTAAAAACAACAACAAAAAAAAAAAAACCTTCTTACGTCTCGTATAAGGGATAAAGGCTACCAAACATACAATTTTATCCAAGATAATTTAATTGAATTTGTAATCAATTATTTTAGTTAAATAAAAAAATATATATATTAGAAATAATGAAAATGTATTTTTATATAATATTCTTGGAAAATAAATAAATCTAACTCGTTATTTGCTTTTATTCCACTTATTACTGTTAGCCTGGTCATAAAATTATTTATTAAACTTAGATGATATCTATATATATGTGTGTGTGTGTGTGTGTGCGTGTGTGTGTGCGTGTGTGTGTGTGCGTGTGTGTGTGTGTGTGCGTGTGTGTGTATGTATTTTTTCTTTAATCAAGTAATTTAAAAAAAAAGATTTGCTGTAAAATTTTGTAAAAATGAGGCCTTATGACTGTGACAGTATTTCTAAACCATCAAATCAAAATGTTAATTCGAAATGTATTTGTAATTTTATTTATCTAAAAGTAAACACCACAATTAAGCTCTTTTAATACTCTGTTTTGTTTCGTTATTGAAAACTGATTCAAAGGAGGACAGAAATGATAAAGGAGATTGCTGCGTCATCTGATCCTTTTGACTAATTGGATATACACATTTCAACCTTACGTTGACTAACCTAGAGTCGAATAACCATGTTTCTGAAGCTAACGAAGAATTCGAAATATCAACCGGCAGTTAGATTTGAGAACCTGGAGTTACTCTACTGCAAGTTGAACGGGGAGTTGAAGGTTTTTATACAAAATTAAATATGTATTATTAAATAAATTGATTTTTACTACTTTTAAAAAAATCCCTGACGGCTCGGCCTACAGGCACAGGTAGATTTCGAAGACGCAGACCGTGGGGCGCCTGTTTGTTGGGAATTGCGGAAAAAATTACCTTTTTGCCATGATGCGGCAATTGGAACCGCCTACTTCGAAACCTAACTTGTTTGCAAGCGGAGCCAGCAGGGTTTTTTTTTTGTGTTTTGTTTTAAGAGTTTTTCCTATAAAAAACTTGTCAATATAAAAGTTTTAGATAATATTAAGAGGATTTATTATAAATTTAAGCGGATTTGAAATCTTGGGAATTGAAGAAGTTATGAATTTTTTCTTCTAACCCCCCCCCCCCCTTAAGGCAATTTTTAATTATATCAAAAATCTGTCATACATAAATTTTCGGCCCTTCTCCTAGAAGTAATAATAACTTCAAACGGATTCGATAGTATCATAGTTAAAAAATTATGGGTTTTTTCTGTTTTCACAAAAAAACCCCCATCCTCCCCCCCCCCTTGGTTCGATTTTATCCATTAACGAACTTGACCGAGATTTTATGCCCCTGGATTTTATGTATCAGTTTCGAAAAGATGCGGTAGTTGGAACCGCCTACTTCAAAAATAACTTGTTTGCAGGCGGTGCCGGCAGGGATTTTTGTTTGCTATAACGGTTGGTCCTATAAAAAACTTGTCAATATAGTTTTAGATAATATTAAGAGGATTAATAATAAATTTAAGAGGATTTGAAATCTTGGGAATTGACGAAGTTATGATTTTTTTTCTTCTAAAACTCCGCTTCCCCCCCCCCCTTAAGGCAATTTTTAACTATATCAAAAATCTGTCATACATAAATTTTCGGCCCTTCTCCTAGAAGTAATAATAACTTAAAACGGATTCGATACGTTTCATAATTAAGAAATTATGGGTTTATTTTCTGTTTTCACAAAAAGCCCCCCCCCCATCCCCCCCCCCTTGGTTCGATTTTTTCCATTAACGAACTTGACCGAGATTTTATGCCCCTTGATTTTATGTATCAGTTTAGAAAAGATGCGGGAGTTGGAACCACCTACTTCGAAAAATAACTTGTTTGCAGGCGGAGCCGGCAGGGATTTTTTTTTGTTTTTAATTTTTTTTTGCTATAACGGTTGGTCCTATAAAAAACTTGTCAATGTAAAAGTTTTAGATAATATTAAGAGGATTAATAATAAATTTACGCGAATTTGATATCTTGTGAATTGACGAAGCTATGATTTTTTTTCTTCTAAACCCCCCTTACCCCCCCTTGGGGCCATTTTTAATTATATAAAAAATCTGTCATACATAAGTTTTCGGCCCTTTTCCTAGAAGTAATAATAAGTTTAAACGGATTCGATACGTATAATAATTAAGAAATTATGGGGGGTTTTCTGTTTTCACAAAAAGCCCCCCATTCCCCCCCCCCTTGGTTCGATTTTGCCCATTAACAAGCTTGACAGAGATTGTATGCCCCTTGATTTTATGTATCAGTTTGTAAAAGATTAATGCAGAATTTTTCCAGTTATCGTGGTCAGAAAAAAGTGACATAGATAGATAGATAGATAGATAGATAGATAGATAAAGTTTTGAACTGGGGATGGTTTTGGGTTTTGGGAGTCATGATCGGCGTAGATCTGCAAAAATTTTTCAAAATTTCCAACTTAGGTGAGAATGTAATAGGTAGTATTTCTTACGAAATCTACTTAAAAACTTTCTATCGAACACGAAAGACATATATTTTGTGTTTTGCATCGATATCTCAATCTCTGTAGAACAAAAGGAAAAGGAGAAAAAATGCTATGAATGGAACATATTTGTCTCATTAAAAACAAGTTTCTATATTATTCTCGTATTATTAGGCAGAAAAAAAAACAAGAATTTCGCTTTCAACTCAAAGTAATTATCATTGTTTTGATCTTATAGGGGGTTAAAATTTCGATGTTATTTATTTTCACGAATGAAGATTTCAGACATTACGTGTAAGTTTTAATGAAAGAATAGTATTATTATACTGACTGCTTTAAGTTTTTGTCGGTTCAGGCAGGAAAATCTCTGATGTTTTTAAACTTTAAATTATGAAGGCTGATAAAATCATTTACATTTATATTTTTTTATAGATTTTTCTACAGAACTTTGATAACTGTGCACAACATTTTCAGTTTTGCATTCTACTTTTATACGACAATGAAAACTTTATTAAAAAAAAAGGAAAAAAGTAAAACACTTAACGAATTTTTATTACTCGAAAGTAGTTTTCTGTATTGTACTCATAAAGTAGAAAACAAGAACATAGCTTTTATCTCGAAGCCTTTACCGTTGTTTCGATTCTGTATGTCTTAAACATTTTGATTCCTTTTTTCTTTTCAAAAGAATAGAGATATTTCATATGTAACATGTAAAAAAAATCGTTATTATTGTTCTTAGATATGTTCATGTATCCATTTTAAATATTAGAAATTCTTTTTGAAGTAATATTTACAACTAAACATATTCAAACTCTTTCTATAGTATTTGACTTTTGCAAAATTTTTTATACAAAATTAAATATGTATTATTAAATAAACAATTGACTTCTACTACTATTTATAAAAACTTTCTATAGAACACGAAAAACAGTTCATAATATTTTGTGTTTTGTATCTATATCTTGCACTCTGAAGAACAAAAGGAAAAGGGGAAAAAATGTTGTGAATGGAACATATTTGTCTCATTAAAAACAAGTTTCTACATTATTCTCGTATTATTAGGCAGAAAAAAAAAACAGGAACATCACTTTCAACTCAAAGAATTATCATTGTTTTGATCTTATAGGTGTTAAAAATTTCGATTTTATTTATTTTAACGAATGAAGATTTCAGACATAACGTGTAAGTTTTAATGAAAGAATAGTTTTAGTATACTGACTGCTTTAAATGTTTGTTGGTTCAGGCAGGAAAATCTCTGAGGTTTTTAAACTTTAAATTATGAAGACTGAAAAATCATTTAACATTTATATTTTTTATAGATTTCTCTACAGAACTTTGATAACTGTGCACAACATTTTCAGTTTTGCATTCTACTTTTATACGACAATGAAAACTTTATTAAAAAAAAAGGAAAAAAGTAAAACACTTAACGAATTTTTATTACTCGAAAGTAGTTTTCTGTATTGTACTCATAAAGTAGAAAACAAGAACATAGCTTTTATCTCGAAGCCTTTACCGTTGTTTCGATTCTGTATGTCTTAAACATTTTGATTCCTTTTTTCTTTTCAAAAGAATAGAGATATTTCATATGTAACATGTAAAAAAAATCGTTATTATTGTTCTTAGATATGTTCATGTATCCATTTTAAATATTAGAAATTCTTTTTGAAGTAATATTTACAACTAAACATATTCAAACTCTTTCTATAGTATTTGACTTTTGCAAAATTTTTTATACAAAATTAAATATGTATTATTAAATAAACAATTGACTTCTACTACTATTTATAAAAACTTTCTATAGAACACGAAAAACAGTTCATAATATTTTGTGTTTTGTATCTATATCTTGCACTCTGAAGAACAAAAGGAAAAGGGGAAAAAATGTTGTGAATGGAACATATTTGTCTCATTAAAAACAAGTTTCTACATTATTCTCGTATTATTAGGCAGAAAAAAAAAACAGGAACATCACTTTCAACTCAAAGAATTATCATTGTTTTGATCTTATAGGTGTTAAAAATTTCGATTTTATTTATTTTAACGAATGAAGATTTCAGACATAACGTGTAAGTTTTAATGAAAGAATAGTTTTAGTATACTGACTGCTTTAAATGTTTGTTGGTTCAGGCAGGAAAATCTCTGAGGTTTTTAAACTTTAAATTATGAAGACTGAAAAATCATTTAACATTTATATTTTTTATAGATTTCTCTACAGAACTTTGATAACTGTGCACAACATTTTCAGTTTTGCATTCTACTTTTATACGACAGAGAAAACTGTATTAAAAAAAAGAAAAAAGTAAAACACTTAACGAATTTTTATTACTCGAAAATAGTTTTCTGTATTGTATTCATGAAGTAGAAAACAAGAACATAGCTTTTACCGCGAAGCCTTTACCGTTGTTTCGATTCTGTATGTCTTAAACATTTCTATTCCCATTTTTAAAAAAGAACAGAAATATTTCAGATATGACATGTAAAAAAAATAATCGTTATTATTATAGGTTGTATGTTTACTGCTTTAAATGTTTGACCATTCGGTCAGGAAAAGCAATTTATGTTTTCAGTCTTTACGTTATAAAGACTGGTACAAAAAGTTTCCATTTTCAGAACTTTCTATGAAACATAATTAACTGTGTAGAAGATTTTGTTTATTGCAACTTGGCGATAAACTTAGTGGCCAATCTTACCCCTGATTCCAAATGGAAAAAAAAGTATTACAAAATTAAATTCGTCGTGAAACATTGTTTCTAAAATTGTTCTTTAACCTCCAATTCTATTAAAGCCATTTTTAATTAAGCTTGAATTTTGGTGCCGTGGCTTGCTACAGCTTTGGCCGATGCTGAAGAGAAGTAATGTTGAGCAATGCACATCTAATAAGGGGTTGAGAATATCCATAATGCAAGAAAAGGAAACTGATTTCATTTCCCCGTCATTCCTAAAAATTCCTCCTTTCTTGGGTGGAATGATTCGATGTATTATTTGGAAGACGGATTATTTATTGCTGTTAAAACGTAATAAATAGGACAGAAAGAAACAATAAAAAAATATGAAAGAGTTTTGTGAGTTCAGGAGATGCAAAAGTGGAAGGCGAAGAAAATTATGAAATTGATTATTTATTGTTACAACAAAGTAACAAATATAGCAAGAAACAATGAAAGTAAACAATTTTAAGATTTTAAAATCTAGGTGCTGTGGGAGGGAAGACGGATAAGTAGGATTTTTGGAGGAGGAGTATTAACTAAATTACTAATTATTTGTTTTTTGTTGTTAAAGAGTAACGAGGCAGAAGAAAAACAGAAAGAGTTTTAAGGATTTTAACTGTTGTATTCTCCTTGCTCGATGAGCACCCACTAAAAGGGGAAGTGATGATTTCATGTTGGGCGACTTATATTATTAATTATTTATTGCTGCAATGAAGTAACAAAATAGGGTAGAAAAAAATAATTCAAAAGTTTTAAAGACATTTGTATTTTTCTGCTGCCTGTTGGCAAAGAGAATTTTTTGGGTTTTATGTGAAGGGCCGGAGAATTTGACAAAACATTAACTCATTAATGCCGGTTGGTACAAAAACTTACCAGTTAAGTGATACGAAACTTTTAATTCTGAACACCAATATCTTAGTAAAAAAATCATATTATCTAATATGGAACTATCAGAGATTCAATCAGTTAAAATAACAGTATGGGAAAACTAACTGGTGTCCACTGGTATCGAAGTATTAAAATAAGTGTAAAATAAGTCGTCGTTAATGGGTAAAAAACTGCGAAACTGCAGCAAAATTCCGCAGATTTTCACACAATAGAGTGACTTATATTGTATGGTTACGATTGAGCCCGATAAGCAACATCAATCATTCAGCGACGCAAACACCTCATTTTAATACTAGGCCTATGTACTGAGACAAAAATGGCGGCTGTAGTAAGCGGATATTTTCCAGAGTTTGTACGGTCCCTTGAATTTCACTACCAATAATTAAAAAAAAATCTATCCGCCTTCTATTTCATAGATTAAATAAGTAAATAATTCTTTTTCAAAATAATGCTGTCTTATTTCAGGCGACCACACAAATTATGAAATAAATCCACCTACGACAGTCGTCATTTTTGTATCCGTGCGCAGACCTAGTATTCAAGTGATGGTGGACGTGAATAAAAGTGTCGCCTGTACACATGAAATAAAGGTATTACGCTTTCACAATTTGGCAATTCCGATGCTTCTTTTCCTCGCCAAATGTAGTATTTGCTCGCAATTTGGCGCAATGGCGATCGGCAAGCAAATTTTCTCTGAAATTTGAGAGGAAAAAAAAGGAGATAATACTATGAATAAAACACATTATTCTCATTCTAAATAAATTTCGGTATTGTACTTTCATTATCTGTTAGAAAACATACATAAGAGCTTTGATTTCAGCTCAAAGCATTCTTCAATATTTGTATTCCCTGTGTGTTAAATTCCTTTCGTTATATAATGAATAAAGGTACTTTTCGGCAGTAACATCTGGGAGCTTTTAAAAAGATTAATATTCGAATGTTTACTGCTGTAAAGATTCGTTCATTCAAATAGGAATGGAATTTAATATTTTTAGTCTTTAAGTTATGAAAGCTTGTCCAAAAAAAAAATGGAACTTTATATACAATTCTTTGCAGAAAACCAGTAACTAAACACAAAACTTTAAATTTGCATTCATCTTTCACCATAAAGTGCAAAACAAAATGGAAAAAAAGTGAATGAATGGAACATCTTTTTCTCATTTTAAAAATATTTCGCCTTTGTACTCGTATTATCAAGTAGAAAACAGACACAAGAACGTCGCTTTCAACGCACGTTTATTGTTGCTTTGATTTTGTATGTGTACAACATTTCTATTCCGATTCTATAAATGAATAAAGATATTTTTTGAAACACGTGAAATTCGTATGGTTACTATACTGCTTTCAATTTTATTTCATTCAGGCTGGAATAACAAATGATGGCTATAACTTAGTAACAAATTTTTATGTTTTCCTGATACCACTAAAATTTAAGAGAGATTTTTAACTTATTTATTCAATTGTTTTTCCCCTGAAACTTAATTATAAATTTTGGCTTCTTTTATTGCTGAACAGTTGATGTTGGTTAAGTGGCTACCGAGTTGCAATCAACGAAACGCCCAGCCTATTGAGACACTTCACTCTACTTACAATAGACAATTATTTTTTAGTCGTAAGACAAAAATGTAAATGCTGGCAATGTTACAGGATTTAATTCTGAAGACTCTGATCTGATCAGGGATGAGATTTCTCCGCTTTTTTGTATACCAGTATAATCTTAGAGAAAATGTTATTTTATTTAATTAGAACATTTTGCGATTTAAGAGAACAACTTCTGCTCTAAGATTATACTGGTACACAAAAAAGCGGAGCAGTCTCATCCCTGGATCTGATACAAACAATTCTAATTTACAAACAAATATTTCACAATGTTAACATACAAATCGTATCTAAGACTGAAATACAAGAAAGTAATATAGTCTAATAACTTTAAAGTATGAAAATTCCTTATATATATGCATGAAAGTATTTAAATAATTCCTAAAGTATTAAAATTAAAAACGTCAAAAAATGATTTATAGAAATATTTCTGCAGTATAATCTATTTACAATCTAGGAGAAAAAGTAAGTCACTACCTACTATCTCTGCCACAAATTATCGTATAAAAATGTGTTTGGTACCAATTGGTTACTAATGACGGCTACTGATTAATGCTAAATTTAAATTTTGCTTAGGGGCGGCCAACAATTAGAAATTGCCACAAACTGTAAAATGTTTAATTTGAAACCTAATTTGAACATCACTTTTCGGTAAATTTTACCTTCAGTTGCCAAACGAAACGTTATCCAACCAAGTAGTTTAGGAATTACGTAGGTATACAGATTTAAACTCCTGCTGTTGAATTCAATTTTAATCTTTGCAAAAGAGTTTTCAATGTGGGTAATTTTTAGGAATTACTGAAAACTACTAAAAGCAGGGATGCCACTGCCGACTATTTTTATATTCTATAAGCACCACTATTTAAAAAATATATATTTTTTAGCATATTTCTTCTTGCACATGTTGGCAAAGTGTAAGTAAAAAAATTGTTTTGAGAAAGTAATATAGTCGCCAGTAGCAGGCCTATAAATGGAATGAATTGTAATGTTAGATTTAAAAATTTGAAGTTTTTAGAAATTGTTTTCTATTACAAAATTCATGGTTCGCAATGCATATTTTTTTTTTTAAAATTAAATTGGAATATATACAAATTGTGAACATATTTTTGGAAATAAGATATGAATTATAATCTATAAATTATTTTAGAAAAATCCTTTTTTATAAGATTCAAATATACGAATCCAAAAATACAGCTCATTCCACCAAGTAATTTTTCACTTATCCTTTAAAAAATGAGTAAATAAATAAATATAAATAAATAAATAATTACAAATTTTAAACTACTACACTACTTGAAGGAAAGGTTTCCTATTTGGTATCCGAAAATAATATTTACCGATGAATTTAAAACAGATGTCAAAAATAGTTGTTAGTATAAAAAAAATTAAAATTTGGTGCATTTTCTGTATGTAGATGACCCCTAAACAAAATGAAGTATAGCATTACTTAGTAGACGTTATTAGTAATCGATTGGTATCAGTAACATTTTTATAAGATGATTTGAGGGGATAGTATGGGTGATCACTTTTTTGTGCAGATCAATGCATTACGGACCTAATTGAAATTATAGGCAAAGTATTTATAGATATTTGGACCTGGATGGATGATATAAAAAAAGCCATGAGGGATAGGGGTCTGGAGGAAGAATGGACCCTTGACTGGAAGAAATGGTGTGGTCTCTTGTAGATTTTTCGGATGGCGGCACCTGACGTCACAAACCGAGTTTATACATATATTTATAGATATTTAATTTTTAACTAGAGATTAACTGTTTTTAAGTAATGGTTAGATGGACAACATTATGATTCTAATATTTGTACAATTCTAAAAAATGGGTATTGAGAATTACATATCCAGAATTTGGTGTTAAAATAATAATAATAATAATAATAATAATAATAATAAAAGTTTAGTACAATTCTTATTTGTAGAACACATATTATCATGTCAACACTTCTAACTAAATATCAGTGTAGCACTAATTAATAGACGTTATTAGTATACGACCATTGGTACCAGTCACATCTGATGATATGTTGAGGAGATTGTGTAGAGTTTATCACTTTTTTTATTCTAGGACTGTACGTACGGATCTAATTGAAGTTATATGCAATTTATTTTTATCTACTTAATTTTTAACTATCTAAGTAACGGTTAATAATTTTAAAAAGTGAAATGTTATTCTATGTTTTCTGTGAAAAATTTGTTTAATCGGAGGTATGATTTTTTTTTAAATAAAAAGATAAACATGCACATTTTTCGCATTTCTCGTATTATAAATATTTTGCGTTCAAAATAAAAAATATGAATTAGCGTTAACGACTGAAAATACAAGATGCAAATAAGTCGTATATTTTCTGCAATTGATTTAACCCTTTCAGGGGCAGTGGTTAGAGCGTCTATCCACCAACTTTAGAATTTTTTCTATAGGAGTGCAGTGGCTAGATATACTATCCACCTATATCGAATGACAGCCAATACTTATAAAATGAAAATAGAGATGGCAGCACTAACCCAGTTTTTAAACATAATATGAAATGAATTTTTGAAATGATCATGTTGAGAGAAAAATTTTCGAAGTTTATTTATTCTTATTTTTTAAAATTTAATTATGTATCAAAAAAACCTTGATAGTATATATGTACTGGTATTCACCTTTTAAATGTATTAGAGTAACACACAATCTAAGATAAATAATTTTAGTTTGATTTTTGAGAGTATTTCAGTGGTGGATAGAACGTCTAGACACCACACTCTTAGGAAATTTATTGCTGTGCTGGGGAATGGGATCTGCATTTCTTACTCTTTGAGATAAACAGAGAGGGGGAATTTGTGTTATTGAAGGGTGGTGAATATAAACAAAGAGGAATAGTGGAATGTAAATAAAAAAGTGAAAAATCAAGCAGTAAGAGGCTTTTATAGGAAATAGTTCAGTTTTTCTGTTTAGAGCTCAGACTGAGGTTGTCTTTCACTATCGTTCTTATATCATACTTTTTCAAAATAGATATTATTTCTGTAGCATTCTAATTTACTTGATTTTATTTCATACATTTTATAAATACTTCTTGCTTAAAATTGATATAATTTGATATATTCGCAATAATGTCTAGAAAAGGCTTATCGTTAGCATTGTATTTTATATTATATAATTGATCAATATCAAAATTTATTATTCTAATTATATTTTTATGTCATAATTATAATTTTTATACCTTAAATATCTGAATTTATGTTTTCTTAGAATAACTGATGAAAAACTGTTTACAAACTAAGTTTAAACAGTTTTAATATCTTAAAATTTTTTGTATTATTGTATGCATAAGTTGTGAGTAAATTAATATGTTATAAAAAAAAGTGAGCAAGTATTGCATTTTATATTATATAATAAATCAAAATCAAAATTTATCCTCCTAACTACATTTTAATGGCAAAATTATAATTTGTATTCCTTAAATATGTGAATATTTGTTTTCTGATGTTAAGTAAAAAAAAACGCCTAAGTGCGCGGTGGCTAGAACGATTAGCCACCACCACAAAAAAATCCCCCCATCAGGAATTTTTTTTTCGTCAAATAAGGCCTGAAGTACATATATATGTACTTTATAATATATATGTAATTAAACGGAAATTGAATCATTATTACTTCGTGCCCCTGAAAGGGTTAATAATAAAAAAGTTCTCCTTCAAATCAGTAAACATTATTTTTGATATTTGAATAGGTTTTCTCTGGATAGGTTTTCATTTTGAAAACAAGAATAACTTATAAAAATAACCTATTAAAATAAACGTGTTTGTCTCTTTTATGTATATTTCGATTTTTTTCAAATTTTTAATATGTATTTCAGTTAAATAATAAACTTTCCAAACAGATACCTCATGTTATAACGAATCGTTTAATCGTTTGAATAATGGTAAATGTTTGGTTCATCGAGTGTATTTCGATGCGAAATAAGACAAAACATTTCTTGGGGATCACGTTAGTGTCCATAACTTCATGAACAAAGGTGTTTATGTCCTTTATTTATAAGAATAGTGAATAAGACAGTAAAATGTCATTGACCGAGAGAAGTTCGACCAAAAGTAAACTTGACGAGCGTGCTATTGTCCTCAAACTAATGTTTGTTTACTCATATAAAACTGCTCCACTCACACCAAGGTCTGAAAACCTAGTTACCATAATTTGGAAAATGCATGAGCATGTGTCGTGGGTGTGAATCACAACTTGGTTAAATTAAAGTAGTTTATCAAAAGATAAACAGACATGGACACTACTAACAGGAGTCCCGCATAGAATTCATATTATTTCGTCTTGAAGATCTCAGAGAACCAAAATAAATTATCCATTGTTCACAAGCTTTTACAATTTGATATAAAATAAGGTATAGGTTTTTTTTGGTTCATGGACTAACCGTTTAACTTAAATAGCTAATAAAACTTTTATGAAACGACAAATATACAAAAAAGATCCACGCAAGATTATTTTAAATGATTTATCTAACAATTTTCTCTTGTTTTTCTCTGATTTTGTTAGTCTAAAATCTTTAAATCCCTGAAGATGATCCGTTCAACTAGAAAAAATACATATACTAGTTTAACCCGTTGGGGACGAGCGACATGTATACGTGACGCATAAGATGCTCAGAATCCTTCATTATTCTCACCAGTTAATTTTTATTGTAAGCCTTGCCTTATTTAGCCATAGCATTTCTGCGATGCAATTAGGCACAAATTTCTGTTTTGAAAAACCGGTGGTGAAAAATTAAAAATTCTGTAAAGGACGCTCGTCGCGAAGGGGTTAAAGAACGGAGTTTGTACGGTGTAACCACGATTCTTTTAATAGAATTTTTCGCCTTATTTAAACACAGAAAAAATATTAGAAATCCTGCAATTGAGTTATCCTGCGTCTGCAATTTAAATATTAAATGCAAAAATTCTACTAAAAAAAATGTGGTAAAAGCATACGAACCCTGAAGAAAAACACTTATTTTTTATTAAATCAATTGGCAATAATATACGGATTATGTAAATTTATTCTTTGTCTTTCAGAATCTTTAACGCTCCGCCTACCTAGAACCAACAGGTACATTCAAAATGATTATTCGAACCAGAATTTGTTTTATATAATAAGTTAATTCTAAACCATAACTTGAACTTGAACTTGAACTTGTGATAGGTTCAATGGGCTTCCAAGTTGCGAAGCAACTGCACACCCTGGCTTTGAGTAGGTGTATATCAAATCCTGAGAGAGCCATATGAAATGTCTAGCCGTAGTCCAATTGACTACATAAAATAGGATAGTGTTAAGTATATCTATAAAATAATGAAAATTTACTAGTTAAAGTATAAAAGTAAAAATTCTAAACCATACAAGAATATACCGTAATTTCCGGCGTATAATCCGCAGCTCAAAGAGTCGTTTTTCGACCCAGAAATATTATTTTACAAAATGTAACTTAAAAGATCGCTGTAAATATTTAACTACAATTATTGACTAAAATTTCTGGGTCGAAAAACGACTCTTTGAGCTGCGGATTATACGCCGGAAATTACGGTAAATAAATATGTTACAAATTTTTAAATAAAAATTCTGGTGTGAAATGTTTTAATCAAGGTTGAGTAAAATTTCTAGTAGTTCTACGGTTAAAAACAAAGGTGAGAAGAAATGATCGACATTCGTTAACTGCTTTGTGTCGGTGAGTGCTATGTTGAACAGAGTCTATTAACAGAAATAGACGGCTGTAAAGTAGTTACCTCTTACAAAAAATCCAAACACAATCGGTAGTAGCAAACGAGACTATTACAAAGGATGAGGGTCCAACAGCAATGTTTTTGGCCCATGAAATAAGACTAAAATTCGATTTTGTTATACTGACTTAATTATTTCACTTTTTAATATTAAAAGGTTTATCGTGTACGATTTCAACTCTATTTTTTGTATTTTGTTCGGATTTATATGACTTACACAAGCTCAAAGTTCGTATTATTCGTAGTTTTTCATGAAAAATACGCAATTTCTCCCAATTTTAGCTCAATTATTCAAATGAGCGCAATCGTGCAACACTTTCTTCTTTATATATATTATAAAATACATCAAAATGTACAATATATATAAAAATAAAAGTGTTGCAAAGCTGCGATCATAGTAAAATATTAAAAATAGAGAGTTAAGTAACTGTATTCCTTTACGTGTACTAAGAGACTTTAGGAAGCAGCAACGTGTTTAAACAAGCTAAAATGAACGTAACTAATGGTAATAACTGCATTCCTTAACATTAGCCATAGTTACATTAATTTTAGAACGTTTAAACACGTTACTGCATCCTAAAATCTCTTAGTGACGTGAGGGAATGCAGTTACTTAACTCTCTATTTTTGTATATTTTATTATGAGCACAGCTTTGCAGCACTTTTATTTTCACATATATTGTACATTTCGATGTATTTTAAAATATATGTAAAGAATAAAGTGTTGCACGATTGCGCTCATATAAATAATTGAGGTAAACTTAGGAGAAATTGCGTATTTTTCATCAAAAACTACGAATCATACGAACTTTGAGCTTGTGTAAGTCATATAAATCCGAACAAAATGCGAAAACTATTAATGAAATCGTATAGGATAAACCTTCTAGTATTAAAGAGTGAAATAATTAAGTCAGTGTAACAAATTCGAGTTTAGGCTTATTTCATGGGCCAAAAACACGGCTTATGGACACTAATCCTTTGATTTCCCGAATCTGGAATTGTTTTTAGAAACTGGGAATACATTCTGAAGACCAGACTATGGTTTTAGAATTGTACACCAACAGCAAAACCAAGCGAGGAGATGTAAAGATGGCGGCCCCTTGAAACTGACATCTGAAAGTAAATCCTCTTCAACACCTTTGTCATATCCTTGTAAAATAGAAATGATAGAATTTGAATGAAATCCTATCGCTAAAATTTAGTAAGGTAATATTTTACCAGCAGTTAGTGACGTGCATCTGTTTTTAGAATTCAAGTAAGTAATAGATTTTAAAAAAGAAATAAAAATGCATTCTAAAACCATCCAAGTTTGCATTTTATCAATGCCCTTATGCTGTTATCAAGCAGAAAACAGACGATGGAACACCATTTTCATTTCAAAATACTTATTTCAGAATTTCATTTCTTTCGTTTACTACTCTACACTCGTTTTTCCTTTCTCTTTGATCTCAAAGACATTTTTCTTTCTTGATTGTTTGGGCATTGAAAGCAAAACAACTATTCTAAGCTATGTTTTCAGAAAAGTAAGTTTCAATCAAAGGATTTTCTTTGGAAGGAGTATGTCCCTGTTTTCAATATTAAATTTAAAGGAATGCAATGAAGAAATTTTTCATTGCTTTATTTATTTTCAGTTTTGAAGATGAGGCTTTCAATTTGCATCTTCAAACTATTTTCTGTTTCAGAGAAACGGATATTTCAAATTATGTATTGTCCAATTATTACACTTAATACTTATATTTATTATGTACAAAATGTTCCATTTTATCATTGTCGAATAGGTAAAACCTAAATCGTTAGTTTTTAGTTTATGACCTATAGAAAAAACATTTAATTTTTTTTATTTTTAGGGAGCTCGGCCCCCTGCTCGCTTTGCTCACCAACCCCCCGCGTAATCGCGCCCTAACCAAATCGAAAAAATCAATTTGCTCGTTTAATATATATGAATAATCTGGAAAATCCCTTGCTCGTTTAATATATATGAATTTGGCAACATTAATTTGGTCGACAGGATAACTAACAAGTACCAATTGTATATATAGTGTTACGAATATTGTAAATAGTTAGTGTTTGTGCTTAAAAATAATGTAATTATTTCAATTAAGCTCTATTCATAAGCTAATATTAATTTTTGTTGTATTGCAATGTCTCAATTTGTTGATTTTTTGCAAGCGAGTAAACGCTATTGGATTTCAATGGGAATCTATGGAAATTTGACGAAATACTGGAAATAGCGCCAAGTTGGCGACAGACCTGGGTCCCTTCCCCTTGGTAATACCCCTAATAGCGCCCATCCTATCTAAATTCTCTACTTTCATATTAATTTCCCCTAAGAAAGTCAGAAAGCTCTGACCAATCAGATAAGTTTCGCGGTATCTAGGCAGATTTTCATTGGTCCATTTCCAAACCATTACTTTTTTTTTATATATATAGAAGGATATTAAATACCATTTACCAAAATTTCTGGTGTATAAGACGCGGTTCAAACACTTGTGTTCCTACCAGATATTTTATTTAATAAAATGTAACTTATTTCTACTTAATACTTATTTGACATTATTTATTATGTAAAATTTGTTATTATTCAAGTTATTATTCAGTTATTAGTCAGACTTATTTTAGCCGCGGCTTATAAACCGAAATTTATGGTACTTCAAAATAGTTATCTTTGTATAAGTTACGAAATATAAATTTTTATGCGAATAACTAAAATTTAGAAAAAGTGTCTCAATGATAACGAATACATTTTTTAAATTAAAATTAAAATTAAATCCGTATTTGTAAAATCAAAGCATACTGAGTTATTGTACATTATGCATTTTCAAATTTTCAAGCACAAATAATAATTTTTAGTTTCAGAAGACACTGATGTTATAAAAAAGTCATAGAATTATAACTCATTAAGTTAACGTCGTATAGGAATGAAATTTTGTTTCTTGTGTTACATGTTAGAACATGGAAAAACTTTTTAGAAATAGAAAGTTTACGACCTAGGGACCGTAAAATAATAATAATAAAAACTAAATTTAAAAAATTTAAAAAAAAATGAATTAAATGACTTTTAACACCTTCGCGACGAGCGTCTTTTACAGAATTTTTAATCTTTTACCACCGGTTTTTCAAAGCCGAAATTTTCGCCTAATTGAATCACAGAAATTCTATAATTAAATAAGGCAAAGTTTACAATAAAAAGTAACTGGTGGGAATATTCAAGGATTCTGAGCATATTATGCGTCACGTATACGTGTCGCTCGTCCCCAAGGGGTTAATACACAGAGAACAATTTTTAAAACATTTTTAAAGTTGAAACGGCACTTTAAAAATACTGTTAAGCTATTGGAAAACGATAGGAGGGGTAACTGTCATTAATGTTTTTGCACTTATAGCATACTTAATATATTTTAACATTATTTGCAATAATACATCTGGAAAATGGTTTAATTTTAATACCTTCAGTAAAGGATTATTAAATAAAATCGGAATCATAAAAAGAACTAACGGTTTTTAAAATGAAATTGCCTATCTAATGGTAGTAATAATATGCCTTTTTTTCTTGAAGGAGATTAACATGCGCGGACAAACAATTTTAATACAATTTTCTTGTGTTAGTAACAATTGACACAGACAGATGGCACTCTGACAAGAACAGTGACAAGAGCATCAGTGAAAATGTGTATACTGAGTCCAGCATTATCACGATAGCTGCTTAATGACCCGTGGCGGCCAAATGGACTTTTCACTGACGAAGTGACACCTATCCGACAATACTAGCTTAAAATTCGTTGTATCCGAGGGTCTCATAATTAATTATGTAGATGAAAGCAGGTTAAGTGTCAGTTTGGTAGATAATATATAAAATGACCGCCAGAAGTACAGCTACTGTCCCAGATGTTCAGAGACATTTTTTAAATATATATTTTATGCCAGTTAATCTTCAATTATGTAATCGAATCTTTCTGAATCAATCACGAAAACAGTCATCAGCTGTATAGATAGCGGTGGATGCAGCCTCTGGTGTCACAAAATCGATGCTAAAAAGAAATTAATGGCATCCGGATTAAGCAAGATTATCACTGGTCGCGGTAAAATCCTCCAATTTTCCGATTTCAGTTTACCGTCCATTTCTCTTTGATTGAGAGAATGTTAAGCTTCGCAGAACCTCACCTACCTCTGTCGCGGCAGCTAAAAGTTCCGCCTGTGATTTATCAATAAAAACCAATTATATATTTCAAGATCGTTTTGTAAAAATTGGTTAGGTAAAAAATGTTACTACCTCGGAGACTATACGTTATGGGGGGATAGAACATGTGACTGCAAACGGGTCATGCGACAGTCAGTGTCAAGAAAGTAATAAAATGGTTTATGCACTGAAGAAAAGAATTACACTGGAATAGCATCGATCGGGTGATAGTCAAACAGGAAAAAGAAGAAGCTTCTATTGCCAATTGTTAAAGACGTTCTGCATCGGACAACAGGAAAATAGAATTGAATAGAACACTGAAGAATAGAATTACACTGGAATAGCATCGATCGGGTGAGAGTCAAACAGGAAAAAGAAGAAGCTTCTATTGCCAATTGTTAAAGACGTTCTGCATCGGACAACAGGAAAATAGAATTGAATAGAACACTGAAGAATAGAATTACACTGGAATAGCATCGATCGGGTGAGAGTCAAACAGGAAAAAGAAGAAGCTTCTATTGCCAATTGTTAAAGACGTTCTGCATCGGACAACAGGAAAATAGAATTGAATAGAACACTGAAGAATAGAATTACACTGGAATAGCATCGTTCGGGTGAGAGTCAAACAGGAAAAAGAAGAAGCTTCTATTGCCAATTGTTAAAGACGTTCTGCATCGGACAACAGGAAAATAGAATTAAATAGAACACTGAAGAATAGAATTACACTGGAATAGCATCGATCGGGTGAGAGTCAAACAGGAAAAAGAAGAAGCTTCTATTGCCAATTGTTAAAGACGTTCTGCATCGGACAACAGGAAAATACATATGCAAATATTTTTCACGGATTGGTAGTATTGTAGAGGAGTTGGGGTGCGTTGATGTATATCTGCAGACGGCATCTATTGTGCAGGATTTTAAAAAATGCTTTTACATGCAGATCCTGATTACAGGGGCAAACTTCAACCAGCTATTAATAAAATAAATGTTTGCATTTTTAAAGAAAAAATTCTACTTTTAAATAAACCAAAATTTTCTACGGTAAATTACTGGTTGACGATTGTCCAGGATGTCTAAATAATTCAGCTCACAAAAGTGCACCCGCAAGTTTAATAACACTGATCATACCGCGAATTTTACTCAGGTTTTATAAAGATGTTTCACAAGAGAATTTTTATTTAACCCTTTCAGGCGCGGAGTTATTCTGTTCAAAAAAAAGGAAATGATTGATTGACACCAGAATTTGCAAACGAATTTCTTGTAAAATAAATACTTGCTTTCGTCCAAGTTTATTATAAAAGTAAAATTTTATTAAAAAATTCTGGGTTTCTTGTGCCAATTTGGAATTAATCGTAAGTGGTCACATTTGTAACCACCGCCCTTGAAAGTGTTAAAACTACTTAACTTTTCAGTTTGTCCTATTTATTTTTTATTAATTTTAAGAAGAAATTTCTGGTTCGAAAAGAATTATTTTCATTTTTTACCTGTCAAATGACTTGTTCGTGGTACTAGTTTTAACAATTTGTTCACATCTTACGTGTATCGTATTTTAAAACCTACAGCGTTGACTAAAGGCGTGTCCTAAATACCTAGTTCTACCTACGTATTTTTTTGTGAGAAAAGTTTGGTAATTTTTTTATCGAACGAATATGTACTTATATCATATATTTGGAGACATTCTCTCAGGCTCTATTAAATAGATTAATTTTGTATAAAATAAACTACTTGCTAATGCATAAAGTCGATAAATTTATCTGGGAATCGAACTTAACAAACACCTTTCAGAAAAAAACGGTGCTTGTATAGTTTCAAAATCCGGATTTCATATTAAATTGTCGGTCAACAATGTGTTAAGGATGAAATCAACACATATTTTTTCATCGTAATGCGTTGAACGAACGGAAGTATATATTATTTTAAAAACCGGAGGAAACCATCATTCAGAAACGCAAAGCCATTCGAAAGCATATCTTCAAACCTCGATTTCGCTTATGACATTCAACCGCGACATATGATAGATTTATAGAAAATATACACTTGGGGACGAGCGACACGTATACGTGACGCATAAGATGCTTAGAATCCTCGATTATTCCCACCAGTTAATTTTCATTGTAAGCTTTGCCTTCTTTAATCTTAGCAATTTTGCGATTCAACTAGGCGAAAATGTCTGTTTTGAAAAACCGGTGTTAAAAGATTAAAAATTCTGTAAAGGACGCTCGTCGCGAAGGGGATATTGTGATATGAATTCAAAATGCGTTTGGATGACTGACAGCTTCAGACTTTAGACTATTTTTTTAGACTCTATTAAATAGATTAATTTTGTATAAAATAAACTGTTTTCTAATGCATAAATTTGATAAATTTATCTCGGAATCGAACTTAACAAATACCTTAAAGAAAAAGACGGGGCTTATATAGTTTCAAAATCCAGATTTCAAATTAAATCGCCAGTCAACAATGTGTTAAGGATGAAATCAACAACTATTTTTGCATCGTAATGCGTTGAATAGATACAAATCTATATTATTTTAAAAACCGATGGAAATCATTACTCAAAAACGTGAAGCCATTCTAAAGCATATATTTAAACCTCGTCTTCGCTTATGACATTCAACCGCCACATATGATACATTTATAGAAAACATTGTGATATGATTTCAAAATGCGTTTGAATGAATGACAGCTTCAGAAACTGAAGCATTGTCTCTTGGTGACACAATGTACTGTCACAAGCAAAGGTTTGCCAAATGTCATGCTATTTCTTATTGCTAAATAAATATTGAACTTTGTTTCCATACCAAGTCGATAGTTTATTATGAAAGAAGTTTTTAAAAGTTTGTTACGTTTTACCTTTTTTTAATTTTTAAATATTATGCTATCACGGCCCTAAAATAGTTTCTTTAATATTATGTAATTATATGCTAAATCTTACTGTAAAAAAATTTAACCTTCAAAATAATTTACATCATTAGTAAAATGTTAAAGCTTGTTAAACTGCCAAAGATGAAGATACGCCAACATTATTAAAAAAAACCCATATTCTTTCAAAAACCCTTGTTCTATTTAACAAATGCATTTTTTTAATACTCAAATTCACCTTAATCAGTAGACAACTTTTTGTGGGAAAACATTCATCCTATTCTGCTTTTTAAATTTTTTTTTTTATAAAACAGACACACTATTGTAGACATTTTCCCTTGGGTAAAACTGTAATTACCTCAAACAAAGAGTTAAAAAGCAATAGAAAACCCTTCTTGAAATTTTTCTTTTTAAAGAACAGTAAAAGACTAATTTCTTTCTTTACTTTTCTTATTAATGAAAACTAAATGTAATGCAGTACATTTAAAATTGAAAAACCATTTTAACTTTAAGATATTTTTGTGCATTTTATATGAAGGATACGTACTGTATAAGCTAAAGGCAAAAAACTCTTTTTTAAAAGTTTCTGTTAAAAAAAACAATCTTCATGCATTTTAACTTTTTTACTGCATTGTCAATTTCTTTTGTTTCTTTTTTTTTTGCGTTTTCAAGTTCTTTTTTAGTTCAAATTCTTAATAGATATTGTACATACAATTTTTTTTGACAATTCTTCTTATCCCTTGACTCACTGTATGTCGTTTTTAAAAGAGTTTAAATTCTAATTTGTTTTATATACTTAAGAAACTACTAGTATTAATTACTTTTAGTTAAAACGTCATTTACTAAATACATTATTATTAATGTTTATTATTCACACATTATTGACACGTACGGGTCACCAATGCGGAGATTAACGCAGGAGAGAATCGAACCAGGGCTTGGTTTTTGCCTGACTCTAACGTTCTCGCCTACTGTGCATTAGATCCCTGGTTTGATCCTCTCCTGCGCCATTGTCCTCATTAACTTTATTCTAGGAGCAAGGAAACGTGATAAATATATCTGTTGGTATTTACAGTGCACTCTTTGGGAAAAATGTTTGTTTCATGCTTTATTATTTAGTGCTTTAAGAATATATATAAAAATTTACTGCATATTTGAGATTATAAGAATTCTACATGTTTTCGCAGTAAACGAATAAGACAAAAGTGCAATGAAAAGTGATGCCAGACTACTTGGAAAATCAACGTAATTTCCGGCGTATAATCCGCGGGTCAAACAATTCTGCTTCTACCCAGAAATTTTATTCAATAATTGAAGTCAAATATTTACAGCGATCTAATAAGTAACATTTTATAAAATAAAATTTCTGGGTCAAAACATGATTGTTTGATCTACGGATTATATGCCGGGAATTACAGTAGAAGGGGTATACTGTAGCTGCCAAATTTTACGCTTTTTTGTTACTACTAAATAGGAATAGAAATTTTTTGCTTAATTGAATCACATGATTTCGTCGATTTAATAAGGTTAAATTTACTACAAAATTTTAGTGGTAGGAAAAAACCGTAAAAGTTGGTAGATATGGGTGTACCATACTGCCAACTTTTACGCTTTTTTCCTACCACTAAAATTTTATAGTAAATTTTAACTTATTGAACAGTCGAAGTCATGTGAATCAATAACACAAAATTTTCCATTAAATTTTAGTGGTAGCGAAAAAGCGTAAAAGGTGGCAGCTGTGGGTGTACGCATCTTGATAAAGCGAATTCTATATAAAAATTGTGGTAAAAGCATACGAAACTTGTAAGGGCCCTGTGCGGAACATAACATTTTACAATTAGAATTCGGGATATCTATAAATTCTGATTTCATTGCTGCTTTTTATTACCATTCAACCAGTATTCTACTCTAGCTTCATAATTGTTTTCAGTTTGCACATTGTTAATTTTATTTAAAATCTAATTGTTTTAAAGGCAAAAACATTCAACTGTATGTAAACACATCCGTAAAAAATCTATATTATTTCATCTATATTATTATCTTCCTGGAATAAAATATAATTTCCATTATGTAACTGAGTTATCAGAACACTCAAAATATCAGACAAACATCTTATATTACGAGCGGGGTACGAACCCACGCTCTCTTTAGAGAATCAGAATTCCTATTTTTAGCGTCTTAGAACACTGGACCATCACAACTTCGATTACTGTCCGTCTGAAATTAAAACAGTTTAAAACGGATTTCCCACTAAATTTAGCGACAGAAAAAATATACTAAAGTACTCAGTGTACCTGCGGAGATCGGCCTTACCATATCTGCTTTGCGTTTTGAATATATAGATACTGAAAAGCTTTTTCCCTTTTTTTTCAATCAGTCTAATAAATTTTATGACGTTTTAATTTTAATTAGGGTTATTTCTCATTAGTCACTAATACTTTATTTATTAATTTTACAAAAATAACAGTAATATGTATTGTATGCGTTGAAAACTTTTTTTATGTATGTACGTTATAAGACCTATGTAATATGTACGTAAGATTAATGGGCGTAAGTGTAAAAAAAATGAAGTGTTGCAAGTAAGATGATATATTAACCCTTTGTGACTCAAGAACTCAGATTTGAAAAATATTTACTCAGATGTTAGAATACATGCTTAAAAGCATGTAAAAAATAATTTAAAAAATTAGAACATAAAAAAAATATGAACTAAACAGTACTTTTCTCACATGTGCAATAAAAGGAAAAATACATACTTATCATAAATATTGTCACTTTTCTAATAAAAAATTCTAAATTATACGAACATACCTTTGTAAAATATCCATTTTTAGACGACTCCATTATTTTAAATTTTAGAAAAATTACAAATTTTATTTTATTCTGCTCAAATGATAATTAAAACTTTGGCATGAAAAATTAACTCACCATAGTCGTCTGTATAGAATTATTTCATCAATTTATTAACTGCTGTATTTGAATATAGCAGCAATGAATGAAAAATAAGCCTACTGTGAAAAAACATTCACTTTTGTGTATGTGGCATGTATGCAACGCGGTGATGCAAAGTGTTAAGTATAATGTATTCTGCAAGCATTTAATGTAAAAACAAACGCGTATTTATTAATCTAATCATTCTGGTGCGTAAAGAAATGTGGAAATAAGTCAGTTTTTTCTGTATTTTTTTATAGTTGTTTTCCTTTTCTTTTTTTAAAAAAAAATCAGCATAAATTTAATTTCCAAAATTGTGTCCAAATAGTTGGTAATTACGCGGATACTTTTTTTCATGAAGGGAGCTATTATTTTTTATCTTACAGCATGTTCATGCAAGAAATGTATACTTACATTTTAAAGAAAGTTTTCGTTTTACAATTGCTATAAGATTCTATGTTCAATTAAATAATTCTAGTTTTATTTAATACCGGGTTAACGAAAATTCAAATTCATCAAATAGCCAAAGTTGAACACGGATAAAAATTGCGAAATTAATTAGAAAATATTTCTTAACCTTATATATAAATATTCGTAATGTTTTTGATTTAAAGCTGAATAGTAAACTATTAATCTGAGATATATAAAGAACGTTCACAAAGGACCCCAGTAGTATATTTCTTTTAAATGCTAAAAGGTGTAAATTAACAACATAAAGCAACTTAAAATAACTTTTATTAGGTTGTTTTACATGTTTCGAGTCACTCCGAATCATTTTCAAAAACAAATGAGAATATTTCATAATTGCACGGGCTTTGAAGTTATTATTTTCATGTACTTTTTAAAAATTACACGCGTTGTCTTTTATTTTTACTTGATTGTTTATTTTCATATATGTGACCATGGAGTAACTCGAGCCAAAGTTTCGGTAAATTAATAGGTACCGCATCGTTACATATTGTATTTTTGCGTGTTAGTAACTCTATGGTTTCTCTTATTATGGATGGATAGTATAGACTGGAGGGAAATATTATTTTATTCATTGAAATTTATTTGGATGGTTCCTTCTTGATATAATCTTGCCCGGGCTGTAGGTTTTCTATTATACTTAATATCAGCTATATGCTCTTTTTTCTGTAATTAAATTTCCTGCTGGTCATGCCTATGTAGAAATTCTTGGATCCGTTAATACATAGGCATGACCAGCAGGAAATTTAATTACAGAAAAAAAGAGCATATAGCTGATATTAAGTATAATAGAAAACCTACAGCCCGGGCAAGATTATATCAAGAAGGAACCATCCAAATAAATTTCAATGAATAAAATAATATTTACCTCCAGTCTATACTATCCATTAACAATAAGAGAAACCATAGAGATACTAACACGCAATAATACAATATGTAACGATGCGGCATCTTTTAATTTACCAAAACGGTGGCTCGAGTTACTCCATGGTCACAGATATGAAAACAAACATCAAAGTAAAAGTAAAAGGTAACGCGCGTAATTTTTAAAAAGTACATAAAAATAATAACTTCAAAGCCCGTGCAATTATGGAATATTCTCATTTGTTTTGAAAATGACTCAGAGTGAGTCAAAACATGTAAAATAACCTAACAAAAGTAATTCTAATTTGCATTATGTCGTTAATTTACACCTTTTAGTATTTAAAAGAAATATATTATTACAAGGTGTTATAGATTAATATATTGGACTCCAGTAGTTTTAAAATTAAAAGATTTATTAACTATAGCAAATATAAAGTTGAGATAAGTCAAATATTTACCACAATGCACATACGTTTTGTAAAGAGTAAATAAACTAATATATGTTCACATTTTCGTTAATAGAATGACCTGTGGTATCTCATAGTGTATACTCATACACTACATAGTGTATACTCTCATAGTGTAGGTGTCATAGTGTAGCATAGTGCTCAAATAACGTGTAAAAATGCATAATTAAATGTTTACTTTGTATTCCATGTGTGCAACGAAAAGTAAAAAGTAAAATATTTTATTATTTTTTAAAGCTTATGTGAGCGTGTTTAAAGAGTGTTAGCTTGAGGTAAAAAACATAACTATATTTTAAGTTACTTATGCAAAATTTATGAGTTAACCTGATAAGAATTTCACTTATTTCCTGTATATTGTTATGAATTTTGTATATATCTGTAAATATTCCATTTGTTTAAATTTATTTTATTTTATTATTGTGAAAATTGCAGCATTAATGTATTTCCTATTGAGCATCATGTAACTCAATGCTAAAGGCCTCAGGTGCTTTGTAAGAAAAACAACCTTACACCCTCATCGTTTTTACAATAGAGTTCTATGGGAATATCGCCAAGGAATGGGTTTATCGCCAAGTTGGCGATGGTTTTGGCGACTTATTTTTGTCACCAAATTTGGCGATATATCGCCAAATGTCGCCAAGTTGGCGACGGATTTGGCGACTTTTTGTGCAACCCCCCCATCTGTTTTAAGGACATTATTTTCATGAACATTTGCTTTTAAGGACATTTTATTTTTATATACTGAACATTTTGGTGATCTTTACTGATCTTCTTATGCATCATAGTTAAATGAAGTTGTTCAGGCACAATTATCAAAACTCTTGGTAATTTTGATCATTGGAGGAGGAGAGATGGTGGACTGTGATATACTCATGAAATCTTGAGGAACATTTTTTTTTTTTATTAAAGGACATCATATCTTCATGAACATTTGTTTTTAAAGACAATATATCTTTTCATAGTGAACTTTTTGGTGAAATTCAGTGTAATTTTTCTGTTATTCATAGTTAGTTTAGTAGTCACAGTAAGCTACTGTGATGATAGTTGATGTAATATTTAGTTAATTTATTGATAATTTAGTTTTAGTTTACTATTTAAAAGCAGGCATGTTGCCAACTTTGCTTTTGATTTGTCCCAGTGTGGGATGATTTGTGAATATTATCTTGAAAAACGCCGCTGATCAAGCTTGATTCCTTGCGGAATCGCTGGATGGTGGGGGGGGGAGTTTCCGCCAGGACATTTTCACTATAAACCTCGCGGTTAGTGTCCTGGCTGGTTGTTCTTGTGCAACCCCCCCTTATACATTTACATTGGGATCCTTTCACGTTTGGAGTACTCTATCGAGAGTTGGAGGACCTTCTGAAAATTTCTAGCATTAGAAAGTCCTGGAATAATCTGGAAAGATCCCTGAAGTCTATATAAGGGACCTCCACCAGTTCAGTGAGTGAGTTGTCTGTCAACTGCGATTGAATTCATACGAGAGGCTTTGCATTGAGAACTGTGTTTCTCGGATCGATTTTGTCATTGATACGTCGTATTGAACGCATTGTTTCTGTGTGAAATTATGCTGCGCTTTTATTGGATTTGAAGATTACTGAATATCTTGTAATTTTCAGAAGATATTTGTGATCGTATTGCACTGTTTATAGTGAATAAAGCCTTTTTATTGTTCTTATATATTGGCATCAGTCCTTTCGAACCCCGAGCTCACAACAATTGGTGTCAGGAGTGGGGTTGAATGCCGATTACCAGAGCAATGGAGGCGCAACTGACTAAATTATTAGAGAAATTAGGAGAGATGGATGAGAAAATGACTGCGAATCAGGCTGAAATGAAGAAGGATATGTCAGCGATGGATGAGAAAATGACTGCCAACCTTGGCGAGTTGAAAGATGAAATGAAGAAGGAAATGACAGCGAACCAGGCTGAAATGAAGAAGGATATGTCAGTGATGGATGAGAAAATGACTGCCAACCTTGACGATTTAAAAGATGAAATGAAGAAGGATATGTCAACCAACCTTGGTCAGTTGAAAGACTTAATAGAGGATAAAATAACATCTTTAAATGACAGAATTGACTCCGTGAAAAACAAATTTGAAGGAAGATTTCAAGAAATGGAAGAAAATGTTCAAATGACAGCCAAAACCGTAGAAGAAAGAGTAGAAGAAAAAGTTCAAAAGATCGCCAAGACCGTTGAAGAAAGCATAGAGAATGTAAAAAAAGATTTGGAAAAAGTCAAGAAACAGAAGATAACTGCCGGAAACTATTCCGAAGAAATCAAGTATCCAGATATGCTTCCTCGGGCCTTTATTAAGCTCTCGACCTATGACGGAAAATCCTCATGGCCAGTTTTTAAGACACAATTTGGGATCGTAGCGGACGCTAATGAATGGGATTCCCTGACAAAGGCTTGCCAGCTAGCTGCGTCTCTACGAGCTGATGCTGCCGACGTCCTACAGACTTTGCCTGCAAATGAACCGCTGGATTTTGAAACGCTCGTCAGTGCCTTAGAATTGCGTTTTGGCGAGAAATGCATGAAGGAATATAGCAGACTCCAGCTCAAATCTCGACAGCAGAAATCCACTGAATCCCTGCAAGAGCTTGCTACGGATGTCGAGAGACTTTCACACCTTGCTTATCCTGGCTGTCCGACTGAAATTAGAGAAAGTTTAGCTCTGCAATATTTTATTGATGGTGTGCGTGACCCTGAGATCCAGACAGCACTCCGGATTGCAGATCTCAATGATTTAAAAGGGGCTTTGGTTTACGCTCTGAAATTCGAGGCAGCCCAGTAAGCTACTAGGAAAGATCGACACTTTGTGCTAGCAGCCAACCTGCCTGAGACGTCGGATAGAGCTGTGGAATGCTTTTATCAGCAGATGAATGACATAATGCGAAAGATGAACTCCTTAATGGCCAACAAACCTTACAGGAAGATCAAGTGCTGGAGATGCGGTGGAGAAGGCCATATCCAAATCGACTGCCCAAGACGACCCAGCACCGATGGTAATAGCTCACCCGCTAACGGAGGAGCAAGAAAACTGATTATTGACCATCTTGCGGGGCGGAGGTTTCCAGATCTTAAGAAGCCTCATTTTCAAGTATGTGAAATTTCTGCAAGAAGTTGCGGCGAGAACGGAGTTTTTCTAGTCGGAAGTGTGAATGATTTGCCCTGTAATATGATCATCGATACAGGAGCCAATGTGACCATCATTCGGAAAGATCTAGCTCAGCGGCTGAAAGAAAAACTCTCCTGGACCCCGCCACGTGTAATCCTTCAAACTGTGACAGGAGATAAGATCGACATATTTGGAAGAATGACACTGGAAATAAAGTTTGGGAACGCCGCTTACCATCATACAGTCTATGTGGCCGATATTTCAGATCCTTTCATACTCGGACTGGACTTTTTAAAAGAGCATGGATTTACACTGGATTTTAAGAATAATGAGTTACGCTCTGCTCAAGAAGATGTCACTATTTTCAAACTTGGAAATGAGTCCGGGTCTATTCAACGGATCACAGCCAAGGCAGATGTCATCATCCCTCCTCGGACCGAAATGATGATACCTGGATTAACTGGAAACGAAAGAATTTTCCAGTATGGATTGACTGGATATCCTGAGAAGAGCCCAAAGGGAGTGCTAATAGCATCAGCGCTGGTAGATCTGTCGAGAGATGTCATACCCGTGAGAATTGCAAACGTAAGTGAAAAGTCTAGAATTATCCAGAAGGGTGAAGTGCTTGCAACCTGTGCTCCAGTCACCTGTGTATGCAAAGACCCGAGCTTGATGTTGTCGGAGCCGCCTACAAGTTTAACACCTGAAATTGGACGAAATGAAAATTTATCTCCTGAACAGAGACATGCCGCAGAAAGACTGTTCCAGGAATTTAAGGATGTGTTTTCTCAAAACGAGAGTGATATTGGTCGCACTTCACTGACACGGCATAGAATTGATACTGCCGGCCATCCACCGATTAAACAGCATCCCAGACGTTTGCCGTTCGCTAAACAAGAAGAGGTGTCTAAGCTCTTACAACAGATGCAGGATAGTGACATCATCGAACCGTCATCAAGTCCGTGGGCCTCTCCCATCGTGTTGGTCCGAAAGAAAGATGGCTCCACAAGATTTTGTGTGGATTATCGTAAACTTAACGATATCACGAAGAAGGACAGCTATCCTCTACCAAGAATAGACGACACGCTAGATACTCTTTCAGGACATAAATGGTTTTCCACACTGGATTTGAAGAGTGGATATTGGCAAGTAGAGATCCATCCTGATGACAAAGAGAAGACCGCATTTACTACTGGACAAGGACTTTGGCAATTCAAAGTTATGCCGTTCGGGCTGTGCAATGCTCCAGCAACGTTCGAGCGCCTCATGGAGACAGTGTTAAAAGGCCTGACTTTTGAAGCTTGTCTCATCTACCTAGACGACGTCATCATTGGTGGCCGCACGTTTGAAGAACATCTAGAAAATATTCGAAAAGTGTTAACGAAGCTGAGAGCGGCGAATTTAAAGCTGAACCCTTTGAAATGCAAGTTCTTCCAACGGGAAGTAAATTATCTAGGACACATCATTTCAGCTGAAGGTGTTCGAACAGATCCTGAAAAAGTGTCCGCAGTAAAGAACTGGAAGCGTCCGGAAAATGTCCATCAGTTGCGAAGCTTTCTGGGACTATGCACTTATTACAGAAAGTTTGTCCAGGGGTTCTCCAACATCGCAAGACCATTGCATAGGCTCACTGAAAGCAATCAGAAGTTTCTATGGACACAAGAATGCGAGAATTCCTTCCAGCGGCTGAAAGAAGCTCTCACATCCTCTCCAGTCCTTACCTATCCGCACCCCGAGAAACAGTTCATTGTGGACACGGATGCCAGTCATGAAAGTGTCGGCGCTGTACTTTCCCAAGAAATAGATGGCCAAGAACGAGTCGTAGCATACTGGAGCAAATGTTTATCGAAAGCAGAGCGGAATTATTGCGTCACTCGTAAGGAGTTATTAGCTATAGTGAAAGCCATAGAACACTTCCATCACTATCTCTATGGCAGGAAATTTCTCCTTCGTACTGACCACGCATCCCTAACATGGCTGATGAATTTTAAGAACCCAGAGGGCCAAGTAGCCAGATGGATACAACGACTCCAGGAATACGACTTTGACATCAGGCATCGCAAAGGCTCATCGCATGGAAACGCCGATGCCCTATCAAGAAGACCGTGTCCCGAGAGCTGTCGCTATTGTTCCAGAGCGGAGAGCAAGTATAATCCCGAATATGTCATACGCCAGACGAAGACTTCACTATTGACGCCACCAGATCCCTGGAGTGATGAGAAGATTCGAGAAGATCAAATGGCAGCCTCTGAGATCAAACCAATCTTGGAGTTATTAGAATCTTCTAGCACGAAGCCCAGTTGGAAAGACATCTCGACTTACAGTCCTACGACGAAGCAATATTGGGCTCTTTGGAACTCTCTCCACGTCAGGAATGGTGTCCTGTTCCGAAAATTCGAATCGGAAGATGGGAAGACATCTCGGTGGCAGTTGGTACTTCCTCGATCCCGAATCCCAGACGTCCTCAAGGAATTACATGGCAGTCCCACTGGTGGCCATTTTGGAGTCATGAAAACATTACACAGAGTCCGAGAGCGCTTCTTCTGGGGAAAAGCGAGAGCTGACGTCGAACGATGGTGCAAATCTTGCGATGCATGTGCAGCTCGGAAAGGACCAAAGAAACGTAGCCGAGGAAGACTACATCTCTACAATGTAGGAGCACCTTTCGAACGCATCGCCCTTGACATCCTAGGCCCTCTGCCAAGAAGTGCTGATGGCAACAAATACCTCCTTGTTGTCATGGACTACTTCACGAAATGGCCTGAAGTTTATGCCATCCCTGATCAAGAAGCTTCTACGGTTGCGGATGCCTTGGTACACCAGTGGATATCAAGGTATGGAGTTCCCCTTCAAATGCATTCTGACCAAGGGAGAAATTTCATATCTGCTGTGATTGAGGGTCTTTGTCAACTTCTCGGAATGGACAAAACTAGGACGACGCCTTTACATCCACAGTCGGATGGCATGGTTGAGAGGTTTAATCGTACCATCCTCAACAACCTCTCACTGCTAGTTTCAAGAAACCAACAAGACTGGGACCAAAAACTTCCCTTGTTTCTCCTCGCCTATCGCAGCGCCGTCCATGAAACGACCGGCTATTCCCCGTCTCAGATGCTTTTCGGTCGTGATCTTCGTCTACCTTGTGATCTGCTTTTTGGTCGCCCTCCAGATGCGCCTTCATCGCCAGAGGGATACGTGCAGAATCTCCAGGCACGATTTGAAGACGTCCACAACTTGGCTCGAGAGCGGATCAACATACAGACGGAGAAGATGAAGACCAGGTACGACACGAAAGCCACGGGACATCAATTCAAAGAAGGTGACAAGGTTTGGTTTTATAATCCGACTCGACGCAAAGGACTTTCTCCCAAACTGCAATCGCACTGGGACGGTCCTTATACAGTCCTAAACAGACTGAACGATGTCGTAATTCGGATCCGAAAGTCACCAAGTTCGAAGCCTAGAGTCGTTCATTACGACAGGCTGGCTCCATACTATGGCCATAGTACTTAGTTCATTGATTGTAAATAGTGTAATGTAAATAATGTAAATTAGTATGACCATGGTCTTGTATATAAATTAATGTAATTATTTATTTTGCTTAGCATTATCATTATTATTGTTATTATTATTTAAATACTTGTATGTAATAATGTCTATGCTTTAATTTTATTTTATTTTTAAATAAGTGTATATTTTGTATAATTCAGCATCATGAATGTGTTTTGAATAGTATAGCATTTGTTGGTAACGGGTTTGCTTTCCGATCAAAGGTTGAACTGCCCGGGACGTGCAGTCCTTGAGAGGGGGGCAATGTTATGAATTTTGTATATATCTGTAAATATTCCATTTGTTTAAATTTATTTTATTTTATTATTGTGAAAATTGCAGTATTAATGTATTTCCTATTGAGCATCATGTAACTCAATGCTAAAGGCCTCAGGTGCTTTGTAAGAAAAACAACCTTACACCCTCATCGTTTTTACAATACAGTTCTATGGGAATATCGCCAAGGAATGGGTTTATCGCCAAGTTGGCGATGGTTTTGGCGACTTATTTTTGTCGCCAAATTTGGCGATATATCGCCAAATGTCGCCAAGTTGGCGACGGATTTGGCGACTTTTTGTGCAACCCCCCCTTATACATGTACATTGGGATCCTTTCACGTTTGGAGTACTCTATCGAGAGTTGGAGGACCTTCTGGTAATTTCTAGCATTAGAAAGTCCTGGAATAATCTGGAAAGATCCCTGAAGTCTATATAAGGGACCTCCACCAGTTCAGTGAGTGAGTTGTCTGTCAACTGCGATTGAATTCATACGAGAGGCTTTGCATTGAGAACTGTGTTTCTCGGATCGATTTTGTCATTGATACGTCGTATTGAACGCATTGTTTCTGTGTGAAATTTTGCTGCGCTTTTATTGGATTTGAAGATTACTGAATATCTTGTAATTTTCAGAAGATATTTGTGATCGTATTGCACTGTTTATAGTGAATAAAGCCTTTTTATTGTTCTTATATATTGGCATCAGTCCTTTCGAACCCCGAGCTCACAACAATATATTCCTTATAGTTAATCAATTGTTGACTTTTAAAATTAGAGAGACCTGTATGAAATACCCTGGAACAATCCGTTGAGTAATTTTTAAATTAAAAATGTTCCCATATTCTCCATAGTCTTTTTAATAATCCCAAGTTTAAAAAAAAATGTTTTATCTATTTTTTTTTTACATTTTTGTTAAAGAAGGATTTTAGCAGTTAGTTAAATTAGATATTTTCCTTTCGGCGAAAATATAATTAACTCAAACAAGAATTTAGTAAAGAACTGCAAATTTTTTATTTCTTGTTTTATTTTCTTTTATTTAAAGAACATTACAATCGAGTTACCCTAGTTCCTTTATAAGAAAAGAAAGCACTGTCTAATGTAGTATTTTGAAGGAAAAAAATAATTCTTTCCCTTTTTAACTTTTTATAAAGTGCATTTTTTATGAAGCACACATGGCCTAAAGTCTACTGGGAAACAAAACTAATTTGAAAAGTTTCTGTTAAAAAAAAAAAAAAAAAAAAAAAAAAATCTATATTCTTTGTATTTGTGCCTATTGTCGCAAGCTACCTTTGAGGGCTTTTTTTAAATTTAAATTTTGGTAAATATTTTTAATAATTATATTAATTTTCCATTCAAAAATTAAGTAAATATTTTTTATAACACAAATTGTGCTTTTTGTTCAAACTTTTGTCTGCCTTAAATGAGTAGCACTAATTTTATTGCTTTATTGCTTGCTAATTTCAAAATTTAGGAATCGTTGTTAAAATAACTATTGTTTACATTTCTTGGATATTTAAGAATATACTAGTAATGTTACATGTGTTGTTTTACATTATTTTATTAGACAAATGTTATGTTTAATCAAATTGCCAGTGTTAAGTATACGTAAAAATATACTGAAAACACACATATATATATATATATATATCCCCATTTTGCTTATCGCTTTAAAAAAGTGTGCAACTTCACTTTATTTTATTTTATTTTTACTTTCCATAACGGGAAGAAATTACTCTATTTGTTTTTACTTAAAAAAAAAGAAGTGTTTAGAAAATAATAACATTAGGTACTTTTTTTGCAGAAAATATAACTCACTTCCCCCCCCCCCCCCCAAAAAAAAAGCAATTTTTTCATTTTTTGACTTTTTTCTTTAACCTTTTGACTACGATTTGAGACATATACGTCCCAGTTGAATTATTATTTTTTTGTTCTATTCATACCACTTTTCAAAAAAGAATCTTTGTGATACACTTCTTTAAGAGAAATGCATCACAAAGAAAATATCTAACACAAACACAACTCTGAAAAAAGGGAGCCAAGTTCTGTAAAATAAATAAATAAATAGACTAAGAAAAGAAGTGATATGTAATTGGGTACCAAGCTCAAATAAAATTAACTCAAACTTACCTACTGAAGTATTATAGCATTGTTGGAATTGTTTACAAATAAAAATTATTGATAGCATATTAATAATGAATCTAGAACTTGGCAAAATTTTACCTAAGAGTCATTTATCTTGTAAACGATTGTATTATTGAATATTTAAAAATAAAATCGCCAATCCTTAGTCCGTGTCTCATAGTGTATTACCGTAATTTCCGGCGTATAATCCGCAGCTCAAAGAGTCGTTTTTCGACCCAGAAATTTTAGTCAATAATTGTAGTTAAATATTTACAGCGATCTTTTAAGTTACATTTTGTAAAATAATATTTCTGGGTCGAAAAACGACTCTTTGAGCTGCGGATTATACGCCGGAAATTACGGTAATGCTCAAATAACGCGCAAAAGTGCAGAATTAAATGTTGACTTTGAATTACATGCGTGAAACGAAGAGTAAAATGTAAAATATTTTAATTTTTTAAGCTTATATGAACATGTTTACAGATTTCTATCTAGAGACAAAAAACTTAACTACTTTTTAAGTTACTTACAAAAAATTATGAGTTAACCTGATAAGTATTTCACTTCATATTCCTTATAGTTCATGAATTTTTGAATTTTAAATATAGGAGACCTTTATTAAATACAATGTAACTATCCGATGAGCACTTTTTAAATTTAAAATACCCACATATTCCCCATATTCTTTTTAATAGCCTTAACTTAATACGTTCACAGCCGGATTAAAATTATCGGAATTTTATTTTATTTAGAAAGTTCGAATTCATGCCAGAAAATACTAATAGCAATATTTACTTTATTTAATTACAGACATTGCGTGATTACATAAAATAAAAATTCTTCTTTCGAAATTTCCGGTATGAATTTGTAATTTTAGATTAAAAAACCACGAGTATACTCGTGGTTGGCAGCGAATGGGTTAAAAAAAATTATATATATATATATATATATATATATATTTACTTTTTTGCTAAAGAACCATTTTAGTAATTAGTTAAATTAGATATTTTCCTTTCGGAGAAAATATAGTTAACTCAAACAAGAATTTAGAAACGAACTACAAACTTTTCATTTCTTGTTCTTTTTCTTTTATTTAAAGAACCTTACAATCGAGTTACCCTAGTTCCTTTACACATAAAAAAAAAGCATTGTCTAATGTAGTATTTTTAAGGAAAAAATAATTCTTTCTCTTTTTAACTTTTTATAAAGTGCATTTTTTATGAAGCATACATGACCTAAAGTGTATTGGGAAAGAAAACTAATTTTAAAAGTTTCTGTTATAAAAAAATGTGTATTATCTTTATATTTCGGCCTATTGCTGCAAGCTAATTTTAAGGACCTTTTTTTAGATTTAAATTTCGATAAATATTTTTATTAATTATATAAATTTGCCATTGAAAAGTCCAGTAAATATTTTTTATAGCATAAATTGTGTTTTCTATTCAAACGTTTGTTTTTCTTAAATGAGTACCACACGTTTAATTTTTATTGCTTTATTGCTCGTCGACATCAAAATTTATGAATCGTTGTTAAAATAATTATTATTTGCATAATCCTGGATATTTAATAATACACTCGTAATGATAGTTGTGATGTTTTACATTATTTTATTAGACAAATGATATGTTTCATCAAATCGGCAGTGTAAATTATATGTATAAAATTTATAAAAACGTATACATTTAAATGTATCCCCTATTTTCATTATCGCATTAAAAAAGTGTCCAGCTTCATGTTATTTTATTTTATTTTTTTCTTCACGGGAAGAAATTAACCTATTTGTTTTTACTTTTTTTGAATAGAAGTGTTTAGAAAATAGTGGCATTAAGAACTTTTATTTGGCCAAAAATCTAATTACCCAAACAAAAATTAAAAAATATATATATACTGCTATTTTTTTTATTTTTTTCCCCTTTAACATATTGACTACGATTTGAAACATATACATCACAGCTGAATTATTTTTTTTAATTCTATTCGCACCACTTTCAGAAAAAGAATGTTTGCTATATACTTATAGTAGGATGGTTTAAGAGAAATGTATCGCAATGAAAACGTATTATAACGAGAATATATGCAGGACTGCCAACTTCTAATCCTTCTTAAATTAATTATTCATGTTTTTAACCTGAAAAATATTTTAAAAAGTGTATACTGAATTTATTTTTTGACCTGCAGTATTTTATTCGTTAATGCGTTTGTTAAGTGAAATTTACGATACCAAAATAATTATTTCATTCAAAATAAGCGTAGTAGTTATCAGCCCTGTATATGATACAACGAGGGTAATTGTAATCCCCCTATTTTATCACTTTACCAAGTGAAGTCTTTGTTTCCACTGAGTCCGTTAATAATTCAGACGGCTGCATTCTTTTCCCGAATCCTCTGGCGATGGAGACTGCGCTTAGGAAACCTCTTTTTTGCATGTGGTGCGCCCTGGCACAGGCAAACAGCGGCGACCAGGGAAAAGCAAAAGACTAATACGCGGTTAATCTCGGTGAGGTTGGCATGCAAATCTGAAACGGAATAAATGTTAAATTATAAAGAAAAGAAAGAAAAAGAAAACTAAATCGGTTCCTAGAATCAGAAATTTTCGATACCAATAATCAAGATAATTATATGAAAATATATAGGAAATAATTTACGTTGCATTAATAATTGACACCAGTATTTTTTTAAAGATAAGTTTAAATATTAAATTTCATTTTGCAGAAGAAGTGAGACTAGTGTCCTTTTAAGTGAGAGTTCAAGGAATAACTGCTGTTACAAGCAGTTGAATTACCAACAGTATTTGCTTCTGTTAAGGTTGTGCTATTCAAACTGACGCCCGCAATTTATCAGATAAGTCTTACAGAAATTTTTGCCTTATGTTTTCTCAGAATATCTCCGATTAAATAAGGCAAATATTTCTGTAAAACTTTTCTGGTGACTAACACGCGCCAGTTTGAACAGCCCTGTGTTAAGGGAATAACGGAATTTCAAAATCTCGAAATTCAACTAAAAAATATTTTTTTATTATTTGGGGAATTATGAAACCAGGCACCCATTCAAAGGTTTAAATAACATTATGATATAGTTGCTACAGTTCATTTGCACGTAACAGAAAGCAACATTTTATATAATATTTATTAGAAAAATAGTCCATTTTAAAAATTTATAAAGTGAATTTCTTATAAAACGCATACAACCTAAAGTCTATTGTTAATAAAAACTCTTTACAGATAAATCAATTTTAAAATTGTGTATTTTTTTATATGTGGCCAATAGAGAGACAAATTGAAACGGTTCATGTTTTCCGAGATCTTACGTGGATTTACACATTAGTAAGTATAATTAAATTTATTACATAAACGTCTTTTTATTATTTCAAACTTTTGAAAGGCGTAAGTGAGTTTCTGACGTATAATGCATTAACTCCAAAGATTTAGAAATTTACGTAGCTAAAGAAAAATACTAGTTTTTGTATTTTTTGTATAATGAAGAAAAAAATCCAATTATGCTACATGCGGGGTTTCATATTTTTTTCATTTTACATCCATTTAGCAAAAATTCTCTTTTTGTGAATTACGCAAAAAAACCATATAACTTCATACATGTCTCATTAATCGTATTAAAAAAGCGTGCATATCGTTCATTTTAATTTAAAACTATTCCTAACATAAAAGTAATCTCTCTCTCTCTCTCTCTCTCTCTCTATATATATATATATATATATATATATATATATATATATACATATTAAATATTTTATTAAAGGACGATTTTAGTGGTTAATTACATTATATATTTTTCTTTGGGTGAAATTGAAAAATAATCTTTGACACACACATATAGCAGGATGCCTTTAAGAGAAATATATCGGAAAGAAAATATTTTTGAAAACTGTTGTACGACTGAATATATTGGTTTATTCGGAAAGTTCCTTCCGTTTAGAAAAACCAATTCATACAGGAAAAATCAGCTCAGCAATTATTAGACATCAGATATCAAAACATAAGCTTAGTAATTAAATGATACGAACCAAGTTTCTCAAACGGAAGGAACGTTCCGAACAACCCAATAACAAAAATTGCCAATTCTGGCACGTAATGAAAATACAAAGATAGGTTTTAGAGAAAATTTTGTAATTACTGCGGTATTTTATCGTTTCGGTAGAAACGCACACACACACCAAAAAAAGAAATCCATCTGAATTAGCGAAATAATGAGGAACGACATAACGAGGGTTAGTGTAATACTTGTATTCTATCACTTTACATAGTGAAGTCTTTGTGTCCACTGAGTTCGTCCAACACTTCAGACGGCTGCATTTTTTAGGCGAATCCACTGGCGGAAGGGAGAGCTGCCTTTTGGAAGGCCCTATCTTGCCGTGGTGCACATGGCACAGGCAAACAACAGCTACAACGGAAAATCAATAGAGTAATACGTGGTTCATCTCTGTGTGGTTGGAATGCAAATCTGAAACGGAATAAATGTATAATCATAAAGAAAAGAAAAAAAAAGAAAATCAAATCAATATCTATAAAAAGGATTTATACCAATAACACTTGTTTAAAAAAAATAAATTTTTTTTGTTGTTCATGAAATGAAACATATATTATTTATGTAAGCTATGGACGGTAGTTAGAAACATATATTTTTATTTTTTGTAGCACGTTACAATTTTGAGATATGAAGGTCTTTGTTTTCTATCTACCCGCAATTGTTTAACCCTTTCCGGCACAGACAAATTCTATTCGTAAAATGAGAAATTACTGACTTACACTGGAATTTACAAACGACTGTTTTAGTAAATAAGAACTCGTTATTTTAAGCTTTCATTGTAGAAAAAAAAATTCATTAAAATATTCTTGGTGACTATTGTTTATTTGGATGTAGTTTTTTATAAAAATCGTTTTAATAAATATTTCAAAAATCTGATGTGCTGGATTTTTAAAAATATTTTTTCCTAGATGTAGATACCCAAAGTAACTTAACCGTATATCTTTCATTTCATGAACAAAAGTCGTGTAAACTAGTGTAATTAAGATAATGAAATAAAATGTGTTGCATTAATAGCTGACACTACAATTTTTTAAAGAGCAGTTTAAATATCTAATTTCATTTTGGAGAAAAGGCGTAAATAAATACTCAAATGCTAATTACAAAAATAATTTTTATTATCAGAAGTTGCAATACAATCAGTTTTGCATTTTGGTAAGTAAACAAAAGACTTAAAACGTCTCGAAATTCAACTAAAATATGTTTTTTAGATGATTTGGGGAATTATGAAACCAGAGGTCCGTAATCAGTTTTATATAACCTTACAATCTAATTTCTACAGTTCATTTGCGCATAAAATAAAGCAATATCTAATATAATATTTATAAGAAAAATAATCCGTTTACAAATATATAAATGTAATTTCTTATACAGCTCATATAACCTAAAGTCTATTGTTAATAAAAAATACTATATAACAAAATAATAAATATGTATATAACAAATTAATAAATTAAAACATCTTGTAATAATATATGTCCTTTAAATGCTAAAAGGTGTAAATTAACAGCATAATAAATATACAGTAAAATAACTTCTTATTAATTTGTTTGACAAGATTCGGCTCACTTCGAGCCATTTTCAAAAACAAATGAGAATATTCCTTAATTGCAGTGTCTTTGAAGTTATTATTTAAAATGCTATCATTTAAGTTTCATGTACCTTTTTAAAAATTACGCACGTTATCATTTTATTATATTTATTTTAAATAACTTCAAAGACCGTGCAAATATGGAATATTCTCATTTGTGTTTGAAAATGGCTGGGAGTGAGCCGAAACTTGTCACACAACCTAATAAAAGTTATTTTACTGTATATTTATTATGTTATTGATTTACACCTTTGAGCATTTACAAGAAATATACTTATATACAGTTCAATTTAAAAATTATGTATTTTTTTTATATGTGGCTAATTGAGTGGCAAATTGAAACGGTTCATGTTTTCCGAAGTCTTACTTGGATTTACACATTAGTAAATATTTTTATTCACTACATAAACGCCTTTTTGTAATATCGAACTTTTTAAAAAACACGAGTTTTTGTCGTCCTTAACTACAAAAATTTAGAAACTGACGTAGTTAAAAAATGCTAGTAGTTGTATTTTTTGTATAATAAAGAAAACAAATCTAGTTATGCTACATGCGATGTTTCGTATTATTTCATTTTACACTCATTTAGTGAACATTTTCTTTTCGTGAATTCGAAAAAAATTGAGCTTACCTAAAAATTATACAAAAACCATATTATTTCTTACATTTCTCATTCTGCATTAATTGAATTAAAAAAGCGCGCATGTCCTCCATCTTAATTTAAAACGACTCTTAACATAAAAATAATCTATATTTATATATTAAATATTTTGTTGACCCTTTCCGGCACAGACAGTTCGGCAGTTTGTAAAATGAGAAATTACTGACTGACACCGGAATTTACAAAAGACTTTTTTTGAAAATAAGAACTCCTAATTTTAAGCTTTCATTATAGAAACAAAATTTTATTAAAATATTCTTGGTGCCTTTTGCATGTTTGGAATTAAAATTAAGTGTGCCCAGAGTGGGACCACTGTGCCGGAAAGAGTTAAAGACAAATTTTAGTAGTTACTTATAATTAGATGTTTTTCTTTGGGGGAAAATATAATTAAATCAAACAAGAATCGTTTTAAAAAACTGTAAATTATTCATTTTCGATTTTTTTTCCTTTAACCCTCTGAGTATGAATTGAGACATATACACCAACTGTATTACTATTGTTTATTCTATCCGTACGACATTTCTAAAAATAACCTTTGAGAGATGCTTATAGCAGGATGTCTTTAAAAGAAATAGATCGGAAAGAAAAAAAATTTGTAAACTGTTGTACGATTGTAAGAAAAAAACGGCAGTTTTGGTTAGTAATTAAACGGCTAACGGCTAATAGAAGTTTTAGGGAAAATTCTGCAAGTCCTATATTTTTTTCGTCATTTCGTAGCACGCAAAAGAAAACAGATCCATGCGTATAAGCGAAATAAGGAGGAGCGACACAACAAGGCATATTGTAATACTCGTATTTTATCACTTTACATAGTGAAGTCATTGTATTCACTAAGTTCGTCTAAGAGTTCAGACGGCTGCATTAGTTTGCCGAATCCTCTGTCGGCGTTTCGAAAGCCCCCATTTTACCGTGGTGCGCCCTGCCACAGTCAAACTGCGCCTACCAGGGAAAAGCAAGTATAATACTCGATTTATCTCTGTATGGTTGGAATGCAACTCTGAAACGGAATAAATGTAAATTTATAAAGAAAAGGAAGAAAAAGAAAGTTAAATCATTGCCTATTATAAGAAATGTTTCAATTAGTTATTACATCGTCGCTACTATGTCAAACTATCAAATATGAAAATATACATTTTTTATAACTTTTAAAAATGGGCCGATTGTCACCACTAAATTTTATGAGAATTCTTCGGCTAGTAAAAATACTAATAAAATTTGTTTGAGGAACAGGGTTGTCAGTTTGGCTGTGTTTTTTATTCAGAGATGCCGAATGCATACCGGAAATTTTGAGAGAAAAACATTTCTTTAAGTAATCACGAAATGTCTGTCATTACATAAAGCAAAAATTTCTGTTTGAAATTTGTGGTACACATTCCAAATTTTTGAATGAACCAGGAGGCCAAACTGGCATCCCTGATAGAGAATACTGTTAAAATTTAGTGGTGACAATCGGTCTATATTTAAAAGTAATGAAAAATTAAGTTTTTCACATTTGATAGTTTGACAGTGTAGCGACGATATATTACACACATTCCCATTTTTATTATATATTTCATATATTAATCAAGATTAATACATGAAATCTGTTACATTAATAGCTGACACCATTCCTTTTTAAAGGAAAGTTTAAATGTTAAATTTCATTTTGGGCAAAAGGTGCGAAACAAAAGCTACACAATAGTGCAAGAAATAATCGTTGTTGCCAGCAGTTTTGCACTCTGTTGCACCCAAAGCCATTAAATAATAAGTCCAGTCAGATAAAGGGGAAACTTTTCGCAAGTTGAAAATAGCGCCATCTAGCGGTTGGGAGTGCTGCATTCGGCACCAAGAATATTTTAATAAAATTTTGCTTCTAAAATTAAAGATTAAAATAAGGAGTTCATATTTTCTAAGAAAGTCGTTTGTAAATTCCGGTGTCAGTCAGTAATTTTACATTTTACGAACATAATTTGTCTGTGCCAGAAAGGGTTAATTGCATAGTGATGTAAATTTCCAACACTTTTTATTTAACTTTTAATAAATAAATCAACTTCTTCGCCACCACTATATTTATATAGAAATATTAATCCAGTAAATTTCCACCATTTTTTGTTCATTATAGTGTTAGCTTTAATGTAAAAGATCCCAATAATTAGCAAGCTTTTAAAGGAAGTGCAAAAACAAAACATCGATAAAAATCGTATAAAATATCGATATATATAGATCGTATCGTTTCTATGCGACCTACTTCTGTTTTGTCCTCCTTCCGCAGCAGAGGTTTGACGCTAGTGTGTCGCTAACAAATTTAACACTATCTGACTTGGCTTATTATTTAATGGCTTTGGTTGCAGCAGTTCCCAACTTTTCTTCTCATACGTATCACTTACTTAGATTTTTCATTTATGCGTACTAGGGTGGGCCGATTTTTTTTTTATTATTTGCTATACCGCGGAATACTTGCCTTTAGGGTAGCTTAGTATAATGCAAAAATAAAATAAATAAATTGTTACGTTTGGCGGTAGCGCATCAGCCCTAAAATTTGAGAAAATATAAGATTTTTATTATTTTCACGGGGGAGTGCGAGGATTTTTTTGATTCGCTATACCGCGGAAAACTTCCCTCTAGGTTAGCTTAGTATAATGCAAAAATAAAATAAATAAATTGTTACGTTTTGGCGGTAGCGCATCGGCCCTAAAATTTGATTCTTCGCAGCAAATGTGGTGGTGAAAGTGCAGTAGTGTTGCAGTGAATAATTTCAATGTTCTCTGTAGTTAAGAAATTGATTTTTGGTGGTTGAAAACTTCTGATTCACTTTTTTTAGAAGCTGAGTTTCTAGCCATTATAATTTTTCTGAAACCTAACTCTATTATATAATTCCTTTTATCTACTATCATAATTAAAAGCAAGTTTTCTGGATGGGCAAAAAATACGTTTCTCTCAGTTACTGGCTTAACTTTCAACAAGTTTTCGGGGAGGAATCTGGAACATTTTATAACTTCAAATACATGTTCTGGTCTGTTTGTGAAGTATTTACTTTTTTATATAAAACCATAGAGGTATATATGACTTTAAGAGAAAAGAAACTAAGATCTTGCTTTCGTCTGTTGTGTTTTCAATACCTAAATACAATCGGAGAACTCTGTTCGCCGTTGTTAACCACCTTGAATGGGAAAGTGTGCCACTCTCACGAACAGATACCGTAATTTCCGGCATATAATCCGCAGCTCAAAGAGTCGTTTTTCGACCCAGAAATTTTATTCAATAATTGTAGTTAAATATTTACAGCGATCTTTTAAGTTACATTTTATAAAATAATATTTCTGGGTCGAAAAACGACTCTTTGAGCTGCGGATTATACGCCGGAAATTACGGTAAATCTTGAAAACAGCTACCTGATTTTATAGCAGAACTTATCTGCAGCATGTACTGCTGACCTGTGTGCGTTGGTCATATTTTACCCTTTTCAAGTTCTGCTCAAAACATTTCCAGTAGCATTCTTTCTTATTTGACTGAGGTTGGATTTTCACTTCATGAACTGAACATGATTGGATGTGATGGCACCGTAACTAATATGGGGTGGAAAACCGTGTTATTTTCACAATTGAAGAACAAGTAAAACGACCACTACAGTGGAGGGTATGCCTCTTACATTTCAATGAATTGCCATTCCGACATTTGTTTCAAACTTTAGATGGTGAAACGACTGGGTCACAATCATTTCGTTGTCCGATTGGCTCACAGCTTAGTAAATGTGAGAAACTAGCAGTAGTAAATTTTGACAGTGTTGAGTATGAGATTCCAGAAATGGACAAGCAAAGTTTATGCAAAGATAGGCTGTACCTGCTGAGCATAAGTTGTGATAAAAATTCAGTAAGCTGTCCTGAAGAATTAACTGTTCGTGAGTCTGGCACACTTTTCTACTAAAGGTGGAGAACTGAGACGTCAGAAAAAGTCATCGGCTCCAATTCTAGAGATGGGTTTATAAGAACTATACTTATTTCAATATCGTCAATGCCCAGTTTTTCAAGCTAATCTTAGTTCAAACTTAATTCAATTATATCAAAAGAAAGTAAAGACAAGTAAAGTACCATATTTCATTACAAACTGAATATTTACACAATAAGAAAAATGATTTTTGGTTTCAATGGAAATTTGTCAAATTTTTTTAAATGTTTATTTTAAACTTAATACTCTACTAATAAATTGTAAAACGAACTATTTTTGTTTCATTTATTTATCATTTCTATACTTTGTTCTACTAAAATATGTCTATATCTACTTGTTATAGAAGTTATTTATTTATTTCCATTTATTAGAAAAAATAAAAAAATCGTATATTATTTTTTCGAATTTTAGGGACGACGCGCTACCGCAAGACGCGAAAATCTATTTATTTTGTTTTTGCATTTTACTAAGCTACCCTAGAGGCTCATTTTCCGTGGTATAGCAAATCCGAAAACTAAACAAAAAAATTCTCGCACTCTCCCTTGAAAATGATAAAAATATTATATTTTCTCAATATTTAGGGCCGATGAGCTACTGCCAAACGTATCAATTTATTTATTTTATTTTTGCATTATACTAAGCTACCCTAGAGGCAAGTTTTCCGCGGTATAGCGAATCAAAATACAAAGCAAAAAAATTCCCGCACTCCCCCTTGAAAATGATAAAAATCTTATATTTTCTCAAATTTTAGGGCCAATGCGCTACCGCAAAAAGTATCAATTTATTTATTTTATTTTTGCATTATACTAAGCTACCCTAGCGGCAAGTTTTCCGCGGTATAGCGAATCAAAAAACAAAAAAAAAAGTTTTTTTCGGCCCACCCTTACGCGCACCCCTTCTCACATAAATTTGTGCCAAATATGTTTGTTTGTGTTCCTTAGCAATATTGTTGTGCTAGTTAGCAATATTAGATGCTTTTCTCTACAGAATTCAAATTTTCAGCCCCTTATACATTTTGAACCACAACACAATATCAACATAAAGCCACTCAAAACATTAAATATTAAGTAGAGATTTTAAATTAATTACTCACAAAGAAAAGGTGAAACTCAACTCATTGATACACGTTAAGGCGTTTATGTTAATGCCGATCAGTTGAACACTAAAATAATGACCAGCTTTCAAATGGGTTTCAAATGAAGTCTCGTAGAAACTAGAAGTCCCGATACGATTCATATCTAGATATTTCTAGAATTATTAATAAGAAAAGGAGAGGCATATACAAAATCGTAATATGTTATTATGAGTGGGCGGAAATAATGGCAATAAATGATCAACCAATTTTTATCTTTCGGTATTTTTCTCCATTGTATGCGAATAGCCTATTTTACTGTTTGATAACAAAAAGTTTAGATTTTTTTTTTCTGTCTTCATTTTAAGTTTTATATTTTACATTAGCCGCCATTACCATTGTAATTTTCAAGTACCCCCAACTATTCCACCACGTACTCATTGGGGTACGCGTACTCCAGGTTGGGAACCGCTGTGCTAAAGTAACAAAATACTTTCAAAATCTCGAAATTCGACTAAAAATACTTTTTTTATTATTTGAGGAATTATGAAACCGAGCACGTAATCAATGTTTCAAATAAACATACTACCTAAACTATCATTTACAAAATTACACTTTTCAAAGGAATCAATACCTAATATAATATTTATAAGAAAAATAATCCATTTTTAAAAACTTATAAAGTTAATTTTGTTCAATAAAGAAAACATTTCAGTTACAGTATAATATGAAACGTTGAACGGTTGTTTATTATAATATGAAACGGTCATGTTTCATATTATATCAGTACCCAATTAGTGAATTTTGTTTTCGTGAATTCGGAAAAATTGAGCCTAAAAATTACGAACAAAATATATTACTTCATTCATTTCTCATTCTGCATTGATCGAATTTAAAAAGCGCCTCCATTTTAATTTTACTCTTAACAGAAAAAAAAATCTATGTATATATTTTTAAATATTTTGTTAAAGGAAGATTTTAGAAGTTAATTACATTAGCTATTTTTCTTTGGGTGAAAATATATAATTAAATCAAACAAAAATTTTCGAAGAACAACTTTTCATTTCTTTATTTTACTTTCTCTATAGAACTTTTAAATCAAGTTTCTAGAGTTTCTTTACACATAAAGGAAATCAATGTATAATGTAGTATTCCTAAGAAAACATAATCTCTTTTTAAATATTTATAAAGTGTATTTTTTATGAAGCGGGCATCACTTATAAGTCTATTGAGAACGAAATCTTAAAAGTCTGATATAAAATGTGTATTATTTCATATTTATGTCTATTGATTGGTACATTGCAATCGATTTTTCAAGGATGGATTTCACCTGGATTTAAAATTCTGGAAATATTTTTATTGTTTATATCAATAGTGTTTTTCGTTTTCAAACTTGAGGGTATAAATTATAAAAAAATTTTTTGTCATGAACTACAGAGATTTAGAAATATTTTCTATGCTACTTAGTTAAAAATCTCTTTTTACATTTCTTGTTTAATTCAGAAAACACTTGTATTATTGGATGCGATGTTTATATTACTTTAATTTACAGTTGGTTAGAGAAAATTTTCGTTTGAAATAGCAGGACGTGTTGAGCTTATGTAAAATTTACGGAAAAATCATATTACTCTATAAATTTCCAATTTTGTAGTTTTCAAATATAAAAAACAGTACTCATGCTCATCTTAATTTATGAACTATTAATTAATTACTAGTTCAATTCATTTGCTAATTTTTAATTTAATCTTTATGAGTGTAGAATATTTTTTGAAAAAAATTGAATTTATTTAACAAGACTAGATTTTTCGAATCTACAAATATGCGAATTCTAATGCTACAGCTCTTTCCAGCATATAGTGTTTGAGTTATGCTTCAAACACTACACACATTTCAAAATGTTTTTCAACAATTGAAGAGAAATTTAAAATTAGAAGTTCAAAATATTAAACCTTCATAATTTTTTAACTATTTGACCAAATGACTTCGAGTTTGATATCCGGAGGTAAAATTTACCAATATATATCATATGCTGTCAGAATTGAGTGTTCGTACATGTTCGTAACATTTGGAGTTTGGTACAATTTCGGTATGATGACGGCTTCCTGAGCTTATTTATTTAAAACATAAATTAACAGAAGATATAATTCCCAATCGAATAGGTATTTTCGTTTTTCTCAATTATATGTGGTGTATCTTTTTTTTATATACTGACTGTACATTTCAGGTGCATTACAACGCCCGTAAAATATATGTTGCATTACTTGTTGAAAGGCTTTAGTAATATCAACAAGTTAACAATATAAGGACGAACACTTTCATAGCTTATTGCAGCGTGAAAAGTCACTCGTTAAATAGCCCCTGTTAGTAACCTTTATAAGTATAAAGAATATTCTTTAATCAAAAGTTTTATCAGTTACATTTATTCCTCCTAAAATGTTTTTAACGTATTTAAAACCCCGATGCTGTCTGAAACATGTAAAAAGATGCAATTGTGTACAGATTTATATTGTAATGGAAATTGTTTTAGAAATTTGGTTTTAAATTATTTTTATCTTGTAAGGTACATAAATCAAGAGTTGCCGGTTTTTATTTTTTTTTCAAGATTTTTTTTCTTTTTGAGTTAATTACGTTTTTACCAAAATTAAAATGTCTAGATTTAATGCTTACAAAAATCATCTAAAAAAATAAAAATTAAATAAAAAAATTAAAAAAGAAAAAAGAATGTAATGACAAGGATAACTTACCTATCGTTTATTCAAACTTCAAAGTAAAAGAAATGTTTATTTTGCAGTTATTTTTAGCCGTATTTTTACTGACCATATCTATGAATATCTGGTTAAATTAAAATTTCTCTGATCTTCCTTTAAAACAAAAACAAAAACAAAACAAATATTTGTAATTTAACAAATTACAACAACCATTGGGAAAATGCAGGAGGATAGCGGGGCACTGTTCGGATTCTACCACAACCGTTACCTCGTACTATAAGACATTTTAAATTTTTTATTAATTTATCTCCTCCTAAAATACCCCCTCTTATAGCAGACCTATTCGCCCCACCGTACTATAACATAGCTTCCCCACGCTATCTATTCCACCCACCTACTATAGTATGATTTCGGCAGCAGGCTGTGTTACCACCGCACCGCCGCTACCGCAAGTCCCATTCCCTATGTACTGATTTCCCGTTTTGTATCAGAAGGTAGAATAAACCGAAATATCCAAATATGATGCCAACTTTATGTGTTAGCATTGGAGTTTTTAAAATTTGGTACAATTTCTATTTGTAGACAGTCCCCTAAGCAAAATTTAAGTATTGCTTTAACTCTTGTTTAGATTGATGTCTGAGCTAAAGGTATTTTGAGGAAATTAAAGTTAAAGACCACGTTTTTTGATTTATAAGACGATTTCTCATCCGACGTCAATTTTTGAATTCGGCTTTTTTTCATATCTGATAGTTTGCATCTATCCTTTTTGTATTTTTAGCATTTTTGTAACGATTTTGTGCATTTCTATTGCCTATTCAAAGAAAAATTCTTCTAAACTTACAGAATTTCGTTAAAAAGCCTTCTAAAGTTACAGAATTTCGTTAAAAACGCTTAAAAATAAAGTGACGACGTCAAGAGGTCCATTCTCGGCCGAAAACAACAACCATTTTCCCAATGGTTAATAATAATATTAATAATATACATGATGATTTTAGATGGAGCTGAAGATAAAAAATACTATGCCATGAGTGAAATTTCGTAAAAGGCTATAATATTTAAAAATAAATAAATAAATAAAATGGAACATGAATCCTGGAAGGTAATCACAATTTGCGGAAAAGGCAAATATGATGTCAAAATAAGTTGTTCGTATTAAAAATTTCAGGATTTGGTAAAATTTCAGAATGAAAACGGACCTTAAGCTTATTATTATTATTTTTTAAATATAATCGGAAAACAAACATAATTTTCCGTCTATGTACTATTTCTGTGATTTGGGGACAATTTTTAGATTAAAATGTATGAGGTGTTCTCTCTTTCTTTTGTCGAGTGTATATATTTTAATGAAAGTACCGCTAACTCATGTGAAAATGTCTTGGTGTCCGGGTTTGGACGAAATCAATGTAGAAATGGTAAATAACGTGTTAATAATAGCAGAACTTTCATCTACCACATTCAGGATCATCACAATTTTATTGTTCAGTTATAAGATTTTATTTGCTAAACTGATGAAAAATAGAACAAAATGATCTCTGTTAATTTATATAAGAATTTACTTATTCGTATTTTCAGTAAAAACACACTATATACTTTTTTAAAAAGAAACTTCCTGAGAAACAATTTCACCCTTTCTATGCGCAATTACCTCGTATGAAATTGAAAAGCAAAGCAACCATCAGAAAACGTATTTCATTTTTCATTTTATCACATGTAAACCTCATATAAACACCAATAATATTTCTGAAATGCAACAAAAGAAGGAAGAATCAATTTTATTTCAAATATTCTGTTCGAAAGTCTACATTTGATAATCGTTTTCTGTTCTGCGTGACATTGGAATGTTTCAAAGAATTTTTTCTCTTGAATCTAAACAGGAACTGGTCCGAAAATAACTTTATTACGTTCTACATTCTGTTAAAGTATCCAAAGTTCAACTTATCACAAGAAACTATTTAATAGCTATTCATAATAATTGATTTTATGCACGCGACATCGATTTAAAGCTAAACATATTAATTATTTACATATTAATATTACCGTAGTGCTATAGAGTATTAGTATTAGTAATATTTATTTGTTACAAATACAGCGAAACAATTAATTGTAGTAGAAGTAGATTCTCAATATATTGTAATGTAAATTCAAAATGCAATTTTGTATCCGTGAACATTTGCTAAATTTGCAAAATTTCGATTTAACTTTATGCACGCAACATTGGTCGAGGCTAAAATTCGTCTGCTGGATATATTTGCGGCTGCGCATATTGGCATTCTAGCGGATCAAAATACCGCCAGCTTTGGGCTGTGACATCACATACAAAAAGTCCATTCTTTATTTGTTGTATACATCATGTGAGATCTAATTTATAATACTGTAAGATTTTTAAGATGTTAACATTATTTGTTCTTATTAATCCATTTTAATTCTATTTTAGCGAGAAAATGCATCTCTCATCCGTTTAAAAATTAATGCATGCATGAGATAAGCATATAATACAAATTAAAATGTTATTAATTAATTCTTCAGCATGTTTGCTTTTACTCTATAAATATGTAAATGTATTTTTATCCCTTCATGAAATGAAATCACATTACTAGTTTCATTAAGAATACCTTAACTGTATTCAAAATGTGTTTTTGTAGTTTCATAATTATGTAACGTACTGTATGCTAACGGATACAAACATAAAAATAGACAGTTATTGCTTTTAACCCATTAACGCCGACTTATTTTACACTTCTTTAAATACTTCGATACCAGTTGACACCAGTTTTCCAATACTGTTATTTTAACTGATTGAATCTCTGATAGTTTTACATTTGATAAAATGAATTTTTCTTTACTAAGATACTGGTGATCATATTTAAAAGTTTCGTATCTCTTAAGTGGTATGTTTTCGTACCAACCGGCATTAATGGGTTAATGAAAAATAATATTTTTCATTCATATTAAAAAAATATTCAAAAATAATATTTTATTTTTATCAAATGTTTTTCATGGATTCATAACAATAGACAGATTGTTTTTAAAAGTATCTACCAAAAATTCCGAACAGTAATTTTTGCCCTATTTAATCAGGGACTATGGCTTATTCAATGAAGCAAAAATTAGCATTTGGACTTTCTGATAACTATTTTGAAATTAAGAAACCGCTAAACTGTCAGCTGAAAAATGAACCTCTAATATGCTCCAATGCTTTTGCAGTTTTACCATTTTGCTCCAAACATTTCTTGCATTTCCTGCCTCCCCCCCCCAGCCAGTAGCGGCTCGTTACTGGCTGTTTTTGGGAAACTAAATACATGTCTGGAAAAATTATTATTTTCCTACCATTTTTCTAAGAAGAAATTTTTACTTATTTAATAACAGAACTCTCTGTCAATAAGTAACACAAAGATTTAAAAAAATGGTAATAAAACAATAAATTTAACAGTCATGCATTTAGTGCCCCAAATAAAGCCAGTCACAAGTTTCTACTGATCCTTGCGATGCCTCTTTGTAACGTACTGAGATTGCCTTTATCTTATCTGCGTTTGCCTAAACGGCACTTATAAATAGTAATGAAAGATGTATGCCAAAGTCAAGCATTTCAATGACAATAAGATATTTTATGAATTTGTTTACTCATTAAACTAATTAAATAGCTAACAAATATTCCAAAATAGCAATTTTCGGCCTATTTAATCACACACTGTTGCTGATTGAACAAAGCAAAGTTACTAATTGGAATTTATGGTAGCTATTTTGAATTAAAAAAATCCACTAAATTGGCATCACTAAGATATTTCAATGCGTTTGCAGAGTTTTATTCTTTCGGTCCCAATGTTTCCCGTGCACAACTCTTGAAATGTCTCTTTTGACAGAAAATTGCGGATGTCGTAGACGGATTTTGTTCAGCGTTTAGGCGGTTCCTCTCCTTTTAGTATCAGTATTTTCAGTTTATTTAGTCTAAGGAAAATAAGGCGAAGAATACTTTAAAAAATACTAGTATAAAATTGCTCCGATAAAAGATTTTTTTGAGGATGTGTCAAAAAGTAGACATTATCAATTCAAGAATATCTCATGACAGATAACAGTCCTAAAATTCTTGTTAAAATGTCATTTTCATTAAGCAAACAGGTTATGTAAAAATACAGTAATTGCATTCGCAGCTCAATTGCCACTAAATGTGTTTTACAGTTATTTTAATTTTTTGGTTCGTCAGGGTGATTGATAGACAAAACTTTTGAACAATTTTCCGTTTGTTAAAAGACTTACTTGTAAAACATTTTCATGCAGCATGTTTAAAACTTCAGGGGCAAAGTACTCTTGTAGCTAAAATATTGAAATGATTGATTGACACCAGGATTCACGAACAAATTTATTTTAAAATAAGTAAACTTTTTCTAATGTACCTTTATAAATTCAAAATTTGATTATAAAATTCTGGTGTCATTGGGGCATTTTGGGATTAAAATTAAGTGGTATATATAATATACCGGCGCCCTTCAAGGGGTTAAAATTAGGGGAGCAGTTTATTATCTGAGGCAGTATTAGTCATAAATAAATTTACGGAAAGAATATTTATTTATTTGAATTTTATATTCATGTTTTGCACATGTCGCAGTGTCATTTTACGGCTATTTTAAATAAGTTTTGAGCCAGAAACTAAAACTTTTGAAATGCATTGTATTGTACGCGCTGTGCAAAGATTTAAGCTATATTGTATATTTAATAATGCACATAAGACGTTGATGTTTTTAAAATGTAAAATAAATTTTATTCGCAGGTTATCCCTTTCCGACACAGTGGTCCCACTCCGGGCACACCTAATTTTAATTCCCAACTTGCATTCGGCACCAAGAATATTTTAATAAAATTTTGCTTCTATAATGAAAGCTTAAAATAAGGAGTTCTTATTTTCCAAAAAGGTCGTTTGTAAATTCCGGTGTCAGTCAGTAATTTCGCATTTTACGAACAGAATTTGTCTGTGCCGGAAAGGGTTAAACCTTAAAAAATTACCAACACAGTACAGTTAATTAAATATAAAAATATATTTCTGAGTTTATTGTTAAAGTTAATCTGTGTAAACAAGAATATTCTTTACTGTACAAAAATATGTGATCGGAAATAACTTTTGAAACGCTGACGTGAAAGAGTTGTTCTCATGCCAAAATAAAAATATATATATATATATACTGACAAAGAATGTTTCCCAATTCAAAGTAAACCAAATATATATATATATATATATATATATGTGAAAAAATGTGAGAAAAGAAAGTACAAATATACTCAGTTATGAACACGATATTTTAGCATCTGTCTCTTCTATGATAACAACATTAGAAGATCGACATGGTACTTAGTTTATTTATCTCTTGTACAAAACATTTTCTATTGCTACAGTTGCCGGATCTTTTCGAGCTCACAACTACAATGTAGTTCTTCAAAACACTATTTTAAAAAGAGCTGACTTATTTTATGCAAGTGCAATAAGTCAGTAGAAGAATTCTTTGTAGTTTAGTTTTACAGTAAGCCAATGAAAACACGAGAATATTTTTACTCTAGAAAAGTTTTTACACGTAAATAACTTTTGAAAAAGCAGTATAGAACAGATGTCCTTGTGACAAATTTCAAACAATGGTGCTAAAATAAATGTTTCTGAGCTGAATGCGACGTGAACAGTGATAAAAAAATATATAACAAAAGAGACAGAAAACTACAATAAATATATATGTGCAGTACATGAAAATGATATTTTAACACCTGTTTCGCATATGATAGTAGCATTGGAATGTTGACATGTGACATAGGTCTTATATCTCTTATCATAACAATTTTATTTTGCCGGAATTTTTCTTCTACAGAAAATAAATAAATAAATAAATAAATAAAATAAAATAAAATGCAACGTTATTAAAATGAAGTGTTAGCTGTAATATAATCGTAAATTTAACCTGAGCCTAAACGATTCATTGCTTACTTAAAAGGCGACGTTAAAATAATTGCAACCTTTTAAGTAAGCAATGAACCTTTTAAGTACATTTATATTTTACGATTTTGAACGTGAATTTTGTATTTCGCCCTACTATTACTTACCCATCATACGTAGCATAGGGTAAGTCCGAGGCTAACGAAAAATAAAGGCTACCGCGGTGCTTTACGCTTATCTTTTTTTACAGACCGCCGGAGTCACGTGATGCTCAAATGCACCAATGCAGGTGTACGAAAAGAGCAACACGTCACTCTAGCGGTCTGTAAAAAAAGATAAGTGGAATGCACCGCGGTAGCCTGTCTTTTTCGTTAGCCTCGGGGTAAGTCTTGTAATCGTTTTGAAAATCGAAAAATTATTTTTGACGGATTTACACGTTTCTGACACTGGAGATTCCGAAAAACATATTTTTAGAAAAAAAAATTTGCCGTCCGTCTGTGTGTGTGTCTGTGTGTCTGTGTGTCTGTAAACGCTCTATCTCCCGAAAAAAATTGAGATAGACACTTGCAATTTGGTATGTACTTAGTATGTAAAAATCGGAAGAAGCCTGTTCCATTTCAATAACCTCGATTAACCGGAACTATTTTTTTTTTACTCTCGAAATATTCGTTCTGATAAAAAAGGTATATAAAAATTTTCGAAATTGGTTATTTTAAGAAATGAATATAAAAGACAATAAAAAAACATAAATTTTGCATACAGCATGAAGTCGATCGGATAATGAGTTGCCGAGATATTTGTAATCCTATTTGCCACACTCTTCGATTTTTCATGACCCTGTATTTCATCCAAATTTCACTTCAAAGATATATTTTAATTGGAAATTTGACGCTTAATTAGATGCAATAAACCGCTAGTTAATAGGATTATTATTTTTGGAGTTATAAGGATGTTTCTTTCAAGCAATTCAGTAATCGAGCCTTTAAAGTTTGTGACGTTACCAAGCCACGATTTTATTTGAATTGCAATGCATTTTATAAGTAGTTTACACATTTTTATTTTAATATTTTACATTATGTATATCCATGATGGGTAAGTATTACGGTGGCCCCCAACGACTAGTTTTTGTATATGTAATATAATCATTATTATAATATCTGAGTCTTACGATTTCATATTTTGGAAGAATTATTGGTTAAGCGAAAAATTAAAATTGAAACAACATACCAATAGCAAAATTCTTCAACATTCTTCTAAAACATAATCTATGAATTTCTTAATTTCAAAATATATTTATTATTAAGAAAGTTTTCAATAAATGTATGGAAACAAGTTTGAATTAAAACTTACATTAGTTCTTACATAAAACTAATCAGAAGCGTAAAAAAAAATATAGATATACAAATGTACAGCTCATTTCTATTATCAGTTTGGAGCTATAAGAAAACAAAATACGCGTCTCCTGTTATTATTTGCATCTGCAGAAAAGAAAATCTTAGAATAACCGGAATTTATTTTAGAATTTTTTCTTTAGTTTAAAGTTTATTATACTGGTAAACTTCCTGTATATTTTTTCTAGTTTTTAATTGAATGCCAGAGATGTCAAGCTTGCACTAATCTTCCGTAATATGTGGATTAATTTAACCCAGAGTAAGAAAATTTCAACGCAGAAAATGTATTTGATGAATCAGTATTTATTTTATTTTAGATTTCTACATTGAATATATTTAATTCCATTTGTTAAAACATTTTGTGGTGTAAAACGTATTAAACCTGGGTCAAATTAACTCCCTTATTACGGAAGATTAGCGAGAGTTTGGCATCTCTGGAATGTTAGTGATAATTGTCGTTGGAAGAACTCGAATTTATATTTCTAAGTTTATGGATAAATCCCTAACACAATTTTTAAAATTCTATGAAACTTTTCATATACTATATATCTTTAGGAATTGCTCAGGGGAGCAGAAAATGTTTTTACTCCCAACATTTCCCCCAATCCACATGAAACTTTCCTCAAAATTTTACGATGTGTTACAGGCTTAAATAAATTCGGTATTACCATAGGTACAGAAAATTTTGCAATATACAAGTCGCATCTTTAAAAACCTATAGACTGAACTTGTAAGGTGCCAAGTTATTGGAAATGTAAATTCAGTTAATACATGTAAGTTTTAATCTAATTCTTATGCCTAATATTTATTGATAAATGCACAGTTTTAACCAACAAATACAATGTTTTTGATTACCTTTTCTGATAAATTGTCAATTATTGAGAAACTGCAATCTTCCACTCTCTTTGTGGATGTTGTCAATCACTTTTTATGTTTTGTAGATCTTGAGCCTATTTCTTGGAGAAAATCTAGTGAAATGATAAATTCCACCATGAAAATGTCTGTTTAAGGGTGCTTTTAATAATTCCGCAGCTTAATGCACTGGAGGTCCATTCCACGATATAAAAACTTCATGAAAGAGATTATCCGATTTTAGGGTTCTAATATAAATGTGATTTCCAATAACAGAGCCAACAGATTCGCAAACACACTCACTGCAAATTTTCAAGCAGTTTTCAAGGAGGTAAATTATTTCTGGTACATCAGTGTACACATCAGGATTGGTAAAAGCTTCTTTTATAATAATACTGTCTTGATCTAGAAGTGATGGTTTCTTTTCAGAATTCAGGATTTTTTTATTAAATTCAGGATTTTTTTAATTAAATTCAGTTTTTAAAATGTTTTTCTTCAAAGTTGTCCACTGATTAAGAATACTTTTCTCATTATTAAATTTAAATTCTTTTCTATTTTTGCTCATCCATTCAGTGAGAGCTTGTAGTGAGTTTTCTATCAATGGTGGTGTGGGGTCTTCTTGATTTGATTCTTTTTCTAAAGATGGGGTAGGGCTCAAGATAAGTTTACTATTGAACTTATTGTCTCATATGCCCAGTGGCAGAACTATCTTCAAGTGTCTGCAACGCTAATAATATTTTCAAAAATAGTCTGCCATACGCAATATATCATATAAATCTATTCTTGCTGATGTTGTAGTTGTAGTGCTAATTAATTAAGGCATCAGCATTTATCTGCCTTTCTGAGTAAAAAAAAAAAAAATTCTGAAATTCTCAGCAAATATTCTGAAAGGTTATAGCAGAGGGAGGGGGGGGGGAGAAAATCCCCTTTCGGCAATAATTTTTCTTGTTGTAGGTCAGATTAACTCTGCTTTTGATTCGAGTCAAATTCAGGCTGAGTGTAGATTCTTGCAAATTGGGTTGGGGTCAACCCGATTTTTCAAAAGTTAGTTCAGTATATTGTTTCAGATTACAAACTAATGCCTATATTAATAAGCATGGAACTTTGTATGTCTGCTGTTTTCTAAAGGAATGCTGCATCTTTTCCAGGACTATTTCACAAAATTCACGTTTTTTTTTCGTGAACCTTTGACGAAATTAGCGTTTCTTTTTTCCCCCGCAATCTATTGGCGAAATTCACGTTTTTTTTTTCGTGGTCCTTCGACGAAATTCATACTTTTTCCATGATCCTTTGACGAAATCAACATTTTTTCTGCAGCCATTTGACGAAATTTACGTTTTCTCTGTGGCCCTTTGAAGAAATTCGCATTTTTCCACGACCTTTCAACGAAACTCGTGCTTTTTTTTTTACAGTTTTTTGACGAAAATCAAGTTTTTCCGCAGCCCGTTGATGAAATTTACATTTTTATCGCAATCTGTCTTTCTACAAAATTAGCCATTTTCCATCCTTTGATGAATTTCCCGATTTTTCTTTGGCCTTTGGACAAAATTCGCGTTTTTTCCCTGATCCTTCAACGCAATTTGCCATATTTTCGAGATACTTCGAAGAAATTAGCCGTTTTTTCGAGATACTTCGACGAGATTTGCCATTTTTTCAAGATCCTTCGACGAAATTTACCGTTTTTTCGAGTTCCTTCGACGAAATTTACCGTTTTTTGGCGATCCTCCGACGAAATTTACCGTTTTTTCGCGATTTGTCGGCAGAATTCTCCGTTTTTTAGCGATCCGACAACGAAATTTGCCGTTTCTTCGACGAAATTGACCGTTTTTTCGTGATCCTTCAACGAAATTAACAGTTTTTTCTACGATTTTTCGACGAAGTTGGAGATTTCTCCGTAGCTCTTCGGCAAAATTCGCATTTTTCCGCGATCCTTCAAAGAAACTCATGTTTTTTTGACGGCCTTTTGACTAAATTTGCGTTTTTTTCGCGATCTGTCAACGAAATTAGCCATTTCTCGCGAACTTTAAATGAATTTCGCGTTCTTTCCGCGATTCTTCGACGAAATTTGCCGTTTTATTCGCGATCCTTCGACGAAGTTTGCCGTTTTTTCGCGTAATTTACGCGCTATAGACGGCTTGCATTGACGTCACGTTGCTATTAGCAACGACTGATACTATTGCATCTGGAGCACACACAGAATGTCACAACTCCCCGTTTGTCGTCAAAAGCATGTGTTATCTTTCTGTTTAATTTAGATCTTTCTTCTTATTATTATTATAGTGCAAATAAGTCTAATAAATCAAATGGAGAGCACCACATTCGCCTTATATTTGGGCGCCATATGAAGCGAAGCCAGACATGTGACGTCATGTGCAAGCCGTCTATAGCGCGTCCGCGGCATCGCTGTAATGTTTTTAGTCTGCAGGTGCCCTAAAAGTCTGCAACACCCGTGGCAGCGTCGCGTACATTCTGCCACAGGGCTCATATGTTTTACAATTTTTGGTTCACATATTCTCTGTTAAAGCTGTTTAATAATCACTGAGCAGAGGTTTTTAACATTATTTCTTGAGAATTTGAAACACTCACTTTTTGTGATGTTTTCGTGTGCTTGGGAATGACTTTTTGTTTTTCTGAGACAGTCATGGTCAGTCAATAAACAGTCTTGATAGAAGTTGTTTTTCATTTGGAAAAAATAATGCTGAAAAAATGAGTGAAAAAAAATCTTTTAATACTTATGGATCTGTATCTCCAATTTAGGTTTTTGCCTGTTACACTTTTTTATCCTTATCAGATGCTAAATTTTCCAAAGAAAGCTATTTTAATTTATTAAAATTTTAGAATTTAGAAAAACTAAACTCGAATAAACCAAAACCTAATACTCTCCTCTTTTTTACAATTAATCAAGGAAGAGAGAAATATAAATAAATGTAACCTGCTCTGTGCATTTCATTTTTTTTTCTAATATCTCTGAAAGTTTTTTTCCGATCTTGGTGATTTTTGAGATACGTACTTTACTATCTTTATTAAGTTAAATGTGAAAATTAATAAAGATATTTTAATTTCTCGGAGTTTTAGAATTTGGGGGAAAAAATACTAGTCCGAAATGCTGGTAGCAGGCAAAGAGAGAAAATGTAAACAGAAACTCCTAGCGGCTGTGAGGAATATCCAAAGGTCACGGCCTACTAACACAACGTAGCAGAGTTATTCATGACTTCTGGATTTGATAGAAAAACAAGAGATTTTGATGTTTCATTTTATTTACATTAAGTCTATTACAACTGCTAAAAATATAGCAGAAAAGTTTTTTTTTTTTTTAAATACAATTAATAAAGTGTTACCATTTTTTTAAATTTCTTTGTTTCTTCTATTTGCAGTTTGTAAAATCCTTTAATATTATCTTATTAAATACTTAAAAGTGTTTAATTTGTGGCCGTTTTTACTGCAAACTATGCAATGTGTAGACTATCCATGCAAAATTATGCAGTATAAAATATATGTGGACTTTTATGGATAAATGTGAATGCACATGGATGTTTTAAAAATCGATCCTTCCCGTTGGAACTTGGATCGGGTAATACGTTTTTACCCTTACCCGATCTGTTGGTTCGATTGGCTCTAATTTTTTGCTGCGGATCGGGTTGATGATCTTTTTCACTGCGGGTCAGGTTGATTTTAATTTTTTTTGTTTTCAGGTTGTATTTTAAATCTTGTGTCCGATTTTTTAATGTCAGAATATTATACCAGATAAAAAATTTACTTTTTTTTCTAAGATAATTCATTAGAAAAAGACTTAGAAATTCGGAGGATCGCGATTGCGTTAATTGCTCCACAACGCCGGCGTTTTTCTACTCCGAAAAAAAGAAAATTTCGACTTTTTTGTCCCGCGTATAAGTTGACCCCCACCACCACTTTGAAGCGGATTATTTTTTCAAAATTTCTCGCCTTATACGCGAGTATATATGGTACATATTATTCTGAGATCGATTTTGTGAAAGTCGCCATAGGGAACTTTTTTCTATCTCAGGGAATTATGTAATTCCTTGTTAAAATCAAAATCAATTATATATTTTTTCGCAAAATTTCCCCAGATGGCTAAAATTTCCCCCGATCCTAGATCGCCGGATCGGACATATTCTGCACCCCTGGAATTGCTTTGATCCAAGGAATTCAAAAAAACGTCCTGTAATACGTCTGTGTTAAATAAAAATTTGATAAATGTTTTATATGTAGTTGACCCCCAAAGAATAATTTAACCATAGATTTAAACAGGAAACACTATTTGACGTCAATTAATATCTACATAATTTTTATACGATAAATAGGAAAATATTCACTTTTTTTTCGACAAGTATACATCTTAATAATTTCCATACGTCTGTTCTGTGAAAGAATATATGCCAAAAAATGTATCACGAACCGTGAAGCAATTACAGAACGTTTTATAAAATCAATCACGCAATAAACAACACTATCTCCCATTAAGAAAACAATGTGGAACATCAGAAGTAATATTACCGGGGTTTTCGTAACTATACAAGAAATGTAAACATAAAACAAAACCTTAAATAATTAAGAAAAATCATTTCTAAATGTTTTGAAGCCAACGAACATTAAAAAAAAAAAAATTAGTGCTACTTTAAAAAAAGTTGAAATGTAAACAAAAAACGCCCAATTTATGTAAATATAAAAATATTAGACAACTTTTGAATCAAAACAAGATTTCGAAAAAGGTAATTCAACACTGCCAACAATACGCAAAGAACAATTTTTTTTCTATTACAACAGGAACTTTTAAAATTAGTTTTCATTCCCAATAGACTAAATGTCATGTGCTCTTCATAAAAGATGCACGTTATAAATATTTAAAAGTAGAATGGTCTTATTTCTTAAAACTGCAACATTAGCCATTGCTTTCTTTTAGATTTAAAAAAAACTGAAGAAAGTGAATTATAAGGTTCTTTAAAGTAAAAAATTCACAGTTGGTAGTTCCTTTGTAACACCTTTTTGGGTTATAAAAAACTAAATTATTAACCCTTAATTGCATAGTGATGTAAATTTCCATCACTTTTTACTTAACTTTTAATAAATAAATCAACTTCTTCGCCACCACTATATTTATATAGAAATATTAATCCAACAAATTTCCCGTGAAATATGTTGATGAACAAAGTTAAAAATCTATCTTAAAATTTCTGGTGTCTCATATTTAATATATGTATAAAAAAAACACAATTGTAAAAGAAAAACTCATGCAAAGAAGGGTTAAATGAAATCAGAAGAAACTATATTAGTTCTAAAAACCATATTAAATCATCTAAACAAACACCATTATCTACTACTTGTTACTTGTGGTCTCGTTCACGTAAGATTTAATGCATTCATTAAGCAAAAACTTTAAGTCCCTAAAATTAAAAACATATAATTGATAAACTTTTTAATAGATTTAGTAGTAAACGATACTTTTGATTATCCCTATTTACATAGTAATGTTTTTATACCTAAGCAGGCTTTGTAAATATCATGATGTTTTCGAAAAAATAAAAAATATCCGATATTTTGATATAGATCCGATATTTTCGATATATATCCAATATTTTCAAAAATGTCAACTTACTGCTGATAATAAATACTTTCCAGCATAATATATATTAGAAACTAAAATAAACTGCACTTAACATAAAAACTTAATATATTAAAAATGTTTTTTTTTTTCATTATCTTCTTTTATTTTACACTTTGAACAAAATTGAAGATCAGCTAATCAACAAAACAAAAACAATTTGCTTTATATATTTAAAAAAAAATAACTATAAGACTCAGTATCAACTAATAATAAATCAGAAATTTATAAAACAAAATATTAAATACAAAATAGTTTTTTTTTTTAATTGAAAAATATAAGCGCATTTATTTTTTATTCCCCAACATGTTGTACAATTAAAGTTCAGCAACACCTAAAGCAGAAATTAATTCCTTTCTAATGAAGCTGTATAGAACTGTTTACCTAAATTAGAAAATACACTTTTACGATACATTACATTTAAATTACATTTAATAATTACGATAAATTACATTTAAAAATAAAAATTTCAAACAAAGCTTAGATAATTTTTTTAAATCTTTAACTAGAAAAGTCACTGCCAAAGACAAATGTTTTTTATCGACAGAATGACACAGCCTATATCAGCTGAAAATTTCATTTTCAATTGTTTTGACTTAAAATATAAAAAATATCTTGCACAATGATATTTTGAAAATAAATATCAAATATTGAAAATAACAAACATCTCGATATTTTGAAAATAAATATCAAATAATATGAAAATATCAAAAGTCTTGATATTTTGAAAATAAATATCGGATATTTATCATGATAGATATGATAGATATCAAGATATATATCCATTGATATATATCAACGAACCCTGTATCTAAGGTCACTTAAATTTCTTTCATGTACTTTAACTTTCATACGCTTTCACTAAAACTAAATGTCGTGAGTAAAATTACTTCCTTGTTATTCTATTGGAACAGCTATGCAATCACCGGACACAGGTTTTTGGCGAAATTTTGTTTGGCGCGCCACTGGATCTCATGCCAAACTGTTAAATTCTAACACGCCAACATCTTGGAATCATGATAATTAAAATATTTTTAGATAGCAGAGTATTCTAAAACACAGTAAAGCGTATTTTTACGAGGCTATCAAAATAAAGCAAAAATACATTTATTTTGTAACATAAAATTAATGGGAAACGGGTAATCTGCGTCCAATTGCGCAGCGTAAAAAAGGGAGTAGGGCTTGATCACTTTTATACCAGTTTAATTATAAACTATACATTTGGCCTTATTTAATTTTCGAACGTTATGAATTAAATAAGGCCAAATGTAGTATATAAAAATACTGTTACATGGTTCGTACGGGTACCGTTATTTTCCAGGGGAAATACCAGTATATTTTTCTAAAAAAAATACATCTAGTTCAAACGTGCGAAATTTCACCTTATTTAAAAAGAGATTATCCATAAAAAAATACTGGTACCGAAGAATTTCTTGTTCTTAAAATTCCAGGATCCGTACGAACCCTGTGTTAGTAAAGGGATCACCCCCCCCCCTTTCGTTACGTCCCTGTCTGCGTCATTTCACTATTTTAAAGTGCCTTGCAGCATGAATGTAGACATCTAATGATTCAAATTTTGATTTCTCAACAACTGTTATATAAAATCATCGCTTCATTTCAATCTTTCAAAGTGCACGGCTACATCAGAGGGACTTTTTTCTCACTGATATATCCGCGTAAAAAAAACTATTTACGCATTATAAATACTAAAAGAAATAGAGCGCATATGTTTGTACAAAATTATATTGATGGTTATAAGTCGCAATTCAAAATAGCGGCAACAATTAGAGCAAAAATATTTTTTTTAGAATAAAATGGGTAGTTTGCTGAACATGCCACTTCGTAGCTCGGGCCTCGTTTCTGCAGTAATTCGTTAAAGACGCGATCACTAATGCACGTATGAGCGCTTAGCAACCATGAAAACTTTTTTTTTTAAATCCCTGGGTGCAGCAAACTCGTTGTGCAACAATCTCTAAAATGCATGAAACTCGTTAAAGCTCGTTGAAAAAGTTTAAATGTAAATAATAAAGCACAGCTTAAGTAAAAAAAAATATTTACCATATTTAAAAAAAAAATCAAAATAGGATTTCGGAAAAGGTAATGCAACACTGTCATAAATGCGCCAAAAAATAAAAAAAGGTTAAATTTTTATTTACGTTATAACACAACAGAAACTTTTAAAATTAGTGTTCATTCCCAATAGACTGACGATCTTGTGCGCTTCATAAAATATGCGCTTTAAAAATATTTAAAAGTAGAATTATTTTATTTCTCAAAAATAGTACATTAAACATTGCTTTTTTATGCGTAAAAAAAATAAACCCCGATGAAACTTGATTGTAAGGTTCTTAAATATATGAATATCTATTTAAACGTCCGTATGTCTTATAAACTAAATTATAAAATTAAAAACGTAAGAAAATGTTAATTGTTTTAAAAACCGCTCTCCACTATTATTTATTAGCTGTTACCCGTGGTTTCGTTCACATAAGATTTAAAAAAGAATCAATGGATAAATTAAGCAAAAAATTACACATATAAATTAAAAACATATACAGTTAACAACTTTTTAATCGCATTTTTTATTAGAAAATACTTCTAATAATCCCTCTTTACATAGTATTGTTTTTATACATCATAAGATCATTTAAAATTCTTTCATGTGCTTTAAATTTTATGCGCTTTCTCTAAAACTAAATGTCTTAAGTAAAAGTATTTCCTTGTTATTCTATTTTATCATTTCTAATTATTCTCACTTACATTTATTGCGTTAATATTTTTAATTTTTACGTTTTCGTTTCCAATTATAATGTTTACAGACATAATATTTGTAAATATGTTTGAAGAAATTTGTTAACTAATAATAGATCACTTCGGATATCATTTTGAGCTGATTAGAACACTCAAAAAAGAAACATACAAGATTATGTTCCTATTCCAAAACACTTCACATTTTGAACAAAATAGTAGATATATGCTAATTAAAAAGGAAGTTAAAACGTAATGAAGCAGCAGAGTTCAAAAATAAATAAAAATGCCCAATAATTTGTTTAACTCTTATATATTTAACGCATTTTTTAACAGAACCATATTTTCACAGCTGTAGATCTACCAACAATATCAAAATACTTATCATGCCATACAGTTTCGCAAACCCTAAAGGCTTGTTATTGTCAAGTAATAGAGTGGTTTATTCGTTCCAATCGCCAAAAAAATGTGTTTTTACAAAAAAAGCACCCTGTTTATGGCTAAATATTGTCATATATATTAGTTTGTTAGGAAAATTCTTTCGGTTTGGAAATTTAAATTAGACAAAAATATAAGCAAAAAAAAAGAAAAAAAAATCAATGATATTTTTTTTATTATTCAGCATTGTATAGGTGGGAAAAAACGTCACATATGTGAGAGGTTTTACAAAATTTTTCCTTTGGAAGTTTTCGTGATCAGAAAAAAAAAACAGTGTTTTACTAAACGATAAGTGTAAATGATAAGTGAGAAGTCACTGTATATATTAAACGTAATATAAATTAAATAAAAATATAATATTATATTTTGTACACCAGAAAATTTAATTTGGAGGATAATAAATAAATTTTCGTTAAAAGCATTTGACGGATGCGAATTCTGTATAGGAACTTGATTCAAGTAATACTGCTCATTGGAGTTGTTAAAAAGAAGAATACAGTGGAACTCCAGTTATACGTTTTGTTCGGGACCGGAAAACAAAACGTATAACTCAGTAAAACGTACAACTCAATTAATGGTCTATCGAAACCATTTTTTAAATATATCCTAAAAACTTTATTCCGCTGAGGACTTCCAGTTATCTTTTATATCGAAAACGGAAGTTTTCTAAACATTACTGCACCCATGACATAAAGTTTCGGAAATGGAACAGAGTAGAAACAAGTACATAAGAAAAGTATACATGAAGTTATTTTACCACAAAAGCTTTATTAAAAATATTTTTAATACACAGCGTGTACTTAAAAAAAATTAATTGAAATTGCCTTGGCATGTAAATCATTTATCAAAAGACATTTCAGTAGTTTACTGAATCTTGTAGAATTAATCACTAATATTCGATTGTTTCTTTTCAGCGGTGCCGACATTGAACAATAAACTTTGCTTTTCTGTAAATAGTGCAGCCGCCTTACCGTTACTATTTTTACTACTGACGAACCGTTTTACAATGTCAAAAGGCCTTACAGCAGCTCCTAAGTTAGAGTGAGATCTTTCAAATCATACTCATCCGGTTACAAAATTCATAAATGAGACAAAATTTTGGCCGAGGACGCAAAAACGTAACGTATAACTGAGGGAAATGTACAACTCAAAACGTATAACTCGGTTAATTTTTAATGGCAAGCGGCCGGGACCGCTGGGTCGAAACGTATAACTGAGAGAAACGTACAACTCAGGTAACGTATATCTGGAGTTCCACTGTATAATGAATTCTGTTATGGATTCTCATTTAATTCCTTAGCACTTTTAATTGTACAGCGTATGCGCAAAAAGAATTTGTTGGCTCCGTTACTCAAAGCTTTTGTATGCCATTAAGTTTTAATTAATCCCTTCAGCACCACGACGTACCTGCGCACGTCATGAACTCTTCATTTGCAATACCAGGACATAATTGCATACGTCCTCATTTTAAGTTCAGATTGCAATGTTCTAACCAATTCGTACCGAAAAATTGAATCATTTAATTATTAAACATTAATTCCAATACCTAATGTCTAACAATTGACGGGCAAAAGTTTCCGGTACGAATTGGTTTTTCCAAACAGAAAGAACATTCCGAAGATTCATAAGGCAGGAATATACTCAAATGTGGTACAATGGTTAACTCACAGAGTTCTTTTCAAATATACATTTAGATATTTTAAAATCTAAACCAATTAATAGTTATATAGCCTTAAGTACCAGGGATAACAGATATAATCAGAAAAGGATAAACGATTAATAGCGGGACTGTTTACTGGCTTTTCTCTTGCGTTTTTTCATAACAAAGGTACCTTACAAAAATAAAAGGGAGGCAGAGGGGGAATTTCTTGACTAAATTTTGACATTGGATTTTATTCGAAATTCACGTAAACGATATGATAGGCAAACAATTGTCTTCAACTGAAATTAAATTTTTACAACTTTTACACCAATTTCATATATTTACAAAGTTTTAGTGAAATCAGTCTTATCGAAGATTTTACAGTTAAATAACTTTAACTTATGCACTTGCGGAGGATAAAGTCATTGGGAATTACGAAACTTTGTGTGATTGCATTAAAATACTACAAAACTTTTCTGAGAAAATCGGTACATGATTCAAAATATGATGACACTTTCACCAGTTGTCTTTCTTACGGACTACTTCTTGTCTACAGTAAAAGGTTGTTTTACTTCATGAATTACGTACAAATATTCATTTCTATTTATTTTAAACATAAAACAGTTTAGAAAGTTAATTTTTATGACTACATTAAAAAAATCTTATGACTAAATAAATTTAATCTTCATTAAAAAATAACTTTTTGAAGGATAATTTAAAATTTCTGCTTTGTAAATATAAATTCACTAATAACTTCATGTTCGTTAAAAACAATATATTACAAAATTTGAAATTAAACGGACGATTATCGAAATTTTCATTTCATCTGAAAACTAGGCAAACAGGAGTAAAAGGAATCGAACTCAAACAAAAGACATCAAAATATACTTTTAAAAATAAAATTAAGCATTTCAAATAATTGTAAAAATTTAAATATATTATCAAAATATTTGTAAATCAACACTATCTGCTTATCATAATATTAGTTTTGACTTTTCTGTGTATTTGTGTACTATTACCGATCTTTTTTTATTAAAAACATTATTTTAGAATGTCCGTTTTATTGTTTTCGCCATTTCTGTACTTTTCAGTACTTTTTTCAGGGAAATATATTTTAAATAACATAATTCTTGTCCGTTTTCTTTTCCTGTTATTAATGACATCATTTTTTTAAATTAGGACTGTTTTTTGTATGTAACCGATACTCATAGTCAAGGGGCAGTATCAGTATTTTTTTTTTTCGTTTCAAACTTGACGACAAAGTAACCTGCTTATAATGTACCTATATTCAAAGGTATAAAAGCATTAAATCATACGTTTTAATGTTTACTTCAGCCAAACATTCCCATTTAAAATATTTGTAGGATGAGGCTGTACAGTCTTGGAAAAAAATCACCGCGTACTATCATTCTACAAAGCATCGTATAAAAATGTGACTAATATCAATCGATTAATAATGCGTTTACTAGTTAATGCTTTACCTATACTTTGAGTAGGTAGCAATCTGCATATGGAAATTGTATCAAACTTTAAATTTTTCACTATTGACACCGAATTTTTATATAATTTTTCGGTACGTTTTATTATCGGTTACCAAACGGAAAGTCATTCAAGTAGTTTAAGAATAATAAAGGTTTGAAGTTTTAAACTCATAATGTTAAATTCAATTTAAATCTTTACATATTAGATTGCTATGCGGGTATTTTTAAGCATAAATTAAAAACTACTGGGCGAAAAGGGCTGTAGTTTTCCATTTGCAACTTCAAAATTTATAGCTTTTGAAAAAAAATTACAGTACGTGTATTTTGATAAATTTATTTTCTGATGTGTATACAGGGTTCATACAAGGTCCTGAAAATTTCAGTGCATTACCAGTGTTTTCTAATAGAAAAACTCGTCTTTTCTAATCGCGCGATTATATAAGGCGATTTTTTTATAAGAAAATACTGGTATATGCTGATAATTCCTGGACCCCTAACGAAATATGTAAATAAATTTTGAAATTATTTTTCGATAAAAATGTTAATTGTAACGTATACCTTTCTGATAAAAAAAAAAAAAAAAAACGATTTCTAGAGGCTTTAAACATGTGAATCCAAAATTACAGCTCATTGAAAGTTTCACATTAGCCACAGTCAAGGCCGCAATAAACTAGAGCCTTTATAATACACGCTGAATCAACCCTGTTATTTAATAATCTGGGAACAAAAGCCAGTCTAAAACCGGTTAGCGTTACCGCAGTGGTGGATGGCGAATGCCAGTGGCATTGCCTTTTAAATGAGGCTAACACCAGCTCAGGCAGAAGACTAATGCTGAGTTGAGTTACAGCATTGCGTTTATTTTGGGCAGCAAAATGGATATGCGCTGGGGTCGGAAGTAGCGCGCTACAAGTACCGAAACCACACTAGTCGCTACATTTTACAGTAGTTTGTAGAGTAGCGCGCTACATTTTGAACAATGTAGTGTAGCGAGTAGCGCGATACAAAACTAGTCGTTGGGGGCCACCGTAATACTTACCCATCATGGATATGCATAATGTAAAATATTAAAATAAAAATGTGTAAACTACTTATAAAATGCATTGCAATTCAAATAAAATCGTGGATTGATGACGTCATAAACTTTAAAAGCTCGATTACTGAATTGCTTGAAAGAGGTTTTTCCTTATAACTCCAAAAATAATAATCCTATTAACTAGCGGTTTATTGCATCTGATTAAGCGTCAAATTAAAATATATCTTTGAAGTGAAATTTGGATGAAATACAGGGTCATGAAAAATCGAAGAGTGTGGAATATAGGATTCCAAATATCTCGGCAACTCATTATCCGATCGACTTCATGCTTTATGCAAAATTTATGTTTTTTTATTGTCTTTTATGTTTATTTCTTAAAATAAACAATTTCGAAAATTTTTATATACCTTTTATCAGAACGAATATTTCGAGAGTCCGAAAAAAATTGTTCCGGTTAATCGAGGTTATTGAAATGAAATAGGCTTCTTTCCATTATTACATACCAAGTACATACCAAATTGCAAGTCTCTATCTCAATTTTTTCGGGAGATAGAGCGTTTACAGACACACAGACACACAGACATCCAGACACACAGACACACAGACGGACGGCAATTTTTTTTTCTAAAATTTGTTTTTCGGAATCTCCAGTGTCTGAAACGTGTAAATACGTCAAATTTTTTTTTTTCGATTTTCAAAACGATTACGAGACTTACCCTATACTACGTATGATGGGTAAGTAAAATCAGTAGCTTGTAGCGAGAACAGACTCTACTTTTACAGCTACTTCAGGAGAAAAAAATGTGTCATTCTTCAAATCACGTGGCTAAAACTCTCTTCTTTTGTGCAAAGTTTGTTCTGCTCAAAAGTTTACGAATCTCAGCTGCAGTAAATAGCAACGCATAGCATGAAGTCCATTTTCCCATTGGCACTTACTGCTAAAATCAAGTAAGGAATTAATTTTCTTGCTGCCAACACTTGTCTATTTACCCGTTATTACGTCTTCATTTTTAACGCCAATTTTCTTATTATTCGGAATTGTTTTTTTTTTTACATATTTATTTATTGTTTGCACTTTGTTGTTTTTCTGTGATTTTCTAGATTATAAAATCTTTCTTAATTTTGCTACGAAATTTAAAATGTGTGTATAAACTAACATTTTGGAGACAAACACAAAACATTTTCTTGTATGGTAACTATGTAAATTGTTTAATGATCAGGGTTATGTCACACTTATTTAATTGTATTCCGGGAAACGCGATATAACGAGAGGTCGTTTTTTTAATTTAATCCGTGTTTTCAATTTCGAGTGTAAATTCAAACGTTTGATAAAATCTGAAAGTAACGAAGTAGTGACTACTTTTTAAAAGTAGTTTGCAGTCGCTACTTTTTAAAACAAGTAGTTATAGTTGTAGTTAACTACATTTTCGATAAAGTAGTTGTAGTTGTAGTTCGCTACAATAAAAAAAGTAGTTTATCCGACCCCTGGATATGTGTCAGTTCCCCTTATACAGCTTTAAGCCAACATAGTGGGCAATGGGTGCGGCCAGGTAGTAAAGGTGCCAAAATATTCAGATGAAGACATCACTTGAAAAGATTATTTATGACTTTAATTATAATAAAACTAATTATATTTTCTTGAATTTGTAATTATGTTTTCAAAGGTTTCTTCAATCAAATCACTTTTACTCACTCGGGTTTCTTTTAATAACCAATTTATTTGTTTAAATCATTTAAACAACAACGAAAAGTGGACAAAGTTAACAACACCGCGAAAATTTATACATAATTTATAGTGATCGATTGAATAATTATTATTCATAAAGAATGTCAAAGTTGATATGAAATTAATAAAGAATATATTATTCAGGGTTAGTACGAGGTCCTGGAATTTTGAGTTGAAGTACCAGTAATTTCTTAAAGGAAAAGTCATCTTACATAATCGCCGGATTACATAAGGCGAGTTTTTCTATAAGAAAAAATTGGTAACTTCCCTGATAATTCAAGGACCCCGTACGAACCCTGTTATTTGTACTACAGTTTTTAGGTAAACGACATCTATCTCTCCTTCGTAAAAGAATAAACTTTACGATTACAACAATGTCAATTTTTTTAAATGCTTTGAAATTCTAGAAAAGATAATTTTATATGAAAAGACAAACGTATAATGTATAATCCTAATTTTTAAAATATGCTCTATTCAGTTCGCTACACTAGTTAAAATTATTACAAATAAAATCATTAATATTTGTTGACAAAACAAATATTTTCATTGATTTTAAATTGCATTAGAAAGTTATCACACATAGAATAAAATAAGAGTGATTCCTTTACATTTCAATGGAGAACATGAAAGTTTTGAAATGAACTTGTCGTTCTGTCTATTTTACGTAAAGGGATAACATTCTACAATGCTAATTGCGACAAATATCGTCCATATAGTCGAATAAATTTAAAAATAGTTGTATTTACGAAAATCGCAGACACAGCCATTTTATATATGCATAAAAGGACGTTACACATTATATAAATAATAATAATAATAATAATAATAAATTAAAAAAAACCCTGCCGAAAAAGGTACCTGGTACTTACCGTTATTTGTTTTATTTGTACTAATCAATTTACATTCTAATTGTTTGTATTCTCACCAGAATAAATATCTAAGGTGTTATAAAAATAAAAACAAGAACGAAAAATCATGCTTCAAGCATAGATTATGTAGCACTTTCCAACGCTTTCAAAATAATTTTACAAAACATACCGTTTAATAAGCTAAAAGATAATATATAAATTTCAATGCGTTTAAAATAGTGAAACATTATTTAAATAAACCGCAAATGATTTTCCCCATAGACCGCAATGTAACGGAATTCTTTTGAGTGTCTCTGTAAAAAAAACTATCAGTGCTATACACTTCCGTTGAAATAGGGACCATGCTATAGATAACGACAATAACATATAAAAATTGCAGAGCAATCCTAACATATTTACGGGAGTTAGAGCACGGACAGACGGCAGACGACAGACGGCCATACGGCAGACAAACCGAAGTCATAAGCACTTTTCAACTAGGTTGGAAAGTGCTAATAAGTATTCAACTCAAGCGTGTAGGTTAAATCGTATAGTGATACGTCACGTAATCACGTTGTCCTCCAAAGACAACGTGAAAATTAAGAAAAGTAAATTTGTTAGTAGTTAAACATTGTAGTATTGTTACCCTACTACATGATAAGTACACTTTAACCGCATTTTTTAATAGAATTTTTCTATTTAATATTTATTTAGCATAAATTGTAGACGTCTCGTTCCATCGAAGGATTTGTAAGACTTTTGTGCATTTAAATAAGGCGAAAAATTCTATTAAAAAATTGTGGTTAAAAGCGTATGAATCCTGTACCAGTCTTATGACAGTACATCCATAATCAAAATAATTCAAAATGATGAGATAAAGATAACTATCGTTTATGAATTATATGTAGGGGATATTAAATATTAAATACTGAAGCGATTTATGTTTTTTTCCCTTAATAACACTAAGAATTCTGTTTTTAACAAGGAAAAATAAAATTTTTAGTATTTTAGACAGTAAATGAAATAAGACGATATTTTTAAGTTCGTGGTTGTTACTCTGTCACATGCATTTTATCGCGCATGTGTGAATCGAACACTTAATGGACAAGAACTGCCGAATAACGAATAGAACATAAATATTACCAAAACAGTGTTATTCCCCAATCATCTATAATACACAGGGATGAGATTTCTCCGCTTTTTTGCATACCAGTATAATATTACAGAAAATGTTTTTTTTTTATTTAATCGGAACATTATTCGATTTAATAGAACAACGTTTTCTCTAAAATTATACTGGTATACAAAAAAACGGAGAAATCTCATCCCTGATAATACAACAAATGTTAAAACTTTTTTTTAATTTATAAATCTCTGGAAAGATATAATATATAGTTGCTTCTTGAATTTAACCAATGTCATAACTTACAACTTTCCTGTTTTTTTTTTTTTTTTTTTTTTTTTTTTTTTTTTTTTTTTTAATATATACATGTAAAAAGAAGTATAATATCAGTCTTGAAGAATATTTAAAAAAATATTTTTTTGTGTTTACGTACATATTTATTAGTTCTTTTGTAAACATGATAGCAATAAATAATATTTTATTTCAGAGGAAATTTTAAATTTTAAAACAAAAAAAAAATTGGAATTTCGGAAAAAAAAGACATTTTACATATCCATTTCATTTAAGTGTTACTATACAAATTAATAAATCTGTGACACAGATTAGGATCTCTAAAATGTGACCGGATTATTTAAACATTTTGCATCAACCAGCATTTCAGGAACTTCCTACCATTGTATAGGTTAATGTTTTTGTAATTTTCGTGTTGTTCTAATAATTCATACAATAATAATAATAAAACAAAAAAAATTGGAATTTCGGGGAAAAAAAAGACATTTTACATATCCATTTCATTTAAGTGTTACTATACAAATTAATAAATCTGTGACACAGATTAGGATCTCTAAAATGTGACCGGATTATTTAAACATTTTGCATCAACCAGCATTTCAGGAACTTCCTACCATTGTATAGGTTAATGTTTTTGTAATTTTCGTGTTGCTCTAATAATTCATACAATAATAATAATAAAACAAAAAAAATTGGAATTTCGGGGAAAAAAAAAGACATTTTACATATCCATTTCATTTAAGTGTTACTATACAAATTAATAAATCTGTGACACAGATTAGGATCTCTAAAATGTGACCGGATTATTTAAACATTTTGCATCAACCAGCATTTCAGGAACTTCCTACCATTGTATAGGTTAATGTTTTTGTAATTTTCGTGTTTTTCTAATAATTCATACAATAATAATAATAATAATAATAAAATGGAATTTCGGGAAAAAAGACATTTTACATATCCATTTCATTTAAGTGTTACTATACAAATTAATAAATCTGTGACACAGATTAGGATCTCTAAAATGTGACCGGATTATTTAAACATTTTGCATCAACCAGCATTTCAGGAACTTCCTACCATTGTATAGGTTAATGTTTTTGTAATTTTCGTGTTGTTCTAATAATTCATAATATTCAGTTAATATTATTCGCTCTATAAATTCAACAGTCCCAGATTTTAGCTCACAGGCTATCAAACCCTGAGAGCTAATGTGCCCGTAGGTTCAGTATGTACGTATATATGTACGTAACACGATAGCTCTTGATAGAAATATCCGCTATGCTTCAAATTTTGTATATAGGTTTATTATGATAAGGCGCTTCACTGATTACTTTCGTGAGTTCATTGGTTAAGTATAAAGTTGGGGGGCTAATCCCTCCTTAATTTATATAATTGAGTTTTCGCTGCAGAATTATCCGATTTGCTTCCAATTTTGTATATGGGTTCATTGTGATAAGTCGCTTCCCTGATTAGTTTTTGGGTTCATTGATTAAGTATAAAAGGAGGGGACGGGGACTAATACCCCCTTAATTTATTTTCTATGTACTATTTGAATCGTTTCAAAATGATGTTGTATATATGTATTCCAGTAGTATTATTCATGCAAAGGAAAATAAAATAAAATCTTATAATTCGGATTGTTTGTTATTTGCTGAAAAGTCACCTTAACTTTCGTTTATTATTTAAACTTACAAAAAATATGTTATTAGTTGCATTTTAATTCATTGATTGCGCAAAATTCACTCATTAACAAAGCAGTATTCTAATTTTTCATAATATGTAGTTAATTTGATTTATTTTGTAAATTAACCCTTTTCGGCACAGTGGTTCCACTCCGGGCACACCTAATTTTAATTCCAAACTTGCATACGGAACCAAGAATTTTTTAATAAAATTTTGTTTCTACAATAAAAGCTTAAAATAAGGAATTCCTATTTTCTAAAAAAATCGTTTGTAAATTCCAGTGTCAGTCAGTAATTTCTCATTTTACGAATAGAATTTGTCTGTGCCGGAAAGGGTTAACAAGTCACTTTTTTCAGCTATAAGTCCTCGTGAAAAGAAAACATTAGGCGATAGAACTCAAAGATTTATATTTTATTCTGAGTTATCTATCTAGACCATGCCGTTATATTTGATTGTTCTTTTATTGTGTAAGTACATATATTATTTATTAATTTTCTGTTATGTTTTGGTACTTATAAGATATATAGCTTAGGCAATTATTTAATTTTATTATTTAAATTTATTAAAAGTCCCTATAAAGGATATATACCACAAAAAATAAACAACATTCTGACAATAAATGATAAATTTCAGGTTTTAAAATAGCAGGAAATTATAATCAGAATCGATTCGTGGTAAAGTTGTTTATAGGACAGCTTTGTAAGAAACCAGACAGAAAGTCAAAGAAATTGGCATGTTTGAAAAGCAGCGTAACTTTTGAAATCTTCGCTGTCATAGTAGGCTAGTTCCATGCATGAATGTAGTGCAAGTCACATAGCCGCAAAAGTTTATTGTTCTTGGCCACCGGTATTTGAAAAAAAAAATTCTTCACTGTATTTAATTGTAGCTATATGAGATCGAATAAGTCTGTTATTAGTTGGATTTTAATTCAATGATAGAGCAAAATTTATTCGTTAACAAAGCAATGCAGAATTCTAATTATTCGTAGTAAGTAGTTAATTTGATTTATTCTGTAAATTAACAAGTCTGAGCTTTTCTCAGCTATAAATACTCGTGAAAAGAAAGCATTGGCTTTGGCGATAGAACTCAAAGCTTTATATTTTATTCAGAGTTATTTATCTAGACCCCGCCGTTAAATTTGATTGTTCTTTTATTGTGTAAGTATATACATTCTTTATTAATTTTCTGTTATTTAGTACTTTTATGTTAGCTTTGCACCAGTGATAACTCGCCTAATTTCGTTTCAATTGGCATCATTAGAATTGCAATTAATTAACGATCCATTCAACAAAGATTTGAACTAACTATACATTTTTACAAATTCAAATGATATTAAAAGATTTTGGGAACTTATATAACGTAAGTCTCTATTTTTGTGTATATAAAATTAGATACGATTCTTTCCTTATGAAATAACACTTTTCTAGCTTATGTTATATCTTATTTTAACATTTTTGTAATGGACTAAACCTAATCAATAATGGACCTGATTACGTGAGACTTTCTTATATGTATTCATATGTTCGTTCGTTTTATGTATTTTATTCTGATTACATTTCAGCTATTCTAGAGCAATTTTTAAAAGATATTATATTGCAATGTTAAAAGAGCGGCTATTTGTCATTAGCTAATATTAAAAGATTAGCGAGAAAAAAGGGTCTGGCGAGATAAAAAAAAATTATGGCAATCACTGGCGTTCGTTTAACATATAAGTACCATTTCTATTTTTTAGAATGGGCTTAAGAATTCCTTCTTTCTGAGAAAAACAGGACAAATATATCATTGATTTTCACGTTTACAGTCAGTATGTGCAAATCTAAATATTGAATCTATCGCATGCCTTACTACATACTTATGAATATATAAATGCTTTTTGAAATATATATGCACATATGTATAGAAATATTACATAAATTTTAAGTATATTTCATGTTAGTAACATAAGATATTTAGCTTAGACGATTTTAAATTTTATTATTTAAATTTATTAAAAGTCCCTATAAAGGATATATACCACAAAAAATAAACAACAATCTGACAATAAATGATAAATTTAAGCTATGAAGATAGCGGCAAACAGTAATCGAAATCGATTCATGGTAAAGTTGTTTATAGGACAGCTTTGTAAGAAAGAAAACAGAAAGTCAAACAAATTGGAAAGTTTGAAAAGCAGCGTCACTATTGAAATCATCGCATTCTCAGGCGTTTCACAGTAGGCTAGTTCCATGCATGAATGTAGTGTAAGTCACACAGCCGTAAAAGCTTAATGTTCTTGGCCACCGGTATTAAAAAAAAATTCTTCACTGTATAAATGATGAATAAATGATGAATTTCAGCTTTTAAGATACTAACAAAATATATTCAGATCCAATTCATGGCAAAGTTGTCTTTAGGACAGCTTAGTAAGAAACAAAACAGAAAGTCAAAGAAATTGCAATATTGGCACGTTTGAAAAACAGCGTCGCAATTGAAATCGTTGCAATCACAGGCGTTTCACAGGAATACTCGCCAAATTTCATTTAGAATGAGCATGGGAGATAAAACTTAAGGTTTTGTATTTTATTCCGGGAAATATATAAATATTCCGCTGTTTTGATTGATCTTTTTTTGTATACGCACATAGATTCTTCAATTTCCTATTTTTTTAATGAGTTTTGAGGAGACTTTTCGTTGTGAGATTCGGATGGTTGATTATGTAACTTTTACATATGATTACTGCCAGGGCCGTGCTTAGGACTTTGGCGGCTTTTTTCTGAAAAATTGTAAGGGATTATAAAATGTTAAATACTGTACAAATTGAACAAAATATATCACAAGAGTGAATAGGTACGCACTCGTTAAAACAAAAAGTTTTAGAAAATACATCATAAAACATTGATGATTAAAAAAAAATCAAATTACCCATGCACATCAGTATTGACAATTACTATGTTGATTTACTTTCATATCCCGTGATATATATTTTAAAAAATTCAGCTCGAATGAATTCTCATTGTTTAGTATCATAAATCGTGAGTAAAATAATATAATTCATACATCTATCGTAAAACTTATTCTAATCCATTAACCATAGCACGATGGTATGAAATTTTTTGCCACACAAAATGACAGATAATTGAACTAAGCTTCTTTTCCTCAGGAGTAAGCTGGTCCCAGCTGTCGAAATAGAAATTAAGTAATTGCACAACAGAATTTGTAAAACACATTTTATTCACGAAACTGGTGGAATATACTAAATCAGCTATATCATGAAGCAATTTTTCTTGCTTTTTTGGCAGCAAAGTTATTTATATTAGTTCTGCTAAATTTATGGAATTGCCAAATTGTTTTAAATCGAAATAATAGCGATAGCAGATAGAGATGTTCTTCAAACATGTTTTATATTAGATGAGTTTTTATAAATTTTAACTTTGAAAAAGAGCGTTCTGCTGAAACAACAATTACAGGAATAGTGAGTAAAATTCTCAATGCAATGATAATATTCAGTAAAACTTCCTGAAATCAATGGCTGAAAACGTATTTTAACCCCTTAATCGTCGCAACCGATAAGTGTAGGCTACTTCTTTAAAATTCAGATTGCTTGATTGCCACCAATTTTTTTATGTAGAAATATTCGCCTGACTTAATGGCAGGTAAAATATTGCGAGCATAAAACCAATTAGACTATTTTATAAATCTGGTGGGAATCAAACAATCTGAATAAAACAAAAGTAATCTACACTGCACGTGAATGTATCTTGCGCTATGATTAAGGGGTTAAGGTTTCCAATGAAGAATTTACAACGCTTGGAACCGTAGAACATAAACTGTTAAATTCTGCAAATAATTTTAAAGAATTTACGCCATCCATCAAAATTTGAAGGTCAATGCACTTTTTTAATAAATCAGCATCAAGCATATTAACCCCTTGGGTACATTTGATGACTGAGACTCGTCATCAGTCTTGTCCACGGAATTTTTTTTTTAATTCAGAAATTTCGAATTTATATCAGAAAAGTACTTCTCACTTCTTTTTAATCAGGTAATATCTGTCATCAAAAACAGAAAAAAACACTATTCCAAATTTCTGGTGTGTCTGTTCTGTATGTTTTTTTTTCTTCAAATAAATCTGTACCCAAAGGGTTAAGGTTTGCTTTAGGTCGCAAAGAACACCAAATGATGAATTAAATGTTTACATGTGATAAAAACGTTCCTTTGTTGCACTGTCGATTAACCCAAGAGAATATTAACCCATTAATCGTCGTGCCCGAGACATTCACGGGCAGCGTAGGTTACGCCTGTTTTATTCAAATTGTTTGATTCCCACCAGTTTTTTAAAATAGTTTTATTGGCTTTATTCTTGCATTATCTTATCTGTCTATTAAATAAGACGAACATTTCTACTTAAAAAAACTGGTGGTAATCAAGCAATCTGAATTTTTAAAAAGTAGCCTACACTTAAAGTGCGCGACGATTAAGGGGTTAAAAAAAACTCTGTTTGAAATTTATTTACCGGATCATGAATTTGTTTATTATCAGCTTCATTAGATTTTTTTCTGAGAAGTGATGATACAGGTGTAAAAGGGATTTCTCCAGGATGCATTCTCTAGCTCTTCAGATAGTTCTTTTGCCGAAATTTGAGCATTACAAAGACCATTTTCTTTGTAGTCTTTTAAAGCTTGAAGTATATTCTCTATTAACCCTTTGCTCTCGAGAGGTAAATCTCACTCACCACGGTGTCCTGCGTAAATCGGGGCTCCGAATGCTCTGGACACCAGTATTTTAAATTGATTTTCTTCGCCCTATTTAATGGAAGAAATATCTAGGATTAATAATGGCGAAATAAACTGTAATTGATTAGTGGTGTCCAGAACATTTGGAGCGTCAATTTACCAGGAAAATCTGGCAACACTAGTGGTGAGTGAGAGTCACCTGTCGAGTGCAAAGGGTTAATTGCAAAGCATGGTCGATTTTCATGTCAGAACGTTGCATTTCTTTGTTAACAAGGTTGAATTGCGCTAAAATATCATCCCAGATACACGTTGTCATAAGGAATTGGAAGCTTTTCATGTATTTTCCCTGTCCTACTTCTCATGTCATTTAACGTTTCAAAAACAATTTGTTAGCGAAGAGCCTTAATGCTTTCAACTCTACATTTCCACCTCATATCAGAAGAGTTTTAACCGTTAACTTTTTTACATGTTTGTTTAAATATGCACCAGTTTTGAGTAGAAGTAGTAAAAAAACGAACGTATATCTTTTTAGTAATTCCGAAAAACAATGTTGCGATAATTGATGATCTGACAATTACTCCTAATACTGAATTCCAGCTTTGACATCCACATGGAACGGACATTAATTTTGAATTTATTGACAATATTCTAGCTTGAAAACTCTTGTAAAAATCACGCATATTTGCTGCATTAGCATAGCCCTGTCCACGGTAATCTTCAAATGACAGACTTAACTCAGATAATTTTGTTAAAAAGACTCCCGTTAAATATAGACTTGTGCTATCATCCATTGCCAAAAAATCAATAAATCTTTCACCTACTGCAGTAAAGTTAACTGATCGAAAAACCATTGTCATTTGCTCTTGATAGCCAAACTCCGAAGTACAATTCAAAATTACTGAAAAATATTTCGATATTTTAGCTAAAGAGATATAGCTTCCACAATATTTCCAATTATCAGCTGAATAAATGCACTCTGAATCCTGTTTCCAAGGTAACTCCCGATATTTCATTCATTCTTGGAAATACGGCGAAATGTTCAAGCAGTCCAGTTAACACTGGGTCAAATTTCGAAATTAATTCAACCACAGACACAGAAAGTTACCATTTATCTAATTATAAAGTTTTTAATGTGAACTGCGGAAAGACAATCTTCTCTGAGATAGAAACTAAATTTTCGATAACAGGGAAAATTTGTCAAATTGTTGACAAAACATTTACATATTATTTAGGCGAAAAGTTTTAGATTTACGAAATTGATGTATTGGGCATATTCTTTATCAGGAGCACCAAGAAACATATCTATTCGGAAATTCCAAGTTCTTGAGAGCAGTAGTTATCTATAGTCCTCATGTATAGGTGTAGCATAACTTAATAAAAATTGAATTCTGCCGGTTATGATTGATTGTTTTTTAACTTAAATTATCTACGCAATTGATAAAGGCCTAGTGAAAAAAAGCTTAATTCCTTCGGGGGAGTTTTTTCTAAAGAGAAAGGAGGGGCTCTGGGTTCTGGCTGCACATTATCTATAGTGGTATCTATAGTTCAGCAACTATTTGCATCAAATTACGGTAGCAAAAAACAAGGATATTCTCTCTTTTTAGCGCAGATACTCTCTAAGGCCTCGAGAACTAATCCACCACCATTGAGACTAGTCGTATTGCCCAGATACCTCGCAGTCTCACTGATTACATCTCAAACATATCTTCAATGTTCACTTCGTATGAATGCCCCACGCTTACTATAGATAATTTGCACGTCACGAAGCGATGTAAATATATACTTCTCAACTTAGTAAAGGCGGAAAGTAACCATTCTCACAGAGCTAGTAATTCATAATGTATTATTTCCTACACATAATATGATTTATTATAAGTAAGTGAAAATTGCGAGCTATTTAGTGAAACTACGAGCAAATTTCACTAGCTCGAAATTTTGAATACGTTCAGTTGCGTAGGCTGGCCGCAAGCTGGTTTGTTGCAAACATGCATATTATCTATAATGACCTTTTTTCTATGAATCATATTTTCCACCTTTAACAAAATAACATAATAAGACCTTTAACATAATAAGAGAAACAACCGCAGTGTTGTCCACTTGTTCATTCTTGTACCAGAAAGATGTGAATTAATGGCATGTGTCGCATCCCAGAATTATATACAAATGTTTGGAATACAGTTAAAAATCAAAATCGCTAGTCTTCGTGTCCTGTCTTGCCAAAGGGAAATTATCCATGTGGTTAATGGATCTCGCGCGCACGGGCGGCTCGTCCATTGGTGCTCATGAGCACGTGAACCCCCAAAGAAAAAAATAATAATTTAACAAATTAAATAATATAATTATAAAAACCTTTCTAAATTTTTTGCCAATCTCCAATTCGAGTATCATTCACTCACTCCCCCATCTCCCTTTTTTTAGATACGTTCACAATAAACTGTTACTGAAGAAATTTCGAAAGTTTTCAACACCGAGCGCTCAGCATTTTGCTGGCGAACGGCGAAATGCTCTTTAAAATCGGCTTATACGGACGGAAACGGCGAGACGAAAGCAATGTCGGGAACACGTTCAAATCATTCCGTTCACACAACCTCCAATATGCGGTAGCATGCAGTTTTGTCAGTAATTTTCTTGTTCTTTTGATTTCTCTTGCGATTTGAATATTCAGTTAGATAATTTTTTACTAATTGTTAATAAGTATGTTTGTATTGTTCTTACTTTTATCATAATGTGTAAGAAGTAGTTACAAAAAGTTAAAATGAAAATTAGCAAAATTGATATTTCGGAGCTAAAGAAACTGCATATTTCATCATTGCCCCTGGAAAGAAAAATCGAAATTAAATTGCGTTTCCTAAGCCAACACCTTTTATAAATCTTATCCAAGTGACGAAATCTAAAACAAGAGATTTCAAAAAGTAATTTAAACCTGATTTATATGAAAAATGTCAATGGATTTACGGATGGGAATTAACTGACAGGCTGTTTTGTTTTCCCTGTCTTCTATTTATTCCTCACCTGAACTTCATATTGTCCTCCTTAGAACAGTAAAATTTCATCCATACAAAAATGATTCTGACTTTTCAATACTGCACAAATGTATTTTAACCTATAAGTTAAGTAATATCTAGAAATTTTATTTTCGTAATTTTTATATTGTGATTGTGAACTTGGAAAATTTTAACCCTTTCAGGGGCAAGCAATTGTGTTCCTGTAACGTTAAATTCCCACCGGTATTTACGAAAGAATTTAGTTCAAAATAAGGAAAAGCAATTTTTCAACTTTTCCCGTCAAAGTTAAAACAGTAAAATTTAATTAAAAGTTTCTGGTTCGAATCGGATTAAAATTAGGTGGGATATAATATATCCCCCTTCCCCTCAAAGGGTTAAATAATCCACAAGCCGCCACTGCTCGCGCAAATAATTTCCCTTAAAAATTACCTGACACATTTAGAGTAACCTTCACAAAGACAAAAAAAAACCTTCCAATGCACCTATAACGAACGAGGAAAAACAAATCTTTCCCAAGAGGCTCTCTGTCATACCTTAAACAAAACATGTAAATTATACAAGAATTTTTTTTTTACTTTCCAGAATTTAAAGTTACATCTATATATTAATTTTTAGGTAGATACATATTGTTTTTATTTAACATTTTATAATTCATAAAAAAACAGAAGGAAATTCAAAAGCAACACCAAATTTTTGGCGGCCCTGGGCAAATATCCGATTCCTCCCCCCCCCCCCCCCTGTAAGCATGGCCCTGATTACTGCGTTAGAATTTTAGGTACAAGAACTTTGTAGCATTTAAAGGTCATTACAAAAAGGCACATTGACCTTATATTTGAATCATAAAGTAGATAGTACAGTAAGATGACAACAACGCCCCTGAAACCGGTTCCTGAATACTAGGCCTACGTGATGACACAAGAAGGACAGCTGTCCTAGTGGATACTTTTCACCGTTTCCACGGCCCCTTGAATTTGAATACCAATAATTTCTAAAAGTTTTTGTCCGTTTAATTGTTCTGAGATCAAATAACTTAAAGAAAAGTTTTAGACAATACTGGTATCTAAATTTAGGGAATCGTACAAATACTTACAAAAATCTGCCTACGGTAGCCGCCATTTTTGTGTCAGCACGTAGGCCTAGTACTTAGGGAGCGGCGTACTATACTAGCTATGCATTTTCCAATATTTAAAGCATTAACATGATTTTCTAATTTAATATATCTTTGCAATATTATTGTGAAACTGCAAAACTGATTAAAAGATTTGCAAAATCCGTATTGTTGAATTATTTCATATTCCATTCATGAGCGTAAGGCAGGGTTCGTACAATTTTACCGCAATTTATTAATGTAATTTTTTTATTTAATATTTAAGTGGCAGCAATTGTAGACGTCTTGGTTAAATGCAGGATTTGAAATAATTTTCTGCATATGAAAAAGACTAAAAATTCAATTAAAAAATTGTGGTAAAATCGTACGTACCCTGTAAGGGAAATTGATATTGTTTGAATTAAGCATGCACAAATATAGCTAAAAGGAATCAGGCGTTTTTTCTATTACTAAACAGGGCTTGTAAAGAAATTTTTGAGTACCAGAAATTTTAAAAAGTAATTTTTGTTTGATTAAATTGCAAGATAAGGAAATTACATATACAGAAATTGTCTTTATAGTAATGCTGGTATGCAGAAAGAGAAATGTAAGTGGAAAAGTGAGAACCATGTTACAGCGCCTAGAATACATACTGTGGAAAACGGCTACCAAATAGTACTAAAAAATTGAATCCGATAAATGTAGAACGGTGCTGAAAGGATAACGGGTCAATCGCAGCGATATCTTCTAGCAGTGGCGTAGACAGGGTGGAAGTCCAGATGGTTTGGATACCACTAATTTTTTAAAATATTTTTGCCTTATCTAATCGGAGAATTCTGTGCGATATTGAAGGCGAAGAACGCTTTATAATATTAATGATTTCCAGAGCATTTGGACCCCCGCTCTCTGGCTACGACACTGTCTGCAAGCTCTTCTCAACGCGAACATTGTATATGAATCGAACTGAGAAAAAGTTTCAGCTGGTGGTAAATAATTTAAATAATTATATTATACCCTACTTCCTTTGACTTGGAAAGTGATTTTCATAAGCTTTGAAAATATGAATGATATTGATCATGGCCAAAAAACGTGATACACATTCTTTTGTACCTGGTTGCAGTACTCGATGCAAGACAGCAAACTAGAACCTATCCCTATTTAGCATACCAAAGGCTTAATCTACCACATAAATCTATCTGCTCAGATGAAAATCTGTCTAAAACGGAGTTTTTTCGTTTCTTAGCGAAAATGATTTTACAGATTTTATTGCGCTCTCTTCAGATTAGTGATGGGGATAACGATTATTTTGATTATTCGAATGAATCGTTCGGGCATGCGCAGAAGCATATCTGTCAAACTTCAATTTTTTTTTTTATTCAATTACTACCAGAAATTTTGAAAAAAAAAGAAGTTTCTAGAAACTTTTTTTTTTAATTCGAAATTTCGGGTAGTAATTGAATAAAAAAAAATTTGAATTTTGACAGATATGCTTCTGCACATGCCCGAATGATTCATTCGGATAATCAAAATAATCGTTATGCCCATCACTAGTTCAGATGATAACAGAATTTGTTTTATGAAGAAATCCTGTCTTAAACGCAGGGCTGCCACTGGCGACCATTTTTAATTCTATCTCGCACCACTTTCTCAAAACAAAAGATTTTCTCATACACTTTGACAAACTGTGCAAAAGAAATATACTACGACATTTATTATTCTAAAATAGTAGCGCGAATAGAACATAAAAATAGTCGCTAATGGTAGCCCTGTAAACGTAAACACTTTATGGTCTCTACAGAAGAAATACCATACAATTATAACTTCTCAATCGGAAATTTCTCCAAACCGGACTTTAGTTTGTATTCCTAGTGATTCCGCGTTTATATATTTTACTATATAAGATTATTGCGTTAATAAAGTAAAACCTATTATGATGGATCTGAATGAACGGAGAAAAATTCCTTTTTAGAAAGGTGTTCGTGTATTAGAATGTGTAATTGTATGGTATGACATACAGATGGGTGGCAAAATAATACGAACACTCATGAAAGATGGTGAAAAGAGCAATATCAAGAAAAATACATGAGGAATTAACCTGAAACTGCAGGTGTGTAAACAGTATAGTATAAGTTATATATTTCCGTGAAGATTTTTCCCCGAAACCCCATAGGGGACTGTCAACAAATTGAAAAAAACGAATATCTTTTGGATAACCCTGTAACAACTAATGTAGCAAAAGCGTTCAAACTCGAGATTATTAATAAGTGGCTTATTGTAATATACTGTGTTCATTTTTATGAGGATAGCATGTATACTCGTAGAGAAATTAAGGTTTTTATAAAAACAGTCCCAAATTTCGCCTAGTTTTTTGCTTATAATTTGCAGAGTTTTTAATATAACAAAAAGTTCTTTTCAGAAAATATGACAAACAATATTGTACATAACACTCTGCAATTGGAATTAAAAAATAATAAAAATTGGATGAAAAATGAGCAGGTTTACTAAAAACTGTTTCACTGCGCATGCGCGAATGCAATCAAAATATAATATGCATAATGTATTAGCAAAGTATATAGAGCAACTTTTGTGAAAGTCTCAAAATCATAGCTTGAAAATTCTGTAAATTATCGTCGATAGAATAAGCTCAAAATCCGTTGTTCCCAAAAAGAAGCAAAAAGATGAGGGGTTGTATCAAATATCTGTTGATTAGTGCCAAGATAGCGTACACAATTGCTTCCTTTTGGGAACAACGGATTTTGAGCTTATTCTATCGACGATAATTTACGGAATTTTCAAGCTATGATTTTGAGACTTTCACAAAAGTTGCTCGATATACTTAGCTAATACATTATGCATATTATATTTTGATTGCATTCGCGCATGCGCAGTGAAATATGTTTTAGTAAACCTGCTCATTTTTCATTCAATTTTTATTTATTTTTAATTATGATTGCAGAGTATTAAGTACAATGTTGTTTGTAATATTTTCTGAAAAGAACTTTTTTTTTATATTAAAAACTCTGCAAATTATATGCAAAAAACTAAGCGAAATTTGGGACTGTTTTTATAAAAACCTTAATTTCTCTACGAGTATACATGCTATCCTCATAAAAATGAACACAGTATATTACAATACGCCATTTATTAATAATCTCGAGTTTGAACGCTTTTGCTACATTAGTTTTTACAGAGTTATCCAAAAGATATTCGTTCTTTTTCAATTTGTTGACAGTCCCCTATGGGGTTTCGGGAAAAAATCTTCACGGAAATATATAACTTATACTATACTGTTTACACACCTGCAGTTTCAGGTTAATTCCTCATGTATTTTTCTAGATATTGCTCTTTTCACCATTTTTCATGAGTGTTCGTATTATTTTGTCACCCATCTGTACCTTCCGTTGGGACAGTGCATTCTTATACTTTTAAGACTAGATTTAAGACTAGACGGTTTCCATTTTCAAAAGATTTACTGTAGGCTACTTCCATACGTGGATGTAGTGTCAGTCACAGAGATATAAATGGCTGCGGTGTTTGACTACCAGTTTCATAGTAAATGAAAATTTGACTTATTCAATCCCATATATCTGCATTTAATTACAGTGAATATTTTTTTAAATATTCACTGTGGTAAAGAACCGCTTTTGCGGCTATGTGACTTACATTACATTCACGCATGGAATTAGCCTGTAATGTTATTTTCCTATTCTGAAGCCAATATTCCACTTTTTCTGTCTCATTGTCCGGCTTTTTAGTAAAAGTGGACCTGGTGACAATACTCTGTATCCACGGTTAAAGAAAAAGAGGAAAAAGTTATTTCTGTCCTATGTTTCCATTCATTTATTCTAAATACATTGATCTCTATGGAGAAAGTCTATGATGTGTCGGCAACTCTGATTATTAGAGTAGGTGAAGTTTCGATTGGGGATGTAGTTTTTGTCCAATAACAGTCAATGTGCGTAAAAATGATATCAAGGCTATCTTTCTTTAACTTTCGATGAAAGAGTATGGAAAACCTCGGAACTTGTGAATTTTCTCTTCGTTTCGATATTTATGCAAATTTCTGCATCTGGTCAATCGATAGAGCAATGTTTAAGCACTGACACGCGCTGGGGGAAGTGGAACTTGGATCGAGTCCTTCCCTACTGTGGCCTTTGGAGATCTATTAGTTTACTAAGCTATTCTGCAGTAGAGGAAGGATGCCGTCATTTGGTAAGAGTGGATTTTATCGAATTATTTTTGCTAATTGAATAAAAAGAGTTTGGCTCTCACTGAGTGCCGATTTCAGAACTGTCGAAGACAAACATTTTAAAAGTTGGAATTCAAATTGCTTGCACCGTGGAAGATGAATCGTGCTGAAAGCATCTTAATCGACGTTTGGCGTTCGTCCAAGCCATAAGTCATATTTTGAAGTTATCTATTTATTGATATTGCTAATTGAAGTTTTATTTTCGGAGTGAAGTATTTTTGGGGATTGACTTTCTTTCGGCATAAGGCAAATTAATGCACTGCTTTGTCAATTCCCTTCCTTTTCAAATAAAAATTGTTTGATTTTACTTAAACTTCTGCTCATTTCGACTTAGCTAGCATTGATCATCATGAACCACAGTGACATGTCTGTTACAAGGCAATGAGGTAGAATGCGGAAATAATTAAAGAGTTTGAATTTAAATAAGATAACTGAGAAAGGAATTTTTAGCACTAATTTCAACAGTATAGGATTATTTCCAATAGTTTTTAATATCTATATAACGGGGGGAAGCTTCTTGTAATACTTTTAAATATTTCTTTTTCCCCCATCTTATTTTTCGAGATTTTAACTAATTTCACATAAATACAGTGACCTCTCACTTATACGTGATGTTAAGTAATTGCTTTTTCATATTACTATTTTAAAACAATAAAATTCGATTTACAAATTCTGCGATGTAATAAGGTGAAAATTACCATAACAAAAACTGGTGCTGAAAAATGATTTCACTGTGCCGCGTATAAGTGAGGGGTCATTGTATTTAAATAAAACTGGCAAGATAAATAATAAATAAATAAAAAATTTAATTGTCTTTTACATACCTTCATTAAATTTATATATTACTAATTGAAGTTTTATTTTCGGAGTGAAGTATTTTTGGGGATTCACTTTCTTTCAGCATAAGGCAAATTAATGCAGTGTTTACTCAAGTCCCTTCCTTTTTTAAGTTAAAAAAAAATGTTTGATTTTCCTTAAATTTCTGCTCATTCATTGATCATCATGAACCACAGTGACATGTCTGTTACAAGTCAATGGGGTAGAATGCGGAAAGAATGAAAGTGAAAAGATTAGTCATTTAAATAAAACTAGTCATTGGGGGCCATCGTAATACTTACCCATCATGGATATGCATAATATAAAATATTAAAATAAAACATGTGTAAACTACTTATAAAATGCATTCCAATTCGAATAAAATCGTGGCTTGATGACGTCATAAACTTTAAATGCTCTATTACTGAATTGCGTAAAAGAAACTCAAAAAATGATAATCATATTGACTAACGGTTTATTGCGTCTGATTAAAAGTCTCATTTTCATTTACAATATATCTTTGAATTGAAATTTGGATAAAATACAGGGTCAGGAAAAATATAAGAGTGTGAAAAATAGGATTACAAATATCTCGGCAAATAATAATCCGATCGACTTCATGCTTTATGCAAAATTTATGTTTTTTTTATTGTCTTTTATATTCATTTCTTAAAATAACCAATTTCGAAAATTTTTATATACCTTTTATCAGAACGAATATTTCGAGAGTCCGAAAAAAATAGTTCCGGATAATCGTGGTTACTGAAATTCAATAAGCTTTTCCCCATTATTACATACTAAGTACATACCAAATTTCAATTATCTATATCAATTTGTTCGATAGATAGAGCGTTTACAGACACACAGACATACAGACAGACACACAGACACACAGACGGACGGCAAATTTTGTTTCTCAAAATATGTTTTTCGGAATCTCCAGTGTCTGAAACGTATAAATCCGTGAAAAAAAATTTCGATTTTTAAAACTATTACAAAACTTGCCCTATACTACGTATGATGGGTAAGTAATAAACTCAAAAAAGAATTTTTAGCACTAATTTGAACAGTACATGATTCTTTTCAATACTTTTTAATATATATATATAACGGGGGGAAGCTTCTTGTAATACTTTCAAATATTTCTTTTTCAGCCCTCTTACTTTTCGAGGTTTTAACTAATTTCACATAAAATACAGTGACCTCTCACTTATAAGTGATGTTCAGTAATTACTTTTTCATACCACTATTTTAAAACAGTAAAATTCGATTTATAAATTCTGCGATAAAATATGGCGAAAATTACTATAAAAAAAACTGGTGCTGAAAAATAATTCCCGTGTATCGCGTATAAGTGAAAGGTCACTGTTGGTTGGTTGGTTGATTGTGTAGGCGGCCGATTATCAACACGAGGAGTAGAGGCCCTGGGGGAATGCCCTCCGTGGGGGTCTTTCTAAGAGATCCTAACCCGTATTCGAAGAATACCACGGAAAACTCCGAACGGTTAGCGTGACAGGGGTTTGAACCTAGCACCTCCCGTCTACCAGCTTTGAAAGCAGAACCTCTCAGACACTGGTGGGGCGAAAGGTCACTGTATTTAAATAAAAAGATAAATAATAAATAAATAAAAACTTAATTGTCTTTTACATATGTTCATTAAATTTATAAATTAGAATGTATCGCAATGAATTCCTGCTTTTAAAATGCAGACACTTTAAAGTTTAAAAATCACAGAATTTTTTCCACGAAAAAAAAATATTCTTTTATATTTACAATTAACATATATTTATAGAGGTTGGTGAATTTCCTTCAGCTAGTAACTTTTAAAACATGCATTAGCATGCCACTTAGTACTTCTTATAAAAAATTTCATTTCTTTCAGCGTCTAGTCACTTAAAATGTGTACCCTATTTTGCATTTTATTTAAGTCTTTAAAGTTGAAATATTTGCTTTCTTTTAAATTATGCCGTATCTACGGAAACGACAAATTCTGACATTCAAGTCATATTCGATAAAAAAAAAAAAAAAAAATGGAAATATTTTATATGGAAATATTATTCGGAAATATTTTATAAAATAAATAAGAATGTTTTGAGATTAATACTCAAGGGATTGCAATATTATATATATATATATATATATATATACAGGGTGTAACTGAAATGCTTCAACAAACTTTGAGGGATGATAGTACTCATGAAGACGAACAAAAAATGCAATGGAACATGGGGTCGCAAATGACGTTTAACACCTTCAGGGGCAGTTGTATGTTTATGAAAGCGCTTAATTTTAATTCTAAAACGCCATAATGGCACCAGAATTTTGCTAAAATCTTTTCCATTTAATATGTATGTGAAATACAGCCTTTTTCTTATTTATAAACAAATTTTTTTATAAATTCCGGTGCCAGTCATTTATTTCAACATTTTAGTTCTAAAAGTAGTTTGCCCCTAAAAGGCTTAAAGGAAAAATTAGAGAAAATGCGTCTGAAAATGGACTGGCACCGGAATTTACAAAAAAAATTGTTTATAAATAAAAAAAAGTCTATATTTCACATAAATATTAAATGGAAAAGATTTTAGCAAAATTCTGGTGCCATTGTGGCGTTTTGGAACTAAAATTAAGTGTTTTTTTAGACACACCACTGTCCCTGAAAGGGTTAAATGTCATTTGCGACCCCGTGTTCTATTGCATTTTTTGTTCATCTTCATGAGTATTATCATCCCTCAAAGTTTGTTGAAGCATTTCAGTTACACCCTGTATATATAATTAGCACCATCTAGTACAGTCCGTGTCAAAATAAAAACAAGTTGGAAAGTGTACATTAAACGTGACAAATAAGGTGCGTTCGTACTATAAGTAGTTTTACAATGTAAAACAATCATCCTTATTGTTTCAGTGAAATGAATTATATTGTCTGTTTTGAGCTATTGCCTGTTTTTTTTTATATTATGAGTGTTATTATATCGTTTTCGCTTATTAAGTGTGCCACGTTTACAGATGCGATTTATTCGACACCAGACAGTGCTGCAGAACTCACCATGGAGATCTTGCTTTTTGATTGATTACCTCCATGGTTTAATACTTTTATGACTCGCGATGAACGAATCTCTTGTGTTTGTTTACTTTAATGGACTGAGATATTGTGCTGTCAACTTAATTTCAGCTGAAGTTATCTCAGAATATATACATATTTGAATGTAATTCATTTCTCAATCAAACAATTTTTTTTTTAATTTTTCTAAAATGGTAACTTTTATGCAATTTTATTCGAAAAAATAGTTTTGAATAAAAATAGCCTCCTGGCATAAGAAAAAAGAAATTGTTGCATTTCTCAGTCGCATGATTTGCGTTTTTATTATTATATAAGATTACGTTTGATAGGGTTTAATAGAATGAATAAAACTTTTATTAATATCTTTTGAGGTTTTAATTTGATTTTGATAAAATTTGCAATGACTCGACAAAATTCTGAAACAATTATTTACATGAAATTTCAAACCATTCATTTTGGTAGTTTTTGCGCAGTTATATGCCGACAGACGGACGGATGGACCAAAAGATGACTATAGGTGCTACGTATATATATATTTACGAACGCACCTAAAAATACTTAATAGAAATACATGCACAGGGTAGCTAGTGGTCAGGGAAAAATACAGTAAAAAAATGACTTTTACCAGTATATTCTTACAGAAAATTTCAAATTCATTATTTGATCGAATAATCAACATAAATTTTTCTTTAAGAATATACTGGTGTTTATCACTTTTTTTGACTGTATTTTTCCCTGACCACTAGCTACCCTGATGCAGTCAAAATATGAAATTTCTGAAGTTAAATCTACGTGTAAAACTTTAATTTGTATCTTCACAAAAAATATACAAATGATTATTTGATTCTTATTGAGATACAATTAACCCAAAAGTGCATGAATTTTTCTTTTAGAATTGTGTTTTTTTATACTTATAATACACTATATTTCCAATGATGACCGGTCACTTGCGATTTTAGACGTTTTGTTAAATATCTGGAAAGATACATGAGGAATTATCCTGTAACTTCAGGAGTGTAAACAACATGATAGACGTCATATATTTCCGCGAAGATTTTTTTTCCGAAACCCCATAAGGGACCGTCAACCAATTGAAGAAAAACGACTATCTTTTGGATAACCCTGTAAAAACTAATTTTGCAAAAGCATTCAAACTGTAGATTATGATTAAGTGGATTATTGTAATAATTTGGGTTCATTTGTATGAAGATAGCATGTATACTCGTTTATAAAAACAGTCCCAAATTTTACCAAGGTTTTTGCTTATAATTTGCAGAGTTTTTAATATAAAAACAAATTTTTTTCCGAAAATATGACAAACAAAATTATACACAATATCCTGCAATCAGAATTAAAAAATAATAAAAATTCTATGAAAAATGAGCAGGTTGACTAAATATTGTTTCACTGTGCATGCGCGAATTCAATCAAAATATACTGTGCATAGAGTATTAGCTAAATGTATTGAACAACTTTTATGAGTCTCAAAAACATAGCTTGAAAATTCTGATAGTAATTGTCGATAGAATAAGCTCGAATTTCGCTGTTCCCAAAAGGAAGCAAAAAGATGAGGGGTTGTATCCAAATGTACTAGCTCATCAAAGTTGACATAATAAGAATGAAATGTCTCTCATTCTACATTTGATACAACCCCTCATCTTTTTGCTTCTTTTTGGAAACAGCTAATTTCGAGCTTATTCTATCGACGATTACTATCAGAATTTTCAAGCTATGTTTTTGAGACTTTTATAAAAGTTGGTCTATGGATTTAGCTAATATATTATGCACAGTATATTTTGATTATATTCGCGCATGCGCAGTGAAACAATATTTAGTAAACCTGCTCATTTTTCATACAATTTTTATTATTTTTTAATTCTGATTACAGGGTATTGTGTATAATTTTGTTTGTCATATTTTCTGAAATAAACTTGTTTTTATATTAAAAACTCTGCAAATTATAAGCAAAAACCTTGGTAAAATTTGGGACTGTTTTTATAAAAACTTGAATTTCTCTTCGAGTACGCATGCTATCTTCATACAAATGAACCCAAATTATTACAATAATCCACTTAATCATAATCTACAGTTTGAATGCTTTTGCAATATTAGTTTTTACAGGGTTATCCAAAATATATTCGTTATTCTTCAATTTGTTGACGGCCCCTTATGGGGTTTCGGGAAAAAATCTTCGCGGAAATATATGACGTTTATCATGTTGTTTAAACTCCTGAAGTTCCAGGATAATTCCTCATGTTTCTTTCCAGATATTTAACAAAACATCTAAAATCGCAAGTGACCGGTCATCACTGGAAATATAGTATAAGAATCGACAACAGAAATTTTAAGATAGATTTTTAACTTTATTTAGTAGTATATTTATATTACTTTTACAGGATTAATATTTCTATATAATTATAGTGGTTGAACGAACTTGATTTATTTATTAAAAGTTAAATAGAAAGTGTTGCCAATTGGCTACACTATGCACTGTAGGGTTAATAGACCCAAATATAATTTATGCGTCTTTTTGATTTAATACCTAATTTTTTTTTCTTCATATGAAATTATAGATACAGGCCTCCCAAATGGTCCGCCAACTATAATACCAATACTTTTTAACAGAAAATTTCATGGTATGTTTCTACAACATTTCCCCAAAGACTTACCTCCATAGGTGGTATCTGCAAAATTTGCAAGAAAAATCTAAAAATAAAATTTTTTAAAGATAACACCGGTATTCAAAAAGCGGAACATTTGGGAACACCAAGATATGAAATTTATTATAAAATTCACAAATACAATAATTGTGAATTAGGGCTCATATAATATTTTATGTAAAAAAAAAGCATCATCGTAAAAAACAAGGATGTATAAATCCGCTGTTCATTCCAATAATTACATTTCAATATACAGATATGATGTATCGACTACTCTAATCAAAAGAGTAGGCGAGGTTTTGAATGAGAACATGGTTTTTGTCCACTAATTGTCCATGTGCGTAAAAGTTTATCAAGGCTATCTTTCTTTAACTTTCAACGAATGAATGTAAAAACCTCGGAGCTTGTGAGTTTCTGCTTTTAATCGATATTTATGCAAATTTTCACATCTGGTCAATCGATGTTTGAGTATTTAAGCTACGGAATACGTTGGGAAATTGGAACAGGGATCGAGTTTCTACTTTTCGTGAGTTATCTAATCCGAAACTGAAAAGACAATAAGCGGTGTGAAAGAGTTTATTACGAGATATCCTGCTAATTCAATAAAGTTAATTTTGGGTACTCATGGTGTACCATTTTCAGTAGTAACCTAGATGGACATCTTCCAATCAGTGTTCGACTAGCTTGTATCGTGGAGATTGGATTTTGCCGAAGGTATCTTTACTTACTGTGTCTTCAAAGCTGTAAGTTACGTTTTGAGTTCTTTATAATTGGAATTTGAAGTTGTACTTTGTTGATTGAAGTTTTGGGGAGCTGATTTATTTTGCTATAAGGAAAATTTAGTGGTGTCTTTCTCAAAGTCCTTGGCCAATTAAGTTTTTAATAAAAATGGCTTTTGCATTTTACATCTTGTGCTTTCTCTCTCTACTGACTAGCCTGGTTCACTATCTCTAACGGCAAAATGGCTGTTACACAGAAACGATTTATTTTTCGACGCTCTTTCTATCGGTCATTCACGTATAAAAAAACGTGCACAGCAACCAGAGAATGGACATAGATTTAAAAAATAATAATTCTTATTTTGTACTTAATTTTCCTTTTAAAAAAATCTTTAGTTATTAAATGCATAACTCTGTAAGTTTCCATTTAAATCTTAATACATTGTAGGCGGGTAGTTTTCATCTTTTAAACAGGGGACCCCTCATCATTATACTTGCATGTTACATTATTTAACAAAAGAAAAATTTCTCTGTTCGTGTTTATATTATGAAGGAATGTATGTAATAATGGTTTTGATTCTAATCGATGTATTTATATGCATAGTACTCTAATTGTAAAAATACGAATGTATGTTTAAGTATGTTTTTTGGAAAAAAAAGTGACACATAAAATGCGAAACTACCGTCAGTAGGTAGAATTACATACAGGGTTGTTACTGGTCAGGGAATTTTTCAGGGAAAATATCAGTATTTTCTTACAAAAAAACTCACCTCATGTGATCGCGCGATTACATAAGCCGAGTTTTTCTATAAGAAAAAACTGGTATTTATTCCGAAAAATTCCCTGACCCGTAGCAACCCTGTACATATCGTCGCTACCATGTCAAACTATCGAATATGAAAAAATGCATTTTTCAATACTTTTTAAAATTGGCCAATTGCCACCACTAAATTTTATTAGAATTCTTCGCCTAGTAAAAATACTAATAAAATTTATGTGAAGAGCGGGGTTGCCGGATTCGCCTTCTTTTTTATTCAGAGATGCCGAATACAAACCGGAAAGTTTGAGAAAAACAATTTACTTGAACCCTTTCCGGGGCAAAGTACTTTCAGTACAAAAATGTTGAAATAAATAACTGACACCGGAAAACATATGAAAAAAGTCTATATTTCACATACTTACTAAATGGAAAAGGTTTTAGAAAAATTCTGGTGCCAGTGTGGCGTTTGGCAATTAAAGTTAAGTGGTGTCATAAACATACCACTGCCCCTGAAAGAGTTAAACAATCAAGAAATATCCGTCATTAAGTAAAGCAAAATATTATATTTCAAATTTCTGGTACGGTTTCGAGATCTTTGAAACAAAAAGGGGGCCAAAATGGAAACCCTGCTGAAGAATACTATTAAAATTTAGTGGTGACAATCGGGCCATTTTTAAAAGTAATGAAAAATACATTTTTGCACATTCGGATAGTTTGAAATGGTATCGACGATATGTCGAAAAAACCCGTAAATTTCCGTGACCCGTCCGTTAAGTGTTTAATTTCAAGCTTGCTTTTCCCACCACTGGTTTCATTAAAATTAACTTCATTGTGTTTTCTAATATATTGTTACGATTAGATGTAGCGAAGATTTATGTTCGGAAAAAAGTGGTAGGATACAGTTTCAGTGGGTGCATTCAAAATTGTTTTATTTATATTATATAAAAAAAAGCTTTATTCAAATTGAATTCAATTTTACAAAAAAGTGAATAAAATTAAAACGTTAATATAAAATACGTAAATGCAATTATCGAAAATTAAGCGAAGTCATTTTTAAGGTATTCTGAAGTGGACTTGAAATATGCAAATATTGAAATAAAACAGAAAAATACAAAAATTCGGAAAATGCCATAGTAAGCAATAATATATATCAATCGCATTAGAATCGGAGTATATCTACTCGAGTTAGAACACGGAAAGCAAGACGGAGACAGGCAGACACACCGTATTCATAAATACCTTTCAACTATGTCGGAAAGTATTAAAAATAGTTTTCTTTAAAAAAGGAATGCTGTTCGAAATGCCGCAATAATTAATTTTCTAATGGTCATCACAGCTTAAAATTGCTGCTGGTGATTACATGGTTTAAATATTTATTAAAATTTCATCCTCAAATTATAAAAATAAACGCAAAAAGTGTTAACTTAACCCTTAATTGCATAGTGATGTAAATTTCCATCACTGTTTATTTAACTTTTAATAAATAAATCAACTTCTTCGCCACCACTATATTTATATAGAAATATTAATCCAGTAAATTTCCCGTGAACTATGTTGCTGAACAAAGTTAAAAATCTATCTTAAAATTTCTGGTGTCTAATATTTAATATATGTATAAAAAAACACAATTGTAAAAGAAAAACTCATGCAAAGAAGGGTTAAGGAGTACACAGGTTGGTGAGGCATGAATTCGCAGATATCGCATTGACTTGCCGTGTTCCATAATATGTATCTTTTTTTTTCGTGAGTAAAATGATAACTAATTCTGATCTGATATAGACGCGTTCATTCATGACGTCAGACATGACGTTTTGCTTGGAAACTGACTCCAAACAAACTGTTGCTATGTTATATTTTCTATTATGCTTGTATATTATAGCTATATATTATAGCCATATCTCACGGCAGAGTGTTTTAATGCATTATATTCAGTGGTAACATTTTCTACGAGTTATATTTAATAAGAAATGAAACATAGCAACCGTTTGTTTGGAGTCAGTTTCCAACCACAACGTAATGACTGACATCACACTGAAAGCGTATATTATTTCACATAACGCTGTAACACTAAAAATAAAAATTAATTGAAAATAGATACTCTTCTATAATGGTTATAGTTACCCTATATTAGGGCTGGATTACTTATTAATACATCGGTCAAATACTGATATTTTTAAAATATCGCAATAACGATATCTAAACTCTTACTCAGCCGATATATCCCAGTAACAATAACATTGTTTTACGATCACCGCGATTTCAAACCCCGAAAACCAGCGACAGATATTCCGTACAAATACGTCCTTCAATCCTTTCATCCGAGCTCTCTATTTCACGTATATCATCCGTATATTCACTGCCTTGCTTCATCCAAAACGGAAAACTACCTCCATTGATTATTTCTCTATCATATCTCAAAGTAAGGAATATTCCAATATATCTCAATACATTCAATCTTTGACAACCACAAATTCTACTGATCGTTAGAGATAAATAGTGAATAACGCTTTCGCTATTGGATAACAATAATTGCGCGTTCCTTGTTTGGCTGCTGTGATTAGTCCAGGCATATTGTGATAACTGTCGGCTTTTGATACGTCATGTCCGATAAGTTGAGCTTGAATATGTGTTGGTTAGTAGTTATCAATACTACACTCGTAGTATTGATATAGCTTTCTAGGGTTTCTTCGATTCGGAATGAATTTATATCTGAGCTTAAAATGAATGCATCGAATTGGGTTGATTCGTTCTTTTTTGGTTAACCCGTTCATAAAAAGGTACTTTAACACACTGATTTTTTTTTTACAGTGAATTTCACTAGGTTATCGAAATTTAACTTATTTCATATTCTAGTGGATTTTATTTAGAAATTAAATTTCTGAACGGATGTCTATGAGTTATTCAGCAAAGATTATTTGTAAAACAAAGTTTGGAAGTTTTAATCAATAATTAAATTCTAGAAACGGAAATTGTATACATTTTTATGTGGCCAATTTGAATTTCATTTATTAAATGTGCTTTTTAATCATATAGTCATATCATTGAGGTGAAAATGAGACTAAAAAAGAAAAAAAAAGATCTATGATTAATAAAACAAAATGAGAAGAATAGGGGAAATACTATCTTTACTGAAAAGCTTTCTGAAGGTAATGGCGATGCAAATAATTATTAAACAATTAGTTTATTTACTTTTAAATATTTTGTTGAAAAAATATATAAATAAAAATTATTTTCTATGAGCAAATAGATATAAAAAACTTTAATTCATTGCATTCAACTAGATTTTGTGTTTAAATTGTTATTACTATATCATTTATCTTTAAAAATAATAAATACTTTTACTATCCCCACTCCCCTTTAAATAATTATCGCGATATATCAGCAATATCTATATTAACTTGTTGATATATTGTGATATTAAATTTCTGATATCGTCCAGCCCTACCCTATAGCACTTCCTTTAAATCCTTACTGTAATAATTTTGTATTCGTTCTTTTTTGGTTAACCCGTTCATAAAAAGGTACTTTAACACACTGATTTTTTTTTACAGTGAATTTCACTAGGTTATCGAAATTTAACTTATTTCATATTCTAGTGGATTTTATTTAGAAATTAAATTTCTGAACGGATGTCTATGAGTTATTCAGCAAAGATTATTTGTAAAACAAAGTTTGGAAGTTTTAATCAATAATTAAATTCTAGAAACGGAAATTGTATACATTTTTATGTGGCCAATTTGAATTACATTTATTAAATGTGCTTTTTAATCATATAGTCATATCATTGAGGTGAAAATGAGACTAAAAAAGAAAAAAAAAGATCTATGATTAATAAAACAAAATGAGAAGAATAGGGGAAATACTATCTTTACTGAAAAGCTTTCTGAAGGTAATGGCGATGCAAATAATTATTAAACAATTAGTTTATTTACTTTTAAATATTTTGTTGAAAAAATATATAAATAAAAATTATTTTCTATGAGCAAATAGATATAAAAAACTTTAATTCATTGCATTCAACTAGATTTTGTGTTTAAATTGTTATTACTATATCATTTATCTTTAAAAATAATAAATACTTTTACTATCCCCACTCCCCTTTAAATAATTATCGCGATATATCAGCAATATCTATATTAACTTGTTGATATATTGCGATATTAAATTTCTGATATCGTCCAGCCCTACCCTATAGCACTTCCTTTAAATCCTTACTGTAATAATTTTGTATTTGTATTAAAAAGGATTATATATGTCGGGTATCCACTAATTTATTTTCTTATGCTCTTAACTTTCGAGCGTCGACAGCTATAATAAAAAAATTAATGTGTATGTGTTGAAAATTGGACATACGGTTTACCACGAGATTGTGTACAGCTCCTCATAGTGACAAACGCAAGAGTATCTACAAATGCATATTTCGGAAAGTGTACGAGAAACAGGAAAACAGTTGATTACAGTAATGTAAGCAGTATCAATTTTGTCCGAAAGCACAACCTGTGCACATGATACTCGGATACCCTTAAAGAAAACATGTCTAAAGGATCATCGAACCCACTGACGAACTTTTAAAAAAGTGGTGTCAAACTGAGACCCGCCGGATAGTACACATTTAAACAGAAATATTCGACCTGTTGAATAATAGAAATTCAATGATTAAGTAAGGCAAAAGGTACTACAAGATTTTAGTTGTATCTGATGGGCCATATTTTTATATCCATGCTTTAAACAGACAATTCAAGGTAACAAGAGAAATTTAATAATTTGTAATTTAACTTCTTGTCTATATTAACGTGTTTGTAAATAAAAGAATCTTAAAGTGGAACTGTTTTTACACAAATAAGAGGATAATTTCACAGATGCAAGGTTTGGCGTTATATTTGCGCTATAAAATATATAAATTTCAAGCATATTGCATAAATATACAGTGTGATCATTAAGTCATCTCTGATTACAGAAAAGTATTACGAAGTAACCACTAAATGTAATACTGTAATTTTTTTATTATGGAAAAGCCATGTTCTTAAGTGTTTTTTTAGTTCAGTCTCTACTGTCGTTCGTGCGTTCTTTGATGATAAATTTTCTGGAAGATAGATGGGACGGGAGGGATCAACTCCTCTAGATTTTTTTCTTTTGGGGGTACATAAAGGTTTGCAACACCAGTAAAATATATTGAAACACTCAAGGTCAAGGTCGCAGAGCTGTGTCTAGTGTGACAGCGCAAATGTTGAGCAATACGAGGCGAGAAATGGAATACCACCTTGACATTCTTCGAGCTAGCAAGGTTGCTCACATCGAACCTTACTTACGTAAGTACTTATATTAAAAACTTCATAAATGTCTTTAAAAGATATTGAAACAAGCATGTGCTTAATTATATTACTTTTTCTACAATACATTATTGTAATAAGGGAAAGACATTATGACCACCCTATATTATGGGTTGTGTTTAGTTGAAATACGTGATAAAAATAAGTAACTGATTCAAAGAAACTAGAAAAGAAAATAGATTGGGTATTTGATTAATATTTTATCATTAAATAAATGAGACCGACATACATGTACTCGGCGTTTTCTCAAATGATATTTTATTATGTACTTAACCATTAAAATAAAAAAAAATCATCTGCGACTGCTTTTTTTATTATTATTATTTAACACTACTTCTGTTCAAATAATTTTCATCATACACTTCTAGTAAATATGTAAAATAAATATTGGTGTATTGAAATGGTAATAAAAAAATAAAAAATAGTAATAATAATAGCAAAGAACTTCCCTTTCGCTACTATGATTGGTCCACATGTTAGTTACTGGTTGGTAATCAATGGGTGAAAATTCCATGTATGAATTCAAACTTGAAAATTTAGTAAAAAAAAAAATGTTAGAAAGAAATTCAGCAGTTTTGTAGCAGTTCCTAAAGTATATCTTGCTTATAAAAAACAAGTAGAATATATAAAACTTATACATTTCACTTAAGTCCTAAAGAACTATTCACATTATGAGTCTATGTTTAAAAATTTAGAATCCCTTTTCCAAAAGTAATTCTCACAAAAGTAGCGAAATTCAAACAACTGGAACTCTCGGATACACATTAAAAAGACTATACCGGAAGGGAGGAGAATCCATTCACTTTAACTTTTAAAAGGACAATTCAGGGTAAAAGAAGAAATTCGATGTTCTTTCTATTTCAACGTGATAAAAAATTTACTGAACGTGTAAAGAAAAAATATTGTTTTGTATACTAGAAAGGATAATTGAAATTTCACAAATGCAAAGTTTGGAATACATTCGCCTTTAAATTGAAAATCACCCGCACGAGCTAAAATTAGAATTGAGTAACGTAGAGCAAATTCTCGACTGTTGTTTTGTAATGAGTGGGTTTGTTATTTTCGTTGAGATTAGATTTCTTTTATAAATAATAAAAAAAGAAACTTTCTTGAATTTCGAGGCGTGCGTAAAGCGTTTACAAAATAGCTGTATTCAGATTTATGGAAAGATTTATTTATTTTTTAATATTTTGTAGTGACTACAGGGTGGCTAGTGGTCAGGGAAAAATACAGTAAAAAAATGATAATTACCAGTATATTCTTATAGAAAAATTCAAATTGATTATTTGATCGAATAATCAAGATAAATTTTTCTATAAGAATATACTGGTGTTCAACACTTTTTTTGACTGTATTTTTCCTTGACCACTAGCCACCCTGGACTATGATCCTTTGATTATGTGTCCTTTTGATGTGTATCCTTTGAAAAGTTATTTTAGATGAAAATATCGATTTTTCATTTTTGCAATAATATGATAATCCTATCTTCTCTCTATCGAATACTGCTTTATTTATGTCTGTATCTGATTTAGAACCGGAGTTACAGCCGTTTAAAGTTACATCTATTACAGCTTGCCGAAGAATTATTCAACCGGAAATATCGTTCTGCAAACCGGAAGTAAGCTGAAATGTATGTTTACATTCTTTTTTTTTTCGAGAGTTATCATTTAAACTGGATTATGTGTTCAAGAAAATACATTGAGTATATAATTAAACCTTTAAAATATAATTATTTTTTTATACCAAGAACCGCCTTTAAAAGTTATTTTTAGCTTTTTCTCAAAATGAAGTTTTTCAGATTTTTACTGTACGCAAAACATCCTATAACAAACAATTATACCGTAATTTCACACGTATGCGTCGCACCCTAGTTAAGTCTTTTTCAAACCTGAAATTTTATTGAAAATAAGAAGTCAAATATAGTAAGTGCTAAACAGAAATAAGTCACATTTTAATTAAAATAAATTCTGGTAGGAAATCGAATTGTCTGAGGTGCGGCGTACACGCGCGAAATTACGGTACATGAAATGCCTTGATTTTTTTTTCTTATTTACACATGTTTATTGAGGGAATAGACTACAATCTTGGTAATATATTAGTTAGTTTTATATTTATATTGATATAAGTTAAAAAGTTGCAAGAAATTTTGCGAATTTTTCATTACCTGAGTACTTCAAGTACCATATCTTCTGCGATAGAGATGCTATTATAATGCGGCTAGTCTATGTCCTAGAGAAAGTTATTATCTTTATTATTCAATTTACAAAATGTGAATGGATTGAACTGATTTTCAGTTATCATGTTTTGCACAAATGCCATTTTTTTCACATAATTTTGATTATTTTTCTCTTTTAAAATTTATTTCTGGGTAGTTTCTAAATGTTTATATATTTTTGAAATGTTTTAACTTAATTGCCATTAGAAAAATTTGGTATAAAGAGAAAATTTTAAAATTTTCAAAATTTCACCTACAAAGGTTTGCGGATACCTAAATTAACACTTTGCAGACGAAAGACGGCTCTAATCAAAATCCTGAATAGATTAAATATTGAAAGCAGGAGACTGTTACCTCAGTTGCGTGATTATTATTCCGAATTTACAAATTTTGAACAGTATTCATTTTTTTTTAATTTATTCAAGGATTGTTCATTACATTTTCCCAGTAATTTTATCTATTAGTAAGACACTTATCTGTAGTCTGGAAACAAAGCACAGGTTCACTCGGAAGTGGCTTATAGATACTGACACCATTATGCATCCTTATTGCAGAAACTAAAAGTAACTATTCAAACTTTCTGTTAAGAATTTGGAAATTCTGTATAAAAAAACCACCAGATTGGGCAACACTGCTGATAATCTATCATATTGCGACATTTTTGCAATGAAAAAACGACTTCGCACTTATCATTTGCCCAGTGTTTCAAAAACAGATTATTATGTTGATTCGCATGAGCAATTACTGTTCTTTTTACGGGCTTTGATGAAAGATAAAAGGAAAAGGAAAGTAATTTTTTGAAAAGATAAAAATAAATTTAGAATGTTGTGTTTTAATTAGCAGCGAAAAAGGGAACGTTTATGCATATTCTGTATTTTATATCGTATTGTACAGAGTGCGTACTGTGTGACCACATTTATATTAGATTTCTTTTTCCTCTTATTTAATTGAAACATTATATTACACGTCTTGCAAGCAAGTGAGGCAGATCCAAATTCTGCTATTTAAATATTAAATATAAATTTTCTAATCCAAAATAATACTTCAGATCTCTTTGAAAATCCAAGCGGTGTACGCACTTTCATTGGAAAAAAAACGTGTATTTTTATCCCGAAACAGTGCAGAGAAAAATGGAAATATCCATTTGACTGGAAATTATGTATTATTTCAATTGATCTATGCTGTTTTTAGAATATGCTTAGCGGTTGTCGTCGTACTAAAATAGCATTAAACTCTGCATTTTTCAACACGAACACATAATTTTGATATTACATGGTTACCTTAGGATATAAAATGGGAAATTATTCGTTCAAGTAGTATGTAAATTAGGAAGGTATAACTTCTGAACCGTCTGATGTAAAATTTATTTGTAATATTTGTCAAACAGTTTACACCGCGTGTAGTTTTTTAAGAATAAATAAAAAACCACTCAGCGGAATGAGCTGTGTATTTGCATTCGTATATTTTAATCGATTTCTGTTAATTTTTTTTTAGAAAAACGTTGAATTCTAACGTATAAATTAGCTAACAAAAATCTTATTCCTAGCAGATTTAAAAATACGAATGTAAAAATACAGCTCACTCACCAATGTACTACTTCACTTATGCTTAAAAAAAAATACTCGTTATGCAAATTGTTTTGTATAGATTACAAATGAATTTAACATTAAGGGTTCCAAACGCAAAAGCTTGAAAAATCCCAAAATATTTGACCGAATGACTTTTTGGTTGACATTCTAAGGAAATATATCAGGAAAAAGAAATTTGATGTCGAAATTAGATCTTCGCTTTGAAAATTTCAGAGTTTGGCAGAATTGAAATACACGACGCCTAAGCTTATTTTATTAACATCAGTAGAAAGAATGACGTAACTTCCAGCCGAATGAAAATACCATTTTAAAAATAAAAATGTATGTGTTTTTTCTTTGGCCGACAGTATTATTTAAAAAGTTTTTAAAACATATTCAATTTAAAACATTTCTTTTCTTGATTATGAATAATAAATATGTATAAAATTTATCTTGTATCATAGTTTCATATTTATATCTATTATAACGTTTTTCATTTCGTAATCTATGCATCTATGCAAAGAAAAAAATTACTTTAATTATACTTGCATTGAATAATAACACATTTTTTATTATCAAACGAAGAAAATGCTGCTTATCGATATCAGCAAAATTTTGTATCATTTAAAACTTTTACTTAATTAATATTCTTTATTTCTCATAATAACTTGAGAAATTATTGAATTAAATATAACTATAATACAAGACCTCTTTATCATAGTATCAGACCTCTCAATCAGCAAGTTGCCTTTGACCGCTATACTTGTCCTGCTACTAGCGCCATCAATCGTCAGTAATAGTATTTACGACACGAAATCACATGAAATTTTTTCACAGCTCCATTTGTTCTATGCATTTGCTTATGAACTAGTAGTTTTCCTACCACTAAAATTTTATAGTAAATTTTATCTCATTAAATTGACAAGATCGTGTGATTACATGACGAAAAAAATTCTATTAAATTTGAGTGGTAAGAAAAAAGCGTAAGAGTTGGCAGCTATGCGGTAGCAGACCAGCTAGATTTTTCTATAGATTTTTCTATTATATTTTATGATACCAGTTTTTTAGAAGAGACAATTTTGTTTTGTTTGATCGGAGAATTCTGGGATTTAAAAGAACAACATTTTCTCTAAAAATATACTGGTGTTCAAAAAGCCGGAAACATGGCAACTGTGCGGTAGTATCCACCAGGCTGTGATACTTTCCGGAGAAAGTCAATTAATAAGTTGGCAATTACCGCGGACATTTTCTCCCATAGACTTTCTCCGGATTGTCAAGTCTGATCTATGATAAGGGAGTCTTGCTATAATACACAAAAAGCGCGAAAAATTAAAAACCATCCTTAGTTCGCTTTCAGAGAAAATAATGCTTCAGGGATAGAATAATTCCAACTTAATTTTCAATACTTTTTCTTCAGCTCGAAGTAAAATGCTTTATTCTTTTTTTTCCAGCAACTTTATGAAAAATATAAGAGCAGAAATAAAGCAAACTTTCAAAGATAAAAATAAATTGAGAATGCTATGTTTTAATTAGCAAAAAAATACAGCTTTCCTAAAGTCTATTTTTCTATTAATGTTTTTAATTTAATTGCTTGTTTCTTTTTCACACCGCCACATTAACTTTTTTATCTTTCATATACTGTACAGAAAAATAATGCATTATATTTAAGTGCAATGAAAACAGCATATAATTAATACGTGGCAGAACGAGATTAGTGTCACTTTTCTTCATATAAACAGTTTACTTAATTGATATTCTTTAGTTCACATAAAAAAAGTTAGATGAGGATTGAATTAGATATAACTATACCTTTATTGCAAGAAAAAACAAATAAGTAGAATAAAAACCGTTTTAATTAGTATTTGAAGAATGTAATCTTCTTAATTTGCAACAATTTGTCTTTAGCTCGATGCAAGATACTATATTCAATTTATTGCAGCTTTAATGAAAAACAAAAAGTATCAGAAAATCATTTTTCTAAAGTGTAAAAATAAATATAGAGACATTTTCGAAAGATTGTTTAATTAGCATGGAGTTAGAGTTTCTTAAATCCTACCTTTTGTATAATGTATGTACGAGGGAAAGTCATTAAGTAAGTCACAAACGATAGTTAAATATTAACTTACAATGATATTCACTTCAAAACTATTTTTATTTCTCAACATATTCTCCACCAATATTTATGCATTTATATCACCGTTTTATCAATGCCCCCAAAACCAGCTGCATACGATTTTTTGGGTTGCTGCCTCAGCCACATTAGGACTTCACGTTAAACCTTCTTATCATCTGTGGACATCATCTTGCAACTTCTGCAACATCTGCCATACAGCTTCGACTTAGCCCCAAGAGATTTTTATCTGTTAAATCCACTGAAAAACTATCTTGGAAGCAAGATGATGTTCACAGATGATGAAAAGGTTCAACGTGAACTCCTAATGTGGCTGAGACAGCAACCCAAAGAGTCTTATGCATCTGGTGTTGGGGCACTGATGAAACGGCGATAAAAGGGCATAAATATTGGTGGAGAATCTGTTGAAAAATAAAAATAGTTTTCAAGTGAATATCATTGTAAACTGTTATCTAATTATTATTTGTGACTTACTTAATGACTTTCCCTCGTAATTTATTTACTTATTCGTTTCTTACATCAACGCAATAAATAGCTGCAGAACAGGGTTGTCGCTTTGTCGGTTTGACACCCCTTTTTGGAGAAAAACTGACTTCATACCAGAAATTTTGAATAGAAATTTTTACCTAATTTAAGGACGGGCATTTCAGTATTACTGAAAGTAAATATTCTCTATAAAAAAATTCCGCCATAAGTTCGGAATCTCTGAATATAAAGGGAGGCTAAACGATTAACCCTACTTAATAATGTAAGAAAAAATAACTACGTACAATATAGTATATTGAATTAAAATAGCATTTCTTAATGTCAAACGAAAAGATAAAATTTTCGAAATATTTACACTTTTTATATTGAAAACACCCTACTTAATTAATGCTCTTAAATTGACAAAATGATGTAAAAGATGGTTTTATTTGATATTAAATTACCTTTAATGCAAGAAAAGGAGGACTAACATAAATAAAAATGTTTTTTATTTGCGTTAAAATAAAATAATGGTTTAGGAAAAAATTTCTTTTTTGCTAAATTTGCGATAACGTGAATGTAGAACGATTTAAAATACTTTATTTCCCTTTTTATAAATTTAAAACATAAAAATAAAATTCGATTTTGAAAGATAAATAAAATTTAGAAAGCTATGTTTTAATTAGCATGAAGGGAATACAGTTTTTTTAATATAAAAAAACAGTTTTAACCTTTTTACCGTTAATATTCGAAGTTGATTGCTTATACAATTATCACACAGTCACAAAAGCATTAAAATAATATATTTTTTATAAAGATGTTTTTGGGAAATTGTATGATACGATCTGGTTAAATGAACTTGGGGAGAAACGATAAACTTATGTGAGTTCTAAATCATTAATATCACGATGATTTTACCTTGCATCTGGTATTTTTATTACATTTGCTGTTTTGTATAGTTTCTACATTATTTTTAAATCTTTTTTTTTTTTTTTTACATGAAAATAGCAGGGATGAGATTTCTCCCCTTTTTTCCATACAAGTATAATCTTAGAGAAAACGTTGTTGTTTTAAGTCGCAGAATGTTCCGATTAAATAAAAGAACCTTTTCTGTAAGATTATACTGGTATGCAAAAAAGCGGAGAAATCTCATCCCCGGAAAATAGATTAATTATAGATAAACTTTAAATAATACTAAATGTATGATATGTATTTTACCGGGTGACTCGGCTGAAGTACCGGTGAATCATGTTAGTTACACTCATGATCGGGGCATGTGGAGGAATTGTAAAACGATTATGCGTTACATGTTGAGGTATCTGACAGAATCCCCTAGGGGTAAACTAACTGCACAGTTAGCATTCCTATCTCGAACACCGTACGAGATACAGAAAAACTATTGTTCTAAAGCCAAGTTGTAGAACATCATTAATTTAGTATGGAACGCAAGACCTGACTACTAACGGGACAAATATCTACCAGTAAAAATCGATAATGCTTTTTTCTTATTTATGATAGTAAAATTTACAGGAATAAGGAGTTTAAATATGTCAAAAATGTCTTAAATATAGTGGTGAAATTTGATAAGTTGGTAATCGATTACTGATGGAACGAGGTCTTATATGTAAAAATAACTTTATAATTAGCTTTGAAATGTTTTTTAGGGTTTCGTTCATTTCACGAAACCCTATTACTTACTCCCTCTCCGTTGTCTGTCTGTCACAGAGCTATTCTCAGAAATTATGTAACTTACAGAGTTGAAACTTTGTGTATATAGCTGAATGTCAGCTATAAAGAGCTCAAAATATTAAGATGTGAAAAAGTCGTGTTATTTTACTAAATAGAGATAAAAAATCGAAATTCTAACAGCCCTTTCCTATTAAATTTAAACATTTTTCGTTATAGCTGATGCCAAAAATTAAAAATCCACGATAAAATTCTTTCTACAATAATTATTTTCTATCAGACGATTTCCATGTGAAAAATGAGAATGAAATAAAAAGTTTCACCAATTGAAAAAAATATTAATATGAAATAAAAATTATTGACGTCATAGTGGTAATAAAGCGGGAATTTTCAAAGATTTCTCAATAGTACAAGAAGTATGAGTATGTGTATGTACACAAGCATATTAATATCACGTCATTAGAGAATTAAAAAGAAAATCTGACGTCATATTGGAAGTTTAACGAATTTTTCAGATGTTTGAGAATAATACAAAGCGAGTATCAATATGAGTAATAGTGAATGGTAAATATATGAGTTTGAGAAACGTATTGAATCATGATAAAAATTCGATTATGGAAATATTCGCATATTTTACATTTTGAAGGTGTACAGCATGTTTAATTTTGAAATTATTTTTTTTAATATCGCATTTAGTCTGCATGACAAATATTATTATGACAGAAAATAATAGCCGGCCTCGCCCGCTATCGTGCTGGTTTAGATATTCGAAATAACAAAAAAATAGACCGGTAAATTTTTACATCATAAAAAACATGACATTTTTTTGTTGTTGTTGCTAAATGGAATTTCTTTGTATTTATTAAAGAAAGGATAAAATGTTTTGAAAGGAATATTAAACGAAACCCTTTGAACGATCTTCGATCACACTTACACTCTTGTTTTATATTTATACCAGCCTAAACTTTCTACCATGTTGAAATTTTACTCAACCATGATAAAAACATTTCACACCAAAATTTTTATTTTAAAGTACTTAACATATTTATTTTTCTTTTATTTAATTTACTTTAAGAAAAAAATTCTGGTGCTAATAGAATAAAATCAATTAAGAAAACGAGTCGATTAGACATAATCAGGGTAGAAAATTCAAATACGTAACTGATTGCATGCAGTACGAAGTGTGGCCTTATAAGGCGGTTGCATATTTACTAATAGCACTAAGACGTGTAAGAAGGTTACAATTTAGTTTAATAAAAAATGTTAATTATACTGAATGTGTTCACTATCAGTAACAATGTATGATACATTATATGCATGTGTCACAATTTTGGCCACATTGAGCATGTTATGATTAATATTAATTGTATTTCTCTGGGACATGTTAGTTTATTAGTATTCAAGATGGACTATAATTGATTCTCGCGGAGTAGCTAGCTGGCTTAAGTCGTGAAAGGTTCGTCTGCTATGGAAGGAATTCCAGGAGCAAATCCAGAGAAAGAATGCAAGGCAGAACCATGTGTCATTCCCATGTTGTCAGTTTTTTTTCTGTAATTGGTTAACTTTATGATTATTAGTATCCATGTCTGATTTGTGTAAATATCCAGCAATATCTTAATTTTCTTTAAAGGTGCATATTTGTTTTTTTTAAATGAGTTAACTAAAATATTTTTAATAATGATATTTTTATAAACTAATAAATACTAAATCAAATAATATATAAAATATTTTTCCCGTCAGAATTGCATTCATTTATTTATATTACGCCGGATAAGCATAATTAGAAGTGAATTTTTAAGTACATCGCATGAAATTGACGTATACCAAATTCTTCCACTATTACTTATAAATCTCGAGAATCTCTGAGGAGGGACCTAAAGGAGGTGCTGAAGAACTTCTCACGTTCTGAAGATCCGATATTTTTGGTTCCTGAGGACCTTATAATAGCATTATTTGCTTAGTTATGGTTCCATACGAGATGGTGGTGTTTAAAGGGACACCTTCTTAAGGATGTCCTTCCTGGGGAAGAAAATATGCCATAGTGATATGTGTTAAATTTATTGTCTTAAAGTTTCTTGTGTTACGTCAAATATTTTACTTCCTTCTTGGCACAATAACTTGAAACATTCAAACTGGTTAAAGTAGATTAAAGGCAAATATGCCGGAAAACCTGAAACAAAAAAAGAACTAAACATCAAAAGTTTATTTCAGCAAGTATGTTTTATTTCAAAATAGTAACTTTTGTTATTGTAACAATGTATAATAACAAAAATCTCTGTAAAAATAAACTTTAGTTCCTAATTTCTGAAGCAGTGAATTATAGGTGAAAATGACAGCATTTAAAAAAAAAGGAGATTTTCGTGTAAGATTTTAGAAGAAGATGCAATGAATAACTGAAATATTAAAAAAAAATACATTGACGTCTTTGAGATTGTATCTAATCAAAATGTCAGATACTTTTCTCTTATCCGGACACAATACACAAATCGACAAATATTTTTTAAATTGTCATTCATTAATACTACAACCTCTTTGATTTGTCTTATTCGTATTAGAGAAGCTGCTTTCTTGTCTGAATTAAATGTTTTCGATATTATCATTTCTCACTATAGCATGTTTTATTTTTCGTATTTTAAATTAAACTAATTGAATTTATTTAGGATTTATTGTTTCTAAGTATTTGTATCTACATTTTTAGTGTAGTTTCAATTCTTTAATCAATGATATCGGGTATACCGTCGAAAACAAATTGAAAACCAAATCGACTCTTAGCAACATTTGCGTTCGGATAAGGACAAAATACCTACTTTTATAATAAATAATTATAGTTATATCGGTATATTATACAAAAACATCTACCTCGAAAAAAGTTCTGTCTTAATTGTGGGTCTATTCTAATTGTGAGAATCAGATAAAAATCCATTCAGTAGTTTTCGAAATTAGTCCATACATACAGATAGATGCTCTCAGGGCCGCTTGTGTTATAATACACCAGGGGATCCAACCCGGGCTTCCCGGAATACAGAACATAATACTGCCTGGTGTGCAGAACATAGATTATAATCACATTTAATTGTAAACTCCAACAGATTTTTTCATTTAATTTTTTTTTCTAGTGTCACTAACAACACTAAAAAGCACTTTTATATGAAAAATATCAATTATGTATTCAAATAAAATTTTGAAATTTATTACAGGCGATAATTTCATTTTAGCTGCATGCCAGGGGTTTATAACCAAAGAAATTGCCAAAGACTGCTTACAACAGATTTTCGATTATGCTTATTCCAATGTTTAACGTAGCTCATTTACATATGAGTTAAATTCCTGTTTTATTTAATTTACTTTATTTATCTATCGTAAGTTTCGGCGTATAAGCCGCGGATAAGATAATTTTGTTTCAAACCAGAAATTTTATTTTAAAATGAAATCAAATAAGAGAAACCTAGAAGTAAGTTATATTTTATTTAAAACAGATTCTGGTAAGAAACAGAATTACTGGAGCTGCGGCTTATACGTAGGAAATTACGGTATTTATTTATTTATTAAGTTTAATTTCATTGTCAAATATTAGCCGGTGATAAATGCGGAACTACGAGAGCGGAATAAAATGGAAACCGCAAAATTGTCTCTAAAATTATGTTTTTCATGCTAGGTGGTTGAAAATTGGTAGACAAGGTCCGTGAATTCTTCCCGAGCTGGTAGTAAAGAGGAACAGCGTGCCTCCCATATCCGCCGTTCTCGCCAGATATGACACCATCAGATTTCCACATCTATGGTCTATTTAAGGATCACCTCGGAAGCCAGAAGGTCAGGTCGAATGAAGACTTCCAATCTGCGGTGCATGAGTGGCTACACAGACAAACAAAAGCCTTTTTCGCACGTGGTATCGACGCGCTACCTGTCCGCTGGCGTAAGTACATTGAAGGGGAAGGACTATGTAGAAAAGTAGTGCATCACCAAACATTATCCCTGCAATAAAATAAAGGAAAAAGTAATAATTGCATTTTTTCATTTGACCCACCCTCTTATATATATTGTTTTAAGTGCAAAGGTGTTAATGTTTCGTAATTCGGATGCCCACAATGGAGATATTTTTTTTAAAAATTCATGCCTGTTAATTACTTTTAAAAGCATACAAAAACAGTAAATTGACATACAGTTTACAAACATATGTCAATTAATGGTTTCATGTACAGTCGTGGAAAAAAAAAAGAGTGAACACCGCTCACTAACTCTGCAATGAACTATCGTAGAAGAAAATTACTGGTACCAAACGATTGGAAATATGGTCTACTTTTAAATGGCGTACATAAAATATGCTTAGGGGGCCATATATCTATCAAAACAAACCCTAACTTTATTTTTTTTTCAAAAGCAAGACCCAATATTGACACGATATTTTAAATATTCAGTTCAAACCATGCGTAGATACCAAATTTCAAGTCATTCGGATGAAAAACTTTTGAATTATAAACTTTAAAAAGTTAGAGTTTCTAATGTTAAATTACAATTTCATATTTTTATTAATATCTCCTGAAATTATAATCCTAATGTGCTGATTTTTTGTTTGGTTATAATACTACAAAACCCAAACAAAAATACGTTGAATTTGTATATTTTATAATTTTATAATATGAATTATGAATTATGAAATTAATATTCGAAAGAATTATGAATTGCATCCAAATTATATTAAAAACGAGGCAAGATGCTGGTTTAAGGGGACGCCTATGATGTGCAGAAAAGCATAATTTGAAAAAACATTTTAGTTATTTTATAATTGATTAGAATAAGATTTTTTTCCCTTTTCCCTTTTTCTGTGTCTGCTTTTTAATTTTTATTAAAATAACGTAAACCTCATTTGCATGGGATATACTTTTATTTCGAATATGTAAATTAGTTTCGTTTTTATTTTTAAATTAACAAAGCTCTTTTTTAACATACCTTAGAAAGAAAAAATCTTACTCATTATTTTTGTTACCTTTAATTGAATTTCTAGCTTCTTTTCCAGTCTAATAAAATTATTATATTTTTTATGTGGTGTATATGTTTGAAGTAAAGCTTCTTATAAATATATATGTGTTGTGTATTTGCTTATCTATTTTTTAAATATGGCCATTAGCAATCATGGTATGATATATATATTCAGACTGAAAAGCAATCTGTATGGGATTTTCCTACATCGTTTCATTATATTGCTTCATACTATTTGTTATTCTAAATTTTCTATTCACCGATATTCTTCACATATACATTTAGAAAAGAACGAGTAAAATAAATTCAAAATGTGAGAAAAAGCATTATAAAACCTCTCCTAGGATGTCAGAATGGAAAAACGTAAATTTACGTGACTCGTCCGTTGATACCTGTGTCTAATCGAAGGGAAGAATAATACACGTGCACGTAATTTATGGAATTACCAACAATTTTCGGAAAATAATCCGAATTCTTTTGTGCAGCCCTAGATATGATCTATATGTTTGTATATATTCTACATAGAATGATAATTTTTTGTTCCGTTAGGAAACGCATACACCGTTTAAAATTCGCCTTATGGAATTTCCGTCATTGAACGAAAATTCACTCGAGATCTTGTGTGATGCCATGTATATGATCTATTGAATTTATACAGTCCAAGTAATACGCAATAAATGAGCTAAATTTAAAAACATGTTCCGCAACTTAAAACACACTTCCAGCACTTATTGTTAACAGGCAGTAATACTTTAATCGAATTCTTTTGTGTGTCCCTGTAAATGAGAGATGAATCTATGCACACAATATTCTATAGTGATTCTCTTGTAATGAATTTCAATGATATATATGAATTTCAATATGTTTCAAATAGTAAAAAATTATTAAAATAACTTAAATCGATTTTGACCCTTAGATCGTAATGTAACGGAATGCTTATAAATGTCCCTGTAAAGGAACTATAAGTGCTATGCACACCCTATTCTATAGTTAGCATCTTGTAGTGTACCTTAGTGATTTATACCAAGTTTAAAATGTTTCAAATAGTGTAACATCACAAAAATAAATCGCAAAAGAATTTTCCCCGTAGACCGTAATATAATGGACTTTTTTTAGTGTCCCTGTAAAGGAACTATAAGTGCTACACACTTCATTTTCATTACCGATCTTGCCTTTGTAAACCTAAATAACATATATCCATTGCGTAACAATCTGAGTATATTTACGCGAGTTGGAGCACCGACAGACAGACAGTCAAACCAAATTCATAAACACTTTTCAACTATGTTGGAAAGTGTTAAAAAAGGCGCATTCCAAAACTAATAATTTCAGCTTTCGGAAGTAATCTATTCCTGGAAGATATTTCGGAAAGATATTTGTGAAATAGTACCTAAATACAAGGACATTATTCAACGCCAAGTAGCAAAATAATTTTTTTTAATTACTGAGAAAACAGGTCAAATACAAATATAGGATTGATTTTTCCATTATATACAGCCAATATGTGCAAAACTGATTGTTGAATCTATCACATACGTATGTTGCTATATTTATGTACAGGATACATATACATATATGATATATATGTTTCTGAATATATACATTGATATGTCTCTAAACACATATGTAAAAAAATATGTATAGAGATATACATAAAATTTATGTATATTTATTTCATGTTGCTAACGTATGATCCTTAGACTAGAATATTGAAAGTTTTATTATTTATAATTATTTTATTTTCTTATAAATAATACATACCACCAAAATTACACAGTAAACTGATAATAACAAATAACTTTCAAATATCATGTTAGACTATGTATTCAAGGAAACAAAAATCACGGCAAGTTGTTCTATGGAGTGAATAGCTTAGTAAGAAACAGAAGATGAAAAATTAAAATCCGTATCTTTGCTTAATGATTTGGCTTTTTAGCAACTGCTTGTTCTATACAGAAATGTGATAAAAACCTAATTGAATTATAAAAACAATTAAAGTGTACCAGAAACATAAATGAAAAAGCTATTAGTTGACTTTTTATTCCTTACATGCAAATTTAATTGTATTGCAATTTACACATAAACCCCTTTCTGCAAAACATCATTTCTTGAAAAAACTTAGAAAGAAAGAATAAATCAAAATAACAAAATTTTCGGCGTATAATACGCGGATCAAACGATCATGTTTAGACCCAGAAATTCTATTTAATAATTGAAGTCAAATAATTACAGCGATTTAGTAAGTTACATTTTATAAAATAAAACTTCTATGTCGATACATGGTTGTTTGCATTGTTTGGTATTATACGCCACAAATTACGGTAATGCGAATTTAAAAGAACGAAATTTGATTAAATAAAATATATCGCTGCTGTAAGAAAGAAATATAGACTTTATCAGGGTTCGCTAAGTTTCACCATAATTTTTAATAGAATTTTTCTATTTAATATTTAAATAGCAGAAATTGCAGACGCCTCGTTTAATGGCAGGATTTGAATCACTTTTCTAAATTTAAAGAAAGCTAAAAATTATATTAAAAAATTGTGGTAAAAGTGTATGAACACTCTTTATAAAGCTAATAAACATTTGCAGTAGAATGTTTCATATTAGTTGTAAACAAGCGGTTTATATAAACATTACCAATTTTGTTTAGTTTACAGATAATGACCATATTAAGAATGAATGTTTAAAAATTTTGTTTCCTTTCTCTAACAACACATTCAAGAAGGAAACCAAATTTGAACAATTGAAGTTTAGAAATTTGATTGCGGGTTGCGGCATATATGTCTCACAAGGAAGGTCTCCATAAGCGCATACTCAGAAATTTTGGAAAAAAATTACAGAATGTTCTTCGCATGAGGATATATACGTATATAAGAAAAATTTCTGCGAACCTCGATATAACGCCCGTAAAAAAATATGAACATTTCGTTTATTTGGCGATTTATCACCGGTTGGCGACGTAATGAAGTTAACCCCTTCAGAGGAAAAGTAATTAAGTTTCTAAAATGTTGGAATCATTGAGTCACACAGGGATTTAACAACAAATTTATTTCCAAATAAGAGATTTTCTTCACGTATATTATAAAAGTAAAATTTGATTCCAAAATTCCGGTGTCATTGTGGTATTTGGGAATTAAAATTAAGTGGGATATATTATATCCCACCGCCCTTCAAGGGTAAAAAAATACGATTTTATGACAAATACTCTTTAAGGAAAAACTTTTTCATACTGAACTAGTTTATGCATGTTTAACTTACATAATAAATAAATTTTTATAACTACAATTTTGTGTACACATTTATATGTATATATAATAGAATTTAACGATTGTATTCTACGATTTAAAACAAAATTTAAATTGATTAAAAATGTTTCAAGTTCTAAAATAAACCCGATTCTGAACATTGTCAATTCAAGAAAGTTTGTTGCTATGGAAACAACGACTTGTTTGATATAAAAATGTATAACGAATCCGTTTGTCATCGGGATTTTTCTTTTGAAATACATTTAAAAATTACTTGTACAATCGTTGAAGCCATTTAAATTAGAAAAAACCGTGGAATGGAGGTTAAAACAATAGCAAAATTTCATTTAATCGCTAATAAATAGAGAAAAAACGTGAGTGATTTATATAATCTGATTAAAAAATTAATTAATTTTAAATTAATATTAATCCAAACGAACAGAAAGTTGAAAATGTTGAACGCAAAATGCATACGATTCTGAACAAGAGGGTATGGTATGATGAACCCTAGAATTAACCCATTCGTATGCTTAATTTAGGCTAATGACAATTTTATGTTTCAAATTTTACAAAAATCTCATAGACAGGTCTTATAACAAGGAATTTCTTCAAACTCTTCGCTTATTTTAATATGCCTTTCAGATTCATATATTTTTAAATTTTCGATTGTTAACTAAAAGTGAAAATAAACGTACAGATTCAATAATTCAATAGTACACATAACTTAAATGTCAGCTTCGCTATAACATAAAATAGATATTTGCAGCTTCCAAAACATAGAACATAATTTTTCAGTGGTAAAAACAAATAACTGCAACAACAAACAACTTGTATATATTATACAAAAAATAATAAATATTTCATCGTTTAAGTTTAAATTCATTAAATATTGCGCATTCGAATAATCCTTTTAAAAGCAATTAAAAATGCATTAAAGTCGTTTGCGTTTGGCGAAGGAAAAATTTTGCTAGCCAAATCGTGTGTTTTTGTGCTAAATACTCGTAAGTATTTTATTTTTTTACAGATTTTCTACTTGGATTCCGCAGCTAAATTTCACTGTTCCTTTATTACATACATGTGTAATTTCATTAGCATTTTTTTTCAAACTTTTCTGAATATGAGCTTTAAGGAGCCATTCCTTGTCAGTGGATCATTGAACAATGAATAAAGAGTAATTGATATAGCGTCAATACCACGTCAAATTATCGAATGTGAAAAAATGCATTTTTCATTACTTTTTAAAATGAGCCGATTGTCACCACTAAATTGTAATAGTATTCTTCATCAGGGTTGCCAGTTTGACCTCATTTTCTATTCAGAAATTCAGAATCCGCTCCAGAAATATTAAATATAAATTTTTGTTTTATGTAATGGCAAGTATTTCGTAATTACGTAACGTAAATTTTTTTTCTCAAAATTTCCGGTATGAAATCGGCAATTATAAATAAAAAAAAGTGGCAAAGCTGGTAACCCTTTTCTTCGCAAAAATTTTATTAATATTCTTAGTCGCCGTAGAATTTTAATAAAATTTAGTGGTGATAATCGGCCAATTTTTTAACGCCATGAAAAATGCATTTTTTCACGTTCGATAGTTTGACATGGTATCGACGAATACTGGAAATGGTGAAGCTTCAATTATAAAAGATTTTGCAGGGGTTAATTACCACCAGGGCAATGCCTTATTATATTTAAACGCATTATTAAACTTATTATATTTAAAATTATATTTAATTCTTGCAGATTTTCTGTCATTATTAAGGTAAAAATATCGATCCGTTTTTACTGGCAGCAGTTTTCTCCGGCAGAAGGGTTGCCAGTTTGGCTTTTGTTTTAATTCAAAAATTTGAATTAATACCAGAAATAATAGTAGCAAATTTTTATTTTATTTAATGACAGATATTTTGTGATTACATACATTAAAATTCTTCTTTCAGAATTTACGGTATGAATTTTAAATTTCTGAATTAAAAATAAGGCCAAATTGGCAGCCCTGTTCAGCAGTAGCTAGACACTGCGGTTCGGAGATATTCTGACAACATAAACAGAAGTTTTGCAGAATAAAGCCTTTAAAAGGCGAAAATTTCCATTCAGATTTACTGGTGGAAATTCGTCCCGCCAGTAATAAGGCCTTGTTGATCCAATGTATACCAGACGCCATCTTGTACCAACATCAGTTACTTCACTCGCAACTGTTCGACACTACACTCTCAATCTCCACCTCTTTATTCACAGCTTCATTCAGTAGACTATTTTTTATTCGTTGCGTATCACCTTTTGAAAAATAATCTCCGCCGTACTTATACCAGGATATTTTCAAGAGATATCTACCAGAAAAAACGTAAACTAACTAAGAACTACTAAAAAACGAAGTACACCCTGTACATCGCAAGCTTATTTACTATATCCTTTCAAAATATTATTAACCCCTTCGCGACGAGCGTCCTTTACAGAACTCTTAATCTTTTACCACCGGTTTTTCAAAACAGAAATTTTCGCCTAATTGAATCGCAGAAATGCTAAGATTTAACAAGGCAAATCTTACAATAAAAAATAACTGGTGGGGAAAATCGACGATTGTGAGCATCTTATGCGTCACGTACACGTGTCGCTCGTCCCCGAGGGGTTAAATTCTCACGCATAGTTTTTATTCCTATAAAATTTTTTAATAGTACTATTTTGACTGAATTTAATGTTAAATACAGAGTTCATACGCTTTTACCACAATGTTTTAATAGAATTTTTCGCATTATTTAAATGTAGATAAGTATTACAAATCCTGCAATAAATCTGCATTTCCTGCTATTTAAATATTGAATAGAATTTTTCTATTAAAAAATTGTGGTAAAAGCGTACGAACCCTGTAAATATCTTTTAACATAATTCTACTTCAGCGTTTTTATCGAACATTTATCTTTACATTTCTCTCAATTTTCATATTTTTATATGCAACAGTTTTCTGAATAAAGGCCAGAAAGCTCTCAAGGCACAAAAAATTCACTGACAGCGGTTGCGGCTTAATATAGAGAGTTATTTTTTTCGCTATAAAACATAGATAAATGAACTCAAAAAGAAGTAATAACGCGAATTAATTAGTCTTCCAAATTCACGATCGAACTTCAGTCATTTTTCGTCATGTCAAACCTTTCTGGTATTTTTAAGATGTCGATAGACTTTTAAAATATTGAAAAGTGAAAGAAAAGGTAAAACAATTTTGTTTTGTTATTTTATATCTTAAAAAGTAGACACTACAAAAATACAATTTTTGAAGGTGGTAATAAGTAAATTTTTCTTCTTTCATTTCAGATTTTTTAATATCATAATGTGGAAAATTGGTTGTAATAGGATTTTTTATACTTGTGAAGCAAATAATTGGAATCACAGGTTGCGCGTATGTTTACAAAAGAATTTCTGCATCTAAAGCAAACTTTTTGGTACATATTTATACAGGATAGTCTTGTGTTTGCACTGAACCTAAAAAGTGTTTATTTATAACATTTTTATGTTTTAAAAGCAAATTTATGTTTCGCTTGTATAAAATTCGCAAAAGCATAGCAATAAAACACCAAGAAAAAATATAGTTTCAAAAACAAAACTAGTCGGATGTGCCAATCCCAAAACTTTCTTCTATCTCAGTCATGTTAATACTTCAAAATTCGTTATCACATTGTCAATAAAATCAATATTTTTCGATATTCTGTTGTACGTCAGCTGCTTTCGAATCGTCGGATTACCGGGATGCGATCAACTGATGTATAATACTAAACTACGAAAAGTCCTTCAGGTCTGAACCGACAAGAACTGATAGCCTCCCTATTTCTTGGTTTTTCGATTTTAGCTAATTTTACTGGAAAACACGAAGGTAAAATGCGTGGAAGAAGATTCAATCCCAGTTCTCGTCAACATTGAATTTGAATGAGAATATCGCCAAATTAGTCCTCTACAGCCAAGTTGGCTTCATTTATGACAACCTATTTTGGCCGCCAAATTCGGCGATATTTCGCAAACTGTCGCCAAGTTTGGCGAGAATTTGACGTTGACGAATATAAATATATAGTGATAAGCATATAATAGGATTAATTGTTACAACAATGAAGGAAAATTTGCCGAAACCATGTTAACTAAAACTCATAAGTTAAACCCGTTTATGGATGAATTCTGCTGTCTTGTTTGAAAATGTCAGCCACCCTAAACTTTCAAACTGCTATATCTCAGGCATTTTTTAAGATAGAGGCAAAACAAAAATTGTTCCGGATTCTCCGGATCAAGGCCGAACATTTAACGAAAAAAACTTTTAGGATTTCTAATTTTTTTGCACATCTTTTTGAATTTGAAATTCAATTTGGCTATTTTGACCTTTTGAATTTGGCTATCACAGCGCCCCCTTTCATCGAAATATCCACAAATTCTGATAGAACCTGCTTGCCATAGTCAAAAACATAAAAAAAAATCTGGTTCAATTTGAAGCATAACTTCATACACTTTTAGATGGTGCAATAGTGAAAATGGAACAAAAATATCGATCGCAGCGCCCCCTTTCGTCGAAGTATCCCCAAATTCTGATAGAACCTGCTTGCCATAGCCAAACACATAAAAAAAATCTGGTTCAATTTGAAGCATAACTTCATACACTTTTAGATGGTACAATAGTGAAAATTGAACAAAAATATCGATCGCAGCGCCCCCTTTCGTCGAAATATCCCCAAATTCTGATAGAACCTGCTTGCCATAGCCAAAAACATAAAAAAATCTGGTTCAATTTGAAGCATTACTTCATACACTTTTAGATGGTACAATAGTGAAAATTGAACAAAAATATCGATCGCAGCGCCCCCTTTCGTCGAAATATCCCCAAATTCTGATAGAACCTGCTTGCCATAGCCAAAAACATAAAAAAAACTGGTTCAATTTGAAGCATAACTTCATACACTTTTAGATGGTACAATAGTGAAAATTGAACAAAGATATCGATCGCAGCGCCCCCTTTCGTCGAAATATCCCCAAATTCTGATAGAACCTGCTTGCCATAGCCAAAAACATAAAAAAAACTGGTTCAATTTGAAGCATAACTTCATACACTTTTAGATGGTACAATAGTGAAAATTGAACAAAGATATCGATCGCAGCGCCCCCTTTCGTCGAAATATCCCCAAATTCTGATAGAACTTGCTTGCCATAGCCGAAAGCATAGAAAAAAAATCTGGTTCAATTTGAAGTATAACTTCATAGATGGTACAATAGTGAAAATGGAACAAAAATATCGATCGCAGCGCCCCCTTTCGTCGAAATATCCCCAAATTCTGATAGAACCTGCTTGCCATAGCCAAAAACATAAAAAAAACTGGTTCAATTTGAAGCATAACTTCATACACTTTTAGATGGTACAATAGTGAAAATTGAACAAAGATATCGATCGCAGCGCCCCCTTTCGTCGAAATATCCCCAAATTCTGATAGAACCTGCTTGCCATAGCCAAAAACATAAAAAAAACTGGTTCAATTTGAAGTATAACTTCATACACTTTTAGATGGTACAATAGTGAAAATTGAACAAAGATATCGATCGCAGCGCCCCCTTTCGTCGAAATATCCCCAAATTCTGATAGAACCTGCTTGCCATAGTCAAAAACATAAAAAAAAATCTGGTTCAATTCGAAGCATAACTTCATACACTTTTAGATGGTGCAATAGTGAAAATGGAACAAAAATATCGATCGCAGCGCCCCCTTTCGTCGAAATATCCCCAAATTCTGATAGAACCTGCTTGCCATAGCCAAAAACATAAAAAAAACTGGTTCAATTTGAAGCATAACTTCATACACTTTTGGATGGTACAATAGTGAAAATTGAACAAAGATATCGATCGCAGCGCCCCCTTTCGTCGAAATATCCCCAAATTCTGATAGAACCTGCTTGCCATAGTCAAACACATAAAAAAAATCTGGTTCAATTTGAAGCATAACTTCATACACTTTTAGATGGTGCAATAGTGAAAATGGAACAAAAATATCGATCGCAGCGCCCCCTTTCGTCGAAATATCCCCAAATTCTGATAGAACCTGCTTGCCATAGCCAAACACATAAAAAAAATCTGGTTCAATTTGAAGCATAACTTCATACACTTTTAGATGGTACAATAGTGAAAATTGAACAAAAATATCGATCGCAGCGCCCCCTTTCGTCGAAATATCCCCAAATTCTGATAGAACCTGCTTGCCATAGCCAAAAACATAGAAAAAAAATCTGGTTCAATTTGAAGCATAACTTCATACACTTTTAGATGGTACAATAGTGAAAATTGGACAAAAATATCGATCGCAGCGCCCCCTTTCGTCGAAATATCCCCAAATTCTGATAGAACCTGCTTGCCATAGCCAAAAACATAGAAAAAAAATCTGGTTCAATTTGAAGCATAACTTCATACACTTTTAGATGGTACAATAGTGAAAATTGGACAAAAATATCGATCGCAGCGCCCCCTTTCGTCGAAATATCCTTAAATTCTGATAGAACCTGCTTGCCATAGCCGAAAGCATAGAAAAAAAATCTGGTTCAATTTGAAGTATAACTTCATACACTTTTAGATGGTACAATAGTGAAAATGGAACAAAAATATCGATCGCAGCGCCCAATTTCGTCGAAATATCCCCAAATTCTGATAGAACCTGCTTGCCATACCCCAAAACATAAAAAACTAGTCGGATGTGCCAATCCCAAAACTTTCTTCTATCTCAATAATGTTAATACTTCTAATTTCGTCCTCACATCGCCAATAAAATCAATATTTTTCGCCATTCTGTTGTACGTCAGCTGCTTGCGAATCATCGGGTTACCGGGTTCCAATCAACTGATGTATACTAAACTACGAAAAGTTATTTTGGCCTGTACCGACCGGAACAAATAGCCTCCCTACTCCTTGGATTTACGATTTTAGCTAATTTTACGGGAAAATACGAAGCTAAAATGCGTGGAACCCAATTAAAGAAGATTCATTCCCAGTTCTCGTCAACATTGAATTTGAATGAGAATATCGCCAAATTAGTCTTCTACAGCCAAGTTGGCTTCATTTATTGTAACCTATTTTTGTCGCCAAATTTGGCGATACTTCGTCAATTGCCGCCAAGCTTGGCGAGAATTTGACGTTGGCGAATATAAATATATAGTGTTAAGCATTTAAGAATAGGAACAATGGTTACAATAATGAAAGAAAATTTGCTGAAACCCTGTTAACTAAAACTCATAAATTAAACCCGTTTATGGATGAATTCTGCTGTCTTGTTTGAAAATGTGAGCCACCCTAAAATTTCAAACCGCTGTAACTCCGCCATTTTTTAATATAGACACAAAACAAATACTGCTCCGGATTCTCCGGATCAAGGCCGAACATTTAACGGGTTGGGTTGGGTTCATTGTTGACGGCCAATTATCTGCACTTGGGATATAGGCCCGGGGGGAGTGCCCTTCGTGGGGGTCTTTCTAAGGGAACCTAACCCGTATTTACGCATGGATAAATCCACGGCTCGAAGAAAACCACGAAAACTCCGAACGATTAGGCCGACGGGCGCGATTGGGATCGAACCCAGCACCTCCCGTCTACCAGCTTCGAGAGCACAACCTCTCAGCCACTGGTGGGGCCGAACATTTAACGGAAAAAACTTTTAGGATTTCTACTTTTTTTTTATACATCTTTTTGAATTTGAAATCTTTAAATGGCTATCACAGCGCCCCCTTCCGGCGGATTATCCCCACATCCTAGTAGGACCTGCTGGTTACAGCCAAAAACATATTAAAAAATTTTGGTTTAATTATCTGCATAACATCATACACTTTTCGATGATACAATAGTGAAAATCGAACAAAAATCGCGATGGCAGCGCCCCTTTCGTCGAAATATCCCCGAATTCAACCTGGACCTGCAGGCTTTGGTCGAAAACATAGAAAAAAAATTGGTTCAATTATCTGCATAACTTCATACACTTTTCGATGATACAATAGTGAAAATCGAACAAAAATCGCGATGGCAGCGCCCCATTTCGTCGAAATATCCCCAAATTCTGATAGAATCTGCTTGTCATAGCCAAACACATAGAAAAAAAAATTAGGTTCAATTTGAAGCATAACTTCATACACTTTTAGATGGTACAATAGTGAAAATGGAACAAAAATATCGATCACAGCGCTCCCTTTCGTCGAAATATCCCCAAATTCTGATAGAATCTGCTTGCCATAGCCAAAAACATAGGAAAAAATTTTGGTTCAATTTGAAGCATAACTTCATATACTTTTAAATGGTACAATAGTGAAAAGGGAACAAAAATATCGATCACAGCGCCCCCTTTTGTCGAAATATCCCCAAATTCTAATAGAACCTGCTTGCCATAGCCAAAAACATAGAAAAAAAATTAGGTTCAATTTGAGGCATAACTTCATACACTTTTCGATGATACAATGAAGACACACAGACGGACAGACGGACAGACAGACATTTTGTAAAAACGTGTTTTTCGGAATCTCTGACCCGTAAAACGTGTAAATCCGTCGAAAACCGGAATTCGAAAAAAATTTCGATTACAATACTTTCTTCTATTATAGATAGAAAAAAGTAAAAATCTGGTTCAATTTGAAGCATAACTTCATACACTTTTAGATGGTACAATAGTGAAAATGGAACAAAAATATCGATCGCAGCGCCCCCTTTCGTCGAAATATCCCCAAATTCTGATAGAACCTGCTTGCCATAGCCGAAAGCATAGAAAAAAAACCTGGTCCAATTTGAAGCATAACTTCATACACTTTTCGATGAGACAATAGTGAAAATGGAACAAAAATATCGATCGCAGCGCCCTCTTTCGTCGAAATATCCCCAAATTCTGATAGAATCTGCTTGCCATAGCCAAAAAAATAGAAAAAGAATCTGGTTCAATTTGAAGCATAACTTCATACACTTTTAGATGGTACAATAGTGAAAATGGAACAAAAATATCGATCGCAGCGCCCCCTTTCGTCAAAATATCCCCACATTCTGATAGAGTCTGCTTGCCATAGCCAAAAACATAGAAAAAAAATGTGGTTCAATTTGAAGCATAACTTCATACACTTTTCGATGGTACAGAAAAGACACACACAGACGGACAGACGGACGGACGGACAGACGGACAGAAAGACATTTTGTAAAAACATGTTTTTCGGAATCTCTGACCCCTAAAACGTGTAAATCCGTTGAAAACCGGGAGTCGAAAAATATTTCGATTACAATACTTTCTTCTATTTTAGATAGAAGAAAGTAAAAAGTTGAAAATTTAGGTTCACTTTACGGAGCTTACAGCATAATATGTATCCTGAAAATTGCATGAAAAAATATTTAGAAGTTTTTAACTACCTTGCGCGAAGTACCCCTAAATCCGATTTTTAGAAAAAAATGATTTTAACGTTCTCTCTTTGAAAGTATTCCAAATTCAGGGCTCACAAATGATCCGCTTTTAAATACCTTTATTTTCTTAGAAAAATTTTATTTTTAGATTTTTCTAGATTTTTTTAGATTTTAGATCTTTAGATTTTATTTTTAGATTTTTATTTTTAGATTTTTAGATTTTTTATTTTTAGATTTTTTTTTAGATTTTTAGATTTTTCTAAGATTATTTTTAGATTTTATTTTTAGTACAAACTTTGCAGAAACCACCTTCGGAGGTAAATGTTTGCAGAAATGTTGTAGAAACCTACCATGAAATTTTCTTTAAAAATATTGGTATTCAGTTGGCGGACCATTTGGGAGCCTGCATATTTAACAACTATTAAGAGTGTCATTCAATTTGGTTTTAAAGTGTTCAGAAATTATTACACTTTAATATGCATACATTTTTAATGATTCAATGATTTGAAGGTTTAAAAGTCGTATGACCCCCTAAAAGGAGAGGGGTGACATCGGCCACTTTTCTTTTACAATATGAAAAAAAGTAGAATGAAAGATTTCCTCATTAATTTTTTTGAGAACAATGGAAAGTTAAACAAATGCACATTTTAGGAAAATATTTGATCCGTATTTGAGATTCAACAGGTACTGATTGCGTACAGGGCCTTATTACCGGCGGGGTAAACTTCCACCAGTAAAAAAGAATAATAATTATTGGCTTATTTAAACGCCTTTTCCAGGCTGAATTTATTTCAAAAACTAGGCAAAAATTTCTATTATTTTTCCTAGTGGAAGTTCCTCCCAGCGGTAATCAGGCCCTGATCACGTAGCATCGAACTAAACTTTTGATTACGGATTGGGACATATACGTCCCAGTGGGTTCTTTTTTTTTTCTATATTCGTACCACATTTTGAAAAATATTCTGCGCCACACCCTAATACTACGATATTTTCAAGTAAAACCTATCACTAAGAATTTTTTTTGTAAATTGTGGTATGACTGAATCAAAGACCTAAGGTGTGCCATAAATTACTTTAAAAATTCATCAAAAAGGAACAAATCAGGCTAAAAAATTGCAGTTTGCACGAACGGGATTAGAGGGAAATTGGATTTTGTGTAATAACAAAAAAGTTGGGGCAAAAAGAATTACCTGTAGATGGCGCCGGCGTGCATAATATGAAGCCTGTTTCATATGCTGGGATATATGCAAATAGGGCTGTCAGTAAAGAAACTCGATGCACATAATATCTTTATTCGATGTCAGCAGTAGTTATGGACAGAATGAATAATTTTTTCATTCGAATGAATCATTCGGGCATGCGCAAAAGCATAGTTGCCAACATTCGTATATTTTTTAATCAATCACTATCAGAGATTTTTTAAACAAAAAAGAAGAAAAAGCGCAGTTGCCAAAATTTACATCCCTTTTAATAAATTTCCTCCAGAAATTTTTGAAAACGAAAATCATTTCATATTTTTATGTCGCTTTTTATCTAATTCTAATTAAAATCAAAAACTTCTTTTTCTTTTTCAAAATTTCTGTTAGTAATTGAATAAAACAATTTTGAAGCTGCTTCTGCGCATTCCCGAATGACTCATTTGCATATCAAAATCATTCAATCTGCTCATCACTAAATCAAAGACCTTATGCCGGATGTGCCATAATTTCGTTAAAACTTTAAAAATTCATGAAAAAGGGAACACATCAGGCTAAAAAATTGCGGTTTGCACGAACGGAATTAGAGGGAGATCGGATTTTGTGTAGCAACAAAAAAGTTCGGGTACAAAAAATTACCGATAGATGGCGCTGGCACGCATAATATGAAGCCCCTTTCATGTGCTGGGATGTATGCAAATCGGGCTGTCAATAAAACACTTCGATGCACATAGATTCTCAATTCGATGGCAGCAGTAGGCTATCGTTATCAGATCAAGCGTTGTTGATTAAGCTCTTTTAGAAGAAAGGGTATCAGCAAGTGCCGCATTGCGAAACTCCGGCACGGCGAAAAGACTCAAGATCAGAAAAGTGCCTGTTTCATGTGCTGGGTTGGTTGGGTTGATTATTGACGGCCAATTATCTACACTTGGGATATAGGCCCGGGGGGAGTGCCCTTCGTGGGGGCCTTTCTAAGGGAACCTAACCCGTATTTACGCATGAATAAATCCACGGCTCGAAGAAAACAACGAAAACTCGACGATTAGGCCGACGGGCGCGATTGGGATCGAACCCAGCACCTCCCGTCTACCAGCTTCGAGAGCAGAACCTCTCAGCCACTGGTGGGGCTTTCATGTGCTGGGATACTGAAGTTTGGCAGATACTTCGGAGAAACGGGTCTTTTCTTATAAGCCTAATTTGCATACACCTGCTTCATGTTATGCATGCCAGCATCATCTATCGATAATTTTTTAAACCACAACTTTTATCGTTATTAAAAATAATAATAATAATTGATCTTCGCCTAATCCTATTCGTCGAAACCTCAAATTTTTAGCACCATTTGTTTCTTTTTATGATTTTTTAAAGGTTTAACGAATTTATGGCGCACATATTAAACTTTCGCATATGAACGGAGGAAGTTCTGGGAAATAGACGCCTCAAGCGGTGGGTTGTACAAAATTCCGCTTTTGATGTCAAGCGTCGAACTATCGTAAATTAATAATTCGTACCAGTAAAATATTGTTAGCCTTATTTAATGTAACCTTATTTTACAAAAAAAATTAATCCAGTCCGCTTATTTAAAATTCATTTAATTTATCTTTTTATTTTCTTGAGAGCTTTAGTATTCAAAGAAAAGGCTTCAGTAATGTATTTAAAGTGGTAAAAACGAAAATTAATAAAACAAAGCTTCAAATGACAAAAAGAGTAAAAAAAAAACTAGTAACTCGTTTTACCTGCAACGCTCGTCTGTTTTTACAACCGGTAGCAGCAGAGGAAAGTGTAGTTAGTGTGACTAAAAATATTCAGACGTAAGGCGCACGCTCTAAGTATAATCGCTATGGATTGAGTTAACCCTTTATCTACCGAATTACGAATCAACAAATTGTTCAATCTTAATAATTATCTTCCTTGTTGTCTGAAGGTATATTAGACAATTTATATTATAATAATATGAAATTTAGATAAGGTTTTTTATTAAAACTGATTTAATAATGCGGTAGTAATAGCTCTTTTTGTGAAATATTTACAAGAATAGTTAGATTAATTAACAGAAAATACTGTTAAGGAAATATCACAATTCTTTATCGGAGCAATGCAAATAAATGTATTGTGATCCTATCATTAAATAGAAAGGTTTTTATAGTTGCAAAATTTTCATATAACAATTTTTAAAAAGAGAAGATCTACACTTATGTAAAAGGTTGAGAAAAATACCACTTTATAAAATATTTAACTTTCACTGTTTTTCTGTGCTTTCAAAATGTCATCCAGAAAAGTATTTTGTATAAAAACAAAACCTTATTATCATTATTAGACAGATTAAAGAAATTTTATACAAAGTTTTCTCTGATGGTACTTAAAAGTACCGTCAGTAGATAAAGGGTTAAAAAAAACTCCAGTCCTGACCCGTAATCAAAGGATTAAGTGACACAAATTTTTGTTCTTAACTTTGAAAATTAACATGATATTAATTTACCATAATTTTTGGTATATAATCCGCGGATCAAACAACCTTGTTCCGACCCAGAAATTTTATTTTATTTAATGTAACTTCTTAGGTCGCTGTAAATATTTGACTTCAATTATTAAATACAATTTCTGGGTCTAAACGTGATTGTTTAATCCGCGTATTATACGTCGGAAATTACGGTGCTTAGAATAGTGGTACTCACTAAGCAGCCCCCAGATGTACCACCTATTTTAAAATAAAAATTTCACTAAGTGTAATCGGACACTTTCTGTCATTTAACCCTTTCCGTCACAGGCAAAGTCTGTTCGTAAAATGAGAAATTACTGAGTAACACCGGAATTTACAAACGACAATTTTTAGAAAATAAGAACTCCTCATTTTAAACTTTCATTCTAGAAACAAAATTTTATTAAATATTCTTGGTGTCGAATGCAAGTTTGGAATTAAAATTAGGTGTGCCCTGAGTGGGACCACTGTGGCGGAAAGGGTTAAATACCATTACTAAATAATAAACTATAAATTAAGTAATAATAAACCTAATAATAACATTGACAGTAATTCGCAAAAAGTGGTGTGGGGACACTTTACACAAAAAGCCGTGAGTACCACTGTGTTAGGGATTACATTTACACTACAACATGAAAGAAGGACATTTACTTGAATTTTGAAGCATGCGCAAAGAGTTTCAAATTTTTTCCTTGTTTCAGGGGCTTCACAAGTACACTTTAAACGTTATCCTTCAGTCAAAGGAAAATATACACATTTGAAATGAAAGTTTTAAAAAATTTCAATTCTCTAACTAAACTTTCTAGAAAAGAATCAAAATACTAACAATCTACATTTACAGTTACCCATTTAGAAGTCTCTTCTAAAAGAGCTTAGAACCAATCTACTTTAACATTTTGAAGGGTATTTGAAGTTAAAAAGAGAAGTAATGTTTTGTTACTCTGCTACGTTTCTTTTCGAAAATGATAAAAATTTACCGAAACTGGTAGAAAAAAAAATTCCGACTTCATTTAGGAAAGGTAATTGAATGTTACACTGATGCATAGTTTGGAAGAATATTTGATCCTTAATTTAGACTCATCTGGAACTGGTAAAATGGAAACGAGTAAAGTGAATTTTCGGTCTTTGTTTTGAAATTAGAGCAATAGTAATTTTCTTCGGGATTTCATTTATATTATAACACGAAGAACAGGCATTTTCTTAAATTTTAAAGTAGTTCTATCATGTAAAGTGCTTATATGTTGTTGTTTTTTTTTTTGTCAATTTTAAAAGAAAAGTTTTACAATGTTTTGTTATATGGGTTATACAGAACAATGCGTGGCGTATTTTACGAACTCATTAGCCGCCACTGATCCCATTTTGGGAACAATACTTTAGGATTTTTTTCTAAAGGGAGTGTTTTTTATTGTTAAAAAGTTCATGTTATTTGTATATTTGAATATATGAGATAGCTTCTGTATTTTTTTGTTTAAGTTTCCTCATTTGAATTTTCTATTTTTAAAACGTTAAAAAGACGAAAAACAGATTTTTGACTGCATTCGAAAGGAATATATTAACAAACATAACTTAATAATAAAAATTATATTTTTTAGTTAAATTATGTTTATAACAATGTATTATATAAAACAACAGCAATTCGGAAATAATCTGTATAATAGATCAATCACAATAACCAAAAGCATATGGGAGCAATAGCGCCTAATGGGGGTAATTTTTTTTTTTTTTTTTTTTTTACTTTTGCATATGCCTCCGTTCATTTATGGTAGTTATTTTACGGTTTCTATAAAAAGTCTATAAAAAAGAAAATATCATTCTGAAACTGATATTTTAAGAAGAATTCATATAATTTATTCCAACGTCTACATTTATAATAAAAATAAATAAAATGAAGTTAACAGTTCTATAAGCATTTTCATTATCCATTCTCTTTATTTTTCATCATTACATAAATTTCTCTGACTATTTAACATGGAAGATGATTGAACAATTATTATTTTAGATTTGTATGATTTTTCGCCTGTTCCGGAAATCGTTTGTTTGCCACCTCATCACAGTATTGTAATAGAAGAGGACGATGTAATAGAAAATAATTTATGCTACGATTTACACCATGATATAATCTGGTGGACAGGAATTTTCCACAAATTCGTAATCAACAGATAATTAAGAAATATGTGATTTATTTTTTAAGAAAAGACAGAGTTTTAAACGCAGACTTTATATGTTAGACAAAAGTTCAGACGAATCTTCAAAACGTAATAAAAATAAAACTAAACAAAATGCAAAAAGAACATCAAAAAAGTTAAAAAACCAATTCCAGAAAACAAAAACATGCAATATAATGCTGTATAAAAAATGTTCAATCATTTTCATGTAAAATAAAACAAAAAATATGTAATGATGAAAAATAAAGAGGTGGATAATGAAAATGCTTGTGGAAACAGTATTTTCATTTTTTATTTTTATTATAAACTAGCAAGCTACGCCCGCTACGCTGGTCAATTTCTCGTAACGAACCTGTAATCAAACAAAATATTGACAATTCATAATGCACTTTTATACTTAAGAGAATAATAAGGGTACTATAATTTGTGACTCGTGCTATAGCCAATATACACGGCAGGACACTTCGCCCTTATAATTATCTTTTTACACGTGAAGTTTCGCTATGGTACTCCATTGTGAAATTTGGTAATTTTCGAAATTCAATATTTGAAAAACAGCATAATCATTAGATTTGAAAATTATATCAAGAAAAATACAATTTTTTACCTTTCAAAAGCAGTTTGTCTAACAATTTTCTGACAAATACTTTTTGAGCTATTATTTTTTTCAGTAACTCCAAATGTTCCATTTTCCGAGATTAATCTGTGACAACGATTAGCTAAAAACCCAGTCGTCAGCAACGAAAAGCTTTTTATTAAAGAGGATGTTGGAGCAGGGATTGTCACCATCAATTTGCCCCCATCACTTTTGAAATTGGTTCTGTAGTTCCCGAAATTCCATAGAAATTGTAATTTACAATGATTTTAGAACGCTTTTCGCTCATTTCACACCGATTTTTTTTCATTTATTCTTAGAGAGTATTTACATCTTATAAGTAACTACAATGCCAAATTTCAAATTTCTAGCTCCTTCAGTATACAGAAAGTCGCAATTTTTGAATATTTTTCGCTCTTGTACGCCATTGGGGTTAGTGGCACCGTTATAAAATATAGCCTGTGTTGGAGTAGGTATTGTCATCATCAATTTGCCACCATTACTTTTGAAATCGGTTCTGTAATTCATGAGATTCCATAAAAATTGTAATTTAGAATGTTTTGAGAATGCTTTTCGCTCATTTCACCCTTTTAAATTTCGAATGTTTTTTTTTGTTGTTCTCAGACAGCATTTACATCTTATAAGTAACTACCATGCCAAATTTTATGTTTCTAGCTCCTTCAGTATAAAAAAATCGAAATTTTAGAAAGTTTTTCGCGCCTGTAGCCCCCTGGGAGTGATGGCACCGACATAAAATATAGCCTGTGTTGGAGTAGGGATTGTCACCATCAATTTGCCACCACCACTTTTGAAAATGGTTCTGTAGTTTCAGAGATTCTATTGAAATTGTACTTTAGAATGTTTTTAGAACGCTTTTCCCTCATCTCACCCTTTTAAATTTCGAATGTTTTTAGAATTTGTTCTTAGAGAGTATTTACATCTTATAAATAATTACCATGCCAAGTTTCATGTTTCTAACACCTTCAGTATAAAAATAATCGAACTTTTAGAACTTTTTTGCTACTGCACCCCCCTGGGGGTAGTGGCACCGATATAAATATAGCCTATGTTGGAGCAGGGACTGTCACCATCAGTTTGCCACCATCACTTTTGAAATAGGTTCTGTAGTTCCAGAGATTCCACAGAAATTGTAATTTAGAATGTTTTTAGAACGCTTTTCCCTCATCTCACCCTTTTAAATTTCGAATGTTTTTAGAATTTGTTGTTAGAAAGCATTTACATCTTATAAGTAACTACCATACCAAATTTGATGTTTCTATCTCCTTCAGTATACAAAAAATCGAAATTTTAGAACGCTTTTCTCTCCTGCACCCCCCTGGGGGTAGTGGCACCGACATAAAATATAACCTATGTTGGAGCAGGGTTTGTCACCATCAATTTGCCACCATCACTTTTGAAATCGCTTCAGTAGTTCCAGAGATTACCCCTACAAACAAACAAAAAAACAATCTTTACTCCTTTATAATATTAAGTATAGATGTAGATGTTGACTAATTTTCATGAATTCTTCGTAACATACGAGTTTCAGAATTATATTATCCTATTTATAGCTAAAGAACTCAGGAATAACTACCAAAAATGACGGAGTCATAAGTAAAAAAAAAAAAAAAAAAAAAAAACCCTATTAAGCCTTTTTTCTCCCATTTTGGGAACATGCTGTTTCTCCAAAATATTCGATTTATTTTTTCAAAAGTACTTTATAGACTTCTATTCATAAAGAAAAAAGAACTGTTCCATTAAAAAGTGGTTAATATGTAAGCAGCGCCTAATGGGTTAAAAAGTGCATGTCTTTTTTTATATTATCAAAGCAATTTATAAGAATAATTTAATAATAAGAATCCTATTGTATAATAATGTAAACAAAGCAATTAATAAGTGATTATAAAGAAAACGTTATCTGACATCTATTAGAAAATTTTATTGAATGTTACACTGATGCATAGTTTTAAAGAATATCTTGTATTTGATTTAAACTCATCAGGAACAGCAAACGAATTAATGAAAGCAAATTTTTGCTATTTAGTTGGAAAAATAATGTAGCTCAGGGCTGTCCAATCTGGCGCACGCTACTCACCAGAAAATTCTTACAGAAATATTCGCCTTATGTAATCGGAGATATTCGGAGATTAAAGAAAATATTTTTGTAAGAATTTTCTGGTGAGTAGCGGGCGCCAGGTTGGACAGTCTTGATGTAACTAATGGAAAAATTGAGACATAACACTTTCTTCTTACGAAAAATAATCATCACACTTTCTGACTTAAAAAAAAAAAAATCTTCCCTCCTGCAAACATAATCCAGGGTTCGTACGCTTATACCACAATGATTTAATAGAAAATTTCTATTTAATATTTAGATAGCAGAAATTCCAGAAGCCTCGTTAAATTGCAGGATTTGCAATACTACTCTGTATTTAAATAAGGCGAAAAATTCTATTAAAAATTGTGGTAACAGCGTACGAACCTTCTAATCACCTCAATATCTATCATTTAAATATAAAATCTTATTTAATACTAATGTAATAGTTGGCCATTCTAACCTTAAGATAACAAATTTTAATGAGTCAGCTTAGCTTTTCATGAGCAAACTTATTCAGTTGCTCAAATGTTGAAATGATTGATTTTCACCGAATTAATTCCAAAATAAATAAATACTATTCTTCACGTATAATATAAGAGTAAAATTTTATTCAAAAATAATGGTGCCATTGTGGAATTTGCGGGATCAAAAGAAGGTATAAATAATATATACCATTGCCCTTTAAGTGCTTAACATTAATAAATATTTGAAAGAGTAAATATGAAGGCTTAATAACACTATCGATTTTTCTTCCAACGTGATAAAAAATTCACCGAAAAGATAGGAAATCATTCTCCATGGAGGTTTCTGCATTGTTTTAAAACTAGTAAATCTGCAGATCAGGAGCCTCAACGTCATCTCAAGTCACTGTTTTTTAATCTCACTTTTCATATTATTTAGCATCTTACAATCCGCAATGTAATTCTTTTCTATTGCATACATATACTATATAGGCATATACAATTCTTCGGAGGTTTCAGAAATTAGAAACGTTAAATTAAACACGGTTTATGCAATGATATTCTGAAATTCTTATGAACTTCTTATTCATGCAACTTTTTAGATTAAAAAAAAACTTGTATTAAAATAAATCCTTCATTTATGTCAATAGAATACAAAAATAATTTATTTTGGTAATAAATTATTGGAACAAAATAGTGCGAGTTACTTTTATTATTTTTATCTTCTTTGAAATACCGTTGCTAGGCAACTGATAAATTAAAGAGCAAAGTAAAAAGAAATGCATTTTAAAATTTGTAAAAAACATGAAAATAAAAGTTTTATATTTCCGGAACAGATGCAACAAAATTTCCAATCATTAAAACTATTAATATCTCAATTATAATAAACGTATCGGCAATTTTTCAAAGTTATTGGATATATTTAAAACCTCCATATCGAAAATCAACATCCATAATTTTACGCTGAAATGCATTATTCAAATATGCGATTTCCATTTCAGTTAAAAATAAAATTTGAAAATCGTCTGCAGTCCCATAGGAAAGCATTATGACCTAAAAAGAAATGTTCTATTTTTTTCGAACGAATGAACCAAATGTAACTAAAAACTATACAGCTAATTCCGGGTACCTCACCAACATACCTACCAAAAATCAACCTAATCGGATCATTTTTACGGCAGTTATCGCGGAACAGACAGACAAACAGACAAACAGACGGAAACCAAAAACTTTTCGGGTCTCAACCGTAAGCCTTCACTGACGTTTCGGCAATTAGAGCGATAATTTACTTTGGGAATTCATTTCTTTTACAAGTCAAAGAAGGACACTTTTTTTTTAATTCGAAGCATATGGAGAGTGTTTTTAATTTTTCCAATTATCAACGGAAATATTTAGAATTTTGTATTAGTTTGTTTTATAGGACTATAAACCAAATCCATCCTTGAATCTATCGTGTTTACCTTTTTAAACGGTGATGCAAGGTAAAGGGAAAAAATACGAAGTTTAGTGGCTTTGGCTACTTTTTTTTATTTATTCTACCATAATAAAAATTGTAACTAAAGAGAAATAAAGCATTTTCTGACTTCATTTAGAAAAAGTAATTGAATATTACATAATAGCATAGTTTAGATGAATAATCATATATATTATTTATCCTGTCAACATCCCTTTTTCTAAGAAAATACGAAACGCAGAACGACGAATGAGATACCATATGAAAGGATTTTGAACAGGCTTCTGACATAGTACATTTACATTTTCCTAAAACATGTTTTTTGATTAAAATTTGCTGATAATTAAAAATTGGCATTGTTTTCATAAATGAAATGAAAGGCTTTCTTCAAATTAGTGTTGCCACAAAAATAAAATTCCGGATTATATTACGCTCAACAATGATTGTAAAAAAATAAATAGCACAAAAAAGATAAAGTGTGACATCTCCGCACGTGTTTAATCTATATTTATGATTAAAAATCAAAATTAAAATTGCACTGTTTAAGAAAAAAAATACACTATGGATTGTCTAATGTTTTTTTTTTTTTTTTTTTTTTTTTTATGCAGTTAAAATACGATTGTTAATTTTTTTTTTTCCTGCGCATGCCTTTTTGTAAATTTGATGGAACAAATGAGCTGATATTCTGGTTTGACTAATTAATGTTAGGAAACAAATATAGCAGATGCAACGGGGTTGGCGTAAGTTTTTTTTTTGGTGCTATTTTTGTGAGAAAACCCCATTTTCGAATACCCGTTAGGCCTAGCTTGCGGAAACATGTTAGTTTTATTTTATAATAAAATTATATTATAATTTTACTTTAAAACACACGCATTTAATTTTATTATTACACACAGTTTTATTTAACACACACAATTTTCTAATTACACATATATATTTTTTTATTTATTAATTATTTTTATATTATCCTGTTTTTAATTTATCTACATACACATTTCATTTTATTATAAAATACTAACTTGCCATACAAAGCAAACGTCACCATGTTATCCCGCCAGACAAAAAATCGCCATTTTGGCGCCAAAAAGAAACCCATTGCGTTTACGACATCTGTACCAATGTAGTTTACAGGTATTTTTATTTTTAATGTTTCTTTAGAAGTTTAAATCTATATAAAATAATACTACAATGCTAAAAAATTTGGATTGCAGTGCGAAATCCTCGCACTGGTCGCACTGGTTTGTCCTTAATTTAACTCATCCGGAACTGGTAAAATAACATCGAATGAATTGAAACAAATATACGATGTTTCTTTTGAAAATAGCATTTGAGATTGTATTTATATTATAACACGAAAGAAGTACATTTATTTAAATTTCGTAAAATGCTGAATGTGTTTCTATTTCTTGAGGATTAAAAAAAAAGCTTACGTTTACATTATACACTGTGTTTTAGTCCACAGAGAACATAACCAGAAGAATCGCAAGTCTAAAATTTAGAATTTCTTATCTAAATGCACATTAAGAAAAAAAATAAAAATACCAACGACTGGGATTTAAAGATACACACATAGAAGGATTCTCTAAAATAGAGTCCATTTAGATCAGCTTTTTCACGGGATATTCCAGTTAAAAGGTGAAATGGAATGTTTTGTGACTTTAGGTTTTATTTTTTTTATTATTTTTTTTCTATGCGAACATTTTAAAATTTAACGAAAGGAAAATAAAACATTTACCGACATCAGCTAAGGAAGGTAATTGAAGGTTACACAAATGCATAGTTCGGAAGAATATTTGATCCTTAATTTAGTCTCATTAGGAATTGTCCAAGAGAATTCGAGTAAAGTAAATAGAATTTTTTATCGCATTCTTTTTTAAATTAGCACAAAAGCAATTTGTTTTGGGACTTAATACCTAGTATAAAATGAAAGAGGAATATTATATAGAATTTCTATAGAATTTTCTAATTACACATATATTTTTTTATTTATTAATTATTTTTATATTATTCTATTTTTAATTTATTTACATACACATTTCATTTTATTATAAAATACCAACTTGCCATACAAAGCAAAAGTCACCATGTTATCCCGCTAGACAAAAAATCGCCATTTTGGCGCCAAAAAGAAACCCATTGCGTTTACGACATCTGTACCAATGTAGTTTACAGGTATTTTTATTCTTAATGTTTCTTTAGAAGTTTAAATCTATATAAAATAATACTACAATGCTAAAAAATTTGGATTGCAGTGCGAAATCCTCGCACTGGTCGCACTGGTTTGTCCTTAATTTAACTCATCCGGAACTGGTAAAATAACATCGAATGAATTGAAACAAATATACGATGTTTCTTTTGAAAATAGCATTTGAGATTGTATTTATATTATAACACGAAAGAAGTACATTTATTTAAATTTCGTAAAATGCTGAATGTGTTTCTATTTCTTGAGGATTAAAAAAAAGCTTACGTTTACATTATACACTGTGTTTTAGTCCACAGAGAACATAACCAGAAGAATCGCAAGTCTAAAATTTAGAATTTCTTATCTAAATGCACATTAAGAAAAAGAATAAAAATACCAACGACTGGGATTTAAAGATACACACATAGAAGGATTCTCTAAAATAGAATCCATTTAGATCAGCTTTTTCACGGGATATTCCAGTTAAAAGGTGAAATGGAATGTTTTGTGACTTTAGGTTTTATTTTTTTTATTATTTTTTTCTATGCGAACATTTTAAAATTTAACGAAAGGAAAATAAAACATTTACCGACATCAGCTAAGGAAGGTAATTGAAGGTTACACAAATGCATAGTTCGGAAGAATATTTGATCCTTAATTTAGTCTCATTAGGAATTGTCCAAGAGAATTCGAGTAAAGTAAATAGAATTTTTTATCGCATTCTTTTTTAAATTAGCATAAAAGCAATTTGTTTTGGGACTTAATACCTAGTATAAAATGAAAGAGGAATATTATATAGAATTTCTATAGAATTTTCTAATTACACATATATTTTTTTATTTATAAATTATTTTTATATTATTCTATTTTTAATTTATTTACATACACATTTCATTTTATTAGAAAATACCAACTTGCCATACAAAGCAAAAATCACCATGTTATCCCGACAGACAAAAAATCGCCATTTTGGCGCCAAAAAGAAACCCATTGCGTTTACGATATCTGTATCAATGTAGTTTACAGGTATTTTTATTCTTAATGTTTCTTTAGAAGTTTAAATCTATATAAAATAATACTACAATGCTAAAAAATTTGGATTCAGTGCGAAATCTTCGGACTGGTCGCACTGGTTTGTCCTTAATTTAACTCATCCGGAACTAGTAAAATAACATCGAATGAACTGAAACAAATATACGATGTTTCTTTTGAAAATAGCATTTGAGATTGTATTTATATTATAACACGAAAGAAGGACATTTATTTAAATTTCGTAAAATGCTGAATGTGTTTCTATTTCTTGAGGATTAAAAAAAAGCTTACGTTTACATTATACACTGTGTTTTAGTCCACAGAAAACATAACCAGAAGAATTGCAAGTCTAAAATTTAGAATTTCTTATCTAAATGCACATTAAGAAAAAGAATAAAAATACCAACGACTGGGATTTAAAGATACACACTTAGAAGGATTCTCTAAAATAGAGTCCATTTAGATCAGCTTTTTCACGGGATATTCCAATTAAAAGGTGAAATGGAAAGTTTTGTGACTTTAGGTTTTATTTTTTTTATTATTTTTTTTCTATGCGAACATTTTAAAATTTAACGAAAGGAAAATAAAACATTTACCGACATCAGCTAAGGAAGGTAATTGAAGGTTACACAAACGCATATTTCGGAAGAATATTTGATCCTTAATTTAGTCTCATTAGGAATTGTCCAAGAGAATTCGAGTAAAGTAAATAGAATTTTTTATCGCATTCTTTTTTAAATTAGCACAAAAGCAATTTGTTTTGGGACTTAATACCTAGTATAAAATGAAAGAGGAATATTATACAGGGTGTTCCGTTAAAGGGGTCCAATATTAATAGGGGTAATAGAGGAGATCACACGGAGCATAAATCAGTATATAATGCCTGGCCGGATCTCAATAATTTTCAAGTTACAGCAAATAGAATGAAAAATCGGAAATTTGTAAAAAAAACCCTCATTGCTAAACTATCGATAATGCTACATAAAAAACGAAGCACATATTTAGAAAGAGCAGAAAAAATCCTACGAAATGACATAAGTTGTTTTAGAATATTGAGAATTAATGGCGAGTTACAAGCTCTGAAACAGTGAAAAAATACAAAATCAAATATTTAGCAAAATAATTCCAAAAATGCAACTCTACCTACATCAAGGAAAATGTTATAAAATTTGGTCCATTCCGAAAGCTTTCGAAGAAGCTGACAATAAACCATATCAGTTTAATTGTATGGGAGAAATCAAGCAGTTCCCTAGTTACAACTCTGTACTGTTGCACGCTCGGAAAGAGCGAAACTCCACCCATGACGATTGTAAACACCCCGTTTTAATATCTTTCAATTATACATTTCTGATCAACCTCTATCAATACCCTTTCATTATTCAGTCTGGTCAAGTGAATGACATATTGTGCAGCTCTCGCCTTGTCTTAAAGCAAACTCCGTGACTGCTGCGTTTCCTCCATGAACTTTCAGGATGATGAAGAAGAAGTACTTTTTATGCAAATTTTCTATGTGTATAGGAAGAAAAGTGTAATAAAACAGCAGTCATCAGTGGGCGTTATGTTAAAGGGAGGCTGTTGTAAGTGGGATTGTAGTAAGTTGATGTATAATAATTATGCCGGAATACTCTAACGAAGAATATGCGGACATGCATCTGATGTACGGCAAGCTCATGGAAATGCATGTCTAGCACAGCGCATGTACCGTGAGCAATTTCCAAGGAGACGTTGCCCAAGTTCGAAACTCTTCATAAAAATCGATAGACGATTACGGGAGACTGGATCGTTTAATACAGCAATCATTGATGCAGGGAAACCTCGATATGTACGAACACCTGCAATGGAAGAAGATGTACTGAATATTTTTAAAGATAACCCCTCCACGAGTACACGAGCTGCTGCATCTGAAGTCGGTGTTTCTCACCAAAGTGTGTGGCGTGTTCTGCGTGCAGAAAACATGCACCCCTTTCATGTGCAGCGGGTACAACTGTTATCAGTAACAGATTGTGCTCAGCGGACAGAATTCGTACGCTGGTTGCTTAATGTAACAGAAAATAATCCACAATTTCTGGAAAATATTTTATTTACTGATGAAGCAACATTTACGAGAGAGGGCGTGGTAAACACGCACAATATGCACACATGGTCATATACAAATCCGCACACTGTTTTCCCGTCGAACGCACAACAAAAGTTCAGTGTGAACATATGGGCAGGTGTCCTCGGCGATTATCTCATAGGACCATATTTACTCCCAGATGTACTCAATGGCAGTACGTACTTGGTTTTCCTACGGGATATCTTACCGCAGTTACTGCAAAATGTGCCAGCAACATTGCGCCCACAATATGTGGTTTATGCACGATGGCGCACCGGCACATTTTTTCATAGGTGTTCGCAATCACCTCAATTCAACATATCCTGGGAAATGGATTGGACGCAGTGGACCTGTTGCTTGGCCTGCACGCTCTCCAGACCTCAATCCGTTAGACTTTTTTGTTTGGGGACACCTTAAATCGCTGGTGTATGGAACGCCTGTGGATACACCGGAGGATTTACTAGCGCGAATCGTTGTCGCTGCAGGAGACATTCCCAACTCCGTCGGAGTTTTTTGGCGTGTTCGCCAATCTTTACGACGTCGCTGTCGGCTGTGCGATTCTGTTAATGAGCGCAACTTCGAACACCTATTATAATAATGTCCGTTCGTCTGCCTTCCGACATTGAACTGTGCAGCGCAGGCCAGAAGACTATGCTTCACATATGTCATAAAGTACGTGGAATGTAATTCTTTATTTGTCATTTTTCTTTTATTTTCAACACTTTTTGGCACAGTATTTTGTAAGTCACATACTGTGGTGTACTCAAATTGTAAATTACAAAGTTTGTATGAATTAATTTAAAATTTAGTGTCTTTTTTAAATTTATAATTAATAAAATTATTATGCTATTTGTTATTATTATTTCCTATCATAAATTATGATGCACATATACATACAATAATTGTGCATGTAAAACATGTACTGAAACTTCTTGCATAGTTACAAATCGCAATATTTTTAATTATTTCCGAATTTTCACCACCAGTTTAATTTTAAGGAATTTAACTTAAGCTTTATATCAATAAAAGACCACTTTAAAATGTAGACTATTATTGTAAAGTTATTTTGGTTCATTCAACTCTTGAATAATTAAAAATGTTGCATCTCAGAAGAAGCATGATCGAAAATGTATAGTTGAGAGTAATTAAAAAGGCGGTGTTTCCAATCGTGATGGGCGGAGTTTAACCTTTGCTAGTGTCAAAGAAAGCGGAGTTGTAACTAAGAAACTGATTAATTTCTCTCACACAATTAAACCGATATGGTTCATTGTAAGCTTTTTCGAAAGTTTTCGGAATGGACCAAATTTTACTACATTTTCCTTGTTGTAGCTAGAGTTGTCTTTTTGGAATTAACGATTAACTATTTTGATGTATATTGGATTTCGTACTTTTTTCACTGTTTCAGGGCTTGTAACAATTGATGTCATTTTGTAGGTTTTTTTCTGCTCTTTCTAAATATGTGCTTCGTTTTTATGTAGCATTATCGATAGTTTAGCAATGAGGGTTCTTTTAAAATTTTCCGAATTTTCATTCTATTTGCTGTAACTTGAAAACTATTGAGATCCGACCAGGCTTTATATACTGATTTATGCTCCATGTGATCTCCTCTATTACCCCTATTAATATTGGACCCCTTTAACGGAACACCCTGTATAGAATTGCAAAACATACGTAAATACAGAGCCTGATTATGGCAAGCACAATGTGTTACCAGTATTTTACAGGAAAAATGCCGCATTATTTAACAACTTAATTCTCGCGCCCGTGATATTCACGGGCTGTGTATTCTACTTTATTTTAATTCAGATTCTTTGATTCACACCAGTTTTTTAAAAGAGTAAAATTAGCTTTATTCTCGCATCATTTTATCAGCCATTAAACAAGGTGAATATTTCAACTTCAAAAAAGTGGTGGCAATCAAACATTTTGAAATTTTTAAAAAGTAGCCTACACAAAAATATAGCGACGCTGTAGGGGTTAACTCTTTAGCGGGCTGTGTCCACAAAAAAGGACACCTAATTTTTAATTCCAAAACTGACAAACTGCACCAAGAATATTTAATTAAATTTTTCCTTTTATAAAGTACGGGAAAATAAGCAAGTTTTTATTTTATAATAAATTCTTTTGTGAATTCTTGTGTCAGTCGATAATTTCAGCATTTTAAAAACAGACCTACTCTGCGCCGGAAAGAGTTAAGACAGAAAACATGCATTTAACCCTTTGAGGAGCGGTGGTATATATTATATACCACCTAATTTTAATCTGATTCAAACCAGAAATTTTTAATTAAATTTTCCTTTTTAACACTTTCCAACCTAGTTGATAAGTGTTTATGACTTCGGTTTGTCTGGCCGTATGGCCGTCTGCCGTCTGTCCGTCTGTCCGTGCTCTAACTCCCGTAAATATGCTCGGATTGCTCTGCAATTTTTATATGTTATAGTCGTTATCTATAGCATGTTCCCTATTTCAACGGAAGTGTGTAGCACTTATAGTTTTTTACAGGGACACTCAAAAGAATTCCGTTACATTGCGGTTTATGGGGAAAAATCATTGACGGTTTATTTAAATAATGTTTCACTATTTTAAACGCATTGAAATTTATATATATCACTAAGGTGCATTAGAAGAAGCTTAATATGGTATAGGGTGTGCATAGCCCTTATAGTTACTTTACAGGGACAGTCAAAAGAATTCTGTTACATTACGTCTATGGAGAAAAATCGTCTGCGGTTTATTTAAATAATGTTTCCCTATTTTAAACGCATTGAAATTTATATATATCACTAAGGTGTATTTCAAGAGGCTTACTACAGAATAGTGTGTGTACAGCAGTCATCGTTCATTTACAGGGACACACAAAAGAATTCTCTACTGTAAGTTAACAATAATTCCTGGAAGTGCTAAGTTACTGATCGCGATTGTAATTTTAACTCGCTTTTTGTCTATTATGTGGTGTGTATAAATTCTCTATATCCTTTACAGGGAAGCATAAAAGTTCGCGAACACATTTCCGTATTATTTAACTCCAGACGGAGAATTTTAAACTGTGCTACGCGTTTCCTAACTGAACTAAAATTTAACATCTTATGTAGTATATATACAAATCTATAGATCCTATACAGGGCTGAATAAAAGTATTCGGATTACTGAGATGTTATCTTTTAGCTTATTAAACGGTATGATTTGTAAAATTATTTTGGAAGCGTTGGAAAGTGTTACATAATCTATGCTTGACGCATGATTTTTCGTTCTTGTTTAACTTTGACGAGAAAAGGTTGAAAAATTGCTTATTCTTATTTTGAACTAAATTATTTCCTAAATTCCGGTGGGAATTCAACGTTACAGGAGCACAAGTGCTTGCCCCTGAAAGGGTTAAATAAGGCTGAAAATTCTTTACTAAAATACTGATGGAAGTTTACCCATGCGGGAGTCGGTACCTGCTTAAAATTCATGGCTCTATAGCCGCGTTTCCAATGCCTTTTCCAAGACCCCTATGAACGGTCTTTTTATCCCCTACATCATATCCAATGCACAAACCGGCTTGAAGGTAAAACTAGCCTAGGTCATTTTTTCCCCGAAATCAGACCTGCAAGGGATTAGGTCAGTAATCCGGCTTTTACTCATGAGGCAGCGCGGGTAAACAAACAAACAGCGCCACTTCACCGGAATAACTGCTTATCAACAGCACGTTGCACGTTTTACGTTAGTGCTCCTAGCTATAATTCTCTTGTTATTTGCATTAATTGTTTTATTACGTTTATTTACCATAGTTTATTTATTATTATTTTTTTCCCATATTTTTTTTTATTTTTTTTTATTAAGTATGGATTACAAAAATGTTATTGAGCATGTGGTCAGAAGAATATCATTTCAAGTGAGGAAGAAATATTTAAAAATACGTGTTTTTTAATCATATCAAAATTAATTTTAATTATATTTTATAGATTTACCTCAAATAAATTATTATGATCACTTAATGTTATTATTCTTTAAAATAACTGTGATAAATTTATTAATTTGAATTCAGAATATAAAAATTTGACCCTTTTAAGCATTCTATTTAATTTTAGATTCCACGGAGCATACTAATACACTGTTTCTATTTTATTGTAAAAAAAAAAAAAAAAAAAAAAAAATAGGTCGTTGATACAATGATGCATCTAATATGCACAGGAAAAAAATATATACTTAAAAAAGAAGTTTTTGATTAAAATTTTTGTGCATTTTTTTTTATGTGCCATTTTCAAATAGTAGTTTAAGCCTGATAATCAATGACTTTGTGAATTTTAATCAAGAAGCTACTAATTTTTATTTTTACTACAGTATGAAAAATATTTTTTTTTTTCTGTTTATCAGTCGGTATATTTTAAGTACCCCTTTAGCTATAAATCAGCTTAGACATTTTCTAAAATTTGAAAATGTCGGTCGATTTTTTTTTTTTTTTTTTTTTTTTTTTTGGTGGGAGGGGGGGGGATGGGGAGTTGTCAGTTTTTTTAACACACAAAATTATTTTATTTTTCTAACTTTTGTACTCTCCTTGTTTTATTTTTTAGGTAGATTTCGGTAAGAAATACTACCTATTACATTCTCACCTAAGTTGGAAATTTTGAAAAATTTTTGCAGATCTACGCCGATCATGACTCCCAGAACACAAAACCACCCCCAGTTCAAAACTTTATCTCTCTATCTATATCACTTTTTTATGGACACGATAACTTCAATAATTCTGCACAAATCTCTCCCAAACTGATACATAAAATCAAGGGGCATAAAATCTCGCTCAAGTTCGTTAATGGGCAAAATCGAACCAACGGGGGGGGGGGGGGGGCTTTTTGTGAAAACAAAAAAAACCCTATAATTTCTTAATTATGATACGTATCAAATACCGTTTAAAGTTATTATTACTTCTAGGAAAAGGGCCGAAAATTTATGAATGACAGATTTTTGATATCATTAAAAATGGCCCCAAGGAGGGGGGGGGGGGAGGGTTAGAAGAAAAAAATTCATAACTTCGTCAATTCAGAAGATATCAAATCCGATTAAATTTATTAAAAATTCTCTTAATATTATCTAAAACTTTTATACTGACAAGTTTTTTATAGGACCAACCCTTATAGCAAAAGAAAAATTAAAAACAAAAAAAATCCCTGCCGGCTCCGCCTGCAAACAAGTTAGGTTTCGAAGTGGGCGTTTCCAAATGCCGCATCATGGCAAAAAGGTCATTTCTTCCGCAATTCCCAACAAACAGGCGCCCCACGGTCTGCGTCTTCGAAATCTACCTGTGCCTGTAGGCCGAGCCGCCGGGGATTTTTTTATATTCGTTTTATAATTTCTGTTATGTGTGTATATAATATATATATATATTTATTTATTTAAAAATGAATGCACATGAGAAGAACGAAAGATAAAAAGCAATGGAATGGACACTAAAGGAATTATACTTAAAATGATGAAAAAGCAAAAATTGAAAAACCAAAATTGGAAAACTATGAATATCTTATAGAATCTTCCGAAGGGCTTTAGAAGAATATTCATAGTAAGTATATGCTATTGCAACAAATATTGTCAGCATTATGCCTAAAATCGACACTATTAAACCCCTAATAACATATATAAATGAAACAAGAAAATTAAGGACCGACATGTGGTTCAAATGACAAAATAAAATGAAACAAGAAAATTAAAACCCGACATGAGGTTCAAATAGCAAAATAAATAAATAAATATGCAACCGAAATAGAAATTAGATACATATATATTGTAGTATTTCTTTTGTGATTGCTGATAAGTTTTTAAAAAATATAGTTTTTGAGGGGAGGGATTCAGGGCGCAAGCCGAAGTTTTCCACACAGGTGCTGAACACTAATGGCACTTCCCTGTTGCTACACCATAGACATGGGAAACAAACATTTTTCTTGTGTGCTTAAAATTCCCTATTGTATACATTTTTTCATTTTATTTTAGCACATTAAAATTTGTATCGTTTCGTGGTTGTTTGTAAGAATAATGTTGTCTAAAGAAAAGCAAAAAGAGAGCTATTAAAAATTTACATACGATTCCTTCATACATTAAAAAATGTGCACATTATCTTCTCGGATCATTAACTATAATATCCATTTTAAACATGTAAAAATTATTTTATTTTTAATTGAAGGTGATATAATTTATTGGAGTTTGGAGCACTTTTACTCTTCCTCCTCCGCAAACGTAATTTTGCTAAGTTTCTAATAATCGACGTATTTTAAAATTTAAGTTATGTAATGAAATACTTAATACTGAACTATGTAATCAGTTTTGTCTAATAGTGATTCATTAAAACCTTGAAAACTGAATCGAAAAATATTCCACTTTATACGGGGTTTTGTTTTAGCAGGTATTCCATTAACCCTTTAATTCCCAGAGTCGAATACGTTCTTGGAAATTCCGTAGTTCAAAAAATCTGAATTTATACAAGAAAATTTAACAAAAAAATTTCGCTCCATTTAATGTTGGAATTTCTATTATTAAATAAATCAAACATCGCTATTTTAAATTTTTTGTATGAATTTGAAATATCCGAATTAAACAATCCACTAAATTGGAAAGCTCTGATGCTAAAAAAAAAAAGGTCGATAAACGTCTGCAACAACAGAATACGATCAGCCATTTTTATACTAAAGAAAAAGAATGAAAATGTGTAAGAGCGCTAAACGTAACAAAACGGCTTCTGTTTATATTTACACCGGAAGTTCGTGCGTCATTTCACCAATCAGCCAATCATAGGTCAGAACGAAAAATTGGGCAGGTTCCGGATTTTTTAAGGGGGTTGTTTTTGTGCTTGCGTATGGAAACGGGGGCAAAATGAAAGCAGGTACGATAGCCGCATATCACCCCTCCCTAAAAAGCCAGTTTTATTTTAAGAGGCATTGGAAACGATGCTTATAAGAGAGTAACTACATACGCACAGAGCGCTTGCTCAGACTGAATGTTATCCAAAGTATGCCAACCAACATTTTAGAATGTGGGGATATTCACGTGGTCGAGTTCGTTTAAACGACACAAGTAAAAACAAGAACGAAAAATCATGCGTCAAGCATAGATTATGTAACACTTTCCAACGCTTCAAAAATTATTTTATAAATCATACTGTTTAATAAGCTAAAAGAAAACATCTAAGTAAACAATTTGGAAAACGCATAACATATTTAAAAACGTAATTTCAGGAATTTCCAACCTATACAATATTCGGAAAAATATCCGAATACTTTTATTCAGTCCTGTATATGATCTGTATATATACTGCATAGGATGCTAAATTTTAGTTTAGTTAGGAAACGCGTAGCACAGTTTAAAATTCTCCGTCTGGAGTTTCTGCCAATAAACGGAAATGTGTTCGCGAACTTTTGTGCTTCCCTGTATAGGATCTACAGAATTTATACACACCACGTAATAGACAAAAAGCGAGTTAAAATTAAAATCGCGTTCAGTAACTTAAAACGCACATCCAGGAATTATTGGTAACAGACAGTAGAGAATTATTTTGTGTGTCCCTGTAAATGAACGATGACTGCTATACACACACTATTCTGTAGTAAGCCTCTTGTAATGCACCTTAGTGATATATATAAATTTCAATGCGTTTAAAGTAGTGAAACATTATTTAAATAAACCGCAAATGATTTTTCCCCATAGACCGCAATGTAACGGAATTCTTTTGAGTGTCCCTGTAAAAAAACTATAAGTGCTACACACTTCCGTTGAAATACGGAACATGCTATAGATAACGACAATAACATATAAAAATTGCAGAGCAATCGGAGCATATTTACGGGAGTTAGAGCACGGCCAGACGGACAGACGGCCAGACAAACCGAAGTCATAAACACTTTTCAACTAGGTTGGAAAGTTTAAAAAAATGAGTTTGGCAGTAATGGCAGGCTTCGTAAAATGGTTGCAATTCGTTTTTGTCCAGTATCGCATAGACTAAAGTTACCAAAACTAAGCTACGCGTTACTGACTGGCTATTCTGAATGTAGTGTTGTTTAACCCGTAAGCACACGCATCGGGTATTTTTGACCCGACTCTCCCTATCATGCTCAGAATTTTTAGGAATTCCTCAAGATTAGCCCCTGCTACTTCCGGTACTTTACTAAGTGGTCTAGTAAGAGGGGATCCTGGGAACAGAAACTTGAAACACGAGATTTTTCTATAGCGGCTAGTGTGGATGGGTCAGTTTTACCCACTGCGTGTACTAACGTTTTAGATTAATTTTACATTATGAATTTGACAGAGTACGAACGGGAACAGCAGAGACTGCAGGATCTTCTTGCAAATGTTTCTACAGATACTGAAATCGATGGAAGTTCAGATTCGAATGAGGTCAGTGGACTTTCTGAAACTGAACACGATTTAGAAAGCGAAAAAATTTTTCTAAAACTGAAATGATTACCTTTTACATTCTGACAAAAATAGGATGAAATGCGTGGAACGTGTTCTGTGTCAAGAAAGTGTCGTCTTTGGCCTTTGACAATTTTCTTTGGCTTACTAAATATCACAGACATAAATTCTTATATCATTTATAAATTCAACAATGGAGCGAATCATTTGTCACTACAAAATTATTTGAATGAACTTGCTGTTGACTTACTAAAAGAACATTTCTTTAAGAGGTCAAAGAACAAAAATTCACCACAAAATATCAGGGAGGATAGGATCCAAAAGGATCCTAAATTTACCCGATGAAAGACCTGCGAAACTACCGAAGAAATCCCTAGTTCGTCGTTGAAGAATGCCCAAAGAAATCTGATCGAAAGAATTCATCTGTTTGTGAATAATGCGATAAATCTTTGTGTAAAACCCATTCACTCATTATATGCTCGAACTTAGCTTTATTAATGGGCAGACCATTTTCGATTACACAAAGCAAATATTTTAGTACGGAAAACGGGGTGTCAAAATACCTCCAACAGTCAAGGGGTTAACCTATTCGCTGCCAAACACGAGTATGTTCGTTGTTGTCCACATTAAAAGTAAAAGTGTATGATACAAAAAAAACTGCCTAGCCACCACTATTTTAATACGTTAAAAAATACTTTATTTAATGACAAAACCTTTGCTATTAAAGTTACCAAACATTATCTTTCAGAATTTTTGGTGGGAAACGAATTTCAGTAAAAAAATCGAAGACCCCGCCCACATAGTTTTGGCAGTGTTTGCGTTAAAATAGCGTAAAACCGTAATTTCGTTCCTGTATAATTTTATTGGTGAAAATGAAATAGATAAAGTAAATCCTGAATTCACGGGAGTTTCTGGTATAAATGAAGTATAGTGATAATCACTTGCAGCGGATTTAAATGGCTAGTTTCCAGAAAAGTTAACAAAAGAAACTTTTATAAGACATTTTGTTTATGTAGTTCTCTGTCACCATTACCGTGAATAACGAGAGAGAAAATATTTTCTTATGCTATCATGTGATGGTATTCTTGAGAGCAGTTAGAAAAAAAATGAATTAAAGGTATTTGGTTTTCTGAGGCGAACAAAATAGTTCGTGATTTCTGAAAAAGCTGTACATTTTCTGCTAGTAACCTATTATGTTAGAATGCATTTTCTTTCTTTCATTAAATGAAAACAAAATTGAGGAAGGAAAATTAATATTGAATATGACTAAAATGAAAAGGTGTTTTAAACTGGGCTTGAGGAAACTAAGTTTCGTTAAGTAGCTCCACTCCTTGCATGACCGATACAGCTCAAGTTAGCGTATGTAAGGAAATATATACAAGTCAGAAAATATTACGTATAAGCTAATAACAATAGATCATAAAATGTTATAAGCACCCCCTATAAATTCCTCTATGATAATTTGCGTTTTTCTTATGTACTGCCATGATGGTACTCTATGTATGATTGTTAATAAAACATGATATTTAAGTAACCATTTAGTAATATAGTCATGAAAATTTAAACATTAGCATTTAGGGACCGATTTATTAACTTGGGATTCTTAGATATTCATGCTTTCTGCACCCTCCAATCCTAGAACACTCCTCACCGCCGCGAACTGAAATATTCGTTCAATATGCTGCAGGTTTCACCACAGTATTAGCATTACTTAAATTAATATAATTTTAAAGCATTAAGTAATGATTAGTAGTCTCAAGGGTTGTATTCATATACGTAATTAATTTTTTTTTATCATGTTCGAAATATCGTATTTTTTTACCATTTTAAAAACTTTACGGAAAAAACAACATTACATTTTTGCCCTTTTGCTCGGCAGTCAGAGGGTTAATTATTTTAATAGACATATTTTAAAAATCTAGGACCTAAAAATTTATGCCGAATCACTTCCTGTAAACCAGTTAGCATTATATTTTGTTATCTGGTAGAACGGCACAAATATTAACATCGCTTTACTGGTACGCCAGGAAATCTGAAAGAAGTTTAGACGATACAAATTTTATTTTCTGCTTGTCAGCACTGTAAGCTCGGAGGGGGTCGGAATGTTCCGTGTACCAGTAATATTGTAAAATTTTCGACTGAGTGATTCTCACAGAAAGTTCTCTGATTATTTAAATCAGAGAAAAGTTTAAATAAATTAGTGGTATCCAGAGCATTTGGACCCCCACCCTGGCTACGCCACCGGCTGTAATATAAAGTGTTTTTAATTGATGTTTGTGATCTTTTCCTTTTTTATGCTTAAATTACAATTAAAAAAAAAGATTTTATATGTAAAACCATAAATATTATGGTAATTTTATATGCGCTGGAATAAAAATGAAAGGGTTGTGTTACGGTTAGCTGTACAAATATTTTTAACAGAAATTAAATTCTTAAATCAAAATATTATCACGCTAATTTTTAAAATGAAATCCAGAAATTTGCAAATGTTTTGCAAACATTTGGAAATTTCTGTATGTGTCTAAATTAATAATAATCAAATACTATTCCAAATCATCCATCCATGCACCTTTATGAATGAAGTTGGAAAATATTTCCGTTATATAAATACATAAGTAAGATTCTTAGAATGTATTTCATTTATAATATCCGTGCTAAATATAATATAATACATGGTGGATATAATATCATGGCTCATGGTGGATATAATATGCAATATGAATATTTTATATTTAATGTAAAGTCGCACACGTGCAGGATCATATTCCAATAAAACAACTCAATGAAAATTAATAAAGACTCTATAATAACAAAGACTCTATTAACGCTTTACGAATAATCATTATACGTAAAGTGTATTATTTTACAGATTTCTAAAGGAATGTCTAACGAATTTTCATTGAATTGATTATTTTATTGGACTATGATCCTTCACCTGTGAGACTTTACATTAAATATGAATATTTTACCATGGCTATTATAAATGAAATACATTCTAAGAATCATACTTATGTATATATATAACGGAAACATTTTCCAACTTCATTCATACAATTGCATTGGCGAATGGTTTGGAATATTATTTGATTCTTAATTTAGACACATACAGATTTTTTTTAATTTTTGCAGAACATTTGCAAATTTCAGGACTTTATTTAAAAAATTAGCGTGATAATATTTATTTTAGAATTGAATTTCTGTTAAAAATCTTCGTACAGCTAACCATAACACAGCTCTTTTTTAGGTAGATTTCGTAAGAAATACTACCTATTACATTCTCACCTAAGTTGGAAATTTTGAAAAATTTTTGCAGATCTACGCCGATCATGACTCCCAGAACCCAAAAACACCCCCAGTTCAAAACTTTATCTATCTATCTATCTATCTATCTATCTATTTATGTCACTTTTTTCTGACCACGATAACTGGAAAAATTCTGCATTAATCTTTTACAAACTGATACACAAAATCAAGGGGCATAAAATCTCGGTCAAGTTCGTTAATGGGCAAAATCGAACCAAGAGGGGGGGAGGGTGGGGGGGGGCTTTTTGTGAAAACAGAAAAAACCCCATAATTTCTTAATTATGATACGTATCGAATCCGTTTAAAGTTATTATTACTTCTAGGAGAAGGGTCGAAAATGTATGTATGACAGATTTTTGTTATAATTAAAAATGGCCCCAAGGGGGGGAAAAAAGGGGGGTTTAAGAGAAAAAAAATCTTAGCTTCGTCAATTCACAAGATATCAAATTCGCGTAAATTTATTATTAATCCTCTTAATATTATCTAAAACTTTTATATTGACAAGTTTTTTATAGGACCAACAGTTATAGCAAAAAAAAAAATTAAAAACAAAAAAAATCCCTGCCGGCTCCGCCTGCAAACAAGTTATTTTTCGAAGTAGGCGGTTCCAACTCCCGCATCTTTTCGAAACTGATACATAAAATCAAGGGGCATAAAATCTCGGTCAAGTTCGTTAATGGACAAAATCGGACCAGGGGGGGGGGCTTTTTGTGAAAACAGAAAAAACCCCATAATTTCTTATTTATGATACGTATCGAATCCGTTTGAAGTTATTATTACTTCTAGGAGAAGGGCCGAAAATTTATGTATGACAGATTTTTGATATAATTAAAAATTGCCTTAAGGGGGGGAGGGGGGTTTAGAAGAAAAAAATTCATAACTTCGCCAATTCACAAGATATCAAATCCGCTTAAATTTATTATTAATCCTCTTAATATTATTTAAAACTTTTATATTTACAAGTTTTTTATAGGACCAACCGTTATAGCAAAAAAAAAAATTAAAAACAAAAAAATCCCTGCCGATTCCGCCTGCAAAAAAGTTAGGTTTCGAAGTAGGCGGTTCCAACTGCCGCATCATCGTAAAAAGATCATTTCTTCCGCAATTCCCGACAAACAGGCGCCCCACGGTCTGCGTCTTCGAAATCTACCTGTGCCTGTAGGCCGAGCCGTCAGGGATTTTTTTTATTCCAGTGCATATAAAATTGCCATTATATTTATAATTTTACATATAAAATCCCTTTTTTTAATTGTAATTTAAACACAAAAAATGAAAAATGTCACAATTATCAATTAAATATACAAATTCAAAATTTTCTAAAACACCATGTTAATGTGGAAAATAAATTCACAAAAAAGTGCAATTTTTTTTCGTAGTATTTATTCGTATAGATTTAGAAAAAACTTGTTGCGATAATAATTAATGAACTCATGAATAATGAACGATGTCGAAAATGTTATACATTTCTTATAATTAGATGGAAAAAAGAGATTATACATCAATTTAAATGTACATGCCAGAAATATTGCAATGTTTCTTAAAATAAATTGTGATTTTTTTTTCAAGATTTTGTTAAGATTGTAATAAATGAGGTATTTAAAAAATCGTTTGTTAAAGATTTAAATAATATTTAAAATAAAAAAATTATTAAAAATCGTTTAAATCTTTCAAACAATTAATTGTTAAAAGAAAATTAGTGTAGGATTCGTACGCTTTTACCACAGGTTTCTAATTGACGTTTTCGCCTTATTTAAATGCACAAAAGTATTACAAATACTGCAATTAAACTAGGTGTCTACAATTTGTGCTATTTAAATACTAAATAAAATAAATTCTATTAAATAATTATGGTAAAAGCGTACTGAAAACATATCCTACGTAAAAGTAAAAAAAAAAGAAAGAAAATGTCTGTTATAGTGACTTTCTGCACACACACACAAAAAAAAAATGCGATTTTAGAAATAAAAGCCTTTCAGTTTTAGCGGATGAAGTCTCAGTATTAAAAGTTAGTGAGTTGAGCTTCAAAAGTTCCTTTGTTTGTTTTTTAACTACATCTGCCATTGTCTTTTCTTATAGAAAAACAAGAAGTTAAAAAAAGGAAAATATCGTTTTTCATCTTATTACGTTGTGTACTATTAACAACAAGGAAAAATCATGTGTCGTGCAAAGATTATGAATTACTTTCAAGCATTTCCACAATACCGTAACAGAGCTTTAGACATTAATAAAGTGACAGAAGATGTTTAACCAAACGATTTATAAAACTCATACCACATTTGAAAACAAAATTTGAACAATAACCGTACATAGCAGGAAAGGGTCTCGAATTGGTCTCTGTGTATGATCCATAGATTTGTATATACACAACATACTATACTCAAATTTAGCTTAGTTACAAAAAGTCAAAAGAACAAATATCGAAAATTCGCTTTTAACAATTTTCACCAATAGACGGAAATGCAGTCGAATAATTTCGTACAACCCTGTCTGTATATTATTAACAGCTTATGTGTCTCATATTAAATAAAAATTTTTTTCAGGAACAAAACGCATAAGAATGCCGAAAACATATACTTTCAGAAATTATCATCCTTAGACAGCAATGTATACAGTTATTTGAGTAGCCTTCTATATGCATTTATTTTTTATTCCGTGGTCGTTATAGTTCGACTGGAAAATGCGTAACGTAATGGGAAAACACCTTTAATCCCTTCAATCTCATACACAGTAAGGATTATAAATTATTTTGTGAATCCCTATAGATGATCCATAATATTTATACACACCGTTCAGAAGCAAAAATTTCAATACATTTGGAAACGCATTCCTCGAATGAAATAAGCGATAACTGTTATACAACTCATATTCTGGAATAAACCCCTTGCAGTGCATCTCCGTAGCGTATTTAAATTTCGTTATGTTTGAAATAGTCTAACATCATTAAAATACACTGAATTTTTTTCTCTCGTGGACCATTATGTAGCTGAATTATTTTGTGTGACAATGCAAATAAATGACAATTGTTTTGCTCTCCATATTCTACTGAAAGCATTTTTTAATGCACCTCTGAAATGAATATCAAAATAGCATTATATTTGAAAGAATGTCAGATTATGAAACACACAACACTCAAGTTTTTCCAATAGACCATAATGTAACTGTTTTTTTAGTGTCCCTGTAAACGTACTATAAATGCTACTCACTCCATTTTCACTTGCACACATGCAGCCGTAAATCTTAATAACATATATAAATTGCATAGCATTCTGAGTATATATGTTACATAAAAAAATTACTTTGCTATATTCCTTTAAATTATTCTAAATTCCGACATATTCATTATTTCCCTATTTCTTAATAATATCTATTATTTATTTATATTTAGTTTCCCTTTAAATTCAAAACGCGTATATTAATAATTATCTTATTCAAAATCTTAATCTAAAGCTTTTAGTCCCTTCGTAAACATTTATCATGTATCCAATCTATAATATTCTGAGAGTAGCTATTTTTTCATTTCGAATGTTTTTAAAAGCCATTTTGTTATTTTTATTTCCAATTTTAATTCCACGGATCTGGCTTCCCGCGTATTTTTGAGGCTAAATTTTTTTACTTCGAAAACACAGCGTTTCTAGATATGGGATTCTTTCTCCTTAAAACCTCTCTCGCGCGCGTCATTCGCTTAGCCGCCCAGCTATCAATGTGCGCTTCTCACCGATTGGTTCGTTTCTGTATTACGTCGATATCTGTCGTCCTCCGTTAGTCTGTCAAAAAGCAGATGGAATGACTTCGGAACTCAGAATTTTGTCTTGTTTTCAAGTCCTAAAAATGTGTTATCTGGTGTCTACAAGTTTGTAGTATTCTAAATTTGCTTTTTAAGATCATAGAGCATGATGCATCGTTTTATACCCAAGCCTGAGGGCTTTACTAATGTTTTCACAATGTGGGAATTGTTTTACGTTTTCATGTTGGATGAATAAATACCTTAGAACAGGCATATCAAACTCGTTTACCGCCGTGGGCCAAATTAAGTGTTTTATATAAAGCCGCGGGCTACATAAAAAAGTAGATAATATCATTTCATAGCAAACAATAAAATTTGTACGTACAAAACACAGCCATGTTAAAGAAATATTCACGCAAAGTTCCAAAGTTATTATCATAGATAGTTTGTTTTCGCTTTTTTTCAAAAGATACTCAAAATTATTTTTTATTAACCAAATCTATAAAAAAAAAAAAATCTAAATTGTATTAATTTTAAAAATTGATAGTACATGTTGGTTTGTTAATCTTGATTTAGCAAAGTCATAGTTGTCAATCTCCCGTATTTTTTTCAAGTAAAAAATAAAAATAAACATATATTGATAAGAAAATGTATTTAATAAAATCTATCATGTATCCATGCGCTGTTTATTTGATATCATTTATTAAATAATTTTTTTTGGTTTAAATTATGTTTGATTTGAAAAATATCAAAGGATGATGGCTACCCAAACATGTATATAAGTGCGCTACCGAAGTTAGCTAAAATATGCATACTTGCACTCTATACTTTAAAAATCAGTCGAATGATGAATAATTACACAAATTTGAAAACCGCATATACATATATTTTCGCTCTAATATGGAACCGCACTGAATTTTTATTAACTGCAGAAATAAATTCTGAAGAATAATTTCAACATATATCATTAAAAATGAAGTAAATAGGTTTAATTTTCACATTTCTTAAAATTCAAAACTCTTCATTTGAACTCATTTTTTAATATTTATTTTTAAAATGTTTACTTCGAAGATTTTTGTAATAATACCTGACATCATTTAAAATGAAATACATTTTATTTTTGAAAATTGTTTATCAAGGCAATAAATTCTATTTGAAACCGATAATTCTATCAAACAAGATAGCACTATAAAATTTGCATTGAAGTTGAAGTTTACACAGGTGCTTTGTAATTTCAAATGAAAATTCTAAGTATTACATTGGTGGTCTTTTAACAATCTTTATTCATAATTTGTTGATTTAAAATGAAAATGATAACCTTGTTCGAAATTAACAGTTTAAACTTTAGGATGGAAAACCGTCAAATATCTGTAATTCTTAATGTTACATTCTTCCCAAACTCCAACAGTATCTACACATCAAACATCAACTTTGTGTAGATCAACAACAACATTGTAAACATCAACAATTTCAACAATATTTCCCTTTGAATATAATTGTATTGTAAATCCCCTTTAAAAAATTCAGCGATGTTCATCTTCAGTTTATCATATTTATTCATAGGTAAAGAGCTTTAACTTATTTTTAATATAGATATCCTGGGATGTACGATAGTATGTCAATAAAATGTGTGTGTATCAATAAAAAATCAAAGAAATGAAAGAAAGTTCACGCATGATTCCAGAAAGATCACACCCAATTACTAACCTAAGCAATGAAAATAATTAAAGATCTTAAATACAAAATTCATGTGATCGACTACAAAGCTGAAATGAAGAACCTGGATGAAATATTCGGAGTTTTTGTATCAAGCCCAAAAGTGTTAATTTATGCGTCTTCCAAAGCAACTCATTTAAAGCTATTTAAATTTATATATATATACATATCATATATATACAAGGGCAGTTTGATAAGTTCTCGGCCTAACACAGAACAAGAACAAATATGACCAAATGACAATGATGCTTGTAAAGTATGATCCTTTAGATCAGTGTTTCCCAACGGGGGGCGTACGCCCCAAAGGGGGTAATTTTACTTTTCAGGGGGGCAATTTTACTTTTCAAGGGGACAATTCAGAATTTCTGTGAACCCATACCTTCTGAATTGTTTTTCTAATAGTAATGTTGTAGACTGAAAATAAGAGTTATACATTCAAATTTAAAAAACAAAATTTAAAAAAATAGTTTTTTATTCAATTTTTTAAAAGTATCCATTCAAAAGTTTTAAATAAATTCCCACCAGAATAATTATAGAAAAAAATATTTTAAGATATTTAGATACTTTTATATATCTAAAATTCTTTATAATTTTTCTGATTCATAAGAATTTTAAAATTTTAACCAACTTTTTCGATTATTTATTGAATGAGTCGCACTGCAATATGTCACATGAAAATCAATTTTACACATGAAACTGTTCAAGTGTATATTTAACAATTACTTGACGACCTTCCTTTACCGATTGTTTTATCCTGTTTCATTCTGATTAGAAATTGATTAGTAATTTAATCGCAGAAATTCTGTGATTAAATAAGACAAAAATGTTTTATTCAAAATTATTGATTTTTCTAATCAAGGATTCTGAGCACTCTATACAGCACGCATACGTGGCGACCGTGTGCCAGTAAACTACGAGGAGTATCAGATTAGTATAAAAAATATTTGATTCATCCATTACCTTCGGAACGTTTCAGGATCAATGTTAAATGCTTTTTACTCTGTCAGGAGTAAATTCTTTTAAAATTTTATGATAATTATATGTTATAGGGGGAGGGAGGGCATCATCATTTTAGAGATGTTTTGGTGGGGCGCGGTTAAAAAATGGTTGGGAACCACTGCTTTAGATAACATGCTACCGAGTTTCAGCCGCGCGAGTTTATTGGTTATTGCTGGGTGATAAAGTAAGTAAACAAATTTTGACATTTTCTAAAAATGGAAAAAAATTGAATTTCGAGCTGTCATAAAATACTTTATTTAGAAATGTTTAACCCCCACTGACATACAAAGAGAGTTATAGTCCATTTTAAAGGATTCCTGTCCTTCATATTCTACGATACAAAAAGTGGGCTGCTGAATTTAAACAAGGTAGGAAATCAATTCACAATGATGAACCCTCAGGACGCCCAAAAACCGCTACGACCAACGAAATCGTCTCAAAAATTCACAATGCCGTATTGTCTGATCGCTGATTGAAGGTACGCGAACTTGCTGACATTGCAAACATCTCGATACACCATGTCCACCACATTTTACACGATGTTTTGGGTATGAAAATTTTTTCGCTCGATGCAGCCGCGTTTGTTAAACGTCGACCAAAAAACGCTAAGAATGAACATTTCTCAAGCGTCTTCTGAAATGTATTGTGTTGAAAAAAAAAACGCCAAACTGGTAACATCGATATGCATATGTTTCTGATTTTTGCCATCTATAAGAATAAGACCATCACGGTGAACGCAATTATGTTCGCGCAAAGTGTAATTTCAGCAAACTTCTGTTAAAAACTAATCTACACTCGGGTAAAATTCCAAAGGCTTCGCGAGCCACGTGTTTTTAATGAGTGGGACAGATCGGTCCAGCAGAGCTGGTCCGTGGACATTTAACGTCCCACCCGGAATGTTCCCCGACACGCGGGGATTCGTATGGCGACTCCAGCAGTCTTCGGGCAGAGAGAACACACGCAGAGGCCTCCAACGAAACACTCCCTCCAATAAGAACGCTCCCGATGAACGAAACGTCCACACAGAGGCAGAGGCACGAGCGCCGCCGGAAAAGCCAGACAAAACGCAGCACCAGCCGGCAAGCACCACCACCATTTATTAAAAATATAAGAGGTGGTAGTACAAACTAGGCTAAAAGGCTGGTCCTGCCGGGCAAATAGCCCCACGCGACAGGCAGCAGGAACTGGGTAGGAATGTTAAGGAAGATATTACAAAACAAGGTCTGTCGCTGGGACCAGCGTCCCTATACCAGAGTTGCCAAGTCTCCGGCTTTTTGGACACCAGTATTTTAGTACAGAAAATGTTGTTTTATGTAATCGGAACACTCTGCGATTTAAAAGAACAACATTTTCTCTAAGATAATACTGGTGTGCAAAAAGCCGGAGACTTGGCAAGTCTGCTATACGACGGACGGGGATGATGAAATTGGAGTGCAGTTCAGAGGTACGACTATACCAGTTGTACAGTTCATAGGTACACGCAGTGAATCCTGGGGCCCGTGTGTGATTTCCTCAAAACAATGAGCGCCACACCAAATTGCGCTGAAACCACACACAGGCAGAGGAAGATTGCGATGAGTATGAAGTGTCTCGCCAGCCTGGTGGTGGATTGGAGGTATTAAGGGGTTGGGCATTCATGTATAAAAGACGTATGACCACCAGTCGTCAGGTTCCGTTTCTCTTAATGCTTGATGTGGGTGGAATACATCCTGTGGCGTTATTGATGTGTTCTAGTGTTGTCTTTGTCTTGTTTGCTTGATGTGTCTTCTCTGTTGTTGCTGGCGTGTTGGTAGTATCGGGCGTGTCTGTGATGCTGGTGTTGTGGAAGTTGGTGTAGGTGCAAACTCTTCATCCAGTTGGTGTCTGATGTAATTGTAGCGTAGCACGGTGGGAGATTTGCCGATTCTAGCTGGCCAAAATTACTTTTCAACTTCTATTTGATAAAATCAATTTTTCGTTTATATAAACGATATATTAGGCTGATTTAAAGAAAATATATGAAATTTTAAACGGTAGTTTAATAAGAAATCACTATAATTAATTAAAAATTATTAATGTAGTACATTAGATGTGCAGGGTGGCTAGTGGTCAGGAGGTCAGGAGGTCAGGGAAAAATACAGTAAAAAAAGTTAGAAACACCAGTATATTTTTATAGAAAAATTCATGTTCATTATTTGATCGAATAATCGAGATGAATTTTTCTATGAGAATATACTGGTGTATATCACTTTTTTTGACTGTATTTTACTCTGACCACTAGCCACCCTGATGTGATTTTTTTTATTATATTACTATGATGTACCATTCAGTTAAATATTTAAATTATTTAAAGCTTTAAAACATGTAATGAATGAGTTAATCTTTTACTTGATAACTAAAAAGGACAATATTTATGAACTTTTATAATATTATTAAGATTTAAGCGATAGAATTATATTTATTATATGATACCAAATTATAAAAGTAATTTTTTATAATAATCTATTAGAAATTGGGATAAAAAATAAATATTAAAGAGTAATACTTATATATACAAAGAAATAAGAAAACTGCTTAGAAATTTTCTGACAATTCACCATCTAATAGGTCTTCATTCTGGCTTTCCTCAGTAAGTTACGAGTACTCATTGAAAGAGGTATTTCAAAACTGCTTTGCAGCCAAGTTTCATATTTTTCCAGAAATTTTTCATGTGCTCTATGTACAGCAGTCCACTTTTGTCTAAACTGGGTCTTCTGTATAATCATTTCCTGCTTGAAAACTTTCATTTGTACTTCGTTATAATTTTCATTTGTCAACAAAACGTTTTCAGCCAATTCGATTTTTTCGTTAAATGTGGAAGCTTGTTGCTGCTGTATAATATTATAAAAGCTTATTCGTGTGATTGGTTTACATTTTGATGACCCTGGTAAAAAGAAAAGTGTTCTTAGAATAAAAAAATATAATAATAATTTTAGACTTCGTATGATAAAAACAACTTGAAAATCTACCGAAGCAGATAGAAGCAGACAAGTAAACGTTTATCCAATATCTAAGACTCTAAACTATTTACTAAAATTAAAAGTTGAGATTTATCTAGCTTTATCATATAACTTTTTGAATTTTCAAAATGAAATTTATTAAAAATACATAAGGTCATTAAAAACATTAAATGTGAAATAACTATTGACAAATGAAAAAAAATTATGCAGATAAATTAAAAAAAAAATAAAGTACATGCAGCTAAAGCACTCATAATGTACAATTTCTTTCAATTTCTTCAACATTCACATATTAAAACAATATACTAGAAATCATCGATTTATTCTCCTCTAATAAACGCCACCTTCATACTCACCTTCTACTGGCAGTACGGTTGCATTTATATCAAAAACATCTGCAGTGTCCACCACCTGCACATGTAAGGTACATGTGGTAAAAAAAAAATTCCAGTTGGATGAACTTTGAAAAATCGACTTTTGGCCAGCTAGAAGTGGCAAATCTTCCACCGTGCGTATGTAGTGCAGGACGAGTCCGATGCCTGATGGTGTGTGTTGAAGTGAGTTCTTCCTTGTTCGTTGAAATAGATGCAGTTTACGCGGTTAGGTGGTCTACAGCAGTCGGGATTGGAATGTGCTTCCCAGCAGATGATACATGTTGGCAGCTGGCTTTTGCAGTACTTTTCTACATGCGTCAGTGACTGTCATCTCCTACAACGTGGTATGGTAGTGTGTGGTTTGAGTATGTTTGTCGTGAGCCCGATGGTAAGACCTCCGTCATGAATAATGGAATGGCCCAGTCACTTAGAGATTAGAAGTATTAGGTCCTTGGAGTCTTCATTCCTTGTATTCTGTAGTGCCTTTAATATGTATATTTCGCGTGCTGTGATGTCATATATTGTAGTGATGGCTACCGTAATTTCCGGCGTATAATCCGCAGCTCAAAGAGTCGTTTTTCGACCCAGAAATATTATTTTATAAAATGTAACTGAAAATATCGCTGTAAATATTTAACTACAATTATTGAACAAAATTTCTGGGTCGAAAAACGACTCTTTGAGCTGCGGATTATACGCCGGAAATTACGGTACTTTGATAGTTTATTCCTGCCTGCCTTAGAACGACAACTGGCTTGTTTTTCATGGATAAATTCCGGATTGTTAAAATCATTTCCTTGCTACACTTACGCCCTGATTGTCTGGATTGATAAAACGACTGCAAAATAACCATCTTATGTTCTAAATTGAATTACCCAATATCAACTATTACCTACAATTCACGCAAGTTGACTGGATTTGTCGACTGCAAAATAATATAACTTTACACAAGCTGCCAGTCTTCCATGAATTTACTGCCTCCACACCAACCATTTATACATACGAGAGTTAGAGCATGGATTGGCGGCAGACGACTGACAGAAAAACCGGAGTCATAAACACTTTGTTGGAAAGTGTTAAAAATGTACTTGTAGAAATATTTTTTAAGACAGATCTTGGAGCAATGGCAAAATATATATATTAAAAAATATTAAATGTGAAACGTGGTCCACAACTTTGATCTATTTTCAATTTTTTTACAATTATTTTAAGAAATCGCAATTTTATTTTATTCCATTTCTTCAAAGGTGGCAATAAATAAACCAGAGCTGCCAAGTCTCCGGCTTTTTGGATACCAGTATTTTAGTACATAAAATTTTGTTTTATTTAATTCTAGCATTCTGTGATTTGAAAGAACAATATTTTTCTCTAAACTATTACTGGTGTGAAAAAAGCCGTATACTTGGCAACTATGAATAAACTATTTTATAAAATATCTCTTAGTAAGTAAATTAAATAATTATTGCAATAAAAAAGTGCATTTAAAAATAGTTTATTTCTTCCCAGTGTAAATAAAAAATTCTTGGAAAACATCTTACGTGAAAGCGAAAAAAAAAAGTTTAATTTACTCATTATATTTTTGCAAACATCCCTATTAATAAAAGAAGGTTTTCGTCAGTGTATAATGTGTTGTGTCTGTCTTCCTGTTTATTTGCTTTTGGGCTATTGCTAAGGAAATATATCAAAAGTGGACGTCTGCAAATTTGATACCGGATAAAAGAAGACAGGTCCGAATTCAACTGTGCTTTCATTTTAATATATATTATTTATGTTGTCAACATTCCTTTTCTATACATTTACAAACCGGAAAACGATGAATGAGATATCATATGAAAGTATTTTGAACGGTTTCTGACATAGTACACTCACATTTCGTTAAAACATGCTTTTTATTAAAAATTGCAATTATTTAAAAATTAAATCCGCTTTGTTTTCATAAATGAAATGAAAGTTTTACGCATATCAGTGTTGCCATAAAAATAAAACACCGCATTGTATCGGGCTGAAAAATGATTATAAAAAATAAATAGTAGTACAAAAAAGGTAAATTGAGAAATTGTTGTTGCATGGGTTTAATTTATAGGTATGATTAAAAAACCAAATTCAAATTCAAATGCATAGAAGGAAAAGACGACATCGACCGATCGAACAGTTGTATTTCACGTTTAACCTAAAATGTTTGCTTTGTTATATTAAATTAACTTCTGATTTATATGTATTCTATTTATCTTTCTTTGTTCCATGTTTTTTCCGAAGCGGATGACGTCATCCTCTAAAGCGGTTAATATACGAGTGTTAATTTTTTTCCCTCGCGCGTGCCTTTTGCTATCTTCGTTCAGTTTTTACTGTAACATTGGTGGAATAAATAAGATGATATTCTGGATTGACTAATCTTGTTTGCAGATGTTTTTATCCTTAATTTTTCTTTAGAAGTTTAAACGTGCATTTAAAAATTATTAGACAGCAGTGAAATACACGCACGTGTCCACTGGTCTTCAGTTTAGTTTGGTTCATTTACATAGATCGTTGTATCTTTTAACTTATTCCATTTTTATTTATTTTACGTAAAAAGCCCCAAGACTAGCTACTGTAACACCGGTTGGGTCTGCGGGGGAAATAAGGATTTCAGGAATTTCGCTTTTAATGTACGGACTTTCAACAGCAAGAATAAGTTAATAAAATTTCAAAAATTGAATGCATTTTTACTTGCACCGCTTTCTCTATTATCTTTTGTGAAACGAGATAATTCAAAAGAAATATAAATGAGTTTATTCCCATCTTATTCAGTCGAGTACATAGAACATTGAATAATGAAGGATGTCGAATAAAATTTTACATTTTTTGTAATTAAATTAAAAAAAATGGATTACGATAAATTCGTTTCACTTATTTATTTATTTATTTATTTATTTATTTATTTATATAAAAAATTAAAATAAATGAAAAAAAATATATTTTTTTTTCATTTTATCATAGATTGTAATAAGCAAAACTTTTAATAAAATACTACCTACTAAGTAAATTAAATTATCATTAGAATGAAAAAGGGCCTTTTAAAAATTGTTTACTTCAAATATTAATTAATAGTAAAAAAATAAAATAGCTTGAATAACAACTTAAATGAAAGCAATTAACAAAACAAAAAAACATCTTTCACATTAATTTCCTTAAAAGAAAAAAAATGAATGAAAATATTTTATTTTTAACGAACAGACTCTCAAAAAGCAACAATTAAGGAATAAAATAACAAATGCTGATTTTCGGACTTTTTTAAAAGCATGGATTTCTATACTTCTTCTGTTATATTCAAAAGTTGAAATGTAAAATATGAAAAAGATTTCCTTTTCATCTGATTATGTCATGGATTTCTGAGAAAATACAAGAAGCGCACACAGTGTTCGTCCGTTTTTAACACAATTTTTAATAGACTTTTTCGCCTTACATAAATGCAGAAAAGTATTACAAATCGTGCAATTAAACGGGATGTCCCCCTAGAAAGTAAATTAAATAATCATTAGAATGAAAAAGGGCATTTTAAAAATCGTTTACTTCTAATATTAATTAATAGTAAAAAAATAAAATATCTTGAACAACAACTTAAGTGAAAGCAATTAACAAAAAAAAAAATCTTTCACATTAATTTTCTAAAAAAAAAAAAAAAAAAAAAAAAAAAAACTTTATGAAAGAAAATATATTTTGTTTTTATCGAACGGACTCTCAAAAGCAACAATTAGGGAGTAAAATAACAAATGCTGATTTTCGGACATTTTTAATTACCGGGATTTCTCTATTTCTGCTGTTATATTGTTATATTCAAAAAAAAAAAGATTTCCCTTTCATCTTATTATATCGTTGACTTATGTCAAGAATGATATTGTGGAGAATTCTGTTAAGAAAGATGTTTGAATAATGAACGATGTCGAATAAGACCTTACATTTCTTGTAATTAAATCAAGAAATAGATTATGTGTAATTTTATTAGTTTTTCTTAATAATTAAAATGAAGTGCGAATTAGTTTTTGCAATATTTAAAAGATTGTAAGAAATAAGCTGCTATATGACATGTGTTTTAGTAAATAATTTAAGTAACTATCATTGTAAAAAAATACACAATGTTTGTATGCTTTTATCACAATTTTTAATAGACTTTTCGCCTTATATAAATGCAGAAAAGTATTACAAATCCTGCAATTAAACGAGGGTGTCCCCCTAGTAAGTAAATTAAATAACCATTAGCATGAAAAAGGGCATTTTAAAAATGGTTTACTTCTAATATTAATTAATAGTAAAAAAATAAAATATCTTGAATAACAAAGAAAAAATCATATTTCACATTAATTTTCTAAAAAAAAAAAAAAAAAAAAAAAAAAAAAAAAAAAAAAAAAAAAAACGTATGAATGAAAATATTTTATTTTTAACGAACGGACTCTCGAAAGCAACAATTAGGGAGTAAAATATCAAAGGTTGATTTTTGTACATTTATAATTACGTGGATTTTTCTCTTTCTTCTGTTATGTTCGAAAGTTGAAAAGTAAAATATGAAAAAGGTGTCCCTTTCATCTTATTATGTCGTGGGCTTCTGAGAATGATATTGTGGAAAATTCTTTTAAGAAAGATGTTTGAATAATGATCGATGTCGAATAAGACTTTACATTTCTTGTAACTAAATCAAGAAATATATTGTGTAATTTGAATAGTTAAAATTTTAACTTTTTTCTTAATAATTAAAATGAATTGCGAATTAATTTTTGCAATATTTAAAAGATTGTAAGACATAAGCTGTTATATGACATGTGTTTTAGTAAATAATTTAAATAACTATCATTGTAAAAAAATACGCAGTGTTTGTATGCTTTTATGACAATTTTTAATAGACTTTTAGCCTTATATAAATGCAGAAAAGTATTACAAATCCTGCAATTTAACTAGGTGTCCCCCTAGAAAGTAAACTACATTATCATTAGAATGATAAAAGGCATTTTAAAAATCGTTTGATTCTAATATTAATTAATAGTAAAAAACAAAATAAAATATCTTGAATTTCAACTTAATTGAAAGTAATTTAAAAAAATCATCTTTCACATTAAGTTTCTAAAAAGAAAAAAACAACAACTTTATGAATGAAAATATTTTATTTTTAATGAACGGACTCTCAAAAGCAACAATTGGGGAGTAAAATATCAAATGCTGAATTTCGGACATTTTTAATTACGTGGATTTCTCTATTTCTACTGTTATATTCAAAAGTTATAAAAGTAAAATATGAAAAAGGTTTTCTTTTCACCTTATTATGTTGTGGACTTATGTCGAGAATGATATTGTGGAAAATTCTGTTAAGAAAGATGTTTGAATAATGAGCGATGTCGAATAAGACCTTGCATTTCTTGTAATTAAATCGATTAATAGATTATATGTAATCTTAATAGTTTAAATTTTATTTTTGTCTTAAGAGTTAAAATAATCTGCGAATTCATTTTTGCAATTTTTAAAAGATTTTATGAAATCAGCTGCTTTAAGAAATGTATCTTTGTAAATAATTTAAATAACTATCATTATAAAACGTTATGAATGAAAATATTTCATTTTTAATGAACGGACTTTCAAAAGCAACAATTAGGGAGTAAAATATTAAATGTTGATTTTCGGAGTTTTTTAAATGCGTGGATTTCTTTATTTCTTCTGTTATATTCAAAAGTTGAAATGTAAAATATGAAAAAGATTTCCTTTTCATCTTATTATGTCATGGATTTCTGAGAAAATTCAAGAAGCGTACACAGTGTTCGTCCGCTTTTGACACAATTTTTAATAGTTTCGCCGTACATAAACTCAGAAAAGTATTACAAATCGTGCAATTAAACGGGACGTCCCCGTAAAAAGTTAAATTAAATAATCATTAGAATGAAAAAGGGCATTTTAAAAATCGTTTACTTCTAATATTAATTAATAGTAAAAAAATAAAATATCTTGAACAGCAACTTAAGTGAAAGCAATTAACAAAAAAAAAATCTTTCACATTAATTTTCTAAAAAAAAAAAAAAAAAAAAAAAAAAAAAGAAAAAAAAACTCTATGAATGAAAATATTTTTTATTTTTATCGAACGGACTCTCAAAAACAACAAGTAGGGAGTAAAATATCAAATGTTGATTCGGACATTTTTAATTGCGTGGATTTCTCTCTTTCTTCTGTTATATTGAAAAGTTGAAAAGTAAAATCTGAAAAAAGATTTCCCTTTCATCTTATTAATTCGTGCACTTCTGAGAATGATATTGTGGAAAATTCTTTTAAGAAAGATGTTTGAATAATGAACGATGTCGAATAGGACCTTACATTTCTTGTAATTAAATCAAGAAATAGATTATGTGTAATTTTAATAGTTTAAATTAAATTTATTTTTTAATAATTATAATAAATTGTGAATTAATTTTTGCAATTTTTAAAAGATTGTAAGAAATAAACTGCTTTATGACATGAGTTTTAGTAAATAATTTAAATAACTACTAGATGGAACCCTTCAAAACTTGACGCAAAAAAATACTATAACAATATCAGTAAAATAAGCTTCTTTATTATTTATGAAGGGGCGCGTATAAAACAGTCTTTCAAATATTTTATTTAAAGTTTTTTTTTCCCCAGTCAAATACAGTACTATTTCCGATGCAAACTCCAAACAAACAATCCGTAAACAACTGTGTAATGCAAATCAGTTTGACATTACCACCATATTCCCCACGGCAAGAAAAAAAATTGATGGACCTATGAAGTATATACATATAGTATATTCCTACGTTCATATCATATTCAGTAAATAACAGAACATAGTAAATAAAGCACACATCTCCCCCCCCCCTCCTGTGATAATGCTACCGAATAAGCTCCTATGCGCATGTGCATTGCATCCGCCTAAAAGCACCGTCGAAATTCGACATTAAAAAAGTTTTAAAATGATTAAATTAAAAGTTTTAAAATGTCCTCTTTAATCATTGTTCGTTTCAAATCCATATCTTCTAAAACGCATCCATTGTTTTAAGCTAATCAATTTTTATGCAAAGATTAAGAAGTTTTTTACAGTAATAAATCTATCTGCAGATGAGGGAGAATTTTAATGTTTTCAAGTGTAATTTATTTGTATGGTTTCTTCCGTTCCTTGACATAATCAGGATGATTATCCCTTTTCCATCACAGTCGGGGATATTTTTCCTCTTATACAGTTGGCAAATGTAAAAAAATAAAAAAAATGCAATTCCTAGCATATCCTGATATCTGATGGAACATATTCATCGACGAATTCAACATATCAATTTTATGTTCAACATAAACTAAAAATAGTCTTTTTTTTTTTTTTCCTGACGGATTTTTGTTTAGCGCTAAAATGTTCTATCTTATGGATAATCTGATCTTATGATTTATCACTTCTTTTTTTAAAATTATTATTCACTTTTTATGATGGTTAGGGAAACCTATTTTCAATTGTGGCAACTTTCCCAGGGGCTATTTTACATTATTGAAGTAAACTGGTGGTCATTGATAAGATAGAATTGAAAAACTTTTCATGCTTGAAAAATATTTAAAAAGTCGTTAAATTAATCGGCAGTTTTCAAATCAATTTCAATCGAAAGCTAATTTTTTTTTCTAATTGATGATGTAAGAATTGAAATTGTAAAATGTAGTAAAAAATAGAAATTTGTAGTATTTCGAAGTGATGTAAGCGCGATGAAAGCTAAAGCGATAGCGCCTTTGTTGTCACAACTGTTGTACATTTCTAAAAATTGCCACTGTATTTTGGCTGGCGTCCAAAAGTGGAAAAACATTTTTTGACATCGAAAGAGAAATTCACAGTGAAATAAATAGGACTTTGCGCTAATAAGGAACTGCTAAATGAACTTATAATAAATCTACCAAAATAATTCCTATGAAATATTAGTCTTACATTGTTTATTCTAGCTAAAAATACAATAATTATTCCAAGATTTTTTTCTACCATAACACTATTTTTAATAACTTTAAATTTCCTGAAATCCTTTACTTTTGTGATTTTTTTTATTAAAAAAGAAAATCTATCCTATAATTTAAAAAAACAAAAAAACAATTGGTAACATGTAATCAAGGTATGCAATCAAGATGAAGAAATCATGACGGCTCCAATTCTAATCTTTATAATTATGAATGCAAAAATCAGTAAAATTATGTCATGTTAACACAATCATATACATTTTTCTCTTTAGTTTTATCAATGTTAAAATGCACTTCAAGCTAAGCATAACGTCATTTTCACCGGCGCAAACTTTTCATACGTACTTCATATACCTTACATTAATGCTTAAACACCATGCACAAAATATAAATATATTTTGTATTTAATTGTAATGAAAAAATGGCATCAACAAAGTTATAATGCATAATGATAAAATAAACCCAATGGACAATATTCCCGTGACATCACAATAAATATGAATTTTTATTCCTTTATAAAACACGCGGATAAGTATTTTTACCGAAATTTAACTTGCAAATTAACAAATTCAGCCTTAAAACCACGTGCTTTTAATATTTATTATTTCTCTTTTATTCAACCACAGAGTTTAGAAAATAAACTCTGTGCTTCGGAACAGTAGGCGTTATCCGAATATGACGTAAGCCCCACCAGTGGCTGAGAGGTTGTGCTCTCGAAGCTGGTAGACGGGAGGTGCTGGGTTCGTTCCCAATCGCGCCCGTCGGCCTAATCGTTCGGAGTTTTCGTGGTTTTCTTCGAGCCGTGGATTTATCCATGCGTAAATACGGATTAGGTTCCCTTAGAAAGACCCCCACGAAGGGCACTCCTCCCGGGCCTATATCCCTAGTGAAGATAATTGGCCGTCAATAATCAACCCAACCCAACCCGAATATGACGTCATTAGCAGACGTAAAAGTTTAATTGAAAATTACGGTTAATTAATTAAATTTTCGAACAAACGAATGCACGATAACAAATCTGTGTCCAAATATCTTTCATTTAAAAAAAGAATGATGTAATTTGATGCAGTAGTTTGTTCTCACGGATTGTCGAAAGAAATCGCTTAGCGTTTTAAATATATAGATATGTCTTTGTAAATCAGTTAAATAACTATCATTATAAAAAAGTACACAGGGTTCGTACGCTTTTATCACAATTTTTAATAGCGTTTTTCACCTTATATAAATCCAGAAAAATATTACAAATTCTGAAATTAAACGAGGTGTCCCCCTAGTAAGTAAATTAATAATCATTAGAATGAAAAAAGGCATTTTAAAAATCGTTTACTTCTAATGTTAATTAATAGTAAGAAAATAAAATATCTTGAATAACAACTTAAGTGAAAGTAATTGAAAAAATCTTTCACATTAATTTTCTAGAAAAAAAAAAACTTTATGAAAAAAAAAATACTTTATTTTTAGTGAACGGACTATCAAAAGCAACAAGTAGGGAATAAAATATCAAATGCTGATTTTCGGACATTTTTAATTTTCTTGACATTTCTCTATTTCTACTGTTATATTCAAAAGTTGAAAAGTAAAATATGAAAATGATTTCATTTTCATCTTATTATGTCGTGGACTTCTGAGAATGATATTGTGGAAAATTCTGTTAAGAAAGATGTTTGAATAGTGAACGATGACGAATAAGACCTTTCATTTCTTGTAGTTAGATTATGCGTAATTTTAATAGTTTAAATTTAATTTTTTTCTTAATAATTAAAGTAAATTGCGAATTATTTTTTGCAGTATTTGAAAGATTGTAAGAAATAAGCTGCTTTATGAAATGCGTCTTATTACGAGGCGCATTCTGTAAGTAAGTATCGGTTCATTCTAGCGCCACGGCGGCGCTGCGGTGGGCGTTCCGCGAATGCGCACTAGTCTTCCTTATTCACTGGCTCTCTTCACTGGCTCTCAACTGACGCCATGTTCGCTGTTTTACGTTGTGTTTTCAGTTTGCTGTGCACATTTAAAATGTTTCAGACAATTACTGATCCCGCCGAGTGTGAGATCGTGCTGTTATTCGATTTTTGAACGCAAGGAATGTGAAACTGGCCGAAATAATCGTCAAGTTAAAGATGTTTACGGCAACAACGCGATGACTGATGGAATGGTGAGAAAGTGGGTTAGAAAGTTTAATGAAGGTCGAACAAATGTTCATGATGAAGCCCGGAGTACTCGGCCTTCTGTTGGCAACGGTCATCTCGTAAGGAAAGTTGATGAAAACATCCATGATAACAGACGTTTCACAATGACAGCGTTTTCAGACGAATTTCCGCGAATTTCACGAATATTTGAAGTGTTGGCTGTCGTCACTGGCGGGAAGTTTCTATGAAGAAGGTATAGCTAAGCTGATCACCCGCTACTACAAGTGTTTAAACATTGGCGGAAACTTTGTAGACAAATATTTTAAGGTACGCTCTTTCATGTAAAAATAAAACTGGCTTAAAAAAATGTTTTACTATTTTTTTTTTGTCTTTTAAGTTACTTACTTTCCGAATACGCCTCGTAAATAATTTAAATAACTATCATTATAAAAAAAAAGTACACAGGGTTCGTACGCTTTTATCACATTTTTTAACAGAATTTTTCAATAGAATTTTTTCATAAATGCAGAAAAGTATTACAAATCCTGCAATTAAAAGATATGTCTACAGTTTCTACTATTTAAATATTAAATAGAAAAATGTTATTAAACATTGTGTAAAAGCGTACGAACCCTTGTACATTAAAAATGTTGTTTACTTCTTTCGAACTTCAAATAATAGTAAAAAATAATAAGCCTTAAATAACATTTTATTTGAAAGTAACGAACAATATATATTATAGTCTTTTTTTCACACCTAACAAAATCAAATAAAGACTTCGACAACGTAAAGTTTTCTTTATAGCAGTGGCACTCTAAAGGTCGTCAACTACCAGGTAAAACGTCAAACGCTGTGTTTCGGATACTTTTAGTCCCTTAACTGTGGGAGGTATTTTGACACCATAAACTGAAAATAGGCACAACACACCACTTTTTCCGTACTAAAATATTTGCTTTGTGTAATCGAAAATGGTCTGCCGATTAATAAAGCGAAGGTTGCGTTAAATAATTACTGGTGTGCAAAAGCTTTTAGTAACAAAACAAGCAAACTGTTTTTGCCCGAACTGAGTTCGGGATACACAGTTAAGGGGTTAATAATATATATTTGATTCTTTTACTTTGTTGCATAAGAGGGAGTTCAAAAGAAAAAAGAAGTAGAGAGCTTATTTTCGTCTCATTCATTCGTGTACTTCTGGAAATAGATATGAGCAATATTATTAAGATAGATTTTAGAATATTGAATGATGATATTAACAATTTACATTTATTGGTAACCAGGTAAGTGAAACAAATTAAACTAGTAGTTATTTTATGTCGTTTCTTAAGTTTAATTACATTTTTTTTTTAAATTGAATTACATGGGCCCCTCCATAATATATCTCTCAGGAATTATTTAAACAATTGAGGGGGTCGGGACAAGAAAGTTTCAAGCCACATTTTTGGGGAAATAAATCTAACACTGTAATCTGTTGCTTAATATTGTAAATTAAAATATCCTACATATAATTTGTTTCGTCACTTGATGGCAGCATATGTCCCAGGTTTCGTTTTGGCCCCAGATGTGTATGCCCCAATAAAGATAGCTAATTTACAAAACATGTAATAGTAATATCATTAAAGTAATGCCATATTGTTACTCAGAATATCTCAAATGTTACTAAGGCATTGGCGACAAAACTTTATGTTATATATCTTGATTTGAGTATTTGATCAAATTTTCAAATTGAAGTATCTCAGAAGTTCAAAAATGTGGCTTAGTACTCTCTTGCCCCGTAAGTATTAGAGTAAAAAAAAAAAATAATTTAAAAAAATCGTTTATCTCTTCCCAACAACATTTAACTAAAAAAAAAAAAGAATGAATGAAAAGAAAAGAAAAAAAAATAATTATCAAATAACATCCATCTTAAGTTTAATTAAACAAGAAAAAGGTTTTAGATAGTATCTTTTTAAACAAATAACAAAGTAAAATAACTTTAGCAATAAAATCCTTTTTATTTATTTATTTAGTTATTTATTTTTTGCTGACGAAAATTCAGCCGCAACAACTAGTGAATAAAACTTTAAATACAACATTTCCGACATTTTTAATTGCATCAATTTTTCTGTTTCCCTTTATTACATCAGGACGTTAGAAAGGAATTATTAATGGGATTTCTTTTACATCATATTCAGTGTATACTTTTAAAAAATGATGTTGCGGAAATACTTTTTTTAGAGAAAATTTTGAATAATGAACAACATTTTACTTTTGTAATTATATAACAAATAATGTATTTTTTGCCAGTAGTTTTACAATTAGTTGAAATAAATTTCGTGTATATAGTTATTTAATTTTTTCAAGTAAAAAATCAGCTCTTTTAAAAATGACCCCTTAGTAAATAATTTTAATAAAAATCGGACAATAAAATGCACAGAAAAGCATTTTTGTCAATGCTAAATTAATAATAAAAATAAAATAAATTTCTGAAAGCATCTTAAGTAAAATTATACAAGAAGCGAATTTTTAAATATTTTTTGCACATCCAACAAAATAAAAATAAAAATCACTACACAAATGATTGCCTTATAATAGTGAAAATTAGAGTTTAATAGGCGACAAATACTAAAGTTACAAAATCTGTAAAACTATAAATCTGTTGTATTTTAATAGCATTTGTTGGACTTCCTTTTGCTAAATTATAAGACTCTTAAGACATACAAGAAATAAATATTTGTTCTTCTTATTCCTTAGTGTATTTTCGAAATAGACCTGATGAAAGATTTTTCAAAGGTAGGTTACTAAATAAGGTACGGTGACGAATAAGATTGTAGATTTCTTGTAATTAAATTTTTATCTATTTACCAGTTCTTTTACAATGCTTTAGAAAACTGCGAATTTACTTTTTTGAAATTTTAAAAGATCGTAATAAATCACACTGTAGTAAAATATCCCTAAGTAAATTCTTTAAGTAAATATAAGAATAAAAAATTCCATTTAAAAAATCGTTTACTGCTTTCCAACAACAATTGACCGGAAAAACTTTGACAAATATATTTAGTTAATGTAAACAACAACAAAAACTTTTGACTTACTAGACACATTAAAAATAACGACTCCAGGAATGAAAGCCTTTCGTTTTAAATGGGCGAGATATGAATAGCAACAATCAGTGAGTAAAATATTCTGTTTTTCACACAATTTTAATTGCACTGGATTCTCCCTACCCTTTTTTGAAATAATAGAGTTAAAAAGAAATATAAATGAGATTTCATTTTTGTAGTATTCACTCGTGTTACTTTTAAAATGTTCTTCAGGAATTTTTTCAGACTTTTCAATAAATAATGAGTTTGAGTAATCTTTACACTTCCAATAATTAAATTAATAAGTTAATAATAATAAATTTAACTTAATTTTTTAATATCAAATGTCTAAAATAAATGAAAAATTAGTTTCCTGTTATAACGTAGATTGTAATAAACAAGCTTATATATATACAGGGGTGCAAAAATCTAGGCGACAATGGGCCGATTCCCACCACTAAATTTTTAGTATTCTTCGTCTAATAAAAATACTGATAAAATTTAGGCTAAGTATACTAATAAAATTTGACGAAGAATACTAATAAAATTTAGTAGTGGGAATCCGGGCCTATATTTTTTTGCGCCAAGATTTTTGCACCCTGTATATATATATATATATATTTATATATATACTGGGTCTCCCAAAAATGACTGCTGGATTTTAAAATTCAATAACTTGCAAACGGTGACACATATTAAAAGAATTCTTGCAGGAAGGTTATGTAGAATCTCAGGAGTTTACTGTGATTCTTGATTTTAGTTCGAATTTTAAACAACAGATGGCACTTACAGCGAAGCATTGATGCACCGCCCCCTGAACATTAGGCCTGTTCGCTGATAAAAATGGAGGCTATCGCAGGCGGATTTTTTTTCAACGTTTGAACGGTCCCTCGAACTTTAACACCAATAATTTCTAAAAGTTTTCTTCGCCTAGTTTTTCTGAGATCAAATAAGTCAAAGAAAACTTTTAGATATTATTGGTGTTAAAGTTCAAAGAACCGTACAAACGCTGAAAAAAAATCCGCCTGCATCAGCCGCCATTTTTGTCAGGTCGCTGGCCTGGGATTCAGGGGGCGGTGCATCAATGCTGAGGGGCGTCAGTTTCGGCTCAGCTTCATCTATTGTTTGAAATTCGAAATAAAATCAAGAATCACATTAAGAAAACTCCTGACACCATACATAACCCTCCTGCAAGAATTTTTTAAATATCTGTCACCGTGTGCAAGTTGTTGAATTTTACAATCCATCAGTCATTTTTGGGACACCAGGTATATATATGTTATATAAAAATTTATTTCCTTCGTATCCTTCCATTTTATTCGCATTAATATTTTATAATTAATCTAACTTCTGTCATAGTCAGTATTTCCTTAATTCTTCATAATATCTATTCCTATTTAAAGTCCTTTTAAAAGTAAATACCCGTATATTAATAATTATTTTATTCCAAATATTAATCTAAAATTTAAGATCATTCGTAGCTTTAATCAGTTCCCCAATCTGTAAAATTCTGAGACGCGTTCTCATTTAGAATGTTTTTTAATAGCCATTTTCTTTTTATTATTATTATTATGCTAAATCTTTCGCGCGCTGAGGTAGTTTCACTCCAAAATTAATCCGCTACCAGGTTCGGAATTCTTTACCGTCTTAGCTCCTCCTTTGCACCTCATTTGCTGGGCTGGAGCTAGCCTCTCACTCATTGGTTTGTACGCTCGTGACGTAAATTACTGTATGTCTCCGCTGAAGGAAGAAAACCAGGTCGCATCGGTCGGAGCACTAGATTTTTGACGTTTTTGGAAGTCTAAACAAATATGTGTCTGGTGGTTTTTATGTCCGTAGAATATTCAACTGGCCCAGTAACAACTTAATTCAATGAAGTGAAGCAACGTTAGCCCGAGGGCTATAAGTTTTAGACCTTTGGGAATTGTTTCTGTGTTGTGCGTCTTCTAATAAAATTATTTGTCTGGAGATTGGCTGGATTTATTGGAAAACTTTGGTGGACTCATTTCATTGCCTTCTAATTCGCCATACTCGCTAATATCGACTGCAACTTGCTATATCGTTGAAGGACTGCCATCTTTTCATCGAATATTATTCATCGTAATATCTCAACCTCGTCAAAATGCTACATATATACAATGTGAATCTAAACTATTGGGCAAAATTTGAAGGGGTAATAGTACACATCATGACAAAAAATATTAAATAGGAAAATAAGGGTCCCAAACGTCTTCCGAAGGAGATAGGCGCAATTAAAGTTTAGGGTCTAAAATTTCAATTGATTATAAAAAACGGAAAAATTGGTCGATTCGTTTGCGGTTTTCTTTATGTCAGTATTTTCTAGAAAATAAATTTTAAAGATAAACTTGGAGTAGCTTTTGGAGTAGCGAACAACCATTTTCTACCGTAGTTTTTTGTATCTCATTAAATGTATTCAAAAGCTTAGACTTAAACTGAAATTTTGAGCTCAAAATCTGAATCATTGGGAGTTTTTAAGTAGCGCAAACTGAACTGTGCACAGGAGTTGAATTTTGAAACCCCCCTCCCCCTCCCTGAACACAGTTCAATTATTCCCAATCTTGATGTCGTAGACCAGGCAGAAACTACTATCCCCCACACGTAAAATAAACGACAGAGGGATAACAAAATTAAATAAAAAATTTATTCATAACAGACATGAGCAATTTCTCAAGCGCAAAATAAAAATAAACAATTTGATGTAAGCACGTAGTGCGCAATATGAATGAAGGTTGACACTCGCCAAACCGTTATCTGGCTCACATTTGCGGCGGTGGATACAGCCCGCGGGCTCGTCTCCGGTTGCTCCTCAAATTCACGCAACACATATTTTTCAAGTTCCGATGTACTCGCACTCCTGGTACGCCCAGTGTCGTGCATCCAAACAAACTGATTTCTCCGAGAAGCCGATGCAAGCGTTAAAAAATTTTCGGTCCGGCAAGCGTCTCGAAGGGAATCGCTCCCCGTACAATCGCCGGACCTCCAGGGCATTCTCATCCGCAGCGCTGAAAAATGAAATGCATATCGGCCATTACCTGATTAGTGTAGCTTGTCATCCCTACAGCCGTCAAAAACGAAAACACGATGAATGTAGACAACGAGCGCTTTTACAGTACTTTCGATTGCAGCGCCATCTGGAGGTTACATCATTCTGTACTACACATTTCCAGCCAATCAGGTGACACGAACCGTTACTATGTAATGGCTACGTAACTGCAAATTATTTCTTGTTATTTTGCGCAGATAAATTGCTCATATCTGTTATAAATAAATTTTGTATTTAATTTTGTCATCCCTCTATCGTTTATTTTACATGCAGGGGGTAGTAGTTTCTGCCTGGTCTACGACACCAAGATTGGGAATAAATGAACTGTATTCAGGGGGGGTGGGGAGGTTCAAATTTTAACTCCAGAACACAGTTCAGTTTGCGCTATTTAACCACTCCCAACGCTTCAGATTTTAAGCTCAAAATTTAAGTTTAAATCTAAGCTTTCGAAAGCATTTAATAAGATACAAAAAATAATGGTAAAAAATAGTTGTTCGTTACTCCAAAGTCTAAAGCACCCTCTATCGGCATTTTTTTAAAACTTTATCTGTAAAATTTATTTTCAAGAAAATACTGACATAAAGAATAATTTTAGCGAAAACCGCAAACGAATCGAACAATTTTTTCGTTTTTTACAATCCTTTAAAATTTTGGACAGTAAACTTTAATGGCGCCTATCTCCTTCGGAAGACGTTTGGGACCCTTAGTATTACATTTAATATTGTTTGTCTTCATGTACACTACCACCCCTTAAAGTTTTGCCCAAGGGTTTAGATTCACTCTGTATACATAATATATAGTTTCCCCTTCTAGTAAATAAATTAACTCTACAAAGAAAAAACAATTTTACAATGAAGCACATACCAGAAAATTTAATGAGTGTTTTTTTATGTTATTTAATAGTAGGCTTATAGGAATTTATGAGGCGAATATTAATGTATAAATATAGTAAACGTAAGGAATAAAATATATTTATTAAAGGTTAAAATTTCTTGGGAAAAAAAAAAAGGTTAGAATTTTATATTTCTTGTTAATTAGATAATAAATATAGAATTACAAAAACAGTTATTTTTCATTGTTTCTTAAAATTAATTCTAGTTTTTTCGAAATTTAAAAGACGGAAATACATGGGTAATCGCATAAAATATATAATTTTCTCAGGAATTATCTAAATAATTATTATAATAATAAATGCATTTGAAAAATCATTTACATCTTTCCAACATCAATTATCATCAAAAAGAAAATAAATGTCAAAAAACATATTAGGGGAAAGTAAACAAGGAAAATGTTTTTGATAGTATACTTTTAAACTTATGACATATAAAAAAGAATTCAGCAAAGAAATCTTTTTGTTTCTCGCTGACGGAAATTCAACAGCAATCAGTAAATAAAACTTAAAATACTGCATTTCCGACATTTTTAACCGCATCAGTTTTTCTGTTTCCTTTTCCATATCATAAAGTTAGAAATGAATTATGAATAAGATTTTTTTCCACCTTATTTAATGTGTACTTTAAAAAATGGCTCAATTGAAAGATTTTTTAAGCGAGACGATAACGAATTTTGTCAAATAACAGTTTACATTTCTTTTAATTAAATAAAAAAATCTTATTCTATTTTTTAATCAGTTTTACAATTATTTAAAATAAATTACGTACATATTTGTTTTTCATTTTTTTTTTTCAAATATAAGATATTTTATAAAATCCCCTTAGTAAATAATTTAAACGAAAATCAGATAAGAAAAAAATTGCACTAAAATATAGTTTTTGTTTTTCCCAGTGATCAATTAATAATTTAAAAAAAAATTAATAGCATGTTAAAAGAAATTAAACAAACAAACAAATAAAATTAAATACATTTAACACATGCAAGAAAATAAAACAATCACTGCAAAAATGAATGCCTTATAACAGAAAAAATTGATGTTTAAAAGGCGACAATTATTATAACTTCAAATGTTATAAAAATAAACTAAACGAGAATAGAGAACAACATAGAAGTATTTAAAAGTATCTTCCAGATACTTTTAATAGTTTATGTTTGACAATTTCTTTGTCAAATCATAGGATGTTAAAGCGATAAAGGTAATATAATTGTTTCCTTGTGTTTTTGTGTATTTTAAAAATAGATATGATGAGATATTTTGAAACGATAGGTATATACCTAAATAAGAAACGGTGACGAATACGATTGTACATTTTTGTAAAAAATATTTTAATTATTTGAATTATAATGCTTTTTTGAAACTAATCTGCGATTTTTTTTTCAAATTTTAAAAGGTTGTAATAAATAACACTCTTATAAAATATCCCTCTGTAAACTATTTAATTTATCATTAGAATAAAATAGTGCATTTTAAAAAAATCGTGTACTTATTTTCAACAACAATTAACAGCAAATATATATATATATATATATATATATATATATATATAAACATATTAAATTGAAGTAAACAACAACAACAAAAAAAACGCTTTTGACAGTGAATTACTAAACACATTTAACCCTTAATTGCATAGTGATGTAAATTTCCATCAATGTTTATTTAACTTTTAATAAATAAATCAACTTATTCGCCACCACTATATTTATATAGAAATATTAATCCAGTAAATTTCCCGTGAACTATGTTGCTGAATAAAGTTAAAAATCTTTCTTAAAATTTCTGGTGTCTAATATTTGTATAAAAAAACACAATTTTAAAAGAAAAACTCATGCAAAGAAGGGTTAAATAGTAATAATAATAACTCCAGGAATGAAAGCCTTTCGTTTTTAATGGATGGAATCTGAATAGCCGTGTTGGCCCCACCAGTGGCTGAGAGGTTCCGCTCTCAAAGCTGGTAGACGGGAGGTGCTGGGTTCAAACCCTTGTCGCGCTCGTCGACCTAACCGTTCGGAGTTTTCCGTGATTTTCTTCTAACCTTGCCGTAAATACGGGTTAGGATCCCTTAAAAAGACCCCCACGGAGGGCACTCCCCCCAGGGCGTATATCCCTCGTGTTGATAATTGGCCTTCATAAATCAACCCAACTCAACCATGAATAGCCGTAAACAGTGAGTAAAATATTGTGAGGGAGGGCTTTCTTTCACACAATTTTAATTGACCTGGTTTTTCTCTTTTCATTTTTCAAATCAGATTGTTAAAAAAATATATATAAATGAAGTTACATTTTTTATGGTATTCATTCGCGCAATTAAAAAAATTATTTACCTGAAATATTTTTTTAAACAGACTTTTGAATAAAGAATGAAGTCGAATGATATTTTACATTTCCTGTAATTAAATTAAAAAAAAAGATTGTAATAAATTGAACTAAGCTTTAATAAGAAAAGAAAAAAAATATTTTTTGTTAACAAACGAGATTTTTTACATAAAATATCCCCTCCCAGTAAATAAATAAATTAATCATTAAAATGAAAAAGTTAATTTCATATTACTTACAAGGGAACCACTTTTAGTGCAGCTCACACCTGGCAGGGAGACCTAGTGCATTTTAAAACTCTATATTTCGAAGTTTGAGAATCGATAAAAAGTATCTGTTAAAATCAGATTTTTGATTTTACAGCAGCATAACTTTATGAAAATGCAATTTTCGGTGTATTTACATAGAAGTCTTAAAAAAACAGTTAAAAATACAAATCACTCAGTAATAAGTAAAAAATGCAAAAGTTTAAAAATTCCTTCAAGAACCTCCTACGAATTTGATTTTGAAAAATTACAACATTAAAATTCATTTCTGGCGGCACGAAATTGGCTTTATTGTTACCATAGAATTTTCCCCTGCAATTCTGGTCGAATGTCATAATCATCCACCACCCCCTGAATACTAGGTCTGCGCGCTGATAAAAATGGTGGATGTCGTTTTCTTCCCCTTACAGTTTCTGAGATCAAATAAGTCAAATAAAAATTTTAGATATTATTGGTGTTGAAGTTCGTACAAACACTGAAAAAAAAATCCGCCTGCGACAGCCACAATTTTTGTCAGGGTATATCCTAGTATTCAGGGAGCGGTGACTCATCTGTGTATGAAGAAGTAGATTTCAATTCGTAGCGCCATATTTGGCAACTTAACTTTATTTTGGCGTGAAATTAACAATTAAAAATCGAATAATAAAATATTAAGAGTATAAAAAATATATAAAATATTATTTTAACAGAGAAATTTTATCGGTTCTCTAACATTCATGAGTCTACAAAATGCGCCAGTTCTCGATGTTACGTATGCGCTGCACCAAAATTTGTTCCCTTGTTAGTTAAATCAGAAGAATTTTATGAGAAAGGGGAAGTACAATTTTTATATAATATTCATTCGTGTACTTTTAAAAATATACTGATAGAAACACTTTTAAGATATACTATTGAATAGTGGGGAATGATGATATTAAGATTTAACATTTCTTTGTAATTAAATAAGAAAAAGATAATTAAATATATAGTTATTTTACATTTTTTGATAAAATTATTTGCAATTTATTTTTTTCAAAATTTCCAAGATTGAAATGCATGAGTACTCTCATAAAATATGTATATTTCAGGAATTATTTAACACTTGAACTACCATGAGCCGTCATTTTGACGGTTACCAAATGAATATATTCCGATTCGAACCAGAAATTTCTTTTTAAAATAAATTAAATATAAAACTTAGAGAAATACGTTAAATGAATAAGTTAAGTAGTTTTAAATAAAATTTCTGGCGTGAAATAATTTTAAAAAAATTGAATAAAATTTCCGGTAGTTTAGTGATAATTAATTAGATAGTGATAATAATAAAACATACATTTAAAAAATCGTTTACTTTTTTTAACATCAATTATCAGCAAAAAGAGAATAAATCTCACATAATATCTAAGGTGAAAGTAAAAAAGAAAAATGCACCTTTTAAAGATAATTATTTTTTAGATAGCACCTTTTTAAGCGTATGACAAATGAAAAAGGACTTCAGCAATGAAATCTTTTTATTTTTAGCTGACGGACTCTTAACAGCAACAAGTAGTGGGTGAACTTGAAATACTACATTTTCGACATCTTTAAATGCATCAATTTTTGCATTTTCTTTTGTCGTACCAGGAAGTTAGAAAGAAATTATGAATAAGATATTTTTTTCATCCTATTCAATGTGTATTTTTAAAAAATGGTTTTATGGAAAGATTTTTTTAACTCTAAAACTACCGGAAATATTTCTCAAGTTTTATAAAACTATTTCACACCAGAAATTTTATTTAAAACTACTTAACTTATTCATTTAACGTATTTCTGTGAGTTTTATATTTAATTTACTTTAAAAAGAAATTTCTGGTTCGAATCGAAATATATTCATTTGGCAACCGTCAAAATGATGGCTCATGCTAGTTCTAGTGTTAAAGAGAATTTCGAATAAATAACTCAGGTGTCCCAAATGGTCCGCTTTTTGAATACCGGTATTTTCTTAGATTTTTTTTTTCTTTAGACATTTCTTGCAAATTTTGCAGAAACCACCTTTGGAAGTAAATTTTTGCGGAAATATTGTAGAAACCTACCATGAAAGTTTCTGTTACAAAGTATTGGTATTCAGTTGTCGGACCATTTGTGAGCCCTGAGACATTTGCCAAAAACATTTTATATTTCTTAATATCAAATAATAAATAAATGTATTTAATTTTTTTCAGCTGCTTTTCAGCAATTTAAAATGAATTGCGTATATTTAATTTTTGCAATTTTTAAACGATTTTACTAAATTAATTAATTTTCAAAATTTTCTTTGGTAGATAATTTATAAAAATCAGATTGAAAAGTTGCATTACAAATTGTTCATTTCTTTCTATGATCAATGAATAGTAAAAAGAAAATACGTTTAAATAACAACTTAAATGAAAAAAAAAGAAAGAAAGAAAAGGATTTTTAAACATTCTTTACACAAATAATAATAATAATAATAATAATAATAATAATAAAAGTACTACAGAATAATTTTATCAAGGCTAAAATTAGTGTATAGAAAACGGCAATTAGTAAAACTACGAAATCTGTATTTTAGGTACTTTTCATTGCATCTTAGTAATTTTTTATTTATCAAATCAGAGGATGGAGGTTAAAACCCTTTAACGGACATTGGTTTCCCTATGAAACCACAAAACTTTAATTACGAAATTCAACAATGACAGCAGAATTTTAATAGAAATGTGTTCATTTTATTATGTATGGGAAATATCGCTTTTTTGTTATATACAAATAAATTTGATCTTAATTTCAGGTGTCAATCATTTATTTCAACATTTTAGCAATTGAAGTGTTGTATTCGTTAAAGGGTTAAAGAGATGCAGAATTAAAAAAATATGTTTTTTCTTTGTATACCTTCGTGTATTTTTTGAAAAAGACATGATGAAACTTTTCTCATGATGGGCATTATCAACATAAGGAACGATGAAAAATAGGATTGTATTTTTCTTATAATTAAATTTTAATCTATTTATAAGTTGTTGTACGTTGCTTTAAAAAATATGTATTTACTTTTAAATATATTATAATAAAGAACACTTTTTTAAATATCCCCCAGTAGATTGTTTAAATAATCATTAGAATGAGAAATCGCATATAAAAATCTTTTACTTCATTCCAACATCAATTAATAGAAAAAAATATAACAAACATCTTAAGTGAAAGTAAACAACAAAAAAGATTTTGACAGTAACTTTCCAAACGCATATAAAAATAATAACAGCTTCATGAATGAAAGCCTTTCGTTTTTAACGGACGGAATCTGAATAGAAACAATTAGTGAAAAATATTTCAAAGACTTCCTTTTGCACAATTTTATTTCCACGGGTTTCTTTCTCTATTTTTTTCCTTCTTTTTTGTCAAATCACATAGTTGAAAAGAAATATAAATGAGATTTCCTTTTTATTGCATTCAGTCGTGGACTTTTAAAGATGATATTCTGAAAGAGTTTTCCTTTTTTAGCAAACCTTTGAATAATGAATTATGTCGAATAAGATTTTACATTTCTTGTAATTAGAATGATATAAAAATTGGATTACGATAAATGTAACTTATTTTTGTTTCTTTTACAAATGTTTAAAAATAACGGGAAAAGGGGCATTTTCCCGCTTAATCGTAGATAAAGTGATATCATTGATAAAGTCTTTATCATAAACAACTTTTTTTTTTAATGCAATATTCCCCAGTAAGTAAATTTAAATAACCATTATAATAAAAAAATGCCATTTAAAAATGCTTTACATTTTTAAAAAAAATCAATTAAATGTAAAAGATAATATCACTGAATAATATCTTATGTGAAAACAAATAATAAAAAACTTATTTCACATTAATTTTCTAAACACATATTAAATGATGACTTCAAGAATGAAAAAAATTCTTTTTTAACGTAGAGGCGCTCAGCCGCAATAATTAGTGTGTAAAATTTCGAATATAGATTTGCGGACATTTTTAATTGCGTAACGTTTCTGTCTTTACTCTTATTCAATCGAGAAGTTGAAAAAAAAATATATATACATGAAGTTTTTTTTTTCATCGTATTTTTTTATGTTCAAGCAGATTTTTTTTTTTTATTAAATCGTGAAATACACAATAAAAAATTAAATTTTTGCTATTGTATCACAATTTTTTAGAATAAATTATGGCTTATTATTTGCATTTTTCAAAAGATTGCAATAAACATGATCCTTTATGAGGTATCCCTTAGTAAATAACCTAAGTATCCATCAGAATGAAAAAAAAGGTGAATTAAAAATATTGTTTACTTTTTTCACAATTCGGATAATAAAAAGAGAAAATAAATCTTAAGTAACATTTTTAAATGAAAGTAATAATAATGAAAGTTTTTTACAGTGACTTAATGAGCTCATTACAAAATAACAATAATAATGATTTTAACCACTGAAAGCTTTTGCTTTTACCAGACACTCTAGACCAGTGTTTCTCAACCTATTTTATTTCACGGCACACTTGAACTCTTGATTCAACTTTTGCGGCACACCAAACTTCTGATGAAATACATATAAAAATAATAGATACAGTTTGAAATTTACTTAATAACATAAAATAAATTCCTATTTAATACTTGGAAATTTTTTCTAGAGAAAATTTCTCACGCCTTGCATTCATAATATTCAAATTTTAATTGATTAATAGGCGTATAGCCAACATAGTGAAAATAGCTTGGGTACTTTTTCACTATGTTGGCTATACGCCTATTAAGCAATTAAAATTTGAATATTATGAATGCAAGGCGTGAGAAATTTTCTCTGGAAAAAATTTCCAAGTATTAAATAGGAATTTATTCAATTGTCCATGCTGGATTTTCTTTGATTTCGTGTTTGCCGCAGGGTTGGCGGCTCACGGAAAATATTACATCTACTGCTGCGTTTGTAGCCTTTCCAACATGTTACGGTAAAAAAGTTCCATGCTGAGTATCGTTCCCAAGTGGCTCAGTTGGTAGAACGCCAGTGCGCTAATCTGATGACCCAGGTTCGAGTCCCGGCTTAGGTACTTTTTCACTATGTTGGCTACACGCCTATTAACCCGAGCGTAGTCGCGTTCGGTCCATTTGCCGCCGTTACCAGTAGCCCGAAAACAGAGGGGAAATCTGCTGGATTTACCATATGATCGAAACGAGAACATAGGGGGAAAACACTGATTGAATTTGAAAAGATGCATTTTACAGAAACTATTATTTAAGAATATATTCAGATATGTTTAAGAATATATTTAAAAACTATAATTTAAGAATTTTATTTAAGAATATATTCAGTTCAAATTTAAATAAATATTTTAATATATATATATATATATATATATATATATATTACAAAATATACAGGAGTCGACGCAGTTTTTTTCCTTGGGACCCATTTTGGGAAAAATAAAAGTTATTTTGTGGAATGTATCATATTTTTGCGAAATTTATTATATAATTTGTGAAAAAAAATAAACATTTTGTTATGAAAGAAAAAATCCAGCTACTCAAATTCAAACCAAGCATTTAATAATTTCGTTCCTTCTGCTAAAGTTCTCGTTTCTGGTGAACTTGTTTTATTGTAAATGACACATTTTAAAACCTAACAAAATAAAAATAATTAATGAGAGTATGTTTTTATGGAGTGGAATTTTGTGAAGGTTCTTATTTTATCAAGAGGAATTTTGTGACGGGTTATATTTTATCAAGAACTTTCTGAAGGACCTATTTTATAAAGAGGAATTTTGTGAAGGACCCTATTTTATCAAGAGGAATTTTGTGAAAGACCGGATTCTGAAAAAAAGAATTTTGTGAAGAAGCCTGTTTTATTAAATGGATTTTTGTGAAGGCCCCATTTTGTGAAGGCTAAATAGGCCCCAAATTTTTCCTGTATCGACCCCTGATATATTAAAAGAATAAAAATTATTAAATAATTTGATTGATGTTCTAAAGACACAATGAATTACTAATTAGAATAATTTTTCAATTATGAATTTGAAATCGTGTTAGGGATAAATTATTTTTAAAGTCAGAACCACAGTAAGCTGGTTTTTGACAGTGTACCGGAACTAAGAGCCAATTGAACTGGAAAAGAGACAGATTACATTATTCATTTATGAAATTTAAATAATCATTCAATTGTGTATTTCAGGACATGTTATTTATATCCAGGGGTAGATCCAGGCAAAATTTGGGACCTATTTATTTTTCATTCACAAATATCCATGTAATAAAACAAAACCCTTCACGAAATTCCTCTTAATAAAACTCGATCCTTCACAAAATTCATCTTAATAAAACAGGTCTTTCATAAAATTCCACGTAATAAGACAGATATTCTTTACAAAATTCGTCTTAATAAAACAGGCCTCTTTACAAAATTTATTCAATTAACACACGACTCTTCATAAAATAAAAATCGTCCTTCACAAAATTCCTCTTAAAAAAAAAGTATCTTAATAAAACTGGCCCCTTCACAAAATTCCTCTTAATAAAGCAGCCTTTTATAAAGTTCAATCTAATGAGACAGATTCCTTCACAAAATACTTCACGAAATTCCTCTTAATAAAACGGGCCTCTTTACAAAATTTGTTTAATTAACACAGGATCCTTCATAAAATTAATAAAACAACACCCTTCACAAAATTCCTGTCAAAAAGGTCCCTTTGCAAAATTCCTCTTACTAAAGCAGGACCCTTCACAAAATTCCTCATAATAAAACGCATCCCTTCATAAAATTCCATGTACTATGACAAACTCATTCACAAAATACCTCTTAATAAAACATCCCCCTTCACAAAAACTCTGTTATTAACACAAAACCCTTCATAAAATTAAGAAAACAGGCTCCTTCGCAAAATTCCTCTTAATAAAATAGGTCCCTTTGCAGAAATCCTCTTAATAAAAGAGCCCCTGACCTTCACAAAATTTCTTTTATTAACACAAGCACCTTCATAAAATTACATTCTATAAAAACATACTCTTCATTAATTTATTTTATTTTGTTACGTTTGTAAATATGTAATTTGCAAACTAAACAAGATCACCAGAAAGCAAAACTATAGCAGAAGGACTTAAGTAACTTATTAATAAATTATTGGTTAAAATTTCAGTAACTGGATTTCATATTTGTTACAAAATGTTATTTGTCACAAAAATATAATAAATTTCACAAAATTAATTTTTATTTTTCCCAAAATAGGCCCCAAGAAAAAAATGCTTAAACGCCCTTTTTGAAATGAAAATTTATGAAGATCCATTTGTTACTTATTTCAGGATGGAGGCAGGCCTCTTGAGTCACACCTCTTGTTAGAAGCTTCTTATGTATGAAGTAAATAATAATCGTATATATGAAGTAAATAATAATAAATAACAGTTTATTCAAAGAAAGATGAAAAGAAGAATGAAAGAGCAAACTAGAATCCAACCCTTCCTAGAAACTTTCCTGCCGAGAAATACGCGGAAACGGGAATGAAGAACTGGGAGGGGAAAAAATTACTTGAACCGCCGTGCTCGCAAACCCGGTCTTTTAGACCGATTTCAACTTTAGAATGCAATAAATTTCTGAGAAAACGCTGGAATGCCTTGCAACTTTAGTACGCAAAAGAACCAACGGTCAAGGTCAGCTACACTGCATTTCATTATTGTAGCTTTAAGGGGAAATGAGATAAAGGAAGACAGCGAATTTTGGAGGGGAACTGACCAACGTGCGACTACTGCCGGGTTAAGCAATTAAAATTTGAATATTAACATAAAATAATTTCTCCCAAACAGTAAAATATTTTGTTAAAATTTGTTGTATATTTTGGAATATACATAGACGTTTTCGTAATGGTAAATAATTATAAATCTTCTTCTTCGGATATGGCCAAGATTTATTTTTGTTTTAACAATATTCGTTAATAAAAAGTTTCTTCCTCATAAGAATAATGTTAAGAGAATAAACATTATATAAGAATACACATTTTATCAGACAATTAAATACACTACACCAACATGAGTGAAAAATTGACCTGGGCTAGGACTCGAACCTGGGATCTACAGCGTACCGTGCTGATGCTCTGCCACTAAATCCTGACTGCTGAGTGAAATCCTGAATGATAAATGCGTGCATCAGCACAGTACGCTGAAAGTCCCAGGTTTGAGTCCTGGTCCAGGTCAATTTTTCCCTCATGTTCGTTTAGTGTATTTAATTGTTTGATAAAATGTGTGTTCTTATATTGCGTAAAATGAAGTAATCAGACGTAGTGTTTATGCTTTAATATATCTATAATAAGAATAAATATTCTATGTAAGATTTGAAAATTTGTAACTGAGAGAAAATCAATAGATTGTAATATGCGTTTTTTACTTCTTTTAATTGCAATTCTCTGCTATTTCTTATTTCGAATTACTTTTCCTCTTTTATAATATTTAAGTTTCCTGAGGCACTTCACTTGCACTTAAAACAAAGAAATGCGCTTCCGAACTAGAGAAGGTTGTGAGAAGTGTTGTTGAGTGAATGTGTTCTTCAAATTGACAGAACCACTATTCTAAAGCTTGTAAAAACAAAATCAGTACATTTTATATCATTTGGTCAATTTCAAAAATCTTGATAGAACGTTATCGATTTTTTTCGCGGTGCGCCTGAATTTCTCTGATGGCATACCGGTGTGCCGCGGCAAACAGGTTGGGAAACACTGCCTAGACGGTCTAATTACAAGAAAAACTTGAAATGATGTTTTTCGGATGCATTTAATAGCGTCTGTATGGCTCTTTTCTTTTGTCAAAGCAGATTAATTTTAAAAGAAAGGGAAGCAGAAATCAGGCCCTGATCCATTGTAAACAAACAACAGCAGCTATCTTGTGACTAAATACTCTGTTACTTCACTCCCAACCTGTAGACACCATACTATTGGCATCTTTCTCTTTATTCATAGCTCCTGTACCACCATATTTGAATAGAATTATTCGCCTTACGCAGTCACAGATTTCTGCTATTAAATACGATGTATAATTACTAATTAAAAATTGTAGCATCGAACACTAAATGAGGGTTCGTGCGATTTTCCCGCAATTTTTTAATAGAATGTTTCGCCTTACTTAAAAGCAGAAAAGTACTACAAATCCTGCAGTTAAACGAGGCGTCTACATTTTCTGCTGCTTAAATATTAAATAGAAATTTTCTTATCAGAAAAATTGGTGCCAGACTGCTTGGTGATTCCAACGGGTATACACACCTTGATGAGGCGAAAAATTAAAAATTCTATTAAACATTTTTGTTAAAAGCGCACGAACCCTGTAAATATAAATATATACCATCAAAAGAAAAATGTGTACTGTAGGGTTAATTGAAAGTAAATAAAAATTCGCTTTTCAAATGAATCTTTACATACCAATTCAAAATAAAATATTGACTAGCGGAATGAAAGACTTTAGTTTTTATCGGACAGATTATAAATGGAAACAATTAGTGGATAACAATTAGTGGGGCTTGTCTTTTGGGCAATCTTAGACAATCTTAGAAGTTAAATAGAAGAAGGAAGAAAAAAAAACCTCTTTATCATTCATTCGTGTAAATTTAGAAATTGATTTGTCGTAAGATTTTTTTCTTTAAAAAGTTAGACTTTTTAATAAAAAACGCTGATGAATTTACTTTTCTCTTATTATATGAAAGAAAGAACATAAAAAAATATAACATATTTATAAGAAATTTCACAGTGTTTTTTTTTTTTTTTATATATAAATTGCGATTTTTTTTCTGTCTTTTGTAATACATAAGCCTTTTTTTTATGAAATAACCCTTAGAAAATATTTTAAAGAAATTTTAGAATAAAAACAATTATGTTTTAAGACTCGTTTATTTTTTTTTTTTTGTATCTTTGATTATTAAAAAAGAAAATTAAAAACTTAAAAAGAAAATAAAAAGGAAAAATGTTATAGTAACATTCTTAACACATGACAAAATAAAAGCATAAATAACGTCTTAATAACACCATACACATATGGAATGCGCTAGGTCTTTCGAAAGAACTGTGTCTTTCTTCGTCAGGCGCAAAGAAGACGTGCAACCACTTTGAAGGCTGGAGCAAGATTGAAATCTAATGGGAGGGAAAAAGGGACAAGTTAAGGGAACAGCCAGTTGGAAAGCAGAAGGCACCAGCCAATCACAGAATATAATTACATAGAGCGAAAAACATAACGAAACTTATAAAAAAAACAAAAATGATAAAAAAATGAAAGTAAAATGAAAGTTATGTTATCATGCCTTTCATATTTATTTAAATATACGAAATTTAAATAAACATAAAAGTTAATACCAAAATGAAAATAATAATAATAATAATTAGTATTATAATTATTATTATTATTATTATTATTATATGGTTGAGCTGAAGAAGTTTTTCGAAGCTGCAGATAGCATGCTGGAATCAGATTTTTCATTCATTTTAACCTCGCGATTAAGATAAATATCTAAATTTCCAACAAAGTCCAATTCAGAGGAGCTGGCATTAAAGATAATTTTAGCATTTTGAAAATCTAAACTATGGCCGGAATCCCAAGGATGCTTGGCAATAGAAGATTTAGGATAATTCTCTTGTGTGATTGGCTAATATCTTCTGCTTTCCTATTAGATGTTCCCTTTACTTGTCCCTCTTTCCCTTCCATTTCTTTTCAGTCTTTCTCCTGTTTTCAAATTTATTGCACATCTTCTTCGCACCTGACGAAGAAAGACACAGTTCTTTCGAAAGGCCGAGCGCATTCCTTATTTTTATGGTGTTATTAAGAGGTTTTTTATGCTTTTATAGTATCACACCAGTTTATTCAATACTTTACTGAAATAACAAAATAGCCTAACATTAACGGACAAAACAGCCTATTTATTAACGGACTCTTGAACAATGGACTGTTATCAGGGTTCGTACGGCTCCTGGAATTTTGCGACCAAGAAATTCTTCGGTACCAGTATTTTCTTACAGAAAATCTTTCCTTAAAAGAAGGCGAAGTGCCACGAGTTTAACAAGATTTCTTTTTCTATACAGAAAATACTGGTGATACTCCTGGAAAAATCCCTGATCCGTACGAACCCTGTGTTATCTTCTGCTTTCCTATTGGTTGTGTTAACTTGTCCCTCTTTCCCTCCCGTTTCCTTTCAGTCTTGCTCCTGCCTTCAAAGTTATTGCACATCTTCTGTGCGCCTGACGAAGAAAGACACAGTTCTTTTGAAAGGCATAGCGCATTCTTCATTTTTATGGCATTATTAAGAAGTTTTTTCTGCTTTTATAGTATAACATCAGTTTATTCAATAATTTAATGAAATAACAAAATAGCCTAACATTAACGGACTCTTGAACAGCAACAGTTGCTGGGTAAATTTTCAAATTTTGAATTGCTGACATTTCTAATTGCCTATTTTTCTCTTTTTTCATTGGCTAAAACAGAAAAATTAAACGTAAATAAGAAAGATATATCTTTTTATTATTGTTATATAACTTTCAGTATTGCTATTTAAAAAATTATCTTTTGGAAACACTTTTTTAAGAGAGACTTTTGAATACCGAACGATGTCTAGTAAGATTTTGTGTTTCCGTTAATTATACTAAATTATTAAATCAAACATTTTGAATTTATTTGTCACCTGTTTTGAAATTATTTAAAATAAATGACACATTTTTATTCTTCAAGTAAATAATCGCCAGAACAGAAATGTACATCTAAAAGAAGCATTTCCACTTTTGCAACATTTTTTAAAATGTAGAAGTTGCCCTTTTCAAGTTTGAGTAGTAGAGACCTCATGATGGGTTATCCCAGACTTTTTCAAATCATTTTCTATATATCTATTTTCACTTATATTGCTGTATAAGTTACTTAATCTTATTTCATCAAGCAATAACTTAATCTTATGCATAATTGCAAACTTTCAACTAAACTTCCGTACAATGTGAGTTAATTTGATCCAGATTAAATACATTTCTAACCAGAAAATATATCTGAAAAATGATACTATATATTTAGTGTATCTCTTACGTAGCATCTAATTTCGGATTGGCTGGTGAAGTTGACAGTGCAATCCATAGTTTCTTCTATTTTAAGTGAATTTTTTGCACTTTTTTTTACATTTACTTAAGGTGTGATATACAACTACTCATAGACAGGAGAATGGAGTTGCTTGCAACTGGGTATCCCCTTGAAGCAATAAACTGTTTCACGTGGAACTTATTTGAATGCGTTTCTTTAAAAAAATTCTGGTTTGAAACGTGTTTAACATCGGTTCAATTATCCTATATTATACGGAAGTTTAGTGCGATGTTGGCAGGTATGCTTATGTTACGTGTTGGTAGATTAAATATTAAATGCTTGAATATTATTTTTGAAAATAAGTTAATTAAATCACAGTTTTCGATTAAATTTTGAAGGACAAAGAATCTTGTCTGGTGAAGGGAGTAAAGACAAAACTAATGCAATATTTAAAAGTTAAGATAACTATGATAAGACTGAAATCGATATTGCTAGTTGTGACATTTAGTGCTAATTTCGAGTAAAACTTTTTTGATGGACTCGTTTGTACTTTATAATATAGATATGGAATGAAAAAAGTACTAAATGAAACTATCTTTTAAGTATACTTTGATGCAAAATAAATATTTTTCATATATGATGCTATTCATAAAATAAAAATAAACACGAAAACGAAACAGTGTTAAATACATTATTATTTGAATTTTCATATTAGTTTTATAACATTGATACCAGAAAAGTTTCAAATCAATTGTGTTATTCATTTAAAATGTCACTTTAGGCAGTATTTCAAAAAGTAATAAATCTACGCAAGTAATGCGGTTTGTTTGAACAGCTTCCAAAATAGGAAGAAAATGCTAAAGTCACGTTTGCAAGTGTAGGAAGCTGTGCATGTATTATTTTATTATTTTAGTGGGGACGGGGTTGATCGCATTTGATATCGTAAGATATCTCAAGGGGGGGGGGGGGAGGTTTTCTTTTGATATCGTTATCCTGTTTTATCTAGCCGAAATTTTCGTTTTTATGTAACTGTTTCTTTACATCCAAATTGTGCATTATCTTTTTTTTTTTTTTTTTTTTTTTTTTTTTTTTTTTTTTTTTTTTATAGTCTTACTTATTTTTATGAAAAAGCAAAATTATTATTAAAGCCATTAAATGATTAAAAATCATTTTATTCCAAAACATGGAATACCACAACGTTCGCCATTCATTTTCTTCTGTCAAATGCGCACATAATTCGCTATTGGAGTAACCAGATGCGACATATGTTTGAAATGATACTTGTTCACTGGTAAAGAAAGAGAAAAAAATGTTGTCCACTTGTTTTGTTTATAAGAAGTTCTGCTTTCATCCTCTCCGTGCAAAAATGCAATATTATTGTTGAATGTATTATGTTCACAATAAGTTGTTATTAAATATTTTCAAGAAGTAAGATTCTCTGTTAGATATCATTGAATATAAAAATATTTCATGTATAATATTGATATTTTTTACTGAACTCTTCATTTCATATGATTTCAGACAGTATGCGAACTATAAATGTATAAGGATATCTGTATCTCACTGCAAACGTAAAAGAAGACCAAAAAATGTAAAAATAAGAAGAATCTTTCCACATTGATAGCGATATAATTTTTAATTGAATAGGTTATTCTCTCTCTCTCTTTTTTTTAAATAAAAATGTTTAAGAGAATGTTTAATATAAAAATGTTTAATGCATTTTCATCGTATTAAGTTGTGTACTTTTAATGCGTCAACTGCCGTACGACTCGTCGGTCGTCGTATTTTTATTTCCGAAAGAATACGCAATAAAATGGCTTGCGCCACAAAGCGCAGGTTTTGCCGTTAGTAATGCCGACATTTCTACCAGAATTGTTTTAATGTTAATTATTTTTTTTATTTAAATGCAGACAATCTATAACTTATGCAGAAGAAAATCCAGTTTCTAATTTCTGTTACATAGACAGGGTGTTTCTAAATGACTACCGGGGTTTTAATGCTTGGTAGTATTTATTACATAAAACTTTAAATTATAATTAATACATAATATGAAAGAGCAACTCAAACAGATTTACCTACTAGCTTACAAGTGTTCAATGTAAACACCTTTCGTCACACGGCACACATCAAGTCGATAGCTCAGTTCTTCCCAAACGTTAATTAGTGTTTGTGGGGTAATTGTTGCGACAGCTGCCTCAATCATGTTTCTTAGGTCGGGTAGGTCAGCTAGTAGTGGAGGCACATACACACGATTCTTTATGAACAGATTCAGTCTTTTCAAACTGCAGAACACAAAATGCTTTCTGTTCACTAGTCGCCATTTATTCTACTAGCTCTTTCTAACGGACAACAGAAGAAATTTGCGTGCGCATGCGCATGCACTGGTACCAACAAACTGTTTGAGTTGTTCTTTCATTTTATGTATTAAGTATAATTTTAAGTTTAAAATAATAGATACTACAAAGCGTTAAAGCCCCGATTTTCATTTAGAAACACACTGTATTGCACGCGCTAATCAGGATTATGTCGCTGCATACAGGTTTGCATGACCTGACGATCAACGTGTTAAAAATTAACTTGTAGAAATACGTGTCGAATAAGATTTTACATTTTTTGTAAGGAAAGCAAAAAATAAATTATGAAATTTTTATTCCTTTTTCGGTTTTTTTACCAAAATAAAAAAAATACTGAATTTTATGGAAAAATTGCGATTTTTTGTGTTTTATTTATTTTTTATTTTTTGCCAAAGATTGGAATAAAAAAGCGCTTTCATTAAATATTGCATACCGAATAATTTAATTAAATATCAGAATTTAAAAAATACCGAAAAATTGCTTAATTTTTACAAACTTCAAATAAAAGTGAAAAAAAAATATTTTGAAGAATTTTCCTGCAAGGGGTAGTAAACAATAAAAAACTTCATTAGCTCACTTTTTTTTGCACACATAAAAAAAAAAAAAATAAAGTAACGTCTACAGGAATTATTTTGCAGATGAATTATAAGGACAAAATTTAGTAAAACTTCAAACTCTGTCTTTCTGCTAATATTTTTTGTTTGGATCTTTTCTTTTGCCTTATTAGAAAACTATGAAAGGTCAGATGAACCAGATTTTTTTATATCGAATTTATTCGTGTACCTTTAGAGATTGATTTGTTGCTCTTCTTTTTTTTTAAACAAACAAACAAACAAAAAAGACATATATTTGAATAACAAATGCTCACGAACAAGTATATATTTATTTTAATTAAATAAAATGATAGGATAACGAAGATTTTAATCAATATATTCAGCTGATTTGCAATTTTTTAAAAAATAAGTTGCAAAATATTTTGCATTTACTTATTTACTTATTTATTGTTGCATTCTAAAACGTGCACTTTCATAAACTATCACTCAGACTTTATCGAAATAATTATTAGGATTAAAAAAGTGCATTTAACCCCTTGAATATTAATCCACGATTGTGTCTCATGTAAAGTAAACAAGGACTCGCAGTGTACTTGAAATATTTTCACTTCGCCAGCAATATTTTAAAACGTTACCGTCATTGTTGGCTTTTACTGCAGGTTTCAAAGGAATCCACCACAAATTTTTTTTATTTGAATTAGTAGTAGGAAATGTAGCAAGAAATAAGAATGATGCGAGTTCTGTATAAACTTGGTCTGTGACTCGAGGTACAGCGCCTAGAAACATTTTTTTTAAGTAAATGTAATTTAAGTAAATGTATATTTCAGATGTTTCAGATACATAGTGTGGAAAACGGTTTTACCGTTTTTTTAATCAAAATTTTTCGAATTCAAACCGGAAATTCAGAAACAAGTTTTTTTACTTTAAGAAACCACGAAATATCTGCCATTAAGTAACCAAAAGAACATTTTAGGGAATTTCTGGTGTAAATTCGAAATTTCGGAATTTAAAAAAGCCAAACTGGTAATGCTTTAAAAAGTGCTAAGAAATTGTAGTCGATAAACGTACAACGATGCGGTACAATAATAGAGCGATCGCAGCGACAACTGCTTTAAAAATAGATTGATCTCTAGCAAAAATAACCGTTTCACTATTGACCACATGAACATAATTTCTGTTCATAAAATATTCTTGTAAGGTTATATTTCAGATGTAACTGATTTTGAAGTTAGTTTTTTATCATATTAGGGAATTAATCTTTTCCACTCTTCTAGCAGTGATTCATCCTTTGGTATTCTAAATAGGGATAGTTTCTATTTTGCTGTCTTGTATCGAGTACCGCAACCAGGCACAAAAGAATGCGTATCACGTTTTTTGGCCAGGATCAATATCATTCATATTTTCAAAGCTTACGAAAATCACTATCCAAGTTAAAGGAAATAGGGTATAATTTAATTATTTAAAATATTTACCGCCAGCTGAAACGTTTTCTCAGGTCGATTCTTATACAATGTTTGTGTTGAAAAGAGCTAGCCGACAGTTGCGTAGCCAGAGAGGGGGTCAAATTGCTCTGGAAACCAGTAATATTATAAAGTTTTCTTCACTTTTAATATCGCAGAAAAATCTCCGATTAGATAAGGTAAAAATATTTTTATAAAATTAGTGGTATCCAAACCATCTGGACCTCCACCATGTCTAAGCCACTGCTAGAAGATGTCGCTGCGATCGATTCGGTATCCTTTCAGCATCGTTCTACATTTATTGAATTCAAGTTTTTAGTATTATTTTGTAGCTGTTTTCCACACTATGTATTCTAGGCGTTGTACTCGTGGTACGTAATACTGTGCACCGTCCTATGAGTACGAGGCCTACGTGTTGACACGAAAATGGTGGCTGTTGTAGGATGAATATATATATATATATTTTTTCTTTTTTTATTTGTATGATACCCTGAATTTACAAACCAAAAACTTTTAAAGTTTTTTTTTATTTATTTAATCTCATAAAACTTTATAATTTATTGGTATTTAAATTGAAGGGGCCATACTAACGCTGAAAAAAAACCGCTAAGGCAGCCGTCATTTTTGTAACAGCGCGTAGGCCTAGCATTCAGGGGGCGGTGCATTGTGAATCAATCACGGACGTCACACGTGATTACTGCACATGGGGCACATGCAGTTAAATAATCATTTTATGAGCATAACTAATTTGAATAAATGAAACTACAAGGGGATAAAATAATTATTTATTTATTTCCAACATCATTTTTCAATAAAAAGAAAATATACCTTGAATAACATCCTTTGTGAGATTACACATTAAACAACGTCTTTGATAGAAACTTTTGAAACACATAATAAAGTAAGTTAACGACTTCGGAAGCGCTTTAAATGGACGCCGTTTTTTTTAAAGTCGGCCTCTCAACAGCTATATTTAGAAGACAAAATTTTAAATACTGTTTCTCCGACATTTTTAATTGCACCGTTTCCCTTTGCTTCTTTTTTTAATTCGGTAAATTAAAAAGAAGTATGGGAAAGCGTTTATTCATAGTATACAGTGGTGTAGTACTTCTAAAAGTTGTCTTGTTTAAAAACATTCTTTGGAACTTTTAATGATGTCGAATTATTTTTACATTTCTTGTAATTAAATCAGAATATTAATTGGCATTTTTTTCAGCTATTTTGAAAATATATAAAATATATGGCATACTGTTTTTCCTTCTTTCAAAGATTGTATGAAATATTCTCTTTTATAAAATATCGCTTAATAAATAATCAACAGATAAAGAATTTGCATTTAGTAAATAGTATATGGTTTATTTCTTTTCAACGTCAATTATTATCAAAAACAAATTAAATTTTGAGAGACATCTCAACCCGACATCGCAAATTGATGCATAAGCATACAGGTATCAGTTAAAATTTATCCTGTATTATTTGTATTGAGTACCAGGTTAACGTTATATTTGAATAGAATTATTCGCCTCATACAGTCATATAATTCTGCTATTAGACAAGGCGTAGAATTATAATATAAAATTTATGGTATCTAACTCTAAATATAAACTTCCAAAAGAATAATTTGTATATTGTACGGTTAATTGAAAGTAAATAAAAAAAAAACTCTTTAAACATGATTTTTTACGTACCAGTTCAAAGCAAAATAGAGACTAGAGGAGTGAAAGCCTTTAGTTTTTAGAGGACTAACTCTGAATTATTGAAACAATTCGTGGGTAAAACTATTTTCTTTTGGACAATCTTAGAAAATAAAGAAAAAAAAAACTTTTATATCATACATTCGTGTACTTATAGAAATAGATTTGTGGAAAGATTTTATTTCATTTTTTAGGGCAGACTTTTCAATAAAAAAAGATGACGAATTTAACAAAATTTTTTATTATATAAAAATATATAAATAATATTGATGTATTTATTAATTATTTTACATTGGTTTTTTTTTTCAGATAAATTACAATTTTGTTTTTGTAATAAATGAGTCCTTTTATAAAACATGCTTTAGAAAAAAAATTAAAGAGGCCTTAGAATAAAAAAGACTGTATTTTAAGATTTTTTTTCCAACATCGATTACAAAACAAAAGAAAATAAAAAACTTTAAGTGAAAATAATTACGAAAAAAAACGACTTTTATGGCAATTTTCTAAATACGTAAGAAAAAAAAACATTTTAGGAATGAAAGCCTTTCGTTTTATTAAAAGTACTCTGAAAAGCAACAATTGATACGTAAAATTGCAAATTTTGCCTTTCTGACATTTTAATTGCTCTTTTAATTTGCTAAAGCAGGAAAAATAAAAATAAATAGGATAGATATATCATTTTTTTTCATCGCATTCAGTATTGCCATGTTAAAATATATTGAAAAGTGTCGAATAAGATTTTGTATTTTGAAAATACAAATATGAAAACAAATTTGTAGTATTAAAATACAAGTCTTCTTTTCATTTTATGAAATGACGATTTCAAAAATTTTGAATGTATTTTTCAGTTGTTTTACGATTATTAAAATAAATGACAATTATATTTGTCCCATTTTTTTTAAAGATTGTTATAAATAAATAATTTTGTATAATATCTCTTATTAAATAATCATCGGAACAAAAACGAACACCAAAAAACCTTTTCCTCTTTGAAAACTTTCCTTATGAACGTATAAGTTGCCCGTTTACAGTTTTAATGGTGAAGACCTCATGATGTGATATTCCTGCAATTTTCTCCTTAGTTTTGTATATATATTATTTAATTTATATTATTGTAAATGTTACGCCTTATTTTAGCAAACAAATGCTTAATTTTATATTACGTGTTGATAAATTATACATTACACACAGGTGCCAACCTCTCATTAATATTCCGTAATATGCTGATTAATTGGACCCAGGTTTAAGACGTTTCGCACCAGAAATTGTTTTAAGAAATGAAATTAAATAAATTCCACGTAGAACCCGCCCCACCAGTGGCCGAGAGGTTTTGCTCTCGAAGCTGGTAGACGGGAGGTGCTGGGTTCGATCCCAATCGCACCCGTCGGCCTAATCGTTCGGAGTTTTCGTGGTTTTCTTCGAGCCGTGGATTTATCCATGCGTAAATACAAGTTATGTTCCCTTAGAAAGACCCCCCACGAAGGGCACTCCCCCGGGCCTATATCCCAAGTGTAGATAATTGACCGTCATGAATCAACCCAACCCATCCACGTAAAAACCTGAAATTGAATAAATAAAGATTCATCCAATAATTTTTCTGGTGTAAGGCGTTGTTAAACCGAGTCAAATTAACCCGCATATTATAAAATATTAATGACAGGTTGGCACCTATGCATTACATGCTTGAATTTTTTTTTAAACGCTTGACCGGACGCTTTCGCTTTTTACACGGCTTGTCGAATACCTACTGAAATTCTTGTCGAATTATCTTTGCACTTCTATGATGTAATCCAATTGGATTATAAGGGACCCCCCCCCCGACCTATTTGTCAATTAGATCACTTTATTGTCGAGATCTTTCTGTATATACACATTTCACTAATATTTTTATATGAGTTACTCCACTATAGAATTGAATACCAGATCATGAAAAAAAAAATATATATATATATATATATTGTGATATAGTTCGCGTATGCGCTGTTAAAAATTCTTTCATACAAATGCCCATATCTCATCAAATGTTCAATGTATTAATTTTTTAAATTACAGTTTACACTGTTCTTGAAGTCAAAAAAGTTTTTCATTGATAATGGTTATTCATTTAAAAATAATAATAATAATAAATAAATAAATAATTTTAAAACAAGAACGAAAAATCATGCGTCAAGCATAGATTATGTAACACTTTCCAACGCTTCCAAAATAATTTTACAAACCATTGCCGTTTAATAAGCTGAAAGATAACATCTAAGTAAACAATTTGGCAAACGCATAACATATTTAAAAACGTAATTTCAGGAATTTCCAACATATATTTCCAACATATACAATATTCTGAAAAAATCCGAATACTTTTATTCAGCCCTGTATATGATCTATAGATTTGAATACATACTACATAGGATGCTAAATTTTAGTTTAGTTAGGAAACACGTAGCACAGTTTAAAATTCATCTTCTGGAGTTTCTGTCAATAAACGGAAATGTGTTTGCGAACTTTTGTGCTGCCCTGTATATGATCTACAGAATTTATACACACCAAGTAATAGACAAAAAGTGAGCTAAATTTAAAATCGCGTTCAGCAACTTAAAACGCACTTCCAGGAATTATTGTTAACAGACAGTAGAGAATTCTTTTGTGTGTCCCTGTAAATGAAAGATGGCTGCTATACACACAATATTCTGTAGTAAGCCTCTTGTAATGCACCTCAGTGATGTATATAAATGTCAATGCGTTTAAAATAGTGAAAAATTACTTAATTAAACCGCAAACAATTTTTCTCCATAAACATAATGTAACGGAATTATTTTGACTGTCCCTGTAAAGTAACTATAAGTGCTATGGACACCATATTCCATATTAAGCTTCATGCAATGCATCTTTGTGATATATATCAATTACAATGTATTTGAAATTGTGTAACATGATTAAAATAAACCGCAAATGATTTTTCCCCATAGACCGTAATATAAAGGAATTCTTTTGAGTGTCCCTGTAAAAAAAACTATAAGTGATACACACTTCAGTTGAAATATGAAACATGCTATAAATAACGACAATAACATATAAAAATTACAGGGCAGTCCCAGCATATTTACGGAAGTTAGAGCACGGCCAGACGGCAAACGGTCATACGGCCAGACAAACCGAAGTCATAACACTTTTCAACTAGGTTGGAAAGTGTTTAAATGAATAAAAAAGTTACATGTTATTACTTGAATGACAATATTATTTTTATAACATTGATATCAGAAAAATTTGACAACAAAAATTAATAATATTAAAATTTCCTCGTGAGGTTGCCAAACCATGCTGAAGCACATAATAACATATTCAAGTAATGCTGTTTATCATGGCAGCTTCGCTAGTAGAAAGAAAATTAAATCCTGTACTAGCGCACCTGTTGGACGTTTCTGTCCTGTTTATAAGAATAAGGTAGTGAATTTAAGAAAATATCTGAAGGGTGTGAAACGTTATATATAGTAAATTGAGAGAAGATAAATGGTCCACTAGTCGGCCGCATTGAGATAAAATGACTCATGAATAGTTTATTTTTTGTTCCGAATGAAATGGTGTTGCAATTTTTCTACATTTAGCTATCTTTCATAAGTCTTAAGCCATCAGCAAAGTATTGTGGGTATTTTTATTGCATTAGTAATTAGCCATTTCTTTTCAAGATTGAGGTCAGATAATCAGTTTTCCTATTTTTTTTCTTTTTTTGACAAATATTTTTCAATGTAAATGTTAATTTATTTTTTATTCTTTTCTAAAGTTATAATACTCTAATATTAGCTCGATAAATAAAATATTTTTTTAGTATGAAAAGTAAATAAATTTGATTGCCTTAATTAATTTTAATGGGGTCGATCATTAAGTATTATATTTTGCTTACATGTTCAGTAGTAGGCCACCAGGAACTGACTACTAGATAATAGCTTATTTTACTTTTCTGATATTAATTTTCACAATTTGGTAGGAATTGCTTTATATCTCTACTTCTATACTAATATTATAAAAAAAGAAAAGTTTTTTTATGTCCTTGTTTGTTTGTTGGGGAAACTACTGGAACTGCCGAATACATTTCAAAAGCAAAGATGGCAAAATGAGGGTGACAGTCTCTGTTTCTACATAGGCTGTATTTTATGTCAGAAACACTCCCCTCCCCATTGTAGGTGCAGGAGTAAAAAACATTTTAAAAATGCTCTTTTTGTGAATCTGAAGGGGCTAGAAACTTGAAATTTTACATAGCGGTTACTTTTAAGATACAAATGCTCGCCAAAACCGGTTTCTAAAAAAATTGGAAATTTAAAAGTGTGAAAAGAAAGGAAAACTTTCTAAATAACGATTTATATTATAACTATTAGGAATAGAAACTTGAAATTTCAAATGTCTATTACTTTTAAGACGCAAATTCTTGATCAAGACAGTTAAAAGAAAAAAAAAAAAAAAAAAAAAAAAAAAACGAAAAATGTTCTAAAATCGTCCAAAATTACGATTTATATGGAATTACTAGGGATAGAAATTTTAAATTTGTCATGGTTGTCACTTTTACAGAGTTCGAACGCTTTACCACAATTTTTTAATAGAATTTTTCGCCTTATTTAAATGCAGAAAATTATTACAAATTCTGCAATTAAATGAGGCGTCTGCAATTTTTGCTATTTAAATATTAAACAGAAAATTTCTATTAAAAATTGTGGTAACTGCGTACAAACCCTGTGTTAAGATGTAAACGCTCGCACAAAATAGTTTCTTATAAAAACGCATACAGGACCCAAAAAACGTTCTAAAGTTAGGAATTCTGTTATATTGTTGGGACTGTAAACTTAAGGTTTGGTATGGTGGTCACTTATAAGATGTAAATGCTCGCTAAGAACGATTTCTAAAAAAATCGAAATTGAAAATGCTGGAATGAGAAGAATTTTCTTTTAATTACGGTTTATTTACACTCATAGGAACAGAATCTTGAAGTAAGATATGGGTAATATTTCTAAGACGTAAATGGCTACACAGTTTCTAAACCATTCAAAAGGTAAAAGGAACAAGAAATGTTCTAAAATTGCGATTTCTTTTATACTGTTGAGGCTAGAAACCTCAAATTCTGTATGGTTGTTTCTTTTGAGATGTGATTTCTCATCACAAATAGTTTCTAAAAATTTAGAAATTTAAGAAGTTGAAATGAGACGAAAGTTTTGTAAAAAACATTCTAAATTTGGATTTATTTAGAATTAATAAGGATAGAAACTTGATATTTGATGCGAGAGTAACATTTTAGTGGGAAATTCTTTCACAGAATAGGTTTTAAAAATATCAAAATTTAAAATGGTGAAAATGAGTAGAAAACATTCTAAAACAAGAAAAAACTTTTTTATGAAAAGTGATTTATTTTACACATTACTAAAAAAAGTCGTCCAATAAAAACATCTGTACAAATGTCTTAAACACATTAAAACACAAGATATTAGTAGTACATAATACTTTCCTTGCGCTTTCGGCTCTAAACTAAGCCATTATCAAGTATTTCAATCAGCGGATATTTGTTCAAGACTAGAACTCAAAGTGACACGAGAACGCAATATAAACATGCGTCGGTGGATGGACCCATTGTTGGTGAGGGGGAAACACAAATCGCGACTCTTTCGGGAGACCATACTTTCCCGTAACTCGGAGCAGTTCGTACCAAATGCTTGGTATTTGGTATGATAATACATCATTGCAAAAGTTGCTTGCCTGCGATAAAATTTCTAGGGACTCCAATACTGCAAAAATTTTTAAATCGGCAGCCCGCATAATGATTCTTGCTTTATGGAAAATTATCTCAATATCACTTATTTGGAATAATCTTATATCGCTTATGTAATAGCTGAAATTTGTTTAATAGAAACATTAGTGTTAAAAAGGGGAAAAAAGCAAGTGGAAAACTAAGCACAGTACGATCCCTGATCTACTAAAAATTTTAATTTTCGTTTTGAGATTTGATAATATATTTTTATACGTATAATGAAAATGCCTCAAAAAATAACAATCAAATTTGGTTCAGCTCCAGTAAATTCAAGCTAAAAATAAACTAATGAAATAGTCATCCCATTTTTATTCCATTCAATTTGCAATGAAGTTGACAAATACAACTAATTATATTTGTTCATTTAAATCAGAAGAACCCAATGATTAAACTTCACTGAAAGCATTTATAATATATTTTATTTTACAACACTTTTCTTTAAGACTGAATTATGTAAGCAATTTATGCAGTCATTTATCGGAGGGATTATTTTAACCCTTTAGCGGGCGGTGGTCACAAAAAAAGGACACCTAATTTTAATTCCAAAACTGACAAACGGCACCAAGAATATTTAATAATTTTTTTTCCTTTTATAAAGTACGGGAAAATAAGCAAGTTCTTCTTTTCTAATGAATTCTTTTTTTAAATTCTGGTGTCAGTCCATTATTTCATCATTTTAAAAACAGACTTACTCCACGCCGGAAAGGGTTAACCCATCAAAGCCGGAATTATTTTTATCTTTAAAATGCAAAAATTGCATTGCATACCAATTTTTCAAAGTAGCAACTTTAGCCTTATTATGGAGTTTCTGTCATCAGATAAAGAAACTATTTCTCTTAAAATATACTGGTTTACAAGCAACAAAATGGAGGGCAGCTAGCCCGGTACCATATGGTACCAGTAGGCTTTAATGGGTTAACGCATTACGCTACTTTGAAGTGTGCGTTTTGGTAATTAAGATTTTAAGATCTGAATCGCAGATATTTGATTCCGAATACAAAATTATTCAATGGTTTTAATCACTCCCGAAATCCCGAATTAAAACTGGGTGTTTTAAGACTACGTTTATGTGCCTCCCTTTCCAGCTACAGTAGCCGAACTCAAGATATGTATAATAGCAGCCGTAAAAGCAATGGAGGCAGACATCCCACACGTTTGGGACGAATTTGACTACCGTAAAACCATATCCTTTGTATCCAAAGGTGGACATATTGATCACCTTTAATTTGGTTTGTAAAACACTTTATGACTAGCCATGTAACATAAAATTAATCTCAATTATCTATGTTCAATATTTTTGATAATACACGCATTTCAAACTGGGTGATCCTTTTTGAAACACCTGGTATATCATTTACTAAAATCACCGCCAAATCAACTGAGGAGGAACCAGATGAATGTCACGGGAAGTTAAAATACAGAAATTTTCGGTTCGGACTTTCTAGTGCCATAATTTTCCATAGTTCAGTATTCCTGGGGGTTGATGGTGAAAGAAAATGATTGGTTGGTTGATTTATGACGGCCGATTATCTACACGAGGGATATAGGCCCTAGGGTGGAGTGCCCTCCGTGGGTGTCTTTCTAAGGGATCCTAACACGTATTTACGGCAAGGTTAGAATAAAACCACGGAAAACTCCGAACGGTTAGGTCGACGAGCGCAACAGGGGTTTGAACCAAGAACCTCCCGTCTACCAGCTTTGAGAGCAGAACTTCTCAGACACTGGTGGGGCCGAAAGAAAATGAAGTGCCAACATTCTTGAGGTTGTCCTGAAGAATACAATGTGCCGTATGGGAGTAAACACATAAAATGATGCACACACAGTATGCATATATATATATATATATATATATATATATATATATATATATATATAGCGATTAATAACAGATTTAGAGTAACCTAACAACTCGTCTATTTATTTTTGGTAGTGTTGAAATTCAGCTGTCAAAAAGTTATTACATCCCCGTTTTTTTTTTTTTTTCTATTTAACCAAATTATTGTGAGATATAAGCGGCTATTCAATTCAAGAATCCATTCAACTCACAGTCAAAGTCCTTACTAATAAGAAAAATCCAGTATTCAGGCTACCACCGGTCACATATCGAGAGCAGTGTTATGTGAGGAATTATATCCACATCCTTGGGGGCTAACCCTGATTTTATGATCAGTCATGATGTAAGTTAAATGCCTTTATTTACTGCAGTAATCATATTGAAATTCGAATAAAGATTCCCAGACATATTGAAGTGGAAACGACTTCAAGACATAATTCATACAAAAAGTCTTCAAAGACTGGCTAATGTGGATAAAACCTCTAAGATATCAACATTAAATTCCAGAGGACATTTGATGTTCTGCACAGATCTCGAAAACAAAGAACCAGCGAAAATTTCTCATCTTAAAGCGTTCGTTGTTTGTTTATTTTTTTTAATAATGCGTGTGCGTCGGTTCACAAAGACAAGCAAAAACTGTAATGCTAAAGAGGGAGTCAGCCAATCTACTAACATGACGGCACTATTTAACCGTGTATAAATATATACATATAGATATATACATACTGAAAACGGCGCAAAAATCTTAGAAGGCGTGCCCGGAAATTTCAAAATCTTGAAAGAAAAAAGAATATTCTACATAAATGAATTTTAACACGGAAAAATTCAGGTACCAGGCCTAAAATAGCGAAAATTTGAATGAAAAAAAAAACACTTTAAGGTATAAATATGCATATCAAATGACACAAAATAATCGAAATTTGAAGTATATTATAGATATACATATCTGTGTGTGTGCGCCTGTGTATCAGGATTTTATAGCAACAGTTGGTCTGATGAATGCTGATAAAATATTTATTTGAATTGATTTTTATTATCAGTATTAGACATTTGTTTTCATTGGTTTTTGATAGAGCATTATACAAGTGGTATGTTGAGAATATTGCATAGAATTTACATGATTTTTATATGTTTTAATGATCTGAAGTAAATCAAGTTCTTCAAAAAAGAGTATGATGTAAAACCTTTGTAAAAATATAGACAAGTTACGTGTAAAATTTTATACTTTTAAAATTATTTGCATGGTATTGCGGACAAGTTCTTAAAATGATCTACGACAATATAAATTTTAAATTGTTAAGGAACATGTTTTATATATCATTCCAAATAGCCTCAGCCGAAATTTTTGTTACTTCTTTATCAAATGGGTTCTACCACCTTTTTTCAAACTACAAACCTTTCCATATTAGTGTACAGAAACTGCAAACAAAATTTACGATAAAAAATATTTTGTATTAGTAGTGGTAAAAGTAGAATCTAAAAGTAGTCGGATGTGGCAACCCTGTATTATATGTTTAACCTTTATTGAAACTAAATAAAAGAAAACAAAATAACAGGAACTATAAGAACAGAAATGAAAAACAAATTTAAATTAGACAAAAATATAAGCAAAAAAAGAAAAAAAATCAATGACAATTTTTTTATTCAGCATTGTATAAGTGGGAAAAAACGTCACATAACTGAGGGGTTTTACAATATTTTCCGTTGGAAGATTTCGTGATCAGAAAAAAAATCAATGTTTTACTATATGATATGTGTAAGGGATAAGGTAGAAATCACTGTATATATTAAATGTAATATAAATTAAATAAAAATATTATATTATATTTTACACACCAGAAAATTTTAATTGGAGATTATAAATAAATTTTCATTAAAAGAATTTGACGGCAACATTATCTCGAAAAGAACTGATTCCAGTAATACTGCTCATTGGAGCAATTAAAAAGAAGAAGAGAATGAATTCCATCACGGATTCTCTTTTAACATCGTAGCAGTTTTACTTTTGAAGCGTATGTGCAAAAAGAATTTGTTTGCTGCATTACTCAACGCTTTTGTATGTCATTAAGTTTTAATTATAAATTTTAATTAATGCCAGAAAATTTTCTTTTGAATAAGGGGAATATTTTACTTCGAAAAAATGCTGTTTTGCGCATATTTTTAGTTCATTTTGTCAAAAGAAACTAGTCTGATGTGCAATCCCAAAACTTTCTTTTATTTCATACAAGTTTCAAATACACCAAAGACGAATCAGCACCAATTTATGTCAAGGTCTAACTGAATCTAAAGTTTTATTAAATTCCGTGCATTAGTTCTTGAGATATGACTATTTGCTAAAATCGTATAATTTCTGAAAAATGCAGCATTGCAGCGCCAGCTGTTGTTCGAAGTATGGCAAAACGTAATCTTCGTCTATTTATATTAGGGTCTAACAAAATCTGAAGTTTGATGAAATTCTGTGCATTTGCTCTTGAGATATAGCTACTATGAAAATCGTGAAAAATGTAGCATAGCAGCACCACCTGTTGGTGGATTTACACCAAACAACAATCAGCGCCAAGGTATACAGTGAACTCTCACTTATACGCGATGAACTATAAATTTTCTTAATACCACAATTATCTTTTATTACCATTATTTTTTGCTTTATTTAATCGCAGAAATTGAATGTAAAATATTTCTTTACAAAAATACTGGTGTCAGAAAGTAATTTCCGCACATCGCGTATAAGTGAGAGGTCACTGTATAAGGGAATAACTGAATCTAAAGTTTTATTAAATTCCATATCATTAGTTCTTGAGATAAAGCGCCGACAAAATTTTTGTCACATACAGACAAACAGACTCACAGACAGACATTTTTTAAAAACTGTCAAATCGTGTTCAGGACACTCTAAAACGTATAAATCCGCCGAACTCCGGAAATAGAATTTTTTCACGTATCCAATATTTTCTTCTTGTAAAGATGTAGGAAAGTTAAAGTGTTAAGGTGCCAAACGCATGGTGTCAGAGCCTGATTACCGTAAGGGAAGACATAGACAGTTTTAAATAATAGAGATTTTGGCCTTTCACAAGGCACAAGATCAGTGTTTAAATGAGGCAAAAATGTACACTAATTTATCGGTGGAAGTTGAAATAACGGTAATCGGAGCCTCACCTGTGTGCTTTCTATGAGTCGGATGCCTTATATAAGGAACAATCATAAGAGTATTATATCCAAGTATTTGATATTAATAATCATAACAAATAATATCTATTAGCTATTGAGAGGAGTGGGAAAAGTAACAAAAAATTGAGATGTATTCAGTTACATTCTACATAACTCTCTAATGCCCATGGTAGCAGCATATATGCTACCACCACTGTCGTCAATAAAGTAGATTTTTAATTCAGATATTTCATATTCATACCAGAAATTTAAAATAGCAATATTTTATTTTTAAACATTCTGTCCTTAAATAAAGCTAAATATATTATTGAAACTTTCTGTTATGAATTCAGATTTTCTGAAATATGGAATTTCTAGAATGTATTCTATCTTAGGACTAAGAGGGTTAAATATCATGTACTTTTATTGCAGAAATTAGATTGTAAATTACATGCGAGAAAAGTACAAATATATTGTTGAAAGTTTTAGATAAAATCAACCATCTATATTAACAATTAAATTAAAGTCATTCATTTGATATGCATATACATTAAACTGAAAATATATTTAAAAATCTAGTTGAAATAACACTTTTGTAAGCACAAATATTTTAGCAATCGTTTTAGTTTTTAATTTTTTTTTAGATTTAAAAAAAGTAATTATACTTGTTTAACATACAAAACAATATTCAAATGAAATTATTTTAATATTGCATTTAGGGCAGATAAAAATATAACTCTGAAATATCAATATCTTTAAAGTTTTTAGTTTGCTTATTTATAATAAAAATATTTTCCTGTATGATAAAGTTAGTTAAAAATTTGATTCTATGTACTTTGAGGTTATGTATCTATTTCCATGTGATGGTGATTTTTATGTTTCGCATAACGTTTGTCGAAGCAAACTGGCGACACTTAAACTCATACTCAAATTCTTTTGCTCTCGAGTCTGCGGTCCGTATGCACCGAGTATCTCATATGCCCGTTCAGATTAGAAACATCTATAAAAATTAAAGAAATTGCCACGGCGGGGTACTGTTTACACCATAAAACTTGTCGAACAGTCAAATTTGTTTGTGACAAAAGGGAAATAAATTTCAAATTTTCATCTATAGATGGCGTTATTAAGATCCACGTTATTAAAAACATAAAAAAATATATATAATAAGATAATAGATAATAAACTTCATGCTAAAATTAATTGCTAAAAGATTTTAAATAAAAATTATAAAAATACTTTAAACTGTTTTTTAATTAAATTTGGTTTAAGGTTTTATTATTTGATCTTTTATTTCGCAGCTGGGATACCATACATCCCAGCGACTATTTATTTTTTTTAATTCGTACCACATTTTATATAATATATCTGCTATATGCTTATTATACAAGGATACTTTTAAGTGATATCTATCATAAAGAAAATATTTTGTAAATTGTGGAGCGAGTGATTATGAAAGTAGTCGCTAGCCCTGGCCCGTAATGAAATAATTAGCAATATTCAAAACCCGTAGACAAAACCTTTCAGCAATTAAGGAATTACATAGACATAAGAAATATTGTGATTATACGACAGATATTTATTTAACGTGAGATACATTATATTATTTTATTCTCACACTACTGAACAAAATGAGACGCCGCTGTATTTGTGTAATTTATTCTATTTTCTTTCTGATGACAACTTTTTTTTATAAATAATGTCTATCACTTTTAAACTATATTTATATATTAGACACCATTCTTCTTTTGGATCAAAAGTTGATTTTTGTTCGCTAGAGGACGTTAGTACATGGAGTACATCGTCCGCATCTTTTTGTTACTACAAACGGTAAGTGTTATATTAAATCTAATTAAATTAGTTTTTTTTTAATAATTTTATGTTTATATTACTTGACATTTGATATTTGAAGGAGTGATGCTTTGAGACCTATAGCTACAAAAGCTGTCGTCTCGAATGATCCATATACATTTTATTCACAGAAACACATACATGACTTTTACAATTACATAAAACTTGACGAGATAGCACAAGGAAATTTAGAATACAAGAGATTTACAACCTTAAGCTCCACAAAGTACGTGCAATGGAGCTGGCGGGAGTCGAACCCGCTGGCCTGATTCCTACAATCTCAAGCGATTAGCGGAATGGTGTCTTAACCAATCGACCACAGATGCCTCATTTATACTACTGCCGAACATGGCATAAAATAAGTAAATAAATAATATTTGTTATTTCTGTTTTAAAATCCACCCGTGTCTTTAAGAGCCTACGCTAGTCATCCAAAGAAACTCGGACGCTAATGTTAAGTCTAATATTAAGTCGGACGCTAATGTTAAGTCTAGCTGTTAAGTTAGTTTTGACTTTTTCGATTTTGGTTCCAGTTAAGATGAAGTGCTCGTGCACTTTATCTCAACTATCTAATTTTATGTCTTTACTATGTCTTACTATGTCTTTTTTCTAGGCTGATTTAATTTAAGGAACTCGTATAAATTAAGAAATAAGTGAGTTACCATTTAAAAGATGAAACTTTGCACATTTTGTTTAAGTAAATGTACCTGTTCTAAAAATTCGTGCATATTCAGAAAAAAATTATTATTCCTAATATGAATACATCTTTGTTAATTTATTGAAAAAGTATACATTTAACAATAAACGTAATCGGTTTTAGCAATGTGAAAGTACGGGTATGAAAACCTTTTACTACCTAAAAATATGCATTTATTAATGAATGCATCAGAAATAAAATGCAGTTTAAAAGTTAATTAGTTTCATGTAGTTGTGCACTAACTACAGTGTTTGTGTTATGGTTAAAACATTTTTAATTTTATCCCTAATCCACTCTGTAAGAAAAGTTAAGCAAAACTCTATTTTACGAAGTTATTTATCTGTATATTTTACAATATTTTTCTTTAATGTTGTAACCAGTGGCAGCTCTTGACTGGCTTTATTTGGGGCACTAAATAAATAACTGCTTAATTTATTTTTTTCTTACCACTATTATTAAAAAGAGTCTTTTTTTCTTTTTTGAGATGGGTTCGATCCTCAGTAGGCTTCGTCTGTAATCTTCTTGAATCTAATGAATTTTTTTTTTTTTTACTTTTTTATTATTAAACTTCTATTTCATTATCATATTTTTAAATATTTTTATTTCATTTTTAAATTTTAGTAATTTTTACGGCTCCCTATTTGCCTCGCAAGTCGATTATCTGTAACCAGGTAGTTCAGTTGGTACGCAACTAAGTATTCCATTCTGCTAACTACATTGCTCCATTGTTCCATTTTTTTTCCATTAAACAAACAAACAAAAAAAAAGATCACTTTAAAAAAATAATAGTATGAAAATATGTGTTTTAGGCATGCATTTAATGCACCATTAAGACAGTCAGGAGGACACGAGCTGCCACTGGTTATAACATATTGGTTCTATTATATTATTGCAGCATGGAAAATAACTGTACATGTGTGAATGTATGATCGGTCGTTCCGCCAGCCACTACTGGGTCGCGACTCACAGATTGGGAACCCAGTGTTTGGGGTTTAACCATAAATTAAGAAATATAGATTAGGATCTTACATCGAAAAGTGTCGGGGAATTTTACTTATTGGTATTTGATTGGTATCAAATTATAATTTTCGTAAATTGATTTTACACAGATCTCTCTTTTCCTCCCTTTTTTTTATGCACAGCTCACTTAAATTGTCCAGTCCTGTAAAAAGAAATAAGTAAACAGTAGGTGGCAATAAAATAAATATAAGGACCGTTCAAATGAAAAAAAGACTTTTGCTGCATCGATGTTAGTTCTGATCGCAGTGGGTAATGTGTCTGCCGATAGATGACGTAGCATCTGTAGTGAACGGCTTTGCCTCAATTTATTCATTCTTGAAAAGTCCTGTTATACGATCGAATGAATGATGGATTCCTCCAGATTAGCGCAAACAGCTATTATTCAATTTCTTCGCGCATAAATACGCGTAGAGGCAATTTCAGTAAAGGAATGGTGTCACTGCAGGATAAAGCTAGGCCAAAGACTCTCAACCTGCAGGCAAAATTTCGGTGGGAGGTCTTGAAACATCCTCCATACATCCCCGATATCTCTTCATGTGACTACCATCTACTCCATAGGTTCTCAACCTTTTCTGCACCACAGCCGCCTTTACAAGAAAAACAAAATCCCAACGCCCCCTTTTCCATAATAGTTAAATTTACCACACATTAAAATATTGTTGCATATTATTTATAATACCTATTTAATCTGTCTATCTACATATTACTGAGAATCACAAAGTAGAAATTAATTAAAACCACCATGAAATGTAGCAAAAAATAGTATATTAAAAATAAACAGAAAATCAATGAGAAAAAAAGTAGTGGCATTGTAGCGGCTGGTGGATCTTTAACAATTTATTAATACCTGGTTCCAATTTTGTAAATATCAGTTGCAAATTGCCACGTTCAGTGATATGCAGTCTACTCTTTTCCTTAGACAGTAAATTAGCTACTGCATTGAAACCACGATAAGCCAAATACGATGAATGAGAAGCAATTAAAAATTTCTGTACTCTTTCACACAATTCAGGATAGAGTGCTGGTATTGATTTTTGAACTCTTGGTATCCATTTCTAAATTTTAATTTTAGCTCTTCGGTAGTTGTGATATCTACGAGTTCCTCTTCTAAATTTGATGATTCTGCTGTACTTGCATTTGCAAATGGGACTAAAACCCAACTCGTATACTCATGTTTAAAATACCCTAGAATCACTCCGTAAAATCAGCATGAAGAACGTCCAAGTGTTGGCAGTAAGTAATTAAATCTTCCTGTTTGGCAGATACTTCTGATAATGTGGGAATGTGGCTGTATTCACCCCTACATAGGTTTCGTTTGAACAGAAGTTTTACCACAAAAGCAGCTATGACCTTTTTTTATTCTAATTAAACTCATTAAACTATTAAAACTCATCACCTTACAATTGTAAAATGATTTCATTAGATATTCTAAGCAGGTTTGTCAAATAAGCTGAGTCATTTTCGGACGTAATCAGTTTTTCCTCAGTTTTTTGTCTCTGTTTTCAAGGAAGTCCAGTACTGAGTCAAATATATTTAAAAAAAGGATTCAGGCAAAAAATTTTTGTGAGCCAACGAACTTCTATGCGCAGCAGCAAGCGATTGTAATCTTCATAATTTTCCCTACAAAGTTGACCAAATAACGTGTCATGCAATAAATTGTTTTTAATCTTATGACTGCTCTAAGAACGTAATGAAGCGACATATGCAGGAGTTCATTCAGTTTTTTACAACCAAATGCTGACGATACGATTTATAACACAATGTACAGCGAGTACATTTGGTACTGCTTGTTTAAAATGTTCTATGAAACCCTTATAATCTCCCTTCATTGCTGGAGCACGATCAGTAGCAGGTGACAAAATATTACGGATAGGAATTTCTTTCTCCTGATAGAACTTGTTCAAAGTATTAAATATGGATTCTCCCTTTGTATCAGTTTCTAAATTTTTAGCTAATCACAACTTTTGACAATTTTTTTTAACTTTTATGAATCGCACCTATGGAAAGAGTAGGGCTTCGTTATTTGTTGGAGTTTATTCATCGAATTGAATGGTAAATATGCAAGTCTTTAATTAATACATAAAATATTTCAACTTTTTAAGCCATTTACATCTTTTTTTTTTTTTTTTTTTTTTTGCACCGAATAATTACTCAAAGGAATGTTTCTGATAATATCTGATGGAATTCTTATGATGAAGAACAGTTTTTGTTACCTATTTGACTGCAGGCAATATTAATTCCTCGCCAATTGTATGTGGTTTTCCTGTTTCTACGATTATCAATGAAATATTATATGAAGGTCGTAGTCCGTCATCTTCTTGTTTAGAAGCCGCCTCAAAAAAGGTTTGAAACAGTTCGTTTTTCTAAATATTTCTTTTTCATCCCTTCAAAATAGGATAAATCTTTGTCATTTTTATCACCATATAATTTTTTCAAATGCTGTTGTAGCTTAGAAGGCTTCATGGCTTCATTTGAAAAACTTTTCGGCAAATTAAACACATAGGTAATGATTGGTTTGTAGGAGAGTGCGTAAATACGTAATTTAAATACTCAATACTATACTGCCGGCATTTCTTCTTAGATTCAGACATTTTGAAATAAAAAATTTACTACGTTTAAGTTTAAATAAATTAAATTTTCAACAGATATTTATAGATAGCTATAAATATAATGGCTATAATGACTTCTATCACTTTCACTCAGAAAAAATGAATGTCTTGACCAGATTCAAACCACAGGTTCGTTTGGAAATCACTGTTCAGGAATATGTTGCTATCTCTCTAACAATATTTTGAAATACAGGCTGTTAAAAAAAAAGCAATTCGGTTTTAAACTTTTAGTCAGCCTAAGATAGCAAATTTTGAAATCCAAGTTGTTTGAATTTTTAACGATTCTTAATGTGATTTTTCGCATTCCGCAGCGATTTTTTGACATTCATGAAAGAATTGCAATTACAATGTTTCAGCCCGCTGTAATAAAAATTTATCCTCCGCGAGTTTTAGCGTCTATTCCTATCCCACTACGATTTTTTGACATTCGTAAAAGAAATTCGAATTCGGGCCCCCAGTTTTAGGTTCGTTTGTAAAGATTTTCATTGAAGGCTATTCTCAAATCCAAGGGGGCTACTTTCTGACACATTTTTTAATTCACTTTTGTTCAGAAACGTATGAAATGGGCAAGTGTTGTTATTCAGAAACTTTGTAATCGAAACACGTTTTCCTTTTTTTCGTAAAGGTCTAAGATCTTTTAGAAAACACTGAAAACAAAGTCGGCGTTTTGAACCAAATTCTCAATGCTTCAGCACCAGAAAGACAAAAAACGTGTTGTCACACGACAGTATTCGCTTATAACTCGATAAGTAATTTATTTATCAAAAAATGGAAAGCTCATATCGATTCCAAATCGATGTTACAGTCAGGTCTGCCAATTTTATGCCTTTGCGTTTAAAAATGAGCCAGAAATTTTTCAGAAAGTTTCACGTTGTTCAGCAGATCATTTGAGAACCACCTTAAAGGTAAATTTAAGGATTTTATCATGGACCCGGGTAACGCCACGGTGGGGAGGGCGGTTCAGATAGTTTTATTATATTAATTTCCTAAATAGATAGATACCCCCCTTGACTGTCTTAACGCCCCTCATTTGCCTATGGACTCGCTGCCGCCCCCTGAAAAGCTCTAGTGCCCCCTGGGGGCGTTATCTCCCCGTTGGAAACCTATAATCTATGCCGTCCCTCAAAAATGTTGCTGAAAGATCAGCGGTTCACATGTGATAAGGAACTGCAAGACATCGTGAAAAACTGGACACATCAGCGAACTTCTTACGCACTGGGATCAATGAATCAATGCATCATGGTCAATGACAATTATATTTAGTTGGAATGTTACACATGAACTGTTATTACAATATTCTGTAATTAAATTATTCTGAAATTATATATGCTTTAAATATAACAGTAGTCTTTTTTTCATTTGAACGACCCTTATAATTTTAATTATCTTTTTTATATACAAAAAATGCTAATAAAAATTTAAAAAGGAAAAAACTGGAAAAAAATATTAGAAGTGGTTTATTAATAATGAAACTGACATGATGTCATTTAAAAAATAAAATACTAATCGTGGTGCCTTATACAGTCTTTAGTGATTCATAAACTGTTATTTTCTGCCCCCCCCCCTTTGTTGTGACATGCATTTCAACAGACCCCCTAACAATATTTTGCTTTGAACAATGTAATATATTATTTTAATTTATACAAGTTACTTATTTTCTATTAAACAACGTACTACAATCAGGAAAAAAAGCAGTCACATTAATAAGAAAATGATATTTTTTACTGTTTGCTATGGAAATAATTTCTCTGTATCATGATATCATAGTAGAAATAATATCATGCATAAATTTGGGTATACTCAAATCAATTTATACACTTGTCTTTCGTAGATACAGTCCGTTTGATAAAACATTACCACACGCCTTTATCCGCAGATCGTTTACAATAACAATAAAGCTTCATTATACTCGGAATAATGTTTTGTTTTCGAATGTGAATGCATTTTTTGCTTAAGGTTGTTGGCGTGTCAGTGAAAGTGCCAAGGCACTTCTCTGAAACAAGGGGTGCCACAGCCTCAAAAGAGGTTGGACTTCTAGAGCTTGTCTCCTAATTTTGAACCAATTCTAGATGAGAGACCTGCACCTGGATTGGCAACAGCAGAGGTAACGCTTATACTAAACTTGGAGAACATTGATGATTTAACGCACCAGCATTTTTTAGCACCAGCTCCCATTAACGTACACGGTCCCATAGCATCGGCAGTCGAGAGAGGTTGTCACCCTCCCAAGCAGTGACCTTGATCGATGCTGCATCGCTTTCGGTGATCTTACGGAACCGAGCTTAACCGTCCGCGTCATCATCCACATATTAAGAGTTGTACCAACTTTTATTTCTCAAATGGTAACATTCCTTTTTGATGCTTTATTTCAGTCCCTTGGTTCAAAATCATTCTTAAAAATTATATAGGCTTATTTTTTTATATTTATATATTTTCATAGGGCTACAATCACTGAAAATTTGTGAATACTAATGTTAAATAAATATAACATTAAATAAATAACATTTTAATTTTGCTTATGGAGCCACGGATAATAGCCCATAAATCCAAAGGTTTGCCCCTTAGTTTAACCTTTTCATGCTTCCATGCCACACACACTTAATTTTAAGATTGCTAAACGGCACACAGAATTTTTAAATAAAATTTTGATTTCATAATACACGTAAAGAAGAGTTTTTTTTTTGTTTTGCTACATAAATTCTTTTCCGTAAATTCTGATGTTAACCATATTTTTAAACATTTTAGCAACAGACGTACTTTGTTCCTGAAAGATTTAAGAACCCCTGTTATAGATCAATTATCTAATGAGAGCTCAATTATATGAGAGAGAAGGTAATAGCAATAGCTCTCATTTGATTTTCGGTAGACGGTAGAGCCTCAGTGTTGGTCCAAGGCAAAACGATTGCTCTTTTGACTGCTATTTCAGAATTAATCATTTCCCATATTTTTAGAGACTATATTTTCAATGAATTACAGGAGGAACAGTAAAACGATTTGGTACTGGAGTGTATACTTCTGACGTATTCGTCGTATGTCTTATCCGTTATAGTAATTATATATGAACATGTTTATGATTTATCGTTTTAAATTAAAATCTTACTCACGATCTGCATGCAGAAAATAAACAAATATTACTAAAGAGGTTTATTTTTCTGGTTGCGCTTCTTGCATTGAAAGTGTGAATAGTCGTATAATCTAGAAGCATATTTTAACCCCTTAATTCTCGCTCCCGTCATATTCGCACTGCAAATAGAGGCGTCTTAAATTCAGACACATATGTGTCTGAAAAAGCAATTCAGACACTTAAATGTCTGAATGTGAAAATTCAGTGAAAATTCAGACACCAGAGATGTCTGAATTTAAGACACATAAGTGTCTTACTGTGACCAGGTTATAAAAGAACTGAGAAAAATGTTTGAATAATGACGAAATGTCTGAAAATAAGACATATGAAAGTAACACATAATTCAGACACTTAAGTGTCTGAATTTACTGCAATTGTGTGATATGCGTGGTCACTGTGATACAATCTTGCCCCTGTATTTGCCAGCAATATCAAATAATGTTTCGGAGCAGAAGAATATTGCTTCAAATACTTTTTCATCCACTAAATTTTGTGTGGGTCCTTGGAAAAAAAATTAGTGGGGTCCAACGTCTCTGACTGCAATATTCGACAAATAAAAATCTCTTTACAATTTGTATATATCATAGATAATATAGACATATAATATAGAGGGATGTAATATTACACAATAAAGTGTATAATAAAAACGTGTAATGTGTATAAAAAATTTTCATTTCTAAAAATATTCTATCCTTTAGAATTTTTTAATTATTTATTTTTAGCGTTTAAATTTACCTTCTGGATGCTCACACATCTATAGATTACCTTAAAATTTCATCAACTTCGTCTGTAAGAAATAAGGTTGATACTAATTGCGGAGCCTACGTTGATCCGCGACTCTCCGCATCATCGTAGACTATACTAATTGGGACTCACTAAAAAACTTGATAACAGATGGCGACACTATTCAAGGCCCTGTTCTGGTTCAGATATCCAGGGGAGATAATTTCTCACAAATTTTTGAATTCATTTCTGTTCGGAAAAACAGGAAAAGGGTACGTTTTCTTATTCACAAGCTATGTAATCGAATAGTGTTTTCCATTTTTTGGTAAATACAACAGATCTTTCAGAAAATACTGTCAAAGTTGGCGTTTTGAAACGAATTTTCGGATCAAGAAGTCAGAGTCAGAAAAATCAATCTGCATATAATTTGTTTATTTATTTGTTCACTAATTTATTTATTTAAAAAATGGAACAGTCATTTCGATCTTAAATCGCTTCAACAGCCAATCTCATATGCCTTTGCGTTTAAAAATGAGTCAGAAAATGTGTCAGAAACGCAGAAAAAAGTACCCCCACCCCCTATCTTTTTAATAATTACATTTAATACTTCTTTTAATTGCAAAAGGTGTAAAATAAAAATATTATAAACAGTAAAGTAAGTTTTATTAGACTGTTGTCATTTTTCAGCTCAATCTGAGTCATTATCAAACAAATAAGAATATTCCACAATTGCACGATCTATGGAGTTATTTGTAACGCTATCATTTAATTTTTTACGTACTTTTTACATAATGCACGTTATTTATTTTCTATTTTTTACTTGGATGTTTATTTCCATGTTTGTAACCATAGGTTAACTTGAGTCACAATTTTGTCAAGTTCAATGATAACATTAAACGCAATTTTCGTAAGTTAAGATGTTTACATTGCAACATCTTAACTTACCAAATTTGCGTTTAATATTGTATTTTTACGTGTATTAATAATATTGTAATTAATATTGTATTTTTACGTGTCTCAACTTCTATGGTTTCCCTTATAATGGATTGATAGTATAGATTGCAGGGGAGAATATATTTTACTTTCATTAAAATTTATTTGGATGCTTTCTTCTTGATATTATCTTTCCAGGGCTGTGGTTTTTCTATTATACTTAATATCAAGTATATTATTTTTTTTTCTGTAAAAACTTATTTTACTGTTTATAATATTTTTATTTTACGCCTTTTTAACAATTAAAAAAAAGTATATAATTACAAGGTGTTATAATTTGTTACATTTCTAATCACTTAATTTATACTATTTGAATTGAAAATAAGTATAATTCATCTATCCTCCCCCTACATAAATAATAAAATTGTACAATTTTAACCATCATTTCAAATTCACCAAATGTTTCCAAAATTTTCAATTTTCTCAGGAAATTAATTCTATAAAAATATCAACACGCTGTCGACTCATGTTATTACTTCAATTTAAAACTACTTCTATACAAGTCTTGATGGCTTGATTGGTTAAAACGTTAGTCTCGTAAGCTGAAGGACCCGAGGTCGAACCCAATCGTGGGTAGAATGGGAATCTCAGATTTTCCTCCCGTAATCGAAATTAAAAGTAATACAATAGATGACAGCACTATTTTTTACAATCTGTTTGCCCGGGTAAAAAAAATGGCGCTATTTCAAACACTTCAAATGTCTAAAAATAAGACACTTACAAATGTCTTAAAATTTTAAGACACTTTAAAGTGTCTCTTTTTTGAACAATCCGTTTCAGACACTTAAATGTCTGATTTTAAGACATTTCAGTTTACAGTGCACGGGCTGTGTATTCTACTTTTTTTTAATTCAGATTCTTTGATTCTCACCAGTTTTTTAAAGGAGTGAAACTAGCTTTATTCTCGCATCAATTTATCAGCCATTAAATAAGGTGAATATTTCTACTTCATAAAAGTGGTGGCAATCAAACAATTTGAAATTTTAAAAAAGTAGCCTACACAAAAATATAGCGACGCTGAAGGGGTAATAAAAATTCCACGGTGTATAAAACGTCTCCATCACCGTTAACCACTTCCACCCGTTATGATGCCAAATAGCTTTTCGAACAATACCGGTACGCTGACCTCGAAACTAAATTTTAGAAAAAACTAAAATCTGTCAAAAAGGAACGTGTCTATAACTGAATCTTACCTTAACCCGGGAGTTGTCGCGCCGGGTATGCCTATGCTGAAATTATCGTTCTTGGTGTAGCAAAGGCCGTATAAATTTCTAGGAAAAGTATTTTTAGAGGAGTACATTGCATAAATTGATTACGAGATAGCACTGGTGTATCTTTCCACTATCAATTGGACCACAATTTACGAAATTTGTTTTGCCTAGTAGATATCTCTTGAAAACAGCCAGTATAAGTGTATCGTAGGAAATTGTTTTCTAATCGTGGTATGAATAGGAAAAAGTAGTCGCTGGGACATTCGTTCTCTCAAAGCCGTAATCACAAGGTTAATAGATTATGTGTGGTATTTGGGTACAGTGAAGGAGTGTAGTTAACGTAGCGTCTTTAATTGTTAAAATACTACCAACAGGGGTCGATGCAGGTTTTTTTTTTCTTGATGCCCATTTGGGGAAAAGTAAAGTTTATTTTTCTGATATATTTTTGTGAAAAATAACATATTGTAACGAAAGTTGAAATCCAGTTAATCAATTTCGAACCAAGCATTTATATAAAAAAAACTTTTTTAAATCCTTTTGCGGAAGTTTTCCTCTCTGGTGAATTTGTTTGTTTAGAAATTACACATTTTAAACCATCACAATATAATAAATAGTAAGATTTTATGGAATAGAATTTTGCGAAGGGACCCATTTTATCAAATTGATTTTTGTGAAGGGGGCCTTTTATTAAATAGATTTCTGTGGAGGAGCCCTAAATAAATTTTTCCTGGATCGACCCCTGCTACCAACCTACCACAGTTTCGGTATAGAAAATTTTGCTCTTATTTTTGACGGACATTCCGTTGACAAATAAAACTAAAAACAAAGTATACATAAAACAAGAACTATGTTCGCAACACCACTGTGCCCATGTCATTTTTCAGGTACTAACCATTTATGTGAGTTTGTATCTACTATGTTATTTCAGCTTAGCCTTTTTTACTGAGTTGTCGAGTGCAGTGTTGCCAGGAAGATACGGAAATTTAATTTTGTGTACTACTATTTTCGTATAGTATTAACCCTTTGGGTACAGATTTATTTGAAAAAACCCCATACAGAACAGGCACACAATAAATTTGGAATAGTGTTTTTTTCTATATTTGTTGACAGATATTCCCCGATTAACGCTACAGTGCATAGTGTAGCCAATTGGCAACTTTTTCTATTTAACTTTTAATAAATAAATCAAGTTATTTGCAACCACTATATTCATATAGAAATATTAATGCTGTAAAAATAACATAAATATGCTACTAAATAAAGTTGAAAATCTATCTTAAAATTTCTGGTGTAAAATTCTTAATCTAAGTATAAAAAATACAATTCAAAAAGAAAAATTCATGCACTGTAGAGTTAAAAAGAAGCAAGAAGTACAGTTTGAATTTTCTTATATAAATTCGAAATTTCTGAATTAAAAAAAACCCGTGAACAATATTGATGACAAGTCTCTATCGTCAAATGTCCTCAAGGGGTTCATCATCTGGTTTAATCACAAAATTTCTGTAATTAAAGAAGACGACTATTTTTCTACAAATATAGTACAAATATAATATTTTCTATAAATATTTTTCTACATATATAATATTTTTCTACATCTATCACTAAAATTTAATAGACATTTTTTGGTTATATAATTCCAGATCTCGACGTTTTAACCCCTTGAGGGGCACCGGTATATAATGTATGCCACTTTTTAATATATAACTTTGCCACCAGTATTATTAAATAAAAATATTTAATATTGTTTTTTGCAGATTGAGAAGGTAAAAATTCATTATTTAAATTTACTGGTGTCAAAACATCGCAAAATTTAGCATTTTGATACCTCATGCTTGCCCTTTAAGGGGTTAACCCTTTATATCCTGAATTAATTGTCCAGCTATATTTTAGATGCTCAGTATCCTCGATTATTCCCACCAGTTATTTTTTTGTAAAGTTTTTCTTATCTAATCATAGCATATTTGTGATTCAATTAGGTGAACATTTCTCATTTGAAAAACCGGTGGTAACCGATTAAGAATTCTGTAAAAGACGCTCGTCGCGAAGGGGTTAAAGTGGTACTTATAAGTACCGTCAGGATAAAAAGGCTTAAACAAGGTAAAATAAACTATATAAAATTTTGGGGTAAGATTTGACAGCTTCTTCGTAGTATATTTATTCTTAATACAGTACCATCCTACCTGGATTTGTGTAAAGTAACTTTTGTCTTATTTTGTGACATAAATTTCGTGAATAAATAAATAAATAAAACTATAAATAAAATACAGGCTAAGTTGGCAACACTATGGTGCATATGTTTTTTGTCATGGACAAATAATCATGTGAGTTTGGAGCTGCTATGTTATTTTACCTTAACCCTTTGCACTCATTGTTGATTGTTATTCGACAACGCTACTTCAGAATTGAGCTTTGGCTACCACGAATTTAAAAAAAAAAAAAAAAAAAAAAAAAAAAACCGTGTAGTATATTTGGATAACATTTGTAATACAAATGTGTCACGAAGATTTTAGTATAGAAATAGTTTTAGCAAAATGGTAATCGCTATTTCGAAACAATAACTTTCACTGGACTAGACTAAAGATAGACGTTTTCGAAATGAGAAAGAGAATAGCACAAACGTGAGTTAAAATGATCTTCGGGTCATCGTTGGATTTTGCTTCGGATTTATGCTTAACAGAAAGCGGAATGACACATTGAGGGCCACTACACACACAAAAAATAGCTAATGTTTACCGCTGTTATTTTTTTTTTTATTCAAAAATTAAATCTGTTGCAATTTTTCTACATATTGTAAAATGCTTTTCCTTAAAGGAATTAATAAAAAATCTTTTAAAAAATGCATAATTACATTATTTGCACTCTTAAATGTTGGGCAGTGAATCTTTGCATACATGCAACATCGTCATTATCATGTTTCAGATCTTTACATTGAAGTGATTTCACAGATTTGGTGAAATAAAATAGCTATAAAAAGAAAATAAATTAGAAGTTCTGGTAATAAAATACAAAATATTCGTTCTTTGTACTAGCAATAGCAAAAAGTAATAAAGCAGGAAAAATACAGTTGCTTTCTAATAAAAAAAGCAGAAATTTGTTATATGTTGACATTTTTTTAAAAACAACAAAATTAAAAAACAAAGGTTTTATCAGTAAAAATTATCTCTATTAACACTGTCAAGTTTAGAAGACTAATAAGACAATATCTATGCAATATATTGCAAGTTAGCCCAACATTTTTTTCATTTTCTTTAATCTCTTTGTTTAAATTTGAAGGCATTTTTTGCTTATCTTGTAAATTGCGATACACGGGGCACATTTAAAACTAGCATTTGATAACTGAATAACTATTCTAATTGTTTGATTATGTAGGCTATACAGCATAGATGCCAACCTCTCATTAATATTCCGTAATATGCGGATTAATTTGACCCAGTTTAACAACGCTTCAAACCAGAAAAATTATTGGATAAATGTTTATTTATGTAATTTCAAGTTTCTACGTGGAATTTATTTAATTTTATTTCTTCAAAAAATTTCTGGTGCGAAACGTGTTAAACCTGGGTCAAATTAACCCGCATATTACGGAATATTAATAAGAGATTGGCAGCTATGTATACAGGATTCAGAGCAGTTTCTTTTTTGGCTACCTTTATTTTTTTTTAATTATTTTTGTGGTAGATCACTACAACAATTGGAAAAAAAGCACATAACGAAGTGGGTTTCTACGGCATTGGCAAGATTAATCAAAAACAAAACTTTTAGAATGGAAATAGTGGTGGTAAAAATTTTGATTTCGTCTCTTTTAAATGAGACCGCTGCTAAGCTTAACTATATCCTATTCTCTTAATTTGTCAAATTCTAGCAAGCTACCAACCTTTACTTTCATGTATCACTAAAATTTAATAGACATTTTTTGTTATATAATTCTAGATCTCGACGTTTTAAACAAGGTAAAATAAACAACCGTAATTTCCGGCGTATAATCCGCAGCTCAAAGAGTCGTTTTTCGACCCAGAAATATTATTTTATAAATTGTAACTTAAAAGATCGCTGTAAATATTTAACTACAATTATTGAATAAAATTTCTTGGTCGAAAAACGACTCTTTGAGCTGCGGATTATACGCCGGAAATTACGGTATAAAATTTTTGCGTAAGATTTTACTGCTATACTTCTAATTCAGCTGAAGAACACGCTTATAATTTGAATATTTACCTGTCATTAAATGGGCTTTATAATTGTTCTTTATCAGAGCAGAAATTAATAATTAATAATTTAATTATTTTCTTTGACATTAGTTTTATTTTAAAATGCTACACTTAAAGATAATTTGTATATTTTAATAAATATATCTGAAGTTTCTGCCTGTCTTTATCTAAACATTTTTGTTTGTCTTTGTAGCTTAAAATTGGCTTACATAAATTAAAATAAATTAACTACAATAATTAATTAAGGTTCATTCTAGAGACTGGGTGAACGAATTTATGAAAACAAAGGGCTCCCACATGGTCCGCTTTTTAAATACCGGTATTTTCTTAGAAAAAATGTATTTTTACATTTCTCCTGCAAATGTTGCCGAAACCACCTTGGGAAGTAAATTTTTGCGAAAATGTTGAAAGAAACCTACTATGATATTTTCCGTTAAAAAATATTAGCGTTCACTTGTCGGACCATTTGGGAGCCCTGGGAAACTGAATTTTGTTTTCAAAATGGCATATGCCTGACGAAGAAAAGTGTCCATTTTTATTATAAACAAGAATAAAAAGTCACGCATCAGGCGTAGATTATGTAATACATTAAACAATACTAACAAAATATTATATGCCCCACCAGTGGCTGAGAGGTTGTGCTCACGAAGCTGGTAGACGGGAGGTGCTGGGTTCGATCCCAATCGCGCCCGTCGGCCTAATCGTTCGGAGTTTTCGTGGTTTTCTTCGAGCCGTGGATTTATCCATGCGTAAATACGGATTAGGTTCCCTTAGAAAGACCCCCACGAAGGGCACTCCCCCGGGCCTATATCCCTAGTGTAGATAATTGGCCGTCAATACTCAACCAACCAACAAAATATTATAAGCAATTTAAATAAAATGCACCGTAAACAATTTTCCCTCATAGACCATATTGAAGTGGTATTATTTTGTGTGTTCCCGTAAATGAAATACAAATGCTACACAATGCATTTTCAATAGAAAACATTTTATAGTAAATCTCATTAACATACAAAAATTGCATGCCAATCCGTGTAAGTTTAAGCAAGTTAGATCACGGGCAGACGTTCAGACGGATAGACAAACCGAATTCATAAACACCTCTCAGCTATGTTGGAAAGTGTTAAGAAATACTATTTTTTATGATTGAAAAGAAAGAAAACGAACCTTTTATGCAATCTTAATATAAGTGTATAAGAAAAGATCTAATAAAATTGGAGTCAATCGATTGAATAGTAATGGAGTAATCGCGGTCACCGATTTGAAAAATGAACTTTTTGGAAAATTGAGTTTAAAGTTATGTGTAGGGTTTTACAAATTTAATAAAATCTGGTAGCCGGCAAAATAGTGTTGAATTCAGGGGGTGGACCGAGGGGGACATTCCCTTCGGGAGCACTGAAATGTCCCCCCGAATGATTTGAGATCTTATGATTTTCATGGTTAAAAAATGCAATTTCCCCCCTGAAATTTATAAGCCCCCCCTCCACTCTGGAGCCACCGAATTCCCCCCCAGAAAAGTGTCTTCAACAGAGCAGAAAAAAAATTCTAGTAACCAGTAAAAAAATATTTACCACTCCTCTCGTTTATTTTCAAAAGACACAAGTTTTCTTTATGAATTAATTGAGAAAAAATAATAAGAAACATAGCTTAGAATTATTAGTTATATAGTTTAGATTAGTACATGATTTAGAAAGATAATATAAACTAAGTTTTCGAATAAAACATCAAAATTATTCATCTCTGAAAAAGAAACTGTAAAGGCTGAAATAACCGGCATGTTAAGGAAATACTGATTGAAGCATTTTTTAAATGTCCGGATAGTTGAGTGCTACAGAATCCATATCTGATGAAGCAGAAAAACAATTTTTTGCCTATTTTCCTACCAAATTCAGTCAGATATTTTAGATTTTTTGTATTTTAAAATTTGCATTTCATAAATTTATTTTTGCCAAATTAATAGAAAAATGTTAACTCTTCTTTGCATGAGTTTTTCTTTTACAATTGTGTTTTTTATGCATATAGTAAATATTAGACACCAGAAATTTTAAAATAGATTTTTAACTTTGCTCAGCAACATAGTTCACGGGAAATTTACTGGATTAATATTTCTATATAAATATAGTGGTGGCGAAGTTGATTTATTTATTAAAAGTTAAATAAACAGTGATGGAAATTTACATCACTATGCAATTAAGGGTTAAATATATATTTTTTAAATATATTTGATATATCGTAATAGTTTGTAATTTTGCAGCATCTATAATTAGACATCTTATAAGAATTACGATAAGAGAGAAAAATACCGTTTGTGCTCATTTCATAGGTGAGTTTTGAACAAAAGAAAATTGCCATATAACGTGGTCGCCAGATGAAAAACCTTGGCCGTTAGTGATGACCTGACGACCGCATGTTTCAAGCCTTGGTTATGTGTTATAGTTACATTATGATATTTATTACGTTTTTTTTACTTACATAGACTCATCTATTCCAGAGTCATAAAGAAACAACAGAAAAGTTTAAAAATTATTGACAAATTAGTTCACATATTACCGTAATTTTCGGCCTATAATCCGCATTTCAAACAATCAAGTTTCGACCCAAAAATTTCATTTAGTATTTGAAGTCAAATACTTACAGCAATCCAATAAGTCAGATATTATTAAATAAAATTTCTATGTCGAAACTTGATTATTTGATTCAGGGATTATAGGTCAGAAATTACGGTATTTAGAACTGGAAATTGTAAAAAAAGTTGTATCTGGTACTTTGTGACGAGGTGAACCGCCTAAAATAATTTGTCTTACTTCTATTTTTCATAAAAACATTTATACAATAAAACATTTTTACACAGAATAAACTGTAGTATATAAAATGCTTATTAATATTGCAAAATGTAATTTTTTTCTAATGGTAATTACATTTTTTTTGCCTGTTTTAAATTATTTGAAACACACATACAATTATTTTATCGTAACCAAAGTGTGAAAGCAAAAACTATTTCGCAAATTTATCAGTTTCATAATATTATTTTCAATCCAAATTGTTAGGTTTTGACTACCGTATCTCCAAAATTATTAAGATTTTCTACTATTATGGATGACATTGAAACTATCAATCAAATAAAAAACGTATTTTTTATTGAATGTTTCATCTTAACAAATATTTAGAAAATAAAAGAAATATTTTTTAAAATTTTTAAAAAAGAATATGTATGCTATCTTATTTAAAGTGTCTCTAAAGGACATTTATTTTGTAAATTGATCATTTGATAGCAGACAAGAACGACTATTTTTATATTCAATCTATCCAAAATGTACGTTAATTTTGCTTTGTGGTAGATTTCTCTTGAAAATATCCAAGTATAAATATAAGAAAAATGTGGTAGAGATAGCACCAGGGATAGAATAAAAAATGATCTAGTGGGACGTATATGTCCCGAGACGTAGTCAAAAGGTTAAAGTTAGAATAAAAGACAAAATATCCAGGGTGCGTACGATGTACCACAAATTTGTGATAAAATTTTTCGCCTGATTTAATCGCTGAAAATATATCACACACCGCTATCAACGTAATAATACTATGAGCGAAATGACGCTATTTGTTTTATACAATCACACAACAATTACAAAAGTAATTATTATGGTAGCATTCTCTTGAAAAAATCCTAGTATAAATCTATGGAGAGATTATTTTTCAAAACTTGGTATGGATAGAAAAAATAATTGTGCAATGAAACTTTTGTCACAACCATTAACAGTATGGAGTTTATTTTGTATTCATACCGCTGTTTCTTTTGATTTAAATCACATACTTTTTACTTTATTTATTATCTCACTAAGACATGTGTAATATTTACATGTTTTCTGTTTTATTTCACATCTTATTTGCCAATAAAAATGCATTTTAAAAATCTGATATTGTTGCTGCATCTTTATTATAGTATACATCAATAAACTTATACATGAATGATCAATATAGTATTCAACAATTGTCGATAATTCAAAGCATAAATCATTGTTTGTTTTTTATTTTCGTGAAAAGCAAGTTACTAAGAAATATACAGTCTTGTTTTACTAGACAAACTGTGCAATGGACAAATTAAAAATCGTCTGTAATATGAAACATCCGTAAAATTCTGATAAAAATTAAATTGCAACCGGAAAAACTACAACAGCAATTTTGTATAGTTTAAAACATAAATCGATGTTTGTTGTTTTCTGTAATTTCCAAGTTATTAATCAAGATACGGTGCTGTCTTACTAGACAAGCTGTGCAGTGGGCAAAGAAGAGAGATTTTGAACTTTTTTTTGTTTGAAGGTGTGCCACCTGAACATAGTAAACAGTATGATTATTCCTCTGTAATATGAAATATTTATTACTGTATACAAAACAGAAAAAATTATGTGGATGTTTTTAATAGATTTTCAGAAATAAAACTTTGAATGCGTTTTCGGCAAACAATGATTTTCATGATTTTGAATAACGAAGAAATACATCTAAAAATATGGTCTAAAAAATATACTTATTTATACGGTACTGATCGCTTACAATTTATGTACTAATTTTCTACGTGGAGTCATGTATCGGTTTAAATATCTGTTCATGTTTTGAAATCGTACCGCTATTTTTTATGAATTAACATACAGAAAATACATGAGATATCCTCAAACTGAAAATTTAAGTTAGTATATCTCTGAAAGTTTTATTTTATGACTTAGATCGTAGTTCATTACATTCAAACCATAACGAATTGAAAAAAATATTGACAGACAATTTAGTAAACTATCATTATTTTTTAATAGATTTTGAGCATAAAAGTATAATTGCCTTTTCTGAAAAGCATGATTTTCATCAATAATCGTTTATGTAAAAAATTGGTCTCTAAAAATAGGGTTATATTTATTTAAGTTTATATTTATATGGTTATATTTCAATTACAATTAATGTGATTTTGTACATGTAGTCAAATATCGGTTTAAATAACTGTTCATTTTTCCAAATTGTACGACTATTTTTATAAATGAACATACAGAAAATATATGCAAAATCATCAAAATGAAAATTTAAATTAGTGTAACTCTCGAAGTTTTATTTTATTACTTAGATCGTAGTTCATTACATTCTAAGCAACTCGAGTTGTATATATATTGGAAAACAGTTTAGTAAAATTATCATTAATTTTTAATAAACACATTTTTGACAAATTTAAAATTTTGCATTATGTTTCTTTAAAATTACGAAAAATAAAGAAGAGTACCACAACTTCGATGACCTTGGAATTAACTCAGATGATTCTCCTTTTATTATTACTATTTTGAAATTTAAGATTATTCAATAATCATCTTATATTATAATACGAGAAAATCTTGTGTGTGGTTATGCAAATTTTATTTTAAATACGGCTCTAACGATTTTGACGAAATTTTGAATCCTACCGTTTTCGGGCACCAAAAAACCATTGGGCTAGGTCACGTGTTCGAGAAAATTCGAGTAGTGGGTCATCAAGGGTCAGGATCAAGCTAATTCTATCTAAAAAACAGTTCAACCGATTTTGACGGAATTTTGCATTTCACCATTTTCGGGCACGAGAAGACTATTGGGCTGGGTCACATGTTCGAGAAAATTCAATTAGTGGATCATTTTGATCATGGGTCATTATGGGTCAAGCTATTTTATCTTAAAAACGGTTCAGACTATTTACACTAAATTTTGCATCCTATGGTTTTTGGACACGAGAAGACTATTGGGCTAGGTCACATGTTTGAGAAATTTTGAATAGTGGGTCATTTTGGTAATGGGTCATTATGGGTCAAGCTATTTTATCTTAAAAACGGCTCAGACGATTTGAACTAAATTTTGCATCCTACGGTTTTTGGGCACGAGAAAATCATTGGGCTAGGTCACATGTTCGAGAAAATTCGATTAGTGAGTCATTTTGGTCATGGGTCATTCTGGGTCAAGCTATTTTTATCTTTAAAAGTGTTGGCGACATTGGTGGGATTTGGCAGGAAAATTGACTTTTATGATTACCAATTCCAAAACACTTGCTTGGCGCCAAATAAAAAATATCGCCAAATTTGGCGACATTTTGCGAAAAAAATGGCTTTTAGAATCTGAAGGAATTTTCTAGAAATTCCCAATAGGAGTCAAGATACATAATTCAACCAATCAGAGTCCATGGAATGTTCTCGAAAAAAGATTTGAACCAATCAGGGTACATAGAACTTTCTCAACGCATGCTTGGTGGTAAATGAAAGAATGTCGCTACACTTGGCGACATTTGTCGAAAATGTTGGCTTTTAGAATCTGAAATAATTTTCTAGAAATTTCCAATAGTTGCCGACATACATGATTCAACTACCAAGTTGAACACAAAGCAAATGTTGACCGAGCATTCCTCGGTCGTACCCGCTGGTATATTCTAATACGAGCAAATCTTGTGTGTGTGTGTGTGGTTATGCAAATTTTATCTTAAAAACGGCTCTAACGATTTTGACGAAATTTTGCATCCTACCGTTTTGGGGCACCAGAAAACGATTTGAATAGGTCACATGTTCGAGAAAATTCGATTAGTGGGTCATTTTGGGTCATTTTGGGTCATGGTCAAGCTAATTCAATCTAAAAAACGGTTCAAACGATTTTGATGAAATTTTGTATCCGACCCTTTTCGGGCACGGGAATACTATTGGGCTGGGTCACATGTTCGAGAACTTTCGATTAGTGGGTCATTTTTGGGTCAACGCGGGTCAAATTAATTTTATCTAAAAAACGGCTCGAACGATTTTGATTAAATTTTGTGTCCTACGAGTTTCGAGCACGATAAAATCATTGGGCTAAGTTACATGTCCGAGAAAATTCGATTAGAGGGTCATTTCTGGGTCATTGTGGGTCCTGATCTAAAAAGCGGCTCAATTAACACTAAAGTTTGCATACAATGGTTTTCGGGCACGAGAAGACTGTTGGGCTAGGTCACATGTTCGAGAAAATTCAATTAGTGGGTCATTTTGGTCATAGGTCATTGGGGGTCAAGCTGTTTTATCTTAAAAACTGCTCAGACTATTTACACTAAATTAAACTCAGATGATTCTCCTTTTAATATTACTATTTTGAAATTTAAGATTATTCAATAATCATCTTATATTATAATACGAGAAAATCTTGTGTGTGGTTATGCAAATTTTATTTTAAAAACGGCTCTAACGATTTTGACGAAATTTTGAATCCTACCGTTTTCGGGCACCAAAAAACCATTGGGCTATGTCACGTGTTCGAGAAAATTCGATTAGTGGGTGCTCAAGGGTCAGGATCAAGCTAATTCTATCTAAAAAAACGGTTCAACCGATTTTGACGGAATTTTGCATTTTACCATTTTCGGGCACGAGAAGACTATTGGGCTAGGTCGCATGTTCGAGAAAATTCAATTAGTGGATCATTTTGATCATAAGTCATTAGGGGTCAAGCTATTTTATCTTAAAAACTGCTCAGACTATTTACACTAAATTTTGCATCCTACGGTTTTTGGACACGAGAAGACTGTTGAGCTAGGTCACATGTTCGAGAAAATCCAATTAGTGGGTCATTTTGGTCATGGGTTGAACTCAAATTTGAACTCTAATTTAATTTTGATCGAGCATGGCTCGGTCTTTCCTGCTCGTAAATAAATAAAATGTTTGGAACGTATAATACAGGGTGACTAGTGGTCAGGGAAAAATACAGCCAAAAAAGTGATTAACACCAGTATATTCTTGTGGAAAAATCATTTATAATTAAACAATACTCCACAGGTCATATTTTAAAAATAGTTGAGCTACCTTCCCCCTGAGTTAAAATGATCCCTTCTGTCCCCCAAACCATAGTAAAACAAATTTTATTTTGGGGGGGACTCGTCGGATCTTCATTTCTAGTGCTAAAATTAAGTTATTCCCAAATTTTCGTAAAAGATCATTAGTTGTTGCTGTATAATCCTATTTCACCTGTACTAAACTATATTTTTTTACTTTTTATACATAAAACCAGCAGTACCTATATAACAAACATTCGTAGCTACATAAGTACGGTGTCATGCGATTCAGATTTAAAATATACATAATAAACGATATCCTACCTGATCTACTTAAAAATAGTTGAGTTTCTCCCTTCCTGAGTTATAATGCTCACCTCCTTCTGCCCCCAAAACATAGCAAAACAAATTGATAATTTGGTGACTCGTTGGATTTTCATTTTTAATGCCAAAACAAAATTCTTCCCAAATTTTCGTGAATGGCACTCAGTTGTCGTCTAATTCTCAATCTTTGGTCATTTTAGCTGTACTGTAAAGAAACTGGAACAAATAATTTATCTACCAAATAAAATTGGCTTTTTACATAATAATGCAGTAATGATGGGCTGAGTGAATGATTTTAATTTTGGAATGAACCATCCTGGCATGCAGAAAAGCCTACCTGCCACCTTTCATATTTTTTTAACAATTACTACGAGAAATTTTGCAAAGAAAAAATTCAATTTCATATTTTAATTAGAATTAAAGTTATATTTTAATTAGAATTAAAATAAGCGCCACATCTAACAAAAAAAAAATACAAAAATAAAATAAATAAAGTAAAATAAAATAAAAAGGGGAAACGTCTATCCTTTTACAATTTCTGGTTATAACTGTCTAAGAAAATACGGAAGTCGGCAAATAAGCTTTCCCTCGTTTTATTTTTATTATTTTTGGTGGAAAATGATTAAAAAACATGAATAGTTAGAACAACTATTTTCTACATGCCCGAATCATTTATTCGAATGACAAAATAATTTATTATGCGCATCACTGTGATCTAGCAGAAACATTCAATGCTATACTCATTTTTGCTTCATTTAAAAGTGGATACGAAACATAGTCGGGTATTTTAACACATTACCAATGGTATGATTTTGTGACATTTGGTTTTTATAATATTAGAAGCTACACCTGCTTCATAAAGTCTTTCGTAAATTGTTCTTCTAGATAGGTTTCTCAAGATTATGCATCAGTAAATACCTTTCAATGTACTGATTTATTGAATGATATTTTATATTAAAATACTGTAATCTAAAAAATACGTTCTTGATGTAAAGTTAGTATTTTCTATAAGGTAGAAAGAAGTAAGTTTAGTCAATGACGGTTTTTGAAAAAAAAAGAGGTTTGTCTATTCCCGTCGGTAATGTGTTAAATGTAGGTTGTTTATGCATCAACTCGCCGAAATTCAAAATACTATTTTGCACAAGATTACAGAAATATCTTCTTTAATAAGTCTACTAAAATGTCCATTACATTTTCTACAAATTTGACACCAGTATTATACAGGTTTCCCATGAAGTTTAAAAACAAATAAGAAAAGCGAGTATTCACAACAATGGCGACATTATTTCCGTTACAATCTAGACTTACAAACTATTTATTCAAACAGAAATTATTGGGTCCAAAGACAAATCCGTATCTATATTTCATTTTTGCCATTACTTAATATTTAAAGTCACGGATGCGTACTCAGTGCGCCACTTAGGGTAAAAATTGTTGCGAATTCTGAAATAAATACGTGATTAACATTTTCGCTTTCTTTACCCGCTTCCCAAAGACCCTTCAATGTCCAATCAATGTTTAAACTTGAAGTCCGCAATTTTTTCTGCTCTCTTTCATTATTATTTTTTCAAAACGATCATACGAATACTTCCGCACCTACTTGTTAAATATCTTAACCCATTAACTTCCAAACTATATGGGCGGAGTCTTCAATGTTTTTACTAAAATTCGTTTGCCACCAAACATTCTGAAAGATAATATTCGGTATCTTTAATAACAAAGTTTTGTCATTAAATAAAGTATATTTTAACATATTAAAATAGTGGTAGCATGGCAGGTTTTTTTTTTCATACACTTTTATTTTGAATGTTGCGAAAAGGCACAGTATCAGGTAATGGGTTTTAATGCACACTAACACTACTTTCCTCTCCTGCGGCCGGCAGTTAAAACAGAAGTGAGCTGCAGGCACACAGTGTGTAAATTTTGTTTGAATACCATGAGAGTAACTTTCCTTTTCCTAGAGAGTTGTCAAGGCAAAAAGTGTGGGAGGGGGAGGAAAGAATAGCTACCCAGTAGTTCATATGATCAATAGATTGTCACAAAAGAAAATTTCTGCGGATAATAGAGTAACTATCAGCAGCTCATGAACTCATTTTACAAAAGCGTGAGATTTTAATCTAGGGCTTTCGCTTGCATTTCTACACCGTTTTATTTGTATTATTATGTGCCAATTTCCCTTCGTGATTGTTCTGGTGTAAGCTTTTCATTTTTCAACTTGCAGAAAAAGTTTCAGTCGCACAATTTCGCTATTTTTAACCTGCGAAATGTCAACCATTCATTTTGCTCCGACTTTACCCGTTAAGGACCAGCATCTTTTACATGAATTTTATTCGTTTGGTATCACTTTTTGCTAATTATTTCACTTAAATTTAAAAATCACGAAAATGTCGCAATTAAATAAAATCAATTATTTTTTTCTTTTTACTGGTATGAAACTCAAGTGCTGTAAACAATTTTTGAGGGTGCACATGTGCACCCATGGTCCCGAACGCGTTAATATATAACGGCTTTTTTTTTTTAGATAAGTCACGCTTGCGTACGGAATGAGCCGCCATTGTATTTGGGTGATTTATTCTATCTTCCATTTCTTATTGGAACTTTATGTTATAAATGTAATGTGTATTATTTTTATACTATATTTAAATATTACATAATCTAATAATTATACAACAATTCGTCTTTAATAAATTTTTATACTTTAAAATACGTAGGTACATAGAGCACGTCACCCGTATCTTTTGTTACTACAAACAGTCCGGGATATATTAATTCTAATTAAGTAAGTTTTTTTTAACTCGGGAGAAGTCGCGCATACCCAGATAATGAATGGTTTTTACATTGTCACCAATAAATACAATTAATAATCGTCACCTTATTCAGTCTGAGACAATTGTTACAAATTCTATGATAATGTAAATTGTTGATTACTTTTTCGAAAAATAGTGGTGACAATTGTAAAAACCGTATGCACCCTGGGGTATGTCAGACCCCATGCGACTGCTCCCGGGTAAAACAATTTCATGTTTATTACTTTTATATTACTACTTGGTATCGCATTAGACAAGGATATGATTGCTAGTTGTTATTTTGGCTTTATGTTGAACCGTCCGTGCTTTTAAAGCTTAACAATAAGAAATATTAAAATTTTTTTTTAATGTACGTACATTTTTTCCTGGTAAAAATATCAACACAAGAGAAGTTTTAGACTTATTAATCATCCGTAACGAAAGAGCACTGGGTGAGACACTCCATGTATTAAAAAGTTACTTTTAATATTCAAGACGCTTGAATTTTAATTAGTATACACAGATTTAAAACATTAAATGTGTATTTCTTTTCAAATATAAATTCTTTTAAGAAGTGAAATATTAATTTTTAAAGATTAAAATTATTTTTTTCAACCGCATTTAAAAAATTATTTATCTTCTGAATAAATAACGGTTTTTGCCTTCTTTTCTTTTACTTTTAAGCACAGAATATTATTTCTATTATGAATGATGTAGAAACCTACCACGAAACGTTTTCTTAGAAAATAGTCGCTTACAAAAGCTGTTTGTTCACTTAGTGGTCCTACGGGCATCTCTTAACAGAAAAGTATATCATTATCCTTATCATCCTTAAATATTTAAAACAAACTTGTGACGATGTTCCAAATATCTACATGATTCTAAAGTGATTTATTTTCTAAACATTTAGTTGCAACATTCTAAAAAAGCCTGTTTTATTCCACACAAAAAAAAACATGTTTTTATTTATTTAAGAATGACTATACGAATGGTAATCGTTCCCATCGAATTCTTAAAATATGTACGTAGATTGTAGAAATAAGAGTATTTTGCATATATTACGATCAATATTAAATTGATTCACAAGCTATTTTTTTTCACAAAATGTGAAGAAAAATTTTATTTACTAAAAATTATATTTATTTAATGTATTATATGTTCGATGAACGTTCGGCATCTCTCCGGTTAATTTCATAATTGGACGCTAATAGAATATATGAAGTTTCTGGTGAAATAACTGATAAATGTGATTTTTCACGTGTTGTAATACAGTAGAGATTTTACCATCGAATATAGTTTGAAATGATCAATATAAATGGTAATCGAAAAACGCAAAGTCGGGAGAGTACGGTGCATCGATCAAAACATCTCAGCCAAGTTGTGAAAGTTTGTGTTGGTCGGCCACTCAAGAAGGTAGAAAAGCATTGTCTTGGTGGAACACAATGCGCTTTTTGATTGCTAATTCAACCAGCTTCTGTACGTTTGTTAGCTTTAACTGAGTTATTTATTAATTGTATTTATTCACTTAATACTCTGGTTTTGAGGTATCCGTTCATAATAAACTGTTCTTTTACAGTCTCACTAAATTCAATGAAAAACCTCCTTGGATACAAACTTATTGCTGTATTGGTTTACGGAGCATCTCTGAGCTTAGACAACAATAACCCATGCTTAACATAACTAGTAAATCTGCAGATCAGGAGCCTCAACGTCAGTTCTGAAAGTCATTGTTTTTTAATCTCACTTTTCATATTATGTAGCCTCTTACAATCCGCAATTTAATTTTTTTTTTTATATTGCATACATATTTATAGGTTTATAAAATTCTTCGGAGGTTTCATAAATTAGAAACGTTAAATTAAACACGGTTTATGCAATGATATTCTGAAATTCTTATGAACTTCTTATTCATGTAAATTTTTAGATTAAAAAAAAACTTGTATTAAAATAAATTTTTCATTTATGTCAATAGAATACAAAAATAATTTATTTTGCTAATAAATTATTGGAGAAAAATATTGCGAGTTACTTCAATTTTATTATTTTAATCTTCTTTGAAATATCGTTGCTAAGCAACTGATAAATTAAAGAGCAAAGTAAAAAGAATTGCATTTTAAAATTTGTAAAAAACAAAATATATATATGATAATAAAAGTTTTATATTTTCGGAACAGATGCAAAAAAAAAATTCGAATAATTTAAACAATTAATATCTAAATTATAATAAATGTATCGGCAATTTTTCAAAGTTATTGGATATATTTAAAACCTCCATATCGAAAATTAACATCCATAATTTTACATTGAAATCCATTATTCAAATATGCGATGTCCATTTCAGTTAAAAATGAAATATGAAAATCGTCTGCATTCCCATAGGAAAGCATTATGACATAAAAAGAAATATTCTATATTTTTCGAACGACTTAACCAAATGTAACTAAAAACTATACAGCTAATTCCGGGTATCTCACCAACATATCTACCAAAAACCAACCTAATCGGATAATTTTTGCGGCAGTTATCGAGGAACAGACAGACAAACAGACGGAAACCAAAAACTTTTCGCGTCTCCACAGTGAGCCTTCACCGACGTTTCGACAATTAAACACAATTGTGAGAAAAATGAGCAACATCTAAATATAATATCGCAGTTCACTAGAGTATAAAGATTCACAGGACATGAAGATAAATTATGTCATTTTTAAAACGGCTTTCATCAAAGTAGTCCGATGTTTTTATACAAGGCTTCGGTAATTTTCAGATCACTCAAGTTGTTCATCACTTCCTGTGAACGCTAACATTTCTTTACCACAAACATCAGTCTGTTGTCTAGAATATAGTGCATCGCTAAGATTAAAATTGCTTGCATAGTTCTTTCTGAACCGTTTACAGTATAAAGAATCGTCTGCGCCAAATTCCCCATACATATTACGCAGCCCACAACTCTTTTTCCTTCTGTGAATAATTTTATCTTTCTGACAGTAAAAAATATAATATCAGGAAGCTGTTTCTTATTTTATATCATTGTTAATGATTAAAAAAATTAAAAAATTAAAAAAAACTAAATAACATATGAAGGGGTCGAGACAAGAGAGTGCCAAGCCATATTTTTGAACTTCTCAGATATTTCAATTTGGAAATTTGATCAAATTTTCTACAAAGTCTTAGTAACATTTGAGATATTCTGAGCAACAATATGGCATTACTTTAAAGATATTACTATTATGTTTTTTTTTTTTTTTTTTTGTAAATTAGCTATCTTCATTGGGGCATAAACATCTGGGACAAAAACGAAACCTGTCACATATGCTGCCACCAAGTGACATTAGAAACAAATTATATGTTGGATAACATAATTTACAATATTAAGCAACAGATTACAGAGTTAGATTTATTTCACCAAAAATGTGACTTGGCACTTTCTTGCCCCGACCCCCTCATATATTTTTTACGCGAGCCAGTACTCTTAGAAATTCCTTTTTCAAAGACCAGTGTGAATTAGATGACGCTTTGGTTTTGCGATACATTGACATCCTGCAGCATAAATGTGGTGGACTTTTGCATTTTACCACAGATTTTATGAAAAATATATTAACGGATATAAATAAGGGAAACAAGTGTTGATGCGTTTCCACTGAGAATGTTTTGATTGTAAATTTCAGGTTTAAAGTGTAGTGTTTCATTCCTATTAAATTAAAGTGTGGTTCCTAGTGCAGATACTATTATGCGCGGTTTACAATAGGCAGAAGAAAAAAACAGAATAAAAGTCAAAATGGAGTGAACTTTGTTATTGCGTCTCCATAAAAATTATCTCCGGTTAATGAAGAAAATTTCGGTATCTCCATTATTTTATATTTGAAATTAATGTTAAAGGCAACGCTTAATGCGTACTACTCATTGGATAATAATGCATACAATTAACCGGGCTGAATCTAAGTATGCTCGTTTTGTACAGTACTCTTCAAAAGCAATTTTGGTACTACATGTTTTATTGAGGGATCACGAAATTATTAGTGATACCGATGAAGAGAAAGATAACATTCCACAATTGACAACGTTAACTATTCAAATAATGCTGCCGGATGTTCGGCGATATTGCCAATGACAATCTGATGCCACAGACCAAAGTTTGGAGCGTGTCGAAAAATTGAAAAGGATGCGGAAAAGATAATTTGCTTCACTAACTTCCTAAAAACTAATTGATAATTTAAATAAATTTAAGTAATGTATATAGGACAATTTATTGGTAAATTTTGTTTTCCCCGAGTAAGTAGTTTTTTTGTATTAACCCTTTCAGGGGCAGTGGTATGTTTATGAAACCACTTAATTTTAATTCCTAAACACCATAAAGGCACCAGAATTTTGCTAAAATCTTTCCCATGTAATGTGTATGCAAAATATAGCCCTTTTTCTTATTTATAAATAATTTGTTTTATAAATTCCGGTGCCAGTCATTTATTTCCACATTTTAGTACTGAAAATACTTTGCCCCTGAAAGGGTTAACAATATTCTTATTAATTACCATTTTTATCAAAAATACTAAATTAAAGAGACGTTGTTTCATACAGCATAAACTTCTAAACTATTTAATTTTTTTTTTCGTTCAATTTCAATTAATTCAACGTAATTTATTACTTATATACAACTTCGGTATTTACATCATTTAACGTGTAAAAAAAAAAAAAAAAAACGTTTCCAACGGGGATTCACTGTATATAGAACGCTTTATTCTTGTCCTATGTACAAAATGAAATGAGGAACTAGAAAAATAAAATGGAATAAAACCGGAGTCGGATGCTAGTAATACAAGTGGGTCTTGGAGTGAAAATTTAAGTTAAAACAGGTTCGTATGCGTTTACTACAATTTTTTAATAGAATTTTATTAATAGAATGTTACAAATAATGTAATACAATCACCTGTAAACTTTTAATTAAAGTGTAATTATTGATTAAAGTGATAAACAACGTTACACAAAAGCTTTAAAAATGCCTTTTAATATAGATTACATATGTTTCTTTCACTCAAACGACGACATCTTCAGATCAAAATGATAAATAAAATATTCTCGCAAAGTTTTTGAAAATGATAAACATAAATCACGATATCACATGTTCATTGCAAGCGGGTACTTGAATTGGTCAAACTGGAAAACGGGAAAATTATTATTTTATTTTGATTTTGATTGCTTTTTTAATCTGTAAAGCATCGCGTGCCGAATTTTAGATAACTCAAAAGAAGCTGATTCTTTACAAATGTTATCGTTTCGCATATATATTTCTATTGATTCACGTATAATGGATGGGACATAAACTCTTGATGGAAAAATTATTTTACTATTCCTGAAATCAATCTGAAAAGGCTCTGTTCTATGTAGTCTAGCTAAGACAGTAGTTCCTCTGTAATATTTGATAGCTGTCATATGTTCTTTTATTCTCGTTAAAATTTTCTGTTTGCCCTTTCTATATAGTATTTTACTGTTCCAGCTGACTTGGTGAATGCGATTTTATAAACACCGGAAAGTTGATCCGGTTCTATTGGATCTATTTTTCTACATACTATGTTTTTTTTTTTAAATTTTGTTTAAGGTTTTGCGATAAGGCAGATATTAAATTGTCTAAGTTTATATTTTAATCTTTCAAAGAACACAGGAAAATATTGTAAAGTTGATAGATCCCAGAAAAGTAACTTAACCCATTTTTGACCAAAGGTGCGTAAAAGCACCATTTCAATAAATATATTTTTATTAACACTGTGACATATATTTTTCACTAATTTTATGTTTCTGCTATTTTTAAGGGTTCTGGAGACATCTATAAAATATTAGTAATTCAATTGAAGTAATCACTTTCTGTTGAGAAAGTTTCAAAATACGCTGGTTTTTTACTTGAAACGGTTATTGACAAATTCGACTTTTTGAAAATGTATAATTATTCCACTTGAGATTAATCATATGTTTTTATAATGGAGCAAAGTTGCAAATTCTGTAAATAAAATAAAAATAAAACAAATGCCATAAAAAAACTTATTTTTTTTAATTTAAATTTAATGGTAAATTATTAATGGTAAATTAATAATGGTAACGTCAAATTGAATAAAATATTATTTTTCATGCACGAAACTTTTTTGGTATCTTAATGAATGTAATTTAAGCAAATTTCAATGCAAATAATACCAAAATTTATAAAATTTATATGCTTGGCCTAAAATGGGTTTATAATTTAAATAAATTTAAGTTAAGTATGTAGGACAATTTATTTGTAAATTTTATTTTCCAGGAGTAATTTGTTCTATGTATTAATAATAATATTCTCATTAATTACCATTTTTACCGAAAATACAAAATTAAACAGACATTGTTTCATAATGAATAGAGGAAAGTATATTCAACTAGGTAAATTATATCCGATGGTTGGAGTATCATAGTTGAGATTATTTCCAACAGAGCGAAAATATGCCGGGACCATGAATCGAACCTGGGTACTTTGGTTTGCCGTACCAACGCAAACGGCAGGTTTGGTACGGCAAACCAAAGTACCCAGGTTCGAGTCATGGTCCCGGCATATTTTCGCTCTGTTGGAAATAATCTCAACTATGATACTCCAACCATTGGATAGACATTGTTTCGTACAGCATAAAGTTCTAAACTATTTAATTTCTACAAAGATTTAATTGAATTCAATTAATTCAACGTAATTAATTACTTATATACAACTCGAGTATTTACATCATTTAATGTGTACGACAAAGACCTCTCTAACGAGGGTTCACTGTATATAGATTGTTTTATTTATCGTTCTACGTACAAAATGAAGTGAGAATTTAAAAAATAGAAAAATAAAATGGAATATAACTGGAGACGCATGCTAGTAATACGAGTGGGTCTTGGAGTGAAAATTGAAGTTAAAATGGGGTTTGTAGTACTCCTTTACCACAATTTTTAATAGAATTTTTTGCCTTATTTAAATGCAGAATAGTATTACAAATCTTGCAACAAAACGAGGTGCCTACGATTTGTGCTATTTAAATATTAAATAGAGAAATTCTATTAAAAAGTGTTTTAACACTTTGCCGCCCGAATGTCTCGTAAAAATACTTCTATTCGTAAAATTGAAATGATTGATTGACACCAGAATTTAGAAACAATTTTATTCGAAAATAAATAAAATCACAGTTGCCAAGTCTCCGGATTTTTGAACACCAGTAAATTTTTAGAGAAAATGTTGTTCTTTTAAATAGCTGAATGTTCCGATTAAATAAAACAACATTTTCGGTACAACATTACTGGTGTCCAAAAAGACGGAGACTTGGCATATCTGGTAAAATCTTTTCGACATGTACTAGATGAAAGGGAATTTTTCATTCCAAAATTCTGGTGCCAATGTAGCATTTAAGGATTAATATTAAGTTAATATACGACACCACCGGGCGGCAAAGTGTTAAAAGTGTACGAACGCTATAAAACGGATTATGCCAGAATAATCGCTTTATCATCCCCATCTTTAACACATTGAACAATCCGCCCAAAGAGACAGGATCATATCTCGAAATGTTATTTATACCATACATATACAAATAATGTTACGATATTTGATTTTTAAATCTATTAAAAATCGCCTGTGTGTTTTTTCTGGTTGTTAAAATATTATAAATAGGTTTTTGAGTAAAAAAAAGTGAAGAAACGGTTTATAGATCAGTTCGAGCTCTTTTTTTGGAGCCAGAACTCGGTAGTGAAAGTACGTACTAGAAAAATTTTAATAACAGTTGAAAATTGTTTCTAGATTCATTTTCTCATTTAAAAAAAATATTTTTATGTAAAAATACGTATTAATACTAACTACTTCCTTATGACAACATTTCGTGATTTTCATGCTCCTGAAAATCTGTTTAAAATAACAAATTTTTTATTTATACCCAACCACTAGCAGAAATCTGCTAAAGTCACAATTCCTATTTTTTTTTAAAAGTTTTGTACAACTATTGCAAAAATTGTTTCATTTTTTAATAATTCTGGAAAAGAACTTGAAACAGAAAGCGAGAATACACATGGGAAAACAAAAAGGAAAATATCTTCTTTCAGGATTTCCGTTATGGATTCGGAATTTCGGTATAAAAAGGAAATTCTTCAAATGGACGCATAGATACGTTTCCGATGCAAATGGGTTAAAACAAAATAAGGACCGATCACATTTTGTAGCTACCATTCGCGAATATTTAAGAGTCCTGCCTAGATCCTGTTTAACGCTGGGTCAAATTTTCACTAGTAATTTACAGTGCTATTTTTCGCTTTATTCAAGATAAAACTGCTGCATTTAAATAAGGCTATACGTTTCTATATTAAGGTAATGCTCAAAGCATTCCCCGACGGTAATCAGGTCCTTTTCCGGACTTTGTGGCGAAGCCCGGGTGGGGGTCCAGATGCTCTGGCCACCACTAATTATGTAAATTTTTCTTTTTTCTAATAAACCACAGAATTTTCTGAAATTACTCATGGCGAATAAAACTTATTAGTGGTATAACATTAATGGTATTCAAAGCACTTGGACCCCCTCCCTGGCTACACCACTGTCCTGACTTCCCCAATCATTGGATTGTATGATCTCCAAAATCTAGATTCCCATACTAAAAACATTTAGCATCTCTAGACTTTTCGAAAAGTGTATTGTAAAATCTGAATTGTTCAAGGTGGAGATTTCCAGCCTAAACGAACTAAAATTTGCATTTTAAAAGACGCGTAGCATTAGGCTTCTCAGCATTAGACGCGTAGCAAATTTAGACTTCTCAAGTTAAAACACCTTTTCTCGTCGACTACAGATATAAAAGTCATGTTTAAACGTGCAGGGGTAACATATTCAGCCACATTAAAATTAACTACCGTAATTTCGCGCGTACGCACCGCAGCTTAGTTAAGTCTTTTTCATACCGGAAATTTTATTGAAAATAAGAAGTCAAATAAGTGCTAAGCAGAAGTAAGTCACATTTTATTTAAAATAAATTCTGGTAGGAAATCGAATTGTCTGAGATGCGGCGTATACGCGCGAAATTACGGTAGTTGCTTTACAGGCAGGGGACTGTGATCACAGTCCTATAAAAACGAACGTTAAATGAGAAGACTGTAATCTCAGTTGATTGATCAACAGCTCTGAAATACTACATTCCGTGATTATACAGAAATTTGACTTTTATTTTTATTGTACTTTTTATTAATTTTTCTTTCTTCTAAGAAGAAAGTAATGGCTTCATGAACATTTTCAACTTACGGTTTTCAACGAATTTATATGTTTTAGAAGATCTTGAACACGATTTGAGTGTTTTTAGAAAATGTCTGTCTGTGAGTCTGTCTGTCTGTCTGCCTCTTTGTCTGTATGAGACAAAAAAATTTTGGGCTCTCTATCTAAAGAAGTAACAGGGGAAGATTCGCCTAAAACGATCCCCTTAAGGAGAAAACTTGTGTAAAATAACGTAACTATTTAAATAACAGTTTGGTACTTTGCTAGTATGTTTCACACTATGTTTTGAATTATAAACATATTTTAATAATATTTTAAACCCAAATTATGTAATTAAAAAAAAAGATTTTAATGAGAATTTTTTTTTTTTTTTTTTTTTTTTTTTTTTTTTTTTAGTGTCCAAAGGATCATTTTACCCTCACCAAAGGGCAGAATGTTCCTTCATTTAAAAGTAACTGTAAATTGTTTTTCATCGGCAAAATAAAGGATATAAAAATAATTTTGGCGATACCTAAGTATAATTCACACCTAAAAACATACTTCAATAAGTAAACCAAGTTATATTTCTGTACATGAAAGACTCTATATTTAAAAAAATATGAAAGTTAGTGCTCACCTTATAAGAGATGTTATAAAACCCAATTATTCTGAGAATTCTATTCAGACACGTAATACTGCGATCGCATGAATACTGCCATTTCTTCTCCCTCACTTGGCACAACTAGTTTATGTGCTTCTCCGCAGATAGCACGACCTGTCCGGAAGAAAACATATTTGGATCGTTCTGACCGTAAGCATCCTTTTAGGCCACCTTCCTCGACACGGAATTTAATAAAACTTTAGATTCAGCCACCTTGATATAAGCTGGTACGGATTAGGTTTTGCGGTAAATCGCCCAGCAGGTGGCGCTTCTATGCTGCATTTTCCACGATTTCCGGAATAGTTCTATCTCAAAACTGAGTCATGGATTTTCATCAAACTTCAGATTAAGTTAGACGTTGCCATAAGTTGGTGCTCTTTAGGCTTTCGTGTAAATCATATATAACAGGTGGCGCGGCTATGCTTCATTTTCGGATTCTAAAATGCAGAATAAAAAAAAATGGCGCTTTTTGAAATATTAACATGCACACGATCAAAAAAAGTTTTAGGATTGGCACATCCAACTAGTACACATTTTGAAATTATTACACAATTGTTAATTTACACAATTCCAATAGTGATTAATGTGCAGTGTTTCTAAATCCTGAGGATACTTTATTCAGAAATTATGAATTCATACCAGAAAATACTGGATAATATATATATTTATTTTTCTTCACGAAATTTCTATTGTTTTATAAATTAAAAATAACTATTCAAATTTTCTTGTGAGAAAATTCGGAATTTTTGAATACATAACACCAGTTTTAACAGCACTGCTGATAAGTTACGTATTAGTATCTCAGAGCTGCCAAGTCTCCGGCTTTTTGATACCGGTTTTTTAATACAGAAAAAGTTGACTTGCTTAATCGGAGCACTCTGCGATGTAAAAGAACAACATTTTCTCTAATAAAATACTGGTGTTCAAAAAGCTGGAGACTTGGCAACTCTTGTATCTAACTATAAAAATCCATATGTAATTACCGTAATTTCGCGCGTATACGCCGCACCTCAGACAATTCGATTCCCTACCAGAATTTATTTTAAATAAAATGTGACTTACTTCTGCTTAGCACTTATTTGACTTCTTATTTTCAGTAAAATTTCCGGTTTGAAAATGACTTAACTAAGGTGCGGCGCATACGCGCGAAATTACGGTAGTCAAATTTTTATTCACATAATTAAGTTCGTTTACATCAATAACATTTGTAAATTGTTAAATTGATTCACATGCTCAAAGCTGTACTTGCATCCTATACGTTCAAAAATAATGAAAATGTCGTCTTTCGACAAAGTGTAGAAAGCATTTTTAGGCTTCTGATTTGTTACGTCTGTCCGTTTTAAGGGCACTAAATGCATAGTTGAAAAATATATTATTTTCGTACAGTTATTTTTTAAGAAATAGTTTTCTTCTTTAATGACAGAATTTTCTGCGAATTAATGTCAAATATATTTTAAAAAAAGAAAAAAAAACAGTGGTAAGAGAAGGATAAATTTGGCAGCCATGCACTTGGTGCTCCAAATAAAGCCAGTCACGAGCAGTGTTCGTAAATTGTTTTAGAAAAAGGATCGATACTTTATGACACAGAATGAATAAATCGATCGAACAGCGTACAATAGACAAAGCTGTTTAATCCTTTATTTTTGTATTATTTACAAATATTTACATTATTAAAATGATATTTTCTTAATTCTGGAAAATAATTTATTCCAATTGGTCCATTTTACTTCGTACGTGAATCTTCAAATTTCGGAAGGGATTTTTTTAAAACTAAACAGCAGTTAATTGTAAAAGGAAATAGAAAGTTCTTTTTATCTATAAAAATTTAAATGTATCAGCTAAGTGCTGGAAAATTTTGAAGATAGTTAAATGATTATGATTTTAAAATCAGCCTGTTTTATACTACGTTCGTAAGAATACTTCTTTCAGCACAAATTTATAATAATGCACCTAATGTTTTGCGAGTGTTGAGAAATAATCATGATCTTAAGCATTTAATAAACGCACTGATTATTGCGCAAATTTATTAAATACCGTCACGGACATATTTTGTGGGTCTATTAATCTGTAGAAAACGATTAAATTAGCTGCATGCATGATTTAAATTATGCAACAGGAAATTCAATATCTCGCTTTGAATACAGTTTATTCAGATTAACTAACACCGCAAATTTAATCTGTTAATTCCTTATTTTTCGTAGTACTAATTCTTGTACGTAATTGTAGAACGTATTCTTCGTAGTTTCTCTACTAATGGCGAAGGGCAAGTGGATATGATATCATAATATTATTAGATCATTTAAAATTGTAATTTTATTAAAACAGATTTACAATGAGCTTGATAAATTAAGATTTCATATTCGATAACCATCATATTTAGAAGATATATACTCTGTACACGTTTGGAATATTTCGAAATTAAAGAGAATTTTACAGTAACTGATTTTTTATTAAATTGAGAATCAATATTTTATTAATTAAAATACTAATTGAAGGACGCCCTCTAAAATATATTACACCATGTCTTAAAAAAAAACCCATGTCTAAAAAATTTAGACATGTGTCAGGTAAAGTAATATCTGTTGTTGTTACTTAACTCATTTGTTTGAAAATATTTTTTACGTATCCTTTTATAATTTTTTATAAGTGTTTTGAGAATTCAAATAAACAATATTTGTAAAGAAATTGCTAAATGTAAAAATAGTTGAAAAATGCTTTTTCCTTTTTTTTGTAATATACTGTAATTAATTCTAGTAATTAATGAAAATTGCATTTGAAAAAATACAGTTTTAACCAGCAAAAGGACTGAAGCCGGAAACTTTTTGCTTATTTAATTTTATTATACATATTTTTTTTATTTTATCGTTTTACATAATCAGTATTCGATGTTGCTTGCACCAAATAAATATGTATTGGGTTGTTCAGAAAGTTCGTGCCTTTTGGGAAAATCAATTCGTAACGGAAAATTCTGCCCGTTAATTACGTTAACTACCAGGGATTAGATATTGGAAGCAATATCTAATAATTAAATGATAGAATTTTCAGGACGAATTGATTTTCCCAACCGGCACAAACTTTCCGCACAACCCAATAAATCGGAATCGGTAAAACAAATTGAAAAGATATATGAGCGAAGTCTTCTACGTATGATCAATATTCTGATAATCATGCAATGATATTAAATTAAACCCTTTAAATTTTGTTTTCGATCGCCCAAAACCATTTATCAAGATTTGTACTTCCAGAGGCTTAACAAAGTTTATGGCGTCACTATTTGACGTTAGAAATCATTGCAGAATAATTTTTCTTCGGATTAAATATCTTTTCATGATTAATCGCAGAATTTGTAATATTTTTCTGTGCTTAAATAGGGAGAAAAATTGTGATTGAAGTGCATGTACCCTGTAGTTACTCATCTTACTTAAGGGCTTTATTCGACTATTATTTTTGTCTTTAACTCATAATCCAGCCCAAATATAACAATACAGAAATTTACTTGCCGCATAATATAAATTAATCAATGTGAAATCTTACTCTACTTCGAAATACTGTTTATTCAGCTTAATTAACAAGCCTAAGTTTAATCACTTAATTCTCGTATTCACTAACTTTCTCCTTTAGTGATGATGAAGTGAAAGATGATCTGACATCAAGAAACTTTTGGATCATTTTAAAATATAGCCAGATGTAAAATTGTAATTATATTAAATGCAAATGTCTTACATTAAAAGGTTTTACGCAATGTAATACATTTTTCAGAATTTTTCATATACACTGGCCTCCAAAAGTTAAGGTACAACCAGTCTTTTGTGTCTAATTTGAAAACAAATGAAGATAAAAACATGAAATTTAGAAGAATTGTGCTTTAAACAGTTATTTATCGAGTTTTACTTAATTTTAACATCACGCATGATTTACAAATAAAAAATTGCATTTTTTGCAAAAGTCCACTGTTTGATAAAAAAAATATATATATATATATAGAAGTTTTTTGTGAAAAAAAAATTAATTAAAAGGAATTTTAATAAGTCATGTTCCCGGCCCGGCCCTACTTGTAAAGAATTTATGGCATCGACTTTCCACACTGTCAAATAAGTTGTCGGACACTGGAAAGGGAAACAACTCCCATACATGGAGCAACGATTGTTCCAGTTCATTTAACGACTTTAAGGAGGATTTACTGCAGCCACCTGTCTGCTGATATAGTCCCAAAGATGCTCTATAAGATCAAAGTCCGAAGATTGTGCTGGCCATTCCATTCTCTCCAAACCTTGATCCTCTAGATATTCATCAACGACTCTAGCTCAATTCGATCGGGCATTATCAACCATTCAGATTAATTCATCACCAATAACACCGCCATACGGTGTGACAAACGGAGCAAGGATCTCGTCCCGATATTTCACAGCAGTCAGAATTCTTCTATGGCACACAAGGAAATTACTGTGACCAAAATTGATTCCAGCCCAAACCGTGATTCCACCTCCTCTATAACTGTGTCTTTCAAAAATGTTACATAGGTGGAATCTGATGCCTTGTTCTCTCCAGATCAGCACACGAACTGAATTCCTCTCCAAAGAAAAACCGGGACTTATCTGTGAACAGTACGGAAGCTTATTGTTGTGTGGTCCAGGTAACGTGCTCTCTTGCCCAACATAAACGGTCTCTTCTGTGTTGTCGATTAAGAGGGCCACAGACAACGGGTCGCATTGCATAGAGTCCTTAATTGTGAAGACCTCTATTCAACGTAATCGCAGGTATTGTCATTCCTGTTGCTTTACGATTATCTGAAATGAGCTGAGGTACAGTAGTGATGCTCCTCCTTCGGGCCAAAAAAACTAGAAAGCGATCTTCTACAAGGGTTGTAACACATGAGCGGTCTGTAACAAGTCTTCTTCATACTGATTTTTTGGATTCAAATTGATCTCAGAGCCTTTGGACCACACTACGAGACATATTAAGACGTCTAGCAGCACCAGCGTGTGATAACCCATTTCCATCCATCAGATTGCCCGCCATCTTAACGAATCAAGTAAACGACATCTCTTAGACATAGACAACACTATTTTAGTACCAACAATTTAAGATCATTAACCATAAAAAAAAAATTTCACACAAATTCCCAAAGTGGGATATTCGCAGTTCTTCCTAACAAACATAAGTATCCAATACATTAAAATAATTGAGATGGGTATAACTTTTTCACAAGATTTTATTTAAGTTACTTATGAGCATTCATATAAACCATATTTCTTAACTTTATTTTCATTCTTTTTAAACTGGTTGTACCTTAACTTTTGGAGGTCAGTGTATTTTGATAATTAGAGTGAGATGATTTAGAAATGATAAACAAACGAATTAATGATTGTGCACGTTATTATTCTAAACATTGTTAAATTTATTTAGTTAGTTCTAAAACCTGCTATCGTGTAGCAATTAGAAGTTTGCTTACTTGTATTATATAAATTAATATCCCACTTATTACGGATGATTAGTGAGAGCTTTGCACCTCTGTATAATTATTATATGGGAAGGTTCACTAAAACATTTTCATCTGGGATCCACAGTCCCATAGGTGAGTCCCAGTAGTGACGTCATGGCGCACACAGGACAAAATTTCGTTTATTATATAATTATCATATGGGACGGTTCACTAAAACGTTTTCATCTGGGACCCAAGGAATGTCTTCTATTCAATAAAGTAAAGATATCTTTTTTTAAATTTCTGGTAAGAATTCGGAATATCTGAATAAAAATATCCAGTTAATTGGGAACACCGAAGGTAGTATAAATGCTACATGCGAATAGAGGGTTAATATAACTAATGTATAAAAAATGGTCGTATGTTTGAGATTCAGACAAAACCGCTATAACGGACCGAATAGTGGATAGGTATATTTAGCAAAACTTCTTTTTATCCCCATAATCAATATGTGTGTATGTTTTCACCACTTAACTCGGGAGCAGTCACGCAACGTATGATATTCCCAAATAGCGTACGGTTTTTACAATTGACACCACTATTTTTATAAAAGTAATTTTCAACTTAGATTATCGCAGAATTTATAACAAATGTTTAATACTTAATCCAGTTATACTGTAGCAATTAGTAGTTTGCTTGCTTGTATGATATAAATTAAACAATATTAATAAATACCATCTCTGTCTCAAAATACTATGTATTTACATTAATTGACAAACATAAATTTAATGACTTAATTCCTCCTTTCCAGTAACTTGCACCTCCAGAGATAATGAAGCAAAAGAGAATCTAACATTAAAAATCCATCAGATCATCTTAAACTATAGCAAGATTTAAAATTGTAATATATATTAAATAAGAAAGGTTCACATTCCATACACAAAATGTCTAACATATCAGAATTTTTCATATGCTTGAAATATTTAGATTAAGATGTTTCAGAAGGTGTAAATAAACACATTTATGGTTGAACAAACTTATCAAATAACGTTATTTTATTCGTAAACCAGTTACCTTATAGCAAAAGAGAAATATACCTGCTTACATGTTATAAATTAAGTAATGGGAAATCCCATCTCTGTCCCACAAAACCGCTTATTCTGCTTAACAATATTAAATACCATCTCTGTCTCAAAATACTATTTATTTACATTAATTGACAATCATAAATTTAATGATTTAATTCCTCCTTTCCAGTAACTTGCACCTCCAGAGATAATGAAGCAAAAGAGAATCTAACATTAAAAATTCATCAGATCATCTTAAACTATAGCAAGATTTAAGATTGTAATATATATTAAATAAGAAAGGTTCACATTCCATACACAAAATGTCTAACATATCAGAATTTTTCATATGCTTGAAATATTTAGATTAAGATGTTTCAGAAGGTGTAAATAAACACATTTATGATTGAACAAACTTATCAAATAACGTTATTTTATTCGTAAACCAGTTACCTTATAGCAAAAGAGAAATATACCTGCTTACATGTTATAAATTAAGTAATGGGAAATCCCATCTCTGTCCCACAAAACTGCTTATTCTGCTTAACAATATTAAATACCATCTCTGTCTCAAAATACTATTTATTTACATTAATTGACAATCATAAATTTAATGATTTAATTCCTCCTTTCCAGTAACTTGCACCTCCAGAGATAATGAAGCAAAAGAGAATCTAACATTAAAAATTCATCAGATCATCTTAAACTATAGCAAGATTTAAGATTGTAATATATATTAAATAAGAAAGGTTCACATTCCATACACAAAATGTCTAACATATCAGAATTTTTCATATGCTTGAAATATTTAGATTAAGATGTTTCAGAAGGTGTAAATAAACACATTTATGATTGAACAAACTTATCAAATAACGTTATTTTATTCGTAAACCAGTTACCTTATAGCAAAAGAGAAATATATCTGCTTACATGTTATAAATTAAGTAATGGGAAATCCCATCTCTGTCCCACAAAACTGCTTATTCTGCTTAATTGCACGTCCAAGTTTAATTGCTAAACTTCCCGCTTTCAATTACTTGCTTGTTCAGTGATTATGAAGTGAAAGATGATATGACATCAAGAATCCGGTGGATTATTTAAAAATATATCAGGGTGTAAAATTATAGTTACATTATATACGTTTTTGTATCTCATTTTTAATATAACTACATAATCATAATTTTTCATATTTTGGAAAAATACGCTTTAGAAAGTATAAATAAGCAGATTAATGATAAGTATGTTACATAATTGTCGTATTTATTGTAATTATATTCAGCTAACGTATAATAAAACAGAAATTTATCATCTTGCCTGATATAAATTAAGCAATATGAAACCCTATCTCTGCCTTAAATTACTGTATATCCAGCTTAATTAACAAGCGTCAGTTAAATTGCTTAACTCATCTTTTTCAGTACCTAGTTCCACAAGTGTAGATGAAGTGAAATAGGATCTCACATCAAGAATCTGCTGGATTATTTGAAACTAGCAGCATGTAATTTTTTAATATTATTGAATTAGGAAGTTTAACATTCTATATTTAAGATAACTAATGTATGAGAAGTTTTCATATGTTTGAAATTCCGAAAAACCACTATAACGGACATTCCCGAATAATGGACATGTACATTTGCAAAACTTTTTTAATATCTGAGTATGTTTTTATAATTTAATAGAGGACACTTCTAAATAGCATGCGAATTACGCGGTCATAAGGAATCTGCTAATTAGAAGTTTATTGCAATTAGAATCCTCTTTCAATGATGGTGAAGCGAAAGGTGATATGATATAAAAAAATATGTTGAATCGTTTTAAACAGTAACAAAATATAAAATTGTAATTCCGTTAAATAGGAAAATTTCCATTTTCCATTTTCAATCTATCGAGTGCTTTTCTTATATATTTGAAATACAAGATTATGAAAAAGTAACCGAAATATTAAATATTCACTTATTTGAAAAGTTCCGTATGTCCCATACATTCAGGTTATACAACAAGTATTTATTGAGAATCTACTATATTCTCAAATGCAAATAATTGCATCTTCTCCCGCAGTATATTTTATATCTTTTATAACGTGAGCTTTCATTGAACTACTTTTTGGTCAAGATATGAATTTTGCTTCCTTCTGCCTCAAAACATTCGGCACTTTGTGAAGTCTTATAATGTTAAATGCGCTTTGTTACGACAACTTGTTTAATGTTTATGAATTTTTGAAATGTGAACGTACTTAAGGGATATCTTGTACAGACAGTAAGGCGATGCGTGGTGATGGATCGAGCCTATAAGTAGTAGCGTCTCGTCAGGGCCGTTCACAATAACTTTATTACCAGAATTTTAGCATGTACAATTTGACTTTCTTTAATAGTGGGATGTATTAAGTCTTCATGAAAGTTCACCGGTTTTTAGCACTTTCCAACATAGTTGAAAAGTGTTTATGAATTCGGTTTGTCTGTCCCAAAGCCATTAAATAATAAGCCCAGTCAGATAGTGTTAAATTTGTTAGCGACACACTAGCGCCAAACCTCTGCTGCAAGGACAAAACACTGTGAGGACAAAACAGAAGTGGGTCGCAGAGAGACGATACGATTTATTTATATCGATATTTTATACGATTTTTATCGATGTTTTGTTTTTTCACTTCCTTTAAAAGCTTGCTAATTATTGGGATCTTTTACTTTAAAGCTAAAACTATAATGAAAAAAAAATGTGGAAATTTACTGGATTAATATTTCTATATAAATATAGTGGTGGCGAAGAAGTTGATTTATTTATTAAAAGTTAAATAAAAAGTGATGGAAATTTACATCACTATGCAATTAACCCTTTCCGGCACAGACAAATTATGTTCGTAAAATGTGAAATTACTGACTGACACCGAAATTTACAAACGACTTTCTTAGAAAATATGAACTCCTTATTTTAAGCTTTAATTTTAGAAGCAAAATTTTATTAAAATATTCTTGGTGCCGAATGCAGCACTCCCAACCGCTAGATGGCGCTATTTTCAACTTGCGAAAAGTTTCCCATTTATCTGACTGGGCTTATTATTTAATGGCTTTGGTCTGTCCGCGTCGACACTCGCGTAAAAACAGTCGGATTGCCATGTAATTGATATATGTTATTAAGGTTAACCATAGCATGTTCAGTATTGAAAATAAAGTGTGTAGCCTTTACGGTTAGATTACAGGGGAAATGAAAACTATTCCGATGCATTACGGTCAATAGGAAAAAATCGTGTTCAGTACATTTTAATAATGTTGCACTATTTCAATCGTAACAAAATTGACATGCGTCACTGAGGTAGACGACAACATATTTCTTATAGAATATAGAATAAGTAGCAATTATAATTTGTTTACTGGAACACTCAAAAGTATTCTGTTACATTACGGTCAATGTGGAAAAGTCGTTTGCAGAACATTTTGATGATGTTACACTGTTTCAAACACAAGGAAGTTTATATGCGTCACTGAGATGGCTGGCAAAATGATTTATATACAGTATAGAGTAAGTAGCATTTATAGTTGGTTTACAGGAACGCAAAAAATATTCCATTGCGTTAATATTTATGTGTAAATATAATTTAACAGTGTATTTCAATGAAATTGATATGCATTACTGAGGAGCACTAGAGCAGGTTTTTTTATAGATTTATTGAGTGCGTTGAATACTTCGTTTATTTACAGAGACACTCACTATATTTCTGTTATAGAACTGATTATGAGCCATAACTGCTAGATTTAAGTTTAAAGCTGTGATATGCATTTAAAATGTTTATTTTTAGAGTATTATGAGGTGTGTATTTCATATAGAAGGTTGCACGATATAGATTTCACATACATTGCCGGAAACAGACAGCAATTCCTGAAAATGAAATATTTTACTGCGTTGGGGTTATTTTTTAATGTTTATTTATATATCTCATTTCATTGTATGAACAACAAATTATCATTTTTAACAATACTTCGATAGTGTTGGAAAGGGTTTCATAATCTATGCCGTGATGCATGATTTTTCTTTCTTGCTTGATATATTTTGAATCAATAAATGCTACATTCCCACCGGAATTTTGGAATAAATCATTGTTTTTAGAATGTACGTGAAAAAAGTGCCTTTACTTAATTTGAAATAAATTTTCTTGTAAATGCATGTGACACGCAATAATTCCAGCATTATATCAACAGAAGTATACCTCAGAACTTTCCGGATGACCCAATACATCGATTGAAGAAGGGAAATTTAATTTGTGTAATTACTGATAGTAAACTGAGTGTGAACCCCCTGATGAACCGCTGCTGCATATAAGACATTACCCAGAGATAGTTGGAATTGAACTAGTGGGCCCTTCTGCATTTCATTCTAAATCATACGGAAATAGCGCCATTTGTTGCCATATTTTTAAAATAACAGTTGGTTTGTTACAGAACCAAGCAAAGTGTTGCCTGTAAAGTAAGATTTCATCTCAAAATAGAAGGAGCGTCCGAAAAAGTGTTGATAAAGGATTCCAGCTGGACCTTATCTTTTATGCAAAAATTCCGAACTCGTACCAGAAATTCTAAACAATAATTTGTACTTGATTTATCGATTTCCTAAAGCGAGTTTTTTTTTTTTTTTAGAATTCTTTGGTATGATTTCGTAATTTCTGAATAACAAAGAAAAAGGATACCAAACTGAGAAAATGCTAGAGTTGATCTGATCCACATATTTAGTTTTTCATATTTTGAAGACATGCAATTCATTAAAAAGCAGCTTTTCAGTGCGAGATGTGTAACACTTTTTTCTACGAGGTATTTTTTAAATAAAATTTTACTTATTAAATCTTTTGGTTTAAACACACACAAAAAAAAAAAAAAAAAAAACTCAATGGGGGTCAATAAAGACTTTAATAGTAATAGCAGGGTTAAAATAACCTGTAAAACGAAATTAATGCAGAAATTCCCCCGATGCTGGGAAAAGTACATGTGGTGATCATTGTGTTTTATGACAGCAAAAACAGACTGAACAATTCTAATTTTATTCTACTTTGCGAGTTGCGCTACTCCCCTGTACAAACAAATATACAACTGAAACATATCTTGTTGGTGCCATTTTTTTTCTATTCTAGCAGTAAAATTTAAATAAATAAAAAAAACCTTTGAAATCACTTTAATTTTGATGTTATTTTTAATGCTGATTCCAAAAATGCAATCTAATTTTTTTTCTATCACGTAAGGAATTGCATTCTTCAAAGGAAATAAATGAAGAAACGAAATTTGGATAATTCCTTTTAATTTAATTATATTTCATAAATCCATACAAATTATATTTATACGCTATTTTAAGTAATTATTAAATAAAAAATAAGTAATATGTAAAACGTTACAAGTATTTTTGTAATTTTTTCCCCTTTGAAGAAACGTTTAATGTGGTGTTTACCAGCTCAGGGGAATATTCAGAATTTATAATAATTTCTCCATTCTTGGCTACGATTTTTGTGCTTCCATTTATTCATTTAAATCGATACATATGTTTTTCAAACTCATGTAAATGCTGATTTATATCTCATATAGAAAATAAATTCGTAAGTATTAGTGTGATTTGTGCTAAAATTATGCGCACCAGATGCAGAGTTGAAACATTCATTGGAATATAAATGAAGTACAACACAACGTTTAGCGATTAGAGATCTTTATCTTATTTAATCACAGATTTTTTAATAATTTTTTGCTATTACAGAAGGCAAAGGATTATATTCACAAATAATGGTTCTCAATAGTAGAACTCACACGAACAGTGAAGATGTTTTTCATTCTTTTTCTAGTGATAAGCATTCAAAAAGCAATAAAAGCATCGAAAACAAAGAAAAACTCTAACATATTCTCCTTACCTTTATATAATATACCAAACATTTAACAAACATGCCGTACTTAAAGCCCAACATTTATTTTCTTTTTTGCCCGTTAAAACCTTGATCTCGTTAAATCCAAGCTTGCTATAAATGAGTTTGACCATAAAATAATAAAAATATTTTTCCTGATTTGTTTCGAATAGTTTAAATATAATTTTTGCTTTTTTAGTTAAATAGTTTTAGATAAAATAGTTTTAGAAAAAATTTATTGAAAATGAAACATATGTAAATGATGTTATTATATACTTTAACGCTTTCGCTGCCAACCACGAGTATACTCATGGTTGTTAACATTCAAAATTGAAGTGTATGATAAAAAAAAACCTGCCTATTTCAATATGTTAAAAAATACTTTATTTAATGACAAAAACTTTGCTATTAAAGTTACCAAATATTATCTTTCAGAATTTTTGGTGGGTAACGAATTTCAGTAAAAATATCGAAGACTCCGCCCACATAGTTTTGGCAGCGAATGGGTTAAGCCCGAGATATTTCGATCTCAAACGTAATCATTTTTAAGAGGATACGTCGATTGAAATGAAATAAACATGAGTTGTTGCTTCTACTGTGCTGTTATATAACTGTTTTGAATAAAGGCAAGTTTATTAATCTGTAGGGGTAGAAGTTATTGATAGACTGGTCCTTGTTCAAAACCGTTATATAACACACAGTAGAAGCAACGATTCAGTTCAAGTAACATATCCCCTTGAAAATCCTGTTGAATCGAAAGATCTCTGGGTTAAAGTATGTAATTCAGGGTTCGTACCATTTTACCACAATTGATACATAGAAACATAGATACAACATTTCTATTTAATATTTAAATAGCAGAAATTGTAGACGGCCCGTTTAATTAGACGGTTTGTAATACTTTTCTGCATTTTAATAAGGAGAAAAAGTCTATTAGAAAATTGTGGTAAAAGCGTACGAAACCTGTAATAACCTCTTTTACATATGTCTTATTTTCAATAAATTTTTGCACCTTTGTAGTAATTTTAATAAGTATTTTACCTAATTTAACTACAAGGTGAATATGTCATTCTACTTTAAATTATTTTTGAGTGTTTCTATTATAAATATGTTTATTTATTCACAAAATGTACACGTTGCTAGTGAAGTTCTAAGTGTCGTAATAACTGCAGTGTAATTTTTTTATTATAATTTAAATTGAATTATTATGAAATATAAAAACAAAGCAAAATTAATTGTTAAATTGTTTTTCTAATTCGAAATAGCTCCTTATAATACTTAATATATAAACAAAGCTTCCAAACACAAATCTTTAATAATAAAATATATAAAATATATAAAAAGATAGAGTCGCACATATGATGAACGTAAACAAGATTTAAAATACATTTAAACCACAATTTAAGCAAATATTAATAAACTAAGCAGATTTATGATTCGTAACTAAGATTATCTGCAGCATTATTAACATTTACCTGCATGCTCTATAAAACAGTGTTAAATTGCATCTATATCTTCGAACATCGTTTATTGATAGTGCTTAATAAACCTTTGTGTAATCATTTAATTCCTTGTTTTCAATCGCTACCTACAATGTTGATCAATTAAAGGAGATTTGAAACCGGGAATAGGTTAAATAATTTATAATTGCAATATTATTATATTGATAGTGCTTAATAAACCTTTGTGTAATCATTCAATTCATTGTTTTCAGTAGCTACCTCCAATGTTGATCAATTAAAGGAGATCTGAAACCGGGAATAGGTTAAACCATTTATAATGGCAATATTATTACATTGAAATCCTTAATTCTGCGCTATAAGATAATTTCAAGTTTGATACTCGCAGAATCTACGAGATCACCATTATTTGAATGGTTGAAGTACTTTTAAAAGAAGAGACTTTTATGAAGTGTGTACACTGGTTATAATTAAACGATCTGCGGCGACCATATATATATTTATTTATATTTTATATAATTAACATTAAATCACATGTGTTAAATTAAATCAAAAAATAAAAGACAAAAGTATTAAACGAGATAGTGAAAATACAACAATTAAAAAACTACGAATGAGATACGGATTTTTAGAGGATCCTCGTATCCACAAGTCGTTAGTGAAGATACGTTTTTCTACAGAATAATGCGGCATAAGGTCTAAACTAGACAATATTAAGCTCCAAACAACGAATCGAAAACCCAAAAATTATTGAAATAAATTGACAACCAAGAAATAATTGAAAATACAATTAACAAAGACAAAACGACTAAAACAATTTTTTTCAATTCCTACTATTAGCTCACACTCTCTATATATTAATATATCTTGTTCAAATTTTCAATCGTTAATAAAATGCTTTTTATTCAAATGCATTTTTTTAAAACTTGTAGTGGCTGACACTTGATGTTAATACAGTTATTTCAAATATTAATTAATTAATTAAATTTAATTAATTAATTTTAGTTTTATTTGGGAGATAAAAAATTCTCCCATTGTTTTCATAAATGAAAGATTTTTCTGAAATTAGTGATGCCACAAAAATAAAAAACCACAACGATGATTATAAAAAAAATTTCAATAAAGATAATGCGGGACATTAATGCTACAGGGGTTTATTTTACACTTTTATGATTAAAAAGAATAATTCAGATTCAAATGTTGAAATTATTTTTCTTTCAAATTTTCAATCGTTAATAAAATACTTTTTATTCATCCACTCAAGTTCAAATACATTTTTTAAACTTGTAGTGGATGACACTTGATTTTAATACAGTTTTTTCAAATATTAATTCATTAATGAAATTAAATAACCAAACTACTAGCATTCAAAACTCGAAGATAAATGAGCAGAAACACTCCATTTAGGTTCTCTTCGAAAGAGCCGCTACTACATGACACTGTTGGCATGGTAACTGCTGACTCGTGATTATGTTTTAATGTTATTTTCTATACTGTTTCATATTATTTTTGGTACTTACGTATTATCCGGGCCATTCTGATATTATTTATTAAAATAGAAAATTGCAAGGAAATTCGTTTTCTATTTTGCCACTTAATATTGTGATTCTGTCATATGTATATACATATTTATATTAATTGCAATTATATAATAAAAAGTAACTAAAATAAAAATTTTCTTTGTTGACCTAAGTAGGAATTGACTTTAATTTTTTTTTCCACATCATTATAAAACAAAATTTCCCCATTGCATATGCAGTTGTTTTATTCTGTTATAAAATGAAGGGGACTGGTTCTCTAACTAATTATGCTTAAACGTCTCTTAATGCATTGTCCTCATAATGATGACCGCCAAATGTCTCATTTTGAGCCCAAATATATAATAATCACAAATATGTACTCTTCGCAGGGGGAACCATCGTTAGCCAGTGTGTTTCCTGAAGTTTTTATTTGAGTTAAATATGGTGTATGGGTTAGGCAATTGTCACGTTGATAGATAAAATTCATGATCCGAAATTGGCAACATTTTCACCGATATGAAAGTTGTTCTTTGTCGAGAAGCTGACAATAGTTTGTTACGTTGACAATACGACAAGCGTGAATTAAGTCAATAAGCAAAATGGTTTAAAATCACAGAATGTGGTTATAAGGATCTTGCGGGATGATAGCTGACAGTTAGTTTGGGCTTCGATTTCGTCAACTTCCTGCATTTCCATGAATTATTTATGCGTATCATAGACCAGTTATTTTTTAGACAAATGTTTGGGAACTGCGCATTCAGTCAGCGTCAATTTTAGGAAGGTATTATTCCCATCCCTATCCAGAAATTTGAAAATATCCATTCTAAAAATAAAGGATGTGTTTACTACTCACTCATCGTAATATCGACTGAAAAACCAACTTGAGTGGTTTAACCGTTGTTAGGCTAGTCTATCGTCATCCCCCCAAAACTATGTTTACATTGTCCGACATAATCACAGCCACAGTTGATGTACGATAGAATTTCAGTTTATTTTGAATTTATCATCATATATAGGTTATGGGTGGTAAGCTAATCCTTTGCACAAAAAGTCTAAAAAGACCAGCACCTCCGTTTAAAGTAGAATCCGACACACAACAAAACGGAATATCGTTGAAACTGTTATATCGACTGAACTTTAGTGATTTAACCGTTGTTAGGCTAGTCTATCGTCATTCCCCCAGAACTATGTTTACATTGTCCGACATAATCACAGCCACAGTTGATGTACGATAGAATTTCAGTTTATTTTGAATGTATCATTGCATATAGGTTATGGACGATAAGGTAATCTTTTGAACAAAAATGCTAAAAAGACCAGGACATCCGTTTAAAGTAGAATCCGACACACAACAAAACGGAATATCGTTGAAATTGTTATATCAACTGAAAAACCGACTTTAGTGATTTAACCGTTGTTAGGCTAGTCTAATGTCATCCCCCAAAACTATGTTTACATTGTCCGACATAATCACAGCCACAGTTAATGTACGGTAGAATTTCAGTTTATTTTGGATTTATCATCGCATATAGGTTATGGGCGATAAGGTAATCTTTTGAACAAAAAGGCTAAAAAGACCAGGACCTCCGTTTAAAGTAGAATCCGACACACAACAAAACGGAATATCGTTGAAACTGTTATATCGACTGAAAAACCGATTTTAGTGATTTAACCGTTTTTAGGCTAGTCTATCGTCATCCCCCAAAACTATGTTTACATTGTCCGACATAATCACAGCCACAGTTGATGTACGATAGAATTTCAGTTTATTTTGAATTTATCATCGCATATAGGTTATGGGCGATAAGGTAATCTTTTGGACAAAAAGGCTAAAAAGGCCAGGACCTCCGTTTAAAGTAGAATCCGACACACAACAAAACTGAATATCGTTGAAACTGTTATATCGACTGAAAAACCGACTTTAGTGATTTAACCGTTGTTAGGCTAGTCTAACGTCATCCCCCCAGAACTATGTTTCCATGCTCCGACATAATCACAGCCACAGTATATGTACGATGGAATTTCAGTATATTTTGGATTTACCATTGTATATAGGTTATGGGCGATAAGGTAATCGTTTGCACAAGCAGACTAAAAATACCAGGATCTCCGTTTAAAGTGGAATCTGACCAACAACAAAACATCCATGCCTTGGTCGATAGTCAGACTTGCATCTTTTATTTAGTACCCAGCGCACTAACTACTAGACACGCAGGTGGGCCCCTTGTACATACTACTGAAATTTTTCAATTTCCGTTTTTTGATAGATATGGGACGTCCTTAATATGATGTGACTATTTTGGATACTGTCTGTCTGTCTGTGTGTGACACGAACATAGTAGGCGCTCTAACTGAAGAATTAAATCACAGAATTTCATCAAATTTTACATTCCGTTAGAACTTGCCCTTAATTGGGGCTGATTAGGTTTTATTGTAGATCGCCAACATATGTCATAGGTGTACTTATTTTTAAATGAGTTTAATGATAACTATATCTCGGCATCTACGGCATGAAATTTCACCAGAGTTAATATGAAAAATAATTATATAAACTATGTATAATTACTTTTGGCTTGGATAATCCAACAGCGGGTGCTGCTATGTTGTGCTTTTCAAGCTGAGCGTTGTAGCAGTATTTTAGTTTCTATTGGTAAAAAATGCACCCAATTTTTATATTTCCGATTAATAATTAAATATATATGTCAATGTAATATTATTTTTTTATATGAAAGAGTCAGTACTGTTGCTCTGTGGTCAGTACTGATCACGGTAACTCCTTATTAAATTCAAATACATGCGCTATACATCTTTATTGTTGATACTAAATTAAACTATTTGAGTTATTGTTAGAGTTACGCTGAAGAATATTTTTTTAGCTACAGCATACTACTTTATTTTTATGACGTTGTAATTTTTGAGAGCGATATAATGACACAAACTCTCAAAATTGTAATTAAAAACGAATTTTTCTGCAAAAATAATTTCTCTGCGTTAAATGTAATGCCTCTTTTATTATTTGTTCTTCTAATGAAAAAGAACGATTAGCCTAAAACTTTTAGGAGGAAAAAGAATTGTTCTTTATTCCCTAGGTATCCCTTCATTCTCTTTTTTTTCTTTTTTTAAATAAAACATAGTATTTTAAAATTGCTTGCTTTCTTTAATTCACGTCTATATATATTTTTAAACTTTTAGTTGGAATAAATATTTAAGAAATTTAATTCAACTACTTTTTTTCTTTTTAGATATTTTTCCATAAATATTTCTGCTTTAGTTTTTTTTTTAAATAAATTCATTTGCGTCTTTTAACAATAACCCTCTTTTTATAGAGAAATAGAATTACTTATATTTCTTCGGAGACAAAATTCAAATGTAAAATTTACAGGAAAAATCCAATTTTTGTAACATTAAAAGATATATATTACAATATGTCTTCGGTTATTGCTGAAGTATAGTAAAAAAAACTATTATTATAAAGCAGCCAGACTTCGACCGTCTATACCACCGATATGGGATACGTGAAAATGACATCGGTAATTGCGAGAAAATGCAACAAAATTAAAAAAAAAATCTAAAACTTTTCCTTACAAAGAGAGGTTTATGTAAACTACAATGGGAAACAAACTCAAGGAAAAAGGCTATACCCAGTAATTGATTAAATCATTCATTACCACTAGCCCCGCGTACAAAGTGCGAATACGCATGTATCCCCCTTCATCTTCACAAAAATTGTCCGTTTTTGTACTGTCCTTTTATCCCCCACCCCTTTTCCCACTTTTTTTAATCTTAATTTCTATTTAATGGTTCTAGAAATATGAAAGAAAAGAAAAACTAATAGTCTCATTTTAATGTTCAACTATGCGGCATCATGTCAATAACATCTATTAATGGGCGTAGCTTCGTTCCTTTTACTTACCCATCATACGTAGTATGTAGTCTTGTAATCGTTTTTAAAATCGAAAAAAAATTTTACGGATTTACACGTTTCAGACACTGGAGATTCCGAAAAACATATTTTTAGAAAAACAAATTTTGCCGTCCGTCTGTGTGTCTGTGTGTCTGTATGTCTGTGTGTCTCTGTGTTTGTAAATGCTCTATTTTCAAACAAATTGAGATAGAGACTTGAAATTTGGTATGTACTTAGTATGTAATAATGGGAAGAAGCTTATTGAATTTCTGTAACCTCGATTATCCGGAACTATTTTTTTTGGACTCTCGAAATATTCGTTCTGATGAAAGATATATAAAAATTTTCGAAATTGTTTATTTTAAGGGGTGAATATAAAAGACAATAAAAAAACATAAATTTTCCATAAAGCATGAAGTCGATCGAATAATGAGTTGCCGAGATTTTTGTAATCCTATTTTCCACACTCTTCGATTTTTCATGACCCTGTATTTCATCCAAATTTCAATTCAAAGATATACTGTAAGCGAAAATGAGACGCTTAATCAGATGCAATAAACCGCTAGTTAATAGGATTATTGTTTTTAGAGTTATAAGGATGTTTCTATTAAGCAATTCAGTAATCAAGCCTTTAAAGTTTATGACGTCATCAAGCCACGATTTTATTCGAATTGCAATGCATTTTATAAGTAGTTTACACATTTTTTATTTTATTATTTTACATTATGCATATCCATGATTGGTAAGTATTATGGTGGTCCCCAAGACTAGTTTTATTATGAATGCTTACTTTGAAGTTTTAAATTAATATTCATTGTTTTCAACAATTATCTGTTGATATATTTTTGTGTATCAAAACGTCTAAATGTCTGAAAGTAGGAATACATGAAAGAGCTGCAATAGGCATCAGTTATTTATATAATAACATTAGTACAGAACAAAATAAATATTTTTTGACCGAGTTTATTCGAAAAGTGGTACACATGCATGAAAGGCCTCAGAAAGGGGTATGTGAGAGACAAAAGTTTTGGAACCGCTGCTCTGGACGGTTGTTTCGAGCGCCTCGCTGCCTTCGAAAGCGTAAAAATGCACTTCGCCCATGTATATTTCTAACGTGTATATTACACTATCATTTCTGACCGTATCTATAATGAAGTCTTTTTCAAACACAATAAAATACAATAACTAAAAACTGTTTATTTAACTTTAATTTAAAATTTAAATAATATCAATAACAAAAATTATATTTAATGTCATTTTATTTATTTGATATTCTACTAAAGAATTATTTGTAATATCCCTAATAACAATCAACAAAAAATTTGAGTTTTTTAAAACTCAATTTAAAATTATTAAAATCGCATCTCCTTCCTCACTATATGCGAGAGATAAGATTAAAATAGCGTTTACCTCGCATCCAAAAATATTAGCAGCGAACTAACCTAAACATAAAATTAAATATTCTGTTATTTCATCCAAGAATAAAATAGTAGCCGTTATGAAACAAATCATTATCATCTGCCTTTTAAATGGGAGGGGGATGTTACCCAGAGAAATGAACCAAACGCAAATAATAATAATAATAATAATAATAATAATAATAATAATAATAGTAGGCTAATTCCATGCGTGAATGTAGTTTAAGATACTTAGCCGCAAAACTTTACCGTTCTTGGCTTCTATATATATATATAATTATAATATCTATGAATTTCAAAAAATATATCAAGTTCTTGTATCAAATCTACTTAAATCTCCAAAGAGATAATTAATGATAATGTGTAGACAGAATACCACATAGCTAATAGATTAACAAGTGCAATCATAATATTACCATAACTTGTGCTTCAATGGTAATTGGCCAAAAATACTGTAAACATGAAGAAAATTTAAAAAGAGAGAGAAAAAAAAATAATAATTTGGAGTTGCTATCAAGTGAATACAAATGGATTAAGAAATGAAATATGAACCATATACAATGGAAAATTGGACAACAAGAGAATTAAATCAGAATTGGATATGAAAAAACACATGTAGATATAATCATCAGCCTGGATGTACCCACATGTGTTTTAAAAAATAATTCAGTGTTTCATAATTATACTGGCAGATATGCTAAGATCAGTAGAATCACCCAGGTATACTGAATTATTACCAGAAAACAATTGGAAATGTTAAAATTGGAAATAATAAAATTGGAAATAAAAAACCCGCAAAGAATAGATAAAATTTTTCACTCACATCAATTATCCTAAAATCTGTATACAACACCTCACTGAATTACTACCTGATATCAGTTTGAAATAATAAAATTGGAAATAAAAACCCGTAAAGAGTAGATAAAATATTTTACTCACAATAATTATCGAGAATCCTTAAACATCACAAGTTCTTAATGATACCACACGTCCACATGGCACACATCATGAAATATTTCATACTTGTTGACATAGTCGAGTTGAGAGAGATTATTTGAAAGTCAAGTTGAGAGCACATCTTTTGAAATATTACCCTAACTATGACACCCCAACACAAATTGATTCAAAAACACACAAATTTATTCTTGTGATAATACACTAATAACAAAATTATATCCATGAATATACAAATACTCCATTCAATTTTAATCCCTAAAAGTAAAATATACAAGCGAATGCGCCCTCTATAGGTAAATTAAATATAATATTAACAATATTATCAACATCTACCTGACAAGTAAGGTGCCTCCATCTATTGGTATGATAATTATTCAAAATTCAGATTGAGTTACATATCCACTATATTAGATTTAATTATATATAAACAGTAAAAAACAATACTACCTTGTAGTTTTACATAAAAATCGTACAAAATCCCACTATATGAATAAATTTACCCAGAATTAAATCCATCTTACACGGCATTTCAAATATTCTTAACAAGAGTGTGTATTATGTAAAAGAGATATTATTTTTAATACAAAGTGCTGGTGCTGCCATCTGTGTTAATCCACTTATATATATATATTATAGAATTTATATAAAATAATTAATGTTTTATTTTTTAATGTTTTATTTTACTTCTACATAAATATATTAATGTTTTATTTTACTTCTACTTAAATATATTATAGAATTTAGAGATTGATTTAAATATCAAATTAAATATATCATAAACAATTTAAAATATCTCAAAATTAAAAAAAAAATTAAATTAATAGTATTACTACTGTGTTGCAATCCTTATAATGCAATGCAGTATTTAAAAGGCTTATTAAAATTAAACTTTAAAAAAAAACTGTATATATATATATATATTGCATATAGATATGTTTGTGATTTATAATCATCAATGTTAGACATGTATAATTTTATGTGTTTTTTTGTATAAGTTAATTTATATATGTTTTAAAACTGAACATCAGTAACACTTAAAACAGAGGTGATCGGCTAAACGCACCATCACAGACTATATAAAGTATATATAATGTTCAATCAATTAATAAATGTCCTTATATGTTTTAATTGTATTTATGTATGTTATAATTGTAATTTGCTATATCTTTTGTTATATGTTATCGCACACTAAAACAATAATTTAATACGTACCATGTTTATATTTATATGATATAATAAATGTTATTTAAAAGAGTTGATGATTGAATTTATCATAAAAATTGGATAACCATATATTTTTGCTTGATCTCGAACAAATCTAATATTTTTGTTTTTATTTATATCTGAGCATAGGTATTTTATACGATGAAGATAATTGATAATTATATTTTTATAAACTGATTTATGTAAACATGAAGCAAAATTGGATATATATATATATTTGATTGAAAAAGTTAAATTTTTCTTTACTATAATACTGGTGGGCAAAAATTTCAGCCATTAATATCTCTGTGACTGACACTACATCCACGAATAGAATTAGCCAATAATAAACTGTAATATGCTTAAAATAAATTCAAAGCTGTTATTATAAAGTACAAGAATAACTGATATATGTATGTCTTTAATAATAAAATAAAGACAGACGTTTGTGTGTTCTGGATAGACCGCTGTACGTAGAGCAACAAGATTTGGCACGAAGGTACCTCTATAGCTGAAGTTATGACTTAGAGCCAGTTTTGGACTTTTTCATATTTTATTTTATTTTATTTTTTATACGATTTTTAACTATTTTTCTTTTTTCTTTTCTCTCTTTTTTTTTTTTTTTTTTTTTTTTTACGAATTTCCCACATTAGTAAACGGACTCCGGTTTCAGTTCTCTTGTCCAATTTAGAATATTTTGTCCTCATTTCAATAAAGTTTATTCTGAGTTCGTTCAGCGATTGTTTTTTTCACATTTTGTGCGATTTTTCCAGTAGCCCGCGCAACACTGTGTGGGTCAGCTAGTTAAAGAGATAATTTTAAGAGATAAGTTAAAGAGAAATATTATAAATAAAAATAAAACACATTTACGGAACAAGTTCAGTTATTTATTACAAAGCTTTTGTTTTATTTCGTAAGCAAAACAATTTGATGGAAAAAAAAAATCATTGATATAGTTTTGTTTTCTTTTCCATTGGGGTTTATATGCAGCAAGATTTCAGATGCTAATATACAGTACTTGTACAACATCTGCTATTTCCTTCTTTGAAACTATTTTTATCGCTTAAAATATGAAGGGTTATTTGTTGGTGAGAATCACCCAAATTTCCGAATTTTTTTGGTGTATTAGGTAGCTTTCGCTATAAAAAGTAAAAAGCTACCTATTGCAGAAGAAAGCAATTTTGCTATATTTTCACGGATAATAACCACCAGAACTCAAATCCACCCTCCGTCCAAATTTATATATATATATATATAATATATATATGTAAGTAAAAATAGTCACTTTTACTGAACCAATATGACAAATAATAGATGAACAACAGAATACTAACTTTAATTTCAACTAATACACTTTTAGTAAAAACTATATAACCACAATTTAGCTTACAACAATCCGGCGAGGCCTAATAATACCTTTACCAGCCATATTCCTTTTATATCTCGCTTCATAATAAAAATTAGAACACTGGCTCTTAGCCAAATCTCGCGATTCAAACTATTTACAACTCGCGCATCAAAGTCATGGACAATAATAGAGTGTCAGTTCAGTGTCAGTTCATTTGATGGTCATTTACGTGAAGTGTTTCAACTGAAATCCTACAAATCGGTCATCCTGACGTGATGGCGTCTCGACATCAGCAACTTGATTTGTTATGTTTTTTTCATGCCTAACAGTTATTTTTTTTTGAGATTTTTATTTCTTTCTGAGTATTGCTCTCTTTCTTTAGGATCAGCATATCTAATATCTCTGTGATTCCTTTCCGGATATTGCACTCTATATTTACAAACTACATAACTATTGCTTCTAGAATGATAAGAATTTGAATAAGCATCTCGTCCACTATAAGCTCCTTTAAATCCATGATGAGAATTATTCTTATGTGATGGTTGTGAATATCTTTGTTCATTATAACTAGCCTTGTACGATCGTCGGCCACCATAATTATAATTATTTCGACCATGATAGCAGCCACTGTTCATGTATGTAGGGGAAAATTTTGGATTATACCTTGTTTTTGAATTAGGTGAAGTATGTTCTGCTATGTCTTGAGGTATCAAAGAATTTTCAGTTTCAAAGTTTTCAGAAACGTCAGATTTATTTTGGTAAGAATTCTCGGAACTCTGTTTCCCATATCCATATTTATTGTTATTTCCATGGTTAAATGACTGTTTAAAATATCTCTGACCATATCTATTATTGCTTCTGTTATCAAATGGCCTATTAAAATTTCTGTTATTTCCCTTATGATCAAACTTCCTATTGCTATCTTTCACATAGTCTTTTCTACCATGTGCAGGACTACTGCTTTCATAATTTTCTTCTTGAGACGCATTCCATTCATCGGATAAACCTGTATCTTTTGTCCTATTCGGCTTATACGGTTTTATTAATCTCCTTATTTTCTTTCTGTTCACTAAATTCGTAATCTGTGTCAAATTCACCCCGTCATTTATGCAGTCGATTATAACCATATCTTCATAACATCGATTATCGTTGTTTATATTTGCTTCATTAATTTTTGTCGGTACTTCGTTAATTTTAATGTATCCTACTCGAACTTTGTTGCCGCTTGTTATTCTAACACTACCTTCCGTTACTTTTAACGTCATGCCTTCTACTGCTTTCCTACCTATTATTAAATCGCAGTCCGCCTCTTGTACCACGTAAAATTTATCCTGGATTTCTGTTTCATCCACGTAGACTTTATGCCACAAAAAACCTGTTGGCTTAATTTCTTCTCCACCTATGCTTGATATGTATATATTGTCTCTGGTTAGTTTTGGCGCGTTTATTGCAGTATGATATCCTGAACTGGCGATTGAAATATCGCTTCCTGTATCAATTATTACGCTTGTTTTTATTCCGCTAATATCTAAGATTCTTCCTTTTTTACCATTTACCATGCCCATATTAACTATTTTTCTTTGCGGGGTTCGGGTCTCATTTTGATATTTTGTTTCTCGCCAATTTTGATTACGTTGCGGGTAAAAATTTGAATATTCTTGTTCTGTATTATTCGCCATGGCACATTTCGCACTCACGTGACCAGGGTTGCCACAACCAAAACAGATTATATGCGACTCTTTGCTTCCATAATTCATACTGTGTCTATCGTCAATTTGGCGTCTTTTCAAGTTGGCGTAAGCAGCCACTCGCGATCTTTTGTCATCAAAATCGCTACTTGTATCCTTAACTGATTGTTTATTGTAAACCCTTTGTGCTGTTTCGTAATTATCTAATTTATTAACTAAGTCATCAATTTTCTTCATTACTAATAATTCCTCTATGAAATGTGTTTTTGTTTCCGTAGGTAAATTATGCCTGATTTGATTAACAACAATTAATTCCGCCAAATCTTCAAAGTTATTTACGTGAAGGCGTTCAATCCATTGTTGAAAATACACTTTTATCTCATAAGCGAAATATCGCCAATTTTGCTGATGGCTCCTTTTTAGATGAGAAAAATTTCAGCCTAAACTCCTCTGGTGATAGCTTGTACCGTTTTAGTAGAATATTTTTTATATAATCATAATCGTCAATTTCAGGTTCGTTTTCCCTTGTTATTATATTGATCACATCTAACGGCATTAGATTAATTAAATAATTTACCCATTCTTTTTTATCAATGCCGGTTTGCGCCATTTGCCTTTCGTACATAGCTAAATATAAACTTATATCATTCGAGCTATCATATTTAGTTAATAATCTAGGCAATTCAAATTGCTTACCTGGATTTGTCTTTGAGTCTTCATTAATATGTTCTCTTGAATTTTCTTGTATCTGCAATTACTTAATTTCAAAATTCTGCTCCGATTCTATTTTCCATTTTCTCTCTTCCATTTCCATTTCCATATTCAATTTCAATCTATTTTCTTCAATCTCTGCTTGTAATTTCTTTTCTCCCAGTTCTGTTTGTAATTTCTTCTCTTCTAGTTCTGCTTTTAATTTCTTCTCTTTCTCTTTCTCTTCTCTTTCTTCTTTCTCTTTTCTACTTGCTATCACTACTTCCAATCGATCTCTTATAAAATCTTCTTCGTAACTCTCCCAACTCTTGATCAGCTTTATTAGGACAGGTATTGTCGGTTTTTCTGTTGCTTCAATTCCGCATTCCTCGCAGAGGTTTATTAGATCAATTTTCTTGGCTTTATTTAGAGTTCCCATCTTTCAAAAATTGTACTTGAAGTGATACGATTACGGTTTCACCTTGCTGATTCGTAACCCAACTTTTGATACTGGCGTTTTACAATACTTTACGTTCGGTTTCCATTTCACTACTAGTGGCTCTTACTTTTAATAATCCCGGCATCCGAGCCCCCAAAAATGTAAGTAAATGATATATAAATAGTCACTTTTACTGAACCAATATGACAAATAATCGATGAACAACTGAATACTAACTTTAATTTCAACTAATACACTTTTAGTAAAACTATATAACCACAATTTAGCTTACAACAATCCGGCGAGGCCTAATATTACCTTTACCAGCCATATTCCTTTTATATCTCGCTTCATAATAAAAACTAGTCGTTGGGGGCCACCGTAATACTTACCCATCATGTATATGTATAATGTAAAATATTAAAATAAAAATGTGTAAACTACTTTTAAATGCATTGATATTCAAATAAAATCGTGGCTTGATGACGTCATAAAAAGGCTCGATTACTGAATTGCTTGAAAGAGGTTTTTCCTTATAACTCCAAAAATAATACTCCTATTAACTAGTGGTTTATTGCATCTGATTAAGCGTCAAATTTCCAATTAAAATATATATTTGAAGTGAAATTTGGATTAAATGCAAAGTTATGAAAAATTGAAGAGTGTGGAAAATAGGATTACAAATATCTCGGCAACTAATTATCCGATCGACTTCATGTTTTATGCAAAATTTATGTTTTGTTATTGTCTTTTATATTCATTCCTTAAAATAAACAATTTCGAAAATTTTTATATACCTTTCATCAGAACGAATATTTCGAGAGTACGAAAAAAAATGTTCCGGTTAATCGAGGTTATTGAAATGAAATAGGCTTCTTCCCATTATTACATACTAAGTACATGCCAAATTGCAAGTCTCTATCGCAATTTGTTCTCGAGATATAGCGTTTACAGACACACACACAGACACACAGACACACAGACGGACGGCAAAATTTTTTTTCTAAAAATATGTTTTTCGGAATCTCCAGTGTCTGAAACGTGTAAATCCGTCAAAAAAAATTTCGATTTTCAAAACGATTACAAGACTTACCCTATACTACGTATGATGGGTAACTAATTAGAACACTGGCTCTTAGCCAAATCTCGCGATTCAAATTATTTACAACTCGCGCATCAAAGTCATGGACAATAATAGATTGTCAGTTCAGTGTCAGTTCATTTGATGATCATTTACGTGAAGTGTTTCAACTGAAATCCTACATAACAAATGCAGATGGTTTGCTTAATTTGTAGGATTTCAGTTTGAACACTTCACTTCATCAAATGAAGTGATACTCTAATGCTATTGTCCATGATTTAATTGCGTGAGCTGAAAATACTTTGGATCACGAGTTTTGGCAAAGAGCCAGTTTTCTATTTTTTGTAATGAAGCAATATATGAAAAATGGATATAGCCGTTAGGCCTGGTTGGATTATCGTAATGTAAATTTGTTGTATAGTTTCGACCAAAAGTGTTATTATTTGAAATTAAAGTGCATATTTTGTTGTTCATCGATTATTTGTCATAATGGTTCAGTAAAGTGCCTATTTATATATCATTTACTTACATTCTTGGGGGCTCGGAATGCCGGGATTATTAAAAAGTAAAAGCCTCTAGTAGTGAATTGGAAACCAAACGTAAAGTATTGTAAAACGCCAGTATCAAAATTTGGGTTACGAATCAGCAAGGTGAAACCGTAATCGTATCACTTCAAGTACAATTTTGAAAGATAGGAACTCTAAATAAAGCCAAGAGAATTGATCTAATAAACCTCTGCGAGGAATGCGGAATTGAAGCACCAGAAAAACCGACAATACCTGTCCTAATAAAGCTGATCAAGAGTTGGGAGAGTTACGAAGAAGATTTTATAACAGATCGATTGGAAGTAGTGATAGCAAGTAGAAAAGAGAAAGAAGAAAGAGAAGAGAAAGAGAAAGAGAAGAAATTACAAGCAGAACTGGAAGAAAAGAAATTACAAGCAGAAAGAGAAGAGAAGAAATTACAAGCAGAGATTGAAGAAAATAGATTGAAATTGAAAATGGACATGGAAATGGAAGAGAGAAAATGGGAAATAGAATCGGAGCAGAATTTTGAAATTAAGTAATTACAGATACAAGAAAATTCAAGAGAACATATTAATGAAGACCCAAAGACAAATCCAGGTAAACAATTTGAATTGCTTAGATTATTAACTAAATATGATAGCTCGAATGATATCACTTTATACTTAGCTATGTACGAAAGGCAAATGGCGCAAACGGGCATTGATAAAAAAGAATGGGTAAATTATTTAATTAATCTAATGCCGTTAGATGTGATCAATATAATAACAAGGAAAAACGAACCTGAAATTCACGATTATGATTATATAAAAAAAATTCTACTAAAACGCTACAAGCTATCACCAGAGGAGTTTAGGCCGAAATTTTTCTCCTCTAAAAAGGAGTCAGCAGCCAATTGGCGAGATTTCGCTTATGAGATAAAGGTGTATTTTCAACAATGGATTGAAGGTCTTCAAGTAAATAACTTAGAAGATTTATCTGAATTAATTATTGTTAATCAAATCAGACATAATTTACCTGCGGAAACGAAGACACATTTTGCAGAGGAATTATTAGTAATAAAGAAAATTGATGACTTAATTAATAAATTGGATATTTACGAAACGGTCCGAAGGGTTTGCAATAAACAAACAGTTAGGGATACAAGTAGCGAATTTGATGACAGAAGATCGCGAGTGGCTGATTACGCCAATTTGAAAAGACGCCAAATTGACAACAGACACAGTATGAATTATGGAAGCAAAGAGTCGCATATAATCTGTTTTGCGTGTGGCAACCCTGGTCACGTGAGACCCAAAACACGCAAAGAAAAACAGTTAATATAGGCATGTTAAATCGTAAAAAAGGAAGAATCTTAGATATTAGCGGAATAAAAACAAGCGTAATAATTGATACAGGAAGCGATATTTTAATCGCCAGTTCAAGATATAATACTGCAATAAAAGCGCCAAAACTAACCAGAGACAATATATACGTATCAGGCATAGGTGGAGAAGAAATTAAGCCAACAGGTTTTCTCTGGCATAAAGTCTACGTGGATGAAACAGAAATCCAGGATAAATTTTACGTGGTACAAGAGGCGGACTGCGGTTGGTTTATGGTTGATTATTGACGGCCAATTATCTACACTAGGGATATAGGCCCGGGGGGAGTGCCCTTCGTGGGGGTCTTTCTAAGGGAACCTAACCCGTATTTACGCATGGATAAATCCACGGCTCGAAGAAAACCACGAAAACTCCGAACGATTAGGCCAACGGGCGCGATTGGGATCGAACCCAGCACCTCCCGTCTACCAGCTTCGAGAGCACAACCTCTCAGCCACTGGTGGGGTGGCGGACTGCGATTTAATAATAGGTAGGAAAGCAGTAGAAGGCAAGACGTTAAAAGTAACGGAAGATAGTGTTAGAATAAGAAGCGGCAACAAAGTTCGAGTAGGATACATTAAAATTAACGAAGTACCGACAAAAATTAATGAAGCAAGTATAAACAACGATAATCGAGGTTGTGAAGATATGGTTAAAATCGACTGCGTAAATGACGGGGTGAATATGACTCAAATTACGAATTTAGTGAACAGAAAGACAGTAAGGAAATTAATAAAACCATATAAGCCGAATAGGACAAAAGATACAGGATTATCCGCTGAATGGAATGCATCTGTTGCTAGTATTGTAGGATTTTGAATCAAGGATTTGGATTGTAGGATCATTTGTAGGATTCCAGTTTGAACACTTCATGTAAACGATATGAACTGACACTCTAGTATTATTATCCATGGTTAGACATGCGCGAGTTATAAATGGTTTGAATCGCGAGATTGAGCTAAGAGCCAGTCTTCTAAAATTTTGTTATGAAGCAAGATATGAACAAGTTGGAAATTGTACGTCAAACGTTACAAACGAGGTGCGTTCGTACGCACGTTTTAGAATTAAATTCATGATATCCCGTGCGTAGAACGGGTTAAACAGCTAGTTAAGTATATATTTTATGACACTGTTCATACAAATATCTTAACTAGTTATATAAATATTCAGATATATATGTATCAGCTAGTTATATAAATATTCAGATCTTGATGATTTTTAATTCTGTGAAATGAATTATATCGTCTGCAGATTAATTTCTGTAATAAAATAAGTATCTCGGTCGCTTGACGATTTAACATCCATCGGAAGCTCATATAACAAAAAAGCACCGATTTAAAAAAAAATCAAATTTCTTAATAAATATTTTTATTAATATCTCCTAAAGTTTTGATTCGATTTTGATAAAATTTGAAATGTCTCGACAAATTTATGCAAAGATAATATATTTCAAATTGCAAACCATTTGGTTGGGTAGTTTTTGCGTTGTTATATGCGGACAGACAGACAGACGGACGGACAGACAGACAGACGGACGGACAGACGGACGGACCAAACGACGACTATAGGTGCTACGTATTTATATAATTACGAACGCACCTAAAAATGGATATAGCCGTTAGGCCTGGTTGGATTATCGTAATGTAAATTTGTTGTATAGTTTCGACCAAAAGTGTTATTAGTTGAAATTAAAGTGCATATTTTGTTGTTCATCGATTATTTGTCATAATGGTTCAGTAAAGTGCCTATTTATATATCATTTACTTACATTTTTGGGGGCTCGGAATGCCGGGATTATAAAAAGGAAAAGCCACTAGTAGTGAAATGGAAACAAAACGTAAAGTGTTGCAAAACGCCAGTATCAAAAGTTGGGTTACGAAATAGCTAGGTGAAACCGTAATCGTATCACTTCAAGTACAATTTTTGAAAGATAAGCATGGGAACTCTCAATAAAGCTAAGAGAACTGACCTAATAAACCTCTGCGAGTAATGCGGAATTGAAGCACCAGAAAAAAAGACAATTCCTGTCCTAATAAAGTTGATCAAGAGTTGGGAGAGTTACGAAGAAGATTTTATAAGAGGTCGATTGGAAGTAGTCATAGCAAGTAGAAAAGAGAAAGAAGAAAGAGAAGAGAAAGAGAAAAAGAAAGAGAAGAAATTACAAGCAGAAAGAGAAAGAGAAGAGAAGAAATTACAAGCAGGGATCGAAGAAAATAGATTGAAATTACAAGCGGAGATCGAAGAAAATAGATTGAAATTAAAAATGGAAATGGAAGAGAGAAAATGGAAAATAGAATCGGAGCAAAATTTTGAAATTAAGAAATTACAGATACAAGAAAATTCAAGAGAACATATTAATTAAGACCCAAAGACAAATCCAGGTAAGCAATTTGAATTGCTTAGATTATTAACTAAATATGATAGCTCGAATGATATCACTTTATACTTATCTATGTACGAAAGGCAAATGGCGCAAACGGGCATTGATAAAAAAGAATGGGTAAATTATTTAATTAATCTAATGCCGTTAGATGTGATCAATATAATAACAAGGGAAAACGAACCTGAAATTCACGATTATGATTATATAAAAAATATTCTACTAAAACGCTACAAGCTATCACCAGAGGAGTTTAGGCTGAAATTTTTCTAATCTAAAAAGGAGCCATCAGCCAATTGGCGCGATTTCGCTTATGAGATAAAGGTGTATTTTCAACAATGGATTGAAGGCCTTCACGTAAATAACTTTGGAGATTTGGCGGAATTAATTGTTGTTAATCAAATCAGGCATAATTTAACTACGGAAACAAAAACACATTTCATAGTGGAATTATTAGTAATAAAGAAAATTGATGACTTAGTTAATAAATTAGATAATTACGAAACAGCACAAAGGGTTTACAGTAGACAATCAGTTACCCGTAAGGCATGGTGACATCACGGCGACGTCACTGAGAAGTCACACTGTGACTTTGTGACAGTCGTCGTGACGTCAAGTGACGTCGATGTGAAGTCACTGTGACGTAAATGCGAGGTCGTTATGGCCGTTTTCAAGGCTTTCTGTGACCTCACAATGTGACTACTTTGTGAAGTCACCGTGTGACTTCAATGTGAAAAATGTGACGAATCTGCATCGGATAGGGTGACCAGATTTTACCCGAATCCTATACGGATTGTTCGGATCAAAATTTTTTTATGGTTCAAGTTTGTGACGTTTGTGACGACACTGCACCGGGTCGGGTGACCAGATTTTACCCGAATACAATCCAGAAACTTCGGATCGATCTTTTTGGATTTGTTTGGCTACAGAATAGATTTGGATTAGTTGTCGTGTGACCTGATTTTCGTGAACCCGATCTGACCCGAGTCGGGTATAATGTTTTTACTGTAAGTCTTGTTCAGAATAGAATCTTGCATAGGACCAAGTAACCAGATTTCATCAGAAATTGTTTTACGATACAATTTCTGATGTCGGCTCGGATCTAGAGTCATGCACGAATCCGGTTATATACTTCTTGAACATGATTGAATCTCTACTTGCACATGAATGATGGTTGACTGAAACTATATTTACATTCAACCCGTAATCTTACCCTAACCCAACAACAACAACAACAAAAATTCTGTAGGCCCACAACCCGACTGAACCTGATAAATGATTTCGCATAGATTCGGAAAACAAGATTTCACCAAATACGGGTAAGATCGACGATAAGGATTGGATCGGCAATCATTTTTTTTATGCAACTCGTATTCAAATTAAAACTTTGCATCTGATTTTGAAACCGGCTAATGTAGCCGTTAAACAAGAAATTTATAAATGCAAAAAACGCATACTAATATAAAAATAATAGATGAATCCATTAAAAATTATAATAAAATTAAATATTTTAATAATATGAAATTCTATTGTGCAAATAACCACTTTTAAAAATAACTTCGACTTCCATTTGTTTTATGTAACCACCAAAAATGTTGACAATAATTAAAACTATGCTATTTTGCTTTTAAGTATTGAAGTTTTTAGATGTGTATACTTTGCCATATTTCCCCTCGTTCAGTATCACGAAACTTTCTGACACATTTATGAACAAATTTTTAAACGCTTGGCACTTGCATGCCTGATTATTAAAGCGATTTGGAATGAATAGCGTTTTCCATTTTTAGATAAATGAAATGCTTAAGAGCAATTTTGGTCACGTTTTTTCCGTTTCTGACGCTGCGCGTCGGAAATTCGGTTCACATATATTCTGAATAAGAACACCTGCCAATTTCATGTGTTTCCGCATAAAAATGAATTCAGAAATTAGTTATTTTGGATTTGATTACAAATTTAATGCAAATAAAAGTATAGATTTTTAAATAAGCATTGTGAAAAATTTATATTAGGAATCCATTTAAATAATAGATCTACCTATTGTGCGATATTATTCAATAATAAACATTGTATCAAGCAATAAAACATTTTTCGAAGCAAATCAAATTTAAAACTTATCATAAACGCAAAGAAAAAAAATATTTTTTTTCTTTACAAATTATTTTATTTATAGTTTTTGATAGAATACTAAATGCAGAGCTTAAATATCAATTTTTACTATAGAAAAAATTCGATAACATAACTGGAAAAATTACCTTAACGGAATAGCTGTTTTATTGTTTCATCAATATTCATTATTTTTGTGCACCTAATATTGGCATATCTTGACAACTAAATTTGTAATGAGTTAAACTGTCGCAATTATTTCAAATATACCAGAAAATTATTTCTCAAAACCTCCACTAGCTAAGAAATTTTCAAATTGTGAATCAAATATTAATAGTTTTAAAAATTGCAATGTTTTTAATTACAATGAATAACTATGAAAATTGAACTGAGAAACGCAAAATATAAATACATTCCTCGTTATAAATAACAATTTACATTTAGAATATATATTGTTAATAAATACTTTAAGCTTTTTTCCAAACTCTCTATTTAAAACGATTTAAAACATTAAAGATAAAATTTTATACAAGTGATTAAAAAAAAAGATTTAAACATCTTAACATTTAAATAATGCACTATTAATGTACCATTACTAAATATGCACTATTAAAAAAACTGCGATGACATTAAAAGTTACCTGCTAATCTATAAGTAAAACCACCAGTTCTAGGGATTAAGTTTTAATGGTCCTTGACTGCTTCCTTTTCGTTGAAAAATGAGACTCAAATCCACTGCTTTAATTTTCAAAGTGTCCAGCTTAGGTGTGTTCATAGATCTGAGATATCAAATATCACGCAGACCTTAATAACGCACCCAGCTAGACATAAGGATAGGTTAAAATGGATGATTCACTTTAAAACGTTAATTTACTTTCTCGGTATAAATTCCACAATATACTTCCACAAACTTAAAAGAACACCACACACTCTAATCCGCCGATGAAAATAATCGTCTGCCCTCAACATCTGCGATCATGATCTGCGCAGTAATGTTTACCACAAAGTAACATCTAGCAGGTGTTTCCAGAAAAAGAATAGAAAGAAAACAGTTAAATAAAGACATTTCAAATGCTTTATAGTTTATATGGCTGACAAATAACTTCTAATAAAACTATAATATTCTGTTTTTATATGAGAGAGTTTAATATTCTTGGAAATAAGCTGTGAAAATTTAAATTTTTATATATTTTTTAATCAGTTGCATTTGTTTTAGGCGTCCAAAGTAAACATAAATTTTAAATAAAAATGGATTTAATAGTCTTTATAAAATAATTACGACATAAATATAAATACTATTCTGCAATCAGATTTCCTAAATACGATTTTTTCATTTTTTACACTCTATTGAAAAGAGCAATATATTTAACAGAGGTGATATCTTATTAAGCACTGACCAGTTTTGGAATAAATTGCTATAGGAATGACATATACTTTATGACATATTTTTAATTCGTTTTTGTTCGGAAACGCATGAAATTGGTTTTTGTTTTTATTCAGAAACTCTGTAATTGAAAGACGTTTTCCATTTTTTAGTAAAATAAGAAGAACTTTCAGAAAAGAATGTCAAAGTCAGCGTTTTGAACCAAGTACCCGACGTAACAGGGAAAGAAAAGAGAAAAACCAGTCGTCACGTGACACGAATTGCTTATAACTCGATAAGTAATTTATTTATCAAAAAATGGAAAACTCATTTCGATTCCAAATTGCTTCCATAGTCAGTCATGCCCATTTTATGTCTTTGCGTTTAAAAATGAGTCAGAAATTATGTCAGAAAGCTTCGCGTTGTGGAGCAGGTCAGTTGAGAACCACTTTAAATATTCAGTACAAGAAAAATCTTGAACGCGTTCGACGGTCACCCCGAGCACCCCCGATGTCGAACTCGCAAAAATGTGTCCTCACTTTTTAAACAGAAAGCTGATGATTGGGTTGAAGAGATTGGAGATTTTTAAAATATTTTTAGTATCACAAAATTAGCAAATGAGTTCTATGCGGTGGTAGGAAAAAAAATTAAATGTTTGTATTTAAAATGCTAACAAATCTCTAAATTGCTAACAGTTTTATTAGAATGGGAGATCTATGTCTGAATTACTTTCCGCCAAAACTTTCCTACGTTACTAAATTTCTATTTAAGGATTTTTACCTGTGTATTATATAGTATATTTTGTTAAATTTCATGAAAATGTCAATGAAAATTGTAAAAAAATATCTGCCTCATATATGTAGACAAATATTTATTTATTATTTTATTTTGGAAATACAATATATTTAAATAATGTGTGACAATGTTTTTATTAATGATTTAGGTACATGACATAATTCAATTCTATATTTTATGAGTTTTTTTCCAAATTCTCTCTCCGATCACACCGTGAAGTCACAGAGTGTTGGCATTTTGGTCATAGGTTTTACGTGACTTATGTGACTTGCAGTGATGTCATTGCAACGTCACAAAAATTTTTAAAGCTGTCAAAAAGTAATTTTCTTCATGCCATAAGATGTTCTAAAGTTTATTTTAAGTTTTCTTTAGATCTTCAGGACGTTCACATTTTGATCACAGTGTGACGTTACAAAGTGGTGTCATTTTGGTCACAGATGTGACGTGACGTACGTGACTCACAGTGACGTCACAATGACGTCACCGTGACTGTGCATGCTATGCGGGTAAGGATACAAGTAGCGATTTTGATGACAGAAGATCGCGAGTGGCTGATTACGCCAATTTGAAGAGACGCCAAATTGACAATAGACACAGTATGAATTATGGAAGCAAAGAGTCGCATATAATCTGTTTTGCGTGTGGCAACCCTGGTCACGTGAGTGCGAAATGTGCCATGGCGAATAATACAGAACAAGAATATTCAAATTTTTACCCGCAACGTAATCAAAATTGGCGAGAAACAAAATATCAAAATGAGACCCAAAACGCGCAAAGAAAAATAGTTAATATGGGCATGTTAAATGGTAAAAAAGGAAGAATCTTAGATAATAGCGGAATAAAAACAAGCGTAATAATTGATACAGGAAGCGATATTTCAATCGCCAGTTCAAGATATCATACTGCAATAAACGCGCCAAAACTAACCAGAGACAATATATCCCATATCAGGCATAGGTGGAGAAGAAATTAAGCCAACAGGTTTTTTTCTGGCATAAAGTCTACGTGGATGAAACAGAAATCCAGGATAAATTTTACGTGGTACAAGAGGCGGACTGCGATTTAATAATAAGTAGGAAAGCAGTAGAAGGCATGACGTTAAAAGTAACGGAAGATGGTGTTAGAATAGCAAGCGGCAACAAAGTTCGAGTAGGATACATTAAAATTAACGAAGTACCGACAAAAATTAATGAAGCAAGTACAAACAACGATAATCGAGGTTCTGAAGATATGGTTAAAATCGACTGCGTAAATGACGGGGTGAATTTGACTCAGATTACGAATTTAGTGAACAGAAAGAAAATAAGGAAATTAATAAAACCATATAAGACAAACCATATAGGACAAAAGATACAGGATTATCCGATGAATGGAATGCATTACCAGAAGAAAATTATGAAAGTAGTAGTCCTGCACATGGTAGAAAAGACTATGTGAAAGTTCGCAATAGGAATTTCGATCATAAGGGAAAGAACAGAAATTTTAATAGACCATTTGATAACAGAAGCGATAATAGATATCGCCAGAGATATTTTAAACAGTCATTTAACCATGGAAATTACAATAAATTTGGATATGGGAAACAGAGTTCCGAGAATTCTTACCAAAATAAATCTGAGATTTCTGGAAACTTTGAAACTGAAAATTCTTTGATACCTCAAGACATAGCAGAAAATACTTCACCTAATTCAAAAACAAGATATATACCAAAATTTTCCCCTAGGTACATGAACAGAGGCTACTATCATGGCTGAAGTAATTATAATTATGATGGCCAACGATCGTGCAAGGCTAGTTATAATAAACAAAAATGTTCACAACCATCACATAAGAATAATTCTCATCACGGATTTAAAGGAGCCGATAGTGGACGAGATGATTATTCAAATTCTTGTCATTCTAGAAGCAATAGGTATATAGCTTCTAAAAACAGAGAGAAATATCCAGAAAGAAAAGAAAATCTAATAAATCAAGATGCTGATGTCGAGACGCCATCACGTCAGGATGACCGATTTGTATGATTCCAGTTTGAACACTTCATGTAAACGATATGAACTGACACTCTAGTATTATTATCCATGGTTAGACATGCGCGAGTTATAAATGGTTTGAATCGCGAGATTAAGCTAAGAGCCAGTCTTCTAAAATTTTGTTATGAAGCAAGATATGAAAAATGGATATAGCCGTTAGGCCTGTTTGGATTATCGTGATGTAAATTTGTTGTATAGTTTCGACCAAAAGTGTTATTGGGTTATATGCAGCAAGATTTCAGATGTTAATATACAGAACTTGTACTACATCTGCTATTTCCTTCTTTGAAACTATTTTTATCGCTTAAAATATGAAGGGGTATTTGTTGGTGAGATCAAATTTCCGAATTTTTTTGGTGTATTAGGTAGCTTTCGTTATAAAAAGTAAAAAGCTACCTATTGCAGCCGAAAGCAATTTTGGTATATTTTCACGGATCATAACCACCAGAACTCAAAACCACCCTCCGTCCAAATTTATATATATATATATATATATATATATATATATAGTATATATATATGATCTTTGTCATACGATAGCACTCGTATTTATAAATCGATTTTGGTGAATGCAATCAAGTGTATTAGGCTCACCAATATCTCGACCGAGTTCGTTGGCCAAATTAGTCCGCCATCTTGTTTCAAAATGGCGGCCACTAACAGATTTAAAACGAAAGAAATATTTTTAAAAAATCTAAATTCAAACTTATTTTTTCGCTTAAGTGATACAAGGATTAAGATGCATTTATTGTTCGGCCTCTATCTTAAAAGATGGCTAAAATATAGCAGTTTGAAACTCTACGGTGGCTAATATTTTGAAACAAGGCAGCAGATTACAAAAAATCTGGGATTATGAGATTCAGTGAACGTGATTTCTCGCAAATTAATTATTTTTCATTGCTGTAATACTATTCCCAATCATGTGCATAAAACTATATATATTCATATCCGTTAGCGTCAAATTCTCGCCAAGCTTGTTGACACTGTAAAATATCGTCAAATTTGGCGTTCTAAAATATATTGTCATAAATGAAACCAAATTGGTTATAGCTGACTAATTTGGCGAATTTCTTATTCAAATTCAGTATTAACGAGTCTTCTGTAATAGTGTTATTTGCATTTTAGGCTGTTGTTTTCGAGTAACATTAGCTAAAATTTTAAAATAAATATATAGGAAAGCTACCTTTTCCTCCCGGAAACAGGCCGGGGGGATTTTTTTAAATGTCTGTCATGAAGAAATTCTGTATTATCCTAATAATATTATAAATGCGAAAGTGTGTGTTAATGTTTTGCTGAAGCTTGCTTCAAAACGGATAATCGAATTCCTCTGTACCTTTGCATATTGATGATTATAACGCAAAAATGAACATATTGTTTATTTTATATCACTATTTTTATTAATAATACAAAATTTGATTATTTTCATAGAGAATAAATGGATATTTTTTTCGTATGCAATTTTAAAATGGTTAAATTTACTTCATCGTTGCTAATACTTTATTGTTGCCAATATTAAATCAGAACTCTAAATAATAATCTTTACTCAACAATTTATTTTCAATTGAAAAATTTCCACGTGAAAAATGAAAATGAAATACAAAAATTTCAGAAATAAAAAGAAGATGAAATAACATTAATAGAAATAAAACGCTCATTTTCAAACATTTGATAATAATAATTTCTTCTCTTTCTTTTTTTTCTTTGTTTCTTTTTTCTTTTGTATTTCACTCGAAATGAGTCTATTTGAAATGTATGTACAGGGTGATCAGAAAATGAGTATACATTCGAAAAATTAATAATTCACGGAATAATGTGGGTAGAGAGTTAAAAATTATCACACATGATTGGAATGACATGGGGTTTTATTGTATCCACAAACAAGTTCATAAATTGGCCGACAGATGGCGCTTCGTGTGATAAGAAAAGCAATAATTAGCATAACAAATTATGACAAAGCAAAGACGATGTTCTTCAGAACGAATGCTCATCATGTCCACCGTCATCCCTCAACAATAGCTGTAGCCGAGGGACAATGTTGTGCACAGCACTGTGCAGCATATCTGTAGTTATGATGAGAAATTGGTGTTGGCTATTGTCTTTTAGCATGCCTATTGATGTCGATCGATCGCGGCAGATTCCCCATTTTTAATAGTAGAGCTTCACTAACCTTGCCTTTTCTGGTAACGTCAACATGCTGCGATTGTAGGTGCATCTGATTCTCTCTCTCATTACAGCTCTTTTATACACGATTCTCAGGCAGAGTCACTAACGTTTTGCTGTTCAGTGCCATCTGTCGGGCTTTTTTAACCTTTTTTTGTGTGGTTACAATAAAACCACCTATCATTCCAAGCATGTGTGTCAATTTTTACCTTTGTACCTACATTATTCCGTGAATTATTAATTTTTCAAATGTATACTCATTTTCTAATCACCCTGTATTATATGTATTTTACATGAAATGAGTATAATTGAAAAGTATGTATTTTATGTATTTTAAATGCATGTAACATATGTATAGATGCATGTGTTTTGAATTAAAGTTCTGTAAAAATGGATATAAATATCAATAATATGCACCGCAAAATTATCTATGTCGAAAATGACGTTATGGTTTGCGGGAAGTAGTTTTTTTCATTCTTAGAAACTTAAAAACAAACCTCGATTGCCTAAAAAAACAATAGTTGACGAATGTTAATTTTTAAAGGCGTTCCTCTCAAGAACTGTGAATAGAAATTACTTTATATTTTAAAAGAAACTTGCATTATCGTTCATAAAACCTAAAGATTTAATATGATTGCATTGAAGTAACATCATTTTTTCTCTACAGTATTAAAATCAAGGCTCGAAGACTTGAAGTACATTGGTACAATCGAGATACGTTTGTAGATCGTGGTTTGGCAGCTGGATTTTAAAAATCATGCTGTAATTTTTTTTAAATGGCCTTTTCTTTCTTCTTTTTCTTTCCTTTTTTGTTCTTGTTTCTTTCTTTCTTTAAAATTTCTTTCTTTCTTTTTTTTTTTGTAAAGTTTTATATATAGGATGAGAAAAATGGCATAGATTTCATTGCAATGTTTAAACGTATTTACAATGTTTTTAGAAATTTTAATAAACAACGATGATATCGAAACGAAAATAACATGTATAGAAAAACTCGTTTAATGCAAGAGACAAGCAGAAAAAGAAGAAATAAAAAAAAGAAATGAAAAATTTCCTCAATCTGAATTGCGTAGACATGGGCAAGCCGATCGTTCCAACTCCTAAAAATAAGCAAATTCCTAATATTATAAATGCGAAAGCACGTTGTATATAATAGATTTTTTTTTCCTATAAAGGTAGAAATTAGCCAAGAATGGAATGGTTAGGTTCTGTAATTGGGTCCGTAGCCAATTTTGTTTCTTTAGCAATTTGGCGCAAAAATAAGTATATTTTTGTTGTCAGGTTTTTTTTTTTTTTTTTTCATGGTAAACACTTAATGGTGTAAGATATCCAGTCGAAGGCCAATCGTTCTACCAGTACAGGTTCTTACGAACACAAATGTACAACGTATCAGACGGCCGCTGTGACGCCGCCAAGACGCATGCTGCCAGCCATGGAGGAGCACCGCTACCAGCGCATCACTCTTCCTGCTCCCCATTGAATGACTAACTGGTCGCTGCAACAGGAGAGACGTGTACTAAAGGAAATTGCTGCATGACACTTGGGGACATATTCGAGTACCCCAGAAGGTTCGGGAACCAGACACCCTTAGGGTGCCGTGCCCTACGGTCCGTATCCGGGTTTCGCGAACACGTACATGCTGTACCAGCGCCTCCGAATTTGAAAATCTACAGAGGTAGTCACTAGCCCTTCAGCTATGTCCCTGATCATTTCTACGCTCATCTTGGGCTTCTTTTTCAAATAGTTACATTTTCCTTTTCGCGATTGTGTATAATATTTGGCGCAAAATTTCATTTTTTTTAAGACGGAGATATAGTAATTCCCTTATAACAAAGAAATGCCGTATTGTTTCCTATAAAAAGTGATAAAGCGTTGGTTAATCATATATGTTTTTAATTATCAGGAATAAAATGTTTTGCTTAATTAATGCATTTATTATTATTTTAATGTTACGTGAACGACGTCACTGGTAACAGCTAGTTTAATAATATTTAGAATTTATTTGATTAATAAAAGTACTTTAATCATTTATTAATATTTTTTATTTATTAATGTTAGCTTTGTAGAATTGATCCTAATTTGGAAAAATAACCAATTTTTTGCAGGAATTGTGGAATACAAACATTTTTTTTCATGAAATATATGATGGGCATTTGTTTACCGAGCGTGGATTATAAAAGAAAGTGCAATGTTCTATAAATACTGATTTTTTTGTGAGATATTATTAAATACATCACATATAATTAAAATGAAGAATAATTTAACTTTTTAAGCAATCAGTTTTTAAAAAGAAAAATACAATTATTTAGTCTAATAAGCATTAAAAGAAGAATGGCTGTGCATGTGCATGAAGCAACGTAATCATTCAGTGAGTAGGGGATGTAGTTGCTGTTCTTATTTATCTCCTGTCCACTAAATGACAATATATGTGCGATCGTTTGTTTTCAGTACCCATTATACTTTTCTTCTACTTAAATAAAAGTGATAAGTTGGGACAGAAATGCATTTCTGTGAAGTAATTTCTCTTTTGGGATTAGAATATTTTATAAGCATAATGATTCTAAATGATAATCTTTCCAGCAAAAATTCTAAATGATATCCAAACTTCAAATATTTCTATAGAATATAACAGTCTTATCAGCGCTACCATTCTCGCCTATTTTTTATTCTATCTGTACAACCTTTTTAACACATTGACGGACAGTAGGAACAAGTGAAGTTCGAAAATTGACACTATATGTTTTGGTAATTTTTAGAATATTAGAAGTGTAGTTTTACTCTTTCTGCTTAAATAAACTTAATTTTGATTAATTCAGCACCTTTAATTAGGTTGCACTACTCCCTTCACAACCACGTCAGGGTGGCTAATGGTCAGGGAAAAATACAGTCAAAAAAAGTGATGAACATCAGTATTTTCTTATAGAAAAATTTATGTTGATTATTCGATCAAATAATCAATTTGAATTTTTCTATAAGAATATACTGGTAATTATCAATTTTTTACTGTATTTTTCTATGTCCACTAGCCACCCTGCACGTGCATACTGAAGCTGCAACTCGTATAACAGGTGGAAAACTAACTTCAACCAAAAAAATTGTTTCCAAAACATGACACTGGGCTTCTATTTGTACGCCGATAAATGCACATTTGTGCTGCTATAGCCGTAGTGTCTAAATACGGCCGTTCCGTCTTGGACGGCTATTGCCGTCATGCCACATAATGAACTTCGCTTTGACGGCTATAGATGCAAGTATCCGTCAACGTCTTACAAATTAATCTTTGCCATACCTTGCTAAAAAAATACCAAGAAAATTCTGGCACAAAGAAATGTTTTGTAATTAGTAGTAGAAATCGAATATAAAAACAGTCGCCAGTGCAACGCCTCACATGCCTACTAAAACGTTATTTTCCATTACATTAATTCAATGACATAATGTTCGTGTAAATGTTAAAAAATAAATGAAAAGGATATATTTTCAATTGTATATTTCTGAAAATAAATTGTGTGAATTTTTTTACAAAAAAAATCATTTTAACCGTTTTCAATTTAAGTAATAAAATTTAAGCATTAAGAAACTATTCATAATAATTGTACAGATGCTAATTTGTTTTGAACAATTTTATGGAATATTCCATTTATGTAATTAAAAATAAAACTTTTTTCTTTTTGAAAGTTTGCGTCATTTATTGTTAAAAATAATCAAAACGACCACCGTGCCATAATTGCAGGGCTGCCACCAACGATTTTTTTAATTCTATTTATCCCATTTATTTGAAAAAGAAAAAAAATTACACACACTTAGGCGAACAGTTTATGTAATTCTTAAGTTTCCTAGTTAATGAACTTGAACTTGTGATGGGTTCAATGGGCTCCCCAGTTGCGAAGCAACTGCACACCCTGGCTTTGAGTACGTCTATATCAAATCCTGAGAGAGCCATATGAAATGTCTAGCCGTAGTCCAATTTGCAGTACATAAAAATAGGACAGTATTAACCGTTTGAGTGCTATGAAGCGCGATAGCGCCGCAATGTATCTGCGGATCAAACAAATTTTGTTTCAACCCAGAAATTTTATTCAATAATTGAAATCATTTAATTTTTATTCAACAGTTAAAGTACTTTACAGCGATCTACTGAGTTACATTTTATAAGATAAAATTTCTGGGTTGAAACACAATTGTTTGTTCCGCGGATTATAGGCCGAATTTTCAGCACTCAAACGGTTAAGTATACAGCTTTAAAAAAAATGATAATTTATCGATAAAAATTAAGTGTAATAGTAAAAATAGTTCATAGTTCAAAAAAAAAAAAAAAAAATTACAAACATAATGCCAGACGAGGTAAAGTAAATATATTAGGAGAAAGTTTAGGGGAAAAGGCCATACAATTTTTTTTTCTGTCCAGCATTGATTTATATCAGTTAGACTTGCTTATCAGTTAGACTAGACAAATTTGTTTATTTTTCCGTTTTCCTATTTTTTTTATATATTAGGAAGAGAAAATTTTTGAAGTAAGAGATATAGCTCGGGGTAAGGGGGGGGGGGTCTATTCATCAGCAATAGTGAAGTACCTGGGTTTTTTCCGTTTGGATGGACTGCAAGTATTATAATCAGGTAGCTCATAGATGAGTTTGTTTGGGATGTGATTAATGTCATTGTAGACTTTTTTGCAAGGTGTTTAATGTGATGTTTGAGTGAAGTCGTTTTGAGATCCTTGAGGACTGTGGAGTTTTTAGAGGTATCTAGACCCGTTCCTGATGGAACGGAGCTGCTTTTAATGAGTACTAGAAATGTTGTTCATACTGGTTTTCAAATGAAGGCCCAGATCGAGCATGCGCATATGATAACAGAGAGAATGCAAGTGTTACAGATTTAGAATTTGTTGCGTATGGAGATTGAGTGACTACGAAAAGGTTGAACGAGGATTTTGGAAATCCCGGCTACTTTACCGCGGATATTAAGAATATGCTTTTTAAATTTAAAGCGTTTGTCAATGGTAACCCCCAGGTACTTGGCATCATCAGACCAGGGGATGGTAGTAGTATATATTACCAGGGGGCAGTACTAGTTAATGACATGCGAAAGGAAATATACAAAAAAATGTATTTATTGTTAATAGTGGCATTAATGGAATATAAAAATAGTCGCCCTTTAGTGGTACAGTTGTAAACTAGTAGGATCTAGTGCCATTCCCAAAACTTTCCTCCATTTCATATATGTTAATACCGTATATACTCGTGTATAAGCCGACCCCAAAATTCCTGATGAAAACATGTTTAATACCAGTATATTACAATAATGTTCTTCGTCTTATATAATTCACAATTAAATGAGATAAAGCAGGGCGTAGAAATTTATTCTGAATTACTGGTGTTAAACTTGTTTGCATCTCGGTTTTGGGGGTCGGCTTATACACGAGTATATACGGTACTTTGAAATTTACTATCACAGCGCCAATAAATTCAATATTTTTCATCATTGAATCATTGAATTTTTTCATCATTGCGTGAATTGTTTGAAAATAGCCGGGATACCTGGATGCGAGCACACTTCGCTGCGCGAGTAACCGATGTACAACAAGACCACAAAAAATCGAGAAAAGCCCACAAAAATCCCTATTACAGCGTCCTCTTCCGGCGGAATAGCCCTAAATTCGACCGGGATCTGTTAACTATAGCCAAAATCTTATATATGAAATTTGGTTCAGTTCCAAGCATAACTTCATGAACTTTTTGATGATACAATAATGACAATGGAAGAAAAATCGCTATCACGGAGCCCTTTCGGCCGAATATCCCAACATTCAACTATGACATGCTGGCTATAACCCAAAACATGTAAATGAAATTTCGTTTAATTCTATGCATACTTTTATACACTTTCCGGTGCTACAAAGGGGACACATGGATAGACAGACATTTTGTAAAAACCTGTTTTTCGAGATCTCTGGCCTCTAAAACGTGGGAATTTGTCGAAAACCAGATGTATAAAAAATCGATTACAATTCTTTCTAGAAGATAGAAGTAAGTTAAAAATTGCTGAGGTTTCCAATTTCAATAAAGCGTGACTCAGAACAGTGTCGCTAAGAATTTAAACACCTCTGTCAGCTATGAATCACATGTTTTTATTTCTGCTAGTTTTCTAAGGCCTTCTTATGTTCATGACATACGTTTTAAAACTGTTGATTACTTTTTTTAATAGTATTGAAAGAAGAAACATATTTAAATCTGAAACATTAACAGAAGACTATACGTATATAATAAATTATGTAATCTTTGAGGGATTAGGAGCAGTTATTGTCTCTATTTATCTTTTGTTCATTTAATGATAATATATGTGCTATCGTTAATTTCTGAGGGTCATTATTCATTTTCTCTATTGAAACAAATTAATTATGTGGAACAAAAATTACGTTTCTATGAATATTTTCAAAACATAATGATTCTAAATGAAGATCTTTTCAGCGAAAGTTTAGAATAATTAGAAGGGTTAAACTTGAAATATTTCAAAAAATTAAATTCTCCTTACATAACGATGTGAAATTTTACATTAATTTAGTAATACCATGTCAATATAAATGTTAAAAAAGTAAATAATAACAGATGTATTTTTCAATTATATCGCTAAAAAACATATTGAAGAAATACTTCTTTGCAATTTGTTTTTGTTTGTTGTAATAAAAAAATATTTGAAAATATCCCATTTCAAGTAACTTATAAAATATAAGCATTATGGGATGATTGATAGTGTATAAAATTTCCGTGTTGAGCCATTTTATGTAATACTATATTGAAGGCATTAACGATACAACTTTTTTCTTTTTAAACCTATAATTTATAATTAAAATCAGGAATGAGAATTCTCCGCTTTTTTCATACCAGTAAAATTTTACAGAAAATGTGTTTTCATTTAATCGGAACATTCTATAATTTAAGAGAACAACGTTTTCCCTAAGATTATACTGGTATGCTAAAAAGCCGAGAAATCTCATCCCTGATTAAAATGTATTATTAAAACCAAGACCTCCTTATCATACTATCAGACCTCTCAATCAGCAAGTTGCCTTTGACCGCTATACTTGTCCTGCTACTAGCGCCATCAATCGTCAGTAATAGTATTTACGACACGAAATCACACGAAATTTTTTCACAGCTCCATTTGTTCTATGCATTTGCTTATGAACTAGTAGTTTCCATACCACTAAAATTTTATAGTAAATTTTATCTTATTAAATTGACAAGATCGTGTGATTACATGACGAAAAAAATTCTATTAAATTTTAGTGGTAAGAAAAAAGCGTAAGAGTTGGCAGCTATGCGGTAGCAGACCAGCTAGATTTTTCTATAGATTTTTCTATTATCTTTTTGGATACCAGTTTTTTAGTAGAGACAATTTTGTTTTGTTTGATCGGAGAATTCTGGGATTTAAAAGAACAACATTTTCTCTAAAAATATACTGGTGTTCAAAAAGCCCGAAACATGGCAACTGTGCGGTAGTATCCACCAGGCGGCGATACTTTCCGGAGAAAGTCAATGAATAAGTTGGCAATTACCGCGGACATTTTCTCCCATAGACTTTCTCCGGATTGTCAAGTCTGATCTATGATAAGGGAGTCTTGATTAAAACATGAACCTATTTTTTAAGACCATAATACACAGATCTGCGTACGCATAAAAATAAGTCGACAACTTCCTTCTTTTCAAAATATATCTAAACGCGGTCAGGATAACCAAGGCACAAGATTTTAACGTTTTCCCACCTTAATTGTGGCAGGTTGATATTCCTAATATGATTGGTGAGAAGATAATTCATTTCTATAATGTCATTCAGGAGGCGAAGTTATACCATTTATATTCTTTTTCGGAGGATTTATAAATATTATTAAACAAAATTTAAAACCCAACAATATTTTTAAGAAAATAATTATTTTTATTAGAAGATATTTCCTTAAAAACCTTTGACATGTTATTATCAAATAAACTAATCTACTATATATATATATATATATATATATATATGTATATTGCAAGCCAATAATCAAGAAGAGATATATACTAAAAAAAGGTAGCTGATTTTTCCGTAAAAAAAGAGATAAAGAAAACAAAATCTTTATATAAAAGCTATATTTAAGGTTTTATAATTAAATAATGTATGAAAACTTAAAATAAAATTCGAATAAGAAAATATTCATTATTAAAATTTTCCCACAAGCAAAAAACACTAATTTTAAGGTTCTAGAATCAGACTAATAAAAACAACATTAATGAAAATTTTTAAAGATTGCAAAATTTAAATTATAAAAAAATACTATATACATATATATATATATATATATATATATATTAGACTCTAGTAAGCAACAATATATGCGCGATATGCATTCAATTCATATTTTTAGTTAAACTTCTGCTAAAAAGCAATGATAATATTAAATTACAAGCGTAATTTTTTTTCACTTAAAACTTTGAAACGGTCGGACTGACAGCTCCATCTATTGCCTGAAATCATTGCTTTAACCCTTTCAGGGGCAAGCATTTTTGTTCCTGTAACCTCGAACTCACACCGGTATTTACGAAAGAATTTAATTCAAAATAAGGAAAAGCAATTTTTCAACATTTATCCGTCAAAGTTAAAAAAGTAAAATTTAATTAAAAGTTTCTGGTTCGAATCAGATTAAAATTAGGTGGTATATAATATATACCACCGCCCCTCAAAGGGTTAAGCAATAAAATGTGGCAATTAATCAAATTTAAATACTTAACAAACAAACGAGCAAAAAACTAATAGAAAAATCGAAACATTTAAAAAAAAAATGGAACTGTCAAGTTGTTTACCGTCAAATTTTGATGGGTACTACCTAGTATAAATCAAAAGAATTCGCCATACCATAATGACACAATGGTAAAAAACGACGAGGTTTCCGATGTGCAAAACCGTGCAACAAAGAATTACAATTAAAAATTTAAAGTCTGTCATACACATATATTTAAACAACACTGTCTGTAACTCTCAGTAAATATTTTAATCATATAATCATTATTCACATACTGTAACACCAAAATAAAGTTATTTTACAAAAAAGAAATTACATAAATTGCTTTATATAGAAAATTGACTTTTTAACACTGTTGAAAAGTGTTTATGAATTCGGTTTGCCTGTCTGCCCGTGCTCCAACTAGCGTAAATATACATACAAAGCATATTTAAATATATTTTCACAAATAAATTTGTTTCGACCAAATATTTTATAAGTAAAATAAAATAAATCGCGTTTGATGCCGTAGAGTCATATTACGTTATAATAAATTATATAAAATATCTGGTGAAAACACACTTTTTCAGTGAGTCGACCCAGTTTCCAAAATTACCGTAATTTCCGGCGTATAATCCGCAGCTCAAAGAGTCGTTTTTCGACCCAGAAATTTTATTCAATAATTGTAGTTAAATATTTACAGCGATCTTTTAAGTTACATTTTATAAAATAATATTTCTGGGTCGAAAAACGACTCTTTGAGCTGCGGATTATACGCCGGAAATTACGGTAAGGAAAAAATACACTGTCAGAAAAACTCGTCCTTTTCTACTAAATTATTCCTCATTTTTTAACAAATTTTAACAAATCGGAAAACATGATTTTTTCCGAAATTCTTCCTTCAAGTCTGAAGAAGAGGGAAAATTTCCGTTTATTCCCTGCACCCATGCGTATTGGCTGTATTAATATTGAATTTCGAATTCATTTTTAAAATGAAAAAATAAAATTCAATAAATTAAAATTTCAAAAATTTTAAAACAACAAGAAGAAGAAAATAGTGTTTTCGCATTTAAAAAGGTAACAATTAATTTTCCCATTCTTTTAAAATGATTTTCAATTTATTTTTTTAAGTTATAAAAAAATATTCGCACTTAAAATGTATTTTAAACAAACAGATTAAATATATATATATATATATATATATATATATATATATATATATATATATATATATATATATATATATATATATATATATATATATAATAGTTAAATTAAGTAAAAAAAAAAATCAATTTTACTCAAAAAAAAACAACATACAAAAATAATGCTTTCGAATTACAAAAAGTTTCTTATAATTTTATCATTCATTTATAATTATTCACAATTTATTTTTTAAAGTTTAAAAAAACACTCGCACTGAAAATATATTCTAAACAAACAGATTAAATATATATATATATATAATAGTTGAAAAAATAATCGATTTTCTAAAAAAAAAAAAAAACTTTTTTTATCGAATTTAACATCTAACAATCAAATTAAGAATATATATAATTAATGTTTTTATCCTCTATTAATACTAAAGTTTTAAAACCCCAACCATAATCTCATAGCAACAAAATCCCCCAGGAATTAACTTCAAAATTAATAGGTTTCTAAACCCCAAATTATTTAAGTCCCAAACCGCCATTTGAAGAAAACCTGTATCACCATTTCAAACTTTTATTCTTGCACGCGCTCACTGGTCTTACCGGTAAGACACTTGACGTAAGACGCTGACGTCCCTGGTTCGAGATCAAGGTCAGCACGAAAATGTTCTTGAATTACATCAAGTAAAAAAAAAAAAACCTCCCGTAATAGTACACAGATGGCAATACAAACAGAGATGTAATTTTTTAGACCTAGGTAATTCATATAACGGAAAATTTCCCTTCTGTAACGGAGGGGAAAAAACGGACATTCTTCAAATAACAGAAATATTCCGGAAGCAGCGCTGCCAGTAATATTTCCGTGATTTGAAGTATGTATTTCTGAGAGTGTACACTAAATATATTTTAAAATCATTTTGTGCCTTTTGAAAAACGTGCGCTGTAAAAAATAGAATATTTAATAATATATTTATATATGAAAAGCTGAAAAACTATTGCATATCAAATACAAAATTACGAGTATTGCAGTAGAAACCAGTTGGAAATGGTACGTCAAACGTCACAAATGATAAAATAAATTTTGTATTCATGCATTTTTTGCATAAAAGTGCAACAGCTATTGCACCAAGATCTAAATATTTATAAAACTACTTATAGTATGAACGCACCTCATTTATTACGTTTGACGTACAATTTCCATTTTGATAAATAATAAATAAATTTTCACTTTAAGCACAAGCACGAAGACTGGTATAAATATCGGGCCCGAGTACGTCCTACCTATACTAGGTATCGCATTTCAGATATATTGAAAAATAATCCAGTTTTTAGAAATATATTTTTGAACAAAAAATATATTAATTTACTCCATGAAACATTACAAGTAATATATCCAAGAAATAAGACATGTACTTTTTCTGTTAGTACGGGACGCAGTTATTGTGTCTATTTATCTTATGTCTATTTAATGATAATATATGCGCGATTGTTAAATTTCCAGGAACCATTATACATTTTTTCTGCTCAAATAAAGTCATTATGTGGGTCAAAAACGCATTCCTGTGCAGTAATTTCTCTTATGGGATTAGAATGTTTTATAAGTATAATGATTCTGAATGATACTCTTTCTATTTGAGTGAGGGCCAAACTTTAAATATTTTTATAAAAGAAAATATCCTCATGGAACTTTATTTTCCATTAACTTATTTCAGTAATGTAATGTTATTAATATATTTTTAATATATATAGAAAATAATACAATTTCCATTATCTATCTAAAACTGTATTGCGGAAATTTTTTTTCCATTTTTTTTTTCAGTATAAAAAAATATTATAAATATGTCAATTTACAAGCCTTATAAAAATTTTAAAATATGGAACGATTGATAACTGAATGATATTTTTTAGGGAACCATGTTATTGAATATTATATTTTTATTAATAAAGATACAATATTTTCCTTTAAAATTTACAGTCATTTAGAATGTATCTTATGTATGAAAATACTCACTGTGTCATAATGACACAGTGGTTCCGGTTTACAGTAATTCAAGTTCCCTATGTCCAAAAAGCGTATGTAACAAAATCACAATTAAAAATGAGTAGTCAGTCGTACATACGTTTTTTTAAGTAATAGTTGCTAACAGCCTGTGTACCGCAGTAAATGTTTGAATCCTATTTCTATATTATTTAACACACATACAAAACATTTTTAAGAGAGCAAATAAATATAATGCTTCTTTTTAAATCTATGATCATCCATATTGCCATTTTTAACATAATAATTACTTACACTACCCATTAAAACAGACATTAATTTATTTTAAAACATGTGTCCAAAAGCTTAAAAAACACTTTTAAAAATTACGCTAAAATTATTTACATCAAACTCAGAAACATGCAATCATATAATACAAAGACCGCGCATTTTGTTCTTAGGAAAAGAAAGAATGAGAGTTTTAAACGAATTGACTGATGAGGAAGAAACATAACATCAGTAACTGAGGAAGCCTCGTGAACAAGAGGTGAAAATATTTTTACAACTTAACATATTGACTAGTTTTAGAGTAATTTTTAAAGTGTTTTTAAAACTTTTGGACATGTACACTGCGCTTTTTGATGTGTTTTAAAATAATTTAATCTATGTTTTAATGGGTAGTGCAAGTAAATATTATAAATATAATTATTTTTATCAATTAAAGAATTTGTTCACTTATATGATTTTAACATTGTTATTTTTGTTAGGTAATTTTGTTTGCATTACATATACCATAGGTGCCAACCTCTCATTAATATTCCGTAATATGCGGGTTAATTTGACCCAGTTTAACAACACTTCAAACCAGAAAAATTATTGGATGAATCTTTATTTTTTCAATTTCAGGTTTCCACGTGGAATTCATTTAATTTATTTTCTTAACAAAATTTCTGGTGCGAAACGTGTTAAACCTGGGTCAAATTAACCCTCATATTACGGAATATTAATGAGAGGTTGGCACCTATGCATATACACATCGGATGTTACGAATTTTGAGAATTTCTTTTTAAAATATATATTTGAAAAAGGATATTTATTTACTCGAATAAACAATAAAGAGGGAATATAGCTGAGCAATTTTTGATGCAATCATTGAGTGAGTAGGGGATGCAGTTACTGTCTCTAGTTGCATTTCGTCCTTTTACTGATAATATAAAAATTGAAAATTTGAAAATAATTAAATTTAAATTAAAAAATAAAACATTTTAATAAAACGTTATTTTCTATTACAATATTTCAGTAATATAATGTTAATGTAAAATATAAAAAGCATACAAAATTGATAATTTTCTAATTTATCTAAAAATATAATGGGGGAATTTTCTTTCCATATTTTAGCTTAAAATAAATATATTATATATATTTCATTTTAATAAGTTTAAAAAATTTAAGCACTATGGAGCGATTGATATCCGAAAGATACTTTGCTACTGAGTCATTAGAATACTGTATTTAAGTGATTAAATATACAACTTCCTTCCTTTAATATTTTGAGACATTTAAAACAAATTAAAAATATATATACTAATACATATATATGTGGTACTCGTAATGGAGCAAAGTTATTCGGTTGTCCGGAAAATTCGTCACGTTTGGGAAAATTAATTCGTATAGCAAAATTCTGTCCGTTAACCCCTTGGAGACGAGCGACACGTATACGTGACGCATAAGATGCTCAGAATCCTCAATAATTCCCACCAATTACTTTTTACTGTAAGCTTTGCCTTATTTAATGATAGCATTTCTGCTATTCAATCAGCCGAAAATTTCTGTTTTGAAAAACCGGTGGTAAAAGATTAAAAATTCTGTAAAGGAAACTCGTCGCGAAGGTGTTAATTATTAGGCATTATTTATCGGAAATATTGTCTTATAATTAAATGATAGAATTTTCCGCTACGAATTAATTTTCAGAAACAGCATGAATTTTCCGGACAACCCAATAACTTTATTCCATTATGGAGTACCATTACGAGTTAACCCCTTGAAGGACACCGGTATATTATATATACCACTTTTTAATCCCAAATAGCCACAATGACACCAGAAATTTATAATCAAATTTTGAACTTATAAGCAAAAGCTTTTATTTATTTTAAAATAAATTCGTTCGTGAATCCTGCTGTCAATCAATCATTTCAATATTTTAGCTAAAAGAGTACTTTGCCCCTGAAGCGGTTAAAAGGGCTCACCTTTTGAAACTTTTCCATTGCCAGTAAAAAGTAATGTGTCCTCAAGTTCTAAAAATTTTTTAAATACCTGTTGAAAATCCTTAAGTCTCTGTAATGTAACAGGGTTCGTACGCTGTTACCATAATTTTAATGGACTTTTTCAACTTATTTAAATTCAGAAAATTATTACAAATTTTGCTATTAAACGAGGTTTCTACAATTTCGGCAATTTAAATATTAAATAGAAAAATTTTATTAAAAATTGTGTTAAAAATTAAAGCTCTGTATGAGCCATATTTAAAGATTTATAAAATGTAAAAATAAACACTTATAGTATAATGTAAAAAAATTACATTTCAGTTTAATTTTCAAATTGTTTCACATGGTATGTCACAATTCATGCCATAAGTTACCTTAGAATGGATATATGAATATAAAACTTATATTAGAATGACTTCTAATCAGTATGTTATAGAATTAAAAAATATACAGAGATAGTTAAATATTTCATTATATTTTAATGATTAATTAAATATTTGTTTCCATTAGTTTTCCTATCTCTCAAATTTAATAGAATTTTTTAAATAGTTTTCATCAAAGACTTTATATATCATTAATTAATTCTATAAAATATAGTTTAACCTTTTGCACTTCATTGACACCTATACGGTCGCATACTAACCAAGAAACCACGCCGTTAGTGTAGCAATGTAAAATATCTAAATAAGCTGCAATCGAAAGAGCATAGTGAAACGTGTTTTTTTATCGGAAAACTCATTTGCCCTCGTCACCCCGTTATCAAGTTAAAAATTCTTAAAATTTGCTACTTTATTGATCTAATAGGATCAAAGCCATTAAATAATAAGCCCAGTCAGATAGTGTTAAATTTGTCAGCGACACACTAGCGCCAAACCTCTGCTGCGGAAGGAGGACAAAACAGAAGTGGGTCGCAGAGAAACGATACGATTTATTTATATCGATGTTTTGTTTTTGCACTTCCTTTAAAAGCTTGCTAATCATTGGGATCTTTTACATTAAAGCTAAAACTATAATGGAAAAAAAAATGGTGGAAATTTACTGGATTAATATTTCTATATAAATATAGTGGTGGCGAAGAAGTTGATTTATTTATTAAAAGTCAAATAAAAAGTGATGGAAATTTACATCACTATGCAATTAACCCTTTCCGGCACAGACAAATTATGTTCGTAAAATGTGAAATTACTGACTGACACCGGAATTTACAAACGACTTTCTTAGAAAATACGAACTCCTTATTTTAAGCTTTAATTTTAGAAGCAAAATTTTATTAAAATATTCTTGGTGCCGAATGCAGCACTCCCAACCGCTAGATGGCGCTATTTTCAACTTGCGAAAAGTTTCCCATTTATCTGATTGGGCTTATTATTTAATGGCTTTGAATAGGATGGAAGGAGGAGCCGTTTAGTTTTCAACGTAACAGCATTATCAAATTTCAGTCACTTGTCCATTTCCAGTTTAGTGCTAATAATGCCGCAATAATCTGACATGATTCGGTATGCTTAGTACAAGTCTGGATTAGTGCAAACTGGGCAACTTCCATTTATCCCTTGCCTATTTTTTTTTTTTTTTTTGCACTATGCGGACCATTGTAATCATTGCATTAGAAATAAGTTCATGAAATGTTCTTGGTGCCACTATTTTCTATGCTTGAATCATTTTTTGGTTCAGTAGCCTATTTGTCGATAGCATTTTTTTTCCGGGCTTGCTTCATTTTTATATTAGCATATATAATATGTCGTATTTTACATTAACCACGCCTTTTCCCCTAAATTAAACAAATAAATTGGCAAACATATCAAGGAGACGAGGGCAAATGATTTATATGTTAAAAGATACATTTCACTTTGCTCTTTCTATTGCTGGTTACTTAGATTTTTTTCCATTATTACACAATGGCGTGGTTTTCTGGTAATTTTAATCCCCCAAACGTCACTTTGGCACCGGAATTTTCCATCAAATTTATTTAAAAATAAGTAAATGCATTTGTTCCTGTAAATAACAAACCGAAAATTTTGTTTCAAAATTCCGGTGACATTGTGGCATTTGTGAATTAAACGTAGTATGTCACCGTACAAGTGTCAGTAGAGTGCAAAAAGTTAAAAGTCATTTTCACATAAGTTTTATGTTCATATATCCATTCTAAATTAACCCAACAAACACGAGATTTTTGGCCACCTGTTGTAAACGTTGTGGCCAAAAAAGTTTTCGGCAATTTGTATCCAGCCATTAATGTATTTTAACTGAAGCGCCCGCACACCGGATGTCTATCGCCAAATCGTTAACGGGCAAATGGCGGGGAAACTTAATGAAATTTCAGTGCCCAATAGCGAATGAAAGTACGTTTGCGGCCAAGATATACAAATCTATCATTGTTTAAAAGTCAGTGGCCCAGTATAATCTTCTCGACATTTTTATTATAAGAAATAAAAAGTATCTTTACTTCACATTTTATAAGATGATTTTCGTTATTTTAAACCTGGATTTATGTGAAACTATAAAATATGCTGCATTTAAATATTACATTTAATATTGCATTTAAATAAATGCAATAAAAAATACACAAAGTACCCTTCTTTAATTTAAAGAGTTTTTATGGAAAAAAAATCATAAAAACTGTAAATGTTTTTGCTTTTAAAGTATGCATTAATATCTTTAAATGAATATTTTTTGTGAGCACCTAGAATGAAAATGAATATTGCAATCTTTAGACATACATATTATATAAACATATTTAAAAAATTAATGATAAATGGGAATTTATTTCAATATCAATTTCAATGAAAAAATATTTGTTAAAAGAAATAAATGCCACTTTGCCAAAAAGCAGTTACTGTTAAACGAGAAAAAAAAAAAAAAAAAAAAAAAAAAATCTTTTTTTTTCTTGGGGGGGGGGGGGTGATTTTATATTATCTGTATATTATCTATAAATCAGTTCCAAAAAATAAGTTATTTTCATTTTTTGAAACACTCAAAATTTAGATTTAAAAGAAAAAAAAATCTTAACTATTTTAAATAAGCAATAATAGCAAATACCGTCCCCCCCCCCCCCCACTCCTTTCACACGGCAAGCCGGGACCGGGAGGAATGCAGGGAAAGATAAACTAAGATTTCCCCTTTTCCGACACATTTTTTTTCCCAGTGGGGATTTTTGTAAATATATTTTTAAATGTTTTCCGCTTTGTAATAATCAGCATTGAAAAATTTCCACTTTTAAAATTATTTAATATTGTATGAGAAATTTTGAAGATAAAAAAAACCTTGAAAAAAAATAAATTTATTGAAATATAGCTTTTTTTCTGCGGTCTCGTAGGGATTTTTATGTCTTTTTTGCAGCGTCATCGCAGCAATGTTTACATTTTCCTTGCCTGGCATCGCATCGTGTTCGTGGCGTCGTCTATGTCTAAGTCTCGTCATTCACTGGTTTTTGGATATTTAGATTTACAAATTAGGTAAGATTTTTTTTCTATATTATTCCAAGAGTTAGTTAAAAATTAGTTTTCATCATTCTCAGGGACAGATTTAAGTTCAAGATAAAGAAAGCTGAGAAAAAGCATCAGCAATTGTGTAAAATTAACTGCATTGCTTTGCTTATTATGCGACTTAATTCTACAGAAGTGAATTAAAAAAAAAGTTCTTTACTGATCTTACATCTGCCCTGAATATGCTATTAATAAGTTGATTGTAATTATATATATATATCAGAGTAAAATGTGTCCGTAATGAACAATCTCGGAAGATTTTGGTTTATAAAAAAATTCAGCTTTTATTTTTTTTCATAATTCTCCGTTGCCTGTTTTATAATTTGCTTTATTGCTGACAATCTTAAGCCAGTCAGGAAGCAGAAAGTAATATTTTACAGCTCCAGTGTCTTTCAGTGAAATTTTACTTCATATGTTAAGATCTGGTTTTAATTAACTAATATATATATATTCTGTATTTTCTGATGATACTGGCATATTTTTGTTTTGATAGTAATAGAAAACTTCGAATTTTATGTACTAATTAATGACCATTTGCAAAATTTCACTTATTTTTAAGATTTTAATAAAGTAGGTAATTTCTTTTTAATTCATTAATGTGATTTTTAATTAATCATGTCATGGCAATAGTGCCCAAAATGTTTTGGTTTAGCCGAAAAGCTAAGTAATCTGATTTAATTTTTAAATTCCACTTATCAGAGTGTAATAGGAACACAACTTGGTACTTTTCTGTTGTACCAACACATGCCAAAATATACGCTAATCTGCCATTTATTTCTACCCTAACCGTGTAAAGAATTTTTTATTGCAAACTGTACCAAACATTCTGATTGGACTATTTATTGAACGTGAATCTTTTATTTTTATTAGTATTTAATCGTAACCTCATAAAACATCTTAACTTGCTACTTTTCAAATAGAAAATGTTTATTAAATTATAACTTGCATTTATTATTGACACTGAAATGAATTTTACCATTAAGCTGTTACTTGATAATGTAGAAGCAGCAATAAAATTGTTTTAGGACTTTAGATACATAAAAAAAAAGTTTTTATCAAAAAAACTCATAAACATCTTCATTCAAAAAATGAAATGTTTACAGCAATCCTAAGAGACATTTACAATTCCAAGCCTGTAGTTTAAATAGAGTTTTATTTTATTATAACAAACCAGATTAATTTTTAATGGGTTTTTTTTTCCTAATGAAAGCACATAATTTGTTTGGGTACATTTTGGTTAGCCGGGCACCAGTGATATATATACAAGTGTTGTATATATACACATATGTCTGCATATACATATATATACATACATATATGTATGTATATACATATATAGGTATATACATTATGTATTTATATATGTTGATATATATCACTGGCACCCGGCTAACCGAAATGTACCTTTTTTTGTTTCAAAGTATTGCATCGTCCTTTACCCCTCCTGCAAAAACAAATTTGTCTTTAAGGACGTCTTCCTTTTTAAAACTTGTTTTAAGCCTTTGTAAGTATTTTTTTTTAACCTCATCTCCCCCGTGTCTGAAATTTTCTTTCTGTGTTTGTGACAACATACTCTCAAAGCATGCAATTTCTTTCTTGGAATCCAAAATAGTTGCACACTGTTATACTATACTGTTACATTTTTTTTTTTTTTTTTTACACCCATCCAAAATATTAAGAGGAGAGAGCCTGTCTGATATTACACTTTTAATTTTATGTTAAATAAAACATTGGGTACTTTTCGGTTAGCCAGGTGCCAATGATGTGTACAAGTACATACATGTATATATATCACTGGTGTCCGGCTAACCGAAAAGTACCAAACATTGTATCAATTATCTCCCTTAATTACTTTCCTGGAATTATAATTTATCTCCATCTTTTATATTATGTTCTGCAGTGTTTTTCTTTTTCAGTACCATAATTTCAGTAAAAAGCGCTATAGTGCATATGCGTGTAAAAATTTAAAACAGTCTAAGTGCACAGCACTTCTGCTGGTGTGGCTGATTCAGTAATTTTTTTTTCTTTTCCTCCCCATAGCAATATTTAGATAAGATGCCATTTTATTTAATGAAAATTATGTGTGTGTGCATGTTAAAATAAGTTTTGATTTAAAAGAACAAGAAAATGATTCACTGGCATCAGTTATATACATTAATCAGTTGTACTTTTTCTTTTTAATTTTCTAGTTGAATATGATAAATGCTTAATATTGCAACCTATTACAATTTATTTTCATATTTTTCAGGAGACTGTGGTGGCGCAGTTCAGAGATGGTTCATAAAGCACTGACACATACACACCAAAAACACGTTATTTTGGGTTAAGATTTATTTTTAAAACTGTCGCATTGACAAAGAATTTACAGTTCTGTCAATAACTATACAAAAGATATATTTTGAGATATCACCTTTATAGAGGAAAAGTCTGGAAATTTAGTCCATACAAGTCCAGCTTTTAGAACTTTTCTAACAGATTTATATCCAAGCGGAGGCCCATGGGATTTTCTTTTGTTACTGAATACATGTTATTAGTAATATTTTTTGTAGCAACTTCACTGTACATGAGATTTCAAATTTTTTATTAGTAATGAATATAGTGTTGACTCTAGAACTAAAGCGTAGCCGGATGGAAATATTTTTAAAACAGTCACACTGTTCTCCAAAAGAGCACTCTTGCATCCTGTTCAAAAGATATATTTTGAACTGGCTTGTTTATTATCCCCACTTATCAATAGAATTTTGCGATATTTTCCCATGACCAATTGACTAATTTTGCGACCGACTGACAAATGGGATTTTGTTTCACGACCAATTAACAAATTTCACAATATTTGAGATTTTTCACTCGATTGACTGGCAAATTTCACCATTTTTTCTCACAACCGATCAATATAGGTGAAAACTGGGAAATTGGATTAGTAGCCAGTGACCGGTAGACTCGGTTTCATTAATGGCCACTTTTTAAAGTACTGACTGATGTTTCAAATTTTCTAGATAAAGTATAATCATATAGAAACATATTTTATGTATAAATCAGAGTTTTATACCAGCGAAGTGTTCATGATAAAAATAGGGAAGAAGTCAAAATTCAGGAAAATTTCCTTAAAATCAGAAAGTCTATCACATTATTTTTTTTAGAATATGTACATGGATTATTTGTCAGGGGTGATTGTGTTCCAGTTATATACTGGAATTGCAGTATTTTTTTCTTTTTCAATACCAGAATGCCTTTTTTTTCCCGTATAGATCGGTCATAGGGAAAAAATCTCGAAATTCGTCAGTCGGTCAGGAAAAAAAAAAAAAAAACGTAAATTTCGTCAGTTAGATGCGGGAAGAATATTGCAATGATCGTCAATTGGTTGCAGGAGAATATAGCTAAATTTGTTAATCAATTGCATGAAAAAAATCTTGAAGTCTGGAAATTCTTTAGTCGGTCGCATGAAAAAACCCCGCAAATTTCGCTAGTAAGCTGCAGGAAAAAAACACGTAAATTTGCTGATTGGCCGCAAGAAAAAACTGAACAATTAGCCAATTAATAGGAGGGAAAAAAAACGTGAAATTCGTCAATCGGGTAGCAGGGAAAATTTGAGAAATTTGTCAGTCAATCCTAAGAAAAAAAATCCCCAAATTCTTCTGTCGTTCACGAGGTGAAACTTGTCAGTTGATCAGGGAAAAAACATTGTGCAATTCGTCGATCGATCATGGAACAAACCTGCAAAATTTGCCAGTCGGTCAAGTGAAATTATCATGAAATTCGATCGTCAGGGGTGAAAAAAATTGTGCTATTCATCAAACAAATGGAGGGGGGGGGGAATCGCAAAATTCTTAACACATTCTTGGGGGGGGGGGGGAAATCTTAAAATTCGTCAGTCACTCAAGGATTGCAATGGAATTTGTAACTGGGAAGTGACCGCATAGGGTTGGCAGGCAATCAATGACAATTTTTTAATCGCCACAGGGCAAATGGCAAAAGTTTCAAGATTTTTTTTTTTCTACGACTTATTGAAGAATTTTGTGATTTTTTCCCGTGACTGATTGAAGAATTCTGTGATTTTCTTCTCGATGGACTGATGAATTTCACAATGTTTTTTAGATTTTACCCTTGATTGACAGGTGCATTTCATAATTTTTTCTTGCTACCAGTGAACGATTTTTGCGATTTATTTAACGCGACTGGTTGAAGAATTTCTCGATTTTTTCCGACAATCCACTGACGAATTTCATATTTTCTTTTCTCAAGCGGCTGAAGAATTTAAAGATTTTTTTTCACGATCGACTAACGAGTTTCGTGATTTTTTTTCCTGTGACTGATTGTAGAATTTTGAGATTTTTTTTTTCCTCCGACAATCCATTGACTAATTTTAAGATTTTTTACCACGATTGGCTGATAAATTTGGCGATATCTTTTAAATGGCCAAAAAATCATTTTGTAAACTTTTTCATATTAAAATTTAGTTAAATTGTAATATTTTAACAAAACTGTATTCAAAACGTTATCATAAAAAAATCTTCGTCTATTACCAATTGCATAGGAATTGTTCATTTTTATTAAAATTATTTTATTCAAAATTGTTATTTTACAGTTTGTTAAAACAGTTTAGCAGAGTTTCACGAAATGTAAACATCTTGTACAATGGGTCCTTCAAATTACTCAAAATTTTGATGCTACAGCTCATGTGCTTAGAAAATGTTTGCTTAGAATGTTTTAATATTTGTTTCAAGAGTGATGATTCAGTTTTGTGATTATTGTGACACTTCTGGAAGTATAGTGCATCTAATCTGGACTTACATTTAATAAAAATTAAATTAATTTAAATTTTTGAAATGTAAAATTTAATAGAAAAAGATTGAGTATTTTTTAAAGTTTTGCAGAAATGTGTCAAATAATTTTTGTTAACAGGTTTTTGACTTTCATGAACTTTTACAATACTTAAGATTACACAGATTTATGCTAAATAATTTTTTTTAAATTTATGCTATGTATGTAGAAGAGGAAGGGAGAAGGTGATAAAATTATTTAATCTTCTGACCTCTAAATTAAGGATTTTTTTTTAATATGTTGTCATATAAATTAATTTGGATTTTGATTATATGTATAATTTTTAACAAATTAAAAATAAAGCAGATTCTTTGGAGAAAGGGACCTTCTTTAATACTTTCTTTGACCCTTTTTTCTTAAGAAACTTTAAAAAATGATATTTAAATTCAAGGTATTTTTAAAACATTCTTATGTTTTGCCCAAAATATTTTGCAAATGTAAGATTCTGGAGAAGAGCTGAAGGCTCAAATCCATGTTTTTAAATTTTCCTTTAAATCAAATATCAAGTAATAAAAATGGTGATTTTTTTTCATTGCTAACTAAGCGTAAAACTGACAGTGTGAAAAATGTTCGAGCCTGGAAGCTTGGTTACGCTTAGTTAGCAATGTAAAAATTCACATGTTTGTTATTCAATAATTTCGAGTTAATTTCACTGCTGAAAATTAATTAAAATTACTCAGATATGAAGTTTTTAGAATAAAATAACTGTGGCAATATTTGTATTGGAGTAATTAGTGTTTCCCCTAGACGTTTTCGAGAGGGCGCAGCACCCTGCCCATTTTTTAGGTGCGTTCGTAATTATATAAATACGTAGCACCTATAGTCGTCGTTTGGTCCGTCCGTCTGTCTGTCTGTCCGTCCGTCTGTCTGTCTGTCCGCATATAACAACGCAAAAACTACCCAACCAAATGGTTTGCAATTTAAAATATATTATCTTTGCAGAATTTTGTCGAGACATTTCAAATTTTATTAAAATCGAATCAAAACTTTAGGAGATATTAATAAAAATATTTATTAAGAAATTTGATTTTTTTTTAAATCGGTGCTTTTTTGTTATAGGAGCTTCCGATGGATGTTAAATCGTCAAGCGACCGAGAAACTTATTTTATTACAGAAATTAATCTGCAGACGATATAATTCATTTCACAGAATTAAAAATTATCAAGATCTGAGTATTTATATAACTAGCTGATACATATATATCTGAATATTTATATAACTAGTTAAGATATTTGTATGAACAGTGTCATAAAATATATACTTAACTAGCTGTTTAACCCGTTCTACGCACGGGATATCATGAATTTAATTCTAAAACGTGCGTACGAACGCACCTCGTTTGTAACGTTTGACGTACAATTTCCAACTTGTTTATAGTTGTAAATGCACCCTGCCCGTTTTTATATAGCTGGAAATGTGCCCTGATTATTGTGGATTCGCTAGAATTTGCTTTCACGAATTTCACCAAAATGTAGCGGGAAAATATCACAAAAATCATCTATCAGTCGTGAGAAAATATCGCAAGATTCGTCTATCGGTCACAGTAAAATATCACAAAATTTGTCACTTGGTCGCAAGAAAAATTACAAAATTCAAAAATCTCAAAATTCGGTAGTTCAGGGTTCCCAGCGACATGGAAAGTCATGGAAAATCTGGAAAGTCAGGGAATTTCAAAGTAGTCAGGGAAAGTCATGGAAATTAAAAAATATGTAGGAAAAGTCAGGGAATTTACAAATATTTCCTAAAAAGTCATGGAAATGGCTGGGGAAAAAGGTTTTTTTTTTTTTTTTTTAATTTGAAATCATTTCTTTTTCAGAAAATTTTTACTATGTTTCTCTCTACAAGGTGGCTCTGAAAAATCTCTCGACTCTTGTCGGTTTCCAGATCGAGAAATTCCTTCAAATTCAGTGCAGAAAAACCATAATATGTACAAAAGTTTTCTACATTTTTTAGACTTTTTCATGACATTTCACATTCTAGACTTTGTTGTATCTCGTATGGCATTCATTTGAAAACTGGCAAAGATTTTTTTTTAATTATAATGTTTTATAGAATTTCATTTTCCAGTTTTCTTGAAAAGTGCTTGAATTTTCTCCTGGGAAAAGAGTATAAACCCTGTTATTACGATAAAAATTTCTGATTTTTTTTTTTTTTTTTTTTTTTTTTTTTTTTTTTTTTTTTTTATGTTGCTTGTTATTTTGTGTTATTTAAAGCAGATTTTGTGTATGCCCGTTTGGTCATGGACCCCGTGGCAGAATGTACACGACGCTGCGACGGACGTCGCAGAGTCTTTAGGTCACCTGCAGACTAAAAACATACAGCGATGCCCAGGACGTGCTATAGCTCGTACATTACCCGAAAAAACGGTAAATTTCGTCGAAGGATCGCGAAAAAACTGCGTATTTTGTCAAAGAATCGCGGAAAAAACGCAAAATTCATTCCTTTAAAGATTGCGAAAAATGACAAATTTCGTTGACAGATTGCGAAAAAAATGCATATTTAGTCAAAATCAAAAGGCTATGAAAAAACGTAAATTTAGTCAAAAGGTCGTGAAAAAATGTGAATTTTGTCAAAAGGCCATTAAAAAAACATGACTTTCGTTGAGAGATCACGGAAAAATGCGAATTTTGTCGAAGGGCTGTGGAGAAAATGGCAACTTCGTCAAAGGATCGTGTTAAAAACTGTTAATTTCATCGAAGAATCGCGAAAAACGCTCAATTTCGTCGTCGGATCGCGAAAAAATGGAGAATTCTGTCAAAAAATTGGCAAATTTAGTCGAAGGATCGCCAAAAAACGGTAAATTTTGTCAAAGGATCTCGAAGAAAAAAAAACAGAAAATTTCGTTGAAGGATCTCGAAAACACGGTAAATTTCGTCAAAGGATCTCGAAAAAATGGTAAATTTCATCAAATGATATTTAAAAAAAGGCAAATTTCGTCGAAGGATCGCGGAAAAAACACTAATTTTGTCCAAAGGCTAAGGAAAAAATGCTAAATTCATCTAAAGATCTGGGAAAATGGCTAATTTCGTTGACAGATAGCGATAAAAATGCAACTTTCATCAAAGGGCCGCGGAAAAACTTGATTTTTGTCAAAAGACTGAAAAAAAAAACATGAGTTTCATTTAAGGATCGTGGAAAAATGCAAATTCCATCAAAGGGCCACAGAGAAAACGCAAATTTCGTCAAATGGCCGCAGAAAAAATGCAAATTTCGTCAAAGAATTGTGGGAAAAAAATGCTAATTTCGTCAAAGGATCACGAAAAAAATGCGAATTTCGTCAAAGGTTCACAAAAAAAAACGTGAATTTTGTGAAATAGTCCCAGAAAAGATGCAGCATTCTTTTAGAAAACAACAAAGTTCTATGCTTATTAATATAGGCATAGTTTTTACTGTGAAACAATATACTGAACTAACTTTTGAAAAATCGGGTTAACCTGAACCCAATTTGCATGAATCTACACTCAGCCTGAAATCGACTCAAATCAAAAGCAGAGTTAATCCGACCTGCAACAAGAATAATTATTCCCAAGAGGGGATTTTTTCCCCTCCCCCCTCTGCTGTAACCTTTCAGAATATTTGCTGTGAATTTCAGAGTTTTTTTTTACTCAGAAAGGCTGATAAATGCTGATGCCTGAATTAATTAGCACTACAACTACAACAGCAGCAAGAATAGATTTATATGATGTATTGCAGACTATTTTTGAAAACATTATTAGCGTTGCAGACACCTGAAGATAGTTCTGTCACTGGGGTCATGGAATTTTCTTGGATTTGGTCAGGGAAAATCATGGAAAGTCAGGGAAATTGCCATACATGTTTTGCTGGGAACCCTGTAGTTTGTTGTAGGAAAAAAAATCAGGAAATTTGCTTATTTGTCGCAAAACCTCCCTCCCTGCACAATTCGGCAATTGGTGGCAGGAAAATATTCCGAAATTCATCAGTCAGCTGCTGGAAAATTCACGAAACTATTCAGTCAGTCATGGGAAAAAATAGCGAAATTCTTCCATTGATCGCATGAGAAAAATTGCGAAATTTGTCAATCGATTGCGGCCAAAAATAGAGAAATTTATATATCTGTCATGGGCAGGGCATTCGGGGCACGGGCCCAGGGTCCCCGATTTTCAGGAGTCCCCAAATGCTACTAAAAATTTTTCAATTATTGGCCAAAACAGTTTTAACTGTTAAAAAAACAAAATTAAAATGGAAAAATCTGTTTGTCAGAGATTGTCTATGATGTGTCAAAGCAGGGTTGGCAAGTTTCTTCCAAAGTGGAAAAAACCAGCTGGAAGAAATAGGTTTCTTCCAAGTGGAAAAAATGGAAGAAACTGTTTTTCTTTAAGAATTTACCATATAAGTTACAACTTTGTAAAATACAATAAAAATAAATGTATTTTCTAATAGATAACCTTACATAAATTTAATTAGACTTATAAAAATTTAATTATGTATGATAAATTGATAATTACACCAGTTTTTTAGCCAAGATCACACACCTGTCTAAAGCTTTCCAATCATTGTGTACCTGAATAAAATAAATGGGACTTTCCTAACACCATGCCAAAATGTATGCTAATGTGCTATTTATTTCAACCCTGAACGTGTAAATATTTTTATTGCAAACCGTGCCAAACATTGTGATTTGCTATTTATTGAACATGACACTTAATAATAATTATTATTATTACTTAATTTACTCTGTAACCTCGCAAAACATCTTAATTTGCTATTTTTCAAATAGAAAATATTTAATATTAAGTAGTAACTTATATTTATTGTTGACACTAGTGTGGATTTTACCATTTGGCAGTTACCAGATGATGAGGACGCTGCAATAAAATTGTTTCAGGACTTTGGATACGTAAAAAAAGTTTTTATTCAAAAAAAAGTATGAACGTCTTCATTCAAAAAGTGAAATGCTTACTGCAATGCTAAGAGACATTTACAATGCTATGCCTGTAGTTTAAATTGAGTTAATTTTATTAATTTATCATATAATATTTATTTGTTCTTTTATTTTAAGTCTATATTCGTGTCGATTTAATAAAATAGTTCGTGAAAGTCTGTAATTTTCAAATGTTATATTTTTAAATGCTCAATTATGTGCCAACATTTTTTTTTCCAATTGAATCCTTTCACATGAATTTCATTTTGTGCCAATTATTGCACTTGGTGACGACAATGGTGTTGGTATAACGGAAATGTACCAAATAAATTTATCCAAAATACACAAAATCAATTAAATGTAATTCAATTCAAAAGAGGCACATTTATATATATATATATATATATATATATATAATTTAAACTTCTGTAACCAGTAGTAAATAGTATGTGGATCATTTACCTATTGTAGAATGAAACTCTTTTAAATAAAAGACAGTGCTTTGAATTTACGCCCATTTTATTAAGGAAACTAATATACAGTAATTACTGTATTCAAGGATTTCATTAAAATCTCCATTTTCCTTACTACAGTGCAACATTGTGTAACAAAACAGAAGTAATTTAGCTTTAAGATGCTGCAATCAATTTCTCAACTTAGAATGGATGAATGCAAAAGATGCAAAAAATTCTTATCCCTGTAGAGTTTATTTTTAGAACATTTATCTTTTAAATCAGCATGCTAGTATACATAATTACAAATTTGTTTGTTTTAAGTTTTGCACAATAGTTTTTAAAATATTGCATTTTTATATGATAAATAAAGAATTGGTAGGGTTTTTTTTTTTTTTTTTTTTTTTTTTTTTTTACAGAAATTATATAAACAATAAAAAAATACCCCCCTACCTCTAAAGTTGTAAAAAACATAACCTGTAAATACCTGCTGAACCTGAAGTTTGTTATTAAAAAATAACTTATTTTTCCATAAATAATATTTTTCATATTAACTAAAATTTCCAATTTAAATTTCATATAATTAGGTTTTGAATTTAATTCTTTTATATAGTTAATATATTTTAATTTTGAGCATCTGTTTTGTTTTCTGTTGTTTTCTTCCAGTTTTTTCCATTTCTTCCGGTTTTTTCCAGTTTCTTCCGGAAGAAACCCAACCCTGTGTCAAAGTAACTTCATTTTTTCTTTATTGTCTTTTAACCCTTTGAGGCGTGGTGGGATATATTATATCCCACCTAATTTTAATACGATTCAAACCAGAAACTTTGAATTAAATTTGACTTTTTTAACTTTGACGGGGAAAAGTTGAAAAATTGCTTTTCCTTATTTTGAACTAAATTACGGTGAGAATTGAAATGCTATTGTTTTATGAGTGATAATATCAGATTTATAGCTTGGAGGTACACAATGTATTTTCCTACTTTACAAAGCCATTTTGAAGGAAATGTTATGTGAAAATATAAAGTGAAGAAAATAAAGAACTGCTGGTTTCTAGCAATACAAATTCTAGAAACATTGACAAAGTGAGCAATTCGACTTTTATGAAATGAAAGAAAGAGCACCCATACATCATATGTAAAGAATATTAATTTATATATTTGAAGTTATTAGAAAGAATTTATAGAAAGCCTGTTTTTATTTTGTTTTAGTGATTAACACAGAGATAAAGTATTTAATATATACAGCCCCCCCCCCCTGCTCTTAACACATAAAAATAGAAATAATATTGTTAACATGGTTGCAAAAAGAAATGAGAGAATATGATATAACATAAAATTGCCACCATGAAATGCAGTTTCGCACCTAGAAAAAAAAAAGGAATTAGGCGTCATTTGACAACGCTGCCCTTTCATGAGTTTTTGTTAAAAGCAAATATAGGTATACTGCAATAAAATAGTTTCATTGTGTACAAATAACTTGAACTACAAAGCTTTTTGTAAATAGTTTTTTTAATTATAATTTCTGTTCCGACTATATTTATAAATGGCTATTAATAAGTGGTGTTTTTAAAGTAAGGCATTTTAATTTTGTTTTGTAAAATTTATTTTTTGTTTTTCAGAAGAAGAATAAAAATCTGGAAAGAAAAAAGTTCTCTGTGAAGATGACTGTAGATTTTCAGCTCTTGTTTATCAACTTAAATTAAGAAACATCAGAAATTTAATTGTAACAGGATTAAATTTTCTTGTAAAATATTTCTGATAAATTTTGAGCATCTTGTAAGATTAAAATTTTAATGTACATAATATTGTATGAATCAGTTTGAAATTTTGTTAGTCAAAAAGTCACATACCTCCTGCTGGAAGGAAAAATATTTTAAAGATTTCTTTATTGGTAATATATTAAAAAAAAAAAAAAAAAAAAAAATCAGTACTCATTACTTACTAATCTTTAAAAAATAAAAACAATGATATATTATTATTTATGAGTAATGTTTAGTCCATTTAAAAAAACAAACAAAAGATTTAGTGTATGCATGGTGAACCTGCTGTGTTCTAGAAGATCAACTGCCACTACTATTTTGAAAAAATATTAAACTTATTTAATAAGAGAAATTTTAAGATTACATAAGAAGGAAAATAGTGACAATTGGCTTTCTGTCAATTGGTAATATTTTGTAAATATATATACATTGAAATTTTGTTCTATGATGTGTATAAGGGGGGAAGAGTCCTTAACAGACTAAAACATTACTTTATAGGAATACTGCTACATTTTTCTGATATTATATGCCAAAGAGATGAAGATAGTGAAATGACATTTTTTGAACGGACCTAATTTACATATATGTATAGTTACATCATTAAAAAAAATTCTTAAATTTCAATGATCAGTAATGTCAACATTTTACCAATTTTATAAAATAGAGTTCCTGCGTTTTTGTTTTATTTTCAAGCTGGATAATTGGAAGAAACATCCAGGTAAGAAATTGTATTATAAAAGCACCAGTGGACCCATGCGAAGATTTCACACTGCAGTTTAATACTTTTTAGCAATATCTAATACTCTTTAGATGCAGGTTTAAACTTGTAAAGGAAAATTAAGGACTGAAACTATCTTCAAACAACATTAGTCGAGCCAGAATATCATGTCGTTTATTCCATCACAGTTACAGTAAAAACTGATCGAGCATAGCAAAGACAAATATATATATATATCTATAGTTAATTAACTGCTTTAGAGGATGACATCAGTTTCGGAAAAAACATGGGACAAAGAAAAATAAATTGAGCATTTCAATTTTGCTTTTTAGTCATAAATATAAAATAAACCCGTGCAGCAACTACGTCCCACTTTATCTTTTTTGTAGTATTTATTTTTTATAATCATTTTAAGCATTATATAATGTGGTATTTTATTTTTGTGGCCACACTAATTTGAGGAAAGCCTTTCATTTCTTTTATGAAAACAATGCAGATTTAATTTTTAATTTACAGTAATTTTTAATCAAAAAATGTGTTTTACCGAGATGTGAGTGCAGTATGTCAGAAGCTGGTTCAAAATCCTTTCTTATGGCATCTCGTTCATTGTTTTGCATTTCATATTTTCTGAGAAAAGGGGATGTTGATAACAGAAATAATATATACTAGTGGGCCTGTGTGAAGATTTCACACTGCAGCCTAATATTTTTTACATGCATGTTTAAACTTCTAAAAAAAAAAATAAAGCCAGAATATAATCCAATTTATTCTTTCACATTTTACAGTAAAAACTGACTGAACATATCAAGAGCGATATGTATTGTATTTTAACTACATTAGAGGGTGACATAATGTTTTGAAAAAAAAATTGAGCGTTTGAATTTAAATTTTGCTTTTTTATCATAAATATAAAATAAACCCATGCAGCAACCATGTCCACTTTATCTTTATTGAACATTTTTTTTATAATCATTGTTGTGGAATTTAATTTTTGTGGCAACAGTAATTTGAGGAAAAACTTTCATTTCATTTCTGAAAACAATGCCTATTTAATTTATTACTTGCAATTTTAACCAAAATACATGTTTTAAAGAAATGTGAGTGTACTATGTCAGAAGTCGCTCGAAAATCCTTTCATATGGTATCTCATTTAACATTATGCATTTTTTATTTGCTTCGAAAAAGGGATGTTGAATATAATCATTAGATAACAATTTTCAATGGAAATTCTGGCTGGACAATCCACCTGGTGAATTAGCTTGAAGAAACATAAATTGAAACTACTTAAAAATTTACTCCTTTGAATAGAATGTTTAAACCTATAATTTAATTAAAAATTGAAGAAAATTAGTTTTTTTTTCGTATTCTCACCATCATTGGTAATTTAACGCTCAATATATATTTTACACCTTGTGTTATCAACTTTTTTTTTTATTAATTACAATTATGGCTTTTGCAACTTTTTCAGAATAACATTAAAAAATAAATCATAACCATATGGCCTTTTATTCCGATCTAATGAGATGAGTGGATACGGCCAATTTTTGCCTTCATTGGGACACTTTTTTTTTTTTTAATTATTGCTTCCAGATTGAAAGTATTCTATACTAGATCTGAAACACTTTCGATTTTATTGTATTTTGACCTTTTTAATATGGGGTGCTTATAACACCATTGCAGTTTTTAACTGAAAAAAAAATATAATAAAGTGAAACATGTATGCATAAAAGTCAGGTTGGTGTTATGAGCTCTTGTTAAGAAAAATATTCCAATAGATTATTATTATTTTTTTTTTTTTTGCAAATTTTGAATAAAATATTTAGAGTTTTCAGACAAAAATTATGGACCAGTAAATTTAGATTCTAAAGTTTAAAATAACTTAAAAAAAGAAAAAAAAATTGTCCCTGCCAAAGGAGTAAAAATGGGCCTTTCTTGCTCAACTTTACTTTTTTGAGGACCATAAAAAGTATAATTCTGGCCAGCTTCCATTCATGATATCTAATAGTGGCATGAATATGGCTAGCTTTGGGCTATGATTCATTAATGATGCCCATTGATGGCGACAAAGTGGCTAGCTTTCGGCATGCATTCATTAATGATTACCATTGATGGCAACAAAGTGGCTAGATTTCGGCTTGCATTCATTAATGATGGCAACGAAGTGGCTAGCTTTCGGCTTGCATACATTAATGATGCCCATTCATGGCAACAAAGTGGCTAGCTTTCGGCATGCATTCATTAATGATTACCATTGATGGCAACAAAGTGGCTAGCTTTCGGCTTGCATTCATTAATGATGGCAACGAAGTGGCTAGCTTTCGGCTTGCATACATTAATGATGCCCATTCATGGCAACAAAGTGACTAGCTTTCGGCGTGCATTCATTAATGAATAGCATTGATGGTATGTGGATGGCTGGCTTAAGGCTAGTTTACATTTATGATGACCAATAAATTAACATTTATGGCCAGCTTTGGGGTAGCTTTTATTCTTAACAAACGCAGGTGGCATGGCTGTGGCGATCTTCTGGCTAGATTTTATTCACGATGATCCTTAATGGCCAAACTGTGGCTAGTTTTCATTAATAATTGCCACTTAAAGTATAACTGTGGCCAGTTTTAGGCTATCCGTCAATTATGATTAACCACTTGTGGCACAATTATGGGCATCTTATTGTAGTTATGGCCAATTCTGTTGCGGCCACATTGTGGCCGGCGTGACAGTTTTTTTAAGTTGCCGTTACGGCAAACGATTGCGGCCCCTCATCTACTAGTTTGGGCCAAGGCTAACGTAGCCATCAGTGGCCCGCAAGTTCTGTGTTAGTTGGGAAGTTATCGTGCTGATTATGATATGCCATGTGAAAACATTTTGCAATACCAATTGAACTGTATTTTTTGTTATATTATATTATAAGTGTTTATTTTTACGTTTTATAAAGCCTGAAATATGGCTTAAACATATTACAGATGTTTATGTAATTTCAATAACTATTTAGAAATTTACAAGAACTCGAAACCAAATCACTTTTCACAAACGTTGGAAATAATTCAAAAGGTATGAGCCCCTTAAATTTGCTGAATTGTTAGACAAATTGCAAAGAATTACAGCGAAATTTGCTATAATTTTATGCAGCCAAATTGCCAGCATTTTGCCTGTAAAATATAGCATGATGACTGTTATTTTTTAAGTAAAAGTAGAATGATTACAGCATTTGTTTCTTTAAAAAAAGGTATATGATTAATTTTGCTGTCAATTTGTAACGTAAAATGCTATCAGTTTTATTGCATAAAATAACAGTGTATTATGCTGTAATTATTGCCAGTTTATCTAAGACTGCGATCTCCAAAAATCGTGTGTTAGAAAATTACAATTAAGAAATTACAGTCAGTTATATTCGTATATATATATATAAATGTATATGTATATATTTTTTTTAAGTTATAATTTTTGTCAACAGTTTCTCTAACTCGCAGTAGTCCGTAAATGTTTTTCAATTTTTTAACACACATACAAATCTTTTTTTTAAAAGAGAGCAAATTAATATTATTTTAAATATTCTTTATCTTTATAACTTTTTAAATATCTTTAATAATGATTTTTTTGCATTCAGAACAGTGATTTAATTACTGTTAATTTTTTTAAAAATACATTTTGCAATAAAATAATCTTTACTAGAAGAAACATTAAAGAAATAATTTAACAATTGAGTCAGTGATGTAATCATTCCGTGAGCAGGGGACGCAGATACTGAGTTTATTTACCTTCTGTCAATTTAATGATAACATATGTGACTTGTTTATTTCTAGGGGCCATTATACATTTTTTCTACTTAAATAAAGTGATTATGTAGAATACAGATGCATTTCTGCGAAAAAAAGGTCTGTTACGGGAATTGGATGTTTCATAAACATAATGATTCTAAATGATAATCTTTTCAGCGTAGAAACTGCATTATGGTTAAACTTTAAATATTTCTATTACAAAATATAATTTATGTAAATTCATTTTCTATTATACATAAATTTAATAATAAGATGCAAATGTACATGTACATGTTTAAAAATATGAAAAAAAATATTTAAAAAAATATATAATAAGTAAAATATACAAGGGGAATATTTTATGCATTTTTCAGTTTAGAACAAATATATTATAAATATTTAACATCTTATTAAATTATCCATTATGAAATTATCTGCTTGATATCTTGTTACTGCACTGTTTTGTATTTATTAGATTAAATATACAAATTTTTCCCTTTAAAATTAGTTAACCTTCAATCAATATTTTTAAAAAAGACTGAGCGTGTCAAAAAGACACAATAGCAAAGAACGCTGACCTTTTAAATCCTCATAAAACGTATGTTAGAAAGGTACAGTTAAGAATCGAAGTGTTTTATATTAAATTTATATTTAAGTCAGGGCATGAAATTTCCGCTCGCCAGCTCGCCCTTGGCGAGCAAATATTTATGGATGGCGAGTAAGTTTCGTCTTTTTGAAATGTTGTGCTTCAAATCAAAGTGTATACGCTCAGAATATCGTGTCTCAGTCTAGAGACACGCGGGAGTGTTTTAAAATCAAGCGACGGCATTTATCTTCCAAAAGAAGAAAAAATGCACTTCCATTTCTCTCGTAAGGAGGAAAGAACTTCCCCGTCTGCTTTCGTTCCTCCGCTTTCGCACCGCGCAAGCGTCAAGGCTGTTTTTTTCGCTTCCGAGGCCGAATCTGATCGCTCCTCACTCCTGCGCAAAGTGAATTAGGTTTTGCCAACTAATCCCAGCTGCTTAAAACACGGTAAAAACTATTCTCTTTCTCCCGAATTTTTAACATTTAAAAAAATTTTCATATTTTTCATGAATGTGAAATATTCTGGATTTAGCAGATAGCTCCTTCTAACAATGATCAATTTCAATTCAGTTTGTCATAAATATTTCATTTTCTGGGCAGGTATGGGGGCCGACGTTACTGTCGGAATGAATGTTAATTAGTGGCGAGCAAAAATGTTAGTCTGGCTAGTACCTTTTCAACTGAAGTTTCATTCCCTGATTTAAGTCATTTATATGAAATTTCTGGTTTCAAATAATTATTTCTAACAACAATATCTATAACAAGCTGTATCTCTTGCAATCATACACATTTTTCGTTTCTTTAATCCTTCTTTGCATGAGTTTTTCTTTTACAATTGTGTTTTTTTATACATATATTAAATATTTGACACCAGAAATTTTAGGATAGATTTTTACCTTTGTTCAGCAACATGGTTCATGGGAAATATACTGGATTAATATTTCTATATAAATTTAGTGGTGGCGAAGAAGTTGATTTATTTATTAAAAGTTAAATAAACAGTGATGGAAATTTACATCACTATGCAATTAAGGGTTAATAGTACCGTAATTTCGCGCGTATACGCCGCACCTCAGACAATTCCATTTCCTACCAGAATTTATTTTAAATAAAATGTGACTTACTCTGCTTAGCACTTATTTGACTTCTTATTTTCAAAAAAATTTCCGGTCTGAAAAAGACTTAACTAGGGTGCGGCGCATACGCGCGAAATGACGGTAGTCATCGAAAGTGAAAGGCCGCGATACTTCACTGATTTAGGCTGTTTTCAGCCTATCTTTATTACAGGACAGTTCGACAATTGGAGGTAAACAATCTGTCTTGATCATATGATAACCACGAGGTGTGTAAGCAGTGGTCATCATAATAAGTTATTTTGATATTCGAATGATTCAATCGGGCATGCACAAAAGGAAGCTGACAATTTTCGTATTCTTTTTAATCAATTAAAACCAGAAATTGTGTAGGAACAAAGATTTAAATTAAGATCCACATTATAGCTTTGAAAGTCCTGAGTATAAAGTTGTACCGTCGTCATATAAAAAGTCCATGACGTCTACATTGTTTCACTGTTTTATAAGGTATGGAACAATGGAACAATGTAGTTAGCATAACTGATCTTCCAGGTTAGAGGTCATTTGACTTGCGAGGCAAAAAGGAAGCCGTGAGAAGTTTAAAAGTTAAAAATTAAATTAAAAAAAATATGTGTATAAAAATTAAATAGAATATAACAAAAATAGTAATAATAATAATAATAATAATAATAATAATAATAAACCAATAGATTCAAAAAATGACAGACGAAACCTACCAAAGGTTGAACCCATCTCAAAAAGAAAAAAACAAAGACTCCTTACAGAGACCATACATTAAGTTTACAGTTACAAAAGTAAGAGCATTAAAAAGATTAGGAAGATTAGGTTAAAGAAATGTAATATATATATATATATATATATATATATATATACAAAGACAAAAGACAAGGAAATTTAAGTATAATAAGAGAGGAAAACTCAATCTTCATTATCAATTAAAATAGCATATTTAGGGCGCTTACGGTTAATGGGGTCGGATACCTCATAGTGTGGCCATTCTTCTATAATTTCATTGGGTATATTGTTAATGGTTTTATAAATTTTTTTGGAAAGTTGACATATACGTTTTTAAGGTTGTGGTGCAGAGATCTCTGAGGATAGTAGTGTTTCTTAGATAGTGGTGGACATTCCTGATAATTCTGAGATTCTTTATTATGCGATCTATAAAGATAATTCATATTGGTGTTACTAGCGAAGGCCCATATCGGACAAGCATAAGTGAGGATAGAATGAATGCATGCGTTAAATAATAAAACTTTATTTTATAATAGAAAGTTTGTTACTTTTAAGGAGATTAGAAAGTGATATAGCTATACTAGCGACTTTGCTCCTAATATTTGTAACTATTTATTCCAGGTGATTCTCCTATCAAGGGTAACCCCCAGATCTTCAGTATTGTTAGTCCATGGAATAGTAACATTATTGATGTTAATATGGTTAGTGTAAGTGAGTTTTTTAGAGAAGTATACAGCAGCAGTTTTTTGTTCGTTATGTTGAACGCGTCATTGAGTACACCAGCTTGTGAAATCATCCATGTGTTTTTGAAGAATTTCATAAAGAGTGTAAGGATGATGTGCAGAAGCGTAAATTGCCGTGTCGTCGGCATACAGTGCAATATTTTATAAAGTATTTTATTTGGCTCTAAATTTAATGCTTTTCTCTTTCACAAGATTTGTGGTTTAAATTAATTAAAAAGAATGCGAATGTTGGCGGATTACTGCATTGAATGAATCATTCGGCTTTAACGTTTGCCCGAATGATTCATTCAAATACAGGGTGTTTAACAAAGGACCCCTAACTTTAAAAATCAATAACCAGGAAACGGTGATAAATATGAAACATGAAACCAGTGTTTATTAAAATGTGTATGTTTATTAAAAAATCGTAAGAATCTTATACGTAAATTTCAAAATGCAGTTAAAAATAGCACCGATAGATGGCGCTGATAGCGTTAAGAATCCTTCTAAAGATAGTTAAGAAGTATAGAAAGACTAGTCGTTGAAGATTTCGCCATTGAAATCTGACCGCTATTTTCGTATAGTGAAAATAATTCGTATCTTCTACGTTGCCTGTCTGTACAATTTTTTTGAAAAGCTCACGAATTCTTTTTCCATCTGGGCCTTTTGCGACTTAAAATCGCTTTTGAAAACTTCACCTTGTGGCAATAGGACTCCGATTTAATCCAACAGAATAAACACACGTTCCTCCACGGTATACACCACTTTCGGAATTATTTTCACTATACGCTAATAGTGGCCAGATTTCAATGACGAAATCTTCGACGACTAGTCTTTGTATACCTCTGAACTCTCTTTAGAAGGATTTTTAACGATCTCAGCGCCATCTATCGGGGCTATTTTTAACTAAATTTTGAGATTTACGTATAAGATTCTTACGATTTTTTTAATAAACATACCACTGGTTTCATGTTTCTATCTATCACCGTTTCCGGGTTATTGATTTTCAAAGTTAGGGGTCCTTTGTTAAACACCCTGTATCAAATTAACTCATTATGGTCATCAATATGTCGATGTGGAATTTGTAGTCTGCCTCTTTTGTTAGCTACGCCTAACCCATTTGGTCATTAGGGCACAAATACGTCCATTTCAGGAATTTATTTTTTATTCAGAAATTCCGAGCGAATAATATTTAATTTTTCTAATCACAAAGCGTCTGTCATTATATCAAGCTAAAAATACTATTTAGAATTTATTGTATGAGTTCGAAATTTCTAAATAAAAAATAAATTCCTGTATAAAAAATAAATTCCTGAATAAAAAATAAATTCCTGAAATGTACGTTTAGGATGCAAGTAGGTTAAAAGGACTTCAATAAATGCAATAAGCAAAGGGATTGCTAATAAATGCAATGCTTTACATAGAATAATGATTTTGTTTTCATCCGCATGGTTAGTTTTCCAAAGACTTCTTGTACCCATCGCATGCATTTATAACAATTTTAAATTCTGAAAGAGCACTTAAGTTTTTGAAAAAAAAAATAGAACATACTCATTTACTTAAAAAAAGTTAAATATATGCGATAAATGATGTAATCTTTAAGTGAGTAGGAGATTTTACTGTCTCTTATAATCTCTTGCACACTAAATGGTAATATATGTACGATCGTTTCTTTCCAGGGATCATTATGTAATTTTTCTACTTTAATAAATGTCTATGTGGGAGAAAAATACATTTTAGTGTAGTAATTTTTCTTATGGGATTAGAATGCTTTATAAACATAATGATTCTAAGCGATATTCGTTCCAGATCTGAATGATAGCGGAACTTTTCCATTACAAATATTTAGTAATACAGTGTTAACGTAAATTTTAAAAAAGATATAAAAAATGATACTTTTCAAGATATGTATCTAAAACAAGTATATTGGGAAGATATTTTGTTCTGTTTTTACACTCTTTTCTATAACTCAATCGGGTTTTTGTGTGTAAAGGTGGAATTTTCTAATCGATTTTTAACCCACTTCCTGATAAAATAGAATTATAACAAATTACGACAGTACTGCAATTTAACATTTCTAGAACTTAATTATAAGTTAGATTACTTCGTATAAATTAATTTTAAGGCATTTTTCAGTTAGCTCGCCCTAGGTGATAAATCGCCAAATATTATCTGTAACTCTTACAATCGCATAGGTGTTGAAACAACAACAGATTTAATTATGCGCCAATAGCCGGTTTCAAAATATGACAAAAGACTCAATAAGATATTTTAAATTCTAAAAAAATATAAATTAAATTGTAAAAAATAAATAAAGAAAGAAAAAGTTTAATATTATAAAAAAGTACGCTCCCGACGGTAAACAGACCCTATTGATCCCATGTAAACAAAAAATAGCCGCCATCTTGTGACAACATTCTCAGTTACTTCAGTCGCGAATGGCAGACACCACAGTATATGTCTCTTCGACTTTATTAACAATTCCATCCAAATTACCTAATATATATTTTTTCCAATAGATACACAAGACATGATTACAAATCTTTATGTCTAAATTTCTAATAAACTGTTTTCACAAACCTTCATCTATTTGTTTCATAGACACTTAATATGTAAATATATATATACTAAACACATTTTAATTTTAAAATATCCAATAAAAATTGAATATTATATTTTTCCACATGCAGTTGTCTTTCTGGGCATTTTACATTTACCATGCTCGCCAAGTTATACAGGCTCTTCTAAAAAGAATTCCGGAATTTTGCAACTTTATAAAAAATTAATTCGTAAACGGACAGAAATTATTCTTGTATTGAAATGTAGTGAAATAATGTAAGTTTTTCCTCCGCTCACTAGATGGCGTTGGTAGTTCTTCAGATAGCCCAATTCCGTGGCCTCCATGAAGCCCCGACCTTACTCCTCTGGACTTTTTAGGTAGATTTCGTAAGAAATACTACTTATTATATTCTCCCCTAAGTTTGAATTTTTGAAAATTTTTTGAAGATCAACGCCGATCATGACTCTCAGAACCCAAAACCACACCGGTTCAAAACTTTATCTATGTATCTATCTATATATCTGTCTATCTATCTATCTATGTCACTTTTTTATGGACACGATAACTTCAATAATTCAGCACAAATCTCTTCTAAACTGATACATAAAATCAAGGGGCATAAAATCTCGTCAAGTTCGTTAATGGGAAAAATCGAACCAAGGGGGGAGGGGAAATGGATTTTTTTGTGAAAACAGAAAAAAAAAAACATAACGTCTTACTTTTGATACGTATCGAATCCGTTTAAAGTTATTATTACTTCTAGGAAAAGGGCCGAAAATTTATGTATGACAGATTTTTTATATCATTAAAAATAGCCTCAAGGGGGAGGGGAAGGGGGGAGGTTAGAAGAAAAAAATTCATAACTTCGTCAGTTCACAACACATCAAATCCGCTTACATTTATTATAAATCCTCTTAATATTATCTAAAATTTTATGCTGACAAGTCTTTTGTAGGACAAACCCTTATAGCAGAAAGAAAAAAAAAATCCCTGCCGGTTTTGCCTGCAAACAAATTATACTTCGAAGTGGGTGGTCCCAACTGCGGCATTATGGCAAAAAGGTCATAACTTCGTCATAACTTCGTCATTCAATTCATAACTTCGTCAGTTCACAACACATCAAATCCGCTTACATTTATTATAAATCCTCTTAATATTATCTAAAATTTTATGCTGACAAGTCTTTTGTAGGACAAACCCTTATAGCAGAAAGAAAAAAAAAATCCCTGCCGATTTTGCCTGCAAACAAATTATAATTCGAAGTGGGTGGTCCCAACTGCGGCATTATGGCAAAAAGGTCATAACTTCGTCATTCAATTCATAACTTCGTCAGTACACAACACATCAAATCCGCTTACATTTATTATAAATCCTCTTAATATTATCTAAAATTTTATGCTGACAAGTCTTTTATAGGACAAACCCTTATAGCAAAAAGAAAAAAAATCCCTTCCAGCTTTGCCTGCAAACAAATTATAATTCGAAGTGGGTGGTCCCAACTGCGGCATTATGGCAAAAAGGTCATAACTTCGTCATAACTTCGTCATTCAATTCATAACTTCGTCAGTTCACAACACATCAAATCCGCTTACATTTATTATAAATCCTCTTAATATTATCTAAAATTTTATGCTGACAAGTCTTTTGTAAGACAAACCCTTATAGCAGAAAGAAAAAAAAATCCCTGCCGGTTTTGCCTGCAAACAAATTATAATTTGAAGTAGGTGGTCCCAACTGCGGCATTATGGCAAAAAGGTCATAACTTCGTCATTCAATTCATAACTTCGTCAGTTCACAACACATCAAACCCGCTTACATTTATTATAAATCCTCTTAATATTATCTAAAATTTTATGCTGACAAGTCTTTTATAGGACAAACCCTTATAGCAAAGAGAAAAAAAAAATCCCTGCCGGCTTTGCCTGCAAACAAATTATAATTCGAAGTGGGTGGTCACAACTGCGGCATTATGGCAAAAAGGTCATTTCTTCCGCAATTCCCAACAAACAGGCGCCCCACGGTCTGCGTCTTCGAAATCTACCTGCGCCTGTAGACCGAGCCGACAGAGATTTTTCTTCTGGGGATACATTAAGAACATTGTGTACAGTGAAAGAATTACTGATATCATCCATTTAAAACGTCGAATCATAGCCGCAACTGAAACTGTTACTCCAGAGATGTTTCACAGGACATAGATGAAGATTGAATATCATCTGGACGTCTGTCGAGCGACTAATGGTACACATTTCGAAAAGTATTGAAATGGATATAATATATTTATGTTCCAATGTGTTTCTTTACTTGCGGAATACAAATTTGTAATCCCGGCATTCTTTTTCGATGACCCTGTATTTATAAAGGGCAGTGGGCATGACTTTTCGTTAAATTGCTATTAGATATCAATCAAGGAAAAAAACTGTCCGTTTTTTATGACCCCCTACTGTACACATGAGATGGGGAGATTTGATTGGTCTACGTAAAATAGGTCTATGATATGACTAGTCTATGTCGCCATGACGATTCCTGCAATGATTACTACGACAAAAATGTAGTTGTAGATCGGTTGACAGAAGTGTTTGTTTGTATATAAACCTGCCCTTCTTTTATATACAAAATAAAAATTGAAGATTAATCTATCTATATTTCATGGGCTCAAGGAAAACAGACTTATTCCAAACAGATTAGGCTAGTTGCATTAAGTTGAATTTATAAATTTACGAATAATATATATATGAAAATTCTTAATATTATTTATACATTTACAAATTAGCGCAACTGGTACCGTTACTTTTTTGTGTAGAAAACACAAAATTTCAATATACGTAGATATGATAGAAAATTGCCAATTTCAGAAAAAGGGAAGCACGACAAATTTTGAAATAGAAAGTTAAAAATACATGGAAATATCATTTATTTAGAACACATATGATTTTTTTTCCTCACCTAGTCTATATTAGCAAATGACTACACAAAGATTTTACAATTTAATTCTCATGAAAAATATTTTTATTTTAATGCTGTTGTGATGAAAAATGAATAAGTAATCCATTTATTGGTGTTAACGAAATAAAAATTGAAATGAAATATTTTCATGCTGATTAAAAAAATAGCTTTCTAAATTTAGTTTTAACTTTGAAAAGTTGATTTTCTTTTTATTGTTTTAATTTGGAAAGAGGAGAACTTTTACTTCAAGCTACAGACACGTTATCGAAAATTAAGTTGAAAAAAGTTTTACCCCTAAAGCATTATTTTCTCCGAATACAAATTAGAAGAGGGTTTTTATTGAATTTCTGTTGCCTTTGCTTGCATTAAAGGTAAAATTATATTTAATTCAATTATTTCTTAGGATATTAAAGGAATTAAAGAACATTAATTCAATCAAACTTTTACAGAGTGAAAAGTGATAGTAATTCGAATAATTATCTGATTCTTTTCGCAGTAACTCAGAAAATATATTATTATTCAATGTATATCTATGCAAGAATGTTTTTATAATTTTGTTTCGTTTAATGTACTACGAAATTAATATACCAAACACGTTGTTACAGAAATAAAAGCAACGTAAATCTGAAATTATAATAAATATTAATTCTTTTTTATTATTAACAATTAAAATGCTAAAATACGGAAAGTTAATAATTTACAAATAGTTTTAAATGGTTCTCTTTTACCTAATCTTACATTCATCATCAGTAAAACCAGCCATTATTTTTACAATTCCACGTGTCAACGCTAGAAATGATGTTGTGTGTGAAAAACCAGCTCTTTGTGTGTTTAATGACATCACCAACTAGCGGTTTGCTGCTTGCGATATGCCCATGCATTGTATGGTGAAAATAGCTTGTTTGAATATCATCATCACCTCTAAAAGTTGTTTATGAGTTCAGATTCAGCCTCAACGTCTCTCAAGGAAATGGGGCCTCCGTGGCCGAGTGGTTAAGGCACCACTCCGCTAATCGCTTTATAGCGTAGGAAGCAAGGCCGGCGGTGTTCGACTCCCGCCAGCTCCATTGCACACACTTTGTGGAGCTCCGGGATGTAACTCTTGGTGTTGTAAAATTTCCTTGTACTTACTCGTCCAGATTTATGTAATTGTTGAAGTCGTGTATGTGTTTCTGTGATTAAAAATAAATGTAAATGGATCATTCGAGACGACAGCCTTGTAGCTATAGGTCTCAAAGCCCACCTCCCTTCAAAGTTCAAAGCTCAAGGAAATTTGGTTCAATTTATGACACAGTCACCGCCCTCATAAAAAAACACACTCACTTCAGCAACTTACTTCGCTTTTTCTTTACTTCTTCTCCTAACTTGCATCCATATTAGCATCCTTATTACACTATTCCGCATACATAATTTCGCGCGTATACTCCGAACCTCAGACAATTCGATTTTCTACCAGAATTTATTTTAAATAAAATGTGACTTACTTCTGCTTAGCACATATTTGACTTCTTATTTTCAATAAAATTTCCGGTTTGAAAAATACTTAACTAAGCTGCGGCGCATACGCGCAAAATTACGGTAAATAAAATCAGCAATCATTTGTTAGATATTGTATTAGAAACATGGTTATCGCAAAAATCAGAAGTCGCTCTGTAGCGCTTCACTGCTTGAGTTAGGTCCATGCGTTGTATGATATTTTATCACCTCTTAAAGTTTTTCTCAGGAGTTGACTCATCCTTTATATATAGAGGGGAATGATAAATAATGAAATAACTCAACCACAAAATATTCCAATTCACTATACTATAGTGGTGGCTCGTGACACTAAATGCATGCCTGAGAAACATGTTATTTCCATACAATTATTTTTTACAAGATATCATTTTTTTGCTCATTGGCAGTAATTTAAGGCAGTAAATAAAATAAAGTACTCTTTTTTAATAAAAGTGGTAAGAAAAAAATAAATTTAGCAGCCATGTATTTAGTTCTTTAAATAAATCCAGTCACGAGCCGGCACAGCTACACTGAATTTGAAGACGAAGATGTACTATTAATTGAACACAGAGTACGTAAAGAAACAAACAGTAGGAGATTAAATACAGAGCTAACACGATTAAATATGACCATATGCCGATTTAGTGGTACGTCATTCGAAAAGTTTGGAAACCCTTGCTTAATATACTACTAATATGCTGTGGTGGTGTGTAAATTCAATAAGCAATTAAAATCCAAGCAGTTATGAAAGTATAGATTTAAGAAAGTTGGTGAAGGAAGGTAATCTTACCTTTAATTTAGTAATTGCCGAAACGTCAGTGAAGGCTCACTGTTTAGACCCGAAAAGTTTTAGGTTTCTGTCTGTTTGTCTGTCTGTCTGTCTGTTCCGCGATAACTGCCGCACAAAGGGTCCGATTAGGTTTATTTTCGGTGGGTATGTTGGCGAGGTACCCGGAATGAGCTGTATATTTTTTGGTTAAATTTGGTTCATTCGTTCGAAAAATATAGAACATTTTATTTTAAGTCATAATGCTTTTCAATGGGAAATCCGACGATTTTTTAATTTTAACATTCCGCGAAAAGAAAATCACGCATTGGGATAATTGTAAATGCTAAATTATGGATATTAAATTTACGAAATGGATATCTTAATTTAATTTGATCGCTTTGAAAATTGTCCAATATATTTATTAAAATTTCTAAATTAATTGTATAAATAATTGGGATATTTTACGCATTAATTTGAAAGATATGCAAATTTTAATTTCCCATTTTTTACAAAAATTTCCAATGCGTTTTCTTTTTTTCTTTCATTAAATGGTTGCTAAGCAACTATATTTCAAAGAATATCAAAAAGGAAAATTCAAGTGAATTATTTGAACGCGAAATGTTATTAACAAAATAGCTAATTTTTGGGTGATTTAATTTTTTAATGTTCTTTTTCTAATGAAATAGATGCGAATTTATTTTAACTACTAAAGAAAGAGGACCAAATCGGCTTTCCAAACGAAAAATATAAAAACGTTGAATGTGAAAATGGAATATAAGTCTCATAAGAGAAATTTACATTTATATAAGCATATTTAATACACGGAATTTTATTCAATTTCAGTAACATATGATATTTAGTGGTTGAAAAATAAGTATTCTTTTAAGGATAGGATAAAACCTCCTACGCAAAGAGATGGTTAATTTAATGAAATTAAAATAGTAAATGCACTCAGACATATACTCGATTAATGAAAGCGCACAATTACTGGAAATTGATAATATAAAATTAAAGTGAAAACGGGGGGAGGGGGGGCTCTGGGGGGGGGCGGAGCCCCCCTTAAGATATGTAATCTTATTCTGAAAAAAAATACAGTAATAAGTAGTTTATCCTATCATTTATCCGACATAAAATTGTGTTTAATGTGATACTTCTAAAATTTTTGGAACTTTCAATAAATCTTATATTCTTATAAATGTATAAATAACGTTAAAAAATTTATTTTAGGCTATCAAATATTATGCAGATTATATTAAAAATCAGTGAGATTAATGAACAATGATTTATAGAGCTGACGTTGAGGCCTCTGATCTGTAGATTTACTAGTATAATAATTACATTTTAAATATTAACAGTGCCATTCTTTACGATGGTACGCCGAAATTATAAGTACACGCCGGTCTAAAATGCCGGTGGTACGCCGGTCTAAAATAGAGTTGCCAGTTCACTACTTTACTTCAATTCAGATTGCATGATTGTCATCACTTCGTTAAAGAAGAAATATGCGGCTTATTTAACCCCTTGTAGGACACCGGTATATAATATATACCACTTAATTTTAATCCCAAAATGCCTCAGTGACACCAGATTTTTATAACCAAATTTTAAATTTATGGGTACATAAGGAAAAACTGTTACTTAATTAAAAAAAAGAATTCGTTCATGAATCCTGGTGTCAATCAATCATTTCAATATTTTAGCTACAAGAGTACTTTGCCCCTGAAGCGGTTAATGAAAAAAAAAATACGAAAATAACATGAATTTTGTTATTTTACAAACTTGGTGGCAATCAAGCAATCTGAATCACACAAAAAAAAATACTTGACTGACAAAATTGATCTAAAAGTTTTTTAGGCATTGCTTAATTAATTAAAAGCTGCTGTGGTGGATAATCCTAAACTAAGTTGGAAAAAAGTTTAGTGCTAAAGTAATATTTTCTCCAATAACAGATGGTTTTTGTTGAATTTCTTTCATATTTTCTTGAATTAAAGGTAAAATTAAATCTAATTCAATTATCTTTCATATTATTATGTGATTTACAGAATATTAAATACGTCAAAATTAACAAGATAGAAAATTATGCTACGTCGAATAATTATCTTATATTTTTTACATAAAGAATTATTATTTTTACTCGTTGTAACTATAACACATTGTACCTTTTTTCGTTGCTTTATAAAGCAGTTGCGATGGTGTAAAAATGAATAAGAAATTAAAACACAACCATTAATTAAAGATAAAGTTTTAAGAAAAATCTACATGTTCATGACAATTTAAAAAAAAGTTTCTTCACTTCTACTTTCTTCTATATACAAGAAGAAATTATTGGATTCGTTAAAATTTCGACTTCCCGTTTTCAACGGATTTATACGTTTCGGGAGGTTCTGAATACGCATTCACTGTTTTTAAAAAAATGTTCGTTCTTGAGTCTGTTTGTGTGTCTCTATGCGTGTAAGTACGTGACAAAACTTTCTCTGGCGCTCTCACTAACGAGATTCCGCACGAAATTTAATAAAATATTAGATTGATTCAGATCTTGACATAAATTAGTGTCGATTAGCGCTTTGGGTGTATATTGGCCAATAGTGGCGCTAGAATACTACATTTTTCACAATTTCCAAAACACTTCTATCTCAAGAACTGACGCACGGAAATACACCAAAACCCATATTCAGGCTCCCACTGGTCCGGTTTTTGTATACCAATATTTTCTAAGAAAAATACTCTCGGTACGTTTTTACAACATTTCCGCCAAAAATAAGCTTCGGGCTAGGGTTCTACAAAATTTACAAGATAAATCTAAAAATAAGAATTTTCTTTGAAAAAATTGTGTATTCGAAAAACAGAACGAGTGCGCACGTTGCATATTCTGTTAACCCCTTCGCGACGAGCGTCCTTTACAGAATTTTTAATCTTTTATCACCGGTTTTTTAAAACAGAAATTTTCTCCTAATTGAATCGCAGAAATGCTAAGATTTAATGAGGCAAATTTTACAATAAAAATAACTGGTGGGAATAATTGAGGATTCTGAGCATCTTATGCGTCACGTATACGTGTCGCTCGTCCCCAAGGAATTAAACCTTGAGGTAAATAGATGTTTATAAGGTTTGGGTGTATATCATTCAACACGTGACGCTGTTATAATATGCTTTTCTTGATTTCTGCGATTGCTGTAATCCGAAAATTAATGTACGGAATTTTATCAAATTTCATATTCTGTTAGACTTTGACATAAATAGACGCTCATTCAATTTTACTTTTGACCTATAAACACAGGGCATTCTGTGCTTCTGAAAAGATTCGTAGTCGTGTTCACAATCAACTGATGCAATTACGCGAGCGTGATTTTTCTATTATTATTTACTGATCACTGTAATTCTGTGCTAAATTTAAAGAAAGGCATCATAATTGTTACTGTGTGAGTAGTATGCTATATACATTATACAATGAGGTAAAGTATCCGACTAACGACATTATTCTAATGCCGGCACGCTAACGTAAATAATAAGGCTTTAAGGGGACCTTCATTTGTGCAAAAATTGACCCAAAAATCGAAAATTATTTTGTGCATATTTCTTTTCGCAAGTTTGTTCTGAGCCATTTGACAAAAACCGCATGCAGCTGCGACTATTTTTCCCAAAGTTACAAGCGTTTGCATTTTGTGCACAAACAATTTTTCGGCCCTTTATTTTCTTTAATTTTTTTTTCTCAACGATTTCAGATTATTTTAAATACTCCGAGCCTGTTAGTTTTTGATCAAAATTCACGAAATTGATAAGGAAGTATACTGATATTGTGTACAAGGAAACTAAGCATGTATTTTGAAATGCGACTTCATTAAGATAGTTAAATTTGATTTTTAACTTGTTAAAAGGCAAAAGTTTTATGAAAATCGATAGGAAATTCAGAAAAAAATTTCTAAAAACTTAACTATACAAGAGATTAAAAAATGAATGCTTAGATTTGTTTGTAATATAGTTTAAAGTCAAAATTCAAAAACAAGGACATATCTAAAAAAATTAAGATACCCGGAGCATTTTAAAATTTCCTTTAAAAATTTTTATTTTTTAAAATATCTTAAAATTGCAAAAAAAATGGAAATTTCTTCTAACGTGTCTTATATACTTATGATGAAATGTATATCTGCAAAAAATTTGATATCTCTATGATGAAACTTAAAAAAAAAATTAACATCCACCGTCCCCTTAACCTGTCAAATGTGTATGACGAAATATTTCATCATACACGAATATTTAAATTATTATTGCAATATTTTAAACGCATTACTGCCACCAAATTTTAATAGAATTGTTTGCCTTATTAAAACGCCCTATTCATCCAAAATTACTGCCATGAATAAGGAAAACATTTCTGTTTTTTTTTTTTTTTCACTGTTGGAAGTGTGCCCCGTTGGTAATCAGACATACCAGTTGCACAAAAGTTTATACCCCGGTTAACAGGTTAACACTAGAACGGCGGTGAGGGGTCATTTTGACCCCTACCTAATGAAAAAATGTCGATTCAAACCAGATATTTCTTCATTAAAAAAGTTAAATATATACTGCACAAAAATAAGGTAAATAAATAAATTAAAAGTCTTAAATAAAAATTCTGCTGTGAAATATTTTTATGAAACTTGAGTAAAATTTCCCGCCGTTCTAGTGTTAAATTATCGTATAAATTCGAAATTAGCTCCATAATTTTGCGCCAATTTCGAATTTTTACGATCATTTAGAGGCTTATTTTTTTAAAGTTGACAATAGTGTTTAGGCATTCGGATACTTTATCCTAATGTATTAGAATGATGTAGAAGAAGTATTTGTGATGGTCACAACATACTAGTTTTTAATGTGTTGTAAAAGTTGATTATAGTTTCTTTCTTTTTAAAAAAAGAATAAAATTGGTACAAAATCAATAAGGTACCATTCCATTTAACTGTAATGCATTATTTTACTTTGCATTTTTAAGAGGTAATGAAGGTGTTATAGTTGTCTGAAAAATGAAAAAGAAATTCATTTAAAACATTAATTAAAAAAAGGATTTATAAAAGAAATAATTTCATGCTAATTAAATCATAGCTTTCCAAATTTACTATTATCTTTATTTTTTTCTTTTTAAGTTTTAATGAAGCTGGTGAAAAAATTAATAAAGTATTCTACTTCCAGCTACAAAATTTCTTTCGAAATTAATTTGAAATCTCTTTAACTGAAAACAATTTCTCTGAATAGGAATTAAAAATTGTTTTAATTCTTTGACCTTCTTCTATATTAATGTTACATCTAACTCAATCGTCTCCCGGGCAAATATGTAAATTAACCCTTTTAGGGGCAAATAAATGTGTTTCTGTAATTCTGAATTCACACCAAAATTTTCGAAAATTTTTACTTGAAAATCAGGAAATGCAATTTTTGAAAAATTCTTCTACACATCTTGATTAAAATTAAGTGGCATATATAGACAAAACCCCATTGTATTTCAATAGGTTAAAGATTATTAATTAGAAGAAATGTTTTCATGATGCAAAGTATTATTAATTTGAATAATTATCATATTAGTTTGATGTTAAAAAATACTATTATTGCTGAATGTATTTAAAATAATTTGTTTCTTATTCCCATTCTTCAAAAAACTACGAAATGAAACACCTAAGTTATATAAACGTGGCATGCTACACCAGCTAGGCTGGTCGGTTTTTCCAAACGAATCTAGAATCAAATGAAATATACATGTGAATTTGACATTTTAAAGCAATATGGACACTCTCATGGACTTCCTTTCCGTATTGCTGAAAACGATTCGAACGCCATTGCAATACATTATTTTCGAATGTATTGGACAACATTTGGGCAATTAAAGACGAATTCTGTTAGTTGAACATTTACATGGTGGTAGGAAAATTAGGACGTTATGACACCAGGAATTCAAAGGTTCTCTAAACGGCTCCTATATTGAAATGAGGAGCATTATAATGCTCACAAAAATTGGTAGTGGCACCTATATAATGTTCGAGTGATTCATTCTCGTTAGTTAGTTCTTGAACGCTGCCGGTCGCTCAGCTGGGCGTCATTTGTGGTTTTGGTAATTTAATTACTATCTCACTCTACATTCTGTTATATTTCATAAAATACATTTTCTTCTGGTGGGTCTACAACGGTTTCCCATATGTGAAATAATCAGCAGAAAAAATGCAGTTAGCACTGTAATAGCAGTAAATTAGACTGTAAATAAAAAAAACATGAAGGAAAAGGAATTATTTGTAGTCAAAGAACACTGAAAAGCATGCAGCAATAACGGGGAGATTTATGATTTCTAAATAAATTTAATGCCAGATTCCATAACCAAACTCTTTTAATACGTCACGAAAATCTCTCTCAATAAAAAAGTAGAAACAAACTCTCGTTTTTATTATTTTAATGACTTATTTATCAATATATTTTATACTTTTTTTACGTGAATACCAGAAGAAACATTTATCTTTTTTGCAATCTGACTTTTAATTTCATTGGGTTGATGCATGATTGCGTTACTGGTTTTAAATTAAACGGCTAAAAAAGTTGGAAAGGTCCGCGGCGAAAATTTATATTTGTCTGATTGACGGAGACAAACCCGTTCTACTAAGCTGTAAAACTTGGATAAATCCAGTAGATTTTTCGGCGCTGATTGAGATAGTATGTGGCGATATACAACCTGCGGCCGGCTAATAACAACAACAAAAAGAAAAACATCCATCACAAACGAATTACCTAACTAACAGTGTAAGTATTATCCAAAGTCATTCAGCAGAATTCAAGTTATAAACGGAAGATAATAGGAGATCCAACGCCGGATTACAGAATATAGGGGATGTAATATCATGATAGCTGATGATGAAGTAATCGCTCTTGAAAATTTACTATGAAGTTTATTAAATAGAAACGATTATATACAAACTATTTACACTTGGAAAGAACTATATACACTTTTACCATTACTTATGAGAAAAATGCTTCCAAAAAACTACTCATATTACTTCTTAAAATGAAATCGAAATTTACTCGGATACACTGCCGGAATCCTACTCACAAGAGAACACCACCACTGTTTGATTTTTACTCCCTTCACTTCAATTCACCTCCGGAGCAAAAAAATATTGGAAGGATGTTGGTTGTATGACATAAGAAAACCATTTTTTTTTAAATTCAAAATTCTAATACCAATAATTTTACATTTAATATATATATATTTAGGATATTCTCTAACACCAACAGAGAATGTTTTAATATGAACAATACCAATTGCGTATTCAAATAAAATTTTGAAATTCATAAGCGATAGTACCGTATTAGCCGCATGCCAGAAGTTGATTGGAAAAGAAATCGTCTTAGATTTTGTTGCTTACAGTAGCCTATTTGATTGTTTTTATTTCAGTAAGTTTAAACGTGTAGTTCTATTACATGGAAGTTAATATGGAGCTTTATTCATATTATTTTATTTAGTTATTGCAGAAGTTTTCATTTCGTTATGCAATATCAACCGGAAAGAAATGCCGACAATTTATATTGAAATTTTATAGTAAATTTTTCCTAATGTAAGCTTTAAATTTCTGCGATTCAAGAAGGGGACAATTTCTGTTAAAAATTAGTGGTATCTAGCGGCCCACATTTTGACACCCCTGGTTTAAGTGACTACGGGTGTAATATTTTGTAATCAGGATGCAGGAGATAGAAAGAGATTTTTTAAAAAAATCATGCTTGAAAATTATTTTAAAAACCATAAAATATCAGTAAATTGAAATAGAGCTTTTGAAAAAATTGCATATGAAAGAACATTTTTTTGTAATCTTCGACGATGTTAAAATTGAAATTATGATATGTTTAGAATTTAGAAAATTTTCGAAAATTATTGGTCAGGTGTTGCCACCGTCAATTCCACCGTCAACAATGCCACCGTCAACAATGAGGTTGTAGCCTTACTCATGGACATGGACGTGTTCTTGCTTTATAATATAGATAGATATGAAATAGCGATAAGAATAAATATTAATACATGTTTATTATTGATAATAAAACGATAAAATTTCTAATTTCAATACGTTTGATAAATTATTTCAAATGAATTGCAGACATATTGTACGTCATCTATAAAACGATGCTAAATATGCATTAAATTTCCTTTTTCTAAAGAACAATAAAATTATTTCTTTAAATCATTTGTTTTTAATTAAAGCACAGCTTTCTAAATTTATTTTTATCGTTTTAAAATTTACTTTCCTTTTAATTTCATCTTTCATTAAAGCTTTTAAAAACGAAATAAAGCATTTCACTATGTGCTACAGCTAAAATATAACAAATTGAGTTGAATTTTTTTTTTAATCCCCGAGAGCATTATTTTCTCTGAACACTAATTAAGAATTATTTTTATCACGTATTTTTTTTTTTTTTTTTTATACGTTTTAGACCTTTTTCTTGCGTTAGAGTTACAACTAATTCAATTATATCTGAGGTTATTATATGAATTAAAAGACATTAATAAATGAATATTTTACATTATGTAAAGTGATATGAAGTGGAATAATTATCTGTTTTTTTTTTTTTACATTAAAAAATGCTATCGTTGAACTGGACTATAATTTAAGTATTTTTTTTTTTAATCTTTACTATGTTATTTAATTAATCATCTAACCTCGTTTTTAGAGATATAAATGCAACATAAATCTGAAGCTGTGATAAACGTTAAGACGCAACAATTATTACCATGGGAAAGTCATTAAGTAAGTCACAAAAGATAATTAAATAATAACTTGCTATGATATTCACTTCAAAACTATTCTTATTTCTCAACATATTCTCCACCAATATTTATGCACTTATATCACCGTTTTATCAGAGCCCCAACACCAGCTGCATAACATTCTTTGGTTTCCTATCTCAGCCACATTAGATCTCCAAGTTGAACCTTTTCATCATCTTGCTTCCAAGATGGTTTTTTAGCGGACTAAACAGATGAAAATCGCTTGGGACTAAGGAAGCTGTATGGTGGATGTTGAAGAAGCTGCCAACCAAACTTTTGAATTGTCTCCTGTGTTCAACTTGAAGTCCTAATGTGGCTGGTATCAGAGCCCCAACACCAGCTGCATAACATTCTTTGGTTTGCTATCTCAGCCACATTAGATCTACAAGTTGAACCTTTTCATCTCTGTGAACATCATCTTGCTTCCAAGATGGTTTTTTAGCGGACTAAACAGATGAAAATCACTTGGGACTAAGTCGAAGCTGTATGGTGGATGTTGAAGAAGCTGCCAACCAAACTTTTGAATTGTCTCCTGTGTTCAACTTGAAGTCCTAATGTGGCTGGTATCAGAGCCCCAACACCAGCTGCATAACATTCTTTGGTTTGCTATCTCAGCCACATTAGATCTCCAAGTTGAACCTTTTCATCTCTGTGAACATCATCTTGCTTCCAAGATGGTTTTTTAGCGGACTAAACAGATGAAAATCGCTTGGGACTAAGTCGAAGCTGTATGGTGGATGTTGAAGAAGCTGCCAACCAAACTTTTGAATTGTCTCCTGTGTTCAACTTGAAGTCCTAATGTGGCTGGTATCAGAGCCCCAACACCAGCTGCATAACATTCTTTGGTTTCCTATCTCAGCCACATTAGATCTCCAAGATGAACCTTTTCATCATCTTGCTTCCAAGATGGTTTTTTAGCGGACTAAACAAATGAAAATCGCTTGGGACTAAGTCGAAGCTGTATGGTGGATGTTGAAGAAGCTGCCAACCAAACTTTTGAATTGTCTCCTGTGTTCAATTTGAAGTCCTAATGTGGATGAGTCAGCAACCCAAAAAATGTTATGCAGCTGGTTTTGGGGCACTAATAAAACGGTGATGTAAGTGCATAGATATTGGTGGAGAATATGTTGAGAAATAACAATAGTTTTGAAGTGAATATCATTGTACGTTATTATTTAATTATTTTTGTGACTTACTTAATGACTTTCCCTCGTAGAATTGAAAGTTCGTTGGTTGGTTAACGATGGTATTTGAATGGTCACAATATCTGCGCTAACCGTCATTCTCGCTTTACTTGCTGGTGTTGAAACACGCAAGAAAACGTTATCTGTCAAAGCATTGTTGCTGATGGGAAAATAATAAACATTATTTTTTTTTTCAAATTGGGAAGAAGTGCTAGCGAAGCACGTAAACGATATTAGAAATTTAATATCGCAATATATCATTAATATAATTATAATTAATATTGATATCGCTGGTATATCGCGATCCTAATTTAAAGGGGGGGGGAGAGTAAGATCATTTGCTGTTGTTTTTAAAATAAATGAAATAGTATCAACAACTTAAACACAAACCATAGTTGAATGCAAATAATTAAAATTTTTATATCTATTTGCTCATGGAACATAATTTTTATTTTTCATATTTTTAAAAACAAAATGTTTAAAAGTAATTAAACTAATTGTTTACCAACTATTTGCATTACCATTACTTTCATAAAGCTTTTCTTTAAAGATAGTATTTCCTCTATTCTTCTTATTTTATTCTAGTAATCTTTTTATTTAAGTCTCATTTTGACCACTATGATATGAATAAATATATGATTAAAAAGCACATTTAATAAAATGAAATTCAAAATTGTCCACATAAAAATGTGTACAATTTTTGTTTCATAGAATTTAATTATTCGTTAAAAATATCAAACTTTATTTTAATTGGTTCAAATCGAGTTTGGAGGGCCTGAGCCTGATTTCGTTTATTCTGTACACGAAATCGGTTTCGGGCCAAACGATCGGCACATCGCTATCTTTTCGTCATATATCTTCGTATCTTGGCATAAATCAATCACTCCATCCTGAAAAACTTCATTTTATCAAAGATCATTATCGTTCCTTATTTTTAATTTAGCAAAAGATTACCTTGTCCTGAAATCGGCCGAGAGAAGCACTCATCTCGGCTAATATCTGGAGTGATCAGAACAAGAAGAGTGAAGCGCACAGGCCGCATGGTGCAGCATCCGATCAGACTATCCCGGGGTGTCCTTGAGCCCACTAGCAGAACCCGGAACCGTCAGGACCAGGCGCACCCATGGATTCGGAAGTGGAGACTCCGTGCAGGAACGCCGCTTTGGACACTTCTCGAAACTGAAAGAGAGTCGCTTCGGCGTCCTTTGACGAGCTCCCGGTTCTCATTTCGCCCATAAGCCGGGTTGAGTCGGGACCACTCGGATGAGCTACACCCGAATATTGAGTAAAGGTAATTTTTGCATGAAAATGTGATATTTGAATAATTATATTGTTAATTTGACATAAATAAAACATGTTATCATTTAATGTAGGTAAGTTTAAAATAATTTCTCTGCTTTAGATTCTGAAATGAAGTAGCTAAATTCGTAAGCCAAACAAATAATTCTTACTATAATCTTATAGATATAAAGATAACATAAATATGAAACAGTGTTCTAGGGTAATATATACTAAAAATATTTATGAATTATAATAAACAGGTTAAATTTTTAATGGTAATACATTTTTTCTAAAAATTTCAAATGAATCTAATATCCTATATTTTCTTAATTTATAGTGGAATATGAAACATAAATTATGCTTTAATCAATCATATTTATACATAAAAAAAGTTTTAATTAAGTGCAGTTGTGGATAATTTTAACATAGCTTGCTAAATTAAATTTTATATTTATAAAATATATTTTATCTTATTTTTATACTTCAATAAATTCGTAAAAAGTTACGTAATCGTTATATATCTGTTACAGACAAGTTATCGCAAATTATGTTGAAGATTTTATGCCTCAAGGCCTATTTTATCGGAGTACAAATTATAATAGTTTTTATCGAATTTCGCCTTCCATATCACTAATTAAAGTTGAAGTTGTGTCTAATTCAACCATCTCCCAAGATATTATGCAAATCAAGCAATATTATTCAAGTCATTTTTTACGTAGTGAAAACCAATATCAATGTGAATAATTATTGTGTTATTTCGGCATTAAGAAATGCTATTATCATTCAATGCAACTGTAATACATTATTTCTGTTCTTTGATTTCTTAAATGGATTACGAAGCTACTATGGTAATACAGAAAATAATATGCAATTACATTACAGACAATAATAATAAAGAAAAATTTAATAAACTATACCATTGCTCTAATTAAAACTTACCATTCTAAATCTATCTTTATCTAAAAAAATGATCTTATGTTTATGTTTTCTCTTTTATTAAAGCACTGAAAAAGATAAATATAAAATTTTACTTTTGAGCTACCGATATTTTGTCTCTGAAGCATTATTTTGTTGGAATGCAAATTAAAAATCATTTTAAATGAATTTCTTTTGTCTTTTCTTGCATTAAACTTGTATCTAATTGAATAATCTCCGCAGGTTATTGTGGGAATGAAAGAATATTAAACGAGTAAATTTTTTATTTGATCAAAAGTGCTGTTAATTGAAATATTTAACTTGCTCTTTTGAAATGAAGATAATTAATCTTTAAATTTTTTTAATTTCTTTTTCAAATTTCTGCACTTGCATATATTTTTTAGAAAATAAAATCCAGCATAAGCGGTCATACCCTCTTCCAAAATCATATGTTCGTTACCATACCAACCATTTTAAACAGTGAGACAGATCTTCCGTGAAGTTTTCTTTCCGGAAAGAATTCAGGATTATTTACTCCTAAATAAGCCAGTCAAGCGCAACTTTCTTTCAGGGCTAATTAATTATCTTATTTGCTCTTCGTGTCAAATAATTTTTTTTCTTATTATTTTACTTCGTCAGAAAAATTATTTTTAATTAGTTAATTAACGTTACTAAAATATCCATTTCTTTATTTTTCATTGTTTGCAAATGCCTGAGCCCTGACACAAAAATGGCGGTCCTCGTAGACGGGTTTTTTTAAACCTTTGTACTGTCCCTTAATTTTGCACCCCAGAATTTTCTAAAAGTTTTCAATGACTTATTGAATCTGAGAAAGATAACGAGGAGAAAACTTTTAGAAATTATTGATATTGAATTTCAAGGGACCGTACACACGCTGAAAAAATTCCGCCTACGACTGCTGCAATTTTTGTGTCAGCGCTCAGGCCTTGTATTCTTAGGGCGGTGTACCGTAATTTCGCGCGTATACGCCGCACCTCAAACAATTTGATTTCCTACCAGAAATTATTTTAAATAAAATGTGACTTACTTCTGCTTAGCACTTATTTGACTTCTTATTTTCAATAAAATTTCCGGTTTGAAAAAGACTTAACTAAAGTGCGGCGCTACGCGCGAAATTACGTTACACGCACAATATGATATGTATATGCAAAATGAGATGATTCATCAGCATTTTATGATACTGATTTGCATTTTGTTCTTACATAGATAGGAAGAAAATACTTAATTAAAGAAGTCTCATTAACAGTTTGTCGACAAGAAAGTTTGAATAGTTATTTTTACTTTAGCTTAATGATAGACTATCACTGAAAAGATTAAGAGAAAATGACTTTTTAAACTTTTCTTGTATGGATCCGGAATTTCTGAATAAAAAAATCCTCCAGAATTCAGAAATGGCCACAGTAGGAAAGTCAAAGTAGAAAAGTCTTTTATAAAAATGTTTAATTTAAAAATTTAAAGAAACTTATTATAGTTGATTTTTCAAAATTAATTGATAATACCAGGCATATCAGCTAATTATCTGAAAAAAGTGTTTCAGATTTAATTAATTAATTAATTTTCTTTTTGTTCTAAAGAATTTCCTTTCCCGTTATAAAAAAAATATATTTTTTAAATTTTATAAGTAAATTAGCATTTACTGAAATACCCATTATTATTTTTTTGCCACTTGACATGTACAGAATCTAGGCAGAAAATGTTGATTGAGTAAAATTAATGATATATATATAGTAAAATAGAAGATTCATCGTTGTATTATGAAACATTTATGAATTACTTCTTCTTAATTACATAAATAGAAAAAAAAAGAAGAAAATAGAAAGGCCAAATTACTTAACTTAAAATCAAAATAAACTTCGCGTCTTTTTAATTTTCAATTTCCCAGAAAATATGTGATATAACACGGCTCCCAAATAGTCCGCTTTTTGAATACCGGTATTTTCTTAGAAAAGTTTTATTTTTAGATTTTTCTAGCAAAATTTCAGAAAAAACCTACGGAGGTAAATTTTTACGGAAATGTTGTAAAAACCTACCATGAAATTTTCTGTTAAAAATTATTAATATTCAGATGGCGGACGATTTGGAGGCCATGACATATCAAATATTCAAGTGCAACTTTGTTTCGGAACTAATTAACCGCCTCTAATTAATTCCGAACTAATTAATTCATTGCCTCTTTATGACAAAGAAATTATTTCTACCCCATAAAAAATTACATTTATTTTTATAAATTAATAAGTATTCTCCAAAGTACTCGTAATTAATTTTTTGCTGTTAGATATGAACAGAATAATTGCAGGAACATGCAGGATCGGCAAAATGGAAATATCATGAAATTATATTTTGTGGTAGCTGGTGGAGGGGAGGGGGTCAGAATTCATTGATAATATCAAACATATCAGCTAATAATCTGAAAAAAAAATGTTTCAGATTTAATTAATCGAGTCATTTGCTTTTTGTGTTGAAGAATTCAATGAAGAATTTAATATACAGGGTGTTCCGTTAAAGGGGTCCAATATTAATAGGGGTAATAGAGGAAATCACATGGAGCATAAATCAGTATATAAAGCCTAGTCGGATCTCAATAGTTTTCAAGTTACAGCAAATAGAATGAAAATTCGGAAAATTGTAAAAGAACCCTCATTGCTAAACTATCGATAATGCTACATAAAAACGAAGCACATATTTAGAAAGAGCAGAAAAAATCCTACAAAATGACATCAATTGTATTAAAATAGCAATATTTATTGACGAGTTACAAGCCCTGAAACAGTGAAAAAAGTACGAAATCCAATATACATCAAAATAGTTAATCGTTAATTCCAAAAAGACAACTCCAGCTACAACAAGGAAAATGTAGTAAAATTTGGTCCATTCCGAAAACTTTCGAAAAAGCTTACAATGAACCATATTGGTTTAATTGTGTGAGAGAAATTAATCAGTTTCTTAGTTACAACTCCGCTTTCTTTGACACTAGCAAAGGTTAAACTCCGCCCATCACGATTGGAAACACCGCCTTTTTAATTACTCTCAACTATACATTTTCGATCATGCTTCTTCTGAGATGCAACATTTTTAATTATTCAAGAGTTGAATGAACCAAAATAACTTTACAATAATAGTCTACATTTTAAAGTGGTATTTTATTGATATAAAGCTTAAGTTAAATTCCTTAAAATTAAACTGGTGGTGAAAATTCGGAAATAATTAAAAATATTGCGATTTGTAACTATGCAAGAAGTTTCAGTACATGTTTTACATGGACAATTATTGTATGTATATGTGCATCATAATTTATGATAGGAAATAATAATAACAAATAGCATAATAATTTTATTAATTATAAATTTAAAAAAGACACTAAATTTCAAATTAATTCATACAAACTTTGTAATTTACAATTTGAGTACACCACAGTCTGTGACTTACAAAATACTGTGCCAAAAAGTGTTGAAAATGAAAGAAAAATGACAAATAAAGAATTACATTCCACGTACTTTATGACATATGTGAAGCATAGTCTTCTGGCCTGCGCTGCACAGTTCAATGTCGGAAGGCAGACGAACGGACATTATTATAATAGGTGTTCGAAGTTGCGCCCATTAACAGAATCGCACAGCCGACAGCGACGTCGTAAAGATTGGCGAACACGCCGAAAAACTCCGACGGAGTTGGGAATGTCTCCTGCAGCGACAACGATTCGCGCTAGTAAATCCTCCGGTGTATCCACAGGCGTTTCATACACCAGCGATTTAAGGTGTCCCCAAACAAAAAAGTCTAACGGATTGAGGTCTGGAGAGCGTGCAGGCCAAGCAAGAGGTCCACTGCGTCCAATCCATTTCCCAGGATATGTTGAATTGAGGTGATTGCGAACACCTATGAAAAAATGTGCCGGTGCGCCATCGTGCATAAACCACATATTGTGGCGCAATGTTGCTGGCACATTTTGCAGTAACTGCGGTAAGATATCCCGTAGGAAAACCAAGTACGTACTGCCATTGAGTACATCTGGGAGTAAATATGGTCCTATGAGATAATCGCCGAGGACACCTGTCCATATGTTCACACTGAACTTTTGTTGTGCGTTCGACGGGAAAACAGTGTGCGGATTTGTATATGACCATGTGTGCATATTGTGCGTGTTTACCACGCCCTCTCTCGTAAATGTTGCTTCATCAGTAAATAAAATATTTTCCAGAAATTGTGGATTATTTTCTGTTACATTAAGCAACCAGCGTACGAATTCTGTCCGCTGAGCACAATCTGTTACTGATAACAGTTGTACCCGCTGCACATGAAAGGGGTGCATGTTTTCTGCACGCAGAACACGCCACACACTTTGGTGAGAAACACCGACTTCAGACGCAGCAGCTCGTGTACTCGTGGAGGGGTTATCTTTAAAAATATTCAGTACATCTTCTTCCATTGCAGGTGTTCGTACATGTCGAGGTTTCCCTGCATCAATGCTTGCTGTATTAAACGATCCAGTCTCCCGTAATCGTCTATCGATTTTTATGAAGAGTTTCGAACTTGGGCAACGTCTCCTTGGAAATTGCTCACGGTACATGCGCTGTGCTAGACATGCATTTCCATGAGCTTGCCCGTACATCAGATGCATGTCCGCATATTCTTCGTTAGAGTATTCCGGCATAATTATTATACATCAACTTACTACAATCCCACTTACAACAGCCTCCCTTTAACATAACGCCCACTGATGACTGCTGTTTTATTACACTTTTCTTCCTATACACATAGAAAATTTGCATAAAAAGTACTTCTTCTTCATCATCCTGAAAGTTCATGGAGGAAACGCAGCAGTCACGGAGTTTGCTTTAAGACAAGGCGAGAGCTGCACAATATGTCATTCACTTGACCAGACTGAATAATGAAAGGCTATTGATAGAGGTTGATCAGAAATGTATAATTGAAAGATATTAAAACGGGGTGTTTACAATCGTCATGGGTGGAGTTTCGCTCTTTCCGAGCGTGCAACAGTACAGAGTTGTAACTAGGGAACTGCTTGATTTCTCCCATACAATTAAACTGATATGGTTTATTGTCAGCTTCTTCGAAAGCGTTCGGAATGGACCAAATTTTATAACATTTTCCTTGATGTAGGTAGAGTTGCATTTTTGAAATTAACGATTAACTATTTTGCTAAATATTTGATTTTGTATTTTTTCACTGTTTCAGAGCTTGTAACTCGCCATTAATTCTCAATATTCTAAAACAACTTATGTCATTTCGTAGGATTTTTTCTGCTCTTTCTAAATATGTGCTTCGTTTTTATGTAGCATTATCGATAGTTTAGCAATGAGGGTTTTTTTTACAAATTTCCGATTTTTCATTCTATTTGCTGTAACTTGAAAATTATTCAGATCCGGCCAGGCATTATATACTGATTTATGCTCCATGTGATCTCCTCTATTACCCCTATTAATATTGGACCCCTTTAACGGAACACCCTGTATATATATATATTAAATTTTATATGTAAATTAGCTTTCACTGAAATACCCATTATTATTACTATATTTTATTTATTTTTGTTTATTTTTTGCTTCTTGAAATGTTGAGAATTTATTCAGAAAATGCTGAATGAACAAAATGGCTGATATATATTTATATAGACAGAGAAAAAGAGAACATACATCGTTGTATTATAAAATATTTATGAATTGCTCTTTTTTAATTTCACAAATAGAAAATATAAACAAAATAGAAAGATGAAATTACTTAATTTAAAATTAAAATTAACTTTTTGTAGTTTTTTTTTTCAGTTTCACAGAAAATATATTATATACATCAACTGTGCAACTTTCTTTTGGAACTGATTAATCGATTCATTGCCTCTTTATGACAAAAAAATTACTTCAACCCCATAAAAAATTACATTCATTTTCGTAAATTAATTAGCATTCTCCGAAGTACTCCTTATTAATTTTTTTGCTTCCAGATATAACCGAATAATTGCAGGAAAATGCTGATTTAGCAAAATGAAAAGATCATGAAGCTATATTTTGTGGTTACTGGGTGTAATGGCGGGGGGGGGGGGGGGGTGCCAGTATAACTTTTTTCTTTCTTTTCTTTTCTTTTCTTTCTTTCTTTTTTTTTTTTTTTGAAAGAACATTTTTTAGAAAAAATAGAGGACAGTCTTTGACTGCGTCATATTTCTCAATGCAAAATTATACTTATTGTTTTATTTAAATTGGAATTTTCTTAAATATTAAAATAATATACGTTCAATGAATTAAAATTGTGTTACAATCTGTACTATTATATGTACAGGATGCATTATGTTTTTCATGTTTTATATAAATACATCATACTAATGTCTTTACAAATTTTTAAAGCTATATTTTTCATACCAAAGTGACGGTAAGAGTGTATCCCGGAAAAAGAATTAGGCACTCCGATCATTGAAACAGGACAATTTAAAAATACATAGAAATTATCAAATGTAAACACTAATTTTTTTTTAATCTGCGATTTGTAAGTTCGCAACAAAAGAATTGGATACTCCCATAAATGCAAAAGGACAATGTAAAAAATACATAGAAATTATCAATTGTAAACACTAATTTTTTATCTGCATTTTGTATGTTCGCAACAAAAGAATTGGATACCCCCATAAATGCAAAAGGACAATGTAAAAAATACATAGAAATTATCAATTGTAAACACTAATTTTTTATCTGCATTTTGTATGTTCGCAACAAAAGAATTGGATACTCCCATAAATGCAAAAGGACAATGTAAAAAATACATAGAAATTATCAATTGTAAACACTAATTTTTTTATCTACATTTTTTATTTTCGCACCACTGGGGAAACGTAAATCAATAAAAGCAAAAAATAGGCACTCCCATTATTGAAAAAGAACCATGTATAAATACAAAAAAAAATGTCAATCGTAAAGATCATTTTTTTTTTCTTTTTTTAATCTGTAGTTATTATTTTCGAAACAGTGGGGCAACGTCTATCGCAGGGGCGAGATTTCGCCGCTTTTTTGCATACCAGTATAATCTTACAGAAAATATTTTTTTTATTTAATCGGAACATTCTGCGACTTAAGCGAACAACGTTTACTCTAAGATTATACTGGTATGCAAAAAAGCGGAGAAATCTCATCCCTGGTCTATCGATAAAAACACAAAATAAAATAATTATTAATAGACATTCTGCCAAGTAAATAAAATCAGCTTATAAGGCAGTTTCAGTGTTACTTTTATTTCAAATTGAATAAAGTATTAACTGACTATATATTGTTTTATAATAACTTTCCAAGGAATTTATGCGAGTGTATGATTACTTTAACCCTTAACTGCATAGTGATGTAAATTTTCATCACTGTTTATTTAACTTTTAATAAATAAATCAACTTCTTCGCCACCACTATATTTATATAGAAATATTAATGCAGTAAATTTCCCGTGAACTATGTTGCTGAACAAAGTTAAAAATCTATCTTAAAATTTCTGGTGGTTAATATTTAATATATGTATAAAAAAACACAATTGTAAAAGAAAAACTCATGCAAAGAAGGGTTAATATACTAATTTAAAAGTAACTCAATTCCAGTTGTTTCAATTTCACTTAGTTATCAGGTAGTTGTTTCTTACTGGCGTATAATTTTTCTATTATTGGAAATGAGATTTATGATATAAAATATTAAAACACGTAAGTAAAAGAGATTTTTTTTAATTTCAAGTAAGTAGATTTTAATTTGTATTTAAAATTATAAAATGTTATTTGTTTTAATTATAATATCGTAAATTGTAATCTGCCTGAATGTAAAACTGTACACATACGAACAAATGTACTAGCTTTTTTTCTGTTTGTGGAAGAAACATTTAAAAAAAAATAGAGGAGAGACTTTGACTACGGAAGACATTTTAGATGTTAAATTATATTTGTTGTTTTAATTAAATTAAATTTTCGTAAATGCAAAATAATTAGGCAACAATGAATCAAAAATTTATATAACATGTACTATTTCATATACGATACATTATGATTTTTTCTTAAAATAAATCATATTGATCTCTTTTAATTTTTTTAATATATAGATATTCATACCACAGTGACGGTAAAAGAGTACAAACATGGAAAAATAACTAGGCATTCCATTATTAAAAAAGGACAAGTTAAAAATACAAAAACATTGTCATTTCTAAACATCTGTTGCAAACATCCATCCAACATTTGACAGAGGTTGCTTTGCGACCTATAAGCTACAAGGCTGTTGTCTCGAATGATCCATATATTTTGTTCACATAAATACATACATAACTTTGACACATTAAATAAATCTTTTTGGGGACGAGATAGACACAGGGAATTCGACAACACTGAAGATACATACCAAATGACATCCATGCGTCACACGGGATTCGAACCCTGGGACCTCACCATGACTGACGCCACCGCTACCAACCACACTGCCGAGTGGCTCCATCCAACATCACACATCAAAATATCCACCCAACAACAAAACAAACATTTACAACATTGTAGTCAAGCATCATCGATCAGTTTATTCTACAGAACACAACGCCGTCTGCCATAAATTAACATTTAGAAATCATTACATACATCATACAATTTTTACACTCAACCAATGATGTTAGACAAATTTAAGCTCATCTAATTTGGGCAATTTTTCATCTTTATTTTCATGAATTGCATTTAAAAGAAGATAAAACGAAGATATGCAACTGAGTACTTCTGAAGGACGGATTCACATGTGTGATAAAAGTGATATTGTTTAGCGATTATTTTTCTTACACACACACACACACACACACACACACACACATATATATATATATATATATATATATATAGTGTGGGGTATCGTGAAAGATCTCGTAACAATGACTTCATAAATATATTTCTTTTAATGTTATTTATTATATTTTCAGAGATATCGTTGGAAATGTACTGCATAAGTATGCCCACCCACCCCTTTATTTTCGAATCTACTGAAACTATTATTATTATTATCATTACTATTTTTTAACTAAAATTTTTATTTTTGCACCAGTGATTATTATTATTATTATTATTTATTATTATTATTATTATTATTACTTTTTTTTTAATCTGCAATTTTTATTTTCGCAACAGTAAGGGAACTTACACACACACACATAGTATATATATATATATATATACAGGGTGTATTTGAAATGCTTCAACAAATTTAGGGGGTTGGTAGTACTCATCAAGGCAAACAAAAAATTCAATGGAACATGGGGTCGCAAATGACGTTTAAAGGGTGAAAATCGCAAAACTAATAAAAACATCGAAAAATTGCATGCTGCTTTTCTGTAGAACTGGCAAGTAGCACGAAGCTAGTTTTCCTTTCACTTAGTGCATATCCGGTGAGAAAGAGATAACAAAAACGTGGAAGAAAGCCAAACAAATCTGTGAGCAGGAATCCACGTATGCAAATTTTCCATCTTCTTAGAAACAGACCAATAAACGCAACTTTGCAGCAAGCATGCGTTGTAAGTACATGAACCGTCAACGACGATAGGTAGTATAATTGCAAAAAACATTTTGTTTGTGCTTTTAGTAGGAATTCCTATAACACCTATTCCAGTAACGAAATGGCTGATATGGATATGGTGTAAGGCGAAGCTGCAGGAAATGGCCACTTATCGCAGAGGTTATATCAAGAACGATTTCCGACAAGTCCTTGTCCTTATCATAGCACTTTCTCAAGAATTGATCGATGCCTACGGAAAACTGGGTCTTTCCATACCAGATCCTGCAATAGAAGACGAAACCGCCATGTGCACACTGCAGAAATAGAAGAACGAGTGCTGCAGTCGTTTACGGACTTGCCGACTACTAGTACGCGAGCAGTTTCAGCTGAACTGGATGTTTCACGCATGTCAGTGTGGAGAGTTCTACGCAATGAACGGATGCACCCTTTTCACATACAGAAGGCAAAAGCACTTGACGAAAGGTTCTATCTTCGTTGACTGGAATTTGTACGCTGGGCAACGGATCAAATGATGAATGATCCACAATTTACCTTCAAAGTGCTATTTACAGATAAGGCTACATTTACCCGAGATGGCATGTTTAACATGCGCAATGCTCATATTTGGTCGACAGAGAATCCTAACGCCATTGTCCCGCAAAATGCGCAACATCGGTTCATTGTCAACATCTGGTGCGGCATTCTCGATGATAACCTTGTGCCTGACCGTCTCAATCGTACCACTTATCTGAGTTTCCTGCGGAATATCCAACCAAGTTTGCTTTCTGCTACACAAGCCGGCGTGCAGCAACAAATTTGGTACATGACGATGGTGCCCCGCCTCATTTTTCTGTGGACGTGCGTAACCACCTTGATGGAGTTTATCCGGCAAGATGGATTGGAAGTGGTGCCCTGTTGCTTGGCCTCTACTCTCGCCGGACCTTAACCCTTTGGATATCTTCCTCTGGGGACAGATGATATTCCTCATTTATGAGACGCCAGAAGAAGTAATAGTAGCGCGTATTGTGACCGCTACAGGAGAAATCCAGGAAACTGTCCGTCAGTCGTTCCTCTGTAGATGTACTCTGTGCAATAATGTCCGCGGTCGACACATTGAACAGTTGTTGTAAAATATTTGTTTTCTCTGGACATCACGAGCTGTGTTGTGCATATTCTGTTCAATAAATAATTTTATGGAGTGTTTCTTTCTTGTCTCAGTTTGTCTATTTCCAGACGCATTTTCTCGATTTTCATCCTTTAAACGTCATTTGCAACCCCCATTTTCCATTGCATTTTTTGTTCGTCTTCATGAGTACTATCATCCCTCTAAGTTTGTTGAACCATTTCATATACACATTGATTAAATATTTTATAATAACCTTCCAATGAATTTATGTGAGTGTATAATTATATCAAAGTTTTATACCATAACAACAATCTATAATTTTAAATCTGACAGTGTGCTTGTATTTCAAATCTATTGTTCCATGATTAGGATGAATTACGGGTTAAAAATGACATTAATTATTCGCAAGGATTCAAGAATGGCATAATAAACCTCGAAACTTCAAAATTTGCATTTTGTTTTTTGTACTATTACTTTGTAATTTTAATGAAATATGTAATGGTGGTAAATAATTTACAAAGTGTTGCAGATAAAAGAGAGAAAAGGGAAAATTATAAGATTTTTGGTATTATTATTGGCACAAATTTCTCATTAACATTTAATAAATATTTTTTTCTCATTAAACAGATGATGATTTTGATTAAATTTATTTTGATTAAATTAATTATTTTGATTAAATTTATTTTCATTAAATTTGTTTTGATTAAATTTGTTTTGATTAAATTTATTTTGATTAAATTAATTACTTTAAATTTATTTTGATTAAATTATATTTTCTGATTAAATTTATCTTGATTAAATTTATTTTCATTGAATTAATTATTTTGATTAAGCTACTTTTTCCAAGAAAATTAAAAAAAATAAAAACATATTTTCCCATATTCAATTTTGAATAAACTTATTCTAGGGAACGATAAAACAGCTGTTGATAAATTGACATTTGGAAATCATTACACACATCATATATTTTTTTAGTTTTACACTCAACCAAAGATGTTAGGCAAACTTAACTTTACTTATTCCTTTAACGTATTTATATGAGTTTTATATTTAATTTATTTTTAAAAGAAATTTCTAGTTTGAATCGGAATATATTCATTTAGTAACCGTCTAAACGACGTCTCATGGTAGTTCTAGTATTCACCGCCCCCTGAATACTAGGCCACAAAAATGGCGGCGCTCGTGGGCCGATTTTGTAAAACTTTTGACGGTCCCCTAATTTTACACCCCACTATTTTCTAAAAGTTTTCTTTGACTTATTGAATCTTAGACAAATAAGGCGCAGAAAATTTTTACAAATTATTGGTATTGAATTTCAAGGGACTGTACACACGCTGAAAAATTTCCGCCTACGACTGCATCAATTTTTGTGTCAGCTCTCAGGCCTAATATTCAGGGGGCGGTGCTAGTGTTAATGAATAACGTCATCAGTGGCGTACCCAGGGTGGGTGCTCAGATGGTCTTGATATCACTAATTTTGTAAAGTTTCCTTTGGGTAGTCTAATCGAAAAACTTTCTGCGATAATCAAGGCTAAGAAAACTTTACAATATTACTGGTATCCAGAGTATCTGGGCACCCACCCTGGTTACGCCACTGGTCATTGAAAATATGCAATCTCTTTGAATTTTTTTTTACTAACATTCTAAATATACTTTCTTAATTAAATGTTAGTATTTAATAAAATTAATATTACAAATATTTTTTATATACTACTAAAATAGTTTTATTTTTCCCGAAACAAGAAGAAAGATCTCGTGCAATTTAAATGCAGAACATCAGGTTGCCACTGAACTAGTAAAATAATTATTTTAATTCGATATAGTCAACGTCAGCAATTGCCTACTTTGGCACTATATTATATAGTACATATAAACTCCATGGCATACACCACTGCATGCTTGCTATGGGATAAACTATTAAGTGGGAGAGAAGTGTTATGAATTCCAAATTATTGCTTTCAAAAAACATTATGTATGATATGACAGTAAAGTAGTAAATTTGATGGTCTTATATAAATATATAAAACTAATTCTAAATTGTAAATGGACGTAAGACGATGATTCTCTGTATTATTAAACTGCTTCCTCTGTTGTGTATTCCTCCGATAAATAGCAATAATTAAATTACAAAACAGCTAAATTTAAAATTAAAACAAACGTGTTATTGTAAACTTAAAACTTCTCAGACAATACTTCAAGAAAACTGTTAATGAAGCTCAACTTTCTTTCAAAACTAATTAAAAGATTCATTGGCTCTTTGTGGAACAGATTTTTTTTCTACCTTAAAAAAAAATCACACTTATTTTTAAAAGTTAATTAGCATTCATTAAAATTCATTATTAATTTTCCCTAATATACACGTACAGAATGAATACACTGTATTCGAAAATGAAAAGAAACTTAACTTAGATTTTTAAACTTTTATTTTCAAATGAATAAAATGATAATTGCTTAGAATATTTTTATACTATTATATGATTTCTTCAAGGTTATATATATATATATATATATATATATATATATATATATATATATATATATATATATATATATATATAACGTAATGTCTGTTGCTTTATTTTCAGTTAGTTATTAATTAGTTGTTCTTACTGGCATAGATAAATTTTTCATTCTTGGAAAAGAGATTCATGATGTAAAATATTAAAACATATAAGTGAAAAAGAGATTTTTAATTTCAAATAATTAGATTTTAATTTGTATGTATAATTATAAATCGTTATTTGTTTTAATTATAATTTAGTAAATTATATACTGCCTGACAGTTCTTGTTACTTGAACTATCATCGTAAGCGATAAACCGATTTTCTTTTAATTGAAATAGTTTTAATTCCTTGTCCTTGACAAATTCTTTTATACAAATGTTTTATTCATTCATTTTTCATAAACAAAACAAAATCAAATTTTTGTTCGAAAACTATGACATTTAGTTGGATAAATCGCCATTTAAAAAAAAATGCGAACTTTCAAAAAATTTCATAACTCAAGGGCGAAACAGTTATGTACTAGTGTGTAGTAGTAGTATATTTTAACGTTTGATTTTTCCATGTGTTTTAGATAAATTTTGTGAGAGAAACCTCGGATTCCGCAAATCGTTACACGACATGATGCATTGAGGAAAAGCGAGTCAGTGACGCACATTTATCACTTACACATAGGTGCCAAGCTTCTACTAATCTTCCGTAATATGGGGATTAATTTGGTTACGAACTAGAAAACTTACTTGATGAATCTTTATTAATTTAATTTCAGGTTTCTACATGGAATTTATTTAAATTTATTTCTTTAAAAAAATTCCGGTGCAGAACGTATTAATTCTGGGTCAAATTAACGAACAAATTACCGAAGCATGGCACCTCTGCTTACAACAAATCAAAACAAAACAACATTTAGTTTTTGTGTAATTTTAAGATATTTGCTTTTTAGGTAAAAACATTCATATTCCTACCTCGAACCTGACGTGAAAATAATGCATAAAATAAAACCAGGAAGTTCCCATGCAACATTAGTCATCGTATGTGACATAGCATCACATGGATATTTACTAAACGCTGCTGGAGCGATGACGTAATCATATTAGCCCCTTCGCGACGAGCATGCTTTACAGAATTTTTAAACGTTTATCCGTTTTTTATTGAGATAATTTTTTGGCTAAGTAATGGCAGAAATGCTTTGATTAAATAAATAAAAAAATTTAAAAATTACTGGTGTGAGTAATGAAGAACTCTAAGCGTCACGTATACGCAACACTCGTCGTGAGGGGGGTTAAATAAATTCAATTAAAAAAGGGAGTGGACCATTTCTCACAGAGTTCAGAGAGGAAATGTGTTGGTTTGGTGTGAAGCTATCCTGAAACCTGTTAAAAACGGTCACAAGTCAACCGAAACACTAGCGGCTCGCTTTGAAAACCTCTCCCCATAAAATGAATTCAGTCTTTGTTCCATGTGCTCGTCTTGTTTGAACCGCATAATCAGAGCAATAACTGGCTGCATATTGCAAGCCGTTTTGTTGGTATAGTTTATCTCTATTATATTATAATTCTTTGAGAATCACTAGAACAGGGTTGACAGTTTAGAATCCATTTTTATGCAGAAATACCGAATATATACCAGAAATTAAGAATTAATATTTTGTGATTCATTTAAGGACAGATTCGAATGACAATTTCGTGTTTACTTAAAGTAAAAATTCTTCTTTCGGAACTTCCGGTATCAATTTGAAATTTCTGGAAAAAGGAGGCCAAATTGGCAACTCGATTTTAGAACTCGCAAATCGTACTGAGATCTGTGCAAAATATAGATTTTTTCTTTAACCAAAAAATCTTAAAAATAATATTTTTGTTAAATTTTGGTTTGCTTCTTAGCTGTATAGTGTTTAATGGCAAATTATCCGTATAGGAACATGTTGTACAAGGGTCGACAGTTTACCCTCAATTTTTATTTACATTTTCAAAAGAGTAATTTTTACACTAGGACTTCCCTCAAAGGGATTAGTCTGAGTGATATTGCTGAGAACATAAAGTTAACAATTACGATATAAAGAAGATATCAACAAGAATCTAAGTGAATATACAGCATATGATAGACAAGAGATAGATAAAGATACAACATATGAAAAATAGCAAATTAAATGATATAATTACAAAATATCATATATAAATTCATATATTGTTATGTTTTCATATGCATTTTTTTTATAACATTTGGCAAATAATCTCATTTTCTTAAGCGGGAATTGCTCAAAACTTAAAAAAAAAAAAAAACGCCGGATCTTTTAAAAAGATATTTTTAAAGTCACATAATCAGATTTGCAGCCAATAGCGTATTTTAGCAAGAGTAGTTTAACGCAAATTTAATTTAATTTTTGCAACATTTTCTTTGTGACAAATATCTAAATAAAATATTAAAAAATAAAAAATTAAATATTGAAATATTAAATCAAATATTTAATATTTGAATTAAAAAAATTTCCTTTGTTTATTTGTATAACTATTTATAGAAACTCGTATACTTCAAACCACATTGATAACATGCTTTGCTACAAACGTGTCTACCAGTCTAACTACTCGTATGTCTTAGCTGTGTCTCTCTCCGAACTCATCTGTCTACTGTCTCTCTACTCTTCTGTATACCCGTCTCAGTATCCGTCTGTCTTTCTACCCGACTCTTTAATCGTGTCTCTACCTGTCTCGCTTCCCGTTACACTACTCGTCTATCAACACGTCTGTCTGTCTATATACCCCTCTCTCTACCCGTCTGTCAAGTCGTCTCTGTACTCGTCTCTCTATCCACCACGCTACCCGTCTCCCTACCCATCTCACTACCCCTCTGTCAACCCTTTTTTGCACCTGCCTCACTACCCGTCTGTCTATTCGTTTCGCTACCAGTTAGCTTATCTCTGTCGCTATCCGTCTCTCTACCCGTCTGTCTACCCGTTTGTTTACACGTCTATCTATCTCTCGCCAACTCTTCCCAATATTTAAACAATTTAGTAAACGGAAGCCGTTTATCTGTTATTAAATGCAAACAGGAGTAATTTATCTAAAGAGTGTAATCAGATGCAATTTTTTTAAATACATACATAAACCAGCATAATAATTCACCAGTTTTATTTTCATAGTAGTTTGACAGTAAATCTCAACTTCTTCAACCCGAACTGCGTCAAGCTTTTTAAAAAAGCCCCAAGGTCCGTATAACTGGGAAGGGGAATTGTCCTCAGGGCTATTAGATACATGTTATTAAGTTAAGTGAAAGTTTCGTAATCGGGTTCGCAGCCAATTTCTTATGTCAGAAAGGGTGGCTTCACGCCATTTTAAATTCATTTCTGTAATTTTCTTTTTCTTTTTTTGGTGGGTGGTTGGGGGGGGGAGGGTTCCAAATATATACACTTAAATTCAAACTTTTGCCCCCATGTTAATATTAGTGTTGTTTGTATTTGTTGATCGAGCTTCATTCGAAACAAATGTAAAAGACTTCTACAGTTTTTTTTCTGGGAGAAAGTTCCGTAATCGGGCCCTAAGCTAATCGCGGAATTTAATATCATTATTGTTTCTAACTCTTATAGAGTTAAAACAATATTGTTGCTAGCATTACTCTTGTTTGTGACCAACCTCTTCTGTGTATCTGAATAGGGAAAAGTTCCGTATCATGTACTGGTTGGTGCCAAAGGCAGTTATAGAATCTTACAAATTTTTCTAGAGAGCGGAAAAACATGTTTTTTAAAATATTTACAAATATACGTTTATTAAACCATGTTTTTGAGCCATTTTAAAAAATTAAGTACGGTGCTAAAATAAAATTTTATTGCCATTTTCGATATTTTAATAAGAAATGAAAATACATAACAAACAAATTTAACAAAACTAAGCCATTTTTGGGTACTTCTCTATTATCCCGTCGACCACTTTTCATAACAAATAACTATCGCCAAACTAAGATTAAATGCCAAAAATACAGTCCCATTTACTTGATGCCAGAAGCATTATACGTATTTGTTATGCCATCAAGTGGTTTTTAATTCGACATTTGCGTGTATTTTTCATTATGTTTTACTGATTTATTAGTTATTTCATTCATTAAAGTAACAATTGTGTCCTTAAATTCTTATATTTTATTTATTTTGATATTTCAATGGCAACGTTCTCCCGTTTATTTAGCGTTACAGTTTGGCGATAGTTTTTTGTTATGAAAAGTGGTCGACGGGATAATAGAGAAGTACCCATTTTTTGTGATAAATAATTGTTATTGCCAGGGGGGAAAATTGTAAACAATTAATAAGCGAACTAAAAAAATTACCGGAAAAAACTTGTGGGAATCTCAAGAAAGAAATATCTGATATAAATAGCATTTAAAATCTTAAAATGGAGAAGTGGTCCGTATAAAAATGCAAAACATTATACACCTGATATAAGAATTTTTAATTTTTTTTATATTTCCGAAAGCACAGATAAAAGGGTAAAAATCCCGGCACAGATGCCATATACTCACCACGTTGGCGCGATTTTTCCCCCGCCCCTTTGGCGAAAACTGTTTGTTGTGTTTGTTTAATTTATTTTTTATTTTAATTCTATAGATTATTTTTATATGTATATCAATATTAATTTAGGCACAGATGTCATATACGCACCAGATTGGCGCGATTTTTCCCCCGCCAATTTGGCGAAAACTTTGTTTTTGAATATTAGTTACAAATACCATACAATAATAGCATGTAATTTTTTATTTCAATATAAAAATAAAATAACGTAATAAATGAAATAGCTCCTATTATTCAAAAATGGGAAATAGAAATAAATAAATGATAGTTTGATATAAAAACAATTTATAGAATTAAAATAAAAAATAAAAGTTAATAAATAACAATTGAAACAAAATAACCGGGTTACCATGTGAGGCATAAAATTGCCATTTTGTTGCAATCGCGCCAATGTGGTGCGTATATGACATCCGCGCCTTTATTTATATCAAACTATTATTTATTTATTTTTATTTCCTTTTTTAAAATAATAGAAGCTGTTTCATTTATTACGTTATTTTATTTTTATATTGAAATAAAAAATCACGTGTACTATTTGTCACACTATTTGTAACTAATATTCAAAAACAAAGTTTTCCCCAAGCTGGTGGAAGGAAAAATCGCGCCAACGTGGTGCGTATATGACATCTGTGCCTTGTTTCATTTCACATAGAGGTACTGCTCTATTATCCCGTCGACCACTTTTCATAACAAAAAACTATCGCCAAACTGTTAGATTAAACGCCAAAAATGCAGTCCCATTTACTTGATATCAGAAGCATTATACGTGTTTGTTACGTCATCAAGTGGTTTTTAACGCGACATTTGCGTGTATTTTTCATTATGTTTTACTGATTTATTAGTTATTTCATTCATTAAAATAACAATTGTGTCCTTAAATTCTTATATTTTATTTATTTATGTATTTTGATATTTCAATGACAACGTTCTCCCGTTTATTTGGCGATAGTTTTTTGTTATGAAAAGTGGTCGACGGGATAATAGAGAAGTACCCACATATGTATTGGTACTTTTATGTTAACTTGGCGCAGTTGATAAATCGCCAAATATTTTTCTCATAACATCTTCATATTGCATTCATTTCATTTAAATATAAATCTTTCACTGATTTCATTTGAAATACATACATTAAAAATACACGTCTTTCACTCATTTAATTTAAAATACACGCCTTTCACTAATTCCATTTAAAATACTAAAAAGGAAAAGAAAATAAGAAATAATGCCACAAATCGAAACCTTTTATTTAAACATCAAAGAATTGTTCCTAACATACACACGCGAAATAAAAAAGCTGCTAATGGTGTGATTTACGCCAAATCTCTAATACTAATACTACTCTTACTAATCTCTTTGCTCCATGTATTCCATGAACTTTTCAATTCCGATTGTCTACGAAAATCTCCCGCCGGTGAAAATGACGTACGCACAAAATTTAGTGACGTATGTACTTTAATTGTGCTTTTTTATCTATTTTTTTAATATAACTTCCAAACGGTTTGACACTTATTCTTGGTAATAAATAGACGACGTTGTCACCTTTATAGGTACCTGCTGTAAAAATTTGAACGCAATCCGTTAAATATTTTTTGAGTTATGCTTGACGAAAGGTTTTAATATCCATCGTAGCTATATATGGGGCAAAGTAATACTGCGCTGTGTATGAGTCTTCGTTGCACTCAGACAATTATTTAATGACGGACATTGCGTGATTGCATAAAGTAAAAAATTGCTCCTTAGAAACTGCTGGTATGAATTTGTAATTTCTGAAAAAAGGAAACCAAACTTGCAAGTCTGTGTTGCGCCAGTTAATTTTGGAATTTATGGGATTTTGAATTTCATTAAAATATTAAAAATGGATCGAGATACAATTTTTCTTATTCATGCAAAAACATATTACTTCAAGTGCACCTATAGAACTTTATATTTCTTCTCCGCAGCTGAAAAAAAAAATTCAACACTGTTCTTTCCAAGACATTATTGAACTGGCACATTTTTACTTTAATTTTTTAATGATGGTATTTAGCATTTCAAAGTATTTTCGTAAATAAATGATATTCACCGTTCGGGAGACTGCTTATACCTTAACCCATAGCTGCAAACCTTTACGCTTTTCTCCGTACCGCTAAAATTTATTAGTAAATTTTGCCATTATTTAATCGACGAACTTTGCGATTCGATAAATCAAAAATTTATTTCAAAGAGAAAAGAGTAGAAGCTATGCTTAAACCTATATTCACACACAATGCAGCAAGTCGATGCATTTTGTACCAGCTATTACTTATTACGTTTTAAGTTTAGTGAAATTTTTAAATTCCAAAAAAGGTTAATATATTAATTAACATTTACAAAATATTTTCTTTTTATTTTAGAGTACATTAATTATTTCAAATTTAACTTCTTTCTAAAAACTACCAAATTACTATTTAACTTAAACTCATTTTATAATTTATTTTTATTTTAAAAATTGTATTATTTTATTTTATAGCCTTTAGTATATTTCCAAAACCATCTAAAACCACCTGTGAACAATGGAATACCGTCTTTTAAATTCATATCTTCTCTTAGATTAAAAATAGTGCAATAAGCAGAGAAATAAAAACCTTTTCTCCGAAAATATCTTATTTAATTACAAAATTTTCTAGAGCATTAGAAAAACTATATAAGAGAAACAATCCAGAAAAGTTCTTCAATGAAAACAAAAAAGAAAGTAGATGAGAAAAAAAAAGAAAACTGCCAAGAGATCTTTATCTTCATTAATCTTTAATTTAAGAAAATCATGGCATGAAATCTAAAGTACGGCAGATTGAAATTAAACAGTTTTCAGAGGAAAGAAAATGCTTAAAATAGTCAAAGAGCTGCGGGCAATATTTTCTTATCAAACAGTTTTTATAAACAGAAAGAAATAGTTAAGTGTATATTTTTTACGTTAAAAAAATATTTTTCTAACAAGTTCGTTAAAAAATGCAAAAGAAGGAAAGTGTACTGAATTTTTGATTAAAGTAAAAGGTTTAAAAACTTCTTACTGCTTTTATACATGTATGAATGAAAACATCTTAAATTTGAATTTTGCAAAACTTTAGGGCATTTTATATCTAAGAAAAGATTATTTTAGCTTATTATTAACCCTTTTAGGGGCGGTGGTATATATTATATACCACCTAATTTTAATCCCATTCAAACCAGAAACTTTTAATAAAATTTTACTTTTTAATTTTGACGGAGAAAAATTGAAAAATTGCTTTTCCTTATTTTGAACTAAATTCTTTCGTAAATGCCGGTGTGAATTCGACGTTACAGGAACACAATTGCTTGCCCCTGAAAGGGTTAATTTGCATATTTTCCATTCTCAACGTAAAATTTTGAAATATATATTGTTTTGTTATTGGGATTTCTAGCCCTATCGATTAGTTATCAAATTATATAGTATTTCTATGAATGGTAGCAGAAACACTAGAAAACCATTTTTAAAAATATTGCGTTTTTAAAGTTCGATGCTTATTAACAACACTTATTTTTGGAGTAATATTAAATAATAGTCTAAATAAGTAGGAACAAGAGCCGGTTTATTATGCTATTATAATGTACAGTAAAAAAATAAAGAACAGAACATTCCATAAATTTAATAACAAACATTCACTTTTTGTTTTTCACACTTGAAACTTTGGAAGCAATATAATTTATTTTCCTGAGGATGATAATAGAAGGTGGTCGAAACTTCGATATTTTTAATTTTAATGTATGTATAACATTTTAAATTTGTATACACCATTCACTAAAATTTGTGATGTTTTATACTCACGTTTTTAATGTTTAAAAACTTCTTACTGCATTTATACATGCATCAATGAAAACATCTTAAATTTGAATTATGCAAAACTTTAGGGCATTTTATATCTAAGAAAAGAGTATTTTAGCTTATTATTCATTTGCATATTTTTCATTCCCAGTAAAATTTTGAAATAAATATTGTTTTGTTATTTGGATTTCTATACCTATCGATTAGTTATCAAATTTTATATTAGTGTTTCCTTGAATAGTAACACAAATAAAATAAAATATGCTGAAACTGGTATGAAACAATAAGAACTAAAATATCTTCTTAAAACACCGTCAAAAACTTTAAAATGCGCTAAGTATAACAGAAGTATATGAGTATAACAGAAAAACTAGAAAACCATTTTAAGAATATTGCGTTTTTCAAGTTTTATGCTTCTTAACAACATTTATTTTTCGAGTAATATTAAATAATAGGCTAAATAAGTAGGAACAAAGGCCGGTTTATTATGTTACTATGGTGTACAGTAAGAAAATAAAAAACAGAACATTCCATAATTGTTAATAACAAAAATGTCGAAGAAGAAAAAGCAACCATTCGACAGGTAATTATGTCTTCTTTCAATTTATATTTTTTATAAAAGCCTAACCCTCTCCGGAACAGTGGTCCCACTCTGCGCACACTTAATTTTAATTCAAAACTTTCATAAGGCACCAAGGATATTTTAATAAAATTTTGTTTCTATAATGAAATCTTAAAATAAGGAGTTCATATTTTCTAAAAAAGTCGTTTGTCGGTGTCAGTTTGCAATTTCTCATTTTAGGAACAGACTTTGTCTGCGCCGGACATTGTTAAAGGGTTGCCTTCATTCGGAAATTGTGCCAAACTCTGAAATTTTCAACAGGAACACGGTATTTTGACATCATATTTTGCTTTTACGTTACATTTTACCTTAGGAGACCAAACGAGAAGTCATTCTGCCCAGTAGTACAGCGCCTAGAATACATAGTGTCGAAAACGGCTACAAAATAGCACTAAAAAATGAATCCGATAAATGTAGAACGATGCTGAAAGGATAACGGGTCGATTGCAGCGACATCTTCTAGCAGTGGTGTAGGCAGGGTGGAAGTCCAAATGGTTTGGGTACCACTAATTTTATAAAAATATTTTTGCCTAATCTAATTGCCGAATTTTCTGATTTTGAAGGCGAAGAAAACTTTATAATATTACTGGTTTCCAGAGCATTTGGATCCCCCCCCCCTCTCTGGCTACGCCACTGTCTGCTAGCTCTCGTCAACGCAAACATTGTATAAAAATCGAACTGAGAAAACGTTTCAGCTGGTGGTAAATATTTTAAGTAATTAAATTATACCCTACTTCCTTTGACTTGGATAGTGATTTCCATAAGTTTTGAAAATATGAATGATATTGATCATGGCCAAAAAACGTGATACGCATTATTTTGTGCCTGGTTGCAGGACTCGATACAAGACAGCAAACTAGAAACTATCCCTATTTAGCATACCAAGGTAAAGCGCCTAGAATACATAATGTGGAAAACGGCTATAAAATAGTACTAAAAAATTGAATCCCATAAATATACTACGATGCTGAAAGGATAACGGGTCGATCTCAGCGACAACTTCTAGCAGTGGTGTAGACAAGATGGAGGTCCAGATGGTTTGGATACCACTAATTTTATAAAGATATTTTTCCTTATCTAATCGCAGAATTTTCTGATTTGAAGGCGAAGAAAACTTTATAATATTACTCGTTTCCAGAGCATTTGGACCCCCCTCTCTGGATCACTAATATATATCACTAAGGTGTTGTCTGCTAGCTCTTTTCAACACAAACATTGTGTAAGAATCGATCTGAGAAAACGTTTCAGCTAGTGGTAAATATTTTAAATAATTAAATTATACCTTATTTTCTTTGACTTGAATAGTGATTTTCATAAGCTTTGAAAATATGAATGATACTGATCAGGGCCAAAAAACGTGATACGCATTCTTTTTTGCTTGGTTGCAGTATACTCGATACAAGATAGCAAAGTAGAAACTATCCCTATTTAGCATACCAAATGATGAATATCTGCTAGAAGATTGGAAAAGATTAATTCCCTGATATGATACAAAACTAACTTCAAAATCAGTTACATAGGAAATATACACTTACAAGAAGATTTTATTAACAGAAATTATGTTCATGTTGTCAATAGTAAAACGGTTACTTTTGCTAGAGGTAAATTTTTTTGAAGCAGATGTCGCTGCGATTGCCCTATGATTGTATCGCATCGTTGCACGTTCATAAGCTTCAATTTTTTATCGCATTTCAAAGGATTACTAGTTTGGATTTTTAAAATTCCGAAATTTCGCATTCATACAAAAAATTACCTATAATGTTCTTTTGGTTACTTAATGGCAAATATTTCGTGACTTCTTAAAGTATGAATTCTTATTGCAGAATTTCTGGTTCGAACTGGAAAATTTTGAATTAAAAAACAGTAAAATCGTTTTCCTCACTGTGTACTCTAGGTGCTGTACCAGTAGTATAGGAATGAAAAATGGTTTAAAGTTTTGGACTTCAAATTTTATATTCATTTTAATCGTTGCAAATCAGGTATTTTTTTATGCATAACAACTCCTTTTTGAAATGCATTGTAATTTGGATTGGTATGTTTCAAACACATTTTCGAAAGAGTTTTTAATGTAATTTATTATTTATTTATTTTAATAGAAGCTTAAACGATGTGAACACAAACCTACAGCTCACTCTACCACATAGTTTCAGAGTTATGCTTAAACAGTTGCAATTGGTTGCAACGGTTGTAAATGAATGTAACATTAGAGGTTCAAAATTTTAAACTTTTATAATTTCTAAACTACTTGAGCAAATGACTCTCGTTTGATATCCTAAGCTAATGCTTACCGTAAAAGCCAGATATGATGTAAAAATTAAGTGTTTTTACATGAACTTTCAGAGTTTGTTACAATGTCTGTATGAAGAGGACACCAAAATTATTTTTAACATATATTGAAAGAAGACATAATGGCTCTTTCCGTTTTTTCGTGGAGACAATTTGCTGATTAAAATGAATGGCTTTTTAACACTTTCCAACCTAGTTGAAAAGTGTTTATGACTTCGGTTTGTCTGGCCATCTGCCGTCTGCCGTCCGGCCATCTGGCCGCCTGGCCGTGCTCTAACTCCCGTAAATACGCTCGGATTGCCTTGAAATTTTTATATGTTATTGTCGTTATCTATAGCATGTTCCCTATTTCAACTGAAGTGTGTAGCACTTATAGTGTTTTACAGGGACACTCAAAAGAATTCCGTTACATTACGGTCTATGGGGAAAAATCATTTGCGGTTTATTTTAATGATGTTATACAATTTCAAACACATTGTAATTGATATATATCACTAAGGTGTATTACAAGAAGCTTAATATGGAATAGGATGTGCATAGCACTTATAGTTAATTTACAGGGACAGTCAAAAGAATTCCGTTACATTACGTCTATGGAGAAAAATCGTCTGCGGTTTATTTAAATAATGTTTCAGTATTTTAAACGCATTGAAATTTATATATATCACTAAGGTGTATTACAAGAATCTTACTACAGAATAGTGTGTGTATAGCAGTCATCGTTCATTTACAGTAACACACAAAAGAATTCTCTACTGTCTGTTAACAATAATTCCTGGAAGTGCGTTTTAAGTTACTGAACGCAATTTAAAATTTAACTCACATTTTGTTTATTACGTGGTGTGTATAAATTCTGTAGATCATATACAGGGAAGCTCAAAAGTTCTTGAACACATTTCCGTTTATTGACAGAAAGTCCAGAAGGAGAATTTTAAACTGTGCTACGCGTTTCTTAACTGAATTAAAATTTAACATCCTATGTAGTATATATACAAATCTATAGATCATATACAGGGCTGAATAAAAGTATTCGGATATTTTCCCGAATATTGTATACGTTGGAAATTCCTGAAATTATGTTTTTAAATATGTTATGCGTTTTTCAAATTGTTTACTTAGATGTTATCTTTCAGCTTATTAAACGGTATGATTTGTAAAATTATTTTGGAAGCGTTGGAAAGTGTTACGTAATCTGGGCTTGACGCCTGATTTTTCGTTCTTGTTATTTTGGCCGACGGCATCTGTCATTTACTTGAATTTACGCACTAAATGTTTTAGAAAAATCAGGTGCCCCTTGTTTTAATAATGGTTCAATGAGATACGATTCGGCTTTTAATGGCGGGCTGTTTGTAAATCACAGCATTAAAAAACTCTCAACTGTAAAATGGCCGCACGGTGAGAAAACTGAGCATAGAGAGAAATCAAAATAGTTTTAGCCGCATATCAGCCTTTTTTTAGCATTATTTAGTGTCTGAAATTGTATTTTTTAAATGTAAATCCAGGGTGTCCAACTTTTTTGCCAGAAATTAAATTCACACAATGTTTTCTAAATAGTAATTTTCTCCCTGTTTAATCACAAACGTCTGTCATTAAATTAGCAACCATTGATTTTTTTTATAAACTTCGAAGTGTAATTTACGTATCAATATTTGTATAATTTAAAACAAAATTTTGCTTTTTTTTAACGTACTTTTACTTATTTTCAAATAATCTTCAGTGTAAATTCTGGTGTCATTACTATTCATTAATTAATAAACTCATACTACCTCTAATTTTTTCATAATTTTAATTTCAGTACTACATCTAGGAAATAGGAAGGGGATACATCGGAAATAGGATGATGGGGACACACTTTACCATTATACTTTCGACGATATATCTGAAAATATAATACCTAAAATTAAAACAAATATATTTTTGAGTTTGAGGCTACACGATCTTTTGAACGATTCCATACACGACACATAAAAAGAAAATTTGCTCAAGTAACTTAATAATTAGCTCGGGTAGCTAACGACATTTTTTTCTCATATTGTATTGACATCCTAAACACATATGCGTACGTAATTTGCAATTTGGCATATCAGGAAGTGAGTCAAATACCGAATACATATTCCCTTCTTTAAATACAGAAACAAAGTTTAGTTAAAAGAGAGTAATATTCAGATAAAGTTTTCAAATTTATTAAAATAAATGCTTCGTATTAGTCACTTGTCAGAGGTTAATAGCCGAATAAATCGCCAAAGATTCAGAACAGTTGTTTGTAATTCTGAGTTTTTTAGAATTTAAGAACGTAGTTCGATTACATATCTGATAATTTTCTGTCTAATTGATACTCAGGGTGGCTAGTGGTCAGGGAAAAATTCAGTAAAAAAATGATTATTACCAGCATATTCTTATAGAAAAATTCAAATTGATTATTTGATCGAATAATCATCATAAATTTTTATATAAGAATATAGTGGTGTTTATCACTTTTTTTGACTGTATTTTTCCCTGACCACTAGCCACCCTGATATTGTTTTATTTATTTATGAAGTGTAAAATTCATTATGGAAAATTAGCCGGAAAGAAACGCTGAAATATTTATTTTGTTTTTAGTGCAAACGAGTTAGTGTTCCGTGATCGAGCTGCACGCGATATAGATATTTTATTTTTTAATCGTGCTTGGAACTTGTTTTCAAAATCATAAGAAGTCAGTAAGTTCAAATACAGTTTTCAAACAAATTAGATTTGAAAGTACACATTTCCCCCTATTCAACGATGTAAAAGTTAAAATTATGAGATGTTGGGAATCAATTAAATTTGCGAAAAAAGTGAAATGAATTGATGATTTATCAAATCAATTACTTTTACAAAAATAAATTAGACAAATATTAATTGAAACAAATAAACAAAAAACGATGTATATTATTATTCAGAAATTAATACGAAAAAAATCGAGTTGAGTTGTTTAAAGCTTCATTTCTTAAAACAATTTCTTTGTTCATAGCAAGGGACGTCAATGTTTTATTTTTTGCAGGTGAACGATGTTCATATTGTTCGCAGTTGTTTTTCTAAAGATAAAAACCGCAATCTATTTCTTTTTTAAACGGTTTGTTTACGTTAAGAATGAAATTTTGAATGTCGATAAATTCAAATATATACATTTTGGAAGCAGCTTATTTTTTGAAAAACAAAGTAAAGATATTTCTAAAAATGTAACTTTTATGCAGTTTTATCCGAAAACGTAATTTTTAGTAAAAATAGCCGCCTGGCATATAATAAGCAAAACGGTCACCCCTCACTGAGAAAAAGGACACTTTCAAATCTGAGTAAATTAATATTTTCCTTTTGTTTTGAAACTTTTTGTTTAAAATATGACGAACCAATGCTTTCAATTCTGAAATACCAGAAATACTCAGAATATTGAAACGTGGACATACTCAAAACTGAGCACATAGAAGTCAGTTCATACTTATTTTTGAAACATGGACATACTCAAAAAGGATTAGAATCAGTTCATACTCACTTTTGAAACATGGACATACTCAAATATGATCACATGATGTTTTATTCTTGAGTGTATGCATGTTCTCAGAAATGAGTATATACATGTATCAAACTTGAGTAATTTTGATTCGGAGCCATTTTGACTATGCGACATACTCAGATTTGAGTATTTTTGCTCAGTTTTGAAAATGTCGTTTTTAGGGTGCTGTATCTGTTTATGACAGTCACATGACTTTTAATATTATAATATAAATATTAATAATATAAAATTAATAGCTTAGATTTCTATGAATTTTTAAATCGCTATTGAGAATAGATCTAACATACGTTTTATTTTGACACATTATTTTTTTCTCAACATATGAGTTTTTCTAGTTTATGATTAACACTAAAGTATGACGTTCATTGTTTCTAAATATGTTTATATTTAGATAATATATTTAATTTAAAACGGAGATGGAATTCTGTAAAATATATGTTTCTTCAATTTTGAATAACAGTATTTTTGCTATCTGAAAAATGTTCCAATTTCAACCTTTGTTGCACATTTTTTTCCAATTTTACAGCAAAAGCGTTCGGTTTAAATGAGAAACATTTCTGGAATTTTGATATAATGTAATAAAAAAATCTATTAAAGGATTTATGTATCAATAAGAAAAATAAACTATATTTTCTATCTATCAAATTCTTCGCTGTATTCGGAGTTTAAACGTCGTTTCAATAAATAAATAAATAAATATATTTTTTTTATATCACGTTGCGGGACTATATTTTTAGGAATGTCCGAAAATTAGTAAGATATATCAGATATATTTTACTTACAATGAAGAATTGTAATTTAATTATATTACTTTATTTGAAAAAAAAAAATGAAGTAATTTCAAATAGAGAAAAACTGTTCTCCAGATAACAAATAATGTTCCGTTAAAGTAGATATTTTCTTTAGGAACATTAGGAACAGTATACATTAAAAAAATAAAAGAAATAAAAAAGGCCTTTATATATATTTATACATTAAGAGATGTTCTACTTTTTTTACCTAAATTTCACGTAATTTTTATGATTTGTTTTCAGTTACAAAGAAAAGAAATATAATGTTCAGACTTTTGAATTATAGTTTTAGATAATTCAGATATAAATTAAAAATTTTGTGCGTAAAAAAATGAATAATACGCCTTGTGCGACAAGAAGTACCCACTGTGAACATCTGATCTGACCATTTTTCTCCGGTCAGAAGCATCTGAGACGAATTTGGTCACCCGAATATGATAAAGCATTAAATTCTTCGGAGCTTATACCAACAATTAATTTAAAAGTAAATGTTTGACAAAATGGTGGTTATTTGAACAAAATAATTAGATTGTTCGCCTATTTTTTTTTTTTTTTTACATTTTGCGAGCAAGCAAAAAATAGGTTTCGGAGTATGGTCGCAATCAATGAAAATTATAATTTTCGGTCATATAAGCTCCAGCAAAACCGATTAGCTCCCTCATAAATAATAAGAACGAAAAATCATGGGTCAAGCATAGTTTATGTGACACTTTCCAACACTTCCAAATTAATTTTGCAAATCTTTACCGTAAGGTGTAAGATGATAATTAACTAAACAATTTTGAAAACGCATATAACATATTTAAAAATCCAATTTCAGGAATTTTAACAATATTCGTAAAAATATCTTAGCTCTTTTGTGCAGCCCTGTATATGATCTATAGATTTGTATATATACTAAATAGAATGCTAAATTTTAGTTCAGCTAGGAAACGCGTAGCACAGTTTAAAATTACCCTTCTGCGATTCCCTACAGTAAACGGAAATATACTCGATAACTTTTGCACTACCCTGTATACAATCTATACCAGGGGTTCTCAAACTATGGTACGCGTACCAGTACTGGTACGTGAAGCTCTGGTTACTGGTACGCAGAAGTCCGTTACTGGTACGTGAAATAAAATACAAAATGCGGCATATTATTATGGAATCGAAAACGGCTTGTATTTATTAACTTAGAAATTTTCAAAAAAAATTTCGAACGCGATTCAGGATCTGTAAACGCTTTTTCTATTTTTTTTTTGTTACCAGAAATGTTTGTTATAGTAGACTTGCTGAAATTCGCACACAACGCTTGTGATATAATAAGTTTTCCTGAATTAAAAACACGATTATTAGATTTATATAGATCAAAGTTGAATTTTGTAATAAAGACCTAATTTTAAAGTTAATGAATGTATGAAGTATTTTTAATTAGCAGAAGAACTGTTTTTAAACATGCTTTATAAATTGAATTATCTGAAGGTAAAGTCTGAATGCTTGCATGTAAGAGGAGGTTGTGTGAGTAGGAGGAATTAAAACAAAATAACATTCCAAGTGTAATTTATAACCCATTGTGCTTTTTGCACTAGAAGAGCTTCTAGGAGGTGTTGAAATAAAAGTATTATTTCAAACATAATCCATAAATTCATTGTGCTGATTGAAATATTTTTCTTCTCTTGTGCAAAAAGTGTTATAGTTTCCTCCTATTTCATGAAAATTAGTTTTTAAGAGAGTATATTTATTTAAAATGGTCAAGAGAGTAAGATTATTTAAATCAAACAAAAACTGTAGTCATACATATGCAGTGCGGATTTGAGGTAAAGCATTGTACATATGTATCGAAATGGTATGTACATAAATGTATGAAGAAACTTGTGAGTGTTTGCCTACTGAACGACTTTATTGTCGCATTTAAAGGTATGCATATTATTAATACGATTGTATTGAGCCCATGTTAAATGAGCTAACTAAGCTTTGGTTAAGAAATTCGCAGTGCCGGATTAATGCGGAGTCCGACTAGGCCGTGCCTTAGGGCCCACCTCTGATGCCCCCCCCTCCCCAAAGTAGATAAAATTGTTTGCAAAAAGTTTATTAAAAATGCAGTTTTTTGCAATTATTTCCCCAACACCAAAAAAGATTTTGATTAGCTTGGTAACCATATCATAATATCTAAGGATAACCACCGAATACTCCCCCAAAATATTTATAGGTGTTATCTTGGTTTGAGACTGGCTCTGAAAAGGTACTGGGCCTTGAGCTCCACATGACCTTAATCGAGCTCTGGAAATTAGTTTCTCATTTGAGACACCCGGCCACTGTATCTCACGAGAGAGGAAATAAGTAAACTTATTCAGCTCTCATCTTCTGTGATGGATTACTGGAGTCCACATTAAAAAGGATGAATGTAACAGAATTTTCTCTGACGAGAATATCAGAGTGCCGTCTAATATTGTCAAAGTCGGTTTGTGTTTAGCACAACATATTTCTGTGAATGCTCTTTTCTGCCCTTTGTTACATGAAAAACAAATACAGGAATAAACTAAACATCGAATCTGACTTATGACAAAAACTTCTTAATATTGAGCCAGACATGAGGAAGTTGTGCTTGATGAAACAAGCCCATCATTTTCTTTGACCTACTACAACAGTATATGAATAAGTATATGCCAAAATGTCATTAAGTATTGTGGATTTTTTACTATACCAAAATACTGTATTTTGATATTGTATGCATTATTAAAATTTAATGATGATACTACATTTTACTTGAAGGTTTATTATAAAACAGTCAATTTAGTAATGTAATCATTCATTTTTAAATACAGTAAAATCTGCTATGAAGGACATATAAAAGACCGGAGAGATATTTCGTTTTATACAGGGTTTTTTTTATTAGCTTTACGTTTGTTACCTGGTGGTACGCGGAAGTATGAACTTCGATTTAGTGGTACGTCGGTCTAAAAGTTTGAGAACCCCTGATCTATACAATTTATACACACCAAGTAATAGAAAAAAAGGAGTTAAATTTAAAAAACGCGTTCAGCAACAGAAAAAGCTTTCTCAGCATTATTAATAAGCAGTACTTTAACCGAAATATTTTGTGTGTCCCTCTAAATGAACGATGAAAGCTATACACACAATATTCTACAGTAAGCTTCTTGAAATCCACGTATATTAATTTCAATATGTTTGAAATAGTGAAACTTTATTAAAATAAACTGCAAACGATTTTTCTTCATAGACCGTAATGTAACGTCATTCTTTTGAGTATCCCTGTAAAAGAACTACAAGTGCTATGCACACCACATTCTATAATTAGTCTCTTGTGTCCTCAGTGATATATATTAATTTCAATATGTTTTAAAATGTGTATCATCATTAAAATAAACCGCAAATGATTTTCCCCATAGACCGCAATGTAACAGAATTTTTTGAGAGTCACTGTACGAAAACTATAAGTGCTACACACGCACACTTTATTTTCATTTCCGAACGTGCTAATAAGCCTCAATAACATATATCAATTGCATAACGATCCGAGTATATTTACGCGAGTTAGAGACGGCAGACAGACAAACCGAATTCTTAAACACTTTTAAACTATGTTGAACAGTATTAAAAAATGAAGGAAATCGGTCGAATAGTTTTCGAGAAAAATGGTCGCATCGCTTGTTAAGACCTGGTTTTGAGAAATATCAGTTTAAAGTTCTACAGTAGTTTTACATTTAACGAGCAGCGTTACATTCAATAAGCAAACAAATATTTTATGGAATGGTAATATCGAGGAACAATCTATACACATAGGAACGCAAAAAATGCAAAATAAAAGAAACTGAACATTGTGAGCGAAAAATAAATAAAATTTTGCACCTCCTTGAATTTCAAAGAGTTTTCAAATCGTTAGTTTGTGAATCGTTCTAGCATAAAATTTCATTTGACACATAATTTATGGCCAAATTATAAATTTAGTAATTTTGGTTTAACAGTAATAATGGAAGTTAATTAATTCTGTATATGTTCATATTTAGAAAATGTCTTGTTTAAAAACGGAGATAAAATTCTTTAAAACTACATTTATTTGAAATACAAAGCATGTGAATTATCACTTTACTAAACAGCGTACAATCATTAGAGTGAAAAAATGTCCATACTGGGGTTCGATCCCGGATGCCTTGGTACAGTGCACTAAATGCTTTACCAATTAAGCCATCCAAACGACTTAGTTATAGTTAAGATTCCGTGTACCAAGATTTTACAATCTACAAAAGGTATCAATTTTAACATTTTTGCATCCTTTTCACAAATTAACTGTAAAATTTTCACCGTAAATTAGAAGGATTTTAATAAATTTTAGGTATAAACTAATTTAAAAAAATCGAATAAAAGCTTTATATATAAATAAAAAAGAAACAACTATTTTTTTCTGTCTGCAATTTATTTTATGCTTTCGGAATACAGTGGCGTTCAAAGAAATCTTTATTGTCTTGTAGCATCACATTGTTGGAATAAATAACATTTATAAGAGTATCCGAGAATTTGAAAGCAATATCCGATATAATTTAGCTACAATGATAAAAAATGGCGATTAAATTACATTATAATATTCGAAAAAAAAGTAGAGTATTTGCAATAAAATCAAAATTGTTCTTGAGAAAACAAGTACTATTACAGTGAAATTCCTTAGACTCGAAAGAATATAAAATCCACATACGTTTCCTTTAAAATGTAAAAGGGAAATAATATTTTTCATTTTCTTAGATTTCTATCAGTTTTTATTTGATTAGTGATAGCATTTTACAGGTTTTATGTGTTTGAAATATTATTTTCTGTCATTAAGCATTTTTTAACCTTTAAATATAAACTTATACAAAAATCAAATAAAATTTTTATATATAAATAAGAAAAAATCATCTATTTTTTCTAGTTACATTCCCTTTTTTGTTTTTTCAATCTGTTCGCGTTCAAATAAATATTTATTGACTTGTAACATCATAATGTCGGAAGAATGTATACACTTAGGGATGCAAAAAACGCAAAATAAAAGGAACAGGAGAAAATAAAATTTTGCATTTCCCTAAATTTCAATAAGTTTTTAAATCGTTAGTTTGTAAATCGTTCTAGCACAATATTTCATTTGAAACACGTTTTATGGCCAAATTATAAATTTTTTAGTCTTGGTTTACCAGATATAATGGAAGCTAACTAATTCTGAATATGTTCATATTTGGAAAATGTCTTGTTAAAAACAGAGATACAATTCTTAAAAATTACAATTATTTGATTCCGTATACCAAAATTTTACAATCTATAAACTGTATCAATTTTAGCATGTTTACACCCTTTACACAAATTAACTGTAAAATTCCTCACCGTAAATTAGAAACATTTTAATAAATTTCAGATATAAACTAATAAAAAAATCCAATAAAAGCGTTATATATAAATATGAAAGAAACAACTATTTTTTTCTGTCCGTAATTTCTTTTATGCTTTCGGAATACGGAGGCGTTCAAATAAATCTTTATTGTCTTGTAGCAACACATTGTCGGAGTAAATAACATTTATAAGAGTATCTGAGAATCTGAAAGCAAAATCCGATATAATTTAGCTAAAATGATAAAAAATTGCGATTAAATTACATTATAATATTCGAAAAAAGGATAGAGTATTTGCAATGAAATCTAAATTGTTCTTGAGATAACAAGCACAGTTACAGTGAAATTCCTTATATACGAAATAATATAGAACTCATATACGTTCTCTTTAAAAAATAAAAGGGAAACAATATCTGTCTTTACCTATGAGTTTTTATATGATTACTGATAACTTTTTACAGGATGTTTCCGTTTGAAACATTATTTTCGGTCATTAAGCATTTTTTTAGTTTTGTATATAAACTAATACAAAAATCAAATAAAATATTTATATATAAATAAGAAAGAATCAACTATTTTTTCTAGTTATATTCTCTTTTTTTGTTTTTACAATCTATTCGCGTTCAAATAAATATTTATTGCATTGTAACATCACAATGTCGGAGTACATTTCATTTACAAGAGTATCTGAGAATTTATAAGCAATTCCCGATATATCTTTATTACAATTTTAAAAATGGCGATTAAATTACATTATAGTATTCAGAATAGGAATAGAGTAGTTGTAATAAAATCGAAATTGTTCTTCAGCTAACAATTACTATTACAATGAAATTCCTTAGATTCGAAAATACGTAGAAAAAAAATAAGGAAAAAATTAAAATATTCCTTTTAAAAAATGAAAGGGAAATTTTTTTTTCATTATCTCAGATTTCTTTGAGTTTTCATTATAAGTACTGATAAAGTTTTACAATATTGTTTCCGTATGAAACAATATTTTCGGTGGTTAAGCATTTTTGAACTTTTAGACATAAACTAATTAAAAAGTCAAATAAAAGCTTTATACATAAACCAGAGGGCCCGTGCGAAGATTTCGCACTGAAATCTAATATTTTTTAGGCACTTCTCTATTAACCCGTCGATCGCTTTTCATAACAAAAAACTACCGCCCAACTGTAAGATTAAACGCCAAAATTGCAGTCCCATTTACTTGATGTCAGAATCATTATGCGTGTTTGTTACGTCATCTAGTGGTATTACATTCGACATTTGCGTGTATTTTTCATTATGTTTTACTGATTTAGTAGTTATTTTATTAATTAAAATAACAATTGTGTCCTTAAATTCTTATAGTTTATTTATTTTTTGATATTCCAATGGCAACGTTCTCCCGTGTATTTGGCGATAGTTTTTTGTTATGAAAAGTGGTCGACGGGATAATAGAGAAGTATCATTTTTTATCAATATGTAATATTTATTAGATGCAGGTTAAACTTCTAAAGAAAAAGCAAGGATAAAAATATCTACAAACAACATTTAGTTGTTAGTCAAGCCAGAATATCATCTAATTTATTCCATCAAAGTTAGATTAAAAACTGATCCAAGATTGCTAAAAGCACGCGCGAGAAAAAAAAATTAACAATCGTATTTTGACTGCATTAGAGGATGACGTCATCCGTTTCGGGAAAACCATGGAACTTATAAATCTAAACATTTCAATTTCAATTTCGCTTTTTAATCATAAGTATAAAATAAACCCGTGCGGTGTTTTTTATAATAATTGCTATGAGCATCATATAATGTGGTATTTTATTTTTTTGGCAACAATAATTTCAGGAAAACTTTTTATTTCTTTCATGAAAACAATGCCGATTTAATTTTTTAATTTCAGCAAATTTTAATCAAAAACATGTTTTAACGAATTGTTAAGTGGGCTATGTCAGAAGCCGGTTCTAAAACCTTTCATATGGTATCTCATTCGTCGTTCTGCGTTGCATATTTTCTGAGTAAAAGGGATGTTGACAGGAGAAATAATATATAAGGATAAGAAAGAATCAACTATTTTTTCTATTTACAATCCTTTTTCTTTTTTTTTTTTTTTTTTTTTTTTTTTTTTGATTTCACAATTTGTTTTCAGTTACAAAGAAAAGAAATATAATCTTCGCACTTTGTGCATTACATTTACTGATAATTTGCAAATATTGTTTTTAATTTTTGTGTGTAAAAAAAACAATAATACGCCTTGTGCGACAATAAGTACCCGCCGTGAATATCTGATCGGGCGACCATTTTTCTCCGGTCAGAAGCATCTGAGCAGAATTTGGTCGTCCGAATAGGAAACTAATCGTTGGGGGCCACCGTAATATTTAACCAACATGGATATGCATAGAATAAAATATGAAAATAAAACATGTGTAAACTATTTATAAAATGCATTGCAATTCGAATAAAATCGTGGTTTAATGACGTCATAAACTTTAAATGCTCTGTTACTGAATTGCGTAAAAGAAACATCATTATAACTCCAAAATTGATAATCCTATTAACTAAAGGTTTAATGCGTCGGATTAAGCGTCTCACTTCCAATTAAAATATATCTTTGAACTGAAATTTGGATGAAACACAGGGTCATGAAAAATCGAAGAGTGTGAATAATAGGATTACAAATATCTCGGCAACTATCCAATCGACTTCATTCTTTATGCAAAATTTAAGTTTTATTACTGTCTTTTATATTCACTCCTTACAATAAATAATTTTGAAATATTTTATATACCTTTTATCAGAATGACTATTTCGAGAGTCCGAAAAAATAGTTCCGAATAATCGAGGTTACTGAAATTAAATTAGCTTCTTCCCATTATCTCATACTAAATACATACCAAATTTCAAGTCTCTATCTCAATTTGTTCGGGTTATAGAACATTTACAAACACACAGACACACACACAGACAGACGGACGGCAATTTTTTTTCTAACAATATGTTTTTCCTAAACTCCAGTGTCTGAAACGTGTAAATCCGTCAAAATATTTTTTTCGATTTTCAGAACGATTACAAGACTTACCCTTTCTTACGTATGATGGGTAAGTAAAAGTATTAAATTCTTTGGAGCTTATAGTAACATTTAGTATAAAAGTAAATTTTTGAAACAGTTTATAGTTCTACAGTAGTTTTACATTTACTAGCGGCGTTACATTTAATTAGCCAATAATATTTTAAGGAATGGTAATATCAGGAAACAGCTTTAGAGGAACAATCTATACACTTACGGATGCAAAAAATGGAAAATAAAAGAAACAGAATCTTGTGACCCAAAGAAAAATAAAATTTTGCATTACCCTAAATTTAAAAAAGTTTTCAAATAGTTAGTTTGTAAATAGTTCTAGCATAAAATTTCATTGTAAACATTATTTATGGCCAAATTGTAAATTTTGTAGTTTTGTTTTACCAGTAATAATGGAAGTTAACTAATTCTGAATACGTTCATATTTGGAAAATGTCTTGTTAAAAACAGAGATACAATTCTTTAAAATTACATTTATTTGACTCCGTATACCAAGATTTTACAGTCTACAAACTGTATCAATTTTAACATGTTTGCATCCTTTTCACAAATTAACTGTAAAATTCCTCACTGTTAATTAGAAGCATTTTAATCAATTTCAGTTATAAACTAATAAAGAAACATTAAAAGCTTTATACATAAATAAGAAAGAAACAACTATTTTTTTTGTCTGCAATTTCTTTTATGCTTTCGGAATACAGTGGTGTTCAAATAAATCTTTATTGTCTTGCAGCATCACATTTTCGGAGTAAATAACATTTATAAGAGTATCTGAGAATCTAAAAGCAATATCCGATATAATTTAGCTACAATGATAAAAAATGGCGATTAAATTACATTATAATATTTGAAAAAAAAGATAGAGTATTTGCAATAAAATATAAATTGTTCTTGAGATAACAAGTACTGTTACAGTAAAATTCCTTAGATACGAAATAATATGGAACTCACATACGTTTCCATTAAAATATAAAAGGGAAACAGTATTTTTCATTTTCTTAGATTTCTATCAGTTTTTATTTGATTAGTTATAACATTTTACAGGTTATTTGTGTTTGAAATATTATTTTCTGTCATTAAGCATTTTTTAACTTTTATATATAAACTCATACAAAAATCAAACAAAAAATTTACATATAAATAAGAAAGAATCATCTATTTTTTCTAGTTACATTCCCTTTTTTGTTTTTTGGCGCAGCTTGTCCCCAATGGGACCTTGCGCCATAAAACCCTATACAGCCAGCCAGCCCTTTTTAGCACTTTCCAACCTAGTTGAAAAGTGCTTATGACTTCGGTTTGTCTGGCCGTCTGGCCGTCTGCCGTCTGGCCGTCTGGCCGTCTGCCGTCTGGCCGTCTGCCGTCTGCCGTCTGTCCGTGCTCTAACTCCCGTAAATATGCTCGGATTGCTCTGCAATTTTTATATGTTATGGTCGTTATCTATAGCATGTTCCCTATTTCAACGGAAGTGTGTAGCACTTATAGTTTTTTTACAGGGAGACTCAAAAGAATTCCGTTACATTGCGGTCTATGGGGAAAAATCATTTGCGGTTTATTTAAATAATGTTTCACTATTTTAAACGCATTGTAATTTATATATATTACTAAGGTGCATTAGAAGAAGCTTAATATGGAACAGGGTGTGCATAGCACTTATAGTTAATTTACAGGGACAGTAAAAATAATTCCGTTACATTACGTCTATGGAGAAAAATCGTCTGCGGTTTATATAATGTTTCACTATTTTAAACGCATTGAATTTTATATAGATCACTAAGGTGCATTACAAGAGACTTACTACGGAATATTGTGTGTATAGCAGTCATCGTTCATTTACAGGGACACGCAAAAGAATTCTCTACTGTCTGTTAACAATAATTCCTGGAAGTGCGTTTTAAGTTATTGAACGCGATTTTAATTTTAACTCGCTTTTTGTCTATTACGTGGTGTGTATAAATTCTGTAGATCCTATACAGGGCAGCACAAAAGTTCGCGAACACATTTCTGTATATTGACAAACTCCAGACGGAGAATTTTAAACTGTGCTACGCGTTTCCTAACTGAACTAAAATTATCATCCTATGTAGTATATATACAAATCTATAGATCCTATACAGGGCTGAATAAAAGTATTCGGATATTTTTCCGAATATTGTATATGTTGGAAATTCCTAAAATTATGTTTTTAAATATGTTATGCGTTTTCTAAATTGTTTACTTAGATGTTAGCTTTTAGCTTATTAAACGGTATGATTTGTAAAATTATTTTGGAAGCGTTGGAAAGTGCTATATAATCTATGCTTGACGCATGATTTTTCGTTCTTGTTTGTTTTTACAATGTATTCGCGTTCAAATAAGTATTTATTTTCTTGTAACATCATAATGTCGGAAGCATGTATGCACTTATTGATGCGAAAAATACAAAATAAAAGAAACAGAATATTGTGATCCAAAGAAAAATAAAATTTTGCATTTCCCTAAATTTCAATAAGTTTTCAAATGGTTAGTTTGTAAATTGTTCTAGCATAATATTTCATTGGAAACATTATTTATGGCCAGATTGTAAATGTTGTAGTCTTGGTTTACGAGTAATAATGGAAGTTAACTAATTCTAAATATGTTTATATTTGGAAAATGTCTTGTTAAAAACCGAGATACAATTCTTTAAAATTATATTTATTTGATTCCGTAAACCAAGATTTTACAGCCTACAAACTGTATCAATTTTAACATGTTTGCACACTTTACACAAATTAACTGTAAAATTCCTGACGTAAATTAGAAGTATTTTAATCAATTTCAGACATAAACTAATTAAAAAAATCCAACAAAAGCTTTATCTATAAATAAGAAAGAAACAACTAATTTTTTTTCCGTCTGCAATTTATTTTATACTTTTGAAATCCAGTGGCGTTCAAATAAATCTTTATTGTCTTGTAGCATCACATTGTCGGAGTATTGTCTCAGTATCACATTGTCTCAGATTCCTTTGAGTTTTCATATAATTACTGATAAAGTTTTACAAGATGTTTCCGTATGGAATATTATTTTCGGTTGTTAAGCATTTTTTAACTTTTTGATAAAAACTAATACAAAAATCAAATTGTCATACCGGTGACGTCAGGTTTATGGCAACCCTTTCTTTTTCTCTCTTCTGCTGCGGAGTGACGGAGAAGGTAGTAGAGTTTGGCGGGAGGCCAAGGTGTTAAGACGATGCGTGCGATGGGCATGTTATGAAATAAAATATGGTTGGTGATAGAACTGATAAGATTATTATAACTACTGCTGCTATTACAAATATTCCTCTTTATATATTTATGTGTGTCCTTCATGTTTTGCTGTGATGTTTCGTCTGTTAAATAAACTTGTGTTTAATCAAGAAAATGGCTGCATTCCTGTGGTATTATGAAAGCAGAAGAACAAAAATGGTATTCATAAAATTTTGCCTTTGAATTTAAAGTGTGAACGAGTAGAAACCCGAAGGAAAGAGGGTATTTTTAAAGGTGTATGACACAAATAAAAGATTTATATATAAATAAGAAAGAATCAACTATTTATCTAGTTACATTCCCTTTTTTTGTTTTTACAGTCTATTCGAGTTCAAATAAATCTTTATTGCATTGTAACATCACAATATCGAAGTACATTTCATTTACAAGAGTGTCTGAGAATTTGGAAGCAATTCCCGATATATCTTTGTTACAATTTTAAAAATGACGATTAAATTACATTATAGTATTCAGAAAAGGGATAAAGTAGCTGTAATAAAATTTAAATTGTTCTTCAGCTAACAATGCTATTACAGTAAAATTCCTTAGATTCGAAAATACGTAGAAAAAAATACGGAAAAAATTAAAGTATTCCTTTTAAAAAATAAAAGTATTTTTTTTCCCATTTTCTCAGATTTCTTTCAGTTTTCATATAATTACTGATAAATTTTTACAGGATGTTTCCGTATGAAAAATTATTTTCGGTCGTTAAGCATTTTTGAACTTTTAGACATAAACTAATTAAAAAAGTCAAATAAAAGCTTTATATATTAATAAGAAAGAATCAACTACTTTTTCTATTTACAATCCTTTTTTTTTCCACAATCTATTCTCGTAGAAATAAATATTTATTGTTTTGTAACGTCACAATGTCGGAGTACATTTTATTTGTAAGAGCATCTGAGAATTCGAAATAAATTACCGATAAATTTTTATTGCAATTTCAGAGGTGCCAAGCTCTCATTAATATTCCGTAATATGTGGGTTAATTTGACCCAGTTTTAACACCTTTCGCATCAGAAATTTTTTAAAGAAATGAAATTAAATAAATTCCACGTACAAACCTGAAATTAAATAAATAAAGATTCATCCAATAATTTTACTGGTTTGAAGCATTGTTAAACTAGGTCAGATTAACCACATATTACGGAAGATCTGTGGGAACTTGGCACTTCTGCAATTTAAACAAGTTGGAAATTGTACGTCAAAGGTGACAAATGAGTTGCGTTCGTACTATAACTAATTTTATAAATGTTCAGATCTTGCTGCAAAAGTTGTTGCACTTTTATGCAAAAATGCATGGATACAAAATTTATTGTATGTGCATATTTTCATGTTATACATATTAATTTTATTTTACGAAATGAAGTTTCAGTACACTTTTACAAACAATTAATTACAATTGTGTTGCATTAAAATTATACTATACGCAAATATCCAATACAAAACAATGTATAGATATCATTGTTATTTATTCACTGAAATGAATTATATCGTTGGTTATTATGATATGATTAATTTCCGTAATAAAATAAGTACATTTTAAGTTGGCAACGTTTTATCTTTTGTTGACATTTACTGAAAATTCCTATGAAAAGCTTAAGCTTAGCTTCGAAAATTTCAGAACTTGAAATCAAAATATAAACTCTTTTTTTCATTTATTGTCTATTTCTCCGGAAACATCTATCCAAAAAACTGTCGATAGATTATATAATTGCTATAATTAAATAACTTTATTATACAAATTCGGTTTTTAAATTCAGTAAGACCGAAATAATATGGCTCCATCTTAAATAGGACGTAATCACAATGACAATCTAGTATCATTACCTCTGATGGAATATCATTAAATTAATTACGTATGATAAGATTTAATAGAATGAAGAAAACTCTTATTAATAACTTTTTAAGTTGTGATTCGATTTTCATAAAATTTGAAAAGACTCGACAACATTCTGCATCGATTATATATAATAAATTTCAAACCGTTTGGTTAGGTAGTTTCTGCGCTGTTGTATACGGACAGACAGGTGGATTACACGATAACTACAGTAGAACTTCCCTTTAACGAAGTCCCTATTTAACGAAGTTTTCTATTTAACGAAACTTTCTGCAGAACTTTGACTTTGAACACCATTACCATGTAAATTAATCTCCATATTACGAAAAATATATTCTATATAACGAAGTTTATTCCACTTTTGTACGTGAATAGAATTCAAACTAAGAGGTTGCTGTTGCGATGGATTTATTTCAGTGGATTGTAGAAAAATGAACACATTTAAATAATTTATAGTCTGCTTGGTGGTAAATAGAACGTTTTTTTTTTCACACTAAGAAAAGCACTTGTTATAATTACTTTCTCACACCGACACTTCAGCTCTGACAGTTGGGGAAAGTAAAAATCCCCTTTTTACATTCAATAATATAGAAGATGCAGTGACGTAATGGCGTCAGATGCATTGAAGCAAAAAATATCAATTAGAGTCAGACAGTATCATTCCGACCTTCCATTGCTGATAGACAGTTACTTTGTACATCCACAAGAATGTGCTTCAAAATGCAAATCGAAGAACATCAAAGTTATTTTTGTTCCTGCTAATACAACTTCTAAACTTCAGCCAGTAGTCTAAGAAATAAGAAAAAATCTTGAAGTACATTATCGAAAAAGACAATGTAGTGAAAACATTAGTTTGAGAACCTGTGTATCAGAACTGGTGAAAGCTTGGGCATGTGACGTGATTTCATCTACCGTACACAACTGTTTTGTAAAATACGGTTTCATAATAGAAAATGAATCAAATGCTTCTGAATTCAATACTTGTTTGTCATATCTGAAGGAAAATTTTCATGAATTTAAGTTGATTTCTATTTAACGAATTTTCTTCATAACGAAGTTTTTAAGTGTAACGATGAGACTTCGTTAAATGGAAGTTTCACTGTATTTGCTACTTTTTTATATAATTACACACGCGCCTAAATATAGCGATTAAATTATGTTATAGAATTCAGTAAAGGTGTAGCGTATTTGCAATAAACATGGATGAGATTTTTCCGACTTTTTTGCATACCAATATAATCTTAGAGAAAAGGGTTTTTTTTTACTTAATCGGAACATTTTGCGATTTAATAGAACAACTTTTTCTCTAAGATTATACTGGTATGCAAAAAGTCGGAGAAATCTCATCTCTGAATAAAATCAAAATTGTTCTTCAAATAACAAGTACTGTTACAGTGAAATTCCTTAGATTCGAAAATACGTGGAAAAAAAATCCCTTCAGAACGTAAAAGGAAGAGAAAAATATTTTTCATTATCTCAGATTACTATGAGTTTTCATATGATTACTGATAACTTTACACAGCATATGCCTCCGTTTCAATTGTTATTTTCAGTCGTTAAGCTTTTGTTTTCCACCTTTCGATGTAAACTAATTAAAACTAGTCGCATGTGCCAATCCCAAAACTTTCTTCTATCTCACACAGCTTTCGCATACACTAAAAAGAATCAGCACCAATTTATATCAAGGTATAACGGAATCTAAAGTTTTATTAAATTCCATGCATTAGTTCTTGAGATATGACTATTGCTAAAATCGTGTAAATTCTGCACAATGAAGCATAGCAGGGCGACCTGTTGGGATATTTAGACCAAAACCTAATGAACAATAACTTATGTCAACGTCTAACTGAATCTGAAGTTTGATGAAATTCCGTGCATTAGTTCTTGAGATATAGCTATCGTGATAACAATGAAAAAAGTGGTACAGCAGTGCCACCTGTTGAGATATCTACACCAAACCGTAATCATTGTCTATTTATGTCAAAGTCTAAGAGAATCTAAAGTTTGATGAAAATAACTGCTTTAGTTCTTGAGATACAGCTATTGCGGAAATCGCGAAAAATTCAGCATAGCAGCTATACCTGTTGGCGATTTTCACCAAAAACTATTCAGCAACAATTTATATCAGGGACTAACTGAATATAAAGTTTTATTAAATTTAGTGCATTAGTTCTTTAGATAGAGAGCACACAAAATGTTTGTCACAGACATTTTCTAAAAACAGTCAAATCGTGTTCAAGACCTTCTAAAACGTATAAATCCGTTAAAAATCGGAAGTCGAAAATTTTCATGAATCCAATACTTTCTTCTTGTAAAGATAGAAGAAAGTAAAAATGTCAAATAAAAAAATTGATATATCAATTAGAAAAAATCAACTATTTTTCTGCTCGTAATTTATTTTCTGTTTTCAGAATGTAGTCCGTTCAAATTTATCTTTATTGACTAATAGTATTACATTGTCGGGCATTCATTTAACTTTTAAAGTGTCTCGGAATTCGGAAGAAATATCCGTTGTATTTTAGTTACAATGATAAAAAAAAAAAAATGGCGATTATATTACAATCTATTATTTGGAAAAAGATAGAGTATTTGCGTTAAAAGCAAAATTGTTATTCCGATAACAAGTTTATTATAGTGGAATTCTTTATAATCGAAAGAACATAGAACCCACGTACGTTTCCTTAAAAAATAAAAGGGAAACAATATTTTCCGTTACCTTAGTTTCTACGACTCTTCATATGATTATTGGTAAGTTTTCGCAGCATATGTTTCCCTTTAAATTATTATTTCGATCGTTAAGCTTATTTTAATTTTCGATATAAACTAATAGCAAAGTCATATAAAATCTTTATACGTCAATAAGAAAAAATATACCATTTTTTCTATGTGTAATTTCTTTTTTGTTTCCAAAATCCAGTCGCGTTCAAAATTATCATTGTTTCTTTTAAATGCTGAAAGGTGTAAATTAACAACATAATACAAATTAAAATAACTTTTATTAGGTTGTTCTACATGTTTCGACTCCCTCCGAGTCATTTTCAAATACAAATGAGAATATTCCATAATGCACGGGCTTTGAAGTTATTTAACATGCTATTATTTAATTTTCAAGTACTTTTTTAAAATTTTAATACTTTATACATTTATTTCATTGTTACATTATTATATTATGAAATTGTTTTGTATTGGATATTTGCGCATAGTATACTTCGTACATTTTTTATAAAATATAATATTAAGTATAATAGGAAAACCACAGCCCTGGTAAGATTATATCAAGAAGAAACCATCCAAATAAATTTCAATAAAAGTAAAATAGTTTTTCTCTCCAGTCTATACTATCCATCCATAATAAGAAAAATCATAGACATACTAACACGCAAAAATACAATATGTAACGATACGGCATCTATTAACTTACCGAAATTGTGGCTCGAGTTACTCCATGGTTACAGATATGAAAAGAAACAACCAAGTAAAAATAAAAGGTAACGTGCGTAATTTTTAAAACAGTACATGAAAATTAAATGTCAGCCTTTTAACCCTTTCACGGGCAAGCACTTGTGCTCCTGTAACGTTGAATTTCCACCGAAATTTAGGAAAGAATTTAGTTCAAAATAAGAATAAGCGATTTTCAACTTTTTCTCGTCAAAGTTAAAAAAGTAAAATTTAATTAAAAGTTTCTGGTTTGAATCGGATTAGAATTAGCCCCTCAAAGGGTTAAATAATAACTTCAAAACCCGTGCAATTATGTAATATTCTCATTTGTTTTTGAAAATGACTCGAAGTGAGTCGAAACATATCAAAAAACGTTATTTTAATTTGTATTATGTTGTTAATTTACATCTTTTAGCATTTAAAAGAAATATATAATTACAAGGTGTTATAATTTATTATATTATTATCATTGTTGTCTTGTAACATAACATTGTCGGACTTTCATTTGTCTTTTAAAAGTGTCTCGGAATTCGAAAAGGATATCCGATATATTTTAGTTGAGTATTAAAAAATGACGATTAAATGACATTCTATTATTTGGAAAAAGGATAGATGATTTGCAATAAGAGCTTAATTGTTCTTGAAATAACAAGTGCTATTACAGTGGGATTTCTTAGATTCGAAAGAATGTAGGATGCATATATGTTTTCTTTAAAATATAAAAGTAGAACAACATTTCTCATTATCTTAGTTTTCTCTGACTTTTCATATGATTATTGATAACTTTTCACGTCATATGTTTTCCTTTGTTCGTACAATTTTAGCACAATTTTTAATCGATTTTTTTGCCTTATTTAAATGCAAAAAAGTATTTCAAATCCTGCAATTAAACGAGGAATCTACAATTTTTGCTATTTAGGCATTGAATAAAAAGTTTCTATCAAAAAATTGCTGTAAGAGTGTACGAACCCTGTTTGAACTATTTTTTTTCGGCCGTTAAGCTTCTTTTAACCCTTTAACGGATAAAGCACTTCATTTGCTAAAATGTTGAAATAAATGATTGACACCGGAAATTACGAACAAATTTATTTGTATATAAGAAAAAAGCGATATTTCACATACATTATCTTAAAATTTCTGGTGTCTAATATTTAATATATGTATAAAAAACACAATTGTAAAAGGAAAACTCATGCAAAGAAGGGTTAAGACTTTCAAACCTAGTTAAACAGATCGTGGGGCGCTTGTTTGTTGGGAATTGCGGAAGAAATGACCTTTTTGCCATGATGCGGCAGTTGGAACCGCCTACTTCGAAATCTAACTTGTTTGCAGACCGAGCCAGCAGAATTTTTTTTTTTTTTTTTTTTTTTTTTTTTTTTTTTTTTTTGTTATAAGAGTTGGTCCTATAAAAAACTTATCAATATAAAAGTTTTAGATAATATTAAGAGGATTAATAATAAATTTAAGCGGATTTGAAATCTTGGGAATTGACGAAGTTATGAATTTTTTTCATCTAAAACCCCCTCCCCCCACACCTCGTTGGGGCCATTTTTAATTAAATCAAAAAACTGTAATACATAAATTTTCGGCCATTCTCCGAGAAGTAATAATAACTTCAAACGGATTCGATACGTATCGTAACTAAGAAATTGTGGGGATTTTTCTGTTTTCACAAAAAGACCCCATCCCCATCGCCCCCCTTGGTTCGATTTTGCCCATTAACGAACTTGACCGAGATTTTATGCCCCTTGATTTTATGTATCAGTTTCGAAAAGATGCGGGAGTTGGAACCGCCTACTTCGAAAAATAACTTGTTTGCAGGCGGAGCCGGCAGGGATTTTTTTTTGTTTTTAATTTTTTTTTGCTATAACGGTTGGTCCTATAAAAAACTTGTCAATATAAAAGTTTTAGATAATATTAAGAGGATTAATAATAAATTTACGCGGATTTGATATCTTGTGAATTGCCGAAGCTATGATTTTTTTTCTTCCAAAACCCCCCTTCCCCCCCCCCCTTGGGTCCATTTTTAATTATATCAAAAATCTGTCATACATAAATTTTCGACCCTTCTCCGAGAAGTAATAATAAATTCAAACGGATTCGATACGTATCATAATTAAGAAATTATGGGGGGGGGGTTCTGTTTTCACAAAAAGCCCCCCCCCCCCCCCGTTGGTTCGATTTTGCCCATTAACGAACTTGACCGAGATTTTATGCCCCTTGATTTTATGTATCAGTTTCAAAAAGATACGGGAGTTGGAACCGCCTGCTTCGAAAAATAACTTGTTTGCAGGCGGAGCCGGCAGGGATTTTTTTGTTTTTAATTTGTTTTTGCTATAACAGTTGGTCCTATAAAAAACTTGTCAATATAAAAGTTTTAGATAATATTAAGAGGATTAATAATAAATTTACGCGGATTTGATATCTTGTGAATTGACGAAGCTATGGTTTTTTTCTTCTAAACCCCCCCTTTCCCCCCCTTGGGGCCATTTTTAATTATATCAAAAATCTGTCATACATAAATTTTCGGCCCTTTTCCTAGAAGTAATAATAACTTTAAACGGATTCGATACGTATAATAATTAAGAAATTATGGGGGCTTTTCTGTTTTCACAAAAAGTCCCCCCCCCATTTCCCCCCCCCCCTCTTGGTTTGATTTTGCCCATTAACGAACTTGACCGAGATTTTATGTCCCTTGATTTTATGTATCAGTTTAGAAGATATTTATGCAGAATTTTTCCAGTTATCGTGGTCATTATAAAGTGACATAGATAGATAGATAGATAGATAGATATATGTATATATATATAAAGTTTTGAACTGGGGGCGGTTTTGAGTTCTGGGAGTCATGATCGGCGTAGATGTGCAAATTTTTTTCAAAAATTCCAACTTAGGTGAGAATGTAATAGGTAGTATTTCTTACGAAATCTACCTAAAAGTGTTCATGACTTCGGTTTGTCTACCGTCTGTTCCCGCTCTAACTCGCGTAAATATACTAGGATTATCCTGAAAGTTTTGTATGTTATTATCGCTTACTATAGCATGTTCCCTGTTTCAACTGAAGTGTGTAGCACTTATAGTTCTTTTACAGAGACAATCAAAAGTATTCCATTACATTACAGTCAATGGGAAATAATGCATTTTGATGATGCTACGTCATTTAAAACATGATGAAATTGATATATAACTTTTAAGCGCACTAAAACATGCTTTTTGTAGAAGCTGGGGTGCAAAGCATTTATTATTCATTTACAGGTCAAACAAAAGATTTATGTTACACATTGTTCTATGGAGAAAAATCGTTTGCTATGTAATTTAGTGACATTTCACTGTTTCAAGCATAATGAAAATTATATGCGTTTCTGAGGTGCACTGTATATTGCTCTCTTGAAAGTGCGTTTATTGTCAGGGACACACAAAACATATCGGTTACAGTACATGTGCGATATTTACAGTCTATGTGTGATAAGTGCGTTTTCAACTTTGGTATACGTTCTTAAGTTTAAGTACATTTTTTCATATTACGTTGTGTGTATAAATTCGGTTGATCATATACAGGGCTACACAAGAGAATTCCTAAGTATTACATACTATGAGAGACAATTGCTTAAGGTTAGTTTTTAATTGCGTTACGCATTTTCCTGCTGAAATATATTTTTTAGACTAATAAAAGTTTGTGGAATATAAATAAATTCATATACAAAGCAACGCAAAGAAAAATATACATTGTCGTTTACTGTTGGTAATTGCTGCGAGTGAGTTTTAAATTGTCTTTTAGCTTAATAGGTGGTGTGTACAAAAGTCTTCAGATATTATACAGGGCTGTACAAAAGATTTCGATTGCATTTCCAACCGTTGGAGAAAATTGTTAAATGTGAATATTCTAACTGAACTAAATGTTATCATGCTATATGTCCACATCTATTGATCATATACAGGGCTGCACAAAACGCTATTTTTTAGACACTGGAAGGTAATTTCGAAAACTGCATTTTTCAATGTGTTTTGTGTTTTCTAAACTGTTTACTTACATATCTTCTTTCACCTTATTTCACGATGAAGTTTCGTTACAGTGTTCTGGCTGTGTTGGAAAGTATTTCATAATCTATGCTTGACGTATGATTTTTCGTTCTTGTTTTAAATATGATAGATGAACAATATTTTGCCTTATCTTAGATATCTGTGATTATTCATATGATTATTGATAATTTTTCGCAGCATACGTTTTTCTTTGAACTATTATTTTCGGTTGTTAAGCGTTTTCTAACTTTTAGATATAGTGTATTTGAAAAATTCAAATAAAAGTGAGATATTATTTTCTTTCTGCAACTTCTTTTATGTTTTCCCCATCCAGTCGAGTTCAAATAAATCTTTATTGTCTTGTAACATCACATTGTCGGAGTACTTTTCATTTATTAGTGTAGCTGAAAATTCGAAAACAATACTCGATATATTTTTATTACAATGATAAAAAACATGTTTAATTTATATTTTAATGTTCAGGAAAGTGATAGAGTTTTTGCAATAAAATTAAAATTGTTCTTCCGGTAATAAGTACAGCTTCAGTAAAATCCCTTAGATTCGGAAATACGTAGAAAAAAAGGGAAAAATTAAAATAATTAAAAATATTCACTTTAAAAAATAAAACGGGAAAAATATTTTTATTATATTAGATTTCTATGACTTTTCATATGATTACTGATAAATTTTCTAAGCATACGTTTTCCTTTGAAATATTATTTTCGGCCGGTAAGCTTTCTTTAAATTTGAGATAAAAATAATAAAAAAAATCAAATAAAAGTGAGATATTATTTTCTTTCTGCAACTTCTTTTATGTTTTCCCCATCCAGTCGAGTTCAAATAAATCTTTATTGTCTTGTAACATCACATTGTCGGAGTACTTTTCATTTATTAGTGTAACTGAAAATTCGAAAACAATCCCGATATATTTTTATTGCAGTGATAAAAAAATCCGTTTAAATTATATTTTAATGTTCGGAAAAATGATAGAGTATTTGCAGTAAAATTTAAATTGTTCTTCCGGTGGCAAGTACAGCTTCAGTAAAATCCCTTAGATTCGGAAATACGTATGAAAAAAAATAAAAGGGGGAAAAATAAAATAATTTAAAATATGCCCTTTAAAAAATAAAACCAAAAAACTTTTATTATCTTAGATTTCCATGACTTTTCATATGATTATTGATAACTTTTCTCAGCACACGCTTTCCATTGAATAATTATTTTCGGCCGTTAAGCTTTCTTTAAATTTCAGATTTTAAAAAAAAGTCAAATAAAAGTCAAATAGTTTTTTCTGTCTTCAATTTCTTTTATGTTTTCACCTATCCAGTCGCGTTCAAATAAATCTTTATTGTCTTGTAACATCACATTGTCGGAGTACAGTTCATTTATAAGAGCATATGAGAATTCGAAAACAATACCCGATATATTTTTATTACAACGATAAAAAATTGCGTTTAAATTATATTATAACATTGGGAAAAGGGATAGATTATTTGCAATAAAATCAAAATCGTTATTCCGATAACATGTACAGTTTCAGTGGAATTCCTTAGATTCGGAACTTACATACGCTTCCTTTGAAAAATAAAAGGGAAGCAATATTTGTCATTATCTTAGATTTCTGTGAACATTCATATGATTACTTTTAACTTTTCACAGCATATGTTTTCCTGTGGATTGTTATTTTTGGTCGTTAAGATTTTTAACTTTTAGATATAAACTAATAAAAAAAATAAAAGAAGAGCTTTAAAAGATAGCTGTTAGAGTTTAGTTCATAAATAACTACAGTCTGTCACAAAATTATAAGACCACTCATAATTTCACCTTTTTTCAACAAAGAAAATATTAGTTTGAATTTAAAAGTAGATGTATGGAAAGAAATAACTCTATAATGTTTATTTAGCTCAACGAAAAGAAATTTGAATATTTTTTTTTGTTTCATGCCAAACGATTTTACGCAAACTCGTTGTTTCTTAATAAAGACCACTCACCACTCTTATATTATTAACTAGCAAGCTATGCCCGCTGCGCTGGACGGTTTCTACAAATGAACCTTGAATCAAACGAAATATAATTTGACTTTGTATTTGAAAGAAATCTGTATATTTTCCTGGAATATCCTTCCACATTACTGATAAATGAAGCCATTGCGCTATTATATTTTCTAATGTGCAGTCAAAATTTTAGCTGTTAAGGACTAACTATTTTATTTGGTAATTTACAGTTAGGGTTTTCTAAAGAACGATAAAACTATATGCAATATATTAATACAATCACTAAATATTATCGAACTAACAATGCAAACAAATAAACTAACAAAAGTCATCCAGTAGAAGTTTTTATAAAGGCTAATGTTTGATAATCGGGTTCTTCTGATTATAGAGCTTTTCCACATAATTCTAAACTAACATAGAACGATATGAAATATACTAACACCATCCTTAAAAATTATCTACTTAACAATGCAAGTCGAAAAAATATGTCCAGTAAAAACTTTCAAACAGTTTAATCTTTCGGAATCGGGTTCATCTGACTATATAACCTTCACACATAACTGTTTGACTAAGCAACGTAGAACAATATGTAGTACACTAAAACCATTCCTGAAATAGCATCTAACTAACAATACAATTATCAAAATCCGTCCAGTAGAACTTTTTCAGAAGGCTAATCTTTCATAATCGGAATCAAATATTAAAAAGGCTAATATCTGATAAAAAAAGGTCACCCGATTTTCGAATTTCCTCCTCTAAAATTCTAGAACTAAGCAACGTAGTTATATGTTATATAATAAAACTTTTCCAACAAAATTATCTAACTAACGGTGTAGGTTTCATCGAAATCCATTCGTCAGAATCTTTTAAAGAGGCTAATCATTCATAATCGGATTGATCTGATTATAGAACTTCCCATAATAATTCTATAACTAAGCTACGTAGAACGATATGTTATACAATAAAACCTTCCCTAAAAATTTATCTATCTTACAGTTTAAGTTCTACGAAAATCCATTCAGCAGAACTCGAGTTATAAGCAGCCGGAACGAAACTTTATATATAAGGTAGAAGTAAATAGTAGTATATTGCTATTAATATAGTTTACATTTGAATGAAAAAAGGGTACTTTTCGGCTAGCCGGGCGCCAGTGATATATACAGGGTGTTCCGTTAAAGGGGTCCAATATTAATAGGGGTAATAGACGAGATCACATGGAGCATAAATCAGTATATAAAGACTGGTCGGATCTCAATAGTTTTCAAGTTACAGCAAATAGAATGAAAATTCGGAAAATTGTAAAAGAACCCTCATTGCTAAACTATCGATAATGCTACATAAAAACGAAGCACATATTTAGAAAGAGCAGAAAAAAACCTACAAAATGACATCAATTGTATTAAAATAGCAATATTTATTGACGAGTTACAAGCCCTGAAACAGTGAAAAAAGTACGAAATCCAATATACATCAAAATAGTTAATCGTTAATTCCAAAAAGACAACTCTAGCTACAACAAGGAAAATGTAGTAAAATTTGGTCCATTCCGAAAACTTTCGAAAAAGCTTACAATGAACCATATCGGTTTAATTGTGTGAGAGAAATTAATCAGTTTCTTAGTTACAACTCCGCTTTCTTTGACACTAGCAAAGGTTAAACTCCGCCCATCACGATTGGAAACACCGCCTTTTAAATTACTCTCAACTATACATTTTCGATCATGCTTCTTCTGAGATGCAACATTTTTAATTATTCAAGAGTTGAATGAACCAAAATAACTTTACAATAATAGTCTACATTTTAAAGTGGTCTTTTATTGATATAAAGCTTAAGTTAAATTCCTTAAAATTAAACTGGTGGTGAAAATTCGGAAATAATTAAAAATATTGCGATTTGTAACTATGCAAGAAGTTTCAGTACATGTTTTACATGGACAATTATTGTATGTATATGTGCATCATAATTTATGATAGGAAATAATAATAACAAATAGCATAATAATTTTATTAATTATAAATTTAAAAAAGACACTAAATTTTAAATTAATTCATACAAACTTTGTAATTTACAATTTGAGTACACCACAGTCTGTGACTTACAAAATACTGTGCCAAAAAGTGTTGAAAATAAAAGAAAAATGACAAATAAAGAATTACATTCCACGTACTTTATGACATATGTGAAGCATAGTCTTCTGGCCTGCGCTGCACAGTTCAATGTCGGAAGGCAGACGAACGGACATTATTATAATAGGTGTTCGAAGTTGCGCCCATTAACAGAATCGCACAGCCGACAGCGACGTCGTAAAGATTGGCGAACACGCCGAAAAACTCCGACGGAGTTGGGAATGTCTCCTGCAGCGACAACGATTCGCGCTAGTAAATCCTCCGGTGTATCCACAGGCGTTTCATACACCAGCGATTTAAGGTGTCCCCAAACAAAAAAGTCTAACGGATTGAGGTCTGGAGAGCGTGCAGGCCAAGCAACAGGTCCACTGCGTCCAATCCATTTCCCAGGATATGTTGAATTGAGGTGATTGCGAACACCTATGAAAAAATGTGCCGGTGCGCCATCGTGCATAAACCACATATTGTGGCGCAATGTTGCTGGCACATTTTGCAGTAACTGCGGTAAGATATCCCGTAGGAAAACCAAGTACGTACTGCCATTGAGTACATCTGGGAGTAAATATGGTCCTATGAGATAATCGCCGAGGACACCTGCCCATATGTTCACACTGAACTTTTGTTGTGCGTTCGACGGGAAAACAGTGTGCGGATTTGTATATGACCATGTGTGCATATTGTGCGTGTTTACCACGCCCTCTCTCGTAAATGTTGCTTCATCAGTAAATAAAATATTTTCCAGAAATTGTGGATTATTTTCTGTTACATTAAGCAACCAGCGTACGAATTCTGTCCGCTGAGCACAATCTGTTACTGATAACAGTTGTACCCGCTGCACATGAAAGGGGTGCATGTTTTCTGCACGCAGAACACGCCACACACTTTGGTGAGAAACACCGACTTCAGACGCAGCAGCTCGTGTACTCGTGGAGGGGTTATCTTTAAAAATATTCAGTACATCTTCTTCCATTGCAGGTGTTCGTACATGTCGAGGTTTCCCTGCATCAATGCTTGCTGTATTAAACGATCCAGTCTCCCGTAATCGTCTATCGATTTTTATGAAGAGTTTCGAACTTGGGCAACGTCTCCTTGGAAATTGCTCACGGTACATGCGCTGTGCTAGACATGCATTTCCATGAGCTTGCCCGTACATCAGATGCATGTCCGCATATTCTTCGTTAGAGTATTCCGGCATAATTATTATACATCAACTTACTACAATCCCACTTACAACTGCCTCCCTTTAACATAACGCCCACTGATGACTGCTGTTTTATTACACTTTTCTTCCTATACACATAGAAAATTTGCATAAAAAGTACTTCTTCTTCATCATCCTGAAAGTTCATGGAGGAAACGCAGCAGTCACGGAGTTTGCTTTAAGACAAGGCGAGAGCTGCACAATATGTCATTCACTTGACCAGACTGAATAATGAAAGGGTATTGATAGAGGTTGATCAGAAATGTATAATTGAAAGATATTAAAACGGGGTGTTTACAATCGTCATGGGTGGAGTTTCGCTCTTTCCGAGCGTGCAACAGTACAGAGTTGTAACTAGGGAACTGCTTGATTTCTCCCATACAATTAAACTGATATGGTTTATTGTCAGCTTCTTCGAAAGCTTTCGGAATGGACCAAATTTTATAACATTTTCCTTGATGTAGGTAGAGTTGCATTTTTGGAATTAACGATTAACTATTTTGCTAAATATTTGATTTTGTATTTTTTCACTGTTTCAGAGCTTGTAACTCGCCATTAATTCTCAATATTCTAAAACAACTTATGTCATTTCGTAGGATTTTTTCTGCTCTTTCTAAATATATGCTTCGTTTTTAAGTAGCATTATCGATAGTTTAGCAATGAGGGGTTTTTTACAAATTTCCGATTTTTCATTCTATTTGCTGTAACTTGAAAATTATTGAGATCCGGCCAGGCATTATATACTGATTTATGCTCCGTGTGATCTCCTCTATTACCCCTATTAATATTGGACCCCTTTAACGGAACACCCTGTATGTATATACATATGTATATATATCTTCATACATATAAGTTTATATATATGTATGTATACATATGTATATGTGTATATATATGTGTGTGTGTGTTTTCACCTACCTATTCAAATGTATACATACACACACACACACACACACACACACACAAAAAAAAAAAAAAAAAAAAAAAAAAAACTCCTTTTGGCTTAAAATAAAATTATTTGGGGTCAAAAGTAAAATCAAAATCGCCAAAAATAAAAGATAAATCGCCAAATATTTTTTCAATAGCACGTACATATCACTGGTGCCCGGCTAACCGAAAAGTACAAAAAAAAAAAAAAAAAAAAAAAAAAACTTCAAAAATGAGGTCTTGAAAAAACATCTTTTGGCTTAAATTCTCTCATCAAAACTGTTTTTCTTTTTTTTCTTTCTCTTTCTTTCTTTTTTTAAAGTAAAATTAGTAACAGTTTTCTTTTTTTTCTTTCTCTTTCTTTCTTTTTTTTAAAGTAAAATTAGTAACAGTTTTTCTTTTTTTCTTTCTCTTTCTTTCTTTTTTTTAAAGTAAAATTAGTAATAGTTTTTCATTTATTTTTCAAGATGTATAGCCATTTTAATTCTTTCTAAAAAAAAAAAAAAAAAAAAAAAAAACCTTTTGGCTTAAAATGAAATTATTTGGGGTCAAAAGTAAAATCAAACTCGCCAAAAACAAAAGATAAATCGCCAAATATTTTTTCAATAGAAATCTTGCCCATTGAATAATTTTTTAAGCATTACGAATATTCCCAATCATGTTTAAATTAAATATTTTCGTTTTATAATATTATCTCTCATCAAAACCGTTTTTCTTCTTTTTTTTTTTTCTTTTCTTTCTCTTTCTTTTGTTCTTTTTATTTTTTTAATAAAATTAGCACAGTTTTTTCTTTTATTTTTCGAGATGTATAGCCTTTTCAATTCTTTCTGCAACAATAATGGTCGCCAAAAAATTAGCAATGCCAACCTTTTCGGCCAAAATAACAGAAATTTCTATCATAATTCTATAACTAATGTACGTAGAACAATATGTTATATACTAAAACCTTCCCTGAAATATTATCTATCGAACAGTGAAAGTTCCATCAAAATCCCTTCAGCGGAACTCGAGTTATAAAGGAACGGAACAAATTTTCCGTTTGTGTTATATATATATATTGTAGATAAAACAGACGATTTCATTTTGAACTCAGAGTTTAACTGTAATCTAAACAATCCATAAAATTTAAAAAGAAGAATAAAATGCAGAAATTCTGAATTGTATCTGATTCTTTGAATTTTTTAGTAAAATGCCTCGTCGGAGTGAGCTGTCTGAAATAGAAGTGAGAAGAGTGTGGTTCTACAAAAGAAAAGGAAAGTCTGAACGTGAAATAAGCAAGTTTCTTAATCGTTCTAAAACTGCGATGTATAATGTTTTAAGTAAAAAAGAATTGTATGGAACGCACTAACGATCTGGTCGTAAAAATACGTTATCAGATCGTGATAATAGGCGAATTATCAAACTGGCAACGAAAAAATACCAGTCGAATCGTAAAAGCGCAACAGATAACTCAAAAAGTATCACATGCAACCGGGTGGCGAAGTTTGAAATCTAATGCTGGTGTTATTCGATGCAAATTAAAAAGTAAACCACTACTAATGAAATGTCACAAAGAAGCTCGTCTTAAGTGGGCAAGGAATGTCATGTCCTCGATCTCTGTATGGATAAATACATTGTTTTCAGACTAGAAAAAATTCAATCTTGATGGTCCAGACGGCAATAATTACTACTAGCATGAATTTAGGCAAAGATCTCGTGAGTTCTTCAGTAGGCAGATGGGAGGCAGCTCCATTATGGTGTGGGGCGCTTTTCATATGCAGGAAAATGCGATCTCCAAAGAGTTGAAGGGAAAATGAACTCGGACAGTTACCAGCGGATGTTATTTCGAAGTCTGATAAACTTCGGACCACTCTTACGAGGTGCAAAATGGAAGTTTCAACAATATAATGTTCCCACTCATTCATCGAAATCAACAAAACAGCGACTTAAAAGAGAAAAGATTGATGTTTTACCTTGGCCAAGTCGAAGCCTTGACCTAAACCCCATAGAAAACTTGTGGGGTTATTTGTGTCGCCAAGTGTACGAAAATAACAATAATCGGGACAATATTCCCGAATAGTTACTTAAAAAATTAATTAACTCTATGCCAAATCGTGTGTTTGAAGTTATTCAGATAAATAGAAGAGCAACATCTTACTAAATTTGAGAAAACTGTCTTTCCTACAGGTGGTCTTATAATTTTGTAACAGTTCTTTGTAACACTTTTTTGTTATTTTGATGTTTTATTTTTTCCGAATTAAAATTTTATTTGTGTAAGTTGCTGCATTTTACGAAAAACTTGATGTACTAACATAGAATAGTCTTTATTTTGATTGAAATATTTCTTTAATTACCTAAATAGCAAAATATGTTGTGGTCTTACACTTTTGTAACACACTGTATTGTAGTTTTTTTTATATCAATTTAAAAAAAAATCAACTATAGTTTTCTCTCTGCAAGTTCTTTTCTGGTTTCACTATATAATTGCGTTCAAATGTATCTTTATTGTCTTTAACTTTTATAGCATTTCTTTTCATCTAAAGGGATCTTCAATATTGTAACATCACATTGTCGCACTACAGTAAATTTATAAAAGTTTCTGAAAATTCTAAAGAAATACACAAATATTTTAGGTAAAATGATAGAGAATGGCGATTAAATTACATTAAAATTTTCAGAAAAAGGATCAAATGTTTGCAATAAGGCCAAAATTGTTCCTTAGATAACATGTGTTTTTACAGTTGAATTCCTTAGATTCGAAATAATGTAGAACCCAAATATATTTCCTTTAAAAAACTAGTCGTTGGGGGCCACCGTAATACATACCCATCATGGATATGAAAATAAAACATGTGTAAACAATTTATAAAATGCATTGCAATTCGAATAAAATTGTGGCTTGATGACGTCATAAACTTTAAATGCTCTACTGTTGAATTGCGTAAGAGAAACATCCTTATAACTCCAAAAATGTTAATCATATTAACTAACGGTTTACTGCGTCGTGTTGAGCGTCTTATTTCCAATTAAATATATCTTTGAATTGAAATTTGAATGACATGCAGGGTCATGAAAAATCAAAGATAGTGTGGAAACAAGTTTACAAATATCTCGGCAACTCATTATCCGATCGACTTCATTCTTTATGCAAAATTTTTATGTTTTTTTATTGTCTTTTATATTCACTCTTTAAAATAAACAATTACGAAAATTTTTAAATACCTTTTATCAGAACGAATATTTCGAGAGTCCGATAAAATAGTTCCAGATAATCGAGGTTACTGAAATTCAATAAGCTTCTTCCCATTGTTATATATTAGGTACATATCCAATTTCAAATCTCTATCTCAATGTGTTTGGCAGATAGAGCGTTTACAGACACACGCACAGACAGACGGACGGCAAATTTTTGGTTTTTCTAAAAATATGTTTTTCGGAATCTCCAGTGTTTGAAACTTGTAATTCCGTCAAAAAAATATTTTCAATTTTTAAAACGTTAACAAGAATTCTGTACTACGTATGATGGGTAAGTAATAGAATGAAAAAAATATTTCTCATTATCTCATTATCTTTTATCTCTATGAGTTTTGAAATGATTTCTGATAACTTGTCGTAGCTTTTGTTTTCTTTTGCAATATTATCTTCGGCCGAAACACGATTTTTTAAAATTTAGAGTGAATAGTAAATGCTACAGTTTTAATGTTGGTTTATATCGTATCTTTATTAAATATAATTCTACTAAATGGAAATTTTAATAAAACAGTCTGAATCAGAACTAGAAATGTTACGAACAAGTACCGTATCTTACGGTGTATAATCCACACATCAAACAATCATGTTCCGACAAAGAAATTTTGTTTTCTTAAATGTAATTTACTAGATTTTTTTAAATAATTCACTTCAATTATTACATACAATTTCTGGGTCTAAACATGCTTGTTTGATCCGCTGATTATACGCCGGAATCTAAGGTATATTTCGCGTTTTTGTTTTCAGAAAAACGTTTTTATTATATTATGCTCATGAATGGTCCGTTTAGTAAATACCAATTTTTTCAAATAAAAATTTTAATTTCTTCCAAATTTTGCAGAAATGTATTATGTAGGTTATTTTTCTTATAAATATTGTGAAAACTTAGTACGAGAGACTTTCTACAATATCTTAGATTTATATGAGTTTTCTAATGGTTACTGATTATTTATCATGGAAAATGCTTCCTTTGAAACATTATTTTCGGTCTAAATACGATTTATTAAAGTTGAAGTGCATAGTAAATTTTACAGTTTTACCTTTCATAGTCAGTTTATATTTATATCGTATCTCATTTAACTATAATTCTATTCAATTGAAATTTTAATAAAACAGTCTGAACGAAGACTAGAAATGTTACGAACAAAAGTTACATTTAACAGATATTTAGAGTTTTTCCAGAAAACATTTTTAAAGTCTAGGGCTCCCAAATAGTTCATTTATTGCACGCCAGTTTTTTCAAATAAAAATACTGTTTTTAGATGTCTCTTGCAAATTTTGTGGAAACCTATTCGGAAGGTTATGTTTGTTGCAAATGATGGGAAAACTACGCACAAAAATCTTTCTTCAGAAAAAATGGTATTCATAAGTGGAGTCTTGGTTAATGAATTATTATGATTATGCATTTTACTTGTACATTTGTTTTTAAGAAACGAATTTAGGAACTGCTATTTTTCAAATCTATCAAAAAGAAATTAAACTGTAATATTATTTATTATATGATAAACAATTATCTGAACAATCGTTTTTCCAAATAATCAATAAATGAACATTTATTGAACAAAGTAATGAACATTTATTTTCATTTTACAATCTTGTAAATATTTTTTAGCTTTTTAAAATAAAACAATTTCTTTAATTGATTATTAGCATATAATTAGCGCACAAGCCGTTATTAGTCCACATTATAATATGATAATATAATTAAAAATATATAATTTATTTCTTTAACTTTGCAACAAATTTAGAGTACATGTTTTAAAAATGAAATATGTTGAATTAACTTAATCTGAAATTTTATTTTATTTTATTTTCTGTTTTTTTTTTTTTTACTTAATCAAAGAGGAATTGTACACTGGCCTCCAAAAGTTAAGATACAACCAGTTTTTGTGTCTAATATGAAAAGAAATGAACAAAAATAGATAAAATTTAGAGGAATTGTGCTATTAAAAGTTATTTCTCGAACTTTATTTAATTTTAACATCAAGTATGATTTACAAATAAAAGAATTAGATTAAAAAAAATAAAAGGTACTACTATTTGATAAAAAAATGGCGTTTTTTTGTGAAAAAATAAAATAAACTGATTTTAGTAAAGCATGTGTCCGGCCCTACTTGTAATGCATTTGTGTCATCGACATTACACACTGTCAATTAAGTTGTCTGACACTGGAATGGGAAACAAAAACCATACATGAGAAACGCTTATTCCGGCTTATTTAACGACTTCGCAGGAGGCATCCATCTTACAGCATCTTACAGCATCCATATATCTGCTGAGATAGTCCCAAAGATGCTCTATCGGATTAAGGCCCGAAGATTGAGCTGGCCATTCCATTAACTCCAAACCTTGATCCTCAAGATATTCATCAACAACTCTGGCGCAATACGATCGGGCATTATCATCCATTAAAATTAATTAATCACCAATGGCACCAGCATGCGGTGTGACAAATGGAGCAAGGATAACCTTCCGATATTTCACAGCAGTCAGAGCTCATCCATGGCATGCATGGAGGTTACTGTGGCCATCGGAGAGATTCCAACGCAAACCATGATTCCATCTTGTCAATACCTGTATCTATCAACAATGTTACATAGTTAAAATCTGATGCCTTTTTCTCTCCAGATTAGCACACGAAGTGAATCTCTCTCCAAAGCAAACCGGGACTCGTCTGTGAGCAATACGTAAGCCCGTTGTTGTCTGTTCCATGTAACATGCTCTCTTGTCCAACATAAACAAGCACTACTGTGTTATCGATTAAGAGAGCCACACACAACGGATCGTCTTGCATAGAGTCCTTAATTGTGAAGCCGTCTGTGCGCCGTAGTAGAAGATATTGTCATCCCTGTTGCCTTAAGATGAACTGAAATAAACTGAGCCTCAGTAGTGATGCTCCTCCTTCGGGCCAAAAGAGCTAAAAAGCAATCTTGTGCATGGATTGTAATATATGAGCGGTCTAGAACAAGTCTTCTTGATACTGAATTTTCGTATTCAAATTATTCCCAGAGTGTTTGGACCAGATTACGGCACAAGTTTACGGCACATCTAACAGCATCAACTTATGATAACCCCATTTTAACCCATCCGATTGCCTGCTATTTTAACGAATCAGGTAAACGACATCTCCTACATATGGACAACAATATTTTAGGACCAACAATTAAAGATCAATAAGCATAAAAAAAATTCCAGACAAATTTACAAAAGTGGGATATTCGCATTTTTTTCCATCTATCGTACATTTATTTTCATTCTTTTAATAGTGAGTGTCAATAAACTGGTTGTAGCTTAACTTTTGGAGGTCAGTGTGTTAATGTATTATTTAATAACTAAAAAGGTATTAAAACACATATATTTTTCATTCAATAAAGCAATAATGATTTTTTAAATAATAAGAAATACAAAACTATTTTTTTATAATCTGCAACTACTTTTCTGTTTTTACAATTTAGTCATCTTCATATAAGTCTTTATTTCCTGATTAAATTATATTTTCGTAATACATATCATTTAGAAGAGTATCTGAGAATTTGGAAGAAATAACAGATATAGTTTAGTTACAATGATAATAAATGGTGATTAAATTACATTCTTTTATTCGAAAAAAAATGTATCGACAATAGAAGGTAAATTGTTCTTTAGACAACAAGCAATGTAATATTGGATTTTATATTTCGATTCATTAAAACATATATAGTGTCTACGAACGTTTCAAATAAATCTTCATTTCCTTATTAAATAAAATCGTTGAACTACATATCATTTAGAAGAGCATCTGGGAATTTAAAAGAAATGCCGGATATATTCTAGTTACAATAAAGATTACATTACATTACATTCTTAGTTCATTAAATTACATTCTTTTATTCGAAAAAAAATTGTATTAAAAATAGAAGCTAAATTGCTCTTACTTTTTATTCTTTTTTAACACCACTATTTTTATAAGGAAAATTTTGTATATATAATTTTGGATTACATTGATCGAAATTTTCTTTATAAAAATAGCAGTGCAGAAAGGAAAAAAAATCGAAATGGAAAAATTATTCACTTATTAATCAATAATTGTTAATTAATTTAGATAAAAGTAATTATTCATTACTTTGTTCAGTAAAATTCATTATTCATTTATTTATTCAGAAGGACAATTATTCACATAACTGCTCTTCATACAAGAAATAATACAATAGTTAAATTTATTTTTGATAAATTAAAAAAAAAAAAAAAAACGTACATCGTAAATACCAAAACCTGAGAATAAACAGTGGATTTTATTTTTTGAATGATTAAAACTTTTGTAGTTTATATAACCTTTTAATTTTAATATAAATGATTCAAATATTCATAAATTAACCAATACTTAATATTTAAGTAAGACAAATAATATTCGTTACTTTGTGCTACAATTGGTCATTTATAAATTATTCTGAAGAAAATTGTAAACATAATTGTTTTCAGATAAAAAATAACATTACAGATTGATTTTTTTTAGATAGATTTGAAAAAAGTAGCTCCTAAATACGATTTTTTAAAGATGGTTGAAGTAAAATACATTATAATTAAAGTTTAGTATATGAAATTTCAGAGAGTTTTAAATTATTCAGTAATAACGTATTCGGATATGTATATTTTAACATAATATTTGCTCAAAATATGGACTTTTGTTTTATTTTTGTGTAATACTAACAGCTAAAATATTATATTTATGTAGTGCTTTATTTAAAAGTGGAACCAGATTTCTTTAAAAAATAAATTATTTTGATTGTGTCATGCAACAAGTCTCAACAAGTCTCATGCCGAGTACTTTAATAATAATAAAAATTCTTTTTTTCGTTTTTCTGCATTTTCTCAGCTTTATGTAAAATTTACCCTGTAAGACCATTTTAAAAGAGAACTAGAAATTTTATCGAGTAAAAAGTACCTATAATTTTTTTTAATTAGCAAATTACTTTCTTTTTATCATATTTGTTTACGCAAATTATAAGATAAAATAAAAGTTTCTTGATATTAAAGACAGAAATAATTGTGAGCTTCTCAAAGTCTGTGCTACGAACTCGAAGACACTCGCAAGATAATTATTTTTTTTCGCACATTGATATTTGAGGTCTATGTCTAACCAGGTACTTTGTTACTTTATCGATTTTTTCCTGAACGCACTTTACATTTCAAAATCGCCTCCGAATGACGTGAAAGTGTCCTCAGAGAAAACAAGAACGAAAAATCATGCGTCAAGCATACACTATGAAACACTTTCCAACACTTCACAAAACGCTAACGAAACTTCGCCGTGAAGTAAGGTGAAAGAAGATATACAGTAAACAGTTTAGAAAACATAACACATTTAAAAAGCCGGTTTTAGAAATCCCCTTCCATAGTCAAAATAGTAATCGAATTATTTTGTGCAGCCCTGTATATGATCTATAGATTTGAATATGTACTACATAGTATGATAAAATTTAACCCAGTTAGAAAATTCACCTCTAGCAATGTTTGCCAATCGATGGAAATTCCTTCGAAAGCCTTTGTACAACCATGTATATTATCTTAAGACTTTTGTACACAGTACATAGTATTAACACCACCCCCTGAATACTAGGCCTGCGCGCTGACAAAAATGGCGGATGTCGCAGGCGGATTTTTTTTCAGCGTTTGTACGGTACCTCGAACCTCAACACCAATAATATTTAAAAGTTTTCTTTGACTTACTTGATCTCAGAGAAACAAGGCGAAGAAAACTTTTACAAATTATTGGTGTTGAAGTTCGAGGGATTGTTCAAACGCTGAAAAAAAAGTCCGCCTGCGACAGCCGGCATTTTTGTGAGCGCGCAGAGTATTAAGCTAACATTTTATCCATGTAAAAAACGCATAAGGCAACTTAAAACTTACCTCCAGCAATCTTCAACCATAAACGACAATGTATCTTGTTCTTGTGTATCTTGTGTAATGATACCTTGTGTCTATGATCAACGAAAATTTATTTAAACTTAAAAACGTAAACAAAAGTTTAAAAAGCACTTAGTAACTTAGTAAAAGACTGAGCACTTATTAAAAGACTGTAAATATCGCACTAAGAGTGTAACCGAATTATTTTGTCTATGCCCGTAAATGAACGATAAAGGTAATTCACACCATACTTTTCAGTGTGCAATTTATAGTGCACTGCAGTAATGCATATAAATTTCATTATGTTTGTGATAGTGAAATATCATTAATTTTACGCTGCAAACGATTTTTACCCGTAGAACATTTTTAACAGAATTATTTTGTGTAACCCTGTAAATGAATAATAAATGCTTTGCACAAAAAGCATGTTTTAGTGTGCTTCATAATTGTATATTAATTTCCTCATATTTTAAATGGCGTAACATCAACAAAATATACTTGAAAAATTTTCCCCATTGATTGGAATATAACGGAATATTTTTGACTGGCACTATAAATAAAATATAGCTGCTATACACTTAATTTTTAATAGATATCATGCTATAATGAAAGTCAATAACATACAAAAATTTCAGGGAAATCCGGGGAAGTTATGAGAGTTTGTGCACGGCCAGATGGAAGACAAGCCGAAGTCATAAAGACTTTTCAACTGGGTTGGAAAGTGTTAAAAATTCAAGCAAAATAGAAAAAGTATGAATTTACTCTCTTAGACTTCGTTCTCAAATATCCTATGCAAAAAAAAAAAATCGTTTAAAAAATATTGAAAGGCAAAAAAACAAAAACAAAAAAAATTGGAAAGGAACGCTGCAATTGTTTTAACATTAGCTTGCTAGAGTTTTCGTATTGCTAGCGTAGACTCTTAAAGAATGTTTTCGTAATTACTGAGGTTAACAATTATTTTTCCAATTAATCTGTAAACAGAATAACAATTTAATTTCAAAGGTAGTAGATAACATAGCAAAAACAGAAAAATGAAATTCATGCTTTCATTATAAATTTACTTTAATGTACTTATGTAATGTAAAAATAAATTCTCTTAGAAGAGCAAAAATCTTAACGCTCGCATCTATTCCTGTTAATTTCCACTCGTTTTCATGTTGTTATATCTTTCATAAATAAGAACAAATAAAAAATTCGGTTTGGCTGTTTTTTTACGCATAAAGTGAAAAATTTTAATTTTAGACAACAGTAGCATTTATATGACTTTTATAAAATTAAGCAAATGCAGGCAGACTTGAAAACATTTAAACATAAATTTAAAATAAAAGAATACATAAAAACAATTAAAAAACTTGTAAACGTTTCGCTAAGCAATCACAAGGCATCATCAGTGTAAAATTGCTTGGCGAAATGTTTACAAATTTTTCAGTTGTCTCTTTTTATGTTTGTTAATGTTTTTATGTAAATTTTTTAATTTATGTTTAAGTGTATTCAAGTCTGACTGCTTTCGCTTTATTTTACGAAAGAAATATATATATATATATATATATATATATATATATATATATATATATATATACTAGCATGCTACGCCCGTTGCGCTGGGCCATTTTTCTAAATTTACTTAAAATCAAACGAAATGGCTTTGTATTTTAAATGAATGTGGATCTTCACCTACAGATACTACTTTCTAAATATTTTCAAACGAACCTTGAATCAAACGAATTATATCAATAGATTTGAGCATGTATTTTAAAGCAATAAGGACGTTCACCTGGATTTTCCTTCAATATTGCTGTAAACGATGTGAACGACATTGCGTTATATCATACATTGGACAAAATTTGGGCTAAAAGAAGCAACTCATTTAGTTGATCATTTATAGTAAAGTTTGGAAGGGAAATGAGGCCATTATGAGATTATGACAACAGGAACTAAAATGTGCTCTAGTCAACATACTACTAAAAGAGAAAGCATTACAATGATTGCATAGATTGACCATTGAACTTAAATAATGTTCGGGTGATTCATTTTCGTCGGTAAGTTCTTTAACTCCGTCCCTCTTTCTTGTCTCCATGTGAGATTCTGGTAACGTAAGTACAATCTCATTCTATGTTACGTTATATTTCGCAATATACGTCCTCTTCTGGCAAGTCTACTACGGTTTTTCATCTTTCGATTCCAGCAGAGTAAATACAGTGAAAATTGTAATAAATAGTTTGCACATAAAGAACAATGTTTAACTTTCATATTTAACAAAATGGTGAAACATAAAAAGTGCATTTTTAAAGCTGAATATGTATAAAATTAAAATGACGCCATTTTCATTATCTTTCCACTTTTTAGACCAGTTACATTCGTGTAACCGTTAATCTGAAAAAAACCCAATGATTAACTATGGTAGACGAATAAACCTCTAGTTTGTATCCAATAAAATCTTCCTAATCTTCCATAATCTTGCCGATATCCAAGTTTGACGTCAAACATTAGAAGTGCTTGAAACAATATGGTTACTAATGTACCAGAGTTAGTTACAAAACAAAGTTATTTACTCGCCAAGCTATGTTCCACTAATTAAGGTCAAATTACTGTTAATTCAGTTATAGATCTTTCATTAACAAAATTCCATACCTTAAATAAAACTGACAATGATAAAGTTAGTTATGCAAAATATTTAGTAATATTATTTTTGGTGAATACTTAAACCGAAGATTTGTTTGCATTTCTCTAAAGAGCATAATAACACGCAGAAATAAATTCATTTTTCACTATGTTTAGCTGTTAAGGCTGTGTGTAGGTTGAAAAGGCTTTATAATGATCGAAAAATTATGTAATCAGAATTTCAGGTACTCGTTTTGTCGTATCCAGCCTGAAATGATAAATCGACAAATATTATTTATTCCATTCGCCACCATTGACATTACAAGTTTTTCCGTACATTGAAAGCGCCAAAACAGTGCCTGAGATGTTCTGCTCTCAAAGCTGGCATACGGGAAGTGCTGGGTTCAAACCCCTTTCGCGTTCGTTGACCTAACCGTTTGGAGTTTTCCGTGGTTTTCTTCGAACCCTGCCGTAAATACGGGTTAGGATCCCTTTGAAAGACCTCCCCCCCATGGAGGGCACTCCCCCAGGATCTATATCCCTCGTGTAGATAATCGGTCGTCATAAAATCAACCAACTGTACATTGGAAGCATTGCTTTTTTGGTAAAACTTTGCTTCATAATGAAAAAACCCATAAATTTAGAAATTGCTAATTTCAAAAGTCGTCTAATCTTCTGTAATCTGAATCGTCGTCCAGAGTAACCTTCAAACATAAACGAAACATCAAACAATATAGTAAAAATGCCAACTGGCAGGTGAACGGAATACGGACAATTAGTCCAATGTCTTTTAAAAACCTTCCTGAAATAAGTGAAGATATGCAGAAAAAAAACTAAAAAGAAATGACGAATCAAAAAGAGCATCGAAAATTTATTTCAGAAAACAATTTTTATTGCAAAATGTAGCCTTTTGTGATAGTAATAACGCATAAATACACACATCTCCTTAACAATATTCTTTGGTTCCTAACTTTTGAAACAGTGAATATTTCTATAAGTGCATTGGCGATATATTAAAAAAATAAAATAAATAAAAATAAAAGAATAGACAATATTCGCTGATCTGAGTTCGAGGCTATAAAAATAATATTTGGTAAAAACAAACCGCATGTTTCCGTAGTAAATTTTTAAATGTCTAAAATTTAATTATTTTACAATATGTGTTTGAGTGGCAGACATTCGCTAAAATTTAAATATTTGATCCCATATTCATAAGAATAACTGCTATTTATATAATTTGCATTTGAATATAAAAATTTACTCCAAAAAGGATCTTGTATACACGAAAAAACACTATTATTGCTAATATCGCACAAGCTGATGTTACGCTTATGCATTTTTGGCTTAAAATCACATTGCTTGGTGACAAAAGTAAAATCAAAACCGTAAGTATACAAATAACATGTATATTACTTTTAAATGCTAAAGGTGCAAAATTAACAACTATAATATAAATTAAAATAACTTTTATTAGTTTTTTTACATGTTTCGACTCTTTCCGAGTCATTTTCAAAAACAAAATGAGAATATTCTAAAGCTGCACGGGCTTTGAGGTTATTATTTTCATGTACTTTTTTTAAAAATTACGCACATTATCTATTATTTTTTACTTGATTGTTTATTTTCATATCTTTGACCATGGAGTAATTCTAGCCACAGTTTCGGTAAATTAAAAGATGCCGCATCGTTACATATTGTATTTTTGCGCGTGAGTGTCTCTATGGTTTCTCTTATTATGGATGCACTAGCAGTCTAGTCTACGCCCGCTGCGCTGGTCGGTTTCTCCAAAAGAACCTTGAATCAAACGAAATATATCGGTGAATTTAACCTTGTATTTTAAAGTAATGTAAAGTAATGTATTTTGTACCTTCACCTGGAATATCCTAAAATAACATAAAAACGGATACTTATTTCACTAAGTTGTGTTTTCTTAATACGGTTTACTCTATTACGTTTATAATTTTCCATTAATTTATATGTTTTTTAGCTACATTTTTTTAATAACGTGAATTAACCTATATTATTCACAACTAAAAAGAAATGGCGCATCTAGTATTTGTCGAAAAATTAAATAAAAATCATGCACTCATGACACCATAATTCACTTTTATATTTTAACAGAATAATACGGCTACTACAATTTGTGACTCGTGCTGACACATTGCTGTTGTTATTATTTTTTTACGCTTGAAGTTTTCGCTATATGGTACTTCATTGTGAAATTTGGTAATTTTTGAAATTCAATGATTGAAAAAGTGCATAATCAGTGGATTTGAAATTTATATCAAGAAAAATACAATTTTTTACCTTTCTAACGCAGTTTGTCTAACAATTTTCCGACAAATACTTTTCGAGCAATTAATTTTTTCAGTAACTTCAAACGTTTCATTTTCCGATATTAATCTTTGGCAACGATTACCGAAAATCCCAGTCGTCAGCAACACGTACCTTTTTATTAAAGAGGATAGTATAGACTGGAGGGAAATATTATTTTACTTTCATTGAAATTTATTTGGATGGTTTCTTCTTGATATAATCTTGCCAGGGCTGTAGTTTTTCTATTGTATTTAATATCAGCTATATGCTTTTTTTTTTTTTTTTTTTTTTTTTTTTTTTTTTTTTTTTTTTACATAATAATAATAAATACAATAGTAAAACTACAGCCCTGGCAAGATTATATCAAGAAGAAACCATCCAAATAAATTTCAATGAAAGCAAAATAATATTTCCCTCCAGTCTATACTATCCATCCATAATAAGAGGAACCATAGACATACTCACGCGCAAAAATACAATATGTAACGATGCGGCATCTTTTAAATCTACTGAAACTGTGGCTAGAATTACTCCATGGTCAAATATATGAAAATAAACAATCAAGTAAAAAATAATAGATAATGTGCGTAATTTTTTTAAAAAGTAGATGAAAATAATAACCTCCTAGCCTGTGCAGCTTTAGAATATTCTCATTTTGTTTTTGAAAATGTCTCAGAAAGAGTCGAAACATGTAAAACAACTAATAAAAGTTATTTTAATTTATATTATAGTTGTTAATTTTACACCTTTAGCATTTAAAAGTAAAATACTATTACAAGGTGTTATAATTTATTCTATTATCAAATAACATGTAACTCATAAATGCAGTCATTTTTACAATTACATCTGCTAGTTCCTTCTGTAAGACACATGATAGGGGTGATAAATAAAAAAAAAATAACATAAAGAAAAAAAATAAAAAATAAAATACTGACATGTTATTAAATCAAATTTTCAGATGAATCTTTGTTAACCTGACGCAAACGATAAATCGCCAAATATTGACTTAATCTTAATTGCAATCTCATGCATTGCAAATATTTTTAAGCATTACAAACATTCCTCTGGGGTTTAAATTAAATATTATGCCTCATTAAAATAGTTTTCTTTTCTTACTTTTCTTTTTTTGCGGGGAGGGGGAGGGGGATTTTAAATAAAATTAATAACATAATTTTTCTTTTATTTTTCTATTTGTTTGCATTATTTTCTGATATAGACGTTTCAATTCTTTCGCCAATGATAATGGTCGCCAAAAAAATGACGTATGGTAACTTTATCGTCCAAAATAACAGAACTTTCCATCATAATTCTATAACTAATATACGTAGAACTATGTGTTATATACAAGAACCTTCCCTGAAAAATTATCTATCCAACAGTGCAAGTTCCATCAAATTCCTTTCAGCAGAACTCGAGTTATAAAGGAACGAAACGAAATTTCCGTTCGTGTTTTATATACACTGCTCAAAACAATTAAAGCATATTGCAGTTTTAGGTGGATTTTGTATCTGGGAAACTTTTTAGCTGATTGATACATGGTCGACAGACATAGTAGGTTATATGAGAATAAATTACACATGTTTGGCAGAAAAAAATGCATTTTATTGCGCATTTGTGTACAAAAGGAAAAAAACACAATTTGTGCATATGAGAAAAAAAGAATAAGAAAAGGTGTTTTCTTCAAAGAAAATCATTTTCAGTAGGGGGTATGGTTTCCACGGGCGGCCAGCTACGTTGAACACCTTTGAGGCATGGACTCAATGTGGCTATTAATGACGAGTTGGGGTATTCTGCCCCACTCTTCCAGAAGAGCTCTTTCCAGTTCTTTGAGAGTTTGTGGGGGTTTATGGCGGCCAGAAACTCGTCTTCCTAGAGCGTCCCAAACGTGCTCGATTGGATTCATGTCTGGAGAACACGCTGGCCATTCCATTCGAACGATTCCTTCCTCGAAAAGGAAATCCTCCACCAGGTTTGCACGATGTGGCCTGCAGTTATCGTCCATTAAAATGAAGTTATCTCCGATTGCTGCAGCGTAAGGGACTACAATAGGTCTGAGGATCTCATCCCTATATCGGCGACCAGTCAGAGCTCCATCTCGAATGATGTAGAGGTCAGTGCGCCCGTCAATGGAGATGCCACCATACACCAACACTCCTCCACCGCCAAATCTGACACTTTCGTGCACGAACGCAGGATTATTCCTACTGCCACGGTCCCTCCAGATGAAAATACGCCTATTATCCGGATGCACAGAAAAACGGGACTCGTCAGAAAACAGAATATTGCTCCATTCATTTCTCCTCCAGTTGACATGCTCGGTTGCCCACTCCCTGCGGTCGCGACGATGCCTTGATGTTAATCCAACACATACCATCGGTCGGCGAGCATACAGACCTACAGCATGGAGCCGGTTTCGGACAGTCTGAGTTGAAATCGTGGTGCCTGTAGCCGAGCGAAGGTGTTGTTGGAGAAGAGTAGCATTCATGTTTCGGTGTCTCCGAGCTGTTAACGCTAAATACCGATCTTCATTGGGCGTTGTTGCCCGTCTACGACCTTGCCCTGGTCTTCGGCCTGCACATCCACTCTCCAAAAAACGGTTCCAGATCCTGGAAATGACTGTGACACTCCAATGGCTTGCGCTACTTCGGCTTGAGTTTGGCACTCTTCTAACCTTCCAACAATTCTCCAAGCTTCTGAATCTGTCAAATGACTTCGCTGAGACATCGTACTCATCGAAACAAATCAATCACTGAATGCCGATCATCCTTGTCTTCATTCTCTTTTATCCAGTTGAAAGTCAAATTTCATTCGCTGCCGCTGAAGCGACGTTTTTGACGTCGAACTCAAAATTTGCATACTCCACAGTTTGAAAACCAGAAAAATTTGCATTTGTGATTCTCTTCTTCTATTTTCGGCAAAAAAAAATTCGTTTATATCTTTATTTTATATAAAACTTCAAATATCCTTTAATTGTTTTGAACAGTGTATATAGTAGATATATATTTGAGGGGGTTAGAATTACAGTGGAGTAAGTCGAATGTTTGGAAAATCTTGATAATCATATTTTCATTGAATGTACCGGGTGTCCGAAAAAGGTTTGACTGATTTGAAAGAATCATAACTCTAAAAATAATTGAGTAAATGCAATATTTCAAAGTACTCTTCAAATATCGAAGATTTGTTAGATGTAGCAGTTTTAAAATCGTGACAATCAAACGATGCGCTGAATCGATGATAGGAAAATGCAAATCACACCACACATTCTTAATTTTAACTTTTTGCTTAATATATTTGTGTACATCGTGGATCCTTTTATACTAAATCGAAGATGCGGAAGAACTTTCTAATTGACACTTTTCACACATAACTCCAATAGTTTTAGACTTATACGCTTTCCACTACGAAATCATCGAAGAAATTGCGAATGTGTGGTGCGATTTGCATTTACATATCATCGATTCTGCGCAACGTCTGAATGTTACGACTTTAACATCTAACAAATCTTGGATATTTGACGAGTACTTTGAAAAGAAAGTAACTGCATTTACTCAATTATTTTTAGAGTTATGATTCTTTCAAAACAGTCCAACCTTTTCCGGACACCCGGTCAGGGCCTGATTACCAACGGGGCACACTTCCACCAGTAAAAAAGAATAGAAATTTTGTCCTTATTCATGGCTGTATTTTCGCATGAATAGGGCGTTTTAATACGACAAAAATGTCTATAAAATTTTACTGGTGGAAGTGTGCCCCGTCAGTAATCAGGCCCTGCACCCGGTATATTAATTCGTGTTCAGTATGACAGTGAAATAAGTCATAGTTCACTTATGCAGTCGTTAAATAACAGAACTAGTTGGACCACTTAATGCAACTTCATGCGGCAACTTTCACGAAAACCCTTCATTTCCCAAATCACTAAATTGTGACTTACTCCACAGTCATTCTATTCCCCTCATTTATAATTCAGACGTTAAATGCATGTGTTCTCTAGTAGCATTTATTGCAACAATTTTTCCAGTATAAAATAACAAGATATTTTAAATATGCAGCAATACTTAGTTTATTTTATATTGCTTCTTTCTTTTCCAATTACTTATTTTTTCAGCAAAACAATTTTTTAATGAGCAATATAATAACTCTAAATTTATTTTAAAATTAATTAAATTTTTAAGTTAGGAGATTGTATGATTGCATAGCGGCGATTATTCGAAAATGAGCCCTAAATTTATGTGTAGAAAAGACAAAAATCAATAAAAAATAAAATCTGTTTACAGCCGATCAGAAGTAAATAAGCCTTGGATTACACATCATTTTACCTTCTTTATAAAGTTTTCAATACAAACAGCAATTTCTACAACAAATCTCTAAAAACGCATTTTTATATTCCCGTCAGATAATATATTACATAGATTTTATAATAAGAAGAAAATAATAACATTTTTATATCTGTAAATTCTTTTCTGTTATCACCGTCTCGTCGCGTTCAAATAAATCTTGATTATTTTGTAAGATTACCTTTTAGACTGCATTTAGTTTAGAAGACTGTCTGAGAATTCGGAAAAAAATATCTGATACATTTTACTTTAGTTACAATGATAAGAAATGTTGATTAAATTACATTATTTTATATGAAAAAAAAGAGGGGTTATATTGGAAGTAAAAAGGAAAATTGTTCCGCAGATAACAAACAATGTTACAGTAGAACTTTTTAAAACTAAAGTAGCTTCTAAACTAAAGTAGCTTCTGCTTGAGGGGAGTACAAAATCGAAATATGTTAACTTTTAACTCTTAATTTCATAGTGATGTAAATTTCCATCACTTTTTACTTAACTTTTAATATATAAATCAACTTCTTCTCCACCACTATATTCATATAGAAATATTAATCCAGTAAATTTCCCGTGAACTATGTTGCTGAAAAAAGAGTTAAAAATCTATCTTAAAATTTCTGGTGTCTAATAATTAATATATGTATAAAAAACACAATTGTAAAAGAAAAACTCGTGCAAAGAAGGGTTAACTTTTAAAGATGTCTAGCTGAACGTTCACCCTCGGTCGGGCGCAGTGTGCCTGAGAAGCGCACAAGATTAGTGACGGCTTCCTAAATAATAGCTTAGTGTTTTACTTGTTAAAAATAAAGATATATAATATTCTCCTTATTTATGCTGAGAAACTTCACTATACAACTGATATACTCTGCAGAAAGAATTTTGATTATATATATATTTAAAACGCTAAGAGATTTGTTTCGACAATCCGTGAGAACAAACTACGGCATCAAATTACATCATTCTTTTTTTAAATGAAAGATATTTGGACACAGATTTGTTATCGTGCATTCGTTTGTTCAAAAATTTAATTAATTAACCGTAATTTTCAATTAAACTTTTACTTCTGCTAATGACGTCATAATCGGATAACGCCTAATGTTGCGAAGCACACAGTTTATTCTCTAAACTCTGTGGTTGAATAAAAGAGAAATAATAAATATTAAAAGCACGCGGTTTTAAGGCCGAATTTGTTAATATGCAAGTTAAATTTCGGTAAAAATACTTATCCGCGTGTTTTATAAGCGAATAAAAATTCATATTTATTGTGACGTCACGGGAATATTGTCCATTAGGTTTATTTTATCATTATGCATTATAACTTTGTTGATGCCATTTTTTCCTTACAATTAAATACAAAATATATTTATATTTGTGTGCATGGTGTTTAAGCATTAATGTAAGGTATATGAAGTACGTGTGAAAAGTTTGCGCCGGTGAAAATGACGTTATGATTAGCTTGAAGTGCATTTTAACATTGATAAAACTAAAGAGAAAAATGTATATGATTGTGTTAAAATGGCATAATTTTACTGATTTTTGCATTCATAATTATAAAGATTAGAATTGGAGCCGTCATTCATTTCTTCATCTTGATTGCATTTGATTACATGTTACCAATTGCTTTTTTTTTTTAATTATAGGATAGAAGATTTCCTTTTTTAATAAAAAAAATCACAAAAGTAAAGGATTTCAGGAAATTTAAAGTTATTAAAAATAGTGTTATAGCAGAAAAAAATCTTGAAATAATGATTGTATTTTTAGCTAGAATAAACAATGTAAGACTAATATTTCATAGGAATTATTTTGGTAGATTTATTATAAGTTCATTTAACAGTTCCTTATTAGCACAAAGTCCTATTTCTTTCACTGTGAATTTCTCTTTCGATGTCAAAAAATGTTTTTCCACTTTTGGACGCCAGCCAAAATACTGTGGCAATTTTTAGAAATGTACAACAGTTGTGACAACAAAGGCGCTACCGCTTTAGCTTTCATTGCGCTTACATCACTTCGAAATACTACAAATTTCTATTTTTTACTACATTTTACAATTCCAATTCTTACATCATCAATTAGAAAAAAAATTAGCTTTCGATTGAAATTTATTTGAAAACTGCCGATTAATTTAACGACTTTTAAAATAATTTTCAAGCATGAAAAGTTTTTCAATTCTATCTTATCAATGACGACCAGTTTACTTCAATAATGTAAAATAGCCCCTGGGAAAGTTGCCACAATTGAAAATAGATTTCCCTAACCATCATAAAAAGTGAATAATAATTTTTAAAAAAAAGAAAAGAAAAAAAAAGTGATAAATCATAAGATCAGATTATCCATAAGATAGAACATTTTGGCGCTAAATAAAAATCTGTCAGGGAAAAAAAAAGAAAAAAAAAGACTATTTTTTGTTTATGTTGAACATAAAATTGATATGTTGAATTCGTCGATGAATATGTTCCATCAGATATCAGGATATGCTAGGAATTGCATTTTTTTATTTTTTTACATTTGCCAACTGTATAAGAGGAAAAATATCCCCGACTGTGATGGAAAAGGGATAACCATCCTGATTATGTCAAGGAACCGAAGAAACCATACAAATAAATTACTCTTGAAAGCATTAAAAATCTCGCTCATCTGCAGATAGATTTATTACTGTAAAAAATTCTTAATCTTTGCATAAAAATTGATTAGCTTAAAACAATGGATGCGTTTCAGAAGATATGGATTTGAAACGAACAATGATTAAAGAGGACATTTTAAAACTTTTAATTTAAACATTAAAAAAAATTAAGTTGAATTTCGACGGTGCTTTTGAGCAGATGCAATGCACATGCGCATAGGAGCTCATTCGGTAGCATTATCACAGGGTGGGGGGAGGGAGATTTGTGCTTTATTTACTATGTTCTTTTAGTTACTGAATATGAGATGAACGTAGGAATATACTATTTGTATGATACTTCATAGGTCCAAGAATTTTTTTTCTTGCCGCGGGGAATATGGTGGTAATATCAAACTGATTTGCTTTACACAGTTATTTACGGATTGTTTGTTTGGAGTTTGCATCGGAATTAGTACTGTATTTGACTGAGGAAAAAAATTAAAATAAAGTATTTGAAAGACTGTTTTATACGCATCCTTTCATAAATAATAAAGAAGCTTATTTTACTGATATTGTTATAGTATTTTTTTTTTTTTTTGCGTCAAGTTTTGACGGGTTCCATCCAGTTTTGATTTAAGTTGTTTCGAATTAAGTTGAAGGCATTTACCGTTTCCTAAAACCTCTTTATCTATAACTAATATTATAAAGGAGTAATTATTGTTTTTTTGTTTGTTTGTTTGTTTGTTTGTAGGGGGTAATGTCTGGAACTACCGAACCGATTTCAAAAGTGATGGTGGCAAACTGATGGCGACAACTCCTGCTCCAACATAGGCTATATTTTATATCGGTGCCACTAACCTCAGGGGGGTGCAGGAGCGAAAAACATTTTAAAATTGCGACTTTTTTATACTGAAGGAGCCAGAAATTTGAAATTTGACATTGTAGTTAGTTATAAGATGTAAATGCTCTCTAAGAATAAATTAAAAAAAAATCGAAATTTAAAAAGGTGAGATGAGTGAAAAGTGTTCTAAAATCATTCTAAATTACCATTTCTATGGAATCTCTGGAACTACAGAACCAATTTCAAAAGTGATGGTGGCAAATTGATGGTGACAATTCCTGCTCCAACAGTCTCTTTAATAAAAAGCTATGCGTTGCTGACGACTGGGTTTTTCGCTAATTGTTGCCACAGATTAATCTCGGAAAATGAAACATTTCAAATTACTGAAAAAAATAATAGCTCGAAAAGTATTTGTTAGAAAATTGTTAGACAAACTGCGTTTGAAAGGTAAAAAATTTAATTTTTCTTGATATAAATTTAATGATTATGCCGTTTTTCAAATATTGAATTTCAAAAATTACCAAATTTCACAATGGAGTACCATATCGAAACCGTCATGCGTAGAAATATAATGGTAAGGGTGACGTGTCCTGATGTGTATATTGACTATAGCACGAGTCACAAATTATAGTAGCCTTATTATTCTGTTAAAATATAAAAGTGAATTATGAAATGTCAATATTTTGTTTGATTAAAAGTTTGTTAAGAGAAATTGACCAGCGTAGCGGGCGTAGCTCACTAGTCTTACATAATCTTTAATAATAATCTTACCGCTCTTTGTCGCTACCATGTCAAACTACCGAATGTGAAAAAATGCACTTTTCATTACTTTAAAAAATGGGCCGATTGTCACCATTAAATTTTAATGATACTCTTTAACAGGGTTGTCAGTTTGGCCTCCTTTTTTATTCAGAAATTTCGAATCCATACCAGAAATATCAAATAGAAATTTTTGGTTTATTTAATAATAGACATTTCGCGATTGCTGCTGTTATAGTCAAAAACTTTTTCTCTACGTTTCCGACGTGAATTCGGCATCTCTGAATAAACTGGCCAAACTGGCAACCCCGTTCTTCACATAAATTTTATTAGTATTTTTACTAGTCGAAGAATTGTAATAAAATTTAGTGGTAACAGTCAGCTCTCTTTTAAAAATAATGTAAAATGCTTTTTTCATATTCTATAGTTTGACATGGTAGCGACGTTATCATCTTTATCTTTTTCTGCTTTTACGGCAAAACTAACACATGAGACATTTAATTTATATACAACTGAATTATATTAAATTTCACTATGTTGAAAATGTTTCAGTGATGATTTGAACATATATCCGGTACTTTGTGAAACATCATTTTCTGACAAAATATCTTTATTTTTTCATAATCTCTAAGCTTATATCTCTAAACATCTTTATCTTTACAAACAACTTTCTTTTACCCTCAATCAATCGCACCTCTGGACTCCCAAGTTCGGACAAAAAGGGCTTGACAGGTGCCTGTTTCAAAATCGTCATAAGCATCTAATAATCTCAAATTTTACACTCTTAAAGTGATTAGTAGATTTCAGATTTTTTATTATTTATAGTACAAATGTTTAATATATTTATAAAAATCAGATGCATTGTAATGATAGTTTTGTCGGGTTTCTAAATCTGATTGATATTATTAAGATGATGGATACAATTAGCATTTTTTCGAAGGTTTAGGAAAGTTAATTCAACTATCGCGAGTTTCAGATTTTTATCCCGAAGAAATTCAACATTTAACCCACCCAGTACTATTGGAGTCTTTACTGAGTTTTTCATTTTCAAGTTTCAAACAAGAAAATTTAATAAATCAATCAATCTTAATTAAAAGAAAATTGGATACCACGTAGAAAGAAATTACAATTTATTGTATTCTATTTCGAGTTAAAAATTTGAACTGTTAACAACGAATGAAAATGCCGTAGTACTAAGAATGGTAAAATATTTCTTTGTTCTGTTAGGATATAATTAACATGACCTGAAACCCAATTCAACTACATACGAGTTTAGAATAACACACAATAATGGAGTGCTATTACAGATAGTTTCGTGTACTTTCGTACAATACTCATATTCATACAAAAGTAAATGTAATTGATTTTTTTAAAAAGCGTCTTACATTCAAGATCAACTGATAACTAAGTTATTGCTGTAAGTTTCATCCGATATTTTAAACTTCTTTAGAAATGCGTGATGATATAATCCAACCTGGGACCTTCATGGTCATGTTCTCAAATCTTCAAAGAAGAAATTAAAGTCATCGCTCATATTCTGCAGATGTTTGTATACATTTCCAAATCTTCGCCTTTTATTTTCTAGTAATTGTAGATTAGCAATATAATGAAATCCCATTCGTAACTGGGAAGATTTGAACACACGAAGATATTTTCATCTATGATAATAATAATATTAAAAAAAACTATTTTCCTTTAACCTTCTTTAATGGACTATATAGACAACTTTGTCTATACCTGGTCTAACACAATAAATAAAATAATATTATAAAAATGCTTTAATTTTTCTTTCGTTCACTAAAACTTTAATAATTATTTTATAAATAAAAATGAAAGGATTGACTATTATTTTCTGCTTCTGTAATTTCTTTCATGTTAGTCATCTTCAATATATCTTTATCTACCCTATATATATAAAATCCTAATGAAACGAATTTGTGAAACGATTTTATGAAACGAATTTATGAAACGATTTTATGAAACGAATTTATGAAACGATTTTATGAAACGGCTGATTAAACGACTGGCTATGTTTCAGGGCTATTTTTAATAAAATATTAAACGCTTGATGGTGAAATTAATACCAATTGTCCATAAAAATCCGCGGATGTCAAAACTGGTAATAGAATTTTGAAATTGGAATTAGTTTTCGAGATATTAATTTTTTTCTAATTTTAATGACATTTCTGTAATGATGGCAACTAATTACTCAGTTTTTTTTGTGACAAAAAAGGGAAAAAAATAAAAAAGGATCCCGATAGGGATTATTGATTTATTTTTATTCGTCATTTTCAAATTGAAATAGAATTTATCTTTTATTTCAATCGATAATGAAGACAAGATTGTGATTAAATTATGTTTTTCACGAAAATATGAAAAAAAATCATATTTCTATCGTCAGGATTCAATCGTCTGTCAGCATTTAATTTAATTTATAAACTGAAAATATTTTGAATAAATTCGTCCAAATGACGTCATTTATGTAAATACGTCATTTATGTTTATGCAATTTATTTAATATAAAGAAGCCATTTATCTATTTTTATGTACAAAAAGAGGTAAATTGAAAGACAATTATAAATAAATTGTATATATACATATAAATACATGTATAAACAAGCATAAAAGTTCGGTGCTTTTCTAGTATATGGGGCCTTGACGAAACAGAGAAAATAGCCTTGGCGGATTAGAAAATTTGGCAACATACTTTCTGTCAACCTATTTACTTCGTCATTTCGTATACAGAAGCATTTTTTCAATATTTATACAATTTGTTTAGCGTAAAATGTCATTTATCCTATTTTATATATAATCAGAAGTAATTTGTATAGAAAAAACAATAATAATATACGTATAATTAAAATACGCATATAAACAAAAAAAATCGTCGAATTTGTTTCCATGGCTGTTTATGTAATTTGGCACCAAATCTCACTTTCTGATGCCCGAATTGCGCCAAGCTTTTTAAAAAATCGTCACGACCCGTATTATAGAAAATCACCAAAAGTTCATTGGGTTTGTTTTCATAACTTTTGGCAACAAATATATGTATATTAACGAATCTATTCGTTTTTGAAACTCGAATTACGACAAACCTAAAAGCAAAGGATCCTATAATGGAAAAGTACCCGATTTTCTTATGGACAATATTCAAGTGACATAACATGGTGTAAAATTATCGCGGATAGCGAATTTGTTTAAATATCTCATCAATTGATGCCGAATAAATGCAGGCATGCATGCACAAAATATTTAATTAATTTTGTATGATAAATAATTATTAGAAAATTCGTATATACATATTAATTAAAATAAATAATTTACATATTTAAAATAACATGAAAATATGCATGATGGTGCACTAAAATACAGAGAAAATTAAAACCTGTTACTGAAAATGTCTATAACATAGTACTTTTCAATACCGTGGTTCTTAATGTTATTCACAAGCAGATGGATTTTTTCTCATCCTTAAACGCAAAGGAAGAATAGAATACAGATCGTTGTTATAAATGTGCGAGAGGTAGCCACAATTTAAACCTAACCATTTTATACAAGCTGGTTTTCAAGGTGTAATTGATTTTACTTACCAATCCCTAAAACAGTCGTCAGTTGTCGCAATAGTTGTGTATGAGGCCATGATAATAAAAAAATGCACAGATTTACCAATATTTTTAAAATGAAGCACGCTGTCATGTTTTTAGAGGCCTCGAAGTCTGAGCGGGGGTTGGCGAGCGTAGCTCGCAGGGGGTAGGCCCCCTAGTTTCCTTATAAAATCCTGCTGTCAGGATACATTGAGGTAAGAAGAGCGTCTAGGAATTCGAAAGAAATATCCGATATATTTTAGTTACAATGATACAAAATGGTAATTAAATTACATTATTTTATTCGGAAACAAAATGTTTCAACAATAAGAGAAAAATTATTCTTTAGATAACAACTAAAGTGAAAAAGGAATTTCCTTTAGAATGAAACGAAATAATGTAGATCCTAAATTATTTTCTTTACAGAAATAAATGAGTTATAAAACTGCATCTAACATTTGCTGTTATTGTTACTTTCTTTACAAGAAGAAAGGATTGGATTCATAAAAACTTTCAACTTCCAGTTTTTGATGGATTTACACTTTTTAGAAGGTCGAAAACACGATTTAACTGTTTTTAGAAAATGTCTGTTTGTGACTTTGTCTGTCTGTCTGTCTGTATGTTACAAACATTTTGTGGGCTTTATCTCAAGAACTAATGCACGGTATTTAATAAAACTTTATATTAAGTTAGTCCCTGATATAAATTGGTACTGATTAGTTTTTGGTGTAAATCATCCAATAGGTGGCGTTGCTATGCTGCATTCTTCCAGATTTCCACAATAGCTCTATATCAAGAACTTATGTATTGATTTTCAGCAAACTTCAGATTCAATTAGACCTTGAAGTAGTCACTAAAATGCGAAGAATATTTTCAAACTCTAATTTCAAAACTTGTCGGCTTTTCCGAGTTTCCATTTCAGGTAAATGAAACAGACGATCAATTCCTTGATTTTGATAATGTTATTCATTTTCAAAGTTTAAAAAGCGAATTCCTGACTCATTTTAAAAATGAGCTATAGAGATTCTATGATAGCTATGAAGATATGTTCTATAATCAGGTGAACCCGATTATGAAAGATTATCCTTTTAAAAAAGTTCTACAGGACGATTGTGATGAGACTTGCATTCTTAGTTATACAATTTTTCAGGGGTAGTTTTAGTATACTGAATATTGTTCTATACCAAATTTTACTATAAATAATCAATTAAAAATGTTGGCCCTTAACAGCCCGAATTTTGTCCAACACATTAGAAAATATACTAGCGCAATGACCTCCTGTCGTTTTCAGCATTTTCGAAGGACATTTCAGGTTAAGGTCCATATTGCTTTAAAACACGAATTCTAATTACCGATACATTTCGTTTGATTCAATGTTCGTTTGCAGAAACTGATCAGCGTAGCGGACGAAGCCTGCTACTTTTACTATGCAATGTTGTGTGAATAAACAATAAATGAATTCATATGTGGGTTGATGAAATATCTAATTCATTCCACCAGTTTAAAAATGAAATAAAACTTTTACCCCAAATATCCAATGGTCAACAAAAATGGTCAACCAATATGTAAGAGACAGTCCTTACGAGATGACACCCTTTTTTTTTTTAATGAGAACAACTGGCTCCCACACAGAAGAGCATAAGAAGAAATGATTCTCTCTCTGCAGCTGAAAAAAGAAAGCCGCCTCTTCCAGATTCCTTGGGAAAAAAAGCATCTCCTAGGATCCCGACGACTGTTGGAAAGAGCTGTTAAGCGCCCGTGATCACACCGATGTTTCGATATTCTCAACGCCCTGGCAGACACTCAAATGCTCTCAGATGCAGCGTTTCGAGCAATGAGAGTGGGCCATTACCGATACCGGGTGCCCTAAGATGTATTATCCAAGGAAGTAACGAGAAAGGAGCCCCTGCGCCCTTGGAAACCGCAACTGACGATCCATAGCTTGCAGCGCCCTTATGACAAGAATTAGCTCAGCTTCATGGAAGGCCGCTAAAGTACTCATTCCATTAAAATATCTCCTAGAGATTCTCAAGAAAATCCCCACCTACAGAGAATAATTGGTGAGAAAATCCACTTAATTCTTTCCTGGCTAATTTAATAAAGATTTATTGCATCATATTTATATTTAATTTTTTTTTAATAACTTATTTAAATGCTAATGCTTATAATAAATTAATGCATCAAAATTTAGAATTTGGCGTATTTGCCTCTCAAGTAAATTACTTATGCTGTTCTGATAGTTAATCAGAATAAATTAAAATGTGCTGCTCATAGATTATTATTGATTTTAATTAAATGAGGCAAAGTAAACTGTATGTATATATCTTGCTTTTCTTTTATATAAATGAATAAACAAAATATTATAATTAGCAAATATGTTTTTCTATTTTTTAATTGGTTTGTCCTATTTTAGTTTATTTTAATATTAACGTAAAAAATTATACCCTCTCAAATTTCGATTGTTAAAAATTAACCCGAGCCACCTTACCTTTTTATACAGTGTTTCACAACGCCGCTGTAAGGTAAGATTCCTATTTGTTATCTGCTCCACTATACCTTCTCGCGAATGTTGGTCCCCCCTCTCCTAAAATATCGGTCCAACATGCGTCTTTAAAAACAGGAAAGAAAAATAATGCATCAAGCATAGATTGTGAAACACTTTTTATCACTTTAACAAACCTTCGCTATTTAATAAAGTAAATAAAATACCAAAGTAAGCATTTTTCAATACGCAAAACCCATTGGAAAATAAGATTTCGGCAATTACAGGACATAGCTAGAAATGTACTTCCATTCTTTTGTGCATCCTTGTATATAATCCATAGATTTGTATATACTCTATATAGTATGCAGCAATTTAGTTTAGTATAAGAAAACATGTAACCCAGTTGAAAATTCCCTTTCAGCAGTTCCTACAAATAGACGGAAACATATTTGAATCCTTTTGCACAGACCTATATACTACCGTAAGATTTTTATACACGCCACATATTAAGTTAAAATTTAATTCAGGAAAAAACACGCTAAAAATTATTCAAATCACATTTACCAGAAATTATGATACACAGGTGACCACGTATCTAATTCTTTGCGTGGCCCTGTATACGATTTGATTTATATTCAACAAACATTTCTTAGTATACTAAATATATTTCACGTTCAACATGCATAACTCAATTAAAAAATCCCTTTAACCCTTTCCGGCACGGAGTAAGTCTGTTTTTAAAATGATGAAATTATCGACTGACACCAAAATTTACAAAAGAATTTATTAGAAAATAAAAACTTGCTTAATTTCCCGTAGTTTATAAAATAAAAAATTTAATTAAATATTCTTGGTGCCATTTGCCAGTTTTGGAATTAAAATTATGTGTCCTTTTTGTGAACACCGCCCGCTATCGGGTTAAGCAATTTACACTGATACACAATAATGCTTACGGATTCTTGTGTGCAGCCCTGTACATGATGTTTAGCATTTATACATACCACATAGTATGCAAAACTTTGGTTAAACGCATACATAACTGAAACCGCGCTTCCAGCAATTATCGCTTATAGATAATATAGTACTTCGGAAAGTGTACTGTATCTGAAACCTTTTGTGCGTCCCTGTAAATGAAAGATAAATGCTATGCACATCATGTTATACAAGAGGTATCTTGTAGTAAACCTCAGTACACGCAGAAAAAGGAGTTGATTAAAACTACGAAACAAGTTTTGTTGAGTACATTTTGGTTGTTTTAGCAAAATTCAAGTCAAATTAAACCATTTTACTTGAATTAACAAAACATTTTTTGCTGACGATACAATTTTTTTTTTTGGAATTGAAAAAAAAAAAAAAAAAAAAAAAAAAAAAAAAAAAAAAAAAATGTTGTTCAAACAAAATTTTTATTGACCTATATTTAAACAAAAAGTTTTGTTGGGTCAACCAAATTTTTGTTGATTCAACAGAACTTTTTACTGGGTGTAATGTATATCAATCTCATTATATTTCAAATAGTGTAACATAATTGAAATAAGCTCCAAACAGTTTTTCCCCGTAAACCATAATGCAACTGAATACTTTTGTGTGACCCTGTAAATGAATGATAAATGCTTTACACTCCATATTCGACAGAAAGTATGTTTTAGTGCACCTTAAACAATACCAATTTCAATATGTTTGTAATAGTGTAACATGATTAAAATGCAACGCAAACGATATTTCCTCATAAACCATAATACAACGGAATTCTTTTGAATTACCCTGTAAATTAATTATGCTACATGTGCTATATTCTATAGTAAGCATCTTGTAGTGCACTTCAGCAATGTATGGCAATTTACCTATATAATATATTTAAAATAGTGTAACATCATTAAAATACACTGCAAAAGACTTTTCCCCCATAGACTATAATGTAACGGCATTCTTTTGAGAGGAGATTTAAATCCCGTGTACACGAAGTATAAGATCTGCATACTTAATTTTTAATATAGAACATGCCATAGTCAACCTTAATAACTTATATCAATTGCATGGCAATCCAAGTATATTTACGTGAGTTAGAGCAAGGTCAGGCGGCAGATAGACAGACAATTCCTAAACTATGTTGGAAAGTGTTAAAAAAGGATGTCGTTACTGTATCGTGCATAGATTGCAAATGTCGGAAAAAGCTTTCATTTGTATCATGTGTTTACTAACTGAATGAAATATGAAAACACCATGTGATATGTATATGTAGATTATATACACAGTAGACACGGTAACATGTAGATTATATACACGGCTGCACAAGTTTAATGCATATTGTTTAATGCATACAAGTGTAATTGCTTATGAGTGATAACTGCATAATATGTGTTTTTAAATATGATTGGTATTTTTTAAACTATTTAGTTAGATATATTCTTTCATTGGTACTTTTTTGTTAGCTTGTCGCCAGTGTTCGCAATTTTTTTTTTAATCTCGCCAACCCCTTTTTTTCGACAATCTTTTAACATTAGCTCATAACAAATGATTTAACATTGCAATATAATATCTTTAAAAAACTTAGTTAAAAAAAGCTAAAATAATGATAACATACGTAAACACAAACACATTAATACAAATAACTAGTTCTCAAGAATTAAATTATAATCAAATCATTTAAATTTAGAGAATTGTAATTCAAATGATGTCAATTGAAACAAGATTTGGAGAGTTGGATAGTTGTCACTGGCACCCAGCTAACATCAAAGTACCCTTTCATTTTATTAAGAAATGACGTTTCATAACAATATTTGCGAGTATTTAAAGTATTTTATAATGTATACGTGATGTTTGATTTTTCTTTCTTGGTAGTTGTGAAAAAATCCTGCTAAAAAGATTTTTCTAACAATCAACACTTTATTAGTGTCAGTTTGTTAAGCAAAAGGCGCAGCCAGTACATTTTTTACATTCAATTATTTATTAAATACAGCTTATTCATAGAATCTTCATTTTAGTTTCATTTAATGAAACATATGTTTTTAAATAAATGAGAAATTAACAATGAAATAATTAATAATCTTTGCCTCCCGGACTTATAAGGTAGAAAATATTTTAAACTTATGTGTTTTTTCATGATAAAGGAATATATTTTTTTAACATTTGAAAGTAAAATCAGGATTAGTACGCTTTTACCAAAAGTTTTTTAATAGAATTTGTCTATTTAATATTAAAATAGCAGAAATTGTAGACACCTCGTTTAATTGCAGGATTTATAACACTTTTCTGCATTAAAAAAAAGCGAAAAATTATATTAAATAAATATTGTAAAAGCGTATGAATCCTGAAAATATTTAAAATATTTTATAAAGTCCTGCTTTAAGCTTAAAGCTTTTCACAAAAACTCTCAATTTAAATGAATAGGGTTTATCAAAACTACAAGGCATTTATATCTCTCCTTTAATTGTCAAAAATGAAGTCTCGCTATTCTTGAAAGTATTTCTCAAGAAATACTTTGTATTTAGCCACTTAAGTGGTAAGTAAAATTGCATTAAAATACGAAATTATACTTTGAATCACAAGAATCGCTTCAAATAAGTTACCGTAATTTCGCGCGTATACGCCGCACCTCAGACAATTCGATTTCCTAACAGAATTTATTTTAAATAAAATGTGACTTTCTTCCGCTTAGCACTTATTTGACTTCTTATTTTCAATAAAATTTCCGGTTTGAAAAAGACTTAACTAGGGTGCGGCGCATACGGTAAATGTAGGTAATTACGGTAAATGTAGTAAAATCAGTTTTCACCCCCTTTTCGTTGGTTTAAGTTACTAGACACATGAGTAAAATTGAAAACTGATAGTGTTTGAATGTGTTAGAGACACAATATTCTTCGAAGCAAATATATTTGAGAATTTATACCGGGCATTAATTAATACAGGGAATTTATACAGGGAATTAATACAGGGAATTTATACAGGGAATTAATACAGGGTATTAAATACAGGGTATTAATACCCTGTAGTATTACCCAGGGTATTAATACAGGGTATTAATACCTGGAACTTCGGTTATTAATACCATTTACGTTTGAGGTAATATCACAGCTCGATATTGTTTAATACTCGAAAACCGAATACAGTTACAAAATTGAACTATCTGTGATTAGTTATTTCTAGACAAAAATCATTTTACGAAATTTCGTCACATGCAAAGAAATAATTATAATGAAAAACCTTTTTTGGAGGTTATTATGAGATTGTCGGAAAATATGGTACACTTTTTTTCTTATACCACTAAAATTTAACAGTAAATTTTATCTTCTTAAATCGCCGCAATTAGTTGATTAAATAACACAAAAATTTCTATTAAATTTTAGTGGTAAAAGAAAAAGCACAAAAGTGGACAGCTATGGTATATGGGATTAAAAATTAAGAAAACGAACCAGGGTTTCCAGGTTGGTCTTTTTTTTTTTAATTCGGAATTTTAAATTCACACCAGAAATTAATAGGTGTATTTTTTTCCTATTTAATGCGGGACATTCTCTGACTTCTCAAGTTAATAATTCTTCTTTCGAAATTACCGGTATGAATTTGAAAATTCTGAATTAAAAAAAATGCCGTACTAGCAACACTGAAACGAAAAAAATTGGGCAAAAAAAAACAGATGTATCATCAAGAGAGCATGATCAAAATACAGGGTGTAGGTAGTCAGCCAATATCAGTTCATACTTCAGATTTGCACAATTCACAACAAACTTAAAGATCTGTCTTTGCGCCACCATAATCATGGAGTATTATGAGATATCGGTATTCAGTATAATCCAACACCGCCGGTTTGGAATAAAATTACTCTGTGTTTCTTGGTGTGAATCGCGAGCCAAAAAACGAATATTACATCATAAACTGTATTTATTTCGGTGTACATTATGCTTAATTTCAATGCAAAAATATTGCTTCTAATAATGAATAAAAAATATTGAAAAGTTATCTCCTAAAACTTACCAAAGCCTAAAATCAAATATTTGTTCACACAATGCGCCCTGACGCCGACCAAAACTGCGCATTCTGGGGCATTCTGGAAACGTTCTTAAGTAGTTTATGACATTGCCGCTTGTTAGCAGTACTTTACTAAACAGATAACTTGGTATTCTATATTACCCTACTATTCCATAATACCGAAAGTTTCCCTACGTTGATGGCGAATTTGTTTTTTTTCCGAGATGTGCAAAAATCCTGCTAAAATATTTTTTTAACAATCATCACAATTATTTGTCCATATGTTAAAAAAAGGTACAGCCAGTAAATTTTTTCTCTCGATTTAATTATTTATATCTTTTATTCATAGAATATTATTTTAAGTTTCATTTATGAAACATTTGCTTTAAATAAATGAGAATTAAAATTAATATTGAAAAATTTAATTGTGTTAGCCTCCGGAACTTATAAAGAAGAATAAAATTTAAACTTATCTGTTTTTTAAATGAGAAGAAAGAACTTTTTTCTTCTTAAACATTTTGAAATAAAATGTTTAAAATATTTTAAAAGTCATACTTTTAGCTTGAAGCTTTTTTCAATTTTTTAAAAAATAAATGAAGAGTGTTTATAAAAGCTACAAGACATTTATTTCTCTCTTTTATTAAAAAAATACTAAGTATGTTAATCTTCAAGGCATTTCTGAAAAAATAGCAAATATTTTATATTCAGTCACTTAAATAGTGAGTAAAATTTCATTAAAATACAAAATTATGCTTTTAATCAACAGAATGACTTCAGATAAAATAAATGTAGTAAAAACCATTTTTCAAAAGGACTTTCATTGGTTAAATTACTGAGTAAAATTTGGGTGAATAAAACTGCAGTAAAACGCAAAAGTTTACTTTGAATCAAAATTGTATTAAAGTGTAAAATTATATTTTGAACTATGATAATATTTTCAGATTTAATAGAAATATAGTAATAATCAATCCTACGTGAGATTTTCCTTATTATTTATACTATTTGATAGTTGTTTCCGTAAAAAAATACAGGGACTAAGATTAATTATAGAACTTGCACCAATACATTACTCAACACTTGAACATAATACCGAGTGTTTATAAAATAAATATACACAACTTATTCGCTAATAACTGGTACTTTCTTTTTTGTCTTTCAGATTTAACTATCTTAAATAATGGCTGAAAACAGACTGAACTTTGAGCGAAAGAATTTTATCCTAAAATGTTAATGAAAGATTGAAAAACGTAGCTGAAGAATATAAATGCTGGACGATTACACCATGAAACAGTACTACATTAAAGACGTGAGTATAAAATATCACAAATTTACTAAATGGTGTATACAAATGTCAAATTTAAAACTTATACATATATTAAAATCAAATTAAAAATATCAACATTTCGACCAACTTCTACGGTCATCCTCAGGAAATAGTTGTTACATTGCTTCTAAAGTTTCAAAAGCGAAACACAAGCCGTCCACAAATTAAAAAATTCACTAGGTTAACGATCAACCATCCTTCAACCAACCACAAGCAGAAACGGTGCAGAAGCACCGCCATCACACATAGCAGAAGCACATGCGGTGCTACATGAACTCTGAATGAAGAGGTATTTAGATATCTGCAAAATGGCTAAGTTTCAACTGTAACCGGTTTAAATTGGAATAGAAATTTATTCCTCATTTAAGTGCCTTACTCATTCATAATTTCTGTCATAATTAAATCAATAATATCGATTCGTTTTTACTGGTGGAAGTTTGCCCCGACGGTTGTCAGACCTTGCTGTTCTGCCATATTGTGACAACATAATCAGTACTCTTGTCACTGAATTTAATTACCGCCGACAAAAACAAGCACCAGTAAATTTGAATAGAAATTTTGACTTTTTTAAACGCCTTATTTATGCAGAATATATGTCATAAGCAATGAAAATATTTTTATTTGTTTTTATAGGTGGAAGTTTGCCACGGCGTTATTCAGGCTCTGATCTAATGTAAATAAACAACAGCCGCTATCTTGTGACCACTTCCTGAGTTACTTCACTCGCGACCAGTATACACAACACTATCTGTCTCCTCCTCTTTATTCACAACTCCATTGTATGTTACCATACCTCTATTAGCCCATTTGCATCATTAGAACATATATGCATGCATTTAAGGAATTTATTTTTTGTTCAGACATTCCAAATCTATACGGTAAATACCGTAGAATTTTTACCATATGTAAGTTTCTCACACGTTCGTCATAAAATAAAGCAAAAATTACTATTTAGAATTTCTGTTATTAATTTCAAATTTCTGAATAAAAAATAAATTCCTAAAACAATGTTTAAAGCGTTTTAATTTCATTGTCCACAATTGACCTAGTCACAGATTTTCGTTTCGATTAGTACTTTTCAATTTCACTTTGAGATTTTTTTGGTTTAATTTTTTCCTTTCCAGCAAGAAGGCGCTACTTTTTAGCTAGTGAAATTTCTTTTGTTTGTCTACTCTGGTTTAATATATAACGACCTTTCTTTTGTTTCTTTAAGGATTTTCTTGTTGTAATTGATAAAAAAATTACCAAAGTTGGTAACTATGATTTTGAGCACGTTCGAATGATTCATTCGAATGCCAAAATCATTCATTATGCTCCTAACTAATAAAATGCATAAATTATGCAACCATAATGTAGTATTTCAATAAAAACATTTATTAAATTCAGAATAAAAGAATGTAATTCTATAAACTTTTCTGGTGTAATGAAAATGTACGAAATGAAAATCAATAAATCTTACTCTTTTAAAATAGAACTCTAAAAATGTCAATGACATCATCTACATTTTGCAGAATACTAAACTTGGTTCATTGTGCGACAATTTTCAATTATTTAGGAAAGAAAACTATGAGGTAACGCATCACTGTGTAGAAAACTTTAAAATATTGATTATTTGGAGTGTTTATTTTCACTTTTAGTTTCATTATTGAAAATCGATTCCATTTTCCTAATAAAAGAAATTGATCTCCTATTTTACGCATTTTTAGCTGTTGCTGCCAAACTAAAGAAATAGAATTTGTGTCAGTTACATTGTTACATATATTGATTAAATATTTTGTTTCCCCGAAAATTTCGTTTTCTAGAATTATAAATTATGTTTTGCTTTTTTATTAAATTTGATAATATTTTATTACATTTACATATTAGGATAATGCATTTATATGTCGTCATTTCATGTTACAGTAAGCTCTGCTGCAATTTTTTTTTTAATTCTAAAGTGAATTAAAGGGTATACAATATGGACAACAAATTCATAACACAATTGAAATTATACGAGTGCGCTCAAAAGTTAGGTTAGTTTCATTATTAAAATTTTAATAAATGGGAATTATTAATAATATTAACACTTATAATTAATTTTAATCCCTTTTTTAGCCTATGATACAGTTAACCATACAGTTACGGATCATTATAATATAAAACGTTCACAAAGAAGGAGTCCAAAAATATTCAATATAAAAATTCATCACAATTTAAATTATATATTTAAAATCATTACATTTATAGAAAAAAACAATAAATGTTAATTATTCATGTAAACTCAATAACCAGACCATATGATACAGCACATAAATAGTTATTTTTTCTTATAAATATTTTTAAAAGAAAAAGCACAACCCCCCTCCCCCCCCCCCCCGGAAATAACACGAAAGCAAACTCTCATTCTATTATTTGAAGAAGTTTCCCTATTTGGTGTGGAGAATTTCAGGAATTTTTTAACTTGGGTTCGTGAATTTTAATTTTTTTGGGGAGGGGGGAAGAAGGGAGCTGAGGACATGCGAAAAAATTCTGTGTCTAATTCAAAAAGTACTCCGCAGCACAGTTGTCGGAAAACCTCTGTGATTTGACGAAAATGCAGCCTTACACTGGGCGATTTGATAGGAATTTTACGCTAGATTTAGGATTTTAATTGTTATTTTCGGGGGAAATTGGCAAATGAAAGAGTACATTTTCGTGTCTTAACGAAATATAATCAACGGAAAGTTCTTTTAATTGATGATTTTTTTTGACAGTGCATGTAAAGATATACCTTCAGATGCATCTGGATGTTTTTTTTAAAAATGTATACATAACACATTTTGAATTTAGAACAAATTTGTTTTTCTGCTCATATTCATTTATACCAATCATCGTAAACACTGTTATTTTTAATTATTCAAAAAAAGGAGAACTGTTATTTTCTATGTTCATTTTTATCTTATTTTTCGGTGTGTCATATTCTGCCTGAGTAACTAATTTTCTCTAAAACAACGATTGTTGTTACTCCAGCTTAAAAATATATTCTGTAGTCACAGATTCGCTCATAGTTTAGCTACAGCGCCTAGTGTGGAAAACGGGTTTACCCATTTTTAATTCAAAATTTTCGAATTCAAACCAGAAATTCTGAAACAAGAATTTTTACTTTAAGACGTCACGAAATATCTGCCATTAAGTAACCAAAATAACATTATAAGGAATTTCTAGTATGAATGCGAAATTTCGGAATTTAAAAAAAAAAAAGCCAAACTGGTAATGCTTTAAAAAGGGTTAAAATATTGTAGCCGATAAACGTGCAACGATGCAGTACAATAATAGGGCGATCCCAGCTATATCTGCTTCAAAAAGAGATTTACCTCTAGCAAAAGTAACCATTTCACTATTGATAACATGAACATAATTTCTGTTAATAAAATCTTCTTGTAAGTATATATTTCAGATGTAACTGATTTTGAAGTTAGTTTTTTATCATATCAGTGAATTAATCTTTTCCACTTTTCTAGCAGAGATTCATCCTTTGGTATGCGAAATAGGGATAGTTTGTACTTTGCTGCCTTGTATCGAGTACTGCAACCAGGCACAAAAGAATGCGTATCATGTTTTTTTTGGCCTCGATCAATATCATTCATATTTTCAAAGCTTATGAAAATCACTATTCAAGTCAAAGGGAATAGGGTATAATTTAATTATTTAAAATATTTACCACCAGCTGAAACGTTTTCTCAGTTCGATTCTTATACAATATTTGCGTTGAAAAGAGCTAGCAGACAGTGACGTAGCCAGAGAAGGGGGTCCAAATGCTGTGAAACCAGTAATATTATAAAGTATTCTTCGCCTTCAATATCACAGAAAATTCTCCGATTAGATAAGGTAAAAATATTTTTATAAAATTAGTAGTATTCAAACCATCCAGACCTCCACCCTGTTTACGCCACTGCTGGAAGAATTCGCTGCGATTGACCCGTTATCTTTTCAGCATCGTTCTACATTTATCGGATTCAATTTTTTAGGAATATTTTGGAGGCGTTTTCCACACTATGTATTCTAGGTGCTGTAGTTTAGGAATTATAATGATTTAAGATTTCGAACTCTTAATGTTAAATTAATTTTTAACACTTTCTAAAATCGGTGAAAGGTGTTTATGAATTCGGTTTGTATATATGTATATCTACCCGTCTATCCGTCTGTCCTTTTGCCTGTCTACCGCTTGTCCGTGCACTAACTTGCGAATATACAGGGTGTAACTGAAATGCTTCAACAAACTTTGAGGGATGATAGTACTCATGAAGATGAACAAAAAATGCAATAGAACACAGGGTCGCAAATGATATTTAACCCTTTCAGGGACAGTGGTATGTCTAAAAAACCACTTAATTTTAATTCCAAAACGCCACAATGGCACCAGAATTTTGCTAAAATCTTTTTCATTTAATATTTATGTGAAATATAGCCTTTTTCTTACTTACAAACATTTTTTTTTTTTTTTTTTTTTTTGTAAATTCCGGTGCCAGTCCATTTTCAGACGCATTTTCTATATTTTTATCCTTTAAGCCTTTTAGGGGCAAACTACTTTTAGTACTAAAATGTTGAAATAAATGACTGGCTCCGGAATTTATAAAAAAATTTGTTTGTAAATAAGAAAAAGGCTATATTTCACATACATATTAAATGGAAAAGATTTTAGCAAAATTCTGGTGCCAGTATGGCGTTTTGGAATTAAAATTAAGCGCTTTCATAAACATACCACTGCCCCTGAAGGGGTTAAACGTCATTTGTGACCCCATGTTCCATTGCATTTTTTGTTCGTTTTCATGAGTACTATCATCCCTCAAAGTTTGTTGAAACATTTCAGTTACACCCTGTATATTAGGATCGCCATGCAATTGATATATGTTATTGAGGTTTTCTATGGCATGTTTGGTATTGAATAAGAAGTGTATAGCATTTACAATTAGTTTACCGGGACACTTAAATAACCTGTTACATTGCGGTCTATAGGGAAACATCCTTTACGGTGTATTTTAATAATGTTACACTATTTTAAGCAGATTGAAATTCATATGTATCACTGACGTTCATTACAAGTGGCTTACTGTAGAATATGGTGAAAATAGCATTCATCCTTCACCTACAGGTATAAACAAAATAATTCGCTTACAGTACCGGCTATGATTAATAACTAATTACTGAAATAATTATAAATTAGTACTATAATTACTGAAAATGCGTTTTCAGTTGTGGTACGCGCTTTTAAATTTCATTATTTTTTGTATATTACTTGGTGTGTATTAATGCTATAGATCATATACAGGGCAGCAAAAAAAAATCGAATATTTTTCAGTTTATTGACTAAAATTTCTGAATAAGAATTTTTAATTTTGCTGTACGTTTTTAACTACACTAAAGGTTATCATACTATGTAGAATATATACAAATTTATAGATATTATACAGTGTTACACAAAATAATTCAAATATTTTACTGACTATTGACGGTAATTTCTAAAATCGGATTTTCAAATTTGTTATGGAAATATGCATGATTTTTCGCAATTGATAATTATTTCTAAGCTAGTAGTTTTTTAAGCGTAGCTCAAAACTAATCGGTAGAATTAGTTGTAGTTTCGAATTTGCACATTTGAAGCTTTTAGAAATAAATTTTTGATAAAAATTTCAAGCGTTACATTTCCTATTTTCTTCGAAAATTATTTTCCGAATACGTCTATTCTGAAACTAATTTTCGAAAATAAAATTAGCTTTAACCCCTTAATTGTCGTTCCCGAGACATTCACGGCCAGTGTAGGCTACTATTTTTAAATTCAGAATGTTTGATTCCCACCAGTTTTTGTAAATAGTGTAATTGGCTTTATCCTTACACTATTTTATCTGCCTTTAAATAACATAAATATTTTTACTTGAAAAAAACCTGTGCAAATCAAGCAAACTGAATTTTAAAAAAAGTAGCCTACACCTACAATGTTGCCAGTGGGCTACTTTTTTTTAATTCAGTTTTCTTGATTGCCACCAGTTTTTTGAGAAAGTAAAATTTGTCTAATTTATAGACAGTTTAAATAACGGAAAAATAAGGCAATTTATACCATTTCAAAAAAGTGGTGCCAATCAAGCAATCTGAATTTTAAAAAAGTAGCCTACTGGCAACACTGTACACCTATCGGGCGCGACCATTAACTCCTTGGGAACGAGCGTCAGGTATACGTGACGCATAAGATGCTCAGAATCCTCGATTATTCCCACCAGTTATTTTTTATTGTAAGTTTTGCCTTATTGAATTGTAGCATTTTTGCGATTCAAATAGGCGAAAATTTCTGTATTCAAAAACCGGTGGTGTAAAAGATTAAAACTTCTGTAAAGGGCGCTCGTCGCGAAGGGATTAAAGGGTTAATACATTTTTTTCAAACGAGTAAAAATGAATTTAACATTAGGAATTAGAAATTTTAAACCGTCATACTTCTTAAATTACTTGACCGAATGATTTCTTGTTTTGTCTCATATTGTAAAACTTTCACTGGAGTCAAATTTAGGTGTTAGTATAGGAAATTTTAATGTTTGTTCATGTCCTATATGTAGATAGTTTATTAATAAAATCTCTTTTTAGACATGCGATAAATACAAAAAAAAATGTTATATAAAATACACTAAAGCTTTTTCAGTAAAGAACAAATCTAACATCAAGAAATGTATGTTTAATAATACGGATCATCCGTAGTTTATTTGAAAATTATCTTTGTATTTCCATTTAATCAAGTATTTAAGATTCTACACTAATTATTTATCTGTTTAAGAAAGAAACAAACACCGGCTCTAAAAACATCGCTTTCATGCTTAAAAAGCAAACACTAAACACTCACTGATTGAGAAAAAATTATTATAATTAAAAAAAAAAAAACTTTTAGTGTTGCAGCTGTTTAAACTTTCATCTTCTCCAAAAAAAGTTTTTTAAATTTTTCTCTTATCACCGAGTTGCATTTGTAAATGAATTCCTAAATAGAAATGTATACCACACTTTCTAATTTTTGGGAGAAAGCAGTGTTTCTGAAATTAGAGGGAAATGCAAATAGAAAAATTGTTTATCGCTTTCAATTTTCATATTTTATTTTCATATTAAAAGATTTCAATTTATTTACCTCATAAGTAATTTCCTCATGCTATTCCATAATCAAAATATAAGTTTATTATTAATTAGTATGCGTTATCGATAATCGGTACCAGTTACATTTTATATGATGATTTTCGGAACAGTTAGTAAGGGGCGAGGAACGCATATTTTCTGGTTACACCATTTTTTTTTATATTTAAATAGAAACGCTCTGTTTTGCACATTCTGACAAGACGTTTCTCTTTGAAGCTTCTTAAAAAAAAAGAATTATAAAATGAGTAAAATTTTCCCTTCTTTTTTTTCTGAATACGCACTGTTTTACTTACCCATCATACGTAGTATAGGATAAGTCTTGTAATCGTTTTGAAAATCGAAAAATTTTTTTTGACGGATTTACACGTTTCAGACATTGGAGATTCCGAAAAACATATTTTTAGAAAAAAAATTTTGCCTTCCGTCTGTGTGTCTGTGTGTGTGTCTGTAAACGCTCTATCTCCCGAACAAATTGAGATAGAGACTTGCAATTTGGTATGTACTTAGTATGTAATAATGGGAAGAAGCCTATTTCATTTCAATAACCTCGATTAACCGGAACATTTTTTTTCGGACTCTCGAAATATTCGTTCTGATGAAAGGTATATAAAAATTTTCGAAATTGTTTATTTTAAGGAGTAAATATAAAAGACAATAAAAAAACATACATTTTGCATAAAACATGAAGTCGATCGGATAATGAGTTGCCGAGATATTTGTAATCCTATTTTCCCCACACTCTTCGATTTTTTATGACCCTGTAATTCATCCAAATTTCACTTCAAATATATATTTTAATTGGAAATTTGACGCTTAATCCGATGCAATAAACCGCTAGTTAATAGGAGTATTATTTTTGGAGTTATAAGGAAAAACCTCTTTCAAGCAATTCAGTAATCGAGCCTTTTTATGACGTCATCAAGCCACGATTTTATTTGAATTGCAATGCATTTTATAAGTAGTTTACACATTTTTATTTTAATATTTTACATTATACATATACATGATGGGTAAGTATTACGGTGGCCCCCAACGACTAGTTTAATATAAGCAATTGTCATACCAGCAATAAAATATAATTATGCTAATTAGATCACACAGTATAACATGATCACTGGATTTCAAATAGATTTCAATCTTCAGGTGATTTTTAACACCAGAGAAAAAAAAAATGCATCAGGGAGTTACACTATACTGATAAAGAGCACATACTGTCTTCAGAGGTTTAAACCAATGCTCAATGGTTAAAAACAATTTCAATAATTTGGAAATACAGGATCAGTTATAGAATAAATTCAGTTATTGAAACTTTTCAGCCATTTTTGGAAGACATATTATATTTACTATGCGGTGTATTATTTTCGCTGAAAAATGTCGTTATTTACTATAAGTACAGCGCCTAGAATACATAGTGCGGAAAATGGCTACAAAATAGTACTAAAAAATTGAATCCGATAATGTAGACCGATGCTGAAAAGATAACGAGTCGATCGCAGCGATATCTTCTAGCAGCGGCGTAGACAGGGTGGAGGTCCAGATGTTTTGTATACCACTAATTTCATAAAAATATTTCTTGCCTTACTTAATCGTAGAATTTTCTGCGATATTGAAGGCGAAGAAAACTATAATATTCTCTGATTACGCCACTCGCTGCTAGATCTTTTCAACACAAACTTTGTATAATAATCGAACTGAGAAAACGTTTCAGCTGGTGGTAAATATTTTAAATAATTAAATTATACCCTATTCCCTTTGACTTGGATAGTGATTTTCATAAGCTTTGAAAATATGAATGATATTGATCATGGCCAAAAAACGTGATACGCATTGTTTTGTGCCTAGTTGCAGTACTCGATACAAGACAGCATACTAGAAACTATTCCTATTTAGCATACCAACAGATGAATCTCTGCTAGAATAGTGGAAAAGATTAATTCCCTGATATGATAAAAAACTAACTTCAAAACCAGTTACAACTGAAATATACATATACAAGAAGATTTTATTAACAGAAATTATGTTCATGTTGTCAATAGTGAAAAGGTTACTTTTGCTAGAGGTAAATCTACTTTTAAAGCAGATTTCGTTGAGATTCGTTCTATTATTGTACCGCAATGTTGCACGTTTATGGGCTACAATTTTTTAGCACTTTTTAAAGCATTACCAGTTTGGTTTTTTTAAATTCCGAAATTTCACATTCACACCAGAAATTCCCTATAATGTTCCTTTGTTTACTCAATGGCAGATATTTCGTAACTTCTTAAAGTAAAAATTCTTGTTGCAGAATTCCCGGTTTGAATTCTTAAATTTTGAATTACAAAACAGTAAAACCGTTTTCCACACTATGTATTCTAGGCGCTTTACTATAAATATTGTAGGTTTTAAGGTCTCAACAAGATCTTTCTTTTATTCAAACTCTCAGACTTCAAAATTGACTGAACACTAAAACTTCTTTGAATATTATTAATTTAGTAATAATTTGGTCGTCTTGATGTTTCATTTGAAAACCATTTTGTTTTCATTCATACATTAACAATACCGAAATTCTTCAAGTTAGATTTTTTCCCCATTAAACAAAAACACTTTTGAGGTTGCTGAAATTTTATTAATGATTTTGATATTTTCTATTTTGTATACAATTCCATAAAATATACTGAAACGCTGCTGGGATTATAAGGGTGTTTGAAACAGTTTAAGCGAAATCATATACAAATGCATCTTTTAAATGAATATCTACAAATCCTTCTCAATGTTCAATGGAATAATTATTTCACATAACATAGAAAACGTGTTATAACAGATGCGAAATTATCTACTGCAATTTCTTAAGCATGATAAAATCGAAAAATGAAATGAAATAATTCAATAAGAATGTAGAATGAGAAAAATGTAAACATTTTACTGAGTTCTTTATTATTAACTAGGGAATTGAACCCGGGCTTTCCGGGTTACAGAACGCAGGCGAAAATCATTTTCCCCCCTAAATCTAATAGATTGTTCATATTTTTATTTGTCAAAATTGCTGCATTTAGTGATTTTTTTTTACTGGTTTCTTTGCTTTTCTTGTGCGTGAAGCGCTCATACATGCGGTATCCATCCAGTTTTTTTTTTTTTTGTACTAAGCGTTCATACATGCGATATAGTGATCGCGACATTAACGAATTTCAAGGGTTTTGTTTATTTTTTATTTTTTGGGTATTATTAATACAAGGAGTTCGCTGCATCCAGTGATGCTTCTTTGTTAATTTATTATTAATCATCTTATGCATGCGGAATAGTGATCGCGATATTAACGAATTTCATGCATAATCGTTTTTCCCAATTTCGCAATGACTGTTAACAATATTTGTAATACTGATGAAGTATGAATTAAAACGTTTTTTCTTACTGCTCATATTAACTTTTTATATGCATTTTTATTAAATTTGTGAAATAATTTTTTTTATATTTTATTCATAAAAATGCAATATCTAAAACAATATCTTCTGTTTATATTATCTGTTAAAATATCCGATGTTTGTTTATGGTGTAAACAAATAATTTTCTTTTAAATTTTTAAATTATTACAAAGCTTCCTTTTCTTCAAAATCGTCTGAACTAAACAAATTTTGTATCCGGTATAACGCTACTTTCATATAAAGGCACCCTATTCTTGTGACGTTTTTATTTCAAAATTCATTAATTTTACTACCTGTAACTATTTAAAAATTTATAATGGCAGCATTCTTCCATTTGTTTATTAGGCGTTTCAAAATTCATGCTAAAAAATTATTTTATAAGCCATAATATATCAGGCAATTAAGATATAGTTTTCAAACAAATTGCATTTAAAAGTAAATTTTTTTTCCTCTATAACGGTGTAAAAATTTTAAATGTGCTATGTTTAGAAATTAAAAAATTGCAATAGCAAAAATCACAAAACCAAAATTTCATCGTCAGCTGTTGCCATTCGCAAAATGACGTATGCGTTACGCACGGACACGTTTGTCCTTTATAATATAGATATTTTTTGCATTTTCCTCTAATCTCAGAATCACTGCTACTCAAAACTTGGAACGCTGTAGTAATCTTGTAGTAGTAATCTTTTTCATTTAGGAATGTATTTATAAATACGGCTTGATATTAACCTTTCGGTTAAAGGACAGAACTGGTGAGTATTTTTATATTGAATTGTACCAAAATTTCTGGGGAAAAAAAACTCTTTGTTGTCGATATCTCTGAAAAACTTCCGAATATAAGTGATTATTATTTTTGAAATGGTATGAATAGAATTAAAAAATAGTTGCTTGGATAAACGGTGTATCTACCCCGTAAACGAAAAGTTAATAGAGACGTTAAGAAACTGTTTAACCCTTCTTTGCATGAGTTTTTCTTTTACAATTGTTTTTTTTATACATCTATTACATATTAGACACCAGAAATTTTAAGATAGATTTTTAACTTTGTTCAGCAACATAGTTCTAGGTTATTATAGTTCTGGAAATTTACTAGATTAATATTTCTATATAAATATAGTGGTGGCGAAGAAGTTGATTTACTTATTAAAAGTTAAATAAACAGTGATGGAAATTTCCATCACAATGCAAAGAAGGGTTAAGTATTTGTAGTTTGAAGCGTTTGTAGTTTGAAAAATTGGAAAACTAAAAGCTTTTTCTATTTTTCTATTTTATTTATTTTTTCAAAAAGCAAGTTTTTAATGATTACTTTTAAGCCTAAAAGAAATTTTTTATGAAGAGTAACGTTTTCAGACAGATAAGTAAATAATAAAAAATCTCGAATAGTTGATTAAGTCGCAATACAAACAGTTTTTCAAGCATGTATAGGAACATTTCAAATAACAAGGTTCGTACGCTTTTACCCCAATTTTAAAATAGAATTTTTTGTCTTATTTAAATGCAAAGAAGTATTACAAATCTTGCAATTAAACGAGAGTGGTGTCTGCAATTTCTATTATTTAAATATTAAATAAAATTTTCTAATAAAAAAAAATGGTGCCAGACTACTTGGTAATTCCAAGGGGTGTACTAAGCAACTTCATAAAGCGAAAAATTCTATTAAAAAATTATGGTAAAAGCGTACGAATACCGAATAACTTATCGATCTATACAAGGGTGCAAAAATCTAGGCGCCAATGGGTTGACTCCCACCACTAAATTTTATTAGTGTTCTTCGTGAAATTTTATTAGTATACTTCGCCTAAATTTTATCAGTATTCTTATTAACCCTTTCCGGCATGGTGGCTTAAATTCTGTCCCACTTAATTTTAATCACCAAATCCCACGATGACACCAGAATTTTTATGTAAAACTATCTCTTTTTTAATGTACGTGAGGAAAAGCTTTCAATTATTTAAAAAGAAATTTGATCGTAAATACTGGTGTCAATCAATAATTTCAACATTTTAGTAACAGAAGTACCTTGTGCCTGAAAGAGTTTTAAGTGAAGAATACTAAAAATTTAGTAATAGGAATCGGCCCATTGGTGCCTAGATTTTTGCACCCCTGGATCTATATTATTAAATATGCAAAGCTTGAATGCATCTAAAATCCTTCTCAATATACAATAAAGCAATTAGTTCACGAAACAAAAAAAAATTGTCTTTATTAATTATATTAAATAAAGTGCAGAAATTTCTTAAGCATGAAGAAAGTGGTAAATAAATTGAAATACTTAAGAAACTAAAACGTGGAAAATAAAAATCGTAAACAGATTTTTTATTTATTTGCATTTCCCTCTAATTTCAGAATCACTGCTTTCTCCGAAAATTGTAAAGTGTGGTTTGAATTTCTATTTAGGAATCTATTTACAAATACTACTCGAGGTTAAGAGAGGAATTTAAAAAAATTAAAAATACTTTTTTTGGTGAAGATGAAAGTTAAAAAACCTGCAACACTATTTTTTTTTTAATTGTGAGAATGTTTTCGCAATCAGTAAGTGTTTAGTATTTACTTTTTAAGCATGAAATAAATGTTTTTTGAGCCGGTGTTTATTTCTTTTTTAAACAGAAATAAAATAAATGGTGTTGAATCTTGAATACTCGATTAAATCGCAATTACAAAGAGAGTTTTCAATTGTTTGAAGAAAATATTTAAATAAACTACTGATGATCCGGATTGTTAAACATGAACATCTTGACATTAGATTTGTTCTTTACTGAAAGAACTTTAGTGGATTTTGTATAAAATTGTTTTGTATTTACCGCATGACTAAAAAGTGATTCTATTAAGATATGCTGTATTCATTTTCGACAACAAGAAATAAATTCAGAGCTTAGGGGGATTTTATATATAGCTTTATATTTTCTTACTTGGTATAAAATTTCAAATACTTAACGTTAACTCTTTTTATATTAAAAGGTCATATGAAATATTGTAAACGAAATCAAAAAGAAAACTGCATTTTTAAAAAGTAAATATTTCTAAATCTTACTCATTATGTTATAAATAAATAACTTCACTTAGCATGGTTTCTATAAAACAAGAGCTTTCCTAAGCATTAACAGAGCTTTCCTAAGCATGAGTAAAGCGGTAAATATTATGAAATACTTTAATTAAAAAGTAGAATGAGCAATTCGAGAAAAAAATAACGTTTTATTTTTTAATTTGTCTCTCATTTCAGAAACATTGTCCCAGAAAACTTTTCTATTTAGGAATTCATTTGTAAAAACAGCTTGAGGTTAAGAGAGAAATATTTTTTTTTGAAGAAGAAGATAAAGATAAAAGTTTAAAAAGCTGGAAAACTAAAGATTTTTTTTTAAAACAATGAGATTTTTTACAAAGAGTGTGTCAGTGTTTCGAATTTACTTTTTAAGCGTAAAGAAATGCTTTGTGAACTGATATTTTTTATAACGGAATGAAAAATGTAGAATTCTGAATATTTTATTAAACCTCAAACAAACAGTTTTTCAAATGTTTGAAGAAATTGGTGAAACAAAGAGTTTATATGTTTCTGAAGTATATTTTAAGGAACATCTTTTCTTTAGTGAAAAAAATGAGTTTAATTAATTATGGACCAGACTATTTTTTTTTATATTGTGGTTTACGAAAACACGACATTATTAACCTTTTCGCGACGAATAGCACGTATATGTGTTGTATAGAGTGCGCAAAATATCTGAGTTTCAACACCACTATTTTGGAACAGTAACGTTTTGCAAGTATAATCACGAAATTTCAGGGATTAAATGAGAAGAAAATTTTTATTAAGATATATGGCAATAAATTTAAAAGAAGTAGGCGGCATGTTTGTCACGAAAGGTTTAATGCATGGAACTAGGAATACAGAGGAATTCACATATAGTCGATATCTTTGCTATAATGTCAAACTATCGAATATGAAAAAAAAAAAAGGATTTTTTATTACTTTTAGTGGGCCACTTGTCACCACTAAATTATATAAAAATTCTTAGCCTAGTAAAAATACTAATAAAATTTTTGTGATGAACAGAGTGGCCAGTTTGGTCTTCTCTTATATTCAGAGATGGCGAATTGATACAGGAAATTTTGAGAGAAAAACTTTAGTTAAAGTAATTACGATAACTCTGTCATTAAATAAAGCAAAAAAAAAATTATTTGAAATTTCTAGTATGGATTCGAAATTTTTTAATTGAACAAAAAGAGACCAAACTGGCAACCCTGGTGAATAATACTATTCAAATTTAGTAGTGATAATCAGCCCATTTTTAAAAGTAATGAAAAATGCATTTTTGCATATTCGATAGTCTGACATGCTAGCGACGATATCATGCCAAACTATATGAAAAAATGCACTTTTCATTACTTTTAAAAATGGTCCGATTGTTACCACTAAATTTTAATAGTATTCTTCAGCAGTGTTGCCAGTTTGGCATCCTTTATCATTCAAAAATTTCGAATCCTCGGCAGAAACTTCAAATAGAAATTTTTGCTTTGTTTAGTGATAGACATTTCGGTATGACTCAAAGAAAAGAAAATCGCAGTATTTCCGGTTTGAATTAAGCGTTTCTGAATAAAAAAGGAAAGCCAAACTGGCAACCCTGTTCTTATTTTATTAGGATTTTTACTAGCAAAGAATTCTTAGAAAATTTAGTGTTGACAATCGGCTCATTTGAAAAAGTATTGAAAAATGCATTTTTTCATATTCGGTAGTTTGACATTGTAGCGATGGTATCCTCAAAATGATGAAGCTTCAAATGTAGCCAGTTCCATAGGGGTTGATAACCGCTGATGCAAACTTTACAAGCGTCTACACCGCGCCCCATCACAACGGCTCTTATCACAAATGCTCCTGAGAAATTCCCTTTGCTCCGAGAACTTCCCTTTTTGAAAGGAAAATACGGTAGCTTGCTCAGCTGTTTCCTCCTATTCCATATTTTGCGCACACTACACTACACGTGGTCTAAAGTTTAAAATTAAAAAAAAAACGAGTTTAAATAAAGAATCCCGACGATAGTACAAATAAATCCAAAAGAAAAAATAAACTTATTTTATTCTAAGATTCTTCCGGATTTTTCAATTTTTAAGGATTTTTAACGATTTTATAGCGTTTTAAAGCAAATTTTTAACATCCAAAAAACAATTTTTAACATTAAAAAAAACTTCACTAGACACACGAAACTCGCTTTGCAGCAATCTCTAGAATGCACGAAATTCATTCAAGCCGCGGTCAATAACTTGTGTATGTACGCTTTGCGTACATTAACCGAAAAAAAAACATCACTGGACGCATGAAACTCGCTGTACAGCATTCTCTAGAATGTACGAAATTCATTTATAACCAAATTTCATATTTATTTCCATTTTGTTTCAAACTATCCATTGCTTATATGTTGAAAAATGGAAACTTTACATTTTTCTTATTCAAATTATTTTTTATAACTCAAATAAATACTGAAAAATAAAATGGAAACTTTAAATTTTTTTTATTCAAATTATTTTTTATAACTCAAATAAATACTGAAAAATAAAACTTTCCGCCGCTGGGATTCGAACTCAAGATCACAGAACTGAAGAGAAATGACATACCACAGAACTATACGCACTCATTTTGAAATGGCTTAGAACAGAATTTTAAAGTATCAGACAAGCACGCATGCGCTCAGCAGAGTGATCCGTTTTTTGAAATCGAGACTGCGCGCTGTGCTAGGGAATTTCTCGGGAGCATTTGTGATAAGAGCCGTTGTGATGGGGCGCGGTGTAGACGCTAGTCAAACTTTTACCAGTTAATTAGAATTAAAAAATTATACTTATACACATACCTTATTCATATGACTTTCTGTCCGAATTCGGGCAAAAATGTCTATTCTGTTTTATTGGCGGAAGTTTGCAGCGGCGGTAGTCAGCGTCTGTTATTCCGCCATATTGTGAGAATAAAAATAAAAATTTTGGATGAATAAGGCATTTAAATAAGGCTAAAATTTCTATTCAAATTTACTGGTGGAAGTTTGCCATCGGCGGTAATCCGATCCTGTTGATCCGACGTCTACAAACATCAGCCGACATCCTGTGACTACATCCTGATCAGGGAACCACGCCTTTAGTGCAATAATGAAAAAAATCTAAATAAGCAGAAATCAAAAGGGCATAGTGAAACGTGTTTTTAAACCTATAAATCATTTGGTAACGTCTCACAATTAAAGAGATATAAAGTCTTAAAATTTGCTTATTTATTTATTTAATAGGCTGTAAGTAGGAGTCGATGTTTTTCAAAGTAACAGCATCACCAAACTCCATTCACTTGTCCATTTGCAGTTTAGTGCACCGCAATACTTCGCTATGCCTGGTACATGTCTGTGTTAGTGCAAACACCGCCATTTCCATTTGAAACGCCCTTGCAATTTCGTTTTTTGAAGGAGGTTGAACATTGTATTCATTTCACTAGATTTAAGTTCATGAAACGTTCTTGGTGCCACGATTTTCTGTACTGCAATCATTTTTTCGTTGATTACTATATTTATCAATAGAATTTTAGGCATATTTATCAATAGCATACATCTAAATTTCTAAATATGTTTTGTATTTCATATTACTCTGATTATTAAAATTTCTTAATAGGAACCACGCATTTTCCCCTTTAATTAAATAAATAAATTAGCGGACTTTAAGGCTTTATATCTCGATAACTGGAAGACGACGGCAATGATTTATGTGTCAAAAACACTTTTCACTATGCTCTTTCCATTACCGCTTACTTAGATTTTTTTTCATTATTACACTAAAGCGGGGTTTCCTGGATGAGATACTTCACTCACAACTGGTAGACACCACACTATCTCTGTCCTCCTGTTTATTTATAGCTCCATTGTGTGAATATATCGTGTAATTTTGACTAGCAATATTAAATTACTTTGTCGGTTTGGATTTTTTTCTTTTCCTTTTGTCCTTAAATAGCCACGCTTTATTTTGCAGATTCTGTCAAATTGTTCCTCATGAAAGTTTTTCGGAGGTAACAAATGAATGGAATTTCCATTTTTTGTGATTTTGACACACACACGCATTACATATAAGCAATTCTCTGAACCACGATTTATTCTATTTCTGTCACTATGCAGAAAAAAAATATTATATTCACTCTCTATAAATTCGTTCCGAACTTACAAAGATTCAGTGTATGTGTGCAGAGATCATTTGTGCAGTAAACATACTGGCCAAGAAGCAAAGCGAGAAACGCGGGGTGATTCTTTGTATGCTTAAACAATTTACATCATCAGCTCATATATGCTTCCGATTCAGGATTTTTTTTATTTAAAAAATTTGAAAGAAGAATTTCTATTTGATGTAAACATGAACAATGGAACAATGTTGTTACCTGTATGGATTACCTAGTTGAGAAGCAGCTTTATATACAGTGTGAAGGTAATCGACTTGCAAGGCAAAATGGGGAACCGTAAGAAAATATTTAATTGTATTGTGTTGGCCCATAATTTCTGGCGTTTCTTTTTAAGTTTCGGTTTACACACAAAATAAACAAGTAATCAACAACAAATCAATCAAATATGTATTCTTCGCTGTGGTTTTTAACTTCGTTTCAACGTCCAACAAGCTTTTCAATGCCTGGACGGTAGAAATCACCTAGTTTCGACTCGAAGAAATCGCCCAACCAAGCCTTCAATTCCACGCCCTACAAGACGTTGCTTTGTCGCCATACACCTCACAAATCTTTCGAGAATTTTCTGTGGTTTTGGCCTTTCGATTGAACGCAAAAAGTAGAAGGTATCGAAAGTGCTATTTTTGTCGACTTGACATTCCATTTTAAAGACCTGAAAAGAACAAAAATTATATCAGCATAAAAATACTAAGCACACTATTTTGTAGAACAGATAATTTTCTATCGAATAACATAAAACGCATTGCCAAAAAATGTACTTTTTTACGCAAAATTGTCACTTAAAATTAAACACCAGGACTTATGGGCCAACCCAATAGTAAACAACTACATAAAATCAGAAAAGTTTATAAATTAAAAATAAATAAATAAGTAAAAGTATATTATACAGTTTTAAAAATGTAAACAAAAGAAAGAAAGATAAAGGAAGAAGAAGATGAAATAAGGTATGTCATAAAATAAAGCAAAAAATATTATTCAGAATTTCTGATACAATTTGGATTTTTTTTAATAAAAAAGGTAATTCCTGAAATGCATGCTTCGGATGCAAATGTGTTACAGGGCTTGATTACCGGCGGGGCAAACTTCCACTAGTAAATTTAAAAATAATTTTTTGCCTTATTTAAACGTCTTATTCATGCCGAATTTTTGTCAAAAATAATGGAAGATTGTCTGTTCATTTTTTTCTGGTGGAAGTTTGCCCGCCAGCAATCAGGCCCTGATGGCTTAACACAAAATTTAAATCACTTAAACAGTCTGGGCCTGTTCAGCGCTGTTGCAAGCTTCCAACAGTAAAACCTAATAGAAATTTTTACTTATTTACGATCGAAATTTTTTTATAGGCAAGGCGAAAATTTCTATTCAGATTTACCGGTAGAAATTTGCCTCGGCGATAACAAGGCCCTGTAAGTGGTACCCACAAAAAGTGGAGTTTGTAAAAAATACTTTCAGTAAATAAAAGTGACTTGCTTCTATAAAATAAAATGCATAGCATATTACAAAATATGTGTATAAAGAAATGGTGTTTAACACGTTAAGTTCAAAATTTTTAGCAACTGCACGGGTAGAAATTGAAAACTTTTTTTTGAGAGATTCACTTTTTTTGCGAGTGATTTCTGGGTAAATTTAAGTTATGGTTAATTTTCAGATTATTTGAATTCTGATGTTTTATTTTGTCATATATCTTAACCCTTTGACTACGGATCGCGACATATACATAGCAGTGAACTATATTTTGTTAGTTTCGTACCGAATTGTTTAAAAAAGGGCTTCCTAGTTGCGAAGAAACTCAATACCCTGGTGAGGAGTAAAATGTATAGTAGTACCGCAAAATGTACGAGAAATAAAAATGGATAGACAGTTAGTTAGAGTGGGAATAATCGACAACCCTGCCAACTGCACACAATCTCTCGAATGCAGACGGAGGTCAGGATCTGGTATTGAAAGAGACCAATGCCGTCGATACACACACTCGATCTCGTGTGAATACTCGGAGAACTGAAAACGAAATGAATTGGAGGACAGAAAAGGGTATATTTAAGCTGAGTCGCTCTGCGAAAATCGAAGAGCGGAGCAGTAAGCTGGTAAGATCAAAACAGTGTAGCAGAAAAGTAAAGAAAAGGGTTTAGAATTTTCCAAACACGTCAATGCAAAACGATCAAAGGATATAGGCAAAGATGAATCAGGAAAGTTAAAAAAAGCATTTTTCATTGCCACACATTATGTTTTAAATTTAAGATTTAATAAATTAATTTTCCTATAAAACTCATTAAATACTTAAGCAGTGTTCGTACAAATTTACCACAATTTTTTATACAAAGCTTCTATTTAACATGTAAATATCGCAAATTGCGGACGGCCTGTTTAATTGCAGGATTTGTAATACTTTTCTGCATTTAGATAAGGCGAAACATTTAATTAAAAAATTGTGGTAAAAGCGTACGAACGTTGTTAAGATACATTAACAGTAATTTTAGTGTTTGCTATCATCTCAATGAAGGTAAGTAATTTTGAGAGATGATTATTTTGACCTGAAATGTATCCTACAGAGATCGGCAACCTGTGGTGCGCAGAAAAAATTTAAAAACATTGTATTTTAAGATTTTCCACTTTAAAATTTACCTATTTTCATTCACTTACAAGACAGGTAAATTTTAATTAAAACATTGAAGGACAAATTAGAAATTTTAGAATATTTGTGACATTATGTGTATCCCACTAACTATACTCATTTTTCTTCTTCAAATAATAAAATGGGATGGCTGCCGATGGGAAAAATAGTATCCCGACATTTTGTCCTACCAGAAAAATCAAAATAATATTCTAGCAGCAAAATAATCCGAAATTTCCAGAACTCTTCTGCAATGACCTGGAAGATAATTTTCACTGCTAAATAAATCAAACATAGCGTTTCAAGAACAAATTTAGAGTGTTTTAAAATTTCGAAGTAGAAGGGATGCTTTGCAAAATTAAAAAATGGTGGTTGACTGAAGATAAAAAATAGTGGTTAACTGAAGGCGATCTGCACAATTTTAGGAATATATGAGATAGAAGTTTGTCAATCGGCAGGTGGCTTGCTTAACAGCATTTACAATTACTCAAAGAAGCTATTTGTCAATAGTAATAAAAACAAGAAGACCCCGAAACATGGAAATATGTGAATAATAGAAACCTCTTCAGAAAACAGTAGTGGGTGAAACGGTTTATTGTCATTACGTTTTCCAGTCAAAGGAAATGCCTTCAAGAAGGACTTTTTAATGGAATGTATAATTGTTATCGTACTAGGAAAACCAAGAAAACGTTTACTGTAATCCACTTAGACCGAGCTCGTATCAAATCTACTAGCATCGCCCCAAGCTACTTCTTTGTAGCCAGCCAGCATGCTAACCATGGTCTGTGTCGGCGCAGAAAATGAAGAGCAAAGGAATTTAAACATGAACAAAAAGAAAACGTTACGTATCATTCCACATCAGTCACAAAGTTAAATTCCTGTCCTCCATGTCAAAACCTCCTTTTTGCCTCTCAATAAAAAGGTGATACTTACTGTTGAGTTAAAAAGCAATGAAAATTTCGATTCAATTCATAGCAACACATTTGTGGCAAAAACACATTTTCATTTGCAATTAACACTTGGTAACGGTCTCGGTGTAAATTAAACACGGCTCTCTGTCTTGGAGTAACCGTTATTGAAGGCTAAAATCAATGAACTTATTTCAAAGAAGCGTAAAAGGAATCGTATATTTAAATAATGAGATATTTAAAAACATTTCTAATTATAATAAAATAACTAAAATAAGTTTAATTATTTTGTTACAATTAACCCTTAATTGCATATTGATGTAAATTTTCATTACTTTTTATTTAACTTTTAATAAATAAATCAACTTCTTCGCCACCACTATATTTATATAGAAATATGAATCCAGTAAATTTCCCGTGAATTATGTTGCAGAACAAAGTTAAAATCTATCTTAAAATTTCTGGTGTATAATATTTAATATATGTATAAAAAAACACAATTTTAAAAGAAAAACTCATGCAAAGAACGGTTAAACAAATTTAAATATTTTTGTATGATTAAATAAGCATTTACTATTTTCTAATAATTAAATACGAGGGTTACTAGGAAAAGAGAATTTGCATCATTTCTCCCCTTGAGAAATCGCGATGCAGTTCGACAAACAAGACACTAGGTTAATGCCAGAGCTATTCATACGCTATTTGATGAATTACTGGCCAAAATACTGCAGATGGCACCTGAACAGTGCTAGCATAGGTTTCGTACGATTTTACCAGAATTTTTAATAGAATTTTTCGCCTTATTTAAATGAAAAATGTACAGTGTGTCTCAAAAGTCTCCGTACAACTTCAAAAATGTATCACAAAAATGTAATAGGCCTACAGCAAAAATAATTACAACTGTACATAGAGTCAGTGTTGCCAGTGGGCTACTTTTTTAAAATTCAGATTACTTAATTGGCACCAGTTTTTTTAAACAGTATAAATCGCTTTCTTTTCGCTCTATTTAGTCTGTCATTAAATAAGACGAATTTTACTTTCTCAAAAAACTGGTGTCAATCAAGAGAATGTAATTAAAAAAAGTAGCCCACTGGCAACACTGCATAGAGTAACGTAAAAGTTTTTTCTACTCCCTTAGTATATTTATACATGAGATCTTTTCGTTGCACGAATAATATCAAGTCGATATTCCAATTCCATCCACGTGCGTTTCAGCATGCTAACATCAACAGTAGTTACAACTGTTTGATGAAATCTGAACAAAAGTTAATAGTCTCATGGAATTGAAACAAAAGATCCAAACGCAGTAGCTACTGTTGATGTTAGCATGAAAAACGTTCGTGGATTGAATTGAAATACCGTCTTGATATTCTTCGTGCTACGAAAGGATCTCATGTTGAAGTTTACTAAGGCTGTAGAAAAAAACTTTTTAAGTTACTCTATGCACTGTTGTAATTATTTTTGCTGTAGGCCTATTATTATTTTTTTGTAATAAATTTTTGAAGTTGAACGGAGACTTTTGGGGCACCCTGTATTACAAATCCTGCAACGAGTCGTCTACAATTTTTGCTATTTAAAGGTTAAATAGAAAAATTCTATTAAAAGATTGTGGTAAAAGCGTACGAACATTGTAGCAGAAAGCTTGAAGGGGCAGCACAGTCTGAAATCGACATATATGTAGAGAAGACTTTCTTTGCAATCATGAACAAAGTGTGAAGTGAGAATTTTAAACGGTGTGAATGCACATGGATGACGAAGGGTAATGAAATTAATGAAAAGTACCTGGATGAGTATGGTCCAGGTTCTTTTGTGATCCTCGTTTGCGTACACTTTACATATCCACTCTGGGTCCTAATTTGGTTCCAATAGACTTTCTTTCCGGCTTAGAAAAAGGCTCTTACAAGGAAAGTCTCCATAACCGCATACAGTGTTGCCAGCGGGCTACTTTTTTTTAATTCAGTTTTCTTGATTGCCACCAGTTTTTGAAGAAAGTAAAATTCGCCTTATTTAATGACTGATTAAATAACGTTTAAACAAGGCGAATTATACCACTTCAAAAAAGTGGTGCCAATCAAGCAATCTGAATTAAAAGAAAGTAGCCTACTGCCAACACTCACCGCATACTCAAATTACGTAATACTGTTCTCAAAAGGATACATATGCCTATTAAAAAAATCATGAGGAACCTCGATATAGCGTTCGTAAGAAAATAATAAAAATTTAATTTTTTTGGCGTTTATCGCCAGTTGGCTACATAATGAAATTAAAAAAAAAAATTTTACTATAAATACTCTTTAAGGAAAAGGGTTTTCTACTCTTCATGCTGAGTTAGTTTAAGAAAGTTTAATTTAAATAAATACAAATTTATCAGCACAGATTTTTCATATACTTGTATATGTATATATAATGAAATTTAACCATTGTATTATACGGTTTAAAAAAAAAACTTAAATTGATTAAAATTGTTTCAAGCTCAAAATTTAGGTCCTATTCTGATCGCTCTCAATTCGGCTTTTATATTGTTGTTAATACAGGAAACAAGAGAACATTATTGTTGCCATGGGGACAACGACTTTTCAATATAGAAATTTATAACAACAGCATTCTTAATCAGGCAGTTACTTTCAAAATAAACTTAAAATTTATCCAGTCGTTGAATCCGTGTAAAATTAAACAAATGCAGTAAAACCCACCTTTTATACATTATATATATATATATATATATATATATATATATATATATATATATATATATATATATATATATATATATATATATATATATATATATATATAAACTCGGTTTATGGCGACAGGTGCCACCATCCGAAAAAGTTACAAGAGATTACTCCATTTCTTCCAGTCAAGGATCCATGCCTCTTCCAGACCCCGATTCATCATGGCTTTTTTTGTACCATTCATTTAGGACTTTCGTGGTCTTCCTCGTTTCATTTTTTGGTTTGTTCTATAATTAGTTGCGATTTTGGGTAGTCTATCCTCACTCATTCTTTTAACAGGACCATACCAGATTAATTGCTTCTTTTGGAGATCATCTAATATGATTTCTTCGATTCTTTACATTCTTATTCTTTTTTTTTCTTGATATCCTGCATGATCTTTTCTTAGGGCATCCATTTCCACTGCTGCTAATTTCTTTCTTTCTGTCTCCATAATTCTTCATCCCTCTGCTCCATATAACAATATATAATTGTATATATTATATTTTCTTTTCCTGGAGATCTCCTCACTCCACCAAAAAAAAAGAAATTTAATAGTTTTACAACCTTTCTTCCTTGACAGATTCTGTATTTAATTTCCAGTGAGTCTGTGTCTTCCCTATTAATGTCTATACCAAAGTGTCTATAATACTCGCAGCTTCCTATTTTTATGTTATTATTTAATATTTTTTCTGTCTCATTTCCTCCTATACATACATAGGTATTTGGTCTTACTAACGTTCATGTAAAGTCCCAATTACTCATATTCTTTCTTAATTTTTATCGTCAATTTCTCTAAATCATTTTTACTTTTTGTAATTATAACTTGGTCATCTGCGAATTGCAGAGTAAAAATTGACGTTCCATTCGCATTAAGTCCCATTCCTCTGCAATTTTCTTTCTGTAATTTCAGTGCTTCTTCAACATAAATTTTAAAAAGTGTTGGGGAGACACAACATCTCTGTCTGAGTCTTTTATCTGTTATAAAACCTATTGACAATCTTTGGCCTATTTTAATCTTCGTTTTTTTTTTACTGTATGTAAAGTTCTTGAATTGCTCTAATAATACTTTGATTTATATTAATTTCCTTCAGTACATTCCATAATTTTGCAATTGGAACCTCATAAACTTATATATATAATTAAAAACTATTCCAGCGTTTGAGTTTGAAATCATTAAGTGCCGCGCATTTAAACACTCATTTAACAAGCAATTTTCAAATGCATTAAAATCGCTTGCGTTTGGCGAGGAAAAAGCGTAGCGAGACAAATAGCGTCTTTTTGCTCCATATAATCCAAAGTATTTTATTTGTTTATAGATTTTGTACTGAAATTTCCCAGCTAAATTTGGCTTATCCACTTTATAACAGGGATGTCAAACTGTGGCCCGCTGGCATACCACTAAAATTTTATAGTAATCTTAGCCTTCTCTAATCATCGATTTTCTGCTAATCATCGACTATTTTTTTTAATTAGTGGTATCTGGAGGGCCACAGTTTGCACCCCTGATGTATAACATACATGAGTAGTTTCATTAGCATTAAAAAAATATTCTGAGTATGTGCTTTAAGGAGACCTTCCTTGTCAGGAAGGAAGGCTATTTGGCGCAATTTAAAAAGTAAAGACAACCGTGAAACAGTTCTCTCATATTCAGTGCACGCATTTTTTTTAAGGTTTTTTTTTTTTTTTTTTACTGTGGTGAAAGTTATGTTAATGTCTTTGGTAGTGAATTGAAACCCTAATCCCCTTTATGTCCGCAGTATATTATTTCTGTGGAACTAACTTTAGCAGTCTAGAAAAAAAATAGTTTCCGACTAACCCTCGTAAGTATGTGCATTTCATACTAACAAATTGAACGTTTTTGGCGAAGCCACTATATATTAAGCATGAGCAACTGAGCAGACGAGTGGAAAAAATAATGTAAAATATATCACTGATTGTATTTTTGCATATTTAAAAGGGAGAGTCTAAACCAGAAAAATCACAAAGTTAAATTAAAAAATATTAATGGAGACGAAGACGGCGTGTTTTAAATATAGCAATATATATATATTTTTAAATAAACCCTTTTGTGAAGTACGCAGAAAGGGTGGACTTACACGACTGTTAATTGGACCTATGACTTTTTTTTTTCGACGGATTTCTGTTTGTATAACTCAGCGCAGGAGAAGAAATTGGCACTAACGTATGGGAACAAAATTTACATATGCTGCGCATGCAGGGTTTAGGTTTTGACAACCGGCCACAGATTACAAAATTGTCGCTAACAAATTTAATACATACTGCACACGCTCTAAATATAATCTCTCTGGTTCTTGATCATTATTATACATGCGCATTTATGTATATACTTTTTAATTTATATTAGTGGCAAAAGCAAGATACAATATTGTGAATTCAGTGGTCGTGAGGCAGAGTTGCCAGATTGGGAATTTTTTTTAAATTTCATATTGTTTGACTATCACCATTTTTTTTAAATAGGTCTATTCGGCCTATTTAATGACAGATTAAAAATTCTGAAAAATAAGGCGAATTATACTGTTTTAAAAAAGTGGTGAGAGTCAAACAATCTGAATTAAAAAGATCCAATCTGGCAACACTGTCAGCCGTGTCAGCAACACTATAATGAGGTCTAGAGTACGGTGCTATAGTACTCTTGAGTGTGATGGGGATTTTATTCTATGATTCTTTTATGAGGAACCTACCGTAAAGAAAACTTTTTTGTAAATTGTTGTGCAATTGAATATAAAAATAGTGTCCGGAACTAGCCCGAAATCAAAGGATTAATTATCTAATGCAATACCACTTTGCTCTTTCTTTCATTTTGAAAACGTTTAACGGTCGTTGTTTTATCACTTTGAGCAATGTTTTCCGAGTAGTGGGCTACAAGTTTTGTAAATGCTTTAGTTGCCTCTTACCTCAATGTCTTTTTTTTTTTTTTTTTTTTTTTTTTTTTTTTTTTTTTTTAAAGAGCAAATATAAGAGCTATATTGTAATACGAATCTTATGTTTGAATTACTTCTAAAAAGGAGTAATACGCATTATTTATAATTAATTTCGCTACCTTTCTTCTTGTTCAAACCTTAAATAAAATACAGTTTAAGAAAACTTTATAACAATTTCTGGAAAATATTTTTTCACTACTGCAAATAATGTATAATTACTGTTACCAAATGTCAAAAGTTAACCCGGGAGCAGTCGCATGGGGCATGACTTACCTCCGGGTGCGTATGGTTTTTACAACTGTCACCACTATTTTTCGAAAAGTCATCTACAATTTACATTATCATAGAATTTGTAACAATTGACTCAGACTAAATAAAATGACGATTGTTAATTGTATTTATTGGTGACAATGTAAAAACCTTTCATAATCTGGGTATGCGCGACTCCTCCCGAGTTAAGTGTTTTACTTAAACTCTTTTAGTTTTCACAGGTTAGTTAAAATATTTTTTAGCGAAATCACAAAGAAACTGAATTTTTAAAACAAAAATCTTTACATCATTCTTAATATATAATGCATCAATTAATTCACTTAACAAAAAAAAAGTTTTTATTAATTATGTTAAAAAACTACAAAACTTTTATAAGGAAGTGGAAAATTAAATGCGGACCCTTTATAAAAAACTAAAATATAAAAATCATAAAACATAAACTGATCTTTTAAATTTGCATTTTGCTCTAATTTCAGAGACATTGCGCCCAAATAATTGAAGTGTGGAAAACTTTTCTATTTGGGAATTCATTTTCTAAATACAGTTCGAGGTTAAGAGAGAAATTAAAAGCTTTTTTTTTTAAGAAGATAAAAGTTTAAAAAGTTGGAAAATATAGACTTTATTTAACTATAAGAATTCTTTTGCAAACATTAGGTAAGGGTTTATTTTTTTAACTATAAAAGAATGTTCTCTGAGCAGATTTATTTTTTAAACAGCAGGAAAAAAAAAAATATTAGAATCTTCAATAGTTCATTAAACCGCAAACAAAGATACCTTTTCGATTGTTTGGAAAAAAAAAAAACGAAAATACTTGTATGTATTCTTAAACATACAGAGATTGAGCATAAGTTTGTGTTTTACTGAGAAAAGGAGTGCATATAATTATGCATTCTTTTTATTTTTATTTTTATTTTTTTACCTCGAAGTTTTTGCAAATCTGAAATGTTTAAAATATCACACAATATTCGCTACAAATAATAACTAACGTTTTCATTGTACATTGTTTTGAATTTCAATAGAAAAGCTTCTTTATTGAAAATTCTAACAAATTGATTGTTATGTTAAGAAAATATCCAAAAAAAACTTGAACCGTAAAATGATTTCCCTTTTTTATTTTGACAGATATTTATTTATTTTTATTTTATATTTTTACATACATGCAATTGTCTAGTCTAATACTATCAACGCTAATTATCGCAAGATGCAGAAAGAGATCAATACCTTCTCTGGCTGTAACTCGACTAGAAACATTTAGCGATTTTATAACCTCTGGCAAAAAACATTTGCAATTGTGAAATTACTGAGAATACTGGTCAACGGGAAACAGAAGCAACACGATATGTTTCATTAGAGATTTAATAATGTGTTCTATCGTTTATATAATATAACAGTTTCTGCAGAATAATATATCGCTAATAAAAAATTGTTATGGAATCTTTTTAACACTACATGGAAGAGTATTGATGATAATACCTTATTTTTGTCGTTGGATGTTTTTTTTTTTTTTTTATCGTTTTCATGTATATGTTAAACTTAAAATTAACCCTTTGCACTCGGGGCCTTTTTCGCACGGCGCACCAGCAACTCGAGATGTTTCGCAGCCTTTTTGGCGCATTTCTTACCAGTAACTTAAAATCATTACACACACAAATCAATATTACAAAATTTTTATGTTTTAACATTTTATATATCTTTATAAACATAATTTCTTAAATAATAGTGTCTGTAATTTTTTTTGTGTATGATGATTCATACAACAATTCCCAAGATGCATGCCTTGCTTGTTGGGGCAAGTATTACAATAATATGTCGTTTGATGCCTTTTCCGGTTTTATTTCTCTGAAAACAGACTTAGCAATTCTTCCTAACTCCTGTTAGAATACAGGGTTATTCTAAATGATAGACCCATTTTCAAAAAATTGTATTTATTAAAGTACAAATCGAAAATGAACAATCTTTATACCAATGAAAAGAGGAAGTTTTTTTAAGACATTATAAACGTTCAATGTGTCCACCGTTTGCTGCACGGCAAACATCTACGCGATAGCCAAACTCGTCCCACACACGAGAAATCGTATCTGCTGTTACTGAGTGCACGGCAGCAGTGATACGGTTCCGCAGATCGTTCACAGTTGTGAGTAACGGCGGGACATACACGGCTTCCTTAACGTAACACCAGAAGAAGTAGTCACATTTGCTTTCTCGTGTGTGGGAGGAGTTTGGCTATCGCGTAGATGTTTGCCGTGCAGCAAACGGTGGACACATTGAACATTTATAATGTCTTAAAAAAAACTTTGAAACTTCCTCTTTTCATTAGTATAAAGATTGTTCATTTTAATTGGTACTTTAATAAATACAATTTTTTTTTAAATGGTTCCATCATTTAGAATAACCCTGTATTGTGTAGCTTTCCATTCAAGCCAAAGCCATTAAATAATAAGCCCAGTCAGATAGTGTTAAATTTGTTAGCGACACACTAGCGCCAAACCTCTGCTGCGGAAGGAGGACAAAACAGAAGTGGGTCGCAGAGAAACGATACGATTTATTTATATCGATATTTTATACGATTTTTATCGATATTTTGTTTTTGCACTTCCTTTAAAAGCTTGCTAATTATTGGGATCTTTTACATTAAAGCTAAAACTATAAAGAAAAAAAATGTGGAAATTTATTGGATTAATATTTCTATATAAATATAGTGGTGGCGAAGAAGTTGATTTATTTATTAAAAGTTAAATAAAAAGTGATGGAAATTTACATCACTATGCAATTAAACCTTTCCGGCACAGACAAATTATGTTCATAAAATGTAAAATTACTGACTGATACCGGAATTTACAAACGACTTTCTTAGAAAATATGAATTCCTTATTTTAAGCTTTAATTTTAGAAGCAAAATTTTATTAAAATATTCTTGGTGTCGAATGCAGCACTCCCAACCGCTAGATGGCGCTATTTTCAACTTGCGAAAAGTTTCCCATTTATCTGACTGGGCTTATTATTTAATGGCTTTGATTCAAGCGGATATCTCTCGAAATCGGAGGTTGAAGTCGAGGCTCGATCGTGTGGCTGGTGAATGGATGGTATTTTTGACGGTATTTTTTCAGATTCAGTGCAACTAATCCATTCAGAACTGCCCGATTGCGAGTCTTCTGTAGAATCAGTAACGCTGTCACATTCACTGTCTATTACTCTGATCTTTCGCCTTTCTTACACCTCTTACTTGGTCGCTCTCGTCACTACTGCTGTTATTCTCTGTATCGTCAAGCTCTCTGTGTAGAGACGCAATTTCCATCTTAAGGGGGTATATCAAGTTGAAGGTTTTAAAAAATCGATTTTTTCAAAAAAATTAACAAGGATACCTTTAAATGTTACAAATACGCTGCAAAAAGAATTTTACAAAAATTCCAATTAGAACAGAAGTTATAGCTAAAAATATCTTGTAAAAACCCATTTCCTGTCATGCTATAAATTTACCTTTGAAGGCCTTTTCTCAAAACAGTGTTTTTTGGCATTGCGCGCACTCTCATTAAAACACTAACTATCATAGAACCTTGAAATTTTGCGTATAATTAATTTTTATGTTTACTTTTATGCTGAACCTAAATTTAGTCTGATTTTTGCCACAGAAAATTTTGTATTGAAAAATTTAAATCTGAAATTTTTGGTAAATTTAGTGGATATCATTATAAAAACCATTCATCATGCTAATGAATTTCAATATAATTTTAAATTTAGGTTCAGTGTAAAATATAGTAGTATAAGTAAAAATAAATGAAATATTAAGTATGTCTCTGCAATAGAATTTTTTAAACCTTGCGTGTAAAATGCATATTTTAGTATTCATATTTTTAAAAAGGCATTTTTGTCGTTATCATTTAAGTAATTAATATTGCTAAATGTATGTAATTTGAGTGTTTTTTTTTTAAGTAAAAGAATGTGTTAAATTATAGAAAAAAAATTATTGTATTTCATTCATTGGTTTTCGCCCTACAGAATTTTTCGCACTGGTTTAATTATTGTCATTTTCAGACTGCTCAACGTGATCTCCCCCCCCCCCCCTAAGCACCGTGAAATCGAACTCATCTTTACTTGAACTTATTTCAGTATTATATTCCATAATTTAAATAAAAACAATCAGTAAACACTTATTAAAAATATTCATTTTATGTAGTATAAAATCACCTATTTTAAAACATGGTAAATTAAATACAGAAACTTTCTAGGAATGAGAAAAGCTGTAAATGAGATGAATGCCCTTCCAAAGGAAAATTAGAATTTATATATAGGGAGCAGTTAGAAGTAATTTTTTATTCTTCTAATTTCAGAATAAATTTGTCCTACCAAATTTAAAGCGCGGTTGTCTTTTCTATTAAAAAAATTCCTTAAATACGGCTAAAGGTGAAGAGAGAAGTTAAAAAAGTTCTTTTGGAGAAGATTAAACTTGAAAAAACAGGAAAAGTAAAAACATATATATATATATATTTTTTTTTTTTTTTTTTTTTTTTACTGTGTATTTTTTTAACTTAATTTTTTTCATTATTCCGTAAAAAGGTATTTAGAGTATATATATATTTTTTAAGAATATAAAAGATGTTTTAAGTATCAGTATTTTTTTTTCGAACAGATGAAAAAATGACTTAGAATTTTAAATAGTTAATTAGAGGCAAACCAAAAAGGGTCTCAAGAATGTTTGAAAGACATATTCTATGGAAGCACATATACATTCTCTTAAACATTCAGACTTTCAAGTATGTCTGTACTTTTTTATTTTTACTTTTACAAAAAAAAAAAAAAAAAATGTTTTTTATTTTACTACATGATTTAGAAACGATTTTTTTAACACTAAACGATCGGAAATTTTACTCAAGTTTTATAAAACTAATTTACACCAGAATATTTTTTTAAAACCATTTAACTTATTCATTTAACATATTTCTGAGAGATTTATATTTAATTTATTTTAAAAATAAATTTCTGGTTTGAATCGCACTATATTCATTTGGTAGCGGTCAAAATGACCGCTCTTGGTCGTTCTAGTGTTAAGTTATCCCTGCATTTATGCACTTGCGTAATATCATTTTCTGCAACACATTTTTGGAAAAAGAAAGGCTTTCACTTTTGAGGCTTCTGCTAAAATGTCGAATTCATAACTGACTCTTTTTTAATGTAAAAGATTATTTAAAATGTTTTAACCTAAATTTAAAAAAAAATTCTTTAAAAAAATAAATACCTTTAAATCTTTCTTTATCTGTATTTAAATTTATTTTTTATTTTTTTCTATCTCATACAGTTTTCACATACACATAAAATGTGTCTCAACACCAATTTATATCAAAATCTAACTGAATCTAAAGTTTTATTAAATTCCGCGTAATAGTTCTTGAGATATGACTATAGCTAAACTCGTGTAAATTCTGAAAAATGCAGAATATTTGCCACCTGTTGGTAGATTCACACCAAAATCTAGCCAACAACAACTTATGTCGACGTCTATCTGAAGTTTGATTAAATTCTGTGCATTAGTTCTTCAGATATAGCTATCGTGAAAATCAAGGAAAAAGCAAACATAGCAGCGCTACCTGTTGGGCTGTTTACACCAAAACGTAACCCGCATCTATTTATGTCATGGTCTGACAGAATCTGAAGTTTGATGAAATTCTATGCATTAGTTTTTAAGATATACCATGAAAATCATTAAAAAAGATAGCATAGCAGCGCTAGCTGTTGGACTATGTACACGAAAATGTAATCAATGTCTATTTATGTCGTGGGCTAACAGAATCCGAAGTTTGATGAAATTCTCTGGATTAGTTCGTGTGATATAGCTATTGTAAAAATCGTGAAAGATGTAACACAGCCAGGGCCTGATTACCGGCGGGGCAACCTTCCTCCAGTAAAATCAAAGCCATTAAATAATAAGCCCAGTCAGATAAATGGGAAACTTTTCGCAAGTTGAAAATAGCGCCATCTAGCGGTTGGGATGCTTGCATTCGGCACCAAGAATATTTTAATAAAATTTTGCTTCTAAAATTAAAGCTTAAAATAAGGAGTTCATATTTTCTAAGAAAGTCGTTTGTAAATTCCTGTGTCAGTCAGTAATTTCACATTTTACGAACATAATGTGTCTGTGCCGGAAAGGGTTAATTGCATAGTGATGTAAATTTCCATCACTTTTTATTTAACTTTTAATAAATAAATCAACTTCTTCGCCACCACTATATTTATATAGAAATATTAATGCAGTAAATTTCCACCATTTTTTTTTCCATTATAGTTTTAGCTTTAATGTAAAAGATCCCAATAATTAGCAAGCTTTTAAAGGAAGTGCAAAAACAAAACATCGATAAAAATCGTATAAAATATCGATATAAATAAATCGTATCGTTTCTCTGCGACCCCCTTCTGTTTTGTCCTCCTTCCGCATCAGAGGTTTGGTGCTAGTGTGTCGCTAACAAATTTAACACTATCTGACTGGGCTTATTATTTAATGGCTTTGAGTAAAATTGAACAGAAATGTTTTCCTTGTTGACAGAAATTCTTTATGAATATGGCGTTTAAATAAGAGGAAATTTTCTATTTAATATTACTGGTGGAAGTTTGCCCCGCCAGTAATCAAGCCCTGAGAACAGCAGCGCCACCCGTGGTGTGGTTTACAACAAAAACTAATCAGCACCATTTTATAACAAGGACTAACTGAATCTAAAGTTTTATTAAATTCCGTGCATCAGTTCTTCAGTCAGAGTGACCACAAATTTTTATCACAGACAAAAAGACCGACAGAGTGACAGACTCATAGACAGACATTTCCTAAAAACAGTAAAATTGCGTTCAGGACCTTCTAAAACGTATAAATCTGTCGAAAAACGAAGTCAACAATTTGCAGGAATCCAATACTTTCTTCTTGTAAAGACAGAAGAAACTAATAAATATACAACTTCACGCAGGATAAAAAAAAGATTTTTATAAATTATGTTAAAGTAATATTATAACTTTTCTAAGCATAAGAAATTCGGTGAATAAGAAGAAATTCTTTATTAAGAATCTCGAAAACAAAAAAATAAAAACCGTCAACAATATATATATATATATATATATATATATATTTCACGTTTTCTGTGTCTTTAGAAAACTGTTCCACAGAAAACTTAAAATGCAGCAGCCTTTTGTATTTAGAAATGCTTTTCTAAATACGGCTCTAGGTTTAGAGATAAATTAAAAATTTCTTTTGTAGAATATTAAAATTTAAATGTTGGAAAACTCGTATTAACTGTGAGATTTCTTTAAACCATAATAATATATTTAGATTATACTGTTTTAATTAAAAAAATATATATTTTGAAGAACTAATATTCTTTTTTCAAAAATATAAAAAAATAGTCTAGGATTTTAAATAGTTTATTAATTCACAAATAAAAAAATGACTTTCAAATGTTTGAAGTAAATGCTCAAATAAAGTACATATATTTATTTTTAAGCATTCGCAGCTTCAAGGTATGTTTCTTCTTTATTGATAAAAATATTTTATTTAGTTATATATTATTTATTTATTTTACTCCATGATTAAAAATCGACTTTTTTAAGATTACGTGCATTCACATACTTGCAATAAGTTAATTATCTGCAATATATTTTTGACAAGGAAAAATGAAATTCGTAGATTACAGATGTTTTATCTTTCACTCTGCTTACTTGGAATAAAATTTCAGATACACATACGAAACTCTTTTGGAATTATAAGGATATTTTAAGTGTTATTTTTTTACCCATCCGGAGGGAAATAATTCTTTTGCTGCAGTGTTGAAAATTCACAAAAATTTTCGAGCAACAAAATAAATAAATGTAATTTTATGAATTTTACGACTACATTATGACTAAATTATAGCAGAATTTTATTAAAAATTTCTAATTCAAATATTCGGTTAAAACAATTTGGTACAAATAATAAACACCGTGGTTCAAAGAATTTTAAGCGAAATCAAGAAAATATTCATTAAGCACACTGATTTCTTCAGCTTTGTGACATCACTCGAGTGAGTCTCTCAAAAAACTTGATTATTACTAAATATTTGAATATCTCGACTATAGAAACATAACCCGAATAAAAATCTTCCTTTAATATTTTCAAAAATAATAAACGTAATTCACACCAGAAAAAATAAAATGATATAATTTATATAATTTTCATTCAAAAATTATGCGCTTAAAAGCCTACGCTAGTCCCGTGAAGAAACGCTCCAGCTAATGTTAAGTCTATGATAAGGTTATCGCGCGACTTCTCGCTCGCATTTTAATATTTTTAAATGTTTTTTTTTTTTTTGCATAGGATAGCTGAGGTCGATCTCTAACGTTGTTAGTTTTTACTTTTTCGATTTTGGTTACGGCTTTTTTATAAGCAGAGATTTTCAATTTTGGAACCGGTTCTGAAAGGGAAATTACCCTTATATAGAAAAACTGGAACCAAAATCGAAAAAGTAAAAACTAACAACATTAGAGATCGACCTCAGCTATCCTATGCAAACAAAATCATTTAAAAATATTAAAATGCGAGCGAGATATCGCGCGATAACCTTCCCATAGACTTAACATTAGCTGGAGCGTTTCTTCGCGTGACTAGCGTAGGCTCTTAAGCGGTTGATTTAAAAAAAAAGTTGTCACCATCTATGTCCGATTTATTACCATTCGATTATTTCTCAGTTGTAGAAAATAACCGGTTTTATTCGAATAATAGGATGTCTCCCTTTTGCGCGTGGTTAAGTGAAAAATTCCAAATTTCCTCCAATTTATTATTTTCCGCGAATGATACATGTTTCCCTTTTGCGCATGCTTGAATGATTTCATGCGATTTTTCCTCTTTCGTGAAAATCATTCGCTTCCTCCGTATTTTGAATAATTTACTACGAGCTTCATTACCAGATTTTGTCACCAACTACTGCTTGTTTAGTTTGGGTTTAGCATGATACTAACGGGCAAAAGTCCATTCCATCTGTCATTTTAGCCATATCTCCATCTGTTTAGGATATATACGCATGTTTACATTTTGATGATACTTTTTTTTTACAATCTTTTGATTCATGACTAAATTTATATAAAATGTCTTCTCTCTCTCGAGCCTCTCACTAGTATGTCTAGTATTTCTTAGCAAATTTCAAAGTTTGACTGAGGAGTGTGCACTTTTTCTGAACTGTTTCAATGGGTTTTAGTTTTACTATTATCTCTATTCTTTAAGGAGACGGCAGACCTTCAAAATCACAAAATTCGACTATAATATATTTTTTTTTCGGTGAATTATGAAACTACATGCTCTAATTTATATGATGCCAAAATATTTTTTCTATTCTGACGGTTTTTCGCAGAGATAGTTTTTCGCTTTTATATTTGTATAAACTCGATATAGTTATACTTTTTTTTTCAAAATTAAAAATTTCTCACATATCTAACATTTGAAACGTTCCATGCGTATTCCTAATTTTCATATATTTTTAAAATTTATACTGTATATCCTCTGTACAATAATAAACAGATGTTAGCATAAAAAGTTGCATTACAGGGTTATTTTATTGTTGAAATTTATGTGCATATAGAAATATATAGCTGCTTTTTTAGTAGAAACAAAGCATAATTATAGAAATATATTTTTCTGCTTATACATTCAGCGAACTTTTGCAATTCATGCCAGCTTCCATTGTAAAATATAAAAAGTAGCTCATAACTAAATATTGTCATATTTCATGCAAAAGAAATAAGCATGGGGTATTTTAAACTATGTCACTATTCGTTATTTTATAAATTTAAAAATTGAATATTTTAAAAACTTTTAATTATTTTAACGCCAAATTCTGAATATACTATCTATTTGAGCTTGCCGTTAACAAGTCTGCCTATTTTTAAATGAATCCATTGAAAATTGAAAGATTCAGTTTTTAATGTCCAATATCCCCTTAATGTGACATATCAATCTTATCATACATTTTTTAAGCTATAGTTTTACCTATTTATAAGTTTGTCACCGGAATGGACAATTTAGTTTTTCGCTAGAGCGCGTTCTCATTCATCATCGTTATTGTTATTTATTTTATTTTATTTTTGTTTATTTATTTATATTTATGTATTTATTTATTTATTTATATTTATGTATTTATTTATTTTAGTTTATTTTTGTTTATTTATTTATATTTATGTATGTATTTATTTATTTATTTTATTTTATTTTTGTTTATTTATTTATATGTATTTATTTAGTTATTCTATTTTATTTTTGTTTATTTATTTATATTTATTTATTTATTATTTTATTAATTATTTTATTTTATTTTACTGGGGAGCTGGCTTGTTTTTGCTTTTTTCTTCATTCTTACTTACAACATGTAACGTTAACTATAGATAAAGAGTAATTTCTCAAGCTTTAATATAACGGCTTTAAACTATGCAATTACCTACTGAATAAAATATATATCTTAACTGAGAAATCCTTCAAAAATATACATAATGAATAATAAAAAAGAAATATTTAAATTTAATTAAAACATAGCATAAAGAGATCACTATTTGTTTATCTTTCAATTTTCGCAGCAATAAATAATAGTATACAATAAGCAAGTAATTTAGTATATGTATAAAATAATAGAAAAAAGAAAAATACACAAAATATCTGATGATTTTTTTCTGTTTTACGATAAATACTTTCGTTTTTATAACGACATAATTGTAACTTGTGTTTGTACATAACTGAAAATATTTTATGAAATATAACATCTAAAATTTTTCAATTAAAATTTTTAGATGTTTTAAAATTATCTTATTATTTTTTTTTATTCTAGACGCACATTTTAAGTTTACATCAAGTATTTTATAATTCAAAATTACCGATGTGACATGTAACAATTAGTAAGCAAATGTATGAACGTCATGAAAATAAACAAACCAATCATAACCATCGACGCCATGTATAATCGATTATTTAAAATCATTCGAGTATAAAAGAACTCACTTTCAAACCGTAATCAGAATCATTTTATAATGCGTATGACTTGAATTCTTATTTATATGAAATGTGAGGAAGTTGGTTTTTATTCCTACTATTTGTATATAAATATTTTCGCCGTATTTAATCGTATATAATCCGAATAATATTTTTCAGAAAAAATTGTACTTAAACATAATTACCGTACTCCACGTATACGTGACAGATCACTTTATCTCTAAATTTTCTTAATGTACAATAAATAAAATACTTTACATAATAATATTGTTATAATTAATGTTAATGTACCAAAAGAACTTTAAGAAGTGCGAGAAAAGCGATAAGATGGAATCCTTCATTAAAAAAACGAGAAGAGAAAATAAAAAACCGTTAGCAGAGTTTTATTTTGCTTTATCCTTAATTAAAATAAAAAAAATTCCCACAAAACTGAAAGTGCTGTAGTCTTTTCAATTTAGAAATTCATTCCTAAATACGGCTTGAGGTTAAAAGAGAAATTAAAAAAACTTCTTTCGTAGAAGATTAAAGTTAAAAAAGCTGGAAAAGTAAAGAAATTTTTGTCAACGAGATTTTTTTTTTATCGGTTACAAAGTAGTTAGAGTATACGTTTAAGAATAAAAGAAATACAGGGTGTCTCAAATTAAACTTGAAATTTGCGAGTATTCAGAAGAATTTCATGAATATTCGGAAATGACATACTGAGATGAGGGCAATTTTATCAAGCATAAAAAAGTTCCAAAAAACTCTACTAGATGGCGTATAAGAGTTTTATACATACCGTAACAAAGATCGTCCTGTTCAAATGTCCCGTTGCTGTTCAAACAGAGCGTCCTGTCAAATGTCCTGTTCTCATATTGGTACAGGGATGGAACTATGATTAAAGAAAAATTGACATATCCTTAAATTGCTGAAACTTCTACTGTAACCGGTTCCGCAAACCTTGATAGTCACTTGGGCAAACTTCCAACAGTAAATTTGAATAGATATTTCTTCCTCATTTAAATGACTTATTTATGCCAAAATTTCTGTCATAATTAAGAAAAAAGCATCTATTCGTTTTCATTGGTAGACGTTTGCCCCGGCAGTAGTCAGGCCCTGTGGTTCCGCCTTATTGTGACAACATAAACAATCCTCCCGCCAATGTCAGTGAGTTAGCTGATCGCAAAGGCAAACTTGCACCAGTAACTTTAAATAGAACATTTCACCTTATTTAAACGGGTTATTTTTGCCCATTTCCTGTTATAAATAAGTCAAAGATTTATGTTTGTTTTTACAGGCGAAAGTTTGCCCCGGCATTAATCAGGCCCTGATCCGATGTAAATAAACAACAGCCGCCATCTTATGACTACATCCTCAGTTACTTCATTCGCAACGAGTAGATACTACACTATATGTCGACCCCTCGTTATTCTTAGCTCCAATGACACAACATCATCCATATGCTGCCCATCGTTGTCTGCTAACATCTGGAAGCACAAAATCCCAAGTACACAAGACTGGCGTTCTGAAAGTCCAAGATGTCTGACATTTGCACGTTTCCATATTTCTCATTGCATGGCGCTATCTAGTAGTGGTGTTTGGAACTAACGTTTGTATGCTAGAAACAGTGCTAGAACTGTGGCGCTCCAGAAAACCAATTTACACCACTATATTTATAAAGCATTTTTCGTATTATTTAAGGGCAAAATGTATCAGATATTTTAAACAAACGTCCTAAATATGCCTTATTAATTGATGATGAAGATTGAGTTTTCCTCTCTGTCCATCTAAACTTAATATTTCTTGCCTTTCGTCTTTGTATTAAAAAAAAAAAAAAAGGTATCTTAATTCTTTCGGCTTTTTATTCATAATGTTTAATATTTTGTAAATTTTAAACTAAATATACGGTCTCTGTAACGAGTCTTTTTTTTCCTTTTTGAGATGGGTTCAACCCTCGGTAGGTTTCGTCTGTCATCGTTTTGGATCTAATGGAATTTCTTTTAATTTTATTTACTTTTTTACTTTTTATTGTTAAACTTCTATTTCATTAATATATATTTATTTATTTATTACCTTTTTAAATTTCCCACGGCTCCCTTTTGCCTCGCAAGTCGATTACCTATAACCTGGAAGTTCAGGGAGTACGAACTAGGAATTCCATCCTGCTAACAACATTGTTCCATTGTTCCATTTGCGATTTTGTAATGCGAAGAATACTTTTAAAATCTAGTGGAGACTATCGTACGAATTCTGTACCACTGTTCCATCACTGCAAAATTATTCTCATCATCTTATTTTGCCATTTCCTAATTTTCATGATATTCTGTTGAATAATTTTTGCTACGGATAGTTAGCAAATGTCAAGTTAAATTTGGTACATCCGGTATTTTAAGAGTAATATAAAACATAAGAAAAACTAGTCGTTGGGGGCCACCGTAATACTTACCCATCATGGATATGCATAATGTAAAATATTAAAATAAAAATGTGTAAACTACTTATAAAATGCATTGCAATTCAAATAAAATCGTGGCTTCGTATAATCCTATTAACTAGCGGTTTATTGCACCTGATTAAGCGTCAAATTTCCAATTAAAATATATCTTTGAAGTGAAGTTTGGATGAAATACAGGGTCATGAAAAATCGAAGAGTGTGGAAATAGGATTCCAAATATCTCCGCAACTTATTATCCGATCGACTTCATGCCTTATGCAAAATTTATGTTTTTTTTTATTGCCTTTTATATTCCTTTCTTAAAATAACCAATTTCGAAAATTTTTATATACCTTTTATCAGAACGAATATTTCGAGAGTCCGAAAAAAATAGTTCCGGTTAATCGAGGTTATTGAAATGAAATAGGCTTCTTCCCATTATTACATACTAAGTACATACCAAATTGCAAGTCTCTATCTCAATTTTTTCGGGAGATAGAGCGTTTACAGACACACAGACATACAGACACACGGCAATTTTTTCTTTCTAAAAATATGTTTTTCGGAATCTCCAGTGTCTGAAACGTGTAAATCCGTCAAGATCTTTTTTTCGATTTTCAAAACGATTACAAGACTTACCCTATACTACGTATGATGGGTAAGTAATAACGTGTAATAACGTGTAATGAGGAATAGTTTATTGACCGCAGACCAAAGAGAGTTTTGCAAGTGTTTGAAGAAAATGTTTTAAAAAAATTACAAATATGTTATCTTAAACATACAGAGCTTTAATGTATGTTTGTTCTTTACTGAAAAAGGGCATTAGTTAATTATACATAAAATTGTTTTCATTTTAACCCATGACTAATAAACGACACTACTCAGATATCGTGCATTTACTTAATTCGATCATTTTTTGCAGAACTTTTTGGGTAAAAAATATAAATTCAGAACTTAGAGAGATTTCATGAATGGCTTTGGATTTTCTTACTTGGACCAAATTTTGAAATACTTAAGTTAAATTCTTTTGGTAGTTTAAGCAGTGGCATTCGCTCCATCGAAGCAATGTAAGCATTGGTACCAAGCTTACCAGCATTCTTTCTTTCTTTTTTTTTCCAATCCAGTAACACCAGAAAAATTACTGATTAAACAATTTATTAAATAACATAATAAAACTTTTCTTAAATTAAATAAAAAAAAAGATTCTTGTATAGCTTTATTTTCATAATTAATCTCATTCCAGCTATACCAAAAAAAAATTATATTGTATGACCACTGACAAGTTTTTTTTTTTTTTTTTTTTTTTTTCTTTTTTTTTTTTAAGTTTCCTTTGACCGCCTTTTCCACCTGGCATTTATATGCTGTTTGCTTCGAACATGTCCCGAACCCTATCTTTAATCCTTAAACTTTTTATCAGTAGTATACGTACTACAGCTATACCATTTTACTTTCCTTTTATTGACTCTATCCTTAATATCTATTGCTTTTCTATATATTCCAAACTTATTTCTTCCATTTATTAAATTTTCTTTTCTTTCTATTTTATTTGCTCTTTAAAGCAATCTTATCTATTCCCAACGGCTCACTATTACAAGACATTTTACTCACAATAGACTGGGCGTAAAGTTGCTGCAACTAGGAAGCCCCTTAACCGGCATCAACTGTTCCGGACTGCTCAATTTACTGTTCATAAATAATTATATTGGTTCAAATTATATTTTTATGACTTAAAAAAATACAAAGTTTGTGTGGGTAAGTAATGTTTACATTGCTTCCACGGACCGCATATGTTTATCTGAAATGCTTAACCAAAATTAGTAAAAAAACGTCCAATTAACAAAAATAAATATCTCTAAATCTTTTCCGTTATACAATAAATAAATAACTCTATATGGCATAAAAGAGGTTTTCACAAACTACGTTAAAGTAACACTGTGACTTTCCTAAGCATGAGTAAAGTGTCAAATAAGATGAAATACTTTATTAATATGTAAGAACGAGATAATAGAAAAACGCTAACCGTTTTTATAATTTCATTTTACCTGTAATTTTAGGAAAATTGTCCCACACAATATAGAGCGCAGTATTATTTTCTGTTTCGAAATTGTAAATACGGTTCCAAATTAAGAGAAAAAATAAAAACTGCTTGAAAAAAGTTTAAAAAGCAAGAAAACTAAAATCTGATTTTTTTTTCACTGATGTGATTTTTTTTAAACTGTGAAAAAATATTTTTAATTTTAAAGAATAAAATAATTTTTTTTTGAACCGTTACTTTTTTTTTTCAATTGTATGAAAAACTATCGTGAATTCATGAATTGTTGAAAGCCGCAAACGAAAGAATTTTTTTTTCTAATTCTTGAAGGTAAAGCTCAAAGAAAGTACAAATACGTATTCTTAAACATCCACAGCTTCAAGTTGTTTAATCTTTATTAAAAAAAAGAGTTTCAGTTAACTGTATAAAATTTTTATTCCATAGTTGAAAACGACTTTATTAAAATATAATACATTCACTAACTTGCTGTAATATTTTTTCTTTGTTCGGTTTTATTGTATTAGATGTAGCTCGATACGTTACTTTAGTTGTGTTTGGTGTTTGCGTTTTGATAAATGCGCTTAAAAACATGAGTCAATAATAATTTTGTTTAATGGACTGTATATCTTTATTTATGCTGTGCTCAGAGAGCTGCGATTTACTTAATGCCTTGGCGGCAAGATTACATCTACCTCAGATTCGTGAGGAAACAAATGAAACAATTATGAGTGGGCAGATAAAATGACGTGGTACGTGACGTCAGACAGTGACGCGCCAACATACCGCCCCACGTTGAAATAACATTTCAATATACCATAACTAAATATACAATGAATAACATACAATACAAATATAACACACATAACAGAATAATAATGAAAACTAATATGCTATAAATACTTGGTTACACAATAATAAATTTACAATTGAAGGGTTATACAGTGTTATAATTTATGAGATTTACTGACATGGCAGTAAGCACAACTTGGCTACACTTCTCTTGCAAATTCCTTGGGGAGTTTTTATAAAAACCACTCTAACTTTACCATCTGGTCCATGAAATACCCTTTCAACCCTACCCATTGTCCATCGGCAAGGCGGAAGATTGTCTTCCTTTAAGAGAACCATTGAATTGGGAATAATATTGTCCTTTTCAAATTGCCATTTATGCCTGGCTTGTAAGTTGTTGAGATAATCTCGTTTCCATTTGCGCCATATAAATTGGACCATTTTGGTTATCCTTTGCCATTGTGACAAATAATTATCGCGTTCGCTAGTAAGGTCAGGTTCTGACACACTGCTCAGAGGTCTACCTATGAGAAAATGACCTGGTGTTAAAACTTCAAAATCATTGGGGTCAGAAGACATGGGTGTGAGAGGTCGACTATTTAAAATGCCTTCAATTTGCGTGGTAACTGTTAAGAATTGTTCAAAGGTTAATCGCGAGTTACCAACTGTTCTTTTCAGATGGTGCTTAAAAGACTTCACTCCAGCTTCCCATAAACCACCAAAATTTGGTGACTTGGGTGGAATGAAATTCCAGGCGACTTCCTCACTTGTTAAATAATGAGCCAAAACATCGGGAGGATTTCTAATTAAGTTCGCCAAACGTTTTAACTCTGCACTGGCTCCAACAAAATTTGTGGCGTTGTCAGTACAGATAGCTGAACTTTTACCTCTCCGACTGAAGAATCTCTTCAGGGTAGCTATCATTGCTTCTAAAGTTAAGTCAGTGACCACTTCTAAATGAACCGCTTTGGTTACAAAGCAAATGAAAATAGCCACATAACATTTATGATAAATGCCTTTTCTTTGACCCTTATATTTTATGTAAAACGGGCCACAAAAATCTATTCCTACATTAGTGAAGGGAGGACTGGGGACAATTCTTTTCGAAGGAAGATTTCCCATAATTTGCTCAACACATTTTGGTTTGTTTTTGAAACAAATTATACAATCATGAATTAATTTTCTGGCTGTATTTCTACCACTAAGTGGCCAATATTCTTGCCTTACAAGATAGAGTAAAGTTTGGGCTCCAATGTGCAAATACTTAAGATGAAAATGCGTCATTATTAATAAAGTTAATTTATGATCTTTAGGAAGCAATATTGGGAATTTTCTATCAAACGATAAATCAGCGTTATTTAATCTACCACCTACCCTTAACAACTTATTTTTATCAAGAAAGGGATGTAAACAACTCACCTGTCCTCTTTTGGGAGTTTCTCCCCTTTGTAAGGTTTTTATCTCAGAATTAAATACAGTTACCTGTACAAGTCTAACTAGGCATGTTTTTGCTTCTTGAAGTTCTTCGGATGTGAGAGGGCCGCGACGTCGAACGGGATTTCTTAAATTATAAAGAAATCTGAAAATAAAACTTAAGATTCGTATTAATTTTAAGTAATTATTACTAATTTTAAGAAAATCATTAACAAATGAATTTTCAGAAACTGAAATTAAACTGATATTGTTCATCTTTTTTAGTTCTAGTAAATATTGTTCATCTGATGAAATGTCTATATTGTCGCTAGAGTCACTACAAAGTCCTTGCAAATTAGGTGTACCATCCCACCATAGAGTCAGTTTTAAAAGTTCTTGAGGACCCGAACCACGTGATATAACATCAGCTGGGTTTAAATGCGATGGAACATGACTCCACTGATAGTTCTCAGTCAATGTTTGTATTTTGGAGACTCTGTTGCCAATATAGGTTTTAAGTTTATTGGCCGGTGTATTGATCCAAGCAATTGCTATTGTTGAATCGGTGTGAAGATGTATATCATTCACTATCAATTTTAGTGACAGACGAATTTTTTCTATCAGTTGAGAGAGAAGACGACAAGCGGAGAGTTCTAGTCGAGGGATTGAAATTGTCTTTAGAGGGGCAACACGGGATTTGCTGGTAATCAGCTTAGTAGTTACGAAACTTGATTGGCTGGTGCACTGCATGTAGACTACAGCTCCGTAAGCTGATTCCGAAGCATCTGCAAATCCTACCAACACTAAATTCTGGAATGAATCGGTTAGAATGTATCTATCCATTCTGAAGTTTTCGATTAGTTTTAGAGACGACACAAAATTTGTCCACTCGCTTGCAACTGGATTTGGGATTTCATCTTCCCAATTTAATTTCAAGAGCCATAATTTCTGAAGAAAAATCTTTGCTCGTGTGATAATCGGTCCAAGCAGACCCAGTGGGTCATACAACCTTGCGATGATGCTTAGCACATCTCGTTTGGTGTATGATGGTTTCTCGGTTATCGAAATCTTGAACATAAATCTATCTTCAACTGTTTTTCAGATGACTCCTAGTGTTTTAACAATTGACTCCTCATTCACAGAAAAGTTATGTTCCTGCACTTCTAAGGGTGTACTGTTCATTAATTCATTTGAATTTGAACTCCATTTATGAAGCGTCATTCCGCATGTTGCCAACATGTTACTTAACTGCTGTTGAAGCTCTATCGCTGTATCGATATCATGTGCGCCTGTAACAATATCATCCATATATACATCTTCTCTTATGACTTCAGCAGCTAAAGGGAATTGGGTACTTTTCGGTTAGCCGGGCGCCAGTGAAATGTATATATCTATATATACATATATATCTATGTATACATACACACATATATGTATGTGTATATATATATGTATATATACATACATGCATATATAAATGTGTGTATGTATAGATATATGTACATATATATGTATACATAGATATATAAATTTCACTGGCGCCCGGCTAACCGAAAAGTACCGGGAATTGTGATGCCTCATCTAAGGCTAACTGTTTCAAAGTCCTTATAGCAAGAAATGGTGCGCTGGATGTACCGTATGTGACCGTATTTAATCTGTAAACAGCAGGTTCCTCATCTTCTTCTGTCTTCCACATAATTCTTAGAAGGTCGCGTTGTGATTGATCTATTAAGATTTGCCGGAACATTTTCTGAACATCCGTCGTGAAGGCATACCTGTAAATTCGAAATCTCGTCATAATTTCAAATATATCTTCTTTCACTTCTCCCTTTAGTAGACAATCATTGAGGCTGTAGCCGGATGTAGTGGCGGCGGATGCGTTGAAAACGACGCTTAATTTAGTCGTAGTATTGTCTGGTCGCAGGACTCCGTGATGCGGCAGGTAATAACATAATTGATTGGGTGGGTTTTCGGATGGGGGTTCTGTAACCTTTTCCATGTGGCCTAACTCTAAATATTCTCGCATAAACTGCTGATATAATAATTTCATAGTCTTATCTCTCGTTAATCTTCTCCATAATTGATTAAGACGTTTTGTCGCGAACTCTTTGGAATCTCCTAAATTGTCAAGATCCTGGGTTGGCATCTGAACAATGTATCTACCTGCGTTATTTCGTTTGTGTGTGAGTTTGTAGTGTTCCTCACAATATTCTTCCTCCTTACTCAGAATTTTAGAAGGCTCATCGATTGTTTCTAACTTTCAAAACCTTTCTAAACATTCATCAATGTTTTGCGACTGCGCGATAAACCCACAATATTGAGTTTGGTTGGTGGAATCTAGTTCCTGTTGCGATGTATCCGAAAACTGTATTACGGAAAACTAAATTACTGTTTGGAATGCGAATATCTCCGTCTTGTACTATCTGAAAAAAGGATTCAGCGCCGAGTAGCATGTCTATTTTCCCAGGAGTGCTAAATTTAGGATCTGCTAACAATTGAGGAATTTTTAATTGATCAATGTCTAGATGTGTGAATGGGACATTGTCAGTTATTTTTGAAACAACAAGAAAATCCAATGTAGTTTCAAATGATCCATTTACGTTTACAATTTTTGTAGTTATTTTATGCTTAACATCAATTTCCTTTCCACCTAAACCTGAGATTGCGATTTTTAATCTTCTTCGGGGAATTCCCAATCGATTAGCGAATTCCGAAGTTGCGATATTGCACATGCTACCAGAATCTAATATTACCCGAGCTTTTAAATAACTTCCAGAGAGTGGATTAAAAACCCAAATTAAAGCCGTGGAAAGAATAACAGATTTATTCCCATTGCTAACGCAAGATAATGAAGGCGAGACATATGGAGCAGTTTCAGATTGTTTATAAAACCCTTCTGCATTTGGATTCAATTTATGAACTTGCACATGCTTAACCTCATTATCCAGACTCGGAAGAGAATTGTTTATATTTCTATGAAGTAATGAGTTATGCCTTCCCTGGCACGTGTTGCACAAGCTTTTTGATTTGCAGTTTGCGATTGAGTGTTGCCAACTCAAACAATTGAAACAAAGCTTATTTTTCATAGCTACTTCTTTTCTCTGTGAAGCATTTAATTTCAAAAATAAATCACATTTATAGATTGCATGATTCTGTTTGCATAAAACACAAGTATTAATCACATTATTAGATTTAACGAAATACGATTTTGGTTTAAAATTGCGTTCTTGAATTGTTTTGGGTTTTACAGAAATGGTTTTACTGATATTTTCCAAAATTTGAGAACGTTTTTCCAAAAACAAAATTAAGTCATCTAACTTGGGAACCTCATTTGAGCTTATGCTCATCTCATAATTTTTGCGTGTTTCCCTATCTAATTTTTGTAGAATAATGTTTAGGATTAAAGCATCCGAAAAGTTATTTCTATTGTAATCTAAAACATTTAGCGCGCGAATGCTTTTCTTTACGTTGTCTACAAGATTTCGCAAATCTTTTGCGGAAGGTTGTGCCAGTTTTTCTGCTTCTAAAAGTGAGTTTATGTGTATTTCAACTATGACTCTTTCGTTTTCATATCTGTCTTTTAATGCTTGAAATAAAGATGAAAAGGTATCCTCTGTTATTTGCAAGACCTTTGCATCATTTATCAATGCTGCGGATAAATAGTGAAGCTTTTGAGCTTCCGACAACTGGTCATTTGACGTTATTATATTATTAAATTGTAATTTGAATGAACTCCATTCTTCAGGTTTTCCGGAAAATTTTGGAAGAGGAATTTCGGGTCGTTTAATATTTAGTGATTTGGAAAGTGTAGGTTTTGATTCGTCATTTGGAACTTCACTTCTTTTTAACTGCGCATTTTTTTTTTTTTTTTTTTTTGAAATTTAATTTTTATAATATTTTCCTGGTATTCTTCACTACTACTAATGCCATTTTCATAATCCTTAACAATTGTTATGGCAGCCTCTATTTCTTCATTTAAACTTTTTAATGACTCTTCTTTATCATTTAATTGATCCAAAATTTCGGAATATTCATCTAGTTCTCTATTTTTATCTTCTATTAAAAGTTCCAATTTACTAATTAATTTCGTAGTCGCGGTTCGTACTGATGCGCGTTTCTTTTTTAGCTTTTCCAAAGGCTCCATTTTATTAAACAACTTATACGATATAATGAATAAGCAAAATCCTCCTACCTTAATTCATGAGCTGACGATATCCGATCCGATAAGATGAATCCTGCATGCGATATCCAAAATCTGTGCATAAATAGAACTTTCACTCACTATTTCACTATTTTTTTTTCTTAATATATATCCTTCTTTGATTTTAAGTCGCTTCTCCGGCGGTAAAGACCATGTTTGGTGTTTGAATTTTGATAAATGCGCTTAAAAACATGAGTCAATAATAATTTTGTTTAATGGACTGTATATCTTTATTTATGCGGTGTTCAGAGAGCTGCGATTTACTTAATGCCTTGGCGGCAAGATTACATCTACCTCAGACTCGTGAGGAAACAAATGAAACAATTATGAGTGGGCAGATAAAATGACGTGGTACGTGACGTCAGACAGTGACGCGCCAACAAGTTGTTATAACATAATTTTCGAATAGTAATAATTCTTCCTATTTAATCGCAAAATTTTGTCATTATATAAGGACAATATTACTTTATGTGAAAATTGGTAGTGATATTCACGAATCTTTCGAATCGCGCACACACACACGTATATATATATATATATATATATATATATATATTAAGAAATATTTATAAAAAAGAGTTTACAGTTTTATATTTCTCATTTTTACTTCATGGGAAAGTGCTTAAGTGCTTGGTAAAAATTATGCATGGAAATGAGAGTGCATAGAACCACACTAAATAATTCAGTGAATATTTGCAATAATTTGTTGTGTTCGAAGAAAGTTCGAAAGAAAGTCTTGCTATTTGGAGTGAAAGGTCAAATAAAATGAACACTGAATGTCACTTAGAAACCTTAGAAACAATGAGTCGTTACATGCAAAATTATGATGTAACATCAAATACCATAACACATTTTGATGAAATAGTAAATGTTTGCGAAATGTAGCTTAATCCATAACAAATTAGAGTTTACGACTTTATAAAAAGGACAAAATTCTCACTTTATTTTGTTAGTACAATTAATATTTATTCTGTGTAAAATGAAATTATATGTCCATTGTACTTTTTAAATTAAAACGGAAACTAAATAGTGTAGTTTAGATGTAAAGTATTTTTAAAGAAATTATATGTCCATTGTACTTTTTAAATTAAAACGGAAACTAAATAGTGTAGTTTAGATGTAAAGATTTTTAAAGTGCAAAGAGGGGATCCAAAACCATATCTCAGAATTTATGAAGGACTTTGAGAAAACAATTTCCATGATGATTTTTACTCCGAACATAGGCAATTAGGTTATATCCCTCCCTAACCCAAAGAATTCTATTTGAAAGTAACCCGAGGCTAAACCAGTTCGATACAAACCAACCCGAAAGAAAGGGAATTATTCCCTTTTTGTATAAAATTATGGAAAAATGATTTACAATTTTACCTCTAATATGAATTTAACATTTATTTAAAAAATGGATGTATATATATCGGATAGATTCCTGCGTGGATTGGTTTATCACCGTCCCGAAATCGCAAATTCAAGTCTACATTAACACACAGTCCAACGCAAATCCGGCAACAAAAAAAGAAATGTAAAGAAAATGTCGACCCGATACGATTTGATCCAATACAATACTTTTCGTCGACCGCAACTCGAATTTTAATTTACAAACAAATGCAGTACTGGAAAAATTGTCTAGAATCGAATCTGTAATATCACTTTTATCTTTTATGTTCAAAAATGAATATGTAAAAACTCATTCAAGTTCAATTATATATCTATATATTTCTCATATGAAAGAATATTTTGGACTTTTTTTTTAAAACTTTGGTTAATTCAAACTCGATCCGTATAAATGAAATTCAATCCGAAACATTCTGGAACACGAAACAATTAGAAAATCCGATACGCAATGAAAAATATTAGTTACTTCCCGGTAATATTAGCGAGTTGGATCGGTGATAGAGGTTATGGCGATTATCTGGTGATAGAGGTATACTTCTAATTATACAAAATATACAAGTCAAGTAAAGCTTTGAAAAAGTATAATTTTTATTTATTTATTTATTTATATTTTTATTTATATTATTTATTTATTTATATTTTTATTTATATTATTTATTTATTTATTTTTGCAAGTTGCTGCATGCATATTAGAATGTGAAATTTTAGTTGTCATACGGTCCCTGGATCTTTATTGAGATAGAGTGCTCACAAAATTTCAGTCGCATACAGACAAGCATTTTCCCAAAATATTCAAATATTAATGTTATTTTCCAACTGGATGAAAAATGTCCGGGCTAGGATTTGAACCTGAAATCTCTTGCCTGAAACTATCAGTGCTCAACCAACTCAGCTATCCCGGTCGAATCTGGATGATCTAATTCATCCAGTTAACCTTATTGATCATAGCATCCGGTCTGATATCTGAATCAGCTCAACAGAATAAATCGCAGGTCATTTGGAACTCCATTAAACGCTGAATACGGTGTTACACTACATTAATTTTAACACAGTTACATTCAAAAACTGCTAAAGAAATCTTATGAGTTGTAATTTTCTAACTGAACAAAAATTGTCCGGGCCAGAATACGAACCTGGGATCTCATTGCTGAATCTGCCAGTGCTCTACAAACGGAGCCATCCTGACCGAATCTGGAGGACATAATTCATCCAGTTAACCTTATTTTATTATAGCATGTAGTCTGATATCTGAATCAGCTCAACAGAATACATCGCAGGTAATTTGGAACTCCAGTAAACGCTGGATACGGGATTACACTAGATTAATTTTAACAAAATTATATTAAAAAACTGGTAAAGAATTCATATGTAGTTTGTAGAGCACTGGCAGAAACATTCAAGAGTTCCCAGGTTTGAATCATGGCGCAGACATTTTTCGTCCAGTTGGAAAATGAACAGATGGTAGATTCAACAGTGTATATTTCACGTTGACGGGTATTTGCTGTATTTGAAACAAAAAACTAAACCAAACTTAGTTTCAATGAATTTGAATCATAGCACAGGAAGAACGCAAGGAACAACAGACCACTACCTTCTCTGAATGCGACCTCTGACGCATTCAAAGGTCTCGACTAATCCATAGGAAACCATTCATGGTAAGTTCTAGTCGGGATAAGATTGGAGTGCAATTAGCTGACTTGTCTCGTCTAGAAATAATTAACATCATCGAAAACAACTGAGATATTAAAAAAATCGATAGAAGAGATTAAAACTTCTCTGCACCGCCCAACGCTATAAATAACTAGGACACAATAGTTTCTCAAAAATAGTGATTAAAAATAGGTCCTTTCGCAAGCGTATCAGTAAGATCTCATTGTATTCCGGCGCTGCTCTCTGCTTTGAAAATGAGGCTGAAATATAATTATAAGAAATATATTAAAAGAAAATTATAATGTAAAATATAAATAAATTTTGGCTTATTAAATTGTTAAATTGTTCTCAAAAAAGGATCTATTTGCCTGTTTTAGACAATCAGAAGAAGATAATAATGAAACATGTTACTCAGAACTCAGCAAACAGGACTCAGGATTTAACTACAGCTACAAAAGTGTTATCTACATGAAAGTAAGTGGAGATGCTCTATACTTTCATATAAATTGCAGCGCCGCTAGCCTCAAAGTAAAAAATATCGCGATCCTATCTAAAAAAATATTGGATTATTTGTTAACACGCCACTTAAAAATTTGTTCAGAATCATCGATTTAGTACAAACTGCCACCAATACAAACCGATAGCGTAAATGGCGAATTTACATTTACGCTTGGGAGATTAGCATCCATTCCCCAAGAAATCTGGCTTGCATCGTCTATACCCAGGAGCTATAACATCATAAATTCTATTAAAGCGTTACCAAAATCTACGAATTGTCGAATGTTTTTTTTTAATCAATCGTCAATATGAGACAGTTTTACAGAAGAAATTGTCCAAATCCAAATCTTTTCTTTTCTCGTAGTTCGGAAAATATTGTTCATGTTAGCAACTTTTCCTTTGATTTATCGAATTATAGTGAAGCGTCTCGAAATACCTTTGAGAATATGTTTGAGAATCAGAGAACTGATAACTGTTTTCAAAAAAGTTTTTGCTTTATAACTGTATGTCTTATTTTGATTCATACACTATGAAATTGACATGTAAATTGATTCGAATGTTTATTTGAGAAAATAATGCTGTTCGATTTGATGTTATATCTCACCATCAATGTTGGGAGTGTCGGGGTAGGGTTAATAATTTTTTACTGGCGACTATAAGTTTTTGATGGCTACCAGATTTTATTAAATCTGTATAAAGCATTCGTTATGCATAAGGAAAAAATTGTATTCCTCATTCCTTTTTACTGGTGGAGTTTGCCCCGTTGGTAATCAGGACTTCTTGATCATTGTGAGTTTTTTTATAATAATTATTATTTTTTGTACCCTAACAAGGTGTTGCATTTCTTAATAACTGCTCATTCGCGAATGTAGAAATGAAATTTTTATAGACAATTCTTCGGCAAGCATATCTTGATTCTCTAATCAGACGATTTTGTATTTTTTTTTCCTTTAATGTTCTTGTTTTTTATTTATCATTGTTGTATACCAAGTTTTTTTTTTTAGATTCCTATCAGATGCAAGATAATGTATTTTTAAAATAAATATTTATTATTGTTATCCTGAAGATATTAGTTATTACTAGATGCATTATAATAATATTCCAATATAAAGTTGTACTCATTAATAATTATGATACTCTATTTTTTTCCAGTTGACGCGTAAAAATTTGCTCCAGAGGTCGTAATGATGACTATTTTAAACGTCAAAATTTTAATAATGATGAGGAGCTTCGAATTTGTGACAATTGAAATAAAATAAATACAATTTTATGTAATTTAAGCGATGTCTGTAATGTCTTAAAGATTTACAATTAAGAATTAATTTATTCAAAATCTGCGTATTTAAATGAAACGTTTAAAATTATCCTTTTTGCTTAAAAATGAAACCTCTTTTTAAAAATGAAACTGCATTTAATGCCATTAAAGAAAAAAACATGAATTTAATTTGCGGAAACGAAATGCAATTAAATAATAAGACAATGAATTATTTAATAACTGACTGTCATTTTCCATATATATTTTTAGTTTTTTCTATCAAATTCGAAACTTTAAATTGAAAAAGTTAAATTTTAATAACTCTTTTATTTCAGGAGAAATATAAAAACTCGTTTCGTCTGTTCTTTTCTGGTATCTTCTTATTAAAAATAATGTAAGTCATTACCAAAATGATGTAACATAATTCATTTCAATTATCTTAATCCTTTGTTTTTACCATCTTTATAAAAAAAAGTAAAACCTTTCTCTTTTCATCTATAGAAATGAAAGCGAGAGAACAATACAATAAAAAGGAATCCGACAGTTCATTCAACACAAATAAATTTAAAAAGAGAGTCATTTTATATACAGTTTACACATTTTTTGTCTGCTGTGTATTTGGTAATAATATAGAATACTTCACGTTGTACAATGAATAACTGCATAACATAAAATATAAAGACCGACATAAAAATTCTTTTTCATAGCATGTAATTTTATAATATTCAAACATTTTGACAAATTGTAGTAAAGCATTTTAGTAAAAAATTTTTTTAATGGTTTCAAACATTTCTTTGTGGTAGTTTCGTGCTACATTGGCCCCCACAATTACGATTATGCCAAGGTTGCAACTATGATTTCGCCAAGATTATCGAAAAGCTTATATATGCATCATATATACGTATATATATATACTCCAAACACTCCTATATATGCCATATACGTCATTAAACATATCATATTTACGTCTTATCTGTCATATATACATCATATACGTCTTACATACTACATGTCATATACATACATCACATATGGGCCATATGTGACTATAACATGGCCATATACATCAAGAAATGATACATGCATAATATGTTATTATAAACTCATATAATACCTTATAATTTAGCCATAAATCTTGGCTGCTTGGGTATTCATCCTTGGGTTGGTTGGTTGGTTGATTATTGACGGCCAATTATCTACACTAGGGATATAGGCCCGGGGGGAGTGCCCTTCGTGGGGGTCTTTCTAAGGGAACCTAATCCGTATTTACGTATGGATAAATCCACGGCTCGAAGAAAACCACGAAAACTCCGAACGAATTCATCCTTGGGAGAGGTGGGAGGTCTACTATAACACGAAAGTACCATTCTTTTACACTAAGAATATAATATCAATTTTAACTCGTCGGATGTGTCAATCCCAAAACTTTCTTCTATCGCACACAGGTTTCGCATACACTAAAAAGAATCAGCACCAATTTATATCAAGGTCTAACTGAAACTCAGGTTTTATTAAATTCCGTGCATTATTTCTTGAGATATGACTACCGCTAAAATCGTGTAAATCTCGAAAAATGCTGCATAGCAGCGCCACCTGCTTGGCGATTTTTACCAAAAACTAATCAGCGCCAAGTTATATCAGAGACTAACTGAATATAAAGTTTTATTAAATTCCGAGCATTAGTTCTTGAGATAGAGCTATTGCGGGAATCGCGAAAAATGCTGCATAGGAGCGCCACCTGCTGGGCGATTTTTACCAAAAACTAATCAGCGCCAAGTTATATCAGGGACTAACTGAATATAAAGTTTTATTAAATTCCGAGCATTAGTGCTTGAGATAGAGCGCCGACAAAATTTTTGTCACATACAGACAGACAGACATTTTCTAAAAATAGTCAAATCGTGTTCAGGACCTTCTAAAACGGATAAATCAGTCGAAAACCGGAAGTCGAAGATTGTCATGAATACAATACTTTCTTCTTGTAAAGATAGAAGAAAGTAAAAATACAAAAAAATAGATTTACTTTTAGCAATATTTAATAAAACACCAATTATTTAAATTTTTACCAATTATTTAAGATTTTGACTATTATTACCGATTAATAACTTTAGTTAAGTTTTATGTCATAGATAAAATCATAAATATAAATGTATTGCAGAGAGAGAGAGAGAGAGAGAGAGAGAGAGAGAGAGAGAGAGAGAGAGAGAGAGAGAGAGAGAGAGAGAGAGAGAGAGAGAGAGAGAGAGAGAGAGAGAGAGAGAGAGAGACGCTACCATAAATTTCACGAATTTACACAATAATGCTAACGAAATCACATCACATTGCAAATTCTAGAATATTACACATCAACAGTGCGGCAAATAATTTGTACACACATAACACAATGTAGCGATTTGCTAGTTTTTTACCAAGGTCGCGACAGAAACAAGGACCGGCTGGGGCAAACTTCCACTAATAAATTTGAATATAAATTTTCGCCTTAACGCCAAATTAATGCAGAATTTATGTAAAAAATATGGATTTTTTTTTTACTGGTGGAAGCTTGCCTGGGAATCTCACCCTGGCAGATACATCTACATCGTGTTCAGCCATTTTTGTTCTCTAACTAGTATAAACAATCACTTTGGATCTATCTAAATATTTTGTCACAAACCTTTCATTTAACCTGTTAACTGCGAGGCTAACAAAAAAGAAAGGCTACCGCGGTGCTTTACGCTTATCTTTTTTTACAGACCGCCGGGTCACGTGAAACTCGAATGCACCAATGCAGGTGCACGAAAAGAGTATCACGTCACTCTAGCGGTCTGTAAAAAAAAAAAAAAAAGTGGAATGTACCACGGTAGCTTGTCTTTTTCGTTAGCCTCGTGTTAACTGGATATGACGAAATATTTCGTCATACACGAACTACTATCGTAATATTTTGAACGCATTACTTCCACCAGTAAAATTTACGTCTGATGCAAAATTACTGCCATGAATAAGGAAAAAAATTCTAATGTTTTTTACTGTTCCCCGTTGGTGATCAGACACACACACACATATATATATATATATCAGTTGAAAATTTTCTCCCTTGGTTAACAGGTTAACCCCTTGGGTTCATTTGACGACTGAGACTCGTCATCAGTATTGCCCACGATTTTATACTTTTAATTCAGAAATTTCGAATCTACACCAGACAATTCAAACAGTACCTCTCCCATCTTTTTAATCAGGGAATATCTGTCAACAAATACAGAAAAAAACACTTCCAAATTTCTGGTGAGTCTGTTCTGTATGTTTTTTTTTTTCAAAATAAATCCTTAACCAAAGGGTTAATGAAAACTAGTTATTTCCCCTAGTCCAGGGACGGCAAACCGTTTCACATCCGCGTGCCAATTTGATTTTCAAAAAAGCTTCTACATGACCATCACGTGCTAAGACCCACCCTCCCATCAAAAAAGAAAGTGGATAAAAATTACATGAATTTTTGTTTATTAGAATTTTTAAATATGTGAATAACATACATGTAAGTATTACAATGTAGTAACTATATTTTAGAAAATATTAAAAAATAAATAGGATTTCTGATATTGCATCTTGGCTGCCAAACAATAAATATTGGGTTCATACCTATGATTCTTATTTTTAATGAAATGCAAGCTGAAATCGATGATTTGACGAGTAGTTTCTATTTGAGTTTATAATATAATTTATTTTCGAAAATAGTGACTAGTAGGCATAGGTATAGGGATTTAATGTAGTGTGTATCATAATAGCAAATTTCATATGATAATTTCTTGTGATCATAAACCTTTGTTCAAAACATGAACTCATTAAAATTAATTTTAGAACATCAGTAAATGATGCCGCTATGTTGTGTTATCATTTTAGATGAAGTTGCAATGCATGATAAAAGAATGAATAAATGTTTTGTATAATTAAAATAAGCTTGATTACAAGTTTACACATTTAGAACCCTAATCGCAGCAATTGGCCTGAAAATAAAATAACTTTAAAATAATGGAAAAAGCATAGCGCAAATAAAACTATTTTAAGTTAAAGAAAACAGTAAGTTTTATTAACAAAATAAATTCTTACAAATATATATATATATATCTTTCGGTTTTATTTACTTCAGCAATTCACTCTTAAAATTAATATGAATTATTATTTGCTCTTACAAAAATATAATTATTATTCTCCGTAAAAGATAAAACTAATGTGCGCCGTCGGCGCCCGCACGGCGCCGAGCGAGCCCATCTCCTCATCGTCCCCAAGTCCTGAAGGACTTTTAATGCAGACCATGGCTTTGTCTCGCCAGGTCGCTACGACCGAATCAGAGGGTTCGCGTTCCAGCGACGCCTCCTCATCTTGCCCCAGTGTCGACGACAGAGGTCGTTGCGATTCGGCGGAAGTTCCCACCATCAGAGGAGACTTCCCCACATGACACCTGATGAACCGTAGAGACTGTCGAACGGCTTCATCGCCGAAAACCCATAAGGGAGTCGGGTCATCCACCTGATGTCCGGCATCCCTACGGCCCTTGCTTTCCCGCGGAGTCCGATCGTGAAATGCATGGAAGGGCAAGCCACTGGTCTCATCTTCCGCGGGCGACACTACGTGTGCCGGAAGGTGCCCCTGGCTGACCCGAGACCACGGGGAAAATCGGTCTCTGTCTCATAGACGAGACTCGGCTCGGTTGCCCTCGGTGGACGGCGCGAGTTTGAACCCGACTAGGCGAAACTAGACGGTAAACCAGCGACTGAATCCCTATCATGGGACTCCCGCCACACCGAGTATGGCTTATCACAGAAACACATATCACAAAAAATATGCACAAACAAATTAAAAATTTAAAAACACAACAAGAAGGAATCAAGAGGCCGCTATCGGACTCTGGAGGTCGCGGAAAGCTCATCCAAACGCGCCAAAGAGGCGGGCCCGATCGAGGTTAGTGTTGGTTGAAGCTTAGGAGGCGAGCCACTCGTCCGCCCGCCAGACGTGGAAATTCCTGGCTGCACAGAAGACGTGCTGGACTAGGTTTCGGCCCATGATTTGATTTCGAGCCAAGACATCGTCGTTTTACCGACGAGCCTCCGGTCCGCACTCCGTGGCCCTATCTCGAGAAAGGTCCCCCCCCCCCCGCCCAGAAACCTTGCAAGACACTTATCGCAGGCTGAGTGCCGTGCTCCCGTGTCGTTGCTTGTTCTGGTCGGGCAATCTCGAACCAGGCTTCGAAGGCGACTCCCAACTGATCCTGCTGCAGAGGACTCGCAAGGCGGCCTACGGGGTCCCACACCCGCTTCGGTCGCGAAGTTCTTCACTGTGAACCATGCAAGTCATGCTCAACAGATCCTGCCTGTGCTCTCGTCTCCTCATAGACAAAGTTTGCAACCGCCCGATCCGATTTTGTCAACCTTTGCCCTCGCGTCACCCCCCGGCAGCTCTATGCTCCGGGCACGAGGGATTGGTCTACGCGATGTCCTTTCGCCACCTCTGTCGTCCCGAGTGCCCCGTGGAACGGGCCTTTTGGCCCCCCGTGAACCTGAAGCCTCTCGGCGACTACGACACGGGTTGTTCTACACATAGGACTCTCAAGAGACGGCATCGGCCTTCCTCCTGGAACACGAAGACCGCACCAGTATGGAGGAGGGAGTTGCACTCCGGTTAGACAGACACCGCTTTCAAGCCGTCCCACCACGGCAAGGAATCGGATTCGTCGGCTACTGCTCCCCTCGTGTCGACTTCAGCTTCGTGCGTCGGGCACCCGGTCATCTTCCCGACTGAACGGACCAATTCGGAGAAACCCGACGAAGCTTCCGCGCAATGCTCGGCTTCCGGTCACCTCCCCTACCGAAAGGGTCGGGTCAGAATCACCGAGAAGGAGCTCGGAACGGTCCGTAAAAGATAAAAAGAATACATTTTGATTAGTTGAACTATTAAATTTTTAATTTTGATCAGTCGTTATCAAACTCAGCTATACAAAATAAAAATATATAATAATTCATATTCTATGTATACTTGAACTATATTCAAATTAAAATTGGGGGGGGGGGAGCAGTTTTGGATCGTCCATTGATCACTATGTATCTGTAGCAGGACTCGTCGTATCACATTCCTCTTAAACAATCAACTACCGTAATTTCCGGATATATAATCCGCAGATGAAACAATCATGTTTGGACCCAGAAATTTTATTTTATAAAGTGTTACTTCCCAGATTACTGTAAATATTTGCATTCAATTATTGAATAAAATCCTTGTGTTGAAACCGAATTGTTTGATCCGTGGATTATACGCCGGAAATTACGGTAATTTATTTTACGCTATAAAACTACAACAACTTATGCTGCACAGAATTGCTAATGCCCTCTTCTAATAATCCAGTTGTTTACTCTGAAATCCACTCTTAATTTTTTTCTAAAAGCGCGAAAAAACTTTCGGCAAATCTCCAAGTACTTCCACGCCCTTCTTACCTAGATCATGGATGCAATCATTGGATAGATCTTGGTCTGAAGCTGCTTCGCCACTCTCACTTCCATTATAAATTATTCTCATAAAACTGTCCATGACCTTTTCTCACTGCTTTCTTCTGAGCGAGAGTCTGGCGCTAATTGAAAACTAAATATTTTTATAATATATTTTATTACATTATACGTGAAATGGGAGACTCCATTAAAATGCAGAACATTATTCAAGAATTGTCATATCAATATTAAATTAAATATAAAAGTATACTTCCTTGATAGAGAAGATATAAAAAGATGAAATTTGCAACATATTTTTTTATTGATAAGATATTTCCTATAGAAGTCTGCGTTTCGCTGAATTCTCGTTACTCAAAAATCAGTAAAGATGTGAACTGGAAAATCTATAAGTTTGTTTTTTTCAGCATACCCATTGATTCCGTGTCAGGCTATTTTTATATTCAATCCTACGGCTATTTACAAAAAATAAATTTAAAATATTTGTTGTACATTTCCCTTAACCCCTTGGGTTCATTTGACGATTTAAACTCGTCATCAGTATTGTCCACGAATTTTATTTGTTTAATTTAGAAATTTCGAATTACACCAGAAAACTGAAGTAGTACTTCTAGTATGCTTATAATCAGGGAATATCTGTCAACAAATACAGAAAATACACTATTCCAAATTTCTGGGGAACCTGTTTTTTTTTTTTTTCAAAATAAATCTGTAACCAAATAGGTAAATGTATCCTACTGTAATTGTATGAGAGAGATTATTTTTCAAAAGTTGGTATAAAAAGAATTAAACAATAGTACACTGAGACGTATATGTCTGAACCGTACTCTAAAGAAAAAGCACTTGCTTCTTCAGAGTTGCCAAGCCTCCGGCTTTTTGCACACCGGTAATGTTTTAGAGAAAAATGTTGTTCTTTCAAATGACAGAATGCTGCAATTAAATAAAATAACATTTTCTCTACTGAAATACTGGTATCCAGACCTGCCAAGTCTCCGGTTTTTTGGATACCTGAAATTAAGTACAGAAAACGTTGTTTTATTTAATCGGAGCATTTTGCGATTTAAAAGAACAACATTTTCTCTAAAAAATTACTGGTATGCAAAAATCCAGAGACCTTGGCAACTCTGTTGGTATCCAAAAAGCCGGAGACTTGGCAGGTCTGCTTCTTAGTGAAATGACTACTTTTTCGAAACCATTAAATTTTAAAACTGAGGAATAGGAGAAAATTACACGACTAAGAATATTTCCTTTAAAAAAATTCATTTTAAGAAACGAAACTCTAGTAAACGTTTTATGGACAAACGTTCTACGTACAAATAGCTTAAGTATGTGTAGTTTTGTAAAACGAATTTTTGTACTGTATGTGGGAAATTATGTATTAGAAAGAGCACTAAAAATATATCAGGTAGCTTTAGTTTTTCTTCAAAAAGTAGGTGGAAAACATAGCTCAAACATTCCAAAAATAACGCAAATTATACCTTTGGGAATACAGGAAATGTAACTCTTTACGTAACAATGTTCAACTGGCAACAACTATTATTAAATTCAGATTACTTGATTGCTACCACCTTTTAGATAATAGTAATATTCGTCTTATTTAACCCCTTCAGGGGCAAAGTACTCTTGTAACTAAAATATTGAAATGATTGATTGACACCAGGATTCACGAACGAATGTTTTTTTAAATAAGTAAAGGGTTTTCCTCATGTACCTGATAAATTTAAAATTTGGTTATAAAATTCTGGTGTCACTGGGGCATTTTGGGATTAAAATTAAGTGGTATATATTGTATACCGGTGCCTTTCAAGGGGTTAATAACAGGTTAAATAAGGCGAATTATATTATTTCAAAAAGCTCTAACAGTCAAGCAATCTGAAATGAAAAAAACAGTAGCGGACGACTAGCAACATTGTTATACATAAAATGTAGAACCCATGGCAAAATTGTAAGAGAAGGTAAAGTGCACATAAAGAAGCAAGTTTGGTATAGCAATGTGGAGTCGAAAATGAAATGTGTTGGCGAAAATGCAAGAAATGCGGCTGAAATGTAAACAAATGTTTTATTGATGTAACAGTTAAAGTAAGAGCTCAAATGTGTCACTAAAAACAACGATATATGCCTGACAGCGTCAAGCAAGTTATTGGCGTACCTGTTTGAAGATTAGAGTTGTTTCACGAACAGTTGCTGTAGCGACTGAAAGTCTTGCAATGAGATCATCATCAGAGTCAATTGGTGCCTCCTAGATGAGTGCCTTCCAGTGTACCCTTAAGAAAGAATTGATAATTGATAATCCGGATGAACGTGGTGACCAAGCGGCTGGTCCACCTTGTCAAAAACATTGAATGCCAAACGTGGCATCGAGGTAATTACGGACATTAATGCTGAAAAGTGCTGGAACCCCGTCGTGCTGAAACCACATGGTATTCCGACAGGCAACGAGAACATTATCAAGTAATTCCGGTAATACATTTTCCAGAAGATACCATACGTCTCACCGGTAAATCATTGGTGTAGCAAGTAATGGTCCAATAAGGAAATCATGCATAATACCTGGCCAAACATTAACAGAGAAACAGCTCTTGGAAAGCACATGGACATGTAATATGTCGGTTAGAGGTGGCCCACACATGAGAAATGTGCAAATTGAAAACTTCGTCGCGTGTAACAGAATCCTTATCTTTGAAAGTACATGTGCAGAGAAGCTCCCGCACAAATACATTGCTGCACAAACCAACAACTGAAAATCTACGCACAGATGGTATTCATCCATATTTATTGCTGGCGTACTCTGTAAATCGTATAGGAAAAGTATTTCCTCGTTCCAAAGTCCCATACTGTGCTTTTACTCACATGTGTAGTTTGTGCAATCAATTTGTGATGGTACTTGGACTACCTTCAACCTCTTTGAGAATACGTTCGTCTAATTCTGGAGCTCGTATATGTCTCTCGCGACCTGTATCCTATCTGGTAACATGAAATGAACCATTCTCACAAAACTGCTAATGGAAACACGAAAATACTCTGTGATCCGATATTCTCCTATTGGAGCAGCGGTCACGATACAACATTAGCACCACTATTCCATACCAATCCGTGGTCCCGTACATAAGGTGCATGTCTGGTTTCTCAGAGGGCGTAAAGTAGTCCATCGATTTAGAAATACGATTTTCAAATGCCGTTTACTGCCTTCAACAGAGGACCGCGTCGTCCTTCCCCCTAGAGTCCGAAATGTACGGCTATCGTTTCATCGACATTTCCAGGGTGTTATCACTGTTATCGGGCGGATGTTTCAGCATTCAAGTGTACCAAACTATTTTTAACAAGAATTCATACAACGATAGTCAATAAAACGCTTGTTTTCAATTCTTTTGTATTTCTTGTTTTTTCGTAAACGCTTTTCATTTACGACCTCAATTGCTACTCTAAAATTGCTTCTTTATGTGTACTTTACCTAACCTTACAGTTTGGCCAATGCGTTTGGCCCATGAGGGAGAGAGACAGGAGAGAGAGAGAAATATAGAGGGTTAGAGAGAAAGAGAGTTAGAGAAAGAGTTAGAGTGAGACATAGAAGGGTGAGTTAGAGAGAGAGAGAGAGAGAGAGAGAGAGAGAGAGAGAGAGCTCTATAACGGATACTATCGATTAGCGGATACTTCTATTTAGCGAATAGTTTTTTTTTCTCTAAAACATATATGTTATTTGTATGTTTTTACCGCTACCATTGAATAGCGGATACATTCTGCGCTCCTGAAATGTCTCTTGTTTAAATGTTTTGTTTTATATATATGTAGATATATAGATATATATACACTGAAGAACCAGAGAAAAACTGGTACAGGTGTGCTCATGAAACTAACGGAGGTATACAACCAACCAGCTTAACGCGATGCAGTCAACAGCGCCCAAATAAGACAACAGGTATCTGTCAAAGCTGTTAGATAGGTTTATACCGCTACAATGGAATGTTACCACGATTTAAGTGACATTGACCGTGGAATTCTAGTTGGCGCACGAGAGATCGGACATAGCATCTATGAGGTGAAATTAGGATTTCGCCGCACAACAATTTCACAGGTGTACCACGAATATTAAGTATCCGGTAACACATAAAATCTCCGACAGCTGTGTGAGCGGAAAAAGAGCTTGAAACAACGGGACCGCCGACGACTAACGAGAATCCTCAAACGAGATATACTTGCAATGCTTCCTGCAATTGCTGCGGATTTCAATGCTGGGGCATCAACAATTAACAGCGTGAGAAATGTTCAACGGACCGTCGTTGATATTGGCTTTTGGAAATTCTTACCCACTCGGCACTGAAATGGACAAAACTTTACGCGTTGCCTTGATCTGCCAACACCTCTACTGGACTAATGATGACTGGAAACATGTTGTCTGGTCTAACAAGTCTCGTTTCCAATTTCCGGGCGAATGGACGTGTACAGCTATGGAGATAACCTCAGATAGCCATGGACCCTAACATGTCAACAGGGAACTGGTGGAGCCTCTGCGATGTTATGGGGCGTGTTCAGTTGGCGTGATATGCGACCTCTAATACGTCTAGAGACGACTCTGATAGGTGACGAGTACGTTACATCTTGTCGAATCACCTACATCCATTCATGTATATTGTGCATTCTAATGGACATGGACAATTCTACCAAGGCAATGCGACACCCCACACGTCGAGATTGCTATCGAGTGGCTCCAAGAGCACTATTATGACTTTAGATACTACCATTGGCCACCTAAATCCACAGACATGGAGGTTATTGAGCATATCTAGGATGCCTTGCAATGTGCTGTTGAGAAGAGATATCCATCACCTCACACACCAGTGTATTTGTGGGCTGCCCTGTAGGATTCATGTGTTAACTGCCTCCAGGATAAATTCAGAGATTAGTCTAGTTCATATCGCCTCATGTGGTACTTTTGCTTGCTCGTAGGAGCCCTACACGATATTAGGCAGGTGTACCAGGTTTTCTGGCACTTGAGTGTATATTATATGTATATATACATATATATATTTATCAGTTTTATGTATTTATGTACACACACACACACACACACACACACATATATATATATATATATATATATATACATATATATACAATTTTTAACAGAGAGATAACGTATATTATTAGAGGAAATCGAGGAACAACCCAATCACAGGTTTCAGTGCTACATTATTCCAAATAATATTATTCGCCAATTAACTGAAATTTTTAGATTAAATGAAGTGAAGAAAATAGTTCAGAAATAGTGATAGTTTTATAGACCGTGGTTGAGGTGTTGCATATTTTTTTAAAATTAATATTTCAAATGGAATTCCTTTCCACAAAATTAAACATTTGCAGAATCGAAACAGTTTTCTTTATAAGGATTCTTATACAGAGTATGCGCTTTATGCATAAACGTTTCCTACATGCAAATTGCTCATATATGGGTAAGTTTGTAAAACAATTACATGCAAAGAAGAAAATCGTGTTTCATTAGTTGTACAAATTCTCAGGCTAGTATTTTTGATGATTATAACAGGGTTCTTACGTTTTTACCGCAATTTTTAATAGAATTTTTCGCCTTATTTAAATGCAGGAAAGTATTACAAATCAATTAATTAATTTTGACGTCCATAATTTCTGCTGTTTAAACATTAAATAGGAAAATTTTATTTAAAAATGATGGTAAAAGCGTACGAATCCTGTAGATGTCAACGTAGAAAAAAAATATTCAACTTGGAAGATTTTAAAAATAAAACAAATAATCTTTTGCATGTAAATTTTAACTTGTAAGGGATACTAGTAACTGGAAATATTACACAGCATCATTAATTTACTACTTATTGAAAAATTTGCTGTGTCAACAGTAACTTTTTTTTTTTTTTTTTTTTTTCAATTACTTTAGATGCGGGGAAATTTGTGAAACCATTTTATATATTTTAATTGAGATAATCTTATATGTGATATGGAAATACTTCGTTATTTATAATTCCTTTACTATGAAAATTTCATATCTGGTAGAAAATGGCATAGAAAGTAGATTTTTCTCTGGTAAAATAATCAAAATATTAAAACCCTTTTTATCCTGACGGTACTCATAAGTACCACTTTAATAAAACACCTATATATTCGTAATATGACCGTTTTTCCTAACGGTATTCACAATGGCACAAAGAGTGTATTTCTGACAGCAGGCAGGAGATGGCAAATTCAAGCACATATCCTCTTTCTTTGCATTGTAGGGATTTTACATTTGCCACGCTACATTCGAAATCCATTTTGCAATAGAATTGACATGCATATTGTTCTTCATTTGAGTAATTTTAGTGGTTTATTACCCATTATTTAGTACTATTATTTTCTATTGTTTTCTATACTCTACAGGTGAACATTTCCTATATTTTATTTGAAGTTTACTATTTGAAATTTACTATTTTATTTTATATCATTGGGTAAAAAAATTATGGTGGTTACAGTTGCATAATTAACCACAAAAACACTATAAAAATTATTTTTCTCTTTCCTATGTTTATTCTCTACCAAAACTTATCCAATGATGCAAAAATACAATTAAAAAGTAGATGGAAAATTAATTCAGGATATAAAGGGTTAAATCGAAATAGTTTTCTTATATTTCATTCTGGATGTATTTCTAATAAGGATTGTTATTGGATGGGAAAATGAAATATCACATTGCTTCAAAAACACGAGGATTACTGAAAATAATACGTGAAACTGCAGTTTGTAATACTTACGAAAAGAAGAAGTAGAATACGAAATAAGAGATAACACTTTTAAATTGCTTCTTAGTAAAAGCTTTGCTCTCTCGACAGTAATTCCGTTGCAATAGTCTTTTTTTCCGGAATTCGAAGCAATTGCAAAACAAGAATCGTTTTCTTTCTTAGAATTCTATTTAAGGAATAAGGTATCTAATGTGAGTTTAAAGACAAGTTTTTCTACGTGCAAATATCTGAGCTCTGGGTAGTTTTGAAGAACAGTTTTATAACTTTTAAAAGAGAAATAAAGATAAGGTAAATGTACTAGAACTCGTCGCTTTAAAAACATTTTTGCCTCTTTTTAGTGTACCGTTCTTAGTACTAGTGATGTGACAACAGCAGATGTTCCATATCTAAAAGAACCGTTTTCTTTCTTAGAATTCTATTTAAGGAATAAAGTATCTAATATGAGTTTAAAGAAAAGTTTTTCTACGTGCAAGTATCTGAGCTCTCGGTGGTTTTGAAGAACAGTTTTATAACATCTTAAAGAGAAATAAAGATAAGGTAAATGTACTAGAACTCGTCGCTTTAAAAGCATTTTTGCCTTTTTTTAGAGTACCATTCTTAGTACTAGTTACGTGACAACTGGAGATGTTCCATATCTAAAAGAATCGTTTTCTTTCTTAGAATTCTATTTAAGGAATAAAGTATCTAATGTGAGTTTAAAGATAAGTTTTTCTACGTGCAAGTATCTGAGCTCTGGGTAGTTTTGAAGAACAGTTTTATAACTTTTAAAAGATAAATAAAGATAAGGTAAATGTACTAGAACTCGTTGCTTTAAAAACATTTTTGCCTCTTTTTAGTGTATCGTTCTTAGTACTAGTTACGTGACAACTGGAGATGCTCCATATCTAAAAGAATCGTTTTCTTTCTTAGAATTCTATTTAAGGAATAAAGTTTCTAATGTGAGTTTAAAGACAAGTTTTTCTACGTGCAAGTATCTGAGCTCTGGGTAGTTTTGAAGAACAGTTTTATAACTTTTAAAAGAGAATTAAAGATAAGGTAAATGTACTAGAACTAGTCGCTTAAAAACATTTTTGCCTCTTTTTAGTGTACCGTTGTTAGTATTAATGACGTGACAACAGCCGATGTTCCATATCTAAATTAACTCTTGTCACGGCCAAACTTAATTCCTCTTATACGACTTTCATAATCATGCCTAAGTTTCGGAGCCGTTAAAGGACTACTTTCATCGGTAGGTGGAGCGAATACCCTCTGTAAATAATGCTTAGTAAATGTTAGTTTTATACGTAAAAATCAAAAAAAAAAAACCTTGTATTATATGCGCTATAAAAATTACATATAATATACATACATTTGGCCTCGACGTTTTTGTTACTAGAAACGGTAAGAACTGAAAGATTTAGAGATAAAATGAATAAATACAATGCGTTAACACTCTCACTGATAACGCCCGTGATAATACGTTCACTACGCTTCGCGTTTCTATTGTATAGAATCATTATTTAAATTAGTGTAATTCTAAAGATATAATGTAGTTTTAACACATTGACTAATGATTAATGCTCTCAAGGATAGAATTCATATATATAATAATGTTTTTAAAATAATATTAGAATAATCATCTTTTTGGATTTAAAACAAAGTACAGAGAAAAAAAAACATTATAAGTTTGCCCTTTTGCTGGAGAGTCAGAGGGCTAAACAATTAGAATTATTTTAAATACCCCGCTATACTATAACACGCAAAACAAAAATATTATAAGCAAATTTTGACGTTTATATGTATGTCAATTGCTCATCACTTGAGAGTTTCAGAATTTTAACGCAGTAAAAATGTAAAAATACGTAGTAAAAATGTAAAATAAAAATCACTAGTTTCACAATATTATGAAAATAAACAAACCTTTTCCAAATATATCAAGCTCTACCTGAGATAGGATAACTTTTCAGAACATTAATTACTTTTGCACAATACCTTGGATAGAAAATATAGATGCATAAATTAGATTGTGGACAGCTCTCGATAATTTTAAACATTGGAGGTACTCATGGTGAAGTACAAAGGGAAATATATAGAAAAATAATAGTAATCACAGATTTCATTATGTTTAGAAAATATAAAAAAGGGGAAATTATAAAATCAAATACAATTTCCATCAATATCGCCAATGAACGCATATCGAAATAGTTTTCTCATAACAATGATTATTTTTACACGATCATGAACTATTTAGAAAACATAGATATATCGTCGCTACCATGTCAAACTGTCGAATATGAAAAAATACATTTTTCAATACTTTTTAAAATGGGCCGATTGTCACCACTAAATTTTTTTAGAATTCTTCGGCTAGTAAAAATACTAATAAAATTTCAGTGACGAACAGGGTTGCCAGTTTGGCCTTATTTTTTTTGGTTAGAGATGCCGAATTCATACCGGAAATTTTGAGGAAAGAAGTTTTACTTTCAGTAATCACGGAACGTCTATCATTAAAGAAAAGAAAAAATTTCTATTTGAAATTTCTGAATAAAATAAGAAGGCCAAACTGGCAACACTGGTGAAGCATACTATTAAAATTTAGTGGTGACAATCGGCCCATTTTTAAAAGTAATGAAAAATACAATTTTTCATATTCGGTAGTTTCACATGGTATCAACGATATGTATAGTACATTGCAAACAATGTTCAATAAGTTTAATCTTTGTAGGTACTAACCTAAAATATACAAGAAAATAGATAAATAACAATATTCTGATTCCATCATGCTTAGAAAATATAAAAAACAAGACTAATGATAATGTAAAATATTCAAATTCTAGACAGCTACGGTGTAAAAGTAAACGATAAAAAATATTTACTTGCCTTAAAATATTAACAGAATAAACAAACCATTTTCTTCAATATCTGTCATTATATTTGTGCTGTCATTTGTAAATTTCAAACAATTTTCAGAAATTTTGGGTGCGTCCCTATTTTTCAAATTATGAACAAGAATTTTGTGCATATTAATGAGCATATATTTATTTTTATGCTGGTTTATGACACATTCCCAGAAAGGGCTTTTCATTAGTTACAGATATATCAACTGGGAAATAAGTTTTCACGATTCTGTTTGAATTTAGGATTATTGGTACAATCTGCACCATAAAGTCTAAATTGATTGAAATCTGATTGACGAAACGTGGTTTGGGATAAGACAATCCGTCAAATTATTCGGGGATATAACTTTCAATCATTTATTATTTAAGTCTAATTTTGAATGAAATTCATGAAAATAAATTCCAAATTTTTTTTTCAGCTAATCGGAATTACAGATTGGAACACAACAATGAATCATTTTCGACTAAAAAAAATAAAACGCAATTTCATTTAAGTTTTACCTAAAAAAGGGAGAGCCAGAGCACGATGCAAAGATAAGGAAATTCCCTATTAATCATAGTGGGTAATAAAGCCAAGTAGGTCTTGAGGTAAAATTTGATTCCGTGAGGACAAAGAGATTTTGATTTTTTGATACGGCCGCATGCAGTGAATCGAGTTTTCCATGCGACTTGCTGCAAAATTGCTTCTTTAACCCTTTCCGGCACAGTTGTCCCACTCCGTGCACACCTAATTTTAATTCCAAACTTGCATTCGACACCAAGAATATTTAATTAAAAAAAATTTCTACAATGAAAGCTTAAAATAAGGAGTTCTTATTTTCTAAAAAAGTCGTTTGTAAATTCCGGTGTCAGTCAGCAATTTATCATTTTACGAACAGTCTTTGTATGTGACGGAAAGGTTTAAAGATCTTACACAGAATGCTTTTTTATTGAACTCAAAATGCGCCAGTGCTGGACACACAAATATCAGTAGTTAACACTTCTCTGATCCAGTAATCGACAAGTGTTATTTTTCACAGAAAGCATGAATGAAAAGACGAAACATTCGAACACAGATATTTTATTAACAAAAAAGCATTTACCGCAATTTCGAGCGTATGCGCCTCGTCTTAGTTAAGTCTTTTTCAAACCGTAAATTTTATTAAAAATAAGAAGTCAAATAAGTGCTAAACAGAAATAAGTCACATTTTATTTAAAATAAATTCTGGTGGAAATCGAATTGTCTGAGGTGCGGCGTATACGCGCGAAATTTCGGTAATTAGTTAATACAACGAAAACAATACTAAACATGTGTCAATAACGGTAAAAATGAAACTATAAAATGTTTAAAAAATCAAACTTTGTAGCATTGTACATTTCAATAAAAGAGCTTTAATCACATCATTTTATTTCCATTAAGTCTTAATGAATAAATGGAATTTAATCACAGAATTGTGTAGTAATATTTAAAAAAACTGAGCCTGATCACAACATCCAGAATACTAAGCCAACGCGCTATCACGAAAAAGGGAGATTGTCGAAAGCAATTAAAACCTTGCGTTGGAACGGTTTCTGGAATTTGGCTACTATTTTTCCTATCAGTAATCTTCACCTTATTTCATTGAGATTAAATAAGCTGAAGATTAGCATTTGGAAATAGTAAACGGTTTTGTCACGTTTGAAAGAGAGAAATTTACTGGTTTAAGGCTGTAAAAAATTCTTGAATCTTCTAGTATCAAATAAAAAACTTTTTTTGACAAATAGATGTCGAACCATTTTAACACATTGCCGGACAGTAGGAACAAGTGAAGTTCAAAAATTGACACAATATGTTTTTGTAATTTTTAGAATATTATAAGTATAGTATTACTCTTTCTGCTTAAATAAACTTAATTTTGATTAATTCAGCACCTTTAATTAGGTTGCACTACTCACTTCACAACCACGTCAGGGTGGCTAGTGGTCAGGGAAAAATACAGTAAAAAGAGTGATAAACACCAGTATATTCTTATAAAAAATTTTATGTTGATTATTCGATCAAATAATCAATTTGAATTTTTCTATAATAATATACTGGTAACTATCATTTTTTTAATGCATTTTTCCTTGACCACTAGCCACCCTGCACGTGCATACTGAAGCTGCAACTCGTATAACAGGTGGAAAACAAACTTCAACCTAAAAAATTGTTTCCAAAACATAACACTGGGCTTCTACTTGTACACCGGTAAATGCACATTTGTGCTGCTATAGCCGTAGTGTTTAAAAACGACCGTTTCGTTTTAGGTGTCCATAGTCGTCATGCCACATAGTGAACTTCGCTTTGGCAGCTATAGCCGCAAGTGTCCGTTAACGTGTTAATCTTTATTGATACAACTCTTGTTGCTGTTAAGTTCTGAGCTACTGGAGACGAAATTCTAGGATGCGTCCGAAAAAATTCATTAAACATTTGCTTCTTGGTCGGTTATCCACAAAATAGGTTCTGATAATCCAGTTCCGCCTTTAATTGTCACACACAACGTCGCTCCTCGTCAGTAGGATCCTAGCTTTTGACATGGCTGTCCACAACTGATTATAGTGATATATCGCGACACCTGTAAGAAATGAATCAAGTTGTTGCATAATTGAAAAATAAACACAATAAAGAAATTCGCATGTTACTTTTAGTCATATTAAAGCAAAAAGTACAGAACAACCGGTTAAACGTACGCACAAACAAGAACAAAAATAGCTTACTTGCTTATTCCATTCCAAACTACAAGATATCACGTTAAAATGATTGCAAGGTCATTAATTAATTTCGATTTTTAAATTAATTGCAATTCTTAATCAAAAAACATGTTTTAACAAAATATGAGTGTACTATGTGAGAAGCCCATTAAAAAACCTTTCGAACGATACCTCATTCACTGTTGTGCGTTTTGTAAATGCATATAAAAATAGATGTTGACATCAGAAATAATATATGCGATATATAACATTTTTCAATTGTTTCTTTGCGAAAGTTTTGTTCTCTCGAGAATAATTCCATTGTAATTCCATTACGGAATACTAAAAGTCAGGGCCTGATCACCAACGGGGTACACTTCCACCAATAAATTTAATAGAAATTTCCTTCTTATTAAAATGCTCCATTCATGCAAAATTGCTGCCATGAATAAGAGAAAAATTCCAATATTTTTTACTGGTGTGTGCCCCGTTGGTAATCAGGCCCTGCTAAAAGTACAGAATTCAAATCTTTTTCTCCCTTAGATTGTCCTTGAGGAAACGCAACAACTAGTTTACATTTTAAGGATACTTATTCAGTTCTTACAAATTGCTCAAAATTGTGAAAATCTGTAAAAAAGAATTTGTCTTTTAGGTTGGAAAATCAATTTTAAATAAGTGTGCAAAGATATTACGCCTAATAATTTTGAAAGACTAGTCATGTAGTGCAGCGGTTCCCAGCCTGGGGTACGCGTACCCCTGGGGGTACGTGGCGGGCCTGCTGGGGGGTACGTGAAAATAATATCGGTAATGGCGGAAATCACAAAATGGCTTAATTGAAAACACATAAAGAAAGTTGATAGTTTTGCATTAAAAAGTTAGTCTTATGTGTTACTCCAAAATGTTTCACTTTAAATGAAAGTAAAGGCCCACTAGACTTAATAATTCATTGATGATTCAATGTCACTAGCTCCGCTCACTGCTAATAATATTGCATGAGTACTTATATATTTCCCCCCAATCTTCGTTAATACTGTAATTGATCATAATACAATGTTCTTTTCCACGTCTTTTTTCTTAATTGATTTTAATAATAATTTCAAAACGCTTAATTACGACCAAGCTTCTGGTTTTAATGTTTTGTTTTAAAACGTGTTGAAAAGAAGACCTGTATTTTCGTTTTCGTATAGGCGGAGCTATCTCACTAACATATATAAATCGGAAAGTTTCCTTCCTTTTAATGAATATTTAATTGATTACTTAGTATTTGAATTATTTGGTTTTAAGTTTAAAATGGATAACTCGTTGAAATCCGAAACTTTTAAAAGTCTGAAACTGCGACTGAAATTCAACCTGATGATTCAGGAACTGCAAGTTCTTCGAAATAATCTGATTATTTAAAATTGCAAGAGAGCCTGAGCGTAGCTGTTAATAGACCTGTTCTGATAACTGATAAACCCAATTCTTTAAATAAACTGAATACATCAGTGCTCCCTTAATGAATAGAAAATATAATAATGAATAATTGTAGAAATATGAATTTTGATTCAAGGGAAATGAAAATTTTAATAATATGTGAGGAATCAGGGAGGTGTGGTGTGTGTTTATAATAAATGGTTGTACTCTGAAATGAAAAGCCTAAGCAAGGTGTACGTGAAAGAAAAAAGGTTGGGAAGCGCTGTTGTAGTGGAATAGCAACTGTCTTATAAAAGCATTCCAGTCTTTTGATTGAGAGCGTTACGTCACAATCTAACAAATATGTGGGTATCCGCGACCTCTGTAATTTATTTTACTTTAATATTCGAGGAATGCATGTAGCCTTCGAAATTTGTGGGTTTTCTGTGTTTCGCAGTATTTTTATGCAAATTCTGGCTTCTCTGGTTATTCAGCAATGATTTATAAGCAGGGATGGAAGTATGTCTTATCGGATTTGGGTCGGATCTCTCCTCTAAGGTATTCTAGACCAGCTCCAACCACGAAGACGAAGACCGTGATAGTTCCCTGAAGTGGTGATTGCATAGAGCAAAGAGTAGCCGTTGGTAGGTTAGTTTCGAGTTTAATTTGAAATAAAGATATTTTGCAGTCACGGGTTGATATTATTTATAAAGTGAAGAATATCATTTGACTTATTTGTTTCAGGATTGTGTTTTAGCTGAATGTATCGAGATTTTCATGGACTTTCCTAGCAGTGCTCTGTATGTAAGTGAATCTTTACTTAGTCGAATTTTATAATTATTTAAAGTGAAGTACGGGCTTGCAATTGATTTTTATGAACATTGTTCAGTTTAGGCAGAATTGGGGAAGGCTTCTGCCACAGACCTGTCCGATTATTTTAATAAACATTTTTTGTAATTATAAATTCTTGTTATGACTGAGCTACCCCAAGGCGAAGGTAATCCTCCCACTACAGTCTAAGTGCAAACAAATGTACATCAATCAATATTGAAAAAATAAAACAAATAATTTGATATGTATCAAAGGCGACTTGTAAGATTTAATAAAACAAGAAATTACAGAAAACATTTTTAATTCCCGTATTAGAGACGTATTATTTATTGATTTCTTGACAGTAATTCCATCGCACTAGTTCTTTCGAGACTTTGAAGCAACTACAAAACTATAATAGGTTATTTCTTATAATTCTTATTAATAAATGAATTAAGTACCATGCGATTTGAAGTCAAGATTTTCCACTTACAAGTACCTCAGACAGGGTTAGTGTTCTGGAACCATTTTTTGGCTCTTAACCCTTTAGTGGGCGGTGTCCACAAAAAAGGACACTTAAATTTAATTCCAAAACTGACAAGCGGCACCAAGAATATTTAATTAAATTTTATGTACGGGAATACAAGCAAGCTTTTATTTTATAATAAATTATTCGGTAAATTCTGGTATCAGTCCATAATTTCATCATTTTAAAAACAGACTTGCTCCGCGCCGGAAAGGGTTAAACGAAAACAAAATACTTATGTTTTCGTTTCTCCGTGGTTTGTACCGATACAAAAGTAAATAGCGGATATTTCGCAACATATATCCAAAACAAAATATTAACAATCGATGTATTACGATTAAATACGTTTATTTTATTTCATTCCAGCAATATTCCTATACGAAGTATTAAATTCGTGCAAATTGGAGTACTATACTGTGAAAGAACATATTTTTTAATTTAAGAAAAAAAATACGTGTAGACCAGGGGTGCAAAAATCTAGGTGCCAATGGGCTGGTTCCACCACTAAATTTTATTAGTATTCTTCGTCAAATTTTATCAGTATACTTCGCTTAAATTTTATCAGTATTCTTATTAGGCGAAGAATACTAAAAATTTAGTGGTGGGAATCGGCCCATTGGTGAAGAGATTTTTGCACCCCTGGATCTATATTATTAATAATGCAAAGCTTGAATGCATCTAAAATCCTTCTCAATATCCAATAAAGCAATTAGTTCACGAAACAAAAAAAAATGAATTTTTAACCCCTGGTGTAGACTAAAGCTTGTAAAATTTAGAAAAAAATAAAAATAAAAAATTCAATTGCTTCTTACTGAGATGTTTGTGCTCTCGACAGTATTTCGATTGTCCGTACTTTCCGTTGAAAATGACAATTGCAGAAGAATTTTCATTATAAGAACTCTCTTTTATGTACGAAGAGAAATATATTCTACACCTTTTAAGGACAACTTTTTTCTAAGCGCAGATAGCGGTCTTATGAATAGGTATTCTGCCAGTTTAGTAGTATGAAGTACTTAATGATTGTCAAATGGAATATTTAAATGATGCAAAAGATAACCTTGAGAGAAAGAAAAATAAATTATTATGTGTAAATTGAATCTTGTAAAATTTAGTAAAAACAAAAAAATACAGATTTTATTTTTTAAATTGCTTCTTACTGATACTCTCAACAGTAGTTGGATTGTCAATCCTTTCCATTGAAAATTGCAATTGCGAAACTAGAATATTGTTCATTATAAGAACTCTCTTTAATGTACGAAAAGAAATGTATTCTATACCTCTTTAGGACGACCTTTTTCTACGCGCAAATAGCGGTCATATGAGTAGTTATTCTGGCAGTCTTGTAGTATGAAGTACTTAATGATTGTGAAATGTAATATTAAATTGATGCAAAAGATAACCTTGAGAGAAAGAAAAATAAACTATTAAGTGTAAACTAAAGCTTGTAAGATATAGTAAAAACAAAAAACAAAAAAACACAGATTTTCTTTCTTTTTAATTGCTTCTTTCTGATGCTCTCGTCAATATTTCGATTCTTAGTCCTTTCCTTTGAAAATGGCAAATGCGGAGCTAGAATAAAGTTCATTATAAGAACTTTCTTTAATGTACGAAAAGAAATATATTCTATACCTTTTAAGGACGACCTCTATCTACTCGCAAATAGTGGTGATATGAGTAGTTATTCGAGCAGTCTTGCAGTATGAAACACTTAATGATTGTGAAATACAATATTAAATTGATTCAAAATATAACCTTGAGAAGAAAAATAAACTATTACGTGTAAATTGCGACTTGTAAGTCTTACTAAAACAAGAAACAATGGATGTAAATTGCTTCTTACTAAGAAGTTCGCTATCTCAAATGTAATTGCATCTTAAGTTCTTTCCGTAATGTGAGGCAACTGGAGAACTAGTATCGTTTTCGTTCTAAGAATTCTCTTTAAAGAACAAAATATTTAGTAAACGTTTTAAGGACGAAAGTTTTCTGCGTGCAAGTGTGTCAGAAATGGATAACTCTGAAAAACAGTTTTGTGTTTTTTAAATAGTATAATAGTGTTTGCTTAAGTGCGCAGATATTCTGCATACTGTACTTGTAAAAAAAGTGCAGTGGAAAAATATTCAACAATTACGGATTTAAAAAAAACTAAAATAATTGTATAAATGACGACTTGCAAGCTTGCCAAAACAGCGAAATTATAGATAACATTTTCAATTTACTTGTGAGAGGAGGAAGTGCTCTCTAAACAATAATTCTTTTGCAAGAACTTTCCGATATATGAAGCAATTACAGAGCAGAAATTGATTTATTTGTAGGAATTGTTTTTAAGCAACGAAATATCTAGTACATATACACTAATTAATTTTTCAGCAGAGATGAAATTACGCTGTAAATTAATGAAATACAAAGTATGTGAATTATCACTCTACTAAACAGCGTACAACCATTAGAGTGAAAAAATGTCCAGACCGTAACCGTTTAGCGTAATTCCAGCTCTGCTGAAAAATTAATTAGTGTATAAATATTAACCGATACTGGGTTTATTTTATCTCATGCATGCCAACGGCGTTGTGCTCATGATTGACTGTCCATGTTGTGCTGCGTGGTTGTAGCCTTACCATATAAGAGTGAGAGAATGCTAGACAGGATATCGTCTGGATAGCTTAATTGTTAAAGCAATTGGTGCGCTATCCCAAGGTATCCTGGATCGAACCCCGGTATGGACATTTTTTTACTCTATTGGTTGTACGCTGTTTAGTAAAGTGATAATTCACATCCTTTGTATATCTAATACGTGTTATAACGACAAGGATTATCTATGTCCAAACGCCTCAGGTCTGGATAGATTTGTAATTCTTAGCTTTCAAATGAAAACATCTTATATATCACATACAAATACACATTCTTTTCTATCTGATTTTTGCCTTACATACAAAATGCAAATGTGAATTTCGTTCTAGCTGCTTATAACTTGAGTTCTGCTGAATGGATTTTTGCACAGATACTTGGATAATGTTTCGGGGAAGGTTTTGGTATATTACATATTGTTCTATCTTGCTCAGTTATAAAATTATGAGGGAAAGGTTTATAATCATATAAACCCGATTATGAAAAATAAGCCTTTTTAAAAAGTTCTAATAAACGGTTTCCGATGAGACTTGTTTTGTTTGATAATTTTTTCAAAGACGGTTTTAGTATATAACGTATCGTTTTACGTTGCTTAATTATAGAGCTATGGGGGAATAGTCTGTAATCAGGTGAACCCAATTATGAAAGATTAACTTCTTTAAAAGTTCTAATGAACAGTTTTTGATAAGACGTGATATGTTAGTTTGAAACATTTATGATTATATTAACGTTAGTTTGAAGAGAGAGGAAGGCCACGAAAGAGATGGATTGAAGCCGAAACAGGCTTATAGCCTTAAACCATGTTTTGGGATGATGGTGATGATGATGATGATGATGATGATGATGTTGTAAAAACCTACCATGAAATTTACAGTTATAAATTATTGGTATTCAGATGGCGGAACATTTAGGAACCCTGCTGTATGTAATCTACACATCTCCTAATACAGTAACACTTAGTTACGTTTTACAATACATATCACAGCTGAAAATGCACGTTATGCACCAGCAATTAGGGCACATAATCATTCCTGTAACCGATTTGTTTTGAGTGTCTCTGTAAATAATCGATAAATTCTATATATGCAATAATAAAAAAAGTATTATAGTGCACATGAGTAATGTATATCAATTTCACTATTTTTAAAATAGTGCAACATCATGAAAGTACACTGCAAACTATTTTTCACCACGGATCACAATGTACTGGAATTAATTTGCGCGGCCTTTTAAACGAACTATAGTTCCTACTTACTCTTTACTCTACAGAAAACATGTTCGTATACACTTGAATGATGCATATCAATTTCAATTTGTTAAAACACTGAAACAACATTACAATCCAATGAAAATAATGTGTCCACATTGACCGTAATGTAACGGAATAATTTTGAGTGTATTTGTAAAGGAACTGTAATAACTCATTATACTATACACTATAGAGAAAATATTGTCATCCACCTCAGTGATGCATATCAGTGTAAATATCAGTTGATGCATATCAGTAAAATGCACTGAAAACAATTTTTATTGACCGTAATGTAATGGAATACCTTAGAGCAGTGTTTTCCAACCTTTTATTGGTCACGCCCGACTGAAGCATCTGCAAATTTACCATGCCCGCCTCCACTCCATAACAGTTATCTCTTATTATTTAAAAAGTGAATTCTATTCACATGGACGAAGCTTAACAGAACCTTAGCAAAAACTATTCTTTTAAATTTTTTTAACTTATGAAAGAGATGTATTTTTTGTCACAAATGAGTTTTTTAAATAATTCTTTAAATGCAATGAAGCCATACATCTTTTCCTTTATGTGAAAGGTGTTCTATTGTTCCTTTCTAATTTACCCTAGTGCTAAAACAGTGTTATGTGTTCTACATTTTTATTTTCAGAAAACGCTTGAAGAGATTCTCACATTTAGCATTAAAAACTGATAGCACTGAGAATTTTTAAAATTCATTTTAATAACTTAATAAGAGTTGGTGGAAAAACTGTGAACGCTAAATTTCATTTTTATGGATAACAAAATTCACAATAAGCATTTCTAGATTCTCATCTTTATCAATTTTAAGTAGCCATTGTTCTCCATCAAACCTATTTCTTTGTTTTCCTTTCCCAATCTCGTTAACCCTTTGGGGACGAGCGGCACGTATACGCGACGCATAAGATGCTCAGAATCCTCGATTATTACCACCATTTATTTTTTATTCTAAGCTTTGCCTTATTTAATGATAGCATTTCTGCGATTCAATTAGGCGAAATTTTCTGTTTTGAAAAACCGGTGGTAAAAGATTAAAAATTCTGTAAAGGACGCTCGTTGCGAAGGGGTTAATTGACTACCATATATCATCCAATTTTAAAATGTAAGATGTATACTATGTCATATAGTTATTTATGATGTAGTAGACCTGCACTAGAGTCATAGTTATTTACTATTTACCAATATTCTTTTGTAATTCTGTTTAATTTTTAAAGATAATAGCACATCGTTTAGATATTTCAAATATTTTTTGGTTATATATTTGCAAGACAGTTAAATTTACTTATACCTTTAAGTAGTTTCATGTGTAAAAGTTTCTTCAAGTGTCACATTGCAGAGCGAATAGAAGTACATGGCTGATTCAATAAGTAATCGAAAAAGTTTTGAAAATTTGAAAATACATTAATACCCTGGAAAAATAGAGAAATTTCTAATTTTGAAAAAAAAAAAAAAACAAGCAAAAGATAGTACAAATATTTTTAAAAATCTATCATATGATTATTCTGGTTTCAAATCTATTTAAACTTTTTAAAAATTTTAACACAAAACTTTTTTTTTTAATTTTGTTTGTTAATTTTGCTTGTATAACTTTTAGCTTACGGAGTATCCCTGTAGGCTAAATATACATGGTACGCACTTCATTTTCAATAACAAACGTGTCATTGCTAACTTCAATAACATATATTAATTAGATGGTAATCTGAGCATATTTACGCGATTAGAGCAGACACATTTACAGACAGACTAACGGCCAGACCGTAAGATAAACAGACCAATAGACAAAACGAATTCATAAACACTTTTCAACTATGTTGGAATATGTTAAAATTAAAATAATAATGAGAAAGACCCGATAACTGCAGATGCAGACATCCAGCAGTAGTTTAATTCAGGAATTTTGCCCTTTGTTAACACAGAATTTTTTTTTTTTAATAAGCCGAAAAACACGCTTATAAATTGCGACTGAATGTTTGCTATTTAGTAAATTTTATGAGTATGGAAAAATTTTGTTTTCATATAAGATGTTCATATATATATATGTATATACCGGGTGCTTCACAGGATATTGCGAACCTTTTAGAACTCTTTAACGGTTGGAGGTAGTGACATGAAATTGTGCACGCCAACGCAAGGAAACTTATTTACGGACTCTGGTTACTATCGAAAAATATTTTATTTTCGCCAAAATGTACCGATATTCAATCGAAGAGGGTTTTTTTAGTCGAAACGTTTTATATTTGTGACAGACGTGTTGAAACACTCAGCCGTCTTGAAGATAGTTAAGAGCATTAATTGCCAAGTTTAAACTAACAGGTTGAGTGGCTCAGAACAAAGTGTACATGAAGACCAAACAAAAGACAGCAAGGACGCCCGAAAACATCACCACTACCAAAACTATAATGGATAAAAAAAACACCAACATCAACTCGACACTTGGCTCAACAACCTGACGTCAGTGCTGCCACAGCATAGAATACTCCGCATTGTATTGACAACGAGGTTCATACCTGATGCCTACTACGGACTCTGAATCCAAGACACACAGTTTCAGCAGGATGAAGCCCCTTCACATTCAACAGAGGACGTCCTTGACTTTCTCAGAAGTCACTATGGCATTCCTGTCATCGCAAGTGCCTTTCCGAATCGCTTTGGCTATGGGCTCTTTTGGCCCTCTTATAGAACTGACTTATCACCACTAGACTTCTTTTTATGGGGCTCTGTCAAAGAACAAGTCTACAGAGATCGAACAAAATCCATAGAAGATCTGAAAACAGCGATAACAAGTGTGATAAGATTGATTCCAAAAGACCAACTCAAGCAGATTATCGTGAAATTCGAGCAGATTCTTCGTTACGTTGTCTCCTCATATGACCAAAATGTTGACATCCTCATCTTTTCTTTCCTTTATTCTCATCGCTTTGGCTATGGGCTTTTTTGGCCCTCTTATAGACCTGATTTCTCACCACTAGACTTCTTTTTATGGGGCTCTGTTAAAGAACAAGTCTACAGAGATTGAACAAAATCCATAGAAGATCTGAAAACAGCGATAACAAGTGTGATAAGATTGATTCCAAAAGACCAACTCAAGCAGATTATCGTGAAATTTGAGCAGAGTCTTCGTTACGTTGTCTCCTCATATGACCAAAATTTTGACATCCTCATCTTTTTATTTCCTTTATTCTCATCGCTTTGGCTATGGGCTTTTTTGGCCCTCTTATAGACCTGACTTATCACCACTAGACTTCTTTTTATGGGGCTCTGTTAAAGAACAAGTCTACAGATATCGAACAAAATCCATAGAAGATCTGAAAACAGCGATAGCAAGTGTGATAAGATTGATTCCAAAAGACCAACTCAAGCAGATTATCGTGAATATTTCGAGCAGAGTCTTCGTTACGTTGTCTCCTCATATGACCAAAATTTTGACATCTTCATCTTTTTATTTCCTTTATTCTCATGTATAAATCCTGAAATTTACAAATAAAAATATTTTTCCGTTCAAACGTTATTCAATGTGTTCCTATTCTATACCCTGCGAAGCATATGTTCCACAAGGTTTCCTTTTTTATCATCCCCAAATATCGTACCCTTTTTATCGTAACCCTTTTTATCGTCCCAAGGTCCACAAGGTATCCCTTTTTATCGTTTTCCAATGCCTAATTCCAAAACCTTTTCTTTTATAGATGAGGTCCCAAATGAAATAAAATGTTTCAAATACTATTCTTCCTCATGCCAACGGTAATTTTGGTCAAAACAGTTATTTTTAGCTGTTAACTTTAAAGTTACGAAATTTAACTTTTTATAAGGTTCATGGAACCCAAAAGTTATGTTTACAAATACTCCCTCAATTTTCGAACAAGTAAAACATAAAATAAAATATCTTCTTCTAAGACCGAATTGTACATTATGATACTTTGAATTTTAGGAATTTTCAGTGTTTTTTACCACTAAAAACGAATTTTTTGTTTAGAAAACTTAAATTTTAAAGTAAGAATTATTTTTAAATACTACTGAAATTTTTAGATCAAAATATATTTGTTTATACAACGTTAAAAAAAAGAATGTTTTTTGTTATAAATATTTAAGTTAAAAAAAAAGTTTTCAGTTCTTCTCCACTATCTAATTTTAATCAAACACTTTTGTCTCAAGGGAAAATATCTAGTTAACTTTCAACTTGAAAACTCTTTTTTCAACTTAAATTAAAAAGTATAGTAAAAAAACACTTCTTTATAGTCTTCTTTAATAGAAAAACTTAAAAAAGAAAATGTTTGTATGCATTAAATTTTGTTTTTAGGAACGCTATAAGAATTTTTATTATTCTCGTAATTGTCTGTAATTGTTTTCGCTCAGGTATTCATTATCTTTTAAACGATCGTTGGCATTATATAGAATTAAAAATCGAAAATAAATTTGTGTACAATGCTTTTAAGCAAGAGTGTGATTTATACATAATCACAATAAACGTTTTAAAATAAAAATTGCAGCTTTTATTTTACGGTAACTTTGTTCTCCGGTTATAGAAATTTTCAGATCCCTTATTTTTCCAAATATTTTAGAATTTCTTTTTTAATTTCTTTTACTTTAATTAAGTAGTGCAATTTTACACATTTACTTCCAAAAATTTACCAGACAATTTATAATTCATAAAGACTAACAAACTTTCCGAAATATCACAAGGAAAATGTATTTCACGTATATATATATATATATTTACATACATAAATAAATATATATATATATTCATTTTTAATATAGAATAGGTCATCCGTGAAGTTCTGCATATTAAAAATATATTTTGAATCCATAAATGCCACATTCCCACCAGAATTTTCAAATAAAACTTTGCTTTTATATACGTGAAGAAACTCTTTTTTTTTTTTTTTTTTTTTTTTTTTTTTACTTATTTTGAAATAAATTTGTTCGTACATTTTGGTGACCATCAATCATTTCAACATTATCTCAACAGAAGTATAACGAAGAACTTTCCGGATGATATTGGGTTATATATAAGAATTATCAGCAATATATTATATTATATTATACATAGCTCATCCTCCAGGCGTTTTCCGGTCCCGTCAGAAGTTAATACGAAATGCGAAATCACTCTAAAAATCGCTGCACGAACCCAGTTGATTACGGGGTTGGGGCATATATAGTCCTTGCGACAACTTTAAAAAAATAATTCCTAACCTACACTTACACTAGAATATTTTAACCCTTTTCGGCACAGTGGGCCCACTCCGGGAACACCTAATTTTAATTCCAAACTTGCATCCGGCACCAATAATATTTTAATAAAATTTTGATTCTATAATGAAAGCTTAAAATAAGGAGTTGTTATTTTCTAAAAAAGTAGTTTGTAAATTCCGGTGTCAGTCAGTAATTTCGCATTTTACGAACAGAATTTGTCTGTGCCAGAAAGGGTTAAAGGGAAATACACCATAAAAAATTTCTTTGTAAATTGTGGTACGATTGAATATAAAAAATATTCGCCAGTCCTGACCAGTAATAAAAAAGTTAGGAAAGAGAGGATTACATGCAAAAACTAGTCGGATGTACCAATCCCAAAACTTTCTTCTATCTCAGTTATGTTAATACTTCAAAATTCGCTATCATATCGCCAATAAAATCAATATTTTTCGTCATTCTGTTGTACGTCAGCTGCTTGCGAATCGTCGGGTTACCGGGATGCGATCAACTGGCGTATACTAAACTGCGCAAAGTCCTTCTGGCCTGTACCGACAGGAACAGATAGTCTCCCTATTCCTAGGTTTTACGATGTTAGCTAATTTTACTGGAAAACACGAAGCTAAAATGCGTGGAACTCAATTAAGGAAGATTCATTCCCAGTTCTCGTCAACATTGAATTTGAATGAGAATACCGCCAAATTAGTCCTGTACAGCCAAGTTGGCTTCATTTATAGCAACCTATTTTTGTCTCCAAATTTGGCGATATTTCACCAACTGTCGCCAAGCTTGGCGAGAATTTGACGTTGGTGAATATAAATATATAGTGTTAAGCATATAGGAATAGGAACAATGGTTACAACAATGAAAAAGAATTTGGCGAAACCATGTTAACTATAACTCATAAATTAAACCCGTTTATGGATGAATTCTGCTGTCTTGTTTGAAAATGTCAGCTACCCTAAAATTTCAAACCGCTATATCTCAATCGTTTTTTAAGATAGAAGCAAAACAAAAATTGCTCCGGATTCTCCGGATCAAAGCCGAACATTCAACGAAAAAATTTCTAATTTTTTTTTTACATCTTTTTGAATTTGAAATCTTTAAATGGCTATCACAGCGCTCCCTTCCGGCGGAATATCACCAAATTCAAGTAGAACCTGCTGGCGAAAGGCAAAAAAATAGAAAAAAAATTCTTTTAATTATCTGCATAACATCGAAAACTTTTCGATGATACAATAGTGAAAATCGAACGAAAATTGAAATCGCAGCGCCCCTTTTCGTCGAAATAGCCCCAAATTCAATTTGGATCGGCAGTCTATAGTCAAAAACATATAAAAAAATTTGGTTCAATTATCTGCATAATTTCATACACTTTTCGATGATACAATAGTGAAAATCGAACAAAAATTGCGATAGCAGCGCCCCCTTTCGTTGAAATATCCCCAAATTCAAGTAGGACCTGCTTGCCATAGCCAAAAACATAGAAAATAAATTTTCGTCATTTGAAGCATAACTTCATACACTTTTCGGTGATACAATGAGGACGGACAGACGGACAGACAGACATTTTGTAAAAACATGTTTTTCGGAATCTTTGATCCCTAAACCGTGTAAATCCGTCGAAAAAAATTTCGATTACAATACTTTCTTCTGTTATACATAGAAGAAAGTAATAAAGGCAAAAGACGTTCCAATCACCCATTAAAATTAAGAAATGCACAAGGTATTGTGCATGTGCATTGCTGTACCATATTTCATTTGTTTGTGTATTACATCAGCTTTTCAACTTTTCATTGTGACCACTTTAAGTTTATTAAAAATATAGAGCTGTTAGTCACGCGGCGAAAACTATGTTGTTGTTTTTTAAATAATTGACCATAACACGACATTGCTCATTCACAGTCTACAAAATTAACCCGGGAGCAGTTGCACCGAGTATGACATAACCAGGATGCGTACGGTTTTTTTTTTTTTTATAATTGTCACCACTATTTTTCTAAAAGTAATCTTCCTCTTACTTTATCGAAAAATTTATAACAATTGACTCCGACTGAATGAGGTGACGATATATCATTTGAACTTATTGGTGAGAAAGTTAAAACCATCCATACCCTATGTATGCACGCCCTCTCCCGTGTTAAGTAATTCTGGGAATACTTATTTGACTTTTCGTATTAGGTTTGTAAACCTCTGTAAAAAACTGCTTTTAAACCTTAATTGCATAGTGATGTAAATTTCCATCACTGTTTATTTAACTTTTAATAAATAAATAAACTTCTTTGCCACCACTATATTTATATAGAAATATCAATCGAGTAAATTTCACGTGAACTATGTTGCTGAACAAAGTTAAAAATCTATCTTAAAATTTCTGGTGTCTAATATTTAATATATGTATAAAAAAACACAATTGTAAAAGAAAAACTCATGCAAAGAAGGGTTAAAATCCAGAAGTTTAATAATTAAGAAAATATTTTATTGCTAACATATTTTTGTTAGTAATAATTTTTTGATTTTTTGCTGAAAGCCATAAAACTAGTAAGCAAATACGCAATTTCAACATTGTTGTTAACACTTTCCAACATAGTTGAAAAGTGTTTATGACTACGATTTATGTGTCTGCCGTCTGCCCGAATTCTAACTCTCGTAAATAAACTGGGATAGTCATGTAATTGACAGTTGCAGCTCGTGACTGTCTTTCTAGAGGGCACTAAATGCATGCCTGAAACATTTTCACACCATAATTTTTTACAAGAAATCTTTTGTTTCTTTAATGTTAGAACTTTTCGCCTAAAATTTAACAAAGTATTTCTTTTTAATAATAGTAGTAAAAAATGAATATGGCAGTCATGCATTTAGTGCCCCAAATAAAGTCAGTCGTCAGCCGCCAGTGGTAATTGATCTAAGTTATTGAGGTATGTTCGCTATTGAAAATGGAGTTTATAGCATTTATAGTTCGTTTACATGGACACTCGAAAGAAGACCGTTACCTTATGATGAATAGGGGAAAAATCCTTAACGGCTCATTTTATTGATTTTACGATATTTGAAACACAAAAAAGATTGCTATGTATCACTGAGATGGACTACAACATGCTTTATCAGGAGTACAGAATAAATAGAACTTATAGTTAGCTCATAAAGACGTACAAATAATTTCATTACATTATGATCTATGTGGGAAAAAATCGGTTGCTTTGCAGTTTAATGATATTATTATACATCAAATTTAAGGAAATTAAAAAGGAGCGCAGATGTGCATTACAACGTGCTTTCTGTAGATTATAGAGTGCGTAAGTTATATTATTCATTTACAAAGACGTACAAAATAATTCGGTCACAGCACTTTCTAGGTGATATAAATTCTGGAAGTACTTTTTCAGTTTTGGAATGCGTTTTACTTACCCATCATACGTAAGTCTTGTAATCGTTTTGAAAATCGAAAAATATTTTTGTGACGGATTTACAAGTTTCAGACACTGGAGATTCCGAAAAACATATTTAAAAAAATGCCGTCTTTCTGTCTATGTGTGTGTTTGTAAACGCTCTATCTCCCGAACAAATTGATATAGAGACTTGAAATTTGGTATGTACTTAGTATGTAATTATGAGAAGAAGCCTATTGAATTTCAGTAACCTCGATTATCCGGAACTATTTTTTTCGGACTCTCGAAATATTCTTTCTGATAAAAGGTACATAAGAATTTTCGAAATTGTTTATTTTAAGGAGTGAATATAAAAGACAATAAAAAAAAACATAAATTTTGCATAAAGAATGAAGTTGATCGGATAATGAGTTGCCGAGATATTTGTAATCATGTTTTCCACACTTTTCGATTTTTCATGACATTGTATTTTATTCAAATTTCAATTCAAAGATATATTTGGAAAATAAACGTTTAATCCGAAGTAGTAAACTGTTAGTTAATATAATTGTCATTTTTGGAGTTATTTTCATATTTTATATTATGCATATCCATGATGGGTAAGTATTACGGTGGCCCCCAACGACTAGTTTTTATTTAGGGATAGGTATCTTTTTTTACTCATGTCCTGTGTCATCAGAATCAAGTTGGGGAAGTAAAACGAACCATATTTCAAAAGCTCGAACTGAGTATGCCCATGTGTTTGCAAAAAATTGTGTGGTTCTATTCCGTGAGTTCGTTTTTGTTTTCCAAATGTATAATGCAATTTACTTTGCTACTTTTACAATGGATGATAATGTTTGGTAAAAGAAAGACTATAATCCATTAATTCATCTCACATATTAAAATTATTAAATATAGTAGTTAATTCGATATTGTTTTCGATTTTAAAAAATACCTACTTGTAACCTTCTTATTGTTATAATTTCTTATTGTATAAATTTCTGGTATCTAATATTTAATATAAGTATAAAAAAACACAATTGTAAAAGAAAAACTCATGCAAAGAAGCGTTAATATCTATAGGTTTTCTAAAATTATACACGAGAGAAGTTTTTTATATTATATAAGTTCCATTACATTTAATTTACGTATAAGCATGAACTTTCTCCAGTATTAGAATTAATGATAGACGGAAAATTTTAGATATTAAACCGCTATATATGATATGTCATTTTTCATTATGTGTGGTTTCATATATGTTTATTTTATATTTTGTACAAAGGAAAACATTCCATAAATAACATATTGCACTGTGGGTTAATCAAAATGGAATGATGGAAACAATTTAAAAACTCTCAATTTACTTTTGACTTCAAGTACTTGTCAGTAGTATTTTATACCAATTACTTCGCACATATAGAGCGAATTTTTATGTGTAAGAAACACATACATTTGAAACAAATTAAAAACTCAAATTTTGAATCTAATTAAATTAAAAATTTCAAATTAAAAAAATAAATTTTTAGTTTATAAATAGTATTAAATGTATACAGATTTTTTCTAAAATAGAAAAAAATATTACCAGTGTTATAGATTAAGGTTGAAATTTGATTCAAAATATTGAGATTTTAAGTGAGATGCCGGTGTAAAACTTTCAAAATATCAACTATTTTTGCCTAAAATTTTATATGTTTGTTTCTGTCTCCAACAACGTCTTGCTAAGTGCCCGATTAAACAAGAAATAAAAATCCTATATCAATAACAGATTATGAAACACTTCCCAACCAATTTAGAATACTGTAGTTAAACTTCACTGTTTAATTAGAAATGATGTCTAAAAAACAATTTGTAAGACGCAAAACCAGAGTTGGGCAAATTTGCAATCTGATTAATCTGTAATCTGATTACAATTTAATCCCATGTAACAGATTATAATTTCAATTACATGTAATCATAATCTGAATATGAAATTCAATTAGGATTGTAATCGTAATTATAAATGCTATGATTATGATTAAACAAATTCGAATCTGATTAATCTGTAATCTGATTACAATATAATTGCATGTAACAGATTATAATTTCAATTACATGCAATCATAATCTGAATTTGAAATTTAATTAGGATTGTAATCGTAATTATAAATGCTATGATTATGATTACGCAGATTTGAGAAAATTCGAATCTCATTAATCTGTAATATGATTACAATATAATTGCATGTAACAGATTATAATATCAATTACATGTAATTATAATCCAATTTGAATAGTCAATTAGGATTGTAATCATAACTATAATGATATGATTATGATAATAGCGTAATTATAATTATAATTGAGAACTTATAATTACAATTACGTGTCATTTCAATGGCAGATTTTCAATATGTACCATAAAAGACAATATTTATCACACACATTTGATACAACAAGAATGAAAATTCATGCATCCGGCATCGATTATAAAACACTTTTCAGCGTGAACAGAATATTATTCAGAAATTTTAAAGTGTTATTAAATAATACGCGGAATCCTAAATATGTACGATGAAAGACAGTTTTTATCACAAACAGTAAAAATTATATAGAATAAGAACGAAAAATAATGCATCCGGCATAGATTATGAAACACTTTCCCACATGAACAGAATATTATTCAAAATTTTTAAATTCTTATTAATTACTGCAACACTAAATATGTACCATAGAAGGCATTTTTTATCACACACATTACAAATTTGATACAACAAGAACGAAAAATCATGCATCCGGCATATATTATGAAACACTTTCCAACATAAACAGTAAATTATTAAGAAATTTTAAATTTGTATAAATATCCACAATCCTAAATATGTACCAGAAAAGAGAGCTTTTATCACACACAGTAGAAATTATACAAGAACAAAAAATCATGCATCCGGTATAGATTATCAAACACTTTCTAACATTAACATAATATTATTCACAAATTTTTAATTATTATTAATACCCGCAACGCTGAATATGTACCATAAAGGACAGTTTTATCACACATAAGTATGTTCTGTGACAATTTGGATCATAGTTATAAGTGTGTATGGTTACTGGGCCCTTATATTTGCGCTATACTAATAGTTAATGGTTTCTGTTAAAAACACCGATAACATTCCCCTTCCCTTTTTAAAGATTATGTTTACCTTATCAAATATCAGTGTTCTACGATAATTACAGCTTAAGTCACAATTGTTTTAATTTGTCAGCACCTTATATTTTGATACACTAAAATTTGCGAAGGCTTCTATAAAAAAATCTATTGAGCACCCCACGCCCCTTTTTTAAAACGACTACGTTTATAATACGAAATTTGTGTTGGTGTCGATAATTTGGTTTCGAATTATATGAGTTTGTGTATACCGGGCCCTTCTATTAGCACTGTAGTAAAATTCACGTTGTTTTAATTAAAAAAAAAAAAATTACGACAATGTCCTCTGTAAAATTATGTCACTTTGTGAAACTGAAATGGCACTGGGACCGAGATGTCGGGATCGAAGTGCTGTGACTTAAACACAGGACCAAAGTGTCGGAACCGAAATGTCGTGCATCCACGGGATGGATTAATTTGATGTTCCTTCATTTTCAACTTTGCATTCTCAATCGTCAGATTAGCTACAAAACACTAAATACATTATATTAATTAATTAAACCATAGAGATATTTAAGATATATAGCTTAAGAATACTGTGAAATCGTCCCTTCGAGAGCGGTAAGTAGTTTTTAATATTTCATAATAGTTTAAACCTCTTATATTTACTTTTTGGGGAATAAAAAAACATTTAAAAAATCCCGATCTCTTCGTAAAATAATGGAGTATTCACAATAACGAACAGGTTAAAATCGGTTTATCAGACTCAGTACAGAATTTGGAAAATGCATAGCATATTTGAAAACCCAATTGCAGTAATTACCATTAATAAATGGAAAAATATCCGTTTTTTCTGAAGCCCTGCATAGTATCAGTTGATTTGTATATATACTACATAGCAGTATGCTAAAATTTAGTTAGGTTATGAAACACATAACGCGGTTGAAAATTCCCATTCGGCAATTTCCATCTATAAACATCAATGTACTCGAGAATTTTTGTGCAGCCCTGTATATGATTTATAGAATTTATACACACTAAGCAATATGCAAAGAAATAGTTACATTCAAAAAAGCGTGCAACAACTAAAAAAAAACGCATTTATAGCAATTATTGTTCATAGTCAGTACTGTAACCGAATGTTTTTCTGTAAATAAAAGATGAATTCTCTGTACTCCATAATCTGCAGTAAACATCTTGTAATGCACCTCAGTGATATATATGAAATTCAATATGTTTGAAATACAGTAATATCATTAAAATACACCGCGAACGATTTTTCTCCATAGACTGTAATATAAAAGAATTCTTTTGAGTGATTTAAATTACATGCTACATACTTCATTTTCTATACAAATTATACCACAGTAAATCTCAATAACATATATCAATTGCATAGAAATCCGAGCATGTTTACTCGTTTTAGAGTACTGACAAACAGACAGACAAACTGAATTCATAAACACTTTTCAACTTTGTTGGAAAGTGTTGAAAATGCAATTAGAATTAGCTCATAATACATTGCAATTTAATTTAAATATATATTATAGAATTTAATTTAGATTTGGTTGCATTACATTACACGTTAACCAAATGGTATTCTGAACAAACATAATTGACATTAACGTGTAATACATTACACGTTATATTTTAGAATTCACCTCTAAATCATTACAGGTTAATTGGATGATACAATTAAAAATGTGATCGGAATTCACCTATAATCCATTACAGGTTAATTGGATTATACAATTAAAAACGTAATCGAAATCATCTTGTAATCCATTACAAATTAACTGGATTATACAATTAAAACGTAATCTAAATCGTCTTGTAATCTAATTACAAATTAATCTAATTACAAATTAATCTAATTACAAATTAATCTAATTATATTTAAAAGAGAAAATTAGAATTGACTTGTAATCCATTACACGATAATCAGATTATGCGATAATTAGATTATATTTAAATCACTTTACATGATAATGAATTACGTAGTAAGAAGTTTATAATGCATTTAAATCTCTAAATTGATTACTTTGTAATCAGATTCTGCCCAACACTGCGCAAAACACATTTGGAAAAACAGTTTTCAGAGTCCATTGATTTTGGATACCAGTATCTTAAAAAAGTACTAGATGGAACCCGTCAAAACTTGACGGAAAAAAATTACTATAACAATATCAGTAAAATAAGCTTCTTTATTACAAAAAATGAAACATTCTTTCAAATATTTTATTTTAAAAGTTTTTTCCCCCAGTGAAACACAGCACTATTTTCGATGCAAACTCCAAGCAAACAATCCGTAAACAACTGTGTAATGGAAATAAATTCGACATTACCGCCATATTCACCACTGCAAGAAAGAAAACTTAATGAAGTATCATACAAATAGTATATTCCTACGTCCTTATCATAATCAGTAAGTAAAAGAACATAGTAAATAAAGCACACATCTCTCGCCCTGTACTAATGCAACCGAATGAGCTCCTATGCGCATGTGCGTTGCATCTGCCCAAACGCACCGTCGAAATTCGACGTTAAAAAAACGTTTTAAAATGTTTAAATTAAAAGTTTTAAAATGTCCTCTTTAATCATTGTTGGTTTCAAATACATATCTTCTAAAACGCATCCATTGTTTTAAGCTAATCAATTTTTATGTAAAGATGAAGAATTTTTTTTACAATAATATATCAAACTGCAGATGAGAGCGATTTTTAATATTTGCAAGTGTAATTTATTTGTATGGTTTCTTCGGTTCCTTTACATAATCAGGATGATTATTCCTTTTCCATCATAATCGGGAATCGTTTCCTTCTTATACAGTTAAATATCCAATGGATCCTTAATAAAATAATAAAATACAATTCCTAGCATATTCTGGTGCAACATGTACATCAATGAATTCAACATATCAATTTTATGTTAACCGTAAACTGAAAATAGTTTTTTTTTAGCGCCAAAATGTAATGTCTATCTTATGGATAATTTGATCTTATGATTTATCAGATTTTTTTTATTATTAGCATTATTTTTCACTTTTAATGATGGTTAGAGAAATCTATTTTCAATTGTGGCAAATTTCACAGGGGCTATTTTACATTATTAAAGCAAACTTATGATCATTATCGAGATAGAATTGAAAAATATTTCATGCTTGAAAATTATTTAAAAAGTCGTTAAATTAAGCGGCAGTTTTCAAATAAATTTCAATCGAAAGCTAATTTTTTTTCTAATCGATGATGTAAGAATTGAAATTGTAAAATGTAGTAAAAAAATTAAATTTGTAGTATTTAGAATTGATGTAAGTGCGATGAAAGCTAAAGCGATAGCGCCGTATGTTATCACAACCGTTATGCATTTCCAAAAATTGCCATTGTGTTTTGGCTGGCGTCCAAAAGTAGACTACTTTTTTTTGACATCGAAAGAGAAATTCACAGTGAAAAAAAATAGGATTTTTCCGCTAATAAGGAACTGTTAAATGAACTTATAACAAACCTACCAAAACAATCCTATAAAATATTAGACTTACATTGTTTATTCTAGCTAGAAAAACAATCATTATTTCAAGTTTTTTTTTTTTTTTTTTTTTTTTTTTTTTTTTTTTTTTTTACCATAGCATTATTTTTAATAATTTTAATTTTCCTGAAATCCTTTACTTTTGTGCATTTTTTTTATTAAAAAATGAAATCTTCTAACCTATAATTAAAAAAAAGTAATCGGTAACATGTAATCAAGGTATGCAATCAATAAAGGCTCCAGTTCTAATCTTTAAACTTAAAAAGTGAAAAATCGGTTAAAATTACGTCATGTTGACACAATCATATAAATTTTTCTTTTTAGTTTTATCAAAGTTAAAATGCATTTCAAGCTTAGCATAACGTCATTTTCACAGGCGAAAACTTTTCAGACGTACTTTGTATACGTTACTTTTATGCTTAAACACCATTTATACAAATAAAAATATATTTTGTATTGTAATGAAAAAATGGCATCAAAAACGTTATAATACATAATGATAAAATAAACCGAATAGACAATATTCCCGTGACATCACAATAAATATGAATTTTTATTCGCTTATAAAATACGCGGATAAATATTTTTACCGAAATTTAACTTGCAAATTAAAAAATTCGGCCTAAACGCCACGTGCTTTTAATATTTATTATTTCTCTTTTATCCTCGCAACCACAGAGTTTAGCGAATAAACTTTGTGCCTCGCAACAGTGGGCGTTATACAATTTGCCAACTTTATGACGTCATTAGCAGAAGTAAAAGTTTAATTGAAAATTACGGCTAATTAATTAAATTTTTGAACAAACGAATACACGATAACAAATCTGTGTCCAAATATCTTTCATTTAAAAAAAGAATGATGTAATTTGTTGCAGTAGTTTGTTCTCACGGATTGTCGAAAGAAATTGCTTAGCGTTTTAAATATATAGATGTTTTACTGATTTATTAGTTATTACATTAATTAAAATAAAAATTACGTTTTCGAAACCAAGATATTAAAATAGAAAAAATCCCTGACGGCTCGGCCTACAGGCACAGGTAGATTTCGAAGACGCAGACCGTGGTGTGCCTGTTTGTCGGGAATTGCGGAAGAAATTACCTTTTGACATGATGAGGCAGCTGGGACCGCCGACTTCGAAATCTGACTTGTTTGTAAGCGGAGCCGGCTGGGATTTTTTTTTTTTATAATATTTTTCAAAATATGTTTAATTTTTTTTTTTTGCTATAAGTATATATTTGCATATATTTATAAAATGCATATAAATTTGCATTTATAAGCATATATTTGCATATATACATAAGCATATATTTTAATGTAAGCATAAGGTCCTATAAAAAAAACTTGTCAATATAAAAGTCTTAGATAATATTAAGATGATTTATAATACATTTAAGCGGATTGGATATCTTGTGAATTGACGAAGTTATGAATTTTTTTCTTCTATCCCCCCCCCTTGGTGTCATTTTTAATGATATCAAAAATCTGTTATACATAAATTGTTGGCGCTTTTCCTAAAAGTAATAATAACTTTAAACGGATACGATACGTATCATAATTAAGACGTTACGGGTTTTTTTTCACTAAAATCCCCTCCATTTACCCTCTCCCCCCCCCCTGGTTGGATTTTGCCCACTAACGAACTTGACCGAGATTTTATGTATGAGTTTGGAAAATATTTGTGCAGAATTATTGGAGTTATCGTGTCTATAAAAAAATGACTTAGATACATGATAGATAAAGTTTTGAACTGAGGGTGGTTTTGGGTTCTGGGAGTCATGATCGGCGTATATCTGCAAAAATTTTTCAAAAATTACAACTGAGCGGAGAATGTAATAGGTAGTATTTCTTACGAAATCTACCTAAAAGCATTGAAAAAATGTTGTGATGCGTAGTTTCGTACAATCGATAAAATTCAACTGACGTCACAAACATTTATCCAACAGTCGAAAATGATAATTAAGAGAAATAATGTAAATAAATAAATATCAAGATTATTTTTTATTCTGTTTTCATTTATATATTGTAAATTTTATTATTTAAAGTTACTGATAAATGATACTTTAGTAAATGGGGCTTTTCCTAATTATTATTTTATTATTTCTTTTATTTTTGAGATTTAATGGCAACATTCTTCCGTTTGTTTATTGGGCGCTACAGTTTAGCGAATAATTTGGAGTACTTTTCGTTTAGCCGAGTACCAGTGAAGTATATATATATATATATATATATATATATATATATATATATATTACTGGCGCCGGCTAACCGAAAAGTACCTAATTTGGATATAGTTTTTTTTTCTTAATAGGACGACGGGATAATGAAGAAGAACCAGAATATTTTTCTGCATTTTATAGTTATATTAAGAAATACATATTTTAAGATTTGCTGACTCACTTATTTGTTTACTTTTTCATGCATTATATTACAGAAGGTTTTTTAGTCTCTTATTCTTTTAAATATCCCCTACTTATATAAAAATAGCGTGCGTTCTCTGTGGTGTTTCGCATAAACGTTGTAAAATGCAGGTTATTAGATTTTATCCAACTTTGCTGTCATAACTGCTGATGAAGCAGTCATTTTTGGCGATTTTTCTGTTACCTGTAAAACGTTTGTTTTTGGTATAGCCCGAACTAAGAAAAATTTGGGTACTTTTCCGTTATACGGACACCACTGTCACCAAGCATACATTTACATACATTTACTACATACATTTACATGTATGGAATGGTGTCCGTATAACGGAAAAGTACCAAAATTTGCGATCGATCAAACTCCTATCGAATTTCGTTAAGCATTAAATTTTCGCGTAAATGTCATATAGGCACCACATTGGCACGATTGCAACAAAATGGCAATTTTATGTCTCACATGGTAACCCGGTTATTCTGTTTATATTGCTGTTTATTTACTGTTATTTTTATTTTAATTCTATAAAATTCTGTCTGTTTTTATTATGTATATGAATATTTATTTATATCAAACTATATTTATTTTTATTTCCCCTTTTTTAAATAATAGAAGCTATTTCATTTATTACGTTATTTTATATTTATATTGAAATAAAAAATCACGTGCATGCTACGCACATTGCATGCTATTTGTAACTAATATTCAAATACAAAGTTTTCGCCAAATTGGCGGAGGAAAAAATCACCCAATGTGGTGCGTATATGACATCTGTGCAAAATTTTCTTATTTTTAATCTTTGAAAGAAACAATAATCATGAATTTAATTAATTTTGCAATTTGCTGTGCGACGAAAACAATTTTAATTAAATCGGTACAGATATCGCAGACGCACCGGGGTTAATTTTTGGTGCCTAAATGATGATTTTTGTTTTTTATTGCAACCTGGTGTTTTATAATAAAACTGAATATGTGTGTAAATAAATAAAATAAAATAGGTACTTTTATGTTAGCTGGGCGTCAGGGATAACTCTCCAAATCTTGTTTCAATTGGAATCATTTAAATTGCAACATTTTACGTGATATTTGTTATTCATATTGATATGTTTATGATTAGATATTTTATTATGATTATATTTTAGCTAATTTTAAGTAAGTTTTATAAGATTTTATATTACAATGTTAAAATATCACCTAGTTGATATTAGCTAATGTCAAAAGATTGGCGAACCACAGAGTTCAGATAATAAACTCTATGCATCGCAACAGTGGGAGTTGCCGACTTTATGACGTCATAAGCAGATGTAAAAGTTTAATTTAAAATTACGGCTAATTAATAAAATTTTCGAACAAACAAACGTACGATAACAAATCTGTGTCCAAATATCTTTCATTTAAAAAACGAATGGTGTAATTTGATGCAGTAGTTTGTTCTCACGGATTGTCGAAAGAAAAAGCTTAGCGGTTTAAATATATAGATTCTTCACCTTACTTAAGCGATGAAAAGGTCGTGAAGAATACCTTTAAAATTTACTTGTATACAAATTTAAGGGACAATTCAAACGATGAAAAGAATTCAGCTTACAGCAACCTCCTATGTTTATGTCAGCATCTAGGCCTAGTATAAAAAAAGCTCTGTTGGCGGACATAATTTGGCTTTATGATATATATATTAATGTGATATTATATTTTTAACACATTTTCTGTGATAATTTCGAATTAAACAGTGCATACTGGTGCAAAGTTTTGTACGCCAAATAAGTACAAAAAGGTTAAATGCATTCTAAGCATAAATATCAAAAGTGTGTTGCAAAAATGTGTTCTGTAACGTCCACAAGAATTCAAGCGTTTTGTGTTCTAGACACTTTTTCTTCAAAATTCTTTTGAAGATTACAGTAATTCCTTTATTTATTTATCGCGTAAGGACAATATCATACAATAGATATTATTCATTAGCCATACAAATGATCCAGACTTTTCTAATGAGTTTTTTTTTTCAAATTTTAATTTTATATCATTTTTAGGATATTATGTCCCATACAATGATGTGTTTTGAAACTTTGCAAATAAAGCAATTACTTTTACCAACATTTTTGGGAACATTAACTACGACAATCTTCCTCCTGATAAACGCTTGGATTTATGGATTGCATGTGAAACCAAACTGCGCTAAAAACCTTTCATGAAATATAATAAATATTAAAACATTTCAAATGAAATATAATAAATATAAAACAGCAATTTCATGGAGAAAAGGCAATGAAACTTCTATCGAACAGATAACAGAGTTAAGTGCATCACTAATAGATGCTATTATTTCATCCATCTTCATTAGAGATCTGCGCTGTATCTCGCACTCTAATGGAAATATATATCCGCGTGTTCCGATTCAGAAAGCCATTATATATTTATATCCAGTTTTAGAAAAGCTTATATGAAAGTTTAAAAGTTTGAAATACATCTTATAATTTTAAAAGGAAGTCTTTTTTTCCCCATAAAATTCAAGATTCAAGAAATTCGTAAAAACTAGGAAATTTCGATTTTTGATGTCGTCCGAAAAAAGTATAATTTTACCATAAGAAATAGGTTTTACTTTTTAAAGAATGTAGCTTTTAGTAGCTTTTGCGGTATTTTTAATGCATTATGAACAGTTGCATAACATTTGTAGTAAAATCGAATGATTATAAACTCACATAAAAAAAATAATAATCAGTATGTTTCTCCTTCAGAAAGGCAACTTTTCGCATGTTTTAGACTACTATTTTTAAATAGTTTATTTTATTGCAGAATATGACACTCTTACTCAAAAAACCGTTGGATTGGCTGCATGAATATCAGCATAAAATGAAAAAAATTGAGATTTTCCTTTGTGAAACCATTTTTGCTCTTTTTTTTATTGTTTACTAAATGAAGCAAGGTGGTAGATTTTTCTAAAACATTTATGATTGAGAATCGTTCTGTGTGATTGAATTTTTTATTAAAGTTTCCAAATTCAGAGAAATAAAACAATGTTTACGGTGATTCGGCCCCTTTCTGCACTACAGTGAAAGGATTGATAGTTCAAATTCAACCATTTCAGGGGGCAAGTAATTGTGTTTCTGATACGTATAAATTCGCACCAGAATTTTCGATTTTTTTAAAATAGGGAAAGGTATGTTGCCATCCTTCTTTTCATCACAATTTTAAAAGTAAAATTTTGATCAAAATTTCTGGTACATGTTATTTAAATGAAAAGGTAAAATAATTTCCCATCGCCCTTCAATGTTTTAAACTGTTTCGTCATACACAAACAACTACCGTAATATTTGGAACGTATTACTTCCGCCACTAAAATTTTAATAGAAATTTTTATCTTATTAACACGCTTATCTTATTTATCTTATTAAAATTATTGCCGTGAATAAGAAAAAAATTCTATTCTTTTTTACTGGTAGAAGAGTGCCACGTTGGTAATCAGGCATATCAGTTGAACAAAAGTTTATTCCCCGTTAACAGGTTAATGGACCGAGAATCTCTAGAAGATGATTCTCTTCAAAATAGCTCATTGGCAATGTTGACACACCGTGTGGATTTTAGATTTGGATATTCCAAATTCACACCAGAAAATTTTAAATAGTAGTTTTTTAAAAATTATTTCTATTACAATTTGGAATATTTAAATACAAAAACCGCCTGAATTGGCAACACTGCTCATAGGATTAATTGAGATTAGAAAATATTATTAATGAATGTTTAGGAGGAAGTATTGAATGAGAGAAAATTGACAACAGTGACAGGTGCGAGATGAGATCTATCTTAAATATTTGTTTTAAGTATTCTGCATGGTCACATTCAAATGAATAAAGAACCTGGAAAATGGTTACTCCGAATTCTATTTACAATTTAAAATTTCCAGCAGACGTTTCCAAAGTACTAATATAGACATTTGGGTTTCTGATTGTGACTCTCCTATTAACCATTCACATTTGGGTTTAAGTAACTGTTATATGTTCCTGAAAATCAAATCATAGTATATTCGAATGATGTTTTATGAGGATAAATGTATCAAGTATCATAATTTCTTTCACATTTGAAAAATTCATAAGAAATATAAAAATCGGGATAAATGAGCGCGGTTTGTGGGAAATTTATTTTAATGAAAGGGCTGTTTTTAGTGCGATAAAAAATAATTATAATTTTTGTTTATATGACTGCACGGATTAAAACCATATATCTTTCTGTGATAAACAACATTTGTTTGCATAAAGATCAACTTTACAAGCATTTTATAGCTTCAAATATTAAATATGTATGCCACACAAAGAATAACACTTTGAAAGCGAATTACACAATCTTTAACTGATAAACAGGTAGGCTATATTTAAAGTGAGAGTATTCAGCGTGCTCTGTATCGCGATCTAATTCCGAGAATGGAGCCAAATTTTGTATTATGATTAAACAAAACGGGGGACGAAGGATTCCGCAAAAAAATTAGTTCCAAAAGTCACTCGGTGGAAATCTGGCGCTGTATAGTAGAAAAGTGAGCTTTTAAAATGCACAATCAGCACTGAAATAAAATTAACGTTTCTGTAGCACATTTAAGGATTATAATCATGGCGATTATTCTCTTTTCTGTTACACAACGCCACATTTCCAGCTAGCGGTGACTTTTGAAACTATTTTTTCGCGGAATCGTTCGTCCCCCATCTTGTTTATTCATAATACAAAATTTTGTTCCATTTTCGCAATTAGATCGCGTTACAGAGCACGCTGAATACTGTCACTTTAATTATGGTCACCTTGTATATAAAATGCCTGAATATATGCAAGCGATTTTGGGACGAATAACGTTCTTTAACATTTTAATTACGTAAAAGCAGTGATGTGGTCGGTGTAATTCAGCATTTGGTGTTGTAAAGGTTTGTAAGATTTTTTCTAGATAGCGAATAAACGGCTTTTACAATGGCATATTACAGGGACCCTTTATTAACCCATCAAGGACGGAATTATTTTTCGCTTTAAAATGCAAAAAATGTATTTCACACCAATTTTTATAAATAGCAACTTTTACTTCCTTTTATCACCGAGTTTCTATAATCAAATAAAGATAATATTTCTCTTAAAAAATAATGGTGTTCGAACAACAAAATGGTTGGCAGATATGCCGGTACCATATGGTACCACTAGGTTTTAATGGGTTAACGCACTTACATCATTAGCACATATGTGCCTGCATTTCTAGAATTTCATTTTTATTCAGAAATTCCGTAGCCAAATAGGAAATTACGAAATAAGAATTTATAGTTTGTGTAATTACGATGGGAGGGGCTAGTTGAGCTTAAGCCGAAAGGTGGGCCTCCACACCCGGATTGACCTTGACCTTGTGTAATTACGAAACGTCTGTAATTAAATTTAAAAAAATACTATTCAGAATTTCTTGTGTATATTTAGAATTCTGAATTTAAAAAGAAATTCTTGAAATTCACGCATATATGCGCTAATGATACAAATAAATTAACACTAGAACTACCATGAGGCATCATTTTGACGGTTACCAAATTAATATATTCCGACTCGAACCAGAAATTATTTCTTTTTAAAATAAATATAAAACTCACAAAAATACGTTAAATGAGTGAGTTAAGTAGTTTTAAATAAAATTTCTGGTGTGAAATAGTTATAAGAAACTTTAGTCAAATTTCCGGTAGTACTAGTGTTAAAAGACATTGAAGAACTGTCTGGATTCCAAAACCGGCACATATGACAGTTACATAAATCTTCAAGATATAAAAATATCTTTCAATTTTAAGTTTTTTTAAACATATGAAAATAAATAATAAGCAAGTAAAAAATACCTAAAAGTTTCTGATTTAGCAATTAAATTACTTTATACACATTGCGAACTCACTAAATAATTTGTTAAATGCATAATTTATAGATACGAACATTTAATCTTCCTGATTAGGGATTGGTATTCTTTTATTGTCTTGTAATGAAAATTTATTCATGGAATTACTCAGAGACATAGTTAAGAGCCATTATACATGAAAATTATTCAAAGTGACAGGATAGCAGAGCAATTATACTTAGAGCATACGAAGTCCGTGATAAGTTTGTTTGTGCTCACTAGTGACACTTTCCTTTCCTGTGGCCAGTTGTTAAAACCAAAGCGCTGCGTGCGCAACATATGTCAATTTTGACCGCATGCATTTGTGCCACTTTTCTCTCCTTCGGGGAATTCTCAAAACAAACGTTTGTTCCAAAAAAATATAAAAGAAAAATATAAAAGAAAACGAAAAAGAAAAAGAAAAAGAGAAAGAAAAAGAAAAGAAAAAGAAAAGAAAAAGAAAAAGAAAAAGAAAAAGAAAAAGAAAAAGAAAATAAGCAATCTGCAAAGCATAGGATCGATTATCTGCCATTTAAATCCATCCATCTCACTGTCTTAACAGTAACGTTCGTTTTAAACTCATGGTTCACACTGGACCAATGGAAATATCTGCGGGTCGATTAATACTTTTAAATTTTTACAGAAATAAGGAAAAAACTATTGATATCATTAATTAGGGATGTCCGAATCACCTAATAGAACATAAGCCCTCTTTCCAGTCTTAATTACCCTCAACTTTTGTCTTCATGCTTAGCATTGACGAGTAAAAAAAGAACTAGTTAGGTGGGTAAAGAAAGTAATAATATTGTTATTAATTTATTGTTTTTATTCTTTATTTTAAGTAAACAAACTTGAATATTATGTAATTACAATTGTTAGCACTAAGTAATCACCCTTAATTCCAAAACAACGACAAAAAACTAGCTTTTCAAAATTTGTAACATAGGGACAGCTTCCAGACACACAGTCATTTAGCTATTTTATGCACTTAAAAAATTGTGAGTTATTGACACCAGAAAATTAAAGAAGAATTCCTATTATATAAGAAATATTAAAAATAGAAACGCTAGTTATTAAAGCAGCATATTTATTGAATCACGTAAGCTAATTGTCTAATACAGGCGATTAGAGAAATTGAAATATCAGGGCAGGATGCTAATTTTTTGGGCTGCAGGTGGAATCCAGTGTGAATGATTTTCGTATGAGTACACACAGTTTTTTAATTCACAATTTTCGACTTGAAACCGGACATTCTGAAATAAGAAGTTTTATTTTAAAAAGTCACGAAATATCTGCCATTAAGTAACCAAAAGAACATTTTAGGGAATTTCTGGTATGAATGCGAAATTTCGGAATTAAAAAAAACCAAGCAGGTAATGCTTTAAAAAGTGCTATAAAATTGTAGCCGATAAACATGCAACGATGCGTTACTATAATAGGGCGATCGCAGTGACATCTGCTTTAAAAATAGATTTACCTCTAGCAAAAGTAACCGTTTCACTATTGACAACACGATCATAATTTCTGTTAATAAAATCTTCTTGTAAGTGTATATTTCAGATGTAACTGAATTTGAAGTTAGTTTTTTATCATATCAGGGAATTAATCATTTCCACTCTTCTAGCAGAGATTCATCCTTTGGTATACTAAATAGGGATAGTTTCTAGTTTGCTGTCTTGTATCGAGTACTGCAACCAGGCACAAAAGAATTCGTATCACGTTTTTTGACCATGATCAATATCATTCATATTTTCAAATCTTATGAAAATCCCCTTCCAAGTCAGAGGAAATAGGGTATAATTTAATTATTTAAAATATTTACCACCAGCTGAAACTTTTTCTGAGTTCGATCCTTATACAATATTTGCGTTGAAAAGAGCTAGCAGACAGTGGCGTAGCCATAGAGGTGGGGGGGGGGTGAAATGCTCTGAAACCAGTAATATTATAAAGTTTCCTTCGCCTACAATATCGCAGAAAATTCTCCGATTAGATAAGACAAAAATATTTTTATAAAATTTGTGGTATCCAAACCATCTGAACCTCCAACCTGTCTATACCACTGCTAGAAAATGTCGCTGTGATCGACCCGTTATCTTTTCAGCATCATTCTACATTTATCGGTTTCAATTTTTTAGTACTATTTTGTGGCCGTTTTCCACACTATGTACTCTAGGCGCTGTAACTAAAGACTTAAATCCTGAGGAGGTTATGCATTATCCACCACGTTTCAAGCAGGAAGAAGGCATTCACGATGTTATAGGGGACGGGGTTGCATTAACAAGATGTAACGTCACATCAATAATAGGAGAAAATGCAAAATAAGATACACATTGTTTACAAGTCGCATAAAAATTGCTCTGTAAAAATATGCATTTTTACGTAGAAAATACTTGGTACATTTTTTCATTAATTTGTAACGACTTGAAATAAAAACAAAGCTTGTTTTGGCTATATATATTTCTCAGTAAAATAACAGACATCATATAAAATATTTCTAATTTCAATGCTGGTTTAACATGCCTACCCTGAATGGCGATTTTACAAACCATCATGCGTAGAACGATTGGAGGCGATGTTGAATAGTGATTGGTCGACTGCCTGAGACGATGTAGGAGGAGCTTAATGCGCTTGAAGAAGATATTTTTCATTTCGTTGAAGATTCATAAGATCGTCTGAGCTTGTATATTCATGTTTGCTTTATTTTTAATGATGCTTAGGTCATATTAATCTTAACTAACAAAATAATATTAACTTAATCCAATTAAAAGAAAACAATCCATGTGTACAAGTATAATTTGAAACAGCAAATCAAATACTTCTAGCTCTTGTATTTTCAGAGCTCATTACCTAATTCAACTCCTGTTTTTTAAGAAAAATAAAACTGATATTTTAATTGTAAAGGTTATTGAAAACTAATTTAAATTTGTAGTAGCTTGTGAACATTTTTTAAGTGAAAAAACTATACGTCCAGCTTAATTTATTGATACATAACAAACCTTACATAAAATAAAACATATTTCATTTATAAATTATTATATTCTTTAATATCTATAATCCATAACTTCCAATTTTCAAATAAAGATTACATGTTTACATTTTTTTATAGTTTTTATTTTAAATTTTATTTATAGTAAATACTCACTACAATTAGATAGAATTAAACAAAGAACAACATACTAAACATTATTTCACAAGAATAAACTGAAAGCACAGCAAATAAATGTTAGCTTTTCTGAATGTTTATTATTATTTTTTTAATCATCATAATTGAATTAATAAACGAAAATAAAATTACTAGGTCGTTAAAAACTTTTTGAACTGTGTTATTTCATAAAATCAACATATACTTAAGCAATGCATTTTTCAGATTTTTATATAGTTTGTTATTTCATAAAATCAATATAAACTTAAGAAATGCAGATTTCAAATTTATATATATGGTTTTAAATTTTTTACTGAACTTAAAGGTTTATTAAACAATTTCTTTCATATCTTTAAGTCAAGGCAGCGTAAAATACAAAATTTGCCACACAAATTCATTTAATTTTGGAAATATACTTTATTATTTTTTTCTTTTTACAATTAAAAACTTGCAAACATTGCATGTTTGCAAAATTTGGCAAAAGTTAACTGGAAAAAAAAATCTCATTCAGTAATTAAATAATTTAAAAAGCTATACAAATTACACTCGAACGCCTAAAATCCATGCAACGTCTAAGCCGTTGTGTAGTGGTGCTATCTGTTCATAAAATGAAGTATTAAAACAAAAATATAAAATAAATCTAAGATATGAGATTTTAGTTTCGGAGCGATTTTTTAAAAATCCAGAATAAGTAAAGGTTTTCTAAGCATAGCTCTTAAAATCATTAATATTTGGTTAAAACCAATTTTTAAAGCGATTTGAACATCTTAATAAAATGATACCTAACCCTTTTTTTTAAATAACAACCTTTAAGATATGATAGATCTACCAAACAAATACAACATTAAGAATAAATATGAATTCTGAAATTAAATTGCATTAAAATACTTTTTATTAAAAATGAGAGCTATAATAATGAACTTCATAGATTTTATGCAGTTATGTTCAAGTAAAACCTCCCCCCCCCCCAATATAGTTTTAAACCCTGGGGTTGCTGAAGACCCAAATTACTGAATTAATGCATAATGAATAATAATCTTGAAATTTTAGACCAGCGCAGTTATTGAACTAAACAGGAATTAATTATAACCTAAAAAAGGACATGCTGTGATTTTAAAATAAGCAATTAATCATTCAACATTTTTTTCCCCCACAAAATTAAAATAATGATAACTATATTTATTATTACTAGTGTTAGATAGATTTATCTCCTTCATTTTTACTATATTTAAATAATATTTATTTATATTAATTATATGTTTAAATAATAATACTTATTAATATTAATTGTATGTATTTAAATAAAAATATTAATTAATATTAATTATACTTATTTAAATATAAATAATAATTAAAAATTAAATAATAAAATAATAGACAAAAAAATTAAATATGGTAATCTTCCACAACTTTATCACTGCAGATCAACCAGTAATTGGCAAAAAGAATTTTAGTAAATTAATAGAGATTTTTAAGAATAATGCTTAATTTTAAAAGATGAAAACTTTAATTAATTAATTCTGCTAATTTGATAATCATCTGTTACTAAAGTTCTAATACAAAAAATATTTTTAATGAAAGTTTAGGAGTTTTTGCATTTTAATAAATGTTCGTATAGTTATTAAAAAATAGCGTATATGAATTAAAATTAAATTTAATTCTTGAAATTTATCTGATATTAAATTTTATTGTATGTGATAAAAATTTAATTTTTATTTACCTTAATTATAATTTATAATTTAATATTGTTTAACTTAATTCTAATTAAAATTTAATTATCAAATTGAGAATAAAATATTGCAGGGCAATTGATAAAGATTAACTGATCTTTATATCAATGCTTAAGAAGCATTGTTAATAAATATTCTTTATTAACTAATTCAATAAAGATCAAAGCAAAACTCTAAAAATGCAAAAAAAAATCAGCAAGGACACAACTTGATGCATCTAAATTACGAGCCTGATGCTTTAACCACTATACTAGATCGGACAAAAAAATTTATTAACTTTTAACATACTTGTTCATTTAATACGCTTTAACTCCTCCCCTCAATAAAAACGTAACCATCTTTCAGCCAATCACTATTCGACACCGCCTCCAATCGCTCTACGCGTGATATTTTGTAAAATCGCCCCTGAGCGGGTCGAATCGACCTGTTTCTATAATTTATTTCATTCGACTCGAACCAGAAATTTCTTTATAAAGTAAATTGAATAAAAGCTATAGGAACAAAGTTAAATAAATATGGTTTAAATACTTTCAAATAAACATTCCGGTGTGAAAGGTTTTTATCCAGGTTGAGTAAAATTTCAACAGGGTAAGAAGGTTAAGCAGAAGGAGTTTTACAGAGCAGTTGCAAGGGGCGTGGGTATCAAGCAAGTGTGACAATTCGTGATATAAGGGCGAACGGGTAAAATATCTCGAAATTTGTGTCACTTATTTATTGAGTAATCCTTCTATGAATTAAAATTTTTGTTTATTGATGTGTGAAAACTACTCACAAATTCAAATGGAATTAAACGAAAATTTTTACTTTTAACCTAAATTTCTTAATATGAACTAAATGACCAAAAGTTTTCCCTTTTCAATGAATAAAACATTAAATGTATTATGAAGCAATCTATATTCAATTTCAAATACACATACTGACTCTTGTACTATCGAGAAAGTAATTAAAAATATAAAAGTTAAATGTCTTAATTTGTAAGCACTTATTAATGATTGTAAATCAAAAAATAAATTTCCATTTATTTCACCGAAAAATCTTAAAGCAATTGTACAAAAAATGTTTCCGGAATGGACGGTTTCTCATCCAACTACGCTACGTAACTTTGAAAGTTGCTGGTGATTTATTTGGAGTTGCTGGATGTGATATTTCATGGATACTAAATATTGAACATGGCGGTTAGTTGGACTGGTTTTAGTAGTAACTAGTTTCAGTACTAGTTTTATAAATTTGATTCCTTTTCTGTTTAAAATCTTAGCGCTAGAACCACATACAAGCATAAATTCACTCATGTTAAATAAACATGTTTCAAACTGGGAATATGATCTAATATATATATATATATATTAAGGTATACTTAATTAATAATCTTTATGAATTACGGGTTTTTGTATTTCAGGATTATTATCTATTTAACCTGGCGGTGAGTTCAATAGCATTCTTTAAATCAAGACTCCCTTATCATAGATCAGACTTGAAAATCCGGAGAAAGTCTATGGGAGAAAATGTCCGCGGTAATTGCCAACTTATTAATTGACTTTCTCCGGAAAGTATCGCCGCCTGGTGGATACTACCGCACAGTTGCCATGTTTCGGGCTTTTTGAACACCAGTATATTTTTAGAGAAAATGTTGTTCTTTTAAATCCCAGAATTCTCCGATCAAACAAACCAAAATTGTCTCTACTAAAAAACTGGTAAACAAAAATATAATAGAAAAATCTATAGAAAAATCTAGCTGGTCTGCTACCGCATAGCTGCCAACTCTTACGCTTTTTCTTACCACTAAAATTTAATAGAATTTTTTTCGTCATGTAATCACACGATCTTGTCAATTTAATAAGATAAAATTTACTATAAAATTTTAGTGGTAGGAACACTACTAGTTCATAAGCAAATGCATAGAACAAATGGAGCTGTGAAAAAATTTCGTGTGATTTCGTGTCGTAAATACTATTACTGACGATTGATGGCGCTAGTAGCAGGACAAGTATAGCGGTCAAAGGCAACTTGCTGATTGAGAGGTCTGATACTATGATAAGGAGGTCTTGCTTTAAATAATACTTCAGGACTGGCAAAGTTTGATTGGACAACGCAAGTGTGAAATCGGCCAACTTTTGAATCTGTACATACATTCACGCTGTTATATAATATCAACTTTGTAAATTCATTGTGAGAAATTTTACTTACGTTATACGTTTTTTAAATGGTGCACAAATGTGTTGTATCATTTTGTAGGGGTATTTATCACAATGACTCTAAAGTACTTATTTTGGTTTGACAAAAGATTAAGGATTGTAAAACAAATGGATTGCTGCTATTCATAGGAAGGATTATGTTGTAACGAAACAATCATGAAAAAAGAAATCTAGGTTAAACTTGCGAAACTTCGACTTCTTTTAAGGAGATATTTTCTGTAAGAAAATGCTAGTACCGAAGAATTTCCTGGTCACAAAATTCCAGGAGGCGTACGAACCCTGGTTTACACTTAACGTAAATTACTTAATATCAACTAAATGACCAAAAGTTTTCCCTTTTCAATGAATAAAACATTAAATGTATCATGAAACAACCTATGTTCAATTTCAAATGCACATACTGAATTTTGTACTACGCACAAAGTAATTAAAAATAGAAAAGTTAAATATTATAATTTGTAAGCACTTATAAACGATGCACGTCGAAAAATAAAACTCCTTCATTTTAACGAAAAATCTTAAAGCAATTGGACAAAAAAGTGTTTCCAGAATGGACTGTTTCCCATCCAACTGCGCTACTTAACTTTGAATTTTGCTGGTGATTTATTACGAGTTGCGTGTTATGATATTTTATGGCTACTAAATATTGAACATGGTGGTTAGTTGGACTGATTTTAGTAGTAACTAATTTTAGTTCTACTTTTATAAATTAGATTCCTTTTCTGTTTAAAATCTTAGCACTAGAACTACATACAAGCATCAAATTCACTCATGTCAAATAAACATGTTTCAAACTAGAAATATGATCTAATATAATGTTTTTTAAGGTATACTTAATTAATCATCTTTATGAGTTATATGTTTTTGTATTTTAGGACTATTATCTATTGAACCTGGCGGTGAGTTCAATATCATTCTTTAAATAATACCTCAGGTCAGGCAACGTTTGATTGGACAACGCAGATTTGGATTGACCAACTTTTTAATGTGTACATACAATCACGCTGTTATAGTTTAGCTTTATCAATTCATTGTGAGAAATTTTACTTAGGTTATACGTTTTTAAAATGGTGCACAAATGTGTTGTACCATTTTGTAGGGGTATTTATAACAGAGACTCTAAAGTAGTTATTTTGCTTTAACAAAAGATTAAAAATTATAAAACAAATGGTTTCCTTCTGTTGTAATTTGGAATACATTTCATTTTGCATCATCCAAACCGCCTTTCTACTTAAAGTTTTGCAAGATCAAAAGACAATTACACCTACGCAGTGTAGAAGTAAAAATGTACTTTGATTCGCTGATAAAGAGACAATGAGACTGTGACGCATGCGCGCAACATTATGTTTATTCCGTAACTGTTTAGAATATTTTTTATTAGAACTTTAGTTTAGTTTAGTTTGTGATTGTGATTGTTTTAGAGCGTTTCGCTCAGTTCAAAAACTGTAAATAATTTGTGTTCGTCGTGTGGTGTGATATTAAAATAGTAATGTATAAAAATATACTGAATTTTATTTCGTGTCAAGAATAGTCTCACGTGAATGTTTTGTTTCCTTAAAGTCATGGATTATTGAGATCCGGAGCCCCGATGTCCCGTTGGAATTTAGAGGTAAGAAAATTTGTATCTTACCAATTTTTTTAACTAGTTTTAGAAATCAATTGGATTAAAATTGATTATTTATATGTTGTCAGCTTTGACTGATTTTTAATATAGGCAGTCAGAGTTGTCACATAATTGTGGCATCTCTGCCGTGATTCGGGTGCTCCATAGTTAAATAGTTAATTAGAAATTTAAACATTAAGTATGGACAAATTAAAGAAATGAAGGACGCCAGTGCGGTCCAACTTTACAAAGTTAATAAAAGAAATTGAAGATACTTTGCAGGCTAAATGTGATGATTTAGATAGTCTGTCGTCCTTGTTAGATAGGTTAGAAGCAAAGCACGAAGAACTCTCTGCAATAGATAAACAAATTTTAGATCATTTTTCTGAAGACAAAACTTGTCAACAAGACGCGTTTGATTCTAAATACGAGGAAATTGACAAGTATAATACAAATTATGGGTGGTAAAAATTAAACTATCTAAATACATCCAAAAATTAGAGAAAGAGATCAGTCAGGATACCTCTTTGTCATTAGATGGTATGCCCCCCGAAGAAAGTTTAAATTACCAAAATTAGAACTCAAGCCCTTTAACACTAGAACGGCGGTGAGGGGTCATTTTGACCCCTACATAATGAAAAAATGTCGATTCAAACCGGATATTTCTTCATTAAAATTTTAAATATATACCACACAAAAATAAGTTAAATAAATAAATTAAAAGTCTTAAATAAAAATTCTGGTGTGAAATATTTTTATGAAACTTGAGTAAAGTTTCCCGCCGTTCTAGTGTTAATGGTGATATAAAAAATTGGTTATCCTTTTGGGGTCAATTTGAAAAAATCCATGAAGATCCAGACATAGTGAACGAAGATAAGATTCAGTACCTTATTCAAGCTACCCAAAAGGGATCTAGAGCTAGGTAAATTGTTGATTCTTTTCCCCCTACAGCCGATAGCTATCCAGAGGCGATCCAATCATTGAAGGCACGGTTCGGTAGAACAGATATTTTAATTGAAGTATACATACGCGAAGTCCTACGGTTAGTTATTAATAATTCTTTGGGACAAGGCCAGAGACTGTCCCTTGTTAAGTTGTATGATAAAATAGAAACCTACCTTCGGTCATTAAAAATGTTAGGCGTATCAAGCAAAAATTATTCTTCGATTTTATATCCATTGGTCGAATCAGCATTGCCTTCAGATATTCTTAAATTATGGGAAAGACATCTTGGCACTTTTTTAAAGATCAGGGAATTAATGGAATTCAGGGAATTTAATGAAATTTTTACAAATTGAAGTTGAAATGGAGCAAAATGTCAAATTGGCTAAGAGTGGGTTTTCTTTCGATAAAGATGTCTCAGTAAACAGAGAACTTAGATTCGATCGTAAAAATAAAAAATTTTCCCTTCCTACGGCGGCTGAACTTTATAATGCAGATGATAAAAAATTGGAAGAACAGAGTGTCTTTTGCGAAAATAAACACCGTAGTCAAAATTGTAGAGCGGTATGGAAAATGAGACTCGCGAAGAGAAAAGATGTTTTATTAAGAAAAGGAGCTTGCTTTCGATGCACTTGGCAAAAGCTTGTAAAATTAAAAGTAATTGTTCTCATTGTGGGAAAAATCACCACTAGTTCATGTGCATAGGAAGAATAAAATTGACTTAGGCGATAATTCTAAAGAGGATTCTACTCCTAATCAAGATTGTATTCTTGCGAATACAACTTCTAGAAAAAGGGTTTTGCTCCAAACATTGGTTGTACGCATATACAATGGGGATATCGTACGAAATGTTAGAATTTTATATGACACGGGATCGCAACGGTCGTATATATCAAAATAGGCTGCTAAAATGTTAGGATATAATAGTATAAGTAAAGAAAGAACAGTGCATAGTTTATTTGGGGGTCGACAATGTGAAGAACTACATGATAGATATTTAATTAATTTGAGAAATATGGATGATAGTTTTCGATGTAAACTTGAGGTATTAGACCAACAAAAGATTTGCTTTGAAATTTCACCTATACCGGAAGGATCCTTTATTAATGAAATAAAACGGTACGGAATTTTATTGACTGATAGAGTCATTAAAGTTAATGATTTACTATACAAATTTTCTCCTGATAAAATTCACGTGTTAGATGATGCAGATGCCGCCGGAAAATTATTTAACGGAAATTTAAGACAATTACAGGGCGGATTAGTTTGCATGGGAACTCGTTTAGGTTGGACAATTCTCGGGAAAAATGAAGGTTATGAAAATAAAAATATGAACAATCTAGTTTTCTCGCTGCATGTCAAAGAGGCAAAAATTTCCGAGTTATGGCACCTTGACACTTTAGGAATTCGAGATCCTGCGGAGAAAAAGGGTAGAGAAGAGATAGAGTTAGCCACTAAAGAACATTTTCTTAGTAATATAACAGTAGATGAAGAGGGTAGATACAAAGTTAGTCTTCCATGGATACAGGGCCACCCTAGATTACCCAGTTACGAAAATATCGCTCGACGTAGATTAAAAAATCGATTCATTAAAAAAGATAGGAAAATTAGGTGATTATAATCAAATATTTAATGAATGGTTAGACGGGAAAATAATAGAAAAAGTTGATAAGAGAAAAACGTTAGGTAGTTAGCATTTCCTTCCTCATAGAGCGGTGTTTAAAGAAAACTCCACTACAAAGGTGCGGCCGGGTTTTGATGGTTCAGCTCGGGAAAAGGACTCACCATCGATAAATGATTGTATTGAAAAGAAAGCCTAACCTCGTAGAACTGATTCCTTCTCTTTTAAACAGATTTAGATTGGGGAAAATAGGGTTAATTGCTGACATAAAAAAGGCTTTTTTACAGATTGGCATTACAGAAAAAGATCGATCATACTGGAAATTTCTATGGTATGAAGAAGGGGACCCTCAAAAGTTGATAACGCTTCAGCATAGAAGAGTAGTATTTGGCATTTCATGTAGCCCCTACCTTTTAGGTGTTACGTACATTTAAAAAATGAACCTGAACACAATTTAAAAACACTGCGTTAAAATTGATAGAGTCATTTTATGTAGACAACTGTGTTACGAGTGTTGGTAATAAGGAACAGCTGAACAGATTTATCGAAGAGTCAAAAACTCTTCTTAACAATGCTACATTCGAACTTCGCGGGTGGGAGCATAGTTTTTGAGAAGTTTTTACAGGAGAAAATGTCCCTGTTCTATGGGTAATGTGAGATTTTAGCAGGGATACACTAGCAGTTGTTTTAAAAGAAATTTCAGAAGATGATCGCTAAGTAACTAAAAGAAACATTTTATCGGCAGTACACAGAATTTTTTATCCTATCGGATACACATGTCCTGTAACATTAAAACCTGAAATATTATTACAGGAGTGTTGGAAAGCTAAAGTGACATGGGACACGGAATTACCTGTTTCTTTTAAGAAAAAAATTGAAAAATGGAAAAAACAATTAGGAAAATTAGGGACTATTGAAATACCTAGGTGTTTTTCACGAGATGCAGATAAGTTTACTGGACGTTTTCCTTGCACGTTTTTTGCGACGCTAGTAAAGTAGCGTATGCTACGTGTATATTTATACGGACCGAAAATGAGAACGATGATTTTTTGGCAGTTGGTTCAAGCAAGAAGCCGAGTTGCTCCTATGAAAACAACTTCCATCCCGAGGTTGGAATTATTGGCTTGTAATATTGGGGCTAGATTAGCAAATATTGTTAAAACTGATTTGAAATTAGATGACATTGCCATTTTTTATTGGACTGTTTCGGCCAATGCACTTTACTGGATAAAAATAAATGAAAATTGGGCACCTTTTGATTACAACCGAGTGTCAGAAATTCGCTCATTAAGTGATCCTTCAAAGTGGCACTTTATTCTGGCCAAATGAATCCTGCTGACCTGCCTTCAAGGGGTTGTACCGCTGAGGTTTTTGCCCGCGATAAATGGTGGGAAGAACGCAGTGGTTGAGAAAACCAATGGACGAGTGGCCAAAATCAGAAATGTTTCCCGATTTCGAAATTATTGATGCAGAAAGAAGAAAAACAATTATTAGTGCTAACAATGTAGATGTTCACACTGAACAATTTTACACTAGAATTTCTTCCTACGATAAATTTGTAAAAGTAATCGTGGATATACAGATTTTACAAAAATTGTAAGAAAGCTAAAGAAGAGAGAGAATTTAAAATTTTAACTGTAGAAGAGCTTAAGATTTGCTTAAGCAAATTTATTGGGATGTTATTTCTCAATACAGCACAACTCAGAAGATCAATTGGAAATTTAACCCTCCATCTGCAACGTGGTGGGGTGGATGGTGGGAACGTTTGATAGGCATAATAAAAGGGATCCTTCGAAAAGTCTTAGGACGAAGCTCTTTGGACTTGGAAGAAATGCAAACTGTTATTTGCGATACTGAAAATATTGTTAATCAGCGGCCTTTGACCTATGTTTCAGAGGAAATTGATGATTTAATACCACTTACTCCAATTTTGTTTATACAAGACATTAGAGAATCAGGTATTCCTGATCTTGACATTTTGGATTCATCGTCTATTAATCAGAGACATGACTATAGACAACGACTAAAACAAGATTTGCGAAAAAGATTCCGCACTGAATATTTGGGATGTTTAAAACAACCTCGAAATTTGACAAAAATCAGAGACCTGTCCAGATTGGTGATGTTGTTCTCGTGTTTAGTGAGAATGTTAAAAAACTTGAATGGCCACTTGCTAAAGTTATCGAACTTTATCCTTCAGAAGATGGAAATGTACGATTAGTAAAGGTAAAGATTAAAGGTGGCGAATTTCTACGTCCTGTTCTCAGATTGATTCCTCTAGAAGTAACCGATTAAGAGGTAACTGAAGGTTCTACAGTTCAGTCGAATGATAAAGAATGTCCTTTAGATCCTGCTCCTACCAAACCGACAATAAAATTGACTGGTAAAAACTGTTATTTAGACCCTGCTACGAGTAAGCCGATGATCCAACATTCTGTTAAAGACTGCTTTTTAGATACTGAATCTACTGAACCTATTTTCCATAAAAGAGCTAGCAATCCTCCTAGTGGTTCGGTCAGTGACAGTACGTCGGACGTTTCAGTTCATCGTTGCAGATATGGGCGTGTCATAAAACCTCGAACTAATTGGAAGATTTGAGTTCCAGACTCTGAAACTCAAAGGTGGGAGGATGTTGTAATTTGGAATACATTTCATTTTGCATCATCCAAGCCCCCTTTCCACTTAAAGTTTTGCAAGATCAAAAGACAATTACACCTACGCTGTGTAGAAGTAAAAATGTACTTTGATTCGCTGATAAAGAGACAATGAGAGTGTGACGCATGCGCGCAATTTTATGTTCATTCCGTGTTTAGAATATTTTTTATTAGAACTTTAGTTTGGTTTAGTTTGTGATTATGATTGTTTGAGAGCGTTTCGCTCAGTTCGAAAACTGTAAATAATTTGTGTTCGTCGTGTGGTGTGATATTAAAAAAGTAATGTATAATAATCTTTTGAATTTTATTTCGTGTCAAGAATAGTCTCTCGTGAATGTTTTGTTTGCTGAAAGTCATGGATTATTGAGATCCGGAGCCCCGATGTCCCGTTGGAATTTAGAGGTAAGAAAATTTGTATCTTACCAATTGTATTTTAACTAGTTTTAGAAATCAATTGGATTAAAATTGATTATTTATATGTTGTCAGCTTTGACTGATTTTTAATATAGGCAGTCGGAGTTGTCATAGCTTCTATTCATGGGAAGGATTATGGTGTAACGAAGCAATTATGGGTTTGTTTTTAATGCTGATTTATCACTTTTAAATTTTAATTTCTTTAACAAAAAAGCAAATGTTAAAAAATGACAATAACTGAATAAACTGAGACTATATCGTCGCTACTATGTCAAACTATCGAATATGAAAAAATGCATTTTTCATTACCTTTAAAAAAATGGGATTGTCACAACTAAATTTTATTAGAATTCTTCGAGTAGTAAAAATACTGATAAAATTTTTGTAGGAGACAGGGTTACCAGTTTGGCCTGTTTTTTATTCAGAGATTATTCATAGCGGAAATTTTGAGAATTTTTTTTTTCCTTTAAGTAATCGCGAAACGTCCGTTATTAAATAAAACAAAGATTTCTACTTGAAATTTCTGGTACAGATTGAAAATTTCTGAATAAAAAATGATGTGAAACTGGCAACCCTGCTGAAGAATACAATTAAAATTTAGTGGTGACAATCGGTCTATTTTTAAAAGTAATGAAAAATGCATTTTTTCATATTCGGTACGATTAATCGTAATTTTTTTAAAACAGTGCGAGAGGAACAACTTAAAAATTTATAAATATCTATATATTTTTTTATGATGTTCAGATGTAAAAATTATAAGTAACTATTAAAAATGAATTTTTAGACGGGGCTGATAAAAGATAAATTTACTTATGTTTTTTGAAAGATAACTAACAAATTTTATAACTTGAAAATTTTAGTTTTTATGCTTCAAATCAAATACACAAAATTACACTTTTTTCCCATAGCTTTTTGCTTTTGAACATAAAACATAAATGAATTAAATTCCAAATATATATCGACTTAACATTCTGCCGAATTTCTTGGATTATGTTTCAGTTATTGGCTTTCTTAAAATCTGTTTAATAGACAATCCAGATTTTACTTTAAAGTGACAAACAACTTACTTCTTAAAATGTGATATCAATGTTAAACAACTACGATAGCTGCAAGAATGGTTGCATATAATCAGCTCAACACTAGAGTAGATCGACCGATCTGCCATAAGGTCTAAACTCACCTTTTAGGCATCATCCACAGGATGGTGTTTTATTTGGGCTGGATTTAGTATTATTTAAAATCTGTATATATATATATAAAAGGAAGTCCTGACTGGAGAGATCATCAATACCCAGCCCACACTACTGAAACTAGAAACGTGAAAATTGGTGGGTAAATTCTTCTTGGGATGTAGAGGCGCGCTGAGAAAGGATCTCCACTTCTAAGAAGGGTTAAAAAAAAACAGAACAAACGTTAAAATAATTCCTCAAAAATCAGCTATTATAGTTATGTGAAAATGATAACATATTTTAAGGCATATTTGTATGCTCAATCGAAACGTTCTTCTAAATCCGCTAGTTCGTGAGATATTGCATATTTTTTTTCTAATTTCGCGATGTCTTTGGTGCCAATACTTAAAAATTCTAACATTACAAATGATAATTTCTAAGAATACACTCGTTATTATAACAACGGAAGAAATTCAAACTGTCGATAAAAGGCGAATGACTTCTTTTCATCGTTACAAGAAAATGTGGTGAAATATATTCCCACAAACAGTTATCTATATATATATAGAAGAAAGCCCTCACTGGGAGATAGATCATCAACGTCCAGCCGAAACTACTGAACTTAGAAATATGAAAAATGGTGGGAAAATAGTTTTTGGGATGTAGAGGCGCACTAGGAAAGGGTTTTCAAAATATCTTTCCTAAGCATGGGGCAAAAGGAACAAACATTAAAAAAATCTTTAAAAATCAGCTATTATACTTATGTGAAAATGATAACATATTTTAAAGTGTATTTGTGTGCTGAATCAAATGGTACCAAATACGTTCTTCTATGTCCGATAGTTCGTAAGTTACTGCATATTTTGTTTCTAAATTGGCGATGTCTTATGCGCCAAATCCCCAAAATTCTAACGTTACAAATGATAATTTCTAAAAATACACGCGTTATTATAGCAAAGGAAGAAATTCAAACTATCGATAAAAGGCGGGCGACTTGTTTTCATGGTTATAATATAATGTGACGAAAATAGAATTACGGGAGAAGTTTTTATAATCGGAAAAACCCGATTATGAAAAATAGCCATTTTTAAACATTGTGCTAAAGGATTTTGATGCAAATTAAATTGTTAGTTAGAAAATTTTTCAGGGAAGATTTTTGTATATAAAATCGTTCTACGTTTTTTAATTTCAGAATTATATGTCAGAGGAATCCATTTATGAAAGTTTAACAATTTTAAATTGATTCTATTAAATGGATTTTGATAGGACTTGCACTATTAGATAGATTATTTACCAGGGAATGTTTAAGTATATAATGTATCGTTATATGTTTCTTTGTTCTAGAATTATGAGGGAAAGTATTATAATCAGGTGAATCATATTATAAAAGACTAGCCTTTTAAACCTTTCCGGCGCGGAATAAATCTGTTTGTGAAATAATGAAATAATGGACTGACACCAGATTATACAAACGATTTTCTTAGAAAAGAGAAACTTGCTGATTTTCCCGTACTTTACAAAAGGAAGTTTTGTCAGTTTTGGAATTAAAAATTAGGTGTCCTTTTTTGTGACCACCGCCCGCTAAAGGGTTAAAACAGTTAATCGTATGGATTTGTTAGTTAACATTTTTTTAGGGATGGTATTAGTATATTAGATATCGTTCTATTGTTCTTTAGCAAATATAACTGTAAATGATCATCTAAAGTCCTTATCAGCCCAAATTTCGTCTCGGTAATTTTCTCGGATATTCTCGGTAAATGTCCACATTGCTTTAAAATACAAGATCAAATTCTCCGCGATATTTATTTTTATTAAGATTGTTTTTGTGAAACCGACCACCGAAACGGGCGAATCCTGTTACTATTTTCATAAATGGGTTTTGTTTTTGTTTGTACATTTTAGCAGCAGAACCACACATAAACATCAAATTACCTCATGTAAAATTACCTCATATTTCAAACCAGAAATATAATTTAATATAATGTTTTTTAAATCGTTTATTTAAGAAATTTTAAATACTATGCAAATTTATGGTGTAAAACATGATTATTTGATTGAAGTGAAATTGATGTTTGGTGTTGTTCTAGTGTGAATGTATTCTTGTAATAAATTAAAGTAGAACATTGATATTTTTTTCTTTCTACGTTTATTGCGTGCATAGCGCATAAAAAATTTTGAACATAACAGCTGTGCTCAGACCAATTTAATAAACTTCCACTGCAATAGGTATTCAACGACATATTACTGCTTCATAAGTTCACTTAGATATTTATAACATCACAACTAAACAATTATCAAGTTTAGATTTAAGAATCTTTGTATTAGTAAAGCTATATCCATTATAGTTTTCTTATTTGTTTAGACATAACGATTTAAGCATATCATATGAAACTCTTTATTTTCATATTTTATAAAAAACATACAGTAGTTAGCTCATGATTGAAAATTGAATATTAAAATTTAAAATGGATTTATTTTCCTTATATTACACTAATTATTACATTTCTACTACATAAAATAAGTAATATTGACTCTACTCCTTTCCGGGCAATTTTGTAAAAAGGTGGGCTGTTTCCGGGATACATAATATCTCTAAAAAACAATGGTATGTTAAAAACCTGTGTTAAACCCTATTAAATTCCATATTAAGACTTTAAGATTTTAAGACTACTTTAAGATGCGTTTTTGCGAGATGCAACTTATCTGACTTGAAAACAATCAGCGAAACTTGAATGAATGAGCTACACAAAGAATGATATTGAAAAATGATCTACATTACCGCTATATTTTTTTCGATGACCTGGCAGGAAATGACTTACCAAACCTGGCATCCTTCAGGCAAACAAGACATCTGTTTAGTGCATTAGTCGGCAATAAGTCAGCCACCTACTAAAAACTAGGTCTACAACCTGACACAAAAATGGCGACTATCGTAGGCGAATTTCTTTTCAGTGTTTGTATAGTCCCTTTAATTTAAACACTAGTGTTCTTTATAAATATTATTTGCGTTTTTTTTATTGAATAAGTTAACAAATACTTTTAGGAATTATTGGTATTAAAATTTAAGGGATCGTACAAACAGTAAAAAAAGTTCCGCCTACCTAGAGTATGAGTAACCCTAGATGGCGAAGTTTCCTTAAATACATATCAGGTTGATTGCAGTGCATGTTCTAAGCGTCATTTCGTCGCTGCCATGTCAAACTATCTAATATGAAAAAATGCATTATTCACTACTTTTAAAAATGGGCCGATTGTCACCACTAAATTTCGTTAGAATCCTTCGCCTATTAAAAATACTAATAAAATAATCTGTGAAGAACAGGGTTACCATTTTGTCCTCCATTTTTCTTCAGAGAAAGCGAATTCATGCCGGAAATTTTGAGAGAATTTTTTTTTTTACTTTAACCCCTTCAGGGGCAAGGTACTCTTGTTGCTAAAATATTGAAATGATTGATTGACACCAGGATTCACGAACGAATTTATTTTAAAATATTGTCCGACCACGTATTGTGTGCAAAATTATCAAGGGGAAAATAAGGACGATTCCAAATACAGCAGTCTCGCAGGGAGAAAGAAGAAATCCAATTACTGGAGAGACAAATTTCCACCGGTAACTTTTAATAGAATCATTCATCTTATTTTAACGCCTTATTCCTGCAGAATTTCTATCCAGAAAATTTCTATTCCGTTTTAATGGTGGGAGTTTGCCCCTGTGTTAGTCAGGCTTAATTTGTCACCCCTAATAACTAATTGATCCTTCCATTTCCGCCTTTAAACCGGATGTTTACCTTTCCATCCAATCGGTGGTACAACAGTAAGTAAAAGCTTTTTCTCATGTACCTTATAAATTCAAAATTTGATTATAAAATTCTGGTGTGATTGTGGCATTTTGGGATTAAAATTAAGTGGTATATATAATATACCGGTGCCCTTCAAGGGGTTAAGTAATCACGAAATAGGCTGGCTTTCTGAATGGAAAAGTATGCTAAACTGGCAACCCTGAAACCCTATTAAAATTTAGTGGTGACAATCTGCCCGGTTTTAAAAATAATGAGAAATGCATTTTTCCATATTCAATAGTTCGACATGGTAGCGACAATTTCCACCCTCAGATTGGAGCTCCTTAACTATCGGCCCTACTCACACGACCGGTTGCCAGATAATATTAACCTGTTTCCGGCATTCAAGAAGGTAAGGAGGAATTCTGGCACCAATACAGAAATGAAGACAGGAGCTAAAAAGGCTCTTCTGAATGCAGAACGCACATTCATTTCATATCGATTTTTATATTCTGCTGAGTGTTAAAGCAAATAAACCAATAAAAAGTAAAGTAAGCCTACTTCTTTATTTAAACCAACTCTTATTTGTCGTGAATATAAACACTATTCATGGTAGAACAGAGCGCTAAAATTTCGACTTGCCCTCGTAATGTTTACTAATTTTCGAATTTCTAACTCCTACGAGGAAAATGTATCAATACAGGGTCATTCATAATTCCCTCCGGGGATTCGAAACGTTATAGTAAAAAAACGAAGACGAATATGAAAAAAAGAAACATATGAAATTATTCCGAAACTATTCAAGTTTTACTTACATACATTACAGGTGTTCTATGTGTGACACGGCATACATCCATGCGATAGTCCAGTTCCTACCATACTCCGTTTCTTTAAATTTCCGGTACCACACATGAATTGTTTTGTCAGTTGGTCCCTGTTTTCGATATTTATTACGAAAGGCCAGTTGAACTGACACTACTGATTCAGATTTAAAGAAACGGAGTATGGCAGGAACTGGACTATCGCATGGATGTATGCCGTGTGACCAAGGGTTCACACATAGAACACCTGTAATGTATGCAAGTAAAACTTGAATAGTTTCGGAATAATTTCATATGTTTCTTTTTTTCATATTCGTCTTCGTTTTTTTACTATAACGTTTCGAAACCCCGGAGGGAATTATGAATGACCCTGTATATTACTCTAAAACTCTTGAAAACATAATAACATTATTTCATAAAATTGCTACTAATCTTGAATGGATGGCAGTAATATTATTTGTAATATAATAACAACTTATGGTCCAAACTATCTAGACACTTTCGAATTTAGACGTTTTGTTCAAAATCTAGAGAAATGTTTGACGAATTATTCTTCATTGTCGGAGATGTAAATAACATATTTGACCTCTTGTACAGTGAAAATGTAGTAATGAGAGTCCTTAAGAACTAAAAACAATTTGAATATAAAAAAATGTTTTTGATTGCTCTGAATAATATAAGGCACAAAATAATCTCTATCTGTTAGTTTTGGCGCTGAACAACATTTATTTTTTTTTTCATTTTGGTATTAACTTTTATGTTTCTTTATATTTTGTATATTTAATCCACATTTTACTTTTTTTTAAATTTTCTTCATAATTTTCTTTATGTTCTGTATTCTAGGTAATTCTCTTCTGTGATTTGCTGATGCCTTCTACTTTCCTGTTGGCTATTCTCTTAATCTGTTCCTCTTTCCCTCCTATTTCCTTTCAGTCTTGTTCCTGACTTCAAAGTGGTTGCACGTCTTCTTTACGCCTGACGAAGAAAGACAATTTATTTCGAAAGTTTTAGCGCATTCCTTATTTTTATGGTGTTATTAAAAAGTTTTTTTATTGCTTTTACAGCAGGTTTTAGTGCCTTTCATAATTGTGTATCAATTCCATCTTGTTTCAAATGGCGTAACATCATCAAAATGAACATGAAACATTTTTTTCCCATTGACTGTGATGTAACGGAATACATTTAACCACCCTGTAAATAAACTATAAATGCTACGCGTTTCATTTTCAATAGGAATCCTGCTATAGTAAACGTCAATAACATACAAAAATGTCAGGGCAATCAGAGTATAATTACGGGAGTTAGAGAACGGAAGGGCGGACAGACAAACCGAAGTCATAAACATTTTCAACCATTTTGGAAAGTGTTAAAAATTATGTAGTTAATTCTTCATGCAATGAAAAAATATTTTTTCCAAATCATAAAAATTAAATATTTTATTTATCTCTAGAAAAAAGAAAAATATATCATTTATTTGAGAAATATACTTTAGAAAAAGAAGAAAATAAATAAAATAATTTGCTATCATTAGCAAAAATATATGAAATTTATTTCATATATTATTTTATTCTAAAATATTAATAATTTGAAAATACTTTTTCACTGATAGATTAGTAAACAATATACAGTAATAAAAATTTTGACGTTGTTTTTTAGAAAAAAAAGATAATTTTATTAAGATACACAACGATCTCTTTCATGACTGATTTATGATAATTTATATCCGTTATTATAAAGGAAATTTCCACTTTCAAACATTTTAATGGTGTGGAATCTCAATACTCTAATTTATTACCCAAGTACAAGGATTGCACATTAAAATGCATTTCCATAGCTCTCAACTTTTACGCTTTTTTTTCTTTTCCACAAAAATGTAATTGTACATTTTCTCCATTTAACTCTTTAATTGGGATTTAAAGAGTTAAATGGAGAAAATATACAATTTACAATGGAGAAAATGTACAAAATAATTAAAATAATTTGCTATCTTTAGCAAAAATATATGAAATTTATTTCATAAAAAATAAAAGAAAAAAGATAATTTTATTAAGATACACAACGATCTCTTTCATGCTTTAAAAAAATGAAAGATCTTAGAATACCAACAAAATAGCCCAAAATACTGGGTTTTTTTTCGTTCCCCCTTTCTTCACTAGGTAAGTAGTGGAAATGACCCCACTGCTTTCTCTCTTCATTAAAATTTCGACATGTGTACAGCCCTCTGTTTATTATTGTGACTATTGTTCCACTTACTGAAAAAAATCCCTGTTTCTCTTTCTGTTTTGTCTAGAAAAGCCCTACATATTACCCCATCCATCACCTTGACAGCACACTAACCCATTTAGGGGAAGGGAAATCCTTTCAGCTATCAAGGGCTATTACGGGTTTCAGAGCTTTCGGATGATTTCGGCTGTTGGCTGTTGCGAGATTCAAAAGGATAATCAGCAAAATTTCTGGAAAAGTCATCTAATCGGTAGACTGACTTTATACATAACAATAACAAGACGTACAATGCATATGCACAATTTTTGTCCAAACTATGGCAACCCACATTTCAGAACTTAAAAATGCCCGTCCTCCTGAGTTCGATAAGACAAGTCAACATATATTAGTTTGGTGATAATAATTGTTATAGTTGATCTTTTATTGAATTTTAAAATGTGTCAAGGGCGTTTGGGACACCCTGTATAAAATATTATTTTATTATGACAGACGACTCCTTTTTTGAAATAGTAGAATTTCTTTCGCTTTCGCCTTACATAATCTGTCCTGAACACTAGAATGACCGGAAACTTTTCTCCAGTATTATAAAACCATTTCATACCAGACTTTTTTTTTAAAATATTCATTTAACCTAGTTCTTTGAGTTGCATATTAAATTTATTTTAAAAATAAGATTCTGGTTCAAATCGGAATATACTCATTTCGTAGCGGTCAAAATGACCGATTATGGTCGTTCTATTGTTAAATAAGGTGAATTTTACTTTCATAAAAAACTGGTGACAATCAAGAAAACTGAATTTAAGAAAAGTTTCCCACAGCCAACACTGAAAGCTACCTATGCATATTTCTCTTATAATCTATACTTCTAAATGTAAAACAATTGTAAAGACTTTTGGAGGTAAGTTCTTTAAGCAATCATGATTGATTTTTCTAATATAAGAAGTACGTTTCTCACTAAAACCTTCTGTAGAGCAAAAATTATTCTTAATTACAAAAAATGAAGTTTTAAAAAATCACTTTTTAAAAAAGGCTTTCACTGTCGAAAATACACTGGTTTCATGAATTTTAAATATTCTTTAGCGTATCTCAATTAATTATTTACTTAGTTTAAACGACAGACTGACATGCAGCTGTGTAAATATTGAGGTAAAAAAGGAGCAATTTCACAGGATGAAAAAGAAAAGTTAGTAAGAAAAACTTCTGTGGTTAATCAGGCGTATAATGAAATATACGTCTTTAACCAACATAAAAAAAAAAAGGTTTTGTATGTAGGCTTCAAAAAAAGATTAACTTCATTTTTATGAGGAAAAAATCCCTTCGGCCCTGAATAAGTTTAGAAAAGGTTAAAATAAATAAAAATTTAATGTTCAGATTGCTATTCTTGAAAAAATATATGGAATTTATTTCGTAACTACTCTGCAGCCTATTACTTTGATTAAACAAAAATAGTTACTTGAAAATACATTTATTAACCCCTTAATCGTCGCGCGTGATAAGTATAGGCTACTTTTTAAAAATTCAGATTGCTTGATTACCAACAGTTTTTTTTAGTAGAAATATTCGCCTTATTTAATAGGCAGATAAAATAATGCGATAACAAAGCCAGTTATACTATTTTAAAAAGCTGGTGGGAATTAAAAAATCTGAATAAAACAGGCGTAGCCTACGCTGCCCGTGAATGTCTCGGGCACGACGATTAAGGGGTTAATGATACATAAATATTACACAATAATATAACTACTAAATAATTTGTTAGATTAAAAAAAAATCTTTATTTTCTTCTACTTCTAAAATATTTCTTTTATAACTAATTTATGATTTATGACGATTTACGATTTATTATTATAAGTGGATTGTGATTTTTAAATTGTTTGACAACGGATATGGTAAATAATTACGGGCTTTCCTTTATATCTGGTGTTAAATAGTAAAATGCAATTTTCTTATAATCTATAGTTCTAAATGTCAATCAATTGCAATTGACTTTTCGAAGTAACTTCTAAAGAGAATTTTGAAGAGTTATTCTAAAGAAAAAAATCCAAAAACCTTGCGACTGAGCAAACAATTATACTTAAATATAAGAAATGAAGAAAATCCTTTTTCAAATTTTTCAATTCCAAAATAAAATACTGGTTTCGTGAATTTCAAATGTAGTTTTGTGTCAGTTGATTAATTTTTTTATATTTAAACCTAAAACGGGATTTTTTTTAATACAGCTGTGTAAATATTCAGTTCTAGAGAACACAATAAAAATTATAGTTAAAAAGAATTTTTTTTAGTTAATCATACATGCAATAAAAAATAATATTTCTTGAAAAACATTAAAACTACGTTTTTCAATGGGAAGCGTCAAGCTAAATTAATTTAATTTTTCCCGAAACAAAGAAAAAAGTTCTTTTTAAAATAAATAAACTCTAAAAAAGTAAGAAAATAAATTAAGCGGACAGTTTAATCCCCTCGTAAAAATCAATCAAATTATTTTTGATAATAATTATGCAATATAGTGATTTAATAAAAAAAAATAATAATCACATTGGAAATGCGTCTATTAATGATACATTAATTATCAACACGAATAAAACTACAATAAAAATCATTTTTTTGAAATAAAAGATTTTTTTTATCTACCACTCAAAGGCATCTTTCATTACAGTTTTGTAAATTTCTGATTTACGATTTGTTCTTATGAGTGAATTTAATTGTCACTTAATTTGAAAATGGGTATGGTTAACTAGTATGGTGTCAATTTTTTAAATCTGGAGTTGCATAGTAAAATTCAACTGTCTTATCTATATCAATTGTCAAATCTATATGTCTAACTATTACAAAAGATTATTTGAGTTAAATTTTAAAAGGGCAATCTTAAAACAGGTTTCGTACGCTACCGTAATTTCGCGCGTATACGCCGCACCTCAGACAATTTGATTTCCTACCAGAATTTATTTTAAATAAAATGTGACTTACTTCGGCTTAGCACTTATTTGACTTCTTATTTTCAATAAAATTTCCGGTTTGAAAAATACTTAACTTGGGTGCGGCGCATACGCGCGAAATTACGGTAATATGTTAACGACCCCTTAACACTTAAATACATGGATTATTTCTGCTAGAGTTGTGTTTTTTTATGCTTCTATTAAGTATAAGACACCAGAAATTTTAAATTAGATTTTTAAATTAATTTAGTAGCATATTTAAGTGAGTTTACAGGATTAATATTTCTATATAAATATGGTGATTGCAAAGAACTTAATTTATTTATTGAAAGTTAAATGAAAAGTTTTGCCAATTTGATGCACTACGCATTTAAGTGTTTACCCTTTGAGGGGCACGCAATTTTGTTCCTGTAACGTCGAACTCACACCGGTATTTACGAAAGAATTTAGTTCAAAATAAAAAGAAAAAATTTTTCAACTTTTCCCGTCAAAGTTTAAAAAGTAAAATTTAATTTAAATTTTCTGGTTCGAATCGTATTAAAATTAGGTGGTATATAATATATACCACCGCCCCTAAAAGGGTTAAACAAAATATAAGGATAGCATTATTTAGCGAACGTTATTACACTGCTCGTACGCTTTTGCTATAATTTTAACAGAATTTTTAAACTTATTTAAATGCAGAAAAGTATTACAAAACCTATAATTAAACGAGGTATCTGCAATTTCTGCTATTTAAATATTAAATAGAAATTTATTTTTAAAAAATTGTGGTAACAGAGTACGAACTCTGTAAAATGTTTTTTTTATAAAATACGGAACACTTCACCACAAATAATTCTCTAAAAGTTAGGTGCTGGTTAAAGAAAACAAATATCTTAAACGTAAAAAATAAAGTTTAAAGAAAACATTTCTTTTTTTTTAATTTTTAACAGAAAAAAATATTGCTAATTAAATAAAATTTAAACAAGTTAAGTTGTGTAGCTTATTTAATTGTTTACTCAGCCAAAACTAAAGATTGGCATTTTCAAATGAAGTTCATACTGTGGTAAAAAATGAGCTGTTTCACGGTATTATGTAAAAATGAATAATTTTAACCCTTAGGTCATTGCATTTTCGCCTTTCGGTTCATTCGCCAGTGTTTTTCTTTGTTTCTTTTTTTTTTTCCGAAGTACATTTTGAAGGAATGTTCAAAAACGCCTGATTAGCAGCAGGGCAAACTTCCACCTGTAAAAATGAATAAAATTATTTTTCTTATTCATGACATTAATTTTGATTGAACAGGGTGTTTAAAGGTAGAAACTTTATTGAAATTAAGTGGTAAAACGAATATACTTCACCCTACAAGGGATTAAAACAGCTAGTTAGACGTAAATTTCATTAAAAAATGCACTTGGAAATAATTAAAATAACACTTTTTGACTCAAAGCAGCAACTTTACTTTTCTTTAGGTAATAAACTAGTCATTGGGTGCCAGCGTAACACTTACCCATCATGGATATGCATAATGTAAAATATTAACACAAAAATTGTGTAAACTACTTATAAAATGCATTGCAATTCGAATAATCGTGGCTTGATGACGTCATACACTTTACAGGCTCGATTACTGAATTGCTTAAAAGAAACATCCTTATAACTCCAAAAACAATAATCCTATTAACTAGCGGTTTATTGCATCTGATTAAGCGTCTCATTTCCAATTAAAATATATCTTTGAATTGAAATTTGGATAAAAGACAGGGTCATGAAAAATCGAAGAGTGTGGAAAATAGGATTACGAATATCTCGGCAACTCATTATCCGATCGACTTCATGCTTTATGCAAAATTTATGTTTTTTCATTGTCTTTTATATTCACCCCTTAAAATAAACAACCTTTTATCAGAACGAATATTTCGAGAGTCCGAAAAAAAATAGTTTCTGATAATCGAGGTTACTGAAATTCAATAAGCTTCTTCACATTATTACATACTTGGTACATACCAAATTTCAAGTCTCTATCTCAATTTTTTCGGAAGATAGAGCGTTTACAGACACACAGACCGACGGCAATTTTTCTTTTTCTAAAAATATGTTTTTCGGAATCTCTAGTGTCTCCAATTTCCATTTTCAAAACGGTTACAAGACTTACCCCATACTACGTATGATGGGTAAGTAAAAATCAGTTCTTTATTATTTAACCCTTTGGGGACGAGCGACACGTATACGTGACGCAAAAGATGCTCAGAATCCTCGATTATTCACACCAGTAACTTTTTATTGTAAGCTTTGCCTAATTTAATGACAGCCTTTCTGCGATTTAATTAATCGAAAATTTCTGTTTTCAGAAACCGGTGGTGAAAGATTAAAAATTCTGTAAAGCACGCTCATCGCGAAGGGTTAAACTTTAGAACAGGAAAACATAAATAAAATTTATCGGCAGCTGCTCTCCCCTTGAAAATATATTAAATTAATTTTCATAACGATTATGCAGTATATTAGTTTAGTGCAAAGAGATTAACTAGTAGTAAATACTTTTATTAATGCACTAGCAAGCTACGCCCGCTACGCTGGTCAATTTCTCTTAACGAACCTTTAATCAAACAAAATATTGACATTTCATAATTCACTTTTATATTTTAACAGAATAATAAGGCTACTATAATTTGTGACTCAATTTGCCACGTTCACTTTTGAAATCGGTTCTCTAGTTCCAGAGATTCCATAGAAATTGTAATTTAGAATGCTTTTAGAACGCTTTTCGTTCATTTCACACTTTTAAATTTCGATTTTTTTTAAATTTTCTTCTTAGAGAGCATTTACAATTTATAAGTAACTACTATGCCAAAATTCATGTTCCTAGCGCCTTCAATTAAAAAAAAAATCGAAATGTTTGAACATTTTCCGCTCTTGCACCCCCCTGTGGTAGTGGCATCGACAAAAAATATAGCCTATGTTACAGCAGAGACTGTGTTACCATCAATTTCCCACCATTACTTTTGAAAATGGTTCTGTAGTTCCAGAGATTCCATTGAAATTGTAATTTAGAATGTTTTTAGAACGCTTTTCGCTCATCTCAAACATTTTAAATTTCGATTTTTTTAGTCTTTGTTCGTAGAGAGCATTTACATCTTATAAAGAACTACCATGCTAAATTTCATGTTTCTAACACCTTCAGTGTAAAAAAAAATCGAAATTGTAGAACGTTTTTCGCTCCTGCACTCCCCTTGGTGTAGTGGCACCGACATAAAATATAGCCTATGTTTTAGCAGGGACTGTCACCATCAATTCGCCACCATCACTTTTGAAAACAGTTCTGTAGTTCCAGAGATTCCCTAGAAATTGTAATTTAGAATGTTTTTAGAACGCTTTTCGCTCATGTCACACCTTTTAAATTTCATTTTTTTTAGAATTTGTTCTTAGAGAGCATTTACATCTTATAAGTAACTACCATGCCAAATTTTCTGTTTCTAGCTCCTTCAGTATAAAAAAAAATTGAAATTTTAGAAATTTTTTGCTCCTGCACCCACCTGGTGGTAGTGGCACAGATATAAATTATAGCCCATGCTGGAGCAGCGACTGTCACCATCAATTTGCCACCATCACTTTTGAAAACGGTTCTGTAGTTCCAGATATTCCATAGAAATTGTAATTTAGAATGTTTTTAGAACGCTTTTCGCTCAACTCACCCTTTTAAATTTCGAATTTTATTAGAATTTGTTCTTAGAGAGAATTTACATGTTATAAGTAACTACCATGCCAAATTTCATGTTTTTAGCTCCTTCAGTGTAAAAAAAAAATCGAAATTTTAGAACATTTTTCATTCCTGCACCCCCTGGGGGTAGTGGCACCGACATAAAATATAGCCTATGTTGGAGCAGGGACTGTCACCATCAATTTGTTACCATCACTTTTGAAAACGGTTCTGTAGTTCCAAAGATTCCATAGAAATTGTAATTTAGAATGTTTTTAGAACACTTTTCGCTCCTCTCACACCTTTTAAATTTCGATTTTTTTAGAATTTGTTCTTAGAGAGCATTTACATCTTATAAGTAACTACCATGCCAAATTTCATGTTTCTAGCTCTTTCATTATATAAAAAATTGCAATTTTAGAACGTTTTTCACTTCTGCACCCCCCTGGGGGTAGTGGTACCGACACAAAATATAGCCTATGTTGGAGCAGAGATTGTCACCATCAATTTGCCACCATCACTTTTGAAATGGCTTCAGTAGTTATAGAGATTATCCCCTACAAACAAACAAACAAACAATCTTTACTACTTTATAATATTATATATTAGTATTAGTATAGATAGATTAGAATCGAATATATAAAATTAAATTTGCGAAAGTTATTTTCTGAATTAGACCACATTTCTTTTACTGATCAAAGACATCGTTTATGATTGATTTATGATTTATGTTTTGTTTTTACAAGTTCAACATGATTTTCGAAGTATTTAAATGTTTGTATGGGCACTCGAAACATGTATTCTTTTATAACATGAGTTGCATCATAAATTAATGCATTATAAATTATTTTATAAAACATGGTATAAACTTTTTCAGGTATATTTTAACGACAATCGTTTTTCTTTTTCAGAAATTCAAAGCCCTTTATTAAAAATACTTCAGTAAAACCCTTGTGGCAAGGCAAAAAAAAAAACATTGTGAAACGTAATAAATGAAAATTTAAAAAAGTACGCTCTTTTTCACGTTTTTCACTAGGAAAAAAGACTGCTTTCATGAATTTGAAATGTAGCTTAGTGTAAGTTAATTAATTTTTTACTAAGCGAAAACTATAGACTGGTATCTTCAAATGCTGCTGTGTAAATTTTAAGGTCGAAAAAAGAGCAATCTGACGGTACATATATATATATATATATATATATATATATATATATATATATATATATATGTATACTTCTTGAAGTTATTAAAGTCTTTTCTACAAAAAGGCCTCAAGAAAGTTAAATTCATTTTTCCTGAGGCAAGGAAAAACTCATGTCTTTGAGGACTATTTTTAGAAAAGAGAATAAATAAGTGAAGTTCAGGCGACAGTTTGCTCTCCTCGAAGAAATATATAAAATTTATTGCCGTAACAATTATCTAGTTTATCTGTTTACTTTAAAACGAATAATAAATTGTAAACACTTGCATTAATGTAACATGCAAAGACTTGTATTAATATAACACGTAAATATTTTTCTTATTACAATGATACATAACAGTATTTAATTTTTTTAGATAAAAAGTCACTTTTCCTTAACCATACAAACATCTGTTTCATCAATGATTTATGGTTTATGGCGATTCATGATTTGTTATTTTGGGTGAATTGTGATCTCAAAATATTTGAAAACGAGCATTATAATCTAGTACGTGCCTTCTTTAATATCAGGAGTTTTATAGTAAAATGCAATTTTTTTCTTTTTCGTAATTTAAATTTTTAATGCAAAACTATTGCAAAAGACTATTAGAAATCATCTCTAAACACAAAAATTGTAGGATTTTCTGAAACACGGAGTTCTCTGCTAAAATTAATCTCCAAAATAATGGGGCTGGAAAAAATATTCTTAAACATAAGATATAACGTATAAAAAAAAAGCACTTTCTTTTTCAAGCTTTTCTTTCTTGCAAAAAACTGCTGGTTTCATGAATTTAAAATATAGTTTACTGTAAGTTAATTAAATGTTTACTCATCTAAAACTGAAGACTGGCATTTTGAAATGCAGCTGTGTAAATATTGAGATCGAAAAAAAAGCAGTTGTACGATATATATAAAAAATAGCAGGTATGCAATGAAAAAAATACTTTTTGAAAATTATTAAATATAGGCTTTTCTACGCAAACCATATGAAAGTTAACTTTTCCTTAAATAAGAAAAAAAATCACTTCATTGCAGACCGTATAAATAAGAAAAAAAAATTGACATTTACGTTCCTCGGAAGAATATATGAAATTTATTTTTGTTACCTTTAAGCAGTGCAAGAGTATATTTTAAAAGCATAGACACGTTAAAACATTTTTATTAATGAAACGTTTATAAACATCACAAAATAATATAAGGATTAAATCCATTTTTAACAGTTTTCAACATTGTTAAAAACGTCGTTGGGGGCCACCGTAATACTTACCCATCAAGGACATGCATAATACAAAATATGAAAAAAAAAAAACACACGTGTAAACAACTTATAAAATGCATTGCAATTCGAATAAAATCGTGGCTTGATGATGTCATAAGCTTTCAATGCTCTTTTACTGAATTGTGTAAAAGAAACATCCTTTTAACTCCAAAATTGATAACCATATTAACTAACGGTTTACTGCGTCGAATTAAGCGTCTCATTTCGTATTAAAATATATATTTGAATTGAAATTTGAATGAAATACATGGTCATGAAAAATCGAAGAGTGTGGAAAATAGGATTACAAATATCTCGGCAACTAATTATCCGATCGACTTTTTCTATATCCAAAATTTGTGGTTTTTTACTGTCTTTTATATTCATTCTTTAAAATAAAAAATTTCGAAAAATTTTATGTACCTTTTATCAAAACGAATATTTTGAGAGTCCGAAAAAAACAATTCCGGATAATCGAGGTTACTGAAATTCAATAAGCTTATTTTCATTATTACATACTATACGTACATATCAAATTTTAAGTCTCTATCTCAATTTGTTCGGGAGATAGAGCGTTTACAGACACACACACACACAGACGGACGGCAATTTTTTTTTCTATAAATATGTTTTTCGGAATCTCCAGTGTCTGAAACGTGTAAATCCGTGATTTTTTTTTTCGATTTTTAAAACGATTACAAGACTTACCCTATACTACGTATGATGAGTAAGTAAAAGTGTCTATTACTCCTGCATGTTTAGCCATCTGTCTGTCTGGCCATATGCTGTAACTCTAGTAAATATATTCGTATCATCATGGATACACTGTTAAAAATAAATCCTCAAATTCACGGTAAAACTACTGGCAGCAAAGTTGCCGAACTTTTTCCGTTTCGTTAGTAGATTTTCCGTTTTTAAAGATAAAAGAAGGACAAACTCCGTTTACAGAAGCGGTAAATTTCCGTTAACGCTCTCAGAAATCACGGAAATATTCCTGGCTGAACTGGCAGGAAAGGACATTATCCGTTGTGAAAAACTCGGTTTTAAAAAATTAAATCTCTATATGTACTGCCATCCATTGCGGAAGTATTTAATATCTGATATACTTCAAGAACATTTTCAACCGGACATCGGATTTGAACCGGGGATGACAATTCCTCGAATCAAGTGCCTTGCCCATTCGACCAGTGGGCGCTTGTTAGAGTAGCAGTTTAAAAGGATGATATCGTCGCTACCATGTCAAACTATCGAATATGAAAAAATGCATTTTTCATTACTTTTAAAAATGGGCCCAATGTCACCACTAAATTTTATTAGAATTCTTCGCCTAATAAAAATACTAATAAAATTTCTGTGAAGAACACGGTTAGCAGTTTGGCCTCATTTTTTATTCTGAGATGGCGAATTCACACCGGAAATTTTGATAGAATTTTTTTTACTTTAAGTAATTACGAAATATACTGTCATTATCAAAAGCAAAATTGTCTATTTTAAATCTGTGGTATGAATTTGAAATTTCTGAATGCAAAATGAGGCCAAACTGGCAACCCTGGTGATGTTGCAACCCTGAAACCCTATTAAAATTTAGTGGTGACAATCGGCTCATTTTTAAAAGTAATGAAAAATGCATTTTTCCATATTCGATAGTTTGACATGGTAGCGACGAATGACGTTTCTCAAAATGGCGGCTTAGAACTTGAACAATTTGGGGTTTAGAAGCTTGGTAATTTTGAAGTTAATTCCGGAGAGATTTCGTTATGAGATGATGGTTAGAATTGTAATATTAATAGACGATAGAAATATGAATTATATGTATTCTTAATTTGATTGTTAGATGTAAAATATGAATATTACATTTTGAAATAAATTCGATAAAAAATGTTTGCTTTTTTGTGAAAATCTATTTTTTTTTCACCTATTATATATATTTTAAATGTGTTCGCTTAGAATATATTTTTAGTGCGAGTGCTTTTTATTACTTTAAAAAATAAATTTCGAATAATTTTAAAGGAATGAAAAAATTGTTATTATATTACTTTTTAATTTGAAAGTATTATTTTTTTATTCGAAAGCATTATTTTTGTTTGCTGCTTTTTTGAGTAAAATCGTTCTTTTTTCACTTAATTTAACTATTATATATATATTTTTTAATCTGTTTGTTTAGAATATATTTTAAGTGCAAGTATTTTCTTATAGCTTTAAAAAAAATTAATAATAATAAGCAAATAATTTTAAAAGAATGCAAAAATTGTTGCATTTTTTAATTCGAAAGCACTATTTTGTTGTTGTTGTTGTTTTAAATAAACTCGAAATTTTAATTTATTGCATTTTTAGTTTTTATGTGCAGCAACATGACAGTTTTTAACATTGAAAATAAGCATGCAGCTAATAACGGAATATCTCCGTTGGCCCCTTTCCTCTCCGTCCGTTCTGTTGTTTTCAGGAAATATGGGGAATTTTTCTGTTTTTTTAACGGAAAATACCCTTTTATCGCGTAAAGGGACTTTTTCTGTGAAATTCAGGAAAAAAATACTCGTGAATTTCAGATTATTTTTAACAGTGTATTATATATGTTATTGAGGTTTATTATGGATTGTTCGGTATTGAAATTGTAGAATTTAGCTTTAAAGTTAGTTTACAGAGAAACTCAATTATAAAGAGAATAATTCCGTTCCATTGTAGCCCCAAAAAAAGCGTTAGCAAAAATACTTTTAAAAAATCTTAGGGAAAACTGAAGATATTTCGAGAAAGAAACTGTATCTTCCATTTAGGCAAAAAACCTTTAATGTTCCTCTAAAAACCTGCACCTTCCATTTAGGTAAAAAACTTGAATTTTAACCCTTTAATGCCCATGATATCATATATGATACAACCACTATTCCCAATTGAGTAGATTTTTTAATTCAGATATTCCATATTCATTTCAAAAATTTAAAATAGCAATATTTATTTCATTTAATCCTTTTCGCACAGACACATTCTATTCGTAAAATGAGAAATTACTGACTGATACCGGAATTTACAAACGACTTTTATAGAAAATAAGAACTCCGTATTTTGAGTTTTCATTGTAAAAACAACATTTTATTAAAATATTCTTGGTGTGGAATGCGAATTTGAAATTAAAATTAGGTGTGCCCAGAGTGGAATCATTATGCCGAAAAGTGTTAATAAAAAACATTCTGTCATTAAATGAAGCTAAATTTATTACTCAAATTTTTTGGTACAGTTCAGATTTTCTGAATTATGGAATTTTTAGAACATATTCTACCATGTAAATTAAATAGTTAACTGCATGTTTTTGTCCGAAATATCCACAGTTTTCCTATAAAATTTTGATTACTATCACATAGATGACACATTAACTCATTTTTGCATACAATTCTACTTGGACGCGTATCCGCGTTTGTCAGCATTATAATTGAAATGTTTATTTTCAGTTAATGTTGAAAATTGACGATTCAGATTTTATTTTTTTTCCTTCTTTTATTGAACAAACTTCAGATGATTCGTACATTAGATCATATTTGTAATTTGATGTATAAAAAACAAAATTACTGATAAGCATAAAGGACCAAAGGGTTCGGAAATACCATTTGGAGCAGGATAGCACATTTTCGTATTCCAGAAACAGACACACACACACAAAAACGAAAATATTAAGTGGGATGATTTTTAACACTTTCCAACATGTTGCTAACACTTTCCAAGATAGTCGAAAAATGTTTATGAATTCCGTTTGTCTGTCTGTCTGTCTGCCCGTGCTCTAACTCGCGTGAATATACTTGGATCTTCATGCAATTGATATATATTATTGAGGCTTACTGTGGCCTGTTTGGTATTGAAAATGTGGTGTGTAGCACTAATAGTTTTTTTTACAGGGACACTCAAAAGAATTCCGTTACATTGCGGTCTATGGGGAAAAACCATTTGCGTTTTATTTTAATGATGTTACAAAATTTCAAACTTATTGAAATTGATATATATCATTGAGATGCACTACAAGAGACTAATTATAGAATGTAGTGTGCATAGCACTTATAGTTCTTTTACAGGAATACTCAAAATAATTCCGTTACATTACGGTCTATGAAGAAAGGTCGTTTGCAGTTTATTTTAATAATGTTTCACTATTTCAAACATTTTGAAATTGATATCTACTAACGTGGATTACAACAGGCTTAATATAGAATATTATGTGTATAGCATTCATCGTTCATTTACAGGGACACACAAAAAAATTCGGTTAAAGTACTGCTTAGTAATAATAATTGCTGAGAATGCTTTTTCATTTGATGAACGCGTTTCTAATTTAACTCATTTTTTGTCTATCACTTGGTGTGTAAAAATTGTATAGATTGTATACAGGACAGCACAAAAGTTGTCGAGTATATTTCCGTTTATTGTCGGAAATTTCCGTAGGGAAATTTTAAATTGTGCTACGCGTTTCCTAACTGAACAAAAATTTAGCATTCTATTTAGTATATACACAAATCTATAGATCATATAAAGGGCTGCACAAAAGAGCTCGGATATTTTTCAAAATATTGTTGGTAATTCCTAAAATTGGATTTTTAAATATGTTATGCGTTTTCAAAATTGTTTAGTTAGTGTTATCTTACACCTTACGGTGAAGATTTGCAAAATTGTTTTGGAAGTGTTGCATAATCTATGCTTGACGCATGATTTTTCGTACTTGTTGTATATGCTGACGAAATTCCGTACGCTCAAATGGAACACTGTAGTTAAACTAATGCATTGTATGCAAGTCTGAACAGTACGCTTGCCTGTGTGCTTGCCTTAATGACCAATTAGAATCTGCCTCCTATTCAGTCAACGTGTTAAGAGCTTACGCTAGTCACGCGAAGATACGCTCGAGCTAATATTAAGTCTATGGGAAGATTCTTGGCTGATTTCTCGCTCGCATTTTAATATTTATTAAATAATTTGTTTGCGTAGCATAGCCGAGATTGACCTCTAACGGTGTTAGTTTTTACTTTTTTGATTTTGGTTACAGTTTTTTTTTATAAGTGGGCATTTTCAATTTTGGAACCGGTTCTGAAAGTGAAAGTACCGTTATATAAAAAAGCAGGAACCAAAATCGATAAAGTAAAAACTAACAACGCTAGAGATCGACTTCAGCTATCCTATGCAAAAAACATCATTTAAAAATATTAAAATGCGAGCGAGATATCTGCCAAGAACCTTCCCATAGACTTAACATTAGCTTGAGCGTTTCTTCGCATGACTGATATAGGCTCTTAAGGGTCTACACTAGTCACGCGAAGACACTCGGAATATAATTTAAAATCATTATTAACATATCTTATAAATTTCTCATTTTCATCTCAATATTTTTTATTTATTGATTTTGCATAGGATATCTAAGGTCGATATTTAAAAAGCAAAAAAAGAATTTTAAGGATACTGCAATTGGATTTAAATTAACTTTTGAGTCTCGTCACATGACGAGTGTGTTCACATCAGATATCCTATGCAATAAACAAATAAATAATAATAAAAAAACATTTTGAACAATTGAAATGAATTTTTTTAAGAATGGAAAAAAAAATGTTTGCAATTTTAATGATGTTACTCTATATAGAAATATATTGAAACTGTTAAACAGCATTGAGGTGCACAACGAGATTCTTATTGTTAAATATGGTGTACATAGCATTTATCGTTCATTTACAGGGACACACAAAAGAATTTAACCCTAATGTCTATGAGTGATAATTGTTACAAATGCGCTTTCAGTTTTCTTATCCCTTTATAAATTTAACTAATGTTTTGCATATAACTAATATAACTTGCATATAATAAATAATAGCATAAGTTATATAGATCATATACAGGGCAGCATAAAATATTTCGAGTACATTTTCTTTTGCTGACTGAAATTGTTGAAGGGTAATTTAGAACACTGTTATGCGTTTTCTAAATAATCTAATTTTAGCATATTATGTAATAAGCATACAAATACGTAGATTATATACAGGGCTTTACAAAAGAATACGAATATTTGTCCGATTACTTATGGTAATTGTTGAAATGCGATTTTTAAATGAGTTGTGCTTATGGTGCTTTCATATACTATTCCGAATGCGTCAGAAATCGTTTCATGATCTATGTTTAACACATGATTTTTCTTTTCTGTTTATACATAAAATCCCTTTATTTGTATCCCTCAAAGACATCTTTATTAGTTATGCAGATATATATTTGTTATTATGATTGAATTATGATTTTCAAAGTTTTTGAAAATGAATATGCTAACCCAGTATGCTAAGCCAGTCTTTTTTTATATCAGAAATACCAGCCTACACGAAATTCTCGTATATTCTATAATTTTGAATGTAAAACTATTACGCTAAACACTTGAGGTAAAATTTAAATACAATCAACTTACATTTTTCTAAAGTGCAGGTCTCTTTGTTAAAAAAATTTCTCTAAATTTTATGGCTAAGAAAAATAATAATTTAAAATTAAGAAATCAAATTTTTTTTTTAAAAGTAATCCTTCTTTTTCAAGTGTTTTAAAGTAGAAAAAAGGCTAGGTTAATGAATTTTAAATGCAGTTTATTGTATGTTATTCATTGTTTATTCAGCTAATATTAAAGACTATTAACTTCAAATGTAGCTGTGTAAATACTGAGAACAAAATATAGCAATATTGCGTATAAAAATTGAATAGTTTAAAAGAAGAAAAATTTTGGAATTCTGCACATCATTTCTTTTTAACCATTAAGTAGAATATTTCGGTTAAATGCTTCTAGAAAATTTAAATTCATTTTCTCTGAGGCAAAGAAAAAAAAAATCTTTCTTTTATAAATAAACTGCCTAGAAGGGGAAAAAAATCCAACAAAATTTAGCTGACAGTTTGCTTTGCTCGTAACAATATATGATGTTCATTTTCTTAGAATTTTTGCACTATATTAGTTTACTTTAAAAATATCAGTTAATACAGGGTTCGTACGGTTCACGGAATTTTCCAGGAGTGATACCAGTATTTTTTTTATAGAAAAAGAAATCTATGTTAAACTCGAGAAACATTGCCTTCTTTTAAGGAGAGATTCTCTGTGAGAAAATACTGGTACCGAAGAATTTCTTAGTCGCAAAATTCCAGGAGGCGTACGAACCCTGTTAATATTATTTTTAATTATGTTAGATTAGAAAATAATATACAGTAATACAATCCTTAACGTTATATTTCTTGAAAAAAAAAGATTATTTTTTTTAAGTAGTTCAGTCAGTTAGTCTGAAGATATTTATTGTTAACGTCAGTGTTTGTTCGCCTGATTTGATAAAATCTGTTAGCCAGCAAAAAATTCTAGTCGCCAGTAAAAAATATTTATGCACTCTCCCGCCCCCTTCATTGATATACAAAAAGCACAAAAGTGTTTTATGAATTAATTAAGAAAAAATAATAACAAACATTGATTATAATTATTAGTTATATAGTTTAGAATAGTATATAATTTAGAAAGATACCGTAATTTCGCGCGTATGCCCGGCTTAATTAAGTCTTTTTCCAGCCGGGAATTTTATTGCAACTAAAATGTCAAATAGGTGCTAAGCAGAAATAAGTCGCATTTTATTTAAAATAATTTCTGGTAGGAAATCGAACTGTCTGAGGTGCGGCGTATACGCGCGAAATTACGGTAGTATAAACTATAAGTATTCTAATGAAACTTATCAAAATTACATATATATTAAAATAAATAAATAAATATTGTAAAAGCTAAAGTAACTGCCACATTCAGAAATGCTGATTGTCGAATATTTCAAATATCCAACAAGTTGAGTGATACAAAATCTATATCAGATGAGGTGGCTATTAAGGAAATAGTAATGCAGGAAAACAATTTTGTTTGCCTATTTTCCTGTCGAAATTATTTACCATTGTATTCAATTTTAGATGGCATAGATGCTAGATTGACAGTATTTCTTACTGTTTAATTAAAACCTCGGTCCTTTCTCTACCCCCCCCCCCCCACATTCTGACTACATGACTTGCTAGTTGGCTATAGTCGAGATGAATGGCGTTTTCTATCCATGAGATTGACAATGTCTTTTTAAATTGGTCTTCTATTAAAAGTACGAGAGGCGAGGAAGATCACTGCTTACCGCGCAGGAATAGGAGTGAGGGAGAGAAAAAATGTTTGTGCTAATTTCTTAGGTGAACTTTAGTATATAAAAAAAAACCCTGCAAATTAAATAAGTTGGTTGCCAGATAAGAAATCTTGGTCGCTAGTGGCGACCTGGCGATCGCATTTGTCAAGTCCTGCGCATGGAAATAATAGTTTAGCATTACGTATAAAGGGATAAATAATTACTCATTATAGGTCAAGAAGAAAAAGAAAAAAATCTGAAAAGGAATTATGAACGTAAAAGTTAGTGGAAATTACGCCTCTTTTGTGTAAGCGTAATATAATCTTTAAGTTTTCTGAATAAAAATGGATTTTTCATTTGAAACATGACGACATTTTCACCAGCGGAAGCTTTAAAGTTCCTGATTTATAAATGCGAATGCACGTCACCTGCTGTATATTCCGCAACCTCATCATATAACAAGTATAACAGTAAAAAATGTTTTTTTGTAAAAACACTCTTTTATAAGCATTCAATATTTATCTTGAAAATCACGCATAATTTTATGATTGCAATTCAGGATTTTGTTTTTCTCTTTAAAATACCGTTACAATGCATTAATTTGGCATGGGCAATGAACCCGTTTATTAAAATTTCACCCGTTTTTTAACGCTTTGTAGAGTCGCGAGCTGGTGAACTTTAAAAATATATATATCTATATAATTTTTACTCAGGGTTTTTTTTTTTTTTTTTTTTTTTTTTTTTTTTTTTTTTTTTTTTTTTTTTAGATATGGCAACAGGAAATAAAAAGCAAATTTTTAACTATATTTTTAGGATTTCTAAATATATTTAACAAAGTAAAATCACAATTTAATTAATATGAATTCATTTAAGCGTATTGTGTTTTAAAATGTATTTTAGATTCTTTATTTTATATTTTTATATTTATATTTTCTAATTTATTGTGTTTAAAAAAGTTCTTTGCTGCAAATTCACAGCCATTTGGCCTTTTTTTGCGAGCGTGATTTGCCGCACAATTGAATTCATTGTTGTTGTAACTCGTATACAATTGTAACCATAAAGAATATTTGGCGATTTATCACTTGTAGTGGTTTAGCGTAAAAGTGTCACCTACGTACATATCTTACTTATAATAAAATCCGAAGGCAAGAAAGTGTCTGTAACGGCTCCGGGTTCGACCACTCAGATCTGCGAATCGACCATAGTGAGGCCTAATGAAAAAGCTATGCTTCATCCGATTCTGCTGTTAAAGTATTTGTAAAAGCATATTAGAGCTTTTAAATATTTTAATTTTGTTTAAAACCTTCAAAAACTATTTCATATAAAACACGTATATCAACATTTCTGTATATATTTTTTTCTGTCAGCACTGTTCTTTTCAGAAATAGCGGTGAATTCTTTCGTACGGAGGAATTGAGTGATCAATCCAGTACATTGGCGCCGTCTACTGGCGTATTTTGAAATTTTGTTTCCATCTTAAATACAGCACAGGACCTATTATGCGAAATCTTCTGGACCAAAGGCTTTCCGAGTTTTGGAATTTTCCGGATTTTGGGTCCTCCCGAAGTTCACGATTATTTGACAAAATTCATGCTTTTTTTTTTTCATGATTCTTTGACAAAATTTGCATTTTTTTCTGCTATTCTTCGACAAAATTTGCGTTTTTCTTCTACGATCCTTTGACGAAATTGAATTTTTTCGTGGTCCTTTGAAGAAATTTGCGTTTTCTTTTTGCGATCCTTTGAAGAAATTTGCATTTTTCTGTGATTCTTTCAGGAAATTTGCGTTTTTTGCTATTCTTTAACGAAATTTACCTTTTATTTACGATCCTTTGACAAAATTCGAGTTTTTTTTCTGAGATACTTTGACGAAATTAGCGGGGTTTGTTTTTCCGCGATCCTTTGACGGAATTCGCATTTTTTTCTGTGATCCTTTGACAAAATTTGTGTTTTTTTATCCTTCGATCCTTTGACGAAATTCCACTTTTTTCGCGATCCCTTAACGAAATTAGAATCATTTTTGCAGTGCTTTGAAGAAATTTGCGTTTTTTTTTTCGTGATCCTTTGGAGAAATTAATGTTTTTCCACGATTATTTGACGAAATTCGCGTTTTTTTTCCCGATCTTTTAACCAAATTTGTGTTTTTTTTTATCCCTTGAAGAAATTTTACATTTGTTCGGAGTCCTTGAAAGAAATTCTTCGCGTTTTCTTCGCCAGCCTTTGTCGGAAATCGCGTACTTTCTGCAATCTGTTAACAAAATTAGCGTTTTTTCGCAATTCTGCGACGAAATTTGCGTTTTTATTCAATCTTTTGACAAAATTCAAGTTGTTTTCGCAATCCTTTGAAGAAATTGTCTACTTTTTTTCGAACGATAGACATAATTGTTTTTTTTCGGCGACGATCGCTCAAAATTCTAGATTATTTTTACTGAAGACTAAAATTTTCGTAACCGAATGCCTTACATTTTTAGGAAATTCGAAACAGAATCACCCTTGATGAAATAAATATATAACTATTTTTTGTTTCAAACGAATCGTAATATAAATTAATTTTAAACTAAAATTTGAGAGAAAAATGATTTGTTTCTAATTTCGGGAAGAAGGGGGGGGGGGGGCGTGTTCACCCGCTACCGAAGTAACAATATTTTAGTGATTACACACTGAAACACAATAGACTGAAAAAAAAATTAGAAATCGGTAAAATTTACGAAAAATTTCAAAAATTCTAAAATGTTTGTAAAATTATACAAATTTAGAAAATTTTCGAAATTTTTTTACTGACTTCGGGTTTTTCCGGATTTTGGAATTCCGGATAAGGGGTCATATACTGTACAAGGATTCTTTCTTATCAAACGTAATTAAAATATAAGGAATACATAGTACAACGTAATTTGCATTTAATTTTGCTTATGTAATCAAACAATGAGTTATGTGGTGAGTCAATCGGCTTAGAAACTCATTCATAACACTTTTTTACAAAAACTTTCGCACATGGATTATTTGTTAATATTTAATTTGAATGTTTTGTACAATCGTTGAACTACTTCCGAAATTTAATACTTAGTAATATATATATATATATATATATATATATGTCCTTATCATTTTTATTTGTAGAAATCATTTGTCATTTTTAAAATGTACTTTTTTACGGTACAAACCTTTCAATAATAAAGTCTTCATGCTGTTTGTTTGTATGAAATCTTATGAAAAAGAAACACAGATCAACAATCTGTCATTTTTGAAGGGGTTATATACTAGTTTTTTAATAGATCTAGCGTACCAAACATTGAGTTAAAATTGAGTACAAAATTCCATCTTTGCACACAGAAACCAAATTGAGTTAAATTAAAGAGTGTTTAAATATTCTTAAAATGCTATTGCATTGATATCACATATCTGCTAACATCGCACTAAACTCCCGCAAAATGTAAGTTATTTTAACCGAGGTATTTTTGTGAGTGAACTGGTGTGAATATTTCAAACCAGAATTTTTTTAAGAAGTACAATCTAATAAATTTCACGTAGAAACGTGGAACTTTTTGTTTATATTTTTTTCAAATATATTTTCTGGTTACATTCGACTTTAACTTTGATTATGTTAACTCATATTGTACGGTAGTTTAGTTGAAAGTTGGAAGGTATGATATCAATATATTCTGAGTCTTCTTAATTTCTTTTAAAAATATGGCAACAAAACAAAATCAATTACTGATGTTAGAAGTAAAATAAATGTTTCAAATAATCTTAAAAATCCAAATTATATTAAAAAAAGTCTGTTGTTAAAAATGATAGCCAAAACTTTATTTTATGTACGTACTTTTCCATCCATGTATCATTAAAAAATACTTCCAGGTTTGAAAGTTAGCTTTAAAGACGTAAATTTCACCAGCAATTTTTTTTTCATATAATAATTTATTTATTTTAAAGTTTTCTTTCATTTGGAACATTCGCGTTTTAATACAATATTGAAAATGTATTGTTTTGAAATATTATTATACAGACGTATAAATTTTGGCAACTTTAAATAATTCAACCCCAAGAACTTCAACCCCCCACCCCCCAAAAAATTAAATATAAAAAATTGTAACACCTTGTAATTATATACTTTTTTTAATTGCTAAAAGGCGTAAAATAAAAAGATTGTAAACAATAAAATAAGTTTTATTAGCCTGTTGACATGTTTCAGCTCAATCTGAGCCATTATCAAAACGAATAAGCATATTCTATAATTTCGCAGGCAATGAAGTTACTTGAAATGCAAGTATTTAATTTTTCACATTCTTTTTCAAATTACGCATGTTATCAAGCATCCCAGTAAAACATTTTAAAAAATTGGACACTGTTAAAAACTGTTTGGACACTGGCACACCACGAACTAGTATGTAACTGCAAAAGATGCTATATACCTATATAAATAAATATATAGATAGATACATAGAGACATATATAGATGTTTAATACAAAATGCTATGTATACTTTTTGATCCTGTAAAATAATTATGTGAACTATTTTTGTCGATTTCAACATCAAATAGCGCTTTAAATAATTCTTTGATTTAAAAAACCAGCTTCTTCAGCGTATTTACCATTTTCTATATAAAACTCCATGCTTTCAAGTTTTGATATTTAATAGCATTTACAGTATAATGATAGAAAATGAAAAAAGCTTCGGACACTTCAAAAACGGCAGCGGCAATTTTAGTTACCGTATGTGCTCGCGTATAAGCCTACCCCCAAATTCGAAATGATAACAGGTTAACACCAATATGTTTAAATAGTTTTCCTTCACCTTAAATAATATTAATTAAATTATATTAAATAAAGCATTCTGAATTATTGGTATTAAATTTGTTTTCATCTCGAATTTCGGAGTCAGCTTATACGTATTTTGGCATCGTTAACCCTTCTTTGCATGAGTTTTTCTTTTACAATTGTTTTTTTATACAAATATTAAATATTAGACACCAGAAATTTTAAGATAGATTTTTAACTTTGTTCAGCAACATAGTTCTCGGGAAATTTACTAAATTAATATTTCGATATAAATATAGTGGTGGCGAAAAAGTTGATTTATTTATTAAAAGTTAAATAAACAGTGATGGAAATTTCCATCACAATGCAAAGAAGGGTTAAATAATTCAACCCCAAGCACTTCAACCTCCCCCACCCCCACCCTCCCCCAAAAATCAATATAATAAATTATAACACTTTGTAATTATATACTTCTTTTAATTACTAAAAGGCGTAAAATAAAAAGATTGTAAACAGTAAAATAAATTTTATTAGACTGTTGACATGTTTCGGCTAAATCTGAGCCATTATCAAAACGAATAAGCATATTCTATAATTTCGCAGTCTATGAAGTTATTTGAAATGCCAGCATTTAATTTTTCACGTACTTTTTCAAATTACGTACATTATTAAACATCCCGGTAAAACATGATACGGTACTTTTCTTTTGAATAGAGAGATTATTTAAGTACCTGTTTAGTTTCTTGTTTGATTTCATTTATTAATTAAAATTTCTGGTTCAATGCATGCCTATTTTAATTAAAACACCGGAAAGTTTTAATTATCATTTTTATTTATTTTGTTTTATTCTTCAATGATGTATATATATATTTTTTTTGTTTTCATAATTATATTATATTTTATTTTAAGGAATATGTAAATTTGCAATGTTTCATGGCATATCAGATGTACTCATTACTTTTCTTATATCCTGCTAGAGCAGGGGTGTCAAACTGTGGTCCGAAAGATACCACTAATTTTTAACAGAAATTGTCTACTTATTGAATCGCAGAAATTCGAAGATCACATAAGGAAAAATTTACTATAAAATTTTAATGGTATCACACGGGTCACAGTTTGACACCCCTATACTAGAGTAATGTACCAACCAATAATCTTCATCATGTAATACTGTTTTATACAGATACTTACTAAGACGTCTTGACATGTTTATGGACCGGTGCAAACTTTGGTGTGTTGAAATTTATGAATCCAAAATTGCTGCTATTTACTTTGCTAGAACATTCTCTTACCCAACCCTTAACACTTTGCCTGACGGGTCCAAAGCATGTTCAGAGTTAAAGATCTGTCCCTGTGTTCCGGGTCCGATCACCCTTCGGAGCGAAGTTTTATATCGCCAGGCACTCCCTCCACTACCGGCCCCTGCCCACGGTATTGCTATTTCGAGGGTGGCACTCAGAATCACCTATCCTTCTGTGCTATAAGTTTAGTTCGAACAAAACATCTATTTTAAAATTTTTACTATGAAATTTCTCAACATTAAATGTAAGTACTTTACAATCATCATTTTGTTTTATTAATTATGAGTAGATTTCGTTTATTTTCGATTATTTATATAATCACAAACTACATTCATCGTACACTTCAAATATTTTACACAAAAATTACCAAACTATACTTTAGATATCGTAATTTCTGGTACATAACACGCGCGGCTCAAATAAATTGTCTCGAACCAAAAATTTTATTTAGTAAAATATAAATCGGTTCTACTTGATATTAATTTCACTCCATTTACTAAATAAAATTTCTGGTTCGAAACCGATTTGTTTGAGCTGTGAGTTACATATCAGAAATTACGGATTATAGATTATGTTTTGCTAATTTATTTATATTATCTTACTGGGCGGCGATTGAAAATAATTAATTCGCACACATAGAACACATTCGTCGCTACCATGTCAAACTATCGAATATGAAGAATTGCATTTTTCATTACTTTTAAAAATGGACCGATTATCACCACTAAATTTTATTAGAATTCTTCGCCTACAGAAAATACTAATAAAATCTCTGTGAAGAACAGGGTTACCAATTTGGCCTCCTTTTTTTCTTCAGAGATACTGAATTCATACCGGAAATTTTGAGAGAAAAATTTTTACTTTAAGTAATCACGAAATAGGCCGTTATTATATAAAGCAAAAATTTCTACTTTAAATTTCTGGTATGGATTCGACATTTCTGAATGGAAAAGTACGCCAAACTGGCAATCCTGGTTTTGTTGCAACCTTGAAACACTATTAAAATTTAGTGGTGACAATCGGCCCGGTTGTAAAACTAATGAAAAATGCATTTTTTCACATTCGATAGTTTGACATAGTAGAGACGAATATACATATGCATCATGGTAATTTTTTAATTTGTAAGAATTATGTAGGAAGATAAAAAGAATTTGGCACCTATTGACGAATTTTGAAAAAAGGGGCGGCAGACAAAATGTTAGCAAAACTCTCCTCCCTTGGAAAGATGACACAAAACTGAGGTGTTATCTTTCGAAAAAGACTTACCTTCGGAAAACATATTCTTAACATAAGATGTAAGGTCGCTGTAGCTTCCAAATCTCTTGAATATTTCCTTAAAAGTCCTACTCTCTCTCTCTTTTCGTAATAAAACACTAATATATAAACCTGTATTCTCTCAATTATGACTTATGTCTCTCTCATCTGGGGTCTCAAAATGAAAATCTAGTACGGGTAACCTGTCTAAAATTCAAAATAGAAATTTACGAATCATCAAAAATTCTTGCAGATACATCCGTAATTCTACCATCAGATGTGATTTAAATATTTGCTCTTTTATTCAACGGGTCAAAAAACTTTCTATTTTTTTTAATAAACATACTCGTAACATAAGATGCAAGGTCGCTGGAGATTCCAAATCTCTTCAATATTTCCTTAACAGTCTTACTCTCTCTCTTTTCATAATAAAACACTGATATATAAAACCTGTACTCTCTCAATCATGACTTATGTCTCTCCGATCTGGGAATTCACATGGACATTTAGTACGAATAACCTGTCTAAAATTCATAATGGAAATTTAAGAATCATCAAAAATTGTTGCAGATACATCCGCATTTCCACTATCAAATGTTTTTAAAATTTTTGCTCTTCTATTCAACGGGTCAAAAATACTTTCTAATTTTTTTTAATAAACATATTCTTAACATAAGATGTAAAGTCGATGGAGATTCCAAATCTCTTCAATATTTCCTTAACAGTCTTACTCGCTCTCTTTTCGTAATAAAACACTAATATATAACACCTGTACTCTCTCAATAATGACTTATGTCTCTCCGATCTGGGGTTTCACATGAAAATCTAGTACGGATAACCTGTCTAAAATTCATAATACAAATTTAATAACCATCAAAAATTGCTGCAAATACATCCGTAATGTCACCATCAGATGTGATATAAATATTTGCTCTTTTGTTCAACGTGTCAAAAAAACTTTCTAATATATATATTTTTAATAATTAATAATATTCCCATTTCGATTATTTCTGCGAAAATAATTCGATTTTGTAGTCCTATAAATTTGAAATTTGGCATAAAGGTAGGGTTTAGGATACAAAGAAAGGAAAAATTTGAAAATCCGTATGTTTCGAAAAAAAAAAATCTATAATATCCAAAACAACAGAGTTCGATTTGTTGGAATTTTCCAGAATTTTAAATTGTGTTTTTATTTTTATCCTAACCAGTACTTTTATGTCAAATATCTAGTGCAGCGAGTAATATGTTTGATAGCACCTATCTTGAAATCAATTGAGAGAACTTTTGATTCCTCATCCTAACTTAGTGCTTGCTGCCTAGGAACATGAAACTTATTTTTAGCTCGAAGACTTTGCAAACGGAACTAAAGTTCCTGATTTTTGGCACCTTTAAATAATAGGGACAGGGCTTGGCTTGTCCCTATTATATTATTGTCCCTTTGTTGGCTTGGTTATAACCAGTGGATGATATCCAAAAAGCGTCCAAAGTCAAGAAAAAAGGGATTACTTACAAAAGAAGTGAAATCCCATCAAAAATATCACATTCAAAAAATGTAGCCAAATCTCGTGACTCTTTTACCGTAAAAAGTTTTGAGATCGTGTAAAGCCAAGTTTAGCTATCTTATTAACTCTAAAATTATCGTTCAAAAATCACTACATCATTAGTTAACACTAGAACGGCGGGAAATTTCACTCAAGTTTCATAAAAATATTTCACACCAGAACTTTTATTTAAAACTTTTAACTTATTTATGTAACTTATTTTAGTGCGGTTTACATTTAACTAATTTTATGAAGAAATTTCCGGTTCGAATTGACATTTTGTCATTTGGTACGGGTCAAAATGACCCCTGATCGCCGTTCTAGTGTTAATGATTATTTTGTGACTTGACAATTAAGCAACCCAGGGAAGTTAAGTAGGGCTGCGAGTGCTTACACCTTATGGGATGGGATGTGATTTTTGATTAAAGCTAATTATATACGTCACATTCTCGCGCTGCGTCACGTCACGTCACAAAATAATCACTAACTAAAGAGTGTGTCTAGGAGTGATTTGTGAATGAAAATTTCAGAGTTAATAAGAAAGCTGAACACGGATTTATACGACCTTAGAGTTTTTTCACGATAAAAGCATCACGCGACTTGGTTAAATTTTTTACATGTGATGATTTTGATGGGATACTGAAGTATACGGTATACCTTGGCTAGAATTTAATTTGTTTTCTATTTGTTTCTATCTTACAATTTAAGTGCAGCAACAAAATAATCAAAGAGAAAGTTGCATAAAAATAAAAATGTTCGTTTTTTATGTTCTTTATTGCCCAATCCAATCACTGATTATATTTTCTATTATTTTGATATTTGTTCTACATTACAGCCATAGCGGAATTCCTTTACTCAAAAAGTATTTAGAAGACTAATAAACCCGCACATGCGAGATTTTTGGTTTTTATTTCGATTTATGGGTTTAGTTGTTCTAAAGAACAACTTTCCACGACAGATCATTTATTTTCAATAACACAACAATTAACGTTGCTAATTACTATTATTTATTAATTTACCTAATTATTTTTTCCGGAAATTTTGCTTTATACAAACATTATACTGATTTATATATTTACAGCCCAAACAATTAAAGGGTATTGGGGTTTTGAATAATACTATCGCAGATAAATAAAATTTTGGGAATGGCGCATAATCTATAATAGACGTTGTGAATTGTAAGAACTTAATTCATTTATGGATTAAATTTACTTTAGGTAATTTACCCTATATTTACCCTATATTTACACTATATTTACACTATATTTAGGTAATTTATTAGTATTTGTATTCATGTTTATTATTTAAAAAATAAATATACATGAAAATTATTATTTTATTTTATTTTATTTTGTAGTAAATTCAATGTTGCTCTTTTTTCAATATTTCTAATATTTAAAATAAAATATATTCCAGAAACTGAAGCTGAAATTTTCAAAAGAAATAACATATATATATATATTTCGTTAAATGTAGTTTTTCGTGTGATAAGCACAGTAGTTATTAGAAAGTGAACAATTGTACAATATTCAGAAACCTTTTATATCAAGTTAAAATAACAGTTTTCTTTCTATATACGAGGGCTGTAAATTAAGTAATGGCAACCTAGGTATAAATCAATTTTTAATGAACTTACTAGTACAATTGAATCACATTCCTTCTATGTAATCAACTGCAAAGCCAAAATGTCGTGAAGACGTTATAGACCGGTGGCAAGGTGTTGATTGTTGATTTGAGCGACCGGGCGCACTACTGCGTGGAGTACAGATGAAACCTCATGAAATCGGTGACCTCGGAGGGGTTCCTTCAACTTCGGAAACAGATCGAAGTCACAAGGACTCATGTCGGGTGAGTGGCTGAACATGGATTTACACGACCTTAGAGTTTTTTCACGATAAAAGTATCACGCGACTTGGTTAAATTTTTTACATGTGATGATTTTGATGGGGTACTGACGTATACGGTATCCCTTGGCTAGAATTTAATTTGTTTTCTATTTGTTTCTAACTTACAATTTAAGTGCAGCAACAAAATAATCAAAGAGAAAGTTACATAATAATAAAAATGTTCGTTTTTTATGTTCTTTATTGCCCAATCCAATCACTGATTATATTTTCTATTATTTTGATATTTGTTCTACACTAACACCATAGCGAAGCTCCTTTATTCAAAAACCATCGGAAGACTAATGAGCCCACGCACGCCAGATTTGGAGGTTTTATTTTTATCAAACGGTTTAGCTGTTCTAAAGACCAACTTTCCACGAAGCATCATTCAGTTTCATAAACATTCAACTAATAATTATTAATATTTATTTATTTTCCTATTTATTTTTTCCGGTAACTCCACTTTATACAAACATTATAGTGTATATACTTACAACACAAACAATTAAAGGATATTGGGGTTTATAATACTATTACAGATAAACACTATTTTGGAGAATGGTGCATTATCTATAGACGTGGTGAATTATAAGAACTTAATTCATTTATGGAATAAATTTACTTTAGGTAATTAACGTATTGTCAGTATTTTTTTTTCTTTTACTTAGATCAAAGGCGTGCTTAATCTTAAAAAATAAAGAAAATAAATACACATGGAAATTACTTTTTTTAAATTTTATTTTGTTAGTAAAATTCAATGTTACTCTTTTTTTTAATATCTCCAATATTTAAAATAAAATATATTCCACAAACCGCAGCTGAAATTTTCAAAAGAAAGAAAATATTTTTCGTTTAATGTAGTTTTCCGTGAGATAACCAGAGTAGTTGTTAGAAAGTGAACAATTGTGCAATATTCAGAAACTTTTTATAACAAATTAAAAGAACAGTTTTCTTTCTATATATGTAAGTATTTTATTACGCTAAGAGACACTAGAAAGTAAAACTTCTACTATTTTCATTTATCCTTCTGTTCTAAAGATAACTTTTAAACGTTTTACTCAAATGCCAACAATTCACTTTTAAACATTCTTGTATTATTTTAATGATTATTGAAAAAGTTTTGTCGTTACCATTTACATTTACGTTGAGAACACAAACTGTGGGAGAAATAATAATAGAATTTACATATTCTGCGTGAATGTACTTTGTTCTCAAAATAAAACATAACAGTGACATTCCAATGAACTGTTGCTATAAATGCAATCTTTGTTATAAATACTTTTCTTGCTAAGAATCAAAACTTAAATTTATTAAACTTTTCTAAAACTAATTCTTAGTATGTTTTATATTTTTATATAACGGAACATTTAACAGCATATTGTACTTTTTTTAAAAAATTTTGTAAAATAAAAATAGTTGTCAAAATCTACTGTTAAATATTTTAAATTCCAAAAATGGATTTCACAGATATATAAAGCTATTAATAGTTGCATATTGTACTTGTTATTTCATATGTCAACATTCCTTTTCCATTGCACAGAGAAAACGCACAATGAATGTATCATAAGTTCATAAGTTTTTCAAAATGCTTTTATATACGATTTTTACATAGTAAACTCACATTTTTTATATGTACTGAGAAAAACGGGGCTAGTCCAAAGCGTTCATCCGGGTTCAATGGTAGATAACCTTCAATGGTAGATTTGAACCCTCCCTTATTTTCTAATTTTTGAAGTGTGCCCTTTGCCTGTGAGATCTGGGCAAGTGATCTTCGTAACACCAGTTTAAATCTTGAATCCTGAATAAGGCTAGGTACATAGACGGAAGTACTTGATTTTAATGTAATTTTTTAACTTCTTTTAAATTATTTAAATCATCTTTTAGGTAGTGAATCGCTTCGTTTTTGTAGTTTGATATTGTATTACTATGATGAAATTTAGCATTCTGAACTAGTTTATCTTATGTGAAATACTCATTTCTTTCGGTAACTAACAATTTAAAAAAAAAGAAAAAAAGATTTAATTTTGTGCTTTTATTCTGCAAATTTATTTTTATCTTACTAAGATCAATAATATTTGAGATTAGTTAGATCAATTGACTTGTTTAGTTTTTTAATAACAATAAATTAATATTGAAATTTAAAAGAAATATATTCAATGTTACCCTTTATTTGAATAGTTTTGTAAAATGTATTTCAATAACCTAAACTAAAATTCTAAACACAGAATGAACCTTCTTTCTTAAATGTTATTTTTTGTGAAATAATAGCTACAGTTAGTAAGTGATTAATCATAAGTAAACAATAATACAACAATCAGTGATTTTATGTCGAAACACCAAAACAGTTATATATATATATATATATATATATATACTATATTTCCAATGATGACTGGTCACATGCGATTTTAGACGTTTTGTTAAATATCTGAAAAGCTACATGTGGAATTATCCTGAAACTTCAGGAGTGTAAACAACACGATAGACGTCATATATTTCCGCGAAGATTTTTTCCCGAAACCCCATGAATTGCCGCCAACAAATTGAAGGAAAACGAATATATTTTGGATAACCCTGTAAAAACTAATATTGCAAAAGCAGTCAAACTGTAGATTATGATTACGTAAATTACTGTAATAATTTGGGGTCATTTTTAGAAGATAGCATGTATACTTGAAGAGAAATTCAGGTTTTTATAAAAACAGCTCCAAATTTTATCAAGTTTTTTGCTTATAATTTGCAGAGTTTTTAATATAAAAGCAAGTTATTTTCAGAAAATATGACAAACTAAATTGTACACAATACCTGCAATCAGAGTTAAAAAATAATAAAAATTGTATGACAAATGAGCAGGTTTACTAAATATTGTTTCACTGCGCATGCGCGTATTCAGTCAAAATATACTGTGCATAATATATTAGCTAAATGTATAGACCAACTTTTATGAAAGTCTCAAAAACATAGCTTGAAAATTCTGATAGTGATCGTCGATAGATTAAGCTCAAAATTCGCTGTTCCCAAAAGGAAGCAAAAAGATGAGAGGTTGTATCAAATATAGAATGAGAGACACTTCATTCTTATAATGTCAACTTTCATAAGCTAGTATATTTCCTCATGTATATTTCCTCATGAATAATTTCTCATGTATCTTTCCAGATATTTAACCAAACGTCTAAAATCGCAAGTGACCGATCATCATTGGAAATATAGTATATATATATATATATATTTGTTTTGTGTGTGTGTCTTCAGACAAATGATAAAATAGAACTGCTGCACACATTTCATTTCTCCTGCTGTTTAATAGCTCTGTTTTAAAAGTTTCACTCAAGGGTTAATATTCCCTTTTAGCCATTCTTGTACTGTTATAGAAAATATTTGTCATTTATGAGTTTGCACCTTTTGTAAGTTGAAATATGAGGAAAAGAATCGTGCAGTTTTGAAGTCCGTTAACCGTTAATGTTCTCAAAAAATACGTCACAGAGCTTAGCATAGAATTGAACTATTACTTTAAATGCAAACATCGTATAGACATAATTTTCTGTTTTATATTTGAATAACGTAATTCGTAATCACCACGATTAATCACATAATTAGTAGGGGAGGGTGGCCTAAAATGATCCTAATGGGCAAAAAGATCCACATATGTTTTTTTTTTTTTTTTTTTTTTTTTTTTTTTTTTTTTTTTTCAGACAGATTGTGCTATCTATAGGGTAACACATAAACTAGTTGTGATAAATGAAGAAGAAGCGAAGCAATGACGGTATTCAAGCGATCGCAGTATTACGCGTCTGAATAGAATTATTTGAAAAATTGAGTTTTATAACATCTGTCATAAGGTAAGCAATGACTTTCATATTTATTTAGATATACAGTTTTTCATGTATAGAAATATGACTTGGTTTACTTAATGGAGTATGTTTTTAGATGTGAATTACACTTATGTATTGTCATAATTACTTTTATATCCTTTATTTTGCTAATAAAAAACACTTTTACAATTATTTTTAAATGATACATTTTGCACTTTGGTGAGGGTAAAAAAATGATCCTTTGGCTACTTTTAAAAAAATCAGTTTTTTCGTTACTCAGTTTGGGTTTAAACTATTATTGAAATATGTTTATAATTAAAGCCATTAAATAATAAGCCCAGTCAGATAAATGAGAAACTTTTCGCAAGTTGAAAATAGCGCCATCTAGCGGTTGGGAGTGCTGCATTCGCACCAAGAATATTTTAATAAAATTTTGCTTCTAAAATTAAAGCTTAAAATAAGGCGTCCATATTTTCTAAGAAAGTCGTTTGTATATTCCGGTGTCAGTCAGTAATTTCACATTTTACGAACATAATTTGTCTGTGCCGGAAAGGGTTAATTGCATAGTGATGTAAATTTCCATCACTTTTTATTTAACTTTTAATAAATAAATCAACTTCTTCGCGACCACTATATTTATATAGAAATATTAATCCAGTAAATTTCCACATTTTTTTTTCATTATAGTTTTAGCTTTAATGTAAAAGATCTCAATAATTAGCAAGCTTTTAAAGGAAGTGCAAAAACAAAACATCGATAAAAATCGTATAAAATATCGATATAAATAAATCGTATCGTTTCTCTGCGACCCACTTCTGTTTTGTCCTCCTTCCGCAGCAGAGGTTTGGCGCTAGTGTGTCGCTAACAAATTTAACACTATCTGACTGGGCTTATTATTTAATGGCTTTGTTTATAATGCACAATATAGTGTAAAACATGCTAGCAAAGGGCCAAAGTTTTGTTTAAGCAGTTATGTTATTTTATACAAGTTTTTCACTTAAGGGTATCAATTTAGGCCACCTTCCTCTAATATTATTCTGACATTAAAGTGATAAATTAAGGTCGTTTGTAAAAAACAAAGTGTTTTCAAAATCTTTTGTTAAATATTTGAATGTTAGAAAATAAAATAGATAAATAAAGCTGTTCTCATTTGGATATCTCATTTTAAACATTCCATCAAAAATTATCAGTTATTGTAAAATATGTAAAATTTTATTAGTGACTCAAAAATTAAATAAAATAGATCGTTTTGAGCCATGTGAAGTAATTTCTCCAAATTTCGGTTTATACTACCAAGATCGAATTTGTTTATTGTTTTTTAATAAAAATAAATAAACATTAAAATGCAAAAGTGTGTTTTCCCCTTTATTTTGACTGTAAAAATTCTTTGTCACCAGTTATTTGAATTGCTTAAAAAAGAAATAAAATAAACTGTCTAAAGTTAAACTTCGTTAGAAAATCCAGAAAGCATAATATTTTAACTGAAGTTTTCCAGGAAATAACCGTCACACATTTTTAGGAAGCGAACTGTAGTACAACATACAACGATAATTTTATATAAAAGAGCCAATCGGTCTTCCTTTCTATTTATGTAAATATTGTATTACGCTACGACAAAAGCGAAAGCACAATTTCTGCAATTTTCATTTCTTCTTCTGTTCTAAAGCACCTTTTAAAACGTTTTACTCACATAAGCCTCTTTTGAACTTTGTAATGTTTATAGAAAACGTTTGGTCGTTACCGTTTACTTCCTTTGTACGTACTACTATCAGACAAAGAATAGTGAATTTTTAAAGTATTTTACCCGCGAAAGTACTTTGTAAATGCAAATAACCATAACAACGTTTCTTGTAGCAATGAACCACTTCTATAAATGCAATAGCGAAACAAATGCAATTTAACTCATAGCGAAAAATACTTTTATGTTTATGCATCTATGTTTAATTTTATTAAACATCTCTCAGATTGTTTTTTTGTAAGTTTTGTTATATATGTAACTGAATATAAAACGCTATATATTCATTTATTACATAGCAATAATTCTGAAAATCTTTTGTTATGTATTTGAAAAGTAAAAAATGAAATTAATCTCTAAATATAATAAAGAAGGAAATTATTAAAAGGAAGAAAACCAACGTTAAAAATGCACAGATAATACACAAAAGAGCAGAAAACATCTGTTTCGAATCCACAAGCGAGATTCTTCTTTAGTGCGACGAAGAGCAAAGCACAGCGTGTTAGAAAAAGTAAGACTGGGCAAAATGACAGAGACAATCCAGAGACAGGGATGGCTTATAAACCCGATGCGGGTAGAGGAGGCCAACAAACACCCAATCAGAAGAAAGAAACAGGAAACACTGAGTAAATAAATAGAGACATCTACCGGAGAACGAAAGAAACAATAGAAAAAAAAGAGAATTAAATTAATGCTTTCGAAATATTTGGGAAATCAGGAGTGCTAGATAAGTCATTGACTAAATTAAAGAAACTTTCGAACCCTTGTATCTGAAGGAAGCGAACAGTAGTAATTTTTTCAACATCTTTAGGTATTTATCTATTATCCCGTCGACCACTTTTCATAACAAAAAACTACCGCCAAACTGTAAGATTAAACGCCAAAAATCCAGTCCCATTTATTTGATGTCAGAAGCATTATACGTGTTTTTTATATCATCAAGTGGTTTTTAATTCGACATTTGCGTGTATTTTTCATTATGTTTTACTGATTTATTAGTTATTTCATTAATTAAAATAAAAATTGTGTCCTTAAATTCTTATATTTTATTTATTTATTTATTTTGATATTCGAATGGCAACATTCTCCCGGTTATTTGGCGTTACAGTTTGGTGATACAAACAAGTGATACAAACAGAATACAAAAAGGCTTATAAAAGCCTTTTAATATTACGTTTCAACGCGCAAACGGCGCGATTATCAAAATGTATAACAGGGGTGTCAAACTGTGGCCCGCCAGATACCACTAATTTTTAACAGAAATTGTCGACTTTTTGAATCACAGAAATTCGAATATTACACAAGGAGCAATTTACTATACAATTTTAGTGGTATCCAGCGGGCCACAGTTTGACACCCCTGATCTACAATGATAAAAAAACTATTCTCGCAAATTTGAAAATAAATTTGAAAAACATAAATCACGAGATAATATATGTAAAAAAGCAGGTGCTTAAAATAGTCAAATGTAAACGTGAAAATTAATATTTCCTTATTGCTTTTTTAAAACTGAAAAATACCTGTTGCCAAATTTTAGGTAATTCAAATGAGGCTGATTCATTGCAAATGTTTTCGTTACGCATATAAATTTCTATTGATTCACGGATAATAGATGGGAAATTTAGTCTTGATGGACAAATTATTTTACTATTTTTAAAATCAAATTTTAAAGTCTCGGTTCTATGTAGTCTTGCCAATGCTATAGTACTTCTGTTATGTTTGATATCTGGCATATGCTCTTTTAGTCTTGTTTTAAACTTTCTAGTGTTCATTCCTATATAATATTGTAATGTTTTATCTGCTCTGGTGAACGGGATTTCATAAACACCTAATAGTTGATATGCCTCAATTGGGTCTATTTTCTTAAAAACTATACTTTTTAATTGTATGGATCGTTTTGTGATAAGGCATATATTGATTTTGTTAAGTGTATATTTCAATCTTTCAAAGAACCCAGGGAAATATTGTAAAGTAGATAACTTTGAATTTTGTTTATTGAAGTTTTTCTTCGCCTTCTTCGCCATAATTACTGTATTGGCAGTACTTTCTTTATAACCGTTGTCTCTTGCTGTTTCATGTATTTTATTTATTTCATTGGTTAACTGATCTGGAGTACAGACTGTAAAGGGTCTCATAAGAAACTAAATTCATAAACTTTGTATGAAAAAGGTTCTTGAGCATTATATGGGATAATGGAGTGATTAGCTATTTGTTTTCTGTACACAGTAAGTTCTATGCCTTGGTGGGTTTTGATTAACAGCACGCCCAAGTAAAGGAGTGTGCCATTCTGTCCCACTTCTAAATTGAATTTAATCTTAGAATTCAGGTTATTTATTTGAGCAAGGAAGTTATCAAGTAAGTTATCCGTATGTTGCCATATGATGAAAACGTATCTAAGCCATGTATAGGGGAGGGGGGAATAAAATCTAATTTATGAAATATATCAGTTTGTAAAGGTCGTAATAATTACGTTTAATTATATTTAAAAGTTTTTATAAGCCTTTTTGTGTTCTGTTTGTATCAGTTAAGCATTTTTATCTATATTATTTAATTATAATTAGTGATCTTATTATATGATTATGTAGTTTTACCTTATTTGAGCGTAGTTGTATAGTTTTAAAACTTTTAGAAAAAGTCCAGTCTTTACTACTTGATCTATTTTGTAGGTAGCAATATTAGGCAAAGAATCGTGCATTTCTGATGTCTCTATAAGATGGATGTACTTTGCTCGCAAAAATAATTATAAAAGCACTTCTTGGAGGCTTTTCTATCTAAACATTTATATTAAACATTTTATGAATACAATCACATTTCATGAAAATAATCTTTATCGGTTTTTATTTGTAATCAAAGATGTAATATTATATGTCATTTTGAAAAATAGCTATATTTGTCACGTCATTTTGGATATATGTGAGCTCTTAAAAATATAACTGGAAATACATTAATTTTAAAAATAGTTAAAAAGTTTCCAGAATTGATGGAGAATTGACATCGCAACTGCACAAATGCCCAAACTAATGTAATCAAAGTACAGTTCATTTATTGCATCGAAGGCAACTCTGTAAATTACAATAAATAAATTGTATAAAAATAATTTCATAATAACACTATTTTAGGTTACATAAATGGATATAAAAGCATAATGTGTGCAATCCCTATAAGTCATCTGTTGATAGTAGAAAAAAAATGCGTTTGATTTAAAATATTTTTCTGTTTCATTTACGATAATGTCAGTGCTTTTAAGAATGACATTTTGGAAAAATTCTCGATCTTAATTTTAAAAAATGAAGAAATAAAATAAAAGATGATACGCACATGCATGAATATATTTATATTACTTGCGGTTCTTCAGTAATTAATTGATAGTTTTTGCCCTACATAATGCGAATTAAAAACAAATAATTCTTTATTTGTACAGTACATTGTGTTAAAAATGATGTATCAGAAAAACTGCTTTGTAGATCACTCTTTAGCATATACCGTAATTTCGCGCGTATACGCCGCACCTCAGACAATTCGATATCCTACCAGAATTTATTTTAAATAAAATGTGATTAACTTCTGCTTAGCACTTATTTGATTTCTTATTTTCAATAAAATTTCCGGTTTGAAAAAGACTTAACACTTTACCGACCGGTAGCGGTTCGAACATACTATGCCTTTTCACCGCCCAGTCAGCCGCAGATCGTCCGAGACACCGGCTTGGTTTCGGCCTAGACTGACGCGCGGGAATATATGCGCTTTTCTTAAACTCTGGTAAAATTGTACGCTTCGTGTTATTCTAGGGCAAAGAAATTTAATAAAATCTTTTACTTTAACCCCTTGGGGACGAGCGACACGTATACGTGACGCATAAGATGCTCAGAATCCTCGGTTATTTCCACCAGTTATTTTTTAATGTAAGATTTGCCTCATTAAATCTTAGCATTTCTGGGATTCAACTAGGTGAAATTTTCTGTTTTGAAAAACCGGTGGTAAAAGGTTAAACATTATGTAAAGGACGCTCGTCGTGAAGGGGTTAATCATATTAGTGTTAAACAATATTTATTTTATCTATTACAATCGTTTTCAGTTTATTATTTACATAAAATATACCACAATCCATATAACAATATTTGTCGAAAAAAGAAGTTGTTTAATATTTTTTTAAACTATGATAGCGCTCGAAACAGTCACCTTTGTGTAATGGGACGTTGCAGTATTTACAAGCGAAACCTGTTCTAAAGGGCTAAAGTTTATAAAAAAGCACCGATTATCTGAATAAAAATGCTTGCTGCTTGCTACTTGTCAATCTAACCTAACCAAATCTAACAGAAAGATCAAAAGTCGATTAATCGACGACCGGTCGGTAAACGCTGGGGAGCAAACGTCGAATAATCGACGACGGCCGGTCGGTAAGCGCTGGGGAGCAAATGTCGATTAATCGACGGCCGGTCGGTAAGCGCTGGGGAGCAAACGTCGATTAATCGACGGCCGGTCGGTAAAGTGTCAACTAAGCTGCAGCGCATACGCGCGAAATTACGGTAACAATAAAAAAGTTCACCAAAATATAACATCAACTACAAATCCATGCCATATAGACGACTTTTAATTTTATAAATATTATTAAAAAAATCTTATACACCAGAAAAAATAAGACATAAAAAATAGTTGCAAAAATACATTTATATTAATTTTGTCATCAACAACTGTAGTCGTATAAGTCAAGTACAATTTATCTGTCGTAGGACTGCTCGAGAATTAATGTTAACTAAAATATTTTGGAGATAAAAAGTGTGATAAGCTGCCCAAAAGCTGCCTGTAGTTTATCATTTGTTTATCTTCATAGCTTTGACATGGAAGAATCTTCCTGGGAAATTATTTTGAATGCAACAAGAAAAATGTGAAGTTATTTTTACTTCGTCAGTATGTATTGTGTGAATTCTTAGGGCAATTCGTTGTATTCATTGAGAGCAATGATATTTTCACAAAAAACAGCATATTATCCATATTCAGTATTACCATCCCTCATAATAAAAATGTTTAATACTTGTGAGAGGCATCTGTAAAAAAACATATATTATTTAAGGGAGCATATAACAATTAAATTTTCAGAATTTTTAATATTATTTCCAGTGGCGGCTAGTGACTAGGGTTGCCAGATTATCCCATTTTTTTAATTCAGAATTTTGAATTCAAACCAGAAATTAATAAGTTAAAACTATATTTTAATTAAGGAAAGACTTTTCTGACTTCTCAACGTAAAAATTCTTTCAAAAACACCGGTATGAATTTGGAAATTCTGAATTTAAAAAAAGGCCTTACTGGTGGTAACCCTGCTCGCGACTAGCTGCTATTTGGAACACAAAATGCATAATTGCAAAATTTATTATTTTCTTACCAATATTTTGTTAAAGAATTATTTGCCTTATTTGTTGGTAGAAAATATTTCCTTTAAACAAAGGAAAAGTTTTCTTTAAAAAAATAATGGTAGGAAACAAATAAAATTTTCAGTATTGTATTTAGTGCCCCCAAAGGAGCGAGTCATGAGCCGCCACTGATTATTATTATTATTATTATTATTATTATTATTATTATTATTATTACTATTGTTATTATTCTGAGCAAATTGTATATGAAAGTACAACATTTCTTACGCATTTTAAAACAATCCTCAAAAAAGTCCTACAATTATCTAAGCTATGATTAAAATTGTATGAGGTATTCTCAATAAACACCATTCTCCACATACACTGGGCTGAATTTATCTTTGAAGAAAGAAATAATGATCTAGCAGAAACGTTTCTTTATTGTAGATTTCATTATCTTAACCAAATATAACTAAGTTCCGCACTTTAATGCCCCGTAAAAGTTTGATATATATATTTCTTTATTTAATTCCTATTTTTTTCTCTGTTCTAATTTCAGGTTGAGAAAAGTAACTTTAAGTTCTATATTACTTGTCTAATCGTTTAAAAACAGAAGAATAAATTAGAAACGTTTAATTCTAAAGCTGATGTGTTGTTCTTCGTGAATGTCGTTTCACTTTTGAGAAATATTTTTAGATTTTATGAATTACTAGCAAGCTAAGCCCGCTACGCTGGTCAATTTCTTATAACGAACTTTTAATCCAACAAAATATTGACTTTTCATAATTCACTTCTATATTTTAACAGAATAATAAGGCTACTATAATTTGTGACTCGTGCTATAGCCAATATACACGCCAGGACACATCTCCCTTATCATTATCTTTTTACGCATGAAGTTTCGCTATGGTACTTCATTGTGAAATTTGGTAATTTTTCAAATTCAATATTTGAAAAATGGCATAATCATTAGATTTGAAATTTATATCAAGAAAAATACAATTTTTTACCTTTCAAACGCAGTTTGCCTAACAATTTTCTGACAAATACTTTTCGAGCTACTATTTTTTTTCAGTAACTTCAAATGTTTCATTTTCCGAGATTAATCTGTGGCAACAATTAGCGAAAAACCCAGTCGTCAGAAACGCATAGTTCTTTATTAAAGAGGCTGTTGGAGCAGGGATTATCACCATAAATTTGCCACCATCACTTTTGAAATCGGTACGGTAGTACTAGAGATTCCATAGAAATTGTAATTTAGAATGTTTTTAGAACGCTTTTCGCTCAATTCACCCCTTTAAATTTCGATTTTTTTTTTTTTTTTGTTCTCAGAGAGCATTTACATCTTATAAGTAACTACAACGCCAAATTTCAAATCGGTTCGGTAGTTCTAGAGATTCCATAGAAAATGTAACTTAGAATGTTTTTAGAACGCTTTTCGCTCATTTCACCCTTTTAAATTTCGATTTTTTTTTTTTTTTGTTCTTAGAGAGCATTTACATCTTATAAGTAACTACAACGCCAAATTTCAAATCGGTTCGGTAGTTCTAGGGATTCCATAGAAATTGTAATTTAGAATGTTTTTAGAACGCTTTTCGCTCATTTCACCATTTTAAATTTCGAAATTTTTTTTATTTTGTTCTCAGAGAGCATTTACATCTTATAAGTAACTACAACGCCAAATTTCAAATCGGTTCGGTAGTTCTAGAGATTCCATAGAAAATGTAACTTAGAATGTTTTTAGAACGCTTTTCGCTCATTTCACCCTTTTAAATTTCGAAATTTTTTTATTTTGTTCTTAGAGAGCATTTACATCTTATAAGTAACTGCAACGTCAAATTTCAAATCGGTTCAGTAGTTCTAGAGATTCCATAGAAATTGTAATTTAAAATGTTTTTAGAACGCTTTTCGCTCATTTCACCCTTTTAAATTTCGATTTTTTTTTATTTTGTTCTTAGAGAGCATTTACATCTTATAAGTAACTACAACGCCAAATTTCAAATCGGTTCGGTAGCTCTAGAGATTCCATAGAAATTGTAATTTAAAATGTTTTTAGAACGCTTTTCGCTCATTTCACCCTTTTAAATTTCGAATTTTTTTTTTTTTTTTTTTGCTCTTAGAGAGCATTTACATCTAATAAGTAACTACAACGCCAAATTTAAAATCGGTTCGGTAGTTCTAGAGATTCCATAGAAATTGTAATTTAGAATGTTTCTAGAACGCTTTTCGCTCATTTCACCATTTTAAATTTCGAAATTTTTTTTATTTTGTTCTCAGAGAGCATTTACATCTTATAAGTAACTACAACGCCAAATTTCAAATCGGTTCGGTAGTTCTAGGGATTCCATAGAAATTGTAATTTAGAATGTTTTTAGAACGCTTTTCGCTCATTTCACCCTTTTAAATTTCGAATTTTTTTTTTTTTTTTTTTTTTTTTTTTTTTTGCTCTTAGAGAGCATTTACATCTTATAAGTAACTACAACGCCAAATTAAAAATCGTTTCGGTAGTTCTAGAGATTCCATAGAAATTGTAATTTAAAATGTTTTTAGAACGCTTTTCGCTCATTTCACCCTTTTAAATTTCGATTTTTTTTTTTTGTTCTTAGAGAGCATTTACATCTTATAAGTAACTACAACGCCAAATTTAAAATCGGTTCGGTAGTTCTAGAGATTCCATAGAAATTGTATTTTAGAATGTTTTTAGAACGCTTTTCGCTCATTTCACCATTTTAAATTTCGAATTTTTTTTTATCTTGTTCTTAGAGGGCATTTACATCTTATAAGTAACTACAACGCCAAATTTCAAATCGATTCGGTTGTTCTGGGGATTCGATAGAAATTGTAATTTAGAATGTTTTTAGAACGCTTTTCGCTCATTTCACCCTTTTAAATTTCGAATTTTTTTTTTTTTTTTTTTTTTTTGCTCTTAGAGAGCATTTACATCTTATAAGTAACTACAACGCCAAATTTAAAATCGGTTCGGTAGTTCTAGAGATTCCATAGAAATTGTAATTTAGAATGTTTTTAGAACGCTTTTCGCTCATTTCACCCTTTTAAATTTCGAAATTTTTTTTATTTTGTTCTCAGAGAGCATTTACATCTTATAAGTAACTACAACGCCAAATTTCAAATCGGTTCGGTAGTTCTAGGGATTCCATAGAAATTGTAATTTAGAATGTTTTTAGAACGCCTTTCGCTCATTTCACCCTTTTAAATTTCGATTTTTTTTTATTGTGTTCTTAGAGAGCATTTACATCTTATAAGTAACTACAACGCCAAATTTCAAATCGGTTCGGTAGTTCTAGAGATTCCATAGAAAATGTAACTTAGAATGTTTTTAGAACGCTTTTCGCTCATTTCACCCTTTTAAATTTCGAAATGTTTTTATTTTGTTCTTAGAGAGCATTTACATCTTATAAGTAACTACAACGCCAAATTTCAAATCGGTTCAGTAGTTCTAGAGATTCCATAGAAATTGCAATTTAAAATGTTTTTAGAACGCTTTTCGCTCATTTCACCCTTTTAAATTTCGATTTTTTTTTATTTTGTTCTTAGAGAGCATTTACATCTTATAAGTAACTACAACGCCAAATTTCAAATCGGTTCGGTAGTTCTAGAGATTCCATAGAAATTGTAATTTAAAATGTTTTTAGAACGCTTTTCGCTCATTTCACCCTTTTAAATTTCGAATTTTTTTTAATTTTGTTCTTAGAGAGCATTTACATCTTATAAGTAACTACAACGCCAAATTTAAAATCGGTTCGGTAGTTCTAGAGATTCCATAGAAATTGTAGTTTAGAATGTTTTTAGAACGCTTTTCGCTCATTTCACCATTTTAAATTTCGAATTTTTTTTTATTTTGTTCTCAGACAGCATTTACATCTTATAAGTAACTACAACGCCAAATTTCAAATCGGTTCGGTAGTTCTAGGGATTCCATAGAAATTGTAATTTAGAATGTTTTTAGAACGCTTTTCGCTCATTTCACCATTTTAAATTTCGAATTTTTTTTTATCTTGTTCTTAGAGAGCATTTACATCTTATAAGTAACTACAACGCCAAATTTCAAATCGGTTCGGTAGTTCTAGAGATTCCATAGAAATTGTAATTTAAAATGTTTTTAGAACGCTTTTCGCTCATTTCACCCTTTTAAATTTCGAATTTTTTTTATTTTGTTCTTAGAGAGCATTTACATCTTATAAGTAACTACAACGCCAAATTTAAAATCGGTTCGGTAGTTCTAGAGATTCCATAGAAATTGTAATTTAGAATGTTTTTAGAACGCTTTTCGCTCATTTCACCATTTTAAATTTCGATTTTTTTTTTGTTGTTCTCAGAGAGCATTTACATCTAAGTAACTACAACGCCAAATTTCAAATCGGTTCGGTAGTTCTAGAGATTTCATAGAAATTGTAATTTAAAATGTTTTTAGAACGCTTTTCGCTCATTTCACCCTTTTAAATTTCGAATTTTTTTTTTTTTTTTTTTTTTTTGTTCTTAGAGATCATTTACATCTTATAAGTAACTACAACGCCAAATTTAAAATCGGTTCGGTAGTTCTAGAGATTCCATAGAAATTGTAATTTAGAATGTTTTTAGAACGCTTTTCGCTCATTTCACCATTTTAAATTTCGAATTTTTTTTTATTTTGTTCTCAGAGAGCATTTACATCTTATAAGTAACTACAACGCCAAATTTAAAATCTGTTCGGTAGTTCTAGGGATTCCATAGAAATTGTAATTAAAAATGTTTTTAGAACGCTTTTCGCTCATTTCACCCTTTTAAATTTCGATTATTTTTTATTTTGTTCTTAGAGAGCATTTACATCTAAGTAACTACAACGCCAAATTTCAAATCGGTTCGGTAGTTCTAGAGATTTCATAGAAATTGTAATTTAAAATGTTTTTAGAACGCTTTTCGCTCATTTCACCCTTTTAAATTTCAAATTTTTTTTTTTTTTTTGTTCTTAGAGATCATTTACATCTTATAAGTAACTACAACGCCAAATTTAAAATCGGTTCGGTAGTTCTAGAGATTCCATAGAAATTGTAATTTAGAATGTTTTTAGAACGCTTTTCGCTCATTTCACCATTTTAAATTTCGAATTTTTTTTTATTTTGTTCTCAGAGAGCATTTACATCTTATAAGTAACTACAACGCCAAATTCCAAATCGGTTCGGTAGTTCTAGGGATTCCATAGAAATTGTAATTTAGAATGTTTTTAGAACGCTTTTCGCTCATTTCACCATTTTAAATTTCGAATTTTTTTTTATCTTGTTCTTAGAGAGCATTTACATCTTATAAGTAACTACAACGCCAAATTTCAAATCGATTCGGTTGTTCTGGGGATTTGATAGAAATTGTAATTTAGAATGTTTTTAGAACGCTTTTCGCTCATTTCACCCTTTTAAATTTCGAATTTTTTTTTTTTTTTTTTTTTTTTTTTTTGCTCTTAGAGAGCATTTACATCTTATAAGTAACTACAACGCCAAATTTCAAATCGGTTCGGTAGTTCTAGAGATTCCATAGAAATTGTAATTTAAAATGTTTTTAGAACACTTTTCGCTCATTTCACCCTTTTAAATTTCGAATTTTTTTTTTATTTTGTTCTTAGAGAGCATTTACATCTTATAAGTAACTACAACACCAAATTTAAAATCGGTTCGGTAGTTCTAGAGATTCCATAGAAATTGTAATTTAGAATGTTTTTAGAACGCTTTTCGCTCATTTCACTATTTTAAATTTCGAATTTTTTTTTATTTTGTTCTCAGAGAGCATTTACATCTTATAAGTAACTACAACGCCAAATTTCAAATCGGTTCGGTAGTTCTAGGGATTCCATAGAAATTGTAATTTAGAATGTTTTTAGAACGCTTTTCGCTCATTTCACCATTTTAAATTTCGAATTTTTTTTTATCTTGTTCTTAGAGAGCATTTACATCTTATAAGTAACTACAACGCCAAATTTCAAATCGATTCGGTTGTTCTGGGGATTCCATAGAAATTGTAATTTAGAATGTTTTTAGAACGCTTTTCGCTCATTTCACCCTTTTAAATTTCGAATTTTTTTTTATTTTGTTCTTAGAGAGCATTTACATCTTATAAGTAACTACAACGCCAAATTTCAAATCGGTTCGGTAGTTCTAGAGATTCCATAGAAATTGTAATTTAGAATGTTTTTAGAACGCTTTTCGCTCATTTCACCCTTTTAAATTTAGAATTTTTTTTTATTTTGTTCTTAGAGAGCATTTACATCTTATAAGTAACTACAACGCCAAATTTCAAATCGGTTCGGTAGTTCTAGGGATTCCATAGAAATTGTAATTTAGAATGTTTTTAGAACGCTTTTCGCTCATTTCACCCTTTTAAATTTCGAATTTTTTTATTTTGTTTTTAGAGAGCATTTACATCTTATAAGTAACTACCAGACCAAATTCGATGCTTCTAGCTCTTTCAGTATAAAAAAATCGAAATTTTAGAAGGTTTTTCGTTTCTGCACCCCCCTGGGGGTAGTGGCACCGACATAGAATATAGCCTATGTTGGAGCAGGGATTGTCACCATCAATTTGCCACCATCAATTTTGAAATCGGTTCGGTAGTTCCAGAGATTACCCCCTACAAACAAACAAACAAACAATCTTTACTCCTTTATAATATTAGTATAGATAAAAAATAAAAGTGTTATTTTTTGCCGTTGTTCTTCTGTTTAAGATATTTTTAGTAAGTTGCTATTTTTGTATTAATATATTAAAAAAATATACTATTCTTAAATTCATTATTCATTAATAAAATCAATGTTAGAATAGAAGAGAGGAAATATTTGAGGTTCTAAATTCTCATTTGCCAACTGCTAGATTTTCAGGCATCAGTAATTTCGAAGATTTATCTTCACCTTATTTAATTTCAGTTTTCTGAGTTTAAATAAAGCGGAGATATCTTTTCAAAATTACTGGTGCGAAAACATCATTGCTGTTGGCAACTATGGAAATGTAAAAGTAAAAAAATTATAATTATAATTATAATGTATACATACGTTAATATTACAATAGAATTGGTCTTTTTTTAATTCAGTGTGGGATATATTTTCAATCTAAATAAATAAAACTTTCCTTTTTGTCAAACCGTTTCAAAACAGAAAAAAAATATATTAAAAGAAACTATTTCATGCGCATTTTAATTAAATTCATTTCTATAACCTATCTAAGCTCAAAAATTTAATTCCTTGTATAATCGGCTAACTTTCTTTAAAACTGATAGAGCAAGAGATATAAAGATTAAAAGAAATACGTTCTGCATAATATCCAACAATGACTCACTTCACACAAAATCTTTAATACACACTTAACGAACTCAAGCCAACTATACAAACACAAGTTAAATTATATCATTACCTCTAAAACGCGCCAAAAACATCTACATCATAACATCTACATGTTTGTTGGAATGCAGGTATTAAATTTTCTAAGTTTATATTTTAATCTTTCAATATTTCCAGGATTCTTTGAAAGATTAAAATATAAATTTAGAAAATTTAATATCTGCCTTATTGCAAAACCAGCCATAAAATTAAAAAGTGCAGTTTGTAAGAAAATAGACCCAATAGAACCATATCAACTGTCAGGTGTTTATGAAATCCCTCACAGAACCTCCTTCGCTCGCTGGAGTATTTGACCCAAAAACCTGACCAAAAATGCAAAAATTAAAATATCATCAACAATTGTAAAAATCATATTTCTTAATAGCTAACTAATTGGAGCATCGATCTATGTTTATTTTAAGAACCTGAGTTATATCTAGTGGCTCCTGGCCTCAGTTGAAGAGGAAGTTATTTTGTGAGAAGACGTGTTTTTTGTTGATTTTAGGCATTGTTGTTATGTTTAAATATAATTATTTTGTGTCCCAATGAATTCTTGAATTGAAACTAAACAGGGCTTGCGTGTTTAACAAAGGTCAGAGCTTAGTGCTAAACTATGTGTAAATTTAAATAGTTTAGTTTTAATGTAATAAAAAAACATTAAATGTGTAAAAGAGTATTTTTTAAAGCGTTTTTCGCTCTAATTTAAACATATCGAAAGCTTTTTAAATATGTTCCGGGCTTTGCCGGACCATGTTTGAATTATAATCGTATTAGTTATAGTCTTGAGTGCCAATTTCTGCAAAAAAATCTTCCGCATATTGTTGCCATTTTTTATATAATTTTTTTTCGGTGGACTACTTACATCTCATTTTTTTGCAGCAACGGAATTGAAAAGATAAAAACTTTATTTTTACTCTAGTATTGCAGGTTTTTAGCTTACAGGATATTGCCTGATAGCTTTTGCCCCTACATATCCTGTATGTATGCATGTACGTACCTATGTAAGTATGTGATGTGCTGTCCTCTAAAAAAACCCAGTGTGAAATGTTTTCTAAAAAACCCCACCTAGTATTAGTAAAAAACCCCACCCTTTATCAAATATTTCACTGAAGTCAGTTTTTGGTTCTGCCCTGTTTTTATACACCATTTGCAAGAGTAAAAACATTTGATAATGCCTGAGGAGTTATTATTTAGTTTAAAAAAAATTAATCTAATAATGTAGAATTTTGGCAAAACATGAGCTTCATTTTTACATATTTGCTTGTTATAATACGTTGTGTTAGAACGATGTACATCAATTTTGAAATGTTTTTATGTTAAACCATTAATTTGTGAATAAAATGTTACATTTTTAGCTGACTATGTCATGTATGGCTCGGCTGGCGAGCTTTGAAAATGGAGCTAAAAAAACCCATGGTGGAATTTAAAAAAAAAAAAAAACTTTTTTAAATAAATAAATGGTAAAATATACAAATTTTCTTAAAAATACATTTATTCTTAAGGAATATAATTAAATTATGCCAATTTAATGCATATTGAAGACACTTCTATGGATTTTTTTTTTTTTTTTTTTTTTTTTTTTTTAGTATGTCATAAAAAAAAATCCATGTTTGCAAAAATAAAACCCATCAATCTTTTTTACACACAGATACCCTTCACTTGTATTTTACACATTATTTTGATGTTTTCAAACTTTTATTTATTTTATTTTGTTCACTCTTTTAACGTTTTAATGCAAAATATTTTACTTAAGGTAGGAATAATTAATACAGATGCATAGCTGCTAATTTGTACGATTTCTCCGCTAAGCATATAGATGAACTGTAAGTTTGTACAGTTTTGTGCAAAACACAATAAGTCAACTAAAAAATATCATTTTGTCTTTCGCATAAAAGGTAAAATTTGAAATCTAATTCATCCCCCCTTTCTTATGTAATTTAAAATATATCACAGAACCACAGAAGAAAGCGTAATACAATTCAGGAAGGATGTGGCAGCAATTTTATCAGCAAATCTTCTTTCAAGAACAAGAGTGCACCCTTTCTGTGCCATCGATGAACTTCATTATCTTTGCTTTATCATCCGAGAAGGTAAATCCAGGGTTATAATTTTGATCAATGAAAACTCATTTTAACCAGGATTGTGATCAAAACTGGTTTTAACCACTTAAAAAGTGGTCAAAATTACTTCAACCACTCAAAAGTAATTGAAACTCTACTAAAAAAACATTTGAAATTTTTGGATTTCATAATGAACCTGGTGAATTGTTGTGCAAAGTCTTCAGCAATAAAGATAATTTTCAAAGTTTGATCTGAGTTAGCCTTAATACAGCAAAAATTGTTACTTGATAAGTAACACATGTTGTACTAGATTTATTTTAACAAAATAAATTTTACTCTTTTTTCAAATCAAAATGAGTTTTAATTACTGATGATCAAAACATATTTTGACCAGGAAAGTTAAAACTGTTATTTTCCATGTTTATACCAATACAATCCTGAGTAAAACGAGGACTAATAATATTAGGAAAAAGGCAAAATTGGGAAAATTCATTAGTGGCCAGTGTTAGCAGATTTATAAGTGGCTAGTGTTAGCAGTTTTATAAGTGGCCAGTGTTAGCAGTTTTATAAATGGACACTATCTTTAAACTAATGGGCACTTTTTTATTTAAAAGTGTTAAACAGTAAACTTTTGTTAAAATTTTTATTAGTGTTAATATAAAATTAAATAGACCAAATAAATATGTTAATATAAACATATTGCAAACAGCAAAAGTAGAATCCTTGATAGAATGCAAGAAAATTTTACTCTCTCCGTGTGGGAAAAGTGCCAAAAGGTGGCCACTGACAGACGTAATTAGATATTAAAGGGAATGGAAATTTATTTGGTGCCAAATATGGGCTAAAGGTTCAGATATGATAGTATGACTTGATATTTGCTGTACCTAGGGTTACTGCATCAATGGTAGGCAAAAGTGAAACATTAAAAATCTGCAAATGCAAAAATGTTGAAGAAATATGATTAGTAAAATAGAAGGATTTTGTGTGCCAAAGTTTGCGGATTTTCTGGAAACAGCACCAATCCATTCCCTTTATTACTTAAGTACTCAATATTTTTTTTAATATTAATTAGATAAATTTTTTTCTAGATTGACACTGATCAATTTAATAAAACACAAACTACAGCTTGTACAAGATGTAAGGAAAGAATAAAGATGAGTGTTTCAGTTATTACACAAATGAACATATTATGTTTAATTAATTTTAAATTCTATATTTAAAAAATAATGAAATATTAAGTAATTTTTTGCAGAATCGTGGTTTAAAATTAAATAATAATGAAAAAAAAAATATTTTGCTGTCAAATAATTTTATTTCCAAGTATTTTTACATGTGGGTTTTTTTTTAGGTAATATGGGTTTTTTTGGAAAAAAGTAGTTTTATTTCAAATTCTTGCTTATTTGTCTGTAATTTTGTAACATATTGATAGAATGAAAAATGCTCAGCATTAAAATCTTAGTCAGAACAAGCTGTGAAAATATAGCTATGTTTAATTGTTTTGTATTTTTTATTAGACTTTATATAAAGATAAATTCAAAAAGTGGGTTTTTTTAGAGGACAGCACAATACATACTTACGCAACTCGATACCACCTGATAGAAATATCAGATCGGCTTCAAATTGTAAATACTTATTTACTGAAAAAAGTGTCTCCAATTAGTTTCGGGGGCTCATAGGTAGAAAATAAGGGGAGAAAGGAGGGAATTAAAGAAGTCTGGAGAAGACGCATAAATGATTAAAAGGTTGTAAGTAACATTGGAAGTCATAAAATGTGGGCATCGCATTGACGAAAAAAAGTTCCAAACATCTGCTGATGAAACAGTAAGACTGTATGTGAACCTTTACAATTGGTACCCCATGATTCCAAGAATGCACAAGGTTTTGATTCATGGTGGCACTGTAATTAAGAAAGCAGTCGTACCCATTGGCCAACGGTCAGAAGAAGCTGCCGAGTCCAGAAACAAACACTTTAGACCGTACCGTACAAAGTACTCAAGAAAGTGCAATAGAAAAGTTCGCAATAGAGAAGTTTGCTATAGAGATGTTCCAAATTGGCTTCTTTTAAGCAGTGATCATTTTATAAACTTCTCTAGACAAAGACCAAGGGAAAAGAGCAAGCCATACAGTAGCGAGACCCTACAACTTCTTCTTCCAGCTAGGTCTGATGGTAGTCCTGATAAAAGCCAAGAAGAGTGTGATGAAGAAGATGAAAAACAGAGTTCTAAAGAATCAGATTGAAACTGGTAATCTATTAAATACATTGAAAAACCAGCATCTCTATACTGTAGAGACTCCACTATATTAAATGTATTATCAAATGTAAATAATCTTTATTAAATGTAAATTAAATGTAGTAATTATTATTAAAGTAAATGTAAATAATAAGTTTTATAGAAAGTACACTTAAATACATTTAATTAAACACTACTAGTAAATAAAAAAATGTATCAACAATTACTTTTCTCTTATAAACAGTAAACATTTAAGGCTGCTAGTCACTCGACTTCCAAACTCCCTTCGGTAATGTTAAGTCTATAGGCATGTGATGTATTCGTATTTTTAAAATATCTACTTAGTAAATTAATATTTTAACTTCTTTTTTCTTTGTGCTCATCTTAAATGATGTCTCTTTTTTTCTTAGTTGTCAAAATATTTATAAAATGTATACTTATTATTATGTGAAGTGTTAAAATTTTACTTACACTTCGTCAGCTTTTAAGATATAAAATATTAAACTAAGCTATGGATTTGTATATATACAGGGTGGCTAGTGGTCAGGGAAAAGTACAGTCAAAAAACGTGATAAACACCAGTATATACTTATAGAAAAATTTATGTTGATTATTCGATCAAATAATCAGTTTGAATTTTTTTGTAAGAATATACAGGTAATTATCATTTTTTTACTGTATTTTCCCTGACCACTAGCCACCCTGATATACTACATAGTATGCTAAAAGTTAGATTAGTGAAACGCATAACAAAGTTAAACATTTCCATTCAGCCATTTCAGCGAATAAACGGAAATTTGCTTGAGAGCTGTTTTGCAACCCTGTATTTGATCTATAGAATGTATCCACACCAAGTAATATTAAAAAAAAATTCACTTTAAAAATGCATATCACAACTACAAGCGCATTTCCAGCAATTATTGGTCATAGACTTCAATAGTTAAATTTATTCTTCAGCCAAATTCTTTTGTGTGTCCCTGTAAATGAACGATATATTCTATGCACACCATATTCTACAATAAGTGCCTTAATACACCTCAGTGATGTATATAAATTTCAATACGTTTAAAATAGTGTGATATTAAAATACAGAGCAAACGATTTTTTCCCATAGACATAATGTAAGGGAATTCTTTCGGGTGTCTCTGTAAATGAACCGTAAATACTATAGACTTCAGAGTCAATACCAAACATGCCATATTGATACCCAATAACATCTAACAATTTCAAGGCAATCGGACTATATTTACATAGAAAAATATTTTTGGCCAGGATTTCGGGTCAAATACTCCACTGTGGAGCAGATAGAACGTTACAATATTATATAGGAATGACCACCAGAAAATTTCGAACAAGATTAAAAGAGTATATAGCAGATATCAAATATGACAGGAGTACTACAGCACTGGCACGACTGCATAGAACTGAAGCAATAGAAATTGATTTTAAATTTAGTAAAATAATTTACCCATCAAGAGCCTACTTCCCTTCCATTATCCGTGAATCAATAGAAATCTACATGCGTAACGTAAATATTAGCAATGAATCCGCCTCACTTGAATTGTCTAAAATTTGGCACGAGGTACTTTTCCGTTTTAAAAAGCAATAACGAAATATAATTTTCACGATTACAGTTGGCTACTTCAAGCACCTGCTTTTTTTTTCTTTACATATTTGGATCTCGTGATTCGTGTTTTCAAGGTTATTTTTCAAAATTTGCAAGAATACTTTGTTTATCATTATATTTTCTTGAAAAGGACGCCGTAATGAGCGTTGAAACGTATGTTGGATCATCAAAAAGGTTTTTATAAGCCTTTTGTTGTTTCTTTTAGTATCACTTAATCATTTCTCTAGATTTTGAAAGAAAGCATAGATTACAATTGCCGTAAAACCTATAAACAAATATAATAAAGTCTCAAAATATTCCATGACATGCATAATACTTAATTGAACTTTCATATTTACTGACTTCAAGTTTAAAAAATTAAAAATACAAATTAATATCAAATTTATGCATTAGACTTTAAAAATTATCAAAAATTTTCAGATTTATAACAATACAAAAAAAAAAAAAAAAAAAAAAAAAAAAAAAAAAAAAAAAAACAGTTCCTCAAATAAAAACAAAATAATATTATCAGCACAGCTTTTTAATTGTAAGGTCAATATTTCTACTTCATAACATTTTAATACAACAAATCAAATGACATAGATTGAACAGAAGAATAATTTGAATTACTGTAGTGAAAACTTTTGCGTTTTCATGTTTACTAAAATAACTTTTAATATGCATAAAATAAATATACGCAAAAATACATGCAGGCAAATTTAAAGTTTGAGTAGAAAGAATGCATTTTCAGTATGAATAGTCATACACATAAAAAATACATTTTTCATAAATATAAACATACATTATACTCAATTTCTTCAAGCTGTAAAAATTACCACTTTTGAATAAAATGAAGTTTGAAAGTAATAGATAAATTGCAACGCAAATTAAAACAATTAAAATGATGCAATCTTTCATTTATATTTTAGAACCAACAATAGTTAGAGCAAACAAAATAACTGAAAAATGAAAACATGTTAACAATACAGAACATACAAGGCCTTTTCCTTCAAAAATATATATTATATTTTATATACTGTTTATATATTTCCTCAGTTGATGTAGCATAAATACAGGTAAATGAATGCGTAAAAGTTTCGTACGAATTCATATTCAATAAATACACATTAGAAAACACATATATGCATATTAATTAAAATAAATTTCATTTTATATATAACATTATAATATGCACGAAGTTTCATTAAGATACAGAAAAAAATCATGTATGAGCTATACATGTTCCTGAAAATATCTAAAATTCTATATATGCATAAAATATAAGCGTTAGTTTTCTAAAAACAGTGCTTTTCAATAGTGCGCGCGTGGATCTGAATGTTATACCTAACTGACAAATTTTTGTAGCCTCAAAACCAAAGGAAGTATATTATCCATAGCGTTGTTATAAAAGTCCGAGAGGCAGCGACATTTTTTACTTAACCATTTTATACAAACTGATTTTCAATTGTGTAATTGATCTTACTTATCAATCACGAAAAACAAACATTTTTAAGTGAATATCGCCACTGTTCATGATACTACCATTCAATTTTCCGTAATAGGGTATTTGTTTTTTTAAAAAAAACAGAGCAATTTTGCGTGTTTTTAGATACTGAGGGTTCTGGGGTTGGGTTGGCAAACGTATCTCGTAGATGGCAGAGCCCCTTAGTTTTCCAAATTGAAATTACCATAGAAGAAAGATCCTTTGACGTTGACAAAGACAAAGGAAGAAAATTATTTCTAAGAAATAAATCGTTCAGCTTAGTTATATTTGAATAAGATACTGAATTCAACACTAGTTGAAAATGGTTTCTTTTTTTTTCTTCAACAAAGTATGGAGAAATTGAAATTTTCACATAATTCGGAATTAAAATGCATCACACTGAATTAAAATATAGCAATATTCAATAAATATTAATTATTATTTTTAAAAAGGGCTAATTTATTTATGATACTTATTCTTTTAAAAAACTTTCAGCCCAAACAAAATGCTTTAAATTTACTTAACTGAACTTTTTATAAAAGGACCATGGCGATTAATTAATTAACGTGAAAACACCTGTAAATTATCTTCTGAAGAATGTATTGTGTAGGTGATTTATATTTGAATAAGCAAATGAAATCAACAGTAATTGGAAAAGTTTATTCTATTCTTAACTTTCTTAAATTGTTTTGAAAAAAAAAACGTTTTATATTATTTAAAATTCACTGCTCTAGAAGTAAAAGACTATGAATTTCTTACGTATTGAGCGTATAAAGACATGTGTAATAAAATAAAAATTCAAAATACAGTGAAACTTCCATTTAATGAAGTCTCATCATTACACTTAAAAACTTCGTTATGAAGAAAATTCGTTAAATAGAAATTAACTTAAATTCATGAATTTTTTTCTTGAGATATGGCAAACAGGTATTGGATTCAGAAGCATTTGAATCAGTTTTAATTATGAAGCCGTCTTTTAAAAAACAGTTGTGTACGGTCGATGAAATCACGTCTCATTCCTAAGCTTTGGCCCAAGCTTTCATCAGCTCTGATACACAGAATCTCAAACTAATGTTTTCACTACATCGGCTTTTTTCTGTCTTTTTCGATAATGTACTTCAAGATTTTTTATTATTCCTTAGACTAATGATTGAAGTTTAGCTGTATTGGCAGGAACAAAAATAACTGATGTTATTCGATTTGTATTTTGAAGCACGTTCTTTTAGATGTAAAAATCAATTGTCTATCAGCAATGGAAGACCAGAATGGTACCTGTCTGACTAATAGATATTTTTTGTTTCAATGCATCTGACGCCATTGCGACACCTCATCTTCTGTATCATTGAAGGTGAAAAGGGGATTTTGACTTCCCCCAACTGTCAGTGCTAGAGTCTCGGAGTGGGAGAATAGTGATAACAAGTGTTTTTCTTAGTGTGAAAAAAAATTGTTTTATTTAGCACCAAGCAGAATGGAAATTATTTAAATGTGTTGATTTTTATACAATCAAATCCGCAGAAATAAATTTTCATATCGTTCGAACAGCAATCGCTTAATTTGAATTGTGTACGCGTAAAAAAGTGGAATAAACTTCGTTATATAGAATATATTTTTCGTAATGTGGAGATTAATTTACATGCTAATTGTGTTCAAAGTCAAAGTTCTGCAGAAAATTTCGTTAAGTAGAAAACTTCGTTAAATAAGGACTTCGTTAAAGGGAAGTTCCACTGTACTTCGTTCCTCATACATTATACATTTTATTTTCTGAATTGAAATTGGTATAGAAAAACCATTGATGTTGAAAAGACGACAAATTTCCTCTGGAATTAATTTGTGGTATTTAGTTATATTTGAATAAGGTAATGAAATCAACTGGAATTGAAAAAAGTTATTTTTAATTCTTTTTTTATTTTCTACAGTGTTTTGAAAAGAACATCAAAATTTTATAACATTTAGAATTACAAAATGCATCACACTGATAAAAAGAATAGTCAAATTCTCGCCTATAAATTTTATACAAATCTATACATTATTTATAATGTATTCTTAAAAAGACTTTGTGCCTCAAACATTCTCTGTCTGTTTATTCTTAGATTCACTGTAGTTAATTTACTATTAATTTAAGAATAATGCTTTTTGTATGAAATACCTTATTTCCCTGAAAGTTTCTTAAATAAAAAAATAAGGGAAAAAATAATATTACATTAGTTTTTGATCAGGAAAAAAAAATATTTTTCTGAAAAAGTAATTAGATAATAACGGACACAAAAGAAGAAATATCTAAGATAACTTTCACAAATTTCTTTTTTTTTTATAAAAGCTTAAGTGATTCGAGAAAATACTATAATATAAAATTACTTATCTAACATTAATTTAGTATACGATAAACGTAAAGACTGACTAAACAAAACATGCATAGTTGCCAACCTCCCGATTTTTTCATACCAATATTTTATGTAAAAATATTTAAGTTATTTAATCATACAATTTCTGAAAGTTAATAAAGCGAAAATGTTTGCAAGATTTTACTGGTATTCAGAAAATCGTGAGGTTGGCAACTATGGACATGTAAAACGTTTGTGGGGAATCATATTGTGCAGCTTAACACATTGTAGTTTTAGTCTTTTAAACAGTAAGCCCCGCCTACTGGCGTTATATTTGCATATTATATAGTTTAACATACAGACTTTTACTGTTCCTCTTTATATTATCAATGAACGTCTGTAATAATGGCGTTATAATCACATTTATAATCGAATAATTTATATACGTAGTACTCTAATAATTGTAAAAATGCGAATTTTGAGAAATAATATAACACATAAAATGCAAAAGTACTGTCCGTGGGCGGAATTACACATATATTCAAAACACGTGATTTCTCGTCTCCCGTGAGCAATGTGTTAATTATATTTGAAAACACTAACTAAACCAACTGTAGATTACAATATTTCTTTTAATTTGTTTTTATTCGTCAAAGTTTTTAAAGAGAAATTTAAAATGTTTATATAATTCAGATTAAAATGTATTACACTGAGTTCAAAGATAACGAGATTCTCGCGTTTTCAGGATATCATTGAATGCGATAATAAAAAATATAATTTTAAATTATTAAAAAAAAATGCTTGTAATTTTAATTAATATTCTGTTCTTTTACAAATTGAAATTGATATACAAATATGATTAAAGTTAAGAAAGCAGCGGAATTATTATTTTTTTTTTGGATAAAAATAAAATGTCGAGTAAAAATAAAATACTCAAATAATGTGATCAATTACCTAAAATATCATTAAAATACTTTAATAGATGCTTCAAATTTACATTAAAATGATGTAGTACTTTCGGCTATGTACCCAGCTTTCATCGTCATTGCGCCCTTTTTCATTCTTGTTTATTATTTGAAAAAGCGTGAAATGACGTATTATCTTATAATATTTCAAATATATGGCTTGGATCAATCAAAAAGCAATAAAGTGTAATAAATTTCCCTTTCTTCTTCCCCTACCTCTTTCCTTTTTAATGGTATTCAGTGGCGTAGCGTCAGTGGGGGCACGATCATTTTACTACCAGTATAATTATATACTACCTTTAGCCTTATTTAATCTTTGAACTGCAGGAATTAAATAAGGCCAAATATAGTATATAAAAATACTGGTAGTAAAGTGATCCGTGCCCCCCTTGACGCTACGCCTCTGATGGTATTGACCATTAGAACCCAAATGAATGTTCAAAAGTTCTGTTTTTTCTAATTAAACAATCAGGCTGCAAAAAATTCTATCGTTACTTTTTGTGTAGTGGAAAAAAAACTGGAAAACATCTACTGTATTTTTTATTTATTGAAAATTTCATATAAGGATGACAAGTATTTTTTCTCACTCATGAATGTTATGTATGTATTTTAATAAATAATTATTTAATTATATATATATATTTTAATTACTACGTAATTTTCTTTGTGAGCAAGAATGAGTGTAGCAGGAATATAATAGGAGCTCAACCTGGCAATCCCGAAACATACGGCTTCATTAATTCATTCGGTCCGTCGCGATGCTGCGCCACTTGAAAACACACTACTTGAAATTTCCTTGCATTTGAACTGTTAATACATTCCTTTATTTCCTGATGATTTTTTCATCAATCCAATAACAATGTATGATTTAAAATTGTAAATTGAATCAATACAATAAAAATATCTTCAGAAAATACTTGTAGAAGAATTCTACTAGCCCTCTGAGCGTTTTGAAAAAGGGTAAAATTGTAATGTTGTTTTCACTGCATTTTGTTTTAAATGCTAAAAAAACATGATTCTTTCAGCATTATAAATAAAACTTAATTACAAATATGAATGCAACCCTTGAGAGTATTAACCATTCTTCAATGTTTTGAAAATTCATTAAATCTATAGAATTATATTATCTTAAACATTGCATATATTGCAGTGAAACCTGGAACTTAGTGAACGGAATATTACGTTCCACACGCTTAGAGGGCTAAAAATGTTTATTTCATAATTTCTATAATGACTTTCTAAATATGATGTGAGTTCCCCGTTTTCTTTGCGCAATATGCAAAATGCAAAAATTAATTTTTTGCGATTTTTTTTCCTATTCATTTTCTTTCGATCTGTCTTTTGATTTTCTCCAACCGTCTGAATTATATAAAACATTAACTAAAAAATTATCGGCTCTGTCATGTTATATACATATTTCTACAGACTAAAAATTTCCATATTAAACGTGTTCGTCTTGCGAGCATGAATGAACATATGAGGAAATACAATAATGTTATCTAAAGAGAAGGTATTATACAATGCGCATGAAATTGAGTAAGAAATATGTATACTATATATATTTGAAAATAAAAACATTGTAAGACAATGTCGCAGTGAAGTCTGGGATTCAAAAGCTCAAATTACCACTAATTTAGTGGTGTACATTTGGTCTCTTTTAACACTGGAATGAAAGAATGTGTCATTTTGACTCCTTGTTGAGCTAAATTAACCCTTAATTGCATAGTGATGTAAATTTCCATCACTTTTTATTTAACTTTTAATAAGTAAATCAACTTCTTCGCCACCACTATATTTATATAGAAATATTAATCCAGTAAATTTCCCGTGAAGTATGTTGCTGAACAAAGTTAAAAATTTATCTTAAAATTTCTGGTGTCTAATATTTAACATATGTATAAAAGAAAAACTCATGCAAAGAAGGGTTAAAGGAAAAATTACCTGAACCGAAGCATTTCATGTTTAAATTACCTGGAATTTGTTCAAGCAATCTAAAGACAAGCTAGTATGTGGAAAAATTATATTTCCAAAAAGTAGTCATATAAATTTCTAATACTTCCAATTAAAGGAATAAGAGTAATCCTTCCATTCCAATATTTTATGCAATAATTATGCCTATCAATGCAAAATACAAAGGAAAAAGAAAAGAAAAGACTGTACAAAACTGTCGACGAATTGAGTTTTATATTTTGGCTATTTAAAAATATTGCAGTAGATGAGTAGAATGCTAAAATATATCTTAAAAAAATTAAAAATAAAAATTACACTTAATGTGTTTTATTACTTAAAAGATCATAAAATAATAGAAAAGATGTTAAACTGCTCTAACCTGTTAACTGGGTATGACGAAATATTTCGTTATACACGAGCTACTATTGCAACACCGCCCCCTAAATACTAGGCCTGCGCACTGACAAAATAAAAATAGAAAAAAAAAACATTCAACAAAAGAAAATAATAACTATCGTACTTTAACTGTATTCACCGCCCCTGAATATTAGGCCTGTGTGAAGATAATGGCGGCTGGGGCAGGCGGATTTTTTTTCAGCGTTTGAACGGTCCCTCAAAATTCAACACCAATAATTTCTAAAAGTTTCCTTCGCCTAGTTTTTCTGAGATCTAATAAGTCAAAGAGAACATTTAGATATTATTGGTGTTAATGTTCGTGGGACCGTACAAATGCTGAAAAAAAATCCGCCTGCGGCAGCCGTCATTTTCGTCAGCCTGCAGGCCAAGTATTCAGGGGGGTAGTGGCTGCAATGGACGTGACGACATTTCGGTTATGAAAATTTGCCGTAATATTTTGAACGCATTATGACCTGATTACCAACGGGGCACACTCTCACCAGTAAATTTTTTTAATATAAATTTTCGTCCTATTAAAACGCCCTATTCATGCAAAATTACTGCCATCTATAAGGAAAATTCTCTATTCTTTTTAGCTGGTGAAAGTGTGTGTCCCGTTGGAAATAAGGCCCTGATGATATTACTTATCACTATGAAGAAAACAGTCCCCATTGTCAGACGAGTTGATCAAAAGTTTATTCCCCGTATAACAGGTTAATATTATTCAATGTCAATTACTCCAAGTATTTTCAGCTATCCTTTTTGTTCTTGATCATAGTTAGTTGTATAGCTGACAGGACTTGCAGTAATGGACATTGAATAATATTAATGTTGTTTAACATCTTTTTTATACTTTTATTATATTTTAAGTAATAAAACACAATAAGTGTAATTTCAAGTTTTAAAAATATGAGGTGTTAATAAAACATAAAAGAGAAATAATTATTTTATAAGAGGGTCTAGTTGTATATTCTTACCCCATTAACTCTGGGAGTGATCATGTAAACAGCGAGGACAGGTGTCCAGAGAACGACAAAAATCACATCCAGTTTAAACAAGAACGAAACATCGTGGTTTAAACATAAATTTTAAAACGCTTTCCAACGCATTCAGAATACTTTAATAAAACTTCGTTGTTTACTAAGGTGAAATATGATGTCTAAACAATTTGGAAAACGCATAACACATTTGAAAAAACCAATTTTACCAATTACCATCAATAGTCATAAAAATATCCGAATTAATTTGTGAAGCCTTGTGTATGATTTTTAGATTTGTATATGTACTACATAGTATGCTAAACTTTACTTCAGTTGGAAACGCGTGAGCACAGTTGAAAATTCTCCTTCAGCAATCACCGTCAATTAACAGATATTTACTTGAGACCTTTTGCACACCCTGTGTATGATTTATAAAATTTACAAACTCCAAGTAATAAGCCAGAAATTAGTTAAATTTAAGAAACGCGTACCACAAAAGATAACGCACTTGCAGCAATTATCGTTCATGTAAAGTACTGTAACCGAATTCATTGTTTGTCCCTTTAACCCTTCTTTGCATGAGTTTTTATTTTACAATTGTATTTTTTTATACATTTATTAAATATTAGACACCAGAAATTTTAAGATAGATTTTTAACTTTGTTCAGCAACATAGTTCACGGGAGATTTACTGCATTAATATTTCTATATAAATATAGTGGTGACGAAGAAGTTGATTTATTTGTTAAAAGTTAAATAAACAGTGATGGAAATTTACATCACTATGCAATTAAGGGTTAAATGAAAGATGAATGCTATGCACACTTCAGTATTCTATAGTAAGCCTGTTTTAGTGCACTTCAGTGACATATATCAATTTCAATATGTTTGAAATAATGCATTTTTAAGTGTCACTTCTTTTAAGTATTCATAAGTGTTCTTTTAAGTGAATTCTTTTAAGTGTCATTTTAAACGAACTAATAACGCTATACACTTCATTTTCCATACCAAACATTCCATAGTAAAGCACAATAGCAATTGCATGGCAAACCGACTCAATTTATGGGACTCAGAGTACGGACAACCAGTCGGCAGATGGACAGGCTAACCGAATTCATAAAGACTTTTCAACTTTCTTGTAGCGTCTCAAAAAGTCATTTTAAAAATAATTAAAGAAACATTAAGGGTTTAAAGAAACTTTTCTAATAAAATTCTTCTACCAGTATTTTTGGAATATATTCTTGTTGTGTTAATTCAATTTAAGATTTTAAATCAAACCCGTCTATATTTTTATATAACAATCAAGAAATAACTGCTGTATTCGCAGTTGAAATATAAAGAAAGTTTAAATAGGTGTTTTGCAAGTGATGCTGCAATACGACGCACAGTGGGACGTTTTGAGAATCTAGGTGGACAAAATTAGGTTTTGCTGGGTTTTCGAATGTATCAGTAATAAAATAACCAAACAGTGATAAATATTAGACTTATTTAATAATTTATATTATTATTATTATTATTATTTATATTATTATTGTTATTTATATTATTATTATTTATTTATATTATAATATTGTATTGTCATTGAAACTACACATGTATTCAAAGTTTTAGCTCAATCGGATAATTAAAAGTGCTGAAAATTGACTTGCAAGATTTGAATTAAACACTCAGACGCGCACTGTATTAAAAGTCAAGATGAAGTTTGAAAACAAGATGGCGCTTATTTTCAAACAACAATAGGTTAAATCGTGTGACAAACATGTGACATATGTCCAGTAAACTCGTGCTTTGAAATAAAACAGAAAAGTCACGACTTGCTTCCGAACTTACAGAAAAATAATGCAACTGTTGAAAGTATCTCAAATCAACTGCCTTCTTTACGGTCGTAAGTTAATCGACACATCGGGTTTTTTCGACAAAACTCGTACGGATCTCGACCAAACAGACATTCAGCTACCAGTATACGCGGTCTTGTTAAATTCCGAGATAATCGGAAAAATGAATTTTGTCCACCTAGATCATCAAAACGCCCCACTGTGCGGCGCACAGACAGGCAGACAGGCAAACCGAATTAATAAAGACTTTTCAACTTTCTTGTAAAGTCTTAAAAATTTATTTTAAAAATAACACTAGTTTACAAAAAAAATATTTTTTTGTTCATGAAATGAAACATATGTTACATAGGTGCCAACCTCTCATTAATATTCCGTAATATGCGGGTTAATTTGACCCAGGTTTAACGCGTTTCGCACCCGAAATTTTTTTAAGAAATGAAATTAAATAAATTCCATGTAGAAACCTGAAATTGAATAAATAAAGATGCATCCAATATTTTTTCTGGTTTGAAGTGTTGTTAAACTGGGTCAAATTAACCCACATGTTACGGAATATTAATGAGAGGTTGGCACCTATGTATGTTATTTATGTAGGCTATGGACTGTAGTTAAAAAAATATATATTTTTATTTTTTGTAGCACGTCACAATTTTGAGATATGAAGGTCTTTGTTTTGTATCTACTCGCAATTGTTTAACCCTTTCCGACACAGACAAATTCTATTCGTAAAATGAGAAATTACTGACTGACACCGGAATTTACAAACGACATTTTAGTGAATAAGAACTCGTTATTTTAAGCTTTCATTGTAGAAACAAAAGTTTATTTATATGTTCTTGGTGACTATTGTTTATTTGGATGTAGTTTTTTGTAAAAATCTTCTTAATAAATATTTAAAAAATCTGACGTGCTGGATTTTTTAAAATATTTTTTCCTAGATGTAGATACCCAAAGTAACGTAACAGTATATCTTTCATTTCATGAACAAAAGTCGTGTAAACTAGTGTAATTATAGAAACATTAAAGGGTTAAAGAAACTTTTCTGATAAAAATCTTCTACCAGTATTTTTGGAATATATTCTTGTTATATTAATTCAATATAAGATTTAAAATCAGTCTTGTCTATATTTTGTACAACAATCAAGGCATAACTGCAGGTATTCGCAGTTGAAATATAAATAACGTTTAAATATGTACTTTTCAAGTGATGCTGCAATACGACGGTTCCAATTAACCAATCAAACTATTGGTACTTAATTATATATATAACAGGCTTGCCAATTTAACTTCATTTTTTTATTCAGAAATATAGAATTTATACCGAAAATCCCAATAGAAGAAATTTTACTCGTTGTAATCACAAAATGCCAATCATTAAATAAAGCAAAAATTACTATTACGAACTTCTGAATAAAAAAAAAGAGGCCAAAAAGCTAACGGTGTTGTGTAATGCGCATTTTTCCTCAAAATAATCGGGATAAAAAATGGGACGTGCATTCAGTATTACTAGTTAGTCGAAAGTCAATCTCCGCAAAAGTTTTGACATTTTCATCAAATCAGCGGTTTTTTCCGAATAAGTCCCCAATCCAGTTTCTACTCAAAAGAATAAATTTTAAATTTTAAATTTACCACTATAAATAATATTTAATTAATTTAATCTCAAAAATTTTCCCTAAATCAAGCCTTTTTTTATTTCGAAAAAGAAGCATCCATTTGCAATAAAAAGAAAGAAAGAACTTCCGAACCGACATTTTTATTGCGATCGTTTGCTTTCTTGGAGAAAATACCACGAATTACGAAAAGTTAAATGTTTTAAAATTATATAAATAATAAACTAAGAACTTAAAAAACGACGAGCTCAAGGATAATGACTAATAATAATAAATTTCTATTTCCGTGCCATATAACTAAAAGTAAACTTTTTTAAGGTGGAAATCTGAAACAACGAAAAAATTCCTCCAATTTTTCCCTCAAAATGTTGATATTCCCCAAAGATTTCCCCACTAATATCTTGTCCTCCCCCCCCTCAACAATCCCCAATGGTCCAAAATTCCCCAAAATGGGGACAAAATCCACAATCTGGCAACACCGCGTGCATTACACTCGGCATATTTCCGAAAACTATATGAAACCATATATTCTATCGCTAAGTAACAGAATCGAAACAGAGATTTTTTTTTCAGTTTCCTTATTTCTTCCCAGATATTTGTTTGGAAAGAAGAGTTAAAAACTGATTTTGTGTTTTAACAATTTCTATTAATTGCTCGGTATTATATTTCCGGTGTAGTTAAATATTTTTAACGTAAAGCTTTTAATGTGAGAAGAGAATATATTGCGGAAAAGTTAACTTTATAACATGGTAAAAATATAAGAAAAAATATGGAACATTAAGTTCGGTATTTTTTTTCTTTTGTGCCAGGATCTTTAAAAATTTAACTCCAGTAAACGTATCCAGCGTTTACTAGAGTTCTATTACCTGCGATCTATTCTGTTGAGCTGATTAAAATATCAGAGTAGATGCCCTGATCAATAAGGTTAACTGGATGAATTATGCCCTCCAGATTCGACCGGGATAGCTCAGTTGGTAGAGCGTGGCGGCTTCAGCCAAGAGATCCCAGGTTGCAATCCTGGCCCGGACCTTTTTCGTCCATTTGGAAATTTACAACACGTACTTCATAAATAAATAAAAAAATGAATTAATTTAAATTTATTTTAACCCATTTATGCCTAGCGTCCCAATTTTGGGACGCTTTAGTAAAATGGGAAAATGTGCATTTCACACCACTTTTTTATAGAAATTTGGTGACTTATTTTATCGAGGAGTCCTTGAGAAAATAAGACACTAAATTTCTATTTTAAAAAAAGTGGTGTGAAATGCACTTTTTCCCATTTTACTAAAGCATCGCCGCTAGGCATAAATGGTTTGAAAATCACAAATTGAACATATGCATAATCGAACTACCTACTTAAACATGAAATAATCAGAATTAACAAGACTGCCAGAAATAGTAAAATCTTCGTCGATTTCTTTGGCTATTAATGTTTGGCATGAGGCTGATACCTGGCATGAGGCTGATACAGATGTACCGTATTTAATAAATTTAAAAATTTAATGGAATACATAGTTGATAATCTACAAAAATATAAATTAAATGTAAAATTTTTATTAGAGTTTTCAATAACAAATGATTTCTTCCAAAATTCTGTATACCCAGTAGTGGCTCGTTAGAGAGTTCACAATCACGTTACTACCAGTAATTTCATAAACTGAATTTCTCCTTGCTTAATCGTAGACCATCCCACGATTAAATAAGTTTAAATTTACTTGCTAAAACTCTGGTAATAAAGTTTTGTGTATCTCCTTTGTAATAGAATTGCTCTGAACTTTTTCTTAACAATGCTTTTACAAGAAACGAAAATAATAGCTATACTGTAAATCAAATAAAAAAAAACATTCCAACCGGAAATATTATACAGAAATTATTTTTAATATTTTCAATCGAATATCAATTGTTAGAGGAAAATAAATACTTTATTTTTATTTAAAACAGAGCTGTTTGTTATCTCATACAGCTTGAGATGAAAGTTAAGTGTGCATTATAACCATCAAATGTTAAAATGCAAAGCAACAGATTTCCATTTTAATTAGTTCAAAAATCAGTGAGGGTTAACATAATTCCGGTATCAATACATGTTGGTTAGCCGAATTATTAATGCATTATCAAGTAGTAGATCGATAAAAGCAAGTCCAACTTTATATTACAGACATAAAATCAAATCATAAAACACTCTTCCAATCGAGCGTGTTATAAAACAAAAATGACATTATCATTTCATAGCATTAAAAATGCGTGTGGGCGATTTGAAGTATACAGACAACACTAACATATGTTAGTTATTTGGTATTCTGTTTTAGAAAATTTTGATTTCTCAAAATGATTTTTTTTTTAAATGTGTCTAATTTTTAAATCTTTTTTATATTACCTGATTTTTAAAGTAATATATTCTTATTTTAATGACAGATACCCTATAATGTGAATATAGAATTGAATTGAAAATTTTGGAAGAAACATTTAAAATTTAAATTTTATTTCCACTTACGTGAAAAATTGGACGGAGTAACCGAATAATTGCTGAATGTTTACAGATAGAACTTACGTTCCAAAACATAAAAGAAGAAATTCGCAGAAAGTGGTAAAAACGAAACTTTGTTAAATTTTAACATAATACTAAATTAAAAAAAATCATGCAAAATTATAAACCGCCCGATGTTTTAATTATTTGGATAGACGAATTTATATGGGTGATCTAAAAGTCACAAAAGAAATAAAATTTCAATTATTCAAAAATTATATGAGCAACGTGCTGAAATTTACAGAAAGATAATACAATAGTAAAAAATGTTATTGCCAGTATAAATTATTACACAAGAGTAATTATATTTCAATTGCCACTAACAAATGCCGATTTAAATGTGATTTCCCTTTGTACAACGAATCGGAACAGATCACAAAGCAACTACCGTTAGAAATGTGCAATTTGGCAGATACTATTAACACCATCGGTTCGAAGGGTGCATATATACATAATCAAAAGGTGCATATGTGCATCATCAAACGCTGTATAAAGCAGTTCTTTTGTTTATCAGATTATAACGAAATGTAACATTTCATTTTTCTAATTAGAGTATTTTCGTGATGAATTAAGTAAAGATAATTGCTTCAGAAAATTGTGCAAACAGAGTACAATTTGTGTATGGGACGCTGGTCCGAAAGGTATAATGAGAATAATTGTCAGACGTAGCAGGTCAATTTGTGCATCATCCAAAAGAGATTTATACTGAAACTCTCCTCACATGATGGATTAAATAGTAACAAATAGCGGTTTTGAGACCATTACAGTACTAATTGTCGAGTATATATGCAGCTGTTCTTCCAAAAATCTTTTTGCTATCGAAACCTCCCATGTCTTTCTTTCTCTTATTTATGTGAAAACCGTAATATACTACCGTAATTTCGCGCGTATGCGCCGCACCCTAGTTAAGTCTTTTTCAAACCGGAAATTTTTTTGAAAATAAGAAGTCAAATAAGTGCTAAGCAGAAGTAAGTCACATTTTATTTAAAATAAATTGTGGTAGGAAATCGAATTGTCTGAGGTGCGGCGTATACGCGCGAAATTACGGTACAAGGTTTGTACACTTTTACCACAATTTTCAATAGAATTTTTTGCCTTATTTAAATTCAGAAAAGTATTTCAAATCCTGCAATCAAACGCGGCGTCTACAATATCCACTATTAAATATTAAATAGAAAATGTCTATTAAAAATTGTGGCAAAAGCGTACAAATCCTGTACTATCTTGTATCCTGTAAATCGTCTATAACTTTCGAAAAGTTGAACTCTCAATTGTTTTGTGACTTTTAGATATATATTTGGTCCACTGTATCTGACATTTTCACTGTAATTTAGTTCAGTGTATCTCATATTCCGTGTATCCTCATATACTCTACACTATCTCACTAAGTTGAAAAAAATAAATAATTCGTATATCTTTACGAATGAGTGTGATTGAGTTAAAAGTTTTAAAAAGTTACTCAACGTATCCATTGTTTAATGGAGTGCCATTATCGGCGCAATATTTTGTTGAGCAGCTACATGGCAGACCAGATGCTATAAATAAACAGATTGTGTGAGTGAATTGCGTCGGATGGTTGTAGATCTAAGCAGAGTGTTGTTAATTTAAGCCAGGGGTCTTGGATTTGTATCCCGGATGTGTCACTCAGTTAGAAAAAAAAATTAATTCGTATAAGTTAAATCAGGAATCCGGGCTTAATTTGCGCCGGAGCCCGCCGGAACTCAGCTCGGTACTTCTCTGTTTTTAGTAAATATTTAAATATTGGCCACAATTCACTGGAGCTCATAAACACTGCGCTCCGGAGCCCAGTGCAATAATGCTTCCGAAAAAATAATAATAAATTACCCTTTCTTTCTCCTCTCATCTCCAATATTTTACCTTATTTTGTATCAAAATACTTATAAGTGACGTAATGTGTCGCTTACGTAAGAGATGGAGATGAAACAGGCTCGATTTTTATACCAGTCTTCGGGTTTGGGCAGGCTTGAGCTCAATCTGTCTTAAATTCAAAATTTTATTTATTTTCATTTCAAATCATTTTAATGCTATTTTGATCATAATAAAAAGTAAACAGAAATAGTCTTTTTCTATTGGGCATAGTTCCGAACTAATCATTTTCTGTGTTAACAGTATTTTCGTATCCTGAAATTTGTATCCTGATTTCGTATCCTCCTTCCTGAGCTTATTTACTCGCAGAATTCTGCGATTTATTAACATTAAGATTAGGCAAAGGTTTCTATTTGGAAGTAGTAATATCTAAAAAGTAGAATAGTTGATAGCGAAGTATACGCAGATACATGTATTTAAATTTTTTTTTTTGCTAAATAAAAACAATGCTTTAAATTTTGAAAATAATGTATGAAATATAAATATGGAGATTGGAGAGACGGCGGAGTGGGTACACTACGGGTTGTTAATACTGCAGAATATTAGGGCTCCGGTACTTTCTTTCTTAGAAATTAAGCTCTGTACGGAATTGTGGGTAACTATCAGAGTATGTAGTTGTTTCATAAAATTTCTGGTTCATGAGGAACATCGTCCTTAATTACTTACAGTATGTATGTGTATGTGCGCGTCCACACATGCCCATGTAACCAAAGCTTAACCCTTAATTGCATAGTGATGTAAATTTCCATCACTGTTTATTTAACTTTTAATAAATAAATAAACTTCTTCGCCACCACTATATATATATATAGAAATATTAATCCAGTAAATTTCCCGTGAACTATGTTGCTGAACAAAGTTAAAAATCTATCTTAAAATTTCTGGTGTCTAATATATGTATAAAAAAACACAATTATAAAAGAAAAACTCATGCAGAGAAGGGTTAATGAATTCGAATATCAAATTATAATTTTACTGAATTCAAAAGTTCTTTTACAAAGGATTTAGAAATGAAAATATGACAGAAAAGGTGAAACTGACTGTAACACTTGTAGTATGTAACACACATATATTCCTGACTTTCGTAAAGAAGTAAGTCATTGAGCGAAACAAGTTTCTTTGCAAAACTTTTTACGTTTCCTTTACGCAATATTTCAGAAGATTATAAAAATAAATTAAAAACGCAAATGCGCAAAATAATATAATCGAAACAATATGCACTGTTAAAATTGAACTGGTGTAGAAGAATGTTACATGCTTAATAAGTAACAAGATTTGAAGCTGAAAAATACATTTTCAATACAGAAATAATTATGAAAGATATAATTACAGATATAATTAGCATACACTGTAAAAAATGAAGTATTCAAAAATGAGTAAGTTCATGTACTCATTTCGAAATGAGTATTTGTGGATCAAAAATGAACATGTGAATTCTCAAAAATGAGTAAGTCCATGTACTCATATCGAAATGAGTATTTTTGGATCAAAAATGAACATGTGCATTCTCAAAAATGAGTAAGTTTATGTACTCATATCGAAATGAGTATTTTTGGATCAAAAATGAACATATTTATTCTCAAAAATGAGTAAGTTCATGTACTCATTTCGAAATGAGTATTTTTGGATCAAAAATGAACATATTATCAAACCCAACATACTTGTATATTTCAGAATGTGTAATGACGAAATTTTGGAGACTAAAAAGCTATTATTTGAAGGAAAAACGAATAATAAGAGAAATGAAAAGTGGATCTGGTTCTGGATTTTCATCAAAGTGGATCCACTACTACACATTTACTCTTTTTTTTCCTCACATTTTACTCATCTACTTTTTTTTCTTGATAGTACTTCAAAATTAAGATTTTTTTTCCCACTAATTTTTTTAAAATTTATTTTAACTTTTTTAACGTGAGGCAATATTGTGTTACTTAAAAGTTTCATAACATAATATCTTTGCAAATTATAGCTATGCAAATTGGTATTAAACTAAACTGATTTGGCTTCAAATTTATGAATTACGCTAAAATTTATTATTTTATAAATTATAATTTTACAAAGTTTATAATTTTAGTATTTCAATCTATGATCTTTTCTAATGCCATTTTTTAATTAATAATTCTTCGAACTACCTGTTACTTCAGACATTATTTTAATCTTTAACACATATAGACAGGCACTGTACATCCTTAAAAACATATTTAAAAACACATAAAACCAGTCCACACGCTGATGTCTCGTATTTTTCCTCTGTCAGTCCGATTTTTCTAAAACTATCTCTTCTTAACAAATCTATCCTCTATAAAAATATATCTATATAAAAATAACAATCATCTAACCCTTCCTAACAGATGGCGCCAGATGCTGTTAGGGGATCCCTATTAGGAAGGGATAGAAAGGGGGAGTTTCAAAGTCAGTAACAACATTTGAGAAGGAGGCATAACCAGTCATGGCGCGTTGGTTTGAGTCGTCAGGTTAGTAAACAGAACATCGCGGGTTAGATTCCTCACATTGGCAAGGGTTGGTTAATTAATATAAACTCACGCAGGAATGAAAAAATAGTAGAAAAGAAATGTATATATGTCCCTTATAAGGTTGTCCTCGCGAAGTAACTTTTTTTTTATCCTATAAATTTTATTTTAACGACATAAAAAATTTTAGATTTGAATACATCCATGGGATCAAAAATGAGTACATAGCAGTTCATATTTGAATACATCCATGGCATCAAAAATGAGTACATGTGTTTCTCAATTTTGAGTACATTTGGATCGGAGCCATTTTGAGTATGTGAAGTATTCAAAATTGAGTACTTTTTACTCAATTTTGAGTACCCATTTTTTACAGTGTAGCTGCCAACTTTTGAGCTTTTTTGCTACCACTAAAAATTAATAGAAATTTTTGCCTTTTTGAATTGCATGATTTTGGCGAATTAATGCGTTTAAATTTACTATAAAATTTTACTGGTAGGAAAAAAGCGTAAAAGTTGGCAGCTATGTAATTAGTAAGTGTTGCGTTTCAACAGAAATTGAGATAAATAACGTGGCAGATGTTTCACATAACCATAACTCAATCTTGATGTTGCTGTATTTGTAGTTTGAATAAAATGTTTAAATTTTAAGGCGTCTAACTTTAACTTCTAATATTTAGATAGAAATCTACATGTGACTTGAAATAGTTTTATGCAATTTTTCTTAAGGATCAACAAACTACAGTCAATTTTTTTAATAGCTGCCTTTTTGTTTTGCTTTTTCTACAAGATAATTTTGTTTACATTAAAATTAAAGATTCAAATTCTAGAAGATTTTTGATAGATCCAAATTGTTGCTTGTAAATTGTACGTGCTAAACTTTCCATCCTTTCTGGGTCAATAAAATGAGTACCAACTCTTTTGAGTAGTGCTTATGAGTTAGGCTGTTATTAGTTAGTGACATAGTGCTTATGAGTTAGGCTGACCACCTGACCGGGACAAGACTACATACAGGGCCATGGTCTACGAAACGGAGTAGGGCACCGTTGGCCTGATCCTTCATGGACTATAACGCGGGAGAGTTTAATTTAAAAATTTTACACGTTTAATTAGTAATAAGCATTGAAAGAAAGAAATACATTCCTAATGCAGATAAATAATGAAAACAAAATCAGAATTTTCAACAAAGAGGGGTATAAAATATTAACCACGGTGTTTCTTTAAGCCTAGTTGGAGCATATTTTCTATATTTGCATAATTTAAACTTTTCACTTATATGATATATTATATGGCGGAAAGAATACACGCTGCATGTAAAAATGTAACTTTCTGTTGCATGATATTTTTCGTTTCATTAAAGATCGAAGATTGATATATACAGATCAAAAGTTGAAATACTAAACGAAAGAGGTAAAGGGTAGATAAAATATTTTAAGGTGAAAAAGTATATAGAGTTCATACGCTTTTACCACAAATTTTCAACAGAATTTTTCTATTTAACCTTCCTACCCTGAATGGGTCGAATTGACCTACTTCCATAATTCATTTAATTCGATTGGAACGAGATGTTTTTTATAAAGTAAGTTAAATAAATGCTACAATTACGTTAAATAAATATTTTAAAACATTTTCAAAACAAATTCTGGTGTGAAATGTTTTTATCAACGTTGGGTAAAATTGAACCACCAATTGGAAGAAGGGAATAAATAAAAAAAATAAGAATGGAGATAATTAAAAAAAACCGTATAACTTTTTACTTTCAACTTATAGGCTTATGTGATATTAATGATAATGAAGAAAATATAAATTCTGATTTATTTACTTATAGAGCTGGCTGAAATATATAATATTCATTTATATATGTACATGTAAATGTGTTGGATTTATTTCCTTCTTCCAATTTATCATATACTATATACAAAATAATTTGAAATAATAAACAATATGATGACAAAAACTATTTATTTATTAGAAAAAACGTAAGAACACTCTATTATTCATCTATTTCTTCACTTTCGGATCTTGTAGTTGGCCAGGTCAGAATAATATCGTAAAAATCTTTGAAGTCGTAAATAATATATTGGATTATTTTTTGTATGTCGTTCATTTTTTGTCTTATTTATGGGTATTTTTGTAACATATGCCGGAGTTTTCGGTATTTTCGGGTTTCAAGAAAGTTTTTGGAGCAAAAATGTAGCTTTAATGAAACCATGGATAAATTCGGAACATGTCAAGTAACCTTTATGACTTGAACTATACTCAAAACTTCTATAATGCGAAATCTTGAATGTTGTTGCCTTGTCTAATGACTTAGAGATTTTCTTGAAACATCGCTGCCATGAGTTTTTAAAATCAAGTATGTCGTTAGAAGTAATGTTTTTAACCGAAAAACCCCTGATTTTTGCTGCCAAAATAAGATTATTATATTCATTTGGAACGTAAATTCTGTCCTTTCTCCTAATGAGTCTTTTAGCGGTCCCAAAATTTGTTTCGCACTGTAAAAACGAATGGCCATGCACAGGAAAGTATTGATATATTTTCTCAAAACGATTCGTTGCAACAAGAGTGAGAAAGAATCTTATAAGGGTGTTATTTATATTTTGTCCCCCGCAAGAATCGCTAAAAACGTGTAGTTCTTTGACAGAGGGATCCATGTTCTGTATAGTTTTCCACAATAAACTGCATACTTCATCTGGTCCCCGTTTAGCTTCACCCTCATGGTAAGTGTAGAAATCAGCTGAGTTCGTCTTTAACCCTTTCCGGCGCGGAATAAGCCTGTTTGTAAAATGATGAAATAATGGACTGACATCAGAAATTACAAACGAATTTATTATAAATAAAAACTTGCTTATTTTCCGGTACTTTACAAAAGGAAAATTTCAATTAAATATTTTTGGTGCCGTTTGTCAGTTTTGGAATTAAAATTAGGTGTCCTTTTTTGTGGACACCGCCCGTTAAAGGGTTAAGTCGTGAACACAAAACACATACAGCCATATTTTTCCCACCAATAGCGATGTTTTTTTGTTTATCGAAAAAAAAACAGGCGAAAAGAAACACTATTTCTATACTCGTACAGTTGATAGTTGGAAGAAGGGAATAAAGGAAGGATTTGTTTCCTTCTTCCAACTAACTATTTTTATGGCCTTAGGAATCTATACGAAGCGAATGATTTTTGTTCTTTTCTTGGAACTCACAATTAAGCGCTACGTCTAAAGAATGTAGAATGTGTAGAAAAATGAATGTGTTAAAAATTGGCGTTTATTCCCTTCTTCCAATTGGTGGTTCAATTTCAACAGTGTACGAAGGTTAATATTTAAATAGCAGAAACAATAGGCACCTCGTTAAATTGCAGGATTTCTAGTACTTTTCTGCATTTAAATAAGGCGAAAAATTCTATTAAAAATTCTGGTAAAAACGTACGAACCCTGGAATTTGTTAAATGGGGAAAAATGTAGAAAGTGGAAACATTTTCTATATACATAAAATAGTAATGTGAAAAAAAATCTTAGACTGTTTCAAATACAAACCAAAAGTCCATAGAATGGATTTGAAAAAAAAAATGTAAAAAATTATAAATTTATTTTTTCTTTTATAAGTTAGCTTCCTAGATTCAAAGAATGGACGACCGAAAAACGAATAAAAGCTAATTAATGCATCCATTGTTAAATTCGAAGCTACGAAATGAATGGGAAGTAATTGCTTCATGCTGAATTACAATAAATTTTTGTGATGAAAAAATACCTTATCTATTGAAAGAAATTTTATAAAGATAAATAAATTGGTGTTTGATTAAATAATATATTTAATAATGGACAGGCATAGCTGCTAGCTTCTCCTGTTTATTCTTTCCAATAAAATTAAATAGTAAATTTTGTGTTATTTTAAAGCCGAAATCTAATGCCAAAATAAGGTTAAAAATCTATTTAATTTGTATGTTAATATTAAATCATACATTGTAGCAGACATTGAGAAGGTAGGAAATTATTACTAGAGAACATGTTCAACTATTACTTCTAAATATCGTCACGGGTGTTATCGCTGGCAAGATATTACCATGAAATAGTAAACTTTTAGAAATTATTGGTGTTCAAATTCAAAGGATGGTGCAAACGCTGAAACAAATCCGCCTATGACAGCAGCCATTTTTGTGTCAGTACTCAAGCCAGTATTCAGGAGGCGGTGAAATTGATCGTATCTTGCAAATGGTTCGATTCAGACGGGTAGTTTCTATATATTTTTATCCTCGTGGCAAACGATCAAGAAAAAAGGAAACTAGCCTCTCTAATCCAACACTTTGAGAGATATGTTTCTATTTCTGCTGTGATATCAAGAACAAAGAAACATACAATTACAAAAAAAAGCTAAAAGAAGACTCCATAAAATGTTAAAGTCACTTTTTAATCTCGTTATTTAATTAATCTTCATTACGCGGACTTTCCAATGGTGCAATTTTTGATGAAATCGGATTTATTTTTCGTTTATCTTTATGCCTGACGTTATAGAAGAAAGTGACACCGCCCCTGAATACTAGGCCTGAGAGCTGACACAAAAATGGCGGCTGTCGTAGGCGGAATTTTTGAAGCGTTTGTACAGTCCCCTGAATTTACAGAAAAGTAATTTTTAAAAGTTTTCTTTGCCTTATTTGATCTTAGAAAAATAAGGCGCAGAAAACTTTTAGAATTTTTTTTCAAATTCGAGGGACCGTGCAAACGCTGAAAAACATCCGCCTACCACAGCCGTCATTTTTGTTTCAGTGCTCAAGCCTAGTATTCAGGGAGCGGTGAAAATGATCGTATCTCGTGACTGGTTCGATTCAGGTGGGTAGTTTCTACATATTTTTTTATCCTCTCGGCAAACGACACCACGCTGGACGAAATCAGATTTTTTTCCTTTATGTATGACACCACAAAAGAAATTGGCCCGTACCTCGTGAATAGTTGAAATCGGGCGGGTAGTTTTTATATTTTCTGTTGTTCCTCGTGGCAAGCTTTTCCAACAATACCACTCTTGGAGGAATATTGAGCTAACAGTTGACTACGTTCCATAGTTATTATTTTCTATTTTGAATTCGGATATGTATTACAAGGTCAGGTGTTTAAAATTTCATTCAACACGTTCACTACCGGGTTAAAATTACCGGAATTTTATTTTATTTAGAAAGTTCGAATTCATACCAGAAAATACTGAGGGTAATATTTACATTATTTAATTAGAGACATTTCGTGATTATTTAAAATCAAAATTCTTCTTTCGAAATTTCCGGTGCGAATTCGTAATTCTAGATTAAAAACCCACGAGTATGCTCGTGGTTGGCAGTGAATGGGTTAACATTCTTGTATTTATGGCTTTGAAAATGTATAAAAAACATATGTTGAAACATATGTTTGATAAAAGTATTTCAATACAAAAAAATAATATTTTTTTCCTGATATTCTTTATAATTATCGATAAATAATTACACTTTTCAATCTTACATACCTTTTTCCGACTGAATGACCATTTATAATTCGTATTGAGAAACTGAATTTCATAATTTAAAAACCTGAAAAGTAATTATTAACAAAGAATATAATCCACGTGAATTCTATTTATATCTCTGCATAAGAAAATTTCAAAAGAGGGTGTATAAGTACTTGTCGTATTAAAAAAAAATGTATTCGTACATTTTAATCTGTAATAATAAAAAAATATTACATAAAAAAAGAAGTATTGAGAAAAAATGTCAGAATGTCTCAACTACAAACCAAAAGTCTATGACAAGGGTTTTTAAGAAGAAAAAAAGCAGATAGAGGAAAAAAATTCTACCTTTTTATGCTTTCATAGTTCTTTCTTGATTAAAAATTTAAAAGAAATCCATGATAGAAAAGAAGAAGTGAATCAAATTAATTTAGCCATTGTTAAATTCAAACATACGAAATGAATGGGAAGAAAATTCTTCACGCTAAATTAGAATCAATTTTGGTTGCGAAAAGAATTCATTATTAATGAAAATAAAGAGAGTTGTGTTTGGGACTGAATGTGTTTTTTGGACTTGTACTTGGGTAATGAGTTTGGTACTGAGGAATAAGAATACAATTTTATTAGTTATAACTCAGTTATATAATTTAATTTGTATGAATAAATTATTTCCATTTTTGGGGATGAAGACTACATAAGTCAATATTTCGTTTATTTTTTTGTGATTTTTATGGTTATGAGAGTCTAAACAAAAATCACATAAATAAATAAATATGTAAATAATAAATAATTAATTAATTAAATATCATAAATAAATATAGTTGCATTTGTGTCAGCATTTAAGTTTTATCCTTATTCAGAAACTGCGATAATATATTCCTTATTCCCAAACTTCTATAAAATAACTATGAATAATGCAAGTCTCGGAGCGGTCTATTTTTGAACACCACTAATTTTTTTTAATAATTATTTTCGTGGCAGATTATTACAACAACTGCAAGAGAAAGATCAACTCGAAGAAGGGTTTCTGTGACATTTGAAAGATAAATCTAAAACTAAAATTTTCGTAAGGAAAATGTGGTGCTGAAAAATTTGATTTGGTCTGTATTAATAGATGCTCCGAGACCTATGTTGACATCGTTAAAGAAAGTATTATTACAAATAAGTATATTACACTTAGACGTGGTTACAACTGATTTAACGATTTCGCAATAAATTGGCTTAGGCCACTAGATAAAACAATAACGAAAAACGGTGATTTTGTTAAAAATATATATTATTTTAAAGACGTATGCCACATTATAAGCAGTTGCAATAGAATTAATTAATTCGGAATAATATGAGTCGTTGCACTAAATGGTAGAATTACGATTACCAATAACAGTTTCAAGGTAAGTAAAATTACAAATAAGTAAGTTACATTAGGTAAAATTACAAATATGTAAGTTACATTAGAAGCCGTTGCAACTGCATTAACCCTTTCACATTAAACTGAGTTATTGCAGTAGCTTCAACAGCGTCGAATATGTTAAAGAAAATATTATTACAAATGAGTATGTCCCATTAGAAATAGTTGCGATTAAATTACCTACTTCACATTGTTATTGCCCGAGATTTAACCAGGGTCTGATTACGGCCTAGGCAAACATCAACCACTAAATTTTAATACAATTTTTCTTCTTAACTCCTTGTTTGTATATTTGAGAAAAACGTGCCAAAAATGGATTTTTTCTCTTTAATCCCTTGCCTGTACGCCCGAACTCAGTTCGGGGAATGCAAATGCGCCAATTTTGGAATACCCGACCTGAGTTCGGGCAAGAAAAAATCGATGTTTCAATTCAGTGAAGCCCGAACTCAGTTCCGGGAATACAAATGCGCCAATTTTGGAATGCCCGACCTGAGTTCGGGAAAGAGAAAAATCTGTGTTTCAATTCAGTGAAACCCGAACTCATTTCCGGGAATCCAAATGCGCCAATCTTGGAATGCCCGACCTGAGTTCGGGAAAGAGAAAAATCTGTGTTTCAATTCAGTGAAGCACGAACTCAGTTCCGGGAATGCAAATGCGCCAATTTTGGAATGCCCGACCTGAGTTCGGGAAAGAGAAAAATCTGTGTTTCAATTCAGTGAAGCCCAAACTCAGTTCCGGTAATGCAAATGCGCCAATTTTGGAATGCCCAACCTGAGTTCGGGAAAGAGAAAAATCTGTGTTTCAATTCAGTGAAGCCCGAACTCAGTTCCGGGAATGCAAATGCGCATATTTTGGAATGCCCGACCTGAGTTCGGGAAAGAGAAAAATCTGTGTTTCAATTCAGTGAAGCCCGGACTCAGTTCCGGGAATGCAATTGCGCCAATTTTGGAATGCCCGACCTGAGTTCGGGAAAGAGAAAAATCTGTGTTTCAATTCAGTGAAGCCCGAACTCAGTTCCGGGAATGCAAATGCGCCAATTTTTGAATGCCCGACCTGAGTTCGGGAAAGAGAAAAATCTGTGTTTCAATTCAGTGAAGCACGAACTCAGTTCGTTCAATGTATAATATGTAATTTACGATTTTCCCAATAGATGGTGATACTTTCCCGGAAAAAGTTTGGAAGTTTCGCGCCATTTGTCGGATTTTTGTAATTTTGCAGTTTTTCCCAAATTTCATTCAAACCACATTATGTTTGACAGGCAGGTATATAAAATTTTTGCAAGTTAGAAGTTTTTTTGCATTGTTTTAAGCACTGGACGAACCAAGTTCGGGCTTCACGGAATTGAAACACCGATTTTTCTATTACTCGAACTCAGCTCGGCCATTCCATAATCGGTTCGTTTAATTTGCCCGAACTGAGTTCGGGCATCACAGGCAAGGGGTTAATTAAAGAAACGTGGTTCAATCCCCAAAGAAAAGTTCTTTCAAAAATTACTGTTTGGGCTTTCCGCATCAAATCAGCCAGTAAAAGTTCAATATGTAAGGCCATTACAAATTTTAATATCATTGTGTAACTTTGTGGTCTCTCTTACGAAATAATTACCAGTAATTTTTTTGGCTCCTAGTTAAAGAAATTTTTGAGAAAAAAATTATCAAAATATTGGATGAGTTGGTTGGTATTCTTGACTGATCGATTTTGAAAGGTAGTGTTTCATAAATAAACTCATATTTTAATACAGGGTGTTTTTTTTTAACTGACGCTATTCAGAGCCGCCTGTAGCTCGTTCTAATAACTGGATTGATACAAAATTTTGTGAATGGACTAAGAAAACCATGGGAAAAAAGATTCCAACAAAAAAAAAATGAGTTCCAATCACCACCGATAGGGGGAAATGTGGTGCTGTGGTAATTTATGCAACTGAGAATTAGCATAAAATACGGGCAATAAATGAAAATGCAAATTTTTACTTACGCAAGCGACAGTAGCGCCAATAGTTTAAGTTATAAATGCATGCGAAAAACACCGAGAAACAATTTCAGCTCAGGTTGAAAATGAATCTCACGTTACCGCAGCGCGCGTTACTTGTGAAGTTCTATTATTGTAACCAGTGCAATACACCAGCCGCTCTTCGTTTACTTAGAACACGCCGTAAACTGCGCAGAGGACCTTTATCCGTTAATGTATTGAAAGCAATGATTCTGAAATTCAAAGAAACAGGCTCGCTAGCAGTTCGGTCAGGCAGAGGACGTAAACCGGTGGCAGAAAAAGAGATAATGGATGTTTCAACTGCAATCAACGAAAGGGAAAGTGTAAATGATGAATAAAACGTGGCATTTTATCCAAATTATTAATTTTGTCTGTTTCTGATGTTTTTTTTTTCAATGTACAGCGCCACATTTCCCCCTATCGGCGGTGATTGGAACTAATTGTTTTTGCTGGAATCTTTTTTCCCATGGTTTTCTTAGTTCATTCACAAAATTTTGTATCAATCCAGTTATTAGAACGAGTGACAGGCGGCTCTGAATAGCGTCAGTTAAAAAAAAACACCCTGTATATAAACAAGAAATCATTTTCAAATAAATTATGCATTATAAATAAAGGACATAGATTACTAAAAACTTTTATTGTTCGTTTAAAACGTGTTAAATGTGTCTACATTTATTTAATCTTTGAAATCAAGCATTGCTTATGGAAAACAATGAATGAAAAAAAAAGCATTATCAACCATAAGCGGAGGCGCTTTGGTTTATTCTTTATTTTTAAAATGCCCATAGCAGTATAATCTAACTAGACGAGAAATAAAAAAATAGTGGGATTTTGTTGTTCTTAATAGTATTAAAATTATATTTTAAATCTCATTATTTTTAGAGTTAAGAATAATTTAACATATCATTTACTATATAAACTCTGGATATAGTTTTTAATTGGAAATTTTTTTATGTTTTTATTTATGGCACAAAATTATACCAACTTTGTTTTTAATAAAATCAGGTGTGCAGTCTAGAGGGGGAAGTGGGGATTTACACCACCCGAATAAAAAGGGAAAAAATACTGCCTTCCTTCCCTTAAGAGCCTACACTAGTCACGCGAAGAATCGCTCACACTAATGTTAAGTCTATGGGAAGGTTATCCCGCGATTTCTCGCTCGCATTTTAATATTTTTAAATGATTTTTTTTTTTGCATAGGATAGCTGACGTCGAAATCTATCGTTGTTAGTTTTTACTTTTTCGATTTTGGCTCCAGTTTTTTTTTATATAAGGGTACTTTCATTTTCAGAACCGGTTCCAACCGGTTCCAAAATTTAAAATGTCCGCTTACAAAAAAAGTTGAACCAAAATCAAAAAAGTAAAAACTAACAACGTTGAAGATCGACCTCAGCTATCCTACGCAAAAAAATCATTTAAAAATATTAAAATGCGAGCGAGAAATCGCGGGATAACCTTCCCATAGACTTACATTAGCATGAGCATTTCTTCGCGTGACTAGTGTAGGCTCTTAAGAAAATTTCTAAATGACATGCTTACGTGAAACTAATTCTTAAATTATTAATTTCATTTGGTTTGATTAACTGTTATTAAAAAAATACCAAATTAAGCATTTTAACAAATTATTTAAGGTGTTGAATTTCATAAATCTGAAAAATGTGTAAAATTAAATATATATATATCTATGTGTGTGTAAAATCTATTATGTTTACAAAATTTTAAACGCCTATGTCTAAAAAAACACTTCAAATTTAATGCTTTTGAAAATGACAGTAAATTATGTTTAAAGTTTTCACCCATGAACAATACCTTTGCTTAATGAAACGTTCTGGTAATAAGCATGATTGACTGGAACGGAAACTAATTAAGAAAGACAGCAAAATATTTTCCCTACAACATGCTAAAATACATGTAAAAGTAGAAATATGTGTGAAATGAAAATGAGTCATTTATAAATATTTGATATTGATTTAGTGTTATGTTAGTGACATATCATACAAAATATGACATACAATTTAAATGCGAGATAATTAAAAAAATTATAAAGCTAGAGCAAATAAATAAACATTTATTTTGAAAACTGTTTGTATTCTTACCCGTGCAGTGTTGCCAGTAAGCTACTTTTTAAAAATTTATATTGCTTGATTGACACCACTTTTTTTGAAATGGTATAATTCGCCTTATTTAATGACAGATTAAATAAGGCGAATTTTAATTTATTAAAAAACTGGTGGCAATCATGAAAACTAAATTAAAAAAATATATCTCACTGGCAACACTGTACCCGTGTAAAGGATGCGCACTTTTCTCCGCTGACAAATAATTATTTTATACTAAACATACCACCAAACGGTCATTTGACCTACCCCAGATGACAAAATGTCGATTCGAACGAGAATTTTCTTTTTAACCCATTGGCTGCTAACCATGAGTATACTCGTGTTTGTCAACATTCAAAATAAAAGTGCATGATAAAAAAAAAAAAAAAAAAAAAAAAAAAAAAAAAAAAACTGCCTCGCCATCACTATTTTAATATGTTAAAAAATACTTTATTTAATGACAAAAACTTTGCCATTAAAGTTACCAAATATTATCTTTCGGAATATTTGTGGGAAACGAATTTCAGTAAAAATATCGAACACTCCCGCACGCATAGTTTTGACAGTTAATCAGTTAAAATAAACATAATAAAACTACATTAAAACAAGTTCAAAACGGCTAAATAGTTTTAAATGGAAACGAAAGTTTGAAATATTTTTATAAAATTCGGGTAAAACGATTAAATTTCCGGTATGCATAGTGCCAATATTCAAGAACAAAAGCATTCCGGAACTAGGGATAGGTAGAAATAAAAATTTGTCTTTTTCTTTTTCTTTCTTTTTTTTTCTGAAAACTAACAAAATGACATCTTTCAAAATGGCGTTACAAATATATATATGTATATATATATATATATATATATATATATATATATATATTATTATATAATATATATAATAATATACATAATATATAATATATATATATATATATATAATTATAATATCTATGAATTTCAAAAAACATATCAAGTTCTACTATCATTCTACTTTAATCTACAAAGAGATAAATAATGATATTGTGTAAACAGAATACCGCATAGCTAATAATTAACATATGCAATCATAATTTTACCATACAGGGTTCGTACGGATCAGGGATTTTTCCAGGAGTTTCACCAGTATTTTCTGTATAGAAAAAGAAATCTTGTTAAACTCGTGGCACTTCGCCTTCTTTTAAGGAAAGATTTTCTGTAAGAAAATACTGGTACCGAAGAATTTCTTGGTCACAAAATTCCAGGAGCCGTACGAACCCTGACCATAGCATGTGCTTCAATGGTAATTGGCCAAATTTACTCATACCTGAATAATATTTAAAAAAGAAAGAGAGAGAAAGGAAAAGAAATATATAGATTGGATTTGCTATTAAGTAAACACAAATGGATTAATAAATCAAATATGAACATTATACAATGGAAAACTGGACCACAAGAGAACAAACAAGAATTGGATATGAAAAAACACATGTAGATGTACTCGTCAGCTTGTGTATAGACCTAGAGAGACGTTTAGTTAAAGGAAGATTAAACTTCAAACAAATAAAATCAGGAACAACACCAAGACGTTTACAACTACACAAAAAATGCAAATGATTTAAAAGCCTTTCACGCTTTAATCTAAGTTTGTAAAAACGGTTAAAATCAGACATGATAAAAAATCCCCAAAAGGTCCGTTGAAACCAACGATAATGAAAGAAAACTTGTGTGGATAAATATACTAAAAATATCAACGTTTGACACACAATAACATCGTGTAATAAACAGACGCACGTTTCATGAGTATCATGGACTCACTTCCTCAGTGTAAAACCTAAACCCTATTGTATCCCCCCAAAGACATGAAAATGAATCTAAAAACCCAAATGAAAAACAACAACAAACCGAGAAACTCCTCCAATCTGATTAAGTCGGTTGGTTGGTTGTAGAGGATTCACTATGACAAAGTAACTGAACCCAGAAAGGTGAGATGTACGGTACACTTGAAAAATCATTAACCAGGGAGTTACCAAATTTATGAATATAAACTGCCTCAAAGAAGTCTAAATCTAATGGAGTGTTACATTTCTTAATAATAGTGGCTGAGTCGAAGTTAAAATTATGTCCCTCACTCCAACAGTGACAGGCAATAGAGGACTTTTGTAATTCTTTTTTCTTAATGTAATTTCTGTGTTCATTGAGTCTGAAACGGAGTTGTCGTTTAGTCTGTCCTATATAGACTATCGTCAGCTTGGTTGCACCCACATGTGTTTTAAAAAATAATTCAGTATTTCATAATTCTACTGGCATGATGCTAAGAACAGTAGAATCACCCAAGTATACTGAATTATTACCAGATAACAATTGGAAAAAATAAGTTCGGAAATATTTAAATTGGAAATAAAAAACCATTAAGAATATATAATATAATTCACTGAATTCGATTATCCTAAAAACATTATAAATCACCTCACTAAATTACCACTAGATATCATTTTTGAAATAATATTGCAAATTAGAACCCTTAAATTGTAGATAAAATATTTTACTCACAATAATTATCCTGAATCCACAAAATATAGAAACTTCTGCATAATATTCACTTCCAAATGGCACGCACATAATTTTGACAATCGAGTTGAGAGAAATGATTTGAAAGACAAGTTGAGAGCACATTTTTTTAAACACAACTCCATCGATGACACACCAACACAAAATGATTCAAAAACACACAAAATTATTCTGGTGATAATAAACTTATAACAAAATTATATCTGTGAATATATAATTACTCCATCTAATTTTAATTCCTGAAAGTAAAATTAATATACAAGCAATAGCTCCCTCTATAGTTAAATGAAAAATAATATTAATAATATTATCATATCTACCTGACACGTAAAGTGTCGCCATCTGTTGGTATTATAATTATTCATAATTAATATCTATTTGCATATCCACTTTATTAGTTACATATACATTTCATTAGATTTAATTATATAAATAAATTTAAAAAAAAAACAATACTACCTTATAGTTTTACATTAAATTCGAATAAAAACTTACAATATGAATAAATCTACACATAATTTATTCATCCTGCACAGCATTTCAGATATTCTTAATAAGAGTATATTATGTAAAATAGATATTATAAAAAAAAAAAAAAGTGTTTTGCTGCCAGCTGTATTAATCCACTGATATATATTATAGACTTATAATTAAATAATTAATGTTATATTGTTATTACTACTTAAATTTTAGACTTGTTATTAAATAATTAATGTATTATTTATACTAATACTTAATTATATTTCATAGATTAATTTTAATATCAAATTAAATAATTCATAAACAATTCAATTTATCTAAATTATAAATGTATGAAAACTGCACATTAATAACACCCTAAACATATGTGATCGGCAACGCACAATCACATACTATACAAAGTGTGTATAATGTTCAATCAAATATTAAATTTCCTAATATGTTATAATTGTATTAATTGTCTGAGTGCAACGAAGACTCATACACAGCGCAGTATTACTTTGCCCCATATATAGCTACGATGGATATTAAAACGTTTCGTCAAGCATAACTCAAAAAATATTTAACGGATTTCGTTCAAATTTTTACAGCAGGTACCTATAAAGGTGACAACGACGTCTATTTATTACCAAGAATAAATGTCAAACCGTTTGGAAATTATCTTAAAAAAATAGATAAAAAAGCACATTTAAAGTACATACGTCACTAAATTTTGTGCGTACGTCATTTTCACCGGCGGGAGATTTTCGTAGACAATAGGAATTGAAAAGTTCATGGAGTACATGGAGCAAAAAAATATGCAAGCACTAATATTCAGCACAATAAAATATATTTCAATTTAGTAGAAATCGAAAATTAATCTGGATTTCTTTCTGTTTGAAAGAAAAACCCCACAATAACTTGGTAGACTTGGTATTAGAGATTTGGCGCAAATCTCAGCAATAGCAGCTTTTTTTATTTCGCGTGTGTATATTAAAAAAAAAAAAATTATTTGGTGTTTAAATAAAAGGTTTCGATATATGGCATTATTTCTTTTTTTTCTCTCTTTTTAGCATTTTAAATGGGATTAATGAAAGGCATGTATTTTAAATTAAATGAGTGAATGGTTTATATTTAAATGAAATGAATTCAATATGAAAATGTTATAGGAACAATATTTGGCGATTTATCAACTGCGCCAGGATAACATAAAAGTACCAATATATCAAACGGTATGTAGTACGTGAAATGAAACAATTATATTATAATCACCCAACGTACAAGAAAAAAACTAATATTCTGCATTCAGAGGGAAAAATCCATCTCCTGTGCCGTAAGATTTGGCGAGTTCTTTTTTGGTGATAAGTTTTTCGATGTGATTGTTGGGATCTGCAGAATTTGGCTTACTTTATCTAAATCTTATTTTTTTTGCAGATATTTCTCTATTTTGTATATATATTAAATTGTAATGGCATTTGGAAAAGAGATTTTTACCTTTTTATCTGTGCCTTCGGAAATATTAAAAAATAAAAAAAAGATTTACATATATCAAGCGTATAATGTTATGTTTTGCATTTTTATATGGACCACTTCTTCATTTTTAGATTTTAAATGCTATTTATTATTTACTAGCCGTTTATTAATTGTTTACACTTTACTCCCCAGACAATAACAATTATTTATCACAAAAATGCCTCTTAGGTTTCTTAAATAAGTTTGTTTATGTATTTTCATTACTTATTAAAATATCGAATATGGCGATAAAATTTTATTTTAGCATCGTGCTTAAATTTTTAAGATGGTGCAAAAACATGCTTTAATAAACGTATGTTTGTAAATATTTGAAAAACATGTTTTACCGCTCTCTTTAAAAATTTTGTAAGATGCTAAAACTACCTTTTGGTACCATTTTAAATTTTTTTCGCCAACCGACATTGGATATGAAACTTTTCCCCATTCAGATACACAAGCAAGGCTGGTCTCAAACAAGGGTAAAGCTAGCAACAATATTGTTTTAACTCTATAAGAGTTACAATAATGCTATTAAATGCTCCGATTGGCTTTAGGCCCAATTACGAAAATTTCTCCTAAAAAAACTGTAGAAGAAGTCTTTTACATTTGCTTCAAATGAAGCTCGGTCTACAAGGTATTAGTTAATAATACAAACAACACTAATGGCAGGGGGCAAAAGTTTTAATTTATATGTGTATATTTGAAACCCTCCCCCCCCCAAAAAAAAAAAAAGTTACACTAATGAATTTAAAATGGCTTTAAGCCACGCTTTCTGACATAAGCAATTGGCTGCAAACGCGATAACGAAACTTTCACTTAACTTAATAACATGTAGCTAATATAGCCCTCAGGGTACTTTGCAGTTATGCAGACCTTGTGGTTTTTTTAAAAGTTTGAGACAATTCAGGTTTAAGATTTACTGTCAAATGATATGAACAACCATGAACACAAAACTGCTGAATTATTATTCAGATTTATGCATGTATTTAAAAAAAATGCATCTGATTATACTTATTAGATAAATTACTTCTGTTTGCATTTAATAACTGATAAACGGCTTCTGTATATTAAATGAATTGTTTAAATATTGGGAAGAGGTGGCGAGAGATAGAAAGACGAGTAAACAAATGGGTAGACAGACGGGTAGTGAGATGGGTAGCGAGACGAGTAGCGACATAGGTAGGCTGACGGGTAGCGAAACGAATAGACAGACAGCTAGAGAGAAAGGTAAAAAGAGGGTAGACAGGAATGTAGCGAGAAAGGTTGTGAGACGCGTAGCGTGGTAGATAAAGAGACGAGTAGAGAGATGAGTACAGAGACGAGTTGACTGACGGGTAATGAGATTGGTAGCGAGACGGGTAAAGAGTCGGGTACAAAAACAGACGGATAGTGAGACGGGCATATAGACGAGTAGAGAGACAGTAGATGGGTACGGAGATGGGTAAGAAGACGGGTAGGGAGGCGTATAGCCAGACGGGTAGAGAGACAGATAGACAAGTTGTGAGACAGATAGACAAATGGGTAGAGAAGTGGATAGAGACACGGCTGGACATACAAGTAGTTAGACGGATAGACAGACGGTTAGAAAAATAGATTGGCGGGTAGAGAGACCGGTAGAGAAATATAGAGACAGGTAGCGAGACGTGTAGAGAGATAGACAATCGGTTAGAGAAACGGGCAGAAGAACGGATGGGGAAACAGACAGATTGTGGAGAGACAGACAGACAGGCAAAAGAAAAGTCTGCGGATTGGCGCAGTAAAGGCGCAGGGGCAGAGCCTCCTAGAGAATAATCAAGAAGTATCTGTTAAGCTTAACTTTGAAGTATATATAATTTTTCAATTTTGCCGATATGGAGATTTAATGTAAAAGTTATTTTACAGAAGTCATCGAAAGATTTTTTGTATACTTTAGAAGTAATTTAGAATATAGTTTTGCAATCTGGTTTGTAGCAAAGCATGCTATCAATGTTGTTTGAAGTGTAAGTGTTTCTATAAACAGTTGTACAAATAATAGATATATAATCAAGGAAGAAAAATTTTAAATTCACACACAAAAAAAGGTGCAACAATGAAATTAAATTTGCGTTAAGCCACGCTTGATAGAATAATCAGTAGTAATAGTTTTTCATAATAGTTTTTTTTTCTTTCTTTCAAGTTTTGCGCAATACGCGCTTAAGAAAATGAGATTCTTTGCCACATGTTAAAAAAAGAATGTAACAACACATTTGATGAACGGTACTTCTTTTCTATTTTTTAACAGTGTATATGAATTTATATATGATATTTTGTAATTCTATCATTTAATTTGCTCTTTTTCTTTATATTGTAATTGTTAAGCCTATGTTCTCAGCAATATCACTCAGACTAATCCCTTTGAGGGAAGTCCTAGTGTATGTTATAATTGTAATATTATATATCTATTGTTATATGTTATCGCACATTAAAACAAAAATGTATTACATACCGTGTTTATATTTAAATGATATAATAAATGTTATTTAAAAGAGTTGATGATTGAATTTATCATAAAAATTGGATAACCATATATTTTTGCTTGATCTCGAATAAATCTAATATTTTTGTTTTTATTTATATCTGAGCATAAGTATTTCATTCGATGTAGATAATTATATTTTTATAAACAGATTTATGTAAACATGAAGCAAAATTGGTAAAAATATTTACTTTAAATGGAAAATCAAATCTCTTATCATAAATATCAAAAATTAATTTATAATTATTATTAATATTGATTTTTAAGTCAAGAAAGTTTATATTATTATTAATTAAATCATTTTCGCTTATATATATATATATATATATATATATTATAATATATTATAATATATATATATTTCAAATTTCATAAAACTTTTTTCACCAACATAAATATTTACCATGATTCCTTGTTTATTCTTAATCAATCCGAATAACACTCATTATTATGTTTAACATTTTGTAACATTGGAAAAATTAAATACCGATGAACAACACGTTTGCTCATAGAAAAATCCAAATCGTTCATGTTTCTAATTATCAACAAGATTTTAAAGTATTTGACAGCATTTTTATATGTATGATTGACGGCAACAAAACAATAACTAATTAAGTGAACCCGTTTAATACTTTTCCTACATCATGTGAAACAGTATAAGATACGGATAAGCAGGGAATAAACATTTGTCACTCGTTAACCTTTGATGTTGATTTAGTCTTTTGTTACTGATGGAAATGAATTTAAAGAATAATACCTAACATACACTTAATGCAAATAATTTTAAACAATGTAAAATAACAACTTTTAAAATGATAAGTTACAGGTATATCTGTTTAAATTTGATGAAACATTTTCAAACAAAATAAATATTTTTTATAAACTGTATTCCTATATTTTAAAGAATTTCAGCATTCTGAATTGCACTTATGATAAAATCAAAATTTTGAAACTTTCAAAACATTAAATTTATTCTAGATTTTTTCCGATAAACAATATGTTGTCTCATTGGAAAATTTCAGTCGTTGATGATCCTTAGGATAAAAAGAAATTAAGTCAGATGGCAGTTTTCTAAGCATGATTGCTATCAACGAAATCTAATTAAGTGAGATACCTTAAGGTAGGGATAAGTAGCGAATAAACATTTGTCAATCGTAAACATTTGATATTGACTTAGTCTTTTGTTACGAAAAGAAATTAATTTAAAGAATGATACATGCATTTAATGCGAATAATTTTACACATTATAAAATAACAAGTTTGAAAATGATCAGTTACAGATATATCTTTTGAAATTTGATAAAACATTTCCAAAAAAAAATAAATATTTTTCATAAATTGTATAAGGGTTCGTACGGCGCCTGGAATTTTGCGACCAGGAAATTCTTCGATACCAGTATTTTCCTATAGAAAATCTTTCCTTAAAAGAAGGTGAAGTTTCGCGAGTTTAACCTAGATTTCTTTTTCTGTAAAAAAAAAAAATATTTGTTGCACTCCCGGAAATTTTTTTGATCTGTACGAACCCTGTTGTATTTTCATATTTTAAGGAATTTAGGCGTTCTGAATTGCACTTATGGTAAAATCAAAATTTTGAAGCTTTTAAACCATTAAATTTATTCCCGATTTTTCCCGATAAGCAATATGTTGGCTCATTGAAAAATGACTGTCATTTATGTTTCTTAGGATCAAAAGGAATTAAGACTGTTTGATGGCAGTTTTCTAAGCATGATTCCTTTCAACGAAATCTAATTAAGTGAGACATCTTAAGCTTTCTCCTAAAACATCCTATGCACTATGCGAAGGTTATAAGTAGGGAATAATTATTTGTCACTCGTAAACCTTTGATATTATTTATTCTTTTGTAACGGCTGGAAATTAATTTAAAGAATTATACGTACATTTACTGTAAATAATTTTAAACATTGTAAAATAACAACTTTTAAAATGATAAGTTACAGATATATCTGTTTAAATTTGATGAAACATTTTCACAAAATAAATATTTTTCATAAACTGTATCCCCATATTTTAAAGAATTTCGGCATTGGACTTATGGTAAAATCAAAATTTTGAAACGTTCAAACCATTAAAGTTATTTAAGTTTTTCACAATAATATGTTGGCTCATTGGAAAATTACTGTCGTTCACGTTTATTAGGATCAAAAGGAATTAAAACTGTTTGATGGCAGTTTTCTAATCATGATTGCTTTCAACGAAATCTAATTGACATACCTTAGGCATTTTCTTTTAAAGAGTATGAAAAGGTAGGGATAAGTTGGGAATGAAAATATGCTAATCGTGAACCTTTGAGGTTGACTTAGTATTTTGTTATGGATGAAAAAGAATTTTAAAATATAATGCATAAATTTAATGCGATTAATAGTAAAAAAAAATTAAATGTTACAAAATGACAACTTTCAAAATGATAAGTTACAAATACATTCTTTTGAATTTGCTAAAACATTTTCAAACAAAATAAATATTTTTCAAAGACTGTACTCCTTTATTTCAAAGAATGTTAACAATCTGAATTGCCCTAGTGATAAAATTAACATTTTGTAACATTCAAAAAAATTAAACTTATTCAAGATTTTCACCGGTAAAAACTAATATGTTTGATCATTGGAAAATTCCTGTTTTTGATGTTTCATACCAGGAAACCAAACCATTAGTGTAATAATGAAAAAATCTAGAGAAGCAGCAATCAAAAGGGCATTATGAAACATGTTTTTTGACGCATAAATCATTTGCCCTCGTCTAACCGTTATCGAGATATAAAGTCTTAAAATTTGCAAATTTATTGATTTAATAGGATGGAAGGAGGAGTCGACGGGATTGAAGAATGAGTCGTTAACGTTTTCAGCGTAACAACATCATCAAACTCCAGTCACTTGTCTAAGCCGCAATACTCCGAAATGATTCGCTATGCTTGTTACAAGTTTGGTTTAGTGCAAACTCGGCCACTTGCATTTGAAACGCCTTTTCAATTTTATTTTACGCAGGAGGTTGATCATTGTAATCATTGCACTAGATTTAATTTAATAAAATTCTCTTGGTGCCACGATTTTTTACGCTTCAATGATTTTTTGGTTCAGTGCCATACTTGTAAATAACATTTTTTACGGGCTTCTTTCATTTTTATATTACTATATCTAAATATGTTTTGTATTTTCTATTAATTTGATTATTAAAATTTCTGAATCAAAACCACACCTTTTTCCATTAATTAAATAAAAAAATTAGCAAACTTTAGGAATTTATATCTCGATAACGAGGAGACGAGGGTAAATGATTTATGTGTCAAAAGACACGTTCCATAATTCTATTTCGATTGCTGCTTACTTAGATTTTTTTCATTATTACACTATAGCGTGTGTCATAGTTAGGATCAACAGGAATTAAGAGTGTTTGATGGCATTGTTTAAAGAATGATTGCTTGCAGCGAAACCTAATTAAATGTGACACCTTAAGCCTTTATCTACAATATCCTGAACAATATTAAAGATAGGAATAAGCAGGGAATGAAAATTTGTCACTCGCAGAAATTTAGTTCGGGAGAATTTTAAATTACAAAAAAATCTATGAACAAAATTTTTAAATATTTATTTTGGAAATTAATTATATTTTAACCCGTATATAGAGTACCCACCCCTTATAGCTGACAACTAGTTACTTTCTAAATGCTTAGATTTATAAATATACCGGGTGATTATAATTAAAGTTACGATTTCAAAAATCGATAATTTTAAAACTACTGGTCAGAATGACTTGATATTTTAGCAGAACAATCGTGAGGCAATGGAATTTTGTTTGGCGAAGGAAGAAAAACAGTTCCAAATTGTGCCGATAGATGGCGTTGTCAGGGTAATGTCAGGGGAAAGACCAAAAATGTATTCTTGAACCCTTTCTGGCGCGGAGTAAATTTGTTTGCAAAATGATGAAATAATAGACTGACACCGGAATTTACAAACGAATCCATTAGTAAAAAGAAACTTGCTTATTTACTGGTTCTTAATGAAAGGAAAATTTTAATTAAATACCGGGTGATCATAATTAAAGTTACGATTTCAAAAATCGATAATTTTAATTAAAATTACTGGTCAAATTGACTTGATATTTTAGCAGAACAATCGTGAGGCAATGGAATTTTGTTTGGCGAAGGAAAAAAAAAGTTTCAAAGTGTGCCCATAGATGGCGCTGTCTGGGTTTACATTGTCTGAAGATATGCAAATTACTAATACGTGACATGCGCACCGCAGACATAGCAACCATAAAAATTCAGAGCAGCAGCTCTTTGCCTGAATGCTGTCTGGGTTTACATTGTCTGAAGATATGCAAATTACTAATACGTGACATGCGCACCGCAGACATAGCAACCATAAAAATGCAGAGCAGCAGCTCTTTGCCTGAATGCTTCATCATGACTCTGACTATGAAGGATCGCGCTCTGCTCTTGAAGCTTTTTTATAAGAACGATGACTGTGCACTTACAGCTATTAGGAAGTTTCGGACATTAAAATCCATAAAAAAAGGTCCAATAACAACAAATGGTCTGCAAAAAATTATTGCTAAATTCGAAGAGACCGGTTCATTTGACGTTAAACGGGGTAGAGGAAGGAAACCAGTTTCAGCTGCGGCAGTGGAAGATGTGGCTACAGCATTACAGGAACATACTGACAGTGATGCTGGAATCAGCAGTGCAAGGGGGGATTGGCCGAATGCTGGATATGCCGAACAGCACGGTGCGTAAAGTCCTACGGAACGTCTTACGCTGTTATCCGTACAAGATAACTCATGTGCAGGAGTTGCTACCTGCTGACCTGGAAACACGTCAATCTTTTGCACTACAATTTCTTGCCTGGATGGAAGTGGACAACGGATGGCCATGGAACATTCTGTGGTCTGACGAAGCCCACTTTCATTTGCAAGATTATGTAAATACGCAAAATTGCAGGATATGGGCGACCGAGAATCTGTCCCAGCTACAGCCATTACCTCTTCAGTCTGAAAAGGTCACTGTGTGGTGCGGAATAACGGCAACGTTTATCGTCGGTCCATTTTTCTTCGAGGAGATCACACCTGCGTGTTCCGTTACCTGCAAAGTTACTGGCAAGCGGTATGAAGCACTTTTGCGTAACCATGTTCTTCCGGCACTTCAACAGCGTCAGTGTGTGGATCGCATAATATTCATGCAAGATGGCGCTCCTCCGCACATTGCTACTACTGTGAAGCAGCTACTGAGTGATAATTTCGGAGATGATAGGATCATAAGCCGCCATTTCCCAACAACGTGGCCGCCACGTTCCCCCGACTTAAACCCGTGTGATTTCTGGCTTTCGGGGTACCTGAAGAATGTTGTTTATAGCGGGCGGATTCAGAATCTAGCTGACTTGAAGGCAAGCATCACACAACACACCCATTGCATTAGTACAGATACCCTCCGATCTGTTGTGGAGCATGCCGTTTTGCGCTTCCAATTAGTAGCGGAACAAGGCGGAGGGCATATTGAGCAACTTATGCCTTAATAATCAGTAAGGTGTTTGTTCCATGAAGCTCTTTTTTTTTCATTTTTTGTCATTATCGCTGTCGTCGCTGTAAACACGTAGTCTTGTCTTTTCGCTAATAAATTTTTAGTAAATCTCTGAACTCTATTTTTTTTCCTTTTGGCAACATCATTCCTATGTTTAACCCTTTAACGGGCGGTGGTCACAAAAAAGGACACCCAATTTTAATTCTAAAACTGACAAACTGCACCAAGAATATTTAATTAAAATTTTCCTTTCATTAAGAACCAGAAAATAAGCAAGTTTCTTTTTAATAATGGATTCGTTTGTAAATTCCGGTGTCAGTCTATTATTTCATAATTTTTCAAACAAATTTACACCGTGCCGGAAAGGGTTCAAGAATACATTTTTGGACTTTCCCCTGACATTACCCTGACAACGCCATCTATCGGCACAATTTGGAACTATTTTTTTCCTTCGCCAAACAAAATTCCATTGCCTCACGATTGTTCTGCTAAAATATCAAGTCATTCTGACCAGTAGTTTTAAAATTATCGATTTTTGAAATCGTAACTTTAATTATAATCACCCGGTACTTTATATTTCAGAAGTACAGGGTATCCACAAAGTGTCTTTATAATTCCTTCTGTTATTAGAAACACAAATTAACACATACATGTATGGAAAGTTATACAATAATACGAGTATATCTAGAAATTTTTTTGCATCAATTAATAAATTTCTATATATGCATCATTGGTTGCACGAAGTCAATGTGATATTCGTCAACGATTTACTCTGATAATCCTTTTTGTCCACACCTTGCTTTATCCGTTATCCGATACCAAGCAGGACTCCGTGAATTTCTTGTGTAATTCATGAATTTCTAGTCATCGGCAGAAAACAATCATGGAAACAAAAAAAGAGCTACGCTTAGATTATGAAATACTTTCCAACACTACTAGAATTGGTTTGCAAAACTTCATTTTTTATATCAGCAAAGGATATATATAAATAAACAACTAAGGAAAACAGCTGAAAACATTTTTCAGAAATTACTATTTATAGAGCGTAATGATATTTTTTGTGACGTCTTGTGTATTAATTGTATATTTTTAAGCTGCGATCACAAGACTATCTTATCACAAGTCATATCATATACTTCCTTATAAACAGGTATTTTGAGAAGAAAACAGTCGTGAACACACCATGTGGTAGTTTATCGACCGCTTCATGAATACTAGGCGCTGACATAAAAATGGTGGCTGTCATCGGCAGATTTATTCCTGTTAGTACACTCATGCCCTTTCTTCAAAAGATACCTTCATGAGATACGTCGTAGCATGAAAATATTAAAAACCATCGAAAAGTATAACAACTACTAGAAACCTAACGAAAAATAAAGTGAACCTGCAAAACGAATGAGCACAAATACAGGTATTGTACAAATTTTATTTTTTTAATTTTATACCCGGCGTTCTTACAAAGTGCAACATCGTACTGATGCGCCAGAATTCATAAATAGTTGCGCAGGTTAAAGCATTTAACATACTCTTCTGTATCCAGACTACTCCTAAAAACACTCCATATATTTTGTGTAAAAATTTTTCGGGTTTCTGATAGTTATATTTTAAACACACCAATTTTGTTTTAACCCGGCAGCAGTCGCATGGGGTATGACATACCCCAGGGTGCGTATGGTTTTTACAACTGTCACCACTATTTTTCGAAAAGTAATCTACAATTTACATTACCATAGAATTTGTAACAATTGCCTCAGACTATATAAAGTGACGATTATTAATTGTATTTATTGGTGACAATCTAAAAACCATTCATAATGTGGGTATGCGCGACTCCTCCCGGGTTAAAGATCGACAAACTCGAGGTATGTTTACAGCTTACAGTATCAAAGAATTTTTGTATAGGAAAACAAAATCGCAATCAATTTATTCTGCCAACAATACGGAGAGTCTCAATTCAATTTCAAGTATATTTCAGTGCTTATACGTTTAACCCGTTAACAGTATTTATTTTTTGACAGAAAAAAATTAAAGTACAGTGAATTAATTGAATAGCGGAAACTTCGTAACCACCAAATTTGTTCGCTCTTCGTACCTGTTCGCTTTTCATACGTAAAAGTATTCAAGTATCTAGGCATTGGGCACTGAAACAAATGTTCGTTAAATATAGGTGTTCTTTATGGAGTCTTTACTGTATATGGGCAAACATCAGTCTTTTCGAAATGAAATTTTCACCGTATTTAATCCAAAAATATTATGACATTAAATAGAACGAAGTGGTAACCAAAAGTTTTGAGTAACGAAGCAAGCAAACTCTTCTTGCTCGTACGGTGTACAGGCAAAATTTACCAATTATAAAGTTTATTTTAAAAAGAATTTAATCAGTTTTACATTCAAATACAAATTTAAATGCTTAAGGGATAAAAATAGAACACAAAAAGGCTTATGAAAAACCTTTTAATATAACTATCGACATGTTTCTAACACACAAACGGCGCCATTATCAATATGTATACGATAAATAAACTATTCACGTAAAATTTTTGAAAATAAATTTGAAAAACATAAAGCACGAGATCATATGTGCAATAAAAGCTGGTGCTTAAAAATAGTTAATTGTAAATCTGAAAATGAATATTTCCATATTGTTTTTTAAAAATTGAAATACATTTCGTGCCAGATTTTAGGTAATTCAATAGAGGCAGATTCATTGCATATGTTCTCGTTACGCATATGTATTTCTATTGATTCTCATATAATAAATGGGAAATAAAATCTTCAAGGATGAATTATTTTACTATTCTGAAAACCAATTTTTAAAGTCTCGGTCCTATACTTTAAAGTCTCGGTCCTGAAGTCTTGTCAAAGCTGTAGTTTTTCTGTCATATTTGATACCTGCCATATCATATGGTAGATATTATTCAAAAATATTTTGTCATTAAATAGAACGAAGTGGTATCCAAATGTTTTAAGTAACAGAACAAGCAAACACTTCTTGCTCGTACGGTTTACGGGCAAAACTAGGTTTTACGTTATACTTTGCCCATATGCTCTTTTATTCTTGTTTTAAATTTTCTAGTTGTCATTCCTATATAATATTGCAATGTTCCACATGCTCGGTGAACGATATTTCATAAACACCTAATAGTTGATACGTCTCTATTAGGTCTATTTTCTTACACACTATACTTTTAGGTAGATTTCGTAAGAAATACTACCTATTACATTCTCCCCTGAGTGTGAATTTTTGAAAAGTTTTTGCAGATCTACGCCGATCATGATTCTCAGAACCCAAAACCACTCCCAGTTCAAAACTTTATCTATCTATCTATCTATCTACCGTAATTTCGCGCGTATGCGCCGCAGCTTAGTTAAGTCTTTTTCAAACCGGAAATTTTATTGAAAATAAAAAGTCAAATAAGTGCTAAGCATTTTACATTTGTCACATTTTATTTAAAATAAATTCTGGTAGGAAATCGAAATGTCTGAGGTGCGGCGTATACGCGCGAAATTACGGTATGTCACTTTTTTATGGACACGATAACTGCAATAATTCTGCACAAATCTCTTCCAGACTGATACATAAAATCAAGGGGCATAAACTCTCGGTCAAGTTCGTTAACGGCCAAAATCGAACCAAGGGGGGTGGGGAGGATGGGGACTTTTTGTGAAAACAGAAAAAAAACATAATTTATTAATTATGATACGTATCGAATCCGTTTAAAGTTATTATTACTTCTCGAAAAAGGGCGAAAAATTTATGTATGACAGATTTTTGATATTATTAAAAATGGCCCCAAGGGGGGGGGGGGAGAGGGGTTTTAGAAGAAAAAAATTCATAGCTCGTCAATTCAAAATACATTAAATCCGCTTAAATTTATTATAAATCCTCTTAATATTATCTAAAACTTTTATATTGACAAGTTTTTTATAGGATCAACCTTTATAGCAAAACAAAATTAAAAACAAAAAGAAATCCCTGCCGGCTCCGCCTGCAAACAAGTTAGGTTTCGAAGTGGGTGCTTCCAACTACCGCATCATGGCAAAAAGGTTATTTCTTCCGCAATTCCTGCGGTCTGCGTCTTCGAAATCTACCTATGCCTGTAGGCCGAGCCGTCAGGGATTTTTTTATTTTATAGATGGTTTTGCGATAAAGCATATATTGAATGTGCTAAGTTTATATTTCATTCTTTCAAAGGAGCCAAGGAAATAGTGTAAAGTAGATAACTTTGAAGTTTGTTTATTGAAGTTTTTCATCTCCATCTTCTCCATGCTCGTAATTACATTTTTAATAGGGCTTTCTTTATATCCGTTGTTATAAAGCCATATCAAATTTCAGGTGTTAATGAAATCTCATTCACCAGAGCAGATAGAACATTGCAATGTTATATAGGAATGACAACAAGAAAGTCTAAGTCACATATCAAATATGACAGAAGAACTACAGCTTTGTAATTACTACTTAGGACCGAGACTTTAAAAATTGATTTTAAGAATAGTAAAATAATTATTTATCAATACTTTATTTCCCATCTATTATCTGTGAATCAATAGAAATCTATATACTTAAAGAGAACATATGCAATGAATCAGCCTCTTTTGAAGTACCGAAAATTTCATACGAGGTGTTTTTCAATTTAAGAAAAGCAATAAGGAAATATTAATTTTCATGTTTACAGTTGAATGTTTTACAGCACCTGCTTTTATTACACATATGATCTAGTGGTTTATGTTTTTCAAGTTTATTTTCAAAAAATTTGCGAGAATAGTTTGTTTATCGTATATATATGGATAATGCCACCGTTTGTGCGTTCGAAACATGTTGATAATCATATTATTATTTTTTTTTTATAAAACATTTTGTTTTCTTATTTTATCCCTTAAACAATTAAATCTGTATTTTAATGATAATTAGTTATTTTATTTTATGATTATGGAGTTTTACATTGTTTTATGTGAAATTATATCACGAGACGTGGTAGATTGTTCCTCATCATTTCAATTCAAACATAGCTGAACTTGACTCTGTGTACTTAGAATTGTAATTCAAAATACATACAGTGCCACTGACCTATTTACTGTACACTTTCAACAACTTTAACGTTAGCATCACAATTCGCATGATACAAGATAAATCTTTTAAAGATGTCACAAAAAATTCTTTAATATTGCTATATTTGTGGATAAAAAATACGGATTCGGCGTGAGAAACCATGCATTTTTGACTGGATAAATTAATTTTATACCTAATTTTCTATACGAAAATTGCAGGGCTGCCAACTACTACGCCTTGTTAAATCAAATATTCATGTTTAGAACCAGAAAAATATTAATAAATTGCATACTGAATTTAATTAATGATATGCAATGCTTTATACTTTATTGCGTTTGTTAACTAAAATTTCCGATTCTAAAAGAATTATTTGACTCGAAATAAGCGTAGTAGTTGGCAGCCCTGAAATTGCTTCTATTAGTGTGCGGCGAACCTTTTAAAATTTTACACACTCAAATAAACGCACACACACACATATATATATATATGTGTGTATACATACATATTAACATCATGTATGTCATTTACCACGAAGTTAAAATGGGAAACATTACATTTGGCAAACAATAGCTATGCTTCTTTTAGGTAGATTAACACCAGTTATTAAAAGAACATTATCGAAAACATGATACTTTATTATCGCTGTTTCACTTTTGTTAATACATACTTACTTTCACACGCGTATTGTTATATTACAAATGACATTAATAACTAATGGATTAATATGATGGGTGTTTTGAGAAAAGCGTATTGTATTTCATTCGAATTCTGCTGGTTGCGTGATCCCTGCTATGCCACACCTAAAATTAAATAAATGGCGGCTTAAGGTATAAGTTGGTGACATTCAGAATAACTGAAAATACTATTTACCTGAAATGTATTATCTCAAATTATGGAAGATGTGTAAAATTAGAACATTTATTTTGTTTAAACAGTCAACATTGATTATTAAAAGCATTATTGCACATAAAAAATGCGATTTTTTTTGTATTCTGTATTTTAGAAATAAATTCTTAGAAATGTATCATTGTAATTTTAAAAGTGTTCAATTCGTCTAGTTCAGTAATGAAGGCGGGAATTTTTGTTTTTTATTTTATTTACTAGCTGTTTAACCCGTTCTACGCACGGGAGTTCAAGAATTTAATTCTAAAAAAATAAAAATAAATCAGTACAACCAAACTAAAGTTTATGACTATAAAAATTTGTTATGTCTATTAAAAATCAGTATTTACCCAACCAAAAATCCGTAGTAAAGTAGTATACGTAAAAAAGTCACATCAAATAGATATAATAATAATCGAATATGAAACGAAACTTAGCATAAAAATGCAATGACAACAAACAGTTTTAAAGTATCTAAATAAGGAATAAGAATTCTCCTGTTAAAGTGTTGAGTTGTTCAATAACTATTCGATTTAGGAAAATATTTTTCTACTGCTGTGCATTTTTTAATGAAATTTAATTTATCATGTTGCTATGGCAGCAGACGATAAAACGATATCTTTGAAATAAGAGAATAAATAGAATAAAACGTTTTGTTGATGTTTATGATAAAATGTTTTTCTTTTTTTTTTAAAGTAATAATTAAGCACAATTAAACAATTACCTGCGAGGAGGCGCGCAGTCAAGTGCTCAACAACAAATCACTAACTTTGACTGTTGGTATGCATCAACTGAATACGGGCTTTGTATTTTTATTAAGAACATAATTATAATAGATAATAACATTAATAGATAATAATATTATTAAATGTAATCAGTTCTGCTGAAAATAAGAGCAGTAGATTTGGATTTATTAATAAGGATGGTGAATTAATAAAAAAGCCACCGCCGGGTGGCGCGCAGTCAAGTAAAATATATGTGATATTTAATAAAAAGTCGTTTACAAACACCCTTCCCCATCCCCGCAGATTTAACAAATAATCTGTTAAATAAAGTTTTCTATATTAATAATCTCTATCATACTAATATATGCCATGTAAAAAACCCTTAAACCCAGCTAATTATCATTCATTAAGTCGATAAAATCTTTTAAAATTAAGTTTTTAGCACTTGGCAACGGTTAATAATTAAGTTGATTGTCTCTACATGTCATATAATCTCTGATCCATCCATTTTAAACACTCGAGTCACAATTGCAATTATCCCTACATCGTTTTATTTAATGACTTTTGCGGAGATGTTATACAACCAACCAACCGAAGATAAAAAAGAGTATTTTTGATGAGATCTCTTTGTGGATGGATTTTAATTAATATTTAATCTATCAAAAATCTATTTAAAATTTTCGATTTTTTTACCCCAATCGTTCAAGGGCCCCCTACCAGCAACACGTGCGCAAAATTTCGTAGCCCTGCGCCTTGTGGTTTCCGAGTTCTTGAGGTTACATAGATACGCGAACGGATTTTAATAGTATAGATGATAATTTTTATTATTATTATTCTGTGTTTATTATTAACAGTATACATACCATACCATCAACCGGTACCAAATGAAAATATGTCGGAGAAACAAAATATAAAATAAATAAAATACACATCACACAGATATAAAATAAATACAAAAGCTTTTAATAAAAATTCTGGTGTGGAATAATTTTATATACAAGAGTAAAATTCCCCGTGTGTTTAGTGTTAAAATATTTTATTGAAAGTTATCTTGCATATTATGCGTTTGGTTTCTTTTTTTCTTAGTTTAAATTCAAGGTAGAGTTTTAAAGTAATTTTATAAATTGGAAGGTTGTCCAATTCATTCATAATTCGATAATGTTCATTATTATTATTATATTTGCAGCATTTTCGAGTAATTTTACATGATTGTAGGTCATTTGATTCAGTCCTTTAGGCGAAACATTTAGCTTATTAGATTACCTAGGATACTTTTAAATCTTAAGATATTTTACAGTTTTGCTTTCAATGCTGTTAGTTCTTGTAACAATATTGTTCTCTTAACACATTTATGTAAAATTTGAATGAAAAGATTTAAAGGAACACCAGCGAGTACTTAGTAGTAACTATCTAGTAACTTAGTAGTAATCATATATATTATTTCTGTTGTCAACATCCCTTTTTCTATGAATTTACGAAGCGCACAACAACGAAAGAGGTATCATTCGAAAGGTTTTTGAAGCGGCTTCTGAATTAGTACACTCACATATCGTTAAAACATATTTCTCGATTAAAAATTGCTGTTAATTAAAAATTAAATCGGCTTTTATTTCACAAAATATATGAAAGGTTTTCCTCAAATTATTGTTGCCCCAAAAATAAAATACCGCATTATATGATGATCAACAATGATTATAAAAAAATAAATAGTACTAAAAATATAAAATATAATTTATCCACACGGGTTTATTTTATATTTATGGTTAAAAAGCAAAATTAAAATTGCAATGTTTAGAAGAAAAATACACCATCGATCGGTTGCAGAAATGTTATTTCACGTGTAGAATAAAATGTATTCTTTGTTATATTAGATTAAATTGTATTTTAAATGCATTCAATTTATTTTTATTTGGACGTCATCTTCTAATGTTTTGATGGCATAGATTAGATGATATTTAGGCTTAACTAATGTTGTTTGCAGAGATATTTCTCCTTATTTTTTGTTTAGAAGTTAAAATCTGCATCTAAAAAAATTAGACAGCAGAGCGAAATCTTCGCACAGGTCCACTGGTTTAACTTATGTAAGCAAAACGAATCAATTGTAAATTTCACAACTTTTTCGAATACATCTTGCTGTAACATTAATTTTTATTTTGTAAACTTCGGTGCATATGCATATTTACTGATGCCTCGGTTTATAGCTACTGAAAGCTGTTTGAGCAAGTTTAATTTTTGATAAGCTTTTTCGAATTATTTTAATGTTATTTCATTTTTAGAATATTCTTCAAATTTCATTTTCAAAAATGTCATGCCATCTTGTTGGAGAAAAAGCATAAACCATTTTTTGATTTGCGCACTAATAAAAAAATATCTGCAGTAATCAATGGAGCCTTTAAAAAATGCTTACCGCACTAAGTGAAATCACACTAACCGAGGAAAATCTTTAAATGTACTTTATAGAAATAACTGCTAATAATCTATATATTTAAAACAGGTGGCTGTTTAATTAGTTATCTGCCCAGAGCTTTCTACTGAACTAATTTTGATAATTAATTTTTATTTATGTACTTAAAACAGAAGGCTGTTTTAATTATAGAAATTGTACGAAGTTGCTGCCACGAAGGTCATTGCACAGCCGAAAGCGAAGGATGAAGGATTGCGGATGTGTTAAAACATATTCCTATAAAAATGTGTTGTCGTGTCCTTTCTGAAATTGCACTGTAATGCATTGTAATCATGCTTTACGTCAAATAAAGGTTTTTTTCGATTTATTATTGGTCCTATTTGTTCTACTCGACATCACACCCTTCATAAATATTTTTGCGATTTTCTCCCATTAAAAATGTTTTTCGACCCCTTCTTCTATGGTAAGTTTTCATCCACTTGATCACTTCTATCACCTCTCTTAATTCATCTGTCGAATTTTGGAACACCCCGTATTTAAAACAGAAAGCTGTCTTTAGACATCTGCTTTGAGCTTTCTACTGAACTAATTTTGATAATTATTTTTTATCTACATATTTAAAGCTGAAGGCTGCATTTTTAGTCACCTGCCCTAAGCTTTCTACTAAACCAATTTTGATAATTATTTTTTTAATGAAAGCTCTTCATTTCTAGATGTGCCTCCACTAGCTATTTTTATAATATTCCCATTTTCATGTTTTAATTTTAAATTAAATTTTTTTATGAAATTTCTTCAAAATGGTGGCAATTGGGTTAATCTTTTCTGTCTATAACACAAAATAAATTTACCTTATCACATTCCACCAATCAGAAGTGGGATTCCATCAGTGTAAATGGCGTCATATTTAAAAGAAAAATGATTTTCATAAAATTTAAACACATTAAAATGATTGCGTTTAAATATGCAGTAATCACGGACGAGCAGAATATAGATTATTTATTGAGAAATAATATTAAGTAATCTGTCTAACAGTAAATAATCTATCATAAGCAGTATTACGTAAAGCGAAATGTGTTCCGATGAGGAAAATGACATCATTCGGAACACTAAAGGTGAATCCCTACACTAATATAAAGTATTTTACTGACCCTATAACCGCCCTCTGAAAACTAGGCCTGAGCGTTGACACAAAATTGGTGGCGCTCGTAGGCGGATTTTTTTAAACCTTTGTACGGTCCCCTAATTTTATAGTATTTTCTTATAGTATTTCTCCCCCAGTATTTTCTAAAAGTTTTCTTTGACTTATTGAATCTCAGAAAAATAAGGCGGAGAAAACTTTCAGAAATTATTGGTATTGAATTTCAACGGACCGTACACACGCTGAAAAAATTGAGCTTACGACTGCCGCAATTTTTGTATCAGCGCTCAGGCTTAATATTCAGAGGGCTCAGGGATTTTACAACGATTGCTTAAATATTCTTACGGTACTTTTTTATCTACATGTTTTTGTGAAAAATTTTTTATTTTCCAAGTTTTTTATTCCACCAACTCTGAAATTATAAGTTAAATTGTTTGCTTATAAAAATTACATCATTTTTAAAGCGTATATTTTCAAACACCAAAATTTCAATTTTTACAATGCTAAATGACGCAATTGTCTAGATTTTTCGTTGAGATCAGGACATGCTCTTGTATAAAATTTTGAGTACGTTTTTGTGAATATCATATGTTGGATTTACAGTGTCCTTTTTTTTCATTACATTATTATTTTATTCATAAACTTAAATTGTAACACACTTATTTAATATATTATCTTGCGTCAAATTTCGACGGGTGCAACTCGTATTATTTAAAGATATTTCTAATTGGTATACCAATCATTATTTGTATAGGCTAATTCCATGCGTGGGTGTAGTGTCAGGCACAGAGATGTAAATGGCTGTGGTGTTTGACTACCAGTATTATAGTAAAGGGAAATTTGACTTATTCAATCCGATATATCCACAGTTAAATACAGTGAAGAATTTTATTTTATTTTTTAATTAGCGTTGGCCAAGAACGGTAAACATTTGCGAATATGTGACTTACACTACATTCTCGCATGGAATTAGCCTTTAACCCCTTGGGGACGAGCGACACGTATACGTGACGCATAAGATGCTCCGAATCATAGATTATTCCCACCAGTTACTTTTTATTGTACCCTTTGCCTTATTTAAAGATAGCATTTCTGCGGTTCAATTAGACGATAATTTCTGTTTCAAAAAACCAGCGGTAAAAGAATAAAAATTCTGCAAAGTACGCTTGTCGCGAAGGGGATAAGAAAATACTGGGCGTTATGTCGGACAGCTTTATAATAAATCGTTAGTCACAGGTATTTCCAGTCAATTACAAAAAAAGACTACAGTGATATGCTAATTTCTTTATTGGATAAATAAAAATTTTCAATGATTATTTTTTTTTTTTTACAATACAAAGTTGCTTAGGTTATTATTTTAAAGTTTATGCGGTTTTAAAATCTTAAATCTTATTCCTCACTCAAACAAAAGATATTTTAATATAACATTCCTTTAAAGCAATTCACTGTTACAAATATGGAGCTTATTTTCTTTTGCAGTTAATTAAAATTTCCTCAAAATATAATTTTCAACTAAAATATTTAACTACGCTATATATTTTGCGAAATTACGTCTCTTTTCAAAATAACTTTTAATCAAGTGAAAACAACCTCAGAAGTTTATAATTGAAATTTTATTTCAAGTAGGAAAACTCTTAATTAATGAACTATAGGTAAATTATCTCAAAGTTTAATTAATATGAGGCGATTATTTATTAATTACTAAACTTCAGGCCAAACATTGTGATTCATTTTATTACGGAGATGAAGTAAACGATGTATTTTTATATATGTATATTTTAACCTTCCTACCCTGAATGGGTCTAATCGACCCATTTCTATTTTTTATTTCATGATAGCTCCCTCGGGTTTTAAATAAATGCTCTTATATTTTAAGTATTCCTCAAACAGATAAATATCTTCGGTTTATAATTTTTTCAGACTTCAGGAATTATTTTTTTTAGCCAAAATAAAAAAAGTCACATATTACCTGAATGGGTCTAATCGACCCATACCACTAATCGCGTATAAATGCATGGAAAACAATTAAATAGTATGTATTTCGAATAATGATCGATAGATGGCGCTACCATACTGAAATACTCAAGTAATGTTTTTCTTGTTTGGAGTATTTAGCCATTTTTTATGCAATATGGCACGTAATAAGCGCGGTCTTACTGATGATGAAATCAGAAAGCTTTGACAAGAGCTCCCTAGTGATGAATCTGATAAAGGGAGTGATAATGATTTGATTGAAACAGATGAATCTGATCATTTATCCATCGAAGAGGTTGATGAAAAAACAGATGTTTCCGACACAGAAGGTGAAACGGCGGAGTCTCTATCCTCCTTTATTAGTCGCAACAAAACTGAATGGTGTAAATCCCCTCCACCTACATAAAAAAAAACGGTATGTACTAGTACATAATTTATATTTATTATATTCGATATTTATTTTATATAAATTGTTCATATTCAGGGGTTTTGCAAGCTTTGGAACCCTTCCCCCCCCCTTCCACCATCATGGAAAAAAATTATCTTCGAGGAAATTTATAGAGATTTGTTCGGAATTTATATACTAGGAAAAGAAATAAATGCCCTTTAGAGGAATCGTAGTCCCCCCCCCCTTCCCCCTGTCATGCAGACTTTAGCATTACTCCTGTTCTTATATATTTTACATTCATTTGTATTTTCTGACTTCTATTATTATTTTACAGACAACATAACATTATGAATTTAACCCCTGGTCCTACACGTTTTGCAATTCAGAGGATAACTGAACACCCTGTGTCAGCAATGAAGCTTTTCTTTACAGATGACATGTTCAAATTAATTCTAGAAGAAACTAACAGAGAAATGAAGAGAGTATGCTCAGAAAAGAATAAAAAATACACATTGGTTTCTGTTGAGGAATTTGAAGCTTACATTGGTAAAAAATTAAACTTCTATTACAATAATTTATAGATAAATTGAAAAAAATGAAAATGATTCCGCGGTTTGAAATTTAACCATTTTTTTTTTCATTTTGAAGTAATTTTTATAATATTATTTTTACAGGTTTGCTAATTTCGTTGCTGGTGTATATAAATCAGCAGGAGAGTCTCTCAAACAGTTATGGAGCGAAGAAGATGGCCGCGACATTTTTCGTGCAACTATGTCTTTGCAACGTTTTGAAATTATTAGAGAGTTTCTTAGGTTTGACAACAAAGAAAGTAGATCAAATCGGCGTCGTTTAGATAAGCTAGCTGCAATAAGATCATTATTTGATATGTTTGTTACTCAGTTGCCAAAGATGTTCATTCCTTACGAAAATGTTACAATTGATGAACAGCTTGTGCCTTTCCGTGGTAAATGCCCATTTAGGCAATATATACCGTCAAAGCCAAGAGGGAAATATGGAATTAAAATGTGGTTGATGTCTGATGTCAAAACATCTTATGTTTGCGCTGCTGAGATCTATACTGGGAAGCCTTCAGATGGTGAGCGAGAAAAATATCAAGGTAGAAATGTTGTGTTGCGCCTGGTAAATTCGATTGAGGGTACCGCTCGAAATATTACGGTTGATAATTTTTTCACGGATTCTTGCTAAAGAATTATTGAAGAAAAAATTAACTATTATTGGTACTCTCAGGAAAAATAAGCCATCTTTTCCTTCTGAATTTCAGTCATCACGTGAGCGAGAAACTTTTTCCTCATTATTCGGTTTTCAACCAGATATGACACTTGTTTCATATGTGCAGAAAAAAAAAAACAAATCGGTAATCCTCCTTTCAACTATGCATCACGAGGCCAAAGTTTCAGTTGAGAAAGAAAAGAAACCAGATATAATTGTATGTTATAATGAAACTAAAGGTGGAGTAGATACTACTGATAAGTTAGCTGCTGCGTATACATGCAAAAGGGGCACTAGGCGATGGCCTGTGTGTTTATTCTACAATTTAATTGACCTGGCTTCAATAAATGCATACGTTGTTTTTATGCATGTAAATCCTTCTTACAATCAAAACAAACTATACAAAAGGCGCCTTTTTCTAAAGGAACTTGGCAAACAGCTGACCGAACCTCACAGAAATATTAGGATGAAACAAAATATCCGAGTAACCATAAAGAATAAATTGGCAGCAGGTGAAAAAAAAGAAAGTATTAGTTCAAATAAACGTGGAAGGTGCAAAGAATGTGGTCCAAAGAGAGATCGAAAAACGTAGACGAGATGTACTTCATGCTTATCATTTCTTTGCCAGGAGAATCTAAATGTGTACTGTAAATCTTGTTTATCATAAAAATGTTTCAAGAACAATGGAAATAAAGCAAATTTGCACTATTTTTTTATTATTATTTTCCAAGTTATTGCTTATACAAACAAGCCATTGGAAGTAAGAGGGGAAGGGGGGCGGAGTAAAAAATGGGGGGGGGGTGAGAATTATAAATTTTGTTGTCTCTAATAGTGAATACAAAAATAATATATGAAATAAAGCTAGATAAAAATACTTGTTTTGAGCTAGAATAAATATACACTAAACTGGGTCTAATCGACCCATTCAGGTAAAACGTAACTTTTTTTCAACAGGGTAGGAAGGTTAAAAGAGTTCATTGTTGAGATTTCTTTGGTCATAGGTTTTATACCAACCAGTATTTTACTAAGATACATAAGATGAAGTATTATACCAGTCATTATTGGTAAAATAACAGTATTCTAGATATTTCAGCTTAACGTTGTCAAAAGAGGTCTTTCTTAATTATTTGAATACGGGTGTTCCAAGTACCACTTTTAGAAAAATATCAATTTGTTTGAAAGAGAAACGTGCGTTAAAACATTAAATAAAAAAATATCCCAACATTAAAACCACATACGGCAGTTTCAAGGATAACTCAGATCCCCTTCATCAGTGTAAAAATAAATAAATAAAAGGGTTCAAATAATCACGCTCGACTACAGCCCCCAGTATGGCAAAGGCTATGTCCTAGTCTTTTCCATTTTTTGGTCAGTTCACAAGTCGGTACTCGGGGAACCTTTCTGGGTTGGGTTGATTATTGACGGCCAATTATCTACACTAGGGATATAGGCCCGGGAGGAGTGCCCTTCGTGGGGGTCTTTCTAAGGGAACCTAATCCGTATTTACGCATGGATAAACCCACGGCTCGAAGAAAACCACGAAAACTCCGAACGATTAGGCCGACGGAGTACCATTTGTGGTCAGTTCACAAGTCGGTACTCGGGCACTTGCTTTTCCAGTTTTGGTCAGTTCAAAAGCCAGTACTCGGGGTTATAGCGGAGCGTGGTTCTTTGAACCCTTTTAAACATTTTTACACTAATGAAGACGATCTGAGTTATCCTTGAAACGGCCGTATGTGGTTTTAATGTTGGGATATTTTTGAATTTGTGTGTTTTAACTTTGTTTAGCTTAATCTTATGTCTTTGTACTCACACAAAGTGAGCGTTTTCTGGACAGTGTTATACCAGTCAGTAGCGGTAAAATAACAATATTCTAGGTATTTCAGCTTAATTTTGTCAAAAGAGCACTTTTTTAAAAGAGCACTTTTTTAACACGGGTGTCCCAAGTACTACTTTTGGAAAAATATCAATATATTTGAAAGAAAAATGTACCACAAAGAATTTTTTTATAAATTGTGGTACGACTAAATATAAAAATAGTCGCCAATCATTTCACGTAATGAAAGTGTAAAACCATCGCTCCCGAAATACTAGGCATATTTGCTGACACAAAAATGGCGCCGTCCGTAGGCTGATATTTTTTCAGTGTTTTTACGGTCCGTCAAATACAGTTATGGAAATGTAGAGGACTGTAGGAACGTTTAAGAAACGACAGCTACCATTTTTGTGTCAGCACTCAGGCCTAGTATTCAGAAGGCAGTGGTTAAACTGTCAGTCACAGATATAGGAGAAATTTGATGTGTGACACATTGACTGCATTTTTGACTGGCTATATTTTATTTGGTCGATAAGCACTGAAGATGAAAATGGAAGCATATTACCAAATTTTTTTACTTGATAATGTTATTTCCCAGCCATTTCTGGCGAAAATAAATAAATAAAGTAGAATTTTGTAATTTCCCCCTAAAAAAAGTACGTTTGTTTTACATTTAACAGTAATATGCTCTTATGCTTGTTATGAATAATGCTGAAAAAATAGTTTTGCTGTGCACTTTATTTAATTCTGGAACGACGATAGTGGTTATTTTGATCCTGACGAAATAAATATATTTCATTTCGAACCAAAAATTTCTTAATAGATTAAATTAAATATAAAACCACACAAAAAAGTCGTTAAAAATTAAGTAACTTAGCAACATTAACAGTATAAAACGCTCAGCAGGGGTCGATTCCGCTCCGACCAAATGATTAACTGATCATTTGAACCGGAAATGTCGTCATAAAATAAGTTAAATAGATTTAAATAAAAATTCTAGAGTAAAATATTTTTATAAAGCAAAAATAAAATTTCCGGGCGTTGAAGTGTTAATCATCTAAAAGATCGGATTGTTAATTAGAACTTTGTATATCGATTATGATGTTGTTTAATACTTTTTGTTTTTTAAATGGTAGCTGCGAGATGTTTCACCTGTGTAAAATATCCCGGTTTGCATCTAGTATAATTAACCATATTTTTAAAAAAAGTTTTAATTTATCAAAAAATATAATAATTAATTTATTTTAATTATGATTATTAAGTGTAATTCAGGGACTCCGCTTTTTTCATATCAGTATAATCTTACAGAAAGTGTTTTTTTTTTTATTTAATCGGAACATTCTGCGATTTAAGACAACAATGTTTTCTCTAAGATTATACTGCTGTGCAAAAAAATTAAAAAATCTCATCCCTGGTGTAATTTTAAAAATATTTTTAAAATATAATCTGTAATACAATATTTCGCTTCAAACTAAATATCTACTGAAATGTCTAATTATAAATGATGTAAAGCATAAGTTCAAACAACAGTATTTTACAATGCAGAACAATCTATTCGGAAAACAGACACACAAAAATGTATCCCAAATGTATAACATGCACAATATGCTTGGGCTGCAGCGCCTAGAATCCATAGTGTGGAAAACGATTTTACAGTTTTTTAATTCAACATTTTTTAATTCAAACCAAAAATTAACTTCTGAAACAAAAATTTTACTTTAAGAAGTTACGAAATATCTGCCATTAAGTAACCAAACGAACGTTATAGGGAACTTCTGGTATTAATGCGAAATTTCGGAATTTAAAAAAAGCCAAACTGGTAATGCTTTAAAAAGTGCTAAAAAATTGTAGCCGATAAATATGCAACGATGCGGTACAATCATAGGGCGTTCGCAGTGACATCTGCTTTAAAAATAGATTTACTTCTAGCAAAAGTAACCGTTTCACTATGGACAACATGAACATAATTTCTGTTAATACAATCTTCTTGTAAGTGTATATTTCAGATGTAACTGATTTTGAAGTTAGTTTTTTTGTCATATCAGGGAATTAACTTTTCCACTCTTCTAGCAGAGATTCATCCTTTGGTATGCTGAATAGGGATAGTCTCTAGTTTGCTGTCTTGTATCGAGTACTGCAACCAGGCACAAAAAAATGCGTATCACGTTTTTTGGCCATGATCAATATCATTCATATTTTCAAAGCTTATGAAAATCACTATCCAAGTCAAAGGAAATAGGGTATAATTTAATATTTAAAATATTTACAACCAGCTGAAGCGTTTTCATAGTTCGATTCTTATACAATTTTTGCGTTGAAAAGATCTAGCAGACAGTAGCGTAGCCAGAGAGGGGGTGGGGTCCAAATGCTCTTGAAACCAGTTGTATTATAAAGTTTTCTTCGCCTTCAATATCGCAGAATATTCTCCGATGAGATAAGGCAAAAATATTTTTATAAAATTAGTGGTATCCGAACCATCTGGACCTCCACCCTGTCTAAACCAATGCTAGAAGATGCATTGCTGCGATCGACTCGTTATCTTTTCAGCATCGTTCTACATTTTTCGGATTCAATTTTTTAGTACTATTTTGTAGCCGTTTTCCACACTATGATTCTATGCGCTGTACTTGTGCTAAGTTTGCATTAGATTTTTCTGAGTATCTTGTTAAGATATTACTTGTCACCAGTAGTGACGTATGAAGAGTAGCTTTAAAAATTAGATTTCAACTCTGGTAATAAAAACTTAATTCATTTGTAAAATTATGAATGTGAGCATAGGCGCTGACTTCACGCGCGCGAAAAAGGTCATACGGCATAGCTTAAAAACTACCAATTTTGAAAAGTTTTTTTGTCCTAATTAATCACTGTAATATATTATGATACAAATAACAGTTTAAGTTTAGTATTGGCCATTTGACGGATGTTGTGGAAGTTTGCTCTCGTCGCCCCTGTTGAGCCGGCGCCTGTTGATGGAAGACATAAGCATTTTGAGGATCATTACCAGATCACATAAACATATTTCGCAACAAAAGTTTTGTTTAGTAAAAGTAATTAAATAAATTCCGTACAGGAGCAAGTTACTTTTCTTTAATTATACTTTCTATGTGAATATATGTTTGCAGGGGTGCAAAAATCTAGGCGCCAATGGGCTGATTCCCACCACTAAATTTTATTACTATTCTTCGTCAAATTTTATTAGTATACTTTGCATAAATTTTATCAGTATTCTTATTAGGCGAAGAATACTAAAATTTAGTGGTGGGAATCGGCCCATTGGCGCCTAGATTTTTGCACTCCTGTGTTTTTGATTTAGTGGGACAAACTTGTCTGGATTAGGGAAGTTTGCAAGTTACCTTTCACTCCTTGGAATGCCACCAATACTCATATGATAATTAAATTGCTAATTATTACTTAAATAGCATAATTTGACCTCGTTTAATCGCAGAATGTGTATTCATTTTCTGCAATTAAATAAGGCTAAAATTTTTATTCAAAATTGTAGTGAATGTGCACGCACACTTGGTTTAGCCGAGTATTTTTCTTAGGTCAGTTTTTCAATATTTGGAAAAAATAACTTATATTGTCTTTCCAGAATTCCGATGCTGTAAAGAGATATGAAATACAAAAAAACTTTTTATATGAAGGGGATGGGTTGCTATTGTATTTTAAAAATAAATTACGAGCATTTTACTAAAAATTACACGCATCAACCCGTCTTCCGTTTATTTCTAGTTATGAAAACGTTTATAGTGAGATACTGATTGATTTATTGCACAATTTTCGAAACCATGTTTTTTGAAACTGGGCAACCATTTTCCCCGGGATCTATTCGACTGATTTCCATCTTTTGTTTATAAAGAAAAGTAATCTGATTGGCTGGAGCTTATGCCATCCAAAAGTATAACGTTCATTGATTAATTATTTTTATCAAAATCGTAAAAGGTAAAAAGAAAAAAGACAACAAAAAACATTTTTTGTTAAAATGACCGACATTTTGCCAAAAATCAACTTTTTAAATTAATGTTTGTATAATCTCAGGGGAATTTAATGCCGTTTCCTGTTTTTGCGACCAAATGTTTTTCAGATACTTATGACAATAGAAAAACAGTCGTACGATTGGAAGTTCACGGATCGCACCGTCGCATAAGGCGTATTATTTTTTTTTTCACACAAAAATTTAAATATATAAAATGACAATTAATATAAAAGAAAAAGTCCCAAGGTGATATCTACTTTATTTGTAACGTAAAATAGTCGTAAAAATCACGTGTATGTCAAGCCAAAGTAGTAGAACCTTCCCGTAAGCGGACTTCAATTAACCGGGTTCTATTACATAAGATTAAGAAAAAATATTTAAAAGCGCTTTCGAAAGGTGTATTCTTTAGAACAACAAATACTTTTACACGCTATAGATTAGGCAATAGAAATGGTTTATGTTTCTAAAAGCCTTTTAACCCTTTATATCCTGAATTAATTTTCCATCTACTTTTTAATTGTATTTTTGCATCATTGGATAAGTTTTGGTGCAGAATAAACATAGGAAAGAGGAAAATAATTTTTATAGTGTTTTAGTGGTTAATTATGCAACTGTAACCCCCATAAATATTTTACCCTATGATATAAAATAAAATAGTAAATTTCAAATAGTAAACTTCAAATAAAATATAAGAAATGTTCACCTGTAGAGTATAGAAAACAATAGAAAATAATAGTACTAAATAACCGGCAATAAATCAATAAAATTACTCAAATGAAGAAAACAACGTGCATGTCAATTCTATTGCAAAATGGATTTCGAATGTAGGCAATAAAAACGGTCATATTACGAATATATAGGTGTTTTATTAAAGTGGTACTTATAAGTACCGTCAAGATAAAAAGGGTTAAAATACAGGATCATTTTTTTGACATTGAAACTCTTTTAATTTCCAATTTATATATATATATATATATATATATATATATATATATATATATATATATATATATATATATATATATATATATATATATATACAGGGCTTGACAAATGCGGTCGCCAGGTCGCCACTGGCTACCAAGTTTTTTGATCTGGCGACCAAGTTATTTATTCTTGCTGGGTGATTGCTGTAAAACAAATTGACATAAAGAAATGAGCACAAATGACATTTTTTCTCTCCTCTACCCCTACTCGTGCGCGGCAAGCAGTGATCTTCCTCTTCTCTCGTACTTTTATTGGAAGAACTAAATTTGAAAGGCCTTTTCCAACTCATGAACAGAAAACACCATTCTTTTCAGCTATAGCCAGCTAGTGTATGTCACGTGATTAGAATATGGGGAGAGAGAGGATGCTCAATAAAACAGTAAGAAACAGTGCCAATTCAGCCTCTGTGGTATCTAAAATTGAATACAATGCTAAAAAATGCTCCAGTTTTTTTTTAAGTTTCAAATCTGATTTCTGTGCTTATATAAGTTGTCAACATAATGTAAGTGATTATAAGTTTTAAGTTTCCTTAGAAAACATAGTTTATAATATCTTTCTAAATTATATACTATTCTAAACTATGTAACTAATAATTCTAAACTATGCTTGTTATTATCTTGTCTCAATTAATTCATAAAAAACTCGAGTTTTTTTTTTTTATCAATGATGGGGAAGAGGAAGGGGGATAAATATTTTTTACTGGCTACCAGATTTTTTCAAATTTGTAAAGCCCTGTATATATATATATATATATATATATATATATATATATATACAAATTTTATCTTAAAAATGGCTCTAACGATTTTGACGAAATTTTGAATCCTACCGTTTTGGGGCACCAGAAAACCAACGTGTTAGATAAAGTTCGATTAGTGAGTCATTTTGGAACATTTTGGGTCATGGTCACGCTAATTGTATATTTTGACGAAATTTTGTATCCGACAATTTTCGGGCACGAGAAGACTACTGGGCTGGGTCACATGTTCAAGAAAGTTCGATTAGTGGGTCATTTTTGGGTCAACGCGGGTTAAATGAATTTTATCTAATAAACGGCTCTAACGATTTTGAATAAATTTTGTATCTTACGAGTTTCAGGCACGAGTAAATCATTGGGCTAGGTCACATGTCCAAGAAAATTCGATTAGTGGGTCATTTCTGGGTCATTGTAGGTCAAGCTAATTTATCTAAAAAGCCGCTCAGACTATTTACACAAAATTTTGCATCCTATGATTTTTGGACACGAGAAGACTGTTGAGCTAGGTCACATGTTCGAGAAAATTCAATTAGTGGGTCATTTTGGTCATGGGTCATTATGGGTCAAGCTATATTATCTTAAAAACGGTTCAGAGGATTTGAAATAAATTTAGCATTCTACAGGTTTAGGGAACGAGAAGAGTATTAGGCTAGGTCACATGTTCGAGAAATTTCGATTAGTGGGTCATTTTGGTCATGGGTCATTATGGGTCAAGTTATTTTATCTTAAAAACGGCTCAGACTATTTACACTAAATTTTGCATCGTATGGTTTTCGGGCACAAGAAGACTTCTTGGGCTAAGTCACATGTTCGAGGAAATTCAATAACTGGGTCATTTTGGTCATGGGTCATGATATTTGAACTAAAATTTAATTTTGACCGAGCATAGCTCGGTCTTCACTGCTCGTTGAAATTAAAGCAATATATTTTTGTTAATTGCAACATATAACATAATAACAATAATAATGGTAATCATAATAATAGAATTAATAATATCGCGATAAAATTTGAAAAATAAATAGCATTTATTCTCATGTGTTAATGCAGTCTATCGCATGCAATGATAGCTAAGCATTTATGACACAAGCATGTGCTTGACGTATAGGTGCGTACTTAATTATATAAATACGCAGCACCATTGTCGTCTTCTGGTCCGTCCGTCTGTCCGCAAATAACAGCTCAAAAACTACTAAACCAAATGGTTTGAAATTTAATATATATACTCGTTACAATATTTTGTTGAGTCATTTCAAATTTTATGAAAATCGTATCAAAACTTAAGAAGATATTAATAAAAGTTTTCTTCATACTATTAAATCCTATCATACGTTTTTAATTCAATGATATCCCATCATAGGTAATGATTCTAGGTTGCCATGGTGATTACGTCCTATTTAGGATGGAGTCATATTATTTCCATATTACTGAATTTAAAAACCGAATTTGTGTACTACAATTGTTATAACCATTTAACCTACTGACAGTTTTTTTTTTATAGATGTTTCCGGAGAAATAGATATTAAACGGAAAAAGAGTCTAAATATGGATTTCAAGTTTTAAAAATTTCAAAGCTAGGCTTGAGATTCCCATTAGAATTTTTAGTAAATGTCAACAAAATATAAAATTTAGCCAACTTAAAATGTATTTATTTTATTACGGAAATTAAATACATCATAATAACAGTCGATATCATTTCACTCAAATAATAACGATGATTTTTGACATTGTCTTGTATTGGATATTGGCGCATAGTATAATTTTAATGTAACAGAATCGTAATTAATTGTTTTTAAAAGTATTGAAACTTAATTTCATAAAATAAAATTAATATCTATAGTATGAAAATCTGCTTATAAAATAAATTTTGTATTCATGCATTTTTTTTCATTAGAGTGCGACAGCTATTGCACCAAGATCTGAATATTTATAAAATTAGTTATGCAGGGTGATTATAAAAGAACTATCCCGATATTTGAACCTCTACCTGTCATACCGTTCACAGAAACTGAATGAAATTTTGGTTTAAAGTATTTTGAGGTATGCGCTCAAGAATCATGTGAAAAACAACAGTTAAAGTCTAACAGTTACGGTTACAGTGCCAAAATTTTGGAAAATTTCTAATGGCAATACCGGCAACACCTACTTTCTTTTATTGGAATGTGATCTTCATAGTGAAAAACCATAAAAAGCGTTGGAACGGTACCTGTAGCACGAAAATCGCCGGCGCTAGACAGACTAAGAAGAATAGTAAAAACAACCAATAAGGACAGAGAAGCAACAGAAAACAAAACATTTTAATGTGTTTCATGCATTTTCCATTTCACACACGACGGCACTTTACATGCGGCAGATGGTGGATAGCACTGAACAATAAAATGTTTTATTTTCTGTTGTTTCTCTGTCTTTTATTGGTTGTTTTCACTTTTCTTCTTAGTCTGTTTAGCGCCGGCGATTTTCGTGCTACAGGTACCGTTCCAACGCTTTTTAAGGTTTTTCACTATGAAGATCACATTCTAATAAAAAAAGTAGGTGTTGCCATTTGAAATTTTCAAAATTTTGTCACTGTATCCGTAACTGTTAGAATTTAACTGTTGTTTTTCACATGATTCTTGAGCGCATACCTCAAAATACTTTAAACCAAAATTTCATTCAGTTTCTGTGAACGGTATGACAGTTAATAGTTCATATATCGGGAGAGTTTTTTCATAATCACCCTGTAGTACGAACACACCTCATTTGTCAAGTTTGACGTACAATTTCCAACTTGTTTTAATTGTAAGAATCATGAATAAAAAATGGGAAACCCATAAAACGAAGAATGTATGCGAATAAACATAATTTTTATTCTATATTTAACATGAACTTTGGTAGCAAGTTTTTTTTAACGTGGCGTGTGTAGGGTAGCTATTTTTCCAGCTCTTGTATTTAGAAATTTCGAGTGAATACCAGAAATGCAGAATAGTAAATTCTACTTTGTTTAGTGACAGAAAATTCGTGATTACATTATGTAACATATTTTTGTACAATATATTCTTATACTGGTGTTTCTTTTTTAACCCTTGATCACTTTTTGCATATTTGCTGTTATTTTGCTGAAAAAATTTTGTAAGTCTTCAACATTTAGTGTTTTCTAGAACTTGGTTTTAAAACAGTCAACGAAATAAAAACAAGTTGGAAATTGTACGTCAAACATGACAAACGACAGTTTGTAGAACTAGTTTTATAAATATTCAGATCTTGCTGCAATAGCTGTTGCACTCTTATGGAAAAATACCTGTCTACAATATTAATTTTATGTGCAGATTTTCATATTACAAATATTAATTTTATTTTATGAAATTAACTGTTGATAATGATATAAATGATATAAAATTTGAAGTTTATATGATATAAAATTTTATGTTTCAATGATATAAAATTTATATAATTTAAAAGAATAAATTTATAATTAAAAAATATCTGAAAAATCCACGTATAAGCTCATATAAAAAATTTCATTCAGCTCTTGATCTAGAAATAAAAAATAACAAAAAATTGTGAATACAAAAATTGCCAGATCAAATTGATAACATAGATAAAATAAAATTTGCGTTTCTAACGTATTTCCATGAATTGCATTTTATAAACGTTCTTTTTCAGACAAACTGACACGTGATCTTCCCCTTTTCTCGCAAGTGTTGAAAAGAGAATAAATCTTACCATTCTAAATACACATCGACAAACAGAAATTCACTTTTCTAAGGTAAAACGGGAAAATAGATTCTAGAGAAAGAAAAAGAATCCTTCTTGTATTTGAATGCTTTGCATGTGGGAAAAGAGAATACGTGCGTAATCTTTTATATCGGAATATAGCCTTAAGCTTTGAATGTTGGCACACATGAAAGTACAGCTCTGTACCCAGAGGTCACTGTTTGTAACACTTTGGTTTATCGGATGTGACAACACACTTCAGGGAAATTTATTTTTGTATGTAATATTTCTTCAGTAAGTGTTCTGTTGAAGGTTTATTCGCAAAATATGTGACATTCTTCAAATGTATGAATAATTTTTTTTATTGGTATCGTCTCTATCCAGTCTATCGGTTTCTAGTCAATCAATAATCTCTTAAGCTAAATTTATATATATTTACATATCTATCTATTTCTCTATATATATTTATTTAGATAGATAGATATATAGATACATAAATAGAGAAATAGATATAGATAGATAAATATTACTCATTTAAAGTAAATTTTATTTAACCCTTAATTGCATAGTGCATAGGTGCCAACCTCTCATTAATATTCCGTAATATGCGGGTTAATTTGACCCAGGTTTAACACGTTTCTCACCAGAAATTTTTTTAAGAAATGAAATTAAATAAATTCCATGTAGAAACCTGAAATTGAACAGATAACGATTCATCCAATAATTTTTCTGGTTTGAAGCGTTGTTAAACTGGGCCAAATTAACCCGCATATTACGGAATATTAATGAGAGGTTGGCACCTACGGCATAGTGATGTAAATTTCTATCACTGTTTATTTAATTTTTAATAAATAAATCAACTTCTTCGCCACCACTATATTTATATAGAAATATTAATCCAGTAAATTTCCCGTGAACAATGTTGCTGAACAAAGTTAAAAATCAATCTTAAAATTTCTGGTATCTGATATTTAATATATGCATGAAAAAACACAATTGTAAAAAAAAAAAAAACTCATGCAAAGAAGGGTTAAATCATTTTTTTCGTTTAGATCAATGGTCTTGAAATTTCATATTTATTTCTTATAATATTTCTATAAGTTTTAATTAGTAATAATTATTGTTTAATAACTTTAGATTAATTAATGTCTTAACTGTATATATTATAACTATAGTAATTAAGCATTTTGTAATGTTCCATGGTTCCAAAGCTTATTTCAACATGTCACTTGGAATGAGAGGTCAATTCGCTATCAACATATTATGAAGAAAGTGTGTGTAATTCGTTTTTGTTTAATTTTCTTAGGTTCCTAATTATTTCAGTGTATTATTTCAATGCATTATATTGGCAGTGATAGGCGTTTCTTTGCAAATTCGTCAGTCTATTATATGAAATAATGCACTTTGTGTGACATATGGTATTCTTGCCGACTGATTATTAAACATTCACGTGTCGCTTTGTTTTTTTTAATTATTTCCATCGCCATTTGATTTCTATATTCCATTTTTGTTCCATTTTGTGATTAAATATGATTTATTTTAATTTTTTCATCTTATATCTTTAACTATCCTTATGTTTTTATTATATTGAGGTTTCGTGGTAAGTTTTATGTATTAAGATGTATTCCACAATTTGTTTACTATAACAACCATGAAAAAAATAATTACACGCCACCTTTAAATTAGGGATTTGGTCTGATACTGCAATACGAAATTTGTTTGCTGTCTTTTGTTTTTAAAAGTATATTTATATATACAGCGTGGACATAATTAAACTATAGATGTTTAGAACTCAGTTAAAAGAATGTACTGGGGCAAACTCAAAGCAGTATTATGTACTTACTATTTAGACCATTGGAATCGATTTATGAAGTAAAAATAGATTATATTTTAGGCACCAGAAGTTTTGCCATAATCCACATTTACACAGCTTTTTTGCCAAAGACACTGTGAACAGACTTTGTGGTCAGGAAATACATTTTTTTTTTTTTTTTTTTTTTTTTTTTTTTTTTTTTTTTTTTGAGTTCAAACAAGAAACTCTTTTACTCAAAAGATTTTCTTAGAACTACAAATGCTTCATCCCTTTTATCTCTCCTATTGGGTCTTCAGAAGAAAAATTTTCTTCCCAATATTGTCCTTTTACATCGCTGTATATTGAATGAGTTTCAAGTTAGTTCAATAGTTTGAAAATTTTTCACATGCAGAAATATTCATGGTCACATTTTAAAGGTTCAAAAAACATTGGCAATGGCAGGTTATCTGATCACTTTACACGATAGACAGGTTGTCACATTACCGGACAATTCCCTATTATTTTATTTGAGCAAAAGCAAGGAGGTCAATTTAGCGAAATGGCCACTTTACCAAGGTGGTCACTTTAGCAGGTTCCACTGTATATATAAACATTATACAAAAACACATACAATTACACATGGTTAACATTGTTGATTATACATCACAAACATAAATCTATGCGATCATCTTTTTATTATGTTATATAAATGTCAATTTCAATAATGTCTTTTGAATAATGCATTGCATTAAAAAAATGATTGTAACACATGTGTAATCTAAATATATTATATAATATTTATTAATTAAATTATTTTATAAAAGCTTTTGAAATTTGAAATTGTTTTAAGTTATATTAAGATTAAATTTGAAAATAAAATAAAATCTCTATATATTTCCATCTTTCTTTTATTATTATTATTATTTATTTATTTATTTTTATATTTTTATAATGTTACTAATTCATTAACTAATTAGTAGAAGTATTTATTATTATTTATATATATTATTGAGGCTAATATAATGGATTTGTAAATCAGACTTAATTTTTGTATAATTATTTTTCCTACAGAGCATTTCCTACAGCACATTTATTGTCAAATAAAGGTTAAAAATATTTTTAATTTACCTATAGTGGGAGCTAATGTTATTCAATTTTACTTTTAAATATTAAAATTATATGGGAAATTTGTATATTCACAAATATAAATATGCTTTTGATTGTATTTAATTATTTTTATTCACAAAAAGGAATTTGGCGTGTTTTAAATCAATTTATGGTGTTGTGTAGTATTTTAGGCATTATTTCAAAATATGTTCTCTAAACTTGACTATCGTATCATGATTATGTTATTTCATGATTTGAGCCATGAGGTCGATATGTTAGCCAAATGTGGACCTTGTGATGTCTACGGAATGTTTGATAATTATTGTGAGTAAAATATTTTATCTATTCTTTACAAGTTTTTTATTTCCAATTTTACTATTTCCAATTGTTTTCTGGTAGTAATACAGTATACCTGGTGGGATGTACTGATCTTAGCATAAATGCCAGTACATTTTTATGAAATACTGTATTATTTTTAAAACACGTGTAGATACATCCAGGCTAAATATTAATATTTACAAGTGTTTATTCATATCCAATTCTATTTTAAATTACTTGTTATCCAAATTTCCATTATATTACATTTTGTGACAAATTAGTTCATATTTCATTTCAAAATTTATTTGTATTCACTTGATATCTACTTCCAATCATTTTACATTTTATGGCTTATTATATAATTTTTCTTCTTTTTCTTTCTTTCTTATTAAATATTTTTCACATTTTCAGTATTTTTGGCCAATTACCATCGAAGCAAATGCTATGGTAATATCATGATTACACTTGTTAATTATTAACTTTGTGGTATTCTGTCTACACTTTATTACTAATTATCTCTTTGGGGATTTAGTTAGAATGTTGCAAGAACTTGATTAGTGTTTTTTGAAATTCAAAGATATTATGATTATATAAATATATATATAAACCTTTGAATTCAAAATGCAAAAAAACATGTTCTAGCAACAAAACTGACCAAATCTCCAATTTTTTAAACACAGGTAAGTATAAAGTGTTTACAGAATACCTTACAGTTAATAAATAATTAACCAATTCAAACATCAAATTACCGTACTCCAATTCAGAGACGGCAGGCAGCCAAACATACATAATAGTTTAAAAGAAAAATTAGAAAATAAAAATTTAAAATGTTAAAAGATGCCAGAAGAACAAAATGAAATTTAGATATAAACTGATAGTAAAATGGAATTGAGAAAGAAAAAAAATTGGAAGACATGTGTGTGCAAAGCATTATATATAATACCTTTGGAAGCAAAAAACATCAAACAAGTTCTATTAAATTCTAACCCAAACACCAATTTAAAGATGGCATAAAGAAAGTGAATAAAGAATAGTTTAAGTTAGTGAATAAAGAATATTTATTATAAATAATTAATATATTCAAAAAACAAATTACCGAGACACCAAATTAGAGATAGAATAGTAATACATACATAATAAGTTAAGAGAAAATAGAAAGACAATAAAATAGTCAAAAATGCGAGAAAAATAAAATAAATAAAAACCAGTCACAATTTGAATAAGAAATGGAATTTAGATATCAAATTAAATTAAAATGGAATTCGGAAAAAGACATGTGACCATGTATAATCATCAGTTGGCAGCACATTTCACATGTCAAAAGGAAATGCAATATTTCATAGAATATACTGGCATATTTGACAAGAAAAGTATACTTCTGTCAAAATATTGCACTACTAGAAGAAAACAAAAGGAAAAATAAATAATAATAAAACAAACTTACTCAGAAACCACGCGTTGTATGTCATACGGTAAACATCTACATTTTAATTCAGTACATCAGATTGCAAAAAAGTTGTATGACCACAGTTACAGTAATTAAAGTGAAATATTTATAGATGAAAGAAAATCCATACATAATAGAAAAAAAGTTTAGAATTAAAAACACAGAAAACTATAATAAAACCATTTTAAAGTTTGAAGAAAAAAACAGTTATTTGAAAGAATTGTATAAAATGATTTTTTAATGCATAGTTATTAATGCATAGTCCACCTATATATATCTTATCCAAAATAAATTTACGTATAAAAAATTATTAAAATTAATTTTAAATAAATAAATATATTAATTTTACAACATCTAAAATAATGACTATAAAATTTGATATCTATGGTTGCAGTAAATTGATTTGAGACCATAATATATGAAAGAAAATTCGGTATAACATTAAACATATTTCCTATATAATAAAACCAACTTAAATTGTGAGACAAAGAATTAGTTTAAAATTGTGTATCATTACATTTTTTGAAATAATTGTATCCATAAATAAATATATAAATACCGGGTGATTATAATTAAAGTTACGATTTCAAAAATCGATAATTTTAAAACTACTGGTCAGAATGACTTGATATTTTAGCAGAACAATCGTGAGGCAATGGAATTTTGTTTGGCGAAGGAAAAAAAATAGTTCCAAATTGTGCCGATAGATGGCGTTGTCAGGGTAATGTCAGGGGAAAGACCAAAAATGTATTCTTGAACCCTTTCCGGCGCGGAGTAAATTTGTTTGCAAAATGATGAAATAATAGACTGACACCAGAATTTACAAACGAATCCATTCGTAAAAAGAAACTTGCTTATTTTTCTGGTTCTTAATGAAAGGAAAATTTTAATTAAATACCGGGTGATTATAATTAAAGTTACGATTTCAAAAATCGATAATTTTAATTAAAACTACTGGTCAGATTGACTTGATATTTTAGCAGAACAATCGTGAGGCAATGGAATTTTGTATGGCGAAGGAAAAAAAAAGTTTCAAAATGTGCCCATAGATGGCGCTGTCTGGGTTCACATTGTCTGAAGATATGCAAATTACTAATACGTGACATGCGCACAGCAGACATAGCAACCATAAAAATTCAGAGCAGCAGCTCTTTGCCTGAATGCTTCATCATGACTCTGACTCTGAAGGATCGCGCTCTGCTCTTGAAGCTTTTTTATAAGAACGATGCCTGTGCACTTACAGCTATTAGGAAGTTTCGGACATTAAAATCCATAAAAAAAGGTCCAATAACAACAAATGGTCTGCAAAAAATGATTGCTAAATTCGAAGAGACCGGTTCATTTGACGTTAAACGGGGTAGAGGAAGGAAACCAGTTTCAGCTGCGGCAGTGGAAGATGTGGCTACAGCATTACAGGAACATACTGACAGTGATGCTGGAATCAGCAGTGCAAGGGGGATTGGCCGAATGCTGGATATGCCGAACAGCACGGTGCGTAAAGTCCTACGGAACGTCTTACGCTGTTATCCGTACAAGATAACTCATGTGCAGGAGTTGCTACCTGCTGACCTGGAAGCACGTCAATCTTTTGCACTACAATTTCTTGCCCGGATGGAAGTGGACAACGGATGGCCATGGAACATTCTGTGGTCTGACGAAGCCCACTTTCATTTGCAAGGTTCTGTAAATACGCAAAATTGCAGGATATGGGCGACCGAGAATCCGTCCCAGCTACAGTCATTACCTCTTCAGTCTGAAAAGGTCACTGTGTGGTGCGGAATAACGGCAGCGTTTATCGTCGGTCCATTTGTCTTCGAGGAGATCACACCTGCGGGTCCCGTTACCTGCACAGTTACTGGCAAGCGGTATGAAGCACTTTTGCGTAACCATGTTCTTCCGGCACTTCAACAGCGTCAGTGTGTGGATAGCATAATATTCATGCAAGATGGCGCTCCTCCGCACATTGCTACTACTGTGAAGCAGCTACTGAGTGATAATTTTTAGAGATGATAGGATCATAAACCGCCATTTTCCAACAACGTGGCCTTGGTTCCCCCGACTTAAACCCGTGTGATTTCTGGCTTTGGGGGTACCTGAAGAATGTTGTTTATAGCGGGCGGATTCAGAATCTAGCCGACTTGAAGGCAAGCATCACACAACACACCCATTGCATTAGTACAGATACCCTCCGATCTGTTGTGGAGCATTCCGTTTTGCGCTTCCAATTAGTAGCGGAACAAGGCGGAAGGCATATTGAGCAACTTATGCCTTAATAATCAGTAAGGTGTTTGTTCCATGAAGCTCTTTTTTTTTTTCTTTTTTTGTCATTATCGCTGTTGTCGCTGTAAACACGTAGTCTTGTCTTTTCGCTAATAAATTTTTAGTAAATCTCTGAACTCTATTTTTTTCCTTTTGGCAACATCATTCCTATGTTTAACCCTTTAACGGGCGGTGGTCACAAAAAAGGACACCCAATTTTAATTCTAAAACTGACAAACGGCACCAAGAATATTTAATTAAAATTTTCTTTTCATTAAGTTCCAGAAAATAAGCAAGTTTCTTTTTACTAATGGATTCGTTTGTAAATTCCGGTGTCAGTCTATTATTTCATCATTTTGCAAACAAATTTACACCGCGCCGGAAAGGGTTCAAGAATACATTTTTGGTCTTTCCCCTGACATTACCCCGACAACGCCATCTATCGGCACAATTTGGAACTATTTTTTTCCTTCGCCAAACAAAATTCCATTGCCTCACGATTGTTCTGCTAAAATATCAAGTCATTCTGACCAGTAGTTTTAAAATTATCGATTTTTGAAATCGTAACTTTAATTATAATCACCCGGTACATTTATTACACAGAGCAAAAAATATTAATAATAGCTAAGATGTATAAATGTTCACAAAACTATCAACTTTAACTTATATCTAAAAATAAACAAATAAACAAAGTTCATAAACAGATATTTATTTTAAATAAATAAATACATAAATAAACCTTATTCAAATTAATTAAAAAGAAATAAAAAGAAAAGAAAAAAATGAAAGAAAAAAAGAAAATATATGAAGAACATATATAATTATTCAATTATATCATCTAAAAAAAATTATGTAATCAATATTAATACTATTAATGAACAAAATAAAGCAACATACATATTTTTCATTAATTACCTTAAATAACTGTAAAAATACTGTTCATAATTAATAAGTTTCAACATTAACTTACAACCACTATTTCAATATCAAATTCAATTTATCTAAATGCAATTAAATTATCCAATTCCTGTAGCATCTAAGTATTCCAAATGCTTAAAATAATAAATATAAATTATTAAAGTATTTGAATTATAAAATTCTCAATTCGTTTTAATTCCCCACTCATGAAATAATAACTTAAAAAAATAAAATATATTGAATAATTAGTTATTTATAGAAATGAGAGAGCAATAAACACAGTGTGTATTTTATGTTTTAATTTTTTTAATATTAATACATATACTTAAATATATATGTATATATATATATATATATATATATATATATATAGGCCAACATCCTCGATCACAACTTTCTCTAATCTTTATATATTTTTTGTATATAAACACCAAACAAAATATGTATAAATACCCCAAGAAATAATAAAATGAATTGACGATTGAATTTATCATGTAATTAGAATATCCATTTAATTTTGCTTGATTACATATAAATTTAATCTTTTTGTTTTTATTCAATTCTCACTATAAATATTTTATTCTGTGTAGATAATTGAGTAATAATTTTTTATAAACTGACTTATGTAAGCATGAAGCATAATTCGTAAAATTATTTACATTAAATGGAAAGTCAAATCTTTTATCGTAAATATCAAAGAGTAATTTATTATTATTATGGATAGTAATTTTTAAGTCAAGAAAATTTATATTATTATCAATCCTATCATTTTGACTTAATGTTATCTTATTAGGATATAAATTAAGTAACGATGCGATATTAGAGTCATTGAAGTAAAAAATAATCTATATATCGATAGAAAACGTAATCATTGTTATTAACTAATGAATTCCTTTCATAGGCATGAAAACAAAAATCTTATATAACGTATAACAATTTATTTTTCACCTCTTGAACTGAAAAAAAATATATATCTGTTAACTCGAAAATAGTGCAGTCCAAATAACAATACAGACAAAATAAAATCTACAAATTCTCAAAAAGACTTCCTTGATTTAAATTTTATAAAAGTTATTCTTCAGATAAATTGACATGTGACTTCTCCCTTTTCTTGCATGCTTTGAAAATAGGAATCTCCGTTCTAGATCGGGAAACAAAAATTCAGTTTCCAAGGTAACCACAGAAGGCAAAAGAAGAAAACTCTTCGTGTTTGAATGCTTTGTAATTTCGGAAACAGAATATGTGTGCAATCTTTGATATCGGAACATCGCTGTAATCTTTACGGTCGACGCATTTAAATATACAATTCTGTACCATGAAGTTTCTATCATTCTAGTTTATTGGAAGCACTTCAGGGAAATTTATTTTTCCATGCAATATTTATGTAGTATCTCTTCTGATGAATACTTACTGGCGTTTTGTGCGGTGTTGCACTATGGGCTGTTTTTTTATTCAAAATCTACCTCTATTTCTGAATAGTAAAAGGTGTCCTGTTAAATGAATCATTAAATAAGGCGAATATTGCTAGTTTAAAACAGTGTTAGAAAGCCGAAAGAAAGAAAAAGAACAATCGGCACTATAATTGTTGCTGTACAACCGCATCGGTTTTGATGAATACTTATTGGTGATTTGTGCGATTTTACACTGTAAAAGGCTTTTTCATCCAAAAATCTACGTATATTTCGGAATAATAAAATGTTACCTAATCCTTCTATCATATGTGACCTACATAAATGTGTTTAACGTAATCCTATGGTGTTGTGGTCATGTCTTTGGTTTTTAATTTGAAAAAAGAAAAAAAAGCCCTATTCAGAAAATAACGGAGTTTACGTTAATACATAAAGATAGAAATGTAAAACACAAGACACCAATAAGCATAGATGCAGTTGCAGTGTATTTAAAAGATTACGTAGATGTTATATTTTGATTTTCATTACTCATTGACATAAATAAAACTTGGAAGAAGTGTCACTTTACATATTCTTTAATTGCCAAATTCAACAACACCTTTCTAACAAAACATTCCTAATGAAAGTAAAAATAGAGAAACCAATAACGTCCCTAAAAACTAAAAACATTAAAGAAGATATCTCACAATATACATTTTTACCAGCAGCAAGAACTTTTATTGTTTATAAAAATCCCTGATATTACCACTTTTAACCAAAACAAAACACATATCTTACATAAGAGCTATTAACATATTTTCTTACTTCATCAATTAGAAACAGCGATATTTGGTGATTTAAAAATCATATGATCGAAGTAATGGTTCTGGCAGAATAAAATTTACGAACATTCAGAAATATTTTCATGAATAACATTTTATAAAGGCCATTCTTCAGAGAAATTGACACGTCATCTTTATTCTTTTCCCGCAAGTGTTGAAAAACGAATGAAGTTATATTCCTTTTAGTTGTATATCGACGAGCAGAAATTTACTGTTCTAAGATAAATATAAAAAACAATTTATAAAATAGAAGAAGAATTTGTGTTTGATATCATTGCATGGCCGGAAAGAGAATACGTGTACAATATATTTCATTGGAACATCGCATTAAGATATGAATAATGCTACAGTTAAATGCACCGCTTTCAAACCAGAGATCACTGTTTCTATCTTTTTGGTTTGTAAAATGTGACAGTAGAATTTAGGGAGATATTTTTTTTTCATTCTATAATTCCGAAGTAGATCGTCTATTGAATATTTAATTCCTACTGATGTGATATTTTAGGGCTCAATGTATCAATATAGAACTGTGCATTTGGCGAAATCGTTTATTTATAACCGCACCGAAATCTATAAAATGAAAACTTCAATTAGCGTTTACTCAAACTTAAAAATAGAAGAACAAAATTAACTTTCCAGATAAGTATAAATGAAATTCAATTATTCGTGTTTGGTTCGAAGTTCAGTAGATTTTAATTTTAGTCGTCAGAAAATTTGGGAGCGGTAAATCAACCGTTTGTACCGTAGTTTCCAGCGTATAATCCGCGGATTAAATAATCTGGTTCAGACCCAGAAATGTTACGGCATAATTTAAGACAAATATTTACAGCGATCAAGTAAGTTACGTAAAAAAAAAAAAAAAAACTTCGTCTCGATTAACATTTTTCACTTTCAATTTCACTTGTTATTTTTCTGGTTTAGTCTTTCCGTTTCAAGCAATATCAAAAAGACAATCAGTCGTACGAGGACGCTATTTTTAAATGTCTTCCATTCATCTGTGCAGACTTAATATACAATGGCTTTGATTAGTGACGACTAGTTTTCGTATTTTAATCAGTAAGCTTCGCCTACGGCAGGCCCGGACTGGTTCCTTTGGGGGCCCTCGGCTAGAGACTGAAAAGAGGCCCCTTACCGGGAAATTTAGAGGACATAGAATATTAGAATATTTACTTTCTGAAAATTAGGTTTACATGCCTGAAACCCACATTTAGCTACTTTGTCTTGGAAAATAGTTAGGTTAAAAAGTAAGCTTTCTCTGATGTAGTTTGTTTACTTTCACAATAAATATTTATACTATTTTTATATAACCGTACCTAAACTAATTCCATGCTCGAAAAAAGTAAGTATACTAATTAATTACGAGTTGTTTATTACTTAAAAATCAGAGTGAGAAATACTTTTAGTTTTAGGCAACCAAATAACAGAAGTTGAAGCTCTAATAATCTAAATCCTTCTTAACCTAAGTAAATATTAACAAGTGGGTAAGTGTGATCGAAGATCGCTCAAAGGGTTTCGTTTAATATTCCTTTCAAAACACTTTATCCTTTCTTTAATAAATCCAAATAAATTTCATTTAGAAAAAAAAAAGTCATTTCTTTTTATAAAGTAAAAATTTACCGGTTTATTTTTCTCGTTTTTTCGAATATCTAAATCAACCCGATAGCGGGCGAAGCCCGCTATTATATTCTGTCATAATAATATCTGTCATGTGGACTAAATGCGATATTTAAAAAAAATTAATTTCAAAATTAAACATGTTGTACACCTCCAAAATGTTAAAATATGCGAATATTTCCATAATCGGGTTTTTATCATGATTCAATACGTTCCTCAACTCATATATTTACTATTCTCTATTACTCATATTGATACTCGCTTTGTATTATTCTGAAACATTTGAAAAATCCGTTAAACTTCCGATATGACGTCAGATTTTCTTTTTAATTCTCTAATGACGTGATATTAATCTGTTTTGTGTACATACACATACTCATACTCATACTCCTTGTATTATTGAGAGATTTTTCCGTTTTATTACCACTATAACGTCAATCAATTTTATTTCATATTAATATTTTTTTTTTTTTCAATGGGTGAAACTTTTTATTTCATTTTCATTTTTCACGTGGAAATCGTCTGATAGAAAATTAATTATTGTAGAAAGAATTTCATCGTGGATTTTTAATTTTTGGCATTTGCTATAACGAAAAATGTTTAAATTTAATAGGAAAAGGCTGTTAGAATTTTGGTTTTTTATCTCTATTTATTAAAATAATACGAATATTTCAAATTTTAATATTTTGAGCTCTTCATAGCTAGTATTCAGGTATATACACAAAGTTTCAACTCTGTAAGTTACATAGTTTTTGAGAATGGCTCTGTGACAGACAGACAACGGAGCGGGAGTAATAGGGTTTCGTGAGATTAACGAAACCCTGAAAAGGGACACAACGGTAGTAAAAAAATAAGCTTATTGAAAAAAAAAAACAATGTCCTCATTAATTTAAATTTTATTGTTACAAATTGTAAAATAGGTTTTATAACAAAAAGAAAAATGGTTCTACAATACCTTGGTACAGATACAGCGAACTAAGAAAGTTCATGTAATTGTGAACGGCAGTTTACAAACCAAACGCCTTTTTGGTCAGTTCATCAATAGCATCTTTATCCAAGTTATAAAAAAAAATCTTTTTACATTCATAAAAAGAAGATTAGAAATAAGGTATTGGCTTAAAGTAGATAAGTCAATTCTTAACTATTTTAAGTTTAGAAAACACCCTTTCACAGGTGTACAAACTTGTAAGCTACATACAGGTTGGTAAACATTCCAGATTCTGAGATTTCAAAAACAACAGAAAAAGCGCATGATAAACACAGAAAACATTGTTTCTTGTCAGAGCAGTAACCATAAAGATATTTGTCTTTTTCAAATTCATATTCTACATCGTCATACTCACAGATTTCTTCAGCTCCATTCAGATTGTCTTGTTTTCTTTTAATGATAGTTTTTTCAGTCATTGTAAAGCTTTCAGACTGATCTGAAAACTCTTTCAGCTCTATCTATAACTGACTTCTTTCAAGTTTACAAAGATTAGAAATGCTACAAAGAACTTCCGCAGGAAAACTATCATGCATTACAATTTCATTAAATTTCTTTGGGTCAACCAGGGACAATCTACTGAAATTTCTTTGTTTGGACTAAATCTTTCGATACTTGCCCTGGCACAATCTAAAACACTGAAAAAGATCAATTTATAGTTTTGAACAGTTGAGATTCCAGGAGCCTCGTCCATTGATTTTTCACCAGGCATTACCTTTCTTTTAAGTTATTTTTTCCTTGAAATCTAATTCTACTTCAACATCAATACTATTATCTTCTAAGTTGCTATTAACTATACTTGTATAATATTTTATTTTGGAATACAGAGCGTGAAAGTGTTTTATCACTCCTTTTATCCCTTATTTGTTGAAGCAGCTTCCCTACCAAGTTCCAGGCTGTAGAATAGTCAATGGTTTTACTTTGTAAATATTTTAAAGTAGGAGATATAACAAGAAATAAATCTAATAAAACAATAGACATAAATAGGATTACAAATTTATTTTCACTACAAAGTTTCTAGTATGTTAAAATACAAAATTTTATTTGCATTGATATAATTAATATATGTAGTGCACGGCATTATATATTCCTTATATTAAAATTACGTTTTATAAGAAATATTCACTTTATTCGCAATGTCTTCAGAATTCATAACATGCATAGCAAAGTATAATTTCAAAGGAAAATTTCTTTATTTATATTAATTACCGACAGATGGCGCAAAAATAATATTTAGAAACGAAGCGTAATTTGTGTATGGAAGCTCTAAAATCCGCTCTCAGTCACATTATTTGGACTTTTATTATAATGATTTTAGGGACAAAAACAAAACATACACCCAAAAAGGGCAAATTAAAGAAAGTTTTGGTGAAGTTTTGATATTTGGTACCTTTACGTTTTTTAGGTCGCTAAACACAAATAAGAGATTTTCCAACAAATTTTTTTCCGGGAAATAAGTTATTTTTGCAAAAAAACGCATGAAAACGGACTTGTCTTTTATTTATTTATTTTTTTTTTTTTTAATAACTCCAAAAATGTGCATTTTACGTGAAAGACGAAAGTATATGAATTAAAGAGGATAAAATTTCATACATTTTATGTATTAAAAGTTTTTTCCCTGATCAATAGTTTATCCGTGAGAGTGCCACAAAAATTGTGGTTAAAAGCAAAAAAGTGTTTATTAAAAGAAAAAGAAAAAAAAAAAACGAGAATTACGGCCCTATACATTGATGTAACATGAAAACTAACCATTTTACGCAAACGTTGACCATTAATGATACTAAGGACTATGTGATTGACTACATTTTACAATGAAGTTGCCTGATAACAAATACGACGACTCATTATGAATGATTAATTAATTATAAATAATTATGTACATTAGTAAGTACATTTACATAAAATAAAAAAGCAAAAATCTTATTTCCGCATTCTTTTATTTGAAGATCCCTGCTGTTCATCGACATCTACAACATAAAAAATAGATGTGTGGAATTAGTGGGGTTTTTTATTACTACCAATATTATAGAATAAATGTTTTCTTAATGGTAAATATTTCATACCTTGTGACATGGCTTGTTCCTCTTCTATTGGTTCCACGGATTCAATGGGTGGGCAATGCAGCTACAGCTCGGTTTCAAGGTAAGCTCGTCTTCCTCGTCTTGACTCACCACTGAGATGTTGTTGAAGTTCCCCTCGCAGTTGAGGCACATGTTAGAACAACAAAGCCCTGCCTTCTTGCACCCAAAATTTCGGTTGCAGTTCTCTGTGCACTTGCAGGATACAATCTTCAACAAAGCAGGGGGAGCAGGGGGTAGTACAGTAAATACAGACTCAAGACCAGCATTTGTTTTCTTCCATCCACACTCATCAGCATTTTTTTCAACCCCCAGCCATTGTTGGACTTGGTGATATACTCTTAGAGAGTGCTGTTGTGCTGCAGCTGCAGATGGTGGTAAAGCAGCAATATTAGAACTGTATGTAAAGGCTGACTTCTTGTACGAAATATACTTTAGGTAGTTCAGCGAAGGCACATTCGTCCCACTGTAGCCAGACTCACTGTACAGTGAGACAAGGAAACGTTCCGCAGCAGCTGCAACACCATCTCTTGAGTAGCGATCGGGTATTTGAACACTTTAAAAACGTCTGCAACATATGAATTATTCCCAAGAATTTCGAGGAACTTCATTTTCCCTTGCATAAACGGTGCTGACTTTGTATCGCAACCGCTCATAGCATGTAGGAAAAGGATATTTTCCGCAACCGTTGAACTCACAGCATTTGATGGAGAAAATGTCAATGGAGAAACGGTGTCCCTCCCAGGTTTTAAAAAGAAAACGTTTTCAGCTTTGCAGAAACCTATCAAAATGACCAAGAGCTTTACATACCCCCCCCCTCAACTATATTCAACATCTCATTTTATGGAGCCAAGGACAAAGCAGTGTTTACAATAAAGGTGTCTGCGTATTCTTTTGCTTGCTTGCATGTAATATCTGATGATGAAAATTTGTCAATCATCATAGATATTAACCGATCCTTGTTTTTTGGGTTAGCAAGAAACTTTCTTTTGGACGTGGTAGGTATCGTTGTGCCGTCAAACAATACGTAAGTCAAAGCATGCTTCCTTAATCGTCTCATACGCTCATCAGTTTTTTAACCACTTTGTACGTCATCAGTGTAGCCATCAAAGGCAACTACTGCCTCTGGTTGATATTTTGACTGCACGTACTCAACATATTTGTTAAAAATAAAGAATGATTTTTAGACCAAACAGCCCTATGCAATTATAAACCTCTATCAATGACGAATTGAGCCCTGCCGCTGAACCGCTTGGTTATTAGGGGTTTGAATGCCTTCTAGAAAATAGATTTGGTTCTTTTTCTTAAGCCATTGTCGAATAGGGACACGAATAAGGTCCTGGATCGTACGTCAAAAACACCTCAATATCTTCATCCGAGTGCTTTGCAATCGAAATTCGTTGGAACAAAGTTGTGGTTGTGGGATTAATAGAAACCAATTCGTCGTCTACTCGTATCACAGTATTACACTGTTCATTACAACAAGAGGTTTTATTCTGTCACTCCGTTTAAATTTGACAGTTCCAAAGTCCCCATCAACAACACTGTTCACGTCTTTAATGCCTGATTACCTAGACTTATGGCAGTTGATCCGTTTAGGCTAAAAATAAAATTTTTAGGAACTGAAGTCCGTGTCAGCTTTTATTAGCGAAAGTGTGTTTTAGTTATTTTATTTTTGTGTTATTTAAAAGGTAAAAAGTATATTTTTGTAAAAGCAAATGGAGATTTTAATCCGATCCCAGGTATGCTCATTTTTATTTATTTTTTAGTTATGAAGAAAACAATGAACGTCAATATATATGACGAAATATATAATGATGACAAAATATAGTCAATCGTATAATTTTTAGCATCATTAATGGTCAACATTTGCGTTATAACGCCCTTTCAAAGATAATCCGCGAAGTAATGATTTGGTAACGAAAGGATTAAACTTCGAAAATATTTCTTACATCCGAAAGATCATTTTATTGAATAAACAAAGATTTTCCTGGTAGATGAAAAAATAAAAATAAGATTAAAAATAAGAATAAATTTCATGAGTTTGTCGATATGACGATCGTTCCTTTTAAATTATCGCTTATTAGACTTCAGTGTCTGTTCAGTCCACTAAAATTGACAGTTAGATTTGTTTTATATTAAGAGTTTTAGCACTCTTCTCGATTCATGAAAACTTCAGAATTCTCTCTCACTCTAGTAGGATTTTTATCCAGATCATGTGCTGAATCTCAAAAGGTTTCTCGTTCACTGTCCACACAAAGCTTCTTGCGGCCGAACTTTCTAGCATTCGCCCGGGTACTCGGCGTACCTGGTATTCTCGAACAGAGGTCTAGCACCTCTCTGCGTTTCTCTAGCAGTTACCCGGGTATTTGGCGTACCCTGTAGTCTCGAATAGAGGTCTGGCACCTCTCAGCGTTTTTCTCAATCTGAACTCTTAATTAAAATCCTTTCGCTCATGGTTTTCGTAATGGGAGTGGATTTTGTCCGAGTAGGGGCTTATCAGGACCACTTGTACCGTGGGACCGTGACATCACCTGCAAACCAGTGCGGTATTGGTTCCTTTTTAAAAAGGGGAAAATAAGTAGTTGCACTTTGTGGTTTCTCACGGAGATCTTTTTCTCACTAAGACAGGCCACCAGCAAAGTAAGTCCTGTCATCCTTGGTGGACAATGCTATCAATTATAATTCTAAAGTTTTCCTCTGTTCACAAAAGAATTTCGGGATTGCCACTATTTCAAAGCAACGCAATTGTGAGAAAATATGCTGGAAATGTTCTTTTAGGAGTTTTCACTCGAGAACTTTTAGGTGCCAAACACTGGTTCTCACGCACCGCCACGTAAAAGTAAAAATGGATTCTTTATAGCGTAAAATGGTTAGTTTCCATGTTACATCGATGTACAGTGCCGTATTTCCCGTTGTTTCAGTTTTTTGCTTTTAACACCTATTTCTGTGGCACTCTCATGACTAAACTATTGATCAGAGAAAAAAAATGCAATTGATAAAATGTATGAAATTTTATCCTCTTTGATTCATATGCTGTCGACTTTCACGTAAAATGCATAGTTTTAGAGTTATTTTGATAAAACACAGAAAAGTCCGCTTTTTTTTACATTTTTGTAAAAAGAAAAGTATTTCCCGGAAAAAAGTTTGTTGGAAAACCTCAGATTCGTGTTCGGCGACTCCAGAAAACATAAAAGTACCAAATATCAAAACTCCACCATAATTTTCTTTTATTTTCTACCAAATGCCTGGATTAATAATAGGCAAGAAACACAAACACGGAATTGGCGACACAAAATACTGAGTATGTGGAAAGTACTTATGAGCTAATAAACTAATTCGATTTACCTTACCTCACCTGTATTTAATGTATCACTATTGTCCCTCAAAGGCTGAATTTGCGACTGAGAAGTGGCACTAGTTAACCAAGTATTTTAACTTTTCGAACTTTTTTCAACGTCTAAAGATTTTCTCTTCTTTTTTTCCTTTTCGTAGCGCCACTATGGTACACACGTTTCATGTTGACACAACTGTGACACTGCACTAACTACAACCATACTACGAGACTGAGCGAATGAGCGTCGCAATGCGCCCTGAATCGAAGCCTATGAGCACTATACAGAGCTCGATTAGTAGCCAGCAGCCCTCTTCCGTTTGGCCAGCGACATGACACAGAGCCACTACGTAGGCTACCATAAACAAAAAACAACTGGGCACTGCTTAAAATTGACCGTAAACGCGTAAAATTAGCGGGAAATAGCGAAATTTGTCTAGTGTAAGTAATTATAAAGTTGCACACGTTTAATCATTTTTGGGGCCCCCCTTGGGCCGGGGGCCCTCGGCGATCGCCGACCAGCTGACCTGGCCAGTCCGGGCCTGGCCTACGGGCATTATACTTGCATGTTACATTATTTGATAGAAAACATTTTCTCTGTTCGTATTTATATTATAAATAAATGTATCTAATAATGGTATTGTTCCTAGTTAAGGTATTTACATGCATAGATCTCTAATTATAAAAACACGAATTCTGGGTATGTTTTTTTTTTCAGAAATGATGTTACCCATAAAATGCAAAACTACTGTCCATGGGTGGAATTACATATGACCAAAATACGTGAATTCGCATGCCCCGTCAACAGTACACAATGCTGAAATTTTCTGTAATAACTTGGAATATTTCCTTTCACGTCATGAACTAGAAATAAAACATACTTGCGAATTCAAAAATCATGTGATCAAAATAGCGAAGTAGATAAAAAATGACTTGCGAAGATTTTAAAAGATCTTCATGATTCGCATTTTATAAAAGCTATTCTTCGGATAGACTGACACTTCACCTTCCTCATTTTACCGCAGGTGTTGAACTTGTATAAAGTTATCTTCATTCTAAATTCATATCGATAATCAGAAAGTGACTTTTAAGATGTAAATCGTTAAAACAGATTTCAGAAAAAAGAAAAATCATTTTTGTATTTGAATTCTTTACCATACTTGGAAGGAGAAAACGTGTGCAATCTTTTGCATCAGAACACCTCTTTAAGCTTTGAACGTTGGCTTACTTAAACGTACTGCTTTGAATCTGGGAGTGACACTCTTTCTATGTTTTTTGGTTTCTCAGAAGTGACAGTATATTTTGAGCGAAATTTGTTTTATGTATAATATTTATGTATTACGTTTTCCAGATATGTATATTTTTCTAAGCAGTATTTCTTTAGTAAATCCTCTGTTGAATATTTATTTGCTTCATATGTCCGTATGGTGTTGTGAATATGGACTTATACATATCTTAAAATTGCTTCTTAAGAAGATACTCATAATGAAAGAAAATAAAGATGTTGTTTTCACTTATATGTAAGAGCTTAAATAAAAAAATTAAACGAAAAAATGTTTTTTGAGAAAAATTCTCTGGAAATTAATTTAATTGACATTTTGTTAACCCTTTCCGGCACAGGCAAAGTCTATTCGTAAAATGAGAAATTACTAACTGACACCGGAATTTACAAATGACTTTTTTAGAAAATGAAAGCACCTTATTTTAAGCTTTCATTATAGAAGCAAAATTTTATTAAAATATTATTGGTGCCGGATGCAAGTTTGGAATTAAAATTAGGTGTGCCCGGAGCGGGACCACTGTGCCGGAAAGGGTTAAAAGTTATGTATAGTTTCATTTTAACTTATTTGGTATGGGAAACGAGAATTCTCTGTTTTATTCAAAACACATGATTGACTAAGGGATAGGCCTTACAGAAAATGCATTTAAATGATGATTCCATATTTTTATGCTCTGTTGTTTTAGAACCCGGATTTCAGAAAAAACATATCGATGCTAATGTGTTAATTACATCAGTCAAAGTCATACAAATGTCTGGTGTCCTGTTCAACACCGATATTTTAAAACAGTAATGTTTGTGGTAGATTTCAGTTGCAAAAGTGTTACATACGAATATACCAAGATGAATTTTGTTATGAAATAGTGGGTTTCAAAAAACGGACTAATGAAACCCCTGAAAACTTGGACAAAATAGCCTTTTTATAATTATTTTAATTATTAGAATAAACCGAGTCTTTTAAACAAAAATATTAATAATAAAAAAAAATAAAGAGAACGAAGGATTTCACTGCGTTAAAAACTAAATAATTTCAAGAAACGTCTGACAATGTCTATACTTTAACAGCAACAACTTCCATTACTAAAAAATATTTTAGGTGTATTCAATTTATTAAAATAAAAAACAATAATTAATAATTAGCAATATTTTATATCAGATTGTAAATTACAAAAAAAAGTATTACATACGTAACTCTAAAAACACGTGATCGAAAAGACAACATAGACAGAATTAAATTTTCATATCGTCGCTACCATGTCGAACTATCGAATTTGAAAAAATTCATTTTTCATTACTTTTAAAAATTGTCTGATTGTCACCACTAAATTTTATTAGAAATGTTCGTCTAGTAAGAATACTAATAAAATGTCTGTGAAGAACAGGGTTGCCAGTTTGGCCTTCTTATTTATTTAGAGATGCCGAATTCATACCGGAAATTTTGAAAGAAAATATTTTACTTGAAGTAATCAAGAAACGTGTGTCATTAAATAAAGCAAAAATTTCTGTTTGAGATTTATGGTATGTATTCGGGATTATTGAATGTAAAAGTATGCCAAACTGGCAACCACTGTAAAAAATGCTATTAAAATTTAGTGGTGCCAATCGGTCCATTTTTTAAAGTAAAGAAAAATACATTTTTTCATATTCGATAGTTTGACATGGTAGCGACGATATGCTCAAAAAGATTTTCTTGCTTTGCATTTTACAAGAGCTTTTCCTCAGATACAGTGAAACATGACCTTATCTTCGGGCGAACTTTCACTTGTATTTTATCACAGAAAATTTCTCCATTTTTAAACGAATAATTTTTGGCTTACATAAAACTTAAGAAATGTGCTCTAATAAAATATTAGTGGAAGGTGGCACCGTTGTTAATCGGTCCCCTCCTTTTTCAGCAAGTGTTAAAACGTTAATAATGTTATCTCTGTTCAAGATGCACATCGACTAACATAAATTCACTTTTCTAAGATAAATGGAGAAAAAAATTCCCAAAAAAGAAGAAGAAACGTTTTGTATTTGAATGATTTGCATTCTTTGAAAGAGAAAGTGTGAAAATATTTTATATCGAAACAATGCTTTAAATTTTGAATGTTAGTACTCTTAGAAGTAGCTTTCAACACCCAGAGGTCACTGTTTCCAAGTTCGGTTTACCCGAAGTGACAGTATGCTTCAGATAAATTTAATTTTACTCACAACATTTCTGTAGTAAATATTCGATCTGTGTCAAAGGTGCGGGTCTTTATGAAAAGAGTACTTTAATGCGTGCCCTATTCAAGGCACACGTCTTGAAGCAAGTTAACACTTTCCGGCACAGTGGTCCCACTCCGGGCACAGTTAATTTTAATTCCAAACTTGCATTCGACACCAAGAATATTTTAATAAAATTTTGCTTCTATAATGAAAGCTTAAAATAAGGAGTTCATATTATCTAAAAAAGTCGTTTGTAAATTCCGGTGTCAGTCAGTAATTTCGCATTTTACGAACAGAATTTGTCTGTGCCGGAAAGGGTTAACGCCTCTGCCCTTTCAAGGAAAAAGTAATTATGTTTTAAAAATGTTGAAATCATTGAATCACACCGCGATTTAACACAATAATTTTTTCCAAACATGTAAAAGTTTTTCTTGACGTATACTATGACAGCAAAATTTGATTCCGAAATTCCGGTGTCACTGCCACATTGGGGAATTAAAGTTATGTGGGATATATTATATCCCACCGCCCTTCAAGGGGTTAAAACGTTACGCATTAAAGCGTAACACCATTTTCGAATTCAAGACTTTTTCGGGTATTTTTTTTTAAGGAATGCGAAGTGTTAATAAAAAACATTTAGAGAAATTTATTATACATGTTTTTAAATAGAAAAAGTATTTTTATTTAGTTGATGTATTCATAAATGGAGGCTTCTCAGCTGATGGGCTGTAAAGCTTAAAAAATAGGTCAAAAAGTGGATACTTAAAATCATCGTAGAATTTATACAGATCATTGCAACAAAATAATTAGTTTTCTTCGTTCAGAATCTGGTGAAATCCGTTGGAGTTTTCAAAAACAGTCAATATTATTGAAATGACATAGATTTAATATAAAATGTAAGTTTTCTATTATAAATTTCTTTAAATAAAGTTACACAGAACAGTGAATTAATAATATTTCAAATAAAAATACTACGTATTTTACCAATACGTAGAAAAGTACCAGTCGTAGAAAAGATGTGAAAAATTATGTTACTAATAAATTTTAATATTATTCGTCACCGTGTTAAATCTCAGAAATTATGTTATTAGATAAGGCAAAGAATACTATTAAAATTTAGTGGTGAGAATCGGCTCACTGCTGAGCATTATTTCACCACTGTATCGTATGAAGTTGTTAGAATGACAATGGAGTAAGTTAATATTTAGTAATTTGATAAATGAAAGGTTTTGTGAAACTTCTAGTATTGCCGTTGCATTAAGTGGTCCAAATTGCTTTACCCTCTAGCGACTCTCTAAATGAAGTATGACTTATTTGACTTTCACACTGAACAGAAACTAATATACATTCAGTGAAAATATGGTTATCTAGGTTTTTCAATTTTTTGACTTACTCCACTGTCATTCTAACACCCTCATATGTGACAAGTAATTTTTAAAACAATAGCAGTTGACTGATAGAAAATTCGGAGTAGGTAGATTTTACACCGATTTTGAAAATATAGTTCTGAAAAAAAAAGCATTTAAATTTTTTGTTAGTGCTTCTTCACGGTGACGCGTTCGTATTTCTATAACTTCAAAATTGACTTTTTAAATCAATTTCCAACTAATAAATTATGATTTTCGTGAGCATACAGAGTATTTGAAACGAGAAAATATTTTCGAAATTTTGAATTGTCCGAAAAAGTGGTACATCTTATGTCAGTAGATAATGGTCAGGGGGTTGACAATCAGGGGGTTGCTAGCAGTATTTTCTTATATTAATTTTTTACTTGTTTAATCGCAGAACGTTATAGGATAAAATGAGGTCCAAATTTAATATTTGAAAATTCTGGTAGTGAACTGACTGTGAACCGTTTGACGAGCTGTTTCTGTTTGAAGTCATATCCTTGTTTTTAAAACTCATGCTGGAAATTTAAAATGCAAACCCGCGAATTTTACTTAATTTTAACGCGTAAAAGCTACCGGGGAGAAATGAAAGAAAGAAAATAAGTAATAAAACTTAAAAACATGCAGTAAGATGCAACTAAACCTCCATTTAATAGACTTCTGGTTATACATTAATTACAATTTGATTTTAACCCCATGAAGAGCGGTGTGATGTATTTTTCCACTTAATTTTAATTACGATTCGTACCAGAATTATTAATTAAATTTTACGTTTCGTGAAATTGCCGTAGTTTTTTTTCTTTCTCTTAACAATTCTCCACTCTTTTCTCTTTATTTTATGCAAAAAAAAAAAAAAAGATAAAAATTACAAAAACATACAACAAATTTTATATAAAATTCACTAAATTTACATCCCTGTCCTTAAATTCTCTCATTTTATTATGAACTATCCCTAAACATCCTATTTATGATACATTTTTTTCAATATAATAAAATATAACACCTTGTAATAGTATATTACTTTTAAATGCTAAAGGTGTAAAATTAACAACTGTAATATAAATTAAAATAACTTTTATTAGTTGTTTTACATGTTTCCACCTAAGAAATTAAAGAATATCATTTGCAGTAAAATTGACCCAATTAATTTTGAGAATTATTCAGGAGTATATGAAATACCTTTTATTAAAGAAGACGGATCCAAGAATTACTACATAGGCATGACCAGTAGGAAATTTAATTGCAGAAAAAAAGAGCATATAGCTGATATTAAATACAATAGAAAAACTACAGCCCTAGCAAGATTATATCAAGAAGAAACCATCCAAATAAATTTCAATGAAAGTAAATTAATATTTCCCTCCAGTCTATACTATCCATCCATAATAAGAGAAACCATAGAGATACTCACGCGCAAAAATACAATATGTAACGATGCGGCATCTTTTAATTTACCGAAACTGTGGCTAGAATTACTCCATGCTTAAATATATGAAAATAAACAATCAAGTAAAAAATAATAGATAACGTGCGTAATTTTTAAAAAGTACATGTAAATAATAACTTCAAAGCCCGTGCAGCTTTAGAATATTCTCATTTTGTTTTTGAAAATGTCTCAGAAGAGTCGAAACATGTAAAACAACTAATAAAAGTTATTTTAATTTATATTATAGTTGTTAATTTTACACCTTTAGCATTTAAAAGTAATATACATTTTTTTCATTTTTCCTGTAGCTTACTTCCCGCATTATCAGTTTTTATTAATTATTTTCTTTCCCCTTTTTTACTTCCAGCCGATGCTATTTTGCTAACCAGTTACTGTTCTCCTATTGTCAAATAACGGGGATGAGCGGGCCGACTACGGGATCCCTAGGAGAAAGTTTCATTGAAGACGAAAGCAGAACGACATTTTCTTAATTTCAAATAATATTTTTCAAATTTCCGGTGGGAATTCAATATTACAGAAATGCATTTACTTGCACCTGAAGGGTTTAATCACCAGGGGACATACAAAACATTGAAAAGGAGCTCTTTTAGGTTTGTTATAACTACCATAATCAATAATCAAGTGACAAAATGAAAAATACTATAAACATTCTAAAAACTAAAAAATTTAAAGAACATGTGTCACAATATTCATGTTTACAAATAGTGCAAACTTTTATTTAAAAAGATAGATTATCAAAATTTTATTAAATACTAAACTCAAATCTTTTATAATAACAAACAACATTTTTTTCGCGTCGTGAACTGAAACAGAAAATATAGGAAAATATTTGTAATGAAATGAATTTCTATGACAGACATAAGTACATAGGCGGAATAAAAGTGAACAAAACTCAAACAGATTTTCTTCATTTGCATTTTATAAAAACTTTTGTTCAGATAAACTGACACGTGACCATCCCTTCTTTTAACAAAAGTGTTGAAAAGTAAATAAAGTTATGTCCGTTCTAGATGCAAATTGACGCTTATAAATTCACTTTTCTAAGGTAAATAGAAAAAATAGTTTTAGAAAATCAAGAAGAATCATTTTTGAGTTTCAAAGCTTTCGATGCTTTTGATGCTTTGAAAGAGAATACGTGCGAAATCTTTTATATCGGTGCATCGTTTTAAGCTTTAAATTTTTGAGCACTTAAATATAGCGCTTTGCAACCAGAAGTCACTGTTTCCATCCTTTTGATTTGTTATAAGTGGCAGTGTACGTCAGGAAAATTTATTTCTCCGTACAATATTTTCAGTACTAAGTCTTCTGTTAAATATTTATTTGCATCTTACGTCACTATCTGTAAAAAAAAAAAAAAAAAAAAAAAAAACGTTCAACTGCATCTTATGATCGATCGTCTTGATTACCTTGACTGCTTTACACTGCACGTTAAGAAAAAATAGTTTTCGAAAATCAAGAAGAATCAGTTTTGTGTTTTAAATATTTCGATGCTTTTGATGCTTTGAAAGAGAATACGTGCGAAATATTTTATATCGGAACATCGTTTTATGCTCTAATTGTTTGAGCACTTACATATACCGATTTGCAACCAGAAGTTAATTTTGATTTGTTATAAGTGGCAGTGTACGTCAGAGAAAATTTATTTCTCCGTACAATATATTCTGTACTAAATCTTCTGTTAAATAATTATTTGCCTCTTACTTCATTTTCCGTAAAAAAAACGTTCAAATGCATCTTATAATCGCAGAGGTGCCAAGCTCTCACTAATCTTCCGTTATTTGTGGGTTAATTTAACCCAGGTTTAATACGTTTTGCACCAGAAATTGTTTTAAGAAATGAAATTAAATCTATTCCATGTAGAAATCTGAATTTAAATAAAGATTTATGAAATAATTTTTATGGTTCGATACGTTGTTGAACTTGATCAAATTAATCCACATATTACTGAAGATTAGTGAGAGCTTGGCACCTCTGTGATCGTCTTGATTACCTATACTGATTTATACTGCACGTTAAGAAGATGCTTATAAAAATTCCGAAGATGTTAAGATTATCTTGATTTGCATAAAAAAACTATTGCATTATAAAAACTATTATTGCTCAGATAAACTGTTACGTGGCCATCCTTTCTTTTCAGGCAAGCGTTGAAAAGCAAATAAACTTATCTCTGTTCTAGATGCATATTAATATCCCATATTAATTCACTTTTATAAGGTAAATGGTGAAACCAGCTTACGAAAAAGAAGAAAAATCATTTTCGTGTTTGAAAGCTTTCGATGCTTTGAAAGAGAATAATACGTGTACAATCTTTTATATCGGAACATGGTTTAAAGTTCTGAATTTTGGCGTACTTAAACGTACTGTTTTGAACCCAGAGCTCGCTGTTTCCATCCTTTTGATTTATTATAATTGTTTGATCCCCGCCCGGTGTTGCTCGGGTCCGTGATAATAAATTAAACAAGAACGAAAAATCATGCGCCAAGCATAGATTATGTAGCACTTTCCAACGCTTCCAAAATAATTTTACAAAACATACCGTTTAATAAGCTAAAAGATAACATCTAAGTAAACAATTTGGAAAACGCATAACATATTTAAAAACATAATTTCAGGAATTTAGAACAGATACAATATTCGGAAAAGTATCCGAGTACTTTTATTCAACCCTGTATATGATCTATAGACTTGTATATATACTATATAGGATGATAAATTTTAGTTTAGTTAGGAAACGCGTAGCACAGTTTAAAATTCTCCTTCTGGAGTTTCTGTCAATAAACGGGAATGTGTTCTAGAACTTTTGTGCTACCCTGTATATGAAATACATAATTTATACACACCCAGTAATAGACAAAAAGTGAGTTCAATTGAAAATCGTGTTCAGCAACTTAAAACGCCAGGAATTATTGTTAACAGACAGTAAAGAATTCTTTTGTATGTCCCTGTAAATGAACGATGACTGCTATACACACACTATTCTGTAGTAAGCCTCTTGTAATGCACCTTAATAATATATATAAATTTCAATGCGTTTAAAATAATGAAATATTATTTAAATAAACCGCAGACGATTTTTCTCCATAGACGTAATGTAACGGAATTCTTTTGACTGTCCCTGTATAGTAACTATAAGTGGTATGCACACCCTATTCCCTATTAAGCTTCTTCTAATGCACCTTAGTGATATATATAAATTTCAATGCGTTTAAAATAGTGAAACATTATTTACATAAACCGCAAATAATTTTTCCCAATAGACCGCAATGTAACGGAATTCTTTTGAGTGTCCCTGTAAAAAAACTATAAGTGCTACACACTTCCGTTGAAATAGGGAACATGCAATAGATAACGACAATAACATATAAAAATTGCAGAGCAATCCGAGCATATTTACGGGAGTTAGAGCACGGACAGACGGCCAGACGGCCATACGGCCAGATAAACCGAAGTCATAAGCACTTTTCAACTAGGTTGGAAAGTGGTAAAAACGAAACACCAAGTTTTTATTAATTTATATCTATAACACGATTTTGTATGAAATGAAATTTTAAAATGAAAAATTTCCCGAAAAATTATTGATATTCAATGATAAAAACCGCTCATTTTCTTGTTTTATTACATAGGGTCGTTTCATAGTTTTAAAATAAAAATTTCTTTTTGTACGAACTCTTTGAAATCTTTATTGATGATAAATAAAATGGTTTTACAGCTCTTGTAAAAATTTTGTGAAAAATATTGCTATCTAGTTGTAAAAGAAATGTTTTCTTCACGTTTGTTTGTCTGTTTGTTTGTTTTCGCGTCGGTTCCTTTAACATAGCAATAAAACTAGTTATCTTCTTCGAACTCGGTTATAAATATAACTGTATCCCAGCTCTCTTTAAAATTTTGCGAAAAAATATGTATACTTAGTAGTGAAAACATTAGTTCTTTGAAAAAAAGCTTTAGTTTTCAACCTCAGAGACAAAATATATTAGAAAATCTATGCTTTCAATGTAATGGTACGATTCCATCCGTTTTGAATAAACCTTTTTCAATCTCCCTAGGCTAAACAGGTGAGGGCTAATGAATCAGGCTTCTCATTTCTGAGGGGAGAATCCTTCAAAAAAAAATGTTGAAGCATGTGTAAAGAGACGATTTTCGTGTGGAAAAGAGAATTTGACAGAATGCGCTTTTCGTTTTAAATGTATAGTTTGGCAGTGTACTTCAGGGAAATTTAATTTCTCCATGCAATATTTCTGTAAGAAATTTTCAGTTTAAAATTTATTTGCATAGTATGTGACTACCTATTAAAAATGTCCAATATATCATATGCTGTTTTGCTTATGGCCGCCGTGGTTCATAAATATTTTCTACTTCAAGTGACAAAGATCTTACAAAATATATCGCAGTTGTATTCACAAAATATTAACGATTAAAAATTACAGAAAGAAAATAAAACCCAAAATGCAGAGCTGCCAAGTCTCCGGCTTTTTGAATACCAGTATTTTAGTACAGAAAATGTTGACTTGTTTAATCGGAGCACTCTGCGATTTAAAAGAACAACATTTTCTCTAATAAAATACTGGTGTTCAAAAAGCCGGAGACTTGGCAACTATGCATAAGTTCATGTAATGCACCTGGTTAGAACTTAAATGAGATAAAAGTAGTCGGATTTTGATTTTCATCACTCGAAAGCAAATGAAAATTTGAAAAAGAACTCTTCCTGGTTTATTTTAATTGCCATAATCAAGTGAGACAAATATGCTTCAGAAAGAAGAAAATAACGATTTTAAAACTAAAAGGTTTAAAGAACATGTCTCACAATATTCATCTTTACATACAGCAGCAAATTTTATTGAAAATTTTGCGATGCCTGCTTTTGGTTAAATGATAAATACAAAATCTTTTGTTAAAACTAACGGCGTTTAATTTCGCGTCCAGATAAGAAAATGTAGCAAAACGATTGCAGGACTTCCAAATGGTCCGCCAACTAAATACCAATATTTTTTAACAGAAAATTTCATGGTAGGTTTCTACAACATTTCTGAAAAAAATTACCTCTGAAGATTTTTTTTGCGAAATTTGCAAGAAAAATCTAAAAATAAAATGTTTCTAAGAAAATACCGGTATTCAAAAAGCCGACAGTTTGGGAGGTCTGCAACTATAAGGAAATAATGCCCGTAACCGACATAACTACATAAAGGGAATAAAATTTGGGTATTCTCCAAGATATTTTCTTGATTTGTATTTTATAAAAGCTATTCTTTAGATAAACTGTCATGTGATAATCCTGTATTTTGACTCAAGTGTTGAAAAGTGAATAAAGTTATCACTGTTCTAAATGTACATCGACCAATATAAATTCACTTTTCTACGGTAAATGGAGAAAGTTGTTTCCGAAAAAGAAGAAGTATTCTTTTCGCATTTGAAAGTTTTCGACGCTTTGAAAGCAAATTTGTACAATCTTTTCTATCGGGACATCGTTTTACGCTTTGAATTTTGTCACACTTAACAGTACCGCTTTGTACCCAGATGTGACTGTTTTCATCCTTTTCATTTATTATAAGTGGAAGTGTACTTCAGAGAAATTTATTTTTCTAGACAATATTTTCTGTACTAAACATTCTGTTGAATATGCATCTTATTTGACTATCTGTGGAAAAGGTCAAATGCATAGCTGCCAAATTTTACGCTTTTTTCCTACCACTAACATTTCATACTAAATTTTTCCTTTCTAAAATTTCCAAAATCGTGTGATTCAATAATGCAAAAATTTCTATTAAATTTTAGTGGTAACAAAAAAGCGTAAAAGTTGGCAAATGCATTTTATTGTGAACTTGATACATAACTGATTTATACTACACGTTAAGAAGATGCTTATAAAAATACATTAGAGGACTTAAGATTATCTCGATTTGGATTTTACAAAAACTACTATTGTTCAGATATACTGTTACGTGACCATTCCTTCTTTTTACGCAACTGTTGAAATGTAAATAAAGTTATCTCTGTTCTAGATGTATATTGACCCATATAAATTCATCTTTGTAAGGTAAAGGCAGAAAACAGTTTAAGCAAAAGAAGAATTCTTTTCGCGTTTGAAAGTTTTATAATCCGAATTTTAGCGCACTTAATCGTACAGCTTTCTACCCAGAGGTCATTCTTTCCATCGTTTTGATTTATTATATGTGGCAGTGTACTTCAGGGAAATTTATTTCTCCATGCAATATTTCCAGAACTAAATCTTCTGTTGAATATTTATTTGCATCTTATTTCACTATCTCTAAGAAAAAGGATCCAATGAATCTTATGGTGCTGTGTTTATGGTCAACTTGATTCATAACTGCTTACTGCACGTAAGAAGATACTTATTAAAAATACCGAAGTTATGTTCACTCAAGATCAACAATTGAAAATTAAAAATGAATTAAATATCATGCATCAAACATAGATTATGAGACACTTTCCAACACATTCAGAATAATGTAACACAACTTCACCGTTTGACCCTTTAACGGCCCTTTAACGGGCGGTTTCCCCAAAAAAAGGACACCTAATTTTAATTCCAAAACTGACAAACGGCACCAAGAATATTTAATTAAAATTTTCTTTTTATTAAGTGCCGGAACATAAGCAAGTTTTTATTATCTAATGAATTCGTTTATAAATTCCGATGTCAGTCCATTATTTCATCATTTTGCAAAGAGACATACTCCGCGCCGGAAAGGGTGAATAAGTGAAAGGCGATGTACAAGTTAACACGAGATACAGGGCCTGATTACCAACAGGACAAACTTCCACCAGTAAAAAATAATAGAATTTTTTTCTTTATTCATGATAATAATTTCGCATTCATAGGCCTTTTCAAAAAGACAACAATTTCTATAAAACTTTACTGGTGGAAGTTTACCCCGTTGCTAATCAGGCCCTGAAGAGATGACAAGATATGACCGGCCCTGGAACCCAGCTTTCGAGCATAAATAAACAATTCGGAAAACTCATAACACATTTGGAAACCAAATTTTTACTATAGGGGGGGGGGAAATATCTGAATTCTTTGGTGCAGTCCTGTATATGATCTATAGATTTGAATATATACTACATAGTATGAAAAAATTTAGTTTAATGAGGAAACGCCTAACGCAATTAACAATTACCCTTCCGCAATTTCCGTGAATAAGCGGGAATGTTCTCGAATTCTTTTCTGCACAGTCCTGTATAAAATCTATAGAATTTATACACATCAAGTAATAATGAAAAAAATTGTTACATTTAAAAATGCATAAAACATTTGAAAATGCACTTTCAGCATTTATTGCTCATAGACGGTGCTGTAATTAAATCCGTTTATGTGTCCCTATAAATGAGATATATATGCTATGCGCACCATATTCTATAGTATTCATCTTATTGTGCACCTCAATGATAAATATCAATGTAGTATGTCTGAAATAGTGCAACATCATTATAATACACTGGAAACGATTTTTCTCCATGTATCATAATGTGACGGCATTATTTTGAGTGCCCCTATAAATGAATTCTAAAAGCTACATACTTCATTTTCAATACCGAACATGCCACGATAAACCCCAATAACATATATCTGTTACATAATAATCCCACTATATTTACAAAAGTTAGCACACGGACAGACTTCCTGTAGACAAACCGAATTCATTAACACTTTTCAACCGTGTTCGAAAGTATTATAGAGAAAAACATCAAAATAATTTTATTTTATTTCATTTAACTGGCAGTACATGTGTAATGTTAAAAACTCTTTGATAAATTTTGACTCCCCCCCCCCTTATTATCTTCAAAAGAACAGGTGGACAACAATCTTTTATTAACCCTTTTTATCCTGACGGTACTTATAAGTACCACTTTAATAAAACAACTATATATTCGTAATATGATCGTTTTTCCTAACGGTATTCACAATGGCACAAAGAGTGTATTTCTGAAAGCAGGCAGGAGATGGCAAATTCAAGCACATATCCTCTTTCTTTGCATTGTAGGGATTTTACATTTGCCACGCTACATTCGAAATCCATTTTGCAATAGAATTGACATGCATGTTGTTCTCCATTTGAGTAATTTTAGTGGTTTATTACCAATTATTTAGTACTATTATTTTCTACTGTTTTCTATACTCTACAGGTGAACATTTCCTATATTTTATTTGAAGTTTACTATTTGAAATTTACTATTTTATTTTATATCATAGGGTAAAAAAATTATGGTGGTTACAGTTGCAGAATTAACCTTTAAAACACTATAAAAATTATTTTCCTCTTTCCTGTGTTTATTCTGCACCAAAACTTATCCAATGATGCAAAAATACAATTAAAAAGTAGCTGGAAAATTAATTCAGGATATAAAGGGTTAAACAAAACAAATAAAACTCCAAATATACTTCGTACCTGGTCCTTCCAACAGCGGATTATTATGCGCATATGGCAGAAAAAAGTAATACCAAACACTGGAGCGGTATTCCATATTTTGGAATGGAATGATTTCATAATCATTTAATGCCTTTAATAATAACTTTGTATTTTCTTAAATATAGATAACAGACTACTTGTGTTTAAGGAAATATTGGTTGGATCAAAGATGATAAGGATATCGAAAGACAACACCCAAGAGACACGTCTTACCATATCAAATGCCTCATACCCCCTCTGCCCTCTCCCTAAAGCCTAAAAGTGATAATATTTTACATGCACAGCATCCTGATATACTTCTGGTTAGAAGTTAAACAGTTTTTGTAACACTTTTTTCGCTTTTCTTTGCAGCTACAGATTACAACAACGCCATTCCACAATAATATTAACCATTTGCATCATTAGCACATAGCTATCAGCGCTGTCTAATGTTTGAAATTCGAACTAAAATCAAGATTCACAGTAAGAAAACTCCTGACATCATACATACCCCTCCTGCAAGAATTTTTTTTATATCTGTCACCGTTTGCAAGTTATTGAATTTTAAAATCCATCAGTTATTTTAGGGACAATCGGTATATGCGTCCATTTCAGGAATTTCTTTTTTCTTCCGAATTTCTGAGTACATAACGGAAATTCATATATATATATATATATATTACTTTATGTTATCGCGAGACACCTGTCTCTAAATAGAACAAAAAATACCATTCAATTCTTCTAATGGAAATTCGAAAGTTCTGAATAAAAAAGAAATTCCTATAAAGCCCGTTTCGGATGAAAATTTATTAATAATCAAACAAAGAATAAAGAGAAGATACGAAAACTAAAAGCATTAACAAGTTCACTACCGGGTTAAAATTAGCGGAAGTTTATTTTATTTAGAATTCAAATTCATACCAGAGAATACTAATAGCAATATTTACTTTATTTAATTACAGGCGCATTTCGTGATTACATAAAATAAAAATTCTTCCTTCGAAATTTCCGGTACGAACTTGTAATTTTAGATTGAAAAACCAAATTGGTTAAAGAACGTGTTTCACAATATTCATACTTTCAAATAACAAAATATTTCAATGTTTAAAATGAAATCTAGATGCCCCAAATTTTAACCAATAAAAGTCACAAATTCTACGTAATAATTAACAAAATTTATTTTTTATTACATCGTGAACTGGAAAAAATATATATACTACTTTTGAACTAAAATATATGTCATTGAACTAAGACGATAAACAAAATAAAATTTGAGCATTCTCAAAAAGATTTTCTTGATTTGAATTTTATAAAAACTGTTCTTCAGATGAACTGGCAGGTGACCTCCCACTTTTGCCACACGTGTTCAAAAATGAATAAAGTTTTCTCCATTCTAGATGCACACCGACAAACAGCAATTCACTTTTCTATGGTAAATGGAAAAAAACAGTTTTAGAAAAATACGTAGAATCCCTTTGTGATGCTTTTGCTTTCTTCAAAATAGAATACGTGTGCAATTTTTATATCGCGACGTCGCACAAAGTTTTGATTTTGTTTTTAAATTTTAACGTGTTACTCTGTACCACCGCCCCGTAAAAATACTATACTTACGCTTGAATTAAAATATCAATATATATTTTTAATGCATGTTTCGTCTTCTTTTTCTGAGATAATAGAAGCCAAAAAAGTTCTTTTAGAAAACAAGGCTTGAACGTCTTTACCGCAATTTTTAATACAATTTTTCGCCTTATTTAAATGCAGAAAAGAATGACTAAACCCACAATTAAACGCGGCGTTTACAATTTCTGCTATTTAAATATTAAATAGAAAAATTCTATTAGAAAATCGTGGTAGTAGCGTGCGAATTCTGGAAAATACTGGTATTAAAATTCAAGTGGCCGTACAAACGTTGAAAAAAAATCATTTTACGACAGCCGCACTTTTTGTGTCAGTGCGTAGGCACAGTATTCAGAGGGCGGAGTCTGTACCCACATATCCCTATCTGCTAGTGGGACCACTAGCGGGTAGGTACAGCTTAATGCAATTATGTTAAAACTTCGATTGTCTTTTGAGAATTCAGTGCGAATTCATGAACTAGAGGGTAGCATAACGATATGGGGGAGCAATTATTAAAAATCCCTAGCCGACATCAGAACATTGTTTTGTTATTAATATTTTGTTGCTGTTTGGATGTGCGCTTGGAGGGTGAATGGTTAGATCGCTGATCTTGCATCTAGATAGTTTGAGTTCGATTCCCACTGTTTCTTCAGATTTTCATTCTGCTTTTTTTATTTTAAAATGTTTTGTCGGTTGTTATATGTCTTTCACGATAAACAGTAAATTTTGACATTAATAACAATTCCAGATTAATATTTATTATTAAAATAATATACTTATTTAAATATTGTATTTGTGATTTTTTTTTTTTCAATTTTTTGTATTTAAAATGTTTATTGGTTGCTTTATATTTTTCATGACAAATGGAATATTTTTAATAAAAGTATATTTTGATATTAATAACAATTTCAAATTTATTTCTATTATTATTATAAATACGATAAATGGACAATCTGCTGATTAAAATTTTACTTTACAGTGCTTTATAATATTTAAAATTTCACACATTTATGCTGAAAACTCTCCATAATTCTTTATGGCCGTAACATGAAATAAATAATTTTATGGTTAAAGTACTAAGCAAATGAACATCAACAAAACAACGTTCCGAAGTCGACTAGGGATTTTTTCCCCCCATATCGTTATGCTACCCTCTAGTTTACGCATGCTCATTGAATTATCAAAAGACAGTCGAAGCTTTAACATTATTGCTTTAAGCTGTCCCTTTTTCTATTCTTTTGTTTTATCGTAAGGTACAGAATGTATCAGAGAAATTTAATTTTTGATGTACTGTTTGTCGATCACAAGAATAGCTCTCGCCAAGATGTCTGGGCCTGTCTGTTTCCGTGGAAACAAGACTCGCTCTATTTTCGACAGGGAAAGCGAGAAGATAGGCATTCACATTGGTTTACTCAGCGCCTTGAGGGGGTCTTGGCGATGTTTTTATTATTATTACTTTTTTTTATAATTATTTTAATCGATTCATCGAGTGAGAGAAAACTGTTTCATATATTATTTATATGATAATATTTAGATTTTACAAATGAAAATAAAATATGAATCACTATGAATTAATCATGAAATTTATTACATTAAAAATTAAATTAAATTAACTTAATTGTTTCAAAATTAATATTTTCATAGCCATTAGTAATTATCAATGACTTTAAATTATTAATACAACGACCGAACTTCAGTGATTATTATAAATTTCAGCATGTATTTTCAAACAATTTGCAAGGATGGATAATTTTTTTTATCATTAGAAATATAAATAATAATAATACCTTCTAAACTTTTAGAATTTTATTCAAGCATGTGAAAGTCTTCTAAATCACTCTCAGAAGTCTCGGTTTCTTCTGAATCAGAATCGCCGGTATTAATGTTAAATGACAGTTCGTCCAATAAATTCTTTAACAGTCCATCTTTTTCCCAGTAATTATTTTCAACGATTTCCACGTGTTATCAATGCGCTGCCCATTCTGCCGAAGTAACTTCAGAGATAAGTTTTCTCTCAAATATTTGTGTCTCCAAAAAACAATATCTGGTCTTTCCATGAGAACTTTTCTTTTATTCATGCACTTTTTCCATCGAAAATTCATTGAATGTAAGACTTTGAACAATGTGTCTCTTTTCCACGAAAATCCAATTTTTTCTTTCAACACGGGTAATAATTTTCTGAGAAATAGTACTTTTCTTTCTCTTATATAAAAGTCTTGAATCGTTTGACTTATAACGCATTTGTCAAAGTCATCTATTTCGCAGTTTTTTTTCACTATGTCTTTTACGATGTTTACCAGGTGATTTTAAAACTGTCGATGAGCTCAATGGAGAAACTTAATTTCTTATTTTTTTTATTGTAGCTTCAGAAACTCCACTTGTTCGGGAGAGGAATTAATACAGCTTTAGATGAAGCTTCACTGCAACAAATTTCCGCAACATTATGTACGATTTTACGTGCTTGCGATTTCAAGACTTCACCTTTCCTAAGCTGAAAGGGCATCTTTCCACTTTAACAAATTAGCAAAATTATTTAAACAAATGGGAACAAATAATTTAAAAAGCAAAAGCAAAATTAAATCAAAAATAAGATAACGCGTGCAACTGCTGATCCGAGAAGAAGAATGACGTAGGGTAACCTTTTATTCCGCCAATTCCTCACGCGCGTATTCCCCATTCGAAATGGATAGGTCTTGTTAATATAGCGACCGCCACTAACTAGACTTTTTGGCGGGAGCTATTCTTGTGGTCGACAAACAGTAATTATTACTTTAATAATTCTTCTGTTAAATGTTTATTTGGATCTTACATGATCTATTGTATAAGAAGCACTCAATCTCTCTGCATGGTTTTGTGCATGTGCTCATATTCTTTGTTTAACGATAGCTGCCAATCGTTTCTGTTTTCTTAAGTCAAATAATTGTATTTCAGCATGAAAATTTATTTCATGCATAAAAAGATTAACTACATAAACATAGATTAAAGGTAACATTTAATAAATATATATATATATATGTGTGTTTCAAAGTATGTGTATCAGATTTCAAAAAAGGAAGTTTGGCAGATACAATAATACTGCGTTAATGTTGAGATCAGATGTACAATCTTATATATATTATCATAGGCAATATCAGATAGTTTCTCATAAACAGTTTTTTTTTAAGAAATAAAACGAACGAAAAATCCCTGTGTGATAGTCTACCTCTCGTAAATTTGTCACTGACGAACATATTGTTGTTTATATCTGTTACGACAGATGGAATTCTGCCAATCAGATTGTTCTAAAACAAGTTGTTCTTAACTCTCCGGGTTGGAGATTTAAAAAAAAAAATAGCATGATCACTCGACAAGTATTCCGCATGCTTCTTACATTAGTGATGCGAGTATTCGAATACAAAATGTCTGTGTTCTAGATTCAGCCAAGTTCTCAAGTGGTCTCGATTTCAGACAGGAGTATTCGCATACAAGTCACCTGGCATCTGTATCGGCGACGAAAACTGCGGTTTTCGACTGTATTAGGTAGCTTTCAATACAAAAAAGTATAAAGCTACCTATTGCAGCCGTTTGGAGGAAAGCAATTCCTGAAAATTTCGATATATTTTCACCGATCATGGTCTCCAGACCCCAAAACGATCCTCCGTTCAAATGTTGATTATATATATATATATATATATATATATATATATATATATATATATATATATATATATATATATATATATATATATATATATATATATCTGATCTATGTCATACAATAACGCCCGTATTTATAAATCAATTTTGATGAAACTAATTGTGTGTATTAAGGTCACTAATGTCTGGACCGAGTTCGTTGGCCAGCTTGGTCCGCCATCTTGTTTCAAGATGGCGGCCGCTGAAAGATTTAAAACTAAAATAAATATACAAAAACGTTAAAATTTCAAATTTATTTTATACTTACGTGTTAGGCCTTGATACAAGGATTCCAGAGCATTTTTTATTTTACCTCTATCTTAAAAAATGGCTGAGATAGAGCAGTTTGAAATTCTAGGGTGGCTGACATTTTGAAACAAGACAGCACATTACATAAAACCAACGATTAATTTATGAGTTTTAGTGAACGCGATTTCTCGCAAATTATTTTCTATCATTGTTGTAATGATACGCATAAACTATACATTCATATCCGTTAGCGCCAAATTCTCGCCAAACTTGGCGACAATTGGGGAAATATCGCCAAATTTGGCAACCAAAATAAGTTTTCATAAATGAAGCCAACTTGGCTATAGCTCAATAATTTGGCGAATTTCTTATTCAAATTCAGTATTAACGAATCTTTTGTAAACGGTTTCTTTGCATTTTAGCTCGCTGTTTTCGAGTAACAGCTAAAATTTTAAAACAAAGATATAGGAAAGCTACTTTTTCCTCCCGGTACAGGCCGGAAGGATTTTTCGTATTCAGTTCTCATAGCTGGAGTTTTCTATGGTTTCATAAGATGCGCCAGCGAATGCTATTATTCAAATACTAGACTATTCGGCGCTGTTTGAGACTTTTCTCCGGAATTTTGCGGTTAGCAGGATGATCAGTGCTATTTTAGTTTTGAAATTTTGTTTTATTTCTTCAAGCGTACAATCAATTCAACTAATATACATATATATTTTTAGTTAAATCGATCATACGGATTTTAATTTAAGAAAACGATTATAATGAATAACATTCTGTGAATTTGTATTTAAGAATCGTAAATATAATTCTTTTTATTAAATTTTTAAAAATTTTACGATAAAAATAATTACTTATAGTGAAAAATAAAATTGTACGTTCGTAAAAAAGAAAAAAAATATTGATTTCGCTAATTAACTAACAAATTGCTTACTTTTACGAGCGTATGCAGGAGAGGGCTGGTTCTTCGCCTTCTAAATCTTAGAAAATAATGAGATATAACTTGCAATACTAAGAGACATGGCCGTCGGCAGAATTATATCTTGGGACAGGCAAGATTTTGGAACGTGTGTGGCAATGGCCCACAGTCTAGTCTGCTTTTAAAATTGCAGAATATAAACAGGAAATAATCTAAACTAAGACTTTTTTTGTCAGAGTTATCATGCAAGAGAATTTTTAAACATATCAACATAAAAAGCAATACAAGAATTTATCAATTAAGAAATACTAAATATAAATAAGTTTTTTTTTTACCAAGATGTTTTTAAAAAGGAAATTGAAGCAGTTCTTTTTTCAGTCAAAGGGCTTTACCACCCTGGATCCTTTTTAAGTGCTTTCGTAATTATATAAATACGTAGCACCTATTGTCGTCGTCTGGTCCGTCCGTCCATCCGCATATAACAACGCAAAAACTACCCAACCGAATAGTTTGAAATTTAAGATATATTATATTTGCAGAATTTCGTCAAGACATTTCAAATTTTGTGAAAATCGAATGAAAACTTTAGAAAATATTAATAAAATAAATTATTAAGAAATCTGATTTTTTTTTTCTAATCGGTGCTTTCTTGTTATAGGAGCTTCCAAGGTTTAATCGTCACGCGACCGAGATACTTAATTTTTTACAGAAATTAATAATTCATTTCACAGAATTAAAAATCATCAAGTTCTGAATATTTATATAACTAGCTATAGTACGGACGCACCTCATTTGTCACGTTTGACGTACAATTTCCAACTTGTTTTAAGATAAGTTTGAAACACATGGATATTAACAGGAAAACAAAATTAAAAATTATCTTACCCTGGGAGGGGCTGTGTAGGGTTCAATGGGATAGAGTCTTTTTTTTTTCTCTAATGACAATCGTAAAATTTATATAAAAACTCAAAAACATTAAAAAGAAAAGAAATTGTTCTGCAGCTGTAAATTATAAAACGTTATCATAAACAAAAGAGAAGCGTTTGTACGAAAAATAAACATTTGATTTGCTGAAAGAGGCGCTACTCATACTTTTCTAATAGACTGATATGAATCTGACACGTGATCATAAAAAAAGCAAACTATTTTACGTAGAATAAACATTCGAAGAGTGAAACAGACGAAATATCGTCCGTCATTTATTAGTTTGAAGGAAGTCTGGAGTAGTTCTTAGTGCTACTACATTTGAATAAAATGAATCGATTCTGATTTAGATTCTGAAAAGTTTTTGAAAACTAAGGTATCGATTCTTAAAATATCTCGAATCGGCCCATCACTATCTTACATTTGTAGATTCAAGTTTTTCGTTCTTGAAGTTAATCCTATTTGCAGCGTGAAAGTTTTGTTCGAAGAAAGCGAGAAGCAATATCACATATTTCAAATGGTAACATATTACGTGTGATTGAGACTTAAGAAGATATTTATAGTAAAATTGACGAAGATACATTTACGCATATTTAATACATAAAGAAAATAAAAGTAATTCGAGCATGAATTCCTTATTGTACCAGCATCACCACTGGCGGATACGTTCTACTATCAAAGCTGGTAGACGGGAGTTATTAGGTTCGGAACCAATCACGCCAGTCGGCATAACAGTTCGCAGTCTTCTTGGAATTTTTTTTAACCTTGCGTAAATACGAAAGACTCGCCACGGTGGGCACAATCTTCCCTCGGACTATATTCCTCGCTTAGATAATCGGCTATAATAAACAACAGCAGGAAGTGTTATTTAAATTTATGAAGATATTTCTAATTGAATTTACGGAATTATGTTCAAGCATATTTAATACCTAAAGGAAAGATCAAAATTTGTTACCAGAAAAATATAATTATAGTTCATTTAACGCTAGAACTACCGTGAGCCGCCAGTTTGACGGCTATTAAATGAATAAATTCCGATTCGAACCAGAAATTTATTTTCAAAATAAATTAAATGTTAAACTCGCAGGAATATGCTAAATGAATAAGTTACATAGCTTTAAATAAAAATTCTAGTGTGAAATAGTTTTATAAAACTTGAGTAAAATTTCCCGTAGTTCTAGTGTTAAACAATTTCTGGTTATATGTTAAATATATATATATTTTTTAATTACACTCTTAAATAAAATATAAAATATGAAAAAGAGCCGTTTCAAGCTTATTGTAATTTCTAGAACTAAACAATACTTTTTTAAATCTATACTAAAAGAATTACAAAAATGCAAAAAAAAAAAAAAAAAAAAAAAAAAAAAAAGAAGAATAAGAAAAGAAGTAACGACGTTAAAAACGAAAAGTTTTCAGGAACAAGTCTCACAATACCCATATTTTCTAATAGCAAAAACTTTATTTTTTAAGAAAAATTATAGAGTTCCAAACTTTTACCAAATACAAAACACAAAGCTTATATAATAACTAACACTATTATTTTTTCATGTCGTGGGCTAGAATAAAACGTAACAAACTATTTGTAAGCAGAGAAATCTTTTGATCGAAATAATAACATAAAAAATAAAATTTGCGAAGCCTTAAAAAGATTTTCTAGATTTGCATTTTACAAACGTTTTTCTTTATATAAAGTGACAAGTAACCTTCATCTTTTTCCTGAAAATGTTGAAAAGAGAAGAAATGTTCTGGATGCATATCGACAATCAAAAATTCACTTTTCTCAGGTAAATGGAGAAAACAGTTTCCGGAACAGAAGAATCCTTTATTGAATTTCAATGATTTGCACACGAAATTAAAGAATACTTCTGCATCGGTACATCCCCTAAACTGTCGCTTTAAGTTTTGAATATTTCTACATTTAAAGTACCCGCTCTATACTCATTGGCCAGTGTTTCTATATTTTTGATTTATCGGAAGTGACATCATACTTTAGGGAAATTTATTTTTTCATGTAAAAATTTTTTAACAAGTTTTCTGTTGAATCTTTATTTTTATCTTATGTGAAATTTTGTATTAATAGCGCTCAATATATATCGGGTATTATTCAATAGTCGGATAATATGGGATATTAAGGTTTCTGTTTGGTACAATGCTGCCACCAAGCGGCAATATGATGAACTACTTATGAACGTTTATTAGAATGTGGCTCAAAACGCGCAGTTTGCCGGTCGGCGTCAGGGCGCGATGTGTGAATAAATATTTGTGTTGCGAGTTTGGAAATTTTAAGGAGGTAATTTTTTAATACATTTTATTCATTATTAGAATTTTCAGAACAGAAGAAGAACCCTTTATTGTATTTCAATGATTTGCACGCGAATTTAAAGAATACTTTTGCATTGAAATTAAGCATAATGTACACCAAATACTAACAGTTTATGATGTAATACTCGTTTTCTAAATCGCTATTCACCAGGCCCGTACAGAGGGGGGAGGGGGGAGGGGGGTTAGAGCCGGTACAAATTACCAGGACTCCACTCTCCTAAGGGGCCCGGCTTCGCTCCTGGTTTTTAAATAAAATCCCAGAAAAAGTAGACTCGTAATTTTTACGTAATTTTTTTAAATGAAAATAACTAACACATAATGAAATTCAAAATTTAGAATTTGCTAGAACATATCTACGGACTGTCCAGAAACAGAGAGAGGGAAGGTGGGGGTTCAGGGCCTGTACTCCTCTATATGTATAAAACATTTGACATATGGGCGTTTTACGGTCGAAAAAGTCCAACTTTTATTGAAAATCAGCAGGACGCACATAGCAAAGACGCAGACATTTAAATATACACTAAAAACACTTTTTATTTTGCTTAAAAGACGTCAACATAAATCTTAAAGATGTTAAAATTTAAAATTTACATGTTTCGATTTGTTCATCAAATCGTCATCAGAATATATACAAACCACAAATACAATGTACATAAAAAACGAGAGATTAAATTAATTAAAAATTAAAAACCAGAGAGTCTGAACAGTCACTATGTGAAAGAAGGTACAACGTCCTCTATACTTTTAATGTTAACACCGCTCTTAGATTCATCTACAGATCGCATCCCATTATTATTCAACCACTCAACCCAAATTTTCGGAATATTAAATGAGAACGTATCATTACATGCTTTCGAACTCCTTAAATAAATTTCAACAGATTCCCTCACAAAAAGTTGAAAATAAAAACTGGAATAATAAATCAATTTAGCTTCATTAAATAGGATGTTGATGCTCTCTCTATTATTTATCCTTGATAAGGCAGTATTCTTTCTCCCATACTTAATATCTGCAATATGCTCCTTACATCTAACATTGAATTTCCTCTGTGTCATACCAACATAATAATTTTTAACACCACCCTCCCTAATAAATGGAATAACATAAACACCCGAAAGGTCACCGTTACTGACAAGATCAATTCTCGTGCTCAAAACCGTCTTTAACTTTGGGGGAGCCCTCGCGACTAAACTCAAACCAAATGCTTTTGAAGGAAATTTTATAAACTCAAATAAACCCGGATAATAACTCATAACCACTCTCTTCAACTTAGCATCACTATCCCCCTTATTTTCCCCAATACCTTTGTTCCTTTTAGTGATAAAGGTCTGAATTAATTTATTAACTGAATTCACGGGATATCCGTTGCCAATAGCGATAAATCTAATTTTATCTAATTCACCCTCCAAATTTTCTGCAGAAGAAACCTTGAATGCTCTGTTAATTAGGAACCTGAAGGTAGATAACTTGTAAGATTATGGAGTGCACGCATCAAAAGGTATGATATATAAATTAGCTATTGTTTTCCTGTAAACAGAACGAACCAACATATTTCCCTCTCTCTTCAACTCTACATCTAAAAAAGGCAATCTCCCATCTTTCGCAAGTTCAAACGTAAATTTAATATTATCATCAATAGCATTTAACTTCTGAACGAATGCCGATAAACAAACACCTCCTCCTCTCCAAACAATAAAAATATCATCTACATATCGAAACCATATTAAAGGTAGTAATTCAAATGTGCTAAAAATCTTAGATTCAAGGGGGCGTAATTTGAACTCAGCAAGAAGGCCCGACACTGGGGACCCCATTGGCGCACCACATGACTGTTCATAAATAATATTGTCAAAAATAAAAAAGTTACTATATTACTTTTAAATGCTAAAGGTGTAAAATTAACAACTATAATATAAATTAAAATAACTTTTATTAGTTGTTTTACATGTTTCGACTCTTCTGAGTCATTTTCAAAAACAAAATGAGAATATTCTAAAGCTGCACGGGCTTTGAAGTTATTATTTACATGTACTTAAAAAAAAAAAAAAAAAAAAAAAAAATACGCACGTTATCTATTATTTTTAACTTGATTGTTTACTTTCATATCTTTGACCATGGAGTAACTCTAGCCACAGTTTCGGTAAATTAAAAGATGCCGCATCGTTACATATTGTATTTTTGCGCGTGAGTATCTCTATGGTTTCTCTTATTATGGATGGATAGTGTAGACTGGAGGGAAATATTATTTTACTTTCATTGAAATTTATTTGGATGGTTTCTTCTTGATATAATCTTGCTAGGGCTGTAGTTTTTCTATTGTATTTAATATCAGCTATATGCTCTTTTTTTCTGCAATTAAATTTCCTGCTGGTCATGCCTATGTAGTAATTCTTGGATCCGTCTTCTTTAATAAAAGGTATTTCATATACTCCTGAATAATTCTCAAAATTAATTGGGTCAATTTTACTGCAAATGATATTCTTTAATTTCTTAGGTGGTTTGGCTATTAAGCAGATATTGAAACGTTTAAGGCTGTGTTTTAATTTTTCGAAAAAGCTTGGATAATATTGCAGAGTATAAAGTTTGTATTTTTGTGAATCAAATTTCTTTTCTGAATACTTATTATTGGTGATATCTATGATTAATTTATTAATGTGGTGTACTGTAAAACCATTATTATAGGCAATTTTACGAATATTATCTAATTCATTATCCAATTTATTTTCAGTACATATTATAAAGGCTCGTTTTATGAGAAATCTGTAGGCTGAAGAAACCATCCAAATAAATTTCAATGAAAGTAAAATAATATTTCCATCCAGTCTACACTATCCATCCATAATAAGAGAAACCATAGAGATACTCACGCGCAAAAATACAATATGTAACTGTGCGGCATCTTTTAATTTACCGAAACTGTGGCTAGAATTACTCCATGCTCAAAGATATGAAAATAAACAATCAAGTAAAAAATAATAGATAACGTGCGTAATTTTTTTTTTTTTTTTTTTTTTTTTTTAAGTACATGTAAATAATAACTTCAAAGCCCGTGCAGCTTTAGAATATTCTCATTTTGTTTTTGAAAATGACTCAGAAGAGTCGAAACATGTAAAACAACTAATAAAAGTTATTTTAATTTATATTATAGTTGTTAATTTTACACCTTTAGCATTTAAAAGTAATATACTATTACAAGGTGTTATATTTTATTATATTGAAAAACGTTACTGTTAATCATTAAGTTCAGACCACTCTTCAAGGTGTTCTTCATGGGTTCATCAAATTCTTCTACATTGTCAATAAAACCTTCGATTCTCTTAGCCACTTCACCTGTATCAATCGATAGATAAAGCGGTTCAATGTCTAAACTTGCCATAATGCAATCATCAGGAATTTTAAACTGCTTAATTTTCTCAATAAAATCACTAGTGGAATCCACAACGAATGTAGACGGAGGTAACAATCTTTTCAGTGATGGTACATACACCCGTTTCAAGTAATAAGTAGGGCCCTGTGATTTAGTAACTATTGGGCGAAGGGGGAAATCTTGCTTATGATCCTTCAATCTACTCACTAATCTCGGTATAACTGCTAATTTATTCAGCTTGATGTTAACCTTCATAAAATCAGGCCATTTTCCTTTTTCAACAATATCTCTCATCTTTAAACAAATTTTATTCAGTTGATTACGTTTGACAATTTTACATTTCATCTTATGTACACAGTTCTGCATCTTACTAATATAATCATTTCTATTAAGAATAGCCAGGCGATTTGATTTATCTGTTTGGATAATAGCAATATCATTATACGATTTTAACTTTTTAATAGTATTATGCTGCTTTTTGCTTACTGACTTATTTACTGCATTGACAGGACCACTGGACCGCATATTAAACTTATTGACTCCATTAAAAAGTACACTTCTGACCTCCTCTCTGTGAGTCACCGGTGCTGCATGTACAATATTTTCGCATTTGGTAATCATCTCTTTAACATCTGGGTGTCTTTCAAAAATGAACTTCGGTCCAAATTACGCCCCTTTGAATCTAAGATTTTTAGCACATTTAAATTACTACCTTTAATATGGCTTCGATATGTAGATGATATTTTTATTGTTTGGAGAGGAGGAGGTGTTAGTTTATCGGCATTCGTTCAGAAGTTAAATGCTATTGATGACAATATTAAATTTACGTTTGAACTTGAGAAAGATGAGAGATTGCCTTTTTTAGATGTAGAGTTAAAGAGGGAGGGAAATATGTTAGTTCATTCTGTTTACAGGAAACCAATAGCTAATTTAAATATCATACCTTTTGATGCGTGCACTCCATATTCTTACAAGTTATCTACCTTCAGGTTCCTAATTAACAGAGCATTCAAGGTTCAGTGGCGTAGCTACACATTCAGCGCCCTGGAGCAAATAAAATTGGTACGCCCCTTGCCACTATAAAAACACTTCTGCTAGCTCTGTTTGAGGTTTAAACTCGTATATTATATTCTTATTTATATTTAAAACCCTGTTTTTTATTTAAAAAATAAAGTATTTTCATAATAAAATATTTGACGAAATAAATACAAATAAAATATTAAAATAAACTATAATTGTTTATTTAAAAAATAAAGTATTTTCATAATAAAATATTTGACGAAATAAATACAAATAAAATATTAAAATAAACTATAATTGTTTAAATTCGGACTACCTACTGATTTTTACGACGAATTGAGCAGTATTTCCGATTTAAATGGTCCCATGGTCGCAGTGCAATCTACCACTAACTTCTGTTGTTCCTTTCAAGGCTTTTGAAGCAATATAGAATGCTAATAAAGAAACACACTATTGTCGAGATATTTTTAAGACGCGTTTTTTCCGTTTTCATTACCGAAAGCTCTGAAAATTCATAAAATTCGAGTTATTATAACTCGGTAAGTTTTGATCGTACAAAAAATGAAAGTTTTGTTTTACTTGTTAGTGAATATAGAAAATTTTACTAAAATAATAGTTTTACTAAATATAGAACTTAGCAACAGTAAAAAAAAAATAAATAAATTTCGTAATCTTTAAAAAAATAACTACTTTGATATAAAGGATTTTAATAGGATCATAGTTGCCAACCTCCCGATTTTTTTCATACCAATATTTTTATGTAAAAATATTTGTTTTCTTTAATCGTACAATTTCTGAAATTTAATAAAGAGAAAATTTCTGTAAGATTTTACTGGTATTCAAAAAATCGGGGCGTATCTATCCTACAAACAGGGGCGTAGCTACCGTGGAGCAGTTCGCTCCAACTGCTCCACGATAGCTACGCCACTGTCAAGGTTTCTTCTGCAGAAAAATTGGAGGGTGAATTAGATAAAATTAGACTTATCGCTATTCACAACGGATATCGCGTGAATTCAGTTATTAAATTAATTCAGACCTTTATCACTAAAAGGAACAAAGGTATTGGGGAAAATAAGGGGGATAGTGATGCTAAGTTGAAGAGAGTGGTTATGAGTTATTATCCGGGTTTATTTGAGTTTATAAAATTTCCTTTAAAAGCATTTGGTTTGAGTTTAGTCGCGAGGTCTCCCCCGAAGTTAAAGACGGTTTTGAGCACGAGAATTGATCCTGTCAGTAAGGGTGACCTTTCGGGTGTTTATGTTATTCCATTTATTAGGGAGGGGGTGTTAGAAATTATTATGTTGGTATGGTAACGGAAAACTACGTGTTTAAAAGTACATTGCGTAAAAATAATCCAGGTGATATGCATCCACTGAAAGTAACATAAAAAGGCAGTAGGCTGTAGAATTAAATGCTCTGAAAGGATTCTTTACGATATTTGTTTATTAAACTTCGAGTTATAAGCGTACGATTACAAAGTACGTACATGAAGGGATGGGATGGTGCCCGAGAGCATTTTCTAGCAACGTGATCTTACATTATTAACTTCTTATCTGAAGAGCGTGCGAGAGAGAGAATGTGCCCTCCGACGCATGTCGATTTTCATGCCATAAACATATTGGCAATATGAAATTGGCGAAAGAGCATATAAAAATGAATGATGTCATAAAAGCTAAAAATTATCAGTTACGCATTAGGCAATTAGGAGAATTTTTGAATTACAGGACAGGGGTACCAGAATGGCAGTCCTAAAAAGGGAGCCAACAAGAATGTGAATGCCAAATGTACGTTGAGAGCAAAGTTTTGGGAATCTAGCTGAAGTAGACAAAACAATTCTCATGTACTGGAAAATGTTTAGGATTTTACCGAAAAGGCTAAACTCAAAAATTAAGCAGACACAGATGTTTCTAACGAACGTTGGACGGAATGAGAAATAAAATGCAAACCGAATACAAAGTCAATCTTTATATCTTTTCTTTTTTTTTTTTTTTTTTGATATCTAGAGAGGGTGATTAATCGTTTAAATGAATTCTATCTATGTGAGAAAGTTTTATTGATAAAGGGCATATGTTAAATATATTTTCTTTTAATGGAGAAAAATTACGGCGGGAGCTGAAATAAAAGTTAGGATAAAATGACTAAGTATTTAAAAGTTAGTTTAAACTGAAAATTAAAGAAAAGGATTAATTTAAGAAAAATATATGTGATACCACATCACAGTTGGTATGAATGACACAGAGAAAATTCAGTGTTAGATGTAAGGAGCATATTGCAGATATTAAGTATGGGAGAGGGAATACTGCCTTATCAAGGTTAAATAATAGAGAGAGCATCAACATCCTATTTAATGAAGCTAAATTGATTTATTATTCCAGTTTTTATTTTCAACTTTTTGTGAGGGAATCTATTAAAATTTATTTAAGCAGCTCGAAAGCATGTAATGATACGTTGTCATTTAATATTCCGAAAATTTGGGTTGAGTAGTTGAATAATAATGGGATGCGATCTGTAGATGAATTTAAGAGCGGTGTTAACATTAAAAGTATAGAGGGCGTTGTACCTTCTTTCACATAGTGACTGTTCAGACTCTCTGGTTTTTAATTTTTAATTAAGTTAATCTCTCGTTTTTTATGTACATTGTATTTGTGGTTTGTATATATTCTGATGACGATTTGATGAACAAATCGAAACATGTAAATTTTAAATTTTAACATCTTTAAGATTTATGTTGACGTCTTTTAAGCAAAATAAAAAGTGTTTTTAGTGTATATTTAAATGTTAATTCTAATGGACGTATTTTGACTCTCCACTTTATTTGAAATATAATAACAGTTGAAAGACGCAGACGTGAAACAATCGGTGCCGGTGAAATTTAAATGAAATTTAAGCAACCAATTCTCTAGTAATTCATAGTTTAATAAAATCTCTGCATTATTAAGCTTTTTAGTTCTTCATTGTTGCTGAAGTTTTTATTATCCACATGATTCGGTGTTTTGGTACTCCCTTTTCATTCTATTTCAGCATAAATTAACTAAGGAGTCTACAAGAAAGAAAAGGCTAAAAATTACTATTGCGGGTAAATAACTCTTTCTAGTCCTATTTTAATTTAACACGTTCGCTGCCAAAGCTGAGATAGTGCATCTGTTCACAGGTGCCAAAGTCATATCTCCGATATTTTTCTTTTAAATTGTTTTCTGTGGTTTTATTATTTAAATATAGATATAACAGATTAATTTTCACAAAAAACAAGTGTACACGAATATACTCGTAGTTGGCATATGAAATAATATTTTTGTTCCCTATACCAACTACGAGAAAACTTGTAAATATTCTCGCGCTTGCACGCGCATACAACAGTAACCCGCATGCGCAATAGTGAATTGTTCTGCACCTGCACTCAAAACTGCAGAGTGTGCGATACGTTGCTTTCGGTTTTACACGTGTCACTACATTTTTCAGTCCGTTTTCAACATTTCACAACTGAATAAACCAACAAAATGTCGAAAAGGAGGATACTTAGTGAAAAAGAAATAGAATACTACGCAAATTTGAGTGATTCAGAATGGAGTGATATTTCCGTTGGTGAATCAGATGATTTTATTCCCGGCAGTGAATCTAGTGAATCAATTTCCGATAATACTGCTGACGAACTAGTACATAATGACGATGACGAACATGATAACGGGTCAGTACAAAACAATAATCAAGACTGCACTGATATAGAAAATTATCCGCCTTATTTTGGTTTCAACCAAACCCGAGGTTTGAAGATTGAGGACATCACTATCGAAGACTTAGTAGACTTGTTTTTTTTTTTCAGAAGACTTTTTGAAATTTTTGGTTGATCAGATTAATTTGTATGCGTCGCAAGAAATCAACAAGCAAAGACCACTTCGAAAGGTAAGCCGTCTTTCCACTTGGACTGATACGAATGTGCCGAAAATGAAAGTGTTTCTTGGATTGTTGTTGCAAATGGGTCCATGTAATCTGCCAACTATACAGCATTATTGGAATACAAGTGAGTTCTACAATTTTCGATTCTGACGATCTATCATGAGTCGAAACAGGTTTTAATTGATTCTACGATTTCTGCATTTTGTGTACAACACTTTTGAAACAGGTGATAGATTGTACAAAATTAGACCTGTTTTGAACCAATTCAATAAAGGTAAGAAGGACAATTATGTACCAAGTCAAAATCTCTGCATTGACGAGTCTATGATATTATGGAGAGGAAGGCTATTCTTTCGCCAATATATCAAAAATAAGAAAAACAAGTACGGTATCAAGGTATACGAATTGTGCGACTCAAATGGTATTGTACTAAAAGTACGCATTTATTGTGGAAAATCTGAAAATATCGACAAAGAGATTGGTTACGCAACTGGAGTAGTTCTACATTTGATGGATAACTATTTAGACAAGGGTTGTAAACTGTACATGCACAAATTTTATAATTCCGTTTCTTTGGCACATCACTTGACGCTTCACAAAACATATATATGTGGAGTATTCTCGTAGTTGGCAGCGAACGTGTTGAGTGAAATACCTTGAAAATGTCATAAGTGACTGAATGTTTAACGATTGTTAATTAAAAATTTAGATCCATTTGCAAGAAATATTAAAGGAATATTTTTAATATTTATTACTTTTAAGTCATAAATAGTCTTAAATCCATTACATACAATTTGATTGATAATTTTAATACATTAGAATTATCAATCTTTAGTTATAAATCATAAATCTTCCAGGGAGCGCGGGATAACATTCACATAGCTGCCAACGTTTACGCTTTTTTCCTACAACTAAAATTTTATAGTAATTTTTTGCTTATTAAATCGCCGAAATCATTGATTCAATAACGCAAAAGTTTCTATTAATTTTTAGTAGTAAAAAAAAGCGTAAAAGTTGGCAGCTATGCATTCATGTAATTAAGCGGACCAAAATGGTTTAAATGACGAAAATTGACTGAAGTTTAATCGTAGATTAGGAATACTGCAATTAATTTAGACTATTACTTATATTATTAATCTTGAGAAACAAGTTTTGCCACGATTTTGAGATCCAGGTTCCATATTTTTGAGTTATCCCTTTTCTATACTGCATATTACGTTATCCCCCTCTTATACCTGAAAATAAACACAAATTTGTGAAAATTGTAAAACAATGTAACAAAAAGTACAAAATCCATAAAAAAGATCATATTTTATGTTATAACATCATTTTTTTTTATTTGTTTGTTTATTTGTTTTTCAGATTTAGTTAGTATAGAATTTTATTCCTTTTATTAAAAAAGAAATAAAGAAAGGAACATCTAAATCTGTTAGTTTATTCAAAAGTTATCGAGGCAAAACTGCTGTAAAACAGGGAAGTTTGGAGCTAAATGAGTATTAATTTTTGCTTTCGCAGGTATCGTCCGTTGCAGATATCAACGTTTATGACTCGTATGCCCATAAGTTTACGAATTTTCCTATCGGACCAACTATAAGATATTCTTAAAGATTCAAATACAATAAAAATAAAAATAATAACATTTTTTTCGTCATTTCAAGCCTTTCTAGTCACCGCAATTACTTAAATTATTATTATATTATTTTAAATGCTTAGAGAAATAGTGTTTTATTAAAATGGCCCACCATTAAAAAAAAAAAGCGTCTTGTAGCTTTTCAATAATAAAAAAATACGTTTCCTTACGAGTCGGACATTTAAAAAACTTGAAATGAATATTGGTAGAAAAAGCAAAATCTTTCGTTATTTCGTATGCGTACATTTACTATACAAGACGTTGAAATTTCACTAAAATCTGATTAGCAATTTTCATGAAATCGCATGCGCAATCTGCAGAATAAAACGACTTTTGAATAAAACGACTTTTAAAAGAAATATTCCTTATGCTGTATACAGTGACAGCTAAAGTATGTTTTACCAACTTTTATTCTTATACAGAGATATGAATGTAGTTTTCATTAAAATATTTCAAATCAAATATTATTTAAATATGAGTGAATAAAACAGTTTCTATTTTTGGTCCGTAAGTACACGACTTCTTAAATAGGCATTAAATGTGAACGTAACCTAACCTTTTTTAAAAGTAGTATTATAAAAAAAGTTTTTTGAATCATTTTAGATATATATTTAGATAATTTAATGGGTAACACCCCATTGACACCTTGAAATCTAAGGCTATTTTGGGATTTTTTAAAAAAGAAATGCGAAGTATTTATAAAACTCCATTGACAGTAATTTATTACACTACATATATTAAAGTAGAAAGTTGTAATTTTTGTAGTTATTTTGTTTTTTTAGCTATATTATATTTTTTGAAAAAACAGGGTCAAGCGAATGGCGCAAAACTTTCGTTACGTTCCGTTACAGAGGAAAACGAGCGTTCGCTATTAAATATATCGAATAATATATAATATAATATAGAATAATATATAATGATATATAATATCTATGAATATATCGAAACAATCCTGTGTACTTCATTAGTAAAATATGTGACGGTTAAAATTCGAAAGTTCAAGTTTTTTGTTTGAAAATTGGCAAAGCTAGAATGTCCACCGATTCTGAAAATTGCTGTTAAATAAATAATAATAATAATAATTAAAAAAAATCTTGAACTACTACTATAACTTCCAAATTACCCTTCATTCCACTTTCTGCAGCTAAGTAATAAAATGTGATTTTCATGTGTATAAAGTGTGCTCTAAGCAAAACATGTTTTTTGACATTTTGGACAGATTAAAGTAGTGTTACTCCTTAATTTGTTTTATTACTTCATTTTACATTTAATTTTAATTTGTTTCTCCATCATGTAAAAACGTAGTGTTTTTTTTATTTTGTTTATTTGTTTTCATTGGAGCTATTTATATGAAACTTTACAAGGTATGTACAGTCCTACTTTTATTAAAAATCAGCAGAACGTCCATAACAAAGTACAGTTACCGCAATTTTCGTATAGATTTTTTCATCGTTGTAATAGCAAAAAAAACTATTACAAACTATGCGATTAAACGCCGAAAGATTGTTAATCGGAAGAAAAAATAGTAGGCAAAGATGTCTTATTTAACCCCTTAACCCCTTCGCGACAAGCGTCCTTTACAGAATTTTTAATCTTTTACCACCGGTTTTTCAAAACAGAAATTTTCGTCTAATTGAATCGCAGAAATGCTAGGATTATATGAGGCAAAGCTTACAATAAAAAAAGAACTGGTGGGAATAATCGAGGATTCTGAGCATCTTATGCGTGACGTATACGTGTCGCTCGTCCCCAAGGGTTTAATTCTCGCACCCGAGACATGCACGGGCAGCATAGTTGCCAACCTCCCGATTTTTTGAATACCAGTAAAGTCTTACAAAAAAATTAGCTATATTAAATTGAAGAAATTGTACGATTACAGAAAACAAATGTTTTTACATAAAAATACTGGTATGAAAAAAATCGGGAGGTTGGCAGCTATGACGGGCAGTTTAGGCTACTTTTTTTTAATTCAGATCGTTTGATTCCACCAGTTTTTTTAAAATAGTGTAACTGGATTCAATCTCCTATTATTTTATCTGTCATTACATAAGAAGAATATTTCTTCATCAAAAACTGGCGGCAAACGAGCAATCTTATTTTTTTTAAAGTAGTATACACTCATCGGGCGCGACAATTAAGAGGGTAAATTGGTAGTGCCATACTCCTTGGAAATTTCAATGAGTGCACTTACCTTGAATTTGTTAATACTGTTTCTCTAACTTTTACAAAAATGCTCAGATCGTTGCAAGATATTAGCGTACTTGGAAATATTTATATCCAAAATGTCTAATACAACAAATAGTTTCGGTGGTAATATTATATATATATATATATATATACAGGGTGTTCCGTTAAAGGGGTCCAATATTAATAGGGGTAATAGAGGAGATCACATGGAGCATAAATCAGTATATAAAGCCTGGTCGGATCTCAATAGTTTTCAAGTTACAGCAAATAGAATGAAAATTCGGAAAATTGTAAAAGAACCCTCATTGCTAAACTATCGATAATGCTACATAAAAACGAAGCACATATTTAGAAAGAGCAGAAAAAACCCTACAAAATGACATCAATTGTATTAAAATAGCAATATTTATTGACGAGTTACAAGCCCTGAAACAGTGAAAAAAGTACGAAATCCAATATACATCAAAATAGTTAATCGTTAATTCCAAAAAGACAACTCTAGCTACAACAAGGAAAATGTAGTAAAATTTGGTCCATTCCGAAAACTTTCGAAAAAGCTTACAATGAACCATATCGGTTTAATTGTGTGAGAGAAATTAATCAGTTTCTTAGTTACAACTCCGCTTTCTTTGACACTAGCAAAGGTTAAACTCCGCCCATCACGATTGGAAACACCGCCTTTTTAATTACTCTCAACTATACATTTTCGATCATGCTTCTTCTGAGATGCAACATTTTTAATTATTCAAGAGTTGAATGAACCAAAATAAATTTACAATAATAGTCTACATTTTAAAGTGGTCTTTTATTGATATAAAGCTTAAGTTAAATTCCTTAAAATTAAACTGGTGGTGAAAATTCGGAAATAATTAAAAATATTGCGATTTGTAACTATGCAAGAAGTTTCAGTACATGTTTTACATGGACAATTATTGTATGTATATGTGCATCATAATTTATGATAGGAAATAATAATAACAAATAGCATAATAATTTTATTAATTATAAATTTAAAAAAGACACTAAATTTTAAATTAATTCATACAAACTTTGTAATTTACAATTTGAGTACACCACAGTCTGTGACTTACAAAATACTGTGCCAAAAAGTGTTGAAAATAAAAGAAAAATGACAAATAAAGAATTACATTCCACGTACTTTATGACATATGTGAAGCATAGTCTTCTGGCCTGCGCTGCACAGTTCAATGTCGGAAGGCAGACGAACGGACATTATTATAATAGGTGTTCGAAGTTGCGCCCATTAACAGAATCGCACAGCCGACAGCGACGTCGTAAAGATTGGCGAACACACCGAAAAACTCCGACGGAGTTGGGAATGTCTCCTGCAGCGACAACGATTCGCGCTAGTAAATCCTCCGGTGTATCCACAGGCGTTTCATACACCAGCGATTTAAGGTGTCCCCAAACAAAAAAGTCTAACGGATTGAGGTCTGGAGAGCGTGCAGGCCAAGCAACAGGTCCACTGCGTCCAATCCATTTCCCAGGATATGTTGAATTGAGGTGATTGCGAACACCTATGAAAAAATGTGCCGGTGCGCCATCGTGCATAAACCACATATTGTGGCGCAATGTTGCTGGCACATTTTGCAGTAACTGCGGTAAGATATCCCGTAGGAAAACCAAGTACGTACTGCCATTGAGTACATCTGGGAGTAAATATGGTCCTATGAGATAATCGCCGAGGACACCTGCCCATATGTTCACACTGAACTTTTGTTGTGCGTTCGACGGGAAAACAGTGTGCGGATTTGTATATGACCATGTGTGCATATTGTGCGTGTTTACCACGCCCTCTCTCGTAAATGTTGCTTCATCAGTAAATAAAATATTTTCCAGAAATTGTGGATTATTTTCTGTTACATTAAGCAACCAGCGTACGAATTCTGTCCGCTGAGCACAATCTGTTACTGATAACAGTTGTACCCGCTGCACATGAAAGGGGTGCATGTTTTCTGCACGCAGAACACGCCACACACTTTGGTGAGAAACACCGACTTCAGACGCAGCAGCTCGTGTACTCGTGGAGGGGTTATCTTTAAAAATATTCAGTACATCTTCTTCCATTGCAGGTGTTCGTACATGTCGAGGTTTCCCTGCATCAATGCTTGCTGTATTAAACGATCCAGTCTCCCGTAATCGTCTATCGATTTTTATGAAGAGTTTCGAACTTGGGCAACGTCTCCTTGGAAATTGCTCACGGTACATGCGCTGTGCTAGACATGCATTTCCATGAGCTTGCCCGTACATCAGATGCATGTCCGCATATTCTTCGTTAGAGTATTCCGGCATAATTATTATACATCAACTTACTACAATCCCACTTACAACAGCCTCCCTTTAACATAACGCCCACTGATGACTGCTGTTTTATTACACTTTTCTTCCTATACACATAGAAAATTTGCATAAAAAGTACTTCTTCTTCATTATCCTGAAAGTTCATGAAGGAAACGCAGCAGTCACGGAGTTTGCTTTAAGACAAGGCGAGAGCTGCACAATATGTCATTCACTTGACCAGACTGAATAATGAAAGGGTATTGATAGAGGTTGATCAGAAATGTATAATTGAAAGATATTAAAACGGGGTGTTTACAATCGTCATGGGTGGAGTTTCGCTCTTTCCGAGCGTGCAACAGTACAGAGTTGTAACTAGGGAACTGCTTGATTTCTCCCATACAATTAAACTGATATGGTTTATTGTCAGCTTCTTCGAAAGCTTTCGGAATGGACCAAATTTTATAACATTTTCCTTGATGTAGGTAGAGTTGCATTTTTGGAATTAACGATTAACTATTTTGCTAAATATTTGATTTTGTATTTTTTCACTGTTTCAGAGCTTGTAACTCGCCATTAATTCTCAATATTCTAAAACAACTTATGTCATTTCGTAGGATTTTTTCTGCTCTTTCTAAATATGTGCTTCGTTTTTATGTAGCATTATCGATAGTTTAGCAATGAGGGTTTTTTTACAAATTTCCGATTTTTCATTCTATTTGCTGTAACTTGAAAATTATTGAGATCCGGCCAGGCATTATATACTGATTTATGCTCCGTGTGATCTCCTCTATTACCCCTATTAATATTGGACCCCTTTAACGGAACACCCTGTATATATATATATAGACAGGGTGTTCCGTTAAAGGGGTCCAATATTAATAGGGGTAATAGAGGAGATCACATGGAGGATAAATCAGTATATAAAGCCTGGTCGGATCTCAATAGTTTTCAAGTTACAGCAAATAGAATGAAAATTCGGAAAATTGTAAAAGAACCCTCATTGCTAAACTATCGATAAGGCTACATAAAAACGAAGCACATATTTAGAAAGAGCAGAAAAAAACCTACAAAATGACATCAATTGTATTAAAATAGCAATATTTATTGACGAGTTACAAGCCCTGAAACAGTGAAAAAAGTACGAAATCCAATATACATCAAAATAGTTAATCGTTAATTCCAAAAAGACAACTCTAGCTACAACAAGGAAAATGTAGTAAAATTTGGTCCATTCCGAAAACTTTCGAAAAAGCTTACAATGAACCATATCGGTTTAATTGTGTGAGAGAAATTAATCAGTTTCTTAGTTACAACTCCGCTTTCTTTGACACTAGCAAAGGTTAAACTCCGCCCATCACGATTGGAAACACCGCCTTTTTAATTACTCTCAACTATACATTTTCGATCATGCTTCTTCTGAGATGCAACATTTTTAATTATTCAAGAGTTGAGTGAACCAAAATAACTTTAGAATAATAGTCTACATTTTAAAGTGGTCTTTTATTGATATAAAGCTTAAGTTAAATTCCTTAAAATTAAACTGGTGGTGAAAATTCGGAAATAATTAAAAATATTGCGATTTGTAACTATGCAAGAAGTTTCAGTACATGTTTTACATGGACAATTATTGTATGTATATGTGCATAATAATTTATGATAGGAAGTAATAATAACAAATAGCATAATAATTTTATTTATAAATTTAAAAAAGACACTAAATTTTAAATTAATTCATACAAACTTTGTAATTTACAATTTGAGTACACCACAGTCTGTGACTTACAAAATACTGTGCCAAAAAGTGTTGAAAATAAAAGAAAAATGACAAATAAAGAATTACATTCCACGTACTTTATGACATATGTGAAGCATAGTCTTCTGGCCTGCGCTGCACAGTTCAATGTCGGAAGGCAGACGAACGGACATTATTATAATAGGTGTTCGAAGTTGCGTTCATTAACAGAATCGCACAGCCGACAGCGACGTCGTAAAGATTGGCGAACACGCCGAAAAACTCCGACGGAGTTGGGAATGTCTCCTGCAGCGACAACGATTCGCGCTAGTAAATCCTCCGGTGTATCCACAGGCGTTTCATACACCAGCGATTTAAGGTGTCCCCAAACAAAAAAGTCTAACGGATTGAGGTCTGGAGAGCGTGCAGGCCAAGCAACAGGTCCACTGCGTCCAATCCATTTCCCAGGATATGTTGAATTTAGGTGATTGCGAACACCTATGAAAAAATGTGCCGGTGCGCCATCGTGCATAAACCACATATTGTGGCGCAATGTTGCTGGCACATTTTGCAGTAACTGCGGTAAGATATCCCGCAGGAAAACCAAGTACGTACTGCCATTGAGTACATCTAGGAGTAAATATGGTCCTATGAGATAATCGCCGAGGACACCTGCCCATATGTTCACACTGAACTTTTGTTGTGCGTTCGACGGGAAAACAGTGTGCGGATTTGTATATGACCATGTGTGCATATTGTGCGTGTTTACCACGCCCTCTCTCGTAAATGTTGCTTCATCAGTAAATAAAATATTTTCCAGAAATTGTGGATTATTTTCTGTTACATTAAGCAACCAGCGTACGAATTCTGTCCGCTGAGCACAATCTGTTACTGATAACAGTTGTACCCGCTGCACATGAAAGGGGTGCATGTTTTCTGCACGCAGAACACGCCACACACTTTGGTGAGAAACACCGACTTCAGACGCAGCAGCTCGTGTACTCGTGGAGGGGTTATCTTTAAAAATATTCAGTACAACTTCTTCCATTGCAGGTGTTCGTACTTGTCGAGGTTTCCCTGCATCAATGCTTGCTGCATTAAACGATCCAGTCTCCCGTAATCGTCTATCGATTTTTATGAAGAGTTTCGAACTTGGGCAACTTCTCCTTGGAAATTGCTCACGGTACATGCGCTGTGCTAGACATGCATTTCCATGAGCTTGCCCGTACATCAGATGCATGTCGGCATATTCTTCGTTAGATTATTCCGGCATAATTATTATACATCTACTTACTACAATCCCACTTACAACAGCCTCCCTTTAACATAACGCCCACTGATGACTGCTGTTTTATTACACTTTTCTTCCTATACACATAGAAAATTTGCATAAAAAGTACTTCTTCTTCATCATCCTGAAAGTTTATGGAGGAAACGCAGCAGTCACGGAGTTTGCTTTAAGACAAGGCGAGAGCTGCACAATATGTCATTCACTTGACCAGACTGAATAATGAAAGGGTATTGATAGAGGTTGATCAGAAATGTATAATTGAAAGATATTAAAACGGGGTGTTTACAATCGTCATGGGTGGAGTTTCGCTCTTTCCGAGCGTGCAACAGTACAGAGTTGTAACTAGGGAACTGCTTGATTTCTCCCATACAATTAAACTGATATGGTTTATTGTCAGCTTCTTCGAAAGCTTTCGGAATGGACCAAATTTTATAACATTTTCCTTGATGTAGGTAGAGTTGCATTTTTGGAATTAACGATTAACTATTTTGCTAAATATTTGATTTTGTATTTTTTCACTGTTTCAGAGCTTGTAACTCGCCATTAATTCTCAATATTCTAAAACAACTTATGTCATTTCGTAGGATTTTTTCTGCTCTTTCTACATATGTGCTTCGTTTTTATGTAGCATTATCGATAGTTTAGCAATGAGGGTTTTTTTACAAATTTCCGATTTTTCATTCTATTTGCTGTAACTTGAAAATTATTGAGATCCGGCCAGGCATTATATACTGATTTATGCTCCGTGTGATCTCCTCTATTACCCCTATTAATATTGGACCCCTTTAACGGAACACCCTGTATATATATAATCCAGCAAAAACATGATTTTGGCCTGAACTAGCATCACCCCCCTCACCAGAAACAAGACAACACAAGAAAACACAGTAGAAAATATATGTAAAAATAAACAGAAACAAGCTGCGGCCTCATCAGCAGTGGGTAAATTCAAAGGCAGCCAAGCATCCGAACAAAGTAGTGGCAGTGGGTTTCGGCCAGAGCGCTGTGTAGCAAAAAATTCAAAATGTACAGAAACATATTTGAATACTACTTAACAGACGCTCCCCCCACCGTACCCTACGCCACAATATAAGCGAATGCTGCACCAAAATCACAATACTGAATCACCATGGTTGAAACAAATGTCTCTTCGAAAATACACACAACTAATTCAGCCAAGTTGCCACAATTAAAAAAGTAAAACACGATAAACAAACCAAATCCGTTATTCAGTACACAAACCAGATTCGTTCCACGTCGGATGCCAACAAACACAGCCATCATCATAAAACCGTCCTTTTCAGGTTATAGGAATTACGAGTCATTTAATGTTGAATGTAAGCAATTTATCAATAATGGAGGCAGTCTGCAAAATCTGAATATTTTTTGATAAAATTAAGAGGGATATTGTTTTTATAATATAAATCACTGATAAAATAAAATAGTTCCTTATTAAACAGGTTTTTATTTGAACAAATTCTGTAAAAACGGTAAATTTGACCAATTATAATATTTATATATATACGTTTGTGAATATTTGAAGACCAATGAATTAATTGATTCACAGTAAACGGAAAACTGGTACGCTTATCAAAAACTGAAATTTGTAAACCATTTTTAATCAAAATTTTTAGATCCAGATAATTAGCGAGCTTGTTATTATCATTAGTTTTCTTTAATACGAAAGAGTCAGGGTAAATTTCTTGAGAAATCACCCCAAAATCCCCATCGAATTTTAAAACAATTAAATCATCTATGTATCTGTAAGCAATAAATCGAACATCAGCTGTATTGATATTATATTGAAACTCATAATAAAATAAAAATAAATTAGCGGCCGTAGATGAATAACTTGTACCCATCCCGATACCATTGATTTGCGAGTATATTTTGGAACCTGTATAAACATAATTGTTATAAAGACAGAAATGACATAATTTGAAAAATAAAGTAGAGTTAAAATCCATGACATTTAAAACCAACTCAGCTGTCTTTACAAGTGCTTCCTTTAAGCTATTAATAGGGATATTTGTAAATAAATTTATTTGTAAATAAATTATATATATATATATATATATATGAATGGTTCTATTTTTCCTCTTTAAAACGATTCTAACTTCTAAATATTATATATATTAAAAAAACAGTTAGCCTTATAAAAATATTTTCTTATTTTTTTTTTAGCCTCAGACTAGCATTAGAAAGCCTTATTTTAAGTCAAAATGTTATCCGAGACGCGCTTAAAGGCATTTTTAAATATTAAATTACACTGACTAGAAATTGATAATGAATATATATTTTTTTATGTTGGTACTTCCTGGTACCATATATGATATATCGATTAACTAATCTACAATTAATACTAAAAGTTCTAACTTTGAATAATAAAATGGAATATGTTTTTTATGCGGCGCCATTTAGGGGAGGCTAGGTTGGGGGAGCAATTGTCCCCTCAAGGAATTTTATACTTTAAAGCGTATTAGTTATCACAGATCAGAATAAAAAAAAATGAAATTGCATAAAAACTAAAATTATATTTTATATTCGATTAAAATAGAAACATTAGTATTAAATAAACATATTAGGCACAGAAATTAATAAATATCAATAATGCTTGCTAAAGCCTCATTATGGAAACTTTCTCAAATTTTCTTCAACATTTATCAATAATGCGTACTTTGGCTAATTTTATATACAAATGTGAGAATAAAACGGTATCAATTTCTTCTCAACTGTACTAAACAAGATCAAAATTTTCTCCACCAACATGTCAAGATAGTCTTGAAATGGCGTGGCGCCTCTATTTTAATGACATGGATAATTTCAGACGTGCGAACAGAAATCAGGTGGAAAGTTATGTAAATTAACATGTTAAGGTTTCGCATTTTAATTCTTTCTCACTTTTAACTTTTTCGCTCAAAATTAATTGATGAATTCAAATAAAATTTAATTTATTTTAAATTTCTATTTAAAACCTTTAGGTGAAAAAGTGTTACAAATTTACATTTTATAATGTAATACTCTAAAAGAAAAACAACGGAATTGTAAGCAAATAAATACTATCTAGATTTTCTAAAAAAGTACTGTCCAGCAAATTTATTTTCTAATATAATAAAGCTTGTTTATTACGGAATTCTGCTGTAAATGGAAAAAAAAATCAGGATTCAGTCAAAACAAATATCATGCAATTGTACCTTCTAAAACGAAAACAACTTGTCTAAAACGGAATTATTCACAATTCATATCGGGGGTTTGCGCTTCCGCCTAAGAAGGTTTTATTGTATCATACTTAAGGAGGGTGGGGGCCCAGCATTGGAATTATTACCGGAGCACGTGGTCTCACTGTACGGCCCTGTTCTTCACATCAATAAACATAGAGTATGTTTTTCCAAAACTGGCGGTGTTAGGTTACATTGATCTCATAATACATCATGATTATGTTGATGCAAAGATAGATCCTTATACACTGGCCTCCAAAAGTTAAGGTACAGCCAGTTTTTTGCGTCTAATTTGCAAATGAATGAATATAGAAACAACAAATTTGGAGGAAATGTGCGCTAAACTGTTATTTATTAAATGCGACATAGAAATTTACTTAAGTTAAACGTATAAATGAAATTACAACAAAAAAGCACTCATGGTGGAAAATTCCATTCTTGGAGAAATCAGTACATCGCATTATTATGCAGTAAAATGTGACAGAAACATTAAAAAACTGGTTCTAATATAGAATATATCCACCCCGGACTTGAATGCATTGACGGCATCGACTTTCCATGCTCTCAATTAAATTGTCGGACACCGAAATAGGTAATGCTGACCAGATTTGGATTAAGCCTTGTTCCAGCTCATTTAATGACCTTGGAGGAGGACTTAAAGCAGCAACCTGTCTTCCAAGATAGTGCCAAAGATGTTCTATCGGATTCAAGTCTGGAGAGTGAGCTGGTCATTCCATTCTCTCCAAATCGTGATCCTCAAGATAATCCTCAAAAACCACAGCTCGGTGTGGTCTCGCATTATCATCCATTAGAATGAAACCGTTGCCAATAGCACCGGCATATGGGCGCACATATGAATCAAGGATCTCATCCCGATATCTCGCACCCGTCACAATTCCTCCATGGAACACATGCAGGTCAGTGTGGCCTCCGAGTGAGATCCCTGCCCAAACCATGATTCCACCGTTTTTGTACCTGTGTATTTCAACAGTGTTTGATTGATGATATCGAGTGCATTGTTCTCTCCAGATCAGAAGACGTCCTGAATCGCTTTCCAGTGTGAATCTGGACTCGTCTGTGAAGAGTACAGAAGCCCACTGTTATCTGGTCCTGGAAACATGTTCTCTTGCCCAATATAAGCGGGCCCTTCTCTGTTGTCTGTTGCGGGGGACACACACAACTGGTCGCCTTGCATAGAGACCTGCATTGTGAAGACGTCTTCGCACCGTAGTAGCGGAGATTCTTCTCCCTGATGCTGCAAAGTGGTCTGCAATGAGTTGCGTCACAGAAGTGCGTCTTCTCCTTCGGGCCGAAAGAGTTAGAAACCGGTATTCTGCAGGTGTTGTAACACGTGGGTGGCCTGGAACATGTCTTTTGGACACAGAATCTTCGGATTTATACTCAGTGTTGCCAGTGGGCTACTTTTTAAAAATTCATATTACTTCATTGGCACCATTTTTTTAAAATAGTTTAATTCCCCTTGTTTTCGCCTTATTTAATCTGACATTAAATAAGGCGAATTTTACTTTCTCAAAAAATTGGAGTTAAAAACTGAGTTAAAAAAAGTAGCCCACTGGCAACACTGTTTATACTGATCCCAGAGTCGTTGGACTACACTGCGAGACACATGAGCCGTCTAGCAGTACCGGCCTGTATCCATCCTGCCGTCCGCCACCTTAATGAATCGGGCAAACGACTTCTTCTAGACTCTACTGGCTGTTGTGAACAAAACTGACCACAACCGTTCGAATACAACAAAACTTACACGTGAAATTACGAAAGCTTCGTAATTGCATATTTTCCTCTCATTCACAAATACCTATTCTTTTCTATGAAATAAAAGTGGTAGCTGTAATTTTTGCATAAGTTTTTTTAAAGCTTATTATTGTCATTCATATAAACTATGAAGTTTAATCTGACTGCCATTTTTTGTCTGGTGAGCTTCGAAAAACATGTTGTACCTTAACTTTTGGAGGCCAGTGTATTTGGGATTTTTGAAGTCTGAAGTATCAACAGAAGTATATTGGCTGACTATCTGAACAATATATTTTTGACCATGCTCTCATGATACCGTTAATCTGTTTTTTACCAAATTTTGATCGTTTTCTGCATTTTTAACCCCCTTTCCTACATTTTACGACGGTCTCACAATAACCTCAAAATAAGTTTTTTATTATTATTATTTGTTTACGAGGGATGAAATCTCGTAAAAGGATTTTTGTGTATTAAAACTATCCGTAGTTTGTAAATGTATTCGGTTTTCAGATTTTAAACAATATCGGGATGTAGCATTACCCCAAATGTTTACCCCCCAGTGAAAATGCATTACCCCCCAGTTTTCGATAATACCACACGTTTCTCAGTAATTTGCGTTGTGTATAAATTGACTTTATTGGTTTAAATCCAATCGTTATCCTATGGAAGGGCGATGCGATATTATATATCCCACTTAATTTTAATTCACAAATCCCGCAGTTGCACCAGGATTTTTTTTTATTTAGCTTTTATAGCGTTCTTGAATAAAAGGTATTACTTATTTTCAATAAATTTGTACATCAATCCTGGTGTCATATATGTACTTTGTCCTTCAAAGGCTTGAACCAGAACGTTCAAAATAAGGTTTGGAGATAGATCAAATGTCTTCGGAAAAAGGGTTGTAATTTCGGCCGTTTTTTTATTTAAAACTAGCAGATCCGCCCGGCGTTGCCAGGTCCCGTCAAAAAATAATACGAAACGCGAATTCATTCTAAAAATCGATACACGCAACCCTTCCTCTGGTAACTCTTTGTCTTTCAGAAATTAAATAGAGTGATTTATCCGAAGCGGAAGTAAATTTAATACCTCCTCAAATGTCTGGATCATTTGATTCAAAACGGGTCAGTTTTTGGCCAAAATTTCAAAGAAAGTTACCGCCGGATTTACACAAAATGTGCACTTTCGAAATCAGAAACATAAACTGCAAGTTTCGATTCAAATAATCCAATACTTTTCTTAATACTCGCGAATGAGTAAAAATGAAACTTTTTCTTTTTCTGGGATTATCAAATCGGTAGCTTTTTTTTGCGGATTCAATAAAAATAGTCATTTTCGGTGCGCGCTGAGGAAAATCGTTTCGTTCCAACGCCAGGGATGCATTTTGTTCTAAACAAATTATCCCACACGTGTCCCCGCTGCCTACGATACCGTGTATAGAAGAAGTGCTAGGCACACGCAGCAAACTGTTTTACTTCCAGTTTCTACTACCAGGTGGAGCATTCTGTTCTAAATAAACCTATTTCCGAACGAAACTCCGGCACTCGTTCCTGCTGCTTACGGTACCGTGTAGAAGGCGCGCCGTGCACGCGCTAAAAATCTGTTAGTTCGACTTTTCACCGCCAGGGAGTACCAAATCTATGTCTTAAACAATTAGCTATATCTTAATTAGTTCATGTTAAGTTGAATGAACCATTTCCCGTTGAAATCGAAACAACAGAACCCGAGAAAATAAATCACTGCCTGGTCATTAGTATTAATAAATGGTGGTAACCTAAGGCTGGAAAAATTATCACCGAAGTTTATTTAGTACCTGGGAGACCTCGGAAGATTCTCAGAAAGGATTTCGTTTGAATCGGATCAAGATTAAATGCAAAATCTTTTAGTTACATTGTCCACCGCCAGGGGGTGCACTCTGTTCTAAACAAACTTCTTTCCGAACGAAACTCTGGCACGCGTCCCCGCTGCTGATGACAACGTATAGAAGGCGTTCTGTGCACGCGCAGAAAATCTTTTAGTTCCGCTTTCCACCGCCAAGGGGCGCCAAATCTATCTCTTAATTAGTTATCTATATCATAATTAGTTTATGTTAAGTTGAATGAATCAATTGTCGTTGAAACCGGGCCATTTGTTTGAATCCGACAAATTTTAAATGCAAAATTGTTTCTTTTCTTTTCTCAGCGCAAGGGGTGCACACAGTTCTAAATAAAACTCTTTCCGATCGAATCTCCGGCACGTGTCCCTGCTGCTTATGACATCGTATAGCCGGCGTGATGCGCACGCGCTTCAAAATCTTTTAGTTTCATTTTCTACCTCCAGGTGGCGCTAAATCTGTATCTTAATTTGTTATTTATACCTTATTTAGTTCATGTTAAGTTGAAAGAACTAATTCTCGATGAAAATAGGCCCATAGAACCCGAGAAAAAACCCTCCCTGCTCATTAATGTTCAGAAATAGTGGTAACCAAGGGCTGGAAAAATGATACCGAAGTTTATCTAGTATCTGGGGACATGAAATAAGATTTCGTTTGAATCGGACTAATAATTAACCCCTTGGAGACGAGCGACACGCATACGTGACGCATAAGATGCTCAGAATCCTCGATTATTCCCACGAGTTACCTTTTCTTGTAAGCTTTGCCTTATGTAATCATAGCATTTCTGCGACTCAATTAGGCGAAAATTTTTGTTTTGAAAAACCGGTGGTAAAAGATTAAAAATTCTGTAAAGAACGCTCGTCGCGAAGGGGTTAAATATTTCTGATTTTGGAGGCAGGGGGGCAGGAGAGAGTTTCTTTCAGAGCAGTTACGTGATATTTAAACTACAACCGAACACTCACCTCCCCCGCCCCCTCCCACAAACAGAATTTAACCAACGACGTTAAAAAATTAGAAATAACAGAAACAAAATGACTTTTTCTTTACAGTAATTTGCCGTTGTTAATTTTTGAAATCAAATACATAAATAACGTATACATGAGAAAACTCTAAAAATCGCATAAAACAAATCGTAAAAATTCACAACTTGCTGTTCGAATTGCAATCAGCTGACGGCCTTTTCATTTGCTAATCACAACTGTCCGGTTGGCTTCCAGCTGTGCCTACATTTCTATCAGCTACCAATCACAACTGTTCTCCAATGGTGTTTGATTTGTAGCGGGCGATTTGTGACGTCATTTGAAACAAAAAAACGTTGCAAAACATGATAAAATGCTAAAATACGCATAAAAAAGGAAATTAAAAGAAAAAATCTAATAAAAAAATCGGGATAATAAATAATACGCCCTTCCCTTTTAAAATTATGATTTTTTATCTGTAAAAGAAATATCAACTTTCTCCAAGCTAAGATGAGAAAAAAATGATGATTCTGAGCGTATCTGGGGCTGAAATGGAAGCCCAACCACCGAACCAATCAAGCATTCTGGCACAATTTCTTAGTGTCAAAAGAAAAAATTCGCCAAAAATTCAAAACTCGCTGTATGAATTTCGCATAAATTTTATTGAAAAGAAGATAAAAGAAAAGATTGGGCTAAAAGATTGGAACCTGAATCCCGTTACTAATGTGGAAAATTTGCTGCGAAACCTGATAAAAATACTAAACATCGCATTGAAAATTAAATTAAAAAAAATCTATTCAAAAATTCTAAAATCTGGCTTCAAGGTGCGAAACTACATGCATAGAGGTACTTTCCCACCAAATTGTGTACCTCTGCGTGCTGCGGTCTCTTCAGAATACAACCGCGAAACACACAGACACACATACACACACAAACATCCTTCTTTATTATAGTTGGAGATAAGGTACTTATTTTATGTGTGTATAAAGCAGCAGTGTTTATACAAAAAATAATAAGAATTGAATATTTTATTGCAATAATAAATATGAATTGATATTTCAGTAGTTTTTTTCCCCCACTGCTATCATATATATTATTTTTCTTGCCAACATCTATTTTTCTACGCATTTACAAAACGCACAACAATGAATTAGGTATCATTCGAAAGGTTTTTGAACCGGCTTCGGACATAGTACACTTACATTTCGTTAAAACATATATTTTTTTTAATTGCAGCTAATTATATTTTTAATCAAAATTGTTTTTATAAATGGAATGAAAGTTTTTCTCAAATTAATGTTGCCACAAAAATTCAATACCGCATTATATTATGCTCAGCATTTATTATTAAAAAGTAAATAGTACAAAAAGATGTCTCTGCACGGGTTTATTTTAAATTTATGATTAAAAACATAACTGAAATTGAAATGTTTAGAAGAAAAATACATTATAAATCAGTTGAAGCAGTCGTATTTCACATGTAGCCAAAAAGGTAAGCTTTGTCATATTATATTTAATGTTATATTGTATGTGTTCAATTAATTTTTTTCTTTGTCCCGTGTTTTTCCCGTAGCGGATGCCGTCTTCCTCTAATGCAATTAAAATAGGATTGTTATTTTTTTTTTTTCGCGGGTGTCTTTTGCTGCCTTCGATCAGTTTTTACTATAACTTTGATGGAATAAGTGAGATGATATTTTGGATTGACTAATGTTGTCTGCAGCTATGTTTATCCTTAATTTTTCTATAGAAATTTAAATCTGAATCTAAGAAACACCAGATATTGCCAAAAAAATATTAGACTGAATTGCGACATCCTCACCAGAGTCCACTGGTTTATAGTTTTGGACAACAAATCTCATTTTCTTAAGCCCGAATTATGCCAAGATTTTTAAAAAAGCGCGAAGGCCAATTTTAAAAGGGAGTACCCAAATTAAATATTTAGCCAATTTCTTTAAAATTTCTTTAGTATTATTAATACGCGGATATTATTATTTAAAATTTTCTTTTAATTAAGACTCTCATCTATCTATCAGCAAGTGAAACAAATGCCGCAGTTGATAAACGGAAAGCATAATATCTTTTAAAAAGAAAATTAACCCTTCTTTGCATGAGTTTTTCTTTTACAATTGTGTTTTTTATACATATATTAAATATTAGACACCAGAAATTTTAAGATAGATTTTTAACTTTGTTCAACAAAATAGTTCACGGGAAATTTACTGGATTAATATTTCTATATAAATATAGTGGTGACGAAGAAGTTGATTTATTTATTAAAAGTTAAATAAAAAGTAATGGAAATTTACATCACTATGCAATTAAGGGTTAAACTTTTCTTAATTCTTTACATCAAATGTTACGGATATCAAATATCACTTTTTCTTAAAAAAAAAAATTGACTTCCTTAATCGCAGGATTCTCCGATTATAGATATGATATTTCTCTATAAAGAAAAAGTGGTGAATTCTCTAACTGTTTCAAAGCAGAGAGAAATTTTATTCGTATACGATGGTCATTCGGTTTTTTTTTCTTTTTTTCTTTTACCCCACGGGGAAATTTAAAAATTTTTGAACCTAGCTCGTCGATGATGGAACTAGTTCAATGTAATATCCTTAATTTGTATTTCAAGACAAAGACAAAGAAAATGAATTAGGGCATATCAGAATTCTGAAGTTAGTTTTAAACAAAGTCAAATAAAAGAGAATAAGGAATATCAATTGAATTTTTTTTATATAAATTTAAAATGGGATATACAAGGTCTCGATGACATACAAACACATTAGCTTCATACACTTTTGACTGTGTAATTACATAATTTGGTAGTCTGTAATCGTACTGGTGGAAATTAAGAAATCAAAAGTGCAAATTTAAATATAATTCTGAGAAGATTATCACGCAACATGTATTTTAACCGATTTAGTTTAGTTAGCAATTAATTTTATGTTGCGTTTCAATGAGAATATCTCTTTTTTTAAAGATTTTAGTTTAGTTTTAATGTGGACTATCTTATGGTTATCTTATCAAAAAGGGATTTTCTAAAAATTGTCATTTTTAATTAAACAACTTACAACAAAAGGGTGTGAATTAATTGTATTCCATGCGTATTTTTTAACGCATGCTTTGATTTAAATAATTATATTTTGTTAAAATGAGATCACTCGGATGGTTCTCCATAAAACATCAATACCTAAATAAAAATTTCCTTTTTTTTTTTTTTTTTTTTTTTTTTTTTTTTTTTTTTTTAAATGCAGAAATGACAATATGTCGTCGTTACCATGAGACAAGCTATCGAATATGAAAAACTGCATTTTTCATTACTTTTAAAATTGGGTGATTTTCACCAATAAATTTTATTAGAATTCTTCGCTTACTAAAAATATTACTAAAATTTCTTTGAAGAACAGTGTGGCCGGTTTGGCTTTCTTTTACACTCAGAGATGCCGAATTCATACCGGAAATTTGGGCATACATTCCTCGAGTAGACAATCGGCCATCATAAATTAACCGACCATACCCGTTATTTTGCTATTTTTTTTCTCTTTCAGTAGTCCCGAAATGTGTGTCAAAGCCAAAGTGACTATTTCAAAATTCTGGTCAATTCGAAATTTCTTAATGAAAAGTGAAACCAAACTGGGAACCCTGATGAACCTATTAAAATTTAGTGGTGACAATCAGCCCATTTTTAAAAGTAATGAAAAATGCATTTTTTCACATTCGATAGTTTGACATAGTAGCGACGATATAAATTACTTCTAAATTATGAAAATAAAATTTACTAACTCACACGTATGCACAGTTCAAAATTATTTGCATCAAATGCTCATATCTGATTAAAACACATTCACTGCCGGGTTAAATGTACCAAATTTTATTTTATTTAAACAATTTGAATTCATACCAGAAAATACTAACAGCAATATTACAGATATTTGCGATTATGTAAAATAAAAACTCTTCTTTCGTAATTTCTTTTACGAATTCGTAATTTTAGATTTAGCGATTCGCTGCCAACCACGCGTGGGTTAAATATTGAATATTTATTTTCTAATTGCAGTGCAATAAGTTTACTACACTTTGTGAAATTTTCTGAAAGTGGCGTTAAATTTGGTTGACAATCCTGCACGTTAAAAACGAGAATTTTAAATTTTTTTTAAAGACAATTCATGAATATACGTACTATTCCTATACAAATGCGTGGAAACTCGTCGATGGAAATCTTTTGTTCACTTGTCCGAAATTTGTAATTCGTTACTAAGATTCATTAAAATGAAGAGAATTTATAACAATTTCTAAATTTACATGGAAAAATAAAATATAGCAGATAAACTAAATAGAATAAATAGTCTTCCAGTATTCATTCAATTTGGTTATTCATTTGTAATATGAAATATTAGTAGTAGAAAAATATTTCAGATAGCTGGTAAATGTTAGAATATATATATATATATATATATATATATATATATATATATTGTTTTCCAACATATATTTGAGTATTTCAAATCTGAATGCTGTTTAATTACCGTAATTTCGCGCGTATGCGCCGCACCCTAGTTTAGTCTGTTTCAAACCGGAAATTTTATTGAAAATAAGAAGTCAAATAAGTGCTAAGCAGAAGTAAGTCACGTTTTATTTAAAATAAATTCTGGTAGGAAATCGAATTGTCTGAGGTGCGGCGTATACGCGCGAAATTACGGTACTGACATTAAAATATAACTGTCTTAAATACAAATTCTATAAATGAATCTTAGGTGTAGTACTGAGGCAATATTATCTTGCTACAAAGGCAAGCTCAAACATAAAATACTACTAAAGTTATTTACAAGGTAATTCAAATTGCTAGTTGTGTATTTATAATCTGAATGCTGTTTAAATAAAACTGATATTGTAATGTAACACCAATCCATAATGCAAAACCAGTAAATGAAACAATTGTAGTTAAGGTATATTAATAAGAGTTAATGTATATTACTTAACACTAGAACGACGGAAAATTTTACACTTTCATAAAAATATTTCACACCAGAATTTTTATTTAGAACTTTTAACATATTTATTTAACTTAGTTTTGTGCGGTGTATATTTAACTTATTGTATGAAGAAATCTCCTGTTCGAATCGACATTTTTTTCTTTTTGTAGGGGCCAAAGTGGCCCGTCACCGTCATTCTAGTTTTAACCCCTTGAGGGGCACCGGTATATAATATATACCACTTTTTAATATATAACTTTGCAACCAGTATAATTAAATAAATATATTTATTATTCTTGTTTGCAGATTGAGAAGGTAAAAAATCAATTTTTAAAATTACTGGTGTCATAACATCGCAAAATATAGCATTTATAGACCACGTGCTTGCCCTCCAAAGGGTTAAACGTTTGTGAATACAGGGTGATTCAAATAGTTAATTGAGTATTTCAAACCTAAATGCTGCTTAAATGACGACAATATAATGTAGCTATTATTAACCCCTTAATCGTCGTGCCCGAGACATTCACGGGCAGCGTAGGTTACGCCTGTTTTATTCAGTTTGTTTGACTCCCACCAGTTTTAAAGAATAGTGTTATTGGTTTTATTTTCGCATTATTTTCTCTTTCTATTAAATACGACGAACATTTCTACTTAAAAAAACTGGTGGTAATCAAGCAATCTGAATTTTTAAAAAGTAGCCTACACTTAAAGGACGCGACGATTAAGGGGTTAATGCAAACACAATAAATGAAACACACTGACATAGTATTGAGGTACGAAATTATGAGTATTGAGGTATCGTGATACGAAGGAAAGCTAAAATTTAAAATAATCGTTAAGTTATATACAAAGTGATTCAACATAATCATGTTTAGAATGTTCTGGATGAATAATCCATGGACATAATGCCTCCATGTTTCGATGTTACACCATTTAAAACATTGGGAACAAAATCTCAAAAATTCTGTACATTTTTTCTATTATTATTTAAAAAGCAAATAGTATCACTTCGAATCTTCTTTAAGTAAACGTGTTATTAATCTTTTAACAAATAAGGAAGTGCAACAATTCACAAACGACAAGTATTAAAACTTTGAAAAGAGGAAATTAAACTTTTCTAAATACTTATATATAGTCTCCAACTGTTTCAAAACAGACAAAATTCTGATTTAGACATGACTGTCATTCTGATGATTTATTTTCGCTCCATTGGGGATGTTCTTGATCCCAATTGTGCGGAAATTCGTCCATGGAATAGTTTCAATCGTATATATGTGATTTGTAATTCTTTACCATCAGTTAAGAACATGAAAAGAATTTATATAATTTTCATCGTTTAAACTAATAATAAAATAAAAGAAATTGTATAAATCTGTCCTCAATCTCTGCAGTTATATTATTTCTTATCATTTACTGCAATAGCTTGAATATCAAATACATAAAAATATTTTTTTTCTCTTTAAATTAACAAGAAAAAAACGAATTTCTTTAGATATTTATTTTTATAATGAATTTAGAATAGATTATATATTATGTATTGTATGGAATAGAATAGGATATATATAAAAATAACAGTAGAGCTAAAGCTTGAAAATAAATTAAGCCCGGACTGAGAATTAGCAAAGCTTAAATATTTAGTTGTTTTATTTTTACGATCATCAACAACACTTTTGTATATTTTCCCAAAATTGCACGCATATATTGTTTTTCATATTGTTAAAATTATCTGTCTACAGGATTTTCGAATTTCGAATATATATAGAAAAATATATACACAGTAACCATTGGTGTGAAATAGTTTTCTAGAAATTCCGGAATAATGTCTGAAATGTATTTATTTTATTCCAATAATTCGAACACAATTGTACATTGCAAATTTCTTAATTTATCTGATATTTTTCATAGCTGATGTTATCATACGTGCACTTTTTTGAACACAAAGTCAAATCTAATTAAAACAGAGAAAGAAACTCCAACGCTTGACAATCAACAAATATTAAAATTTGAAAAGTGGAGATTAAACTTTTCTAAATAGACTCTAGCTGTTTCAAAACAGACAGAATTCTGATTCAGATATGGCTGTCATTCTGGTGTTTTAGTTTTGCTCCATAGAGAATATTCTTGATATTAAATGCGCGGAAGCTCGTCGGTGGAATAGTTTCAATCATATTATATGTAATTTGTAATTCTTTACCATCATTCAAGAACATGAAAAGAATTTATAACAGTTTCAAAGCTTAAACTTACGGTAAAAAAAAAGAAGTAGGATAAATCTTCCCTCAATCTCTACAGTTATATTATTTCTAAGCATTTAATGCAATGGCTTAAAAGTCAAGTAAACGAGAAAAAACAATCTGTTTAAATGAAACTATAAAAAATATCTAATTTTTTAGTTAGTTAAATTTAGAATATTGTAATAAATTTAGAATAGATTACATATAACACTGAACATATCAGGAATTTTAGTCAAGTTTTATAAAAAATATTTCACACCAGAATTATTATTTTGAACTATTTAACTTTTTTTATTTAACTATCTCTTTGTGATTTACGACATAACATTGCACATTCACATGGATTCCGTTGGATAGATTGGTACTGATCAGACGTGTTCTCTTACGTATGCGATTGTGATATTGTGACGTTGAAGTATTGCCAGTGAGTGATACGCTGATTCATCCAAGATAATGGACGTGCAAGCCCAAAAAGATGCGAATATTCTACTCAACAAGCTCCAAAAAATTCTAGATGGTATTGAACCTGCCAATTTTCTTCTGGAATTCAACGCATTTCCGATCCTTCATGAGCCAGCGAACGCTGTTCTCCGAGAACTCTTCCAAGGTATAGACGATGAGATACAAGCATTACAACTCCGCCCAGATTTTGCTACCTGTGAAGACTCCAAACATCGGGTGAGAAACCTTTTTCAGTCTAGTATCTCTATCTTACGGGAGCCATTTAATACTGATTTCATACTCAGAACAGATTGCCATAACTTTATCAAAGGCGACGCTTTAGCTAAACTAATCTCCTTAAGTAATTTTAGCCCAAATCCAACTACCCCCCGCGGCGGCAAACGTCGCCATAGTGAAGCTGACACTAACATTGAATTAAACAATAAATATATTAACCTGTCTCCTGACGAAAACCTTGATGCTATGGAACATGATAATTCCTCCACTGAGCCCAATGCGAATGCCGTATCAAGTACTTCAAATAAAGCAGAAATTCACCCTTTTTACGTGGAATTCCACGAAAATGATTGGCGGTTAATCGCTCAACAACTTAAAGAACTTAATTCTGATAATCCCCCTACTGTCTGCCTTAAAGGCGAATTACTTAAAATACACTGCAAATCGGAAGCTCAATTCCGTGCTGCCCAAAAATATTTAAGCGAAAAATCCCTCAAATTCACTACTATACATCCAAAAGACCAGCGTCCTAAAAAAATCTGCGTTAGGGGTATCCCCCCAACACCGACCCTCAACTCATCATTGAAGATCTCGCCCTACATGGTTTTACCGCTACTCGGGCGGCCATGCTAAAAAACAAAAAAAACGAAAGGAGAATGCCATTATATATGGTAAATGTCCTCCCGTGTAAAGATTTTGATAAAATCTATACTATCAATGAACTATGTTACATTAAAGTGGAAATCGAACATTTCCGTAACACCAATAACCCTAAACAGTGCTACAGATGCCAACGTTTCGGTCACGCAAGTGAAATATGTAATTTTGACCCTAAATGCTGTAAATGTGCTGGCCCACACTTTACCAATAAATGTCCAACCCCTGGTAGAATTACGCCTACCTGCTCCAATTGCGGTTCTGCGCACCCGGCTTCGTATGGCGGTTGCCCCAAAAAACCCCAAAACTCAAAGAAATATATTCCCCCTAACCCTAAAAATGATAAAAAAAAATCTACTCTCAAAAATAATACTCCTATTTATATCACTTCTAAAAACGCTCAGGATCTCTACGAAATCAGGAAAGAATTCAACTACGTAGAAAAAAACCAAACAAAATTCTCCCGACACCACTAACACTGATTCTACTACTACTTCAAAAACGTACTCAGGAAAATCCAACCACTGTACCTTACACATCTACTGACAGCACCCTCTACTTCCACAGCACCCTCCACTGAATATATCGATTCCTTTAACAACATATTCGACATTATTTAACCTTCGTACCCTGTTGAGATTTTACTCAATGTTGTTAAAAATATTTCACACCAGAATTTGTTTTCAATAATGGTTTAACATATTTATTTAACGTAGTTCTCTGTAACATTTATTTAACTTACTTTATGAAAAAAAATCTGGTTCCAATCGAATTAAATAAATTTAAGAAGTGGGTCGATTCGACCCATTCAGGGTAAGAAGGTTAAAGATATGAAGGAACTCCTTCAAATAACTAAATTGCTCAAATGCATCAAAAAAATATCGTTAGAAACTCAAAAATGTAAAAACCCTTTTGAAAAAATGATTATTATTATTAACGAGCTAAACAACTTCGCTACTGAGCTTAATTTAACTCACCATGATTAATTCAATTTTCTTTTTTTCCTCTCTTCTTATTCTTTCCTGGTACCGTAATCCTCATAGTCAAAATTTAACATACTCCGTTTTTTCCCTTCTTCCTATCCCCATTAAACTCTTGTTCGATTTACCTAATTACGGCATTCGCATTCCCTTGACCCCGGTTCACTACTATTCTACTGTGTAGTTCTGTTTATTTGGGCTAATACTATTATTTCTCTTTGTTTTTTTGTCCTTAAAAAAATTTAAACTTATGTATTTTAATACATTAAAAAAAAACTATATTTATACCTCATGTATTCTTCGTTAATACACATATACTTTATATTCACTATATTCTTAAAATGTATGGCTTCTGAAAACTGCTTTTTTTTTATAAGTCACTTTACCATATTCAAAATAAAATGCAATCGATTTGTTGTTCTGAACAGTTAAACAATTTTTCATTTTTTTTTCTTTTTATTTAACTTACATATACTTTTAATCGTATAGATCCATCATTCATTCACACCTTATTCTCAAATTTCTATCACTTGTCTTGCTGGCGTAATCCCAGCCCATCCTCACACTTTAAATATCTATTTTACATTTTTCCCTCTCGACTAGAGAACCTGGACAAGTAACTATGTCCAGGTTCTCTACTCTCGAATGGACACGTTTCGCCATTTATTGACTTTTTTCCGCTCTAATTGTCTTTTCTCAACGTTAAATCTACGCTTTTTGATTTAAACTGTCGCATATCGTATTTTTATGCGATCTTTTTACATTTTTTTGTTACTTTAAATTAAATATACCTTTTTCACATGGCTCCTTAAGCTATGCTATACAATTTACTCATCTACAGGAAGTTGAGTTTTTTTTACAAAACAGGTATTCCATTGAAGCTGTACAACTGTTTACTGTTCATTTTGTGATTTACATTGTATTTATTCATAAAAAAAATTTCGTTCTGATCGAAATACGTCTTTCCATTTGGTACCGGTCAAATGACCGATTGTTGGTGAGGCCCCCTACACGAAAATACAAATACTTACTAACTTTTATTTAAAAAAAGTAGTAAATACAGAATATTATGAATAACAACACCTCCTGTGAACTATTGAATGTTCAATAGGTTGTTATTCATAATATTCTGTATTTACTACTTTTAAATAAAAAAATAGTAAGTATTTGTACTTCTGTATACCTGGCCTCTTTTATCTTCGCCACTCTGTATATTTAGTGTTAATGTATGGAATAGAATAGGATATATATATAAACACTAGTAAAGCTAAAGTGGGGAAATAAAATTAAACACCGACCGGATTTTAGCAAAGCCTCCTAAATTCTTAGTTGTATTATGTTTATGCATCCTTTTGTATATTTTCCCAATATCACATACACACTGTTTTTGTGTCGTTCAAATTGTCTGTCTAAGTTATTTTCGAATTTAGAATATATATAGAGAAAGTAGACTATGCAGAGTAAAAATAGACGGGAAATAGTTTTCTAAAAATGTCGGAAAAAATGTCTGAAATTAAAAATTTATTTCGCTTATTTCAATAATTTGAAAAATACATCACATTGCAAATTTCTTTAAAATTGTTGTGATACTTATCATAGCATGTATTATATGAATTTGTATTTGTATTATATGAAGTATTGTATTATATGAATTGTTTGTATTATATGTTAATATATGTAATGAATTTGCATTTGTATTATATAAAGTCTTATATGATACAAAATCCAATCTAATTGTTAACAGAGAATGAAATCCCAACGCTTGATAAACGGCGAGTATGATAACTTTTAGAAAGTGTAATATACTTTTTCAAATTCTAGATATAGCATCTGAACATGACGTTCATTCCTAAATTTTTATTTCGTTCCGCAGGTAATCTTCTAGATCAGCGGTTCCCAACCTCGGGTACGCGTACCCCTGGGGGTACGTGGCGGGGCTGCTGGGGGGTACGTGAAAATAATAACGGTAATGGCGGAATTCACAAAAATGGTTTAACTGAAAACACATAAAGAAAATTGATAGTTTTGGATTACAAAGTTAGTCACATGTGCAAATCCAATAAGTCACATTCAAAAAGACAGAAAAAGTCCACTAGACCTAATAATTCATTGATAAGGCAATGTCACTAGCTCCGCCCACTGTTAAACATATTGCATGTGTTCTTATTTATTTTCCCCCATCTTCCCGAAAACTTCAATTAATAATTATGCAATATTCTTGTTCTCACCACTTTTTTTTCATTGTTTCGTTTTTAATAATAATTGCAGAATGCCTAAATTACGTTAGAGCTTTTGGTTTAAATGTCTTTTCTTAAAATGTGTAGAAAAGTTGGTCGTTATTTTCGTTTTTGAATAGGTGGAGTTATATCTGTTACGTATTTTAATAGAAAAGCTTCCCTTATTTTAATAAGCATTTAATTTGAAGTGTTTACTTATTTTGTGTTGTGTTTAACATGGATAAATGGTTGAAAACCGGAACTCTTAAGAGAACTGCCACTGCGATTGAAATTGTACCTGGTGAGCCCGGAATTGCAAGTGCTTCGAAACAATCTGTTTATTTAGAAGTGTAAGACAACCTGAGTGTAGCTGTTAATAGGCCTGTTTTGATAAGTGATAAACCTAATACTTTAAATAAAACTGAAAGCATCAATGCACCATTAACCCCTTAATCGTCGCGCCCTTTAAGTGTAGGCTACTGTTTTAAAATTCAGATTGCTTGATTACCACCAGTTTTTTTAAGTAGAAATGTTCGTCTTGTTTAATAGACAGATAAAAAAAATGCGAGAATAAAGCCAGTAACACTATTTTATAAAACTGGTGGGAATCAAACAATCTGAATAAAACAGGCGTAACCTATGCTGCCCGTGAATGTCTCGGGCGCGACGATTAAGGGGTTAAAGAAACGAAAATATAATAATGAGTACTTAAAATATGGATTTTCATTCACGGGAGGGGAAGATTTACCAAACCCCTACGCGTTGTATGTGGAGAAATATTGTCTAACGGTAGCATGAAACCCTCTTTATTAATGCGCCATTTAAAGGACAAAACATCCAATGTACAAACCGAAGGATATTAGTTTCTTTCAGTGACTGTCAAGCGGCCCTAATGCGCATCTTACGTGTTGTCTACAAATAAAGACAATGTGAATGCTGTTGAAGCATCGTACAGAATAGGCTATCATATTGCTAAAGTGGTAAAAATCATACAATCGCTGAAAAATTTATATATCCTTGTATCAAAGATACTGTCGAATGTATGTTTGGTGAGGAACATATGAAAAAAAATTAAAAATATTCCTTTTTGAAACAATACAATTGCTCGAAGGATTAGTGACATGTCTGCCGATATTGAATATACTGTAATTCAAAGAATAAAAAAGAGTCCCTACTTTTCAATTCAGGTGGATGAGAGTACGGATATCTCAAATCTGTCAATTTTGCGTGTTATTGCAAGATAGTTGAATGATAATGTACTTGAAGAAAATTTGCTACTCTGCTATCCTCTCACAGAAAGATGTACAGGAAAAGATATATTTAATGCCATTCACATTCACAGTTATTTCTGCGAAAAAGAAATTCATTGGGCCAATTGATGTGGGGTTTACACTGATGGTGGAAAATCTATGTCTGGGTGTTATATAGGTTACGCGGTTCATCAAAGAAATTGCACCTCATGTAGCGTGGAACCATTACTGTATACACAGATACAGTCTAGCGACCAAATCTCTGCCAGACTCATTGAAGGAAGTACTCTACCAAGCTGTTAAAGTTATTGATTTTATTAAGGCCAACTCAACAAACTCCAGACTATTCAAATCTTTGTGTGAAAAGATTACAGCCTGCATACTACATTGATTTTGCACACAGAGGTGAGGTGGCTTTCACGAGGAAAAGTACTTGAAAGATTGATTTGAATTGAGGCATGAAATTCAAGTTTTTTTTTTTAAGATCATCCTTTTGAGCTGAGCTCTAAATTTCATGAAAAAGAATGGCTTCAAATGCTTGCATACTTGTCTGACATTTTTTCAGAAATAAATAAACTTAATTTAGGATTACAGGACAGTTCCATACCCATTTTTAAGGTATCTGATAAGATCGAGTCTATGATTAAAAAATTAGATTTTTGGGAATCATGCGTCAGAAAACACCAGCCAGAAGTTTTTCAAACACTTTACAATTTCTTATCTGATAACGAGCTAAAATTATCAGAAGCAGTAAAATCTTCTATAATGGCTCATTTAGCAAGACTTAAAACGTCGTTTAGACAATATTTTCCGAAACAGAGTTGTGAAAATAACTGGATTTCAAACCCATTTAACGATTTGTTCTTTCAACATGCCGAAAACTTATCACTTTCTGAAAAAGAAAAATTGATCGAACTTTTGACTGATTCTTCTTTACAATCTGATTTCAACCAAAGAAATATTATTGCTTTTTGGATAGCAGTAAAAGAACAATACCAAGAATTCAGTGATAAGGCTATAAAACACTTGTTGCATTTCACAAATACCGAGCTTGTCGAAAGAGCAATTTCATCTTATGCGTATATTAAAAACAAGTATCGCAATAAGTTTGACGCTGCTCCTGACTTGAGACTATATCTGTCTTCGTTTGAACCCGATTTTAAGAAACTCAGTTCCATGAAACAAGCTCAAGGATACCATTGAGAGTATGAAAAGTCATTTTGATTATTTGTATATAATGAGAAAATTTTGATATTAATAATCATCGTAAGATAGCTAAAATTTCTTTTAATGCTATATTATTTTTTTTTAATGTTTAGCTAATATTATAAAAAGCAACGTTAATTTTGAAATGCAAGTTAAAAAATAAAAGGTTAGTGCCAATGTAATTTGTGTCGATTTATTATTTGGTTGGGATAAGATTACTAACATGTTTGCGTTATACGGTTGAGTGGAGGGGGGGGGGGGTATGAGAAATGGGGGTACGCCGAAATGAAAAGCCTAACAAAGGGGTACGTGTAAGAAAACAGGTTGGGAAGCGCTGTTCTAGATGCCTGTTTCTTGGAGGCTTTCCAGTGGAACAGTTTCAGTCTTCTATTTGTATTTTCTAATTAATTACTACGAATCATAAACACCAAAATAAATTATAACAGTTTCTAAGATTAAATTAAGAAAAAAATAAGGAAACGAAATTGGATCAATCATCTTATAAAATTTACCACTTCAGTTATTTCAAAACAAGTAATAAGATTAGCTTGAATGCCTAACTAAAGGTGGAATAGTCAGGGATGATATTTCTTCGCTTTTTTTTAAATACCAGTATAATCTTAGAGAAAGCGTTGTTTTGTTAAATCGCAGAATTTTCCGATTAAATAAAAAACATTTTCTGTAAGATTATACTGGTATGCAAAAAGGCGGAGAAATCTCATCCCTGAAGAGTACTTCAGTTCACAATCAAAACTGTTTATTTTGTAATTTAAGTTTTTATTTTTGGAGTTTTATCATTTTGAAATAAAAATATAATTTAATATACAGGGGGATTCCTTTTAGACTAAAATAACTGGACCTAGTTTGCTTCAAACATCTACGAAAATGTAGTATAACAATGAATTAAAAAGTATAATAACCCCTTCCAAGTTACCCATGATTCCGAAAAGTGTTCTTTATCCTTAGAAATCTCAGAAACCAATCAGTTTTTTATATTTAAATAGGTTTTTATAAAAACAAAGTATATTTTGTTGGACTGATTTTCGGTAACTTTCACGTGCAGTTTTTATAGTGTATTAATCAGTTTTCTCAAAACACAAACAATATCGGTTTTTAGGATGCCACCAGTTCCCAATCAAACATTTGTAGCTGTGTAATTGAATTTATACTTGCAAGATTAGCAAAATAATATTAATTTTAATGTTAATGTTAATGCTGTAAATTTATCACGATTGTCTGTAAACCATGCTTATTGAAGAGGAAGTTGTATACTTGAGAGCTGATAGCATTTGATAAACCTACATTCCGTGTTGAGAATACTGATTAATGCACCATAAAAACTACTCGGAAACTTTTCCGAACATCAGTGCCAGTAAAAGAAAATTTTTCTTTAAATATTGAAAATATAATGTTTTCTGAGTTTTCCAAACATCAAGCACGCTTTTCGGAAACGTGGGTAACTCGGAAGAGGTTATTGTATATTTTATATACGTGGTTATATTATATTATAAAGATCAAACATATGGCTTGGGGGATGTACCGATGCAAAATATTCTTTAACACGTTCACTGCTGGGTTAAAATTACCGGAATTTTATTTTATTTAAAAAATTCGAATTCATACCAGAAAATACTAATAGCAATATTTAATTTATGTAATTACAGACATTTCGTAATTACATAAAATAAAAATTCTTTTTTCGAAATTTCTGGTACGAATTCGTAATTTTAGATTGAAAAACCACGAATATATTCGTAGTAGTAGCGAATGGGTTAAGAAATATCTGCCTTTATTTACAGTGTATTAAAACCGGTTTGCGCTATACGATGAGCTATCTAGCAACGCCCCTTGCCGGAAAACTGCAGTGTTTGCATTCCTTTTTCGAAAACGGTAGGATATAAGTTGAAACAATTCATGCATAATGTTGAAGAGCGTCACCCTGATTAGTAAAAAATGATGTCTTACATGTAAAAATATGTTAAGAGACGTGAAATGTAACAGGGCTCCCAATTGGTCCGCCAACTGAATATCAATATGTTTTAACAGAAACTTTCATTGTACGTTTCTACAACAGTGTTTCCGCAGTGTTGCCAGTGGGCTACTTTTTTAAAATTCAGATTACTTGATTGGCAACAATCTTTGAAAATGGGATACTTCGCCTTGTTTTCTCCTTATTTAAAGTGTCATTAAATAAGGCGAATTTTGCTTTCTCAAAAAACTGGTGGCAATCAAGAAAACTGAATTTAAAAAAAAATAACCCACTGGCAACCCTGCATTTCCGCAAACCTTTACCTCCGAAGGTGGTTTCTGCAAAATTTGAAAGAAAAAGCTAAAAAATAAAATTTTTCTAAGAAAATACCGGTATCCAAAAAGTGGACCATTTGGGAGCCCTGACTTTTTTTATATAACGAATCACCACCATAAATACGTCACTTATTGCATGAAGAAGTGTGTCATTATAAGGCGGATTCACATTTACTAATAACACTAAGGAAAGTATGCAAGGTTCAATTTATTTTAGTAAAAACCACGTTATGTATGCTCAATGCGTTCACCATCGGGGCACACGTGGATTTCATGATGTATTTTCTATATGGTGATTAAACTGCGCATACTTAACTTCATTTTCCTATTAAAACAAGCTGTACTTTGTTTATATGTGTCCGTTATATCAATAAATAAACACCAGTAGTATATGACTACAATCTTCCACGTAATTAGTGTCGTATTTAAGCCGATAAAAACGAAGCGTTACATATAAGATTAAAAAATCACAATTCAAAGCTCTAATCTAATAGTTATTTTTGCATGTAAGACACCATTTTATACTAAATTAAGGACGCTCTACAGCTTTGTAAATGACTTTTTTCCGTTTTATAATAGCTATTTTTACATATGAGACACCATTTTATACAAAATCAAGGACGCTGTACAACTCTGTAATTAACTTTTTACCGTAGCCCGTTTTCGAGATAGGAATTTGAACTGTATTATTTTTCCCTAGGGAACGCTGTCAGGTATCTTACTGTGTTGAATATACCGGGTGCATCATAAGTTCGTGCAAACTTTAAAAATTCATAATAAAAGAAGTAATGCTCGGAAAAATTTTTGGTTTGCGCGAGTATGATCGGAAGAATTTTGGATTTTTTTCCACGCATAATAAAAAATGATTCCAAAAGTAACCGATAGAGGGCGCTCACACGTCATACTGAAGCGTTTTATGCAAATCAGGCAAACTCTCCGTTTCCTCAAAACGTCGTACTAAACTGAGTATCCCATTCAATGAAATAGGGGTTTTTTTGCGCCTTAAGGCCTTTCTCCGTGCGAAGCTTTCGCAATGCTATAGAATGCTATAGTTGTAGATTCACCATTCTTGTAGAAAAGTTTAACCATCAGCGCTCGATTTGGTAACGATAGCATGCTGCCGAGATCGAATGATGAATCCATTTCCAGCCAGGTGGTTTATTGCGAGCCTGATTTGCATAAAACGCCTCAGTATGACGTGTGAGCGCCCTCTATCGGTCACTTTTGGAATCATTTTTTATTATACATGGGAAAAAAAATCCAAAATCCTTCTGATCATAGTCGCGTAAGCCGAAAAAATTTCCGAGCATTACTTCTTTTATTATGATTTTTTAGAGTTTGCACGAACTTATGTCGCACCCGGTACTTAGACACCACGTTGTTTGTTGTAACGACCTCGTTTCATCAATCATTTGAGGCAAAACGGAATTACGCAATCCCCCTAACAATGAAAATGTAAAGAATATGATGCAATTGGTACATATTTTTTCAATTAGTAATATTTATTTCAAACCTCTAATCCAGATACATAATATGCAGTGGCAGCTCGTGATTGTCTTTTTGGGGGACACTAAATGCATGTCTGAAACACATGTTATTTCCATACCATTATTTTTTTACCAAAAATATTTTCCTTGTTTAATGGAAGAACATTCTGAAAGTTATTACAATAATATATTTATTTTTATAAATAGTGGTAAGAAAATAATAAATTTAGTAGCCATGCATTTAGTGTCCCAAATAAAGCCAGTCACAATCCGCCACTGCTAATACGTATGCTTCAAAATAAAATATTCCTTCAAAATCTAATACAGTGTGCGTAATCTTTTACCCCAATTTTTAATACAATTTTTAGACTTATTTAAATGCAGAAAAGTATTACAAATCCAACAATTAAGCGAGGCGTCTACAATTTCTGCTATATAAATATTAAATAGAAAAATTCTATTAAAAAATTCTGGTACAGATATGAAACCTGTAAAATGTACCGTTATTGTCCGACCACGTATTGTGTGCAAAATTATCAAGGGGAAAATAAGGACGATTCCAAATACAGCAGTCTCGCAGGGAGAAAGAAGAAATCCAATTACTGGAGAGACAAATTTCCACCCGTAACTTTTAATAGAATCATTCATCTTATTTTAACGCCTTATTCCTGCAGAATTTCTATCCAGAAAATTTCTATTCCGTTTTAATGGTGGGAGTTTGCCCCTGTGTTAGTCAGGCTTAATTTGTCACCCCTAATAACTAATTGATCCTTCCATTTCCGCCTTTAAACCGGATGTTTACCTTTCCATCCAATCGGTGGTACAACAGTACTCGTGGAATTTTAAAATTTAAATTTTTGCTTTATAAAAAAGTTCCATCTAACTTTTAGCAAATAAAGAAAGACTCTCAGACAACAATTATTGAAACTTAAAAAAAAAGGAAATTAAACTTTTATAAATTCTGGATACAGTCTCTACTGGCTGTTTCAAAGCAGATAGAGTTCTGATTCGGACATGATAGTCATTCCTAAGTTTTTGTTTTGCTCCACGGGGAATGTTATTGATCCCAACTGTGTGTAAGCTCGCCTATGGAACTGGTTCAATCATACATCCGTAATTTGTAATTCGTTACCACGACTCATGAACCTGAAGAGAATTTATAAAAGTTTATACGTTTAAACTACGAAGGAAAACTAGAGAAACGAAAATAGGATGATTCATCTCGAAACTTTTGTAGTTAAATTATTTCTAAAACATAAAATATCTTGAAAATCAAATAAATAACAAAGCATTTAGATAAAATTAAGATAAAAAAAAATATCAAATGTTGTAATTACTGTATTTTACTATAAATGTAAAATAGAATATGTAAGGGGTAAGGGGATACAAGACGCACACTAAAATCTTGCATTCCCCCACGCATTTTAGAATGGCTGCCGCCGTGGCGGATCCTGATACCCAATTTGGGCTTCCTCTTTCCATGCAAATTTTCCGCATAGTTGTCATCATTTCATTTAATTGGAAAAACTACGTTGAAAACTTATTAGAAAAGATACCAGAAATTACTGGTGGAAAAAAGCATGTCAAAATTATGTAGTAGATCCACCACTTGGAAACAGCTATAGTCATGTACGTCCTGTCTACGTATGTATAGTAAAGTGCATATGCGCTTCGCGATATGACCATGAGGTAGCCTTCATATCTCGGAAACAGCACTAGATACAAGAAAAAAGTCAATTACAAAAGGACACTCTTTTACTAAGAAATAGTCAATTACTTTGTAGAACAATAGTCGATTGAGTTCTCGTGCTAATATGAAATGATGTTTTACATGTAAACGTAATATTATTAGAAGCCATGAAATATATATTTTTTGTAGCTTATCATCAACTTATACATACAACTAATTGCATGTAATTATAAGGCAGATTTACACTTACAAATAAAACATCCCTATGTAAGCAAGTTACAGTTTACAGGGCTTCCAAATGGTCCGCCAATTGAATACCAATATTTTCTAACAGAAAATTTCATGATAGGCTTCTACACCACTTCCGCAAAAATTTACCTGCGAAGGTGGTTTCTGGAAAATTTGCAAGAAAAATTTGAAACTAAAATTTTTCTAAGAAAATACTGGTGTTCTAAAAGAGGACCATTTAGGAGTACTGAGTTTATTAAAAAAAAATTCTGTTAAATATGCTAAATGAAATACAATAAGTAACAATCCATCATGCATTCAGCATGTGTTCCATTGTTTGGATCCGTTTAGGACTCGATTTTCTTCTTAAAATAAACCGTACCTTACTCACGTGTGTTAGTTTGATTGAAAAATCTGTTTTATAATACCAACCTTCTTCATACAAATAGCGGTGTGTTTAACCCTTTCCGGCACAGTGGTCCCACTCCGGGCACACGTAATTTTAATTCAAAACTTGCATTCGGCACCAAGAATATTTTAATAAAATTTTACTTCTACAATGAAAGCTTAAAATAAGGAGTTCATATATTTTTTAAAAGTCGTTTGTAAGTTCCAGTGTTAGTCAGTAATTCCGCATTTTACGAAGAGAATTTTTCTGTGCGGAAATAAATACAGGATATAAATAATTTACATTTCAGGGTTTCTATAAATATTTTTTATATGTAAGATTTCAAATTAAAAAAAATAAATCGATGCCACTTTAGAACGTTTTGCTCGTACATTGTACCATTTTCGAGATAGGTACGCTTACTCAGCAGTTTAACCGAAAGATGGCTTTGTAAAATGTCTCATATCGTAGAATATAACCACTTTAGTACACCTAGATACTACGTTCATTAATAACGATGTCACCGTTCTGAAGTGAACAAGACTTAGCGGGCACGAAAGTGACCTAAAATAGATTGAATGTTTTAAAATATAATAACAAGAAACGAAAAGAAATAATAATGTTATTCTTTCATGGGATAAATATGTGAAGCTGTTGATTTCTTTAGTATCTTTCTTTGTTTTAGTACCAAATGTCAAAGGTAGATGAAGTTGTGCTGTGTAAAACATTAAGCGTTTCTGAAATGAATATTTTTTGCCCCTAAACAAAGTAAATTTTTTTATATTTTCACGGGTTCAATTTTAAATGTAAAAAAATGCAATTGGCAGGCATGACATATGAATAGATTTGAAATCGCATACTATTTTCCTATATGTGTTCGTGTATAAAATTATAAATATATATCAGATTAATTTTAACACAATTATTTCAAATTGGTAAATAAATCATACGAGTAGTAATTTTCCAACTGGACGAAAAATGTCCGGGCCAGGATTCGAACCTGGGATCGCTTGGCTGAAGTAGCCACGCTCAGACCAGATTCTCTGATCAATAAGGTTAACTGGATAAATTATGCCCGCCAGATTCGACCGGGATAGCTCAGTGGTAGAGCGGGGCGACTTCAGCCAAGCGATCCCAGGTTCGAATCCTGGCCCGGACATTTTTCGTCCAGTTGGAAAATTACTACTATAAATATATATGTTTGAAAAAAAATTACATATTTTTTAATTAAATTAATATATATATATGATTTATAACCTATAAAAATTTTAACAGAAATCGATTTTAGATGCTTCAAATATATATATCAAAATTAGTAGACGTTGTTATTAATCGATTTGTATCGGTATCATTATTAGTAATAGGCATGATTTTGTAGTTCGAATGAAGTATTCAGGGATGTGATAATTGCGAATATTTGTATTTTTTAAATTAATTACCACAAAAAGTTTGTAAACAAAAAGAAAGGCGAAAGCATATCTGCAAACTTTCGTTTTTTTTTAATCAATTACCTTCAGAAATGTTGAAGGGGGAAAAAAGTTTTTTAGAGAATTATTTTTAAGAGAAACATTCTTAGTGTATAATTAAAATATCAATTCAGTTTTCTTGTACAAAATTGCTGGTATCAGTTGATTAAAAATCATACAAAGTTTCGCAACATTGTTTTTGCGCATGCCCGAATAATTGATTCGAATTTCAAAATCTGCTCATCACTAATTATTATTTTAAAGTATTTTGCTGCAAAGTTAGTACGAGTGTGTACTTTTTTATTTTTTTTTGACGACTGAACTAGATGAGTAGTGTTGATAGTAAAATACACATACAATGTATATCTGTAAATAATTGTTGAACACAAATTAAAAAAAATGAAAACATGTAAAGCGATAAGTTGGAAAATGAACACAAGATGATAAGGCAAAGTGAAATGTAACACAGAAAAAAACCCCACATTGCTTCCCATTCCGAAAACGGTAAGCTTTTCCATTGCGAGAATTGCTATTTTGTCTCGGTATCATATCAGTAAAGACAGGAATTATTGACACCGTTTTTTGGATGATGAAATTAATCGCACACGTCCACAAATTAAAAAAAATAATATTCTGTTAAAACCGACCTACACAAACCAGCATACGACATTCAAAAGCAAATCGTAAATTAACAGAAGCGTTCTCTACAAATTTCTTCGTTTGGAATTCAAAATGTTTAAATGATTGTTTATTGCACAGGGTATCTAAATTCGAAAACTATTGCTGTACTTTATGGAAAAATTTTGAATTTTGCTAGTGTGGATTTTGAAAGGCCATAAATCAAACAATACCTCTCTCTTCATCAGATCCTAAGTTAAAAGTTTCCCCAGAATGAAACTGCAACTCAAATGTAAAAGACTCTCATAAAATTCTCTTACCAGTCATCGACTTCCGATATCCTATCGAAAAGTAATCCACTTTTTAACACTGACACACCCTTATAGAATGTGCAAAATCCTTGAATTTGGTCAACAGTATTTTTCCACAGATAATTTCGCCTTATCTAATCCCAAAATTTCAGCAATTAAATGATGCAAAAAAAAGAAAAAAAATGTCAGAAAAAGTGGCACGAAAAAATTAAAGTAAGTGTAATTGACGCTCGTTTTAAAGGTAAGATTTAATCATAACTGCACCGTTCGACCCTTAACCCCTTCGCGACGACCGTCTTTTACAGAATTTTTAATCTCTTACCACCGGTTTTTCAAAACAGAAATTTTCGCTTAATTGAATCCCAGAAATGCTAACAAGAAAACCGCCAAACATGATGCGCACATATTTTGATGATTTTAAAGTATGTTGTAGGGGTCATACCCCTAACTATTCAGGTCAAAGGTTTCCTTCAAATGGGCTTTAGTTATCGAGAAATTTCGGGTTAAAGTTCAGCATGCATTTCAAATTCCTATTAGTTCGCAATCTTGAACGAGGTCTTCGTGGCTCTGTGCTAGCGCGCGCGATTTGAGAGCCGGAGATGAGGGTTCTGTCCTCTAATGTGATTTTACCTTTTTTTAATACATTTAATATATTTGTCTCGTTATAAGTTTTATGCAGAATTATGAATTCTGCATCTTTGAACTTTTTGATATTTTCCTAATAAATTCCATTTACATTTTCAAATTTTTCGTAATAATTAACATTTTTTTTTTTTTTTTTTTTTTTTGTGCAGTTTTGAAATTAATATTTCACGAAATTCCAAACTAATTTATGTCAAGATTTTGTTTATTTTGTTTATTATTATTTACATTTTATATTTTAATAACCGTTCTAAAATAATACTTTTTTTAACTTTATGAAATTTTAAATAAAATTTTGTATTCTTTTATAATTTATACAAAATATTTTTTATTTCAAATCTTCTAAAGGTATGTATGATTAGGTAATTTCAACAACATATCTTGAAAGGAGTAATAAAATATTAAAACAATAACGCTTATATCCAAGTTTTAGCCAGTTATGTATATATATATATATATATATATATATATATATATATATATATATATATATATATATATATATATATATATATATATATATATATATATATATATATATATATATATATATTGATATTTAAATACATTTAACTGCAAAGTTCAAACTCAACATCATTTTTGATTTGCACAAATAAAAAATAATATATTACAATTAATTTAAAAAAAATTCTAACAAGTCGATGCCATACAGAAAAATTCAACTAGAAATGAAAAATCGTTTGTAAATTACAATAGCTATAAAAAATACCTGAAAAAAAATCGTCTGCAAGGACTTTTACGGTAATATCAGAATAAATAAAATTTTCTTTTTATCCATTTCGTTTAATCCTTTGCAGACAATTACCACGTTTTGAAATAATTTCTTTTCCAAATTTAATGCATTTTTTAATATTTATCTCAATTTAAGTATTTTTTTATGTCTTTTTTATTAAGACAATTACCACGTTTTAAATAATTTTTTTTTCCAAATTTAATGCATTTTTAAATATATTTATCACAATTTAAGTATTTAAAGAATATATAATATGCTAATTTATACATTCTTCCAGTATTGTTAAAACAATTTACGTAAAGAATATATTTAAAGGCGATTTTGAATGCGGAATTTGTTTAGAATATTTTTGCGATATGTATCACACAATTAGTTCCATATATAATAAACTAAAAATATCGATGTCGGTAATGATAAATATTTTAGTATTTCAGCAGTTAACATATTTCAATATAATTAGAACAAATCAAATATTAAAAGGATACATTATTTTGTTAATTTTTTCTTAATCATTCAATTTTTTTTTTTAAATAGAAAAAAGCTAAGAAAATGCATTATTTCATGAATACGATAAATAAATAATTAAATATACATAAATGTAAACAAGAATCATTTTAAAAAGACGACATATCAAGAATTAAAATAGTTTGGATTTTCATCAACATAAATATTAGAATAAAAATTGCGCAAAAACTATAAATTTTCACGAAAAATTCGAAAACGTAAATGGAATTTTTAGGAAAATTTCAAAAAGTTCAAAGATGCAGAATTCATAAATCTGCATAAAACTTCCCAACAAACACAAGATCTGTGGCCTCCTTTTGTAAACATTAAGGCCAAAGAGACTTGGGGCCATTTGTACCCAGCCACTGTTGTATTTTAAATGACACACCACAACATCCGCTGACCGCTGTTTCATTGATAACGGGCGAGCGAATGTAAAAGTAATTGATTATCAGTGTCCAGCAGCCATTGAAGATGAGTTTCTGGCAAGGATATAAAAGCCTGGCATCAAATAAAAAGAAAAGGGCAAATGCCATGTATTTGATACATTGGTTATAAGATATAAAATATTTTTTCCTTCACTCTTTTCAACATAATTTTCGATATTTAAAATCTGTCATTAGATGAAAGTTTAAGATGGGATGCTAGATATATATATATATATATATATAACTTTTACGTATTTTTTATAAATTACAAGTAAAAGCGTCTTGAGTCTAAAATATGTATGTCATAAATAATTTTTATGAGCACATTACAGTGAAATGTAATATATGTTAATTTTAATTCATATATTTTTTTAATTGCAAAGATAAATAGATACAAAAATTAAGAGCAAACATATTACTACTTTTTCTACTTTGTATACACCCCAATTACAGCTCCGTTTTCCCGTATTATAATATTTTAAATTTGTTTCTAACATGAAATACGATTACGGAAAAGAACTTTACATGTAATGGTGATCAAATAATAATTGTTAAAAGAAAATAAGTACAACAGAAAAAATGGATGTTTTTGTGAGAACTGAAAACTGTATCAAGTTGTTTAAAAAATCACACAGTATATCTTAATTTTCCAAATGCCCTTTTAAACGGTAATAAATTCTGTTTAAGCATACTTACTATATAGTTAAATTTTTAATGATAAATGTCAATTTAGTGATATATTTATTTTCAGTTTCAACAGAAAAATATTCACCCAGAAAGAACAAGTGGAAAGTAACTACTTTTGTATACACCCCAATTACAGCTCCTTTTTCCCGTATAATATTTTAAATTTGTTTCTAATATGAAATACGATTGCGAAAAAGAACTTTCCATGTAATGATGATCAAATAATAATTGTTAAAAGAAAATAAATACAACAGAAATAAAAAAATGCATGTTTTTGTGAGAACTGAAAACTGTATCAAGTTGTTTAAAAAAAATCACACACTTAATTTTTCTTAATTTTTTTTTTCAAGTGACTTAAAATATAAAAAATATATAAGAATATATATCATATCATATTGAATCATATATTCTAAAGAATATATGATTTAATAAAAAAAAGTTATTTTTATTTATTGTACTAAGGCATTAGCTCATAAAAGCTCCGCCCCCCCTTCCCTTCCCAATAAAAAAATCGTTTCAGTCACAAGTAAGCAAGTTTTTACGCATGCAACGGCTCAAGATCAAGCCGATATTGTGATAAGAGAGGGGGGGACTTTTCCTAGATGGACCCAGCTCGATTAGCGGTAAACATGGGCATTACGCCCCATGTAGGTACACGGAAACTCATTCTTGATTCTTGATTCTTGGAATTTCATGTCCTCCTTTTTTTTGCTCTGTCATTCAGGTGCACGGTACGGAGTGGGAGCAAACGCTCCGCTCCATTTCGATTTCAAAAGCAGCAGGAAAATGTTGCGTCCATCTGTAAGTCTACATTTATGTTTATTCATTACATGTTTATTAATTTCAATATAATCTGTTTTTGCATCATTTAGAATGTTTATATTTTACTTAATAATAATGCACAAGAATGTTTTAAACGTATTTTCATTTTCGGCAACATAGTGTAAAATTCAATTCAGTAGTTTATTATTATTATTGCTTAAATTATTTTTAAACATTGTAAATATCTATCAATTTATTAAAATAGTTTGCCTAGCTTTAAATATAAAAAATATGACTTTAAAAAGAAAATTACTTTGTTTTCTCCTTCTGGGTGAAGAAATTTACCCGTTTATACTCAAGAAAATTCAGTGACAGTAACAATGGAATAGAGTTTCTTATATGTTTTAGTTGCTAAAAGGCGTAAAATAAACAGTAAAATAAGTTTTATTAGACTGTTGACATGTTTCGGCTCCATCGGAGCCATTATCAAAACAAATAAGAATGTTCTACAATTGCACGTTCTTTAAAGTTATTATTTGAAACGCCATTATTTAATATTTAACTTCAAAAATTGTGCAATTGTAGAATATTCTTATTTGTTTTGATAATGGTTCCAATGAGGCCGCAACATGTCAACAGTCTAATAAAACTTATTTTACTCTTTATTTTACGTCTTTTAGCACTTAAAAAAGTATATTATTACACTTTGTTATAATTTGTTATATTTTTAATGGAAAATTTTAAGAAAATTTAAGAAAAATGTTGTTGACATTAAAAATTACTGAAAATAATTCTCAGGGATTTTGTAAAGTTTGAAATAATGTATTTTTTCTAAAGTTTGACTATTAAACTGTGAGAGAAAAATCTAAATGTTATGATGCAACTATATGCAATATGTTTCAGATTATATTGATTTAATAATATTTAAAAGAATAAACATAAATTACTGGTAACAGACTGTAAAAACCAGTGGAAGAAAAAATCATATATTAAGTATCATTTGTTAAATATAAAATATATAACAGATTATGTTACTATAATACACATAAAGAAAATATTATTTAAGCAACAATTCAAATTTTACTCTGGAAAAAAGAATGCTTTTTAGAAGTTCATTTAAATGATAAAGTGTTTTTGCGTGAAAAAAAAAATACTAATATTTATTTAGATACACTTTTTAAGAAAACTATAAGTTCAACTTACCTTGATTTTTTTTTTTTTAATTCCGAAACAGAATACTTGACGTATTGAATTAATTTGTTTATTTCTTTTAATTATATACTTTTAAAATGTATATGAAATGCAATAATTTAAAAATAGCATATGATATAAATTTTTAAAATATATAATAGAAAAAATAAACAAATACTTAATTCACAATGTCAAACATTGTATTTTTAAAATTTTTGAAAAAAATCAAGGTAAGTGAATTTATAATTTTGTTGAAAAGTGTACCTAAATTATTATTAGTACTTTTTTTCACGCAAAAACAATTTATCATTTGAATAAACTTCTAAAAAGTATTTTCTTTTATAAAATAAATTTTGATTTATGCTTAAATAACCTTTATTGGGTTACAATGGCTGGGTTGTGGCTAGCTTACATTTATAAAAGGCATAAAAGGCATTTTTATGGGCATATTTGGGCTAGATTTAATTCTCGAAAACCACAAATGGCGTGCTTACGGCGAGTTTCTGGTTAGCTTTTATTCATTAGAATTTTTAGTGGCCTAGCTATGGCTAGTTTCCATTAATAATGGCCATTTAAAGTATAATTGTGGCCAGTTTTAGGCCATGTATCATTTATGATTAACCGTTAGTGGCCTAATTAATGGGGATGTTATTGTATTTCTGGCCAATTCTGTTGCGGCCCCCACGTGGCCGGCGTAACAGTTTTTTTAAGTTGCCATTACGGCCAATGATAGCTGCCCTCCATCTGACAGTTTGGGCCAAAGCTAACGTAGCCATCAGTGGCCCGCAAGTTCTGTGTTCGTTGGGTTATAACGCGAAAAACATATAAAATTTATTAAAAAAGGGTAAAAGTCACCTGAGAGGACAGAACCCTCATCTCCGGCTCTCAAATCGCGCACGCTAGCACAGAGCCACGAAGACCTCGTTTAAGATTGGGAACTAATGGGTATTTGAAATGCATGCTGAACTTTAACCCGAAATTTCTCGAAAACTAAAGCCCATTTGAAGGAAACCTTTGACCTTAATAGTTAGGGGTATGACCCCTACAACATACTTTAAAATCATCAAAATCTGTGCACATCATGTTTGGCGGTCTCCTTGTAAGATTTAATAAGTCAAAGCTTACACTAAAATGTAACTGGTGGGAATAATCGAGGATTCTGAGCATCTTATGCGTCACGTATACGTGTCGCTCGTCCCCAAGAGGTTAAGGGTTCAATAAATGAAAAGCAAACTTGGAATACGTAAAGAGCGCTTTAATTGGTTTAATATAAGCTTCTGAAAGTTGTACACAGAGTACTGTAGAAACTTAACAAAGTGATAACTCTTGTTGCACTACCTGCCCAAGGTTGAATGTAACTTTAACCACCCCCTTTTCCCCGTCCAAATGAGAACTTGTAATGCCTTGGATTCGATTGTCAGTGAGATGAGATAGCCTTTTAACCCCTTAAGCACCATTCAATTTAGTGGTAGTATGCTGGATACCAGATCAATTTTTTGTCAAAAGTAGTTTACATCATTATTTTTATCTATCAGAGATACAAAAAAACAAAAATGCGAAAGCGAAACACTACAATTTACGAAACACAATTGTACAGAATTATCAACACATAAACAAATGAACAATGAAGAAAAAAACAAAGCAGCAGGACAATTTATGAGTTTTTTCGATACGTAACGCCATCTATTGGGTGAAAAAAAATCATTGCTATAAAGCCCGTACAAAACCAAGCACAATAGCAACTAGCGACGCTAAAAAACGAATGCTTAGAACATTGAAGTCTGGACTTCAAATGAGGACGTACTTACATACGTTCTGGTATTTCAAATAGACGAGTTCATGACGTACGCAGTTACGTCATGGTGCTTAAGGGGTTAGGCCGGTAGCTTTTTAATACAAGCACTATGCACAAGGTGACTACCCTCCTTAGAGCTACGAAATTTCAAATTAAGTTACTAGCTTAACCAAACGAATTAATTTTTAAAGATGCATAGTGGTCCTCCTATTTAGTTATTTGCTGGAGGGTACTTGAACATACCGTCCCACCGCCCCCCCTTTCAAGTTTTTTTTCTGTAACTATGCACCGTTTCCATAACGCAGCAACTTTTTTTTTCCGATTTCAACGCAACTGATTCAAAATATCATATTTAACTTAATAATTAACCTCTATTACATTAAAGTAAATTTATGAGTAGCGGTTACCATTATTTCCAAATAATAGTTTAATACAAATTTGCAATTAAGTTCCTAGCTTAACCAATGTAACGAAATTTGAAATATAGTTATTGGTTCTCCTAATTAGTCATTTGCTGAAAGATAATTGAACATCCCTCGCTCCATCCCCTCCTTCAAGGATTTTTCTCTAACTATGCTCCGTTTCAATAACTCAGCAACTATCTTCCCGATTTCAACGCAACTGATTCTAAACATCATATTTAATTTAATAATCAACCTCTATAACATTAAAGTAAATTTATGAGTAGCGGTTACCACTATTTCCGAATAATGGTTTAAGCCAAATTTGTAATTAAGTTCCTAGCTTAGCCAAGCAAATGAGTTTTTAAAGATGCATCGTGATTCTCTTAATTAGTTATTTGCTGAAGGGTAATTGAACATCCCCTCCCCATGCCCTCCCCCCTTCAAGGTTTTTCTCTAACTATGTCCCGTTTCCATAACTCAGCAACTATCTTTCCGATTTCAACGCAAGTGATTCCAAACACTATAATTAACTTAATAGCTACCCATATAACATTAAAGCAAATTTATGAGTTGAGGTTACCACTATTTCCGAATAATAGTTTAAGCCAAATTTGTAATTAACTCATTCGCTGCCAACCACGAGTATACTCATGGTTTTTCAATCTGAAATTACGAATTCGTACCGGAAATTTCGAAAGAAGAATTTTTATTCTATGTAATCACGAAATGTCTGCAATTAAATAAAGTAAATATTGCTATTAGTATTTTCTGCTATGAATTCGAACTTTCTAAATAAAATAAAATTTTGGTAATTTTAACCCGGCAATGAATGTGTTAAGTTCCTACCTTAACCTAACAAACGAATTTTAAAGATGCATAGTGGTCCTCCAAATTAGTCATTTGCTGAAAGACACTTGAACATCCCCTTTCCCCCGGCATCTCCCTAAAGGTTATTTTCTCTAACTGTGCCTTATTTCAATAACTGGGCTAATAATGTTCCCATCTTCTCCATACCAGCTCAAACTTTTAGGATGCCTTCTATACAGTGCCATAGGCAACGGGGATCTGTCTCAGAAGTTCGTTCGAAAAGAAGTTTGTTTAGAACAGAATGCTTCCCTGGCTGTGGAAGGGAGAAATAAAAGTGTTTGCAGAGCGTACGCGCATGCCCGGTATACGTTGCCGAAGCCACATGAAACCCTGGCAAGAGTTTCGTTTTTTAAGAGATATAAGTTTAGTACACGGGTTTGGGCAATGCCAGGCGAATCAACTAGCACTAAATAAATACTAAATCTTATAACCAGAAAACTTGTGGTGGTAATATTATTAGGCTTTTCTACTCTTAGTTCTTATCACTTAAAGTCAGTTTAATACATATCCGATGTATCTAGCTACAAGATTGCCTTTTCGGCAGTCGTTGTATAATTAATTCAAAGGGTAGATAGTAGAATGGTATGTTTATTTACTTTATGTGGACATGGAGCACTGCAGTTTTCAATAAAAAAACAGCGTCTCGACGCGACGCATTTTTGTAGACTTCTATTCGATGACCTATAACAGGGACAGCTAACCTTTATCCCCTTCGGGACCGGCGGCTTTTACACAAATTTTATTCGGTTGACACTGTGATGATACTAATTAGTTATTGATGTGCTGTTATTAATTTTATTTTTCATATAGTGGAATAGTGGAAAAAGAGTACATTGCTGTTGAAGGAAGGAACAATAACCCCGATCATCAAGACCTGGTTCTTTTAGGTCAACGTTATAGATAAATGATAAAATTTAATAAAATAATTCATCTTACTTTAAAAGGAGACACACAGCCGTTGTAAAGAAAACGAAGTCATTCTTGCTTTTTTAAATCCAAATTTCTTTATTAAAGGTCTTTAGTAGCACAATAGCAGGAAGGGTTTATCCAAATAAATCCAGTTGGCCACTGTACCATGAGAACCGAAAGTCTTTAACTTTAGAATGACGAAATATTAATTTAGTTGACGGCATTTAACAAGATGCACCCCAAACTTCTTGAGAATATGAAGAAGAGATATCTATTGGCAAGCTCGTTTTAATAAATTATTAAAAATTTAAATCATTTAATTTAAAAATCACTGCATCAATTTTAAAAAGCTTAAAATTTAACTATTAAAAACTTTAATGAACTTAAAGAACAAACTCGGCATGAAAAATGCGAATCGCCGTACCGGAGATTGCGCCGATAAAAGTAAAATTTCCGCGATCTTACATGATCGAATTTTCGAATACTTCTGACGAAAATTGCCGTTGCACCGATATAAATATGACCACCACGGGGATCACACAGGTAAAATAAAGAAAGAATTAAATTGATTTGATAATTAATTATTGCCAAATAAAAATAAGAAAACTTTAGATTCCGTAGAAACGGCAATTGAACGCCGCGCCGCACATTCTATCGGCGGAAAACAGAACCAAACAGATATCCTAAACCTACGGTGCAGTAGGCTGCGCGCATGCGCAAAAGAGATCTCCGGGCGCTCGCAAAGCGTGGGAGAGAGGGGGAAACGCTGCCAAGAGAGACAGCGCTAGGCGCAATGCAAAAAGCGTGCCGGCGAGGGAGAAGAATGACAACAGCATACTTAGTAACATAAAAATTACAGAACAGCGAATAAAAATTATGAAATTGTGATATTTCATATCACAATACCCCCAATCGCCAATTTAATTTTGGATGACCAAGAAGTGAAAAAGGTAGAAAAAAATTAAAGACCTTTTTCATAAATGGGAAGACAAAATTTTGAATGCCAAAAAGAAAAAAATTGACTTAAAAATGCCAAGAAGAAAATGCAAAATAAAACATGTACAGTGACAAAATAATAATAATAATAATACAACGAAAAGAATGTACATCAACAGTATTACATTCATAGTAAGTATACAAAATATACAGTATACAAGTCATAAAAATAAGCCCCATTGCAATTAATAGCAAAGACAGGCACCTTCCTTGTAAAATGATCTCAACATTAGTATTTTAAATAATCAAAAGTTAAACATATTTTTTTCAGCTACAAAGAGATCATACATCAAAATTGAAACAAGCTGCAGCAATATAAAATGAGTCGGTAATTTTTTTGTGCCGACTTGTCTAGACATATATAATAAAAAGTTGCAATCTAAAAGCAATAATTATTCAATAAAATTTCTAAATTGTACTTGCCTAGGACTTTCAAAATAGAGTATATGAAAATTTTACTCTAATAAAATATCAAATTCATTCTTAAAACAATGCATATAAAACTCATTCTTAAAAAAAATCAAATCTAATGACTTAAATTCATAATAAGACAAAAATAATATTTTTTAACTTACTTTTCCTTTGAGAAGGTCATGTATTGCAATACCAATAAATTTGTCATTCAATTCATATGAAAATTTCTAAGTAATCAATAAATAATTGCACATAATACTCTGAAGTGCATAAATAATAATCACTTAAAAAAAACATTACATGAACTAAGACATAGTTTCAACAATTGTGAGAAAAATGTCAACATTATGGTAAGTTTATCATAAATATCTTAATTAGTTGGTTTTTAATAAAACTTTTTAAATATATATAACAAAATATTATTCAAGTTTTAACCAACATATAATTCACTTAGACAAAATACTCAATAAATTCTTTGAAATACACAAATCTTTCATTAATACTCAATAATCATTTTTCTTCTGTACACTCAATAAAATTTCTATACAACTTTTTCTTTTTTTTAAAAAAAAAAACTCAATTTTCTAATACCATGGTTTTATTTTATTTTTTTCAAAAGAAAAATAAATGTGATAAAATGTGGAAAAAGGTGAGGATCCTCATAAAAAACCTCATAAAAATTAAATTTTTAACCTTTAGTCTTCATTAAAAAAGACAAGTAAAAAAAAAAAATGACACTTTCATGGGAAGAAAATAAAAACACAGCGCACCTTTTGTAATGTCCATAATTATCATCCAGAAATATACATAAATATTGTTATTGAGAACAAGAATGCAGAAAAATTGGCTATTGTAAAATACTAATATGTGTAAATTGAATCTACATAACCCACATAAGTGCTAATAATGCTAGCCATAGAAACTATCAGCAGTCGTGCAAATTAAGCAAAATCAAAATATACATTTGTTATAATTCACAAAAATACTCTAATAGCCCTGGTACACAACCATCAGCAAATTATCAGTAAATCAAACAAATGCAAAATAAAACAATCAAACCTACAAAAGAGACAATAGCGATCTCTAAAACCATTGGCAAATCTGTACATCTGATAATCCTATCGAAGAATATAACTATTGCTGTAAAAAAAAATTATTACAGATAAGGGATGAGTATTGTTCAGCCAGGTTACAAATAGTGAGATGTGGTAGTGATAGTCAATAAATCAGTTTTTAATAACCACACAGTACATCTCCTATAAACTATTATCTGCTAGTAAAAAAATGTTTGCAGAATAACTTTTGCAGATTTATGGCACACTGGTGGACACGATGGCATTGAAATCACAGCAATTTGGCCACAATCGCTTATGATGACACACCATAATTTAAAAAAATGAAGACACAATTGGGAATATTTAGCACCAAAACAAAGCACTATGACACACTTCTTTTTCTTTTTTTTTTGTAGATAAGCTGAGTGACTTGGGGAACACTGAGCATTCACCATCACATAAGGCTTAAGACACAATAGGGAAAATTTGTTGACATGATCAGGAACAGTGGTTCCATGATATAGGAGATAATGCACTATGAGGTGGCTCTTAGGAAACAAATTAAGGCGCTGGAAAGAACACTAAGAAGCCTATGCATATGCAGGAGCATTCAGAATAAATTTGTTGAGCACAAAAATAATATTTGAATGCAATGTAGACACAAACGAGGAATAGTGACATTGAAGTCACATAGGTCACATGCACTTGAGATTCTTAGTAACAAATATATATTTTTGAAGATTCACCAAAATGATATATATATTTTTGACATATTTGGCAGAATACTTCTTTTAAAAACAAAGCGCTGTGAAATATACTAAGACTTTGTGCTTCTTGTAATAATGCATATAAACTAAATAATTCTTTCTTTTTTTTGTTTATTCACAAAAAAATAATTATTTCATCTTCTTAATTAAAAAAAAATATTCATAAATTGAATAAAGTGAGGCGTATGGTATGTAATGATTTAAAAAAGCATTTGGGTTATATAAAATAAATAGGCACTGTAACTAAATATTGAAGTAATTAAAAATATAAATATTTTTCTTATCTTGAGAAGATACTTTAAAATGTTGCAATAAGATTCTGTAAAATTGCAAAATGATTCCAGTAGTAGATAAGTTAGCACTTTTCACAACATGAGGATAAAGACTGCGCACTTGAAAAAGGCCAACAGACACACTTCCATAATCAGGTTTTGCAACAGAGGGTAGAAAAAGATATTACTATTGCAAATAGAACAGATGTAAATTTGTAACACTTTAGATCCATAAAAATGAGTAACATTGATGAGGGAGAAATGAGTTCCACAAGATGAAGAGGACTGACGAGGAGCAATCACACGGATATATTGCCTATATGTGAATGGCGACCATCAACAATCACTTCAACTCGCAAAAGAGTGCAGGTAAGTAACTTTTTTTTTAAATCACCATAATACTTGCAAACTGTAGCAAAGGTCTTACAATAATGGATATATTGGCACACTCTGAATGACTACTTCACTAGGTAAGCAAACAGCAGATGAAGGAAACTTGCATTAATAGTTTTAATAGAATGCCGGAGCACAAGTGAGAAAATGGTAAAATATATATTCTATTGAGGCATGATTAACAGTTATTGTAGAAACAGGAACACAGATGACTCAGGATTGAATAATATTTAAAGAAAGTCTTCTCAAAATCGAAAAATAACGTCATTCTCTTTATTTTTATTATTGTAATGACGTGAGAAGTAGACGAAAAAAAAGAATAAATATGATGCAGTACGAGCATTGCCATAAAATTAAAACATTCTGAAGCAAGTAAAAATAATTTTTAAATCTATGAATCTGTAATTAGTTCCAAAGTGAAGACATCATGAAAATAATTCTGAGAACAGGTTTTCAATATAAAGACACTTCTTATAGAATGTTATTAAATATTGTTTGTACACCAACATAAAAAAATGGCATAGTAGAGAATTTAAGAAATACAGTAAACTCTGTCTAAGGCGGAATGAATCGGGACCGAGAAAATTTTCCGCCGTAGACAATATTCCGCATTATGGAAAACAGCCAAAATAAATAAATAAAATACATATGCGCAAGTCATATTTTTACGTTCGTAATTTTTAGTACAGTTTTTTTAAATGAAATTATACGTCTTATTAAATTTATTATTAATCCCAAAAACATTATATGAGTAATAAAATAAATAGTAGTACCAATGATAAATTTATTCCATTTTAAAAGTTAATGAAAATCATTTACCTTAACAACTACTTCATATTTAACATAGTGGCATAGTAGTTTTTAAACAATCGAAAAATAATCTTTTATCGATTCTTGTTTTTTCTTTCTTTTTACAAAGCATTCTTCAGTAGCACATTGCAAGTCCGTTATTATGGGTATCAATTCTTCATTTTTTTTGAGCAAGAAAAATTTTTTCGAGATACCTAATGCTTCTCAAGACGTCTTGATACGTTTGAATTCCTCCATTGTCTTCATGGTTTTCATAATCGTGCTCATCTTCATTTTCACTAGCACTTTCCAAATCTTGATATCGCTGAATCGAAATGTCCACAGAAGTGTTAGCTTCAGTAGTACACACTACATTATCAGCTAATATATTCTTCTTCATTAATTTTTTCATTGCTGTGAACACATTTTAAGTCATCTATTACATTTTGTAACTCATTTTCTTCCAACTGGTCAACTGATTCATGGCTCTTTTCTGAAACAAGACCAGCTTTTCTAAAACAATGAACAATTTTTTCAGGCAACATTTCTGAGCAGGATTTGCCAATCCATTTGACAGCATCTAAAACATTTATATTTTTTGCCATTTCGGTTGCAGAAGAGAAATTATCTAAAGACGCAATAATAGACCGCTATAGATATTTTTTGTAATGGGTTTTCATCATTTTTATAACTCCTTGATCCATAGGTTGTGTTAAGTAGTATTTACGGGAAGAAATTGTAATTTTATATTCGATAGTTCGAAATTGGCATGACAAGGTGCATTGTCGAGAAATAATAAAATTTTTCGATTTTCTTTGATCATACGGTTATTGAATTCAGTCAGCCATCCCTCCATTATGGCAGTCGACATCCACAAGTTTTTTGAAATCTCCAAATCACAGGCAGTTTATCAATGTTCACATTGTTAAAACATCGCGGCTTTTGCGATTTTTCTATCACTAAGGGCTTTTCTAAACTGCCCTCCATATTCGCGCAAAGCAAAACAGTGACACGCTCTTTGGAGTTTTTACCACCGTGGCATTAACTACCTCTTTTTGCAAGGGACATAGTGGGCGACGCGCGATTAAATGTCCCGTTTCGTCGCAATGGTATATGTCCTTAGCTTGATATTCTTCAATCATTAGAGGGAAATTTATTTTCCATTCCTGAATTTTTTGGTCTGGGACGTCTTTCGACTCTCCGCAAACTTGCTTCATGGCAATATTGTGTCGATTAAGGAAACTCATTAACCATCCAGTAGAAGCCTTGAAAACGGTTTTACCTAATTTTTCGGCTATCTCTTTCGCCTTTTCACGCAACAGTGTTCCTGTTATGGACAAATTTTTAGCTCTAGCGTTAGAAAACCATTCGAGGGGTAATGCATCAATGTCTGCATTTTCCACAGCACCTTTCCGCTTTCTGTTGGATGATTTGCTTTCCAATTCCTTTTCCAACTCTGTTCTTCTTTTTATAGCATCATAAATTTGTGTTTTACCGCATTTAAATTTAATACAAAGATCTTTTACAGAATATTTTTTCTTTTAATTTAATAACTTCTATTTTATCCCGCAGAGATAGCGTATTGAGTTTAGATTTTGAAGCCATTTTTTACTATCACTTAGTAATATCAGTAGACAATATAAAATGAAGAAGAACAAATAACTAGTGCAACGACCTCGTTTTCTGACCACGTGATTTATGGAAATAAAACATCCGTCACTTCGAATTCATCTTCCATCCCCTTCCCCCTCTGAAACCACAACCAGCGCCTCATACAGAATGTAAATGATTGTAGCTCCCCCTCCCTCTCCCTCTAACATTAGACAAAGAGTTATGGCGACAAAATGACTGATTGCCATAAACAATGATCTGAACTCAAAATCCGAAGTAAGCAAAAAAAGTGATATTCTTTCGCTAATACAATGAAAAAGAGAGAAATGTTAATGTATTGGGATTCTTTTTGATAAATTTCTTTTTTGAATAATTAATTGAGATAAATGTAAAAAATGTACTTGGTATGAAGTTTTTTCTTTCTTTTTTTTTAAGAGGAAAAATATTTTGCTTGTATATGAGAAATAATGGAATAAAAAATTATTCCTTAAATATTTAAACATTTTCCGTTCTGATGAATCAACTTTATTAATCTATTACGAAATTTAATTAAAATGTTGAACATTTGACGTATGTATATCAGTTTTGAAGTTTCATAAACCAAATGCATTTCATTTTTTATTTATTTTTCCGTCTTATGTAAAATTTTGATTTCGGCGGGACTTTAAAAACCTTTCCGTTTCCGCGTTAGACAAATTCCGGCTTATGGAGCATGAATTACTGTTATTTCCTATGTGTTTGCCGGGACTTGAAAAATTTTCCGCATTAGACAAAATTCCGGCTTACACAGAGTCCGCCTTAGACAAAATTTACTGTATTATCTTCTATTGAGAAAAAGTTTGGCATGTATAGAAGCATGAGGAGTTCCCAATCATTACATGTAGGATAAGAAGCAACTACTAAATAATCAAAGAACTTCAGCTTCCGTTAGAAAAAATATTAGGAACAAGATTAATATCAAGATTAAGCTAAGAACACTTCATTGAAATAAAATGATGTCATGAGCACACTTTTTTTTAAAATTAGAATAATGCTTCAATAATAAATGCATATCAAATTTGTATTTTTTTTTTTTTGTGCTATTAAAAAAATATTTAGTAACCCAAAAACCATAGCCTCATTAAAGAAATAAAATTTGTTCTGAGAACAAGTAATCAATATATCATTTTAATATCAGGGATAATTCAATAACTTCATAAAATATATTTTTTTTATATGCATCAAATTTATTAATTCATTCTTGATTTCATTCATATAATAATATTGCAGTGTGAAAAAGATAAAATTTTAAGAAATAATTTCTCAAGTATTCCAAGATAATATAACATCATATTTTATCAAAATAAATAAATTCATTCATTATAAATATTATAAAATCAAAGCAATATAAATTTTAATTCTTGCAAAATTTTAAGAACAAGATGTGTAAAAATAATCTATTGCAAAAATAAGAATACTAAAAGCAGCATTTAATATACTGTCATACATGAAATTGTAGAATATTCTTTTAGAACAATTCTTCTTAAAACAAAATATGTCTTCAAAATTGAACAATTTTATTATTTAAATTTGGCATAAAACATAATGAAAAACAGCATATCGGCACCACATTGTGATGAGACTTTTTGGTTATTGTGTTGTTATTAATTATATTTTTTTCGTATAGTGGAATAGTGGAAAAAGGGTACATTGCTGTTGAAGGAAGGAACAATAATCCCAATCTTCAAGATCTGGTTCTTTTAGGTCAACGTTATAGAAAAATGATAAAATTTAATAAAATAATTCATCTTACTTTATAAGGAGACACACAGCCGTTGTAAAGAAAACGAAGTCATTCTTGCTTTTTTAAATCCAAATTTCTTTATTAAAGGTCTTTAGTAGCACAATAGCAGGAAGGGTTTATCCAAATAAATCCAATTGGCCACTGTACCATGAGAACCAGAAGTCTTTAACTTTAGAATGACGAAATATTAATTTAGTTGACGGCATTTAACAAGATGCACCCCAAACTTCTTGAGAATATGAAGAAGAGATATCTATTGGCAAGCTCGTTTTAATAAATTATTAAAAATTTAAATCATTTAATTTAAAAATCACTGCATCAATTTTAAAAAGCTTAAAATTTAACTATTAAAAACTTTAATGAACTTAAAGAACAAACTCGGCATGAAAAATGCGAATCGCCGTACCGGAGATCGCGCCGTTAAAATAAAATTTCCGCGATCTTACATGATCGAATTTTCGAATACTTCTGACGAAAATTGCCGTTGCACCGATATAAATATGACCACCACGGGGATCACACAGGTAAAATAAAGAAAGAATTAAATTGATTTGATAATTAATTATTGCCAAATAAAAATAAGAAAACTTTAGATTCCGTAGAAACGGCACTTGAACGCCGCGGAACACATTCTATCGGCGGAAAACATAACCAAACATATATCGTAAACCTAGGTTCAGTAGGCTGCGCGCATGCGCAACAGAGATCTCTGGGCGCTCGCAAAGCGTGGGAGAGAGGAGGAAACGCTACCAAGAGAGACAGCGCTAGGCGCAATGCAAAAAGCGTGCCGGCGAGGGAGAAGAATGACAACAGCATACTTAGTAACATAAAAATTACAGAACAGCGAATAAAAATTATGAAATTGTGATATTTCATATCACAGACACCACTTTAAAAAAAAAGCTACACTTACTTAAACTATCACAAAATGCTCTAATATGATAAAGCAGATATTACTTTTATTTATTACTGATGCCTAAAACAAATTCTGCATGCTCTTTTTGAGGGTGCATATATGCACCCATGGTCCCGAATGGGTTAAACATCGGCATGCCATTTTTTTAATGTTTTTCGGCCGACAACAAATTTAATGGATCAAATAAGAACGAATCAAAATTACATTAAAAATTTTGGGGGGGGGGATTAAATAAATGTAACATTTGTTGTTATATTTTAGATTTTTTTAAAATGCTTTTTTCTAGTTGCATTTTAAAAGTGAAATAATTTTAAACAGCTTTGTATTTAATTAGTTTTAAGATAATGCACGCTGAACTAATGTTATCTGACATGACTACTCGAGTTTTGCCTATTTTGTATTTCCAAAAAAACGCCTCTAAAGAAAAAAATAAAATGGTAGTTCTTTAAACTGTTGTTCATGTCTGGATTTGTCATAATTACAAGTTGTCATAACTTTTGTATCGGTATTTTTGCTTATAATGCCTTATAAACTTCCCTTTTTGTTGGTCTCCTAACTATGTCTTAATTTAAAGAAAATGTTGGACTAGATTCGGATTCAATAATTTAAATTTGAATTTTTACATTCTGTATGACAAACCAACCGAAATAATTGAATTAAAAAAATCATTTTGTCTAAATGATTATATATTCTGCTAGTTGAATATGATATTATTTAGAACCTGTATCTATGACGTACCGAAAATAATGTACTGTGTGCCACGTGCAAGGACATATCATAGGTTTCGTCGTCCCTGATCTAGAAATTAAACTGTTTAAAGCGTAGTGTCCAAATATTTTCTCCTTAGGTTAACATTTAACTTTAAATTATGAACGACCGATTATGGTTATAAAAAATTTTAATTGTAAACAAAAGAATGATTTTTATAGAAAAATCTTTCAATTGAAAATACTTTAATAGAATTGCCGTGTTTAGCTTGTGAGAATGATTCGAACTGACAGCGAATGATTATGTTAAAATGTAAAAGTGAAACGATAATATAAATTAAACAAATATTGTAGCAAATAACAATAGGTGCTATTATTTCACATTAATTTAGAAAAGGGAAAGAAAAAAAAACTAAGAGGACCATTATTTTTTATGCTGATATGCCGATTAACAACTAATGTGCAATTGTGACACAATTGTGCAAAATAAGAATTAACTTGTAGTTTTTTTTTTTTTTTTTTTTTTTTTTTTTTTTTTTTTTTTTTTTTAAAGAAACAAATTTAAGGATGTATGAAACAACTATTATTTAACTGTCGGAAAATATTTACATTTCTATTCGAATTCTAAGCATATTTATAAAATTGTTTTCAGGTTTACTAACGAGGTTTAAATGTATAAATTTCTTTATTACAAAACACTCGCAAGTTTTCAAACATCATGAATCATTTTATAGAAAAATGAGATTTTTAAATTCTAAGAAACAAAGATAAAAAAATATTTTTTTAAACTAGAAATTTGCCTAAACCTCTAAGTACTTTCATATACAAGAAAATGCGGTATAGTGAAATAACATGCTGGCGTACGTGTATTTTAGTAAAATAGGAGATAATGAGTTTCAATATCGATGGGATTTAGATTCAATTTCGATTTATTTCAAAATCATTAAAAAATAGCCTTACGTAATAAATAGATATACAACATTATTTTAATCAATAAAATCAATTAACAGTAATTAGTTCATTTTTATCTAAATCAGGTTTCGTACGCTTTTACCTTAATATTCTAACATAATTTTTCTATTTAATATTTAAATAGCAGATATTATAGACACCTTGATCAGTTGTATTATAGACACCTTGTGCAGGATTTGTAATACTTTTCTGTATTTAAATAAGGCGAAAAAGTCTATTAAAAATTGTGGTAAAAGCGTACGAACCAAGTAAATTTCTTGAAATGTACGATAAATAAATCTATGTTTTGAATTCAGTTCCGATAGAATTATTTATTTCTTCAAATTTAAACATAATGGCAAATGTTACTACTACACTGCATATCACATATACTACATATGACAAATGTTAATACTACAACTGACATATCTTTTTTTCTCAGAATAATGCATCCTATTAAAAACCATCGTGCCTATTTCTTTCATTTACCATGTAAATGTATTTTTTTCCTACGTTGAATCTGTATATTCCGGATATCACTTTATCTATTCCTCTAGGTGTTTATTAAGCTGACGACCAGAATAAAAAACTATTAAAGCCCAAGTTTTATACTATACAGTGCCGTAGGCAGCGGGGGTATGTGTTACAGGATTGTTCGGAAAGAGGGTTGTTTAGAACAGGTTGCTTCCCTTGCGTTGGAAGGGAGAAATAAAAGATTTTCCGGAACGTATGAGCATGCCCTATATACGGTGCCGAAGCCATCGGAAACCCTGGCCAGAGTTTCGTTTTGTAAGAGATTTAACCGTTTGAGTGCTATGAAGCGCGATAGCGCCGCAATGTATCTGCGGATCAAACAAATTGTGTTTCAACCCAGAAATTTTATCTTATAAAATGTAACTCACTAAATCGCTGTAAGTACTTCAACTGTTGAATAAAAATTATATGATTTCAATGATTGAATAAAATTTCTGGGTTGAAACAAAATTTGTTTGATCCGTAGATACATTGCGGCGCTATCGCGCTTCATAGCACTCAAACGGTTAAGTTTATTACACGAGCTCGGGCAATGCCGGGCGGGTCAACTAGTACAAAATAAATACTAAATATTATAACCAGAAAATTTACGGTGGTAATATTATTAGGGTTTTCTACGCTTAAAATTTATCATTCAAAGTCTTTTCAGTCAATATTCCATAGATTCGATTAGGTAATAAAGTTTTGCTTTACCTCCTTTTTGATAACTTATGTAAACGAGCAGGGAAAACCGAGCTATGCTCGGTCAAAATTAAATTTGAGTTCAAATATCATGACCCATGACCAAAATGACCCACTAATTGAATTTTCTCTAACATGTGACTTAGCTCAACAGTCTTCTGGTGCCCGAAAACCATAGGATGCAAAATTTAGTGTAAATAGTCTGAGCCGTTTTTAAGATAAAATAGCTTGACCCATAATGACCCATGACCAAAATGACCCACTAATCGAAATTTCTCGAACATGTGACCTAGCCTAATAGTCTTCTTGTTCCCTAAATCTGTAGGGTGCTAAATTTATTTCAAATCCTCTGAACCGTTTTTAAGATAAAATAGCTTGACCCATAATGACCCATGACCCACTAATTGAATTTTCTCGAACATGTGACCTAGCCCAACAGTCTTTTCGTACTCGAAAACCATTGGATGCAAAATTTAGTGTAAATTGAGCCGCTTTTTAAATCTTGACCCACAATGACCCAGAAATGACCAATAATCGAATTTTCTCGAACATGTGACCTAGCCCAATGATTTTCGCGTGCCCGAAACTCGTAGGATACAAAATCTAATCAAAATCGTTAGAGCCGTTTTTTAGATAAAATTAATTTGACCTGCTTTGACCCAAAAATTACCCACTTATCGAAAGTTCTCGAACATGTGACCCAGCCCAATAGTTTTCTCGTGCCCGAAAATAGTCGGATACAAAATTTCGTCAAAATCGTTTGAACCGTTTTTTAGATACAATTAGCTTGACCATGACCCAAAATGACACAAAATGACCCACTAATTGAATTTTCTCGAACATGTGACCTAGCCCAACAGTCTTCTCGTACTCGAAAACCATTGGATGCAAAATTTAGTGTAAATTGAGCCGCTTTTTAAATCTTGACCCACAATGACCCAGAAATGACCCACTAATCGAATTTTCTCGGACATGTGACCTAGTCCAATGATTTTATCGTGCTCGAAATTCGTAGGACACAAAATTTAATCAAAATCGTTAGAGCCGTTTTTTAGATAAAATTAATTTGACCCGCGTTGACCCAAAAATGACCCACTAATCGAAGGTTCTCGAACATGTGACCCAGCCAAATAGTCTTCTCGTGCCCGAAAATGGTCGGATACAAAATTTCGTCAAAATCGTCTGAACCGTTTTTTAGATACAATTAGCTAGACCATGACCCAAAATGACCCAAAATGACCCACTAATCGAATTTTCTCGAACATGTGACCTAGCCCAATGGTTTTCTGGTGCCCCAAAATGGTAGGATACAAAATTTCGTCAAAATCATTCGAGCCGTTTTTAAGATAAAATTTGCATATATATATATATATATATAACCACACACAAGATTTGCGCGTATTAGAATATATGATATTCCATGATCACCCGCCTTCAGGTGAAAATCAAATAGAAAATGTGCTAACCAGAAAAAATTACGTCGAAACTACATATATAAATTTGCAATTTATGAATATTACTGATGAAGATTTCGTTGCATTGTACATCTAAGTAAAAGACCCTGCTGTAGTCGTTCGAAAAGTAAAAAGTTTCATCACAGAATAATGCCCTGCACACGTCACCGTCCAATGAAAGGTAAGCCTACGCGTTGACACACAAATGGCGGATGTCGTAGGAGGATTCTTTTAAGCGTTTGTGCAGTCTCCTGAATTTACACACCAGTAATTTATAAATGATTTCATCAATGTATTTAATCTCAAAAAAAAAAAAAAAAAAAAAAAAAATTTAGAAATTATTGGTGTTTAAATTCAAGGGACCGTACAAACACTGAAAAAAAGCCGCCTGTGACAGACGCCATTTTTGTGTTCAGCCTAGTATTCGGGGGGGGGGGCAGTGGTACACATTGAAGTGCATGGAAAAATGCAATCCCGACGTATCGTTGTGGCGCATTTCTTGATAAACTCTAATTGATGATTTAGAAACTCAGTCTAGGTGTGTGTTAAATTATTCACAGTATAGATTAAAATATTAAAATGTCAACGTTTGTAGAGTGTTTTAATTTGGAATAGAAGAATGCGAACCAGATAAAAATGTTTCAAATACAAATTATTTAAAAGGGACACCATTTTCCCCGTGTGAGAATGATTTCGATTCATAAGGAATTAAAATGTCCAGAGTTAGGTAAATGAGTTATGAAATGATTTAGATACTAACAAAACTGTCATTAAATGTATCAAAATTTATTAAAATAAGGTAGAAAAAAGGTAAACAAAAATAATCAAAAGAATTTTTTTTTCTGCCAAGGAACAACTTCCGTGTAAATTATATTATAATTCTTATTAAATGAAACATTTAACCAAAGGATGCACAACAGGTGGCCCGCGGGCCAAGAAGCTGTCTATTTCAGAAAATAACAATTTGCGTTCTTTAATAAATGAAGCTTTGCAACTAAATAAAATCAAGATTTCAGAAGCTCTGATTGCAAGTGATTTTGAGATAAATGTTCTACAGGCTACACTAATTTCGATACCAGTAGTTTTGCACAGAATATTTAGCCTTATCAAAGAATTTCAGCTATTCAAAGTGCAAGAAAATTCTGCATGCTACAACTCGATTTCAATATTTATTTTAATTCATTGTTTTAATTTCAGTGGAATTAAAATTCGTCGAAAATTACATATTTTGAGCTTTATGAATGAAAGTGCACGATTTCTTTAAAACAGGGGCTCATTTTCAGCAGTGGAATATATATTTACATTTGTAAAATTAGGAGTTGAGTATGTATTTTTATATTATTATTTATTTGAAGGAAAGGGTTCTGTAATGTGAAATGAAATAGGAAATAAAACATAGCAATCCCCTTTACAATCAGTTTGACGTCACATTCAATGCATTTGATAGATACTGACGTCATATTTAAGAAAATTTGTTTTTCTGAATATTTTACTTCAATTTGAAATGTCTGTATTATAGTACAGTGGAACTTCCCTTTAACGAAGTCCCTATTTAACGAAGTTTTCTACTTAACGAATTTTTATGTAAAACTTTGACTTTGAACACCATTAGCATGTAAATTAATCTCCATATTACGAAAAATATATTCTATATAACGAAGTTTATTCCACTTTTGTACGTGTACAGAACTCAAACTAATCTTGCGATGGATATGCGAATTTATTTCAGCGGATTGTATGAAAATGAACACCTTTAAATATTTTTGGTGCTAAATAAAACAATTGTTTTTCACACTAAAAACAGTTGTTATCATTACTCTCCCACACCGAGACTATAGCGCTGAGAGATGAGGGAAGTAAAAATCTCCTTTTTACATTTAATGATACATCTACAAAAATGTGCTTCAAAATGCAAATCGAAGAACATCAAAGTTATTTTTGTTCCTTCCAATGCAACTTCTAAACTTCAGCTATTAGTCTAAGGAATAAAAACAAATCTTGAAGACCATTATCAAAAAAGACAATGTAGTGAAAACATTAGTTTGAGAATCTGTGTATCAGAGCTGATAAAAGCTTGAGGCAAAGTTTGGAAATGTGACGTGATCTCATCGACCGTACAAAAATGTTTTGTAAAAGACGGCTTCATAATTAAAACTGAATCAAATGCTTCAGAATCCAATTCCTGTTTGTCATATCTGAAGAAAAAATTTCACGAATTTAAGTTGATTTCTATTTAACGAATTTTCTTCATAACGAAGTTTTTAAGTGTAACGATGAGACTTCATTAAATGGAAGTTCCACTGTATATTCTTTAACTCCAAATACATTAAAATAAATGTATTACGTCATTTAAACGCACTTACAGTAATCTTTTAGGTATATATACGAAAAATTCGCATTATTTTCTCACAATGACGCAATCGAATTTCAAATTATAGTGACAGAAGTTGAATTTTTATTGGCTTTTAAAAATACTGTCCATAGGGAGTTTTTTCTTATGGCAACATAAAATAAATTTCAGCATTAGAAAACAGATTGCTATAATGTTAAGTGTTTGAAAAAACTGGTAAAGAATGGTCTGGGTAATTTATAAAGTAGACAGAAACCTTACTTATATTCTAAAACGCATGTGTATCAAGTTTCGTACAAATCGGTCAAAAACTGTTCATACACAACCAGAACATACACAACAAGAACGGGTTTTACATATATAGATATGCTGATTTTGTGATTTGATTAATAACACCAAAGTCATGTCTAAAGTGACAGAGTTAATTAAGAAGTTCTTCTAAACATAATAATTTTTTATAATATTATTTGACACAGTATAATGATAACTGTTTAAGATAATTTATACCGGGTGATTATAATTAAAGTTACGATTTCAAAAATCAATAATTTTAAAACTACTGGTCAGAATGACTTGATATTTTAGCAGAACAATCGTGAGGCAATGGAATTTTGTTTGGCGAAGGAAAAAAAATAGTTCCAAATTGTGCCGATAGATGGCGTTGTCAGGGTAATGTCAGGGGAAAGACCAAAAATGTATTCTTGAACCCTTTCCGGCGCGGTGTAAATTTGTTTGCAAAATGATGAAATAATAGACTGACACCGGAATTTACAAACGAATCCATTAGTAAAAAGAAACTTGCTTATTTTCTGGTTCTTAATGAAAGGAAAATTTTAATTAAATATTCTTGGTGCCGTTTGTCAGTTTTAGAATTAAAATTGGGTGTCCTTTTTTGTGACCACCGCCCGTTAAAGAGTTAAACATAGGAATGATGTTGCCAAAAGGAAAAAAATAGAGTTCAGAGATTTACTAAAAATTTATTAGCGAAAAGACAAGACTACGTGTTTACAGCGACGACAGAGATAATGACAAAAAAATAAAAAAAAAAGAGCTTCATTGAACAAACACCTTACTGATTATTAAGGCATAAGTTGCTCAATATTCCCTTCGCCTTGTTCCGCTACTAATTGGAAGCGCAAAACGGCATGCACCACAACAGATCGGAGGGTATCTGTACTAATGCAATGGGTGTGTTGTGTGATGCTTGCCTTCAAGTCGGCTAGATTCTGAATCCGCCCGCTATAAACAACATTCTTCAGGTACCCCCAAAGCCAGAAATCACACGGGTTTAAGTCGGGGGAACGTGGCGGCCACGTTGTTGGAAAATGGCGGCTTATGATCCTATCATCTCCGAAATTATCACTCAGTAGCTGCTTCACAGTAGTAGCAATGGGCGGAGGAGGGCCATCTTGCATGAATATTATGCGATCCACACACTGACGCTGTTGAAGTGCCGGAAGAACATGGTTACGCAAAAGTTCTTCATACCGCTTGCCAGTAACTGTGCAGGTAACGGGACCCGCAGGTGTGATCTCCTCGAATGAAAATGGACCGACGATAAACGCTGCCGTTATTCCGCACCACACAGTGACCTTTTCAGACTGAAGAGGTAATGGCTGTAGCTGGGACGGATTCTCGGTCGCCCATATCCTGCAATTTTGCGTATTTACAGAACCTTGCAAATGAAAGTGGGCTTCGTCAGACCACAGAATGTTCCATGGCCATCTGTTGTCCACTTCCATCCGGGCAAGAAATTGTAGTGCAAAAGATTGACGTGCTTCCAGGTCAGCAGGTAGCAACTCCTGCACATGAGTTATCTTGTACGGATAACAGCGTAAGACGTTCCGTAGGACTTTACGCACCGTGATGTTCGGCATATCCAGCATTCGGCCAATCCCCCTTGCACTGCTGATTCCAGCATCACTGTCAGTATGTTCCTGTAATGCTGTAGCCACATCTTCCACTGCCGCAGCTGAAACTGGTTTCCTTCCTCTACCCCGTTTAACGTCAAATGAACCGGTCTCTTCGAATTTAGCAATCATTTTTTGCAGACCATTTGTTGTTATTGGACCTTTTTTTATGGATTTTAATGTCCGAAACTTCCTAATAGCTGTAAGTGCACAGTCATCGTTCTTATAAAAAAACTTCAAGAGCAGAGCGCGATCCTTCATAGTCAGAGTCATGATGAAGCATTCAGGCAAAGAGCTGCTGCTCTGCATTTTTGTGGTTGCTATGTGTGCGGTGCGCATGTCACATATTAGTAATTTGCATATCTTCAGACAATGTGAACCCAGACAGCGCCATCTATGGGCACATTTTGAAACTTTTTTTTCCTTCGCCAAACAAAATTCCATTGCCTCACGATTGTTCTGCTAAAATATCAAGTCATTCTGACCAGTAGTTTTAAAATTATCGATTTTTGAAATCGTAACTTTAATTATAATCACCCGGTATATTTTTTTAATTCTTAAAACGAATATAATGATCTCATATTCTTTAATAAAAAAAATCTATTTCTAGGCATTTTGTGACGTACTAGATGCATATTTTGCATTAACGTTTGATTAACGTCTACCTTTGTTTAATTTATATTATTAAATGCGATTGTTTAAAGGATTGATCTTTTAACAACTTTTCTAAAATTTTTAAATTCCAATAAGACTCTAGTAGGTCATGATTACACCGGGGAAAACTTCCGCTAACCAGTATAAAATAATAGAATTTTTTGCCTCATTTATATCAGAAATTTTCCATAAATAAGGATTTAAAATAAGGTGAAATTCCCTATTCAAATTTACTGGTTGAAGTTTCCCCTGCATTCTGGTCCATCATTTTGTGCAAGACTCCCTTATCATAGATCAGACTTGACAATCCCGAGAAAGTCTATGGGAGAAAATGTCCGCGGTAATTGCCAACTTATTAATTGACTTTCTCCGGAAAGTATCGCCGCCTGGTGGATACTAACGCAGAGTTGCCAAGGCTCCGGCTTTTTGAACACCAGTATATTTTTAGAGAAAATGTTGTTCTTTTAAATCCCAGAATTCTCCGATCAAACAAAACAAAATTGTCTGTACTAAAAAACTGGTATCCAAAAAGAGAATAGAAAAATCTATAGAAAAATCTAGCAGCTCCCGCATAGCTGCCAACTTTTATGCTTTTTTCTTACCACTAAAATTTAATAGAATTTTTTTCGTCATGTAATCACACGATCTTGTCAATTTAATAAAATAAAATTTACTATAAAATTTTAGTGGTAAGAAAAAAGCGTAAAAGTTGGCAGCTATGCTACCGATACTAGTTCATAAGCAAATGCATAGAACAAATGGAGCTGTGAAAAAATTTCGTGTTATTTCGTGTCGTAAATACTCCTATTACTGACGATTGATGGCGCTAGTAGCAGGACAAGTATAGCGGTCATAGGAAACTTGCTGATTGAGAGGTCTGATACTATGATAAGGAAGTCTTGATTTTGTGTATGAATTGTATATATATATCCCTATGTATATGTATACCCTAAAAAGGAATGCAGCGATAGTAAAATTCTGCAGGAAAAATATTTTAACGGCATGATATTTTAAATTGTGTATAATTTATATATAAAATCTATTTTTTACATATTTATACCTGCCAACATCGCATTAAACTTCCGTACAATGTAGGTTAATTTAACCGTGATTAAATATGTTTCAAACCAGAATTTTATTTTAATAAATGCATTCAAATAAGGACCACAATATATACAATTTTTTCAGATATATTTTCTGGATTGAAACATCTTTAACCTGGATCAAATTAATTCATATTCTACGGATATTTAGTTGAAAGTTGGCAAGTATGCATATAAAATTTTTTTAATGAGCTGTCAGTGCATTTATGCAAACAATTTGCACGGTTCATTTCTAAACCAGTTATATTTTTCAGTTTTTAACAGTCCCCTTTTAATAATAGTTTTATGAAAAGCAAATATTTATTCGCTGAAAACGTTTTAAAAGAAATATATACAAATAACCTTAGGCTAAGCTATTTCAATAAAAAACACATTTTAAAAAGTAGTAATAAGATGCTCCGAATACATTTATGTGCATTTAATCTATTGAAAATGTTTTTTCTAGAGGAATTATAAACCAAGACATTCAAAAGTTACCTACGCCGAAATAATTTGTTATAAAAATAAACGATTCTTTTAAAAATGCAGAATCATACCACTTAGTGCTTTATTTTTGTTTAGATCTTTTTAAAAAATTTGCCAAGGGGTACAAACTTTATTCTATTTGATCTTTTTCTTATACAACGTTAATATGCCTCATTTATGCATTTATGTAATTCAGAATCATTGAACTGAATACTTTTTATCAATGGCTTTTAACAGCACTTTCACGTGGAACATCCGATTATTGGGTTGTATCTAAAATATCAATTTTTTTTCTGGTGAAAAATAATAACTGTTTAATAACTTTATATAAAGATTTTTTCTTCTACAATCTGTTAGATTATTACAGTTTGATTGTTCTTCCGATTATTTGTTAATAAATTAATAAATGTCATTTATTTGTAGTCAATCCAATTACAGTTATATGTATTAATTCAAATGAAAAGTTTTCGTGATTACCATTATTTCATTGTCAATTTAATTCAAATAACTTTTTTTTTTTTACACAGATTGTTATTGCTATTGTTGTCGAGTTTTAAAGGCTAAAAGGAAAATTTTTGTTTGTAAAAAACTTTTCAAAACAATTGCATAAAAGTATCTTTAGGCTAAAATGTTTATATCAAACTAAACCAATCATTCAAAAAAGTAGTAATAAGGATCTCTGATTGGATGTTTGTACATTTTATCTACGGAATAAATCTTAAGGCAAAATTGCTTTCAGTAAACATAAATCGTTCATTAAAAGTTAAACACTCGATAACTCAATGCCTTTTTTTTTTCAAATATGTTTAAAATCTTTTGCCTTGAGACATTCTACAGAAGATCTTTTTTTCTCTTGTTTTCCCGTTCCTTGTCTTTCTTTTTCTTACATTTTAAATTTTTGAAAAATAAAACTAGTCGCTGGGGGCCACCGTAATACTTACCCATCATAGATATGCATAATATAAAATATGAAAATAAAACATGTGTAAACTATTTATAAAATTCATTGCAATTCGAAAACAAATCCTGGCTTGATAACTTCATAAACTTTAAATGCTCTATTACTGAATTGCGTAAACGAAACGTATTCAAAACTCCAAAAATTATAATCATATGAACTAACAGTTTACTGCGTCGGATTAAGCGCCTCATTTCCAATTAAAATATGTCTTTGAATTGAAATTTGAATGAAATACAGTGTCATGGAAAATCGAAGAGTGTGGCAAATAGGATTACAAATATCTCGGCAACTCATTATCCAATCAACTTCATTCTTTAGGCAAAATTTATGTTCTTTTATAGTCTTTTATATTCACTCCTTAAAATAAACAATTTCGAATTTTTTTATATAACTTTTATCAGAACGAAAATTTCGAGACTCCGAAAAAAATAGTTCCGGATAATCGAGGTTACTGAAATTCAATAGGCTTCTTACCATTATTACATACTAAGTACATACCAAATTTCAAGTCTCTATCTCAATTTGTTTGGGAGATAAAGCGCGGCGTTTAACCCTTTAACGTTCATTGGTTTCCCCAGGAAACCACAAAACTTTAATTACGAAATTGAACAATGACAGCAGAATTTTAATAGAAATGTCTTCGATTTATTATGTATGTGAAATATCGCTTTTTTGTTATATCAAAATAAATTTGTTTATAATTTCCGGTGTCAATCATTTATTTCGACATTTTAGCAATTGAAGTGCTTCATCCGTTAAAGGGTTAAAGACGCCTCACACACAAACAAACAGACGGCAATTTTTTTTTCTAAAAATATGCTTATCGGAATCTTCAGTGTCTGAAACGTGTAAATCCATCACAATTTTTTTTTCGATTTTTGAAATGATTGCAAGATTTACACTATATTACGTATGATGGGAAGGTAATGAAGTAAGTATTCTTCATTCAGACATTTATTGAATGTTGTAAAGCTGAATTTAATACAACAACATTTTTAAAAACAGCTAAACAACATTTGTACATAGTTTATCTGAATATTGAATTACGTATTCCTATATATTTTTGTAATGGATAATAAAAATTAATTAATGGCGTTATAAATGTGGTATAAAAAGGGAATTTGGAATCAAATATTAAACTGTTGTCATTACAAATGTTTTCATCACGAATGTTTTCTTTTGTTCAAGTTAAATACTTTAATGTAATTTCTGAGTATTCTATTCATTGCACATTTTATTGCATATTACTTCTAGAAAAGATTAAATTAAATAAAGAAGTTTTCTTATTTCCTTAGATTAAACCGTTAAAACATATTAATAATATTACTTGTTTATTTTTAATATTTGAATTTATATTTATATCGTAATATCAAAAGAGTTGTGTAACATAACAAAAGTTAAATCAATGGTCATCAAATTGAATCGCACATATTACTTTTAGAAACGATTAAATTAAATAAATAACTTTTCATTTTTACTTATATTAAAAATTTAAAAAATATTCATAATACTCTTTGTCCATTTTTAGGGTTTCGTTCATCTCACGAAACCCTATTGCTCCCGCTCCGTTGTCTGTCTGTCACAGAGCCATTCTCGAAAACTGTGTAACTTACAGAGTTGAAACTTTGTGTATAAATCAGAATATCAGCTGTGAAGAGCTGAAAATATTAAAATTTGAAAAATTCGTATTATTTTAATAAATAGAGATAAAAAACCAAAATTCTTACAGCCTTTTCTTATTAAATTTGAACATTTTTCCTTATAGCAGATGCCAAAAATTAAAAATCCATGATGAAATTCTATCTACAATAATTAATTTTCTATCAGACTATTTCCACATGAAAAATAAAAATGAAATAAAAAGTTTCACCCATTAAAAAAAAGAGTAACATGAAATAAAAATGATTGACGTCATAGTGGTAATAAAACAGAAAGATTTCTCAATAATACAAGGAGTATGAGTATGTGTGCATGTACACAAAGCAGATTAATTACACGTCATTAGAGAATTAAAAAGAAAATCTGACGTCATATCGCAAGTTTAACGGATTTTTCAAATGTTTCAGTATAATACAAAGCAAGTATGAATATGAGTAATAGAGAATAGTAAATATATGAGTTTGAGGAACGTATTGAATCATGATAAAAACCCGATTATGGAAATATTCGCATATTTTAACATTTTGAAGATGTACAACATGTTTAATTTTGAAATTAATTTTTTTTTTAAATATCGCATTTAGTCCACATGACAGATATTATTATGACAGAATATAATAGTGGGCTTCACCCGCTATCGGGCCGGTTCAGATATTCGAAAAACCGAGAAAAATAGACAGTTTTTTTTTTTTTTTTTAGAAAATGAAATTTTTTTGGATTTTTTAAAGAAAGGATAAAGTGTTTTGAAAGGAATATTAAACGAAACCCTTTGTGCGAACTTGGATCACACTTACCCACTTGTTAATATTTGAAATTATATTTATAACTTAATACCAACACAGTTCTCTGACATGACAAAAATTAAATCAATGCTCATGATATTGAATCTAGATATCACAATGAGCACCCTTTTCCGAAAGGTAAGTTAAATTTCATATTACAAAAATGCATGTATGACACATAAATACAGAAACTTGATGACTTCTATAAAATAAACTTTATTATTTTATTATCATTTTCTGAAGATTAAATTATCAGAAACATTTTCCAACACATCCAAAAAAACGTTAACGTAACTTCACTTTTAAATAAAGAAAAATAAGATATAAGGTGTAAGTAAACAGTTTAGGAAACATGTAACAAATATAAAAATCCAAATTTAGCAATTACTTTCCAAAGTAAAAAAATAAATAAATAAATAAAATAAAAAGTTTAATTAATTTGTGCAGCCTTGTATATGTATACTGTATTACTGGGGGGTGGGGGGGTGGGGGAGGATCGAAAGCCAAAGCACCGCGACCAGAGGTCTATTTTACTATCCCCCCAAGTCTCCTAATTTTGAACCAATTCCAGATGAGAGACCTGCATCTGGATTGGCACCCCCAGAGGTAGCGCTTATACAGAATTTGGAGGACTTTGGAGCCACGAACAGATTTAACGTGCACCAGATCCCATTAACGTACACGGTCCCACAGCAGAGGCAGACGAGAGAGGACAGACGATGGACCCTCCCAAGCAGTGACCGTGGTCGATGCTGCTTGGCTTTCGGCGAACTTACGAGAGCCGAGCTTTACCGTCCGCGCCACTGCGGGACTTGTATATATATAACATAGCATGTTAAAATTTGGTTAAGTTTAAAGATTCACTTTTAGCAATTTTCTCCAATAGATAATTTACTTGAGTTCTTTCCTACAGCCCTTTGCATTATTTATAGACTTTTGTGCATGCCGCATATTAAGCTAAAATTTACTTCCGGTAAAAATCGCATAACAAAGCTTAACAGTGTTTGTACGGTGTTACCACAAATTTTTAATAGCAAATTTCTATTTAATATTTAATTAGAAGAAATTGTAGACGCCTCGTTCAATTGCAGGATTTGTGGTACTTTTCTACGTTTAAATAAAGTGAAAAATTCTTATTAAAAATTGTGGTAAAAATGTACAAACTGTGCTTAAAACCTAATTCCAACAATTAACGGCAATATGTCTTGTTCTTCGCGTAGCCTTGTACGTGAATTTATTTATATTCTACAAACTTCTATTAGTATACTAAATATAGTGCAGCAGGAAGATGCATAACACAATTAAAAAGTACACGTAAGCAATACACTCCCATAGTCAGTAATGCTTAATGATTCTTATGTGTAGCCCTGTATATGACCAACAGAATTTATACACAGCGCAACAATATAGTTAAATTTAAAAACGCAAACCAAAGTTTAAAACCCACTTTCAGCAATTATCGCTCATAGACAGTACTGTAACCGAAATTTTGTGTGTCCCTGTAAATGAACTATAAACGCTATACACACCTTATTCTATAGTAAGAAATTTATAGTGTGTCTCAGGAATGCATATAAATTTCATTATGTTTGAAATAGTGTAAACTCCTTAAAATAAACTGCAAACGATGTTTCCTCGTAGACCGTTATGTAACAAAAATCTTTTCATTAACCCTGTGAATGAATAATAATTGCTCTGCACCCCATATTCTACAGAAAACATGTTTACATTACGTCATAAATGTTTTTCAATTTGATTATGCTTGAAATGCACTTGAAACGATTTTTTCCCATTGGCCGTAATGCAACGGAATAATTTTGACTGTTGCTGTATATGAATTATAAATGCTACACATTTCATTTACAGTAACAATTTTGCTATAGTAAGCGAAGATAATATATAAAAATTAAGATGCAATCCACGTATACTTACGAGAATTATAGCATGGACAGACAGACAAATAAATCTAAGCCATAAACACTTTTCAACTATGTTGCGAAGTGTTACAAAACACTTCGAAAGAGAAAATTTATTTTACTTACTGAATGATATTAACACATTGTTGACCGTCAATGTTATATGAAAGTTTTGTTTTGAGTTTTGTTTTGTTTTTTAAAATCTTTGGAATACCCTTTGTCTAGTTAACTTTTTCAAACTTATACATCAGTCATGTAAACTTTCTTTATAGTTCAACAATGTATTCCCGAATGTATCGTACAAATACACATTCTTTTTGATAAAGATTCTATGCCGTAAAAACTTTGTAGGAGGAACTAGATATTTAGGACACGCCTGTAGTAAATGACATTGGTTTTAAAACAAGAGTATACTCGTGGCAGGTCTAAATAGCGTGAATTAGTTTTCAGATGGCTGCTACATGGAATCAATAAACAGTTACTTAAACAAATTTTCTGTTTCAAAGTATTTGTTTTAATTTTTAAAAAAGCCGGATGTTCGCAAGTAGGGATGCTAAAATAAAAATGAAATGAAAAGAATCATATTCGTTTGAATCACAAACGAGTATAAACGGACTATTAACTTCCAACGGCCGTAAAGGAAGATTCTTTTAACATGGGATTTGCTTAGGCAATGGCGTAAAAACTTTATAGGAGGAACTAGATATTTAGGACACGCCTCACGCCTGTAGTAAATGACATTGGTTTTAAAACAAGAGTATACTCGTGGCCGATCAAAATAATGTGAATTAGTTTCAGATGGCTGCCACATGGAAGCAATGTACATTTAATTACCGTAATTTCCGGCGTATAAGCTGCGGCTCAAATAAATCTCTTTCAGACCAGAAATTTTATTTTATAAAAAGTAACTTCTATCTACCTTGATCTACTTTTACTTTTTTTAGAAAATAAAATTTCTGGTTTAAAACAGACTTATTTGAGCCGCGGCTTATACGCCGGAAATTATGGTAAAAAAAAATCTGCTTTTAAGTATTTGTTTTAATTTTTAAAAAAGCTAGAAGTTGGCAAGTAGGGATGTTAAAATAAAAACGAAATATAAAGAATGATATGCGTTTCAATCACAAACGAGTATAAACGGACTGTTAACTTCCATCGGCCGCAAAGGAAGTTTCTTTTAACATGGGATTTGCTTAGGCAAAGGCGTAAAACTTTTTAGGAGGAACTAGATATTTAGGACACGCCTGTAGTAAATTACATTGGTTTTAAAACACGAATATACTCCTGGCTGGTCAAAATAGTGTTAATCAGTTTTCAGATGGCTGTCACATTGAATCAATGTAGAGTTAATTAAACAAATTTTCTGTTTCAATGTATTTGTTTTAATTTTTTAAAAAGCGCCGGATGTTGGCAAGTAGGGATTCTAAAATAAAAACGAAATGCAAAGAATCATATTCGTTTGAATCACAAACGAGTATAAACAGACTGTTAACTCCCATTGTCCGCAAAGAAAGTATCTTCTAACATGGGATTTGCTTAGGCAACGGCACAGACTTTTACTTGTCTATTTATCGTTTTTATGGGACTCTTTTAACACGCTCGCTGCTAACTACGAGTATACTCGTAGTGCTATCTACGTTTCTTTAATCTAAAATTAGTTATTCGCACCGGAAATTTTAAAAGAAGAATTTTTATTTTATGTAATCAGGAAATGTCTGTAATAAAACACAGTAAATATTGCTAATAGTATTTTCTGGTATGAATTTGATCTTTCAAAATAAAATGAAAATTCCAGCATTTTTAGCTTGGCAGCGAACGTGTTAAAATTAAAATAAGGGGAGACGATGCTTATTAATTACTTTATTTACTTTGTGGAAATTCTTGAGATTTCAACAAAACTTTTTTTTCATTGCCGGTAGCAGATTCAGCACGAAGCAGTACCTGCTAATTTAAAATATGCTATAGAACCACAGAATGACAAAATTTAAGCAGGAAAACAATTTTATATACTTAATAGTTATTTCTCTAAAAAAATATTTTCGGGGTGAGTATATTAACAACAATTCATTTTTTATATACGTTTAATTCTCAGATTTAGGCGAATCCTCAATTCGAGCTACGAACACAACGCAAACAATATCTAGAAAATTGCGCCTTGGCTTGAGGCAGCGTTAGTTTTACTGTTTTTCTACAGAAGGCACTGGAAGTACAGGAGAAGTTTCCAGTCTGGAAGGTTGTTGTCTGTAGTTTGAATGAATAAAAAGTCAAATTTTATGTACACTCACAATTAGGATTTTAACTTTGCTTCTTTCAAAGGTTATCAGACGAAATCATTCAGTTGCAGTGATTAGCGTAGTTTAATCTAATGTAAGTCACTTGTTTGTAAACATTATTTATTTAACACTAAACATACAGACAACCGGTAATTTGACTGTTATTAAATGAAAACATGTCGATTCAAAGCTGAAATTTCTTCTTAAAATAAATAAATATAAAACATTTAATGGAACAATGTAGTTAGCTGAATGGAATACCTAGTTGCGTAACAACTGAACTTCCAGTATACAGGTAAGCGACTTGCGAGGCAAATAGGGAGCCGTGAGAAATATAGAAAGTTAATATGAAAAATAAAGTAATTTTTTTAAAATATAAAAAAATAGAGGGTTAACAATAAAGAAGTAAAATTTTCCATTCGATCCAAGAAGGTGATAGACGAAACCTTCTGAGGGTCAAACCAAAAACAAAAAAAAAGACTCTTTACAAGAGACCGTACATTTAGTTTAACCCTCTAGCCGCGGGCGATATTTCCATTTTCTTATATAAAACCGCGGCCTATTTTTATTCGTCACTTATAATAGTTATAAGGATTGAATGTCACCGGAATTTACAAACAGATTTATTTCCAGATAAATAAAAGCAGTTTCTTCATGTACATTATAAAAACACAGTTTCATTTCAAAATTCTGGTGGGAATGCGGTATTTATTGATTCAAAATATTTCAAAAACCGCGGAACTTTCAGAATGACCTAATAAATGAAATGATATACAGTAGCGCTCAAAAGTGTTTTGACAAGCACAATAATTGGGCTAATTTAATACAAATAAAAGACACAAATATACAACTATTTTTTATTGGAAGAAACTTGATTTGTCTACATATTTTTGTAAAAGAAATTGTGGTTTGATAGCAAAATTACAAAATCAAACTAAAAATAAAGAACAAGATTGATCAAAAGTATTTTGACACTGTAATTAAATGAAAATTTTTAACACTTAAACATCATTTTTATTTTTCAATGAATCAATATTTAGTAGCATATCCATTAGCCTTTATAACAGCCTCACAACGAGCCGGCATCGAGTCAACTAACTTCTGTATTCGATCCAAAGGAATTTTTTCCCACTCCTTCCTTCTTAAGAGCTTGAAATAAAGCCTCTTTATTCGAATAATTTTTACATCTTATTCTGCGATCTAACTCCTACCACAGATACTCTATGGGATTTAGATCAGCACTTTGACTTGGCCATTCGAGAACTTTAACTTTTTTACTTTTCAAAAATTCAGTTATGTGCTTGGACTTGTGTTTTGGATCATTATCGTGTTGAAAGTACCACCCAGTTGGCATGTTCTCTTTACCATATGGCAGCATTTGCGTCTTTAATATGTTTTCATACATAAATCGATCCACATTCCCTTTAATGCGAACTAGCGGTCCTACTCCATGGCGTGAAAAACAGCCCCAAACCATAACACTGCCACCTCCATGTTTGATGGTGGGCACTTGGTATCGGATATCATATTTTTTGTTAACAGGACGTCGAATGTACTTAATCCCATCAGATGACACTAAATTAAATTTGCTTTCGTCGCTCCACAAAATACGAGACCATTCAGAACTCGTCCACAGTTTGTGCCGTTTTGAGAACGCAATTCGTACCTTCTTGTTTTTTGTAGATTTAAGAGGCTTCTTTGTGGGTCGACGGCCGTGTAATCCATAAGATATTATACGACGTTTGACGGTTGAAACATGAATATCCGTGTCAGCTCGTTTTTTATTGCTACTGCCGACTTACGAACATCACTAGCGGATAGTCTTTTTATTATGCGATCAACAGTAGGAGTTGTTTTTTTCGGACGACCACTTCGGGACTTGTTTTTGATAGTCCCTCGTTTATTGAACACTTCATTCCATATACTGACAAGCTGCCGAGACACGTTAAAATTACGTGCAACTTCTGCTTGTGTTTTTCCTTGTTTTAGGGTGGCTATAACAGCTTTTTTAAAGTCATTGGAATATTCTTTCACCTTCGGCATGTTAAGAGAATCACAATAGACTGATATAAACACAAATCAAATAATACTACAACCGACACTTTGGAAAACTCGAAACAAAATGACTTGTCAAAATACTTTTGAGCACAAGATATGACATGTTTGTGATTCAGCGCCTACTGTGACAAACAAGTTTAGACTTGTTATTTACTTATTACCTGCAATCACATCATACTTAACGATAAACTAAAACGTTTTTTATTTAGCACTATGTAACGCGTAATAATAAAGAATTTCTTGTTGTCAAAATATTTTTGAGCGCTACTGTATATATTATAATTTGTAAACGAATCTCTCTATTTCTAAATAAAAGAAGATAGAATCTCCCGATGCTTAAGTACTATAAAAATTATAGGGAACGTCAAAATAGTGTTCCCCGCGGAATTGTATTGAATATGTGAAACGCGTAGGAGCGTTACCTGCGGCTGGAGGGTTAAAAGTTACAAAAATATTAAAATTTAGGAAAAATAAAGGTCACTTAGGCAGACTAAAAAAAAGACACGTAAATGCAAGTTAAATAAAAAAAAGTTAAGCAGTTTTAAATAAAAATTCTGGTGTGAAATATTTTTATGCAACAGGGGTAAAATTCCCGGTACCTTTCGATTTAAATACATTTTTCCACAGAGTAACACTTTTTAAGCTATTCTTAGAATGTATCACAGTACGGGCAAAAGGAATGATGGGAGAAATGGAAATTAGACGTATTTTATTTTATTATTATTCTTTATGCATATAGTTATCGTTTTTGTTTTCTCTCGTGTTCGGGGTTGCCACTTTGGTCTTTTTTTTTAATTCAGAAATTCCGAGTTTATAATGGAAATTTCGAAAGAAGAATTTTTACTTTATGTAATCTCGAACTGTCTGTCATTAAATTAAGCAAAAATTACTATTCAAATTGTTTGGTTCATGTTCAACTCTATCGTGTATGAAAAGTCTGTTGCAAATTCGGTAATGACGCGTAGCACATAAAATACAATTCAGTTGAATTTACTGTTCAGAAGAACACAGTATATTATATATTTTCTGCATTCTTGCTAAAATCGTTTATAAAATTAACTTTTAATTATATCCCATCATTAATTAATTGCTCCTGTATAACCGTGTAGAATCGAAATTACTTTTTAACGATAACTTCATTATTATTTTTATAAAAATAACAAGAACGAAAAATCATGCGCCAAGCATAGATTATGTAGCACTTTCCAACGCTTCCAAAATAATTTTATAAAACATACCGTTTAATAAGCTAAAAGATAACATCTAAGTAAACAATTTGGAAAACGCATAACATATTTAAAAACATAATTTCAGGAATTTCGAACAGATACAATATTCGGAAAAGTATCCGAGTACTTTTATTCAACCCTGTATATGATCTATAGATTTGTATATATACTATATAGGATGATAAATTTTAGTTTAGTTAGGAAACGCGTAGCACAGTTTAAAATTCTCCTTCTGGAGTTTCTGTCAATAAACGGGAATGTGTTCTCAAACTTTTGTGCTACCCTGTATATGAAATACAGAATTTATACACACCCAGTAATAGACAAAAAGTGAGTTCAATTGAAAATCACGTTCAGCAACTTAAAACGCCAGGAATTATTGTTAACAGACAGTAGAGAATTCTTTAGTATGTCCCTGTAAATGAACGATGACTGCTATACACACACTATTCTGTAGTAAGCCTCTTGTAATGCACCTTAATAATATATATAAATTTCAATGCGTTTAAAATAGTGAAATATTATTTAAATAAACCGCAGACGATTTTTCTCCATAGACGTAATGTAACGGAATTCTTTTGACTGTCCCTGTATAGTAACTATAAGTGGTATGCACACCCTATTCCATATTAAGCTTCTTCTAATGCACCTTAGTGATATATATAAATTTCAATGCGTTTAAAATAGTGAAACATTATTTACATAAACCGCAAATAATTTTCCCCCATAGACCGCAATGTAACGGAATTCTTTTGAGTGTCCCTGTAACAAAACTATAAGTGCTACACACTTCCATTGAAATAGGGAACATGCTATAGATAACGACAATAACATATAAAAATTGCAGAGCAATCCGAGCATATTTACGGGAGTTAGAGCACGGCCAGACGACCAGACGGCCAGACAAACCGAAGTCATAAGCACTTTTCAACTAGGTTGGAAAGTGCTAAAAATAGTAGTTTATGTTGAATGCAGTTGATTTAAATGAATATAAATCTCATGTATATCTCTGTTTGAAGCTGTATGTAGCTTGGAGGAATAACCCAAATGAACCAAAATCGGTACACTTAGGGGGAAGAAGAATGAAACAATAAAAAAATCATTGCTATAATCGCCTTTAGATAGCACTTTTGAGGGGGAAATGTAATGTGCAATATAAGAACAAAAAATTAAGGCGTGAAACCAGATGACAAACCTAATTTATTGGAAAGTTTTACAGAATGTGGTTATGCTTTCGCATGGCTTCGCCAATTATGTCCGGGTACGCATGGCCATTGTGCTGGAGGACATAATCCAGAAAGTACACGACGTGCTCAGCTGCGTAATGTAATGCATCAGGAGTGATGTTTCCCACATGTTGTGATATGCGATCTTTTAAATCATTGAAGTTTTCAACACCTCCACGGTACAAAACGGCGTTTGCCCCGACAGGCTCCCTAGCGCCATCTGTTGGCGATTATTTCTTTATTGTTCCATTCTTCTTCTCCCTTTTCGAATAGTAAGTGTACCGATTTTGGTTCCATTCGGATTATTCCTTCAAGCTACAGACAACTCCAAATAGAAGTACTTATTTTATAACCAACCTGTATATTATGGTACAGAGAGTGAAATTTGAAATCCAACATAATACGATATAAAATGTTTCACTAGAATTGTTTTAAGTTGCTTTTATATCATTCAGTTAAAGGTAATTGTTTATTTGAATTTCTGCATATCCAGTAAATTCTTGTTCTTATTATATGTTATTTAAAGAAACAAAAATTTTCATAAAATTTTAAAATTTGAAACATCCGATAAGCGTTTCTAATATAAATATTTATTTTTTAACATTTGAATGAATATTCATAAAATGATAAAATCATCGGAATTCTCTAATTTATTAAAGCTTATGCTGCAGATAAAGGCGGGAAAATTGAATCTGAAAACCATGAATGAATAGAATCTCATTTAAAATACTCTTTAGAGTTCATATTACATTATTTATGCCACTTAAATTTACACAATTGGCAGTTAATATAAAACGTATTTTAATAGTTAATTATAAATGTTTTCAGCTTGAACACATTCGGATGTTTAAATGTGATTCAAAATGCGAAGAATTACGTCATTTCGATTTATGTTTGATTTGATTAGATTTTAATTTTTATACTGGTATCCATCATTTATTAATTACTTTTGTATAATCGCAGAGAATTAAAATAAGCAGGAAAAATATTTTTTACCTAAGCGACAATTTAATGAATATTATATTTTATAAGAAAGAAAATATTAGTTTCTGTTGAACACAATTGATTTACGTAATATAAAACAATGACTCGCGGATATAGCTCAGGTATCAGCAGAGATCAAAAGTGGTTTTAAGCAAAAATGTAAATTAATTAATCAATTAATTAAAGCAAACAGGTTAGAAGATTTCATTTTTTAATTAAAAAATTCACAAAAGTAAAGGATTTCAGGAAAATTAAAATCATTAATAATAGTGCTATGGTGGAGAAAAAAAAACTTGAAATAATTATTGTATTTTTAGCTAGAATAAACAATGTATGGCTAATTAATATTTTATAGGAATTATTTTGGTAGGATTATTATACGTTCATTTAACAGTTCCCTAATTAGCGGCAAAGTCCTATTTCTGTCACAGTGAATTTCTCTTTAGATTTCAAAAAATGGTAGTCTACTTTTGGACGCCAGCCAAAACATAGTGGCAATTTTTATGTTAACAGTTATGACAACAAACGGCGCTATCGCTTTATCTTTCACCGCGCTTACATCACTTCTACATACTACAAATTTTAATTTTTTACTACATTTTGCAATTTCAATTCTTACATCATCAATTAGAAAAAAAATTAGCTTTCGATTTAAATTTATTTGAAAACTGCTACTTAATTTAACTACTTTTTAAATAATTTTCAAACATGAAATATTTAACAATTCTATCTCAATAATGACCATCAGTTTGCTTCAATAATGTAAAATAACCCGTAGGAAAGTTGCTGCAATTGAAAACTGATTTCCCTAACCATCATAAAAGTGAAAAAAATAATAGTAATAAAACCTGATAAATCATAAGAATGAGAATTTTGGCGCTAAACTAAAATCTGTCGTTTATGTTTAACATAAATTTATATGTTGAATTCGTTTATGTATATGTTGCATCAGAATATGCTAGGAATTGTATTTTATTACTTTTAAAAAGATCCATTGGATATTTAACTGTATAATTGGGAAAAGATCCCCGACTGTGATAGAAAAGGGGGGCCATAAATCCATACATGGATTTAGGGAGATATACATAATCATCCTGATTAGGTAAATAACGAAGAAACATTATAAATAAATTACACTTGAAAACATTAAAAATCTCCCTCATCTGCAAATCGATTTAGTATTGTAAAAAAAAATACATAAAAAGTGATTAGCTATGGATAGTGATTAACAATGGATGCGTTTTAGAAGATATGGATTTGAAACAAACAATGATTAAAGAGGACATTTTAAAACTTTTAATTGAAACATTTTAAAACTTTTAATTGAAACATTTTAAAACTTTTCTTAACGTCGAATTTCGACAGTGCCTTTGGGCAGATGCAATGCACATGCGCTTAGAAGGTCATTCGGTTAGATTATCACAGGGGGGGGGGAGATGTGTGCGTTATTTACTATTTTCTTTAATTTACTGAATATGCGATGAACGTAGAAATATACTATTTGTATGATACTCCATAGGTCCATGAAATTTTCTTTCTTGTCGTGGGGAATATGGCGGTAATGTGAAACTGATTTCCATTACACAGTTGTTTACATATTGTTTGTTTGGAGTTTGCCTCGAAAATAGTACTGTATTTCACTGGAGGAAAAAATATTTTAAAATAAAATATCTGAAAGTCTGTTTCATACGCACCCCTTTTTAAGTAATAAAGAAGCTTATTTTATTTTTTATCATGCAGTTTCACAAGGAAATTTTATTCAGTTTTAGATATTTTAAAATTTTAACTGCATAAACCACAAAATCAATAATCCAACGAAAAGTGTAAAAATTTCAAAATTTTGTCTAACTGAGCAAATCTATTCTATTTAATTTCCCTTCATTTGTATTGATGTCGTATATAAATTTTATAAATTAAAATAATATTTTTAAATTGATTTCCATCATTGATTCCTCAATGAAAGCGGAGAATCAAAATTAACTTCCCAGATATTTTTAAAATGTACTATTTATTGGTAATTTCGTGAATATTATATTTGAGTTATACATATTGAAAAAGAAACGCCGGACTCTACAAAACTCACTTTATTCATCTAAATCTGCAGCACTTACACATGGTTACAGCTAGAATGTCATCAGCGAGTAATTGAGGCTTCAAATTTAAAATTACAACGCAACAATTTTAAAAAGAGCACTTTAAAATAGATTCAATAGAGGACAAATATAACTTTCGTTTCGTTTCAGTTGAGTAACAAATATACTCTTTCGATCTGTAAATTATGCAATTAAAAGAAAATTTTGCTAAGTATTATTTTAAACTGTGGTATAGATAGGAAAATTCGGAATCCATCAGAAAATTGTTTTCACTAATAATGTTATTTTATTCTTAAGCGAAATATATAGTTTTCTTCAGAAGCTATTTAATCAAAAGCCTCTTTAATCATAATTTCTGTATATTCAGTTACGTTTTGACATTATTATGTATTATGTCGTAAAGCGGTTAAATTTAATAAGGCACATTTTTTTCTGTAGTTTCAACTACCAGTAGATATTTATAATATTCAATGTTAACTTTTTTGCATTTAAATTAATATTCATAATGTAATATTCATAATAATGGTAGTTATAACTACAAAGATGATACGATAGGGCAATTGATTTCAATACCATGAATGATCCTCTTTTCAACTATAAATTCAATTTCTTCCTAAGATTTTTTGTAATGCAGTTTCATGCTGAAATTTTAATGAAATTGAAACAATAAAAATTTTAAATGCATACAGGGTCCGTACGGGTTGACCACAATTTTTGAATAGAAAATTTCTATTTAATATTTAAATAGCAGAAATTGTAGACGCCGCGTTTAATTGCAGGATTTGTAATACTTTTCTGCATTTAAACAATGTTGCCAGAGGGCTACTTTTTTAAAATTCTGTTTTCTTGATTCCCACCAGTTTTTTGAGAAAGTAAAATTCGCCTTAATAAATGTCATATTAAATAAGGGGAATACAAGTCAAGTTTAAAAAAGTGGTGCGAATCAAGAAATCTGAATTTAAAAAAAAAAGTAGCCCACTGGCAACACTGCATTTAAATAAGGTTTGACAAAATTTGTTAAAAAATCGTGGTACGAGCGTACGAACCCTGGCATACGCCAGAAATCAAATTTAGAATATTTAACTGAAGTTCCTTTTCAACTGAGCGAATTTACGTTATTTCAATTTTGTTGTAATCGAAAATATCTTTTCAAATGCGTTTATTTTTTTATTAATACTAGGGCATCCAAACCGGGATTCCCAAGATAGAGAATATAGGTGAAAACCATTTGTTTTTATAATTGAAAACTCTAATAGATATTTTACATTTAATAATTTTTTAGATTACCCCATAACAACACGAAATAACATTTTTATATGAAATATGTCAAATGTGTATTCAAATAATTTTTTTTATATTGTAAAAAGCGGTAATTTAGCATTGGCCTCGTGCCAGAAGTTAATAGCCGAAGAAATCGCTAAAAATTTCGTTATCTACAGAATATTTCTAATTCTGATATTTTCTGATATTTTAAATAATTTTATATATAAATAAACATAAACGTTCATTAGGTTTGTTTTCATAATTGTGTATATAATTTTAAAACATATCTAACTTTCTGAATCCCGGATTACGCCAAAGCGTTAAAAAAAAAGTACCAAGGTCTCTATAGTTAAAAAATGTCGATTTCTGTATTTAAGTTGACATTTATTGTGTTTTGATGGTTAAATTATGGTATGTAGTTGTAAAAGGGAGGAATGGGATTGATTTTGTAAAGTTTTTGGTAGATTTATTATATTGTTATGAATTTTGTATATACCTGTAAATATTCCATTTGTTTAAATTTATTTTATTTTATTATTGTGAAAATTGCAGTATTATTAATGTATTTCCTATTGAGCATCATGTAACTCAATGCTAAAGGCCTCAGATGCTTTGCAAGAAAAACAACCTTACACCCTCATCTTTATAAGAAGTCTATGGAAAAATCGCCAAGGAATGGGTTTATCGCCAAGTTGGCGATGGTTTTGGCGACTTATTTTTGTCACCAAATTAAATGTCGCCAAGTTGGCGACGGATTTGGCGACTTTTTGTGCAACCCCCCCCCCCCCCCTTATACCTGTACATTGGGATCCTTTCTCGCTTAGGTTCTCTATCGAAAGTTAAAGCACTTTCTGGTAATTTCTAGCATCTGAAGGCTCTGGAATAATCTGGAAAGATCTCTGAAACCTATATAAGGACCTCCATCAGTTCAGTTCAGTTAGTTGTCTGTCAACTGCGATTGAATTCATACGAGAGGCTTTGCATTGAGAACTGTGTTACTCAGATTGATTTTGTCGTTGATACGTCGTATTGAACGCATTGTTTCTGTGTGAAATTTTGCTGCGCTTTTATTGGATTTGAAGATTACTGAATATCTTGTAATTTTCAGAAGATATTTGTGATCGTATTGCACTGTTTATAGTGAATAAAGCCTTTTTATTGTCCTTATATATTGGCATCAGTCCTTTCGAACCCCGAGCTCACAACATTTGGTGTCAGGAGTGGGGTTGAATGCCGATTACCAGAGCAATGGAGGCACAGCTGACTAAATTATTGGTGAAATTAGGGGAGATGGATGAGAAAATGACTGCCAACCTTGCTGAGTTGAAAGAAGAAATGAAGAAGGAAATGACTGAGAATCAGGCTGAAATGAAGGAAATGTCGGAAGAAATGAAGAAGGAAATGTCAGCGATAGATGAGAAAATGACTGCAAACCAGGCTGAAATGAAGGAGATGTCGGAAGAAATGAAGAAAGATATGTCAACCAACCTTGGTCAGTTGAAAGAATTAATAGATAATAAAATTACATCTTTAAATGAAAGAATTGACAGCGTGGAAAACAAATTTGAAGGAAGATTTCAGGAAATAGAAGAAAAAGTTCAAAAGACAGCCAATACCGTAGAAAAAAGAGTAGAAGAAAAAGTTCAAAAGATCTCCAAAACCGTAGAAGAAAGGATTGAGAGTGTAGAAAAGGAGTTGGAAAATGTGAAGAAACAAAAGATAACTGCCGAAAACTATCCCGAAGATGTCAAGTATCAAGGTATGCTTCCTCGGGTCTCTATTAAACTCTCGACCTATGACGGAAAATCCTCATGGCCAGTTTTTAAGACACAATTTGGGATCGTAGCGGACGCCAATGGATGGGATTCCCAGACAAAGGCTTGCCAGTTAGCTGCTTCTCTAAGAGCTGATGCTGCGGACGTCCTACAGACTTTGCCTGCAAATGAACCGCTGGATTTTGAAACGCTCGTCAGTGCCTTAGAATTGCGCTTTGGCGAGAAATGCATGAAGGAATATAGCAGACTCCAGCTCAAATCTCGACAGCAGAAATCCACTGAATCCCTGCAAGATCTTGCTACGGATGTCGAGAGACTTTCACATCTTGCTTATCCTGACTGTCCGACTGAAATTAGAGAGAGTTTAGCTCTGCAACATTTTATTGATGGTGTGCGTGACTCTGAGATCCAGAAAGCACTCCGGATTGCAGATCTCAGTGACTTAAAAGGGGCTTTAGTTTATGCCCTAAAATTCGAGGCAGCCCAGCAAGCTACAAGGAAATATCGACACTTTGTGCGAGTAGCCAACATGCCTGAGACGTCGGATAGAGCTGTGGAGCATTTACAGCAGCAGGTGAAGGACATGATGAGGCAGATGAACTCCTTGATGGACAACAAAACTGGCAAAAAGATCAAGTGCTGGAAATGCGGTGGAGAAGGCCATATTCAAAGAAACTGCCTAAAACGACCCAGCACAGAAGGTAATAGCTCCCCACGAACGGCGGAGCAGGAAAACTAATTAATGGCCATCTCGCGGGGCGGAGGTTGCCAGATTTCGAGAAGCCCCATTATCAAGTGTGTCAAATTTCTGCAAGAAGTTGCGGCGAGAACGGAGTTTTTACAGTCGGGCGTGTGAATGATTTGCCCTGTAATATGATCATCGATACAGGAGCCAATGTGACCATCATTCGGAAAGATCTAGCTCACCGGCTAAAGGAAAAACTCCTCTGGACCCCGCCCCGTGTTATCCTTCAAACCGTGACCGGGGATAAGATCGACATACATGGAAGAATGAAATTGAAAATAAAGTTTGGGAACGCCGCTTACCATCATACAGTCTATGTGGCCGATATTTCAGACCCTTTCATACTCGGACTGGACTTTTTAAACGAGCAAGGATTTACACTGGATTTTAAGAATAATGAGTTACGCTCTGCTCAAGAAGATGTCACTATTTTCAAACTTGGAAATGAGTCCGGGTCTATTCAACGGATCACAGCCAAGGCAGATGTTATCATCCCTCTTCGGACCGAAATGATGATACCTGGATTAACTGGAAACGAAAGAATTTTCCAGTATGGCTTGACTGGATATCCTGAGAAGAGCCCAAAGGGAGTGCTAATAGCATCAGCGCTGGTAGATCTGTCGAGAGATGTGATACCTGTGAGGATTGCGAACGTAAGTGAAAAGTCTAGAATTATCCAGAAAGGTGAAGTGCTTGCAACCTGTGCTCCAGTCACCTGTGTTTGCAAAGACCCGAGCTTGACGTTATCGGAGCCGCCTACAAGTTTAACACCTGTAATTGGACGAAATGAAAATTTATCTCCTGAACAGAGACATGCCGCAGAAAGACTGTTCCAGGAATTTAAGGATGTGTTTTCACAAAACGAGAGTGATATAGGGCGCACTTCACTGACACGTCATAGAATTGATACTGCCAACCATCCACCGATTAAACAGCATCCAAGACGCTTGCCGTTCGCAAAACAAGAAGAGGTTTCTAAGCTCTTACGAGAGATGCAGGATAGTGACATCATCGAACCGTCATCAAGTCCGTGGGCCTCTCCCATCGTGTTGGTCCGAAAGAAAGATGGCTCCACAAGATTTTGTGTGGATTATCGTAAACTTAACGATATCACGAAGAAGGACAGCTATCCTCTACCAAGAATAGACGACACGCTAGATACTCTTTCAGGACATAAATGGTTTTCCACGCTGGATTTGAAGAGTGGATATTGGCAAGTAGAGATCCATCCTGATGACAAAGAGAAGACCGCATTTACTACTGGACAAGGACTTTGGCAATTCAAAGTTATGCCGTTCGGGCTCTGCAATGCTCCAGCAACGTTCGAGCGCCTCATGGAGACAGTGTTAAAAGGCCTGACTTTTGAAGCTTGTCTCATCTACCTAGATGACGTCATCATTGGTGGACGCACGTTTGAAGAACATCTTGGAAATATTCGAAAAGTGTTAACGAAGCTAAGAGCGGCGAATTTAAAGCTGAACCCTCTGAAATGCAAGTTCTTCCAACGCGAAGTAAATTATTTAGGACACATCATCTCAGCTGAAGGTGTTCGAACAGATCCTGAAAAAGTGTCTGCAGTAAAGAACTGGAAGCGTCCGGAAAACGTCCATCAGTTGCGAAGCTTTCTGGGACTATGCACTTATTACAGAAAGTTTGTACAGGGGTTCTCCAACATCGCAAGACCCTTGCATAGGCTCACTGAAAGCAAGCAGAAGTTTCTATGGACACAAGAATGCGAGAATTCCTTCCAGCAGCTGAAAGAAGCTCTCACATCCTCTCCAGTCCTAACCTATCCACACCCCGACAAACAATTCATTGTGGACACGGATGCTAGTCATGAAAGTGTCGGTGCTGTACTTTCCCAAGAAATAGATGGCCAAGAACGAGTCGTAGCATACTGGAGCAAATGTTTGTCGAAACCAGAGCGGAATTATTGCGTCACTCGTAAGGAGTTATTAGCTATAGTAAAAGCCATAGAACACTTCCATCACTATCTCTATGGCAGGAAATTTCTCCTTCGTACTGATCACGCATCCCTAACATGGCTGATGAATTTTAAGAACCCAGAGGGCCAAGTAGCCAGATGGATACAACGACTCCAGGAATACGACTTTGACATCAGGCATCGTAAAGGCTCATCGCATGGAAATGCTGATGCCTTATCAAGAAGACCGTGTCCCGAAAGTTGTCGCTATTGTTCCAGAGCGGAGAACAAGTATAATCCCGAACATGTCATACGCCAGACGAAGACTTCACTATCAACGCCACCAGATCCCTGGAGTGATGAGAAGATTCGAGAAGATCAAATGGCAGACTCTGACATCAAACCAATCTTGGAGTTATTAGAATTTTCTAGCACGAAGCCCAGTTGGAAAGACATCTCGACTTACAGTCCTACGACGAAGCAATATTGGGCTCTTTGGAACTCCCTCCACGTCAAGAATGGTGTCCTGTTCCGAAAATTCGAATCGGAAGATGGGAAAACATCTCGGTGGCAGTTGGTACTTCCTCGATCCCGAATACCAAAGGTCCTCAAGGAATTACATGGCAGTCCCACTGGTGGCCATTTTGGAGTCATGAAAACATTACACAGAGTCCGAGAGCGCTTCTTCTGGGGAAAGGCGAGAGCTGACGTCGAACAATGGTGCAAATCTTGCGATGCATGTGCAGCTCGGAAAGGACCAAAGAAACGTAGCCGAGGAAGACTACATCTCTACAACGTAGGAGCACCTTTTGAACGCATCGCCCTTGACATCCTAGGTCCTCTGCCAAGAAGTGCTGATGGCAACAAATACCTCCTTGTTGTCATGGACTATTTTACGAAATGGCCTGAAGTTTATGCCATACCTGATCAAGAAGCTTCTACGGTTGCGGATGCCTTGGTACACCAGTGGATATCAAGGTATGGAGTTCCCCTTCAAATGCATTCTGACCAAGGGAGAAATTTCATATCTGCTGTGATTGAGGTCTTTGTCAACTTCTCGGAATGGACAAAACTAGGACGACGCCTTTACATCCACAGTCGGATGGCATGGTTGAGAGGTTTAATCGTACCATCCTCAACAACCTCTCACTGCTAGTTTCAAGAAACCAAAAAGACTGGGACCAAAAACTTCCCTTGTTTCTCCTCGCCTATCGCAGCGCCGTCCATGAAACGACCGGCTATTCCCCGTCTCAGATGCTTTTCGGTCGTGATCTTCGTCTACCTTGTGATCTGATTTTTGGTCGCCCTCCAGATGCGCCTTCATCGCCAGAGGGATACGTGCAGAATCTCCAGGCACGATTTGAAGACGTCCACAACTTGGCTCGAGAGCGGATCAATATACAGACGGAGAAGATGAAGACCAGGTACGACACGAAAGCCACGGGACATCAATTCAAAGAAGGTGACAAGTTTTGGTTTTATAATCCGACTCGACGTAAAGGACTTTCTCCCAAACTGCAATCGCACTGGGACGGTCCTTATACAGTCCTAAACAGACTGAACGATGTCGTAATTCGGATCCGAAAGTCACCAAGTTCGAAGCCTAGAGTCGTTCATTACGACAGGCTGGCTCCATACTATGGCCATAGTACTTAGTTCATTGATTGTAAATAGTGTAATGTAAATAATGTAAATTAGTATGACCATGGTCTTGTATATAAGTTAATGTAATTATTTATTTTGCTTAGCATTATCATTATTATTATTATTTAAATACTTATATGTACTAATGTCTATGCTTTAATTTTATTGTTTTTTTTTTAAATAAGTGCATATTTTGTATAATTCAGCATTATGAATGTGTTTAATTGTTATTTTCCATGTTTGCTTTAAGTGTTAATAGTATAGCATTTGTTGGCAACGGGTTTGCTTTCCGATCAAAGGTTGAACTGCCCGGGACGTGCAGTGCTTGAGAGGGGGGCAATGTTATGAATTTTGTATATACCTGTAAATATTCCATTTGTTTAAATTTATTTTATTTTATTATTGTGAAAATTGCAGTATTATTAATGTATTTCCTATTGAGCATCATGTAACTCAATGCTAAAGGCCTCAGATGCTTTGCAAGAAAAACAACCTTACACCCTCATCTTTATAAGAAGTCTATGGAAAAATCGCCAAGGAATGGGTTTATCGCCAAGTTGGCGATGGTTTTGGCGACTTATTTTTGTCGCCAAATTTGGCGATATATTGCCAAATGTCGCCAAGTTGGCGACGGATTTGGCGACTTTTTGTGCAAACCCCCCCTTATACCTGTACATTGGGATCCTTTCTCGCTTAGGTTCTCTATCGAAAGTTAAAGCACTTTCTGGTAATTTCTAGCATCTGAAGGCTCTGGAATAATCTGGAAAGATCTCTGAAACCTATATAAGGACCTCCATCAGTTCAGTTCAGTTAGTTGTCTGTCAACTGCGATTGAATTCATACGAGAGGCTTTGCATTGAGAACTGTGTTACTCAGATTGATTTTGTCGTTGATACGTCGTATTGAACGCATTGTTTCTGTGTGAAATTTTGCTGCGCTTTTATTGGATTTGAAGATTACTGAATATCTTGTAATTTTCAGAAGATATTTGTGATCGTATTGCACTGTTTATAGTGAATAAAGCCTTTTTATTGTCCTTATATATTGGCATCAGTCCTTTCGAACCCCGAGCTCACAACAATATTTTTTGTACGTATATTTATTGTAAAATAATGTGTTTAAGAAAAGGTAAGTCAATGGGTTCAATCTGATTTATTAATCTTAGCACTTTTTTTAATTTAAAACTTTTAATTTCCTTTAATAAAACAAGTGTATTAATTCCCTTTTATTTCACGATTATGAAATTTAATATTACTTATGTAATCACAAATTATAAGATCGGAAATGCTCTTTTAATTACATCTTTCTGCTGCGATACATTGACCAAAGTGGATCACTATTGTGACGTCACTAATACTTGTAGCAGGCCCGGTGTAGGACACACAGCGACATCTCGGAGGCCGCGATCCAACCCGGATAGAGAATATATATCAAACCATCTTTTTTTTTTTTTTTTTTTTTTTTTTTTTTTTGTTATTGAAAACAAATAGATTTTTTTACATTTAATAATTTTTGTTAGATTTCCCGCTAACAACATCAAAGAAATCGCTACAAATTTCCTTATCTACAGCAGTTTTTTTGTATTATGTTAATTTCAGAAGTTTTAAGCGTTTATTTCAATTACATGTCTCTTAAATTTGTGTTTTTAGCCACACACAGGGTGGCTTATTCTTTCAATCTCTATCATTTTTCATGTTTATGAAAAGTCACAGCAATCCATCGTTGCCACAGATTAATCTCGGAAAATGAAACATTTGAAGTTACTTACAAAATTAATAACTCAAAAAGTATTTTTCACAAAATTGTTTTACAAACTGCGTTAGAATGGTAAAAAATTGTATTTTTCTTGATATAAATTTCAAATCTAATGATTAAGTCGTTTTTCAAATATTAGATTTCAAAAATTACAAAACTTCACAATGGAGTACCGTAGCGAAACTTTTACGCGTAAAAAGATAATGATAAAGGCATTGTGGCTCGACGTGTATCGTCTATACTGGCCATAGCACGAGTAACGAATTATAGTAAACTTATTATTCTGTTAAAATATAAAAGTGAATTGTGTATATACATTTTTAAAAAATAAAGAAAAACATTTTATCACAAACATCAACAACATTTTTTCTTCTATTTATTTCCTTATTCCAAAGATATCGTTTTATCGTCTGCTGCCATAGCAACATGAATTAAATTTCATTAAAAAAATTGCTCAGTGGTAGAAAAATATTTTTCTAAATCGAATATTTATTGAACAACTCAACACTTTAACAGGGGAATTTTTATTTGTTATTTAGATATTTTAAAATTGTTTGTTGTCATTGCGTTTTTATTCTGAGTTACAGCTAGTTTATTTATTTTTTAAATAAAAGCCGTGTGTGGCAATCTATATTCGGCCTTATAGCAGAATTTTCCCCTCTTGTATTAATACTATTTATTTATTGCTTAAGGAAGTCTTAATTTCGTTATTGAAAATTAGCTGGAAACAAATGCTGAACTTTTTATATTGTTTAACGTGCAAACGGATTAATATTTTGTAATCGTCTGCAAGCAATAGAGATAGATTTTTAAAAAAAATAATAATGCTTGAAATTTAATTTAAATGCTATAATAAATGAGTAAATTGCGATACAGTAATTAAACAAATTGCATTTGAAAGTAGATTTTTTCCCTATATAATGGTGTAAAAATTAAAAATGTGTCATGTTTAGAAATTAAAAAAATTGCAGTAGCAAAAATCGCAAAACCGGAATTTAATCGTACAGTGTTGCCATTCGCAAAATGTCGTCAGCGTTACGCACGGACACGTTTGTCCTTTATACTATAGATTGCAATACACTGTAAAAAAGACAAAATTTTCTTAATCTCGAAAAGTATAATAGAACTACGGACGAAAGTAATGTACAATTACCACCTTCGAGTTACCAATGATTCCGTAAATGGATCTTTATCTTTAAAAGCACCATAAACCAATATATTCTGAGACTGAAAAATAATTTATGAATGCTTTTTTGGGGCTACCACTAACTTTCAGAAACATTTCCTAGTATTTTTTATAGCATATTAATCTATTTTCTCATACCAGAATAACTATGATACTATTAATACTAAAGCAAACGTTTTCATATTAAACAAGAACGAAAAATCATGCGTCAAGCATAGATTATGTAGCACTTTCCAACGCTTCCAAAATAATTTTACAAATCATACCGTTTAATAAGCTAAAAGATAACTTCTAAGTAAACAATTTGGAAAACGCATAACATATTTAAAAACATAATTTCAGGAATTTCCAACATATACAATATTCGGAAAAATATCCGAATACTTTTATTCAGCCCTGTATAGGATATATAGAATTGTATATATACTACATAGGATGCTAAATTTTAGTTCAGTTAGGAAACGTGTAGCACATTTTAAAATTCTCCGTCTGGAGTTTGTCAATAAACAGAAATGGGTTCGCGAACTTTTGTGCTGCCCTGTATAGGATCTACAGAATTTATACACACCACGTAATAGACAAAAAGCAAGTTAACATTAAAATCGCGTTCAGTAACTTAAAACGCACTTCCAGGAATTATTGTTAACAGACAGTAGATAATTCTTTTGCGTGTCCCTGTAAATGAACGATGACTGCTATACACACAATATTCCGTAGTAAGTCTCTTGTAATGCGCCTTAGTGATCTATATAAATTTCAATGCGTTTAAAATAGTGAAACATTATTTAAATAAACCGCAGACGATTTTTCTCCATAGACGTAATGTAACGGAATTATTTTTACTGTCCCTGTAAAGTAACTATAAGTGCTATGCACACCCTGTTCCATATTAAGCTTCTTCTAATGCACCTTAGTGATATATATAAATTTCAATGCGTTTAAAATAGTGAAACATTATTTAAATAAACAGCAAATGATTTTTCCCCATAGACCGCAATGTAACGGAATTCTTTTGAGTGTCCCTGTAAAAAAACTATAAGTGCTACACACTTCCGTTGAAATAGGGAACATGCTATAGATAACGATAATAACATATAAAAATTGCAGAGCAATCCGAGCATATTTACGGGAGTTAGAGCACGGACAGACGGCAGACGGCAGACGGCAGACGGCCAGACGGCCAGACGGCCAGACGGCCAGACGGCCAGACAAACCGAAGTCATAAGCACTTTTCAACTAGGTTGGAAAGTGCTAAAAAAGACGTTTTAAAGACAAACTTGATAAATTAACAGTACTAACATTAACAGGGAAATTAATAGTGTTTTGTTACTCTTGCATGTATAAATTCCGTTACGCAGTTGAAAATACGTAGTTGACAATTGATACCATTCTAAAACCTACATTTTGATTTGAAAAACTTTTATTAACCATTTCAGGAACAGTGGTATGTCTATGTGTCTATGATACCACTTAATTTAAATTCTCAAACCCCACATTGACACCCGAAATTTGCTAAAATCTTTTCCATTTAATATGTATGTGTTTTTTTGCCTTTTTTCTTATTTTCAAATAAATTTCTACGTTAATTCCGGTGCCAGTCATTTATTTCAACATTTTAGTACTAAAAGTACTTTGCCCCTGAAAGGGTTAATGTACTCTAAAAACATGTTGGAAAGGTTTCTGTAAATCTTCATAGCAAATGAAACTTTCACTGCAAATTCGCTGCGCACATTGGTAACACATTTGGAACACTTTGATTAAAAAAAAGTGTTCCAGTTACTTTAATGTGTACTAAATGTGTTCAATTAATTTGTTCCACATATGCTCCGCTATAAAGAAAGTGCTCTGAAAGTGTATCGAAAGTGTTCTTCTCAGAATATCTGTTAAATCTAAACTTGGGAGCACATTTGGGCACACTTGTGAAATCATCCCTTTCAAAAAGTGCGTTAGAAAGTGTGCTGAACAAAAGAAGTGTTCGCAGAAGTATTCTAAAAACTGTTCCAAAAAGTGCACTTCAAAGTGTTCTAAAAAAGGTGAGAAAATAAGTGTTCTGAAAAGTGCATAAAGATTTTCAGTGTTGTTTTTGTAAATGCTTCTTTTAAATCTCAAAAATATATTGTTTTTGAGTTTTCGAAAGATAAAAAACACTTTTCGGAATCGTGGGTAAATCGGAAAAGAAGTTGTAGTATATTTCTTTTCTTGCTTACATATATTTTCGTAGATCAAGAAACAATTGACTTTTTTACAGTGTATGGTAGATGCAACGACAAAATAATAATAATAATAATAATAATAATAATTAAAATTAAAATTAAACTTCAATTCTATAAATGAATCTCTTTGCAAATGTGATTTCAATTAAGTCATATGAAAAAGGGTTCATAAAATTTAAGTTATATATAATTTAATTACATGGTGAAATATTAATTGTATGTATGGTTCCATTTCAGATATTTAAACAAAAAATACAGCAGTTGAATTTTTAAAAGAATTACTTTTCAATTGAGTGACTTTAATTTATTTGTTTTATATATATAATTTTTTTAATTGATTTCCATAATAAATTTTTGCACACGCCTGACATGAAACTAAAATTTAAATTAGGTTAAAAACACGTAACAGAACTTAAAACATACTTTTAGAAATTAACTACCATTGTGGTACATGTATCTAAATCGTTGTGTCAACCTGTATGAGAATTTATTTATATTTTACAAACATCTCTTAGTATATTAAATATAGTTTAGCTGGAAAATGCGTAACTCAATTTAAAAACTCTCCTATGCAGTTCGCGGTCATACACATTAATGCTTACGAATTATTTTTGTGTAGCCCCGTATATAATCTATAGAATTTATACACATTACGTAGTATGCAAAAATGAAGTTTAACTTAAAAATACATATCTCAACTGAAAACGTCCTCCCAGCATTTATTGCTTATAGACAGTACTCGAAGAGAAATCTTTTGTGTGTCTCTGTAAATAAATGATAATTGTTATGGACGTCATATTCTACAATAAGCATCTTGTTATGAAGAGCCTGATTACCAACGGGGCAAACTTCTACCAGTAAAAAGGAATAGAAATTTTTACCTTTTTTACGACAGTAACTCTGCATGAATACGGCATTTAAATAAGACGAAAATTTCTATTGAAACTTACTGGTGGAAGTTTGCATGGGATCTGTTGTTATGCACCTTAACCCTTTATATCCTGAATTAATTTTCCAGCTACTTTTTAGATGCTCAGAATCCTCGATTATTCCCACCAGTTAATTTTTTTGTAAAGTTTTCCTTATCTAATCATAGCATTTTTGAGATTCAATTAGGTGAAAATTTCTCATTTGAAAAACCGGTGGTAACAGATTAAAAATTCTGTAAAAGACGCTCGTCGCGAACGGGTTACAGTGGTAGTTATAAGTACTGTCAGGATAAAAAGGGTTAATAATGCATATAGCAGTATATTTGAAATAGTGCAAAAGCATTAACCCCTTCGCGACGAGCGTCTTTTACAGAATTTTTAATCTGTTACCACCGGTTTTTCAAATGAGAAATTTTCACCGAATTGAATCGCAAAAAGGCTATGATTAGATAAGGAAAATTTTACAAAAAAAAAAAAATAATAACTGGTGGGAATAATCGAGTATTCTGAGCATCTTATGCGGCACATATTCGTGTCGCTCGTCCCCAAGGGGTTAAAGTTTGATTAAAACACTTTTTTCCGGCAGATTTATGTAATAGAATTATTTTATATGACACTGTAAATGTGTGATAAATGATTTGCGCTCTGTATTCTACAGAAAGCATGTTTTACGAAACCACAGCAATGCATATCATTTTTATTACATTTGAAATAAGGTAACATTATGAAGTTACATAGCAAACAATTTTTCCTAATTGACTATAATAAAACGGGATTCTTTTCAGTGATCTTGGAAACAAATTATAAATGCTAAACACATGCATTTTCAATGGCCAATAATGCCATTGCAAAACTTATTAACATATATCAATTACATGGCAATCCGAGTAGTATATTTACGAGAGATTCATCATGACAAGCGGCAGACGACAGACAGAAAGGCTAAAATCATAAATAATTTTCAACTACATTAGGAATTGCTGATATCACTCTAACAGAGTTGCCAAGTCTCCGGATTTTTGGACACCAGTAATTTTTTAGAGAAAGATGTTGTTCTTTTATATCGCAGAATGCCCCGATTAAATAAACAACATTTTCTATACTAAAATACTGGTGTCCGAAAAGTCGGCGACTTGGCAGGTCTGCTCTAGAGTAAAATCAAATTTGCCTAAATGCCCCTTTTGACTATGAACTCGATTACATAAGATATTATACATAAGATATTATACATAAGATATTAACCATAAAACACGCAACTTCGCTAAACTTAAGTCTGTTCACAAAGCGATAGATGTCAATTTGTTTTCTATTCTTTTCTTCCTACTAGAAAAATATGTGGAGCGATAAAAAAATAAATTGAAGGTGAGAGAATTCAAAAATATTTGCGAAGCATTGATAGTATTCGAAAACCATATACCTTTTTTTAAACTTTCCAACGTCACTGACAAATGTGTTCGGTATATTTTATGCCAACGTCAGAGAAAAAGTTAATATTGGTTATCTTATAAAATTATAGACTTACTTATACAAGATCTAAATGAAATATTTAAACAATAACAAAGCTATTTTTAAAATTCCCGTTTTTTGAACTTCTAAATTAATTTAATTTCTATTAATTTTTCATTCTAATGGATTTCTAAGTAATAGTCAGTTAAGTTAATTCATAATATACTTATCAGAACTGGTGCATTATCCGCAAGATAACTGTGATGTAGACTTCAGTCATGTGAGTTCATATTTTGACTTCTGGTAAGAAATACAGGCCTCGGAGCGGTCTCTACTATTAATATAGACCGCTATTGTTAAATTGCTAATTAATTGTTTGTATAAATTTTGATTGCTTATAAGCCCAGTGTTGCCAGCAGGCTACATTTCAAAAATCCAGATTGCTTGATTCACATCACTTTTTTGAAGCAACACCACTTTTTTAATTCGCCTTATTCGTACCAATGTACCAATGCAGGTTTTTTTTTTCAAATTGCCGACAAAGTTCGTATGGACTTCGTCTACCTTCATTCGGAAGTGATCAACCGAACAATCTCGGTGCATACACCGCCCCCTGAATACTAGTCCTGCGCGCTGAAAAAAATGGCGGTTGTCGCAGGCGGAATCGTTTGTACCGTCCCTCGAACTTCAACACCAATAATATCTAAAAGTTATCTTTGACGTATTTGATCTCCGGAAAAACAAGGCGAAGAAAACTCTTAGAAATTATTGGTGTGGAATTTCGAGGAACCGTTCAAACGCTGAAAAAAAAATCGGCCTGCGACAGCCGCCATTGTTGTCAACGCTCAGGCCTAGTATTCAGGGGGCGGTGGTGCATACATGAATTTCGCAAGAAGAGTGGATATTTTTCAAAATCCGTTCCATTGGGATTGCGTAGCCAAGCATTGAGGGTAAGGGAGAGAAAAAGGCCCCATTTTCAATTTTCGAAAACTAGTTACATCAAATTAAAATTTTGCAAATAAACAAATAACAGAAGTAATAGAAATATATAAATAATTCAATAAGTTCAATAAGGTTAACTGGATGAATTAGGTCCTCCAAATTCGACCGGGATATTCTCAGTTGGTAGAGCATGGTAGCTTCAGCCAAGGGATCCCCGGTTGGAATCCTGAACCGGATATTTTTCGTCCAATTGGAAAATTACAACGTATATGTAATATAAAAAGTCTACAATACAGTATTTACGGGCATAATTAATAAAAAGTAAGAATTTAAAAGACTATTAGCTATTATAAATGCAAGAATAAGAAAAGTAATAAGAAAAAAGCTATATTACAAAATTTACATTAGAGGATTTTACTGATAACTTCAGCAGTCTATCAAAAATAAGTAAGGAAGCAAGCCAATCACATTATTTAATGACAGAAGAAAAAACAGACAGACGGATAAGTGTTGACAGTAGGCCACAGTTTTTAATTCAATTTTTTTGATTTGCACCACTTTTTTAAAATAGTGTAATTATCCTTATTCTCGCTTTATTTAGTCTGCCTTATTTAATGACAGATTTAATAATAATTTTTATTTCGTCTTTATTAATAATAGAGACCGCTCCGAGGCCTGTATTTATTACCAGAAGTCAAAATATGAACTCACATGACTGAAATCTACATCACAGGTATCTTGCGGATAATGCACCAGTTCTGATAAGTATATTATGAATTAACTTAACTGACTATTACTTAGAAATCCATTAGAACGAAAAATTAATAGAAATTAAATTAATTTAATAGCTCAAAAAACGGGAATTTTAAAAATAGCTTTGTTATTGTTTAAATATTTCATTTAGATCTTGTATAAGTAAGTCTATAATTTTATAAGATAACCAATATTAACTTTTTCTCTGACGTTGGCATAAAATATACCGAACACATTTGTGTTGTAATAAAAACAAAGCCTACAGTATGATAAGTGCTAGCCAGTATAAATGAGTATTTGATGTATAAAAGTTAATAAATAATTAATGTTCAATATTGTACAAAATCTCATAACTGTCCTTTTTCATAAATTTCATTTTATAATTGAGATTTTAAATGAAATACGATTTAAATAAATTTCAGATAATCAAACCGGTTTAATGAGCCACATAATAAATGATTGAATTTAATAGATCTACATAAATTTTAAAAATTGCTCTTGCAGTAAGCATTACTATTCTGATTGCAATTCCTTCATTATTGTTAAAATCGTGTATAAGTTTAATATTTAAATTTATTTCCATCATTAATTAGTGCTCTGTAATGAACACAGAGAATGGAATTTAGCCTGAAAATAATTTTTATCTCTACTCTTTCAATGATAATTTCATTAATAACTTTTCATAAAAAAGGAAATAATTCTCTTCTGAATTCAGTCAATGTATTTGAATTTACTAGGCTGAGTGGTAGATATACCTCGAATGTCATTAAATCTAAAAAAATTCATTTGATATCCGAACATTTTCAATAGCCGTTCATTAAGAGATTCAATAGAGATCCAATTTAGTTTTCATATGGTTTTAGATATTAAAAACAAATATATATTTTTCTGATCGAATTTAGGCGATTAACAGAATTTTCCCTAGATAAAAAATTATTGACTAATATGATAAAGATTGAAAAATATGGATTTCAACGAAAACTTGTTTGCACTATAAATTTTATTTTTATTTTAAACAAAATATTTTTACCACATATTTTAAAGTTGATTAATTAAAAATTTTATTTTATGCACATTGAGATAGTTCTTGATATTATTGCATATCACATTTGGACACGAGTAAATTTAATGAAGCAGTTTTTTTATTTCTGAAGTTTAAACTGCTACTAAATATTCATAATATTCCCAGTTCATTTTTTATCATTTGATGTAACATACATAGCTTGATGATGTGTTTCAACAATTCTTTAATTTAATAAATGATTATACTATAAATGAAGATATAGATGTTAAACGCCAAGAAGAAGGTTGGCATATTTTAAAATAATCTTTCTTGAATGTCATATTACAAAAATGTATTATTAAAATTAAAATTTTTAAAATTAACAATCTCTGTTGGATTTATACTTTATTATTTAAGCAAAAACACACTCACATTTTTGATCTCCCAATTTACTTTTTAACTCCTCATTAAAAGCACATTTAAATCTTTTTTAATAATGTGGAATAATCTAATCCAGGCGTAACGGTTAACGGGATATACATGAAAGAAATATATATTTTTTTAAACTCTAATACATTTTTTTCGTTTAATAGACTGGATGTTCTTTGGACTGACTAATTTTAAAATTCAATAACTTCCAAACGGTGGCAGATATTTAAAAAAAATCTTTCATGAGAGTAATCTTAGGAGTTTTTTTTAAATTCGATTCTTGATTTTAGTTCAAATTACCAGCAATAGATGGCGCTGCAAGCAGTAGGCGGGAAATCGACGAAAGAACTAAAATCACCCAGCATTGATGCGAGGGAAGGCGGGTAAAAACACGGAGTAGGTCTCATTCGCTAATACAATCTTGTTCTTAGGGCCCGTTTCTGAATGTTTTATTGGTGAATGAGACCCACTCCATGTATTTAATCTCCTTCATTCACATCAATGCTGGATGATTAATGTTTCTTCTTCGATTGGAGGTATAGTACTCGCAGCGCCATCTATTGCTGACTTTTGAACTAAAATTATAAATCACAGTTAAAAAAAAAAAAAAGAAAAAAAGAAAAAAATCGAGCATTATACATAAACTATCCCGCAAAAATATTTTAAATATCTGTCACCGTTTGGAAGTTACTGAATTTTAAAATCAGTCAGTCCATTTCATGTCCGGTATATATTTTTAATAGGACACTAACACAACCAAAAAACATTTTAATATGAAGATATACAATTCTAGATACAAATAAACTTTTGAAATTTATTAAATGTTTTATTTTCGTGTTAGCCACATGCCAGAAGTCGAGGAATTCACCAGCGATTTCGTTACTTACAGCAGCTTTTTTGCAGCTTCCATCGTCTTCGTCCAGTTCGTCCTCTTTTGATGATGCTATCGACGAAAACAATATTTGTGATGACAACGAAGATGATGACATTCGCTCAAAAGACGTTGAGTAGTGTATTTGTGGGAAATATGGTTTAAATGAACTTTGGTTAAGATGCAAATCGTGTGGGAAATGAGCTCATTCTGAATGTAGTGGAACTGATTCAGTAGAGAAGTATATTTGTGACTTTTGCAATTTGAGTTAGATTGTAAGCTTAGCATATTAATAAATCTATCTTAAGAAACAGTGTAATTATGCATTATTCAGCTAAATTACATTGCTTTCTAATTATCTAATTATTTGCAGTGGGTTATGTGTTTCCTAGTATCAATTTGATGCATGTACTAGGTCATTAAAGAGTGGCGTCATTACTCCGATACAGTGGCGAAATTACCCCAGTATCCTGGTTAATGCCACCACTGTACAGAGGTTGAAAAAATATTTTTTTTATGCATGCTTACGTTACAATTATAATTAAGGTTAAATTTGTACAGATACAAAAGTTCATGATACAGCTTTAGAATTTTTACTGTTCAAAAAAAAAAAAAAAATTAGATGTGAAATAATTTAAATTCCCTTATAGTGGCGGCATGCCGTTCTCCCCTACCATTAAGTGTTTACCACGCAAAAAAAAATTACAAAAATGTATTTACTTTTGCAACAAATTTCGCTCTCTAAAGAAAGCAAATTGGCCAAGGACCCGATTACATAGTCATTCGTGGCTATTTTCTACCTATATATGAAAAAAATTCTACTTTATACAACATGCTTTCACGTTTATGATACTAGGAATTTACTTATTTTTAGGAGTGGGCACGATCGGCTTGTTCAAGTTTATGCAATTCCGATTAAGGATAATATTCATTACTTTTTTTATTTCTTCTTTGCTCTTGCAATAAGCTACTTTTTCAATAAATGTTATTTTCATTTCGATAACATCGTTGTTTATTAATTTTTTTAATGCAAATATTGCAAATACATTTAAGCATTGTAATGGAATATTTGCCATTTTTCTCATCCTATAAAATTTTACAAAAATATATTGCAGAAAAAAAAGAAGAAGAAGAAGAAGACGAAATGAATAGAAAGAAATAAAAAACTATTTATAAAAATGACAATAAACTTTTTACTCATTTAAAGCTAGATAAAAACGTGGAATTAAAATCCGGTTGCCAAACCACGATCTACAACAGTGTATCAATTGCACCAATGTACTTCAAGTCCCCGAGCCTTAATTTTAATACTGTACAGGGAAAATGATGTTACTTTGATGCAAGAATATTAAATCTTTAGGTTTTTATGAACGAAAATGCAACTTTCTTTTTCAAAAAAGTAATTTTTTTCAGATTTCCTGAGATGAACGCCTTTAAGAATTAACTCTCGCCAAATATTGTTTTTTTCTTTCAGGCAATCGAGTTTTTTTGTTTTATTTTCTTTTGTTTCTATGAATGAAAAGAACTGCTTCCCGTATTTTATCCGTTCATTATTCCCGCTAGTCATGACGTTATTTTCGACATGGATAATTTTGCGGTGCATATTATTGACGTTTGCTATTCTATTTATTTTCAAACATTTTTTAATAACAATTTAAAATTTTTAAATTAAAAATAAGCTATATTTAAATAGCTGCACACAGACAATAAATCTAGCTATCATTCTTATTGGAGTCATTTCATTGAAAATACAGATCTTTAATTTGAAACACATACATTTAACACAGACATATTACATGAATTTAAAATACATATAATATATGCATTTAAAATATACTCAATTCTAGTGAAATACAAAAGAAAGAAAAGAAAGAAAAACAAGGAACAAAAAAATATTAAGAAATAATTTCATAACCCAAAAACATTTTATTTAAACATCAAAACATTTTTGTTTTATTTTCGATATTTATGACGTCATATTCGCCTCCTTTTCGTACTTATTCTCGTATTCATGCATTTTGTATTATTATCAAATGCTTGAAAATATGTGTTTTATTTCTAACTAGCAAAACTCGCGGCTTTGTTTTTATACCGCTTTTCGCTCATCTCACCCTTTTAAATTTCGAATTTTTTAGAACTTGTTCTTAGAGAGCATTTACATCTTATAAGTAACTACCATGCCAAATTTCAAAATTATAGCTCCTTCAGTAAAAAGAAATTGCAACTTTAGAACGTTTTTCGCTCTTGCACCCCCCTGTGGTAGTGGCACCGATATAAAATATAGCCTATGTTACAGCAGGGACTATCACCATCAATTTGCCACTATCACTTTTAAAAATGGTTCTGTAGTTCCACAGATTCCATAGAAATTGTAATTTGGAATGTTTTTAGAACGCTTTTCGCTCATCTCACACTTTTAAGTTTCGAATTTTTTTCGAATTTGTTCTTAGAGAGCATTTACATCTTATGAGTAACCACCATGGCAAATTTCTTGTTTCTAACACCTTCAGTATAGAAAAAAAATCGAAATTTTAGTACGTTTTTCGCTTTTGCATCCCCCTGGGAGTAGTAGCACCGAAATAAAATATAGCCTATGTTGGAGCAGTGACTGTCACCATCAATTTGCCACCATCACTTTTGAAAACGGTTCTGTAGTTCCGTGGATTCCATAGAAATTGTAATTTAAAATGTTTTTAGAACGCTTTTCGCTGATCTCACCCTTTTCAATTTTGATTTTTTTAGAATTTGTTCTTAGAGACCGTTTACATCTTATAAGAAATTACCATGCCAAATTTCATGTTTCTAGCTCCTTCAGTATAAAAAAAAATCGAAATTTTAGAACGTTTTTCGCTCCTGCACCCCCCTGGGGGTAGTGGCACCGACATAAAATATAGCCTATGTTGGAGCAGGAATTGTCTCCATCAATTTGCCACCATCACTTTTGAAATCGCTTCAGTACTTCCAGAGATTACCCCCTACAAACAAACAAACAAACAAACGAACTTTACTACTTTATAATATTAGTATAGATAATGTTATTTCATCTTCTTTTCAATTCTGAATTTTTTTATTTCATTTTCATTTTTCACGTGGACAATTTTCTGTTGAAAATAAATTGATGAGTATAAATTATTTGATTTAGTATTGGCAACGATAAAGTAAATTTAATTATATTAAAAATTTATATGAAAAAAATATCATTTATTCTATATGAAAATAATGAAATTTTGAATTATTAAGGAATGCTTGAAAATATACTTTTTATTTCTAATAATGTTACTTCATCTTCTTTTTAATTCTTAATTTTTTTTAATTCCCTTTCATTTTTCACGTGTGATCTTTTCACTTGAAAATAAATTGTTGAATAAAATTTATTATTGCGGGTTTTGAATTTTATTGGCAACGATAAAGTATTAGGAACGGTGAAATAAATTCAACGATTTTAATATTTTATACGAAAAAAATGTTCATTTATTTTCCTGATAATAGTGAAATTTTGAATTATTAAGACAAATATTTGAATAAAATTAACCAAAAATAGTCTATGTTCATTTCTTGGTAATAATCAATCTATATGCAAAGATACAGGGCCAATAAATCCTCCGTTTTGACGCTGGATTCAGCCAAACATTCACACGTACAATCGCATTTCTAATATTATTAGGATGTATTCAAATAAGGTTTTGAAATTTATTAAAAACGGTTCTTTTGTATTAGCCGCTTACAAAGTTATAATACAGAAAGGAATTGTTAAAGATTTCACTAATTAAAGCATCCTTTTTTATTTTTATTATTTCAGTGGTAGTTCTATTATATACCTGTGAAACTTGTGTTTTATTTATTTATTAATTTATATACTTTAGTGGAGATTTCATAGCTGCCGACTTTTACGCTTATTTGTTACCACTAAAAATTAATGAAATTTTTGCCTTATTGAATCACATGATTTCGATAATTTAATAAGCTAAAAATTACTATAAAATTTTAGTGGTACGGTAAAAGCGTAAAAGTTGGCAGCTATGAGATTTAATTTCGTTATGCAACATTAACCGGAAATAAACTCTGAAATATTTACAATGTTTTAAGTGCAAACGAGTTTTCATTTCAGTAATCGTGTTTCATGTGAAATGACTAGAAATTTGAATTATTTTAAAATTTATCAGAATGCAGTATATTGACATAAAAGTTTTTAAAAAATTGCATTTGAAAGTACAATTTTTTTCTATTCTACTTTGTAAAAATTAAAATTGTATATTTCGAAAGTTAAAAAAGAAGGCTGAAAATGCAAAATTTATTTGTTAGTCCGTTGACACCGTCAATATGACATCACCGTTACTCATGGACACCGTCCCCTGAACACTAGGCCTGAGAGCGCTGAAACAAAAATGGCGGCGCTCGTGGACCAATTTTGTAGAACCTTCGTATTCCCCTAATTTTACACCCCAGTATTTTTTTAAGTTTTCTTTGACTTATTGAATGTCAGAAAAATAAGGCGGAGAAAACTTTTAGAAATTATTGGTATTGAATTTCAAGGGACCGTACACACACTGAAAAATTTCCGCCTACGACTGCATAAATTTCTGTGTCAACGCTCAGGCCTAATATTCAATGGGCGGTGCTCATGGACATGTTTTTGCTTTATAATATAGGCAGATACACAGCCCCCTGAATACTAGGCCTGCGCGCTAAAAAAAAATGGCGGCTGCCGCAGGCGGAATCGTTTGTACAGTCCTTCGAACTTCAACAGCAATAATATCAAAAAGTTATCTTTGACTTATTTGATCGCCAAAAAACAAGGCGAAGAAAACTCTTAGAAATTATTGGTTTGGAATTTCGAGGGACCGTTCAAACGCTGAAAAAAAAACGGCCTGCGACAGCCGCCATTGTTGTCAGCGCTCAGGCCTAGTATTCAGGGGGCGGTGGCAGATATTTCAATGCCGTAAATTTCTTTTCTCGCGAGAACAACATTATTTTTTGTGCCACTTTATTTGCACGATTATTGGACGTTCTCGATAACGTATCAATTGTAGACCTTTATTTCACACATTGAACAATCCGTCGCTAGTGACAGTATTGTATCAGGAACATCACCTCAAGAAAAGTTTACACAAATGAATCAATGTTTATACTCTTTTAAAAGTTTCTAGTATATTTTTACTGGTAGTAGAAATATTTAGATGTCGTCTGTATGACAGAGGAATAAAGATTTATTTCTGAGGCATGTTTACAGAAATGATTTTAAAGCCATATCCAAAATACACTGGATATGGCTGAATTCAAAGCATTACTAACCACTTATCATCTCGTCGTAAAGCAGAAAACGGAGATTTTTTAAAAAATAAAAACAAATTCAACTTCCCTTCTGCCTACGAATTCGTATCTTTTTACCAAAACTCCCATATATTTTAACCTTTGCAAATTATTGTTACAAAAATACTCTTCGATTCTCTGAAAGAATGGAAAAAAATATAACTTGTTAAATATTTTTTTAGTAAATAAATAACTTGTGTAGTTAAAAAAATGACACTTTTAAGTGGTTAAAACATCTAAAATTTATTTTATTTAATCAAATTCATAAGAAAATAAAACTGGGTCACACCAATATTTCCGGCATATAGCATTCGAAAACGCACGTAGATTTTCTTCTAATGTTGTATATATGTCTCATTACTAATTCTACAGAGGCTGTTCGCACATTTTTTAGACAAATTTAATAAATGATTTTAAAAAATGTAATTATTTTAGAGGAAAAAAATCTGGCAACAACTTATTATGTGTAATTTACATTATCGTCTGATACTTTCAAATTTATTCTTATTTCAAGATTGCGCATGCAAAAAAGCTGTGATATGTAAGATCTAAGACGTAATATAGTAATATAGTAGAAGTAATATATAAGATTCAATTTCATGATAATTGATTTAACTTGTGCTATGATAGAGAACTCTTTTGATATTTACGTTATAAATATAATTTCAATTATGAACTAGTCGGATGTGCCAATCCCAAAACTTTCTTCTATCTCAGTCATATTAATACTTTAAAATTCGCTATCACATCGCCAATAAAATCAATATTTTTCGTCATTCTGTTGTACTTCAGCTGCTTGCGAATCGTCGGGTTACAGGGATGCGAACAACCGATGTATACTGAACTACGAAAAGTCCTTCTGATCTGAACCGACAGGAACAGATAGCCTCCCTATTCCTTGGTTTTATGATTTTAGCTAATTTTACTGGAAAACACGAAGCTAAAATGCGTGGAACATAAATAAAAAAGATTCAATCCCAGTTCTCGTCAACATTGAATTTGAATGAGAATATCGCCAAATTAGTCCTCTACAGTCAAGTTGGCTTAATTTATGGCAACTTATTTTGGTCGCCAAATTTGGCGATATTCCGCCAACTGTCGCCACGTTTGGCGAGAATTCGACGTTGGCGAATATAAATAAGCATATAAGCATAATAAGCAAATAATAGTATATAAGGATATATAGGATAAGCATATAATAGGATTAATGGTTACAACAATGAAAGAAAATTTGCTGAAACCATGTTAACTAAAACAACTAAAACTCATAAATTAAACCCGTTTATGGATGAATTCTGCTGTCTTGTTTGAAAATGTCAGCCACCCCAAAATTTCAAACCGCTATATCTCAGCCATTTTTTAAGATAGAGGCAAAAAAAAAATTGTTCCGGATTCTCCAGATCAAGGCCGAACATTTAAAAAAAAGTTTTAGGATTTCTAATTTTTTCGAATTTGCACATATTTTTTAATTTGAAATCTTTAAATGGCTATCGCAGCGTCCCCTTTCGTCGAAATATCCCCAAATTCTGACAGAATCTGCTTGCCATAGCCAAAAACATAGAAAAAAAATTAGGTTCAATTTGAAGCATAACTTCATACACCTTTCGATGGTACAATAGTGAAAATGGAACAAAAATATCGATCACAGCGCTCCTTTCGTTGAAATATCCCCAAATTCTGATAGAATCTGCTTGCCACAGCCAAAAACATAGAAAACAAAATTAGGTTCAGTTTGAAGCATACCTTCATACACTTTTCGATGGTACAATGAAAAGACACACAGACGGACAGACGGACAGACAGACATTTTGTAAAAACAGGTTTTACGGAATCTCCTACCCCTAAAACGTGTAAATTCGTCGAAAACCGGAAGTCGAAAAAAATTTCGATTACAATACTTTCTTCTATTATAGATAGAAGAAAGTAAAAATGAACACATAATATTATGAATATTTGCTAATTGTTTATTCTAAAATATAAGAAAAGTTCTTTATGTAATTTAATCGCTTCTAGAAGGAATATGTAATGAAATGCGCAATCAAGAGTATACGCAGAAATTAGCATTATAGCATTTGACTTGATCAAAAGAAAACATTTGTAATGATAACAGTTTACTCTTTGTTTCCAAATTCCCCTTTCTATTCCTCATTTAAAATGCTATTAAATATGTTTTAATGTCCATTTCAAAAATATATGAGAATAAGTAATTCTGATAAACTAAGTAAAATGTTGTTTAGCTGTTTTTAAAAATGTTATTGTATTAAATTCAGCGTTACAACATTGAATAAATGTCTCAATGAAGGATATTGGCTTTATGTTTTTTTCCAAAATTTGTAATGTTAGAAAACGAAAAGACAAGGACACGAGAAAGCAAGAGGTAAAAATAGACCTTCTGTAGAATGTCTCAAGGCAAAAGATTTTAAACATATTTGAAAAAAAAAAATGCATCAAGTTATCGAGTGTTTAACTTTTAATGAACGATTTATGTTTACAGCAAACAATTTTGCCTTGAGATTTATTCCGTAGATAAAATGTACGAAAATCCAATCAGAGTACCTTATTACTACTTGTTTGGTTCAGTTTGATATAAAAATTTTAGCCTAAGGGTACTTTATGCAATTATTTTGAAAAGTTTTCCACAAACAAAAATTTTCCTTTTAGCTTTTAAAACTCGACAACAATAGCAATAGCAATATGTGTAACAAAAAAAAAAAGGTTACTTGAAACTGACAAAGAAATAATGGTAATTGCGAAAATTTTCATTTGAATTAATACATATAACTGTAATTGGATTGACTACATATAAATGACATTTATTAATTTATTAACAAATAATCTGAAAAAAAAATCAAACTGTAATAATCTAACAGATTGTAGAAAAAAATCTTTATATACATTATTAAACAGTTATTGTACCAGAAAAATTTTGAGGTTTGTGAAACAACCCAATAATGGGATATTCCACGTAAAAATTCTGTTAAAAGCAATTGATGAAAAGTATACAGTTCAATGATTCAGCATTCCATAAATGCATAAATGAAGCATATTAGCTTTGTATAATCAAAGAAGCATAAGAAACAGAGCAAATAAAATAAAGTTTGTAGCCCTTGGCAAAAGTTTAAAAAAGATCTAAATAAAAATAAAGCACTAAGTGGTATGATTCTGTATTTTTTATAGAATCGTTTATTTTTATAACAAATTCTTTCAGCGTAGGTAACTTTTGAATGTTTTATAATGCCTCTCGGAAAAATGTTTTCTATAGATTAAATATACATAAATTTATTCGGAGCATTTTATTATTACTTTTAAAAATGGGTTTTTAATTGAAATAGCTTAGCCTAAGGATATTTGTATGTATTTCTTTAAAACGTTTTCAGCAAATGAAATATTTCTTTTCATGGAATTATTATTAGTAGGGGGTTGTTAAAAACTGAAAAATATAATTGGTTTAGAAATTAAAAATGCAAATTGTTTGCATAACTGAAGAATTGACAGGTCATTAAAAATTTTTAATATGTAAAAAATAGCTTATATATATATATATATATATATATATATATATATATATTATACACAGTTTAAAGTATCATGCCGTTAAAATATTTTTCATGCAGAATTTTACTATCCCTACTTTCCTTTTTAGTGTCGAAGCACTGATATATATATATATATATCAGTGCTTCGACACTAAAAAGAAAAGTAGCGATAGTAAAATTTATATATATATAATATATATATCAGTGCTTCGACACTAAAAAGGAAAGTAGCGATAGTAAAATTCTGCATGAAAAATATTTCATGCAGAATTTTACTATCGCTATAATAGCTTATATATATATATAAGCTATTTTATACATATTAAAATTTTTTAATGACCTGTCAATTCTTCAGTTATGCAAACAATTTGCATGTTTAATTTCTAAACCAATTATATTTTTCAGTTTTTAACAGCCCCCTACTAATAATAGTTTCATGAAAAGAAATATTTCATTTGCTGAAAACGTTTTAAAGAAATGCATACAAATATCCTTAGGCTAAGCTATTTCAATTAAAAACCCATTTTTAAAAGTAATAAAAAGATGCTCCGAATAAATTTATGTATATTTAATCTATAGAAAACGTTTTTCCGAGAGGCATTATAAAACATTCAAAAGTTACCTATGCTGAAGTAATTTGTTATAAAAATAAACGATTCTATAAAAAGTACAGAATCATACCACTTAGTGCTTTATTTTTATTTAGATCTTTTTAAAACTTTTGCCAAGGGCTATAAACTTTATTTCATTTGCTCTGTTTCTTATGCTTCTTTGATTATACAAAGCTAATATGCTTCATTTATGCATTTATGGAATGCTGAATCATTGAACTGGATACTTTTCATCAATTGCTTTTAACAGCATTTTTACGTGGAATATCCCATTATTGGGTTGTTTCCAAACCTCAAAATTTTTCTGGTAAAGTAATAACTGTTTAATAACTTTATATAAAGATTTTTTTTCTACAATCTGTTAGATAGGAATGTATGGGACCAAGTGACGCATTAAGGTAAAAACACCAGGGGGGGGGGCATTTAGGCCACTTTTTTAATTTTCAAAATTTCTCATTCATACCAGAAAATTTTTATGCTATCCTTTTCTTGACATTTCATAATTACTTAACAATAAAATTCTTCTTTGAAAATTTTTGGTATGAAATCGAAATTTTTGAATTAAAAAAAAAACACAAAAGTGGCAAACTTATCAAACGAAATACATGAATAAAAAAGATAAAATGTTTATTTACAATGTACTTTACAAGTAAATAATAATACATACAATAATATTACAATAAGTGTTCAAAATTGCTCCCACCAACTGTGATACATGCTTCGCAGCGTCGGTGGTACGATTGGCGTACACTTCTTAATATGTCAGGCATTTCCCGCACACCGCAGCTTCGGATATGCGAGATACTAGATTTTCGTCTGAGTCAACTGGAGTCTCATAAACAAGACTCTTCAGATGTCCCCATAAAAAGAAATGAAGGCTCGATAAATCGGGAGATCACGGTGGGAAAGGAACTGGTCCACCACGCCCAATCCATCGAGTCCCAAATGTGGCATTCAGGTAACTGCGCACATCAGTGGTGAAATACCAATACGCGGGCGCTCCATCATGTTGAAACCACATCCGGTTACGAATGGCGATCGGAACATCTTGCAGCAGTTCTGGTAAAATCTGTTGCAAAAAAATAAGGTAGCAGCGACCATCCAGCCTCCTTGGTAGTAGGTATGGGCCAATTAAATAATTATTGACAATACCCGCAAACAAATTCACAGAAAATTGTTGTTGATAAGCATGTGGCCGCGTTGGTTGGATTATTGGTTCTCCAAAGATGGAAATTTTGAGCATTAAATACACCCTCGCGTGTAAATACTGCCTCATCTGTAAATAGAATATGAGCAGTAAAGTCTAGCTGCAATACATGTTGCTGCAAAACCCACTGGCAAAAGTTCAACCGCAGAAGATAGTCTTTCGGATTCAAATTTTGTACACGTTGAAAACGGAAGGGATGAAATCGATTTTCCTCTAAAACTCTCCAAACGGTCGGATGACTCACGCCTAAATTCTGTGCAACAGCTCTTGTACTTGATTCGGGTCTTTCACTCACAAAATTCAAAATAATGTCTTCCTGGCTTGCACCGCGTACAGCTCATTCTCGCCCAGTTTCCTGTGTGGTGACGTGGAAAGAACCTGTTTAAAAAAACTGACGGTGTAAGCGCTGAAACATTCTATGATCAGGCATTCCTCTGCGAGGAAACTGCTCCTGATACATTTGTAGGGCAGCCCTGGCGTTGCCATTTGCACGACCATACATGAAATGCATGTCGGCTTTTTCAGCATATGTAAAATCTTCCATGACGAACGATAGCACATCTAAAAATTGCGATTTCTTCTACTTGAATGCATGGTATTGAACGGCGACCAGTCACTTACTGCCCTCTACCGCCAGTGGAATCAACCAAAAACTCCATTTCTATTTTAAAAAAATTCTATTTCTATTTCTATTTTCAATTAAAAAAATTTCGATTTTATATCAAAAATTTTCAAAGAAGAATTTTATTATTAAGTAATTATGAAATGTCAAGAAAAGGATAGCATAAAAATGTTCTGGTATGAATGAGATATTTTGAAAATTAAAAAAGGGGCCTGATTGCCCCCCCCCACCCTGGTGTTTTTACCTTAATGCGTCACTTGATCCCATACATTCCTATACAATAAATGATTGTTGCTGTGTGCTCTACCTATCCTTAAAGTTTGTACCATAAGTTTAGAAACACCCTGTATATACACAATTCATACACAAAATTATGGACCAGAATGCAGAGGAAACTTCAACCAGTAAATTTTAAGAGGCAATTTCACCTTTTTTTAAAGCCTTGTTCATGGAAAATTTCTGTTATAAGTGAGGCAAAAAATTATATTCCTTTATACTGGTATATGAAAGCTTTCCCCGGTGTAATCATGGACTACTAGAGTGTGATTGGTTCCCATGAATGTAATATTTTATTAAAAGTTGTCAAAAGATCAATCTTTTAAACAATCCCATTCAGTAATAAAAATTTGAAACAATGGTAGACGTTAATCAAACGTTAATGCAAAGTGATGACATTTAGTATGTCACAAAGTGCCTAGAAAATAGAATTTTTTTATTAAAGGATTTGATTACATTCGTTTTAAGAATTAAATAAGTATGTAAATTATCATAAACAGTTATCATTAATTTGTGTCAAATAATATTATATAAAGTTATTATGCTTAGAAGAATTTCTTAATTAACTCTGTCACTTCAGACATGATTTTGGTGTTGTTAATCAAATGACAAAATTAGCATATCTACAGAGGCTGTTCGCACATTTTTTAGACAAATTTGATAAATGATTTTAAGAAATGAATTATTTTAGAGGAAAAAATTCTGGCAACAACTTATTGTGTGTAATTTATATTATCGTCTGATACTTTCAAATTTTAACTTATTTCAAGATTGCGCATGCAAAAAAGCTGTGAGTGGGAAGATGCGTTTATTTTTCGAACAGAAGTATGCTAATTCGACAGTCTAAAATGATTCCAAAGCGCATAATATAAAAACTTTTTAGTGCGAAATAAACATAACTATTATATTGGAAAGGGCTATCCCAAAAAATCAGTACGTATACATAGTAAAAAGATACCAGATGGAAAAAAAAACTGGAAAAAAAAGAGCTCTTTTCAAGGCGGAAAACGAAATTTCAGGTAAGGAGTTATGACTGTCGCAAATTTATCTTACAATGGGAAAATAAAAATAAGAATACTGGACAAAAATGTTACAATCAATTCATTATATTATTAAGGGAATGTGTTATATCCGATATTTACAGAAAAAATGTTATTTTCTTTATTTCAACTACTTTTAAAGGGTGAAACTGCATCAAAGCAAAGCTACCGCTCATACTTCAAAAACCACCGCTGTATTCGTTGAAAACATTAAAAACTCACACAGGTATTGCATTTATACCTTTCAACATATTCCTAAGAAGTCACCTGACGTTTCTCTTATGGTTTATTGTGCATTTGGTCTGCTGAAAAGAGCTCTTTCAAAGCGCAAAACCAGAACGATGTATCGAATCTGGAAAGTTTTTAAATAGGCATGGGGAGCAATAACCCTGTAAATTTTACAAAAAACCTTCTACCATCGAAAGTATTACGTAGAATTAGAATCAAGAAACAAGATTATCATATAGATTATTTCAGTAAGCAATATTCATATTTTAAACGTTAAAAAAAACAACGCCGAAATCGTCTAAAAAATGTGCGAACACCCTCTGTATTACATCCATTCGTAATTTTATTCCATTGCTAATTATATTGACGATATTTATTTTTAAACTTTTAATGGCATGCTTTCGATCTACGGCTTGAAGCTTTGATTTAAAACTTCAACGTAAAAAAAAAAAAAAAAGAAACTGAATAAACTGAATAACACTGAATACCAATAAATAGGCATGTTTTAAATTATTTTTAAAACTGAAAACAAAAGTAATCTAATTTTTTACAAATCAATTAATACTTATTGTTTGAGAAATGAAAAGTACTTATTAGTAAAATCCATACAAATTCAATTTCCATTTACCGTAATTTCTCGCGTAACTCCTCAGATAATTCGATTTCCTACCACAATTTCTTTTAAATAAAATGTGATTTACTTCTGCTTAGCACTTATTTGACTTCTTATTTTCAATAAAATTCCTGGTTTGAAAAAGACTTAACTAAGCTGCGGCGCATACGCGCGAAATTACGGTAATAATATCCATTTCAGGCATCCAGGGTTAAAGAGCATTGGTGAAAACATTTTTAATTGAAAACTTTTATGGATTTGTTTCAGTTTAACAATTTTTTATATTGCCGTTTAGCAAAAACAAACAAATAAAAAAAAATACATGAAAAATATCAAATATGTATTCAAATAAAGTTTTGAAATATATTAAAATTATTTTCTGCGCATGCAAAAGGTTAACCAAAGAAATCATATAAGATGTAATTTTACCAACTGGGCGAAAATTTTAATCTTGGGCCAGGATTTGTAACCAGAGATCTCTTGAATGAAGCTGCGAATGTTCTGCCAACTGAGCTATCCCGGATGAATCTGGAAGACCTAATTCACCTAGCTAGCCTTATTGATTATAGCATCTTCTCTGGTATCTGAATCGGCTTAACAAAATAAATCGCAGGTAATGAAACTCCAGCAAACATTAGAGACGTAGGAGGACCTAATTCACCAAGCTAACCTTATTGAATATAGCATCTGGTCTGATATCTGAATCAGCTCAACAGAATAAATCGCAGGTAATGAAACTCCAATAAACACTGGATACGTAGGAGGACTTAATTTACCAAGCAAACCTTATTGATTATAGCATCTGATCTGATATCTGAATTAGCTCAACAAAATAAATCGCAGGTAATGGAACTCCAGAAAACACAGGAAACTTAATTTCACTAGATTAATTTTAACATATGATTTCATATGATTTATTTACAAATTAGTATAGTTGTGTTAAAAGAAATTTAGTCAAAATTTTTTAAAAAAGATTTCACTAATTACAGTATTTTTTTTTATTATTTCAATGTTAGTTCAATTTTATTATCTATACTATTAAAATCCGTTCGCGTATCTATGTAACCTCAAAAACTTGGAAACCACAGGGCGCAGGGTTACGAAGTTTTGCACACGTGTTGCTGGTAGGGGGCCCATGAACTATTGGGGCAAAAAATCCGAAAATTTTAAATAAATTTTTTATAGATTAACTATTAATTAAAATCCATTCACAAAGATATCTCATCAAAAATACGCTTTTTTATCCTCGGTTGGTTGGTTGTATAACATCTCCGCAGAAGTCATTAAGTAAATCAAGGTAGAGATTATTGCAATTGCGAGTCGAGTGTTTAAAATCAATGGATCAGATATTATATGACATGTAGCCAATCAACTTAATTATTAACCGTTGCCAAATGCTAAAAACTTAATTTTAAAGGATTTTATGGACTTAATTAATGATAATTAGCTGGGTTTAAGGGTTTTTTTACTTGACATATATTAGTACGATAGAGATTATTAATACATAAAACTTTATTTAACAGATTATTTGTTAAATTTGCGGGTATGGAGAGGGATAGCGGTAAATGACTTTTTATCAAATATCGCATATTTTTATCAAATATGGCTTTTACATTAATTGACCCTCCTTATTAATAAATCCAAATCTACTCCTCTGATTTCAACAAAACTAATTACATTTAAGAAATTTAACATTTTTTTGCTTCACCCATAACGTTTAATCGCTGTTTTATATAGATGATACCGCTATTTTAGAATAACATTTTTCGTAAAAATTAAATTTATGTTTCTAATAATAGTACAGAGCCCGTATTCAGTTGATGCATATCGACAATCAAAGTTAGTGATCTGTTGTTGAGCACTTGACCGCGCGCCTCCTCGCGGTCCCTCCCTCAAGTTTTTTTTTTTTAACTGTACTTTATTCCCAGAACTCAGATAATTATACTTCAAACGTCTCCAAAGGAGTTCCATTTTGCTAAATTATCATAAAAATCAGCATTCATGGCTTCAGGGTGTACTTCTAGAAAACAGTTACCAATATTTCCGAATAATAGTCTAAGCCAAATTTCAAATTAAGTTCCTAGCTTAACCAAATGAATCAATCTTTAAAGATGCATATAGTGGTTCGTTTAATTTATCATTTGCTAAAAGGCACTTGAACATCCGCTCCCTCCCCCGGCCCTCCCTCAAGGCTTTTTGTCTAATTGTACCCTGTTTCCATAACTCAGCAACTATCTTTTCGATTTCAACGCAACTGATTACAAACATTATAATTAACTTAATAGTCACCCTCTATAACATTAAAGTAAATTTATGAGTAGTAGTTACCACTATATCCGAATAATAGTTTAAGCCAAATTTGTAATTAAGTTCATAGCTTAAGCAAACGAACAAATTTTTAAAGATGCATAGTGGTCCTCCTACTTAGTCATTTTCTGAAGGACACTTGAACATCCCCTCCTCTCGGCACCCCCCTCAAGGTTATTTTCTCATACTGTACCTTATTTTAATAACTCGGCTAATAATGTTCCCTTCTTCTCCAAACCGCTTTTGTAGCACGTCCACTATTACGGTGCCGTAAGCAACGGGGAACCTGTGTCAGATGTTTGTTCGGAAAGAAGTTTGTTTAGAACAGAATGCTCCCCTGGCGGTGGACAGTGGAAATAAACGATTTTCCGGAGCGTACGAGCATGCCCGGTATACAGTGCCAAAGCAATCGGAGATCCGGGACAGAGTTTCGTTTTTTAAGAGATTTAAGTTTATTACATGGGCCCGGGTAAACGCCGGGCGGGTCAACTAGAATAATATACCGTATTAAAATCCGTGTGCTATGTAACCTTAAAACTCGGAAACCACAGGGCACAGGGCTACGTAATTTGGCATATGGATTGCTGGTAGGGAGCCCATGAACGATTGGGGCAAAAAGTTTGAAAAATTTAAATAGATTTTTTTAATTTTATGTTTTTGACGAATTTTTGCTTTTTTATGTCAATCCGTAATCTCGCGAGTTCTAACCAATTCTAAATGTTTACTGCAATGTGAGATATGCATATTACGGACGCCACGCTGCAATACTAAGAAGCTGTAGCGGGTATTACGATAATTCTTTTACCTCGCATGCAAATATTAGAGATTATTTAATTGCGCTTCATTATTTCATTTTTCTTAAATAAAGAAAAACATTTTATCACAAACATCAAGAACATTTTTATTCTATTTATTCCCTTATTCCAAAGCTATCGTTTTATCGTCTGCTGCCATAGCAACATAAATTAAGTTTCATTAAAAAAATGCACAGTAGTAATTTTTTTTCTAAATCGTATAGTTATTGAACAACTCAACACTTTAACAGAGGAATTAAATTCATTTAATTCACATTTTAGAATTAAATTCATGAACTTCCGTGCGTAGAGCGGGTTAAACAGCTAGTTTATATTTATTTTTCTGATGTTTCAATTTCTATTTGGGATATTAGTCAAAAATAAATCTTACACTGTTACATACACTATTTTAAATGGGTTAATTTTCCGTAATCACGTTGCACGAGAAAATAAAATAGTTTTAAAATCGAGTTTCAAAAAATCATGCTTGAAAATTACTTTAAAAATCATAAAAAATAAGTAATATGAAATAGAATATTCAAACAAAATGCATTTGAAAGTACATTGTTTTTCCATTCGACTGTTTGATAATTGAAGTTGTACAATATTCAGAATTAAAAAAAATGCAGTAAAGGCAAACATTTATTGGTCAGGTTGTAATCCCATCAATAGACGTCAACGTTACTTACGGCACCTCCTGCGCTGACACAAAATTAGCGGCTGTCGTAAGCGGTTATTTTGAAGCGTTTGCACCGTCCACTGAATATTAACACCAGTAAATTCTAAAAGTTTTCTTTGGTTTATTTTATCTAAGAAAATAAGGCGAAGAAAATTTTTGGAAATATTAGTGTTCAAATTCGAGGTACAGAATGACTGCTGAAAAAATTTCGCATACGACAGCCGCCATTTTTCTGGCAGCGCGCAGGCCTAATATTTAAGGGAAGGTGCTCAAAGACACGTTTTTGAAGTATAATATAAATATTCAAATAACGCAAATGTCTTTACACACGACAATCATATTTATATTAGGTTAGGTTATACTACTTAACTAGCACGATTACAAACCTTTTTTTTTTACACATAGTACAATCCGTCCCAATGGACAAGAGAGTACGTATCTGGAATTTATCTTACATGAATTCTGTGAGGTACTTTCTAATAAATGTTTCAACTAATTTAAAAGTGTTCAATATATTTTTGATGGTAGATGAAATATATACTAATATTATAAAATAGTAAATATTGTTTTTTTGTTTGTTTGTTTGTTTGTAGGGGGTAATCTCAGGAACTACTGAAGCGATTTCAAAAGTGATGGTGGCAACTTGATGGTGGCAATCCCTGCTCTGCTCCAACATAGGCTATATTTTATGTCGGTGCCACTACATCCAAGGGGGGAACGAGTGAAAAACGTTCTAAATTTTCGATTTTTTTTATACTGAAAGTGTTAGAAACATGAAATTTGGCATTGTAGTTACTTATAAGATGTAAATACTCTCTAAGAACAAATTCTAAAAAAAATCGAAATTTAAAAGGGTGAGATGAGAGAAAGGCGTTCTAAAAACATTCTAAATTACAATTTCCATGAAATCTCTGGAACTACAGAACCGTTTTCAAAAGTGATGGTGACAAATTGATGGTGGCAGTACCTGCTCCAACATAGGCTATATTTTATGTTGGTGCCACTACTCCCAGGGGGTGCAGGAGCGAAAAGCGTTCTTAAATTTCGATTTTTTTTTATACTGAAGGTGTTAGAAGCATGACATTTAGCATGGTAGTTACATATAAGATGTAAATGCTCTCTAAAAACAAATTCTAAAAAAATTCGAAATTTAAAAGGATGCCGAAAAGCGTTCTAAAAACATTCTAAATTAAAATTTCTATGGAATCTCTGGAACTACAGAACCATTTTCAAAAGTGATGGTAACAGTCCCTGCTGTAACATAGGCTATATTTTATGTCGGTGGCAGTACCAGAAGAGGTGCAAGAGCGAAAAAGTTCTAAAATTTCCATTTTTTTGTATACTGAAGGAGCTAGAAACTTGACATTTGGCATGGTAGTTATTTAGAAGATACTCTCTATATGCGCTTTAAGAACAAATTCTAAAAAAAATCGAAAGTTAAAAGTGTGAGATGAACGAAAAGCGGTCTAAAAACATTCTAAATTACTATTTTTATGGAATCTCTGGAACTACATAACAATTTTCAAAAGTGATGGTAAATGTCCCAGCTGTAACATAGGCTATGTTTTATATCGGTGGCCCTACCACAGGGAAGAGGGGTGCAAGAGCGAAAAGCGTTCTAAATTTTTGATTTATTTTATACTGAAGGTGTTAGAAACATGAAATTTGGTATGGTAGTTACTTATAAGATGTAAATGCTCTCTAAGAACAAATTCTAAAAAAAAATGTTATTTAAAACTGTGAGAGGAGCAAAAAGCGTTCTAAAAATATTCTAAATTACAATTTCTATGGAATCTCTGGAGCTACCGAACCCTTTTCAAAAGTTATGGTAGCAAATTGATGGTGACAGTCCCTGCTGTAACATAGGCTATAGTTTATGCCGGTTCAACTACGACAGGCAGGTGTAAGAGCGAAAAACGTTCTAAAATTTCGATTTGTTTTATACTGGAGGAACTAGAAACTTGAAATTTGGCATGGTAGTTATTTATAAAATGTAAATGCTCTGTAAGAACAAATTCTAAAAAAATTCGAAATTTAAAATGGTGAGATGAGCGAAAAGTGGTCTAAAAACATTCTAAATTACAATTTCAATGGAATCTCTAGAACTACATAACACCATTTTCAAAAGTGATGGTAACAGTCCCTGCTGTAACATAGGCTATATTTTATATCGGTGACACTATCACACAGGGGGGGGGGGAGGGAAGCGAAAATCTTTCTAAAATTTCGATTTTTTTTTCGACATTAGTGTTTGTTTAGTTAGTAATTTCTGAAATATATGTGGCAGTAAAATTTCTTCTAATGAAAATAGGCCAACAAATACCACTTGGTATTTTTAAAGAATTACGCGAGTAAAGCTGCGGGTTTTGCTAGTATTCTTATAAAACTACTTTCCGAAGTTCAGAAAGAATAATAATATTAACATCTTAACGACAATTTTAGTAAGTTAATAACCTGTTTAGTCAGTAAAATGACACTGTTAAGTTGTTATAGCATCTAACATTTATCTTTATTTAATCAAATTGATTAAATATCAATACTCGCACTTCCAATATTTCGCTGATTTAGCATTCAAAAATACACGTACGTATCAAAAGTAGCAAAGGAGAAAACTGTGAACTAAATGACAACTTGGTATCTAGAGTTCATCCACTTTTCTATTTACATCATCATCAATATAATCATTATAATAAAATCATATTATTATATTAAACAGTACGTGCATTTGTGAGTTGATAGCGCATCACGTAAAAACTGCTGCGTAGATCTTAATGGAATTTGAATTAGAATTAAACTTGATGCGCAATTAATTGAATTGGATTGTTTTTTGTGCACTTTTGTGCAAAATTTGGGAATATACAGAATCGAAAATCTAAATTTTTCTCATGTTTTATTTAGAAAACAATTTGCTTCATTTCATAGATTTTAATCATTAATTTTACTTCTGCAACCAATGTTCTAACTTTCAGAAACTTGAGACAAACTCAGTTATGTTTACGATTATAGAAAATTGGTCTTCTTTATCAATCTTTCATAAAAATAAATTCCTAATAATATTATTCATGTGAAAGTGTTTGTTTATATTTAGAAACAGCTTGTACTATATAAAAACTTTAAAAGAAGAAACAGCGATTGTTAGAAATCAGTTAATAATATTTTAACAGTAATAACTTTTCTTCTTTATCTCGTCATCTCCCCCCTCTCTCTCTCTCTCTCTCTTTTTTGGCGGTCAAATTGCAAAAATTGTTAAATTTATGTACTTTCCCAATATATGACTGGCCGTTTTATGGAAGTTGCCTTATATACAGAGTCACAATCTGTCAGGGAAATTTTCAGGGGAGATTAAATGTATAAGAAAATATTGGAATTTTTACTCAAAAATTGCCTGCCCAGTTGCCAGTTGATTGCAAAGTTGTGAAAGAAATATTGTTGTATAATTGCACACAGATGTTCATATAAATGCAATATATTGTTTTTATTGCACTTTATGTAAAGTTTTCAGAGAGTGGCGTTAAATTTGGTTGTAACGCTTTCATGTTATAAACGAAAAACATGGAGGAACTTTTGAATAAAAAGATATATATTGAAATAAAAACACAGTATTTAGGTAATAATGTTTATAATCCGCCGGCCTTTGTTCGGTTCAAGCATTCATTTGGCGATATACTCGATGCGAAGACACACGCGCGGCATTATGAGCTAACGTGTTAAAGTTTATTTATTTATTTATTTATTTGAAGTTAATTTTCTCTGCATTAATAGTTATAAACTGTTATTTAATATTTTGTAAAAAGTTTAAATTTAACTAAATTCTAAATATTGCTATTAATTAAATATGAAATACTACTATATAACAGTCTTCCGTAATATCATCAGCATTTCATCTTCTATGCAGAAAATTATTTTTTTTAATCATAGCCTTGCACGAAAGAATATATTTACATCAGAAGCTTATCTTCTTTATCATTAATTCCTATTTCAAATATATATTATTCTGTGAGAATTGCATTGGATAAAAGAAAAATATTGTTCCAAAACCTATTACATTTGTCGTCAATACATTATTCATATTAGTCGAAATTCAGAAAATACAATGCAAACATCTCACGTCTCGCTTATTTATTAATACAGCTTTTTTTTTCTTTCTTTCTTTTAGTGTCATTTTAAAGATTGACACTTTTGAAAGCTTTTAACGAAATGAACAATTGTGTCAAAGCGATAGAAGAAATGTAAATAAAGTTAACGATGTAGATGAAATATCATTTCTTTCGTTGTTCGTCGTTCATTTCTTTCGTTACTTTTGTTTTCAGAAATAAATAAATCTATACATTTCCTTCATATTCTAGAAGTTTCAAATTAACCTTTTGATTGTAGACTAGGACTGGCGACTATTTTGATATTCATTCTTACCACAATTTACAAAGAAAGTATTTTGTGGTGGATTTCTCTTGAAAAGATCCTAACATAAGTATAGGGAAGATATTATTTTTTAAAAAGTGTTTAGAAAATAATAAAAAAACAGTCGTTGGGACGACCTATGTCCCATAGAGATGAGGCGGATCAGCCCGAGACCGATACGGACTCGGGTTCGAGCTCATTCCATCTGAAACTGATAATTTAATTTATTCTCATATAGAAAAGTTAAATATAACTGTTTTTGTCCCTAAAAATTTACATGTTCAATTTCATGTCATTTTAATGCTATTTTGATCAGAATGATTAAGACAGAAACAGAAATCTTATTTTTCATTTCTAGTATTAGAACGCTACTTTAAAAGGAAAATTGCGATGTGTGTAGATTTATGTGTGGCATTGTGTGATATGGCGCCAATGGGAAAAGGCGCGAATAAGTTGTTATTTGAATTTCGTTTGTGTCAGTAGGATATTTTTTAATTGGAATGTTTATTTTATTTTATTTCATTTTTTTAGAGATCTAACGCGAAATGAGTATTTTCTTTTGTTTTAAGTCAACCAGCATTAGCTTAAGGTTCGGAAATTTTTAGTCTTTATTGTGTGCGAGCATAATCGCAATTCATATAACAATAACGTTAGTGATTCTATTTCTCATCATGAACATTGCTCACGCTAGAGCTCTGCTCTGAACATTTACGAAGTCACTTTCATTCGTAAATAGATATAATTGTCATGTATTGTTATTCTGATAGTAAGTTAATCGAACAGTGTTTTCTATTTTCCTATAAAAGCCTGGGATCTTTCGGATTACGGTGTAAAATTTTTAATTTAAGCTGATTTTCACGAACACAAAATATTGTTTTAATTAAGGAATCAATTATAATTTACATTATATACTATTTATGGTAAATAGAAAAACGTTGTTCGATTCTTCGACATAGAAATAGTAAATTTTGTAAATTTCAATCATTTATTCATAAAACGCACTTTGTTAATGTATCCATCAGATTTGATCTTTGGGAGAGAAAAATATGAGAATCCTTTATAAGAAGTGTATTTTTAATTGATTCAAACTTCTCTCTTGATAAGATTGAAAGTAAATTTCCGTAAAATCAATTATGTGCTGAGGATTAACAGTCATTTTCATGTAAGACTTTTTTAAAAATGAGATATTATTTTTATAACAATTTTTAAATATTACGTATTTTTTATTCGATATCTGACCCGGACGGGCACGGTCTCCATAAAAAGAGCCCGAACTCATCTCTATTTTTCCGACGACATAATCAAAGCATTAACGAATAATTACCACATATTCCCGACAAACAATTGTTATTGTCCAGATATGATGTTTCCAATTAGATGGCAGTGCGTCTGCACAGAAAATTTTGCCTTATATAATCTCTAAGCTATTATTTCAGCAATTAAATACTCCAAAAAAAGTTTGTCTGAAAAAGTGGTAACAATGTAATAATAATTTATTTAAAACAACACATTTGCACAATAAATATAGGTTGTCGCGAATAGGGCGGCAATCGTTCGTTAAGGGTTAAATAATTATATTATTAACAGGGTTCGTACAGTTATACTACAATTTTTTAATAGAAAATTTCTGTTTAATATTTAACCCATGCGCCTCCAACCACGAGTATACTCGTGGGTTTTCAATCTAAAATTACGAATTCGTACCGGAAATTTCGAAAGAAGAATTTTTGTTTTACGTAATCGGGAAATGTCCGTAATTGAATAAAGTAAATATTGCTATTAGTATTTTCTGGTGTGAATTCAAACTTTCTAAATAAAATAAAATTCTGGTAATTTTAACCTGGCAGTGAACGTATAAAATAGCAGAAATTGCAGATTCGTAAAACTTTTCTGCATTTAAATACGCGAAAAATTCTATTACAAAATCGTGGTAAAAGCGTACGAATCCTTTATTAGCATGAAAGAATTTATTATAGTGTTTTATTATAGAACTATTTAAACTAGCTTGAAGCATTTTTTACATTTTCAAAAAATAATTTATATAATTTTTATTTAGTTTTTTTTTTATTTATTTATTTATTGATTTATGTGAGCGATTTATTTTAAGTGATTTATATAAAATGTACTTACTTTGTACTATTATGTAACTTACGTTACCGTACATATACTTTGAAAATGATAAAATTAACGCATTTAAATATTAAAAATGACAGTTACGCAAGTATTTCCCTCTGAAATTTTGGAGTACGTTATATTAAAATTATAACAGTATTGAATTTTTTTATTCTGACAGAAGTAGAAGTAGAGATAGAATCAGGAAAAAACACCAGAAATGGAGAATAATTTTCGTATCTAAATTATAAAGGAAAATCATGTGCTGAGTAACTCAGACGTCATATGGATGGCAGCAACACCTGAACAAATAATTTTGCTTTTACTGCAATTATTTTTTTAACTTCGAAATATCGCATAATTCAAAATTTTACACCGGTGAATAAGGAAAATAAAGTTATTTAAAATGCGATGTGTTTGAAAAATGTATATCAATTTACTTATTTTTTTATGGTTTTAAATATAATGATTGTGCATGATAGATTTTCTGTAAATCCATATCTATCGCGTGAAGCCTGATTATGAAAGTAAAACCCATTTTCACTTATTTCTCACTGAAATTTTGGAATAAAATATTTTTCAATTTTAACAATCTTGAAATTTTTCATTCTTACAGAAATAGATGTGGAGATAGCAGCTGCAAAAACAGATGAAAACGAGAATAATATTATTATACAACAAAATCATATCCATGAGTAACATTACCGTCATATGGACCCTGGTGATCAAAACATTTCGCTTTTACTACAATTTTTTAATCTTCTAAACATCGCGCAATTTCAAATTTTACACCGGTGAATAGGGAAAAAAAGTTCTTTAAATGATTTTTAATATAACTTTCATCCATGATGGATTATTTTTAATCCATCTTTATCGCGTGAATACTGACTACAAAAGATTAACTCGCTTTCACTTATTTCTCTCTGAAAAATTTTGGAATAACATATTTTTTTATTATAACAATCTTGAAATGTTTCATTCTTACAGAAATAGATGTGAAGCTAGTACCTGCAAAAACAGATGAAAACAAGAATATATTTTGTATATCATGAGAGACGGTAGTATCTCGAGTGACGCAGCAAAAAAACGAAATCTCAAAACCGAAGATTCCGTCACTCTTATATATACAGCTAGAAGGACATCAAAGAAAAGCCAAACGCCGACATTTAATATCTTAGCAAATATGAGGCATACCGTTCTGATTTTTTTCACATTAGTCTTATATCTACGGTCTAACTCAATCCTGAAATTTATACATTTCTACATGCAGTAGATTTTAAGATCTGGAAGTCCATTTTAAACTAAATTGCTGTAAATGTAATTAAATTGCTGCAAAAATAGGTGAAAATGAGAATAATTTTTGAATATATATTATGCAGCAAAATCATATCCGTGCGTAACACCACCGTCATACGGATGGTGGCGACAGCGGACCAAAAAATGTCACTTTTACTGCAATTTTTTAAATTTCTAAACATCGCACAATTTCAGTTTTTACCCTGATGAATAGGGAAAAAAAATTCTTTAAATGTTTTTTTTTATATAATTGTCATCCATGATTGATTTTTTTAATACATATCTATCGCATGAAGCCTGATTATAAAAGAATAACTCGCTTTCACTTATTTCTATCTGAAAAAAAAAATAGGAATAAAAAATTTTTAATTATAACAATCTTAAAATTTTTCATTCTTACAAAAATAGATGTGAAGCTAGCAGCTGCAAAAACAGATGAAAACGAGAATATTTTTTGTATATATATTATGCAGCAAAATAATATCCGTCAGTAACACCACCGTCATATGGATGGTGGCGGCAGCGGACCAAAAAATGTCGCTTTTACTGCAATTTTTTAAACTTCTAAACATCGCACAATTTCAATTTTTACACTGATGAATAGTGAAAAAAAGTTCTTTAAATAGTTTTTAATATAATTGTCATCCATGATGGATTTTTTAATACATCTCTATCGTGGGAAACCTGATTATAAATGAATAACTCGCTTTCACTTATTTCTATCTGAAAAAATTTGGAATAAAATATTTTTTAATTATAGCAATCTTAAAATTTTTCATTCTTAAAAAAATAGATGTGAAGCTAGTAGGTGCAAAAACGGATGAAAACTAGAATAACTTTTGTATATATATTATGCAGCAAAATCATATCCGTGAGTAACAGCACCGTCATATTGATGGTGGCGGCTGCGGACCAAAAAATGTCGCTTTTACTGCAATTTTCTAAACTTTTAAACATTGCACAATTTAAATTTTTACACTGATGAATAGCGAAAAAAATCTTTAAATTGATTTTAATGTAATTTTCATCCATGATGGATTATCTTGAAATACATCTCTATCGCGTGAAGCCTGATTACGAAAGAATAACCCGTTTCAACTTATTTCTCTGTGAATATTTGGAATATATATATATATATATATATATATATATATATATATATATATATATATATATATATATATATATATATATATATATATATATATATATATATATATATATATATATATATATTTTATATATATATATATATATATATATATATATATATATATGTATATATATATATATATATATATATATATATGTATATATATATATATATATATATATATTAGTTATGACAATCTTGAACGTTTTTATTATTACAGAAATAAAAGTGAAGCTAGAAGTTGCAAAAAGGAGAATAATTTTTGGATGTATTTTATAAAGAAAATCACATCAGTGTGTAACGCCGACATCTGTTGGTGACACCTGACCAAAACATTTAGCTTTTTCTACAATTTTTTAAACTTCTAAACATCGCGCAATTTCAAATTTTACACCGGTGAATAGGAAAAAAAGTTCTTTAAATTGTTTTTAATATAATTTTCATTCATGATGGATTTTTTTTTAAATCCGTCTCTATCGCGTGAAGCCTGATTGCAAAAGAATAACTCGCTTTCATTTATTTCTCTCTGAAAAAAAAATTTTGGAATAAAATATTTTTTAATTATAAACACCTTAAAATTTTTCATTCTTACAAAAATGGATGTGAAGCTAGTAGGTGCAAAAACGGATGAAAACGAGAATAATTTTTGTATATATATTATGCAAATAAAATTATATTCGTGAATAACGCCGACGTCATATGGATGGATGCTGGTGACATTTCGCTTTTACTACAATTTTTTAAACTTCTAAACATCACAGAATAGTTCTTTAAATAGCTATATTATATATTAGTGAAGCTAGTAGCTGCAAAAACAGATGAAAACGAGAATAATTTTTGTATACATATATAGCAACAAAATCATATCCGTGAGTAACACCACCGTCATATGGATGGTGGCGACCGCGGACCAAAACATGTCGCTTTTACTGCAATTTTTTTTAACTTCTAAACATCGCACAATTTAAGTTTTTGCACTGATGAATAGAGAAAAAAAGATCTTTAAATCGTTTTTAATATAATTTTCATCCATGATGATTTTTTTTCATCCATCTCTATCGCGTAAAGCTTGATTACAAAATAATAATTTGCTTTCACATATTTCTCTCTGAAAAAAAAAATTGAATAAAACACTTTTTAATTATAACAATCTTGAAATTTTTCATTCTTACAGAATTAGATGTGAAGCTAGTAGCTCCAAAAACAGATGAAAACAAGAATATTTTTTGTATATATATTATACAGCAAAATCATATACGTGAGTAACACCACCGTCATATGGATGGTGGCGACAGCGGACCAAAAAATGTCGCTTTTACTGCAATTTTTTTAACATCTAAACATCGCACAATTTCAGTTTTTAAACTGATGAATAGGGAAAAAAAGCTCTTTAAATGGTTTATAATATAATTTTCATCCAAGATGGATTTTCTTTAAATCCATTTCTATAGCGTAAAGTCTGATTACGAAAGAATAATCCGCTTTCACTTATTTATCTATGATATTTTGGAATAAAATATTTGTTTAATTATAACAATCTTGAAAATTTTCATTCTTACAGAACTAGAAGTGAAGCTAAAAGCTGCAAAAACAGATGGAATGGAGAATAATTTTTGTATGTATATTACAAAGAAAAATCATATCCATGAGTAACGCCGACGCTATATGTATGGTGGCAACACCTGACCAAAAAAATTCTCTTTTACTGCAATTTCTTTAATTTTCTAAACATCGCACAATTTTAATATTTACACTGGTGAAAAGAAAGTAATTTGAAATGCAATGTGTTTGATAAATGGATCTCAATTAATAGATTTTTTATGGATTTTAAAATAATTTTCATGCATGAGAGATTTTTTTTAATCCATCTCTATCGTGTTCTGCCCGATTACGAAAGAATAACACGTTTACTCTTAATACAACATAAATAGTTCCGCATTTGTTTCCAGCTGATATTAAATAACGAAATTCGAACTTCATTATCAATCAAATAAAATAATAAAATAATATAAATAAAACACATGTTTAAGAGACATTTAATCGAAATACGTGCTTAAACCTCTGAAATTATCAAAATAAAATTCGCTGCTGTAAATAGCGATTGTTTTGGTGATTTTTTCAGTTATTAACTCCTGGCATGCAGTTAATACAAAAGTATCGCTTTCAATAAATTTAAAAAAAAAATATTAATGTTAAATAACATGGGTTCAAAATAAAACTAGAAAGAAATATCATGCACCAAGCATAGATTATAAAACACTTGTGCAACACTAACAGAATACTTTAACAAACCATCGCTGTTTAATAAGGCAAATAAGGTATCTAAGTTAAAATTTCAGAAAAACACAAAACACAGTGGAAGATTTCAGCAATTACCGTCCACAACAGACAAATTACTCTAATTCTTTTCTGCAGCCCTGTATATAATTGATATATTTGTATATACTCCGTAGTATGCTACAATGTAGTTTAGTAATAAAACACATACACAGTTAGAAATTCATCTTCAGCAGTTTCTACCAATAGACGAAAACATAATTGACTTTTTTTGAACATCCCTATATATTACCTTAAGCTTTTTATACACGCCCCATATTAAGCTATAGTTAAATTCAAGCAAATACACGCTGAAATCAACTTCCAGAAATTATCATACATAGGCAGCCATGTATTCAGTTTCTTGCGTGGCCCGGTATATGAATGTATTTATATTCTACAAACCTTTCTTGGTATACTAAATATATTTCACGTTCAAAATGCATAACTCGATTAAAAAACCATTCTAATCAATTTACGCTGATACACCGTTATGCTTACGATTTTTTTTTTGTGTAGCCCTGTATATGATCTATAGCATTTATACATACTTCATAGCATTCAAAAACTTAGTTAAACGCATACCTTACTAAAATCCCACTTACAATTATGGCTTATAAATAATACTTCGGACACAGTACTGTACCCGAAATATTTCGTGTGTCCCTGTAAATGAACGATAAATGCTGTGCACGTAACAAGTATCTTGTAGTAAATCTCAATAATATATATCAATTTTATTATAATTGAAATGGCGTAACATAATTAAAATACGCTGCAAACAGTTTTTACCCGTTAGACCATTATGTAAAAGAATACTTTAGAGTGACATTGTAAATGAAAGAAAAAAGCTTTACACTCCATATTCTACAGAAATTATGTCATACTGTATCTCAGAAATTTATACCAATTTCATTATGTTTGTAATAGTTGTAACATAATTAAAATAAGTCGCAAACAATTTTCCTCTTTAAACCATAATGTAATGGATTCTTTTCAATTTCCCTGTAAACTAATTATAAGTGCTAGACGTACCATATTCGATAGTAAGCATCTTGTAGTGTAGTTCAGTGATGTATATCAATTTCAATATATTTGAAATAGTGTCACATAGTCAAAATGCACTGCAAAGGATTTTCCCCGTAGACCATAATGTAACGGCATTCTTTTGAGTGCCCCTGTAAAAAAAAGTATAAGTGCTATACACTTCGTTTTCAATACCGAACATGCTATAGTAAATCTCAATAACATATATCAGTTGCATGACTATCCGGATATATTTATGCAAGCTAGAGCACATTTCAATACCGAACATGCTATAGTAAATCTCAATAACATATATCAGTTGCATGACTATCCGGATATATTTATGCAAGCTAGAGCACAGGACAGACAGACGGCAGACAGACAAACCGAATTCATAAACAAGTTTCAACTACAGTAACCTCTCACTTATACGCGATACACGGTAATTATTTTTCAAAACCAGTTTCTTTATAGAGTAATTTTCTCCTTATTGTATCGCAGAATTTATAAATCAAATTTTACTGTTTTAAAATAGTGATACGACAAAGTAATTACTGAACATCGCGTATAAGTCAGAGATCACTGTATATTGCGACGTGTTAAAAACATTGATAAACGTTGAGAATATCTTATTTCCAGATATATTAAAGCAATCGATTTAATGATATTTCTTTACGTAAAAAATCACGTTTTCAGAGATAAACTATCAAACATTGAGTTTGAATGTTAAAAAACAATCACTTAAAAATACCACTCATCTAAAAAAAAATACGCAATGAAAATAGTATTTCAAATATGCTCACAAAACTCTCTAAGAAGAGAATGTACTTGTAATAATAACTAATGAGGGATAATATGCAATACATTACCGAAGTTGTTTCAATTCAGATGGGCAAATGAATATTTATACTTTATCGAAATTAATGATAAAACATTCATTATACATGCTATAGTAAACCTCAATAACATACATCAATTGCATGACTATCCGGATATATTTACGCAAGCATGAGCACGGATAGACAGACAGACAAACCGAATTCATAAACAATTTTCAACTATGTTGGAAAGTGTTAAAAACGACTTGTTTTATAAATGTTGAAGATCTGGTATTTGCAGATATATAAGAGCAATCGATTTAATGATATTTCTTTACGTAAGGAATCACGTTTTCACAGATGAACTATCAAACATTGAGTTTGAATGTTAAAGAACAATCACTTAAAAACGTCACTCATAAAAAAAGATAAGCGGTGAAGATATTTCAAATATGCTCACAAAACTCTCTAAGAAGAGAAAGTACTTGTAATAATAACTAATGAGGGATAATATGCAATACATTACCGAAGTTGTTTCAATTCAGATGTGCAAATGAATATTTATACTTTATCGAAATTAATGATAAAACATTCATTATACATGCTATGGTAAACCTCAATAACATACATCAATTGGATGACTATCCGTATATATTTACGCAAGTTAGAGCACGGATAGACAGACAGAAATACAAACCGAATTCATAAATACTTTTCAACTACCGTAATTTCGTGCGTATGCGCCGCACCCTATTTAAGTCTTTTTCAAACCGGAAATTTTACTGAAAATAAGAAGTCAAATAAGTGCTAAGCAGCAGTAAATCACATTTTATTTAAAATAAATTCTGGTAGGAAATCGAATTTTCTGCGGTGCGGCGTATACACGCGAAATTAAGGTATGTTGGAAAGTGTTAAACACGGTTTGTTTTATAAACGTTGAGAATCTATTATTTGCAGATTTGCAGATATATTAGAGTAATCGATTTAAGATACTTCTTTTCGATATACGATTTAAGATCACGTTTTCACAGATAAACTATCAAACATTGAGTTTGAATGTTAAAGAACAATCACTTAAAAATACCACTCATCTAAAAAAAAATAAGCAGTGAAAATAGCATTTCAAACATGCTCACAAAACTCTCTAAGAAGAGAAAGTACTTGTAATAATAACTAATGAGGGATAATATGCAATACATTACCGAAGTTGTTTCAATTCAGATGTGCAAATGAATATTTATACTTTATCGAAATTAATGATAAAACATTCATTATACATGCTATGGTAAACCTCAATAACATACATTAATTGGATGACTATCCGGATATATTTACGCAAGTTAGAGCACGGATAGACAGACAGAAATACAAACCGAATTCATAAATACTTTTCAACTACTATGTTGGAAAGTGTTAAAAATGGTTTGTTTTATAAACGTTGAGAATCTATTATTTGCAGATTTGCAGATATATTAGACATTAGAGTAATCGATTTAAGATACTTCTTTTCGATATACGATTTAAGATCACGTTTTCACAGATAAACTATCAAACATTGAGTTTGAATGTTAAAGAACAATCACTTAAAAATACCACTCATCTAAAAAAAAAAAATGCGCAGTGAAAATAGTATTTCAAACATGCTCACAAAACTCTCTAAGAAGAGAAAGTACTTGTAATAATAACTAATGAGGGATAATATGCAATACATTACCGAAGTTGTTTCAATTCAGATGTGCAAATGAATATTTATACTTTATCGAAATTAATGGTAAAACATTCATTATAAGCCTTTATGTTCAGCTAGTTCTTGGAGAAAGAGTAAGTAATGCTCTCGGAATATTAATTAGACATAGAGCTAGGCTTATAATAAACAGCTTTTATCTTTCATAGTCTTGCGTAGAATAATAATGAATTTTCAAAGGAAGATCAACTCCTTTCTATAGAATTCATGTGAGAAAAACCAATGAAGGTACAAATTCGATAAACTGATGCATATACTTTTAACATTTGAACTTTCTCTAATATTGAAGGATCAAGTGAGAAAAATTAATGATTACGGCTGGCATAATTTTTACTTTACTGAAATCAAATATTTAGAATGTGCTAACCAAGAAATATTTACGTTAATTTTCTCGCAGCTTAATACAGATACGGAGAGATAGATGTAAGGATTTTTCTAGAGAAAGATAACTTTATTTTATCGATAACAGATATGTATATTTGAGAATGCTCATGCTTATATAATTTAAGAAACACTCCATTCATACAATAGAAAAATAATATGTCAAGTGCAAGTTTTACTCGCGCATGAAGGGTTACGTGCAATAAATGTATTAATTACTAACTGCAATATTACAATACAAACGTTGCTAAAATAATGATAAGACTTTGTAAAAAAGAAATTGCCTTCAATAATGGAATTAAACTGGAATGAAAAACGTTGACTATTTATCACTATGCCATATCGAAAACAAAGACCTTATGCAACTTGGAATTATGCCAAGCGTGTTTCGAAAGAAGGTCGCAAAGTTGCAACGCCGCCTTGGCCCGTGTCACGCATTTTTAGATAGGTTTTTAATTAATATCTCGGCTAGTTACCGACAGCTTTTTTTGAAAATTTTTATTAACAATCCTTGGATGATTCCGCATCGATACCTCTGGCCTCTGGCGCCCTCAACGTCCCTAGTCAAACGCCCGCAAAGTAAAGTTTGTGTGCAACAGAGAAATGCGATTTTCTAAAAAACTGACCTACGATAATCGCTTTAGTTTTCCTGCAAGGCTTAAATAAACTCCTACTACCTCTAAATTTTCCATAATTTTAGTTTCCGTAGATTGGGAAATAGAGGAGGGGTACATTTTTGACGACATCCCTGCAAATATATAACACCTAAAATGAAAACAAATATGTTTTTGAGTTCAGTGTTATGAGATCTTTCGAAAGATATCTCACACGATATACAAAATAATTACTGTTTCAAGTAACTTAATTAGCCCCCATAAATGTTTCATAAAAATATTCGTAAATGGCTAATAATCTATATATATATATGTGGGTCAATAGCTTTCATAACTTTGCCAAGATTGAACTTTCCATGTTCCATAGTTTTCTAAAAAAAATGGCCGTGACGTACGGACAGACAGTCACGCGAGTGATCGTATAATGGTTCCGTAATACTTTTTATGTACGGACCCTAAAATGCTGTTAAATACAGCACAAAAAATGAAGAAAACACATTTCGTTTTGAAAGAAAATTTTCTTTTTTAGACTGAAAAAAGTCCTACCACTTTTGAAAACAGATGTACCACTGGAAGGTAATATAAGAGAAATGCAGAGATAAAGACAGATGCAAGGAAGCAGCCAATAAGGAAACAGAGGACAAATAACCAACCAGAAGTTCACACGTCAAGTATAATGAAAAATAAAAAAATAGATAAAACATATGAAAAACCAGATAGAAACAAAGAAAGAGCAGAATAAATAAATAAAATAATTTTCTTTCAGTCTTGATCCTTCTCTCAAGATGTAAGCACACATTGTTGCTTTTGAAGAAGAGTGATTGTGTTTTTTTTTCGAAACGCGTTTCATCTTTCTTCTATTTTTATGATATATCCTTCATCAAAGTTCATTGTCAAACTATCAAAGTTCATTGCGTTAAAGTTTTATACCTGTATATGTATTCTTTATTTGTTAGATTTCATTAATCCAATATCTCCATGTTTTTAAAACACATAAATAAGCTAATGTTGATAATAACTTCGAAAGCTTCTTTCAGTACGTATCCTTACTCACTAAAAATTTAACGAACACAAAATTCTAAACAAATCTAAATATGTTCATGTGCTTAAAAAATATCACTAAATACTTTAAACAGTATATGTTATTAATAAGGATACACCAGAATGATCCTTTACTTGAAAAAAAAATCAATTTAGGTCTGTGTAATAATTTTATTCAACAAACTGATCTAGTAATGCGAAGCAAATTTTCTGTATTCGAGGTCTTCGAAATATTTCTTTCTTCTGTATAACGGCTGAGAAAATGCCCTAGGGAATTTAGGCTTTCTCTTTTTCGTCGGCTTTTCAAATAACTTTTAAAAATTAGTTTTGTTTAAAATTTATGTATTTAAAATTGAAATTTTTTGGTTCGTAGATGAATAATGCATATCTTCCAACCTTTCGGTTTAAAAAATAATAACACAAAAGAAAAGGAAAAATAAATATATGTAGATTTAGTCCGAGAAACAGCACATACATTTATCAGTTCATCAGAATTTGGCAATCAGTAATGAAAATAACATGCTCGAAAATGAAATGTTTTAGATGTTCGTAAATATCTTAGTACATAATTAATTTTGTTACTTTAAAAGATAAAAATATTTTATAATTTACACAGTTGGAAAATTTTCATAAATCTAATATTTCTAAATTACGATCTAAAACAATTTTGGATTCCGAAATAAAATAAAGATTAAATTGTTAATGAATGACAGGAATAATATAAAAAATATTCATTTTAAAGAACTAATTAACCGGAAAGGCTCTTTAACGAAGAAAGTGCAATCAAGCCAATGTAATTATAATTTAACGGACTTTTAATTACTTGGTCCGTAATGACACACGGCTTTTTTATTACTCAAAAATTGATTGAATATGCCCAGACATAATGTTTTCTTTTAAAAACACGTTTCTTTCACCTGTTTTTCATCTAATACTTTTTCATTTGTTTCATTAGAGTTGTTTATTTTTCGAGTTCCATGTTGGTTTAATGTTGGCACATTTCTTGAAAATATAATAATTACGATATTTTATCTAAAGAGTATAAAATGATGACAGTAATATTTCTAAATGCCGGTCTAAACATTTGTTTGACTTTAACCTTTTTCCGGGGCAGTGGTATGTTTATGAAACCACTTAATTTTAATTCCCAAACGCCACAATTGCACCAGAATTTTGTTAAAATCTTTTCCATTTAATATGTATGTGAAATATATCCTTTTTCATATTTACAAATAATTGTTTTCGTAAATACCGGTGCCAGTCATTTATTTTAACATTTTAGTACTGAAAGTACTTTGCCCCTGAAAGGGTTAAAGTAAAAGACATAAAACCGTAAATGTTTTATCGGGATTATTTCAATAATAGTGTACTATCAATTTTTATTTATTATTTATTTATTTTCTCATCTTGTAACATTTTTGTTTTATTTTATTTTATTTAAATTTTTTTTGTATTATTTAGTATCGTATTTGGCTGTCTTAATGAGGCTTTATTTTATTATTATTTTTTTTTGGGGGGGGGAGGGGGGGATCTCGCTTGGGACCATATAATTTTGCTGATTTCCTTTTAATGTGTTTAACGATGTTGCTAATTCACTACTTAAAAAAATGTTAAGTTTAATTTAATTTAATTTATTATTTATTTATTTTCTCATCTTGTAACATTTTTGTATTATTTTATTTTATTTGAAAATTTTTTGTATTATTGAGTATCGTGTTTGTCTGTCTTAATGAGGCTTTATTTTATTATTATTATATATATATATATATATATATTTTTTTTTTTGGGGGGGGGGGGGGGTTCTTGCTTGGGACCATATAATTTTGCTGATTTCCTTTTAATGTGTTTAACGATGTTGCTAATTCACTACTTAATTTTTTTTTAATTTAAGTATTTCTTTTATTTAATGACAGATGAAATAAGTTAAAAACAAAGAGAATATTACTAGATTTTTTAAAAATGTGATCGCAGGCAATACCTGTATTTTAAAAAGTAGCTGTCTGACAACACTGCCTTTTAGGACCAAATGTTCTGTGTATTATCTCATTTAAGATTTCTTCATTTGTCTATAGGAGATATAGGTATCTTTAGGTACTGTACAGTATCTTTAGGTACTGTAAAATATGTCTTTTTTTCAAGTTTCAAGTAATTCATAGTACATATATGAAGAACACAAGCCCACAAAATAATATATTTTTATATTTTTTTCCCCATTTTGTGTGATTATAATGTTTTTGATACGCTGAGTTAAAAAAATACAAAGATTTACCCTCTATCACTTAAGGTTTTATTACTAAGTGAAAATGTAGATCTGCGAAAATCACACAAAAGTTCTAGCAAAATCTCAAAACTTCGTTGAAGAAGCCCTTACATAAAAAACTGAATTATACATTTTATTAATATATTACGTTACCCATAGGGCCATAGGTGTCTCAAAACCGGAAATCCTCAGAATATTTTTTGGACAAACTGAAGAAATATACGAGGGAGAGTTAATAAGTAGACAAATTAATATGATATATTAGAAAGTAGTAATAAGTTCTTTCCGAAAATGTTAATAGATAGCAACAATATCCAGATTTATGATTGTCCATTCATATTGACACGGTAGCATTTGCACGCATGCGTAAATCAGTTTCAAAATGGCGATGGTGATCTATGAGGCGTCCGGCCCTATTGACAGACTTAACATAGGAGACAATTCAAATGTTCGGTTGTCAATTTACAGCCCCGACTTATCCCCAAACGATTTTCACCTGTTTAGTTCACACACACACAAAATGGAGGCAACATGCTTTTTACAGATGATAAAGAGGTTCAACAGGGTGGCGAAACATCAGGGAAAAACTAAAAGGGAAGTTACCAGTATTTTCTTACAAGATTATGTCTCAGAAAAATTCATCTTATTTAACCGCGCGACTAAATAAAGCAAATTTTGTTATAAGAAAGTACTGATGACTTCCCTATTTTTGACTGCGTTTTTTCCTGATCTGTGGCCAACTGTTTAATATAAAATACTAATATGGCTGAGACAGAAACCCAAAAACTTTCATGAAGCTGGTATTGGAGTACTGGTAAAACGATGAGATAAGTGCATAATTATTCGTGGAGAATATGTCGAGAAGTGAAAATAGTTTTGAAGTGATTATCACTTGTAAGTCGTTTTTTAATTATATTTTATGACTTACTTAATGACATCTCTTGTATGTCATTAACCCTTTCGCGGTCGGTGGTCACAAATGTGACCACTTAATTTTAATTACAAACTGTCAAACGTTACCTAGAATACAATGATCTCTTACTTATACACGATGTTCAGTAATTACTTTTTCGTACCACACTTTTAATACAGCAAAATTTGAGTTAAAAATTCTGCGACATAATAAAGAGAAAATTACTCTATAAAGAAACTGGTGATGAAAAATAATTACCGTGCATCGCGTATAAGTGAAAGGTCACTGTATTTTAATAAAATTTTGCTTTTATAATGAACTTGAAGAAAAGCAAGCATTTACTTTCTAAGAAATTCGTTTGTAAATACTGGTGTCAATCAATCATTTCACTATTTTACGAACAGAAGTAATCCACGCCTGAAAGTGTTAGGTAGTCTCGTAAAGAATGGCTTCCTTACTTTTTAAAAATCATTTTGTCTTATGCACTGCGTGCAGCATGTTCTTTTTAAGTAACCAACACTAGTCTGCTGCGATATTTAGTGAAATCTCATGTTTTACCCTTTCAGGGGCAAGCAATTGTGTTCCTGTAACGTCGAATTCACACCGGTATTTACGTAAGAATTTAGTTCAAAATAAGGAAAAATAATTTTTCAACCTTTTTCCCGTCAAAGTTAAAAAAGTAAAATTTTATTAAAAGTTTCTGGTTTGAATCGGATTAAAATTAGGTGGTATATAATATATACCACTGCCCCTCAAAGGGTTAACCCCTTAATTCTCGCTCACGTCAATATCACGGGCTGAGGTGTCGTTCGTTATTTCTCGTGCCCGTCAAATTTCCGGGCTCAAGATTTAACTGCTGGAAAAAACTTCTGAAACCAGAAAAATTTAACTGAAATTTCTATTTGAAGATTCCATTGTGCAGATTGTGACGTTGGACTTTGTATTACTTGTTTCGAAATATGTCATACTCAAAAAAGTTATTGATAATCGAAGTTTAATGTATATATATTATATCAAATATTATTTGTAAAGATGTGCGTCAATTCGCATTAATTTGTATGGTGTAAAGCTAACATTAACCTCTTAATTCTCGCGCCCGTGATTTTCACGGGCAGTGTAGACTACTTTTCTTTTTTAAATTCAGATTGTGTGACTCCCACCAGTTTTTTAAAATAGTGTAATTGGATTTATTTTCGCATCATTTTATCTGACGTAAACTATGTTGAATATTTCTACATCGTAAAAGGGATGGGAATCAAATAATCTAAATTATAAAAAAGTAGCCTATACTTATCGGGGCGCGGTGCTTAAGATGTTAAGACACAGAATTCTCGCATGATAGCATTTCTACAAATGTGAATTTGCTCTATAACATATTGTTTTTTTGCCTTAAAAAAAACTAATTGCATATTTTATTTAGAAACCTTCTAATTATTCAATTTCTGTAATAAAAAAAAATAGATACGTTTTTGATGGGTTTTTTCAAATATTAAGCGACCCTGAAGGGGTTAAGACTGAATTTAAATGCTGCACTGAATTAAGACATTTTTCTGCGAAAGTGAAAATTGCATGTCCGACGGGGCGGGCTCTTGAAGATCCTCGAAGGAATTTTCCCTTTCGAACCATTACGATATACAATATCCGAATTTTCCAAAATGGACATTCTTATGGTATGGGGGATATGCCCAGTGTCACCCGCTTAATTCGTCACTATTTACATGCTAACTATTAGAAATTCGGATGTTTTTATGACTAAATATATATAATACAACAATTCAGAAATTCTCAAATCGTGTCAAAACAATACGTGATACATATATTTTGAGCATTTTTCCCGAAACTGGCACACAAAATGTAGCAGGATGGTCCTTTACTTGAAAAAAAAAAAATCAATGTAGGTCTGTGTAATAATTTTATTCGACGAACTGATTTAGTAATGAGAAACAAATTTTCTTTCTTCGAGGTCTTCAAAATCTTTCTTTCTTCTGTGTAACGCCTGAAAAAATGTCTTAGGGATTTTAAAGTTTCCCTTTTTTCGTTCATTTTTGAAGTAACTTTTCAAAATTAGGTTTGTTTAAATTTTATATATTTGAAATTGAAATTATGGCACCTAGATGAATAATGCATATCTTCCAACCTTTCGTTTTTAAAAAAAATTAAATAAACATAATTTGAACCAGAGATTTAAATCAATAAATGAAATTGAAGAAGTACCACATAGACACGAGATTCATTATAAAAAAAATATTAAATTAATTTTCTGATTCCATGTATGTTGTTTGTCTTTAAAAAAGCGGATGGTGGACTGCTATGACAATGCAAAAATAAAAATAGAAATAACACTAAAATAAGAATAAAAGTACCGTAATTCCGGTGTATAAGCCCCGGGTAAGATAAGTTTGTTTTAAACCAGAATTATTTTTAAAGAAATAAATTCAAATAAGTGCAAGATGTAACACGTTACGTTTCATTAAACACAATTTCCGGTCCGAAACAGATTTATTTGTGCCGCGGCTTATACGCCGGAAATTACGGTAGAACAAACTCTCAGAAAAACAACTGTTGTAAACAGAATATCTCATGTACAAATGTACAGTTACGTAATTATCAATAAGGAAAAATCGAACTATAGATATCTTCTGTTCTAATTGTTTTTAAAATGTATTAATTCATAGAAAGTTCTTCATAACTGTATGTGCTTTATTTTGCCATAACTGTTATTTCTCTAAATCGTCACATTAAATATATTACAAATTTCCAAATTTAAAATTCTGAATGTTTCCATGTATTTTCTGCACAAAATGTTCAACCGACAGCTACCTACAAGTATTTGATTGTTTCCTCCTTCCCCAGGATTCGATAATCGGAAGGCGTGGTTACAGTAATGGGTCTTGGGGGCGGTTCAGCAATGGCCTAAAACCTGGTTCCTCTCATGAGGTTCCGGCTACGAAGCCGTCGGATCGTCTCCGCGTCCGCCCAAGTGTTGTGTGGTGGTGTCTTTTACTTGGGCTCCACCGCATGTCGCAGCGACCGCAGACTTGTTCACTTCACTCATTTTGGGGTAGGGTGAGAGGCGTAGGTAGGCTTCGGCCCCGTCTTTCCCCGGGCCGAAGAGCACCACCTTGGAAGTGTCCGAGTATACCGGCCCTCTTTGGCAGTGACCTCGTATAGGCTCACGAGAGCCTGGAATTGGCGGTGAAGTACGACTGCCTTCGGCAGCCTTTGCTTATCATATGATACGAGTCAAATTTATATAAAGTCACAAATCACAATTGATCGAAAACAAAGTGTAATGCTGTCACTTCAGAATTTCTGAAGTTGCTTCAGTTTCCTATTATCAAAGTATCTACAGAAAATAAAATCTTATATCTTAACAGGGAAAAAATTATATTATTTTATTTCATATTAAGCAAGGAAAGTGAACGTTTTCACAACTGCGTACATTAGTCCGACACACATCCGAAGAAATCACATCCGCGTAGGACACGTAAAATTTTTAAGTGACCATGACGTGTGAAAAACAACAACAGAAGGGAAAAATAGTGGATGAAAATTAATTGTATTTTTGTTTATTATGATTAACAGATATGAGGGTAACATACATGTAGGATACACAAGAATAATTACAGTAACAATTATAATATAGAAAATAATAAAAATGTCATTGCAATTTCTGTTACCACATTTTGGATGCCAATTAATTAATATCGGATTCATAGCTAGTTACTTTCAACGAAATGCACGCGGAATTTGATTCAACTGAAAAGTGGTTTCTATTTGAATTATTATAATTCATTCTCGAAAATTATGATTTGGGCATAGGTAGAGGGGGAAAATTGTCAAAATGTCAAATTTCATATTAAGTTTCTGTATTTTCAACATTCGCACTTTTGATTAGAATGCCTGATGATCCTTCTTTTTGATATTTTCTAAAATATCTCTCAATTTTATAAATTGTGGAGTCTATAATAAAATAGATTGAAATTTAAAAAGATGCATTTTAACTTTAGAAACAAAAAATAAAAACTCAGTTTTTTTAATTTAGTGTAGTTTGTTTAATTTTATTCTTTAAAAAAAATACCTTAATCAATGTTGTGCCGAAAATATTCTCTAACCTGCCGATTATGGCAAGCGTGCCATAAGTTCGCCATCCTTGTGACTTGACTTCTAGTTTGATTTCTCGAGGTGCCTGTAGCCAACACCACACATCCCCGAAACGTAATGGCATGTGGATACTAAGTGGATGGTATTCATTGCTAGTAGTCCAAATTTAAATAAAGTTGAAATTGAAATAGGGAAATAATGAGCTCTTAAACCATAAAAATAAAATTAAAAGTACCGTAATTTCGCGCGTATGTCTTAGTTAAGTCTTTTTCCAACCGGAAATTTTATTGAAAATAAGAAGTCAAATAAGTGCTAAGCAGAAGTAAGTCACATTTTATTTAAAATAAATTCTGGTAGGAAATTGAATTGTCTGAGGTGTGGCGTATACGACACGCGCGAAATTACGGTAGATTAACTCAGCATCTGAAGGTCCCTAACACTCAGCGGGTACCCATAATAGCGCAGACATCATGATCCTTATCTACAGTGAGTGTATTTAACAATGAAAATTCAACATAATTTTTCTGAGATTACGATCTTAATTATATTTTTATAAATTTCTGGAATACTTGCTTTATTGTTCGTTGTATACGATCATCATACAGCTACCTACAATAGTGTGATATGATACAAGTGAAATTCATGTAAAGTCACAAATCTCACTTGATCGGAAACAAAGTGTATTGTAGTAAATTCTGAATTTGCGAATAGAAAATAATTTTTTTAATAGAAAAAGTAACTATTTTTCTCATAACTGGGAGAAGGGATTGATATTAGTACTCATAAATCAGAGATTTAAGAGCGTACACTAGTCACGAGAAGAAACGCTCAAGCTAATGTTAAGTCTATGGGAAGGTTCTAGCGCGATTTCTCGCTCGCATTTTAATATTTTTAAATAGAACCTTCCCATAGACTTAACATTAGCTTGAGCGTTTTTTCGCGTGACTGATGTAGACTCTTAAGGCATTATTTGTCCATTTTTCTTATTAAGACATTAAAAATTATCCGATTATAGCAGACAGACGTTTATAATAGAAAACTCATAGGTGTGAAGTCATTATTTAATTATCCTTCTGGAAAGACTTCTAGAAGTTACGGAAAATGAAAATAGCTAACGGGCAGAAATGATGCAGAAAATAAATCTTTATTGAAAAATTAGGCTATGCCAGTTATTAGTTGTGATTTTCACTTTAACCTATGAATAAATTCATCTAAAATTTTAATACCCGAGCACCAATTTATTGTGGACAGTAGTAATACAAGGTTCACAGTCTTTCATAATATTAAACATGCATGTTATTTCTGAGATTTTCTAAACATTTAGAATTAAACATATTGAAAAATAAATAATCTATTGCTATATTGAGTCCCGATTTCAGTTGATGCAGTTTAATGGCATAAAATTTCCTTTTCTGTTACCCATTACAATTTTTTAACTTAATCTAAAAAGCTATAATCCACTAACTATTTTGGCCCAGAGTGACCAGTCCTGATTTTTTTTACTGAGGTCTCTAAGGTGCTATACAGTATATTTCCTGGTCATGTAGTCAGCCTAACGCGGTATTCTCAGTGCTTAGTTCCCAAACAAGCTTGGTACTCATATTATCGACCACGAAGGGATCAAAGGTTGGCTTAACTTTGCCAGTCCGCAGTCTAGAATAGAACTGTTGATATGAAGCTGGTAGTGCGGCGCGCTGACTACTACGCTACTGAGCTTCTATTTAACTTAAGCAATATTAGTATATTTAATCTTATAAGAGTTATGATATTCAACATTTAATTACCCATATTTTGACATAAGTACAAAATTTGTTAATAGAGCAGTGATTTTCAACTGCTGTGCTGGGGCACACGGGTTATTTCGTAAAATGATCTGAGTTGCGCAGAGTAACAGTAAATAAATATTTTACATTAAATATTCTGCAGCATACATAGTCTGGCTGTCATAAGATTTCATGTTCAGAAAGTGCAGATTAAGTAGCATTAAATTTCATCTCGGTCCCAATTTACAATTTATTGAATTTGATCCGCATTAGTATATTTAATCTTATAAGTCTTTGTATTCAACAGTTAATTTAGTAAATATCGATGGGAAGCATATATACTTTAAAACTTTATAATCAGGACGATTATGTTTTGATACTAATACACAATTTACTAATGATTATATACGCCGCACCACAGACAATTCGATTTCCTACCAGAATTTATTTTAAATAAAATCTGACTTTCTTCTGCTCTGAACTTATTTGACTTCTTATTTTCAATAAAATTTCCGGTTTGAAAAAGACATAACTAGGGTGCGGCGCATACGCGCGAAATTACGGTATTTTGTAAATTGATTTCAGATGCGCAGAGAAGTAGATAAATATTTTATATTAAACATTCTGCAGCATAAATAGTCTGACTGTCATGAACATCCATATTCAAAAGATGCAGATTAAGTGCCATTAAATTCCACCTCGACCCCAATTTAAAATGTATGGAATTTGATCCGTATTAGTATATTTAATCTTATAAGTCTTTGTATTCAACATTTAATTTAGTAAGGATCGATGGAAAGTATACATGCTTCAAAACTTGATAATCAGAACGATTATGTTTTGATATGAATACACAATTTGCTAATGATTAGATTAAAGACAGCAGGGATTTTCAACTGCTAAGCTGCCTCACATATCTATAGCATGAAAGTATCTCATGTGTGCTATGGGGATTTAAAAATATAGTTAAATAATTGTTTTATTATTACTTCACTGACTGATTACACATATATTGGAAGAAAAAATACAAAAATAATTGTTCCGTTAGCAAAAACAATATTTTTGTAAAATATGATTTATTCCAGAATTCATTGTTAAGAGCCTATGCTAGTCATCCGAAGAAACACGAACGCTAATGTTAAGTCGATGGGAAGGTTCTTTGCTGATTTCTTGCTCGCATTTTAATATTTTAAAATGATTTTGTTTGCATAGAATAGCTGAGGTCGATCTCTAACGTTGTTAGTTTTCCGTTTTTCGATTTTGATTCCAGATTTTTTATATAAGGGCATTTTCAATTTCAGAACCGGTTCCAACCGGTTCCAAAATTAAAAATGCCCGCTTATGAAAGAATCGTAACCAAAATCATAAAAGTAAAAACTAACAACGTTAACTAACAACAAATGAATAAAATGTTTAAAGGGTTTCTACGCCTAACAGGATTAGAATACCAGATTTTTGGTAAAGTAATATTTGACTTATTTAAGGAAAAAATTCTGTGTTTAAATACGGTGAATATTAGTTTATGAAAAATATGGTATTCAAATCCCCTAAATCCTGTTAGGTTAATATCAACTCTTGCTCATATTAACTCATTTGCATCATTAGAATTAAATTCAGAAATTTCTTTTTTACTTAGAAATTTCAAATTTATACCATAAATTCTGAATTGTAATATTTTCTCTGAAAGTTACTTTGTTAGAATATTTAGTATATTAGGTGTGATTTTGTTGCAAACATATACCTAATTTTCTGCCAACAAATCTAACTTTCGTCGATTTTTTTGGTAAGTTTTCATTTTCGAAAAGTATTTTTTTCACACAAAAAAGTCAAACGTGCCTAACTCGAAATCTATATAACTCGAAAACCTGCATATGTCTCGAAATTTACTAATATCCCTACATTTTCACGAAGAATGTATTATATATTCCAAATTTATTTTGGATTATTGATATAATGGCTTAAAAAAACCTGTATAAGTCGAATTTGTCACAAGAGCATTGTTCCCATTTCGGTACTCAAAATTTATATTAGAAGGAAAAACGAAGATCTTTTAAAGAAGAGCCTAATGAAGAACCAAATTACATGAAATGTAAAAAAAGTGTAGCATTTCAACAAATGAACTGAATATTGGAACTTTCTTTAATGATTTCCTAGTGTGTCTACGAAGCATTAGTAAAAATTGACGTTTCATAGATGCAGAAGTTATAAAAAATGTTTGAGTATTTGTGATTACGGAGAAGAAGGCAATTATGACGATAAGAATTGTTATTCGAAAAGTAGGTTGTTGAAACTGTGAGCATTTTCCTTGAGTCCCAGCAAAGTATTAAATAGATAGTTGGGAAAAATGTTAATCCTAAAAAATCTAAGCATAGAAAATATTCTAATAGTACATTTTTCATAAGATATATTAACATTATGTTTAAATCTGCAATCTCATTGTCTGGATCTAAATATTTACAACATATAACAATTTCATAATGGATTTTTACAAAAACCAATGTATCTCGATTTCTTTTCTTTTCCGAGGCATTTGAGATAGGCAAGTTGGACGATAGAACTTTTGAGAGTGAGACAAAACGCTTTCTTCCTTTTAAGTAGTATTTGTAAATTTACCCTTGATATTTAATAAAAATACAATAAATAAATTAACCCATTAAAATTGACGTTGCGTTTTCGCAACATAATGTTTTTTACATCAGGTTTTAAGGTAACACCAGTTTGCTTTTAGGATAAATAACCCAGAACATCATGATAAAGTATCTCTCGGGTTGCTATAATGTAAAAGTGGTATCAATCGCAATATTTGTATTTTATTGAGAAAAATAATTCGGTCCTTAATGGGTTAATGGTCTTTAACCCTTTCCGGCACAGACAAAGTCTGTTCGTAAAATGAGAAATTGCTGACTGACACCAGAATTTACAAACGACTCTTTTAGAAAATATGAACTCCTTATTTTAAGCTTTCATTATAGAAACCAAATTTTATTAAAATATTCTTGGTGCCGAATGAAAGTTTGGAATTAAAATTAGGTGTACCCGGAGTGGGACCACTGCGCCGGAAAGGGTTAACACTAGACAAACATACTAATAATCGGTCATTTGACCGCTACCAAATGAAAAATACGTCGATTCAAATCTGAAATTTTTGTATAAAATAAATAAAATATAAAACACGCAGCAATAAATGGAAAAGTTAAATGGTTTTAAATAAACATTCTGGTGTGAAATATTTTTATAAACTTGAGTAAAATTCTCGGCATATTTAGTGTTAGAAATTTACTCTAACAAGTAAAAGTACTACAGTATGTGGTGGCGAATTTTGACTTTTTATCTCATTTGACTTGTCCCATCGAGCTAAGTAATTTGCTACCTCGCATATCGGCTATTGAGTTTTGATAATGGCAGCTGGCCGGTTCAAAGTTTAAAATTTCGTTCATTGAAAACCAGTTGGCGTCAAAGAAATGAGTAAGATTCAAATTTATTTATGGTTCTTACACTGACATACATTGATGATAGTCAATTTTTGACACATTGTTCATTCCGAAGAAGCGTCTAAAAAAAAAAAATATTTCTCACAGTGCGCACAACGAGCAAAGGCTTCCTCAGCTGACTCGACGACACATTCAACACATGCAGAGTTGCCAAGTCTACGGATTTTTGCACACCAGTAATTTTTTAGAGAAATTGTTGTTCTTTTAAATCGCAAAATGCTCTGATTAAGTAAAACAACATTTTCTGTACTAAATTACTGGTATCGAAAAAGTCGGAAGCTTGGCAGGTCTGTACATGCTTGCGAAAACTTGCCTGTCAAGTAGCATACGAATATTTTATCTGCAATTATAAATTCTTATAATAACAGCAATAATATAACCTTATAGTAGTTATTGGCATTATATGGCACTGTAAAAACAATTAGTAAACTGAAGTCGCACTTATTTCTTTGAAGGTATTTGTTTTTCACTGAACGAAATTTTGAACTTTGACCCGACCCCTGTCATTATAAAAACTCTATAGCCAATATGCGAGGTATAAAATTACTATCCTCGATGAGAGGAATCCAATTATCTATAAAAATCGAAATTCGCCGCCATTTACTGTAGTACCTTTACTCTTAAGCTCTTCTCATGGAAAACCTGAGTGCCCCGCTATAGAGATTAAAAAGATCTGCAATGGGATGTTGCTTATGAGAAAATTAATTGCGGAATTCAAATTGTTACCAATCACTAATGTCCAACCAATTTCCGATTCGAATATGAATGTCTTTGTGTTCAAATGTCTGGGTCAAATGTCTTTGTGTTCAAAGACACTGTCTTACCGTATTTTAAAAAAGTTATAATAAAAGCATTTAATTTTTATTTAATTTTTTTTTGTTACAGTTTCAGATTAAATGAAGTAATTAAATATATTAAAGAATCAAATGGGTGGCAATGAGTGGTTTTGTTATACCTATGTAGTCAGGCGATTCCTTCTATTGGGGAACTTCCCTTAGAACAATATCTCTCACCCTCAGTCACGACCAACAAAGTAGACGAATAATATATGAGAAGGGAAAAGTGTTTGGTTGATATTCAAACATTTCTCATGTTATAGAAAAATATGCGTTCTGGCCGACATTTGATGAATTAGCTTACAAATTTCACCTGCTCAACATCTACGCATCAAGCTATTTCGATTGATTATCTCCAATTGTATGTACCGTAATTTCGCGCGTATGCGCCGCACCCTAGGTATGTCTTTTTCAAACCGGAAATTTTATTGAAAATAAGAAGTCAAATAAGTTCAGAGCAGAAGTAAGTCACATTTTATTTAAAATAAATTCTGGTAGGAAATCCAATTGTCTGTGGTGCGGGTGCGGCGTGTACGCGAGAAATTACGGTAAACCAGGGACGCCTGTTCGCTGCTTTTTAAAATTCAGATTGCTTGATTGTCGCTACTTTTTTTTAAATTGTTACTGTGTGGCTCCTATAAGAAAAACGCGGAATAGGGTTGCTTCTTACGAAGGTTCCAAAACTTGTAGTGAAAGAAGTTCTTCTGCAGGAATAGGGTTACTTCACTTGGCAGCGTCCTTACAAAATCGTTCTGGGTGGAAATTTAAAAAAGACCGCGATGATTGACGGATCGATCAGGAGGTAATTGACGAGAATAGAAAATTCCGGACTTCCCTACAGCAAACCCGAGACGTGACCGGTTCAATGTCTTTGGAGAGCCATATACCACAATTCACCTTATTTGATTTCAGAATGAATGAAGAAAAAACGAGCTGAATTATACTATTTCAAAAAAGCGGTGGCAATGAAATAATTGGAATTAAAAAAATATCCGACTGGCAACACTGGTGTAAACGAAAATATAAAGACTATCGTACGTACTACTGTAATGTCTGCTTTGGTTCATTGGTTCAAAAAAGTTAAATAGTTTTAAATAAAAATTCTGGTATGAAGTATTTTTATAAAACTTTGCTAAAATTCTCGTTGTGTTTAGTGTTAACGAAATCTTTGTGATCGAAACCTGATTACTGCTTTGATTCTTTAATATATTTAATTATTTCATTTAATCTCATACTGTAAAAAATGTACGAATAAAATAAAAATGAAAATAAAAATAAATGAAATAATTTTTTATAACTTATTTAAAGTACGGTAATTTCTGTGAATTATAATAAATAAAAGAAATGCCTTTTTACTTAGAGCAGCAATTTTGTGTTTTATAAAATTAAAAATAAAAATGAAATATCTTTATATGCATTTTTTTTTTACAGTTAATCTGCCAACTCTAATTTTTGTATTTATTTTTTTTTTAATGTCGCTTCTAATGAAAATGTTTATTTTTCATTGTTTTTCCTTCAAAAAGTATCTTTCATCCTGCGATTTCAAATTAAAACAGATTTGTAACTAGAGAAAAGGTGCTGTGTTATGATATATTTTTTTTCGTTTTTATCAATATACTTAATCTTATTTAAATGAAATTTCTATTTAACTATTAATCCTACTTACTATTATTATTTAACTATTGTTTTGAAAACGTAAGCATGTAAACATTTAATATTGTAAAAATTAAAATGCTTGCTTGCATATAATTTTAATTAAATGTTGATAACTCTTTTATTGTAAAAATATATATATATTACAAAAACATTATATTATGTAATAGAAAACATTTATCTATATTTATTACTTGGAAATTTTTTTAACGCCTTGCATTCAAAATGTTCAAATTTTATATGCTTAAAAGGCGCAAAGCCCACATAGTGAAAAAAATACCCAAGCCGGGACTCGAACCCGGGTTATCAGTATAGCGTATTGACGTTCTACCAACTGAACCACTTGGAAACGATACTCAGCCTGGCGTTTACTCACTATAACATGTTGGCAAGGCTACAAACGCAGCACAAGATGGAATATTTTCCATGCATATTCCATGGAAAAAATTCCAAGTAATAAATATAGATTTTTTTCAATTATCGATGCTGGATTTTCTTTGTTTTCGTGTTTGTCCCAGGTTTGGTGGCTCTCGGAAAATATTCCATCTTGTGCTGCGTTTGTAGCCTTAATAACAATATATATGTTATACTGAGAAAGTGCCAGGCTGTGTATCGTTCCCAAGTGGCTCAGTTGGTAGAACATCAGTGCGCTATATGGATGACCCGGGTTCGTGTCCCGGCTTGGGTACTTTTTCACTATGTTGGCTTTGCGCCTTTTAAGCAATTAAAATTAAAACAGTTATATTACAAAAACTATTTTGTTCGTTTCTTTATTAAAATAAAAGGCTCAAACTTTCAAATGTGTTTCACAAATAAATTTTAACCCAATGATATTACCCTTCGTTATATCGTTCATTCTGAGGTAGCACTCGTTTTTTTCTTTCTTTACCGAAAACAACATAGATTAAAAATAACCTTTTTTATACGTATTTGAGGTTTATCTTAAAAATCCCGACTAATTCATGTTGTTTCAAAAAAAATCTGTTACATTGTTTTAATTTGCGTGGACTTTAATTATGGAAAATTCCTCGCTTTTATTTCAGATTGATAGAAAGAGGGAACTAGTGAATTTATCAGGGATTAGAGTGCTCAAACCCAAATGGCCGATTTTCACCACTAAATTTTAATAGTTTTATCCATTGCATTGAATATCAGAAATTCTGTCCTTAAATAAGGCGACAAATACTATTAAAATTTAATGGTGACAATCGGACATTCGGGTCGGAGCGTTCTCATCCCTGATTTATTGCAAAAATTATATTATTCTTCATGCTTCTTTTTCAGGTGCGTTCGTAATTATGTAAATAGGTAGCACCTATAGTTGTAGTCTGGTCCGTTCGTGTCTCCGTCCGTACGCATATAACGGCGCAAAAACTACCCAACGGAATGGTTTGAAATTTAACATGTATTATCGTTCCAGAATGTTGTCGAGTCATTTCAAATTTAATGAAAAACGAATAAAAACATAAAAAGATATTAATAAAAGTTTTCTTTATTCTATTAAATCCTATCGTACGCAATCGATATTATAAAAGCGCAAGTCATGTGACTGAGGAAAACAAATACGGGCAAACCACTTCTTTTTTCATATGCCAGACGGCCATTTTTATTCAAAATTATTTTTTCGAATAAAATTGCGTAGAAGTTACATTTTTAGAAAAATCGTTCAAAAAAATTGTTTGCTTGAGTGATGAGTTACATTTAAAAAAATATATATATTTTGAAATAACTTCAGTGGAAATTAGGTTAACAGCCGAAAATAAACCGTAAATAAATTCAGGAGATTCGTTCATAATGAGTCATAAAAATATTAAACCATGGAGGTAATCATTCACAAAGCAAGATTTCCATTTGCATTTTGCAGTGCTGTCTTGAGTAGAAAAACAAGTAGTATAAAAACTTTTTATTTAAGTCAATTCCTACTTAGGTCAAATAGAAATTTTTTTCCAGCGATCTACACGCTTCGCCACTGACGGTATTTATTCCTAAATTTATATCCTGCTAAATATCTTACATAAGAGAAATTTTTGAAATGTATTAAAAATTAAATAAAAAATAAATAGCTAAAATACCAAAAATTAATATCTCGAAAAGTATTTCTCACAAAATTGTTAGACAAACTGAGTTAGAAAGTTAAAAAAATTGTATTTTTCTTGATATAAATTTAAAATCTAATAATTATGCCGTTTTTCAAATATTGAATTTCGAAAATTACCAAACTTCACAATAAAGTGACATAGCGATGTTACAGTTAACGATAATACAGTTTTTTTTTCAAATATTAATTCATTAATTAAATTTTATTATTTAATTTTAGTTTCATACTTCATTTCTGTTCAAAAGTAGAGACTCAATCCACATTTATAGTCTCCTTCGCCCGCGAGCCGCCTGATCTTCGTCCGTGAACAGCCAGCCCCATTATCTTTTTACGTGTGAAGGTGAGACTATAAATATGGAGTGAGTCAATACTTTTGAACAGAAATGAAATATAAAATTAAAATTAATTAATTTAATTTAATTAATTAATTAATATTTTAAAAAACTGTATTAACATCAATTGTCATCCAGGACAAGTCTAAAAAAAATTATTTGAACTTGATAGGATGAATAGAAAATATTTTATTAACGATTGAAAATTCCAACAAGATATATATAGAGAGAGAGTGTGAGCTAACAGTAGGAATTTAACAATCGCATTTGTAAACGTGGCATACGTAATAAGAAAAAAAATAGCATGCTCATTTCGCTCGTAGCAGACGATATTATTCATTTCACTGAAATAATAAGGATAATTTTTAGGTGCGTTCGTAATTACATAAATACGTAGCACCTATAGTCGTCGCTTGGTCCGTCCGTCTGTCCGTCCGTCTGTCTGTCTGTCCGCATATAACAACGCAAAAACTACCCAACCAAATGGTTTGCAATTTAAAATATATTATCTTTGCAGAATTTTGTCGAGACATTTCAAATTTTATTAAAATCGAATCAAAACTTATTAATAAAAATATTTATTAAGAAATTTGAATTTTTTTTTTAAATCGGTGCTTTTTTGTTATAGGAGCTTCCGAAGTTTAATCGTCAAGCGACCGAGATACTTATTTTATGACAGAAATTAATCTGCAGACGATATAATTCATTTCACAGAATTAAAAATCATCAAGATCTGAATATTTATATAACTAGCTGATACATATATATCTGAATATTTATATAACTAGTTAAGATATTTGTATGAACAGTGTCATAAAATATATACTTAACTAGCTGTTTAACCCGTTCTACGCACGGGATATCATGAATTTAATTCTAAAACGTGCGTACGAACGCACCTCGTTTGTAACGTTTGACGTACAATTTCCAACTTGTTTACATTGTGAAAATAGTTATAAAACGAACGCACGTCATGTGTCACGTTTAAGGTACAATTTACAACTAGTTAAGATATGGCAACATGACAGGGAAAAAAAAAAAAGCATTTCTATTCGGGATTTGTATATACTTTTCCTGAACGCGTAATCGTAATTTAATTACTGTTAAACTATTAGTTCATAAAAGTAAATTTTTGATTTTAATTCTTTTTTAGCTCACAGGCTATCAAAGCCTGAGAGCTTATGTGCCCGACGGTTCTGTATGTATGTACGTGTACGTACGTATGTATGTATGTACGTAACGCTATAACTCTTCATAGAAATATCCGTTTTCCTTCAAATTTTGTTTATAGGTTCACTGTGTTAAGGCGCTTCCCTGATTAGTTTTCGGGATTGATTGGTTAAGTATAAAGGTGGGAACGGGGGGCTATTCCCCCCTTAATTTAAATAAATAGGTTTTTCCTTCAGAATTATCCCATTTGCTTCAAAATTTGTTTATAGGTTCATTGGGTTAAGACGCTTCCCTGATTAGTTTTCGGGATTGATTGGTTAAGTATAAAGGGGGGAAAGGGGGGGCTAATCCCCCCTTAATTTATATAAATAAGTTTTTCATGCAGAATTATCCCATTTGCTTCAAAATTTGTTTATAGATTTATTGGGTTAAGACGCTTCCCTGATTAGTTTTCGGGATTGATTGGTTAAGTACAAAGGGGAGGAATGGGGGGGGGGGCTAATCCCCTCCTTAATTTATATAAATAAGTTTTTCATGTAGAATTATCCCATTTGCTTCAAAATTTGTTTATAGGTTCATTGGGTTAAGACACTTCCCTCATTAGTTTTCGGGATTGATTGGTTAAGTATAAAGGCAGGGAACGGGGGGCTAATCCCCCCCTTAATTTATATAAATGGGTTTTTCAAGCAGAATTATCCCATTTGCTTCAAATTTTGGATATAGGTTCCTTATGACAAGGCGCTTCCCTGATTAGTTTTGGGGGTTCGCTGGTTAAGTATAAAGGGGAAAACGGGGGCTAATTCCCCCACCCTTAATTCAGATAAATGGGTTTTTCATGCAGAATTATCCGATTTTCTTCAAATTTTGTATATATGTTCATTGGGTTAAGACGCTTCCCTGATTAGTTTTCGGGATTGATTGGTTAAGTATAAAGGGGGTAGCGGGGGGCTAATGCCCCCTTAATTTAGATAATTGGGTTTTGCATGCAGAATTATCCAATTTTCTTCAAATTTTGTATATAGGCTCATTATGGTAAGGCGCTTCTCTGATTAGTTTTGGGGATTCATTGGTGAAGTATAAAGCAGGATACGAGGGGTAATCCCCCTTAATTTCGATAAATGGGTTTTTCATGCAGAATTATCCGATTTGCTTCGAATTTAGTATATATGCTCATTGTAATAAGGGGCTTCCCTGATTAGTTTTGTGGGTTGAATGGTTAACTATAAGGGGGTGGGGATACGGGGGCATGATCCTCCTTAATATACTGTCGATTTCTTTATTTTTCGCTTGGCTTATTTCAAATTCTTTGAAATAAGAGTATAATATACAGTTAGTGTGAATAGTCTGTGAGCTCAATGCCCTCAGTTTAACTGGGCAGTTTTCTTTTTTATTACAATATTTATTTTAGCTCAAAGGCTATCAAAGCCTGAGAGCTAATGTGCCTGTCGGTTCTATAAGTACGTCTGTATGTACGTATGTACGTAACGCGATAACTTTTGATAGAACAAACCGTTTTGCATTAAATTTTGTTTATAGATTCCTTGTGATAAGGCGTTTCACTGATTAGTTTTGGGGGTTCATTGGTTAAGTATAAAGGGGGGAACGGGGGCTACTCCCCCCCGACCCTAATTTAGATAAATGGGCTTTCATGCAGAATTATCCGATTTTCTTCAAGTTTTGTATATAGGTTCATTGTAATACGGCGCTTTCTGATTAGTTTTGGGGGTTTATTAGTTAGAAACGGGGGATAATAGCCCCGTTAATACATTGTCAATTTCTTTATTTTTCGAGCGCTTATTTCAATTTCTTTGAAATAAAAGTTTAATATACAATTAGATTGAATAGCCTATGAGCTCAATGCCCTCAGTTAACTGGGCAGTTTTCTTTTTTTTTTAATCTCTATTTCATTTTCTATTATTTAGCATTTAAAATATTTCATTGTTGCAGTTTCGCAGGCAGTTGGCACATTTTACTAAGCGTGGTTTGGTGTATTAACTCCATTGTTGTTGTAACATGTATACAGTTGTAACCCTAAAGAGTATTTGGCTATTCATCACCCATAACCGGATATCAGGAAAAGACCACAAATTTATTTACAAACTAACAGTTGAGTTCAAATAATATTTTAATGTTGTATTCTATTGTCATCGGAATTTCACTAGTGAATATAATTTTTTTATTTTTTGTCTGAAGTAGTTATATGTGTAGGCAACAATAAACTAGTGTAAAGAACTATTGTTTTCTTTTTAATTTGTTTTAACAATGTTCTTACTCCTTTCCTACAATTTTTAATAGAACTTTTCTATTTAACATTTAAATAGCAGAAATTACAGACGCCTCGTGAAATTCCAGTATTTGTAATACTTTTTTGCATTTAAATCAGGCCAAAATTTCTGTTAAAAAATTTTGGTAAAGTAAACGTAGTACGAACCCTGATTTTGGACGAACCCTGAAGTTGGAGGCAAATATACGAGGCGTATTCGGAAAGTAAGTACCGTTTTGAACAAAAAAATAATAAGTAGTAAAACATTTTTTTTTTCAAGCCAATTTTATTTTTACATGAAAGAGCATATTTTAAACTATTTTTCTACATAGTTTCCGTCAATGTTCAAACACTTCTCGTAGCGGGTGATCAGCTTATCTGTACCTTCTTCATAGAAACTTCCCGGCAGTGACGACAGCCAACACTCCAAACAGTTCGTGAAATTTGCGGAAATTTGTCTGAAAGCTTTGTCATTGTGAAATGTCGGTTCTCATGGATTTTTTCATCAACTTTCCTTACGAGATCATCGTTGACAACTCAAGGCCGACCACTCCGAGCTTCATCGTGGACATTTGTTCGACCTTCATTAAACTTTCTAACCCACTTTCTCACCATTCCATCAGTCATCGCGTTTTCACCGTAAACATCTTTAATTTGACGATAAATTTCGGCAGATTCCTTGCGTTCAAAAATCGAATAACAGCACGGATCTCACAGTCGGCGGGATCAGTAATTGTCTGAAACATTTTAAATGTGCACAGCAAACTGAAAACACAAAGTAAAGCAGCGAAAATGGCGTCAGTTGAGATCCAGTGAAGAAGGAAGACTAGCGTATGTACCATGGCGGCGCTAGAATGAAACAGTACTTACTTTCCGAATGCCCCTCGTAAAAAATTCACTTTAACATTATCATAATATTTAACTGTTGGAATGTTCTGAGTAAAATCTCGATCTTATTCTCCAGATAAGGCCGATAAAACGAATATTTACTGCATTATCTTATTTCATTTTTGCAAAATCTTTCTAGTTTTTATAAATTATACATTCAAAAATATTCTATGTATGGAAATAAAACTGTTATTTAGCTATAATGCGCATAATTTGCGCATGTTTGCACTTGATCTTGCTCTTCCAAAAAAAAAAAAAAGAATCCGTCAATTAATTTGAAGATTGTCAATATAATAAATTATAACACCTTGTAATAATATATTTCTTTTAAATGGTAAAAGGTGTAAATTAACAAAATAATACAAATTAAAATAACTTTTATTAGGTTGTTTAACAACCTAATAAAAGTTATTTTAATTTTGTATTATGTTGTTAATTTACACCTTTTAAAAAGAATTATACTGAAAAATTTCTTTGAGCTTCATCACTGTTCAAATACCGTTACATATTTCTACTAAAAATAATGTTTTGATCCGACCATTTAATATAGCAAATGAAATATAAGCTACGAAAGAAATTGTTTCTTTTAACAGAAGCTTTCAGAGAAATGAAAAATTCTGCTGGAAATTCAAAGGCAATGGGATGGAAATAATAAACATATAATAAAAGCATCAATTTTTATTTGATTTATTTGAGATAAATTGGCAAAAATAATAGGAATAATATACATTTTAATAAAGTAAATAGGAACTGCAGAAAACAAACACATATTTCTTTATTATCTTGAAATAAAACTAATATAATTTCCTTTTTTAGTCCGGAATGCGTTTAATCAATATAAAGTGTTTCTACGAATATAAGACATATAAAACAATTGATTTAAACATATCAACATCAGAAATGTATACATTGTGCTGTAAAACTACAGCCTTCCTATCATTTTTAATTCAGACCTTTTCAGATTAAATTAAATTTTTAAATTCAGAGAAGCTTTCAAAGTAATGAAACATTTTATTTACTACACTATAACATAAAATGCATACGTACATAAAAAACAAGAACGAAAAATCATGCGTCAAGCACAGATTATGTAACACTTTCCAACGCTTCGAAAATAATTTTACAAATCATTACCGTTTAATAAGCTGAAAGACAACATCTAAGTAAACAATTTGGAAAACACTTAACATATTTAAAAGCGTAATTTCAGGAATTCCCAACATATATTTCCAACATATACAATATAAGGAAAAATATCAGAATACTTTTATTCAGCCCTGTATATGATCTATAGATTTGTATATATACTACATAGGATGCTAAATTTTAGTTTAGTTAGGAAACACGTAGGACTGTTTAAAATTCTCATTCTGGAGTTTCTGTCAATAAACGGAAATGTGTTTGCGAACTTTTGTGTTGCCCTGTATATGATCTACAGAATTTATACACACCAAGTAATAGACAAAAATTGAGTTAAATTTAGAATAGCGTTCAGCAACTTAAAACGCACTTCCAGGAATTATTGTTAACAGACAGTAGAGAATTCTTTTGTGTGTCCCTGTAAATGAACGATGACTGCTATACACACAATAATCTGTAGTAAGCCTCTTGTCATGCACCTTAGTAATATATATAAATTTCAATGCGTTTAAAATAGTGAAACATTATTTAATTAAACCTCAGACGATTTTTCTCCATAGACGTAATGTAACGGAATTCTTTTGACTGCCCCTGTAAAGTAACTATAAATGCTATGCACACCCTATTCCATGTTAAACTTCTTGTAATGCACCTTAGTGATATATATCAATTACAATGTATTTGGAATTGTGTAACATCATTAACATAAACCGCAAATGATTTTTCCCCATAGACCGTAATGTAACGGAATTCTTTTGAGTGTCCCTGTAAAAAAACTATAAGTGCTACACACTGCAGTTGAAATAGGGAACATGCTATAGATAACGACAATAATATATTGTAATTACAAGGCAATCTGAGCATATTTACGGGAGTTACAGCACGGACAGACGGCAATACGGCAGACAAACCGAAATCATAAACACTTTTCAACTAGGTTGGAAAGTGTTAAAAAGCATCAGATCATTCATTATGTACTCAAGACGGATCTAAGAGGATAAAACAGTAAGAATAGCATAAAAAATACTTATTTTAATATATGTTTACAAATTTAATGCAACACATTTATGTTGCTTCCCTTTGTAGTAAAAGAGACAATATTCTATTTGCTTTTTTCTAGAAAAGGTTGATTTTACGTCCTTTTTAATCCTTTCAAAACTGAAATGGGGATTGCTGCCTCAAACTGTAATATTTGTAAAAATAATCTTACAATTTCAAAACGCACACCATATTTTTGGAGTTTTAAGAGCTAAACAACAACAAAAAAAAAAAGGTTAAAAACTGCAAGATCTCTGATAATTTTTTAAATGTTAGCTTAAGCGTTATTAAAGCTTTAAACAACACGCCGCCATCTATCGGTGATATTTGTAGGTAAAAAAATAAAGCGCATTAAATAATTCCTAAATTAATCTTCGACCGAATGAATTTCTAAAGCTATCACGATTTTCTTCTCATTCAAATTTGTAAATGTTCAGACCGTTTTAGGACACCTACGCCCAACCCTCCCCTACGCGCTGACACAAAAAAAAATGCGTCTGTGATGAACAGGTTATTTCCAGCGTTTGTACAGTATTTTCTAAATGCATCATTCGCCTTACTGATAAGCAGAAAGAAAAGGCGAAGAATACTTTTAGAAAATACTAGTGTTAAAATTCAAGGAACCGTACAAACGCTCAAACAAAAAAAAAATCTTCAATTAATTTGAAGATTTTCTTTGAGATTCACCATTTTCTACTAAAAATAATGTTTTGATCCGACATTTAATACTGCAAATGAAATGTAAGCTACGAAATAAATTGTTTCTTTTAACAGTAGCTTTCAGAGAAATGAAAAATTCTGCTGCAAATACAAAGGCAATGGGATGGAAAATAATAAACATATAATAAAAGCATCAATTTTTATTTGATTTATTTGAGATAAATTGGCAACAATAATAGGAATAATATACATTGTAGTAAAGTACATAAGAACTGCACAAAACAAACCCATATTTCTATATTATCTTGAAATAAAACTAATGTAATTTTCTTTTTTAGTGCGGAATGCGTTTAATCAATATAAAGTGTTTCTACAAATATAAGACGTAGAAAACAATTGATTTAAACATATCAACACCAGAAATGTATACATTGTGCTGTAAAACTACAGCCTTCCTATAATTTCTAACTCAGACCTTTTTCAGATTAAATTAAATTTTTAAATTTAGAGAAGCTTTCAAAATAATGAAACATTTTACTACACTATAAAATAAATTGACATAAAATGCATACATATATAATAAAAGCATCAGATCATTTATTATGTACTCAAGACGGATATAAGAGGATAAAACAGTAAGAATATCATAAATAAAAAATTACTTATTTTAACATATGTTTAAAAATTAAATGGAACACATTTATGTTGCGTCCCTTTGTAGTAAAAAAACTAATATTCTATTTGATGTTTTCAAGAAAAGTTTGATTTTACATCCTTTTTAATCGCTGCGAAACCGAAGTAGGGAACTGACAACGATTTCTTTTTTATTTGAAAATATCAATAATAGATGGGGTATCGCTGCCTCAAACTGTAATATTTGTAAAAATAACTTTACTATTTCAAAACGCACACCGTATTTCTGAAGTTTTAAGAGATAAACAACAACAACAAAAAAAAAAGGCTAATAGCTGCAAGATATCTGATAATTTTTAAATGTTAGCTTAAGTGTTATAAAAGTTTGAAACAGCACACCGCCATCTATCGGTGATATTTGGAAGTAAAATAATGAATTATTAAATAATTCATAAATTAATCTTCTATCAAATGAATTTCTAAAGCTATCACGATTTTCTTGTCTTTCAAATTTGTAAATGTTCAGACCGTCTTAGGACACTTACGACTAGCCCTTCCCTACGCGCTGACACACACACACACACAAAAAATGCGTGTGTTATGAACAGATTATTTCTAGCGTTTGTACAGTCTTTTGAATTTTAATACCAGTATTTTCTAAAAGCATCCTTCGCCTTACTGATAAGCAAAAAGAAAAGGCGAAGAATACTTCTTGAAAATACTAGTGTTCAAATTCGAGGAACAGTACAAACGCTCAAACAAAAAAAATGTTCAATTAATTTGAAGATTTTCTTTCAGCTTCATCACTGTTCAAATAGCATAACACTTTTCTACTGAAAATAATGTTTTGATCCGACATTTAATATAGCAAATAAAATATAATCTACGAAAGAAATTGTTTTTTTTTTAACAGTAGCTTTCAGAGAAATGAAAAATTCTGCTGGACATTCAAAGGCAATGTGATGGAAAAGAATAAATATATAATAAAAGCATCAATTTTTATTTTATTTATTTGAGATAAATTGGCAACAATAATAGGAATAATATACATTTTAGTAAAGTAAATAGGAACTGCAGAAAACAAAACCATATTTCTTTATTATCTTGAAATAAAACTAATATAATTTTCTTTTTTAGTCCGGAATGCGTTTAATCAATATAAAGTGTTTCTACAAATATAAGACATATAAAACAATTGATTTAAACATATCAACACCAGAAATTTATACATTGTGCTGTAAAACTACAGCAGCCTTCCTATCATTTCTAATTCAGACCTTTAAAGATTAAATTAAATTTTTAAATTTAGAGAAGCTTTCAAAGTAATGAAACATTTTATTTACTACACTATAAAATAAATTCCCATAAACTGCATACATACATAATAAAACATCGGATCATTCCCTATGTACTCAAGACGGATATAAGAGGATAAAACAGTAAGAATGTCATAAATAAAAAATAACTTATTTTAACATATGTTTAAAAATTAAATAAAACCCATTTATAGTGCATCTCTTTGTAGTAAAATGGCCAATATTGTATTTGATTTTTTCATGAAAAGGTTGGTTTTAAGTCCTTTTTAATCGCTGCGAAAGTGAAATAGTGAATTGTCAACGATTCCTTTTTTATTTGAAAATATCAATGATAGATGGGGTATCGCTGCCTCAAAGTGTAATATTTGTAAAAATAACCTTACAATTTCAAAATCCACACCATAATTTTTGAGTTATAACAGCTAAACAACAACAAAAAAAATATAATGTTAATAGCTGCAAGATCTCTGATCATTTTTTAAATGTAGGCTTAAGCATTCTAAAAGTTTGAAACAGCACACCGCCATCTATTGGTGATATCTGGAAGTAAAATAATGAATTATTAAATAATTCATAAATTAATCTTTGATCGAATGAATTTCTAAAGCTATCACGATTTTCTTGTCTTTCAAATTTGTAAATGTTCAGACAGTTTTAGCACACCTACGCCCAGCCCTTCCCTACGCGCTGACACACACACATACAAAAAATGCGTCTGTGATGTATAGATTATTTCCAGCATTTGTATAGTCTTTTGAATTTTAATACCAGTATTTTCTAAATGCATTCTTCACCTTACTGATAAGCAGAAAGAAATGGCGAAGAATACTTTTAGAAAATACTAGTGTTTAAATTCGAGGAATAGTACTCTCAAACAAAAACAACTTCAATTAATTTGAAGATTTTCTTTCAGCTTCATCACTGTTCAAATACCATAACACTTTTCTACTAAAAATAATGTTTTGATCCGACATTTAATATAGCAAATAAAATATAAGAAATTGTTTTTTTAACAGTAGCTTTCAGAGAAATGAAAAATTCTGCTGGACATTCAAAGGCAATGTGAGGGAAAAGAATAAACATATAATAAAAGCATAATTTTTTATTTTATTTATTTCAGATAAATTGGCAACAATAATAGGAATAATATGCATTTTAGTAAAGTAAATAGGAACTCCAGAAAACAAACCCTTATTTCTTTATTAGCTTGAAATAAAAAATATAATTTTCTTTTTTAGTCCGGAATGCGTTTAATCAATATAAATTATTTTATTTGCAATATAAAGTGTTTCTACAAATATAAGACATATAAAACAATTGATTTAAACATATCAACACCAGAAATTTATACATTGTGCTGTAAAACTACAACCTTCCTATCATATCTAATTCAGACCTTTTCAGATTAAATTAAATTTTTTAATTTAGAGAAGCTTTCAAAGTAATGAAACACTTTATTTACTACACTATAAAATAAATTACCATAAAATGCATACGTACATAATAAAATCATCGGATCATTCATTATGTACTCGAGACGAATATAAGAGGTTAAAACAGTTAGAATATCATAAAAAAATACTTATTTTAATGTATGTTTACAAATTTAATGCAACACATTTATGCTGCGTCCCTCTGTAGTAAAACGGCCACTATTCTATTTTTTTTTCTCAAGAAAAGTTTGATTTTACGTCCTTTTTAATCACTGCGAAACTGAAGTAGGGAACTGACAACGATTCTTTTTTTATTTTAAAATATCAATAATAGATGGGGTCGCACTGCCTCAAACTGTAAAATTTGTGAAAATAACATTACAATTTCAAAACGGAAACCAAATTTTTAGAGTTTTAAGAGCTAAACAACAACAAAAATAATGTTTAATACTGAAAGATCTCTGATCGTTTTTTAAAAGTTAGCATAACTCTTTAACGGGAGGTGTCCACAAAAAAGTACACCTAATTTTAATTCCAAAACTGACAAACGGCACCAAGAATATTTAATTAAAAGTTTTCATTTATTAAGTACCGGAAAATAAACCAGTTTTTATTTTACAATGAATGCGTTTGTAAATTCTGGTGTCAGTTCATTATTTCATCATTTTACGACTTACTCCCCGCCGGAAAGGGTTAAGAGTTCTAAAAGTTTGAAACATCACACCGCCATCTATCGGTGATATTTGGAAGTAATATAATGAAGTGTATTAAATAATTCATAAATTAATCTCCGACAGAATGAATTCATTTTTTCTCATCACTCAATATTGGCGGAGAACTTTATCTCAAACCTGTTAGAAGGGAGTTGCTTCGTCCTAATCTATGTTGGGCTTGTTGGTTTAACCGCTCGGAGCTTTCTGTGGAATATTTTCAAGTTTACATAGCTAGTGTAAACACGGATTTGGTTCCGTTAGAAAAGCACACAACGGAGGTCAATCCCCTTCGGCCTATATCCCTCGCGTAGATACTCAGCTAAATTCAAAACACTAAAAACAAATCCGACTAAACATTTTAACGAAAAAAAAAACTTCTTAATAACTTCGAATTTGTATCATTAATTCAATTATTTACAGACATTTTGAAAACTTTATCTTTTTTTTCTTTATTATTAAAACTTTTTGTGTCATATTACAAATACTTCTGAAGGTGTACGAATTAACAATAAGACATGTCTACAATTTTGTTTCTTTGGTACAATTTCACTTTTATTCGAATAAGGTTTACGGAATTACTTTTTGATACCAATATTTTTCGTTTTTCCTTTCAAGATATTACGCTGAGATCGTTCTTTATTGACATCTGTAACAATATCACAAAGCAACATTCCGTTTAAAAGAATTTCTAATATATAAAACTAAAAGAAAAATATGTTTTTATTACAGAAATAACACGAGTTTCCGAGTAAATTGTCTTCTTTTATTTGAAAGTAATGAACTCTTCGCATTCTGCTCGAGTGCAATATTACTCTTCATTTAATGGAAAATGTGCTACAAAAGTTTTTCACCGTGTGTTTGCGCTAAATGACACTTTTTACAAGTATTTTTGATAACATATTTGTCTTCAATAGAATTTGTTTCATTTTAAGGAGGTAACAACAGTTTCGATATTCTAGGAAAATACAGCGATATTGATGTACATTTTTGTCTATATATATTTAGCCGAATTCAGTAATTTTTTTAGTTAAATTCTGTTATTATACCGTGAACTCTCGTAATTGCAAGACGTATCTTTATGAGGACAATTTAGGTTTCTCCTTCCTATTTTACATTCTCCTATATATAAGAGAAGAAAGTACTGTAGTTGAAATTATTTTCGATGGATTTATACGTTTTACGGGTCCCCAAAACCTGTTTCTAAAAAATATCTGTCTGTTCGTGTGTTCCTGTATCCATGTGTCCTCTCTGTATCATCGAAAAGTGTATGACGTTATGCATAGAATTAAACCAAATTTAAAGGATAGATGCAAAATATCAGATATGAAAAAAAGCTGAATTGAAAAAATGACGTCGGATGAGAAATCGTCTTACAAAGCAAAAAAAAAAATGGTCTTAAACTTTAATTTCCTCAAAATACCTTTAGCTCAGACATCAGTCTAAACAAGAGTTAAATCAATACTTAAATTGTTCTTAGGGGATGGTCTACAAATAGAAATTGTACCAAACTTTAAAAATTTCAATACTAACACTTACAGTTGGCATCATATTTGGATATTTCAGTTTATTCTACCTTCGGATACCAAACGGGAAGTCAGTATATACGGAATGGGACTTCTGCGTCAGCAGCAGGTGGTGGTGGTGGTGCGGTGTAACACCGTCTTCAGCCGAGATCATACTATAGTAGGCGAATGAAATGGCTAAAGTGTGGAAGCTATGCTATAGTAGGGTGGGGCGAATAGGTCTGCTATATCAGGGGGGATAAATTAAAATTTTTAAATGTCTTATAGTACAAGGTAACGGTTATGGTAGAGTCCGAAGACTGCCCCGCTATCCCTCTGCATTTTCCCCAATGGTCGTTGTAATTTGTTAAATTAGATTTTTTTTAAATTTTATTTCTTTCATTATTCACGGATTGTAAATTGTGTTACCTACATTTGACTTTATAAAATATACATAAAAATATTAAACGAAAAAAGCATCCATATATTTTCTAAAATCCATAAAATAGCTTAAATGAGCATATTTTGTGTGACACTTTTGGTAAAATTTACACTTGTAATATAACTTACACAACCCAAAACCAATTTTATTAAATCAAGTAATTTTATATTGCAAAACTCTGCGATAAATCTAGCAAAGAATTTATCCAAATAATGAGAGACATAAATCGTGATTTCAAGAATGATTCCTTTCATGCTTCTGTTTATTTCACAACCAAATAAAAATGTATGCCGGTATATTTCATGATGAACTGTTACAATCTATCTTGAAGGAATTTAAATAAAACAAAATATTGTTTAGAGGGCAGTCGAAATTTAGGCAGTCGGGCTTTTAGAAATAGAATATTTTATTACATATATCCAGACTAAAATGTATTTGCCCAAAATCTAAAATGTAAGTAGATTTCGTATGTATTTGTGTTATGTGCCACTAAGTGTTAGAAGACAACATAATCATATTTTTTAACCCATTTGCACCGAAGCGTGCATTTCAGGAATATCTTTTTTATTCAAAAATTCTGAATTAATACTGAAAATTCTGAATAGTAATGTTTGCTTTATTTAAAGTTAGACGTTTCGAGATTACAAATGTCATTCTATTGGAATTTCCGCTATGAATTTGGAATTTCTGAATAAAAAGAAATTCTTGGAAATGACGCATATATGCGCTTCAGATGCGAATGATTTAATGAAATAATTTTATTCGTTCTCTTTATATTACTCACCCCCCCTCCCCTTGTAAAATGTATTTTAAAGAATATTTTTCTTTGATTACACTATTATAAACATATCAACTTTCATTTTGCTTTTTACATTGGATCAATACGTAATGCCTCCTGTGTCTTAAAAACTTTGTTAATGAACATATCGTCACAACCATGTCAAACTATCGAATGTGAAAAAATGCATTTTTCATTACTTTTAAAAATGGGTCGATTGTCACCACTAAATTCTAAGAGGATTGCAAGGTTGCAGCATCACCAGGGTTGCCAGTTTGGCCTCGTTTTCCATTCAAAAAAATTGAATCCGTACCAGAAATTTAAAATAGACATTTTTTATTTATATAAAGACAGCCTATTTCGTAATTACTTAAAGTAAAAATTTTTCTCTCAAAATTTCCGGTATGAATTCGGCATCTCTGAATAAAAAACGAGGCCAAACTGGCAGCCTTGTTCTTCACAGAAATTTTATTATTTTTTTTACTAGGCGAAAAATTCTAATAAAACTTAGTGGTGACAATCGGACTATTTTAAAAGTAATGAAAAATGCATTTTTGCATATTCGATAGTTCGAAATGGTATCGACGATATAACAGCAAAAGTTATTATACATCTTAACCTGAACAGTTCCCTACACAAAACTTTTGCTCAACATAGTCACCATGCATTCGCACACATTTGAGCCATCGATTAGCCCAGACATCAAAACCATTTTGAAAAAATTCAGGGTTTTGCTTCTTGACCCAGGAATTTAAAGCTGATTTTAACTTCAAGTCATTGAATCTGAAAATTAAATGATGCTGTATCGTTACTTATTGTATTTTTACGTGTTACAATTTGTTTGTTTTTTCTTCGAATGGGTTGATAGTATAGATTGCAGGGAAAAAGTAAAATAATTTTCCTCTGCAATCTATACTATCAATCAATTATAAGAGAAATCATAGAGATTATAACACGTAAAGATACAAAATGTAACAATGCAGAATCATTTAACGTGCCAAAATTGTGGCTTGAGTTACTCCATGGTTACAAATAGGAAAATAAACATCAAGTAAAAAATAAAAATGACGTGCCTATTTTTTTAAAGTACGTGAAAAATTAAATGATTGTGTTTCAAATAGCTTCATAGACCGTGCATTTATAGAATATTTTTGTTTGATTTGATAATGACTCAGATTGAACTGAAACATGTATCAACAGTATTATTAAAATAAAACCTATTTTACTGTTTATAATCTTTTCATTTTACACCTTGTAGCAATAAAAAAGAAGTATATAATACAAGGTGTTATGATTTGTTATATCAATGCATGTTTTTATTTTTTTAAATAATTTTTTATGCACTTTTTAAATACTTTTAAAAAGATGTATATGCATTTATGTGATAAAAAACAACAACACTGAAGTATGAGTTATTTCTTAAAAAAATAAACTTTTTAAAAGAAACCATTTGTTGAATGCCACAAATAATCAAACAATTATTTTACACATGAATACGGCATATAATTCTTCGCTTAATATTAATTCATTTGATATTTCTCTTATATTGTCCAGGGAAGCAGATGAAGAGTTCCACGTATAATTTCAACTATGGCGTTCATTAAAAAAACTCTAACTATATTAACAAATTTATATACATGAATCACACATTAGTGATTACTTTGAAAATACGAATTTTTACATCATCACTCCTCATAATAATTTTAAATCAGAATATTTACTCGGAGGTCACTCAGACAATCCTACTACCATCATAAAAAAAACTTCTATCTATCCCGTCATTATCTCTTCATTTCAATTCACATTCTATCTTCTTTCAAACTCATTTCACTTTACTTCAGAGAAATAAGGTTTGAGGGTTGATAGCATGACAATTTCCTTTTGTCTTTTACATGCGTGGCAATAATTTATATAGGTACATTTATTTCCAAGAGTTGTTATAAGTTACCTCGAAATAAAGAGATAAAATAGGGCAAAATAATTAATATAAAATGCAATTTTCTTCTCGGGATACAATGTTTTATCATATAAAAGTCTAGACACAGTTAATGCTCAAATGTTAAATGAATATGTATAAATGAATTTGGATAATGTATAATGAATTTATACTAGTGGATTTCGCTAGTATAAATTAGTGTGTTTTATGATTTTCTGTAGCGTTTTATCTTTAATTAAAGGATGACTTGTTTGGGAGAGGAATGACAAAAACAACCTCGTATTATAATAAACATCCCTTCAATGCCTGTTACAAATAATATTTTACTTCAATTTTCAGATTTTTAACTATTTTACTTCAATTTTCAGATTTTTAACTATTTAACTTCAGAACATATTGTCAAATAAAACGTATACGTGCATACATATCGTTCCTACCATGTCAAACTATCGAATATGAAAAAATGCACTTCTCATTACTTTTAAAAATGGGCCAATTGTCACCACTAAATTTTATTAGAATTCTTCTCCTAGTAAAAATACTAATATTTCTGGGAAAAACAGGTTTGCCAGTTAGGCCTTCTTTTTTTTTTATTCTGAGATGCTGAATTTATACCAGAAATTTTGAGAAGAAAATTTTACTTTAAGTAATCACGAAATTTCGGTCATTAAATAAATCAAATTCCAAATTTTCTATTTGGAATTTCAGGTGTGGATACCAGATTTCTGTATGAAAAAGGGTGGCCAAACCTGGTGAAGTGAATTAAACCACTATTAAAATTTAGTGGTGACAATCAGCCCATTTTTAAAATTAATGAAAAATTCATTTTTTCACATTCGATAATTTGACAGGTTAGTGATGATATAAACACATACACATATAAACTACAGGAAACAGTTTGGGATTATTTTAACCCTTTGGGTACAGATTTATTTAAAAAAAACATACAGAACAGACACACCAGAAATTTGAAATAGTGTTTTTTCTGTATTTGTTAACAGATTATTCCCTGATTAAAAAGAAGCGAGAAGTACTGTTTGAATTTTCTGATATAAAATCGCAATTTCTGAATAATAAAAAAAATTTGTGGACAATACGGATGACGAGTCTCAGTCGTCAAATGTACCCAAGGGGTTAATGAAATATTTCTTTTACTGAGTCATTAAACGGGATATGAAAATTTTGCTGTTTCAGGTAGTTAGCGCATTTAAAACCAAAATTGAATTTTTTTTCTCAAAAATTACAGAGATTACAGTTACGTAATTATGCATGTATTTTTTATCTATAATAAAATATCCCCTTTTTTATAACAGCATTTACTACATGTTTAAATAAAAACAAATACTACACGAATCTAATTTGTTAACATTAAACATACATCAAACATCAAACATAATTTGAGCTATAAGCAGGGTTTTATAAAAATATTTTATACCGGAATTTTTCTATTAAAAACTATTTAACTTTCCTTTTTAGCTCACAGGCTATCAAAGCCTGAGAGCTTATGTGCCCACCGGTTCTGTACGTGCGTGCGTACGTACCGCGATGACTCTTCATAGAAATATCCGTTTACCTTCAAATTTTGTTTATAGGTTCACTGTGTTAAGGCGCTTCCCTGATTAGTTTTCGGGATTGATTGGTTAAGTATAAAGGGGGGGAACGGGGGGCTAATCCCCCCCCTTAATTTATATAAATGGGTTTTTCATGCAGAATTATTCCGTTTTCCTTCAAATTTTGTTTATAGGTTCACTGTGTTAAGGCGCTTCCCTGATTAGTTTTCGGGATTGATTGGTTAAGTATAAAGGGGGGAACGGGGGGTTAATCCCCCCGTTAATTTATATAAATGTGTTTTTCATGCAGAATTATCCCATTTGCTTCAAAATTTGTTTATAGGTTCATTGGGTTAAGACGCTTCCCTGATTAGTTTTCGGGATTGATTGGTTAAGTATAAAGGGGGGGAAAGGGGGGGGTAATCCCCCCCCCTAATTTATATAAATGGGTTTTTCATGCAGAATTATCGGATTTTCTTCAAATTTTGTATATATATTCATTGTAATTAGAGACTTCCCTGATTAGTTTAAGGGATTCATTAGTTAACTATGAGGGGGGGGGGGGGTAACGGGGAGATGACCCCCCTTAATATATTGTTGATTTCTTTATTTTTCTCTTATTTCAGATTCTTTGAAATAAGAGTATAATACACAATTAGTGTGAATAGCCTGTGAGCTCAATGCCCTCAGTTTAACTGGGCAGTTTCCTTTTTATTAACTTATTTATGTGCGATTTGTATTTTATTTATTTCATGAAGAAATTTCTGGTTTGAATTGAAATATTTTCGTTTAGTACCGGTAAAATGACCGGTTGTTGAAATATTTGCTGTTAATTTGTTTTCGCAAATATTTTTTTCAAGGATCGTCGTAAGTGAAATAATTAATTTAACACTGAAAAAAAAACATACAAATCCACGCCTGATTAAATGAGACAAACAAAATTATAATGCATTTTTTTTGGCATAGAATATTTTATTATATGTAAGCAGGGTACATAGTGTATTACCATAAATTTTAATAGACTTTTTTGCCTTATGTAATTGTAGAAAAACTTTACGAAATCGGCAATTAATCGAGGGGATCGCAAATTCTGCCATTTTAATATTAAATAAAAAATTTCTAATCAGAAATAGTGATGCCCATTGGGATTCTACTGAGTATCCGCACCTTATATACAGGGAGTATCTGAAATGCTTCAACAAACTTAGAGGAATGATAGTACTCATGAAGACCAACAAAAAATGCAATGGAACATGGGGTCGCAAATGACGTTTAACCCTTTCAGGGGCAGTGGTATGTTTATGAAACCACTTGATTTTAATTCAAAAACGCGACAATGGCACCAGAATTTTGCTAAATTCTTTTCCATTTAATATGTATGCGAAATATAGCCTTTTTCTTATTTACAAACAAATTTTTTTGTAAATTCCGGTGCCAGTCATTTATTTCAACATTTTAGTACTAAAAGTACTTTGCCCTTGAAAGGCTTAAAGGATGAGAATCGAGAAAATGCGTCTGAAAATGGACTGGCACCGGAATTTACAAAAAAAAAATTGTTTGTAAATAAGAAAAAGGCTATATTTCACATATATATTAAATGGAAAAGATTTTAGCAAAATTCTGGTGTTATTGTGGCGTTTGGGAATTAAAATTAAGTGGTTTCATAAACATACCACTGTCCCTGAAAGGGTTAAACGTCATTTGCGACCCCATGTTCCATTGCATTTTTTGTTCGTCTTCATGAGTACTATCATCCTTCTAAGTTTGTTGAAGTACGTCTAAACAAAATTAATTTGGCTAAAATTTTAAATGCTAGTGAATTTTGCATGTACTTATATACAGCGAACAATACATTTTAATGCAAGGCTGCTGCTAGAGACTATTTTTTGTTATTACCTTCATAACACTTTTTCTAAAGAAAAAAATATATACCACTATTTACAAACCACTATTCCATACCACGGTTTCTAAATAATTCTATCTTGAACTTTAGCAGAAATCTCCAATAATAACCATGTGTTTCAAATACTGCTGAGCAAAATATTTTTTTTTAAGTAGTCGTCAATGGCGACTAATGAGAGAAATTATGCATACATTCATAAGTATAATAGAAAAAATTTCAAACATATTTGTTACCGTAATTTCCGGTGTATAAGCCGCGGGTAAGATAAGTTTGTTTTAAACCAGAATTATTTTTAAAGAAATAAATTCCAATAAGTGACAAGATGTAACACGTTACGTTTCATTAAACACAATTTCCGGTCCGAAACAGATTTATTTGTGCCGCGGCTTATACGCCGGAAATTACGGTAAAAACAATGATTTACTAAAATTATTACACTGTTAATTAATCCGTAATATATTGAAAAATGTAACATATTCACTTACGAAAAATATCTCACGGTCAATTTTGATTCTTTAAATATACTAGGATTACTCGTAAGATATCTTGGAAATAGTGTATGAGATACTCAAGTTTCGGAAATAGTGGTTACAAAACAGCATAAAAATGTCAGCTATGCGACATGACATTCCGGAGAACCCAATACTTCTATTTGCTAAACATGTAAAATATACAGAGTAATTACACATCGCCTCCACAAACCTGAAGTAGTGGGAGCTACTTATCCCGAGCAACTTGTTACATCCTTCGTTCTTGTTAAAATTAAGCTGGCAAGCCCAGTACCCAACTCTCTTCCTTGACAGCTTGATAGAGCTAAGGAGGACATCGACTAACGGTACTTTCATTGTAAAATTTATACTTTTTAGAAGCATTTTGATAATTCTGGTGAAAACGTTATTTATTAATTTATTTGAATCGGAAACAATTTAGAAATTAACTTACATTAAACGTTACTATTATAGTTTAATAAATGAATTATTATTAATTATTTGTTAGCTAAAATACGAGGGCTGTAAATTAAGTAATGGCAACATAGGTATAAATCAATTTTTAATGAACTTACAAGTACAATTGCATTACATTCCTTCTATGTAATCACCAGCAAAGCTTATAACCTTTTGCCAAATGTCGGGAAGCCATTGTAGATCAGTGGCAACGTGTTGATTGTTGATGTGAGCGACCGAGCGCCCTACTGCGTGGAGTACAGATGAAACGTCATGAAATCGGTCACCTCGGAGGGGTTCCTTCAACTCTGTTCGTGCTACTGTCCTATACGGTAAAGAATTTGTGCCACAGGCTTCCACTAATCCTCGATAGCATTCTGTTGCATTTTTGCCACGTTAAACGTCGATTTTAAGCCACGACCTCTGATCACCTTTTGAAAACATGCTTTAGAGCGATGGAAACGAAACTCCTCACTTTAACGCCACACAACAACTACCCTTCTAAGCAGATCGACTGTTTTTTGCACTCTACACATCGACAACAGCGCCACCTCACCGCACCCATATCCTATTTGCGCATGCCCGCCCTTCTGCGAGTTTCAAGGTTAAGTTGCCACTATTCAATTTACAACCCTCGTAGTAATAAAAAAATCACCGTACAATTTCAAACGCAAGACTTTGATACGAAATGCCATACGTCTCTTAAGAATGAAATAAAATTTTGGTAAAAATAAAATTGCTATAAAATTTGTACCAGCTGAACAAATTATTAACAGCCCTTTGTGCGTGCAAGTTTTGAAAAGACTGAAAGAGGTTATCCATAGAAAACATCTCACCAAATGACAAGGAGGATGGTCACTGTATCATCAAAATGCTCCCTGCCACACATCGATTGTTGTGCAGACTTGACTCGCAGAAAAGAACATTCCACTTTTTTTAAAGCCTCCCTAGCTCACCGGATTTAGCACCATGAGATTTCTGGCGCTTTCCCAAGATCAAAATGGGTCTCAAAGGTAACCGTTTTGACACCGTAGAAGACATAAAAAAAATAACACGACGGTAACTTGGGAAGTTACCAAAACAGGACTTGGATCGTTGTTATTCAGCAATGGCAGAAGCGGTTGGAGCAAGCGTGTGTGTTCCGACGTAGCCTACTGCGAAATCGATTAAATACAAAGCCATTAAATAATAAGCCCCGTCAGATAAATGGGAAACTTTTCGCAGGTTGAAAATAGCGCCATCTAGCGGTTGGGAGTGCTGCATTTGGCACCAAGAATATTTTAATAAAATTTTGCTTCTGAAGTTAAAGCTTAAAATAAGGAGTTCATATTTTCTAAGAAAGTCGTTTGTAAATTCCGGTGTCAGTCAGTAATTTCACATTTTACGAACAGAATTTGTCTGTGCCGGAAAGGGTTAATTGCATAGTGATGTAAATTTCCATCACTTTTTATTTAACTTTTAATAAATAAATCAACTTCTTCGCCACCACTATATTTATATAGAAATATTAATCCAGTAAATTTCCACCATTTTTTTTCTCATTATAGTTTTAGCTTTAATGTAAAAGATCCCAATAATTAGCAAGCTTTTAAAGGAAGTGCAAAAACAAAACATCGATAAAAATCGTATAAAATATCGATATAAATAAATCGTATCGTTTCTCTGCGACCCACTTCTATTTTGTCCTCCTTCCGCAGCAGAGGTTTGGCGCTAGTGTGTCGCTAACAAATTTAACACTATCTGACTGGGCTTATTATTTAATGGCTTTGATTAAATAAATATATACCTACATTGTGGTAAGAAAGAGTTACAACGAAATTCTGGGAACTTTTTGACTGACCTTCCTGTAACGCGCATTTTTAAAAATTGAGAACATTTTTTGTTCAAAAATCCAGGTAAGCGCCGCAATATAGGGTATATACAAGGTGTAACTGAAATGCTTCAACAAACTTTGAGGGATGATAGTACTCATGAAGATGAACAAAAAATGCAATAGAACACGGGGTCGCAAATGACATTTAACCCTTTCAGGGACAGTGGTATGTCTAAAAAATCACTTAATTTTAATTCCAAAACGCCACAATGGCACCAGAATTTTGCTAAAATCTTTTCCATTTAATATTTATGTGAAATATAGCCTTTTTCTTATTTACAAACAATTTTTTTTGTAAGTTCCGGGGCCAGCCCATTTTCAGACGCATTTTCTCTATTTTTATCCTTTAAGCCTTTTAGGGGCAAACTACTTTTAGTACTAAAATGTTGAAATAAATGACTGGCACCGGAATTTATAAAAAAATTTGTTTGTAAATAAGAAAAAGGCTATATTTCATATACATATTAAATGGAAAAGATTTTAGCAAAATTCTGGTGCCATTATGGCGTTTTGGAATTAAAATTAAGCGCTTTCATAAACATACCACTGCCCCTGAAAGGGTTAAACGTCATTTGCGACCCCATGTTCCATTGCATTTTTTGTTCGTCTTCATGAGTACTATCATCCCTCAAAGTTTGTTGAAGCATTTCAGTTACACCCTGTATATATATATATGTGTGTGTGTGTGTTTAACCAGTTTTCGGCCAAAGGTGCGCAAACGCACCATTTCAATAAATATATTTTTATTAACACTGTGACGTATATTTTTCACTAATTTTATTTTTCTGCTATTGTTAAGGGTTCTGGAGACATCTATAAAATATTAGTAATTCAATTGAAGTAATCACTTCTGTTGAGAAATTTTCAAAATACGCTGGGTTTTTTACTTGAAACAGTTATTGACAAATTCGACTCTTTGAAAATGTATAATTATTCCACTTGAGATTAATCATATGTTTTTATAATGGAGTAAAGTTGCAAGTTCTGTAAATAAAATAAAAATACAACAAACGCCATAAGAAAACTTATTTTTTTAATTTAAATTTAATGGTAAATTATTAATGGTAAATTAATAATGGTAACGTCAAATTAAATAAAATATTATTTTTCATGCACGAAACTTTTTTGGTATAGTAATGAATGTAATTTAAGCAAATTTCAATGCAAATAATACCACATTTTATAAAATGTCTATGCTTGGCCTAAAATGGGTTAATGAAAAGAGAATTATTGGTAAAATAATCTCGAGGTGAGAGGCGAGACAAACGATATAAATTTCTAAATGCGTACAGTTAGTTCTACCACAATTTTTAAACACAATCATATTAATGTTACAATTCCGGCCATTAATTGAGGCGATTGCAAATAATGCGATGTAAATATTAAGTAGCAAATTTCTCATCCAAAATAGCTGTGACATACTCCTTGAAACTTCTAAAGAGTGTACACATTATGTAATTATATCCTTTGAAAAATAATTTATTTGGCGCATGTATTTTATATTATATTCATGAGCTAAATAAACTAGTCGTTGGGGGCCACCGTAATACTTACCCATCATGGATATGCATAATGTAAAATATTAAAACAAAAATGTGTAAACTACTTATAAAATGCATAGCAATTCAAATAAAATCGTGGCTTGATGACGTCATAACTTTATAGGCTCGATTACTGAATTGCTTGAAAGAGGTTTTTCCTTATAACTCCAAAAATAATAATCCTATTAACTAGCGGTTTATTGCATCTGATTAAGCGTCAAATTTCCAATTAAAATATATCTTTGAAGTGAAATTTAGATGAAATACAGGGTCATGAAAAATCGAAGAGTGTGGAAAAATACGATTACAAATATCTCAGCAACTAATTATCCGATCGACTTCATGCTTTATGCAAAATTTATGTTTTTTTATTGTCTTTTATATTCATTTCTTAAAATAAACAATTTCGAAAATTTTTATATACCTTTTATCAGAACGAATATTTCGAGAGTCCAATAAAAATAGATCCGGTTAATCGAGGTTATTGAAATGAAATAGGCTTCTTTCCATTATTACATACTAAGAACATACCAAATTGCAAGTGTCTATCTCAATTTTTTCGGGAGATAGAGCGTTTACAGACACACAGACACACACACACACACAGACACACAGACGGACGGCAAATTTTTTTTTTCTAAAAATATGTTTTTTGAAATCTCCAGTGTCTGAAACGTGTAAATCCGTAAAAAAAAAAATCGATTTTCAAAACGATTACAAGACTTACCCTATACTACGTATGATGGGTAAGTAAAAATACTGATTTACATGAATAAGTTATGCATTTGAATGTGAAATTAAATGAATTCTACACGCTACATTCAATTTAGAATTTCAGTCTTAAAAATAATTAATATTCAGGTTTTTTTTAAATAAGAAAAGTTGTTTGGATAAGAAGTTTGGATTCTGATATTTATAGAAGACAATTTTACTGACAACGGTAATTTATTTAGTACTATAATAATAATTTTATCATAAAGAACACTGAAAATTCATAATTATGTTTAATAACATTTAATCCTAATTTGTATTACTTTCATGTGAAAAAAAATGAACACACAACTATTTTAAATGAAACGCATTTAGTTTTTAGAAAATACTTATTTTCTCTGGAAACACCTGAGTTTCTCTAATAAGTTTTTACTTGGCTAAAACTTTTTTTCACGAATGATAATCGATTTATTTATTCTTCCTGTGTCTGACATTTTGCCCAAAAACTTTTAGGCTCATTGTCATAATATAATTAGACATCTTAAGCCCATCAATTATTTATTGCTTCTTCAGCAGCTCGGCGAAAAGTGCTTACTTAGCACCGAATAGATTATTGTATACAGGAGCGACTGAAAACAATTTTATTATCTTGAACTTTTATTTATTTTTATTTTTTTTAAATACTTACTTTTCAGAAAGTCACAATTTATGAATAATGTTATTACGTAAAATATTTTGCAAAAGAATTAAGTAATGCATTCCAAGAAAAACTGCTTAATACGTAAAGGAATAAAATATTATTATGGTATAGTAATTGCCATTTGCATGTAAAGATTTGTTTTTTTTTTCAACTAATTTAGAAAGCAAGTAAGTATAAGTGAAGCATACAACTGATTTATTATTTAATATAGTCTTAAGTAACTTTAAATTCTTAATAAATAAAAAGGGAAGGTGTGAAATAGTAACACTTTGTCGTCCGGTGACACCACAGTGATGTCGTACGTAAAGTAACTTAATTTTAATCCTTAACCCCGTCGCGACGAGCGTCCTTTACAGAATATTTAATCTTTTAACACCGGTTTTTCAAAACAGAAATTTTCCCCTAAATGAATCGCAGAAATGCCGTCATTAAATAAGGCAAAGCTTACAATAAAAAGTAACTAGTGGAAATAATCGAGAATTCTGAGCATCTTATGCGTCACGTACACGTGTCTCTCGTCCCCAAAGGGTTAAAAACTACATTGGCACCAGAATTTTGGAATGCAAAATTCCCTTTTATCAAGTACATAAAGAAAAGATTTTACTTATTTTCGAATAAATTTGTTTCTAAATTCTGGTGTCAATCAATCATTTCAACATTTTACGAATAGAAGTAATTTTACGAGACCTGCGGACGGCAAAGTGTTAATATCCAACTCTATAGGCTTAGTGGATTTTTTTTATCGTCCGTTTCTTTAATGTTTTAACACAACGCAACAGTTTGAATTTACTAAAAGAATAAAGAGTTGAATAAAGAGTTTTAAGGACTCCACACTTTGGACTCCATATTTATTAAAATTCAAAATTCAAACCAAAAATTCCGAATAGCATTTCTTGCTTTATTTAATGACAGACATTTCAGACTTATATATAATGAAAGTTTTTCTTTAGGAATTTCTGGTATGAACTCTATAATTCTGAATATGGTGTGCATAGCACTTATAGTTACTGTACAGGGACAGTCAAAATAATTTCGTTACATTACGTCTATGAAGAAAAATCGTTTGTGGTTTAATTAAACAATGTTTCACTATTTTAAACACATTGAAATTTATATATATCACTAAGGTGCATTACAAGAGGCTTACTACAGAATAGTGTGTGTATAACAGTCATCGTTCATTTACAGAGACACACAAAAGAATGCTCTACTGTCTGTTAACAATAATTCCTGGCAGAGCGTTTTAAATTTAACGCGATTTTAAATTTAACTCACTTTTTGTCTATTACTTGGTGTGTATAAATTCTGTAGATCCTATACAGGGCAGCACAAAAGTTCGCGAACAAATTTCCGTTTATTGACAGAAATTGCAGAAAGAGAATTTTAAACTGTGCTACGCGTTTCCTAACTAAACTAAAATTTAGCATCCTATGTAGTATGTATACAAATCTATAGATCATATACAGGGATGAATAAAAGTATTCGGATATTTTTCCGAATATTGTAAAGGTTGGGAATTCCTGAAATTACGTTCTTAAATATGTTATGCGTTTTCCAAATTGTTTACTTAGATATTATCTTTCAGCTTATTAAACGGTAATGATTTGTAAAATTATTTTGGAATCATTGGAAAGTGTTACATAATCTATGCTTGACGCATGATTTTTCGTTCTTGTTTTAGTTTACTAAAGATATTTTCTTTCACCTTATTAAAGGGCGAAGTTTCATTACAGTATTCTGGAAGTGTTGGAATGTGTCTAATCTATGCTTGACACATGATATTTCTTTCTTGTTTCGTTTCTAGCAAATACATAAACAACTCTTTCAGGGCTCCCAAATGGTCCACCAACTGAATACCAATATTTTGTAACAGAAAATTTCATGGCAGGTTTCTACAACATTTCCGCAAAAATTTACTTCCGAATGTGGTTTCTAAAAATTTTGCAAGAAAAATCTAAAAATGGAATTTTTCTAAGAAAATACCAGTATTCAAAAAACGGACCATTTGAGAGCCCTTCTCTTTTACAAAAAAAAAAAATAATAATAATAATAAATAAACAAGTAATACAATTATTTAAGTCAATTCCTACTTTTTAATCATAAATATATAAAATAAACCCGTACAGCATTAATGTCCCACGTTATCTTTATTGAACATTATTTTATAATCATCGTTGCGGTATTTTATTTTTTGATGGCATCATTCATTTGAAATAAATCTTTCATTTCATTTATGAAAACAATGTGAGAAATTTTTTTCTCCCATATAAAAATTAAAATTAATTAATTTAATTTAATGAATGAATTAATATTTGAAAAACCTGTATTAACGTCAATTGTCATCCAGTACAAGTTTTAAAAAATTTATTTGAACTTGAATGGATGAATAGAAAATATTTTATTAACGATTGAAAATTCCAGCAAGATATATACAGGGTGTCCATAATTAAACGACCCTACTTTAAAGTTGTCTACAGACGAAGCTATTGGTCAGAAAGTTGCGAAATTTTGTGTAGAACATAATGAAGGGATGGGAATTTGTTTGAACAAAAAAAAAAGTTCAAAATTTCGCCACCAGAGGGCGTTTTTTAAATGAATTACACATTTAGCATATACTTGCGATAGTTTACAAATTTTATTACAGCAAAAGATGTTCAACAAAACTTTTTTTGCGACATGTTCTTAGCATTTCCCAAAACACACTCCGGACGGCTGTGGAACATGCTATCTTACGATTCCAGATGGTAGCTGAAAAGGATGGCCGTCATGTGGAATATGATATGTTGTAATAAAATTTTTAAACTATAGTAAATGTATGTTAAATGTTATGCTAAATTATCGATAAAATTATCTATAAAACGCCATCTGGTGGCGAAATTTTGAACTATTTTTTTTCGCTCAAACAAATTCCCATCCCTTCATTATGTTCTCCATAAAATTTCACAACTTTCTGACCAATAGATTCGTCTGTAGACAACTTTAAAGTAGGGTCGTTTAATTATGGACACCCTGTATATAGAGAGTGTAAGCTAATAGTAGGAATTTAAAATATCACTCACTATGGTAATCCTCCCTACGGCTAATTCACACGAAATTACAATATTCAAAATCTATGTACGGCAGTGCGTTTTTTTCCCAATCAACTTTATAGTATTTTCTTGCATAACAACGTCTAAGATGACAGCTGCATTCTCCCATAAATCCAAGAAATTCTATTTTATACAGAAAATTGTTCTAAAATATCAAAAGCTTTATGGCACGGAAAATTGTTTGTCAGTCTTCAAATGTCTCAAAACAAGTTAAAATGAACAGAATGATTGAAGTATACGTCATAAAGTTGCAGAATGTAAGTTTCGATGTATGCTTGTAAATGTGAGACGCTTTATAGTATATTTTTTAGTGTTTGAATGTATCTTCACATCGCACAATATATTATTTATATACAGTATGGTCATAAAGTCTTTCCCTGATTACAAAATATTATTACGAAATAACCATTGAATAATAACCATTGTAATACTGTAAATTTTTTATTATGGAAAAGTCTTGTTCTTAAATTATTTTAGTCCATCCGATGGCGTCACTTATGCAGAAATTTCATTCCATTGTTATCAAAACAACAACATGGCCTCCTCGCTCACCCGATATTACTCCTTCTGATTTTTTATTTTGTGGGTACATAAAGGAGAAAGTGTTTACAACACCAGTAAAAGATATTGAAACACTCAAGGTGAGGATCACAGATGCTGTGTCTAGTGTGACAGCTCAAATGTTGGTCAATACGTGGCGAAACAGATAATACTGCCTTGACATTCTTCGAGCTACCAAAGGTGCTCACATAGAAATTTACTGACGTATGTACTTGTATTGAAAACTTCATAAATATCTTTACATTTCAGTGAAACAAGCATATGCTTAATTATATTAGTTTTACTGCAATAAATTATTCTAATCAGGGAAAGTCTTTATGACCACCTTATATATATATATACTATATAATATAAACTGTTCCAAGTCAGAAAATTAGAATAATAGAAAAAAATAAATTGTGACAAAAGTTTTTTTATGTATCGCTTATACAAAAAGTAATACAGGATAAGACGTAATATTGTAAGAATCTACATAATTTGTAGAATCGTTTTGCATAAAAATTAAAGGAAATAATACAAAAATCAAAATAATTATTCATAGTTGGAAAAAAAATCAAAGTATTAAAGTAACCATTTACCTGGTTCAAAATATTAGAATAATGCATTATAAATAATACGTATTGAAAAAAAAGGATAAATAATTATTTTTTAATATTTTGTAGCATCACCTTTACATTTTATAACAGCACGAACTCGCTTTGCCAAGCTAGCTACAAGTGGTTCACAATGTTTTATGCCCAGACATGACCATGTCGGCTTTATACTGGCAACTTTGTTTTTTGGCTCAATATCTCGCAGTCTTTTCTTCATTATTCCCCACAAATTCTCTATTGGATTTTAAATCCGGCAAATTAGCCGGCCAAGGAATTACGTTAATTTGGTGCTGGCTAAGCCAGTTCTTGATGGACATTGACTTATGTGAGGGTGCTGAATCATGTTAGAAAACAAAATCGTCACCACACAGATCTTCCAACGATGGTGTCATGAAAAGCACAAGGATTTCTTCATGTATCTCAGAATTAATCCTTTCGAACGATACATAGCCTTTTAGAACAATATGCAGTCATGCAAGTCCATACCACTTCATTGGCTGCAAATGGCTGCTTTAATAAAACTGGCTATTTTGCAGAAACAAATCTGAAAATAATACCCAATATTTCTATTTTAATATTACACATCCCTGATTTTTTTTTCGGGGAAATTCGATCACTACTTTCTTCACAATGCACCTCTTTCCAAAACGCACATAAATAGTCATAACTGCCCATGGGTTTGAGATATATGCTTCAAACTTGGCAAAAACGCATCTCTATTGAAGAGCTATCGATTCATGTAGGACTCAATCTGGTTGACTCAAGGACATATTTTACTAGGAAACCTGGTTATACCCCTTTGTCACGTGAATTTAACATTAATATCCTCAAATTTTGACCTATTGTAACTCGGTGAAGATTTAACAAAAATACATAAACTATATATTTTCTCGGGATGATTTGATCCATGGAATGAAAACAAACTAATCAAAGTAGGTGTTACCATTTGAAAAATCAAAGTAGACGCAACTTATAATATGTACATCAGGGCTGTCCAACCTGGCGCCCGCTACCCACCAGAAAATTCTTATAGAAATATTTGCATTAAATTAATATTGATATAAAGGGTGGTCATAAAGTAATTCCATGATTACAATAATTTATTCCAGAATAACTAATATAATTAGTTGCGTGTTTCAATGTAGTGTAAAGACATTTATGAAGTTTTTAATACAAGAACTTACGTCAGTAAATTTCGATGTGAGCACCCTTGGTAGCTCGAAGAATGTCAAGGCGGTATTCAATTTCTTGCCATGTATTGCCCAACATTTGGACTGTCACACTAGATACAGTATATGTGATCTTATCCTTGAACGGATATCCCCTGAATATTCAAAAATATGAAAAACTATATAAATGAATTTATTACAGTGTGTCAGATAAAGGATTTTTGTGTAAACTATATTCAGTTTGCTTTTCAAAGGGGCCTTGGATTGACCAAGCCGTATGTCTAGGGGATCATCCATCCAGATGAAAAAGAAACGTAAGAACATGAATTTTCTGTAATAGAAATTTTACAGTATTTCATTCAATGGTTATTTCGTAATAATTTTTGTAATCAGGGAAATACTTTATGACCACCCTGTATTTGATGTAATTTTATGGTAAACGGTCTACGAATAAAAGCAGGTGTATCGACTTTTTTATACAAACTTAACAATTTATCTTACTTCTAATTTCCTTTTTCCTTTTCTTATTTTTATAGTAATATAAATATTTTTATAGTAATAAATACGTACAATTTGCAACTTGTTTAATTTTCTAAACAGTTGTTTTCCAATGATACGATGATTTCAAAATATTTTAGATAACGTTATAGAATTTCTCTCAAACATTAAAGAAAGCAAACTTTGACAGGTTTCGTAAGCGTCAGGGAATGTGAATACTAAATTTTTACTAAAGTAATATTTGCATTATTTAATGAAGAAATTCTGAGATTGTTTATGGCGGATTTTATTTTACAAAAAATCTGATATTAAAATTCTCTCAATCCCCTCAGAAGTATGAACCCTGTTTAGTAGCTGCAACCTTCTGAACATTGAATAATTTACAATCTACATATTAACAAAAATATTAAAAATCATCATAATACAATATTTTACAATCGCACTAAACTTTCAAAAATTTGGATTTTTCCCTCTAGATCAATTACATAATTGTAAAGTTCAATAACACTTATGTTTTTAATAGCCTCTTTTGTGAGAAAAATATATTATCATCCTAATTCTTTATATTTAGGTTATATTACTAGTCCTTTAAAAAGGGTTCGCAAGTAAAACAGTTCATAGTTGACAACAGTTTACTTAAATATCATACCTGTAATTTCCTGTATTTAGTGTTTTTATCAGTCGGTTAACATCTTGCCTGAAAGGAAAAGATCCCCCGCACCCCTTACCAGGGCCTGATTACCGACGGGACACACTTCCACCAGTAAAATTTATTAGAAATTTTCGTCTTATTAAAACGCCCTTTTCATGCAAAGTTACTGCCATGAATAAGAAAAAAAAATCTATTATTTTTTACTGGTGTAAGTGTGCCCTGTTGGTAATCAGGCCCTGCCCCTTACCTTCTATCCTCTAAAACCTTTATACATCATTACGGAATGCATTTTAGAAAACAAAAATAAAAAATAAAACTTCCAACCCAGAAATATAAACTGTAAAATTAATTATATATTTAAAAGCAAAGTTTTCTGTACTGTCCTGTATTTTACAAGAATTGATTCTTGATACGTTCTTGTCCACTTTGGCGGATTGTTCGTAATCGATATACATTTAAAACGCTAAGCGATTTCTTTCGACAATCCGTGAGAACAAACTACTACACCAAATTACATCATTATTTTTTTAAATGAAAGATATTTGGTCACAGATTTGTTATCGTGCATTCGTTTGTTCGAAAATTTAATTAATTAACCGTAATTTTCAATTAAACTTTTACTTCTGCTAATGACGTCGTAATCGGATAACGCCTACTGTTGCGAAGCACAGAGGCTTCTCTAAACACTGTGGTTGAATAAAAGAGAAATAATAAATATTAAAAGCACGCGGTTTTAAGGCCGAATTTGTTAATTTGCAAGTTAAATTTCGGTAAAAATATTTATCCGCGTGTTTTATAAGCGAATAAAAATTCATATTTATTGTGACGTCACGGGAATATTGTCCATTGGGTTTATTTTATCATTATGCATTATAACTTTGTTGATGCCATTTTTTTCATTACAATTAAATACAAAATATATTTATATTTGTGTGCATGGTGTTTAAGCATTAATGTAAGGTATATGAAGTACGTGTGAAAAGTTTGCGCCGGTGAAAATGACGTTATGCTTAGCTTGAAGTGCATTTTAACATTGATAAAACTAAAGAGAAAAATGTATATTATTGTGTTAACATGACATAATTTTACTGATTTTTGCATTCATAATTATAAAGATTAGTATTGGAGCCGTCATTGATTTCTTCATCTTGATTGCATACCTTGATTACATGTTACCAATTGCTTTTTTTTAATTATAGGATAGAAGATTTCCTTTTTTAATAAAAAAAATCACAAAAGTAAAAGATTTCAGGAAATTTAAAGTTATTAAAAAGAGTGTTATGGCAGAAAAAAATCTTGAAATAATGATTGTATTTTTAGCTAGAATAATTAATGTAAGACTAACATTTCACAGGAATTATTTTGGTAGATTTATTATAATTTCATTTAATAGTTCCTTATTAGCGCAAAGTCCTATTTCTTTCACTGTGAATTTCTCTTTCGATGTCAAAAAATGTTTTTCCACTTTTGGACGCCAGCCAAAATACAGTGGCAATTTTTAGAAATGTACAACAGTTGTGACAACAAAGGCGCTATCGCTTTAGCTTTCAACGCGCTTACATCACTTCGAAATACTACAAATTTCTATTTTTTACTACATTTTACAATTTCAATTCTTACATCATCAATTAGAAAAAAAATTAGCTTTCGATTGAAATTTATTTGAAAACTGCCGATTAATTTAACCAATTTTTAAATAATTTTCAAGCATGAAATATTTTTCAATTCTATCTCAACCAGGATTCGTACGGATCAGGGATTTTTCCAGGAGTTTCACCAGTATTTTCTTTATAGAAAAAGAAATATAAGTTAAATTCGTGAAATTTCGTCTTCTTTGAAGGAGATATATTCTGTAAGCAAATACTGGTACCAAAGAATTTCCTGGTCGCAAAATTCCAGGAGCCGTACGAACCCTGTCAACAATGACCATCCGTTTGTTTTAATAATGTTTTAGCCCCTTGGAAAGTTGCAACAATTGAAAATAGGTATCCCTAACTTTCATGAAAAGTGGAAAAATAATAATAATAAAAACCTGATAAATCATAAAATCAGATTATCCATAAGATAGAGTATTTTGGCGCTAATATAAAATCTGTCAAAAGAAAAAAAAACTATTTTTAGTTTATGATTAACATAAAATTGATATGTTGAATTCGTTGATGTATATGTTGAATCAGAATATGCTAGGAATTGTTATTTATCATTTTTTTAGAGATCCATTGGATATTTAATTTGTATGCTTCCAAAGTAGTTATTTTGAAAATGAATAACGTCGTGGTATTTGCGTTTTTCATTAATTAGAAGTTTTATTCAATTCAGGTAAATATCATCAGCATTTTCGAAGAATACAATTGAATTCTTAGAAGGAGAAATGCTACAAAATGCAACTACTGTAAATTAATTTATTATTTGTATTATGTAAACTGTCTTTAATCCATAGTTTTCCTTTATATTGCACTCACACGTACGAGGAATTTGTATGTTTGAAAACTAGTTAGATTGAAAATTTACTTGCGTCCTATTGTGTCCTTTGTCATTCATTAAAAGTTTTATTCAATGCAAAATATTTTTGATTGGTTAGGAAATAAAATGCTTCTTAAAATAAATATTGCAAATAAATTGTTAAGTTACATTGTGTAAGTTTCGAAATTTATAATATTAGTTTTTCTATTTTTACCTAAATATACAATACTATTTACTCAACGTAAATTTCAAACATAAATTATTGTACGAGTTGCAATTTTCCAACTGGACGAAAAATGTCCGGGCCAGGATTCGAACCTGGGATCTCTTGGCTGAAGCTGTCACGCTTTACCAACTGAGCTATCCCGGTTGAATCTGGAGGACACAATTCATCCAGTTAACCTTATTGATAATAGCATCTGGTCTGATATTTTAAGCAGCTCAACAGAATAGATCGCGGGTAATGGAACTCCAGTAAACTCTGGATACGTGATTACATTAGATTAATTTTAACACAATTATTCAAATTGGTAAAGAAATCATACGAGTTGTAATTTTCCAACTGGACGAAAAATGTCCGGGCCAGGATTCGAACCTGGGATCTCTTGGCTGAAGCTGCCACGCTCTACCAACTGAGCTATCCCGGTCGAATCTGGAGGGCATAATCTATTCTGTTGAGCTGATTAAAATATCAGACAAGATGCTATTATCAATAAGGTTAACTGGATGAATTATGCCCTCCAGATTCGACCGGGATAGATCAGTTGGTAATGCGTGGCAACTTCAGCAAAGAGACCCCAGGTTTGAATCCTGGCCCGGACATTTTTCGTCCAGTTGGAAAATTACAACTCGTATGATTTCTTTACAAATTGGAATAATTGTGTTAAAATTAATCTAAATAATTATTGCTTCTAAATTTAATTTACTGTCTCAAAAAAGATAGAAACTAAAAATATATGTCCCACAACAAGAAAATATAAATAAAATAACTATTCGATTCTTCTAATGCTTTTATCAAATAAAAAACAGACGCGAAAACATCATATTTAGATCAAAGATTTTCTTTAAACACTTTCTTATACTTTTCCTTAGATGTAAGAGTTCCTTTCTTTTGTATTTCCTTTCAACGTCGGCGTCAAAAGTATTGTTATATACTGCAACTTCTAAAAGCTTGATTTAACTTAAGACTTCACAGAAGCTTGAAGCTTTTCTAGTTTTCTTTCACCAGTTATAAGAGATGTCACTGTAATTTTATTCTATTGAATTTTCATATGTAACGTTTAATTTTCTGTTTTTAACTTGTAATTTTTCGTTATATTCCTTTCAAATGTAAAGAAAGATTGCATGTTTGAGAAGTAGTTGCTTTGAACGTGCATTGTGTCTACAACAAATACGTTGTATCCGTAATACATTGTACAATGTCGTGATTTGAAATATTATCGTCTATTAGATATTATATTCAAAAGCATATCAACAATATTATAAATCGTTTATGAAGAGACCCTTTTATGTATTTGTAAATAAATGTTTCCGAGTATAAACATTGGAACTGAATTTTAATTTTTCTTGTTTAAATTTCCTAGTTCATGATATTGGTTTTATCTTCCTTTTTAATTAACTGGAAAAACTTATGGTTAACAAACAATCACACTAAAAGCTTGTTCGAGTTTCATAGTGTTATTTCTTTGCATGTAAAAAACTTTATTGAAATGAAATAAGAGCGAAAAATACTGTTTAAATACAGCCAAATTCGACTTTGTGTTATTTTCATTCGGAGAATGCGTTAAGGCTGCTCGTCAGTAAACTTCCTGATTCCCCTCGCTAATGTTAATCCTATGGGCGTAGAATGCATTCGTATATTTAAAATATTTCCTCAGGAAATTAAAATTTCTAACTTCTGTTTTCTTTGTATTGTTCTTAAAAGATATCTCTTTTTTCCTTAGTTATCAAAATATTTCTAAAATATGTTCTTAATTTTTAATTTTATGTGTTAAAATCTTAGCGAATCGGAATAATATTTTATCACTTCACATAAAATTGAGTACAGTGTTTAGAAACATTTTGACGACTAAGAAAAAAGAGACATCCTTTAAGAACAGTACAAAGAAAACAGAAGATAAAAATAATTATTTCTTGAGGCGATATTTTAAATATACGAATGCATCTTACGCCCATAGGATTAACATTAGCGAGGGAAATCGGGAGTATACTGACAAGCAGCCTTAAGGAATGTCAGTGACTGCGCTTTAAAGATAATTTAGCATCAGGTTTGTGAAAGAAGTTATTTTAAAGAGAATGAGTCCATTCAATGACGTCAAACAAAAAATATGCATTTTAGGTTAATTTACACAAGACTAAAAGTTGATTTGAGGTATTATCTTATGGTCTCAGAAAGTATTTTAATTTCATATCTATCTTAAAATGTTACAATACGAAATCAATTCAATGGTCACACAGGTTATTAAAAAAAACCATCGATTACCCTGATGATCACATTATTTCCGCAAAAAGTCGTCTTGGAGAAACATGGCTACCCCAGTCATTCCAAGAACGGTGTCAAAGTTTATATACTAGATCAGAATTATCTAAATTAATGGATAGGTAGGCATGTATCTTCTTTGAAATGGCCTTCTCATTCTTCAGATCTGGCGCTAATATTTATTTCATTTCTTAGGACGCACTTAAAAGGGATAGTTTATAAGTTTCAACACAATTCCAAAACAGGGTTCGAGCTGTATATTACGGAAAGCTGTACTGCTATCTTTTCAGTAACAAGGAACTATATGCTTTACACCGTGCGGTGATACCTATTTGCATCAATTAAAATTTAACTTTCAATAAATAAAATCAATTCCATGCTACTACTAGATTTAAATAAAAATGCTCGCCATATGTAATCATAGAAGTGGGCTATTAACTCATTTATATAGTTGTTCTATACGATTCGTGGGATGTAACCCTAAAGTTGGTTATAAAAAATCACGCTTCAAAAGAAAACATTGTGCAGTGTGTGGTTAATACAGTCAGGTACGGATTAACAGGTTATTAAAAATACAATAAGGTACGGAAATCCTTTTTAAATTGGATTTATGCATTTAACTTGAAGATGAGTACTTTAAACCCTTTTAAGGACAGTGGTATATTATTTACAACATTTATTCCAAACTGCCAAATGTCATCCAGAATTTTTTTATAAAATTTTGCTGTTATAAATGTACAGTCGGACAACAACCAAAAAGGGAACACCCCATATACAGGGTGTTTCTAAACTCATGGTACAAACTTTAAGGGTAGGTAGAGCACACAGTAACAATCATTTATTGTATAGAAATGTATGGGACCAAGTGACGCATTAAGGTAAAAACACCAGGGGGGCAATTAGGCCCCTTTTTAAATTTTCGAAATTTCTCATTCATGCCAGAAAATTTTTATGCTATCCTTTTCTTGACATTTCATAATTACTTAACATTAGAATTCTTCTTTGAAAATTTTTGGTATAAAATCGAAATTTTTGAATTAAAAAAAAGTGCAAAACGGGCAAATTTATCAGACAAAATACATGAATAAAAAAGATAAAATGTTTATTTACAATGTAGTTTACAAGTAAATAATAATGCATGCAATAATATTACAATAAGTGTTCAAAATTGCGCCCACCAACAGTGATAAATGATTCGCAGCGTCGGTGGTACGATTGGCGTACACTTCTAAAGATGTCAGGCATTTCCCGCACACATGTGGCAGCTTGGTATATGCGAGAAACTAGATTTTCGTCTGAGTCAACTGGAGTCTCATAAACAAGACTCTTCAGATGTCCCCATAAAAAGAAATCACGGATCGATAAATCGGGCCAAGGAACTGTTCCACCACGCCCAATCCATCGCGTCCCAAATCTGGCATTCCGATAACTGCGCCCATCAGTGGTGAAGTGCGCGTGCGCTCGCTCCATCGTGTTGAAACCACATCCGGTTACGAATGGCGATCGGAACTTCTTGCAGCAGTTTTGGTAAAACCTGTTGCAAAAACATAAGGTAATAGCGACCATCCAGCCTCTTTGGTAGTAGGTATGGGCCAATCAAATAATTATTAACAATACCCGACCACAAATTCATAGAAAATCTTTGTTGATAAGCATGTGGCCGCGTTGCATGTGGATTATTGGTTGCCCAAAGATGGGAATTGTGCGCATTAAATACACCCTCGCGTGTAAATAGTGCCTCATCTGTAAATAGAATATGAGCAGTAAAGTCTGGCTGCAATAGATGTTGCTGCAAAACCCACTGGCAAAAGTTCAACCGCAGAAGATAGTCTTCCGTATTCAAATTTTGTACACGTTGAAAACGGAAGGGATGAAATCGATTTTTATTTAACACTTTCCAAACGGTCGGATGACTCACACCTAAATTCTGTGCAACAGCTCTTGTAGTTGATTCGGGCCTTTCACTCACAAAATTCAAAATAATTTCTTCCAGGCTTGCACTGCGTACAGCTCTTTCTCGCGCAGTTTCCTGTCTGGTGACGTGGAAAGAACCTGTTTCAGAAAGCTGACGGTGTAAGCGCTGAAACATTCTATGATCAGGCATTCTTCTGCGAGGAAACTGCTTCTGATACATTCGTAGGGCAGCCCTGGCGTTGCCATTTGCACGACCAAACATGAAATGCATGTCGATTTTTTCGGCATATGTAAAGTCTTCCATGACGAACGATAGCGCAATTAAAAATGGCGATTTCTTCTACTTGAATGCATGGTATTGAACGGCGGCCAGTCACTTATTGCCCTCTACCGCCAGTGGAATCAACCAAAACTTCCATTTCTATTTCAAAAAAATTCTATTTTTATTTCTATTTTAAATTAAAAAATATCGATTTCATACCAAAAATTTTCAAAGAAGAATTTTATTATTATGTAATTATGAAATGTCAAGATAGGGATTGCATAAAATTTTTTTGGTATGAATGAAAAATTTTGACAATTAAAAAAGGGGCCTAAATGCCCCCTTGGTGTTTTTACCTTAATGCGTAACTTGGTCCCATACATTCCTAGACAATAAATGATTGTTACTGTGTGCTCTACCTACCCTTAAATTTCGTACCATGAGTTTAGAAACACCCTGTATATTAATCGCAAAAATGTCCTAGAAACAAATGGAAAAAGCCATTCGACTGGAAATTATGTATTATTTTAAATTTAAGCTTAAAAAATAAGCTTAAGAAGTAATTTCATACTGAAGTTGCAGCAAACTATTACATTTTTAATATGAACAACTAACATTGACATCATATTCATCGTTTTAGGTAAAATATGCTGTAGAATTCCAAACAGGAAGTCTTTACGTCAAGTGGTTTTCTAATTATAGAGGACTGCAGTTTTATTCTGAACATTTTGGAACTCATAAGGTTTATTGCCTCTGCAATCATTGCAAAACAGATTGCAATACGGGTAGTTTATTAAAACAACTCTAAAACTACTTAACGGGATGAGTTGTAATTTTTGGTCCGCATATCTGAAGCTTCTACAAATAACATTACAAATAATAATAAGAGGATGGAAGGAGAGGTCGCTAACGTTTTCAACATAACAACTTCATCAAACTGTCCATTTCCAGTTTAGTACGCCGTAATACTCCAAATTGATTCGCTATGCTTGTTACAAGCCTGGGTTAGTGAAAACTCGGCCACTAGCAATTAAAATGCCCTTGTAATTTTAATTTTCGCCGGAGGTTGATCATTATAATCCACTAGATTTAAGTTCATGAAATTCTCTTAGTGCAACGATTTTCTACGATTCAATCACTTATTTTGGTTCAGTGTCATATTTGTCAAATAGCATTCTTTGCGGGCTTCTCTCATTTTTATATTACTATATCTAAATATGTTTTGTATTTCATATTTATCTGATTATTTACCCATTCGCTTTAAACCACGAGTATAATCGTCATTGTCAACATTCAAAATAAAAATGTATGATAAAAAAAAAACTACCTTGCAACCACTTATTTAATATGTTAAAAAATACTTGAATTAATGACAAAAACTTTGCTATTGAAGTTACCAAATAGTATCTTTCATAATTTTTGGTGGGAAACGAATTTCAGTAAAAATATCGAAGACTCCGCCCACATAGTTTTGGCAATGCATGGGTTAAAATTTCCGAATCAAAACCACGCCCTTTTAACCTTACTTCAATAAATAAATTAGCAAACTTTATGATTTTATATATCGATAACGAGGAGACGAGGGCAAATTATTTATGTGACAAAAAACACGTTTCATAATTCTCTTTTGATTGCTGCTTAATTAGAAGTTTTCATTATTACACTATGGGGTGGTTTTTTTTCCACCAGCTACTATGGAGTGGTTTTTTCGGAGAACTTTTCCACCAGCATTATTATTATTATTATTATTATTATTATTATTATTATTTTGGGGGGGGGGCAGATTGGGAAGGTAAAATTCATTATTTAAATTTACTGGTGTCAAAACATCGCAAAATGTAGCTGTTTTAGACCACGTGCTTGCCTTCCAAGGGGTTAATAAAATTTGTGTGAAGGACAGGTTTGCCAGTTTGGCCTTCTTTTTTATTAAAAATGTCGGATTCAAACCGGAAATTTTGAGAAAAAAAATTCATGAATCATCTGTGTAAATAATCAAGAAATGTCTGTAATTAAATAAAGCAGAAATTTCTAATTGAAATTTGTGGTGTGGATTCGGAATTTCTGAATGAAAAAAGAGGCCAAACTAGCAACGCTGGTGAAGAATACTATTACTAAAAATTAAGTGTATGATAGGTGAAAACTCCAAATTTTTCAACATCGAATTCATGCCCATTGGCAACAACTATCATGACTGTGCGTCTTTTAATTTCTTCACACAAGTACAGCATTGGTCTCCATTTTACTGATTCCACAACTTCTCTTTATGCTAATATGCTCTTTTCTTTAAATAAACTTTGTGTCAGAACTCGTTCCTGGATCAAAAGTACATTATAAATAGACTCCCAATTATAAACTTGCTCTGACCACTCTTGCTCTGACTTACTATGTCCACATACTTGAACTTGAAAATGCCATCACAAACTTAAAATTTATTGCAATAATGATGACGCATGACAACTCTCAAATTTCGCCAGCATACAGTACGCATTGTCTCGGGAAATAACTCGTTGAAACTAAGTATTACTTGGAGCGAGGGTGGGAAAATAAGGTGAAGAATATTTTTTTTTTATTTTTTGAGGACGCTTAAGATAGTGCACTATCGTTTCAATAGAAGACTGTTAAGAAATTCACATTTTTATTTTTTGATTTTCTGCCAATATCTTAAAGATTTTACCCCAATGTGTGACGGGACAAACTTACAGCAGTAAATATAAAGAAATATTTTCTCATTGTTTAAATACCTTACTTATGCCAAATTTAAGTCATAAATAAGGGGAAAATTTATATTCGTTTTCCAGGCGGAAGTCACAGTAATCTGGCCCTGTTAATTTGGTAAATATTCACTATTTCGTACCGAATACATAATTAGTTCTTAAAATCGTTACAGATTTCGACTTGGCTCCTATCACAGTGATATAAATTCTGCCAAAATGTATGACAAGTGCTTCAGATATAACATGTTTTAAATATTATAACACATACCGGAAATAGTAAGAAAATAAATTGATTAATTTTATTTATAAAATTTTTCTTAAGTGTTTATCTCAATTCAGGTCATCATGTATTCATGCTGTCATCAAAGACGTCTTGAGAAATGAAAACAGTAAATCATGCTAAAATTAACTCTAGTTAGCCCAGAGTTTGTACGCGTTTACCGCAATTTTGTAATAGAATGTTTCGCTTGATTAAAATGCGTGAAACGTATTACAAATCATGCAATTAAATGATGTGTCGACAATTTCTGTTATTTAAATATTAAACAGAAATTTTTGATTAAAAAATGTATCTTATGTGTTGATTTTCATATTAAACGTATTATTTGAAATTCAATTTAAACACGCTTTTACAAACAATTAATTACAGTTAAGTTAAATTAAAATTACTCTATGCGCAAATATCCAATACAAGACAACGTAAAAAAAAATATCTTTATTATTTCACTGTAAAAAATGAATTATATCCTCGGTTATTATGATATGATTAATTTCCGTAGTAAAATAAGTACATTTTAAGTTGGTAACATTTTATATTTGCTGACATTTACTGAAAATTCCAATGGGAAACTTAAGCCTAGCTTTGAAAATTTCAGAACTTGATATCCATATTAAGACTCATTTTCCATTTAATATCCATTTCTCCGGAAACATCTATCCAAAAAACTGTCGGCAGATTATATGATTGCTATAATTAAAGAGTTTGAGTACATAAACTAGGTTTTTAAGTTCAGTAATACGAAAATAATATGACTTCATTTTAAGTATGACGTAATCATCATGGCAACCTAGAACCATTACCTATCATAGGATATCATTGAATTCACTGCGTATGATAGGATTTAATAGAATGTAGAAAACTTTTATTAATATATTTTTGAGTTTTGATTCAATATTTATAAAATTTTAAATGACTTGACGAAATTCTTCAACGATTATATATATTAAATTTCAAATCATTCGGTTAGGTAGTTTTTGTGCTGTTATATGTGAACAGACGGACCAGACGACGACTATAGGTGATACGTATTTACATAATTACGAACGCATATAATAATTCTGACTATTACACGACATATTATATAAAATTAATATTATTTCTCCTAAAATGTACTAGCATCCTCAACCCCCCCCCCCCAAAAAAAAAAAAAAAAAAAAAAAAAAAAAAAAAAAACAACGCCTAACTGGCATTCCGGCAGGAACATTCCACTTAATTTATTTTCTTCAATGGAACAATGCAGTGCACATTTCTTAATTTAATATAGATTCACCCGTAAATATTTTTCAAAATTTTGTATAGTTTTTAACTGATTAACATCCTATCACTGTGTTTGAGGGATCAATTAATGTGTTTTAAAGACTATGGCGTGGTTTCCTGGTAAGGATATTAATAATTTCTGAATGAAAAAAGAGGCCAAACTAGCAACGCTGGTGAAGAATACTATTATTAAAATTTAGTTGTATGTATGATAAGTGAAAACTTTAAATTTTTCAACATCGAATTCATGCTCACTGGCAACAACTATCATGACTGTGCATCTTCTAATTTCTTCACACAAGTACTGAAATTGGTCTCCATTTTACTGCTTCACAACTTCTCATTATGGTGATAAGCTCTTTTCTTTTAATAAACTTTGTGTCAGAACTCGTTCCTGTATCAAAAGTAAATTATAAATAGAATTCCGATTAGAAACTTGCTCTGACCTCAACCCTTAAAGCCTTTTTTACCGAAAACAGACCGAATATGGGCAACAAACTTTCATGATCCTAAACTAAGCAATAAACAAGCTTTGTAAAACTGTAAAAACAAAATCTTGGATAGCCTAGGAACATAAATAAAAGTCCCAATGCTTCTGAGCTTTGAATTTAAATCCTTCACCGTAAAAACGATTTTAACGTTATTAACACACATTTTTATTAATCAAAAGTTCTTCAAATATGTCCACATACTTGAACTTGAAAATGCCATCACAAACTTAAAATTTACTGCAACAGTGATGACGCATGACAACTCTCAAATTTCGCCAACATACAGTACGCATTGTCTCGGGAAATAACTCGCTGTAATTAAGCGTCACTTGGAGCGAGTGTGGGAAAATAAGGTGAACAATACAATTTTCTTATGACGCGTAAGATAGTACACTATCGTTTCAATAGAATGCGGTTAAGAAAGTCACATTTTTATTTTTTTATTTTCTGCCAGCATCTTAGGGATTTCGCCCCAGTGTGCGACGGTACAAACTTACAACAGTAAATTTCAAGAAATATTTTCTCATTGTTTAAAAACGTTACTTATGCCGAATTTGTGTCATAAATAAGGGGAAAATTTATACTCGTTTTTACTGGCGGATGTCGCGGTAATCAGGCCCTGTTAATTTGGTAAATATTCCCTATTTCGTACCGAATACACAATTCGTTCCTACTAAAATCCCTACAAATTTCGACTTGCTTCCTATCACAGAGATAGAAATTTTGCCAAAATATATGACAAGCGTTTCAGATATAACAGGTTTTAAATATTTTAACAGACACCGGAAATAGTAAGAGAAGAAATTAATATATATAATTTATAAAATTTGGACCGTTACAGTCCAATCAAAGTATATCTATCATGTAGTCAGGCTGTCCTCAAGAGACGGCTTGAGAAAAACAATAGTAAATCATTCTAAAAGTAGTTACGTTTTCAGACGTTTTCTTTTTGGCTAGTTCAGGGTTCATATGCGTTTACAGCAATTTTGTACTAGAATCTTTTGCCTTATTTAAAAGCATGAAAGGTATTACAAATCGTGCAGTTCTACGACGTGTCGACAATTTCTGTTATTTAAATATTAAACAGAAATTTTCTGCTAAAAAAATGTAGTAAAAACGTACGATCTCTGTAGCAGCTATAACTTGATTTGTAGTAGTTTAGTATTTTTTGTCCGGAGCTATCAAAGCCTTCCTTTAATTCATATCTTTGTTAAAATGTCAGTAGAATAGTGTGCTTAGTAGTAACAAGGTGGAAATTGTACGTCAAACGTGACAAATAAGGTGCATTCGTAGTATAAATAGTTTTATAAATATTCAGATCTTGGTGCAATAGCTGTTGCATTCTTATGCAAAAATGCATGAATACAAAATTTATTTTATGTGTAGATTTTCCTATTAAGATATTTTTTTATTTTATGAAATTAAGTTTCAATGCACGTTTACAAAGAATTAATTACAGTTATGTTAAATTAAAATTACACTATGCGCAAATATCCAATACAAGGCAATGTACAAAAAAACAAAAACATAGTTATTATTTCACTGAAAAAAATATGAATTATATCCTTTGTTATTATGGTATTATTAATTTCCGTAATAAAATACGTACATTTTAAGTTGGTAATATTTTATCTTTTGCTGACATTTACGGAAAATTCAAATGGGAAACTTAAGCCTTATTCAGATCTTGGTGCAATGACTGTTGTTGCAATGCATGAATACAGAATTAATTTTATGTGTAGATTTTCATAATAAAGATATTACTTTTATTTTTTGAAATTAAGTTTCAATACACTTTTACAAACAATTAATTACAGTTGTGTTAAATTAAAATTACAATATGCGCAAATATCCATTACAAGATTAAAAAAAAAAAAAAAAAAAAAAACATTGTTTTATTTCACAGAAAAAAAGAATTATATCCTCTGTTATTATGATATGATTAATTTCCGTAATAAAATAAGTACATTTTAAGTTGGTAACATTTTATCTTTTGCTGACATTTACTGAAAATTCCAATGGGAAACTTAAGCCTAGCTTTGAACTTGATATCCATATTTAGACACTTTTTCCATTTAATATCCATTTCTCCGGAAACATCTATCCAAAAAACTGTTGGTAGATTATATGATTGCTATAATTAAACAGTTTGAGTACATAAATTGGGTTTTTAAGTTCAGTATTACGGAAATAATATGACTTCATTTTAAGTATGACGTAATCACCATGGCAACCTGGAATGGACCTATGATAGGATTACCTATGATACTAATATAATAATATTACCTACCTATGATAGGATAAACCTTACCTATGATAGGATTTAATAGAATGAAGAAAATTTTTATAAATACATTTTTGAGTTCTGATTCCATTTTTATAAAATTTGAAATGACTTGACGAAATTCTGCAACGATTATATATATTAAATTTCAAATCATTCGGTTGGGTAGTTTTTGTGCTGTTATATGTGAACAGACGTACAGACGAGCGGACCAGACGACGACTCTAGCTGCTACGTATTTACATAATTACGAACGCAGATAATAATTCTCCTTATTGAACGATATATTAAATAAAAGTAATATTATTTCTCCTAAATTGTACTAGAATTCTTTTTTTAAAAAAATGGCCAACTGGCATTACGGCAGGAAAATTCCAATTAATTTGTTTTCTTCAAAGTAACAATGCAGTGCACATTTCTTAATTTAATACAGATTCATCCGTAAATACTTTACAAAATTTTACATAAGTTTTAACTGATTAATATACTATCACTGTGTTTGAGGGATCAATTAATGTGTTTTAAAGAAATAATAAATAGTTCTATTAAAGCTACAGGTAAGAATTTTTGTCTTACATTTTATGACTGGGTAAAACAAAACATGGATAGTATGATATCAAAATTTAGCAGGTATTATGTCAGAATTTGTACAGAAATGGTCGACGTATTTATGAAAGCTCTATATATTAGTGAAGGGAAAATGAAATAAATTCAATGAAATATAGGATCTTTAAACACAGGAATCCACTGAAAGAAAACTTTTTGCGCTAGGCTTTTACAACTTTTGCAACAAAAATTATGTCCCAGGTAGATTTCTACAATATTTCTAAGAGATAATATAAAAATATTTTCTTAGAAGAAAGCAATTTTCGAAAAATGACCGTATGAAAATACAATCTCGATATATGCAAATATTAAACACTACGCGCTTATGCAGTTTTTCTTTGTGGGATTGTTTAAAAATTAATGTGCAAAACCATTCGCAAGCGAATGTAAACAAGTTAGAAATGGTACGTTAAACGTGACAAATGAGATGCGTTTTTACTATAACTAGATCTACAATGTAAAAAAATCTTCGTTATTATTTCAGTGAAATGAATTATATCGTGTGTTATGAGTGAAATGTGCATAGTTTTCTTTTCTCTTATTGCGTGTCACACGTTTACAGATGCTAATTTTATTTTCGACACCAGATAGCGTTGATAAATTCACCATGGAGATCTTGCTTTGCGAAAGATTACCTCCATGGTTTAATAATTCTATGATTCACGATGAACAAATCTGCTGTGTTTATTTACTTTAATGTATATTGGGAGAAATTTTGGACTGTTAACCTAATATTTACCTAAATTATTTCAGAATATATAAATTTTCTTAATGTAACTCATCTCTTAAGCAAACAGTTTCTTTGAAAGATCTGTATAAAAATGTAACTTTTATGCAATTTTATTCGAAAGAATAATTTTAATAGAAATGGCCACTTGCCATATGAAAAAATGAAGTGGTTAGCCTCCAATTGTGTCCCTCAGTAACATGATTTGACATGAGTTTTTGATATGACTTTTGTCATTCAATAAGGAAAATTTTGACCCATATTTTACCAATTTTTAAAGTGCTGAAAGCTGAAGGGGATGTTCTCAACTTTAAAAAAAAGCTACTTTTATCCCTGACGGAAACTAAATCCTTATAGTGTTTAGAATTATGGGTAAAAATATTTTCAATTATTAAGAAATATATAAGCAAAAATCTGAGCACGATATCACCAACGACAAATAACGACATCACCAAAAAGATTCTACAGAATCCAGGAAATCGGCTTCAAACTGTCCTTTTTGCCAGCAGAGGTTGCAATGACACACAGCCGTCTCAATACTAGGCCTGAACACTGATTCAAAATGGCGGCTGCCGGAGGTGGACTTTTTTACACTGCAGTTCTATGATTTGAATGTGGTATTCACAACTGCTTTTTGATACAACCTTATATTAGTAAACAAAAATGCATATTATATTACTAGGACAGTATATTAAACGCAGAAAAATTACTCGCATAAATATATTTACAATTAAAAAATTGCCAGCTGTAATGTTAAATTATTAAAATACTTTTTTACATTTTACATGTATTAGTTAATTATACACAAAATGCATTTAAACCCCCTACCCCCCCCCCCCACAAAAAAGCTATTTACATAAATTTGTGAAAAAAAATAAAGAAAATTAATATATGTTATGGCAACTCCCAACATTTTACAATATACTGTAATGTTATTCCTGACATGTAGGCGCATTTTTTTTCTTTATTATGCATTACATTTATTTATTTATTTAATGCATTTATTTTCACATAAACAATAACAGAAACACATTCATCATAAAAATTTCACTTTTACATTAAATATCTAATTGTTTTGCATATTTAAGGTAATGAACTAGAATAAAAAATGATATTTATAAAAGTTTTTTTTTTTCGGATTCATTAAAAATATTATTATAGATATTCTTATAGAACCAAACAAATCATTTTGAAAAAAAAAATCGTATTTTTAAATATATTTTTATTTAGTGCCTCTAATATTAAATAGTTTATATTTAAAATGCAGCGACAACATTAGTAATGAAAATGATGAAAGTGCTACAAGTTTTTAGTAAAATTTTATACATAAGCTCTTATAAAATGCATTAATTATTTTTATATTAAATTAAATATTTTTATTTCAATAGATCATGAATAATCAATAAAAGAGTAAATTTTCTAATCTTAGTTTTGTCAGTTTTTTCTTTGTTAAATTTGTTATTAAAGATTTTTGAATAATTTTAAATATTGTAGTAATAAAAGTTTTCTAAAAATTAAATTTATCACAGTAATAAATTTTATGATAGTCATAAAAAGTCTTTAAAATGTCGCATTCGAGAAGAATGGTTTCCCCAGTCAGTACAAGAATAAAGTCAAAGTAAATACTAGTTTAGAATTACCTAAATTGTTGGATAAGTAGGCAAGTATCTTCTTTGAAATGGCCTTCTAGTTCGTCAGATCTGGCACTAATATTTATTTGATTTGCTATGAAGCATAGTTTACAAGTGATAGTTTACAAGTTTCAACCCGATTCCAACAAAGGTCTGGAGCTGCAAATTACGGAAAGCTATAATGCCAACTCTTCAGTAAGAAGTAACTATATTTTTGTTCCAAATATGCTTTACACTGTGCGGTGATACCTATATCCATCAATTAAAATTTAACTCTCAATAAATAAAATCAATTCCAGTCGACTACAATATTAAAAAAATAAATACTCGCCATATGTAATCATAGAAGTGGGCTATTGACTAATTTATATAATTGTTCTATACATATTCGTGGTATGTAACCTTAAAGTTGATTATAAAAAATGACGCTTCCAAAGAAAATATTGTGCAGAGTGAGGATAATGCAACCAGGTACTGATTAACAGGTTATTAAAAATACAATCAGGTTCGGAAATCCTTTTAAAATGGATTTATGCATCTAACTTGAATATGAGTACTTTAAAACATTTTAAGAATGATGGTATATTATTTATAACATTTATTCCAAACTGCCAAATTTCACACAAATTTTTTTAATAAAATTTTGCTTTTATAAATGTATAGTCGGCCAAATTTAAGTTTAGAAAATAAGCTTAAGTGATAATTTCATACTGAAGTTGCACCAAACTATTACATTTCTAATATGAACAACTAAGTTTGACATCATATTCATCGTTTTCGGTAAAATTTGCAGTAGAATACCAAACAGGAAGTCATTAGGTCAAGGGGTTTTCTAATTATACAGGTTTGCAGTTTTATTCTGACTATCTTGGCGTTCATTATGTTTATTTATTGCCTCTGCAATCACTGCAAAACAGATTGTAATACGGGTAGTTTATTAAAACAACTATAAAACTACTTAACGAAATGAGCTGTAGTTGTTTCCTCCGTAGAACATTTTGTTATCCAGGGGGCGCTGCCGAGCGCTCAAGACGCGATGATGCGCGGAGCGGATTCCCATTCCCGCCAGTAGTGATGTTTTTGCTTGAGACGTAAGCGCAGTGTACCAACCACTGCCAGTCAATTTTGTTCTCCTTGTAAATAAATGTAATTAGTTAAGTTTTAACTCCACTTTTTATTGAGTACGAAATGATCATCTTAGTTTTCTTAACGAAATACAGTCCAACGAGATTACCTGAGCTATGTATAGATCATGTTTTGGTCCTTCGAGCCCCAGCGCTCATTTAGAACACTGTAAAGAATCATCGCCCTTGGATTTTTGTATGTAGTTATAGATGATTATAATGGCTACTATTAAAGGTACTGTAATCCTCAATCGGAAACGCGGAAACATACGCAGCCAAGTTACACGTATATCAAATGCAATAAAATCAAAACTTGGCCAGAAAGAATTGGAACTCAAGTTAAATGCTCTTCAAACGTTAAAAAAGAAAACAGATGAGTTACGCAACGAGTCGTATTCGGTAATTTCTGATGATGATTTACCGGAATTTGAAAATTCCTTGACGGAGATAGAAGAACAGGTAGAAGTTCTCGAAGTAAGTCTTCTTGATTTAATAAAGCCTAGTGTTTCTAATGTTGAATGTCAAAATAATAATGATAGAATTAATGCTAATGAGTCAAAAATTAAATTGCCGTCGATTAATTTACCCCAATTTTCGGGACGTTACACAGAGTGGTTTAATTTTAAACTACAATTCACCACCTTGATTGATAGCAATGACGAATTAAATGATGCTCAAAAATTATATTATTTACAATCGGCTTTAACAGGCCCTGTGAAACAATTGCAAAACATTGATGATTCTTATGCTTCCTTATTCGAAGCTTTAAAAAAACGATTTGAAAACAAACGGTTAATTGTAAATTCTCATATTTCTGAATTATTGAGTAACAACAAAATAAAAATTGAAAATGCGAAAGAAATACGCAATTTGGTAGATAATTTATTGAGTCATTTGAGGGCTCTGAAACAATTAGGACTAGAAAATAATAACTTATCAGAATCAATTTTAATGTATTTTGTGTTACAAAGAATCGATGACGAGTCAAGAAAGGCATTTGAAATGAGTCTTAGTTGTAACGACTTGCCTGAATGGAATATTTTTATTGATTTTTTACTGAAAAGAGCTCAAGCTCTCGAAAACATACAAAAAAGCAACACCGTTACGAAACCTAGGTATGAAATTACTCAGAAACAAAAAAGTTTAGTATTACAGAATGACAAATTTAATTGCGCATTATGTAAACAACCTCATATGATATTTCGATGTCAAAGGTACTTAGATTTATCTGTTCAAGAGAAATTGAACCAAGTAAGGAAGTTGAAGTTATGTTATAACTGTTTATCGTTATCTCACGCTGTTAATCGATGTAACAAATTAAATAATAAGTGTAGGATTTGTTACTCCAACCATCATAGTTCTCTTCATGGAGCTAATTTTTCGAAACCTGCTTATGAAAATAGGCAAGTTAATTGTATTGCAAATGAACCGCAGTTGAAAACGGAAGATAACGTAAATTCTAATTCAATAGAACCCACCACAAATGCGTTAACATTGAGCTGTCAAAACAATTATGATCAAAATTTGTCTTGCTCCAGTTATAATGGGTTGATTTCGACAGCTGTGATTTATTTAAGGGGAAGTAATGATTCTCTTTTTCCTTGTATTGCGATTTTAGATACTGCGAGTAATGTCTCATTGGCCACGTTTTCTGTAGCAGATATGTTAGGGTTGCAAAGATATAAAGTTAAGTCATTAATTAGTGGATTAAATGATTCTGTCTGTAAAATTAAAAGCAGAATAAATGTAGAAATTTCCAACAAGGATAGAAGTTTTAAAAAATTATCCAACATGTTTTTGGTTCATAAAATCACTGATTTAACCCCTTCAAGCGCCGTAGACATTTCTAATCTGCACTTACCACAGAATTTAACCTACGCGAACCCAAGATTTTTTGAACCTCAGCGAATTCAAGTGTTATTAGGAGCAGATGTATATTACGAATTGTTATTAGCTGGTCAAATAAAAATTCCTAAAACTTCTATAATTTTACAAAATTCTCATTTAGGATGGATCGCGGGTGGAACAATACAAGATAGAAATGAAAGTAAATTCACGTGCCATTTAATAGAAAATCAAGATGAATTAGATTTGAAAACCTTTTGGGACTTAGAGACGTTGGGAATTAAAGATGACCCAAACAGTGTTAAAAACGAGAAAATTTTAGAAAAATTTCATGAAACTGTGCGTTTTGAAAATAATAGATATGAAATCAGTCTCCTTTGGACAAGGGATTGGAACAATTTAGAAAATAATTATAAAACCGCCGAAGCGCGACTCTCAGGTCTTATAAAAAGAATGAAACGTGATACAAAGTTATACGAACAATATTGCAATATTTTGAATGAGTATTTAGAGATGAACATAATTGAAAGTGTACCTAATTTAGAAAACCCTTCAGATAACCCAGTTTTTTACTTACCGCACCATACAGTATTTAGAGAAGATAGTGTTTATACTAAATGTCGAATAGTTTTTGACGCAAGTTCCCATGAAGCAGGACAATTGTCTTTGAACGACTGTCTTGACGCAGGAACTAATTTAAACCCTAATATTTTTCACTTATTGATTTTTTTCAGACTAAACAAAATTGCCTTTCTAGCAGATATAGAGAAGGCTTTTCTACAAATTGCCATAAACGACAAGGACAGGGATGTTCTGAGATTCTTGTTTATAGATAAGAATCCTGTTGACAGTGACGCATTTAATGTTATCGTCTACAGATTTTTACGCCTAACATTTGGCTTGAACTCAAGCCCATTTTTGCTATCTGCTACAATTAAGCATCATCTTAACAAATTTGAAACGGAATATCCAATAACGACAGAAGTACTCCACAATTGTATTTATGTGGACGACTTAATAACCGGGACAGACACAGTCGAAGATGCGGTGAACATTTCGGAACAATCTCATAAAATAATGAAGGAAGCTAGCATGAATTTACGGAAGTGGATTTCGAATAACAACCAGTTAATGGAAATATGGGATAATCGTGGATTTAGTACTATGCCACAACCTTTTGAGGATACTACAATACATAAGGTTTTGGGGATATCGTGGCAACCCAAGCAAGACATACTTTTGATAGATATTGATAATTTGCTCGAATTTTTGCGTAACGCAAAAAATACAAAACGTTTTGTATTACAAGTTGCAGGTAGAATATTTGACCCTCTGGGTCTAATTTCTCCGTATACAATACGAATTAAATGTTTATTTCAAGAACTGTGGAGTAGGAACTTAACGTGGGATGAAGAACTGCCCTCCGATATTACAAAGACGTGGGAACAATGGTGTTCTGAACTTCCCCAGTTGAGAAATCTAAAAATTCAAAGGAACATTTTTCAGTTTCCCGATGACTCCAGTTACACCCTAACTTTGCGTACCTTTGCCGATGCCAGCCCAAAAGCATACGGTGCTTCCGTGTATCTACAAATTGATTCACTAAGTGAATCTTCCTTAAATTTTATTACATCAAAATCCAGAGTGGCACCATTGAAAAAAGTGTCACTTCCTAGACTTGAACTTCTAGCAGCATTACTTGCTGCACGCTTAACTTGTGAAGTAAAAACGGTACTAGATCGCAAGGGACCATCGTCTATGTATTTGTGGACAGATTCGCAGATTGTCTTGTACTGGATCAAAGGCTCTGCGAACAGGTGGAAGTCATTTGTGGCGAACCGTGTAAAGGAAATCCAAGCTCTGACAGACCCATCCAGGTGGTTTCACTGTGCAGGGTCCGAGAATCCTGCAGATTTGCTAACAAGAGGTGTCAAGTGTGACCTTCTCGTTCAGAGTTCCAAATGGTGGACTGAGTTTTTGAAAGACTTAGATCTGTGTAACAACGACCAGACTTTAGTGATTCCTAACAAGGACATATATATAAACGAACTAAAAAGAGACTCCGTGAACATTATTGATGATGATTTTGTTACATTAACTATTTCTCACGATAAACCGTTAATTAATCATATTTTTGCATGTACTAATAATTTTGTAAAATTAATTCGTATAATGAGTTTTATTTTTAGATTCACCTTCAACTGTCGAACTAAATTGAAGAGAAGAAGTGGACCACTATCCCTCGACGAGGTTCGAGAGGCCGAATCGTTTCTAATTCGGTCAGCACAAAGGGGGGAATTTAGGGAAGAATTAAAATGTCTCGAAAAAGGTAAGCCTGTTCACAATAAAAGTAGATTATCTTCCTTAAACGTATTTGTAGGAGAGGATGGATTAATTAGAGTTGGCGGCCGTTTAGCACATGCAGATTTGCCGCTTAACTCAAAGTTTTCAATTGTTTTGCCTGCCAATCATAAGTTAACGGATATTATTTTAAATTACTTCCATCTCAAATACTTTCATTTAGGCCCACAAGCGTTGCTTTTCCATGTAAGACAAAAATTTTGGCCACTTAATGGCAGAAATAATTGCCGAAGCATTGTTCACAAATGTGTGACATGCTTCAAGAATAAACCTGTTGTCAGCTCCCAATTGATGGCTGATCTTCCGGGGGAACGTGTGACACCAAATTTTGTATTTTCGGTGACAGGTCTGGATTACTGTGGCCCATTTTCTATTAAATTTAAAAATCAAAGGAAAGGCGTATTGATTAAAATTTATGTCGTAGTGTATGTGTGTTTATGCACCAAGGCAATACACCTGGACTTTGTTTCAGATCTCACAACTCAGGCTTTTATAGCTAGTCTAAAACGTTTCTTTGGCAGAAGGGGAAAATGTGCAAAAATCCTATCGGATAATGCAAAAACGTTCATCGGAGCTGACATAGAGTTGAAAAAATTGCATAAACTGATTAGTTTCCCAGATGAGGAATTGTGTAATTTTTTAACCCATGAAGGTGTCAAATGGGAATTTATTCCCCCCAAATCCCCGAATTTTGGTGGCCTCTGGGAGGCGGCTGTAAAATCATTCAAGTTTCATTTAAAACGGGTAATAGGTGATCAAAAATTAACCTTAGAAGAGTTTCTTACTATACTAGCGGAAATTGAGGGAGTTTTGAACTCTCGTCCCCTTACCCCGCTGTCCCCAGATTTCGAAAATTTTGAAACCTTGACACCCTCTCATTTTTTAATCGGTAGACCTATCAGTTCGATCTCCGAACCACCTTTAGATAACATTAATGAAAATAGATTAGCAAAATGGCAGAGAATCACCAAATTTAGTCAACAAATTTGGAAGACTTGGAAGCGCGATTATTTAAATAATCTGCAGCAGAGGGGGAAATGGAAATTTAAAAAGGATGATGTACAGAAAGGAACTTTAGTACTAATAAAGCAGGAAAATTTACCTTCCACCAAATGGCAGGTTGGAAGGATAGTTGAAATTTTTAAGGGAAGGGACAATATAATACGAACCGTAAACTTACGGTTACCAGACGGACGAATTTATAAGAGAAATGTCAGAGATGTCTGTATATTACCAGTTCAGTAACAGATTTCTTTTCTTTCTTTAAGCAATTTTTAAGGTATATATAATTTCTGTATGTAATGTAGATTTATAGTGCATTTATGATTGTATTATTATTGTGTATGTAAGTTGTTATATCTTATAATTTTTTCTTTTATGATAATTTTTGGAAATTTATATGTGAATGTATATTGAAATTGCATTTCAATCCCCGGGTGAGTGTTTCCTCCGTAGAACATTTTGTTATCCTGGGGGCGCTGCCGAGCGCTCAAGACGCGATGATGCGCGGAGCGGATTCCCATTCCCTCCAGTAGTGATGTTTTTGCTTGAGACGTAAGCGCAGTGTACCAACCACTGCCAGTCAATTTTGTTCTCCTTGTAAATAAATGTAATTAGTTAAGTTTTAACTCCACTTTTTATTGAGTACGAAATGATCATCTTAGTTTTCTTAACGAAATACAGTCCAACGAGATTACCTGAGCTATGTATAGAACATGTTTTGTGGTCCGTCGAGCCGGAGTCGAACCAGCGACCCTTTTGGTCTGCATATCTGAAGCTTCTACAAATAAGATTACAAATAATAGTAACAGGATGGAAGGAGAGGTTGCTAACGTCATCAACGTAAAAACTCATCAAACTCCAGTCACTTGTCCATTTCCAGTTTAGTACGCCGAAATACTCCGAAAAGATTCGCTATGCTTGTTACAAGCCTGTGTTAGTGCAAACTCGGCCACTTGCAATTGAAACGCCTTTGCAATTTTAATTTTCTCCGGAGGTTGATCTTTATGATCCATTAGATTTAACTGCATGAAATTCTCTTAGTGCATCGATTTTCTACGCTTCAATCACTTTTTTTTGGTTCAATGTCATATTTGTCAGTAGCACTGTTTATGGGATTCTTTCATATTTATATTACTATATTTAAATATGTTTTGTTTTTTCATATTATTCAAATTATATACCCGTTCGCTGCCAACCATGAGTATACTGGTTGTTGTCAGCATTCAAAATAAAAGTGTATGATAAAAAAAAAACCTGCATTGCCACCACTATTTTAATATGTTAAAAAATACTGTAATTAATGACAAAAATTTTGCTGTTGATGTTAACAAATAGTATCTTTCAGAATTTTTGGTGGGAAACAAATATCGAAGACTCCGCCCACATAGTTTTGGCAGTGAATTGGTTAAAATTTCCGAATCAAAACCGCGCCCCTTTTCTTTAATTAAATAAATAAATTAGCAAAGTTTATGACTTTATATCTCGATAACGAGGAGACGAGGGCAAAATAATTATGTGACAAAAAACACGTTTTATAATTCTCTTTTGATTGCTGCTTACTTAGAAGTTTTCATTATTACACTATGGCATAGTTAACTGGTAAGGATATTAATATAATTTATGTGAAGAACCGGGTTGCCAGTTTTTCCTTCTGTTTTATTAAACAATGCCGAATTGAAACCGGAAATTTTGAAAAAAAAATTCCCCAAAGGTCTGTCTAAATAATCAAGAAATGTCTATGATTAAATAAAGGAGATATTTCTATTTGAAATTTGTGGTGTGGATTCGGAATTTCTGAATTTTTTCATTCAGAAATAGGAAGCAAAACTAGCAACGCTGGTGAAGAATACTATAACTAAAATTTAGTTGTATGATAAGTGAAATATCAAAAATTTTCAACATCGAATTCATGCTCACTGGCAACAACTCTGATGACTGTGAGTCTTTTAATTTCTTCACACAAGTACTGAAGTTGGTCTCCATTTTACTGATTCCACAACTTCTCTTTATGCTAATAAGCTCTTTTCTTTTAATAAACTTTTTGACAGAACTCGATCCAGTATCAAAAGTAAATTATAAATAGAATCCCGAGTAGAAACTTGCTCTGAGAACTCACCCCCTAAATCCTTTTTTACTAAAAACAGACCGAATATGGGTAACAAATTCTCATGATTCTAAACTAAACAATAAACAAGCTTTCTAAAACTGTAAAAACAAAATCTTGGATAGCTTAGGAACATAAATAAAAGTCCCAATGCTTCTGAGCTTTGAATTTAAATCCTTCTTCGTAAAAACGATTTTAACGTTATTAACACACATTTTTATTAATCAAAAGTTCTTCAAATATGTCCACATACTTAAACTTGAAAATGACATAACAAACTTAAAATTTATTGCAGCAATGATGACGCATGACAACTCTCAAATTTCGCCAACATACATTACGCATTGTCTGTCGCTGTAACTAACCGTTACTTGGAGGGAGGGTGGCAGAATAAGGTGAAGAATACATTTTTTTATGACGCGTAAGATAGTGCACTATCGTTTCAATAGAAGGCGGTTAACCCTTTCCGGCAAAGTGGTTCCACTCCGGACACACCTAATTATAATTCCAAACTTGCATTCAGCACCAAGAATATTTTAATAACATTTTGTTTGTATAATGAAAGCTTAAAATTAGGAGTTCCTATTTTCTAAAAAAGTCGTTTGCAAATTCCGGTGTCAGTCAGCAATTTCTCATTTTACGAACAGACTTTGCCTGTGCCGGAAATGGTTAAGAAATTCACATTTTTATTATTTTATTTTCTGGCAGTATCTTAGGGCCCCAGTGTGCGACGGGACAAACTTACAACAGTAAATTTCAAGAAATATTTTCTCATTGTTTAAAAAACCTGACTCATGCCGAATTTATGTCATAAATAAGGGGGATATTTATATTCGTTTTTACTGGGGGAAGTCGTAGTAATCAGACACTGTTAATTTGGTAAATATTCACTATTTCGTACCGAATACATAATTCGTTCCAAAAATCGGTACAGATTTCGACTTGCCTCCTATCACAGAGATAGAAATTCTTCTAAAATATATGACAAGCGCTTCAGATATAAGAAGTTTTAAATAATTTGCCAGACACCGGAAAAATGAAGAGAAAATATTAATTTTCCAAATTTACAAAATTGTAATTGCCATTCTCAATCCTAATTTTGACGTATTCCAGTTGTTGTCAAAGACAGCTTGAGAAATAACAACAGTACATAATCATGTTTTAGGTAGTTTTTATCTTGTTAGCACAGGGTTCGTGCGCGTTTACAGCAATTTTGTAACATAATATTCCGCTTTATTTAAATGCATGAAAGGTATTACAAACCGTGCAATTAAATGATGTGTCGGCAATTTCTGTTATTTAAATATTAAACAGAAATTTTCGATTTAAAAATTGTAGTAAAAGCGTACGAACCCTGTAGCAGCTATACCTTTATTTGTAGTAGTTTTGTATTTTTTGGCCGGAGCTACGAAAGCCTTCCTTTCATTCATATCTTTGTTAAAAGTCAGTAAAATAGTGTGCTTAACCCCTTTGCGACGGGCATCCTTTACAGAATTTTTAATCTGTTCCACCGGTTTTTCAAAAGAGAAATTTTCAGCTAATTGAATCGCAAAAATGCTATGATTAGATAAGGAAAACCTTACAATAAAAAATAACTGGTGGGAATAATCGAAGATTCTGAGCATCGTATGCGTCACCTATTCGTGTCGCTCGTCCCCAAGGGCTTAATAGTAACAAGGAGGGAATTGTACGGCAAACGTGACAAATGAGGTGCATTTGTAGAATAAATAGTTTTATAAATATTCAGTTCTTGGTGCAATAGCTGTTGCACTCTTATGCAAAAATGCATCAATACAAAATTTATTTTATGTGTAGATTTTCATATTAAAGATGTTATTTGAAATTAATTTTCGATACACTTTTACAAACAATTAATTACAGTTATGTTAAATTAAAATTACGCTATGCGCAAATATCCGATACAAGACAATGTAAAAAAAATATTATTATTATTTCACCGAAAAAATTAATTATATCCTCTGTTATTATGATATAATTAACTTCCGTCGTAAAATAAGTACATTTTATCTTTTGCTGACATTTACTGAAAATTCCGATGAAAAACTTAAGCCTAGCTTTGAAAATTTCAGAACTTGATATCCATACTTAGACTCTTTTTCATTTAATATCCTCTTCTCCGGAGACATCTATCCAAAAAACTGTCGGTAGATTATATGATTGCTATAATTAAACAGTTTGAGTACATAAATTGGGTTTTTAAGTTCAGTAAAACGGAAATAATATGACTTCATTTTAAGTATGACGTAATCACCACGGCAACATAGAATCATAACCTATCGTAGGATATCATTGAATTATTTACGTATGATATGATTTAATAGAATGAAAAAAACTTTTATTATTATATTTTTGAGTTATGATTCAATTTTTATAACATTTGAAATGACTTGACGAAATTCTGCAACGATTATATATATTAAATTTCAAATCATTCGTTTAGGTAGTTTTTGTGCTGTTATATGTGGACAGACGGAGAGACGGACGACCAGACGACGACTATAGGTGCTACGTATTTACATAATTACGAACGCATATAATAATTCTCCTTATTAAACGATATATTAAATAAAATTAATATTTTCTCCTAAAATGTACTAGCATCCAAAAAAAAAAAAAAAAAAAAAAAAAAAAAAAACGCCCAACTGGCATTACGGTAGGAAAATTCCAATTTCTTTTCTTCAAAGTAACAATGCAGTGAACATTTCTTAATTTAATATAGATTCACCCGTAAGTATTTTCAAAATTTTGTATAAGTTTTAACTGATTAATATTCTATCACTGTGTTTGAGGGATCAATTAATGTATTTTAAAGAAATATTAAATAGTTGTATTAAAGCTATAAGTTAAAATTTTTGTCTGGAACTTTTTGACTGGGTAAAGTAAAATATAGATAGTATGATATAAAAAATATGCAGGTATTACGTCACAATTTGTAAAGAAATGGTCTACGTAATTACGAAAGCTCTATATATGAGTTAACCCTTTCAGGGTCAAGCAATTATGTTCCTGTAACGTTAAATTCTCACCGGTAATTACTATAGAATATAGTTCAAATAAGAAAAAGTAATTTTTCAACTTTTCCCGTGAAATTTAAAAAAGTAAAATTTAATTAAAAGTTTCTGGTTTGAATCGGAATAAAATTAGGTGGTATATAATATATACCACCGCCCCTCAAAGAGTTAAGGAAAAATGAAATAAACTCTGTGAAATAAAAGATCTTGAAACACAGGAATCCACAGAAAGAAAACTTTCTGCGCAAGGCTTTTACAACATTTGCAACAAAAATTATGTCCCAGGTAGGTTTCTACAAAATTTCTAAGATATAATCTAAAAATATATTCTTAGAAAAAAGCGATTTTCGAAAAATTGACCGAGTGAAATTGCAGTCGCGATATATTCAAATATTAAACACTACACGCTTATGCATTTTTTATTTTTTATTTATTTATTTATTTATTTATTTTTGTGCGATAGTTTAAAAATGAATGTCCGAAAGCACTCGCAAGCTGTGTAAACAAATTAGAAATGGTACGTTAAACGTGACAAATGAGATTCGTTTTTACTATAACTAATTTTACAATGTGAAAAATCTTCGTTAATATTTCAGTGAAATGAATTATATCGTCTGTTCTAAGCGAAATGAGCATACCTTTCTTTTCTTTTATTAGGTTTGACATGTTTACAGATGCTAATTTTATTTTCGACACTAGATAGCGCTGATAAATTCTTCATGAAGATCTTGCTTAGTGAAAGATTACCTCCATGATTTAATATTTCTATGATTCACGATGAACGAATCTGTTATGTTTATTTACTTTAATGTACACTGGGCTGTTAAATTAATGTTAACCTAAGTTATCGCAGAATCTATAAATTTTCTTAACGTAACTCATCTCTCAAGCAAACAGTTTCTTTGAACGATCTGTCTAAAAATGTAACTTTTATGCAATTTTATTCGAAAGAATAAATTTAATAAAAATGGCCGCTTGCCATTTGAAAAAATGAAGTGGTTAGTCCCCATTTGTTTTCCTCAGTAACAGGACTTGACATGAGTTTTTGAAATTAGTTTTGTCATTGAATAAGGGAAATTTTGACCCATATTTTTCCCATTTTTAACGTTCTAAAATCTTAAGGGCATGTTCTCAACTTAAAAAAAGACCACTTTTATCCCTGACGGAAATTAAATCCTTATAGTGTTTAGAATTATGGGTAAAAATATAAAGGATATAGAAATATAGACAATATAGAAAAGAGCAGTTGCAGATTGATTTCAAGAATAGTAAAATCAGTTTTCAAGCAAGAGCTTATTTCCCATTCATTATCCGTGAATCTATAGAAATATATTTGCGAAAAGATTGCATTTGCAACGAAACCGCTTCTTTGAATTAGCTAAAATTTGGCACGCGATGATCGATAGATTGAAAAAGCAATAAAAATAAAAACAAATAATAATTTTTCACGTTTTCCAGTTTTGGCCATTTTAAGCACCTGCTAGCTTTGGACATGCGATCTCGTGGTATATGTTTACTATTTTCAAAAATATGCGAGAATATTGTATTTGTATTAAGATCCAAAGATTTCACAGATAGTTGTGAACGAAACATATGTTATCTACATTAAAAAGGTATTTTAAATATTCCGTGTTATGTTTTTATCACTTTAAGCATTATTGGACTTAAATTTAAAGCTTTTGCAGTCTTATGCAAAAATGCATGAATACAAATTTTATTTTATGTGTAGATTTTACTATTAAATATATTATTTTTTTATGAAACCAAGTTTCAATACACGTTTACAAACAATTAATTACAGTTATGTTAAATTAAAATTACACTATGCGCAAATATCCAATACAAGGCAATGTAAAAAAAAATCATCGTTATTATTTCACTGAAAAAATGAATTATATCCTGTCTTATTATCATATGATTAATTTCCGTAATAAAATAAGTACATTTTAAGTTGGTAACATTTTATCTTTTGCTGACATTTACTGAAAACTCCAATGGGAAACTTAAGCCTTATTCAGATCTTGGTGCAATAGCCGTTGCACTCTTATGCAAAAATGCATGAATACAAAATTTATTTTGCGTAGATTTTGATATTAAAGATATTATTTTTATTTTATGAAATTAAATTTCAATACACTTTTACAAACAATTAATTACAGTTATGTTAAATTAAAATTACACTATGCGCAAATATCCAATACAAGACTATGTAAAAAATAAACATCGTTAGTATTTCACTGAACAAAAAATGAATTATATCCTCTGTTATTATGATATGAATAATTTCCGTAATAAAATAAGTGCATTTTAAGTTGGTAACATTTTGTCGTTTGCTGACATTTACTGAAAACTCCAATGGGAAACTTAAGCCTAGCTTTGAAAATTTCAGAACTTGATATCCATATTTAGACTTTTTCCATTTTATATCCATTTCTCCAGAAACATCTATCCAAACAATTGTCGGTAGATTATATGATTGCTATAATAAAACAGTTTGAGTACATAAATTAGGTTTTTAAGTTTAGTAATACGGAAATAGTATGACTTCATTGTAAGTATAACGTAATCACCATGGCAACCTAGAATCATTATCTATCATAGGATATCATTGAATGAATTACGTATGATAAGATTTAATAGAATGAAGAAAATTTTTATTAATATATTTTTCATTCAATTTTTATAAAATTTGAAAGGACTTGACGAAATTCTGCAACGCTTATATGCACTCATGTCCAAAATTAAGGTCACAAACATAAAATCTGCGAAAACTAATGAATTATTCACTGTGTTGCCATGAAATTTGGCACAGAGGTATATTACAATGGGAGAAAGACTGTTGCAACATAACAATATGGAAAAGATTTTAATTGTGAATTAAGAAACACGGTATATCAAAAAGTGTTAAATCGGGAATAAGAGATTTTTATCTCGAGAAAAGTCTGTCTAATATGGAGTGTGACCACCGTGCACTGCTATGCAAACGGCACAACGAGCTCTCATACTGTTTATGAGTGTGCCAATAAATGTTTGTGCTAACAAAGCCTATTCTTCCAAAACCCCTGGCGGGTCCTAGGAGGGGAGTTACGCTGTGCAATGGCTCTTCCTAGACCATCCAATGTCATCAGGAAGCCCGGCCAAGGCTGCCACACAGCAACGACACCTGCACATGATCGCTGCTTGGCATTACGCGCACAACGACATATGTTGGCAACGGCTCCTCAGCTTGCTCGTGACCTTACTGCTGCGTCAGGAATAAGAATTTCCAGGCAAACAGTATACAGACGTCTATCACAGAGGGCAGTCCAGTCGTGTGTGTCCCTTTCACAGACTCCAACAGGAGAGCCCGGTTGTTGTGGAGCCGAAAACTTCAGTCTTCGACACAACAAGACTGGGGGCGTGTACTTTTCATTGACGTATCCAGGCCCTGATTACCGACGGGGCACACTTCCACCAGTAAAATTTAATAGACATTTTCGTCTTATTAAATGTAAAATTCGTCTTATTTTCATGCAAAATTACTGCCATGAATAAATGAAAAAATTCTGTTATTATTTACTGGTGTAAGTGTGCTCCGTTGGTAATCAGGCCCTGGATGTATCGAGATTCACCACGCAGAGTGATTCTCGTCGAATCTTACTGGAGATATCATTGAGCTCTCTATCATCCCTCCTTCCCTCCTACGTAAAAGAAATCGACAGATTTGGTAGCAAAGGAATCCTTGTCTGGGGCGGCATAATGTTGGGCAGTCGTACACCACTGCACGTCTTCGACGTGGGCACTGTCAAAGCACATCGCTAAAAGGATGAGGTCCTTGAAGCCTGTGTGAGGTTGTTTCAGGTTGCTGTAGACCCGGACTTCATGTATATGGACGATAATGCGAAGCCACACAGAACGCACATTGTTGATGATTTTCTTGAAGAAGAGAATATTCGCCGTATGAATTGGCTTTCGAGGTCTCAGGACCTCAATCCTATAGAACAGGGCTGTCCAACGTGGCGCCCGCGGGCGCCATGGTGCCCTTTGAAGAATTTTATGGCGCCCTTCGATTGAATCTTTTTACTATAAGTTGTTTAAATAAAAATCCATTTTTAAAAATGCCTCTTTAAAATTATTAATATTTCACATGATTTTTTATTATAAACGACGATAAATTTTTAGCTCTAGAAAATATTTTGATAGGCTTTCGGGAAATTTAATTCTAAGTTTGCTATGATTTATGTTTTTATTCTTGCAATTGTTTTTCACATCGAGCTCTGCATAATAAGAAACCTTATGACTCACATTGTGAGATGTTTGTGAGTTTTATAAGACGTGTATACCCATTTACACTCTACTAGGGTTGCCAGTATGGCTTGCTTTTTTGTTCAGAAAATCTGAATCTCTACCATTAATTCCGAACAGTAATTTTTATTTTATTTAATGACAGACATTTTAGGATTACTTAATGTACAAATTCGTCTATCAGAATTTTTGTATAAAAAGGGAGGCTAAATTGGCTATTCCGCCCCCTACTATACTGAAGTAATATTGTTCTATGTTTCTAGACATGTGAATAATGGCGCCCTTCAATGATTTCCACTAGATGAGGTGCGCCCTCGCTTATTGAAAGGTTGGACAGCCCTGCTATAGAACATGTTTAGGAATGTCTAGGAAGAGCCATTACACAGCGCAACCTTTTCCCCAGAACCCGCCTGGAGTTAAAAGCCGCACTTTTGGAAGAATGGGCTTTGTTGCCACAAAAATTTATTGAAACCCTCATAAACAGTATGAGAGCTCGTTGTGTGGCTGGTTTAGCAATGCACGGTGGTCACACTCCACATTAGACAGACTTTTCCCGAGATAAATGCTTTATCTCTCATTCATGATTTAACACGTTTTGATATACTATGTTTCTTTATTCACACATAAAATCTTTTCCATATTGTTATGTTGCTATATTCTTTCTCCCATTGTATTATACCTCTGTACCAAATTTTGTGACAACACAGTGAATAGTTCATCAGTTTTCGCAGATTTTATGTTTGTGAGCTTAATTTTGGACATGAGTGTATATTAAATTTCAAATCACTCGGTTGGGTAGTTTTTGTGCTCTTACATGTGGACAGACGATCAGACGGACGGATCAGACGACGACTATAGCTGCTACGTATTTACGTAATTACGAACGCACATAATAATTCTCCTTATTAAACGACGTATTAAATAAAATTAATATTATTTCTCCTAAAGTGTACTAGAATTCTCATAACAAAATGGCCAACTGGCATTACTGCAGGAAAATTCCAATTAATTTGTTTTCTTCAAAGTAACAATGCGGTGAACATTTCTTAATTTAATATAGATTCGCCCGTAAATACTTTACAAAATTTTGCATAAGTTTTAACTGATTAATATTTTATCACTGTGTTTAAGGGATCAATTAATGTGTTTTAAATAAATAATAAACAGTTGTAGTAAAGCTGTAGGTCAAATTTTTTGTCTGGAATTTTATGACTGGGTAACGTAAAACATAGATAGTAGGATATCAAAAATTGGCAGGTATTACGTCAGAATTTGTAAAGCAAAGGTTAAGGTATTTATTAAAGATATACAGTGTGATTTATAAATATCGAAACAATAGGCTATCTCCTTAAATATTGCCCCTAGGCACATACTTCCAATTGCAAAGTTTCATAAAAAAAGGTGCAAAATTTGATGAGATCGGTTGCAATTCCATGGGGGGTTTAGTTGAGAAAATACAAAAATTAAATTTTTATACGGTCCCCGTAGGATAAATTTTCTAATTAGGACATTTTTCCTTATCCATTTTTGAATTAAGCAAAAAAAATCCATCTTGATATCTGCAAAATTCACAGAGATATTAAAATCCCAAATTCGTGACTTACACCACTTAAACATACCTCTGACCGACGCGATATCAGTCCATTGAAATGTAAGTTAGGGTTCGACCATAAATTTACACATTATTAAAAGTCGATCTAAGACAATGCCTTAACTTTTAGATATAAAATAACAGCGTATAGATTTTTGTGTTAAAAGTGATTGAGAAATATGCTTGAGGTCTGCATGAGCCCGTTCTTGGCGCCAGGCCCGTAACCGGCGCGACCTGCTGACTGGGCCGTGCCGACCCGTGTTTTTATTGTTCTTAGGACGTGTCGGACAGGCAATAAGTTTTGTAAAAATGGTAATAGCGATAATGAAACTTCTGTTAACGGAATAATTGGAAATATATTTTAATAAATTACACAGAAATAATTTCAAAAATCTACTTTATGCTATACAGCTTCAAAAGTTATGTTTTTAAACCTATTTTTCGTTTATTCCAAACGACACTGTTTTTTTAAAAATAAATCTTTATTCGAATATAATAGTCTAAGAGTATAAATAATCATTAACGTTGCAATTGCGTATTTTTTTAATAGATACCAAGTTCCCAGTAATCTTCCGTTATAAGTGTGTTTATTTTACCCAGGTTTAATACGTTCGAACCAGAAACTCTTTTAAAAATTCAATTGAATAAATTGGACATAAAAAATTAAATTAAATAAGTCAAAAATTCATTGGGTTTTAAAGTTGTTAACTGGTTCAAATTAATCTACATATTACAGAGGATTAATGGGAGGTTTGGCAGCTATGTTTTTGTCATGCAAACACATAGTAATCTAAAATATACTGTAAAATTTTCTTTTAAATATGTATGCAATATTCTTTAAAATAATCTTAATTGTATCTTAAGAAAAATGGGAATTGTTCGTACAAATTTCTGCCTGTGCAGAAACCTAAAATATGCGCAGACACCTGTCTAGATAATGAATTACATAAAATTAAGTCCATCGCCCATAAAAATGGTTTTCTTTCGCATCATATCAAAAAACTCATCTATCCCCATATCATGTTAGAAAAGTCTTGTTTAAATCAACTGACACATTTAAACAGTAAAGAAAGAAGGTGAGAATGGCACAAATTAACCCATTAGGCGCCATTGCTCCCATTTTGGGAACATTGATTTAAGATTTTTTTCTGAAGTGCGTATTTTATAAATTGTTAAAAGGTTCATGTTATTTGCATTTTGAATATATTAAATGACATCTGAAATTTTTTTGTTAAGTTTCATTAGAAATTTCTATTTTTTAAAACGTGTTAAAAAAGGCGAAAAATAGCTTTTTGGCAGTATTCGAAAAAAAAACTAAAAAAAAAAAACTTTATAATAAAAATTACATTTTTTAGTTAAAATATGTTCATAACAGTGTATTATGTTAAACAACGTCAATCCGGAATTAATATGTATAATAGATCAGTCACAATTACCGAAAGAATAAGATGTTCCCAAAATGGGAGCAATGGCGCCTAATGGGGGTAAGGTTTTTGAAAACTTGTACATATGCCTCCGTGCATTTGTGGTATTTATTTTTCAACTTATTAGCTATAGAAGGTATAATATCATTCTGAAACTAATATTTTTAGAAGATTTCATATAAATTAGTCCAACTTTTACATTTATAATAAAAAACAAAATGAAATTACCAGTTCCATAAGCATTTTCACTATCCATCTCTCTATTTTTCATCATTACATAATTTTTTCTGATTATTTTACATGGAAGATGATTGAACAATTTTTTAGATTTGGATGATTTTTCGGATGTTCCGGAAATCGCTTGTTTGCCAGCCGATTGCAGTATTGTAACATATGAGGAAGATATCTTCCTCATATGTATGTCGCATAAATTATTTTCTATTACATATGTAATAGAAAATGATTTGTGATGATTTATCCCATGTTATATTTGGTGGAGTAGAACTTTCTGTAAATTCTAAATCAAGAAATATCTAATTTAGTGTTTAAAAAAGACAAAGTATTAAACACAGGCTTGATATTTTAGATGAAAGTTCAGGCGAACTTCAAATTGGAATATGGAAAAAACTAAACAAAATGCAAAAACAAAAAAAATATTGTTAAAAAACCAATTTCAGAAAACGAAAAAAATGTAATATAATGCTGCATAAAAAATGTTCAACCATTTTCATGTAAAATAGTAGGACAAAAATTATGTATTGAAGAAAAATAAAGAGGTGGATAGTGAAAATGCTTATGGAATCGGAGATTTTATTTTTTGTTTTTATTATAAATGTAGATGTTGGACTAATTTATATGAATTAATCGTAAAATATCACAGAATGATATTATCCCTTTTATAGCGAAAAAACTGAGAAATAACAAACATAAATGCACGGAGGCATAAGTAAAATTTGTGAAAAAATTTACCCCCATTAGGCGCCATTGCTCCCATTTTGGGAACATGCTATTTTTTCTAAATATTCGAATTTTTTAAATTTTTTTCTTCAGAAATACCTTAAAGACTTTCTATTCATAAATAAAAAACAACTGTTTCATTAAAAAATTGCTTAATATATATAGCGGCGCCTAATGGGTTAAACTAAATCAGAAATTGAAACTACAGGAAGGAGTCTCACCTGGAAGCTTTTAAAAAGCATTTAAAGGCTCTATTAGGAGCCAATCTTTGTTTAAAACTTTAAATGCATTTTTCTGCATCATAGGGTTTCTTTTTCAGCATTTATCATATTTAAATTGATTTAAGTGAATAACAGTTAAAGATAAATGGAAATATATCTTTTTCAAATATTTTCCTTAAATTTTAATTTGGCAAATTTGAAAAAAAAAACACTTTTGAAAATTTGATTTGTTCAAAATAAGTTGCATCTTTTTTTATTATTATTGCTATTTTAAATTTTTAAATATTTTTAAATTAATATTTGTTAAAATGCCGAATCAAAATTAAAACTTATATATTTCTGTTCAATTGAAAGAAAATAATTCAGCTCGGCAAATAATATTTCGAGTTATAACAATTTTAAATTATTCTGAATTTTTTGAAAAAAAAATTATTATTATTTTTTTAATTTTGTAAAAAGTTTTATGATGTGATTCTGTTTACAAATTATATGGTTAACCATCAGAAAAATATTCAAAATTCTAACTCTGTAAATAAATAAACAAATAAAAAATAAATGTTTTCCGGACACTGTACAGTAACATTGTTTCTTGAATTACACGCATTTTAATTTGCGTCTGATCCCTCGAAACCTCACGAATTATTAAAATGGACATATCTCTGTGAATTTTGCAGATATCAAGATGAATTTTTTTTGTTTAATTCAGGAAGGGATAAGGAAAAGATTTCTAACTGGAAATTTTATTCTACGGGGGACGTATAAGAATTTAATTTTTGTATTTTCTCAAATAGACCCCCCATCAAGTTGCAACTTATCTCATCAAATTTTGCACCTTTTTTATGAAACTTTACAACTAGACGTATGTGTCTAGGGGCAATATTTAAGGAGATAGCCTATTGTTTCGATATTTATGAATCACACTGTATATATGAGTTAAGGGGAAATGAAATAAATTCTATTAAATAAAGGATCTTTAAACACAGGAATCCACTGAAAGAAAACTTTTTGTGCAAAGCTTTTACAACATTTGCAACAAAAATTATGACCCAGGTAGGTTTCTACAAAATTTCTAAGATATAATCTAAAAATATTTTCTTAGAAAGAAGCAATTTTAGAAAAATTGACCGTGTGAAATTGCAGTCGCGATATATTCAAATTCTAAACACCGCACGCTTATGCATTTTTTATTTTATTTATTTAATTTTTTTTGTGTGTGTGGGATTGTTTAAAAATAAATTTCTGAAATTACTCGCAAGCTGTGTAAACAAGTTACAAATGATACGTTAAACATGACAAATGAGATTCGTTCATTTCAGTAAAATGAATTATATCGTCTGTTCTAAGCGAAGTGAGCACGCCTTTCTTTTCTTTTATTAGGTATGACATGTTTACTTAATTTTACAGATACTAATTTTATTTTCTAAACTAGATAGCACCGATAAATTCCCCATGGAGATCTTGCTTTGTGAAAGATTACCTCCATGATTTAATATTTATATGTTTCACGATGAACGAATCTGTTGTGTTTTGTCTTAGAACGAATATTAATAGTAATAGAACGAATCTGTTGTTAATTTAACCCTTAATTGCATAGTGATGTAAATTTCTATCACTTTTTATTTAACTTTTAATAAATAAATCAACTTCTTCGCCACCACTATATTTATATAAAAATATTAATCCACTAAATTTCCCATGAACTATGTTACTGAACAAAGTTAAAAATCTGTCTTAAAATTTCTGGTGTATAATATTTAATATATGTGTAAAAAAACACAGTTGTAAAAGAAACAATCATGCAATTAAGGGTTAATGTACACTGGGCTGTTAAAATAATGTTAACCTAAGTTATCTCAGAATCTATAAATTTTCTTAACGTAACTCATCTCTCAAGCAAACAGTTTCTTTGAACGATCTGTCTAAAAATGTAAATTTTATGCAATTTTATTCGAAATAGTAAATTTAATAAAAATGGCCGCTTGCCATATGAAAAAATGAAGTGGTTAGCCCCCCTTTGTTTTCCTCAGTAACAGGACTTGACATGAGTTTTTGAAATTAGTTTTGTCATTCAATAAGGGAAATTTTGACCTATATTTTTCCAATTTTTAACGTAATAAAATCTTAAGGGCATGTCCTTAACTTAAAAAAAGACGACTTTTATCCCTGACGGAAATTAAATCCTTATAGTGTTTAGAATTATGGGTAAAAATATAAAGGATATCTAAATTATTAAGAAAGATATAAGCAAAAATTTGAGCACGCGCATAATCGATAATACAGACATCACCGAAAAGATTCTAGAGAATCCAGGCAATCGGCTTCAAACTGTCCGTTTTGCCAGCAGAGGTTGCAATGACACACAGCCGTCGCAATACTAGGCCTGAACACTGATTAAAAATGGCGGCTGCCCAAGGAGGACTTTTTTACACTGCAGTTCTATGATTTGAATGGAATTGTCAAAAATTCTGTTCGATAAAACCTTATTCTAGTACAAAAAAATGCATATTATATTAATAGGATAGTATATTAAACGCAGAAAAATTAACCGCATAAGTATATTTGCGCAAAAACACACGATTTGACTAGTAACATTTTTCCTTCGCCAAACGCAAACGATTTTAATGCATTTTAAATTGCTTGTAAAAGAGATTATTCGAATGCGCAATATTTAATGAATTTAAATTTAAACGATGAAATATTTATTATTTTTTTATAATATATACAAGCTGCTTGTTGTTGCAGTTATTTATTTTTACCACTGAAAAAATATGTTCTATGTTTTGGAAGCTGCAAATATCTATTTTATGTTATAGTGAAGCTGACATTTAAGTTATGTGTATTACTGAATTATTGAATCTTATCTGAAATATTGAATTTTTCACTTTTAGTTAGCAATCGAATTTTTAAAAAGTATATGAATTTGAGAAGCATATTAAAGTGAGCGAAGAGTTTGAAGAAATTCCTGTTATGAGACCTGTCAATGAGATTTTTGTAAAATTTGAAAGAGTAACATTGTCATAAGCTTAAAAAATTATACGAAGGGGTTAATTCTAAGGCTCATGATACCATACCCTCTTTTTCAGAAACGTTTGCATTTTGCCATTAATATTAATTTAAAATATTTTTTAAATCACATTAAATAAATCTCTAACTTTTTTTCTCAATTTATTACCGATTGAATGAAATTTTGCCTACTTTTTTATCCTCGATTACACGATTTTTTTCTAATTTAAATGGCTTCAACGGCTGTACAAGTAATTTTTAACCCTCTGAGCGTTTTGAAAAAGGGTAAAATTGTAATGTTGTTTTCTCTGCATTTTGTTTTAAATGCTAAAAAAATATGATTCTTTCAGCATTATATATAAAACTTAATTAAAAATATGAATGTAACTCTTGAGAGTATTAATCATACTTCAATGTTTTGAAAATTCATTAAATCTATAGAATTATATTATCTTAAACATTGCATATATAGCAGTGAAACCTGGAGCTTAGTGAACGGAATATTACGTTCTACACGCTTAGAGGGTTAAATGTATTTTAAAAGGAAAAGTCCGATGAAAAACGGATTCGTTATACATTTCTATATCGAAGAAGTCGTTGTTTCGATAGCAACAAAAACTGTCTTGAATTGAAAATGTTCAGAATCGGGCTTATTTTTGAACTTGAAACAATTTTAATCAATTTAAATTTTGTTTAAAAAAATGTTGTTTGTTTGTCGTAGAATAAAATCGGTAAATTCCATTATATATACATATAAATGTGTACAAAAATTATAGTTATAAAAATTTATTTATTGTGTAAGTTACACATGCATAAACAAGTTCAGTATGAAAAAGTTTTTCCTTAAAGAATATTTGTCATAAAAGCGTATTTTTTAACCCCTTGAAGGGCGTTTGGATATAATATATCCCGCTTAATTTTAATTCCCAAATGACCCAATGACACCGGAATTTTGGAATCAAATTTTATTTTTATAATATATGTGAAGAAAATCTTTTACTTATTTGGAATCAAATTTTATTTTTATAATATATGTGAAGAAAATCTTTTATTTATTTGGAAATAAATTTGTTGTTAAATCCCGGTGTGACTCAATGATTTCAACAAATAAGTACTTTGCCCCTGAAAGGGTTAATTTCATTCCGTCGCGAAACGGTGATAAATCACCAAATAAACGAAATTTTCATATTTTTTTTACGGTCGTTATATCGAGGTTATGCAGAAATTTTTTTTATAGACGTATATTTCCTCATAAGCATAACATTCTGTAATTTTTTCATACATTTCTGGGTATTCGCTTATGGAGACCTTCCTTGTTAGAAGTTTTCATTATTACACTACAGCGTGGTTTCCTGGTAAGGATATTAATAATTTCTGAATGAAAAGGAGGCCAAACTAGCAACGCTGGTGAAGAATACTATTATTAAAATTTAGTTGTATGTATGATAAGTGAAAACTCTAAATTTTTCAACATCGAATTCATGCTCACTGGCAGCAACTATTATGACTGTGCGTCTTTTAATTTCTTCACACAAGTATTGAAATTGGTCTCCATTTTATTGCATCGACAGCTTCTCATTATGCTAATAAGCTCTTTTCTTTCAATAAACTTTGTGTCAGAACTCGTTCCTGGATCAAAAGTAAATTATAAATAGAATCCCGATTAGAAACTTGCTCTGACATCACCACCTAAAACCTGTTTTACTGAAAACAGACCGAATATGGGCAACAAATTCTTATGATCCTAAACTAAGCAATAAACAAGCTTTGTAAAACTGTAAAAACAATATCTTTGATAGGAATACAACTAAAAGTCCCAATGCTTCTGAGCTTAGAGTAGATATTTAAATCCTTCCCCGTAAAAACGATTTTAACGTTATTAACACACATTTTTATTAATCAAAAGTTCTTCAAATATTTCCACATGCTTGAACTTGAAAATACCATCACAAACTTAAAATTTATTGCAATACTGATGACGCTCGACCTCTCGCAAATTTCGCCAACATACAGTACGTATTGTCTCGGGAAATAACTCGTTGAAACTAAGCGTCACTTGGAGCGAGGGTGGGAGAATAAGGTGAAGTATAACATTGTTTTATGACGCGTAAAATAGTGCACTATCGTTTCAATAGAATTTAAGAAATTCACATTTTTATTTTTTCATTTTCGGCCAGTATTTTATGAATTTTGCCCAAGTGTGCGACGGGACAAAAGTACAGCAGTAAATTTCAAGAAATATTTTCTGATTGTTTAAAAACCTTATTCATGCCGAATTTATATCATAAATAAGGGGAAATTTTATATTCGTTTTTACAGGCGGAAGTCGCGGTAATGAGACCCTGTTAATTTGGTAAATATTCAGTATTTCGTATCGGATACACAGTTCGTTGCTACTAAAATCCGTACAGATTTCGACTTGCCTCCTATCACAGAGATAGACATTTTGCCAAAATATATGGCAAGCGCTTCAGATATAATAGGTTTTAAATATTTTAACAGACACCGGAAATAATAAGAAAACAAATTACTATAAAATATTTATAAAATTTTGAGTGTTATAGATTAATGTAATCATTTCTATCACATAGTGAGGCTGTCCTCAGAGACGGCTTGAGAAATAAGAATAGTAAATCATTCTAAAATTACCTAGGCGTTTTTTTCTTGCTAGCACAAAGTTCGTACGCGTTTACAGCAATTTTGTTATAGAATATTTTATCCTTTTTAAATGTATGAAAGGTATTACAAATCGTGCAATTAAATGATGTGTCGACAACTTCTGTCATTTAACCGTTTCCGGCACAGACAAATTCTGTTCGTAAAATACGAAATTACTGACTGACACGGGAATTTACAAATGACTTTTTTAGAAAATAAGAAATCCTTATTTTAACCCTTTAGTGGGCGGTGGTCACAAAAAAGGACACCTAATTTTAATTCCAAAACTGAGAAACGGCACCAAGAATATTTAATTAAAATTTTCCTTTTACAAAGTACGGGAAAATCAGCAAGTTTTTCTTTTCTAAGAAAATCGTTTGTAAAATCTGGTGTCAGTCCATTATTTCATTATTTTACAAACAGATTCATTCCGCGCCGGAAAGGGTTAAGCTTTCATTATAGAAGCAAAATTTTATTAAAATATTCTTGGTGCCGAATGCAAGTTTCGAATTAAAATTAGGTGTGCCCGGAGTGGGACCACTGTGCCGGAAAGGGTTAAATATTAAACAGAAATTTTCTGCTAAAAAATTGTAGTAAAAACGTACGAACTCTGTGGCAGCTATGCCTTTATTTGTAATTTTTGTCCGGAGCCATCAAAGCCTTCCTTTAATTCATATATTTGTTAAAATGTCCGTAAAATAGTGTGTTTAGTAGTAACAAGGTGGAAATTCTACGTCAAACGTGACAAATGAGGTGCATTCGTTGTATAAATATTTTTATAAATATTCAGATCTTGGTACAATAGCTGTTACACTCTTATGCAAAAATGCATCAATGCAAAATTTATTTTATGTGTAGATTTTCATATTAAAGATATTATCTATATATTTAAAACGCTAAGCGATTTCTTTCGACAATCCGTCAGAACAAACTACTGCATCAAATTACACCATTCTTTTTTTAAATGAAAGATATTTGGATACAGATTTGTTATCGTGCATTCGCTTGTTCGAAAATTTAATTAATTAGCCGTAATTTTCAATTAAACATTTACTTCTGCTTATGACGTCATAAAGTCGACAACTCCCACTTTTGCCAGGCATAGCGTTTATTTTCTGAACTCTGTGGTTTGCCAATCTTTTGACATTAGCTAATATTAACTAGGTAATATTAAATTTATTATTTAACATTGTAATATAAAATCTTAAAAAAACTTACTTAAAATTAGCTAGAATATAATCATAATAAAATATTTAAACATAAACATATCAATATGAATAACAAATCTCACGTAAAATGTTGCAATTTAAATGATTCCAATTGAAACAAGATTTGGAGAGTTATCCCTGACGCCCAGCTAACATAAAAGTACCTATTTTATTTTAATTTTTTACACACATATTCAATTTTATTATAAAACACTAGGTTGCCATACAAAGCAAAAATCGACATTTAGGCACCAAAAATTAACCCTGGTGCGTCTGCGATATCTGTACCGATTTAATCAGAATTGTTTTGGTTGCACCGCGCATTGCAAAATTAATTAAATCCATGATTATTGTTTCTTTCTCAGATTAAAAATAAGAAAATTGGCACTTCTCTATTATCCCGTCGACCACTTTTCATAACAAAAAATATCGCCAAACTGTAACGCCAAATAAACGGGAGAACGTTGCCATTGGAATATCAAAATAAATAAATAAATAAATAAAATATAAGAATTTAAGGACACGATTGTTTTTTTTAATTTATGAAATAACTAATAAATTAGTAAAACATAATGAAAAATATACGCAAATGTCGAATTAAAAGCCACTTGTGACGTAACAAACATGTATAATGCTTCTGACATCAAGTAAATCGGACTGCATTTTTGGCGTTTAATTTTACAGTTTGGCGAATTAAAAGTGGTCGACCGGATAATAGAGAAGTACCAGAAAATTTAATGCTAAACGAAATTCAATTATTTGATCGATCGCAAATTTTGGTACTTTTCCGTCATACCGACACCATGCCATACATGTGAATGCTTGGCGATAATGGTGTCCGTATAACGGAAAAGTACCCAAATTTTTTTTAGTTCGGGCTATACCAAAAACAAACATTTTACAGGTAAAAAAAAAATCACCAAAAATGACTGCTAAATCAGCAGTTATGACAGCAAAGTTGGATAAAATAACCTGAATTTTACAACGTTTATGCGAAACACCACAGAGAACACACGCTATTTTTATATAAGTAGTTTATATTTAAGAGAATAAGAGAACTAACAACCTTCAATAATATAATACATGAAAAAGTAAACAAATAAGTGATTCAGTAAATCTTAAAAATATGTATTTCTTAATATAACTATAAAATGCAGAAAAATATTCTGGTACCATCAAAAATATTCATTATCCCGTCGAAATTCCGTTCATTATCCCGTCGTCCCATTAAGAAAAAAACTATATCCATATTAGATACTTTTCGATTAGCCGGCGCAAGTAAAATATATAAATACAATATATATATATACAGGATGGTCCTAAAATATATGTAAAAAATGTAAAGGTAAGTAGAGGGTAGATAAGAAGATTTCATGTAGGAATATGGGTGCGGAAATCCAGCATTGAGGCAGTAGAGGGCGTTGTTGAGTTCGCCGGATGAAAGCACTTCGCTACCTTGAATCGTCATTCCCCGCACGGATTTCGAGAAAAAGGCATTGTTACACCAATGCGGAGCTTGCGACATGTGTTTCATGTATGGGGCTGCGAATTGAGCAGCTGCTCAAAGGATGTACATGGAATGATTCTCGGGTAGGAATCTGTCGGATCGCCGAACATTTGAGCGTCTTCATGGGGAGTTGTGCACGAAAAACCTTTTTATGCTTTCAGGCGTGATACGGGCAGAGAAAGATATCGCAGAATTCCTGGAGTGGAAGAAGCAGTAATTTGCACAGTAGAGTGTAGTCCTTTCACAAGCTCAAGAGCTTTAGGACGTGCATTGGGTGTGAAGCATTTCCTTGCGTAAACCCATACATGAAATGCATGCCTGTAGGCTCCGTATTGATGTAGCGATGCATATTACTCGAAATCCGTGCGGGGAATGACGATTCAAGCCTGCGAAGCGATTTCATCCGGCGAACTCAACAGCGCTCTCTACTACCTCAACGCTGCATTTCCGCACCCATAATCCTATACAAAATCTTATCTAGGTCCCCTCTACCTATCTTTATATTTTCGACACATATTTTAGGACCATCCTGTATATATATATATATATATATATATATATATATATATACAGGGTGTTCCGTTAAAGGGGTCCAATATTAATAGGGGTAATAGAGGAGATCACATGGAGCATAAATCAGTATATAAAGCCTGGTCGGATCTCAATAGTTTTCAAGTTACAGCAAATAGAATGAAAATTCGGAAAATTGTAAAAGAACCCTCATTGCTAAACTATCGATAATGCTACATAAAAACGAAGCACATATTTAGAAAGAGCAGAAAAAAACCTACAAAATGACATCAATTGTATTAAAATAGCAATATTTATTGACGAGTTACAAGCCCTGAAACAGTGAAAAAAGTACGAAATCCAATATACATCAAAATAGTTAATCGTTAATTCCAAAAAGACAACTCTAGCTACAACAAGGAAAATGTAGTAAAATTTGGTCCATTCCGAAAACTTTCGAAAAAGCTTACAATGAACCATATTGGTTTAATTGTGTGAGAGAAATTAATCAGTTTCTTAGTTACAACTCCGCTTTCTTTGACACTAGCAAAGGTTAAACTCCGCCCATCACGATTGGAAACACCGCCTTTTTAATTACTCTCAACTATACATTTTCGATCATGCTTCTTCTGAGATGCAACATTTTTAATTATTCAAGAGTTGAATGAACCAAAATAACTTTACAATAATAGTCTACATTTTAAAGTGGTCTTTTATTGATATAAAGCTTAAGTTACATTCCTTAAAATTAAACTGGTGGTGAAAATTCGGAAATAATTAAAAATATTGCGATTTGTAACTATGCAAGAAGTTTCAGTACATGTTTTACATGGACAATTATTGTATGTATATGTGCATCATAATTTATGATAGGAAATAATAATAACAAATAGCATAATAATTTTATTAATTATAAATTTAAAAAAGACACTAAATTTTAAATTAATTCATACAAACTTTGTAATTTACAATTTGAGTACACCACAGTCTGTGACTTACAAAATACTGTGCCAAAAAGTGTTGAAAATAAAAGAAAAATGACAAATAAAGAATTACATTCCACGTACTTTATGACATATGTGAAGCATAGTCTTCTGGCCTGCGCTGCACAGTTCAATGTCGGAAGGCAGACGAACGGACATTATTATAATAGGTGTTCGAAGTTGCGCCCATTAACAGAATCGCACAGCCGACAGCGACGTCGTAAAGATTGGCGAACACGCCGAAAAACTCCGACGGAGTTGGGAATGTCTCCTGCAGCGACAACGATTCGCGCTAGTAAATCCTCCGGTGTATCTACAGGCGTTTCATACACCAGCGATTTAAGGTGTCCCCAAACAAAAAAGTCTAACGGATTGAGGTCTGGAGAGCGTGCAGGCCAAGCAACAGGTCCACTGCGTCCAATCCATTTCCCAGGATATGTTGAATTGAGGTGATTGCGAACACCTATGAAAAAATGTGCCGGTGCGCCATCGTGCATAAACCACATATTGTGGCGCAATGTTGCTGGCACATTTTGCAGTAACTGCGGTAAGATATCCCGTAGGAAAACCAAGTACGTACTGCCATTGAGTACATCTGGGAGTAAATATGGTCCTATGAGATAATCGCCGAGGACACCTGCCCATATGTTCACACTGAACTTTTGTTGTGCGTTCGACGGGAAAACAGTGTGCGGATTTGTATATGACCATGTGTGCATATTGTGCGTGTTTACCACGCCCTCTCTCGTAAATGTTGCTTCATCAGTAAATAAAATATTTTCCAGAAATTGTGGATTATTTTCTGTTACATTAAGCAACCAGCGTACGAATTCTGTCCGCTGAGCACAATCTGTTACTGATAACAGTTGTACCCACTGCACATGAAAGGGGTGCATGTTTTCTGCACGCAGAACACGCCACACACTTTGGTGAGAAACACCGACTTCAGACGCAGCAGCTCGTGTACTCGTGGAGGGGTTATCTTTAAAAATATTCAGTACATCTTCTTCCATTGCAGGTGTTCGTACATGTCGAGGTTTCCCTGCATCAATGCTTGCTGTATTAAACGATCCAGTCTCCCGTAATCGTCTATCGATTTTTATGAAGAGTTTCGAACTTGGGCAACGTCCCCTTGGAAATTGCTCACGGTACATGCGCTGTGCTAGACATGCATTTCCATGAGCTTGCCCGTACATCAGATGCATGTCCGCATATTCTTCGTTAGAGTATTCCGGCATAATTATTATACATCAACTTACTACAATCCCACTTACAACAGCCTCCCTTTAACATAACGCCCACTGATGACTGCTGTTTTATTACACTTTTCTTCCTATACACATAGAAAATTTGCATAAAAAGTACTTCTTCTTCATCATCCTGAAAGTTCATGGAGGAAACGCAGCAGTCACGGAGTTTGCTTTAAGACAAGGCGAGAGCTGCACAATATGTCATTCACTTGACCAGACTGAATAATGAAAGGGTATTGATAGAGGTTGATCAGAAATGTATAATTGAAAGATATTAAAACGGGGTGTTTACAATCGTCATGGGTGGAGTTTCGCTCTTTCCGAGCGTGCAACAGTACAGAGTTGTAACTAGGGAACTGCTTGATTTCTCCCATACAATTAAACTGATATGGTTTATTGTCAGCTTCTTCGAAAGCTTTCGGAATGGACCAAATTTTATAACATTTTCCTTGATGTAGGTAGAGTTGCATTTTTGGAATTAACGATTAACTATTTTGCTAAATATTTGATTTTGTATTTTTTCACTGTTTCAGAGCTTGTAACTCGCCATTAATTCTCAATATTCTAAAACAACTTATGTCATTTCGTAGGATTTTTTCTGCTCTTTCTAAATATGTGCTTCGTTTTTATGTAGCATTATCGATAGTTTAGCAATGAGGTTTTTTTTACAAATTTCCGATTTTTCATTCTATTTGCTGTAACTTGAAAATTATTGAGATCCGGACAGGCATTATATACTGATTTAAGCTCCGTGTGATCTCCTCTATTACCCGTATTAATATTGGTCCCCTTTAACGGAACACCTTGTATATACATTATATATATATGTGTATATATGTATGTATATATATATATATGTATATATATACTATATATATATATATATATATATATATATATATATATACTTCACGGGCGCCCGGCTAACCGAAAATTACCCCAAATAATTCGCCAAATTGTAGCGCCCAGTAAACAAACGGAAGAATGTTGCCATTAAATCTCAAAAGTAAAAAATAATAATTAGGAAAAGCCCCATTTACTAAAGTATCATTTATCAGTAACTTTAATCAATAAAATTTACAATATATTAATGAAAACAGAATAAAAAATATCTCGGATATTTATTTATTTACATTATTTCTCTTAATTATGGAAAAGGAGTAATCATCCTGATTATGTAAAGGAACTGAAGAAACCATACAAAAAATTACACTTGAAAACATTAAAATTCTCCATTATCTGCAGATGGATTTATTATTGTAAAAAAAATTCTTCATCTTTACATAAAAATTGATTAGCTTAAAACAATGGATGCGTTTCAGAAGATATGGATTTGAAATGAACAATGATTAAAGAAGACATTTTAAAAATTTTGATCAAAACATTTGAAAACTTTTTTTTAAGGTCGAATTTCGACAGTGCGTTTGGGGACATGAAATGCACATGCGCATAGGAGCTAATTCGGTTGCATTATCACAGCGGAGAGGGGAGGAGATGTGTGCTTCATTTACTATGTTCTTTTATTGACTGAATATGAGATGAACGTGGCGGAATATGGCGGTAATATCAAACTGATTTGCATTTTGTTTACGGATTGTTTGTTTGGAGTTTGCATCGGAAATAGTACTGTAATTCACTGGTGGGGAAAACTTTAAAAATAAAATATTTGAAAGACTGTTTCATAAGCACCCCTTCTTATGTAATAAAGAAGCTTATTTTACTAATATTGTTATTTAAAATTTTTTCTGTCACGTTTTGACGGGTTCCATCTAGTTTGAAATTAAGTTTCAATACCCTTTTACAAACAATTAATTACAGCTACGTTAAATTAAAATTACACTATGCGCAAATATCCAATACAAGGCAATGTAAAAAAAAAAGAAAAAAAAAGCATAGTTATTATTTCACTGAAAAAATAAATGAATTATATCCTTTGTTATTATGATATTATTAATTTCCGTAATAATTATCTTTTGCTGACATTTATTGAAAATTCAAATGAGAAACTTAAGCCTTATTCAGATCTTGGTGCAATAGCTGAGCTGTTGCACTCTTATGCAAAAATACATGAATACATAATTTATTTTAGGTGTAGATTTTCATATTAAAGATATTATTTTTATTTTATGAAATTAAGTTTCAATACACATTTACAAACAGTTAATTACAGTTATGTTAAATTAAAATTACACTATGCGCAAATATCCATTACAAGATAATGTAAAAAAACAAAAACAAAAACAAAACATCATTTTATTTCACAGAAAAAAAAGAATTATATCCTCTGTTATTGTGAGATGATTAAATTCCGTAATAAAATAAGTACATTTTAAGTTTCTAACATTTTATCTTTTGCTGACATTTACTGAAAAGTCCAATGGGAAACTTAAGCCTAGCTTTGAAAATTTCAGAACTTGATGCCATATTTAGACTCTTTTTCCATTTAATATCCATTTCTCTGGAAACATCTATCCAAAAACCTGTTGGTAGATTATATGATTGCTATAATTAAACAGTTTCAGTACATAAATTAGGTTTTTAAATTCAGTAATACGGAAATAATATGACTCCATTTTAAGTATGACGTAATCACCATGGCAACCTAGAATCATTACCTATCATAGGATATCATTTAATTAATTACGTATGATAGGTTTTATTAGAATGAAGAAAACTTTTATTAATATATGTTTGAGTTTTGATTCAATTTTTATAAAATTTTAAATGAGTTGACGAAATTCTGAAACAATTATGTATACTAAATTTCAAATCATTGGGTTGGGTAGTTTTTGTGTTGTTATATGTGGACAGACGGACAGACTTACGGACCAGATGACGACTATAGGTGCTACGTATTTACATAATTACGAACGCATATAATAATTTTGAGCACTTTAAAACCTTTAAAGAACGATGGTATATTATTTATAACATATGATCCAAACTGCCAAATTTCACACAGAATTTTTTAATAAAATTTTGCTTTTACAAATGTATAGTCGGCCAACAACCAAAAAGAGAACACCTCATGTATATTAATCGCTAAAATGTCCTAGAAACAATTGAAAAAAGCAATTTGACTGGAAATTATGTCTTCTTTTAAATTTAAGTTTAAAAAATAAGCGTAAGTGGTAATTTCATACTGAAGTTGCACCAAACTATTACATTTCCAGACTGAACAACTAAGTTTGACATCATATTCATCGTTTTAAGTAAAATTTTCCGTAGAATACCAAATAGGAAGTCATTAGGTCAAGAGGTTTTCTAATTATACATGTCTGCAGTTTTATTCTGACTATTTTGGAGCTGATAAGGTTCATTGCCTCTGCAATCATTGCAAAACAGATTGCAATACGGGTAGTTTATTAAAAGTTTTAAAAGTACTTAAAGAAATGAGCTGTAATTTTTGGTCCGCATACCTGAAGCTTCTACAAATAAGAATACAAATAATAATAATAAGATGGAAGGAGGAGTCGCTAACGTTATCAATGTAAAAATTTAATCAAACTCCCGTCACTTGTCCATTTCCAATTTAATACGCCGAAGTACTCCGAAATGATTCGCTATGCTTATTACAAGCCTGTGTTAGTGCAAACTTGGCCACTTGCAATTGCAACTCCCTTGTAATTTTAATTTTCGCCGGAGGTTGATCTTTATAATCCATTAGATTTAAGTTCATGAAATCCTCTTAGTGCAACGATTTTCTACGCTTCAATAACTTTTTTTGGTTCAATGTCATATTTGCCAATAGCACTCTTTATAGGCTTCTTTCATTTTTATATTATTATATCTACATATGTTTTGTATTTCATATTAATCTGATTATTTACCCATTCACAGCCAACCACGGGTATACTCGTTGCTGTCAGCATTCAAAATAAAAGTGTATGATAAAAAAAACCCTGCATTGCCACCACTATTTTAATATGTTAAAAATACTTTAATTAATGACAAAAACTTTGCTGTTGAAGTTACCAAATAGTATCTTTCAGAATTTCTGGAGGGAAACAAATTTCAGTAAAATCATCGAGTACTCCGCCGAAAACTCGGCCAACAACCAAAACGAGAACACCTCATATATATTAATCGCTAAAATGTCCTAGAAACAAATGGAAAAATCAATTTGACTGGGAATTATGTCTTCTTTTAAATTTAAGTTTAAAAGATAAGCTTAAGAGGTAATTTCATACTGAAGTTGCGTCAAACCATTACATTTCTAATATGAAAAAGTAAGATTGACAGCATATTCATCCATTATCGGTAAAATGTGCGGTAGAATTCCAAACAGGAAGTCATTAGGTCAAGTGGATTTCTAATTATACAGGTCTGCAGTTTTTTCTGACCATTTTGGAACTCATAAGGTTTATTGCATTTGCAATCATTGCAAAACAGATTGCAATTTGGGTAGTTTATTAAAGCAACTCTAAAACTACTTAACGGAATGAGCTGTAATTTTATGTCCGCATATCTGAAGCTTCTACAAATAAGAATACAAGTAATAATAATAGGCTGGAAGGAGGTGTCGTTAACGTTTTCAGCGTAACAACTTCATCAAACTGTCCATTTCCAGTTTAGTACGCCGTAATTCTCCGAAATGATTCGCTATGCTTGTTACAAGCCTGGGTTATTGCAAACTCCGCCGCTTGCAATTGAAACGGCCTTGTAATGTTAATTTTCGCGCCGGAGGTAGATCATTATAATCCACTAGATTTAAGTTAATGAAATTCTCTTAGTGCAACGATTTTCTACGCTTCAATCATTTTTTTTTGGTTCTGTGTCATATTTGTCAATAGCATTCTTTACAAGCTTCTTTCATTTTTATATTACTATATCTAAATAGGTTTTGTATTTCATATTAATATGATTATTTACCCATTCGCTGCCAACCACGAGTATACTCGTCGTTGTCAACATTCAAAATAAAAGTGTATGATAAAAAAAAAACCCTGCCTTGCCACCACTATTTTAGTATGTTACAAAAATACTTTAACCCTTTAAAACTTTCCGGCACAGACAAATTCTGTTCTTAAAATGAGAAATTGCTGACTTACACCGGAATTTACAAATGACTTTTTTACAAAATAACAACTCTTTATTTTAAGCTTTCATTATAGAGACACAATTTTATTAAAATATTCTTGGTGTCGAATACAAGTTTGGAATTAAAAGTAGGAGTGCCCAGAGTGGGACCACTGTGCCGGAAAGGGTTAACGGATAAAGCACTTAAATTGCTAAAATATTGAAATAAATGATTGACACTGGAAATTATGAACAAATTTATTTGTATATAACAAAAAAGCGATTTTTCACATGCATAATAAATGGAAAACATTTCTATTAAAATTCTGCTGTCTTTGTTGAATTTCGTAATTAAAATTTTGTGGTTTCGTGGAGAAACCAATGTCCGTTAAAGGGTTAATTAGTGACAAAAACTTTGCTATTGAAGTTACCAAATAGTATCTTTCATAATTTTTGGTGGGAAACGAATTTTAGTAAAAATCTCGAAGACTCCGCCCACTATGGCGTGGTTTCCTGGTAAGGATATTAATAAAATTTATGTGATGAACAAGGTTGCCAGTTTGGCCTTCTTTTTTATTAAACGATGCCGAATTCAAACTGGAAATTTTGAGAAAAAAAAATTCAGGAAAGGTCTGTGTGAGCAATCAAGAAATGCCTGTTATTAAATAAAGCAAAAATTTCTATTTGGAATTTGTGGTGTGGATTCTGAATTTCTGAAAAAAAAGAAGGCAAAACAAGCAACGCTGGTGAAGAATACTATTACTAAAATCTAGTTCTATGATAAGTGAAAAATCAAAAATTTTCAACATCGAATTCATGGTCACTGGCAACTGTGCGTCTTTTAATTTCTTCAGAAAAGTACTGAAATTGGTGTCCATTTTATTGCTTCGACAACTTCGCATTATGCTAATAAGCTCTTTTATTTTAATAAACTTTGTGTCAGAACTCGTTCCTGGAGCAAAAGTAAATTATAAATAGAATCCCGATTAGAAACATGCTCTCATACTCACCCCATAAAAACTTTTTTACTGAAAAAAGACCGAATATGGGCAACAAATTCTCATGAACCTAAACTAAGCAATAAACAAGCTTTGTAAACTGTAAAAACAAAATCTTGGATAGCCTAGGAACATAACTAAAAGTCCCAATGCTTCTGAGCTTAGAGTAGATATTTAAATCCTTCAGCGTAAAATCGATTTTAACGTTATTAACACGCATTTTTATTAATCAAAAGTTCTTCAAGTATGTCCACATACTTGAACATGAAAATGCCATCACAAACTTAAAATTTATTGCAATAATGATGACGCATGACAACTCTCAAATATCGCCAAATTATCTCGGGAAATAACTCGCTGAAACTAAGCGTTACTTGGAGCAAGGGTGGGAGAAAAAAGTGAAGTATAACAATTTTTTATGACGCGTAAGATAGTGCACTATCGTTTCAATAGAAGGCGGTTTACAAATTCACATTTTGATTTTTTGATTTTCTGCATCTTAGGGACTTTGTCCCAGTGTGCAACAGGACAAACCCAAAGCAGTAAATTTCAAGAAATATTTTCTCATTGTTTAAAAACCTTACTCATGCCGAATTTATGTCATAAATAAGGGGGATATTTATATTCGTTTTTACTGGGGGAAGTCGTGGTAATCAGACACTGTTAATTTGGTAAATATTCAGTATTTCGTAACGAATACATAATTCGTTCCTAAAATCGGTACATATTTTGACTTGCCTCCTATCACAGAGATAGAAATTCTGCCGAAATACATGACAAGCGCTTCAGATATAACAAGTTTTAAATATTTTAATTTTTTTTTTTTTTTTTTTTTTTTTTTTTTTTTTTGCTAGCGCAGGTTTCGTACGCGTTTACAGTAATTTTGTAATAGAATATATCTCCCTATTTAAATTTAAAAAAGTTATTACAAATCGTGCAATTAAACGATGTGTCGATAATTTCTGCTATTTAAATATTAAACAGAAATTTTCGATTAAAAAATTGTAAGAAAAGCATAGGAACCATGTAGCAGCTATACCTTTATTTGTAGTAGTATTGTATTTTTTTGGCTGGAGCTATGAGAACCTTTCTTAAATTCATATCTTTGTTAAAAAGTCAGGAAAATAGTGTGCTTAATAGTAACATGGTGGAAATTGTACGTCAAACATGACAAATGAGATGCATTTGTAGCATAAATAAATTTATAAATATTCAGATCTTGGTGCAATAGCTGTTACACTCTTATGCAAAAATGCATGAATACAAAATTTATTTTATGTGTAGATTTTCATAGTAAAGATATTATTTGAAATTAAGTTTCAATACCCTTTTACAAACAATTTATTACAGATATGTTAAATTAAAATTACACTATGCGCAAATATCCAACACAAGACAATGTAAAAAAATCTTTATTTTTTCACTGAAAAAAAATGAATTGTATCCTCGGTTATTATGATATGATTAATTTCCGTAGTAAAATAAGTACATTTTAAGTTGGTAACATTTTATCTTTTGCTGACATTTACTGAAAATTGCATTGGGAAACTTGAGCCTAGCTTTGAAATTTTCAGAACTTGATATCTATATTTAGACTCATTTTCCATTTAATATCCATTTCTCCGGAAACATCTATCCAAACAACCGTCGGCAGATTATATGATTGCTATAATTAAACAGTTTTAGCACAAAAACTAGGTTTTTAAGTTCAGTAATACGGCAATAATATGACTTCTTTTAAGTATGACGTAATCCCCATGGCAACCTAGAATCATTACCTATCATAGGATATCATTGAATTAATTACGTATGATAAGATTTAATAGAATGAAGAAAACTTTTATTAATATATTTTTGAGTTTTGAGTCAATTTTTATAAAATTTGAAATGACCTGACGAAATTCTGCAACGATTACTTATATTAAATTTCAAATCATTCGGTTGGGTAGTTTGTGTGCTGTTATATGTGGGCAGACAATCAGACGGACGGACCAGATGACGACTCTAGCTGCTACGTATTTACATAATTACGAACGCACATAATAATTCTCTTTATTAAACGACATATTACATAAAATTAATATTATTTCTCCTAAAGTGTACTAGAATTCTCAAAAAACAAAAACAACAACAACAAAAAAAACGGCCGGCTGGCATTACAGCATGAAAATTCCAATTAATTTGTTTTCTTCAAAGTAACAATGCAGTGCACATTTCTTAATTTAATATAAATTCATCCTTAAATACTTTACAAAATTTTGCATAAGTTTTAACTGATTAATATTCTATCACCGTGTTTGAGGAATCAATTAATGTGTTTTAAAGAAATAATAAACAGTTCTATTAAAGCTACAGGTCAAAATTTTTGTCTTAAATTTTATGACTGGGTAAAGTAAAACATGGATAGTATGATATAAAAAATTGGCAGGTATTACGTCAGAATTTGTAAAGCAAAGGTTGAGGTATTTATGAAAGATCTATATATGAGTTAAGGGAAAATGAAAAGAATTCAATGAAAGAAAGGATCTATAAACACAGGAACCCACTGAAAGAAATGTTTTTACTCTAGGCTTTTACAACATTTGCAAAGAAAATTATGTCCCAGGTAGGTGTCTACAAAATTTCTAAGAGATAATCTAAAATATTTTCTTGGAAATAAGCGATTTTCTCAAAAACGTTCCGTATGAAATTGCAAGCATGGTGTATACATATATTAAAATCTACCACGCGTATACAGTTTTTCATTGTGGGATTGTTTAAAAATTAACCCCTTCGCGACAAGCGTCTTTTACAGAATTTTTAATCTTTTACCACCGGTTTTTCAAAACAGAAATTTTCGCCTAATTGAATCGGCGAAATGGTAAGATTTAATAAGGCAAAACTTACAATAAAAAATAACTGGTGGGAATAATCGAGGATTCTGAGCATCTAATGCGACACGTATACGTGTCGCTCGTCCCCAATGGGTTAATGCGCGAAAACACTCGCAAGCTAATGTAAACAAGTTGGAAAAAGTACTTTAAACGTGACAAATGTGGTGCGTTTTTGCTATGACTAATTTTACAATGTAAAAAAATCTTCGTTTTTATTTCAGTGAAATGGATTATATCGTCTGTTATGAGTGTAATGAGCATGCCTTTCTTTTCTCTTATTACGTGTGACACGTTTGCAGATGCTAATTTTATTTTCGACACCATATAGTGCTGCAAAATTCACAATGGAGATCTTGCTTTGCGAAAGATTATCTCCATGGTTTAATATTTCTATAATTCACGATGAACGAATCTCTTGTGTTTATTTACTTTAATATATATTGGGATAAATATTGAACTGTCAACCTAATGTAAACCTAAGTTATCTCAGAATCTATAAATTTTCTCAATGTAAGTCATATCTCAAGCAAATGGTTTCTTTGAACGATCTGTCTAAGAATGTAACTTGTATGCAATTTTATTCGAAATAATAATTTTAATAAAATTGGCCTCTTGCCATATGAGAAAAGAAGTGGTTAGCGCCCATTTGTTTTTCTCAGTAACATAACTTGACTTGAGTTTTTGAGTTGAGTTTTGTCATTCAATAAGGAAAATTTTGACCCATATTTTGCCAATTTTTAACGTACTAAAACGTTAAAGGGATGTCCTCAACTTTAAAAAAAATCAACTTTTACCCCTGACGGAAATTAAATCCTTATAGTGTAGCACAAATGGTAGCAAAATGTATTTGAAAAATGTTTCTAATAAATATATAGTTAAAGTATTGAACTGCTAAATTTATTTCATCCAATTACTAAATAATATTTGGTTGTCCAGAAAATTCGTGCCGTTTAGAAAAATTAATTCATAGGGAAAAATTATGCCCATTAATTATTAGACATTAACTATCCGAATTAACGTCGAATAATTAGATGACAAAATTTTCTGTTATGAATTAATTTCCTCAAACGGCACTGATTTTCCGGACAGCCCAATGAAATTATTCCTTTGATTACAGGGTGACTATTATTACATTCAATCGTGCCACAATTGAGGGGTCCTCTGTAATAACTAAGTAAATGAAAAATGGAGTTTTTAGATACTAAGCTTTTAAAATTATCTTCAACATGCTAATTTAGAATATAACTCCTTTGCATATATTCCTATTAAAAAGAATTTTCTAGCATATTTGGTTTGCTTATGATCATAAATTTTATATTTCCTTATATGCTGAATAATGCATTATATAAATCTGAAAAATGACCACTTACCTTATTTATTGCATATCCTAATGTTTTGGGTGAAAGAAAATGTATATTTGGAACACATAAGGACTTTTTTTACAACTTTTATATTGTAAAACACAAGAGTTTACAAAGAATGAAATCCTCTTAGCGGTTTTTTTTCTAAACAAAGTTCTAATACAACCCTCAACCTTGTTTAACACATTAACGCCGATTGGCAAGAAAACGTGCCACTTAAGGCGCACGAAACATTTAAACTTGGAAACCAGTATTTTAACACGGAAATTTTTCACTTATCTAATCTGAAATTTTTACAGATTAAATAAGTCAAAATTACAGGATAGAAAAACTGGTGTTAAAGAATTAAAAAAGTGTAAATGATTCTCGTCGTGAATGGGTTAACTCTCCAAATCTGATCCATGCATTTTAGACTCCAACTCCTGGAGCTCAGATCCCAATACACCATCAGGGTTCAGCAAGTTCTTGTAAAATTGCTGCTTTTCAGGAGTAACAAATGGTAACAGACATTGAATATCCTTCTTCTTTGAATGCTTGATTTTCAGTTTTTTCTGGTTTATCGAGTGATGAATAAATGGTATCCAGTTTTGGTGCCTGCACTGGATAGGCTTTTACTACTATGCCACAGTAGTTTTCCGAAACTGACACAGATTCATTTTCTTTGTATGTTACCCTTACAGACATTGAGATCTGGAGGATTTGCTCTTCTTAATATTTCCCTTCATAGGTAGCTTAAAGTTGAACAGGATGTCATCTCGCTTCCCATCAACCATTATAAAAGGAGGATTTCTGATCGATTCGATCATATATATCCACATACTCTTGTTCAGTTTCCACCACTACCAGTTTTCAATCTCTGAGAATATTTTCTAGTCGCATAGGCAATATGAGTGCCACCTAATCAGGAACAGATGCACTATCTGCACATTCAGAAATTTAAATAGCATTCACAGGGAATGGAACAAACAACATGTGGTTCCTGTTTTGTCCCGTGCAGGCATCTGAGAACAGAATGATTCTAACATGCTTTTTATCATCAAAGTTCATTTTTATCACATGATACAGGAAGGAAAACACAGTGTTGGCACCCTTTTTGCAACTCCTTCCATTAAGTGGAACACATAGGAGATCGGAGTGCTTGCAGCTTGAACATATACATTGAACAGATACAGTAACATGAGTCGTCTCTAGAACTAGTCCATGACCGTTCATTGTTCTCGCATCTAAAAGGGCTTGATAAAAGGGTCCCAGAGAGTAGCGCCACCTGTTAGCAGAATTGGGAAACTGAGACACGTTTGATTTGGAAAAAGATTCTACAAAACAAGCCACAAGGGTTCGAATACGAAATAGAACCCACGGAATAGAAAAGTAGGTCAACAAGCCGTCTTTTTAAAATGTTTTACCAGGAATCAAGGTAACTCCACTGTCTTTTGTTATTGCAGAGGGCCCTCAATTATTAAGTACTCCTTTGCGATAATTTTTTCTTCAAAATATCTTATCACTTTTAAAAGGTGGTTACCAATGGAATAAAATAATAGTCCAATAGGACGTATATGTCCCTACCCATAATAAAAGTATAAAAGGGTTAGTTTAGTTCATTTTTTTACTTGTTAGAGAAACATTCTTTTTTTATTATGTCATTTATCTCATGTGTTTGAGCATAACTTTGTGTGTATTTTGCTTTGACATCGAGTTACATTAATATAAGTCTTCCTATGTTGTATCTCAGTTCAACAAATAGATATTTTTCTCGCTTAATATTCCTAATCTCGTTAATATTCGATATTTGCTGCCAATTGTATCCTTATTTCGTACTAAAAAAAGCATAAGAAGATGAGAAGGTCTGTGAGAAAATGTAAAGATCCCTATATTGAAATTAATAATCATTCTTTTTTTGTGGGGGTTATTCTGAAGATTTCGGCTTGGTAGGTGAGACTGTGGCTGAGTTGCCATTTTGCCCTTCTTTTTTATTCAGAAATTCCGAATTAATAACAGAAATTAAGTATTAGAAAGACCAGAAATATTATTTTTCTGCTTTTTTAACGACAGGTATTTTTTGATTACATAAAGTAAAAATTCTTCTTTCAGAACTTTCAGTAGGATTTGGAATTTTCGGAATAAAAATGGAAGCCAACCTGGCAAGCCCGGACTGTGTAAAAGAAAATTTTGCCAACATTCCTGGTAATCTTTTTAAAAATATCTTTATAAAAACAATGTATTAAAATTGTGTATTTGTAATTTTATATTTGTATTAAAAATATTTTTATATACACCGGATTTTTTTTACAAAGAAAATATTTAATAAAGTTCATTAAACAAACTTCGATATTAATTTATTAACCCCTTAATCGTCGTGCCCGAGACATTCACGGGCAGCGTAGGTTACACCTGTTTTATTCAGATTGTTTGATTCCCACCAGTTTTTTAAAATAGTGTTATTGGCTTTATTCTTGCATTATTTTATCTGTTTATTAAATAAGACGAACATTTCTACTTAAAAAAACTGGTGGTAATCAAGCAATCTGAATTTTTAAAAAGTAAACCTACACTTAAAGTGAGCGACGATTAAGGGGTTAACAAAATTATATGCAATCGAGTTGTCAAGCTGTCTTCAACGACAGCTTGAAAGGTAACAATAGTGATACCCGCCAAGACGAAATTTCCAAAAATGTCGGAAATCCATTCTAGGCAGTGTTTTGTGACAATAACCGCACCGTTCTTATCCAACGCATAGATTTGGCGTTATGAAAGCTTTAGATATGAGAAAAAGCATTGAATGAATAACACGGTTCTTGAATTACTGTGATAGTATTTTCGATATATTACGTCTAACGTTTTCAAATGATAATTCTTTAAATTTATGAAATAGATTTTACAAATGTGGAAAATTCGAACGTTTTGTGGCGTGCTCCTTCTTTTTTTTAGCTCCAATATTATTTTTTTCTTTTGACCGGTGGAAGTTGAATACTTCTTGATACGACATATTCATTTATTTTATTCTTAATATAGGGATAAGTTTATTATATACCTAGAAAGAGTCCACCAAAGTATGGACAAAATTTATTTAAAAAATACATCTAATGTAGTACGCAGATAAGATAATGAACCGCTAAGCTTCATTCAATGACTTGGATTAGAAGACATCTTAGGAAATCTCAGCAATTTGCGGTTTTGGAATTGAATGATTTCGTATTTTCTTAGAATATCAGTTTTAAAACTCTAATTTAAAATCACTAATCTAATTGTGTTATATTTACAGCAATAATGTAGATAAAAATAGCTAAGTTTGAGTCGATGAATTTCTACCCACCGCTTCCTGAATACTAGGCCTGAGTTCTGACACAAGCTCATTCGAGTGGCGACGCTCATTTTAAAGCATTTGTACGGTCCCCTCGATTTACATACCAGTATTTTCTAAAAGCTTTCTTCAACATATTGAATCTCTGAATAAGACAGAGAAAACTTTTGAAATTATTGGTGTTCAAATTAGAGAGATCGCACAAACGCCGAAAAAACACCGCCGACGACAGCCGCCATTTTTGTGTCAGCGCTTAGACCTTGCAATCGGGAAGCGGTGTTCTACTCACCAGCCCCTGAATTCTGATACTAGTATTTCTCGAAAGTTTTCTTTGGCTTTTTTAATCTCAGAAAAAAATGGCAGAGAAAACTTTGAGAAATTATTGGTATTCAAATTTAATTTACCGTACAAACGCTGAAATGAATCCAAATACGACAGCAGCCATTTGTGTGTCAGGGCTTAGGCCTAGAACTCCGGCAGAGGGGGGGGGGAGGAGATTTCTATTTCTGAATTTTTAACCGTTCTTGTAAGACAGCTTATTTGGATAAAGTGAAATTTTTTATTGCAATAGAATACTCCAAAACAAATAATATTTTAAACTTTTCTAAAAATAATAATATTTTTTCTGTATAAAATCTCTTTTGAAAAAAAGTTTCTGTAATAAATATATGTTCGATAACCATTGTCTCTATAATTATAAATTAACGTTACAAATATAATGCAAACTGCGAAACATTCGTTTTTACCATCAATGTGCAATTTTTTGATGATAACCGCGAATATTCATTAAGTCATTACGATACTCGTGTTAGTATCTCGAAAATTTTAGAAAATATTCAAACGATCATCCGGAAATTGATAATATATTTGAGTTTCTGGAACATAGCTCTAACAAAATAAATTTTATTCAAATAGCAATACTTGGTAAAATAGCTCAATGTATGTATTTCGACTCAAAACTCAAGCAATATGAGATTTCCACATGATAGAAATTTACTCTTTTTACTGGTGATAAAAAATAAGATTTAAACTGCACCGCGTCATAGCAATGTGGCATCTGTCCCGACTATGCCTTAACACTAGAACTATCGGAAATTTTACTCAAGTTTTATAAAACTATTTCACACCAGAATTATTATTTAAAACTATGTAAATTGTTCATTTAGCATAGTCTTGCGAGTTTTCTACTTAATTTATTTTGAAAAGAAATTTCTGGTTCGAATCGAAATATATTCATTTGATAGCCGCAAAATGACGGCTCATGGTAGTTCTAGTGTTAAACTTACACTGTGAAATTGCCTAAACGAATGAAGTTACAATTCTGTAACTTCTTTCTTCGCTTCCAAAATTAGTTCCGACAAATTCCTTACATATAGCATGGAATATTTTTATATTTGCATGAGCTGCTTGTGCCACCACTATTCCGTTCCACACATTTATCCGTTTTACATTTCTCTTGCAAATGTTGTCGATAAATACCACATGGAGATATTTTGGAAATAGTAGTAGCCCAAATAAAATACCTCGCCAATTCCTGAGTATTGCTTATTTAAAAATAATGGTATCAAAATTATTAATGAGTTGTTTTTCTAAACATATGTCAGAAACGTACTTTAGCAATTTATCATATCACTTAAGGTATAATTTAGGAAAATAAGTATGGACAGCATTTTTTGTAGATCTTTAAAGTTAATTTCATTTGGAGCATTAAGGGTCCTCTTCACGCACTTGAAAACACCCGCTCGCTAATGTTAATCCTATGGAGCTTTATTTTTCTATTATCTCGTTTGCATTTCAATATTTTTAGACAAATTTTTTTGGTTCCGAAAGTGGAAGTATCTTCGTAAAAAAATCTGGAAAGAAAATCGAAAAAGTAATCAACGTTGGAAATAGAGATTGATTTCCGCTGTCCAATGCAAAAAAAAAATCGTCTAAAAATATTGAAAGGGAAACGAGATATTAGAAAAATAATGCCCCATAGGATTAACATTAGCGAGCGGGAGTTTTCAAGTGCGTGAAGAGGACCCATAACAAAACAAACATTTCTAAATAGAAATATTATTACAGAATTAAAGTCTTTTTTTAAAGTTTCCACGCATGGCATATTTGACTGTGTAATGCATGATTACATTTATTTTGTTTATATGTTAATACTACTAATCATTTTATGCATTAGAACATTTTATGTACAAAAATCAAATGCATAACTGCCAAGTCTGTCGTATTTTGAGTACCGCTGTTTCCGAATAGTGAAAATAGTAGATACGAAACTTTTTACCAATAGATGTATAGATTTTTTTTAAAAATATATTTTTCGTTTTGATAGAATTTTCGGAAGAGATGCGTTACCAACGGTCACCGATATTTCTTTATTAGATGCGTTGGTAATTATATAATTACGTAGTACCCAGTGACGGCTCGTGATTTCCTTTATTTGGGGAACTAAATGCATAGACTCAAAATTTATTATTTTTTTACCACTGTTTTGTAAACGAAATATTTGCCTTATTTGTTTGAAGAAAATTTTGCCACTAAACAAGAGAAAAGTTCTCTTTAAAAAAATAATGGTAAGAGAAGAATAAAATTTTCAGCCATGTATTTAGTGACCCACAAAGAATGAGTCACGAGCCGTCCGTCACTGGCAGCACCTATAGTAGTCGTCTGGTCCGTTCGTCTGTCCGCATATAACAGCTCAAAAACTATCCAGACGAATGGTTTGAAATTTAATACATATAATTGTTGCAGAATTTTGTCAATTCATTTAAATTTTATGAAAATCGAATCAAAACTTAAAAACATATTAATAAAAGTTTTCTTCATTCTATTAAATCCTATCATACGTAATTAATTCAATGATATCCCATGATAGGTAATGATTCTAGGTTGAGATGTGATTACGTCCTATTTAAGATGGAGTCATATTATTTCCGTATTACTGAATTTAAAAACCAAATTTGTATACTAAAATTGTTTAATTATAGCAGTCCTATAATCTACCGACATCTTTTTGGATAGATTTTTCCTGAGAAATAGATATGAAAAGGAAAAAGAGTCTGAATATGGATTTCAAGTTCTCAAATTTTCATAGCTAGGCTTCAGTTTCCCCATTAGAATTTTCAGTCATTGTCAATAAAAGATAAAATGTTAATAACTTAAAGAGTACTTATTTTATTATGGAAATTATTCATATCATAATAACAAACGTATAATTCATTTCACTAAAATAATAATAATGTTTTTTTTTTTTTTTTTTTTTTATATATATATTTACGCATAGTATAATTTTAATGTAACAGAATTGTAATTAATTTCATAAAATAAAATTAATATCTATAATATCAAAATCAGCACATAAAATAAATTTCCTATCCATGCATTTTTGCATAAGAGTGCAACAGCTATTGCACCAGGACCTGAATATTTTTAAAACTAGTTATAGTACGAACGCACCTCATTTGTCACGTCTGACGTTCAATTTCCAACTTGTTTATATATTGTAATCGGGTAAAAAAATATATCCAAAATATGTCAATCAACATATCTTTAATGGGATCCCGGCTTTGGAATTAAGGAAAAGAGTAGAATCTGACAACATGGAAGTATGAATAAAGATGACTTGATATGTCCTCAAAATGGTGAAGTTTCAACTGTAACCGGTATCGTGGGGATGGATTTCCGCCAGTTGGTACCACCAATAAATTTGAATAGAAATGTTTGTCACATTTAAATCTTATCACATGCACAATTTTTGTCATGTTGAAGGTAAATAGATCTATTTGTTTATACAGGTGGAAGATTGTTCCGGCGTTTGTCAGGCACGGTGGTTCCGCCATATTGTAACAACCTAAACCAGCCTCCTGACAATGCCAGTGTATTTGATTACCGCCGGTGGAAACTTCCACCAGTAAACTTGAATAAAAATGTTCGCATCATTATTCATGCAGAATTTATGTCATAAATAAGGAAAAAATATCTATTAGTTTTTTTAGGTGGAAATTCCCCTTGGGTTAATCAGATCCTGATCCGATGTAAACGAATAACATACGCCACTTTGTGACTACTTTCTCAGTTACTTCACTCGCAACCAGTAAACACTACGGTACTGCTCAAACCGTTTTTTTTTTTTAATGAAAAGTATGTCATTTTTTTTCGTAAAAAAGGCAAAAATAAAAGGAAAAATATTCAATCAGGTACTCAGAAGGAACCTTGATCCATGATTCAATAAATAAATAATGTATGAAAAGTAAAATAAAATTCAAGTAATTATAAAAAATGTATTATAGCTCCAAACAGCAAATTTTAATTACGTTCAGGATTTTAGAGGCAGACTGATAAAAATAAATGTATGAAAAAGTTTAAAAGTTTAAAGTAACTTTAAAAAATCAGAAACTACTAAATAATGTTATTTTTTCAAAATATTCAAACAGTGGAAAGTAAAATTTAACACCCGACAATATTTTTAAAATGACTAATTTTATATTAAAAATACTTAAATTAAAAGATTTTTTTTATGTAATTATCGATTAAATAAATTAATCTAATCTTTCATTTATATTTTGTATGACCATTATCAAGAAGATATATTTATATAATAAAATAAATATGTGATTACTTTTCATAAAAAGAAAAAAAAAGAAAAAAGAAAGGAAAAATATTTAGTATGTTAGATTGACAGCGCCATCTATCATCCTATACGTATAGGAATCGTTTACTCTATAAATTCAACAAGTTTTGAAAAATTAACTAATTTAAAAGCAACTAATTAAAAATTGAAACATATTTCTAATGGAACCATCAAATCTTGATATCACTATCTAGTTTACTTTTAAAATATACGAGGGGCAGTCGGAAAATAAGTTTCCCTTGGCGACTGTGGACAGAGGTGTGTATGAAAGACAAAAAATGTAATGAGACATTACAGATAAAATATAAATTTATTTTTTCACATAAGTACCAAGTACATTGAGACATTTGTCATACCGCTTTATAAGCTTCAAAAAGCCCTCCAGGAAAAAATCAGGGCTTTGCATATGGACGAAGCGTTGAACGGCTATGGGCGAAAGCCGACACAGCAGGTGAACGCGAACGTGCAAGATACCGATACCATTAGGTAGAGGTTGACTGCGCTCAAGTAGATGGCGCTGTTGCAGTGCCTGCGCAGATGGTGCTGTTAACTGCAACTGCGCTGTCACTGCAACAGCGCCATCTACTTGATCGCGGTCGACCTCTACCCAATGGTATCGGTGTCTTGCACGTTCGCATTCACCTGCTGTGTCGCTTTAAGCTCACAGCCGTTCAACGCTTCGTCCGTATGCAAATGCCTGATTTTTTCATAGAGGGCTTTTTGAAGCTTATAAAGCGGTATGACAAATGTCTCAATGTACTTGGTACTTATGTGAAAAAATAAAGTTATGTTTTATCTTTAATGTTTCATTGCATTTTTTGTCTTTCATACACACCTCTGTCCACAGTCGCCAGGGGAAACTTATTTTCCGACTGCCCCTCGTACTTGCGCCTTGGCAAGTCTTCAGGATGTTAAGAGATATCATATCAGTAAAGGTAAGAATTTGAAAAATTAATAATAGATTTCATTCATGACATCTGTGATATAAATATTCTCTACCTTATAAATTAATGTTATATTTGTATTAAAATAAATGTGCCAAAAAATGTTTGAAAAACAAAACTGTTTAAAAGTTGGAAGTTTTTCTTCCCAAATGCCGTTATCGTACAGCAAACATACACTGAAACGGCGCGGCGCCCATTTTAGTTCTAATGCTTTCTCGTAACATTTGCTTTGCTTCAGTTAAGCACTTTCTGTTGTAAGTTTTCCTTTGATGTCGACATTTTTGTTTCATTCAAACTGTTTTAAACTTCAGCGACAAAAGTTTTGTTGGTTACTATCACTTAAGAATGTTTTTTTTTAACTTAAGGGTAACTCGCAGGCGAAGAGAGTGTGTTTTTCCTTTTCAATGAATTCACTTCTGGGTACATTCCTGAATATATTATTTGTAGTTTTCCCTTTTTTAAAGCTTTTCATAAATATTCTTAAAAATGAAACATTTATTTACTAAGTACAATAGTTTTGCTAATAGAATTTTGTCATACATGAGATATTTTTGCATATCCTATATATTATTCATTTTTGACAAAAGATGATATATGCACATAGTTATAATTGGAAAAGTAAATCATATAAAGAATATATCGTTGCTACCATGTCAAACTATCGAATATGAAAAAATGCATTTTTCATTACTTTTAAAAATGGGTCAATTGTCACCATTAAATTTTAATAGAATTCTTAGCCTAGTAAGAATACTAACTAAATTTCTGTGAAAAACAGGGTTGCCAGTCGGGCCTTCTTATTTATTCAGAAATGCTGAATTCATACCGGTAATTTTGAGAGAAAAGATGTTACTTCATGAAGTTACGAAAGGTCTGGCATTAAAAAAGCAAAAATTTCTGCTTTATATTTCTGGTATGAATTAGGAATTTCTGAAAGTAAAAGGAAGCCAAACTGGTAACCCTGGTGAAGAATACTATTAAAATTTAGTGGTGACGATCGGCCTATTTTTAAAATTAATGAAAAATGTATCTTTTCACATTCGATAGTTTGACATGGTACTTGCGATATATAGTACAATATATCATTAAATTTTAATTGTAATTTGTTTCTCATTTTAATATTTGTTTTTTAAGTTTTATCTGCAGAAATCATTTACTTACCGCAGAAATCATGTACTATTACTTATAAAATGTCCTTTTAATTTAAGACTATACGCAGGCGAAGAAGGTGTGTATTTCTTTTTCCATGAATTCACTAATCATTTTTAAAATGTTGCTGTAAAATTTCTTTGTAGAAAACATTTATTTTAAAACATACTCACGTTTTCAAAAGCCTCCATGACGGTAATAGATATAACAGAAAATGTAAAAATTTACAAAATATTAATATATTTCATTCATGACATATTGTAGTATAAATATTCTCTATTTCAAAATTAATTTTATTGTTGCACTAACAAGAAATGTGCTAGAAAATTTTCGCAAAAAATAAACCCTTTGAAAAGTGAAAGTCTTTCATTCTGCTTCCCAAATGCTGTTATCATATAGCAAACAGATACTGAAACGTCGTCAATTTCAGTTCTAATGTTTTAAGGTAACATTTGCTTTTCTTCAGTTAAGCACTTTCTGTTGTAACCTTTCCTTTGATGTCGACATTTTTGTTTCATCGAAACTGTTTTGAACTTCAGTGACAAAAGTTTTGTTATGTAGTATCATTTATAAAAATTCTTTTTAACTAAAGTCTTTACGCAGGCGAGATGAGTGTGTGTGTGTTTTTTTTTTTTCGATGTATTCACTACTGAGTATATTCCTAAATATATTAATTTTAGCTTTCTCTTTTTTATAACTTTTCAAAAACTTCCTTTAAAAGAATACTTTTATTTATTAAGCACAATGATTTTTATAAGAGCATTTTATCATACATGATATATTTATGCATGTTCAACAAAGTTTTGTTTGTTTTAGACAAAAGTTGAAATTTGCACATTATTATAATTAGAAAAGCAAATGATTGATAGAATATAGTACGAAATATTACTCACTTTTTATTGCAATTTGTTTTTCATTTAAATATGTTTCCTTTAAGTTGTCTTTGTAGCAATAATTTAATTTTAAAATACATTTATACATAGTTGCCAACATTTATCTTATCTCCTACCAGTAGTTTTACACAGAAAAAAAAGTTTAAATATTCAATATAAATTTTTGGTGAATAAATAAAATGAATTTTTCTGTTCATATACAGTGGTCGAAAACACCCGTAAAATTCGGCAGCTATGTTTATGCCTTCAGCACGCATAAGCTATTTTATCAATAAATGCTAAATATTGCAAAAAATAATTGAAAAATGTATCCATAAAATTTGTAAATAAATATTTTCTATTGAAAAAATTATTTTTAACACTTTTTAATATTGTTTAAAAGTGTTTACGAAGTTGGTTTGTCAGTCTGTCTGTCTGACGTCTATTTGTCCGTATTCTCGTCAATATACTCGATTGTCAAGAAACTTTTATATGTTAACTATAAATTTAGTTTTTTAAATGTTTACTAAAGAGTTTTCAGTATTGAAAATGATGCATGTAGTCATTAAACGGGGTTCGTACGGCTCCTGGAATTTTGTGACCAAGAAATTATTCGGTACCAATATTTTCTTACAGAAAATCTCTGCTCAAAAGAAGGCGAAGTTTCGCAAGTTTAACCTAGATTTCTTTTTCTATAAAAAAAATACTGGCAACACTTCTGGAAAATTCCCTGATCCGTACGAACCCTGTTAAAGCTGGTTTACAGAAACACACAAATGAATTACTTTGCATTGCGGTCTATGTGTGAAAAACTCCTTGCAAATGCATATTAACTATGTTACAATTCTTCGAACATGATGAAATTGATATGTATGTTATATAAAAATTTTATTTCCTTCGCATATCCATCGCATTTATTTCGCATTATTCCTTTAAATTAATCTAACTTCTGACATAGTCATTATTTCCTTAATTTTTAATAATATTTATTCTTATTTAATGTCCTTTTAAAAGTAAGAACACGTATATTAATAATTATCTTACTCCAAATCTTAATCTAAAACTTTAAGTTCATTCTTAGCTTTTATCAATTCCCCAATCTATAAAATTCTGAGAAACGTTTGTTGTCATTTCGAATGTTTTAAAAAGCCTTTTTTTTATTCCATGCTTTGCTTCGCGCGCTGGGTAATTTTCACTTCAAAATCAATGCGCAGCTACGATGGGGATTCTTTCTTGTTAAATCTTCTCCCTCGCACCTCATTCGCTTAGCTTAAATTCGCCTCTCACTCATTGGATCGTGCGCTCGTTACGTCGTTTTCGGTAACTCTACGCGTCGTGAACAAAACTCGCTTGTAAGATTTGGAGAGCAGATTTTTGTCGTGTTTGGAAGTGCTGACCAAATAGTTATCTGGTGTTTAACTGACTTAGAATTTCATAACAGCTCTTTAAGATCTATTAAATGATGTAGTGAGCCATCGTCAAGCCTTAGGGCTATAAGTTTATACCGGATACTGTGGGAACTGTTACTGACATCGCTCCTGCTCATTAATAAACGATTTATCTGTAAATTGGCTGCTCCTTATTGAAGAAACTCTTGTGGTGTCTCATCATTGCCTAACCTCCTCGCCATAATTCTTGATACCGACTGCAATCATTCTACATCTTTAACAAACTGCCAGTTTCTCGTGGGATATTAAATCATCTTCGTAAATAGTTCACATGTATCTCTGAGGCGGACTAAGAAATTCTTTCTCAACAGTACAGTATAAGTAGCATTGATAGTGCGTTTAGAAAGACGCACTAAATAATTCCATTAAATTTTAATCTATGGAGAAAATCGTTTGCCATGCATTTTAACCACTTCCCTCCCAGGCATAATTTCACTGGTGAAGGGCTATATACCAGGCTGTGCGGTGCAAAATGTTTGTGTCATAAATCATTTAATAACTTCCGTGATTTAATAGTAATGAATGTAAGGTCGTTAAAGGACTTACAACGTTATCATAATACGTATAAAATAATATATAAAACTTGCACATAATATACATACACTGATATACATACATTCAGGGTGGCTAGTGGTCAGGGAAAAATGCAGTCAAAAAAAGTGGCAAACACCAGTATATTCTTATAGAAAAATCCTTCTTCATTATTTGATCGAATAATCAAGATGAATTTTTCTATAATAATATATTGGTGTTTGTCACTTTTTTTGACTGTATTTTTCCCTGACCGCTAGCCCCTGTATATACATAAAACTTAAGAATTTATTTTCTTTCTATTTATTTTCTTTTATTCTTTCTTATAATGACGTAAGATATAAAGTGAACGTTTTGGTGTATGTAATGGTCACTGATTACTGAAATGGGAAGACGCAGTGGCGTAGCTACACATTCAGCGCCCTGGAGCAAATAAAATTGGTACGCCCTTTGCCACTATAAAAACACTTCTGCTAGCTGTGTTTGAGGTTTAAACTCGTATATTACATTCTTATTTATATTTAAAATCCTGTTTTTTATTTAAAAAATAAAGTATTTTCATAATAAAATATTTGACGAAATAAATACAAATAAAATATTAAAATAAACTATAATTGTTTAAGTTCGGACTACCTACTGATTTTTACGACGAATTGAGCAGTATTTCCGATTTAAATGGTCCCATGGGCGCAGTGCAATCTACCACTAACTTCTGTTGTTCCTTTCAAGGCTTTTGAAGCAATATAGAATGCTAATAAAGAAACACACTATTGTCGAGATATTTTTAAGACGCGTTTTTTCCTTTTCAGTACCGAAAGCTCTGAAAATTCATAAAATTCGAGTTATTATAACTCGGTAAGTTTTGATCGTACAAAAAATGAAAGTTTTGTTTTACTTGTTAGTGAATATAGAAAATTTTACTAAATTAATAGTTTTACTAAATATAGAACTTAGCGACAGTAAAAAAAAAAAAATAAATAAATTTCGTAATCTTTAAAAAAATAACTACTTTGATATAAAGGATTTTAATAGGATCATAGTTGCCAACCTCCAGATTTTTTTCATACCAATATTTTTATGTAAAAATATTTGTTTTCTTTAATCGTACAATTTCTGAAATTTAATAAAGAGAAAATTTCTGTAAGATTTTACTGGTATTCAAAAAATCGGGGCGTATCTATCCTACAAACAGGGGCGTAGCTACCGTGGAGCAGTTCGCTCCAACTGCTCCACGGTAGCTATGCCACTGGGAAGACGTACGCAGCGTACGTCCTGGGAGTGAAGAGGTGGTATGATTCTTGAAACGCAATGAAATTAAATGAGTTGGAAATTGTACGTTAAACGTGACGTATGAGGTGCGTTCGTTTTATGACTAGTTTCACAATGTAAAAGAAATCATCCTTATTATTTCAGTGAAATGAATTATATCGTCTGCTATGAACGAAATGAATATACCTTTTATTTTTCTTATTACGTATGCAACGTTTACAAATGCGATTTTTTTTCTACACCAGATAGCGCTGTATTATCCACCATGGATATCTTGTTTTGCGAATGATTACCTCCATCGTTTAATATTTTTATGACTCATAATGAAAGAATCGCATGTGTTTATTTTTTCTAATGTATTGGGATATTCGGCTGTTTACCTAATTTCCACTGAATTTGTTTCAGAATCTGTACATTTTTTAATGTAACTCATCTCTCAAGCAAACAATTCTTTTGGACGATCTTTCAAAAAATGTAACTTTTATGCAATTTTATTGAAATTACATATATTTTGAATAAAAATGGCCGCTTGGCATATGAAAAAAGAAGTGGTTTGCCCGTATTTGTTTTCCTCAGTCACATGACTTGCGCTTTTATTATATAGATTACGTACGATAGGATTTAATAGAATAAAGAAAACTTTTATTAATATCTTTTTAAGTTTTGATTCGATTTTCATAGAATTTGAAATGACTCGACAAAATTCTGCAACGATAATATAGTATATTAAATTTCAAACAATTCGGTTTATAGTTTTTGCGCTGTTATATGCGGACGAACGAACAGATCAGTCGACGACTATAGGTGCTACGTATTTATATAATTACGAACGTTAAAAATCTCACTCAGGTGCTTGACAACACGTTTTCTAAGGATTAAGGATTGCGTACCATTTATCTTCATTTACAGAGATGTACAAAGAATTTGGCTACAGGACAGACTATGATCGATTTGATTACATGAAAAAATAAAATTTCTTAATAATTTTCTATCAGTAATGGAAAGTGTTTCGTAATCTATGCCTGATGCTTAACCCTTTAACCCCTTCGCGACGAGCGTCCTTTACAAAATTTTTAATCTTTTACCACCGGTTTTTCAAAACAGAAATTTTCCCCAAATTGAATCACAGAAATGCTAGGATTACATAAGGCGAAGCTTACAATAAAAAACTGGTGGGAATAATTGAGGATTCTGAGCATCTTATGCGTCACGTATACGTGTCGCTCGTCCCCAAGGGGTTAAATGCTACATTGGCCCCAGAATTTTGGAATGAAAAATTCCCTTTTATCAAGAATAAAAAAGAAAAGATTTTACTTATTTTCGAAAAAATTTGCTTCTAAATTCTGGTGTCAATCAATCATTTCAACATTTTACGAATAGAATTATTTTTACGAGACATGCGGACGGCAAAATGTTAATATCCAACGCTATAGGCTGAGTGGATTTTTTTTTTATCGTCCGTTTCATTAATAATTTAACAAAACGCAATCGACCGGTGGGAATAATCGAGGATTCTGAGCATCTTATACGTCACGTATACGTGTCGCTCGTCCCCAAGGGGTTAACGGACATTGGTTTTCCTGTGAAACCACAAAATTTTAATTACGAAATTCAACATCGACAGCAGAATTTTAATACAGATGTTTGCCATTTATTATGCATGTGAATATCGCCTTTTATATATATATATAATATATATATATATATATATATATTCAAATAAATTTATTTATAATTTCCGATGTCAATCATTTATTTCAACATTTTAGCATCTGAAGTGTTTTATCCGTTAAATGGTTAATGTGATTCATAATCTGTTGCTGATTATTTATAATCTGTTTCGTTCTTGTTATGTTTGACACGAGATAAAACATATTCGCAAAATATAAACTCTACTAAAAGGGAAAATATTCCATTCTGCATTTCTAATGCTATCATATAGAGTTGTACAAGGTGACATCACGAACAGGTTTTTGCTGCTGCTGTAAGCCAGATAGCGGTACCTTTATCAATGTTTTTTTTATTTATGTGTCCAACAGCTTTTTCAACGTTTCACGGTAAATGTCACATAATATGAACTGCTCTATAGTAAACATGCATTTAAATGTCATTTTCATTTCAATTTTTTTTTTTTTTTATTTTATATATAGCACTTGATTTTCTTCAATTAAAATAATTCTGTCGCAAAATTTATCTTTGATGTCATCCTTCCTTTTTTCACATCAAAATTGTTTTTACTTACAGCTACCAAACTCTTGGTATGTACTATGATTTATAAAAGTTATTTTTAAATTTAACAAGCGAGGAGAATTTGTGTTTCTTTTACAATGAACTCGCTATTCCGTTTTATTTATTTCTGAATTTTTAAATTTTTAGTTTTGCCTTTCCCCAGCTTTTCAGATAATTTCACAGGCTTAAAGTGTTTATTATTTAACGATTTCAGGGGCAAAGTATTTATCCTTCTAAAATGTTGAAATATTTCATGTGACACCAGAGTTTACAAAAAAAAAAATATTTGAAGATAAGTATAAGTTTTTCTAAACGTATGTTAGGACAATGGTAACTTATTAACACCTTCAGGGGCAAAGTACTTTTGTGGTTAAAATATTGAAATGCTTGATTGGCACAAGGATTCACGAACGAATTTATTTTAAAACAAGTAAAAGCTTTTTCTCATGTACCTTATAAATTCAGAATTTGGTTATAAAATTCTGGTGTCATTGTGGCATTTTGGGATTAAGGGTGTATTTCGAACAATTGTCGCCAAGGCAATCACTTGTCCGACAATAACTCCAGAAATTATCCAGAAAAATATTCAAAAATGGAGTATGTTATGCAAATTGACCTTATGGAGGTCCCCACCCAGATTTTTTAAATTTTAAATTTATTAAGTTTGATTTTTTGAGTGTTTCATGAAAATTACTTTATACTTAAGTTCTCCGAAAATTTCCCACAGAAGGATTCAAAAATTCAGTATTATATGCAAATTAACCTTATGGAAGTACACAATAAAAATTGGAAAATTTGAAGTTTGTTAAGTTAGGTTTTTTTAGTGAAATTCTCTTGGCGAATTATTAAAATCTTTGTGAGAATGTTTGATATGGTAACCCTATAGGTACGTGAATAATGACAGTACGATGACAGATGGCGCTACAATAGCTTTTCAGATATTTTTGTGCATTATTCGATGAAAGGTGGAGTTTTATCCAAGGGTCACATCATTGGTCAATTCGTTAAATTCTTACATTCAATTGGCTGTGTGTAAGTATGGGCGCGGTTTACGAAATATCTAACGTTTGTAAGCTTATTGAAAGACGTAAGTGGGGGGCGTTTCATATTATTTAGGTTTCAATAAAGTTTATTTAATTTTTTGATTCTCATGGAAATAATTTTAATGACTTTTCTGATAAGGTTATGAGCGAAAAAAGTTTAATCTTTTGACTTTTCCTTCTTTGCTGTGTTATTGATGTATGTTGACTGATTAATAGACAGGGTTTCTGGAGCTTGCGCCATTCTGGTTTGCAAATTGGTTTTAAAAGACGGAAAAGAAGGGGGGGCGGTGGTTATATTATTTAGGTTTTTTCATGAACTTTTGGTCAGAAATACAAATTTAATTTGTCTAAATGTCATAAATTAAATTGGCAATCATTAAAACGGAACTCCCATAGTTTGTTTGTATAGATTTTCGTAAAAAAAAAAAAAAAAATAATAATAATAATCATACAAATTCGAGCGTGTACATTGCCGAAAGATATAAAATAAAATCTGCATATGTTACTATTACTAAGCATGAAAATGCATTTTTAAAATGTTGAAATGCGTAAAGAAATGGGAATACTTGAATAAAAACAACAGAAATTTTGTGTTTGAAGGCGGAGAAAAAGAAACAAAGTTTTTTTTCCACAAACTGAGAGTGACGCATAAGGGAAATCGTCTAGGCACCTTACTAAACAATGTTAAACAGTATTTATATGTACATTTTTTTCTTTTCCTCTTTCCATCTTTATTATTTATTTATTTATTTTGTATGCTATCATGCACGATAGGAGAAAGCATAAATTTTGGCGAGAGAGGGTTAATTTACTTGATTGATTGTTAATTTATTATCACCAGAGAGCAGCAAATAGGTCAAAATTTTTATGCTATGAAAAAAAAATAAGATTTAAATTTTTTACATGCTTTGGAGGGGGCAAATGGGGGAGGGACCGGTCAGATAAAGACGTACATAATCAAACAAGACTGCATTTTGCTGAAAATAATCGTGGTCGGATAAAAAAGATTTATTGAGAAAATTGCTATGGATTTTTAAATGCCAACAAACGAAGAACAATATAGTTTCTGCTACCCAAACAATGAAAACGAGCCCATGCTCTATTCTGGCCCTGTTGATTGAATAAATTATGCAGTAACAGAACTCAAATTCTTTTTTTCGTGTTTTTATTATTTAGGTTTTCTTACGAGCTTTTGTTCGGAATTGAAAGCTTAATACGTCTAATTGTCAATGGCGTCCCCGGGATTTAATTTCGGGGGCGGGGTGACTTAAATTTCAAGAACGTTCTGAGTCTCACGAAAAACATTTAATTGTGTTGTAAACAGAAATCATGTTTGCAATATGGCCGTAGCCAGAGGATATCGGGAGGGAGAGTACGGGGCCGGTCCAGAGGCGTAGCGTCAAGGGGGGCACGGGTGACTTTACTACCAGTATTTTTATATTCTATATTTGGCCTTATTTATTTCATACCGTTCAAAGATTAAATAAGACTAAATGTAGTATATAATTATACTGGTAGTAAAATGATCGTGTCCCCCCTGACGCTACGCCACTGGGCCGGTCCCAAAACGTCCCCCCCCCCTTGCCGATATAAGTTGAAAAGTGCTAATGGGTTCTTTCATATACTTCCATTTGAAAGACAGTCATTGTAACTTAAAATGTATAAAATTGTCCTGGAGTCCCAAGTAAATAATATAAAGTATCTTCTGGCTACGATTCTTGTTTTAGAAAAACTTGATATTGCTTTGGAAATTTCAAGTGAAAACTTCTTTAGGCGCGATTGGCATTTTTTGAGATGGGAAAAAACCATTGAACTCGCGACACTGTTACCGACACCTCTGTATATTTGAAGTGAAAACTTCTTTAGGCACGATGGGCATTTTTTGAGATGGAAACAAAACCATTGAACTCGCGGCTCTGTTACTGTAACCGACACCTCTGTATATAAGTATGTACATGTATTGTGTATAGTTAGGTATAAGGTAGGGCGGGACGGGCGCGTCGCGCGCCGCATGCTTGCCTGTGCGCTATTGCACCGCGGTATAGTAAGCGCAGAAAAATTTAAGCGGTATAATAAGCGCAAAAAAATGTAAGCGGTATAGTAACGCAGAAAACTGTAAGCGGTATAGTAACGCAGAAAAATGTAAGCGGTATAGTAAACACAGAAAAATGTAAGTGGTATAGTAAGCGGTATAGTAAACGCAGAAAAATGTAAGCGGTATAGTAAGCGTAGAAAAATGTACGCGGTATAGTAACGCAGAAAAATGTAACTGCAGAGAAATGTAAGCGGTATAGTAAGCGGCATAGTAAGCCCAGAAAAATGTAAGCGGTATTGTAAGCGCAGAAAAATGTAAGCGGTATAGTAAGCGCAGAAAAATGTAAGCGGTATAGTAACACAGAAAAAATGTAAGCGGTATAGTAACACAGAAAAATGTAAGTGGTATAGTAAGCGGTATAGTAAACGCAGAAAAATGTAAGTGCTATAGTAAGTGCAGAAAAATTTAAGCGGTATAGTAAGCGTGGAAAAATGTAAGCGGTATTTTTCTGTAAGTGTCAGAGTGCTGTAGTAAGTGCCCAGAAAAATGTAAGTGGTATAGTAAGCGGTATAGTAAACGCAGAAAAATGTAACCGGTATAGTAAGCGGCATAGTAAGCCCAGAAAAATGTAAGCAGTATAGTAAGCGCAGAAAAATGTAAGCGGTATAGTAAGCGGTATAGTAAGCGGTATAGTAAGCGGTATAGAAGCGGTGTAGTAAACGGTACAGTAACACGAAAAAAATGTAAGCGGTATAGTAAACACAGAAAAATGTAAGTGGTATAGTAAGCGGTATAGTAAATGCAGAAAAATGTAAGTGGTATAGTAAGCGCAGAAAAGTGTAAGCAGTATAGTAAGCGTAGAAAAATATAAGCGGTATAGTACGCGGTATAGTAAGCGGTATAGTAAACGCAGAAAAATGTAAGCGGTATAGTAAGTAGTATAGTACGCGGTATAGTAAGCGGTACAGCGGTAAACGCAGAAAAATGTAAGCAGTATAGTAAGCACAGAAAAATGTAAGCGGTATAGTAAGAGCAGAAAAATGTAAGCGGCATAGTAAGCGGTATAGTAAGCGGTATAGTAAGCGGTATAGTAAGCGGCATAGTAAGCCCCGAAAAATGTAAGCAGTATAGTAAGCGCAGAAAAATGTAAGCGGAATAGTAAGCGGTATAGTAAGCGTAGAAAAATGTAAGCGGTACAGTAACACGGAAAAATGTAAGCGGTACAGTAACACGGAAAAAATGTAAGCGGTATAGTAAACACAGAAAAATGTAAGTGGTATAGTAAGCGGTATAGTAAACGCAGAAAAGTGTAAGTGGTATAGTAAGCGCAGAAAAATGTAAGCGGTATAGTAAACACAGAAAAATGTAAGTGGTATAGTAAGCGGTATAGTAAACGCAGAAAAATGTAAGTGGTATAGTAAGCGCAGAAAAATGTAAGCAGTATAGTAAGCGTAGAAAAATGTAAGCGGTATAGTACGCGGTATAGTACGCGGTATAGTAAGCGGTATATTAAACGCAGAAAAATGTAAGCGGTATAGTAAGTAGTATAGTACGCGGTATTAGTAAACGGTATAGCGGTAAACGCAGAAAAATGTAAGGAGTATAGTAAGCACAGAAAAATGTAAGCGGTATAGTAAGAGCAGAAAAATTTAAGCGGTATAGTAAGCGGTATAGTAATGCATAAAAATGTAAGCGGTATAGTAAGCTGTATAGTAAGCGGTATAGCAGCGGTATAGTAAGCGCAGAAAAATGTAAGCGGTATAGTAACACAGAAAAAATGTAAACTGTATAGTAAGCGGTATAGTAAACGCAGAAAAATGTAAGTGGTATAGTAAGCGGTATAGCGATAAACGCAGAAAAATGTAAGCAGTATAGTAAGCACAGAAAAATGTAAGCGGTATAGTAAGCGCAGAAAAATATAAACGGTATAGTATGCGGCGTAGTAAGTGGTATAGTAACGCAGAAAAATGTAAGTGGAATAGTAAGCGGCATAGTAACGCAGAAAAATGTAAGCGGTATAGTCAACGCAGAAAATTTGTAAGCGGTATAGTAACGCCGAAAAATGTAAGCGGTATAGTAAGCGCAGAAAAATGTAAGCGGTATAGTAATAGGTATAGTAAGCTCAGAAAAATGTAAGCGGTGTAGTAAGCGCAGAAAAATGTAAGCGGTATAGTAAGCGCAGAAAAATGTAAGCGGTATAGTAAGTGCAGAAAATTGTAAGCGGTATAGCAACACAGAAAAATGAAAGCGGTATAGTAACGCAGAAAAATGTAAGCGGTATAGTAAGCGCAGAAAAATGCAAGCGGTGTAGTAAGCGCAGAAAAATGTAAGCGGTATAGTAAGTGCAGAAAATTGTAAGCGGTATAGTAACGCAGAAAAATGTAAGCGGTATAGTAACGCAGAAAAATGTAAGCGGTATAGTAAGCGGTGTAGTAAGCACAGAAAAATGTAATCGGTGTAGTAAGCGCAGAAAAATGTAAGCGGTGTAGTAAGCGCAGAAAAATGTAAGCGGTATAGTAACGCAGAAAAATGTAAGCGGTATAGTAAGCGGTATAGTAACGCAGAAAAATGTAAGCGGTATAGTAAGCGATATAGTAACGCAGAAAAATGTAAGCGGTATAGTGCGACTGAAGTCTGGTTCCCGAAATGTTTGTATGTAAAATAATATGCATTATTATTTTTCATGTACAATAGCGCATTAAATGAAAATTGTAATATAATTTTTGTAGTAGAGGTTTATAATAATGAATTAAAAAAGACTTCATTTAAAAGTATTTCCTGCACAATAAAACATTTCCTGACGATTCAAAAAATACACACGTAATTGTTCAAGTTTTCACTTCTGTCGGCACTCCCGGAGTGCCACTGTTTTTTCTTTTTTCCCCCAAATCAATTTGTCCATAAATTCTTGCGCCATTCACTGACTTCAATATTTTAGCAACAGAAATACCTTTCCAATATAATCGATGAAAATATTTTTTTCATCATTTTTTTTCTAATTTAGGATTAATTCCCTATTATTGGCAAGACACGCGAGGCACTTTCCCAGAACAAACAGATTTAAGGGGCCCAAAAATTTCTAGCGTCATAAGTGTATTTATAATTTTTCTGCACATTTAAAATTTTAATTTATCATACTGGTGCCCAAAATGTGTTAGCTTGTTTTTATATGTTTAAACTTTTCAGATGGATGTTTTAATTTTATGACTTTCTTATCTATAAAATCGCACTTTCTTTGAGATATGTACGCTTTTTATGTTCATGCAGAATTATTTCATGTTTATTTAACATCCTATTTGAGTCTGCCACGTTACTTTTCATGAAATTTGTCAATAACAATAATCCAACTTCAATTACCAATGATTCTCAATTACTGTACTGAGAGTAATGCAATTGAATTCCCTTGTGCATCTCTGTAAAAAAAATGATAGAAGCTACACTATCCGTATTCTATATAAAGCATATTGTAGTGCATTACAATAATACATATCAATTTCATTATGTTGGAAGTAGTGTAACATCATTAAAATACATTGCACAGACATTTTCCCCCATAAGGCATAATATAACGAAATAGTTCTGTACGTCCCTGTAAATAAACAACTAACTAGGGATGCACAACCTGTGGCCCGCTGTGGGTTAATTGGTGGCTTGCGGAGTCTAGGGCCGACCTCCGACATCACCAGTCTTTTTATCTACTTGTAAATTTTAATGCATTTATTTCAGTTTTTCTTTTGGATTTTGCAGCTGCAAAACATTTTACCAAAATTTCACATACATACATACATGCACACACACATATATATACACTATATTGCCAAAGGTGATTGGTCACTAGCGATTTTAGACGTTTTGTTAACTATCTCGAAAAATACATGAGGAATTAACCTGAAACTGCAGGTGTGTAAACAGTATTGTATAGGTTATATATTTCCGCGAAGATTTTTTCACGAAACCCCATAGGGGACTGTCAAAAAATGAAAAAGAACGAATATCTTTTCGATAACCCTGTAAAAACTAATGTAGCAAAGGCGTTCAAACTCGAGATTATTAATAAGTGGCTTATTGTAATATCACTTTCAGGGGCAAGCACTCGTGCTCCTGTAACGTTGAATTCCCACCGGAATTTAGGAAAGAATTTAGTTCAAAATAAGAACAAGCAATTTTTCAACTTTTTCTGGTCAAAGTTAAAAGAGTAAAATTTAATTAAAAGTTTCTGGTTTGAATCGGGTTAAAATTAGGTGGTATATAATATATACCACCGCCCTTCAAAGGGTTAAACTATGTTCATTTGTATGAGGATAGCATGTATACTCGTAGAGAAATTAAGGTTTTTATAAAAACAGTCCCAAATTTCGCCTAGTTTTTTGCTTATGATTTGCAGAGTTCTTAACATTAAAAAAAAAAAGTTATTTCCAGAAAATATGACAAATAACATTCTACATATAACTCTGCAATCAGAAATAAAAAATAATAAAAATTAAATGAAAAATGAGCATGTTTACTAAAAAATGTTTCACTGCGCATGTGCGAATGCAATCAAAGATGAGGGGTTGTATCAAATATCTGTTGATTAGTGCCAAGATAGCGTACAAAATATTTCACGTACTACTATATTTGGATACAACCCCTCATATTTTTGCTTCCTTTTGGGAACAACGGATTTCGAGCTTATTCTATCGACGATAATTTTCAGAATTTTCAAGCTATGATTTTGAGACTTTCACAAAAGTTGCACTATATACTTAGCTAATACATTATGCATATTATATTTTGATTGCGTTCGCGCATGCGCAGTGAAACATTTTTTAGTAAACCTGCTCATTTTTTATCCAATTTTTATTATTTTTTAATTCTGATTGCAGAGTATTATGTACATTGTTGTTTGTCATATTTTCTGAAAAGAACTTTTTTTTATATTAAGAACTCTGCAAATTATGAGCAAAAAACTATGCGAAATTTGGGACTGTTTTTATAAAAACATTAATTTCTCTACGAGGTTCCATGCTATCCTAATAAAAATGAACACAGTATATTACAATAAGCCACTTATTAATAATTTCGAGTTTGAACGCCTTTGCTACATTAGTTTTTACAGGGTTATCCAAAAGATATTCGTTATTTTTAACACTTTCCAACCTAGTTGAAAAGTGTTTATGACTTCGGTTTGTCTGGCCGTATGGCAGTATGGCCGTCTGGCCGGATGGCCGTCTGTCCGTGCTCTAACTCCCGTAAATATGCTCGGATTGCTCTGCAATTTTTATATGTTATTGTCGTTATCTATAACATGTTCCCTATTTCAACGGAAGTGTGTAGCACTTATAGTTTTTTTACAGGGACACTCAAAATAATTCCGTTAGATTACGTCTATGGAGAAACATCGTCTGCGGTTTATTTAAATAATGTTTCACTATTTTAAACACATTGAAATTTATATATATCACTAAGGTGCATTACAAGAGGCTTACTACAGAATATTGTGTGTATAGCAGTCATCGTTCATTTACAGGGACACACAAAAGAATTCTCTACTGTCTGTTAACAATAATTCCTGGACGTGCGTTTTAATTTACTGAACGCGATTTTAAATTTAACGCAATTTTTGTCTATTACGTGGTGTGTATAAATTCTGTAGATCCTATACAAGGCAGCACAAAAGTTCGCGAACACATTTCCGTTTATTGACAGAAACTCCATAAGGAGAATTTTAAACTGTGCTACGCGTTTCCTAACTGAACTAAAATTTAGCATCCTATGTAGTATGTATACAAATGTATAGATCATATACAGGGCTGAATAAAAGTATTCGTATATTTTTCCGAATATTGTATATGTTGGAAATTTCTGATTTTTTTTTTTTTAAAGTATGGTATACGTTTTCCAAATTCTTTACTTAGATGTTATCTTTCAGCTTATTAAACGGTATGATTTGTAAAATTATTTTGGAAGCGTTGGAAAGTGTTACATAATCTATGCTTGACGCATGATTTTTCGTTCTTGTTCAATTTGTTGACAGTCCCCTATGGGGTTTCGTGAAAAAATCTTTGCGGAAATATATAACCTATACTATACTGTTTACACACCTGCAGTTTCAGGTTAATTCCTCATGTATTTTTCTAGATAGTTAACAAAACGTCTAAAATCGCAAGTGACCAATCACCTTTGGCAATATAGTGTGTGTGTGTGTGTGTCTGTGTGTGTGTGTGTGTGTGTATGTATGTATGTATGTATGTATGTATGTATGTCTTCTATTCTGGCGCCTGGGGCACACACACATATATATATATGTATATATAATGTTCACACACACATATATATGCATATATATAACATACAGGAGATAAATAACTTCTAGTTTTAAAACTTATTTTGCCTTAAATATGCATTTTTTTGTTTTTTTTTCATGTAAATGCACATCAGTTAACTTTCGTAAAAAACGGCAATGCCTATTAAAAGGCAAAGTATTTGAATGAAAAAAATCATCTTTCATTCCACTCTCTATTTTACAAATAGATAGTATTCTATAGTAACGTTTGTTAGTAGTATCCACCTTATCGTACACTGCTTATTTTGTCATTTAGCCTCTCAGAATTAGAATAGAATAATCATTTGCAGATTTCAGCATCTCGATTGTAATCACTTGAAGCTTTTTGTGAAACTACTCCTCATAAGGTGCTCCATTTTGAGAAAGTGGAGAAAGAGGGGCGGGGATATTAGATCTGGTTTTTCTTTCTTCCTGGGGTCTTTCTTTTCAAGTAAAACCAAATAAATCATTCATCTGATCTACTTCCCCCCCCCCCCCCCCCCCGTAATACGCGCATAGGGAGAATACGTTATAATTATACCCGTAATGAAGTAAAGTACTAATGTATAATGTAAATGAAACAGAAGAACGTTATATGAAAAGATTTGCTAAAAATGTAAACATCCTGATCCTATAAAGAAATTTTATTCTGTACATTTTAAGTATTAGTCATAACAATAGATATTTCTCCCAAATTTCTCTCAACAATAGATTTTTCCCGTTTCTCCCAATTGGTCTATTATTCTAGTTTTATTTCCACTTATTCAAAGACTTATTGTTATTATTATAGTTGGATTCTTATAGCAAATAATTTTAAAGGAGATTTACAGCCGTCAAGGTCTATCTGAGAATAATAGAGGGTGGTGTTGTATAAGCATGTAAAAAAATTTTTTAAAGCATATCCGTACCTTTTAACCATAATTTGCTGATTTTGTTTTATCAGATATTACTCTTTAGTGAGAACAAGTTATCCAAAATATATAGCTTTCACTATTAATTTACGGATTATACGCCAGAAATCTATTAATATATTTTTTGTTATATTTGTACTCCACCTTCACTGTTTTTTATATTTAATCTCCGCCCATCGACATTTAGATATGTATTCATTAATAATAAAAGCATTAGTACAATGTCTCAGTGTAGCATTAGTGCAAAAAAAAAAAAAAGAAAAAAAAAAGAAGAAAAAAGAAGCTATACGAAGTAGGCGGAGCATCGTCTCCAGCACGATTTGAATACAGATGAAAATTATATTAATATTAGTTGAGGAAATATCTAATTTTTGAATTTTGCATAAAAATTCTGTTTTTTTTTTTTTTTTTTTTTTTTTTTTTTTTAAATCATTGCACCGAATTTCATGAAATTAAAGTATGTTTTAGGGGTACTAAAGAATTAGAATTTGGTAGTTGTTTTTACAATATCTTTTAGCGCAAAATTGTGTAAAAAACGATGATACATATTCTTAAAAAGTAAAAAAAATACCCATACCTGATACTGTTGTAAAAGCAATATTTTCCTTTTTTTACGCATATTTGTGTGTATTAAATATTCATTGTGGTTGATCATGCCATATTTATATATGTATTTATATTCAAGTTGTGTGATGGGTATCACACATAAGTATTTACAAATATATATAAAATACTAAATTACGGAAAAGGGAATAGATTTAGGGCGGAGTTACACATTATTTCGATTTTCTCCCTATAAATCTTGCATTATTTTTCTTTTTATGTATTTTTAACAATAAATTTGTAAACATTTATGTGAACAAAACGACTTTTGTTTCAGCCATGTGCCATTTCTTTTTACATATTTATTGTCATACTAGCAAAACCCGCGGCTTTGCTCGCGTAATTCTTGAAAAATGCCAAGTGGTATTCGTTGGCCTATTTTCATTAGGGGAAATTTTACTGCCACAGATAATTCAACCGATTCAACTAATAATTAAACCACACCAATGTTGAAAAAAAAAATCGAAATTTTAGAACGTTTTCTTGCTTTTTTACCTCTGTGGTAGTGTCACGATATAAAATATACCCTATGTTACAGCAAGGACTGTTACCACCACTTTTGAAAATGGCTCTGTAGTTCAAGAGATTCCATAGAAATTGTAATTTAGAAAGTTTTTAGAACGCTTTTCGCTCATCTCACCCTTTTAAATTTCGATTTCTTTTAGAATTTGTTCTTAGAGAGCATTTACATCTTGTAAGTAACTACCATGCCGAATTTCATGTTTCTAACACCTTCAATATAAAAAATTAAATTTTAGAACGTTTTCGCTCTTGCACTCCCCTGGAGGTAGTGGCACCGGCATAAAATATAGCGTATGTTGGAGCAGACTGTCACCATCACTTTTGAAAACGGTTCTGTAGTTCCAGAGATTCCATAGAAATTGTAATTAAGAATATTTTTAGAACGCTTTTCGCTCATCACATCCTTTTAAATTTCGCTTTTTTTTTAGAATTTGTTCTTGAGAGCTTTTACATCTTATAAGTAACTACTATGCCAAATTTCATGTTTCTAACACTTTCAGTATAAAAAAAATCGAAATTTTAGAACGTTTTTTGCTCCTGCACCCACGGGAGTAGTGGCACCGACTTAAAATATAGCCTATGTTGGAGCAGATACTGTCACCATTAATTTGCCACCATCACTTTTGAAAACGGTTCTGAAGTTCCAGAGATTCCCTAGAAATTGTAATTTAGAATGTTTTTAGAACGCTTTTCGCTCATCTCACCCTTTTAAATTTCGAATTTTTTAGATTTTGTTCTTAGAGAGCATTTACATCTTATAATTAACTACCATGCCAAATTTCATGTTTCTAGCTCCTTCAGTATAAAAAAAATCGAAATTTTAGAACGTTTTTCGCTTCTCTGGAGACGTACAGCTGAAAGGTAACTTAAAACTCACTCGCAGTAATTACCAAACGTAAACGACAATGTATCTTTTTCTTTGCGTAAACGTAATAATTCTAAATAATAATAATAAACGCATAAATTCATGTACAGGTAACCCTGTATATGAATTTATTTATATTCCACAAACTTCTGTTAGTGGACTAAAAAACTACTAAATGTAGTTTAGCAGAAAAATGCGCAACACAATTAAAAACTACCCTTAAACAATACACTAACACAGTCTGTAATACAACGAATTCCCTTGTGTAGCCCTGTATATGATCATCCGAGTTTATAAACACACACGTATACTATGAAAAAATCGAGTTAAACAAAAAAACGCAAACAAATTTGAAAACGCACTTGTCACATATAGACTATAAATATCGCACATGTATTGTAACCGATATCTTTTGTGTGTCCCTGTAAATACACGCAATGCACACAAGAGAGCTATTTATAGTGCACTTCAGTAATGCATATAATTTTCATTACGTTTGAAATAGTGAAATATCACTAAATTACACTGCAAACGATTTTTCCCCATAGGACAGTATGTAACAGAATTATTTTTGACTGTCCCTGTAAAAAAACTATAAGTGCTACACAGTTCAGTTGTAATAGGGAACGTGCTATATTAAATGACAATAACATACAAAAATTTCAGGGCAATCCGAGTATATTTACACGAGTTCGAGCACGGACAGACGGCAGACAATCTGAAGTCATAAACACTTTCCAACTAGGTTGGAAAATGTTAAAAATCACTAAAATTTGCCTATAAATAAAAAAATAAAATTTTGAAGGATTTAAGAAATATATATTCTTTGAAGTAAAAATCACTGACAAAAATTTTTTTTTTCTTATTTCTATTTTTTTTTCTTTTTTTTACTTTTAAATTTATTAAAATTTTTTAAGTAAAAATTTTATAAATTCTGAAGATCAAATGACAAGGAACCTTCCCAGCAAACAACAGTGAAACTAGTCGGATGTGCCAATCCCAAAACTTTCTTCTATCTCACACACGTTTCGCATACACTAAAAAGAATCAGCACCAATTTATATCAAGGTCTAACTGAAACTCAAGTTTTATTAAATTCCGTGCATTAGTTTTTGAGATATGACTATTGCTAAAATCGTGTAAATCCTGCAAAAAGTAGCACAGCAGTATTACCTGTTGGGAGATTTAGACCAAAACATAATCAATAATAACTTATGTCAACGTCTAACTGAATCGGAAGTTTGATGAAAATCCGTGCATTAGTTCTGGAGGTATAGTTATCGTGATAATAATGAAAAAGTAGTATAGAGCGCCACCTGTTAGGCTATTTACACGAAAAAGTAAGCGGTATCTATTTATGTCAAGGTCTAACAAAATCTGAAGATTGATGAAATTCCGTGCATTAGTTCTTGAGATATAGCTATCGTAATAATCATGAAATAAAAAAAACTGCCCAGTTAAACTGAGGGCATTGAGCTCACAGGCTATTCACACTAATTGTATATTATGCTACTTTTTCAAAGAATAATGCCACTCGAAAAATAAAGAAATCGACAATATATTAAGGGGGGGGATAAGCTCCCGTTCCCACCCTTTATACTTAACCAATAAACCCCTAAAATCTAATCAGGCAAGCGCCTTACCACAATGAATTTATACACAAAATTTGAAAAAAATCGGATAATTTTGCTTGAAAAACCCATTTATCTAAACTAAGGGAGGTGAGCCCTCCCCCGTTCCCCCCTTTATACTTAACAAATGAAAACCCAAAACTAATCAGGCAAGCGCCTTACCACAATGAATCTATAGACAAAATTTGAAGAAAATCGGATAATTCTGCATGAAAAACCCATTTATATAAATTAAGGGGGGGATTAGCCCCCCGTTTACCCTCTCCTTTATACTTACCCAATGAACACCCAAAACTAATTAGGGAAGTGCCTTATCACAATGAACCTATATATGAAATTTGAAGAAAAACGGATACTTCTGCATGAAAAACCCATTTATCTAAATTAAGGGGGAGTTAGCCCCCCCCCCTCCTTTCCCCCCTTTATACTTAACCAATGAACTCCCAAAACTAATCAGGGAAGCGCTTTATTAGAATGAACCTGTAAACAAAATTTGAAGCAAAACGGATAATTCTATCACGAGTTATCGCGTTACGTACATACATACATACATACAGAACGGGCGGGCACATTAGCTCTCAAGCTTTGATAGCCTGTGAGCTAAAAAGTGGTATAGCAGCACCACCTGTTGAAATATCTACATCAAAACATAATCAGCGTCTAACTGAATCAATGTCTAACTGTCAGTGTCTAATTGTCAATTGACTGTCAATGTCTTACTGAATCTGAAGTTTGATGTAAATAAGTGTATTAGTTCTTGAGATAGAGCTATTGCGGAAATCGCAAAAAATGCAGCATAGCACAGCCACCTATTGGGCGTTTTTCACCAAAAACTAATCAGCACCAAATTATGTCAGGGACTAACTGAATATAAAGATTTAATAAATTTCGTGCATTCGTTCTTGAGATAGAGCGCCCACAAAATTTTTGTCACATACAGACAGACATACATTTTCTAAAAACCGTCAAATCGTGTTCAGGACCTTCTAAAAGGTATAAATCCGTCGAAAACCGGAAGTCGAAAATTTTCATGAATCCAATACTTTCTTCTTGTAAAGATAGAAGAAAGTAAAAAAAAAAAAAAAAAAAAAAAAAAAATCGGGCAAGAGGTTCATCAGTACTATAAAAAATTACATAAGTTTAAAATTAAAATTTATTTTTTAAAAATAAAATTACAAAATGTTAAAGAAACTTTTTTATGTGAAATGTAATTTTATAGACAGATATATTGCAGGAAAAAAAACCCATAAATTTAAATAATGAATCAATAATTAAACAAAAGACTATTTTAGTAGTCAATATAACCCTACAGGAATCATGCATATATTTTCTTGTATACGATTTTTTAAAAATGTAATATCAGTATTGTTTACATAATGCAGTAAATCTTACATTTCATTATCAATTTCACGATTTTCTTCAGATATTTTTTTCTTGTTCTTGTCAAATCCGTTGACTATTCGACGCCTTAGAAATTTTTCGATGACACTGCCAATTCTTCCTTTTCTTATTTCGTTGTTTTCCCATATTTCAAATGAAAAATGTAAAAGAAAAAAATTAAATTATTTAATTCAAGAGTATAGTTCAATGTTGAATGGCTGAGAAAAGAATTTATATTCTCTTAAAACATCTAATAAACCATTCAATCATTAAATATTCATTCATTGATTAATATCTCATTTTCCGTACCTCACGGAATGCTTATCTTTCGGTACTAATTGAAAAAGCGGTAATACGATATCCCCCCCCCCATGCACACAAACCCCTGACCTCATTTGAAGCAGTACATTGTATTGCCAGTAAAATTGACTACGAAATACGTTTCATCTATTGGTCATTTTGAGCGAAATAATGAAATGAAAGAGTACCTAATTATTCACTAATGTCAGTTGAATGACAGACTGAATTTCCTCCTTTTTTTTAAAAAAAAAGTACTACCCACTGTTAAATTTCCCGGCAACATTCAACGCCATCTATGAGGAAAAGGTCGTTTTTTTAATTTCAAAATACTACCTTAAAATTAAGTGGTATATATAATATACCGGTGCCCTTTAAGTGGTTAAAACATTCTGTGCGTCATTTGGCGGTTTTTAATTAGGGCTATTCGTCAGTGAACTTCTCGATTCCCCGAGCTAATATCAATCGTATGGGCATAGAATACATTAGTATATTTGAAATATCTCCTCAGAAAATTAATAGTTTTAACTTTTTTTTTCTTTGTACTGTTCTTAAACGATGTCTGTTTTTTCATAGTCGTCAATTTTTTTCAAAAATATATACTTAATTTTATGTGAAGTGTTAAAATCTTATTCCGTTTCGCTACGATTTTAATACATAAAATTATAAATTAATCTCATATTTTAGCAATATTTTGATAACTAAGGAAAAGAGAGACATCCTTTAAGAACAGTACAAAGAAAACAGAAGTCAAAAATATTAATTTTCTGAGGAGATATTTTAAATAAACAATGCATCCCACGCCTATAAGTTTAAGTATAGCGTAGAGAAATGTTAAGTTCGTTGATGAACAGCCTTAAGTGTTGAAGCCATGCAAAAACCGCCACTGAAGGGGTTAAACATGTTGAGTTTTATGATATTAATTCATAATACATGAAATATATTTTCAACTGATTACGTTTTTCTCACTTTCAACAGAAGTTCAAATTTATTAATTTGAAAAGTAATTAATTTTTAGAATTTAGAACGAAATATTTATTTTTTTTTATTGTAATTTGTTTCTCATTTTATTGTTTTCGCTTTAACACTACACTGAAAAAACTGTTCTTTTGGAAATATATATTTTTATATTCATATTTAGGGTTAAATACTACTAATTTTCAATTAGTAATTTTTTACCTTTTTTAAATCGCAGAATTCTGTGATTACATCAGGCAAATTTTTCTATTTAATAATAATGGTACCCTGAAACTCGAAAGATTTAGTAAAGGTTAAATTTAATTGATTCACATATGCATAATTTCGTAGTGTAGGCTAACTATTAAATATGCTTTGTCTTCTGTAGACTTCATGTTGTTATGACATATTTTATCAGTAAATAATAAATACTAAATATTGCAAATAAATTAAAAAGTTTCATTCATACAATGTATAAAATAATTATTATCTATTTTTAATTTTTTTTATTTAATTTCGTTGAAAAGACTCAAGCTACATAAATATTCGAAACAAATTAAACTCTACGAAAAGTGCAAGTCTTTCATTTTACTTTTCTAATGCTATTATCGTACAGCAAACACGCATTGAAACGCCCACCATTTAAATTCGTAACATTTGTAAAATAAATCTTCTCGATTTTACAAATTATTTTTATATTTCTGCTAATAAGACACACACTATAGAAATATTTGCAAACAATAAAGTGTATGAATGGTAGAAGTCTACTGTTCTTCTTTCCTGATTTTATTATCGTATAACAAGCACATTCTAAAACACAGTTCTCAGTTCAATTGTTCTCTGGTAACATTCACAGAGTAAGACAGAGATCCAACTTCGCCTGAAAAGAGCGACTGCGGCGGATGACTTATAAACTAAATCATCGCTTTGGCGATTTTTTTCGTGATTTCCGTTTAACACGTTCGCTGCCAACTACGAGTATACTCGTAGTGCTATCTACGTTTCTTTAATCTAAAATTAGTTATTCGCACTGATAATTTCAAAAGAAGAATTTTTATTTTATGTAATCATGAAATATCTGTAATAAAACAAAGTAAATATTTCTATTAGTTTTTTCTGGTATGAATTTGAACTTTCTAAATAAAATGAAAATTCCGGCATTTTTAGCTTGGCAGCGAACGTGTTAATTGTAACCCTATTCAGCTTGACAGCTTTTGCTATTGTCATTTGCACAAGTGCAAATTTTCGGCGTTCGCTATTTGATTTTTGAATCTTGATTAATATTTATTATTAAAATTACTCTTTGAAGATCAAATAGGTCATTATAATTCTTCAAAATGTAAGTTATGATTTATTTTCATGTGTTATGTTTGTTCTTGTTTTTCAAGTTCCGTAATGTTTGAAATATTTTATATATATTCAGTGTTGACAGATTTTTGCCGAAACGTCATGTTAATACTCACTGTGGAGACGCAAAAAGTTTTTGGTTTCCATCTGTCTGTTTTCAATACAAATGGTCCGATTAGGGTGATTTTTAGTTGGTATGTTGGCCAGGTATCCGGAATTAGCTGTATAGCCTTTGGTTAAATTTGGTTCATTCATTCGGAAAATATAGAACATTTTTTTAGGCCATAATGCTTTTCTATGGGGATGCAGACGATTTTTCAACTTTCATTTTTATCTGAAATGGAAATAGAATGTTTACATAATGGATTTAGACGTAAAATTATGAATGCTAAATTTTCGATATGGATTTCCAATACTTTTAAAATTTTGCCGATAAATTTAATAGAATTTAGAAATTAATTGCTTAAAATATTTGAAAATGTTTTTGCATCTTTTCGGGAAATATAAGCATCTTATTTTCAAATTTTTTTACAAATTTTAAAAGCGTTTATTTTTATTTTCCACTTTAATTTATTTGTTGCTGATGAATACCTGTTTATTTTTAAAATTAAAAGAATAAGCAATTCATCAGAATTTTACACTATCATTGTATAACACCGTGTTTAACCTTCCTACCCTGGATGGGTCGAATAGACCCACTTCTATAATTTATTTAATTCGATTGGAACAAGATTTTTTAGCAAGTTAAATAAATGTAACTTAAAGTAGTAGTAAAAGTAGTAGTGCAAGTAAAAAAAAAAGTAAGTTAAATAAATATGTTAAGTCATTTTCAAAAACAAATACTGGTGTGAAATGTTTATATTAACGTTGAGTAAAATTTCAACAGGGTACGAAGGTTAATTTAATGATTCTAATGTCTTGAACATTCGAAGAATTTTATATGCTTACAAATATGCATGCAATTGAAAAAATAATGATTGCGGATTGTACGATGTTAAATAATATCAAAAATAAGATTTAAATAACAAACAGCAACAAGCAGTCGCCGTTTTTTTTCGCCCTTCCCTCGTTTGTCGCCAAGAAAGCGATATATAGCCGTTATTAGAAACCTCGCTTCTGTTATGGGCGTAGTTTCTGGGTCATCCGCAGATATCGCCACTGTCTATGTGTAATCCCATGATAAAGAAGTTACCATTGAAGTCTATGAGAGTTGATTCTCTGTTTAAATCTCCTTACTCTGTGGTAACATTTACAGAGGTGCCAAGCTCTCATTAATATTCCGTAATATGTGGGTTGATTTGACACAGGTTTAAAACAATTTGCACCAGAATTTTTTTTTAATAAATGAAATGAAATAAATTCCACGTAGAAACCTGAAATTAAATAAATAAAGATTTATCCAATAATTTTTCTGGTTTGAAGCGTTGTTAAACTGGGTCAGATTAAACCACATATTACCGAAGATTAGTGGGAACTTGGCACTTCTGCATTTACTTTTCTTCAGTTAAACGCTTTCTGTTATAATTTTTCCTTGAATGTCGACGTTTTCACTCGTCAAAATTATTTTCAACTGAGGTGACAAAACTCTCGTAATTTATTTACAATTTATAAAATGTATTTCAAGCTTAAGGTTTTACAAAGTGCGGAAGAATTCTTTATTTCTTTGACTGTGAAATCACTTTAAATAATAATGGTGAAGTTTTATTTTAATAAACTTAGATGCCTCAAAATTTGTTAATTACGCCTTTGTATTTTTTGAATTATCAGAAAATTTCACAATTACTAAGATGTTACTTTGAAAAGTAATTACGTTTATGCATTTTATCATATGTAAGATATTTCTGAATTCAACATTGCATTGGTCCTAGTCTCATATTTATATCGAGAAAAGATCAATATGCAAATAATGATAACAAGCAATCAGGGCCCGATTAACCTCTGAATCTAGAGGAATTACAGTATAATTCGGAGCCCCCATTTCACCCGTGGAAAGTTTTCGAAATTCCACATTCATGGAAACTCATCAATGCAAGAAATATTATTCCCGGGAGTGACTTAGCTGAGTTCAGCTATTTCACCAAACAGATTTTTTTATGTTCCCTGCTTATAATTTAGATACAGAATATTTGTAGCATATATAGTTGTTATACGTTGTGTAACTCATGTGATTTTTAACCAACACCAGCGTTCGTACACTTTTACTACAAATTTTTAATATTTTTTTTCTCTTTAACTTTTAAATGGCATAAATTGTATACACCTCCTTTACGTAATTGCAGAATTGTAATACTTTTCTGTATTTAAATAAGGCCAAAAGTTCTATTTAAAACTTGTGTTAAAAGCGTACGAACCCTGAACACATTTATTACACATTTACACACACGCCTTATGATTGATTAACAGCAACTGATCATTCAAATTACCAGGTTTAATAAGTTCCCTGAAATAGTGTGTATATTTTCTTGCATGAGGCAAATTTTTCCCTCCAAGAAAATTTAAAACGCAATGTAAAAGAAAAAAAAATAGAAAAGAAATTAGCGGTCCTATTTTGAAGCCATTTTGAGGCCCCTCTTAAATTGTTGAGGGAAGCACGTTCTTCACGTGCCTTTGGGATAATCAGGTGCTGCTTGAAATCAAATAATTTAAAGACTAATTTTTCTTTAAATACTTTTCTGTAGTTAAATAAGGCCAAAAATTCAATTTAAAACTTGTGTTAAAAGCGTACGAACCCTGAACACATTTATTACACATTTACACACACGCCTTATGATTGATTAACAGCTACGGATCATTCAAATTACCAGGTTAAATAGGTTCCCTGAAGTAGTGTGGATATTCTCTTGCATGAGGAAAATTTTCCCCTCCAAGAAAATTGAAAACGCAATGTAAAAGAAAAAAATATAAAAGGAATTATCGGTTCCATTTTGAAGCCATTTTGAGGCCCCTCTTAAATTGTTGAGGGAAGCTCGTGCTTCACGTGCCTTTGGGATAATCAGGTGTTGCTTGAAATCAAATCATTTAAAGACTAATTTTTCTTTAACATGTATATATATATATATATTTTAGCACAATACCTCTTGAGTTGATTGCTTGTTGAGTGGGCTTGCGCGCTGACACAAGATTCCAATCAAATCTGGACGAGGATAAATTGCCTGAATATTATTGGTGCAAATCGATTGGTGCAAATTGGCGCGCTCTCCGTTTTGCACCAATCAGCGTGTAAAAATGATCCACTCCATGTGACGTTTTAAACGTCATACACCGGCCGTGTATAAAGTAGGTCGTGGTGCAAGGGACAACGACGCATAAACGATAGAGACGCTTAAATGAAATTCAAGTACCGTAATTTCCGGCGTATAAGCCGCAGCTCAAAGAGTCGTTTTTCGACCCAGAAATATTATTTTATAAAATGTAACTTAAAAGATCGCTGTAAATATTTAACTACAATTATTGAATAAAATTTCTGGGTCGAAAAACGACTCTTTGAGCTGCGGCTTATACGCCGGAAATTACGGTAAAAATTAAATTTTAAATAGATGTTTAGAAAGACAATATTATCTTAATTGGTTAAATAACATGCATAATAATAATTTTAAAAATACGATTTACTTAGATTGTTAAAGATTTCCTAATTCAAATCTAAATTTTATACTCAAAAAATTTTAGTTACATACCTTATTTTTTAAAATAATCTGAAATTGAAGTTTGCTTGTGAGCTTGATTTTTGTCTCTAAAAATAGCTTTTTCAATTCTCATTCAATTCAATTTTTCAAATTTTCTTCGAAACAGCAATATGTTGAACCCAGCGAGGTCAGAAATGTTAAATAGAAGAGGTTTCACATGAGCAGGCTTATCACACAGACTTCCATTGCTTCATTTCTAAGGGAAACACTTTCCAGCACATTCAAGTTGCTGTAACATAACTTCACCGTTAAATAAGGTGAAACATGATGTCTAAGTAAACAAATTGGAAAATGCATCATACATTACCCATCAAAAAATAATTAATAATCGTCCATAGTCAGAAAAGCAGTCGAATTATTTTGTACAGTGCTTTAACCCTTTAAGGGGCGGTGGTATATATTATATACCACCTAATTTTAATCCGATTCAAACCAGAAACTTTTAATTAAATTTTACTTTTTTAACTTTGACGAGAAAAAGTTGAAAAATTGCTTATTCTTATTTTGAACTAAATTCTTCCCTAAATTCCGGTGGGCATTCAACGTTACAGGAGCACAAGTGCTTGCCCCTGAAAGGGATATAGGATTTATCTATATGCATATATAATACAATGTATTCTAAAATTTAGTTTAGTTAGAAGACACATAGAACAGATAAAATTTTCCCTACAGCAAAGCTCGCCAATAAGCGGAAATGTACTCGAGATATTATTGCAGAACCTTATAGGATCTATAGAATTTCTACACACCAAGAAATAGTCAAAAAATGAGTTACATTTACATACGTGTACCACAGCTGAAAACGCATTTCTAGGAATTGTTATTCAATTATTATAAATAGACAGTACTGTAACAGAATTATTTTGTGTGTCCCTTTATATGAATGATGAATGATATGTACACCCTATTCTATAGTAAGCCTGTTGTAGTGCACCTCAGTGATGTATTAATTTCAATATGTTTAAAATAGTGTAACATTGTTAAAGTACACAGCAAACGATTTTTCCCCATAAACCGTAATTTAACGGAATTCTTTTGCGTGTCCCCGTAAATGAACTATAAATGCTACACACTTCAATTTCAGTACCAAGAAATCCATAGTAAACCTCATTAACATATCAATTGCATGACAATCCGAGTATACTTACGTCAGTTAGAGCACTTACAGACGGTGGACAGACAAACCGAATTTCTAAACACTTTTCAACTTCGTTGGAAAGTTTTAACAAGTGGGTAAGTGTGATATAAGATCGCACAAAGGGTTTCGTTTAATATTTCTTTCAAAACACTTTATCCTTTCTTTAATAAATCCAAACAAATTTAATTTAAAAAAAAGGTCGTTTTTTATAAGATAAAATATTTCCGGTCTATTTTTCTCGTTTTTTTCGAAAATCTGAACCGGCTCGATAACGGGCAAAGCCCGCTATTATACTCTGTCATAATAATATCATGTGGACTAAATGCGATATTAAAAAAATCAATTTGAAATTAAACATGTTATATAGAGACCTTTAAAAATTTAAAATAAGCCAATATTTCCATAATCGGGTTTTTATTTTGATTCAACACGTTCCTCAAATTTATATATTTACTATTCTCTATTACTCATATTGATACTCTCCTTATATTATTCTCAAACATTTGAAAAATCCGTTATGACGTCAGATTAATTTTCTTTTTAATTCTCTAATGACGTCATATTAAGCTGCTTTCTGTATTTACACATAATCATACTCCTTGTAGTATTGAGAAATGTTTGAAAATTTCCGTTTATTACCAATATGACGTCATATTAATCCTTTTTTTTTGTCAACTGGTGAAACTTTTTATTTCATTTCCATTTTTCACGTGGAAATCTTTCAATAGAAAATTAATTATTGTAGAAAGAATTTTATTGTGGAGTTTTAATTGTTGGCAACTGCTATAACGAAAAATGTTTAAATTTAATAGGAAAAGGCTGTTATATATATTTTTTTTATCTCTATATATTAAAATAATACGTTTTTTTCAAAATTTATGATTTTGAGATTCATAGCAGGTATTCAGCTATAAGTACACAAATTTCCATGCCTGTAAGTTAAATAGTATCTGTGAACCAGCTCTGTGACGGACAGGAAACGAAGCGGGAGTAAAAGGGTTTCGTGAGATGAACGAATCCTAAAAATTACAATTTATCAAAATGAATATCCTTTTATATTAAACAGAATTTGTAATTAATATTTCATTTTTCAACAAGATCGGTTACTTATTTAAACAGAAACAGATATGTATGTGTCACAATTGTATTTATTAATTTGTTTTTTTTGTATAGATATAAAAACATAAAGAACTGCGCCATTTTTCTTTTTGAAGCTTTTCTGAAACTCAAGAATATAAATCATTGTATACCCGAAGGATTGTTTACTCGTTTACTGTAATAATTATTTTCGCCAGAAATAATTTTTGACGTTTATTTGAAATAATTTTTTAACTTAAGAAAAGCTATGTGAACTGAAGAACGATTTGTGAGGATTTTTCACTTCTTTCTGTTCTTTTTTCCTTAATTGCAGACTTTTGACCTTTTGTTGGAGAAGGTTTGATGAAAATAATAATTATGATTTTTCTCAACAACACTCTCATCGGTCAAAAAGGGCGTTCAGAAGGGGGGGTGACATAGATTTTGGATGCATTAATGTATAAAAATACAATATTCCCCTAATAAAAACGAGTAAATTGCAGCATTTAGGAGCGTAGTTCCATAATTTGTTCACCGATATTCCATGAATAAGTCCATGATACGTCTTACTCACTGGATATATTATTTTTATGAAACAAAAAATTATATGTTTTATAATTTATTTAACTGCATGTGATCTTTTGATTATATCACATTACATTATCAATATTGCATGTTTTGAATTACATTAATTCTTTTTAATACTTTCCAACATATTTGAAAAGTGTTTATGAATTCGGTTTGTCTGTCTGTCCGTCCTATAACTCTTGAAAATAAACTCAGATTGTCACGCAATTGACATATGTTATTGATGTTCACTATGGCATGTTCGGTACTGAAAATGAAGTGTGTCACGCCAATAATTACTTTACAGGGAAACTCAAAAGAATTCCGTTACTTTACGGTCTATGGGGAAATATCATTTGCGGTTTATTTTAATGATTTTATGCTATGTCAAGCATGTTGAAATTTATACAAGCATGTTGAAATTGATACAAGCATGTTGAAATTGATGTCAAGCATGTTGAATTGATTCTTACTATAGAATATGGTGTACATAGCATTTATACATTTTCTACAGGGACATTCAAAATAATTCCGTTACATTACGATCTATGGAGAAAAATATTTTGGGGTTTATTTTAATAATATTTCACTATTTTAAACATATTGAAATCGATATAGTACATCACTAAGTTGCATTGACAAGAGGTTTACTATAAAATATTTTGTGTATAGTATTCTTCGTTCATTTACAGGGACACAAAAAAGAATTCGGTACTGTATGTTAAAAATAATTACTGGAAATGTGTTTTCAGTTGCTGAACGCGTTTTTAAATTTAACTCATTTATTATCTATTACTTGGTGTGTGTAAATTGTGTAGAGCATATACAGGGAAGCACAAAAGTACTCGAGTACATTTTCGTTTATTGACGGAAAATCCAGAAGGGGAATTTTAAACTGTGCTATGGGTCTCCTAACTGAATGAAGTTTTAGCATTCTCTGTAGTAAATATACAAATCCATTTATCATATACAGAGCTGCACGAAAGACTTCGGATATTTTTTCCACTATTGTTGGTAATTTCCGAAATTGTGTTTTTAAATATGTTATGATTTTCCCAATTTGTTTACTCAGACAATCTTTCACCTTAAGATACGGTAAAGATTTGTAAAAGTATATTGGAAGTGTTGGAAAGTGTTTCATAATCTATGCTTGATGCATGATTTTTCTTTCTTGTTTAAATATTTCTTAATGTGTTTCCAGCTTGGCCTATTTTTTTATACAGAAATTCGGATTTCACATTTGAAAATCATAAAAGAAGGATTTTTCTTTATGTAATCAAAAAGTGTCTATCATTAACTAAAGAAAAACTTACTATTCAGAACTTCTGTTATAAATTCGAAATTTCAAACAAAAAAAGAAGCTCAAACTGGCAACCCTGAATATTAGCATAATTTCAAACACTCGTATAAGAATAATACTAATACTAGTTCTTGTAACACGCTCCATTTTATTTCGAAAGAAAATGAAAAGTTGTCAAAAGGTTAAGTACAGGCATAATTCAAATGTAGATTTTTAGGGTATCACATAGCAAAATTTGTGTCTCTGAGTATATTTTACACATGACCATATATCCTGTGTTATAGACTCCTCATGAATTCACATTGTATCACATGGCAATTTTGTCTCATATGTATTGATTTATTATGAAATTCACAAAGAAAATTCCATACTGTCAGTTCGCCATTCATGGCATATTTCGTTTGTCAGGGCAATAAATGCAGTTTTATTATTTCATAGTTATGTGAAACAAGAAAATAAAATACGATTTGGAATTTCTCGGATTTTATTTTATGGAGTTTGAAAGAGAAAAGAAATATAAAATTACATATTTTGTAGAATCCATTGATAGCTGAAATGATTTTTGAAAGCGTGTCTCACATTGTTGTTTTGATGAATTACCCGGAATCTTTGTGTTTATTCTGAATTTTTATTATTTTCTTCGAAATTGGCAACAGATGCTAAAAATGATTTAAATATACGGTGTATGGCTTTTTATTTTTTATTCCTTTTATTGAACATTCATGATAGGATGTTATATGCAGTATAGGGATGAGAAAAATGTTTCAAGACATTTATATTGATCTGTTGGGTTATAAAGTATGGAAAAGAAAGAGTCGAATATTGCATTTTTAAACTATGTTTCGAAATTTTTTCTTTCATTGTATATGTGAAAAATATTTATGGAAAAATAAGAATACGTCGACGATTCTCCAAAAAGTGGGTAATTTCCCTCTGTGATTTAGTGAACATTAAAAGTTAAATTTTAAACAATTTTTCATTATAAATAGATAAGGCATAGGCTGGTGCGTAATATAGAATCTCATCAAAAACAACTCTTTGTAAATGATCCCGCCAAGCCACAAACCTAAAACGTCAGTCACAAAAAGAAGTGATATCACATAAAAAGAAGCGATGTAGAAGTGCACACTCCGAGTCCCGTGTAAAAATCTATCACCACTCATAATGTTTCCAAAGGAATCGGAGTGAGGTACAGTATGTGAAAACTGCTTGGCGACCTGCAGGCTTTTAAATTATATGTAGTATATCAATTTTGAAAATCGAAAACTAAATTTTATATTTTTGTTATACCACTTTTATAAATATTTTTGTATGCGAAAGAACTGACAGAACGGATTTTCCCCCAGATCTATGTCATTCCCTTACGCTAGAATTACTGCAATATATCTCAATTTAGTTAACGTTTATTATAAGGTTTATATATATATATTACAAACTCAAAATCTTTATACGTTTACTTAAAAAATCCTCTTCGTAAGAGTGGTGTTTTTAGTTTAAATAATGGTAAATAAAATCAACAAATTGATTTTTCAAGCTTTAAAATATGAAAGGACATGCAAACATATAAACTTCAACTTTTACAATTTTATGGGCAAAATAAATAAATAAATAAATAAATAAAATAAAATAAAATAAAATAAAATAAAATAAAAATAATATAGCCATATGTAATTGCAGGAAACGCAAACATTATAAAAGCCTGCAGGTCGCCAAGCAGTTTTCACATACTGTACCTCACTCCGATTCCCTTGGAAACATTATGAGTGGTGATAGATTTTTACACGGGACTCGGAGTATGCACTTCTATATCGCTTCTTTTTATGTGATATCACTTCTTTTTGTGACTGACGTTTTAGGTTTGTGGCTTGGCGGGATCATTTACAACGAGTTGTTTTTGATGAGATATCACTCCTTTTTGTAAGGTATTTAATTTCAATTATACGGATTCCATTTTTATTCAGAAAAGAAAAGATGAAAGGGGCAAAAAAATAATAGTGATGCTATAAACAGAATTATACATCAGAATTATACAATTTATTGAGTGACTTATTCCAATGTACATGTCGCTACCATAGCAACGGGGAAACTTTTATATTAATTTCCTTACATTGTATACATCAGATTATTTATGACATATTTATTTTCCTTTTTCTTTTGTTTATATAACTCTTCCGTTTATATACATTCAAAAACAAAAAATTAGATAATTTTACAGTAGTTTACAAACTAATTAAAATACTATAGTTTTAGAAAAATGTGGAAAAATAAGAAGCACTTTTTTTCGGTCAACTACAACGATAAGTTTATGGAGCATACTTTACCGAAAATAATCAACATTTTTTTTCTACGAACCTATTTCTATTAGTATAAAAAATTACAGGGATTTTTATACTAGCATATTAAAGATATTATTTTTGAAAATTACTGAGCACCTTAGAAGTTTTTTATTTGTTTAAGTTTTTTAACTCAACGTTTCGAGAATTTGAAAAATATAAAATTCGCAACGTTTGCAAAAGTATAAAAACTATTAAAGTGATTTCTGTTCATATAGTCTGTTCATTCCAATTTGGTGATCCTTAAATATAGGGCCCCAATCTCCGGCAGTCCATGAATTAAATAGGACATATGTATGCAACTGTTAAAATGTTCTCAAAGTTGACAATAGAGGCAATAAGTATAGCTCGGCAAATATGAAACACGGCATTGCTTCATCATGGCTTTGTTTCGTGAGGTGTTCGTTCTCCGAACATAAAAATCTCACGCGAAAGTGTTCGTTAACCGATTTGTTCGTAAACCGAACAGTTCGTTACCAATCATCTATTGTATACGAAATTTAGTATTTTAAGTTCGTCATAGCCGGAGATTCGATGAACGGCAAAAATTTAAACGCAAAACTTGTAATCTTGGGGTAGCAACATTTTTACATTCTATTACTCAGCGCATGAATGTAAAGTTGGAATTTTTAATCGCTATTTCAATCAATTCCTGATACGCTAGAATTATATATTTATAGATAAACACAGTTTTTTTAATCGATGAAAATACTATATTTTTAAGAGCTTAACATCGACGAGATTTCAGACGGACAAAATGAACTCATATTAAATTTTAAAGCAAAATAATGAAACCTTACAGAGATTGAAACAGTGTAAAATCATTAAAATGCATCTCACTCAGTAAATATACAGGGTGTCCGAGAAAGATCCGTACAACTTCAAAAATTTATTGAAAAAGAAACAATAGGGTTACAGCGCAACTAATTAGTACATTAGATAGAATAACTCAAAAAGTTTTTTTTCCTATAACTTAAGTTATTACCTTAGGAAATTTCTACATGAGACCCTTTCGTAGCACGAACAATATCAAGACGATATTCCAATTCCATCCACGACCGTTTCAGCATGCTAACATCAACAGTAGCTACAGCTGTTTGGATGTTTTGCTTTAATTCTTCGAGACTCTTAACTTGCGTTCGGTATACAGTATCTTTAACATAATCCCAAAAGAAAAAATCCAGTGGTGCTAGGTCAGGAGACCGGGTGGCCATGCAATGGGACCATCCCTGCCAATCCAACGCTGTGGAAAAGAATTATTCAGCGACTCACGAACTGTCAATCCCCAATGAGGAGGCGCACCGTCTTGTTGGAAAATGACATTCGGTTGAAGGTCTTGCAGTTGTGGGAATGCATAAATCTCAAGCATATCTAAGTAGGTACTTGAGGTCACAGTCGTTTCTGAGAAAAAAAAAGGTCCAAGGATGCGATCGTGAAGCAATCCGCACCACACGTTCACCTTTTCACTGCTCTGTTGGAGTTCACGTACGGCATGTGGTTATTCGGAGCCCCAAAATCGAACGTTATGTTTATTGACCATTCCGGACACATGAAACGTTGATTCATCGGAAAACAGTATTCGTTTCAGAAAATGTTCATTGGCATCCAAACGATGCAGCATGTCAACTGCAAATCCATAACGCTTCGGATAATCATCCGGTTGTAACGCATGCAGAATCTGAACTTTGTAGGCTGTAAGTCGCAATCGTTTATGAAGCACATCGTGTACAGTGGATCTTGGCATTTGTAGCTCCCGGGATGCTTGTCGAACTGATTTTGTAGGGCTCCTACGAAATGTTTCACGTATTCGTTCCACACTTTCTTCGCTAGTTCTAGGGCGACCATATCCTTTTTTATGTTCCACACTACCCGTTGTCATAAATTTGTGATACCACTCACGAATACTTGACCGAGATGGTGGCGATTCCCCATACGTCGTTCGATAATTCCGTTGTGTTTGCGTATCGGATTTTGTTTCGATAAACCACGCAACACATTGTGCTTTCTTCACGCGATCCGCCATTGAAATAACTAAAATGCTTTAATATTCCTTTGCATGACATGTAGCGCCATCTATGGTCAGAAACATACTGCAGAAAAAAACTTTTTGAGTTATTCTATCTACTGTTCTAATTAGTTTCGCTGTTACCCTACTGTTTCTTTTTCAATAAATTTTTGAAGTTGTACGGATCTTTCTCCGACACCCTGTACATCGGCTGTAATGTAATCAAGATCTTCTAAGAGACTCTGTTAACGAAACGTATATGCTTCAATGCCGCTTTACAATAGAGAGAATGTAGTAACATATTTGAATATCTTGTGTATATAGCCAATTTGACAAAAGTTATGCAATTTACTATTGTTTTTCCTCTTTGTTAAGTACAGGAATCATGTACTTCAATGTAAAAATTCGCTAATTACACAACTTTTTAGTCTTATTAAAAAATCTTTTGAGTTACCCTGTAAACGAACAGTAAATTCTACAATTCTGTTTTACAATAGGAAGCTAACTTAGGTCGTTCGTAGTAACATATTTTAACATCATGCGCATACGCTCTTTTTGAAAAGAGTTAGACCATTTAATATTTTTTTTTTTGCTTCATCTTAAGTGTAGGAATAAATAACTTTAAAGTGGTATGCATAAAAAACTAATTAATATTTTTACACGAAATATTAAACATTTGAACTACTCATAAAAACAATTCAAATGCTCCAAACCGCGTAAAAATCGGATAATTACACAACTCTTTAGCCCTATATCAAAAGATCTTTTGTGAGGCCCTGTAAACGAACCTTAAATGTTACGATTTTTTTATAATAGGAAGCTTACTTGGGTCGAGTTTAATAACATATCTTCATATCATGTGTATACGACAATTCCTAAAAGAGTTGGGTCATTTATTATTTTTTTTTGTTTAATGTTAAGTATAGGATTTAATAAATTTAAACTGATATAAATCAAAAACTAATAAATATTTTTACATGAAACTTACAAAAGTTTGAACTACTCATAAAAACGATTCAAATAACGTAAACCGCGTAAACATCCGATAGTTACACATTGCTGTAGCCCTGTCAACAGTTTTTTGCTCTATGTTAAGTATAAGAATCAATAACTTTAAACTGATATAAATCAAAAACTAATTAATATTTTTACATGAAACTTACAAAGGTCCAAACTACTCATAAAAACGATTCAAATAACTTAAACCGCGTAAAAATCCGATAATTACACATTGCTGAAGCCCTGTCAACACTTTTGGCCTGAACAAGATTTAAAAAGTGCAAAAAACAGCACTTTTAAAATCGAATTTACTGAAAACCTATTCGTCGGATTTTGCTTTACTTTTGAATTCTTAGTCCCGTGGCACGCCCCATTCCATAGAATCAAGAATTATATTTCTATCATAAATAGAACGCGAGATATAGATGTGTCAAAAACCCGTTTTGTCCCGTCCGCAAAATATAAACTAGACAGAGTGCTAAAAATTTTTTGTAAAATCGTTTGGCATCCATTGGCGGAAATTCCTTTCATTTACGGTTCAATACATTGCTGTTTCTTATGATTGGCGAGAAACTCTGTCGAGTTTCAATGATATTTTGGCTTAAACTTTAAACAGTATTTTTCTTTAAAAAATTTTTATACAAGGTGGCTACAGATGAGGAAAAAACACAGTCGAAAGAAAATCTTCAATCGGTGTTTTCATATTAAAAAAATGGATCTTAATCGCTGAAATAAACTGAATGATTTTTTCCAAAGGAAAATATTAGTGTTCATCACTTTTTTGACTGTTTTTTCCTAATCTATATCCAACCTGTATAAAATAATGTTTTAAACTAAAACTTTAAAGCTATTTCACATTGTCACATATGAAATAGCTTAAGTAACGCAGTTTAAATTTGCTAATTTTAAATTAATTCAAAGTTTGCTGATATAATTTAATTGAAAGAGGACAATCGTGTCAAAATTAGGAAATTTGTTTCTGTACATACAAACATTAATTCACACTGCTTGTCCAAAGTTAGAAGGCTTCAAAGATTCTTGTTGCGGCGTAAATTTCTTACACATTCACTAATTTCACACGCTAATTAAGCCTTTTCACATATTTTATTGTTTTTTATATTTTTCTAAAACAACATTAAATTAACTCTTTACTTTAACCTTGGGATGACAGAATGTCTCAAAAAATAATAATAAATATATATACAGTAAAACCTCCAAAGTTGACCACCTCGCTATGTTGACCGAAATTTATTAGTTTGAATGGTCACAACGCATTTTCAGTGGAGATTTACCTCTGTATGTTGACCACCTCCGTAAGTGGTATATTGACCACTTTTTAGTAGGTTCTACTCTCTGTAACTTGACCACTGATGTTTTCTTGAATTTGCTTTTTCCTCCGTTTGTTCTCCATCGGGTTTCCAGGAATTTCTTTATCAGTCATTTGGCTTATCTGAGCAACACTCGCCCCCCTTGTTGTGCTCCATTCATTATTCACTTCCAGTATAATACAATGGGAGGGAAATGCCAGAATTCCTAAAATCTGTCGAAAAATGTCAGGGGAGTGGGGGATGTGCGTAGCGGTGTAGCTATACGCAAAATTGGAAAACTACGTGTATTGCTCACATGTGAAACACATTCCGTTCTTTTTTCTGAATGTCACGTCGTGACGGGACTGGTTGTTTATTTGCGAATTTTCATTAACACATTGACGAACAGTAGGAACAAGTGAAGTTCGAGAATTGACACTATATGTTTTTGTAATTTTTAGAATATTAGAAGCATAGTTTTACTCTTTCTGCTTAAATAAAATTAATTTTGATTAATTCAGCACCTTTAATTAGGTTGCACTACTCTTTTCACAATCACGTCAGGGTGGCTAGTGGTCAGGGATAAATACAGTCAAAAAAGTGATAAACACCAGTATATTCTTATAGAAAAATTTATGTTGATTATTCGATCAAATAATCTATTCGAATTTTTCTATAAGAATATACTGGTAAAAATCATTTTTTTACTGTATTTTTCCCTGACCACTAGCCACACCGCACGTGCATACTGAAGCGGCAACTCGTATAACAGGTGGGAAATGAACTTCAACCTGAAAAATTGTTTCCAAAACATGACACTGGCCTTCTACTTGTACGCCGGTAAATGCACATTTGTGCTGCTATAGCCGTAGTGTCTAAAAACGACCGTTTCGTTTTGGACGGCTATTGCCGTCATGCCACATAGTGAACTTCGCTTTGACGACTATAGACGCAAGTGTTCGTCAACGTGTTAAAAATGGCGCAAAGAAAAGCTCTAAAAGAACTTAAATTAAAGGAAGAGGATCTTCTTGATTTTCTGGAAAGTAGCAGCCAAAGAAAGACAGCAGAAAAATTTGGTGTGAGCAACATTTTAAAACACAAGGAAGAATATCTGAAAAGGTATTCTTCCGAAAACGGGGGACTCCAAAGAAAATGCAGAAAAACGTGTCTCGACGTTGTGAACGAAGCCACGTTTCATTCGTTTAAAGAGATGAGATCAATCAATGCAAGAATATCGGGAGTTATGCTTCAGGAAGTAGCGAAAAAAATTGCAAAAGAATTCGAAATAGAGGACTTCCGTGCGTCAGCAGGTTGGCTTGAAAAATTCAAACTACGATACGAGATTTCTCAAAAAATTTTGAGTGGGTATTCGAAGGAGGTTTCCGCTAAAGTGATGGAGATGTTTATTGAAAAATTCCCAGAGTTTGCTAAAGGTTTTAAAGATGAGGACATCTTTAATGCTGATGAGTGCGGTCTAGTAATGAAGGGTGACACTTTCAAAAGAGGAAAACTTTCAAAACAGCGTTTTACTGTTCTTCTATGTGCTAGTATGAGGGGGGTAAATTTGAAGCCTACGGTTATCGGCAAATCCGCAAAACCTCGTGAATTTAAAAATGTAAAACCTAAAGACCTTCCTGTTTTTTGGAGAGCGAATAGATCCGCTTGGATGACCAGTGCTTTGTTCAAAGGTGGGTTAGAGGAATTGACGCAGAAATGAAGCAAAAGAAGCGGTCTATTCCATAAAAGTACCGTGGACAACTGCCTCAGCAACCCGAAAGTGAATAATCTCACAAATGTGAAGCTAAAATTTTTGCCTCCAAATACAACTTCAAAAACCCAACCTTTAGATCAAGGCATTATTCAGTCCTTCAAAGTACACTACGGAGCTCAACTTCTGGAATGGGTGATCATGAAAGCACAAACCTGTGGTCCTTTTGCATTAGCATCGTCAACAGCTGCGTCAGTAAATGCTTTGAATGCTGTTCATTGGATTAATTCTGTTTGGAATAAAGTTACGCAAACCACGATTAAGAACTGCTTCAAGAAGTCTGGATTTGTTACGGCTACAACATCGGTGCAAGAGGATAAACTTCCTCTATCTCCCTTGCCAGTTCTTGATGTAGTTGATTTTGAAGATTTTGTTACCATGGACGATGAGTTAGTAACATGTGTTGAACCAGACCAGAGGCAATCTTTAATGAGATACTCTCTGCAACTAAGCACAGCGACGGCTCTGAGGTACAAGAAATGGACGGCGAAGAGGATGAGGATCCGAGTGACGACGAAACTGCAAAGTACCCAACTCTGAAGGAAGACGATGTAAAGCGCATGATGGAGCAACTTAAAGATTTCGCTGCAGTAAAATGCCCAAGCGTGCTTAATGGACTTGTAAACTGTGAAAGTGCTTTTTGCACTTACTTAATGAACAAAAAAGAGGAGTCTAACAAAAATTGAATTATTCTTTCAAAAACTGTAAAAATGTACTGTACCTTCAGGAAAAATAAAAATGAGTAAGTGCTAATACATTTCTAAATTTTTCCTAAAAAAATACGAAAAAAGTTTACTAAAGTTTTTCTAATATTGTACTAAATATTTTCTAAAAATTCCCTAAGTTGACCACCTCCGTATGTTGACCACTTAGCTACAGTCCCTTGGGTGGTCAACTTATGGAGGTTCTACTGTATATATATTTAACACACAGCTTTGTATCATTTTTATTCATAAAATGTGCTACATATTTTGTAGAATACATATATAGCTGAAATGATTTTTGAAAGCGTGTCTCATATTCTGTTTTGATGAACTACCCGAAATCTTTGTGTTTACTCTGAATTTTTATTATTTTCTTCGAAATTGGCAACAGATGCTAAAAATGATTTAAATATACGGTGTATGGCTTTTTATTTTTTATTCCTTTTATTGAACATTCATGATAGGATGTTATATGCAGTATAGGGATGAGAAAAATGTTTCAATACATTCATATTGATCTGTTGGGTTATAAAGTCTGGAAAAGAAAGAGTCGAATATTGTATTTTTAAACTATGTTTCGAAAATTTTTCTTTCATCGTATATATGAAAAATATTTATGGAAATATAAGAATACATACGCGATTCTCCAATAAGTTGGTAATTTCCCTCTGTGATTTAGTGAACATTAAAAGTTAAATTTTAAACAATATTTCATTATAAATAGATAAGGCATAGGCTGGTGCGTAATATAGAATATTTCGGCATAAACTCTAAATAGTATTTTTCTTAATAAACATTATTTTATACAGGATGGCTACAGATTAGAAAAAACACAATTGAAAAAATGAGTTTAAACCAGTATTTTCATATAAAAAAATTTGGACTTCTTAATCGCTCAAATAAACAATATGATTTTTTTCACTAAGACAATACTGGTATATATCAGTTTTTTTTACTGTGTTTTTCCTTGATCTATAGTCACTGTATAAAATAATATTTTTAACTAAAATTTTAAAGCTTTTCCACATTGTCACATATGAAATAGCTTAACACCTTGGGAAAGAGCGACACGTATACGTGACGCAAAAGATGCTCAGAATCCTCGATTATTCCCACCAAGTCCCCCTTATCATAGTATCAGGCCTCACAATCAGCAAGTTTCCTTTGACCGCTATATTCTCCTGCTACTAGCGCCATCAATCGTCAGTAATAGGAGTATTTTCGACATGAAATTTTTTCACAGCTCCATTTGTTCTATGCATTTGCTTATGAACTAGTATCGGTAGTAGCAGAGCTGCTAGATTTTTCTATTCTCTTTTTGGATACCAGTTTTTTAGTACAGACAATTTTGTTTTGTTTGATCGGAGAATTCTGTGATTTAAAAGAACAACATTTTCTCTAAAAATATACTGGTGTTCAAAAAGCCGGAGACTTGGCAAATCTGCGGTAGTATCCACCAGGCGGCGATACTTTCCGGAGAAAGTCAGATTTTAAGCTTTGCCTTATTTAACCTTCCTACCCTGTTGAAATTTTACTCAACCTTGATAACAAACATTTCACACCAAAATTCTTATTTAAAACTATTTAACATATCTATTTTACTTAGTTAAGTCGATCTTTTATTTAACTTACTTCATGAAAATTTATCTGGTTCTAATCGAATGAAATCAAATATTCAAACGGGTCCATTCAGGGTAGAAAGGTTAATGAAAGCAATTCTGCGATTCAATTAGTCGAAAATTTCTGTTTTCAGAAACCGGTGGTAAAAAATTAAAAATTCTGTAAAGGACGCTCGTCGCGAAGGGGTTAAGTAACGCAGTTGATGTTTACCAATTTCAAATTAATTCCAAGTTAGCTGATGTAATTACATTGAAAGGGAACAATAGTGACAAAATTAGAAAATTTGTTTCTGTGCATGCAGTACGTTAATCTCAATAAGAATGAAATATGACATTTTAAACTGAGCAAAACTAATTTATATCATGACCAAATCTTAAAAAAATAAAAAAATAACAAGGATAATTTAACACTAGAACCGCTGGAAATTTTACTCAAGTTTTATAAAAATATTTTACAGCAGAATTTATATTTAAAACTATTTAACTTGTTTATTCTACTTATTGTTTGTGCGGTATATATTTAACATAATTTATTAAGAAATTTTCGGTGCGAACCGAAAATTATTTATCTGGTACGGGTCAAAACGACCCGTCATCGCGGTTCTAATGTTAAGTAGAAGACAATAATGGCAAGTAATAACCATATATTCTTATCTTTCTGTCCATTTTGTAGCATGTAGCTTTTTTTAAAGTCCAGAAAATTAAACCATTGCATTTTCTAAGCAGTCGAGATTGCTGCTTTTACTAAGTACAGCTGACCCCAAAATTTTATCTTTCCACCTGGTGGTCACATGCGCAGTTTTATATAAAGGCACAGTAGTGAAATAGAAACTAGGGGACTTCGTTTCTCTAGCCAGAATACGTATAAAAATGTTTTTTACTTACAATAAAAATTCTTTATTATCTACTTTAGACTATAATTATTTATTCTGGATGGTAAAATTGATAAAAATAGGTTGACATTAAAATTGTTCCAGAATATGAGTGCATGAGGTGAAGACAAGGGACAGTAAGTGGCAATTTGACTATTTAAAATACTATTGGATAAAAACTTACAGTTATTTTCTTGAAAATACCTTTCGAAATTGCATAAAGACATTACAAAATACAATGTATGCTAAAAAATATATAAATGACAAAATACGGCTTATAACACCATAGGACATAAATTAACCACTTAATGGAGAATCGCCCACATACATACATACATCAGTAAATAATGATAAGAATACTATTTATTTTTAGAACAAATAGAGTTTATCAAGGAATATGTTTAGGAATTACAAAAATGATTTTACGTAGACATATTTCTATGATTCAATCTCCCATCAAATCCTAGTACTATTCCAAAACGTATGCATATTAAGCGTTCCAACTTAATATTAGAATGGTTGGTTGGTTGGTTGATTATTGACGGCCAATTATCTGCACTTGGGATATAGGCCCAGGGGGAGTGCCCTTCGTGGGGGTCTTTCTAAGGGAACCTAACCCGTATTTACGCATGGATAAATCCACGGGTCGAAGAAAACCACGAAAACTCCGAACGGTTAGGCCGACGGGCGCGATTGGGATCGAACCCAGCACCTCCCGTCTACCAGCTTCGAGAGTAGAACCTCTCAGCCACTGGTGGGGCCTTAATAATATTAGAATGGAGCCGCAAAATTGAAACAACTGCGCTACCTTGTGGACGGAAGGTATAAGGCCAACGGGCGCAATTTTAGGATGACGTCATTAGGTATGACACAGAATATACCATCTGCGCATCTGCTGAGCATATTTTGCGAATCTATACTCAGTCAGAGAAGCTGCGTATCTTGTTTAGTAGATTTATTTCCAAATATTTTCGATACAGCTTGTTTTAATAGAGATATGTATATTTAAAAAAAAAGAAAACATTCAAAATATCATATTAGTTTCGGGAAAAAAGGAATTAATGCCTTGTAGCACTAAATCCTTTTCACCCGGAGTTAATATGATATTGTGAATGTTTTTTTTTTTAATATACATAACTCCATCAAAACAAACTGTATAAAAATATTTGGCAGTAAATCTAGTAAACACGAGACACATCTTCCCTGACTGGGTACAGATTCGCAACATATGTTTACAAAATGTAATACTTTCCAGCAATAAAAATTACCGGCGGAACCGTGCGAGGATTTCGCACTGCAATCTAATATTTTTTGGCATTATCTAATATTTTTTAGATGCAGGTTTAAACTTCAAAAGAAAAATCAAGGATAAAAATATCTGCAAAAAGCATTAGTCAATCCAGAGTATCATCTCATTTATTCCATCAAAGTTACAGTAAAAATTGATCTATGATAGCAAAAGGCACGCGTTCACTACAACAGTTTTGATCTGTTTAAAATAATAAAACAATATGAAACGCATTTTAGTGTTTACGGATTATTTCATGTTTCCTGTTAAAAAAAAAAAAAAAAAAAAAAAAAAAAAAAAAAAAAAAAAAAAGAAGAAGAAGAAGAAGAAAATAAGTATTACGTACACAAGAATTTATTATAGTCAGCTAATACAATACACAAAAAATCGCACAGATTGCGACCAAGGACTTTGTGGATTTGTAAATTTTGCACATTTTTAGATCATTTGCTTTGTTTAGATTTTAAGTACTTGCTGGATTTATTGACGATTAATCGCCAGGTTTGGCTCAGTTTATCGAGAAATATAATGCAATCACAAAAATATAACCAAAAGAAAATAAATAAATGTTTTGGTAATTTTAGGCCCGCAAATCTTGCAAATAGCATTTTATGTTCAAATAAAATGTTATGGTTTCTGTTATTATTTATTTTTGAAAAAAAATAATTATTTTAAACAGGGGTGCAAAAATCTAGGCGATAATGGGCCGATTCCCACCACTAAATTTTTAGTATTCTTCGCCTAACAAGAATACTGATAAAATTTAGGCGAAGTATACTAATAATATTTGACGAAGAATACTAATAAAATTTAGTGGTGGAAATCAGCCTATTGGCGCGTAGATTTTTGCACCCCTGATTTTAAATATAATGAGTGAAAAGGGTATGTGGTTTAAATGGACGTATTATATAAATTTTCGAATTGAATGCAATACAAACGCTTCCGATGGGAACAACATTTAGCGATTTATCAACTGCGCTCGGCTAACTTAAGATGCTACTACGCTCACACGAAAACACACCCTCGCTAATGTTAATCCTATGGGACACTTATTTTATAATATCTCGTTTGCATTTCAATATTTTATTATTATTATTATTTTGCATTGGATAGCTAAGGTTGATCTCTATGCAAGTCGTTTCTATTTTTTTCTATTATGTTTACAAGTTTTATTTTTATTAAGATACTTTAACTTTTGGAACCGGTTTCGAAAGTGAAAGTATCCTCATAAAAATAACTGCAACCAAAATTGAAAAAGTAAAAAATGGCCTTCATAAAGTTCGGCCTGAACTATCGCAAAAAAAAAATCGTTTAAAAATATTGAAATGCAAACGAGATATAAAATAATTGTCCCATAGGATTAACATTAGCAAGCGGGTGTTTTCACGTGAGTGAAGTAGCCGCTTAAAAGCACTTTTTTACACTATTTTAATTACCTTAACTTGATTTATATATATATATATATATATGTAAATGTAGAATTTTGTAATTGATTTAAAACTATGCTAGAAACCTAAAAATTATGTACACAGATATGTTTTCGGAATTTTTATGTTATCCAGGCACAGGTAATAAGTCACCAAAAATTCTATACGATTGTTACAACTGTATACGAGATTCAATAATGGAGATAATTATGTACCAAACCACAATCTCTAAAATATGCCAGCTGGTTGTGAGATTGCAACAATGAAAGATTTTAAACGCTAAAAATCAGAAAATAAAATATTACATGTTACAAAATAAAATACAATATAAAGAAAATAGAATTAAAAGAAAAAAGTGTAATATTTTTTGAAAAAAAGATCGTGATAAATCACTTTATTAGATTCAAAACAAAGTTTATTGGTGTTATTAAAAATTGGCTAAAAATATATATGGTCATGTGAGGCATGTGGAATCAATATAACGGCTTGAAAAACGTATTTGCCATATTATTTGCTATATCTGACTAATGGCCATTTGAAAAAAAAAATACAACTTTTCTTTAAGTAAGAAATTGGATTTTTGGGAATAAATTAAAAGAAGATTTTTTTAAAATCATTTTCATTAAAGTTCCATTAATATAAACCACAGTTTTTATTTAGGTGCCTTATTTTGGCGTAAATCAAAACAATAGGTATAGCAGAAGTGCCACATAAATAGGTTCTCAAAAATTAAGTTGCAGAAAAAAAAAATAATAATAGGTAACAAACAGCTAATACATTTATTCTTACTTTTTTTCTAGATTGATTAGATAGTAAAACAGAATGTCAAAGATTTAATACTAACATTATGAAATAAAACTGAATATACTTTTGAAAGTACTTCCAACAAATTATATTTTGTTTAAATAATGAAATATATCCTAAAACAATCTTGAAGAACAAATAAAAAATAAGACAACAGTCGAAATGTTTTGCGAATGAAATAATCGTTTGCGTTTTGGTTTGCCCATGTGCAGTTATTTCATAGATATTATAAAAATTATTGAACCTCTAGTGGTTCACCCTCCTTCCGCTACGCCACGCACGACCTTCATTGACGTGACACCTCTGCCATATATCTTGGAGCTCTTGACATGTATACGTTTTGGTACAGTCTTTCTCAAAAGTTAAAGCCAAAAAATGTCGTACCTATTCAAGAATTTCTTTATTATTCAGAAATTCTAAACCCATACAAGAAATTTCGAAATAAGAAATTTTTACTTTGTGTAATCTTTTTTTTATTATTATATTATTATTAATAAAGATGTACTACATATAAATCAGAATTTCTAGTTTGAATTCAGAATTTTTGAGTAAAAAAGAAATAGTTGAAATGCACGCTTCAGATACAAACAGTTTATTTAAAAATAAAAAATTAAACAAAAAACAATATTATTTATTAGATTCTGTCAAATTATTTAAATAAATTATATTTTAAGGAATAAACAATTATATTATTGTAAAATATCTCATAAAATTGTGTATGTATAAAGTGTATCAAAAATACACCTAAAACGAAAACAAAATTGTACGCATAATGTTACTTTTAAATGGTTTATTTATTTATTTATTTGTTTATTTATTGTGTGGTTTCGGATAATTTAACCTGACATTACGGGCTCTTGACTGGCGACTATTTTTATATTAACTTGTACAACAATTTACAAATAAATTTCTTTGTGGTAGATTTCTTTTGGAATTATTCTGGTATAAATCTATGGCAGAAATCTATGGTATAAATCTACGGCAGAAATAAATCTATTGCAGTTTCTAGATGTGATGCAAAGTGAGTAAAGTAATAGTTTCTGGGACGACGTATGTCCCAACCTCGTAATCAAAGTGTTAAAATAAACTTATTCCATTGAAACGATTACTTCATGCAATGCTATCGATGGCGACGAATACCATACTTTCCAATGGCCGCATGAATTTCTTTAGAAGAGTTATATTGCTTTACATTCTTGCAAACGTCGCGAGTTAAAGCACTGCCTCTTTAATAGTCTATCGTAATGCCTAATGTAATATGCCTATCGTAATCGCGTTTTTCCCATACAGAAATTGGAAGTCATTTTTTTCCCAGAGTACAATGTCATTTATCGGCGACAACTGACATATTTCAATACGTATCACTATGCTATCTCTGTAATACACTAACGTATACACTATATGGCCATTAATGACCGGCAACTTTCAATTTTAGACATTTTGTCGAATTTTTAAAATATACTTGTCAGATTCTTTTGGAATTTTAGGATCCAAAAGAACAGGTTTGACTTCATATTTATCATTGTTGATTTGATAAGGAGGACAAATAGGGGACCAAAAAAAATAAAAATAAAATAATACTTGGGATCACTCTGTAAAATAAAATGCACCAAAGGATCTATCACTACAGAATATACATCAGGTGGCTAGTGATCAGGGAAAAATACAGTCAAAAAAAGTGATAAACACCAGTATATTCCTATAGAAAAATTTATTTTGATTATTCGATCAAATAATCAAATTGAATTTTTCTAGAGAATATATTGGTAATTATCATTTTTTTTACTGTATTTCAGTGTTGCCAGATTGGGGAATTTTTCCCCATTTTGGGGAATTTTGAACCGTCTGGGGATTTTTTTGGGGAGAAGTAATTCGTGGGGAAATTGTTGGGAAGATTAAAATTTCTGGGGAAAACTTGGGGATTTTTTTTTTTTTATTGTTTCACGAGTCATCCGTCATCGGAGAACAATGGATCTGTTTCAAACTTGATTTTCATTATGATTTCGGAAAAAGAAAATAATCGGAAATAATAGGATAAATGTTGTTTTTAATTTGTATTTTTTGTTAAAAGAAATTTTACCACAGAAAGTAATAGATTAAAGTAAAAATGTCAGTTCGCAAGTATAAAACAGACTGGGAAAACGTACCAGAATTTAAAGGTAAGTGAAAATTTAAAATCTTATTATTGTTTTCTTTAATCTTATTAAAAAGGAGCATATTTCTAAATTTGAAGGGGTTAATGCATGCTTTTTTTCCCTTGGATACTCCCATACTGAAATAAAAAAATGTTTTTTTTTTTTTTTTTTTTTTTTTTTTTTCCCAGAAAATTATTATATTTTTCAGAAAATTACAATTTTGAAACAAAAAAAAAATACTCTAATTAAAACCAAACGTTTATGATTTATTAAGTTTATATACTTTATTAACTGTAAGTTCAAGTTCTCCTGCTGATAATTTCTGTTCTGGTAAGCTTGTTTTGTTTTCGGATTGCATATTTCGAATTCTAGCAAAGTTTGAATAATTAATGGAAAGGAATTTTGTGACAAAGAGGTCTCTTATTACGAGAAATTTTGTAAAAGGGCCTGTTTTATTAAAAGGAATTTTGTGAACGTGCTATTTTTATTAAATAGAATTTCGTCAAGGGACCCTAAACATAGCCAGTTTCTGTCTGGATCGACCCTTGATTTTATTTTAAAGTTACTTATTTTTTTAAATATCTAAATGAAATGTTTTTTCTGTGGACTTTTATATGCTATTTCAACAACCGTTATTTAAATGCTTCTTTTAATTTAGGGATGCACAACCTGCGGTCCTTGGGCCAAAAGTGGCCCGCAATCGGATTACCAATGGCCCGCGGATCAATTTCGCCGATCGGATGCGAAAAAATCGTGAATTTCACCGATCGGGTGCGTGAAAACCGCGAATTTTGCCAAATTTCACCGATCGGACGCGTAGAAATCGCGAATTTCGCCCATTGGGTGCGTAAAAATCGTAAATTTTGCCGACTGGGCGTGTAAAAATCGCGAATTTTGCCAATCGGGGCCGTAAAAATCGTGAATTGTGCCGATCAGGTACGTGTAAATCACGAATTTTGCCGATCGGGTGCGTATAAATCGTAAATTTCACCGATCGTCTGCGTAAAAATTGCAAATTTTGCCGATCGGGCCCGTAAAAATCGCGAATTTTACCGATCAGGTACGTATAAATCGCGAATTTTTTCGATCGGGTGGGTATAAATCGCAAATTTCGCCGATCGTCTGCGTAAAAATCGCAAATTTTGCCGATCGGGGCCGCAAAAATCGCGAATTTTGCCGATCGGGTACGTATATATCGTGAATTTTGCCGATCGGGTTCGTATAAATTGTAAATTTCGCCGATCGTCTGCGTAAAAATTACGAATTTTGTCGATCGGACGCGTAAAAATCGCGAATTTTGCCGATCGGGTGCGAAAAATTTAATAATTTTGCCGTTCGGGTGCGAAAAATCGCAAATTTTGTCGATCGAGCGCAAAAAAATCGCAAACTTTGGCAATCGGACACAAAAAAATAGCAAATTTTGCCAGTCAGGTACGTAAAAATCACGAAATTTGCCTATCAGGTGCGTATAAATCGTAAATTTTGCTGTACGGGCGCGTAAAAATCGTGAATTTCATCAATCACTAGCAAAAAACTGCGAATATTGTCAATCGCGCGTGGGAAAAAAAAATTCACGTTTTTTCCATCTTTGTCAACTGAATTGGATTATGCTGACTAAAGAATGTTGTAACTAAAGGTGGCGTATAGGGGGCTAACCCTTCGTTTAAAATTAGCATTTTTATGTACTTTTAGGCCGATCCTCCCCCGAAACCAAATTTTGTCCATACTATGAATGTTGGCTTTCGACAATCCAGTCATTTTTGTGACTGCTCCTCCATTTATAAAGGTTGTGCACCCCTACTTGATATCCTAATTTTATGACTCAATATGTTAAGAAGTACAATTTAGAATAATATATGTTCCTCCTCCCTTCCTGTATTCATGAAAGCACAAATTTTTTTTGGCACTGGCAACCTTTAAAGCTAAATTTACTCCTTCAAAAATAGTCAATGAGTATTTCCACTCTTTGAAAATAATTTTAGCTATATCTCTTTTATAAATACAAACGTAAACTGTTCGTCCTTGCCAACAGAACTGAATATGTTGACTGAGAAGGAAAGAACCTAGTAGGCTAAAACTACCCTTCCAATATTGATGTCTTTTTTTTTTTAAATCTGATTGTAGACTTAGATCCCCCCACCCCCCGCCACACTTCCTCTAAACAAAATTATCTCTGTACTACTGATGGTGGCCCTCAACAACCCAGTCATTTTTGTAAGTGGCCCTTAGCTTAAAAAGAACTTCTGGAACTGGCGCCGCTCGTCATTTTGATAAAAATAATGCCTTTTGGATGAGTGGTCATTGTGGTTTTAATTAACATCTCGGTTAATTGACAAATTATTTTTTAATTTGAGCTTCAGGAACTGCCTTGGACTATCCACACACAAATTTTCAGACCTTTACTTGCAGCAGATTTTCCTAGTCATCACACACAGACATACTCACACAAACATCATTCTTTTGTTAGTATAAAGAGATACAGCAGAAATAGAAACAATTTTTTTGTTTTGTTTCAGGTTGGCTAACTTGTGCTTCAGAGGATGACACTAGAGCTTTTTGCAAGACATGCAGTTGCACATTACAAGCACATAAGAAAGACATCCGAATCCATTCAAAGTGCAAAAAACATATTGATGCGTTAAAAAGATCAGTAGCAATTAAAGGTTCTAAAAAAATCACTCAATTCTCAGATTTGCCTGAAGAAAGAAAGATTGCCGAGTTAAAAATCGCTGCATTTATAACTGAGCATTGCTCAATGAATACAGCAGACCACCTTGGTCTCCTTATAAAGAACTTGGACGAAAACTCAACAGTCCTAAGCGGCATAAAGCTTCACAGGACTAAATGTGCGGGACTTATCCGAAACGTTCTTTCGCCGTGCTTTTTAAAAGATTTAATTACAGATGTGGGAAACAGTCATTTTTCTCTTATTATAGACGAAAGTACAGCGATTGATACAACAAAACTGCTTTGCATTATGATTAGGTACTTCAGTAGGAATGACAAAAAAGTGAAAACTACTTTCTATAGATTAATTCAGATAGAAGCAGGTGATGCCGATACCATCTCGGATTCATTCAAATCCCAACTAATTGCAGATGGTCTAAAGCTTGAAAAACTTATTGGCATAGGTGTAGATGGAGCCAATGTAATGATAGGGCAACATCATTCACTGGCAACAATTTTAAAAAACAGCGTAAAAGAACTTGTCGTTGTAAAATGTATCTGTCATTCTCTTCATTTAGCTGCCGAATATGCACGCAAAATTCTGCCGAGAAATTTGGACTTTTTAGTGAAAGAGTGCCACAACTGGTTCTCTTATAGCAGTAAAAGACAGACGGAATATCGAAATTTGTATCTAACTTTAACAAATAAAAATCCATTAAAAATAAATAAATTATCCGGGACCAGATGGCTAGCTCGCTACGAAGCCATTGTAAAAATTATTGAACAATGGGATGCTCTAAAATTACACTTCAACCTTGCCAAAGAGAAAGAAAGGTGTTAACATAAACTAGTTGTATTTTATTTTTTTACGTTACATGTTGAAACCCATCACAGATCTTAACAAAGGTTTTCAATCAGATTCGGCGGAAGTGTTGAAACTGATGAATGATCTGCATGTACTTTTATATTTTTATTTCCAAATGTTGATTCCCCCATCTAGACTGGAAAAAGTTAAAAGATCAGATCTTTCTTCTTTCAAGTTTAAAGATTTTATAATGGGATCAGATTGTATCAATTTTGGATATTGCTTTAATGAAAAAGCTTCAAAGTTGAATGAACAAGAAGTTAATTATGTAAAGGAAAGATGCCGCGACTTTGCAATTACATTATGTGAGCAATTGCAGCACAGAATACCGGATAATATAACTTTACTAGAAAAACTTTCTGTATTTTCACCATCAGTTGCAACATCGCAAATAAGACCTGAAATTACCGATGTGGCTCTTCAATTCAAAAATGTGTGTGAGGATACTGATGGCACGTTGAACGAATGGAATACATTACATAGAATCGAATGGTCCCAGCTATCGTCGACGGAAGAGTTTTGGGCCGAAGTTTCTTCGTATGAAAATGCTCTTGGGGAGAAACAATTTGAAAACATATCGAAATTAGCACTTTCATTGCTAAGTTTACCGATTTCCAATGCGACGGTAGAAAGGGCCTTTTCGATTGTAAACATTGTAAAAGATAAATTGAGAAATAAAATGAGCATCAATACTGCTGATGCCATTCTCCGAATAAGATTTAATTTGGGATCAAACTGCCATAACTTTATTCCAACCAAAGATATGCTAAACAAATTCCATTCTGAGAATGTGTATGCAACAGATTTATCAAATGATGATGAATTAATTCTGGAAGCTATTTCAAGATTATAATGAAACACCAGAAAGAAAAAACATACTTATGTTTTCCATGATTTTAAAAGTGAATTTCAATGTCAATATTTCGTACTCAATTCCATTGATAATATTTTAGTACAACTTTCATAGAAGAACTTTATTGGCAATTCTTGTTTTTGTGCAGACTATTTTCTTTCTTTCATGAACCTTTTGTTGTCCACATCATGTTGGTTTAACGTTTTAATTGTATAACAGTATTTTGTTTCATATCTTTGTATCATTTTTAACCATTTGTGTGTACATAAAGTTCTAACAATTAGAAGCTCTATTATTCCTCTTTTCTTACTTTTTTGTCAAAGCTTCTTTCTAATTTGCTTATTGGTGTTGAGAAGTCGATATCCTCTACTTTTGCATACCTCAGAGTTTGTCCACTGGGTGCCATCCAATATACTGGCAAGTCTGTGATAGTTTTCTTCTCTATTTTGCGTACTAAATCTTCTACGAAAAATAGTAAGGCAGCAACATGGGAACACGATTCACTTAACCCAGCAATATAAGTACAGTGGGCACTCTTTACAGAAAAACGGATCGAAGCTGTTCGCGCCTATCATGTTTTGTAAACATTTCAGTAAATAATGGACGTTGGTCCTAAAACTTTAAAAATAAATGTAATTTTGTAAATGGTTATTATTATATAAAATTAAAAGTTTTCTATTCTATTTTTCAGAATAATAATGATACAAAAATCTTGTTTAATATAAAAAGTTTTATTAATCACATGAAATTTATTAAAACTAGCTATTTTTTTAAAGGCACTTTTCTGTTACCTGGGTGCCAGTGATATGTATATTTATGTTTATATGTATCACTGGCGTCCAGCTAACAGAAAAGTACCCAAAAAAATTGTTCTTAATATGTTATGGTAAGTGGAATTCAAAAATTAAATTTTATTACTTCCATTTCAGTTACATCAATTTTAAGTGCTATGAACATTAAACTGAAATTGTCTTTTAATTATAATATCGATTACTGAAAATTGCCTAATTAAATATTTCAGCAATAGACATTGGTCCTAAAACTTTTAAAAAAAATGTAAATGGTTTTTATTATATAAAATTCAAAATTTTTAATTCTATTTTTCAGAATAATAGTTACAAAAAAAAAAAAAAAAAAAAAAAAAAAAAAAAGGTTTAATATTAAATATTTTATTACTCGCTTAAAATTTATTATAGCTAGCTATTTTTTATTTTTAAATGTTCTTATTAATACATTATAGTAAACAATTGCATGTTTTGATTTTAATCTGCTGCTAAATAATAAAATTTAATTTTTTAATTGTTTACCATAATGTATTAATAAGAACATTAAAAAAATAGCTAGTTATAATCAATTTTAAGCGAGTAATAAAATATTTAATATTAAACCATTTTTTTTATCATTATTACTCTGAAATATAGAATAAAAAATTTTAATTTTATATAATAAAAACCATTTATATATATATATATATATTTAAGTTTTAGGACCAATGTCCATTGCTGAAATGTTTAATTAAATTTTATTATTTAGCATCAAATTAAAATCAAAACATGAAATTTTTGCAAGAAAATGAAGAAAATATAAATTAAGTAAAACCAGCTCTTAGCTTGTTTAAAAATTTTCAATGAAAACAGAATACTGTGAAACATTTTCTGTATGAAACTTGCAAAAGACAGTTATAGGAAAAAATTAAAACTGGATTTTTATTGGTTATTATTTTATAAACTAAAAACTTTTAGAGGGGGTGTGGGGGGGGTCCATTACTTGCACATTTACTGTATCATGAACAGTACAAATTTTTTAGTCTAAAAATAAAAAATCCCTGACGGCTGGGCCTACAGGCACAGGTAGATTTCGAAGACGCATACCGTGGGGCGCCTGTTAGTTGGGAAATGCGGAAGAAATGACCTTTTTACCATGATGCGACAGTTGGAACCGCCCACTTCGAAACCTAACTTGTTTGCAGGTGGAACCGGCAGGGATTTTTTTTATTTATTTATTTATTTATTTTTTTTTTTTGTTATAAGGGTTGGTTTTATAAAAAACTTGTCAATATAAAAGTTTTAAATAATATTAAGAGGACTTATAATACATTTAAGCAGATATGATATCTTGTGAATTGACGAAGTTGTGAATTTTTTTTCTTCTTAACCCCCCCCCCCCCCCTCCTTGGGGCCATTTTTAATGATATCAAAAATCTGATAAATTTTCGGTCATTTTACTAGAAGTAATAATAACTTTAAACGGATTCGATACGTATCATAATTAAGAAGTTATGTTTTTTTTCTCTTTTCACAAAAAGCCGTACTAATATATACTAATAAGCACGCATCCATTGCAGAATCAGAGAATCGGATTCTGAATTTAAATCTATGTACTGAGCCATGGCAAAAAATATCTAAAAATCCCCCAAAAAGAACTAATTATTTCTTATTCTACGAAAAACGAGCCGTTTTACACGCGTGGCATACGTCAATGTAAACAAACGTGACGGAAAACTCAACTTCTCTATTTTAAAGTTGTTGTTATTTTAATTTTAATTTTGGTTTTAGAATTAAAATCATGAACTCCCGTGCGTAGAAAGGGTAAAACAGCTAGTATATTAATAAAAATTACATGTAAGAGTTTTAATATTTATGTTTTGTAAATGGGGAATTTTTTGAAAAAAAGGTTTGATTTGGGGAAAATTTTTGAGCTTAAATTAGTTAAATATTTTTTGTAGTGATAAATTAAAAATTAAAAATTTCCTTTTTTGAGTAGAAACTGAGTTGGGGAATTTTTCGGAAAAAACCACTGATTTGGGGAAAATTTCAGAACTTTTGGGGAAATTAACTTTCGACTATCTGGCAACACTGCTGTATTTTTCCCTGACCTCTACCCACCCTGTACATAGGCAGACATTGTACAATATGTGTATTCATTCGTGTAAGAAGAGCATGTATAGTAATAGAAATATGGTATTTTTTTAAAAATTAAAAACATTTTTGCATGTTTTTTGCTTATAACATACAGGGTTTTAAACCAAATTTAACGCCAGTTTCAGAAAAAATGACAAAATGTAGTAGAAACAATATAGTGCAATTGGAATACAAATATATTAAATATGTAAGGAAATATGGGCAGTTGTATAAAATATTTTTTATCTGAGCATGTGCGAAAGATAACAAGGAACATTTTGCATTATTTAATAATCAACTCTATGGAACAACTTATTAAAAAAAATCAGTCAAATATCGTAAAAATTCAAAGAGATATCGGCGTTAGAGTGAGCTGTTTTTTAGTTTCTCACTAAAACTCGCTGAATGATAAGGGATTTTCCACAAATTGTCATTTTTTATTTTATACTATTTTCCAATTTTTGAAAATACTTTAGTTGTCTTTGAAAAACTACCCTAACGAGCTTATTCGAACAAAGAAAGAATTATCAAAATAAAAGGATCCATTCCAAAAGCATTATGACCTGGTGCAATAAAGTTTTCCAAGGCGAACTAAAGTACCAATAAAAAATGAAATATAGTATAAAAATTAAACACGACAATTTGTGGACAATCCCTTATCATTTAGCGAGTTTTAGTGAGAAACTAAAAAACAGCTCACTCTAACGCCGATATCTCTCTGAATTTTTACGATATTTGACTGATTTTGTTTAATAAATTGCTCCATAGAGTTGACTATTAAATTATGCAAAAATTTCATTTTTATCGTTTCCGCATGCGCAGATAAAAAATATTTTATACAACTGCTTATATTTCCTTAAATATTTAATATATTTACATTTCAATTGCACTATATTGTTTCTGCTATATTTTTTAAATTTTTCTGAAACTGGCGTTAAATTTGGTTAAAAACCCTGTATGTTATAAGCAAAAAACATGCAAGAATTTTTTTAATTTTTTTAAAAAATCGCTATATCTCTATTAATATACATGCTATTCTTACACAAATGAATACACATATTGTACAACGTCTGCCTATGTGTATTCTGTAGCGATAGATCATTTCGTGCATTTAATTTTACAGGGTGATCCCAAGTATTATTTTTTTCTTTAATTTTTTTTGCCCCCTAATTATACTCCTTATCAAATCGACGTTGATAAATATGAAGTCAAACCTGTTCTTTTTAATTTAAAAATTCCAGAAGAATCTGACAAGTACATTTTTAACTTTTCCACAAAATGTCTAAAATTGAAAGTTGCCGGTCATTAATGGCCATATAGTGTATATTACGGAAGTAATGATCAGTAAATAACCTAAACAAAAGCTGTATTGAGACTTATTTATAGGGAAAGTTAAAAATTATAGCTTATAAAATAAACTTTGTAATTAATTTCTTGAATTTCACAAATGTATTTATTATCTTTTCTTTTATAAATAACAATTTTCAAAGACTAAAACACAAGTTTTCGGGCATCACAAGCAAGGGGTTAGAATAAAAAAGAATTCCATTTTTTTGCACATTTTTCTTAAATATATTTCACAGGCAAGCGGTTAATGATGTTTGACTATCTGAAACATTTTGAAAGTGATACATATTACGGAGGTGCACTGCGAGATGTTTTCAGTATGGAATAGGATTCGAATAGCATTCAACGTACATTTACAGGGCCACTCAAAGTAATACAGTTACATTACGGTTTATGGAGGAAAATCGTTTGCTGTGTACTCTAATATTGTTACACTATGTGAAACTTATTGAAATTTATTATTGAATATATTACTCAGGTGCACTAGAAGATGCTTACTATAGAATAAGTTGTGTCGTTCCTTTGCGGGGACACACCAAAGCATTTGGTTACAGTACTGTCTATAAATAATAATTGCTAGAAGTTCATTTTCATTTGCGGTACCCGTTTTCAAATACAGTAATCTCTCACTTATACGTCGCCTCTTTTATGTGTCTCTCTCAGTTATACGTCGTACCGTATAAAGATATAGCGATGCAGTTTTTTTTCGTTTACGCGTCGTTACATAAAATGCATCGCTCACTTATGCGTCGGAGAAATTTAAAGTTACCCTTGTCATTTCTTCCCATTCTGATTCTACACATGTCCTTTCCAAGAAATTTCACATCAACTTGAAAAGGGGAAGTCAATTGGTTCTCTTTTTGCATTTGTTTTCTGGACTCTGTTATAAGCTGCTTTCCTGGGTCACACCAATAAACACTTTTTTACTCCTAAGAGAACTGTTTCAAAAAATCAGGCTTCATTCTGAAGGAATGCATCTTTTGCCTAAGATCATACAATACAGTATAAAAGGAAGAATGGAATGCCGTTTTTTGAGGAATGATTATTTTTAACGATTTTGTAGATATTGATCAAAATGTAATCAGAGCTTAAAAAAATAGTCACATAAATTCAAGATGATGTCAATGAAGATGAATCAGATAACGAAGAAAACCTAGAAATACCTCCACCGACTTTTGCAAAGGCACTACATCCAACGATCTGATGCACTTGGTTTAACATATTCATATTTCAATGAACTCGAAAAATCTATTTTTAGGGACAAATATTAACCTTATGAAGAAACTTCATTTATAGACTTTTTAAAAAATAACTCGTATTTTTTATTATTCTGCATGTCATTTAAGTATTTAAAGATTAATTTTGTCTTAACATTTATTTCAAATTTCATTTTTACTTGGATTTCATTTATGCGTCTCTCTCGTTTTTGGTTAGCCCCTCGCACCGAAGTATAAGTGAGAGATTACTGTAACTATTTTTTTTTTCAAATTACTGGCTGCATAGGAATTCTAAAGATCCTATACATGACTGCACAAAAGATCTCGAGTACATTTCCGTTTATTGACGGAATTTGATATAGAGGATTATTCAACTAACTGAAGTAATTTGTAGAATACTATGCTTTATATATACCATTTTATAGATCCTATATATGACTGCACAAAAGATCGCGAGTGCATTTCCATTCATTGGCGGAATTTGATGTAGATGATTATTCCAATGCGCTTTGCATTTGCTGACTGAAGTGAATTGTAGAATACTATGCTTTATATATACCAGTTTATAGATCCTATATATGACTGCACAAAAGATCGCGAGTGCATTTCCATTCATTGGCGGAATTTGATGTAGATGATTATTCCAATGCGCTTTGCATTTGCTGACTGAAGTAAATTGTAGAATACTATGCTTTATATATACCATTTTATAGATCCTATATATGACTGCACAAAAGATCGCGAGTGCATTTCCATTCATTGGCGGAATTTGATGTAGATGATTATTCCAATGCGCTTTGCATTTGCTGACTGAAGTAAATTGTAGAATACTATGCTTTATATATACCATTTTATAGATCCTATATATGACTGCACAAAAGATCGCGAGTGCATTTCCATTCATTGGCGGAATTTGATGTAGATGATTATTCCAATGCGCTTTGCATTTGCTGACTGAAGTAAATTGTAGAATACTATGCTTTATATATACCATTTTATAGATCCTATATATGACTGCACAAAAGATCACGAGTGCATTTCCATTCATTGGCGGAATTTGATGTAGATGATTATTCCAATGCGCTTTGCATTTGCTGACTGAAGTAAATTGTAGAATACTATGCTATGTACCAATATATAGATCCCATACAGGACAGCACAAAAAAAAAATTTGGACGCGTTTTAGATTTTTGACGTTAATTCCTGAAATTAGATTTACAAATCTTTCATGCGTTTTCCGAATTGTTTACTTAGATATCATCTTGCACCTTATTAAACGGGGAAATTTTTTATAGTTTTCTGAATTCGTTTGAAAGTGTTTAATAATCTATGCTTGACGCATGATTTTTCGTTCTTGCTTTATTTGACACCGATTTACATTTATATGGAACTTTTTCTCTTGTATTTCATCTAGACAAACATATTTTGTTCTCGCTTAATGTGCCTAATCTGAAAAATATTCGATATTTTCTATTGATATTATCCTTCCTTTGTATTAAAAGTAGCGTAACAAGAAGAAGGTCTATGAAAAAATGTTGAAGATCCCTTTATTGCAATTGAAACTCATTTTATTTTGTGGGTTATTGTGAAGTTTTCGGCTCCGTAGATGGGATTATGGGAAAGACAGTTTGCCAAAATACATAGTTGAGCTATAAAAAATCTGATTTATAATAATTTTACTAGACACCGGTTTTATTATAACAGAAAGATTTAATACAATTTATTGAACTAATTTTATTGTCGTATCTCATTGTGGTTTCTTCTAATCACGTTGTCAAACTGTCTTTAACGACGGCTTGAGAAATAACAACAGTAACAACTAATATTAACAAATAATGAAATATCCACATAACGTACAGTTGGTTTAGTGTGTGACGGAATTTTTGGCAGTAACTATATCGTTTTAAAATAATTATATTGTAATTTTTGGAAGGAAGCGTGAAATTTCTCGTTTAGATCTCCAACTACCGGAAAACATTATACAAGAATTATCAGTCGGATTCATTGGTGCTACATGTAAATGTATAGAATTACTAAAATACTTCATTAACAACTTATTTACATGTGTTAACAACTTATTTACATGTGTGATTATACTGATGTATAATATATCGTAACCTATACAGTAGTAAAATAAAAATATATATAGTATAAATTAGACACTTTTGTATTATTTGTAATTTTTGTCCATAAGACAAAAACGGACAAAAATTGTTTTCAGGTCCAGTGGACTCGTTTTTAGCACTTTCCAACCTAGTTGAAAAGTGCTTATGACTTCGGTTTGTCTGGCCGTATGGCCGTCTGCCGTCTGCCGCCTGGCCATCTGCCGTCTGGCCGTCTGGCCGTCTGTCCGTGCTTTAACTCCCGTAAATATGCTCGGATTGCTCTGCAATTTTTATATGTTATTGTCGTTATCTATAGCATGTTCCCTATTTCAACGGAAGTGTGTAGCACTTATAGTTTTATTACAGGGACACTCAAAATAATTCCGTTACATTGCGGTCTATGGGGAAAAATCATTTGCGGTTTATTTAAATAATGTTTCAGTATTTTAAACGCATTGAAATTTATATATATCACTAAGGTGCATTAGAAGAAGCTTAATATGGAATAGGGTGTGCATAGCACTTATAGTTACTTTACAGGGACAGTCAAAAGAATTCCGTTACATGACCTCTATGGAGAAAAATCGTCTGCGGTTTATTTAAATAATGTTTCACTATTTTAAACGCATTTAAATTTATATATATATTTATCTAAGGTGCATTACAAGAGGCTTACTACAGAATAGTGTGTGTATAGCAGTCATCGTTCATTTACAGGGACACACAAAAGAATTCTCTACTGTCTGTTAACACTAATTCCTGGAAGTGCGTTTTAAGTTACTAAACGCGATTTTAATTTTAACTCGCTTTTGTCTATTACGTGGTGTGTATAAATTCTGTAGATCCTATACAGGGCAGCACAAAAGTTCGCGAACACATTTCCGTTTATTGACAGAAACTCCAGAAAGATAATTTTAAACTGTGCTACGCGTTTGCTAACTAAACTAAAATTTAGCATCCTAGCATATACAAATCTATAGATCATATACAGGGCTGAATAAAAGTATTCGGATATTTTTCCGAATATTGTATCTGTTGGAAATTCCTGAAATTATGTTTTTAAATATGTTATGCGTTTTCTAAATTGTTTACTTAGATGTTATCTTTTAGCTTATTAAACGGTATGTTTTGTAAAATTATTTTGGAAGCGTTGGAAAGTGCTACATAATCTATGCTTGACGCATGATTTTTCGTTCTTGTTATATTCTAAATGTCAAGTCAGATGTTTGATAAACGCTAGCAAAAGACCAATTGTTTTCTATTCTTAAAAGGAGCAATAAGTAGCTCACTTCTTAGTTTAATTTAGATCCTTCTGTAAAACGTTGCATTACGCATAAGTTTCAAATCGCACTTGATTCAAATTCAATCACTGTTTTTTAGACTGCTACACGAGAATGCTCGTGTTTTAAAACCTACACCATTGACTAAAGGCGTATCCCATAGCTGCCAACTTTTACGCTTTTTAGGTGCGTTCGTAATTATATAAATACGTAGCACCTATAGTCGTCGCTTGGTCCGTCCGTCTGTCTGTCAGTCTGTCTGTCTGTCCGTCTGTCCGTCCGTCCGCATATAACAACGCAAAAACTACCCAACCGAATGGTTTGCAATTTAAAATATATTATCTTTGCAGAATTTTGTCGAGACATTTCAAATTTTATTAAAATCGAATCAAAACTTTAGGAGATATTAATAAAAATATTTATTAAGAAATTTGATTTTTTTTTAATCGGTGCTTTTTTGTTATAGCAGCTTCTGAAGTTGAATCGTCAAGCGACCGAGATACTTATTTTATTACAGAAATTAATCTGCAGACGATATAATTCATTTCGCAGAATTAAAAATCCGAAAAGATCTGAATATTTATGTGACTAGCTATAGTACGAACGCACCTCATTTGTCACTTTTGACGTACAATTTCCAACTTGTTTCCTACTACTAACATTTTATAATAACTTTTACGTTATTAAATTGAAAAAAAAAACTGCGTGATTAGATAAGGAAAATTTTCCTATTAAATTTTAGTGGTAAAGCAAGAGCGTAAAAGTTGGCAGCTATGCCGTATCCTAGTTACGCCTACGTACTTTTTCTTTCGTAAAAGTTTGGTAAAATTTTATTAAACAGATTAAACAGATTAATTTTGTATAAAATGAACTACTTACTAACGCATAAATTTGTCTAGGAATCGAATTTATCAAAGACCTTTAAGAAAAAGGCGGGCGTTGTATAGTTTCAAATCCCAGATTTCATACTAAATTTCCGACAAACAAAGTATTAAGTGGAGTTAAAGTTAACGTTAAGTTAAGTGTTTTAAACTAAAGAAAAAATAATAGTATGTAGTAAAGGAGGTATGGAGTGAAATTACGTCCTAGATTTCCTCGACTGGCGACAAAAGCAAATTCCACCTTTCTTTGTATCTCAAATTCAGTAGGTATTAAATCAGTTTTAGATTTTATTAAGTATGTTTTAGGTATTTATCTCTCGATCCGTCCGAACATTTATCATACGTTTTCACTTCAATTAGCTTTATACTATATATGAAATAAAACTAAAACTTTTAAATTAAATATTTTTATATTTAACCAACATTTATTCATCTTAATTCAGGAGCACATCTATTTCTAAAACATCATTTCCGTATCTAAAAATGAGAATTTTCACGTGTTGCAAGTGTGACATGGATGTTAAATCTGCATCAGAAAATAAATAAATATATTTTTTAACTATGAAAATTATGAATTATAAAATCGTCGCTGTTTTATTAAGACAAATAAATATTTCTTAAGTATAAAAATATTTAACATAAAAAGTTTGGGAAAAATATCCTTTTGCTACAAAGCTATTTTAGGTGTAAAATTGTGAGACAAGTCCATATCCATATGCATGGATCTGGAGTTATGACAGTTTTCTATATGAGCGAAAGATTAAAGCAATAAATGAAAAAAAAGTTCTTGAAACAGTGCGATTGTATTTTTACTGACATCGGTATTCCAAGCAAATGCAGCGCTTTATTTGATTGATTTTTAAATACCGAATACATAATAAAAGTAGACTATTTAACTTAGGAGAATATTAATTAAATTTGGCGAATGTATACTAGGTGACACAACTGTACATTTTGAGATATTCTGTTTTTCTGAAAATAAATGTGCGCCGCCCCCTTTCAAGGTACTTTTTTAAAAATTTATAAATATATCTGAATATTTATTGTGAAGATCCCGAATTAAAGGATGTTCTATGTTAACTGGACTAGGATCATGTTCTTATTAAAAGAATAAATAACATTTCTAATAATAGACCGTTCTTGTAAAAATAGCGGTAGGATGTACTTGGACCAAAGTGTATACTATTCATTTGAAGCTAAATATTTTGCAGGACAGTGGAAAAATAAGCAGCCCTGGCTTAACGAATTGTATAGTATGGTAATTACGCCTAAACATTTTCAAATGCACAAATGTCTTTAAATTTTTCAAATAAATTCTAAGAATTTTGAAACTTTCGACGCTCTCTGGCATACATTTATTTGACATCATATATTTAGCTGCAATAATAATTTATATTCACCCATGGAAGTTTATTATTTCATGCAACAACATATTAATTTATTTTATTGTGAATTTAAGCTACAGCTGCTGAATTTAGCCAAGAACCCACTGAAAAATGAATCACATTTATTCGAAGACTGGCAAATCCTACCGGCGTTGCCTGGGCCCATCAGAAAATCGCACAAAACGCGAAAATACTATAAAAATTGCAAAAAAAATCGCGAAAAAATTAAAAATAACCGCACGAATTCAGAATAAAATTTATTGAAAAAGATATAAGCTTTCTATATTGTTCTAGAAGATTGAAACCGGATTATTTTAATAATGTGGTAAAATCGCAGTGAATTGCAAAAAATAAATAAATAAACACTAAAAATTGCATAAAAAATCGCTAGAACAAAAATAACCGATACAAAATTTACCATATCGGACTAAACGAAAAAGAAAAATATATGCCTTTTCTGAATGTCGACAGCTTACCACAAAATGTGAAAATTTGCTAAAGATTGAAAGAAATTGCTTTAAAATCTATAAAAAATCAAAAGTCTCGGAGGACAAAATTTACAATTTTAGGATAAAACTTTTGAAACGCGTGAATGCCAAAAAATTACCACGAAACAAGAAAAAACGCTAAACCTCGCGTTGAAAATTGGATTAAAAATTGCTTAATCTTCAAACATCGAGCTGTACTCAATTTATTATATTAAGCTAAAAGTTTGAAACAGAACATGATTAACCAATGTTACAAATTTGAGCCTGAATGCGAAAAGACGCTAAAAATCGAATTGAAGTTCGAAATAAAAATCGCTAAACATAAAAAATAACACAGGATAACATTCACTATTGTGAACTAAAAATCAAAATTCAAATAATAAAAATAATCAAAAGTAATCAAAATTCTTTCACGAATATCAAAAATCGCCTCACAATGCGAAAAATCGTTAAAAACCGTATTAAAACACGACAAAAATTAAAAAATCACGGCGAACAAAATTTACTAAATTAGGTACAAGTTTGAAAAAGTATTCCGTTTACGAATGTCAAAAGTTGCCGTGGAACGCAGAAAAACGCCAAAACTTTTGAATACCGCATTAAATATCGCTAAAAATGCAAAAATCGCGGAGGACAAAATTTACAATAGTGGGCAATAACCAAAATTCTTTAACGAATGTCAAAAATCACTACGGAAAAAGGAAAAATAGTTAAAAACGCATCGACAATCGCATTAAAAATCGTGTAGGACAAATTGAATATATTAGGCTAAAAGTTCCTTTTATTGAATGTTAAAAAATTGCCGCGGTACGTGCAAAAGCTCCTAAAATCCATCGCGTAAATTAAAAAAATAGCTGTACAATTTCCGAATATACTTTTTTGAAAAGAGAACGAAATTTACTATTTTGAGCTAAGAGACTGAAACCGGATCCCTCTTATTAATGTTGAAAAATCGCCGAAAAACGTGAAAAAAAGCTGAAGATTGCATAAAAATTTAAATAAAAAATTATAATAAAAATTCCAAAATCGGGTTTCGAGGTGCATAACTACAGACATGGAGGTACCTTCCTGACAAATCGTGTAACTCTGTGTGCAGCAGTCTTTTTTATATACCGCTGACCAGGTCCCTACCTACTGGGCATGAGTGCCTAGCGTTACGACTTAGTACCTAGACGCAAGACCTGATTACCAACGGGGCACACTTCCACCAGTAAAAAAAAGAATAGAATTTTTTTCTGTATTGGCAGTAATTTTGCATGAATAGGGCATTTTAATAAGATGAAAATTTGTATTAAATTTTACTGGTGGAAGTTCGTCCCGTCGGTAATCAGGCATTTCCTGGACTCAGGGCGATGTTCGCCTGATCACATTATGACTGTGACCCGCCTGATCAGATCACCGCCCCCTGAATACTAAGCCTGCGCGCTGAAAAAAATGGCGGCGGCCGAAAGCGGAATCGTTTGTACAGTCCCTCGAACTTCAACACCAATAATATCTAAAAGTTATCTTTGAATTTTTTGATTTCCGAAAAACAAGGCGAAGAAAACTTTTAGAAATTATTGGTGTGGAATTTCGAGGGACCGTTTAAACGCTGAAAAAATAATGGCCTGTGACAGCCGCCATTGCTGTCAGCGCTCAGGCCTAGTATTCAGGGGGCGGTGGATCAGATAGTTGTTGACATCACTGCAGTGCCCTTTAGTGATTTGCCGGAGTTTTCTTTGTTTGCCGGTTCATAGTTTCTATTTAACTTTGTTGGATTGGTAGATAAAAATAACAAAACAAAAATTAAAGAAGAGAAAATGAGAGGGGGAGGGTAGACTCACTCTTCCACAACACTCGCACAAACCGCATGGATCAGCCAATTCGTACTCGAACTAACAATCTTGAGGGAAGACGCTGGTCTCTTTACCTTTTAGTTTTGTCTTTGTTGACACTTTCACGGGTATTTGTCTCTGTCATGTGTCATTGTCTTTATCATGGGAGTCATTTATATGGTTTTCGTCAAATTTATTTGAATATCTTGATATTTTGGGGTAGAGCCGGGGGCCATCGTAAAAACAACTTTCATCTTTCTACGGCCTGATTTGAGCTTTCAAACACGTGACCTGACGTCACAGATAGGATCTGATTCTTCTAGTCTAGTTGAATTTTCGCCATATGTTTTGCTTTGTAATTTCAGATAAATTTTATATAAAAATGGTTTCTAAAAGGCGAATTTTTTAAATGTATATTATCTGAATTATTTGGATAAATAATTTAAGTAAGTACCCCTTTTTTTATCTCATTATTTAAAACGCAAAATTTATATCTATACAGTTTTTCAATTCCCGAATTCGAATGTTTTGTTAAAGTTATATTGTACTTAATACTTTAATAAAGGTAATCGCTTACACTTTTTGTTGTGTTGAAATAAATCTGGTTTCGCTGGGATGACCGTGCATATTCTACTATTATAATACTATTAGTACTATTACTACTATTTTAAACATTTAATATTACTTTATTAAAACAATCGCAATGGCGAATACGCACATAAAAATATACACAGAATGTCAACAGACGATAATTAACCATTATTTTTTTCTGACTTCATTATGCTTTTATTTTCACCTAGAGTAATAAATATAGTTTAGAATCATCAAATAGATAAAACAGTAATACGAAAGCCTTTTTTATCTTGATTTTACTAAGAATTTCTCTTTTAAATATAATTTACGTAAATTAAGAGCATTTAAAACATTAATTAATAATATTGAGTTCTTATGCATATCTTTTTTTAAAAATCCAACGCTTTTCGTAAAGGATTTGTAAAACTACTCGTGCTTTCAATTATTAAAATATAATTTAATTTAAATAAATATTTATATGTATCTGATTTCGATGCAGGATTTTTTTCCCCTTGAGTATTATTAAGTGAAAAGTAAAAGTTTTTTAAAATAGCTTATTACATTTTTGTTTATGTGTTGATGATTGTTTATGTGTTATTATCCAGGTTTTAAACAAAGCCTAAAAGCAGTATAGTTTTTTATACAAGTAGTTTAAGATAAAATAAAGTAGTGTGGAAGAATGGAACTTGTCTCATTCCTCCTATTTAATAAGATGGGTGAAAATTGCTGCTTATATGAAAATTAATATGAAAATAGAGCATACTATAGTTTATTTGTTTTTTAATGCAATTTCCTCCTTTAATAGTAAACCATTCACTAACGAAGATTTTTTTTAATTAATCAGAAATATGAAAATACTTTCCTAAAATTTCCAGACCCCAAAAAGCTTATTATACAATTCACTACTGAAAAGACTGAAATTTTAGGTCTGGATTTCACAATTAAATTCAAATGTGGAAATGAACTTTCATATCTATTTAGACTGTGTTTGTCAGGAATTGCTAATATATTGCTAAATACAAAAGTAAAAAATGACAATAGAAAAATCACTTGTAACAAAAGAAAATTATCTACATTAACCAGTATGTAAGTTTCATTAATAAGTTTGATATTTCCACTTACTTAATATTGTATATTTAAGTGAGATTATTTTCTCTGAGTGAATATTAGTTGTCATAATTGTTGTAAATTATTTGAAAGTACATATTCTGCTTGATTTTCTTGAATAGAATACTTTTCTTTTTATAAATATTGAATATTAATTTATTGAAATAACAACTTGTGAATCTGTATATTTACTAGATGGATGAGGATTTTTCTGTTTAAATGAATTTTCCCTTTTAAGTAAATATTAAATTTATAATCGAAGTAAAAATGTGTGTGGAATTTGGAAATGGTGACATTTTCTCTTATCCTTTAAAAGAAATATTCATAAAAATATAAAATGCATATTATAATTAGCAATTAAAATACCATGTTTTATCAGATAAGAGTGTTTGAAAGATAGTGATTTCTTAGTTGTAATACCTAGTAACAGAATATGTATTTTAAATTATTCATACATTATAAAATCTAAATTGAATATTTGTTTCAATTGTTTAGAAAAATTTCAAATTTTTATTTATGAATCTGTTTATGTAATAACAATCCTTTTATTAACAATCATAAAATTAAGTCTTGCTGAACCTTTATTGTTCATTTATTGTATGTATAATTCAAACGCATCTAAAATAAGCCAGAAATTACCCAAGAAAATATTACAAAACTGGATTTTATAGCACTGTTTTTGATGCACACATACAAGTTTTCAACCTTACTTGTCTGCTACTCAGATCGCTTCTGTGACGTCATCCACGACTTGACTCAGGCCCGTTGAAAGAGGAAAGTTGTTTTTTTTGGCCCCGGTAGAGCCTTGTTACGGCCTGATGATGTGTGATGTGTTTCAGTTTATTTTTGTTATTCTCAGATTTTTTAAATTCGGTTTCTAAACAATTGTTATATGCATCGCTTTTAAAAATTCTTTCTATTTTAAAAATTAGAAGAGTTTTCTTTGGCTGTGACTAACTTCAAAGTATGCACGAGCGTATTATTTTATTAGACTTTTATTTGTATCGTATACCTCTATGATATTTTTACTTTACGTTCTTTACCTGCTTATGAAATGTTCTATATCTGTATTAAAGACATATTTACTTTTTAAATGCGTTTACTTCTTAAGATTACATTTTGCCATATGTGAAGTATTTTACTGAATTAAAAAATGATACTCGTAATGTTTAACAATGTTTATTAGTTGTTTAGGAAAATAAATGGTTTTAGATTTAAATATTATGAGAATTTCTCTTTTGGTTATGTGTAATAATGAATTTGAGATTTTTATTTATCATTCTTTTCAGCTACTTGAAATTTTTTATACTTATTAATAAACCATTTTAGAAAATTATTTATATGTTCTAATAAAATTCACTCTTAAATGATATGTTTCATTGTGACATAAATTAAATTATTCGTTGTTTAATGATTCTTTCATAATTAAATATTTCTATTTTTCATAATGTGTTTACACAGCCGACAAGAGTTTACTTTGATTGTGAAACTCAAAGAATGATACATAATTTTAATTTAAGTTAATCTTTATTTGCATTGTTCTGCATGTAATATTAGGCTAAATATTTTTTTCGAGCTGATACATAATTTGTATATATAAAAAGTAACACTCTAAATAAGTGTTTTCTTTATATGTGAGGTAATTTCTCAACGAAGTTTAAGTTTGTAAATATAAATACATTTCACTCGCGACATTTGTAAGATAAATATATTATTTCGTGCAAATATATCATATTTTTGCATTGACAACAAACATACCAAGAATTTTATTTAGATATTATATAAATATATATATATATATATATATATATATATATATATATTTCACACCAGAATGTTTTTATAAAACTATCTAACTTATTATTGGTTGTGCTTCAAATTTGTAATTTCTTGCAATATAATTTGTGTTCTTATATTACTAGAAAAAAAATGCAAATTCGACCTCATAAAAAAAAATCACTTGACTTTTATGATTTGGTGATAAATATCGAACTGAAATTGGTTATGGGTGTAGGAAGCCTTATATTGCGCAATTAAATGGGTTGGCTCACTGGTTATTACCATAAACACTAACACTGTTTTTCATTCATACTCCACCCCTCCTCTTATGATCAGGAGTATGCTACTTAGTGCTGTAGCCAAAGTCAGTACACATCATCTACATTTAATTTATTAATGACACCTGTAGTTAACAGTAAAAGCAATTACTTGCAGTTACAACAGTGTTCGTACGCTTTTGCCACAATTTTTTTATAGAATTTTTCACCTTATTTAAATACAGAATAGTTTTACAAATCCTGCAATTAAACGACGCATCTGTAATTTCTAATATTTATATATTAACCCTTTGCACTCGAAAGGTGTCCCTCGTACATTGGGGATCCAAATGCTGTGTACACCACTAATCAATTACAGTTTATTTCGCCATAATTAACCCTAGATAATTCTTCCATTAAATAGGGCGAAGAAAATCAATTTAAAATACTGGTGTCCAGAGCATTTGGAGCCTCGATTTACGCAGGACACCGTGGTGATTGAGATTTACCTCTCGAGTGCAAAGGGTTAAATAAAAAAATTCTATTACAAAATTGTGGAAAAATCGTACGAACCCGATACTAATATTTATTAATTTTTAATATTTCTATGCAATAAACACGTTAGCATAATCACGTAAACATGTTTTATTTACATGATTGTAGAAAAAATATAATCGATATACAGTGATCTCTCACTTATACGCGATGTTCAGTAATTACTTTTTCATACCACTATTTTAAAACAGTAAAATCCGATGCATAAATTCTGCGATTTAACAAGACGAAAATTACACACACACACACCACAAAAAAAAAAAAAAAAAAAAAAAAAAAAAAAAAAAAAAAAAAAAAAAAAACTGGTGCTGAAAAATTATTTCTTGTATCGCGTATAAGTGAGAGATCACTGTATATGTGTCAAAGAGAAAGAGAGTGTATGAAAATTTCCCCGAATCCTTGTATAACATTTTCTGGTTCTTTGATATTTATAAATCCTCACTTCCAAAGCGTTATTTATTTTATTTTCATTATTTTTCGATAAAAAGTTATATCATTTCTATATATTAAAAACATAAGTCTGGAAACATACAAGCAGACAAAACTTCAGCGAAGAGTAATTTCATGGATTGGAGAAAAAATCAGATGGTGGATTTTTATCTATTCATTACAACTACAAAGAAAGATATAATTAACAATTTTTTTAAATAATTTAAACTTTCAGTGCTGAAAGAATTTTTTGGTAGAACGGGACTTTAGATGATTTATTATTTATTTAATGTTACAAAAGGAAAAGAACAAATATATTTTATTGTCATTTGAAAGCTATTAAAAGCTTTCTATGATATAAAGATGTAAAGAGTAGCGTATTGGGGTAAAGAAAGAATCGATAAAATTTCGAGAATCAACTAATTAACGAGTTAAATGATTCACTATTAATTGATAATAAATACAAAAGTCCCCCCTCCAAAAATAAATAAAAAATAAAAAATAAAAAATAAAAAATAAAAAATAAAATAAAATAAAAAATAAAATAAACATTTAAACAATTTTATGCTAAAGGCGTAAATGGAAGAAGGAAACATTTTGAGAGTGTGTGTGTGTAGGTGGAGAATTTAGCTGATAGATTATTTATGTATTTTGTTGACTACTTAAATCCATCAATACTTTGCAACATCAATAACAATTATTTTAAAGATTAAACAAGGATTAAAGAAACATTTTAACATACAAAAAACCTTGTAAATATTTTTAACTTTGAATTTTGGGGAATGGGGGAAGACCAATTTACGGGGGTGGTGGAATTAGGTGATTTGTTTTAAAAAAAGAGGAACTGTTCATCAGAAACAAAAGTGGAAAATTCTCATGCCTGTAAAAAGGAAATCTTATAGAAAAAGAAAGTCATAAATTAATAAAAACTTGCCCCTCTTTTAGTCACCAGCCGCACCCTTGCCCCCCCCCCCCCCTATTACATTTAATTTGAATTCAGAATGTAATATCATTTAGCACATTGTAAAATAAAAAATGAATCATATAAACCACGAGGAAAACTAGAAAGTTTTTGGCCACATGCTTTCTGATTTATTTGGTACCACTGTACGCCGTCAGAATTCATATTGCTATTATCAATCCATTTAGGCATAAGGTCATTGTTTCTGAATGCGAGGCGATTTCTGATATGTTTGTCACATTTAATATATATTTCGCTGTTTTGTAATATAAAATGACAAATATGAGAAATATATATATATATATATATATATATTATTTTAGCTCAATACTAATTTGTTCTATGAAAATGAATTATCTCTAATCTAAACAAAAATATATCATTGTTACATTTAAGTCATTATTTTCGCAGTTACAGTACTTAAAACTTAAATGAGATGCACAAAGCACCTAAATGCGACAATGCATTTGTGTATGCCAGCTTATTTTAATTTTAGTAACTAGTGTTCGTACGGATGTACCACTATATTTTATAATTTTTTTCGCCTTATTTAAATGCAAAAAAGTTTTACAAATCCTGCAATTGAACGACGCGTGTGCAATTTCTGATATTTAAATATTAACACGTTGACGGACACTTGCGGCTATAGCCCCCAAAGCAAAGTTCACAATGTGGCATGACGGCTATAGCCGCCCAAAACGAAATTGTCGTTTTTAGACACTACGGCTATAGCAGCACAAATGTGCATTTACCGGCGTACAAGTAGAAGCCCAGTGTCATGTTTTGGAAACAATGTTTTAGGTTGAAGTTCGTTTTCCACCTGTTATACGAGTTGCAGCTTCAGTATGCACGTGGTGGTTGTGAAGGAGGTAGTGCAACCTAATTAAAGGTGCTGAATTAATCAAAATTAAGTTTATTTAAGCAGAAAGAGTAAAACTATACTTCTAATATTCTAAAAATTACAAAAACATATAGTATCAATTTTCAAATTTCACTTGTTCCTACTGTCCGTCAATGTGTTAAATAGAAAAACTGTAATAAAACTTTGTGGTAAAAGGGTACGAACCCTGCTAATTTGCTTGTTATACGTTTTTAAAATAAAATTACATTATAATTAAATAATGAATCATGTAACAATCACACTTTCAGCACTTTAATTCTTCACAATTAATAAATAAGATGTTACAATGAATAACAAATGCAATAATAATACTACCAAAACAAAGCTCATTATGGCATGTTATACACAACTCTTTCATAAACTAACTTTTCTTTTAGTTAGAAATTACTGGAACGCTGTAGGTATTCCTGGATCAATTAAGATAACGACACAGCTACTAACGCCTGAATTTTTTAAATTTCAAATAAACATAGTTTTGGACGCAGAAAAAGTGTAAAATTAAATGTTTTGTTTTTCGTGAGGTTTTCCATTAAATAAGAGAAAAATAACTTTAAAAAAATTTGGAAGAACTCAGAAATGTTTAATTTTATTCACTTCATTAAGTGTTTATTACACCAGTCGAGCTATTTGCAGCTTTTCGGACAACTAATTACTATTGTGTTTACTTCGACTTCTTTATCTGTATTAATAGTAACAATAGGTCAGGGTTTGTAAGCTTTTACCATAATTTGTTTTCGCCCTATTAAAATGCAGAAAGTATCACAAAACCTGTAATTAAACGAGGCGTCTATAATTTTTGCTATTTAAATGTTAAACAGAAAAAATCTATAAAAAAAATGTGGTAAAAGCGTACGAACCCAGTGGACAGACATACATATTATTTTTCGTTTGTCTTAATATGCATTGTTTATTTCTAACAAAATGTCAACTATATTAACTGAATCAGTTAATGCTTTAAGTAATATAGTACAACAAATAATGAATTTTAACCATGAATTCGGGAATTTCTTTTTTATTTAGAAACTCCGAATACATACTGGAAATGCATATTAGCCATTTTTTTCTTTATTTAATGGCAGAGGTTTCGTGATTGCATAAAGTAAAATTTTATCTTTCGGTATGTTCGGTATGGATGTGGAGTTTCCGAATAAAAAAGGAATTGATGAAATGCGGTCGTATATGCGCTATTGATGCAAATCGATTGGTTGTAATTTGTTAATCATTTTTAGATTTTTGCTTTAAAGTTTCGGTACTTCTCTATTAACCCGTTGAGCATTTTTCTTAAAAAAATTATCGCCAAACTGTAACGCCAAATAATCAAATGGAAGAATGTTGCTAATGGAATATCAAACAAACAAACAAAAAGAAATAAAAGAAATTTGGAAATGCCCCACTCACCAATGTGTCAACTTAGTAAGCTTAAACAATAAAATTTGCAATATATTAATGAAAACAGAACAGAAAATCTTGGATATTTATTTATTTATATTATTTTTCTTAATCATATCCCTCTCGGCTGGTGAATAAATGTGTGTGACATCAGTTGAAACTGATCTATTGTACATAACTGTACATTGCCACATTTTTTTCAATGCATTTTCTCTTTTTAATATCATGACACCGCTGTTTAAGGACACAATTGTTATTTTAATTAACGAAATAACTAATAAATCAGTAAAATACAATTAAAAATACAGGTAACTGTCGAATTAATAACCACATGATGACATAGCAAATACGTGTCAAGATTCTAATGTCAATTGAATGTGACACCACGGCCATACATTTTTGGACTTAAATCCTATGGTTTGGCGATAATTTATTGTTATGAAAAGTGGTCGACGGGATAATGGAGAAGTATCAAAGTTTCTTTGTAGAAAGTATTTATTTTTAAACATACTTACATTTTCAAAAGCCTTCATGACGTTGAGAGATATGTCAGTAAAGGTACAAATTTGCAAAAATATTAATATATTTCATTCATGACATATTGTAGTATAAATATTCTCTATTTTATGAATTAATTTTACTGCTGCATTAAAAAGAAACTAGGAAAATGCTCACAAAAAATAAACCCTTTGGAAGGTGGAAGTCTTTCATTCTACTTTCTAAATGCTGTTATCGTATAGCAAACAGACACTGAAACGTCGCCCATTTCAGTTCTAATGTTTTCTCGTAACATTTACTTTTCTTCAGTTAAGCACTTTCTGTTGTAACTTTTCCTTTGATGTCGACATTTTTGTTTCATCCAAACTGTTTTAAACTTCAGCGACAAAAGTTTTGTTATATACTATCACTTAAAAATGTTTCTTTTAACTTTAGGTTTTACTCAAGCGAGGATAGTGTTTGTTTCTTTTTCAATGAATTCACTACTGTGTACATTTTTGAATATATTATTTGCAGTTTTCTCTTTTTCGTTGCTATTCAAAAACTTGCTTAATAAAAAAAAAACATTTATTTTTTAAGTACATAAAGTTTTATAAAAACATTTCATCATACAGTAAGTGTTTATGCATATCTATGTGTTGTTATATTTTGACAAAAGTTGAAATATGCAGATTCTTATAATTGGAAAAGTAAATGATTTATAGAATATAGTAAGAACTGTTCTTAATTTGTAATTTTGTTTCTTGTATTAATATTTTTGCTTTAAGCTTCCGTTTAGGAATCATTTACTTAAAACACATATATTTATGCCTTATTACCAGCATTTTACACTGCAACAAATCCCTTATTTAATCTAAAGGAACAAGGAACAAGAATGTGAACTCCTTGGATCACCTAGTTGCGAAGCTACTAAATATTCAGTATAAAGGTTATCGACTTACAAGGAAAATGGGGAGCCACATATATATATATATATATATATATATATATATATATGTGTGTGTGTGTGTGTGTGTATGTGTGTGTGTGTGTGTGTGTGTGTGTGTGTGTGTGTGTAATTAAAACTACTTAAAAAATACAAAAACGTTTAAAATAGAATAAAATGCAGAAAAGACCAAAGAAAGTTTAACAATTAAATAAAAAAATTCCATTGATCTATATTACAGACGAAAAACTACCGAGGGACGAACCCATACCCATCTCATAAAAGAAAAGAGTCCTTACAGAGACCATATATTAGTTTAAGAGATACATTAATATGAAAAGCAATGTAGAAAAATATATAAAAAGTTTTTTTTTTTAAACGAAATTAATTAATGTAAATTTTCTACTATTACACAAGATAATTTTTCTGTTAAAAATAGCGGTAGGACAAAAGTTTAAAATTGGCAGCTATGTTTAAATCTTCAACAGTCTGCTATCGTTTTGAGCTATTTTATCAGTAATTGCTAAACATTGAAAATTTGTATACATAAAATTTGTAAATAAATCTTTCCTATTTAAAAAAAATTATTTTTAACACTTTCCAACATAGTTTAAAGTGTTTATGAATTCGTCTTGTCTGAGTGTCTGTCCGTACTCTAATCCCAGGAAATATGCACGCATTGCCATGAAAGTTTTATATGTTATTGATATTTAATATCGAATTTTTGGTATTGAAAATTATATGTGCAATTATAGCTCGTGTACAAGGACACACAAAAAAATTTCGTTTCATTGTGGTCTATGCGGTGTTTATAGCTCCTGGTGCATAACAACGATGTTACAATATTTCAAACAGAATAAAATTTATACGTATCACGAAAGTGGATTAAAAAAATTTTTCAACATATATATATATATAAATATACATGGTTTATGGCGTCAGGTGCCGGCATCCAAAAAATCTACAAGAGACCACTCCATTTCTTCCGGCCGAGGGTCCATTCTTTCTCTATACCCCTATACCTCATGGTTCTTTTGCACCATCCATCAAGGTCTTTCGTGGTCTTCCTCGTTTCCTTTTTTGTTTTGTTCTATGATTAAATGCAATTTTGGGTAGCAATATCACTCATTCTTTTAACATGGCCATACCAGATTATCTGCTTCTTTTGGAGATTGTCTAATATAGTTCCCTTTATTTTCATCATTTCTTTGCTTCTTTTATTTGTCATTCTTTGTATTCTTGATATCCTGCATGATCTTCTTAGGGCATCCATTTCCACTGCTGCTAATTTCTTTCTTTCTGTCTCCATAATTCTCCATCCCTCTGCTCCATATAACAATATACTCTTAACAATAGAATTGTATATATTATATTTTCTTTTCCTGGAGATCTCTTCACTCACATTTTTCAACATAATAAAATTTATATGTATCACTGAGGTAGATTAAACAAAAAAATGCTTTCTCAGAAGTATAGAATATATAGCCGTTATGTCCGTTTCGAAAACCGTACAAAATAATTCCATTAAATTATGATCTATGGGAAAAATCGATTGCGGTAAATTTTAATGATGTTATGATACCTCAAACATAGTGAAAGTAAAAAGGATGACTGACGTTCCCTACAGCATGTTTTCAAAAGTATTAAGGAATGTGTAGAATTTATCTTCAATTACAGAGATGCACAAAAGGATTTTGTTACAGGATTGTAACAAAATCGTTTGATCGATACAATGTTCGATTTCATTGTATGTAGAAATCAAATTTCTTAATAATATTTATTAGGGTAGGAAGGTAATTTGTAATAAATGTCTGAAGCATGATTCTTCGTTCTTGTTATGTTTAACACGATCTAAAAACCTATTCGTAAAATATAAATTCTATTAACTATTTTCGCTCTGGTGGGTGAATTTCTTCCCAATTAGTTTTCATCCCAAAATGTAACAATGGCACCGGAATTTGGAATCAAAATTTTCGGTTTATTATACATACGAACAAATGCATTGACTTATTTTCAAATAAATTTGATCGAAAATCCCTGTGCCATTGTAACGTTTGGGGATTATGGATGGATGTCGAGTGCAAAATGTTAAATATGGAAATATTTCATTCTGCCTTTCTAATGCATAGCTGCCAACGTCGCACTAAACTTCCGTACAATGTATGTTAATTTAACACAGGTTAATCCCTTGAAGGGCACCGGTATATTATATATACCACTTAATTTTAATCCCAAAATGCCACAATGACACTAGAATTTTATAATCAAATTTTGAATTTATAACGTACATGAGAAAAAGCTTTTACTTATTTTAAAATAAATTCGTTCGTAAATCCTGGTGTCAATCAATCATTTCAATATTTTAGCTACAAGAGTACTTTGCCCCTGAAGGGGTTAAACGCGTTTCAAACGAGAATTTTTTTAAATAAATGCATTTGAATAGGTATGCGATGTAAGAACATGAAACTATATAGATATATAATTTTTTCAGAAATATTTTGTGGTTTTAAACGTATTTAACTTTGAACAAATTAACTCGCATTGTACGGAAGTTTTGTTGAAAGTTGGAAGGTATGCTAATGGTATTATCATGTAACAAACATGCATTGCAATGTCGTTCTTAGTTCAAATGTTAATATTTAAACAGTTGCTTTTGTTCAATTAATAAAATTCCTTTGTATATCTATCTTTGATGTCAGCTTTCATTTTTTTCACATCAAAATTATTTTGATTTTCAGCTTTCAACTTTTTTTATGTACTATCGCTCTTCATTTTTACACAGGCGAGGAGAGTTTGTATTTCTATTGCAATAAGTTCGTTATTTTGTTTATTTGTGAATTTTGTATTTTTGATTTTGCTTTTTTTTCCAGCTTTTCAGAAATTTTCATAAATATAAAGCTTTTAATTTTAACCATTGCAGAGGAAAAATACGTCTCCTGCTAAGATGTTGAAATAATTGACTGACACCAGAATTTACGTATAAATTTATTTGGAAAGAATCAATTCTTAATTAATTTGTAATTATTAAATAATTAAATTTTCAATAATTAAATTACTTCACGTATATTCTAGTAAGAAAATAGTATTGTAATAGCAAAATATTATTTAAAAATTCCGAATGCCACTTGGCAGTTGGGAATTAAAATTAAGTATTCGCGACATGCAAACACTGCCCTTGAAAGAGTTAAACTCAATGAGTTATGTAATATCAGTTTTTACTGCATGAAATATTCATTTAAAACCAACTATGTTTTACTCCCGTTTAACAAAAGTTCAAACTTATCATTTGAAAAAAAAATTAGAACGAACAATTAATGATTTTTCATTGTAATTTAGTTCTCAGTTTAATATCTACGCTTTAACCCTTTACTGCACATTTTATTCTTTTGAAAAAAAAAAAATTACATCCATATTTAGGATTCAATATTACTACTTTTAAATAAGTGGATTTTTTTAAATTAAATAATAGTTATATCCCGATACTCGATAGATTTAGTAAAGGTTAAATTTGTATTGATTCACATATGTATCATTGCGCAGTGTAGGCCTTACTGTTAAATATGCTTTGTCTTCAGTAGACTTTATGTCGTTATGATATGTTTTATAAGTAAATAATAAATGCTAAATATTGTAAACATATTAAAATGTTTAATTCATAACATTTCTAAGAAGTATTCTCCATTTTTAAAATAATTTTTATAATTTCGTTAAAAAGACTCAAACTACAAATATATTCGCAAAAATGAAACTCTACGAAAAGTCTTCCATTTCTTTTTTCTAATACTGTTATCGTATAGCAAACACACACTGAGACGCCGCCGCGCGCACCGTTTCAATTCATAACATTTGTTAAATAAATTTTCTCTATTTTACAAATTATTTTTATATTTAGGCTTAAAAGACACATACTTCAGAAATATTCTCAAATAATAAACTGATAATAATAAAATAATTATGAAAGGTATTCTTTTCTGGTGTTATCATCGTAATGTTAGCACAAACTGAAGCGCAATTCAAGTGTTTTCTGCTAACAATTGCTTTTATTCAGTTATGCGCTTTCCTTTTATGTCGGAGTTTTTTCTCATCGACATTGTTTTAAACTTAGGTGACAAAATCCTTGTTATTTAATTATTACTTATAAAATCTATTTTAGTTTAAGGCAGGGCCTGATTACCAACGGGGCACACTTACACCAGTAAATAATAACAGAATTTTTTCATTTATTCATGGCAGTAATTTTGCATGAAAATAAGACGAATTTTACATTTAATAAGACGAAAATGTCTATTAAATTTTACTGGTGGAAGTGTGCCCCGTCGGTAATCAGGGCCTGGTTTAAGGTTTCACGAAGTGTGGAAGAATTCTTTATTTCTTTGACTATGAAGTCACTTCATATAATAATGGTGACGTTTTATTTTAATAAACTTGGATTTTCATTCTGTATGCTCCGGAATTTTTTTAATTCGCCTATGTATTTTTCGAATTATCAGAAAGTTTCACAATTTGAAAGTTGTTATTTTGAAAATGTAATTATTGGCCTTACAGCATATAGGACAAATTGTATTGTTCTTACCACTATTTTGAAAAACATAATATTCATGATATATTTCTATTGCATATGTTAGCCCTTTCTAGGTCAAATAATTGTTGCTAAAAGTTGAAATGATTGAAAGGCACTACGATTTAAGAACAAATTTATTTCTTAAAAAGTAAAGGCTTTTCAACAGGTACAATATATATCAGGGGTGCAAAAATATAGGCGCCAATGGGCCGATTCCCACCACTAAATGTTTAGTTTTCTTCGCCTAATAAGAATACTGATAAATTTTTTGCGAAGCTTACTAATAAAGATGGACGAATAATACTAGTAAAATTTAGTGGCGGGAATCAGCCCATTGGCGCCTAGATTTTTTCACCCCTGATATATATATATCTATATAAATTAGAATCACAATTCTTGTGCCATTTTGGCATTTAGTGATTAAAATGAAATGGAATTTGTAACATCACACCGCCCTGAAAGGAGTTAAAGAAATTTATCCTGAAGATTATTGATTAGCGATACAGATAGAAAGAGTAAAATTTTTTCTATATGCTGGAAACCCTGTAATTGTGTTTTACAATGGCATTTTATCATATGTCAGCTATTTCTGATTTCAACAATGCATTGCTTATTGTTTATTAAATGCTACGTCATTGTCACGTATGTTTTACACGAAAGGCTAAATATGCAAAGAATGACACCTTGCAATCATAACTTTTACTGAACAATTTGTGTTGTCATACTGCCCCCTGTGCGACTACACAAAAATCCACACAAGTGTGTCTGAGGATATATTGCTTGAATACTATGGCCCCTATATTAATTCCTTTAGAAATTATTCGACGACAATATCACAAACATTGTTGAGTTGAAATATTTTTTTTTACTTGCCTCTGATTTTAATTGACGTATGAGCTCAATTATTTGTTATAACAATGAGTCTCAAAGACTTCGAATTCCGCCTTTTCTAGCAGCCTAAATGGCTCATTATTCGTCTGAGACGGCAATTAAACTCTGGATATAGCCAAATTATACGTCTGTATTCTGGTTGTTCTAACATAGCTAAATGCACAGTTAGTTAACTTGATTAATTTGGATGCAATACCGATCTGCTTAAAAGATTTTGCATTTTTTAATTCAATACATACTGCTATATTTTTTCCGGTATTAAATTTCAGTATATCTGTGCTCGAAAGAAATTCAAAATATATTTGTCACTTCTGTAGCAATCTCGTCAGTACAGAACTGTCTATCGCTATTTACACTAAAATGTGACAAAAATACAGCAGAAATAATCTATGATTATGTGAAAAATGTCGTGTCACATTTAACGATCATTCTCAATAATCGCTGCCGTCACATTGAAGATTTGCAATCCAAGGTGCATTCAAACTGACTCTACTGAACTTTTATTGGCAAACTGCTTTGGTAGCAAAACTTTCGATGTTAAAAAATTAGTTGGCTTATATGCATTTTTATGAAAACTCCATCGTTCAAATGTTTATATTTCGCAAAATATTGAAACTCTCCTTTTTCCATTTCTTTAGAATCATTTGATTTTTTTTTCAGCTACGAAATAAATTATATAATTTTAAAAAGTCAGGAAATAACACAAATCTTCAAAAATATATACTTTTTTTTTTTCATGTTACCTTTTGTAGCTTTTGCGTTTGAATTTCTTTTTGAACAGTAAAATTCTTTTAAGAATTAAATCATCAAATTAACGAAATATTTTTAATTCTCTTTCGTAATTTTATTCTATACTTTTGTAAATTTTAGTAGACATTTCTTTTGTAAATGATGTTTTTATGCCAGCTTGATCAGAGAATTATTTACAGAAAAAGAACTTTACACCTTTGCATAAAAAATACTTATAATAATAATTATTATTATTATTATTTTAACATAAATACATTTTTTATAAAGCAGTTCTTATTTTTAAAGAAATACAATGGACATGTATCTTATATTAATTCATATTTTTTTCCTTACTAAATTTCTTTATAACATGAGTTTATTTTATCCTAGAAATCATTTTAAAATCGTGCAGTGTTAAATCAGCACAATGTTAAACGATTGAAATTTATTTTTAATAATTCTAATTAATTTAATGAAATTTTTATAAAATAAGCACTCTGTTGGCAGGTTGCGCAGGTGGCGTTTTTAACCTCTTCAAGGGCAAAATACTCTTGTAGCTAAAATATTGAAATGATTGATTGACAGCAGGATTCAGGAACGATTTTATTTCAAAATAAGCAAAATCTTTTCCACATGTACCTTATAAATTCAAAATTTGATTATAAAATTCCGGTGTCATTGTGGCATTTTGGGATTAAAATTAAGTGGTATATATAATATACCGGTGTCCTTCAAGGGGTTAATAGCCACCATAATTTTTCTGCTTTATCATGGTACGTACGCTATTGCCACAATGTTTTAATAAAAATTTTCGCATTATTTAAATGCAGAAAGCTATTATAAATACTGCATTTAAGCGAGGCGTCTACAATTTCTGCTATTTAAATATAAAATATAAAAATTATTTTATAAAATTGTGCTACAAGCGTACGAACCCTGTGTACGTAACCTAAGAAAAATATTAAACATTCTGTGAATAACCACGGCGATTCTAAGTTCTGCTATTTAAATATTAGATAGAAATTTTCTTACCTTAATTAGTGGTGCAAGACTCCTTGGAAATTCGAAGGTGTGTATGCACTTTGTCTGTAGGTCTTTTTAATAAGAAATATTCAGAACATGAAAAAATTAACTCTGTTATGTTAAATAGGCAATAATTTCGCCCTAAATACATTGATAGCATATGCAGGGCTTTCCATTTTCTTATTTTACAATAAGTGATTCATGAATCGTTCATTTTAAAAGTATACTTCCAATTCCAAAACTGTCTCAAATGTTGTCCAACTTTATCTCAGATGTCATTTAAACAAAAATAACTATTCTTGTTAAACGTTACAAAATTTAAATTTTTAAACGGACCCTGATACCTATAAGTTACATTCAGGACATTTTTCTCCAAGTTCTCAGTAGTAAAACGAAAGAAATCTGACTCTTTTGTTTACGAAAACATACTGAATTATGATACTTGGGATTTTATACATTCCCACTTATTTGTTACATTGTTAGTGCCAGAAAACGGTAAATATGTATAAAAGGCAAAATATAACTAAGTTTTTGTCGAAGAGAAATAAAAATTTTATTTATTTCTATTTATTAAGGCATGGATAATTTAATTTAGAATATAACTTACAGCACCCAAGGAAGTATACAAATTTAAATTTCGTAATTTTAAAAAATAACTTTTGAGATTGAACGATTTTTGAAATGATAAAGAAACATATTTAAACAATTTTTCCTGTTTAAAATATACTTCTAACGTTTCACGAATAATTTAGCTATTGGACAATGATAAGAAAGGACACCCTAAATAATATGTTATGTACTAGTAATACCTCTTGCATATCGCTATAAATTTGGTGGTCCAATATAGTTTCAAATTACGGAAATAATACTGACTACATACCTTCTAAAACTCGATTTTGGTCTACTTGGGTCAATTTGCTTTTATATAAGAATATTTGTTCAATATATTTTTGTTTGTTTGTTTGGATAAATCATTTTTTTAATATGAATTAGAAATACATAGGGGAGATGGGGGATAAATGAGACAAGGGATGAATGGGACGTTCTCAATATTTCAGGCAATAAATTTTTTTGTTGCTTCCTATCCTCATAGATTTCACTGCCATAGTGTGCTTCAGAACCAAAAGCAAGACCACATGGCTGTTTTCAGTTTCCTTCAAATTATCACTTCTTGAAAACTATGCTTAATAGTATATATATTTTTTTTTTACATTTGAAGTTACTTAAATATCTTATGCAATATAAATAATTAAGATATGTTGTAGTTTTTTATTTCAAGGCTCAATATTGGTAAATAAAATGAATGAATATTAACAATTGTGACAAAATAATTTTTGAGACAAAATGGCTGACAATTGAATATAAGCATCATGGGGATGATTGGGACATTTCAAATGGGATGAATGGGATTGTCTCATTCATCTCTAGAGGATGCTGAAAAATATATTTATTAGCTAAATAATATTATACAGTTCGGTAAATTAATAATTTATGGTAATTATTCTTTTAACATTTCATCCTCATTGTAGTTATCGTCTTCAGCCATTGAATGCTTCCGTTTATGGGCCTTTCAAGGTAAAGCTGAGATGAGTCCAATATGATTGGCTAACAAATAATTCTGGAGATCATATTACAATTTACAATCTCTCAGCTTTTGCCCAGGAGCCTTTTTTTCAGATTTTAGTCCTTAACATTGAATAAAAGGAGGAAAATATTTGTGTCCCATTCATCCCTGCTGTGGGGATGATTGGGACATAGAAAAATTGTTTTTGAATTTCGTAATATATTTCTGTAGAATAATAATCTTGAATAAATATTGTGCATAAGATGTAGTCAAACACTTAATGTATGAAATGTGATATATAATATTGATAATAGCTTAAATAAAGTATTTAAAATAAACATTTTTGTGAAAATGTCCCATTCATCCCCCATCTCCTCTATACAGATTAAAATGGCCTCGACATTTTGAAAAAATAAACATAAACGTCACTTTATGTATAATACCCTATAGTTAGCCCTCTTATACTGAGTTTTTGTGGATGTGTTTAATATCTATATCTCTGCATATATGGTTTGGAATTTTATTATAACTGATAGATGCATATTGTAAAAAAATGTAATTTACAAACTTTTCTAAATGATAAAAATTATTTTAAAATTCTTTCATATTAAACAGCATTTGTAATTAATATCTCATAATTCAACAAGATGGATTACTTCTAAAAAAAGTATGTGTCACAGTTTTATGTATTAGTTTGTTTTCAGTTTAGATATGAAAAAAGTATATAGAACTGCCCCATTTCTCCTTTCAAAGCGTTTTTGGAACTCAAGAACATAAATCATTTTATACACGAAGGATTGTTTACTGTAATAATCATTTTCGCCAGCGATAAATTCTGACTTTTATTTGAAATAATTTTTCAACTTAAGAAAAGCTTTTTAAACTGACGTACGGTTTGTGAGGCTTTATCACTTCTTTCTGTTCTTTTTTTCCATGAATACAGGCTTTCAGTATTTTGTTGGAGAGAGTTCTATCAAAGTAATTATTATATTTTTTCACAACATCGATCTCAACGGTTAAAAATGGCTTTCGCGGAAACGGAAATCACAGATTTTTCCTGCATTAATGTACACAAATACACTTTTTCGCTAATAAAATGTTGCACAGTTAGTCTATTATAAAATTTAGGAGCATTGTTTGATAATTTACTTACTAATACAAACTTGCCAACTTTCCACTAAACTTCCGTAAAATACGAATTAAATTGATCCAGGTTAACCCCTTGAAGGACACCGGTATATTATATGAACCACTTAATTTTAATCCCAAAATGCCACAATGACACCAGAATTTTAAAATCAAATTTTGAATTTATAAGGTACATGAGGAATAGCTTTTACTTATTTTAAAATAAATTCGTTCTTGAATGCTGGTGTCAATCAATCATTTCAATATTTTAGCTACAAGAGTACTTTGCCCCTGAAGGGGTTAAAGACGTTTCTATCCAGAAAATGTATCTGAAGTAATAATATATATTGTAATCTCTCACTTATACGTGGTGAAAAGGACTACCCAAAAACGACGCATAAATGAAATTCAAGTAAAAATTGTGTTTGAAATAAATGTTAAGAAAAAAAAATTAAATGGTTAAATAACATGCAAAATAATATAAAAATATCACTTATTTAGATTGTTAAAGATTTGCTAATTCAAATCTAAATTGTATACATCTTAAAAGTTTAATTCCATAACTTATTTATTAAAATTGTCTAAAATTGAAGTTTGTTTTGAACTTGATGTCGGTCCCCAAAAATAGTTTTCTTGGAGTACATTGAAATGTGAATATGTTGAACCAAATGCATCAGTTCATTTTTTGGTGGTGGTGGGTTTCAAGAGTAACTATTGCTTTTGATAAAGTCTGTGGATGTGTTTCTCCGTTTTCTGTGATATCTGATTCATCTTCATTGTCATCATTTTGAAGTAGTATAGGTGTGATCAAGACTCCCTTATCATAGATCAGACTTGACAATCCCGAGAAAGTCTATCGGAGAAAATGTCCTCGGTAATTGCCAACTTATTAATTGACATTCTCTGGCAAGTATCGCTGTCTGGTGGATACTTACCGATACTAGTTCATAAGCAAATGCATAGAACAAATGAAGCTGCGGAAAACTTTCGTGTTATTTCGCGTCGTAAATACTCCTATTACTGACGATTGATGGCGCTAGTAGCAGGACAAGTATAGCTCAAAAGAAACTTGCGGATTGAGAGGTCTGATACTATGATAAGGTGGTCTTGGGTGTGATAAGGTAATACCCAAGAATGCAGTTTCCAATAGTGTACAGAAAAAATTGCAAAAGACATCCAATTTACATCCCCTTAACATACTAGCTGGTGTGAAATTTCTTGAAAAACTTATGTGTAAAATATGAAGCAATGTCAAGGGAAACGTGAAATTTCTCCGACGCATAAGTGAGATTCATTTCACATTGCGACGCATAAGCGAAAAAATATAATATAGGATCGCTATATCTTTATACGGTACAACGTATCGTACTACGTAAAATCGACGTATAATTGAGAGAGACGCATAAAAGAGGCGACGTATAAGTAAATGATTACTGTATGTAGTTTCATGTTCCTACGTGGAACAGATTTGATTTCATTTCTAGCATAAAATTCTGGCTTAAAACGTGTTTAACCTGGGTTAAATTAACCCACATTTAACGGAATAATAGTACGAGGTCTGCAGGTATGCCAATATTCCCTGAATATGCCCATGATTCGACGCACACTGTAGACACATTATTTTTTACGAAAAGTTAACATATTTTATAGTTTAATTAAATGCATGTGATTTCTTATTTTATCACACCATATTAAGAATATTACATATTTTGAATTTCATTAACATTTTTAGGTCGCTTTCAATACAAAAAAGTATAAAGCTACCTATTGCAGCCGTTCGGAGGAAAGCAGTTCCGGAAAATTTCGATATATTTTCACCGAACATGACCCCCAGACCCCAAAACCACCCTCCGTTCAAATGTTGATTTATATATATATATATATATATATATATATATATATATATATATATATCTGACCTATGTCATACGATAACGCTCGTATTTATAAATCAATTTTTATGAAACTAATTGTGTGTATTAAGCTCACAAATGTCTCGACCGAGTTCGTTGGCCAGCTTGATCCGCCATTTTGTTTCAAGATGGCGGCCATTTAAAAATTTAAAACTAAAATAAATATAAAAAAAGCTTAAAATTCAAATTTATTTTTTAATTAAGTGTTAGGCCTTGATACGAGGATTCCAGAGCATTTTTTGGTTTACCTCTATCTTAAAAAATGGCTGAGATAGAGCAGTTTGAAATTCTAGGGTGGCTGACATTTTGAAACAAGACAGCACATTACAAAAATTTTCATTGTTGTAATAATTTTTCCAATTATACGCCTAAAACTATATATTCATATCCGTTAGCGCCAAATTCTCGCCAAACTTGGCGACATTTTGCGAAATATCGCCAAATTTGGCGACCAAAATAAGTCTTCATATATGAAGCCAATTTGGCTATTGCTCAATAATTTGGCGAATTTCTTATTCAAATTCAGTATTAACGAATCTTTTGTAAACGTTTTCTTTGCATTTTAACTTGCTGTTTCCGTGTAATATTAGCTAAAATTTTTAAACGAAGATATAGGAAAGCTACCTGTTCCTCCCGATACAGGCCGGAAGGACTTTTATAAATACAGTGACCTCTCACTTGTACGCAATTTTTTTTTTTTTTTGAACCAATATTTTTTTAAGGTAATTTTCGCCTTGTTAAATCGCAGAATTTATAAATCGAATGTTACTGTTTTAAAATAGCGGTATGAGAAAGTAATTATTGAACATCACGTATAAGTGAGCGATCACTGTATTTCTAAAGATTATATAATCTTTATTACATAGCTTCTTTTAAACATTTATCATATATATTATTAAGTAAGAAGCCTAAAAGTGTTTGTCTGTGTTAATTTCAAAACTATCCAATGGATGTTTTAGCGGTTTTTACCATCGGTTAGAGAAAAATCCCGCACTCATTATAATGTATAATATACCGATATAAACCTGATTTTTGATAATGCAATTTGGTGTTTAATCTTTATTTTGTACGAAAAGGTTGCCATTGGTATATGTTTTTCATCTTGGCGACGGTATATTATGTTATCGTTAGGTTAACAGTCTTTGGGAATGGCTATATCAGTTAGGGATAAAAAATACAAATACATTGAAAAAAAAAAACTATTACTGATTTTATTTAAACTACAAAGAAAAACGTTGTAATGAAAAAAGTATATAAAACAAAGATATTTAATTTAAATATGAAAAGTATGTCTGTACGGCTTAAAAGAAGTATTCCATGTCAAAAGCGGCCAATAAAACAATATTTGGCAATTTATCACTTTTTAACACTTTCCAACCTAGTTGAAAAGTGTTTATGAATTCGGTTTGTCTGGCCGTATGGCCGTCTGGCCGTCTGCCGTCTGGCCGTCTGCCGTCTGCCGTCTGGCCGTCTGTCCGTGCTCTAACTCCCGCAAATATGCTCGGATTGCTCTGCAATTTTTATATGTTATAGTCGTTATCTATAGCATGTTCCCTATTTCAGCGGAAGTGTGTAGCACTTATACTTTTTTTACAGGGACACTCAAAAGAATTCCATTACATTGAGGTCTAAGGGGAAAATTCACTTGAGGTTTATTTAAATAATGTTTCACTATTTTAAACGCATTGAAATTTATATATATCACTAAGGTGAATTAAAAGAAGCTTAATATGGAATAGTGTGTGCATAGCACTTATAGTTACTTTACAGGGACAGTCAAAAGAATTCCGTTACATTACGTCTATGGAGAAAAATCGTCTGCGGTTTATTTAAATAATGTTTCCCTATTTTAAACGCATTGAAATTTATATAAGGTGCATTACAAGAGGCTTACTACAGAATATTGTGTGTATAGCAGTCATCGTTCATTTACAGGGACACACAAAAGAATTCTCTACTGTCTGTTAACAATAATTCCTGGAAGTGCGTTTTAAGTTACTGAACGCGATTTTAATTTTAACTCGCTTTTTGTCTATTACGTGGTGTGTATAAATTCTGTAGATCCTATACAGGGAAGCACAAAAGTTCGCGAACACATTTCCGTATTATTTAACTCCAGACGGAGAATTTTAAACTGTGCTACGCGTTTCCTAACTGAACTAAAATTTAGCATCCTATGTAGTATATATACAAATCTATAGATCCTATACAGGGCTGATGAAAAGTATTCGGATTACTTAGATGTTATCTTTTAGCTTATTAAACGGTATGATTTGTAAAATTATTTTGGAAGCTTTGGAAAGTGTTACACAATCTATGCTTGACGCATGATTTTTCGTTCTTGTTTGTTTATTTTTGGCACTTGGATAGGTAAAAATGTACTTTTAGGGCTATATATTATAAGATTATCGTAAAAATCGCACCAGGCGGTTTAAAAAAAAAATATTTTTTAATGTATTGTAAATTTTATCTCTCATTTACAGACTGTTTTAACATTTCCAGTTAATTTTTTATGTATGACGTCGACTGTGTTTTTATTTGGTAGGATTTTAAAAAAAATCAAATGTAATCTGTAATTTTTTTCTGTGCAAATTAAAAATGATGCTGAGTTTGAACTTCACAGATAAATGTATTTGGAGGTATCTTTAAAATTTCTTGGCACCCGTGTGAAGCTGGAGAGTGTTGCTAGCAGAAGAATAACACAAATACTAGATCTTTTAACATGTCCTATTTTATTTCGAAAGAAAGTAAAATAATTAGATATAGAAGTAAGTGAAAAACATTAACCGAATACATTTTATACATGACTCTGTATATTCTTTGTTAAAGATTCCTCATGATTTTAATATTTAAAAATTAAAATGAAAGCAAAGAAATGTTTTAGTTACAAATAAAAGAGTCAATAACTGAACATGGAGATTTTCAAATATTTTTATCTGTGTCCGAGTCATAATATCTCCAGCATCTTCATTTCCATAAACCTAAATAGAATTTTTCATTTTACTTACTCATCATACGTTGTATAGGGTAAGTCTTGCAATCGTTTTGAAAATCGAAAACTTTTTTTTGACGGATTTACACGTTTCAGACACTGAAGATTCCGAAAATCATATTTTTAGAAAAACAAAAATTGTCGTCCGTCTGTGTGTCTGTGTGTCTGTAAACGCTCTATCTTCCGAAAAATTTGAGATAGAGACTTGGAATTTGGTGTGTACTTAGTATGTAATAATGGGAAGAAGCTTATTGAATTTCAGTAACCTCGATTATCCGAAACTATTTTTTCCGACTCTCGAAATATTCGTTCTGATAAAAGATATATAAAATTTTTCGAAATTGTTTATATTAAGGAGAGAATATAAAAAACAATTAAAAAATATAAATTTTGCATAAAGAATGAAGTTGGTCGGATAATGAGTTGCCGATATATTTGTAATCCTATTTACCACACTCTTCGATTTTTCGTGACCCTGTATTTCATTCAAATTTCAATTCAAAGATACATTTTAATTGGAAATGAGACGCTTAATCCGACGCAATAAACCGTTAGTTAATAGGATTATTATTTTTGGAGTTATAAGGATGTTTATTTTACGCAATTCAGTAATAGAGCATTTAAAGTTTATGACGATTTTTTTTATCAAGCCCGATTTTTTTCGAATTGCAATGCATTTTATAAGTAGTTTACACATGTTTTATTTTCATATTTTATATTATGCATATCCATGATGGGTAAGTATTACGGTGGCACCCAACGACTAGTTTAGTATGCCAGTAGAGCGGCAATTGCTGTCAGGGTGAACCCTGCTCAGATCAAGGTATTGAGCCTTTATTCGTCACAATATTTGACATAAAAGATAGGAACCACTGATGTTTGCACACCAAGTTTTGCGTCGGTTTATATCTTTATTATTGAATAAGTTAACATTCTAAGATTAGTTACTGATAAAATATGAACATGAAAAGTATTTTTTATTTGATTTTAAAAATATAGAGTAATCAAAAACAAATAATAAATAAAAATTAAAATAACATTTTCGCATTGTTTAAATTTAAGAAAAAGAGACAGTCAATGGTAAAATTACTCATGTGCTTCTTTTATTTTCAAACCCATTGGGTTAAGAAATTGTCTTGTAGAAATTTTATTTAAATAGATATAATTAGATGCGACAAAATTTGCTAAAAATATTTGCCATCATTATAAAATACCTAACTAAAAAAACGTAATTACCTGGCGTATTGCTTTGCCTGAATTTTCACATCCGAGATGTGCATTTATCCATTAAACAATAAAACATTTAATAATTGTTTATAATTAATAGGCAAATATTAAGCAATAGAAGTTACAAAATTTAGATTGATTAGTAAAACTGAGGAAAAATTATAAATTAAAATAAAAAATAACAAAAAAACTTATTTTGCGTTATTGATTGCATAGTCTATCAATGTGTTAGTGAAATAGGATTTTTATTAAATAAACAGTCATTATTATTTTATATTTATTAATTTTATAATATTAGTAAAAATACAATATTACTCTTTCATATAGTATTTATTTTTTTTTCTTTTACATATACAAGTATTATGCAAATAACATGAGAATGCATATTTGTAGGAAAATGTCGTAGGAAAAACTTAAGATGATCTTAATTAAACTATGTTTAATTTTCTTTTTCTGCTCAAGATAAACAAAGATTTTGCTGTAACTAGACAAATGAATATTAATTACTCTTTCACCACAATTTCATCTTTTTATTTTACTCAAATTTCATTTTGATTTGATGATATTATATATTCTGTTTTATACTATTTTCTAGTCTATAGTTTTTAGGTGCATTCGTAATTATATAAATACGTAGCACCTATAGTCGTCGTCTGGTCCGTCTGTTTGTCTGTCCGTCCGTCTGTCGGTCCGCATATAACAGCGCAAAAACTACCTAACCGAATGGTTTGAAATTTAGTGTACATTATCGTTGTAGAATTTTCTCGATTCATTTAAATGTTTATGAAAATCGAATTAAAACTTAAAAGGCTATTAATAAAAGTTTTCTTTATTCTATTAAATCCTATCGTACATAATCTATATAATAAAAGCGCAAGTCATGTGACTGAGGAAAACAAATATGGGCAATCCACTTCTTTTTTGATATGTTAGGCGTCCATTTTTATTCAAAATTATTTTTTCTGGATAAAATTGCATAAAAGTTACATTTTTAGAAAGATCGTTGAAAAAAATTGTTTGTTTGAGAAATGAGTTACATTAAAAAATGTATAGATGCTGAGATAACTTCAGTGAAAATTACGTTAACAGCCGAATATCTCAATCCATTAGAGTAAATAAACACAGGGGATTCTTTCATTATGAGTCATAAAAATATTAAACCATGGACGTAATCATTCGCAAAGCAAGATTTCCATGGTGAATTTTACAGTGTTGTCTGGTATAGAAAAGAAAATTCGCATTTGTAAACGTGGCAGACGTAATAAGAAAAAGAAAAGGCATATTCAATTCGCTCATAGCAGACGGTATAATTCATTTCACTGAAATAACAAGGATGATTTTTTTTTTTACATTGTAAAACTAGTTATAAAACGAACGTACCTCCTATGTCACGTTTAACGTACAGTTTCCAACTTGTTTATTATATTCTAAGAATTCTAAAAATTTTATTATATTTTGTTTTATAGATTATTATTCCGACATTCAGAAGAAAGAAATTGTCAGGCCATGTAATTTAGCTAACTCCTGATCAGGGGTCGGAAAAACTACTTTTTGTTTGTAGCGAACTACAACTACTTTATGAAAAATGTAGTTAACTACAACTACAACTACTTGTTTTAAAAAGTAGCGACTACAAACTACTTTTCAAAAGTAGTCACTACTTCGCTACTTTTCGCTACTTTAGTTATCATCGTTAATTAAAACACCGCAAACGATTTTTCCCCATACACTATAACTTAACAGAATTCTTTTGAATGTCCCTGTAAGCGAGATATAAATGCTATACATTTCATTTTCAATACTGAACCTTCTATGGTAAACTTCAATAACATATAAAACTTTCATGGCAATCCGAGTATATTTATGTGAGTTAGAGCACAGACAGACAGACAAAGTGAATTCATAGACACTTTTTAATTATGTTGGAAAGCGTTAAAAAGAGGAAATTTGAAAACAAAAATTGTAATAATCTTACAAATTTATGAGAGTGATATAGCACAGTAGCGCTTAAGGTTGTTCTCAAACTTCTTGCTCAACAACGATAAACGTTCTGATACATTATCTGACTCATTTTTAAACACAAAGGCATAAAATCTTCAAGTCTGACAATTGAAGCGATTTGGAATCGAAATGAGTTTTTCATTTTTTGATAAATAAATTACTTATCAGGTTAAAAGCGATTCCTGTCACGTTTTTTTCCCTATCCCTTGCTGCGGCGTCGGAAATTCTGTTGAAAACGCCGACTTTGACAGTGTTTTCTGAAACATCTTCTGTCTTTAGTAACAAATAAGATAAAATAAAATAAAGAATAGTGGAAAACGTCTTTCGGTTACAAAGTTTTTGAATAAGAACACCTGCATTCTCATGCGTTTCCGAATAAAAATGAATTAAAGAATATGCTATAAAGTAGCCAGTTTGGATTTGAGAACAACCTTAAGAGCGATAGCCCTTGGTACATTTAAATATGCATTAGTTTTTTAAAAATAGAGCTAAATAGTCCTGTTTCTTTACAATTTAAATATAGTTCCTGAAAGCAATTTAAAAATTGAACAAGATCATATAGACTTGTATAAGCTAAATCCTAGCTTTACTTTTCCTTTCTATCTCTTTTGTTTGTTTCCCTTTGAAAACCAGAATTTCAAGATACTGGGCTTTAGATACATTCTGGAGACAAAGATAAAGATATTTCATTAAAACACCAAGCTAACCAATATCAAATCAAATATAAAACATTATAAATCAATTATTTTAGCGATAAAAAACCTGTGCAGCTAAAGTAAAAATAAATTGCCATAAAAATAAAATTATGCATTCTTAGGCATTTTTTAAAATAATATATTTTTATTTCCAACCACCCTTGTTTTATCGATTGGAAACTTCAAAAGGAAATATGCAGTAAATTAATTTGTATGCATACATTGGACAAATATTTCACAACGATCAAAAGACGTATTAATAAAATAATGTTTTGCGATAATAAACAGTTCGATAAGAATATTTTCTGAACCAGGGATCTTAATTCGAAAATACTCTTTTTAATGATTTATGATTTTTAGTGAATAACGATTTAGATATTAGGTGCGAGATGCGATCCAGTAATTATTATTAATAAAGGAAATGCTAACTCCCCTCTATGTTCAACTTCAAGTTGTAAGCAGATGATTTTGATACTGATAACTTTTTATTAATTGGACAAAGTTTACATGTTACGCAGAATAATTACCACTTTCTTGTTGTTCTATAACTTCAAAATATTCATTATGTGCCGACCAGGGCATCTATACTACTTTTGTCTGTCATTCTATTACATTAATCTCAAAAGAAGCATCCCCACATTAAAACACAAGATCTAATAATGAGTAAGAAGACAAAAGGTTGCCAGCAAGAAAATTAATTTTTTTGATGAGTGAGTACTCTGCGGTTTTATCAGCAAATCCAGCAAATAATAGATAACGATCACGGGCATGCTGACACTTTACGTTTCAGCTGTTAGTTTGTTTGAAGGAAAAAATCATTCCTTCCTAGTGCACTTTTAATAATAAAATGGTGTACTTGTTCTTTTTCTGTACTTTTGAATATATATATATATATTTAATTAGATTTCTAACGATTTTCAACTGGCAGGAAGCAAGCAGAAATTTTGTTCGAAGGAGAATATTTTAGATTTAGATGATTGATTATTTATTTAATGTTACCAAGACAGCAAAGCATACGGAAAAAAATAGTTTTAAATTTTGTATATGGAGAGGTGGGGAAGATTTAGAGGAAGGGGGATAATTTATAATACTGATTATTTTTCGTCACTACGGAGTACTATTTAGGGAAGAAGGTTTTTTTTTTATATAAAAATAAAAATAACTTAAACGATTTTAGATTTATTTGTATGCTGGGGGGGGGAGGGGGAGAGAAGAGTAAGTTATGGGAAGTTAGGGGACAATTTAGATGGTTACTTATATATTATTATTAGGTAGAAACAAATGTGGCCATTTTTCTTAAATAAAGAGATTTAAATATTTGAAACTGTATGCTGAAGGAAGGGCAAAAAAGGGAAGCGTAAATTTTGGGGAAAGGAAATAATTTTTATTTATTGTCATTAGAGAGCAACAAATGGAGCGAAAGATTTTATTTTTGTATAAAAATAAAGATTTAAAAGTATTTTAAACTCCTTTGTATGCTACTAGGAGTAAGCGTGAATTTGAGAGGTTAGGGATAATTTAGAGGATTTATGTTCAGATAAATCCGCTCTTTTTCTTTCCTTTCTTTCTTTTTTTTTTTAAATTTACATTCCTTTGCTTGCTGGAGGTGGGAAGCAAAAGGGAAAAGAAATTAATCAGATAAAGACTTAATATAGCCAGACGACTATATTTTGGTAAAAACAATCGTAGTCGTATAAAAATACATTATATTCAGGGCTTAATTTGCGCCGGAACCCACCGGAGCTCAGCACCGGTAATTCTCTGTTTTTAGTAAATATTTAAATATTGGTCGGAATTCACCGGAGTTCATAAACACTGCGCTCCGGAGCCCAGTGCAATAACGCTTCCGAAAAACGAAAGCTAATTACCCTTTCCTTCCCCTCCCATTTCCAATCTTTTACCTTCTTTAGTATCAAACACTTATAAGTGACGTAATGTGTCGCTCACGTAAGAAATAGAGATGAATTAGTCTCGAATTTTATATCAGTCTTCGGCTTTGGGCAGGCTCGAGTTCAATGTGTCTTAAATTCAAAATTTTATTTATTTCCATTTCAAATCATTTTAATACTATTTTGATCAGAATAAAGAGTAAACAGAAATAGTCTTTTTGTATTCTGCATAGCTGCGAACTATTCATTTTTTGTGTTAACACTGTTTCTGAATCATAATCCTGAGTTTATTTAATCGCAGAAACATGAAGATTAGGCAAAGGTTTCTATTTGGAATTAGTAATAACTAAAAAGTGGAATAGTTGATAGCTAAGTATGCGCAGATAGATGTATTTAAAATTTTTATTTTGCTAAATAAGAATACAATGCTTTACATTTTGAAAATAATGTATGAAATATAACTATGCAGATTGGAGTGATGGGGGGGGGGAGGAATACGCTACGGGTATTAGTATACTACAGAATATTAGGGCTCCCGTACTTTTTTTCTTATAAATTAAGCCTTGATTATATTGAGAAGCTTTCTATGGATTTAAATAACAATACACGAATTTTCTGACACCCAAACTGTGAAAATGACAGTTAATTTGTTACCATGCCCGTCGTCTATGGAGAAATATATGACACTGCAACTGAGATTTGTCGCTGACGTTTGCAAATTGTTGCAGAGAACATATTTCGCACAAAAGAAACGAGTTATAATCACGTGATTTGAAGATTGGCACTTTTTTCCTCCCTCCTAAAGTAGCGTGAAAAGTAGCGTCAATGCTCGCTACAAACTACTGATATTTTGTATCGCGCTACTCGCTACACTACACTTTTTTAATGTAGCGCACTACACTACAAACTACTGGAAAAAGTAGCGGCTACTGTAGTTTCGGTACTTGTAGCGCGTTACTTCCGAGCCCTGCTCCTGATATATACTAATTTGGGCAAAACACTTTTAAATATACACTAAAACACTTTTATTTTGCTTAAAAGACGTCAACATAAACATTAAAGATGTTAAAATTTAAAATTTACATGTTTCGATTTGTTCATCAAATCGTCATCAGAATAGAATGTACACAAACCACAAATACAATTTACATAAAAAACAGAGATTAAATTAATTAAAAACCAGAGAGTCTGAACAGTCAAAATTAAATAATAGAGAGAGCATCAAAATCCTATTTAATGAAGCTAAATTGATTTATAGTTCCAGTTTTTATTTTCAACTTTTTGTGAGGGAACCTATTGAAATTTATTTAAGGAGCTCGAAAGCATGTAATGATACGTTGTTATTTAATATTCCTAAGATTTGGGTTGAGTGGTTGAATAATAGTGGGATTCGGTCTGTAAATGGATCTAAGAGCGGTTTTAAAATTAAAAGTATTGAGGGCGTTGTACCATAGTGACTGTTCAGACTCTCTAGTTTTTAATTAATTTATTCTCTAGTTTTTATGTACATTGTATTTGTGTTTTGTGTATATTCTCTTCTGATGACGATTTGATGAACAAATCGAAACATGTAAATTTTAAATTTTATCATCTTTAATGTTTATGTTGACGTCTTTTAAGCAAAATAAAAACTGTTTTAGTGTATATTTAAAAGTTAATTCTAATGGACGTATTTTGACTTTCTACTTTATTTGAAATATAATAACATTTGAATTGGGCAATACAGTTTGAGTCTTCTGGGCTGCATAAATTAAACTTGTGTAATTTAGCTGGGATTTTTCCTGCAAACTCCTTGTCATGTCATCTCATTAATAGCCGTCTGTACAGAATTCAATTAACTGATATTATATGTATTTATCTTAAAATATGTATTTAGTTAACTGCACCTGGACATGCCAAAAGCTTGTACTACATTCATTCACCCAACACGCAAGGCGACGAAATGTTTAATGAAACTATACTTTATTCAACAATTAAAAGCGAAATGTGAAAAAACATTTTTCTTCTTCTACTAATACAAATACTTAGAAAATATAATGAAACAAAAATCAATACCACTAAAAGTTTACAGTTAATGTAACATTTTTTTTTCTAATTCGAAAGAAACTAAAATCAGTAGAAAAATTAAATGGAGTGAAATGTTATACATTTGTATATCACGAAATGTTCTACTTTCCACTGACCATAAAAACAGAAATAACACGCAGAAGATTGTTTTGTTATCAGCTAGCACCTGGGCACGTAAAAGCTTGTACTAAATTAATTATAACATCACGCACAGTGATGAAATATTTTATTAAACTTGTAATTCGTTATATAAGTGAAAATGAAATGGAAATAGTATTTATATGCGTTTTGAATTCATGTATTGACTTTTTTCCAGCTATATTGGTTTTTATTCTTTTAATTTTAGAACGTTAACACAAGAACGGCGGGAAATTTTACTGAAGTTTCATAAAAATATTTCACACCAGGATTTTTATTTAGAACTTTTAACTTATTTAACTTATTTTTATGCTGTTTATATTTAACTTATTTTAAGAAGAAATTTCCGGTTCGAATCAAAATTACCCCTCATCGCCGTTTTAGTGTTAACCTCTTGGGTACATTTGACTACTGAGACTCGCCATCAGTATTGTTTAAGGATTTTTTTTTATTATTATTATTCAGAAATTTCGAATTTGTACCAGAAAATTCAAACAGTACTTCTCGTTTCTTTTTAATCGGGGAAAATCTGTCAACAAATACACAAAAAACACTGTACCAAATTTCTGGTGTGTCTGTTCTGTATGTTTGTTTTTTTCAAATAAATATGTACCCAAAGGGTTAAATGAGGTCAGCAATATCGTTTTTACAGTTGCATATCTGCTTTTCTTAACCACTGACATTTAAAAATAAATTTTGTTTCCTTTAATCGACAAACCCTGCAATTAAATAATTTAAAAAATTCTTTTAAAATTTACTTGTAACAAACTGCATAAAGGTTGACAACAAAGCAGAACCTTTCAGCCTCTGTTGGGGCTGAAATATATAAGGAAAGTTTGTTTGTCTGGAAGAATAGCAAAATGATTATTAGGGAGAATAACCTAACTGGAAATAATTGTCTCTCCATAAAATATCTAACAAGGAAGGTCTCCATAAGCGCATACTCAGAAAATTTTGAAAATAAAAATACAGAATATTCTTCTCATGTGGATATATACGTTTATAAAAAAAATTGCTGCGGAAACTCGCTATAACGTCCTCAAAAAAATTATGAAAATTTCGTGTTTTGGCGATTTATCGCTGGGTTGGCGACACAATGAAATTTTTAAAATGCGCATTTACGATAAATACGCTTTAAGGAAAAACGTTTTCTACTCATTATACTGAACTAGTTGTAATAAGTTTAACTTAAATAAATAAACTTTTATAACTACAGTTTTGCCATGTACATTTATATGTACATTTAAAGAAAATTAACGATCATATTCTACGGTTTAGAACATAATTTAAATTGATTAAAAATGCTTCAAACTAAAAATTAATTGTCCGATTCTGAGCACTGTCAATTTGACTTCGATATTGTTAGTGCCGGAGACAACAAGAAAAAAGTCTTGTTGCCATGGAAACAATGACTTATTCAATATCGAAATGTATAATGAGAGGGTTCTGAATCCGAGATTTACTGTTAAAATACACTTAAAACACCATACAGCGACACCATGTAAAATTAAATAACTTCAGCAATACTTAATTTGTATTTATAATATATAAGCTTATAGAAAAAAAACATAAAATATTTAATCGTTGAAATTTAAATTCATAAAGTACTATGCATTTAAACACTCATCTAACCAGGTATTTTCAAATCCTTTAAAGCCGCTTGCATTTGGAGAAGAAAAAGTTTTGCTCGCCAAATCGCGTCTTTTTGCGCCAAATACTCCAAAGTATTTTTTTTTTTTTTTTTTTTACAATTTTTTTACTAGGATTCCGCAGCTAAATTTGACGATCATTTATTAAGTACATGAGTAGCTTCATTAGCATTTTTTTCTCAAAATATTCTGAGTATGCGCTTTAAGGAGACCTTCCTTGTTCGAAAATATAGTGGTCGACTATGATGTTACACACTCACGCACAGATATATATTTTTAATCGGTTATAAAAAGGAAAAAAGTCGCCAAATTTAAGGGGATTTTTTTCCTTTAATGGTAACCTGGCCATTGTATTAAGTTGTTGGTTTGGCGCGGGCTTGAAAATCGCGCCAACCAAAAAGTCGCCAAACATCGGGGCGTGAGTGTAATATATCTGTTCCTAGTGGTCATTGTAAGATAGAAAGGAATCACACCAAGCATTAATAATGATAAAAAAAAATTACCATTTATCAGTATTATTATTATTATTATTATTATTATTGCATCAATTATTCTCATAGAAATTATTCTCATAGTTCCTGAAAACTACAGATAAAAAAAAAAAAGAAGCATTTCGATTGTTTCGTTGTATTACTTTTTAACCATTACGCAATAAAATATTTAAAACTAAATCGCATTGAAAGTGAATAAATGTATGTTCCAATATTAGTAGGATCTCCTTCTCTAGCAGAGAAAATTTTCCATTTCACCTAATTCTTACGGAACTCTAATTATGGTTCAAACGAAAGAAACCTAGTTTTTTTTCTCTTTTTCCGGGCCATTATGCCGTGTCGCATTCGATTAATGAACAAAATGTTTCAGCTCGCGTGATCACAAATGACCACTAAGTGACCACCGAAAAACTTCATCCGATAGCAAGAAATCTCACACGTTACTTTAATGTGGTTCTAAAGTAAAGTAGGCTATCGATATCAAGTATCGATTTCGTTAATTGAGCTTTTGGCGCTTCAGTTTAAAGTAGGATTATCAGTTTAGCCTCATTTCTTATTCAGAAAAATGTAATTCCTATCTTAAATTCTAAAAGAACAATTTTTAGTATATTAATCACGAAAAATATGTTACCAAATAAATTAAAAATTACCATTTAAAGTTTCTGGTGTGAATTTGGATTTTCTGAGTAAAAATTGAAGCCAAACTGGTAATCCAAACATCAAATAGTATGATATTTTATTTATAAAAAAGGGGTTGTGTTTTGATGTAAAACATATACCTTAAATTCTCTTGAAGGCGGACTCTGTGTAAGACGGAAATCTGTCTAACTGGTAAAAATCGTGAAGTTCTAGCGAATCCATAGATATAGAATATACTTTGCCTAAGGCGGAATGGTGTTTACGACGGAAAATTCTCTCCTTCCTGATGGATTAGTCAGAATTCACTGAATTATTCTGTGAACATTCAGGAATGACATTTACAAAAGCGAGACGAATGATAAAAATTGTCATTTTATTGGCATTAAACTTTTACAATATCTGGATATTCTTTATATCTTCCATTTCTTTAAAAAATATTTTTAAATTACAAAATCAATTGGAGTGCAGGATCTTTTTAAGAAAATAGTGGCATACGCACTGCGGGTATGCTGATATTAGAAGTGTTTATTCAAAATATTACAATCCACATTAACCCTTTGAGGGGCGGTGGTATATATTATATACCCCCTAATTTCAATCCGATTCAAACCAGAAACTTTTAATTAAATTTTACTTTTTAAACTTTGACGAGAAAAAGGGACAATATTGCTTTTCCTTTTTTTGAACTAAATTCTTTTCTAAATTCCGGTGAGAATTCAATGTTACAGGATCACAAGTGCTTGCCCCTGAAAGGATTAAAGAACTTTAATATACTTGCTAGAGCAACAGTGTTGTCGAATCTTTTGCATTTTTTATTTAGAAATTCTTATCAAAAATTTTAAATAGTCATTTTTTATTTATATAATAATATATATTCCCTGCAAATTATAGGAGAAATTTGTCATTCATTTTTTTAATGTGAATTCGGAATTTCTCAATATAAAATCCGCTAGATTTAGCAACAGTGGGGACGAGTATTTTTAGAAGAGTGAACAAAATTTAAATTGATTAAAATGGAAGCTTACTATGTCTGTTTTATTCAAAATCCTTCCGCCTGATCAAATAATTTTTCATGTATTTCTCTGCATTTAAAACGTCTCTAATTTCAATAAACTAAATGTACATATAGAGTAGTATCGCTAACGAACATTCATGAGACGATGCGGTTTCAGAAAAGCATTTGAAAAAAAAAAATTATACAGTATTTCATTCAAAGATTATTACATCTCCAGTAATGAAAAATATAAAATAATAATAATAATTTAAAAAATAGGGCAAAGTTTTTTTAACAAATTGTTATTTTCTTTCTTTAATCGTTATATTGATATATTGAGTTATACAAGCCAAAATTACAATACAGCAACCATCTGTTAAGCTTGCCGAAAGACAAAAAAAACAGCGACATATCCGAGCAGGCGATATAATCGAGGTGATTAGAAAATTAAAAAGATTAAAGTTAAATGTTTGCAAGTTAAAATTCAAATGTTTTATATTTGTCTTTAATAGTTAATTATTTATATACATAATACATTTTTCTTAATAAAATTAGTAATAATAATGACACGTATCCATTCTTATCTGCATATTGATATTAAAAAAGGGCATAAAGGTTATTGAATCTTTTTATTCTTTATGGGAGATTGGAAAAAGGGTAAAATATCCGAATGAGGTGAAAACTAAGTGCAGTATATTAAGAGGCAATTGTGATTTGTTGGTTGGAAGAAATAACAAAAAAAAAATCATTTTTGATTAAAAAATTTAATGTGAATTTGTAAAATAATTATGCAAAAAAACACATATATTAAAAACACATATTTAAAAATACACAATTTTTAAGACACTATGTAGTGATGTAAAATCTGTATGCGCATATCAAAAAATTCTCTATTTTTAAGAGGAAAATTCTGTCCAAATTATGGTTCGGGTCATTTACCACAACCTTATACCTCAAAATTGTATATATATTTTAAACATAGCTTTTAAAAATACGTAGATACGTTTTATGTAGCAATATTTGATGAGACTAGAAATATTTATTGAATAAGTACCTGAAATATGCATTTACTCCCCTATGAAACTTATTGTATATTATTACTTATAAAACACCGTCACAATTTCAGCATTTTCAAAACATCGAGCCCTTTGATTTCAGGGTTGGGATATATGTCGTCCCAGTAACTATTTCTTTATTCTGTTCGCATCACTTTTTGAAGAATAATCTCTGCCATTGAGTTGTACTAGGATACTTTCACCAGAAATCTACGACAAAGATTTTTTTTTTGTAAATCGTGGTATTAGATAATATAAAAATAGACGCCAGTCCTAGTTCATAAGTAAAAGATTAATAATATCTATATGTGGAGCACATAATTCTGTAAATACCATTATCGGAACCTGCAACCAAATATCAGCTCAACAGAATAAATCGCAGGTAATTATTCTGTTGAGCTGATTCAGATATCAGACCAGATGCTATGACCAATAAAGGTTAATTGGATGAATTAGGTCATCCAGTTTCGACCGGGATGGCTCAGTTGGTAGGGCACTGGCAGTTTCAGCCAAGAGATCCCAGGTTCGAATCCTGGCCCGGGCATTTTTCGTCCAGTTGAAAAATTACAACTCATATAATTTCTTTACAAATTTGAATAATTGTGTTAAAATTATTCTGAGTGAAAAAAACTTCGTGTTAGATTTCTATAACATCTGCAATAGAAACCTACACAAAAGATATTGTTTTAAAATAGTGATAGAAAATTGAGAAAATTTTATGAACGCTGCGAAGCCTAATTTCGTTTGCACGAGTCGCACTTGTTATAAATACACAATGAATTAAAATAAAGATATTATGTTAAAAATTAGTGGTAGCAGAAAATGGTAAATATTGGCTGTAGCTTATTAATTGTGATTGAATTGATACATTGCAATCTTCTGACGTATTTTCGTAAGCTGAATTTTTACTTAACAGGTGGCAAGCGCATGATTTGAGTTATCTCTAATTTAAATTTTGTCTCTTTTCGATGAGCATATCGAACCATCAAACACAGCCCCTGAATTGCAGGTCTACTCGTTGTCACAAAAGGGAGTCTGTCGTGAAAGTTTTTAGAAACTATTGTTATTGAAATTCAAGGAATCGTACAAACACTGAAAAAATTTCCTTACAACAGTCGCTATTTTTGTGTCAGTGGGTAAGCCTAGTACGTTATCCGTTAAGCTGGACAAAAGCCTGGCAGGTAGGCGTCTGGTCAGGTAAAAAAAAAAAAAAACTAGTATTCAGGGCGAAAATCAACAAAGTTGTCACAAGTGAGTAACTTATTAACCGCGAACCCTGAATATGCTTGTATATTGTAAAGAAAGTTGAAAGTAAACGATTTTAAAAACACATTAATTTCCAGATAAATTTATGTATGCACTTTTTAAAATAGCAATTGTCAGTAACTTAAAAGTACAGAGTAAGTATCACATTTTTTAAATAGAATTTTTCAGCTTCTTCAATTCAGAAATGTATTATAAATCCTGCAATTAACCGTTTCGTCACAATTTCTGCTATTTTAATATTAAATAGAAATTTTCTAATTAGAAAAAGTGGTGCCAGACTACTTGGAAATTTTAAGGGGTGTACGCATCTTGATAAGGCGAAAATTCCTATTAAAAAATTTTGGTAAAACAGTACGAACTCTGAAGTAGCAGAAAATGTTGAAAAGTGTTCTTTGAAAGACTACTCTGGGATACATTTGTATTTGTATGTCACAAAATGTATAACATGATTCTTCATTTCATACCTGAACAATTAAGATTTCTCTATTGACTATAAAACATTTCAAAATTATCATAAAGGAAAAATGAAAATAGAATGATTTTACAGACTTGCAGTAGCCGTTTTTAATATTTCTGCAGACTCCGGTTGGGTCATTCACAGGCTTAGTTGTTCTCCCGTGCGTTCGTGTCACCCCTTTCTTTACGGCACATGTCGGGAAGGGAATTATTTTTTGTTTTTCTTTCTTTTCTTACTTCTTTTTTCAAAAATATTGTACAATATAGTTCATATTTTAGCGAAATCTTCAGAAATTTATTTTAATTTAGTAAAACTAAAAAAAAAAAAAAAAAAAAAAACTTTAAAAATTTACATTTTTTTAAAAGTAGGGCTCGTACGCCTTTTATCACAATTTTCGCCTTATTTAAGTGCAGAAAAGTATTACAAATCATGCAATTAAGCGTGGCGTCTACAAATTGTGATATTTGAATATTAAATAGAAAGTAAAAACGCAAGAACCCTGTAATTATTAAAAGTTGTGATTTTTTTAAACTTTTTATTTCCCTCTAAATTATATTAATTTTCTACCGAAGCTCCAAATGAATGGTATTGTGATGATGATTAATGTTGTTATTCTGTATTCCATGGCGCTTGTGATCATACACTTTGAAAATGGCCTTTTTTAATTTTTTTTTTTGCATAAATATGTATGCAGCATTCTTTTAAAAATTTGTTATCATATGATAATATTGGTGAAACAATATCCGATTTTTTTTTAATGTATAAATGTATAAATGTTAAGTAGGGCTTTTTTGCTATTTTTTCTTTTTCTTTTCTTTTGTTTTCTTTTTTTCTTTCTTTTTTAAAAAGTTTAGTAGGGCTTAATCCCCTCCCCCCCCCACACACACTTTCTTTTTTTTTTAGCCGGCCTGGCATTGAAGCGCAAATGAGAAACTCTCCGCGTCGGACCTGCCAAATTTTATAACTTTTACACCAGGCCGTGCCCAAGTCTGATAATTTTGCGCCGTACAAAACAATATTGCATTTAACGCATTCAGCATGTAATAATAACTTGAAATGTATATTTCTGGATTTTTATATGACCAAGAAACTGTTCATGAAATGATCCAAAATAAACTACCCAGGTTATTTTTTTGCTGTTTGTCGTATATATTTTTCGTATTCTAAACAATAGACATACTTTATTAGGTAGCTTTCAATACAAAAAAGTATAAAGCTACCTATTGCAGCCGTTCGGAGGAAAGCAGTTCCGGAAAATTTCGATATATTTTCACCGATCATGACCCCCAGACCCCAAAACCACCCTCCGTTCAAATGTTGATTTATATATATATACTATATCCATATATATATAAAATATATCCATATATATATATATATATATATATATATATCTGACCTATGTCATACGATAACGCTCGTATTTATAAATCGATTTTGATGAAACTAATTGTGTGTATTAAGCTAACCAATGTCTCGACCGAGTTTGTTGGCCAGCTTGGTCCGCCATTTTGTTTCAAGATGGTGGCCATTTAAAAATTTAAAACTAAAATAAATATACAAAAATGTTAAAAATTCAAATTTAATTTTTAATTACGTGTTAGGCCTTGATACAAGAATTCCAGAGCATTTTTTGGTTTACCTCTATCTTAAAAAATGGCTGAGATAGAGCAGTTTGAAATTCTAGGGTGGCTGACATTTTGAAACAAAACAGCACATTAACGCGATTACTCGCAAATTATTTTCTTTCATTGTTGTAATAATTTTCCCAATCATACGCATAAAACTATATATTCCTATCCGTTAGCGAGAAAATTGGCGACATTGGCGACAAAATTGGCGACATTTGGCGAAATATCGCCAAATTTGACGACCAAAATAAGTCTTCATAAATGAAGCCAATTTGGCTATTGCTCAATAATTTGGCGAATTTCTTATTCAAATTCAGTATTAACGAATCTTTTGTAAACATTTCTTTGCATTTTAATTTGCTGTTTTCGTGCAATATTAGCTAAAATTTTAAAATGAAGATATAGGAAAGCTACCTTTTCCTCCCGGTACAGGCCGGAAGGACTTTTTTTATATAAGCTCAAATATTTATTTAAGTAAGATCTTGTACAGAATTTCTAAACATACTTTTACACAAACAGAAGATATCATGTGGCTATTAAAACTTTGAGTACAATATCTAATTTCTCATTTTAAAATAAACGTCATTAAAATAAATAGTTTAATTATGTACAGGCTGAAAATTCATAAATATTCATGAAAATTTAAAGAGAGTATGACTATTAAAAATATTAGTTAAAATTTATAACATCTCGTTTAAAAATAAGTATCTTTAAATTAAATGGGCTAATAAATCTGTCGTACAAACTCATAAAGATATACGCCCATATTTGGAGAAGATTTTGTCTTTAAGATACACATTTTTAACTTCTCATTTTGAAATGAACATAATGTAAATAAAAGGTTTCATTAAGCTTTCGTTTAAATTATATAAAAATACATTTATTTTTGGAAAAGAAATTCTTATGTTTCTTTTTTTATGTATCATTTGAAAATAACATAAGATTTAACTACAGGTGATAATTAAATACTCTTATAACTTTTATAAACACATGACTTTGTTTAACCCTTTGTTAGAATACGGGTCGGGCCATATACATCCTAGTGGGCTGTTTTTTTATTCTATTCGCAACACAAATAGTCTCTGCCATACACATTCTAGATTTTAGGGAAAGAGAAATCTACCACAAAGAAAATTTTTTGTAACTTTTGGCACAATTGAATAAAAAAATTGCTCCTGTATGCCCCTTAATCATAGGATAAAATAAGATATTGCCATTAAAACAGCAGCTCAATTTTATATTTGGATTTTTTATAATAAATATATTTACATTTGATGGTCAAATTAAGGCGTCGTACGAAATTCAAAAAACATATAACCGTGTATGGAAAAAATATGGTTATTTGAATGTTAGTTGAAATATTTAAAATTTCATTTTTATATAAATAATTTAAAAACCAAACGGGCTCCAATCAAGCTATCGTAAAATATAAATAAAATTGTAGGAATATTTAGATAGTATGTTTCCATTAAAAATACTTGTTAAAATTTTATAACTCCTTCCTTAGAAGTAACTATTTTAAAACTTGAGAGACTAATTTATAAACGTACAAACTTTGTAACACTACCCCAATATTCTGTTTAGATATTGCTATTAAAATGTTAGCTTTAGTCAGTTTTTTTAAGTATGAAAAAACTGTCAGACGTGCCCAAACCTGTACGCATGGAATGAACGAAATATAGATCCTAAATAAAAACAGGACAGTCAGAAACAACTTACAGGGTTTGCACAGTGTACTAGAAATTTGTAAGAGTTTTTTTTTGCCTTATTTAAATGCAGAAAAAGAATGCGAATTCTATGAATAAATAAATTCTTGTTACTAACAATGGGAAAATGTAGTTAGCAGAATGGACTACCTAGTTGCGTACCAACAGAACTTTCAGGATAATTGTAAGCGATTTGCGAGGCAAATTGGCAGCCGTAAAAAATATAAAAAGTTAAGATGAAAAAAAAAATATATATATATATATATATATATATATATATATATATATATATATATATATATATATATATATATATATATATATATAATAACGTAATATATGTTTAAGAATAAAGAACTAATAAATTTCCATTAGATCCAACATGACAGACGAATCCTACCGAGGGTCGAACCCATCTCAAAAAAGAAAAAAAAAGAAACTCTTTGCAGAGACCATACATTTAGTTTAAATTTACAAAATTATAAATTTTAGGAATAATAAAAGCCACCAGGCACACTAAAGGAATGCCTTTAAAAAATACGTACAAATACAAAAGACAATAGTGTTAAGTTTAATTGAAGTGAGAGAAAAACTCAATCTCCATCATCAATTAAAGCATACTTAGGGAGTTTACGGTTATTGGAGTCTGGCAGTTCGGCAATAATATCGTTAGGGATATTGGAAATAGTTTTATAAATTTATTTGGAAAGTTGACATATGCGTTTTTAAAGAGGTGGTGCAGAGATCTCTGAGGAATTATTGTTTCTAAGGTAACGGTGGCCATTCTTGATTATTCGAAGATTTTTATTATGCGCTCTATAGAGATAATTCATATTGGTGTTACTAGCAAAGCTACAGATTGGACAAGCAGATCCCGAATGCATTCATTGTATAGAATTACTTTATTTTTAATAGAAATAATATTACATTTGAGGAGAGATGAAAGTGATTTAGAGACACAGGCGACTTTGCCTCTAATATTTGTAAAATGTTTATTCCAAGTCAGTTCCATATCAAGGGTAACCCCGAGTTATTTAGTATCATTAGCACAGGGAATAGTAATATTATTGATATTAACACGTTCGCTGACGGGTTAAAACTACCGGAATTTTATTTTAGTTAGAAATTTCTAATTCATACAAGAAAATACTAATAGAAATATTTACTTTATTTAATTACAGACATTTCGTGATTACATTAAATAAAAATTCTTGTTTAGAAATTTCCAGTACGAATTCGTAATTTTAGATTGAAAAACCACGAGTATACTTGTGGTTGGCAGTAAATGGGTTAATACGGTTAAGATAAGTAGTTTTTTTTAGAAAAGTAGATAGCAGCAGTTTTTTGTTCATTAAGTCTAACGCGCCATTGAATACACCGCACCAACTTGTGATGTCATCAATGTGTTTTAGGAGACTTTTGTAAAGAGTGTATGGGTGACGTGCAGAAACGTAAATTCCCGTGTCTTCCGTGTACAGGACAAGAAAAGTACGCAAAGTGCGAGGGATATCGTTAAAGTATATGTTAAAAATAGTAGGGTCAAGTATGGCACCTTGAAGAATGCCTGCGAGTATATTATACAGTACAGAGAGTATATTGTTGATGCGAACGCAAAAAAAAAGCTTTCGCTAAAGTATGAATGTATGAGGTGAATGAGTCCGACATGAATACCAAGCTTAATTAATTTGAAAATAAGGCACTCATTCCAAACTTTATCGAAAGCTTTAGCTACATCAAGGAAAATAACAGCAGCTGGAGTGTTCATATTGAGGTTTTCTCCAAGGAACTCCACAACACGAAGGAGTTGATGTTGAGTAGAATGTTTAGGCCTAAAGCCAAATTGCTCGAGTATGAGAATTTGTTTTGTCTAAAATGTCGTAGAGCTGTGACCTGATGACGCGCTCAACAACTTTACTAATAGAGGGTAGAATTGAAATAGGGCGGAAGTTAACAGGATCTTGTAAATTACAATTAGGTTTAAGAATAGGAGAAACAACAGAAGTTTTCCAGGGTTTAGCGAAATACGAATAATTCAGAATAGCATTAGTGAGGTTGGTTAGATATAAAATACAATTTAATGATAAGTTTTTCAAGGTAAAGTTGGTAATATTATCATATCCAGGGGCTTTACGAATTTTGAGATTTTTAATAATATTAGAGATAATAAGAGGTTGAATTTCAGGGAGGGGCTTAGTGAGAGGGGTAGATAAAAAGTTATTAAACAATTTCATGAACATTAAAATAATGTTCAGGACTCGCCAGACAGGGGTTAGGGGAGCACATGTTTTAGAAAGAATTTCTGATTTATCTTTATCAGTGTATGTCGTAGTATTGAAAGCAGTGAGGGTAGGAATGGGTGTGTAATTGTTATGTTTTTTTTTTAATATTCCATAGAGAATTATCTACAAGAGAAAGAGAGCTAAGGTAATTACTCCAACTTATTTGCATTTCTATAGCAGTACATATTTTAATTTTATTGTTAAGGTGATAATAATGGTTTTAAAGGTGGGATACCTGGTAGGTTAATAAAGTCGGCAGACGTTACTTCTTTGTTTACAAATATTGTGAATATAATTCGGAAGAGTTAAAGAGTTATTATTTTTTAAATAATGATAAGTATATTGTTTTCGAGCAGAGACAATAAGATCATGGAAATACGTTACATCATTATCAATGTCAATGGTGTCGTTGATGGTATGAAAAGTTAAGTCAGAGTTAATATTTTTAAAATTACTCCAATCCATAGAGATTAAAGGGGTAGGGGAAGGGGGGTTAACAAAATCAATTTTAAAACTTACAGGAAGATGGTCCGGACTGAGGTAATTAATAACAGTTCAAGAGATTTGGAAAGAAAGATTTTTAGTAATGGGGAAAACGATAATGGATGACCTAGAGCAGGGGTGAAAAAATCTAGGCGCCAATGGGCTGATTCCCACCACTAAATTTTATTAGTATTCTTCGTCAAATTTTATTAGTGTACGTCGTACAAATTTTATCAGTATTCTTATATGGCGAAGAATACTAAAAATTTAGCGGTGGGAATCGGCCCATTGGCGCCTAGATTTTTTCACCCCTGACCTAGAGTTACCATTCCCTAAGTGTGTAAGTGTGTTGGGTGCACGGAGACTAAGATATAAGTATGATTAACCCTTTCAGGGGCAAGCACTTGTGATCCTGTAACATTGAATTTCACCGGAATTTAGGAAAGAATTTAGTTCAAAATAAGGAAAAGCAATATTACACCTTTTTCTCGTAAAAGTTTAAAAAGTAAACTTTAATTAAAAGTTTCTGGTTTGAATCGGATTGAAATTAGGTGGTATATAATATATACCACCGCCCCTCAAAGGGTTAAGTTGTGTAGTGATCTGCCACGATGCGATGTTGAGCGAGAGTTCTATCGTCGATTTTGGGCATGATAATCACCGGCGATGAAACAGTGCGTATTTTGCGAGTGGAGTGGTGTAAGGTCATTGATAGGGAAATGTCGTGAATGTCAAGCGTATACTGAAACCAAGATAATATTTATATGTGCAATTGTACAATTCCCGTATAATCAAGACCAGTGAAAGTTGTGTTTTGAATAGTGAAATGAGGAATGTGTTGTTTAATGTAAATGGCAGGGCCACCTTTGTTTGTATCAGGGCGTGGGGTAAATTTGTAGAATTTAAAACCAGAAATGTTGATGCTACGTGAAGGAATAAAGACCTCTTCTTGTTACGAGTTTTGTGTTTTAAAAATTAAAGGAAATTTTCTTATCTTTTATTGGGATGCGATACTCTAATTTCAAGGTGTGTGCAAAACGTCTTATGCGAAGAAAGCAAAAATCAAGGTTTATCTACCGATTTCCTTACAAACTTATTTATAATAACTCAGAAAAATTTATTGTTTTTATGTAAAAATGACTTTAACCATTAACAGGCAAAATAATTCTTTTGTAAAAATAGTTGAAATGATTGATTTTCACCAGAACGTATGAACAAATTGATTTGAAAATAAATAAGTGTTTCTCTTGATGTGTATTATAACAGCAAAAATGTCTTAAAATTTTTTTGAACAAGGGCATATCGGATAAACATGGACAGACCTTTCAATCAATTTTCGTGTTCATTTTCTCACATGTGGCTCCCTATCTGACAGTAAATTACCCATATTTTCACCTTCTAAATAAATACAGATAATTTATGAAATACAAATAATTTTTGTTTTTCTTTCCGCTTTTATAATAAAAAACCAAATTTCTCAAAAATGTTTTCACTGAATTTCATTTCATTAATACAAGTTATAGAGATACCAAAGACGCATAACTGGGAATTTTTGTATTATATTGTTAACAAAAACTATATGAAAAACAATAACATACTTAAAAATCATAAAATCATAACTTACATTTATGCAAAAGTCATCACAAAAATTCATCATGCTTGCCTGTATAATATATATGAATGACGAAATTGTATTGAGTACCACATATAAATATTTAGAAATGTATGTTCAAAAATACTTAAAAATCATATGAAGATGTATATGGTTTATTTTTGGAATGAAGTCACCCAAAAATTTGGTAACTGTTGTATTATACCGCTTCGATATCGACAGCGTTGATAATGATTCCCTATATGTTTATTTAAATCTAAAATACAGCAATTAACACGTTATAGGATGACTTTATTCCAAAAAACTATCCGATTGACATAATTTCTGTAGCCCCGCCCCAAATACCACATTCATATGATTTTTATGTATTTTTGCACATATATTTGTAAATATTTATATGTGGTACCGCCACACAATTTCGATATTTGTATATACTATGCGGGCACACATGAGGAATTTTTGGAGATAAAATTGTGACTTTCGTACAAATATGATGTATGATTTTTATTATTTTTTAAATTTTCTTATCAATTTTTTACACAGCTTTTATTACAGAAAAGTATTAGAGATCCTGCAATTGAACAAGGTGTCTACAATTTCTGTTATTTAAATATTAAATCGAAAAATTCTATTAAAAAAATTGGTAAAAGCGTACGAACCCTGTTGTATATCATAAATTATGACTATTTATGAGCTTTTTAACGTTCTTGAAACATCTAGGTGTTTTGTATTTCCCGATGAATGAAAGAGGGATTTTCTACGAGCCAGTCATATTAGCACTAAGGAATATCGTTAGTCCTTCTTTTGCCCTTTTCCTACAAGTGCATACGTTACATTTATAAGCTAATGTTTTTTTGCTTTTGTTTTTCTGGAAGAACATTGAAAAATAATCCAGTTTCGTCCGCATTGAAAATATTTCCCGGTGCATATTCTGCTATTAGGGACTTACTTCATATTTCCTTCTTTCCAATCATTTGTGATGCTCAGTGGCGGCCCATGACTGGCATTATTTGGTGCACTAAATGAATGGCTGCAATATTTTTATTTGTTACCACTATATTTTGCAAAAATGCTTGATTTGGGGGAAATTTGTGTGAATAAATTAGTTAAATATTTTTTATAGTGATAAATTGAAAATTGAAAATTTGCATTTTTGAGTAAAACGTCTGTTGGTGACTTTTTCGGAAAAAGTTACTGATTTGGGGAAATTTGCAAGAAATTTTGGGGAAATTCACTTTCGACTATCTGGCAACACTGATTAATGTATCCATTTTTATTTGTTTTTCAATTGTTATAATAGGAAGTACAAATAGACATATTTAGCATTTTCTGCATTTATTCAAGTCACGAAAGGGATAAATACTTTACCCGATACAACACTGAAACTGAAACTTCTATACTATATTTCATTTTCAAGTAATATATTCATATTTAATAACTTGACATGTGACATAAATGAAAAGAATATTGTGGTTGTGGTGCTTTCCATGCTTATTCCAATTATGGAAACAGGAAAAGAAAATGTAGTGCGACAGAAATACAGTCAAATACACACTTAAGAAGTCAAATACATACTTAAGAAGCAGGAAACACATTACAAGAATTCCGAATGTCTTGGTGGCGGTGATTGTTTTCAAAATACAATATTCAATATATTTGGGAAAAAATAACTTCTAACTTAAATATATTTCATGTAATGAATTTGCGTTTAATTACTTAACATATATTTAAAATAAAAAAAAACAGTTATGTAACTTTAGTACTTTCTTTGTTTATAAAAGTTAGGAAAAGAAGAAATAAGCATCAGAATAGGAAGATAAAATGTAATAAGATATGAACAAAAAAATTAAAACACATTATTAAATGGGGACACCAATTTGAACTCCGACATAAAGGTCCTAATAATTATGAAATTGACCTTGGGTTTCGATGAAAACAACAATGTAAATTGTCGTTTTTTTGCAATATATTATGTTGTGTTTTGAGAATATTTCGTATTTTTTCCATAGAAAAATTTCCATTATTTCGTTTTGGAGTCCATGTAGAAGACGGTGCCCGAAAAATGCAGTGTCAGCTGGTCGCGTGCATCGAGCATTTTTAAACCTTAAAATAGAAGAAAATCTTAATGCAATCGAACGGTTGAATGGAAAAAGTATAAGATTAAAAAATGTTAAAAAATAATTGAGGTAGTTCAATCAATAATAACTAATCAGTGAATCAGTATTTTTCATTGAAATTTTTAGGATGAAACCTTATAGATTAAACGTACAATTGAATAATGGTGAACATTTCTCCAAAATTGATAGCTTTCGTTACATAAGAGTTTCTTGGTGTTTCCTCAACATTCGCATAAGCTGGAATGGGTACTTACGTATTATCCGTGCCAGGAGATAGATCGCCAAAAATGGTTGCCAAGTACCAATCTTGTTTATCGTTGCCAATCATGTTTTCAAACGCAGTAATTTAACATTATCAAATAGCATTGTTAAAAATGGCAATTAATATAAAATAACTAAAATGTAATATATGTTTAATTAATTTATAACATTGTTAAACATAGTAAATAACTTTATTTTAGTAAAATTAATAAATGGTAAATAGCATAGTAAATAAGAAAGAATAATATTATAGGTTATTCCCAGGCATGTACCATGTAGCAAGGAAAAAAAATATAAGGGATACTATAATTAGTAATATTGGCTCCATGCCTGGCGCAGTTGGCTTAAAACTGGCACGGATAATACGTAAGTACCCTGGAATGTTATCCCTTTTCCTCTTACCCGTGCAACGTATCTTTGGTGTATTGACTAGGACGTAATGTAGGTTATTTTTAAAATGTTTTGTGTGAAAAAAATCGATAAATGAAATATATATATGCATGCGTGTGAGTGTCTCTCTCTCTCTGTGTGTGTGTGTGTGTGTGTGTCTGTATGTAAATCACAATGACATCAGAAAATTAAACTTAAAGAAAATCGGTGTAGTGGTTTACGAGAGATTCAAGCGACCATGTAAAAAAATGCGTTTAATGTTAAAAGAAAGCTTTAGCTACAATTATTTACTGTGACATATTTTTCGTTGAAAGTATCGTAATACTTCGAATATAAAAAACTCACTTTTGAACTATATTATAGACACTATAAACTGTCAGAAAATATAATAATAATAAAAACTATTTTTTTTAAGTTTTGAGTTGATATCCCCCCCCCCGCCAACTCTCTTAAAAAACCTACAGAAGACGTACTTAAGGAACCCATAGTACTCTGTTAGCACACTATATGACTCAAATAACATATTTGGAAATTTATAATGTCTATCTTACATTTTCACTTTGTCTTAATTCATACATATTTAAAAACTTAACAAATGTTCGAAATGGAAAGAAAATGATATTGTTTTCGAATTTTCTATCTTTATTCAAGTCACGAAAAAAAGAAAAGTGTGACGTGATAGGAACATAAAATGCAGCTAAATAGGAATGTATAAAGTAAAATATACTCTTAAGGAAAACATGATATACCTCACGATTTCTATATTAATAGAAAAGGTATTTAGATAACAATCACGTCTACCTCACATTTTCACTATCACTTAATGCATTCATCTTTAAAAGCTTACAAATACGCGAAATCGAAAGAGAAATTTGTCATTTCAGTATTTTCAATGTCTACTCAAGTATAGGAAATGCAAAAATAGGGTAAATTAGGTTTTCTAGAATGGATTTATGATTTTTAAAATTAAATAAAAATTTAATGCTGATGGCTGTTGAAGGTATTCTTATAGGATAATATTTTGTAAAGTGACGAAATTGTTTATTAGGTTTTAGTTTCAAATATCATTGATAGAAGTTGCTACACTGCTTCAAACATTAATAATGCTAACAAAATCCAGTATAATTTCAATATTACAAACAATTTTGTGACTTTTCATCACTTAATTAGAATAAAGAGTAAGAACTCAGTTAACTTTGATCCAGTTTTATTCGTTAGAATGAGCGTTCTATAAGTTTAATATTGCGCAACGAGATCTGTTATTGCGTTTTAAACTATACACATACACACTGCTGGTTCTTAACTAAAACACAAATGCAATGGACTCTATAAATGCGTTTTATTCACAAGCAACAAAATGCGAGCCATCACACGGCTTATTCCACAACATTCTTTTTCACATTCTAAAAACAACAAGAAAAACAGAACACTGAGTGTTGCCAAACGCGGAAAGTAAGAAAAAGAAACTTACATAAATTCGGAGCACATGAAACCAAGGAACATGCAGTTTTGGCTAGCTGCAGACGATACTTACACAAACATTCTGGCCCCCGTTGAAATCCCCTGGGATTTCAACAAGTGGTTAGTTGTTTACAATTTCTTACTATAATGAAAAAACAATTAATAACACAAACAAATTAATGCCAAAAAAAATGTTAACACAGTTCACAGTGTCACAGTTCACAGTTCACAGTTCACAGTTTTTAGTTTCTATGGGAAGAAGACAAAGTTTCACTATTGAACGACAAAATTTTGCGAATTTCTTCATTCTGCTTGCACTGCAAAATATATTTGTTAATTTCTTTTTCTGAACCTTTGAAGTTGGTTCCACAATCACTAAAAATCTCAAAAGGTTTCCCTCTTCTTGCAGTAAATCGTTTTAATGCACTTAAGAATGCCTTTGTTGAAAGGTCTTCGACGACTTCAAGATGGACTGCTTTGATGACGAAGCAGACAAATACACACACATACGATTTAAATGATTTTACTCCGCGTTCTGCATGATATTTAATCATGAATGGTCCTGAAAAATCTGTTCCAACTCGATGAAATGGTCATGATTGTGTTACTCTGAATGCTGGAAGATCAGCCATTATGTGTTTTGCAGTTTGAGCTTTATATCTGCAACACGTAACACAAGCTCTTACAATTTTCTGAATAACAGACCTAGCAGTAATGATCCAAAATTGCTGTCTAATTAAAGAAAGAAGAAGTTCTGAATCTGCATGTAAGTATTTTTCATGATAATGTTTAATTATGATCTTAGTCACATGGTGCTTTGATGGTAATAAGATTGGGTGCTTTTTATTCTCCGACAGCTGTGCATTTTTCAATCTTCCTCCTACTCTTAATATTTTGTTATCATCTAAAATTGGACACAAGCACATGAGACTGCTATTTGCAGGTAGCTCTTTTCCAGCTTCTAAGCACTGAATTTCCTTACTGAAGTTCACTTGTTGAACTATCCGAATAATGCAGCGTGTTGCGGCTTGAATTTCACTGCTTGATAAAAAGGATGTATTTCTTTCTCCACGTGTTACATTTGAATTGGAGATGAATCTCAATATCCAGGCAAATATGCGTTGCAACTTGGAAAACGAAGATATTTTTGATATAACATCAAGCTCTTTTACAGTTTCAGAAGCTACAAATGATAATGTTTTACGTGCTTCTGGTAATTCTTCTTCATTTATGGGATAAGGTTCATGCACTGGAACGTCACTACTTCTTAACCATAGTGGGCCGTTCCACCACAAGTCATGGGAAAGTAGTTCTGCAGGAAGTATCCCACGTGATGCACAATCAGCAGGATTTTTTTTCCGTCCACATGGTTCCAGTTCTCAGCTAGTAAAGTGGATTGGATTTCTGATACTCTGTTGGCTACAAAAATTTGCCATCTTTTAGGATTTGATCTTAGCCATGACAATACAATTTGTGTATCACTCCATGCGTGCACAGAATCAGGTTTTATATGCAGTGCAGCTCTGACTGCCTGTATTAAGTGTGGCAGTAATACTGCAGAACATAATTCCAGTCTTGGAATCGTGAAAGGTGTTAGTGGTGCTACGCGAGTATTAGCTGTTAAAAGTTTCACATCAGTGTTAGAGCTATCACAATTTTTAACGTAAATAACTGCTGAATAACCCTTTTCTGACGCATCACAAAACCCGTGAAGTTCACATCGAGAATAATTGGGCAAGATTACTTTTCTAGGTATATATATGGAATTTAAGAGTTTGACTTCTTGGCACAAAATTTTTCACTTTTGGTCAATATTTTCTGGTACTGGGTCATCCCATGATAATTGTAATTTCCGCAGTTCTTGAAGGATCAATTTAGTTAGAATCACAAAAGGTGCAATCCACCCCAATGGATCAAACAGCGTTGAGACAAATGACGGAATAATTATTTTAGTAGGGACACCTTGATAATTTATGTCACTGAAACTACATTTGAACATATCATCATCAGGATGTCATTCCACTCCTAAAACTTTTGTGGCCTTATTGCCCACTACACTATGTATATTATCGTTAATTGTGTTTGCTAACCCAGCATTTTTCAATAGTGATGGTTCATTTGTGGACCATTTATGTAGCTCAAACCCACCTTTTTTTAGCATTTTCTGCAAATCAGATATCAATTCAGTACCTTCCTGACTATTCTCAACACCAGTTAAAACATCGTCGACATAAAAATCTCTTAAAACTATAGACTTTGCTTTTGGAAAATTAAGACCCTCATCAATTGCTAACTGACTCAAAGCTTTAGTTGCAAGATATGGAGCAGCAGCAGTTCCATACGTGACAGTATTTAAGCGAAAGACTTGTATTTGTTTATCTGGACTATCTCTCCATAATATTCTCTGAAAATCCCTATCTTTGTCATGAATTTTTACCTGCCTATACATCATTCTTATATCAGCTGTTATGGCAATATTATGAAATCTAAACCTTAATAAAATGCAAATTAAATCATCTTGTATTTTGGGACCTACCATTAGAGTGTCGTTTAAAGAAACACCTGTTGTTGTTTTAGCACTCGCATCAAAAACTACTCTTAATTTGGTAGTTAAACTAGAGTTGTTTAAGACGAAGTGGTGTGGGATGTAATAATGTTTAGTTTCTAATTCACGATCTGTATTCGAAACTAAGTCCATGTGGCCCAGAGATAAATATTCTTTCATAAATTGAACATATTGGCTGTAAATTTCTGGCAGGGATATTAGTCTTTTCTCAAGATAAAGAAATCTTCTGTGCGCCATTTGGCGTGAATCACCTAAAATATCTCGATCCTGTTTGAATGGTAGTGCGACTGAATAGCGGCCTGATTTTTCTGTAAACTGAGAACTCTCAAATTGTTTTGCACAATGTTTTTCTTCAACTGTTAAAGGTTGCACATTTGGAATTTTCTCTAATTCCCAGAATGAATTTACTAACTCGAAAGTTTTTGTACTAAAATGATTTACATGTACTGGATCAGTTGCCAGCGTTTCAAGATTTGTAGTACCCGAAATTATCCACCCAAGTCTCGAATTTAAGGCAAATGGAAGGTTAGGTTCACGTTTGACAATTTCACCAGTCTTTAAATGCATAAATACGTTTACACCAAATAAAATGTCACTTTTTTGTGACTTGTAAAACAATGGATCAGCTAACACTAAATCGCTGAAATTATCGCAAATGACTGAAGGTAAAGACACATAGGGAATATTATCTGTCACGTTATCCATTACGAATGCTGATGTTGATACTCTAAGATCACTTTTGAAGTGAGAAGTGAATAATAAATCGACTTCCCCATTACTCACAGTATTAAATGTTCCCAAACATGACACAGAAATAGAACTATCTTTTACCTTTAATCCTAATTTGCTTACACATTCTCTAGAAATGAATGACTTCTGAGAGTCTGTATCACATAAACATCTGCATTTTACAAACTCTTCTTTACAATTTTGAACTTTTATTAATGCGGTATACAACAAAATATGAATCTTTTGATTACTCTTTGCGTTTGATTCATAATGAGAGGCACAGACTGGTGACGAAACATTATTACTCGCTGGCTCAACTTTTTTAGGGATAAATTCTTGTGCGTGTGGGGACATAATATTCGTCTGAGTCTGATTCCTTGAATTGTTTACCATGTGCAAAATACTATGATGTTTCTTAAAGCAATGATGGCACGTATTTAGACTCTTACATTTATTGAGAAAATGCATATTAGATAGGCAATTGAAGCAATAATGATTATGTTTTACGAAATCTACTCGTTGTTGAACAGGCAAATTAAGAAATTTCGAGCATTTAGCTAAACTATGTTCTTCTTTACAGTAACCACAACCCAAAGTAGCTACAAAAGCATTACTCTTATTTGGAAATACAGATTTAGGTACCTTATTTACCACTAACTTGCTATTTTGAAGAATTCTTGCGTGATTCTTAAGAAATTCAATTAAGTTCTTAAGTTTCGGAATTTCATTGCTTTTAAGCTCACCCCACAATTTGTAGAAGGATCCAATTTTTGCAAAATTAAATAAGTCATTAATGTATCACCAAATTTGTCAATGGTTTGGTTCAATACTTCTAACGAGCAAATGACTTCAGTAATGTTATCAACTAGATTTAAAATAGCAATAGCTGATTCTGTTTAAATTGCTGGTAAACTTAGAAATCGTTTAATATATGCAAAAATTTGTTCTCTCTTATTTGAATATCTTTCGTCTAGTAGATTCCATGCAATTTTAAAATTAGAATACGAAATTTGAATAGACTGAATGACGCGATACGCTTCACCTTTCAATGAAGCCTTCAAATACTGCAATTTTTGAGCATTAGATATAGTCGTATTACTGTTTACGCATGCATTGAAAATATCTTTAAAAGCTATCCATTCAGTGATATTGCCTCCAAAAGTAGGTAATGATAACCTAGTTAATTTAATATTCTCAAAAATGTTTCCTGAAATTACACTATCAGATTTATTTTCACTCTTATTTAACTTCGCATTTTCGATTTTCAATACATTCTCACCTTTAAATTTCCACAAATCAATTTTATCTGAAATTTCCTGTGCGGTATCTATCTCACTCTCTAATTGTTTAGATTCTGTAATTAAACTTTCAATTTCAATATCAAGTTTTTTTAGTTCCGTTTCTTTCTGTTTTAACAGTTCAATATTTTCTTCTAATTCTGTTAAATTAATCTCACCATCTGCGATTATACTTTCGATTTTCTTAATAAAATTCGTTACACTTCTCCGTAGAGCAGTTCTTTTTGTTTTAAAAGTTGTTAGTTCACTCATTTTTACTTAAATCAAACCCAAAACTAGTTCTAAAATATGTCAATACGAAATTTAGTTTAAATCTAAACTACATTCTCATCACAATTCTACAGTTTTAAATAGTAAATTATTTTTACACACGAAATATAATGTTCAAAGTTAACTTACCTCACAAGCTGAGGTAATTTTTCGTCACAACCAACATCACGGCAGTTGAGAAAAATGTTCTATTCTACATTTTTTTTCTTTCACTAGCGCTCCGGCTAGACTTGTACCAATAATATTTTTGCATTTTATTAACAAACAAGCAAAGCGAGCCATCACACGGCTTATTCGACAACATTCTTTTTCACAGTCTAAAAACAACAAGAAAAACAGAACACTGGGTGTTGCCAAACGCGGAAAATAAGAAAAAGAAACTTACCTAAATTCGGAGCACATGAAACCAAGGAACATGCAGTTTTGGCTAGCTGCAGACGATACTTACACAAACAAGATCTATCAGACACATATGGAATTAAAATAAAAAAGAATAGTAAAGAAATCATAACTCTACATTTTAATCTCTTGCACGAATAATTTAAAAAGGTGTTAACATTTACTTTTTAGTCAATTTTAAATACCGTCTCTCCATTTTAGGATAGACTGTATTATAAATAAAACAAAAAGAAATGAAATATGATGTAATGAATTTAAATGTAAATGTATATTTGAGAATTAAATTGAAACCTTTACAAACAACAGAGTTCGTACGCTTGTACCACACTATTCTAATGGAATTTTTTATTTAGTATTTAAATAATACAAATAACAGATGTCTCGTTTAATTGGAGGATTCGTAAAAATTTCCTGCATTTAAATAAGGCAAAAAAGTATATTAACCCTTTCAGGGGCAAGCACTTGTGCTCCTGTAACGTTGAATTCCCACCGGAATTGAGGAAAGAATTTAGTTCAAAATAAGAATAAGCAATTTTTTAACTTTTTCTGGTCAAAGTTAAAAAAGCAAAACTTAATTAAAAGTTTCTGGTTTCAATCGGATTAAAATTAGGTGGTATATAATATATACCACCGCCCCTCAAAGGGTTGAAAAATTGTGGTGAAAGCCTAAGAACACCGATATAGGGCAAATGAGATAATGAGCTTAAAATGTAAAATGTTTTTATGTTTACTTCACCATTTTAATTATTTATATGAGACTATAATGTAACCGAGTTTTCCAAAGTTTACTCAACTTCAATTATAGTATAAAAAGTAAATCAACTTTTCAGTAAAAAAAAGGGAGATTTGGGGTTATGGACTTTACCCACGAATGGCAACAGCCACGCCTCTGCGGGTATATGCCCTCCGAAAAAGACTGTTTATTGAACGAAGGGGAAACTTTGTTAAAATGCTCTTCACGCCTATTGGTGTTTTTCTTCTATATACCCGCAAATCACGTGACATGGGTAAAGTCCATTGGAATCTTTAATTAACTTCTCGTGGTGCGCCTTTTTTTAACATTTTTCAACAAAGTTGAAAAACGTTGATGAATTCGGTTTCTCTGGCCGTCTGTCTGTCTGTCCACACTCTAATTTGCGTTTATATACTCAGATTATTAAGTAATTAATATACACTGCTCAAAACAATTAAAGGATATTGCAGTTTTAGGTGGATTTTGTATCTGGGAAACTTTTTAGCTGATTGATACATGGTCGACAGACATAGTAGGTTATATGAGAATAAATTACACATGTTTGGCAGAAAAAAATGCATTTTATTGCGCATTTGTGTACAAAAGGAAAAAAACACAATTTGTGCATATGAGAAAAAAAGAATAAGAAAAGGTGTTTTCTTCAAAGAAAATCATTTTCAGTAGGGAGTATAGTTTCCACGGGCGGCCAGCAACGTTGAACACCTTTGAGGCATGGACTCAATGAGGCTATTAACGACGAGTTGGGGTATTCTGCCCTACTCTTCCAGAAGAGCTCTTTCCAGTTCTTGGAGAGTTTGTGGGGGTTGTTGGCGGCCAGAAACTCGTCTTCCTAGAGCGTCCCAAACGTGCTCGATTGGATTCATATCTGGAGAACACGCTGGCCATTCCATTCAAACGATTCCTTCCTCGAAAAGGAAATCCTCCACCAGGTTTGCACGATGTGGACTGCAAATATCGTCCATTAAAAGGAAGTTATCTCCGATTGCTGCAGCGTAAGGGACTACAATAGGTCTGAGGATCTCATCCCTATATCGGCGACCAGTCAGAGCTCCATCTCGAATGATGTAGAGGTCAGTGCGCCCGTCAATGGAGATGACACCATACACCAACACTCCTCCACAACCAAATCAGACACTTTCGTGCACAAACGCAGGATTATTCCTACTGTCACGGTCCCTCCAGATGAAAATACGCCTATTATCCGGATGCACAGAAAAACGGGACTCGTCAGAAAACAGAATATTGCTCCATTCATTTCTCCTCCAGTTGACATGCTCGGTTACCCACTCCCTGCGGTCGCGACGATGCCTTGATGTTAATCTAACACATACCATCGGTCGGCGAGCATACAGACCTACAGCATGGAGCCGGTTTCGGACAGTCTGAGTTGAAATCGTGGTGCCTGTAGCCGAGCGAAGGTGTTGTTGGAGAAGAGTAGCGTTCATGTTTCGGTGTCTCCGAGCTGTTAACGCTAAATACCGATCTTCATTGGGCGTTTTTGCCCGTCTACGACCTTGCCCTGGTCTTCGGCCTGCACATCCACTCTCCCAAAAACGGTTCCAGATCCTGGAAATGACACTTTGTGACACTCCAATGGCTTGTGCTACTTCGGCTTGAGTTTGGCCCCCTTCTAACCTACCAACAATTCTCCAAGCTTCTGAATCTGTCAAATGACTTCGCTGAGATATCGTACTCATCGAAACAAAGCAATCACTGAATGCCGATCATCCTTGTCTTCATGCTCTTTTATCCAGTTGAAAGTCAAATTTCATTCGCTGCCGCTGAAGCGACGTTTTTGACGTCGAACTCAAAATTTGCATACTCCACAGTTTGAAAACCAGAAAAATTTGCATTTGTGATTCTCGTCTTCTATTTTCGGCAAAAAAAAATTTCGTTTATATCTTTATTTTATATAAAACTTCAAATATCCTTTAATTGTTTTGAGCAGTGTATTATGTTATTGAAGTTTACTATGTCATTTTCAGTATTGAAAATGTAGTGTGTAGAATTTATGGTTTATCATGTAGTATTTATAGTTTGTTAACACGATCACTCAAAGAATTCCGTTACGATATTTTTAATGGGGGGAAATTGTTTGCAATGTATTTTAATGACGTTACAGCGCCTAGAATACATAGTGTGAAAAACGGCTACAAAATAGTACTAAAAAATTAAATCCGATAATTGTAGAACGTTTCTGAAAGATAACGGGTCGATCGCAGCGACATCGTCTAGCAGTGGTGTAGACAGGTTGGAGGTCCAAATGTTTTGGATACCACAAATTTTACAAAAATATTTTTTCCTTATCTAATCAAAGAATTTTCTGAGATATTCAAGCCGAGGAAAACTTTATAATATTACTGGTTTCCAGAGCATTTGGATCCCCCTTTCTGGCTATGCCACTGTCTGTTAGTTCTTTTCAACCATAGGTGCCAACCTCTCATTAATATTCCGTAATATGCGGATTAATTTGACCCAGTTTAACAACGCTTCAAACCAGAAAAATTATTGGAAGAATCTTTATTTATTCAATTTCAGGTTTCTCCGTGGAATTTATTTAATTTAATTTCTTAAAACAATTTCTGGTGCGAAACGTATTAACCCTTTCAGGGGCAAGCACTTGTGCTCCTGTAACGTTGAATTTCCACCGGAATTGAGGAAAGAATTTAGTTCAAAATAAGAATAAGCAATTTTTTAACTTTTTCTGGTCAAAGTTAAAAAAGCAAAACTTAATTAAAAGTTTCTGGTTTCAATCGGATTAAAATTAGGTGGTATATAATATATACCACCGCCCCTCAAAGGGTTAAACCTGGGTCAAATTAACCCGCATATTACGGAATATTAATGAGAGGTTGGCACCCATGTTTTCAACGCAAACATTGTATAAGAATCGAACTGAGAAAACGTTTCAGCTGGTGGTAAATATTTTAAATAATTAAATTATACCCTATTTCTTTTGACTTGGATAGTGATTTTCATAAGCTTTGAAAATGTGAATGATATTGATCATAGGCAAAAAAGTGACACGCATTATTTTGTGCCTGGTTGCAGTACCCGATACAAGACAGCAAACTAGGAACTATCCCTATTTATCATACCTAAGGATGAATCTCTGCTAGAAGAGTAGAAGAGATCAATGCCCTTATATGATAAAAAACTAACTTCAAAATCAGTTACATCTGAAATATACACTTACAAGAAGATTTTATTAACAAAAATTATGTTCATGTTGTCAATAGTGAAACAGTTACTTTTGCTAGAGGTAAATCTATTTTTATAGCAGATATCGCTGCGATCGCCCTATCCGCATCGTTGTACGTTTATCGGCTACAATTTTTTTAGCACTTTTTAAAGCATTACCAGTTTGGCTTTTTTATTTAATTCCGAAATTTTGCATTCATACCAGAAATTCCCTATAACGTTCTTTTCCTTACTTAATTGCAGATATTTCGTGATTTCATAAAATAAGATTCTTGTTCAGAATTTCCGGTTTGAATTCGAAAATTTTGAATTAAAAAACGGTAAAACCGTTTTCCACAGTATGTATTCTAGACGCTGTAATGACGCTGCTCTATTTATACATATTGAAATTTATATACGTCACTGAGGTGCACTACAAGAGGATGACCATAGAATATGATGTGCATACCATTTATTGTTAATTTACAGGGACAAACAAAAAAATTCCTTTATAGTACTGTCTGTGAGTGATTATTGCTTTAAGTGCGTTTTTAATTGTTGAATGTGTTTTTAAATTTCACTATTTTTTTTTCATTTTACGTGTCTGTACATAAATTCAATGGATCATATACAAGGCTGCACAAAGGTATTAGAATAGATGGAAATTGCTGTGGGTGAAATTTCAATTTATGCGTTTTTGAACTAAATTTTGCACTTTATGTAGCATATATAGAAATCGATAGATCATATACAGAGCTGTACAAATTAATTCGGATTTATTTTTTACTATAAATGGTAATTACTAAATATGAGTTTTCAAATGTGTTGTGTGCTTTTCAAATTGCACATTAGACAAATTGCACTTAGACATAGGCGGGGCTAGTTGAACTTAAGTCGAAGGATAGGTCTCTTCGCCCGATTTGACTTTGAATGTGCTTACTTAGACATCATCTTTCAGCATATTAAATAGTGAAAGGTTTGTTTGGTAAAGTTTTGTTACAGTATTTCTGAATGTATTGGAAACTGTTTTATAATCTATGCTTGGTGCATGATTTTTGCTTCTTGTTATTTTCTGTTCCTATTCCTCGTAATCTTGAAAAGCAATTTCAGTGCATTTTTAATTGTTTTTGGAATAACTAATCTATAACTTGATCGTTCGACAATCTATATAGATTGCAAAGGCAATATGAAGGGGAATTCAATCCTCGGAATTTCCAAAGAGTCTCATATCACATTTTCTTTTTAGAAAATTCCTATTTATTTTTAAATCGTGAACTTTGTAGCCGCCTTATTTAATTGTAGACTTTCTAATAGTTTCTTAAAATTAAATAAGGCGAAATATTTTACGAAAAATTGTGATAAAAGTCTGCACATACATACGTAATATTGCAAACAATTACAATCTAGGTTTAATTTTTTTTTCATGTTTTTTTTTTTTTTTTAATTAATGTCATCAATCAAGAACTAGAAAATGAAAACGATCAAAATGTAGCTAATTACAAATGTAGCTAATGACAAAACATAAAAAAAATATTGAAACCCATGTAGTGGATACCCACAGCATAGGTTTCAGAGAAAATGGGACATAAAAAATGTCCATATCTCATTAATTTCGCAATTGTATCCGTACTCATGAAAATCATTATATATTAACCCTGAGCAGATGAATGGAAGAAATTTAACAAGTTGGAAATATGGCCTTCTTACGATTGACAGTCATTTTGTATGCTGGAAAATGAACTTCAGAAAAATCAGACAGAGAAATTGCAACACATTAATAGACATAATTGTGTAAAACTAAATCAAGCGTGAATCATGATTGAAAGTTTACGCTGCTGTAATGTCAACGAGAATGGATGGACTTAACCGACGTAATATTGGAACCTGTGAATTTATAATTACTATTATTTTTCTCCATGAACTTTTTCTTTGAGAACTCGCTGCAGAAGAGGAAAGTGACGCTCATATACGCGAAAAAATTTACACATTTGCGCCTGTAGCGTACTTCTGTTTTGATTTGTTTGATCAGTTTTGATCTGTTTTCTGTTACTGACCACATGATAGGAAAGTAGCGCTAGTGTGCGCTAACAAGTTTAACACATAATGTGCACGTTCCAAGCGTAATCGCTTTGGTACCCATGTATCACTATTTTCCGCGTTTTTTTTTTTTTTCTTTTTTTTTTTTTTTTTTTTTTAAATATGTGAACAATATTTTTTTTCATATTTAAAAATTTTTTTAAGTATTTAATTATTTTATCTTAACAACAACTTCAATACATAAATCGTTTGAGAAAAGAAAAAAAAATTTCACAGTTCAGTTAATTTTGTGATTATGAATTACTGACATTAGTGCTATGATTATGCCAGTGATAAAAGAACTAAGCAGGTTATTTTTTTAAAACTTTGTTCGCATTTTACGCTTTAGAATTACGAAATCTTATGAAAAATTAGGTTTGATATAGTTAGCAAAATAATTGCATCTGCGTGATGCTTGCATATGTGTATAAAGATTTGCTAACATTCGGGTAGCGGTCACGTGGGTGGGAGGGGAGTGATAAATGAAATAAACAAACATTGAACAAGATTTTAACTAATAAATGAAATTTCAACTAATAATTCAAAAACATTTTATTAAATAGATTTTCTGGTTCCATCAGTATATTTTCTACTGTTGAAAACATTATACTTTTGGAAGTATGTATGCACACATATGCTATCTTCATTTAAAGTGTTGATGGGCGTAAATGAAATCTAAGCTTTAATCCATATTTTAAATGCAACACTTTCAGACTGTCATTAAATCTAACAAATATAATCACTGTTTACCAAAAAGCAAAAAGAGGTTTTAATGAACATTATTTTACTTCGCAACTCGTTTTCATAACATATTATCTGGAGGCACGGCAGTGCCTCCGCCAAGTCGAGAGAGGACAGCCGTAAGCATACTTTTCTGGAAGCAACTCAGGGCACTTTTGACCCCCCATATCTCCGCGCTGGAGTATCTCAAAAATTTTAAACTTCAATTATAGAAAGTATTTGGCACACAGAACCAAATTTTAAAATTACAACTTTCTGTCTTTTCTAGTTCAGGCGATATATGAACTCAAACATTCGATTTTTTGTCACTTCTTACTCACTCGTTCACGCGTCATCAAAAAGATTGGGTAGATCCCGTAGCCCCAGAAACTTGACATTTGGAGAAAAGGTAGTGTTTAGGATACAAAGAAAGGAAAAATTATAAAATCCAGAAAATTCGAAAAAAAAACATTCGAAAATTCAACAAATTCCATCAAAATTGAAACTTGAAAATAATACGATCTTGTAGTCTTGGAAACTTAAGATTTGGTGTGAAGGTAGTGTTTAACATCCAGAAAAAGAAAACATCAAAAACACCAAAAAAATCGAAAGCAAAATTGAAAAAATCGAAGAAATTAAAAAAAACCGAAAATTTGAAGACAATCCGATTTTGTTGCGCTAGAAAATTCAAATTAGGAATAAAGGTAGTATTTAGGATACAGAAAAAGGAAAATTAAAAAAAATCCAGAAAATTCGAAAAAAAAATAAAAAAATTCGAAAAAAATTGAAAAAATGAAAATAATTTGATACGATAACGCTCGTATTTATAAATTAATTTGGATGAAACTAATTGTGTGTATTAAGCTCACCAATGCCTCGACCGAGTTCGTTGGCCAGCTTGGTCCGCCATCTTGTTTCAAGATGGCGGCCACGGAAAATTTTAAAACTAAAATAAATATACAAAAAAGTTAAAAATTCAAGTTTATTTTTTAATTAGGTGTTAGGACTTGATACAAGGATTCCAGAGCATTTTTTGTTTTACCTCTATCTTAAAAATTGGCTGAGATAGAGCAGTTTGAAATTCTAGGGTGGCTGACATTTTGAAACAAAACAGCACATTACAAAAAACCAACGATAAATTTATGGTCAATAATGGTCAAGCAGGTGCAATCCCGAATGAATACTCCGTGTTATTATAACTGTAACTTTGACTTCGAAATTTTGATACGTTGCATTTTCTATTTGTTGATATTTTTGAACTATGATTTACGCTAAGTGAAATGTTGTTGTTGAAGAGGGATTTTCCATGTAAATCCGAAACGTCCAATTTTAATATGTTTTTAATGTTTTATGAAAGTGTATTGTAATGTCAGTAATTTTAATGATTTTAATATAAATTTATAAGTTTTAGTGAACGCGATTTCTCGCAAATTATTTTCTTTCATTGTTGTAATCATTTTCCCAATCATACGCTTAAAACTATATATTCATATCCATTAGCGCCAAATTCTCGCCAAACTTGGCGACAATTGGCGAAATCTCGCCAAATTTGGCGACAAAAATAAGTCTTCATAAATGAAGCCAACTTGGCTATAGCTCAATAATTTGGCGAATTTCTTATTCAAATTCAGTGTAAACGAATCTTTTGTAAACGGTTTCTTTGCATTCTTTTAACTTGCTGTTTTCGAGTAACATTAGCTAAAATTTTAAAATGAAGATATAGGAAAGCTACCTTTTCCTGCCGGTACAGGCCGGAGGACTTTTTTATGAGTTGTCGGATGCAATCTATGTTTTGCATTAAATAAAGTAAAACATTGAAAAACAAATCCCACAGGATGGGGATAGTTTGTTTTAGATAGATTTTAAGATAATTGTCCTATTAGCTAGTACACCTTCCGTTATTGTTTTGTGTTATTTTCCTCGGATTATGCTTTTCTTTTCTTTTGTTTACGAATTTTGTAATAGAAAAGTTCCGCTATAGACTGGCTACGTTATAGACCTTTTTTTTTATAGACAGGTTCATTTTCTTTCACAGGCTTTATTTAATTTATATATGAAATATTTGTTGTTAAAAGATGTTGGTCGCACAAAAATTTTCACATCTCTCTCTCCCTCCTGACATTACTGGTTGGTCTTTACCTGGAAGCAACTGAGAGTACTCTTGACTCACCCCCCCACCATAACTTACTGCTTGCTTAGGAACTTAAAACTTCTTTTTATCTAGAGGACTTTGCAAACGGAACTAAAGCTCCAAATTTTTGGTACCTCCAAATAATATAGAGAAGTCTTGGCGAAAATCAGTGGATGATGTCCAGTAAGAGTCCAAAGTCAAGAAAAGGAGGATTGCTTACAAAAAGAAGTGAAATCCCACCAAAAACATCACATGTAAAAAATGCAGCCAAGTCGCGTGACCCTTTTACCGTAAAAAGTTCTGAGATCGTGTAAAGCCAAATTTAACTCTCTTATTAAATCTGAAATTTTCATTCACAAATCCCTCCTAGTCTCTAGATCTTTAGTTAAAGATTATTTTGTGACTTGGCAATTACGCAGCCCAAGGAAGTTATTATACTTCAATATGGGTGTTATGGGATGGGATGGGATTATTTTATTAAACTTATTATGAATACGAGGAAAAGAGGCATAAAGGAAAGATGTCTTGTGTGGATGTCTTTCTAAAAGGGATTGTTAGGCACGTATTCACGTTACATCAGAAGAACACCACCCAAAACTCCGGACATCCAACTCAACATTAGAAGAGGTCTCGCACGAGGGCTTACAATATTATATAAGATGAAGTCCACGTCACAAATACACATACGTTCAATGCTCATAAAACTGCTATTTTATACAATATTTTATTAATAAACTCGATTATTAAAATGTAAGAACCAGCCGTCCCATTCTCTTGCTGCGTAATTGCCAAGTCACAAAATAATCTTTAACTAAAGATCTAGAGACTAGGAGGGATTTGTGAATGAAAATTTCAGATTTAATATGAGAGTTAAATTTGGCTTTACACGATCTCAGAACTTTTTACGGTAAAAGGGTCACGAGACTTGGCTGCATTTTTTACATGTGATGTTTTTGGTGGGATTTTCATTTTACATTCACCATCTCTTTTAGGGAAAATGTGAAATAATTTAAGCGCTCTGTTGCTATTAGAGAAGACCTCAAAAAATATTTATTACATTAAGCGCTTTTAAGAAAATCTCGGGTCATTATAATTAATTAAAAATAAATTTATCTTTTTCGAACAAAAGTGGTGTTTTTTTAGAAAACTTTAAAGCATCCCCACGTTTGCTTAAATTCTAATGAGTAATGAGTCAGCGGCTTTTGAAATAGGAGAAATTTAAAATCTTTTAAAAATATATACTTTATTTTTTATTTTATTTAACACAAAAGCGAGATTTTTCTTATCTATTTTTGGTTTTCCGTTTTTGTTCGAAGATTTATTTTGTAAAGAAATAAAATTATATTATTTCTAAGATTATTATAAATATAATACGCAATAATGAATTTTAAAAACTTTGTGTATTTTTTCCTATGCGCGTCCTATTTTTAAAGGAAGAATTTTAAACTGATAATAAAGCTAGAAATATTATTTATAGCTATTTTTTGTTTATGCCTAATCGAAAAAGAATTATAATAAAGCGTAGTATATTTTCTTTCATTTATAGTATATATTTTTTAAAAAAAAGCTTTCTACATTTTGTTAAGAAAACTGAATTCTTTGACGAATTTGTCTGGTTTTTCTTTTATCATCTCTTTTAGTCAAAACATAAAATAAATTAAGCGCATTGCGGATTTTAATTATGCTTTCAAAAAAGATTTATGGCATTAAACAATTTTAAGAAAATCTCGGATCATTATAATTAATTTAAAATAAATTTATCTTCTTCGAACAAAAGGGATTTACTTTGAAAAACTTTAAAGCCTCCGCACACGCTCTCAAATTGCAAGAAAATTCGTTTTGAGGCAAACTTTTTTTGAATGGGAGGAATTTAAAATCTGAAATGTGTGTTATTCTATTTTTTATAATAACAAAATAGCGAATTTTTATTTCTTTTAGTTTTTTGGGGGGTTTCTTTCATCTGACGAAACACTATTTTTCTCACTACTCTGTCTGTCTGTCTGTCACAGAGCTCACTCTCGGAAACTGTATAAATTAGAGACTTGAAATTTTGCATACTTGTAGCTCACCTCCGATTGCACACTACATCATAAGATTTAAAAGAAGTCTTACATTTTTGTTATTAAATGAATTAAATTGATGACATCCGGCTGTAACTCTTTATTATTCGTCCTTTAGAGTTTAGAAGAGAGTGACAATTTTGTGATTATTGAATTATAATATTTTGGGAATCACAATTTTGTGACATATTTTGTGAATGTATTGGTGGCACAGTTGTAGCGCGTTTGTTTTCTATCCCAATTCTCGACGACTAATGTTTAAATTTTAGATATTTTCCCCGTACTAAATTACATTTCCCGATGGTTTTAATTAAAAGAAATTTCGTACTTTTTGTGCCATTTTAAGGTTTTATTTTTATTTTTATTTTTAAGCCAAAATTAAATCATGTAATTAAATATGCTTTTCAGATATATAAAAATATTCTGTTACAATTGCCGGAAAAAATAGTTATGAATATTTTTAATTTGATTACAAAACAGCTTCCTCTTGTAATCATTTGAATACTAATTTTAATGGTACTGCCATCTACGTTCTTACTGATAAAGTGTACTGATAAATGATAAGGATTTATTAATTAAAGAATAAAGTGTTTTAAAAGGAATATTAAACAAAACTCTTTGTGCGATCTTCAATCGCACTTACCTGCGTGTTTACTTTCTTTTATGTGTAAAAGAAGAAGGTTTGAAATTCGTGAATTTTTTTAAATCCCGAATTTCGACGGATTTACACGTTTTATAAGGTCCTGAACGAAATTTGACTGCTTTTTTTTAGATCTCCCTGTGAGTCTCTGTCTGTCTGTGTGTATTTGATACAAATTTTGTGGGCGCTCTAACTCACGAACTACGGCGTATAATAAGATAAAATTTCGCATGAAATTCTATACCTATGCGAACTGGTGCTGATTAGTTTTTGGACAAATCCCCAAGAAAGGGTGCCACAAATTGATGATTTGCTCGATTTATATGATTGTTTTATCTCCAGTTTATATGCGCTGAATTCAACGAGACATGAAATTCAAAATACTCATAATAGAAATAGATTTTCACTCAATTTTTGTTGCGATCATCTGACAGGAGGTGTCAAAATTCGTTGATTTGATCGAAATATGTGTTTCTTATTTCACCAGTTTAAAAGTACAGAATTCAACGAAACTTCACGCTTAGCATCCTAAATATAGGAATTCATTGTGTAAAAAAAATATTTTCTAAATCGGTGTAATTGCTTGTACTATTTAAATCATTTAACCCTTTCAGGGGCAAGCACTTGTGCTCCTGTAATGTTGAATTCCCACCGGAATTTAGGAAAGAATTTAGTTCAAAGTAAGAATAAGCAATTTTTCAACTTTTTCTCGTCAAAGTTTAAAAAGTAAAATTTAATTAAAAGTTTCTGGTTTGAATCGGATTAAAATTAGGTGGTATATAATATATACCACCGCCCCTCAAAGGTTAAGTGATCTGATTTATATAGAATAAACTTTTGTGATAGCCACAATATACAATTTTATTTTCATTTTATGGCGATATTTCGTAAGTAGGAATAATTAATATTCCTTTAAAAATTTGTTAAAATATGGTGTATAATCGTGATTTTTCAAAGTTTAATACGTTTGAACTTCCATGAGACATATTAAAAAATATATATTAACAAGGTACGAAGGAAAGTCATTAAGTGAGTTACAAAAGATGATGAATTAATAACTTATAGTGATAATCACTTCAGAACTATTTTTTTCTCAACATATTCTCCACCAATATTTATGCACCTATCGTATTATGAGTGCCCCAACACCAGCTGTGTAAAATTGCTTGGGTTGTTGTCTCATCCCTCGTTAGGGCTTCATATTGAACCTTTTCATCATCTGCAAGCATCATCTTGCTTCCAGGATCATTGTTAGTGGAATAAACAGATGAAAATCGCTTAGGGCTAAGTCCAGGCTATAAGGAAGATGTTCAAGAATTTCCCAACCAAGGGGACAAGAATTGTCCCCTATGTTAGGAGTGTCAATAGGGCTAGACGCATCATCAAGCCCATAGTCGGTTTAAAACTCATTTACGCATGCGTGCCAATGCTATCTAGTCAATATGAAACGAATATCATAAAGCTGGATGATGCTTATCCTTTATTAACATTCTAAGAAATTACCTGTTACTACTTTAAAAAATATCACATCATTTTGTAACTTACTTAATGACTCTCCCTCGTATCCCTCCTTGACACTCATTGGAATTTCCAAGGTCTCCGAGACCACCAGTACTGGTTAGAAAATTTCTATTTAATATTTAAATAGCAGAATTTGTTGTAGAAATATTTGATTGCAAGATTTGAAATTTTTTTTCAATTAAATGAAGCAAAATAACAATAATAATAATAATAATAATAATAATAATAATAATAATAATAATAATAAAATTACATAAACGATGTCGTACAAATGTACGCTCTCTAATATAATTAAAATATTTTAACTTCGGTTACTTAGAAATTTCTGATTTGCAGTTTTCAAATAGGGTTATTGAATAAACTATCTAAATTTATTAATTTCTAATGTATTACACATGGTATCATTTTAACCCTTAGATAACGAATGCGCCATATTTGCGACAACAAATTTTTATTGTCCAAATGTACTGTTTACAATTATTATTTTTTGGCATCATTTTTTCTGACAAACATGTAATATATAATTGCTGAAATTTTGAGATTAAATAAGGCAAACTTTTCCACACAAAAATTCTAGTATACAATTGAAAACAACACATTTAAGCAATAATAACTGCCCCAAACTGCCCCATTATTTCCATAGCGTGTCCAATTCAAAACAACACGTTTGGACAATAAAAACTTCCCCCGTTAAACTACTGTCATATTGAAAAAATAATAATAACTGCCCAAAACTGCCCCATTACTTTCGTAGCGTGTTCAATTGAAAACAACACGTTTGGGTAATAAAAATTGCCCAAAACTACCCCTTATTTTTCTGATTCGCAATTTTCAAATACGGTGATTGAATAAACTATCTAAATTTAATCATTTCTAATGTGTTACCCTCAATATCATGTTAACCATTAGATAAGGAATGCAGCTATATTTGTGACAACAAATATTTATTGTCCAAATGTACTGTTTCCAATTATTCTTTTTTGGCATAATTTTTTAAGCAAAATTTAGTAGCATTTATTAGTTGAAATTTTGATATTAGATAAGGGACTTTTCTGTGAAAAAATTCTGGTATCCAAGTGAAAGCAACACATTTCGGCTGTGCTGGATAGATCTTAAGGTACATCCCTCATTTTGTATACTACATGCAAACAATCTAAGTTATTGCAGACATTGCGATGAACCCTTAACAACAACGGATGTTTTGCTTTAACACGGGTAAACAAGTCATAAAATCATCCTGGCGCCGATCGGGACAGTGCAACGATTGTTGAAGTATAAGGCAATTTATAACATGCAATTTTCCAATACCCATAAAATTTTACGAGGGTCACCAGCTTGCAGTTCCCTGAACTTTACACGACGGAGGGTCGCAGAGGTCCAGGGGCGCGACGAAGGGGAGTAGCTTTATACTCACGAATCACAAATTAGACAATAATCAGATGCAGATCTGATATAACGAATGGCCATTCCTGATGCTCAAAGGCGTGGACACTTATTACAGCAACGCGACATTTGCTAAGAAAATACAATGCAAAGAAAATGCAATTTCACCTTTTTTGAGAACTAAAAGAAAATCAAGAATATATTTTTTCTGCAGTGGACTTTGTAGATCTAAAACTGAGAGGTTGTCCCCTGAATACTTTTTTAGGCAATAAATATTGTCTCTCGCCTATGTCTTTTTGAAATAATTTAATATTTATCTTAATTCAAGTTTAAACTGTGCGTTTAAAAAAATGAGAGAATGTTCCAACAAGGATAGAGACAGCTTTTAAGGAGATCTTGTGTTCCAGCAGACAGATGTATGACTCTCTTAAGCAGACCCAGGTATTCTTTACTGATAAGCCATTGTACTGTAAAACCCTATTTAATTTTAAACATCAAATTTTTATATGAATAAAATTTCTCTTACCATCCCAAAATCAGGGGTATTTTAATTGTTTAAAAGCTAATTATAAAGCAACTAAATATAAAAAAATATTCTTTAAATTTTAACAATAATGCTGAATGTTCAGCAACAGTACTTAAAGTCATTAACTAACGACTTGTTAATACGAGCCTTAAATAAATTTAATTATGTCATGTATATATTTTGTATATTAATCCATATTCTACTATTCAACTATTTTGTTTTCATGTATTTTTGTAAATAAATTCTTTATGTTTTAATCTTAATTTAGACTCCTCATTTATTATTTTTTTTAGTGTGATGTTTATTCAAATTATAATTTATTAGCAGAAATTAATAGCTGGCTTGATGGTTCAACCATACGGATAAAATTGTCTACAGAAAATAACGCAACGCAGTACAATTTTTAGGGAGACAGCAAATTAATATTACCATTATTATTTTAATTATCATTAATTTTAACTGTTTCAAAATATTTGTCCCAGGTTGCACGATCACTTTACATTTTTTTATATATAGACAATCAAATAGCTGCTAAAGTAATTGGTGTTTTCCTGTTTGGAGGAGGGAAATATGGGTTCCGGTAACTCCCTATAAATTTATAACTTTAATTTTAAATCTCACTAACAGGCTATAAAAACTGCCAGTCGGTATTCGTTAGCTAAGAGTTAAAAGTGATTTTATTTAACCACAAAGCAAATTTTCAGAATATCATTTTAGTAAAAACACGAAATAATTTTAGCGCAATCTACATGAAAAGACGACTATCTTTACCTATACAAAAGCAAAAAGAAATGACAATAAAACGCAATTTTTATTCTTAATTCATACACTTTACAATTTTTGTGTACCACTATTTCCGAATAATAATTTTAGTTTTATTATATTGCAAATTTCTAACATTAAATAAGCGAAAAACTTCTATTCGCTTAGTGAAAATGGGGTTACATAAAAACAGGCAGAATTTGTAGTTATGGTTACAGTCCTTAAAAAGAAAATAAAAAAAAGAGTTTTTTGTTTTTTAATGGCAAAAAAGCATTAATGGCACATTATTGTAATTTTTGTTTTCCTACCATCGCTTTTATTGAAAACATGAAATAAATTGACCGCGCTGCAGCTTTTAATGATGTTTAAAAAAATATTTATTGCACAAAACACTTTTAAATAAACCTCGGATCATCATAATTAATTTTAAATAAATTTCTTTTCTTTGAACAAAGTTGATTTATTTTGAAAAACATTAAAACATCTCCGAGAGATTTCATATTGCAACAAGAATGAAAAATCATGCGTCAAGCATAGATTATGTAACACTTTCCAACGCTTCCAAAATAATTTTACAAATCATACCGTTTAATAAACTAAAAGATAACATCTAAGTAAACAATTTGGAAAACGCATAACATATTTAAAAACATAATTTCAGGAATTTCCAACATACACAATATTCGGCAAAATATCCGAATACTTTTATTCAGCCCTGTATAGGATCTATAGATTTGTATATATACTACATAGGATGCTAAATTTTAGTTTAGTTAGGAAACGCGTAGCACAGTTTAAAATTCTCCGTCTGGAGTTTCTGTCAATAAACGGAAATGAGTTCGCGAACTTTTGTGCTTCCCTGTATAGGATCTACAGATATTATACCCACCACGTAATAGACAAAAAGCGAGCTAAAATTAAAATCGCGTTCAGTAACTTAAAACGCACTTCCAGGAATTATAGTTAACAGAGAGTAGATAATTCTTTTGTGTGTCCCTGTAAATGAACGATGACTGCTATACACACACTATTCTGTAGTAAGCCTCTTGTAATGCACCTTAGTGATATGTATAAATTTCAATGCGTTTAAAATAGTGAAACATTATTTAAGTAAACCGCAGACGATTTTTCTCCATAGACGTAATGTAACGGAATTCTTTTGACTGTCCCTGTAAATTAACTATAAGTGCTATCCACACCCCATTCCATATTAAAGCTTCTTGTAATACACCTTAGTGATATATATCAATTATAATGTGTTTACAATTGTGTAACATCATTAAAATAAACCGCAAATGATTTTTCCCGATACACCGTAATGTAACGGAATTCTTTTGAGTATCCCTGTAAAAAAAACTATAAGTGCTACACACTTCAGTTGAAATAGGGAACGTGCTATAGATAACGACAATAACATATAAAAATTGCAAGGCAATCCGAACATATTTACCGGAGTTAGAGCACGGACAGACGGCAGACAAACCGAAGTCATAAACACTTTTCAACTAGGTTGGAAAGTGTTAAAAAGTATCCGTGATGAGTCAATGGCTTTTCAAAAGGGGGGGGGGGGAATTTAAAATCTCAAAATGATATTACTTCATTTTTCATAATAACAAAATAGAGGGATTTTTTAAATTTATTTTTACATTTTTCTTTTTTGTGTGAAGATTAATTTTGAGACAGAAAAATTAAATAATTTTAAGATTTTCTTATTATATGATATGCAATAATCCTCAATAATGAATTTTCAAAAACTTAATGAATTTTTTTCCAATACGCGTCCTATTTTTAAAGAAAGGATTTCAATCTGTTATCAAAGGTATATAACTAGGTATATAACTAGTATTTTTTTAATTCACATTTAAATTAAAATTAGAATGAAAAGTAATATGTTTTTCTTTTATTTGTAGTATTTTTTATATATAAAAAAGCAAGCATTTTACATTTTATAAGGAAAATCACATGTTATTTATTTATGTATTTTTGTTTAAATTTTTGTTTTAACATCATTTTAATAAAAATATAAATTAATTTATGTATATTGTGGCTTTAACGATGCCGTCAAAAAAGATTTATTTCATCAAACGCTTTTAAATAAATCTGGGATCATCATAATTAATTTAAAATAAATTTCCTTTTGAACAAAAGTTAGGAAAACGTTAAAGCCTTCCCAAAAGCTTTCAAATTGTAAATAATATCCATGATGAGTCAATGGCTCTTCATTTTTCCTAATTACAAAATAGAGAGATTTTTATTATTTATTTTGAAGAAAAAATAAAAATTAAATTTTTCCTAAAGTTTTTTAATATACAGATGGCACGTGTTTGAAGGACTCTACAAGATAAACTATTTGGAATATTTTTTAACCATTAACCGCCAAAACTATGTGGGCGGAGTCTTCGATATTTTACTGAAATTCGTTTCCAACCAAAAAATTCTGAAAGATAATATTTGGTAACTTAAATAGCAAAGTTTTTGTTATTAAGTAAATTATTTTTTACATATTAAAATAGTGGTGGCAGGGCAGTTTTTTTTTATCTTATACTTTTATTTTCAATATTGACAACCACGAGCATATTCATGGTTGGCAGTGAATGGGTTAAAAAGATTTGGTATTTATACAAATTGGAGTATGTGGAAACAAGTTATGTAATAATAATCATTAATTCGAAATTTCACCAATGGATGACGCTTACATGTTAGGGATTGTATTTTTTTTCTGTGTGTGTGTGTGTTTTCTGATTGTGATGTGTGTTGTGTGATTTATACAATTTGGAGTATGTGGAAACAAGTTATGTAATAATAATCATTAATTCGAAATTTCACCAATGGATGACGCTTACATGTTAGGGATTGTATTTTTTTTCTGTGTGTGTGTGTTATTATTAGCAAGTATTAACAAAAATAACTCATTTTAAATAAATTTCTTTTGAGACGACGATATTTTTTCATAGCAGAGCTATGATACTACCATTTTGAAAAAATAAAAAATAAACACTTAATTAACAGAGAAAGGCTTTTATTTGGCTAAAATTGTAGCGCTCATAAGGCTTTTAGGGGCTAAAACCTCACGTTAGAATCATGTGAAATTTGATATGTTTTAAAAGTTAGTAAAAAATTCTCTATTTTTCTCTTCTTATGTCATAATCATGTGAAATTTTATATGTTTTGAAAATTAGTTGGTAGGAAATTCTCTATTTTTCTTTTTTCTTTTAATGATATACAGCGCCTTCTATTGGAAAAAAGTTAAATTATTATTATTATTGAAATCTCATTGAAATCTTATTATTTTTTATTATTTTATTTTTTTATTCTTTTACTTTTACCAATTTTTAGACATTAGTACTTATTTTGGAGAGCAGCAGTTGCATAAATATTTCTTTTTAGTACTAATTTCTTTAATCATCATTATATTTCTCTTAAATAAATTTATTTGTATTAATAATAAAATATACACTAACAGTTATCATCAAAAACATAGTTAGTTATTTTCTTAAAAAACACATATAGCTTTAATTCGACGTTTCAAAAAGTATAAAACATACCCAGTTCTCTTGCACAGATTTTTTTTTTTTTAGCATTTTCTCATTTTATCTTTCCTATCTTTCATTCCACGTTTCCCGTGTTTGTATTCTCCAGAAAAAAACTCTTATTTTTCACTCTAAGCATATCGACACAATCACGTTATACTGTCTCTCTTGAAAACATTTTCGCCACTATCTCTGAGGCTTCTTCAGTTCAAATGATGTTCAATTTCAATTACATTTTTCTTGGCACGATATTCATAAAGCTTTTCTCTATATTATTATTATTATTATTCGCAGAGCATGTTTTCACATGCACTAAACAGTATAAATACCAAATCTTTTTAAATATTCCAAATAGTTTGTCTTGTAGGGCCCTTCCAACTCGTGCACTTTAATTAAGACCACCCTGTATATGATATGTAATAATACGCAATAATGAATTTTCAAAATTTTGATTTTTTCCCCTCCAAAACATTTTTAAAGAAATTATTTCTATTTGTTATTAACCCTTTGAGGGGCGGTGGTATATATTATATGAAAGGTGGTATATATTATATACCACCTAATTTTAATCCGATTCGAACCAGAAACTTTTAGTTAAATTTTACTTTTTTAACTTTGACGGGAAAAGTTGAAAAATTGCATTTCCTTATTTTGAACTAAATTCTTTCGTAAATACCGGTATGATTTCGACGTTACAGGAACGAAATTGCTTGCCCCTTAAAGGGTTAAACATACAAATAATTATCACTTTTTTAAAAATTTACATTTAAAAGAGAATTATGATAAAACACACACACACACACAGAAAAAAAACACAAGCATTTTACATTTTATGAAGAAAATAATATTTCATTCGTTTCCGTATTTTTGTTTTCATTTTTGTTTAACCATCTTTCCATTAAAAATATAAAATAAGTTAAGCGTCCTGCACTTTTAACGATGCATTCAAAAAAAGATTTATTGCATCAAACACTTTTAAGAAAACCTCGGATCATTATAATTAATTTAGAATAAATTCCTCTTTTACGAACAAAAGGGATTTATTTTTAAAAAACTTTAAAGCGTCCCCGCGCGCACTTAAACTGAAAGAATATCCGTAATGAGTCAGTGGTTTTTGAAATGTGGAGAATATAACGTCTCAAAAAGATATTATTTTACTGTTCATCATAACAAAATAGAGTGATTTTTTCTCCTTTTTTTTTCAATTTAATTTTTTTCAATTTTTTTTAATTTTTTTCTTTTTTTTCTTTTTTTTTTTTTTTTTTAGTGCGAAGATTAATTTTGGGAAGCAGATAGATAATTTTTCTAAGATGTTATGCGATAATATTATTTAAAATATGGGTTTATGCGATAATGAAGTTTTAAATTGTTAAAGAAATATTTTACTTTTAGACGTTCTATTAAACAATTCATTTATTCAAAATGAACTTAGTTTTGTCCACTAGGGTTCGTATGCTTTTACCACAATATTTTAATAAAATTTTTCTATTTAATTTTTAAATAGCAGAAATTGTAGACTCCACGATTAATTGCTGGATTTGTAATAAATTTCTGTATTTAAATAAGGCAAAAAATTCTATTAAAAATTGTGGTAATAGCGTACGAACCCTGTCTAAAAAAGAATACAACATGAATTTTCAATAAACAAATTATATACACTGATTACAAAATGTGCTTGAATCGATGTCCTTTTTTCACTTAAATTGTAACTAGAAAAAATAATATATGTTTTCTGATATTTACATAAGGAAACCCTCATGCTGTGGCCATCAGAAAACTTTCTTCTATAAATATCAAATCGTCTGCAACAAGAATTAAATGACAAACCATACGTTTTTCAGATATAGCTATCGTGGAAACCGCAAAAGAATAGATCATAGCTGTGACACCTATTGGGCTGTGTACACCTAAATCTAATATGGATCTATTTTCCTCAAGGTCTAACAGAATAACATGCAGTTTGATGAAATTATGTGCCTTCTGTTCTTAGTTCTTGAGATATAGTTATCAAGGAAATCATTAAAAATGCTGTATTTATACTGCGCCACCTCACGGACGATTTACACCAAAACCTAATCAGTCTAATAAACCAGTCTAATAACCAGCCAAATAACTTACGCAACGTCTAACTGAATCTGAAGGTGGATGAAAATATTTGCATTAGTTCTATCATTTAATTATTAGAGATTATTCCCGGTATCTAATGTTTAATAATTGATGGACAAAATTTTTCGGAACGAATTGGTTTTCCCAAACAGAAGGAAATTTTCGAACAACTCAATAAATTAAAATCCTACACTACAGTAAAATGGCTTTTATATTGACATTACGGAAATATGATTTATTTAATGAAAATAGAAAAACTGAATTTTAAAGAATATATAAAAATATATAAAATGAATTTATGAAAAGATAACGCGCAAAATTATATTTATCTTGTAAACTACAAATTCTTTTCAGTTATGAGCTAATTAATGTATCAATTTTGCTTTTATGTTTTATAAATTTATTTACCTAACATATATCAAAATGAAAACGCTGCCAATTTTTCCTGCGTATAATAAATAGATAAAAAGGGGAAATTATTAGCTAAAATATCTTTACGAAATGTTTTGTTTTATGTATGAACAAATTGGTGTACAATTTTTATTTTGCTGTCGTAGAAATTCATGAATTAAATCTGTTAAGCAATTACACATCATAATCAAAATGTTATCTACGTTCATTCCGTGTCAAATAAATACATAAAATGTAAACAATGCATAACAAAAATATAAATATATAAAAATGCAGGGTGTCGTAATTTTAAAAGTCTGTAATACAACATGTAATTTTTCCATTACAAAGATTGAAACAACATTGGATACACATAGTTATGAAGTTCTGTTTGTGCAATCACACCATTTCTACACGTGCCTCACAAGTGGGAAGGAAAATGTCTAATGCGAATGTCCAGAGAATATAACCACTTATCCCAATCCATCTTTGTGGGAATTCGGCAGCCAGTGTGTTCCGAACTCCCAAATGCCAGTGTGCAGGTGCCCCATCCTGCCAACGGACCCCAATTCTGCATACAACCACATGTTTTGTGCTTTTTCAGAATTCGTTGTCATTTTTCAATTTAAAATTTTCCGATTTTGAGCAACGGAAATAAAAGTGATTTCTATTACATAATGAAAATTTCCCCATCTAAGCTACCATGTACCACCATGCACAAAACTGTCTAACAAGTACAAAATTGTCTTGGCTGTTTATTACCTTCAATATAAGTGTTTAAAATTGGAGAGTTTCGTCTCGGACTCCTTGTATAATAACCAAATGTTTAGTTGTATGTATGAACAAATTAGTGTAAATTTTTAAATTTTACTGCTGTAGTAATCGATAAATTAAATCTTTAAAGCGATTACACATCATACTCAAAATGGTTCATTCTGTATCAAATAAATGAATTAAATTTAAGCAATGCATAGTAAAAAAAAAAAAAAAAAAAAAAACACCAAAATAATAACGAAAAGGAACCTATTTAACAGTTTGGGTGAACCGGAATATAATATATTATTGAATCTATATAATAAAAAATTTAAAGATTTGAAAAAAGAGTCTTTCAGGCTCAGTTACAATAGTAAGTTGATTTTTTTCCCGTGTGAACTACATACATTAGATTTCAAATAAATTAAACAAACAAGTCTTATTCCTCTTAATTTAGTCATTTTGGCTATAAATGTAATTTGCGAGGAACTTTTATATGCAAATTTGGCAAACAAAATGTAATTAAATGAATACTAGATGGAACCCGTCAAAACTTGACGGAAAAAATTACAATAAAAATTTACTATTTGTACATTTTACCAATTTTTTTTCAGACATTATTTTAAAAAAGCATGGTTAAAAATTCTTTCTAAAAACGTTCCCCATTTAAAAAAATGTAAAAGCAGTCTCCAATAAAAATCTCTACCACTTGACAATAGCGCTTTCACCCCCCCCCCTTCACTGGGGCATCATCAGTTGTGATCTTCAACTTCCTTCCTCTCCATTATATATATGACTGCTGGTTGAAGAGCTCCCCCTATCGGCATTCAATATTCTCTCTGTCTCTCTTTCCCCCTCTTCCAACATTTTCTTTCCAGCGGCAATCAAGTAATGAGTGTACCATGTCATTGAACGCTCTTTGGATGCTTTGATTTCTATTGATTCTCTTACTAAAGCGTTATGTAAATTTTCTTAGTTAGCTATTTTCTGTATTTGTAGGGTTTCAAGTTTTATTGGGGTTTTAGTGTTTAATCTTGCAAGAGCTGTTTACTGTTTATTTAGTTTTATATCTCGGATATGTTCTTTCATTCTTTCTTCTATTTTTCTCTTTGTCATTCCTATGTAAGTAACCTTCTCATTTCTGCTGTTAAGACAATTTATTCTGTATATTCCTGCTGTTTGTATTTCCTCATATTTTTCTATTTCATTTGTTATTGATTTGAAGAGGGATGGATTGGGGGTTAGTGGATCTATTTTTCCTATTTTTTCTAATTCTCGTTTTATTTTCAAAGATACACCTTTTATATATGGAATAGGAGGAGTGTATGTTAGATTCCTCTGTGCTGGTTGTATATGGTCAATTCTTTCTCTTACTCTTTCAATTAGTTTAAGTATAGTTTTTCTCGGATGTCCTGCCTTTAAACCTATGTTTTCAATGATTTTTAATTCTTCCTTTAGTGATTCTTCTGTTGAACAAACATGTAGAGCTCTATTTATATATGTATTCATGGATGCTAATCTGTATGGTAGTGGAGTATCGGCTTTATAGGAGATTCTATTTAAGTTTGCTGTGGGTTTTCTATATACTGTAGTATTTTTTTTAGTTATATCATGAGATTTTTTTACATCTGAGATGTTGATCGAATGCTTTATTTATTTTTCTATTGTAAACTGGATATTCTTATCATACGAATTTACTTTGTCAAGGAAGTTATCTAGATTAATTCGTTTATTTGTGATAATAAATATGTCGTCTACATATCTAAGCCATAGCCTGATTTCAGTTTTGTGTTCGTTTATGATTATTGTTTCCAGATTTCTTAATTTCCATTCTGCGACTATATTCTTGCTGTATCTTGCGATCGATCAAATAATTGAATTTCGTTAAGCATTAAATTTTCTGAATACTTCTCTATTATCCGGTCGACCACTTTTCATAACAAAAAACTATCGCTAAACTGTAAAATTAAACGCCAAAAATGCAGTCCGATTTACTTTATGTCAGAAGCATTATACGTATTTGTTACGTCATCAAATGGTTTTTAATTCGACATTTGCGTCTATTTTTCAATATGTTTTACTGATTTATTAGTTATTTCATTAATTAAAATAACAATCGTGTCCTTAAATTCTTATATTTTATTTATTTATTTATTTTGATATTTCAATGGCAACGTTCTCCCGTTTATTTGGCGTTAAATTTTTGTCGATAGTTATTTGTTATGAAAATTGTTCGACGGGATAATAGAGAAGTACAAATTTTCTTATTTTTAATCTGAGAAAGAAACAATAATCATGGATTTAATTAATTTTGAAATAGGCGGTGCAACCAAAACAATTTTGATTATCGCAGACGCACCGGGGTTAATTTTTGGCGCCTAAATGACGATTTTTGCTTTGTATGGCAACCTGGTGTTTTATAATAAAATTGAATTTTTGTGTAAATAAATAAAATAAAATAGGTACTTTTATGTTAGCTGGGCATCAGGGATAACTCTCCGAATCTTGTTTCAATTGGAATCATTTAAATTGCAACATTTTACGTGAGATTTGTTATTCATATTGATATGTTTATGTTTGGATATTTTATTATTTTTATATTCTAGCTAATTTTAAGTAAGTTTTTTTAAAATTTTACATTTCAATGTTTAAATATTACTTAGTTGATATTAGCTAATGTCAAAAGATTGGCGATCCACGGAGTTCAGAGAATAAACTCTATTCCTCGCAACAGTGGGAGTTACCGACTTTATGACGTCACAAGCAGAAATAAAAGTTTAATTGAAAATTACGGCTAATTAATTAAATTTTCGAACAAACGAATGCACGATAACAAATCTGTGTCCAAATATCTTTCATTTAAAAAACGAATGGCGTAATTTGATGCAGTAGTTTGTTCTCACGGATTGTCGAAAGAAATCGCTTAGCATTTTAAATATATAGATGTGGCAATAATATCAAAGTTGTTAAAAAACTGTTGACATCATTGTTCTAAAATTGCCGATAGGTTGTAATATATTTCCGCCTCGAGCTTAAAACACCAACACTTCAATGCCATCTAATTTTTTATCTTATCCTGTAAATAAACTATAAGAGCTTTACTTGGTTATTCAGCTCTTCCAGCATGCTTTAACCTCTTGAAGGGCGCCAGTATATTATATATAATACTTAATTTTAATCCCAAAATGCCACAAAGTCACCAGAATTTTAGAATCAAATTTTGAATTTATAAGGTATATGACGGAAAGATTTTACTTATTTTAAAATAAATTCGTTCGTGATTCTTGGTGTCAGTCAATCATTTCAATATTTTAGCTCCAAGAGTACTTTGCCCCTGAAGGGGTTAAAGAGCAATACTCTGTCTCAATTAGATTTTCACCGTCTCAGTTTTCCAGGCGATATCTTTATGACAAGTTCTGTATGTTTTAATTTTCAGTGTTTGCAAATTAGTACCACAAAAATGTAACAGTTTTTTGTTTTATTTAACTGTTGAAAAATAAAATAAATTCTATGAACAAATGTAGCGGTTTCGAATTCTGTGTTATAAAAATTAAATAGAAATTTTTCTATCATTAATAGTGGTGCAAGGTTCCTTAGACATTCCAATGAGTTAACAAACCTTGAATTTTGTGTGAATACGTGATTAACGACCTCTTTCAAGAAACTGGCAGAATCACTACATGTCCTAATAAGGTTGAAACTGGTTCAATATTTTGTACATTATAGTAATGACAATATTTGTATTATATATTTATAGTTAGATAGATAGACAGATATAGTAAGTGATTACAATAAGTGTATTTCTAAAGAACTCGTCCTAAAATCAAAAGAAACGTTCTTATTCAGAATTAAAAGGGGCCACTAAAGGATGCAACATTCAGAAATAGCATATTTTAAATTACTTTCTAAATTATAACTCCTAATGTTCAGACTTCTTAATCCCAAATCAAAATTTTAACTGATTTCATTCATTTTTAATTTAATCCACTATTTGTTTTTGGTTGTTGGCACGTCCGTATGACTTAAAAAAAAGATTTGGCACGCTTATGTGAAATAGTTAGTGTAAAAGCGTATTTGTATTAAAATTTGGTATAATATTTCATTTACACCGGAAATAATATAGTAGTTGTGTCAGATATAGTTATAAATTTATTTCGGACAATGCTTCAGGTGAACGGAAATATCAGAGCTGCCGTCCATGGTGGCTTTAAGAAATAACCAATTAGAAACATATTTTGGAGAACTGTTCTTTTAGAGCCGATAAAAGTGGTGATTCAGAAGCACTCTATTTTTTCATACAAAAGTATCTCGTGTCCAATCATCTTATTATTACTCATACTACTCATCCTGGTTAATTTTCATTCTAGAATAATTCCAGAGTTTTTAATAATGGCAAATCCCAAGATTTGGGGAGTATTTTTAAATACATGAAGTCATACAAAAAAAAACCTAACGCGAAAATGTGAAATAACAACATAGTTGAAAAGTGTTTATGAATTCGGTGTGTCTGTCAGTCTGTCTCTCTGTCAGTTTGTCAGATTGTCCGTCTGTCTGTCAGTGCTCTAACTCTCGTAATTATATACTCCGATTGTCATGAAATTTTTATATATTATTGAATTTTACTTTAAAATGTTCGATACTAAAAACAATGTGTTTAGCATGAATAGTTCATTTACAGAGACACACAAAGGAATTCCATTCCATTAAGGTCTATAGCGAAAAATCGTTTGCGACGCATTTTGTTGATGTTACGATATTTCAAACATAATGAAATTAATTTTCATTACTGATGCATACCATTAATGGTGGCTTATTACATATCTTGTGGAACTGCATGTTATTTTTAGGGCCGATAAAAGTGATGACACAGAAACGCTCTGCAGCACCCTTTAACCGGAGTATACAATTAGTAGAATTTATAGTTCTATTACAGACGTGCAAAATAATCACTTTACATTATGATCTATGAAGGAAAATCGTCTGCGGTGGATTTAGAACACTTTATGATACTTGAAACATAATGAATATTAAAAGAATTGCCAATTTTCAATAGAACTCATTTTCTATAGATTATTGAGTACGTAGGATTTATCGTTCTTGTACAAAGACGCACAAATGAATTCGATTAAATGACTGAAAATGTTGATCGGTAATTGCTAGAAATGCTCATACCGGGGAGATATGCAATTTTATGTAATGTTTAGTGTATTACGTGTTGTGTACAAATTCTGTATATCATATACAGGGCTGCACGAAAGACTGCGAATATCCGCCGCAGTTGCTGAAAATGGATTTATGTATTTTTAAAATTGCTTATTTAGATATCTCATTTCATCGTACGAAAAAAAATTATTTTTTTTTTATCATTTTCTGTATGTCTAATTTTAATACTTGGAAAATTTTCCATAGAAAATTTCTCACGCCTTGCATTCATAATATTCAATTTTTTTTTGTTTAAAAGGCTTATAGCCAACACAGTGAAAAAGCATCCAAGCCAGGACTCGAACCCGGGTCCCCCTGGACTGCAAGAAAGACTTCGAATATGTGCCGCAGTTGCCGAAAATATATTTTTACTGAGTTATGTATTTTTCAAATTGCTTATTTATATATCTCATTTCATCTTGTGAAAAAAATGAACTTTTTAATAATATTATTTTAGTGTTGGAGAGTGTTTCTTAATCTAAGCCGGATGCATGATTTTTCATTCTTGTTTTATATTTTATGTAGTATAATCAAAATTTATATTTATATTTTTTGATTTATATAAATATCTATCTATCATTTTATTTTAGGATTAATTGTTTAATTTGTTGTTTTAACTACCAGACAAACTGATTGTGAAAACAAATAATATTCTATTCAGTAATGTGCGAAGAACATGCAATACCTCAACTTCGTTGATGATTAGAACAGTATTATTTTAATTTTATAAAAAAGGCTTAGCTTAGGTTGTTGACTGCTATTTGATAAGAAAATTATAAGTACTTCTCTATAATTTTATTTACGTAAATTGGACTTAAGCATAGCTGCCAACTTTTACGCTTTTAACATACCACTAAAATTTATTAGAAATATTTGCCTTCTTTTATCAGCGAAATACGGCAATTAAATAAGACAGAATTTTCTATTAAATTTTAGTGATACTAGAAAATCATAAAAGTTGGCAGCTATGCTTAAGACTTTTGAATTTTGTTAGCTTATCATTTAACTATCTGCTGCTTATTTTCGCATGTACTTTAAGTTCAGTATTTAATCCACCGTATTCAACTAAAACACTTTTTTAGACTGACTCGATAGTCCGTACAAGAAATGTTTCGTGTTAGGTTTTGACTCTTGCGGGCAGTGGCCACTGGTGAATGCCTTTATTTGAGGCACTAAATGCATTATTGCAAAATTTATTATTTTCTGTACCACTATTTTGTGTAAGAAATATTTGCTTTATTTGTCAGTGGGAAATTCTACCATTAAAACAAGGAAAAGTTTTCTTTGAAAATTAATGGTACGAAAAGTTTAAAATTTACAGTCGTGCATTTAGAGCCCTAAAAATTGCGAATCACGAGCCGCCACTGCTTGCGGATCAGGACTCGAGAAATATGCAAACTCGTGTTTATACAGATGGGTGACAAAACAATACGAACACTCATGAAAAATGGTGAAAAGAGCTATATCTAGAAAAATACATGAGGAATTAACCTGAAACTGCAGGTGTGTAAACAGTATAGTATAAGTTATATATTTCCGTGACGATTTTTTTCCCGAAACCCCATAGGGGACTGTCACCAAATTGAAAATGAACGAATATCTTTTGGATAACCGTGTAAAAACTAATGTAGCAAAAGCGTTCAAACTCGAGATTATTAATAAGTGGCTTATTGTAATATACTGTGTTCATTTTTATGAGGATAGCATGTATACTCGTAGAGAAATTAAGGTTTTTATAAAAACAGTCCCAAATTTCGCCTAGTGTTTTGCTTATAATTTGCAGAGTTTTTCATATAAAAAACAGTTCTTTTCATAAAATATGACAAACAACATTGTACATAGTACTCTGCAATCAAAATTAAAAAATAATTAAAATTGGATGAAAAATCAGTAGGTTTACTAAAAAATGTTTCACTGCGCATGCGCGAAAGCAATCAAAATATAATATGCATAATGTAATAGCTAAGTTTATAGAGCAACTTTTGTGAAAGTCTCAAAATCATAGCTTGAAAATACAGTAAATTATCGTCGATAGAATAAGCTCAAAATCCGTTGTTCCCAAAAAGATGAGGGGTTGTATCAAATATCTGTTGATTAGTGCCAAGATAGCGTACACAATATTGCACGTACTATATTTGGATACAACCCCTTATATTTTTGCTTTCTTTTGGGAACAACGGATCGCAAGCTTTTTCTATCGACGATAATTTACTGAATTTTCAAGCTATGATTTTGAGACTTTCACAAAAGTTGCTCTATATACTTAGCTAATACACTATGCATATTATATTTTGATTGCATTCGCGCATGCACAGTGAAACATGTTTTAGTAAACCTGCTCATTTTTCATCCAATTTTTACTATTTTTTAATTCAGATTGCAGAGTATTATGTACAATTTTGTTTGTCATATTTTCTAAAAATAACTTTTTTTTTTATTAAAAACTCTGCAAATTATAAGCAAAAAACTAGGCGAAATTTGGGACTGTTTTTATAAAAAACTTAATTTCTCTACGAGTATACACACTATCCTCATAAAAATGAACACAGTGTATTACAATAAGCCACTTATATTAATAATCTCGAGTTTGAACGCTTTAGCTACATTAGTTTTTATAGGGTTATCCAAAATATATTCGTTTTATTTCAATTTGTTGACACTCTCCTATGGGGTTTCGGGAAAAAATCTTCACGGAAATATATAACTTATACTATACTGTTAACACACCTGCAGTTTCAGGTTAATTCCTCATGTATTTTCCTCATGTTGCTCTTTTCACCATTTTTCATGAGTGTTCGTATACTTTGTCACCCATCTGTATGTTAAATGGATTAATTAATTAGTTTTAAATAAAAGATCTGGTGCAAATAATTTTATAAAACTAGATTAAAATTTCCGGTAGTTCTAGTCTTAAGTGATAAACATCATCACTCTATTTTGAATTATCCGCTATAGAAGTCTGCGGAATGTCTAAAAAATCAAATCAAATGCTATATGTTAGGGACGTTTCAGGAATTCTGCACAGCAATTACCGCATACTATAACATCCCCGTACATCTACACCCTGTACCTTGAAATATATATTTTTTTTCTTTTCCACTTCTTCTTTAAACATAAGATAAAAGAACTTGAATCGTTTCAAGTGTGAACACCACATTGTGTACGGTGCACCCAGTTATCGCAGAAACTTTGATTTATGTTTTTTTTTTCTTTTTCTTACATACATAAAGATAATGTATTGAATTCGTGAAGATTTTCGAATTCCGGTATTTGTTGTATTTGCACATTTTGGTGGTATCTGTAATACATTGTCTATTTTAGAAATATCTATGTATGTCTGTCTTTATATGACACAAATTATGTAGCTCGTGTATCTCAAGAAGCAATGCGCAGAGTTCCAAGAATCTTCACATTCACATAAACTGGCATAAATTGCTGCTGATTACACATTTGGTGAATATAACCAAACAGACTTAGCTGATATGCTGCATTTTTAAAAATTTCCTTAGTACATATATCTCAAGAATAAAGGCCCGAAAATTTAAGAATCTTCATAATAAATTAGACCTTGATATAATTTGTTACTGATTATATTTTCGTATATATCTTCTAATAGATGGTGCTGTTATCCTGTTATTTTCTTTATTTTTGCGATAGAAAAATTTTCATGACCAGTGACACATAAGTGGCTCATTATTCTGAAAGATAATACTAATTAAATTTTGGTTTGATTACTCAAAAGGAAGGTTTTCTTTTTACGCTGTTTGTTTGACTAGGAAGAAAAGTCTCCTTAAAGTGTATACTCAGAAAATTAAAAAAAAATATGCTAATGAAGCTACTCATGTATGTATGTAATAAAGGCTGTGGAATCCTAGTAGAAAATCTGCAAAAAAATAAAATACTTTTGAGTTTTTGGCGCAAAAAGACGCGATTTGGCTACAACAATTTTTCCTTGCCAAATGCAGACGATTTTAATGTATTTTGAAATTGCTTCTAAAATGACTAATTATTCGAATGCGTAATAATTAATGAATTTAAACCTAAACGATGAAATAGTTTATTATTTTTTATATAATATATACAAGCTGCTTGATAATAGATTTATTTAATTTTACCACTGAAAAAATATGTTCTATGTTTTGGAAGCTGCAAATATCTATTTTATGTTATAGAGAAGCGGACGTTTAAGTTATATGTATTATTGATTTATTATTATTATTATTATTATTATTATTATTTTTAAGTTGTAAATGTGTATTTTGACTTTTAGTTGACAATCGAAATTTTAAAAATACATGTATCTGAAAGGCACTTTAAAGTAAACGAAGAGTTTGAAGACATTCTTATTATGAGACCTGTGACATTTTTGTATTTGAAAGCGTAAAATTGTCATTTGCTTAAAAAAATTATACGAATGGGTTAATTCTAGGGCTTATGATACCATACCCTCTTGTTCAGAATCGTTTGCATTTTGCCTTCAACATTTTTAACTCTGTACCGTTTGCAGCAATATTAATTAAAAATATTCTTTAAATCAGATTAAATAAATTACTCGCGATTTTTTTCTCTATTTATTACCGATTGAACGAAATTTTGCTATTGTTTTATCCTCCATTCTACGATTTTTTCTAATTTAAACTGCTTCACCGGTTATACAAGTAATTTTTAAATGTATTTTAAAAGGAAAAGCCCGATGACAAATGGATTCGTTATACAATTCTATATCGAGGAAGTCGTTGTTTCCATAGCAACAACACATTTTTCTTGAATTGACAATGTTCAGAATCGGGCTTATTTTTGAACTTGAAACAATTTTAATCAATTTAAATTTTGTTTTAAATCGTAAAATACAATCGTTAAATTTCTTTATATATACATATAAATATGTACACAAAATTGTAGATAAAAAATGTATTTTATATGCAAGTTAAATTTAGATAAACATGTTCAGCATGAAAAAGTTTTTCCTTAAAGGGTATTTGTCATAAAAGAGTATTTTTTTAAATTTCATTCCGTCGCCAACCGGTGATAAATCGCCAAATAAACGAAATTTCCATAAGTTTTTATGGACGTTATTTTGAGGTTCCGTAGAAATTTTTTATAGACGTATATAACCTCATGAGAAGAAAATTCTGTATTTTTTTCAAATTTGTCTGAGTATGGGTTTACGGAGACCTTCCTTTTAAGTATTGGCTTGTTAGAAAGGTTCTTTCCGTTTCGTAAAACCAATTGTTAAGGGGAAATTTGGACCGTCAATTACTATATATATATATATACATATATATATATATATATATATCGGAATTAAAAAGTCTAACAATTAAATGGCTGGATTTTTTTCTGGTACGAACCTGCTTTCCCAAACGTAAATAACTTTCCGAACAACCCAAATAATAAAGATTGTTTAAAATTAAATCGAAGCGATATAATTGCTTATAGTCGTAAGTCAATTAAGTATTTACGCTATTGCAAGATCATAAATTAAAATCTTACAGTACTGTAAAATAGTATTTATATTGACATTACTGAAATACAATTTATTTAATGAAAATACAAGAACTCAAATTTATATAAATACAGTATAAAAATATATAAAATTTATTTATGAAAGGAAAACGCACCAAACTTTATTTATCGTGTAAACTGAATTTTGTTTTCAGTTATGAGCGAATTAACGTATCAATTTTACTTTTTTGTTTTATAAATTCATATATGCCTAACATTAGCATATATCAAACTCGAAACGGTACCATTGTCTCCTCTGTCTATAATAAATAGATAAAATGGCAAAAATATTAGCTAAAATATATTTAGGATATGTTTTATTTTATGTATGAACTTTGTGTAACAGGTTTATTTTACTGTTGTAGAAATCCATAAATTAAACCTGTAAAGCAATTATACATGTCATTATAGTCAAAATGGTATGTTCGTTCATTCTATGTCAAATAAAGAAATAAATAAAATATAAACAATGCATCACAAATATATAAATGCATAAAAATACAAGGTGTCCTAATTTTAACAGTCTGTAATACAACATGTTCCATTACGAAGATTGAAACAACATTGGATACACATAGTTATGAAGTTCTGTTTGTGCAATCACACCATTTCTACACGTGCCTCACAAGTGTCAAGGAAAATGTCTAATGCGAATGTCCAGAGAATATAACCACTTATCCCAATCCATCTTTGTGGGAATTCGGCAGCCAGTGTGTTCCGAACTCCCAAATGCCAGTGTGGAGGTGCCCCATCCTGCCAGTGGACCCCAATTCTGCATACAACCACATGTTTTGTGCTTTTTCAGAATTCGTTGTCATTTTTCAATTTAAAATTTTCCGATTTTGAGCAACTGAAATAAAAGTCATTTCTATTAAATAATGAAAATTTCCCCATCTAAGCTACCATGTACCACCATGCACAAAACTGTCTTACAAGTACAAAATTGTCTTGGCTGTTTATTACCTTCAATATACGTGTTTAAAATTGGAGAGTTTCGTCTCGGACTCCCTGTATAATAACCAAATATTTAGTTTTATGCATGAACAAATTAGTGTAAAAGATGCAACATTCAGAAATAGCATATTTTAAATTTCTTTATAAATTATAACTCCAAATGTTCATATTTCTTAATCACAAATCAAAATTTTAACTCATTTGATTCATTATTTATTTAATCCACTATATGTTTTTGGTTCTTGGCACGTCAGTATGACTTAACCCCTTGAAGTGCACCGGTATATAATATATACCACTTAATTTTAATCCCGAAATGCCACAATGATACCAGAATTTTATAACCAAATTTTAAATTTATGAGGTACATGAGAAAAAGCTTTTACTTATTTTAAAAAAAAAAATCATTCGTGAATCCTGGTGTCAATCAATCATTTCAATATTTTAGCTACAAGAGTGCTTTGCCCCTGAAGGTGTTAAAAAACAGATTTGGCACGCTTATGGGAAATAGTTAGTGGAAAAGCGTATTTGAATTAAAAATTGGTATAATATTTTACTTACACCGGAAATAACATAGAAGTTGTTTCTTTTATAATAATAAATTTTCCTCGATCTTTGCTTGTTTCATTTTAACTTTAAAGTTCATGTAATAAAGCTGCCGTCCGTGGTGGCTTTAAAACATAAGCAAATGAAAACGTATTTACGGGAACTGTTCTTTTAGGGCCGATAAAAGTGGTGACTCAGATGCGCTCTTTTCTTCTTACAAAAGTATCTCGTGTCCAATCATCTTATTATTACTCATGCTACTCATCCTGGTTGATTTTCATTCAAGAAAAAATGCAGAGTTTTTATTAATGGCAAATCCCAAGATTTTGGAGGTATTTTTAAATACATGAAGGCATACAAAAAAATAACGCGAGAACGTGAAATAAAAATATTGGAGTTGTCAAACTCATTTACCCTAACAGAGAGTGCCTTTATTAACACTTTCCAACATAGTTGAAAAGTGTTTATGCATTCAGTTTGTCTGTCTGTCTGTCTCTCTGTCAGTCTGTCAGATTGTCCGTCTGTCTGTCCGTGCTCTAACTCTCGTAAATATATACTCGTATTGTCATGAAATTTTTATATATTATTGAATTTTACGTTAGAATGTTCGGTACTAAATATAAAGTGTGTAGCATGAATAGTTCATTTATAGAGACACACAAAATTCCATTCCATTATGATTTATGGCGAAAAATCGTTTGCGATGCATTTTGTTGATGTTACGATATTTCAAACATAATGAAATTAATTTTCATTACTGATGCATACCATCCATGGTGGCTTAAGAAATAGCCAAAAAGAAACATAACTTGGGGAACTAACTGTATTTTTAGGGCCGATAAAAGTGATGACTCAGAAACGCTCTGCAGCACCTTTAACCGGAGTATACAATTAGTAGAATTTATAGTTCTATTACAGACGTGCAAAATAATCCCTTTACATTATGATCTATGAAAGAAAATCGTCTGCGGTGGATTTTGAACATGTTATGATAGTTGAAACATTATGAAATTTAAAAGGATTACCAATTTTCAATAGAACTCATTTTCTATATATTATCGAGTGCGTAGGATTTATCGCTCCTGTACAAAGACGCACAAGTGAATTCGATTAAAGGACTGAAATTGATGATCGGTAATTGCTAGAAGTGCTCTTTCCGCTGTGATATGCAATTTTATGTAATTATTAGTGTATTACGTGCTGTGTACAAATCCTGTATATCATATGCAAGACTGCACGAAAGACTTCGAATATGTGCAGCAGTTGCCGAAAATGTATTTTTACTGAGTTAGGTATTTTCCAAATTGCTTATTTATATATCTCATTTCATCGTACGAAAAAAATGAACTTTTTAATAATATTCTTTTAGTGTTAGAAAGTGTTTCTTAATCTAAGCCGGATGCATGATTTTTCATTCTTGTTTTATATTTTATGTAGTATAATCAACATTTATATTTATATTTTTTGATTTATATAAATATCTATCTATAATTTTAATTTAGGATTAATTGTTTAATTCTTTGTTTTAACTGCCAGATGAACTGATTGTGAAAAAATAATATTCTATTCCATAATGTGCGAAGAACATGCAACACCTCAACTTCATTGATGATTAGAACAGTATTATTTTAATTTTATAAAAAAAAGTTTTTACTTAGGTTGTTGACTGGTATTTGATACGAAAATTATAAGTACTTCTCTAATAATTTCATTTCTGTAATTTGGATTTAAGATATTCTGAGTTGTGTTAGCTTATCATTTAACCCATTTTAGGCCAAGCATAGAAATTTTATAAAAAGTGGTATTATTTACATTGAAACTTGCTTAAATTACATTTATTAAGACACCAAAAAAGTTTCGTGCATGAAAAATAATATTTTATTTAATTTGACGTTACCATTATCAATTTACCATTAAAAATTTACCATTAAATTTAAATAAAAAAAAAGTTTTCTTATGGCATTTGGAGTATTTTTATTTTATTTACAGAACTTTCAACTTTACTCCATTATAAAAACATGTGATTAATCTCAAGTGGAATAATTATACATTTTCAAAAAGTTGAATTTGTCAATAACTGTTTGAAGTATATATAGACCAGCGTATTTTGAAAATTTCTAAACAGAAAGTGATTACTTCAATTGAATTACTAATATTTTATAGATGTCTCCAGAACCCTTAAAAATAGCAGAAAAATAAAATTAGCGAAAAACATAAGTCACAGTGTTAATAAAAACTTATCTATTGTAATGGTGCGTTTACGCACCTTTGGTTGTAAATGTGTTCACTATCTGCTGCTTATTTTCTCAAGTACTTTATGTTCAGTTTTCAATCCATCGTATTCAACTGAAACATTTTTTTACACTGACTCGATAGTTAGTACAAGTAATGTTTCGGGTTAGGATTTGACTCTTGCGGGCAGTGGCAGCTCGTGACCGTCTTTATTTGGAGCACTAAATGCATTGTGGCAAAATTTATTATTTCCTTACCACTATTTAGTATAAGAAATATTTGGCTTATTTGTCAGTGGAAAATTCTGCCATTAAATCAAGGAAAAGTTTTCTTTGAAAATTACTGGTACGAAAAGTTTAAAATTTACAGCCGTGCATTTAGTGCCCCAAAAAGAGCGAGTCACTAGCCGCCACTGCTTGCGGGTCAGGATTCGAGAAATATGCGAACTCGCAGAAATATGTTAAATGGATAAATTATTTAGTTTTAAATAATAATTCTGGTGCAAATAATTTGATAAAACTTGAGTAAAATTTCCGGTAGTTCTAGTGCTAAGGGATAAACATCATCACTCTATTTTGAATTATCCGCTACAGAAGTCTGCGGAATGTCTAAAAAAGAAAATCAAATGCTATAGGTTAGGGACGTTTGAGGAATTCTGCACAGCAACTACCGCATACAATACAATAACATCCCTCTACATCTACACTCTGTACCTTGAAGTATATATTTTTCCTTTTTCACTTCTTTAAACATAAGATGAAAGATCTTGATTCGTTTCAAGTGTGAACACCACATTGCGCACCCAGTTATCGCAGAAACTTTGATTTATGTTTTCTTTTCTTTTTCTTATATACATAAAGATAATGTATTGCATTCGTGAAGATTTTCGAATTCCGGTATTTGTTGGATTTACACATTTTGGTGATCTCTTAAATATATATTGTCCATTTTATAAATATCTATGTATGTCTGTCTTTATATGACACAAATTATGCGGCTCCTGTATCTCAAGAACCAATGCGTGGATTTCCAAGAAACTTCACATTCACATAAACTGGCATAAACTGCTGCTGATTACACATTTGGTGTACATAACAAAACAGACCGAGCTCATATGCTCTATTTCTAAAAATTTCCTTAATACATATATCTTAAGAACAAAGGCAAGAAAATTTATGAATCTTCATAATAAATTTGACCTTGATATAATTTGTTACTGATTATATTTTGATATATATCTTCTAATAGGTGGTGCCGTTATCCTGTTATTTTCTTTATTTCTGTGATAGCAAAACTTTCATGACCGGTGGCACATAAGTGGCTCATTATCCTGAAAGATAATACTAATTAAATTTTGCTTTGAGTACTCAAAAGGAAGTTTTGCTTTTTACGCTGAACAGTATAATTGTTACTTTTAGTTATATACAGGTTCATATGCTTTTAGACAATTTTTAATAGAATTTTTATATTTTATATTTAAATAGCACAAATTGTAGACACCTCCTAGAAAAGATTTCTAAAATTTTTCTGCATTTAAATAAGGCGAAACATTCTATTCAAAATTGTGGTTAAAATCGTAAGAAACAGGATATAGTTTGTCTTAGAGTCTATTATATAGAAAGGCATTCTACGAGGGAAAGTCACTAAGTAAGTCACAAAAGATAATTAAATAATAACTTATAATGATATTCACTTCAAAACTATTTTTATTTCTCAATATATTTTCCACCAATATTTATGCACTTATATCACCGTTTTATCAGTGCTACAACACCAGCTGCTTAAGATTCTTTGGGTTGCTGTCTCAGCCCCATTAGGACTTCATATTGAAATTGTTCATCATCTGCAAACATCATCTTGCCTTAAAGATCTTTTTCAGTGGACTAAACAGATGAAAATCGCTAAGTCGAGGCTGAAAGGTGGATGCTGAAGAATTTACCAACCAAACTTTTGAATTGTCCCCTGTGTGAGGCTATACGCATCATCAAGCCCATCGTCAATTTGAAACTCATTTACGCATGCATGCAAATGCTACCTAGTCAATATGAAATGAATATCATAAAGCTGGATGATGCTTCCACTTATTAACACTCTTGGAAAGTACTTGTTACTACTTTAAAATATATAACATCAATTTGTAACTTGCTTAACCCTTTGAGGAGCGGTGGTATATACTATATACCACCTAATTGTAATCCGATTCAAACCAGAAACTTTTAGTAAATTTTACTTTTTTAACTTTGACGAGAAAAAGTTGAAAAATTGCTTTTCCTTATTTTGAACTTAATTTTTTCGTAAATACCGGTGTGAATTCAACGTTACAGGAACATAATTGCTTGCCCCTGAAAGGGTTAATAACTTACTTAATGACGTGCGTATCCTCCTTGACACTCGTTGGAATTTCCAAATAGTCTGAGACCACCATTTCTGGTTAGAAAATATCTATTTAATATTTAAATAACAGAATTTGTAGTCGACAGGTTTGATTACAAGATTTGGATATATATTTTTTTTTCAATTAAATGACCCCAAAAAATTGCATAAACAATGTGGTACAAATATACGCACTCTAATATAATTAAAATATTTTAACTTCGTTTACTTAGAAATTTCTGATTTGCAGTTTTCAAACAAGGTTATTGAATAAATTTTCTATTACGAATTTCTAATGTATTACACATGGTATCATTTTAAACTTTTGATAACGAATGCCGCAATATTTGCGATAACAGATATTTATTGTCCAAATGTGCTGTTTCGAATTATTATGTTTTGGCATCGCTTTTTCTGACAAACATGTATTACATAATTGCGCAAATTTTGAGATTAGATAAGGCAAACTTTTCCGTACAACAATTCTGGTATCCAATTGAAAAGAACATATTTAGGCAATAATAACTGCCGAAAACTGCCCCATTACTTACGTAGCGTGTCCAATTCAAAGCAACACATTTGGGCAATAAAAGTTACCCAAAACTACACCCTCAATTTTCTGATTCGCAGTTTTCTAACAGTGTGATTGAATAAACTATCTAATTTCCTTCATTTCCAATGTGTTTCACCCTATATCATTTTAACCCTTAGATAACTAATGCAGCTATATTTGTGAAAACAAATATTTCTTGTCCAAGTGTGCTATTTCCTTTTTTTGGCACCATTTTTAATACAAAATTTTTTTGTAGCATTCAATTGATGAAATTTGATATTAGATAAGGGAAAATTTTCTGAGCAAAATTTCTGATATCCAAGTGGAAACAAAACATTTCTGATATAAAAACTGCCAGTCGGTATTCGTTAGCTAAGAGTTAAAAGTGATTTTATTTAACCACAAAGCAAATTTTCAGAATATCATTTTAGTAAAAACACGAAATCATTTTAGCACAATCTACATGAAAAGGCGACTATCTTTATTTATTTAAAAGCAAAAAGAAATGATAATAAAACGCAATTTTTATTCTTAATTGTTATTATATTGCAAATTTCTAAAATTAAAAAAGCGAATACTTTCTATTCGCTTAGTGAAAATGGGGATACATAAAAACAGGATGATTTTGTAGTTATGGTGACAGTCCTTAAAAAGAAAATAAAAAAATAGTTTTTTTTTTAAAATCGCATAACGATTTTAATGACACTTTATTGTAATTTTTATTTTCCGACCATCATTGAAAACATGAAATAAATTGAGCTCGCTGCGGCTTTTAATGACGCTTTCAAAAAATATTTATTGCACCAAACACTTTTAAATAAACCTCGGATCATCATAATTAAATTTTTAAATGAATTTCACTTCTTTGAACAAAGTTGATTTATTTTGGAAAGCATTAAAGCATCCCCAAGCGCTTTCATATTACAAAAAGTATTCGTGATGAGTCCATGTCTTTTCAAAAGGGGGGAATTTAAAATCTCAAAGAGATTCACTTCATTTTTCATAATAACCAAATAGAGGAAATTTTATTATTTATTTTTACATTTTTCTTTTTGTGCGAAGATTTATTTTGAAAGGCAGAATTTTTAAGTTATTTCTAAGATTTTCTTATTATATGATATGCAATAATCCCCAATAATGAATTTTCAAAAACGTAATGCATTTTTTTCTAAATACGCGTCGTATTTTTAAAGAAAGGATTGCAACCTGTTATCAAAGATAAAAATAATTATCACAGTTCTCTTTATTCACATTTTAAAGAGAATTAGAATGAAAAGTAATATCTTTTTTCTTTTATTTGTAGTATTTTTTATATAAAAAACAAGCATTTTACGTTTCGTTTTATGAAGAAAATCTCATTTTATTTATTTACATATTTTGTGTTATTTTTTTAACATCATTTTAATAAAAATATAAATTAATTTAAATATATTGTGGCTTTAACGAGGCCGTCAAAAATATTTATTGCATCAAACGCTTTTAAATAAACCTGGGTTCATCATAATTAATGTAAAATACAGTAGTTCTCCAATTATCCGAATTAATTGGGACGGGACCCCATTCAGATTATCAAAAATTCGAATAATTGGATTTTTTTGTGAAAAAAGAGTGTATTTTAATTAATTACTGTATGTATGTTGAAAATGGGAGAAAAAAAACTATTTTTAAAGAAAAAGATCTTTTAATTAATTAAATGAAAAGGCAACACTTTTACATGTTAAGCGTACTTACAAGTGCTGTGCATTAGTACAGTATGTACGTACCGTACTGTAAATGAAAGTCATTGCTTGCTGAACATCTCGGTCAAAGTAAGCTGTTTGACAATCTTCATCTGTTTTCAGGCAGGCAAGTCGCGCATCCGCTTGATAGTGAGAAGTTGCATGTGGTCACACTCAGGCTGACGCTCCATTCACTTATACGCAGTTTTAAGGCCGGCAAATGCTTCACTAGCTGATGGTTCCGTGTCTGCTTCAACTTCGACATTAAGGTCATCTTCTTCCTCGACACTTTCTTCTCTCACACTTTCAATAAGTTCATCATCATTTAGAATTTGAAACCCAGGTGGGCCGGGCCAGCCACCTGGCGACGGACGACAGCCAATAATCGAACTGCACTATGAGACGGCGACTCATCATCCCAATAATGTTCGCGCTGCGCCTACACTAGATTCGCGGAGGGAAGGACAATAGCGCGCGTAGACAGAATCATTATTTTGTGAATCACAGTACATTTCCTTCTTATTTTTTTTCTGAAATTCTGAAAGCGATTCGGATAATCGGTGATTCCGGTATTCGGTTCGGATAATTGGAGTTCCACTGTATATTTATCTTTGAACAACGGTTGGGAAAACATTAAAGCTTCCCAAAGTGCTTTCAAATTGCAAAAAAATATCCATGATGAGTCAATGGCTTTACAAATAGGATTAATTAAAAATCTCAAAGAGATATTACTTCATCTTTCCTAATTACAAAATAGAGAATTTTTTATTATTTATTTTTAAAAGTTTTATTTTGACAAAAAGAAAAATTAAATTATTTCTAAAGTTTTTTAATACACAGGTGGTCATAATAAAAGTGAACGTGTTTGAAGGACTCTACAAGATAAACTTTTAGGAATATTTTTAAAAAGCTTTGGAAATGATACAATTTAGAGTATGCGGTTTGTAAAAATCATTAATTCGAAATTTTTCCAATGGATGATGCTTACACGCTAAGGATGTTTTATTAGCAAATATTAACAAAAATAACTCATTTTTAATCGATTTATTTCGAGACGACGATATACATTCATAGCAGCGCTATAATACTACCATTTTTAAAAAATAAATAAAAATAAGCTCTTTATTAACACTTTGCCGTCCGACACCACTGTGGTGTCGTACATAAATTAACTTAATTTTGATCCTTAAATTCTACATTGGCACCAGAATTTTGGAATGAAAAATCTCTTTTTACCAAGTACATGAAGAAAAGAGACGATATTCATTCATAGCAGCTCTATAGTACTACCATTTTTAAAAAATAAATAAAAATAAGCTCTTTATTAACACTTTGCCGTCCGGCGACACCACAGGGGTGTCGTACATAAATTAACTTAATTTTGATCCTTAAATGCTATATATTAGCACCAGAATTTTGGAATGAAAAATTCCCTTTTACCAAGTACATGAAGAAAACAGACGATATAAATTCATAGCAGCGCTATAATACTATCATTTTTAAAAAATAATTAAAAATAAGCTCTTTATTAACACTTTGCCGTCCGGCGACACCACAGTGGTGTTGTACATAAATTAACTTAATTTTGATCCTTAAATGCTACATTAGCACCAGAATTTTGGAATGAAAAATTCCCTTTTACCAAGTACATGAAGAAAAGATTTTACTTATTTTCAAAAAAAATTGTTTCTAAATTCTGGTGTCAATCAATCATTTCAACATTTTACAAATAGAAGTATTTTTACGAGACATGAGGACGGCTAAGTGTTAACATAGCGGCTTTTATTTGGCTGAAATTTTAGTGCTTATGAGGCTTTTAATGGTTAAAACCTTATGTTAGAATCATGTGAAATTTGATATGTTTTAAAAGTTAGTTGGTAGGAAATTCTCTATTTATCTTTTCTTGTTTCTTTTAATGATATACAGCGCCATCTATTGAAAAAAAAATTAAATTATTATTATTATTTAAATCTTATTTAAATCTTATTTTTTTTTCATCTATCTTTAGACATTAGTATTTATTTTGGAGAGCAGCAATAGCATAAATATTTCTTTTTTTAGTACTATTATCGTTAATTAGCATTATATTTTTCTTAAATAAATTTATTTGTATTGTCAATAAAATGCAGTTATCCTTAAAAATATAGTTATTTTCTTAAAAAACACATATAGATTTAATTCGACGTTTTAAAAGGTATAACAGATGCCCAGTTCTCTTGCACAGATTTCTTTGATCATTTTCTCATTTGTATCTTTCCTGTCTTTCATTTCATGTTTCCCGTGTTTTTATTCTTCCGAAAAAACTCCGAAAAAAGAATATAGACACAATCACGCTATACTGTCCCTCTTGAAAAGCATTTTCGCCACTATCTCTGAGGCTTCTTCAGTTCAAGAAATGTTCGATTTCAACTACATTTTTCTTGGCACGAGTTTCATAAAGCATTTCCCTATAATAATAATAATATTATTATTATTATTATTATTATTATTATTGTTATTATTTTTATTATTATTATTATTATTATTATTATTATTATCATCATTAGTATTGTTATTATTATTATTATTATTATTATTATTATTATTATTATTATTATTATTATTATTATTATTATTATTATTATTTTTATTTGCAGAGCTTGTTTTCGCATGCTCTAAACAGTATAAATACCAAATCTTTTAAAAATATTCCAAATAATTTAGCTTGTTAAACCCTTCAAACACATTCACTTTAATTATGACCACCCTGTATATGATATGTAGCAATAAGCAATAATGAATTTTCAAAATGTTAATGCATTCTTTTCCAAAACACGTTTTATTTTTAAAGAAATGCTTTCAATCTGTTATTAAACATACAAATAATTATCTTTTTTATAATTACATTTAACAGAGAATTATAATAACACACACACACACACACACACACAAAATAATAATAACACGCATTTTACATTTTATGAAAAAAAAAAACATTTCATTCGTTTCCGTATTTTGGTTTTCATATTTGTTTAACCATCTTTTTCATTAAAAATATGTAATAAGTTAAGCGTCCTGTACTTTTAGCGATGCTTTCAAAAAAGATTTATTGCATCAAACACTTTTAAGAAAACCTCGGATCATCATAATTAATTTAGAATAAATTTCTCTTTTTCGAACAAAAGGTATTTATTTTAAAAAACTTTAAAGCCTCCCCGCGCGCACTTAAATTGGAAGAATATCCGTAATGAGTCAGTGGTTTTTGAAATGTGGAGAATATAACATCTCGAAAAGATATTATTTTACTTTTCATCATAACAAAATAGCGTGATTTTTTTTCTCCTTTTTTTCAATTTGATTTTTTTCATTTTTTTAGTGCGAAAATTAATTTTGGGAAGCAGAGAGATAATTTTTATAAGATGTTATGTATATTATTTAAAATATGGGGGTATGTGATATTGAAGTTTTAAATTGCTAAAGAAATATTTTACTTTCAGTCGTGCTATTAAACGATTAATTTAATTAAAATGAACGAAGATTTGTCACCAGTGTTCGTACGCTTTTACCACAATATTTTAATAGAATATTTCTATTTTATTTTTAAATAGCAGAATTTGTAATAATTTTCTGCATTTAAATAAAGCAAAACATTATATTAAAAAATTGTGGTAAAATCGTACACACCCTATCTATATAAGAATACAACATGAATTTTCAATTAACAAATTACATAAAATGATTACAAATTGTATTTGAATCGATGTCCTTTTTTCACTTAAATTGTAATTAGAAAAAATAAATTATGTTTTCTGATATTTACATATTTATTTCCATATGAAAACTAGCATGCTGTGGCCATCAAAAAAATTTCTTCTATAAATATCAAATCGTCTGCAACAAGAATTAAATGACAATCTATACGTTTTCAGGTATAGCTATCGTGGAAACCGCAAAATAACAGATCATAGCAGTGACACTTATTGGGCTGTGTACACACAAACCAAATATGGATCTATTTTCCTCAAGGTCTAACAGAATGTGCAGTTTGATGAAATTATGTGCATTCTGTTCTTAGTTTTGAGATATAACTATGAAGAAAATCATGAAAAATGCGGTATTATACAGCGTCACCTAACGGACGATTTACACCAAAACCTAACCAGTCTAATAAACAAGTCTAATAACTAGCCAAATAACTTACGTCAATGGCTAACTGAATCTGCATTAGCAATAGTTCTATAATTTAATTATTAGAGATTATTCTCGATATCTAATGTTTAATAATTAATGGGCAAAATTTTTCGGTACGAACTGGTTTTCCCAAACGGTTGGAGCTTTTCGTACAACCCAATAAATTAAAATCCTACACTACTGTAAAATGGCTTTTATATTGACATTACAGAAATATGATTTATTTAATGAAAATAGACAAACTCAATTTTATAACAATATATAAAAAGATATAAAATGAATTTTTGAAAAGATAACGCACAAAACTATATTTATCTTGTAAACTACAAATTCTTTTTCAGTTATGAGGGAATTAATGTATCAATTTTTCTTTTATGTTTTATAAATTTATTTGCCTAACATTAACATATATCAAAATGAAAACGCCGCCAATTTTTCCTGTGTACAGTAAATAGATAAAATGGGGAAATATTAGCCGAAATATCTTTACGGAATGTTTTATGTATGAACAAATTGGGGTAAAATTTTTATTTTGCTGTTGTAGAAATTCATAAATTAATTCTGTTAAGCAATTACACATCATAATCAAAATGGTATTTTCGTTCAAATCCGTGTCAAATAAATACATAAAATGTAAACAATGCATAACAAAAATATAAATATATAAAGATACAGGGTGTCCTGATTTGAAAAGTCTGTAATACTACATGTAATCATTCCATTAAAAATATTGAAACAACAATGAATACATTTAGTTATGTATTTTTGGGTGTGCAATCACACTATTTCTACGCGTGCCTCAACAGGGTAACGGATGATGTCTAAGGAGGATGGCGAGAGAATTGGACTACCTCTACCAATCCATCATTGTGGGAATTTGACAGTCAGTGGGTTCCGGACTCCAAATTGTCAATGTGGTCCATCCTGCCAATGGACCCCAATTCTACATACAACCACACGGTTTGGGCTTTCTCAGAATTCATTGTCGTTTTTCATTTTTCAATATTTTTGATTTTCAGCACTTGAAAAAAAAGTCATTTCTATTACATAATGTAAATTTCCACATCTAAGCTACCTCGTACCACCTACCAAAACTGTCTTGGTTGTTTATTATCTTCAGTATAAATGTTTAAAATTAGGGCGTTTCGTCTCGGACTCCCTGTATAATACCCAAATGTTATATTTTATGTATAAAGAAATTGGTGTAAAAATGCTATTTTACTGTTGTAGTAATCCATAAATTAAACCTGTGAAGCGCTTATATGTCATACTCAAAAAGGATCATTCTATGTCAAATAAATAAATAAATTGTAAACAATGTATAACAACCTGAAAGTGAACCTGAATATACAGGGTTCGTACACTTCAAGGACTTTCAGACACCTTTTAACAGAATTTTCGTAAAGTAATATTTGGCTTATTTAATGAAAAAAAAAATCTATATTAAGATATAGCGACCAGTACTCTACAGAATTTCTGGTACTAAAACACTTAAAATCTCCTGAATACCCTGATACGAACGACAGCTGAATACCTACTGTCACGCTGAAAATCATGAAATTTTGAAAAAGTCGTATAATTTAAGTATAGAAAGATAAAAAACCAAACATTTAACAGCCTTTTCTTAATAAATTTAAACATTTCTCGCTATAGCAGTTGCCAATAATTAAAAATCCATAATAAAATTCTTTCTACAATAATTAATTTTCTGTTGAAAGATTTCCAGGTGAAAAATGAAAATGAAATAAAAAGTTTCACCAATTGGAAAAAAGATTAATATGACGTCATATTGGTAATAAAACGTAAATTTTCAAACATTTCTCAATAATACAAGGGAGTATGTGTAAGTATGAGTATGTGTAAGTACAGAAAGCAGTTTAATATGAAGTCATTAGAAAATTAAAAAGAAAATTAATCTGACATTTTGAAGTTCTCTATACAACATGTTTAATTTTTTAAATTGATTTTTTTAATATCGTATTTATTCCACATGACAGATATTATTATAACAGAACATGATAGCGGGCTTCGCCCTCTATCGGGGTGGTTCAGATTTTCGAGTAAACGAAAAAAATGGACCGTTATATTTTTACTTCATAAAAAACATGATATTTCTGTGGGGGGGGAAATGAAATTTATTTGTACTTATTAAAGAAAGGATAAAGTGTTTTGAAAGGAATATTAAACGAAACCCTTTGTCTTATCTTTGATCAAACTTACCCACTTTTTTTTTTCTTGTGAGGTACATACATCGAATGCATAAAAAAAAAATGTCTTATTTCTTTTAAATTCGCCATTTCGACGATAAATCTAATTTGCAGGGAACTTTTATATACAAATTTGGCTTACAGAATGTGTTTAAATTGATATGAGGCAATTATAAAAATTGCTAAAATTTTGTTGAAATCCTTGTTTAAAATTACCCGTAGGCTGTAATGTATTTTCGCCACAAGGTTTGAACACTAAAACTTTTATGTGATCAAGTAAACGAAGTATAAGTACAATACTTGATTATCCAATTCGTCCAGCATTCTTGTAAGCGCAATACTCTGTCCCAATTAGATTCTCATCGGTTCAGTATTTCAGATGTTAACTTCAAGATAATTTCTGCATGTTTTAATTTTCAGGGTTTGCACAGTACTACCACAAAAATTTAACAATCTTTTGCTTTATTTACCTTCTGAAAAAATGCAATTTCCATGGATAAATGTAGCTGTTACGACTTCTGTGTTATAAAAATTAAATAGAATTTTATCATTAATAGTGGTGCCAGGTTTCTTAGATATTCCAAGGAGTTAGCAAACATTGAATTTTGTGTATCTCTGTTAACGAACTTCTAGGAGCTACATATGTGATTAATGAACACTTTCCAGATACTGGCAGGATCACTGCCTGATCTAATAAGGTTTAAACTGGTTCAGTATTTGTATATTATCATAAATACAAGATTTCCATTATATAGTTATAGATAGACAGATAGACAGATATAGGAAGTGATTGAAATAATTCGATTTCTAAAGAACTCGCCCTAAAATCAGAAGAAACGTTTATATTCAGAAATGAAAGGGATAACTAAATAATGCAACAACAGAAATATCATTTTTTAATTTACTTACTAAATTATAACTCCAAATGTTCATATTTCTTAATCGCAAATTAAAATTTTAATTGATTTGATTCATTATAATTTAATCCACTACATATTTTTGGTTGATTGCACATCAGTATGACTTTTTTTTAAGATTTGACATGCTTATTTGAAATAATTAGTGAAAAAGCGTTTTGTATTAAAATTAGGTATAATATTTTATTCAAACCGGAATTAAAGTAGTAGTTGTTTATTTTAATATATTAAATTTATTTTGATAAGTGGTTGTCTTCAATTCGGACTGCAGAGATCATGTAATAAAGCTACCGTCCATGGTGGCTTTGAGAAATAAAAAAAAAGCATATCTTAGGGAACTGAATGTTCTTTTAGGGCCGTTAAAAGTGATGCTGAGAAACTCTCTATTTCATCAGAAAAGAGTATCTAGTGTTCAATAATATTATTTTTATCCAATTATTCGTCCTGGTTGATTTTGATTCTAGAAAAATTCCAGGGTTTTTATTAATGGCAAATCCAAAGATTTTGGTGGTATTTTTAAATACATGAAGTCATACAAAAAAACTAACGCGAAAATGTGAAATAAAGGATAAGAGTTCGGAGTTATCAAACCCAATTACCATAAGGGAGGGTGCATTTTTAACACTTTCCAATATAATTGAATAGTATTTATGAGTTCTGTCTGTCTGTCACTCTGTCAGTGCTCTAACTCTCGTAAATATACTCGAATTGTCATGACATTCTTATACATTATTGGATTTTACTTTAGAACGTTCGATACTAAATATAAAGTGTGTAGTATTAATAGTTCATTATAGAGACGCACAAAAGAATTTCATTCCATTATGGTCTTTGTGGTCTATGGCGAAAAATCGTTTGCGGCGCATTTTATTGATGTTACAATATTTCAAACATAATGAAATTAATATGCATTACTGATGCATACCGTCAATGGTGGCTTTAAGAAATAACCAAAAACAAACATATCTTGGGGAACTAACTGTTCTTTTAGGGCCGATAAAAGTGATGACTTACAAACTCTCTATTTCTTCAGAAAAGAGTATCTCGTGTTCAATCATATTATTATTTCTCTTACTACTCATCCTGGTTGATTTTGATTCTAGAAAAATTTCAGGGTTCTTATTAAAGGCAAATCCCAAGATTTTGGGACTATTTTTAACTGCATGAGGTCATTCAAAAAAACTAACGATAAAATGTGAAATAAAAAGATAGGAGTGATCAAACCCAATTACCATAAGAGGGAATGCATTTTAACTATTTTCAGCATAGTTGAAAAGTGTTTATGAATTGGGTTTGTCTGTCTGTCAGACTGTCCTTCTGTCTGTGCTCTAACTCTAGTAAATATATTCGGATTGTCATGAAATTTTTATACATTATTGAATTTAACTTTAGAATGTTTCGTACTAAAAATAAAGTGCGTAGTATTAATAGTCCCTTTACAGGGACACACAAAATAATTCCATTCCTTTATGGTCTATGGGGAAAAATATTTTGCGGCGTATTTTATTTAAGTTAAGATATTTCAAACGTAATGAAATTAATATGCTTTACTGAGGTGGGCTACAGCATCCTTTAACCGGAGTATACTATTAGTAGCATTTGTAGTTCAATTACAGGGACGTGCAAAATAATCCCTTTACATTATGATCTATGGAGGAAATTCGTCTGCGGGGGATTTTGAACCTCTTATGATACTTGAACCATAATGAAATTTAAAAGAATCACGCATTTTCAATATAACTCATTTTATATAAATTATCGAGTGCGTAGGATTTATCGTTCATGTACTAAGACGCACCAGTGAATTCGATTAAAGGACTGACTATGCTCGGTAACTGCTAGAAGTGCGCTTTCTGCTGTGATATGCAATTTTATGTAATTTTTAGTGTATTACGTGTTGTGTACAAATTATGTATATCATATACAGAACTGCACGAAAGACTTCGAATATGTGCCGCAGCTGTCAAAAATATATATTTTACTGAGTTATGTATTTTTTAAATTGCTTATTTAGATATCTCATTTCATCGTACGAAAAAAATTAACGTTTTAATATTATTCTGTTAATGTTAGAAAGTGTTTCTTAACCTATGCCGGATGCATGATTTTTCGTTCTTGTTTTATATTTTATTTAGTATAATCAACATTTAAATGTATTCATTTTTGATTTATCTAAATATCTATCTATCATTTTAATTTAGGGTAAATTGTTTAATTCGTTGTTTTAACTACCAGAAAAACTGATTGTGAAAAAAGAATATTATATTCCGTAATGTGCGAAGAACATGCAACACCTCAACTTCGTTGATGATTAGAGAAGTATTATTTTAATTTTATAAAAAAAGGCTTAGCTTAGGTTGTTGACTAGTATTTTATACGAAAACTATAAGTACTTCTCTATAATTTCATTTCTGTAAATTGGACTCAAGATATTTTTAATTGTGTTAGCTTATCATTTAACTATCTTCTGCTTACTTTCCCATGTACTTAATTGTTCAGTTTTTAATCCAGCGTTTTCAAATAAAAGATTTTTTTATATTGACTCGATAGTCAGAACAAGAAATGTTTCGGGTTAGGTTTCGACTCTTGAGGTCAGTGGCGGCACGTGACTGCCTTTATTTGGGGCACTAAATGCATCGTTGCAAAATCATAGAAACTGTACAGAGTTTCGCTCCAAGCATAAGAAACAGCATTGCCTTGTACCGTAAATGAAAGGAATTTCCGCCAATGGATGCCAAACGATTTTACAATTTTTTTTTTTTTTTAACTCTGTCTAGTTTATATTTTGCGGACGGGACAAAACGGGTTTTTGAAACATCTATATCTCGCGTTCTATTTATGATAGAAACAAAATTCTTGATTCTATGGAATGGGGCGTGCCAACCCAGACAGCACACTCTGTCTATAAGATGTCGATTTATAGTCTAAATACGTCTATAACGTCCATGACATCTTTTAGATGTGCATTGCATTAAACAAATAGATGTCTATAAGCCATTTCTCATTTAGATATGTATTTGACGTCTATGACCTGCAATAGACGTATTATATCTGTCACCCTTTCGACGTCTAAAGGAAATGCTTTTTTCAACCTCCATTGGAAATACTTTTCGATTCATCCAATGGATTTGCGAATAACACGAACTATGCTCATCTTATGGAAAAAGTACTTCGACTTCAATGCAACTGCGCGCATGCGGGAACGAAAGTCGAAGGGCGTTCGAAGGCACTCAAGTCCGCACTGTTGTTTATGTTATGCAACTGAAGTCTTGTAATTACACTTACAACTTGCGTAAAAGGTAAGCTATTCATTTCTTTATTTACTTTCCTGTGTAGTTTATATAACACTTAATTACTAAATTCTTGTATCTTACCTATATACAAGATTTAGGCTTAATGTTACGATAAGTTTCATCAGTCATATATATATATATATTGTGTTTAAAAGGAAAAATACATCCGAAATGTCGCTGTATAAATGCAGAAATTATCTCACAGGTACAACGAAAGCAATAATGTAACTGTTTTTAGTAGTAATTGAGTGTTAATGAACTACATATTGTTTTGTTTATAACCCTTATACTCTCAGATAATCTGAATCCTTTGAACGCCAGTGTTAAATTATTTATTCACTAAACCATAATATTTATCAGAACTTTCGAATAATATTTAGATTTTATGATGTACATTAACGAAAGAAAATAGCGAATATTTATTTTTAAAGTAATTTTTTTGACAAATTCAGATTTCAATGGGGAAAAAAAAAAAAGTTTTCAACTTGTTTAAAACTGAACTACTTTGCCCTTAAAAGGGGTTAACAGTTTCGTGTATTATTTATCATACATTTTAGACTTACACTAAAATAACTATATATAAAATTTTGCTAAGACTAAAACTAATACTATAAATAATGTAATTCTTATTGTTTAAAAAATTACTCTTTGTATTTATTTATAATTCAGTGTTCCTTCTAGACCATTGTTTAAGGGTGCAGCATCTTACCTGCTCTAAATTTGGCAAAATGCACCCTACCCTTTTTAAAATATCAAAATGCATCCTTAATTGTATCCAGAGGTCTCTTGTCTTTCCCAATACCAGAGTATTTCTAAATTAATGTATGTATCTGAAAGCTTGCAAAAATCATAGACCTTCCTTATTTCTTTACGAAAAACACAGGAGATTATTAAATAAATGTTGTACTGTTTTTAGCTATGTTGTCTTACACTCGCACAGTTTATTTCTTTAATCAGTTTTAAAAAGGGAAATAGTTGCCAAACTTAGGGGATTTTTTCCCTTTAATGGTAACCAGGCTGTTATGCGTGTATTAAGTTATTGGTTTGGCATGGACTTAGAAAGCACACAATCAAAAAGTTGACAAACTTCAGTGCGTGACAGTAGCTCGTTTATTCCCCTTTTTTTTTATCGTTACTCAACACAATAATTTTTTTTTTCTTGAAGTAATGCCCTTTTTCACTGAACAATGACTGTTTTCTGCTTCATTTGTGCTGTTATTATTGCCTAACAACTTGCCCTTTTCTTTCTAGAGTGAACATTGTATAATAATTAAAATTCTGATCCTATATGTATTAATTTTACATTCTTTTTTTTCATTTGTTATTGTTTAACTTGTGTTTCAACACATTTTTTTTTTCATACCCAGTAAAATATATATATTTTTTTTAATTGTGTATTATATGATATTTATGCTTGTCTATTTTTTCAAATCACTTTGATACTAATCTTTTGGTACTCGTGTATCAACCCAACCCAACGCACTGAATATTCAGTATGTAGTATTTGGTCATACTGCCGAATATCTAAAGAAAATGTTTTTAAAAATATTTTTAAAACCCTAGATAACTTTTAACTGTCAATAAATAAAAAATTAATAAATAGAATCATGTTTAAATAACAGAGATTGCTTTTACAGTATTTATTTGCTGATTTTTAAAAGTAACAAGAAAGTTAACAGTATAGTGTTTCCCCTAGACGTTTTCGAGAGGATGCAGCGCTCTGCCCATTTTTTTTATAGTTGTAAATGTGCCCTGCCCAATTTTATATACCTGGAAATGTGCCCTGATTATTTTGGGTTTGCAAAAATTTGCTGTCATGAATTTCACAAAAAGGTTGCGGGAAAATATCGTAAAGTTCATCTATCGGTTGTGTGAAAATATTGCAAAACCTGTCAATTGTGTGCTAAAGGGGACGTATATATTTTACTTACTCTTATTTATTTAAACGGAAAAAAGAATGATAGTTTTTTACAAAAGAAATTGTAAGTAAAATCGCATTTATATAGTTCTTGAAATGCATTATTTTCTTAATTCCTTTTAATGCTTAATGATTCGTTTTGATATGAATATAATTTCCTGTTATGCAGGTTATATTAAGGATAAAATTGGGCTCAAATTAATTATGAGAATTGAAATTTTGAGCAATAATGCAGAAAACAAAAACAAAAAATCTTTATTTAATGCTGATTTATTGAATAAAAACATTAAATTAACTACTGACAATAATAATTGTGTATTCACCGATCAGAAAAACAATTACTGCAACATACGTGAGTAAATTTATCGCTATTGTCTTTTATTTTCTCTTTTTATGTGTTTACTTAAAAATAAGTATAAAAGTAAAAATATATTTTTTAAATACACATCTTTTATAAGCATCCAATGTCTATACTCACGCCTCATTTTATGATTGTAATTCATGATTTTTCCAAAAATTGTCCAATATAATACTGTAATTTGGCGTAGCCACCGAACCCGATCATGGACAGTTCAGCACTTTTTTTTTAACGTTTGGTAGAAAATGCGAGCTAGTAAATTTATTAAAATAAATGTATAATGTTTGCTTTATTTCTGTAAGGTACGGAAAGAGGAAAGAAAAAAATAAAATAAAAGAATTATTTAAACTATCTTTTTAGGATTTCTAAATTGATTTCTCAACGTATAATCATAATTCAATTAATATGAAACTTTTAATTTATTATAATGTATTTTTTCTAAATTAATAATTTAAACGTATATTACACTCTATAGTTTTTATTTATTATTTTCTACTTTTTAGTACGTAAAATAGTTGCAGCTTCACACCCATTTTGCCTTTTTTTGGCGACCGTGGTTTAATGAATAATAAATCCACTGTTGTTGTAAGTCGCATACAATTGTAACCACGAAGAATATTTTTCCATTTATCAACTGTGGCGGGCTAACAGAAAAACACGTCAAAATTAATGTATTAATTTATAATTAAGTTCTAAAAATATTAAAATGTACTGTCATCGGAAACACACCTTTGCACATAATTTTTATGTTTCTTAATTTATCAGAAAGTGGGTAAACTACCGATAACATGATTCCATCATATACAATAACCAAGTTGAGTTAAATAAAAAAGTATAAAAATAATTTAATTACTGTTTTATTATTAATTGCTTACGTATAATTTTTGAATGGATGCAGTACTTTTTGTTTGTTTGAAATATGGTTTCTCAGAATGTACTATTTTAGATTAATCAGGTTTAAAAATTTTATATCAGTCTTTTCCTCAATGCTATTACTTTCGTAGAAAAAAAAAATGAAAATATTTGAATATCTTGTTAAAGAAAGCAGTATCTTAATTTTGAAAATAAGCATTATACTGTACAAAGCTTTTTTAAAAAAAGAGCAAGATGTGCTAAGAATTTGAATATGTTGTTTAGGTAGAGCCCACTTTTTTCACTTTCGAAAACAGTCATCTCATTACACGTAAACTTTTTATAGTGACATATAAAGAAATAAACATATATTATCATTCAAGGTTCATTCTTTGTTTCAACAATGCATTAGTATCATAAGAGAAGGGCATTATGTTAAGAGATATTATGCTATAATATCACAAAATTTATAAACAAGAACCTGAATGTAACAGTTATTCACAAAATTATAATTATTTTTTTCACAAATATAAAATACTGCTCACAATTTCATAAAACAGGAGCCTGCCTGTGAGAAAAATCTGGATAGACACCTGGAAACATTTTTTGAAAATTATTAAAAATTTCCTGTGTATATTTATATAAAAATTCTGTAAGGCTGTCTTAAAGCTACCTCAACACATTTCGCTCTTTCTAGTAAGTTTAACTGTTTTCACAGATTCAAAACTATTTAACAATTAAAGAGATAAAACATATAGTGAAACCAAGCCAAATTCTTAATTCAAGTATAAAATATAAATACAAAAACCTTTTTATAAGTTGATTCCACTCTCCCTAATGAAATAAATTCTATTTGTATCAGTTTATTTTATATTGTGATATATTAATACAAAAAATAAATAAGTAAAAGTATACATTTTTCTATAAAATACAATATTGTAGTACGAGTATTAACATGTACCAATACTTTATTTCTACATCGAGATCTGGAAATGAAAATTCTTAAAAACGTAATGAAATAAAAATCTCACCTGGAATTCACAGTATTACTTATTCATTACAGCAATTTACAATACTTTTAATTTGTTATACAATTCATTTTTAAGAAAATTAATAAATCATTTAGCGTAAAGCAAGCCATTCCCCATAGAAAATAACAGGGAGAAAAACAGCGAGGGTTTGTTTACATGTGTAGTGACGTCAGAACAGCTTTTATCACGTGACGCGGCTTTTTCCCGCGGCGTTTTAAAAGTTAATTTAATGAATTCTACAACTTTCTAATACAGGTAAAAATGGTATCAAAATGTTCGTATTTTTACACTCTATCAGATGCAAGTTAAATTGAAAAACGTGCAATTACCCCATTGCCAAACTTTCAGCGCGCTCGCAAAATTAGCACTCGCCGATTGGTGAGTGCTAATTTTGTCTTCTTAATTGTCTTGTTTGCATGTTATTTTTAATAACTTTTCATTTTTCCGTTTCACGCACTTTTTTTTTCCATCTTTCTTCAATCTCATGCCTGTTATTACTAATGCCTTTATATAATAGCATTGCAATAATATGTGTTAATCTCAGAAGTGACATCACTTCTGAGATAAACACTTCATTTCAATCTATTCTAATTCCTGTAAATTTTCTTGAATCCATTTACAGAGTTCCAGCCAGATCAAACATTAACATACCATTCGTAACATACGGAGATCTTGGAAGACCTAACGGAGGAAGACTTACGTGAATATTTGGTTAGTACTATATTTTTTATTACAAACTTTATTTTTCATGACTAATCATTAAATTTCACATCTCTCACATTTTTTTTCCTCATCCGATTGATGAAATTCACAATTTTTTTTCCTGTGGCCGATTGACATATTTTGCGAGGAAAATAACTGAAAGGACATGATGTAAGGGCCACTGTGTGCATAAAGTAGTTTGAAAAGAGCCATCGCGGGTACACAAAATCACCAAAAAGGGGTTTACAGGCTTTACAATTTCTTTTCTTTTGTGTGTGTGTGTGTAATGTTCAGCTAAATTGCTATTTTATCAGTGCTGACAGTGAACACATTTTTTCTGAAGCAGGCCAAATTTACAACAATAAAAGAAATGCCCTATCTCATGAAAATGTATAGAATGATTATAGTGTTTTTGTACCATAATTTGCCATACAGCAAGTTTAATTATTATTATTTTTTTTAAATTGCATTTATTGTATTTTCTGTTTCTACACACTGATTCTTTATCCAAAATCACAATCTTTTCCTACAGTTTAAAAATGACTTTTTTTTTTTTTTTTTTTTAAATATAAATATGAAACTAAACTTTAATTTACATTAATTTTGCATGGGGGGGGGGGGTTTCTTACCTTTTTCTATGTTTTATAAATAAATTTTTATGTACCAAGTAAATACATTTATTTATGAATTATGGCATATATTAGGGGAGACCGGTACACAATGGACCACCCCCTAATATTTTATTTATTTAAATAAGCTTCTCTTCTATCCTAATAGACAACAGCACTGCAATGATTATTTATAGCCTTCAGAAAATATGTTTAGCTCAGATTGAACTATTTTATCCTGCTTTGTTGTTTTGAGCTTCTTAAAAGTAAAATTTTTCATCATCATATTTTTATTTTTTTAGTAATTAAAGGTTGTAGATAAATAAAACAGCTTTTTTGTAAAGCTAAGATACTTGTTTTTATTTTACTTTAAAGTTAATGTTTTAAAGAAAGCTATAAACAATATTAATATGATTATTTATTAAACTTCAACATGGGGTACAGTGGACCACCCTATCTTGGGGCACAGTGGTCCACAATCCATTCTGCTCCTGTAATGCAGAATGTTCAAAATATTTAATAATTGCTTATTTTCTATAAAGAAAGATTGTTTTAAAGTAGATTTAACTGTAAAATAAAGTAAACAAATAAAAATAACAATTTATTTAACATAGTAAGAAATATTTTGTTTTGTATTTACTGCCTTTGATAAATATAACTGTAGTCTAATTGTTGATGGTTCTATTCAAGTAAGATTTATGAAACGCAAATTGAATGGAAATCAGTTTATTTCTCTCGAAACTGTAGATGAATCTGTCTGCTGTTGATGTCAATGATTTCATAATGTTGCTCTCAGACTGAGAGCAACATTATGAAATCATTGACAGGGTGGTCCAAAAAAACTTTTTTTGAGCTAGAGTCCGGGCCATCCCCTACTTTTTTTAGACTCATCAATAATATAATGCTGGTAAATTTTTAGCTTTCTACTCAAATTACAAGAGGGTGCTCAATGACCTCCAACAATTTAACATTAGCAGGACTATAGGAAATGCAACAGATATTTTACACTTCAGACTTATATTTAATTTTTCTCAGAAATTTATTTTGTTTTATTATATATATTTTTAAATATTTTAAAAATATTTTATTCTATTAACATTTTTTCTTATAGTTATTTACTTAAATATATATAAAATTAAATTTAATGGCAACACTAAACCAAAACTAGAATTCCACCAACTCATTTTACTACTAATTGAAAACAATTTTTAAGTGAAACATTTAATTTTCATGATAATTTTTATTTTAAATAATTATCTGGTATATTTTCAAATTCTGCATCTGGCACCAAACATCTCTTCCATAGTTGTTTACATTTTGCACATGGCTATTTCTAAGTGAAAGGTAACAAAGGAAAATAATATTTAAATGGATTTAATTATTTATTGTTGGAAATTTTGCTTTCAAATAAGTATCAAGACATATATTTTTGTTACATTTTTATATTGAATATTAATCTACTGTGTTATGTGATGCTAACATTATTTATGTTACAATTAATAAGTCAAACACTAAGCCTAATGTGAAATAAAATAATAACAAAATTTGTCCATTGATCAATAATTTTAATTTTATGAAAAATAGTCATTCTTTTCTGCTTAAAGAAATTTTATAGCTAAAAATTTGCGATGGCTTCAGTTTCCACTCGCCTTAGTAATGAAATTTTTCTGATTGGTCTAAGAGCAATTGATCCATTGACTACATTGAAACAATTAGCTACGACAAGACAAGTACTTCAGCGCTTTCATTATCATTTGAAAGAATAAAAATTGGTACGATCTGCTAGTCATTTGACAGTTGAAGAATTAATACAGCTATGGCAGAAATCTGCAATTCCTACAAAACTAAAGAAACATATAATTGAAAACATTCATTCTCATTGGCTCTTGTTAAAGAAAAATAAAGGACGTTCTTCTACAGCCCAACAACAACGAGTTGATAGATTTCTTGGAGATTTAGACATTCTTTTTGATATTGCTCAAGCAGATGCTATGAAAATAATAAGAATTAAAGAAGATTCTTAATTTCTTCAGGATCAAAGAACCAGTCGTAAGATGTACATGGGTTTAGAAGATAAAGAGTTACAGAAAAAGTGTAAGCGTTCTCTTCAGAGACAAAAAGAGAAGGAAGAACGATGCATTAGAGCCTCTTTACCATCAGCTGCTATCTGTTCATCTGATATTTGTCTAATTAGTGAAACGGAAAACTCTGGAACTTCTGATTTTAAATCAGATGATGAATTTATTCCATCACAGTTAAAGATGAAGTCTCAGCTTTCGAAATTGGAAGAACACACACAAATAGTGTCTAAAAAAGACCTTTTTACTCCTCATGTTACCAGTGTCTTAGACAGAAATAAAATATCTGATCATGAAGCAGTTCGTCTAATTGTTCAACTCGCAGCAGCTCTTGGTCACAATCCGTCTTGCCTTCCAGTTTCAAGAAGTACTATCCGATGAACACGTAAAAAAGCCCGGAAGGAGTATGCAGAATCAATAAAAGGTGAATTCAGACCAGATTTTCCTCTAGTGATTCACTGGGATGGCAAACTCCTGCCTGAAATTTTTGTATGTGGAAACGTCGATCGACTACCAGTACTTGTATCTGGAGATGGTCTTAATAAGCTCCTTGGAGTGCCAAAACTGATTGCTGGAACTGGAAAAAATGCAGCCAATGCTGTACATATTTTACTGAAAGAGTGGAATGTCACAAAAATGGTTCGAGCAATGTGTTTTGACACAACAAGCGTGAACACTGGTTATTTAAATGGAACCTGTGCTTTACTTGAAAAAAAACTTCAATGTGAACTCTTCTGGTTAGCTTGTCGCAATCATATAATGGAATTGGTCTTGGCAAAAACATTTACATTGTGTTTTGGTTCTTCAAGTTCTCCAGATATTCCAATCTTTAAAAGATTCAAGGATGTTTGTAATGGTGTTGTGAGGGATAATTATAGAGCACTAGAACTAAATGCAGAAACAAAAGTATTTGCAGAACCAGCTGTTACATTTCTTAAACATTATATTGAAACAGCAGAATCTTATATCAGAGATGATTACAAGGAACTTATTGAATTGACACTATCTTGGGATGTCCACTAGCAAAAGTACACTGGTGAGCACCAGGACCTATTCACCATGCTCGATGGATGGCTAAATTACAATATGCATTAAAGATATATTTATTTCGAGATCAGCGAGATGTTTTTAATCTAACGGAGAGGGAAGAAAGGCAGATGTTAAGATTTGTACAATTTGGTGCTCTTTTATATTCAAAAGTATGGGCAGCATCACATCTTGCAATTGAAGCACCTGGAATGGATTTCAAGTTTTTGAAAGATATTGAAAATTATCAATCAGTTGACAAAGAGATTGCACTTTCTGCAAAAAAAGTGATGGAGCGTCACATGCGGTATTTATCTGATGATTTGGTAGGACTTTCTCTCTTTTCTGACAGTGTTTCAATGGAGGAAAAACAAAGAATTGTAGAGCGAATGACGTCTATGCAAGCACTTAAGAAGCATAATGTGAGAGGTGAATCTGAGATTTTCAAAGAAGATGGTGTGCGATTGTCAGACTTTACGACAAGAAGGGCAGTAGAACTTTTATCTCGTATGAACATAGGGAAATCATTTTTAATCCTCTCCCCTGATAAATGGAATGACAATGATGACTATTGTAAAGGAAAAGAACGGCTGCAAAAATTACAAGTAGTCAATGACAGTGCAGAACGAGGTGTTAAGCTTATTGAAGATTTCAATAAAATTATAACAAATGATGAAGATGAAAAACAATTCTTACTGCAGGTCGTAGAAGCAAACAGAAAATGCATTCCATCAGAAACTACAAAAAAAGCAGTTTTAGACACTATTTTGTAATATTAAAGAGCAAAATGAACTTACAGTTCTATTTTTCACTTCTTTATTGTTTTATTCTTTTGTCAGAGATTGCAAAATAAAAAATATATAAGCATAAACTTTGGAGGTTTTTATTTTTTAAACAAATATATAGAAATATTACAATAGAATATAAAGTTCGTGGGGATTGAGCACAATCTTGCAGTTGAAATATGAAGTTTAAATTTTACCAGAATATTACTGTATACAAGTCTAAAAAAATTGAGGGGTGGCCTGGTATTTATATGAAACTTTATTTTTTTACATATAAAGCTGGACCACCCTCATGTTGCTCTCAGACCCAAAATTATTTCTTGAAAATTCCAGGCTCAATCTTACTCATAAGTACTTTGGAATTTCATTTGCAAATTTTAATGTGCGCTGATTTTTTTGTACTCAAGTAATAACTTCAACTAAATTGCAATTGTTCCTGTATTAATCTGTTATTATTTTCAAAATATAATTAATTTTTTGTTTTTGTTTCAAAATTTATATTATTATGTTATTTTGCGGGTGAAGGGGCAACAAAAAAGAATTAGATTAATGAAAATTAGATTTATATTGTATTTTACATAATACCTAATAGTGGTCCACTGTACCCCGGTGGGTGGACCAGTGTACCCCGCTTCCGGGGTACACTGGTCCACTTCCGGGGTATGTCCACTTTAAAGTGTGTATAATTTTTTTTTTTTTTTTTTTTTTTTTTTTTTTGAAAAATGTATTCAAAACTATGTTGTGAGAAAATTATGATGGATGTAAGAAGGTTTAAGGAATATTCAAAAATATTTTCATACAGATTGATCAGTCTGTTAAAGAGAAAAAAATTTTAACTGAAAAAGTGGTCCACTGTGTACCGGTCTCCCCTATACATTTATATTCAAATAACTTTTTATAGATCACTTGTAAATTAATTTGTCTTTAAATATGCTTAAAAAATGAAATTCTTGCAACTACTCTGTATTGGCCGAGTACTCGGCTGATATTTGGCCGAATGCCGAGTACTCGTCAAATTGGCTGAGTACCTAGTATATACCGAGTACTCTGTACGGCTCTAATCGGGGGCATAAAATAGTAAAAAAAGGCTGCAAGTTGCTGCGCTCTGCTAAATTAGCCTAGAGTCAACACTATCGGGGGTCGATACAGGTTTCTTTTTTTTCTTGGAGCCCATTTTATGAAAAATAAGTTATTTTTGTGAAATTTATTATATTTTTGTGAAAAAAACATTCTGTAATGAAAGATAAAATTTAGCTACTCTTAATTCATTTTTTGTCCAGGAAACCAGGATTGCAACATACTTATTCAATCAGAAATAAAGTGCATTTCTCTCCAGATCAAATTTGAATTTTCGTTTGTTACTTTGATTTCTGTGAGTCATGATCACGAGAAGTACTGGAAATTACTACTACTATTAATATCTAAACAAAACTGAGCTAGATATTCCTTTATTCAGAGTGCAGCTGGCACTGTTACTGTGTCATTGGTCTGTGACATTGTATACTGTGTCATTGGCCAAAATTCAGATGCTTCCATTAATATCATCATATTTGCTACAAGTAAATTAATATGATGCAAATCTTGCTAAAATCTTTTCATTGTTGTTAAATTTGTGAACGAAAATTGAGTTTCAGCTTGAGGTGATACACCCTGTGTTTTTGATTGAATGTATTGTATTTTTGATAGAATAAGTGGATTGAGATAATGCTTCTTGCTCAAAAAATGTTTGCCTTGACCACATTATCTACACAGAAAGTTTTCCAAGATATATGAACACCCTGTATATTTACAACCGCTGAATATAATCATGATTTCCTATTCCAGACACCTGCTCACTGGTTCATTTAAAAACTTCCTTGCTAAATCGAAAGGAGCAGGAACGTTATTCTTGCTAATTTCCCACCATTTTAATATATTGTATTGTTTTACTTTAGTCCCTTCCTGACAAATAAACACTATATCACTGTAAAATGTTTCTTCTAATTCATTCAAAATTTTCATTTGATTTTAAAAATATTTTATAATTTTTAATACTTTCAAAACTCTAAAAAATATTCGGTATTCAGCCGCATAGTTACTATTCAGTTGGCCGAATATTCGATATTTGGCCTCACTGTTACTATTCGTCTAGCTGAATATTTGGTATTCGGTTTATCTATGGGCCGAATATTTGGTATTCGGCCAAAATCACTATTCAGTGCATCCCTAATTAATGTATATCATTCAAATATATCAACATGCGAATGAGAAATCGAAAGAACACTCCCATAGGTTTAGCTAGTGATTGGTGTTGTCGATATTTTTTATCGATTTAATCGATACTATAGCCAACTCTATTTTATTGATACTCTAATTTTTTTTTTTATTGATGTCTCTAGTTAATAAATAGTTATTCTTAACTGACATCAGATCCGATTTTATAAAGAATTGCTATTAAAAAAATTAAGATTAGTTTTGCTTAAGTGCGTAACCCTAAAAATTAAGAATAACATAGCAAAGGACATAATGAATGAATGATTGATTTTCTAATGAATCATTCCGGCATACATAAAAGCATAGCTGTTTACATTCCTATTATTTGTGATCAATTAAAGCCAGAAGTTTTTTTAAACAAAAAGAATTTTAAGAGCCTTGACAGCTATGCTTTTGTGCATGCCTGAATGATTCATTCAAATATCAAAATAATTCATTATGCCCATCACTAGAAATAACCTGCAAAAAATTAATGACATGGCCTAATTAAGAGGAGAGTAACTTACAATTGCTTCATTGAAGATTAATTCAGTTTTAATTAGTAAGTTTTCATATAAGACATTAGATCTGTGTAAAATGTTTTATCCTAACAAAATGTCATTTTTTGTGATTCGTAAAATGTAATGTAGTAAAACAATGTTCTTATTTTTATTATTTTATTATAGGTGCTGCTCAAAGAAATCAGCTCTTACTATTGTAGTGATAATGGAGTAGAATAATCTATATATTTAAAACTTAAAGAATTGTGTTTGTCTTGTTACAGCCTGTTCCAAAGATTTTTTTTTTTTCAAATAAAGTCATTTTTTCCCCCTTTTTCCTGTTATAGTTGTATTCTGTACCACCTAGTACTGCCACCTAGTCTAATATTGTTGATAAGAAAAAATACTTATATTTTTATTAAAATTGTTATTGAGTGGTGTCTGACACATTTGAAAAATATGATATATCCTAATGAGAAAGCATGCAAAAATTTTTAGCATTAATTTAAATCACGTTGCAATATTTAATTTTTGTAAAAGTGACTGTCGACCCTTTTTGTTAACTTAAAATTTTTCTTGCTTTTCTAAAAAAAGCAGTCAATTTGTAAATTTCCCTACGTATCTGAAGCTCAGATAATTGTAAAGTTTTTGATGTAAGCCGACATGATTAAAAAAACAATTCTGAATGGTTCTTTCATACAATATGTTAATTGGAGTAATATTTTTCTACTGATAAATTTTTTTTTTAATTTAGTTCAATATACAAAATAGATTTTAAGACATTTGTCTAATAATTTTATCAAAATAAGCTTTTTTAAGAGAAAAAAAAAAACCCTGTCTTGTCTATATTGGGAAACTAGAACAAAATAAACATAATAAGAAATTTATTAATTTGTGTTAATCCCTTTGCAACGAGTGTCCCATACACAATTTTGAATCTTTTATCACTGTAGGAAGTAGTACTATAGTATTTCCAAATAGAAAACTTTGCCTAATTTAATTGAAGAAATTATATAATAAAATAAAGAAAAAAATACTATTCCAAAATAGTGGTATAAAAAATTAAGGATTTATGCATGCTGTGTGTAATATAGGTGTGACATTCATCGCAAAGGTTTTTTTGTTTTTTTGGGTGGGGGGGGGGGAGATAAAAATTTATCTCCCATAAGTCTTTATCCTCTGCAAGAAAGATTTGTTAATTTTAGAGAGGGATCATAACAAATATGTTAGCCTCTTTATTGTTGCAAAATACTGGAGGATTTAGAAATTTCTCCCAAAATAAAATTGTCAAACTGATTTTAAATACTGCATTTACTTGTGTATAATGTGTACCTTGTTTTACATAAGAAAAAAAATATTTCTCATGTATAATATGCACCATGCTATTTTAACTTTAAAAAATCTAAGAATTAAAAAAAAAAAAAAAAAAAAAAAAAAAAAAAAAAAACTAGAAATGAGGACTTAATTTTTTTCTCAAACCTGAATTACTTCTATATTTGCTCATGTATAGTTTGCCCTCTTATTAAAATAACATAAAATTGAGATTTTTGCATTATATATATATACTTTGTGAAAACGTGTGTGGTTTGGTGTATATGGTTGTTAGAAATATTCAGTGTATAATGTACGTACTGGATTTTAGACCTGAAATTTTGGTAAAAATGTGTGCATTATGCAGGAGTAAGTAAATATGGTAGTTTATAAAATTCAGTTATGAGATTTGAGGGAATTACAGCATTCATATTTCATTGGAAATATTTTTAAAATTAGTCAATGCTTTGATAAAAAAAAAAAAAAAAATCCCAATATAAATATGGGAATAATACTGATATTATCGAAACAAAATATTTAGTATTTTTATATACAGTCGTCTTTACCAAAATTATTAAGCACTGTTGTATTTTTATATAACTGATTTAAAAGTGTTAGAAGGCCCATGCTGGATGTCTTGAAAGGGCGGTGGACAGAGGGTCATGTTGGTCCTTTCACACTAAATCATGTGCCATCATTAAGGGTGGCAGAGGGTGCAGGGGCACCTATCCCTAAGTGGCAGCATGAGCCTGAATATTAGTTGGATGCAAATATTTAACTACATACAGTTATGAAATTCTTTTTTAACCTTTAACGCCACTGACGATTTGTACAACATAAAGACACAAGCAGCACACTCTATGCCCCATCAGCTTTTAGAACTTAAGTAACCTTTAATGATATCCCTGTTTAATGTGATGTCCCGTAGTAGTATAAAAGCAGTAAACATCAAATTGTTTAAAAAAAAACTAATTTAGTTATAATTAATCTAACACGGACAGTTTGTAGTAACATTAAGACACAAGCAGTGTCTTTGAAAGGATAAAATATGAACTTTTGATGATAAAGTATAATAGTGTCTTATGTCTAGTAATATTATTCTAGTAATAGACCTCACATTTATATATAAAAAAATGCTTAATTAAGAACGAAAAAATAATAGTTTATAAAAAATTCAATGGTGGTGTATTTTGTACATCAATGGAAACTTGCTGATAAAATAATGAAAGAGTAGAACAAATTTTGAACTTCAACATTAAACTTTGAAGGATGTTTAGTAAGAGGGTAAATGAAGCGCATGTGTTCAACACAATTATTTTAGAATTCACAACTGCTGTCTATGTCTTTAACAGTTAAGTTATTACAATTATAATTGTAATAATTTTGTTTTTCAGTAAGTTTCATAATTGAAATTTTCATACCATAGCAATTGTTATGCTATGCAAGTTAATAGGTGATCATGACAATTAGAATAATTCTTACTGGAAAAGCCAATGTATATAAAGCACTTATCTTCATCAATGAAAATATTTCTTAAAACTTGTATCATTTTTATTAAAAATTAAAATAACATAAATTTAAAGTGTAATTTTAACATAAGATTTCTCTATTTTCCTTGTTGAAGACCAATTTCTTTATATTTTAACATTTTCTGCAAGAATTATTCTAATTTTCATATAGAAATACTTAAGACGTGCAAGAAACGATATTATTTCACTGGAAATACAGTATTGGCTGAAAGTATTGAGCACCCCCATATTTATAATATATTTGTAAAAGTAATAGTTATATACAAATATTTAACTGCATATCATTAGGAATTTTCTTTTTAAGTTATTACGGTTTGTAAAAAAAAAAAAAAAAAAAAAGACAATAAACGATCAACTCATCTTTTAATGAAGTCGCTTTCTTTAAAAACCTACCTTTGTAAAAGTATTAATTACTTTGTTTTCTGGAAGTGTCATTGTTACTATACATAATTTTTAACGTGTTAATAATTAAAAAAAAAATTAAGAATTATTTACGCTGCTGAAGAGTATGTTTTATATTTTGGCTTTTACTGCAAGAAAATTATTTAAATTTCCATGACTATAATCATGGAAATTTAAATAATTTTCTTATTTTTTTTTATTACTAACACATGTTAAAAATTATGTATAGTTTTTTTGTGTGCATAAGATTTCTTTATTTTCATATTTGAAGACTAAGTTCTTTATTTTGTCTTTTTTTTGCAGTAAAAGTCAACTTACTCTTCAGCAGCGTAAATAATTCTTATTTTTTTAAAAAAATTATTAAGACATGTTAAAAATTAAAATAATAAAAATTATTTAAAAATGTATTATTATTTTATTTATTTTTTTAACATAACATTTCTTTAAGACTAAGTTCTTTATTTTGTATTTTCTTCCAAGAATTATTTTCTTGATTATTTATTAACTGGCTAACAAAACTTTCAGAAAACAAAATTTAATTAAAAAAAAAAGTTTTTAAAAGAAAATAGCTTTATTAAGATGAGTTTTTTTTTTTTTTTTTTTTTTTTTTCTAACCAACTAATTTCTTAAAGAGAAAATTCATAATTGTATACAATTTAATATTTGTATATATCTATTATTTTTAGAAATATATTATAAATATGGAGGTGCTCAATACTTTTGCCCAAGGCTGTGTTTCTGATGAAACTTCTTGCATATCTTAAGTATATCTATAAGAAATGCTGAATATCAATAAATAGACGCACATTAAACGTCTTATAGATGCATATCAGATGTATCTAGATATCTACAATCCAAGTCTTAAGTACGTCTATAAGAAGTACTGCATGTTGAAAAGTGATCTATGCTTGGATGTCTTATAGATGTGGTCTTATAGACTACCTGGATATCTTGGACGTCTAATAGAACTCAGAGAGATCACACATAACATCTCCATAAGAAGTGAAAAGGGTGTATCATGGATATTTGTAGACTTCTTATAGATGTGTCGGTTTTTTGGGATTTACAGCTTGTAGATGTCTTATAGATGGGTGTGTGCTGTTTGGGAAGGGACGAAGAATTCAAAAATAAAGCAAAATCCGACGAATAAGTTTTCAGTAAATGCGATTTCAAAATTGCTGTTTTTTGCACTTTTTAAATCTTGTTCAGACCAAAAGCTGTTGACAGGGCTATAGCAATGTGTATCGGATTTTTACGCGGTTTACGTTATTTGAATTGTTTTTCTGAGTATTTCGGACCTTTGTAAGTTTTATGTAAAAATATTAATTAGTTTTTGATTTATATCAGTTTAAAGTTATTGATTCCTATACTTAACATAGAGCAACAAACTGTTGACAGGGCTACAGCAATGTGTAACTATCGGATTTTTAAGCAGTTTACGTTATTTGAATCGTTTTTATGGGTAGTTCAAACCTTTGTAAGTTTCATGTAAAAATATTAATTAGTTTTTGATTTATTCCAGTTTAAATTTGTTGATTCCTATACTTAACATACAACAAAAAAATAATAAATGACCCAACTCTTTTAGGAATGGTCGTATGCACATGATATTAAGATATGTTATTACACTCGACCCAAGTAAGCTTCCTATTATAAAAAATCGTAACATTTAAGGTTCGTTTACAGGGTCTCACAAAAGATCTTTTGATATAGGGCTAAATAGTTGTGTAATTATCCGATTTTTACGCGGTTGGCAGCATTTGAATTGTTTTTATGAGTAGTTCAAATGTTTAATATTTCGGGTAAACATATTAATTAGTTTTTTATGTATACCACTTTAAAATGATTTATTCCTATACTTAAGATGAAGCAAAAAAAATATTAAATTGTCTAACTCTTTTCAAAAGAACGTATGCGCATGATGTTAAAATATGTTACTACGAACGACCTAAGTTTTGCTTCCTATTGTAAAACAGAATTGTAGAATTTGCTGTTCGTTTACAGGGTAACTCAAAAGATTTTTTAATAAGACTAAAAAGTTGTGTAATTAGCGAATTTTTACGTTGAAGTACATGATTCCTGTACTTAACACAGAGGAAAAACAATAGTAAATTGCATAACTTTTGTCAAATTGGCTATATACACAAGATATTCAAATATGTTACTAAATCGTCTCTATTGTAAAGCGGCATTGAAGCATATACGTTTCGTTTACAGAGTCTCTTAGAAGATCTCGATTACATTACAACCGATGTATATTTACTGGGTGAGATGTATTTTAATGATTTTACACTGTTTCAATCTCTGTAAGGTTTCATTATCTTGCTTTAAAATTTAATATGAGTTAATTTTGTCCGTCTGAAATCTCGTCGATGTTAAGCTCTAAATCTATTAAAATATAGTATTTTCGTCGATTAAAAAAACTATGTTTATTTATAAATATATATTTCTGGCGTATCAGGAATTGATTGAAATAGCGATTACAAAATTCCAACTTTACGTTCATGCGCTGAGAAATATAATGTAAAAATGTTGCTACCCCAAGATTACAAGTTTTACGTTTAAATATTTGACGTTCATCGAATCTCCGGCTATGACGAACTTAAAATGCTAAATTTCGTATACAATAGGTGATCGGTAACGAACTGTTCGGTTTACGAACAAATCGGTTAACGAACACTTTCGCGTGAGATTTTTATGTTCGGAGAACGAGCACCTCACGAAACAAAGCCATGATGAAGCAATGCCGTGTTTCATATTTGCCGAGCTGTCTCTATTGTCAACTTTGAGAACATTTTAACAGTTTCATACATATGTCCTAATTAATTCATGGACTGTCGGAGATTGGGAACCTATATTTTAGGATCACCGAATTGGAATGAACAGACTATATGAACAGAAATCACTTAAATAATTTTCAGACTTTCGCAAACGTTGCGAATTTTATATATTTCAAATTCTTGAAACGTTGAGTTAAAAAACTTAAACAAATAAAAAATTCTAAGGTGCTCAGCAATTTTCAAAAATAATATATTTAATATGTTAGTATAAAAATCCCTGTAAATTTTTATACTAATCGAAATAGGTTCGTAGAAAAAAAAATGTTGATTATTCTCGGTAAAGTATGCTCCATAAACTTATCGTTGTAGTTGACCGAAAAAAAGCGCTTCTTATTTTTCCACATTTTTCTGAAACTATAGTATTTTAATTAGTTTGTAAACTACTGTAAAATTGTCTAATTTTTTGTTTTTGAATGTATATAAACGGAAGAGTGATATAAATAAAAGAAAAAGGAAAATAAATATGACATAAATAATCTGATGAATACAATGTAAGGAAATTAATATAAAAGTTTTCCCGTTGTTATGGTAGCGACATGTACATTGGAATAAGTCACTCAATAAATTGTATAATTCTGATGTATAATTCTGTATATAGCATCACTATTATTTTTTTCGCCCCTTTCATCTTTTCTTTTCTGAATAAAAATGGAATCCGCATAATTGAAATTAAATACCTTACAAAAAGGAGTGATATCTCATCAAAAACAACTCGTTGTAAATGATCCCGCCAAGCCACAAACCTAAAACGTCAGTCACAAAAAGAAGTGATATCACATAAAAAGAAGCGATATAGAAGTGCATACTCTGAGTCCCGTGTAAAAATCTATCACCGCTCATAATGTTTCCAAAGGACTCGGAGTGAGGTACAGTATGTGAAAACTGCTTGGCGACCTGCAGGCTTTTATAATGTTTGCGTTTCCTGCAATTACATATGGCTATATTATTTTTATTTTATTTTATTTTATTTTATTTTATTTTATTTTATTTATTTATTTTGCTCCCATAAAATTGTAAAAGTTGAAGCTTCTGTGTTTGCATGTCCTTTCTTATTTATAAGCTTGAAAAATCAATTTGTTGATTTTATTTACCGTTATTTAAACTAAAAACACCACTCTTATGAAGAGGATTTTTTAAGTAAACGTATGAAGATTTTGAGTTTGTAATATATATATATATATAAACCTTATAATAAACGTTAACTAAATTGAGATATATTGCAGTAATTCTAGCGTAAGGGAATGACATAGATCTGGGGGAAAATCCGTTCTGTCAGTTCTTTCGCATACAAAAATATTTATAAGAGTGGTATAACAAAAATATAAAATTTATTTTTCGATTTTCGAAATTTATATACTACATATAGTATAAAAGCCTACAAGTCGCCAAGCAGTTTTTACATACTGTACCTCACTCCGAGTCCTTCGGAAACATTATGAGTGGTGATAGATTTTTACACGGGACTCGGAGTATGCACTTCTATATCGTTTCTTTTTAGGGGATATCACTTCTTTTTGTGACTGACGTTTTAGGTTTGTGGCTTGGCGGGATCATTTACAACGAGTTGTTTTTGATGAGATTTTTTATTTTCTTACCACTTTTTTCTGTATAAAAAATATTTGCATTATTTATCCGTGAAAAATTCTACCATTAAAACAAGGAGAAATTTTCTTTGAAAAATAATGGTACTAAAAGATTAAAATTTACAGCTATGCATTTAGTTACCCAAAAAGAGCGAGTTACGAGCCGCCATTGTTTGCGAGTCCGGTTCGGGTTGACCAGATTTTGTAAAAGATAGCTCAAATATTTTTCAGTTGAAAAACAAAAATAGAGTAAAACCTCCTTAACAGACTGTCCCCAATAGCGGACATCTCTATTTAGCGAAAACGTCTTCATATCCTAACACTTATTTATTTGTACGCTTTTATTTCTGAATAGTGGAAACCTCCGAATAGCGAAGTTATTCAACGGTAGAATCCAGCGCGGGTGGGGTTGTATAATACCCCCAAAATCCATCTTGGGGTAAACCCGCAAACCAACGCGAGCCCCACAAACTATTTTCCGTCAACCCGGAACCCGATATATTTATTTATTTATTTATTTATTTATTTATTTATTAAAGAGTATCTACTAATATATACGCCTAAAATGAAAACGTTAATTATAGAAAACGGTTTAAAAACTCAATACAATAAAATCAATTTATCTCAAACATAGTTCTACTCATTTGATTAATTTCCTTGTAAAAATCCCAACAACTTGATTTTTAAAAACCCAAATCTGACCCACGAGAAACTTTCTATAGTGAATCCGACTCACAGAAAGAAAAGTACTGTCGCCGAGACAAAAAAAAAAAAAAGGGACAACGCGACAATATGAAGAATATTGTTCAACGATCCTGAAGTTTTCGCTATTTGTAGGTTTTAAAGAATATATATATATATATATATATATATATATATATGTCAATTTTTCATTATAAAAGATGAAATTGATATTAAAGACATTCATTTAGGATTCGGGTTGAAGCATTTCGGGTTCGAGTTGAAATATGTCAGGTGCGGGTCGGGTTTTTGGTCGACGGAAATTATTTTGTTGGGTTTGAATTAGATTACGGTTCGATGGAAATTGTTTCGTCGTGTTCTGGTGGGTTCTCCTGTTGACATCAAATGCAATTTTCAGGTTCGGGTCGGGTACGACACGACTCGTGCATGCCCTATAATAGAGGTTTAGGCAAACAGCTGGTCATATTCTAATTAGCCTAGACTCATTGCAAAAACCTGAAAAACAAAAACCAGACTGATTGAGAAACAAGTGCCCACTTTTAAATTAGCCTAATGCTGTATAGGCTCTTTGCAATAAGCCTAAAAATGATCAGGCTGATTAAGAAATAAATGGTCATATTACAACTAGCCTAAAACTGCGTTGGCTCTTTGTAGTGAGCTTGATAAATATCAGGTTGATTGTATCAAGAGAGGTGATTTCCCAATCATCCCGGCTTTTTGCAAAGAGTCGTATTTCTTAATTAGCCTACGACATATACATATGCAGTGTTTCCGTATGATTTGTCTTTTGATATAAACTTTTTAAAAATCTCACTTCGGTCTCACTTTAACATTCGTCTTGCAGATTTTGTAGAAACCTACCTCGAAGGTTATATCTTTAGCAAATATTATAGAAACCTACCAATATAACTTTCTTCGTCAATACTGGTTTTCAAAACAAGAACGAAATGAAAACACAAAATTTCGTATGTGAACAGTAAGGTGCATTTGTTAGTGTCTGAAATCTATGAAATATCATACAATTGAAAGTATAATAATTTGGTAAATTTTGGTCTTAAAAGAATTGAATTTTGTTTTCGCAGACTTAGTCGCAAGACAATATTTTTCTAAATATAAGTTACAGGAAAAAGTGGACGGACAAAAACTAATTTTTCTCTTTTAATATATATATAGTCCTTTTGTAAAACAAGTGCGATATCTAAAGACAATTCTTGATTTCAATACATTTTGTACTCGAAAGTACTGTGTTTCTGATACCAGTGGTTTAAGCAGTTTCAGTTTCATCTTACCCTAGTGTACGCACGTCTTAAAATTACTCCACAAATTTTCTAAATCTTCAAAATTATTTTTTAAAATAAAAAATAAAATAAATAAAATAAATATTTTATTTCGTCCAAAAACAAACAAACAAACAAACAAACAAGATATATATATATATATATAAAGCATCGTCAATCTAGAATAAACATGTTTATGCGAAAACAAAAATCGCTACAAAATATTTTAAGTCCTTGAATTAAAACATATGTATATATTTTTAATTCTTATTCACCGAAAAAAAAACTATTTCAGACAACATCGTATTAGAGTATACACATTCCCCCCCGCCCAAAAAAAAAAAAAAAAAAAAAAAAAAAATCTAAGTCCCCCAATTAAAATTAAAAAATCAAAAAATAAATTTCTAATTCTCGAAAATAAATCCGTTGAAACTCAACTCGTACTGTAGTAGACAATTCTCCGCCTTTTTTGTTTTGTTTTTGTTTTTGTTTCAAAATGTTCTAAGTTCCCCAAATTATTTTCGAAAACATCCCAAATAATCCCCTCGTCTTACAGTAGACGCACCGCACTCCAGCACGCACCAACCCTAGCAGGCGAGCACCCTCATCCACCAAGACGCCAGCACCACAGCAACACACATCCGCTGCTCGACTCAGGGGGCGCCGTACCAAATGCTGTAGGTTAGGGATGTTTCAGGAATTCTGCACAGCATTTCCCGCATACTATAACATCCCCCTACATCTACACTCTCTACCTTAAAATAGATTTTTTTCTTCTTTTTCACTTTCTTCTTTAAACATAAGAAGAAAGCACTTGATTCGTTTCAACTGTGAACACTACATGGTGCACCCTGTTATCCAGAATTTAAGTTATGTTTTTTTGTTTTTGTTTTTGTTTTCTTTTTCTTACATAAAAAAACATAATGCATTGCATTCGTGAAGATTTTCGAATATCGGTTATTGATGGATTTTGGTGAAATCCTAACCCTTTACGGCACAGACAAATTCTGTTATTAAAATGCGAAATTACTGACTGACACGGAATTTACAAACGACTTTTTTTAGAAAATAAGAACTCCTCATTTTAAGCTTTCGTTGTAAAAACAAAATTTTATTAAAATATTGTTGGTATCTCATGCAAGTTTGGAATTAAAATTAGGTGTGCCCGGCGTGGGACTACTGTGCCGGAAAGGGTTAAATACATATTGCACAGTTGCCAACTCTTGCGCTTTTTTGCTACCACTAAAAATTAATAGAAATTTCTCTCGTATTGAATAACATGATTTCGGCGATTTAATAAGGTTAAATTTACTAAAAAATTTTAGTGGTTGGAAAAAAGCGTAAAAGTTGGCAGCGATGCATATTGTCTATTTTAGAAATATCTGTGTATGTCTCGCATACCTGTCAACTAAGCTTCAATAAAATGTGTATTAATTTGATCCAGGTTAAAGACGTATATAACAAGAAAATATACTGAAGAAATAATACATATATTTAAATCCATGTTCGTATGCGGAACCCATTTGAAAGCATTTTTTTTTAAAAATTCTGGTTTGAAACGTATTTAACCTCGGTTAAATTAGCCTACATTGTACGGAAGTTTAGTGCGATGTTGGCAGGCATGTGTCTGTCTTTATATGACACAAATTATGTGTCTCCTATAGATCAAGAACAAATGCTCAGAATTCCAAGAAACTTCACATTCACATAAACTAGCATAAATTGCTACTGATTACTCATTGGGTGTATATAACCGAACAGACTGAGCTGATATGCTGCATTTTTTTAAAAATTTCCGTAATACATATATCTCAAGAACTAACGCATGAAAATTTATGAATCTGCATTATAACTTAAACCTTCATATTCTTTATTACTGATTATATTTTGTTGTATATCTTCTAATAGGTGGTGCTGTTATGCTGTTATTTTCTTGATTTCAGGGATAGCAAAATTTTAATGACCAGTGACACATAAGTGGCTCATTATTTTGAAAGGTAATACTAATTAAATTTTGGCTTTGATTATTCAAAAGGAAGCTTTTCTTTTTACGCTGAAGAGTACAATTGTTACACTTAGTTATATGTACAGGGCTCGTACGCTTTTACAACAATTTTAATAGAATTTTTCTATTTAATATTTAAATAACACACATTGTATGCAGCTCCTTTAATTGCAGGATTTGTAATACTTTTCTGCATTAAAATAAGGCAAAAAATTTTACCCAAAACTTCCCCGTTAAACTGGTGTCCAATTGAAATCAACGCATTTTGGCAATAAAAATGCCCCTCTTATTTCCGTAGTCTGTCCAATTACAAATTACACATTTCGGCAATAAAAACTGCCCAAAACTGTCATCCTTAACTCTACAGTGCATAGTGTAGCCAATTGAAAACACTTTCTATATAACTTTTAATAAATAAATAAAGTTCTTTGCAACCACTATATTTATATAGAAATATTAATGCTGTAAAAATAATATAAATATGCTTCTAAATAAAACTAAAAATCTATCTTAAAATTTATGGTGTCAAATTCTTAATATAAGTATAAAAACACAATTCTAAAAGAAAAATCCATGCATTGTAGGGTTAAACTGGTAACCAACTGAAAAATCACATTTGGGCAATAAAAACTGCCCACCTTATTTTTCTGAATCGAAGTTTTCAAACAGGGTGATTGAATAAACTATCTAAATTTATTCATTTCTAATGTATTACACAGGATGTAATTTTAACACTTAGATAACGAAAGCCGCCATATTTGTGACAACAGATATTTTTTGTCCGAATGTAATGTTCCAATTATTGTTTGTTTTTTTACACCACTTTTTCTGACAAACTTTTTTATAGTATTTAATTGCTGATTTTTTTTTTTTTTTATTAGATAAGGGAAACTTTTCTGTGTTAAAATTATGGTGTTTAATTGAAAACAACACATTTGGGCGATAAAAACTGCTAGTCGGTAATCGTCTACTAAAAGTTAAAAATGATTTTCTTTAACCACAAACCAAATTTTCAGTATATCCTTTCAGAAAAACATAAAATAATTTTAGCGCAATCTAAATGAAAAGATGACTATCTTTATTTATTCAAAAGCAAAAAAAAAAAAAAAAAAAACGCTATTTTTATTCTTAATTGTCACACTTTAAAATTTTTGAGTACCACTATTTCCGAATAATAATTTTAGTTTTATTATATTGCAAATTTTTAACATTAAATAAGCGAATGTCTTATATTCGCTCATTTAATGGGGGTATATAAAATGGGGATATATAAACACTGGAAAGTTTTGTAGTTATGGTTACAATACTTAAAAAATAATATATATATATATATATATTATTTTCTTTTTTTATTGGCACATTATTGTTATTTTTGTTTTCCTACCATCTCTTTTATTGTAAACATGAAATAAATTGAGCGCGAGGCAGCTTTTAATGATGCTTTCAAAAAACATTTATTGCACCAAACACTTTGAAATAAGAGATATTACCGTAATTTCCGGCGTATAATCCGCAGCTCAAAGAGTCGTTTTTCGACCCAGAAATATTATTTTATAAAATGTAACTTGAAAGATCGCTGTAAATATTTAACTACAATTATTGAATAAAATTTCTGGGTCGAAAAACGACTCTTTGAGCTGCGGATTATACGCCGGAAATTACGGTACTCAAAGAGATATTACTTCATTTTTATAATAACAAAATAGAGGGATGTTTATTATTTATTTTTACATTTTTCTTTTTGTGCGAAGATTTATTTTGAAAGGCAGAAAATTTAAATTATTTCTAAGATTTTCTTATTATATGATACGCAATAATCCTCAATAATGAATTTTCAAAAACTTAATGCATTTTTTTTTCAATACTCACCCTACTTTTAAAGAAAGGATTTCAATCTGCTATCAAAGATAAATATAATTACCACAATTTTTTTATTCACATTTAAATTAAAATTAGAATGAAAATTAATATGTTTTTCTTTTATTTGTAGTATTTTTTATGTAAAAAAAATAAGCATTTTACATTTTATAAAGAAAATCACATTTTATTTATTTTCGTATTTTTGTTTTAATTTTTGTTTTAACATCATTTTAACAAAAATATAAACTAATTTATGTATATTGCGGCTTTAACGATGCCGTTAAAAAAGATTTATTGCATCAAACACTTTTAAATAAATCTGGGATCATCATAATTAATTTAAAATAAATTTCTCTTTGAGCAAAGGTTAGGAAAACGTGAAAGCCTCCCCAAGTGCTTTCAAATTGCAAAAAATATCCATGATGAGCCAATGGCTTTACAAATAGGAGGAATTCAAAATCCAAAAAGATATTACTTCATTTATCCTAATTACACAATAGAGAGATTTTTTTTATTTACATTTACAAGATTTATTTTGAAAAGAAGAAAAATTAGATTATTTCTAAAGTTTTTTAATATACAGGTGACCCTAATTAAAGTGCACCTGATTGAAGGGCTCTCTCTACAAGATGGACTATTTGGAATATTTTTAATCCATTAATTGCCAAAACTATGTGGGCGGCGTCTTCGATATTTACTGAATGTCGTTTCCCACCAAAAGTTCTGTAAGATAATATTTGTTAACTTTAATAGCAAAGTTTTTGTTATTAAGTTAAGTATTTTTAACATGTTAAAGTAGTGGTGCCTATGCAGTTTTTTTTTTTTTTTTTTTTTTTTTTTTTTTTTTTTTTTTTTTTAATGTTGTCAACCACGAGTATACACGTGTTTGAAGCGAATGGGTTAAAAAGCTTTGGTATTGATACAATTTAGAGAATGTGGAAACGAGTTAATAAAAATCATTAATTCGAAATTTTACCAATGGATGGTGCTTACATGTTAGGGATGTTTTATTAGCAAATATTAACAAAAATAACATAAGTCATTTTAAATCAATTTTTTTAGACACTTTATTCTAGATTAATTTTAAACAAATTATTCAAATTGGTAAAGAAGTCATACGAGTTGTAATTTTCCAACTGGACGAAAAATGTCCGGGCCAGGATTCGAACCTGGGATCTCTTGGCTGAAGCTGCCACGCTGTACCAACTGAGCTATCCCGGTCGAATCTGTAGGGCATAATTCATCCAGTTAACCTTATTGATCATAGCATCTGGTCTGATATTTTAATCAGCACAACAGAATAAATCGCAGGTAATGGAACTCCAGTAAAGCTGGATATGTGATTACACTAGATTATTTTAAAGAGTATACTAGATTAACTTAGCTGATAAAAATATCAGACCAGATGCTATGATCAATAAGGTTAACTGGATGAATTATGCCCTTCAGATTCGACCGGGATAGCTCAGTTGATAGACAATGGCAGCTTCAGCCAAGAGATCACAGGTTCGAATCCTGGCCCGGACATTTTTCGTCCAGTTGGAAAATTACAACTCGTATGAAAACACTTTATTAACAGGCTTATATTTGGCTAAAATTTTAGTGCTCATAAGGCTATTTGTGGCTAAATCCTTATGCAATAATTAATTAAATTTTATACCTTTTAAAAATTAGTTGGTAGGAAATTCTCTATTTTTCTTTTTTTTCTTTTAATGATATACAGCGCGTTCTACTGGTAAAAAATAAATTGTTATTATTATATAAACCTTATTGGAATCTTATTATTATTTATTATTATTTATTATTTTTTATTTTAACCAATCTTCAGGCATTAGTATTTATTTTGGAGAGCAGCAGTAGCATAAATATATCTTTTTTTTAGTACTATTATCGTTAATTATTATTATATTTCTCTTAAATAATTGTATTTGTATTGTCAATAAAATATATACACTGACAGTTATCATTAAACACAGTTTTTTTCTTAAAAAACACATATACATGTAATTCGACGTTTCAAAAAGTATAACACATACCCAGTTCTCTTGTACAGATTTCTTTTATCATTTTTATCTGTCCTATATTTCATTTCAAGTTTTCCGTGTTTCTATTCCTAAAACAAAACTCTTATATTTCACTCTAAGCATATAGACACAATCACGCTATACTGTCTCTCTTGAAAAGCATTTTCGCCACTATTTCTGAGGGTTCTTCATTTCAAATTATGTTCAATTTCAATTAAATTTTTCTTGGCACGAGATTCATAAAGCTTTTTCCTATATTATTATTATTATTATTGTTATTATTAGTATTATTATTTGCAGAGCTAGTTTCTGCATGCTGTAAACAGTAAAAATAGTAAATCTTTTTAGTATATTCCATATAGTTTAGCTTGTGAGCCCTTCAAACACGTGATCTTTAATTAAGAGCATCATGTATATGATATGTAGTAATATGCAATAATGAATTTTAAACATTTTAATGCACTTTTTATTAAATATAAAACGAGCTTTATTTTTAAAAAAATGATTTCAATTTGTTATTAAACATAGAAATAATTGTCACAATATTTTTTATTTACATTTAATAGAGAGTTATAATACATCACACACACACATGTATACAAAACAAGCATTTTACATTTTATGAAGAAAATAACTTCATTTATTAATGTATTTTTGTTTTATTTTTATTTTATCATCTTTTACATTAAAAATATAAAATAAGTTAAGCGTCCAGCGCCTTTAACGATGCATTCAAAAAAGCTTTATACATCAAACCCTTTTAAGAAATCCTCGGATCATCATAATTAATTTAGAATGAATTTCTCTTTTTCGAACAAAAGTGATTTATTTTCAAAATTATAAATCCTCCCCGTGTGCAATTAAATTGAAAGAATATCCGTAATGAGTCAGTGGTTTTTGAAATGTGGAGAATATAACATCTCAAAAAGATAATATTTTACTTTTCATCATAACAAAATAGAGTGATTTTTTTCTCTTTTTTCAATTTTTTCCTTTTTTTTCTTTAGTGTGAAGATTAATTTTGGGAAGCAGAGAGATAATTTTCTCAAGATGTTATGCGATAATATTATTTAAAATATGAGTGTATACGATAATGCAGTTTTAAATTGCTATAGAAATGTTTTACTTTTAGTCGTCCTATTAAACGATTAATTTATACAAAATGAACTAAGATTTGTCCACCAGGGTTCGTACGATTTTACAACGATATTTTAATAGAATTTTTCTGTTTAATTTTTAACACTAAAACTACCATGATCCGTCATTTTGACAGTTACCAAATGAATATATTCCGATTCGAACCAGAAATTTATTTTCGAAATAAATTAAACATAAATCTCACAGAAGTACATTCAATGAATAACTTAAGTAGATTTAAATAAAATTTCTGGTGTGAAATAGTTTAAAAAACTTTAGTAAAATTTCTGGTAGTTCTAATGTTCAATAGCAGAAATTCTATACGCCACGTTTAATTGCAGGATTTGTAACGCTTTTTTCTGTATTTAAATAAGGCAAAAAATTCTATTAAAAATTGTGCTAAAAGCGTACGAACCCTGTCTAAATAAGAATACAACTTGAATTTTCAATAAACAAATTATATAAACTGATTACAAAATGTGTTTAAATCGATGTCCTTTTTTCACTTAAATTGTAATTAGAAAAAAATAATATATGTTTTTTTTTTATATTTTTCATATTTACTTTCTTACTAGCATGCTATGGCCATCAGAAAACTTTCTTCTATAAATATCAAATCGTATGCAACAAGAATTAAATGACAATCTACACGTTTTTCAGATATAGCTATCGTGGAAAACGCAAAAGAACAAACAGATCATAGCAGTGACACCTATTGGGCTGTATACTCCTAAACCTAATACGGATCTAGTTTTGTCAAGGTCTAACAGATTATTCAGTTTGATGAAATTATGTGCATTAGTTCTTTAGATAGAGCTATGGCGGAAATCATGAAAAATTCGGCATATCAGCGCCACCTACTTGACGATTTACACCAAAACCTAACCAGCAATAATTTATGTCAAAGTCTAACTGAATCTAAAAATTGATTAAAATCTTTGCATCAGTTATTCCGACAGAGTTAATGCGGAAATTGTGAAAAATGAAGTATAGCAGCACCACCTGTTGGGCTATTCACACTAAAATCGAATAAGCACCAGTGTATATCAATGTCTAACTGAATATAAAGTTTTATTAATTTTCGTTCATTAGTTTTTTAGATACAGCGCCCACAAATTTTTATCACATACAGACATACAGACATTTTTTCTAAAACTGTCAAATCGTGTGCAGGAATTTCTAAAACGTATAAATCCCCCGAAAACCGAAAGGCGAAATTTTTCATTAATATCATAATTTCTTCTTGTAAACAAAGAAGAAATACAAACATGTCCGGGAATAACGCTGATAAAATATTGACCTATAATAATGCCTGACCAATTAATTTTGCTTTTACTGCAATTTTTTAAACTTTTAAACATAACATAATTTCAGTTATTGAACGGTCAAACAAGTAAAATATGTTCTTTTAAATGCAATTTGTTTGAAAACTGTATCTCAATTTACTGTCGTTTTATGTTTTTTATATAATTTTCAGGAGTGATTTATTTTTAAAATCTGCCTCTAACGCGTGCAGCCCCATTACGAAATATTAACCAATTCGCACTTAATACAAAATAAATAATTCAGCATTTGTTTCTGGCTAGTAATACATTACGAAATTTAAAACTTCATTAGTACGAGGGTTGGAACTTTAATAGTGGCAGCTATTTATTTACAACTGACAGAAAATAGATAAATGTTACGAAATTTTACTGTCCTTCCATGTAGTCACCACTATTGTGTACAAACCGTTGACAGCGATGTGAAAGTCGTAGGATACCTTTAGCAGCGGGTGTTGTATTGAGAGTTCGAATGGAAAATCTCTGGAACAGTCCTGAAGAAAATGCCACGAAGTGGTTCCTTCATCATAGGAATCAAGTCAAAGTCATAAGGGCATAAGTCTGGAAAGTATGGTGGATGGTACAACGCTTCTCAACCCCATCGACCGAAGTGACCAGCCACAGATTGCGTTGTATGCTGCCGAACACTGTCGTTCAAAATCATAGATGTATTCCACAAAAAGTGTCGGCGCTTCTTTCTCAAAGCTAGTCGCAGGTTGTGTTAAACGCGAACGGTAGTACTTCGCATTGACGGTCTGCTGTTGAGGAACGTAATGCGTGAAGATAACACCATCACAGTCATACACGAGAATCACCATAACTTTCACAATTTCACAATGCTGGGGTTCTGACGAACTTTCGATCTTCGTGGTGACCCATAATGACGGCATTCATCCGATTGGCATTTCAGTTGTAGATAGAACGATTTGGTCCATGTCTCATCCAGTGTAATAATACGAAACCCTCTCCTTTGCGCTCATAGTGCTCCCAAGTGGTTACGAACAGCGTCGTTTCGTAACCATATCTGCACTTTCCTCAAATCGTGCTGAATCTATCGTGATGCAAATTTTCTCATGCCCAGGCGTTCCTTCAGAATGTGAAATACAGTCGTATGCGCTAATCCGGTATCTTTTGCCAGCTCACGAATTAAATGCCGTCGATCAAGGTCCAGTAACACGGAAAAGAGCATGCACTTCTTCTTCAATGACACTAGGGCGACCTGGCCGAGCTTCACATTTTGGCGTCCCTCGTTTTCGTCCCATTATGCTATTGTTCTTTAAAGCAATGAAGATTCCCCGCAAGCGTCTTGAAGACCTTGATGACACTGTCGTGTTGTGCGATCTCTGGCACATTCAATGTTATTCAACTCCGTTGTTGTTATGAAAGCATCGTTACAACACTACATTAGAACGCCAGCTAACATGAGGCTATGTTCCTCTCGCCAGTTTGGATACGCGCGATGTGGGAAGGAAAAGTCCATATGTTCAGAGGTAAGGTAGCTTTATAACTGACGTGTGCTATCAGCGAGAGCATCAGGTTTCGTCGCATGTCGTCACTACAGCAGTGTTGCAACTGTTAAAGTACCAACTGTCGTAAATAAATAAATAAAATACTATAAATAAAACACCAATTTAACAAACATGAAATCGAACTAAAAGCTTCAACATTTAAATTATCAGAATAAAAAAGACAGTAGCGAAATCTTTGGCGAATTCTTCGATTATTAACCCTAATACAAAAGTATTGCCTTTAATAAATTTAAAACATTATTGATATTTGTTATATATAAAAATAATTTTGATGTTATTAGTGCGTTATCCGAAAAAAATATATTAAAAGAAAAAAATCAAGTAGAATTTTCAATTTGAAAGAAAAAATGTTTTCACCTATGTTCTGTAACCCAAGAATCCAGGATTGGATATCCCCTAGTCTTAAATAATGCAACAGACAGTAAAATGTTTCCTTTTTAAAAGAAAATCTGTAGTTTATATATTTTATGTGTATTTTATATTTCACATTTTAAAACGACGTTTTTAAGCTCATATATTTTTTATGTTTTTGAAAAGGTTGTTTTAGATAATTATTTTAGTCTGTCTGCATTTCAGCCTCTCTGTTTATCTACACTCTAAATGTTGTAAATATAGCCAAGTGGCTATAAAACCGACTAGGGTTATACGGTTTTAAAAGCGGCATTTGCGACATTTATGTAAATTTTAAAATATATCATAGAGCATTTTGTAAGAGATATGCAATGAAAAATTAATTTAAAAACGCCTATAATATATATTGTAACGTAAATAATATATAAAGGATATTAAAAATAACAATATAAATTGATACTACTGTGGGATTGAGATGCTATCTGTAAATTAATATCCACAGCAATACAAGATAACAAACTAAAAATCTCAAGATTATTATGAGGATCCTGAAAGATGAAGTTTAAACAGAATGCGAGAGAAAATAGTTGTCCAATAGTTGTGTACCCCAATATGAAAGTTGGAAATCCGATATGTCAAATAAAGGATTTAAATTAGAATTCTAGGGGAATTCTTACTTATGTTTAAGAAGATATTATTCTATTTCTAGGTGTGAAGTATTGTAATCTCATCATCATGTTTGTTTTACTAACAACGAAGGTCTCCCTAAAGCGCATACTCAGAAAATTTTGAAAAAAATGCGAATGAAGCTACTCATGTATGTAATAAAGGAACTGTGAAATTTAGCTGCGAATTCCCAGTAGAAAATCTGCAAAAAAATAAAATATTTTTGAGTTTTTTGCGCAAAATGACACGATTTGGCAACAACAATTTTTCCTCGCCAAATGCAAACGATTTTAATGTATTTTGAAATTGCTTGTAAAATTACTAATTATTCGAATACGTAATAATTAATGAATTTAAATATAAACGATGAAATAGTTTATTATTTTTTGTATAATATATACAAGCTGCTTGATGTTAGAGTTATTTAATTTTACCACTGAAAAAATATGTTCTATATTTTGGAAGCTGCAATTATCTATTTTATGTTATAGAGAAGCTAACGTTTAAGTGATGTGTATTATTGAATTATTAAATCTGTTTTTTTGTTTGTTTGTTTTTTAAGTTGCAAATGTTTATTTTCACTTTTAGATGACAAAATCGAAATTTTAAAAATACATGAATCTGAAAGACATATTAAAGTAAACGAAGAGTTTGAAGAAATTCTTGTTATGATACCTATGACATTTTTGTATTTGAAAGCGTAAAATTGTCATTAGCTTAAAAGAATTATACGAATGGGTTAATTCTAGGGCTCATGATACCATACCCTCTTTTTCAGAATCGTTTGCATTTTGCGTTCAACATTTTCAACTCTCTACCGTTTGCAGTAATTTAATTTAAAATATTCTTTAAATCCGATTAAATAAGTTACTCGCGTTTTTTTCTCTATTTATTACCGATTGAATGAAATTTTGCTATTGTTTTATTCTCTATTCTACGATTTTTTTTTAATTTAAACGGCTTCACCGGTTATACAAGTAATTTTTAAATGTACTTTAAAAGGAAAAACCCGATGACAAACGGCTTTGTTATACATTTCTATATCGAAGAAGTCGTTGTTTCCATACCAACAACATATTTTTCTTGAATTGACAATGTTCAGAATCGGGCTTATTTTTGAACTTGAAACAATTTTAATCAATTTCAATTTTGTTTTAAATCGTAAAATACAACCGTTAAATTTCATTATACATACATATAAATGTGTACACAAAATTGTAGTTATAAGAATGTATTTGTTATGTAAGTTAAATTTGCATAAACATGTTCAGCATGAAAAAGTTTTTCCTTAAAGAGAATTTGTCAAAAAAGCATATTTTTTTAAATTTCATTCCGTCGCCAACCGGTGATAAATCGCCAAATATACGAAATTTCCATAAATTTTTATGGACGTTATTTCGAGGTTCCACAGAAATTTTGTTTATAGACGTATATATCCTCATGAGAAGAACATTCTGTACTTTTTTTTAATTTTCCTGAGTATGCGCTTATGGAGACATTCCTTGTAAGTAATGGGTTGTTCGGAAAGCCAATTCCTACTTGAAAATTTGTACCGTCAATTACTGTATATATATATATATACAGGGTGTTCCGTTAAAGGGGTCCAATATTAATAGGGGTAATAGAGGAGATCACATGGAGCATAAATCAGTATATAAAGCCTGGTCGGATCTCAATAGTTTTCAAGTTACAGCAAATAGAATGAAAATTCGGAAAATTGTAAAAGAACCCTCATTGCTAAACTATCGATAACGCTACATAAAAACGAAGCACATATTTAGAAAGAGCAGAAAAAATCCTACGAAATGACATCAATTGTATTAAAATAGCAATATTTATTGACGAGTTACAAGCCCTGAAACAGTGAAAAAAGTACGAAATCCAATATACATCAAAATAGTTAATCGTTAATTCCAAAAAGACAACTCTAGCTACAACAAGGAAAATGTAGTAAAATTTGGAACATTCCGAAAACTTTCGAAAAAGCTTACAATGAACCATATCGGTTTAATTGTGTGAGAGAAATTAATCAGTTTCTTAGTGACAACTCCGCTTTCTTTGACACTAGCAAAGGTTAAACTCCGCCCATCACGATTGGAAACACCGCCTTTTTAATTACTCTCAAATATACATTTTCGATCATGCTTCTTCTGAGATGCAACATTTTTAATTATTCAAGAGTTGAATGAACCAAAATAACTTTACAATAATAGTCTACATTTTAAAGTGGTCTTTTATTGATATAAAGCTTAAGTTAAATTCCTTAAAATTAAACTGGTGGTGCAAATTCGGAAATAATTAAAAATATTGCGATTTGTAACTATGCAAGAAGTTTCAGTACATGTTTTACATGGACAATTATTGTATGTATATGTGCATCATAATTTATGATAGGAAATAATAATAACAAATAGCATAATAATTTTATTAATTATAAATTTAAAAAAGACACTAAATTTTAAATTAATTCATACAAACTTTGTAATTTACAATTTGAGTACACCACAGTCTGTGACTTACAAAATACTGTGCCAAAAAGTGTTGAAAATAAAAGAAAAATGACAAATAAAGAATTACATTCCACGTACTTTATGACATATGTGAAGCATAGTCTTCTGGCCTGCGCTGCACAGTTCAATGTCGGAAGGCAGACGAACGGACATTATTATAATAGGTGTTCGAAGTTGAGCCCATTAACAGAATCGCACAGCCTACAGCGACGTCGTAAAGATTGGCGAACACGCCGAAAAACTCCGACGGAGTTGGGAATGTCTCCTGCAGCGACAACGATTCGCGCTAGTAAATCCTCCGGTGTATCCACAGGCGTTTCATACACCAGCGATTTAAGGTGTCCCCAAACAAAAAAGTCTAACGGATTGAGATCTGGAGAGCGTGCAGGCCAAGCAACAGGTCCACTGCGTCCAATCCATTTCTCAGGATATGTTGAATTGAGGTGATTGCGAACACCTATGAAAAAATGTGCCGGTGCGCCATCGTGCATAAACCACATATTGTGGCGCAATGTTGCTGGCACATTTTGCAGTAACTGCGGTAAGATATCCCGTAGGAAAAACCAAGTACGTACTGCCATTGAGTACATCTGGGAGTAAATATGGTCCTATGAGATAATCGCCGAGGACACCTGCCCATATGTTCACACTGAACTTTTGTTGTGCGTTCGACGGGAAAACAGTGTGCGGATTTGTATATGACCATGTGTGCATATTGTGCGTGTTTACCACGCCCTCTCTCGTAAATGTTGCTTCATCAGTAAATAAAATATTTTCCAGAAATTGTGGATTATTTTCTGTTACATTAAGCAACCAGCGTACGAATTCTGTCCGCTGAGCACAATCTGTTACTGATAACAGTTGTACCCGCTGCACATGAAAGGGGTGCATGTTTTCTGCACGCAGAACACGCCACACACTTTGGTGAGAAACACCGACTTCAGACGCAGCAGCTCGTGTACTCGTGGAGGGGTTATCTTTAAAAATATTCAGTACATCTTCTTCCATTGCAGGTGTTCGTACATGTCGAGGTTTCCCTGCATCAATGCTTGCTGTATTAAACGATCCAGTCTCCCGTAATCGTCTATCGATTTTTATGAAGAGTTTCGAACTTGGGCAACGTCTCCTTGGAAATTGCTCACGGTACATGCGCTGTGCTAGACATGCATTTCCATGAGCTTGCCCGTACATCAGATGCATGTCCGCATATTCTTCGTTAGAGTATTCCGGCATAATTATTATACATCAACTTACTACAATCCCACTTACAACAGCCTCCCTTTAACATAACGCCCACTGATGACTGCTGTTTTATTACACTTTTCTTCCTATACACATAGAAAATTTGCATAAAATGTACTTCTTCTTCATCATCCTGAAAGTTCATGGAGGAAACGCAGCAGTCACGGAGTTTGCTTTAAGACAAGGCGAGAGCTGCACAATATGTCATTCACTTGACCAGACTGATTAATGAAAGGGTATTGATAGAGGTTGATCAGAAATGTATAATTGAAAGATATTAAAACGGGGTGTTTACAATCGTCATGGGTGGAGTTTCGCTCTTTCCGAGCGTGCAACAGTACAGAGTTGTAACTAGGGAACTGCTTGATTTCTCCCATACAATTAAACTGATATGGCTTATTGTCAGCTTCTTCGAAAGCTTTCGGAATGGACCAAATTTTATAACATTTTCCTTGATGTAGGTAGAGTTGCATTTTTGGAATTAACGATTAACTATTTTGCTAAATATTTGATTTTGTATTTTTTCACTGTTTCAGAGCTTGTAACTCGCCATTAATTCTCAATATTCTAAAACAACTTATGTCATTTCGTAGGATTTTTTCTGCTCTTTCTAAATATGTGCTTCGTTTTTATGTAGCATTATCGATAGTTTAGCAATGAGGGTTTTTTTACAAATTTCCGATTTTTCATTCTATTTGCTGTAACTTGAAAATTATTGAGATCCGGCCAAGCATTATATACTGATTTATGCTCCGTGTGATCTCCTCTATTACCCCTATTAATATTGGACCCCTTTAACGGAACACCCTGTATATATATATAATACACATATGTCAATTAAAAAGTCTAACAATTAAATGGCCGAATTTTCTGGTACGAACCTACTTTCCCAAACGGAAATAACTTTCCGAACAACCCCAATAATAAAGATTGTTTAAAATTAAATCGAAACGATATAATCACTTATAGTCGTAAGTCAACTAAATATTTATGCTATTGCAAGATTATAAATTAAAATCTTACACTACTGTAAAATAGCATTTATATTGACATTACTGAAATACAATTTATTTAATGAAAATACAAAAACTCAAATTTATATAAATACAGTATAAAAAATATATAAAATTAATTTATGAAAGGATAACGCATTAAACTTTATTTAACTTGTAAACTGGACTTTTGTTTTCAGTTATGAGTGAATTAACGTATCAATTTTACTTTTATGTTTTATAAATTCAAATCTGACTATTATTAGAATATATCAAAATCAAAACGATACCATTGTCTCCTCTGTCTATAATAAATAGATAAAACTTGGAAAAATATTAGCTAAAATATATTTAGGAAACGTTTTATTTTTTGTATGAACAAATTTGTGTAACAGTTTTATTTTATTGTTGTGGAAATCCATAAATTAAACCTGTAAAGCAATTATGTATGTCATTATAGTCAAACTGGTATGTTCTTTATTCTGTGTCAAATAAATAAATAAAATATAAACAGTACATCACAAATATATAAAAGTATAAAAATAGAAGGTGTCATTATTTTAACAGTCTGTAATACAACATGTAATCGTTCTATTACGAAGATTGCAAGACATTGGATACACATAGATATGAAGTTCTGTTTGTGCAATCACACCATTTCTACACGTGCCCACGTGTGGCAAGGAAAATGTATAACGCGAATGTCCATAGAATTGAACCACTTATCCCAATCCATCTTTGTGGGAATTCGGCAGCCAGTGCGTTCCGGACTCCCAAATGCCAGTGTGCCCCATCCTGCCAATGGACCCCAATTCTGAATGCCACCACATGTTTTGTGCTTTTTCAGAATTCGATGTCATTTTTCAATTTAAAATTTTCCGATTTTGGTCAGCTGAAATAAAGATCATTGCTATTACATAATGTAAATTTCCACATCTAAGCTACCATGTACCACCATGCACAAAACTGTCTAACAAGTACAAAATTGTCTTGGATGTTTATTACCTTCTATATAAGTGTTTAAAATGAAAGAGTTTCATCTCAGACTCCCTGTATAATAACCAAATATTTAGTTTTATGCATGAACAAATTTGTGGCGACTCATCCGTGCAGGGTTCTCTAGCTGTTGGTACTGTGGACAAACTTATGAGTATAACCTACCCTAAATTTGAGCAACCCATTCATGCAGTCACTCTAGCTGCTTCGGCTGTGGACAATCTTCACCAGCGCGACCTACTGGAACTGAGAAATAAAAGCACTCTACTTCTTGACACCCACTTCAATGATTGTGCTTTTCGATGGGAATTTTCCTGATGACAGATTCGGACGGGTTGATAAGATGCAATATCTCTCAACAGGACTTGACTCATTAGTTCTTTTGTGAATGGGAACAGGCGAATGAACTTATATTTAAACTGGGATTTTCATCGTAGACGACAGAGCACTCTATACGACCTGGACATGACGGGTTCATATATTTCTTTAGTTGTGCAAAAGCACGGTAATGTTATTTCTATAAATTTTTTAAGCTTATGTTTATTAGGTTAATAAAGAAGTGATTAACCTACATTAGTCTAAAGATTCTTCACATAACTTCCACACGCAGCTACATTAAGCTGTTCGTCATATAATTTAAGGTCGTCAATTTGCCGTGTTCACTGATCCTAAACCACTAACTTTCGCATTTGTAAACCAGAGTGACAATGGCTCACCTAGACAACAGCGACATTTGGAATTCATTTCCCAATTTACCACAGACATTCGCTACATCCCTGGAAAGGATAATATAGTGGCTGACGCCTTTTCTCGTATTTCGTAAATTAAAGTGCCTGGGAGTATTGATTATCTCGATCTTGCAGAAGCCCAATGTGACAATGCTGAATTGCGTTTACTTCGGGATTCCAACACCCTCAAAATGATTCCCCTTGGAATTTCTCCTTCAAAACTAGAACTTTGGTGTGACATATCGACAGGAACTGTGAGACCTTACGTACCCACAAAATTTCGTTTACCCATATTTTTGATGCTGCATAATAAAAATGATAAGGTGTTAAAGGATAGGTCGACCTCATTCGAAAACGCTTTGTATGGAAAAATTTACGTAAGGATGTAACAGATTATGCTCAAAAGTGTATCGCCTGTCAGAAAATAAAATATATCGTCATGTGAAATCTAAATTAGGACATTACCCACTCCCTAAATGTAGATTTAGACATATTCATCTGGATATTGTGGGAACACTACCGCCATCAAATGGATTTCAATACTGTTTAACTTGCATCGATCGATATACCAGATGCCCAGAAGTTTTTCCCATGACAGATATAAATGCAGATACGATAACTCGAAAATTTTATAATGGCTGGATCGTCCCAGAATTCATAACTACGGACCAAGGTAGACAGTTTGAAAGCGACCTTTTTAAATCACTTGCGAAATTTTTTGGCGCACATAAAACTCGCACAACAGCATAAAACCCTTCCTCCAATGGCGTGATTGAAGTTTTTCATCGTCGCCTTAAAAGTGCCATTAAGTGCCACGCTACAGACAAATGGACGGAAATTTTTCCTACGATACTCTTGGGATTACGAAGTGCATTCAAGCCTGATTTGCATTCTTCCCCGGCGGAACTGGTCTACGGGTACCCTCTTTGCTTTCCCCGTGATTCGTTTCGTTCCCAAACAACGAAACAGCCGGAACACAACGAATTCTTAATTTTACTAGCCGGTGGACAATTTTCACCAGCGCAACCTACTGGAACTGAGAAAAAAAGCACTCTACTTCTCGACACCCACTTCGATGATTATGCTTTTTGATGCGAATTTTCCTGATGACAGAATCAGACAGGTTGATAAGATGCAAGATCCTCTCAAGAGGACTGGACTCATTAGTTATTTTTTGAATGGCAACAGGCGAATGAACTTATTTTTAAACTGGGATTTTCATCGTAGACGACAGAGCACTCTATGCGACCTGGACATGATGTGTTCATGTATTTCTTTAGTTGTGCAGAAAGCACGATAATTTTATTTCTATAAATTTCTTAATCTTATGTTTATTAGGTTAATAAAGAAGTGATTAACCTACATTAGTCTAGAGTTTCTTCACATAACTTCCACACGCAACTACATTAAGCTGTTGGCGACATTTTAGGCTAAGTTCTTTTTACAGATATGCTTAACCGCATCGCCTCCACAAATTTGTGTAAATATTTAACTTTACTGCTGCAGTAATCGATAAAATAAACCATTAAAGCGATTATACATCATACTCAAAATAGTTCATTCTGTGTGAAATAAATGAATAAAATTTGAATAATGCATAGCAAAAATAAAAAACCACCAAAATAATAACGAAAAGGAACCTATTTAACACTTTGGTTGAACCGCAATATAATATATTATTGTATCCATATAATAAACAATTGAAAGAATTGCAAAAAGAGTTTTTCCGGCTCATTTACAATAGTAAGTTGATTTCTTTCTTTCTTTTTTTTTTCGTGTGATGTATATACATCAGATTTCAAATAAATGAAACAAACAAGTCTTATTCCTTTTAATTTCACCATTTTAGCTATTAATGTAATTTGCAGGGAACTTTTATATGCAAATTTGGCTTACAAAATGTATTTAAATGGATATGAGGCAATAATATCAAATTTGTTAAACATTTGTTAAAATTATTGTTCTAAAATTGCCCATAGGCTATAATATATTTTCTCATCGAGGTTAAAAACCAACACTTCAATGCCTTCTAAATATTTATGTGTTCCTGTAAATAAACAATAAGAACTTTATTTGGTTATCCAACTCTTCCAGTATGCTTGCAAGAGCAATACTCTGCCCCAATTAGATTTTCATCGTTTCAGTTTTTCAGGCGATATCTTGATGACAAGTTCTGTATGTTTTAACCCTTTGAGGGGCGGTGGTATATATTATATACCACCTAATTTTAATCTGATTGAAACCAGAAACTTTAAATTAAATTTTACTTTTTTAACTTTGACGAGAAAAAGTTGAAAAATTACTTATTCTTATTTTGAACTAAATTCTTTTCTAAATTCCGGTGGGAATTCAACGTTACAGGAGCACAGGTGCTTGCCCCTGAAAGGGTTAATTTTCAGTGTTCGCACATTAGTACCACAAAAATTTAACAGTTTTCTGTTTTACTTAACTTCTGAAAAATCAGATAATTCTATGAATAAATGTTGCGGTTTCGAATTCTGTGTATAAAAAATTAAATAGAAATTTTTCTATCATTAATAGTGGTGCCAGCTTCCTTACCCATTCCAATGAGTTAACAAACCTAGAATTTTGAGTGAATACGTGATTAACGACCTCTTTCAAGAAACTGGCAGGATCACTACATGTTCTAATAAGGTTCAAACTGGTTCAATATTTTGTACATTATCGTAATGACAAGATTTGCATTATATACAGGGTGTTTTTTTTAAACTGACGCTATTCAGAGCCGCCTGTAGCTCGTTCTAATAACTGGATTGGTACAAAATTTTTGAATGGACTAGGAAAACCACGGGAAAAAATATTCCAACAAAAAAAAATTAGTTCCAATCAACACCGATAAGGGGAAATGTGGCGCTGTGGTTATTTATGCAACTGAGAATTAGCATAAAATACGGGCAATAAATGAAAATGCAAACTTTTACTTACGCAAGAGACAGTAGCGCCAATAGTTTAAGTTATAAGTGCATGCGAAAAACACCGAGAAACAATTTCAGCTCAAATTGAAAATGAATCTCACGTTACCGCAGAGCGCGTTACTTGTGAAGTTCTATTATTTTAACCAGTGCAATGCTTCAGCCGCTCTTCGTTTACTTAGAACACGCCAGAAACTGCGCAAAGGACCTTTATCCGTTAATGTATTGAAAGCAATGATTCTGAAATTCGAAGAAACAGGCTCGCTAGCAGTTCGGTCAGGCAGAGGACGTAAACCGGTGGCAGAAAAAGTGATAATAGATGTTTCAACTGCAATCAACGAAAGGCAAATTGTAAATGATGAATAAAACATGGCATTTTATCCAAATTATTAATTTTGTCTGTTTCTGATGGGTTTTTTTCAATGTACAGCGCCACATTTCCCCCTATCGGCGGTGATTGGAACTATTTTTTTTGTTGGAATCTTTTTTCCCATGGTTTTCTTAGTCCACTCACAAAATTTTGTATCAATCCAGTTATTAGAACGAGCTACAGGCGGCTCTGAATAGCGTCAGTTTAAAAAAAACACCCTGTATTTATAGATAGATAGACAGACAGATATAGTAAGTGATTACAATAAGTGTATTTCTAAACAACTCGCCCTAAAATCAGAAGAAACGTTCATATACAGAATTAAAAGGGGCCACTAAAAGATGCAACATTCAGAAAAAGCATATTTTAAATTACTTTCTAAATTATAACTCCTAATGTTCAGATTTCTTAAACCCAAATCAAAATTTTAACTGATTTGATTCATTATTAATTTAATCCACTATATGTTTTTGGTTGTTGGCACGTCAGTATGACTTTAAAAAAAAGATTTAGCACGCTTATGTGAAATAATTAGTGGAAAAGCTTATTTGTATTAAAATTTGGTATAATATTTTACTTACACCGGAAATAATATAGTAGTTGTTTCTTTTATAATAATAAATTTATTTCTGCAGAAGCTTCAGGCTAATTGGTACTTTAGAGTTACACTAATAAAGCTGCCGTCCATGGTGGCTTTAACAAATAACCAAATCGAAACATAATTTAGGGAACTGTTCTTTTAGGGCCGGTAAAAGTGGTGACACAGAACCCCTCTATTTCTTCATACAAAACTCTCTCCTGTCCAATCATCTTATTATTACTCATACTCATCCCGGTTGATTTTCTTTCTAGAAAAATTCAAGAGTTTTTAATAATGGCAAATCCCAACATTTTGGGGTATTTTTAAATACATGAAGTCATACAAAAAAACTAACGTGCAAATATGAAATAAAAATATTGCAGTTGTCAAACTCAATTACCATAACAGAGAGTGCCTTTTTTAACACTTTCCAACATAGTTGGAAAGTGTTTATGAATTCGGTTTGTCTGTCTGTCTGTCTCTCTGTCAGTCTGTCTGTCAGTGCTCTAACTCTCATAAATATATACTCGGATTATCATGAAATTTTTATATATTATTAAATTTTACTTTAGAATGCTCGGTACTAAAAATAAAGTGTGTAGCATGAATAGTTCATTTACAGAGACACACAAAAGAATTCCATTCCATTATGGTCTATGGCGAAATATCGTTTGCGACGCATTTTGTTGATGTTACGATATTTCAAACCTAATAAAATTAATTTTCATTACTGATGCATACCATCCATGGTGGCTTAAGAAATAGCCAAAAAGAAACATAACTTGGGGAACTAACTGTTGTTTTAGGGCCGATAAAAGTGATGACTCAGAAACGCTCTGCAGCACCCTTAAACCGGAGTATACAATTAATAGAATTTATAGTTCTATTATAGACGTGCAAAATAATCCCTTTACATTGTGATCTATGAAGGAAAATCGTTTGCGGTGGATTTTGAACATGTTATGATAGTTGAAACATAATGAAATTTAAAAGCATCACCAATTTTCAATAGAACTCATTTTCTATATTTTATCGAGTGCGTAGGATTTATCGTTCCTGTACAAAGACGCAAATGTGAATTCGATTAAAGGACTGAAATTGATGATCAGTTAATTGCTAGAAGTGCTCTTTCCGCTGTGATATGAAATTTTATGAAATTATTAGTGTATTACGTGTTGTGTACAAATCCCGTATATCATATGCAAGACTGCACGAAAGACTTCGAATATGTGCCGCAGCTGTCAAAAATGTATTTTTACTGAGTTATGTATTTTCCAAATTGCTTATTTATATATCTCATTTCATCGTACGAAAAAAAATGAAGTTTTTAATAATATTCTTTTAGTATTAGAAAGTGTTTCTTAATCTACGCCGGATGCATGATTTTTCGTTCTTGTTTTATATTTTATGTAGTATAATCAACATTTATATTTTTTGATTTATATAAATATCTATCTATCATTTTAATTTAGGATTAATTGTTTAATTCTTTGTTTTAACTGCCAGACAAACTGATTGTGAAAAAATAATATTCTATTCCGTAATGTGCGAAGAACATGCAACACCTCAACTTCGTTGATGATTAGAACAGTATTATTTTAATTTTATAAAAAAAAGGTTTAGCTTAGGTTGTTGACTGGTATTTGATACGAAAATTATAAGTACTTCTCTAATAATTTCATTTCTGTAATTTGGATTTAAGATATTTTGAGTTGTGTGAACTTATCATTTAACTATCTGCTGCTTATTTTATCATGTACTTTATGTTCAATTTTAATCCATCGTATTCAACTGAAACATTTTTTTACACTGACTCGATAGTTAGTACAAGAAATTTTTCGGGTTAGGTTTTGACTCTTGCGGGCAGTGGCCGCTGGTGACTGCCTTTATTTGGAGCACTAAATGCATTGTGGCAAAATTTGTTATTTTCTTACCACTATTTTTGGCTTATTTTAGAAATATTTGGCTTATTTTTCAGGGGAAAATTCTACCATTAAAAAGAAAACTTTTCTTCGAAAATTAATGGTACGAAATTTTTAAAATTTACAGCCGTGCATTTAGTGCCCCAAAAACAGCGAGTCCCGAGTCGCCACTGCCACAGAGTAAGGAGATTTAAACAGAGAATCAACTCTCATAGACTTCCATGGTAACTTCTTTAACATGGGATTACACATAGACAGTGGCGATATCTGCGGATGACGCAGAAACTACGCCCATAACAGAAGCGAGGTTTCTAATAACGGCTATATATCGCTTTCTTGGCGACAAATGAGGGAAGGGGTAAAAACGGCGACTGCTTGTTGCTGCTTGTTATTTAAATCTTACTTTTTGATATTATTTAACATCGTACAATCCGCAATTATTATTTTTTCAATTGCATGCATATTTATAAGCATATAAAATTCTTCGAATGTTCAAGAAATTAGAATCATTAAATTAACCTTCGTACCCTGTTGAAATTTTACTCAACGTTGATAAAAACATTTCACACCAGTATTTGTTTTTGAAAATGACTTAACATATTTATTTAACGTAGTTTTGTGCAGCATTTATTTAACTTACTTTTTTTTTTTACTTACACTACTGCTTTTACTACTACTTTAAGTTACATTTATTTAACTTACTAAAAAATCTGGTTCCAATCGAATTAAATAAATTATAGAAGTGGGTCTATTCGACATATTCAGGGTAGGAAGGTTAAACACGGTGTTATACAATGATAGTGTAAAATTCTGATGAATTGCTTATTCTCTTAATTTTAAAAATAAACAGGTATTCATCAGCAACGAATAAATTAAAGTGGAAAGTAAAAATAAACGCTTTTAAAATTTGTAAAAAATATTAAAACAAGATGTTTATATTTCCCAAACAGATGCAAAAACTTTTTCAAATATTTTAAGCAATTAATTTCTAAATTCTATTAAATTTATCGGCAAAATTTTAAAAGTATTGGAAATCCATATCGAAAATTTAGCATTCATAATTTTACGTCTAAATCCATTATGTAAACATTCTATTTTCATTTCAGATAAAAATGAAATTTGAAAAATCGTCTGCATCCCCATAGGAAAGCATTATGGCCTAAAAAAATGTTCTATATTTTCCGAATGAATGAACCAAATTTAAACAAAGGCTATACAGCTAATTCCGGATACCTGGCCAACATACCAACTAAAAATCAACCTAATCGGACCATTTGTACGGAAAACAGACAGATGGAAACCAAAAACTTTTCGCGTCTCCACAGTGAGCCTTAACATGACGTTTCGGCAAAAATCTGTCAACACTGAATATATATAAAATATTTCAAACATTACGGAACTTGAAAAACAAGAACAAACATAACACAATTATGCATAACACAAACATAACACAAACATAATGAAAATAAATCATAACTTACATTTTGAAGAATTATAATGACCTATTTGATCTTCAAAGAGTAATTTTAATAATAAATATTAATCAAGATTCAAAAATCAAATAGCGAACGCCGAAAATTTGCACTTGTGAAAATGACAACAGCAAAAGCTGTCAAGCTGAATAGGGTTACAATTAACACGTTCGCTGCCAAGCTAAAAATGCCGGAATTTTCATTTTATTTAGAAAGTTCAAATTCATATCAGAAAAAACTAATAGCAATATTTATTTTGTTTTATTACAGACATTTCATGATTACATAACATAAAAATTCTTCTTTTGAAATTTTCGGTGCGAATAACTAATTTTAGATTAAAGAAACGTAGATAGCACCACGAGTATACTCGTAGTTGGCAGCGAACGTGTTAAACGGAAATCACGAAAAAATCGCCAAAGCGATAATTTAGTTTATAAGTCATCCGCCGCAGTCGCTCTTTTCAGGCGAAGTTGGATCTCTGTCTTACTCTGTGGCCACTGCTTGCGGGTCAGGATTCGAGAAATATGAACACTCGCAGAAATATGATAAATAGATAAATTATTTAGTTTTAAATAAAAATTCTGGTGCAAATAATTTTATAAAACTTGAGTAAAATTTCCGGTAGTCCTAGTGTTAAGTAATAAACAACATGACTCTATTTTGAATTATCCGCTATCGAAGTCTGCGGAATGTCTGAAAATGGAAATCAAATGCTATAGATTAAGGACGTTTGAGGAATTATGCACAGCAACTACCGCATACTATAACATCTCCCTACATCTACACTCTGTACACCTTGAAATATATATTTTTTTTCTTTTTCACTTCTTCTTTAAACATAAGATAAAAGATCTTGATTCGTTTCAAGTGTGAACAGCACAATGTGCACCCAGTTATCACAGAAACTTTCGTTTTTTTTTTTTTTTTTTTTTTTTTTTTACATACATAAAGATAATGTATTGCATTGGTGAATATTTTCGAATACCGGTATTTGTTGGATTTCCACATTTTGGTGATACCTTAAATACACATTGAATATTTTAGAAATATCTATGTATGTCTGTCTTTATATGACACAAATTATGTGGCTCCTGTATATCAAGAACCAATGCGCGGAATTGCAAGAATCTTCACATACACATAAACCGGCATAAATAGCTGTTGATTACACATTTCGTATATATAACCAAACAGAATGAGTTGATATGCTGCATTTTTAAAAAATTCCTTAATGCATATATCTCAAGAACAAAGGCACGAAAATTTATGAACCTTCATAATAAATTAGACCTTGATATAATTTGTTACTGATTATATTTTGGTATATATATTCTAATAGGTGGTGCCGTTATCCTGTTATTTTCTTTATGTCTGCGATAGCAAAATTTTCATGAGCAGTGACACATAAGTGGCTCATTATTCTGAAAGATAATACTAATTAAATTTTGGTTTGATTACTCAAAATGAAGGTTTGCTTTTTACGCTGAACAGTATAATTGTTTCTTTTAGTTATATACGGGTTCATATGCTTTTAAACAATTTTTTAATAGAATTTTTATATTTTATATTTAAATAGCACAAATTGTAGACACATCGTTTAATTGCAAGATTTCTAATATTTTTCTGCATTTAAATAAAGCAAAACATTGTATCAAAAATTGTGGTAAAATCTTAAAAACCGGATATAGTTAGTTTTAGTGTCTATTATATAGAAAGGCATTGTACGAGGGAAAGTCACTAAGGAAGTCACGAAAGATAATTAAATAATAACTTGCAATGAAGCTTCAAAACTATTTTTATTTTTCAACATATTTTCAACCAATATTTATGCACTTATATCACCGTTTTATCAGTGCCCCAACACCAGCTGCATAAGATTCTTTGGGTTACTGTCTCAGCCCCATTACGACTTCATATTGAAATTCTTCATCATCTGCAAACATCATCTTGCTTTCAATATCATTTTCAATGGACTAAACAGATGAAAACCGCTTGGGGCCAACTCGAGGCTAAAAGGTGGATGCTGAAGAATTTACAAACCAAACTTTTGAGTTGTCCGCTGTGTGAGGAGTGTCAATAGGGCTAGACGCATCATCAAGCCCAAGACCTCCTTATCATAGTATCAGACCTCTCAATCAGCAAGTTGCCTTTGACCGCTATACTTGTCCTGCTACTAGCGCCATCAATCGTCAGTAATAGTATTTACGACACGAAATCACGCGAAATTTTTTCACAGCTCCATTTGTTCTATGCATTTGCTTATGAACTAGTAGTTTTCCTACCACTAAAATTTTATAGTAAATTTTATCTTATTAAATTGACAAGATCGTGTGGTACATGACGAAAAAAAATCTATTAAATTTTAGTGGTAAGAAAAAAGCGTAAGAGTTGGCAGCTATGCGGTAGCAGACCAGCTAGATTTTTCTATAGATTTTTCTATTATATTTTTGGATACCAGTTTTTCAGTAGAGACAATTTTGTTTTGCTTGATCGGAGAATTCTGGGATTTAAAAGAACAACATTTTCTCTAAAAATATACTGGTGTACAAAAAGCCCGAAACATGGCAACTGTGCGGTAGTATCCACCAGGTGGAGAAAAATTTCCGGAGTAAGTCAATTAATAAGTTGGCAATTACCGCGGACATTTTCTCCCATAGACTTTCTCCGGATTGTCAAGTCTGATCTATGATAAGGGAGTCTTGATCAAGCCCATCGTCATTTTGAAACTCATTTACGTACTCTCGTGCGCGCCATTGCTACCTAGTCAATATGAAATGAATATCATAAATCTGGATGATACTTCCACCTATTAACACACTTGGAAAGTACTTGTTACTACTTTAAAATATATAACATCAATTTGTAATTTACTTTATGATTTACTTAATGACGTGCATGTCCTCCTTGCCACTCATTGGAATTTCCAAATAGTCTGAGACCACCATTTCTGGTTAGAAAATATCTATTTAATATTTAAATAACAGAATTTGTAGTTGAGAGGTTTGATTACAAGATTTGGATAAATATTTTTTTTTTATTTAAATGACGCAAAAAAATTACATAAACAATTTGGTACAAATATACGCTCTCTAATATAATTGAAATATTTTAACTTCGTTTAATTAGAAATTTGTAATTTGCAGTTTTCAAACAAGGTTATTGGATAAATTTTCTATTATTACTGATTTCTAATGTGTTACACATGGTATCATTTTAACCCTTAGATAACGAATGTCGCCATATTTGTGACAACAAATATTTATTGTCCAAATGTGCTTTTTCCCATTTTTTTTGGCATCGCTTTTTCTTACAACCATGTATTACATAATTGCGGAAATTTTGATATTAGATAAGGAAAACTTTTCCGTACAACAATTCTGGTATCCAATTGAAAAGAACATAATTAGGCAATAATAACTGCCCAAAACTGCCCCATTACTTACGTAGCGTGTCCAATACAAAACAACACGTTCGGACAATAAAATCCGCTCCGGTTAAAATACTGTCCGATTGAAAAAAATAATAATATCTGCCCAAAACTGTCCCATTACTTCTGTAGCGTGTCCAATTGAAAACAACACATTTGGGCAATAAAAATTGCCCAAAACTATTCCCTCAATTTTCTGATTCGCAGTTTTCAAACAGGGTGATTGAATTAACTATCTAATTTTTTTCATTTCTAATGTGTTACACACTATATCATTTTAACACTTAGATAACTAATGCAGCCATATTTGTGACAACAAATATTTATTGTCCAAATGTGCTGTTTCCTGTTTTTTTTTCTGGCACCACTTTTAATAAAAAAAATTTTGTAACATTCAATTGCTGAAATTTTGATATTAGAAAAGGGAAAATTTTCTGTGCAAAATTTCTGGTATCCATGTGGAAACAAAACATTTCGGCTATAAAAACTGCCAGTCGGTATTCGTTAATTAAGAGTAAAAAATGATTTTAATTAACCACAAAGCAAATTTTCAGAATATCATTTTATTAAAAACCGAAATCATTTTAGCACAATCTACATGAAAAGGCAACTATCTTTATTTATTCAAAAGCAAAAAGAAATGATAATAAAACGCAATTTTTATTCTTAAATTTTACAATTTTTGAATACCACTAATTCGGAATAATATTTGTAGTTATGGTTAGAGTCAGTGTTGCCAGTAGGCTACTTTTTTAAAACTTCAGATTCCTTTATTGCCACCAATATTTTGAAGAAGAAATACACGCTTTATTTAATGACGAAATTAAAAAAAATGCGAGAATAAGGCCATTCACACTATTTTAAAAAAAAGTGGTGTGCATCGAAAAATTTGGATTAAAAAAAAGTATATTAAAACACACATAAAAACACTAAACACGCTTTGTGTATCTTTAAAAAATGTAGCCTACTGGCAACACTGGTTGCAGTCCTTAAAAAGAAAATAAAAGAAAAGATTATTTTTTGAAATCGCAAAAAGGTTTTAATGACACATTATTGTCATTTTTGTTTTCCTACCATCTTATTTAGTGAAAACATGAAATACATTGAGATCGCTTTCAGCTTTTAATGATGCTTACAAAAAAAAAAAAAAATATTGCACCAAACACTTTTAAATAAACCTCGGATCATCATAATTAATTTAAAATAAATTTCTCTTCTTTGAGCAAATTTGATTTATTTTACAAAACATTAAGGCATCCCCAAGCGCTTTCATTTTGCAAAAAGTATCCGAAATGAGTCCATGGCTTTTCAAAAGAGGGAATTTAAAATATCAAAGAGATATTACTTCATTTTCATAATAACAAAGTAGAGGATATTTTATTATTATTTTTTTTTACATTTTTCTTTTCTGTTCGAAGATTTATCGTGAAAGGCAGAATTTTTAAGTTATTTCTAAGATTTTCTTATTATATGATATGCAATAATACGCAATAATGCATTTTCAAAAACTTAATGCATTTTTTTCAAAATAGGGTCCTATTTTTAAAGAAAGGATTGCAGCCTGTTATCAAATATAAAAATAATTATCACCGTTTTTTTTATACATATTTAAAAGAGAATTAGAATGAGAAGTAATATTCTTTTTTTATTTGTAGTATTTTTTATTTAAAAAACAAGCATTTTACATTTTATGAAGAAAATCGCATTTCATTTTTGTTTTAATTTTTGTTTTAACATCATTTTAATTTTATTAAAAATATAAACTAATTTATGTATATTCCGGCTCTAACGATGCTGTCATAAAAGATTTATTCCGTCAAACGCTTTTGAATAAAACTGGAATTATCATAATTAATTTAAAATAAATTTATCTTCAAACAAAGGTTAGGAAAACGTTAAAGCCTCCCTAAGTGCTTTCAAATTGAAAAAAATATCCGTGATGAGTGAATGGCTTTACAAATGGGAGTAATTTAAAATCTCAGAGAGATATTACTTCATTTTTCCTAATTACAAAATAGATATATTTTTATTATTTATTTTTACAAGTTTTATTTTGAAAAGAAAAAAGTTAAATTATTTCTAAATTTTTTTTTTACATACATGTGGCCATAATTAAAAGTGTACGTGTTTGAAGGACTCTACAAGATAAGCTATTTGGAATATTTTTAAAAAGCTTCGGTATTGATACAATTTAGAGTACGCGGAAACGAGTTATACAATAAAATTATTAATTCGAAAATTTACCAATAGCTTATATGTTAGGGATGTTTTATTAGCAAGTATTAACAAAATAACTCTTTTTAAATCAATTTCTTTGGAGACGACGTTATTCTTTCATAGCAGCGCTACACTCTTAAAAGTGTACCGCTTATTTAAAAGGCACAAGTACATTGTTCCTTCTATTACTTTAATGTAAGAGGCACGTAGACAATGTGCCTCTGATTAGGAGAAAAACGTTAGAGGCAACATGAAATTAAAGGCACCCATAACACAGCGAAATATCTCAGAGGCACCCATTTCGCCTCTGACAGATTGGTGCCTTTTAAAAAAAAAAACATGTCGAGTTTCAGAGGTACACTCAGAAACGGACATGCGCTACAGTCGTTTACCCGTCATGCATTGGGATCAGTGGAAGGGAAGCAGAAGCAATGGCCGCCAATGTAAATAAGCCTGTGAACAACGTTGAGTCGAAGCAAATAATGAGTCTGGAATAAGTAAGTAGTATCTTTAACTTAGTATTTTTTTCTATGGATGTTATAATATAGAAAAATGATTCTTTATACATGGAGACACTCGTGATTAGGGAGGGGGGAAAGATAAATAGTTCGTCAAACTCTTAGTTATTCAAGTTATATCTTACTATTTCCAATGGCGGCATTACCCTGCACTCTCGAGCGTACATGCATGTATATGTATATATTATGTATGTGTACCTCTCAGCAAATCTTTGTTTTTATGTGCATATAAATAGGACTTAATAAATAATAAAATGAATAATACATAGTAAATCATTCTGTAATCATATATAGTATTTCCAAAACCGTAGTCTTATTTATTTTCTGGTGTTTGTGTGTGTGAGGAGGGGGGGGGGGGAGGGTACTTTGTAGATGTTAAGCTACAGTGCCTTTATTATATAAATGCCTTTATTATTAAAAATATTATTTGTTTAAAAAAAATAGAATTTAATTAAACTGTCATTGATTATTCCCCCTGTTGATAAAAATGAGAATATATTTTTATTTTATTTTTATTGCATTAAATTTTCGTATAATAATTTATTGAAATTTTGAAAAATCACCGTTTCTTGCTTTCATAAATGTTTGGAATTTTAAATATCTCAAGTTCTATCAAATGTAGAAAATTTTATGATCCCTCATTTTAAAGAGGAGTTTATAAATTTTAATTTAATATTAAAATTGACTATGTTTAGTTTTAAAAAGTAAATTTTGATTTTTTTTTAATTATTATTATTATTATTTAGATAGTGTTTTTTAAACTTTTTGAAGAAAAAGAAAAGAAAAAAATTATGTTTGTTTTAATATTATAAGCTTAAAATTATGAATTGTTTTGAGTGGGATCTCAATGGGATCAGGAGTTATCAAATAGAAGCTAAAAAATTGCCATTTAAATAACAATCTAACACGCCTGCATCATTTTTCATGTTTTTAATGTTTGTCTTATTTGTTTTTAATAAAGTTTTTATGCCTTTTTATGTATTTTGTTATGCACAAAATAAATTAAAATGTTGACAAGGTTCTTTATTGAACCACAGAACTGACTTAGGCTACATGGACACACATTTTAATATTTATTTCATATTTATTTCAATAAATTGGGGGTGAGAAAATTTTCTATTATATTATTCTGCCTTAGAGAAAATTTAATCGATGTCTTCGGATGTGACATGCTGGGAAACCTTTCTGCAGTAGACAGAATTTAATGTAAAGATATAAATTTAATATAAAATATAATTAAATTACAGTCTGCACCTCTTATAATGGTGGCACATGCATGTGCCACCATTATAACAGGCACAGAATGTATTTTTAAATAAGAGGCACTTGAATGTATAAATTCAGCGGCACACTGTGACTCTTAATTTCAAAGGCACTTACGCTGTGCCTCTGAATCCCAAAGGCACCATGTACCTCTTAATTTCAAAGGCTCCACGTGCCTCTTAATATTTAGAGGCACAAAAATGCATAATGTACCTCTTAAATCAGAGGCACAGTTTTAAGAGTGTATAGTACAAACTTTTTGAAAAAAATTTAAATAAACACTTTATTAACGGAGCAAGGATTATATTTGCCTAAAACTTTAGTGATCATACGGCTTTGCATGGCTAAAGCTTCATGTTATAATCGTGTGAAATGTGATATATTTTAAAAGTTAGTAAGAAGGAAGTTATTTTTTTTTCTTTTAATGATATACTTAAACGCCATCTGTTGGAAAATTTTAAAATTTTAAAATTATTATTAATATTATTATTATTATTTGCAGAGCTTGTTTTCGCATGACCTAAGCAGTATAAATACCATATCTTTTAAAAATATTCCAAATAGTTTAGCTTGTGAGCCCTTCAAGCACGTGCACTTTAATGAAGACCACCCTGTATTATGATATGTAGTAATAAGCTGTAATGAATTTTCAAAATTTTAATGCATTTGTTTTTCAAAACGCGTTTTATTTTTAAAGAAATGATTTCAATCTGTTACTAAACATAGAAATAATTATCACATTTATTTTATTTAAATTTAAAAAAAAAGAGTTATAATACAACAAACACACACACACACACAAATTAAAAAATAGATAAATAAAACAAGCATTTTACAATTTATGGAGAAAATAAATATTCATTTATTTACGTATTTTTGTTTTATCATCTTTTTCCTTAAAAACATAGAATAAGTTAACCGTTCTGCACTTTTAACGATGCATTCAAAAAAGATTTATTGCATCAAACACTTTTTAAAGAAACTCGGATTATCACAATTAATTTTAAATAAATTTATCTTTTTGGAACAAAAGGGATTTATTTTTGAAAACTTTCAAGCCTCCCCGCGCACATTTAAATTAAAAGAATATCCGTAATGAGTCAGTGGTTTTTGAAATGTGGAGAATATAACATCTCAAAAAGATATTATTTTACTTTTCATCATAACAGAATAGAGTGGTATTTTTATCCTTTTTCTTTAACATTTTTTTAGAGCGAAGATTAAGTTCGTAAAGTAGAGAGAAATAATTTTCCCAAGATGTTATTTGATAATTTTATCTAAAATATGGATGTACGGGATTATGAAGTTATAAAATGTTAAAGAAAAATTTTACTTTTAGCCGTCCTATTAAACGATTCATTTATTCAAAATAAACTAAGTTTTGTCCACTACGTAAGTATACAACGTGAATTTTCAATAAACAAATTATATAAACAGATTACAAAATGTGTTTTAAGCGATGTCCTTTCTTCACTTAAATTCTAATTAGAAAAAATAATATATGTTTTCTGATATTTCCATATGGAAACTATCATGCTGTGGCCATCAGAAAACTTTCTTCTATAAATATCAAATCTATCGTGGAAACCCCAAAAGAATAGATCATAGCAGTGACACCTATTGGGCTGTGTACACCCGAAACTAATATGGATCTATTTTCCTCAAGATCTAACAGAATATGCAGTTTGATGAAATTATGTGCATTCTGTTCTTAGTTCTTGAGATATAGCTATCGAGAAAATCACCTCGATATCTAATGTCTAATAATTGATGGGCAAAATTTTTTTGTACGAATTGGTTTTCCCAAACGGAAATAACTTATCGAAGTACAAGGAACTTTTCGAAGTAGTTGGAACTTTTTGAAATAACACAATAAATTAAAATCCTACACTACTGTAAAATGGTTTTTATATTCGCATTACAGAAATAGGATTTATTTAACGAAAATATAAATCAATTTTATAAGAATATATAAAAATATATAAAATGAATTTATGAAAAGATAACGCACAAAACTGTATTTATCTTGTAAACTACAAATTCCTTTTCAGTTATGAGCGAATTAATGTATCAATTTTGCTTTTATGTTACATAAATTTATTTGCCTAAAATTAACATCTATCAAAATGAATACGGTACCAATGTATCCTCTGTGTACAATAAATAGATAAAATGGGGAAAATATTAGCCAAAATATCTTTACGAAATGTTTTGTTTTATGTATGAGCAAATTGGTGCACAATTTTTATTTTGCTGTTGTAGAAATTCATAAATTAAATCTGTTAATTACACATCATAATAAAAATGGTATCTACGTTCATTCCGTGTCAAATAAATACATAAAATGCAAACAATGCATAACAAAAATATAAATATATAAAAATACAGGGTGTCTTAATTTGATCAGTATGTAATACTACATGTAATCGTTCCTTTAACCCTTTCCGGCGCGGAGTATGTCTGTTTGTGAAATGATGAAATAATGGACTGACACCAGAATTTAGAAACGTCGTCATTAGAAAATAAAAACTTACTTTTTTCCGGTACTTGATATAAGGAAAAATTTAATTAAGTATTCTTGGTGCCGTTTGTCAGTTTTGGAATTAAAATTAGGTGTCCTTTTTTGTGGACACTGCCCGTTAAGGGGTAAACCCTTTCCGGCACAGACAAATTCTGTTCGTAAAATGAGAAATTACTGACTGACACCGGAATTTACAAACGTATATATTATAGAAACGTAATTATAGAAACAAAATTTTATTAAAATATTCTTGGTGCCGAATGCAAGTTTGGAATTAAATTTAGGTGTGCCGGGAGTGGGACCACTGTGCCGGAAAGGGTTAAAAAGATTGAAACAACAATGAATATACTTAGTTATGAATTTTTGTTTGTACAATCACACTATTTTTACGTGTGCCCGAAGAGGGAAACGGAGGATGTCTAAAAAGGATGGCCAGAGAATTGGACCACTTCTTCCAATCCATCTTTGTGGGAATTTGATAGTCAGTGTGCTCCGGACTCCCAAATGTCAATGTGGTCCATCCTACCACTGGACCCCAATTCTGCATACAACCACACGGTTTGGGCTTTTTCAGAATTCATTGTTGTTTTTCATTTTTCATTTTTCATTTTTTTTCGATTTTCAGCACTTGAAAAAAAAATCATTTCTATTACATAATGTAAATTTCCACATCTAAGCTACCATGTACCACCTACCAAAATTGTATTGGTTGTTTATTATCTTCAGTATAAGTGTTTAAAATTAGGGCGTTTCGTCTCGGACTCCCTGTATAATAACTAAATGTTTTTTTTTATGTATGAAGAAATTGGTGTAAAATTGCTATTTTACTATTGTAGTAATCCATAAATTAAACCTGTGAAGTGATTATACGTCATACTCAAAAAGGATCAATCTATGTCAAATAAATAAATAAAATGTAAACAATGTTTAACCCCTTGGAGGGCAAGCACGTGGTCTAAAAATGCTACATTTTGCGATGTTTTGACACCAGTAAATTTAAATAATGAATTTTTACCTTCTCAATCTGCAAATAACAATAATAAATATTTTTATTTAATAATACTGGTGGCAAAGTTATATATTAAAAAGTGGTATATATTTATGTATCGGTGCCCCTCAAGGGGATAACAGAAATATAAAAATACCAATATATAATAACCAAAAAGAACTTATTTAAAAATTGGTGTGAACCCGAATATACAGGGTTCGTACACTTCAAGGACTTTCAGGCACCTTTTAACAGAATTTTCGTAAAGTAATGTTTGGCTTATTTAATGAAAAAAAAATCTATATTAAGATATAGCGACCAGTACTCTACGAAATTTATGGTACTAAAACACTTAAAATATCCTGAATACCCTGATACGGACGATCCCTGAAAAAGATATATTACTGAATCGATATAATAAACAATTTGAAAAACTGAAAAGAGAGTCTTTCCGGCTCAGTTACAATAGTAAGTTGATTTATTTTTAGAGTTTCGTTCATCTCACGAAACCCTATTCTTCTGGCTTCTCTGTCTGTCACAGAGCCTGTTCTATAAAACTGTATAAGTTACAGACTTGAAATGTTGGATACTTACAGCTGAATACCTACTGTCACGCTGAAAATCATGAAATTTTGAAAAAATCGTATTATTTTAATATAAAAAGATAAAAAACCAAACATTTAACAGTCTTTTCCTATTAAATTTAAACATTTCTCGTTATAGCAGTGGCCAACAGTTAAAAATCCACAATAAAATTCTTTCTACAATAATTAATTTTCTATTGAAAGATTTCCACGTGAAAAATTATTATGAAATAAAGAGTTTCACCAATTGAAAAAAACATTAATATGACGTCATTCTGGTAATAAAACGGAAATTTTCAAACATTTCTCAATAATACAAGGACTATGAGTATGTGTAAGTACAGAAAGCAGTTTAATATGACGTCATTAGAGTATTAAAAAGAAAATTAATCTGTCGTCATATTCGAAGTTTAACGGGCTTTTTAAAATGTTTGCGAATAATACAAAGAGACTATCAATATGAGTAATAGAAGTAGATATGTCGTCAGCAAGTGATTATAACGTCATATGAGTTTGAGGAACGTATTGAATCAAGATAAAAACCCGAATGTAGAAATATTGGCATATTTTAATATTTTAAAGTTCTTTATACAACATGTTTAATTTTTGAAATTGATTTTTTTGTAATATCGTATTATTCCACATGACAGATATTATTATGACAGAGTATGATAGCAGGCTTCGCCCTCTATCGGGCTGGTTCAGATTTTCGAGTAAACGAAAAAATGTACCGTTAAATTTTTACTTCATAAAAAACGACATTTCTTTGGGGGGGGGGATGAAATTTATTTGGATTTATTAAAGAAAGGATAAAGTGTTTTGAAAGGAAAATTAAATTAAACCCTTTGTCTTATCTTCGATCACACTTACCCACTTGTTTTTTATTCCTTGTGAGGTACATACATCGAATGCATAACAAAATAAACAAACATGTCGTATTTCTTTCAATTTCGCCATTTTGACGATAAATCTAATTTGCAAGGAACTTTTATATACAAATTTGGATTACAGAATGGGATTAAATTTATATGAGGCAATTAAATCAAATTGCTAAAATTTTGTAGAAATCATTGTTTAAAATTACACGTAGGCTGTAATATATTTTCGCAAACAAGGTTTGAACACTAACACTTTTATGTGTTCCTGTAAACGAAGTTTAAGTACAACAATTGATTATCCAATTCGTCCAGCATGCTTGTAAACGCAATACTCTGTCCCAGTTAGATTCTCATCGGTTCAGTATTTCAGATGTTAACTTCATGACAATTTCTGCATGTTTTAATTTTCAGGGTTTGCACAATACTACCACAAAAGTTTAACAATCTTTTGCTTTATTTACCTACTGAAAAAAAAATGCAAACTCCATGGATAAATGTAGCTGTTACGACTTCTGTGTTATAAAAATTAAATAGAAATTTTATCGTTAATAGTGGTGCCAGATTTCTTAGATATTCGAAGGAGTTAGCAAACATTGAATTTGGTGTGTCCCTGTTAACGAACTTCTAGGAGCTACGTATGTGATTAATGAACTCTTTCCAGATACTGGCAGGATAACTGCCTGATCTAATAAGGTTTAAACTGGTTCAGTATTTTGTATATTATCATAAAGACAAGATTTGCATTATAGAGTTAAAAATAGACAGATAGACAGATATAGGAAGTGATTGAAATATGTCGATTTCTAAAGCACTCGCCCTAAAATCAGAAGAAACGTTTATATTCAGAATGGAAAGGGGTCACTAAATAATTCAACAACAGAAATATCATTTTTTAATTTACTTTCTAAATTATAACTCCAAATGTTCATATTTCTTAATCGCAAATAAAAATTGATTTTATTCATTATAATTTAATCCACTATATATTTTTGGTTGACTGCACATCAGTATGACTTTTTTTTAAAGATTTGACATGCTTATTTGAAATAAGTAGTGAAAAAGCGTTTTGTATTAAAATTTGGTATAATATTTTATTCAAACCGGAAATAAAGTAGTAGTTGTTTATTTTAATATATTAAATTTATTTTGATAAGTGGCTGGGTTCAGTTCTTTCATTAGATATCGTGTAATAAAGCTACCGTCCATGGTGGCTTTGAGAAATAAACAAAAAGAAGCATATCTTGGGGAATTAAATGTACTTTTAGGGCCGATAAAAGTGATGACTCAGAAACTCTCTATTTCTTCAGAAAAGAGTATCTCGTGTTCAATAATATTATTATTTCTCTTACTACTCATCCTGGTTGATTTTGATTCTATAAAAATTCCAGGGTTCTTATTAAAGGCAAATCCCAAGATTTTGGGAGTATTTTTAACTGCATGAGGTCATTCAAAAAAACTAACGCAAAAATGTGAAATAAAAAGATAGGAGTGATCAAACCCAATTACATAAGAGGAAATGCATTTTAACTATTTTCAGCATAGTTGAAAAGTGTTTATGAATTGGGTTTGTCTGTCTGTCAGACTGTCCGTCTGTCTGTGCTCTAACTCTAGTAAATATATTCGGATTGTCATGAAATTTTTATACATTATTGAATTTAACTTTAGAATGTTTCGGACTAAAAATAAAGTGTGTAGTATTAATAGTCCCTTTACAGGGACACACAAAATAATTCCATTCCTTTATGGTCTATGGGGAAAAATATTTTGCGGAGCATTTTATTTAAGTTAAGATATTTCAAACGTAATGAAATTAATATGCATTACTGAGGTGGGCTACAGCATCCTTTAACCGGAGTATACTATTAGTACCATTTGTAGTTCAATTACAGGGACGTGCAAAATAATCCCTTTACATTATGATCTATGGAGGAAATTCGTCTGCGGGGGATTTTGAACCTCTTATGATACTTGAACCATAATGAAATTTAAAAGAATCACGCATTTTCAATATAACTCATTTTATATAAATTATCGAGTGCGTAGGATTTATCGTTCATGTACTAATACGCACAAGTGAATTCGATTAAAGGACTGACTATGCTCGGTAACTGCTAGAAGTGCTCTTTCTGCTGTGATATGCAATTTTATGTAATTTTTAGTGTATTACGTGTTGTGTACAAATTATGTATATCATATACAGAACTGCACAAAATACTTCGAATATGTGCCGCAGCTGTCAAAAATATATATTTTACTGAGTTATGTATTTTTTTAATTGCTTATTTAGATATCTCATTTCATCGTACGAAAAAAATTAACATTTTAATATTATTCTGTTAATGTTAGAAAGTGTTTCTTAACCTATGCCGGATGCATGATTTTTCGTTCTTGTTTTATATTTTATTTAGTATAATCAACATTTAAATGTATTCATTTTTGATTTATCTAAATATCTATCTATCATTTTAATTTAGGGTAAATTGTTTAATTCGTTGTTTTAACTACCAGAAAAACTGATTGTGAAAAAAGAATATTATATTCCGTAATGTGCGAAGAACATGCAACACCTCAACTTCGTTGATGATTAGAGAAGTATTATTTTAATTTTATAAAAAAAGGCTTAGCTTAGGTTGTTGACTGGTATTTTATACGAAAACTATAAGTACTTCTCTATAATTTCATTTCTGTAAATTGGACTCAAGATATTTTGAATTGTGTTAGCTTATCATTTAACTATCTTCTGCTTATTTTCTCATGTACTTAATTGTTCAGTTTTTAATCCAGCTTTTTCAAATGAAAGATTTTTTTATATTGACTCGATAGTCAGAACAAGAAATGTTTCGGGTTAGGTTTCGACTCTTGAGGTCAGTGGCGGCACGTGACTGCCTTTATTTGGGGCACTAAATGCATCGTTGCAAAATCATAGAAACTCGACAGAGTTTCGCGCCAAGCATAAGAAACAGTATTGCCTTGTGCCGTAAATGAAAGGAATTTCCGCCAATGGATGCCAAACGATTTTACAATTTTTTTTTTTAACTCTGTCTAGTTTATATTTTGCGGACGGGACAAAACGGGTTTTTGAAACATCTATATCTCGCGTTCTATTTATGATAGAAACAAAATTCTTGATTCTATGGAATGGGGCGTGCCAAGGGACGAAGAATTCAAAAATAAAGCAAATTCCGACGAATAGGTTTTCAGTAAATGCGATTTCAAAATTGCTGTTTTTTGCACTTTTTAAATCTTGTTCAGACCATAAACTGTTGACAGGGCTACAGCAATGTGTATCGGATTTTTACGCGGTTTACGTTATTTGAATTGTTTTTCTGAGTATTTCGGACCTTTGTAAGTTTCATGTAAAAATATTAATTAGTTTTTGATTTATATCAGTTTAAAGTTATTGATTCCTATACTTAACATAGAGCAACAAACTGTTGACAGGGCTACAGCAATGTGTAACTATCGGATTTTTAAGCAGTTTACGTTATTTGAATCGTTTTTATGGGTAGTTCAAACCTTTGTAAGTTTCATGTAAAAATATTAATTAGTTTTTGATTTATTCCAGTTTAAATTTGTTGATTCCTATACTTAACATACAACAAAAAAATAATAAATGACCCAACTCTTTTAGGAATGGTCGTATGTACATGGAATTAAGATATGTTATTACACTCGACCCAAGTAAGCTTCCTATTATAAAAAATCGTAACATTTAAGGTTCGTTTACAGGGTCTCACAAAAGATCTTTTGATATAGGGCTAAATAGTTGTGTAATTATCCGATTTTTACGCGGTTTGCAGCATTTGAATTGTTTTTATGAGTAGTTCAAATGTTTAATATTTCGTGTAAACATATTAATTAGTTTTTTATGTATACCACTTTAAAATGATTTATTCCTATACTTAAGATGAAGCAAAAAAAATATTAAATTGTCTAACTCTTTTCAAAAGAACGTATGCGCATGATGTTAAAATATGTTACTACGAACGACCTAAGTTTTGCTTCCTATTGTAAAACAGAATTGTAGAATTTGCTGTTCGTTTACAGGGTAACTCAAAAGATTTTTTAATAAGACTAAAAAGTTGTGTAATTAGCGAATTTTTACGTTGAAGTACATGATTCCTGTACTTAACACAGAGGAAAAACAATAGTAAATTGCATAACTTTTGTCAAATTGGCTATATACACAAGATATTCAAATATGTTACTAAATCGTCTCTATTGTAAAGCGGCATTGAAGCATATACGTTTCGTTTACAGAGTCTCTTAGAAGATCTCGATTACATTACAACCGATGTATATTTACTGGGTGAGATGTATTTTAATGATTTTACACTGTTTCAATCTCTGTAAGGTTTCATTATCTTGCTTTAAAATTTAATAGGAGTTGATTTTGTCCGTCTGAAATCTCGTCAATGTTAAGCTCTAAATCTATTAAAATATAGTATTTTCATCGATTAAAAAAACTATGTTTATTTATAAATATATAATTCTGGCGTATCAGGAATTGATTGAAATAGCGATTACAAAATTCCAACTTTACGTTCATGCGCTGAGAAATATAATGTAAAAATGTTGCTACCCCAAGATTACAAGTTTTGCGTTTAAATATTTGCCGTTCATCGAATCTCCGGCTATGACGAACTTAAAATGCTAAATTTCGTATACAATAGGTGATCGGTAACGAACTGTTCGGTTTACGAACAAATCGGTTAACGAACACTTTCGCGTGAGATTTTTATGTTCGGAGAACGAGCACCTCACGAAACAAAGCCATGATGAAGCAATGCCGTGTTTCATATTTGCCGAGCTATACTTATTGTCTCTATTGTCAACTTTGAGAACATTTTAACAGTTGCATACATATGTCCTAATTAATTCATGGACTGCCGGAGATTGGGTACCTATATTTTAGGATCACCGAATTGGAATGAACAGACTATATGAACAGAAATCACTTAAATAATTTTCATACTTTCGCAAACGTTGCGAATTTTATATTTTTCAAATTCTTGAAACGTTGAGTTAAAAAACTTAAACAAATAAAAAATTCTAAGGTGCTCAGCAATTTTCAAAAATAATATATTTAATATGTTAGTATAAAAATCCCTGTAAATTTTTATACTAATCGAAATAGGTTCGTAGAAAAAAAAATGTTGATTATTCTCGGTAAAGTATGCTCCATAAACTTATCGTTGTAGTTGACCGAAAAAAAGCGCTTCTTATTTTTCCACATTTTTCTGAAACTATAGTATTTTAATTAGTTTGTAAACTACTGTAAAATTGTCTAATTTTTTGTTTTTGAATGTATATAAACGGAAGAGTGATATAAATAAAAGAAAAAGGAAAATAAATATGACATAAATAATCTGATGAATACAATGTAAGGAAATTAATACAAAAGTTTTCCCGTTGTTATGGTAGCGACATGTACATTGGAATAAGTCATTCAATAAATTGTATAATTCTGATGTATAATTCTGTATATAGCATCACTATTATTTTTTTCGCCCCTTTCATCTTTTCTTTTCTGAATAAAAATGGAATCCGCATAATTGAAATTAAATACCTTACAAAAAGGAGTGATATCTCATCAAAAACAACTCGTTGTAAATGATCCCGCCAAGCCACAAACCTAAAACGTCAGTCACAAAAAGAAGTGATATCACATAAAAAGAAGCGATATAGAAGTGCATACTCCGAGTCCCGTGTAAAAATCTATCACCACTCATAATGTTTCCAAAGGACTCGGAGTGAGGTACAGTATGTGAAAACTGCTTGGCGACCTGCAGGCTTTTATAATGTTTGCGTTTACTGCAATTACATATGGCTATATTATTTTATTTTATTTTATTTTATTTTATTTTATTTTATTTATTTATTTATTTTGCTCCCATAAAATTGTAAAAGTTGAAGCTTCTGTGTTTGCATGTCCTTTCTTATTTATAAGCTTGAAAAATCAATTTGTTTTATTTACCGTTATTTAAACTAAAAACACCACTCTTATGAAGAGGATTTTTTAAGTAAACGTATGAAGATTTTGAGTTTGTAATATATATATATATATATATATATATATATATATATATATATATATATATATATATATATAAACCTTATAATAAACGTTAACTAAATTGAGATATATTGCAGTAATTCTAGCGTAAGGGAATGACATAGATCTGGGGGAAAATCCGTTCTGTCAGTTCTTTCGCATACAAAAATATTTATAAAAGTGGTATAACAAAAATATAAAATTTATTTTTCGATTTTCGAAATTTATATACTACATATAGTATAAAAGCCTACAAGTCGCCAAGCAGTTTTTACATACTGTACTTCACTCCGAGTCCTTCGGAAACATTATGAGTGGTGATAGATTTTTACACGGGACTCGGAGTATGCACTTCTATATCGCTTCTTTTTAGGGGATATCACTTCTTTTTGTGACTGACGTTTTAGGTTTGTGGCTTGGCGGGTTCATTTACAACGAGTTGTTTTTGATGAGATTTTTTATTTTCTTACCACTTTTTTCTGTATAAAAAATATTTGCATTATTTATCCGTGAAAAATTCTACCATTAAAACAAGGAGAAATTTTCTTTGAAAAATAATGGTACTAAAAGATTAAAATTTACAGCTATGCATTTAGTTACCCAAAAAGAGCGAGTTACGAGCCGCCATTGTTTGCGAGTCCGGGTCGGGTTGACCAGATTTTGTAAAAGATAGCTCAAACATTTTTCAGTTGAAAAACGAAAATAGAGTAAAACCTCCTTAACAGACTGTCCCCAATAGCGGACATCTCTATTTAGCGAAAACGTCTTCATATCCTAACACTTATTTATTTGTACGCTTTTATTTCTGAATAGTGGAAACCTCCGAATAGCGAAGTTATTCAACGGTAGAATCCAGTGCGGGTGGGGTTGTATAATACCCCCAAAATCCATCTTGGGGTAAACCCGCAAACCAACGCGAGCCCCACAAACTATTTTCTCATTTGATTAATTTGCTTGTAAAAATCCCAACAACTTGATTTTTAAAAACCCAAATCTGACCCACGAGAAACTTTCTATAGTGAATCCGACTCACAGAAAGAAAAGTACTGTCGCCGAGACAAAAAAAAAAAAAAAAAAAAAGACACAACGCGACAATATGAAGAACATTGTTCAACGATCCCGAAGTTTTCGCTATTTGCAGGTTTTAAAGAATATATATATATATATATATGTCAATTTCTCATTATAAAAGATGAAATTGATATTAAAGACATTCATTTAGGATTCGGGTTGAAGCATTTCGGGTTCGAGTTGAAATATGTCGGGTGCGGGTCGGGTTTTTGGTCGACGGAAATTATTTTGTTGGGTTTAAATTAGATTACGGTTCGATGGAAATTGTTTCGTCGTGTTCTGGTGGGTTCTCCTGTTGACATCAAATGCAATTTTCAGGTTCGGGTCGGGTACGACACGACTCGTGCATGCCCTATAATAGAGGTTTAGGCAAACAGCTGGTCATATTCTAATTAGCCTAGACTCATTGCAAAAACCTGAAAAACAAAAACCAGACTGATTGAGAAACAAGTGCCCACTTTTAAATTAGCCTAATGCTGTATAGGCTCTTTGCAATAAGCCTAAAAATGATCAGGCTGATTAAGAAATAAATGGTCATATTACAACTAGCCTAAAACTGCGTTGGCTCTTTGTAGTGAGCTTGATAAATATCAGGTTGATTGTATCAAGAGAGGTGATTTCCCAATCATCCCGGCTTTTTGCAAAGAGTCGTATTTCTTAATTAGCCTACGACATATACATATGCAGTGTTTCCGTATGATTTGTCTTTTGATATAACCTTTTTAAAAATCTCACTTCGGTCTCACTTTAACATTCGTCTTGCAGATTTTGTAGAAACCTACCTCGAAGGTTATATCTTTAGCAAATATTATAGAAACCTACCAATATAACTTTCTTCGTCAATACTGGTTTTCAAAACAAGAACGAAATGAAAACACAAAATTTCGTATGTGAACAGTAAGGTGCATTTGTTAGTGTCTGAAATCTATGAAATATCATACAATTGAAAGTATAATAATTTGGTAAATTTTGGTCTTAAAAGAATTGAATTTTGTTTTCGCAGACTTAGTCGCAAGACAATATTTTTCTAAATATATGTTACAGGAAAAAGTGGTTTGGTGGACAAAAAGTGATGGACAAAAACTAATTTTTCTCTTTTAATATATATATAGTCCTTTTGTAAAACAAGTGCGATATCTGAAGACAATTCTTGATTTCAATAATTTTGTACTCGAAAGTAGTGTGTTTCTGATACCAGGGGTTTAAGCAGTTTCAGTTTTATCTTACCCTAGTGTACGCACGTCTTAAAATTACTCCAAAAAATTTCTAACTCCTCAAAATTATTTTTTAAAATAAAAAATAAAAAATAAAATAAAATTTTTATTTCGTCCAATATATATATATATATACATTTATATATATATATATATATATATATATATATAAAGCATCGTCATTCTAGAATAAACATGTTTACGCGAAAAAAAATCGCTACACAATTTTTAAGTTTTTGAATTAAAAAATATATTTGTTTAATTCTAATTCGCCGAAATAAAACTATTTCAAACAACTTCGTATTAGAGTATACACAATTCTCAAAAAAAAAAAAATACTCGAAAATTTCTTCGAAAATTAAAATAAAAAAACAAAAAAATAAATTTCTAATTTTCGAAAATAAATCCGTTGAAACTCAACTCGTACTGTAGTAGAGAATTCTCCGCGATTTTTTTTTTGCTTCAAAATGTTCTAAGTTTCCCAAATTATTTTCGAAAACATCCCAAATAATCCCCTCGTCTTACAGTAGACGCACCGCACTCTAGCACACACCAACCCCAGCACGCAAGCACCCTCATCCACCAAGACGCCAGCACCACAGCAACACACCTCCGCTGCTCGACTCAGGGGGCGCCGTACCAAGTGCTATAGGTTAGGGACGTTTCAGGAATTCTACACAGCAGTTCCCGCATACTATAACATCCCCCTAGATCTGCACTCTCTACCTTAAAATAGATTTTTTTTCATTTTCACTTTCTTATTTAAACATAAGAAGAAATCACTTGATTTGTTTCAAGTGTGAACACTACACTGTGCACCCAGTTATCGCAGAATTTGATTTATGTTTTTTATTTTATTTCTTACATACAAAAACATAATGTATTGCATTCGTGAAGATTTTCGAATATCGTTTTTTGATGGATTTACAAATTTTGGTGATATCCTAACCTTAGCACAGACAAATTCTGTTAGTAAAATGAGAAATTACTGACTGACACCGGAATTTACAAACGACATTTTTTAGAAAATAAGAACTCCTCATTTGAAGCTTTCGTTGTAAAAACAAAATTTTATTAAAGTATTGTTGGTGCCGCATGCAAGTTCGGAATTAAAATTAGGTGTGCCCGGCGTGGGACCACTGTGCCGGAAAGGCTTAAATACATATTGCACAGCTGCCAACTTTTACGCTTTTTTGCTACCACTAAAAATTAATAGAAATTTCTCTCTTATTGAGTTACATAATTTCGGCGATTTAATAAGGTTAAATTTACTATAAAATTTTAGTGGTTGGAAAAAAGCGTAAAAGTTTTCATCTATGCATATTGTCTATTTTAGAAGTATCTGTGTATGCCTCGCATACCTGTCAACTAAACTTCAATACAATGTGAATTAATTTGATCCAGGTTAAAGACGTATATAACAAGAAAACATACTGAAAAAATAATACATATATTTAAATTCATGTTCGTATGCGAACCTATTTGAAAGCATCTCTTTAAAAAAATTCTGGTTTGAAACGTATTTAACCTCGGTTAAACTAGCCTACATTGTACGGATGTTTAGTGCTATGTTGCCAGGTATGTGTTTGTCTTTATATGACACAAATTATGTGTCCCCTATAGCTCAAGAACCAATGCACGGAATTCCAAGAAACTTCACATTCACATAAACTAGCATAAATTGCTGCTGATTATTCATTGGGTGTATATAACCGAACAGACTGAGCTGATATGCTGCATTTTTTTTCCGTAATACATATATCTCAAGAACTAACGCAAGAAAATTTATGAATCTTCATTATAGCTTAGACCTTGATATGATTTATTACTTACTAGCTAACCCACCCGGCGTTGCCCGGGCCCGAGATGATTACAATCTCGGAGAAAGGCGATAACCCCTATCCTCCCCATACCCGCAAATATAATGAATAATTTGTTCAAGAGAACCACCGTCACCTACATTAACGCGATCATTAAAAAAAGAATTACATTTTTCTGATAATTAGAACATAACGAAGACGCTACGCTAAAATAGCCGGCAGATGAAACCCCTTCCTGTCCTCAATTTCAAATCTATATCTTAATTAGTTACCTAAATTTTTGTTCATTAGTAAAAATTGGCAATTATTTCCTTTCATTTTCACAAACTAAATGGAGGGATCGGCTAGAGAAACAGACCTCTTTATAGTTTAGTTTTTAATGAAAGCAGATCCCTGTCTGAAACGTTCTCGGATCGTTTTCACTATTCGCAGTTTTTTGCATAAATTAAATAAATACCAACCGAAATTTTCAAAAGTCACATAGTCAGATGCAGAATATTTTTTTTACGTATGCTCAGAAATTTTCAAATTGATAACTCAATTAGTTTTTTTAAAAATTCGCTAATTAGTAAAATAACTTCGAATTCCTTCATTTCCGCTTGCAAATCCAATGCGCTGGTTAGTTTCTTTCGCCATTTTGATTTAAAAGGTATCATTTTAGAAGCAATGGTTAATGAGAATCTAATTAATATCTATGCTAATTATAAATATTAAAATTCTGAGGGTCATGTGCACCAAGAGAGGGTTTGGACTACCTAAATCTAAATTTACAGACTTCTAGGTGCGCTAAATTTTCCTAGCCATCGCCAACAGACAGACACACACACAGACAGAGAGACAGACACACACACACACAGAGAGAGAGCAACACTTTACTTTATTAGTATAGATTATATTTTGTTGTATATCTTCTAATAGGTGGTGCTGTTATGCTGTTATTTTCTTGATTTCAGGGATAGCCAAATTTTATGACATTTGACACATAAGTGGCTCATTATTTTGATAGATATTACTAATTAAATTTTGGCTTTAATTACTCGAAAGGAAGCTTTTCTTTTTACGCTGAACAGTATAACTATTACTTTTAGTTATATACATGTTCATATGCTTTTAAACAATTTTTTAATAGAATTTCTATTTTATATTTAAATAGTACAAATTGTAGACACCTCGTTTAATTGCAGGATTTGTAATACTTTTCTGCATTTAAATATGTCAAAAAATTCTACCCAAAACTTCCCCGTTAAACTGATGTCCAATTGAAAACAACGCATTTGGGCAATAAAAACTGCCCCTCTTATTTCCGTAGACTGTCCAATTACAAACAGCACATTTCGCCAAAAAAAACTTCCCAAAACTGTCATCCTTAACTCTACAGTGCATAGTGTAGCCAATTGAAAACACTTTCTATATAACTTTTAATAAATAAATAAAGTTATTTGCAACTACTATATTTATATAGAAATATTGATGCTGTAAAAATAATATGAATATGCTTCTAAATAAAATTAAAAATCTATCTTAAAATTTCTGGTGTCAAATTCTTAATAAAAGTATAAAAACACACAATTCTAAAAGAAAAATCCATGCACTGTAGGGTTAAACTGGTGTCCAACTGAAAAATCCCATTTGGGCAATAAAAACTGCCCACCTTATTTTTCTGAATCGAAGTTTTCAAACAGGGTGATTGAATAAACTATCTAAATTTATTCATTTCTAATGTATTACACAGGATGTAATTTTAACCCTTAGATAACGAAAGCTGTCATATTTGTGACAACAGATATTTTTTGTCCGAATGTAATGTTCCAATTATTGTTTTTTTTTTACACCACTTTTTCTGACAAACTTTTTTATAGTATTTAATTGCTGATTTTTTTTTATTAGATAAGGGAAACTTTTCTGTGTTAAAATTCTGGTGTTTAATTAAAAACAACACATTTGGGCGATAAAAACTGCTAGTCGGTAATCGTCTACTAAAAGTTAAAAATGATTTTATTTAACCACAAACCAAATTGTCAGAATATCCTTTCAGAAAAACATAAAATAATTTTAGCGCAATCTAACTGAAAAGATGACTATCTTTATTTATTCAAAAGCAAAAAAAAAAAAAAAAAAAAAAAAAAAAAAGAAAAAAGAAAGAAAGAAAAAAAAGAAAACGCTATTTTTATTCTTAATTGTCACACTTTAAAATTTTTGAGTACCACTATTTCCGAATAATAATTTTAGTTTTATTATATTGCAAATTTTTAACATTAAATAAGCGATGTTTTATATTCGCTCATTTAAAAGGGGTATATAAAATGGGGATACATAAACACTGGAAGGTTTTGTAGTTATGGTTACAATACTTAAAAAATAATATATATATATATATATTATTTTCTTTTTTTAATGGCACATTATTGTTATTTTTGTTTTCCTACCATCTCTTTTATTGAAAACATGAAATAAATTGAGCGCGAGGCAGCTTTTAATGATGCTTTCAAAAAATATTTATTGCACCAAACACTTTGAAATAAACCTCGGATCATCATAATTAATTTAAACTAAATTTTTTTCTTCTTTGAACAAAGTTGATTTATTTTGGAAAGCATTAAAGTATTCCGAAGCGCTTTCATATTCCAAAAAAGTATTCGTGATGAGCTTTTCAAAAGGGAGGGGGGAAATAAAATCTCAAAGAGATATGACTTCATTTTTAACCGACTTAAAAAAAGGAGGAGATTATCAATTCGACCCGTATGTATGTATTATGTTGTTCACGCATAACTCTCGTAAATGTGCATCGATTTTGATAATTTTTATTTTGTTTGAAAGAGTAAGGGTCCAATATGGTCCCATTTCAATTTCGTCAAAATCTGATCATTAGAACAAATTATTTTATTCAAATTTCCATTATTTTGATAATTTAATTTATATTTCAAAAAGTCCATTATTTGAATTGTTGTCAATTTGTAAAATAGCGCACATAATAATATTCCCTTTCAATTAAAAAACGTATTTACACGTGACTATCAAAAACAGAAATAAAACTTTAAAACAATAATTAAATGATCACGTGTTAAAAGCAGTAAATGTAGAAAAATACGTTATAAAAATATACTTGCGCGTGAATATTAAGAGAAATAATTAAATTATTACACGTTCAAAACATTAAATGGGAAAAATTACGTCATATTTAAAATGCTCAAATAACATTACTTCCAAACAGTTTCAATATAAAAACATATTTACACGAGAGATTAATTTATTGTAGCTGATATATTATGTATAGTAAACAAGGAAAGGTCCTTCTGGTCTATACCGGCAGGAAAAGACAGCCTACCTATTCCTTGGTTTTAAGATTTTAGCTAATTTTACTGCAAAACACGAAGCTATAAAAATGGATGGAACCCGATTACAGAAGATTCAGTCGCAGTTCTCGTCAATATTCAATTTGAATCAGAATTTCGCCAAATATGCTAGCTATAGCCAAGTTTTCTTCATTTATGGCAACTTGTTTTTGTCGCCAAATTTGTTGATATTTCGCCAAATATTGCCTAGCTTGGAGAGAATTTAACGCTGGCGAACATGAATATATAGTGTTGAGAATGTGAGAGTTAGAACGATGGTTACAACAATGAAATAAAACTTGCGAGACAGCATGTTCACTAAAACTCTTAAATTAAAACCGTTTATGGAGGAATCCTTCTGTCTTGTTTCAAAATGTCAGCCACTCTAAAATTTCAAAATGCTATATCTCAGGCATTTTTTAAGGTAGAGGCAAAACAAAAATTGTTCCGGTATCCTTGGATCAAGGCTGAACATTCAATTGAAAAAAAAAACCCTTTAGGATTTCTAATATTTTTAACGAATTTGTACATCTTTTTGAATTTGAAATCTTTAAGTGTCTATCATAGCGCCTCCTTCTTGCCGAATATCCCCAAATTCAACTGGGACCTGCAGGCCATAGTAAAAAACACATACAAAAAATTTGGTTCAGTACTGTGGATAACCTAATACACTTTTCGATGATACAATAATTTAAATGGAACAAAAATCGCTATCACAGCGCCCGCTTTCGGCAGAATATCCGCAAATTCAAGTGGGACCTGTTGGTCACAGCGAAAAACCTATAAATGAAATTTCGTTCAATTCTAAGTTGCTTCATAACTTGACACACTTTTCATTGATACAAAGAGGGCACACACGGACAGACAGATATTTTGTAAAAACATGTTTTTCGGAATCTTTGACTCCTAAAACATATAAATCCGTCGAAAACCGGAAGTTGAAAAAATTTTGATCACAATACTTTCTTCTATTTAGATAGAAGAAGGTGAGAAAAGGAGGATGTTAATAATTTGACCCAATGTATGTATGTATGTATGTTTTAGTCCTGTTCACGCATAACTTTCGTAAATGTGCACCGATTTTGATATATATATATTTTTGTTTAAAAGTGTAAGACACCCTGGTGGTCCCATTTTAAATTTCGTCATATTCTGATGATTAGAACAATTTTGTTGTTAAAAATTTTTCAAAATTAAAAAAGGCGTGGAACCCGATTACAGAAGATTCATTCCCAATTCTCGTCAATCTGAATATTGAAAATTGAAGAATTTCGTCAAATTAGTCAACTATAACCACGTTGGCTTCATTTATGGCAACATATTTTGATCGCCAAATTTGGCGATATTTCTCCAGTTGTCGTCCAGATTGACAAGAATTTGATTCTGTCAAAGATTTTATTAAAAAATATTTATTTAATGGATAATTTTGGTAAATTATAATTTCTATTACAAATTACTTATTTATTCAGCAGATGTTGAAATCAAGATAATTGTCTATTACTGTATTAATAACTAAAAAGTAGGAAATAAAATAAACTTTTACAAAAAAAAATATTAACCGACTTAAAAAAAAGCACTAAAAAGTATTAAATAATTCTTTAAAATTCTTTAATGACAAAATGTTATCCATTAACCACAAATCTGATATCATGTGTCGGAATAAAAATGATAAATTTAATATGTATAGTTTAATACCCACCAAACATGGATTTTCGAGAGAATATATTTTACAAGAGATGAATATACAGACTTATGATTCAGTTTACGAATATATACATAGGAAAAGCAATTAATTACTTTTTGAAGTCGGTGCCAAACAACCCCAATTGATAAATTAGTAGATACTAGGTACAATATATTCACAATTCTTACTAAACTTAAGGTAGTTTGGCACCGACTTCAAAAAGTAATTGATTGCTTTTCATATGTACATATTTGTAAACTGAATCATAAGTCTGTATATTCATCTCTTGTAAAATATATTCTCTCGAAAATCCATGTTTGGTGGGTATTAAATTATACATATTAAATTTATCATTTTTATTCCGACACATGATATCAGATTTGTGGTTAATGGATAACATTTTGTCATTAGAGAATTTAAAAGAATTATTTAATACTTTTTAGTGCTTTTTTTTTAAGTCGGTTAATATTTTTTTTTGTAAAAGTTTATTTTATTATAATAACAAAATAGAGGGATGTTTATTATTTATTTTTACTTTTTTTCTTTTTGTGCGAAGATTTATTTTGAAAGGCAGAAAATTTAAATTATTTTTAAGATTTTCTTATATGATACGCAATAATCCTCAATAATGAATTTTAAAAACTTAATGCATTTTTTTTCAATACGCATCCTATTTTTAAAGAAAGGATTTCAATCTGTTATCAAAGATAAATATAATTAACACAGTTTTTTTATTCACATTTAAATTAAAATTAGAATGAAAATTAATATGTTTTTCTTTTATTTGTAGTATTTTTATGTAAAAAAAAAAATAAGCATTTTACATTTAATAAAGAAAATCACATTTTATTTATTTTCGTATTTTTGTTTTAATTTTTGTTTTAACATCATTTTAACAAAAATATAAACTAATTTATGTATATTGCGGCTTTAACGATGCCGTTAAAAAAGATTTATTGCATCAAACACTTTTAAATAAATATGGGATCATCATAATTAATTTAAAATAAATTTTTCTTTGAGCAAAGGTTAGGAAAACGTGAAAGCCTCCCCAACTCCTTTCAAATTGCAAAAAATATCCATGATGAGCCAATGGCTTTACAAATAGGAGGAATTCAAAATCCAAAGAGATATTACTTAATTTATCCTAATTACACAATAGAGAGATTTTTTTTAAATTTACATTTACAAGTTTTATTTTGAAAAGAAGAAAAATTAGATTATTTCTAAAGTTTTTTTAATATACAGGTGACCCTAATTAAAGTGCACCTGATTGAAGGGCTCTACACGATGGACTATTTGGAATATTTTTAATCCATTAATTGCCCAAACTATGTTGGCGGCGTCTTCGATATTTACTGAAATTCGTTTCCCACCAAAAATTCTGTAAGATAATATTTGTTAACTTTAATAGCAAAGTTTTTGATATTAAGTAAAGTATTTTTAACATATTAAAATAGTGGGGTGCCTATGCAGGTGTTTTTTTTTTTTTTTTTTTTTTTTTTTTTTTTTTTTTTTTTTTTTTTTTTTATTATCATACATTTTTATTTTGAATGTTGTCAACCACGAGTATACTCGTGTTTGTAGAGAATGGGTTAAAAAGCTTTGGTATTGATACAATTTAGAGTATGTTGAAACGAGTTATATAATAAAAATCATCAATTCGAAATTTTACCAATGGATGACGCTTACATGTTAGGGATGTTTTATTAGCAAATATTAACAAAAATAACATAAGGCATTTTAAATCAATTTCTTTTGAGACGACGATATTTATTCATAGCAGTGCTATAGCACTACCTTAAAAAAAAAAAAAAAACACTTTATTCTAGATTAATTTTAAACAAATTATTCAAATTGGTAAATAAGTCATACAAGTTGTAATTTTCCAACTGGACGGAAAATGTCCGGGCCAGGATTCGAATTTAGGATCTGCCACGCTGTACCAACTGAGCTATCCCGGTCGAATCTGTAGGGCATAATTCATCCAGTTAACCTTATTGATCATAGCATCTGGTCTGATATTTTAATCAGCTCAACAGAAAAGATCGCAGGTAATGGAACTCCAGTAAAGCTGGATATGTGATTACACTAGATTATTTTAAAGATTATACTAGATTAATTTAGCTGATTAAAATATCAGACCAGATGCTATGATCAATAAGGTTAACTGGATGAATTATGCCCTTCAGATTCGACCGGGATAGCTCAGTTGATAGAGAATGGCTGCTTCACCCAAGAGATCCCAGGTTCGAATCCTGGCCCGGACATTTTTCGCCCAGTTGGAAAATTACAACTCGTATGAAAACATTTTATTAACAGGCTTTTATTTGGCTAAGATTTTAGTGCTCATAAGGCTATTTGTGGCTAAAACCTTATGCAATAATTATTTAAATTTTATATCTTTTAAAAATTAGTAGGTAGGAAATTCTCTATTTTTCTTTTTTTTTCTTTTAATGATATACAGCGCGTTCTACTGGTAAAAAATAAATTGTTATTATTATATAAACCTTATTTGAATCTTATTATTATTTATTATTATTTATTATTTTTTATTTTAACCAATCTTCAGGCATTAGTATTTATTTTGGAGAGCAGCAATAGCATAAATATATCTTTTTTTTAGTACTATTATCGTTAATTAGCATTATATTTCTCTTAAATAATTGTATTTGTAATGTCAATAAAATATATACACTGACAGTTATCATTAAAGACAGTTATTTTCTTAAAAAACACATATACATATAATTCGACGTTTCAAAAAGTATAACACATACCCAGTTCTCTTGTACAGATTTCTTTTATCATTTTATCATTTTTATCTGTCCTATATTTCATTTCAAGTTTTCCCTGTTTCTATTCCTAAAACAAAACTCTTATATTTCACTCTAAGCATATAGACACAATCACGCTATACTGTCTCTCTTGAAAAGCATTTTCGCCACTATTTCTGAGGGTTCTTCATTTCAAATTATGTTCAATTTCAATTAAATTGTTCTTGGCACGAGATTCATAAAGCTTTTTCCTATATTATTATTATTATTATTGTTATTATTAGTATTATTATTTGCAGAGCTAGTTTCCGCATGCTGTAAACAGTAAAAATAGTAAATCTTTTTAGTATATTCCATATAGTTTAGCTTGTGAGCCCTTCAAACACGTGATCTTTAATTAAGAGCACCCTGTATATGATATGTAGTTAATATGCAATAATGAATTTGAAACATTTTAATGGACTTTTTTTTATATAAAACGCGTTTTATTTTTAAAGAAATGATTTCAATTTGTTATTAAACATAGAAATAATTGTCACAATATTTTTTATTTACATTTAATAGAGAGTTATAATACATCACACACACACATATATACCAAACAAGCATTTTACATTTTATGAAGAAAATAACTTTTCATTTATTTGGGTATTTTTGTTTTATTTTTATTTTATCATCTTTTACATTAAAAATATAAAATAAGTTAAGCGTCCAGCGCCTTTAACGATGCATTCAAAAAAGATTTATACATCAAACCCTTTTAAGAAAACCTCGGATCATCATAATTAATTTAGAATAAATTTCTCTTTTTCGAACAAAAGGGGTTTATTTTCAAAATTATAAATCCTCCCCGTGCGCAATTAAATTGAAAGAATATCCGTAATGAGTCAGTAGTTTTTGAAATGTGGAGAATATAACATCTCAAAAAGATATTATTTTACTTTTCATCATAACAAAATAGAGTGATTTTTTTCTCTTTTTTCAATTTTTTCCTTTTTTTTTCTTTAGTGCGAAGATTAATTTTGGGAAGCAGAGAGATAATTTTTCCAAGATGTTATGCGATAATATTATTTAAAATATGGGGGTATGAGATAATGAAGTTTTAAATTGTTATAGAAATGTTTTTATTTAGTCGTCCTATTAAACGATTAATTTATACAAAATGAACTAAGCTTTGTCCACCAGGGTTCGTACGCTTTTACAACGATATTTTAATAGAATTTTTCTGTTTAATTTTTAACACTAAAACTACCATGATCCGTCATTTTGACAGTTACCAAATGAATATATTCCGATTCGAACAAGAAATTTCTTTTCGAAATAAATTAAACATAAATCTCACAGAAGTAGATTGAATGAATAACTTAAGTAGATTTAAATAAAATTTCTGGTGTGAAATAGTTTAAAAAACTTTAGTAAAATTTCTGGTAGTTCTAATGTTCAATAGCAGAAATTCTATACGCCACGTTTAATTGCAGGATTTGTAACGCTTTTTTCTGTATTTAAATAAGGCAAAAAATTCTATTAAAAATTGTGCTAAAAGCGTACGAACCTTGTCTAAATAAGAATACAACTTGTATTTTCAATAAACAAATTATATAAACTGATTACAAAATGTGTTTAAATCGATGTTCTTTTTTCACTTAAATTGTAATTAGAAAAAAATAATATATGTTTTTTTTTATATTTTTCATATTTACTTCTATATGGAAACTAGCATGCTGTGGCCATCAGAAAACTTTCTTATATAAATATCAAATCGTCTGCAACAAGAATTAAATGACAATCTACACGTTTTTCAGATATAGCTATCGTGGAAAACGCAAAAGAACAAACAGATCATAGCAGTGACACCTATTGGGCTGTATACACCCAAACCTAATACGGATCTAGTTTTGTCAAAATCTAACAGATTATTCAGTTTGATGAAATTATGTGCATTAGTTCTTTAGATATAGCTATGGCGGAAATCATGAAAAATTCAGCATATCAGCGCCACCTACTTGACGATTTACACCAAAACCTAACCAGCAATAATTTATGTCCAAGTCTAACTGAATCTAAAAATTGATTAAAATCTTTGCATCAGTTCTTCCGACAGAACTAATGCGGAAATTGTGAAAAATGAAGTATAGCAGCACCACCTGTTGGGCTATTCACACTAAAATCGAATAAGCAACAGTGTATATCAATGTCTCACTGAATATAAAGTTTATTAATTTTCGTACATTAGTTTTTTAGATAAAGCGCCCCCAAATTTTTATCACATACAGACATACAGACATTTTTTTAAAAACTGTCAAATCGTGTGCAGGAATTTCTAAAACGTATAAATCCCCCGAAAACCGAAAGTCGAAATTTTTCATTAATATCATAATTTCTTCTTGTAAACAGAGAAGAAATACAAACATGTCCGGGAATAACGCTGATAAAATATTGACCTATAATAATCCCTGACCAATTAATTTTGCTTTTACTGCAATTTTTTTAACTTTTAAGCATAACATAGTTTCAGTTACTGAACGGTCAAACAAGTAAAATATGTTCTTTTAAATGCAATTTGTTTGAAAACTGTATCTCAATTTACTGACGTTTTATGTTTTTTATATAATTTTCAGGCGTGATTTATTTTTTAGATCTGTCTCTAACGCGTGCAGCCCCATTACGAAATATTAACCAATTCGCACCGAATACAAAATAAATAATTCTGCATTTGTTTCCGGCTAGTAATACATTACGAAATTTAAAACTTCATTAGTACGAGGGTTGGAACTTTAATAGTGGCAGCTATTTATTTACAACTGACAGAAAATAGATAAATGTTACGAAGTTTTACTGTCCTTCCATGTAGTCACCACTATTGTGTACAAACCGTTGCCAGCGATGTGAAAGTCGTAGGATACCTTTAGCAGCGGGTGTTGTATTGATAGTTCGAATGGAAAATCTCTGGAACAGTTCTGAAGCAAATGCCACGAAGTGGTTTCTTCATCATAGGAATCAAGTCAAAGTCATAAGGGCATAAGTCTGGAAAGTATGGTGGATGGTACAACGCTTCTCAACCCCATCGACCGAACTAACCAGCCACAGATTGCGTTGTATGCTGCCGAACACTGTCGTTCAAAATCATAGATGAATTCCACAAAAAGTGTCGGCGCTTCTTTCTCAAAGCTAGTCGTAGGTTGTGTTAAACGCGAACGGTAGTACTTCGCATTGACGGTCTGCTGTTGAGGAACGTAATGCGTGAAGATAACACCATCACAGTCATACACGAGAATCACCATAACTTTCACAATGCTGGGTTTCTGACGAACTTTCTATCTTCGTGGTGACCCATAATGACGGCATTCGTTCGATTGGCATTTCAGTTGTAGATAGAACGATTTGGCCCATGTCTCATCCAGTGTAATAATACGAAACCCTCTCCTTTGCGCTCATAGTTCTCCCAAGTGGTTACGAACAGCGTCGTTTCGTAACCATATCTGCACTTTCCTCAAATCGTGCTGAATCTATCGTGATACAAATTTTCTCATGCCCAGGCGTTCCTTCAGAATGTGAAATACAGTCGTATGCGCTAATCCGGTATCTTTGGCCAGCTCACGAATTAAATGCCGTCGATCACTGTCCAGTAACACGGAAAAGAGCATGCACTTCTTCTTCAATGACACTAGGGCGACCTGGCCGAGCTTCACATTTTGGCGTCCCTCGTTTTCGTCCCATTATGCCACTGTTCTTTAAAGCAATGAAGATTCCCGCAAGCACCTTGATGACAATGCCGTGTTGTGCGATCTCTGGCACATTCAATGTTATTCAACTCCGTTGTTGTTATGAAAGCATCGTGACAACACTACATTAGAACGCCAGCTAACATGAGGCTATGTTCCTCTCGCCAGTTTGGATACGCGTGATGTGGGAAGGAAAAGTCCATATGTTCAGAGGTAAGGTAGCTTTATAACTGACGTGTGCTATCAGCGAGAGCATCAGGTTTCGTCGCATGTCGTCTCTACAGCAGTGTTGCAACTGTTAAAGTACCAACTGTCGTAAATAAATAAATAAATAAATAAAATACTATAAATAAAACACCAATTTAACAAACATGAAATCGAACTAAAAGCTTCAACATATAAATTATCAGAATAAAAAAGACAGTAGCGAAATCTTTGGCGAATTCTTCGATTATTAACCCTAATACAAAAGTATTGCCTTTAATAAATTTCAAAACATTATTGATATTTGTCATATATAAAAATAATTTTGATGTTATTAGTGCGTTATCCGAAAAAAATATATTAAAAGAAAAAAATCAAGTAGAATTTTCAATTTGAAAAAAAAAAAATGTTTTCACCTATGTTCTGTAACCCAAGAATCCAGGATTGGATATCCCCTAGTCTTAAATAATGCAACAGACAGTAAAATGTTTCCTTTTTAAAAGAAAATCTGTAGTTTATATATTTTATGTGTATTTTATATTTCACATTTTAAAGATTTTCTACGTTTTTAAGCTCATATATTTTTTTATGTTTTTGAAAAGGTTGTTTTAGATAATTATTTTAGTCTGTCTGCATTTCAGCCTCTCTGTTTATCTACACTCTAAATGTTGTAAATATAGCCAAGTGGCTATAAAACCGACTAGGGTTATACGGTTTTAAAAGCGGCATTTGCGACATTTATGTAAATTTTAAAATATATCATAGAGCAATTTGTAAGAGATATGCAATGAAAAATTAATTTAAAAACGCCTATAATATATATTGTCGTAAATAATATATAAAGGATATTAAAAATAACAATATAAATTGATACTACTGTGGGATTGAGATGCTATCTGTAAATTAATATCCACAGCAATACAAGATAACAAACTAAAAATCTCAAGATTATTATGAGGATCGTGAAAGATGAAGTTTAAACAGAATGCGAGAGAAAATAGTTGTCCAATAGTTGTGTACCCCAATATGAAAGTTGGAAATCCGATATGTCAAATAAAGGATTTAAATTAGAATTCTAGGGGAATTCTTACTTATGTTTAAGAAGATATTATTCTATTTCTAGGTGTGAAGTATTGTAATCTCATCATCATGTTTGTTTGACTAACAACGAAGGTCTCCCTAAAGCGCATACTCAGAAATTTTTGAAAAAATTGCGAATGAAGCTACTCATGTATGTAACTAGGACTTCCCTCAAAGGGATTAGTCTGAGTGATATTGCTGAGAACATAAAGTTAACAATTACGATATAAAGAAGATATCAACAAGAATCTAAGTGAATATACAGCATATGATAGACAAGAGATAGATAAAGATACAACATATGAAAAATAGCAAATTAAATGATATAATTACAAAATATCATATATAAATTCATATACTGTTATGTTTTCATATGCATTTTTTTATAACATTTGGCAAATAATCTCATTTTCTTAAGCGGGAATTTCTCAAAACTTAAAAAAAAATTTAAAAAAAACCGCCGGATCTTTTAAAACGATATTTTTAAAGTCACATAATCAGATTTGCAGCCAATAGCGTATTTTAGCAAGCGTAGTTTAACGCAAATTTAATTTAATTTTTGCAACATTTTCTTTGTGACAAATATCTAAATAAAATATTAAAAAATAAAATATTAAATATTTAAATATTAAATCAAATATTTAATATTTGAATTAAAAAAATTTCCTTTGTTTATTTGTATAACTATTTATAGAAACTCGTATACTTCAAACCACATTGATAACATGCTTTGCTACAAACGTGTCTACCAGTCTAACTACTCGTATGTCTTAGCTGTGTCTCTCTCCGAACTCATCTGTCTACTGTCTCTCTACTCTTCTGTATACCCGTCTCAGTATCCGTCTGTCTTTCTACCCGATTCTTTAATCGTGTCTCTACCTGTCTCGCTTCCCGTTACACTACTCGTCTATCAACACGTCTGTCTGTCTATATACCCCTCTCTCTACCCGTCTGTCAAGTCGTCTCTGTACTCGTCTCTCTATCCACCACGCTACCCGTCTCCCTACCCATCTCACTACCCCTCTGTCAACCCTTTTTTGCACCTTCCTCGCTACCCCTCTGTCTATTCGTTTCGCTACCCGTTAGCTTATCTCTGTCGCTATCCGTCTCTCTACCCGTCTGTCTACCCGTTTGTTTACACGTCTATCTATCTCTCGCCAAATCTTCCCAATATTTAAACAATTTAGTAAACGGAAGCCGTTTATCTGTTATTAAATGCAAACAGGAGTAATTTATCTAAAGAGTGTAATCAGATGCAATTTTTTTAAATACATACATAAACCAGCATAATAATTCACCAGTTTTATTTTCATAGTAGTTTATGTCATTTGACAGTAAATCTCAACTTCTTCAACTCGAACTGCGTCAAGCTTTTTAAAAAAGCCCCAAGGTCCGTATAACTGGGAAGGGGAATTGTCCTCAGGGCTATTAGATACATGTTATTAAGTTAAGTGAAAGTTTCGTAATCGGGTTCGCAGCCAATTTCTTATCTCAGAAAGGGTGGCTTCACGCCATTTTAAATTCATTTCTGTAACTTTATTTTTCTTTTTTTTGGTGGGTGGTTGGGGGGTGGGGGAGGGTTCCAAATATATACACTTAAATTCAAACTTTTGCCCCCATGTTAATATTAGTGTTGTTTGTATTATCAATTAATACTTTGTTGATCGAGCTTCATTCGAAACAAATGTAAAAGACTTCTACAGTTTTTTTTCTAGGAGAAAGTTCCGTAATCGGGCCCTAAGCTAATCGGGGAATTTAATATCATTATTGTTTCTAACTCTTATAGAGTTAAAACAATATTGTTGCTAACATTACTCTTGTTTGTGACCAACCTCTTCTGTATATCTGAATAGGGAAAAGTTCCGTATCATGTACTGGTTGGTGCCAAAGACAGTTGTAGAATCTTACAAATTTTTCTAGAGAGCGGAAAAACATGTTTTTTAAAATATTTACAAATATACGTTTATTAAACCATGTTTTTGAGCCATTTTAAAAAAATTAAGTACGGTGCTAAAATAAAATTTTATTGCCATTTTCGATATTTTAATAAGAAATGAAAATACATAACAAACAAATTTAACAAAACTAAGCCATTTTTGGGTACTTCTCTATTATCCCGTCGACAGCTTTTCATAACAAAAAACTATCGCCAAACTAAGATTAAACGCCAAAAATACAGTCCCATTTACTTGATGCCAGAAGCATTATACGTATTTGTTATGCCATCAAGTGGTTTTTAATTCGACATTTGCGTGTATTTTTCATTATGTTTTACTGATTTATTAGTTATTTCATTCATTAAAGTAACAATTGTGTCCTTAAATTCTTATATTTTATTTATTTTGATATTTCAATGGCAACGTTCTCCCGTTTATTTAGCGTTACAGTTTGGCGATAGATTTTTGTTATGAAAAGTGGTCGACGGGATAATAGAGAAGTACCCATTTTTGTGATAAATAATTGTTATTGCCAGGGGGGAAAATTGTAAACAATTAATAAGCGAACTAAAAAAATTACCGGAAAAAACTTGTGGGAATCTCAAGAAAGAAATATCTGATATAAATAGCATTTAAAATCTTAAAATGGAGAAGTGGTCCGTAGAAAAATGCAAAACATTATACACCTGATATAAGAATTTTTTAATTTTTTTATATTTCCGAAAGCACAGATAAAAGGGTAAAAGTCCCGGCACAGATGCCATATCCTCACCACGTTGGCGCGATTTTTCCCCCGCCCCTTTGGCGAAAACTGTTTGTTGTGTTTGTTTACTTTTATTTTTTATTTTAATTCTATAGATTATTTTTATATGTATATCAATATTAATTTAGGCACAGATGTCATATACGCACCAGATTGGCGCGATTTTCCCCCCGCCAATTTGGCGAAAACTTTGTTTTTGAATATTGGTTACAAATACCATACAATAATAGCATGTAATTTTTTATTTCAATATAAAAATAAAATAACGTAATAAACGAAATAGCTCCTATTATTCAAAAATGGGAAATTAAAAATAAATAAATGATAGTTTGATATAAATAAATATTGATATATATAATAAAAACAATTTATAGAATTAAAATAAAAAATCTCTATAATAAAACCGTAAGTCATGTGACTGTCATCAACAGTTCCGGGATGCCCGTATCGCTTTTTCATATGCCAGGCGGCCATTTTTATTCAAAATTATTTTTCGAATGAAACTGCATAAAAGTTACATTTTTAGAAAGATCGTTCAAAATAAATTAATATTTGAGAGATGACTTACGTTCAATTAGGTATATATTCTGCAATAACTTCAGTTGAAATTAGCTTCGCAGTTCAAATTCTCTATCCATGAAAGTAAAAAAAAAAAAAAAAAAAAAAAAAAGATTCTTTCGTAGTGAAGTTTTAAAATATTAAACCATTAAACCATGGAGATAATCGTTCGTAAAATAAGTTTTCCATGAATGATTTTTTGGAGCGCTGCCTGGTGTCAAAAAAGTAATTTGCACCAGGACCTGTAAGACCATTAAAGTTTACCATAATTCTGCTTGATGAAGTGCTTTACAACTCAACTTCCTTCGGAATCTTTTCTTGACAAAGTTGAATGTAAACAAATACAAGTCATGTAATAATATTTAATGAATCAAATTTCGAAATGAATTGTCAATTAATTTGATATTTATGTATTATACGTGAGAGATCACCTAAAATGATTGTTAATTGCCAATCATATTTACCATTGTTAATGACCAATCGCGTTCCAAATAGTAATTTAATATACATTTATAAAATACATAACATCATTAAGTACTTTTATGTTATTTGGGTGCAAATATCGCCAATATCATTTTTAAAATCGCCAATACCAGCTTTTATTCTTCACGTGTTCAAATTAGAAACGATACTTTGATTCTGAAATCAAATGTTTTGATTTATGATATTATTTTTTGGTACTTTTCCGTTATACGGACACCATTGTCGCCAAGCATACATTTACATACATTTAATACATACATTATGCGTTAGCATACATTTTGGCATGGTGTCCGTATAACGGAAAAGTACCTATTTTTTATTTATCTATTTTCTTTTTTAAATGAAAAATGTGAACGGCATGCATTTTAAATTGGAAAAGCTGTCGCAGACGCTCCGGGGTTGGCGCGATTTTTGTTTTGCGCCATCTTGGCGAGAAAAACCCATTTTCAGACACCTGTTAGAGATTGCTAAAACAGCATGTTACTTTTATTTTATTATGAAATAAGTTATTTTATATTAAAAAAAACACACAATTTTATTTAAAAACACAAACAATCATTAATTTGTTATAAAACACACAATATTTAATTTATTATAAAGCATGCGGAATCTGCTCTACCAGGTTGCCATACGAAGCAAAATCTAGCCGAAAACGCCAGGTTGGCCAGGCATAAAATCGCCATTTTGGCGCCAAAATGATACCCCGGTGCGCCTGCGACAACTGTACCCAAAAAGACCCATCATTAAAAATGGTTAATAATATAGAATTAAAGTAAAATAATACAGAAAATTCTTTTTATATACACTTACTAAACACATAAAATCATATTGATGGTTTTTAGATTAGACATTTACGATGGAAGTTTTATTTGGGTTATGTTATATCCACTGGAATGAATCAGGGCATAAAATAACATATAAAGTAGGCGACACTAGTGTCGCCCAGTGGGAAATTATTGTCGCCCAGTGACAGGAAATGGTGCCGGCAATTTTTGAAATAAAAAATTTTGAATAACAAAAGCTGTCTTTGTGCTTCGGATATTATAACTGTCGACATTTGTTATAGCAGATACCGAGTGTAGGTAGGGACAGTACGATACAATATGAGGCAGGCTGGGATGGCGGGAAGTGCCGTGTGACCTATGGCCTATGGGAAACATGTCGTTGTTGTGATCTTTGTGTTTCTGCTTGAAAGATTTATTTTCCGACAATCCCTCTAGTGATGGGATTCAAATAATATAACAACTGGTTCGCTTCACGAATGATTTTTGATGCATTAACAATAAGGGAAAATTAAGCATCACACATATATTATGAAACACTTTACATTAAAATAACAACATAAACTTTGAATTTTAAGTATAATGGGGAAAAAAAATATCCTGAAACATGCTTTCCTATAAGGACGTAATTTGTTTAATAAATATTACGCAATCATGAAATCCTGATCAAAATTTCTAACAGAAAATGAATCAAAACCTAATAATACAATAACGATAATGCAAGAATAGGAAAAATTTAAGAAATGTTGAATAAGCATGCTATATAACCAGGGAGTTATCCTAGATTGCCGATTTAGATACCCAAATTCATCAAATCTTCAATATTTTAATGCTTTTTGTTAAGTTAAATTGGATTCTCACAGGAATGAAGAATTTTTTTTTTTCAAACTAAACATTATTTTATTAAATGAATCAATTTACAAAAGTCACAGTGTTATATTTTAAAAATGCTGTTGTGCAGATGCACATTAAGAAAAAGTAAATTAATGTAAATACGATTTTCGCATTTGAAGTATTTTAAGAACCAGTTCGCCGAACTCCACACAAATTAACAACTGGAGCAAAACAGCTGAATCCCACCACTGAATCCATCCACCTTCATCCAGTGCATCCTGGCCTCAAGAAGAACTTAGAGTTGGAGCCTCACTGTCTTCGGCAGCGTATTAAAAAAATGGATGGCACAATCTCATTAGCATTCTTGGATAAAAACCTTAAAATCACACAATGCAGAAAAAATAAAATTGCTAATAGAGCTTGCACTGGATGTTTATAATGATAGCCGACAGTTGACTCTCTCTGCTCATTTTTGGCTTTCGCGGTTTTTAACGAAAATTCACATTGACTCACAAATTGCCTCTTACATGGGCAATGGTTTAGAGTGTGACTTTTCTTCTTTTAATCCATCTCCAGCACTGTTGCGGTATAGAAATCCAGTAATGTATCGCGAGATGCTTGATATTGTTGGTGACCAAGTAAAAGAAAATACAGACACGCAGTTGCAAAAGGCTTATTGTTTTTCTATCCAGATAGATGGTTCCGTTGATAAATATGGAGTTGATAATAAATTTGTTACAGCACGATTTATTACAGAAGAATAAGAAATGAAATCCGTTTTTCTAGGAGAATGTAAATTGAGTAAGCGAGTAGCAGAAGGCCTTATGGATTCTGTCAAAATCGTATTTGAGAACTTGGGCATCTCCAACAGGATAGATGCTTTCTTAAAAGCAAGAAGACCAACAGAGGTTGTTAGTGCAGCCCGCCTTGATGTTGGGAACCTTCTTGGTAAAGACAAAATTGCCTATTTTACCGATGATGTGGTTGCTTTTTACGCGGCTGAAAAACTGCCTCCTCCATCAGATATGACCTCATCAACAGCAAGACTCTATCATTACTTTAAAGCGTCTCAACCACACTCAGGTTTTAACAAATTGGTACAATCATGTGTTTCTTTAACACCTCACAGCGCTGGCCCATACATACAACGCTTAAATCTAACAGTCGGGACTATCAAAAGAAGCATTAAACTCAAGAACATTTATTGCTCTTAATGGAATTGGAACAGCTTTTTATGATCCAAGACCTGCTGTTGCAAGGTTCCTAGAAAGCAAAGAAAGAAAGAGAAAACTTCCAGACAAAGAATTCTAACAAACAGAAGAGTTTGTCAACAAATTCTTTGCAATTGATAATAACTTGTAAGAAAAAATTTAAAGATTTTAACTATTATTGTAACATTTTAAAACCATTATAAAAATATTAAAAATTTTAACTCATTAAAATATAAATAACGAATCGATCTCTTGTTTAATTCCATTATTTCAATAAGAAAGTCCTTTGTATAAAAAATTTAAACTATTGTAAATATTTCTGTAGTATTTTGGAAATATTTTACAGTTAGAATTTGATTCTTTTAAACATGAAGAGTAAAATCGATTTCCTTGTTTAGTTCTACTCTTTTCAAAATACAGTAATTTCTGAAAGGCTAAAGATGTTTAAACACTTTAATTATTGTTCATTTGGCATTTTGGAAACATGTTATAAAATTTAACATGGTATTTTTTTATTTAATATTTTTAAACAGCAAGAGGAAAATCTTTTTGATTAGTTCCACTTTGAGTCTAAAACTATAGTTACGAGAAATTAAAAACAAATATTTAATGATTCAGATCAAATTTGTTTTTCAATTTAATAATTTATTCCAGGCTCCAAATACCAAATTGGTAGATGTAATACTTTTATGTACAAAAGTCAAGTGTAGAAACAGTAAAAGGTAAGCAGCATTTTAACATAATTTTAGCGATAAATTTCATACATAAATTTTTAATTAGATACAGAAATTTGGTAGGTTGAATGTTATGTTTGACTATATATATGACTAACATAACAATGGTTAACAATTAGTATGAACTGTGAATGTAGACTTTCTTTAATGCTACCTAGCTATAAATGAACGGGTTTACATGATTCAATGAAAACATCATTATTTACTTACCAGGTACAGAAGAAGTAAAATAGACAGAATTAATAAAACAGAATTATAAAAATCGATATTCTAATTATTTGGTTTGCAGTTATCAGGGGGGGCGGGCTGAATTTATAGATATATGCTTGGGACAACAGGTCAAACCTATTGTCGCCCAGTGAAAATTCCTTAAAATATGCTCTGGAATGAATATGAGATATATATATTCTAATCACATATTATATACCCATGAATATACTATACATATCTATATCTACTATATCAATAGAACCGTCTTCAATAGTCTTTTATATTTCTACTACGTAATATTAACTATAGAGTTACAATATAGAGAGAAAAAACGGGTTGCTGTAATTAGAATTGTAGGTGCCAATGTTGGCGCGGCGTATTTTACCTGTTACGAATCTTAATAGTCAGTAGACATTAAGCAGACATGTCGAAATAAGAGAATTACGCTATTATAAAAACTCCTGAACTATTATCAAGAAAGGGGAGCAGAGAAAAACAAAGTCGTACAAGGCATCTAAAAGGAAGTTTGTGAATTTTAATCACCTTGTACGTCATGGACCAAAATTCCTGACAGAAAATATGGTTTAAAGGGAATGCGATTATCAAAACTGGCCTTCAAAAGTTCAATTTTCCACCAAACTATACTCGAAAATTACGTGTAATAATATGTAGCCCGATTATGGCACATTACTCAAGACGTTTTAGATGAGAATACTGATAGATTTTATAATCTTTCGCAATCGAGTCTACAGCCAAAGTTAACGAAAAACAAAAACAAATATTAGCAACAATATGGTTCAGTGTAAATGTGGATATCATTAAAGACTTTCACAAAATAGACTTCATTGCATCAAATCGTATTAACTAAAATACGCCAATTGGCAATGGACCCAATAACGAAAAATTACTTAATATGTCTAAGAATCTCCGCCTTAGCGAACATATTGCAACTGATAAGCAAACGGACATGAAGGACAAATGCTTAAGTGGGTTAAGCGGTTTTTATCATGGAAGATGAAATACATAACAACAAAAAATATGCAAAATGCTACCATGATCGCAAAAGTTCTTGATTTGTCTATTAGAATCTTTCGGTTTGGCGAAGGATTAAGGAAAAAATTAAATTATGAATAAAAGTAACGTGTTACAATGCTTAACATACATTTAAGGGAGACCAAACTGGTCGCCAGTGGCGGCTAGTAAAAGTTAATAAACAACAATTGAAACAAAATAACCGGGTTACCATGTGAGGCATAAAATTGCCATTTTGTTGCAATCGCGCCAATGTGGTGCGTATATGACATCCGCGCCTTTATTTATATCAAACTATTATTTATTTATTTTTATTTCCTTTTTTAAAATAATAGAAGCTGTTTCATTTATTACGTTATTTTATTTTTATATTGAAATAAAAAATCACGTGTACTATTTGTCACAATATTTGTAACTAATATTCAAAAACAAAGTTTTCCCCAAGCTGGTGGAGGAAAAATCGCACCAACGTGCTTCGTATATGACATCTGTGCCTTGTTTCATTTCACATAGAGGTACTGCTCTATTATCCCGTCGACCACTTTTCATAACAAAAAACTATCGCCAAACTGTTAGATTAAACGCCAAAAATTCAGTCCCATTTACTTGATATCAGAAGCATTATACGTGTTTGTTACGTCATCAAGTGGTTTTTAACGCGACATTTGCGTGTATTTTTCATTATGTTTTACTGATTTATTAGTTATTTCATTCATTAAAATAACAATTGTGTCCTTAAATTCTTATATATTATTTATTTATGTATTTTGATATTTCAATGACAACGTTCTCCCGTTTATTTGGCGATAGTTTTTTGTTATGAAAAGTGGTCGACGAGATAATAGAGAAGTACCCACATATGTATTGGTACTTTTATGTTAACTTGGCGCAGTTGATAAATCGCCAAATATTTTTCTCATAACATCTTCATATTGTATTCATTTCATTTAAATATAAATCTTTCACTGATTTCATTTGAAATACATACATTAAAAATACACGTCTTTCACTCATTTAATTTAAAATATACGCCTTTCACTAATTCCATTTAAAATACTAAAAAGGAAAAGAAAATAAGAAATAATGCCACAAATCGAAACCTTTTATTTAAACATCAAAGAATTGTTCCTAACATACACACGCGAAATAAAAAAGCTGCTAATGGTGTGATTTAAGCCAAATCTCTAATACTAATACTACTCTTACTAATCTCTAATACTTTTCAATCAGAAAAAATTCCAGATTAACTTTCCATTTTTATTAAATTGAAATATATTTTATTGTGTTGAATATTAGTGCTTGCATATTTTTTTGCTCCATGTATTCCATGAACTTTTCAATTCCGATTGTCTACGAAAATCTCCCGCCGGTGAAAATGACGTACGCACAAAATTTAGTGACGTATGTACTTTAATTGTGCGTTTTTATCTATTTTTTTAATATAACTTCCAAACGGTTTGACACTTATTCTTGGTAATAAATAGACGACGTTGTCACCTTTATAGGTACCTGCTGTAAAAATTTGAACGATATCCATCAAATATTTTTTGAGTTATGCTTGACGAAAGGTTTTAATATCCATCGTAGCTATATATGGGGCAAAGTAATACTGCGCTGTGTATGAGTCTTCGTTGCACTCAGACAATAAAGGAACTGTGAAATTTAGCTGCGAATTCCCAGTAGAAAATCTGCAAAAAAATAAAATATTTTTGAGTTTTTGGCGCAAAATGACACGATTTGGCAACAACAATTTTTCCTCGCCAAATGCAAACGATTTTAATGTATTTTGAAATTGCTTGTAAAATGACTAATTATTCGAATACGTAATAATTAATGAATTTAAATATAAACGATGAAATAGTTTATTATTTTTTGTATAATATATACAAGCTGCTTGATGTTAGAGTTATTTAATTTTACCACTGAAAAAATATGTTCTATATTTTGGAAGCTGCAATTATCTATTTTATGTTATAGAGAAGCTAACGTTTAAGTGATGTGCATTATTGAATTATTAAATCTGTTTTTTTGTTTGTTTGTTTTTTAAGTTGCAAATGTTTATTTTCACTTTTAGATGACAATCGAAATTTTAAAAATACATGAATCTGAAAGACATATTAAAGTAAACGAAGAGTTTGAAGAAATTCTTGTTATGATACCTATGACATTTTTGTATTTGAAAGCGTAAAATTGTCATTAGCTTAAAAGAATTATACGAATGGGTTAATTCTAGGGCTCATGATACCATACCCTCTTTTTCAGAATCGTTTGCATTTTGCGTTCAACATTTTCAACTCTCTACCGTTTGCAGTAATTTAATTTAAAATATTCTTTAAAACCGATTAAATAAATTACTCGCGTTTTTTTTCTATTTATTACCGATTGAATGAAATTTTGCTATTGTTTTATTCTCTATTCTACGATTTTTTCTAATTTAAACGGCTTCACCGGTTATACAAGTAATTTTTAAATGTATTTTAAAAGGAAAAGCCCGATGACAAACGGATTCGTTATACAATTCTATATCGAGGCAGTCGTTGTTTCCATAGCAGCAACACATTTTTCTTGAATTGACAATGTTCAAAATCGGGCTTATTTTTGAACTTGAAACAATTTTAATCAATTTCAATTTTGTTTTAAATCGTAAAATACAACCGTTAAATTCCATTATACATACATATAAATGTGTACACAAAATTGTAGTTATAAGAATGTATTTGTTATATAAGTTAAATTTACATAAACATGTTCAGCATGAAAAAGTTTTTCCTTAAAGAGAATTTGTCATAAAAGCATATTTTTTTTTTATTTCATTCCGTCGCCAACCGGTGATAAATCGCCAAATATACAAAATTTCCATAAATTTTTATGGACGTTATTTCGAGGTTCCGCAGAAATTTTGTTTATAGACGTATATATCCTCATGCGAAGAACATTCTGCACTTTTTTCAAAATTTTCTGAGTATGCGCTTATGGAGACATTCCTTGTAAGTATTGGGTTGTTCGGAAAGCCAATTCCTATTTGAAAATTTGTACCGTCAATTACCATATTGCTTTCCCAAACGGAAATAACTTTCCGAACAACCCCAATAATAAAGATTGTTTAAAATTAAATCGAAGCGATATAATCACTTATAGTCGTACGTCAATTAAATATTTATGCTATTGCAAGATTATCAATTAAAATCTTACACTACTGTAAAATAACATTTATATTGACATTACTGAAATACTATTTATTTAATGAAAATACAAAAACTCAAATTTATATAAATACAGTATAAAAAAAATATAAAATTAATTTATGAAAGGATAACGCATTAAACTTTATTTATCTTGTAAACTGGAATTTTGTTTTCAGTTATGAGTGAATTAACGTATCAATTTTACTTTTATGTTTTATAAATTCATATATGACTAACATTAGCATATATCAAAATCAAAACGGTACCATTGTCTCCTCTGTCTATAATAAATAGATAAAATGGGAAAAATATTAGCTAAAATATATTTAGGAAACGTTTTATTTTTTGTATGAACAAATTTGTGTAACAGTTTTATTTTATTGTTGTGGAAACCCATAAATTAAACCTGTAAAGCAATTATGTATGTCATTATAGTCAAACTTGTATGTTCTTTATTCTGTGTCAAATAAATAAATAAAATATAAACAATACATCACAAATATATAAAAGTATAAAAATACAAGATGTCCTTATTTTAACAGTCTGTAATACAACATGTAATTTTTCCATTAAGAAGATTGAAAAACATTGGATACACATAGTTATGAAGTTCTGTTTGTGCAATCACACCATTTCTACACGTGCCCCACGAGTGGAAAGGAAAATGTATAACGCGAATGTCCATAGAATTGAACCACTTATCCCAATCCATCTTTGTGGGAATTCGGCAGCCAGTGCGTTCCGGACTCCCAAATGCCAGTGTGCCCCATCCTGCCAATGGACCCAAATTCTGAATGCCACCACATGTTTTGTGCTTTTACAGAATTCGATGTCATTTTTTATTTTAAAATTTTCCGATTTTGAGCAGCTGAAATAAAAATCATTGCTATTACATAATGTAAATTTCCACATCTAAGCTACCATGTACCACCATGCACAAAACTGTCTAACAAGTACAAAATTGTCTTGGATGTTTATTACCTTCTATATAAGTGTTTAAAATGAAAGATTTTCATCTCAGACTCCCTGTATAATAACCAAATATTTAGTTTTATGCATAAACAAATTTGTGGCGACTCATCCGTGCAGGGTTCTCTAGCTGTTGCTACTGTGGACAAACTTATGAGTATAACCTACCCTAAATTTGAGCAACCCATTCATGCAGTCACTCTAGCTGCTTCGGCTGTGGACAATTTTCACCAGCGCGACCTACTGGAACTGAGAAATAAAAGCACTCTACTTCTTGACACCCACTTCAATGATTGTGCTTTTCGATGGGAATTTTCCTGATGACAGATTCGGACGGGTTGATAAGATGCAATATCTCTCAACAGGACTGGACTCATTAGTTCTTTTGTGAATGGGAACAGGCGAATGAACTTATATTTAAACTGGGATTTTCATCGTAGACGACAGAGCACTCTATACGACCTGGACATGACGGGTTCATATATTTGTTTAGTTGTGCAAAAGCACGGTAATGTTATTTCTATAAATTTCTTAAGCTTATGTTTATTAGGTTAATAAAGAAGTGATTAACCTACATTAGTCTAAAGATTCTTCACATAACTTCCACACGCAGCTACATTAAGCTGTTCGTCATATAATTTAAGGTCGTCAATTTGCCGTATTCACTGATCATAAACCACGAACTTTCGCAATTGTAAACCAGAGTGACAATGGCTCACCTAGACAACAGCGACATTTGGAATTCATTTCCCAATTTACCACAGACATTCGCTACATCCCTGTAAAGGATAATATAGTGGCTGACGCCTTTTCCCGTATTTCGTAAATTAAAGTGCCTGGGAGTATTGATTATCTCGATCTTGCAAAAGCCCAATGTGACAATGCTGAATTGCGTTTACTTCGGGATTCCAACACCCTCAAACTGATTCCCCTTGAACATTCGCCTTCAAAACTAGAACTTTGGTGTGACATATCGACAGGAACTGTGAGACCTTACGTACCCACAAAATTTCGTTTACCAATATTTTTGATGCTGCATAATAAAAAGGATAAGGTGTTAAAGGACAGGTCGACCTCATTCGAAAACGCTTTGTATGGAAAAATTTACGTAAGGATGTAACAGATTATGCTCAAAAGTGTATCGCCTGTCAGAAAATAAAATATATCGTCATGTGAAATCTAAATTAGGACATTACCCACTCCCTAAATGTAGATTTAGACATATTCATCTGGATATTGTGGGGACACTACCACCATCAAATGGATTTCAATACTGTTTAACTTGCATCGATCGATATACCAGATGCCCAGAAGTTTTTCCCATTACAGATATAAATGCAGATACGATAACTCGAACATTTTATAATGGCTGGATTGTCCCAGAATTCATAACTACGGACCAAGGTAGACAGTTTGAAAGCGACCTTTTTAAATCACTTGCGAAATTTTTTGGCGCACATAAAACTCGCACAACAGCATAAAACCCTTCCTCCAATGGCGTGATTGAAGTTTTTCATCGTCCCCTTAAAAGTGCCATTAAGTGCCACGCTACAGACAAATGGACGGAAATTTTTCCTACGATACTGTTGGCATTACGAAGTGCATTCAAGCCTGATTTGCATTCTTCCCCGGCGGAACTGGTCTACGGGTACCCTCTTTGCCTTCCCCGTGATTCGTTTCGTTCCCAAACAACGAAAGAACCGGAACACAACGAATTCTTAATTTTACTCGCCGGTGGACAATTTTCACCAGCGCAACCTACTGGAACTGAGAAATAAAAGCACTTTACTTCTCGACACCCACTTTGATGATTATGCTTTTTGATGCGAATTTTCCTGATGACAGAATCAGACAGGTTGATAAGATGCAAGATCCTCTCAAGAGGACTGGACTCATTAGTTATTTTTTGAATGGCAACAGGCGAATGAACTTATTTTTAAACTGGGATTTTCATCGTAAACGACAGAGCACTCTATGCGACCTGGACAAGATGTGTTCATGTATTTCTTTAGTTCTGCAGAAAGCACGATAATTTTATTTCTATAAATTTCTTAATCTTATGTTTATTAGGTTAATAAAGAAGTGATTAACCTACATTAGTCTAGAGTTTCTTCACATAACTTCCACACGCAACTACATTAAGCTGTTGGCGACATTTTAGGCTAAGTTCTTTTTACAGATATGCTTAACCGCATCGCCTCCACAAATTTGTGTAAATATTTAACTTTACTGCTGCAGTAATCGATAAAATAAACCATTAAAGCGATTATACATCATACTCAAAATAGTTCATTCTGTGTGAAATAAATGAATAAAATTTGAATAATGCATAGCAAAAATAAAAAACCACCAAAATAATAACGAAAAGGAACCTATTTAACACTTTGGTTGAACCGCAATATAATATATTATTGTATCCATATAATAAACAATTGAAAGAATTGCAAAAAGAGTTTTTCCGGCTCAGTTACAATAGTAAGTTGATTTCTTTCTTTCTTTTTTTTTTCGTGTGATGTATATACATCAGATTTCAAATAAATGAAACAAACAAGTCTTATTCCTTTTAATTTCACCATTTTGGCTATTAATGTAATTTGCAGGGAACTTTTATATGCAAATTTGACTTACACGATGTAATTAAATGGATATGAGGCAATAATATCAAATTTGTTAAACATTTGTTAAAATTATTGTTCTAAAATTGCCCATAGGCTATAATATATTTCCTCATCGAGGTTAAAAACCAACACTTCAATGCCTTCTAAATATTTATGTGTTCCTGTAAATAAACAATAAGAACTTTATTTGGTTATCCAACTCTTCCAGTATGCTTGCAAGAGCAATACTCTGCCCCATTTTGATTTTCATCGTTTCAGTTTTTCAGGCGATATCTTGATGACGAGTTCTGTATGTTTTAATTTTCAGTGTTCGCACATTTGTACCACAAAAATTTAACAGTTTTCTGTTTTACTTAACTTCTGAAAAATCAGATAATTCTATGAATAAATGTTGCGGTTTCGAATTCTCTGTATAAAAAATTAAATAGAAATTTTTCTATCATTAATAGTGGTGCCAGCTTCCTTACCCATTCCAATGAGTTAACAAACCTAGAATTTTGAGTGAATACGTGATTAACGACCTCTTTCAAGAAACTGGCAGTATCACAACATGTTCTAATAAGGTTCAAACTGGTTCAATATTTTGTACATTATCGTAATGACAAGATTTGCATTATATACAGATTGTTTTTTTTTAAACTGACGCTATTCAGAGCCGCCTGTAGCTCGTTCTAATAACTGGATTGGTACAAAATTTTGTGAATGGACTAGGAAAACCATGGGAAAAAATATTCCAACAAATAAAAATTAGTTCCAATCAACACCGATAAGGGGAAATGTGGCGCTGTGGTTATTTATGCAACTGAGAATTAGCATAAAATACGGGCAATAAATGAAAATGCAAATTTTTACTTACGCAAGAGACAGTAGCGCCAATAGTTTAAGTTATAAGTGCATGCAAAAACACCGAGAAACAATTTCAGCTCAAATTGAAAATGAATCTCACGTTACCGCAGAGCGCGTTACTTGTGAAGTTCTATTATTTTAACCAGTGCAATGCTTCAGCCGCTCTTCGTTTACTTAGAACAGGCCAGAAACTGCGCAAAGGACCTTTATCCGTTAATGTATTGAAAGCAATGATTCTGAAATTCGAAGAAACAGGCTCGCTAGCAGTTCGGTCAGGCAGAGGACGTAAACCGGTGGCAGAAAAAGTGATAATAGATGTTTCAACTGCAATAAACGAAAGGCAAATTGTAAATGATGAATAAAACATGGCATTTTATCCAAATTATTAATTTTGTCTGTTTCTGATGGTTTTTTTCAATGTACAGCGCCACATTTCCCCCTATCGGCGGTGATTGGAACTATTTTTTTTTGATGGAATCTTTTTTCCCATGGTTTTCTTAGTCCACTCACAAAACTTTGTATCAATCCAGTTATTAGAACGAGCTACAGGCGGCTCTGAATAGCGTCAGTTTAAAAAAAAACACCCTGTATTTATAGATAGATAGACAGACAGATATAGTAAGTGATTACAATAAGTGTATTTCTAAACAACTCGCCCTAAAATCAGAAGAAACGTTCATATACAGAATTAAAAGGGGCCACTAAAAGATGCAACATTCATAAAAAGCATATTTTAAATTACTTTCTAAATTATAACTCCTAATGTTCAGATTTCTTAAACCCAAATCAAAATTTTAACTGATTTGATTCATTATTAATTTAATCCACTATATGTTTTTGGTTGTTGGCACGTCAGTATGACTTTAAAAAAAAGATTTAGCACGCTTATGTGAAATAATTAGTGGAAAAGCTTATTTGTATTAAAATTTGGTATAATATTTTACTTACACCGGAAATAATATAGTAGTTGTTTCTTTTATAATAATAAATTTATTTGTGCTGAAGCTTCAGGCTAATTCGTACTTTAGAGTTCCAGTAATAAAGCTGCCGTCCATGGTGGCTTTAACAAATAACCAAATCGAAACATAATTTAGAGAACTGTTCTTTTAGGGCCGATAAAAGTGGTGACACAGAACCCCTCTATTTCTTCATACAAAACTCTCTCCTGTCCAATCATCTTATTATTACTCATACTCATCCTGGTTGATTTTCTTTCTAGAAAAATTCAAGAGTTTTTAATAATGGCAAATCCCAACATTTTGGGGTATTTTTAAATACATGAAGTCATACAAAAAAAAATTAACGTGCAAATATGAAATAAAAATATTGGAGTTGTCAAACTCAATTACCATAACAGAGAGTGCCTTTTTTAACACTTTCCAACATAGTTGGAAAGTGTTTATGAATTCGGTTTGTCTGTCTGTCTGTCTCTCTGTCAGTCTGTCTGTCAGTGCTCTAACTCTCGTAAATATATGCTCGGATTATCATGAAATTTTTATATATTATTGAATTTTACTTTAGAATGCTCGGTACTAAAAATAAAGTGTGTAGCATGAATAGTTCATTTACAGAGACACACAAAGAATTCCATTCCATTATGGTCTATGGCGAAATATCGTTTGCGACGCATTTTGTTGATGTTACGATATTTCAAACCTAATAAAATTAATTTTCATTACTGATGCATACCATCCATGGTGGCTTAAGAAATAGCCAAAAAGAAACATAACTTGGGGAACTAACTGTTGTTTTAGGGCCGATAAAAGTGATGACTCAGAAACGCTCTGCAGCACCCTTAAACCGGAGTATACAATTAATAGAATTATAGACGTGCAAAATAATCCCTTTACATTGTGATCTATGAAGGAAAATCGTTTGCGGTGGATTTTGAACATGTTATGATAGTTGAAACATAATGAAATTTAAAAGCATCACCAATTTTCAATAGAACTCATTTTCTATATATTATCGAGTGCGTAGGATTTATCGTTCCTGTACAAAGACGCACATGTGAATTCGATTAAAGGACTGAAATTGATGATCAGTTAATTGCTAGAAGTGCTCTTTCCGCTGTGATATGCAATTTTATGTAATTATTAGTGTATTACGTGTTGTGTACAAATCCCGTATATCATATGCAAGACTGCACGAAAGACTTCGAACATGTGCCGCAGCTGTCAAAAATGTACTTTTACTGAGTTATGTATTTTTCAAATTGCATATTTATATATCTCATTTCATCGTACGAAAAAAATGAAGTTTTTAATAATATTCTTTTAGTGTTAGAAAGTGTTTCTTAATCTACGCCGGATGCATGATTTTTCGTTCTTGTTTTATATTTTATGTAGTATAATCAACATATATATTTTTTGATTTATATAAATATCTATCTATCATTTTAATTTAGGATTAATTGTTTAATTGTTTGTTTTAACTGCCAGACAAACTGATTGTGAAAAAATAATATTCTATTCCGTAATGTGCGAAAAACATGCAACACCTCAACTTCGTTGATGATTAGAACAGTATTATTTTAATTTTATAAAAAAGGTTTAGCTTAGGTTGTTGACTGGTATTTGTTACGAAAATTATAAGTACTTCTCTAATAATATCATTTCTGTAATTTGGATTTAAGATATTTTGAGTTCTGTTAACTTATCATTTAACTATCTGCTGCTTATTTTATCATGTACTTTATGTTCAGTTTTCAATCAATCGTTTTCAACTGATACATTTTTTTATACTGACTCTAAAGTCAGTACACGAAATGTTTCAGGTTAGGTTTTGACTCTTGCGGGCAGTGCCGGCTCGTGACTGCCTTTATTTGAGGCACTAAATGCATTATTGCAAAATTTATTATTTTCTTACCACTATTTTTGGCTTATTTTAGAAATATTTGGCTTATTTGTCAGGGGAAAATTCTACGATTAAAAAGAAAAATTTTCTTCGAAAATTAATGGTACGAAAATTTTAAAATTTGCAGCCGTGCATCTAGTGCCCTAAAAACAGCGAATACCGAGTCGCCACTGCCGCAGTGTAAGGAGATTTAAACAGAGAAACAACTCTCATAGACTTCCATGGTAACTTCTTTAACATGGGATTACACATAGACAGTGGCGATATCTGCGGATGACGCAGAAACTACGCCCATAACAGAAGCGAGGTTTCTAATAACGGCTATATATCGCTTTCTTGGCGACAAATGAGGGAAGGGGAAAAAACGGCAACTGCTTGTTGCTGCTTGTTATTTAAATCATATTTTTGATATTATTTAACATCGTACAATCCGCAATTATTATTTTTTCAATTGCATGCATATTTATAAGCATATAAAATTCTTCGAATATTCAAGAAATTAGAATCATTAAATTAACCTTCGTACCCTGTTGAAATTTTACTCAACGTTGATAAAAACATTTCACACCAGTATTTGCTTTTGAAAATGATTTAACATATTTATTTAACGTAGTTTTGTGTAGCATTTATTTAACTTACTTTTTTTTTTACTTACGCTAGTGCTTTTACTACTACTTTAACTAAGATTTATTTAACTTACTAAAAAATCTGGTTCCAATCGAATTAAATAAATTATAGAAGTGAGTCTATTCGACCCATTTAGGGTAGGAAGATTAAACACGGTGTTATACAATGATAGTGTAAAATTCTAATGAATTGCTTATTATTTTAATTTTAAAAATAAACAGGTATTCATCAGCAACGAATAAATTAAAGTGGAAAGTAAAAATAAACGCTTTTAAAATTTGTAAAAAGTATTAAAATAAGATGTTTATATTTCCCAAACAGATGCAAAAACTTTTTCAAATATTTTAAGCAATTAATTTCTAAATTCTATTAAATTTATCGGCAAAATTTTAAAAGTATTGGAAATCCATATCGAAAATTTAGCATTCATAATTTTACGTCTAAATCCATTATGCAAACATTCTATTTTCATTTCAGATAAAAATGAAATTTGAAAAATCGTCTGCATCCCCATAGGAAAGCATTATAGCCTAAGAAAATGTTCTATATTTTCCGAATGAATGAACCAAATTTAACCAAAGGCTATACAGCTAATTCCGGATACCTGGCCAACATACTAACTTAAAATCAACCTAATCGGACCATTTGTACGGAAAACAGACAGATGGAAACCAAAAACTTTTCGCGTCTCCACAGTGAGCCTTAACATGACGTTTCGGCAAAAATCTGTCAACACTGAATATATATAAAATATTTCAAACATTACGGAACTTGAAAAATAAAAACAAACATAACATATGAAAATAAATCATAACTTACATTTTGAAAAATTATAATGACCTATTTGATCTTCAAAGAGTAATTTTAATAATAAATATTAATAAAGATTCAAAAATCAAATAGCGAACGCCGAAAATTTGCACTTGTGCAAATGACAACAGCAAAAGCTGTCAAGCTGAATGGGTTACAATTAACACATAAGCTGTCAAGCTAAAAATGCCGGAATTTTCATTTTATTTAGAAAGTTCAAATTCATACCAGAAAAAACTAATAGCAATATTTACTTTGTTTTATTACAGACATTTCATGATTACATAAAATAAAAATTCTTCTTTTGAAATTTTCGGTGCGAATAACTAATTTTAGATTAAAGAAACGTAGATAGCACTACGAGTATACTCGTAGTTGGCAGCGAACGTGTTAAAAGGAAATCACGAAAAAAAAATCGCCAAAGCGATGATTTAGTTTATAAGTCATCCGCCGCAGTCGCTCTTTTCAGGCGAAGTTGGATCTCTGTCTTACTCTGTGGCCACTGCTTGCGGGACAGGATTCAAGAAATATGAGCACTCGCAGAAATATGTTAAATGGATAAATTATTTAGTTTTAAATAAAAATTCTGGTGCAAATAATTTTATAAAACTTGAGTAAAATTTCTGGTAGTTCTAGTGTTAAGTAATAAACAACATGACTGTATTTTGAATTATCCGCTATAGAAGTCTGCGTAATGTCTAAAAAAGGAAATCAAATGCTATAGATTAACCCCTTGAAGGGCACCGGTATATTATATATACCACTTAATTTTAATCCCAAAATGCCACAATGACACCAGAAATTTATAATCAAATTTTGTATTTATGAGGTACATGAGAAAAAGGTTTATTTATTTTAAAATAAATTCTTTCGTGAATCCTGGTGTCAATCAATCATTTCAATATTTTAGCTACAAGAGTACTTTGCCCCTGAAGGGGTTAAGAACGTTTGAGGAATTCTGCACAGCAACTGCCGCATATTATAACATCCCCCTACATCTACACTCTGTACACCTTGAAATATATTTTTTTTTCTTTTTCACTTCTTCTTTAAACATAAGATGAAAGATCTTGATTCGTTTAAGTGTGACCACCACATTGTGCACCCAGTTATCGCAGAAATTTTTTTTTTTTTTTTTTAATACATAAAGATAATGTATTGTTACTACTTTAAAATATATAACATCAATTTGTAACTTACTTAACCCTTTGAGGTGCGGTGGTATATACTATATACCACCTAATTTTAATCCGATTCAAACCAGAAACTTTTAATAAAATTTTACTTTTTTAACTTTGAAGAGAAAAAGTTGAAAAATTGCTTTTCCTTATTTTGAACTTAATTTTTTCGTAAATACCGGTGTGAATTCGACGTTACAGGAACATCATTGCTTGCCCCTGAAAGGGTTAATGACTTACTTAATGACGTGCATGTCCCCCTTGACACTCATTGGAATTTCCAAGGAGTCTGAGACCACCATTTCTGGTTAGAAAATATCTCTTTAATTTTTAAATAACAGAATTTGTAGTCGACAGGTTTGATTACATGATTTGAATAAATATTTTTTTCAATTAAATGACCCCAAAAATTACATAAACAATGTGGTACAAATTTACGCACTCTAATATAATTGAAATATTTTAACTTCGTATAATTAGAAATTTCTAATTTGCAGTTTTCAAACAAGGTTATTGAATAAATTTTCTATTACGAATTTCTAATGTATTACACATGGTATCATTTTAAACTTTTGATAACGAATGCCGCAATATTTGCGATAACAAATATTTATTGTCCAAATGTGCTGTTTCGAATTATTATGTTTTGGCATCGCTTTTTCTGACAAACATGTATTGCATAATTGCGCAAATTTTGAGATTAGATAAGGCAAACTTTTCCGTACAACAATTCTGGTATCCAATTGAAAAGAACATATTTAGGCAATAATAACTGCCCAAAACTGCCCCATTACTTACGTAGCGTGTCCAATTCAAAGCAACACATTTGGGCAATAAAAGTTACCCAAAACTACCCCCTCAATTTTCTGATTCGCAGTTTTCTAACAGGGTGATTGAATAAACTATCTAATTTTCTTCATTTCTAATCTCTTTCACCCTATATCATTTTAACCCTCAGATAACTAATGCAGCTATATTTGTGAAAACAAATATTTCTTGTCCAAGTGTGCTATTTCCTTTTTTTTGGCACCATTTTTAATACAAAATTTTTTTGTAGCATTCAATTGATGAAATTTTGATGCTAGATAAGGGAAAATTTTCTGAGCAACATTTCTGATATCCAAGTGGAAACAAAACATTTCGGATATAAAAACTGCCAGTCGGTATTCGTTAGCTAAGAGTTAAAAGTGATTTTATTTAACCACAAAGCAAATTTTCAGAATATCATTTTAGTAAAAACACGAAATCATTTTAGCACAATCTACATGAAAAGGCGACTATCTTTATTTATTTAAAAGCAAAAAGAAATGATAATAAAACGCAATTTTTATTCTTAATTGTTATTATATTGCAAATTTCTAAAATTAAAAAAAAAGTATACTTTCTATTCGCTTAGTGAAAATGGGGATACATAAAAACAGGATGATTTTGTAGTTATGGTGACAGTCCTTAAAAAGAAAATAAAAAAATAGTTTTTTTTTTTAAATCGCATAACGATTTTAATGACACTTTATTGTAATTTTTATTTTCCGACCATCATTGAAAACATGAAATAAATTGCGCTCGCTGCGGCTTTTAATGACGCTTTCAAAAAATATTTATTGCACCAAACACTTTTAAATAAACCTCGGATCATCATAATTAAATTTTTAAATGAATTTCACTTCTTTGAACAAAGTTGATTTATTTTGGAAAGCATTAAAGCATCCCCAAGCGCTTTCATATTACAAAAAGTATTCGTGATGAGTCAATGGCTTTTCAAAAGGGGGGAATTTAAAATCTCAAAGAGATTCACTTCATTTTTCATAATAACCGAATAGAGGAAATTTTATTATTTATTTTTACATTTTTCTTTTTGTGCGAAGATTTATTTTGAAAGGCAGAATTTTTAAGTTATTTCTAAGATTTTCTTATTATATGATATGCAATAATCGCCAATAATGAATTTTCAAAGAAATTAAGTTTTTTCTTCTAAATACGCGACCTATTTTTAAAGAAAGGATTGCAACCTGTTATCAAAGATAAAAATAATTATCACAGTTCTCTTTATTCACATTTTAAAGAGAATTAGAATGAAAAGTAATATCTTTTTTCTTTTACTTGTAGTATTTTTTATATAAAAAACAAGCATTTTACGTTTCGTTTTATGAAGAAAATCTCATTTTATTTATTTACATATTTTGTGTTATTTTTTTAACATCATTTTAATAAAAATATAAATTAATTTAAATATATTGTGGCTTTAACGAGGCCGTCAAAAATATTTATTGCATCAAACGCTTTTAAATAAACCTGGGTTCATCATAATTAATGTAAAATACAGTAGTTCTCCAATTATCCGAATTAATTGGGACGGGACCCCATTCAGATTATCAAAAATTCGAATAATTGGATTTTTTTGTGAAAAAAGAGTGTATTTTAATTAATTACTGTATGTATGTTGAAAATGGGAGAAAAAAAACTATTTTTAAAGAAAAAGATCTTTTAATTAATTAAATGAAAAGGCAACACTTTTACATGTTAAGCGTACTTACAAGTGCTGTGCATTAGTACAGTATGTACGTACCGTACTGTAAATGAAAGTCATTGCTTGCTGAACATCTCGGTCAAAGTAAGCTGTTTGACAATCTTCATCTGTTTTCAGGCAGGCAAGTCGCGCATCCGCTTGATAGTGAGAAGTTGCATGTGGTCACACTCAGGCTGACGCTCCATTCACTTATACGCAGTTTTAAGGCCGGCAAATGCTTCACTAGCTGATGGTTCCGTGTCTGCTTCAACTTCGACATTAAGGTCATCTTCTTCCTCGACACTTTCTTCTCTCACACTTTCAATAAGTTCATCATCATTTAGAATTTGAAACCCAGGTGGGCCGGGTCAGCCACCTGGCGACGGACGACAGCCAATAATCGAACTGCACTATGAGACGGCGACTCATCATCCCAATAATGTTCGCGCTGCGCCTACACTAGATTCGTGGAGGGAAGGACAATAGCGCGCGTAGACAGAATCATTATTTTGTGAATCACAGTACATTTCCTTCTTATTTTTTTTCTGAAATTCTGAAAGCGATTCGGATAATCGGTGATTCCGGTATTCGGTTCGGATAATTGGAGTTCCACTGTATATTTATCTTTGAACAACGGTTGGGAAAACATTAAAGCTTCCCAAAGTGCTTTCAAATTGCAAAAAAATATCCATGATGAGTCAATGGCTTTACAAATAGGATTAATTTAAAATCTCAAAGAGATATTACTTCATCTTTCCTAATTACAAAATAGAGAATTTTTTATTATTTATTTTTAAAAGTTTTATTTTGACAAAAAGAAAAATTAAATTATTTCTAAAGTTTTTTAATACACAGGTGGTCATAATAAAAGTGAACGTGTTTGAAGGACTCTACAAGATAAACTTTTAGGAATATTTTTAAAAAGCTTTGGAAATGATACAATTTAGAGTATGCGGTTTGTAAAAATCATTAATTCGAAATTTTTCCAATGGATGATGCTTACACGCTAAGGATGTTTTATTAGCAAATATTAACAAAAATAACTCATTTTTAATCGATTTATTTCGAGACGACGATATACATTCATAGCAGCGCTATAATACTACCATTTTTAAAAAATAAATAAAAATAAGCTCTTTATTAACACTTTGCCGTCCGACACCACTGTGGTGTCGTACATAAATTAACTTAATTTTGATCCTTAAATTCTACATTGGCACCAGAATTTTGGAATGAAAAATCTCTTTTTACCAAGTACATGAAGAAAAGAGACGATATTCATTCATAGCAGCTCTATAGTACTACCATTTTTAAAAAATAAATAAAAATAAGCTCTTTATTAACACTTTGCCGTCCGGCGACACCACAGTGGTGTCGTACATAAATTAACTTAATTTTGATCCTTAAATGCTATATATTAGCACCAGAATTTTGGAATGAAAAATTCCCTTTTACCAAGTACATGAAGAAAACAGACGATATAAATTCATAGCAGCGCTATAATACTATCATTTTTAAAAAATAATTAAAAATAAGCTCTTTATTAACACTTTGCCGTCCGGCGACACCACAGTGGTGTTGTACATAAATTAACTTAATTTTGATCCTTAAATGCTACATTTGCACCAGAATTTTGGAATGAAAAATTCCCTTTTACCAAGTACATGAAGAAAAGATTTTACTTATTTTCAAAAAAAAAATTGTTTCTAAATTCTGGTGTCAATCAATCATTTCAACATTTTACAAATAGAAGTATTTTTGCGAGACATGAGGACGGCTAAGTGTTAACATAGCGGCTTTTATTTGGCTGAAATTTTAGTGCTTATGAGGCTTTTAATGGTTAAAACCTTATGTTAGAATCATGTGAAATTTGATATGTTTTAAAAGTTAGTTGGTAGGAAATTCTCTATTTATCTTTTCTTGTTTCTTTTAATGATATACAGCGCCATCTATTGAAAAAAAATTAAATTATTATTATTATTTAAATCTTATTTAAATCTTATTTTTTTTCATCTATCTTTAGACATTAGTATTTATTTTGGAGAGCAGCAATAGCATAAATATTTCTTTTTTTAGTACTATTATCGTTAATTAGCATTATATTTTTCTTAAATAAATTTATTTGTATTGTCAATAAAATGCAGTTATCCTTAAAAATATAGTTATTTTCTTAAAAAACACATATAGATTTAATTCGACGTTTTAAAAGGTATAACAGATGCCCAGTTCTCTTGCACAGATTTCTTTGATCATTTTCTCATTTGTATCTTTCCTGTCTTTCATTTCATGTTTCCCGTGTTTTTATTCTTCCGAAAAAACTCCGAAAAAAGAATATAGACACAATCACGCTATACTGTCTCTCTTGAAAAGCATTTTCGCCACTATCTCTGAGGCTTCTTCAGTTCAAGAAATGTTCGATTTCAACTACATTTTTCTTGGCACGAGTTTCATAAAGCATTTCCCTATAATAATAATAATAATATTATTATTATTATTATTATTATTATTATTGTTATTATTATTATTATTATTATTATTATTATTATTATTATTATTATTATCATTAGTATTGTTATTATTATTATTATTATTATTATTATTATTATTATTATTATTATTATTATTATTATTATTTTTATTTGCAGAGCTTGTTTTCGCATGCTCTAAACAGTATAAATACCAAATCTTTTAAAAATATTCCAAATAATTTAGCTTGTTAAACCCTTCAAACACATTCTCTTTAATTATGACCACCCTGTATATGATATGTAGCAATAAGCAATAATGAATTTTCAAAATGTTAATGCATTCTTTTCCAAAACACGTTTTATTTTTAAAGAAATGCTTTCAATCTGTTATTAAACATACAAATAATTATCTTTTTTATAATTACATTTAACAGAGAATTATAATAACACACACACACACACACACACAAAATAATAATAACACGCATTTTACATTTTATGAAAAAAAAAACATTTCATTCGTTTCCGTATTTTGGTTTTCATATTTGTTTAACCATCTTTTTCATTAAAAATATGTAATAAGTTAAGCGTCCTGTACTTTTAGCGATGCTTTCAAAAAAGATTTATTGCATCAAACACTTTTAAGAAAACCTCGGATCATCATAATTAATTTAGAATAAATTTCTCTTTTTCGAACAAAAGGTATTTATTTTAAAAAACTTTAAAGCCTCCCCGCGCGCACTTAAATTGGAAGAATATCCGTAATGAGTCAGTGGTTTTTGAAATGTGGAGAATATAACATCTCGAAAAGATATTATTTTACTTTTCATCATAACAAAATAGCGTGATTTTTTTTCTCCTTTTTTTCAATTTGATTTTTTTCATTTTTTTAGTGCGAAAATTAATTTTGGGAAGCAGAGAGATAATTTTTATAAGATGTTATGTATATTATTTAAAATATGGGGGTATGTGATATTGAAGTTTTAAATTGCTAAAGAAATATTTTACTTTCAGTCGTGCTATTAAACGATTAATTTAATTAAAATGAACGAAGATTTGTCACCAGTGTTCGTACGCTTTTACCACAATATTTTAATAGAATATTTCTATTTTATTTTTAAATAGCAGAATTTGTAATAATTTTCTGCATTTAAATAAAGCAAAACATTATATTAAAAAATTGTGGTAAAATCGTACACACCCTATCTATATAAGAATACAACATGAATTTTCAATTAACAAATTACATAAAATGATTACAAATTGTATTTGAATCGATGTCCTTTTTTCACTTAAATTGTAATTAGAAAAAATAAATTATGTTTTCTGATATTTACATATTTATTTCCATATGAAAACTAGCATGCTGTGGCCATCAAAAAAATTTCTTCTATAAATATCAAATCGTCTGCAACAAGAATTAAATGACAATCTATACGTTTTCAGGTATAGCTATCGTGGAAACCGCAAAATAACAGATCATAGCAGTGACACTTATTGGGCTGTGTACACACAAACCAAATATGGATCTATTTTCCTCAAGGTCTAACAGAATGTGCAGTTTGATGAAATTATGTGCATTCTGTTCTTAGTTTTGAGATATAACTATGAAGAAAATCATGAAAAATGCGGTATTATACAGCGTCACCTAACGGACGATTTACACCAAAACCTAACCAGTCTAATAAACAAGTCTAATAACTAGCCAAATAACTTACGTCAATGGCTAACTGAATCTGCATTAGCAATAGTTCTATAATTTAATTATTAGAGATTATTCTCGATATCTAATGTTTAATAATTAATGGGCAAAATTTTTCGGTACGAACTGGTTTTCCCAAACGGTTGGAGCTTTTCGTACAACCCAATAAATTAAAATCCTACACTACTGTAAAATGGCTTTTATATTGACATTACAGAAATATGATTTATTTAATGAAAATAGACAAACTCAATTTTATAACAATATATAAAAAGATATAAAATGAATTTTTGAAAAGATAACGCACAAAACTATATTTATCTTGTAAACTACAAATTCTTTTTCAGTTATGAGCGAATTAATGTATCAATTTTTCTTTTATGTTTTATAAATTTATTTGCCTAACATTAACATATATCAAAATGAAAACGCCGCCAATTTTTCCTGTGTACAGTAAATAGATAAAATGGGGAAATATTAGCCGAAATATCTTTACGGAATGTTTTATGTATGAACAAATTGGGGTAAAATTTTTATTTTGCTGTTGTAGAAATTCATAAATTAATTCTGTTAAGCAATTACACATCATAATCAAAATGGTATTTTCGTTCAAATCCGTGTCAAATAAATACATAAAATGTAAACAATGCATAACAAAAATATAAATATATAAAGATACAGGGTGTCCTGATTTGAAAAGTCTGTAATACTACATGTAATCATTCCATTAAAAATATTGAAACAACAATGAATACATTTAGTTATGTATTTTTGGGTGTGCAATCACACTATTTCTACGCGTGCCTCAACAGGGTAACGGATGATGTCTAAGGAGGATGGCGAGAGAATTGGACTACCTCTACCAATCCATCATTGTGGGAATTTGACAGTCAGTGGGTTCCGGACTCCAAATTGTCAATGTGGTCCATCCTGCCAATGGACCCCAATTCTACATACAACCACACGGTTTGGGCTTTCTCAGAATTCATTGTCGTTTTTCATTTTTCAATATTTTTGATTTTCAGCACTTGAAAAAAAAGTCATTTCTATTACATAATGTAAATTTCCACATCTAAGCTACCTCGTACCACCTACCAAAACTGTCTTGGTTGTTTATTATCTTCAGTATAAATGTTTAAAATTAGGGCGTTTCGTCTCGGACTCCCTGTATAATACCCAAATGTTATATTTTATGTATAAAGAAATTGGTGTAAAAATGCTATTTTACTGTTGTAGTAATCCATAAATTAAACCTGTGAAGCGATTATATGTCATACTCAAAAAGGATCATTCTATGTCAAATAAATAAATAAATTGTAAACAATGTATAACAACCTGAAAGTGAACCTGAATATACAGGGTTCGTACACTTCAAGGACTTTCAGACACCTTTTAACAGAATTTTCGTAAAGTAATATTTGGCTTATTTAATGAAAAAAAAAATCTATATTAAGATATAGCGACCAGTACTCTACAGAATTTCTGGTACTAAAACACTTAAAATCTCCTGAATACCCTGATACGAACGATCCCTGAAAAAAAAAATATTATTGAATCGATATAATAAACAATTTAAAGAACTAAAAAGAGAGTCTTTCCAGCTCAGTTACAATAGTAAATTGATTTCTTTTTAGAGTTTCGTTCATCTCACGAAACCCTATTCTCCTCGCTTCTCTTGCTGTCTGTCACAGAGCCGGTTCTAAAAAACTGTATAAGTTACAGACTTGAAATGTTGGATACTTACAGCTGAATACCTACTGTCACGCTGAAAATCATGAAATTTTGAAAAAGTCGTATAATTTAAGTATAGAAAGATAAAAAACCAAACATTTAACAGCCTTTTCTTAATAAATTTAAACATTTCTCGCTATAGCAGTTGCCAATAATTAAAAATCCATAATAAAATTCTTTCTACAATAATTAATTTTCTGTTGAAAGATTTCCAGGTGAAAAATGAAAATGAAATAAAAAGTTTCACCAATTGAAAAAAAGATTAATATGACGTCATATTGGTAATAAAACGTAAATTTTCAAACATTTCTCAATAATACAAGGGAGTATGTGTAAGTATGAGTATGTGTAAGTACAGAAAGCAGTTTAATATGAAGTCATTAGAAAATTAAAAAGAAAATTAATCTGACATTTTGAAGTTCTCTATACAACATGTTTAATTTTTTAAATTGATTTTTTTAATATCGTATTTATTCCACATGACAGATATTATTATAACAGAACATGATAGCGGGCTTCGCCCTCTATCGGGGTGGTTCAGATTTTCGAGTAAACGAAAAAAATGGACCGTTATATTTTTACTTCATAAAAAACATGATATTTCTGTGGGGGGGGGGGTGGGAAATGAAATTTATTTGGACTTATTAAAGAAAGGATAAAGTGTTTTGAAAGGAATATTAAACGAAACCCTTTGTCTTATCTTTGATCAAACTTACCCACTTTTTTTTTTCTTGTGAGGTACATACATCGAATGCATAAAAAAAAAATGTCTTATTTCTTTTAAATTCGCCATTTCGACGATAAATCTAATTTGCAGGGAACTTTTATATACAAATTTGGCTTACAGAATGTGTTTAAATTGATATGAGGCAATTATAAAAATTGCTAAAATTTTGTTGAAATCCTTGTTTAAAATTACCCGTAGGCTGTAATGTATTTTCGCCACAAGGTTTGAACACTAAAACTTTTATGTGATCAAGTAAACGAAGTATAAGTACAATACTTGATTATCCAATTCGTCCAGCATTCTTGTAAGCGCAATACTCTGTCCCAATTAGATTCTCATCGGTTCAGTATTTCAGATGTTAACTTCAAGATAATTTCTGCATGTTTTAATTTTCAGGGTTTGCACAGTACTACCACAAAAATTTAACAATCTTTTGCTTTATTTACCTTCTGAAAAAATGCAATTTCCATGGATAAATGTAGCTGTTACGACTTCTGTGTTATAAAAATTAAATAGAATTTTATCATTAATAGTGGTGCCAGGTTTCTTAGATATTCGAAGGAGTTAGCAAACATTGAATTTTGTGTATCTCTGTTAACGAACTTCTAGGAGCTACATATGTGATTAATGAACACTTTCCAGATACTGGCAGGATCACTGCCTGATCTAATAAGGTTTAAACTGGTTCAGTATTTGTATATTATCATAAAGACAAGATTTCCATTATATAGTTATAGATAGGCAGATAGACAGATATAGGAAGTGATTGAAATAATTCGATTTCTAAAGAACTCGCCCTAAAATCAGAAGAAACGTTTATATTCAGAAATGAAAGGGATAACTAAATAATGCAACAACAGAAATATCATTTTTTAATTTACTTACTAAATTATAACTCCAAATGTTCATATTTCTTAATCGCAAATTAAAATTTTAATTGATTTGATTCATTATAATTTAATCCACTACATATTTTTGGTTGATTGCACATCAGTATGACTTTTTTTTAAGATTTGACATGCTTATTTGAAATAATTAGTGAAAAAGCGTTTTGTATTAAAATTAGGTATAATATTTTATTCAAACCGGAATTAAAGTAGTAGTTGTTTATTTTAATATATTAAATTTATTTTGATAAGTGGTTGTCTTCAATTCGGACTGCAGAGATCATGTAATAAAGCTACCGTCCATGGTGGCTTTGAGAAATAAAAAAAAAGCATATCTTAGGGAACTGAATGTTCTTTTAGGGCCGTTAAAAGTGATGCTGAGAAACTCTCTATTTCATCAGAAAAGAGTATCTAGTGTTCAATAATATTATTTTTATCCAATTATTCGTCCTGGTTGATTTTGATTCTAGAAAAATTCCAGGGTTTTTATTAATGGCAAATCCAAAGATTTTGGTGGTATTTTTAAATACATGAAGTCATACAAAAAAACTAACGCGAAAATGTGAAATAAAGGATAAGAGTTCGGAGTTATCAAACCCAATTACCATAAGGGAGGGTGCATTTTTAACACTTTCCAATATAATTGAATAGTATTTATGAGTTCTGTCTGTCTGTCACTCTGTCAGTGCTCTAACTCTCGTAAATATACTCGAATTGTCATGACATTCTTATACATTATTGGATTTTACTTTAGAACGTTCGATACTAAATATAAAGTGTGTAGTATTAATAGTTCATTATAGAGACGCACAAAAGAATTTCATTCCATTATGGTCTTTGTGGTCTATGGCGAAAAATCGTTTGCGGCGCATTTTATTGATGTTACAATATTTCAAACATAATGAAATTAATATGCATTACTGATGCATACCGTCAATGGTGGCTTTAAGAAATAACCAAAAACAAACATATCTTGGGGAACTAACTGTTCTTTTAGGACCGATAAAAGTGATGACTTACAAACTCTCTATTTCTTCAGAAAAGAGTATCTCGTGTTCAATCATATTATTATTTCTCTTACTACTCATCCTGGTTGATTTTGATTCTAGAAAAATTTCAGGGTTCTTATTAAAGGCAAATCCCAAGATTTTGGGACTATTTTTAACTGCATGAGGTCATTCAAAAAAACTAACGATAAAATGTGAAATAAAAAGATAGGAGTGATCAAACCCAATTACCATAAGAGGGAATGCATTTTAACTATTTTCAGCATAGTTGAAAAGTGTTTATGAATTGGGTTTGTCTGTCTGTCAGACTGTCCTTCTGTCTGTGCTCTAACTCTAGTAAATATATTCGGATTGTCATGAAATTTTTATACATTATTGAATTTAACTTTAGAATGTTTCGTACTAAAAATAAAGTGCGTAGTATTAATAGTCCCTTTACAGGGACACACAAAATAATTCCATTCCTTTATGGTCTATGGGGAAAAATATTTTGCGGCGTATTTTATTTAAGTTAAGATATTTCAAACGTAATGAAATTAATATGCTTTACTGAGGTGGGCTACAGCATCCTTTAACCGGAGTATACTATTAGTAGCATTTGTAGTTCAATTACAGGGACGTGCAAAATAATCCCTTTACATTATGATCTATGGAGGAAATTCGTCTGCGGGGGATTTTGAACCTCTTATGATACTTGAACCATAATGAAATTTAAAAGAATCACGCATTTTCAATATAACTCATTTTATATAAATTATCGAGTGCGTAGGATTTATCGTTCATGTACTAAGACGCACCAGTGAATTCGATTAAAGGACTGACTATGCTCGGTAACTGCTAGAAGTGCTCTTTCTGCTGTGATATGCAATTTTATGTAATTTTTAGTGTATTACGTGTTGTGTACAAATTATGTATATCATATACAGAACTGCACGAAAGACTTCGAATATGTGCCGCAGCTGTCAAAAATATATATTTTACTGAGTTATGTATTTTTTAAATTGCTTATTTAGATATCTCATTTCATCGTACGAAAAAAATTAACGTTTTAATATTATTATGTTAATGTTAGAAAGTGTTTCTTAACCTATGCCGGATGCATGATTTTTCGTTCTTGTTTTATATTTTATTTAGTATAATCAACATTTAAATGTATTCATTTTTGATTTATCTAAATATCTATCTATCATTTTAATTTAGGGTAAATTGTTTAATTCGTTGTTTTAACTACCAGAAAAACTGATTGTGAAAAAAGAATATTATATTCCGTAATGTGCGAAGAACATGCAACACCTCAACTTCGTTGATGATTAGAGAAGTATTATTTTAATTTTATAAAAAAAAAGGCTTAGCTTAGGTTGTTGACTAGTATTTTATACGAAAACTATAAGTACTTCTCTATAATTTCATTTCTGTAAATTGGACTCAAGATATTTTTAATTGTGTTAGCTTATCATTTAACTATCTTCTGCTTACTTTCTCATGTACTTAATTGTTCAGTTTTTAATCCAGCGTTTTCAAATAAAAGATTTTTTTATATTGACTCGATAGTCAGAACAAGAAATGTTTCGGGTTAGGTTTCGACTCTTGAGGTCAGTGGCGGCACGTGACTGCCTTTATTTGGGGCACTAAATGCATCGTTGCAAAATCATAGAAACTCTACAGAGTTTCGCGCCAAGCATAAGAAACAGCATTGCCTTGTACCGTAAATGAAAGGAATTTCCGCCAATGGATGCCAAACGATTTTACAATTTTTTTTTTTTTTTTTAACTCTGTCTAGTTTATATTTTGCGGACGGGACAAAACGGGTTTTTGAAACATCTATATCTCGCGTTCTATTTATGATAGAAACAAAATTCTTGATTCTATGGAATGGGGCGTGCCAACCCAGACAGCACACTCTGTCTATAAGATGTCGATTTATAGTCTAAATACGTCTATAACGTCCATGACATCTTTTAGATGTGCATTGCATTAAACAAATAGATGTCTATAAGCCATTTCTCATTTAGATATGTATTTGACGTCTATGACCTGCAACAGACGTATTATATCTGTCACCCTTTCGACGTCTAAAGGAAATGCTTTTTTCAACCTCCATTGGAAATACTTTTCGATTCATCCAATGGATTTGCGAATAACACGAACTATGCTCATCTTATGGAAAAGTACTTCGACTTCAATGCAACTGCGCGCATGCGGGAACGAAAGTCGAAGGGCGTTCGAAGGCACTCAAGTCCGCACTGTTGTTTATGTTATGCAACTGAAGTCTTGTAATTACACTTACAACTTGCGTAAAAGGTAAGCTATTCATTTCTTTATTTACTTTCCTGTGTAGTTTATATAACACTTAATTACTAAATTCTTGTATCTTACCTATATACAAGATTTAGGCTTAATGTTACGATAAGTTTCATCAGTCATATATATATATATATATTGTGTTTAAAAGGAAAAATACATCCGAAATGTCGCTGTATAAATGCAGAAATTATCTCACAGGTACAACGAAAGCAATAATGTAACTGTTTTTAGTAGTAATTGAGTGTTAATGAACTACATATTGTTTTGTTTATAACCCTTATACTCTCAGATAATCTGAATCCTTTGAACGCCAGTGTTAAATTATTTATTCACTAAACAATAATATTTATCAGAACTTTCGAATAATATTTAGATTTTATGATGTACATTAACGAAAGAAAATAGCGAATATTTATTTTTAAAGGAATTTTTTTGACAAATTCAGATTTCAATGGGGGAAAAAAAAAAGTTTTCAACTTGTTTAAAACTGAACTACTTTGCCCTTAAAAGGGGTTAACAGTTTCGTGTATTATTTATCATACATTTTAGACTTACACTAAAATAACTATATATAAAATTTTGCTAAGACTAAAACTAATACTATAAATAATGTAATTCTTATTGTTTAAAAAATTACTCTTTGTATTTATTTATAATTCAGTGTTCCTTCTAGACCATTGTTTAAGGGTGCAGCATCTTACCTGCTCTAAATTTGGCAAAATGCACCCTACCCTTTTTAAAATATCAAAATGCATCCTTAATTGTATCCAGAGGTCTCTTGTCTTTCCCAATACCAGAGTATTTCTAAATTAATGTATGTATCTGAAAGCTTGCAAAAATCATAGACCTTCCTTATTTCTTTACGAAAAACACAGGAGATTATTAAATAAATGTTGTACTGTTTTTAGCTATGTTGTCTTACACTCGCACAGTTTATTTCTTTAATCAGTTTTAAAAAGGGAAATAGTTGCCAAACTTAGGGGATTTTTTCCCTTTAATGGTAACCAGGCTGTTATGCGTGTATTAAGTTATTGGTTTGGCATGGACTTAGAAAGCACACAATCAAAAAGTTGACAAACTTCAGTGCGTGACAGTAGCTCGTTTATTCCCCCCTTTTTTTATCGTTACTCAACACAATAATTTTTTTTTTCTTGAAGTAATGCCCTTTTTCACTGAACAATGACTGTTTTCTGCTTCATTTGTGCTGTTATTATTGCCTAACAACTTGCCCTTTTCTTTCTAGAGTGAACATTGTATAATAATTAAAATTCTGATCCTATATGTATTAATTTTACATTCTTTTTTTCATTTGTTATTGTTTAACTTGTGTTTCAACACATTTTTTTTTCATACCCAGTAAAATATATATATATTTTTTAATTGTGTATTATATGATATTTATGCTTGTCTATTTTTTCAAATCACTTTGATACTAATCTTTTGGTACTCGTGTATCAACCCAACCCAACGCACTGAATATTCAGTATGTAGTATTTGGTCATACTGCCGAATATCTAAAGAAAATGTTTTTAAAAATATTTTTAAAACCCTAGATAACTTTTAACTGTCAATAAATAAAAAATTAAGAAATAGAATCATGTTTAAATAACAGAGATTGCTTTTACAGTATTTATTTGCTGATTTTTAAAAGTAACAAGAAAGTTAACAGTATAGTGTTTCCCCTAGACGTTTTCGAGAGGATGCAGCGCTCTGCCCATTTTTTTTATAGTTGTAAATGTGCCCTGCCCAATTTTATATACCTGGAAATGTGCCCTGATTATTTTGGGTTTGCAAAAATTTGCTGTCATGAATTTCACAAAAAGGTTGCGGGAAAATATCGTAAAGTTCATCTATCGGTTGTGTGAAAATATTGCAAAACCTGTCAATTGTGTGCTAAAGGGGACGTATATATTTTACTTACTCTTATTTATTTAAACGGAAAAAAGAATGATAGTTTTTTACAAAAGAAATTGTAAGTAAAATCGCATTTATATAGTTCTTGAAATGCATTATTTTCTTAATTCCTTTTAATGCTTAATGATTCGTTTTGATATGAATATAATTTCCTGTTATGCAGGTTATATTAAGGATAAAATTGGGCTCAAATTAATTATGAGAATTGAAATTTTGAGCAATAATGCAGAAAACAAAAACAAAAAATCTTTATTTAATGCTGATTTATTGAATAAAAACATTAAATTAACTACTGACAATAATAATTGTGTATTCACCGATCAGAAAAACAATTACTGCAACATACGTGAGTAAATTTATCGCTATTGTCTTTTATTTTCTCTTTTTATGTGTTTACTTAAAAATAAGTATAAAAGTAAAAATATATTTTTTAAATACACATCTTTTATAAGCATCCAATGTCTATACTCACGCCTCATTTTATGATTGTAATTCATGATTTTTCCAAAAAATGTCCAATATAATACTGTAATTTGGCGTAGCCACCGAACCCGATCATGGACAGTTCAGCACTTTTTTTTTAACGTTTGGTAGAAAATGCGAGCTAGTAAATTTATTAAAATAAATGTATAATGTTTGCTTTATTTCTGTAAGGTACGGAAAGAGGAAAGAAAAAAATAAAATAAAAGAATTATTTAAACTATCTTTTTAGGATTTCTAAATTGATTTCTCAACGTATAATCATAATTCAATTAATATGAAACTTTTAATTTATTATAATGTATTTTTTCTAAATTAATAATTTAAACGTATATTACGCTCTATAGTTTTTATTTATTATTTTCTACTTTTTAGTACGTAAAATAGTTGCAGCTTCACACCCATTTTGCCTTTTTTTGGCGACCGTGGTTTAATGAATAATAAATCCACTGTTGTTGTAAGTCGCATACAATTGTAACCACGAAGAATATTTTTCCATTTATCAACTGTGGCGGGCTAACAGAAAAACACGTCAAAATTAATGTATTAATTTATAATTAAGTTCTAAAAATATTAAAATGTACTGTCATCGGAAACACACCTTTGCACATAATTTTTATGTTTCTTAATTTATCAGAAAGTGGGTAAACTACCGATAACATGATTCCATCATATACAATAACCAAGTTGAGTTAAATAAAAAAGTGTAAAAATAATTTAATTACTGTTTTATTATTAATTGCTTACGTATAATTTTTGAATGGATGCAGTACTTTTTGTTTGTTTGAAATATGGTTTCTCAGAATGTACTATTTTAGATTAATCAGGTTTAAAAATTTTATATCAGTCTTTTCCTCAATGCTATAACTTTCGTAGAAAAAAAAAATGAAAATATTTGAATATCTTGTTAAAGAAAGCAGTATCTTAATTTTGAAAGTAAGCATTATACTGTACAAAGCTTTTTTAAAAAAAGAGCAAGATGTGCTAAGAATTTGAATATGTTGTTTAGGTAGAGCCCACTTTTTTCACTTTCGAAAACAGTCATCTCATTACACGTAAACTTTTTATAGTGACATATAAAGAAATAAACATATATTATCATTCAAGGTTCATTCTTTGTTTCAACAATGCATTAGTATCATAAGAGAAGGGCATTATGTTAAGAGATATTATGCTATAATATCACAAAATTTATAAACAAGAACCTGAATGTAACAGTTATTCACAAAATTATAATTCGTTTTTTCACAAATATAAAATACTGCTCACAATTTCATAAAACAGGAGCCTGCCTGTGAGAAAAATCTGGATAGACACCTGGAAACATTTTTTGAAAAATTATTAAACTTTTCCTGTGTATATTTATATAAAAATTCTGTAAGGCTGTCTTAAAGCTACCTCAACACATTTCGCTCTTTCTAGTAAGTTTAACTGTTTTCACAGATTCAAAACTATTTAACAATTAAAGAGATAAAACATATAGTGAAACCAAGCCAAATTCTTAATTCAAGTATAAAATATAAATACAAAAACCTTTTTATAAGTTGATTCCACTCTCCCTAATGAAATAAATTCTATTTGTATCAGTTTATTTTATATTGTGATACATTAATACAAAAAATAAATAAGTAAAAGTATACATTTTTCTATAAAATACAATATTGTAGTACGAGTATTAACATGTACCAATACTTTATTTCTACATCGAGATCTGGAAATGAAAATTCTTAAAAACGTAATGAAATAAAAATCTCACCTGGAATTCACAGTATTACTTATTCATTACAGCAATTTACAATACTTTTAATTTGCTATACAATTCATTTTTAAGAAAATTAATAAATCATTTAGCGTAAAGCAAGCCATTCCCCATAGAAAATAACAGGGAGAAAAACAGCGAGGGTTTGTTTACATGTGTAGTGACGTCAGAACAGCTTTTATCACGTGACGCGGCTTTTTCCCGCGGCGTTTTAAAAGTTAATTTAATGAATTCTACAACTTTCTAATACAGGTAAAAATGGTATCAAAATGTTCGTATTTTTACACTCTATCAGATGCAAGTTAAATTGAAAAACGTGCAATTACCCCATTGCCAAACTTTCAGCGCGCTCGCAAAATTAGCACTCGCCGATTGGTGAGTGCTAATTTTGTCTTCTTAATTGTCTTGTTTGCATGTTATTTTTAATAACTTTTCATTTTTCCGTTTCACGCACTTTTTTTTCCATCCTTCTTCAATCTCATGCCTGTTATTACTAATGCCTTTATATAATAGCATTGCAATAATATGTGTTAATCTCAGAAGTGACATCACTTCTGAGATAAACACTTCATTTCAATCTATTCTAATTCCTGTAAATTTTCTTGAATCCATTTACAGAGTTCCAGCCAGATCAAACATTAACATACCATTCGTAACATACGGAGGTCTTGGAAGACCTAACGGAGGAAGACTTACGTGAATATTTGGTTAGTACTATATTTTTTATTACAAACTTTATTTTTCATGACTAATCATTAAATTTCACATCTCTCACATTTTTTTTTTCCTCATCCGATTGATGAAATTCACAATTTTTTTTCCTGTGGCCGATTGACATATTTTGCGAGGAAAATAACTGAAAGGACATGATGTAAGGGCCACTGTGTGCATAAAGTAGTTTGAAAAGAGCCATCGCGGGTACACAAAATCACCAAAAAGGGGTTTACAGGCTTTACAATTTCTTTTCTTTTGTCTGTGTGTGTGTAATGTTCAGCTAAATTGCTATTTTATCAGTGCTGACAGTGAACACATTTTTTCTGAAGCAGGCCAAATTTACAACAATAAAAGAAATGCCCTATCTCATGAAAATGTATAGAATGATTATAGTGTTTTTGTACCATAATTTGCCATACAGCAAGTTTAATTATTATTATTTTTTTAAATTGCATTTATTGTATTTTCTGTTTCTACACACTGATTCTTTATCCAAAATCACAATCTTTTCCTACAGTTTAAAAATGACTTTTTTTTTTTTTTTTAAATATAAATATGAAACTAAACTTTAATTTACATTAATTTTGCATGGGGGGGGGGGGGGGGTTCTTACCTTTTTCTATGTTTTATAAATAAATTTTTATGTACCAAGTAAATACATTTATTTATGAATTATGGCATATATTAGGGGAGACCGGTACACAATGGACCACCCCCTAATATTTTATTTATTTAAATAAGCTTCTCTTCTATCCTAATAGACAACAGCACTGCAAGGATTATTTATAGCCTTCAGAAAATATGTTTAACTCAGATTGAACTATTTTATCCTGCTTTGTTGTTTTGAGCTTCTTAAAAGTAAAATTTTTCATCATCATATTTTTATTTTTTTAGTAATTAAAGGTTGTAGATAAATAAAACAGCTTTTTTGTAAAGCTAAGATACTTGTTTTTATTTTACTTTAAAGTTAATGTTTTAAAGAAAGCTATAAACAATATTAATATGATTATTTATTAAACTTCAACATGGGGTACAGTGGACCACCCTATCTTGGGGCACAGTGGTCCACAATCCATTCTGCTCCTGTAATGCAGAATGTTCAAAATATTTAATAATTGCTTATTTTCTATAAAGAAAGATTGTTTTAAAGTAGATTTAACTGTAAAATAAAGTAAACAAATAAAAATAACAATTTATTTAACATAGTAAGAAATATTTTGTTTTGTAGTTACTGCCTTTGATAAATATAACTGTAGTCTAATTGTTGATGGTTCTATTCAAGTAAGATTTATGAAACGCAAATTGAATGGAAATCAGTTTATTTCTCTCGAAACTGTAGATGAATCTGTCTGCTGTTGATGTCAATGATTTCATAATGTTGCTCTCAGACTGAGAGCAACATTATGAAATCATTAACAGGGTGGTCCAAAAAAACTTTTTTTGAGCTAGAGTCCGGGCCATCCCCTACTTTTTTTAGACTCATCAATAATATAATGCTGGTAAATTTTTAGCTTTCTACTCAAATTACAAGAGGGTGCTCAATGACCTCCAACAATTTAACATTAGCAGGACTATAGGAAATGCAACAGATATTTTACACTTCAGACTTATATTTAATTTTTCTCAGAAATTTATTTTGTTTTATTATATATATTTTTAAATATTTTAAAAATATTTTATTCTATTAACATTTTTTCTTATAGTTATTTACTTAAATATATATAAAATTAAATTTAATGGCAACACTAAACCAAAACTAGAATTCCACCAACTCATTTTACTACTAATTGAAAACAATTTTTAAGTGAAACATTTAATTTTCATGATAATTTTTATTTTAAATAATTATCTGGTATATTTTCAAATTCTGCATCTGGCACCAAACATCTCTTCCATAGTTGTTTACATTTTGCACATGGCTATTTCTAAGTGAAAGGTAACAAAGGAAAATAATATTTAAATGGATTTAATTATTTATTGTTGGAAATTTTGCTTTCAAATGAGTATCAAGACATATATTTTTGTTACATTTTTATATTGAATATTAATCTACTGTGTTATGTGATGCTAACATTATTTATGTTACAATTAATAAGTCAAACACTAAGCCTAATGTGAAATAAAATAATAACAAAATTTGTCCATTGATCAATAATTTTAATTTTATGAAAAATAGTCATTCTTTTCTGCTTAAAGAAATTTTATAGCTAAAAATTTGCGATGGCTTCAGTTTCAACTCGCCTTAGTAATGAAATTTTTCTGATTGGTCTAAGAGCAATTGATCCATTGACTACATTGAAACAATTAGCTACGACAAGACAAGTACTTCAGCGCTTTCATTATCATTTGAAAGAATAAAAATTGGTACGATCTGCTAGTCATTTGACAGTTGAAGAATTAATACAGCTATGGCAGAAATCTGCAATTCCTACAAAACTAAAGAAACATATAATTGAAAACATTCATTCTCATTGGCTCTTGTTAAAGAAAAATAAAGGACGTTCTTCTACAGCCCAACAACAACGAGTTGATAGATTTCTTGGAGATTTAGACATTCTTTTTGATATTGCTCAAGCAGATGCTATGAAAATAATAAGAATTAAAGAAGATTCTTAATTTCTTCAGGATCAAAGAACCAGTCGTAAGATGTACATGGGTTTAGAAGATAAAGAGTTACAGAAAAAGTGTAAGCGTTCTCTTCAGAGACAAAAAGAGAAGGAAGAACGATGCATTAGAGCCTCTTTACCATCAGCTGCTATCTGTTCATCTGATATTTGTCTAATTAGTGAAACGGAAAACTCTGGAACTTCTGATTTTAAATCAGATGATGAATTTATTCCATCACAGTTAAAGATGAAGTCTCAGCTTTCGAAATTGGAAGAACACACACAAATAGTGTCTAAAAAAGACCTTTTTACTCCTCATGTTACCAGTGTCTTAGACAGAAATAAAATATCTGATCATGAAGCAGTTCGTCTAATTGTTCAACTCGCAGCAGCTCTTGGTCACAATCCGTCTTGCCTTCCAGTTTCAAGAAGTACTATCCGATGAACACGTAAAAAAGCCCGGAAGGAGTATGCAGAATCAATAAAAGGTGAATTCAGACCAGATTTTCCTCTAGTGATTCACTGGGATGGCAAACTCCTGCCTGAAATTTTTGTATGTGGAAACGTCGATCGACTACCAGTACTTGTATCTGGAGATGGTCTTAATAAGCTCCTTGGAGTGCCAAAACTGATTGCTGGAACTGGAAAAAATGCAGCCAATGCTGTACATATTTTACTGAAAGAGTGGAATGTCACAAAAATGGTTCGAGCAATGTGTTTTGACACAACAAGCGTGAACACTGGTTATTTAAATGGAACCTGTGCTTTACTTGAAAAAAAACTTCAATGTGAACTCTTCTGGTTAGCTTGTCGCAATCATATAATGGAATTGGTCTTGGCAAAAACATTTACATTGTGTTTTGGTTCTTCAAGTTCTCCAGATATTCCAATCTTTAAAAGATTCAAGGATGTTTGTAATGGTGTTGTGAGGGATAATTATAGAGCACTAGAACTAAATGCAGAAACAAAAGTATTTGCAGAACCAGCTGTTACATTTCTTAAACATTATATTGAAACAGCAGAATCTTATATCAGAGATGATTACAAGGAACTTATTGAATTGACACTATCTTGGGATGTCCACTAGCAAAAGTACACTGGTGAGCACCAGGACCTATTCACCATGCTCGATGGATGGCTAAATTACAATATGCATTAAAGATATATTTATTTCGAGATCAGCGAGATGTTTTTAATCTAACGGAGAGGGAAGAAAGGCAGATGTTAAGATTTGTACAATTTGGTGCTCTTTTATATTCAAAAGTATGGGCAGCATCACATCTTGCAATTGAAGCACCTGGAATGGATTTCAAGTTTTTGAAAGATATTGAAAATTATCAATCAGTTGACAAAGAGATTGCACTTTCTGCAAAAAAAGTGATGGAGCGTCACATGCGGTATTTATCTGATGATTTGGTAGGACTTTCTCTCTTTTCTGACAGTGTTTCAATGGAGGAAAAACAAAGAATTGTAGAGCGAATGACGTCTATGCAAGCACTTAAGAAGCATAATGTGAGAGGTGAATCTGAGATTTTCAAAGAAGATGGTGTGCGATTGTCAGACTTTACGACAAGAAGGGCAGTAGAACTTTTATCTCGTATGAACATAGGGAAATCATTTTTAATCCTCTCCCCTGATAAATGGAATGACAATGATGACTATTGTAAAGGAAAAGAACGGCTGCAAAAATTACAAGTAGTCAATGACAGTGCAGAACGAGGTGTTAAGCTTATTGAAGATTTCAATAAAATTATAACAAATGATGAAGATGAAAAACAATTCTTACTGCATGTCGTAGAAGCAAACAGAAAATGCATTCCATCAGAAACTACAAAAAAAGCAGTTTTAGACACTATTTTGTAATATTAAAGAGCAAAATGAACTTACAGTTCTATTTTTCACTTCTTTATTGTTTTATTCTTTTGTCAGAGATTGCAAAATAAAAAATATATAAGCATAAACTTTGGAGGTTTTTATTTTTTAAACAAATATATAGAAATATTACAATAGAATATAAAGTTCGTGGGGATTGAGCACAATCTTGCAGTTGAAATATGAAGTTTAAATTTTACCAGAATATTACTGTATACAAGTCTAAAAAAATTGAGGGGTGGCCTGGTATTTATATGAAACTTTATTTTTTTACATATAAAGCTGGACCACCCTCATGTTGCTCTCAGACCCAAAATTATTTCTTGAAAATTCCAGGCTCAATCTTACTCATAAGTACTTTGGAATTTCATTTGCAAATTTTAATGTGCGCTGATTTTTTTGTACTTAAGTAATAACTTCAACTAAATTGCAATTGTTCCTGTATTAATCTGTTATTATTTTCAAAATATAATTAATTTTTTGTTTTTGTTTCAAAATTTATATTATTATGTTATTTTGCGGGTGAAGGGGCAACAAAAAAGAATTAGATTAATGAAAATTAGATTTATATTGTATTTTACATAATACCTAATAGTGGTCCACTGTACCCCGGTGGGTGGACCAGTGTACCCCGCTTCCGGGGTACACTGGTCCACTTCCGGGGTATGTCCACTTTAAAGTGTGTATAATTTTTTTTTTTTTTTTTTGAAAAATGTATTCAAAACTATGTTGTGAGAAAATTATGATGGATGTAAGAAGGTTTAAGGAATATTCAAAAATATTTTCATACAGATTGATCAGTCTGTTAAAGAGAAAAAAATTTTAACTGAAAAAGTGGTCCACTGTGTACCGGTCTCCCCTATACATTTATATTCAAATAACTTTTTATAGATCACTTGTAAATTAATTTGTCTTTAAATATGCTTAAAAAATGAAATTCTTGCAACTACTCTGTATTGGCCGAGTACTCGGCTGATATTTGGCCGAATGCCGAGTACTCGTCAAATTGGCTGAGTACCTAGTATATACCGAGTACTCTTTACGGCTCTAATCGGGGGCATAAAATAGTAAAAAAAGGCTGCAAGTTGCTGCGCTCTGCTAAATTAGCCTAGAGTCAACACTATCGGGGGTCGATACAGGTTTCTTTTTTTTCTTGGAGCCCATTTTATGAAAAATAAGTTATTTTTGTGAAATTTATTATATTTTTGTGAAAAAAACATTCTGTAATGAAAGATAAAATTTAGCTACTCTTAATTCATTTTTTGTCCAGGAAACCAGGATTGCAACATACTTATTCAATCAGAAATAAAGTGCATTTCTCTCCAGATCAAATTTGAATTTTCGTTTGTTACTTTGATTTCTGTGAATCATGATCACGAGAAGTACTGGAAATTACTACTACTATTAATATCTAAACAAAACTGAGCTAGATATTCCTTTATTCAGAGTGCAGCTGGCACTGTTACTGTGTCATTGGTCTGTGACATTGTATACTGTGTCATTGGCCAAAATTCAGATGCTTCCATTAATATCATCATATTTGCTACAAGTAAATTAATATGATGCAAATCTTGCTAAAATCTTTTCATTGTTGTTAAATTTGTGAACGAAAATTGAGTTTCAGTTTGAGGTGATACACCCTGTGTTTTTGATTGAATGTATTGTATTTTTGATAGAATAAGTGGATTGAGATAATGCTTCTTGCTCAAAAAATGTTTGCCTTGACCACATTATCTACACAGAAAGTTTTCCAAGATATATGAACACCCTGTATATTTACAACCGCTGAATATAATCATGATTTCCTATTCCAGACACCTGCTCACTGGTTCATTTAAAAACTTCCTTGCTAAATCGAAAGGAGCAGGAACGTTATTCTTGCTAATTTCCCACCATTTTAATATATTGTATTGTTTTACTTTAGTCCCTTCCTGACAAATAAACACTATATCACTGTAAAATGTTTCTTCTAATTCATTCAAAATTTTCATTTGATTTTTAAAATATTTTATAATTTTTAATACTTTCAAAACTCTAAAAAATATTCGGTATTCAGCCGCATAGTTACTATTCAGTTGGCCGAATATTCGATATTTGGCCTCACTGTTACTATTCGTCTAGCTGAATATTTGGTATTCGGTTTATCTATGGGCCGAATATTTGGTATTCGGCCAAAATCACTATTCAGTGCATCCCTAATTAATGTATATCATTCAAATATATCAACATGCAAATGAGAAATCGAAAGAACACTCCCATAGGTTTAGCTAGTGATTGGTGTTGTCGATATTTTTTATCGATTTAATCGATACTATAGCCAACTCTATTTTATTGATACTCTAATTTTTTTTTTATTGATGTCTCTAGTTAATAAATAGTTATTCTTAACTGACATCAGATCCGATTTTATAAAGAATTGCTATTAAAAAAATTAAGATTAGTTTTGCTTAAGTGCGGAACCCTAAAAATTAAGAATAACATAGCAAAGGACATAATGAATGAATGATTGATTTTCTAATGAATCATTCCGGCATACACAAAAGCATAGCTGTTTACATTCCTATTATTTGTGATCAATTAAAGCCAGAAGTTTTTTTAAACAAAAAGAATTTTAAGAGCCTTGACAGCTATGCTTTTGTGCATGCCTGAATGATTCATTCAAATATCAAAATAATTCATTATGCCCATCACTAGAAATAACCTGCAAAAAATTAATGACATGGCCTAATGAAGAGGAGAGTAACTTACAATTGCTTCATTGAAGATTAATTCAGTTTTAATTAGTAAGTTTTCATATAAGACATTAGATGTGTGTAAAATGGTTTATCCTAACAAAATGTCATTTTTTGTGATTTGTAAAATGTAATGTAGTAAAACAATGTTCTTATTTTTATTATTTTATTATAGGTGCTGCTCAAAGAAATCAGCTCTTACTATTGTAGTGATAATGGAGTAGAATAATCTATATATTTAAAACTTAAAGAATTGTGTTTGTCTTGTTACAGCCTGTTCCAAACATTTTTTTTTTTTCAAATAAAGTCATTTTTTCCCCCTTTTTCCTGTTATAGTTGTATTCTGTACCACCTAGTACTGTCACCTAGTCTAATATTGTTGATAAGAAAAAAATACTTATATTTTTATTAAAATTGTTATTGAGTGGTGTCTGACACATTTGAAAAATATGATATATCCTAATGAGAAAGCATGCAAAAATTTTTAGCATTAATTTAAATCACGTTGCAATATTTAATTTTTGTAAAAGTGACTGTCGACCCTTTTTGTTAACTTAAAATTTTTCTTGCTTTTCTAAAAAAAGCAGTCAATTTGTAAATTTCCCTACGTATCTGAAGCTCAGATAATTGTAAGGTTTTTGATGTAAGCCGACATGATTAAAAAAACAATTCTGAATGGTTCTTTCATACAATATGTTAATTGGAGTAATATTTTTCTACTGATAAATTTTTTTTAATTTAGTTCAATATACAAAATAGATTTTAAGACATTTGTCTAATAATTTTATCAAAATAAGCTTTTTTAAGAGAAAAAAAAAACCCTGTCTTGTCTATATTGGGAAACTAGAACAAAATAAACATAATAAGAAATTTATTAATTTGTGTTAATCCCTTTGCAACGAGTGTCCCATACACAATTTTGAATCTTTTATCACTGTAGGAAGTAGTACTATAGTATTTCCAAATAGAAAACTTTGCCTAATTTAATTGAAGAAATTATATAATAAAATAAAGAAAAAAATACTATTCCAAAATAGTGGTATAAAAAATTAAGGATTTATGCATGCTGTGTGTAATATAGGTGTGACATTCATCGCAAAGTTTTTTTTGTTTTTTTGGGTGGGGGGGGGGGGAGATAAAAATTTATCTCCCATAAGTCTTTATCCTCTGCAAGAAAGATTTGTTAATTTTAGAGAGGGATAATAACAAATATGTTAGCCTCTTTATTGTTGCAAAATACTGGAGGATTTAGAAATTTCTCCCAAAATAAAATTGTCAAACTGATTTTAAATACTGCATTTACTTGTGTATAATGTGTACCTTGTTTTACATAAGAAAAAAAATATTTCTCATGTATAATATGCACCATGCTATTTTAACTTTAAAAAATCTAAGAATTAAAAAAAAAAAAAAAAAAAAAAAAAAAAAAACTAGAAATGAGGACTTAATTTTTTTCTCAAACCTGAATTACTTCTATATATGCTCATGTATAGTTTGCCCTCTTATTAAAATAACATAAAATTGAGATTTTTGCATTATATATATATACTTTGTGAAAACGTGTGTGGTTTGGTGTATATGGTTGTTAGAAATATTCAGTGTATAATGTACGTACTGGTTTTTAGACCTGAAATTTTGGTAAAAATGTGTGCATTATGCAGGAGTAAGTAAATATGGTAGTTTATAAAATTCAGTTATGAGATTTGAGGGAATTACAGCATTCATATTTCATTGGAAATATTTTTAAAATTAGTCAATGCTTTGATAAAAAAAAAAAAAATCCCAATATAAATATGGGAATAATACTGATATTATCGAAACAAAATATTTAGTATTTTTATATACAGTCGTCTTTACCAAAATTATTAAGCACTGTTGTATTTTTATATAACTGATTTAAAAGTGTTAGAAGGCCCATGCTGGATGTCTTGAAAGGGCGGTGGACAGAGGGTCATGTTGGTCCTTTCACACTAAATCATGTGCGAACATTAAGGGTGGCAGAGGGTGCAGGGGCACCTATCCCTAAGTGGCAGCATGAGCCTGAATATTAGTTGGATGCAAATATTTAACTACATACAGTTCTGAAATTCTTTTTTAACCTTTAACGCCACTGACGATTTGTACAACATAAAGACACAAGCAGCACACTCTATGCCCCATCAGCTTTTAGAACTTAAGTAACCTTTAATGATATCCTTGTTTAATGTGATGTCCCGTAGTAGTATAAAAGCAGTAAACATCAAATTGTTTAAAAAAAAACTAATTTAGTTATAATTAATCTAACACGGACAGTTTGTAGTAACATTAAGACACAAGCAGTGTCTTTGAAAGGATAAAATATGAACTTTTGATGATAAAGTATAATAGTGTCTTATGTCTAGTAATATTATTCTAGTAATAGACCTCACATTTATATATAAAAAAATGCTTAATTAAGAACGAAAAAATAATAGTTTATAAAAAATTCAATGGTGGTGTATTTTGTACATCAATGGAAACTTGCTGATAAAATAATGAAAGAGTAGAACAAATTTTGAACTTCAACATTAAACTTTGAAGGATGTTTAATAAGAGGGTAAATTAAGCGCATGTGTTCAACACAATTATTTTAGAATTCACAACTGCTGTCTATGTCTTTAACAGTTAAGTTATTACAATTATAATTGTAATAATTTTGTTTTTCAGTAAGTTTCATAATTGAAATTTTCATACCATAGCAATTGTTATGCTATGCAAGTTAATAGGTGATCATGACAATTAGAATAATTCTTACTGGAAAAGCCAATGTATATAAAGCACTTATCTTCATCAATGAAAATATTTCTTAAAACTTGTATCATTTTTATTAAAAATTAAAATAACATAAATTTAAAGTGTAATTTTAACATAAGATTTCTCTATTTTCCTTGTTGAAGACCAATTTCTTTATATTTTAACATTTTCTGCAAGAATTATTCTAATTTTCATATAGAAATACTTAAGACGTGCAAGAAACGATATTATTTCACTGGAAATACAGTATTGTCTGAAAGTATTGAGCACCCCCATATTTATAATATATTTGTAAAAGTAATAGTTATATACAAATATTTAACTGCATATCATTAGGAATTTTCTTTTTAAGTTATTACGGTTTGTAAAAAAAAAAAAAAAAAAAAAAAGACAATAAACGATCAACTCATCTTTTAATGAAGTCGCTTTCTTTAAAAACCTACCTTTGTAAAAGTATTAATTACTTTGTTTTCTGGAAGTGTCATTGTTACTATACATAATTTTTAACGTGTTAATAATTAAAAAAAAATTAAGAATTATTTACGCTGCTGAAGAGTATGTTTTATATTTTGGCTTTTACTGCAAGAAAATTATTTAAATTTCCATGACTATAATCATGGAAATTTAAATAATTTTCTTATTTTTTTTTATTACTAACACATGTTAAAAATTATGTATAGTTTTTTTTGTGTGCATAAGATTTCTTTATTTTCATATTTGAAGACTAAGTTCTTTATTTTGTCTTTTTTTTGCAGTAAAAGTCAACTTACTCTTCAGCAGCGTAAATAATTCTTATTTTTTTAAAAAAATTATTAAGACATGTTAAAAATTAAAATAATAAAAATTATTTAAAAATGTATTATTATTTTATTTATTTTTTTAACATAACATTTCTTTAAGACTAAGTTCTTTATTTTGTATTTTCTTCCAAGAATTATTTTCTTGATTATTTATTAACTGGCTAACAAAACTTTCAGAAAACAAAATTTAATTAAAAAAAAAGTTTTTAAAAGAAAATAGCTTTATTAAGATGAGTTATTTATTTATTTATTTTATTTATTTATTTTTTTTTTCTAACCAACTAATTTCTTAAAGAGAAAATTCATAATTGTATACAATTTAATATTTGTATATATCTATTATTTTTACAAATATATTGTAAATATGGAGGTGCTCAATACTTTTGCCCAAGGCTATGTTTCTGATGAAACTTCTTGCATATCTTAAGTATATCTATAAGAAATGCTGAATATCAATAAATAGACGCACATTAAACGTCTTATAGATGCATATCAGATGAACCTAGATATCTACAATCCAAGTCTTAAGTACGTCTATAAGAAGTACTGCATGTTGAAAAGTGATCTATGCTTGGATGTCTTATAGATGTGGTCTTATAGACTACCTGGATATCTTGGACGTCTAATAGAACTCAGAGAGATCACACATAACATCTCCATAAGAAGTGAAAAGGGTGTATCATGGATATTTGTAGACTTCTTATAGATGTGTCGGTTTTTTGGGATTTACAGCTTGTAGATGTCTTATAGATGGGTGTGTGCTGTTTGGGAAGGGACGAAGAATTCAAAAATAAAGCAAAATCCGACGAATAGGTTTTCAGTAAATGCGATTTCAAAATTGCTGTTTTTTGCACTTTTTAAATCTTGTTCAGACCAAAAGCTGTTGACAGGGCTACAGCAATGTGTATCGGATTTTTACGCGGTTTACGTTATTTGAATTGTTTTTCTGAGTATTTCGGACCTTTGTAAGTTTTATGTAAAAATATTAATTAGTTTTTGATTTATATCAGTTTAAAGTTATTGATTCCTATACTTAACATAGAGCAACAAACTGTTGACAGGGCTACAGCAATGTGTAACTATCGGATTTTTAAGCAGTTTACGTTATTTGAATCGTTTTTATGGGTAGTTCAAACCTTTGTAAGTTTCATGTAAAAATATTAATTAGTTTTTGATTTATTCCAGTTTAAATTTGTTGATTCCTATACTTAACATACAACAAAAAAATAATAAATGACCCAACTCTTTTAGGAATGGTCGTATGCACATGACATTAAGATATGTTATTACACTCGACCCAAGTAAGCTTCCTATTATAAAAAATCGTAACATTTAAGGTTCGTTTACAGGGTCTCACAAAAGATCTTTTGATATAGGGCTAAATAGTTGTGTAATTATCCGATTTTTACGCGGTTTGCAGCATTTGAATTGTTTTTATGAGTAGTTCAAATGTTTAATATTTCGGGTAAACATATTAATTAGTTTTTTATGTATACCACTTTAAAATGATTTATTCCTATACTTAAGATGAAGCAAAAAAAATATTAAATTGTCTAACTCTTTTCAAAAGAACGTATGCGCATGATGTTAAAATATGTTACTACGAACGACCTAAGTTTTGCTTCCTATTGTAAAACAGAATTGTAGAATTTGCTGTTCGTTTACAGGGTAACTCAAAAGATTTTTTAATAAGACTAAAAAGTTGTGTAATTAGCGAATTTTTACGTTGAAGTACATGATTCCTGTACTTAACACAGAGGAAAAACAATAGTAAATTGCATAACTTTTGTCAAATTGGCTATATACACAAGATATTCAAATATGTTACTAAATCGTCTCTATTGTAAAGCGGCATTGAAGCATATACGTTTCGTTTACAGAGTCTCTTAGAAGATCTCGATTACATTACAACCGATGTATATTTACTGGGTGAGATGTATTTTAATGATTTTACACTGTTTCAATCTCTGTAAGGTTTCATTATCTTGCTTTAAAATTTAATATGAGTTGATTTTGTCCGTCTGAAATCTCGTCGATGTTAAGCTCTAAATCTATTAAAATATAGTATTTTCATCGATTAAAAAAACTATGTTTATTTATAAATATATAATTCTGGCGTATCAGGAATTGATTGAAATAGCGATTACAAAATTCCAACTTTACGTTCATGCGCTGAGAAATATAATGTAAAAATGTTGCTAGCCCAAGATTACAAGTTTTGCGTTTAAATATTTGCCGTTCATCGAATCTCCGGCTATGACGAACTTAAAATGCTAAATTTCGTATACAATAGGTGATCGGTAACGAACTGTTCGGTTTACGAACAAATCGGTTAACGAACACTTTCGCGTGAGATTTTTATGTTCGGAGAACGAGCACCTCACGAAACAAAGCCATGATGAAGCAATGCCGTGTTTCATATTTGCCGAGCTGTCTCTATTGTCAACTTTGAGAACATTTTAACAGTTGCATACATATGTCCTAATTAATTCATGGACTGTCGGAGATTGGGAACCTATATTTTAGGATCACCGAATTGGAATGAACAGACTATATGAACAGAAATCACTTAAATAATTTTCATACTTTCGCAAACGTTGCGAATTTTATATTTTTCAAATTCTTGAAACGTTGAGTTAAAAAACTTAAACAAATAAAAAATTCTAAGGTGCCCAGCAATTTTCAAAAATAATATATTTAATATGTTAGTATAAAAATCCCTGTAAATTTTTATACTAATCGAAATAGGTTCGTAGAAAAAAAAAATGTTGATTATTCTCGGTAAAGTATGCTCCATAAACTTATCGTTGTAGTTGACCGAAAAAAAAGCGCTTCTTATTTTTCCACATTTTTCTGAAACTATAGTATTTTAATTAGTTTGTAAACTACTGTAAAATTGTCTAATTTTTTGTTTTTGAATGTATATAAACGGAAGAGTGATATAAATAAAAGAAAAAGGAAAATAAATATGACATAAATAATCTGATGAATACAATGTAAGGAAATTAATATAAAAGTTTTCCCGTTGTTATGGTAGCGACATGTACATTGGAATAAGTCACTCAATAAATTGTATAATTCTGATGTATAATTCTGTATATAGCATCACTATTATTTTTTTCGCCCCTTTCATCTTTTCTTTTCTGAATAAAAATGGAATCCGCATAATTGAAATTAAATACCTTACAAAAAGGAGTGATATCTCATCAAAAACAACTCGTTGTAAATGATCCCGCCAAGCCACAAACCTAAAACGTCAGTCACAAAAAGAAGTGATATCACATAAAAAGAAGCGATATAGAAGTGCATACTCTGAGTCCCGTGTAAAAATCTATCACCGCTCATAATGTTTCCAAAGGACTCGGAGTGAGGTACAGTATGTGAAAACTGCTTGGCGACCTGCAGTCTTTTATAATGTTTGCGTTTCCTGCAATTACATATGGCTATATTATTTTTATTTTATTTTATTTTATTTTATTTTATTTTATTTTATTTATTTATTTTGCTCCCATAAAATTGTAAAAGTTGAAGCTTCTGTGTTTGCATGTCCTTTCTTATTTATAAGCTTGAAAAATCAATTTGTTGATTTTATTTACCGTTATTTAAACTAAAAACACCACTCTTATGAAGAGGATTTTTTAAGTAAACGTATGAAGATTTTGAGTTTGTAATATATATATATATATAAACCTTATAATAAACGTTAACTAAATTGAGATATATTGCAGTAATTCTAGCGTAAGGGAATGACATAGATCTGGGGGAAAATCCGTTCTGTCAGTTCTTTCGCATACAAAAATATTTATAAGAGTGGTATAACAAAAATATAAAATTTATTTTTCGATTTTCGAAATTTATGTACTACATATAGTATAAAAGCCTACAAGTCGCCAAGCAGTTTTTACATACTGTACCTCACTCCGAGTCCTTCGGAAACATTATGAGTGGTGATAGATTTTTACACGGGACTCGGAGTATGCACTTCTATATCGCTTCTTTTTAGGGGATATCACTTCTTTTTGTGACTGACGTTTTAGGTTTGTGGCTTGGCGGGATCATTTACAACGAGTTGTTTTTGATGAGATTTTTTATTTTCTTACCACTTTTTTCTGTATAAAAAATATTTGCATTATTTATCCGTGAAAAATTCTACCATTAAAACAAGGAGAAATTTTCTTTGAAAAATAATGGTACTAAAAGATTAAAATTTACAGCTATGCATTTAGTTACCCAAAAAAAGCGAGTTACGAGCCGCCATTGTTTGCGAGTCCGGTTCGGGTTGACCAGATTTTGTAGAAGATAGCTCAAATATTTTTCAGTTGAAAAACAAAAATAGAGTAAAACCTCCTTAACAGACTGTCCCCAATAGCGTACATCTCTATTTAGCGAAAACGTCTTCATATCCTAACACTTATTTATTTGTACGCTTTTATTTCTGAATAGTGGAAACCTCCGAATAGCGAAGTTATTCAACGGTAGAATCCAGCGCGGGTGGGGTTGTATAATACCCCCAAAATCCATCTTGGGGTAAACCCGCAAACCAACGCGAGCCCCACAAACTATTTTCCGTCAACCCGGAACCCGATATATATATTTATTTATTTATTTATTTATTTATTTATTAAAGAGTATCTACTAATATATACGCCTAAAATGAAAACGTTAATTATAGAAAACGGTTTAAAAACTCAATACAATAAAATCAATTTATCTCAAACATAGTTCTACTCATTTGATTAATTTGCTTGTAAAAATCCCAACAACTTGATTTTTAAAAACCCAAATCTGACCCACGAGAAACTTTCTATAGTGAATCCGACTCACAGAAAGAAAAGTACTGTCGCCGAGACAAAAAAAAAAAAAAAAAAAAAAAAAAAAAAAAAAAAAAAAGGGACAACGCGACAATATGAAGGACATTGTTCAACGATCCTGAAGTTTTCGCTATTTGTAGGTTTTAAAGAATATATATATATATATATATGTCAATTTTTCATTATAAAAGATGAAATTGATATTAAAGACATTCATTTAGGATTCGGGTTGAAGCATTTCGGGTTCGAGTTGAAATATGTCGGGTGCGGGTCGGGTTTTTGGTCGGCGGAAATTATTTTGTTGGGTTTGAATTAGATTACGGTTCGATGGAAATTGTTTCGTCGTGTTCTGGTGGGTTCTCCTGTTGACATCAAATGCAATTTTCAGGTTCGGGTCGGGTACGACACGACTCGTGCATGCCCTATAATAGAGGTTTAGGCAAACAGCTGGTCATATTCTAATTAGCCTAGACTCATTGCAAAAACCTGAAAAACAAAAACCAGACTGATTGAGAAACAAGTGCCCACTTTTAAATTAGCCTAATGCTGTATAGGCTCTTTGCAATAAGCCTAAAAATGATCAGGCTGATTAAGAAATAAATGGTCATATTACAACTAGCCTAAAACTGCGTTGGCTCTTTGTAGTCAGCTTGATAAATATCAGATTGATTGTATCAAGAGAGGTGATTTCCCAATCATCCCGGCTTTTTGCAAAGAGTCGTATTTCTTAATTAGCCTACGACATATACATATGCAGTGTTTCCGTATGATTTGTCTTTTGATATAACCTTTTTAAAATATCTCACTTCGGTCTCACTTTAACATTCGTCTTGCAGATTTTGTAGAAACCTACCTCGAAGGTTATATCTTTAGCAAATATTATAGAAACCTACCAATATAACTTTCTTCGTCAATACTGGTTTTCAAAACAAGAACGAAATGAAAACACAAAATTTCGTATGTGAACAGTAAGGTGCATTTGTTAGTGTCTGAAATCTATGAAATATCATACAATTGAAAGTATAATAATTTGGTAAATTTTGGTCTTAAAAGAATTGAATTTTGTTTTCGCAGACTTAGTCGCAAGACAATATTTTTCTAAATATAAGTTACAGGAAAAAGTGGACGGACAAAAACTAATTTTTCTCTTTTAATATATATATAGCCCTTTTGTAAAACAAGTGCGATATCTAAAGACAATTCTTGATTTCAATACATTTTGTACTCGAAAGTACTGTGTTTCTGATACCAGTGGTTTAAGCAGTTTCAGTTTCATCTTACCCTAGTGTACGCACGTCTTAAAATTACTCCACAAATTTTCTAACTCTTCAAAATTATTTTTTAAAATAAAAAATAAAATAAATAAAATAAATATTTTATTTCGTCCAAAAAAACAAACAAACAAACAAACAAACAAGATATATATATATATATATATATATAAAGCATCGTCAATCTAGAATAAACATGTTTATGCGAAAACAAAAATCGCTACACAATATTTTAAGTCCTTGAATTAAAATATATGTATATATTTTTAATTCTTATTCACCGAAAAAAAAACTATTTCAGATATTTCAGACAACATCGTATTAGAGTATACACCTTCCCCCCCCCCCCCCCCCCAAAAAAAAAAAAAAAATTCTAAGTCCCCCAATTAAAATTAAAAAATCAAAAAATAAATTTCTAATTCTCGAAAATAAATCCGTTGAAACTCAACTCGTACTGTAGTAGACAATTCTCCGCCTTTTTTGTTTTGTTTTTGTTTTTGTTTCAAAATGTTCTAAGTTCCCCAAATTATTTTCGAAAACATCCCAAATAATCCCCTCGTCTTACCGTAGACGCACCGCACTCCAGCACGCACCAACCCTAGCAGGCGAGCACCCTCATCCACCAAGACGCCAGCACCACAGCAACACACATCCGCTGCTCGACTCAGGGGGCGCCGTACCAAATGCTGTAGGTTAGGGATGTTTCAGGAATTCTGTACAGCATTTCCCGCATACTGTAACATCCCCCTACATCTACACTCTCTACCTTAAAATAGATTTCTTTAAACATAAGAAGAAAGCACTTGATTCGTTTCAACTGTGAACACTACATGGTGCACCCTGTTATCCAGAATTTAAGTTATGTTTTTTTGTTTTTGTTTTTGTTTTCTTTTTCTTACATAAAAAAACATAATGCATTGCATTCGTGAAGATTTTCGAATATCGGTTATTGATGGATTTTGGTGAAATCCTTACCCTTTACGGCACAGACAAATTCTGTTATTAAAATGCGAAATTACTGACTGACACGGAATTTACAAACGACTTTTTTTAGAAAATAAGAACTCCTCATTTTAAGCTTTCGTTGTAAAAACAAAATTTTATTAAAATATTGTTGGTATCGCATGCAAGTTTGGAATTAAAATTAGGTGTGCCCGGCGTGGGACTACTGTGCCGGAAAGGGTTAAATACATATTGCACAGTTGCCAACTCTTGCGCTTTTTTGCTACCACTAAAAATTAATAGAAATTTCTCTCGTATTGAATAACATGATTTCGGCGATTTAATAAGGTTAAATTTACTAAAAAATTTTAGTGGTTGGAAAAAAGCGTAAAAGTTGGCAGCGATGCATATTGTCTATTTTAGAAATATCTGTGTATGTCTCGCATACCTGTCAACTAAGCTTCAATAAAATGTGTATTAATTTGATCCAGGTTAAAGACGTATATAACAAGAAAATATACTGAAGAAATAATACATATATTTAAATCCATGTTCGTATGCGGAACCCATTTGAAAGCATTTTTTTTTAAAAATTCTGGTTTGAAACGTATTTAACCTCGGTTAAATTAGCCTACATTGTACGGAAGTTTAGTGCGATGTTGGCAGGCATGTGTCTGTCTTTATATGACACAAATTATGTGTCTCCTATAGATCAAGAACAAATGCTCGGAATTCCAAGAAACTTCACATTCACATAAACTAGCATAAATTGCTACTGATTACTCATTGGGTGTATATAACCGAACAGACTGAGCTGATATGCTGCATTTTTTTAAAAATTTCCGTAATACATATATCTCAAGAACTAACGCATGAAAATTTATGAATCTGCATTATAACTTAAACCTTCATATTCTTTATTACTGATTATATTTTGTTGTATATCTTCTAATAGGTGGTGCTGTTATGCTGTTATTTTCTTGATTTCAGGGATAGCAAAATTTTAATGACCAGTGACACATAAGTGGCTAATTATTTTGAAAGGTAATACTAATTAAATTTTGGCTTTGATTATTCAAAAGGAAGCTTTTCTTTTTACGCTGAAGAGTACAATTGTTACACTTAGTTATATATACAGGGCTCGTACGCTTTTACAACAATTTTAATAGAATTTTTCTATTTAATATTTAAATAACACACATTGTATGCAGCTCCTTTAATTGCAGGATTTGTAATACTTTTCTGCATTAAAATAAGGCAAAAAATTTTACCCAAAACTTCCCCGTTAAACTGGTGTCCAATTGAAATCAACGCATTTTGGCAATAAAAATGCCCCTCTTATTTCCGTAGTCTGTCCAATTACAAACAACACATTTCGGCAATAAAAACTGCCCAAAACTGTCATCCTTAACTCTACAGTGCATAGTGTAGCCAATTGAAAACACTTTCTATATAACTTTTAATAAATAAATCAAGTTCTTTGCAACCACTATATTTATATAGAAATATTAATGCTGTAAAACTAATATAAATATGCTTCTAAATAAAATTAAAAATCTATCTTAAAATTTCTGGTGTCAAATTCTTAATATAAGTATAAAAACACACAATTCTAAAAGAAAAATCCATGCATTGTAGGGTTAAACTGGTAACCAACTGAAAAATCACATTTGGGCAATAAAAACTGCCCACCTTATTTTTCTGAATCGAAGTTTTCAAACAGGGTGATTGAATAAACTATCTAAATTTATTCATTTCTAATGTATTACACAGGATGTAATTTTAACCCTTAGATAACGAAAGCTGTCATATTTGTGACAACAGATATTTTTTGTCCGAATGTAATGTTCCAATTATTGTTTTTTTTTTACACCACTTTTTCTGACAAACTTTTTTATAGTATTTAATTGCTGATTTTTTTTATTAGATAAGGGAAACTTTTCTGTGTTAAAATTCTGGTGTTTAATTAAAAACAACACATTTGGGCGATAAAAACTGCTAGTCGGTAATCGTCTACTAAAAGTTAAAAATGATTTTATTTAACCACAAACCAAATTGTCAGAATATCCTTTCAGAAAAACATAAAATAATTTTAGCGCAATCTAACTGAAAAGATGACTATCTTTATTTATTCAAAAGCAAAAAAAAAAAAAAAGAAAGAAAGAAAAAAAAGAAAACGCTATTTTTATTCTTAATTGTCACACTTTAAAATTTTTGAGTACCACTATTTCCGAATAATAATTTTAGTTTTATTATATTGCAAATTTTTAACATTAAATAAGCGAATGTTTTATATTCGCTCATTTAATAGGGGTATATAAAATGGGGATACATAAACACTGGAAGGTTTTGTAGTTATGGTTACAATACTTAAAAAATAATATATATATATATATATATTATTTTCTTTTTTTAATGGCACATTATTGTTATTTTTGTTTTCCTACCATCTCTTTTATTGTAAACATGAAATAAATTGAGCGCGAGGCAGCTTTTAATGATGCTTTCAAAAAACATTTATTGCACCAAACACTTTGAAATAAGAGATATTACTCAAAGAGATAATACTTCATTTTTATAATAACAAAATAGAGGGATGTTTATTATTTATTTTTACATTTTGATTTTTGTGCGAAGTTTTATTTTGAAAGACAGAAAATTTAAATTATTTCTAAGATTTTCTTATTATATGATACGCAATAATCCTCAATAATGAATTTTCAAAAACTTAATGCATTTTTTTTTCAATACTCACCCTACTTTTAAAGAAAGGATTTCAATCTGTTATCAAAGAGAAATATAATTACCACAATTTTTTTATTCACATTTAAATTAAAATTAGATTGAAAATTAATATGTTTTTCTTTTATTTGTAGTATTTTTTATGTTAAAAAAATAAGCATTTTACATTTTATAAAGAAAATCACATTTTATTTATTTTCGTATTTTTGTTTTAATTTTTGTTTTAGCATCATTTTAACAAAAATATAAACTAATTTATGTATATTGCGGCTTTAACGATGCCGTTAAAAAAGATTTATTGCATCAAACACTTTTAAATAAATCTGGGATCATCATAATTAATTTAAAATAAATTTCTCTTTTAGCAAAGGTTAGGAAAACGTGAAAGCCTCCCCAAGTGCTTTCAAATTGCAAAAAATATCCATGATGAGCCAATGGCTTTACAAATAGGAGGAATTCAAAATCCAAAAAGATATTACTTCATTTATCCTAATTACACAATAGAGAGATTTTTTAAAATTTACATTTCCAAGTTTTATTTTGAAAAGAAGAAAAATTAGATTATTTCTAAAGTTTTTTAATATACAGGTGACCCTAATTAAAGTACACCTGCTTGAAGGGCTCTACAAGATGGACTATTTGGAATATTTTTAATCCATTAATTGCCCAAACTATGTTGGCGGCTTCTTCGATATTTACTGAAATTCGTTTCCCACCAAAAATTCTGTAAGATAATATTTGTTAACTTTAATAGCAAAGTTTTTGATATTAAGTAAAGTATTTTTAACATATTAAAATAGTGGGGTGCCTATGCAGGTGTTTTTTTTTTTTTTTTTTTTTTTTTTTTTTTTTTTTTTTTTTTTTATTATTATTATCATACATTTTTATTTTGAATGTTGTCAACCACGAGTATACTCGTGTTTGTAGAGAATGGGTTAAAAAGCTTTGGTATTGATACAATTTAGAGTATGTTGAAACTAGTTATATAATAAAAATCATCAATTCGAAATTTTACCAATGGATGACGCTTACATGTTAGGGATGTTTTATTAGCAAATATTAACAAAAATAACATAAGGCATTTTAAATCAATTTCTTTTGAGACGACGATATTTATTCATAGCAGTGCTATAGCACTACCTTAAAAAAAAAAAAAAAACACTTTATTCTAGATTAATTTTAAACAAATTATTCAAATTGGTAAATAAGTCATACGAGTTGTAATTTTCCAACTGGACGGAAAATGTCCGGGCCAGGATTCGAATTTAGGATCTGCCACGCTGTACCAACTGAGCTATCCCGGTCGAATCTGTAGGGCATAATTCATCCAGTTAACCTTATTGATCATAGCATCTGGTCTGATATTTTAATCAGCTCAACAGAAAAGATCGCAGGTAATGGAACTCCAGTAAAGCTGGATATGTGATTACACTAGATTATTTTAAAGATTATACTAGATTAATTTAGCTGATTAAAATATCAGACCAGATGCTATGATCAATAAGGTTAACTGGATGAATTATGCCCTTCAGATTCGACCGGGATAGCTCAGTTGATAGAGAATGGCTGCTTCACCCAAGAGATCCCAGGTTCGAATCCTGGCCCGGACATTTTTCGCCCAGTTGGAAAATTACAACTCGTATGAAAACATTTTATTAACAGGCTTTTATTTGGCTAAGATTTTAGTGCTCATAAGGCTATTTGTGGCTAAAATCTTATGCAATAATTATTTAAATTTTATATCTTTTAAAAATTAGTTGGTAGGAAATTCTCTATTTTTCTTTTTTTTTTCTTTTAATGATATACAGCGCGTTCTACTGGTAAAAAATAAATTGTTATTATTATATAAACCTTATTTGAATCTTATAATTATTCATTATTTTTTATTATTTTTTTTAACCAATCTTTAGGCATTAGTATTTATTTTGGAGAGCAGCAGTAGCATAAATTATTCTTTTTTTAGTACTATTATCGTTAACTAGCATTATATTTCTCTTAAATAATTGTATTTGTATTGTCAATAAAATATATATACTGACAGTTATCATTAAAGACAGTTATTTTCTTAAAAAACACATATACATATAATTCGACGTTTCAAAAAGTATAACACATACCCAGTTCTCTTGTACAGATTTCTTTTATCATTTTATCATTTTTATCTGTCCTATATTTCATTTCAAGTTTTCCGTGTTTCTATTCTTAAAACAAAACTCTTATATTTCACTCTAAGCATATAGACACAATCACGCTATACTGTCTCTCTTGAAAAGCATTTTCGCCACTATTTCTGAGGGTTCTTCATTTCAAATTATGTTCAATTTCAATTAAATTTTTCTTGGCACGATATTCATAAAGCTTTTTCCTATATTATTATTATTATTATTGTTATTATTAGTATTATTATTTGCAGAGCTAGTTTCCGCATGCTGTAAACATTAAAAATAGTAAATATTTTTAGTATATTCCATATAGTTTAGCTTGTGAGCCCTTCAAACACGTGATCTTTAATTAAGAGCACCCTGTATATGATATGTAGTTAATATGCAATAATGAATTTGAAACATTTTAATGGACTTATTTTTATATAAAACGCGTTTTATTTTTAAAGAAATGATTTCAATTTGTTATTAAACATAGAAATAATTGTCACAATATTTTTTATTTACATTTAATAGAGAGTTATAATACATCACACACACACATATATACAAAACAAGCATTTTACATTTTATGAAGAAAATAACTTTTCATTTATTTGTGTATTTTTGTTTTATTTTTATTTTATCATCTTTTACATTAAAAATATAAAATAAGTTAAGCGTCCAGCGCCTTTAACGATGCATTCAAAAAAGATTTATACATCAAACCCTTTTAAGAAAACCTCGGATCATCATAATTAATTTAGAATAAATTTCTCTTTTTCGAACAAAAGGGGTTTATTTTCAAAATTATAAATCCTCCCCGTGCGCAATTAAATTGAAAGAATATCCGTAATGAGTCAGTAGTTTTTGAAATGTGGAGAATATAACATCTCAAAAAGATATTATTTTACTTTTCATCATAACAAAATAGAGTGATTTTTTTCTCTTTTTTCAATTTTTTCCTTTTTTTTTCTTTAGTGCGAAGATTAATTTTGGGAAGCAGAGAGATAATTTTTCCAAGATGTTATGCGATAATATTATTTAAAATATGGGGGTATGAGATAATGAAGTTTTAAATTGTTATAGAAATGTTTTTATTTAGTCGTCCTATTAAACGATTAATTTATACAAAATGAACTAAGCTTTGTCCACCAGGGTTCGTACGCTTTTACAACGATATTTTAATAGAATTTTTCTGTTTAATTTTTAACACTAAAACTACCATGATCCGTCATTTTGACAGTTACCAAATGAATATATTCCGATTCGAACAAGAAATTTCTTTTCGAAATAAATTAAACATAAATCTCACAGAAGTAGATTGAATGAATAACTTAAGTAGATTTAAATAAAATTTCTGGTGTGAAATAGTTTAAAAAACTTTAGTAAAATTTCTGGTAGTTCTAATGTTCAATAGCAGAAATTCTATACGCCACGTTTAATTGCAGAATTTGTAACGCTTTTTTCTGTATTTAAATAAGGCAAAAAATTCTATTAAAAATTGTGCTAAAAGCGTACGAACCTTGTCTAAATAAGAATACAACTTGTATTTTCAATAAACAAATTATATAAACTGATTACAAAATGTGTTTAAATCGATGTTCTTTTTTCACTTAAATTGTAATTAGAAAAAAATAATATATGTTTTTTTTTATATTTTTCATATTTACTTCTATATGGAAACTAGCATGCTGTGGCCATCAGAAAACTTTCTTATATAAATATCAAATCGTCTGCAACAAGAATTAAATGACAATCTACACGTTTTTCAGATATAGCTATCGTGGAAAACGCAAAAGAACAAACAGATCATAGCAGTGACACCTATTGGGCTGTATACACCCAAACCTAATACGGATCTAGTTTTGTCAAAATCTAACAGATTATTCAGTTTGATGAAGTTATGTGCATTAGTTCTTTAGATATAGCTATGGCGGAAATCATGAAAAATTCAGCATATCAGCGCCACCTACTTGACGATTTACACCAAAACCTAACCAGCAATAATTTATGTCCAAGTCTAACTGAATCTAAAAATTGATTAAAATCTTTGCATCAGTTCTTCCGACAGAACTAATGCGGAAATTGTGAAAAATGAAGTATAGCAGCACCACCTGTTGGGCTATTCACACTAAAATCGAATAAGCAACAGTGTATATCAATGTCTCACAGAATATAAAGTTTATTAATTTTCGTACATTAGTTTTTTAGATAAAGCGCCCCCAAATTTTTATCACATACAGACATACAGACATTTTTTTAAAAACTGTCAAATCGTGTGCAGGAATTTCTAAAACGTATAAATCCCCCGAAAACCGAAAGTCGAAATTTTTCATTAATATCATAATTTCTTCTTGTAAACAGAGAAGAAATACAAACATGTCCGGGAATAACGCTGATAAAATATTGACCTATAATAATCCCTGACCAATTAATTTTGCTTTTACTGCAATTTTTTTAACTTTTAAGCATAACATAGTTTCATTTACTGAACGGTCAAACAAGTAAAATATGTTCTTTTAAATGCAATTTGTTTGAAAACTGTATCTCAATTTACTGACGTTTTATGTTTTTTATATAATTTTCAGGCGTGATTTATTTTTTAGATCTGTCTCTAACGCGTGCAGCCCCATTACGAAATATTAACCAATTCGCACCGAATACAAAATAAATAATTCTGCATTTGTTTCCGACTAGTAATACATTACGAAATTTAAAACTTCATTATTACGAGGGTTGGAACTTTAATAGTGGCAGCTATTTATTTACAACTGACAGAAAATAGATAAATGTTACGAAGTTTTACTGTCCTTCCATGTAGTCACCACTATTGTGTACAAACCGTTGCCAGCGATGTGAAAGTCGTAGGATACCTTTAGCAGCGGGTGTTGTATTGATAGTTCGAATGGAAAATCTCTGGAACAGTTCTGAATCAAATGCCACGAAGTGGTTTCTTCATCATAGGAATCAAGTCAAAGTCATAAGGGCATAAGTCTGGAAAGTATGGTGGATGGTACAACGCTTCTCAACCCCATCGACCGAACTAACCAGCCACAGATTGCGTTGTATGCTGCCGAACACTGTCGTTCAAAATCATAGATGTATTCCACAAAAAGTGTCGACGCTTCTTTCTCAAGGCTAGTCGTAGGTTGTGTTAAACGCGAACGGTAGTACTTCTCATTGACGGTCTGCTGTTGAGGAACGTAATGCGTGAAGATAACACCATCACAGTCATACACGAGAATCACCATAACTTTCACAATGCTGGGGTTCTGACGAACTTTCTATCTTCGTGGTGACCCATAATGACGGCATTCGTTCGATTGGCATTTCAGTTGTAGATAGAACGATTTGGCCCATGTCTCATCCAGTGTAATAATACGAAACCCTCTCCTTTGCGCTCATAGTGCATCAAGTGGTTACGAACAGCGTCGTTTCGTAACCATATCTGCACTTTCCTCAAATCGTGCTGAATCTATCGTGATGCAAATTTTCTCATGCCCAGGCGTTCCTTCAGAATGTGAAATACAGTCGTATGCGCTAATCCGGTATCTTTGGCCAGCTCACGAATTAAATGCCGTCGATCACTGTCCAGTAACACGGAAAAGAGCATGCACTTCTTCTTCAATGACACTAGGGCGACCTGGCCGAGCTTCACATTTTGGCGTCCCTCGTTTTCGTCCCATTATGCCACTGTTCTTTAAAGCAATGAAGATTCCCCGCAAGCGTCTTGAAGACCTTGATGACACTGTCGTGTTGTGCGATCTCTGGCACATTCAATGTTATTCAACTCCGTTGTTGTTATGAAGGCATCGTGACAACACTACATTAGAACGCCAGCTAACATGAGGCTATGTTCCTCTCGCCAGTTTGGATACGCGCGATGTGGGAAGGAAAAGTCCATATGTTCAGAGGTAAGGTAGCTTTATAACTGACGTGTGCTATCAGCGACAGCATCAGGTTTCGTCGCATGTCGTCACTACAGCAGTGTTGCAACTGTTAAAGTACCAACTGTCGTAAATAAATAAATAAATAAATAAAATACTATAAATAAAACACCAATTTAACAAACATGAAATCGAACTAAAAGCTTCAACATTTAAATTATCAGAATAAAAAAGACAGTAGCGAAATCTTTGGCGAATTTTTCAATTATTAACCCTAATACAAAAGTATTGCCTTTAATAAATTTCAAAACATTATTGATATTTGTCATATATAAAAATAATTTTGATGTTATTAGTGCGTTACCCGAAAAAATATATTAAAAGAAAAAAATCAAGTAGAATTTTCAATTTGAAAAAAAAAAATGTTTTCACCTATGTTCTGTAACCCAAGAATCCAGGATTGGACATCCCCTAGTCTTAAATAATGCAACAGACAGTAAAATGTTTCCTTTTTAAAAGAAAATCTGTAGTTTATATATTTTATGTGTATTTTATATTTCACATTTTAAAGATTTTCTACGTTTTTAAGCTCATATATTTTTTATGTTTTTGAAAAGGTTGTTTTAGATAATTATTTTAGTCTGTCTGCATTTCAGCCTCTCTGTTTATCTACACTCTAAATGTTGTAAATATAGCCAAGTGGCTATAAAACCGACTAGGGTTATACGGTTTTAAAAGCGGCATTTGCGACATTTATGTAAATTTTAAAATATATCATAGAGCATTTTGTAAGAGATATGCAATGAAAAATTAATTTAAAAACGCCTATAATATATATTGTAACGTAAATAATATATAAAGGATATTAAAAATAACAATATAAATTGATACTACTGTGGGATTGAGATGCTATCTGTAAATTAATATCCACAGCAATACAAGATAACAAACTAAAAATCTCAAGATTATTATGAGGATCGTGAAAGATGAAGTTTAAACAGAATGCGAGAGAAAATAGTTGTCCAATAGTTGTGTACCCCAATATGAAAGTTGGAAATCCGATATGTCAAATAAAGGATTTAAATTAGAATTCTAGGGGAATTCTTACTTATGTTTAAGAAGATATTATTCTATTTCTAGGTGTGAAGTATTGTAATCTCATCATCATGTTTGTTTTACTAACAACGAAGGTCTCCCTAAAGCGCATACTCAGAAATTTTTGAAAAAATTGCGAATGAAGCTACTCATGTATGTAATAAAGGAACTGTGAAATTTAGCTGCGAATTCCCAGTAGAAAATCTGCAAAAAAATAAAATATTTTTGAGTTTTTGGCGCAAAATGACACGATTTGGCAACAACAATTTTCCTCGCCAAATGCAAACGATTTTAATGTATTTTGAAATTGCTTGTAAAATGACTAATTATTCGAGTACGTAATAATTAATGAATTTAAATATAAACGATGAAATAGTTTATTATTTTTTGTATAATATATACAAGCTGCTTGATGTTAGAGTTATTTAATTTTACCACTGAAAAGATATGTTCTATATTTTGGAAGCTGCAATTATCTATTTTATGTTATAGAGAAGCTAACGTTTAAGTGATGTGTATTATTGAATTATTAAATCTGTTTTTTTGTTTGTTTGTTTTTTAAGTTGCAAATGTTTATTTTCACTTTTAGATGACAATCGAAATTTTAAAAGTACATGAATCTGAAAGGCATATTAAAGTAAACGAAGAGTTTGAAGAAATTCTTGTTATGATACCTATGACATTTTTGTATTTGAAAGCGTAAAATTGTCATTAGCTTAAAAGAATTATACGAATGGGTTATTTCTAGGGCTCATGATACCATACCCTCTTTTTCAGAATCGTTTGCATTTTGCATTCAACATTTTCAACTCTCTACCGTTTGCAGTAATTTAATTTAAAATATTCTTTAAATCCGATTAAATAAATTACTCGCGTTTTTTTCTCTATTTATTACCGATTGAATGAAATTTTGCTATTGTTTTATTCTCTATTCTACAATTTTTTCTAATTTAAACGGCTTCACCGGTTATACAAGTAATTTTTAAATGTACTTTAAAAGGAAAAGCCCGATGACAAACTGCTTTGTTATACATTTCTATATCGAAGAAGTCGTTGTTTCCATACCAACAACACATTTTCCTTGAATTGACAATATTCAGAATCGGACTTATTTTTGAACTTGAAACAATTTTAAACAATTTCAATTTTGTTTTAAATCGTAAAATACAACCGTTAAATTTCATTATACATACATATAAATGTATACACAAAATTGTAGTTATAAGAATGTATTTGTTATGTAAGTTAAATTTGCATAAATATGTTCAGCATGAAAAAGTTTTTCCTTAAAGAGAATTTGTCATAAAAGCATATTTTTTTTATTTCATTCCGTCGCCAACCGGTGATAAATCGCCAAATATACGAAGTTTCCATAAATTTTTATGGACGTTATTTCGAGGTTCCGCAGAAATTTTGTTTATAGACGTATATATCCTCATGAGAAGAACATTCTGTACTTTTTTCAAATTTTTCTGAGTATGCGCTTATGGAGACATTTCTTGTAAGTATTGGGTTGTTCAGAAAGCCAATTCCTATTTGAAAATTTGTACCGTCAATTACCATATATATATATATATATATATATGATACACATATGTCAATTAAAAAATCTAAGAATTAAATGGCCGAATTTTCTGGTACGAACCTGCTTTCCCAAACGGAAATAACTTTCCGAACAACCCCAATAATAAAGATTGTTTAAAATTAAATTGAAGCGATATAATCACTTATAGTCGTAAGTAAACTAAATATTTATGCTATTGCAAGATTATAAATTAAAATCTTACACTACTGTAAAATAGCATTTATATTGACATTACTGAAATACAATTTATTTAATGAAAATACAAAAACTCAAATTTATATAAATACAGTATAAAAAATATATAAAATTAATTTATGAAAGGATAACGCATTAAACTTTATTTAACTTGTAAACTGGAAGGTTGTTTTCAGTTATGACTGAATTAACGTATCAATTTTACTTTTATGTTTTATAAATTCATATATGACTAACATTAGCATATATCAAAATCAAAACGATACCATTGTCTCCTCTGTCTATAATGAATAGATAAAATGGGAAAAATATTAGCTAAAATATATTTAGGAAATGTTTTTTTTTTTTTTGTATGAACAAATTTGTGTAACAGTTTTATTTTATTGTTGTGGAAATCCATAAATTAAACCTGTAAAGCAATTATAGATGTCATTATAGTCAAACTGGTATGTTCTTTATTCTGTGTCAAATAAATAAATAAAATATAAACAATACATCACAAATATATAAAAGTATAAAAATACAAGGTGTCATTATTTTAACAGTCTGTAATACAACATGTAATCGTTCTATTACGAAGATTGCAAAACATTGGATACACATAGTTATGAAGTTCTGTTTGTGCAATCACACCATTTCTACACGTGCCCCACGAGTGGCAAGGAAAATGTATAACGCGAATGTCCATAGAATTGAACCACTTATCACAATCCATCTTTGTGGGAATTCGGCAGCCAGTGCGTTCCAGACTCCCAAATGCCAGTGTGCCCCATCCTGCCAATGGACCCCAATTCTGAATGCCACCACATGTTTTGTGCTTTTTCAGAATTCGATGTCATTTTTCAATTTAAAATTTTCCGATTTTGGGCAGCTGAAATAAAAATCATTGCTATTACATAATGTAAATTTCCACATCTAGGCTACCATGTACCATCATGCACAAAACTGCCTAACAAGTACAAAATTGTCTTGGATGTTTATTACCTTCTATATAAGTGTTTAAAATGAAAGAGTTTCATCTCAGACTCCCTGTATAATAATCAAATATTTAGTTTTATGCATGAACAAATTTGTGGCGACTCATCCGTGCAGGGTTCTCTAGCTGTTGCTACTGTGGACAAACTTATGAGTATAACCTACCCTAAATTTGAGCAACCCATTCATGCAGTCACTCTTTCTGCTTCGGCTGTGGACAATTTTCACCAGCGCGACCTACTGGAACTGAGAAATAAAAGCACTCTACTTCTTGACACCCACTTCAATGATTGTGCTTTTCGATGGGAATTTTCCTGATGACAGATTCGGACGGGTTGATAAGATGCAATATCTCACAACAGGACTGGACTCATTAGTTCTTTTGTAAATGGGAACAGGCGAATGAACTTACATTTAAACTGGGATTTTCATCGTAGACGACAGAGCACTCTATACGACCTGGACATGACGGGTTCATATATTTCTTTAGTTGTGCAAAAGCACGGTAATGTTATTTCTATAAATTTCTTAAGCTTATGTTTATTAGGTTAATAAAGAAGTGATTAACCTACATTAGTCTAAAGATTCTTCACATAACTTCCACACGCAGCTACATTAAGCTGTTTGTCATATAATTTAAGGTCGTCAATTTGCCGTACTCACTGATCATCAACCACGAACTTTCGCATTTGTAAACCAGAGTAACAATGGCTCACCTAGACAACAGCGACATTTGGAATTCATTTCCCAATTTACCACAGACATTCGCTACATCCCTGGAAAGGATAATATAGTGGCTGACGCCTTTTCCCGTATTTCGTAAAATAAAGTGCCTGGGAGTATTGATTATCTCGATCTTGCAAAAGCCCAATGTGACAATGCTGAATTGCGTTTACTTCGGGATTCCAACACCCTCAAAATGATTCCCCTTGGGCATTCTCCTTCAAAACTAGAACTTTGGTGTGACATATCGACAGGAAATGTGAGACCTTACGTACCCACAAAATTTCGTTTACCAATATTTTTGATGCTGCATAATAAAAAGGATAAGGTGTTAAAGGGAAGGTCGACCTCATTCGAAAACGCTTTGTATGGAAAAATTTACGTAAGGATGTAACAGATTAATCTCCAAAGTGTATCGCCTGTCAGAAAATAAAATATATCGTCATGTGAAATCTAAATTAGGACATTACCCACTCCCTAAATGTAGATTTAGACATATTCATCTGGATATTGTGGGAACACTACCACCATCAAATGGATTTCAATACTGTTTAACTTGCATCGATCGATATACCAGATGCCCAGAAGTTTTTCCCATTACAGATATAAATGCAGATACGATAACTCGAACATTTTATAATGGCTGGATTGTCCCAGAATTCATAACTACGGACCAAGGTCGACATTTTGAAAGCGACCTTTTTAAATCACTTGCGAAATTTTTTGGCGCACATAAAACTCGCACAACAGCATAAAACCCTTCCTCCAATGGCGTGATTGAAGTTTTTCATCGTCGCCTTAAAAGTGCCATTAAGTGCCACGCTACAGACAAATGGACGGAAATTTCTCCTACGATACTCTTGGGATTACGAAGTGCATTCAAGCCTGATTTGCATTCTTCCCCGGCGGAACTGGTCTACGGGTACCCTCTTTGCTCTCCCCGTGATTCGTTTCGTTCCCAAACAACGAAACAGCCGGAACACAACGAATTCTTAATTTTACTCGCCGGTGGACAATTTTCACCAGCGCAACCTACTGGAACTGAGAAATAAAAGCACTCTACTTCTCGACACCCACTTCGATGATTATGCTTTTTGATGCGAATTTTCCTGATGACAGAATCAGACAGGTTGATAAGATGCAAGATCCTCTCAAGAGGACTGGACTCATTAGTTATTTTTTGAATGGCAACAGGCGAATGAACTTATTTTTAAACTGGGATTTTCATCGTAGACGACAGAGCACTCTATGCGACCTGGACATGATGTGTTCATGTATTTCTTTAGTTGTGCAGAAAGCACGATAATTTTATTTCTATAAATTTCTTAATCTTATGTTTATTAGGTTAATAAAGAAGTGATTAACCTACATTAGTCTAGAGTTTCTTCACATAACTTCCACACGCAACTACATTAAGCTGTTGGCGACATTTTAGGCTAAGTTCTTTTTACAGATATGCTTAACCGCATCGCCTCCACAAATTAGTGTAAATATTTAACTTTACTGCTGCAGTAATCGATAAAATAAACCATTAAAGCGATTATACATCATACTCAAAATAGTTCATTCTGTGTGAAATAAATGAATAAAATTTGAATAATGCATAGCAAAAATAAAAAAACCACCAAAATAATAACGAAAAGGAACCTATTTAACACTTTGGTTGAACCGCAATATAATATATTATTGTATCCATATAATAAAAAATTTAAAGAATTGAAAAATGAGTTTTTCCGGCTCAGTTACAATAGTAAGTTGATTTCTTTCTTTCTTTTTTTTTTCGTGTGATGTACATACATCAGATTTCAAATAAATGAAACAAACAAGTCTTATTCCTTTTAATTTCACCATTTTGGCTATTAATGTAATTTGCAGGGAACTTTTATATGCAAATTTGGCTTACAAAATGTATTTAAATGAATATGAGTCAATAATATCAAAGTTGTTAAAAAACTGTTGACATCATTGTTCTAAAATTGCCCATAGGCTATAATATATTTCCTCATCGAGGTTAAAAACCAACACTTCAATGCCTTCTAAATTTTTATGTGTTCCTGTAAATAAACAATAAGAACTTTATTTGGTTATCCAATTCTTCCAGTATGCTTGCAAGAGCAATACTCTGCCCCAATTAGATTTTCATCGTTTCAGTTTTTCAGGCGATATCTTGATAACAAGTTCTGTATGTTTTAAGTTTCAGTGTTCGCACATTAGTACCACAAAAATTTAACAGTTTTCTGTTTTACTTAACTTCTGAAAAAATCAGATAATTCTATAAATAAATGTTGCGGTTTCGAATTCTGTGTATAAAAAATTAAATAGAAATTTTTCTATCATTAATAGTGGTGCCAGCTTCCTTACCCATTCCAATGAGTTAACAAACCTTTAATTTTGTGTGAATACGTGATTAACGACCTCTTTCAAGAAACTGGACAAATCACTACATGTCCTAATAACGTTCAAACTGGTTCAATATTTTGCACATTATCGTAATGACAAGATGTGCATTATATATTTATAGATAGATAGATACACAGATATAGTAAGTGATTGCAATAAGACTATTTCTAAAGAACATTCAGAAATAGCATATTTTAAATTATTCTAAATTATAACTCCAAATGTTCATATTTCTTAATCCCAAATCAAATTTTAACTGATTTGATTCATTATTAATTTAATCCACTATATGTTGTGGTTGTTGGCACGTCCGTATGACTTTAAAAAAATATTTGGCACGCTTATGTGAAATAGTTAGTGGAAAAGCGTATTTGTATTAAAATTTGGTATAATATTTTAATTATACCGGAAATAATATAGCAGTTGTTTTAGTTATAATAATAAATTTATTTCGGTCAATGTCTGAGCTTAAATCTAATTTAATGTTCTTATAATAAAGCTGCCGTCCATGGTGGCTTTAAGAAATAACGAAATATAGAAACATATTTTGGAGAACTGTTCTTTTAGAGCCGATAAAAGTGGTGACTCATAAGCGCTCTATTTCTTCATACAAAAGTATCTCGAGTCCAATCATCTTATTATTACTCGTACTACTCATCCTGGTTGATTTTCATTCTAGAAAAATTCCTGAGTTTTTATTAATTGCAAATCCCAAGATTTTGGGGGTAGTTTTAAATACATGAGGTCATACAAAAATACTAACGCGAAAATGTGAAATAAAAATATTGGAGTTGTCAAGCTCAATTACCATAACAGAGAGTGCCCTTTTTAACACTTTCCAACACAGTTGAAAATTGTTTATGAGTTCGGTTTGTCTGTCTGTCTGTCTCTCTGTCAGTTTGTCAGATTGTCCGTCTGTCTGTCAGTGCTCTAACTCTCGTAAATATATACTCCGATTGTCATGAAAATTTTGTATATTATTGAATTTTACTTTAGAATGTTTGGTACTAAAAATAAAGTGTATAGCATGAATAGTTCATTTATAGAGACAGACAAAAGAATTCCATTTCATTATGGCGCAAAATCGTGTGCGACGTATTTTGTTGATGTTACGATATTTCAAACATAATGAATTTAATTTTCATTACTGATGCATACTGTCCATGGTGGCTTAAGAAATAGCCAAAAATAAACATATCTTGGGGAACTAATTGTTCTTTTTAGGGCAGATAAATGTGATGAATCAGAAACGCTCTGCAGCACCCTTTAACCGGAGTATACAATTAATAGAATTTATAGTTCTATTACAGACGTGCAAAATAATCCCTTTACATTATGATCTATGAAGGAAAATCGTCTGCGGTGGATTTTGAACATGTTATGATGCTTGAACCATAATGAAATTTAAAAGAATCACCAATTTTCAATAGAACTCATTTTCTATATATTGTTGAGTGCGTAGGATTTATCGTTCCTGTACAAAGACGCACAAGTGAATTCGATTAAAGGACTGAAAATGATGATCGGTAATTGCTAGAAGTACTCTTTCCGCTGTGATATGCAATTTTATGTAATTTTTAGTGTATTACGTGGTGTGTACAAATCCTGTATATCATATGCAGGGCTGCACGAAAGACTTCGAATATGTGCCGCAGTTGCCGAAAATGTATTTTTACTGAGTTATGTATTTTTTCAAATTGCTTATTTATATATCTCATTTCATCGCACGAAAAAAAAATGAACTTTTTAATAATATTCTTTTAGTGTTGGAAAGTGTTTCTTAATCTATGCCGGATGCATGATTTTTCGTTCTTGTTTTATATTTTATGTAGTATAATCAACATTTATATTTTTTGATTTATATAAATATCCATCTATCATTTTAATTTAAGATTAATTGTTTAATTTGTTGTTTTAACTACCAGACAAACTGATTGTGAAAAAATAATATTCTATTCCGTAATGTGGAAAAAACATGCAACACCTCAACTTCGTTGATGATTAGAGCAGTATTATTTTAATTTTATAAAAAAGATTTAGCTTAGGTTGTTGACTAGTATTTTATACGAAAATTATAAGTACTTATCTAATAATTTCATTTTTGTAATTTGGATTTAAGATATTTTGAGTTGTGTTAGCTTATCATTTAACTATCTGCTGCTTATTTTCTCATGTACTTTATGTTCAGTTTTAACCCCTTAATCGTCGTGCCCGAGACATTCACGGGTAGCGTAGGTTACGCCTGTTTTATTCAGATTGTTTGATTCCCACCAATTTTTGTTAAATAGTATTATTGGCTTTATTCTTGCATTATTTTATCTGTATTAAATAAGACGAACATTTCTATTTAAAAAAATTGGTGGTAATCAAGCAATCTGAATTTTTAAAAAGTAGCTTACACTTAAAGGGCGCGACGATTAAGGTGTTAATCCATCGTATTCAACTGAAATTTTTTTTTATTCTGACTCGTTAGTCAATACAAGAAATGTTTCAGGTTAGGTTTTGACTCTTGAGGGCAGTGGCCGCTGGTGACTACCTTTATTTGGAGAACTAAATGCATTGTGGCAAAATTTGTTATTTTCTTACCACAATTTTGTATAGGAAATATTTGGCTTATTTGTTTGTGGAAAATTCTACCATTAAAACAAGGAAAAGTTTTCTTTGAAAATTAATGGTACGAAAAGTTTAAAATTTACAGCCGTGAATTTAGTGCCCCAAAAAGAGCGAGTCAAGAGCCGCCACTGTTTGCGGGTCAGGACTGGAGAAATATGTTAAATGGATAAATTAATTAGTTATAAATAAAAATTCTGGTACAAATTATTTATAAAACTTTATTAAAATTTCCGGTAGTTCTAGTGTTAAGTGATAAACATCATCACTCTATTTTGAATTATCCGCTAGAAGTCTGCGGAATGTCTAAAAAAGGAAATCAAAAGCTATAGGTTAGGGACGTTTCAGGAATTCTGCACAGCAATTACCGCATACTATAACATCCCCCTACATCTACACTCTGTGCCTTAATACATATTGTTTTTTTCTTTTTCACTTCTTCTTTAAATATAAGATGAAAGAACTTGATTCGTTTCAAATGTGAACACCACATTGTGCACTCAGTTATCGCAGAAACTTTGATTTATGTTTTCTTTTTCATTTTCTTACATACATAAAGATAATGTATTGCATTGGTGAAGATTTTCGAATTTCGGTATTTGTTGGATTTGCACATTTTACTGATATCTTAAATACATATTGTCTATTTTAGAAATATCTATGTATGTCACAAATTATGTGGCTCCTGTATCTCAAGAACCAATGCACGGAGTTCCAAGAAACTTCACATTCACATGAACGTGCATAAATCGCTGCTTATTACACATTTGGTATATATAAACAAACAGACTGAGCTGATATCCTGCATTTTAAAAAATTTCCTTAATACATATATCTCAAGAACAAAGGTGCGAAAATTTATGAATCTTCATAATAAATTAGACCTTGATATAATTTGTTACTGAATATATTTTGGTATATATCTTCTAATAGGTGGTGCCGTTACCCTGTTATTTTCTTTATTTCTGTGATAGCAAAATTTTCATGATCAGTGACACATAAGAGGCTCATTATTCGGAAAGTTAATACTAATTAAATTTTGGTTTGATTACTCAAAAGGAAGGTTTGCATTTTACGCTGAACAGTATAATTGTTATTCTTAGTTATATACAGGTTCATATGCTTTTATACAATTTTTTAATAGAATTTTTATATTTAATATTTAAATAGCACAAATTGTAGACACCTCCTACACAAGATTTCTAATACTTTTCTGCATTTAAATAAGGCGAAACATTCAATTAAAAATTGTTTTACAATCGTAAGAACCCGGATTTAGATAGTCTTAGTGTCTATTTCATAGAAAGGCATTGTACGAGGGAAAGTCACTAAGTAAGTCACAAAAGATAAATAATAACTTACAATGATATTCATTTCAAAACTATTTTTATTTTTCAACATATTTTCCACCAATATACCACTTATAAAGGCACTTATAGCACCGTTTTGTCAGTGCCCCAACACCAGCTGCATAAGATTCTTTGGTTTACTGTCTCAGCTCCATTAGGTCTTGATAGTGAAATTCTTCATCGTCTGCAAACATCATCTTGCCTTCAAGATCATTTTCAGTGGGCTAAACAGATGAAAATCGCTTGGGGCTAAGTCGAGGCTATAAGGTGGATGCTGAAGAATTTACCAACCAAACTTTTGAATTGTCCGCTGAGTGAGGAGTGTCATTCAAGTGCTAAAATTTTGATTTTAGATAAGGGGAAATTTTCTGTGCAAAATTTCTGGTATCCATGTGGAAACAAAACATTTCGGATATAAAAACTGCCACTCGGTAATCGTTAGCTAAGAGTTAAAAGTGATTTTATTTAACCACAAAGCAAATTTTCAGAATATCATTTTAGTAAAAACACGAAATTATTTTAGCACAATCTACATGAAAAAGCTACTATCTTTATTTATTCAAAAGCAAAAAAGAAATGATAATAAAACGCAATTTTTTTTTCTTAATTGTTACACGTTACAAATTTTGAGTACCACTATTTGCGAATAATAATTTTAGTTTTATTATACTGCAAATTTCTAACATTAAGTAAGCAAATACTTTCTATTCGCTAAGTGAAAATGGGGATACATAAAAACAGGATGATTTTGTAGTTATGGTTATAGTCCTAATAAAAAAAGATAAAAGAATAGATTATTTTTTTTTAAATCGCAAAACGGCTTTAATGACACATTATTGTCATTTTTGTTTTCCGACCATCTTTTTTATTGAAAACATGAAATAAAATGAGCTTGCTGCGGCTTTTAATGACGCTTTCAATAAATATTTATTTCACCAAACACTTTTAAATAAATTTCGGATCATCATAATTAATTCAAATTAATTTAAATTGAATTTATCTTCTTTGAACAAAGTTGATTTATTTTGGAAAACATTAAAGCATCCCCAATTGCATTTCATATTGCAAAAAGTACCGGTGATGAGTCCATGTCTTTTCAAAAGGGGGGAATTTAAAATATCAAAGAGATATTACTTCATTTTTCATAATAACAAAATAGAGGAAATTTTATTATTTATTTTTACATTTTTCTTTTTTGTGCGATTTATTTTGAAAGGCAGAATTTTTAAGTTATTTCTAAGATTTTCTTATTATATGATATGCAATAATCGCCAATAATGAATTTTCAAAAAAATTAAGTTTTTTCTTCTAAATACGCGACCTATTTTTAAAGAAAGGATTACAACCTGTTTTCAAAGATAAAAATAATTATCACAGTTCTTTTTATTCACATTTAAAAGAGAATTAGAATGAAAAGTAATATATTTTCTTTTATTTGTAGTATTTTTTTATATAAAAAACAAGCATTTTACATTTTATGAAGTAACTCGCATTTCATTTATTTACGGGTTGGGTTGATTATTGACAGCCAATTATCTACACTTGGGATATAGGCCCGGGAGGAGTGCCCTTCGTGGGGGTCTTTCTAAGGGAACCTAACCCGTATTTACGCATGGATAAATCCACGGCTCGAAGAAAACCACGAAAACTCCGAACGATTAGGGCGACGGGCGCGATTGGGTGCGAACCCAGCACCTCCCGTCTACCAGCTTCGAGAGCAGAACCTCTCAGCCACTGGTGGGGCTAATTTATTTACGCATTTTTGTTTTAATTTTTATTTTAATATCATTTTAATAAAAATATAAACTAATTTAAGTACACTAAAAACATCAACGTTTAACACACAATATCACAGTACAACATACAGACGCACGTTTCGTGAGTAACTTGGACTCACTTCCTCTGTAAAATAAAATTAAACACTATTGCATCCCCCCAAACACATGAAATTGAATTTAGAAACCAAATGAAAAACAACAACACACCGAGGAACTCATCGCGCATGAGCCACCAATTAGATTAAGCCGGAAGTGATTCACTATGACACAGTAACTCAACACAGAAAGGTGAGATGTAAGGTACACTTGAAAAATCATTGACCAGGGAGCTACCAAATTTATGAATATAAACTGCCTCAAAGAAGTCTAAATCCAATGGAGTGTTACATTTTTTTTAATAATAGTGGCTGAATCAAAGTTAAAATTATGTCCTTCACTCCAACAGTGACAAGCAATAGAGGATTTTTGTAATTCTTTTTTCTTTATGTAATTTCTGTGTTCATTGAGTCTGAAACGGAGTTGTCGTTTAGTCTGTCCGATATAGGACAAACCACATTGACACTGGATATTGTAAATGACCCAAAAGTTTTGATGTGAAATTTTGTCCTTTAACTGTGAAAAATTTAATTTATTAACTGGCCTAGAGTTTTTAGGCCGTCATAAAAGATTTATTGCATCAAACGATTTTAAATAAAACGGAGATCATGATAATTAATTTAAAATAAATTTCTCTTTGAACAAAGGTTAGGAAAACGTTAAAGCCTCCCTAAGTGCTTTCAAATTGCAAAAAATATCCGTGATGAGTCAATAGCTTTACAAATGGGAGTCATTTAAAATCTCAAAGAGATATTACTTAATTTTTCCTAATTACAAAATAGAGAAATTTTTATTTTGAAAAGAAAAAAATTAAATTATTTCTAAAGTTTTTTAACATACATGTGGCCATATTAAAGTGTACGTGTTTAAAGGACTCTACAAGATAATCTTTTCGGAATGTTTTTAAGAAGCTTTTGTATTGATTCAATTTAGAGTATGCGGAAACGAGTTATGCAATAAAAAATATTAATTCGAAAATTTACGAATAGAGGGAGCTTACATGTTAAGTATGTTTTATTAGCAAGTAATAACAAAATAACTCATTTTAACCTTCCTACCCCGTTGGGATTTTACTCAACCTTGATTAAAAACATTTCGCACCATAAATTTATTTAAAACTTTTTAACGTACTCATTTAACTTTGTTTCGCTTTAGCTTTTGCTTAACTTACTTTATGAAAAAAATTCTGGTTCAAATAGAATGAAATACATTATAAGAACGGGTAGATTCGACCAATTCAGTGTAGGAAGGTTAAATCAATTTCTTTGGAGACGACGATAGTCCTCCATAGCAGTACTATAGTACTACCTTTTTGAAAAATAAAATAAAAATAAATACTTTATTAACGGAGCGAGGTTTTATTTCGCTAAAATTTTAGTGCTCGTACGGCTTTGCGTGGCTAAAGCCTTATATTATAATTGTATGAAATTTGATATATTTTAAAAGTTAGTTGGTAGGAAGTAGTTTTTCTTTTTTCTTTTAATGATATACTTCAACGCCATCTATTGGAAAATTTAAAAATTTAAAAAATATTATTATTACTATTATTGTTATTATTATTATTTGCAGAGCTTGTTTTCGCATGCTCTAAGCAGTATAAATACCATATGTTTTAAAAATATTCCCAATAGTTTAGCTTGTGAGCCCTTCAAATACCTGCTCGTTAATTAAGACCGCTCTGTATATGATATGTGGTAATACTCTATAATGAATTTTCAAAATTTTAATGCATTTGTTTTTCAAAACGCGTTTTATTTTTAAAGAAATTATTTCAATCTGTTACTAAACATAGAAATATTATCACAATTTTTTTATTTAAATTTAAAAAAGAGTTATAATTTAACACTCACAAAAAAAAATAATAAAAAAATAAATAAAACAAACATTTTACAATTTATGGAGAAAATAACATTTCATTTATTTACGTAATTTTGTTTCATCATCTTTTTCCTTAAAAACACAGAATAAGTTAAGCGTTCTGCACTTTTAACGATGTATTAAAAAAAGATTTATTGCAGCAAAAACTTTTAAAGAAACCTCGGATCATCATAATTAATTTAGAATAAATTTCTCTTTTTCGAACAAAAGGGATTTATTTTTCAAAAATTTTAATGCCTTCGCGCGTGCACTTAAAACTTCAAAAAGGTATTATTTTACTTTTCATCATAACAAAATAGAGCGATTTTTTTCACCTTTTTTAAAATTTTTAATTTTTTATAATTTTTTATAATTTTTTTTAGTGCGCTGATTAATTGTGGGAAGTAGAGAGAAATAATTTTTCCAAGATATTATGCGATAAAATTAATTAAAATATGGGGGTATGCGATTATGAAGTTATAACTTGTTAAAGAAATATTTTACTTTTAGCCGTCCTATTAAACGATTCATTTATTCAAAATGAACTAAGCTTTCTCCACTATATAAGAATACAACATGAATTTTCAATAAACAAATTATATAAACTGATTACATAATGTGTTTTAATCGATGTCCTTACTTCACTTAAATTGTAATTAGAAAAAATAATATATGTTTTCTGATATTTCCATATTTATTTCCATATGGAAACTAGCATGCTGTGACCATCAGAAAACTTTCTTCTATAAATATCAAATATATCGTGGAAACCGCCAAAGAACATATCATAGCAGTGACACCTATTGAGCTGTATACACCCAAACCTAATATTTATCTATTTTCCTCATGGTCTAACAGAATATGCAATTTGATGAAATTATGTGCATTCTGTTCTTAGTTCTTGGGATATAGCTATCGAGAAAATCATGAAAAATTCTGTATAGCAGCGTCACCTAACGGACGATTTACACCAAGACCTAAACCAGTTTAACAAACCAGTTTAACAAACCAGTCTAATAACCAGCGAAATAACTTACGTCAACGTCTATCTGATCACAGCCCCCCTGAATACTAGGCTTGAGAGTTGACACAAAAATGGCGGCGCTCCTGGGCCGATTTTGTAAAACATTTGTACGGTCCACCAATGTTACACCCCATTATTTTCTAATAGTTTTCTTTAACTTATTGAATCTCAGAACATTAAGGCGGAGAAAACTTTTAGAAATTATTGGTATTGAATTTCAAGGGACCGTACTTACGCTGAAAATATTCCACCTACGACTAAAGCAATATTTGTGTCAGCACTCAGGTCTAGTATTCAGCGGACGGTGAACTGAATCTGAAGTTCGATGAAAATATTCGCATTAGTTCTATCATTTAATTATTAGAGATTATTTATGTTATCTAATGTCTAATAATTGACGCGCAAAATTTTTCGGTACCAATTGGTTTTCCCAAACGGAAGGAATTTTTCGAACAACTCAATAAATTAAAATCCTACACTACTGTAAAATGGCTTTTATATTGACATTACAGAAATATGATTTATTTAATGAAAATAGTAAAACAGAATTTTATGAGAATTTATAAAAATATATAAAATGAATTTATGAAAAGATAACGCACAAAACTATATTTATCTTGAAAACTACAAATTCTTTTTCAGTTATGAGCCAAATAATGTATCAAATTTGCTTTTATGTTATATAAATTTATTTGCCTAACATTAACATATATCAAAATGAATACGGTACCAATTTATCCTGTGTGTACAATAAATAGATAAAATGGTGAATATATTAGCCAAAATATCTTTACGAAATGTTTTGTTTTATGTATGAACAAACTGGTGTACAATTTTTATTTTGCTGTTGTAGAATTTCATAAATTAAATCTGTTAAGCAATTACACATCATAATCAAAATGGTATCTTCGTTCATTCTGTGTCAAATAAATAAATAAAATGTAAACAACGCATAATAAAAATATAAATATATAAAAATACAGGGTGTCCAAAATTGAACAGTCTGTAATACTACATGTAATCGTTCCATTAAGAAGATTGAAGCAACAATGGATACACATAGTTATGAAGTTTTGGGTGTGCAATCACACCATTTCTATATGTACTCCAAGACTGGCACGGAAGATGTCGAAAGAGGTTCTCCAGAGAATTGGACCACCTCTCCCAATCCATCAGTGTGGGAAATCGACAGTCAATGTTTTCCGGTCTCCGAAATGTCAATGTGGTCCATCCTGCCAATGGACTCCATTTCTGCATACCACCACACGGTTTGTGCATTTTCAGAAATCCTTGTCATTTTTCATTTTTCAATTTTTCTGATTTTCAGAACCTGAAATAAAATTCATTACGATTACATAATGTAAATTCCCACATCTAAGCGACCATGTACCGCCTAACAAAATTGTCTTGGTTGTTTATTATCTTTAGTATAAATGTTTAAATTTAGGGCGTTTTGTCTCGGACTCCCTGTATAATAACCGATGTTTTACTTTATGTATGAACAAATTGTTGTAAAATTGTAATTTTACTGTTGTAGTAATCCATAAATTAAACTTATAAAGCGATTATACGTCCTACTCAGAATGGTTCATTCTGTGTCAAATAAATAAATAAAATGTAAACAATGCATACCAAAAATATAAAAATAACAAAATATAATAACCAAAAGGGACCCATTTAACAATTGTACTTAACATGTATATAATGTATTATTGAATCGATATAATAAACAATTGAAATAATTGAAAAAAAATGAGTCTTTCTGGCTCAGTTACAACAGTAAGTTGATTTTTTTTTCATTTGGAGTACATACATCAAATTTAGAACGAATTAAACAAACAAGTCTTATTCTTTTTAATTTCGCCATTTTGGCGATAAATGTAATTTGCAGGGATCTTTTATATACAAATTTGACTTACACGATGTAATTAAATGGATATGAGGCAATAATATCAAATTTGTTAAACATTTGTTAAAATTATTGTTTTAGAATTGCCCGAAGTCTGTAATATATTTTCGACACGAAGTTCGAACACTAACACTTCAATGCAACCGAAAACTTTATGTGTTTCTGGTAAACGAACTATAAGTAATGTACTTAATTATCCAACTCGTTCAGCATGTTTGCGAGAGCAATACTCTGTTCCAATTAGATTCTCATCGGTTCAGAATTTCAGACGTTATCTTGATGACAAGGTCTTATGTTTAAATTTCCGGTTCCGAACATTAGCACCACAAAATTTTAACAGATTTTTTCTTTATTTAACTGCTTGAAAATAATGCAAATTCTGTGAATTAATGTGGTGGTGGCGAATTCTGTGTTATAAACATTAAATAGAATTTTTCTTTTCAATAATAGTGTTGCTAGATACCTTAGACATTCCAAGGAGATAACAAACCTTGAATTTTGAGTTCCCTGTAAGCGAACTTATAGGAGCTACATACGTTATTAACGAACTCATTAAAGGTACTGGCAAGAACACTACCTATCCTAATAGGATTCATATAGGTAAAATTTTGCGCGTTACCATTCTGACAAGATTTGCACTATAAATTTATAGATAGATAGACAGATAGAATAAGTTATTGCAATAGGTCGATTTCTGAAGCACTCACCTAAAATGAGAAGAAACGTTTATATTCAGAATTGAAAGGGGCCACTAAAAGATGCAACAACATAAATATAATTTTTTACATTACTTTCTACATTATAACTCCAAATGTTCATATTTCTTAATCCCAAATCAAAACTGTAATTGATTTGATTCATTATTAATTTACTCCACTATATGTAATTGGTTGTTGGCACGTCAGTGTGACTTTTTAAAAAAAAAATATTTGGATTTGGCACGCTTATGTGAAATAATTAGTGAAAAAGCGTAATTGTATTAAATTTTGGTATAATATTTTAATGCAACCAGAAATAATGTAGTAGTTATTTGTTTTATAATAATAAATTTATTTTGATAAGTGCTATGATTGAATACTCACTGTAATTGCAACATGTTGGTGTTCGTGTATTAAAGCTGCTGTGCATGGTGGCTATAACAAATAATCAAAAGGAAACATATATTGGGAAACTAAATGTTTTTCTCGGGTGGATAATAGTGATGACTCAGAAATGCTCTATTTCTTCGTAAAAAATTATCTCGTGTTCAATCATATTATTATTATCCGACTACTCATCCTGGTAGATTTTGATTCTAGAAAAATTCCAGGGTTCTTATTAATGTCAAATCCAAAGATTTTGGTGGTATTTTTAAATGCATGAAGTCATACAAAAAAGTAACGCGAAAACGTGAAATAAAAAGATAGGAGTTATCAAACCCAATTACCATAAGAAAGGGTGCATTTTTAACACTTTCCAATATAGTTGAAAAGTGTTTATGAATTATGTCTGTCTGTATCTCTGTCCATCTGCCTGCCAGTGCTCTAACTCTCGTAAATATACTCGAATTGTCATGAAATTTTTATACATTATTGGATTTTACTTTAAAATGTTCGGTACTAAAAATAAATTGTGTAGCATTAATAGTTCATATACAGAGAAACACAAAAGAATTCCATTCCATTATGGTCTTTATTGTCTATGGCTTAATATCGTTTGCGGCGCATTTTATTGATTTTATAATATTTCAAACATAATGAAATTAATATGCATTACTGATGCATACCGTCCATGATGGCTTTAAGAAATAACCAAAAAGAAACATATCTTGGGGAACTAACTGTTCTTTTAGGGCCGATAAAAGTGATGACTCATAAATGTTTTATTTCTTCATGAAAAATTATCTCGTGTTCAATCATGTTATTATTACTCTTACTACTCATCCTGGTTGATTTTGATTCCAGAAAAATTCCAGTGTTTTCATTAATGGAAAATCCCAAAATTTTGGGGGTATTTTTAAATACATGAAGTCAAAAAAAAAACTAAAGCGAAAATGTGAAATAAAAAGATAGGAGTTATCAAACACAATTGTCATAAGAGAGTCTTTTTAAAACTTTGCAGCATTGTTGAAAAGTGTTTATGATTTCCGTTTGTCTGTCTGTCTGTCTCTCGGTCTGTCTGTGAGATTGCACGTCTGTCCGTCTACCCATGCTCTAACTCTCGTAAATATATTAGGATTAATCAAAAACTTGAGTCATGATAAAACAAATTCTTTGAATTTACATTCTACAAATACTAACTAAAAACAACATAAATGTACAAAAAACATATACATATCATTCCACAAAATATTTTACTGAAGGTATTTTGTGCTCAAAACACCTTCAGTAAAATATTTTATGGAATGACATACGTATGTTTTTAGGACATTTATGTTGTTTTTAGTTGCATATACTCGGATTGTCATGAAACTTTTATACATTATTGAATTTTACTTTAAAATTTTTCGGTACTAAAAATAAAGTGTGTTACATTAATAGTTCATTTACAGGGACACACAAAAGAATTCCATTCCATTATGGTATATGGGGGAAAATCGTTTGCGGCGTATTTTATTGATGTTACGATATTTCAAACATAATGAAATTAATATGCATTACTGAGTTGGGCCACAGCATCCTTTAACCGGAGTATACTATTAGTAGCATTTATAGTTCAATTACAGACGTGCAAAATAATCCTTTTACATTATGATATATGAGGGAAAATCGTCTTCGGTGCATTTTGAACATGTTATGATACTTGAAACATAATGAAATTTAAAAGGATCTCCTAATTTCAATAGAACTCATTTTCTATAGATTATCGAGTGCGTAGGATTCATCGTTCTTGTACAAAGACGCACAAGTGAATTTGATTAAAGAACTGAAAATGATGATCGGTAATTGCTAGAATTGCTCTTTCCGCTGTGATATACATACAATTTTATGTAATTTTTAGTAGATTACGTGTTGGGTACCAGTTCTGTATATCATATACAGGGCTGCCAGAAAGACTGCGAATATGTGCCGCAATTGCTGAAAATGGATTTTTACTAAGTTATGTATATTTTAAATTGTTTATTTATGTATCTCATTTCATCATAAGAAAAAATATTTTTTTATAATATTCTGTTAGTTTTGGAAAGTGTTTCTTAATCTATGCCGGATGCATGATTTTGACGTTCTTGTTTTATATTTTATGTAGTATAATAAACATTTATATTTACACTTTTTTTGATTTATCTAAATATCTATCTATCATTTTAATTTAGGATTAATTGTTTAATTCGTTGTTTTTATTACCAGAAAAACTTATTGGGAAAACTTATTAGACTGTACCCAATAGCGGACATCTCTATTTAGCGAAAACGTTTTCAATTCCTAACTCTTATCTATTTGTACGCTTTTATTTCTGAATAATGGACACCTCCGAATAGCGAAGTTATTCAAAGGTATATCCTGCGCCGATGGGGTTGTATCCTACACGAATTTAACAAATCCATCTTGAAGTAAACCCGCAAACCAAAGCGAACCCGACAAGCTATTTTCCGTCGACTCGCAACACGACTGAAACTCGACACCCTTTCGCTCGAACCCAAAATAAAATGAAGCTAATATTTCCTGTACATATAAAAAAAAACATTATTTTTCATTAAATAAATTATTTAGAATCACATTAATGCTTCAGGAGTTCCATTAAATCTGTCTCAAAAAAAATTTTTTTTCTTATAATTAAAGAATATCTACTAATATGTACGACTAAAATTAAAACGTTAATTACAGAAAACGGTTTAAAAACTGAATACAACAAAATCAATTTATCTGAAACATATTTCTGCTCATTTCGTTAATTTGCTTCTGAATATCCCAACAACTTTACTTTCAAAAACCTAAATCTGACCACAAGAAACATTCTAGAGTGAACTCAACGCACAGAAAGAAAAGTACTGTCACAGAGACAAAAAAAGAAAATTAGGGATAACGCGACACTATGAAGAACACTGTTTAACGATCCCGAAGTGTTCGCTATTTGTAAGTTTTACTATATATGATTATTAAAGAATATATATATGTCAATTTTTCATTATAAAAGACGAAATTGATAGCAGAGGCATTCATTTGGAATTCGGGTTGAGACTTCTTGGGTTCGGGTTGAAATATTTCGGGGTCGCGTCGAGTTGTGGGTCGACGGAAATTATTTTGTCGGGTTCGAATTGGGTTGCGGTTCAATGGAAATTGTTTCGGCGGTTTCGGATGGGTCCTCGTGTTGACTGCAAATGTAATTTTCGGGTTCGGGTCGGGTACAACGTGACTCGTGCATGCTCTGGAATAGATGTTTGGACAAACATCTGGTAATTTTTAATTAGCCTAGGCTCATTGCAATAAGCCGAAAAAAAACCAAAACCAGACTGAGTGAGAAATAAGTGCTCACTTTTAAATTAGCCTAACGCTGTATAAGCTCTTTGCAATAAGTCTAAAAATATCAGGCTGATTGTGGAATAAAAGGTCATATTGCAACTAATCTAAAGCTGAATAAGCTCTTTGTAGTGAGCTTGATAAATATCAGGCTAATTGGACCAAGGGAGATGATTTCCTAATCAGCCCGGCTTTTTGAAAAGACCCGCAATTCTCAATTAGCCTATGACATATACATATGCAGCGCTTCCAAATGATTTGTTTTTTTATATAACCTTTTTAAAATTTCGTTTCACTTTGACATTCGTCTTGCAAATTTTTTAGAAATATATGACGAAGTTTATATATAAAGCAAATATTTTAGAAATCTACCACGAAAAATGTCTTATTCAATACTGGTTTTCAAAACACGTACCAATTGGGAACCCTGCATATGAAAACACGGAATTTATTTCCTATGTGAACATTAAGATGCATTTGTTAGTGTCTGAAAACTTTGAAATATCATACAATTCAATGTATTAATAATTTGGGAAATTTTGATCTTAAAAGAATTGTATTTTGTTTTCGCAGGCTTAGTCACAAGACACTGTTTTTCTAAATATAAGTTACAGGAAAAGGTTGGCGCATAAAAACTAAATTTTCTATTTTAATATTCATATAGTCCTTTTGTAAAATAAGTGCGATATATGAAGGTTATTCTTGATTTCAATACATTTTGTACTCGAAACTACTATGTTTCTGTTACCACTGGTTTAAGTGATAAACGTCATCACTATATTTTGAATTATCCACTGTAGAAGTCTGCGGAATTTCTAAAAAAAATAAATCAAATGCTATAGGTTAGGGACGTTTCAGGAATTCTGCACTGCAGTTCCCGTATACTGTAACATTCCCCTACCTCTACATTCTGTACAATGAAATTGACTTTTTTTTACACTTTCTTCTTTAAACATAAGAGAAAAGTACTTGATTCGTTTCAAGTGTGAACACCACATTGAGCACCCAGTTATCGCAGAAAATTTGATTTATCTTTTTCTTTTCTTTTATTTTCCTTACATACATAAAGAGAAGTATTGCATTCTTGAAGATTTTCGAATTCCGTTTTTTGATGGATTTACACATTTTGGTGAATGTCTATTTTAGAAATATCTATGTATGTCTGTCTTTATATGACACAAATTATGTGGCCCCTATAGCTCAAGAACCAATGCGCGGAATTCCAAGAAACTTCACATTCACGTAATCTGGCATAAATTGCTGCTGATTACACATTTGGTGTATATAACAGAACAGACTGAGCTGATATGCTGCATTTTTTTAAATGTCCGTAATACATATATATCTGAAGAACTAACGTACGAAAATTTATGAATCGTCATAATAATTTAGACAGTGATATAATTTGTTACTCATTATATTTTGGTGTAAATCTTCTAATAGGTGATATGCTGTTATTTTCTTGATTTAAGTGATAGCAAAATTTTCATGACCAGTGACACACAAGTGGCTCATTATTTCATGTTCAAGACTAGTAAAATAACACATATAAAGATCATGCACATAAAGGATATATGTTATTCAGTCATTCATTACGTTATACCAGTGTTTCCCAACGGGGGGGCGTACGCCCTACAGGGGGGCAATTTGACTTTTCAGGGGGGCAATTTAACTTTTCAAGGGGACAATTCAGAATTTCTGTGAACCCATACCTTCTGAATTGTTTTTCTAATAGTAATGTTGTAGACTGAAAATAAAAGTTATACATTCAAATTTCAAAAACAAAATTTAAAAAAATAGTTTTTTATTCAATTTTTAAAAAGAATCCATTCAAAAGTTTTAAATACAATCCCACCAGAATAATTATAGAAAAAAATATTTTAAGATATTAGATACTTTTATATATTTAATAATTCTTTATAAGATTACTAATTTATAAGTATTTTAGAATTTTAAACAACTTTTTTGATTATTTATTGAATGAGTAGCACTGCAATATGTTACATGAAAATCAATTTTACACATGAAACTATTCAAGTGTATATTTAACAATTACTTGACGACCTTCCTTTACCGAATCTTTTATCATGTTTCATTCTAATTAGAAATTGATTAGTAATTTAATCGCAGAAATTCTGTGATTAAATAAGACAAAAATGTTTTATTCAAAATTATTGATTTTTCTAATCAAGGATTCTGAGCACTCTATACATCACGCATACGTGACGACCGTGTGCCAGTAAACTACGAGGAGTATCAGATCAGTATAAAAAATATTTGATTCATACATTACCTTCGGAACGTATCAGGATCAATGTTAAATGCTTATTACTCTGTCAGGAGTAAATTCCTTTAAAATTTTATGAGAATTATATTTTATAGGTGGAGGGGGGGGGGGGCATAATCATTTTAGAGATGTTTTGGTGGGGCGCGGTTAAAAAAAGGTTGGGAACCGCTGCGTTATACAAAACTGCATTTTCTTCTTATAAGTTTCTTTAAATATATTCATTGTTTAGTATTTAAATAAATACATTTTTCTCCAAAAATTGTAGCCTCACTAAACTAGCTCAGAGATATTGAATAAATCAATTTAATCCTAGATTTTACACTTGCAGAAAATATGCTCTTAATGAAAAATATTGTATGGTAAATGCTTCCAAATATATCAAAGGGATTTAAGGAGGTTTGATATCATTTCTTTAAGACTGTTTGCCCTCCACGAAGATTAAGGAAGTGCGACACATTAATCCTATGTTAAGAGACTTTCAACAGTTTCGGAGATGTGAGACAGCGGCTAAGGCTGGTACGTAACATGTCGTTAAACATTTAAAGTTGCCTCGGATTTCTGTAATAAATAAATTAAAACTTCAAGCAAATTTTACTGCATAAATAATTACTCGAAAAGTTTGTTTAGGTCATAACATTTTTATATGAATGAAGTATTAAATTTCACATTTATTTCAAGAATAAAAGTTATAAGAGTACAAAATTTAAAGTTGCTTTAGATGTCTGTAATAGAAAAGTATTAATTAGTTTAATTAGTTTAATTAAAGTAATGATATACACCGGAATTGCAATAATTTGACTGGGTTAATTAGAACTCATCATAAAGTCCTGAAAACTTTGCATTATAAGTAATATTAAAACTTGTTCATTAATTCGAACCTATTTCTACCACTTTGGTTGGAACTAAAAAAATTAATAATATCTTCAAGGAAAAAGAAACATGCGACATTTTATTCAGTCTTTAGTGCGTTATAAAAATATGTGTGTTTTCTACTTATAAGTTTCTTTAAATATATTTATTGTTTAGTACTTAAATAAATACATTTATCTCCGAGGATTGCAGACACTAAACAAGCTCAGAGATGTTGAATAAATCAATTTAATGTTCGATTTTATGCATGCAGAAAATATGCTCTTAGTGAAAAATATTGTATGGTAAATGCTTCTAAATATATCAGAAGGAATTAAGAAGGTTTGATAGCATTTCTTTAAGACTGTTTGCCCTCCACGATGATTAAGGAAGTGCGACACATTAATCCTATGTTTAGAGGCGTTCAACAATTTGGGAGATGTGAGACAGCTACTAAGGCCGGTTCGTAACATGTCGTCGAACATTTAACCCTTCTTTCCATGAGTTTTTCTTTTACAATTGTGTTTTTTTATACATATATTAAATATTAGACACCAGAAATTTTAAGGTCGATTTTAAACTTGTTATTTGTTCAGCAAAATAGTTCATGGGAAATTTACTGGATTAATATTTCTATATAAATATAGTGGTGGAGAAGAAGTAAATTTATTTATTAAAAGTTAAATAAAAAGTGATGGAAATTTACATCACTATGCAATTAAGGGTTAAAGTTGTGTCGGATTTCTGTAATAAATAAATTAAAATTTCAAACAAATTTTACTGTATAAATAATAACTCGAGAAGTTTGTTTAGGTCATAACATTTTTATATGAATGAAGTGTTAAATTTTGCATCTATTTCAAAAATGGAAGTTATAAGAGTACAAAATTTAAAGTTGCTTTAGATTTCTGTAATAGAAAAGTATAATTATAATTATTTAAAAACAACACAAATGTCACAAACACATATGAATCATTTAATAAAAAACTTTACTTAAGGTGTTTAAAAACAAACATAACTGCATTTCACTTTGAAAAAACCTAGCGCTTTCGAGCAACCATAGCTCATCATCAGGGTTAAAAACACCAACACGTAAACACACAAAAGACAAATAGTCTAAAAATAGTAAAAACATCAACACCTTATGTAAAGTTTTTTATTTAATGATGCATATGTGTTTTTTGACATTTGTGTTGTTTTTAAATAATTATTATAGTACAAAGGTCAATATTGACTCAAATGAGTGTTGTTTTTCATGACTCAAGTTTATTTTGAAAGTATAATTAGTTTAATTAGTTTAATAAAAGTAATGATATACACCGGACATGCAATAATTTGACTCGGTTAATTAGAACTAATCATAAAGTCCTGAGAAATTTGCATTAGAACTAATATTAAAACTTGTTCGTTAATTCGAACATATTTCTACCACTTTGGTTGAAACCAGAGCTGCCAAGTCTCCGGCTTTTAGGATACCAGTATTTTAGTACAGAAAATGTTGTTTTATGTAATCGGGACATTCTTCGATCTAAAATAATACTGGTGTTCAAAAATCCGGAGGCTTGGCAAGTCTGGTTGGAACTAAAAAAAAAAAATATCTTTAAGGAAAAAGTAACATGCGATATTTTATTCAGTCTTTACGGCGTTATAAAAACATGTGTGTTTTCTACTTATAAGTTTCTTTAAATATATTCATTGTTTAGTATTTAAATAAATACATTTTTCTCCGAAAATTGTAACTTTACTAAACTAGCTTAGATGTATTGAATCAATCAATTTAATCCTCGATTTTACGCATGCAGAAAATATGTTCTTAATGAAAAATATTGTATGGTAAATGCTTCCAAATATATCAAAGGGAATTAAGGAGATTTTATAGCATTTCTTTAAGACTGTTTGCCCTCCACGAAGATTAAGGAAGTGCGACACATTAATCCTATGTTTAGAGACGTTCAACAGTTTGGGAGATGTGAGACAGCGGCTAAGCCCGGTACGTAACATGTCGTCGAACATTTAAAGTTGCTTTGGATTTCTGTAATAAATAAATTAAAATTTCAAACAAATTATACAGCATAAATAATTACTCAAGAAGTTTGTTTTGGTCTTAACATTTTTTATATGAATGAAGCATTAAATTTCACATCTATTTCAAGAATGAAAGTTATAAGAGTACAAAATTTAAAGTTGCTTTAGATGTCTGTAATAGAAAAGTATAAATTAGATTATTTAGTTTAATTAAAGTTATGATATACACCAGACATGCAATAATTTGACTCAGTTAATTAGAACTAATCATAAAGTCATGAAAACTTTGCATTAGAGCTTATATTAAAACTTGTTCATTAATTGGAACATATTTCTACCACTTTGGTTCGAACTAAAAAAAAACATAATATCTTCAAGGAAAAAGAAACATGCGACATTTTATTCAGTCTTTAGTGCGTTATAAACAATATGTGTGTTTTCTATTTATAAGTTTCTTTAAATATATCTGTTGTTAAGTATTTAAATAAATACCTAAATCGCCGAAGATTGTAGACTCACTAAACTAGCTCAGAGATATTGAATAAATCAATTTAATCCTCTATTTTACACATGCAGAAAATATGCTTTTAATGAAAAATATTGTGAGATAAATGCTTGTATATATATATCAAAGGAATTAAGGGTGTTTGTATTTCCTTAATACTGTTTTCCCGCCACGAAGATTAAGGTTTTCGACACATTAATCGTATATTTAGAGACATTCAACAGTTTGAGAGACGGGAGACAGTGGCTAATGCCGGAACATAACATGTTGTCGAACATTTAAAGTTGCCTTGGATTTCTGTATAAAATAACTTTAAATAAAAAAATGTCTAATTAATAATGGAAAAGTTTGTTTAGGTCAGAACATTTTTATAGAAATGAAGTATTGAGTTTCGCATCTATTTCAAGAATGAAAGTTATAGAAGTAAAAACAACTATGTTGCTTTAGTTGCTTTTCTTTCTTAGAAAAGTTTAAATTCGTTTAAGGTTTAATTAAAGTAATTATACACCAGACTCCCAATAATTGGATTCGGTTAATTTGAACTCTCCATTAATTAGAACTAATCATAAAGTCCTGAAAACTTTGCATTAGAACTAATATTAAATATTTTTTTATTAATTCGAATATAGTTGTAAGTTAGAAGTTTGTTGAACGAAAGTATGTTAGTGTGTTTGTTTTAGTATGTTAGAAGTTTGACACAACTTTTCCAATAATGAGTAATGTGTCTGTTCAAGCAAATTTAATATTGCGTAGAAAATTAAGTGATGAAGATTTTGAATTTTTGCAAATAATGAATGCATATTAAAAAAAAAAAGTGCAAAACTAGATCAGAATGTATTAAAGAACAATCGGGAGTACAACCAGAATCACACTCACAAATATATCTTCCTGAAGCAAAAAACCATATCATGCTTTTGAAAACTTTTTGTTAAAAACAATATCGCACCAATTTAGCAAAGAGCCAAAAGCAATGGTCAAACTTTGCTGAATGATTAACAACTGAAGCATATGTGAAAAACATAAAAGAGGGTAATGAAGTGAAAGAGCAAAATAAAAAGGTTAACATTTGAAAAGAGAATAACAATTAAAGCTTAAAAAAGCAAACACAGTATTTCAAAAACAAAATTCGGCAAAAATTCGAAGCCAGTCGCTAAAACAATCAGGATGTAAATGTGAAGCAGAAATACAAGCCTCAACTTCAATTTTTTCGAAATTCATATCATTCAGATACTAAAAATTAAAAAAAATAAGCCATATATGGAAGATGAAAAGCAAAAATGAGTTAAAAAGGTAACTGAAAAGCAAGAGATTTGGTAAAACTTGTTGTATCTGTCATTCATTATTTACTTCTGGTTTTTCCCATTGTCAAAATATGTAAAATATGAATGTTGAAGTATGCATTGTTTAATTATGATATATTCAAGATTGTGTATCTCAAAGTTATTTTTTTATTATTTATGTTATTAAAAAAAATAAAATTATGAGTATATTAAGTACTGCAATAATACGCCATTCAAATTTCAATTTTATGTATTTCAACTTTTTATTAAGTAATTCAAACATTTATAGCAATTCATTGAAAATTTCAACATAAACTTACATGTATAAAACATATTTTCACATTTAGTACTGTGGACGTTTCATTCGTGTTTTAACTACCGTAAATGCGACTAAAATTACCAAAATGCGACAGTCGTACATTATTGGCTTAAATTATAGATGATTCATATACATAAAGGATGATAAAATATACATAAAGAATATACTTACTAAATATTTAAAATATTTATACAGCAACCATCTCATGAGTATGCTATAGAAAAAGAATATTTTTTAATAAAGAAGAATATGAAATCAGAAAGGAATCTAATCCAACAAAGCCTTTTGAGAGACAATGTTGTACGTAAAATAACATTTAACTTATCAAAAATAGAACTTTTTTTTTAAATCTAATTTTAAAGCTATAACATGAATATATCTTACGATATATATTAAAATATATATTAAAGGATACATAAATATATAATATATATTTAAATGCAAGATATTAAAGCGTATTTTTTTTTTTTGAAAAAACAAATTCATTTTTTAAAATTATATTTTCACTCCTTAACGCTTTCAGGGGCAAGCAATTGTGTTCCGGTAACGTCGAATTCACACCGGTATTTACGAAAGAATTTAGTTAAAAATAAGGAAATGCAATTTTTCAACTTTTCCCGTCAAAGGTAAAAAAATAAAATTTAATTAAAAGTTTCTGGTTCAAATCGGATTAAAATTAGGTGAAATATAATATATTCCACCGCCTCTCAAAGGGTTAAACCAGGTTTGCTAAGTCTCCGGCTTTTTGGATACCAGTAATTTAGTACAGAAAATGTTGTTTTATTCAATCAGAGCATTTTGCGATTTAAAAGAACAACATTTTCTCTAAAAAATTACTGGTGTGCAAAAATCCAGAGACTTGGCAACTCTGGGTTAAACGCTCAAAAACTGAGCGGTAAATCTGTTTTTCCGATTTCTTATTGATTCAAAACTTATCCGCCTTTTGGTGTTGCAGTGCATAGACTCATTTTTAGCGTATTGTGTGCGGCGCGCACATGTAGAAACGAAAGAATTGAGAAAGAAGAAGTCCAGTAGGGTTCATTACATGGGCCTGGTATAGATGATTTTACGTAAGTTGAAAATTGTCACTGTTATTTATGTTTGTTTAAAAAAGTTGTAAAACTTTAAACCGGTTTTTCTCAAAACTCTGTCTTACAAATCGGTACCAGGTAGAATTCGAGAATGGATCGACCGATTAAGTTGAAATTTTCATGCCTTTCTAGAATATACTATTTTGTAGTGCCTCATGGTACTCGTTTCTCAATATTCGAATTGTAAATATTTTTTGTGCGATTTAAATCCAAAAAATGTGTGTTTAAAATCGACAATTTGAAATTTAAACGGCCCCCATTTTCTTCAGGATCGAAAAATTGATAAACCCATCCCAGAAAGATTTCAAAATATTGTAAAATTTAAAATATTTTTTTAGTTTTTTTGTTTGAGATAAGCAGATTTCGCGATTTATCTGGTTCTTCCGGAAAGCTGCAATTTTTGCACTTCCCTGTATCAAATGCTGCCAGAAGACCGTTTTTCAATCAATTTCCAAATAAAAAAGTTGTTTTTTAAACTTCAATATATGCTCTTTCATTTGCAAAAAAAAAAAAAAAAAAAAAAAAAAAAAAAACATTATTAATACTGTATAATTGCGCTAAAAAAATCGCAAAAAAGTAGAAAAATGATTGGTAGTTTTTTAAATTTATAACATTCCTTAAAGTTCTGTATTATGAGTTTTTAAAGTAAAATTGTTATCTGTATAATTACCTGTTTCTCTTTTTGAAAAATATTGTTGAAGAAATATAAGGTGAAATTAATGATATATATATGTAGTAATACCGTGGCGATTCGACTTTCATCACCATACTTTTTGTCGTGTCATACTCAAGGCAAAGGTTTCTCCGAGGAAATTTGCAGTCGAGCACCGAGACTTACTTCATTGTGTACGTATAAACTCAATAGAAGAGGCAGTTCGTTCCAGTTCACATTTTATTCGAAAAATTAAAAAGAATTATGCTTTACTTCCACGTAGCTAAATCTATCCATGCTGATTTTTAAGACCGTGAAGAAGACTTGATGATTTAAGTTTTTATATTAAAGAGACACATTAGTTAGTATAGGCAGGTATTCTTTTTTAAATCAATCGGCGGCCAAGGAGAACATTCGAAGATTAGGAAGTACATGACGAGCTGCATCCACCACCAAATCCCGGAACCTTCTGCTCTAAACGCGGGAAAAAATCCGTATATCATTTTCCGAGCGCGCCAGAATACATTCTATCTAAAAAGCCTCTAGGCCAATCCACGCTCACGGCTTAATTCCTTCGGCGAATTAATATCGAAGTGAACTTACCGAAGCTGGCAAAAGCGCGCCAAAAAAGGCTCTAGAACAATCTCGAAATCTAATTCCTTCGAATAAATAAAAGCAGAGAGAAAAGGAGTACATATGTTTTATCAAGTATGGCAATATGCCAAAATAATTTTTACATTGAGATTAAAATCTTTCAGAATTTGAAAAGTAATATTTTGTCAGGAATCGTAGGGAAATAAAAAATAAAGAAAAGAAATTCATAGGTTGTTATTTCAAAAGAGTAAAATATTTTTAGCTGGGAGATGGGTATTTTTTTGAAGAATTAAATTCTAGGATGCTTTTTATTTAAAGAAAATAAAAGTGCGTAAATTTAATAGAGCATTCTATCAGTGCCATTTTTTAAGAGAATGAATTTGGAATAAACTATATACTTCGCTAGATGTAATTTTGACAATCGAAATACTGGAGCGAGAAAATAATTTAGAATAATGGGATTTACACAGAATTCTAGTTTTAATGAGGTCAACGGCGAAAAATTATTTAAATTGTTACAATATCCCCCCCCCCCCAAAAAAAAAAGCTTATCTGAATAGCAGTTCCCTAACACTAGTTCAGATAAGTGACCAAACAACAACAAAAAATTGAGAATTTTCCTAAATTAAAAAAAAATCTACAAAATTAAAATTTAAAATTTAAATCACCAAAAATCACAAACAAAGCAATTGCCTTTAAATTTTGGAAGAATAAAAACTAAAATATTTTTAGAGTAAAGCATAACCTTAAAATACATAAGTTTTACAGCCACACTTACTTTTTGCAAGTGTAAATAAATGAGAATACATCAAGATAAACTAAGAAATAACTAACTTAATAAATCATATTAATAACACAATATATAAAGAATTCAATATAATAAATAATAAATAATAAAGCTGGAAATTAATTACATTGAAAAACTGAAGAATATTGCCAATTGAAAAAAAAACTGTATTCTGTAGAATACTATTGAAAAACTTAATTACATTGATACTGAATAGCTGAATACTAAAGCTTCAATAGTCTTAAACAGTTCTGACTAAATTTCAGTCTTTCTCCATTGTGGTTTTGGGATTGACCCCACTCTAATCTGTGGTGCCACTCTTTTTGTGGTCACACTAAAGATCAGAGCTAATTTATTCCATGCGATAGCTATCTTTTGTCACAATCAGTAAATTGTTTTAAATAATAAAAATAATAAATGTCCATATTGCACTTCATTGTATACATACTACTTTGATATATCACAGCCTTGGTACCAAACTCTAACATTCTATAACTAAAATTCATTTTAAGCAGCTTTAATCAATTTGTCAACATTTTTTATTTTAAATAGAATTATTTTTGTCTTACTAAATAATATCTCAACATTTTTCTAATATATTTCTTAATAAATAATAACATTAATAAATCTCTTTAAATAATACATAATATCAACAAACTTCAATAATTACTATAGCAATATATCACAGTAAATATTACATTCCATATAAAATTATTGGTTGAGGAGAAAAAAAAATACATAGCAAAATATGTTTGTTTCCTTACTTGAAAAGATAAGGAAATAAATTTTTGCTAGCCGAATTGTGCAAAAAAAAAATTAACAATATATTATTTGTCCAATACTAAATAATTTAGATGCCCAAATATTTAGATAGGATTCACTCAACCAACAATTGTGAACAATAATATACCTTTCTGATACTCTTCTTCTAACTACTAAAATCTATGACATAATCGGGTATAGCTAATTACCAAAATTTAAGTGTAGAATCATCTACTTCTTTTTACACTTTTTAAGTAATAAGCAATAATAATAATAATAATAATTGTTAGATAGATAGGTGACAGAGAATTGGAATATAAACTATTATATTTACACTATTGTAATACTCATTTTTCAACTAATCTCTTCAAAACATTTCACTACAATATCAACTTTTAGACTAATACAGAATATCAGCATTCAAGAATAATTTAAGACCTGTATTGTATTTAACAAAATAAATATAGCTACTGCGAAAATATAATTAATATTTACTAAAACCTGTAATTATATAGAATATTTAATTTCATTTTTCAACATCAATTTGAAAATTCTTAAAATCAAAATACACATCTTATGCCTGCATAAGGTATCTACCTAACCTAAAAACTCTCAAAAACAAGTAATATTCCTGTGTCGACCCAAGAACATACCTGATAATGTTGAAACTATGGTAATAAAAGATATTTAAGAGAATTTTGAGTTTAATCTATTGTTTTTACTTTAGTTTGATTTTGTGACTCTGTGTGTGAAGTTGTTTGTGTTGGTTTTTGTGTATTTTCATGAAATAATTTGAAGTCATCTGGAAAATAATATGGTTGCGAATTGTTCCATGTTTCTAAATTAAGACCGTATTCCTTCTGCCACTAAAATTATCACTTGAACAAATATAATTTAAAGTGAAAACCCTTTTTTTTTTCAAAGTTATCCAATCACCATTAATTTATTAGTAAATATCATATTTCAACCTCAAAATACTGATAGACATTTCTGATAAGCTTCCCTACTGAATTCTATTAATTATAGGAATTTGCAACAGAAAACATTCTACACAGTAAATGTGTCAGTACAAATATAATATTCACATAAAAATTTTGAGTTTAATCCAATTTAATTTTACTTTTAGGGTACTTAAAGAATTCGTGGCAATAGCTACACATTATTTTTTGCTCCACAAATTTCACTAAGCATTTACAACACTTGTCAATTTTTCTATTGTCTACACTTTCGTCATAAATATCAAAATCGATTTCATGTTCCGCCATATCACTTATCGCGAGTTCACCTGACTTACCTTCAAATTTGTATATTTCATCTATAAGAATTGTTCGAATATCTTTTCGTGTGATATTTCTATTGGACCAGAAAAATTTAAAGTACCCGAAAGTCTACCCGTGTATTGGCGATTTATTAAAGAATCCATTATATTCCTATGCTCAACTGACAGATAATGGACATAATGTTTCCCAGATTGATCGAAATTACGTTCATACTTTGCTCTAATCTCCACTAAGGTATTTGTACTAATCCAACAGTTCATCTTAGTAATTACTTGAATTTAAATTTTTAAAACCTAATAATATAATCTTATAACTTATAATAATAATAATAATATCTAATATCAATTCATAATATATTAATCTTTAACTTAACAACAATTATAAAATTATCTGACTCAAAAATTCAAAATAATAAACAACATAAGAACTGCTACAATTACACATCAAATTACGTAAAAGATCTAATATTCTGTTATTAAAAATACAAACCATCAATTCTTTCCAAATAGTTGGAAATAACTTCAACAGCATAATAATTCTCAATCATATTACATCTTTTTAGTGAAAACATAAACACAGAATAAAAAGGAAGCAAAAATAGCAAAATTACGCAATAAGCACATTTCATTGAAAATATTTTCATCAGTTTTGAAATACTTTTGTAGGTTGTCATGGTTTCCAGTCAAATTGTTTTAGAGTGGAAATAAGAAAAATATCGTCTGTTTAGAACGAAAAATGCAATTAATCTAATATTTATCTTTCTATTACTTTTATCAATATAAGAATGTATTTCATTTTCTTTACAAAGCCCCGATTTTAAGTATCATTTAAATAACAATAGAATTTTAAATAATCATAAACAGTAAAATAAAAACACATAAAAATATTCAAATATCGTAAAGTCACAAACTAAAATATCAATCATGAAAAAATAACTTACACTTCCGTGTCTTCTTTTTATTTACTTGGCCGCGACTCATAAAATAAGTCTTTCAAAGTTCCATTTAATTCGATGATAACACACTTCAAATCCGCTATACACACATATTTCAATCTTGATTACATCATACCAAAACATCGTTCCATCCGTCGCGACAGTTGCTGTCTACACGCACCGGCAAAATGTTTGAACAAAAGCACAACTTCTAGCATATTCGCTAGACTCCAAAAATGTCTCAAACTCCTGTTCGTCTAATGTAAGAATACTGTCAACGTCAGAGGCGTAGCGTCAAGGGGGGCACGGACCACTATACTACCAGTATTTTTATATACTATATTTGGCCTTATTTAATTCATACCGTCCAAAGATTAAATAAGGCTAAATGTAGTATATAATTATACTGGTAGTAAAATGATCGTGCCCCCCCCCTGACGCTACGCCAATGGTCAACGTCCTGTCGACTAAAAAATGTAGTAATACCGTGGCGATTCGACTTTCATCACCATACTTTTTGTCGTGTCATACTCAAGGCAAAGGTTTCTCCGAGGAAATTTGCAGTCGAGCACCGAGACTTACTTCATTGTGTACGTATAAACTCAATAGAAGAGGCAGTTCGTTCCAGTTCACATTTTATTCAAAAAATTAAAAAGAATTATGCTTTACTTCCAAGTAGCTAAATCTATCCATGCTGATTTTTAAGACCGTGAAGAAGACTTGATGATTTAAGTTTTTATATTAAAGAGACACATTAGTTAGTATAGGCAGGTATTCTTTTTTAAATCAATCGGCGGCCAAGGAGAACATTCGAAGATTAGGAAGTACATGACGAGCTGCATCCACCACCAAATCCCGGAACCTTCTGCTCTAAACGCGGGAAAAAATCCGTATATCATTTTCCGAGCGCGCCAGAATACATTCTATCTAAAAAGCCTCTAGGCTAATCAACGCTCACGGCTTAATTCCTTCGGCGAATTAATATCGAAGTGAACTTACCGAAGCTGGCAAAAGCGCGCCAAAAAATGCTCTAGAACAATCTCGAAATCTAATTCCTTCGAATAAATAAAAGCAGAGAGAAAAGGAGTACATATGTTTTATCAAGTATGGCAATATGCCAAAATAATTTTTACATTGAGATTAAAATCTTTCAGAATTTGAAAAGTAATATTTTGTCAGGAATCGTAGGGAAATAAAAAATAAAGAAAAGAAATTCATAGGTTGTTATTTCAAAAGAGTAAAATATTTTTAGTTGGGAGATGGGTATTTTTTTGAAGAATTAAATTCTAGGATGCTTTTTATTTAAAGAAAATAAAAGTGCGTAAATTTAATAGAGCATTCTATCAGTGCCATTTTTTAAGAGAATGAATTTGGAATAAACTATATATTTCGCTAGATGTAATTTTGACAATCGAAATACTGGAGCGAGAAAATAATTTGGAATAATGGGATTTACACAGAATTGTAGTTTTAATGAGGTCAACGGCGAAAAATTATTTAAATTGTTACAATATATATATATATATATATACATATAAAGATTCCGTTTAAACAGGCTTCATTCTTATTTGGGAATGTGAAGATTTAATGCAAATTTTGAAATAGTTTTTGTTATCTATTGTGTATTATTTCCCCTCGGAAAAATAATAATTATAATTTTAAAACGCATTCTTTTGATTATATAAGAGTATGAAGAAAAATATACATAAATTATACCTGCTAAAATATTTTAAATATATATACAGCAATGATTCTACTTATTAAAGAGAGCTTTTTAATATGTTATTCAGACAGTCATTAACGGAGAAAGAAATTATATCAGAAAAGATTTGACCCAAAAAAATCGTTTTTGTTGGCAAATCTTTACACAAATAAGATTCTACATGCTGCGGATATAAATTGCTTCCATTTTCTTTCAAAACCATATTAAAACAATGCTTGTGAAACAGAGAATCTAATAACTATTATTCGCCGTGAATCTGTAAAATACTTGTCAAAATTAAAGCAATATTAGGTGAATTTAAACATTTTAATGTTTAGTGAATATTGTCATGATACAGCAACGTAATATGACAAATAGAAACAGCATTCTCCCAATATTGTTTTGTTTCTAGAATAGAATATTGTAAATGAAATTACATACCGAATGTTTCTAAAACCGACACTACTTATATTCATCCTGTCTAACAAAAAAAAAAAAAGAAAAAAAAAGAACCGTGCATCGTAGGGAAACTAATAAAACTAGTCGGATGTGCCAATCCCAAAACTTTTTTTCTATCTCACACAGGCTTCGCCTACACTGCAAACGAATCAGGTTACACTAAAAACGAATCAATTTATATCAAGATCTAACTGAATCTAAAGTTTTATTAAATTCCGTGCATTAGTTCTTCAGGTATGACTATCGCTAAAATAGCGTAAATCCTGAAAAATGCAGCATAGCAACGTCACCTGTAGGGAGATTTAGACCAAAACCTAATCAACAACAACTTATGTCGCGTCTAACTCAATATGAAGATTGATGAAAATCCGTGCATTCGTTCTTGAAATATAGTTATCGTGAAAATCATGAAAAAAGTAGCACAGCAGCGTCACCTGTTCGGATATCTATACCAAAACGTAATCAGCATCTATTTATGTCAAGGTCTAACAGAATCTGAAATTTGATGAAATTCCGTGCATTAGTTCTTGAGATACAGCTATCGTGAAAATCGTGCAAAAAGTAGCATAGCAGCGCTTCCTGTTGGGATATCTATACCAAAACGTAATCAGCGTCTATTTATGTCAAGGTCTAACAGAATCTGAAATTTGATGAACATAGGTGCATTAGTTTTTGAGACTATTGCGGAAATTGCGAAACATTCAGCATAGCAGCACCACCTGCTGTGCGATTTTCCCCAAACACTAATCAGCACCAATTTATAACAGGAACTAACTGAATATAAAGTTTTATTAAATTCCGAGCGTTAGTTCTTGAGATAGAGCGCCCAGAATTTTTTTTCAAACACAGACAGGAAGAGTTACAGACAGAGTCATAGACAGACATTTTCTAAAAACAGTCAAATCGTGTTCAGGACCTTCTAAAACGTATAAATCCGTCAAAAACCGGAAGTCGAAAATTTTCATGAATCCAATACTTTCTTCTTGTAAAGACAGAAGAATGTAAAAATGAGAACAAGGATTCCTAGACAAACTAGTCGGATGTGCTAATCCCAAAACTTTCTTCTATCTCACACAGATTTCGCATACACTAAAAAGAATCAGCACCAATTTATATCAAGGTCTAACTGAATCTAAAGTTTTATTAAATTCCGTGCATTAGTTCTTGAAATATGAGTATTGCTAAAATTGCGTGAATCCTTCAAAATGCAGAATAGCAGCGCCACCTGTTGGGAGGTTTAGACCAAAACGTAATCAACAACAACTTATGTCAACATCTAAGTGAATCTGAAGTTTGATGAAAATCCGTGTATTAGTTCTTGAGATATAGTAATCGTGATAATAATGAAAAAAATATCATAGCAGCGGCACCTGTTAGGCAATTTACACCAAAACGTAAGCAGCATCTATTTATTTTAAGGTCTAACAGCTTCTGAAGTTTGATGAAATTCCGCGCATTAGTTCTTGAGATATAGCTATCGTAAAAATCGTGAAAAAGTGGTATAGCAGCGCCCCTGTTGAGATATCTACACCAAAATGTAATCAGCGTCTATTTATGTCAAGGTCTGACTGAACCTGAAGTTTGATGAAATTCCGAGAATTAGCTCTTGAGATAGTGCTTTCGCGGAAATCGCAAAGAATGCAGCATAGCAGCGCCAACTGTCAGGCGATTTTCACCAAAAAGTAATCAACACCAATTTATATCAGAGACTCACTGAATATAAAGTTTTATTAAATTTCGTGCATTAGTTCTTGAGATACAGCGCCCAAAAAATTTGTGTAACATACATACAGACATACAGACAGACAGAGTCACAGACAGACATTTTCTAAAAACAGCCAAATCGTGTTCAGGACCTTCTAAAACGTATAAATCAGTCGAAAACCGGAAGTCGAAAATTTTCATGAATCCAAAGAAGAAAGTAACAAGAACGAAAAATCATGCGTCAAGCATAGATTATATAGCACTTTCCAACGCTTCCAAAATAATTTTACAAATCATACCGTTTAATAAGCTAAAAGCTAACATCTAAGTAAACAATTTAGAAAACGCATAACATATTTAAAAACATAATTTCAGGAATTTCCAACATATACAATATTCGGAAAAATATCCGAATACTTTTATTCAGCCCTGTATAGGATCTATAGATTTGTATATATACTACATAGGATGATAATTTTAGTTCAGCTAGGAAACGCGTAGCACAGTTTTAAATTCTCCTTCTGGAGTTTGTCAATAAACAGAAATGTGTTCGCGAACTTTTGTGCTGCCCTGTATAGGATCTACAGAATTTATACACACCACGTAATAGACAAAAAGCAAGTTAAAATTAAAATCTCGTTCAATAACTTAAAACGCACTTCCAGGAATTATTGTTAACAGACAGTAGATAATTCTTTTGCGTGTCCCTGTAAATGAACGATGACTGCTATACACACAATATTCCGTAGTAAGTCTCTTGTAATGCACCTTAGTGATCTATATAAATTTCAATGCGTTTAAAATAGTGAAACATTATTTAAATAAACCGCAGACGATTTTTCTCCATAGACGTAATGTAACGGAATTCTTTTGACTGTCCCTGTAAAGTAACTATAAGTGCTATGCACACCCTGTTCCATATTAAGCATCTTCTAATGCACCTTAGTGATATATATAAATTTCAATGCGTTTAAAGTAGTGAAACATTATTTAAATAAACCGCAAATGATTTTTCCCCATAGACCGCAATGTAACGGAATTCTTTTGAGTGTCCCTGTAATAAAACTATAAGTGCTACACACTTCCGTTGAAATAGGGAACATGCTATAGATAACGACAATAACATATAAAAATTGCAGAGCAATCCGAGCATATTTACGGGAGTTAGAGCACGGAAAGACGGCAGACGGCCAGACGGCAGACGGCCAGACGGCCAGACGGCAGACGGCCAGACAAACCGAAGCCATAAGCATTTTTCAACTAGGTTGGAAAGTGCTAAAAATGAAGTTATTCATAAACACGAAGTTTTTTGAATGAAATAAGTCTACACTACAAACAAATCTATACCAAATATATCTACGTTTCTATACCAAAAATAGAGACTGTTCCATTTGTTTCTAAAAATCTAATGTTAAAGAAATGTATTGAAATAGAAATGTCTTTGATTGCGATATTAATTCTTAAATATATAGAATACAGAGTTTTATTGTAAAAGCCTCGTTTGTATGTTTAACCGCTTCTGGGAGTATAAGAATCTAATGAATAAAATCGAGATAAAATTAATTTATTTATAAAAACTAAGACATGGTTTAAAATGTTTTTATTTTTGTCTAGCATTATGATGATGATTTTAATGAATGTTTTTGAATCATTTTAGTTATACTTCTGTACTGTTTTACCAAAGAAAAAAATCTTTATTTTAAAATTCTTTGATTTGATCATCTAAGAGTGCAAAGTAAAATATACATAAAGAATATTTACTTAAATGTTTCAAAAATATATAAAGAAGCTCTCTTTCAAAAAACCTCTTTCGTAAATCCTATTTATGAAAGAGATCTTATGAATATGTTATACAAACAGAGGATATTTTTGAAGTAGAAGGATATGATACCAAAAAAACATCTAATCCAACAAAAGCATTTTCGAAGGCAAAGTTTTGCATGAAATAAAATTTTACGCAGGAAAAATAGAGCCTCTTTTTATTTGTTTCTGGAAATTTTAAAATTAAAACTAACGACGGAAATATTTTTTTATCAGCGATATTAAAGTTTTGAGTAAGAGATTTTTCATGTAACATTATTTGTTTCACAGTGTGTATAAATATGTTGAACATGTAAAAGTGATTCCGTTATAAAATAATGACTACTTTTAAATTCACTTTCTTTTTAACATTTTTTTCACAGATTTTTTTTAATGCGATTTTTAAATCATTCTTTTTAGCACTTTCCAACCTAGTTGAAAAGTGCTTATGACTTCGGTTTGTCTGGCCGTATGGCCGTCTGCCGTCTGCCGTCTGGCCGTCTGCCGTCTGGCCGTCTGTCCGTGCTCTAACTCCCGTAAATATGCTCGGATTGCTCTGCAATTTTTATATGTTATTGTCGTTATCTATAGCATGTTCCCTATTTCAACGGAAGTGTGTAGCACTTATAGTTTTATTACAGGGACACTCAAAAGAATTCCGTTACATTGCGGTCTATGGGGAAAAATCATTTGCGGTTTATTTAAATAATGTTTCAGTATTTTAAACGCATTGAAATTTATATATATCACTAAGGTGCATTAGAAGAAGCTTAATATGGAATAGGGTGTGAATAGCACTTATAGTTACTTTACAGGGACAGTCAAAAGAATTCCGTTACATGACGTCTATGGAGAAAAATCGTCTGCGGTTTATTTAAATAATGTTTCACTATTTTAAACGCATTGAAAAAAAAAATATATATCTAAGATGCATTACAAGAGGCTTACTACAGAATAGTGTGTGTATAGCAGTCATCGTTCATTTACAGGGACACACAAAAGAATTCTCTACTGTCTGTTAACACTAATTCCTGGAAGTGCGTTTTAAGTTACTAAACGCGATTTTAATTTTAACTAGCTTTTTGTCTATTACGTGGTGTGTATTAATTATGTAGATCCTATACAGGGCAGCACAAAAGTTCGCGAACACATTTCCGTTTATTGACAGAAACTCCAGAAAGATAATTTTAAACTGTTTCCTAACTAAACTAAAATTTAGCATCCTAGCATATACAAATCTATAGATCATATACAGGGCTGAATAAAAGTATTCGGATATTTTTCAGAATATTGTATCTGTTGGAAATTCCTGAAATTATGTTTTTAAATATGTTATGCGTTTTACAAATTGTTTACTTAGATGTTATCTTTTAGCTTATTAAACGGTATGTTTTGTAAAATTATTTTGGAAGCGTTGGAAAGTGCTACATAATCTATGCTTGACGCATGATTTTTCGTTCTTGTTTATTCATTGCACATTGTTTCCCATAACACATTTTTTTAAAATTATTATTTTAAAGCATAACATCAGAGATGCCAAGCTCCCTCTAATCTTCCGTAATATGTGGATTAACCTTTTAAACGCCAATGTTCCCGAACGGGAACATAAAAAAATAAAATTCATTAAAAAAAAAGTTTCGCTTCTATGGACTTACAAAAATTATTATTTATTAACAAAAGTACATTTATTTTTTTAGACTAAAAACTATTTATGTTATATAATTATTTAAGCTTAAAAAAATTCGTAAAAAAGTCATTTTTTGTCAATTTTTACTAGGATTGTTAAAAAAATTCACATAAAATTTTTAAAAGATGCAAAATTCATGAAATTTCAGAGTTATGATAAATAAGGTCCATTTTAAAGAATAAGCATGCTAAATAACAGTTTTCAATAAAAATGCGTTTGCTATAAGATATCAAATTCTATTGTTCCCGTTCGGGAACATTGGCGTAATTCACTATACAGAATTCGATCATTTGCACTGTTGATCTATTTTCCTAATTTTTAATATTGAGAGTCTCAGAATTATACTGAATCTCTTTTGCTGTGTTTAAAAGCAGGTCAGTGGCTTTTCGAATTCCACTTACACCCTTTTCACCCCTCCCCCCTTCTCTTGCTTTCTTCCCTCACTAGTGCGGGGGTGAGAGTTTTGTCCAAACAACTGTTTTGCTCAGGACTGAGAATGTTTATGACTTTTTCTAAGTATCCCGCGAAGGGTGCTATTTATTAGCAATAATTTTTACTTTCTTATCGTATGTAAGAGTTTTGAGATAGATCATGTGGTTCAGCACCCCCCCCCCCCAGTTCTTTTATTTATTTATTTTTTCCTTTTCTCTTTCTGAATTTTTTGCATCGTTCATTTTGTAAGTAATAGAGGGTGAAGCTAGAACGATATTTTTACTTTGCTTCTTTGATAGATATGGCTAATCGTGAAAGATTTTTAACAGTACAGGAAGCTATTGAATATTTTAACTCTTTATCAGATTCAGATGCTTCGGTTGATTCTGTTATAGATATTTGCCAATTGCCTCCTGATGAAAGTGGTGCTATAACAGATGAAGAAGATGTAAATGAAAATGAATTTCAAAAAATTATGCCTGCAGATGTATGCGGACAATTAGAAGTTTTTACACATAGATCAGTTGATGTATCAGATGATGAAATGATTGTTTCTGTACCTTCTACATCAAAGACTGAATCAAGTTTGAAGAGAAAGAGACTATCAAAGAAAGAAGATATGAAGCCGAACTGGAATAAAAATGCATCTTTCAAAAAATCTTTAGAAACCATAAGTAATATGAAGCTTTGCGAATCGTTTCCCGAATTAGCAAATTTATCGCCAGCTGAAATTTTCAACAAATTTTTGCCGATGGAATATTTAGCCCATTTATCAGAAATGACAAAACTGTATGCAATGCAAAAAGGGGAAAATATTGATGTAGACGAAAAAGATATTGGGCAATTTTTTGGGTTACTCTTATTTAGTGGCTACCATACTGTTCCTGGTGAGGATTTATATTGGAGCACTTATGAAGATTTGTCCGTTCCAATAGTTGCTTCAGTTATGTCTAGAGCCCGATTTAGGAAAATAAAGAAATATTTTCATATTATAGATTCAAATAATCATTTGAATCTATAATATGAAAATAAATTGGGCAAAATTTCTCCCTTTTATCAAGAACTTGAAAAAAAATTTCGGCAGTTTGGAATCTTTCACAGAAAACGAAGCATTGATGAATCTATGGTTCCATATTATGGTCATCATTCAGCAAAAATGTTCATAAAAGGTAAGCCTATAAGATTTGGTTTCAAAATTTGGATGCTTTGTTCGCATAATGGTTACCCATATGCAATGAAAATTTACGGTGGAAAAAGTCCGGAAAGGAGTAATATTCCCCTTGGATCAAGAGTTGTATGGGAACTTTTATCGTGTATTGAAAATCCGAAAAAACACGAAATATACTTTGAAAATTTTTCCCGTCTTATAAACTTTTGGCTGATTTATCAGACAAAGATTTTAAAGCAACTGGTACTATTCGGGATACTAGAACAGGACAATGCCCTTTGCAATCATTAAAAAAATGTCCAAATGCGAGAGGGGAAAGTACGATTTTCAGTACGATGGAAAAGTTTATATGTGCCGATGGAACGATAGTTCAGTTGTTACAATAGCGTCAAATTACGATACTCACGAACCTATGGGTAAAGCAAAACGATTTTGCCGTAAAGAAAGAAAAAAGGTAGATGTTTCACAGCCACATCTTGTAAAGTTTGATTTGTTAGACAGACTTCTTGGAAGTTACCGTCCTATGTTCCGCAGCAAAAAGTGGTACTGGAACTTATTTAGCAATGCCCTAAACATGGCTGTTGTTGCGGGATGGATTGTACATATTGAATTACACCACAACTCAACATCAGAACTGTCACACCTGAATTTTCAAAGAGAGGTGACTTTGAGTTTACTTCGAATGAAACCTAACATTCATTGTATTCCAGGTCCACGTGCCCATCCAGTAGAGTTTGCACGGCAGTCAGATACGCACTATTTGGTATCATCATCTCAAGGACGCTGTGTAGTTTGCCAGAAAAATACAAGGAAAAAGTGCTTTGAATGCCAAAAGCGACTGCATGAACACTGTTTTCCCTCTTATCACGGACAGTGATGCAAACTATAAAATAATAATAATAATAATTTGGTAAGATAATTTGTATTTTATATAATTATTATTTATAGTTTTATGTAGTTAATATTTGTAATACATATAATTATTTTATCATTAACTTTCAAGTAGTTATTTGTGCTTTTCTATAGTTGGTTTAAACATTTTTACTAATTCTATTTATATCTATGCACATACATATTATTTCTTTCTTTCTTTGTGTTTGATTGTTTTTATAAAGTATAATATTCAACACACGAATTTCACTTAAAATTTTTTTAATGTTATTAAATCAATCAAATATTATTCATACTTATAAAATTCTAGCATAAGAACCATAAAATTTAATCTATTGAAAAATATAGTAAAAACTTAATGAATCACGCCAATGTTCCCAAACGGGAACATACCCAAAATCGTACATAAAAAATTTTTTGGGGGAAATTTCTTCTTGCATTGTTTAAATAGATCCATTTAAATCTTATTTTCATAAAGAAATAATATTTTTTATACTTGGAACACAGAGCGGCGTTTAAAAGGTTAATTTGACCCAGTTTAAGAATGTTTAAAACCAGAAAAATTATTTTATGAATCTTTACATCTTTGCTTATTTAAATTCAAGTTTCTACGTGGAATTTATTATATTTCATTTCTTAAATAAAATTATGGTGCGAGCTGTTTTAAACTTGGGTCAAATTAACGCACATTTTACGAACGATTAGTGGGAGTTTGGTACTTCTGCATACCATACATACTCGCATATAAGCCGACCCCAAATTTGAGATGAAAACAGGTTTAGTACCAATATTTTATAATGGTTTTCTTCGCCTTAAATAATTTAGAATTAAATGAGATTAAATAAGGTGTAGAAACCATTCTAAATTACTGGTATTAAAACTGTTTTCATCTCAAATTTGAAAGTTGGCTTATACGCGAGTATATACGGTAATTAGATAATATTACGCTTTTTTGTTGCCATTAAAATTTGATAGACATTTTCGCCGTCATTAATCGTTGAAGTCAGCGATTAAATAGGACAAAATATACTATTAATTTTTAGTGATAAGAAAAAAGCGTAAAAGTTGGTAGCTTACATCCTTTTAACTATCGAATAGTGCAAATTAACACATAAAGGATGAGCTCTAAATATTTAAAAATATATATACAACAGCCGCCCATTTTATGAAAGAATGCTGATGAAGATGACACACAAATAGAGCATTTTTTAAAAGGAAGAAAATTGAAATCAGAAAAACATCTAAACTAACAAAAACAGCGTTTTAGAAGGAAGGTTTTACATAAAAAATTACGTACCTTAAACAGAACTTGTTTCCATTTGTTTCTAAAATTATATACTGGCGTTTCCGGCCATACATTTCCAGCCCTATTGGCGTTTCCGGCCATACTGGCGTTTCATTACAAATTTTTGAAATTAACGATGATAATGAATAAAATTTTCCAATAATAGTATTTCATTTGAAGTATTTTCAATGAATGCAATAGTGGTGCAAAGCTGGTCTAGTTTAACAATATTGCTCCCTAGTATAAATAATTTTGATTTGTTATTAGGGTACAAATGAGATAATTTTGCCAATTAGCTGATGCATAATTGTAGTGTAAAAATCTGAATAACTGAACACATTACCATACCAATAACCCGTCATTTGACTGGTACCAAATGAATGCATTTCAATTGGAAGCAGAAATTGATTGTTTTCATAAAATTATTAAAATAAGTCGCGCAAAAGTAAGTTAAATTTAAAGTAATATAATTGTAAATAAAAATCCTAGTGTAAAATATTTTTTAAATAAAACTTGAGTAAAATTCACGGTGCGTTTAGTGTCAAAGTTTGAAAGATTGATGACAATAAATTCTGATCTATATGTATGGGGATTTTTTAATGAACGTTTTTAAGTCATGTTTACTATCCACATGTATTGCTTTCCCAAAGAAAAACTTTCTTCATTTTAACATGCTTTCTCTTTATTATCTAGGAGTGCAAATAAAATATACATAAATGAGACTAGCTTACATCTTTAAAATATATATCCAGGAACTTTCCTTACGAGTTAACAAAAATTAATTATTGGTAATCAACACTATTTATGCTTGTAAATTAAATCTAAAATATTTCTAAAGTCCTATCTGAAGAAGAACATAAAAAAGACTGTTCGAGTTTTTGAGAATTTGATAATAAAAATAAACGAATAAGTGAATTTTAAACTTTTATTTGTGTTGAAATATTTACACCGGAAAAATAATACTAAAAAATATTAAATAAAAATAAATTATTTTAATACTAGGACGACTTTCATTATCCTATTCATGATTCCTAATTGCCTCATTATGGTCATTAGAGGTCAAAATGCTCAAACAGAATTGACTTTCATAGAGTAACGGATACGGACAGCTGAATGCAACAATGTTAAAGTTTAGTTAAAAGAAATAGATGTAAGCGAAATAGAGGAAGGGAGAAGGGAACCTTGTAGGGATTTCTTTAAACTTGGTATGAAGCAAAGGGGGGAAAAAGCTTTTGCATTTCTACTAGATCCACCCATCGAAAATATTTTTGTATATTGTCACAAAACAGGAAAAAAATCAATGTTTACTTTTTGAAAGAAATTCTCATAGGAACCTTGTGTAAGTAGTGAATTCTTTGCCACAAAGTACACAGGTTATGATTGGGAAGAATCTCGAGATTTCTGATTGTTAGAATGCACGAAACTCATTCAAGCAGCGGTTAGTAACATATATATGTACGCTTAGCGTACATTAACCAACTCCCCCACTGGATGCATGACTGGCTGTGCAGCATTCTATAGAATGCATGAAATTCATTAAAGCAGCGGTTAGTAACTTATATATATGTACGCTTCGCATACACTAACCGAAAAAACCGCTCTGGATGCATGAAATTTGCTGTGCAACAATCTCTAGAATGCATGAAATTCATTCAAGCTGCAGTTAGTAACTTATATATAATGTACGCGGACAAAAAAAAACCTCTAGATGCATGAAATTCGCTGTGCAGCAGTCTCTAGAATGCATGCAATCCATTGAAGCTGCCTGTGGTCAGTAATGTACGCACAAAAATCGGTTTACAGCAATCTCTAAAATGCATAAAATACATCTTATCTAATATAATAAACAAAAAGGCATTTACCTTTATTTCTCATCTTTTTTTTTTTCCCACAGGAATTATTTTTCTATGACACACGACAAAACGTTAAACTTCACAAAACACATTAAACAACCATTAAATTTCAACAACCATTCTAACAACCGTTAAACTTCATAAAATACATTCCACAAATGTAATTCAACAATTCCGACACCCAATAAACCAACCCACAGACAATAGAACCTTAAGGAAACGAACATAAACAAAACAACGTTCTGAAGTCGTCTAGGATTTTTTTCCCCATATCGTTATGCTACGGCGCCTAGAATGCATAGTGTAGAAAACGTTTTTACAGTTTTTTAATTCAAAATTTTCGAATTCAAACCGCATTTCTGAAGCAAGTATTTTTACTTTAAGAAGTCACGAAATATCTGTCATTAAGTAAGGAAAATAATATTACAGGGCATTTCTGGTATAATTGCGAAATTTTGGAATTAAAAAAAAGCCAAACTGGTAATGCTTTATAAAGTGCTAAAAAATTGCAGCCGATAAACCTGCAACGATGCGGTACAATAATAGGGCACCCGCAGCGACATCTGCTTTAAAAATATATTTACCTCTAGCAAAAGTAACCGTTTCTCTATTGACAGCATGAACATAATTTCTGTTAAAAAATTCTTCTTGTAAGTGTATGTATTTCAGATGTAACTGATTTTGAAGTTAGTTTTTTATCATATCAGGGAATTAATTTTTTCCACTCTTCTAGCACATATTTACCCTTTGGTATGCTAAATAGAGATAGTTTCTAGTTTGCTGTCTTGTATCGAGTACTGCAACCAGGCACAAAATAATACTTATCACGTTTTTTGGCCATGATCAATAACATTCATATTTTCAAAGCTTTTGAAAAGCACTATCCAAGTCAAAGGTAATAGGATGCTAATTTAATTATTTAAAATATTTACCACCAGTTGAAACGTTTTCTCAGTTTGATTCTAAAACAATGTTTGCGTTGAAAAGAGCTAGCAGACAGTGGCGTAACCGGAGAGAAGGGGGGGGGGGTCCAAATGCTCTGGAAACCAGTAATATTATAAAGTTTGCTTCGCCTTCAATATCCCAGAAAATCCTCCGATTAGATAAGGCAAAAATATTTTTATAAAATTAGTGATATCGAAACCATCTGGACTTCCACCCTGTCTACGCCACTGCTTGAATATTTCGCTGCAATCGACCCGTTATATTTTCAACATTGTTCTACATTTATCGGATGCAATTTTTTAGAACTATTCTGTAGCCATTTTCCACACTAAATATTCTAGGCGCTGTAGTTATGCTACAGTCAAAGTTCACGCATGCGCATTGATTTCTCAAAAGGCAGCCGAAGTTTTATCATTATTGCATTAAGCTTTCCCTATCCGCTAGTCTTTCATGGTTGATAGAATAGACTCAGTGTTGCCAATCCGCTAAATATTTTTATAATTCAGATGTTCTTGATTGTTACCATTTTTTTAAATAGTATAATTCGCCTCATTTACGCATTTTTCTGTCGTTAAACAATGCGCATATTTCTACTTAAAAATAATAGAAATCAAGAAATCTGAGTTTGAAAAAAGTAGCGAATAGTCAACATTTGATGGAATGTATGTTACATTTCATTTATGTCCAAACCTCTCTGATCGCATTGTAAGAATTGTTTCTTCATTAATGTGTAAGAGGAAGACTCACTATTAGTAAAAGATTTGATCACACTGTAAACGACGTCCTATTCTATATAATCCCCGTATAAAAAGATGATTGCAGCGATCTCAAGCATCTAACTATCCATACCAATCATACTAATAGTTACTATTTGCAGCAAGAGATATAAAAGGTTTGGAAATTTCTATACCGATTAATAGAGTCACAGGTGCCAACCTCTCATTAATATTCCGTAATATGCTGGTTAATTTGACCCAGTTTAAGAACGCTTCATACCAGAAAAATTATTGGATGAATCTTTATTGATTCAATTTCAGGTTTCTACGTGGAATTTATTTCATTTCATTTCTTAAAAAAAATTCTGGTGCGAAACGGTTAAACCTGGGTCAAATTAACCCGCATATTACGGAATATTAATGAGAGGTTGGCACCTATGTAGAGTTAATCATTATTTGAAGAAGATAAATCATGGTTGACATTACGGACCCCTTTTTTATATAGAAATTCAAAATTTATAACGGAAATTCCGAAAGAAGAATTCAACTGTTTTCTAATAACGAAATATCTGTCATTAAATACAGTAACAACTAGTATTCGGAATTTCTGGTATGAATTCGCAATTTCTGAATTAAAAAAAAGATGCCAAAACGACAGTACTGAGACAGATCAAGGACATTAGCATTGTACTTTTCAATTTCTGGTCTGTAATCGAGAATATATTTTATAAAGGAGATATCAAAATAATGTTTGATTGCAGTTTGTTTCTTCTTTTGAGTAAATATTTCTCTACAGTAAGAAATAACAACTGGTAAACTTATGGGAATAATTTTTGTATTATAATAGATGTTTCTCGACCATAAGCTCGTTGTTACAGGGCTTAATTACCAAACGGGCAAACCAGGGATGAGATTTCTCCGCTTTTTTGCATACCAGTATAATCTTAGAGAAAATGTTATCCTCTTAAATCGCAGAATGCTCCGATTAAATAAAAAAAAAATTCTGTTAGATTATACTGGTATGTAAAAGAGCGGAGAAATCTCATCCCTGGGGCAAACTTCCACCATTTTAATGGCATAGACATAATTACTGTATTCATGACTGAAATTCTACATAAAAAATTCGAAACTTGTATTAAAATTTTCTGATGGTATTTTGCCGCGACGGTAATCAGCTCTTGCAATTTTATTGAAAGAAACCGCTGGTGGCATTTTCATTGCTGTGAAAGTTTTGTCTCTTCTATAATTTTTTTCTCTTCTATATTATTTTCGTCTTCTTTTCCAGCTGAATTTGTTACTCATTAAAAGGTTCTCAAGCTCTTAAAAAAGTTTCTAATAATCTTTTGTGTCGACGTCAAGATTTTTGTATTTCAGAAAATTTGTAACTAGAACTTTTGTAAGTAGGAAAGGTTCTGTATTTCTGAAATGTCTGAATCTCTAATTACCCTGAATATGCCACAGATTTGGTAAATGATGAGAATAATCGTGAATCATTATCTCACGAAAAGAAAAATTTGAGAGACAGATCAACAAGAAATTATTTTCACAGCTTCATTGTTTTGATTTTTGTAACTCCTTATATGAGATTGTTTAGAATAAGAAATTACTGTAAATGATCGTTACCCATATGTTCCGAAATTTACTTCTTTTTATTTTATTCAAATTACCTGATTGCTGTAACTATTTCAAAATAGACTTATTAAATTCGACATAATTAAATTCGCCAAATTTACTCTGTCGTTAAATGAAGCATTAAATAAGGCGAATATATCGAAATGAAAAATGTTACTAATTATGCAAACTGAGCAAAAAAAATCCAATTGCCAACATTGCTTGGCAGGCAATCCAGCCATTCGGATAACATGGGTTAATTCTGAGGCTTTAATTCTATGGGCTCTGATGGGATAATTCTATGTGTTAATCCTAGATTAATAAAATAGAGGGAAATAAGAATATCGAAAACCGTACATTTAAATCATTTGTAACATAAATAACCTCTTTAGAAATGAAGAATTTAACTTGAAAAAATTAAAACAAATTCAAGATATGCTTTATCGAAACAACAATATTTAATATTTCAAATGAAAGTAGGATCCGAAAAACTGAAATTTTTATTTAAATATAAGTAAATAGTTTTAAAAACATAATTTTGAATATTTCTTTTACTATTCATACATACGATTTTATGCCTATCATACGCACATAACATGTTGAGAAAGGCTAAGTGTTTGTACATAAAGGTGCGTACACTCATTACAATGTCCAGATGAGAAAATTTGGTACTTTTCCATCAGAGCGTTGGCAGTAAAAGTGCGCTAACGGAAAAGTACCAAAAAAACATCAATGGATGCAACAAACTTGCTGTGCAGGAACCTCTAAAATGCACGAAACTTGTTAAAGCCGCGGTCACAACACATGTATGAGCATTGCACACATATGAAAACAAAAAGAAACATCATTGGGTGCAGGAAACTCGCTGTGCAGCAGTCTCTGAAATGCACGGAACTCGTTGGCCCCTTCGCGACAAGCGTCCTTTACAGAATTTTTAACCTTTTTTACCACCGGTTTTTCAAAAACCTAATTGAATCGCAGAAATGCTAAGATTTAATTAGACAAATCTCACATTAAAAAATAACTGGTGGGAATAATTGAGGATTCTGAGCATCTTATGCGTCACGTATACGTGTCGCTCGTTCCCAAGGGGTTAAAGCAGCTTTCACGAACGCATGTATGAGCGCTGTGCGCACAGAAAAGAAAAGAAAACATACTACATACAGCAAACGCGCCGTGCAGCAATCTCTGAAATACACGAAACTCGTTAAGGCCGCGGTTACTAATAAAAGTATGAACGCTGTGCCTCCAGGAAACCAAGCGCGTCACTTACATCCCAAAACTGAAATGTTTTCAGAAATTCTGAAAGACATTGGCAAATAAAATTTCAATAATATACATTCTTATTTTTTTTAAATATTCTTATTCTTAGTTGCAAAAGGCACATATTCTGTTAAAAATTGTGGTGGACGTTTGCGAACACCTGTTCGGGTTCTAAAGTATATTTCTGTGCTGTTTTTTACCGCTTAAAATTTAGATGACACCAATTTGGAACGCATTTTGTTTGTTTCTTAACGTATGTAAAAAAAAAAATTCTGTAATAACAAAATATTCTGCAAAACTTCAAAATAATGGCTGCCATTTACAGTGCGCTTTAGACAACGGCTGTATGTTTGATAAAGATTGCGGGCAGTGTCCTATTTCGATACCGCATGGGGCAAACATTGAATTTTAACCTTCTACAAATACAGGGAACGTACCACAATTTCAGTATAGAAATTTTTCCCTTGTTCAATCCAAGAAAAATATAAAAAATTCTGGTATTTAATATGGTGTATTAAATATGGCGAAGATGTCTAATCTGAAATAGTATTGCTATACTAGATGGACATTCTAAGGTGTGTACTTACGTGCCTCGCAGATATCTATGTTTCAGCTGAAGCAAACTGTATATATTTGTATATACATATATATTTATGTATATTCGAAAATATGCATTTGTCGAAGCAATGCTTTTATATATTAGCTGCAACAATTCGCTTCAGCTTAAACGCGAGGTATCTGCGAGGTACGTACATATATTTAGGCGAAATTACAAACACTAATCTACATTAGTTTCTATAAAAAAGCCCATCGAAGTTCAAAAACATTAAAAAAAAACTGATTTCAAAGTAAATAAATATACTTTTTGAACACAAAATATACCAGTCAGTCATATAGGTCATTTGATGTGTACCAAACGAAAATATTTCGATTCGGAACAGCAATTTTTTCATAAAATAAATAACACATAAATCACACAAAAATAAGTTAAATAGAGATGGCTACTAGTTTTAAATAAAGTTCTTGTACAATTCCTGGCATGTTTAAGTTTAATCACGCCTGCTTTAGAACCTTATTTCTGCACAGGGAAATTTTCACCAGTATATCCGTAAAACATTTTTTGCCTCATTTACAACAGATGTTTACCTAATACTACAATAATAGGATGGATTAAAAAAGTGGAAATTTACCTCTTGGGTAATCAGGTTTTGGCCTCCTGCAATGTGTTATCCCTTCTTTCACTCTGTTCAAAAGCTTTTTTGTTATATTTTGCACATTTTGTTGGTGCATTAGTGAGATTCATTACACCGCAAAACAGTCGGCCAGCTTCTTTTACTTTCCCTAACGATTGCATGGAATATACATACTTGCCAACCTCGAATCTTCCAGCCTTCCGTTATGGTTTAATTTGATACAGGTTAAACACTTTTCGAACCAGGGAATTTATTTGATGAAACGGCGTAGCTTGGTTTTGTTTCTTTACTTAATAATTTGTCGTCTCTAAGTAGAGGTTATTCAGTATTATTTTCTTAATGTCTGCTTCGAAACGTATTATAGAATGCAATGTATGCTTGACCTACTTAACATTAATACACATATTACATAATAATAGTGGAAAGTTGGCAGGTATGGATAAGGGTTGCTCAGTTTGTTCTCAATTTTTATTAAGGAACTCCATATTCATATCGGACATTTCGAAAGAAGAATTTTTACTTTAACCCTTTCCGGCACAGTGGTCCCACTCCGAGCACACCTAGTTTTAATTCCAAACTTGCATACGGCGGCACCAAGAATATTTTAATAAAATTTCGTTTCTATAACGAAAGCTTAAAATAAGGAGTTCATAGTTTCTAAAAAAGTCGTTTGTAAATTCCGGTGTCAGTCAGCAATTTCTCTTTTTACGGACAAACTTTGTCTGTGCCGGAAAAGGTTAAGTAATAATTAAATTCCTGTCATTAAATCAAGGAAAACTTACTTATAAAAATTTCTGGTATGAATTGGAAATTTCTGAATAAAAAAGGAGGCAACACAGGTGTCCGCAAAGTCTGAAAACGGTCCAGTAAATCGATAAATACGCATCAATTTGAAAGAGGGAAAACGCATGTCCATTTTTTTGAAAAATCTGTTCAGTGATATCAAAGCTTTCCCCACCACCTCCAAACCCTGACGGGGCAGAGGGAGACTTTCAAATCTTAAATGATAACTCTATTTATTATTGCAGATTCGGATTCTACAGGGAAAAAAATACGAAACTTTTGTATTTCAAATTTTTTCCGGATCATTGTAGATGACGTTGTAATCGAGCAAAATGCGGCGTTAACCCTTTGAATACAGAATTCTAAAAACTGGATAGTATTCAAAATACTGCAAACGCCCGAATATTGAAATATGCTGGGAGATTTGTTTTCTCCACCTTTCTTCTGTCTGATTTTCTCAGAAACACAATAAGAAGGCAGCTACATCCGAAAGTGGAACCTTCCATAGATGACTATTACAAAATGGCGAAATAAAAATTGTCACCACCCGTAGCCCGTAACCTAAAGGTTGTCGCGACGATTGTCGCGTTTACGAGACTCGTTGAGGATTTTTAATTGAAAGCCTTGTCTTTTAAAAATTAAACCATTCTGTAATTAAATCGGGCAAATATTTATATTTTGTAACACCGGTGATAGAAGATTAAAAATTTTGTAAAGGACGTTAGTCGCAAAGGGGTTTAGGAAAACACTCACTACCCGTAAGGCATGGTGACGTCAAGGCGACGTCACTGTGAAGTCACACTGTGACTTTGTGACCGTCGTCGTGACGTCAAGTGACGTCGATGTGATGTCACTGTGACCTAAATGCGAGGTCGTTATGGCCGTTTTCAAGGCTTTCTGTGACTTCACAATGTGACTACTTTGTGAAGTCACCGTGCGACTTCAATGTGAAAAATGTGACGAATCTGCATCGGATAGGGTGACCAGATTTTACCCGAATCGTATACGGATTGTTCGGATCAAAATTTTTTTATGGTACAAGTTTGTGACGTTTGTGACGACACTGCACCGGGTGGGGTGACCAGATTTTACCCAAATCCAATCCAGAAACTTTGGATCGATCTTTTTGGATTTGTTTGGCTACAGAATAGATTTGGATTCGTTGTCGTGTGACCTGATTTTCGTGAACCCGATCTGACCCGAGTCGGGTTTAATGTTTTTACTGTAAGTCTTGTTTGGAATAGAATCTTGCATACGACCGAGTAACCAGATTTTATCAGAAATTGTGTTACGATACAATTTCTGATGTCGGCTCGGATCTAGAGTCATACACGAATCCGGTTATATAGTTCTTAAACATGATTGAATGTCTACTTGAACATGAATGATGGTTGACTGAAACTATATTTCGATTCAACCCGTATTCTTACCCTAACCCAACAACAACAACAAATCTGTAGGCCCACAACCCGACCGAACCTGATAAATGATTTCGCATAGATTCGGATAACAAGATTTCACCAAATACGGATAAGATCGACGATAAGGATTGGATCGGCAATCATTTTTATTGATGCAACTCGTATTCAAATTAAAACTTTGCATCTGATTGGGAACCCGGCTAATGTAGTCGTTAAGCAAGAAAATCATAAATGTAAAAAACGCATACTAATATAAAAATAATAGATGGATCCATTAAAAATTATAATAAAAGTAAATATTCCAATAATATGAAGTTCTATTGTGCAAATAACAATTTTTTAAATTAACTTCTACTTCCATTTGTTGCATGTAACCACCAAAATTATTGACAATAATTAAAACTATGCTATTTCGCTGTTAAGTATTGAAGTTTTTAAATGTGTATACTTTGCCATATTTCCCCTCGCTCAGTGTCACGAAACTTTCTGACACATTTATGAACAAACTTTTAAACGCATGGCACTTGCATGCCTGATTATTAAAGCTATTTGGAATGAATAGCGTTTTCCATTTTTAGAGATCAATTTCGGTCACGTTTTACCCGTTTCTGACGGTGTTTTCTGAAACATCATCTGCCGTTAGCAAAAAATGGATAACGCCATTCGATTATATATAGGGTAGATGTGCCAGTGCTGGACACCCTTAAGAAATTTCTTTAAAAATTATTTTTTAATTAATAGTTATAATTGTTATATTCAACATTTTTTAATATTATATTACTCTACCAACAATATTTAACCATGCTCATAGTCACACTTCCCAATGTGAATCGAAATTTAATTGTAAATAACAGAAATAAATCAAAACACCCTAAATTCCAGTAATGGACACCTCACAAAAAGTAATAGATAATTGATATTATGATGGTATTTAAAACTAGAATTTAAAGATAGCATATTAATGAAATAAAAAAAGCTGAATTTTTATTGGTTATTTTTTTATAAACCAAAAACATTGAAGGTGTCCCATTACTGGAAGGCGGTCCATTACTGGCACATCTACCCTATTAAGAACACCTGCCAATTTCATGTATTTCCGAATAAAAATGAATTCAGAAATAAGTCAGAAATTAGCTATTTTGGATTTGAGAACAACTTTAACCCTTTAACGGACATTGGTTTCCCTACGAAGCCACAAAATTTTAATTCCGAAATTCAACAGTGACAGCAGAATTTTAAAAGAAATGTTTTTCATTTATTATGTATGTGAAATATCGCTTTTTTGTTATATACAAATAATTTTTTTTATAATTTCCGGTGTCAATCATTTATTTCAACATTTTAGCAATTGAAGTGCTAAAATGTTGAAATCCGTTAAAGGGTTAAAGAAAATATAAGTATACATTTTAAAATAAGCATTCTGAAAAATTTATATTAGGAATCAATTTCAATAATAGATATACATATTGTGCGATATTATTAAATAATAAACATTGTATCAAGCAGTAAAACAGTTTTCGTTGTAAATGAAATACAGAACTTAAGATCATAAATTCAAAAAAAAAAATTATATATATATATTATTTTTTTACAAATTATTTTATTTATAGTTTTTGATAGAATACTAAATGCAGAACTTAAATATCAATTTTTACAGTAAAAACATTCGATAACACAACTGGAAAAATTACCTTAACTAAACAGTTATTTTATTGTTTCATCAATATTTATTATTTTTGTGCACCTAACATTGACATATCTCGACAAATAAATTATTCAATGCATTAAATTGTCACATTTTTTTTCAAATATACCGGAAAATTATTTCTGGAAACCTACACTAGCAACGAAATTATCAAATTGCAAATCAAATATTAATAGTTTTAAAAATTGCAATGTTTTTAATTATAATGAATAGCTATGAAAATTGAACTAAGAAACGCAAAATATTAAATAAATTCTTCATTTTAAATAACACTTTACATTTAGAATACATATTACTAGTAAATACTTTAAGCTTTGTTCCAAACAGTCTATTTAAAAAAATTTAAAACATTAAAGATAAAATTTAATACAAGTGATTTTTTAAAAGAAAATTTAAAAATCTTAACTTTTAAATAATGCACTATTAAATGTACTAGTACTAAACATGCACTATTAACATAACTGCGAAGACATTAAAAGTTACCTGCTGATCTATAGGTAAAGGGGTAACGATTGAATGCTCCTTATCTGCTTCCCTTTCATTGAAAAATTAAACTGTAAATCCACCACAATCATTTTCAAATTATTCCAGCAGAAGAGGTGTGTTCATAGATCTGAGAAATCAAATATCACCCAGGCCTTATGAACGCACCCGGCTAGACACAGGGAGATGTAAAAATGGATGGTTTACTTTAAAATGGAGATTGTTCACTTTAAAACGTTAATTTACTTACACAGTATAAATCTACAAACTTAGAACGCAACACACGCTAATCCGAACTTCGAATGAGAAAAAATCGTCTGCCTTCAATATGCGCGCGCAGTATTGTTTAAACACTACAAAATAACAAATAGCAGATGTTTCCAACTTTACCGCAATTGATATAGGAAGAAAATAATTTAAACAAAGACATTTCAAAAGCTTTATAATTTATATGGCTGAAAAATGAACTTCTAATGATGCTATAATATTCTTTTTTTATATGAGAGAGTTTTGTATTCTTAGAAATAAGCTGTGAAAAATTACATTTTTATATATTTTTTAATCCATTGCATTTGCTTTAGACGTCAAAAGTAAAGATAAAATTTAAATAAAAATTGATTTAAAAGGCTTTATAAAGTAATTTCGATATAAATTTAAATTACAATCAAATTTCCAAAGTACAAATTTTTCATTTTTTACACTCTATCGAAAAGAGCAATATATTTAATAGAGGTGACATCTTACTAAGCACTGGCCAGTTTTGGATAAATTGCTATAGGAATGACATACAGTTTATTACATGTTTTTAATTCATTTTTGCTCGGAAATACACGAAATTGGCTCGTGGTTTTATTCAGAAACTATGTTATTGAAAAACCTTTTCCATTTTTTGTTAAAAGCAGAAGATCTTTCAGAAAAGAATGTCAAAGTTGGCGTTTTGATTTGAATATCCGACGTGACAGTGAAAGACATGAGAAAAACTGGTCGTCACGTGACACGAATTGCTTATAACTCGATAAGTAACTAAATTTCTATTTCAGGATTTTTTCCTGTGTATTATATAGTATATTTTGTTAAATTTCATGAAAATGGTAATGAAAATTGTAAAAAATTATCTGCCTTATATATGTAGACAGATATTTATTTATTATTTTATTTTGGAAATACTCAATATATTTAAATAGTGTGTGACAATATTTTTATTAATGATTTAGGTACATGACATAATTCAAATCTATATTTTATGAGTTTTTTTTTCTTTTCCAAATTCACTCTCCGATCACACCGTGAAGTCACAGTGTGTTGGCATTTTGGCCATAGGTTTTACGTGACTTATGTGACTTGCAGTGACGTCATTGCAACGTCACAAAAATTTTTAAAGCTGTCAAAAAGTAATTTTCTTTATGCCATAAGATGTTCTAAAGTTTATTTTAAGTTTTCTTTAGATCTCCAAGACGTTCACATTTTGGTCACAGTGTGACGTTACAAAATGGTGGCATTTTGTTACAGATGTGACGTGACGTACGTGACTCACAGTGACGTCGCAATAACGTCACTGTGACTGTGCATGCTATGCGGGTACTAATCAACACTAAGAATGAAAATCAGTGATAAAATATGAATTAAAAATTATAATTTTTTAAAAATATAAAAGGTTTTAACATGGTATTTCTGTGACTGTGCATGCTATGCGGGTACTAATCAACACTAAGAATGAAAATCAGTGATAAAATATGAATTAAAAATTATAATTTTTTAAAAATATAAAAGGTTTTAACATGGTATTTCTGTTTTCATTTTCAGATATGATTACTTCTTGTATATATAATAAAACTAAAAACTAGTTACATTTTTCTTTAAATATTCAAAAGATATAATTTGTCAAAAGAGTAGCTTCCGAAATTTTCAAAAATATACTTATTTCTACTTATAAATTATGAAAAATGACACATTTTTAAATCTAAAAGCAAATTTTACAATTAAAAACAAAATAAAACGAATAAATAAACAAGAATAAAAAATCATGCGTCAAGCGTAGATTATGAAACACTTTCCAACACAACCAGAATACTGTAACGAAACTTCACTGTTAAATAAAGTGAAAGAGGATATGTAAGTAAGTAGTTTAGAAAACATATAACACATTGAAAAATACAGTTTTCTAAATTAAATTCCAGTGTCAAAGTAGACGAATTATTTTGTGCAGCCCTGTATATGATCAATTGATGTAGATATATAGCATGATAAAATTTAGTTTGGTTAGAATATTCACATTTAGCAATTTTCGCCAATCTATTGAAAAATAATCGAAATCATTTGTACATCCCTGTATATTATTTGAAGACTATTGCACACACCACATATTAGGCTAAAAGGCAACTTAAAACTCACTCGCAGCAATTACCAACCGTAAACGACAATGTATCTTTTTTTTGCGTTGCCCTGTAAATTAATTTATTTATATTCCACAAACTTCTATAAGTGTACTAAATATAGTTCAGCAGGAATATGCGTAACACAGTAAAAACTATCCTTAAACAATTCACTCCCATAGTCTGTAATAGTTACGGATTCCCTTGTGTAGCGCTGTATATGAACAACCAAGTTTATAAACACACACGTACTATGAAAAAATGTAGTTAAACTTAAAAACGCAAACCAAAGTTGAAAACGCACTTATCACACATAGATTGTAAATATCGCACATGTACTGTAACCGACATCATGTGTGTATCCCTGTAAATAAACGCAATGCACACCACACTTTCAAGAGAGCAATTTATAGTGCACCTCATTAATGCATATAATTTCCATTATGTTTGAAACAGTGAAATATCACTAAATTACACCTGCAAACGATTTTTCCCCATAGAACAATGTGTAACAGAATTCTTTTGTCTGAACCTGATTTGCACCACTTATTCTACAAAAAGCATGTTTTAATGCGCTTCATAATTATAGATCAATTTCATCATGGTTTAAATGACGTAGCATCATTGAAACGATTATTTCCCATTGATTGTAATGTAACGGAATGCTTTTGACTGTTCCTGTAAAATAACTATAAGTGCTACACACTTCAGTTGAAATAGGGAACATGCTATCGTAAACGACAATAACATACAAAAATTTCAGGACAATCCGAGTAGATTAAAACGAGTTAGAGCACGGACAGACGAAAGACGGCAGACTGCCAGACAAACCGAAGTCATAAACACTTTTCAACTAGGTTAAAAAGTATTAAAAATTACGAATTTATAATGATTCATTTAAAATTAAAATAAGAAGTTTTTAATATTACAAAGTTTTTAACCCGTTGTTGACCGATCACGAGAAGTCTTATGTTTATTTAACCAAACATCACTAACACCATTGCTTTCACTTTACAGTAAATGCATTTATATCAATTTGACATTTTTTAAAGAAATTGTATAATACAAGGGGGCTCTGCCCCCTACGAGCTACGCTCGCCAACCCCCGTTCTGACACCGCATGATTTAAAAACACTCTGATTTGATCAACTCTAAAACGATTGCGGAAGATTGTATTATAATTGAACGACCAGTGGCGATCTGCTGTAACCGGGTTTCCATTCATTTTTCTTTGACTGGGGGATTTTAAGGTCGAATCAACTGCTCTCGAAACAGCTAACAACTGTTTTCCTGATTGATTAAATAAGATGAATTAAAAATTTAGAAAGCAACTTGTGTGAAATGGTTAAGTAAACAATGTCGCTGCATTGGAGAATTTTTTAACGATGCTATAGAAAAATGGTTACTTCTCCATTATCTCGTCGACTTCTTTCTATAAAAAGAAAAGAACTGTCGCCAAAATATATCATTTAACACCAAACGTGCATTTATCGTAGTGTCGCGTTGCTTTCAGTTGGCATCAGATGCGTTACACGTATTAGTTATTTCATCGAGGGATTTTTAATTCAAGGTTTATTTGTCTTTTTGATACTTCTCCATTATCCCGTCAATCAATTTTCGTTAAAAAAAACTATCGCCAAACTGTAACGCCAAATAAACAAATACAAGAATTTTGGGCACAGGTGTCATATACGCACCACGTAGGCACGATTTTTTTCAACTGCTAATTTGCTGATAACTTTGTTTTTGAATAACAAATTTTGTTATTCAAAAACGTGTTTATGTTGTTTTTTATTTATTTTTATTTTTTATTTTAATTCTATGAAGTATTTTTATTATGTATATCAATATTTATTTATATCAAACTATCATTTATTTATTTCCTTTTTTGAAATAATAGAAGCTTTTTCATTTATTACGTTATTTGGTACTTCTCTATTATCCCGTCGACCACTTTTCATAACAAAAAACTATCGCCAAACTGTAACGCCAAATAAACGGGACAAAATTGTCATTGGAATATCAAAATAAATAAATAAATAAAATATAAGAATTTAAAGACACAATTGTTATTTTAATTAATGAAATAACTAATAAATCAGTAAAACATAATGAAAAATACACGCAAATGTCGAATTAAAAACCACTTGATGACATAACAAACGCGTATAATGCTTATGACATCAAGTAAATGGATTTTTGGCGTTTAATCTTACAGTTTGGCGATAGTTTTTAGTTATGAAAAGTGGTCGACGGGATAATAGAGAAGTATCCGTTATTTTATTTTTATATTAAAATAAAAAATAACGTGTTATTATTGTATGCTATTTGAAACTAATATTGAAAAATAAAGTTTTCGCCAAATTGGGGGTTGAAAAAAATCGCGCCAACATGGTGCGTACATGACATTTGCGCCGAATTTCGCCATAGGAATCTAAAATCTCCAACTATAATAAAGAAGCAAGTTTGTGTGTGTGTGTTTCTCGGTTGCGTTCTGAAGAGACCGCTGCTCGCAGAGCTACAAATTTTGGTGGGAATATACCTTTATGCGTGTAATTTTGTACCTCGAAGCCAGATTTTGGAATTTTTGAATAGATTTTTTTTAATTAATTTTTTATGCGATTTTTAGTGTTTTTTCACGTTTTGATGCGATTTTTCGACATTAATAATGGGAATCCGGTTCCAATATTTTAGCCCAATATAGTAAATTTTATTCTCTTTTCAACAAAGTTGATGCGAAATTCGTACAGCAATTTTTGAATTTTTGGCGATTTTTTTTCCTTTGACACTAAGAAATTTTGCCAGAGTGCTTGATTGGTTCAGTGGTTGCGCTTCCATTTCAACCTCAGATACGATCAGAATCGTCATTTTTTTCCTCTTTTTAGCTTGGAGAAAGTTGATAATTCTTTACAGATAAAAAATCATGATTTTAAATATGCGATTTTTAGTGTTTTTTGACATTTTGCTGCGATTTACCTACATTAGTAACCGGAATCAAGTTCCAATCTTTTAGCCCAATATAGTAAATTTTTGCTTCTTTTCAATAAAGTTTATGCGAAATTCGTACAGCGATTTTTGATTTTTTGGCGATTATTTTTCTTCGACAACAAGTAATTTTGCCCAGAACGCTTGACTGGTTCGGTGGTTGCTTCCATTTCACCCTCAGATACACTCACAATCGCCATTTTTTTTTAACTCTTTTTAGCTTGGAGAAAGTTGATAATTCTTTACAGCTAAAAAAAATCTTAATTTTAAAAGGGAAGGGCGGATTATTTATTAACCCGATTTTTTTTATTAAATTTTTTCTTTTAGTTTCATTTAATTTTTTTTCATGTTTTGCAGCATTTTTTGTTTCAAATGACGTCACAAATCGCCCACTACTAGTCAAACATCATTGGAGGGCAGTTGTGATTGCTAGCTGGAAGTCAACCGGGAAATTATGATTGGCAGATGAAAAGGTCGTCAGCTGATTGCAATTCGAACAGCGAGTTGTGAATTTTTGCCATTTGTTTTATGCGATTTTTAGAGTTTTTTCATGTATACGTCATTTATGTATTTGATTTTAGAAATTAACAACGATAACTTACTGTTTTTGTATGTAAAAGAAAGTTTTTGTTTCAAAAGTTAATAATTCCTAATTTTTTAACACCGTTGATTTAGTTCTGCGTGGGGGAGAGGTGAATGTTCAATTGTAGTTTAAATATCGCGTTAATGATCTGATCGAAACTCCCTCCTTCCCCCCCACCCTGCCTCCAAAATCAGAACTATTTAAAATCAGAAGTAGAGAAACTTCGGTATCATTTTTTTAGCCCTTGTTTACCACTATTTTTGAATATTAATGACCAGCGAGTGGTATTTTCTAGGGTTCTGTGGGCCCACTTTCAATGAGAATCAATTCATTCAACTTAACACGAACTAATTAAGATATAGAATGGAACTAAAAGATTTTGCAGCGCCTGCTATACGGTGTCGCAGGCAGAAGGGACATGTGCCAAAGTTTCGATCGGAAATATTTTTATTTAGAACTGAGTGCACCCCTTAGCGGTGGGAAGTGAAACTAAACAATTTTGCATTTAAAATTTGTCCGATTCAAACAAAAGGCCCGATTTCAATGACAATTGATTCATTCAACTTAACATGAAATAATTAAGATATAGACAACTAATTAAGACATAGATTTTGCGCCCCTGGTGGTGGAAAGTGGAACTAAAACATTTTCTGCGCGTGCACAGAAAGCCTTTTATACGTTGTCATAAGCAGCGGGGACACGTGCTGGAGTTTCGTTCGGAAAGAGGTTTGTTTAGAACAAAGTGCACCCCCTGACGGTGGAAATTGTAACTAGAATATTTTGCATTTAATCTTGGTCCGATTCAAACGAAATCTTTTCTGACATTCTCCCGAGGTCTCCCAGGTACTAAATAAACTTCGGTATCATTTGTTCTGCCCTTGGTTACCACCATTTAAGAATATTAATATCCAGGGGTGTTGATTGATTTTCTCGGGTTCTATATGGGTCCAGTTTCAACAGGAAGCGGTTCATTCCACTTAACATGAACAAATTAAGATAAAGCTAATTATTTCAGACTCAGATTTGGTACTCCCTGGCGGTGGAAAGTGGAACTAACAGATTTTTCGCACGTGCAAAGCACGCCTTCTACCGTAAGCAGCATGAACGACTGCCGGAGTTTCGTTCGGAAATAAGTTTATTTAGAACAGAATGCTCTACCCGGTGGTGGAAACTGGAACTAAAAGATTTTGCAACGCGTGCCTAGCTTGCCTGTTATACACGGTATCGTAGGCAGCGGGGACACGTGTCCGATAATTTGTTTACACCAAAATCCATCTCCTGGCGGTGTAACTAAAATATTGTCCTGCGCGTGCATCAAAAATTGTTATTTTTATTGAAACCGCAAAAGAAAGTTACCGATTTGATAGTCCCAAACAACGAAAAAGTTTCATTTTCACTCATCCTCGAATATTAAGAAAAGTACTGAAATATTTGAATCGAAACTCACAGTTTATTTTTCCGATTCGAAAATGCAAAGTTTGTGAAAATCAAACGGTAACTTTTTTAAAAATTTTGACCAAAAACTGACCCGTTTTGAATCAAATGATCCAGACATCTGAGGAGGCGGTATTAAATTTACTTCCGCTTTGGGTCTATCTCTCTATTTAATTTCCGAAAGACAAAGAGTTACCAGTGGAAGGGTTTCGTGCAGCGAATTTTAAGAGTGATTTCGCATTTCGTATTATGTTTTGGAGGGGCCAGGCAGCGCCGGGCGGATCTGCTAGTAAATAAATAAATAAATAAATAAATAAATAAAATAAACAAATAAACAAACAAAAAAATAAAATACATGAAATTCGGAAAACCCCCACTCACCAAAGTGTCAACTATCAGTAAGTTAAACAATAAAATTTACAATATATTAATGAAATCAGAAAAAAATAGCCTTGGATATTTATTTACATTATTTTTCTTAATTATCTCTCTCGGCTGGTGGAGAAATGTTTGTGACGTCAGTTGAAACTGATCTATTGTATGTAACTGTTCATCGCAACATTTTTCAATGCCTTTTCTTTTTTAATGCCATGGCACTGCCGTTTAAGGATTCAATGGTTATTTTAATTAATGAAATAATTAATAAGTCAGTGCAATATAATGAAAAATATATGCATATATCGAATTAAAAACTACTTGATGCTATAACAAACACATCTATTGCCTCTGACGTCAAGTGAATGTGACGCCACAATCATGCATTTTTGGTGTTCCTATAGTTTGGCGATAGTTTTTTGTTATGAAACGTGGTCGTCTCGATAAAGGAGAAGTACCATATTGTTAATGATATTTTAACAATTTAATAGTTATTTCGGTATTTTAAAGGTAATTATTAAACGTAAAAATATAGTTTTTTATTGAGAGGAAATATTATTTACGCTGTTTTAAAAATTGCAATAACAGGTAAAAGATTTGTCGAAACAAATTAATCTCTCGTGTAAATATAATTTTTAATTGAAATTGTTTGGAAATATTGCTATTTGAACATTTTAAATAAGACGTAAGTTTCCCTACTTAATGCTTTGAAAACGTGTAATAATTTAATTATTTCTCATTTTAATATTCACGCGCAAGTATATTTTTTATTACGTAATTTTCTAGTCACTGCTTTTATCACGTGATCATTTAATTATTATTTTAAAATTTTATTTCTGTTTTTAATAGTCACGTGTAAATACATTTCTTAATTGAAAGGGAATATTATTATATGCGCTATTTTACAAATTGGCAACAATTCAAATAATGGATTTCATAAAATATGAAATAAATTTTCATAAAAATATTGAAAATTTTGAATAAAAAATTGAAATATAACCTTAAAAAATTACTCAAATTAAAAAAATAATTGCAGTCTGCAAACCACAAACTTGTCAACTATATTCTTACAAATTATGGTTAAATTCCTGTGCATAGTTTTCGTTCCTATAAAACTTTTTTCAGAAAACTGCTTTGACCAACTTTGATTTTAAATATCTCTTAAAATAATTCTTCGATTTAAAAACTGTTTACTTCAGCGTGTTTATCGAACATTTATTTATAAAACTACCAATTTTTAAATTTTTTCCTATAGTAGTTTTCTGAATATTAGTCCAGAAAGACATCAAGGCACAAAATCTTCAAGTGTGATTACTTTATTAATTATAAAATTAATTATTTAAAATATTTCTATTGAGATATTTAATAGATATAATTTGTCGTAAAATTACTTATGAAATTGAAACAAAAATGTATCTCTTTGTCCTTCCAATTAAGAAAAAAAGTAAACTTTACAGTTTAACTTTACAATGCATAGTGTAGCCAATTGGCAACACTTTCTATTTAACTTTTAATCAATCAAGTTCTTTGCAACCACTATATTTATATAGAAATATTAATCCTCTAATAATAACAACAGTATGCTACTAAATAAAGTTAAAAATCTATCTAAAAATTTCTGGTGTCGAATTCTTAATATAAGTATAAAAAAAAAACACAATTCTAAAAGAAAAATTCATGCACTGTAGGGTTAAATTTCCCCCTTACAAGAGTGACAGTTGAAATACGCTTCTTTCAATTTAAAACGTTTTCGTGAAAATACATCCCAGAAGCATTTACTTATTTTCCCCCATTTGCAACAAATGTTAGATTTCGGTGGTTTAAAAAAATATTGAGAAATGAGAATTCATGAAACGATATATTTGAAACATTTTGAACATGTATATCCTCTTTAACAATAAATTTCAAAGAAATGGAAAGAATTCCGTTCATTTATCAAAACAACAATGTGTGGAATAAAATTAAAAAAATCTTTGAATGAAAGTAGAATCTATTAATTCAGGGAATATTTTTTTGTGAGTGTGTGTGTATGTGTATGTATATGTTTCTTTGAAAAATTAAGATAATAATACAAAAAGATAAAAAATGAGTTTTTATAATATCTCTCATAAGTAAATTATTTTTAAATGGATAAAATTTTGCACTTAAAATATATTTAAAGGGATTATTAAGAACAAATAATATGGAGGTTTTTTTTTCAAATCTTGCAGTTATTAACAAATTATAAAACGAACCTTTTCAGAGATTTTCAAGTGTTTTATTATTATTAAATATTTTTAAATAGGTTTTTATGATAAATAAGATGTCCAACCAGGGATTCCGTGTTACACTTGACATTTTGACATTTGAAGGAGAGACTGCTATGAGACCTATAAGCTACAAGGCTGTAGTCTCGAATGATCATATTTTTGTTATTCACAGAGATATATACAGGACTTTGATACATTACATAAATCTTCCTCTTGGAGACGGGATAGACACAAGGAAGTTGACAGCACCGAAGATACACACACAATGACATCCATGCCTCACACGGGATTCGAACTCTGGGCCCTCACCGTGGCTGACAACTGCGCTACCAACCACGCTGCCGGGCGGCTCCGTGTTACACTACATGCGTAAACAATATATTTTAATTAAAAACATAATTAGATATAATATATATTTTTTCTTACATTGCCGTCTTACAACACCAAAAAATGATTTTTGTATGGAAAATATCAATAATATATTCAAAAAAGTTTGAATTTACTAAAAGCGGTACTTTTGTATTAGGCACATGTCAGGAGTTATTAGCCGAAGAAATCGTCAAAGATTTAGCAACTTACAGCAACCTGTTTGATTCTGATTATTTTAGTGTTTTAATCGCGCAATTCGATTATATGTCAGTTATATGTGTGTTTTATTTATATTATATTATATTATTATTTATTTATTTATTGGTGAAGTTTTCATTCTGTTATGGAATATTAGCCGGAAACAAATGCTGAACTATTTATATTGTTTTAGGCGCAAACGGGTTAATGTTTCGTATTCGAATGCACGCGAAAGAGACATATTTCTAAAAAATTTCATAATTGAAAATTATTTTTAAAAACACAAAAAAAAAAAAATATATTAAGATGCACAACGCATTTGAAACAACAGTTTTGTCTATTCGACGATGTAAGGATGAAATAGGGCAATGTTTAGAAGTTTAAAATATTGCAGCAAAAGTGATATATGTTGGTCGAGTGTTGCCACTGTCCTTATCAATTTGCTTTATAAAATAGCTGGGTTATAACGCTCTTACCACAATTTTTTTACTAGAATTTTTCTATTTAACCCTTTCTGGCACAGACAAATTCTGTTCGTAAAATGACAAATTACTGACTGACACCGGAATTTACAAATGACTTTTTAGAAATTAAGAACTCCTTATTTTAAGCTTTCATTGTAGAAACAAAATTTTATTAAAATATTCTTGGTGCCGTATGCAAGTTTGGAATTAAAATTAGGTGTGCCCGGAGTCGGACCACTGTGCCGGATAGGGTTAACATTTAAATAGCACAAATGGTAGACACCACATTTAATTGCAGGATTTGCAATACTTTTCTGGATTTAAATAAGGAAAAAAAATTCTATTAAAAATTGTGGTAAAAGTGTACGAACCCTGTATAGATTTAATATTTAGATATATTAACACAAAGTAGCAGAAAAGAATATATTTTTTATCAAGTTCCTATTTAGAACAGAAACCTTTTGATAAAATCTTCTCTCGTGTAGAAAAGAAGGAATTTCTCAAAGATTAATTTACAAACTGAATATTCAAAAGCAAAATGCTTCTGTCATCGATTGCTATACCACCCAAGCGTTATTGAACGTCAAATAAGATTTAAATGTAATAAATGAGTAATTTTTTTTCCATTCTCTAAATGTTGGCTTACAGTGCAAATCAGAGCAATTAGACTTGCGCAGTACGTGTTAAATTTTTTATCGTACATTAGCGCTACTTTTCTTACTTGCGGCTGGTAGACAAAACAGAAATGCGCTGCAGGCGTATAATATGTATATCTTGTTCACGTAAATGAGCTCCACTTGCCTCTACTGCGACGAATCAGAGCAAAACTTCGTGAGAGAAAATAATATCTACAAGTGATTCACAAATTCCATAATCCATCTCACTGTCATTACACCAGCGTAGAATTTCATTCCAGGTTCCATGATTGATCTTGTTTTACAATGAAGCAATGGAACAATGTAGTTAACTGCTTGGATTACCTAGTTTCGGAGCAGCTGTACATCCAGCGACTTGCAAGGCAATTGGGAGCCGTAAGATAATTTTAAGTTGTAGTATAGAACTACGTTAAAGGGAAAAGTTAAAAATAATGTTTAACAATTAAGAACAATGTTTAACAATTTAAAAATATAAGAGAAAGAAAAAGAAGAATTTTTACATTAGATTCAAATGACAGACGAAAAGCTACCGAGGGCCGAAACCATCTCATACAAGTAAGTCTCTTTACAGAGACAATACAAATAAATGTAGGAAATTTAAATGCTGTTATAGCAGACTAAATACATATACATATTTTATAAATAATACAAAACACAACAGAGAGGAAAATTCATCATCAATTAGCAAAGCATATTTAGGGTGTTTACGATTAGCGAAATCGGATACCTCATTGTCTGGCAACTCTGAGGTAATATCATTAGGGATGTTGTAAACATTTTTATAGAATTTTTGAAGTGAAAACTTCTTTAAGCGCGTTGGGCATTTTTTGAGATGGGAAAAAAACATTGAACTGTCGACACTACTTCTGTAACCGACACCTCTGTATATTTGAAGTAAAAACTTCTTTAGGCGCGTTTTGCATTTTTTGAAAGGGGAAAAAAACATTGAACTCGCGACACTGTTACTGTAACCGACACCTCTTTATATAAGTATGTACATGTATTGTGTATAGTTCGGTATGAGGTAGAGCCGGGTGGGCGCGTCGCGCCCCGCATACTTGCCTGTGCGCTATTGGTTCCCGAAATACATGTACGAGAGTTACAAAAAGGGAATGCTTTCCGTAGTGCTGCTACACAAAGGGAATGCTTTTAGTAGTGATGCTACACAATTCAATGCACGTTTCTATTAATTCACTTAGATATTATAATTGTGACAATTCTTGAAATTGTGTCATGTTTCATGTATTTGTAAATTTACGTTTTAAGCAATAGTTTGCAATTTTTTTTATGTAAAATAATATGCATTATTTTTCATGTACAATACCGCATTAAATGAAAATTGTAATATAATTTTTGTAGTAGCAGTTTATAATAATGAATAAAAAAACACTTCGTTTAAAAGTATTTCCTGCACAATAAAACATTTCCTGACGATTCAAAAAATACACATGTAATTGTTCAAGTTTTCACTTCTGTCGGCACTGCCGGAGTGCCACTGTTTTTTTTAGAAATTTGAAGCGTTTTTTTTTCAAGGGGGTGGTGCAGAGATCTCTGTGGATAGTAATATTTCCGAGATAACGATGACCAACCCTGATGATGCGAAGATTTTTGTTGTGAGCTCTTTAGAGGTAATTCATGTTAGTGTTTCTTGCAAAGCCCCAGATTGGACAAGCATAGGTAAGAATACAGCGAATGCATACATTATACAGAATAACTTTATTTTAAATAGAGAGAGCATTACTTTGAACTAGAGGTAAGAGAACTATTGGAAAATACTCGTATTAAAGCGAAAGTATAAGTTACTTCTTACGAATAAGGGGGTATACGTATACTGGAGTATATGCGGTACTTCCTAAAATTGTTTCTATTGAAATATTTAATAAATGTATTTTTTTTATAAAACATCTTCCAAAATTTTTCAAAATATAACTTGCAAAGCCCCAGATTGGACAAGCATAGGTAAGAATATAGCGATTGCATACATTATACAGAATAACTTTATGTTTAATAGAGAGAGCATTACTTTTAAGTAGAGGTAAGAGAACTATTGGAAAATACTCGTATTAAAACGGAAGTATAAGTTACTTCTTACGAATAAGGGGATATACGTATACTGGAGTATATGCGGTACTTCCTAAAATTGTTTCTATTGAAATATTTAATAAATGTAATTTTTTATAAAACATCTTCCAAAAATTTTCAAAATATAACTTGCAAAGCCCCAAATTGGAAAAGCATAGGTAAGAATACAGCGAATGCATACATTATACAGAATAACTTTATTTTTAATAGAGAGAGCATTACTTTTAAGTAGAGGTAAGAGAACTATTGGAAAATACTCGTATTAAAACGGAAGTATAAGTTACTTCTTACGAATAAGGGGATATACGTATACTGGAGTATATGCAGTACTTCCTAAAATTGTTTCTATTGAAATATTTAATAAAAATAATTGTTTATAAAACATCTTCCAAAATTTTTCAAAATATAACTTTTTATACTTCCAATTAAAAAATATAAAAAATTTAAACATCTTTGCGATTTAAATTACCACTTATATCATGATAGTTGAAAAGCCGAAATTGAATTTTCTTGGACCCGCGGTAAAACATTATTTTAAAACAGCCCTAAATCTAGTGTGGTGATAGTATTGACGCTATTCACAGAGTATTAATTTTCTAGGGCAATATTTATCAACACTTTCCAAAGAGGAATGATTAAAAATTATTTTTGCTGTATGTTCACGTAGCCCCGCCCAAAGTCCAAGTAGACATAGTTATTACGATAAGTTTTTTCAATTTCAAGCATTTCTGTTAATACACATACAGGAAATTGTCATTGATTGTTTTTCCCGTTTGCAACAAATGAAGGTGTTAGAATAACAGTGGAATAAGTCAAAATTTAGTGATTTGACAAATGAAGAGTTTTGTATCGGCGTTGCATTTAGTGGTCCAACTTGTTTTAATCACTAGTGACTCCCTACGTGCACTATGACTTATTTGATAGGCACATTGAACAGAAATTAATAGACGTTCAGTAAAAATATGGTTATCTCGATTATCAAAATTTTTGAATTCAGCGACCCACTTTTTTATCGTCGAATATGTAGGACAAGAATTCTTTAAGTTGGAATGTAATTCTTTTGTATATCCATGAGAGTTAAACCTTTTTTAACAAAGTACTTTATAACAGCTCGAACTTCATTTTTAGAAAATGTCAAAACTTGTTTACTTTACTTTATCACCAATAAACTCATGCGTCTGAAACTCGGCAGAATGTCATCTAAAGGATCATAATTTACAAACATCATTGTCATTTGGTCATAATTATTCCTTCTCTGTGTCAGGCCGAGAACTTATCAGACCACTCTCGTAAGCTTTCTTCGGCTCCAAAGATTTCTCAAAAAATACATCTCGAAAATATTCAGTTTTTTTCCATTTGTCTGAATGGCCAAACTCTATTCTGCCAAATCTGTTATGCTAATTATTAATTTATATAAAAGAGTCCCCTAAAGAAAAAAGAAAATATTAAAACGTTGACTGACACTTCCGGCTATAGCCGTGAAAGCGATGTTCACTATGTAGCATGACGGCAATAGCCGTCCAAAACGAAACGGTCGTTTTTAGACAATACGGCTATAGCAGCACAAATGTGCATTTACCGGCCTACAAGTAGAAGCCCAGTGTCATGTTTTGGAAAAAAATTTTTAGGTTGAAGTTCGTTTACCACCTGTTATACGAGTTGCAGCTTCAGTTTGCACGTGAAGGGTGGCTAGTGGTCAGGGAAAAATACAGTAAAAAATGATAATTACCAGTATATTCTTATAGAAAAATTGAAATTGATTATGTGAATAATCAACATAAATTTTTCTATAAGAATATACTGGTGTTTATCACTTTTTTTGACTGTATTTTTACCTGACCATTAGCCACCCTGACGTGATTGTGAAGGGAGTAGTGCAACCTAATTAAAGGTGCTGAATTAATCAAAATTAAGTATATTTAAGCAGAAAGGTTAAAACTATACTTCTAATATTCTAAAAATTACAAAAACATATAGGGTCAATTTTCGAACTTCACTTGTTCCTACTGTCCGTCAATGTGTTAATAGAATGTATACCATTTATTTCTTGTAAATTTTTTAAAACCAATTCAGAAACATATAAAACTAAAAACAAATTTTACAATTTCGATTTCTAATCTTATAAGACTGACCGTTCAAATATTCTCCCTTCAATTTTGAACGTTTCTAAAAAAATATACTGAAGGGAAACATTCGCCGAAATTCTATTGTTCCATTTGAAATAAATGTTAGATCTCGCTAGTTTAAAAATATATGGAGAAATAAAAATCCGTGAAACCATGCATTAGAAACGTTTTGAACATGTATAGGCTTTTTAAGAATAACGTTTAAAAGAAATAGAAAGAATTCAGTGAATCATTTATCAAAAGAACAATGTGAGAAACAAAATTTTAAAAATGTTTCGACTAAAATTGGAATCTATAAATTCGAAATATTTCCTTTTGTGTTATCCGTTTTTTTAGAAAATTCAAGAAAAATATTACAAAAAAGATAGAAAAGATATATTTTATATTTAATATTTGTTGCCTAACTTTTATTTATTTGCGCAAGAAATATCCAGACATTGAGAAATATTTGTTTATAGTGGAAGTACTTTAATTACGTTAAGTGTTTTATGATTTATATTTCCTCAATTATAAGAGTGACAGTTCAAATACGTCAGAATAATATCATGGAAACTGTCACTGATTTTTTCCCAACTCCCAACAAATGTTAGAACTCGCTTGTTTAAAGAAATATGGAGAAATTTGGATACACGAAACTGTACTTTTAAAACATTTTGAATTTGTATGAACTTCTTTAATAACAAGTTGGAAATTGTACGTCAAGCGTTACAAACGAGGTGCGTTCGTACGCACGTTTTAGAATTAAATTCATGATATCCCGTGCGTAGAACGGGTTAAACAGCTAGTTAAGTATATATTTTATGACACTGTTCATACAAATATCTTAACTAGTTATATAAATATTCAGATATATATGTATCAGCTAGTTATATAAATATTCAGATCTTGATGATTTTTAATTCTGTGAAATGAATTATATCGTCTGCAGATTAATTTCTGTAATAAAATAAGTATCTCGGTCGCTTGACGATTTAACATCCATCGGAAGCTCCTATAACAAAAAAGCACCGATTAAAAAAAAAAAATCAAATTTCTTAATAAATATTTTTATTGATATCTCCTAAAGTTTTGATTCGATTTTAATAAAATTTGAAATGTCTCGACAAAATTCTGCAAAGATAATATATTTTAAATTGCAAACCATTTGGTTGGGTTTTGCGTTGTTATATGCGGACAGACAGACGGACGGACAGACGGACGGACCAAACGACGACTATAGGTGCTACGTATTTATATAATTACGAACGCACCTAAAAAGTGAATGAAATAGGAAAAATGTCATTAATCATATATTAAAACAACAACGTGTGAAAAAAAAAGAAAGAAGAACAATTTCGAATGAAAGTAAAATTTCTATATCCGAGATTATTTTTTGTATTTTTGTTATCTTTTTCTATTAAAATTCAGAAAAAGCTTTATAAAAAAAGAGAAAAAAGGCGTGTTCCATATTAAATTTTGATTGAGTAGGTTTTTTTTTTTTTTTTTTTTGATCTGAGGCCTGATCGCTGACACAAAAATTGATGTAGTCGTAGGCGGAAATTTTTCAGCGTGTGTACGGTCCCTTGAAATTCAATACCAATAATTTTTAAAAGTTTTCTCCACTTTATTTATCTGAGATTGAATAAATCAAAGAAAACTGTTAGAAAATAGTGGGGTGTAAAATTAGGGGACCGTGCAAAGGGTTTTCAAAATCGGCGTACGAACACCACCATTTTTGTGTCAGCGCTCAGGCCTAGTATTCAGGGAGCAGTGGTTGATTCAACGCCCCCTGAATACGAGGCCTGAGCGCTGATAAAAATGGCGTCTGTTACAGGCGAATTTTTTTTTTCAGCGTTTGAACGGTTCCTCGAACTTCAACACCAATAATTTCTAGAAGTTTTCTTCGCCTTGTTTCTCTGAAATCAAATCAGTCAAAGAAAACTTTTAGATATTATTGGTGTGAAGTTGGTAAATAAATTTTGGTAAATACCAAATGCAAGTAATATATTATATTATATGCATTGTTTTTTATAAATAATTAAACATTTATCTGTAGTAAAATTAACCACATTTAATTAATTATTACTTGAAATATAACAAAACCTATCAACAATTATTTTTCTCTTATAAACGATAAATCATTAAGTAAACATTGTATTACATATTTATTTATTTACATAAATACATAAATTTATGTATATATAACATTAATTAAGTGTATTTACTTTACTGTAAGTGTAAGTCTACAACAATGGTTTTAATGTTAAAACACATGAAAATTAATTTTGGCCAGGATTTTGCGTCAAATACTCCACTGACAGAGAAATGGCAGTTGTCGTAGGCAGATTTTTTTTCAGCGAATGTATGGTCCTTTAGATTTGAAAACCAGTAATTTCTAAAATTTTTCTTCGCCTTCTTTTGTTGAAATTAAAAAGAAAAAGAATACTGTAAAATTATACTGGTATTTAAATTCAAGGGACCGTACAAAAGCTGAAACAAATCCACAATGACAGCTGCCATTTTTCTGTCAGCGTGTAGGTCTAGCATTTAGGGGGCTGTGGTTTTTCTTTTAAAATTCAGGAAAAGCATTATAAAAAGGGGCGAAAAGATGCGTTATACATTAAGTATTCGTTAAGTAGCCTTTCTGAACCCCCTGGGGACGAGCGACACGTATACGTGACGCACAAAATGCCCCGAATCCTCGATTATTCCCACCAGTCACTTTTTATTGTAAGCTTTGCCTTATTTAATGCTAGCATTTCGGTGATTCAATTAGGCGAAAATTTCTGTTTTGAAAAACCGGTCGTGAAAGATTAAAAAATCTGTAAAGGACGCTCGTCGCGAAGGGGTTAACACTTTACAACATAGTGCAAAAGTATTTATGACTTCAATTTGTCTGCCGTCTGACCGTACTCTAACTCTCGTAAATATACTCGGATTGCCCTGAAATTTTTGTCTGTCATTGACACTTACTACAGCATGATCCCCATTGAAAATGAAGTGTGTAGCATTTATAGTTTATGTACAGGGAAAGTTAAAAGTATTCCGTAACATTAAGGTCAAAGGGAAAAAAATCGTTTCAAGTGCATTTTGTTGATATTACGCCATTCGAAACATGATGAAATTCATATACAATTATGAAGAGTACTAAAAAATGTTTTTTTCTAAAATATGGTGTACAAAGCATTGATTATTTATTTACAGGGTCACGCAAAATAATTCTGTCACACAATGTTCTACGGGAAAAATCGTTTGCAATGTAATTTAATGATATTTTACTATTTATAACATAAAGAAATTTATATGTATTACTGAGATGCACTATAAATTGCTCACAGAATAGTATGGGTGTTTGTTTCGTTTATCGTTCATTTACAAGGACACACAAAAGAATTCGGTCACAGTTTGTGTTCGATAATTACATTCTATGTTTGATAAGTGCGTTTTCTTTGGTTTGGACTTTTAGGTTTGACTAAATTTTTGCATGGTACGTGGTTTGTAGAAATTTTGTTGATCATATACAGGGCTACACAAAGGAATTTGTAAGTATTACTAACTATCAGAGTAAATTGCTTAAGGGTATTTTAATTGTGTTACGCATTTTCGTACTGAACTATATTTAGTAGCCTAATATGAGTTTGTGGAATATAAATAAATTTATATACAGAGCTACGCATAGAACAAGATACATTGTCGTTAATGGTTGGTAATTGCTGGAAGTAAGTTTTAAGTTACCTCATGCATTTTGTACCTGAATTATATTTAAGTTTTGATGTTCTGTTATTAATTTAACTCACGAAGTAAACCATGGATCTCTACAGAACAAAACAATTTATTAGACGACACACTGCACCACAAAACAATTAGTTTAAACATATAATTCTTCTTAATCACACAGCGATATCTTTGCTTATCGAATCACACAGAAATAACTTTTTATACTTCTCCGTACATCTCTCCAATGTCACGGTCGCTCGCAGACTGAGTGTGTGTGGGTGGGAGGGGAAAGCAGGCAGTGCGCAGGTATGATTGCGCACATAAAAATGTTTCGCTCGCTCACTCCAACACACCCCTCCTGCGAGAGATACATTTTTTTTTCTTTAAACAGTTCAAAAATACACAAATACATATACATACAAAAATTACATAAAATTACACACAAATTACATACAATAATTACACATATCATAATAATGAAATACTTTCCATAGAATAAATCAATTTATCCTCATTTACAGCTTTAGTAAGGAAATCTGAAATAATATGTTCACTTTGAACATATTCCAATGAAATAATACCTTCTGACAACAAATCTCTTACAAAATGAAATCTCAAGTTCATATGTCTAGATTTATTTGATGATCTTGTACATTTTATCCATTGTATTGCTGCTTGGCTATCACTACTTAAAATTATGGCATCCTTTATAAATTGTTTACAATTTAACTCAGATAATAAATTTACTGTCCATATATCCTTACAAATTTCTGAAATAGAAAATAATTCTGCTTCAGAAGTAGAAAGACTAACATTTTTTGTTTACGACATTTTCAAGATATTAATGACTTTCCTAATAAGACAACTCCCCCTGAAAAAGACTTTCCATTTTCTCCATTTCCCCAACTAGCGTCTGAACTACTATTTAAATACCCAAATTCGTTGTTGTAAAATAATTTTTTATCTTTTGTGCCTTTTAAATACCTTAATACTCTTTTAGCCAAAATGTAATGTCTTTTTTCTGGTTTGTGATTAAATTGAGACAAATAAGTCGTGACAAATGATATATCAGGACGTGTTCTATTAGCTAAATATAAAAGTTCACCAATAATTTCCTGATACTTAGTCATGTCAAACAATTCATTTGTTGGAGGGAAACTTTTATCTTCACCTTTAACAATAGGTGTTTTCATAGATTTACAATTTTCTAAATTATGTTTTTCCAACAATGATTCAATATATTCAACTTGTGACAAACTGATACCTTTATCATATTTTTCAATTTCCATACCTAAAAATTTAGAGTTCTTATTTTCATACAATTCAAATACATTTTTAATTTTAGAAACAATATTTTCATACATTGTTTGATTATTACAAAAAATAGCTAAATCATCAACATACATACATATTATAAAAATGTTATCATTCTCAACTTTAATAAACATACAGTTATCAGAACCTAACTGATTTAATCCAATATTACAGAGTACTTCTTTAATTTTAAAATACCAGTTTCTACCGGATTGGGGTAATCCGTAAATACTCTTTTTCAATTTACAAACTTTATTAACTCCTATTAAATTTTCGTAACCAGGTGGTGGTGTCATATATAATGTTTCTTGCAAGTCACTATACAAATATGCTGTTTTAACATCAAAAAATTTAACAATCAAATTTAATTTAGCTGCAAGTGCAATTAGTAATCTAAATGACTCGATATTTACAACAGGTGAATATGACTCAGAATAATCTTTATTTTTAATCTGATTAAATCCAGCTGCTACCAATCTTGCTTTATATTTTATTTCCTTATTATCGCCCTCTTTTAAAGCATATACCCATTTACTTTTAATCAATTTTGTTTTTTCTGGCATATCTACAATTTCCCAAACATTATGCTTAATTAAAGAATCCAATTCGCTTTTCATAGCTTTTTCCCACTCATGTGAATTCATACTATTTATTGCCTCTAAATAATTACTTGGGACATTATCAGTTAAATTAGCTGACGAATATTTATTTTTCAATCTTTCTGACCTTCGAACTTCAATATTTTCATTTCGGGTTTTCATTTTGTTCTTATTTCCTTCCCCCGCTCCGTTCAAATTGCCGCCGTCATGTCTATCTGGAGATAAATTAAGCTCTGTTGATGGGATTGCGCAACTGTTATTTATTTCTGTTGCGTCAGAAATCTCTAAATTGATAATTTTATTCCTTTCACTTTGATTAATCCCATTTTCCCCCTGAAAATTTTTATTTATTAGCGATTCAATATCCCAACACTCGGAAAATTTACATAATCCAAAATATTTACTCCCTTTTATCATTTCATTGAATTTAACAGAACGTTCTTCAATTACTTTCTTATTTTTCACATCATAAATACGATATCCTATCCTATCTCTCGCGTAACCTAACATAATTCCTTTTCTTCCGGGTACATCGAATTTATTTCTCATTGTTTTAGGAATATGAAAGTAAGCTAAACAGCCAAATTTTCTCACATAGTTTAAATTGGGCTTTTTACCTGTCCAAATTTCTAAGGGGATTTTTTCTTTTCCTTTACGCGGTGTTATATTAGATATTTGTGTACTACAATTAATAGCTTCTGCCCAGAATTTGTTAGGAAGTTCACTTTCATATAACAAAGATCTAGCCCTATCTAATAGAACCCTGTTAGCTCTCTCGGCTTTTCCGTTACTTTCACTGTTATATGGAATTGTTTTTTCATGAAATATACCTGAATTAGCAAGATAATTATCTAATTCTGTGTTTACAAATTCGAGCCCATTGTCACTTCTCACTTTTTTAATTCTTTTACCCATAAGATTTTCATATTTAGCTTTAAATTTATAAAATATATCAAATACTTCATCTTTACTTTTGAGGAAATAAGTAAAATACATTCCAGAAAAATCATCCACTAGTATCATAAAATATTTTGCCCCACCAAGTGATTCAGGCTTTATCGGGCCACACAAATCTACATGAAATAACTCCATTATATCAGAACTTTGGTCAATATCAATGTTCGGATGACTTTTCCTGGTTATCTTACTTATATCACATGTATCACATTTAAAATCAGACACATTTACATCTTTAAGATCAATATACTCTTTCATTTGTAACATATATTTTGAATTTAAGTGACACAATCTGTTATGCCAGAGTTCATAATTACTAGTACTTTTACGAGTAAAATTACACTGAGTATTACAGGCAGGTTCAAGTTTAATCTCTAATCGATTATCATTCTTAAATGCTTTAAATAGAAAAGTATTATACTTATCAAAAATTAGCACACAGTTATGTTTAGAAATAATTTTACAACCCTTATCCATTAGACAAGTAACTGATAGTAAATTATATCTCAAATCTGGTACAAAGCTAACATCATTAATAGTTAAATGGATGGAATTATTTTTACTTACCGTATTACAGGATACTATACCTAAACCCTTCGAAATTAGTTTTGAATTTTTACCTGCTTGATATATATCCTTTTCTTCAGGAATTAGAGTCTTAAACCACAGTTTGTTATTACACATATGGGAAGTTGCACCACTGTCCAACAACCATATATTGTCACACAGTTCATAGTTTTCAGGTGAAATAGTCAGTGCAGAATTTTTTCTGTCCTTAAATGAATAATTTACATCATAGTGCGTTTTTCTTCTTTGTCGATTTCCACTGGACTTGTCATTTCTAGAATTACTGTTCCTGTAAAAACAATCCTTTGCAACGTGATTCGGACGTCTACAAATGTAACACAGTCTTGGACTTTTGTTTTTCTTAGAGTAAAATACTTCAGCGGCGGTCCCTTCAGAACGCGGAGTATTCGTTTGTTCTTCTTCCCGTAGAATTTCTAACACTTCATCCATAGATTTTTCACGCTGTGTCTTTAAAATGTCCCTTACTTTTGAAAACTTTCCTTTCAGCCCACGTACCGTGTAGAATACTAATTCTCGATCTGTTACAGTCAATCCAAGCGTTTGACATTTAGTGGCAATTCCCCGGGCTCTGGCGATATAATCATTTGCTGATTCGTTTGATTTCATATCTAAGTTCTTTAATTCGTTACCCGCGTCAATCCTTCTGTCTTCTGCTTGACCGGTGAAAGTAGATTTTATTTTTTCCCATAAAATTTTCGCATTTTCTTCGGCTGCAAACTGTAATGCCTGTTCATCCGACAATGACAATTTAATATAGGCTACGGCGTCATTATTTTTCTGGTCCCATTCGATGGAATCTTTTTCACTTAGATCTGTAGCTTTAATTTCAGATATGACATTGTCCAATCTTTTTAGACTTAAAGCTGCTTTAATTTTTAGGCTCCATATAAAGTAATTGGTTCCATTTAATTCAGGTACGTTTAATTTGTCCATGTTTATCTTAACACAATCACTTTCGGTTTCAAAATTCAACAACCACTGTTCTTGCTACCATTTGATGTTCTGTTATTAATTTAACTCACGAAGTAAACCATGGATCTCTACAGAACAAAACAATTTATTAGACGACACACTGCACCACAAAACAATTAGTTTAAACATATAATTCTTCTTAATCACACAGCGATATCTTTGCTTATCGAATCACACAGAAATAACTTTTTATACTTCTCCGTACATCTCTCCAATCTCACGGTCGCTCGCAGACTGAGTGTGTGTGGGTGGGAGGGGAAAGCAGGCAGTGCGCAGGTATGATTGCGCACATAAAAATGTTTCGCTCGCTCACTCCAACAAGTTTAATATGTGATGTGCACAAAAATCATTATATAATATACAGGACTGTACAAAATATTTCGAGAGCATTTCCATCGAATGGCAAAAATTTCTAAATGAACTTATTTTTATCATGCTTTGTAGTATATATCCAAGTCTATAGACCATATACAGGGCTGCACAAAATAATTTGATTTATTTTTTGACTATGGAAGGTAAATGCTAAAACTGGATTTTTAAATGTGTTAGATGTTTCCTAAACTTTTTTACTACATATCTTCTTTCACCTCATTTAACGGTGACATTTCATTACAGTTTTCTAGATATGTTGGAAAGTGTTTCATAATCTATGCTTGACTCGTGGTTTTCCGTTTTTGTTTTAATATACTCAATAAAAATCTAAGGTGAGAAATCGTTTGCTGTATTTGGTTTCTAGGTTTTTTTAAACAATGTAAAAATATATAAAGCGGACATAAAATTTCAGTTTTTACGTCCTGACAGTTCAATTACGCTGCGGTTTAAAAAGTTCCTGAAAAAAAAATCTCGAAAAAACCACTGTTAGGCAACAAAAATGCTAGTTGTAAAAATATCAATTTCAGCTCACTAAATCAAAATATGACAATGAAATTAATGTGTCACGTACCAATTTTAGGGCTTATTTTAAAATTAAGGTAACTTATGTCTTACTAAAACATAAGTAGAAATTGCGTAAACAAAAATATGTATATGTTAATATGTAAATAATCTATAAGTAAATGTATATAAAGATTAACGAAGATACAGCGGCAAATAGAAATAAAATATGTTAGAGGATACTGCTTGTCACGAAAGAGGGGGCGATAGCAAAAGAGTAATGCCCGAGACAAATATTAACACAATATGTTTTCATGATACATTTTACTGATTTGTTATCTAAGACAAAGAAAATATCTCTTTTCACGTTGTCATTTTGATCTAGCATTCTAAATTACTATAAAACTCCCTCATTATTTGTTATTCTTAGGAAACTATTTCTCGGGAAAAGGGTATGTGTTGGGACAGTTTGGATGGCACATTTAGATTTATGATGTCAGATCTACGTATATAGTTCAAATATTTATTTCGCAGATATTCAACTTTTTATTTTTTTCCGACCAGTTTTCATAAGTTAAATTTCATTTTCCATTCGTCGCTATAGTCCCCCAGGGGAATACCTTCTTTCGGTATTCACGGACTTTGCAACCCCGGGCACCTGAGCGATCTTTCACTTTTCTCTTTCCTCTCCTTTATCTTGTCTAATCTTTCCTGTGTGTTTCACTCCCATTCTAGTTTCCTTCTGAGGTGAGGGCGATTCTGCATGAGCCTATATAATCCTGTTTATATCAACTTATGGAGAATTTAAAACCCCCTAAGTGTTTGCCTTGCGTGGAGACCCGTGTCCCTGGAAAGGGGAATCCTGGCAGTTGAGGGAAACAAACACACTGCTCTGGTCTCTGCTTCAGGTAGACGGGAGGTGCATATTGGTCCCGTATGCACCAATCGGCTGTTCAGCTGACTTGTCACTGGCTGGGGTTCAAGTGAGCGGTCACACACAAGTCATCTCGTTAAGCGTGGAGACTGACATAGGTGTGTCCAGTGAACGTATGGGCCCTGGTTAGCACTAGTGCCCGAAGTGCATCCCCTTGTTTGGCTCGGTAGTAATTGGTGCGGTGAATTGTTTTTCTCTCAAATATGGATGGAAATACATTTATTCAATTCTATCTCTCTCATGTGGAGAGCAACAAACTGTACAGAATAATTCATTAACACATTTTCTTTGTAATTAAACGACAGTCTCTCTAATAGTTCTTTTAAGAGAACTTCACCATTTCTTATTGCAAAAACATTTCAATCTGTATTTGAAGAAGTTTGTTCACTTAAAAAATTACAGTCTGGGGATTTGCCTGTTGAGGTTTCTTCAGCCAAACATTCACAATCTCTCTCAAATTACACAACAATAGGATCTTTTTCTGCTTCTGTTCAGGTACACCAAACTCTAAATACAAGCCGTGGTGTAATATCAGAAACAGAGCTTTTATTCTCTACAAAATAAGACATTCTAAAAAATTTAAAAGATGAAAATACCATAGGTGCACGCCATATTACCATCCGTCGGAATGCGCAAGTGCTATCGGCAAGTGCTACAAAGCATATTATTTTGACTTTAAATAGCCTTACTTTGCCAACCAAAATTAAAGCTGCCTATTTGATCTCTCCTTATTCCTCCTTATTCTCCTTTAAAAATATCAATGTAATTTTTGAAATAGGGATCTTCTAAACATCAAACAATGTATACACTTCGATTTTTCAAATCACATCACTCACTAATGACACTTAATTTGAGTTCCGGGATGAAGTCTGTCTGAAAATGTATATAGTTTATATAATTTTTCTTAAATCTGTATGGAGTTATAATTGATCAAAATTTGAGGATGCTAATATTAAATTAAAAATACACACTTTATTTTATATCTTCCAAAAAAAAAAAAATCGTGCGATTTAAAATTAGTTTTTTTGGTGATACATTAAATGGACCCAAAGATATTCTAGACATTCGTTTGGCTATGATGTCATACACTCACGCACAGTTTTTTTAAATCGGAAAAAAGTCGCCAAATTTAGATTTTTTCCTTTGATGGCAACTTAGCAATTGTATTTAGTTATTGGTTTGGCGCGGGCTTGAAAATTGCGCCAAGCAAAGCTGCGTGAGTGTAAAGCATCTGTTCCATTCGTTTTTACTTTAACGCATAAATTTAATTATGAAAATTATTAATAAAGGCATATACAAAATAATGAATTTTGACCTATATCCATTTGTATATAAACAAATTGGACATCGTCAAAATGTTTGGTGCATATGTTTACGGATGTCTAAAAGTACCACATTCTGCTACCTGATAATCACATATTAGAATATCGAGAAAAGAGCTACCAGAATATATGTATACATTTTTTAATTAAAACTGCAATGGTACAAATAGAAAATATTTTAATTCTAATGGAAAATTGCTTCTTAAAAAAAAAGATAATTACACAATTTGTAGAAATAGGTTGGTTAATTGAGGGGGTCGTGTCAACAATGCGCTGAGCCACATCTTTGGTGAAATGAATATAACACTGTAATCTGTTGCTTAGTATTATAATTTATAATATCCAACATATAATTTGTGTCCAATGTTACTTGGTGGCAGCATAAGTGACAGGTTGCGTTTTTGCCCCAAATGTTTATGATCCCAATGAAGATAGCTAATTTACAAAAAAAGTAATTAGTAATATCATTAAAGTAATGCCATATTGTTACTCAGAGTATCTCAAAAGTTACTAAGACATTGACGAAAAAACTTTAGGTTATATATCTTGATTTGAGTATTTCATCAAATTTTCAAATTGAAATATCTCAGAAGCTCAAAAATGTGGCTTGGCACTCTCTTGCCCGAATCCCTTCAATTACATCTAAATAAAAATTTCTGGAATAAGATATTTTTATAGAAATTGCGTACAATTTTCGTTTGTTTTAGTGATGAAAATGTATGAAGTTGATATATTTTTAGTTTATTTTAGACACTACAATTTTACTGGTGTGAATCTGAAAGTTTTTCCCTTTGAGTTCTTAATTAAAATTTTCTAAAATAATGGATGTGCAATTTTTTCATAACGCTGTGAACATTCATTAAAAAGTATATAATCCGTAACGTTTTACTTAGTCTTTGCTTGAGTCTTAATCCAAGAAACTCAAATATAGTTAGAAAAGTGGATCGTACCATTTAAAAAGAAAAATTGGTGCAAATTTTATAGACGACTTCTATTTCAAAAATTGCGTTCATATTCTGAAAGAAAACAATGACAACCTCAGTGTGTTTTTACTGTAAACGGTATGCGAATAATAGCAAGTATGTAGCAAGTATTATTCAGTATTATTTCCAGGTGTATCGATTTTTGCTATCGATATTTTATTGACTAAAACAACTAAAATATTGTTCGACAAAATGTCAAATTTGGATTACAGTTGCCCCAAGTATTACCATACATGGTGCAAATTTTATACTTGTAAACGAAGCAAATGTGAGGAAGTTATTTACAGTAGCAAAAAATACAAAAAAAATCATATGTTGCTATATACAGGCTTATAATAATGAAAGTTTCACTTTTGTTACAAATAAAATTAAGTTTACTAGACCAAAAATTACTAATCATTGAAATGTCATAAGAGATATCATGGGATTTGAAATCTTAAAAGAAACAAAAGCTCAAAATATAACCACCAGGAGAATAGGGCATAATTGTAAGGGCCCGTGTAGGGCAAATTTTATTCAGTATTAAGCCTTTTAGCTTGATTTTTCCCATTCCGCAAAGGCTTATAAATCACTTCATATTAGAACATGTGTAAAACCGTTGCACAGACATCATTTTACAGGTGACAGGATTACTGTCCGGCACTTTAACGTTTCATGGCCTCCTCAGTCACCAGACACCAACCCGTGTGATGTTTGTCTTTATCTCAAAAACTACGTTTTACACGACAACAATAGAAGTTTGTCAGAGTTGAAGGATGCTATCTGGTGTCATATTCGTAACCTTCCGCATATATGCTTCAAGATACCGTAGCAAGCATCATACTCCGCTTTAACCTGAGTGCAAAAAATGGTGGACAACACACGGAACATGTTTGTACTGTCATGAGTGTCACTTGTAAAATATTTGTTATGATGAAATACCTGCAAAAAAACTTGATTTTCCCTCTAGTGTTGACTTTTGAACTAAATATAATTTTTGAGAGGATATAAAATCTCATGAACTTTTTCATAATATTTTGAAGTTTGGTAGTTTTTGGTTCAGTATTTTTATTTTATGGAGAGGTTTCAAAGGGAAATTGTAGTCATAATTACCCTATATATTGGAAATAAAATTGAAGTGGAGAAGAGTGGAGACATAAACTCCCAGCCAGCGGTTAAATTTCCAGTCTAAATCAAACGATGCATACCAGGGAAATTGATAAATATTCATTAAAGCACAGTAAAATATTTTGCAGGTATTATTGCAAATATCTGTTAGGTGCATAGTAAAATAGAACTATGCTAGAGACAAGCATTTATTTACCTTTAAATTCAAGACAATGACTTAATTGCATGAAATCCTAATAACAGACGGAAAATATTACAAAATCACAACAAAATACAAATAGCATACATGCCGACGTCCGGTTTTTTTTAAACCAAAATTCGAACCAGAACTTTATATAATGAGTGATATTAAATAGATTTCATACGTATACCACATAGAAGCAAGATCCATTTAATTAAATACGTTTTCTGCTTCAAAATATGTATTTCAATAAATAAATAACCGAGGGTGGGCAAATATTGAATAGCATATTATGTCTATACATTATAACTGCAAACCAAAGACTTTGTGTAATCACTCTGCCGTAACCCTCAGACTAGAAAAAAAAGAAGGATTAGGGATGAAATACTCGTCATATCCAATAGACGCATACTTTAAAAATACATTGCGACCATTAATTTTACAAATATTACGTTTGATAATGATGTAACATAATATGTAAAAAAGTAGAAAAAAGTATTAATATTTATGGAACATATGGAACCAAATATATGTATATGCATATGTTTGGTGGGATATAATCATTTATATCGTACACGATGCACAAAAGGCGACGGAATGTTCTTTATATTTTTAGAATGAAATAAAATATATCCAATTTAATATAATTATTTTAAATACTTTAAAATATATATTGCACACTGTACACAATAATGCATCTTTATAGATTTTTAGAGCGTTAAATGTGGCATCATTATTTTTTTTGTCATTTAGAGCGATTTATGTGCAGTTACTTTTCAAGAATCTATTTAAGGAATATCGTACATTCTTTCTATCCTGCTAAATCCACTGCAAGCTGAATAATAAAATGTGCGCAGTATTACAACTTCATACCACCTTATTTAAAGATAAACAAAATAATTATTCATTCGTACCACTGCGATCAATATAGGACACGAAATTTCTGTTCACCAAGTCGCCATTGGCAATTAGAAATAGAAGGTTGACGACTGCATGTCATTTTCGAATCTTAACCTTTTCAGAGGCAAGCACTTGTGCTCCTGTAACGTTGAATCCCCACCGGAATTTAGGAAAGAATTTAGTTCAAAATAAGAATAAGCAATTTTTCAACTTTTTCTCGTTAAAGGTAAAAAAGTAAAATTTAATTAAAACTTTCTGGTTTGAATCGGATTAAAATTAGGTGGTATATAATATATACCACCGCCCCTCAAAGAGTTAATGCACCATTTTAATTTCTCTCGCCAAAAGTGAACTTCAGAAAATTATTTAAATAATACTATTAACAGTTTGTACCAGTATTATTTTAAAGAAACTCCCTGAAATATTTCAATTTATGATGCATTCGCTTCGGAATTCTTATTTATTTCGTAAACGTATCAAGTGACAACTGCTTGTTAAAGCAGATGGATTTATACATTGTGGCCACAGCAACACATTTAGAAGATTTTTTTTTTAAACGGTGGACATCATTAACTCGTGTGTTGCCAGCCTTGCATCTTTGTTTCAGAAATTCCGACAGAAGAATATTTACTTTACACAATCGCAAAATGTCTGTTGTTAAATAAAGCAAAAATAAACTAATAAAATTAATTTGTTCGTAAATTCTGGTGACATTCACTCAATTAATCCTTTTAGCAACAGAATTACTTTGCCCCTAAAAAGGTTAAACAGGCTTGTGTGAAATTAACATGCATATTTCATTGAGGTTTAATTTCATAACATGAATTTTATTTTTATTTCGATAATTTTTATTATTTCCGGTTTGTCATTATTTCAAATATAGCTGTCATACTCTTTTTCAATAGCAACTAAGAAATGTATCATCTATTAAACGATAAATGACTATTTTTTTTTTCTAAAAGGAGTATTTGTGAATCACATCGTTCTGAAACCTTAGAATGTAACTGTAACAGATGTACACGATATTTTTATTATTATTTCATATTATACTTTTCAGAAGTGTCATCTGTTTTCATTTGCGTCGAAATAAATAAATTGATGATGATGAGGAAAATGTCTAAAACATATTTAAGTTTAACACGTTCACTGCCGGGTTAAAATTACAGGAATTTTATTGTATTTTGAGAGTTCGAATTCATACCAGCAAATACTAATACCAATATTTACTTAATTTAATCACAGGCATTTCGTGATTACATGAAATAAAAATTCATCTTTCGAAATTTCCTATACGAATTCGTAATTTTAGATTGAAAAACCACGAGTATACTTGTAGTTGGCAGCGAATGGGTTCAATAAATTCTAAGGGATCGTTTATTAATAACAGCGCTGTCAAAATGTGCAAGCTATAAAAATTTTCACTGAAAGAATTGTGACATGTTTCGTACAGAAATAAGTATCGTATGTAGGGGAAGTACGGTGAAAAATGGATATCACCGTTTGACTAAATTTGAGCAGCCCTGTAGCAACCAATGGTTGAAATACTTAGCTCTAGGCGAATAGAGGAATCAGCCGCTACTGTATCTCTATACTGGCATTTGTATAGTTTGTTTGTTGGGAAGTTTATTTTAGCATGTTTTTTTGTTTTAATGTTTACTAGTGTTCAAGATTCTTAAATAGGTACAAATTGGAAGTTATTGAAACTTTTCTAAGAATGTGAGTATCATATTTAATAAAGATGTCTTTGCACCTAGCATTTGTAGGTGAATTTTTTTGACTTATTCTGCGACCCTCATTCTTGTGGGTTAAAACAGGTTATCCTACATGGGAAATAAACAAAAGATATTGGAAAGCTGTATTGAAGAGCCAGTAAAAAATGTTTGAAAAAAGGCAGTCAAGACTGCATGAACAATAATGCCTGTGACTTTTTTTTTTTTAATTATAAATAGTCGAGAATAAATTATAAAGAGAATAAATATTCGATAATAAAAATAAATATTCGCAAAGTTACATTAAATTCGAAGTTACAGAAATTCTGGCTTCAAGAAGCATCTAATAATAAAATATCTGGTTTTACCAACTTTGTCCTATTTGTAATAATATATCTATAAATATATTTGTGTTCTTGTGTTGATAATAGCATAACTGTCAACTTTTACGCTTTTTTCCTATCCCTAAAATTTGATAGTAAATTTTATCTTATTAAATCAACAAAATCGTTTGATTACATAAGGAAAAAAGTTCTATTAAATTTTAGTGGTAACAAAAAAGCGTAAAAGTTGGCAGCTATGATAATAGTTTTAAACGTGTTCAATATAAATGTATATTTATGGTGTGAATTTTATGTTGTGATCTAATCTTGTTCGTACGCTTTTACCACAATTTTTTAATAGAATTCTTCTCTTTGATATGTATATAGCATAAATTGTTGATGCCCGTTTAATTGCAGGATTTGTAATACTTTTCTGTATTAAAATAAGGCGAAATATTCTAACAAAAAATTGTAATAAAAGCGTACGAACCACGTACTTGAATGTTATCGTTTTGAATTACAGAATATAATTCTGGCAGATGAATACACAATTTAATAACTTTTTTCAAGATAGCCTTTCTAGTGGGACATCATTTCCGTCAAATTTTATAAAAGTAAAATATATTAAAAACCTACTTAAATTACTATAGGGTTTAGTTGCTTAAAACTACTGCTTAAATATGCCCCAAAACATAACACTCTCCAGATGAAATGTTTCATTTTTGTTAAGATATAACTTTCATAAATCAATCATTTAAAATCATTCAAGCATAAGTCAATGTTTTTGAAAATGGACGCTAAGTACATGGTGAATATTTAGACATATCCAGGACTCTTATTTGCTCCATTTTTTTAATACCACTTTTTTCTAAATCTTCCTTTCAGAGTTTTCTATAAAATTTGCAGTCTCCTACCCAGAAAATTGTTCTTGTTGCAAATGTGATAATTACTGATATGTAACCGCGAGTAGATAGCAACGAAAGACTGCGTTGTATCAGTTTGAAATTTATTTTATGCTTCTAGTAAATCATTTGTGTGTCTCTGTGTTACCTTGCTTATAATATAATTCATGCATTAAGAATATGGTAACCCGAATATCAAATCAATATTGGCCCATCCTTGGGCCAATATTATACACAGAGTATTACGAAAATAATGGAGTGTTGAAATTTTGGTATTAAAAGACTTTACAATTATAAAATACTAAAAAATTATTAATAAGGTACAATATTGTGTAAATGTATTAACATTACATTAAAAATATTTCAAATGAAATGCCAATATTCCTTTTATTGGCGCAATACAAACAATTCAACGTATCACCTCAACATTATTCAACTCATTCTTACCAATATTGCCAATATCACATAATGCCAGCACACTTATATTGGCCAAATATTGTTCTGCTACTAATGGAAGTTAACCACAATGTTTACTTGTTGGACACTTAGATTCATTCTAGTAAATTCAAATGCAGAATATTATATCCTTTAATTTTATTTAATATTTTATTAGATTATTAGCTGTTTAAGATTTTTGTTTCTTATGCATAATTAACTGTATGAACTGTATGCAAGTGCATGATTTTGTAGAGAAAATTATTATAAAGCATTGAAAAATTATTTTATTATTAATTATAGTAGTACAGTAATCCCTTAACATTCGCGAGGGTTAGGTTCACGGAAATCTCCGCGAATGTCAAAATCGCGAATGTTGAGGCTATCCTCCCGTGCATAAAAGGAGGTTAGGTTTTACGATTTTTTTTAATGGAAAAACATTTGAAATGTAAATAGTAGTATATTTATTAAATATTAAAAATACATACTCTAAATAAGTTGGAACAATTATAAACATATTGTAAAACAGATTATTTGCTGGTTGATGGCTGAAAAAAAGTAGTAATATGCGATTGCTCTGCAGAAGAGATCTTTTGTTTATGGATTTCTATGCAAGGAAAAATTACAGCCTCAGTTTCTCTTTTAAATTTAAAACTCCTCACTAGCGATGGATCACATTATATCGCTTTATTAACACGTTGTTGTTGTAATTGTAAAATGTCCGCGACAGTTTTTTCAGAAAATATTTCACCTGCAATAAAAAATTTTAATTTTAGAAAATTTATTTTAAAAAAAATTACATTTTGCACTTTCTGAGACGCTGTCTCTTATTGCTTTTTCGTTTTTTTTAATTGATCGAACTGTAGATTCATTAATATTAAAATAACGACCGACCGCTCACGCTCTTTCTCCCATTCGCAACTTATCTAAAATTTTAAATTTTTCGGAAAGGTTCAAAACTTTTTTCACTCTTTTAGCTGTAGGCGACATTATGAAGTTTCTCTTTTTTAGGTTTGCTGAACGCTGAGAAGAAAAAATAGACAGGCGAATAGAAAGAATTCTACGGGAACTTACGTAATTCAAACAATAAACAAAACTTAGAGGAGTATGCACATTACGTACTTCGAAGAGAAAATTTGCGTTTTGGTCTTTCAATATAAATTGGAGAAATGGCAAGCTCAAACAAACAAAGGGGATAATCTATTTTTAGCATAAATTCATGTTTCGGGTAAAACAGAGGAAGTTTACTTTAAAAAAAACATATATTTATAAAACGAAATCCGCGAATAACCAAGTTAAGTATTCGCGAATGTTGAAATATTCTTCATTTTATAATTCGCGAATAATCAAAACTCGCGAATGTTAAATCCTCGAATGTTAAGGAATTACTGTACTTAAAACATGTAAATCGCCTCAATAAGGGTATTTGATAAAAATTTTAACGCGTAATAAATAACTTCCTAATAGATCTATTAATAATTTAAAGAACACTAAAGAACACAATTGTATTCAAAAATAAACATATATGTGTTTATAAAAATAACAGACCCACCAAAAAAGGGAAACATTTGTATTAATATGATGTAGGACCTATTTTACAAAATTTAAACTTTTGTTCATTCCTGTTGTTTGCAGTGTATATTTTTTTGTCTACTAGACATGCCGTTTATCATTTGGAAAGTGCAGCTTCAGAAACTGAATACTCTAAGCGGTGGAGGTAACCGACGCTCCAAGTGGTCGCGCGCCTAATCCTTACTAACAATCAAAACAGAACGGAATATTCAAGAGTTTTTTTCACCCGTGATAATACACATTATGTAATAGAAAAAAAATTGTCTAGTGCATGAAAACAGAATTCTATATAGACATATTATTTACAAATATTTATTTTGTAGTTGTTGTTGTTTGCATTTAAATTTGAGGTGCAAGTAAGTCAGTAATAAACTTACTATGTAGCCACATTTGGGGCATCGTAAAGAAACTCCTGAAATAAAACATCAGCTAAAAATTTAAATATTATTTTTTAAAACTCACACCAGTAATTGTTTAAAGAAACTACGATAAATATTCAACGTACATAAATGTTTCCAGGGGTAGTAACATCAGGTATTCGAACGTGTCAAGTTACAATTGCTTTTACTTGCAGTTGGAATATAATGAAAATTCCTTATCCATTCCATTGTTCATGAATTGCAAAATGCGTTTGTAACAGACTATTCAGCGTATGAGCTAGTACAGAGTGACTAAGATAAAAGAAGTCCGGTATAGAGAAATGCAAATACTTACTAATTTTTATTTAAAAGTAGTAAATACGGAATATTATAAATAACATCATACTGAACATTCAATAGATTCACATGAGGTGTTGTTATTCATAGTATTAGGAATTTATTATTTTTAAATAAAAATGAGTAAGTATTTGTACTTCTCTATACCGGGCCTCTTTTATCTTGGTCAATCTGTATAATTAGTAGGTGTAATTTTCTTATTAAGATTAGTTGGATGCATCTCTCAATGTTGTCAGTATGCTACTTTTTTAAAAAATAATATTGCTTGTTTGCACCTACGTTTTTGAAATAGTATGATTCATCTTATTTTCACTTTATTTAAACCCTTATTCGTCGCGCACGATAAATGTAGACAACTTAAAAAAAAATTAGATTGCTTGATTGCCACCACTTTTTTGAAATAGAAATAGTCGCCTTATTTAATGACAGGTAAAATAATGCGAGAATAAAGCCAATTATATTATTTAAAAAAAACGATATTTATATCGGAATCTAATTTATATTTTTTAATTATGAGAGTTTGTGCATCGCCCACTGAATATTAGGCCTGAGCGCTGACAAAAATTGATGCAGTCGTATGCGGAAAATTTTCAGTGTGTGTACGGTCCCTTGCAATTCAATACAAATAATTTCTAAAAGTTTTCTCCGCCTTATTTGTCTGACATTCAATAAGTCAAAGAAAACTTTTAGAAAATACTGGGGTGTAAAAATAGGGTACCGTACAAAGGTTTTACAAAATCGACTTACGAGCGCCGCCATTTTTGTGTCAGCGCTCAGGCCTAGTATGACGTCCCTAGTATTCAGGGAACGGTGGTTTGTGTGACATCCTCAGTTCAATAATAACTGCTGTTAAGTAAATCGCGTTGTGTTCAATAGTCTGACAGGGGTAGTTACGAAATACAAACAGACGGTTAGATTTTAATATAATAGATTTTTGTTCATTTTTCTTTTCTTAAAATTATGTTGTGATTTTTAGCAGAAAATTCTCATCTGTATCTAATTGATACTCATGCTTAATAATCAGTATAAATAAAAAAAATTAAACTTTTCGTTTTAAATATGGCATGAAACTCATCTACTTTCTATACGTACTCAACCTTGTATGATTAACTCTCTAGTATTATTAATCCGGCCATATTGGCAACGTTCATATAGCGTTTCACTTATTCTATACAATTACGCGGGGTACGCTATTTTCCGGTTGTCTACAATTTTTATGCTATTTAAGCGTCGGAAGACGCTATTTCTTCGTCGAATCTATTTTCTTGTATTTTAAAACATCGAAAGTCGTTTACAAATTATAATACATATAAAATTTCATATAACAGGTCAACCGGAAAGTTCTGCCGTTTTTGTTATATTTTGAATTCATAAATGACACATTACCATCGGAATTTTGGAATAAAACTTTGCTTTTATATTGTACGTGAAGAAACTGCTTTTACTTATTTGGAAATAAATTTGTTTGTAAATTCCTGTGACATTCGATCCTTATAACTATTATAAATGGCGAATAAAACTAGACAACGCTTTTATATAAAAAAATAAAAAAAATCGCCTGCGGCTGGAGGGTTAATGTTCGGAATCGATCCACGCTTTTTAAAAACATATTTTAAAATGTCCGTTTCATTTCAAATATGACGTCACTTTCTTCCCAGAGAAATCTCTTTTTAATGATATAATTTTTGTAAACTTTCTTTTCCTGGCAATTTTAGCAGAAAACTCACATCTTTATGTAATTGATATTCAAGCTTATTACTAATCAGTACCGACAAAAAATATTTCAGTTGTTCATCCTAAATATGTCATCCATTATCTATCTACTTTCATTATATACTGATATTCATGCTCCTTGTATTATTACTAATATTTGAAAATAAATGTTTTATTTATGACGTCATATTTGTCCAAACCAAGGAGGATCCTTTTCATAGTTTCATGGTCCAAGCAAAATATTTTCTTAATAATATAATTACAGTTCATTTTTTTGTAATTATATAAAGCTGTCTTTGACAGAAAATCTCTACTCAACTTAACCGATATATTCATACTTCATGTTAATAACAAATACTCCATATTTTCGTTTCAAATAGCATGGCAATTTATCTTCTTTTGAATTCTTTTTAAATTTCATTTTTTACGTGGAAATCGGTCAATTGAAAAATAATTGTTGAGGAAAACTTATTATTCGAGGTTTTGTATTTAATGACAACAATTATGCTTAGCAAGGTAAAACGGTTAATTAAATTTTACAGGAAAATTATTCATTGATTCTCTATGAAAATATTAAAATTTTTAAATATTAAGAAAAATATTTAAAAAAAATAATAATAAACAAAATCTAGCCTATGTTCATTTCTGGGTTATAATCCATCTATATGCAAAGATACAGCGCCATTAAATCCTCCGTTTTGACGTTTACTTCAGCCAAACATTCCCACACACAATCACATTTATAATATTATTAGATTTTTTTTAAAAGTGTTTGAGGAGAGATTCCATAAACATAAAAATACACATCAGAGAAAGGTATTAAATCGGTTCCGTAGTATAATATTAACCGTCATTTTAATTGTAAGTTTCCTATTGATAAAATGCTTAATAAGAATACATTTCTCGGACGCAAAAAGAAAAAAAATAAGAAAAAAATATATATATAAATGAGAAACTTTTTATAAAAAATGCTTCTTGAAATTGTGTATGCAAAAATTCTTGTATGCAAAATAAATAAATAAATAAATAAATAAATAAAATTACGAACGTGGGATAAAATTTTTTATCGATTCAAAAAGCAAAGAAAAGTATTTTATAATTAGTATAAATTCTTTTATGTTGAAACGTAGTTTGTTTTGTTTTAAGTAACCATCTACACATTGCAAATTGCCCATTTTATTAAAACTTTAATCGAAAAGTATACTTCTTTACATACCATATAACCCTATGGGATTTCCTCCTCAATTTATCAATTATTGCTGTAACTTTTTGAGTTTTCACGATATTTCACTGGTCTTTCTATATGAGTTGCCCTGTAGTAGTGATTATCAAATCATGACAAAGAAATCTTTGCTGTAATTCGAGCATGCGCAGTTAAAATTTATTTCGTACAAATACCCATATCTCATCAAATATTCAACACATTAATATTTTAATTGCAGTATACTATTTCTATAATTTTTTGTCCAATTTTTGAAAAGCGCTGTTAAATTCGGTTGAAAACTGTGCATGCTATTAAAAAATATATTTTGAAATTTTCACGGAAAAGTTAACATCACGAATATACGTGCAATGCTTACAAAAATGCACACAAATGTTGAACAGGACCTACATAGTCATTTGCTACAGTGGCAGAACATTTTTAGCATTTTCTGTTACTTGGGTGATCGAAAATATCATTTTATTATTAAAATTATTATTGTCCCCCTAATTGTCCTCGCGACAAAATCTTCACTGAAAAACTTGAAGTCAAAAATGTTCTTAACTTCCTCAAAGTTCAAGGGCATTTCGGGCATTTCCTCACGAGTTTCAGTAGATATTCGACGAAACGTCTGAAATAGGTCACTGCCCTTTAATTTCTGGACATCAGTGTATATTAACTACCGAAAAATTGTCCAAATTAATGTGCAATGACAGTTGTTTAGATATGACTTTCTGAAAACTTTTTATATATTTCATTACTTGTTATGTTATATGATATTTTGTAAAAGCATTAACTGCTCCCGTACAAACGTCTCATAAGTTTTATCGTTCTTTTACTTTATCATCTCCAATTGCTTTGTTGATATTTAATGATTTCCCTCTGATGCATTGTGATCCAGTTTCAAAATTAAGAGACCAACTCTTTTGGACGGGGCTTGTGAGTGCTTAAGCTATTTGGTAGGCCTCCCCATCCAGCTGACCCTTGTGATCCAGTTTCAACACAAAAAGATAAAATATCCGTATGTGGCTTACATACTTGTTATGTCTATGAGTTAATACTAGAAGGTAGCACCCTATTTATTCCTTCCTCGCATGCAAAGATATTTAACCTTCATGAGGAGCATCGTTTGCGGAATTTCGTGGTGTTTATAAATGAATCGAGGGTTCTAGACCCAAACATGCATAGATGATGCTCGGACGGAATTCCTTTCATCACGAAACGGTCAATAAAGAGAAAAAAATTTTGAAACCATTTAAAAAAACTTTGATCCCCTTGAAATTTTAAAATGTCGCCTCCTTTGTTTGTAGCGTTAGTTACAACTAATTAATCGGATTAAAATTAGGTGGTATATAATATATACCACCGTCCCTCAAAGGGTTAAGTTTATATGTGTTTACTTCAAACAAGTGTTCATATCTTTTGAAAACTGTTTATAGTGAATCATGTTCTAGTGCTAAAATCTGTCGGACTGTCACTTGCCGTTGTGTTACGTCATTGTTTTTATCATCCTCTGCCCAGTGTTTTTCTATTGTTCGCCACCTCGCCCTCTGTCGCGCTTACCGGTGGGTTTTCTAAATTTTTTTAATTACCTCAATAAAGTGTAACGGAGCGACATTTATGCTCTACAGACACAGTTACTAGTCTGAGTATCCACTCTCGGGCAGTAAACGCAAAAGTTATATAACATGATGCTAATTATCGCAATTTATACAATATGATGCTCATTATCACAATTTATACAATATGATCCACATTCATTCACTAACAAAGTTTCATTTTCTACCTGTACATTACACAGAGAAAATTTCTTTTCTTTATCTTAAATCACTTTTGTCAACTTCCAGTATAGTCAATGCTGATGCCATTCTTCTTTGATTTTTATTGGCGAATGTCTATCTAGGAGATTTTGTGGGAAATTTATTTTTGCAGCAATAATCAATTGATGATATAATTTTTTATATTTCTTGAGTTTTTAATTGTCTATTAAAAGTTTATTAATTGATTCTTTTAAATATTTTCCAATAATTAATTATAATTCGTTTTTTAAGATGTTGGGCAAATTGGAAGATTATTTTAATTAAAAAGTACAACACATACATTCTATTTATTTATTGGGAAACATAGTGAGAATTGCTTATTTCCACTGAATACATCTATGATTTTTTTTGGTATTCTGTAAAAATGCCTTTATGTCAATAATATATCAAAACAAGAAAAAAGAAAATTTATGCGTCACGCATAGATAATGAAACACTTTCCAATGCATACAGCATACTGTAATTAAACTTCACCATTTGATAAGATAAAATAAAATTATCAAATAAACAATTAAAGAAAAGTATATCACATTTGAAATCCCAGTTTTAGAAATTACGGTCAGTTGTCGATAAGGAATAAAAATTATTTTGTGCAGGCCAGGTAATAATTTTGTGCAGGTAATTCAGCTAAAAACGCAGTACACAAATTAATGTATTTCGATGTACATCAATTTCATTATGTGTGAAATACTGTAACGTCATTAAAATACATTACAAACGATTTTCCCTGTTAATCATATTGTAACGGAACTCTGTTGTGTGATCCTGTAAATGAATGATGAATTCTATGCTCTCTGTATTATACAGAGAATATGTTATAGCTCACCTCAGTTAAAGGATATCAATTTCATTTTGTTTCACATAGTCTACCACCTTAAAAATATTCTGCAAATTTTTTTTTCCATTATCGACCATAATTTAACGTTATTTTGAGTGTTTCTGTAAACGAATGCAAATGCTACGTAATTCATTTTCAATAGCAAACATTTTATAGCAAACTGTAATAATATACAACAATTACATGACAATTTGAATGTATATACGAGCAGTGGCGTAGCCAGGGAGTGTGTCCAAATTCTCCGGATACCAGTAATATCGTAAAGTTTTGTTCAGTTTGATTATAATCAAATTATCACAGAAAATTCTCCGATTAAAAAAGGCAAAGAAAACTTTATAAAATTACTGGTAACCACAGCATCTGAACGTCCCCCCCCCCCATGGCTACGCCACTGTTTACGAGAGATAGAGCAATAGTCGAAATAAACCCTTTTCATATACGTTAGGAAGTTTTAATAAAAAAAGACCATTTTAAAGCGTTTGCATTTAAAATTGATAATAAACCCGAAATTTAAAAACGCACACATTAAATGTAATGAATTTTACCCCAACCTGCGAAACATTTGGACTGCTACAGCTCACTCAGTTAAAATTAGTAAATATTTCATTTTGCAGTTAATAACTACATAATACTGTACTACATATTTAGTACGAATAAAATTTTCTCTCAATTTACATAAATATTTTATCAAATCGAAAATGAAACCTGAGGAAAAACTGTTCATCTAGAATTCCTAGAATATTTTCTAAATAATTTCATTCTATGATTTCTGATCTTCTTTTGAGAAGTTTTTGTTATGTGCGTTTAAAAAAGCTAAGTTGTTAGCATTGAAGATATTTTTGAAGAAAACTCTTAGAAAAAGAAACATAAAAGTAAAACCTTTATCTCCAAGTTTAAATGTTTTCTTTTGAAATTGGAAAATGTTTGCTCAGGCAAATGTTCGTATACATTCAGTAGCAGTGTTGGTGAAGGAAAATTTTCACAAATGTTTGATATTCTTTATGAACTGCAAACATTTTTAGAATAATGATAATAGTTTTTTTTATAAATTTATGATAAAAATTATTAGCATACTAAACATAATTTGGATATAATTATAATATAATTTAAGGTAATTATAGTATAATCAAGGTACGTACACTCCGTGGAATTTCCAAAATGAAGGGATCAAGGAGAATAACTATTTCTCATTGAAATATTTTTATTTAACATTTATATCGCAGAATTAGCAACCAACGAATATAATCAAAGAAATTGTTATATTTTTCTGTGATTAAATAAAGCAAAAAAATTTATTAAGAACTGTGGTAAAACTCTACGCACCCTGTATAATATTTAAATATAATAAAACAATTTCCTCCGAATAGCATTTGGAACTGTAATATAGTCAGTTTAAGATGGTAATAAGAGTTGTGAAATCGCATATAAAGCAACGGAATTTGTTCACTTTTTCTCGGAAACTAATGAAGCGATTTCAATATTTTTTAAATAGTTTTGGCAGCAGCTAGGATATAAATTGGTCGTTCAGAAAGAAATAAAAAATAAAAATACAATAATTATGCGATTTTGAAAGAAATATAACAAATAAAATAGCTTACTTTGGTGTATATGTTTTTCTAAAACTGCTGAAGTGATATTAATACTTTATTTAATAATTTTGACAGTAGCTAAACTATTTATTGGTTGTTCGCAATGAAATGAAAAATTATTTCTTGCTTGTAATTATAAGGTAAAATTAACCGATAAAGTCAAAAGTCAAATATGATGTCAATATTAGCTTCTGGTATAAAACTTTTCCGATTTTGGTACAATTTAATTTTTTTAGAGTGGGTATAACTATACCACAATTTTTCGTCCTATTTAATTGCAGAAAAGGGTTATAAATTCCACGATGAAGCAAGATGATTGTTGATCGTGCTATTGAAATGATAAATATAAATTTCTAATCTGAAAACTGGTGCCGCATGTTTGTCATCCTTTTTTCTACGCATGATGTTTCGTTCTTGTTTATTCGGCAATACCGAGTTTTAAACTTCATATAGCTTTTTTATGTGATATAGAAAAAAATAAATAAGCTGCGTACGCACCTTGTAATTTCCAAAGAGTATGGAAAAGGGTTGCTAGTTTGACCATTTTTTTTAAAGAAATTCTGATTAATATTTTTTGCTTTAATTAATGGAAAACATTTCGTGATTTCCTAAAGTAAAAATTCTTCTTTCGAAATTTTCCTTCCGTATGAAGATGGAATTGCTAAATAAAAAAGAAAGACTGACTGGCAACGCCTGCCTAACACACGCTTATCAGATTATAAAATATCTATTTAGCATGATAATGGCTTAATTCTCAATCAATTCCTTTAATCGGAGATTTTGTAACAATTTTCTGAGATTAAATATTGCAAAAAAAAAAAAAAAAAAAAAAAAAAAAAAACACCGTGTGTACGCGCCCTGATAAAATATAACAATTTTGCTAGATGTCAGTGTTGCCAGTATGTTAATTTTTTTAATTCAGATTTCTGGATGCCGCTAATTTGAAATAGTGTAATTCGCGTTAGTTTCGCTTCATTGTGAATAATATTCTTTTATAAAAGTGGAACCAATCGAACAATCTGAATTTTAAAAAAGTAATGTACTGCCAATTCAGCTTCGGTTATTTGTTAATACAACCTTGTATGATGCCGCAATGCACGATAAGGTTGATATAGTAAAAACGATAAATACATTATAATGTTCAAAATTATTAGCATAATAACTACAAATAGCATACTATTAGTATACATGTTAAGTTGAAAGAATTATATTATTTCAAAAAAGTGGAACCAATCGAATACTCTGAATTTAAAAAAATAGCGGATTACCAACTTAGCAGGCGTTATTTTTTAATACAATCAGCCGCAATCAGCTATAAGGTTAATAGAGTAAAAATCAGGTGTGTAAAAACGGGGTGCCAATTGGCCGATTCTCACCACTAAAATTTATAAGTATTCTTCCTGTAAATTTTATTAGTGTACTTCGTCTAAATTTTATAAATCTAATAATATAAAAAATTTAGTGGTTGCAATCAGCCCATTGGCCCCTAGATTTTTACACCTCTGGTAAAAGCGATAAATACATGTTGATGTTCAAAATTATTCAGCATAATAACTACAAATAGCATATTATTAGTATGCATGTTAAGTTGAATTATATTATAATTCTTTTAAAAAGTGGGACCAATCGAATAATCGGAATTTTAAAAAAGTAGCAGATTGCCGACTTAGCTGAAGTTATTTTTGAATACAACCTTATATGTTGCCGCAATGCACGATGAGGTTAATATGCAGGGATAAGAGCGCTCCGACACGAATGTCCGATTGTTACCACTAAATTATAATAGTATTGTCCACCGTATTGAATTTCAGATGTTGTGTCCTTAAATAAGGCGACAAATACTGTTAAAATTTAGTAGTGACAATCGGGCATTCGGGGTCGGATCGCTCTCATCCCTGATGTAGTAAAAACGATAAATACATGTTAATGTTCAAAATTATTAGCATACTAACTACAAATAGCATATTATTAGTATACATGTTAAGTTGAATTACATTATTAGTATACATGTTAAGTTGGATTATATTATAATTATTCAGACACACTTTACTGAAACTAACAGGAATCATTTGGAAATGCAAATACTCAGTTTAAGTTAGAAACTATACATTCTCCGAGTTAACACATTCGCACCTTCAGCGCATATACAGTGATCTCTCACTTATACGTGATGTTCAGTGATTACTTTGTCATACCACTATTTTAAAACAGTAAAATTCGATTTATAAATTCTGCGATTTAAGAATCCGAAAATTACCTTATCAAAAAACTGGTTCAGAAAAATGATTTCCGTGTATCGCGTATAAGTGAGATGTCACTGTATGTATATGGGCCAAAGTCTCATAAATATGATATCTCAGTCCCCAGTATATATCTCGGCATTTCTTTGCAATATGAATTCTCATTTGACGTTAGAAAGTTTCTCTGTGAATATTCTACAATATTATGGTACTTGTACTGTCAAAAACTGTTTTTCTTTCTTTCTTTTAAAAAAAAATCTTTAAAACGGAATTTAAATATCTCAAAATTCGTTACTGTCCCCTATCCTCAACCCATAACTTGATCATTAAAACCATCCACAAACAATAATTATAGAAAATATTTTGAAAAACCAATGCATTTATTATAAATATAAATCTTATGGATCATAACAATATAATTTTTATATGAGTGAAATGTGTAATATATGTTTATGTTGGGTTTTAAGTTGTGTCCCTCACTTTTTCTGGCACTATTGCCCGGTGTACGAATTTCTTCATATTTCCACCAGATGGCAGTGTATGCAGTCATTTTCAGTGTAGTTTCCATTGCTTTCTGTTTGTTGATAAAGACGATTTTTTGGTTTGAAAAGAATGGAAAAAAAGTAAACGTACCTTTATTAACCGTCGCTACTGACCTCATTGTTAATTTAAATATTGATATTGATAGATTAACCAAAATTTAGCCATTTAATTGCATGTTTGATATGTATTTGAAAATAGTGAATACAACATTCCAAAAATGATTTTTTTTTAAAGTAAAGTGGCAAAATTGAAAAAAAAAATGTCACTACTGTCCAAGTCACTTCTGTCCATTGCAATTTGTTTTTGTCTGATAAAAATTGAAATATCATATTTATTTTCCAATAAAGTTTGTGCCCATCTATTAATTATTATTCTGCAATATATCATTGCTTATTAAAAATTCAAACTGTGAAACTATAAGACTTTTAAAATCAGAAAATCAGCAACCAAAAACCACACTTAAGATATTTTGGCCCATATATATATATATATATATATATATATATATATATATATATATATATATATATATATATGTAAGTAAATGATATATAAATAGGCACTTTACTGAACCAATATGACAAATAATCGATGAACAACAAAATATGCACTTTAATTTCAACTAATAACACTTTTGGTCGAAACTATACAACAAATTTACATTACGATAATCCAACCAGGCCTAACGGCTATATCCATTTTTACATATCTTGTTCAATACAAAAAATTAGAACACTGGCTCTTAGCCAAACAAGTAAACTGGCAAGGTACTGGTAATTTTAACAAGTAAAGTGGCAAAATTGAAAAAAAAAATGTCACTACTGTCCAAGTCACTTCTGTCCATTGCAATTTGTTTTTGTCTGATAAAAATTGAAATATCATATTTATTTTCCAATAAAGTTTGTGCCCATCTATTAATTATTATTCTGCAATATATCATTGCTTATTAAAAATTCAAACTGTGAAACTATAAGACTTTTAAAATCAGAAAATCAGCAACCAAAAACCACACTTAAGATATTTTGGCCCATATATATATATATATATATATATATATATGTAAGTAAATGATATATAAATAGGCACTTTACTGAACCAATATGACAAATAATCGATGAACAACAAAATATGCACTTTAATTTCAACTAATAACACTTTTGGTCGAAACTATACAACAAATTTACATTACGATAATCCAACCAGGCCTAACGGCTATATCCATTTTTACATATCTTGTTCAATACAAAAAATTAGAACACTGGCTCTTAGCCAAATCTCGCGATTCAAACTATTTACAACTCGCGCATCAAAGTCATGGATAATAATAGAGTATCAGTTCATTTGATGAAGTGAAGCGTTCAAACTGAAATCCTACAAATCGGTCATCCTGACATGATGGCGTCTCCACATCAGCATCTTGATTTGTTATGTTTTTTCATGCCTATTGCTTCTGGTATGATAAGAATTTGAATAAGTTTCTCGTCCACTATAATCTTCTTTAAATCCATGATGAGAAAAAAATGTATGTGATGGTTGTGAATATTTTGGTTCATTATAACTAGCCTTGTATGATCGTTGGCCACCATAATTATAATTATTTTGACCATAATAGTAGCCTCTGTTCATGTATGTAGGGAAAAATTTTGGATTATACCTTGTTTTTGAATTAGGTGAAGTATTTTCTGCTATGTCTTGAGGTATCAAAGAATTTTCAGTTTCAAAGTTTTCGGAAATCTCAGATTTATTTTGGTAAGAATTCACGGAACTCTGTTTCCCATATCCAAATTTATTGTAATTTCCATGGTTAAATGACTCTTTAAAATATCTCTGGACATATCTATTATTGCTTCCGTTATCAAATGGTCTATTAAAATTCCCTTATGATCAAAAATCCTATTGCGATCTTTCACATAGTCTTTTCTACCATGTGCAGTACTACTACTTTCATAATTTTCTTCTGGAGATGGATAGTCAACATTCCATTCATCGGATAATCTTGTATCTTTTGTTTTATTCAGCTTACAATATTTTATTACTTTTCTTCTTTTTTCTCTTATTTTAATGTATCCTACTCTTACTGTGTTGCCGCTTGTTATTCTAACACCTTCTTCTGTTACTTTTAACGTCATGCCTTCTACTGCTTCTCTACCTATTATTAAATCGCAGTCCGTCACTTGTACCACGTAAAATTTATCCTGGATTTCTATTTCATCCACGTAGACTTTATGCCAGAAAAAACCTGTTGGCTTAATTTCTTCATCACCTATGCCTGATATGTATATATTGTCGCTGGTTAGTTTTGGCGCCTTTATTGCAGTATGATATCTTGAACTGGCGATTGAAATATCGCTTGCTGTATCGATTATTACGTTTGCTTTTACTCCGCTAATATCTAAGATTCTTCCTTTTTTACCATTTAACATGCCCATATTAACTATTTTTCTTTGCGTGTTTTGGGTCTCATTTTGGTATTTTGTTTCTCGCCAATTTTGATTACGTTGCAGGTAAAATTTTGAATATTCTTGTTCTGTATTATTTGTCATGGCACATTTCGCACGTCAAGTGACCAGGGTTGCCACACGTAAAACAGATTATATGCGACTCTTTGCTTCCATAATTCATACTGTGTCTTTTGTCAATTTGGCGTCTTTTCAAATTGGCGTAATCAGCCACTCGCGATCTTCTGTCATCAAAATCGCTACTTGTATCCTTAACTGATTGTTTATTGTAAACCCTTTGTGCTGTTTCGTAATTATCTAATTTATTAACTAAGTCATCAATTTTCTTTATTACTAATAATTCCTCTATGAAATGTGTTTTTGTTTCCGTAGGTAAATTATGCCTGATTTGATTAACAACAATTAATTTCGCCAAATCTTCAAAGTTATTTACGTGAAGGCCTTCAATCCATTGTTGAAAATACACCTTTATCTCATAAGCGAAATCTCGCCAATTGGCTGATGGCTCCTTTTTAGAAGAGAAAAATTTCAGCCTAAACTCCTCTGGTGCTAGATTGTAGCGTTTTAGTAGAATATTTTTTATATAATCATAATCGTGAATTTCAGGTTCGTTTTCCCTTGTTATTATATTGATCATATCTAACGGCATTAGATTAATTAAATAATTTACCCATTCTTTTATATCAATGCCCGTTTGCGCCATTTGCCTTTCGTACAGTAGTGAAAAAAAAAAACGAACACCCCCCCCCACTAACTCTGCAACAAATTATAGTAGAAGGAAGTGACTGGTACCAAACGATTGGAAATAAAGTCTACTTTTAAGTGATGTATATAAAATTTGGTTAGGGGGCCATATACATATAAAAACACACCCAAACTTTGTTTTTTTCAATAGCAAGACCCAAATTTGACAACATATTTGAAATCTGCAGTTCAAACTATGCCTAGATACCAAATTTCATTAAATTCCTACGATTAGTTTCTGAGAAATTAATTACTTTATAATGAGCATATTTAAGGGGCTGTATCCAAATTGAAGTTCGGTACTCGATTGTTGAAATGCTGCAGAATGTCACCTTTTAATGTATTATGTTTTACCGATATGACCATTTTACTCACTTAATAAGTTTCGGTTATTGTTATATGCTGTAAGATAATGTTTACAAGTGTTGAATTATCCGATTTTAACCCCTTGGGGACGAGCGACACGTATGAGTGACGCATAAGATGCTCAGAATCCTCGATTTTTCCCACCAGTTATTTTTTATTGCAAGCTTTGCCTTATTATATCTTAGCATTTCCAAAATTCAATTAGACGAAAATTTCTGTTTTGAAAAACCGGTGGTAAATTATTAAAAATTCTGTAATAGACTCTCGTCACGAAGGGATTAAAAAACCATAAGATTATTTGTAATTAAAATAGTCTTAGAATATGTAAATGTTATTGGAATTTTACAGGTGCTTTTATAATGCTTTTTCTCAGATTTTGCATCTATTTAACTCGCCTTTTCTTTAGTTTATTGGCAGAAACGTGAATAATATTGACAGATACAAAATTTAGAATTAAAAAAAAATAGTATAAAGCAGCGTAATGAAACAAAGTAAAAATAACAAAAAAAACGCGGATAAATTGTTTTTTTGTCTGAAAATAAATCCAGACATTGCTTTTTTTTTAGTAGCGAGAGGGGGGGGGGGTGTCTTGTTTTGAGATATGTTCGCAGAATTTACATTCCGATTTATTTGAAGACCTAAAACTAAATATATGTTATAAAGACATCTGAATAACTTTACATCCGTTATTCTCCTTCGGAATAGGGGTAATAATTCTATGATTAAACCTATTCTGGTAGTTCATTTGAAATTTTACAATTAACTCATTAATGCCTCCTGGCAAGAAAACTTGCCATATGACATTTATTATTTATTATTATTATTATTATTATTAGATTTTTTTGCACACTGCTAGCGATTGGGAAATAATCTTGCCTATCAGAAAACCATAAAAATAACATGTAATTTTTTTTCAATTAGCCTGTTTAATCGAATAGATTTAAATACAAAAGTTATAGAGGAAATATTGTAATTTTTTCTTCGCAATAAACTACCAATATAAACCTTACCTATTAATCCATGTTGAAACAGTTTGAAGAGACACTTGAAAATGCCCAGCTATATAACGAAAACTTCTTCCAGCTTGCCACATGCCAATCATTTGGCCTTTCGTTGCTTCAGTTAATTGTGGGGCCATTTTGTTTCAGCAAATACTCTACACATATGCATTTATAATAATCTTCACTTCAAACATATATACTGCAGAAAAAACAATATAGCTTTATTAGATTGGAAAAGAAGCTATAAATCCATTTAAAGGTAACAAAAATGATTAAGTTTTTTCTAAGGTAGAACTGATCATATTTTTCAAAAATGAGCTTTATTAATTTAAAAATAAAAGCGAAACTATTTTCCATAAATGAAAACATATATCTCATGCAAGTACGTTTTACGTAATTTTAATGAAAATTTTAAAGCAGACAGTGAAAAAGTAAAAAATATATATATATATATATATATATATATATATATATATACTAATAAAGGCTGGGGTTCTGGTGCCTCGCTATCTTATATCTTACTACAATCGCAGGTCGTTGTCAGAGTTGTTTAACGTAAGATCACGAAGCATTGAAATACGGTTTACGCATTGTTTATAGTGTAAGACAGACTTAATCTCTAAGTTTATCAAGTCACTATAATCCCAGCCTATGAGTATAATATTTTCTCAAAGAGGAATGAGAGCTCTCCGACCCGAATATCGATTCTTACCACTAAATTTTAATAGTATTCTCCAACGTAAAGAATTTCAAAAATTTTGTTCTTGAATAAGGTAACAAATACTATTAAAAGTTAGTGGTGTCAATCGGGATTTCGAGTCGGAGCGCTCCCATCCCTATTCAAACTATGCTTTAATGCACATCATAGACGGCCCCTTAAAACAGCATCTTGCCGTTTTTTAAGCATAATTTGAAAACTACTTGGAAAAAAAATTGAAATTTTGAATACACATAAAGCAGGACATAATAAATATAAATCCATCAAAAAAATTGTAGGTTGCAATTCATAATTTTTTCGAATATTAATTTCATAATTCATAATTCATATTATAAAATTTAAAAAATTACAAATTTGACGTAGTTATGTTTGGGTTTTTGAGTTTTATAACCAAACAAAACGTTAGCACATTAGGATTATAATTTCAGGAGATATTAATAAAAATATGAAAATGTAATTTAACATTAGAAGCTCTAAAATTTGAATGTTTATAACTCAAAAACTTATCATCCAAATGACTTAAAATTTTATATCTAGGCATAGTTTGAACCGAAGATTTAAAATATCATGTCAAAAGTGGGTGTTGCCATTGAAAAAATTAAAGTTTAGGCTGGTTTTATTATGTAGATGGCCCCTTAAGCAAATTTTAGATACATCACTTAAAAGTAGACTTTATTTCCAATCGTTTGTTACCAGTCACGTCCTTCTACTATAATTTGTTGCAGAGTTAGTGGGGGGTGTTCCGTTTTTTTTCCACGACTGTACATAGCTAAGTATAAACTGATATTATTCGAGCTATCATATTTAGTTAATAATCTAAGCGATTCAAATTGCTTACCTGGATTTGTCTTTGGGTCTTCATTAATATGTTCTCTTGAATTTTCTTGTATCTGTAATTTCTTAATTTCAAAATTTTGCTCCGATTCTATTTTCCATTTTCTCTCTTCCATTTCCATTTACAATTTCTTTTCTTCCAGTTCTGCTTGTGATTTCTTCTCTTCCAGTTCTCCTTGTAATTTCTTCTGTTTCTCTTCTCTTTCTTCTTCTGTTTTTTCATTTCTAGCTGCTATCACTACTTCTAATCGAACTCATATAAATTCTTCTTCGTAACTCTCCCAACTCTTGATCAGCTTTATTAGGACGGGTATTGTCGTTTTTTCTGGTGCTTCAATTCCGCATTCTTCGCAGAGATTTATTAGATTAATTCTCTTAGCTTTATTGAGAGTTCCCATGCTTATCTTTCAAAAATTGTACTTGAAGTGATACGATTACGATTTCACCTTGCTAATTCATAACCGAACTTTTGATACTTGCGTTTTACAACACTTTACGTTTGGTTTCCAATTCACTACTAGTGGCTTTTACTTTTTAATAATCCCGGCATTCCGAGCCCCCAAAAATGTAAGAAAATGATATATAAATAGGCACTTTACTGAACCAATATGACAAATAGTCGATGAACAACAAAATATGCACTTTAATTTCAACTAATAACACTTTTGGTCGAAACTATACAACAAATTTACATTACGATAATCCAACCAGGCCTAACGGCTATATCCATTTTTACATATCTTGCTTCAATACAAAATATTAGAACACTGGCTCTTAGCCAAATCTCGCGATTCAAACTATTTACAACTCGCGCATCAAAGTCATGGATAATAATAGAGTATCAGTTCATTTGATGAAGTGAAGCGTTCAAACTGAAATCCTACAAATATATATATATATATACGTCCATTTCAGGAATTTCTTTTATATTCAGTAAATCCGAATTCATAATAGATATTCTGAATAGTAATTTTTCCAATATTTAATAGCATGCGTTTCGTGATCACTTATTTAGGAATTTACGGTATGAATTCGAAATTTTTTTTATGAAAAAGCAATTTGATAAATTGCCACTAATGATGCACATATGTACAATATTCTATTACATGTTATAGATGAGAGCAAATTAACCTGTTCCCAATTTGCGTTATTATCTTTATCAAGCCGAAAATGAAACTTAACCCTTTATGTACTGAATTATGAATTCATGAAAATTTTACATTCTAAAGCATTTTTCGTGAATTTTTGAAACTATATTAGAAGATTTACATAATCATTTAATAAATTTTAGAGGGATTTTAGAAGGATTGGAGGATTTAGAAGGATTAATTAAATTTGAATTTATAGGGATTTTGTGCAATATTTATAACCCCACTCAAATATTTTATTTTAAATATTTTTCATAGTATTTTGAAGAATTGGGAACTGTACAAATATAATGTTCTTACAATAGAAATATAGAAATATTTACGAATTGAAAATCCCCCCCTCTCCCAACGCCAAGAAAGCTGAAAAGATGCAAAGGCAAAAGAAATCATCCTTTTAAAAATATTTTTGTTTTGTGTAACCAATAACGCTTTTGGAACAAGATAAATTAATGCATCTATAACTCATTCTAAACTGTATTACTATTAATCGATGTATTAAATGAATTTTATGACAAGTTATTTTACTGGTACTTATAAGTACCGTCAGAAGATAAAGGGTTAAGGAGAATCGGTCCGTGTTGAAACTGTGTATCTTTCAAAAATTGTCTTTTAAAAATTTAATTTTTTGAGCTCCGACATCTTTTTGTATAGCTTTTGTTACGCGCTTTCAAGAATTCAGGTCGTTAGCACAAAGACTCTTTTGAGAGGAAAATTCTTAGAAAAAAAAACATAAAATTTTAAGCTTTATTTCTTCTTTTAAATGTTTCGTTTTAACAGTGGGAAGAGTTAAATCAGGCAAATGACCGTTTATTTTCAGGAGAATGTAATTTGGAAAGAAAACTTTCACAGATTTTGGATATGCTTTGTTATCATTTACTGCATGACATTTTTTTATCATTAATTGCAAAGTTAATTTTTTTATGTTAAAGGTAAAACATATTGATATAGTAAAAATCATATAGGTATACTATAATTCGTTGTAATAATATAGAATAATTCGATTATAATTAGTAATGACATAAAGTTAAAGTATTTTACAAATGCATAGACATAATTTGATACAAATTAGGCTGGCAGTGAAACATCCAATACCATAAAATGGTTTATTAAAAGTACTTTCTGAAAGTTTAACCCTTTATATCCTGAATTAATTTTCCAGCTACTTTTTAGATGCTCAGAATCCTCGATTATTCCCACCAGTCACTTTTTTTTGTAAAGTGTACCTTATCTAATCATAGCATTTTTGCGATTCAATTAGGTAAAAATTTCTCATTTGCAAAACCGGTGGTAACAGATTAAAAATTCTGTAAAAGATGCTCGTCGCGAAGGGCTTAAAGTAGCGAAGGGCTTACTTATAAGTACCGTCAGGATAAAAAGGGTTAAAAAAGAATATTCTCAGTCATGAGATATTATTGCCGATAACACATGTAAGTTGTGTGTAATATGTGAAGCATGTGACATACATTTTATTTTTGGTGGAGGGGGTGTTCAAATTTTGGGGCTTAAAGGCTATTTCAAAAATATTCCGTAACAAGACTGATACAATTAAGTCTTTTATTTACGGGTATTAGGATTAATATTGGTTGTCCTTATATATATATATATAACTATCATATAATTATTGTACCACACTAAATTAAAATAAGAGCTATATTTAAATTCGTCAATTCATTACTAAATGCTTTTTAAACACTAAATATTATAGTCTGGATCTAATTTTTACTTCTAAGAAATAAATGAATTGAGATACTTACAAATGGCAGGAAATTATCAGACTTAGTTGAAAACTTTCTTTAGATAAATACTCAGTCCTGGGGAAAACAAACCTGCACTACACTGTTATTTCAAAACAAATTTCTCGCTGAACTAATTCGTTCGACTAGAAATTGTGTCTATTTTCCAAATATGAATGCAATTTCTATGATACGTGTTATTAAAATTGTCTCCAACTTCCATTTGTTAAATGGTGACACCCAATTTTGAAACTTTACATTTGAGTGTCATGGATCAAATCGGCTGAAGAATAGGTATTGTTTAAATTTTTTCCCCTAATTCTTCACAGATTTATAAAAATGATGTGCTAAAGGTTTATCTATTCAAGCAGTATAAAATTAAGATCTGAAAATGAAAAGTACCCAGATCGCACAATAAATAACGACCAAATTATTTACAATTTTTAAATATAAAATATTGTCACTTTATTAAAATGCAAATTCCATATTTTTCTCTTTAATTCCCAATATGTTGTTTCCTTTCGATGTTTTGATAACAGGAGGTGGATAATTTAAACTATTGGTGGCCAATCTATAGCACGCGCGCTCGATGCTGCATGCATGATAATTCCTATGGCACTGTCAAAAATACGCAAAATATAAAGCAAGTATAATATAAATATATTAAATATTCGATAACGTATGAGGATAGGTATGAAAAATATTTAACTGCACATGCGTGAACTATAAACAAAAACTGTTTTGCATAATTTCGTAGTCGGCTATGCAGGCAAAGTGTATTAAAAAAGGATAGTCGAAGTGTCAAAATTTACAGTGATATCGGCGATATATTGAGCTGAATTTCAGTTATTTTGCAAAGTAGTTAGATGATATGATATTTTCCATAAATTGACATTTTTCTTTTTTTTTTCCTGGTGTTTTAGTTCTACTTGAAAAATTCATGAGAACGAGCCCACTCCAAAAAAAAAAATACAAATAAAATCCTATAAAAATAGAAGCATCCGTCAAAAGGTTTACGTGGACATGTATTAATACATACTACGTTGTTGGAAATCAGTTAATAAAAAAACGACAAATTCTGAATCATCCCTTCTCACCCAGCTATTAATAAAAATCAGCTGGAATTCAACTCACTGTACTGCCGATATCTTTGTGAATTTTCAAGATATTCGACTGGTCATTTACATAAGTTGCTCTGAATAGTCGGATAATAAATTATGCAAAAACGTTTTTTTTTTTTTGTCGCTCGCACATGCACTGTTAAACACTATTTCATACAAATGCTCATATTTATACAAATATTTAATATATGTAAATTCTAATTGTAATCTGTTGTTTCTATATTACATTGTCAAGTTTTCTGAAAGTGGCATTAAATTTGGTCGAAAATCTTGCATGATATAAACAAAAGCACGCTAAAATTTCTTAAATAATTAGAAAAAAAACATTGTATTTACATGGATTATTTTTACACAAATGATTAGAAATGTTGAACAAGACCCATATACATTTCTTGTTGGGTATTTTAATTTACAGGATGAATACAATTATTATTCCCTCCACAAATATTGGTTCCTATTTGTGATTTTGACCAAACCTCCTTTGAAAAATATGGGCTCAGACATATTCTTTAAATTCCTGAAGTTTTAGAAGATTTCTTTAAAACATTCTCTAGATAGTAAAAAAAGGGCCTAAAATCGAAAACATCCGCATACTTTTGGCTATAAATTTAAGTTATCCGAACAAAAACAGCACTTGTCCAGATATTACGAAAATCAATTAACTAAGTAATAGTTGTTTTTCTTTTTCAGCGGTACACGTTCAGAACGCTGTGAAATCATTTAACTTAATGCTTTCGAGCGTCACATATACGTGATGCATAGAGCGATCCTAACCTTCATTATTCCTAACAGTATTTTTTGGTTAAAATTGTTTCCTTATTCAATTAAAACATTCCTGCGTTTCAAAATTTTCTATTTAAAAAAAAAACGGTGATAAAAGATTCAAAATTCTGTAACGTCGGTTCGGCGCGAAGGGGTTAAACCAACTATCCATTTACTTGTTATTAGTCGAGAAAATGGTTGTCCATTAGAAAACCTTTGCCCATAAACAATTTTTCTGGCAATTTTGAGTTTTAGACAAGCTTTTGTTCTCAAAACAATACAGTGTTTGACTTTCAGGTAGCTTACATTACAAATGTAAGTATTGCAACTTTCCAGAAACTTTCGGCATATTTCCACAGATTATGACCCACAGATCCAGAAACCACCATGGTTTTTGTCACGGGATAGAAGTCGTATTTATGAACCGTTTGGATGTGCGTAAGAGTGTACAGAACTTACAAAAGTCTCGACCAAGTTCATTTATCGTCTTTATCCGCCTTCTTGATTCAAAATGGTGGCCATTATAAAGTTTCAACTTGAAAAAATATAAAAAATAAATAAAAATCAAAAACTTTTCTATTAAGCTTTCGGCATTGACACAAGCATTCCAGAGCATTTTTTGTTTCGTCTCTGTCTTTAAAAATGGCGAAGATATAGCAGATTGAAATCCTAGGGTGGTTGACATTTTGAAAAAATAACATTTCCATGAAACAAACAATTTTTTTTCCGAGTTAAAACACAAAATATGATACATTTTTTTAGATTTTTTTCATTAAGGATTTTCGATGTAATTTTTTTCAATTTGTCTTGTTTAAAATTTATTTCGTTTTTCTGGTATAATCGAAAGAAATCTTAATAAACAATACAGAGAAGAAATGACGGCTGAGAAATATGAAACCTGCAATTTTAAGTCATGGAAAAACTAGCTTTGCATGATTTATTTTATTGAACAATATAAAAACTTGTGTTATCGTTTTTTACAATTTAATAAATATATTTTATTTCTATAAAACATAAATAAATAAATTCGAAAAGAAGTAAAAGTCTAAATTAATTAATTAATCCTAATCCACGATCAAACTTTAGTCAATTTTCGTTATTTTATACATTTCTGGTCTACTTACAGGATTTTGAAGGCAGTCACAACAATATCCATTATATATATTGTGAAATAACGTATTGTAGGATTTGACATACATATCTTATAAATTTTTAAACTTTTGTATAAGTCTTTCTCTTTGAATCCATGTTTCAGTATTTTCTGAAATAGAGCAAATGAACATTAATTTTGATTTATTGCAGCGAGAGACCATACAGATACATAATTGAGATGAATGAAATGATCGGATCAATCTACAGAGCTATTAACTTTTTCGTCTTCTCGTGGAAACTTTCGAAAAAAAAAAAATATCCATGAAGATAGATAGAGTAAAAAAATTGGTTATGTTTTTTTTTGCGAAATTTTTTTAGGCATTAGCTTTAAAACTTGAACATATCACCTCCTTTTGCATCTTATAATGGTCCTTGAATATTTAATACTTGAGCAGGTAAGGTCAAACTGAATTTAGGTGAAATATTTCAAAGTAATATAAAAAACTTAAAATATCAAATTATAAAAAAGGTGAAAGATGAAATTAATAAAATTGAAAAAAAAAATCTTTAAAAAAAAACATATTTTATGTTAATAAATAAATAACCTTATAAACGTACTGTGGCACACTTGTACCCACCCTGATAAAATATGCAAATTTTTCTAGTGGTCAGTGTTGCCAGTGATTTATTTTTTTTAATTCAGATTACTTGACTGATACTAAATATTTGAAATAAAATAATTCAGGTTATTTCAGCCTTTTTATTATTCTATCTTTGCGAATAATACTCTTTTTAAAAAGTGGTAACAATCAACCAATTTGAATTTTTAAACAAAAACGAAAAATCATGCGTCAAGCATAGATTATGTAACACTTTCCAACGCTTCCAAAATAATTTTACAAATCATTACCGTTTAATAAGCTGGAAGATAACATCTAAGTAAGCAATTTTGAAAATGCATAACATATTTAAAAACGTGATTTCAGGAATTTCGAACATATATTTCCAACATATACAATATTCAGAAAAATATCCGAATACTTTTATTCAGCCCTGTATATGATCTATAGATTTGTTTATATACTACATAAGATGCTAAATTTTAGTTCGTTTTTGTTCTTTAAATTTGTGCTCGTTAAATATTTTGTAAAAAGTTTTTTTTCTATAAAGATGGAGTTAAAAAATTAGTTATATATTTTTTCGAAATTTCCGAATGGCTTTTTGATGTTGTTAGCTTTAAAGTTTGACCATGTCACCTCTATTTCCATTGTTTAAAGATTCTGAAAATATCCGAGAAAAAAAAACTACATTTAGATATGATATTTAAAAGTAATAAAAAAATAATAAAATATATGAAATAAAAAGATAAAAGCTTAAATTATTGAAATTAAGACACAATTTCAAGAGTCATTATTTATATTGTTAAATAACATTATTAAATAACATTAAGTTATTTCAAATATTATTAAAAGAAATCATTATTTTCCTGTGTAGTTTTCCAAATATTTTAGAAAATATGAAGGAAATGTTTCATACAAATATGCTCGAGTCCATTTTCTGTCATTAGTATCAGGCCAAACAGGTTCCGGATATACTTTTTTTTTTTTGGGGGGGGGGACTGGTCGGACGAGATTTGTTTTGGATTTCTCTCAAGCAATAGTCATTTTGTAACATCACTTAAAAGTCATCGTGACTGGTTCTTTGTCACGGGTCACTGGGTGACTTTGCAGTGAATTCATCTGTAGAATTTCTCATGAATTTCAAACTCAATTCTTAGAAACACATAAGTTGTCTCCAGTTCCTAATTTTAACCAAAATTTATTTTTTTTCTTTAAAATAGTTCAACAACATTGAAAGTACTTCAAAAAATTGTCGATTATAATTGTCGATACCCTTTAAACCGGAAATCTACAATCTTTCTTTTAATAATTCCTTTGATAAGTAATAATTCAGTTTCTGTGTAGATAAAATGAAATGTTATAGAAAGCTAAAGCTCATTACACACCCACTTATTATAACTTGGTACGAAGATCGTTGTTGTTTATAAGATATTCGCTTCATTTGTAGAATTTCTCATGAATTTAAACTCAATTCTTATCAACACATAAGTTGTTTCCAATTCCTAATTGTAACCAAAATTTATTTTTTCTCTTTAAAATAGTTCAACAACATTCAAAGTACTTCAAAAAATTGTCGATTATAATTGTCGATACCCTTTAAACCGGAGTACAACAATTTTTCTTTTAATAATTCCTTTGATAAGTAATAATTCAGTTTCTGTGTAGATAAAATGAAATGTTATAGAAAGCTAAAGCTCATTACACACCCACTTATTATAACTTGGTACGAAGATCGTTGTTGTTTATAAGATATTCGCTTCATTTGTAGAATTTCTCACTAATTTCAAACTCAATTCTTAGCAACACATAAATTGTTTCCAATTCCTAATTTTAACCAAAATTTATTTTTTTCTCTTTAAAATAGTTCAACAACATTGAAAGTACTTCAAAAAATTGTCGATTATAATTGTCGATACCCTTTAAACCGGAAATCTACAATCTTTCTTTTAATAATTCCTTTGATAAGTAATAATTCAGTTTCTGTGTAGATAAAATGAAATGTTATAGAAAGCTAAAGTCCATTACAGACCAATTTATTATAACTTGGTACGAAGATCGTTGTTGTTTATAAGATATTCGTTTCATTTGTAGAATTTCTCATGAATTTCAAACTCAATTCTTAGCAACACATAAGTTGTTTCAAATTCCTAATTTTAACCAAAATTTATTTTTTTTTCTCTTTAAAATAGTTCAACAACAATGGAAGAACTTCAAAAAATTGTCGAATATAGAATGTGTTCTATTCTTTTATTGTTTTTGTCCCAAAAAATTAATGATATGTACGCAATTTTCAATACAATGAATATATTAAATTTAAAATTGCCCGTTGTTGATCGTCAAAATGATCAATTGAAATATTGATCTTTAAAAAACATATGGAAAATTCGATGAATTTTGAAGAGCAAATATAAATTTCGCTCCATACAATTATGATTCATAGACTGTCTTTTGGATGTCCTTCTAAAATAAATACAAGCTAAATTGTAGATTACCCAAACTCGCTGAAGCGATGAATCTTTTATAGGTATAAACTCCGTAAAATATGTATGGAATGATAAAAGAGAGCAAATTTGAAAAATGTAAACAAGAACACAAACAACATTTAAAATTTTATACGAATATTTCACTGCAAACAAAATCCATATAATGACTTTATGAAATGAAATACACGTACATAAACTTTCGTTATAGAAGTAAGAGATCATGGAGTTCCATAATTCAAATATAAGGAATGACATCATTAATCTGTAGTGATGTTGATATTAACGGCAGTTAAACAAACTTGTCTAAAAAAAAATTCCTTGAAAATTCAGTTGAACAATCATTGTACTTCTTTGAAACAATTCAAATGTTCTTTTTTTTTGTGATGTGGTTTAAATAAATCACAAAAAAATCAGGGTTCGTACGACTCCTGGAATTTTCAGGCATTTATCAGTATTTCCTTATAGAAAAACGCGCCTTATGTAATCGTGTGATTATATAAGGAGAGTTTAAGAAAATAATGGTTACCCCTCTGAAAAGTCAAGAAGTACGTACGAACCCTGAAAATGCATAATATTTTTTTGTAAATTGTGCATCATGACTTACGAACTATTTATTTATAAATAATGATTACAATTCCGCAGCTTGCGGGCTTGCCATCCCTATGAAAAAATATACTTTGAAAGAATACTAAATTTAAAAAAAAGAAAAGTGATATAAATTATGTTTTATAGTACGAAAAGATATAATCAATAATTAAATGACTGATCAATCTAATCATCATTTACTATGAATGGAGTCATTCTGTATTTTTTTTATGTATACAAGAAATTGCTAAAAAGAAACTCATTTTAAAAATGGAAACAATTACCCTAAAAACTTATAAACTTTCATACGAATTTCTCACTCTAAACCAAATGCATATAATATCTCCTTGAAACTGTGTAAAGTGACATAAATTTTCATTACGTACCGCGAGAGACAATACAGATTCATAATTAAGATAGATGGAACGATTGCATCAATGAGGCGCGCGGGGAACTTTATGGCTACGTTAATAGAACTATCGTAAAATATTTTTCCAGAAATTTAGTTACATAATCATAATGTTTCTTTAAAAATTTTTGAACATTATATATCTTTATGACCTGATTTATATAAAGCTTATAAAATAAATATTTGTTTTTGTAACTACGTTCAAAGCTTTCTAATTCTTTATATTTATAGCTATACATTGAACTAGTATATAACTCCCGTAAAAAATGACCGAATGTTGATCTCCGTTTCATTTTCCTAAGACTTCGGACAAACAAACAACATGAAGATTTTATTGTTGAAAGTTTTGCAGGCACATTTTTAAAATGACAAATGATTTCCAGAAATACGAATGATAAGGATATTGTTTTTATTAAATTTTCAATTTTTGAAATAGTCCAACGATTGGACAAAAATGCGAATTAAATAGTAAAAAATATTTCATGTGCGAAAAGTTTGTAAAAAAGTGTTATCAATGATTTTCTAAAGAGCTTGAATCGCCTCATAGCGCATCGTTTGGTTACATAAGCCAGATTAAATGAAAATTCTGTAATTGTGTAAAGATTGCACAAAACATTAAATTTTTTCGTTTTAATTTGGTGATTAGCTCTAATCTGAGATCGCTGATTTTGATGATGGTGGCGATTTTCTTCTTTCTATCTAAGCATAAGGTCATTTTCACAGGCTTCAACTTTTCATACGTACTTTATATATGTACTTTTATGCTTAACCACAATGGATTAAATTAAAAATGTATTTTATATTTAACAGTAATGAAAAAATTGCAAAAAATAATGTTATAATGCATAAAGATAAAACAATTCCCATAGATACTATTCTCGTGACGTCACAGTAATTATAAATTTTTATTAACTTATAAAAACAAAGTACACGTGCAGAAATATTTTTACGAAATTTGACCTGCAAATTAACATATATATGTCCAAAAAGCCACGTGTCTGAATATTTTTTATTATATCTCTTTTCTCTGCAAGAATGGAAGTAACCCATTGTTTCCCTTCCATTGTTTGGATGGGTTTGTCCCGGAACAGTGACCTACATTCCTACACTTGGATATTATGTAAGCATAGCTTTGAAAATTTAGAATATAATTTAGGGTGTTTTTTATGTTGTTATATGGGGTTAGCTATGATTTAGATTATATTCTTATCCTAAATATAATTTTAAAGCCCTTTTTAATACCGCTGCTATAGTCTGATTTGCAGTGGCATGGTATAGTGATAATTATGCAAAGAATATAATTTTTGCTGTTCATGACATGTGAAAGTCATGCAAAAGAAGATATATATATATATATATATCATTTCCATACATTAGACATGGGTACATTGCATTGTATAATCTGTGTTTCCACACAAGTTTTCAATTTAAATTGTTTCATATAACCATATTTACTCGCGAAAAATGCTCGCTTTCTTTTAACATTTCAGGCCGGAAATAGGTGCGCAGTATATACACGTATAATAATACATTAACACTTGTAAGAAACATCGTTTATTATTTCAACACTGAAATTACTAACGTGAATAAGGCTAAAATCGCTTCTTTAACCCCTTCAGGGGCAAAGTACTCTTGTAGCTAAAATATTGAAATGATTGATTGACACCAGCATTGACGAACGAATTTATTTTAAAATAAGTAAAGGCTTTTTCTCGTGTACCTTATAAATTCAAAATATTTTATTATAAAATTCTGGTGTCATTGTGGCATTTTGGATTAAAATTAAGTGGTATATATAATATACCGGTGCCCTTCAAGGGATTAAGCGTTGTACTACGTATTGACTTTTTCATAAATAGAAGGATATTTACTATAGAAAATATATACACGATGATAAACAAGTTGGACATTGTACATCTCACGTGACAAGTGAGGTGCTTTCGGACTAAAACTACTTTTATACATATTCAGATCTTGATGCAATAGTTGTTGCACTCCTATGCAAAAATGCATGAATACAAAATTTATTTTATGTGCAGGTTTTCATAATATAGACATTGTAAACAAAAAAAAAAACATTGTTATTATTTCAGTGAAATGAATTATATCGTTTGTTATTATGATATGATTAATTTCCGTAATAAAAAAAAGTACATTTTAAGTTGGCAACATTTTATCTTTTGTTGACATTTACTGAAAATTCCAATGGGAAACTTGAGCTTATCTTTGAAAATTTCAGAACTTGAAATCTATATTTAGACTCTTTTTCCGTGTAATATCTATTTCTATAGAAACATCAATCCAAAAAAACTGTATGTAGATTATAGGATTGTTATAATTAAACAATTTTATATCTATTTCTCTAGAAACATCAATCCAAAAAAACTGTATGTAGATTATAGGATTGTTATAATTAAACAATTTTATATCTATTTCTCTAGAAACATCAATCCAAAAAAACTGTATGTAGATTATAGGATTGTTATAATTAAACAATTTTATATCTATTTCTCTAGAAACATCAATCCAAAAAAACTGTATGTAGATTATAGGATTGTTATAATTAAACAATTTTATTTCTATTTCTCTAGAAACATCAATCCAAAAAAACTGTATGTAGATTATAGGATTGTTATTATTAAACAATTTTAGTATACAAATGCGGTTTTAAAATTCAATAATACGGAAATAATATTACTCCATCTTAAATAGGACACAAACACCTTGGCAACCTAGAATCATTACCTATCATGGCATATCAATGAATTAATTACCTATGATAGGGTTTAAAAGAATGAAGAAAACTTTTATTTCTATCTTTTTAAATTTTGATTCGATTTTCATAAAATTTTAAATGTTTCGACAAAAGTCTTCAACGATCATACATATTAAGTTTCAAAAATAGTTGTTTGGGTAGTTTTTGTGCTGCTTTATGCGGAGAGACGGACGGACCAGACGACGATTATAGTTGCTACGTATTTATATAATTACGAACGTACCAAAAAAGACCTCATTTTTAAAATGGAAAGAAATGTCTAAAATTATCATACGAATTCTATATTTTAAACAAACCTCTTGTAATGACTTTCTTAAATGGAACAAATGGACGTAAATTTTCATTAGTGACAGAGAGAGACATTGTAGATATATAATTGTGATGAATAGAATGACTGTATTAATCAATCGTGCAGTTAACTTTATCGGCTACATTAATAAAACTTTCACAAAACATTTCTCTTGAAAATGCACTTGCATAATCATTAAATTTCTTTGAAAGCATTTGGACATTCTTTATTTTTATGACTTTGTTTAAATAAATGGAAAATGTTTTTTTTTTTTTTTTTTTTTGCAATATTTTTAAACACTTTGAATTGTTGTTACACAACATAACACATATACATATTAACCACACATTAACCACAATGAATTAAATTAAAAATGCATTTTTGTGACATAACACAACTTGTTTATGTCAACAAGAATGATAAATTATGCATCAGGCATAGATTTTGAAACACTTGCCAAAACTAATAGAATACTATTAAAATTTTTTATTTGTTCATACAAGAAAATAAGATATTTAAATAAGAAATAAAAAAAACACCATAACTCAGTAAAAAATTATTTTCAGCAGTTGCAGTCCATATTCATTAATGGGTGCGAATTCTCTTGTGCAGCCCTGAATATGATCGGTAGAACTTATAAACACCATGTAATACCACAAGAATTAGATAATATTTAAAATACATAAAACAACGGAAAAAGACTTCTAGGCTTAATCGATCTTACTCAGTCCTTTAAGCGACTTCTTTTGTGCCTCGCTGTAAATTATCGATAAATGCTACGCACTTTACAATCTATAAAAAAACATTTTATAGTGCGCCTTAGTGGTAATTTAAAATTTCATTATGTTTGAAGGATAATAAAATCTTAAAAATGAACTGCAGAGGACTTTCCCCGTAGATCATAATATCATGCAATTATTTTGTTCCTCCCTGTAATTGAATTATAAATTCTAACTATGCTATACTCCTGAAAAAGTATGTTATTGGCCACCTACGTTGTGCATATAAATCTCATTATGTTTGAAATATGGTAACATTAATAAATTGCACCGCAAATGATTTTTCTCTATTAGCATAATGTAACGAAAATTTTTTGTGCTTCCCTGTAAACGAGCTATAAATGCTACACACTTAATTTTCAATACCTAAGATTCTATAGTAAACCTTACTACATTTTTCATAACATTTGAACGAATGCTCCAATTTTCGTAATTCTCTTTTGTTGCAAAGATCTCGTTTTGATGGTGGTTCGTGTAAACTTCACTGTGATACAGAAATGAAATGTTTGGTTGCCTATCTGATTTTATGTTGGTCCATTGAGTTTCTAAATACCATAAAAATTTGTAAATTGCCATAAAGCTTAACAAGTTGTAAACGTATTCAGTGCATCTTTACGTTTTCAAGGTTCGAGCACTCCTTGGAATTTCTAAGTAGTCTGGAACCACTATTACTGAAAAGAAAAATATTATTTATATTTTAAAACACAGATTTCACAACCAGTTTATTTATTCATAGAATTTGCAATATTATTTTGCAGTTAAATAAGGTGAATAGAAAACTGTTAAAATCTGTGGTAGTATTGTGCAAAACCTGGTTTTAACACTCTGACCGTTTTTTTTTTTTTTTTTTTTTTCCCAAAATTAATTCGACCAATATGTACTTCACCAGTATATCATCTGTTATTACATATTTCAAATCATCATGTATTTGAAATATGTGATAAATTTATTATTTGCATTTTCATTATTTAATTGTGGAATTTTTTGAAACAAAATTGCTTCAGAAATAGTGTATTATATAAACTTTTTTACAAATGTCTTGCCCGTGGAAATCACGGGATAAACGGTAAGAGGACAGTATTGCCAGTGGGCTACTTTTTTAAAATTAAATTCGCTTCATTGGCACCACTTTTCTAAAATGGTATAATTCGACTTGTTTTCGCGAAATTTAATCTGTCATTAAATAAGACAAATTTTACTTTCTCAAAAAACTGGTGTGGATCAAGAAAACTGAATTAAAAAAAAGTAGCCAACTGGCAACACTGTAAGAGGATAAATAATAATCCTTGTATCGTGTATAGTTTATGTTTCTTGAGACATACACAGTAAAACTAAATATGAGGTAGTCAACTGCGCGTCAAACATGAAGGATTCTGTTAATAAATCTCTTTATAATGAATGTAGATAACAATAAAAAACATTATTATTGTGCCAAACCACTCCTGTTGAACACATCCCAACTGGTGTACAATAAGCAAATAGCAAACATACTCAATTAAACAATCATTTAAAGTCAGCTTTTTTACTAGAAAAAAAATACTTATTATTTTATTTGTTAGTAGCCTGGTGCAAAACTCTAACAAAATAATCCATATTTGTTATAAAGGACTTAAAGTATTGAATATAAACCTCAAAAATTTATTTTTGAAATTATGTTGCTGCATAATTTACAAACAGATTTCACTGCAGATTTCACATATAAATTTCACTGGGGAGTAGCAGTTGCATTTCTGGCTGCATGTGTGATTTTTTAGGGTTTCGTTCATGTCACGAAACCCTTTTCGTCCCGCTTCTCTCTCTTTCTGTCACAGAGCCGGTTCTCACAATCTGTATAAGTTACAGACTTGAAATTTTGTGTACTTACAGCTGAATATCCTCTGTGACGCTGAAAATCATAAAATTTGGAAAAAGTCGCATTAATTTAATATAAAGATATAAAAAACCAAAAATCTAACAGTCTTTTCCTATTAAATTAAAACATTTTTCGTTATAGCAGTTGCCAACAATTAAAAATCCACAATAAAATTCTTTCTACAATAATTAATTTTCTATTGAAAAATTTCCACGTGAAAAATGAAAATTAAATAAAAAGTTTCACGAATTGAAATAAAAGATTAATATGACGTCATATTGATAATATCGAGGCTAACGGAAAAGAAAAGCTACCGCGGTGCTTTACGCGTATCTTTTTTTACAGACCGCCGGAGTCACGTGATGCTCGAATGCATCAATGAAGGTGTACGAAAAGAGCATCACGTCACTCTAGCGGTCTGTAAAAAAAGATAAGTGGAATGCACCGCGGTAGCCTGTCTTTTTCGTTAGCCTCGGATAATATATTCAAACATTTCTCAATAATACAAGGAGCATGTGTGTGTGTAGGTACAGAAAGCAGGTTAATATGACGTCATAAAAGACTTGAAAATTAATATGACGTTATATTGGAAGTTCTACGGACTTTTTCAAAACTTTGAGAATCGTGCACATAGAGTAACAATATAAGTAATAGAAAAAGGAAGTAGGTGTAACGTCATATGAATTTGAGAAACGTATTGAATTTCGATAAAAACACGATTATGGAAATATTGGCATAATTTAACATTATGAAGTTCTCTATGCAACATGTTTAATTTTTAAATTGATTTTTCTAAACAGACATTCTTAAAATCCCGGACAACGCCAGGTACTTCAGGTACTACATATATAAACAAGAAGGAAAAATTTGAAATTCAAATGCAAATATTTGTCACAAAGAAAATGTTGCAACAATGAAATTAAATTAGCGTTAAGCCACGCTTGTTTTGTTTGTTTGGCTGCCAGCTATGTTCTTATTGAGATAGTGTATTGATAATTAAAATTAAAAAAATTCATTTGAATTTATTTATTAAAGGATAAAGTGTTTTGAAAGGAATATTAAACTAAACCCTTTGTGCGATCTTCGACCACACTTACCCACTTGTTTCTAGTCTATTCAATTTCTATATTTTGACACTGCAACTTTACGTTTCATTAATAATCCTTGTACCGTGTATAGTTTTGGTTTTTGGAACACGTTCAAAATAACTAAATATGGAATCTCCTACTGCACGATTAACCAAACTTTTTACTATCATGAACAGATTTGAATTTAATTAACATTTGCGGAGGCATAATTAATTAAATTATAAGGCTGGGATTTACTGAAAAAGCGTTTTCAAGTGTGTTTCCGTTTCTCAGATCAACTAAATTTTATTATACTATATGGTGTGATTATATTATACATAAATTCATATACAGGGATACCCAAAATGACATGTGTAAATTGCCGTCTGTTCATCTTTATTGCCAAAAAAACGTTTGTAATTGTTTTATGCGTGTTCTAGGTAAGTTAAATTTGGAATCATGTGGTATGTATACAACTCTATACATCACATACAGGGATGCACAAACATATTCGGATGCATTACCTTCTACAAACAGTAACTATTCATAAGAAGTTTTAAACTGCGTTATATGTTTCTAAATTGTTTTCATAGATATCGCCTTGCAGTGTTTGAAAAGAAGGAAATTTGTATAAGATTCTGAAAGTGTTGTAAAGTCTTTCATAACCTTCGGATGCATTACTTTCTACGAACAGTAACTATTCATGAGAAGTTTTGAACTGTGTTGTATGTTTCTAAATTATTTTCATAGATATCGCCTTGCAGTGTTTGAACAGAAGGAAATTTGTATAAGATTCTGAGAGTGTAGGAAAGTGTTTCATAACCTATACGTGATGGATGATTTTTTGCCATTGTTTAAAGTAGAATACAGTGGGCTTCCTTTTCGAATTGATTTTTCACGTTCACTATTTGATTTACAGCGATATGTCAAACATTCAAACTTTTTAACTTTTGCTGCGATTAATGTTAAAGTAATTTTTGAAGCATTCAAGATTTCGTCTACGAAGTTGGAATAACTCTCAGTGACCACTCACCACCCCCTTAATACTAGGCACAAAAATGGCGGCTGTCGTATGCGGAATTTTTCAAGATTTTTTTCAGTGTTTCTTCTGATGAAATGAATGTAGTTACATATTTTTTCACTTCTGATGAAATTAATTTAATTAAATTACTTGATTATACATTAGGGTGGATCGAAAAGTATACGAAATTTTTTTTTTCGAAATTACTTTTGGCGCGGGGTGCAAAAGTTGCCTTTTATGTATATTAGTTTACATGTTTTTTTTATTGAAATCCATTCATATCTTCCGGTGCCCCAAGCGCCCCAAAATAGTTAAAAATTGAAATTTTTATGAAAACTTATAATTTTTTGTGTTTTTTTATTTATTTAAAATTACTTTAAGCGAGGGGTGTAAAAGTTGTCTTTTATTTATATTAGTTTGCATGTTTTTTTAATCGAAATTCATTCATATCTTCAGGTGCCCCAAGCGTCCCAAAAATAGTTAAAAATTGAAGGTTTTATAAAAAATTATAATTTTTCTTTTTTTTCTTTTTTTAATTTCATTTGGCGTCGTGTGAGAAAGTTGTGTATTGGGTGTTTTACATAATTGTGTAGTTTACATATTTTTTTTTTATCGAAATCCATTCATATCTGCCGGTACCCCAGGTATAGTTAAAAATTGAAACTTTTAAGAAAATGTATCAAAAATTTTAAATTTACGAAAATTGTTTACAAAGTTGGCAAAGTGTTTAATTAATAACGTATAAACATATAAATAATAATAATTTTATTATAATACATGAAGTATAAATTTAGAAATCAAAGCACTAAATCTTAAAAATTATAAAAATTTAACTTACTTAGTTTTTAACTTAGCAAACTGTTTACTTCTTTTAATTTGGATATTTACATATTTCTAAAGTTTGTAATCCATTTTGGGATTAAAATGTTTGACATGGCGTCTTGATTTTATTCTATTTAATGTGAAACCGAGTCTTTTTCCCTGTCCAGATACACTTTCTGGCCTCAGGCACAAGGTGAATGCATCTTTTATCATCTTGTGTATGACATGGATATTTTGACCATTCCTCCTTTTTTCCTACTTTTATCATAGCCTCAATTTCCTCGCAAGTCACCTTCATCAAAAGAGGTGGTTCAAAACGTCCAATTCATTGCCAGTCAGTAAGTTCACAATAATACTATGCTCTGTAGTGTATTTTTGGTACTTGAAAAAAAAATCTTATTTCTGGTGATCCTCTATTTTCATTTCAAGCACAACATAGTTTTCTTATTGCTAAAGACTTGATAGGCTCTGTGTTATCCGAGAGCATTGATAATAAAAAAATTTCAGGATGACAAAAGAAGATAGCTAATTAAACAACAGTGTCTCAAATTTTCTTAGATTGGATTCCAAATATATAGAAAATGTGATAAGTTTTCCAATATACCGCTGTCCTTCTGTTTTGGAGGGCATTATTTTGATATGGAACCATATAGGCCCATACTTTCATAATATATGTTGTAAGAATAATGAGTTTTTCAGATGGATTTTCTGTGGCCATCTTGAGTAAGTAACTGGAACATGGTTTTTAAATGCCAGTTCAGAACCACTTTGACCACGTGATATGTCTGCACAAATATCATATAAATATTGCTGATCAATGATGAGAACCATTCTATCTATGTTATCTGGCATATTCTCCATACTTATTGAAGAAAAGGAAGCTACAGGTAGCTCCTCTAAGGTTTTGATTGCTGTACCAATTGGGCCCACAAACGCTTTAGTACGAATTGTTGCACATCTAAAGAATGTAGTAAATATCGTAAAGGCTTTTAGCTTCTTCTGTTGCAAATGTAACGTGTCCAATATGCACAGAGTCAGGTTCCTTTACAAGAGTATAATGTTCCTCCTTTGTGATCTTTGTGTAGTACATTGTGCTCTTCATCACTAGCACTTTTATATTGTCTTTTTCCCATCGGAAAATAATCCGGTTAAAATAGACAGAGATACGACTAAATTACTCGTCTGTACAACTAAATTTTGAACCTTCGTAAGCTATCGACGAATTTTATTGCGATCTACTAAATTCGAAGTATCTTTTTATGTACAATTCCAATATGTCGTAAAACAGAGCTGGCAAATTGAAGCAGCTGTCTATTCAAAATTTCGTATGTAACAATATAGTATAAAACTAATTTTATACATTTAGAATAAACGATAAACGAATTGTCATCTCCTGGATCTAATAACTACGCTATACAAATGATTATTTAACTCTTCTTTTTACTTGCAATTTTAAGTACAAAATTTGCATATTTTCGACGAATATTTAAGTGTGTTGGGGCACCCGGAAGACATTTATTGAAGTTAAAAATATTTTGCATTTGTGTTAGTAGGTTTAAAAGACAACTTTCGCACCCCGCGCTAAAAGTAATTAAAGAAATAAATAAAGAATAAAAAAACAACAAAAATTACAATTTTTTATAAAACTTTTAATTTTTAACTATTTTTGGGGCGCTTGGGGCACCGGAAAATATCAATGGATTTCACTTAAAAAAAACATGTAAACTAATATGCATAAAAGACAACTTTTCCACCCCGCGCCAAAAGTAATTTTGAAAAATATTAAAAATAATAAAATATGTAAATTTTCATAAAAATTTCCTTTTTTAACTATTTTTGGGGCGCTTGGGGCACCGGAAGATATGAATTGATTTCAATAAAAAAACAGATGGAAACTAATATACATAAAAGGCAACTTTTGTACCCCGCGCCGATTCGATTATCCAAATTTCGATTTTTCGATCCACCCTATTATACATACATTATTTAATTCAATTATTTGATTATTAAACATATATATTTTTTACATATTTACATGGCAGAAAGTTATAACTATTAGAAGATTAAATGAATTATTATTGGGAAGAAAATTCACAGATGAAAACAAATACAAACATATTAATAGACTGAAATAAATAAATACGTAAACGGTAACAAAATATGGAAAATAAAAATAAAAGTTTTTTTTTTTTTTTTTTTTTTTTTTTTTGTTAACCAAAACTACCTACTTATTTTTTTAATTAAAAAAATGAACGAAAACATATTATAAATTATTTACTTTTGCTTATTTTAAATGCGTTGTAGAATGTACACAAATACACACACACACATATATGAACATACGTTTGCATTTGTTTTATATTTTTAAATTAAATATTTATTGTTTGAAAGTAAGAAAAGTGCATTAAAATTTGCGAAAACGAAACAATTTCATGGTCACGACAACTCAGTAACTATTCCTGCTAAGAAAGAAGGCGTATAAAACGGCAAACTTCCCCTAATTTCTTGTAATTCCGTTTTAGCAGGTATTAACTGCTTATACTTTTCACAACAACTGTGTACATTGGTTTAAAAGTTGGATAAAAACATATTAAATTCAAAATATTAAGATCTGTCTGTATATAAAATATCCATTACAAATTTTGATTTAATAAACTTCCAATGTTTGATAATTCAAAACTTTCTTCCACATTATCATTTAAAACATTTATCTTATATAATTTTAACTGTGAAATCTATATTTTAAAACACTTTTAATTAACTTTAAAACCATGTAAAAAGAGAAATTTTGTGATATTATTTTACTAAAACACAATAGTATTACGTAAACTTTATCGTGGAATCTCATGAATGAAATTACTTATTTTAAAACACTTTTAATTTATGTTTAAACCAGTTAAGGAACAAATTCTGTAGTTTATATTAAATTTAAAAAAAAGTGACTTGAGAAATTTGTTTTTAAAAAAGTATTTGCTTTTTTTATATAATGATTTATTAATGAAATAATATAAGCTACAGAATTTTTAGACAAGTTTTAACAATCATTGGTTTAATATTTCTTCAAGTTTCTTATATTTTATGAAAAAAAAAAAAAAAAAAAAAAAAAAAAAAAACTAAAGTAATATTTATATAATAGCACTTATATCTTTGTCATGTCTGTTGTTGTTCATATGTTGATTGTTAAAATACTATACATATTCTTTTAATTCAAATGCTTAAGACATGTAATGAGTTTCTAAGTATTTAAAAAAATGTTAGTTAATTATAATTACATAAACTTGCCTTGCTCCTCCTGTCTGATAAAAAATTCAATAAATGAAAATACTTGAAAGAAATTAAAAAAAAAAAGCATGACATGTATCTCCAGCTAAAAAGACGTTTATGAAATAAGAACAAGAATGTAGAACAACATTTAGTTTTTATTAATGAATAACAAATATTGCGAGCAACAGAAACATTGCAAAGCTCTAATTACAAAACTGTTATATATCAAAGCTAATTTTCAGTCCGAATTCCAATATATTTTGGTGTATAATTGATACACATTATTTTTTAACTCAGTTCCAAACGGATTTATATTTTTCTACCGAATCAATTATAGTATTACAAAGAGTGGCTTACCTTTCCAAATAGGTGAATCAAAACAATTTTTAAATATTGGAGTTTACTTTTCTACAGCTGCTGCAGTAAAACTACATTTTGCTTTTCAATTTTAATTTATGCTGTAACCCTATATTTAACATGTTGCACTCGAATTATTTTTAAAAGTCTTGTATATGTAGAAAAAAATAATTTCCACGTGCAGCATCAGCATGCATTGCTATAGCCGTTAATTATTATTTGTCCGTGAAATATTTTTTGCCGATAATACCAGAATTTTTGCAGCTTTCAATAATTTTCTTGACACAATGGGATTCAGCAAGAGTACACCAAATTTGATGTACAAATATTTCATATTCAAATAAGATAAACATCAGTAATAATTAATAATTGCATCAACTAACGAAACCACACCGCCCCCATGAATAATAGGCCTGCGCGCTGAAAAAAATGGCGGCTGCCGCAGGCGGAATCGTTTGTACAGTCCCTCGAACTTCAACACCAATAATATCTAAAAGTTATCTTTCACTTATTTGATCTCCGTAAAACAAGACGAAAAAAACTTTTAGAAATTATTGGTGTGGAATTTCGAGGGACCGTTCAAACGCTGAAAAAAAAAATCGGCCTGCGACAGCCGCCATTGTTGTCAGCGCTCAGGCCTAGTATTCAGAGGGCGGTGGAAACCAAAACATACACGCTCTTCGAACATTCACTGTTTGTTTTACCTGCTTCGAGGCTAACGAAAGAGACAGGCTACCGCGGTGCATTCCGCTTATCTTTTTTTACAGACCGCTAGAGTGACGTGATGCTCTTTTCGTACACCTGCATTGGTGCATTCGAGCATCACGTGACTCCCGCGGTCTGTAAAAAAAGATTTGCGTAAAGCACCGCGGTAGCCTTTCTTTTTCGTTAGCCTCGACCTGCTTCTGGTGACGTAGCGTGACGTCAAAACAAAGCATGTCCGGGCTTTCTCCATTATCAAGGGGGTGTTGATCCAGATTAAAGAAGTTTCTAACCAGAAAATATATCTGAAAAAATAATATATATTTAGTTTCATGTTCTCGAGTGAAATTTACTTGAATGCATTTCATAAACGAAATTCTGGTTTGAAGCGTGCTTAATCTCTAATAAATAAACCTTCATTGTACGAAAGTTTAGTGCAATATTGCAGGTATGTACTTACAACATTTTTGTGATTTTATAAAATAAATTTTCTGTTTAAAATAAACGGTTTTAAAGATTAAATATTTTGTAAAGAACGCTCGTCATGAAAGGATCAATGTGCGAAAGACAAACGCAAATGCAAGTACAAACAAGGCAAGGCAAATTTGAAATTTATCCTACAAAAGAAAAGCATTATAATATTTTCATTTTCATTTACACTGAATAATTTAAAAAAAATTACATAAATATTAAACATTACAAAACATGTTTATTACTGAAATCCTGTTTATTAGTAAACTCTATTATAAATGTCAAAACGAAACAAACAATTTAATAAATAAGAAGTTACAAAGTAAAACTTTTCAGTTTTGTACAAAAATGTTTTTGCTTTCTCTTATTCTACATTTTAAATTCAAATGGTAAACATTATTTAAATTATTTATTCGCAAAATAAACTCTAATGGCTTACTCAAAAATTTTCTTAGTAACATAAAGTAAGTAGTGGTTACCTTTTGTTTTAAAGTAGCTATTTGAAAACATAATAAAAATAACCGAAAATGTTACAAACTAATCAAAAGTATAGCCATCAGGCACATTTTCTGACTACAATAAGACATTTTCTATTTACATATCCATAAATATTATATCAGGTTGGAATATAAGTTAAGTATAATACGCTACATTTCTACTTTTGTTCGATAATTTCCTTTTTAAAGTTTACTTTAATGGGATATGAGCTTCTTTTGATTGTTCTTTGAAATGTTCATTCTACAGTTTAAGATGATAATATTGTGCTTTTTTGCGAAGTATGTATTGCAGTAGAGAAAACTGAAGTTTTAGAGAATATTCTTGCACAGGAAACATCTCTATTAACCCAAGCAATTTTTTAGGGCGATGAGCTTTTATTCTTTGTAAGAAAGCAATTGTTTCAAAGAGAAGTTTTCATGAAATTAAAATCCTGAATTTCAATACTGGTAAGATGATATGATATAACGAAAAATATACATTAAAAGCCTGATTAGAAATTTAAAATATTGTATGTGTGTATTTCTAATAACAAATAAAATAACTAAAATAAATTTCAAAAGTTTATTTTTTATCTTTAACGTTTGAAACAAAAGCAGAAAATTTCAAATATAAAACTTAAGAGTTTTTCCCAATTAAAGCATAATTAAGATTCTATGCTGTAATAGATCATTTTCTCACAGTAACAAATTCTTTTGAAACTGTCTTAATTTTGATCACTACAAGTACTCAAAGTACGCATTAGTAATGCGCTTTCGTCGGTGACTGAACAAATGCTTCAGAATGTAAGGCGTGAAATGGACTACCGCCTAGATGTTGTCCGTGTGACTAAGGGAAGTCCCATAGAACATCTATGACGTATGTATACAAAATTTTGAAGTTCCGTCTACATTCTGTGTTAATCTTAACGATAAATTCTTTTCCATTAAATAGATATAGCTGTTTGTAATCGCTATATTCATTTTGACTTACCCTATATTTGTATAAAAATTTTAGAGTCTAACATACTTTTTGAAGAGCAATTTTATAGATATTAAGAAAATGTTATAATAAGTGAAAATTATAATAACTATAGTAAATAAAAATTGTTTTTTCGTACAGTTAAATTTTACACATGCGTGTATACTACATTTTAATTTTAGATAAAACACTTAATTTAATTTTATCGTCCAGAAATAAACAGTAATGAATAACAAGGATGGTTCCTTAGCACGGACACTGGGAATATTTTTTTTAACATACAATTAATATGCTAAAAAACTTCCTTTATTGCCTTCGTATCTGCGAGATGCATGACATAATTTCCATGTTTATAAACTTTCTATAGCGAAATTTCAGGGGTGGGGTGTTTATTAATTTTTAGAACTGTGTGTTTTTTTCACTTTAACCACTTAACAGTTTCGTTTTACTGACACAATATATTAAAAATAGGGAGAAAGCACCACTTTTTTCCGCATTAAAATATATACACTGCGTAGTTTAAGAAAATGGTCTTCCAAATAATAAAGCGAACATAACAGTTGAAAATTAGTGGTATCCAAAACTTTATTAACGAAGAGAGCAAACTCTTCTTCCTCGGGAGGTGTTTGGTTAAAACTGTTAGGTGGTTAATCAGAAAAACTAAAAAAGAAAAAAATACATACTTACCGTATATACTCGTGTATAAGCCGACCCCCAAAACCGAGATGCAAACAAGTTTAACACCAGTAATTCAGAATAATTTTCTACGCCCTGCTTTATCTCATTTAATTGTGAATTATATAAGACGAAGAACATTATTGTCAAATACTGGTATTAAACATGTTTTCATCAGTAATTTTGGGGTCGGCTTATACACGAGTATATACGGTATATATATATATATATATATATATATATATATATATATGGACATAAATATGAAATTTATGACTAACAAAATTTAAAATAAACTTATCGTAACACTAAGACTAAGCAATCTTGCTGATACATCGATAGTAATCGAGAATCAAGGCAGCATAAAACAAATTGTAAGGTTCATAAATAAAAAAATAAAGTTATACTTTTCAAGAGAAAATTTTAACTACAATAAAATAAAATAAAATAAAATAAATAAATAAAAATAAATAAATAAAATAAATAATAAAATAAAATAAAATAAAATAAATAAATAAATAAATAAATAAATAAATAAATAAATAAATAAATAAAAGTCGTATCGTTAATTTTATATGCGATTTGAATAAAGTTTTACGTAAAGCCTAATACAGGTTTCCTTCGATTTGTGCGGTTAACTCATATCATTACATTACCACAATAATCGAAACATACATTCAATGAATATAACTACTATTAGATCCAAAGAAAATCTAAAAAAGTTAATAAATTCAGTATGAAAAACATCTTCCCCAATATAATAATGCAGTACGATTTTTATGTTTTACTGTTATAAAGTACATTTTACAGCGCTCTTTCAAAAATTTTTTAAATAACTTCCATCAACATAATTGTGTGAGCTAATTTAACAGCTACCCGTACAAATTATTTTGAAAAAAATTGCAAAAAATCATCAATTTTTTTTTTTATTATTAAATACAAGGAAACGATACAAAACAAAATATGTAGGTTTTAAGTTGAATTTTTAATTTTTTACAGGTGTAAAAGCATTTAGTTTTAACATTAGTTTACTATCCCGAGTTATCGCGGGCAAATGGAAAAAAAGTTAAATATTAGTCTTTGTATGATAGTTTTTGAAACAAGGGACAACACAAAGTCATACCTGTCATTCTGTACACTGGTATCTGGTCTCTTTTCTTACTGGCTTACCTCTCTTTTATGGGAGTTTTTATCTCTTTTCTCTCATCTTCAATAAGGCTACATACAGAAGAATCACTTCGACTATTTTCAAAGTCTACCTCTTTATAATCACTATCTGAAATATCATCGCTTTCGCTATCTTGCATCATCGCCATTATTATTTATTTTTTCAACGCAACTATTCTTCTTTATACATTACTAATCCATAAGCCGACGTGTACTATACAATAGTGAAAACATGTGACCAGTCCCACCATACAAACCGCGAAATCAACAAAACTTGGCAAACTGCCAATCAAAGCTGAATATTTCATTTCATTTTCTCCAGGCCGAGTAAAACCGTGATAAAACAAATCGTACTGACAAATTCTGATTCGCCCGAGTTTTCTCGGGATAATAATTAAATGCAATACATACGAACCCGAGATAACTCGGGATAATCAGGCAAGCGGTTAATAAGTCACGATGAAGAACATTTCAAAGCTTATTTTAAATTTAATTCTCCATAACAAAAACAGTTGTCTGATTTTTGCGCCATTGGTAAAATTTCTTGTCGAATTTTTACTTATTTTTATAACTATTTGGTGCCGTTTGTCTACCAGAAAGGAATGGAGCTATGAATAAAAATAAGGAAAGGAGACATAGTGTAGTATCTACCAGTTGCAAGTGAAGTAACTGAGGATGGTGTCACAAGATGGCGGCAAGTAAAAGGGATGGGAAATTATTCTCATTTTTCATCGTCGAACTCTGAAAAAATCGAAACATCTAACGACATTATTAACGTCAGATCCATATTCAAGCTTAGAACCGAAATTGGATAATTTAAAACAACTTAAAAAGCGTCAAACGTTTTTTCATATAGCAGCTAATTGTCATGTAAATCGCCGTTTGTTGGATGCATAAAAATCATTTATTTAAAGATTGTCTTTTAAAATCCCACCCATGAACTAATTCCTCCCCCCCCCCACAAACAAAAATGTTGTAACTGCGGTCTCCTGCATCCTTCCTATTATAAAGACAGTTCAGAATTTCCGACAAAACGTATTTACAAAAAAACTACGCACAACTGGTACAAAGCCTAAAAATCTCCCTAAGTAGGAAAAATTTGAAAAAGCCCCTTTTCAAAATTCTAAATATGCAAAAAAACTCCTATCCCCCAACCGTGATTTTGCAACTTGCATTAATTCTCAAAAGATATTCCCTGGACTGCCTAAATCGTCAGAAAAATAACAAACGCATTGCTAATTGATTCATTTTCTGAAATAACCGAGAAACACAGGAAGTGACACTTGAACAAATTTCTGCTTAAAAAAAAATATATATATATTTTTAATCCCTTAGTTTTTAGTGAAATGATGACTAATTCTATCAATATAAATGCTCGACGATTACACCATGAAAATTTATTACAATAATGACGTGAGTATAAAATATCACAATTTACTAAATGGTGTATAAAAATGTCTCAAAGTTAAAACTGCACACACATTAAAATCAAATTTGATTTTAATGTTTGTGTAGTGTTAGCTTTATGACATTTTTATACACCATTTAGTAAATTGTGATATTTTATACTCACGTTATTATTGTAATAATTCTATCAATATTAACAATTGACATTAATTGTTTTTTTTTTAATTTATGAAAAATAAATAAATAAAGTGTTATATTAAAAACTTATCTGTTATTAAAAACTTATCTAAATATGTGGCAATAAAAAATGCCTTTGTGTTTTTGTGGCCTTTTTCAGCCACCTTTTAGCTAGATTTTCGCTATCCTAACAACATCGGAACAGGTGCTTAACACATTGACGGACAGTAGGAACAAGTGAAGTTCGAAAATTGACACTATATGTTTTTGTAATTTTTAGAATATTAGAAGTATAGTTTTGCTCTTTCTGCTTACAGGAACTTAATTTTGATTAATTCAGCACTTTTAGTTAGGTTACACTACTCCCTTCACAACCACGTCAGGGTGGCTAGTGGTCAGGGAAAAATACAGTCAAAAAAGTGATAAACACTAGTATATTCGTATAGAAAAATTTATGTTGATTATTCGATCAAATAATAAATTTGAATTTTTCTATAAGAATATACTGGTAATTATCGCTTTTTTTACTGTATTTTTTCCTGACCACTAGCCACCCTGCACGTGCATACTGAAGCTGCAACTCGTATAACAGGTGGAAAACGAACTTTAACCTAAAAAATTGTTTCCAAAACATGACACTGGGCTTCTACTTGTACGCCCGTAAATGCACATTTGTGCTGCTATAGCCGTAGTGTCTAAAAACGACCGTTTCGTTTTGGGCGGCTATAGCCGTCATGCCACATTGTGAACTTCGCTTTGGCGGCTATAGCCGCAAGTGTCCGTCAACGTGTTAACTTAATTTATTCTTTTTACCATCTTTAGTTCAAAATTTTAATTTATCTCTCTTTTCATAATTTAATCCCTATACCAAACTTCTCTCTGATTTTCTGTAGTATTCAAAGTGGGAGGAGCCTAGTGACTTCGACCAACTGGAAATTTCCTGATTTTCGTACCTGGACATAAACTTTCTACAATAGTTTCTTTAACTACAGATAGACTTTATTTCCCGGCTCCATCTATTGGCCCTCCCTTAAAGTTGTCATCACTATTCAGCACTGTTCAGCTTCATAATTTCTGTCATAAATAAGCAAAAATTTGTTTTCGTTTTCCTTTCTGGAAGTTTATCCCAGTCGTATTATAAACTCTTTCAATGACACAGACAGTCAGATCGTTCACGTTGACACAAGATGGCGGAACCTTAGAGCTTGACTACCGTTGCGTTAAACTGCTACCAGTAAAAATTAATACCTATTTTCGCCTTAAATATGACAGAAATTCTGCTAGAATAAGGTGTTTAAATATAAGCAAAACATATCTATTCAAATTTACTGGTGGGGGTTTGCCCCAGGAGTAATCAGCCCCTACGAAACTGATTATATTTAAAGCTTTGGTATTTTGGCGATATGTCATTTCCTTTTTATTATTTTTTCCATCCAAAAATAAGATCCCTATTTAGTGCATTGCACACTACTCTGAAATGTTTCCCGATTAATCGATGAAGTGTCTGAAAAAATGAACCGCAGTAACTGAGACCAAGTAAATCGGATGAAATCTATACAGGCGGCTGAAAAAATTAGAACATTCCACACATTTTAATCATAAAATTTAGCCTAATTAATGTACACTTAAATTTTACTTAGTGGATCGTCTACATATAGAAATTGTACGAAACCTAAAAATTTTCAGTACTAATGCTTAATTTTATCATAATATCATACCCGTGAAATTTATCTTACTCAAACAAACGGCAAGTTATTTGGGCAAGTCTTTCAGGAAATCTGAAGATTAAAAGTTTGGAACGCTTAATGTTACATTCTTTTTAAATAGTTGCAAAAAATCTTGCTATGCGGGTAGGAATTTTTTTTATTATTATTTATTTATTTTTTGTTTTCTAAGCACAGTTGAAAAAGTACTTGGCGTAATAAGATTAACTTTTAACTCGTATATCTGAAGCTTCTAAAGAAATTGATCTGTGCTAAAACAAATTAATGTCCCAATTTATTTTTTCGAAAACACATATCATTTTAAATTAATTCTTGAAAAAAGTATGATCTGTAACCTAGAATTTATTTTAGTAAAAATCCTTGACAGCTCATCCCGCCAAGGAATTCTTCAGTTACTCATCTTGTACTTTCTGCTAACGACACATCTATATGCTCATTGACACACCACCCATACATACTATAAAAAAAAAACATACAAACACTCTTCGAAATTTCAAGAACTGTTAGAATTCCGATCCTACATCCTTACATCTTTCTTTGTAACCCTTTTCGTCACAGTGGTTCCACTCCGGGCACACCTAATTTTAATTCCAAACTTGCATACGGCACCAAGAATATTTTAATAAAATTTTGTTTCTATAATGAAAGCTTAACATAAGGAGTTCGTATTTTCTAAAAAAAGTCGTTTGTAAATTCCGTTGTCAGTCAGAAATTTCTAATTTTACGAACAGACTTTGTCTGTGCCGGAAAGGGTTAACTGTTGCATACTACCTATTATGATTTACGCATGTCGGATATGGTGTAGGACTTCATCTGGAACACAAGTAGGGATAATGTGAGCAAACTGCACTGTAAAAATCTTAGGAAGTGTAGGAATGCTTCCCGTTATCTAAATTTTCGTTGTGATAAATTTTTCTTGAAAGTATCTTAATATAAGTGCATTGCTAAGATTAGATATCAAAAAGTGGTACATATTAGTATCAACCCGTACCGAGAGTATTAAAATAGTTACTATAAATACAACTAAACTTTACTCCAATGGCTGCATCTATTTGTGTGACATCTCATTTTTTCACTGAGCGTAAAGCTAATGGTAACTAGGAAACTCATGCAATCTGCCTCACTTATCCTGCACGTAGACCGTATTTGAATTAACCCTACAATGCATAGTGTAGCCAATTGGCAACACTTTCTATTTAACTTTTAATAAATAAATCAAGTTTTTTGCAACCACTATATTTATATAGAAATATTAATCCTGTAAAGGAAAATATGCTACTAAATAAAGTTCCAAATCTATCTTAAAATTTCTGGTGTCGAAATCTTAATATAAGTGTCAAAAAACACAATTCTAAAAGAAAAAATCATGCACTGTAGGGTTAAACAAAATCTGGTTCGAAATGGGGTTAATCTGGATCAAATTAACCCCACTTTTTACAGAAGAATGTTTACATGTAGTTTGGCAGGTACGCAAGGGTTTAATGCAGGTGAAATTGGTAGAGATCTTTGATTAAAGGTGTAAGTGAATATCCAACTTTTTTATAATAAATTGGAAAAAATATATATATTATAAAATATTTTTCTAAGTCAGAGCGGCATTTAATAAGTAAAAACATTATAAATAACAAAAGTGCGTATTGTAGCAGGGTTCGTACGCTTTTATCATAATTTTTTAATAGAATTTGTCTATTTAATAATTAAATAGTGGAAATTGTAGACTCCTCGTTTAATTGCAGGATTTGTAATACTTTTTCTGCATTTAAATAAGGCGAAAATTTCTATTTAAAATTGTTGTAAAATCGTACGAACCCTGTGTAGTTAAGGTAATTGATTAATAAATTTCAATATTTAATTCGGCTGATAAAGAATTCGAAACTTTATAAACAAAGACAGTGTGGACAAATCGCCATTTTAAACGAATCAAAATATGTCAAAGCTACACACTCATGATAAGACTATAATTTAAAATATATACGAGGGGCAGTCGGAAAATAAGTTTCCCCTGGCGACTGTGGACAGAGACTGTATTAAAGACAAAAAATGCAATGAGACATTAAAGATAAAACTTAACTTTATTTTTCCACATGAGTACCAAGTACATTGAGACATTTGTCATACCGCTTTATAAGCTTCAAAAAGCCCTCCAGGAAAAAATCAGGGCTTTGCATACGGAAGAAGCGTTGAAAGGCTATGGGCGAAAGACGACACAACAGGTGAACGCAAACGTGCAAGACACCGATACACCATTGGGAAGAAGTAGACCGCGATTAAGTAGATGGCGCTGTTACAGTGAAGCTTATAAAGCGGTATGACAAATGTCTCAATGTACTTGGTACTTATGTGGAAGAATAAAGTTATGTTTTATCTTAAATGTCTCATTACATTTTTTGTCTTTCATACACGCATCTGTCCACAGTCGTCAGGGGAAACTTATTTTCCGACTGCCCCTCGTACAGTACATTTTATAAGAATTCTGTCTTTTAAAAAATTAACTGGATGAAAAACGAAATTAAAATGGAAAATTTTCAAAGAAAATATTTTCATTCTTATTTTCAAAATAAATAAATAACCCTTCGAAATGTGTTTAGTAGATTTTCAAAAAGAAAATTCAAACTCATATTATTCAGAATGAATATATTATGTCTAACAGGGCAATCGCAGTATATATTATCCCATCCGAAATGGAATGATTCTCCGTGAAAGAAAACGAAACGTTTCATTAATTTTTTTTATTGAATTAAAAAAAAAAACAGAGTGAAAGTAGCAATAAAAAGTAGCTCTTTTACTATTGGATTTGTATTTATTTAAGGAAACCCTTTCAAACATTTAATCAGTGAAAAGTGCTTTAACACCTTCAAGGCATATAAAGTATAGTCACATTATGCAAGATTGGATTAAAAATCTAAGAAAGACACCGCAAAAAACATAGTTTACTTTTCATCTTTAATTCAGCATTTCCTAAAGAATCTAAATCTTACGTCTTACATGTCCGGTGGCTTTTAAGAAAATGAAAGATTTTGAAATCCTATTAGATAAAATGCTCCAGAATTGACTAAATATGCGAAAAAGAAACAGATTCTTTAGTGAAATGCATATAAAAATAAATATAGATTTTAAAAAAAAATTCACGAATTTAAAGAAACAGCAGTTAATTTTGTTAAATTTATAAGTTTCCAGAACATATTGCTTTTATCAATTTATCTAAACATTTAGAAACCAGTAGATGTTAGTACATTTCAATTTCTAATGTGTCTTATAAAACATTAAAAAATTTCATGAAACATGAAACATGACATAAAATAACATCTCACACCGAAAAAGAATCAAAATTGCCACATTTTTAGCAAAAATATCACTGAAAGCACTTGAGAAATATTTAAATACATTCCAAAAAAGGGGACAGACCGTTTATAAAATAGAATAAAAACTAAATGGTGTTTATCAAGGGTAACTATTTTTAACTATTAATCTTATTCTTGAAGGATATAATGCAGCGCATGAAATTTCAGTTGAAAAGGTACTAGCCAGACTAAAAATTTTGCTCGCCACGTATTTTACGTTCATTCAGACAATAACATCGGCCACTACACCTGCCCAGAAAATGAACTATTTATGACAAACTGAATTTAAATTAACCACTGTTAGAAGGAGCTGTCTGTTAAATCCAGAAAATTTTACATTCATGAAAAAAATTAACAATTTTTTAAATGTTAAAAATTCGAGAGAAAGCGAATGATTTTTACCGTGTTTCAAGCCGCTGGGCTTAGGTGGCGAAAACTGATTCACTTCACGCAGGAGTGAGGAGAGATCAGATTTGGCCTCAGAAGCAAAAACAAGCAGCCTCGGTGCTTGCGCGGTCCGAAAGCGGGGGGACGAATGCAGACGGGGGTTCCTCCGTATTTCGTTCCTCCGTAGGAAAGAAATGGGAGAGGGGGTGAGGAAAAAGGAGTGGGTGACGCCGCATTTTTTCTTCTTTTGGAAGATTTTTACCGTCGCTTGATTTTAAAAAACTTCCGCGTGTCGCTAAATTGAGGTACGATATTCTGAGTGTATACAGTTTGATTTAAAGCACAACATTTCAAAAGACGAAACTTACTCGCCAATGGCGAACTGGCGAGCGGAAATTTCGTGCCCTGATATAATGTATAAATTCAGAGATGTTCTTAGTGTTCGTTCTTGCTAAATATTACATTACACCGGGAGATAGCGCTACACTGTCTCAAACTGTCAGAATGTCAAAATATGTCAATTTCTACTTTTGTGTTTCAACAGCTAGACAGCATCAAGAGAGAAAACTGAGTGAACTTAGATTCATCAATATATCTTAGTTTGAACTTTCTTACGGTCAGAGTAATCAAAGCTTCATCTGTCTGCGTCGTCTGAAGTTAGAACAAGAAAGCATACCAAAAAAATTCCTGATCTAACACATTTAACTAGTGCAGCAATAAATTTAATTGCTGTATTCGTTTGCCTGTAATCGTTATTTGTTTTTTTTTTAATTGTCTGTTTGTATTAGGAAAATTTGCGCATGTCAAATTAGACAGACCAGCCTTTGAAGATGTAGGTGAAAAGGCAGTTGTTCCCATTAAGTTATGCGTACGCCTGTTAAGCCTGTTAAGCGTACGTACAACAGAGGAGTGGGGGGGGTGCTTTTTTAGGTGGCAAATCGCGAATAGCCAATAATACGTATTTTACCACTGCTTTATTCCTTTTGGAGAAAGTTTAATGTTCTAGTGTAGGTCTGCAAAAGGTTTTCTCCTGTAAGAAGATTGCCACTACAATTTCCAAAATGTAATCTTTGTCTTATTTTACTGGCAAAGTTTATGTCATTTAATAATAAAACGTTTCTTTTCTGAAATAGCGGTAACTAATTGGCCAGCAATTGTGCACTCTTATTGTTGTCAAAGGATAAATGAAATTGACGTAAATTTTAAAAATAAAATTAGAGTTTTAATTCAATTTTCAATACCTTCTCTTTCAAAAGTCCTAAATACAATTATAATAGGGGGAATTCTATACTAATGCTCTAACTTTCAAACGCTTTTTTTGTTTATTTTTTTAATTTAAATATTTTATAAAAATTTTCTGTTTTTTGCTGTATTTTAGAATATTACACAACTTTTTTTATAACAATATAATATATTACTTTTAAATGCTAAAGGTGTAAAATTAACAACTATAATATAAATTAAAATAACTTTTATTAGTTGTTTTGCATGTTTCAACTCTTTCCGAGTCATTTTCAAAAACAAAATGAGAATATTCTACAGCTGCACGGGCTTTGAAGTTATTAGTTTCATGTACATTTTCAAAAATTACGCACGTTATCTATTATTTTTTTACTTGATTGTTTACTTTCATATCTTTGACCATGGAGTAACTCTAGCCACAGTTTCGGTAAATTAAAAGATGCCGCATCGTTACATATTGTATTTTTGCGCGTGAGTATCTCTATGGTTTCTGTTATTATGGATGGATAGTATAGACTGGAGGGAAATATTATTTTACTTTCATTGAAATTTATTTGGATGGTTTCTTCTTGATATAATCTTGACAGGGCTGTAGTTTTTCTATTGTATTTAATATGAGCTATATGCTCTTTTTTCTGCAATTAAATTTCCTGCTGGTCATGCCTATGTAGTAATTCTTGGATCCGTCTTCTTTAATAAAAGGTATTTCATATACTCCTGAATAATTCTCAAAATTAATTGGGTCAATTTTACTGCAAATGATATTCTTTAATTTCTTAGGTGGTTTGGCTACTAAGCAGATACTGAAACGTTTAAGGCTGTGTTTTAGTGTTTCAAAAAAGCTTGGATAATATTGCAGAGTATAAAGTTTGAATTTTTGCGAATCACCTTTCTTTTCTGGTTTCTTATTATTGGTAATATCCATGATTAATTTATTAATATGGTGTACTGTAAAACCATTATTATAAGCAATTTTACGAATATTATCTAATTCATTATTCAATTTATTTTCTGTACACACATCTGTGTCATGCAGGAGACGAATTAAACTAAGTATCGGTGAATATATATCGGTGAATTTAATTAGTTATATTTATATTCACCGACACTGGGTTAACACTGGCTTTTTTTATTGTTTATTACACGACCGTTTTGTTCATAAACATTATGCAATATCTTTCATAATAGAACTTTTATATTTACCTATGAAAACACTTAAATGTACTTCTAAAATTTACTTTCTTGAAGTATTGATGCTGATAATTGTATTAAATTTATAAACTAAGCATTACGAACATTAGCAAATTAATAAATCAGGAAACGGGGATAGTGAAAATATATTACTTAATAGGAAATTTCTGCTACTGCACTTGCCATTATCGAGGCTAACGAAATAGACAAGCTACCGCGGTGCATTCCACTTATCTTTTTTTACAGACCGCTAGAGTGACGTGATGCTCTTTTCGTACACCTGCATTGGTGCATTATAGCATCACGTGACTCTCGCGGTCTGTAAAAAAAATACGCGTAAAGCACCACGGTAGCCTTTCTTTTTCGTTAGCCTCAGCCATTATTATTTGATGTCACTATGACGTAACTATGACAATGGTTGCTGTTAAGGGAGTCAATCATGATCACACATCTGTGTCATGCATGAGACGAATTAAACTAAGTATCGGTGAATATATATCGGTGAATTTAATTAGTTATATTTATATTCATCGACACTGGGTTAATTCGTCTCATGAATGCCGCAGATGCAGTGTGGCCAGCATGCTACTTTTTTTAAAATTCAAATTTCTTGATTTGTACCACTTTTTTGAAATGATAAAATTCGCCTTATTTAAAGACATATTGGTCAAGGCAAAAATGAGGGAAATTGTATAATTTCAAAAAGTGGTGCCAATCAAGAAATCTCAACTGGCAACACTGCACAGATGTGTACTCATCATTGACTTTCCATCTGGTGCTGCAAAATTGCCAGCCTTGCCAATTTATAAGAGTGAGAAAATGCTGAAGTAGATGTGGTCGGGATATCTCAAATCGTTTGCGATTCTATTAATAATAAAGACATTTTAGCGGCCAGTAAGTATCACAAACGTTTGATATGCAGTAGACAATCATGTATTAAAATATTTGACGTATCCCTGTAAAGGAAAAGAAGAGATAAATACAATACAATGAGGTTTTTTTAAGCTGAAAACCTTACTTTTTGTACTAGAGCTGTACTTAAAAAAATTACGTTTAAATCCGTTTAGTGCCTGTTGAGAAAATTGAAGACAAACGTACATACATAATGCCAAAAACAGAAACTTATTCTTTAACACTTTCCAACATAGTTGAAAACTGTTTATAATTCCGGTTCGTCTGGAAGTCTGCCCGTGCTCTAAATTGCGTAAATGTAATTAACTTATCATGAGCTTGATATATGTTATTAAACTCATTGGAGTTTTAACCGAACGTTGCTTTGGCAAGAAGAATTTGCTTGCTTCATTACAAAAGGTTTTGTGTGCCACTAATATTTATCCGTAAACATGGCTTTATTAATTGGCAGACAAATTTCGATTATATAAGGAAAAGATTTTAGTACGGAAAAAGTGGTATCCAGTACCTATATTTAGTTTGTTGTGTAAAATAAAAACGAAACTTTTAAGAGGTTAAGTTTTACTATAGGACATTCTCTACTGAAAAATCTACTAATCACTACCAGGGTGTGAATTTTCTGTAGCTGTTTACAGAGACATACAAAATAATTTCGTTACGTTACGGTGTATGGGGGAGGGGAGGGGAATCTTTTAAAGTGAATTTTAGTATCAAATGTTTTCAAACAGGAAAATGTTATAAATTAGTGAGATGCAATACAACATTCTACCCGTGAAATATAAAATACATTGTATTTATCCTTCATTTACAGGGACACACAAAATAATTGCGTTACATTATGGCCTATAGAAAAAAGGAATTTGCAGTGTATTATAATCATCTCACACTATTTCCAAGGCTCCAACTGAATACAAATAATTTTTAACAGAAAGTTTCATGGTTGGTTTCTACAACATTTCCGCAAAAATTTACCTCCGAAGGTGGTTTCTTCAAAATTTGTAAGAAAAATCTAAAAAATAAAATGTTTCTAAGAAAATACCGTATTCAAAAAGTGGACCACTTGGGAGCCCTGTATTTCAGATATAATGAAATCATTGTGTATTGCTGAGGTTTTTATTTAGATTTTTTTTTTACCTTATTAATACATTTTCATCATTACCTTATTAACCCCTTGGGGACGAGCGACACGTACACGTGACGCAGATGATGCTCAGAATACTCGATTATTCCCACCAGTTATTTTTTATTGTAAGTTTTGCAGTTAAAGCACGGACAGACGACAGACGGCAGCAAACCGAAGTCATAAACACTTTTCAACTAGGTTGGAAAGTGTTAAAAAAAAAAGAGAATTTCCATGTGTCGCAACAGAAATGTAATAGTTTTTTAAAGTATGAAAACGATGAATTAGAAAATCGATGCCGCTATATTAAGATAGATAAACGTTGGGTAAACATAAGAATATTTAATTTAAAAGTTTTTGGCTTAAATAATTTAACACATGGAGGACGGGAGACGCTAATTCATGTCTGTTGGACATCTGTAATTTCGCCCATGGTCGGTAATTTTGCGTTTTATATGTTACATTATTTCTCAAAAAACATATATTAAAAATTCGGCTCTGAAGTCTTACACTCACGCACCTTTTTTTTTTTTCCATTATAAAAAAAAAAAATCGCAAATTTTGAGGATTTTTCCTTTAACACTGGAACGACCATGAGCGGTCATTTGACCGCTACCAAATGAATGTATTCCGATTCAAACCAGAAATTTCATTTTAAAATAAATTAAATATAAAAATAACAATTATTTGTTAAATAAATGAGTTAAATAGTTTTTTATAAAAATTCTGGTTTGAATTATTTTTATAAAACTTGAGAAAAAATTTCGGTCGTTCTAGTGTTAATGGTAACCTGCCTATTGTATTAAGTTATTAGTTTGGCGTGGATTTGGAAATCGCGCCAATCAAAATGTCGCCAAACACGTGTGCGTGAATGTAACGCATCTGTTCCAAAAATTCGTATTTTTACAACTATGTTTTAGAGTACTATGCATATAAGTAGTTCGATTGCAAACTATATCATTTTTATATATATATTCATTTATAATATAAACACAAAGTCAGAAAATCTTTTTGTTACATAATGTAGCATAATGCCCATAGGCGGGACTTCCTGTTTAAAAGTCAAAAACCACCCGTGTTAAGCGCAAAGCTTATTTGTGTGTAAAAGTATCAGACACGCCCTCCCCCCTTCCCCAAGAATTTGGAATGTATGAACATTAGTGATCTAAAAAAATTTATTATTTTTTTATATACTCCATTTGGTTTTCAGTTTTTTATAAGGTTTTGACAACTTCAATTTCGATACAATAAAAGACATTTTTCTTCATCAGGACAAATTTTACAAATGATGAAGTGTGCTAATAGTAAGCTTTCGTTATAGTACTTCGGAAGTGGTGGAAAGTGTTTCATAATATATGCGTGACGCATCTCTTTTCCTTTCTTTTAACACCCGTACCAGATAAATAATCGTCGGTTCGCACCGAAAATTTCTTACTAAATTAAGTTAAATGTATGCCGCACAAAAAATAAGTAGAATAAACAAGTAAAATAGTTTTAAATATAAATTCTGGTGTAAAATATTTTTTTTATAAAACTTGAGTAAAATTTCCAGCGGTTCTAGTGTTAAGTCGCTTAAAATAAGGTTCTTTTAAATTTTTTATTGAGTTTTAAAAACAAAAAAAAAACTTTTAGAATTGTTTATCTTGAAATCGTATTTATCTTGAGAAAAACGTTTCTCTGGCATTTAATCAGTGAAAAGTGTTTCAACACCTGCAAGGCATTTAAAGTGGTTGCATTATGCACATTTTGGATTCGAAATCTAAAATCACAACCGCAAAAATTTTAGTTTACTTTTCATCTTTAATTCAGGATATCCTAAAGAAACGAAACTTGCGGTTTTACATATCCAGTGCCTTTTAAGAAAATGAAAGATTTTGAAATTCTATTAGAGAATGTCCTTTAGCATTGAGTAAACATGCGACAAAGAATTCAGCTCGTATATCAAGATTTTTATACAGAAACACATATAGTAAAATATCGATCTCGATTTTGCAAAATAACTTTAACGAATAAGTTTAGTTTATTTATTTCTATAGTACATTATAGTTATTAGTGAATTTTTTAAAAAATATTTCTAACTAATCATCACACAAATTGCAATTATATACTCATAGTAATTGACATTGTAACAATTTATTTTTTATAACTGACACAGGGTTCCTACGGTTTTACCACTATTTTTAATACAAGTTTTCGCCTTTTTTAAATGCAGAAAAGTATTACAAATCCTGCAATTAGACGAGGCGTCCTCATTTATGCTATTTAAATATTAAATAGAAAAATTAAGACATTAAACTATTAACCCCTTAATCTTCGTGCCCGAGACATTCACGGGCAGCGTAGGTTACGCCTGTTTTATTCAGATTGTTTGATTCCCACCAGTTTCTTAAAATAGTGTTATTGGCTTTATTCTTGCATTATTTTATCTGTCTATTAAATAAGATGAACATTTCTACTTAAAAAACTGGTGGTAATCAAGCAATATGAATTTTTAAAAAGTAGCCTACACATAAAGGGCGCGACGATTAAGGGGTTAAAACATTGTGTTAAAGCGTACGAACCCTGTAACATGCGACTTCTGTTTTTTTTTTTTTTTTTTTTTTTTTTTTTTTTTTTTTTTTTCCCAATATTTAAAATAATCTTATTATGAAATTTCTATCATATCTACATACTTTCTTGTTTTATGTAATATAATTTATTGAATGCATGAGGACAATATATGAGGACAAATATTGAGGGGGGATATATGAGGGCAAAAATATTAGTATTGAAAGTACAATAGCAGAGTTCCTCTGAGATCAAACTGAGCTGCTAAGTCTCTAGTTGGTATAGTGTTACAGTATTTTTTCACTCTGTAGTAAAGAGTGTATTTTAGAATCACAGAATCACAGTGCTTCACAATTCATCGAGATCTGTTATTTAAAGAATTTAAGTGCTTTAACAATTAAGGTTGTATTTTGCTCTTATACAAACCCTTAATTCAGAATGTTAATTTAAATGTTAGTCAGCGTTCCTAAATTTTTATTACTTTTCTACCACTGAATCAATCCGTTGTTAATTCCTTTAGCATCTTTAATATAAATATCTACCACAAAAATTATTGTTTTGTTACAGTGATAGGAAAGGTATAAATTGTTAAGAACGCTGTCATCTCTGAATTAACCCTTTAACGGACGGTGTCTACAAAAAAGGACACCTAATTTTAATTCCAAAACTGACAAACGGCACCAAGAATATTTAATTAAAATTTTCCTTTTATTATGTACCGGAAATTTAGCACTTTTTTTATTTTTTAATGAATTCGTTTGTAAATTCTGGTGTCAGTCCTTTATTTCATCATTTTACAAACAGACTTTCTCCGCGCCGGAAAGGGTTAACTGAAAGCAAATTTTCTTGATAATTAGTTCGAAGTTGTTTTAGTTTTATCATCTTCAACAGTAGGAATGTCTGCCACTGGCGACTATTTTTAAATTCGTTATCGCACCACTTTCTCAAATCAAATTTTTTTTGCATCCACTTTGACCAAAACCATTAAATAATAAGCCCAGTCAGATAAATGGGAAACTTTTCGCAAGTTGAAAATAGCGCCATCTGGCGGTTGGGAGTGCTGCATTCGGCACCAAGAATATTTTAATAAAATTTTGCTTCTAAGATTAAAGCTTAAAATAAGGAGTTCATATTTTCTAAGAAAGTCGTTTGTAAATTCCGGTGTCAGTCAGTAATTTCACATTTTACGAACATAATTTGTCTGTGCCGGAAAGGGTTAATTGCATAGTGATGTAAATTTCCATCACTTTTTATTTAACTTTTAATAAATAAATCAACTACTTCGCCACCACTATATTTATATAGAAATATTAATCCAGTAAATTTCCACATTTTTTTTTTGCATTATAGTTTTAGCTTTAATGTAAAAGATCCCAATAATTAGCAAGCTTTTAAATGAAGTGCAAAAACGAAACATCGATAAAAATCGTATAAAATATCGATATAAATAAATCGTATCGTTTCTCTGCGACCCACTTCTATTTTGTCCTCCTTCCGCAGCAGAGGTTTGGCGCTAGTGTGTCGCTAACAAATTTAACACTGTCTGACTGGGCTTATTATTTAATGGCTTTGACTTTGACAACTTCTGCAAGAGGAATATAATACAGATTTTTTTTTAAATAGTGGTGCGAAATAAAAAAAAAATAGCTGCCAGTGGCAGCCTTGAGTAGGACTCTCACTCGGTCCGTTTTTTGAATAGCTCTATTTTTAAAGGAAAATATTCTTTTTAGATATCTCTTCGAAATTTTGTAAAAACGTACCAAATTTTTTTTTTCTTCAGAAATACTGACATTCAAAAGCGTACCATTGGGAGTCTTGCACACGTGATCTTTAAAAACGGTTGTTATTTGTTGTTGTTGTTATTTGGGATTTAAGCACAGATTTAGTTGTTATTTACAAAAGCATGTGTTCAAATTCGACGTGTGTATTAAATCATTAAAGCAAATATGCATAACATTTCCTATACATATATTTTTTAACGGTTTCATAAAATCATTAGATGAAAATTCTAAAAATCTTTATAATGTATATCTTGAAAACGTAGACTGCTGTATTTGTTAAAAATCTTTAATGAATGCTTTATCTGTATCTTCTTGCTACTTAAGATTTAAGTGCTTATTTAGTGCTTATTTACAAAAGAATGTGTTCAAATTTGACGTAAATGAAAGCTCATCAAAAATAGCAGGACTTTAAATAATGTTGGATGTTCATAAAAAAATTACTTAAAGTAATAACAGGTTTCAATGTGAATTTCGCCAAACTGATCAGTTGGTCTGAAATTGACGTATTTTGCTACATAACTTTGGAGAAGTTTCTTAAAATATCGACAAAGTAGGCGACTTGTAAGTTTGTGATTGTGTTACTAATTACACAGCGTCTTCATAAATCAGGGCATAAAATTTCAGTTAAAAAGGTACTAGCCAGACTAAAATTTTTGCTCGTCACTTTTTTACATTCATTCAGACAGTAACGTTGGCCACCACTACTGCCCAGAAAATAAACTATTTATGACAATCTGAGTTTAAATTGACCATTGTTAGAAGGAGCTGTCTGTTAAATCCAGAATATTTTACATTCATGAAAAATATGAACAATTTTTTAAATGTTAAAAATTCGGGAGAAAGTTAATAATTTTTTCCGTGTTTCAAGCCGCTGAGCTCAGGTGGCGAAACCTGATTCACTTCGCACAGAAGTCCGATTTGGCCGCGGAAGCGAAAAAAGCAGCCTTGGAGCTTGCTTGGTGCCAAAGAGGGGGAACAAATATAGACGGGCGAAGTTCGTTCCTCCGTAGGAGAGAAATGGAAGTGGGTGACGCCGCATTTTTTCTTTTTTTGGAAGATAAATGCCGTCGCTTGATTTTAAAACACTTCCGCGTATCGCTAGATTGAGGCACGATATTCTAAGCGTATACAGTTTGATTTGAAGAACAACATTTCAAAAGACGAAACTTACTCGCCAACCTTAAATATTTGTTCACCAATGGCGAGCTGGCGAACGGAAATTCCGTGCCCTGTCATAAATTATTGTGAACTCCTAACTTTTCATTTAAGAAAAAAAACGTATAACACAGCAAAAAATATTTTTGCAAATTCGTAAAGTGCAACCCAATTTTTTTAATACTATAGTTTGCTTTACTTACATGTGAAATTGCATATTAATAGCAATTTACATGCATCTTATAAAGTAGGAGGAATGAGACAAATCCCATTTTCCCCCTACTTTCTTTCGTGTTAAGCTACTTGTATTAAAAAAAACTATACTGCTTTTAGACTTAGTTTAAATCATGGATAATATATAGTACACTTTACATAAATAGAGAAACTATTACATCTGCACATAAACAAAAATATAATAAATTACACAAAAACAACTTTTACTTTTCACATAACGGCCCCAAGGAAAAAAAGAAGCCTGCACTGCCGTCTGATACACATAAATATTTATTTAAATTCAACTATATTTTAATAAATTAAAACACCAGTAGTTTAACAAACCTCTACAAAAAGCATTTGAAATTCTTTTTACAAAAAATATGTATAAGAAGTCAATATTATTACTCAATGTTATAAATGTTTCGATTTTCGTAAGCTGTATAAAAAACAGTAATTCTAGACACAAAACATGATAAAAAAATGCATTTCGTATTACTATTTTTTAGACGTTTCAGTTTATGTTAACTGTATAAAAACACTAATTCTAGGCATAAAACATGACAAAATAAAAGCATTTCGTATTATTACTCTTCTATCCATTAGATGTGACTCCAAATTTATTTACTAAATATAAAAATAAAAGCATATAATTCATTCACATTATTAACATAGAATAGTATTTTGTAGAGAATAGTATTTTGTATTTTAAATAACGAGAAAAAAGTCTACTTAGTGACTTATGATTGTCCTTTATAAAAGAATATTCCTTGAACATTTTCACATTATTCAAACTTTATTCCATAATAACACAAATACTAATCACAAACAATTATAAATAGCACACAACGACAAGAGCCAGATCTAGAGAGAGACACATCACAGAGTGTCCTCGACATAGGACACGCAGTCAAGTGTTTTAGTCTGTGAAGCAGGCCGGTTAGAAAGTTATTTCTCGCGATGGCCCTGCTTGAGGTCAACGGAATACAGATAATTGACGTACGCGATGAGTGACCACACTGATGAAGCCTAATTCAGAATGTTTGACTGGACACCCTTTATCTTGTTGCCAAGAGCAAATTGTCTTTGCAGCTGAGTAGAATTGCTTGTTTTGTATCGACGAGCTGTTAACAGGATATTCAGGTCCTCAGTTGTTGTGGTAGCACGTGGTCAGCCTTGCCCTAGTCAACGTTTAACATTCCCTATTTCTTGGAATCGATTCCACAGCCTTTAATGACACTTCTTGCAATTTCAACAGCGTCCACTACACTTCGTTGTGTTTGCCCGGATTCAAGTCCTCCGATAATACGCGAAACCATGGATTCCGGTAAATTAACGTTATTGTGACATTTTAAAGTCATCTTTTCTCAAAACAAAAGTTGATCAATTGAATTTCATAACTCAGACAGTGAAACAGACGTTCTACGACAGACGCCATTTTTGTATCAGCACGTAATCGGTGCGTTATGTTAAAATGATGCAACAGCACGACATCAACGTTACTAACCAAGTGAGATGTTTGTGTTTTATGTAATAGATTTCTTGAAATTTATAACTGGGTTTGTACGCTTTTACCACAAATTTTTAATAGAAATTTTTGGCTTATTTAAATACAGAAAAATATTACCTGCATATAAATGAGGCGTCTACAATTTCTGCTATTTAAATATTAAATAGAAAATTATATTAAAAAATTGTGGTAAAAACGTACGAATCCTGTTTAAGGTGTACAAATAAGTTTTAAAGTATTTTAGATCGCATTTAGCACGCTAGCGCATTGAAAATGTGTGATTAAACATTTAAAACTTACTTATACATCTAATACAAAATTTTAATCTTCCTTAAAATATCGTATATATAACATAACGTAATCTTTATATTTATCTTTGATTTTTCCATAGGATTACAGATTAAAATTACGTATTCAAATTTTAAAACATTATTCTGTATTCTTCAAATTGAATAAATTTATAAAAATTAAGTACATCAACGCTTAAATCTTAAGTTTGATTAAGCTTATTAGACAGATTACGAAGTATAAAGATAATATTACATTACTTAATCTAAATCTTTTAAATCTATAAGCACCATCTTATAACAGAAAATTCAAAATTCAAATTTAATATGTTTACAAACACTATTGTGTAAAATTAATCACTAAAGGAAGCTTAAATTTCATTTTTTTCAAATAATTATCATATTTATTAGGAAAACTGAGCGTAAGTGGAAATTAAATATTTTTCCGTACACACATATTGTAATAAAAATATTGTAATCATAATAAAAACCCAACTATGTAAATAATGTGTTTTTTTTTTACATTTTGAGGGTACCTTAATTTGTTTTCGCTATATTTACAATGCTTCCATATGTATGTATGAATATATGCATGTATGTTGGTATTTTCAGATTTTGGATTTCGGGCTCGATTTTTATGAAGTCTTCGGACTAGGGCGGGCTGGGGTTCAAAGAGGAAATTTTAATTATTCACAAATTGTAAAAATGAAAAAGAAACTTGCTATTTGAGAGACAAGAAGGTATTCTAAGTTTCTTTAAAAAAAATCCGTTAAAAATTAGTTTGAAAAGGAATTGAATTGTTATAAACGGAACGCCCAGTCAGATAGTGTTAAATTTGTTAGCGACACACTAGCGCCAAACCTCTGCTGCGAAAGGAGGACAAAACAGAAATGAGTCGCAGAGAAACGATACGATTTATTTATATCGATATTTTATACGATTTTTATCGATGTTTTGTTTTTGCATTTCCTTTAAAAGCTTGCTAATTATTGGGAACTTTTACAATAAAGCTAATACTGTAATGAAAAAAAATGTGGAAATTTACTTGATTAATATTTCTATATAAATATAGTGGTGGCGAAGAAGTTGATTTATTTATTAAAAGTTAAATAAAAAGTGATGAAAATTTACATCACTATGCAATTAACCCTTTCCGGCACAGACAAATTATGTTCGTAAAATGTGAAATTACTGACTGACACCGGAATTTACAAACGACTTTCTTAGAAAATATGAACTCCTTATTTTAAGCTTTAATTTTAGAAGCAAAATTTTATTAAAATATTCTTGGTGCCGAATGCAGCACTCCCAACCGCTAGATGGCGCTATTTTCAACTTGCGAAAAGTTTCCCATTTATCTGACTGGGCTTATTATTTAATGGCTTTGGTTTTAACTACATTAACCCCTTCAGGGGCAAAGTACTTTTGTAGCTAAAATAGTGAAATGATTGATTGACACCAGGATTCACGAACGAATTAATTTTAAAATAAGTAAAAGCTTTTCCTCATGTACCTTATAAATTCAAAATTTGGTTATAAAATTCTGGTGTCCTTGTGGCATTTTGGGATAAAAATTAAGTGGTATACATTATATACCGGTGCCCTTCAAGGGGTTAAGATGTCGTGGGATATTCCTTGTCTATAGTCGCTTTCCCTTGGAAGTCATTTGCTGTTATGCTGGAAAACAGACTTGTATTTCTGTCACATGTGCAATTATATTTCAAAAGATAAGAATTGTAGTTTTTGAAGATTTCTGCCAATTGTTGGATACAAATTTGTTATTTTGAATAGATTCTCAGGAACGTGAAAATCACGAAACCTTGTCATGAGGGAGTATTTAGGATTAATATTTATTTATATGTAAGAATATATTTATAAATGAGAAAATTAATCTTGAAACAATTTTAAAACGTCATTAGCAATATTCTATCGTGTACTTTCAACACTGGGATCTCATAGCACAAATGTTTCGGGTACGTATCGTAATTGATCGAGCTCGAGTGTCTAAAAAATAAGCCCGAACATTTATCTAGACTGTACGACGGTTTTCACATCATCCCACTAATTCAGCGGTCTGTTTACTTATTTCTGATTTTTAAAATGAAATATTTTTATTGGCGTCAGATTTGTATTTCATGTTTTCTTCTTTGATGTTGAAGTGCTAGTTCAAACAAAACATCTTTTTGCTAGATTATTTTAATTTGTGTGTTTTACTGGATCACTTTTCTGCATTCGCATGAAAGTATGATTATTCTGTTTTCGGTAATGATCCATTTTACTTGTGTATATACAGTAAAATCTCTGAATAATGGGCAGCTTGGGAACGCGTAATTTGTTACTATTAAAAGGTAAAAATATAGAAATGTATCGATTTCAAGGGATTGAAAAAGTGTCGGCTAAATAGAGGTATTTTCTATAATGGTTTTATTGTATATATATATGTATATATATATATATATATATATATACATGTTGATTTTTTTAAGTTGTGAAAGTAAAACCCTGTAACAGAAGAAGCACTGATCCAAATGACCTGAAATTTCACCAGTATGCTCCCAAAGCAATGAGAATGTTTTTGGTGTAGTTAAAAAAATACTTAAAATCGCACCGACAGCTGGCACTATTGGTTAACATCAACTGGTTTTCTGCCTTTACCTGGTTTTAGGATCACTGTAGCAGTCTGTTCAAATATCAAAACCATCTTCTCTTCTTGTCTTCTGTCATCATTGACCATTTTCTTAAATTCTTAAGTGTCCTAAATCTCTAAAGAGCAGTTGCTGCGCTGTCATTAGTCTGATAATACAGTTTCACTAACAACGCACGGTCCATCAATGACACAGTCATTGCGAGGATATCCGTAGAATAATGAACACGAGGTGTGCGAGCTTTCCTTTTTTATCGCCACTGTATGTGTGTCGTGCACAAGCTCGTCTCCCGATTTTGCTGCATATACAGCGCCATCTGTCGGTGGGATTTTAAGTTTTTTTCTAACCACGTCTAAAAAATTCCTATTGTTTTGGGAACACACTAGTGCAATTTCAGGTCATTTGGATCAGTGGTTCTTTTGTTAAAAGGATTTACTTTCACAACTTTAAAAAAAATCCCCCCATATGTAGAAAGGTGATACGTAAAAAGTTAATTTACTGAATTAATTGAACAACTAGACTTCAAAATAACAAAAGCAAGAACTTTAATACCATTCTAGGAAATCAATTCCACAACGCTTCGTTGGTTATTTCTTCAAAATATCTTACACTTCTCACATAAAACATACAATATTCTAATTGTCACATAGTCCAATTAGGCCTAGCAGTTCCCTAATTGACTCTTCCACACTTCGACGCTTCTTCGATGATAAAAATTGTAACCCTGGCTCTTTGCCAAATCTCGCGATCTAAAATATTTATACCTTGTGTATTTGAATCATGGATGATAGTAATAGTACTAAAGCGTTAGTTAACTTGACGATCATGACGTCATAAAGCAATTGAAGTATTAAAACTGAAATCCTACAAATATATATATATATACACAATGAAACTGCAAAGCTAAAAATCGCAAAGGTCTGGAGATAATTTTCATTTTTGACACTTTTTCTTTACTTTACACATAAATGCATAGTAACAGTTTGATCGGGAGGAGGAAATGTTTCCATTAAATGCAAGATTGCGTTATAGACAGATTCCGTTTTCATCGGTTTTACTGTGTTTTTATTTATTTTCTTAGAAATATTTGTCAGATTGATAGCTTTTGCAAATATAAAGTTAATATCAAATTGGTCAAATACATGAATAAATCATTGCTATTTACTTTCTTATGACTATTACTGCTTTTTATAATTTTTTATATCACAAACAATAATCTCTATAGTATATTTCTAAGAAATCTAGATACGTAGATAGAGAAATTAAAAAAAAAATAGTCCCGTGCAGGGGTGCAAAAATCTAGGCGCCAATGGGCCGATTCCCACCACTAAATTTTTAGTATTCTTCGCCTAATAAGAATACTGATAACATTTAGGTGAAGAATACTAATAAAATTTGACGAAGAATACTAATAAAATATAGTGGTGGGAATCAGCCCATTGGCGCCTAGATTTTTGCACCCATGGTCCCGTGTTTCAGTACCTAAATGTATCAAAATCGAGTCTTATGCGGAGGGCTAACAAATATTCTATTTGGTGAATTCACCCCTATTAATTGCCTCTGTAGAATCCTGGTTTTTTGTTTACTAATTGTATAGAAAAGAAAATCCGCCCCCTCCTTTATTTCATAATTTTCCGTCCACCTCTAGGACTCCAGATACCTCTGCTGCAAAAAAAGTCTGAATTGAACAATGAAAATACTGTAATGCTGGAAGAAACATGTATCTAGAAGCAAAGCAGGGCTTTACAAATTTCTTAAAATCTGGTAGCCAGCAAAACAGTCTAGTCGCCAGTAAAAAATCTTTACCTGCCCATATCCTCGTCACTTAATTTCAAAAAGCTCAAAAAGATTTTTATGATGCATTGAGAATAAATAATAATAAGCATAGTTTAGTGTTATTAGTTACATAGTTTAGAACAGTAGGTAATTTAGAAAGATAATATAAATTATGTTTGCTAATGAAACTTATCAAAATTGCATATATCTGGTAATAATAAATAAATATATATATAAAAGTAGAAGAAGAAAGACTGAATTAACAGGCATATGTAAAGGAAATGCTGATTCCCGAATACTTCAAATGTCAAGATAGTTTAATGCTACAAAATCTACATATGATGAGAGGGGCATTGGTGAAATAGTCAAGCAGGAAATTAATTTTTTCCCTATTTTCCGGTGAAACAATTGTGATTTTAATATCTTCAAATTTGTATTTGATGAACATATTTTTGCCAAATAAAAAATGAAAGTAAAAAATATTTTTTGTTTAAAGATAGAAAAACCTGATCGCCAGTGGCCACCTGGCAACCGCATTTGTTAAGCTCTGGCTATAAGCAATAATATTCGCGGAAAATGCAAAAGGAAATCATTGGTATTCTATCCAAACCAAATAATAGGGCTTTTATATGAGAAGCTGAATAATGAACCATAATAACACAAATACATGTACAGTCATGAAAAAAAAAGGATTTAGTCCCCTAACTCTGATACAAATTATTGTACCAGTCCTTTAAGAATAATGTCTTCTAATTCACGCTATACTTTAATATTTCTGCGAGGATAGTCTTCGTGTAGATATTGTAAGAAACTTTAGAATTTCCAATGATAACACTTAAATTTGACATCATATTTAAAATCTGCGGTACGTTTTACCTTCCGAATACCAAACAGAAAATCATTCCGTCAAGTAGTTTATGATTTTTGCGGGTTTTAACGTTTGGAATTCATAATGACGAAGTCATTTTTAATCGTTTCCAAACAGATTGCAATGTAGAGTATAATTCAAAGTAATATAATGCAAAGTATAATTCAAAACGAATTGGCAGAATGAACTATAATTTTGGATTCGTATATTTCAAGCTTCTAGACATCGATTACTGTTAAAATAATCTTTGGCCACAATTATTTTTTTTCGAATATAATTTTTTTTTTATCGAAAGTAATATTTAAAAATAATATAAATTACAACCGATGAATTTGCTAACAGAATCTTCAAATAAGTGAAGATTAAAATTAGAGATTTGTCCGCCAAGCACTTTTGGAGCAGTGGCGGATCATACTACCCTATCTGAGTATGCTCTTTCCTATTATTTTTGCAGTAAAGTTTTCATCGCCTTAATTAATTTTAATTTTAATGCCTGAGGAAGACCACTCGGCTGAGGGCGAACCCAGCCGTTGAGCGTATAATGTCTTCCCCGGCTAGCTCCCTGGCACGCAGGGATTAAACGTGGCAGTACAAAATCCTGCCGGGCAAAGCCCCACGCGACAGGCGGCAGGAACTAAAGACAAAAAAAAACAAAAGAAGAAAAAAATTATACAAAACAAAAGTCTGTCGCTGTGACCAGCGTCACCACGCGACAGGCAGCGACAGACAAGGTGAAGGGAGTGATGTGCAGTTCGGGGGTACGACTGTACCAGATGTAACAGTTCGAGTACGACTACACCAGGTGATTGCCTGCTTGATTCCAAAACTAATTGGCGTATTCCCCGTTTGATATACGAAGACAAAATGTAACGAATATGATATTAAAATTGATGTTAGTATTGAAATTTTTGAAGTTTGTTATAATTTTTAAATGTAGACAACCCTTTAAGCAAAATTTAAGTATAGCAATAATTATTGGATTTTATTCCTAATCGAATGGTATCAGTAACATTTTCTATATGATTATTTAGTGAAATTGAGTTAGTAAGGAGTTTACTTTTTTCCAGAATAGAACAAATAATCAAAAACGTATACCAGAAAATATACAAAAAAAATTGTTAATTAAAAAAAATTGCAAATCGATTACATGCAATGCACAAAAAGCTGATTCAACAATCGAGCTACCTGCCTGTCTCACTTGAGAAGGTAGAGTTTAATTGTGTGGTGTTAGCATGCACTCAGCTACTTCATTTTCTCTACTGGAAGAAGTCTTCGCGATTTGTCTACGCTGATGTAGGATAAGGTATTTTACCAGTTAAGTATTTGTCTATTTATTTCTTCTACATCTATTTGTTAAAACGTAATTCTGAAAATACGCTACTTTTAACCTCCTTTATTGGTAAAATGTTTTCATTTTCGTTTTCTTCTATATACATACGAAGAAAGTATCCGAATCATGAAAATTTTCGATTTCCGTCTTTTGATAGATTTACACGCTTTGGGTTGTAAAGAACAATATTTATCTGTCCGTCAGCCCGTCTGTCTGTCTGTATGTATGTATGTGACACAAATTTTGTGGAAGCTCTATCTCAAGAACGAACGGAAAAAATTTCATGAAACTTAATATTCTTTTAGACCTGTACAAAAACTGGGGCTGATCTCGTTTAAGTGCATATCGCCCAACAAGTGGCGCTGCTATGCTGTATTTTTCAAGATTTCCGTAATAGCTATATCTAGGCTAATATGGGATGGAATTTCATCAAATTATGTTACACCTTCGAACATGTAGAAGCTGAGAGGGTTTTGGTGCATAAAGTTCAATAGGTGACGCAGCTTTGCTCCGTCATTCACAATTTCCATGAAAGTTATATTTTGGCATAGAATTTCATCAAATGTTGTATTCAGTAAGAACTTGATATAATTTAAGATTGTTTAAGTTTGGGTGTAAATTCCTGAGCAAATAGCAGTTCGGTGATGTGCATTCCAATATTTCTCTGATAGAGAATTTATGGAATCTCAGAATTTATCTAATATAATTTGACGAAATGTAATATATAATATAGTAGAACCTCGATTATCCGACGTAATTGGGATCGAATCTACATCGGATAATCGAAATTTCCGGATAATCGAGAATTTATCAATGATCATCTAGTTTAATAAGTAATATCTTCATCAAACTGCTATTATGACTATTTAAACTGCTACATAACTATCTAAATTCAAATTATATATGAAAAAAATATTTTGAAACAAAAAATTTCCAATAATTTAAATAGAAGCTTCATCTGACGTAAACTGGCCATCCTTTGCCGTGCAGCTCTGACACACAGTTTTCTTAAAAACATTACTTCTTGCTGTTCCCTGTGCTTGCTTACAATAAGAGGGTACAATAACATTCGAATGTTGTGGCACTTGGCAATACAGCCTTCCAAATTTCGAAATGGGGAGTGTTTTTGTTTAGAACAGGGATTTGTACACAAAGGGGGGGGGGGGGGGAGAATACACTATTATACCAGGATCAGAGCTTGCTGGAGCTCAAGTTAATTATAAACGAATTCTAAGAAAGGGGTAATAAAATATTTATCTCTGCTCGTAGTTCGGAGAGGACCGTTTGCATATACAAGAAATGTGAAAGTTAAAAGGAAAAAAAAAAAAAAAAAAAAAAAAAAAAAAAACGCCGACAAAATAATGACAGGAAACCGACGTCGGTTTACGGAGAGTTCCGGTTAAACCAGGGTCGGATAATCGAGTTTCTACTGTATTTTTTTTTTTTGGAAAAATTATGTTGTATCGATTTTGGGATTGGGATTTGGCGATTTTGGGAACCATTCCCCCATTTAAGAAAAATTGAGTTCCCCACTTCCCATTAATTAAAATGTCCCCTTTTGCCCCCCAAACCATTGTAAAACAATTTCATTTTTTAGGGACACCTGATCTTAATTTCTCGTGCCAAAACGAAATTCTTCCCAATTTTTCGTTATTCGCAACAGTTGTTGATAGTTGCCTACATTTTTTAATAAATTTATAAAAAAAAAAAAAGCGCGGCAAATATGAGCTATATTGAATTCAATTTCTGCGAAAAGTGTCACATTATATCATCTTTCATCCGTGTTTTCAGTTTATCCATTTAATTTAAATGTAATAAACATGGGGGCCTCCGTGACCGAATGGTTAGGGCACCATTCCGCTAATCGCTTGGGAACGTAGGAATCAGACCGGCGAGTTCGACACCCGCCAACTCCATTGCACGCACTTTGTGGAGCTCCCGGGTGTAATTCTCTGTTATTTTCTAGCGCTATCTTGTCTAGAAGATTTATGTAATCTCAAAGTCATGCATGTGTTTCTGTGAATAAAATAAGGATCACTCGGAACAAACATCCTTGTAGCTTATTGGTCTCAAAACAATCTCAGTCAAATGTAATAAACATGTATATAATATATGATATTTATATACTAACAGCTGAAATTTCAGGACATATTTAAACTTATAAAATGTAAAGAGCTTTTTTTTTCGTTGCTATGAACACTTAAAAAATATAAACACACAAATTATCTCTTATATAAACCACGATAATCCATTTACTTCGCCGCATGAAAACAAAAACATATATAAATGGCTTTAATGACGCATTAGCGGATTTTTAATTTTTGTTTTTATATGTCGTAATTAGATAGAGCTTGTTTCTAGGTTAAAAACGTTTCAAGACATATAATAACTTAATAGGGTTTTAAAAACATTTCTCTTAGGTTATTTTCTTCTCTTTTTTATAATCTTTTAACGTGTTTCTTAGATCATATTAAAAATATGCTTATGAGAGTGTAAACCCCTTCACGGCGAGCGTACTTAACAGAATTTTTAATATTTTCTCACCGGCTTTTTAAAATAAAAAAAAAAACTTTTAGCTAATTTAATCCCAATAATGCAGTATTAAATAAGGTAAAATTTTCAAATAAATATTACTTCTATGAAAAATCTAGGTTTATGAATCTTTTGTTCGTCACGTATACCCGACGCTTGTTGCAAAGGAGCTAAGAAATGGAAATTAGTGATAAAGTGATCACTTGATTGAGGTCAACCGTTATTAAGAATCAAAGTACGAAATAAACATGATTTGTTTTATGTATTTGTGCTAAAAGTACCCGAAAAAATTCAAAATTGATTTTTTAACATTGAATCTTGCAAATTAAAATCTAAAAACTACGACACTTACTTTCTTGATAGTTTTGAAATGGCTTTTCATTCGTATTCTCTATTACGATAAACCAGCCTATTGCCAGTAGGTTACCTATTTTTAAAGTTCAGACTGTTTGACTGCCACCAGTTCTTTGAAGTAGAAATAGTCGCCGCATTTAATGGAAGATTAAGTAACGCTAGAATAAGGCTAATTACAGTACTTAGAAAAAGTGGTGGGAATCAAACAATCTTAATTAAAAAAAAGTAGCCCACTGGAAACACTGCGATAAACCAATAACAAACTGTGGACGTTGTCGTGTCTTAGTTATCAGTTTAATTTAAAAAATGGTTTATATAATGTCTACTATTGATATATCGAATAATATGAATGTTTCTCTGAAAAATTTTCCAACTATAAATAATTATATTTAAAAATTTATATAGCTTTCATTGTATTAATATGAAAGTCAATTACGCACATATATTATCTCTTACATAAACAACGGCAATCCATTTATTCCTCATCTATTAAAAGCATTTATATTTTCTTGAAAAAACTAATCCTTTGATTCCGGACTGGGACATTACACGCCCCACTGTACAAGTTTTTGAAAAATAACTTATGCCGTACATATTTATACTAGTGTATTTTCAAGAGAAATGTACCAGAAAGAAAAGATATTGTTAATTCTGGGGAGACTGAATATTTAAATAGTCGTCACGTACGGGCCCGTAATCAAAGGCTTAACGCAGTATTTAAATTATAATTTTTCATTATTAGAGAGGATTTCTGAGTGCGTAATTTTTTTCCTCAATTTTTTGACAGAAGTTTTCATTTTATTTAATCACGAAAAGTATTACAAATTCTGCGATTAAATATAAATTTTTCTAATCAGAACTCCTTGGAAATTCCACATGCTACATAAGGCCAAAGTGCTGCTTCAGGTGACACGGTTCGAAGGTGATTTGAGATGTTTAAGAGCGGATATTTCAGCCTCGAAGGTGATGCCGCTTTGGACGACCATCATAATCTGTAAAGGTAATAAGGTCCATCATAATCTGTAAATCCTCTTAACCCTGTAACGGATAAAGCACTTAAATTGCTAAAATGTTGTAATAAATGATTGACACCGGAAATTATGAACAAATTTATTAGTATATAATAAAAAAAGCGATATTTCACATACATAATAAATGGAAAATATTTCTATTAAAATTCTGCTGTCATTGTTGAATTTCGTAATTAAAATTTTGTGGTTTCTTGGGGAAAACAATGTCCATTAAAGGGTTAAAAGAAGCTGTCACTGAAAATCCACGTTACACAATTAAGGAGCAATCACACAGACTAAACACTCGAAAAAGTAAAGTGCATGATCATGATAGCTCCTTTTAAGAGGTCCTTCTTTACAGATCATGATGGTTGTTCAAAAGGGCCTTCTTCGAGGTTGAAATTTCCGCGATTAAACTCAAACACCCTTCGAACAGAGTCATCAGAAACAGTACTTTGTCCATATACAGCACAAATTTTACGAGTATTCTGACTAGCATTTTTAACTTTCTAAAATAAAAGAGCATAATATGACTATAATCAATTTTTTGGTTCTCCATCCTTAACACGACACTGAAAGAAAAAGTATGTCACAAACCAAGCAATAATTATGCAACGCAAGCAGAAAAGATCGAATGCACATAATCTGGGTCATTAAAAGTCATTCCTTATCAGCAGTAGCAAAATATAAATAGATGAAACCGCGCTTCAACCGCAGAACTTTTCGGATGACCCAATATATACTTAATTTTATGTGAAGTGTTAAAATCTTATTCAGTGTCGCTAAAATTTTCACCCATAAAATTATAAATTAAATGTATATTTTAGAAATATTTTGACAACTACAAAAAAGGAGACATCCTTTAAGAACAGCACAAAGAAAAAAGAAGTTTAAAATATTAATTTCCTGAGGAGATATTGTAAAAATACGAATGCTTTACTCGTCCATACGTTTAATAAAGCGAGGGAAATTTGAGATCTCACCGAAAAGCTTAAGATCGAACATGAAGTGATTTATATTTTTGTGCTAGAAGAGCCTTAAACAATTGAAAATTAATTTCTTACCATTTTATCATGAAAATTAAAACTTGGAATACCAAACACAACCTTATATACAGGGTGGTTCAAAAGGCTAAGTCCAAACGGCACGTGTGGGTGTATGACCTCATGTGGAGCAAGAATTACATAGAAACTGGGAGTCGGAAACGCGATCGTGACGGTGCAATTACATCGTGGCCGTGACGCAAAGAAAAGATAACAAACGGGGTAAAAATACATTTATTTTAGAAAAAACTTAATCGAAGTACACTGGTGTACGAGACACCCGTTCTATCGACAAGGAACGCTGAAGCGGTAGCACGTGACCGGGAGACTCCTCGCCAATTGGAACGTGTTCTTGAATCCATGCGGCGCCGATGTGAACCATGCAGCACGGCTAAAAGGGCATATTTTAAGCACTTGTTATGAGTTGTAACATTTTTCATTTGTATTTTGTAATTCGATTATTATTTTTTTTTTTTTGTAAAATAAAGGTCTTTTTACACCGGTTGTTTTCCGAACTCCAGTTCCTATGTAATTCTTGTTTCTCATGACCTGATACACTCACACATGCCGTTTGCACATGACCCTTTGAAACCACCCTGTGTAGAAATGGCTGTTTGTTTTATTATTTCATTTAATATTTGATTTCCTTTCGGAAAGAAGAATTTTTTCTTAAAAAAAAAATAAAGGCATGAAATGGCTATCAAATGGCTATCAAATTAAATAGAACAAAAAATACTATTAAGAATTTCTGGTATGAATTCGAAATTTAAATAAAAGAGTCCAATCTCACAATCCTGGTCTATAGTGAATAACCACTATCAAACTGCGGGAGTTGGTAGCACTAAATATACGTCTAATTAAAATATAATTAATGCATATATAAACTTTAATATTATTGTATCGTACAAAATAAATGTTGTCCGAAAAAATATGACAGAATAAGTAATTGTATGTATTCTCAAATGGACTAACGGTTTTCAAAATTAAGAAACGGGAATCGGTGACAACTATTAAAATGGTTCTTTAAAGATATTAATGTTAGAATTGGGGAAAATATTTTACTACGCTTTCTTGTTTTAGCGTCAAATATCACCTGTAGATGGAGCTGTGCTGTCGCAAAAGGGTAAAATGTCCAAAGTAACGTATAAAAGCAAATACAAATTGACTCAAATTTTAATCTTTATTCTGTTTAGCCTGCTGAAAAAAATGATTTGAAGTTTGAAACTTCAACATTATTTTCAAGATTATTACAGTTTGTGACAGTGCGTAGCCATATAATAGTGAAATTAAACAAATTAAAGCAACAAAGCGTAGTAAAGAAATTTTTGACTTTACACATTAATATCCTTTAAAAATAACTCCAAGTACTTTCGTCGTTTTATATGTTATTGTACAAGGTGGCCATAATTAAACTGACGGTACTCAGAGTGTTCTGTAGCGCGCGATCTAATTGCGAGAATGGCGCCAAATTTTGTAGGAAGATTAAACAAGGGGGGGGAGGGGGTCGAAGGATTCCGCGTAAAAAAAAAATTAGTTCCAAAAGTCACCGCCAGGGAAATATGTGGCGCTGTGTATTCGAAAAAGAGAGTTTCAAAAAAGAAGAATCAATACTGAAATAAAATTACCGTTTATTTAGCATATCCAACTCAGGTTCGATGTAGCCGCCGTTTTTGTCGACCACATATTGCATTCTGTGCACAGGATTTACATTAGCAGAGAATAACATGTCTGCAGGAATCTCCCGTACAGTTCGCGATTTGTTAGCCTTCAACGTAGCCAGGTCCTGGACACCTCCGTGATAGACCTTGGACTTTAGGTAACCCCATAGCCAAAATTCGCAGGTTGTAAGATCAGGGGACCGAGGTGGTCATGCAGTTGGAAAACAGCGGCTAATGACTCTTTCTGTTGTGAATTTCTGTCGTAGTAGTTGCTGTACCCACAAAGCAATATGTGGAGGGGCTCCATCTAGCATGAAATGATTTTCGCCAGGCACTGTCTTTGCTGAAGTGCCGGATTAACAAAGTTGTTTAGCATTTGGCGATATTTGTCTCCGGTAATAGAACAAGTTACAGGTCCTGTCGGAGTAATGTTCTCATAGAAGAATGATCCTATGATCATATCTGCTGTGAAACCACACCAAACAGTTATCTTTGGTGAATGCAAAGGAATTTCCTTGAATGCTCTTGGTGACTTGTTATCCCAAATTCTGCAGTTCTGGGCATTTACAGTTCCATTCAGGTAAAAGTGGACCTCGTCTCCCCATAAGATTTTCCAGGGCCAAGTATCATCCAACTCCATTCTGGCAAGAAAAGTGAGAGCAAAAGTCAATCGCTTATCATGGTCGGTGTTACGTAACTCTTGTACACGGTTGATCTTGTACGGATAAAAGTGGATAATCTTTCGTAGGATTTTTCATACCGTACAATAAGGCATATCCAGATTCCGAGCTATCCCACGAGCGCTGGAAGTGGTAGCAATACTGTCTGGTGCTCTGTCGACAATCTCCGTTGCCACTTCTTCGATTGTATCCTGTGATACGGGTTTTCGTCCTCTGCCTGACTGAATATTTAGAGAACCTGTTTTCTCAAACTTCTCAACCATTGCTTTTAAACCATTAACTGACAAAGGACTGTTACCTTTACGCATTTTTTTGTGGTTTCTAAAAGCACGAAGAGCGGCTGGCGCATTGTACTGGTTGAGGTAAAAGAATTTGACTAGTAGAGCTCGCTCGACTAAAGAAGGAGACATTATGAAAGATAACTTTCAATGAAATTGCTTCTAACAGTAGCACATTATCTTTTAAAGCCGAACAAGCTGGCACTGGGCCAAAAGATGTAACGTGAAATTTGAATAAAGAACTCTTTCTTCTGCTGTTGCTTTCTTTGGAGCTCTGTAAGTGAAATTGCAGATAAAGAAACTTTAGCAGTGTTTATGTAAATTTTTAGCTTTTTATAGTTACCATTTTGAGCTTGGATTAAATTGCTAAATTCGTTAAATAAACGGTAATTTTATTTCAGTATCGATTCTTCATTTTTTGAAACTCTCTTTTTCGAATGCACAGCGCCACATATTCCCCTGGTGGTGACTTTTGGAACTATTTTTTCCGCAGAATCCTTCGTCCCCCGTCTTGTTTTATCTTCCTACAAAATTTGGCGCCATTCTTGCAATTAGATTACGCTACAGAACACCCTGAGTACCGTTAGTTTAATTATGGCCACCTTGTAGTTGAAAAAACACCAGATTCAATATAGTACACCCTGTAGGATACCTGATATTAATATGAAATAATGTACACGCATATTAACTCTTACATGAATGGCGATAATTTATTTATTCTCCGCATGAAAGCATAAATATATTTTAAACGATTTTTTTAATTTTTACTTTTTTTAACTTAGAGAGAATTTGTTTCTTGGTTGAGAAATAATAAAGGCAACGCAGGCAATGACTTAATATGGTTTTTAAAGCGCGCCTCTTCTATTATTTTATTCACGTCTTTTAAACGTTCTTATTCTTCTAGGGGCAGATTAAATGTATGATAATGAAAATGTTAAGATAGTAATAACTTGTGTAAATAAAACCGTTATTAAGATGTTAAATACATTTTAAAAATGCATTTATTTATTTATTTGTGATTAAAATATCTGTAAGAATTGAAAACTATTTTCTTAGCATTTTGCTTTTCAAACTAAATTCTGAAAGACTAGCATTTGCAAACCTTTTTTGTTCTTATTTGAATGTAATATCTGGTACCATATTATTCGCTCTTTTGAATAAATTGTCTTTAATTTTTTTTCACAATTTTTATACAAAATTCAATAGTTTAACAAATTTTATGATTTTGATATATCTATTTTGTTTCTACACGTATATCACTATACTAGAGAAACCCCACGGATTCAAATGAAATTGTTTCAAATGCAATTTTGGAATAAAATTCTTGGGTTGTTCGGAAAGTTCTTTCCGTTTGGGACAACCAATCCGTCCCGGAAAATTCAGCCCGTCAATTGTTAGAGATTAGATATCGGAATTAGTGTCTAATAATTAAATGATAGATTTTTCTGTTATCAACTAACTTTCCCAAATGAAAAGAACTTTCCGAACAACCAAATGTATTTTTTGGTTGCAGCAAATTTCACATATTCTACGACAAAAATAAATAAATAAATAATGAAATACAAGCGGGAAAATTGAAGAAACACTCCCACAGTTTTAACATTAGCTTGCGGGTGTCTTCCCTCAGCTAGCGTAAGCTATAGCAATGTATGTTTCTTCGAAAAGAAAACAATCGTGTTCGTTGAAAAATCGCAAAAAGATACCATTTTCTTTCTGATACTTTTATGCGCATGTTTTGCAAATTGTTTTCCTCACTATAACTCGCAGCCCATCAAGTGGTAATTTTTTTAACTTTTTTTTTTTTTTTTTTTTTTTTTTTTTTTTTTTTTTTTACTGCATTAAACATTTCCCCAATGTTTGAAATACACATCCTCCTAATATGAAAGATTTAAGTATATTGGTATCTCTCTTCGACAGGGTTCGTACGCTTATACCACAATTTTTAATAGAATTTTTCCATTTACAAAACTTGCAATTAAACGAGTTGTCTATAATTTCTGCTATTTAAATATTTTATAATAAAATATTTAATTATTTAATTTAAAAAGTTGTGGTAAAAGCGTGCGAACCCTGTTAGACCACAAATTTAATTTTAATAATTTATAATAGTCTAATACGCTTATTTAAAATGAATATTGTAGAAAAAAATTGCTTCAGTATCATACGAATGTTATTTTTTAAATAAGGTCTGTTTTTTAATAAGAAGAAAAATACTGTAAATATCATTAAAATATACGTACATATTCTACATACTTCCATCTACTTTTCTACATACTTTCCATTTTGTTCAAATATTTTTCATACCTTTCAAGAAGTTTCTGAATACCGACGTTAAAGAAATCTGCCACCTTTGAAGATGCCCAATCGATGACTGCAGTTGTCACTTCTTCTTAGTCGATGAACCGCTGACTATCAAAGAACTCCTTTAAGTACCAAAAAAGATGAAAATTGAATGTTGTTGTCCACATCAAGAACCAAATCTTTAGAAATCAGGGAAGGTCCGCCTGGGCGTAGCTAATCGTGAACATCAGCCCATCCGCCTTTGAACATTATCAGCCACTTTCGAACTTTACTATTACTCATGGCATTATCATCGTAGAATTCACATTATGTGTCAGTGAATTTTCGCTTCTGCCAAGTTCCTTGCACTAAAGAATGGAATTATAGATTGTATCTCACCGTCGGCGGGCGAACCAATTTTCTTAAACATTGAATGCCTAAGGGAGGCCACTCGGCCCAGCAAAGCCAGGCCGTAGAGCGTTAGCACCTCCCCCGGGAATTTTCTTAAACATTATAAACTTCTACAGCCCAGCACCCAGACAGACGAAATGGCTTAAAATGGCCTCTAAACGCGCACAAAGCAAGCTGAGAGCAGACGCGCATGCGCACTGTGGTGATCGCGAATAATTCTGACATTCATTCACAAACAGACCTTATTTTCAAAATAACCCTCGTACATTCCGGTCGATTCAATAACATACATAAAAAATACAGGAGTGTGTTATACACCGGATATAAAAGAGAAAGATTAATATTCAAGAAAAAAAAACACGAAAATAAAATCAGGATTTTACATTAATAAACATTGCAGGTATTGTAACTTCTCACTTTCCATTTGCTAATTTTTTTTATGTTCATTCTTGTTATTTGTATCGTATCCTATGATGGTTTATTTTGCATAGAAGGAGGTGCGCATAATACGACAAATATGCTTGAAAATTGAAAAATACAAACTTTCGATGCATCTCAAATTTTTTATGCATATAATACAGGGTTCGTACGCTGTTACCACAATTTTTAATAGAAGTTTTCTATTTAATATTTAAATAAGCAGAAATTGTAGACGCTTCGTTTAATTGCAGGATTTGTAATACTTTTCTGCATACAAATAAGGCGAAAACTTCTATTAAAAATTTGGGTGAAAGCGTACGAACCCTGTAATAAACAGATAAAAAGCTGGAATAAATGGTGATAGGAAGATATTATTAGTTTATAAATGCGTAAATGCTAAATACAAGTGAGTGATTTCTACAAAGGAAATTTTGATTCATACCATTCTAGTTTACTAATCATTAGGAAAACATAATAAAAAATGATTGACTTTAAACTTCAAATTAATCCTTTCAGAGTTAATTGAAATTCCTTGTCTATAATGTTCACTTCTATAATATTCATTTCTTAATTAGATTAAATTATAAAGGTTCGATTAATTGCTTCGATATTTAAGAACTTTTATAACGCAAGCCAATCTAATTTTATTTATATAGAAATCTTCATTATATGAATTATGTAAATGTAATGCACAAACAATGTTTATAATTAATTTAAAAGTGACATGAATTACCAACAAATATTGTTAACAACATAAAAAATACAGAATATGTGACTATTTTGGACTTTTTAAATAAAACTTCGAGCACTTATAAATGAAAGAAAAACAACTGTAGTATTTTGCAGAAATTTCTACGATACATCTGTTAAACAAACTATATAAATATAAAAATCACTTTATTCAAACCAAATTCAATTACAAAATTTACTAGAAAATTACTCTCATATATAGATAAAGTTAAAATTCCCATAATTTTCATTTATAATTCAGTTAAGTATATAAAGAAATTTTATTTCACGTCTGTTATAAATTAACTATGTCAAATTGAGAAATGTCTGTGCATTAAAATTCCCAGGTATTAACTATCAGAGTTATGCAATTATGTTCAATACTGGGAAAAAATGTACCACCCTATACTGTTTCATCACCAAATAGACGCAGATACTTGTGATTGGGGCCTATCTATTGCGAATTGAGTTTGCTTTTCGAAAAGAAATTAAATTTAAAAGATAAAATTAATTTGAAATAATGGTCTGGTGAATAACAGCAAAGTAGGTGACTCCTAGCTGAGGAGAGATAAGTAGGGGAATAACAGCACAAATGTGGTACAGCTAGACCTGATACTGCCTGATTCGCTCATCCGCCCCATAGACGCTTTCGCTAGTACAAAAACAGCGCCTCGGAGCTGCTGACACCCGCAAGAGAAATTAAGGTCCGCTCAATGCTGCCAAAGAGACGGAATCTCCTGACACACTTGATCTTCGTGACGTAGCCACGAGACCGCAAGTGAAGTTATATGGACACATGCTTACGTCTGGGAACCCACTTAACCCTTTAACGGATAAAGCACTTCAATTGCTGAAATGTTGAAATAAATGATTGACACCGGAAATTATGAACAAATTTATTTGTATATAATAAAAAAGCGATATTTCACATACATGATAAATAAAAAACATTTCCTTTAAAATTCTGCTGTCATTGTTGAATTTCGTAATTAAAGTTTTGTGGTTTCGTAGGGAAACCAATGTCCGTTATAATGTTAAAACTAGAACCACGATCACGGGTCATTTTGACCAGTACCAAACGAATAGATATCAATTCGAACCAGAAATATTTTCGTAAAATAAGTGAAGTATATGCTGTCCAAAAATAAATTAAATAAATAATTTAAATAGTTTGAAATAAACATTCTGGTGTCAAATATATTTTATAAGACTTCAGTAAAATTTCCCGCGGTTCTAGTTTAAGTAATTCTCCGAAAATGGTTGGTATCGCTACGTCGTCCTCGACTAAACTCCCGGTCATCCTCCTGCGGAAGAGCCCACTTTCATTCGGGACCACTCAGAGGGGCTCTAGGCCATCTTTCAGGTAATCTTGTCCAAACATCTCCATCATGTTAAATACACTCAACGACCTTAATTTGCCTTAAAAATATTATGAATTCCTCACTGTTACGTAATTAAAATTGCAATATTCCTGGTACAACTGTATTTGTTCTCGTTGTATTGTTTATTAAAAGTAGCTGTAAATATTTATAAGTAAGCTTTTAAAGTAGCTGTAAATATTAATATATTGCAATAAATCGCAAATAAAAAAAAAAACAAAAAAAAAACGAGATTCATATGTATTTAGCAGAGGGTATTATGCTAAGAAGATATTATGCGGAGGGTATTATAAAATACGGGTAGATTGGAATAGGGAGTTAAAAATTAAAAATAAACAATATTTAGAAAAAATACAGATTTAAGTATACCAAAGAAGCAAATCCAACTATTCACATTAGGCATGCTCTTTCTCACCAGTAATTTATAGTACAGCTCATATTCAAAATATTACAATAATTACTTTTTTTTACAAATTGAAAATATCGTTTGGTAATTTAATGTCTTTTAATACAAATATACAAATGGTATTTTTATTAAGAACTTATTGTTGATTAAACTTTTTAGCTTAAAATTATTATCATTTTTAAAAAGATTAATTGAAAAAAATATTTTGAAAAGTCAAAATATTAGAATATTTATTCAAGTGGTTTTCACATTAATTCTCCTTTAATTATCACAAATTCATAACTGGTGACATCATTGAATAAATTCAGACGATTTTATTTAAAATTAGTATCCTTTTTGCAGTTTGTTTGCTTTTTTGTCTTAAAATGGGCCGTGTGAGTGATATTCCTGAATCTATTAAACTTCGTATGGTTGATTTGTATCGGCACGGTAAAAATCATTGTTATATAGCGAATTATTTACATTGTTCGCAATCAAGCGTTAGTAAAATACAACCACAATATTAAAACAAGAACGAAAAATCATGCGTCAAGCATAGATTATGAAACACTTTCCAACAGAGCCAGAAAACTGTAACGAAACTTCACCATTAAATAAGGTGAAAGACGATATGTAAGTAAACAGTTTAGAAAACATATAACACATTGAAAAATACAGTTATCTAAATTACCTTCCAGTGTCAAAAAAGTAGTCGAATTATTTTGTGCAACCCTGTATATGATCAATAGATGTGGATATATAATATGATAAAATTTAGTTCAGTTAGAGTAGTTATTCACATTTAGCAATTTTCGCCAATCAATAGAAATGCACTCGAAATCTTTTGTACAGCCCTGTATATTATCTGAAGGCTTTTGTACACACAACATATTAAGCTAAAAGGGAAATTAAAACTCACTCGCAGCAATTACCAACCGTAAACGACAATGTATGTTTATCTTTGCTTAGCCCTGTATATGAATTTATTTATATTCCACAAACTTCTATTAGTCTACTAAATATAGTTCAGCAGGAAAATTCTTAAGCACAATTAAAATGCTCTTGTGTAGCCCTGTAAATGATCAACCGAGTTTATAAACACACGCGTTCTATGGAAAAAACTAATTAAACTTATAAACGTAAAGCTAAGTTGAAAACACACTTATCACACATAGACTGTAAATATCGCACATGTACTGTAACCAATATCTTTTGTGTGTCCCTGTAAATAAACGCAATGCACACAAGAAAGCAATTTATAGTGCCAACTCAGTAATGCATATAATTTTCATTGTGTTTCAAATAGTGAAATATCACTAAATTACATTGCAAACGATTTTTCCTCATAAAACGATATGTAACAGAATTCTTTTGTTTGACCCTGTAAATGAATTATAAATGCTTTGCAACACATATTCTACAAAAAGCATGTTTTAATGCGGTTCATAATTATATATCAATTTCATCATGTTTTAACATGTTCGCTGCCAACTACGAGTATACTCGTAGTGCTATCTACGTGTCTTCAATCTAAAATTAGTTATTCGCACCGGAAATTTCAAAAGAAGAATTTTTGTTTTATGTAATCACGAAATGTCTGTAATAAAACAAAGTAAATATTGCTATTAGTATTTTCTGGTGTGAATTTGAACTTTCTAATTAAAATGAAAATTCTGGTATTTTTAGCTTGGCAGCGAACGTGTTAAATGACGCCCAAAATGCACTTGAAATGATTATTTCCCATTGACTGTAATGTAATGGAATACTTTTGATTGTCCATGTTAAAAAACTATAAGTGATACACACTTCTGTTAAAATAAGGAACATGCTGTAGTAAACGACAATAACATTCAAAAAGTTCAGGACAATCGAAGCATATTTACGGGAGTTAGAGCATGGACAGACGGCAGATAAACCGAAGTCATAAACACTTTTCAACTAGGTTGGAACGTGTTAAAAGTCATAGTTAAAAGTCACAAGAACGTGTTAAAAGTCACTTTACAACTAGGTTGTAAAGTTTTAAAAATGGAAATGGAACGCAACATTAAGGTACTTCCTTGGCCACCAAACTCACCAGACCTGAATCCCATCGAAAACTTATGGTGTATAAGGAAGAAAAAACTCCAAGAAAATCCTTCTTCAAGTAAAACTGAGTTAGTGGTACGTATGAAGTCTATTTGGGATAATATTGATAGAAATGTTTGTAAAACCTTGTATATAGTATGCAAGATCGATTGTATGCTGTTCTGAAAGCTAAAGGGGATGCTACAAAATATTAACTTCCATTTACTTGATATTCATAAGGTAATATTGTTGCGTAAAATAAAATATTCTAATATTTTGAACCAATCTAAATTTTATTCTAATATTTTGATGTGTTTCAGAAAGCTGTATACCTAATTTATTGTACAGTATTTTATAATATGTAAACGTTAAAATCTTATCTAAACATTCCAGATTCAATTTATAAGGAATTTAATTACATTCACTTAGTATCAAAAATAAATAAATGAAAAATAATTTTTTCTTATTACTGTTTCTCAATTATTCTAATATTTTGAATATGAGCTGTACTGTTTTCCAATAAGTTTTCTTAAACGTTCTTAATAAGGAGATGAGGACTACAATTTTCCAATACAAACATTATGTTAAGTAAGATAATATTACAAATTTCGCGATAAAATAAGGGAATTGCCAAGTCAGTGACTTAAATATTAAATAGACAATTTCTAGTCTCAAAAAATGCTGCCATTCTAATTGGATATTGTAAGGAGCGTACAATTTTGCTCCTGACAAATTGATAACATTTGAATGTACATTACGTGTTTTTTTTTCAATGTGAAGCACAACTTCAAATAAAGAAATAAAATATAAAAAAAATTCGAGATTTTCCAAACTCGAAATAAAATATTTTTTTCACACATCACATTTTAGGGTTGGCCGACGAATGATAGATTCTGAGGAACTCTCTGGAAACGTTCTTAATTATTTTATGATGTTGCCGATTGGTGCCAGAACATTATCAAAGAGAAACTTTAGTATTGCATTATTTCTAATTGTTCTACAATATCCAAAGTACCTTCGTTATTTCTAAACAGAGACAGTGCTGTAGCCAGGTTGGGGGTCCAGATGTTCTGATTACCACTAATTTTGCAAAGTTTTCATTGCCTTATCTAACCGGAGAACTTTCTGCAATAATCAAAATGAAGAAATATTTACAATATTACTTTTATCCAAAGCATTTGGACTCCCTTCCTGGCTACGCTACTGAACAGAGGTCATTTTTAAATTTTAGCTTTCTATTTTCAAAAATTTTTTAATATTAAAAATAATTTCAATGAATTTTATTGAACAGAATAAATCACGTTTGACATGTTCTTTGCATATCTTAGATTGTAAAATTGCATAATTCATTTTAACTAAAATTTAAAAATACCATATGCATCTACAATTTATGTACATCTTAGGAATATTTATAAAAATAAAATTACCCTTTTACGTTTTAAAGTAATATATATATATATATATATATTAATCGTTAAGGACTGAGACTCTTTTGTTTGTTTTTTTATTATAATTAAATGAAAACACGTAAAAGAAATTAATGATAATGTCCATAAATTACAGATTATGGTCAAAATTATGTCCTTTAAAATAGCTCAAAATTTATTTAATTTTAATAATAAATACAAAATATTTATTTTTCGAATTAAACTGAGCTGTTGTTTGAAGATAAAAGAAATTTATTTTATCAGTTAATTTCATCATTTTAGTTGGTGTACATGTCTACCAAAAATTTGGAGATTTAATTCTCAGGAAAAAAAATTAAATTTACATTTGCATATATACATAAAATCATGTAAAAATCACTTTTAATGCATTTTAATAAAAAATATCATTCTAAGTACATTTTGGTAATGATTTTTTTTAATCTTTTCTTTTTAACCAATGAGATAAACATATTTACACTCCTTTAATTAGCTGCATAAAATTCCTTTTATTCAGTATCAAGTGTCTTAAACAATTAGAAAGTAAAGTTGAAAAGTTGTTGTTTTTTCAGACCACTGCATTAAAAAAATACTCTAAAGAAGATCGTTTTAGCCTTTTGGAGAAAAACATTTAATCAGCAAAAAATCATTTAGATTAGTTAAAAGCAACTGTTGCGAGAAAATAATGTAATTTACGAATATGAAATCTAAATAGGTATTATTTTAGATTAGAAAATTTTATTTACTTAAGATGTTCGTGTATTAGATCCCAAAATTAGAGAGAAAAACTCTGTTGAATACCAGTATTTCAGTACGTTTCTTTGTGGCATAAAAGGCCGAACATTCATAAAATTCTAAGCATCATAACTCGGGAAGCTTTCGTCATAGAAGAATGTATTTTTATTGATTTACTTGCTAGAACATAAAAAATGTCTGAATAAAACTTTTAAGACCCAAACATCGTATAAATTTTTTTATTTCGCAATTATGTAAAGAGTAACTATTTTGACGTAAACCGATTTTCATATGATGCGTTTGAGACATTTTAGCAATCATAACTATACTCTAAAACTAACCCCTGAGGAAATAGTAAACGATAAGAAGGGATGCCATATATAAAAATAAGAACATTTTTAAAAACTTAATTTGTAGGAAAAGGTACAAAATTTTGTCTTTCTCCAAATTCATAACTGCCAAAGTATAACTGTTCGGGTAATTCCATCGATTAAATATGTTATCTATTAGCTGTAATACATTTCTGTTTCTATTGCTGATTGTCAGATACAAATTAACAGTTTTTTCTCCCGAAAAGTTTTAAAATAGCTGGATTTTAAAAGGCAAAAAACCAACGTTAAAGATGCACAAATAATATAGAAAAAAAATAGCGAACAGCTGTTTCGAATCCGCAAGAATCCAAGACTCTTCTTCAGTGCGACAAAGAGCAAAGCACAGCGTGCTCGAAAAAGCAAGACTGGGCAAAATGACAGTAAGGCGGTAGCTTATATACCCGATGCGGGTAGAGAACACCAAAAAAGCAACCGATGAGAAGAAAGTAGCATGACACAACTGAGTAGACAAGTAGAGACATCTAGCAGAGAACGAAATAAACAAAAGAAAACCAGAAAATGGGAATTAAATTAATATATAAGCAACTTATAGCCACTTATTAATATGTAAGCCACTTAGTGGCTTATAAGGGTATAAGGGTATATAAGCCACCGCTTCTCTGTCGTTTTATCCAGTCTTGCTTTTTCTAGCACGCTGTGCTTTGCTTTTTGTCGCACTGAAGAATAATCTCGCTTGTGGATTCGAAACAGCTGTTTGTTGCTTTTTGTGTATTATTTGTGCATTTTTAACGTTGGTTCTCTGCCTTTTAATATTATTACACAAAGGTTTTATTTGCTATATTTAGCTGGATTTTGCCTAATTTTTATTGACTACCGGCTAGTCATTGATCGTTTGGTCATGAGTGTCGTGTTAATATACTGGTGTACACAGTGCCAAATTTTCAGATCCCGGCTTACAGGACAGCTATCTTTGTCTGTCATAGGTCCAGTATAAAAATTAGCTGCAGTACATACAATTTAAAAAATATTTTAAAAAGAATATTGAATACACATTTATACTTCATTTTAAAGTACAGCATTTTTCTGATTATATGCTCGCAAGCCACTGTATATAAAATTACAATGTCATTGATCACAAGACACATAAAAAAAAAATCGGTAAAAATTTTAATATAGTTTAGAATAAAGAAGAAATATTATACAAAATATCGTAATTTTGAATCTTTATAAAGAAAGAAATAAATGTAGATTTTTTAAAATATTTGTTTTTTATTTGTTAAAGCAAAAAAAAAAAAAAAAATGTCTACGATTCAGTTAACAAATATAGAATATCAATCACTATTGGAAAAAAAACTGCTAACCACCACAGTTTAGAAAGAATAACTCGAAAGCCTTAAAAACTCTTCACAAAAATCCAAGACTTCACCCCCCCTCCCCTTCCCTACTTCATCATACTCAAAGCGAGCACGAAATACACTACACAAAAATATTCTTATTTGTTTATTATTCCCGTAAAAGGACTCATTCATTTTTCCGAAAAATATTCACAAAAACATGTAGTTCTTCCGTACATCTATAACTGGATTGCAAAAGAAATTTCCAAAGAACATTGCCTCTCATTTTAATTAAAAGAGTCTGATTATTTGTACAGCAACCAAATGGTTAAAAAACACTTTGAAAGGAAAGAATTATCGAATGTTAACCCTTTCCAGCACAGTGGTCCTACTCCGGGAACACCTAATTTTAATTCCATACTTGCATACGGCACCACGAATATTTTAATAAAATTTTATTTCTATAATGAAACCTTAAAATAAGGAGTTCTTATTTTACTAAAAAAGACATTTGTAAATTCCGGTATCAGTCAGAAATTTCTCATTTTACGAACAGACTTTGTCTGTGCCGGAAAGGGTTAAACAGACAGTTACGTTTCTGGCAACATAATTATCTGTTACTCATTGCGGGGAAATTTAAATTAAGGAAGAATTTTACTTTTTTTGTTCCAAATGCGTGGATAGAAATATAATGCTCGTTGGTAGGTATTTAAAATTTCAACTTGCGTTTTTTTATTCTTTTTGAGCAAGACCTCAGACATTTACTTGTAAAAATAGGCAATATAGTTTAAAACTTTACCCAAACTATCCCATTTTCGTGGAAATTATGTTCTGCCACAGTGTGTTTTATTGAAGGATGTTTTCAAATTCAAACTAGCTGCATTCTGACACAGTTCTGAAGTCATTTTTATTTGTAAATGCAGAACCTTTGCAAGTGTTCTTATTTAGAAATTATGAAATCGAATAGTGTTTTGCATTTTTTGATAAAGGTAAAATATATTTCAGAAAATTATGTCAAGTTTGGGGTTTTGAACAGAATTTCTGGAAACGACAGCCCAAGAATTTCCAAGACGGCCAACGATTAGTTAATTAACAGGGACTTTCAAGTAACATATTAATGCGATAACAGGTTCTAACACAATAACACTGTTATTTATCCTGTTATGTTAAATAACGTCCATCCATTGTTGGCATAAACATTTCCTTGTGTTCCACTAGGTTTTCTGCTAGATAGAAAAAATTTTGTCATACCAGTAAGTCAGATAATTCATTTTCGATTATTATCCGCGTATTAGTCGACCCCAAAATTAGAGAGGAAAAACAAGTTAATACCAGTATGTAATAATAGTTTTTATAATAGAAGGTAATTACTAAAAAAAATTTCGATTAAATGAAATAAAGATGTCCACTAGGAAATACTGATAATGGCCTGTTTTTCTGCTCGAATTTGAGTTTCAGTTTTACTCGGGCATATACGGCATTCTTTTAAGACGAGTTTTAGTCATTAAAGTTTGATCTAGAAAAATAGTTGAAATTTGTTTTAATATCGTCAAAAAATAAATACTTATCATTAAAAAAATAACAAGTATTTTTTTTTCAGGGAAATTATAAAATATCACTCAAAGGATTGCTTCATACCTTATTTATAGCACTACTAAAGTGCTGCTAGTCCATAACTTTTTTTTTGTCAGATTGCTTGATTGCAACTGTTTTTTTAATTAGTATAATTTGAAGTGTTTTTGTCTTATTAAACCTTACATTAAATAAGGCGAATATTTCTACATAAAAAATTGGGGGCAATCAAGCAATCTGAATTTTAAAAAAGTAGCAATCTAGCAACACTTCAATGCTATTTACATATTGCACGCTAGATCACGTATTTTAGATAGGATAGTTTGACACAACAGAGAGTTTTTGTGGCAAATATTTATTGCTATCCACATTCAAATCAACCTTTTTTGCCAAGTACTCTCATTTTGAAGAATAGTAGACGATCAAATATTCATTTTTCTGTCGTTTGGCCTGAAAAAGAAAACATACTATGGCTAGTTTAAATTATAAAGTAATACAATGTAACATAACAACAGGTTAACATTTTACGGTGATTAGCCAAATTTTACAGAAGTTATCGCCTGTCGTCAAATAACAAGAAGGATAAAAGCAACCAGACAAACATACTGCATTCAAATCCTTATGAAAATTGTTACTGGATCACCAGCAAAACTAGCCCTGTATATATGCGCTCAAACATTAAAAATATCTCATAAAGAATGTTTTTGAAAATTTTTCATAGTTTACGCATTGTTATAAAAACAGTGTACGCTTTCTTTTATTAATATGAAGAATTTAAATAACATTAAATACCCTTATATTCCCTTACGTAAATAACGATAATACATTACTCTCTGCAAGAAAACATAAACGTAATTAAATAGCTTTAATGAAGCTGTGACGGATTTTTTCATTCTTATTTGACGTAATTAGAGACAACTTGTTTCTCGGTTAAACAAGTTTAAGCGGCAAGCCAACTAATGACTTAATACGGCTTTAAAAACGCATCTTCTCTTTTATTTTCTTCCCCTCATTTTCGCTTTTTTTAATTCTTCTGGGAGCAGAATAAAAACATGATAATGGGAGTGTAAACAATGTAAATCGATCATAAAATAGATATTTGTGTAAGTAAAACCCACTATTAAGAAGAAAAGTATTTAAAAAAAATTAATTGACATGTTGCTTGTGGTACAAGGATTTGAGAAAAAAGAAGATTAATTTCTTAGCACATTGATGACGCCTAGTTATAGTTTTTGTCGTTAAAACAGGAATCCCATCCTAACATCGTTGCAATTGCGTTTTACATTATTTAGTCAAAATTCTCTGTTCGAGTTTATACTATAAATGAATGTATATAAAGATCGCATTGTTTTTAATAGAACTATTTATATGCATAGTACTCTAATTGTAAAAACATGATAATGGGCGTGTAAACAATGTAAATCGATCATAAAATAGATATTTGTGTAAGTAAAACCCATTATTAAGAAAAAAAGTCTTTAAAAAAATATTTGACATGTTGTTTGTGGTACAAGGATTGGAGAAAAAAGAAGATTAATTTCTTAGCACATTGATGACGGCTAGTTATAGTTTTTGTCGTTAAAACAGGAATCCGAACCTAAGGTCCTTATAATTGCCTGTTACATTATTTAGCAAAAATTCTCTCTTTGAGATTATATTATAAATGAATGTATATAGTGATCGCATTGTTTTTAATAGTACTATTTATACGCACAGTACTCTAATTGTAAAAATACGAAATTTTTGTAATTTTTTTGAGAAATAATGTAACTATTTTAAAGCAAAAGTACTGCCGGTGCGCATGTCCAAAAGACATAAATGTGCGTCAGCCGTCAGCAATGTGTTAGTATTTGCATTTTACATTACACATTAAGGTCAGTTGTGTTAATTTCGAACAAATTTTGCTAGTTTCTACTGCTGGCAGCTTAACACCTACAAAAAGAAAAAATGTCGAACCGGATATTTTTTCATACAATAAGTTGAATATATACCGCAGAAAAATAAGTTAAATAAATAAGTTAAAAGTCCAAAATAAAAATTCTGGTGGGAAATATTTTTATGAAACTTGTGTAAAATTTCCCGTCGTTCTAGTGTTAAAGGAGCCCTTGATCTACGTAACACCTTCTAAACGCGGCATAAACTTATTGTTTCACTGTTATACCGGGTGGTTATAATATAAGTGTCTCTATTTGGAGCTGTCTATAGCTTGAAGGAATAACCCAATGAAACCCAATTCGGTACACTTACCATTCGAGAAGGGGGAAGAAAAATGGACAATAATAATAAAAAAATATTTGCAATAATTTCCAACAGATGGCGCATTTGAATGTGAACTGTAATACGTAATACAAACATAACGAATTAAGGCTTAAAACCGAATGGTATACCCAATTTATTGAAAAATGTCATTGTGAATATGGTTACGCTTTCGCATTTCGGTGCCGATCCCGTTCAGGTTCCACATGACCATTGTGCTGGAGAACACAATCCAGGCAGTGCACGACGTGTTCAACTGCGAAATGTAACGCATCAGGAGTGATGTTTCGCACATGTTGTGATATGCGATCTTTTAAGTCATTGAAGTTCTTGATTTTGCTGATGATTACAAGGACGTTTGCATCGACAGGCCTCGTAGCGCCATCTGTTTGCGATTATTGCAACTATTTTTTTATTGTCCACTCTTCTGCCCACTTCTCGAATAGTAAGTGTACCGACTTTTGTTCCATTACGGTTATTCATTCAAGCTACAGAAGCTCCAAATAGACTTACTTAAATTATAACCACCTGGTACTTCAATTATCGTATTTTTCGGCGTATAATCTGCGGCTCAAATAATTCAGTTTAGACCCAGAAATTTTATTTAGTAATTTCATTCAAGTACATACCGAGTTCAAGAAAGTAGCCTTTATGAAATACAATTTCTGCGTCTAAAATTAATTTTTTGAGCCATAGACCGAAAAATACGGTACGGTTAGTTATTGGTGCGGTGAGATGTAATTACGTTAACTAAAATTACTTGCTCACGATTATCCCAGATGTTCATAATTACCTCACATACTATGGGGGTTATTGTGAACATCTATTTTTTTGCCTTGATGGTATACTGTAAAAATTATGAAGCTCATGCAGAAAGTTTGTTCTACAACAAATTCATATCCCCATTATTCTAAAAAAGTCCTTCCGGCCTGTACCGGGAGGAAAAGGTAGCTTTCCTATATCTTCGTTTTAAAATTTTAGCTAATGTTACTCGAAAACAGCAAGCTAAAATGCAAAGAAAACGTTTACAAAAGATTCGTTAATACTGAATTTGAATAAGAAATTCGCCAAATTATTGAGCAATAGCCAAATTGGCTTCATTTATGAAGAATTATTTTGGTCGCCAAATTTGGCATATTTCGCCAAATTTGGCAATATTTCGCCAAATGTCGCCAATTTTGGCGAGAATTTGGCGCTAACGGATATGAATATATAGTTTTATGCGTATGATTGGGAAAATTATTACAACAATGAAAGAAAATAATTTGCAAGTAATCGCGTTAATGTGCTGTTTTGTTTCAAAATGTCAGCCACCCTAGAATTTCAAACTGCTCTGTCTCAGCCATTTTTTAAGATTGAGGTAAACCAAAAAATTCTCTGGAATCCTTGTATCAAGGCCTAACACGTAATTAAAAAATAAATTTGAATTTTTATATTTTTGTATATTTATTTTAGTTTTAAATTTTTAAATGGCCGCCATCTTGAAACAAAATGGCGGACCAAGCTGGCCAACGAACTCGGTCGAGACATTAGTGACCTTAATACACACAAATAGTTTCATCAAAATCGATTCATAAATACGGTAGTTATCGTATGACATAGGTCAGATATATATATATATATATATATATATATGGATATATCTATATATATAAATCAACATTTGAACGGAGGGTGGTTTTGGGGTCTGGGGGTCATGATCGGTGAAAATATATCGAAATTTTCCGGAACTGCTTTCCTCCGAACGGCTGCAATAGGTAGCTTTATACTTTTTTGTATTGAAAGCTACCTAATACGCTGAAGGTCCCAGGTTCGAGTCCTGGCCCAGGTCAATTTTTCACTCATGTTGGTTTAGTGTATTTAATTGTCTGATAAAATGTGACTTATTATATTATGTAAAATAAAGTGATCAGACGTACTGTTTATGACTTAGAATATATATGTATAATTAATTGCGGACCGATGAATGGCTATTCATTGTATTATGTCATCTGAAGCTGCAAACTGTTGGCCGATGACTGTTCTCAACATGAATAAAGTGAGAAATTGCCTGGCTAGGATGTCGATCTGGGTAGCTTAGTGGCAGAGCGTCAGCATGGTACGCTGAAGGTCCTAGGTTCGAGTCCTGGCCCAGGTCAATTTTTCACTCATGTTGGTTTAGTGTATTTAATTGTCTGATAAAATGTGACTTATTATATTATCCTGTATATTATTTACAATTTTTGTACATCATGCATGAATTAATTAAAATTTCCATGTTATTAATTATTTTCCGTTTGTGTAACACTCAAAAGAAATCTGAAAGAGTGAAACTAAATTGTACTTTTAGAGCACTAATTGTAAGAAATTTCCAAGAACTAATTCGTGTAACAACAATAGTCCTATTATATGGTTGGAAAAATAACACATAATAGTTAGTATGTTTATATGTTTTTAATTGAAAATATTCTGGATTGTTATACTTAAAAGGACATTTTAAAAATATTACACACAAGTATTGTTCTTTCAAAATCACATTTACTTTTTATTTCTATCATATTTTAAAAGGTACATTAAAGTATGGTTGTAAGTTAGGCCTCCTTTTTCATTCAGAAATTGACGAATTCATACCAGAAATTCCTTTTCGTACTTTTGCTTTTCTAATGACAGACATTTCGTAATTGCTTAAAATAAAAATTCTTCTTTCAAAATTCCCTGTATGAATGCGGAATATCTGAATTAAAAAAAATAAACAAAACTGCTAACCCTGTGTTATCCCTTCTTATATAATTTCAGGGGAAAAGTGCTGCTATTTGTAAAATGCTGAAATTATTGATTATCACCAGGCTATGCAAACAAAAGTATTTGAAAATAAGTAATAGTTTGTCTGCACCTAATTATTAAGCGGAAAATTTTTATTCCAAACTTCTGGTCCCAATATGACAATTAGTCATTAAAATTAAGTGGTTCAAAAATGAACCACCACCCTTCAAGTGGTTAACTTAATTTTAAGCCCCAAATACCACAAAAGCATCAGAATTTATACATGATTTTTTTCTTTTATAATGTCCGTGACGAAATGCTTTTACTTTTTTTTAAAAAGTTCAAAAGTCCTGGTGTAATTCAATAAAATCCTCATTTTAGTAACATAAATACTTTGGCCCTGAAAGTGTTAAAGATAATTTTATTTTAATGTATATTAAAATTCCATTTACTTTTTTAATGTCTAGCCACCACCCCCTGAATACTAGGCTTACACGCTGAAACCAAAAATGGCGTCTGTCGTAAGCGGAATTTTTTCGGCGTTTGTATCGCAGAGTTGCCAAGTCTCCGGCTTTTTGAACACCAGCAATTGTTTAGAGAAAATGTTGTTTTTTTAAATCGCAAAATGCTCCGATTAAATAAAACAACATTTTCTGTACTAAATTACTGGTATCCAAAAAGCCGGAGACTTGGCAAGTCTGGTATCGCCCCTTGAATTTAAATACCAATCTTTTCTAAAAGTATTCTTCGCCTCCTGTTTCTGATATTAAATAATGTGAAGAATACTTTTGGGAAATATTGGTATTAAAATTGAAGGGATCGTACAAACGCTGAAAAAATATCCGCCTACGATAGCCGCCATTAAAAGTAAATGGTCATGCTTGGTTAGTTAGTTTAAAAATAATATTAGTACTTGAAATACGATAAGGTATTAAGAGCATAAATATAAATTACTTTATTATGCTGATTGCACTAAGGTATGCGTTTAACCCTTTCCGGCGTAGTGGTCCCACTCCGGGCACACCTAATTTTAATTCCAAACTTGCATTCGACACCAAGAATATTTAATAAAATTTTGTTTCTAGAATGGAAGCTTAAAATAAGGAGTTCATATTTTCTAAAAAAGTCGTTCGTAAATTCCGGTGTCAGTCAGTAATTTCTCATTTTACGAACAGACTTTGTCTGTGCCGGAAAGGGTTAACCTTTTCAGGGACAAGCAATTTACGATATTTACGGTATTTACAAAAGAATTTAGTTCAAAATAAAGAAAAGCAATTATTCAACTTGTCCCGTCAAAGTTAAAAAAGTAAAATTTAATTAAAAGTTTCTGGTTCGAATCAGATTAAACTTAGGTGGGATGAGGAAAGTATATTCAACTAGGTAAATTATATCCAATGGTTGGAGTATCATAGTTGAGTTTTTTCCAACAGAGCGAAAATATGCCGTGACCAGGACTCAGGCTTGGGTACTTTGGTTTTCCGTACCAACGCTCTCCCTACTGAGCTATCCCGATGATTCCTCTATTCATTATGACCTAATTACATGCTATACAGGAGTTTCCGTACTATTTGAAGATTCATCATGTAAATTCTATAGTTATAGCTGGATGGATGAAATTAGCGCTGCAGTTCGTAGCCTTGTCCAACAGATAAGAGTGAAATATGCCAGTCCAGGATATCGTCGGGATAGCTCAGTAGGGAGAGCGTTACTACGGCAAACCAAAGCACCCAGGTTCGAGTCCTGGTCCCGACATATTTTCGCTCTGTTGGAAAAAATCTCAACTATGTTACTCCAACCATTGGATATATGTATATGTAAACGTTAATATATAATATGTACTTTTGTTATAATAGATACATTTATTTTATGTATTAATTTTTTTTAATTGAGTCTTTTATAATCCATTTATTCTTATTATAAAATTTTATATCTCGTCCTTTATAAGCGTACCGAAATATTTAAAAATGTTAAATTTTCTAATTACCTCTTGCATAAACAATGATTAATCCGTTTATCATCCGTAAGTCAATACAAACATAATTAAATGGCTTTAATGTCACATTAAGGGATTTTTTAATTCTTATTTCTTTTTACTAAAGAAAACTTGTTTCTCTGTTTGAACAAAATAAATACAAATAAATAAAAATAAAAACTGAAACGTAAGAGGCAAATCAGGTAACCTGTTAATAGTGTTTTAAAAATACGTCTTCTCCAGTGTTTTTATTATTATTATTATTATTTACATTTTACATTTTTCTTGGAGTAAATTGAGAATGGAAACCGATAATGACATAATTATTTGTGTTAGTGAAATCATTAACTAACTCACAATTGCTTTTTTAAATGTTCATTTATATATTTCTTTGTAGCATTATTATTATTTTAATCCTCTAACCGCGGGCGATGTTTCCATTTTCTTATATAAATCCGCAGCCTATTTTTATTCGCCACTCATAATAGTTATAAGGATTGAGCGTCACCGGAATTAAAAAACAAATTTATTTGTAAATAAGTAAACTCAGTTTCTTCATGTATATTATAAAAACAAAGTTTTATTTCAAAATTCCGGTGGGAATGTGGCATTTTTGGATTCAAAATATTTCAAAAACGGCAGAACTCTCCGAATCACCTAGTGTATGAAATTATATATGTTATAATTTGTAAACGAATCTCTCTATTTCTAAATAAAAGAAGATAGATTCAACGGAGAAATAGAGTCTCCCGATGTTTAAGCACTATAAAAATTGTAGGGAACAACAAAATAGCGTATCCTGCGGATTTGTATAGAATAAGTGAAACGTGGTAGGAACGTTACCCGCGACTAGAGGGTTAAATGTATTGAAACAAATATTAATATTTGAATTGCCCAATGGAAATAAAAGCATAAACTCTATTTATATTAGTACTGCTTGCACTAAGCTTATTAAACTTCAAACAAATTATAATATTTATGCATTATACAAAGTACATTTTTCGAAAATGTTTTATACATTTCGACATTACTCTTCTGATATATCTGAATGTCTATATGCTTGATATAGTTTTGTTATAAAAGTTTACGGCTCTTCTTTTGTAAGTGCATGCATATTCAAAATTGTTAAATAAACACGTTATGTCTGACGTAAACAGTGGGTATACCACCGGCCAGGCTGACTCACGCCGCCATTTGATTGCCCGTAGAAGAAGAACGATTGACCACCCCGTGTCGTGCCGCGTGTGCAACAATCTCTGATTGGTGTATGTGGGCATCAAAATGCTTGATGATTCAGTCTGTATTATAATAGCCCTACCACTGGCCCCTGAATACTATGTCTACTACTCGCTGACACAAAATACCTGTTGTCGTCGGCGGATTTTTTAAGCGTTTGTACGATCCACTGACACCAGTATTTTCTAAAAGTTTTCTTTTCCTAGTTTAATGCCAGAAAAATTAACGTGGAGGAAACTTTTAGAAATTATTTGTACCGTTATTGCCAGTGTATAAGGTGCGGCTAAAAAAATTCTGTTACGAACCATAAATTTTATTTATTAAAAAGATCAAATAAGTTCCATGCACAAATAAATTATATTTTATTAAATCACCTTTCTGGTCAGAAACAAATTTATTTGAGCGGCTGCTTATACACTGGAAATTACGGAATTCAAATTCAGGAGACTGTACAAACGCTTACAAAAATCCTCCTACGACAGTCGCCATTTCTGTCTCAGAGTGCAGTCCTACTATTCAGGGGCTGGTGGCTATACAGTGGTGTGTATTCATTCCACTTCAATTTCGTTCTTTCTAATTTTTCCGTTAGTTTAACCACAATTTCTAATAAATGTTTCCGCCGTATTTAGGCGAAGAAAAATAATATAAATTATACGATTAAATAAAGCGATTACAAATTCTGCTATTTAAATACTAAAAAGAAAATTTCCAATCTGAAAGAAATTTCTAATCTACCAGACTCATTGAAAATTCCAAAGAGAATAAGCACACTGCGTCAACAATGATAATCCGTTTGTTTAAGAAACATAGGCATAATTAAAAGATTATAATGACACATTAAATGATTTTTTAGGACTTAATTTCCCTAATTAGTGTGAAAATTCTTTCTCTTCAAAGAACATGCAAGCAGCAAACCAAATAGCCTCTTACGATGGTTTCAAAACGCGTCTTTTCTGTTCTTGTTATTCTTTTTTTTTCACCATTTTATATTGTTCTAAAAGCAGGAAAATAATTATAAACAGAGAGTTAATAAAATAATTCGAATGTAAAATAATTATTAATGAAATAAATTTCCATTTTTTCGCTGTATTTTATCGAAGAAAAATACTTTAAATTATACAATTAAATAAAGCGGTTTTAAATTCTGCTATTTAAATATTAAATTAAAAAAAAAAATACTATCTGAAATAGTGGAACCAGACTCATTGGAAAATCCAAAGATAATAAGCTCCTAGCGTAAACAATGATAATCCGTTTGTTTAAGAAACATAAGCATAATTAAAAGATTTTAATGACATATTAAATGATTTTTTAGGACTTAATTTCCCTAATTAGTCGCAGCGATGGAACAGTGGCGCAGCAAAGGATCATTTGACACCGTTACATTTAAATTGTACTATTTGTCTTATTTAAGGGCAAAGTTTCGGAGATTTTTTAAGTTGAAGAATACTATTAAAATTTAGTGGTGAGAATCGACCAACTGCTGCGCCACTGTTCCATCACTGTTAGTGGGAAAATTCTTTCTCTTTAAAGAACATGTAAGCAGCAAAACAAATATCCTCTCACGATGGTGTCAAAACACGTCTTTTTTGTTATTGTTATTCTTTTTTTCGCCATTTTGTATTGTTCTGGAAGCGGGAAAATAATTATAAACACAGAGTTAATAAAATAATTCGAATGTAAAATAATTATTTGGATGACTAAAACAAATTTCAAATTTTTCGCTTTATTTTATCGAATAAAAATACTTCAAATTGTAGAATTAAATAATGTTATTACCAATTTTGCTATTTAAATATCAAATTAAAAAAAAAAATACAATCTAGAATTGTGGTGCCAGACTCCTTTGAAATTCAAGGAGTGTACGCAACTTGCGCAAACAATGGTAATCCGTTTATTTTTTTTTCAAGAATATATATAATCATACCTTTCAATATTGCTCTAAACTTCCTTACAATATAGGTTAATTTAACGGAGGTTAAACACGTTGGAAACCAGAATTTATTTTAAGAAATACATTCAAATAAGTTCCACTAAGATTATGGAACTGCATAAATATTATTTTTTCAGATATATTTTCTGGCTAGAAAAGTCTTTAACATGGATCAAATTAGCTTACATTGTACGGATATTTAGTTCAAAGTTGGCAAATATGCATAAGCTTAAGTACAAGATTCAAATGAGACGTTAAACATTTTTTTAATTCTTTTTTTTTTAATTAGAGTGAAAATTGTTTCCCTCTTTAAAATATCGTAAGCAGCAATGCAAACAACCTGTTACTATGGTTTTAAAAACATATATTTTCTATTATTTTTTCCTTTATTTTAACATTTTACATCAGTGCGATTATACTTAGAACGTATGCGGTACATGTTAAATTTGTTAACGCAAACTTACGCTACTGTCCTCTAATGCGGCCGATGGGCAAAACAGAAGTGCTCTGCAAGCGCACATATGCAAATTTTGTTCGCGTACATGAGCGCCACTTACCTCTCCTACGGCAAGTTGTGAGAGTAGAAGATTGTATAAAAAAGAATCACTACTAGTGTTGGAAATCTGGACAAAATCTTGTCCCCCTTTCTCTGTCAAGTAGTTTGTTCGGGAGTAAAATCGTTCCGAACTGGTTTTTCTTTTTGCATTTCGGTCGTAAAGGCACTCTCTTTTAACTGTAACTGTATGCATATTTTATTCTAGTTTGAGGTACGGAGTAAGTATATATCTAGGGTGAAACAACTCCATGGAAGGGGTGGTGATGTGATGGAAGGACAGTTAACCCCTTTTCTGAATGTTTATTTGCTATAATGTGATGCCAAAGTTCCCAGCAATGGCTGGAGGTCTATGTATATATCTTTATTTAAGTTTAACATTCAAGTTGAATGAATAAATATAATTCTGATTTCTACATAAACTGTTTCTTCAATGTGCTATATACTTAGTCACACCACAGACCTTAACCACTGTGCTTTACAACTCTGCTCAATCTCTATCATGGTTATGGGCCATGTTATGCTAAAGGTCACATAGATGCAGTGTGGTGTGTTTTAGATGAAATATATATAGCTTAAAAAGTATAATGGCACAAGTTCCAGAGTTAACTTATTCTTTCCCGAAATTGTCGGATTATAACTACTCTTCTTGGAAGCTCGACGTCAAATGTGGACTGATAGATCGGAATTGCTGGGAGTTTATTACGAATCCCGATATTGCATGTAAAGAGGATGCATCTGATAGAGAGAAAAGTCATTTTGGATGGCGTAAACGCAGAGCTTATACCACGATTTATCAATCCATCGAAAGGATATTCCAGATATTAATCGCTCAGACCGAAAGCGGAAAAGTTGCCTGGGATATCCTAAAGTTAAACTTCGAACCAACGTCACGGGCACGTTTAGCTGGATTAGTGGATGAATTCTTTGAAATGAAGTTAAACTCGCAAGAGGAAACCATCGGTTTATTTTGCAAGAGAATTGAAGAAAAAAGGTTTCAAATCAAAGATGCAGGTTTTGATATGCCAGAATTGTTAGTATGCTTCCAGTTAATCCGTCGTTTACCCGAAGAATATGATAATCTCGTTCAAATGTTATACAGGTTAGATGATACAGAATTTAAATTGGAAAATGTTTCTAAACAGTTAATTAGTGAATATGGAAGAATTTGTTTAAAGCGTAAGGACGAAAGTAAAGAGGTTATCAGTGTAGGTGATGCTTATACAACCAAGTTTAAGAATCCTACCGATAGACCAACCATTCCAAAGAAGAATTTCGTAACCAGTAAAAAGCCATGGTTTTCAAGTAGTGGAAGCGACCTGGAACCCTCTCGATGCTCTAGTACTTCACCAGCTACTCGTATGGGGCCGAGTTTAATATGCAGTTACTGCAAACGACCTGGTCACACAGATACAAGGTGTTTCAAAAAGAGAAACTATAGAGGGAAGAAGCAAGTTTTCTACAGTGAAACTACAAGGCAATCGGAATCTGCCCTAATGTCTTCAAATGAGAAAATTGTCGAATTTCTTCTGGACTCAGCAGCTACTTCTCACTTTACGAATGACAGGAGTTTATTTGTAACCTACAAGGACCTCCCCACCCAACAATTGCTGATTGGAGACAAGGACTGTTCGTCGGAAGTATTGGGTATAGGTGATATTGACTTTACCATACAAGATGTAAAAGGTAATGTAGAAATAACTTTAAAAAATGTTTTATATGCTCCAAATATGAGAAGAAATTTAATTGGTGGATCCAACATCGATATTGCAGGAAACCACATTCAATGGGGAAATAATAAAATGATTGTGTATGATAAATTTAATCGATATTGTTTTACTGTACCTAGAGTAGATAAATTGTATATTGTTAAAGGTTATGATTCAAAATGTGAAAATTTTGCCTTTTCGACTAGTTTAAATGCAGAAATTATACATCGTAGATTTTGTCATACAAATTTGCCTTTACTTGAAAAAATGAGTAAAAATAATTGTGTTAAAGGTATTGAAAATATTAACTGTAAAAACAAAAATAAGATGTGTGAATCTTGTGTAATTGCAAAATCTAATAGACATTCGTTTAAAAGGAATTATAAGTATAAACGCATTTCTAGTCAAATTCTTGATAGAGTGTATATGGATTTGTGGGGTCCTAGCCCAGTTAACTCGTTAGGAGGGGGGAAATACTTTTTGTCAATAATTGACGATTATTCTAGAAGGACTGAAGTGTATATACTTAAGGATAAAACGGAAGTTTTTGAATACTTTAAAAGGTTTTTAGCGAAAGCTGAGAGACAAACTGGTAAAAAATTAAAGAGTGTACGAACTGATAATGGGTTAGAATTTATTCATAAATTATTTGAGAAATTGTTAACTGATTTGGGTATACAAATAGAAAGATCCTCCATTTATACGCCAGAACAGGTGGGTGTTGCTGAAAATTTCAATAAAGTAGCAATGAATGCAGTTCGAGAATAGTTACATGATAGCGGATTAAAACCATCATTCTGGGGGGAAGCTCTTTTAGCGTTTGTTCATACAAAAAATATAACCGAACACAGTTTAACCCAAGGTCTTACACCCCAAGAATTATGGACAGGAGTCAAACCTTCGGTAAAACATTTAAGAATTTTTGGTTCTTTAGCATTTGTTAACGTTCCTAAAGTTAAACGAAATAAACTACAACCTAAAGCTTTACCCGGTATTTTAGTTGGTTATGCCATGAAAACAAAAGGATATAGGATGTATATGCCAAAAGAAAGGCGAATTAAAGAAACTATTCATGTGCGTATAGATGAATCCAAAAAGGGGGTAGAAACATTATTTGGAGTAAATAAGTATAAGGATATTGTATTGAATTTTAATGAATCTCAAATTGAGTCAAATGGCTTAAGCAACGCAACTCTAGATCTTAATCATAAACTACCAGGAGTAAGTTTAAATGAAGACGAAGAGAAAAGGGGGAGTAAAATAACTTTAACTTCTATAAATATTTCAGAATGGAAAAGAATTGAAAAACTTAGAACTAAAAGTAACAGGATTGACGTGTATTATTATACCCCGATAACAAATAAGAGACTGAGATCATTAAATGATGTTAAAAAATATTGTCAAGAAAATAAAATCGCTTATGAACCGGATAAATTTGACTTTAAACCTAAAACTACTCATCCTAATCTAGAAACTTTAAATGAACCTTCAACTAGCGATTCGGATGATTCATATTTAAGTGAGATATTCCAACATGAAACTTACAATACTGAAATCCCTAAATCGTTTGAGGATGCACAAGTTAACCCAGAAAGAGGGAAATGGAACGCCGCGATGAGGGAAGAACTTGAAATCATGAGTAAAAGAAAGGTCTGGCGGTTGGTTGATCCACCCAAAAACGCCACAATAGTAAGAAGCAGATGGGTTTATAATATTAAAAACACAGAAAAAAATGGGAAAAAGTACAAAGCACGTCTCGTAGCTCAAGGTTTTAAACAGAAACCAGGTATCGATTTTAATGATATATTTTCACCAGTTGTAAATTTTTCAATTATAAAACTAATGTTTATTTTATTAGTTTCTATGTTAAATTGGTATCATATTCAATTAGGTGTAAAATCAGCTTACTTATATGGGTCTTTAAAAGAAACTGTATTTATGAAACAACCACCAGGATTTGTCATGAAAGGTGCCGAAAATAAAGTTTGTTTGTTAAATAAATCTATTTGAGGGGCAGTGGTATATATTATATACCACTTAATTGTAATCCGATTCAAACCAGAAAGTTTTAATTAAATTTTACTTTTTAAATTTTGACGAGAAAAGTTGAAAAATTGCATTTCCTTATTTTGAACAAAATTCCTTCGTAAATACCGGTGTGAATTCGACGTTACCGGAATAAAATTGCTTGCACCTGAAAGGGTTAAAATCATCAAAATCTGTGCGTATCATGTTTAGCGGTTCCCTTGTAAGCATAAGTCTTCTAAGCATTTTGTTGTTTGCACTCGTTTATCGAGTGAGCAGAGTTCGTACGTTTTTACATCAATTTTAATAGAATTTTTTTATTTAATATTTAAATAGCAGAAATTGTAGTCACCACGTTTGGATTGTAGGATTTGTACTACTTTTCTGCATTTAAGTAAGGGGAAAAATTCTATTAAAAAATTGTAGTAAAAGCGTACGCACCCCGGAGAGGCCGAGCGATACTTGTTGCTAACATTATCTAATAAGTTTACTTCCGCTACCAGTATTTCAGGACAAAATATATGCATTACATTTCTGCAACATTTGCAGTAGAAACTTATGACGAAGGTTTTTTTTGTTTCGACCCCAGTTATATAATGAAGATTTTAGTTCTATTTTTTCATAATTATACAGAATCATATTATCCGAAAACAAGATCCTCTTCAGCAAACCAGATAACTTACCAGCATTAGCGATGTTTTAAAAAGACCAATTCTTTATTTCAATACAGTGTTCATACGTGTTTACCACAAATTTTAATATAATTTTCTATTAATTATTTAATTAGCAGAAATAGCTTGTATATAATTGAACCTCGTTTAATTGGAGGTTTTGTAATACTTTTCCGCATTTAAATTTGACGAAAATTTCTATTAAAAAATTGTGGTAAAAACGTACGAACCCTGCAATACGTATATATTTTTGTGTTATTGTTTCTCTTTTAACTTTTAAATATGTAAATAAAATTCTAGAGGCGATTAAATGTCTTATACAATAGCTGCCAACTTTTACGGTTTTTTGCTACCACTAAAAACTAATAGAAATTTTTGTTTTACTGAATTACATGATTTCGACGATTTAATACGCTAAAATTTACTATAAAATTTTAGTGGTAGTAAAAAAGCGTAAAAGTTGTCAACTATGCCTACAGTGAGTTGAAACATAAACTCAACAGCCAGTAATTATTTGTGCAAGTGAAATAAATACCTAATTAATATAGTACAAGGTGAACACAAAGTCTTATCCTGGTTATAATTAGTTATTACGCGAAAACTACTATAACTACTATAATACTTTGTTGTCAGGTGTCATTCGTCTTGATCGATGATTTATTTTTATGATAATGGTTTTATCTCTAATGAAACCGACACATGTCAAGTGGTTTATCTGTTTATATATGTATTTTGTGTGACAGCTTACAAGTAAAAGAAAGATTTTATGAGTTTTTACACTATAATTAGCCATATGGTTGTTTAGATCCATTGTAAGTACTGTTATAAAGTTTTTAACCCTTTCAGGGGCAAGCACTTGTGTTTCTGTAACGTTGAATTCTCACTAGAATTTAGGAAAGAATTTAGTTTTAAATAAAGAAAAACAATTTTTCAACCTTTTTCCCGTCAAAGTTAAAAATTAAAATTTAATTAAAAGTTTCTGGTTCCAATCGGATTAAAATTAGGTGGGATATAATATATCCCACCGCTACTCAAAGGGTTAAGAGACCAAATACTTCGAGAAATTTCAATGTGTGCAGTATCAGCTCGGAGAATATCAGCGTAGTTCTCACCAAGTGTTCGCTAACGTGTATTCTGTATCAGTACACACAGCATCTTTTATCCTAGCGTTTAGTTCTTCACCGTCAGCAACTGGTGTTGCACAGATTCTGTCCTTGATATAGCGCCAAAAGAAAACAGTCAAGAGGAGTGATGTGAAGAGATCGTGGAAGCCATAGTGTTTGTCCATCCTTTTCCAATCTACCGGCCTGGAATTTTTTGTCTAGGAACTCATGAATTAATGCAACACAAGTGAGGGGAGTTCCATTTTGTTGATAAATAATCCATGGTTCAAATTCTTCTAACTGTTGTGCAACGAACAGATTTTACCACATTCACCACTGATTGACGTAGAAGTGGACGTAGAACGCCACATATTTCACAACAAAACTGCTAAAAGTGAACTATCCAATGATACAAAAATTTCATTATTACATTAAACGGTTATTTTGTAATACATTTTATAATGAGTGCAAGACTTTGTGCTCTCTCTCTATATATATAGACTGTCGCATATGTATTCAATTATAAAGAGTACACTGGTACAAATGGATCACTATTATGTAACACATACAATTTAGATCATCGGAATTCATTTTTTCATTAATGCAGGCTATTTATTGGCTGTAAAATGAGAATAAAAACTAAAAGTCACGCCATTAAATTTTAATCAATCACGAAAAACATTCTTTTTGGGGTTTTTTTTATGTCTGTTTCACTTCCCAAAATCGGCCTGAAGCGCTCTTTCTTCCTCTGGTGCGGACAGTGTGAATTATTATTTTTTTATCTCTTTGAATCTATTCTTTATGTTCCAAATAGTATGTATACGAAATGGTATTGCGCTTTCAACAGTACACTCTTTTTAATTGAGTTCTAAAGTACTATATTTTAATTATGGTCGCCCTGTATATACACATGCGTATGTATGCAGTTTAACATGGATACTACGAGAAGCAAGAGAATTTTCTTCTATTAATCCCTTTCCGGCACAGTGAGCACTTAGGGCACACCTAATTTTGATTCCAAGGTGCATATGGCACCAAGAATATTTTAATAAAATTTTGTTTCTATAATGAAAGCTTAAAATAAGAAGTTTTTATTTTCTAAAAAGTCGTTTGTAAATTCCGGTTTCAGTCAGTAATTTCTCATTTTACGAACTGATTTTATCTGTGCTGGAAAGGGTTAGTGTTGTCCTTCTCCCGATAACTCGCATCAGCAATGGAGCTTTAACGTTTGCTTGAACCAAATTTCCAAATGCACAAGCACCTTAGCGTTTCATTTCCGACCATGCATTATTTCATGAACAGAATTTGGTTGTGCCGGAAAGGGTTAACCTTTACATGTAATAACCGTGAAGATAATATTATTTTTAAAAGACACACATAATTAAACTAATAATTGCTCTGATTATCTCAATTCTAAAATAAATATAAAATTAATATGAAAGATTCAGTCTTACATTGGTAAGTGTCATTTTTCCTTTACGGGTCTCTTCTTTAGACAAAAATCCGGTACAGAAGTCAAATCCTCTACAAAATAGTCAATCCAAAGGACACGAATGATGTACAGTAATGGAACTGATCACTTCCCTTTTCCTCGTAAAATCGCGGATAAAATTGCAATAGTCACTGACATTTTCGAGCTATTGATCTGCCATAACCCTTTTTAATTTTGACTATGCAATAAGACTCATAAAAAGGCTGGTTAGTCTGTGCCGAGTCCCGATTTAAGGAGAGAAACAAAAAAGGTTTTATTTTGTGTTTCTTACTTTCCATGGCTCAATTGTAAACAGTGGCGGATCGTGACAGGCTCTTTTTGGGGTACTAAATGCATGGCTGAAAAATTTATTATTTTCATACCGTTATTTTTTTAAAGAAATGTTTTTGTTGTTTAATGTCAGAACTTTCTGCCAATTAAAAGAGAAGATAATTCTTTTAACACGTTGACGGACACGTGTGTCTATAGCCGTCAAAGCGATGTTTACTATGTGGCATGACGGCAACAGCCGTCCAAAACTGAAACTGTCGCTTTTAGACACTACGGCTATAGCAGCACAAATATGCATTTACTGGCGTACAAGTAAGAGCCCAGTGTCATGTTTTGGAAACAATTTTTTAGGTTGAAGTTCGTTTTCCACCTGTTATACGAGTTGCAGCTTCAGTATGCACGTGCAGGGTGGCTAGTGGTCAGGGAAAAATACAGTAAAAAAATGATAATTACTAGTACAGTGGGTGATCGGTTAACGAACTGGTCGGTTTACGAACAGATCGGTTAACGAACACTTTTGCGAGAGATTTTTATGTTCGGAAAACGAACACATGTTCGATTAACGAACACCTCACAAAACAAAGCTAAGAAGAAGCAATGCTTTGTTTAAAATTTTCAGAGCTGTATTTAATTTCATCTACTCTTTTCGGATTTGACAACATTTTAATAGTTGTATACTTATAGCCTAATTAATTCAAGGGCTACCGGGGGTTCGGGCCCTGCATTTTAGGGCCCTCAAATTAGACTGAACAGTACAAAAACATTAATTTTTATATTTTGCGTCCCATTTTTAAAGAAATATTTTTAATTGGAAGCTAATTATTTTAACTGAAATTTAGTTCCTAAATAATTACCAGGCTCTAGGCTCCACTTGAGCTTTACCGGCTCTGCAGTAAACACGATCTTTTAGAGAACTAATGAAGTTTTTTACATGTCAAAGTGATAAACTGATATGATTTAATGTAACGGAATTCATTGTCAATGAATGTGATCGTTAAATTTTTTACAAATGGCATGTCATATATTTTTTAATTACGGCACGACACGGACAAAGCCATGAAACTGCTATCTGTCCATATTATATGCGGACGTATATTAACCCTAATAAAATGTGGAGATTGAAAACTCCAGAAGGAAAAAAAAGCTTTTGCCAAATATTTAATGCCCCACAAACTCAAAAAAAGCTTTTGCCAAATATTTAATGCCCCACAAACTCAAAAAAAGCAGGATTCAAGGAAGGACAAGTCTATATGTATGTAATGTATGTTTTATTATTATTACATTTAAATAAATTTAGGAAGAATTTATATTAATTGTTTTATTTTATTTAGCTTTTAAGAACGAATTAATTGAATTCCCATACAACTCTATGCTAAATCTATGATCGGTTAACGAACAATTCGGTTAGCGAACATTGTTTTGGAACGGATTAAGTTCGTTAACCGATCACCTACTGTATATTCTTATAGCAAAATTCAAATTCATTATTTGATCGAATAATCAACGTACATTTTTCTATAAGAATATACTGGTGTTTATCACTTTTTTTACTGTATTTTTCCTTTACCAAAAGCCACCCTGACGAGGTTGTGAAGGGAGTAGTGAAACTTAATTAAAGGTGTTGAATTAATCAAAATTAAGTTTATTTAAGCAGCAAAAAATTAAAACTATACTTCTAATATTCTAAAAATTACAAAAACATATAGTGTCAATTTTCGAACTTCACTTGTTCCTACTGTCCGTCAATGTGTTAAAAATTAGTGATAAGAAAATAATAAATTTGGAAGCCATGCATTTAGTGCCCTGAATAAGGCCCGTCACGAGCCGTCCAGGATTGTAAATATTACAAAGCGGTGGTATTTGAAACGTCCTTGTCTCTCCCTTCTTTCCGTCCATCATGCATGACATTCATATACATTTTCTTGGATGGCGAGTCTCCTTGAATGTTGAAATTTTGTCTGATAAAACTGATAATTTACTACATTTTGACAGACAGTTGTAATGTAGAATCAATGAGACAGATCATAGTGTTCGGTAAGAAAGAGATTTGTTTAATAATTCTACCCTACTTTTCGACAAAGATCACATTTAAATGAACAAATGTTTTGCTCGTGCTAGTTTTTGTTGCACGTAAAACGCGTAAAAATCTTAATATGGTTTAAATGATGAACCATTCTGAAAGCGGTGTTGCCTGTCGACTACTTTTTTAAATTCACATTTCCTGATTTCCGCCATTTATGTTTAAATAGTTCGTTAATTCAATCAAAGATTACATAAGACGAAAAGAAGGGGAACTGTGCCATTTAAAACAAGTTGTGGCAATGAAGCAATCTGAATTTTAAAAAGTAGTCGACTGGCAAAAACTGTCTAAAAGTGGAAATCGATCGTTGTAGCCGTGTCCCCGTTTTAGCTGGGATCGTTCAACTGTATGAAAAGTCATCTGCGATTTTTTAAAATGTATGAAAACTAAACAATTTCAAAATATCACAGTATATAACAATATATAATAGCTAATTCCATGCGTAAATGTAATGTAAGTCACATAGCCGTAGACTTCCATGATTTCTGGCCACCGGTATTTTTTAAGAAAATTCTTCACTGTATTTAATTGCAGATATGTGGGATTGGATAAGTCACATTTTCCTTTACTATAATTCTGGTAGTCAAACATCATAGCTATTTACATCTCTGTGGCTGACACTACTCACACGCATGGAATTAGCCTAATATAAAATTTTGCATAAATATCAGGAATAAATTAGAAATCAAATAGCCTACATATAAAAAAAATGAAGAAATAAGCATAAAATTACAAGGAATAAATTCTCTGCACAATTTACCTGGTGTTCTAAATCCCATTAAAAAATCTCTTTAGCCTTTCCGAAATTAATTTTAATTTTTCAAAAAAAAATTAAATACTCATATTAATTGTTACATAAACAAAGATAATCCGTTTATTCACCGAAAGAAAACATAAACATAATTAAATGGCTTTACTCGTTTTTTAATTCTTATTTTTCGTAATTAGCGAGAAAATTTTTCTTGGTTAAAAGTTTGCAAGCGGCAAGCAAGATAATGACTTAATATGGTTTTAAAAACCCGTCTTTTTTATTATTTTCTTACCCTTTTTACCTTTCACATTCTTCCGTAAACATTTTAAAAATCTGATAACAAGGGTGTTAAAATAGGAAATCGATTGAAAAGTAATTAATGTGTATATCAATTCTAACAGTGACGTATTGTACAAAAAAAATGTTTTTATACTTTTTATTTGAGTTAACTTGGTTTTTGTACGTAAAGGTGAAATTAAGTAATCGTTTTTTCACTAAGTACCTGATATGCTAAATTTAATATGTATATACATATGTACACACACATATGTGGTTTTCCGCTGACAATGCAACATTTCAATATTTTTAGAATTTAATTAAAAATTAATAAATGAATATTAACCTTTTGAGGGCGAAAGCACCTTTTTTTTAAAATTTTGAAACGATTGAATGATTTGCTAACAAATGTATTTGAACCTGTTTATTTAATGTGAATGAATTCAAACAATGTTATTATTAACGAGAACATGCGTGAATTAAAATATTTGCATATTTCAAAAGTGATATTTTTCCGTAAATTTGTATCGTGCACTTAATTTTATTATAAAATTTAAAAGTGATATTTTTTCGTACATTTGTATCGTGCATTTAATCTTATTAAAATATTTAAATGTATTTTTTTAATTGTACGTTAACAATAACTGCTGGAAGTGCGTTTTCAGTTACGGTACGCGTTTTTGAATTTAACTAATTTTTCATCTTTTATTTGGTGTGCAAAAATTATATAGATCATATACAGGACATCATAAAACATCTCGAGTACATTTCCATTTATAGACGGAAAATTGCTGAAAGGGAATTTTCATTTGTGTTATGCGTTTCCTAACTGAACTAAATTTTAGCATTCTATGTAGTATATATACAAGTCTATGGATCATATATATGGCTGCACAAAAGAATTCGGATATTTTCCCAAATATTGTTGGTAATTCCTGAAATTGGGTTTTTCAACTTGTTTATGCGTTTTTCAAATCGTTTACGTAGACATCATCTTTCAACTTATTAAATGGTAAATATTTCTAAAAGTATTTTGTAAGTGTTGGAAAGTGTTACATAATCTATGTTTGATGCATGATTTTTCGTTCTTGTTAGAGAATCCTGCAATAACCATAAAACATTTAATAAAACTTTCCTTGTTTCCTCTAAACCAACATTTTAGGTCTTTTTCTCGTTTTTTTAGTAGTAAATATTCAAAAGAAACTATATAATATGAATCATAAACTACGTAATTTATATTTATAATTTCAGATCGAAGGGTGAAACTAATTGACTTTTCTAATCATTGAAGCTGATCTATTTCGATAAGTGAGATTTAATGACAATTTCTGAAAATATTCGGATATCTCTAACTGAATATTTACTAAGGTAGTTCAAACATTAAGATTTTAGTAAATGGAATTATCTAATCATTCGTTCTCACTCGATAAAGTTAATCCCTTTGTGGTCGGCAGAATTTATATTTTCTAGAATTATATGGAAGGAATTGAATTTAAATTTTAAATATCATATTGCTTAGAAACATAAATTAATCTGAAATCAAATTGTATGAAATAGCGTACAGTATGTAAATTAAATACTAAAGGAAAAAACAGAATAACATAGCAGTTTTGACTTTCTTTCTTGTTGAAATATGAATCTGTCGATTACTGAGCCATCCTGACTATTATTCAAATTGGTCGGAATACTTCACAATTTTTTGTACGCAGCGTCGTACAAAAGAAATAAATGGTTTGGGGAATGCAATGGTATAAACATTCGTTTTTACTCAATAAATATAACAGGGTTCGTACGGATAAGGGAATTTTCCAGGAGTGTCACCAGTATTTTCTTTATAGAAAATGAAATTTAGTTTAAACTCGAGAAACTTCGCCTTCTTTTAAGGAGGGATTTTCTGTAATAAAGTACTAGTACCGAAGAATTTGATGGTCGCAAAATTTCAGGAACCGTACGAACCCTGATATAAAGCTTTTGGAGAGTTCACTATGTATTCTTTGGAGATTTCTGTTCTGTTATATAGATTCCGGTAACAGCTATTTTGATATGCCAGATATTGTACAGTTTTAAAATAGCTGTTTTTTATTACGATTTAAATATTTTATATTTTTATTATTATCAGGCTGCGTACAGTACTTTCACAATTTTCGAGTAGAATTATTTTCTTTTTGATTAATCACAGAAATATATTAAACAATTGAAGGATTCGGGACAAGAGAGTGCCAAGCCACATTTTTGAACTTCTGAGATATTTCAATTTTAAAATTTGATCAAATACCCAAATCAATATATATAACGTAAAGTTTCTTCGCCAATGTCTTAGTAACATCTGAGATATTTTGAGTAACAATGTGACATTAATTTAATGATAGTACTATTACGTTTTTTGTAAACTAGCTATCTTCATTGGGGGCATAAACATCTGGAGCAAAAACGAAACCTGTCACATATGCTGCCAACAAGTGACATTAGAAACAGATTATATGTTCGATATTATAATTTACAATATTAAGCAACAGATTGCAGTGTTAGATTTATTTCACCAAAAATGTGGCTTGACACTTTCTTGGCCCGACCCCCTCGATTTTATGATTTATCACAAAAAGATTTTTAATCTGAAGAAAACATATTAGGAAAATAATCCTTATCTGAATCAGTTAGAAATTCTAAATAGTGTACGCACCTTGATTTTATTTTCATATTTTCGTTTATTAAAGTTTCATTGGTGGTCTTTTAACGTCGAATAATAGCAGATTGAAGTGATTTTGTATGCAGAACTCTAAAAGGTAATAATTTTGCTTTTAACTCTAGGGTGGTGGCATATTATATACCACTTAAGTTTAATTACCAGGTAGCAAATATCATATGGAAATTTTTAATAAAATTTTGCTTTTATAATGTACGCTCAAAAAAAGAATTATATGTTTTCAAATTAATATTTTCGTAAATTCGGGGGATATTCACTCATTTCAGCAATTTAGCGACAGTATTAGCTTGACCTTGAAAGGGTTAAAACTGCGCTTTCAGTATTGTATTTGATATTTGAAGCAGATCAATTTTATTATAGCATTATTTGTAATTTGTATTATACTGCCAAGTATTTATCGTTCAACATTCACAAAAATCAATTTTTAAAGTAATGTACCAGAAAAAGATGGAAGTAACGTGTATTTATAAAATTATAACCTTCTTTAAGCTTTCGCTATCTTGAAATTCGGGATTGAAATTCAAGTTACAGTCTTGTCAATTTCGATAGACTATGTGACGTAGGTCAATTGAAAAATCCGGTGATTTCCAAAGAGTCTAGCTAACTGGAGAATCATCTTCCTTCTCACATCTTTTGCGATCAGCCTGATATATTTCAGACTTATTGCAAAGATCACGTGGGGAGTTAGGCTAATTGGAAATTGTCCATTTATTTCTCAATCAGCCTGATTTTTTTTTAGACTTATTTCGATGAGGGGTAGTTATGATTACAATTAGAAAATTACAACATGTTTGTCCAAGCCTATTTTTATCCAGGTATATTGCAATATGTCCAAGATAGTGAATGTTTATGCACAGTTTTAGTATAAAAAAATTGGAGCAGGAACTTAAACTACTTATTAAAATATATAAGAAAACTCTCATTTACAGATTTCGTAACCGTAACTGAGAGTCTAAGGTTAGTGAATACTTTATTTTTATTTGAAAGGTACATTTTTCGCAAACACCCCGTGCAGAAGCATTAATAAAATCTGCAGATGATGAAGATTTTTATGTTTTCCCACAATTACGTAGAAAAGATATCATGTTAAATGAAGATAGTTATAATACATATATAAGAAAATTGCTGTATCAATGAAATCTGTAGATGAGGCAGATATTTTATGTTTTCCCAGCGTTACGTAGAGAAGATGGATTGTTGAATCAAGTAATTTAAAAACATATACTGTAAGAAAAATTGCTGCATAAATGAAATCTGCATATGAGACATATTTTTTAATGTTTTCCTAATATTACGAAGGGTGAGGTAAGATTACTAAGGAAAAAAAAAATACAAAAATGTATAAGAAAATTTCTGCAATAATGAAATCTGAAAATCAGGCAGATTTTTTAATGTTTTCCCAGCGTTAAATAGAAAACATGGGTTAAAAATGAAAATAACTATTAAGTACTCAATTTCAAAAGTGGAAATTTCTTTATTTTCATTGTAAGGATTCAGAGCCGGCGCAACCATCGGTCAAATACAGCGATTGCCCAGAGCCTCGTACCAGTTAATGTACTATGCATCCCTGCGTCTTCCGCACAATTTGAAATCATTGGTTTCTTTGTAAAATAATAATGATAGTTTTGCTCCCATTTTATCTTCGTTTAAATCTTCGTTAATCTTCGTCCTTTAAGTTCTCATTTTAAAAGTTTTTTTTTTTTTTTTTTTGTCAAGAAAACGTTAGTATGAGCCTGAGTTTATATTTGTCGGAGAACATATAGTTAATAGATATTGTACTTTTCCGTTAGCTTTCTGTTCCTCTAAAATTACTGAAATTTTTCGTAAATAGTAATTCCAGACTTTCCAAGTCTCCGGCTTTTTGGATACCAGTAATTTAGAACAGAAAATGTTGTTTTATTTAATCGGAGCATTTTGCAATTTAAAAGACAAAATTTTCTCTAAACAATTACTGGTGTTCAAAAAGCCGGATACTTGGCAACTCTGGCAATTCGAATGTTTTTACATCAATCGCACGTGCACAAATTGTACCACAAAAGTCACATATATGAAACCGTTTTCAAATATTGCAATGAAACTGTCTGAAGGTCATTGTTATACCACAACTGAATTTTTCTGTAAGTGTAAAAATCGATTTCCTAGATTTCGAATGTAGTTTTGTGAGTCTTTGATAAATTTGCTTCTCGTGGACTGTGTATCAAATTAATATATCAATTAAATATTTCACGTTTTAAAGATTTATTTCTGTCATAATGTAATGTATTTACGACAAGCTATTATTTTGTTTTGCAGTGTCAAATGAAATTTATTTAGTAGACGTTTTACCATTTTGGCATCAAAACTATGAAATTCGGAAGATATTCAGCGTACAACTATCGACAATACAGAAGAATAGTTGAAAGATAAACCTATATATATATATATATTTGTAAAGATAAAACTACACTGACGTAATATAGCATATGCCAAAAGTTCCAAACCGAAAAAGTTGCATATTGTGAAAATACTTTCAGGTATAAAAAAGCTTGTTAAATTACAGTTGAAATTGGATCATCTTTTGAAATTATTATATATATTTTTTAAATTTAGATTTTCTTATATTTAGCTTCTTACATTAAATCATGCTTGATATATTTTTTATGAAATGCCATATTATTCCATCAATAATAAATGGTATTTAACACATCTTTAAACGTGTATTTTTAGATACTTTTATTCTGATTGCAGCATTAAAATTTTATTTTCTCTATTGATATGTATAATTAGATCTCTCATTTACCTTTTTATTAATATTACATAGCTTTCGACATTTATGCGTTTTAAAATCATAAGTTTTGAACAAATTAAAAAAATAAAATTATTAAAAAGTATACTGCATTTATTGGTCGAAATGTACTAAATATTTCATTTTATTAATTTAGTAAAATCTCTGGTTCAGATATGTTTATTTGACATTAAAGTAAGCGTAGAAGGTAGCAGCCATGATATTATGAAATATTTTGAATTTGTAACAGAGTAACTAAACAAAACATGTAGTAAAGTAGTACGCCGCTCGCCCGCTGAAAGATTAATGTAAAATTTATAACAATGTGTTACATTTTTAAACAAGAACGAAAAATCATGCGTCAAGAATAGATTATGAAACACTTTCCAACACATTCAAAATAGTATAATAAAACTTCACTGTTTAATTAGGTGAAAAACGATGTTTAAGTAAACAATTTTACAACTTTTTTTAAAATAGGTTGATTGAACTTTGTGCCTTTATATTAAAAGAAATGATCAATCTAAAAATAGCGTCACATTATACATTACATCATTCATTATTTTATATTACATGTGTCGCCTGACTCCGCTGTTCTTTCTAAAAAACTCACCGCCATTCTATTTTGGGCGCGTGCGGAGACACAGCTATGTTACATGGCTTAACCCTTTTCTGCTTGGCTTAGGCAAATTCTGTTCGTAAAATGAGAAATTACTGCCTGACACCGGAATTTACAAACGACTTTTTTAGAAAATAAGAACTCCTTGTTTTAAGCTTTCATTAGAGAAACAAAATTTTACTAAAATATTCTTGGCGTCGCATGCAAGTTTGGAATTAAAATTAAGTGTGCCCGGAGTGGGACCACTGTGCCTGAAAGGATTAAACTTATGATTCAGTTTTAATATTTTAAATTTGGCGCTGATGATTGAGCTTTAGGAACTCCAAAACCGCTGTTTGCTAATTCATATATTTTAATTGTGCTATTTTACGTTGATCATTTATTTTAATTCGTACAACGCATAACATAGTGGAAAACCTAAATTCATCAATTAACGTCATCAGTCAAAAAAAATATCCGAATTATTTTGTGCAGACCTGCATATCATTTATAGGTTTGTATATTTACAGCATTGCATGGTAAAATTTAGTTTAGTTAGGAAACGCACACTTGAAAATTTCCTTTCAGCAATGTCCATCAATATACGGAAATGTACTGGAGATCTTTTGTGCAGCCCTGTATATGATCTACGTAATTTATACGCATCAAGAAATAAGCAAAAAAAAAATTTTATCATTTAAAAATGCGTACCAAAACTGGAAACGAACATTAAACAATTATTGTTCATTGACAGTATTTTAACCGAATTATTTTGTATGTCCTTATAAATGAACGCTGAAAGCTTTGCACACTGTATTCTATAGGAAGCATTCTGCACTTCACCTCAGAGATATATATTTAAATATATATCGATTTCAATATGTTTTAAATAGTGTAGTTCATTAAAATACACCACAAACAATTCTTCGAAATAGGCACTTATGTAGCGAAATTCGTTTGAGTGTCCCTGTAAATGAAAGATAAATGCTATGCACACCATATTCTTTAGTAAGAATCTTGTACGGCTTCTCATATATATATATATATATATATATATATATATATACTAGTATGTAACCCCGTCCGAAATGATGGGAAAATGATATGCGTTTCAATTTCATAAGACTTCATACAAACAAACAACATAAAGCATTTACTATTGAAAGGTTTGTGTTTTAGAAAAGTACATTTTAAAAATGACAGATGATTTCTATATATACAAATTATGAGCATTTTTTTTCTTTTACCCAATATTCAATTTATCAAATAATTCAATAATTGGACAAAACATTCAAATTAAATATTTAAAAAAATAATCCATGTGCGAAAGTGTTTGTAAAAAAAGTGTTATCAATGAGTATCTAAAGTTATTGGCTCATCACATAGCTCATAATGGTTTAACGATTGCACAAAAAAATTACAATTTTGTTAGTTTTAAATTATCTACGTTAATAGTATAATAGGTTTAAAAGCATTGCTGCATTAAATCAGTTATTACAAAATCATTGCTTTGTTTATTTACATTTTATATTTTATATTGCTAGTTGTATTTTTTAAATTATTATAAATATTAAATGCCAATAAATATCAGTATTTCTAATTAAAATCTATAAAAATATATCTATTTAATTGATAATATTGACAAATTATAATTACAGTTTATTATAAGTATTTGCAATATATCCAAGGAGTTCATCTCTTTGGTTCTACACAGTGTTTACAGATGGCAGCAACAAACAGCCAAAGAAAAGACGCCATCGTAAGAGCGCGTATTTTCCTGAACATTTCTGTAGTCCGGTGATTTTGGGTTGCTCATAATATAACTAAAGATTGCACTATAAAAGAAGTCTGTAAAGATTAAGAATGATAAACCCTCAAAACAATGTTCAGATCAACAAAGATGTTTAAACACCCTTTGCCAATTAGCAGAAATAATTTTGATGAATGAGTCTGATAACTAAAGGCACATCGGTATTTATTGCAATAATAATAATAATTAGCGATGTGAAACACAATTTCTGAAGATTTCACAAAGCATTAAAATTAAATATTTAATGTGTTATTATTTTTTTAAACTATTATCTTTATGAAAATGAATGAATCTAAAAATGAATGGCTCACCAAACGGGTTTCCGTTAGTTTACATTATTTTAGAAAAGTGTTTACAAGAAAGAATGTTTACAGAAATGTTGATATACATGTTTTTTATTAAATTATGCTGAACAGACATGATTTGCGGTAGCAAGGCTCCCAAATGATTCGCCAACTGTATACCAATATTTTTAACAGAAAATTTTCTGGTAGATTTCTACAACATTTTCTCAAAAATGCACTTCCGAAGGTAGTTTCTGCCAAATTTGCAAGAAAAATCTAAAAATAATTTTTTTCTAAGAAAATACTGGTATTCAGTTGGCGGACCATTTGGGAACCCTGCGGTAGAAGAAATTTTCATTTAGTTGTCATATGTTAGCATATGTTTTTCATTAAGCCTAACATGGCATTTAGCTACGGTCGATTCTCAGACCAGAGTGGTCACACACGGCACGGTTATCAAAACTTTCGTACCATTGCATTTTATTATAAGTAAATATATATATATATATATATCAGATGTTTGAAATAGTGTAACAGTATTAAAATGCACTGCAAATGATTTCCCCCCCATAGTCTATAATGTAATAGAATTATTCTTAATTGTCCCAATAAACGGACTGTAAATTTCTTTTTCAATACCGAACATGGCATAGTTAACCTCAATAACATACCGGGTGTCCCAAAAATGACTGATGGATTTTAAAATTCAATAACTAGCAAACGGTGACAGATATTAAAAAAATTCTTGCAGGAGGGTTATGTATGATGTCGGGAGTTTTTTTACTGTGATTCTTGATTTTAGTTCGAATTTCAAACAATAGATGGCGCTGAAAGCGTGTGGCGCTCATTCGAGGCCGAAACTGACGTCACTCAGCATTGATCCGAGGCTAACGAAAAAGACAGGTAACCGCGGTGCACTCCACTTATTTTTTTTTTACAGACCGCTAGAGTGACGTGATGCTCTTTTCGTACACCTCTATTTGTGCATTCGAGCATCACGTGACTCCCACGGTCTGTAAAAAAAGATACGCGTAAAGCACCGCGCTAGCCTTTCTTTTTCGTTAGCCTCGGCTTTACGCCTTCCTTTTTTTACAGACCGCCGGAGTCACGTGATGCTCGAATGCACCAATGCAGGCGTACGAAAAGAGCATCACGTCACTCTAGCGGTCTGTAAAAAAAGATAAGTGGAATGCACCGCGGTAGCCTGTCTTTTTCGTTAGCCTCGGCATTGATGTGAAGGAAGGAGATTAAGGCTATGGAGTGGGTCTCATTCGCCAGTACAATCTTGCTCTTAGGCCCCGATTCTGAACTCATTCGATATGATTTCAATGGAATGCGTTGTTGCCATGGAAACAACTAATTCTTCGATAGTGGAATACAGCGTTCAGATCAGGGCAGGAATTTAACAAGCAGTATTCGAGTTTGCAGGCGATTTTACATTTATGAGTATTTATGGGAATTTTATCTAACCAATATGAAAATTTAGTTTCGCGAAATGACGGCAATGCATATACGTTAGAGCTGCACAGAAATAGAACCCGTCACATTTTCATTCGTTATTTTGCTACGCAATCTGCTAGTTTAAAAGAGTGCACATAATTTACTGAAAATGGTTTATTTCACCTAGTAGTTTTAAAATACGATGAATAAAATCTTCTTTAAATCAGGCCATAAAAAGTAATTTAATCCCGGAAAATAAAACTTCATAAATGCGGAATCGCCTGCAAACTCGAACACTGCTTGTTAAATTCATACCCAGTTCTGAAAGCTGTAGTCCACTATCGAAGAATTTGTTGTTTCCATGGCAACAACGCATTCCATTGAAATCATATCGAATGAGTTCAGCATCTAAGCAGTCTTGCTAAGAGCAAGATTGTCCTGGCGAATGAGACTCACTCCATAGCCTTAATCTCCTTCCTTCGCATCAATGCTGAGTGGCGTCAGTTTCGGCCTCGAATGAGTGCCAACCGCTGTCAGCGCCATCTATTGTTTGAAATTCGAACTAAAATCAAGAATCACAGTAAAAAAAACTCCCAACATCATACATAACCCTCCTGCAAGGATTTTTTTAATATCTGTCACCGTTTGCAAGTTATTGAATTTTAAAATCGATCAGTTATTTTTTGGACACCCAGTATATCAATTTCATGAAAATTCGAGTATATTTATACTAGTTAGAGCACAAACAGACAGACAGGCAGAAAAAACAAATTCATAAATACTTTTCAACTATGTTGGAAAGTGTTAAAAATGCGCGTAAAAATACATACATAAAAATACTTTAAATATAAGAAAAGGAAACAATTATCAATTTATAGACGATTAAATTGAATGATATTTTCCATGGAAAAAAGTTACCACTAATTAAATTGAATTCTTTTCTTATTAAATCTAGCGTATGATTTCGTTTCCCAGGTCCAATTCATTAAATCTTAATTTTTCATTTATTAGAAAGCATAATAAATTTTTTTATTTGAAAATCAAATTAATCCTTTCATAGTTACTTAAAACTGGTAGTCTATAAGACCCGTTTCTATCAGAAGATCACTTCATAATTAGGCGAAATTTATAGGATTAAAAGGTTTAATTAATTCGTTCGATTCATAAAAGCTTTTCCGAGATATGCAATTTAATTTTACTTGTATGGAAATGCTTATTATATCAATAATGCAAATCTAATTCTCAAAAAATATATTTTGTTAGTTTTAAGAAATACAAATTTTTAGTAAATTTTATTAATCAGCTTAAGAGACAATATACAGATACAGACTATTTACGACTTTTTAATCAAATAGATTATTAGTCATCAGAAGTTTTTAATAAATTTTACAGAAAATATGTGTAAAATGAACAAATCTGTGAAAGAAAATATTTTAAACTAAAAACCATTCGGGGATCATTCTTCATTAAGGCACAGCCCCATGAATACCAGCCTATGTGCTGACACAAAAACGGCGGTTGTCGTAGTTGGATTTTTTCAGCGTTTGTGCGGTCCCCTGAATTTCCACAGCAGTATTTTTAAAAGGTTTTCTTTCACATATTTAATCTCAGATAACTATGTCGGAAAAAATATTTAAAAATTACTGGTATCGAAATTCAAAGGGCCGTATAAACGAAGAAAAAGAATCCGCTTACAACAGCTGCTATTATTGCACAATCCCCTTAATTTACACACCAGTAATTTCTAAAAGTTTTGTTTTACTTATTTGATCTCAAAAATGTATGACGAAGAAAACTTTTAGAAATTATTGGTGTTCAAATTTGACGGCCCGTACAAACACTGAAAAAAATCTGTCTACGACAGCCGCCATTTTTGTGTGAGCTCGCAGACCTAGTATTGAGGGGACGGTGATTTTTGCGTCAGCGGATAGCTCCTAGTTTTCAGGGGGCGGCGATTAACGAGTAAATTTCGAGTAGTATTTTTTCATTATATGTGTCTTGAAAATTTTACGACTTCACAATTTTAGAGTATTTTATGCGCTTTACTAAGCATGTAAGTGCAATCGTCCCGCAATCAAATACTCGTTTCATTAAATATTTATACTTTCTCAAAAACTGATGATAGTAACTGACGGAAGTGAATGATCCTGTGCTTATATTGCATGAAAAATCTATTTTAAGGAAAATTACTCTATATAATATGAAGTTTTCTGAAATTAAAGTTTAAAGAAAATAATAATAACATTAAAGGGTTACTTTTCCATTATAGGGACATTGACATTTAAAAGAAAGTTTGGCACAATTCGGGCCTCAGAAATTGAGATTTGTTGCCAAATGGTATAAACAGCTATGAAAAAGAAACTAATGAGCTTTTATGCTTGTTTCTACATGATTTCTTTTATATTATATGTATATATTTCTCTTACCTGGCGCGGAAAAGGGCTGAATTTCTAGGTTATCGTTTGGCAACAACAGTAGTTTCAGAATCTCCAATATGGCGGCCAGCGAAAGAGCAGTGAAACTCAAACTAGCAATTATTAAAATAAAAATAACATGTGCGCAACTCAAATCATTTGAGATGATTCCTCATTTTAATTATGAGTAATATCGTTAATTTCAAATGAATTCTCAACTCTTATTTAAAATTTATTAATGAATATCACTTACACAAAATCGGAGAGAATAAAAATATCAACTGTCTAGATTACACCTGCTGCCATCTATTGCTGGCTTGATAAAGTAAAAAATAATTACTTTTGCAAATATCTATAATCAATTAGAAGCAGTTTTACGAAAATTAAACAATGGTTGATGATATATATAAACTATCTTCCTATCATGTAGTTTTTTTTTTAATTTATGAATTTAAGCCGTGCTGTACAATATTATATGTGCAATGAGTTTTAAACTAATTGTACTTTCAAGATCTTTTTTTCATAGTATTTAAAAGATTTATGCCCATTGGTAGCACCAACTAAATGCATTTTTAACTATGTTTTCAACGAAGTTTTCAATTATTTTTTTACATTAAAAAAATGTCAATTTTATAGTGGTTTATGGTGGATTTATGGTAGTACTTATTCGGCTATAATTGCTGCAAAAATAAAAAGGGGCGAGCGAGCGAAGCGAACTGTGACCGCGTTGCGGTCTCAATATGAATTGCTTTGTAACTCACGGGGTTTGGCGAGCTTAGCGACTAGGGGGCAGAGCCCCCTAAGATATATATATTATTGTTGTTGTTTTTATATAAAATTTACTTTTGTTTGTATATAAAAATAGATAAATAGCTTCTTGATATTAAATAAATTGTATAAAAAATTGTTTGTGTATATGAAACCATGAATTGTTTGACAGAAAATACGTTGCCAAATTTCCTTCTTTCGCCAACGTCTTTTTCTATATTTGGCCAGGGTCCCTATACTGGAAAAGTATCCATTAAAATCTCTAAAATTATTCAAATTTCGCATTTTATATGAAAGTAAATACAAAATGTATATTTTTAAATATAATATAATCTTTTGTGTTTCGACAAAATATAATAAAATTTTAGTTAAGTTATTTATTTATTTTTTGTTTTTTAAAAATAAATAAGTAAATAAATAAAAACAGTTAAAAAATTCTGCTTCAATTTTCAAATAATAAAAAAAAATCTGTTTAAAAGAAAAAAAATATTCAAAAAAGGCAAAATTTTCTTTTAAAAGAAAACTCTATTAAAAACATATTTATAAAAACAAATTTTTACATTAAAAGTTTATATTCCTACATTAAATCAAGATGCATTCCTACTTACATAAAAGATAAATCCTATAAAAATTGCTATTAATCCTTTTTAACACTAGAACGACCGGAAATTTTACTCAAGTTTTATAAAATTAATTCACACCAGAATATTTATTTAAAACTATTTAACTTATTCATTTAACATATTTCTGAGAGATTTATATTTAATTTATTTTAAAAAGAAATTTCCGGTTTGAATCGCAATAAATTCATTTGGTAGCGGTCAAAATGACCGCTCTTGGTCGTTCTAGTGTTAATAAACTTAATAAGTCCTGATGACAATTACATATAATTTCTCTTCTTTTTAATCAAGGCTGGAAGATGCTATCTTCGCGCTTTTAATAAACAGCATCAGAAACATTAAATTCAACATAATGCATATTAAACAAATAAGAAGTAGAGATAAAACGTTGTTTCTTTTCGCACATTCGTATAGTTTGAAAACAGGAGAAAGATCCTTTCAGCCATTTGGAATAAAATTTAATCAGTAAAAAGCATTTGGACACGTTTAGGGCGGATGTAGTGAAGACATAATGTAATTTACGGAAATGAAATCCAAGTGATACAATGAAATGTCATTTATTATTTTACATTAATGGAAGTTTCATTGTAAAAGAGAGAGAGTTTTTTGACCTGGAAATAAGATTATTATTTTATTATTTTTCTATAATGTGAATAAACGTAATAAATATATTTGAAATGTTGCATGTTATAAAGTATTTTATATTCTAGCGTATGAGGCGCTTTCTGGCATAACGCTCACCTACGATTTAAGTTGTATTTTTCTAATTTTCGGTACTTTCTCCGTATTACGGGAACTCCCCTTTTTGGAAAGAAATCTTTATGAGATATTTAGTACTAAAATACAACAAAGCGCATTAAAAATATATATAATAATACGTACAAACAAAAAGAAAATAGGCAAATACGAATTGAGGACAAATGTTACTGCGAAGCCTATCTCCTTGAATCCTTACAAACACTTTTGAATCGTACTCTCCTTCACTGACATAGTCACGCCTCTTGCTCTTGTTTATAGACATCTCATTTATTATGCCTAGTCTTTAAGCTTTTATTGTTAATCCCAGCCACCACTCTCTGAATACTAGAACTATGCGATGACACCAGAAGTTGCCAAGTCTCCGGCTTTTTGAACACCAGTAATTTTTTTAAGGAAATGTTGTCCTTTTAAATCGCAAAATGCTCCGATTCAAGAAAACAACATTTTCTGTACGAAATTACTGGTATCCAAAAAGCCGGAGACTTGGCAGGTCTGTGACACAAAAATGACGGCTGTCGTATGCGGATTTATTTCAGCGTTTGTACGGTCCTTTGAATTTGAATACCAATAATTTCTAAACTTTTTCTTCAGTTTATTTTACTGAGATTATATAAGTAAAAAAAAACTTTTAGGAAATACTTGTGTTTGAATTCAGGGGACCGTACAAGCGCTTTAAAAAATCCACTACGACAGCCGCCCTTTTTGTGTCAGCGGATAAGTCTGGTATGCAGGGGCCGGTGACCCAGCGTATAACGCGCACCTGTAAATTTAGATCAAATTTCTTATTTTCAAAAATGAGCATTATACTCTGGAATATACGGTAATTTAATAGCTGGAGGCTGGTAAAAAGAAAATTTTGGAAGCTATTTTAAGATCAACAATGTCATGTTAATTTTTTTCTAATAGTGCGAGAAATACATATTTTACTTCAATATTACAATCATTTCTCTAAAAATAAATTAATAAATAACTAATGTAACAGATGTATTTTTTTTTTTAATCCATAGTACATTTTTAAATAACGAGGCAATTGGGCTTATCTTTTATCAAAACTGTTCATATAATGTTAGACCAAAGTTAATAATAATCTAGAAGACTAAAATGTACCCTAACACATGTCTAGAAAGAATAAAAAACGCGCTGTTTTTATCAAAATGGTAGTAATTATAACGCTTCTATGAAATAATATCGTCGTATCAAAAGATATTGACTTAAAATGAGGTATTCCTGCTAATATTTTCTAAAAAAATCTCTAACATTTAAGTGCCCTCTATCTGTAAAATTTCGAATCTTTTTTTTTTCATACTTTAAATATTGGATTGTCCTGAACGTTGGTTCGTACCGGTATAGTCTATCATTTAACAGTCCTACAGTGCATAAATTTTTCTTTTAGAATTGTGTTTTTTTATACTCAAATTAAGAATTCGACACCAGAAATTTTAAGATGGATTTTTAATGTTATTAGTAGCATATTTATGTTACTTTTACAGGATTAATATTTCTAAATAAATATAGTGGTTGCAAAGAACTTAATTTATTCATTAAAAGTTAAATGGAAAGTGTTGTCAATTAGCTACACTATGCACTATAGGGTTATTAGACATTAATTCCGATATCTAATGTCTAATAATTGACGGGCACAATTTTCCAGTACGAATTGTTTTTCCCAAGCAGAAGGAACTTTCCGAACAACCCAATAGTATAAATACCAAAGATTTTAAAAATGTGGGGGTTAGAGTGACAGAATTTTTTTGAAAAATCTAGATAACTATATTTTTACTGAACGTATATTAATTTCTGTTCAGTCTGACAGTCAAATAAGTCATAGTTCATTTAGGGAGTCGCTAGAGAGCAAAACAAGTTGGAATACTTAATGCAACGACATTACGAGGAGTTTCACAAAACCCTTCGTTTCTCACATTACTAAATATTGACTTACTACACTTTCATTCTAACTCCCTCAAATATGACAAATAATTTAACTTAAAGAGCTCTTCAAACACTTGCACGTTAATTATGGCCACCTTGTATATTTTGTTTAAATAGTACAACAATTTTTGTAAATAAATAAATAAATAAAAAATATATTATATTAATGAATAAATGAAGTAACAGATGTATTTTTTTTTTATTCCATAGTATATTTTTTTATCACTGGGTAATTAAGCTTTCCGTGTATCAAACCTGTTTATATTATGTTACACCAAACTCTTAATGAAAAAGACGACAAAAAAACATGTGTCAAACATAAATTATGAAACACTTTCCAACACATTCAGAACACTGTAAAAAAAACTTCCCAGTGTACTAAATAAACTACCGTAATTTCCGGCGTATAATCCGTGGAGCAAACAATCTTGTTTTGAGCCAGAAATTCTATTTTATAAAATGTAACTTATTAGACCACTGTAAATATTTGGCTTCAATTATTAAATAAAATTTCTGGGTCTAAACATAATTGTTTGTTCCGCGGATTATACGCCGTAAATTACGGTATTTAGAAAACGCTTAACATATTTTAATACCCAATTTCAGTAATTACTATCAAAAGTCAAACAAAACACTCGAATTCTTTTATCTAGCCCTGTATATGATCTATAGATTAGTATGTATACTGCACAGTATACTAAAATGTACTTCAGTTAGGAAAAACATAGCACAACTGAAAATTTCCTTTCAGCAATTTTCTTCAATAAACAGAAATGTACATGAAATCATTTGTGCAACCCTGTATATGATCTATAGGATGTGTATGCACCTTTTAATAAGCAAAAAAATTAGTTACATATAAAAATGCGTACCACAACTGAAAACGAACTTCAAACAATTATTGTTCAAAGACAGTGCTGTAACAACATTCTTTAGAGTTTCCCTGTAAATGATTCATGATACATTATATGCATACCATGTTCTACAATTAGCGCGTTGTAGTGGACCTCAGTGATATGTATCAATTTGAATATATTTGAAATAGTGTAACATCATTAAAATACGCTGCAAAAGATTTTTCACAATAGACCGCAATGTAACGGAATTCTTTTGAATGTCCCTGTAAATGAACTGTAAATGTACACGCTTCATTTTCAATACCAAACATTACATAGTAAACCGCAATAAAATATATCAATTTCAAGACAATCCGAGTATATTTACGCGAGTTAGAGCACGGACAGACAGACAGAATTCATAAACACTTTTCAACTATGATGAAAGAGTTAAAAATCGTGCCTCTAATACAATTAGGTAAAATTTTATTTTGACACCTAATAATTTTTTATACGTTCTTTCTTTGAAGTGATAGGTAAAATTTATCAAGTATTAAAATTTTACTGGTATTAAAGGTATCAAAATTAGGTATTAAAATACGACAGAACGTTTGCATCAACCTAATATAACACATATGCAGCATGCAGCCAAATTATTTTCGGTACACACTAAAAGGCCCGTCTTCTGAAAAATCTGTAGGCTGAAATTTTATAAGTAATGGAAAACATGCATTAACCCTTCTTTGTATGAGTTTTTCTTTTACAATTGTGTTTTTTTATACATATATTAAATATTAGACACCAGAAATTTTAAGATAAATTTTCAACTTTGTTCAGCAACATAGTTCACTGGAAATTTACTCCATTAATATTTCTATATAAATATAGCGGTGGCGAAAAGTTGATTTATTTATTAAAAGTTAAATAAAAAGTGATGGAAATTTACATCACTATGCAATTAAGGTGTTGTGGGTTTTGGGGTTCTTTCTAAAACACAACTTACTTAAACTTAAAAAGCTCATTTATTACTCAATCTTCACTTGACAATTAAATATTTAAAAAAAAAATAAGTATACCCTGATTAGCTCCACTGAAATCTGTTGCCATGGAAAAGGAAGCAAATTATATTAAACTAATCAAAATATCAAAACTTAAGAATCCGAATAGGTTAATACAACAATGATAATTTTGAACTCATCATTTTAAGACAATATTAAATGTAGTAAGGGGCGACAGATTTCTAAATCAAGTAGCATACTGAATTGCATAAAGAACACCCAACTCCACTCCAACCCGATCAAGCTCAAATCTCCATACACATTAAATTAACAAAAGTGTAATCATCATATAATTTGGAAAAATGCAGACAACCTGAAATTCCTCCAATATGAGGACCAAAAGGAGAAAGAGTTAAATCCGTTAATAGAATAGGGATATGATGATGTACTAAAATTTTAGAACAACAATGGAGATTCTGAACAAGATCAGATCGGTTAGCCAAGAATCGTATAGTGGTATAAAATAACTGAAAACCCCATTTTTTTTTGTTAAAAAACAACCATTTTGTTGTTTGTTTTGAATAATACTACAAAGAAAGGATAATTAAAAATTAAATTAATCAATTATAAAATTAGACTTAATTTTACTTTAGCAACAATTATCAGTATATTCAATACTGAGATAGGAACAATAATTACATCTAATAACCTTACGTAAACCCCAATTAATGTTCATTTAAACTATTGCTATGAATTTTAGATTTAAGAAATTTAAAAGTATTAATTTAGCAAAATTATAGCTTTCATATTTTTAATCACACTTACTGAGAGGTTAATTCCTTCTTATAGGTTTGTTGTAATAATAAAAATATTAATTATTTAAAAATTATATATAAAGAAAAACATACCATATTTGAGAATAAACAAAAACTTTCTTTATTTGAATAATTAAAAATTATAAAAGTAAGGTAGTTCTCAAACAAAATATAATAATAACACAATAACAAAGTTGATAAAAAAAAAAAAAAATACTGAAATTACTTATTATAACACTTTACATTAAGCAGCAAAGCCCCTAAAATTACCACAATACCATGATTTAAAGATGGATCAACTTTTCAAAATTTAGTTATTGATTAATTTTCAATTAAATATCATAAATCTTAAACTATTAACAAACCAACAATTCAAATGTCGTTCAATCATAAACAAAAAGGTTACATGTTAATCATCTTAAAATACCAATAATTATATTTTTTTGTTTCTCCAGGTATTTATAAATATTACAACAGTAGACAACATGTAATAAAGAAGAAATATGGGTTACTTACAATATACTTTGATATTTACTACCGTCAATGTGGGCACACTTCTTTGCATATATGTTAGTCTGCCATAATCTCTTTTTTTTTTATCAACCTATTCTTTTCAGCTGCCTCTACGAGTCAACACCGTTACTCCATACATCACTTGGAGATTTTGATTTATTCCCGATTCAAAACGTCGTCACATCACCGATACCTTGTAAAACGGGCAAGTCTACTCAGCTAGTCACGCCAGCCTTCTTAGTCTAGGATTAATAATGCCCCATCTCCAGAAATGATGCTCGTCTAATCATTAATTCATTTTTCGTCAAGGCATCAATAACAACCGCCGCTTAAGAAGTCAACACAAGACAACACTTTTTCTAGGAACGCCGCTACTACATGATGGGTCAAACATATTTTCTTTTCATTCGCCCTCTATCAGATACAGATCCTTACTTCGAAAATGCCCTTATAGCCTCTTTTCATCATAACATCATGATTTACGATAATTAATGTAGGGCCATCAATGACCCACTCTCAAAAAAAAATCTTCCAGAAACCTGTCCGCCTTCAACAACTTCGCGATCCAGCCCACAGGCCAGTCTTCGAGCCCCGTAATAAGTCGAATCCTTACGAGCCAAACGAGAGGTATATCGGCCAAGCAACAAGTGTCGTAAACATTCATTCTCCCGCGCTGCTTGAAAAACGGGACCGATCCACTCTGCCAGGGGTACGGGAATGGAAACAAAAGGGAAAATGGACTCTCCTTGAAGGCACCAGCCTGTCGTTCCACCCTGCCAGCCGCTTCATGGGGGAAGGCAGCCATGTTTCACCCCCATGGCGTGTGCTGAAGGGGGTCCTGTGAGCCTCTGTTGACCTGGGCGCCAGCTATCCGCCTGATAGCAGAGCCCATTGAAGCCTGTCGTAAGCTTACAAAGCCTAATTTCGTATATAGTACACTCATAAGATAACGTAATTCCTATACAGGGCGGACGGTCTTTCTTTTAACCAAAACTAGACTAGGTGACTACAACACATGATTCAAGGGTATGGGAGAAAACGTACACGACTGCCCAATACACTATGTGTGGTCTTTTACTGAGAAACCTCCCTCCCTGCTATTTATCTTTCGTATTTGAAAACAGGAAGCAAAGCTAGACTATAAACGTTGAATTTACTTTGCAAAAAGAAAAAGAAAGAAGAAAAAATAAAAACTGATTTTATTATTATTATTACAATTACTTTTATTTATTTAAATTTTTATTAGAAACAGAAGAAAAAGGAGTGCTTTTAAATAAATGTAGAGAAAGTGATTTAAATAATTAATGTAGATTAAAAAAAAATTGGTTGAAACCAACCGTAACAAGATTGCTCCCCCCGGCTAATTAAAAAAAAATTTTTTGAGAAAACAAATTATTTTTTTTTGAAAGGTAACTGGGTACCACATTGCATGCTGGGACCTCAACACTGAAAAAACTGACCCACAAACACAGATCATACATCGATCCGGGACGGGATCCAGAGAGTTCACCGCTGAAATACCACCCTGACAATATATTCCGGATATATACAACCAGAGCTCGCACATCCGTAGAAACCATTACCTAAAATATTACCTGAAACATGACCATAAAAGAGTACTACCAGAGGAGGGACCACAAGGCTGATTTTACCACTAAAATGACCAAGATATTCTCTGCACCTGTAAAAGAACACATGTTCCACCTGACTGTGAAACCTCATTTCCCTACTACTGTCATTCCTACGCATAACTGCATCCTACCTGAAATTTCTGGTAACAGAACTGTAAATAATACATAAATTGAATTTTGAGAAAAAAAAAATTAGCCGAAAAAGAAGAGAAGTGCCCACTGATTAATTGTCATTATACTGCTTATATACATAACTTCAATAATTGGCATCACAGTATATTACAACACTATCTATTAATGTAAATAAGTACTAGTAATATCATAGTTACAACACTGTAAATGTCAATGAAATTTGTAAAACACATATTAATTCTATTATACAAAAATACACAAGAGCAACTGGTGACACACAAAAAAAAATATATACATATACATCTGTAAGACACATATTATGGTATCACAGACCATGGTAGGGAGTTACGCACACATTTATAACATTTTTCTACAAGAAGCCATGTTGTTTTTGAGAAAAGTCCAATGATTCGGTTCACTGTGTAGATTTTACAAATGCACTTACAAGTAATGTGCATGGGAAAGAGTATCTCTGCCTCTGTGCTACTTATAGCACAAGCAGTTTCGGGCCCCTTGGGCACTACAGGGAAAACATTCCACCAAAACTTAAAAAGAAGGGTGGTGACGTATGTCACCAGGAAGGAAAACACACATTCCACAAAAATAGGAAGTAGAATAAAGAAAATAGTTAATTTTAGCACTTTTAGCCACACACAACAACATATAGGCATGTACATGAGACAGTATGTACAAGAAAAAGAAAAAGGGTCCACACTCCTTAAAGTTAAAAGTTCAAATAAACCCACAAATTGCATAGTAAATAATAAATCCATCTGATTAAAGTGCATTAATTAAAGTAAACCCACACTTAAAAGATTATATACAAAACACAGATGCATTTAAAAAAGGAAAACGCAGAACAATTTTGGCAAAAGGGTAACCAAACATACCCTCCTAAAAAAAATTTAAAGTAACAAAAATTACATTCGTTTTTTTTTTTTTTTTTTTTTTTTTTTTTTTTTTTTTTTTTTGCAAAAATACACCCAAAATCTACGAAAACTGGGTGTGGACGGGTATATACCACATAATCTACCATAAAACAGACAAAAACCTTAAGTATAAGCATAAAAAGGGTTAAAAATGCCTACATGAAAGTATCAAAACACAACCAAAACAAACCTTTAATACGCTAGAAAAACTAAGTTCCGTTTTAAAATGCCCAAGAAAATAATTAAATATACATACACATTAACTAAACTATAAATAAATACAAATAAACAAGGTAAAATTGATAAAAATGCCTGAATAACGAAAAAAAATAGTTAGTATTTATAACTCGGACGGTCTCTTCTATCCCGTAGCGAATAGTCGGTTCTAGAAATCGATATTGAACGACTACTTCTATTCGATTTAGCAGCTGGACGAATCGATGAACGAGACCTGCGCGAATCGCTGTGCGCAGCAGCTGAACTGCTTTCTGCCGTGGCTGAATTTTTACCTACGCGCATCTCGCTGCCTTCCGCCGTTGCTAAATTTTTATTTACGCACATCTCGTTATTCTCTGCCGCTGCAACCTCCGGAGAAATGGGAGGTGGGAGAGAGGGATTTATGATTTCAGTCGCGTCGCTGTCTGTTTCCTCCACTTCTGGCGCTACCGGAGTTTCGCTATTGTTGACGTTCACTACTGCTGGTGCGCGGTTACTATCATATGGTGCCCAGGGAATGAATCGGTTACGCTTGCATCTGCGTACAGGAGGAGAATCGCGCGGTTGGTGTGGTGAATCGATGGTCACGTTTTCAGTCGATCCCAGGCCAATTGTTTGTTTTGGTTCACTGGACCAGATGGGGAGTCTGTCTTTGAAGGAAGACAACCTGTCAACATGGACAACCTGACAATTTTTGGGATTAGCAACTAGCGCTATTTTAAAATTAACTTCATTTAGCTTCTCAATTATAGTAAAAGGACCATTATTTTGCTTGCTTAATTTTTTTGTATTACCAGGGGCGACTGTGGGTGTAAATAACCACACAAGATCTCCTATTTTAAAATTTTTATCAACAGCTGTCTTTTCACGGTATTTTTCCTGCTGCTCAGAAACTTTAATTAAATTACTATGTACTTCAGTGTATACTTTTTGAAGAGCTGGGATTAAGAGTTCACAAAAAGAGGGTGCATCATTATAATTAAAAGAAGGTGGTTGAGAAAAGAGAATATATGGTAGATTCATATTTCTGCCATACATAACTGCAGCTGGGCTAAGTTTAGTTGATGAGTGGACAGCTGAACGCATAGCTAGTAGCGCAAATTTTAGTTTAGTGTCCCAGTCAGATTGATTTTGGTTGACTATGTGACAAAGTGCATTTTTAAGAGTACGATTCTGTCTCTCCACTTGCGAGTTGCCAGCCGGGTGATAAGATGAGGTCTTAATATGTTTAATACCAAACATTTTATATACGTGCTCTATCGCATCTGAAATTAGATTCTTCGCATTGTCCGTCGTAATAAAACAGGGTGCTCCGTAGCGTGAGATGAAGTCGGCTAAAGTGTCCGCAATGACATCTGAAGTGGTTGAACTAACCGCATATGCTTCTGGCCACTTAGTAAATGAATCTATATATGCGACAATATACTTATTTCCCGAAAAAGTTTGTGGTAAGGGTCCAATGAGATCCAAATGAACCTTGTTCATGGGAAACTGGGGGGTCGGCATACGTTGCAGAGGGGCGAGCTGGTTCGCTCTATAAGCTCTCTTCTGCTGGCAACTAATACATGACTCCACTAGATGCTTGACATCTGACGACATTCCTGGCCAATAGAAGTGCTCACGAATGCGATCAATGGTCTTTTGAAAGGCTTGATGACAAGCCGCTAGGGACTCATGTGTTAGTGCAAAAACTTGAGTAACCAATTCTTTTGGCACGACTAACTTTACAGGTTTATTCAAAATAGCTGACTCCCTCGTATCCTCACAAACTAAAATGTCATCTCTAAAAAAAAATTTCATGTATTTAGGAGCAATTTCTACACCTTGGTCTAGTTTTCTTGCAATCTCGCAGCATTTCTTGTCTGATTTTTGTAATTCACCAATTTTTTCAAGTAGATTGGAATGAGGCATAAAAGTAACTTCCTTTTCGACTTGTATACAAAAATTACAATTAACAGTATCATTGGAGTTATCATTGTTGACATACCTCGAAAGGAAGTCTGCGACACTGTTACACTTACCTTTAACAAACTTGATTGTAAAGTTAAAGTCTGAGAGAGTGCAGATCCATTTAGCCATGCGAGATGTAGGGTCGTGAATTTTTAACATAAATGTTAGAGGTGCATGGTCTGTATAGATGAAAAAATGGGTATTAGCAATGTAACATTTAAAGTGGGCAGTAGCCCAAACTAAAGCTAGTAATTCCCTTTCAGTGGTGGAGTAGCGGGTCTCAGCATCTTTCAATTTTCTGCTGGCAAAGGCAACAGGATGGAGCATGTTATTTTCATCTAATTGTGATAACACTGCCCCTAATGCTTCGCCACTGGCATCACTATATAAGTGGAATTCTTTCTCAAAATCAGGGAGTGCAAGACATGGTTTTGAAATAAGAGCCATTTTAAGGTCTTCAAATTCTTTCTGTGCATCTTCATTCCACGAAAATTTTCCTGTCTCTTTCGTTAAGTTGATTAGATTTTTAGCTCTCTTAGTAAAATCTGGTATAAATCTCCTATAAAAGGATAGAGTTCCAATGAATGACCTAACAGCCTTTCGGGTAGTTGGAGGTTTAAAATTTTCTATTACGGCAATATTTTTATTGATAGGTGATACTTGGCCACTACAAATCTCAAAACCTAGATATTGTATTTTATTCGAAAGGAAAGTGCATTTACTGGGCTTAAGTTTAAGTTTATGCAGTCTTAACCTATCAAAGACCATGTTAAGCTTCTCAAAATGAGAATTAACATCACAGGAGGCAATTACAATGTCGTCGATATAAACAAGAATTCCAAGATTGCCTAAATCACCGAAAATAGCATTCATAAGTCTTTGGAAACTGTTACCTGAATTTGAGAGCCCAAAACAGTTACGGGTCCACTCAAAAAGTCCCTTGTGGGTGATTATTGCAGTTTTATGCCTATCCTCTGGGCGAATAACCTGTTGAAAAAAACCACTAGTTAAATCTAGCGTTGAAAAAAATTTAGCCCCGCTTAAAGCATCAACCGAGTCGGTGATGTTAGGTATTGGATAAGCATCTTTAACAAGATTTTTATTTAGTCTTCTGTAGTCAACAGCAAGTCGATAGGAACCGTCTGATTTCCGAACCAGAATAACCGGAGAAGCAAATTCAGACATGGAAGGGGAAATTATGTCCGCCTGTAACAAAGTATTAAGTTGGTCTTCCATTTCTTGACGTAATTTGTAGGGGACTCTATAAGCTTTGCCTTTAACTGGTTTATTTGAAGTTAAGTTAATTTCATGCGGGATTGTATCACAGCCGGGTAAATCTAAGACCGATGCTGCAAATACATCTTTGTTTTTGTCTAGAAAATTTTGCATTTTAAGTTTTAATGGGGGTTCTAAATGATCTAAATTAATTTCAGAGCTCCAAGTGAGATCAGCGTGATCAAAGTCACCAATTGGAGGGGCCAAATTTATATTATAGGTTAATTTATTATCAGTTACGGGTATATTTGACTGGTCTACACATTTTTGAATTTTGGCAACAAAGGTTCCTTTATTTAAATGAATACTATTGTCTGAAAAATTTGCAAATGAGATATATAGGCCATGTTCTTTAGTGCAAATGGCTCTGGAGGTAAGGAGACCTTGATTTAAATTTTTCGCCAAAGGTTCTAACATAACAATATCATTCTCCTTAATAAAATTTTCCTTATAGCTTTTAACCTGAGCTAACATTTTTGACTGCGGGGGAATTGAAATTTTGCTACATAACACAGCGAAACTTATATTTTTATTTTTATTGGTTTTATCACTACTGCTATCTTCATTGCTCTCCTCCTCGACTTCAGGTACCTTATCCTCTATACTTACCAAATCTTCACTTTCATCAATATTACAAATTTCAGTAGTCTCTTCAGCTAAATTACCCTGAGTTACCTGACTCGCTGCTGAAAGAATGTTGCCGACACTTTGAATACTTGAAAAATTTTCAGTATTATTACCCTCAGAGCTACCGCCTGATGTTGTTTGCATGCAAAAGTTCTGCGCAACACTTTCAACTTCCTTATCTGACTCAGTTTGAATGATTATCTCAACATCTTTTCCCATATTACTCAACTGCGGGTCCTGAACTACCATATTTTCACTACTATTATTCCCATTTTCAATATTAACTGAGTCATGAACATTAATACATGCAAAACTTTCAGAGGGGCTATTGGCATTACTACTTTTTGAATTCTCCCCTACTTTGTTGACACATTTTATATTTACAGAATTATTTTTAACAATATCATTATTCACACAATTATTATTAGAATTTACACTATATACAGAGTTAGAAATATTTACAGAATTAGTAGCAAGACAAGTATTACACCCTGAAGTATTACTTGGGGTTTCTACGCTTTGTTTACATTGGCCTGCAACTGGCACTTTAAGAGCGACAGCATTTGTATCACAATTTATACTTGCCCGGTACTCTTTCAAAAATGGCATTCCCAAAATCATATTAAATTCCTCTGCTAATTTACCTTCCACTACATAGAATTCAGCTTGACATTGAACATTATCAAAAACAAATTTTAAAAATACTTTCTTATTTAGGTGAACTTTCTCACCGGTGACAGTCATAATGGGGATATTGCAATTCTCCGTTTCAAAATTCTCTAAATAGTTACAATCCGTACCACTCAGGAGATTAATTGCAGAACCAGTGTCACATAATGCATTCAGGCAAACTTTATTTATGTAAATTCTTGCAGTTGGTAATGTATACGATTGGGGCTGAAACATACTATACACAGTTGGGGGGTCCAGGGGCCTGTTGGGGATCGACTTGACCACATTTGATCCGGCCACTAATAGTTTAAAGCCTCACTTTCATTGTTAGCTACTGGGGTGTTATTTACCGCCTGCTCCTCATTTCTGTTCGCAGCTGTACTCCTATTGTTTTGGTAATAACCACCTCTTCTTCCCCTATATCCGCCTCGCTGATTGTGGTTCCCTCTAGGATTTTCACCTCTGTTTCTATAATTTTGCCCACGGCTCCTGAAATTTTGACCACCTCCCCTTCTAAAATTATAGTCTACAAAATTTAGTGGACAATCTCTGGCATAGTGGCCTTGTACGGAGCACCTATAGCAGGTTATGGGTCTTACCTCTTGGTTTTTCTCCTGTACATCCCTAGCCCTAAGATCAACTAAACTGTCTATCTTAGCTGCTAAAACATCAATTTGAGATTTTAGTTGGTCTATCTCCTTCTTTTGTGAGCTATCTTGCTGAAAAACTGCAGCACAGGGTAGGTTTTGGGTCAAATTAGGGTTGAGAATTTGCTCGCGGTGGTTGTAGAAAGGGTTAATGCTCCTATAAGCCTTTTCCTCAAGAAGCGCAATTTTGAGGACCTCTTCTGGGGATTGTGGATTTCTCGCAATTACCCCCTTTCGCACTTCTGGTGTAAGATTGCTCAACAGCATGGAGTGTAGTAGAGCCGTTCGGCTTTTATCGACTACTTCACCCTGGATACCTTCAATTACAAGGGCTCTTAATGACATATCATATGCCTTGTCATAAAACTCCTGAACACTCATATTGGGTGGCTGTTTAAAATTTAAAAAATGACTGAGGGCAACATCTGGTGTGGCCTGTGAAGTATAACTCTCTTTTAAGATTTTTAATAGCTCATCAGATGTTTTTGCTTTGTGAATTTTTATTCGCCTAGAAGCAGCTCCTGATAATCTAGCTAACAAAACGAATTTTTTCTCCTCCTCATTCCAGTCGAATAATTTGGCAAAACTCTCAAATTTCTCAGAAAAATCTGAGAAGCAGACTGAGCTGGCCTCTCCATTGAATGGGGGAATGTTTGACAAATTATCCACTAAAGCATTTTTTCGCTGAATAGTGGCAATTGCTTCCGAGTGCTTATCAGCCATAGTTAGAGTTAGAAAATGACAAACAAACCAAAAAAAATGAAAAAAGGGGGGGGGACAGCTTAAAAATGAGAAAAAGAGAGGGGAAAAGAAAACCTTATAAATACATAAAACTTAAGTACAGGACTATGCTTTTTGTAAATAAGAAAAGGTTATGCTCACAAGGCATAATTTTGACTGGGAATTGTAGCTTACTAGCACAGAGAGAGAGCCTAGACCTCTTTTTACACTTGAACATATAAATAAAATTTTAATTGCAAAAACACCCAGTTGCTCTTTGATACATAAATACATACAAGTAAAAAAAAATCAATAACCCAGAGACCGAATTGTTACGGCTCCATTTGTTGTGGGTTTTGGGGTTCTTTCTAAAACACAACTTACTTAAACTTAAAAAGCTCATTTATTACTCAATCTTCACTTGACAATTAAATATTTAAAAAAAAATAAGTATACCCTGATTAGCTCCACTGAAATCTGTTGCCATGGAAAAGGAAGCAAATTATATTAAACTAATCAAAATATCAAAACTTAAGAATCCGAATAGGTTAATACAACAATGATAATTTTGAACTCATCATTTTAAGACAATATTAAATGTAGTAAGGGGCAACAGATTTCTAAATCAAGTAGCATACTGAATTGCATAAAGAACACCCAACTCCACTCCAACCCGATCAAGCTCAAATCTCCATACACATTAAATTAACAAAAGTGTAATCATCATATAATTTGGAAAAATGCAGACAACCTGAAATTCCTCCAATATGAGGACCAAAAGGAGAAAGAGTTAAATCCGTTAATAGAATAGGGATATGATGATGTACTAAAATTTTAGAACAACAATGGAGATTCTGAACAAGATCAGATCGGTTAGCCAAGAATCGTATAGTGGTATAAAATAACTGAAAACCCCATTTTTTTTTGTTAAAAAACAACCATTTTGTTGTTTGTTTTGAATAATACTACAAAGAAAGGATAATTAAAAATTAAATTAATCAATTATAAAATTAGACTTAATTTTACTTTAGCAACAATTATCAGTATATTCAATACTGAGATAGGAACAATAATTACATCTAATAACCTTACGTAAACCCCAATTAATGTTCATTTAAACTATTGCTATGAATTTTAGATTTAAGAAATTTAAAAGTATTAATTTAGCAAAATTATAGCTTTCATATTTTTAATCACACTTACTGAGAGGTTAATTCCTTCTTATAGGTTTGTTGTAATAATAAAAATATTAATTATTTAAAAATTATATATAAAGAAAAACATACCATATTTGAGAATAAACAAAAACTTTCTTTATTTGAATAATTAAAAATTATAAAAGTAAGGTAGTTCTCAAACAAAATATAATAATAACACAATAACAAAGTTGATCAAAAAAAAAAATACTGAAATTACTTATTATAACACTTTACATTAAGCAGCAAAGCCCCTAAAATTACCACAATACCATGATTTAAAGATGGATCAACTTTTCAAAATTTAGTTATTGATTAATTTTCAATTAAATATCATAAATCTTAAACTATTAACAAACCAACAATTCAAATGTCGTTCAATCATAAACAAAAAGGTTACATGTTAATCATCTTAAAATACCAATAATTATATTTTTTTGTTTCTCCAGGTATTTATAAATATTACAACAGTAGACAACATGTAATAAAGAAGAAATATGGGTTACTTACAATATACTTTGATATTTACTACCGTCAATGTGGGCACACTTCTTTGCATATATGTTAGTCTGCCATAATCTCTTTTTTTTTTTATCAACCTATTCTTTTCAGCTGCCTCTACGAGTCAACACCGTTACTCCATACATCACTTGGAGATTTTGATTTATTCCCGATTCAAAACGTCGTCACATCACCGATACCTTGTAAAACGGGCAAGTCTACTCAGCTAGTCACGCCAGCCTTCTTAGTCTAGGATTAATAATGCCCCATCTCCAGAAATGATGCTCGTCTAATCATTAATTCATTTTTCGTCAAGGCATCAATAACAACCGCCGCTTAAGAAGTCAACACAAGACAACACTTTTTCTAGGAACGCCGCTACTACATGATGGGTCAAACATATTTTCTTTTCATTCGCCCTCTATCAGATACAGATCCTTACTTCGAAAATGCCCTTATAGCCTCTTTTCATCATAACATCATGATTTACGATAATTAATGTAGGGCCATCAATGCCCCACTCTCAAAAAAAAATCTTCCAGAAACCTGTCCGCCTTCAACAACTTCGCGATCCAGCCCACAGGCCAGTCTTCGAGCCCCGTAATAAGTCGAATCCTTACGAGCCAAACGAGAGGTATATCGGCCAAGCAACAAGTGTCGTAAACATTCATTCTCCCGCGCTGCTTGAAAAACGGGACCGATCCACTCTGCCAGGGGTACGGGAATGGAAACAAAAGGGAAAATGGACTCTCCTTGAAGGCACCAGCCTGTCGTTCCACCCTGCCAGCCGCTTCATGGGGGAAGGCAGCCATGTTTCACCCCCATGGCGTGTGCTGAAGGGGGTCCTGTGAGCCTCTGTTGACCTGGGCGCCAGCTATCCGCCTGATAGCAGAGCCCATTGAAGCCTGTCGTAAGCTTACAAAGCCTAATTTCGTATATAGTACACTCATAAGATAACGTAATTCCTATACAGGGCGGACGGTCTTTCTTTTAACCAAAACTAGACTAGGTGACTACAACACATGATTCAAGGGTATGGGAGGAAACGTACACGACTGCCCAATACACTATGTGTGGTCTTTTACTGAGAAACCTCCCTCCCTGCTATTTATCTTTCGTATTTGAAAACAGGAAGCAAAGCTAGACTATAAACGTTGAATTTACTTTGCAAAAAGAAAAAGAAAGAAGAAAAAATAAAAACTGATTTTATTATTATTATTACAATTACTTTTATTTATTTAAATTTTTATTAGAAACAGAAGAAAAAGGAGTGCTTTTAAATAAATGTAGAGAAAGTGATTTAAATAATTAATGTAGATTAAAAAAAAATTGGTTGAAACCAACCGTAACAAAGGGTTAAGGGTTGGCATACGAGGGGCATTTTTATTATGCACTGAAAATAATTTGGAGAACGAATTAGATAATGTTCGTAGAACTGCTTGTACTAATGGTTTTAAGGTATAACATATTAATAAATTAATCGTGGATATTGCCAATAATAAGAAACCTGAAAACAAATTTGATTCGCAAACTTTATACTCTTCAATATCATAGCTGCCAACTTTTACGCTGTTTTCCTACCACTAAAATTTAATAGTAATTTGTATCTTATTCAATCGCCAAAATCGTGTGATTACATAAGGAAAAAAAATCTATTACATTTTAGTGGTAACAAAAAACCGTAGAAGTTGGCAGCTATGCAATATTATCCAAGCTTTTTTGAGAAAGTAAAGTACAGCCTTAAACATTTGAATATATGCTGGTTTGCCCGTTTTTTTCCGTTTTCCAAAAACAACTTAAATCGACTGTAGGCAAATATATTTTAAACAGAATTGTATTTTAATATATATATATATATATATATATATATATATATATATATATATGATATTGAGGTGTGAAGTGTATTTTAGAAACAAACCGTGAAAGAAAGTTTAAATGACCTAATATTAGTTTTACGAGCATTTTTATGAAACTGCAGGAAAGCCCTCAGACGTTCAGAGGGTTAATAGCGAAACAGCCTCAGAAATTAAAGAATATCATTTGCAGTAAAATTGACATTATTAATTTTGATAATTATTCAGGCGTATATAAAATAGCAATTAGTAAAGAAGACGGATCCAAGAATTACTATATCAGGGCTCCCAATTTGTCCGCTTTTCCAATACCGGTATTTTTTTAGAAAAGTTTTATTTTTAGATTTTTCTTACACATTTTGCAGAAACTACCTCTTCGAAGTAAATTTTGGTGGAAATGTTGTAGAAACGTACCAAGAAATTTTCTGTTAAAAAAAAAATTGGTATTCAGTTGGCGGACCATTTCGGAGCCCTGCTATATTGGCATGACAAGCAGCAGATTCAGTTGTAGAAAAAAGAAGTTTGTAGCTGATATTAAGTATGACAAAAAAAGTACAGCCCTGGCAAGATTATATCAGCATAGCTGCCAACTCTTACGTTTTTTTGTTACATGAATTTCATGTAAATTAGATCCTATCCCCCCTGATCAATTCGCAGGTGTTTATGAAATCCCCATTAGCTTAAATAATAATAGTATAATTTTTTACATTGGTATGACTAAAAGAAAGTTTTTGGAAAGGTTAAAAGAGCATAAAATCGACATAAAATTTGGAAAGTTATCCACTGCACTCTCCCGGTTTTACGCTAAAAATAATACTGTAATTAATTTCGATAAAGCAAGAATTATCTATAGGTTCAATAACCCATTTAAAGCCGCCATTAGGGAATCATTGGAGATTAAAATTAGGAAGGATTTTAATAGTAATGATAACTTTTCTTTCAACATACCTAGTTTACGGAATACATTTTTAACCCCTTGTTAATTCATAGTTTAGTTTTTCGCTCTTTGGCAACAGAGAGCGCCCACTTATTTTATTTAAATTTTTCCAAGCTGTTGATTTCAATTTTCTCGTGTCGAAAATTAAAAGGTCCGTAGTCGTTTGTGTTGTTCTTCTTCCCCGATGACGGCTTTAAGTTTAAAGCCGAAACACGTAGGATTTTAGCTCTTTTATGACTTTAAAACAATTTTTACACTGATTTTAGCAACTAATAGGCACAATTTGTGGAATTTGTGTTTTTAAAATAACTAGTTAACAGTGTAATGTCCAAATGGATTCAATTGTTTAATTCATTTGTTATGAATAAATTATACATTCGACGAACTCAGACTGCAGGAAACTCAAAAATAATATCTCGTCTTCATTTCACTTTTCATTCAACATTTTTAATATTCCCTTTTTTATTTTCGCAGTACTGTAGTATGTATTTTACCATGTCTGTGCCTGTCAAGAGAATAAATGATTCTCACACTGTTATATTAAATACTAGCTGTTACCCGTGACTTCGTTCACGCAACATTAAAAGAAGAATAAATACATTAATTAAGCAAAATATTTTACTCCCAATAATTAAAAACGTTAATAATTAACTAACTATTTATCACATTTCATAGGAGACAATACGGTATTTTTTCTTATAGGGACCTTGACATATCTCAGTCTTAAAAAAGTGAAATTTTGTGCCAAATAATCGCGACAATGAAATTGAAACCAATGCAAAAAGGAGGGCCAAATAAAGTCGTGGAAATAGACGAATTGGGTAAAAACAAATGTCAATTTTACCTGATAAACAATTTTACTTTTAACGCCTTTGTGAAACGTTTTAACAGCCATCCTTCAAAAAAAAAAAAAAAAAAAAAAAAAAAAAAAAATAGTATATACTTTTTCTTTAAATTCAATTCTGCCTCCTTGGTTTAATATATAGTTGAAACAAATCTTGTTTTCTAAATGACAGTATATTGGCAGGCAATTTTTGTTCTCCAGAATAAATTAATTCATGAAGTTTGAATATGTGAAAATATGTTTGTATTTTTCGGATAATTTACTGAAATCAAGATTTTGATTTCACCATCTATTCAAAGTGAAAATAAATTATGTTTTTCAGTTTTAATGAGAAAATGGTGTAAAAAATATACTGATCTGTTTTATTTCTCCTTTTTTATACACAAATATGGAGTAAGTTACTTTTCATTTTTAGAGAAACTTAGTTAAAAAAATGGAATTTAATTTAATTTTTTTTAATTCTGAGAGTTTGTGTGACGTCCTCGGATCAATTATAACCGGTATTCGCTAAACCGGTTGTAATTCGCGTTGCGTTCGATAGTCTAGAAGTAGTTGCGAAATACAAACACACAGTCAGATTTTATATAAAAGATTCGTGTTCATTTACCTTTTTTTTAAAAGCATGATGTGATTTTTAGCAGGAAACTCGGATGCTCATGCGGAACGAAATAAAGAAATAACGGATACTCATGCTCAATAATCAGTATAGATAACAATACATTTCAATTTTTCGTTATAAATATGGCGTGAAACTCATCTACTTTCTATACTTATTGATCCTTCTATTATTAATGTAAGGAATTGATTCACACACATTTTAAAACATATTGGAAAATTCCCGTTTTATTTCAAATATGACGTCTCCTTTTTCCCCAGAGAAATCCCTTTTTAATGACATAATTCTTGTTAATTTTCTTTTCCAGGCAATTAATTTCAATACTGGCATTGGGAAAATTATGCTACTTTAACGAAATAATATTAAATCTTTAGGTTTTATCAAAAAAAATGGAACTATTAACATTCGTCATTTTTTTTTAGGTAATCGAGTTATTTCTTTTAGATTTAAGAATGAAAAATTACTATTTCTCGCTATCCATGACATCATTTACGACATGGATAATTTTGAGGAGCATATTATTGACATTTGCTAACCATTTTATATTGAAACTTCTTTATATTTTTTAAAAATTTTAGAATATAAAAGACTAAGTTTAAAATTATAATTAAATGATCAAGTGTAAAAAGCAGTAAATGAAGGAAATAGCGTCATAAAAAATGTAATTGCGGGTAAATATTAAAAAGAGAAATATAACTTGAAAATAATAATTAAATTAATACGCGTCCAAAGCAGTAAATGTGGAAACTTACGCCATATTTAAAATGCTCAAATAACAATGTCTCCAAACAGTTTCAATAAAAAAATATATTTACACGAGGGATTCATTTATTTTGATAAAATATTTTCCCTATTGTTGAAAATTTGAAGCAGTGTAAATAATAATATTTCCCTTCAATTAAAAATTATATTTTTACGTTTAATAATAGGAAGAAAACTTTGGTGAAAATTACGTCATATTGGAAACGATACATTTAAAACGTCTTACTGAAAACAATTTTCGGTAGTTCTCCATTATACCGTTGACAACTTTCCATTAAAAAAACTATCGCCAAACTCTAACGCCCAAAAAACAAATGCAAGAATGTGGCCATTGGAATCTAAAAAAAGTACAAGAAAATAGAAAAACCTCACTCAGTAAAGCGTCAATTATCAGTAACTTAAATCAATAAAAATAATACATTAATAAAAAGAGAAAAAAAGTAATCCTTAATATTTATTTATTTAGAATATTTTTCTTGATTATCCACTTCGGCTTGTGGATAATTGTTTATGACGTCAGTTGAAAGGAATCTGTTATGCGTGATTATGCATAGCAACACTTTTTCAGCGCTTTTTCTGTTTTATAATCATGGCGGCGCCATTTACGGTCGTATTTATTTTTTAAATTAACGAAATAACTAATAAATTGGTAAAATATCATTAAAAACACAGATAAACGTCGAATTAAAAATCACTCGATGACATAACAAACACGTGTAACGCATCTGATGTCAATTCACTGTAACGCCACAGTCATGCATTTTTGTCGTTGAATCCGATATTTTGTTGTCAGTTTTTTCCTTTTATGGATACTGGTCGACCAAATAATGGAGACTTGCGCAATTTTCTTATACCATCGTTATAAAATTGCCCAATGCAGTGACATTGTTTACTTAGCCATTTTACACAAACTGATATTCAAATATTTGATTGATCTTATTTAATCAATCGCAAAAACAGTAGTTATCTGTTTCGGCAACAGTTGATCCGGCCTTAAAATCCCCCAGTAAAACGAAAATGAATGGAAACCCGATTACAGCAGATCGTCAATGGTTTTTTGATTATAATTCAATCTTCCGTAATCGTTTTAGAGTTGATCAAATTAGGGTGTTTTTAGAATTGGCGGTGTCGGAACGGGAGTTGGCATCTCTTTGGGGGGGGGGGCAGAGACCCCTAGTAACATAAATTATTTTAAAAGCAATGGAACAAAGTAACTGTCGTGCTGAATTACGTAGTTACGGTGCAACTTAACATCCAATTGATAAGTAAGCGACTTCCTGACGGATAAGGGAACCAGAGAAAAATATGTAACTGTTGTACAGTGCTTAGAATACATAGTGTGGTAAACGGCTACAAAATAGTATTAAACATTTTAATACGATAAATGTATAATGATGCTGAAAAGATAACGGGACGATCGCAGCGACATCTTCTAGCAGTGGCGTAGACAGGGTGGAGGTCCAAATGGTTTGGATACCACTAATTTTATAAAAATATTTTTGCCTTATCTAATCGAAGAATTTTCTGCGATATTCAATGCGAAGAAAACTTTATAATATTACTGGTTTCCGAGCTCTCTGGCCAAGCTACTGACTGCTAGCTCTTTTCAACGCAAACATTGATCGAACTGAGAAAATGTTTCAGCTGGTGGTAAATATTTTAAATAATTAAATTATACCCTATTTCCTTTGACTTCGATAGTGATTTTCATAAGCTATGGCCAAAAAACGTGATACGCATTCTTTTGTGCCTAGTTGCAGTACTCGATGCAAGACAGCAAACTAGAAACTATCCTTGTTTAGCATACCAAAGGACGAATCTCTGCTAGAAGAGTGGAAAAGATTAATTCCCTGATATGATGAAAAACTAACTTCAAAATTAGTTTCATCTGTAACATACACTTACCAGAAGATTTTATTAATTGAAATTATGTTCACGTTGTCAATAGTGAAAAGGTTAATTTTGTTAGAGGTAAGTCTATTTTTAAAGCAGATGTCGCTGCGATCGCCCTATTGTTGTACCGCATCGTTGCACGTTTATCGGCTGCAATTTTTTAACACTTTATAAAACATTATCAGTTTGGCCTTTTTTTAATTCCGAAATTTATCATTCATACCAGAAATTCCCTATAATGTTCTTTTGGTTATTTAATGGCAGATATTTGGTGACTTCTTAAAGTAAAAATTCTTGTTTCAGAATTTCCGGTTGGAATTCGAAAATTCTGAATTAAAAAACGGTAAAACCGTTCTCTACACTATGTATTCTACGCGATGTAACCAGATGTTGAAGGTTATTTGAGATTCCACATTATCTAACTGCAACAAAACATTCAAGAAATACACATCAAAAAGCAAATGTATCCATCATATTAAAACCGTGTTACATACATTAAATTTAAAATAAATGTTTATTTTTATGCACATTTAAATGTATTTTTTCGTTATTGTTACTTCCATTTTTTCTATTCATGACTCTGACATTTAAAAAATATTAATAACACAAAAAAATTATTATTCCCGGAAAAAGAATCATGAAAAAGGTTTTTGTATTTAAATCGTTTCCTGACGAGCTAGTGTTGTATTAAGTTTGTATAAATGTTCAAGTAATGAAGCCGTTCCAAATATGGCTTAGAAGTTTCAAGGAATCAGTGTTTTTTAGTGAAGAAAGACTGTTATGTATTAAAAAAGGGTTATCTACTGTCACTATTCGTTTATGTTTAGCGTAGCTGCCAACTTTTACTCTTTACCACTAAAATTTAACAGAAAATTTTTCCTTATGTAATCACACGATTTTGTCGATTTAAGAAGATAAAATTTACTATCAAATTTTAGTGGTAGGCAGAGTTGCCAAGTCTCCGGATTTTTCCACACCAGTAATTTTTTAGAGGAAATGTTGGTCTTTTAAATCGGAAAATGCTCCGATTAAATAAAACAACAATTTCTGTACTAATTTACTGGTATCCAAAAAGCCGGAGACTTGGCAGGTCTGGTGGTAGAAAAAGAGCGTAAAATTTGGCAGCTATGGTATAGTCTCGAATTCTCAGCGTAATTGTATTCATGAAAAAACAATTAATTAATTCTGAGGTATAATCTGATGCAATGAATAACTACAATAACTCTTTTTAACTTCATATTAAATTTATGTTCAGCATAAAATGAAACTCTGTGTTTTCTAGTGATGGGTTGTGTAGAGGGACAGAAAAACTGGAACACCCCTTAATTTAATTTGATATAATGCAGCCATTCTCAACGTACGACCTGCAGACCGCATGTGGCCCGACGACCTATCATGAGTTAACCTAATCGCACAATCATTGATCCATATTTATAAAAATTAAAAATGCATATAAAACGTACCTAACCCATTTATGCCTAGCGTCCCAAAATTGGGACGCTGTTTTAAAATGGAAAAAAAAATGCATTTCACACCACTTTTTTTTTTTTTTGTAGTAATTCGGTGACTTATTTTATCGAGGGGTCATCGATAAAATAAGACACCAAATTTCTCTTAACACTTCGCCGTCCGCATGTCTCGTAAAAATACTACCATTCGTAAAATGTTGAAATGATAAATTGATACCAGAATTTAGTAACAAGTTTATTCGAAAATAGGTAAAATCTTTTCTTCATGAACTTGATAAAAGGGAATTTTTCATTCCAAAATTCTGGTGCCAATGTAGCATTTAAAGATTGAAATTAAGTTACTTTACATACGACACCACTGTGGTGTAACCGGACGGCAAAGTGTTAAAAAAAGTGGTGTCAAATGCACTTTTTCCCATTTTACTAAAGCATCGACTCTAGGCATAAATGGTTTAAGAAAGTCATTGTTGTTTTATATATTTTTATGAGAAGACAAAAGATGCCTTGTCATTTGTAATTAATTTAAAATTATATTAAAACATCCTATGTGTATTTTTTTCCAAATGAAATGTTCTTTTTACGTGTACAGACATTTGGGTTGCTGTGATATAATATATTTTTTAATCTTCAAAGCTAATCAAACAGTATTTGAAATTATTAAATCTGCACTTGTGTTTTGAAGCTTGAAAAATGTAAAAAAAAAAAAAATCATGAAGCAAAAGTCGGATTTATTTTTTAAAAATTCCTATTTTTTTCTTTAGAACCTGGAAATTCTTCATTATTGTATTGTAAGAGTTTGTACTTATTATATAGCTAACACTCAATACATTAATTTTTGCCATATTGTTTTTTATACTACATTAGTTCACTTACTGTTTTAATTATCTTTTATTTTCTTATATTATTATAAGTACAGTGTATTGCGAAAACCTAATGTGGCAAACGTATATCTGCGTTCCTCGAGAAATAAAGGTTGAGTGTGGCTATATAATCGATAACATTCAACGCAATGCGTATGTTTCTTTTTAATTGTTTGATTCTTAATATACTTGTACATTACATAATTATTATACTTAATTTTAGCTATACTCTAATTCATTAACCCCTTAATTCTCGCTCCCGTCAATATCACGGGCTGAGGTGTCGTTCGTTATTTCTCGTGCCCGTCATATTTCCGGGCTCAAGATTTAACTGCTGGAAAAAACTTCTGAAACCAGAAAAAAATAACTGGAATTTTCATCTGAAGATTCCATTGCGGTGGTTGTAATGTTGGACTTTGTATTGCATGTTTCGAAATATATCATACTCAAAAAAGTTTTTGATAATCAATGTTTAATGAATATATATTATATTAAATGTAATTTGCAAAGGTTTTTAAAGATGCGAAAATTAAAGGTCTTATTCGCATTAATTTGTATGGCGTAAAGCTAACATTAACGTCTTAATTCTCGCGCCCGTAATTTTCATGAGCAGTGTAGACTACTTTATTTTAATTCAGATTGTTTGAGTCCCACCAGTTTTTTAAAATAGTGTAATTGGCTTTATTTTCGCATCATTTTATCTGCTGTAAACTACTGTGAATATTTCTACATAAAAAAAGGGATGGGAATCAAATAATCTGAATTATAAAAAAAAAGTAGCCTACACTTATCGGGGGCGGGGATTAAGGTGTTCAGACACAGAATTCTCGCATGATGGCATTTCAACAAATGTGAATTTGTTCTATAACATATTGTTTTCTTGCCTTAAAAAAAAAATCTAATTGCATATTTCATTTAGAAATCGTATAATTATTCAGTTTCTGTAATAAAAGAAATAGGTTCTTTTGTGATGTTTTTTTTTCAAATATTAAGCGACCCTGAAGGGGTTAAAAACTACAAAAATCTTAGTATGGTACTGCATACTTTTTACAGTTCCTGCAGCGCGATACTTGACTACTGACAGCGGCAAATATCGGAGACTAAAATGAGTACAACAGGAAAAGTCTCTGTCTGCTTTGTAATGCCAGTAGTTATTGATTTTTCTGACAGATCTATGGGAAAAGCTATGATATGTTAATCGCGGAATAAACTTTTGTTCAACTGATATGCCTAATTACCGACGGGGCACACTTTCACCAGTAAAATGAATAAAATTTTTCTCCTTATTCAGAGCAGTAAATTTGCATGAATAGGGCGTTTTAAAAAAACGAAAATTTCTATTGAAATATGTATTAAAATTTCTATTAAAATGACGAAATATTTCGTCATACTCAGTTAACAGGTTAATACGTATTTTCAAGGCGTTTCACGTTTTTACTTTTTTACTTTTTGAAAACGCTGAAAATTTATAAAATTTAAATTATCATAACTCAGCAACTTTTGATCGTAGAAGAATTGTTTTTTTTTTGTTATTTTACTTGTTACAGCATGGAAAACGATTTCTAAGCATAACTTATAGCAGGGCTGCCCAACCTGGAACCCACGAAATACCAAAAATGCTTTACTGGTATTTTCACCGTAATTAATCTCCTAATTTCTGCGATCAAATGTGTCGAAAATTTCTGTAAGAAATTATAGGTACACTGTGGCAAATTTGGTCAACCCTGACTTATAGGATCCACTGACCGCCTAGAAATTTTTATTTGGTAACTTTTTTTACGGAAATACATTTTCATACGATGAAGAACAACGTCTGAAGTATTTTGCACAGTGGCGTGGCATCCAGAGGCAATGGATACAATTTTCTTTCGAAAAATCATATTCCCTATATTTAATCGCAAAAAAGTTCGTTGATTAAATAAGATGAAATTTATTTTACTAAAATAGAGGTATTTAGCTTCTCGCTCCCCACCCTTGCTAAACCATTGTTTTTTCAATTGAAATCACACCTATAAAACTAATGCTTTAGGCATTAGTCATAGGCCAGCTATAAGAATTCAACCGTATGATTCAATTTAGCTAATTACGGTTATCAAATTATAAGTATTCCAATGACCTTCTAGCTACATTTAGCTACATAGTTTAACAATGTGTGCACAAAATATTTCATAACAATTATTCGTTTATTCCATTTTGATATATTGAACTAGAATAGTGTTTACTCTTGATGTTTTATTTTTTTTAAGTTGTATCTTTTCAAATGTTCTAAACAAAATGCTTAATTATTATTTGTAAAACTAATCATTAAAATAACTTTTGCCGTAAGACATAAGAGTATATAAAAATTAAAATCTGAATAAATTTTTAATTTTTTGTGAAGAATAAAGTTTTTTCCAAACATTTTTGAGAATGCGAGCTCAATGCGAAAAATACTAATCGTTCTAATTTTTTAGAGAAACTACAGAAATACTTCAGATTTTGCAGATGTCATTTAACCGTTACCAGTAAGATTTAATAATGAATAAATATGCACGAAAGAGAAATAATTCATATTTCTAGTTATCATATATCCTCCCGTCTAAGTTGAGTAATTTAGGATGAAAAAAAGATACAAAGTAAGATGCGGAGGGTCGGCTTATACACGAAAAAAATTTCCAAATTTGAAATTCTTTTTTTCCCCAACTTAGTCAATCGAAAAATATAAGTAAAAACAGGACCTGATTACCAAATGCTATACCAGCAAATTTTAATTGAAAAATTCGCCTTATTTTAACTCCTTATTCACGTCAAATTACTATCATAAATAAGGAAAAAAGTTTAATTTCCTTTTTACTGGTGGAGCTTTGGCCCATTGGTAATGCGGTCCTAGGTAAAAACAGGCTTCGTAGGACTCCTGGAATTTTCAGGGAAACTACCAGTATTTTCTTATAGAAAAACACGCTTTAAGCAATCGTGCGATTACAAAAGGCGAGTTTTTCTGTACGAGAATACTGGTTATTTCCCTGAAAATTACAGGAGTCCGTACGAACCCTGTAAAAATGCTTAAAATATTAATATTAAGACACCGTGTACAATATGGCAAACATATTGAAATTATACTTCATCGTATGTATTTTAATGTCGCGATTTAAGTATTTTATCTTTGTCAAAAATGAACTTTGTGTTCAGGTATACTTTTTAGTCGAATTATTCTTCCAGAAAATACTGAATTAGAATAGTATAGTATCGTTCGTACCCCCCTTAAAAACTTGAACAAAACTTGTGCTAAGGATTGGCTAAAGTATATCTGAATAAAAAGCTAGCAGTAATTTCGAAAAAAAATCTTTAGTTTTTGTTGCGGGGTTTATTTGCTGGTCACTATAGTCGTATAGTAAAAAATTAAGCTAAAAACTTAAACCAACTCTTGTTGTCACTGACGGAAGTTAGATATTATTGCTTTAGCATTTAGATGTGTACCTCAGTAAACTGTTGAAATGTAGTGTCCGTATGAACTGGGCCAACTGGATTAACTAAAGTTATCCGTCTTAAACTAGAGTTAAAAGTCAGAAAAAGCCAGCTACTACATTGGTTGCGAGATCGAAGAAAAATGCAAACCGCTATTCCGATAGAAAACATCATCGGGTTATTCGAAGCATGTTGCATTTGAAATAGATTTGACGGCATAGAGGGCTATGCATTATTTTAACTCACATTGGGAGGGATTTACAGAAAATGTTCATTGATGAAACCAAGAATATATAGGGTAAGTCAAAATGAATATAGCGATTACAAACGGTTATAACTATTTAATGGAAAAGAATTTATCAACATCCTATAGTACGTATAGACGAAACTTCAAAATTTTGTATGCATACGTCATGGATGTTCTCTGTGACTTCCCTTGGTCACACGGACAACATCTAGGCGGTAGTCAATTTCACGCCATACATTCTGAAGCATTTGTTCAGTCACCGACGCAAGCGCATTACAAATGCGTACTTTGACACCCTGCGTTTTTTTTTCTATGGGTTTATGTGAAAGACAGAGAGTATGCGCCTCCCATGCCCAAAACAATTGAAGAGCTCAAATGACTCATTTCTAATGCGCTTGCGTTGGTGACTAAACAAATGCTTCAGAATGTATGGCGTGAAATGGACTACCTCCTAGATGTTGTCCGTGTGACCAAGGGTAGTCACATAGGACATCCATGACGTATATATACAAAATTTTGAAGTTTCGTCTACATTACTGTGTTAATCTTATCGATAAATTCTTTTCCATTAAATAGTTATAGCTGTTTGTAATCGCTATATTCATTTTGACTTACCCTGTATATAGGATGATTTTCCGTTGACATACAAAACTGTGTTGAACATTTGGTGAGTTTGATACACGATTGAAATTAGAAGAATTCCAATGACAACAATTTTTTGTTTATAAAATAAATTACTTTATATATATATACAATATTCAAACCCTTAAATTTTTGTTTCTTTTAAATATTGTTGCAAAAGTTTTTGATCCTGACAGAGTTTATGAAAAGGACTAAGAGTCAATTTATACGCGAGTTTTGGATTTTTTTTCCTCTCAAAGTAGCGGGTCCACTTATACGGGAGAATACATGTTAAGGGAAAATATACTATTGATTAAAAAAAATTAACAATTTGTTTTTATATCAGAAAAGGAAAATTTTGCCATAGTGAAAACATTTTAAGTAATTGTACTAAGATATTCGTCATTTTACCGCAATTCAGGGTGTTAAATGTACGATTAAAATGTGAATTGGTACTATACACTTCGAAAATTTGTTTTTTGTGTATATCTGTAATAAAATTACAACTTAAAGACAGTGATACCGAAATTCGCGAAAAATTATATGTCCTTCAGTTTGAATACCAGTATTTTCGAGTAGATTTCTTCGCGTTATTTAAATGCAGAATTCGTAAGAATTTTCTAATGTATAATGTAAAATATAAGACTATTTAAGATATAAGTCTAAATTAACCCTTTATATCTTGAATTAATTTTCCAGCTACTATTTAGATGCTCAGATTCCTCGATCATTCCCACCATTTACTTTTTTTATTGTAAAGTTTTCCTTATCTAATCATAGCATTTTTGCGATTTAATTAGGTGAAAATTTCTCATTTGAAAAACCGGTGGTAATAGATTAAATATTCTGTAAAAGACGCTCGTCGCGAAGGGGTTTAAGTGGTACTTATACCGTCAGGATAAAAAGGGTTAAATGAAGTGAATAAATATTATTATACGAAAATAACAGTACCGTAATTTCGCACGTATGCGCCGCACCTCAGATAATTCGATTTCATACCAGAATTTATTTTAAATAAAAGTGATTTACTTCTGCTTAGAACTTATTTGACTTCTTATTTTAAATTTCCGGTTTGAAAAAGACTTAACTAAGCCGCGGCGCATACGCGCGAAATTACGGTATTAAAATGGTATTGCATTTTCTTTCTTTCGAATTTTGGGGTCGACTAATACGCGAGTATATACGTTAAACAAATAGTAGTGAGGAATATGGATAAAATTTCAAGTACTTTAATCTGCAACTTTCGAACCCACAATCCTAGTACTACAAGCGATTACTTAAATTACAAATTTCCCAGTTTGAATCTTAAACTCTTGCAGAAGTAAATGCGAATGCTAAATCTTTAAAATGAAGCTTATGTGTCATACTTTCATTAAATATATTGAAATATTTATTCTAAATTTCCGAATTAAAAGATAATAGAGTATTTACTAAAGTAATATTTAATTTTAATGGAAATGAGACGTATAATTTGGCGTGTTTTGGGAATGCTCCGAAATCGCTAATTATGTTTTATACATTATGGTTCAGTAATGATACATGGGAATTTAATGTACATTTTAAAACAAAATTAAAGCATACCATTTTAACAATTAAACGAGTGAGCGAATTAAAGGTGCAATGCTTCCTTAAGACATATAACACTTTTATCAAATCGCAATTTTAAATTTAAATATATAAACTGTATTTTGTATTTGTTATTTTTGGTACTTTTATGTTACTCGAGCGCCAGTGATCGCCCAAAATTTTTTGGTTCTCGCCAACCCTTTTATTTCTCCAATCTTTTTACACTAGCTAATATCAACTAGCCACTATTTTGACATTGCAATATAATATCTTAAAAACTGTATTTAAAATTACGTAAAATATAATCATAATAAATATGTACACACAAAAATTTCAATACAAATAACAAAATCTTACGTATACGGTTGCAATTCAAATGATGCCAATTGACAAAACATTTCGCGAGTTATCACTGGCGCCCAGCTAACATATAAGTACCTTATTTTTTCATATTATCAGTAATAATAAAGTACACCTAGTGCTGTCTAAGTAATAAAAAAAAACTTAAATGCGTTTCTGTTGCATTAAATAAATGATAATCAAAACGAACGTTAATATAATATTTTTATTATTCTTTAAATGTAAATAATCCCTCTTATTTTGAATAAATAACTATCCTTACATACAATATTTGTTCCAAACTGTTTCACAAAGTTTAAAAAAGTCTTTTAGACCTGCTTAATCATAATTCTTTAAGGGGTAAGCTTTATTTGATACGTATAACATCACTATGTGAGTATGTTTAAGTATATATTTAACTTATTATTTTTATTATTCTGAACATTTAGTGATATATTACCTGTAATTTAATATTTTAAATTACTTATTGCTTTATATGGCAGATTAATTAATAGATTACCAGATAATGACAGATAATCAGTGTTCATACTCGTTTACCACATTTTTTTAATAAAATCTTTTGCCTTATTTAAATGCAGAAATATATTACAAATTCTCCAACTAAACGAGAAGTCTACAATTTCCGCTATTGAAATATTTAATTGAATTGTTTTAATTCTATTAAAACATTCTATTAACCCTTCGCGACGGGCGTCCTTTACAGAATTTTTAATCTTTTATCACCGGTTTTTCAAAACAGAAATGTTTGGCTAATTGAATCGCAGCAATTCTATCATTAACCCCTTGGAGACGAGCGACACGTATACGTGTCGCATAAGATGCTCAGAACCATCGATTATTCCCACCAGTTATTTTTTATTGTAAGCTTTGCCTTATTTAATTCTAGCATTTTTGCGATTCAATTAGGCGATAATTTCTGATTTGAAAAACCGGTGGTAAAAGATTAAAAATTCTGAAAAGGACGCTCGTCGCAAAGGGGTTAAATAAGACAAAGCTTACAATAAAAAGTAACGGGAAGGAATAATAGAGAACTCTGAGAATCTTGTACGTCACGCATACGTGTCGCTCGTTCCCAAGGGATTAAAACATTGTGGTAAAAGCGTACGAACCCTGATAATGATTTTCAGTTTAGATATAGACGCACCTTTTAAATACGTGGGACAACACATTCCGTTTAAGCATGCATAAATTCATTTCAGATTGTTTATATTGGCGTTTTCATAAGTGTTCCTTTAGTACTATTCTTAGAATTTCTTATACAGGATTCTTGAAAAGCCGAACCTGATTGTCCCATGAAATAAATCTTTTAATGTATAATCCGATTTGTAATGTGTCACAGCATTAAAAAACAGCAACATCTGTGTAGTAAAATGTTTGTGTAATAAGGAGATAGGTACAGATTGTCTTAGGAGATAGGTACAGATTGTAAGGAGATAAATACAGATTATAATTTTTGTCAATAAAACCACTTCTAATCAAAATGAACAATATCATACTTTATGTGAAACTGCTATGAATATGCTTCAATAAATCAAAGACAAAATTTAAATCTTGGTATTTTATTCTTATCCTGAAATCCATGTTTTGTGGTGTTTGAAACAAGCGTCAATTAACATTCGTGAATTTTTACTTCCTGCAAATGCTTAGCCAGAGTAGGGGTCCAGAGGCTCAGGATACCACTATTTTAAAGAAATATTTTTAGCCTTTTCTAATCACGTTTTCTGTTATCACAAATATTGTTTTTTCGTTAGTGTATGTCTTCACTGAGTTATGAAAAATTGAAAAAAAAATCATTTAGTATCAAAATATCGTCATAAAAATTATTATTTTAATGCTTAGTAAATTTAACAATGTTTGATTAATTTAACGTGTATTTGATGTGAACTAAATAAACATGTGTTATGTTTTAAATTCAGTTGTAGAACACTTCTTTGAAGAATTTCTTGTTGGAATAAGATAAATAAAGAAAAATATTTTTAAAATTTCAAAATTCCTTTAAACTTTAAGGAAAGTGTGTTTCAATTTATTACTAAATATATCTTAATTTAGTATATTAATGAAAATCATTCTAAGTTTGAATGTAATTTGTTTTTAAAAACAGTAACTCATTTATAATAGTTTTTTTAAGTTTCTTAAATATTAGACTATCAGTTGAACAAAACAAAAGAAGTTTCAACTATTTTATATTGAACAGGTACATAAAAAACCCTTTAATGTGGGATATCGATACTCTATACTATTATATAAACAGGCAACGCCTGACTGACTGGGTGACTAATCAACGCCTTGCTGAAACGACTAAAGTCAGGATCACGAAATTTCGACAATAGATTGCTGTTATATCCTAGACAAGCACTAAGAAAGGACTTTTTAAAATTCTCTTCTGAAGGAGGTTAAAGGGGCGGTCGAACGTTTTAGGTGTTTTCTGATATGGCGAAATTCAGGAAAAGAAATCTACTACAAAAATGGTTAAACACTTGTTTCAGCTTTTTTAGAAATTCACCCCCTTAGGAGGTTAAATGTAGGCGCCCTATGATTTACGTCATTTCGCAATGTTTCAGAAGCAGTTTTAGGTAGGAGCATGAAATTCAGGAAAACAAATCTACTAAAAAAAATGATTAAACACGTATTTCAGCGATTTTAGAAATTTTCTCCCTTAGGAGACTAAATGGGGGGGGGCGAACGTTTTAGGTCATTTCGCAATATCTCAGCAGCAGTTTTAGGTAGGAGCATGAAATGCAGGATAATAAACCTACTAAAAAAATTATTAAACACGTATTTTCAGCGATTTTAGAAATTGAACCCCTAAGGAGGGTTAAATGTGGGTGTCGAACGTTTAAGGTCATTTCGCCATTTCTCAGCAGCAGTTTTAGGTAGAAACATGAAATTCAGGATAACAAATCTGCTAAAAAAATAGTTAAACACGTATTTCAACGATTTTAGAAATTCACCAATCGGGTTGAACATCAGATATGAACCCGAATATGGACGATTATACGAATAAAACAACTATTCCTGATTTTTGATTAGATATTTTGCGTAAAACATTTTTAAAAAGAATTTCTTTTTAATTATTTATAAAACTGAGGGATTTAGTATGATTTCATCAAAATAGCATAAGTTTTTTCTGATTGTCATTTTGACGGTTTATGGACGCGAATGTGTTATTGTGATCTGCTTATTTTTAGAATATTGCTTTTTTATTTATGTTACACGGAAAGCCAAGTTTAACTCGGGCGAAGTCGGGTGGTTCTGCTATATTAAAATACGTTTATTAGCTTCAATGTGTACATAAACAGAAAACAAATATTTATCACATTTTTAGAAGCTTTTATCTAAAGTTCAAAATTTGTAAGTACTGCAATTTTGTCTCACTCCCGTTTTTATCTGATTTATAACAAATTTTTTTAAAGTACCTACCCATCCCTACCTTACATTGTAGTCAACGCACTGTTCACCCGCGCGGTTGCTATTGTCTTTAAAAATTGAATAAAAATATAAGTTTTGTTTAAAGAAAAACAAAAAGGTGACATTTGGGACGATTCTGCATAGGAACATATGATAAGATTTTATCCTAATCCAACTCTACATTAATGAGTCGACTGTTTTTTAGGTGCGTTCGTAATTATATAAATACGTAGCACCTATAGTCGTCGCTTGGTCCGTCCGTCTGTCTGTCTGCCCGTCCGTCCGCATATAACAACGCAAAAACTACCCAACCGAATGGTTTGCAATTTAAAATATATTGTCTTTGCAGAATTTTGTCGAGACATTTCAAATTTTATTAAAATCGAATCAAAACTTTAGGAGATATTAATAAAAATATTTATTAAGAAATTTGATTTTTTTTTTAAAATCGGTGTTTTTTTTATAGGAGCTTCCGAAGTTTAAACGTCAAGCGACCGAGATACTTATTTTATGACAGAAATTAATCTGCAGACGATAGAATTAATTTCACAGAATTAGAAATCATCAAGATCTGAATATTTATATAACTAGTTAAGATATTTGTATGAACAGTGTCATAAAATATATACTTAACTAGCTGTTTAACCCGTTCTACGCACGGGAGATGATGAATTTAATTCTAAAACGTGCGTACGAACGCACCTCGTTTGTAACGTTTGACGTACAATTTCCAACTTGTTTTTTCTGCTTCAGGTTGGATTTGGCTTAAAATTTTGCATTGAGTTGAGTGACAATATTTTATTTAACCCTTTCACGCTCAAGGGAAATATTTTTCCCTTCTACAAAAAAAAAATTAATTTTAGATTTCCCACCACTTTTAAATGAAGGGTTTTTTTATATTATTTTATCAAGGGATCTGTATTGTGAAATAGAGTCTATATTATAAAAAATACCCTTCATTTAAAAGTGGTGGGAAATCTAAAATTTAATTTTTTTTTGTAGAAGGGAAAAATATTTCCCTTGAGCGTAAAAGATTTAAACTGGATCTGGAACGTATTTGTGTAAAACTTGGATACCCGACCCGATGCCAGATTCTAATCCAAATCATACCTACAATTAAAAATAAAAATAAACAAGCAAATTCAATAAGGTCAGGAAAGATTCTTGTAAAATTTAGTCACCCGACCGATTGCTGGATTGTAATCCGAATCCTGAGTGCAGAGAAAAAAACCGACCCAATACGTCAGCTAAGGTTCGGATATAATCAGTGCACACGACCGAAAGCAGAATTGTTACAAAACGTCACACTTTTCACAAATTGATTAACTGTGACTTCATAAAGTGCTCACAGTGTAATGTCGCAGAAGGGCTTCAAAACGGTCATAAGGACTACTAATCTACTTGACTGAGATTGAAATCGAAGTCGCGTGACGCCATTGTGACGTTTCTTTGATGTGTCAACACTATACTGTGTGTTAACCGCTAGATATCCAGCAAGTAGCTGAATAAAATATTTGCAACTAGTTGAATAGAAATATTATAACTATTAAACAAGGAAATTTATAAAAATATGTATTTATATGATTCAACATCATAGAACAAGTGTATTCAAGTTCAACAAGTGCATTTAACAAGTGCATTTCTACATATCCGTAGTACAAGGAGAATTTTAATTTCGTTGCTATTTGTGAGTTGAAAGTTTTTAATAAATCACGTTTGTCATTAACTTCACATCAGTGTGACCGTAAAGGTTAAGTACAAAACTGAGTTTCTTCCCCATAAGTTATGAAAATCAGTAAGAAGCTCCAATATATAAAACATTAAAATTCTCTTTTAAAAATGACTAGCAAACCTGACCGAAGTTGCGCAGGACCGGGATAATAGCCTTAGTGCACCAATGCACAGCGACACACGGGCTGAGAATCATTGCTTAACACATTGCTGACCTGCATTTTAATATGAAAGTTTTGTTTTGAGCCAATATACGTTCGCCTTCTTTTAAACGTTTTCTGAATACTCTTTGTCTAGTTAACGTTTTTAAACTTATACATCAGTAAATATCTTACAGTATGTGAATTTCATGTAAAATTTCCTACAGTCTAACAATGTATTCCCAAATGTATCATATAAATATACATTCTTTTTAATAAAGATTTTATGCCGTAAGAATTATATAGGCGGAACTAAGTTTTTAGGACACACATTTAATAAATGAAATTTGTTTTAAATCACGAGTATACTCGTGGACGGTCAACAAAGTGTTAATCATTGCTTTAAATATCGCTCGCATGCACCGACAAATTATGCCTGATTAGCAACGGGGAAAACTCCTACCAGTAAAAAGTAGTAATTTTTTTTCCTTATTCATGGCAGTAATGTTGCATGAGAAGGGCGTTTAAATAAGACAAACATTTCAATTAAAAATTAAGCATAACAATGTGTTAAGCCATGATTTGGTGGAAATTAGCCCCATTGGTAATCACTCCCTGAAAAAAAAAATTCTCCCGACCGCAAGTTGACCTGCATCGTCATGGTATCGGCTTTGGGCTATAAAGAGGGTTTCTTAGAGCATCCACGCTAAAATTTTTTTCCCTGTCTTTCTTCTTCGCGCTTCAGAAACGTAATCGATGTGGATATAAAGAAATCGAGAAAAATTCAAAATTCGCTGTAATAATTACCAATAATTACATTGAAAACAGAACATGTTGTGCTATAATGCGCGAAAAAGATTCAATTTCGATTAGATTTACGTGTGACTTAAAATCGTCGGAATATTTTCAAATCTGAGAAAAATGCGAATCGTACTGTACAATATAAATTAGCAAAAATATCTAATCAAAAAGTCCCAAATCTGAATCTCAGATGGATTGGTACCTGTGTTTGTGTGTCCAAAATCAAATTCGCAGACGTCCTCCTCTGTGTGAAAGATATTCCCCTAATCAGCGTGCGTGCGCCTCATACTCACATATAACTAGAGATGAGACGGGCTAAAATAAAAATCGAGCCTGAGCCCGGACCCGATACGGGCTGGGGGTCGATTTTTATACCAGTCTTCGGGCTCGGGCGGGCTCGAGTTCATTCTTTCTGAAACTGGCAATTTTATTTATTCTCATGTAGAAAAAATAAAATAACTTTCTGTTTCTTCTAAAAAATTACATACCGTAATTTCGCGTGTATACGCCGCACCTCAGAGATTTCGATTTCCTACAGGAATTTATTTTAAATAAAATGTGACTTACTTCTGCTTAGCACATATTTGACTTCTTATTCTAAATAAAATTTCCGGTTTGAAAAAGAATTAACTAAGCCGCTGCGCAAACGTACGAAATTATGGTAATCTTTTTTTTAAGTCATTTTAATGCTATTTTGATCAAAATAAATAGAAGAAATGTTTCTAGTATTAGAATGCTACTTTAAAATAATTTGCGATATTTGCAGATTTAAGTGTGGCATTGACGCGATGACGCGACGCGCAACGCAACGACTGGGTGATGTAGCACCAGTAGTAAGAGACGCGAATAATTTGTTGCTGGAACATTTATTTTATTTTATTTTTTCAGAGATCTAACGTGAAATTATTTTTTTATTTCTTTTTAGTCAATCACCATTAGCTTAAGTTTTGCAAATGTTTAGTCTTTTATTGTGTTCGAGTCATAATCGCTATTCAAATGAAAATAAGTGAAATAAATTAGTGAATCCCTTTTTCATAATGAACTCTGTTCTTGCTGAAGCTCTGCTCTGCATATTTCCGAAGTCACTTCCATTCGTAAGTAGATATAATTGTCGTGTATTGTTATTCCGATAGAAAGCAATCGAGCAGTGTCTCCCCTTTCCTATAAAAGCATACGATCTTTCAGATAACGATGTAAAATTTTTAATTTGAGCTGATTTTCAGGAACACGAAATTTTGTTTTAATTAAGGAATCAATTATAATTTACGATATACATCTTTTATAAGAAGTAGAGAAACGTTGTTCGATTCTTCTGCATAGAAATAGTAATTTCTGCAAATTTCATACATTTATGCATAAAACTCACTTCGTTAATGTGTCTAACATATTTGCTTGTTGGAGAGAAAAATATAAGCGTCCTTTTAAGGAAGTATATTTTTATTTGCTTGAAAACTTCTCTTTTGATAAAATTAAATGTAAAATTCCAAAAAGATTAATTGAGTGCTGAGAATTAACAGTTATTTTCATGTACAAAGTTTTAAAAAAATGAGATATTATATTTAAAACAATTTTTAACCACTTAATCGTAGTGTCCGCTAAACAAAGCCATTAAATAATAAGCCCAGTCAGATAGTGTTAAATTTGTTAGCGACACACTAGCGCCAAACCTCTGCTGCGGAAGGAGGACAAAACAGAAGTGGGTCGCAGAGAAACGATACGATTTATTTATATCGATATTTTATACGATTTTTATCGATGTTTTGTTTTTGTACTTCCTTTAAAAGGTTGCTAATTATTGGGATCTTTTACATTAAAGCTAAAACTATAATGAAAAAAAAATGTGGAAATTTACTGGATTAATATTTCTATATAAATATAGTGGTGGCGAAGAAGTTGATTTATTTATTAAAAGTTAAATAAAAAGTGATGGAAATTTACATCACTATGCAATTAACCCTTTCCAGCACAGACAAATTATGTTCGTAAAATGTGAAATTACTGACTGACACCGGAATTTACAAACGACTTTCTTAGAAAATATGAACTCCTTATTTTAAGCTTTAATTTTAGAAGCAAAATTTTATTAAAATATTCTTGGTGCCGAATGCAGCACTCCCAACCGCTAGATGGCGCTATTTTCAACTTGCGAAAAGTTTCCCATTTATCTGACTGGGCTTATTATTTAATGGCTTTGCCGCTAAATGTACGCTACTTAAAAAAATATCAGATAGCTTGATTACCACCAGTTTTTTTAAGCACAAATATTCGACTTATTTAATGGTCAGAACAAAAAAAAATAATGCGAGAATAAAGCCAAATATACTAATTGAAATAACAGGTGGGAATTAATAAAATAGACGTAGCCTACGGTGCCCGTGAATGTCTCGGGCACGATGATTAAAGGGTTAAATATTATGCATTTTTTTTCGGTATCAAGCTCGGACGGGCTCGGTCTCTAATGACACAAAATGTTTCGGGATCGTTGCACTCAGGAGGGCCCGGGCTCCGAAGAGAGAGCCCGAACTCATCTCTAACATGTACACATATAGACAGATTAATACCTCTGTTCTGTTTATTAGTACAGATAAGCAGATAACATACCGCCTCCATATCCATTAGTAGATGCAAATTTATACAGCGGACAACTATTTCGATACAGAGAAATCACACATATATATATATGCATATTTTAAGAAAAAATTATTTTCTGGTAGTCATATATTATATATATATATATATATAAGTAATGTTTGACCTTTGCAGTTAAATTTTTTAGAATTTCTTCCGTTCACTTTCAGATATATATTTTTAACAATAATGTGAAATAATCGAAGCTAGGTAATTTTTTTTAATTTAACGACATTTAGTCATTTAAAAACATGTCTTTTTATAAATTATTCTTATAAATTTCATATGATTATATTGGTAACACAATATTTGTTTATTATTTTTTAGATACATATACACATGTACAAAAGTAAACGAAATACTTTTATTCAAGGACATACAATTGTGAAAATAAATCAGATATTTTTTATTACTCAAACTATATCTTATTAAAATTCATTAAGATACAACTACCGTAATTTCGCGCGTATGCGCCGCACCCTAGTTAAGTCTTATTCAAACCGGAAATTTTATTGAAAATAAGAAGTCAAATAAGTGCTAAGCAGAAGCAAGTCACATTTTACTTAAAATAAATTCTGGTAGGAAATCGAATTGGCTGAGGTGCGGCGTATACGCGCGAAATTACGGTAAATGTAAATATATTGCTTGAAGGTGCCTAAAAAACATACATAAACCATTTAAAAGCACATTAAAGTCCTTTTACATTTCAAAACGTTTTCAACCGAACTACTCGGTCATCATCAAAGGAAAAAAACAAGGTGAATTTGCACCTAAATTTTAAATTTTTATATCTTATTAATTATTAATTTCAATTTCTTTTAAATCTTATCTGCAAGATCTAGAGTATATCTAGAGTATACCCTTTTTTGATAAGTGCAGGAGAAATCAGTAAATCCCAATCAATTACATAATATAAAAAAAATATATTATATCAATTATATAATATAAAAAAAGATGAAAAGAACATTTGTTTGTTTTCACTTTCATATTGTTTTCTGAAAAGAAGGATTTTTTCTATTGTTAGAACAAAATTTAATCAGATAGCATTCCGAAAACCTAAAAGTAAATGTAGGGGGGACACTAGGTAATTCATGGACATGAAATCTAAGAAATACATTGTGAAACATCATGTCTTCTTCTTTTGTAACGCAAGTTTCATTCACTAAATTTTAAGTTTTAGGAAATGGAAAACTGACATTTTTAAATATTTGAAACTTTTAATAAAATGTGCCATTTTCATCATGAAAAGCAAAAATTTATGTTAAAGTAAAAATATTTTATGTGTCACCGATCTGATGTTTTGAAAACCACTTTTTCCAAACAATTATCATCAAACATCGTGGTGGATTTCTATAATATTTTCAATAGAAATATGCTACGAATATTTTTGTTTAGAAATAGTGATATTGGAAAAGGTAACCAGACATAATAAATATCTATTTTAAAAGAATGGAATTTTTTTCTTCTGGTGAACATAAATTTTAATTTTCTCCTTTTATAAATAATTCACACTTTGTACTAAAAGTTATGCTTTTCAGTCTGCCTTAATTTTGTTTTCAAATATATATTTTCTGTATAAATTTCCAATAAACGAAGGGAACTATATTTATCCATTCACCAGGCCACTTTCTTTAAAATTCAAATAACGCAATTTTAAAGACATTTTAATACAGTAGAACCCCGGTTATCCGAAAAGCATGCACTCTCAGAAATAAAACACTCAATCTTGACGATTCCGCAATCCTTAGGCCTCATTTCGTTATTTTTGACAATCATTTTTCGTCACAGAGTCACGTGGTTTTTGACGAACCGCGAATCCTTAAATATCTGAAGAAACTGTTTCCTTGCTGTCAAAAATAAAACTCTCACTTTTGACAATTCCACAATTCTTGAGAATTTCTTGAGACATTTTTGACAATCATTTTGTCTCAAAATTAAGTGATTTTTAATGAAATGGAAAATCTCAAATATTTGACAAAAATGTTTCCCCATTCCCGGCTAGATTATATTTGTTGTTACAAAATCGTTCAAAAAAAAAAAAATACACGAAAGTACCAAATTTACAATATATTGATGAAAACAGAAACAAAAATATTTCATCCTTGGGGACCGGTATAACACGAAAGTACCACATTTCTACTTTATTTTTCCTATCTGATAATTTGTGTCTATCATTTTTGTGACGATTTTATGCATATCTATTGCCTATTCAAAGATAAATTTTTCTAAAGTTACAGAATTTCGTTAAAAACGCTTAAAAAATTCTTCTACAGTTGCAGAATTTCGTTAAAAAAGGTTAAAATAGTAAATTGCGAACATCATTTGGTCCATTTTCGACCGAAAGCAACAACATATTCTCAATGGTTAAAAAAAGAAAAAAAAATCAAAATTTTAGGAGCTCTTTTTTATTTAAGAAATATATTCATATAACAATCAAATTAAAAATATATATAACTGATCTCTTCCCCTCTATAAACAGTAATCTCATCCGCTAAAATTGATGAACTCTCCTCCAAAATTTATTATTTCTGATCAACAAATTAACTAGACCATATACTAATCATTCATTGAACAAAGGAAATTTCTCTAATAAATTATATTAATCACAGGCATATTCTAATTATTTATTAACCATAGAAAAACCATAATAATATTCTAGCCTTATTAATTAAAACATGCAGAAATTATAACAGCACCGATAAAAATACAATCTGCTTTCTAAAAAATATAAACACACATCAACATCCCCTAGATACATTTAAAATCAAACTTATTCGAGGTCTTGGTGGCGTAGGACACAGAACAGCGGTCTCCCACACCGAAGTTGGCGAGTTCGAACCCCACTGAAGACTTGTTTCTTACTTTTTAAACCTGTCAGTTACAGATGCTTCAAAAATTGTCAATAGATGGCGGCACCAACAATCTTTTTTTGCTCTTCCTTTCGAACAAGCAATTTGACGAAATCAATTTCCTCCGTTATTTGAGGAAAGAAATTTACTCGATTTGACGAAATTTTTGCTCGCAGCATTTCCCAGGAAACAATTTCGTCAAAAACGAAGAAAAATTCGTGATATTTGAAAGAGAAGACATTTCTAAGAGTGTGGGACCAAATGATTTTCGGTTAACCGGGTTTCCATAGGAATTTTCGGATAACCGGGTGGCTTCCTAATTTTATTCTACCAGATGACACTACTCACCCTTCTCACTTTCCCACAGTTAGGTGAAGCCAAAGCGTTAGTGCTTGCAGTTGCTGCAAGAGTCCGTATTCTGCTCGATTTCCCCTTCCTGTTTACACGTGTTTTAATTTTCTCCAAACTTTATTTACGATGAGTAATATTTTTAAAAAGAAGCGGGTTTTTATAAGCATGAAGAGCTCAACGAGTTGAAAAAGTTGATATTAGCACCTCAATATATTGCAGTGCAGGAAGAATCACCAGCGTCAGATCTGTTGTTGTTTAAAAGGTGGCATGATAAGGCAGCATTTAAGCAATGCGAAGTTTTAAAAAAATCACAACATATTTTGTAAAGAAATGAAGTGTTGTATGTGCCTTTGCAATAAAATGCCTGCATTTACGCAATAGTCCAAATAAATAAGTTGACGCTGTTTATTTATTTCATAAACAGCATGCTTGATTAAAAATAAAAAATTTCATGTTTAAAAAAGAAATGAGAAATTGCTGACTGACACCGGAATTTACAAACGACTTTTTTTAGAAAATACGAACTCCTTATTTTAAGCTTTCATTATAGAAACAAAATTTTATTAAAATATTCTTGGTGCAGTATGCAAGTTTGGAATTAAAATTGTGTGTGCCCGGAGTGGGACCACTGGGCCGGAAAGGGTTAAGCTGATTTTCGGATAACCGGGATTCGGATAATCGGGGTTCTACTGTATTTCATATAACTTAATGTGTGGGAAAATATTTTAGTTATTAAAGGGCATATATACAAAGCTAATACAGTATGGAAAGAAACTATTTAATCTATACATTTGTAAAAAAAAAAAAGTCCAATGGATTAAATAAATAAATTTAAATCTAATTAAATATACCTTTCAATTCCTTCTGAATCAGTGCTACAGAGGGTTACGTCTGCACTTTCTTTGATTAGTTGCATAGCCTTCATTAAATTCCTCATTAAATCAGTTAGTCGAAAATAAGAACAGGTGAAAACGCCAGTTATTTCTTTTATTTTCGTACTGTTTCTAGAAAAACGAGAATTTTTTTTATAGTTCTGAATAAACTTTAATCAGTAAAAAGCAATCCAAATGTTAAGGGCAAATGTAGTGATGGCGCGATGTATTTTATGTAGATAAAATATAACAAGAAAGGTCTGCATACACTCTGACTAATAAAAAAAAAAAAGATATTCCTTGTGTGGATGTAAATAACATTTTAATGAATAATACCTCTGGGGGTGCCTAGTCAGGTGAGGGTCTCGTCACCTGATCAAGGTTCTAAATTACGAGACCTATTAAATCTGTCAATTCAACAAAGTTAAACAGAAACCTTGAACCGGCAAACAAAGATAGCGGTAGCAAATCACAAGAGAGCAAGCACAGCAGCGATGTGAACAAATCAATAGTCAGGTGGATCACAGCCATGCTGTGATCAGGCGATTTCCGCCCCGCACCCAGGTACTAACCCGTTAAGCTAGGCATTCATGCCGGGCAGGTAGGGGCCTGGTTAGCGGTATAAAAAAAAAATAATAACATTTTAAAAAATTGGGCAGAATCTTTGTTTATCTTTATTTAAACAATAAAGAAATTTCATTATTTGTCGAAATATCAAAAAAACTGTTTTGCATTTAATAATACGACTTAACGACTATTCTAAAAAAAGACTCTTTCCTGTATCTAATATGAGTTAGATGAGAAAGATAAATAAAAATAAATGAAATAGTTGAAATAATGTTTTAAACTATTTAAAGTAATATACACTAAAAACACCAACGTTTAACACACAATATCAAACTATAGTACAATGGACAGACGTACGTTTCATGAGTAACTTGGATTCACATCCTCAGTGTCAATAAAATAAAATTAAACATTATTGTATTCCCCCAGAGACATGAAATTGAATCGAGAAAAACAAATGAAAACAACAACACACCGAAAAACTCATCACGGACGAGCCACCAATGAGATTAACCCGGAAGTGATTCACTATGACACAGTAAATCAACCCAGAAATGTGAGATGTAAGGTACGCTTGAAAAACAAGCGTCCCTATTTTTTCAAGTGTACCTTACGTCTCACCTTTAAGGGTTGATTTACTGGGTCATAGTGAATCACTTCCGGCTTAATCTCATTGGTGGCTCGTGCGTGATGAGTTTCTCAGTGTGTTGTTGTTTTCATTTGGGTTTCTCGATTCAATTTCATGTCTTTGTGGCGATACAATAATATAATTTTTATTTTATTGACACTGAAGATGTGAGTCCAAGTTACTCACGAAACGTACGTCTCTCCATGGTACTATAGTTTGATACTGTGTGTTAAACGTTGGTGTTTTTAGTATATATTTATCCACACAAGATTTTCTTCATATTTAAAATAATATTAGATTTTAATGGATATTGACCATTTAACCCTTAATTGCTAATTGCATAGTGATGTAAATTTCCATCACTTAACTTTTAATAAATAAATCAACTTCTTCGTCACCACTATATTTATATAGAAATATTAATCCAGTAAATTTCCAGTAAACTATGTTGCTGAACAAAGTTAAAAATCTATCTTAAAATTTCTGGTGTCTAATATTTAATATATGTATAAAAAAAAACACAATTGTAAAAGAAAAACTCATGCAAAGAAGGGTTAAGACACAAAAAGCAAAAAAAAGAGAGATTTTGGAAAGGAAAAATTATTTCTGTAACCATGTTTTTTCCTTACAAATACTTTCATTTGAGTTTTAGTATAGAATGAATAAATCTATAACACACATCAAGGTCGGTAAAGTGATCGAATCATTTGGACAAATTCCATAAACCATGTATTTAGGAACTTCCTCAAATTCCACATACACATTAAAGAGTTTGGGCTCTTCATGAATTTTTAATTATTCATAACATGTTAGTAATTTGATTTGTTGTTTTGTAAATTCATCAATCTCAGCTTTTTTCCCTATATATGCTTTCAATAATATGCGTACGATATAGTATGTGTTCGTTCGGATGACTCGTTCGTATGGTATATGTTCAAGTACATAGCTCGTATAGTATATGTTTATCAGATCGGTGGAAATGATACCTTTACTTCAAACAGCAGTTCAGTTGGCGACGTGGATGACTTTGGTGAATTACATCAGAGACATCGTTTGATCACCCCATCGCAGAAGGGTATTGAAGGTGATGGTGTTAAATCAGATATGGAAATCGGTTCTGTCACACATGGCTTTAGAAATTTTAATGAAAAATTTTATCAAGGATCCCTTGTAATTCATCAATCATTACCTGTAAATTCATCTACCCATAATCATTCTATTTTTAATGAATCGCTATTTTTTAATGTGTCTCCGAAGGAGGGAGATTTTATTGAGGTTACAGATGTTGACCACAGCATTTTTAATGGCGAGGCCGGTCAGGCACCTAGCTCCACTGTTGGTCCGGGTGGTGAAGCTGTGCTGGAGCCGTCAGTTGCCGTAGATGGGGAAGAGTTATCTTTTGTCGTCGACAGCGCCATGACGAGCACACAGAAGCTCACCACTGGACCTGTTGTTGGTCACCCTGCTCTTCAATTCAATGTCATTAGCACCAAGGTGGATAGCATACAAGTCACTAATGAAGAAATGGTAAGTGATTTGGAAGTTGTGATGAATGAGTACTACTCCGGCCAAGTTAATCAAGTTGAATTGGGTGCAGTTGAGAGCGAAATACATATGGTTAATGCTGTTGCACCGGTTGGAGATAGTGCTATTGACAAGAGTGCTCCTCAAATTGAAAATGAGTCCAGTTATGATAGCTCGTCCCATATCCCGTCGTTAAATAATGAGGAGAATTTATATAATGTTTGCGACGAGCATGGGGACGATGAAATTACTATTACCGATGATGATGAAGTCATTATTGCAGAAGATGATGCAGATGATAATGACCCCGGTGGTGTTGGGGCTGGCATACCGGTTCCCAGGGATGTCCCGGCTGTGCCTGGGTTCCAGCTTCATTTCCAGTCTCTTCCCGCTGATGGGGCAGTCCGTACGCCAAAAATAATAGATCCGGAAGATGCAAAGATAATTCAACAAACATACAGAAGAAACAGAAAAAAGGCATTTCGTAGTATTTTAAAGGAAGAATCAGATTTTTGTTCACTGGACCCGGAGGCTGTTGCAGACCATTATAATACCCCAGCAACCTCCAAGCCAGATGATACAGAATTCATGAACATAATACCTAAATCTAAAAATAAATATACTAGTAAGCCATTTACCACCAATGAAATATCAAAACGTTTAAGGAGATGTGAAAATATAGACCCGGGTTCAGACGAAATCACCTATAATCATTGGAAAAAAGTCGATCCTATAGCCAAACTGCTTACTCCGTTGTATAACCTATGTTTGATATTCCAAGCTGCCCCGGAGGCGTGGAAGAAGACAACTACAATTTGCATTTATAAGAAAGGTGAGAAGCAGGACCCTGGTAGCTTTAGGCCAATTGCCCTTGGGAACACCACCTATAAATTGTATGCCAGCTGCCTCTCTTCCAGGTTATACTCATGGTTGGAAGATAATGACATCCTCTCTTTTAACCAAAAAGGGTTTCTGCCGCACGATGGGGTATTTAAAAATAATTATGTCCTTCAAAACACCCTCAATAAACTCAAGATAAAGAAACAAGATTTTTACATGGCAAGCCTGGATGTCACCAATTCCTTTGGCTCCCTCCCGCACTGGGTTATCATTGAGGCGCTTCGTCGTTGTGGTGCGGGATAGGAGTTCATCAACATAATAATAGATATTTATACAGATGCTAATACTACCTATAAAACCTCCGCAGGCCCCTCTACACCTCGTGTGGCCACTACCGGGGTCAGGCAGGGTGACCCACTCAGCGGAGTCCTTTTTATTATAGCCATTGATTTTATACTCAGAAGAATTCAGAAGGAGGGGTCCTGCAGGGATCTATCTTTACGGAATATTTTTCATTACATCCTTGCTTATGCTGATGACGTCCTGTTGATGGCTAGGGACGCCATCACCCTGCAGGCCCTTCTAAAGATTATTAATCAATTAGCAAAGTGCATTGGGTTTGTTTTCAATCCCAGCAAGTGTGTTACAATGGACTATTAAAATAAGGCCCCTGCTGGATGCAGGGATACTATATTCAATATCAACAGTGCTAAGATTCCTTGCATCCGTGACGGTTGTCGCGCGGTGTTTCTTGGGAAACCAATAGGTGCTTTTATTCCCCGGGACACCGTCACTATTGAAGATCTAAAGCAGCGGGCTAAAAAGATATTAACATCCAAGCTCAGCCCCTGGCAACGTATAGACTGCTTAAAGACGTTCTACTACCCCTCTTTATTGTTCATGATGAGAACGAGTCAGATCCTTAAATCAGACTCGCAGAGCATTGATGAATTCATTAGAGCGATGATTAAGAGAACACTTGGTCTCCCCCCTAACGCAGCCAACGAATATTTATACGGGGCCCGATAAGATGGCCTCTTGGCGATACCGTTGGCTGCGGACGATTCCGACATCGCCATTGTCGATGGGGGGATTAAACTATTAACTTCCAAAGACCCAATTATATATGACATGGCCTGGTCCGAGCTGAGGGAGGATGCTGACTATCGGTACCAGTCCACCAGAGTCCAAAATCCTCAAGACTTCTTAAATAAAAAGCCTATGCCAACAGAAAGGAAGAGGAACCGTTACAAAACGCAATGGACAAGTACGAAACAGGCGACAGAACACTTGAAAATAAGCTGGCAAGTTGATGAAGACATGAACATCGAAATTCAGGCTGGAGAAGAGCTCATAACAAAACGTAATACAGTTTTTCACAAAATCAGACAAAACCAGAGGAAAAAATGTACCGTCTTGCTTAGAGCACTCCCCCACCAAGGAAAAACAAATATTTGTTACGCTGCGGCCAAGGAATCCAGCCACTTTTTGAAAGAGGGCAACTACACACGCTTTAAAGACTGGCGGTTCATTCATAGAGCAAGATTGGGCCTGTTCGGTCTTGATGGATGTAACAAACCTAATAAGAAGAAACCTGGCCCAGTGAACAAACAGTGCCGGAAGTGCCACTATATTGAGACGTTGCGACATGTCCTCGACCACTGTATGGTCCATAGCTCTATATATAAAAAGCGGCATAATGCCATAGTTGAGAGGTTGAAGAGGGCTGCTCAGAGTTAGACCATCGTGGGAGAGGATCAGGTGCTTGGGACACAAGATCTCCGTCCCGACCTGGTGCTCCGAAGAAATAACGAAATTTTAATACTTGATGTCGTGTGCCCGTTCGATAATGGCCTGTCCGCCTTTGATGATGCCCGAAAACTCAAGGTTGACAAGTACACACAATTAGCAATGGAGCTCTCAAAGGATGGGGTCAGTGCAAGTGTTGAAGCCATTGTCGTCGGTGCACTCGGCTCGTGGGACCCAGGAAATGGCAATGCCGTCAAGAAGATATGCAGTAGAAGTTATGCCCGGCTAATGAAAAAGATTATTGTTAGTGAGACAATATCATATAGCCGGGACGTTTATGCAGAACATGTCGGCAGGGTCCCACAAGACTCGAATGGACGCCAGGTCTAAAGTCCCCTTACTCCAGCCACTTTTTATATATTGTTATTTGTATATTGTATTTGTCTTTTATATGTTTAATAAAGATTTTAATAAAGTTTTTGACACAAAGTCTACCATGAAATAAATGGTTTGACTAAGGTGATGGTTCACCACAGACTTTATGCCACATGGACACACATTTTAATTTTCCGACTTAAATGTAAACTCACATGGCCACACATTGTAAACATTGTACCGTAGGGATATGTTCGTTCTGTGTAAGTTGCCAGCGAGCTCCTGCTTTTAATTCCGATTGCTTGATTGTTACGATTGTTTTTGGAAATGGTTAAATTCGCTTTGTTTTTGACTTATTTAATCTGTCATTAAATAAACGGAAATTTACTTAAAAGAAACAAACTGGTGGCAATCAAGAAAACAATTTAAAAATGTAGCCAACTAGCAACACTGCAGCTGTGATGTTCGTGCAGGGCCTGATGACCAATGGGGCAAACTTCCACCAGTAAAAATGAATAGAAATTTCCGGTTCATTCATGACAGTAATTTTGAATAAATACTGTGTTCAAATAAAACAAAAATTTCTATTAAAATTTACTGGTGGAAGTTTGCCCCGTTACCCGAATTTATTTTAAATAAAATTTGACTTACTTCTGCTTAGGACTTATTTTACGTCTTATTTTCAATAAAATTTCCGGTTTGAAAAAGACTTAACTAAGCTGCGGCGCTTACGTGCGATATTACGGGAATTTGCTTTTATCATTTAAACAGAGTTGCCAAGTCTCCGGATTTTTGTACACCAGTACTTTTTTAGAGAAAATATTGTTCTTTTAAATCGCAGAACTATCCGATTAAAGAAAACAACATTTTCAGTACTAAAATACTGGTATCCAAAAAGCCGGAGATTTGGCAACTCTGATTTAAATGTACAGTCTGCAAAAAATTAAAACAGCACAATTGTTTTCTTTTCAGACTGTTTATGATAAAAACACAATCAAAGATGCCATTAGGCTTGTAACACTGTTTTCTTTCATAATACATATAAATGGAATTTTTGAAAATATTTTCCGGTTGCTGTGATCTAATTACTCAAATATTGTGTAAAAAGGTGCGTGTTATCATTTAAAAAAACAAAGTTGGTACAATTGTCACTATATAGATGACGTTTATTTAAAATAAAATGCATTCATATTTTATAAGAATTCAGAGTTTAAACACACTTAGTTGTGATTTTATCTGATCTTACGTTTTTTCACGTAAATGATCTGTGAAAAAAAGGCGGGTGTATCTTTTTCTTTTTGACACTGAATGGGCATAATAGATGTTATTAGTTACATTTTATAATTCACAGATACTGTAAGATGTACTCACTTAAAAAACAATGTCAAAACCATTACATTCACAAGCATTTCACAAATTTTGGCTGGTAAATCACACCAACATGTTTGCCAAATTGCACGGAGTATTGGTTTTGGAATTAAAACTAAATGTTTTAAAGTTTATGTTTAGAAAACTTTCGAAATTTCGCCTTTACATTTGATTGGTATTTTATTACATGCATACGTAGATTCTTAAATATAGTTTTTGAATAATTTTTTGCAATTTAACCCTTTCCAGCACAGACAAATTCTGTTTGTAAAATGCGAAATTACTGACTGACACCGGAATTTACAAACGACTTTTTTAGAAAATAAGAACTCCTTATTTTAAGCTTTCATTGTAGAAGCAAAATTTTATTAAAATATTCTTGGTGCCGATTGCAAGTTTGGAATTAAAATTAGGTGTGCCCGGAATGTGACCACTGTGTCGGAAAGGGTTAAGTCAACTGGGCTTTTCAGAAATGCACGGTGAAACACATTATTCTTATCATTTAATACGTTTCATGCACTAAAAATTTAGTTTTTTGAGTACAGCTAATGCAAGTTTTGAATTAAAATTAGGTGTGCCCGGAATTAGACCACTGTGCCGGAAAGGGTTTAGTCGACTGGACTTTTAAGAAATGTACGGTGAAACACATTCTTCTTATCGTTTAATACGTTTCATGCACTAAAATTTTAGTTTCTTGAGTACAACTACGTTCTTTAAAACATATATATTTAAAACTTTCTATAATATTAATAATTTGCATAATTATCCTTTTACGAGTATCATCCAGTGAAACCAATCCGCTAATTTATTATTTTTTTTTATTCGGGTTGCGTTATTGACACAAAACTATATCTGTATACAAAAATATAGTTTATTGAACTAATAATATTCGCCGTATTTAATAACAGATAAAATTAGGCAATAATAAGGCGAATTATACTTTTTTCAATAAATCGGTGATAATCAAGGAATCCAAATTTTATTAAAAAGTAGCAGATAGGTCCAAACTGGGTTCAGAAAATAGTACGTTTTGCAAGCGTGGAATATTTGAAACTCAAATGCAAATGTATTTCTGCATTATTTCATTCTTTGATGTGGAGGAATAGCTGCATTTTTTTAACATTCGAATAAGCATTTAAATATATAATTCACTATTTTCATGTTATATTTTTTATATTTGCACTTTTAATGGCTTTAAATATAAAATATGATGTTAAAGTAAAAATTAACAGAGAAGAAGAAGATGGAACAATGTAGCTAGCAGCATGGAATACCTAGTTGCATACTAACTGAACTTCCAAGTTAAAGGTAATTGATTTGCGAGGCAGAAAGGAGTCGTGAGAAATTAAAAAAATAAATAAAAATATTTACAAATATAATAATGAAATAGAAGTCTAATAAAAATAGTAAAAAAAAGTAAATAAAAATAATTTCCATTAGATGCAAAAACATGACAGACGAAACCTACCGAGGGTCGAACCCATCTCAGCAAAGACAAAAGGGATTTTCTTCAGAGACCATAAATTTAGTTTAAAAGCTACAAAATAATGACATTAAAAAGCCAATAAGCAGACTAAAGATTATTATTATTTCTTTTTTTATATACAAAGACAAAATACAAGAAAAATTAAGTATAATTGGAGAGAGAGGAAAACTCAAACTTCATCATCATTTAATAAAGCATATTTAGGGCGTTTACGGTTATTGGGGTCGGAGACCTCATAGTCTAGCAACTCTGCTATTATTTTGTTAGGTATGTTGTGAATAGTTTTATAAAATATTTTGAAATAGTTTTATAAAATGTTTTGAAATAGTTTTATAAAATATTTTGAAATAGTTTTATAAAATGTTTTGAAATAGTTTTATAAAAAATTTTGGAAGACGAAGATAGACAAATATTAAATATGTGTATTAAAATGAACAAATATATTTTGTTATGCTTAAATTTTCATTTTTCCAATGTAAATATATCTACTATTTATATTTAGAGTTATACTTTTATTTTATATTAATTTCCAAATATGTTTTTTAATTATCAATGCCGAATAATTTAAACAAAATAAGATTACATGTCCTTGTCCATTAGATCACTATTTTTATATTGATATAACCAAATTTTAAGTCTTTTTCATTCCATGTAATTCACTAAGTGGTAAAATGCTTTTAAGTATTTTTAGATTCATATACAAACGCAATAGAACAAGGAAAATATATTTTTATGTAATTTTGAAAAATTCAAGTCTATTAATAATGGTTCCTTTTATTTTCTATTAAAACAGTTGTAGGATATAACGCTTGTGCTTTGTGCTTAGGCGCATATCAAATTATTAATTACAACATTAAATCAGTTTCAGAAAAAAAAGTAGTATTGAAAAGATCAGTTTTTTCTTTTCCCTTTCGTATTGTTTCCAGAAAAGAAGGATTTTTTTTCGTTCAAAATAAAATTTAATCAGTTAAAAAGCATTCCGACAAAGTAAAGGCAGACGTTGTGAGGATACTATGTAATTTATGGAGATGAAACATCCTGTAATGCAACCTGTTTTCTTTTTCTGCACCCAAAATCTCCTTCACTACATTTTAGGTTTCATGAAATGAGTGATTATTTTAATTATTTCAAACTTTCCATAATGGGATATATTTTCATTATGAAATTAACAAAAACAAAACTTGTCATTGGGGGCCACCGTAATACTTACCCATCATGGATATGTATAATATAAAATATGAAAATAAAACATGTGTAACCTATTTATATAATGCATTGCAATTCGAATAAAATCATGGCTTGATGACGTCATAAAGTTTAAATGCTCTATTACTAAATTGCGTAAAAGAAACATTCTTATAACTCCAAAAGTGATAATCATATTAACTAATGGTTTACTGCGTCGGATTAAGCGTCTCATTTCCAAATAAAATATATCTTTGAATTGAAATTTGGATGAAATGCAGGTTCATGAAAAATCGAAGAGTGAGGAAAATTTGATTACAAATATATCGCCAACTAATTCTCCGATCGACTTCATTCTTTATGCAACATTTTTTTTTATTGTCTTTGATATTCACTCTTTAAAATAAATAATTTCGAAATTTTTTTATATACCTTTTATCAGAACGAATATTTCGAGAGTCCGAAAAAATAGTTCCGGATAATCGAGATTACTGAAATTCAATAAGCTTCTTCCCATTATTAGATACTAAGTACATACCAAATTTCAAGTCTCTATCTCAATTTGTTCGGGAGATAGAGCGTTTAAAGACACATAAACAGACAGACGGACGGCAATTTTCTTTTCTACAAATATATTTTTCAGAATCTCCAGTTTCTGAAACGAGGAAAATCCGTCAAAATTATTTTTTTGTTTTTCAAAACGATTACAAGACTTACCCTATACTACGTATGATGGGTAAGTAAAACTATGCGTCAAGGATACAGTACGTAATACTTTCCAAAACTTCCAAAATACTTTCAAAACTCTTTACCGTTTAATAACGTGTAATGTCAGAATTACCAACAATTTTCGAAACAATATTCGAATTATTTTATTCAATATTGTATATGATCTATAGATTTGTATGTAAACTGTATAGAATGAATATATTTTTAATTTCCGTCATTTTACGTAAATGTACTCAAGATATTTTATGCAGCCCTGTATATGATCTATAGAACTTATACACCCCAAGTAATAGGCAAAATTTAATGAAATTTAAAAACGCGTACCATAACTGAAAACGCACTTCGAGCAATTATTATTAACAGACAGTAATTTAACCGAATACTTCCGTGTGTCTCTGTAAATGAACGACGTATGCTATACACACAATATTCTATAGTAATACCCCAGTGATATATATCAATTTCAATATATTTCAAATATTGAAACATTATTATAGAAAACCGCAAACAATGTTTCCTCGTAGACCATAATGTAACGGAAATCTTTTGAGCGCTCCTGTAAAGGAACTATAAGTGTTATGCACACCATATTCTATAGTAAGTGTCTTTTAGTGCACCTCTGTGATATATATTAATTTCAATATGTTTTAGATAGTGTAACATCATTAAAATTAACCAGAAATGATCCCCCCCCCCGTAGACCGTAATGTAGTGGAATTATTTTGAGTGTCCCTGTAAAGAAACTAGAAGTGCTGCGCACTGCATTTTCAATACCGAACATGCCACAGTAAACCTTAATAAAGTATATCAATTGCATGACAATCCGAGTATACTTACGCGAGTTAGAGCACGGACAGACGGCAGACAGACATATCGAATTCATAAAACACTTTCCAACTATGTTGGAATGTGATAAAATGTAAAAATAAACAATGCATTACTTTCAATAATTATATATTTCAAAGTCTATAGAAATTTATTTATGGTATCCTTAAATTTTTATTTTTACTTTGTTTGTATATTACCCCATCTATGCTGACGGGTGTGGGCGAGTCTGACATTTTCACACATAAATTACCTCTATGCTTAAAGTCCTAACTTTTAAATTAAATGTCACACACGCAATAGAAAAGTAATATTTTTTAAAGTTCGAAACTGATGATCTAGAAAATCTATACTACTATATTACTATAGCTAAATGTTTTATGTTTATCTAACATAGTACTATAGTAATATAGCAGTATAGATTTTCCAGCTCATCAAATTTAAGATAAAAAAAATACTTTTGTGCAGCGGGTGTGACATTCAGGTCACACCCGCAACACATAAAAACTTTAGATATGAAGCTGATGTTTCAGAAAATCAATTCTGCTATATTACGAAATTATATTTCTGTAAGCATGTTCTTTATATATAAGTTTAGTCCATATAGCCGTTAAGTACAAAACTAATTTATATGTAAAACTGTGAGAAACGCCTCCACGGATTTGCCAATCTATATTATAAAGGACAAAAGTCTCCGTGCGTAACGCTGACGTCATTTTGCGAATGGCAACATTTAACGATGAAATTTTGGTTTTGCGATTTTTGTTACTGCAATTTTGTAATTTCTAAACATCGCACATTTTCAATTTTTACACCGTTATATAGGGAAAAAAATCTACTTTCAAATACAATTTGTTTAAAAACTGTATCTTAATTGACTGATTTATTATGGCTTTTAAAATAATTTTCAAGCATATTTCTTTAAATTGGCAGCACCTGGCGATTAAATTTCGGTTTTGCATTTTTTTAAATTTCAAAACATGGCACATTCTTAATTTTTATAGCATAGTATAGGTAAAAAAATGTACTTTCAAATGCAATTTTTTTAATTGTATTGTAATTTACTCATTTATAGTGGTTTATTAAATATTTTTCAAGCATGGTCTTTTAAAATCTATCCCCATCGCGTGCAGGTTTCATTTCGGAAGAACAATAACCCATTTGCATTTAAAACATTATAAAGAATTCAAACTTGGTGTCCGGTTAATTTTACCCAACGAAATTAAAATTTCATCAATAAATAAATAGATAAAATTAAATAAAACACAAATTTAATATATATGTTATGTAATCGAACAATTTCAATTTTTACACCGCTGAATAGGGAAAAAAATGTGCTTTCAAATATAATTTGTTTGAGAACTGTTTCTTAGTTTACTAATTGTTTATGGTTTTTAAAATAAGTTCCAAGTATAAATTACTTTTAAATTTTTTCTCTATCGTGCGCAGCCCAATTACAAAAGATTAATCTGTTTTCACTTAAATAGCTCAGGATTTGTTTCCGGCTAATATTCCAGAACGAAATTCAAACTTCAATAAATAAATAAACAAAAATTTAAATAATATAAATAAAACACAAATTTAACATACATGTAATCGAAATATGAATTTAAACATTTGAAAATATTAAAATCAAAAACACTGCAGTAAGTAGCAAAACATTTGGCGATTTCTTTGGTTATCAAATTCTGACATGGGGCTAATACGAAAAGATCGCTTTTAATAAACTAAAAAAGTTTATTTGAATACAAAATGATTATTTCAATATAAAAATGCTTTTTGGCGTTGTTAATAGACAATCTAAATATATATATATTAAATACAAAAAAAAAAAATATTGTAGAGTTAGAGAAAAATGGTTTTCATCTATATGCTCTGTAACCCGGGAAGCCCAGGTTCCTTTCTCTAGTATATAATAAACGCATTATATTTACAGCTTTATTTATCAGTACAGTAACCCCTCAACATTAGTGGTTTTAACATCCACGAGTTTTGATTATTCGCGAGTATGAAAATGCGGAAAAAATGTAACATTTGCAAGGATCTGACTTAATATTTGCGAATTTTTCGTTTTATTATCTCTTTCTTTTTCAGAATTTATAGAGGTTAAAGATTATTTCCCCTATGTTTTCTTAGCATCTATTTACAAATAAATTTTCAGTTGTTAACTGAAAACGAAGCAAGTGTTGTAGGAAAGAAAACAATAAAAACAGCAGAATACCATTGAAATGGGGATGTTAGACGTGGTAAGGTAACAGCATCTTCAATCGATTAATTTAAAATGCGTAGGTTTTCTTAGAGATGTATCTGAAGCTGCTCTTAGATGGAAAATAAAGGCATTTCTGAAGCATATAGCTGTATTTAAATATCGCATTTTAAAATTGTATCGCATACATTGTATCACCCATTGTTTTATTACTGTATCGCCCCCTAATTCATTATCTCTTCACGAACGGAGAGAGTAGAAATTACTTTATACAAAAACCTATACTTTTTTACCGGTAATTATTTCTCGCGTCAGTTATTTGAATTATCTTTAGTAAATAAATTTCATATTTATGAATATGTGATGTGTGAAGGCACACCTTCTATTGGATTGTTCGGAAATTTCCTTCCGTTTGGGAAAACCAATTCGTACCGGAAAATTCTGTCCATCAATTACACTGGTTTTTCAAATTTAAACATATTTTATATACTTTTGATGAAACACCTATTTTCTTAACTTCCTCTTGCTAACGAAAGGCAGTATTTGAAAAAAATCTGTCACGTCACATTTTTAAAATTTTTGCATTTTTCAATGTTCACGTTTTAAATTCTATAATATCACGTCATATTTAAACTACCCGCATTGTCAACTTGGATTCCATATTCTGTTTTCTTGTGTTTTTGCGAACTACAGTGGTTTTGTTTTTGATAAAATGTCTAATAGAGTGTGTAAATTAAATTCTGATAATTTTTGTTACGTTTGTGTGTAATTTATATTTGCAGAAAAAGGAAGACCGATATCGAAATGTTCTAAAACAGCTTATTTGCATTATTTTGGATTCTCAGTGATTAATCGAGATAAAAAGTGGGTCCACACATGTTTTTTGTGAAAGCTGTAGGCTCACTCTTATATGCTGGGCTTCGGGAGAAAAAAAAGTATCTTCAATTGGATCACCAATGCTAGGGAGAGAACTTTCAAATCAGGAAAATGAATGCTATTTTTGTTTGACAAAAACTGCAGGCTTTAACCCTTCTTTGCATGAGTTTTTCTTTTACAATTGTGTTTTTTATACATATATTAAATATTAGACACCAGAAATTTTAAGATAAATTTTTAACTTTGTTCAGCAACATAGTTCACGGGAAATTTACTGGATTAATATTTCTATATAAATATAGTGGTAGCGAAGAAGTTGATTTATTTATTAAAAGTTAAATAAACAGCGATGGAAATTTACATCACTATGCAATTAAGGGTTAATTCAAAAAATAAACATAAAATGCTACATCCTGACATTCCATAAACCTCAAAACCGATATCATATTCGGAAACTCTGCCACATCCCGTATGTCCAGGTATGTCAAGTGCGAGCTGCCAAGATAGTGACGATCTGTTTATGGAGGATGAAAATGATGACGAGTTCGTAATCGAAGATAAAACGCCACATTTAATAAACCAAAATGAGTTGAACGACCTTGTGTGAGACTTGCAACTCTCTGGATCTATGGCAGAGATTCTTGCCTCTCATCTACAACAGTGTAACTTATTGACACGAAATACCAAAGTAACTTCTTACCGAAATCGAAATCAAATTTTCAGCAGTTATTTCACCAAAACGGATGATTTTCGTTTTTGCCATGATATTCTCGGACTTTTTAATGCGATGAATCAAAATTATGATCCAAATGAATGGCGTTTACTTATCGATTCATCTAAATAGAGCTTGAAAGCTGTATTACTTCATAATGGTAATATAAAATCATCTTTACCAATTGGCCATGCCGTAAGCAGTAAAAAAACCTATCAAACAATGTATGATAGGTACGAAAATGATACAATATGTACAGCACAACTGGAAAATGTGTGGCGATTTAAAACTAGTTATTATATTACTGGGCTTACAGGACCGGTATACCAAGTATTCATGATTTTTGTGCCTGTGGGATAGAAAAGTAAAATCAATCATTTCTAATTTTTTCTTTTCATATTCCATGTTATTACTTTTTTTAAGTATTTAATAAATATTTTTTAAACTAGACGTTACAGATTTTTTCAATAATTTTCCCGTACTCAGTGCAGTAGAATCTATGTAAAAATATACATTTCGGCGAAAGTATATAAACCGTGTAAACCAGTGTTATTAGACATTGGCTATCGGAATTAATGCTTAATAATGATATGATACAATTTTCCGTTTCGAACCAACTTTCCACTAGAAAAGAACTTTCCGAAGAACCCAATACGCATTTGTTAAGCATAACGTATTGTTAATTTACATATATCATGTTGTTTTTTGAAATTGTGTGCCACTCTAATTAAAATTTTACAGAACGTAACTCTTTTATGTGAAGAGAGATAAACTCAACTTTAGCGAATTTGACATTTGCAAAGTTTTCCTCGAACGTAACCCTCGCGAATGTTAAGGGACTACTCTATACCCTTTTACTTATTACCCTTTCTATTTCTAAATATATATTTTCAGTATCACTGTCCAATAACTGTACGAAATAAGATTAGTTGTCTTCAAGGCCACGCTCTTTACTATATAGATAACGGTCATTTAAGAACATTTTTTTATATCATTCAGTATATGGGATATTTTTTAGCTGATTTTCGATGCATATACAAAAATAAATAAATAAATAAATAAATCTATATATTTAAAACACTAAGCGTTTTCTTTCGACAATCCGTGAGAGCAAACTACTGCATCAAATTGCATCATTCTTTTTTTAAATGAAAGATATTTGGACACAGATTTGTTATCGTACATTCGTTTGTTCAAAAATTTTATTAATTAGCCGTAATTTTAAATTAAACTTTTACATCTGCTTATGACGTCATAAAGTCGGCAATCGGAATTGCGAGGCACATTAGTTTATTCTCTAAACTCTATGGTTGCGAGGATAAAAGAAAAATAATAAATATTAAAAGCACGTGGCTTTTAAGCCGAATTTTTTAATTTGCAAGTTAAATTTCGGTAAAAATATTGTTTTATAAGAGAATAAAAATTCATATTTACTGTGACGTCACGGGAATATTGTTCATTGGGTTTATTTTATCATTATGCATTATAACTTTGTCGATGCCATTTTTTCATTACAATTAAATACAAAATATATTTTTAATTGTATACATGGTGTTTAAGCATAAAAGTCCGTGTGAAAAGTTTGCGACGGTGAAAATAACGTTATGCTTAGCTTGAAATGCATTTTAACATTGATAAAACTAAAATGAAAAATTTATAAGATTGTGTCAACATGACGTAATTTGAACTGATTTTTTTTCATTCATAATTATAAAGATTAGAATTGGAGCCTTTAATGGTTGCTTCATCTTGATTGCATACCTTGATTACATGCTACCAATTACTTTTTTTTAAATTATAGGTTAGAATATTTCATTTTTTAATAAAAAAAATTCACAAAAGTAAAGGATTTCAGGAAAATTAAAATTATGAAAAATAATGTTATGGTAAAAAAAAAAAAAAAAAAAAAAAAAAAAACATGAAATAATGATTGTATTTTTAGCTAGAATAAACAATGTAAGGCTAATATTTTATAGGAATTATTTTGGTAGGTTTGTTATAAGTTCATTTAACAGTTTCTTATTAGCGGTAAAGTCCTATTTATTTCACTGTGAATTTCTTTGTCGACGTCAAAAAATGGTCGTCTTACTTTTGAGCGCCAGCCAAAACACAGTGGCAATTTTTAGAAATGTAGAACGGAGTGACAACAAACGGCGCTATCGCTTTAGCTTTCATCGCGCTTCGCGCTTACATCACTTCTAAATGCTACAAATTTCTATTTTCAACTACATTTTACAATTTTAATTCTTACATCATCAATTAGAAAAAAAAAATTAGCTTTGGATTGAAATTTATTTGAAAACTGCCGCTTAATTTAACGAATTTTTAAATAATTTTCAAGCATGAAATATTTTTCTCAACAATGACCACCAGTTTGCTTCAATAATGTAAAATAGCCCATGGGAAAGTTGCCACAATTGAGAATTGATTTCCCTAACCATCATGAAAAGTGAATAATAATAATCTTACTTATAATAAAATCCAAAGGCCAGAAAGTGTCTGTAACGGTACCGGGCTGTACCACTCTGATCTGCGAGTCGACCGTAGTTAAACGCCATGTTAGGCGTACTGAAAAATATATGCTAACACATAATAACACTAAATGATAATATCTTCTACTTGAAATAACGTCTGTTCAGCATATTTTCGTATAAAACATGTATATCATATCCAGTTATAATGTTTTAAGTTTTAAATTAAAAATAATAGATTAAACATCCGATTACCTGATGTAAATAAACGAATAATGTTGCCATTTAAAAACAGAAATCCCATATCTAGAAAAAAAAAAAGGAATGACTCTTTGAACGTTTCATTAAAATATCCAATTATGCTCTTAAAATATTTGTAAAAGCATTTTAAAGTCTTTAAATATTTAAAGGATTTTCTAAAATTTATTTCTGTAAGCATTTTATTCCTGAAATCACTTTTTCAGAAATAGCGATGATACCTTTCGAGGCTTTGCGATGCATCTACCAGCATTTTAGATTTAGTTCGTAAATACTATTCTGGCGCCATCTTCTGACAATAAATACAAATTATACGTTTCTGTTAGAAAAAAAATAAATTAATAATACAACTTTATTATAATTTACATAATAATAAAGTTGTAAAATAATATAAAATGTACATAAGCATATTTTTAGAATAAGAAAATTCAGGATGTATTGATTTATTACAAGATCAACTTTTTTTAATGATTTAAATTATTTTTATTATTAATTTTGAAAGGAAAATATTTGACTTTGTGTAAAAATTAATGCATTCCTTTAGATTATGAAGAAACTAAAAGATCGTTTTCGTATTATTGAGAGCGAAAATTAATACCTATAATTTACTAGCCATAGTTAATTATTGAGACCTTAATTAATTATTGAGATCATTATTAGGATTAAAATTTTAATTATTCAGAAAAATATTTGGAAATTTTGAGTTAAACCAAAATAAGGGACAAGATTACGTTTCGTAAAATTTACCATTAACATAAGGTATGTACATTCAGGATGTATTGAATTATTACAAGATCAACTTTTTTTAATGATTTAAATTATTTTTATTATTAATTTTGAAAGGAAAATATTTGACTTTGTGTAAAAATTAATGCATTCCTTTAGATTATGAAGAAACTAAAAGATCGTTTTCGTATTATTGAGAGCGAAAATTAATACCTATAATTTACTTAACATAATTAATTATTGAGACCTTAATTAATTATTGAGATCGTTATTAGGATTGAGATTTTAATTATTCAGAAAAATATTTAGAAATTTTGAGTTGAAAAACAAAGATAAAGAAAAAAATTACGTTTCGTAAAATTTACCGTTAACATAACTACCATTAACACTAAAATTTACCATTAACACTCTATATTACCTAATATTACCTTAACGGTTCAGGTCAGTTTTCCCTATTGTCGATAAACAGTATATGAATATTTTTATCAATTATTTAAAATTTTAACTGAAAACCCCAATTTCTACCCACGGGCATTTACACTAGTAATAATAATAAAATCTGAAAAATCAAAAGATCAGATTATCCATAAGATAGAGAGCATTTTGGAGCTAAACTAAAATCTGTCAAAAAAGAAGAAAAAACTATTTTCAGTTTATGATTAACATAAAATTGATATGTTGAATTCGTTGATGTATATGTTGCATCAGAATATGCTAGGAACTGTATTTTATTATTTTTTTAAAGATGCATTGGATATTTAACTGTATAAGAGCGAAAAGATCCCCGACTGTGATGGAAAAGGATTAATCATCCTGATAATGTAAAGGAACCGAAGAAACCATACAAATAAATTACACTTGAAAACATTAAAAATCCCCCTCATCTGCAGATTGATTTATTATAGTAAAAAGAATTATTCATCTTTACTTAAAAATTGATTAGCTTAAAACAATGGATGCGTTTTAGAAGATATGGATGTGAAACGAACAATGATTAAAGAGGACATTATAAAACTTTTAATTTAACCCCTTAATCGTCGTGCCCGAGACATTCACGGGCAGTGTACGCTACTTTTTTAAAATTCAGATTGCGTGATTCCCACCAGTTTTTTAAAATAGTATAATTGGCTTTATGCTCGTATTGTTTTATCTGACATTAAGTATTCCGAATATTTTCTACTTAAAAAAATTGGTGGCAATCAAGCAATCTGAATATTTAAAAAGTAGCCTACGCTTATTGGGTGCGACGATTAAGGGGTTAAACATCTTAAAACTTTTTTAACGTCGAATTTCGACGGTGCCTTTGGGCAGATGCAATGCACATACGCATAGGAGTTTATTCGGTTGCATTATCACAGGGGGGGGGGTAGATGTGAGCTTTATTTATTATGTTCTTTTATTTACTGAATATGAGATGGACGTAGGGATATACTATTTGTATATACTTCATAGGTCCATGAAATTTTCTTTCTTGCCGTGGGAAATATGGCGGTAATGTCAAACTGATTTGCATTACACAGTTGTTTATGGATTGCTTGTTTAGAGTTTGCATCAAAAATAGTAGTACTGTATTTTACTGGAGGAAAAAAACATTTACAATAAAATATTTGAAAGACTGTTTCATACGCACCCCTTTTTAAATAATAAAGAAGCTTATTTTACTGATATTGTTATAGTAATTTTTTCCCGTCAAGTTTTGACGGGTTCCATCTAGTAATAATTTAAAAATGCATATATTTATGATGCAATTTTGAAAAATCAAAATACAGGGAGTTTCTAAATGAATATCGGGGTTTTAACGCTTGGTAGTATTTAATACATACAACTTAAAATTATTAATAATACCTAAAATGAAAGAGCAACTAAAACAGTTTTACCTACAAGCTTACAAGTGTTCAATGTGAACACCTTTCGTCACACAGCAGACATGAAGTCGATAGTTCAGTTCTTCCCAAACGTTAATTAGTGTTTGTGGGTTAATTGTTGCAACAGCTGCCTCAATCCTGTTTCTTAGGTTAGGTAGGTTATAACTTAGTCTTAGGGTAGGTCAGCTGGTAGTGGAGGCACATACACTCGATATTTCATGAACCCCAACAGGTTGAAATCACATAGCGTCAGATCGGGTGAGAGTAGAGTGACGTTTGGGAAGAACTGAGCTATCGACTTGATGTGTGAGGTGTGACGAAAGGTGGTCACATTGAACAATTGTAAGCTTGTAAGTAAAACTGTTTGAGTTGCTCTTTCATTTTATGTATAAAGTATAATTTTAAGTTTTATATAACAGATACTACAAAGCGTTAAAACACCGATATTCATTTAGAAACACCCTGTATATTCAAACAAATTAAATCTCTGTAGCAATTCATTTCAATTTACTTTTAGAGTGAGTAGTTATTTTATGTGTATTACATCAGTTAAAGAAATAAAGAGAATGAGTGAGAAGAACAATTGTGTTTTTTCACTTTCATATTATTAACCGAAAAGGAAAAAAAAATCTTGTCGTACAGCACATAATTTAATCAATAAAAAGTATTCCGACAAGTTCAAGGCTCTTTGTGTTTCACTGTGAAATTTATGGGAACGAAATCCATGAAATACCTTGTCTAACATCTTTCTTTTTTCCCTGTGACACAAGTTTCTTTCACTAAATTTTGAGTTTCTTTAACTGGAAATGTTTCGTTCTTTTAAATGCTAAAAGGTGTAAATTAACAACATAATACAAATTAAAATAACTTTTATTAGGTTGTTTTACATGTTTCAACTCACTCTGAATCATTTTCAAAAACAAATGAAAATATTCTCTATAATTTGCACGGGCTTTGAAGTTAATATTTTCATGTACTTTAAAAAAAAAAATACGCACGTTATCTTTTATTTTTACTTGGTTGTTTATTTTCATATTTATGACCATGGAGTAACTCGAGCCACAGTTTCGGTAAATTAAAAGATGCCGAATCGTTACATATTGTATTTTTGCGTGTTAGTATCTCTATGATTTCTCCTATTATGGAGGAATAGTATAGACTGGAGGGAAATATTATTTTACTTTCATTCAAATTTATTTGGATGGTTTCTTCTTGATATAATCTTGCCAGGGCTGTAGTTTTCCTATTATAATTAATATCAGCTATATGCTCTGTAATTAAGTTTCCTGCTGGTCATGCCTATGTAGTAATTCTTCGATCCGTCTTCTTTAATAAAATGTATTTCTTATACTCCAGAATAATTTTCAAAATTATTTGGGTCAATTTTACTGCAAATGATATTCTTTAATTTCTGAGGGGGGTTGGCTATTAATCAGGTATTGAAACGTTTAAGGCTGCGTTTTAATTTTTCAATTATTATATTGTCATGGAAATGTGTCTTTTAGCAGTGGGCACGTATGAGGATTGCACACAGCAGTCTAATATTTTTTAGCAATATGTAATATTTTTCAGATGCGAGTTTAAACTTAAAACGAAATATTAAGGATAAATATATCTGCAAACAACATTACTCAAACCAGAATATAATCTCATTAATTCCAGTAAAGTTACAGCAAAATATGATAGAAGATAGCAAAAGGCATGCACGAGAAAAATATTAAATATCGTATTTTGACTGGTTTAAAAGATGATGTCAATCGCTTTGCAAAAAACACGGAATGAAGGAAAATAGAGTACTAATAAAATACGAATCAATCTTTTTTTTTTTTTTTTAAAGTACCTTTTAGGCTACACGTGAAATACCACTGCTTCGATCGATCGATAGTGTTTCTTTCTTCTAAATATTCAGTTTCAATGTTTCTTTTTAATCTTAAATACAAAATAAACCCGTGCTGAGAAATACCATTTTATCTATATTGTGCAATTATATAGTATATAGTATATATATATTTATATATAGTCATTGATGAGTATGATGGCAACATTGATTTGAGAAAAAATCTTTTATTTCATTTATGAATACAATGCTGGTTTAATTTTTAATTAACTACAATTTTTATTCAAAAAACATTTTTTAACGAAATGTCAGTGTACTGTGTCAGAAGCGGTTGAAAAACCTGTCGAATGATACCGCATTCATTGTTGTGCGTTTTGTAAATGCATAGAAAAAGGGATGTTGACAACATAAATAATATATATAATGATTATTTCAAACTTTCCATATTACAACTAATTTTCATTATTAAAAAGTTATGTTGAAAGCAAAAAAAAAAAAAAAAAAAAAAAAAAAAAAAAAAAAAAAAAAAAAAATATATATATATATATATATATATATATACAGAGAAAATATTAAATTAAAAAATATTTACCTTTAAAAGTGTAGATACACAGGCTACAATTTTTCTTAACAGAAACTTTCATGGTAAGTTCCTACGATATTTCTGCAAAATTTTACCTCCGAAGGTGGTTTCTCCAAAATTTGCAAGAAAACTTTTAAAATAAATTTTTTCTAAGAAAATACTGGTATTTAAAAAGCGGACCATTTGAGAGCCGTGCATTTTAAATTAAATTAAAAAATATGTCAAGTAACTGGAGTACATGTGTGGGGAAAGGAAGTATGAGGGGAGAGAAGGAGACATATAGTGTAGTCTCTACCATTTCATACTTCTCAGTGTCCAGCTAATCTTCCGTAAAATGTTGATTAATTTGATCCAGATTAACCACACTTCGAATCAGAAAATTTATTGTACGTATCTTTTCATAAATTTAATTTCATGTTTTAACGAGAAACTGGTTCGAAACTTGCTTAACCTAGGTCAAATTAACCAATATTTTACAAAAGATTAATGGGAGGTTGGCAAGCAGACCTGCCAAGTCTCCGGATTTTTCGATACTAATATTTTAGTACAGAAAATGTTGTTTTATTTGATTGGAGCATTCTGCAATTCTAAAAGAACATTTTCTGTACAAAATTACTGGTGTGCAAAAAGCCGGAAACTTGGCAACTGTGGGCAAGTATGTCATTTGTGAGAGAAGTAACTGAGGATAGCCGATATTGTTTGTTTACACCGCATCAACAAGGCCTGATTACCTCCGTGGAAAACAGAGTTGCCAATTTGGCTTTTTTTTAAAGTTCAAAATTTCGAATTCACACCAGAAATTTTCTATAATGTTCTTTTGCTTACTTAATAACAAATATTTCGTGATTGGTTAAAGTAAAAATTCTTCTTTCAGAATTTCCGGTACGAATTCGAGATTTCTGAATTAAAAAAAAGGGCCAAACTAGCAACCCTGACTGGAAAACTTCCAACAATAAACTTGAATAGAAATTTTCTCCTTATTTAAACGCCTTATTAAAGCAAAATTTCTGTCATAAATAAGAAAATATTTTATTCCTTTTTACTGGTGGAAGCTTGCGCCGACGGATTATAATATAATTTCACTGACATTGACATGAGGATTGTTTATGATATCACAATACGGCGGAAACGCAGGGCCTGACAACAGCCGGGGAAAATTTCCACCAGTGAAAACGAATAGATATTACAACATTAAAGACGTGAGTATAAAACATCACAAATTTTACTGAATAGTGTATACAAATTTAAAATTTTATACATAGTAGAAACCATGCAGAAGCACCTCCTAACGGACAAAAATATAACAGCTGTAAATGTATTATCGATGAAGAATTTTAAAATAAATAAAAGCGTAATTGACTATTTCAAGATGCTCATCCAAAGTTTAGGGATATTAAATGAAATGCTATCATTACAAACGTCATTACTCCTAAAAAGTAAGTTTGTTTTTTTAAGTAAGTAAGTTCAGTAAGTTTGTAAGTTTGTAACGTTATTTTTTATTATTATTATTTTATTATTTTTTATTTGTGGACGGCAATAATAATGTGTAACGGACGGATTGTTTTTCGCATTTGAAACTTTGGAAGCAATATAACAATTTTTTCCTGAAGATGACCATAGATGGTGGTCGAAACGTCGATATTTTTAATGTATGTATACAATTTAAAATTTGAATACACCATTCAATAAAATTTGTTATGTTTTATACTCACGTCTTTAATGTTGTAAAATTTAATGGTGTAATCGTCCAGCATTTATACGAATAGATATTTTTGCCTTAATTATGAACTACATCGCCAGTGGGCTACTTTTTAAAAATCCGGATTTCTTGATTGGCACCACTTTTTTGTAAGGTTGTATTTCGCTTTCTTTTCGCCTAATTTAATAATTTTGCTATTTCAAGAAGCTGGTGGTAATCAAGAAAACTGCATTTAAAAAAAAAAGTAGTTCGCTGGCAACACTGATATCAGAAAAAAGTATTCATAAATAAAGCTTTTAACTAATTAAAATATTTCTAATCAAATTTACTGGTGGCAGTGTGAATTGGCAACAATTAGAACTTGCGGAACCGGTTACAGTTGAAACGTCACCATTTTTAAGATATATAAATTCCTCTGCATTCATAGTTACATGGTGTGAGGTTTGAACGTAAATGCTTCTGACCTTCTTCTTTTCCTGTGACACGTTTCATTCATTAAGTTTTTTATTTCTTGAACTAAAAATGTGGCTTTTATTATTTATTTCATATTTTCCATATTATGAATAATTTTCATTTTTAAAAATTATATGTCGAAGTAAAGAAATAATACAATATTTTCTAAAAGTTTTTAACGACTTATTTTTCTGAGATTGAATAAGTTGCAGTAAACTTTATAAAATACTGTTGTTAAAATTCACGGGACCTTAAAAACGTTACAGAAAATCCACCTACGAGAGATTTTTGTCGATGCAGTAGACGGTGTTATAATAGAGCAACTGTAGACAAACAGACTAACAAAAAAATCTTAATTATTGTTAATATTATAAACAAAAATCAAGATTCGTTTTAGATTCAAATATCCAGCACTTTTTATTTAAAAACCAGGGGTGAGATTTCTCCGACTTTTTTCATACCAGTATAATCTTAGAGAAAATGTTGTTCTCTTAAATCGCAGAATGTTCCGATTTTATATAAAAAACATTTTTTCTAAAATTATACTGATATGCAAAATGTCGGAGAAATCACATCCCTGAAAAACTAAACCTCGACATGGTTTCCGATACAAAGATTGTTTATAGTATCAGATTTTGTATTTTGTTCTATTAATTTTAAATACATTATATACGCTTATAATAATGTATCCAACAAAAATAAATACATAAACTTTCTCAAACATCTTCATTCTTTGAAATATAAAAGAATTTCTTTGATATTCAGTTGTATTTTTACTTACATTTCACTCTTAACTTTATAATTTTAAAAGAATTTTTTATTTCAGTATTTGGTCATTACCATAAGTTTATCTTACAAGTTGATAGGATCATTCATTTTGTTAAAAGGTTTCAACAATGTCAGTTTCACAAAAAAATAAAAGACGAAAGCTGAAATGAAAGCGAAATAAGAATAAAAATGTTTTTGTTAAGTTTCATGGATTTTGAGTCAATAGAATGCATAATACATTCACTACAGATGCATTAAACTTGTTCAAACACTTTTCACTGATTAAATGTCACTCCGGGTGACAAAAAAGGTTTTTTTTTTTTTTTAACGTCATAAGAAATGATGTAAAACAGAATTTTTTTTCTGGGTTTCCTGCTTTACTGTTATGTTTAATAGTGAATTTAGAATAGTTGCATATTTAGCAGGAAACTTCTTTAAATATATACATTTTAGTACAACTTGATATCTTCAGTGCTTTATTTCATTTAATAAGACATTTTTTAACTATCTTTTATAATCTGTAATATTTTAAAATACATTCTGGTGTGTTTCTTTTCGAAATTAATGAAAGATAATTTTGTAACTTACTAATTTCAAAAATTCGAAAAAAGTATATTTTAATATTTTAAAAATGAAATTCAATAAACTTGAAATACTTTCTCTTGTCAGATAAATTTATGAGTTCTATACTACATCCTGTGCACATTTTGTTTTCGTTATTACACGTTTTTTAGTATTTAAAATTTTTATCCAAAAATTGAAGATAAAGTATATGTCAAAAACTCGATCTTCTTGATAAAAATATCTAACGTTTTCTAACGTTTTACATCGTGTATATTTCGCAGTTTTTTGACTAATTAGTACTTTATTTGACAGGTAAACTCTAAACAATTGTATCTCGTGTGCAATGTACATCATACTAATATAAAGGCAAAAATGCGAATTTGAAAATTAAAAAAAATGTATAAATCCTTACTCAGAAAAAGAATCAATTAAATCACGTATGTTATTCCTCCTTATCATAATGTCACAAAACTAAGGTTCCGGCATTATGTATTTTTATCGCCAGAAATTCCGTTTTAATATAATATCGATATTACACTCTTTATATGCAGAATCGTTAAAGTTAGATAGACAAATGTACAAGGTCTGCGAAGCATTTAAGGTATCCGAATACCTTCGGAGGGCCTTTTTAAAAATTATTTTAAACTATGACTTTTTTTTGCATTGTATATCATGATGTGATTAAAAAAGTGAAATAAAACAGAAAAAGTTATACATTTCAAATTATTTTTTTATATTTTGGGGAAGCATCATCATAACAAAACATCATAACTCAACTTTAAATCAAGATAATTTTATTTTGTAAGTATTATTATAATTATTAAACCTTTTTCTGGGGAATGAACTACTCTCATATTTGTGAGTCAAATATTTAAAACTCTATAGAAAGTTAATCAGTGATGAAGCAAAAATTACTAAAAATTTATTGCAAATTGGAAACTTTATCAATAATTTAAAAAAAACTAATACACTTACTGTTACGAGTGTAGTTCATTCCCTTTATTGCACTTGACAAAGCATACAAAAAAAATTTGAAAGAAATTCAGCCATAATTTTTTCCGTTATGATGTTTTGCGTAAACATAAAATGTTAAAAAATTGATTTTCAGAAAACGCAAAAACAAAATTTAATTCAAAATCTTACCTTTATTTTGAAAAGCAAACCTTAGTATGTTACTCAATTTATACACTATATTATCTATTTTGTTTAAAACAATTGCTGTTTTTCTTTTTCAAATTCTTTTAAAATTTTCTCTGCTTCTTTACTTTTCGGTTTACATAGCATTGAAAAACGTGCTGACTTTCGGTGAGCAGAACGATACTTCCGGTTTCAAAATACTGATACTTAGTAATTTTAAAAAGGCAATAACTTGACTTCTAAATAACATATAAACAAAATTCAAATAGATTTGGAAAGATAAAGAGTCCGGCTATTATATTATACCAAAATCTAAAAATCGATATTTTGGCCGAAAATCGGCTTTTGAAGGTGTTCGGATACCTTAATCAATGTTACTAAGAAAGAAATATATTTAACCGGTTCGGCTGATTTTTATTAAGGACTGGGCTCATTTGAAACAAAGTCTCGAGAAACCCTGGATACCATCCGGTTTTGATAAAAAAAATGAACGAAAGAAAATTTTGTAGGATACGACGACTGTTTTAAAAACGTAAAGTTACAAAGTGCATCTTATCATAATACTCGACATCCGGGACGATTCGTTAATTTTATAAAACGTACAGCCTATAAAGTAAAAAAAATATAAAACAGTTGCATAAAACAGTGTATATATATAGTTGCAAAATAAAAAACATGTAACATGCAAACACGCAAACACGCAAATGTAGCATTCTTAGAATTAAGATCTTAATGTTGATGAAACGGGGCCATGTATAGAATAAGACTTTTCCAATAACAAAAAATATGAAAAATCGCACAACCCGTTCAAAAGTTATGCGTTTACAATCAATAATCGCATCAATTAGAGAACATTTCAATGTCGTTTTTTTTCATTGTGTAATTACATATCTTCCTGCAATAACCTCAATTCTTCAAGGTCTTGGCGCTATTTGTTTTCGCCTATTATTCGGCGAGGGAGATGGGACGATATGGGATTGCCCTCATTTGGGTGTCTATCTAAGGGAACATAACCCGTATTTTCGCAACGTTTACGTAGGGAAGAAAAAAACCACGGAAAACTGTGAACGGTTGGTTTGAAGAACGCGAGGCAAGTTTTATCCAAACACCTCCCGTCTACCAGATTTGGGAACAGAACTTCTCAACCACGGATGTGGCTAAATATTCAATTGAGTTGTAAAGTAAGTTGATTGTTAAAGTATCGTCTCCATACTTGCAGACAGGCGATTTGCTTCAATTAATGATGTTCTCGTATATTTGCAAAGAGTTCTTTACTTGAAAATAAACAGAATGAAACGTGTTGTAATATAATAAAAATTATTTGTTGAAATATAAAAGAACCCGGTTGTAAGTAAAACTTACTGATTTCAAAGTCGTTGACTTTAGGTTAGAAAACCACCCGGTGAAAATTTCATATCTTCGCAGGCAATGATCTAAACAAAAACATTTTTTAATTTGCTAATTCTCTAAGAAATCGCTAGAAAGCGTTGTGGCCAAATTGAATACAATAAAAACGCTCTTATTCACCATTTATCTCAACTGCCGGATAACCATAAGACGTTCAGTCGAGCCCTCGAAAGGTATTCAACATTACCCTGATTGGATTTCGTCTGCGATCAGGTCTAATCATTTTAACAATGAATACCATCTCAACGTTCGATCAAGCTTTTTGTGCTTGACCGGCAGTCGAAGTAGATGGTGAATATGAGCACAAGACTCTTGAAAGGTTATGTCATCTTATTTGAACCGAATTTGTCATATAGAGCCATATCATTCCATGCAACGAAGTGTAAAGCGTGCCCTAGTGACAAATTTTTGAACTTCTTTTTATTCTTTTAGCAAGCAAACAGTGGCATAGCCAGGATAATGGTCCAGATGTTTGATACCACTAATTTCGTAAAGTTATTTTCGCTTTGTTTAATCACTGAAAATTCTGCGATTAGATAAGGCATATAACATTCCTTTAAAACAGTGGTATCAAGAGCATGTGGACTCTCACCTTCTTTACGCCACTGCAAGGGCAAAATATCTCTTATATGCTAATCTTTTCTTTTTTTCTTTTTTTTTTTTTTTTGGAAACCACGTTCAGATATACCGACTTTTTTAATTTTATTGAATTTAGAAATTTATAGTATATCATATATACATATAAACATATATATATATTTAGTACATCACATATATAACTTTAAGATTTCATTTAAATCTCTACAAGGAAGTGAATATACAGTAAAAAAACAACCATTGCAATGTAAAGTTGATTTCATTAGTCTGTTTAAATATATCTAAGGCCTTAAGTTTAATTCACCAGAAAATTTATTTTCATTGTTTGTTCAAGCTTTGCTAGTTCTTCCAAGTTAGTAAAAAAAAGTTCTATTCTTTTCCCAATCAAACCAATCTCTTTTATAAAAAAAAAGAAGGAAGAAAGAGAGAATAAAGAAAGGAAAACATTCGGAAAGTTTAATTTTGAATCATTGATTAGGCATGCCGATTCTCTTTTTATGTTGATTCTTTTTTATTTAATTTAGGGTAAAGGAAATTTACTAATTAGTTTTAACATACATCTAAGGTTTTTTTTAATACAATCTTTCTATCTTTTAGCAAATTAAGGTGTTTTTCACGAAATATAAAAGAACTTTTTCAATATACAAATTACATAAAATAAAATGTAACCTGTTTATATAAAAAATATTCATTTCTAAATCTTTCTAACTTATTTCACATTTTAATAGAATAATAACTATTTTGGTGATAATTTTAGATGCTGTTTTAAAATAGAATGACATGTCGTAATAAGGTTTTTAATTTCATAAAGTCACTCAGGAAAGGAATATCCTTTTTAACACAGGCTACCTTACATGCATATACTTGTCAACCAAAGACATTATATAATAGGCCTGCGCCAAAGCCATTAAATAATAAGCCCAGTTAGATAAATGGAAAACTTTTCGCAAGTTGAAAATAGCGCCATCTAGCGGTTGGGAGTGCTGCATTCGGCACCAAGGAATATTTTAATAAAATTTTGCTTCTAAAATTAAAGCTTAAAATAAGGAGTTCATATTTTCTAAGAAAGTCGTTTGTAAATTCCGGTGTCAGTCAGTAATTTCACATTTTACGAACATAATTTGTATGTGCCGGAAAGGGTTAATTGCATAGTGATGTAAATTTCCATCACTTTTTATTTAAGTTTTAATAAATAAATCAATTTCTTCGCCACCACTATATTTATATAGAAATATTAATCCAGTAAATTTCCACAATTTTTTTTCCATTATAGTTTTAGCTTTAATGTAAAAGATCCCAATAATTAGCAAGCTTTTAAAGGAAGTGCAAAAACAAAACATCGATAAAAATCGTATAAAATATCGATATAAATAAATCGTATCGTTTCTCTGCGACCCACTTCTGTTTTGTCCTCCTTCCGCAGCAGAGGTTTGGCGCTAGTGTGTCGCTAACAAATTTAACACTATCTGACTGGGCTTATTATTTAATGGCTTTGCATGTAACTGTAAAATCAGTGAGAAGGATTCTAGAACTTACCAATGACTAGTAGCTATTATTTTTTCCTACCAACTTTTACTTAGACAGCTCGCCGTAGAAAACGATGTACGCGAAAAAAATTTGTATATTGTGCGCCTATAACGCACTTCTGTTTTTGTCCACTGGCCGCAGGAGAGAAAAGTAGCGCTAACAAATTTAACCCGTACTGAGAACGCTTTAAGTATAATCGCTCTGTTGGAAACAAATATTTTTTTTAATTAAAAAAATACTTTAAAGTACATTTAAAAAAAATTAAAACGAGTTATACACTTATATTAGGATATTTTCAAGTGCATTTACCACAAAGTTAATTTTTATAAATTAAGGTAACATTAAATAAAATAGTCGCCAGTCCTGGTCTATATTCAAAGGGTTAATACCTTGTTCTAATACAAATAATTCACTTAAGAGATATAAAGATATCTATTTAAAAAAAAAAGAAAAATCAGAGAAGAAACATAGATAAACTCCAAAGATAAATAATAGATTTATAGTTTATACCAAAGATTCGAAAATAAAGAAAGAAAAGCAAATATCGTAAGTAAACTTTGAACTAAAGAGGGAAAGCTTTAGATAAAAAAGATAGCTCTTGTAAAAACGAAAGACGATATGTGAGCAAATTGTAACTAAATATGAATGTATGTATTTAATAGTATTAAGTAAATACTTTCTAACAAATTTCGTCATTTGTCTGTAATATGTATTTAAACGTCATCTGTTTAAAAAATAATCCTTTTAGTAGTTAAAACATAGTTTAAAATGGATTAGGAAATATAATTTTAGAATCTGATATAACAAAAATTATTACATATTGCCTTCCAAATTCAATAATCTACAAGAGACACGTTTTAAAATTTTTTTACATTACGTCCAAATAAATGTACAAAACAAAATCACTAATTTAACAAAAAACAATATATTTTTAACACTGTCCAACCTAGTTGAAAATTGTTTCTGACTTCGGTTTGTCTGCCGTCTGCCGTCTGTCCGTGCTCTAACTCCTGTAAATATGCTTCGATTGTCCTGCAATTTTTGTATTTCATTGTCGTTTACTATAGCATATTCCCTATTTCAACAGAAATGTGTAGCGCTTATAGTTTTTTTTACAGGGACAGTCAAAAGTATTTCGTTACATTACAGTCAATGGGGAATAATCGGTTCAAGCGCATTTTGATAACGCTACGTCATTTAAAACATAATGAAATTGATATATAATTATGAAGCGCATTAAAACATGCTTTTTGTAGCAAATGGGGTGCAAAGCATTTATTATTCATTTACAGGATCAAACAAAATAATTCTTTTACACATCTTTATACGGGGAAAAATCGTCTACAGTGAAATTTAGTGATATTTCACTATTTCAGACATAATGAAAATTATATGCATTACTGAGGTGCACTATAAATTGCTCTCTTGTGTGCATTGCGTTTATTTACAGGGATACACAAAAGGTATTGTTTACAGTACATGTGCGATATTTACAATCTATGTGTGATAAGTGCGTTTTCCGCTTTGGTTTGCATTTTTAACTTTTTTTTTTCTTAGTACGTGTGTGTTTATAAACTCGGTTGACCATATACAGTGCTACACAAGGAAATTCGTACGTACTACATACTATGCGAGTGAAACGCTTAAAGGTAGTTTTTAATTGTGTTTACTCATTTTTCTGCTGAACTATATTTAGTAGACTAATAGCAGTTTGTGGAATTTAAATAAATTCATATACAGGGCTACGAAAAAAAAGATGCATTGTTTTTATGGTTGGTAATTGCTGCGAGTGAGTTTTAAGTTGCCTTTTAGCTTAATATGTGGTGTATACAAAAGTCTTAAAATAATATACAGGGCTGTACAAAGGATTTCGAGTGCATTTCCATCGATCGGAGAAAATTGCTAAATGTGAACATTCTAACAGAACTAAATTTTATCATACTATATATCCACATCTATTGATCATATACAGGGCTGCATAAAATAATTCGACTACTTTTTTGACACTGAACGATAATTTTGAAAACTGTATTTTACATCGTCTTATGTGTTTTCTAAACTATTTACTTACATATCTTCTTTCACTTAATTTAACGGTGAAGCTTCGTTACAGTTTTCTGGCTGTGTTGGAAAGTGTTTCATAATATATGCTTGACGCATGATTTTTCATTCTTATTAAACTCTAGACCGCGAAAGAAATAAATGTCATACTTACTTTTAGAAGGCAGGTGGTTCAATTATTGACCAGACGGCATAGATTCCTAAAACCTGGGAAATGTTGGGATTGGTTTAATAAATATTATCAATTTACATTTCACTAAATAAGCTATAAGTTTTTTTTTTAATATATAGGTAACATAAAAATATCATGCTGAAACGCATATGACAATCAACAATGCATCATTTTTATTCTTATTGCTTCAAAATTTCGTCAGTTTCTATAGCAATCGGTTTTCAGTCTCTTGTTACAGAGATATTTAAACCAAGAATTCAACTCATTAAATTTTCAAATCCCAATTAAATTATGTAAGAGGATTAGAGGACGGAAACGTAATTTAATATCTTATAATGTAATTGATTTTAAAAGCTAAAGATTAGAATTTCCATGAATTTCTAAATTTCTAATAAACTTCCAACGATCTTTGAGCGCATTATTTAAGTAACCTCTTGTATTATTCTAAGATTCACTTTATCATAATAAATTTGAAACACACGAATCGTTATTTAGGGTTCACTTATAAAGGGAATAGCAAATTTAGGGCATAAAAAAAACTATTGGGTTCAACGGAAAATTCTTTTCGTTTTTTATCACATTCCCTGCTATTGGTGCGTTTTCGAAACATTCAAAATAAAAGTGTATGAAATAAGAACCTGCCAAGCTACCACTATTTTAATATACTTTATTTAATAACAAAAACTTTGCTATTAAAGATACCGAATATTATCTTACAAAATTTTTGGTGGCAAACGAATTTCAGTAAAAACAATGAAGACTCCGCCCATATAGTTTTGGCAGTTAATTGGTTAAAGTTAGTTCCTACTGGAAAATTCTATTATTTAATAATAAGACATTAATTCCGATATCTAATGTTTAATAATTGACGGGTAGAATTTTCCGGTACGAATTGGTTTTACCAAACAGAAGGAACTCTCCGAACAACCCAATATGTCATTAAAAGGCGATGGGTACATAATCATTGATATTTCTCCCGTCCCCCCCAAATCGGGTAATTGTTTGTTCTTTTTAACACTTTCTAACATAGTTGAAAAGTGGTTATAAATTCGGTTTGTCTGTCTGTCTGCCGTCTGGCCCTGCTCTAACTCGCGTAAATATGTTCGGATTACCATACAGTTGATTAATACAATATTAATGAAATTTACCAGGGCATATTCGATATTGTTATTGAAGTATGTAGCGTTTATTATGCATTTACAAGGACACTCAAAAAATTTCGATACATTACAGTCTATGGAGAAAAATCGTTTGCGGTAATATTTAATGGCGTTATACTATTTCAAACAATTAAAATTGATATGTATATATATATAAATCAGGTGCGCTACAAAAGGCTTACTGTAGAAGAAGCTGTGCATAGCTTTTATAATGCATTTACAGGGACACTCAAAAGAATTCCGTTACATTACGGTCTATGGGTAAAATCGTTTGCGGCGAATTTTAATGACGTTACACTATTTCAAAAAAATTAAATTGATATATTTCATTGAGGTGCACTACAAAAGGCTTACTATAAAATAGAGTGTGTATAACCTTCATCGTTAATTTACAGAGACACACAAAAGAATGCGGTTAGAGTACTGTCTAAAATCAATAATTATTGGACGTACATTTTAAGTTGTGGTACGTTTTTAACACTAGAACTGCGGGACATTTTATTTATATTTTATAAAATTATTTTACACCAGAAATTTTATTTAAAACTATTTAGCTTAGTAATTAATTTTTGAGTAGCATATATTTAACTTATTTTATGAAAAAATTTCTGGTGCGAATCAACATCTACTCGTTTGGTACGGGTCAAATTGACCCGTCATCGTGGTTCAAGTGTTAAATATAACTAATTTTTTGCCTATCATTTCCAGTGTGTAAATTCAATAAATGATATACAAGACAGCACAAAATATCTTCAGTATATTTCCGTTTATTGACAGAAACTGCTGATGGGGTATTTACAACTGTGATTTGCGTTTCCCAACTGAATTTTAACATACTGTATAGTATATATACAAATCTATATAACATATAAATGGCTGCACGAAGGAATTCGATATTTTCCCGCGTATTCAAGGTAATTCCTGAAATAGCAAATATAGACAATTTAGAAAATTCGTAAAATATTTGAAAACCCAATTTCAGGAATTACCATGAATACGCGGAAAAACATCCGAATTCTTTAATGCAGAAAGCGAATCCATAATTGCAAATCATTCAGTAGTTTTTTAGTAATGCCTTAAAATCTATCTTCATCGCAATCTATTTTCCAACGAATAAAAGGAATTTAACATTATGATAATTTAACAGTATACTTTAACCCATTAATGCCGGTTGGTACGAAAACATACCACTTAAGAGATACGAAACTTTTAAATATGAACACCAGTATCTTAGTAAAGAAAAATTCATTTTATCAAATGTAAAACTATCAGAGATTCAATCAGTTAAAATAACAGTATTGGAAAACTGGTGTCAACTGGTATCGAAGTATTTAAAGAAGTGTAAGATAAGTCGGCGTTAATGGGTTAAACTTTTGTCATTCATAAACTATTTGACCGAATGACATAACCTTTGGTATCCTAAGGTACAAATTACCGAAACATTCAATTATGCGCTCAAAATTGTATGTTTGTATTAGAAATTTCAGAGTTTGGCACAATTTTAATTATGAAGACGACCCCTGGGCACATTTTTTACATAAATTAGATTACATAATTTATAGTCGAAATCAGACCTGCTAAGTCTCCGACTCTTTGAACACCAGTATTTTAGTACAGAAAATGTTGTTTTATTTAATCGGAGCATTCTGCGATTTTAAAGAAGACCAGTTTTCTCTTAAAAATTACTGGTGTGCAAAAAGCCGGAGACTTGGCAACTCTGGTCGAAATATTATTTACTATTGTTTGAGCTGTTGGAGGGTGAAAAAAGTCAATTGAACTAGAAAGTTTGCAAAAAAAAAAAAAAAAAAAAAAAAATGCTGTCGCATAAAAGGAAGAAGCTTTTCACTGTTTTTTTTCCGGTCCGAATACTACATTTGTTTTAACCTGAAAAAAAAGACAAAGAGAAAGACGTATGTTCATTCGGGGAAAATAATCGATTGAAATATTGTTTCGAGTTATATTTCTATAATTGAAATATTCGAATGATTAGTAATAAGCGAATTATTTGAGTGAATAAGTCGAGCGAGGGAACAACATTATATATAATTATAATGTGGTTTAGAAAGAAGTTGGATGGTTAAATACAACTTAACATATCCGTAGAAAAATAAAATTAATTTCTAAACAATCGAATGCTATATTAAAATAATTTTCAAAATATACACATTCCATGTTCCAACTCTTTTTGTTTACCAAAGTAATTTTTAAAACATAATGAAAGAATTTCTAAAACGATTATTTCTGAAATATTTAATACAATAGTATAGAAACAAACAGTATATAAAAAATAACAAAAAGAATATTTATTTACATTATACTTTATATGAAACTTGTATTAAATGCATTATTATAACACAGGTGTCATCATATCCCCTTGTATGGTACACATTTTTCGACACCAAATAAAGCTTTATTGCCTATTGGATAAAATCTTTCGCAGATTTAAAAACGCCATTATTTCTTTCAACTAATATCTCTGCGGTCGATTGCTCCATTTTCTTTTCTTCCCATTAAAGCACTAGGGCAAAATTGAAAAAGCCAAAAAGGAAAGTGTTGAGAAAACATCTGTGAGATAAATACCATTGTGAGTTATTCAATTGGGAAATTAAAAAAGGCAAGCAATATCATTTAATAATAAAACACCATATACTCTCTAACATACGTATTGATTTCAAATATATTTTACTGGAATTTAAAAAAGGAATAAGTTCCCGTAATTATTATACTATTACTATATATTGCTTACCTTTTTAAATAATAATAATAGTATAATAATTACGGGAACTTATTCCTTTTTTAAATTCCAGTAAAATATATTTGAAATCAATACGTATGTTAGAGAGTATATTGTATTTTATTATTAAATGATACATTACCATACTTTGTTGTTTTTTTTGTATGAAATTGCTAATAACGCATTTCACAACGGTTTTTCGTAAATTGAACCTTCTTTCCAATAGTCTAATTACAGCTTTCTTAATATTTACCCAAACGCTTTAATTCCAAGCACTAGGAAAATAACTAATTGAATGTATAGATGTAAAAGCGAAAACTTTGGATAGAGTTAGAGAATTAATAGTTAGAGAATATGTGGTCATTTTTATGAAGCGGTATTTTGCCATACTTTATTTTTTGTATAAATTTGCTAATAGAATATTTCGCAATGATGTAATTTATTGACATTCTTTTTTTTTTCATAATTATTATTCAGGGTTCGTTCGCTTTTACCACAATTTTTTAGTAGAATTTTTCGCCTTATTTAAATGCAGAAAAGTACTACAAATTCTACAAATAAACGAGGCGTCTGCAATGGAATAATGGAGCAATGTAGAAGGCAGGATGGAATATCTAGTTGTGAACCAGCTGAACATCCAAGTTTTAAGTTATCGAATTACGGGGCAAAAGGGAGCCATAAGAAATATAAAAAGTTAAACATTAAATAAAAAAATAAAAATATATAATAATTAAATAGAAGAATTTCAATAAAAAGTTAATAAATTCTGCTATGATTTCGTTAGGGATGTTGTAAACAGTTTTACAAAATTTTTGGAAAGTTGACGTATTTGTTTTTTTAAAGAGGTGGTGCAGAGATCTCTGCGGATAGTAGTGTTTCTTAGGTAACAGTGGCCATTCCTGATAATTCTAAGATTTTTATTATGGTTTCTGTATAGATAATTCATACTGGTGTTACCAGCAAAGCCCCAAATCAGACAAGCATAATGCATAAGTTAGGATAGATCGAATGCATGCATTATATAAAATAACTTTATTTTTAACAGAAAAAATATTACTTTGGAGGAGAGGTGAAAGTGATTTAGAGATACCAGCGACTTTTCCTCTAATATTTCTAAAATATTTATTCCAGGTATGTCTTCTATCAAGAGTAACCATCAGATAGTATCGTTAATCCAGTGAATAGTAATATTATTGATAGAGTAAGTGAGAGAGGTTAGAGTAAGTGATTTTTTTAGAAATATATATAACAGCAGTCTTTTGTTCATTCAGACTTGCCAAGTCTCCGGCTTTTTGAACACCAGTATTATCTTAGAGAAAATGTTGTTATTTTAAATCGCCGAATGTTCCGATTAAATAAAACAACATTTTCTGTACTAAAATACTGGTGTCCAAAAAGCCGGAGACTTGGCAACTCTGGTTCATTAAGTCTAATGCACCATTGAGTGCACCAGCTTGTGATGTCATCTATGTGTTTTTGAAGAATTTTATAAAGAGTGTATCGATGACGTGCTTAAGCCTAAATTGCCGTGTCGTCCGTGTACAGGTCAAGTAATGTGCGCAAAGTCCAAGGGGTATCGTTAAAAAATATGTTACAAAGCGTAAGGCCCAAGATCGCCTTGTTAGCCTTGGCGTTATCCTTGGCGAAGTTAGCCTTGGAAAATGCCTGCGAGTATATGGTACAGTTTAGAGAGTATATTATTGATGCGGACACAAAAAGAGCGGTCGCTAAGGTATGATTTATGAGGTCGTCTGCAATTTCTTCTATTTAAATATTAAATAGAAAAATTCTATTTAAAAAAATGTGGTAAAAGCGTACGAGCCCTGTTATTGAGTCTTTCTGAATGTTTGACCAAACGATTTAATGCAGATAGATATTAAATTATTTTACCGCATGTTAGAGAGTATTTTATTGAAATTTTCGATAAAATTATGAATAAATTTGTTATAAAATATGATCAGTTTATCAGTATTGTAATATACGTTATTTTTAAATTTATAATATAATAATAAGAACACCATATTAGAAATATTTTACGACCAAAAGTCTAATTATACTTTTTTTTTAGTCTTTCAAAAAAGAGTACGCTAGAATCTTTCGCAGCTTTAAAAATACTATTATTTTCTTTTTCTTATCTCTTTTTATGTTCGTTTAGTTTTTCCTATGTGTTTGAAATTTAAGCGTCAGGATAAACATTAAAAAAGGCGATAATGCGTGTGTTGAGAAAAGAGATTGTCCGTAAGATAATTGTTGTGAGTTGTTCTATTAGCAAATTAATACTACAACTAAAGTATGGTAAAAGCAAAGCAAATTACTGGAAAGAATTATCTTTTTAAACAATAACAAAAAGCCTGTGAAATAAGTATGTATGTTAGAAAGTATATAATTGTTATTTTCTATTTAATTAAATAAACTGTTCTGGAAATATTATCGCAACAAAAGTCTAATTATACTATTTATATCCTTTCCTCTCTCCCCCCCCCCCATAAAAAACCGCCTTATTCATCCTTTTGTCGCTTTAAAGATAGCCGATAATTAATTTCAAATTAATAATTATAATTCTTCTTTGTTTCGCTCTATATTCATTTACATTTAATTTTTATTTAAAATTAAAGAAATAAATGTTAAAACAAGAATGTAACATCATGCGTTAAGCATGGATTATGAAACACTTTCCAACATACTCAGAATACTCTAACGAAACTTCACCGTTTATTTAAGTAAATAAAGTCAAAGTGGGTGGGTTAAACAAAAATCCAACAACACGCGGTTTCCCGAGGTGGTCACCCTCCCAAATTGTAACCGCGCCCGATGCTGCTTGACTTCGGTGATCAGACGAGAACTGCTATTTTCAGCATGGTATGGCCGTTGACTTCTAAATAAATAGTCCAAATCAAACCGGGCGGAGTGGCCTACCTTTTGACTTAAGCTCAATTAGCTTCGCCCAGCAGGTTTGTTGATCTAATTATACTGAGCATTACTAAATTATACTTTCTGATATTGAGCGATAATTGTACTATGTAATTCTGAAATAGAAATTCTGAAAATACAATTTACCAATCCTACTTAGCAGTGCGTTAAGTTATTAGACGGTGATCTCCATAGTCTAAGTCATAGTTAACTACCCATGTACTTAGTAAACAATTTAGAAAACGGATAACAAATTTCGAAATCCAATTTCAGAAACTACTACAAATAGTGAAACAAAATATCCGAATTATTTTGGGCAGCCATGTATATGATCTATAGATTTGTATGCACACTGTACAGTATGCTAAAAATTTACTTCCGTTAGGAAATACATAGCACAATTGAAAATTTCCCTTTAGTAATTTCCGTCAATAAACGGAAATGTCCGTAAGATCTTTTGAGCAGCCCGGTACATTACCTATAGAATTTATATGCATTAATCAATGTGCAAGAAATCAGAGACATTTAAAAACCTGTACCACAACTGTAAAAGTGCCACCAGTAATTATTGTTCATAGACAGTACTATAACCAAATTCTTTTGACTGTCCCTGTAAATGAATGATACATTCTATGCATATCATGTTCTACAGTAAGCGTCTTGTAGTGCATCCCAGTGATATGTATCAATTTTAATCTGTATAAAATAGTGAAACATCATTAAAATACGTTGCAAACAAATTTTCCCTAATGTTGAACACTACATTACGTTCCGCATTTAGAAAACAAATTAAGATATCGATTCAAAAATCTCAGAACATATGTACCGTAATTTCGCGCGTATACGTCGCACCTCAGACAATTCGATTTCCTACCAGAATTTATTTTAAGTAAAATGTGACTTTCTTCTGCTTAGCACTTATTTGACTTCTTATTTTCAATAAAATTTCCGGTTTGAGAAAGACTTAACTAGGGTGCAGCGCATACCCGCGAAATTACGGTAGACAGATTTTCTTCATCCAAAAATATAATTTTTGCAAATATCGGCCGGAAACTTTTCTTATTTTTTGCGAAACGCTACAAAACTCTAACGGCGCCAGTCAAAAAAATCCAAGAAAGTGCCAGAAAGAGGTCGGCTTCCATTAAAAACTGAACTAAAAAGATATCTGTTTCTTGTCTTATCCTTCCATTTACTTTGCGAGAATGAGGGGAAATAATTGCCAATTTTTACTAATGAAAAAAAAAATTAAGATAAGTAATTAAGATGCAGATTTGAATTTGAGAATAGGAAGGGGAGCAGTCTAGCGTCTAATTTAGCGTACTGTCTTTTGTTATATTCTAATTATAAAGAAAAATTAATTCTTTTCTAATGGTCGCGTTAATGTAGAGGCATTCTTATCTCGAGTTATATGGGTTTTATTACAACGGGGTTTGATTCATTTAACTTGGTTTTTGCCTATAATTTACATCGAAGTTTTATTTAACGGTTTGTTAGTTATGTTTGCGGGAATGGGGAGGAGGTGGGTGGTAGACGACATTTATTAAATATCGCATTTATTGTACTTCACCGCACGCCACCTGGTGGCGGTTTTTTCGTTATTTGACACCCTTTGTAATATATATATACATATCTACTGCTCTGATTTCGACAGAACTAATTCCGTTTAACAAATTTCATATTTTTAGCTTCATCCGTAGCGTTTAATTGCTGTTATGTATAGAAAATCACTACTGTTTCCGAAAAGTAACTTCAGCATTTTTTTTTCAGTTCCAAGCTTTTCTACGAGGCACATTCTTTGAGCAATTACTCCAGTAGTCTTAATTAGTTATTTGACAAAAAACTGCCTCATCTCCTCTCCCCCCTACAAGGTTTTCTCTCTAACTATGGCCCGTTTCCATAACTCAGCAGCCATCTTTCAGATTTCAACGAAACTGATAACAAACATGATAACTAACTTAATAATCATCCTCTATAACATAAAAGTAAATGTATCCGTTGTATATACCACTTTTTTGAATAATAATTTCAGATTTTTTTTTATTTCATTTCAAAGTATATCGGGTTCTATGGGCCTGATTACGACGGGGTTTGGCTCATACAACTTGATATCGATAGCCTTACATATTTTAGTTCCATCTTCCCCCACCAAGGGGCGAATTCTTATCTCGCGTTCTATGGGCCTGATTACGACAGAATGTTAATAAATTTTAAGTAATATTTTAATAGAATATAAATTAAATCTATATTTAATACTTGGAAACCCTTCCATAGAAAATTTCACACGCCTTGTATTTATAATATTTCAAATTTCAATTGCTTAAATGGTGTATAGCCAACAAAAAGTACCCAAGCCCGGAGTCGAGCCCGGGTCATCAGTATAGCGCACTGACGTACTACCAACTGAACCACTTGGAAACGATACTCAGCCTGGCACTTTCTCGCTATAACATGCTGGCAAGGCTACTAACGCAGTACAAGATTGAATACCTTCCGTGAGCCACCAACCCTGGGGCAAACACGAAATCAAAGAAAATCCAGAATCGGTTATTGAATAAATCTATATTTAATAATTGGAAACCCTTCCATAGGGAAATTCACACGCCTTGTATTTATAATATTACAAGGTGGAAAAAAAATATAAATTATTAAAAAGTAAATACATGAATTTTTAAATTGTATCATTGAATAAGAATATGGATCATCATAATTACACTACTTCGTCAATGAATAAATAAGCATTATCGTTTTAAATGTCATTAAAAAAATAATTTTATACAAAATCGGGTTAATGATATAAAATCATAAAAACTTGAGTTTTGTTTTAATTTATTATCACGGGCTAGGGCATTGCCGGACGGGTCATCTAGTACATATGTAAAATGTATATAGATTTTCGATATATTCCATATTTCGCCGTTCCTAGAAGGCGTAAATCAAATGGGTTAGTTTTCAATGATCAGTTCTCAAATGCAAATCAATGCATTGTAACGGAATTTTTTTAATTGCTTAAATAGCAGTCAGGAAATAAGGTGTGATTTTTAAGATGAGCATTGAGTGCTTATAAAAAAGTGCTTAAAAACAAAACTAATTCAACTTTTATTAACATTTAATAGCATAAAACGTCAGTCTATTCTAGTAGTTTAACATTTATTTTATTTTATTAAAATTTTATATTAAAATAATACTTATAAACCAATAAAAGTATATGGTTATAAATCAACAGTTGTTTTTACGTTGCCACAACAAAAGGAAAGTGATATAAAAATTAATCTGTTCATTGCATAAATTTCACATAATACTCAAGAGTAGATTACTCTGTCATCTATCAACAGAGATCGCTACTGTTTAATTTAACAAAAACGACTCAAACATACAGTGTTCCGAGATATCGACTCTGCTCTGCAACATTATTCTACCTAAAAAAATGCTTAGCTCTTGTTACTTGGAATGTTGAACGACTTTTAAAACACCATTCCTTTCGTCTAATCACCCTAATTTGCTTTTTTCTTTTAAATCTCTTCTGTTTCAAATGAAAGAGTTGGGACAAAGAATAAAAAAGCTATAATGAGAGTGTTCAGGAAAGAGATCGCCAGTTAGATAACTGACGTTGCGAATTGCGCTGCTACGCAAGTTCATAGGAAAACAATTACTGGAACATATCATTTTTTAAACTATAGAATAACACCTGTGAAATAAATACGTACGTAATAGTGGGACTTATTTGAACAACTAAGCAATTATTTAGATTATATTCGCGCTTTTTTTATTTAAAAAAAATGCTTAGCTCTTGTTAGTTAGACTGTTGAACGACTTTTAAATCACCATTCCTGTTCGTTAGACTGTTGAACGACTTTTAAATCACCATTCCTGTTCGTTAGACTGTTGAACGACTTTTAAATCACCATTCCTGTTCGTTAGACTGTTGAACGACTTTTAAATCACCATTCCTGTTCGTCTAATCACCCTAATTTGCTTTTTTTTTAAATCTCTTCTGTTTCCAATGAAAGAGTTGGGGCAAAGAACAGAAAAGCGATAATGAGAGCGTTCATGAAAGAGATCGTCAGATAGATAGCTGACGTTGCGATTTTCTCTGCTATGCAAGTTTATGTGAAAAAAATTACTGCAACAGACTCTTTTTTAAACTGTAGGAAAATACTTCTGAAATAATCACATACAGTGGTGGCCAAAAGTTTGGACATTTTTTGAAAGTTTCATGTTTTTCAACTTTGTGTGCTTGTAGAATATATTAATTTTCACTTAAATACAAATGTTTATATATCAAAATTGAAGGTAATTTAAGTTATGCTCATTTTAGTAGAACAAACAAACACAAATCGTTTTGTATAAGGACGTGTCTTGTAATAAAAGCGTACTAGCCAATCACAAACACTGTTCTGAGGACCAATCAAATGTCTGTAACTATAGTTTAGGTTATTTGGATGGTAAAAGAGTTATTGTTGTGAAAATATTTTGCGTAATGATGCATACTAGTACAATTAAACAGAGTATTGCTGCTTTTGAGTATTTAAAGCCCTTATTTTAAATTAAACTAATTTTGAACAATGTGATCAACAAGAAGAACTAATTAGACATCTACAAAAAGAAGCCGAATTGTCATATTGAGAGAAAACGGCCTCTCTTATGCTGAAATTGCAAGACAAGTTGGTGGTTCAGTGACTTGTTCTGGTGTACGAAAGTTCTGTTTATGTTATGAAAAAAACGAAATCAGTGGAAAATAAGGCCAAATCAGGCCGAAAAAAATGCACAAGTGCTACTGCCTATTGAAAAATTAAACGGCTATACCTTCTAGATAGAAAAATTTCATCAGATGCCATTAGATGTGAAACGAATGCAGCGGGTATTGAAGTGAGTTCAAGAACCATAAGAAGAAGGTTATCAGGATTTGGACTACAAGCTAGAATTCCAAAGAAAAAACCATATTTAAATCAAAAGCAACGCTAAAAACGAGTTAAGTGGGCAAAATAACACATTAATGGTCAGAAAATCAATGGAAGCAAGTAATCTGAAGCGATGAGAGAAAAATATCGCTCTTTGGTAGTGATTGTAGAAAATACCTGAGACGTAGAGTAGGAGAAGCACTTCATCCTGATTGCATTGAAGCAACTACAAAAAACCCAACAAATGTCATGATTTGGGCACGTATGTCTGCAGATGGTGTTTGCCGAATTCAAGTAATTGATGGCATCCTGAATGCCAAAAAATACATCGAAACTGTTCTGGAACCAAAATTGATACAGTCCATCAGGTATCTCTTCCCCAACAACGCACCATTTATTTTTCAGCAGGCATTTTTAGCATTTATTTCTCAATCCAATTGAAAATTTGTGGCGACGTTTGAAAATTCTTGTAAGGAAAAAAACATCCATCCAATAAAAGACGACTTATTGAAACTATAATTGATTCTTGGCACCATGTGGTTACGACAGATAACTCCAAACCACTCGTTCACTCGATGAAAAGACGCTGTGAAGCTGTCTTAAAAAATAGGGTTATCCTACTAAGTATTGATTGTGTAAGTATCACTTTAAAAAAATGCAAATATAACATAGATAATACAGATACTGTAATTACTAATACAGATATTGTAATATTGTTTTTATTATTAAATTCTACATTAAATTACCTTCAATTTGATATATAAACGTTTGTATTTAAGTGAAAATTAATATATTCTACAAGCACACAAATTTGAAAAACATGAAACTTTCAAAAAATGTCCACAGTTTTGGCCACCACTGTATGTTAAACCTGGGGGGACAGGGTCATATTCGTATAACTAGGCAATTATAAATATTATATTAGCTCTTTTTTTATTTTTGCTGTTTCAAATGAAAGAGTTGTGGCAAAGAATAAAAAAGTGATAATGAAAGTGATCAGGAAAGAAATCGTCAGCAATGCAATTGACACTAAAAACTGCTCTGCTATCAAAGTTCATAGGAAAATAATTACTGGAGGAGGTTCTTCTATAAACTATAGAATAACACCTGTGAAATAAATACATTTCTTAGAGAAGGTCTTATTTGTATAACTGGGAAATAATAAAAATTATATTAGCTTTTTTAAAATCTCCAGTTTCAAATGAAAGAGTTCAGGCAAATAATTAAAACAAGAACGAAAAATCAGGCATTAAGCATAGATTATGAAACACTTTCCAACACAGCCAGATAACATATAAGACATTAAAAAATACAGTTTTCGAAATTATCTCCCAGTGTCAAAAAAGTAGTCGAATTATTTTGTGCAGCTCTGTATATGATCAATAGATGTGGATACATAGTATGATAAAATTTAGTTCAGTTAGAATGTTCACATTTAGCAATTTTCGCCAATCGATGGAAATGCACTCAAAATCTTTTGTACAGCCCTGTATGTTATCTGAAGACTTTTAAAAACACCACCTATTAAGCTAAAAGGCAACTTAAAACTCACTCGCAGCAATTACCAAACGTAAACGACAATGTATCTTTTTTGCGTAGCCCTGTATATGAATTTATTTATGTTCCACAATCATCTATTACTCCACTAAATATAGTTCAGCTTGAAAATGCGTAAACACAATAAAAAACTATCCTTAAGCAATTCACTCTCATAGTCTGTAATACTTATGAATTCCCTTGTGTAGCACTGTATATGATGAACCAAGTTTATAAAAACACACGTGCTATGAAAAAAAAATTGTTAAACTAAAAAACACAAACCAAAGTTGAAAACGCACTTATCACACCTAGACTGTAACTATCGCACATGTACTGTAACCAATATATTTTGTATGTCCCTGTAAATAAACGCAATGCACACAAGAGAGCAATTTATAGTGCACCTCAGTAATGCATATAATTTTCATTATGTTTGAAATAGTGCAATATCACTAAATTACTCTGCAGACGATTTTTCCCCATAGGACGATGTGTAACATAGTTCTTCTGTTTGACCCTGTAAATGAATAATAAATGCTTTGCACCCCCCATATTCTACAAAAAGCATGTTTTAATGCGCTTCATAATTATATATCAATTTCATTATGTTTTAAATGACGTAGCGTCATCAAAATGAACTTGAAACGATTATTCCCCATTGACCGTAATGTAACGAAAACCTTTTGAGTGTCCCTGTAAAAAACTATAAGTGCTACACACTTCAGTTGAAATAGGGAACATGCAATTGATAACGACAATAACATATATAAATTTCAGAGCAATCCGAGCATATTTACGGCAGTTAGAGCACGGACAGACGGCTATCCGGCCAGACGGCCATACAGCAGACAAACCGAAGTCATAAACACTTTTCAACTAACTTGGAAAGTGTTAAAAACTATAATGAGGGCGTTCAGGAAAAAGATTGTCAGTAAAATTGCAGACATTGCGATTTGCTCTGCTATGCAAGTTTATAGGAAAACAAATAATGGAACAGGCTCTTTGTTTAAACTATAGGAAAATACCTGTGAAATAAATGAATATGTTAGAGGAGTCTTATTTGCATAACTAGGCAATTATAAAATTATTTTAGCTTTTTTTTACCTTTTCTGTTTTAAATGAAAGATTTGGAGCAAAGAAAAAAAAGCGATTATGAGATAATTCATGAAAGGTATAGTCAGTAAGAAAACTGCCGTTGCGAATATGTTCATAAGAAAATAATTACTGGGACGGATTCTTTTTTAAACTAAAGGATATACCTGTGAAATAAATACATATGTTAGAGGAGTCTTATTTGTATAACTGATCAATTATAAAACTTATATTAGATTTTCTTACATCTTCTGGTTTAAATGAAAGAGTTGGGGCAACGAAAAAAGCAATAATGAGAGTATACATGAAAGGGATTGTCAGTAAGATAACTGATGTATCGAATTTATCAGGCTATGCCTGTTCATAGGAACATAATTACTCGAATATATTTCTTTTAAAACCGTAATTGCCAGTGTATAATCCACGGATCAACCATCTATTTCAACCCAGAAATTTTATTCAATAATTGAAGTCAAACATTTACAGCGACCTAGTAAGCTACATTTTAGAAAATAAAATTTTTTGGTGGAAACATAAATGTTTGATGCGCGGATTATATGCCGGAAATTACGGTAGCTTTTTTTTCATCTCTTCTCTTTCAAATGAAATATTTGGAGTAAAGAATAAAAAAGGGATAATGAGAGTGTTCAGGAAAGAGATTGACAGTAACATAGCTGCCGTTGCGATTTGCTATGTTATACACGTTAATACGAAAACAATTATTGGAACAGACTCTTTTTTTAAACTATAGGAAAATACCTGTGAAATAAATACATATGTTAGAGTGGGGTCTTTTTTGTATAACTGAGCAATCATAAAAATTATAACCGCTTTTTAATCTCTTCAGTTTGAAATGAAAGAGTTGGGGCAAAGATTAAAAAAGGGATAATGAGAGTGTTCAGGAAAGGGATCGTCAGTACGATAACTGACGTTGTGAATTGATCTGCTATGCATGTTCATAAGAAAATAATTGCTGGAACATATACTTTTTTAAACTATAGTATAAAACCTGTGAAATAAATACTTATGTTACATGGGGTCTTATTTGTATAACTCGGCAATTGTATTCGCTGTTTTTGTATCTTCTGTTTCAAATAAAAGACTTGGGGCAAAGAATACAAAAGCGATAATAAGAGTGTTCAGGAAGACATCGTCAGTAAGATAACTGACGTTGCGAATTGCTCTGCTATGCATGTTCATAGGAAAATAATTACTAGGAGAATTACTATTTATTTTTCTATAGGAAAATACCTGTGAAATAAATACACATGTTAGAGTGGAGTCTTATTTGTATAACTGTGGCAATTATAACAAATATAACCTCTTTTTTATCTCTTCTGTTTTAAATGAAAGTGTTGGGGCAAATAATAAAAAAGCGATAATCAGAGTGTTCAGGAAAGAGATCATCAGTAAAACAGCTGACGTTGTGAGCTGCTCTACTATGCATTTTCATAGGAAAATAATTACTGGAACATATCAGTTTTTAAACTGTAGAATAATCTGTAGAATAACACCTGTGAAATAAATACATAGGTTAGATGCGGTCTTATTTATATAACTGGACAATTATATTAGCTTTTTTTTATCTTCTGTTTTAAATGAAATAGTTGGCGCAAAGAAGAAAAAAAGCGATAATGAGAGTGTTCAGGAAAGGGATCGTCAGTAAGATAGCTGGCGTTGCGAATTGCTCTGCTACGCATGTTCATAGGAAAATCATTACAGGGACAGATTATTTTTTAAACTAAAGGGAAATACCTGTGAAATAAATACAGATGTTAGAGTGGGGTCTTATTTGTATACCTGGGTAATTATAAAAATTATAATCGCTTTTTTATATCTTCTGTTTCAAATGAAACAGTTGAGGCAAAAAATAAAATGAGAGTATTCAGGAAAACGATCTTCATTAAGATAACTGACTTTGCAAATTGCTGTACTATGTAAGTTCATAGGAAAACAATTACTGGGAGAGACCTTTTTTAAACAATAGGTAAATACCTGTGAAATACATACACGTGTTAGGAGGGTTCTTATTTGTGTAACCTCTTAATTATAAAAAATATATTAGAGTGGTCAGCCTAATAAAACATTATTGTTACAACAATTTATATTATAAAGCAAAAACATATTTGTGAGTAACGCTGACGTCATATTTTTGTGGCAACACCTGACCTATAAATTTTCTTTTCTTGCAATTTTATTAACGTCTAAACAACGCACAATTTCAATTTGTACACCGTCGAATAGAGAAATTTTTTTTATGTTAATGGTAATTTGTTTGAAAACTATATCTCAATTTACTGTTTTTTGAAGGTTTTTAAAAGAATATTCAAGCATGTTTTCTTTAAATATATCTCTATCGCGTGCAACCCCATAACGGAAGATTTATTCGTTTGCACTTAAAATGACATAAATAGTCTAGCATTTGTTTCCGGCTAATATGTCATAACGAAATTAAAACTTCTTCAATCAGTAAATGAATAAATAATACAAGGTAAGTAAAATCAAAATTTAACAGTCATGTAATCGAATAACTTGTTTAAAAATCTTAAATTCTCAGAATAATAAATGCTGCTGCAAGTAGCGAAATATATTTTGCGATTTCGTAAGTTACTAACTCCTGACATGTGGCTAATACGAAAGTATTATTTTTAATATATTTCAAAACTTTATTTGAATACATTATTTATATTTTTTGGTGTTGCCATTGCGCAATTTAAAAAATATATATTAAGTGTAAAAATCTGTTACAGTTTTCTACTTAAAAATGCTTTCCTCCTATGTTCTGCAACGCGGGAAGCTCGGGTTGGATACTGTACTTACCATAATTCGCCTTTAGGATAGCAAAGAAATGCTCTTCTACATGCTAGGAATTTTTTTGCGATTTTATAAAAAACAGGATCATTCGCGGTTTTACAATCACCTTAACTTTTCTCTTAACCCTTTGAGAGGCGGTGAGATATATTATATCCTACCTAATTTTAATCCAATTCAAACCAGAAACTTTTAATTAAATTTTACTTTTTAAGTTTGACGGGAAAAGTTTAATAACTGCTTTTTCTTATTTTGAACTAAAATCTTTCGTAACTACCGGTGTGAATTCGACGTTACAGGAACACAATTGATTGCCCCTGAAAGGGTTAGTCTCTCTATATTCGGCACATTTATTTTATTTTTGTTTCAAATTAAAGACTGGGGTAAAGATAGAAAAAGCGATAATGGGAGTGTTCAGGAACGTAATCCTCAGTAACACCATTACCGATGTTAATTGGTCTACTCTGATAGTTCACAGGAAGACAATTATTGGAAAAGATTATTTTTTTTAAACTATAGTAAAATAGTATATATGATAATAAATACGTTCGTTAAAGAGTAACTTATTTTTATAACAGTGTAGAGTGCGTACCGTACTTCGAGATGTTTTAAACAGAATTTTTCACAATATTTAATGAAAGAAAAATGTTACAACATCTATAATTAAATGGGGTGATTATGAACTCTGAGACTGAAATATTAAACATAATTTTTCTAATCTGAAAGAGTGCAGACAGATTCCTTGGAAATTCCAAGCGGTGTATGTGCCTGGAACAATGAAATTAATATGAAAATTATATTAGCATTATTAACCTAATATAAAACATTTTGTAAACTAACATTTAATTCATCTTAGGCTACAAGAAGACTGTTTATCTACACGGTAGATAGTTTTTGGCAATTAAAAAAATACCACTATTTTTTGTCTTAATCTCTATATGTCTGTAGGTTTTTATTTTTTGTTTGAAACGTTGGGGAAAATAAAGCAATAATGACATTCTTGAAATAAGAGAGTGTTTGTATCCTACCTATTGTTTTTGAAAATTTATTTTAAACTAAATCATTGGAAAACTATCAACCCATTAGCATCATTTGCGCGAATTTCATGGATATCTTTTATTTTCAGAAGTTCCGAATCCATACACGAAATTCTGAAAAAAGAATTTTTACTTTAACTAATCACGAAACGTCTGTTATTAAATACAGAAAAGATTACTATTTAGGATTTCTGGTATGAATTCGGAATTTTTGAATAAAAATAAATTCTTGACTTCAATTATACACACGCAAATGATGCAAATGTGTTGATGGAGCAAATTCCTTTAAAAACAATAGAAGAAAAAAATCTAAAATTAATACTAATGCTAGATGTATGCCCCGCTCAGTGATTAGCGCACGGCGCTGCTAGAATTGTTTACTAATTAAATTCTACAACAATCACCTTAAACCGATTTGTATGTTCAAAATTTTATTATTTCATAAAATTTTAATTATAGTGAAAATTATATTACAAATATTACCCAAATGTAACTTTAATTTTATAATATGTCTAGTACTACAACTCTAGTCTACCAATAATATGTATTTTTATGCGCATACTACATAAAATATAACAGAGTTTTTTAACCCTTTCAAGTGCGGAGGTTCATTTTCGGACCACCTAATTTTAATCACTTAATGCTACACTGGCATCCAAATTTTGGAATGACAATTTTCCTTTTATTAACCCTTTATATCCTGAATTAATTTTCCAGCTTATTTTTAATTGTATTTTAACATCATTGGATAAGTTTTGGTGCAGAATAAACATAGGAAAGAGGAAAATAATTTTAATAGTGTTTTAGTGGTTAATTATGCAACTGTAACCACCATAAATTTCTTACCATATGATATAAAATAAAATAGTAAATTTCAAATAATAAACTTCATATAAAATATAGGAAATGTTCACCTGTAAAGTATAGAAAACAATAGAAAATAATAGTACTAAATAGCCGGTAATAAACCACTAAAATTACTCAAATGAAGAACAACATGCATGTCAATTCTATTGCAAAATAGATTTCGAATGTAACATGGCAAATGTAGAATCCCTACAATGCAAAGAAAGAGGATATGGGCTTGAATTTGCCATCTCCTACCTGCTGTCAGAAATACACTCTTTGTGACATTGTGAATACCGTTAGGAAAAACGGTCATATTACGAATATATAGGTGTTTTATTAAAGTGGTACTTATAAGTACCGTCAGGATAAAAAGGGTTAAGTACGTGAAGAAAAGCTTTTACTTATTTACAAATAAATTTGTTAGTAAAATCTGGTGTCAGTCAGTCATTTAAGTATTTTACGAAAAGGAGTACTTTGCCACTGAAAGGGTTAAACAAAAGGTGTGTGTGTTCTAATTTAGGGTTCGTACGCTTTTACCCGAATTTTTAAATGGAATTTTTCTATTTAATATTTAAATAACAGAAATTGTAGACGCTACGTTTAATTGTTACTAGGTTAATTGTTACCAATAACGTTAGTCTAATCAACAAGTGAGAGGTTATTATGGGGAGAAGCAGAAGCGCCATCTAGCGGATATGGAGATGGTCGCTTTTGAACCGCACCGGTTGATGGATTTGGCCGGTTTTGCAGCATCTCGTGATTTTTCAACGCATATAACACAGGGATTTGACAGGCTTAGGCTGGTTTATTGTTTCAAGATGGTTGAAATGTTTACTTAGTACTTAAAAAGCTGAAAAACGCATTTTCAAATTTTGAGGAGTTAGCCGGTTTTGCAACTAGACGATTCATTTCAGTAAGCTTATTTCATGACAAAAATAAGAAGTATTTTACAAGAAAGGTACGTTTTCCCCTAATTTAACCCCTTGAAGGGCACCGGTATATTATATATACCACTTAATTTTAATCCCAAAATGCCGCAATGACACCAGAATTTTATAATCAAATTTTGAATTTATAAGGTACATGAGGAAAAGCTTTTGCATATTTTAAAATAAATTCGTTCGTGAATCCTGGTGTCAATCAATCATTTCAATATTTTAGCTACAAGAGTACTTTGCCCCTGAAGGGGTTAAGCCTATTTTGAAAATTTATATAATTTTAAGAATGATTTAGAAAATAGAAATCTTATATATACTTTAAGCAATATAATATGATTAAAATTATTACAAACTTGTATGGATCTTGTAAGTTTATTTTCAATTTGTAGTTATCTGTATTTTGACATCATATACTAATAAATATGTGCTTACACTCACCCAATCAAACTCGGACACATATGTGATAACAGGCAACATGTACAGACTTTTTTTTACGAAGAAATTGTAATAGATTTTTTTCTTTAATTCATCGTTAGAAATTGCAATATTTCGACAGTTAAATTTATCAACATTTACTATTAAATTTTAGTGCTAAGAACATTCCGTACAAGTTGGCAGCTATGTATGCATGCGTATAAATGAGTTCGTATCATATATTATTACTGATATCCCAAAAATGAAAGACGATGCCATGCAAAGTTTTATAAATTCCATAAATTGAGGTATTTTAATAAAATTTTTCAATAATAGAATTTATTTTGAAATAAATAAATCAGAGTATTTTTTAATTCTGTTTAAAGGATAGAATGAAACAGTATTACTCTTGTCAATATATTTCAAAGTTCTCTGATATCAAACGCAGTCTGGTTCTTTCTTCAATGCTTTTTAGTGGTTAACCCATTCGCTGCCAACCACGAGTATATTCGTGATTGTCAACACTCAAAATAATAGTGTATGGTAAAAAGAAAAAAAAATCTGCTTAGCCACTACAATTTTAATATCTTAAAAAATACTTTATTTAATGACTAAAAACTTTGCTATTAAAGATACCAAGTATTATCTTTCAGAATTTTTGGTGGGAAACGAATTTCAGAAAAACATCGAAGACTCCGCCCACATAGTTTTGACAGTTAATGAGTTAAGTAACATATTTCTTTCACTTTAAATATGCAATTCCGATATTTATCTTTGGCCTAATTTCTCCATATTTAGTTTCCATTAACACTATGCACTTCAAAGCAAAGCTTTAATACAAAAATCAGAAATATGATAATGAGAGTTTTGGAGATGTGAGTTAATTACCGATGCGAAACCCCGAGAAGTAAATTACCGATGCTAACCGAGAAGTTAATTACCAATGCGAAACAAACAATTATGTAAATTCATAAAGTAACAGGTATCAAAATAATTTTCTTCGCAGAAATTTATTTCTTGCGGTAAAGAATAAACAACTAAAGAAAGTAATATTGAATATATGTATATATAATGTTTTTCCAAATTTAGTATTATTTTGGAATTTGCATAGTTTTCATATCATAACTTTTAGATTGTAGATTTAGAATAAAATAATTACACACATATTTAAAAAATTATATGTATTCATTCATTGTGTTCTAGTGGTTTAATAAGAAGATATTTAAAAAATCAGAATATAAGATAAGCAATGAGCGTCCACTACTTAGAATTCCTAAGAGGTCTGCCACCACTATTTCAGATGATATATTTTTGCTTAATATTTTTCCTTCAGAATAAACTTCTTCCTCCGACTTATCGCAAAAATTTCAACACTAAACATACCTTGAATTTTACTCATTTTTTTTTTATAAATTTAATGACACCACAATTTTTATTTGAAAATATATTCAGTTTTAACTTATTAACTATTCAGTTTTAACTTATTTAAAAAAAAAAAAAAAAAACATTTCTGATTCGAATCGAATTAATTTCATTTGGATCCGGTACAGCGCCTAGAATACATAGTGCGGTTTTATCTTTTTTTTAATTAAAAATTTTCGAATTCAAACCGGAAATTCTTAAACAAGATTTTTTACTTTAAAAAGTCACAAAATATCTGCCATTAAGTAACCAAAAGAACATTATAGAAAATTTCTGGTATGAATGCGAAATTTTGGAATTGAAAAAAAAAAAGCCAAACTGGTAATGCTTTAAAAAATGCTAAAAAATTGTAGCCGATAAACGTGCAACGATTTGGTACAATAATAGGGCGATCGCAGCGACATCTGCTTTAAAAAACAGATTTACCTCTAGCAAAAGTACCCGTTTCACTATGGACAACGTGAATATAATTTCTGTTAATAAAATCTTCTTGTAAGTGTATATTTCAGATGTAACTGATTTTGAAGTGAGTTCTTTTATCATATCAGGGAATTAATCTTTTCCACTCTTCTAGCAGAGGTTCGTCCTTTGCATGATAAATAGGGATAATTTCTAGTTTGCTGTATTGTATCGAGTACCAGGCACAAAATAATGCATTTTACGTTTTTTGGCCATAATCAATATCATTCATATTTTCAAAGCTTATGAAAACCACTATCCAAGTCAAAGGAAATAGGATATAATTTAATTATTTAATATATTTACAACGAGCTGAAACGTTTTCTCAGTTCGATTCTTATACAATGTTTGCGTGTTGAAAAGAGCTAGCAGGCAGTGCCGTAGCCAGAGCGGGGGGGGGGGGGGGTCCAAATGCTCGGGAAACCAGTAATGTTATAAAGTTTTCTTCGCCTTCAATATCGCAGAAAATTCCCCGATTAGATAAGGTAAGAATATTTTTATAAAATTAGTGGTATTCAAACCATCTGTACCTCCACCATGTCTACGCCACTGTTAGAGGATTACCGTGCGACCGACCCGTTATCTTTTCAGCATCGTTCTACATTTATCAGATTCAATTTTTTAGTACTATTTTGTAGCCGTTTTCCACACTATGTATTCTAGGCGCTGTAGTACCGGTCAAAGTACCGGATGTTGGCATATTTACTATTTACTGTTAAAAAAAAATTATAGCTATTCATTGAATGTATTTTTAGATTTTTAGTAAATACCAAACATTTTTAATAATGCAATTATTTATGTTATAATAGGAGTAGTAATATTAGATTTCACAATTTTTAGCATAAATTTTGAGATTTTAGTAAATCAAATTATTAATCAAATTATAAAATTTACAAAGAAAAAATGACTAAATACCTGATTTGAGTATTTTTATTGCGGAATGAAGTGTAGGCGTCTACTATAAAGCGCATAATTATATAAAATTACAATAAATATAACAATATAATAATATCTTATTATAGTAAGTATAATATTATAGTAGTATGTATTCATCATTCCCTAATAGCATATTTTCAAACTAGTTTACTGAAACTTCAATTGGATTTTGACAATTAGTAGTCTGAATTAACTAATGGAGCATTTTTATATCATATTTCATTAAATTAAGTAAATTTTATTAAAGTAATGTTAAATATTTTATATTTAACATAATTTTTAATACTGATAAATACAAATCAAACTTTTAGGAATCTCTTACAGAAAATGGCATGCATAAATCCATAACGTTGATTTGTGGTGCTTACTATAAATTTGTAGAATAAAATCATTTTTACTTATTTCTAAATGCCTTACATTAAAAATGTTAAAAGACCAAATTAAATTTGTCCAAAGAGAAACGATTGGTAGCATTTTTCAGTTGATTCCGGACACGATGACCATTCCGAATTTCCAGTTTTGACCCTTAGGGAATGTTTTTGATCCAAGTTGAGCGGAAATTCCGCCGATAGAATTCTTTGAATCACGTATCCGCTTTTTATAATTCTTTAGCGTAGTTCAAGTACATGAAGAGAATTGAAATTAAAGCTACATTTCAGATGTAAGCTGTTTCAATTTTTAAAGGCAGTTTCAATTAGTTCACAAAAGAAAAATATTTTTTATCAACATTTTTTATGGTGTGCGAAATAATAAGTTAAAAAAAAAAAAAAAAAAAAAAAAAAAAAAAAAAAAAAAAACTTTATAAACTATGACACTAAACCTATGACACTAAATATATGAAACTATTTTTTTTTTCATTTTCTGTGTTAGTGCATACATTTTATATATGAAATTGCCACTTACAACTTACGGAAATATATTTTGGTCTGGTCTTTCCGTCAACAGAAAAGAATTCGGTAAATAAACAAATAAATGTATTGAAACTTTCTAATTGTAGCTACAATTAGATAAATTAGATTCATTGTTATCTGTAACAGATTTTTAATAAAACATAACTTCGTATATATAAATACAAAATAAAAAATCCCTGATGGCTCTGCCTACAGACACAGGTAGATTTTGAAGACGCAGACTGTGGGGCGCTTGTTTGTTGGGAATTGCGGATAAAATGACCTTTTGGCCATGATGCGACAGTTGAAACCGCCTCTTCGAAACCTAACTTGTTTGCAGGAGGAGGCGGCATGGTTTTTTTTTTTTTTTGCTATAAGGGTTGGTTCTATAAAACACCTGTCAATATAAAAGTTTTAGATAATATTAAGAGGATTTATAATAAATTTAAGCAGATTTGATATCTTTTGAATTGACAAAGTTATGAATTTTTTCTGCTAAAACCCAACTTTCCCCCCTCCCTCCCCTTGGGGTCATTTTTAATTATATAAAAAATCTGTCATACATAAATTTTCGGCCCTTTTCAAGAAGTAAAAATAACTTTAAACGGATTCGATACGTATCATAATTAAGAAATAATGTTTTTTTTCTGTTTTCATAAAAAGCTCCCCCCCCCCCTCTTTGGTTCGATTTTGCCCATTAACGAAATTGAGCGAGATGTTATGCCCCTTGATTTTATGTATTAGTTTGGTAAAGATTTGTGCAGAATTATTCAAGTTATCGTGTCCATAAAAAAGTTACATAGATAGATAGATAGATACAGTTTTGAACTGGTGGTGGTTTTGGGTTCTGGGAGTTATGATCGGCGTAGATCTGTAAAAATTTTTCAATAATTCGAACTTAGGGGAGAATGCAATAGGTAGTATTTCTTACGAAATCTACCTAAAAATTGAATCTTACACTTCCCCTAATATTTTATCACCGAAGTAGAATGTAACAACATAGATACTTTTACGTATATTACAATTAATTCAATAATCCTATTATCTGATTATCCCGTCTATTCAAATTATGAATGACACCTTCCTGTTTATTTCTTGTGCATTTCCTATCATATGCGCCTTGATATCTCTGCTTGTTTTTGTGATCCTTACCTCAATTCAAAATTTTAAAAAGTCATGAGGAATTACTCTGCGTATTCGTAGGTTATTGTATTCAGTACCAGGCCAGCCTGTGACTTTACACACAAACATGATGGGAAAATTGCATTTTTACTGATAATAACTATATTACTAGTAAAACGAAAAAAAAGTTTCTTTGACATTAGAACAACTTAGGCGGGTCTATGACCAAAGACGTAATTTTTCGCTCGTATTACTGTTGTTTTTCAGAATAAAATTTGAAATTACTTGAATTTTTCTAAATATACAGTATTTCGCGTTAACTGGAATTTAGTTGAAATACAACAAATACTTTTTTATCTACAGGTATCTATACCGAGAATTACCATACGTAAAATGTAAGTAAAAAATCATGGAGCTATATACATTTAATTTTATATAGTTTTAATGCCTTATTAATCTGTAGGACCATTATTACGGAATTCAGATTGATAATTAAATGTATATTATTTGAAAGATTTTTATTTACATTTCATATTTACATTTCATACGAGCTGTCAAAATCTCAAAGCATCTACTCTGAAATTAGAAATTTATATTTTCTTTGATAGCATCTGATTATATTTCATATTAAGTAATATTCTAGAATCTAAATTTTATTAATCATTAATTAAAAACAGACGTTCCAAGCTCTCACTAATCTTCCGTAATAAGTGGATTAATTTGACCCAGTTTAACAACGTTTCGAACTAGAAAATTTATTTGATGAACCTTATTTATGCATACTTGACAGCTTTCAGCTAAACTTCCGTACACAATTTGTTAATTTGATCCAGGTTAAAGATGTTTCTAACCAGAAAATATATCTCAAAAACAATATATATTTAGTTTTATGATCTTATGTAGAACCTATTTGAATGCATTTCTATAAAAAAAAAATCTGGTTTGAAACGAGTTTAACCTCGGTAAATTTAACCTACTTTGTACGAAAGTTTAGTGCGATGTTGGCAGGTACCGGGTGTTCCAAAAATGACTGATGGATTTTAAAATTTAATAACTTGCAAACGGTGACAGATATTTAAAAAAATCTTGCAGGAGGATTATGTATGATGTCAGGAGTATTTTTTACTGTGATTATTTATTTTAGTTCGAATTTCAAACAATAAATGTCGCTGACAGAGATTGGCACTCTGCCGATGCCGAAACTGACGCCACTCAGTGTTGATGCAGCGCCCCCTGAATACTAGGCCTGCGCACTGACAAAAATGACGGGATTTTTTGAACACCAATAATATCTTAAAGTTTTAACTGACTTATTTGATCTCAGAAAAACTAGGTTAAGAAAAGTTTTAGATATTATTGGTGTTGAAGTTCGAGAGACCGCACAAACTTTGAAATTTTAAAATCCATCAGTCACTTTTGGGACACCCGGTATGCTTATGTAATTTCAAGTTTCTACGTGGAGTTAATTTAATATCATTTCTTACAAAAAATTGTGGTGAGAAGCCTTAGCTATAGTTCATTCTTAGCAAACTAACAACAATCTGTGTAAAATATTATTATATTACGCATAATCTTAATCTAAGTTGGAAAAGTTTTAATTTGTTGTAATGAATCAACTGAGAATTCAATCGCACTTACCGACAACGTTAGGAAAGCGTAAATTGGACGTGCATATTGTTTCAATTCTAGAACCGTGCATTATCACTTTTAGTTTTTACGATTCTATTATTGAAAACAATGCTTCACAGAACGAGAAGTAAAGATACTTATTTTTTTTTTTTTTTGGTACGATTAATGATATCCAAAATGGATATTTACAACTTCGTTTTAAATAAGACAAAAAAAAAATAAATAAATAAATAAAATAAAATAAAATAAATATCAAATTAGGTCCGATCGGCGCTAATTTGTTTTATTGTGTGTTCGACTGACTCTAATTGTTTCGGGTTGGATTTCGACTCTTGCAAGTCTTGTTTGGTATTGCATTTTTTTACCCTTTGAATACTGAAATCTAAAAATACAATCACATTACAATCACAGCAAACACCCGAACGCTGAAATATATTTTCTTCCCCTTTTTTCTGCATACATTTTGTCAGCAACACAATTAGAAAGCATCTATCTTCGAAAATGGAACCTGCCTAAGCTCATTATTACAAACGCTCCCCACTTGTGGATTGCAATAATCCCTACTCTGCGACAATAGTTGCATTATTCCGAGGGGGAGAAAATGCACATCTGTTTTCAGGTGCTCGGGCAATCTCACAGTAGTTTGTTTGGCCGGGCGTTTTCAGTAGCGAAAGGATTAAGCCCACAGTATTGTTTCAGATAAAAAATAGCGCATTTTAATATAAATGAATAGACATATGTATTTTTTTTTTACATAAAGAATAAAGTTGTTATTAAGGATATAATTATTGAATATTTTTCCTGAATTGCATTAAAATAGGGATTAATTTTTATTCATTTTGGGTCGATTTCGGTGGAGTGCGTCAGTTCCGAGTCTGTTTTGAAGTCATAGAAAACTATTTTTGGAAAATTCAAATCGAATTTTGAGACAATTTCAAATAAAGTTTTCTGGCTTATAATCTGACTCGTGATGGGCTTCAATGTAGTAACAATAATGTGTTGCTATAAAAACACGAAGGTCAGAGACAATCCATAGAAGTCGGGTTTATTTTTTTTTAAAGATACTTGTATTGGAGACCATTTTAAACGGTAACAAGAAAATATTTATACGCTGCCTCATCTGTATAATTTATTAACGCGTCAGGGACGAGCAAAATAATAAAATGTCTAAAAGCGCTAGTTTTTTTTATTATTATTATTAAAATAATACAACAGTCGTCAACTTTTACGTTTTACAGCAAAAATTTCATCGAAGTTTTGTGGCTTATATGATTTTAAGTTTTCGGTGATTAAATAAAGCAATATTTACTATTAAAATTTAGTTCTAAGATAAAAGCATAAAGGTTGTCAGATATGTAATAAAACCGATAAAAAAATACTGAAATTCTTTAATGATTGTATTTAAGAAAATATTAATGTTAATTTCAGCCACAGCATTAAAACAAGTTTTCAAAAATAAGTCACCTTTTTAACTTTTTTTATCAGCATTCTTTGTTCATAATTGAAAATGAATCCAGTTGTATATTGTAAAAAATGTGTACTATTGTATATGTCTGTTTAATATATTTGGTCTGGTTTATATGTAAAATTTATATATTTTAGATAGCTTTATATCAATTGCAAAATTAATATATGAGGCTACGACCAATATCTTTTTTAACACTTTCCAACATTAGTTGTAAAATGTGATATGAATTCGGTATGTCTGTCTGCCGACTTTCCGCACTTTAACTCTCGTAAATATACTGGGAATGCCATGAAATTTTTATAGGTTATTGCGGTTTACTACAAAATGTTTGATCTTGAAAATGAGGTGAATAGCATTTATAGTTTGTTTACAGTAACGCACAAAAATTTATGTTACCTTATTGTCTATGGCAGTGCTTCCCAATCTTTTTTCTTTCACATACCCCTTGCTTAGGTTATTCATTTCGGGGTACCCCCTTTTATCAGGAACACGCCCCTACTCTCTCCCCTCACTCATTTAACGCAAACATGCTTTATTAAAATTAATAATATACTCATTAAAAAAAAGAAGCTTTCCTATTAATATAAGTTAGTGACATAACTCCGCCTATTCGAAACGAAAATAAGTACCTGCAGGCCTGAGAACGGTGTCTATTAAAAGAGACTAAATCAAAAAAATTTCCATCAATATTTCCTTACGAAAAATTTTGGTTTAGATTTATCTTGCATTTGTCACAGAAACTCGCTTTGTGAAGAGTTTTTCTTAGCAACTGTATTAGAAACGTACCGTCAAAATAATTTAAAAAAATTACCGGTGGAGCGCTCCGAGGCCTGTACCTGCTTTTCAACACATTCCAAAATAAAACATTGAAAGTTGAAGCCCAGTGTAATTTCTGCAATTATTATTAAAAACGGAACAATAATATCTGTGTGGTGGGAAAATAATATTGTATAATGATCAATGGCAGTTTTCGCGAAGATGGGGGTAAATATATCAGTACTCATGCAATATGATTATCGGTGGGCGGAGCTAGTGACATTGAATTTTTAATAAATTATTATGTCTAGTGGGCCTTTCCACTCATTTTGTGTGTAACATATTGGAATTACACATGAGACTAACTTTGTAATCCAGAAGGATCAACTTTCTTTACATGCGTTCCGCTAAACCATTTTTGTGATTTCCGCCATTACCGATGTTATATTTACGTACCACCGTTTACCCGCTCTATTGTGCGCTATTCTGTGTACCCGCGACTTTTACACAAATTTTATTCGGTTGGCACCAATTTTTAAAAAAAAAGCTACCTTTACTTGAATTATCACAAAAATGCTCTAATTAGAGAAAACAAATATTACTTTCATTTTTTACTGGTGCCTGAAACAAATTCTGTATGCTCTTTTTGAGGGTGCATATAGGCACCCATGGTCCCGAATGGGTTAAGTATTTTTTAATTGCTTATTTAGATATCTCATTCCATTGTATGAAAATAATGAAATTACTTAACCCAGTAAAGACTTTCGTTGCGTATCCGCAACATTATGTTTCTTACACCAGGTTTTAGGGTAACACCAGTTTCTTTTTAGAATAAATATTCTCTTTATTTGATGCTAGAAACACAATGATAAACTCACTCTTAGGTTGCTATCATATAAAAGTGGTGTAAATCGCAATATTTGTATTTTATTGCGAAAAATGATTCGGTCCTTAATTGGTTAATACTATCCGTCACGTAACGCGTTCCGTCATGTAACGCGTTAGGAACCGCTGGTCTATGGGGAAAAATCGTTCGTGGGACATTTTATCGATGATACGATATTTTAACATAATGAAACTGATATGCATCATTGAAATGGATTACGACATGCTTTCTACAGAGTATAGAATAAGCAGCATTTATAGTTCGTTTATACCCATGAAAAAAAAATATTACATTATAAATCTATGTGAAAAAAACGTTTGTTGTGTATGTTAATGATGGTATGATACATCAAACATAATGAAATCACTGAAGTGCTCTACAGCTAACAAGTTTGATATAGATTAGGGAGTGAAAGGCATTTATCGTTCATTTACAGAGACATACAAAAGAATTCGGTTACATGACTTACTAAAATCGATAATTGTTGGTCGCTTGTTTTCTGCTGCGGTATTCAATTTTAAAGTAATCTAATTTTAAGTGCATTATGTGGTGTGCATAAATTCTATACATCACATACATGGCTATTCGAAAGAACTCGCACATGTTACCGGATATGGACAACAATTGCTGACAATGAATTTTTATTTCATTAACCCCTTCGGGACCAGCGGCTTTTACACAAATTTTATTCGGTTGGCACCAATTTTTAAAATAAGCTACCTTTAGTTTAATGATTATGCCATTTTTCGAATATTGAAATTCAAAAATTACCAACTGTCACAATGGAGTACAATAGCGAAACCTTCACGCGTAAAAAGATAATGATAAGGTCGACGTGGCTATAGCACGAGTCACAAATTATAGCAGCCTTATTATTCTGTTAAAATATAAAAGTGAATTATGAAATATCAATATTTTGTTTGATTAAATGTTCGTTAAGAGAAAGCCAGTTGACCAGCGTAGCGGGCGTAGCGGGCGTAGCTTGCTAGCAACTAATATAAAGTTGTACCTAGAACAGCATAGTCTAAAAACAAAATATAATCGGCATAAAAACAACGATGGTGCTTTGTTGCAAGCTATTTTTTACTATAGCATGTTTAACAGAAAGGTTTAAAAAAAGTATTAATGCCTAAATAACCTTTATTTTCCCTTTTCTTTAAAACTCCGAGTCTGGAAAGAGGTAAATATAAAAAGAATAGGTGAAAAAGGTTCGTGTATTAACTACTGTAATTACAGTGCTCTCAAGTCAAAAGTTCTCTCTGTTTTGTATAAAAGCAACATAAACATTTACTTTTTTTTTCATTTTTTAGCTCTTATTCAAATATTGAGAATTTTATTTAATTACTGTTGTTTTTAATTTCTTAGCGTCATTAGCGACACTAATTACTGTCTGAACGGTAATTGGTTTCTGCATTCATTTGTTCGTGATCTTTTTGTTTTTATTCTAACTATTTTTATTTTTCTCTTACTGTTTTATTCCGTAAGAATTAAATAAAAAAAATAAATAACCTATTGTATTTGTATCGATATTTGATAACCCGTTTTGTCTTAGTCTAACGTTTTTTCCTGAAACCATGATTTGGATGAACATGTAATGATGGTGATTTTCCTATTGTTACTTACTAAATTTTATTATGCTTAGAAATAATAGAATCTGCACTTTCTCTCTTAGGGAGACAAAATATGTTTTAGAACGTTTTATTGAATAAAAATAAACCACAATCGTAATACAGTATTATATTCTCAATAAGCGATTTCCTTATAACTGGTTTAAAGTTGTACCTAGAACAGTATACTCTATAAACAAAATATAATCGACAATAATACTTTGTTGCAAGATATTTTTTTACTGTAGCATGTTTAACAGATATATAAAGGAAAATATTAATGACTAAATAACTTTATTTTCATTTTTTTAACTCCGCGTATGGTGCGAATACTTACGAATTCCTTTGTGTAATCCTGTATATGATCAAAATAATTTATGCACACCACGTACTATGAAAAACTTTAGTTAAACATGAAAACCAAAACCAAACTTGAAAACCCATTTATAACACGTAGACTATAATTATCGCTCAAAGTCTGATACCGAATTATTTTCTGTATCCCTGTAAACACAATGCACACAATACTATTTGGTGAGCAATTTATAGTGCATCTCTCAGTAATACATTTCAATTTCATTATGTTTTAACACGTTGACGGACACTTGCGGCTATAGCCGTCAAAGCGAAGTTCACTATGTGGCATGACGGCAATAGCCGTGCAAAACGAAACGGTCGTTTTTAGACACTACGGCTATAGCAGCACAAATGTTCATTTACCGGCGTACAAGTAGAAGCCCAGTGTCATGTTTTGGAAACAATTTTTTAGGTTGAAATTCGTTTTTCACCTGTTATACGAGTTGCAGCTTCAGTATGCACGTCGTGGTTGTGAAGGGAGTAATGCAACCTAACTAAAGGTGCTGAATTAATCAAAATTCAGTTCATTTAAGCAGAAAGAGTAAAACTATACTTCTACTATTCTAAAAATTACAAAAACATATAGTGTCAATTTTCTAACTTCACTTGTTCCTACTGTCCGTCAATGTGTTAAAAAGTGAAAATCATTATATTACACTGAAGCAATTTTTCCTCGTAAGAACATTGTGTAACAAAATTCTTTTGTGTGACACTGTAATTGTGTAATATATGCTTTGCACACCATATTTTAGAAATAAATGTTTTAGTGCGCTACATAATTGCATATCAATTTCATCATGTTTCAAATGGCGTAACATCGTCAAAATGCACTTCAAACGATTTTTTCCATTGACTGTAATGTAACTAAATTGTTTTGACTGTCCCTGTAAATAAACTATAAATGCTACACACTTCATTTTGAATAGGGATCATGCTATAGTGAATGTCAATGACACAGGAAAATTTCAGTTCAATCCGAGTACATTTACTCGAGTTAGAGCACGGACGGATGCGCAGACAAACGGAAGTCAGAAACACTTTGCAACTACGTTGGTAAGTGTTAAAAATTATACATCTGGCATAGATTATGAAATACTTTCCAGCACTAAAAGAATAGTATTAACCAATTAAGGACCGAATCATTTTTCGCAATAAAATACAAATATTGCGATTTATACCACTTTTATATGATAGCAACCTAAGAGTGAGTTTATCATTGTGTTTCTAGCATCAAATAAAGAGAATATTTATTCTAAAAAGAAACTGGTGTTACCCTAAAACCTGGTGTAAGAAACATAATGTTGCGGATACGCAACGAAAGTCTTTACTGGGTTAAGTAATTTCATTATTTTCATACAATGGAATGAGATATCTAAATAAGCAATTAAAAAATACTTAACCCATTCGGGACCATGGGTGCCTAAATGCACCCTCAAAAAGAGCATACAGAATTTGTTTTAGGCACCAGTAAAAAATAAAAGTAATATTTGCTTTCTCTAATTAGAGCATTTTTGTGATAATTATCTCACTCTTTTAAATTTCGATTTTTTTAGAATTTGTCCTTAGAGAGCATTTACATCTTATAAGTAACTACCATGCCAAATTTTATGTTTCTAGCTCCTTCAGTATAAAAAAAATCGAAATTTTAGAAAGTTTTTCGCTTTTGCACCCCGCCCCCTGTGGTTGTGGTACCGACATAAAATATAGAATATGTTACAGCAGAGGCTGTTACCATCAATTTCCCACCATTACTTTTGAAAATTGTTCTGTAGTTCCAGAGATTCCATTGAAATTGTAATTTAGAATGTTTTTAGAACGCTTTTCGCTCACTTCACCCTTTTAAACTTCGAATTTTTGTAGAATTTGTTCTTAGAGAGCATTTACATCTTATAAGTTACTACCATGTTAAATTTCATGTTTCTAACACCTTCAGTGAAAAAAAAAATCGAAATTTTAGAACGTTTTTTGCTCTTGCACCCCCCCCCCCCCTGGGAGTAGTGGCACCGACATAAAATATATAGCCTATGGTATAGCAGGGACTGTCACCGTCAATTTGCCACCATCACTTGTGTAAACGGTTCTGTAGTTCCAGAGATTCCATTCAAATTGTAATTTAGAATGCTTTTAGAACGTTTTTCGCTCATCTCACACCTTTTAAATTTCGATTTTTTTTAGAATTTGTTCTTAGAGAGCATTTATATCTTATAAGTAACTACCATGCCAAATTTCATGTTTCTAGCTTCTTCAGTATAAAAAAATCGAAATTTTAGAACGTGTTTCGCTCCTGCAACCCCCCCCCCCACCATGGCGGTAGTGGCACCGGCATAAAATATAGCCTATGTTGGAGCAGGGACTGTCACCATCAATTTGCCTCCATCACTTTTGAAATTGGTTCGGTGGTTCCAGAGATTACCCCCTACAAACAAACAAACAAAAAAAAAAACAATCTTTACTCCTTTATAATATTAGTATAGATAAGGAAATCGTTTATTGAGAATAATACTATATTACAATTGTGGTTTATTTTTATTCACTAAAACGTCATACAAAGGAAAAGATAATTTTATTATAAAAGCTAGATAACACGAATAAAAAAAACTTTCATTTATTATTATTATTATTAATTATTATTTATTTATTATCAGTGTCAATGATAAAAAATAAAAAAATAAAAAATATTAACCGGCAATTCTCAACTATTCACGAAAAGTTTTGAAATTTAAAAAAAGGCAAACGTTGATTTTTCCTTTAGAAGATAAATTCAAAATTTGTAACTCGAGATCATTGTAATTACAGTTATAAATACACCAACACAACTTTACATTTCTTTTTCAATTTACTTGTTTTCACAATTGAATACTAAAAAAATTAATATATAAAAGAGGATTATTTGTGCATTAAAAATTTATTTTAAAGATCTATTATTCTCCAATACATTTGCATCCGAAGATTTAAATTCAGAAACTCAATTTTCATTCGGCAATTTTGGATTCATAACAGAAATTCTGAATGATTTGACAGACGTTTCGTGATTACATAAAGTAACATTTTTCTTTTGGAATTTCCGCTGTGGTCCGGAATTTCTGAATTAAATAGAAATTCCAAAAGTATGGACAATCATACCCTTTCAATGCAAGCAGGTTACTGAAAACCGTATACTGCAATAAAGCATTGCTTTTGATCTAATTTTATTTATATTATGTTCTGAACAATTTGACAAATGTCTAAGAAAGTTAGCCGTTCTAGACTTTAAATCAATAAAGAAAAATCATGCATCCCACATAGATTAAAAAATATTTTCCAGCAGTAAAAATGCATTTGTAGCAATTGCTGCCCATATTCGAATTCTTTCGTGCAGCCCTGTATATAATGTACAGATTTTGTAAACAACACGTAATGCTTTAAAAAGCACAAAAAATTGCTTACCACAGAAAAAAAGCAATCCAGCAATTACAGATCATAGTCAGTCCTTTAACTGAATTCTTTTGTGTGTCTCTGTAAATGAAATGAACGATAACTCCTTTACACTCCATCATTTGTAGAAAATATGTTGCAGTGAACCCTAGTTATTCAATATTATTATTTCAAGCATCATAACATGTTTAAAATGCACCGTAAACGAATTTTCCCCACGAATCATAATGTACAGGAATTATTTTGTTCTTCCCTGCAGTTGAATTATAAACACTACTAACTGTATACTACCGTGAAAGTATACTGTAATCCACCTCAGTGATGCACAATAATTTCATTATGTTTGAAATATCGTAACATCAACAAAATGCGCAGCAAATTATTTCCCCACATAGACCATTATGTAATGGAATTATTTTGTCTGTCCTTGTAAATGGACTATTAATGCTGCACACTTCATTTTAAATACCGAACATTTTATATTAAAATTCAATAATGTGTAAAAATTTCATGACAATCCGAGTACATTTTCGAGAGTTAGAGCACGGACAGACTGACAAACCGAATTCATAAACACTTTTCCACTTTGTGGGAAGTTATTAAAAAGATAAATATTTTTTGATGTAGCAAAACATTACTAAATATAACCTAACCTCATCCGAGTTATCCACGATTCCGTAAAAGCATTTCCTTATCTTCAGACACCTCAAAAATTAATAGATATTCAAAATTTTAAGTAGCATTTCTAAAACAAATTATTTTGCTGCTACCCGTTTCAAAAACCGGAAATACCACTATGTTCCGACCAGATTTTACAGTGCATTAATCAGTTTTCTTAAAATTAAATATCGGTTCGTTGTATGCTATCAATTCTCCAGTAAACATATTCAACAAACAAACATGCTAAATTAACAGCATTAACGTTAATAAAAGAAGTAACATTATCTTGTTACTCTTGTATGTAAAAATTATGTTATGCAGTTTATTTAAATAATAATAGTATCAAAAAACCGTTGTTTCGCGTCGAGAAAACTGATTAACACTTTGCCGTCCGCATGTCTCGTATAAATACTTCTATTCGTAAAATTGAAATCATTGATTCACACCAGAATTTGGAAACAAATTTATTCGAAAATAAGTAAAATATTTTCTTCATATACAGTAAAACTCCAACTATCCGAATCAATTGGGACCGGACCCTATTCGGATAATCGAAATTTCGGATTGTTGGATTTTCTCCGAAAAAATGGTCTACCTTAATTAATTACTGTATATATGTTGAAAATGTGAGATAAAACTACTTTTAAAGAAAAAGGGCTTTTAATTAATTAAATGAAAATGCAACACTTTTACATGTTAAACATTAGTGGAGTATGTACGTACCCTACTGTAAATGAAAGTCATTGCTTGCTGAACATCTCAGTTAAAGTAAGCTGTTTGACAATCTTCATCCGTTTTCGGGCAGCCAAGTCGCGCAACCGCTTGACAGTGAGAAGTTGTATGTAGTCACACTCGGCTGACGCTCCATACACTTTACACAGTTGTAAGGCCGGCACTAGCTGATGGTCCCGAGTCTGCTTCAACTTCGACATTAAGGTCATCTTCATCCTCGACACTTTCTTCTCTCACACTTTCAATAAGTTCATCATCATTTAGAATTTGAAACCTAGGGTCTGAAGAATCACACACCATCCACTCTCCAAACACAATAGTACACGTAGACATAATCATTATTTTGCTAATCGGAGCACGTTTCCGTCTTAATTTTTTTTTCTGAAATTCTGAAAGCGATTCGGATAATCAGCGATTCCGATAGTCGGAGTTTGGATAATTGGAGTTCTACTGTACTTGATAAAAGAGAATTTTTTATCCCGAAATTCTGGTGGCAATGTATCATTTAAGGATTAAAATTAAGTTACTTTCGATGACACCACAGTGGTGTTGCCGGATGGCAAAGTGTTAATAAACAAAGTTATAACAAATTGTAACACCTTGTAATAATATTCTTCATTTTAATTGCTAAAAGGCGTAAAATAGAAACATTCATAGCTGCCAACTTTTACGTTTTTTTTCCTACCACTAAAATTTTCTAGTGAATTTTAACTTATTAAATCACCGAAATCATGTTATTCAATAAGGCAAAATTTTTCATTTTTAGTGGTAACAAAAAAGTGTAAAAGATGGCAACTATGATCATCCTCTTTAATAAAAAGCGACGCGTTGCTGACGACTGGGATTTTCGCTAATCGTTGCCACAGATTAATCTTGGAAAATGACACATTTGAGTTACTGAAAAAATTAAAAGCTCGAAAAGTATTTGCCAGAAAATTGTTAGACAAACTACGTTAGAAAGGTAAAAAATTTTATTTTTCTTGATATAAATTTCAAATTTAATGCTTATGCCGTTTTTAAATATTGAATTAAAAAAAATAACCAAATTTCACAATGGAGTACCATAGCGAAACCTTCACGCGTAAAAAGATAATGATAACGGCAATGTGTCCTGGCGTGTATAACGAGTCACAAATTATAGTAGACTTATTATTCTGTTAAAATATAAAAGTGAATTATGATGTCACGAGTGAGTGATTTTTATTTAATTCTCGACAAATACTAGATGCGCCATTTCTACTTAGTTGTGAATTGTGTAAAAAAGAAAAAAAGTTTATGTTATAAATGAAGCTTGATGTTCGATGTTTAAGCGGTATCACTCAAAATAAAATTTAATTCGTATTTATAACTCTTGATACTCGTATTGTGTCTCCTAGTTATGTATAATGTTTACGCCTTTTCCAATTAAAAGAAGCATATGATTAATACACTGTAAAAACTGCTCGAAAACGATTCAGTTTTTTATTTGTGTCTGCAGCAAAAGAAAATTTTCTTTTGGAAATTATTTTTTAAATGTATTTATTTCTGCGGTTTCTGACGATAAAGTGACCATGCATAACTCAGAAAAAGTCCTTACGGCCTCCTGTACCGGGAGAGAGAGAGAGAGAGAGAGAGAGAGAGAGAGAGAGAGAGAGAGAGGTACATACTCCATGTTTTTAAAAATTCAACTCACTTAACTGAAACATTCGAAGCTAAAATGCTTTGAACCCGATATTGTTATAGAAGATTCAATCCCGGTGTTCTTTAATACTGAATTTGAATGCGAATTTCAGCATAACAAAAATCAGATTGTTTCAAAATATCAGCAACCATAAAATTTCAAACTGCCATATCTCAGCCATTTTTTAAAATAAAGCCAAACCAAAAGTATGGTCCGGAATCCTTCTATCAAGATCTAACACTTGACGGAAACATTTTTTTCAATTTATACTTTTTTTGTACATCTTTTTGAATTTTTAAAAATTAAAAAAAAATAACTGGCCGCCATTTTGAAACAAGATGACGGATGAAGCTGGCTAACGAACTTGGTCGAGACCTTGGTCGACCCCTGTACAAATGACCAGTCACATTCATATCTGTTCATAAATAAGAGAGTTACAGCATAACAAAATTCAGATTGTTTCAAAATGTCCGCCACCCTAGAATTTGAAACTTCCATATCGCAGTCATTTTTTAAAGATAAAGACAAAAGAAAAATGTTTCGGAATCCTTGTATTACGATCAAACACTTAACGGAAACATTTTTTTTTTAATTTATATTTTTTTGTAAATCTTTTTTATTTTTTTTAAATTTAAAATTTTTTAATTGACAGCCATTTCGAAACAAGATGGCGGCTGAAGCTGTCCAACGAACTCGGTCGAGACCTTGGTATGTTCTATACACATACTCAGTCACATCCAAATCGGTTCATAAATAAGAGAGATACAGCATGTCAAATGTCAGATATATATGTAATTAAAAAAAATGTGCCATTTTTCCTTAATTAATTTATTCCAAATTTTTACAATTTAAAATTTTTCCCTGTCTTTTAAAATATCTCTTAAATCTAAATTATATTTTCATTCCACAGCTTTAATTAAAATATTCTTTTAATTATTATTCTAAAAATCTTAATCTGTTTAAAGCTACATGTATTTGTAAAAACTTTAATTTATTTCTTCTTTTGAAACATTCAATTTTTATTTCTTTAGGACGTCTCTTAGTATCATTTAAATTTTTATTAATATTATCTTTCTATATCCCATAAATTCTTTCGGCTCACGCGTCTACCGGTTCACCTCAAAATTATGCCGTTTATAGTAATAAGTTCGCCGGCTTTGCAAGCTTCTTATTGGCTGGTCCTCACCTGCATTAGCGAAAATATTCATTCAGTCGCTACCTTTAAAACATCGTTGCACAGGCTTAGAGAGCAGAATTTGTACGCTTTTCTTACTGCCAATAAAAGCACGTCACCTGGAGGAGAAATTCTGTCAAAGTTTGTGTATTATCTCTAATTATTTTAACATCTGCATGCTGTTCTTATGGCGTAATACCCTCAGATATGAACTCTGAAATTTTTCGTTAGTGGAATTGACTCATATTTAGTATCGTGTCAGAAAACTGACATCAAATCCATATTTAACATATATATATATATATTTGTAGGATTTCAGTTTGAACACTTCATCTCCTTTATGACGTAAATGATCATCAAATTAACTGACAGTCTAGTGTACTATTATTATCCATGATTTAAATGCACGAGTTATAAATATTTTTGGATCGCGATATCAAGATTTGAACATCTTCAAAATTGAAAAAGAGCCAGTTTTTAATTTTTATTGTGAAGCAAGCATTAAAGGAGAAATAGCCAGTAAAGGTGCTGTTAGGCCTATTTGTTTTTTTGGAATATAAAGATATTGTATGTATTCGGCAAAAAGTGTATTAGTTGAAGAGAAATTATGAGTAAAGTATTGTAGAGTTATCTGTCTAGGACTGTATTAAAGTTCATATATTGTTATTCATCGTCTATTTGGTCATATAATTCAAGTAAATCTACTATTTACATATCATCTTCTTACATATATATATAAATCAAGATTTGAGCGGAAGGTGGTTTGGGGATCTGGGGGTCATGATTGGTGAAAATATATCAAAATTTTCTGTAAGTGCTTTCTCCGAACTGCTACAATAGGTAGCTTTTTACTTTTTCTACTGAAAGCTACCTAAAAGGTTATGCTATATTTTTGCACAGTGTTGATCATTCGAGATTTTTACAATTACAGTGTATGTAAAACATCAGAGTAATTGAAAACTTGATTATATATCGATTTCAATAGATTATTTCACGTATGATTATTTATTCAGTGAAATATTGCGCAAAAGGAAAAATAATTCGAATCCAAAATGAAGATAGAACGAACAAGCAATGAAAGAATAGAGAAGCAAATAAATATCCACCCGGCAATTTGTATCAATGAGAAAGTGTAAACAAATGTAACTAAATTAACCGGTGATTCTTATAAATTATCCATGCTCTGTGGAATGAGAAACAAAATAAATATTAATACTTTATTTATACAAAGCAAACAAAACTTGTGATTTAAGAAACTGTAATTACTGTGATTAACTGACTAATCGTCTTTAATTTACCTTATGATTTATTTGTTTTCAAACTCGGAAAGGGAATAAATTAATATTCAAAAGAAAAATATTCAAACATTAATATTTTGTTTTACAGTTTTAGTAAACATGCTTAGTAAAACATTTCCTGCATGAAAATTTTTCTGTTGATTTAATGTTGAATATATTATGATCTTAGAAAGTGGACGCTTTGAACATGAAAAGTTTTTCATATATCGAGACTAATAGGTTATTACAAGTATGATCACTTGCTATTCATTAAAATACCATACAAAAAACAAAATAATTATAAAAGGAAGTTAATTATAAATAAACAATGAAGGAATGCGGAAGCAAATTAAAACTCATTAAATACTTAGTATCAAAGGAAAAGTAAAAACAAATATAATTAAATTAACTGGTTATTCTCATACATTGTCCAAGAACTTTGGAGTAAGAAAACAAAATAAATGTTGCTGTTGCCTTTAAGCAAAAAAAACAAAGTTTGTGACTTGAGAACAGAGTAATTACACTAATTAACACACGAATCTTTACATTATCTTTTTCAATTTACTCATTTACAAAGTTGGTGTTTGTTAAAAAATGAAAATAACGAATATTTAGGTATTATTTTTTTTTTACGTCTGTTAAACATTCTTTATTTAAAAGAAGCTTTATTGTTGATTGTATCTTGATAATATTATGTTATTACACTTGAGTGTTGCAGTAAAACTTCACATCAACTTAAAATTTATCTAACATCGAGAATAATACGTTTTTACTTCTATGGTAAGTTCTTATTTAATAAAAACATTGTACTTCAGGGTGGCTAGTAGTCAGGGAAAAATACAGTAAAAAAAGTGATAAACACCAGTATATTCTTATAGAAAAATTTATGTTGATTATTCGATCAAATAATGAATTTGAATTTTTCTATAAGAATATACTGGTAATTATCATTTTTTTACTGTATTGTTCCCTGACCACTAGCCACCCTGTACTTAAGTAAAAATAGTTCCTTAGTTGTCAACGATCTAATTTTTGGATACAGCTATTATCGTATGGAATATCTCGCTTTATGAAATTTTGGATTACATGAAGAGAATTTTTCGTACGAAAATAGTGGTATTCAAAAATCAAGAGGTTAGCAACTAAGTTATTTGAATGTACGAGGAGTATTTTTAAAGTAAGTAACCTTTTGATATAAAAAAGAAACAAGTGTAATTTTCTTACCAATTTTATTTTTATGTGAAAACCTGTACCACAGCTCATATTTCTACGTAATTTCCACCAATATTAAGGCACTTATCATATCATACAACCAGTTTTTGAACCCTCTCTTCATAGAAGTCTGCAGGATGATTTGACACCCACTGCAACATGGTCATTTTGACTAAGACTCTTATAAAGGAAGCTGACGCATATCCATCTTGTTGCTCAAAATAACCGCCATATTGTTACCCAGCTCAGCATTAGGAAACAGCCCGAGCAGGTGTTTGCCGTCCCGATCACTGTCAGTCGCCGTCCACTACTACGGTAAGCTAACCGGTTTTAGATGGTTTTTGGTCCGTTGGGTTATTAAATGGCGGTATGATTCAGCATGTAGTATAGGAGCTCCAGTTTAGACCTCATCATCCATAATGACGAAATTGTAAAGCGTGTGTCCTGTTTTTATTGTTCGTCAACTTTCTGCACCAATTCTGCAGTAATGACTGAAGCTCGCCCACTTCGTTCCTCATCATGAACATTTGTGCCGTCATTTATAACAGCTCTAACCCATCTCCGTTCCATTCCATGAGTCATAATATGTAGTCTGTAAACTTCACTAAGGTGACGAAGGATTTCGACAGATTAACGTTGAATGCCGAGCCGCTTTCACGGCTTTAGCATTAAGAAAACAAGTCACCGATCGTATTTCACAAGCGTCGGGACTCTCAATGGGAGGAGCCATTTTAAATACTCAAACACAAACGTTCACACGGTCGAATGTTTTCCAAATGGTGTCTGTGGCTTTCCAACAGATGTAGGATTGATACATACATCTCCGATTAATACATATATCTCCACCTCGCCGGAATATCAAAACGGTGCTTAATTCACAATAATCCTCATAAAAACAAAATAATACGATCAAAATTTAATGTCGATGGAAAAGCAAAAAAAATTGTAATTAAATTTATTAGCAATCCTCACTCCTTAATTTGTATAAAATAAAATAGTTAAAAAACCCATTATTTTATAAGCATTTAATGTTTTTTCTCAAAAATCACGCCTAATTTCATAGCTGCAATTAATGTTGTTCCAAAACATTTTCATTAGGTTATATGAATTTGGCCTGTACTACAATTAGGGAAAATTCACCGGTTTTACTTATGATTGGTAGAATGCGCAAAATAGTGTACTTAACCCTTTGAGGGGCAGTGGTATATATTATATACCCCCTAATTTAAATACGATTCGAACCAGAAACATTTAATTAAATTTTACTTTTTTAACTTTAACGGGAAAATGGAGAAAAGTTGCTTTTCCTTAATTTGAACGAAATTCTTTCCTAAATTCAGGTGAGAATTCAACGTTACAGGAACACAAGTGCTTGCCCCTGAAAGGGTTAAAATAGTTTTTGTTCAGTTTCTTTTTAAGATATGTTAACAGGAGGAATAAAAGCATTACTTCAATTATCTATTGGTTTTTTCTATTGTGGTTTCTCAAAGCATAATCAGAAATTAACTAATATTAGTCTATAAATGGATAATTTAGTCCTGAAAATATGAAAGTTTAATACTGTATTCGGGAACACACAATGGTATACAATTTCTAGAACAGTATCAAATTAGAAAGTGGGGAAAAAATGAATTTAAAAATTCCATATATACATGCATGAACCAAGTTACATTAAATAAAATCGTGTAATTTTTTTTTTATCGCGTAGGCAAAGATTCTGATCTAATGAAATATATTTAGTTGCATTTAATATACCAACCTTAGTTATATATATATATATATTATATATTTCCATACTTCAAAATTGGAAAAATCTTCTGTAACAAAATTTTAGTGTCGAATTTCTTTTGAATATATTATGTGTCTGCACTTAGCAATAGATGCTAAAACACCGAACTATCTAAATGATTATCACATTTCAAGAATAATGCTTTACGGCGTATAAGCCGCGGCATTAATAATTATGTTTCCCAGCAAAAATTTTATTTAATGAAATGTAATTTATAGAGCAATCTAAGTTATAGGGTTGTTACACTTTCAGGGGTAATACCAGCATTTTCTTTTAGAAAAACTCGACTCATGTAATCGCGTGATTGCATATGGTGAGTTTTTCTGTAAGTAAATACTAGCACTTTTCTGACCTAAAGTCAGGGAAATTCCCTGACCTAAGAACCCTGAAGTATCGTTATTGTATTAGGTTATTTGGAAAGTTGGTTCGTACCGGAAAATTCTATCATTTAATTGTTAGACATCAATAATTGACGGGCAGAATTTTCCGGTACAAATTGGTTTTCCCAAACGGAAGGAACTACCGAACAATCCAAAATAATTCCATTTGGTATTTTTTTACCATACATTTATTTTATTTATTAAATAAAATTGTTCGTTTGAAGTAGCCTTATTTTTGCTGTTGCTTATACGACGGACATTTCGATAATATAAATATAATTACGTGTTATTTAATAAATTATGGTACAAAATGAATATTCCAATACAAAATCGAGATAATGCAATAAAATAAAGAAGGAGCACAGAAGTAAATTATGTAAACACAGTAATTACTGTCAAAGTGAAAGTAAAAATAAATGTAATTAAACTAACCTATGATTCTCATACATTGACTAAAAACTTTGAAATGCAAAACTAGAAAAAAATATATATATATATATTATGCATAACACACAAAAATTGATATTACTTTTTTTTAGTTACATTTCTGGAGACTCATAAGTTATAAACTTTAATAAATAAATAGCGGTTATTTAGGTAATTATAATTTAATTTAAAGCTATTTTAACTTTCCTTTGATAAAATAAATCCGACCCATTAAAGTGTTACCATTCATTGAAACTAATGGGTTATTTGAGATGTAATGTTCCCAACTGAGCAAAAAATTCCGCACCAAGATTTGAACCCGTGATCCCTCGTCTGAAGCTGCCAATATCAACTGAGCAATCCCGGACGAATATGGCTGAACTAATTCACCCAATTAACCTTAATGATCATAGCAGCTGGTCAGATATCTGTATCCGCACAACAGATTAAATCACAGGTAATGGTATCTCCAGTAAACGCTGGAAACGTGATTACACGAGATTAATTTTGACACAATTATTCAAATTGGTAAAGAAATCATATGAGATGTAATCTGCCCAATTGAGCGAAAAAGTCTGCTCTAGGATTTGAAGGATTCGAAGGGAAATCAAATTGTTCAAATCTTGTCCCTTGACTTTTTCGCTCAGTTGGGAAGATTACATCTCATATGACTTCTTTACTAATTGCAATAATTGTGTCAAAATTAATCTCGTGTAATCACGTTTCCAGCGTTTATTGGAGATCCCATTAGCTATGATTTATTCTGTTGTGCTTATTCAGTTATCAGAACAGAGATCATTAAGATTAACTGGGTGAATTAGTTGAGACATATTCATTCGAGATTTTTCAGTTGGTAGAGCATTGGCAGCTTCTGTCAACCAAGGTATCCTGGGTTCGAATCCTGGCCCGGACTTTTTTGCTCAGTTGGGAAGATTACATCTCATATGATTTCTTTAACAATTTGAATAACTGTGTCAAAATTAATCTAGTGTAATGCGTTATTCTATTGTATTATTCTTAACCGATTAAAGCCGGAATTATTTTCGTCTTTAAAATGCAAAACTTACATTTCACACCAGTATTTTTAAATTAGCAATTTTTGTTTTCTTTATCAAGAACTTGGAGTCATAAAATAAAGAAAATGTTTCCGTAAAAAAATAGTGGTGTTAAACACAAAAAAATGGTTGAAACTTATCTGGTACCATATGGTACCGCTAAGCTTTAATGGGTTAATTGGGTAAAACATCATAGAAAACGAGGAATAGCTCTCATTCAAAATCTACGCGAACAAACAAAGGATCAGTATAAAAGCAAATTAGCGTTTACCCTTTAATTAACATTAAAGGTAATTAAAAACAAAGTAATGAGTGTTACGTATTGTTCTGTTACATTGGTCAACAATTTGAAATGAAATCAAAATACATGTTGATTTTTTCCAAACAAAGCAAACAAAACTTGTAGTTCGAGACACTATAGCAGGGCTGCCATTGGCGACTATTTTTATATTCTATTCGCACCACTATTTTAAAAATATATTTTTTTTAGTATATTTCTCTCGCACATGTTGTCAAAGTATATGTGAAAAAAATTTGTTTTGAGAAAGTGGTGCGAGATAGAATTAAAAAATAGTCGCCAGTGGCAGCCCTGCTATAGTTACTGTAATTAATACACCAACCATATTTAGTTTTATTTTCACTTTATTTGCTTAAAGATTCGGAAGCTAAACAAATATAACACACAAATGAAAACATCCAAATGAAAATTATTCAGGCAGTAATAATTTGCTTTAGAGAGCTATTAAGCATACTTTAGTAAAAAATCTTATGCAACATAGTTTTATTGCAGATTTTATTTTCATTGTAGTTTGTTCTTACACTTGACGATGCTAGGATAAAATTCCAGCCAATTGGAAATACTATCATAGTAAGAGACTAAGAGGTTATTACAAGCTTGGTTTCCTATTTAATAAAACATCGTACGAAAATTAAACCATTGAATGAAAAATCGGAAAAGCGAGAACAAATAAAGGAGGAATACAGAAATAAATTAATGTTCAATCAGTAATTACTGTCAAAGTTAATGTAAAAGTACGAGTATATAATTAAATTAACCTTTGATTCCCCTACGTCCTCCTACCAAGATCCCTGAAATGAAAAGAAAATTCAGTATAGAAGTTTTTTATGCGAAGAGAAATAAAACTTGTGATTTGAGAAAATGTAATTACTGTGATCATTATGTCTTTTATTTTATCAAATTACTTGTTTGTTAGTTTTAGAAGCTAAAAAATTACTAATATAGGAAGAAAGTTGTTGAGACGGTAATAAATTACTTAAAAGATCTATTAAACATACTTAAGTAAAATAAATTCTACCACAAAGTTGTGTTGCAGAATTTTTCATGATTGTATTATGTTTTTACACTTAACGGATCTAGGAAAAAAATAAGACCTGTTGGAAGGGTTATTATATAGAGCAGTGGTTCTCAACCTTTTTTACCTAACGGCACACTTAAACCACCGGTTAAAATTCCACGGTACACCAGTATTATTATCACAAAAAAAAATGTCAAAGCAAGGTCTATCATTGTAATTTTATTTACAAACATCAACAAAATGCTCCATTACGACAAAAACTTAGCAAAATAATTTATGAAAAATTCTAATAAAAATAGTGTTAAAATTCTTATATAAATATTTATTTATTCATTTATTTACAATTCTCTGTAAAGTATATTAACATATATAGAAATATCTGAGCTTGATTTATTTTTAGTTAAAATATTTTCTTTATAAGGTAGAATTTTGGAATAAAAATAATCTTAAATCATCCAATGCGATTATTTATAATATTTCAGGCGACATAATTTTTTTTTTCTGGAAGCATTAAATTTATCTGAAAATGCGAAACAATCGTCAAAATTTTGTCGTATGCAAATAGAGAAATAAATTTCTAAATAATGCAATTTAAATAATGCAACACTAAACGTCATTTCAAAATAAATCGTATGATATAAATGTTATACTATCGGTAGTTTCGTTAATTTTTGAAATCTCGATACCACTTGACTGACCATTTTTATGGCACACCTGAGCTCTTCTCACGCCACATAACTGTGCGGCGACACACAGGTTGAGAACCACTGATATACAGAGACTAATAGCTGGTCGCAAGTTTGGTTACATCTTTCTCAGTGAAATATCAAACAAAGTATGAAATAATTTCAAAAGGAAATTAAGATAACACAAGCAAACAAAGAAGAAACGAATATTAAAATTAATGTTTCACCAATCAATTTGCGCAAAGGGAAAGTAAAAACAAATGTAATTCAATTAACAGATGATTCAAATGTATTGACCATAAATTTGGTACTATGATCAGACTAACAACCTTTATATAAACCAGACAAGACTTATAATTTCAGACGCATTAATTTTTGTAATTGAATCACCAACCATCTTTACTTTTCTGTTCAATATATTTGTTTTCAAACTCGGGTGCCGCTCTAAGCATTTGAAGCGGTTTGCCGGCAGTTTCAAATAACGCTTATACAACGAAAGATATATTAAATTTCATTTCGCAGTTTAGTGCTAAATTATATTTTTAAATCCCTTCGTCCTATATACTTCTAAAAAACATAGTTCCGTTAAAAATAATTTTGTCTACAGACCATTTAAATTGTTTTCTGAAAACAGAAACTATTTTATGATAAAGTAACATTTATTTAGATAGTAATAATTTACATTACATATTTAAAATGCTTTACTAAAAGGTTTATATGCTGTTTTATTCTTCGTTTTAGCTATCTTTCACAGCAAACCTATTGGTGTTAGGTGTTCGTTATTATTGTTATGGATTTAAAAAATGTACATTAGGATCTTTTTTTTTTGCGGGGGGGGGGGGGGAAATATAGCTAATGATAAAGTATGTGTGTATCATCATATTTGGTACGACAGTAATGTCCTTTTTTAAATACATTATAAAAATTAAATTTCATTTCAGAAGTAGAACTAGAAAAAAATATAAGTGAAACAGTACTTTCAATGACTTTAAAATTTTGATTTTTATTGACTTTTACAGCGCATTTATCCCATGTATGTTTTCTCTATTATTTTCAAATACACTATACACATACATTCTCACATTTTCAGACTCATTTTTAAAAGTAAAAACATGCAACTTGGCGGCGTGATTTATGAAGAGATTTTTAAGTGACCTCTATTTTTAATTTTCATTCAATTAATTTGAAATTAATTTAAAAACAATTATTTTTGCAGTACGATAATTTTCTTTTGTTTCCAGCGCTGTCGCTTCGGGATATTCGATTCAAAATGTCTACTTTGAAAGCATTTTTTGAAATATATTCTGCCTTTATCAAAACGTCGACCAACACGGACATTATAAAGTTTCTGAATAAGAAAACCTGCCAATTGTATGCATTTTAGAGCAAAAATGAACTTAAAAATAAGTCACAAAATAAGCAGTTTGGATTTAAGTACACCCTTAAGGTATCCGAACACCTTTAAAAGCCGACCTTCGGCCAAAATATCGATTTTTAGATTTTGGTATAATATAATAGCCGGACTCTTTATCTTTCCAAATCTGTTTGAATTTTGTTGATATCTTCTTTAGAACTCAAGTTATTGCCTTTTTAAAATTACTAAGTATCAGTATTTTGAAACCGGAAGTATCGTTCTGCTCACCGGAAGTCAGCACATTTTTCAATGCTATGTAAACCCAAAAGTAAAGAAGCAGAGGAAATTTTAAAAGAATTTGAAAAAGAAAAACAGCAATTGTTTTAAACAAAATAGATAATATAGTGTATAAATTGAGTAACATATTATGGTTTGCTTTTCAAAATAAAGGTAAGATTTTGAATTAAATTTTGTTTTTGGGTTTTCTGAAAATCAATTTTTTAACATTTTATGTTTACGCAAAACATCATAACGGAAAAAATTATGGATGAATCTCTTTCAAATTTTTTTTGTATGCTTTGCAAAGTGCAATAAAGGGAATGAACTACACTCGTAATAGTAAGTGTATTAGTTTTTTTTTAATTATTGATAAAGTTTCCAATTTGCAATAAATTTTTAGTAATTTTTGCTTCATCACTGATTAACTTTCTATATAGTTTTATATATTTGACTCACAAATATGAGAGTAGTTCATTCCCCAGAAAAAGGTTTAATAATTATAATAATGCTTACAAAATAAAAATATCTTGATTTAAAGTTGAGTTATGATGTTTTGCGGAAGTGATTATTTTCGCTGTTTTTTGCTTATTTTTTCCCCAAAATATAAAAAATTAATTTGAAATGTATAACTTTTTCTGTTTTATTTTACTTTTTTAATCACATCATGATATACAATGCAAAAAAAAATCATATTTTTAAATAATTTTAAAAAATGCCCTCCGAAGGTATTCGGATACCTTAAGGAGTAAAAATATGTAAAAAAAAATAAATAAAAATAAAAATGTTATAACATGTCTTATGTTATCTTTTGAAACTAAATGTTACCCGAAACGGCTTTTTTGAATAAAAAAAAACATGTAGAATTGCAAGAATTGCTATCTAATGGCCATCTGGTTAATTATTCAAACTAATGAAAATATTTTTAACTGGAAGAAATTAATTCTCACACAAAGATTGTAATAAATTTATTTAAAGGTGATTGATAGAAGAATCAATCACCTTTAAATAAATTTAGAAAGTAAGAATTAAGAAAGTAATTAAAGAAATTAAGAAAGTAAGTGACGTAAATCAATTTTTTTTTTTCATGAAGGCAAAGAAAAAAAACCCTTTCAAGATTTAAAGGGCAAATTAATTAAAGACAGCATATTTGAAAGGAAACACGCTCTTTATTCAGGATTTACATAATGCTTTTTCGTATTTAATATTATAAAAATAGCAATAGCGGTTGTTTGTTGATAATATATTAGTAGAATAACATTTTATAATAAAAAATAGTAATGGTAGTTATTTGTTGATGAATATATTCGTAGAATACCATTTTATAACAAAAGGTTAGTTGTTAGAGAGGGAAAAAACGTAAATACTATTCCAGAGTATAAAGATATATTGGGTTATTCGGAAAGTTCCTACCGTTTGAAAAAATCAATTCATACCGGAAAATTCTGCCCTCCAATTATAACAGATTAGATATCGAAACTTTAATGTCAAAAATTGTAAGAAAAATGGAACTCTTTGTATGACTATCTAAAATTATCTTTGGCAAAACAACAGTATTTTTTTTTATTATTCATTAGAAGTATTTTTTTTAAGTGAGTTTTCAAACATAAAAACAAAATGAAATGCTGATGTAGGATGTCTTTTAAAACTGGAATGTTAGACTTATTTACATGTATCACGAGTACATTCGAGTAATCTATTGGGTTGTTCGGAAAGTTCCTAACGTTTGGTAAAACCAATTCATACCCGAAAATTCTGCCCTCATATTATTAGAGATTAGATATCGTAATTAATGTCTAATAGAATTTTCCGGTACAAACCGACTTTCCCAAATGGAAAGAACTTTTCGAACAACCCAATCTCTACATGATGAACATAACAAATTACTTGTAAAGGGAATTAAAAATTTTGTCATGTGCAGATCAGTATCATATATTGAATCTAAAGCGAAATTTCAGTATTAAATAAAATTAATATTAAAATTTAAGAAATAAAAATACATCTAAAATGAGAAAACATTAAATGAATGGAAGGCAGGATTCGTACTCTTTTACCACAATTTTTTAATAGAATTTTCCTATTTAATATTTAAATAGCATCAACAGTAAAAGCTTCCTATTATTGCTGGATTTGTAATACTTTTCTGAATTTAAATAAGGTGAAAAATTCTACTAAATTCTTGTGGAAGAGCGTACGAAGCCTGGAAGGCAAGTTAGATTTTAATTGAATTTTATTAGGAATAAACATATTTAGACAATATTGGTCTAGTTTATTTTCCATAAAGTCAGTCTTACAAGGTTCTGATTTTTTTTTATATAGATGCAAAAACTGAATGAAAAATATAAAAATTTACGGATCGAAAACGCGTAAATACGGATTTCACTATAATATTTGCAGAGAAGTATTAAATCTATTTGTTTACATTTCCGCATACACACAGACTGAAAGTAACTCTAATTAAACATAAAGTACGTCAAACAAAGTAATGCATTTCATCATTAACAAGATCCTAAAAACATGTAAAAAAGCTAAACAACATCTGAACGTGAAATATCTAAAGTAGGTTTAGGTAGAAAGGTTTACGAGCCAAGATCACTGCTCCCTGAATACTAGGCCTGAGCGCCGACAAAAATGGTGGCTGTCGCAGGTGGATTTTTTTGCAGCGTTTGAACGGTCCCTCGAACTTTAACACCAATAATTTCTAAAAGTTTTCTTCGCCTAGTGTTTCTGAGATAAAATTAATCAAAGAAAACTTTTAGATATAATCGGTGTTAAAGTTCGAGGGACCGTACAAACGCTGAAAAAAAAAATCCGCCTGTGACAACCGCCGTTTTTGTCAGCGCGCAGACCTATTATTCAGGGGGCGGTGGCCAAGATGATGGATGAAGTCATCAGTAGAGATGAGTTGGCTGGTTTTATTTTATCAGATATAGTAAAATGCTTATCTGTAATTTTATTACTATAATAAATTCGGCATGTAGCCATATTTAAACATGTTTACTCACTATCAACCATCTACTGTTTTTTTTCATTATCTGTAAGAACTGAGTGTTTAATTAAATGCATGTCATCTAGTTGAAGTCCAGTGTAGTCAATTGAGATATATTGTGTTTAAGTTATTTCATTCTTTACCATTCCCACATGCATGATAGAAAAGTTTGTAAATTTCAAAATGAAAAACTAGTATTATATTGGATCAATAATGAAAACTATTGATTCAATGGAAGGGAAATTAGGCTTTAATAAAAAAAAAGACAGTAATTTGCTAGCTAACGATCCTGAAAGTCGATTCAAACACTTGAAGGATTCTGTGTTTATATGTAGATGCAGAAAATAAAAATAAAATAAAAATACATTTTTTAATTTACTTTACTGGTTAAAAAGTAGAAAACATGAATTTCGATTTAAGCCTTGAAGAAATTTATTAAAGATATATATATATATATATATATATATATGTGTGTGTGTGTATGTGTGTGTGTGTGCGTGTGTATTTCCTGCATATTCACAATATGAGTATAATATAAGTGTTGTTAAAATTAAAGTGCGATATGCAACGTCATGCTTTAGATTAAATTCCTAATTAATAAGATTCTAGAAGGATACAGTTGTACAAACAAAGGAGAATAGCCATCTGTTCTGTAAACTATGTCTTCTTTCAATTTGTGTAAAAATAAGCTTAGGGGATCGACTTCATACTGAATTCGTACCAAACTAGGAAATGTTTAATACGAACACCTAATTTTGACATCTGAATGGATTTGTTGATATATTTTACTTTAGAATACCAAACGTGAAGTCATTCGGTCGCGTATCTTAGGAATTGTGAAGGTTTAAAGTTTAGAAATCTTAATGTAAGATTCATTTTTAACACTTTCCAACCTAGTTGAAAAGTGTTTATGACCTCGGTTTGTCTGGCCGTCTGCCGTCTGTCCGTGCTCTAACTCGCGTAAATATGCGTCGATTGTTCTGAAATTTTTGTATGTTATTGTCGTTTACTATAGCATGTTCCCTATTTCAAAAGATGTGTGTAGCACTTATAGTTTTTTTTTTTTTTTTTTTTTTTTTTTTTTTACAGCGACAGTCAAACGTATTCCGTTCAAACGCATTTTGATGACGCAACGGCATTTAAAACATGATGAAATTGATATATAATTATGAAGCGCATTAAAACATGCTTTTTGTAGAATATGGGGTGCAAAGCATTTAATATTCATTTACAGGGTCAAACAAAAGAATTCATTTACACATCATTATATGGGGAAAAATCGTCTGCACTGTAATTTAGTGATATTTTACTATTCAAACATAATAAAAATCATATGCATTACTTAGGTGCACTATCAATTGCTCTCTTGCGTGCATTGCGTTTATTTACAGGGACACACAAAAGATATTGGTTACAGTAAATATGCGATATTTGCACTCTATGTGTGATAAGTGCGTTTTCAACTTTGGTTTGCATTTTTAACTTTTTTTTCATAGTACGTGTGTGTTTATAAACTCGATTCACCATATACAGGGCTACACAAGGAAATTCGTAAGTACTACAGACTATGGGAGTGAATCACTTAAGGGTAGTTTTTAATTGAGTTTACGCATTTTCTTGCTGAATTATATTTAGTAGACTAATAGAAGTTTGCGGAATATACATAAATTCATATACAGGGCTACGAAAAAAATAGATACATAGTCGTTTACGTTTGATAATTGCTGCAAGTGAGTTGTAATGTTGCCTTTTAGCTTAATAGGTGGTGTTTGCAAATATCTTCCTATAATATACAGGGCTGTACAAAAGATTTCGAGTGCATTTCCATCGATTGGCGAAAATTGCTAAGTGTGAATATTCTAACTGAACTAAATTTTATCATACTATATATTCACATCTATTGATCATATACACAAAACAATTCTACTACTTTTTTGAGACTGGAAGCAAATTTCGAAAACTGTATTTTTCAATGAGTTATGTGTTTCCTAAACTGTTTACTTAAATATTTTCTTTCACCTTATTTAACAGTAAAGTTTCTTTACAATTTTCTGGCTGGGTTGGAAAGTGTTTCATAATCTATGCTTGACTCATGATTTTTATTTCTTGTTAATTATTGCAAAACAAATTACAATCGAGTAGTTTTTTAGTATAACTCGGGAACTACGGGGCGGTATGAATTGCAATTTGAAATTCCCACATCTTAAGCTTCTCTAAATCCATTTCTGTTAAGTTACAATTCATATTTTTTTGAAAAAAATAGTTATATATATACATTTGAAATATACATATTTTTTCATAAATAGGTCAAGTACGTGTATAACTGGCGCTCAAAAGTTTTCGTACATTGAATTTATTAATTACAATTTATTAATTAATAAACTTTTACTACCCCTAATTCTTTCATAATTTAGTTTCAGTAGATTCGGAATTAGGAGGGGGGGGGGGAGCATATTTTCCCAGCACTTTCGACGATATCTCTGAAAATGTAATTAAGATAAATATATTTTTGAGTTCGATATTACGAGATCTTAGGAACGATACCTTACACGATATATAAAATGAAAATTTATTTTTCAAGTATCGTAATCTCGGCTAAGTACCGACAATCTTTTTCGAAAATCATTATCAAATATCCTCTGGTGATTCTGTGTCGATAGATATCTCGAGCGCTCGTCAACTCCTCTGCTGACCGCTCGAAAATAAAGTTTGTCTGTATTGGAAAGATGCATTTTTCTCAAAAACTTTCTTACCTAGATAAATTTCTATCGTTTTCCTGCAAGGTTTAAATGAACTTCTACTACCCCTAATTTTTTCATATTTTTAGTTTTAATAGATTCGGAATTTGAGGGGCGGCATATTTTTGCAGTGCATTTTCCGCGATATCTCTGTGAAATATAATACCTAAAATTAAAACAAATTTATTTTTAAGTTCGGTATTACGAAACTTTGAAACGATACCCCACATGATATACAAAAAGAAAACTTTTTTTCAAGTAACTTAATTAGCCCCCTAAATTTTTCCTAAATTTATTTGCGTATAGCTAATAATCTAAAAATATGTGAATAAATAGACTTTATTACTTTCCCAAATTTTAACTTTCATCGTCCCATAGTTTACGAGAAAAGGGGTCCTGAAAGACGGACAGACAGACACGGGAGTGATCTTATAATGGTTCCGTTTTTATTTTTTAAGTACGGAACCTTAAAAATGAACTTTCGAATGAAATAGAAATTGTAACCTATACATTATTGATTCATTGATTCATTATTTCATTATCGATTATTGTTTCAACAATATTCGGCTTCTAGAAGCTTCACTTATGCGAATACAAAGTTACAGCTCATTCCGCCAAGTAATTTATTTATTATACATTAAACATTATCCGCATTGCAATCTATTTTGAAAAGATTACAAGAGAATTTAACCATTATGAGTTCCAAACTTTAACCCTACAGTGCATGATTTTTCTTTTAGAATTGTGTTTTTTTATACTTATATTAAGAATTCGACACCAGAAATTTTAAGATAGATTTTTAACTTCATATAGTAGCATGTTTATGATATTTATACAGGATTAATATCTCTCTATAAATATAGTGGTTGCAAAGAACTTGATTTATTTATTAAAAGTTAAATAGAAAGTATTGCCAATTCGCTACACTATGCACTCTCGTTTTGTATCCTGCGGTACAATTTGCCGAAAAGGTCAAATATGATGTCCTAATTAGGTTCTCCTATTGGAAGTTTTTGGGTTTGGTACAGGGGCGTATCCTCCTATTCAAACTGGGCATGCTCGTTCCCACCAGTAATTTCACACTATGCACTCTCGTTTTGTATCACGCGGTACAATTTGCCGAAACGGCCAAATATGATGTCGTAATTAGGTTCTCCTATTGGAAGTTTTTGGGTTTGATACAGGGCGTATCTTCCTATTCAAACTGGGCATGCTCTTTCCCACCAGTAATGTCCAGCAATTTTTCGTAATGAGCTTCTAGAAACTTTTTCATGATTAATTAAGGCGATTAAAACTATACGAAAAAACTTTTGAGAGAGAACATGTCCAGATTGGGTATCAGGATCCGCCACTGTTGGTACGATTGCAGTATGAAGACACCCCTAATCTTAATTTTTGCAATATAAATTGTAAAAAGAAAACATAACCTCCTGTGGGATGGATATTTCCGTTTTTCCTGTGATAATTTAGATGACATTAAAATTTATGGGGTGTTCTCAGTTTTTGTTCCAATTTTATGTTCATGCATAATAGAAAATTTTGTATATTTAGCATTTATCATGCACGAAAATAGGGAAATATACAAAGTCTAAACAATACAACAGAAATGATTATGCAACACGATATCGTTGGTAAAAATTGGAAGTTACGACTAAAACTTTGAGTTCCGAAAGTATTTTTTTAAAACGGCTGTTATGGAAGCCTGTACTATAGTACGCTACTATAGTTGCTAACAGTATTTTACGTGAAATAACTTCCCCGTATTTATTCGTAGAAAACTATGACGAATTTTGCAGTTAAATAAGGTGAAAAAAACTACTCGAAAATACTGGTATTAAAAAGGAAAGGTTTGTTATTTTTCTTAAATTTTGGGGTAACATATACTCGAGTCATGCGCTAAACTTCACAGGCCCCAATTACCTCTCGCCCAAGCGGCCACCACTTTACTGATAAAGTAATTTTTCTATTATTTAAACGCAAGATTCTGTAATTAAATAAGACGAGAGTTGCTTTTTCAAAAACGTAGTGGAAATTTACCTCGGTAGTAATCAGACACCGAATATTCATCATAAATTCTTAAGCTTTGTATTAAAAAGTATATGTGTCACATTTTTACACATAATTTCATAACAGGCTAATTCTATGCGTGAATGTAGTGTAAGTCACATAGCTGTAGACATCTAAGATTTATAGCACCGGTATTTTAAAAAATAATTCTTCACTGTATTTGATTGTAGATAAATGGGATTGAATGTCAAATTTTCCTTTACTATAATACTGGTAGTAAAACATCGTAGCCATTTACATCTCTGTGATTGACACTACATCCACGCATGGAATTAGCCAACAATTTTATTTATGTTAAAACATAACCAATCTGTCAAATAACGACATGGAAATGAACCAGAAGGTATAAAATGAGCTCGCGCCGCCAGGTGTCCACGGGGGTCGCCGGCTCGCGTTCCAACCATAGCTCCCAAGTCTCTAAGGGACTTATAACGCACCAGCAGCTTTGTCTCGCCGTGACGCTACGATCGGCCTGGGCTGCTTCCTAACTGCGGACCCCCAAGCCAATTTAACAAGTGTCGATGACACAGGTCGCTGCCACAGTAATCCCACATCTCGGAGGAAACTTCAGCAGGAACGGACACTTGATGAACCGCCGAGAGCACCCAGCGGCTTCGTCGCCGAAACCCCATGAGGGGAGTCGGTTTCTAGGTCATATGCTAGGCTTCGCGATGGCTCTTGCTTTACCACAGCTCGAGGGGTGTGAAAACCTACAAAGGTAGTCACGTTCCCTCTTGTCGTGGCTTGAACCAGAAGGTATATATAACAACAAAATCGTTACCAAAGCAAATTTGTTTATTTAACCAAAATATCTGGAGTATAATAAAATAAAAGAAATATGCTTAAATAAGTGTTAAGTACAATTTCAAAAGTGGAATACAATTGCGAATAAAAAAGAAAGAAAATGGGATATTTTAATGCAAAATAAAGTCTTAAATTAATAATTGTATACTTTATAGCTTCGTTCATATTGCAACCTTACATGTTTTTAAAACATAACTGATATGTCGATAAACTGATTGATCTTTTTTCTCTTCCTCCCCCTAAGCCAAGAGACCTAAAAATTAATTACAATTCTCTTTATGTTTTCATGTCATGCTAACGAATTATAAAAATCCGATACGTTTCTATAAGAGTTTTATCATCGCACATCTGCTCAATTTTGTTCAAAAACATTCTTACGGGACAAAAATAGAAAACTGGAATGGTCATTACGTACGGAGTCAATTGAAAGAGGCAGCGATCGTTTCTATTTGGACAAATTTAATTTAATTTTTTAGTAGTTTCATCATATAACTGTTAAACTTTTTGTTGGAATATGATGTTATTACTGTTACAGGGACAATATGTATCACCAAACAATGTGTAATAAAATTAAGTCTAAGCATATGATTTTTCATCATAATTTCCTAACCAATTGTTTAAATTGTTTAAAATGTAACAACATTGTCAAATGAGCAAAATAACAGAATTATTCAGATTAGGGTACAAATCCAAGGTGCTTATAATCTTAGAATGTCCAAACAATCTGGCACCACTATTTCAATTTAGAAAATATCTATTTAATATTTCAGTCACAGAATTTGTAATCTCATCGTTTGATTGTGGAATTTGTAACATTTTTATAAGATTAAATAAAGCGAAAAAAATTTTTAAGAAACTATGGTACACATTTACACATCATGCAAATCGGTATTTAAATAAAGGTTTGTTTTCGAAAATATTATCTCGGCCAAATATGCCAGGGCTGCTGATCGATCGTATTGTTTGTAATTCGAATGTAATAGAATACGAAAAAACAAACAAATATTTTCATAATACTTGAACATAAAGTATAATAATAAAACTCAAGCAAGGGCACAGAGGATGAAATCCAGGCAATAGCTTTACTATGTAAGAAATATTTGAATTTAATAGTTTACAGTTTCAATTCTATTTCAATCATGTCTCATAAATATGTTTTTAAGGAGTAACTGAACTATCTGTGAACTGATTGATTCTTGTTCGATTTCGTTTTCCCAAGCCATTAATCAACAGATTTCAATTCTCTTCATGTTCTCAAACCAAGGTAATGAATTTAAAAAAAAAAAAAAAAAAAAAAAAAGATACGTGATTGGAAATATTCTGTCTACCCAAATTTTCACTCAACTTCGACCGATAACATTCCTTAAGGGATAAAACTGGATATTTAGAATGGTCATCGTGTCCTGAATCAATTAAGAGATTCTAGAGCTTTTTGGATTTACTTAATTTGGTCTTTTGACTCTTTTAATGTATGGCTTTGAAATTTTTTTATAACACTTTCCAACATAGTTGAAACTCTAACTCTCTCATATATTTTCGTACTGCAATGTAATTGATATGTGTTATCGATGTGTTACCGATGAGTATGTTCGGTATTGAAAATGAAGTGTATAGTCTTTACGGTCCGTTTACTGGATCTTTCAAAATAATGCCTTTACATTATGGTTAATGGAAAAAAATCATTTGCGGTGTATTTTAAGTATGTTACGCTATTCCAAACATATTGAAATTGATATCATTACTGAGGTGCACTACAAGATTCTTACTATAAAATATAGTGTGCAAAGCACTTATCACTCATTTATCAAGGACACACAAAAAGTTCTGTCACTGTACATACTGTTTATGAGCAATAATTCCTGGAAGTGCGTTTACAAATGCGGTATGCGTTTTTAAATATAACTATTTCTTTTGCATATTACTTGGTGTGTATAAATTCTATAGATCATACACAGGGATGCGAAAAAGAATTCGAGTTTTTTTTCCGCTGATTGTGGAAATTGCGGAAGAGGAATTATTAACTCTGTTAAACGTTTTCTAATTAACTAAATTTTGCATACGATTACTATGCAGTATATATACACATTTAGAGCTCATAGACAGGGTTACAAAAGAAATCAAATATGTTTCGGACCAGAGATGGTAATTGCTGAAGTTGGGTTATTAAATGTGTTATGTTTTTTTCTAAATTGTTTACATAGACGTCACCTTTTAAATTAGTTTTATTATAAGTCAAAAGTCTGCAATTTTTATATTGTTAGTTTATTTATATATATATATATATATATATATATATATATATATATATACAGGGTGTTTCTAAACTCATGGTACAAACTTTAAGGGTAGGTAGAGCACACAGTAGCAATCATTTATTAAATAGGAATGTATGGGACCAAGTGACGCATTAAGGTAAAAACACCAGGGGGGCAATTAGGCCCCTTTTTTAATATTCAAAATTTCTCATTCGTATCAGAAAATTTTTATGCTATCCTTTTCTTGACATTTCATAATTACTTAATAATAAAATTCTCCTTTGAAAATTTTTGGTATGAAATCGAAATTTTTTAAATTGAAAATAGAAATAGAAATAGAATTTTTTTGAAATAGAAATGGAGTTTTTGGTTGATTCCACTGGCGGTAGAGAACAGTAAGTGACTGGTCGCCGTTCAATACCATGCATTCAAGTAGAAGAAATCGCCATTTTTAATTGTGCTATCGTTCGTCATGGAAGACATTACATATGCCGAAAAAGCCGACATGCATTTCATGTATGGTCGTGCAATTCGCATCGCCAGGGCTACCCTATAAATGTATCAGGAGCAGTTTCCTCGCAGAAGAATGCCTGATCATAGAATGTTTCAGCGCTTACACCGTCAGCATTTTAAAACAGGTTTTTTCCACGTCAACAGACAGGAAACTGGGCGAGAAAGATCTGTAGGCAGTGCAAGCCTGGAAGAAACTATTTTGAATTTTGTGAGTGAAAGGCCCGAATCAAGTACAAGAGCTGTTGCACAGAATTTAGGTGTCAGTCATCCGAACGTTTTGAGTGTGTTAAATGAAAACCGATTTCCTCCCTTCCGTTTTCAACGTGTACAAAATTTGAATCCGGAAGACTATCTTCTGTAGTTGAACTTTTGTCAGTGGGTTTTGCAGCAACATGTATTGCAGCCAGACTTTACTGCTCATATTCTATTTACAGATGAGGCAGTATTTACACGCGAGGGTGTAGTTAATGCGCACAATTCTCATCTTTGGGCAACCAATAATCCACATGCAACGCGGCCACATGCTTATCAACAACGATTTTCTGTGAATTTGTGGGTGGGTATTGTTAATAATTATTTGATTGGCCCATACCTAATACCAAAGAGGCTGGATGGTCGCTATTACCTTATTTTTTGCAACAAGTTTTACCAGAACTGCTGCAAGATGTTCCGATCGCCATTCGTAACCGGATGTGGTTTCAACATGATGGAGCGCCCGCGCACTTCACCACTGATGTGCGCAGTTACCTGAATGCCACATTTGGGACGGGAGGGATTGGGCGTGGTGGACCAGTTCCTTGGCCACCACGATCTCCCGATTTATCGAGCCTTGATTTCTTTTTATGGGGACATCTGAAGAGTCTTGTTTATGAGACTCCAGTTGACTCAGACTAAAGTCTAGTATCTCGCATATCCGAAGCTGCTGCACGTGTGCGGGAAATGTCTGACATCTTTAGAAGGGTACACCTATGGTTCCACCGACGCTGCGAAGCATGTATCACAGTTGGGGGGCGCAATTTTGAACACTTATTGTAATATTATTGTATGCATTATTATTTACTTGTAAACTAAATTGTAAATAAACATTTTATGTTTTTTATTCATTTATTTCTTATGATAAGTTTGCCAGTTTTGCGCTTTTTTTTAATTCAAAAATTTTGATTTCATACCAAAAATTTTCAAAGAAGAATTTTATTGTTAAGTAATTATGAAATGTCAAGAAAAGGATAGCATAAAATATTTCTGGGATGAATGAGAAATTTTGAAAATTAAAAAATGGGCCTAATTGCCCCCCTGGTGTTTTTACCTTAATGCGTCACTTGGTCCCATACTTCCCTATGCAATAAATGATTGTTACTGTGTGCTCTACTTACCCTTAAAGTTTGTACAACGAGTTTAGAAACACCGTATATATATATATATATATATATATATATATATATATATATATATATATATATATATATATATATATATATATATATATATATATGACATATTTCAGTTTTATTGTTCACTGTTCCCGGTGCTTTTTCGTATATGATCTTAATATAATTTTTATAAATTTATACATGAATGTCTAATACACATGCTGTTATAACATTATAAAGACCGCAGAAAAGTGCATAAACTATGTACTCGCAGCGTTCCTAAAATTCACTACCTTTGCTACCGCAATTTAAAAAAATCTTTGTTGTAGATTTCTATTGCAGTTGTTAAAATAATCTACCTCGAATAATATTGATTTAAAATAGTGGTAGCGAAGGTACAAAATATTAGGAACGCTGTGAGCCCTATATATACTTTTCCTGGCTAGTTTGATGCAAGGGCCACAAATACAGTGTCAAATGTGGGTGTTACCGTTCAAAAAATTAAAAATGGTGCAATTTTTAAATAAAGAGTGCCTTGGAAACATAATGTATGCATAGCATTGAATAGTAGATATTATTCCCAGTCGATTAGTAAATATATCTAGCGTCCGACCGAAACAAATTTTTAGGTCAAAACCGAATTACGAGACTTTTTTGGGTTTCAGCCGAAAACGGAAACGAAACTCTCTCAAATGCAATTATCAGCTATTAATATACGAATATATACTAAAATATTAATATTATTTATTTATTCGAAAACATATATAACTATCTACAGAGATACTATTACTTTTTCATATGCGTGAATGTGCAGGTGTTTATTTTCAATAAAAGTAAAAATATCATTTAATTATTTTTTTTATGTTGTACACCATATGTATATTCTCAACTTTATAGTTAATCATCAAAAATACATTGTAAAAAGTTTTCATAAAGAACTGTCAATGTTAATTTTCTTTTCTTATGCCATCTCTATATGACCACATTTTCGAATTCATTAAAATGCATCATTGCTTTGGTAATGCATCAGCATTTCAGTGTAGCTTTATTCATTCGTTTCCGTATAAGCATGAAAACTACTAGACCGGGAGGCGGCAGCACAGACAATCACCTCATCGAATTCACGGCTGAAATTCCAGAATTAGTTAAAACTCGATTCGCATATTAAAACGCAATCGGTCTGCCAAGTCATATCTTACAGGAAAACTCCTTAAAACCCGATTTTAGCGGTTGACTCGTAGGTTTAACATTGTGTTTTCCTGCACCCAAAGATAGGAAAACATGGAGGACTGGGAGCAGGAACACACAATGGTAAACATACGAGCCAACCGCTAAAATCGGGTTTTCGGGTGTTTTCCACCGAGATATGACTTGGCAGACCGATTGCGTTTTAATATGCGAATCAAGTTTTAACTAATTCTGGAATTTCAGCCGTGAACTCGATGAGGTGATTGTCTGTGCTGCCACCTCCCGGTCTATAAACATTTACAGGAACCAACAGCATAATATTTTTTTTCACGGTCTTCTTTTAGGTATAAAATACTAAAAATTAATACAGGTTAAGTCAAACCCTTATTACAAGTGACAATAACTTAACTGTACACATTAATTGGAAGAAACGTCTTAAGTATGTAACACAAAAATGACAATGATTTGTTTGTACACTTTATAGCTGTTCTATGTGGCATTTTTTAGTCATACATAAAATATCAAAGTGATAGTCCATTTTTCAGCAGACATTGTGATTGAATTGCGAATTACTCCTGTTTACGAAGATATCCCTTCTTTGCAGATAAAAGTGATCCAATTGAAAGTGCACCTAGAAAATGCATATCTATACAAACATTATAAACAATATCTGGCGCGAAATGGATTGATTGATTGGTCGATTTCATGGATGTTTTGTGTAGGACTTAACGGAGCCACATGGAACAGTTATGAAGTTTGCAAAGAAAATTTTGAGCTTCTTTCTATTACGTGCTTAGAGTGATTCTACCTATCATATTTTACAATGAAGTTATTGTCATTTGTAATCAGGGAAATCATTTTGACTTACCCAGTACTTTGTGTTCTAATGAGAAAAAAGCTATAAATTTTGAAAAACTATCCAAATATGTACCCGCATAACGCAGGAAGGTAGCTAATGTCAGAACAAGCTTATGCTCAAGCTTATGCCAGAAATATACAGTGTTGTTTTTCCATTCCTCATGCTAGGAAATTGAAAGAGGTACACATGACTGAGATACGCATCGAATCGAAAAATGTGATAGCTAGATCTCACTATAGTGTTGAAATTTACATTAATATGGACAATTTTATAAAAAATATTTTTTACATTTATAGAAAATAATATTAAGCTTAAAAAATGCAACTCACAGAGCGTATCATTTAAAAAAATTGAGAAGTAAGATTTGATTCACATTTTTTGTCAGCACAAATGTTATGGGATAAACCCGGATTATAATAAGTGGTTGATTAGAAACGGTAATCAACTAATTTCTTAAATAGAAAAAATGGGTGTCTTTTAGTGAAAACTATATAATGAGTATATATAGTCTGATCATGATACAAAAGTTTTCTGCGTTATATATATATTGAATCCATGAATTCCCCACTCTCACCGGAATTTTGAAATAAAATTTTACTTTTATAATGTAGTGACGAACCTGCTTTTAATTATTTTAAAATAAATGTGTTTGTAAAATCTGGTGATATTCAGTCATTTCAACAGTATCTCAACACAAGTATACCACAGAACTTTCCGGATGATCAATATCATCAAGTTCTATAAATATTCTTAAAAAAAACATATTATTCATGCAAAAACAAATGAAAGTATCAAAAGGATTATAAATAAAATAAATATTAATGAATTCTTATGATTGCTTGGTATTTAAGATCCAGTGTAACTGCAATTTCCATCTTGTTTTATTTTATACTAGTCGGCTATCCCCGTTGCTTTTGTCCTTTTTCCAAATGAACCTTGAAACAAATGAAATGGTGAATTTGATCACGTATTTTAAAATAATATGGACCTTCATCTGAAGTCCTTCCGCATTGCTGAATAGAATGAGAATGTGATTGTGCTGTTCTCTTATGCGTTAGACAAAATGCGAGCCATTAAAAAGCAACTCTTTTATCGGACCATTTATAGTACAGTTTGATAGAATAATGTGGTATTTGTTGAAATTTTCAAAGCATTCATTTCTGTAATATAAAGCTGTGTTGGTTGGCAGCTTTCTTACTTGAATTGGAAGTACGTTGGAAATAGCAGGTCCCTGTAAGATATCATTTACTCTATTTCATTACAATAAAACTTTATACATTTTCTGGTATGAAAATACCCTAGAAAAAACTCCTCTAGAAAAAAACAAAATTTCAGAAAGTAAGAAGGACTGAAACGTCGGCAAAATTATTCTCATATTTTTAAAACTAACTAAAAAACACAGGATAAAATTTTTGTGTTTTAACAACAAAAGTGGAAGGTTAAACTGAAACTTATAAAACAGGCGATGTTTCATAGTAAAAATGAGGACATAGAAAGTGGTTCAAAAATCTTTAGACATATTTTCGGTCTTTGCAGAGCACCCCAAATCGAACAATTTTTGTTTGCAAACCAAAGTTGTAATTTATTTATTCAGACAAAAATACTGGGTATCCCATTTCAAACTGAACATAAACATTTTTCATAACTTTGATAAAGATAAAAAAAAGTAAACAGTACCGTAATTTCGCGCGTATACGCCGCACCTCAGATAATTCGATTTCCTACCAGAATTTATTTTAAATAAAATGTGACTTACTTCTTCTTAGTACTTATTTGACTTCTTATTTTCAAAAAAATTTCCGGTTTGAAAAAGACTTAACTAAGATGCGGCGCATACGCGTAAAATTACGGTAGTTATAAACATACTTAATTGCTTATGTGAATACCAATGATGTCACGAAAAGTGCTGGAAGTGTGTATTAAATTTCAAGTAATGACACCATATATAATGTTAATTACATTCGGAAAAATAAACATTAATTTGAGTGCAATTCTAATGTAATGGTAGACACTTTTACTCGTTCTTGTGATATCGTTAAATTTCATCACAAAAAAGGTAAGTATTTTGCAAGTTTAGTTATAACATCGTCATTATTGTTAAAGCTATGAATAAATAGCTGAGTTCCGATTGGAATAATACACTCTTTATTTTAAGCACAATAAATATATTGTCACCATGTTTTTCTAATGCAAAATACTTCTTGTAATACGCTCTACCGCTCCATAAAATATATTTCCAGAAAGTCAGTGAGGCTTTCTCTGTAGATCCGAAAGTTTTTGTTTCTGGTTGTCTCGTCTACACATAAATGAATGTGTTGTAAATGAATCCTTTTGGAGCATAACTAGCGAAGCGTATAAGTAACATAGTTTTTGTAAACTTCTGTACTAGAAGGCTGCAGTACACAACAATAAAAAATGTACGAAGTAGCTACCATGATGCAAAAGTATGTTTCCTGTCACTATTGAATTTTCGCGATTTTGTTGAGAAACGCGATAAATAAATTTATTTGAGAAAATACCATGTTGCAATGCATAGTGTACATTAAAGGATCATCAAACAAGTCACAATCGGAGATTATTTAAACAAAAATTACAACATTTTACTTCCAAAAAAGCCTTTTTTCGGTGGGGCTGGGAAAAGAGAGAGAGTATGGTGTGATTCTTCTATCTAAATAGGTGTGGTTGTATTTAGATAAGCACTATTGTTTAAAATACTCTATAATAATCACCAAAACTGGTTTTTCCAAACAAAAATGATAAAAAAGTTGAATTTTAAAATTAGATATGAGACTTGTAAGAGGAGTTTACGTTTGCATGAGTTTTTTGTTACATGAAATTTTATCCAACCTTTGCAACAAATGCCCATTTGCCCATGCCCATCTTTCGTAAATAACAAATGCTTCTATTTTTTTATTTAATTTAATTTATTTTCTTTTATTTTTAATCAAGGCATGATAAAATTTACTACGCAACACTTATCGTAATAAAGAAATTTAAAACGCCCTCGTAGATAAACCAAATTCTTGAAATAGCAATATTTTTTGCAAACATAAATTAAATAAGACAACACAATGAGGGATGCAAAGGGCCAGAGACGCCTGAAGATATGTACATTTTAAGTCAAAAAAAATTCCAAAGTAGTTAAAAGGCATAATTGTATTGAATGGTATTTAATACACCGTTTTAAAAGTTATGTTTTTTTTTAACGTACGGAAAAAAATACAAAATACTTTGAAATACATATAATCTAACATTAAATTCCGCATTTCAGGATGTTATACATTGTGCGAATTAGCCGAATATTAAAATATCTTGCAAAATCTACGTTCAGGCCCCTGATCTGAAGATTAACTAGAGTAATTACTACTTTAGAATCACCCTTGCTTTCTACAAAATTTTCAAGATTTTTGTATAACAGAAAAAGGTTTTCAAAAAACAGACCGAGTGGGAGCCATCTATGTCGTATTACAATATTTTCCTGTGTATAAGTAGACTCCAGAATTCGAGAGAAATGACATTCCTTACGTTTGAATACCGGTATTTTTGTATAGGTTTATTCGCAATTTTAAATCGCAGAATTCATGACAAGTTTCTGCGATTTAATAAGATGAAGGATGTCATTCCATACATGTCAACTTCCCAGTATTCTTCCGTAAAACAAAGGTTAAACACGTTTTGAACTAGAAAACTTTTTAGTAAAAAAATCAAATGTGTTAAACACAGAATACGGCATTAATAAAGTGAGGAGATATCATATAATTTTTCAGATTCAAAACAAAAATCCTAGGCAAATTAAATCACAATTTAGGGGAGAAAAGTTGGGGGTTGGTACGTATACCATACGGGTACTTGTATTCAAATGGAAGAATATGTTATTTCTATCGAATTTTGGGGTGAAATTAAATATAGTAAAATACGATAACAGGATTCCTACAGGCCAGAGAATTTACAGACCATAAAATTCCTTGAAACCAATATTTTCTTATGGGAAAACTCATCTTTTAAAAGGTGATGTTTTGCGCGATTAATTTAGGCGATTTTTTCTATAAGAAAATACTGGTATTTACTTGAAAAATTCCCTGCAATGTAGGAATCCTTGATAAATGTCAGCGCAATCTCTTTGGATATATGTGGTTAGAAAAAATCCTTAATAATAATGAATAATATTTAACACTGTTCACATTTGCCTGCAGATTCAGAATATTTAGGATTTGATCCTTGTATATCTGGTTAGAAAATCTTTGTTTTTCTATTCCCCATCATTCTTTCTCTCTTATTGTTAACTTTTCGTTTAATCTCACCATTCCACTACCTTTGTTGGATTGTTTTCTAACTCAAAACAATCATAAAAAAATAAATTTAAAAAAATAAAAAAAAAATGTTCAAAGAAATAAAATAAAAATAAAAAACATAACAGGGTATGCCCAGAGCTGCGAATAGAACTTTTCGCCTTATTTAATCGGAGGGAAATATGTCAAATTCTACGAAATAAATACTAATAAATAGAAAATTTCTTTTCTGAAATAATGAGGCCATACTCATATAGAATACACTCTGAATTCGTACATTGCATATTAATTTTAGAGATAATAATTAAGAGCAAATTTGTTATTTTCTTTTAAATAATTCAAGTTTCCTGTTGATCAAACCACACATATTTTTTAATATTTTACAAAACTTAATCACATTAATCTAGATGCATCATTAACGAATGTATGCATCATTTCAAGAATTTCATTTTTATTCAGAAATTTCTAAAGAAGAATTTTTAGTAAGATAATTACGAAACGTCTGTAATTAAATAAAGTAAAAATTTCTATTTATTATTTCTGGTAGGAATTTGGATTCTCTGACTAAAAAAGAAAATCCCGAAATGCATGCTAATGCTGCAAATAGATTATGGATTTTAAACACTTTCTAAAACAGAATTGACGTTCTAAAATGGAATTGATTACTTATCTTGCAGAATGACTATTAACACCTTGCCGTCCGGCGACACCACAGTGGTGTCGTACGACAAGTAACTTCATTTTAATCCTACAATGCTACATTGGCACCAGAATTTTGGAATGAAAAATTCTCTTTTATCAAGTACATGAAGAAAATATTTTACTTATTTTCGAATAACTTTGTTTCTAAATTCTTGCGTTAATCTATCATTTCAACATTTTACGAATAGAAGTATTTTTACGAGGCATGCGGACTGTAAAGTGTTAAAACATTATTCTTTTTAATAGGAATAGGATATTCTTTTGGAATATTTTAATTACACTTTCGATATTGCAGTTGATATTAATTTACTGTAATCTGCTTTCTGTCATGCATTATCTTTCAAGTGGTAAAAAAGAATATAAATCCATAAAATCCATAACACATATATTCCTTTTAAATGCTAAAGGTGTAAATTAACAACATAATATAAATTAAAATAACTTTTATTAGTTGTTTTACATGTTTCGACTCTTTCCAAGTCATTTTCAAAAACAAAATGAGAATATTCCAAAGTTACACGGGCTTTGAAGTTATTATTTTCTAAAAATTACGCACGTTATCTATTATTTTTACTTGGTTGTTTATTTTCATATCTGTGACCATGGAGTAACTCGAGCCACAGTTTCGGTAAATTAAAAGATGTCGCATCGTTACATATTGTATTTTTGCGTGTTAGTATCTCTATGGTTTCTCTTATAATGGATATATGATGGATATCCATTCAATGGATCTCTTATGATGGATAGTATAGACTGGAGGGAAATATTATTTTACTTTCATTGAAATTTGTTAAATACAATATGTAACGATGTGACATCTTTTAATTTACCGATACAATATGTAACGATGCGACATCTTTTAATTCACCGAAACTGTGGCTCGAGTTACTCCATGGTCACATATATGAAAATAAACAACCAAGTAAAAATTATAAATAACGTGCGTAATTTTTTAGAAAATAATAACTTCAAAGCCCGTGTAACTTTGGTATATTCTCATTTTGTTTTTGAAAATGACTCGGAAAGAGTCGAAACATGTAAAACAACTAATAAAAGTTATTTTAATTTATATTATGTTGTTAATTTAAACCCTTAGCATTTAAAAGGAATATATTATTACAAGGTGTTATACTTTATTATATTGTTTCCATAACAAATAAATAAATAGCTAAATAATAAATAGCTAAAAATAATAACGCCCTACAAAACGTTATATATATATATATATATCTGAAAAATAAATTTATCGTAAGGTATACTGTCGATCCTGTTGATCCAGGCAGACGTGAACAAGAAACTCGGGTCACGTAACAATCTGTTAAATCCATGAACATTCAAAGCATTATAGTAAGATTTGAGAATTTTCTGAAGTAGAACAGAATATTTTTCCCCAGTCTGTGTGGGACTGACATACAAGCTCAAAAAAGTGATTTTTTTTCACTTTTCGGTATATCTTCTCCATTTTACTTCAGAAATATCAATCTCTATTTCTTCATTGCATTAAAAATATGCAATTTATTTCAGACTCTATGTTAGAATATTAAGTATAAAAGTAAAAATAGTTTTAAAAAGAAACATTCTTTTAAAAGCATTATCATAATATTTAAAAACTTAAAAAGCATGCCTTAAAATACTTAAAATGCACGCTTAATTTCATTAACGCAAGACTGTCGAGATTAACATTTTGAAAAAAAAAGTATTGTTTAATGGTGCAGTCTTTGCATCTTTGAAAATCTTAAAACTTTTTAGGTATCCAGATTATTAGTATTATTAGTAAATTGTACAGTGAAAATTAAACAATTTTTTATGCTCTTGAGAAACAGAAGAAAATATCATTTTGAACAATTCTAAATCGTTAATAACTGTATTTATTTGTTCAAGTTTAATTAGGACAATTACGTAGTCACTCGAGAACAATCATTAAGCTCGAAAGCCGACTCGGTCATCCAAAGTATTAACTCATTAATGCCGTTGGGCAAGAAAGCTTGCCACTTAAGGAGCACGAAACATTTAAATTTGGAAACCAGTATTTTAGCACGGAAAATTTCCCGTATCTAATCTGAAATTTTGACGAATTAATCCGATAACTGTGTAACCCGAACTCAGTTCGGGCAAGAAGAGTATGCTTGTTTTGTTACTAAAAGCTTTTGCGCACCAGTAATTTTTCAACGCAACCTTGACTTTATTGATCGGCAGACCATTTTCGATTACACAAAGCAAATATTTTAGTACGGGAGAAGTGGTTTATTGTGCCTATTTTTAGTTTATGGTGTCAAAAAACCTCCAACAGTTAAGGGGTTAAATAAGTCAAAATTACAGCATGGAAAAACTTTTGTCAACTGGTTCTAAGAATTGAAAAAGCATAAAAGATTCTCGTCGGGAATGGGTTAAATGCACCAAATGACTCCTGCCGGTATGCTCGTTGATGTCTCTTTAACCCTTTATACACTATATTTCCAATGATGACTGGTCACTTGCGATTTTAGACGTTTTGTTAAATATCTGAAAAGCTACATGAGGAATTATCTGAAACTTCAGGAGTGTAAACAACATAATAGACGTCATATATTTCCGCGAAGATTTTTTCCCGAAACCCCATAAGGGGCCGTCAACAAATTGAAGAAAAACGAATATATTTTGGATAACCCTGTAAAAACTAATATTGCAAATGCATTCAAACTGTAGATTATGATTAAACAGATTATTGTAATAATTTGGGTTCATTTTTATGAAGATAGCATGTATAGTCGAAGAGAAATTCAGGTTTTTATAAAAACAGTCCCAAATTTTATCAAGTGTTTTGCTTATAATTTGCAGAGTTTTTAATATAAAAACAAGTTATTTTCAGAAAATATGACAAACAAAATTGTACACAATACCCTGCAATCAGAAATGAAAAATAATAAAAATTGTATGAAAAATGAGCAGGTTTACTAAATATTGTTTCACTGCGCATGCGCAAATTCAATCAAAATATACTGTCCATAATATATTAGCTAAATGTATAGACCAACTTTATGAAAGTATCAAAAACATAGCTTTTAAATTCTGATAGTAATCGTCGATAGAGTAAGCTTGAAATTCGCTGTTCCCAAAAGGAAGCAAAAGATGAGGGGTTGTATCAAATATAGAATGAGAGACACTTCATTCTTATTATGTCAACTTTCATATGCTAGTATATTTGGATACAACCCCTCATCTTTTTACTTCCTTTTGGGAACAGCGAAATTCGAGCTTATTCTATCGACGATTACTATCAGAATTTTCAAACTATGTTTTTGAGACTTTCATAAAAGTTGGTCTATACATTCAGCTAATATATTATGCACAGTATATTTTGATTGAATTCGCGCATGCGCAGTCAAACAATATTTAGTAAACCTGCTCAGTTTTCATACAATTTTTATTATTTTTTTAATTCTGATTGCAGGTTATTGTGTACAATTTTGTTTGCCATATTTTCTGAAAATAACTTGTTTTTATATTAAAAACTCTGCAAATTATAAGCAAAAAACTTGGTAAAATTTGGAACTGTTTTTATAAAAACCTGAATTTCTCTTCGAGTATACATGCTATCTTCATAAAAATGAACCGAAATTATTACAATAAGCTACTTAATCATAATCTACAGTTTGAATGCTTTTGCAATATTAGTTTGTACAGGGTTATCCAAAAGATATTCGTTTTTCTTCAATTTGTTGACGGCCCCTTATGGGGTTTCGGGAAAAAATCTTCGCGGAAATATATGACGTTTATCACGTTGTTTATACTCCTGAAGTTCCAGGATAATTCATCCTGTATCTTTCCAGATATTTAACAAAACGTCTAAATTCGCAAGTGACCGATCATCATTGGAAATATAGTGTATCCTGAATTAATTTTCCAGCTGCTTTTTAATTGTATTTTTGCATGATTGGATAAGTTTTGGTGCAGAATAAACATAGGAAAGAGGTAAATAATTTTTATAGTGCTTTGTGGTTAATTATGCAACTGTAACCACCATAAATTTTTTACCCTATGATATAAAATAAAATTGTAAACTTCAAATAAAATATAGGAAATGTTCACCTGTGGAGTATAGAAAAAAATAAAAAATAATAGTACTAAATAACCGGTAATAAACTACTAAAATTACTCAAATGAGAACAACATGCATGTCAATTCTATTGCAAAATGGATTTAGAATTTAGCGTGGCAAATGTAAAATCCCTACAATGCAAAGAAAGAGGATATGTGCTTAAATTTGCTATATCCTGCCTGCTGTCAGAAATACACTCTTTGTGCCATTGTGAATACCCTTAGGAAAAACAGTCATATTACGAATATATAGGTGTTTTATTAAAGTGGTACTTATAAGTACATTCAGGATAAAATGGGTTAACTTGACAAATATGGGCTCTAATTTTTTCCGGTCACAAATTACGTGATCCGGCTACCTTTCAGCAGTCTTAAAGAAGCCGCCTTTTCGAGAAACGGTGTTAATATTATTCTCATAATCTTGAACACATTCAGGATGGGTGTCATTTAACCTCTTCGGGACCGGCGGCTTTTACATAAATTTTATTCGTTCGGTACCACTTTTTAAAAAAAAACTACCTTTACTTAAACTATCACAAAAATGCTCTAATATGAGAAAGCAGATATTACATTCATTTTTTACTGGTGCCTAAAACAAATTCTGTATGCTCTTTTTGAGGTTGCATATATGATACCATGGTCCTGCATGGGTTAACGACATTTCATTTTTTATACCAGTTATTTAGGTATAGTATTCTTTTCTTTATTTCCCAATGGTACTTTCCTACAATTCTGTGATTACACACGACAAAGTTCTAATATTTAAAAAAAATGCGCCTTTAAATGTGACGTACAGTTTTGCCGGTTGGCTACTTCAACAATTCAAATTCTTTTATTGCCACCACTTTTTTAAAATAGTTTATTTCACCTTGTTTTTGTTTTATTTAATCTACCATTAAATAGTGAGAATACAACAATTTTTAAAAATTTGTGGCTATCAAGTAATCTAAAATAAAAAGTAAATAAACGAACTGACAAAGCTGGAGATGTATATGACCCACCGTACTTAAGGCGTTAAAAGATCATTTAAAATTTCTGCCTTTACTACACAAACATGTGTAATTTATCATGCATTGTCCAAAATAAAACCATTTAATCTTCTCAAAATATTTACACTGTTAAATCATTTTATCTCATGTGTAATGAAATTGCAGGAATTTTAAGTCTACAGCGATGTATTTTATCTAAAAAGATACAACGTGAATTCCCGTTACGATGCACTTTCAAGTGTTACTATTATTCGTTAGTACTAATCGAACTCCTCATTAAACGAAGTAAACTTTTAAATGGTGTAAAAAGCATCATCTACTTTGAATTAATTGAATATAATTTTTGAAAAACCAAAATAAACAGGTTACATATTGACGTTAAATGGAGCAAAATTTATTAGTAAAAATTCGAATTAATGGCAATATTGTTAATACAAAATGATAATAATTACTCAGGATAAACAAAATATGCAAAGAAATGTTCGTACTTATATAACTGAATTGTTTTTTTAAGTAATCTGTGACTTAAATTTGCGACAATTGAACAAAGGATCTTTTTAGACATCACTTTCCAGTATTGAGAAACGTTCGGAAATATGGTCTAATACATCGGTATTTGCTTGGTAATACTAGGACTTCCCTCAAAGGGATTAGTCTGAGTGATATTTCTCAGAACATAGGGTTAACAATTACGATATAAAGAAGATATAATATGTGAAAAAGAGCAAATTAAATGATGGAATTACAAAATATCATATATAAATTCATATATACTGGTATGTTTTCATATATATATATATTTATATAATTTGGCAAATAATCTCATTTTCTTAAGTTGGAATAGCTCAAAACTTTAAAAAACAAACAAACAAACAAACAACAATAACAAAAAAAAGGCCGGATTTTATTTTTTTAAACGCAGAGCTGTTTAAAGTCACGTAATCATATTTGCAGCCGAGAGCGTATTTTAGCAAGCGTAGTTTAACGCAAATTTAATTTCATTGTTGAAACATTTTCTTTGTGACAAATATTTACATTTGAATTTAAAAATTTTCCTCCTTGTTTATTTGTATAACTATTTATAGAAACTCGTACACTTCACGCCACATTGATAACATGCTTTGCTACAAACCTGGTTACGAAACTGTCGCTTAATTCCTACTAAAATAATATAAAAAAAATTTCGATGACTTCTGTAAAAATCAAATTGAAAAAAAAATACATATATTTCAAAAATAATACTTCTTGAATATTTTCTAGGAGACTCTACCCCTGCGCTTTTACTGCTTCAAACCTCAGACTTTTCTTCTGCCTATCTGTCTGTCTCTCTCTACAATCTGTTTGTTTCCCTATCCGTTCTTCTACCCATTTCCATACCCGATTGACTGTCTGTCCACACGTCTCGCTACATGTCGTATATTTCCCTATTGGTCTCGCTAGCCATCTATCTGTTTCTCTAACCGTCCGTCTAACTACTTTTATGTCTAGCCGTGTCTGTATACTGTGTTTCTCTCCGTACCCATCTGTCTACTGCCTCTCTACTCGTCTGTATACCCGTCTCACTATCCATGTGTCTTACCACCGCATTTTTAAGCGTCTCGCTACCCATCTGTCCATCCGTCTCTCTAACTGTCTCGCTTCCCGTTTTACTACCTGTCTCTCTACACGTCTGTCTGTCTATATACCCCCTCTGTCTACCTGTCTGTCAACTCGTCGCTGTACTCGTATCTGTACTCGTCTCTTTATCCACCACGCAACCTTTTCCCCTACATGCCTGTCTACCGGTCTGGCTACTCGTGTCGCTACTCGTCTCCCTACCTATCTCGCTACCCCTCTGTCAACCCTCTTTTGTCTCAGTACCCGTCTGTCTATTCGTTTCGCTACCCGTTTGCTTATATATGTCGCTATCCGTCTCCCTACCCCTCTGTCAACCCTCTTTTGTCTCAGTACCCGTCTGTCTATTCGTTTCGCTACCCGTTAGCTTATCTATGTCGCTATCCGTCTCTCTACCCGTATGTCTACCCATCTCACTACCCGTCTGTCTACCCGTTCGTTTACACGTCTCTGTACCTCTCGACCCCTTCCCAATATTTAAACAATTTAGTATACAGAAGCCGTTCATCTGTTATTAAATGCAAACAGGATTAATTTATCTAATAAGTGTAATCAGATGCAATTTATTTAAATACATGCATAAACCAGCATAATAATTCATCAGGTTTATTTTCATTGTAGTTTATGTCATTTGGCAGTAAATCTCAACTTCTTAAAACCGAACTGCGTTAAGTTTTTTAAAAAAGCCCCAAGGTCCGTGTAAAAGGGAAGGAATCGTATCCTAAGGGCTATTATATACATGTTATTAAGTTAAGTGAAAGTTTCGTAATCGAGTTCGCAGCCAATTGCTTATGTCAGAAAGCGTGGCTTAACGCCATTTTAAACTCATTTCTGTAAATTTCTTTTTCTTTTTTTTGAGAGGGGGTGGCGGGGAGGGGGGAAGGGTTCCAAATATTTACACTTAAATTCAAAGTTTTACCCCCATGTTAATAATAGTGTTGTTTGTATTATTATGACCGAGCTTCATTCGAAACAAATGTAAAAGACTTCTTCCACAGTTAGGTAGATTTTGTAAGAAATACTACTTATTACATTTTCACCTAAGTTGGAATTTTTGAAATTTTTTTGCAGATCTACGCCGATTATGTCTCTTAGAACCCAAAACCACCCCCAGTTCAAAACTTTATCTATCTATCTATCTATCTATCTATATCACTTTTTTATGGACACGATAACTGCAACTGCAATAATTATTCACAGATCTCTTCGAAACTGATACATAAAATCAAGGGGCATAAAATTTCGGTCAAGTTCGTTAATGGGCAAAATCGAACCAAGGGTGGGGGGGCTTTTTGTGAAAACAGAAAAAACCCCATAATTTCTTAATTATGATACTATCGAAACCGTTTAAAGTTATTATTACTTCTAGGAGAAGGGCCGAAAATGTATGTATGACAGATTTTTTATATAATTAAAAATGGCTCCAAGGGGGGCAAAAAGGGGGTGTTTTAGAAAAAAAAATCATAACTTCGTCAATTCACAAGATATCAAATCCGCTTAAATTTATTATAAATCCTCTTAATATTATCTAAAACTTTTATATTGACAAGTTTTTTATAGGACCAACTCTTATAGCAAAAAAAATTAATTAAAAAAAATCTTTGCTGGCTACGCTTGCAAACAAGTTAGGTTTCAAAGTAGGCAGTTCCAACTGCCGCATCATGGCGAAAAGGTCATTTCTTCCGCAATTCCCAACAAACAGGCGCCCCACGGTCTGCGTCTTCGAAATCTACCTGTGCCTGTAGGCCGAGCTGTGAGGGATTTTTTTCTAGGAGAAACTTCCGTAAACGAGCCCAAAGCTAATCGGAGAATTTAATATCATTATTGTTTGTAACTCTTATAGAGTTAAAACAATATTGTTGCTAGCATTAGTCTTGTTTGAGACCAACCTTGTTTGTGTATCTGAATGGGGAAAAGTTCCGTATCATGTGCTGGTTGGCGCGATTGGCGAAAAAATTAAAAATGATGCTAAAAGTAATTTTTAGCGTCTTACCAAATTTCCCTATAGAGAGGAAAAATATGTTTTTCAAGTATTTACAAATATACATTTATTAAACCATGTTTTTGCGTCATCTTAAAAATATAAGTACGATGCTAAAATAAAATTTTATTGCCATTTTCGATATTTTAATGAAAATACATAACAAACATATTTAACAAAACTAAGAGACATTTTTGTGATAAATAATTGTTATTGTCAGGGTGGGGGCAAATTGTAAACATTTAATAAGCGAACTAAAAGATTGCCGAAAATAACTTGTGGGAATCTCAGGGAAGAAACATCTGATATAAATAACTTTTAAAATCTAAAAATGGAGAAGTGGTCCGTATAAAAATGCAAAACATAATACGCCTGATATAAGTATTTTTTAATTTTTTGATATTTCCGAAAGCACAGATAAAAGGGTAAAACTCCCGGCGCAGATGTCATATACTCACCACGTTGGCGCGATTTTTCCCCTGCCGATTTGGCAAAAACTGTTATTTGTGTTTATTAACTTTTAATTTTTATTTTAATTCTATAGATTATTTTTATATGTATATCAATATTTATTGATATCAAACTATTATTTATTTATTTTTATTTCCTTTTTTAAAATAGTAGAAGTTACATTTATTACGTTATTTTATTTTTATATTGAAATAAAAAATCACGTGCTATTATTGCCTGATATTTGTAACTAAAATTCAAAAACAATGTTTTCGCCAAATTGGTGGGGGGAAAAATCGCGCCAACGTGGTGCGTATATGACATCTGTGCGTATATGAATCTGTCATTTCACTTATGTATTGTGTATTATGTATTTATGTTAACTTGGCGCAGTTGATAAATCGCCAAATATTGTTCTCATAACATCTTCATATTTCAATTATTTCATTTAACTATAAACCTTTCACTCATTTCATTTGAAATACATACATTAAAAATACATGTCTTCCACTCATTTAATTTAAATACACGCCTTTCACCAATTCCATTTAAAATACTAAAAAGGAAAAGAAAATAAGAAGAAATAACGCCACAAATCAAAACCTTTTATTTACACATCATAGAATTGTTTCCTATTTACACACGCGAAATAAAAAGCATCCAATTTTGAGATTTGCGCCAAATCTCTAATACAAAGTTATTGCGGATTTTTTTCTTTCAAACAGAAAAAATTCCAGATTAATTTTCCATTTTTATTAAATGGAAATATGTTTTATTGTATTGATATTGTATTGTATTGTGCGTGCATATTTTTTTGCTCCATGTTACTCCATGAACTTTTAAAATCTTATTATTTACGAAAATCTCCGCCAGTGAAAATGACGTATGTACAAAATTTTCGTGACGTATGTACTTTAATTGTGCTTTTTTATTTATTTTTTAATATAATTTCCAAACGGTTTGTCATTTATTCTTGGTAATAAATAGACGTCGTTGTCACCTTTATAGGTATCTGCTGTAAAAATTTGAACGAAATCCGTTAAATATTTTTTGAGTTATGCTTGACGAAAGGTTTTAATATCCATCGTAGCTATATATGGGGCAAAGTAATACTGCGCTGTGTATGAGTCTTCGTTGCACTCAGACAATTAGCGAACAACCAGCCACATTGTTTGAAACTCTTACATTGCTGGTGGTAGAATATTTTCTGTATACCGTGTATTTCTTGTTCTATCAACAAAAGATGCCGCACTAAACTTATGTTTGAATAAAATAACGTACACAGCCAGTTTCGTCCAAATTTTCTCTGTCAACTTACAAAAACTGTGCTCGAATATTTGCCCAGATAAGCAATACGATCAAGCTTAACATTATTTGCAAATACAAAGTGGTGGGAAAAACGAAATTTTCCTCATTACACGGAAAACGGAAACGTATTAATAAGAATCCACAGTATTATTAAATACACAAACTGACGAAACTTTTGTTTATTCATACTTGAAGTAAAAAAGGGTACAGGGTGTTCCGAAAATAGATCGACTGTTCTGAAAACTCAATATCCAGTGAGCGGCGATCACTATTGACGTTACTCTTTCATGAGATTAAAGTATGAAGAGTGATTTTTTTTCTATATTGCCTAGTTTTAGTTCCAAATGCGATCGTTAAATAACCGCTGTGCTCTCTGAAATTAACATAGGAAAATAAATCAAAGTTCACGCAGTTATTATCTAACATTTTGCTTCACTATTCATATGCCAACGAAAATGGCCTGCGTCTCGAAATAACAACCTTATTTTGGAAATTTAATAGTTACAGACTTTGCAGCGCCAACTTAGATCATATTTGTGAAATATTAGATCATACAAAAAATAGTCAATAGTTGTCAAGGATTAGGTATTATTTAAATTTATAACTAGCCATTCCATTTTAGCACACGCTGTATGTGCGTAATATATTTAAAAACAATTAAAATATGTTACCTTAACCAAATTAAGATAAGAAATTTACCTAAAACACATTCGCATATTTTTTTATAATTTTACATGAAATTGTATGTATTGCCTTTCCAGATGTAAAGTCTCATATCTAATTTTACACGATAACTTTTATATGCACATAAAAACTGCCCAAATGGCCATGCTAATATGCATTAAAAAACACTATATATGCTGTTAAGATCTAAAATATGCTAATAAACTTTTAATGAAACACAACTTATCTTTTAGTAAAGTGCCTGGTTTCTTTGAATTTTGCTATTTCTCATCATAATTGTTAGTCAAAACAATAGTTACACTTAAAAACAAGCCTATTATTTATAACAGTTTCATTAAACTTGTCGAATGTGCCAATTCTAAAACTTTCTTCTATCACACAGTTTTCGCATACACTAAAAACGAGTTAACACCAATTTATATTAAGGTCTAACTGAATCTAAAGTTTTATTAAATTCCGTGCATTAGTTCTTGATATATGACTATCGCTAAAATCGTGTAATTCCTGAAAAATTCGGCATAGCAGCGACACCTGTTTGCAGATTTACACGAAAACCTTATCAACAATAACTTATGTCAACGTCTAACTGAATCTGAAGTTTGATGAAATTCTGTGCGTTAGTTCTGGAGATATAACTATCGTAAAAATCAAGCGAAAAGTAGTTTAGAAGCGACATCTCATGACATGTCTGCACCAAAACGTAATCAGCGTCTATTTATGTCGATGTCTAACTGAATCTGAAGTTTGATGAAAATTAGTGCATTAGTTCTTGAGATAGAGCTATTGAGGCAAATACAACATAGCAGCGCCACCTGGTGGGCGTTTTACACCAAAAACTAATAGCACCAATTTTTATCAAGGACTAACTGAATCTAAAGTTTTATTAAATTCCGTGCTAGTTATTAGTTATTGAAATAGAGAGCCCAATTTTTTTTATCATATAGAGACACACATTCAGACAGACAGACTCACACACAGACATTTTCTAAAACAGTCAAGTCGTTTTCAAGACCTTCTAAAAGGCATAAATCTGTCGAAAACCGGAAGTCAAAAATTTTTATAAATCCAATACTTTCTTCTTGTAAAGATAGAAGAAAGTAAAAATATATGTTCATTACTATAATTTTTAAATCATTGCGACTACATTTTTGATGCAGAACACAACTACGCATTTTTAAATTTTTCCAATCTAGTTGAAAAGTGTTTACGACTTCGGTTTGTTTGTCCGTCTGCCGTCTATCGTGTGTCCATCTGTCCGGGCTCTAACTCGCGTAAATGTACTCGAATTGCCCTAAAATGTTTCTATGTTATTGTCGTTTACGGTAGCATAATCCCTATTGAAAATGAAGTTTATAGCACGTATAGTTTTTTTACACGGGCAGTCAAAAGAATTCTGTTACAATACAGTCAATTAGAGAAAATCGTTTTAAGTGAATTTTGATGATGCTACGCAATTTGAAACATGATGTAACTGATATACACATACGAAGCGCAGTAAAATATGCTTTTTGTAAAATATGGGGTGCAAAGCATTTATTATTCATTTACATGGTCAACGAAAAGAATTCTGTTGCACATTGTTCTAAGGGGAAAATCATTTGCAGTGTAAATTAATGATGTTTCCCTATTTCAAACATAATAAAATTTATATGCATTACTGAGCTGCACTACAAATTGCTAACTTAAAAGCATGGTGTGCATTGCGTTTATCGTTCACTTACAGGAACATACAAAATGTATATCGGATACAGTATACGTGCAATAATTATAGTCTATGTCTGATAAGTGCGTTTTAAACATTGTTTTCGTCTTTAAATTTAACAAAATTTTTGCATAGTACGTAGTTTGTATAAATTTGGTTGATCGTATAGAGCAGGGGTGTCAAACTGTCGCCCGCCGGATACCACTGAAACTTTATAGAAAATTTTTCATTAACTAATCATTGAATTTCTGCGATTCAGAAAGTTGACTAATTCTTTTAGAATTTAGTGGTATCAGGCGGGCCACAGTTTTACACCCTTGATATAGAGGGACACACTACACAAGGGAATTCGTAAATATTACGGACTATGGGAGGGAATTGCTTATGGTAGTTTTTAATTGCGTTACGCATTTTCCTGTTGAACTATAGTTAGATGACTTATAGAAGTGAGTGGAAAATCCATGTGTCATGTACAGGGATACGCAAAGAACAAGTTACGTTGTCGTTTATGGTTGGTAATTGCTGTATTTTTATAAAGTTGATTTATGTGTTTTTTACCTGTATTGAATTTAACTTACTATGGAGTGTGTACAAAAGTCTTAAGATAATATACAGCAATGTACAAAAGATTTCAAGTGCATTTCCATCTATTAGCGAAAATTGCTAAATGTGAATTTTATCATGCTATGTATTAAATATCCAAATATATAGCTCATAGGGCTGCACAAAATAATTTGACTAAATTTTGGACTGTGAAAATAATTGCTAAAACTGGACTTTTACTGTGTTATATTAGTCCTATACTGTTTCTTTACATATCTTAAAGGTGAAGTTTCTTTAAATTTTTCTGGATGTGTTGGAAAATGTTTCATAATCTATGCTTGACGCAGGATTTTCCGTTCTTGTTCTAAATTCCCAACACTTAGATGTGGTATTTTGTCTTCTAATTCAATTTTAAAGACAAAATATATTATTTCAATATCAGCTCTGTTACTGGTATCGAATAAAAGGCGTTACCGTAATTTCGAACGTATAATCCACTGCTCAAATAAATCTATTACCACCAGAATATTTTTTTAAATAAAATACTAGCTGTCCCACCCGGCGTTGCCCGGGTCCGTGACAACAAAGCCATTAAATAATAAGCCCAGTCAGATAGTGTTAAATTTGTTAGCGGGGACACTAGCGCCACTTCATCTGCTGCGGAAGGAAGGCGAAACAGAAGTGCGTCGTAGAGAAACGATACGATTTATTTATATCGATATTTTATACGATTTTTATCGTTTGTATCGATGTTTTGTTTTTGCACTTCCTTTAAAAGTTTGCTAATTATTGGGATCTTTTACATTAAAGCTAAAACTATAATGTAAAAAAAAAAAAATGGGGAAATTTACTGGATTAATATGTCTATATAAATATAGCAGTGGCGAAGAAGTTGATTTATTTATTAAAAGTTAAATAAAAAGTGATGGAAATTTACATCACTATGCAATTAACCCTTTCCGGCACAGACAAATTATGTTCGTAAAATGTGAAATTACTGACTGACACCGGAATTTACAAACGACTTTCTTAGAAAATATGAACTCCTTATTTTAAGCTTTAATTTTAGAAGCAAAATTTTATTAAAATATTCTTGGTGCCGAATGCAAGCATCCCATCCGCTAGATGGCGCTATTTTCAACTTGCGAAAAGTTTCCCATTTATCTGACTGGGCTTATTATTTAATGGCTATGCGTGACAATAACCTTAAATAAACCCCAAATTTGTATTATTTTACATCGTTAAGCGATTTTGCATGAATTTGTATTTTTAATGACAAAATTATGAAAAACTGATAAAAGTGAGTGTAAGAAAACATTTTCTTCTTTATTCACGTAGGGTAGTTTCATGTTTTTTTTTTGTTTTTTTCAATAGTTTTTGTTGTCCAAATTCATTGAAAAGTTTAATGGTTATAAAGATAACTGTTTTACACAGCGTGTAAAATTTACGTCAGATATATGGTTATCCAGTTTTAAAATAAATATATGATTCCTTCTCGCTTTTCTTTCTTTTTTTTTTTTTTTTTTTTTTTTTTTTTTTTTTTGCGTCGGGCTCGTTAACATAACAAAAAAATAGTTTTCTTTGTCTGAATTCTTTGAAGTTTCAGAAGTTTATAAACATAACTCTATCCAAGTCCTCTATAAAATAGTGTGAAACTATGCGCATATTAAATAGTGAAAACGTTTCCCGAAGCCGAGCGTGGCGACACAGAAACACGCCGTTATTAAGAGTTTTTGTCGAAAATTTCCCAGATTTTACTTTTTAAAATATATTTTTCTTGTCCAAACGTTTCGAAATTGTTGTAGGTGATAAAAATCTGGTCTACCGAGACGCTCTAAAAAATTGTGTGAAATACGTACGTTTAGTTACTTGTAGTGTAAGAAAAATAATAGTCTCGGTAGGCACAAAATGACTTGCGTTTGCCGATGTTTTTAAAACGGGTTAAAATTTGTATTTTTTAAAACCAATTATACCGTCGAAGAAGTATAGCAGATGGTCTCGACTTTAAAAGCATATTTTCAGTCTGTCCGTATCTTTAAAATTGCGCCCTATAGGTCCGTTGCCGTAAGAGGAAAAATATCCACCCGAGAAAACTACTCTTTTACAAAAAAGTTTTTCCAGTGGAACATCGAAATTTAAAATTGATTGCGGCATTTGAGACGTAAGAGTGCGATCTTTCGGAATATGTCTTTCGTTTTTTTTTAAATAAACCAAATATCTTAGTCGATAGAAGCTACAACTAGGTTGCGCCGCCAGACGTCTGAGGAGTTTCCAGTGCGACATCGATCACCGGACCCAGGTCTTCAAGGACTTTTCACACGCACATCGCATTTGGCTCTCCGAGTACGCTACCGGCCGGTCCAGAGGACCGTAATTCCAAAGGACCAAGAGGACCGAAACTCCAAACCTCATTACCCAAGCATGCGACGACGTAGGTCGTTGCGGTTCGCGAGGGATCACAAATCTCAGAGGAGACCTCCGCACAGACACTCGATGAACCGTCGAAACAACTCAGCGACACTTCGCCGAAACCCCATAAGGAGAGTCGGTCCCTCAGTCATGTGCCAGGCTTCCCGACAGCCCTTGCTTTTCCACGGCGCGCGTCCGATCATCGAGAGCATGGAAGGGTGAACGACTTGTACTTCTTCCGTGGGTTGTCGATAGAAGTTAAAGCGCAATAAGCACATTCTTCATTCAACTGGTTCTTCACTTTGCATGGACAAACGCTTCCGGCCACCCGGAAAGAAATATATAAGAATTTGATTAGTTTTAAATTAATTTATCGGTCAGTTATCAAAATACTAAAATTCAGAGACACAGGTGCATCAGGACATGCCCTGGACTACTTAATCTAAATTTTCAGATCTCTAGACGCGGTACATTTGGCTAGCCGTCGCCGACACACACACACTAAAGAGCGAAACTTTCTTTTATTAGTATAGATAACATATTTCTACTTAATACTTATTTGAATCTTTAACTAAATAAAAATTTAAGCGTGGCTTATATACCGGAAATTACGATAAATAAAAAGCCTTGGATTTTGTCGATATTTTTTGGACTGGAAAACACTTTTAAGGAATTGATGACAAAATGAACTTGTTCAGGGCTCCTAAATAGTCCGTTTTTTATATGCATCGTAGGTTTCTATAATATTTGTAACAGAAATAACTAATAGTGTAAGTTTCTGCAAATTCACAAAAAAAAGACTTTCATTTGAAAAAAGTCGTATTCTAGAAACGGAATTTTTGGGAACCCAAGTGTTGGATTTAAAAATTAAAAATATGCACTTAAACGCATTTTTTTACAATTATATGCTTTAGCAAGCTGTTGACTTTTACTCTTTTTTGTTACCAGCATTTTCTAAAGTAAAATTTACCTTATTTAATAGCAGAGAAACATGATGATCAACATGTTCAGGGCTCCTTACATGTTCATCATGAACATGTTCAAGGTTCATGACAGAAAATTAACATGTTCAGCGCTCCCAAATAATCCGTTTTTTATATGCAGGTATTTCATAGTAGGTTTCTATGATATTTGTATCAGAAATAACTAACAGTGTAAATTTCTGCAAATTCACAAAAAACTCTAAAAAAAAAAAAAAAAAAAAAAAAGATTTTCATTTGAATAAAGTCGTTTTCTAGAAACGGAATTTTTGGAACCCAAGTGTTGGATTTAAAAATTAAAAATATGCATTTAAACGCATTTTTTTACAATTATATGCTTTAGCAAGCTGTTGACTTTTACACTTTTTTGTTACCAGTATTTTTTAGAGTAAAATTTACCTAATTTAACAGCAAAAAATGTATGATTAACTAAGATATTTTTTTGTTTTTAAAAATAGCGAGAACAAAAGGTAGAGACGGCTTTAGTCGTGAAAAGCCTTAACATATTCAACTGCATATACAGATTTGCAGTTGCGTATAACACGACGTCTGCTAATTATACCCCACAAGTGTTACATATCCAGCGATGTATTATCCACAACTAATTATACTTAACAGTAACAACAAGAAGAACAAAAAATATTCTTTGCTATTTTCTGTCAAAGATTAGGAAAAGAAATCTCATGCATAAAACAATTTTATCCTTTGTTTTTCTTAAATAAAATAAAATATAGTTCCGTTAACGTTGATAGCACTCTCCATATATTTTTCAGCATCTATTCTTTTTCATCTTTTCTATGCACTATCTTTCAAATGATATATATCAGATATAAATAAATATACGAGAAAAACTCGCTGCAATAAATATCACAACGGAATTTTTTTTCTAAAGTATATTGTCAGTTTTGCTGATGTATATTGACGGGAACAAGAACCTCTGTTCACGAAATGATACACTTGAATATGCTAACATTCAAAGCATTTAAATAAGATTTTGGGAATTTTCCAAGTTGTGATGCGAAAGATTGTATATGGTTTTGCTTTTTTTTTTGTGAGAGAATAGAATTCAATCACAAAAAGGATTTCTGTGTTGTATGCCTTCCCTGTTATGCGTAAGGGACATGAATTGCGTGCATTCAGAACATTAAAATATACATTTAGAAACTATTGAAATGCCAATAATTATTTTCGTAATCTTAAACTACCAAAGCACACAATTTCTGGTGCAACAGTAGAAAATATCGAAAAATTAAAAAGAAAAATCCCATAGTTCAGTGAAGTTTTTCCACAGGGACATGCTACCGAAATTTTAAATTGTAAATTTTGCTGATATCGAAAAGCAAAAGTAAAAATATTAGTGTAAAGGCAAACAAACATACGACAACCACTAAAAGATCCGAAAAAAGAAGTTATCTAAAACCATTAGAAAAATGTACCCTTTCCAAGGAAATGTATACAATTATTAGTACAGTCTTGGAAAAAAGTGGTTCACTCCCTACTAATTATGTTAAAATTAATCGCGTGAAAAGATAGGTACATATCCATCGGGAATAATGGCTCCTTTTTTATGCTGGGAGTAATTTATACATGGAGGACCGTATACATATTAAAAAACAATTCAAAGCCTTGAATGGTTCAAATACTAACAGCCAGAATTCACACTTTGTCTTCCTTATATGACGCTGTTCGGAAAGTTGGTTCGTCCCGGAAAATTCTGTTTTTTAATTATTAAAACTTGATTCAGATAGCTAATGTCTAATAATTGACGGCCAGAATTTTCTGGTTCGAATTGGTTTTCTCAAGCGGAAGAATCTTTACGAACAACCCAATACTAAATCAGGCCAGAAAATTAATAATTTATGTATGTTCACTTAAGGCTGTGATTCAATCAAATCTCTTTCACGCCTCGCTAATGGTTAACATACCGGCGTGGAATGCATTCGTGTTTATATCATATCTCATGAGAAAATTAATATTTTTAACTTCTTTTTTCTATGTACTGTTCAGTAACGATGTCTCTTTCTTTTTTCTTTTCTTTTTTCTTTTTTTCTTTTTCTTTTTCTTTCTTTTTTTGGTTAACAAAATATTTCTAAAATGAATATTTTATTTTATTTGTAGTGTTAAAATCTTACTCATAGATCGTCATCTATGATAAGAAATTAACACATAAAATGTTAATTAAGCATATATTTTAGAAATATTTTGTCAAAAAAAATAATAAAGAATAAAAGAAAAGAAGCAAGATACATATTTTTTAGAAGAGGGGTTAAAATAGAAGTTAAAAGTATTAATTTCCACATGAGATATTTTTAAAATACGAAAGCATTTCATGCGTATTGGTTTAATGTGGGAGGGCGAAATTGGAGGTTTGGCTGAACAACAACCTTAAATTCTCAGAGTGTTAGAAAGTTTTCAAATTTGAGGATTCGAATGTAAAATTCACATAACAAACTTTATATATTCCTAAATATGTATTATTGACATGTTATTTATTTAATGGAATTTCAATTATCGAACCTAAGCTTAATAGATGATTTTTTTTTAAATTTAAAAACAATCTTTTATTTGGGAAAATTATTAATAAATTCATATTAAAAAATGTGAATTATGACCACAACTGCCAACTTGTATGCTTTTTTGTTATCACTAAAATTTTATTAGAAATTTTAGTGTAATTTAATCAACTAAGTGCGGTGATTTAATAAGAGAAAATGTACTATTGAATTTTACTGGTACAAGAAAAGCGTAAAAGTTGGCGGCTATGAAAATGACCTACACTAATTTTTACCTGAAAAGAATAGGGGTCGTAAAAAATATCGATATGTGCTTTTGCAGCTCATTTCTATCATTAGTTTTCGAATTATAGAAAAAATTTAATTTGTGACGGTCAAAGGTCAAAGGCATGTTCTTGCTCTGCCTATGGAATTCATAATGACTCCATTATACCGGGCCAGGGCCTATATCCCTCGTGTAGATAATCGGCCGTCATAAAATCCGCCAAACAACCAACCGTTTTACCGGGAATCTATGTAGATCTCTCTAAGCATAATTCATCATATGATGCGGAAGGATTCAATGTGCATCTCGTAGCAAAGCTGTGGTGGAGAAAAGCTCTGTAGCAGGAGCAATCTGATTGGCTACAGTCGGACATGAGTTACGAAGGGGGCAGGCCCACATCTCCAAAAAAAGAGATTCCTTTCAGAGACAATACAATTACAATTTACATTAAATTTTTTTTATCACAATTAAAAATAATACAAATTACAGTTGTAATGTTTGTGCTGGTCTGGTGTGGGTTTTGTCAAGGACTCACACATCTTAAGACATCACAATTTTAATAGTCAGCACAAAACGACAAAAACAAATATATACTTCGCAGAAGGCGCGTACACACAAAACACAATAGAAAAAAAAACAACATTTGGTCTCGGGACGAGATCCATTCTCAAAACTAACTACATGTTATCACTCAACTACTTCTACAGAGTTACAGAACCGCGAAAAGTTATTCGCTCTCTTCAGTTCAGTTCGGACTTGGCAAAATATCTGCCAAAAGCGGCAATAGCGCCATCTATACGTTGTTTCATTTAGGGAAAGGCAGTTATTTTGTTATACAGTTACAATTTAAAAATAGAAATTTTGGCTATGATGTCTTAAACTTACGCACCGTTTTTTCCCGTTTTAATCGGTTATAAAAAGGTGGAAAGTCGCCAAACTTTGGGTATTTTTCCTTTAATTGAAACCTAGATATTACGTTTGTATTAATCGTAGACTCCCAGTGGGACACTAAGTCCCAGTGCAACTTCTCAAATTACCCCTGGACACAGTAGTACCTGAAACGCTTGGAAAACCATATCTGCTAGTCCCACCTTGTCTTTCACATTCATTTGGGATCGTAGTTGATCGTTTGCTCGGTAGATGGCAGCCCATTTTAAATTTGACTTAAAATATCCCACAAAAAATGGTAGTCAAGGGATTAAGTTATTGGATTGGCGCATGCTTAGAAAGCGCGCCAATTAAAAATTCGCCAAACATCGGTGCGTGAGTGTAACATATCTGTTCCGAAATGTTCCGAAACAATACATTACAATGCGAATATCGTACAAACGATAAAAAAAATTAGAAAAGCTATTTACAATTTTTGTGAATTTTAGCAACATCGTCCATGGAGACGAAGTGTTTTTTAGGAATACCTGACTGCATCATAATATAGAGTTTTACAGATAGTTAGAGGGAGCATCTTAATGTAGAGTTTTTTGAAATAATAAGCCAGCCCAATAAACGAGCTGAATTTCAATTCCATTTTGATTTTATTTAAAATTTCAGTAAAACGGGAGAAGTGCCCCTTTAATTCATTCTCGTTATAGATTTGCTACTGAGCAGGCGCCATCTTGGGTGTTTTCTAGGCAGCTTTAGTAGGAATTACATTTTCCTGTACTTTTTCGGAGTTGCCGTTTTTCTTTGTTGCATCGTTGACAGATATCTTAAAGCTTTCATCGGGTAATTTTCACAAACTTTATGATTTGAAGGATGCTGCTCATTGCAATTACAGCAGAGCGGGGGAGAGTTCTGTACTATCATCGTTTTTCTTTAGGCATTCTCTCGAGTCATTGTTTAGGCTGCAACCCACACACCGAGGTGACAGGAAGCAGTCCTTTACCAAGTGAAAGAATTCCTGGCAATGCTATCACTGCGCAGCTTTATGCGCGGCCCATAAGCTTCTACTTTAATACTTTAACTTTAATTTTAAAAAAACAAATTTAATATATATATATTTTTTTTTTTAAGAGTCGCATTTTGGGAGGTGAAAGAGAAAGAGTGGGTGTTTTTTACAATCTTTCCTACTAGTCATTTGTACAATTTTGATGATGTCAAGTTCATCTTTTACAAATGTGTTTTGGATTCTATCGATAGAGGTGCTTATGGGCAATCTTCTAATTACAATTTTTAATGGGTTTTTTAAATCAGGCGTAACATAAAAATTAAATGTTTTCTCTTTTAGAAAATCAATATTTTTTTTTTCTTGCTGCAAAACTAGTCAGCGAGTACCTTGACCAACCTTCCCGATATTGCAGCAACAAAATTTGGGTCACAATTTTTTTCAAGGGTTTCTGTAAATTTGATTATATTTTCGATATTTCTGACCATGATAGGTTTCGGTTTTTTGCAGTTAAGATTTACTTTTTGGGTTTGGGGTTCGTCTATATTATTTTCAGAAGTACTTTCTGAAATTGTGAGAACGGGATCTTTTTCCTCAACAATTTGTATTACATTATTTGAATCTTCAGTAACACCGTCAGTTGCGCCATCTGGTGCATTTTCGAGAATAGTCATATCGACACACCTATCATCTTCGGAGAGTGCATCGTCAAAATTAATTTTGTCCACACATTTCAGCTTTTTAGAGTTTGGGACTACAAGTCCGGCCGAAACTAAAGCTTTTTGCTTTTCATTTTTATTTTATTTTTTATACTTTGGGAACGGGGTTTTCCGTGGTTTTAACCCCTAACACATTAGCGGGCGGTGTCCACGAAAAAGGACACCTAATTTTAATTCCAAAACTGACAAACGGCACCAAGAATATTTAGTTTTTTTTTCCTTTTATAAAGTACGGGAAAATAAGCAAGTTTTTATTTTCTAATGAATTCTTTTTAAAATTCTGGTGTTGGGAATAATTACTTATAATATACTTACTTAAATAATTGCCTTTGAAAATAATGGCTTTATTCTCGCGTCATTTTATCAGCCATTAAATAAGGTGAATATTTCTACTTTAAAAAAGTGGTGGCAATCAAGCAATTTGAATTTTGAAATATGTAACTTACACAAAAATCTAGCGACGCTTAAGGGATTAATATACTAAAAAAAAGTACCGCTTTCAATATTCTATGGTTTCCACTTTTTAAACTGTTCAGAGTTCCGGTCATAAAAATCACGATTTACGGTGTTCCTATTGAAAAATCATTTTTCGCAATCATCAAGTTCTGAATAAGTTCGTACAGTATCCTCATTTAAATAGTGTCCTAACATAGTATTTTTGAAAAAGGAGTCACTGCCACGACCGTCAAACTTAGCTGCCGGCGGCTTGGAAAACTTAATAGACTTCAGTAAAAAGAGTAGAACCACAGACAGTTCTTGATAGTAGATTGTGACGGTGTAAGGGTACCGTCTCCGTCTCCCATTGTCGTTTGCATAACTGAAAAGAAAATCTTAGTAAATGGAAAAATTATACACAATTGTTAGTATAGTTTTATATTGTTAGCTTATTTATATTTAGAATTTCTGTAAAAATATCAGGTCATTCTTTAATGGTCCCTGTATTTTTCCATGTACGATCTTAATTTGATTTTCATAAATTTATTGATAAACTTTTAACAAATTTGCTATTAAACCTAAATGAAGGTTTGAGAAAACGGCGTAAACAATATACCATTTCCCTGCTTTCATCCAAGTTTCTCAATAAAGCTGTAAAAGGGGAGTGTCACCATTCGAAAAATGAATGATGGTGTTAATTTTATATGCAGGGTGTCCCCAAAACATAATCTTTATATTTGAATTTTAAATAAATTTAGGGGTTTTGCCCTTGAATGATAAGTATGTATTCGAGGTATTAGGTTTAAAGATGAAGGGTTAAATACTATATTATTGAAAATATTTTTTCGTTATTATGGTCAATAAGATAGCCAAAACTACAAAAATTTATGCTAATAAAAAATTGTAATATTAAATATCATAATAAAAAATACAATATTAAATAACAGCAACAAAACATCAAATAGTGGACATTATTCCCAGTCGATTTGTATCTACATCTTTTTTTGTATGACTACATTTAGCAGAATTAGTAGGATATGAACCATTTTTTTCCAGCAATCTGCATTTAGACATCCACATTGTCAGGTAAATTTCTTTCTTTAATCTAAAGCTATCTTGGATGATAGCTTACTTACATGAACTCAGACTAACTGAAATTAAGAAGTCGATGGGAAATAACTTATTTGATTTCACTATAAGAAATCTTTATACATTTTCAGGTATGAAACGAAATAAATGACATAGTTAAAACAAAATAAAATTTATATGTTTTATTAACATATTTCTTCTTTAATGATATTTCAGTTATTGAAACTAAGTTGAATATAAGCATTTTTATTTAGGAAAATCATTGATAAATTCATATTAAAAATATGGATTATGACCTACACTAATTTTTACCTAAAAATAATAGTGGTTGTCAAAAACATCGATATGTGTTTTGCAGCTTATTCTTATTATTAGTTTTAGAGTTATAAAACAAATTTACTTTTTCACGGCATAAGGGGAGTGTCTTCCGTTATGGTTTGAATAACTGAACATAAAAGCTTAATAAATAGAAAAATATTGCACAATCATATAATGTTAGTTTATTTTATATTTAGAATTTCTGTGAAAATGTTCAGGTTATGTATTGTTTAATGTTCTCGGTCCTTTTACTTTTACGATCTTAATTTAATTTTGATAAATTTAAGGATAAACCTATAACAAATTTGCTGTTATATCTCTATGAAGACTTAACAAAAGTGCTTAAACGATATGCTTTTCCAGGTTGTTTTCATCCAAGGGCATCAACTAAAGTGCCAAACGTTATCACAAAGTAGCATGGGTGTTAGCATACGATGAAAGATGTTCTTATTTTGAAATGCAAGGTTATTTCTATATTGGAATTTTAAATATATTTAGGGGTTTACACTTGAATGAAATGAAATAATTCGTAGTATGAGGCTAAAAAATGAATGGTACAATACTATGTTATTCCAAATAATATCTTTATTATTTTGGCCTATAAGATATCCAGATGTAAAAGAAAATGCGCTCTTTAAAAATAATCTGAAATAAAATGCCACCGCAAACAAATACAGCATAAATAACAGCAACATAGTATCAAATAGTAGACATTATTACCAGTCGATTGGTATCTATATATTTTTTATACGATTACATTTAGCAAAACTTTTAAATGTGATCCCTTTCATTACAGCAATGTAGGGTAGTACGAGCAGTTAGTGAACAACCGCCAGTGAATGAACGAATTGTAAATATTTTAATAGAATAAGGTTTGAAAAATTCCCAACTAGTTAATTATCATGCTGGGTTTAAAAAAACCATATTTCAGAAAAAACCTGTTATAAGTTTTTTGTACAAGTTGTAAAATAAATAACATAAATTGAAATTTAACTGTTTTTAAATTGCTGCCTGTTTATTCACTGGAAAATTTTGTGTTCATCCACGGGAAATTTTTGCGTTCATTGACTGGTAAGAACTGTTCATTTATTTAGTTTTTGTGTAGATTTTTATTAAGACATCCCTAACATCCCAAACAAATGAAATATATTCTTCCTTTTATTATTTTTTAATCATTTGTATACCAACTCATGTATTTAAACTGTGTGATAATAAAATATATTGTTTATTAAAATATTATCAATCTTTTTAAAAAAGATGCTTAAGTATTTAATTACTGGTCGGACTGCCCTACATTTATTATAAACTAGCTGACCAATCGTTGCCCGTGCCTGTGATAATAACCTTAAACAAAACTCAAGTTTGCATGATTTTATATTTTTAAATCCCTTTTGTCTGAATTTTTATTTTTAAATGAAAAATTCGCGAAATCAAAATTGATATTTAATGGTAGAATTGCTTGTAAGAAAACATTTTCTTATTTGTCATATCAAGTCGTTTCATAGTTAAAAATAGTTCTTGTTCTCCGAACTCTTTAAAATTTTAATCGGTTAAAATGTAGCGGTTTTACAGCCTGTCTAAAGATTTATTGAAAAAATATTGTTATCAAGTTGTAAAAGAAATGTGTTTTCTTCTCGCTTTTATTTTGTTATTTGTTTTCGTGTCGTCTTTTTTAACGAGATAAAAAAAGTTGTTCTCATCTTCCAAACTCTCTGAAATTTTAATAGGTTATAAATATTACTGCATCCAAGCTCTCTTTAAAGTTTCATGACAAAATATGATGATTTAGTAGCGAAAACATGAGCCTACGCTGAGCGAAAACGCGCCGAAACAGCCTCGTTTTACCGTTTTCACCGAAAATTTCTGAGATGTTTTTTAAATACTTCTACTCGTTTGAACGTTTTGAAATTTTTGTGGGTGATGTTAATCTCATATACCGAGATGATCTAGGTTACTTCTAGCGTAGAAAATATCATCTCCGGGAAGCGCAAAGTGACCTGCGGGCGTCAATGTTTTTAAAAGGATTTAATTTAATATATTTAAAACGGATTGCACTGTCGAAAAGAAAAAGGTCCTAGATAATCATATATGTTCTTCGTCGGTACCTCCAAAATTGTGCCATGGAGTATCGTTACCGTAAAGTAAAATAAGGTCCATCTGGAAAACGACCCTTTTTGAAAAAAATCCTTCAAAGAGTTAACAACGCTATTTTTTCAAACTGATTACCGTGTTTGAGATGTAAGAATATGATCGTTCTGATTATGTCTTTTTTTTTAGTTTGTTTACCCAATTCTTGTTAAAACAAAACGTTTAACAAACCGGGCAATCGAGTTCTGGTATAAACTGACCGCCAATCGGCCGATTGTCAACACTAAATTTTATTAGTATTCTTCGCCTAAATTTTATTAGTACATTTAGCCTAAATTGTATTAGTATGCTTATTAGGCTAAGAATACTAAACATTTAGTGGTGACAATTGGCCCATTGGCGCCCAGTTTTTACAGTTCTCTTTTGGGAAATGTTGCCAATTCACTATTTTTTTATATTCAGTTTTTATGATTGCCACCAGTTTTTAGAGAAAGTAAAATTTGACTTATTTAATGACATATTAAATAATGCGAAAAACAAAGTGAATTATACCATATCAAAAAAGTGGTTCCAGTCAAGCAATCTCAATTTTAAAACCAAGAACGAAAAATCAACCGTCAAGCATAAATTATCTAACCCTTTCCAACATTTTCAAAATAATTTTACAAATCTTCAGCGTTAAATCGTAAGGGTAAAGGTACAAATGTGGTTCAAAACACAGTTTCATGAATTACCTACAATATTCGGTAAAATATCCGATCTATTTTGTACAGCCCTGTATAGGATCTATAGATTTGCATATATATACTATACAGAATGATTAATTTTAGTTCAGTTAGGAAATGCGTAGCGCAGTTTAAAATTCCCCTTCTGGAATATCCGCCAATCAACGAAAATTTTCTAGAAAACTTTTCTGTAGTAAGCCTCTTGTAATACACCTTAGTAATATATATCAATTTCAATATGTTTCAAATGGTGAAACATCCTAATAATATTATAAATCTGATTGTGTGCAAATGTTAGGCTGAAGCCAGCGTCAAAATGAAGCATTAAATGATCCTGTTTCTTTGCATATATGTTGATTATAACCTTCATATGAACATAGGCTGATTTTTGTCTATTTTATTCAAATATTTTCTTTAATAATTAAAAATTTCATTATTTTCATAGAGAATATATGGACATTTTTCCATACAATTTAACCATTTAAATTTATCGTTGCTAGGGCTTTGATCGTTGCCAATAAATAAAAACAAGATAAAATATGTTTTCCTCAACAATTAATTTTCAATTGAACGATTTTCACGTGAAAACTGAAAATTAAAAATAATTCAAAAGAAGATGAATTTCCGTGACATTTGAAACAAAAATATGGGGTATTTGTTATTATACATGAAGTATGAATATCGGTTACATTAAAAAGATCTTTTTCTGTCAAAAACTGCGTTATAATTAGAAGGAAACTGAACAATAATTATATTATTAAAAATAGATTTCGCTTGGACCATGGAACTATGAAAAGGATCCTCCTCGGCTTGGACAAATATGACGTCATAAATAAAACAGGTATTTTCAAATATTCGTAATAATACAAGGAGCATAAATATCAATGTATAATGAAAGTAGATAGATAATGGACGTAATATTTAATATGAAAACTAAAATATTTTTTATCTATACTGATTAATAATTAGCTTGAATATAAGTTATATACAAATGTGAGTTTTCTGCTAAAATTTACGTCCTGATTGCCAGAAAAAAAAATTTAACAAGAATTATGCCATTAAAAAGAGATTTCTCTGAGGAAAAAGTGACGTCATACTTGAAATAAAACGGGAATTTTCAAATGTGTTTACAACCCATATAGCACATGTACTTCCCTAGGACATCCCCAGGAAGATTGACATTCATCCTCCAGGCATCCCTGAGGATGCAAAAATTTGTCACCAGGAGGTCCTCAGGAACCGAAAATGTCCGCCTCATAGCATCCCGGGGAGCTCCCCAGGACCTCCTTCAGGTTCCTCCTCAGGTTGTTCTCGGGAAGATTTCAGGAAGTAATACCGGAGGAGTTTGGGAGACTTCAGGCTCACTTAATGTGCATAAAAGACATCCGAAGTTATTATTATTCGACGTAATGTAAAAAGTATTTATTTTTTTTTTATAATATATACGGACATTATTTTTTAAAAATTTACATAACACATATCACTTTTATTAATCACGCACACAGAATCACATGAAAGTTATGATACAGATTTTAGGGAATAAACGTTCTTACCGCCGACTGGATTTGAACCTGGGTACTTACGCATACGAGAAACACGCTCTAGTGATTACGCTACACGGCCGTTGTACGTGAATCGTTTATAAGGTATTCATGTATTTCTTTCTCTTCTTTTGAAAGTCAGTAAATAGAAAACATGCATATTTTTACGCTTCGTATAGCAGGAATTCTGTAACTTTTATTGCAAATAAAGATGCATACCCTTTGATATATATTCAATACAATTTTAAATTGATACTAGAAAAAAGCGTATCAATTATTTAAGGCTGTTCTCAAACCCAAAGGAGCTGCTTTCTGACACATTTTTTAACTCGTTTTTGTTCGGAAATGCATTAAATTGGCAGGTGGTCTTATTTAGAAACTATGTAATACTAGAAAAACGTTTTCCTTTTTTTTTTTATTTTTTTAGAAACGCAGATCTTTTCGAAAATACTGTGAAAGTCGTCTTTTTGAACCGAATTCCCCACGCGGCATCACAATAAAAGGGAAAAGGGAAGAAGTGTTTTATCATTTGCAACAACATTGCGTTTTATCAGTTTAGTTAGGAGCCACATATATCAGGGTCAGGGGTCTATGATAAGGGGGCCAATTAAATAAAAATATTTAAAATTAAATAAATTAAATTATAAATTATAAATAATCACAATTAAACAAAGTAAGAGAAAAATTGACGTTTTTATGAAGCAAAAATTGAAAAACATATTCAAAATGCACTTTTTTTAAATTAGAAATATTATAATTTTAAATTTAGAATTAGAATAAGCAAAACTCAATTTGATTTCTAATATTGATATTACCATATTACAAGTTGTTAAACGATATATCTATAAAAGCTTTTCTGAGTTTATGCATGCTAGGCTGTTCTCAAATTCAAATTGGCTACTTTATGACATATTTTTTAGTTCATTTTTGTTCGGAAACGCTTGAAATTGGCAGGTGTTCTTATTTATAAACTTAGTAATCAAAAGATGTTTTCAATTTTTTTTTGGTAAAGACAGAAGATCTTTCAGAAAATACCGTCAAAGTCGGTGTTTTGAGCTGAATTTACGACGCCGTAGCACCAGAAAGGAGAAAAACGTGTCGTCATGTAACATGAATCGATTATAATCCGATAAGTAATTTATTTATCAAAAAATGGAAAATTTATTTCGATCTCAAATCAATTCAATAGTCACTCCAGCCAATTTTATGTCTTTGCGTTTAAAAATAAGTCAAAAGATGTGTCAGAAAATTTCGCGTTGTTGAGCAGATCATTTGAGAAACACCCTAAGATACATAAATACATCGTTTAATTTTCAATTACCTACATGAAACTGCTGTTTAAAATGAAAATAATATTTTTTTAGCTCTTAATTTTAAAAATACGGGCATTTCTGCTCTATATCTGTAACTAGTTAAATATGAAAAAAAGTACTGTTAATAAAATTTGTGTCTGTAACAAAAATATTTTTTTTCTTATTGTAATAAATAAAACTAATTTACAATTAAATATCCATTTAGCGATCTTTTGAAATCCCGTGAAAACATTCAATACATAGAAATTTCATTCTGCACTATTTTTCATTGAAATATAATTTCATTTTAGCTAACAAAACTAATATTTCAGGAGATTTAAAATGCCTAAATGTACGGATACCTTGACATAAAATATGAGTTCTTTGTTATGACTGTCAACGAAGTATTGTGTAAAAATTCTAAACAAGGAAATCCTTTAAAAGCAATACTTTTGTCTTTTATAGAATCATTGGTCGACTGCTTTAAAGATTATTTTTCTATTGTACCGACAATTGTTTATTTTAGTTATCTCAAAGCTAAATTTGAAATAGCTTACTCCCTATTCTGGGAAGAAGAACGTTTCTCTCCTTTCAACCATGGAACTAAGTTCCATGCTTTCAACTACTTTTCTTTGCAAGTATTGCATGCATTCCAATAAGCATACATATCCATTCTTCATCCATCAAAAGGAATTGGAGGCGGCTCAGTACTATTCATGATCTTATTGTAGTTAAAATTCTACCCTAACCTGACTAAACATATTTGCATTATGGGACTTTTGCAGCTGATTATATAATCGTTCTTGACATCTGGATAGAAGTACTTCCTTTCTTAAACAGGAGTGAAGAATTTAATCTTTTATAAATATCCTAAACTAAAAAGTTTGCCAAATAGAAAATAGGTTTCTTAAATGAAAATTTTAACAAATAAAGCGAAACACAACTCAGTCTTAAATTCTGGAGAAATATTTGTTATTTAGAAAGATAAATATTTATTTAAATTTTCTGAATCTGTATGTTGTTAATATTTCTTAAGTTCACTAAATTGAGATTTCACCTTCATTATTAAGAATTAAAAAATATATACCATGTATCGTAATTTGAAAGAGGTAATAGAAAATAACTAATTTGTATTTAAAAAATAAAATAAAACTAAATATGGTAAAACCTCCAGAACAGACACTTCATAAAAATTCATACATAATTAAAAATTGACATCATTTAGCGAACATATGCTCATTACCAATACATATATAAAGTATATTAAATGAGACAAGTGGTATTGACCAGGTCCGTAATAATAATCTGCACGAATTTATATCTTTAACCCGATTTTGTAAGAATGTATATTTTTAAATAAAAATATTTCAAGCAAAATTCTTATTCAGGGGGGGGGGTGGGGTATAGTTTAAACCAAATGTGCCATTTCAATAGAGCATGTAATCTCTTTAAGTTGATGTTATAATTTAGACTTAAAAGTAAATTATTGATTTTATAGTGACGATAAATATAAAATTATTAATTAGTTGAAAATGTAATAATAAAATACATAAATATATGTATAATTTTTAAAAAGATAAAAACAAATTATTAGAAGAATAATAATAAAAGTAAGTATGCTCGATATGACTTAAATATGATTCAATTTTGAAACTTACATGAAAATTAACTTTCACAATCGAAATAAGATTTTTTAAAAATAGATTATTTAATTTAAAAATGCTTCTCTAATCTATTAACTAGCAAATTCTGAATATATACAAATATGTAAATATATATTAAACTTGATAAAATCCTTATTTGTAACAAATTTTGGATTCCTTTTGATTTCTTACAATTACGGGGAAAAAAAATCATTTATTAGAAATAATAAAAGAAATATATATATATATATATATATATGTGATAATTTAAAATGGTCAGCGAAAAAAAAAATCGAATTTATATTTTAAAATTAAATATTGATCCAAAAATTATTTATATATATAATTCAAATTAATATGAAATGATTAATTATTTAATACAAATAATAATAATAATTCAATATATAAGACTATATTTAAAGGATCAGAAGAAATAATTCTTACTAGGTATCTCTAATCCTTAATTTATAAAATATGGTTATATACAATTATATAAATATATATTAAACTTCGTGTTTCGAAAAAAATAATTCTGATTTCTTATAATTGAAAATAAAAATAAATTATTAGGAGAAAGTAAATCAATTTTATATTAAAATTAAATTATTTCTACAGAAACTAATAACGTATATAAGTGAAATCAATGTAAAATTATTAGTTAGATGAAAAAGTAATTGTAAAAATACATAAATATAAAAGTAATTGCTGAAAGTTCAGAAAAAACAATTAATGAATGTAATGATAAAATGAATTAATATATAAGTTAATTTTTAAAAGATCAGAAATAAAATAAATAACAAATTTTCAATTTATATTTAAAGATTAATTTATTTTAATTATTAATATATGATGTGGAATATTAAATTTAATTTTCTATATTCAATTTATTTAACTACATTTTGATTGCATTTTATAAATTAAAAATATATCTAAATAAGGATAATTAAATATTATAACAATAATTAAAAGTTAAACAATAACCAGATGTGCTTAGGAAATAAAATAAATCAAATAATAATATAAACTTTATTAATTAAAATATCGAAACACATCAAATCAAATATTTTTTTCAAATAAAAAATTATAATAAGTTATTTTAGTGTCAAAATCACCCATGAGATGGCACCAGCACCGTCTATTCTTAGATACTTCCCTAGGAAAATCATCCTGGGGAGCTTGCTCCCAGGGAGGGATCTGGGAGATCAGTCCTCGGGAGCTTGCTCCCTGGGAGGGATCTGGGAGATCAGTCCTGGGGAGCTTGCTCCCTGGGAGGGATCTGGGAGATCAGTCCTGGGGAAGTGATTAAAGTATCTTCCCCAGGAACGCCTGATAGCGTCATTGCAGTTTCAGGAGGAATTTGGGATGAATTGGAACTCCTGGGGAGGTTTTCAGGAGCTTTGGTGCTATATGGGAAGGAGCGGAAATCAATTCCTTACATTAATAATACAAGGATCGGTAAGTTTAGAAAGTAGATGAGTTTCACGCCATAATTAAAACGCAAAATTATTATTATTATTATTATTATTATTTTATCTATACCGATTATTAAGCAAATAAAAACGTACTAGATGGAACCCGTCAAAACTAGGCGAAAAAAAATACTATAGCAATATCAGTAAAATAAGCATCTTTATTACTTATGAAGGGGTGCTTATGAAACAGTCTTTCATATATTTTATTTTAAAAGTTTTTTTCTCCGGTCAAATACAGTACTATTTCCGATGCAAACTCCAAACAAACAATCCGTAAAGAACTGTGTAATGCAAATCAGTTTGACATTACCGCCATATTCCCCGCGGCAAGAAAAAAAATTCATGGACCTATGAAGTATATACGAATAGTATAAGGAAAGGGCATGTTTACAAACAAACAGTTCCATCAACCAATCTACCACCGCATTTTTGTCGCAGCTATCATTGCAGGAATCATCATGGCGACGTAGGCCAATCATATCACGGACCAGTTTAACGTAGACCAATCAAATTGCTCCATCTCATGTGTACTGTAGAAGTCGTAAAGAACGAACAGGTTTTCCTCCCAAACCAACAGTAATTTAACCAATAGTGACGTCAGTCGCCCTTTCCTTATATTCCTATGTTCATACTATATTCAGTAAATAAAAGAACATAGTAAATAAAGCACACATCTCCTCCCCCCCCCCCATGATAATTCAACCGAATGAGCTCCTATGCGCATGTGCATTGTATCTGCCCAAAAACACCGTCGAAATTCGACGTAAAAAAGTTTCAAAATGTTATTCAAAATGTTATGAATTAAAAGTCTCTTTAATCATTGTTTGTTTCAAATCCATATCTTCTAAAACGCATCCATTGTTTTAAGCTAATCAAGTTTTATGTAAACATGAAGAATTTTTTTATAGTAATAAATCAATCTGCAGATGATGGAGAATTTTAATGTTTTCAAGTGTAATTTATTTGAATGGTTTCTTCGGTTCCTTTACATAATCCGGATGATCATACCTTTTCCATCACAGTTGGGGATATTTTCCCTCTTATACAGTTGGCAAATGTAAAAAAATAAAAATAAAATGCAATTCCTAGCATATTCTGATATCTGATGGAACATATACATCAACGAATTCAACGTATCAATTTTATGTTCAACATAAGCTGAAAATAGTTTTCTTTTTTTTGGCAGATTTTCATTTAGCGCCAAAATGCTCTATCTTATGGATAATCTGATCTTATGGTTTATCACTGTTTTTTTTATTATTATTATTATTATTCACTTTTTATGATGGTTAGGAAAATCTATTTTCAGTTGTGGCAACTTTCCCAGGAGCAATTTTACATTATTGAAGCAAACTGGTGGTGTCATTGATAAGATGGAATTGAAAAACTTTTCATGCTTGAAAATTATTTAATCATTATTTCAAGTTTTTTTTCTACCGTAACACTATTTTTAATAATTTTAAATTTTCTGAAATCCTTTACTTTTGAGATTTTTTTATTAAAAAAAGAAATCTTCTAACCTATAATTAAAAAAAGGTAATTGGTAACATGTAATCAAGGTTTGCAATCAAGATGAAAAAATCAATGACGGATCCAATTCTAATTTTTATAATTATGAATGGAAAAACCAGTTAAAATTACGTCATATTGACACAGTCGTATACATTTTTCTCTTTAGTTCTATCAATTTTGAAATGCATTTCAAGCTAAGCATAACGTCATTTTCACCGGCGCAAACTGTCCACACGTACTTTATATACGTTACATTGATGCTTAAACACCATGCATATAAATAAAAATATATTTTGTATTTAATTATAATGAAAAAATGGCATCAACAAAGTTATAATGCATAATGATAAAATAAACCTAATGGACAATATTCCCGTGACGTCACAATAAATATGAATTTTTATTCGCTTATTAAACACTCGGATAAATATTTTTACCGCAATTTAACTTGCAAATTAAAAAATTCGACCTAAAAACCGCGTGCTTTTAATATTTATTATTTTTATTTATTTATTTATTTATTTTTTTGCAACCACAGAGTTTAGAAAATAAACCTCTGTGCCTCGCAAGAATGGGCGTTATCCGATTATGACGTAATTAGTAGAAGTAAAAGTTTAATTGAAAATTACGGCTAATTAATTAAATTTTCGAACAAACGAATGCACGATAACAAATCTGTGTCCAAATATCTTTCATTTAAAAAAATAATGATGTAATTTGATGCAGTAGTTTGTTGTCACGTATTGTCGAAAGAAAATGCTTAGCGTTTTAAATATATAGATTTTCACACATTCAAACTTCATGAATCAATTTATTCTAAAGAACAAAAATCGTCTGTCAACATATTTTCATTTAGAAATAAAGATTTTTTTTTTCAGTTATAGATTAAATCAAGGAGGCAAATTTAAGCTTCTTGCATTTAGGCCTAGAATAATTGGTCCCTATTCACAAGAATTGAATTTAATGAAAAATAATATACTATTTCCATTATCTTTGAAGGATGGCTATTAAAATGTTTCACAAGGTGTTAAAAGTAAAATGGTTTACCAGGTAAACTTGACATATGTTTTAACACAATTCGCTGATTTCCACGATTTTATTTGGCCCGCCTTTTTTCATTGGTTGCTTTTTCCTTTTCGTGATTATTTGTCACAAAATTTCCCTTTTTAAAACAGTTATGTGAAGGTCTCTATAACATAGAAATACTTTATTGTCTCCTATGGAATGTGATAAAGAGTTAGTTAATTATTTATGTTTCTAATTATCGGGAATGAAATATTTTGCTTAATTAATGCATTTATTCTTCTTTTAATTCTACGTGAACGAAGTCACGGGTAACAGCTAGTTATTAATATAAAACGCTAACGATTTTTCTCCATAGACCGTAAAATGAACTAATTTTTGAGTGTCACTGTAAAAAAAAACTATAAATGCTACACACTTCATTTTCAAAACTGAGCATTTCGTAGTAAACCTCAATAACATATATAAATTGTATGACAATCCGCATATATTTATACTAGTTAGAGCACTGACAGACAGACAGACAAACCGAATTCATAAACATTTTTCAACTTTGTTGGATACTGTTAAAAAGTAGCCTACTGGCAGCACTGGTTCTAGGCATTTACTCGTGCTATTGCCGATTTTTGCAAAATTTTTATCAGTTTTTAATTAACATGTCGGTTTATTATAAAAACAATTAAAAATGTGAGCGTCAGGTGCATCAGGTTACCTTGGCTTATCCTCACCGAAATTTCAGACTTCTACGTGAGCTAGTTTTTCCTAGCCTTCGAAGACACACAGAGGAATACTTTTTTTATGAGTACAAATTTGTTAGAGAACTCCTTTCTTTAACCTAAAGCTGTCTCGGTAGACAGCTTTCTTTTTTGAACTAAGGCAGAGTATTTAAAGTGATTTACCTGAATAATAAGTTATTTGATTTCATCATAAAAAACCTTTATACTTTGTCTGGTATGAGAAATAGCAAATGCCTTATTGTTTTTTCTGAAATTACGCTGTAAATTACTGAAATACAAAGGAAGTAAATTATCACTTTACTAAACAGCGTACAACCACCAGAGTGAAAAAAATGTCGAGACTGGTGTTCGATCCCGAATCAATTCATATAGCGCATCAAGTGTTTTACCAATTAAAAACTTCAACGGGAGCTCCGAGATAAGTCGACGATAGAAAGTTTGTTTCTTTATCTATGCGGCCGTTTAATTGGTTAAAAACTAGAATAAAATTGTTGTGTTTTATTGACAAGTTTCTTCTTTAATGAGATTTCAATTATTGAAACTAAGATTATCAAAGACATTTTTTTAATTTAAAAACAAGCTTCTAAATATGAGAATAATTAATAAATACATATTGAAAATATGAATTATGACACACACTAATTTTTACATTAAAATAATCAGGGTAGTCAGTAACATGTGTATGAGCTTTTGCAGCTTATTCTTATCATTAGTTTTTGAGTAACTGAAATATTTTTCTTTGTGACGGCGTAAGGGACCGCCTTCCGTTGCCGTTTGCATAACTGAAATCAAAATATTAATAAATGAAAACATTTTACACAATTATAAATTGTTAGCTTTTTTTATATTGAGAATTCCTGTGAAATTTTTCAGGTTATTTTTTAATGTACCCGATACTTTTCCGAGTACGATCGTTATTTAATTTTGATAAATTTATGGATAAATCTCTAACAGATATGCTGTTACACCTCCATGAACACTTAAGAAAAGTGCTTAAACAATATTCTTTTTCCTTGGCTGCTTTCATTCAATAGCCAAATTATTCATTAAAGTGCTCAAAGTTGTCAAAAGCGTGGTGCCATTCGAAAAATGAAAAATGTTGTTTTTTTTTAATTGCAGGGTGCCCCGAAACATAATTTTTATATTTGAATTTAAAATATATTTAGGAGTTTACCCTTGAAGGAAAGATATTTAATCGGAGTCTGATGGCTTAAAAATGAATGGTAAAATACTATGTTATTACAAATATTTCTTTTTTATTCTGGTCAATAAGATATAAAGTAGCACAAGAATCTTCCACCAGTAAAAACGAATAAATATTTTTGATTTCATTATTACGTAAATCCTGCAAAAATAAGGCATTTAAATAAAGAGAAAATTTCTATTCAAATTTACTGGTTCGAGTTTGTCCCGCCCGCCGTAATTAGCGGAACCGGTTACAGTTGAAGCTTCACGAGTTTGAGGATATATCATTTTATTTTATTCATACTACAGCGTCTGGAATACATTGTGTAGAGAAACGGCTACAAAATAGTACTAAAAATTGAATCCCATAAATGTAGAACGATGCTGAAAAGATTATCATATAAAGCCGAGAAATCAAGAAGAGCTTTCTCGGCTTATACAATATTCGGTTGTGATGATATATAGGTCGATGGGGATGGAAAATCTTTCGTTGTGCTCTTTCTAAGGTATCTCTAACAAATTTGGACGCATAAAAAGTATATTTCTGTGTGTCTTAGAAGGCTAGGAAAAACTAGCTCACGTAGAGGTCTGAAAAATTCGGTGAGGATAAGCCAAGGTACAGCGCCTAGACTACATAATGTTGAAAACGGCTACAAAATAGTACTAAGAAATTGAATCCGATAAATGTAGAACGATGCTGAAAAGACAACGGATCGATCGCAGCGACATCTTCTAGCAGTGACGTAGACAGGGTGGATGTCCATATGGTTTGCATAAAACTAATTTTATAAAAATATGTTTGACTTACCTAATCGGAGAATTTTCTGCGATATTGAAGGTGAAGAAAACTTTATAATATTACTCTAATCCAAAACATGTGGACCCCCCCACCCTCTCTGGATACACCAATGTCTGCTAGCTGTTTTCCACGCAAACATTGTATAAGAATCGAATTGAGAAAACGTTTCCGCTGGTCGTAAATATTTTAAATAATTAAATTATACCCTATTTCCTTTGACTTGGATAGTTATTTTCATAAGCTTTGAAAGTATAAGTGATTATGATCATAGCCAAAAAAGTGATACGCATTCTTTTGTGCTTATTGCAGTACTCGACACAAGACAGCAAACTAGAAACTATCCCTACTTAGCTTACCAAAGGATGAATCTCTGCTAGAAGAGTGTAAAAGATTAATTACCTGATATGATAAAAAACTAATTTCAAAATCAGTTACATCGGAAATATACACTTACAAGAAGATTTTATTAACGGAAATTATGTCCATATTGTCAGTAGTGAACCGGTTACTTTTGCTAGAGGTAGATCTATTTTTAAAACAGATGTTGCTGCGATCGCCCTATTATTGAACCTCATCGTTGCACGTTTATCGGCTACAATTTTTTAGCACTTTTTAAAGCATTACCAGTTTGGCTTTTTTTAAATTCGGAAAATTTTCATCCATACCGGGAATTTACTGTAATGTTCTTTATGTTCCTTAATGGCAGATATTTCGTGACTTCTTAAAGTAAAAATTATTGTTTTAGAATTTCCGGTTTGAATTCGAAAATATGCATTTAAACGTATTTTTTTACAATTATATGCTTTAGCAAGCTGCCGACTTTTACACTTTTTGGAAACCAGTATTTTTTAAAGTAAAATTTAGCATTTTTAAAAGCAGAAAATGTACGAATAACTAAGATATTTTTTTCTTTTTAAAAATAGCGGGAGAACGTAAATGCGCAGAAGTCGGCTTTAGTCGTGAAAAGTCTTAAAATATTCACCTGCATATATAGATTTGCAGTTGCATATAATACGACGTCTACTAATTATATACCAGATATTTTACATATCCAGCTGTGTATTATCCACAACTAATTATATCTAACAATAACAACAAAAAGGAAAAAAAAATCATTTTTGCTATTTTCTTTCAAAGATTAGGCAAAGAAATCTCATGTAAAATAACAATTTTATAGTTTTTCTAAAAAAAATTAAAATATAGTCCCGTTATTGTTGATAGCACTCTCCATATATCTTTCAGCATTTCTTCATTTTCAACTTTTCTATCTCTAATCTTTTCGATACACTATCTTTCAAATGGCATATATCATATATAAATAAATACACGAGAAAAACCCGCTACAAAAAAATATCACAAGCAAAAATAATTTTTTCAAAAATTATACTGTCAGTTTTGCAGATGTATATAGACGGGAACAAGAACGTCTGTTCACGAATTGATACACTTGAATATGCCAATATTCAAAGCAATTAAATAAGATTTTGGTAATTTTTCAAGTTGTGATGCGGAAGATTGTATATGGTTTTGCTTTTTTCTTGTGAGAGAATAGAATTCAAACACAAAAAAAGATTTCCGTGTTGTATGTCTTTCCTGCTATACGTAAGGGACATGAATTGTGTACATTCAGAGCATTAAAATATACGTTTAGAAACTATTAAAATATCAGTAATTATTTTACTAATCTTAAACTACCAATGCAGACGATCCCTGGTATAACAGCAGAAATTATCGAAAAAAACATCACATATAGAATTCGGTGAACTTCGAAAGGCCCATGCTACCTGATGATGCTTTCTCCACAGGGACATGCTACCCAAATTTTAAAATGTAAATTTTGCTTATATCGAAAAGCAAAAGTAAAAATATTAGTGTGAAGGCAAACAAACATACGAAACCCACTAAAAGATCCGAAAAAAGAATTTATCTAAAACCATTAGAAAAATGTACCCCTTCCAAGGAAATGTATACAATTATTAGTACAGTCTTGGAAAAAAGTGGTTCACACCCTGCTAATTCTGTTAAAATTAATCGCGTGAATAAAGATATGTACATATCGATCGGGAATAATGGCTCCTTTTTTATGCTGGGAGTAATTTATACATGGAGGACCGTATACATATTAAAAAACAATTCACAGCCTTGAATGGTTCAAATACTAACAGCCAGAATTCACACTTTGCCTTCCTTATATGACGCTGTTCGGAAAGTTGGTTCGTCCCGGAAAATTCTGTTTTTTAATTATTAAAACTTGATTCAGATAGCTAATGTCTAATAATTGACGGCCAGAATTTTCTGGTACGAATTGGTTTTCCCAAGCGGAAGAATCTTTGCGAACAACCCAATACTAAATCAGGCCAGAAAATTAATAATTTACGTATGTTCACTTAAGGCTGTGATTCAGACACATCTCTTTCACGCCTCGCTAATGGTTAACATACCGGCGTGGAATGCATTCGTGTTTATATCATATCTCATGAGAAAATGACAGCCAGAATTTTCTGGTACGAATTGGTTTTCCCAAGCGGAAGAATATTTGCGAACAACCCAATACTAAATCAGGCCAGAAAATTAATAATTTATGTATGTTCACTTAAGGCTGTGATTCAGTCAAATCTCTTTCACGCCTCGCTAATGGTTAACATACCGGCGTGGAATGCATTCGTGTTTATATCATATCTTATGAGAAAATAATACCTTTTTAACTTCTTTTTTCTATGTGCTGTTCAGTAACGATGTCTCTTTCCTTTTTCTTTCTTTCTTTTGGAAAGAAAGAGAAAAGAAAGACTTTTTGTCTTTCTTTCTTGTTTCTTTTTTCTTTTTTCATTTTCTTTCTTTCTTTCTTTCTTTCTTTTTTTTTTTGGTAACAAAATATTTCTAAAATGCATATTTAATTTTATTTGTAGTGTTAAAATCTTACTCATAGATCGTCATCTATGATAAGAAATTAACACATAAAATGATAATTAAGCATATATTTTAGAAATATTTTATAAAAAAAAAAAAAAAAGAAAGAAAAAAGAAAAAAAAAAAGAAAGGAAGCAAGCAACATTTTTTACACGAGTAAATAAAAAAAGGAGTTAAAAATATTAATTTCCTAATGAGATATTTTTAAAATACGAAAGCATTTCACGCGTATTGGTTTAATATGGGAAATAGCAAATAATAAGCTGGCTAAGCAACAACCTTAAATTTTCAGAGTGTTAGAAAGTTTTCAAATTTGAGGATTTGAATGTAAAATTCACGTAGCAAACTTTATATATTCCTCAAAAATATTATTGACATATTATTTATCAAACGGAATTTCAATTACTGTACCTAAGCTTAATAGAGGACTTTGTTTTTAAACAATATTTTATTTATGAAAATTATTAATAAATTCATATTAAAAAATACAAATTATGACCTACACTTATTTTTACCTAAAAAGAATAGAGGTTGTCCAAAATATCGATACGTGCTTTGCATCTCATTCCTATCATTAGTTTTCGAGTTATAGCAAGATTTTATTTTGTGACGGTCAAAGGTTAAAGGTAAATGTTCTTGCAGTGCCTACTGAGTTCGTAATGACTCCGTTTTACCGGGAATCTATCTAGCTCTCTCTAAGCAGAATTCATCAGATGATGCGGAAGGATATAATGTGCATGCCGCAAGGAAGCTGTAGATTTTTTTCTAAAAGTATGTTTTTCGGATACAAGCCCATACTACGCAAGATGGGTAAGTAATAGAAATTTTGGCTATGATGTCTTACACTCACGCGGCGTTTTTTTTTTATCTGTTATAAAAAGGAGAAAAATCGTCAAACTTTGGGGATATTTCCTTTAATTGTAACCTGGATATTATGCTTGTATTAAGTTATTGGATTGGTACGGGCTTACAAAGCGCGCCAACCAAAAATTCGGCAAACATCGGTGCGTGAGTGTAACACATATGTTCCGAATTTTTCCCTAAACAATAAATTACAATGCGAATATAGTACAAACGATAAAAAATTTAAAAAAGCTATTTACAATTTTCGTGAATTTTAGCAACACCGTCCATGAAGACTAAGTGTTCTTTAAGAATATCTGACTGCGTCATAGTATCTTTGCAGAGTTTTTCGAAATAATTAGCCAGCTCAATATACAAGCTGATTTTCAATTCCATTTTAATTTTATTTAAAATTTCCGTAAAACCGGAGAAGTGTCCATTTAATTCATTCTCGTTATACATTTACTGTGGAACAGTTGGCGCCATCTTGGGTGTTTTCTGGGCAGTTTTGGTAAGAATTACTTTTCCCTGTATTTTTTCAGAGTTACCATTTTTCTTCGTTGCATAGGCGTAAGATTTCTTAAAGCTTTCATCGGGTAATTTTCACAGATTTTATAATTTGAAGGATGCCGCCCGTTGCAATTACAGTAGGAAAAGGGAGAGTTTTCTTCAACATCATCGTTTTTCGTTGGGCATTCTCTCGAATCATGTTTAGGCCGCAACCCACATACCGAGTTGGCAGGAAGCAGTCCTTTACCAAGTGAAATAATCCCTGGCAATTCCAACACTGCGCAGCTTTACGCGCGGCCTATAAGCTTCTACTGTAACTTTAATTTTGAAAAGCGATGTTGAATTAAAATTTTCTTTTGGAAGATAAGATTCACAATTTGGGTATTGAAGACGAAAGTCTTTTCTACTAGTCATTTGTACAATTTTGATGGTGTCAACTCCATCTTTTACAAATGTGTTTCGAATTCTATCGATAGAGGTGATTAAGGGCAATCCTCTTATTACAATTTTTAATAAGGTTCTTAAATCAGCAATAACTTAAAAATTAAATGCTTTCTCTTTTAGAAAGTCAATAATTTTTTTGCTTGCTGCAAAACTAGTCAGCGAGTACCTTGACTCACCTTCCCGACATTGCAGCAACAAAATTTGGGCCACGATTTTTTTCAAGGGTTTCTGTAAATTTGATTATATTTTCGATATTTCGGACCATGATTGGTTAACGTTTTTTTGCAGTTAGGATTTACTTTTTGGGTTTGGGGTTCGTCTATATTATTTTCAGAAGTACTTTCTAAAATTGTGAGAACGGGATCTTTTACCTCAACAATTTGTATTACATTATTTGAATCTTCAGTAACACCGTCAGTAGCGCCATCTGGTGCATTTTCGAGAATAGTCATATCGACACAGCTATCATCTTCGGAGAGTGCATCGTCAAGATTAATTTTGCCCACACATTTCAGCTTTTTAGAGTTTGGGACTACAAGTCCGGCCGAAACTAAAGCTTTTTGCTTTTCATTTTTATTTTATTTTTTATACTTTGGGAACGGGGTTTTCCGTGGTTTTTACCCTCTAACACATTAGCGGGCGGTGTCCACGAAAAAGGACACCTAATTTTAAATCCAAAACTGACAAACGGCACCAAGAATATTTAGTATTTTTTTTCCTTTTATAGAGTACGTGAAAATAAGCAAGTTTTTATTTTCTAAATAATTCTCTCTAAAATTCTGGTGTGCAGTCCGTTATTTCATCATTTGAAAAACAGACTTACTCCGCGATGTGTATTCTATTGTTTTTATATCAGATTGTTTGATTCCCACAAGCTTTGAAAATAATTGGGAATAATTACTTATAATATACTTACTTAAATAATTGCCTTTGAAAATAATGGCTTTATTCTCGCATCATTTTATCAGCCATTAAATAAGGTGAATATTTCTACTTTAAAAAAGTGGTGGCAATCAAGCAATTTGAATTTTGAAAATTGTAGCCTACACAAAAAAGTAGCGACGCTTAAGGGATTAATATACTCAAAAAAAGTACCGCTTTCAATATTCCATGGTTTCCACTTTTTAAACTGTTCAGAGTTCCGGTCATAAAAATCACGATTTACGGCGTTCCTATCGAAAAATCTTTTATCGCAATCATCAAGTTCGGAATAAGCTCGTACAGTATCCTCATTTAAATAGTGTCCTAACATAGTATTTTTTAAAAAGGAGTCACTGCCACGACCGTCAAAGCTTGCTGCCGGCGGCTTGGAAAACGTAATAGGCTTCAGTAGAAAGAGTAGAACCACAGACAGTTCTTGATAGTAGTTTGTGACGGTGTAAGGGTACCGTCTCCGTCTCCCATTGTCGTTTGCATAGCTGAAAAGAAAATCGGTACTTTTCGGTTAGCCGGGCGCCAGTGAAATTTATATACCTATGTATACATATATATACATATATCTATACATACACACATTTATATACGCATGTATATATATATACATATATATACACATACATATATGTGTGTATGTATACATATATATGTATATATAGATATATACATTTCACTGGCGCCCGGCTAACCGAAAAGTACCAGAAAATCTTAGTAAATGAAAAAAATTTTCACAATTGTTAGTTTAGTTTTATATTGTTAGCTTATTTATATTTGGAATTTCTGTAAAAAATATCAGGTTATTCCTGAATGGTCCCTGTACTTTTCCATGTACGATCTTAATTTGGTTTTCATAAATTTATTGATAAACTTCTAACGGATTTGCTATTAAACCTAAATGAAGGTTTGAGAAAAGGGCGTAAACAATATACCATTTCTCTGCTTTCATCCAAGTTTCTCAAATAAGGTGTAAAAGGGGAGTGTCACCATTCGAAAAATGAATGATGGTGTTAATTTTATATGCAGGGTGTCCCCAAAACATAATTTTTATATTTGAATTTTAAATAAATTTAGGAATTTACCCTTGAATGATAAATATTTATTCGAGGTATTAGGTGTAAAGATGAAGGGTAAAATACTATATTATTGAAAATATTTTTTCGTTATTATTGCCAATAAGATATCCAAAACTACAAAAATTTATGCTAATAAAAAATTGTAATATTTAATATCATAATATAAAATACACTAAATAACAGCAACAAAACATCAAATAGTAGACTTTATTCCCAGTCGATTGGTATCTACATCTTTTTTTTGTACGGCAATATTTAGCAGAATTAGTAGGACGAGAACCATTTTTTTCCAGCAATCTACATTTGGACATCACATTGTCAGGTAAATTTCTTTCTTTAATCTAAAGCTATCTTGGATGATAGCTTACTTACATGAACTCAGACTAACTGAAATTAAGAAGTCGATGGGAAATAACTTATTTGATTTCACTATAAGAAATCTTTATACATTTTCAGGTATGAAACGAAATAAATGACATAGTTAAAACAAAATAAAATTTATATGTTTTATTAACATATTTCTTCTTTAATGATATTTCAGTTATTGAAACTAAGTTGAATATAAGCATTTTTATTTAGGAAAATCATTGATAAATTCATATTAAAAATATGGATTATGACCTACACTAATTTTTACATAAAAATAATAGTGGTTGTCAAAAACATCGATATGTGTTTTGCATCTCATTCTTATTATTAGTTTTAGAGTTATAAAACAAATTTACTTTTTGACGGCGTAAGGGGAGTGTCTTCCGTTATGGTTTGAATAACTGAACATAAAAGCTTAATAAATAGAAAAACATTGCACAATTATATAATGCTATTTAGAATTTCTGTGAAAATGTTCAGGTTAAGAATTGTTTAATGTTCTTGGTACTTTTATTTGTACGTTCTTAACCCTTAATTGCATAGTGATGTAAATTTCCATCACTTTTTATTTAACTTTTAATAAATAAATCAACTTCTTCGCCACCACTATATTTATATAGAAATATTTATTCAGTAAATTTTCCGTGAACTATGTTGCTGAATAAAGTTAAAAATCTGTCTTGAAATTTCTGGTGTCTAATATTTAATATATGTATAAAAAACACAATTGTAAAAGAAAAACTCATGCAAAGAAGGGTTAATTTAATTTTGATAAATTTAAGGATAAACCTATAACAAATTTGCTGTTATACCTCTATGCAGACTTGACGAAAGTACTTAAACGATATGCTTTTTCAGGGTGTTTTCATCCAAGGGCATCAATCAAAGTGCCAAACGTTATCACAAAGTAGCATGGGTGTTACCATACGATGAAAGATGTTCTTATTTTGAAATGCAAGGTAATTTCTATATTGGAATTTTAAATATATTTAGGGGTTTACACTTGAATGAAATGAATTAATTGGTAGTATGAGGCTAAAAAATGAATGGTACATTACTATGTTATTCCAAAAATATCTTTATTATTGTAGCCTATAAGATATCCAGACATATAAGAATATATGCTTTTTAAAAACATTCTGAAATAAAATGTCATCGCAAACAAATACAGCATTAAATAACAGCAACATAGTATCAAATAGCAGACATTATTTCTAGTCGATTGGTATCTATATCTTTTTTATGCGATTACGTTTAGCAGAATTTGCAAATGTGATCCCTTTGTTTGCAGCAATAGGGTAGTCAGACAACTAAGTGAACAACCCCCAGTGAATGAACGGATAGTAAATATTCTAATAGAATAAGGTTTGAAAAATTCCCAACTAGTTAATTATCATGCTGGGTTTTAAAAACCCGTAATTCAGATAAAACGTGTTATAAGTTATTTGTACAAGTTGTAAAATGCATAACATAATATGAAAGTCAACTGTTTTTAAATTGCTGCCTGTTCATTCACTGGACAAGTTTGCGTTCTTTCACTGGTAAGAACTGTCTATTTACTTCTGTTTTGTGTAGCTTTTTATTAAGACACCCCTAACATCCCAAATACATGAAATATAAACTTCCTTTTACTATTTTTTAATCATTTGTATACCAGCACATGTATTTACACTGTCAGATAACAACAGGTATTGCTTATTAAAATATTATCAATCTTTTTTTTTAAATGTGCTTTATTTATTGGTCGGACTACCCTACATTATAAACTAGCTAATCAATCGTTGCCCATACACGTGATAATAACCGTAAACAAAACTCAAGTTTGTATGATTTTATATTTTTAAACCACTTTTGTATGATTCTTTATTTTTAAATGAAAAATTCGCGAAATCAAAATTGATATTTAGTGGTAAAAGTGCTTGTAAGAAACCATTTTCTTATTTTCTTACATAGGGTCGTTTCATAGTTAAAAAAGGCTCTTATTCTCCGAACTCTTTCAAATTTTAATCGGTTATAAACGTAGCGGTTTTACAGCCTGTGTAAAGATTTTGGGAAAAAATATTGTTGTCTAGTTGTAAAAGAAACGTGTTTTCTTCTCGCTTTTATTTTGTTGTTATTTGTTTTCGTGTAGGCTTTTTTAACGAGATAAAAAAAAGTTGTTCTCATCTTCCAAACTCTCTGAAATTTTAATAGGTTATAAATATTACTGCATCCAAGCTCTCTTTAATATTTCATGACAAAATATGCATATTTAGTAGTGAAAACATGAGCCAACGCCGAGCGAAAACGTGCCGAAACAGTCTCGTTTTACCGTTTTCATCGACAATTTCTGAGACTTTTTTAAGTACTTCTACTCGTTTGAACGTTTTGAAATTTTTGTGAGTGATGTTAATCTCACATACCGAGATGATCTAGAAAGTGTGTGATGAGATACCGAAGTTTAGTTATTTCTAGCGTAGAAAAATATCATCTCCGGGAAGCGAAAAGTGACCTGCGGGCGCCAATGTTTTTAAAAGGATTTAATTTAATATTTTTAAAACGGATTGCACCGTCGAAAAGAAAAAGGTCCTAGCTAATCATATATGTTCGTCGTCGGTACCTCCAAAATTGCGCCCTGGAGTATCGTTACCGCAAAGTAAAATAAGGTTCATCTGGAAAACGACCCTTTTTGAAAAAAAAAAATCCTTCAAAGGGTTAACAACGATATTTTTTTAAACTGATTACGGTGTTTGAGATGTAAGAATATGATCGTTCTGAATATGTCTTCTGTTTTTAGTTTGTTTGCCCAATGCAGGTTAAAACAAAACGTTGAACAAACCGGGCAATCGGGTTCTGGTATAAACTGACAGCCAATCGGCCGATTGTCAACAATAAATTTTATTAGTCTTCTTCGCCTAAATTTTACTAGTATACTTAGCCTAAATTGTATTGGTATGCTTATTTGGCGAAGAATACTAATTATTTAGTGGTGCCCAGTCTTTAAAATTCTCTTTTGGGAAATGTTGCCAATTCGCTATTTTTTTATATTCAGTTTTTTATGATTGCCACCAGTTTTTAGATAAAGTAAAATTTGGGTTATTTAATGACATATTAACTAAGGGGAAAAACAAAGCGAATTATACCATATCAAAAAAGTGGTTCCAGTCAAGCAATCTCAATTTTAAAAACAAGAAATCAAGAGTCAAGCATAGATTATCTAACCATTTCCAACACTTCCAAATTAATTGAAAAAAAAATTAGCGTTTAATAAGGTGAAAGGTACAAATGTGGTTTCAAAACACAGTTTCAGTAGTTACCAACAATATTCGGAAAAATATCCAAATTATTTTGTGCAGCCCTGTATAGGATCTATAGTTTTGAATATATATACTATTTAGAATGCCTAATTTTAGTTCATTTAGGAAACGCGTAGCACAGTTTAAAATTCCTCTTCTGTAATTTCTGTCAATAAACGGAAATGTACTCGAAAACTTTACTGCTGCCCTGTATATAATCTATAAAACTTGTACACACCGAGTAATAGATAAAAAATGAGTTAAATTTAGAAACGCGTTCAGCAACTAAACACGCACTTTCAGCAATTATTGTTAACAGACAATACCGTATTCTTTTGTGTATCCCTGAAAATGAATCATGACTGCTATACACACAATATTCTATAGTAAGCCTCTTGTAATGCACCTTAGTGATATATATCAATTTCAATATGTTTCATATAGTGAAACATTATTAAAATAAAACGCTAACAAGTTTTCTCCATAGACCATAAACTGAACTAATTTTTTGAGTGTCACTGTAAAAAAACTATAAGTGCTACACACTTCACTTTTCAATACTGAATATGTCATAGTAAACCTCAATAACATATATAAATTGCATGACAATCCGTATATATTTATGCGAGTTAGAGCACGGACAGACAAACAGACAGACATTTGACAAACCGAATTCATAAACACTTTTCAACTGTGTTGGAATGTGTTAAAAAGTAGCCTACTGGAAATACTGGATCTATGCGCGCTATTGCCTATTTTTGCAGAATCGTTATCAGTTTTTAATTAATATATCGGCTAATTATCAAAAAATTAAAAATGTGATCTTCAGGTGCATCAGGTTACCTTGGCTTATCCTCACCGAAATTTTCAGACTTCTACGTGAGCTAGTTATTCCAAACCTTCGAAGACACACAGAGAGGTACTTTTTCGATGAGTAAAAATTTGTTAGAGAAGTTGTTTTCTTTAATCTAAAGCTGTATCGGAAAACAGCTTTCTTTCATGAACTAAACTCGAACAATTTTAGAAATAATCATTTGATACATAAGTTATTGAATTTCATTAAATAAAAACTTTATACTTTTTCTGGTATAAGAAATAGAAAATGCCCCCTTTTTTTTTCTTTCTCAATGTATTAAGGAAATTAATTAAACACTTCAATGGCATCTCCGACATAAGTCGAGGATAACAACTTTGTTTTCAATAGCCATTTCTGCGGCTATTGATTTGGTTAAAAACCAGAATAAATTTTTTGTGTTTTATTGACAAGTTTCTTCCTTAATACGATTTCAATTATTGAACCTAAGGTTTAGATAGGCAATTTTTATTTAAAAACATGCTTTTAAATAGAAAAATTATTATTAAATCCATATCAAAAATATGAATTATGACACACACTAATTTTTACACAAAAAAATCAGGGTCGTCAGAAACACATGTATGTGCTTTTGTAGCCCATTCTTATCATTAGTTTTCGATTAAAAGAAAGATTTTACTTTGTGACGGCGTAAGGGACCGTTTCCCATTGTTATTTGCATTACTGAAAAGAAAATCTGAATAAAGCTTACTGTTAAATGTTCCAGCTACATTTCCATGTACTAACTTAATTTAATTTTGATAAATTTATGGATAAACCTCTAACAGATATGCCGTTACACTTAAGAAAAGCGCTTAAACAATATACTTTTCCCTGGCTGCTTTCATCCAAGAACCAAAATTATCCATTAAATTCCCCAAAAGTTGTCAAAACGTAGCAAGCGTATGATACCATTCGAAAAATGAAAAATGGTGTTGTTTTTAATTGCAGAGTGCCCCGAAACATAATTTTTATATTTAAATTTTAAATATATTTAGCAATTTACCCTTGAAGGAAAGGTATTTATTCGGGGTATGTTGTTTACAAATGAATGATAAAATACAATGTTATTCCAAATATTTCTTTATTATTACTGTTAGCAATATATCAAGAAGGGCCAGAATTTATGCTTTTTAAACACATTGTAATATCATATGTCATCGCTCACAAATACAGCATTAAATAACAGCAACATAGCATCAAATAGTAGACATTATTCCAAGTCGATTGGTATCTACAGGGTGTTTCAAAAATGACCGGAATATTTGAAAAATCAATAAAAACTACACGGGCAGCGATAGAAATACACCGTTTGTTGCAATATGCTTTGGACAACAGTAAATTTTCTGGCAGACAAACTTTCGAAATTAGTTACAATTTTCAACAACAGATGGCGCTGCAGTCTGGAAAAATCTACACCACGATATTTTCCACCTATCCACCATGCGCAGCAATAATATGGCGTAGTCTCTGAACGCAATTACCAGAAACCTTTGTAAACGTGTCAGGCGGGATGGCTTCACATGCATGAGAGATGTACTGCTTCAGTTGTTCAATTGTTTCTGGATTGTGGCGGTACACCTGGTCTTTCAAGTGTCCCCACAGAAAGAAGTCACAAGTTTACAAAGGTTTCTAGTAATTTCGTTCAGAGACAAAACCATATTATTGCTGCGCATGACGGATATGTGGAAAATATCGTGGTTTAGATATTTCCAGACTGCAGCACCATCTGTTGTTGAAAATTGTAACTAATTTCGAAAGTTCGTCTGCCTGAAAATTTACTGTTGTCCCAAGCATATTGCAACAAACGGTGTATTTCTATCGCTGCCCGTTTAGTTTTTATAGATTTTTCAAATATACCGGTCATTTTTGAAACACCCTGTATATTGTTTTCTGGTACGGTTTTATGTAGTAGAATTATTAGAACGTGATCCATTTTTACCGCCATGTACATTTATGTATTAATAATTTTTCAGATAAATTCTTTCTTTAATCTTTAGATGTCTTGAAAGATAGCTTATATAGATGAAGTGCGAAGTAATAAAAGAGATCGTAATCATCCTTAGGAATTTTGACTAAACAGTGGGTTTCTTCGACCTATAAACGTATTTTTGAAAGTTCTTTTCCATTTATGTCTGTCAAGGGCAATAAAATCATTTAACGTATAAGCTTACAATGACTTTTGGATAGAATTTTTCCAAGTCATTCTTGGTCTGTCCCTCCTTCATCTACCTTTCGGGCTACATTGTAAAAGGATATTTTTGCTGATGTATAAAAATAAGAACAAGAACCGCTGCGCAAGAAATGATACACTTAAATCTGCCTATATTAAAAGCATTCCTGCCAACTTTCAACTAAACTTTCGTACAATGCGAGTTAATTTGATCCAGGTTAAAGACATTTCTAACCAGAAAATATTTGTGAAAAAATAATATATATTTAGTTTCACGTTCTTACGTGGAACCTATTTGAATGCAATTCTGAAAAGAAATTCTGGTGTGAAACAGGTTTAACCTCCGTTAAATTAATCTATATTGTACGGAAGTTTAGTGCAATGTTGGCAGGTATGTAAAAACATTTAAATAAGATATCGGAAATTTTCTGATGTGAGAAGCAAAAGATTGCTGATGGTTTTTCTTTTTTCTGAAAACAGCATTCAAACACAAAAGCGGATTTCTCTTTTGAAAATTGCGTTTCTATTTTGTCTAAAGAACGCAAATTACCATGTATTAGGAGTGTTAAAAGTACACTTAGATACTCTGTTGCAATATCACTATTTTTTTATTTTAAACCGTCAAGGCGGACTATATTACAGTAGCAGAAAATATACAAAATTAAAAAAAAAATTGCGTATAGAATTCGTGGAAATTTGAAAGGCACATGCTATCAGTCCCCTATTACGATACGCTCCCTCCATTTAACCCCTATCCATGAGTAGATGTTATTAGACATCATTATGAACACACATTATGAATTTGGTGTACTTTGAGACGCTCCCTACGAAGTCGCACGTCATTTGATAACTTTAGATGATGAATATCAAATTTACCTCCACATACATAGGTTGGACTTACAGTACTTGAATTATTAGGATACAATAGCAGAAAATATCCAAAAAAAATTGCGTATAGAATTCGTTGAAATTTGAAAGGCCCATGCTATCAGATGATGTGCCCCCTATAGGGATACGATACGCTCCCTCCATTTAACCCCTATCCATGAGTAGATGTTGTTAGACATCATTATGAACACACATTATGAATTTGGTGTACTTTGAGACACTCCCTACGAAGTCATCCGCCATTTGATAACTGTAGATGATTAATATAAAACTTACCTCCACATACATAGGTTGGATTTACAGTACTTGAATTATTAAGAATAATAGGGACATGCTATGGGTCACGGAGGGATTCCATCAAAAATTTATGAAACATTTATCTGCTTATTTTCGATCGAGAATCCAAATTCGTCATCAAACTGCAACAACACGAATGTCTGAAACACTCCAAACCAAATTTTAAGAGTCACTGGCAGGAAACGTAAACTCTTCTAATTAATAAAAATCTAAGAATTTCTTTTAATTGTATAGGTTCCAACCTCTCATTAATATTCCGTAATATACGGGTTAATTTGATCAAGTTTAACAATGCCTGAAACCAAAAAAATTATTGGATGAATCTTTATTTACTCAATTGTAGGTTTCTACGTAGAATGTATTTAATTTAATTTCTTAAAAAAATTTCTGGTGCGAAACGTGTTAAACCTGGGTTTAATTAACCCGCATATTTCGGAATATAAATGAGAGGTTGGCACCTATGGTTAATTGTATCATGCATTACAATAGGAAATAAATTTAAACGTTTAAAAAAAAAATTTATTCTTAAATCGTTAAATCTCAGAAACCGTAAATCTCGGACATCTTATATCTAAATAACCTAAAGGTTTCTATTATCTGCACTAAAGACATTATATAATGAATAATAAATGAAATTTAATAATTAATTAAATAAGATCAATGAATAAAATCTTTTCTTTAAATAGATAAAAAAAATTTAGCATGCATAAAAGCCTATCGCAAAATTAAAAGAAATTTCATGTAGAATTACAAACATTGTTTTCAAACACACAATTTACGCCTCCAAGGATGACATAAACGTAGTTTAAGAAATATCACAGTCAAAAATAAACTTCGCTAGCGTATACTGCCAGTTTTGTTAATCCATAAAGATGAGACCACAATCATCTGTGAATGAAACAACACACATGAATCTGCGAGCTTTCAAAATATTAATACTTTCGCTTCTGTATGTTTTTGTGAAATCTGTGTTTTAAAACACCAGAAGCACCTCCCTTTTCTGAAAGATTTTCGTAAATTGTTTCCTAGGTCCTACTCCAGTTTATTGTTTACAATTGTTTCCTTCTAAAGTTTATGAATAAGTAAATATTAATAAATAAATGATCTTATTATAAAATGTTTTACAATCTAAAAAAATATGGGCAACATGATATAAATGAATTTTCTATAAGAAAGAAGCCACGCCCATAGTCAATGATGTTTTTAAAATTACCATAATTTTGTGCGTATGCGCCGCAGCTTAGTTAAGTCTTTTTCAAACCGGAAATTTTCTTGAAAATAAGAAGTCAAGTAAGTGCAAAGCACAAGTAAGTCACATTTTATTTAAAATAAATTCTGGTAGGAAATCGAATTGTCTGAGGTGCGGCGTATACCCGCGAAATTACGGTAAAGCGAGAATTGTCGTTTCCCAATGTGAATGTCTTAAAATTAAAATAAGATTTTCGATTGGTTGTTGTTCGAATATCTGCGGGAGTGATATCATTGCGGACTTAAGTACTGGCTAAGGAAGCTCTAGTTTGTTAGGGAGGTTAAATAATAAGACTATGAATAAAGAGGGATAGACAGTAGGGTAGAACTAAAAAACTTTTTTTTAAATTTCAAAATGCTATAGTTTTCAAAAGTTGCCTTTGATCAAAATAAAGACGGAAATTAAATATTACCGTAATTGGATTATGTTTTCAGGTACCGCAAGAAGGGTAAACTTTAGGTTTTTATTAACATTTTGACAATTTTCGCAGTTACGTAAAAAAAAAAAAAAAAATTCAATATGCTATATTTTTCAAAAGTTGCTTTTTATCAAAATAAAGACGGAAATTAAATATCAGCGTAAATGGAATATGTTTAAAGATGCCGCAAGAAGGGCAAACTTTAGGTTTTTATTAAAATTTTGACAAATTTCGCAACTATGTTTAATATTTTTTCATTAGACTATAGTTTTGATAAGTTGTCTTTTAAAACAGTTTAAATCAGTTTTAAATCTTTTTAATCAGAAAACATGGTAAACTTACTGCGTAATACATTTTAATTACAAAAATAATGAAACATAAATAGTATACAATGAGGTACAAACAGAACAAAGTTAGAAGAGAACACTAATCCCAATTTTTTTATTGCCTCTACGTTCAGAGTCTCTGAAACCTCGAGTAATCAAAATTATAGTCAAATGCGTATGAAATTGCGATTTGTGGCTTCTACTTGCGATCGAACTTGAGTATCAGACAAAATTGTTGCAACAATTCCAAGCGCTGCTCTGCAGGATATTGGCCTGATAAGTGATGAAGAAAGAAGTATGACAGAATGAAAATTAGATGAGAACAAATAAAGAACCGAAAAAGATATGTAGAAACGATAAGAAAAAACTGTGAAACTAGTTACAGAAAGTATTTTTTTAACCCTTCTTTGTATTGTGATGTAAATTTCCGTCACTTTTATTTAACTTTTAATAAATAAATCAACTTCTTCGCCACCACTATATTGTTATGAATTTTGTATATATCTGTAAATATTCCATTTGTTTAAATTTATTTTATTTTATTATTGTGAAAATTGCAGTATTATTAATGTATTTCCTATTGAGCATCATGTAACTCAATGCTAAAGGCCTCAGATGGTTTGCAAGGAAAACAACCTTACACCCTCGCCAAGGAATGGGTTTATCGCCAAGTTGGCGATGGTTTTGGCGACTTATTTTTGTCGCCAAATTTGGCGATATATCGCCAAATGTCGCCAAGTTGGCGACGGATTTGGCGACTTTTTGTGCAACCCCCCCCCTTATACATTTACATTGGGATCCTTTCACGTTTGGAGTACTCTATCGAGAGTTGAAGGACCTTCTGGTAATTTCTAGCATTAGAAAGCCCTGGAATAATCTGGAAAGATCTCTGAAGTCTATATAAGGGACCTCCACCAGTTCAGTTAGTTAGTTCTCTGTCAAATGCGATTGAATACGCACGAGAGGCTTTGCATTGAGAACTGTGCTGTCTAAGAGCGATTTAGTATTGAACAATACGCTATATTGTTCAGTGTGTAATTTTGCTGTGCTGTTATTAGATTTGAAGATTACTGAATATTTGTGTCTTTGAAAAGATCTTGGTGTACTTATCGAACTGTTTGGAGGAAATAAAACCTGTTGATTGTTCTTATATATTGGCATCAATCCTTTCGAAACCCGAGCTCACAACATTTGGTGTCAGGAGTGGGGTTGAATGCCGATCACCAGAGCAATGGAGGGTGAACTGAAACAATTATTGGAGAAATTAGCTGCAAACCTTGGTGAGTTGAAAGAAGAAATGTCAGCGATGGATGAGAAAATGACTGCGAATCAGGCTGAGATGTCAACCAACCTTGCTGAGTTGAAAGAAGAAATGAAGAAGGAAATGACTGAGAATCAGGCTGAAATGAATGAAATGTCGGAAGAAATGAAGAAGGAAATGTCGGAAGAAATGAAGAAGGAAATGTCAGCGATAGATGAGAAAATGACTGCAAACCAGGCTGAAATGAAGGAGATGTCGGAAGAAATGAAGAAAGATATGTCAACCAACCTTGGTGAGTTGAAAGAATTAATAGATAATAAAATTACATCTTTAAATGAAAGAATTGACAGCGTGGAAAACAAATTTGAAGGAAGATTTCAGGAAATAGAAGAAAAAGTTCAAAAGACAGCCAATACCGTAGAAGAAAGAGTAGAAGAAAAAGTTCAAAAGATCTCCAAAACCGTAGAAGAAAGGATTGAGAGTGTAGAAAAGGAGTTGGAAAATGTGAAGAAACAAAAGATAACTGCCGAAAACTATCTCGAAGATGTCAAGTATCAAGCTATGCTTCCTCGGGCCTCTATTATACTCTCGACCTGTGACGGAAAATCCTCATGGCCAGTTTTTAAGACACAATTTGGGATCGTAGCGGACGCCAATGGATGGGATTCCCAGACAAAGGCTTGCCAGTTAGCTGCTTCTCTACGAGCTGATGCTGCCGACGTCCTACAGACTTTGCCTGCAAATGAACCACTGGATTTTGAAACGCTCGTCAGTGCCTTAGAATTGCGCTTTGGCGAGAAATGCATGAAGGAATATAGCAGACTCCAGCTCAAATCTCGACAGCAGAAATCCACTGAATCCCTGATCCCCCCTACGGATGTCGAGAGACTTTCACATCTTGCTTATCCTGACTGTCCGACTGAAATTAGAGAAAGCTTAGCTCTACAGCATTTTATCGATGGTGTGCGTGACTCTGAGATCCAGAAACAACTCCGGATTGCAGATCTCAATGACTTAAAAGGGGCTTTAGTTTATGCCCTAAAATTTGAGGCAGCCCAGCAAGCTACAAGGAAAGATCGGCACTTTGTGCGAGTAGCCAACATGCCTGAGACGTCAGATACAGCTGTGGAGCATTTACAGCAGCAGATGAAGGACGTGATGAGACATATAAACTCCTTGATGGACAACAAACCTGGAAGAAAGATCAAGTGCTGGAAATGCGGTGGAGAAGGTCATATTCAAAGAAACTGCCTAAAACGACCCAGCACAGAAGGTAATAGCTCCGCACGAACGGCGGAGCAGGAAAACTAATTAATGGCCATCTCGCGGGGCGGAGGTTGCCAGATTTTGAGAAGCCCCATTATCAAGTGTGTCAAATTTCTGCAAGAAGTTACGGCGAGAACGGAGTTTTTATAGTCGGGCGTGTGAATGATTTGCCCTGTAATATGATCATCGATACAGGAGCCAATGTGACCATCGTTCGGAAAGATCTAGCTCTGCGGCTAAAAGAAAAACTCCTCTGGACTCCGCCCCGTGTTATCTTTCAAACCGTGACCGGGGATATGATCGACATACATGGAAGAATGAAACTGAAAATAAAGTTTGGGAACGCCGCTTACCATCATACAGTCTATGTGGCCGATATTTCAGACCCTTTCATACTCGGACTGGACTTTTTAAAAGAGCATGGATTTACACTGGATTTTAAGAAGAATGAGTTACGCTCTGCTCAAGAAGATGTCACTATTTTCACACTTGGAAAAGAGTCCGGGTCTATTCAACGGATCACAGCCAAGGCAGATGTTATCATCCCTCCTCGGACCGAAATGATGATACCTGGATTAACTGAGAACGAAAGTAGTTTTCAATGTGGCTTGGTTGGATATCCTGAGAAGAGCCCAAAAGGAGTGCTAATAGCATCAGCGCTGGTAGATCTGTCGAGAGATGTGATACCCGTGAGGATGGCGAATGTAAGTGAAAAGTCTAGAATTATCCAGAAGGGTGAAGTGCTTGCTACCTGTGCTCCAGTCACCTGTGTTTGCAAAGACCCGAGCTTGACGTTGTCGGAGCCGCCTACAAGTTTAACACCTGAAATTGGACGAAATGAGAATTTATTTCCCTAGCAGAGACATGCCGCAGAAAGACTGTTCCAGGAATTTACGGATGTGTTTTCACAAAACGAGAATGATATAGGTCGCACTTCTCTGACACGTCATAGAATTGATACTGCCGACCATTCACTGATTAAGCAGCATCCAAGACTCTTGCCGTTTGCAAAACAAGAAGAGGTTTCTAAGCTCTTACGAGAGATGCAGGATAGTGACATCATCGAACCGTCATCATGTCCGTGGGCCTCTCCCATCGTGTTGGTCCGAAAGAAAGATGGCTCCACAAGATTTTGTGTGGATTATCGTAAACTTAACGATATCACGAAGAAGGACAGCTATCCTCTACCAAGAATAGACGACACGCTAGATACTCTTTCAGGACATAAATGGTTTTCCACACTGGATTTGAAGAGTGGATATTGGCAAGTAGAGATCCATCCTGATGACAAAGAGAAGACCGCATTTTCTACTGGACAAGGACTTTGGCAATTTAAAGTTATGCCGTTCGGGCTCTTCAATGCTCCAGCAACGTTCGAGCGCCTCATGGAGACAGTGTTAAAAGGTCTGACTTTTGAAGCTTGTCTCATCTACCTAGATGACGTCATCATTGGTGGCCGCACGTTTGAAGAACATCTAGAGAATATTCGGAAAGTGTTAACGAAACTAAGAGCGGCGAATTTAAAGCTGAACCCTTTGAAATGCAAGTTCTTCCAACGAGAAGTAAACTATTTAGGACACATCATCTCAGCTGAAGGTGTTCGAACAGATCCTGAAAAAGTGTCTGCAGTAAAGCACTGGAAACGTCCGGAAAATGTCCATCAGTTGCGAAGCTTTCTGGGACTATGTACTTATTACAGAAAGTTTGTACAGGGGTTCTCCAACATCGCAAGACCCTTGCATAGGCTCACTGAAAGCAAACAGAAGTTTCTATTTACACAAGAATGCTACAATTCCTTCCAGCGGCTGAAAGAAGTTCTCACATCCTCTCCAGTCCTTACCTATCCAGACCCCGACAAACAATTCATTGTGGACACGGATGCCAGTCAGGAAAGTGTCGGCGCTGTACTTTCCCAAGAAATAGATGGCCAAGAACGTGTCATAGCATACTGGAGCAAATGTTTATCGGAACCGGAGCGGAATTATTGCGTCACTCGTATGGAGTTATTAGCTATAGTGAAAGCCATAGAACACTTCCATCACTATCTCTATGGCAGGAAATTTCTCCTTCGTACTCATCACGCATCCTTAACATGGCTGATGAATTTTAAGAACCCAGAGGGCCAAGTAGCCAGATGGATACAACGACTCCAGGAATACGACTTTGACATCAGGCATCGTAAAGGTTCATCGCATGGAAATGCTGATGCCTTATCAAGAAGACCGTGTCCCGAAAGTTGTCGCTATTGTTCCAGAGCGGAGAACAAGTATAATCCCGAACATGTCATACGCCAGACGATGACTTCACTATCAACGCCACCAGATCCCTGGAGTGATGAGAAGATTCGAGAAGATCAAATGGCAGACTCTGACATCAAACCAATCTTGGAGTTATTAGAATCTTCTAGCACGAAGCCCAGTTGGAAAGACATCTCGACTTATTGTCCTACGACGAAGCAATATTGGGCTCTTTGGAACTCCCTCTACGTCAGGAATGGTGTCCTGTACCGAAAATTCGAATCGGAAGATGGGGAGACATCTCGGTGGCAGTTGGTACTTCCTCGATCTCGAATCCCAGAGGTCCTCGAAGAATTACATGGCAGTCCCACCGGAGGCCATTTTGGAGTCATGAAAACATTACACAGAGTCCGAGAGTGCTTCTTCTGGGGAAAAACGGCAGCTGACGTCGAACAATGGTGCAGATCTTGCGATGCATGTGCAGCTCGGAAAGGACCAAAGAAACGTAGCCGAGGAAGACTACATCTCTACAATGTAGGAGCACCTTTCGAACGCATCGCCCTTGACATCCTAGGTCCTCTGCCAAGAAGTGCTGATGGCAACAAATACCTCCTTGTTGTCATGGACTATTTCACGAAATGGCCTGAAGTCTATGCCATCCCTGATCAAGAAGCTTCTACGGTTGCGGATGCCTTGGTACACCAGTGGATATCAAGGTATGGAGTCCCCCTTCAAATGCATTCTGACCAGGGGAGAAATTTCATCTCTGCTGTGATTGAGGGTCTGTCAACTTCTCGGAATGGACAAAACTAGGACGACGCCTTTACATCCACAATCGGATGGCATGGTTAAGAGATTTAATCGTACCATCCTCAACAATCTCTCACTGCTAGTCTCAAGAAACCAACAAGACTGGGACCAAAAACTTCCCTTGTTTCTTCTCGCCTATCGCAGCGATGAAACAACCGGCTATTCCCCGTCTCAGATGCTTTTCGGTCGTGATCTTCGTCTACCTTGTGATCTGATTTTTGGTCGCCCTCCGGATGCGCCTTCAACGCCAGACGGATACGTGCAGAATCTCCAGGCACGATTTGAAGACGTCCACAACTTGGCTCGAGAGCGGATCAATATACAGACGGAGAAGATGAAGACCAGGTACGACACGAAAGCCACGGGACATCAATTTAAAGAAGGTGACAAGGTTTGGTTTTATAATCCGACTCGACGCACAGGACTTTCTCCCAAACTACAATCGCACTGGGTCGGTCCTTACACAGTCCTAAACAGACTGAACGATGTCGTGATTCGGATCCGAAAGTCACCAAATTCGAAGCCTAGAGTCGTTCATTACGACAGGCTGGCTCCATACTATGGCCATAGTACTTAGTTCATTAATTATAAATAGTGTAATGTAAATAATGTAAATTAGTATGACCATGGTCTTGTAATAATTTCTTTTGCTTAGCATTATCATTATTAATGTTATTATTATTTAAATACTTGTATGTAATAATGTCTATGCTTTAATTTAATTTTTTTGAAATAAGTGTATATTTTGTATAATTCAGCATTATGAATGTGTTTAATTGTTATTTTGCATGTTTGCATTAAGTGTTTTGAATAGTATAGCATTTGTTGGCAACGGGTTTGCTTTCCGATCAAGGGTTGAACTGCCCGGGACGTGCAGTCCTTGAGAGGGGGGCAATGTTATGAATTTTGTATATATCTGTAAATATTCCATTTGTTTAAATTTATTTTATTTTATTATTGTGAAAATTGCAATATTATTAATGTATTTCCTATTGAGCATCATGTAACTCAATGCTAAAGGCCTCAGATGGTTTGCAAGGAAAACAACCTTACACCCTCATCTTTATAATGGAAGTCTATGGAAAAATCGCCAAGGAATGGGTTTATCGCCAAGTTGGCGATGGTTTTGGCGACTTATTTTTGTCGCCAAATTTGGCGATATATCGCCAAATGTCGCCAAGTTGGCGACGGATTTGGCGATTTTTTGTGCTCCCCCCCCCCTTATACATTTACATTGGGATCCTTTCACGTTTGGAGTACTCTATCGAGAGTTGAAGGACCTTCTGGTAATTTCTAGCATTAGAAAGCCCTGGAATAATCTGGAAAGATCTGGAAAGTCTATATAAGGGACCTCCACCAGTTCAGTTAGTTAGTTCTCTGTCAAATGCGATTGAATACGCACGAGAGGCTTTGCATTGAGAACTGTGTTGTCTAAGAGCGATTTAGTATTGAACAATACGCTATATTGTTCTGTGTGAAATTTTGCTGTGCTGTTATTAGATTTGAAGATTACTGAATATTTGTGTCTTTGAAAAGATCTTGGTGTACTTATCGAACTGTTTGGACGAAATAAAACCTGTTGATTGTTCTTATATATTGGCATCAATCCTTTCGAACCCCGAGCTCACAACAATATTTATATAGAAATATTAATCTAGTAAGTTCCACGTGAACTATGTTGCTGAACAAAGTTAAAAATCTATCTTAAAATTTCTGGTGTCTAATATTTAATATATGTATGATAAAACAATTGTAAAAGAAAAACTCATGCAAAGAAGGGTTAATGTAAGAAAAGACAAGACTAATGTGCAAGAGAAGAAATGAACTAAGTATTACAAAATAACTGTTATCGGTGAACATATATCACTTGTTCCAGAACTTCGATCAAAATTTTCAAGACACGTAAAACCGATTTCTGGCACTGTAAAATGTATAAAAGACAACATAATGACATTTTTAAATGGCAACAACCAATACTTAAACATTACTGCAATTGGATATGATGGAACTGCCTCGAACACTGGATTGAATAATGGTGCGATTGCTTTGTTGGAAAAAGAATTATGAAAGCCCCTGAAGTGCTTGATTTGTCTGTTTCATGCAAATGAACTACCCGTTCGTCATCTATTTTCTTTCCTAGATGGAAAAACTAAAAATCCAAATGAATTTGGAGTGAACATAAGGAAACAACAGGAACAGTTTTATGAAATTCCAGTGACTGAGTTTTCACCTATTGAAAATAACATTCCATTGCTAAAATTTAAGGATAATTTAAGTATGGACCAAAGATATTTCTTAGAAATGTGTAACACAATCTCCGTTAGAAGTTGCTCTTCTGATTTGTCTATGAAGAAATCAGAAAATATTTGTCATTCACCATGGTTTTCCATAGCAAACAGAATAATTCGCTTGTACGTGGGAACAGAATATCCATATACTGACTGAGTACATTTTGAAAGTGTAAGCAACTGTTTGGTTTAACCCTTTAACGGGCGGTGGTCACAAAAAAGGACACCCAATTTTAATTCTAAAACTGACAAACGGCACCAAGAATATTTAATTAAAATTTTCCTTTCATTAAGAACCAGAAAATAAGCAAGTTTCTTTTTACTAATGGATTCGTTTGTAAATTCCGGTGTCAGTCTATTATTTCATCATTTTGCAAACAAATTTACACCGCGCCGGAAAGGGTTAACATAAAGTTGAAACAATCTTCTATCTATGGACGAAGCACTTGTGAAAACGTGTCAGCTATTTACGATACCTCAATTACACTCCTAAAAATGCAATTGATCTAATCAGCCAAAGTAATGAATACTTTGCTGCACATGAAAATGTACTCCATTGTATGCTATCAGGTGATAGAAGTCACTAAGGAGTTTGCATTACACCGAATTGTATAAGCAGGGGCTGGAAATGAAGTTGGCATCAGAATTTTTTTAATTCCTGTATGTATAAACTTTGATGTCACGGATTATATTGATATGATTCAATGGCATGATGTTAAAGTAACATAACCTTCTATGACAATGTATATTGCTGACTACAAACTAAAGCAGTAAATAAAGCAAGCAGAAGAACCTGATCATGAGAGTCAACTTCAAATTTTCCCTATGTCACACACAAGCAGTTAAAAGGATTGTTAAATTAGTTATCGAATCATCCTTGTCAGTTTGCAGCACTTCTGCAAGAGATGCATTGATAAAAACCAAAATAAATTTTCAAAAGATCATGCCAAGATTTGAAACAAAAAACAAAAAACAAAAAAAACCAATCCAATGTGTCAGTGAGATTATTATGGACCATGTGTGATTACTATGGACATTAGAGAAAAATTAATGTTTCTTAAAACTAAAGTTTTGCCTTTAAAAACAATATAAAGTCAAATCTCTTTTAATGGACTCCCGTATATATACGGTCACCCCTCTCTTACGGCCAAATTAAAATTTCTCAGTGAACATTAACCTCTCGTTATAACTAACAACCAATCTCCTGCAGTCACCTCATTTTTCCGACATTTTTTTTTAAGTCACAGAGGTTTCATTCTTTTAAAGTTTTTTTAATTAAGTGTGGTTTGTTTAACAAAGATACGATAATTAGAGATTGCATTTCTGTCATTTCAATGTAGTACTATAAAAATATGTTACTGTAAAATTAAAAAAAAATAATATGGTGAAAATCGCTAAATTCTACAAAATCAGTTGCTCTGTAATGGCATCTAAAAATTCGTAATACATAGAATGTGCAAGTTTTCTGCAAAAGTATCATATTTTGAATATTCTGTTTACAAAATATATGTATATTATGTTAATAATCAAGAAAGTAATTTTTTTAAAGTCATTTTTTATCGTTTTTTGATAGAAAAGTCATTTTTGAAGCTCTTTCCGGCACCGGAAAATATTCTAGTACAGCAACAAAATTTTATATTCTTCATTCTAATCCAAAAGGCAACTTTTTCCAACTATAGCAAATTTCTAACTGAAAAAAAAATTAACCATTATTTTCGTTCCACCCTAATAGACAGTCTAGTGTCTACTAGTTGCCAGTGAAGTAACTGAGGATATTGTCACAAGCTGGCGGCTGTTGTTTGCTTACATCGGATCAACAGTATACCGCCGCGGCAAACTTCCAACAGTAAATTTGAACAGAAAATTTCGCCTTATTTAACAGCCTTTATAATGCAAAAATTTCGTTTATGTTGCGAAAGCATTGCGGAACATCAGGGATTGGCTATCGCCGTGGATAACTTCAACCAGTGAAAACGAATATATATTTTTGCTTTAATTATGACAGAAATCCTGCAAGAATAAAGTGTTTAAATAAAGAGAAAATTCCTATTCAAATCTCATGGTGGAAGTTTGTTCCGCGTAATCTGAGGAACCGGTTGCAATTGAAGCTTCACCATTTCGAGGATATGTCAATTCTTTTTTTATTTACAGTTCCATGGGTTAAACAATAGCTTTATCAGCGGATAGATAATGTCGAGGCTAACGAAAAAGAAAGGCTACCGCGGTGCTTTTCGCGTATCTTTTTTACAGACCGCCGGAGTCACGTGATGCTCGAATACACCAATGAAGGTGTAAGAAAAGAGCAGAGCAACACGTCACTCTAGCGGTCTGTAAAAAAGGTAAGTGGAATGCACCGCGGTAGCCTGTCTTTTTCGTTAGCCTCGGATAATGTGATCTGACGTCATAAATTACTTTCTAAAAGCGGGAGAAATCAAGCAGAGCTTTCTCGGCAGATTCAGAAGTCGGTCGTAGTGATATCGTCGCTACCATGTCAAACTATAGAATGTGAAAAAATGCATTTTTCATTACTTTTAAAAATGTGCTGATTATCACCACTAAATTCTAATTGTATTCTTTAGTTGGGTTGCCAGTTTGGCTTCCTTTTTTTTATTCAGAAATTTCGATTCCATACCAGAAATTTTAAATAGAAGTTTTTGTTTTATTCATGACAGACATTTCGTGATTACAAAAAGTAAATTTTTTTCTCTCAAAATTTCCGGTATGAATTCGGCATCTCTAACAAGGAAGGTCTCCTTAAAGCGCATACTCAGAAAATTTTGAAATAAATGCTAATGAAGCTACTCATGTATGTAATAAAGGAACAGTGAAAGTTAGCTGAAGAATCCCAGTAGAAAATCTGAAAAAAAAATAAGACACTTTCGAGTATTTGGCGCAAAAAGACGCGATTTGGCTAGCAACATATTTTCCTCGCCAAATGCTAACGACATTAACACTAGAACTACCGGAATTTTACTCAAGTTTTTTAAAACTATTTCACACCAGAATTTTTAAAGCTAATTAACTTATTCATTTAACGTATTTCTGTGAGTTTTAGATTTAATTTATTTTAAAAAGAAATTTCTGGTTCGAATCGGAATACATTCATTTGGTAACCGCCAAAATGACGGCTCATGGTAGTTCTAGTATTAACCCTTCTTTGCATGAGTTTTTCTTTTACAATTGTGTTTTTTTATACATATATTAAATATTAGACACCAGAAATTTTAAGATAGATTTATAACTTTGTTCAGCAACATAGTTCACGGGAAATTTACTGGATTAATATTTCTGTATAAATATAGCAGTGGTGAAGAAGTTGATTTATTTATTAAAAGTTAAATAAAAAGTGATGGAAATTTACATCACTATGCAATTAAGGGTTAATGTATTTTGAAATTGCTTGTAAAATGATTATTCCAATGCGCAATACTTAATGAATTTAAACTTAAACGATGAAAGTTTATCATTTTTTGTATCATTTCTGTATTTTCAACAATGCTTTTTAAAATTTCTAAATATGTCTATGAGATATTTGTAAAATTCGAAATCTTAAATTTGTCATTAGCTTAAAAAATTATACTAATGGGTTAATTCTAGGGCTCATGATACCACACACCCTCTTGTTCAGAATCGTTTGCATTTTGTGTTCAACATTTTCAACTCATCTCTGTACGTTTGCAGTAATATTAATTTAAATCAGATTAAATAAATCATTCACCTTTTTTTCCTCTATTTATTACCGATTGAATGGAATTTTGCTATTGTTTATCCCCATTCCACGATTTTTTCTAATTAAAACGGCTTCACCGGTTATATAAGTAATTTTAAATGTATTTTAAAAATAAAAGTCCGATGACAAACGCATTCGTTGTACATTTCTATATCGAAGAAGTCATTTCCATAGCAGCAATATTTTTCCCTTGATTTGACAATGTTCAGAATCGGGCTTATTTTTGAGCTTGAAATATTTTCAATCAATATAAATTTTGTTTTAAATCGTAAATTACGCTTTAAATTTCATTATATGTACATATAAATATGTACACAAAATTGTAGTTATAAAACTATATTTATTATGTAAGTTAAACTTACATAAACAAGTTCAACATGAAAAAGTTTTTCCTTAACCCATTACCGCCCAGTAATCTATTTCTAGATCACCTACAACCGAACAAAACTTTTAAATTTCAATACCAGTATTTTATTACGGAAAATTTTTCATTATCTAATCTCAAATTTTGAGTCGTTAAGTAACTCAGAATTACTGCATGAGAAAAACTGGTGTCGAAGAATTAAAAGAAATGTAAAAACAGTCTGGCGTTAACGGGTTAAAGAGTATTTGTCATAAAACCGTATTTTTTAAAATTTTATTCCGTCGCCAGCCGGTGATAAATCGCCAAATAAACGAAATTTTCCTACTTGTTTTACGGACGCTATATCGATTCTCCGCAGATAATTTTTTTATAGACGTATATATCCTCATGAGAAGAACACTCTGTATTATTTTCAAAAATTTCTGAGTATGCGCTTATGGAGACCTTCCTTGTGAATAAAAAGAAGGCCAAACTGGCAACACTGTTCTTCAAAGAAATTTTGTTATTCTTTTTACTTGTAGAAGAATTCTATTAAACATTAGTGGTGACAATGGGCCCACTTTTAAGAGTAATGAAAAATGCATATTTTCATATTCGATAGTTTGATATGGTAGCGACGATATGTAAAGTTTTCCGTTGTACTCTTTCTAAAGGAACCTAACCCGTATTTACGCAGCAATTACGCAGATTCCAAGAAAATTGCGGAAAACTCTAAATGACTGAGAGGGCGACAATGGTTCGAACCCAGAAGCTACCGTCTACCAGCTTTGCGAAAATAACCTTTCAGCCACTGATAATGCTTTGATAATTTTCTACATTTTACTGCATAAGATAGCATTTGGTTATAACCTGTTTGGTGTTAGAATAACATTCAAACATAAAATAAAGGCTATCTTCTGTTTTGAATCTGTCTTTTCTATTTCATCAACTTAACCCCATCGCGACGAGCGTCCTATACAGAATTTTTAATCTTTTACCACCGGTTTTTCAAAACAGAAATTTTCGCCTAACAGAATCGCAGAAATGCTAAGATTCAATAAGGCAAAGTTTGCAATAAAAAATAACTGTTGGGAATTATGGAGGATTCTGAGCATCTTTTGCGTCACGTATACGTGTCGCCCGTCCCCAAGGGGATAATGTGTAGACCCGTATGTCGAGAATATTAACCCGGGAACAGTCACGCGACATACACATACCCAAGGTGCGTACTTGGATATGATATACCCAAGGTACGTACGGTTTTTACATTTGCCACTATTATTTTTAGAAAAGTTATCTTCCACTTACTTTCACGCAGAATTTGTAAAAATTGTCTCCAACTGAATAAAGTAACGATTATTATTTGTATTTATTGGTGACAAAGTAAAAATCAATCATACCTTTTGTATGCGTGCTTTCTCCCGGGTTAAAGAAACGTTTTGCCAATGAACTACATAATTAGAACGGAACGGTAACGCAACAGTCCCCTTCTGCTTTGACAGTGTCACCCTTTTAATGCGTTCAAGTAATGAATCCGCACTTTTCTTATTAATGACGACATTTTTCGGTCTACAATTTTTGTTATTTCTATATCTTTTTAATATTTTTATGAGCAATACTTAACGAAAATTTCATGTTTCTTGTTCAAATTACATAAAAATCTATTTTTAAATAGATTGAAATTAAATATTTGTAATGAAAATAAACAATGTTTGTAATTTTTTAAGTAAAAAATATAAATAAGTCAAAATTGTAGCAATTGCGGAAAGATTTGTATACTCCTTTCTAAGGGAGTCTTACACCATTATTAATCATAAGATTTTTTTTTTTGTTTCGTCATATTTTAAAAAGAAAATGAAATTTGAAAATTTCTACCTCATACTATACAATGGGAGGAAATCAGTGTTTTGCCATAATTTTCCCTCCGAAATTTATGGCATTTTCTATTTTGTATTTAAGCGCAGACCGCTGCATTCAATGGGATAGAAATAGAGAGTTACCGCTCCACTCTGGTCCCACCAGCAGCTGAGAGGTTCTGCTCTCAAAGCTGGCAGCCGTTCGGAGTTTTCCGTGGTTTTCTTCGAACATTGCCGTAAATACGGGTTAGAATCTCTTAGACGCTCCCCCTAGCGCCTATATCCCTCGAGTAGATAATCGGCCCTCATAAATCAACCAACTAACCAACCTAATTTGGTAGACGGGAGGTGGTGGGTTCGAACCTAATCGCGCCCGTCGGTCTAATCGTTTGGAGTTTTCCGTGGTTTTCTTTGAAATTTGGGTAACCTTGCGTAAATACGGATTAGGTTCCCTTAGGAAGACCCTGACTCAGGGCATCTCTCCTTTGGCCTATCCCTCGAGTAGATAACCGGCCGAAAAACAACAACACCAACACCGCCCCACTGTACTATGGAGCTAAATGCTTTTTATAAATAACTTCGTAAGCAAGCACTTTTTTAAATCTCAAAGCGCGAATATTATAAATTTATAAAAGTATCTCTTTCCCACTATCGATTCTTTATTCGTATGTCATTTTATAATCAAATAAAGTTTGTTGTTATCCATATTTAATGCAGAAAAAAGAAAATAATTTTGAATAATTATCTAATTAGTAGTTTTATTAACTTCAAAAAGCTTCACGTTTATTTTAAGAGCACTTTTGGAAAATTTTCGACTTTATATTTTTGCATCATGTATTACCCCGAAAAATTTTATTTGAACTTTTAAAACATATTGTTAAACAAAAACATTCTTCAGCATATTTTAATTGCACTCGTGATATTTCTGCTAGCATTTTTTTTCATCCGTTTTATTTAGTGCATTAAATTTCAGAATGTATATTATATAACATTTATAAATATACGAGAAAAATTGCACTGCAAGAACTAGTACAACCCAAAATAAATTTCTCTAAAGTTTACTGTCAGTTTTGTTGATCCGTAAAAAGAGGAACAACAACCTCTATACTCGAAATGATACGCTTCAATTTTCAGCTTTCAAAGTATTAAAGAAAGATTTAGGGAATTTTCAACGTTGTTATACAGAAGATTGCATATGCTTTCGTTCTTTCTATTTGAAAATAGAATTCAAACACAAAAATAACGCACCTTTGGAAATAACCCTTTTGGAATCTGTCTTTTCTGTTCCATCTAAGGAAAGTGAATTCCCATATATCAGAAATATTCAAGAAATATATATACAAACAACATATTTTTTATTTTAAGCCACAAAAATCTTAAACTTATACAGGCTGATTTATTTATTTATTTATTTATTTATTTTGTTTTTTAAATATACATTATTCTTAACACGTTGACGGACAGTAGGAAATAGGGAAGTTCGAAAATTGACATTATATGTTTTTGTAATTTTTAGAATGTTAGAAGTATAGTTTTACTCCTTCTCCTTAAATAAACTTAATTTTGATTAATTCAGCACCTTTAATTAGGTTGCACTGCCCCCTTCACAACCACGTCAGGGTGGCTAGTGGTCAGGGAAAAATACAGTAAAAAAAAGTGATAAACACCAGTATATTCTTATAGAAAAATTTATGTTGATTATTCGATCAAATAATCAATTTCAATTTTTCTATAAGAATATACTGATAATTATCATTTTTTACTGTATTTTTCCCTGACCACTAGCCACCCTGCACGTGCATACTGAAGCTGCAACCTAAAAAATTGTTTCCAAAACATGACACTGGGCTTCTACTTGTACGCCGGTAAATGCACATTTGTGCTGCTATAGCCGTAGTGTCTAAAAACGACCGTTTCGTTTTGGGCAGCTATAGCCGTCATGCCACATTGTGAACTTCGCTTTGACGTCTATAGCCGCAAGTGTCCGTCAACGTGTTAAGTAATTTTGTTATTAAAGTTTTTGATTTTCTTCATTTAATGCAAAGAAAGGGAAATTCATATGGAATAATCATCTAAATTACATCATTTTATTACAATCTTGTATCGATTGGAATTTTTTTACGCTTGAATTTGGCAAATTTCAGTGCTTTAAAGTAAGATTTTGGGAAATTTCGAAATTGTTATATACAGAAGTTGTTTTTGCTTTTCTCTGTGTAACAGCATTCAAACACAAAAAAAAAAAAAAGCTTCTTTTGTTTTCTTTCTGCTTTTCCTATTATATCAAATGAAATTGAATTCCCGAATAAAAAGAAAAATTAAGAGCCCTAAATTGAGAATATTAAAATATATATTTTTTTAACAACTGAGAAAGCAATAATTTTTTTAATCTTAAAACGCAAATTTTAGATGTTTATAAAGCTCTCTCTTTTTTTATTAACTATGCTATATTTGTGAGTTACTTTATTTTTATACAGAGGATTGCATACGTTTTCGTTCTTTCTATGTGAAAAATAATTAATTAAATAAAGTTTTTGGTTATCCTTTATGAATGCAGGAAATAATAAAATATTTTTGAATAATTATTTAATTAATAGTTTTAATAAATATAAAAATAATTCACGATTTTTTAAATGCACTTTTGAAATGTTTTTAGCTATGTTTTGTTCTATTTGCATCGTGCATTATAAGAAAATGTATTTAAACTTTTATAAAACATTTTGAAACGATAATATTATTCAACATATTTTAATAGCTCTTGTAATATTTATGCCAGCATTTCTTCATTTTCATCCGTTTTGTCTAGTGCTTAATCTTTCAGATTATATATTATACAACACCAGATGGTACCCGCCAAGATTTGACGGTAAATAACTTGAAAGCTCCTTTAGAAATATACTTTTACTTTTAATTAGCTGCTTTTAAACTAATTAATTATTGAAAATTTTACGAATTGTTATATTGTGTAAGCGATTTCTATAGATGTAAAACGATAGATTGTGTTGTCAGTCCAGCCTACTCAGCTAATGAAGTGAAATAATTTTAAGCTTATAATTTACATCCAATTATACTTTAATTATTATTGCAAGAATTTAACTAAAAATATTAATTGAATGATTTATTTTTACTTACTACAGTTTCAAAAATTAAAAAAATATATATATCAATATTTAGTATTTTCTATTTTTTTTAATTACGCGGCCTTTAAATTTTTTCATTAACTTTACTTTCATTAGCCTGACTCTAAAACCCATAGATAAACCATGGATATCAAGATGAATTCTTTTATAATTCTTATATGGATATTTTTGCGCCTTTCTTTTTTCTCTTCTTTTCTTTCTTTCTTTTTTTTTCTTTTAAGGAGAATAATAATATACTTTTCTTAGTTATTTAAATATATCTTGTTGATAATTGTCGTACAATATATCGATAAAAGTTTAGATCACTTTATTTAATCGATAACTACATGCAAAATCTTTTAATTTAAATATTTATAATATAAAATAAGTAATTAAAAAAATTGTCGATTGTTAAATTTTATTTACCACAGTCCCAATATTTTGAAAAAATAACAATATTTAGTATTTCTGATTTATTTATTTATTTATTTCTAAACTACACGACCTTAAAAAATTTTTCATTAAATTAATTTTTATCAGTCTGATTCTAAAACCTCGAATTTAAAATTTGCTGTTTGTAGCTAACGATTTACAATACATATTTTTTAATTACTTGAATTTATATTTTCCATTTTCACACATTATTTAATTGTTAAATCATGGATATAAAGATAATTTAGAGTTCCTGTATGAATATTTTTCCCTTCTTTTTGTTTTCTCTCCTTTTATGTTTGCTTTTTTACGAAAAATAATCTCATACTTATCTTTTGATAATGGTCATACCAATTTATAATAAAAATTGTAGACCACTTCAATTTATTTAATCGATAATTAGATGCACGATCTTTTAATTTAAATACTTTAAATATAAATTTAGTAAATAAAACAAAAATTCTTGTGTGTTAAATTTTAATTATAAAGTATTCGAAAAATATATATATATATAAATTATTTAAATTTTCCTCCTGAATTAAATATGGCATTATTAAAAGGAATTATTACCAATGAAATAAAAAAAAATCATCCGGCCCATAGCGGGGATCGAACCGACACGATGATAGGAACAACGTAGAAACGCGCGGCTTATACCACTGGGCCACCCTTTTCTTATGTGAGTGTGTTCTAAAACTCGTTAAGTTCTACATTTAAGTTTACGCATGCGCAAAAGGAGCAAATTCGTGTGAAAAATTTATTTGACGAAAATCCCCTTTCCTTTTAATATATAAGATACAAGAAAAAGCGCACTGCAAGAAATATCACAACCAAAAATAAATTTCAATAAAGCATAATGGTAGTTTTGTTGAATCGTAAAGGCAGGAACAGGAATCATCAACAATAATCACAAGGAAATATGGTTGGTAACTTTCAAAGTATTAGAGTAAGATTTTTATCTTTACCAAGTTGTTATTCAGAAGATTTCATATGTTTTCGCTTCTCTATGCTAAAATAGCATTCATATACATAATGGACGGCTTTTTTTATTGTTTGAGAATTTATTTTATGTATTATCTAAGAAAAATGAACCCATATATAAGGAATATTAAAGAAATATTTTTACGAACAGTGTCAAAAAGAATCACATTTTTTATTTTAACCCATTTTAGGCCAAGCATAGAAATTGTATAAAATGTGGTATTATTTGCATTGAAATTTACTTAAATTACATTCATTAACACACCAAAAAAGTTTCGTGCATGAAAAATAATATTTTATTAAATTTGACGTTACCATTATTAATTTACCATTATTAATTTACCATTAAATTTAAATTAAAAAAATTAAGTTTTCTTATGGCATTTGTTTGATTTTTATTTTATTTACAGAACTTGCAACTTTACTTCATTATAAAAACATATGATTAATCTCAATTGGAATAATTATACATTTTCAAAAAGTCGAATTTGTCAATAACCGTTTCAGGTAAAAAACCAGCGTATTTTGAATATTTCTCAGCAGAAAGTGATTACTTCAATTCAATTACTAATATTTTATAGATGTCTTCAGAACTCTTAAAAATAGCAGAAAAATATACGTCACAGTGTTAATAAAAATATATTAATTGAAATGGTGCGTTTACGCACCTTTGGCCGAAAATGGGTTAAACAACTAATTTCATAAATTTATAAATTTATAAAGGTATCTATTTATTTTACATTTTTAAAGATGCATTACTCTTAAATTGCATTACTCTTAAGTTTTTGATTATCATTAGTTGATAAAGATAAGAAGATAATATTATATGAAATAATTCTCCAAATTATATTTTTATTACATTCTTTATCGATTGGGATTTTCTTACGCTTGATTTTGGCAATTTTATTGTCTTAAAGTAACATTTTAGGAATTCAGGAAATTGTTATATAGAAGATATGTTTTCGCACTTCCTCTGTGGAGTAGCATCCAATCACACACAAAACAAAACATTTCTTCTCTTTTTTTACCCGTCTTTCAAATTTTATTTAAGGAAATCGGATTCCCGTATAACGAAAAATATAATAAAATACATTTACAAAAAGTTGGAAAATAAATAATATTTTTTTTTAACCGCGAATTCTTTAAATTTGTAAACAATCATGAAATTATTTGTCTGAGTGCAACGAAGACTCATACACAGCGCAGTATTACTTTGCCCCATATATAGCTAGGATGTATATTAAAACCTTTCGTCAAGCATAACTCAAAAAATATTTAACGGATTTCGTTCAAATTTTTACAGCAGGTACCTATAATGGTGACAACGACGTCTATTTAGTACCAAGAATAAATATCAAACCGTTTGGAATTTATATTAAAAAAATAGATAAAAAAGCACAATTAAAGTACATACGTCACTAAATTTTGGGCGTACGTCATTTTCACCGGCGGGAGATTTTCGTAGACAATCGGAATTGAAAAGTTCATGGAGTACATGGAGCAAAAAAATATGCACGCACTAATATTCAGCACAATAAAATATATTTCAATTTAGTAGAAATCGGAAATTAATCTGGATTTTTTTCTGTTTGAAAGAAAACCCCCGCAATAATTTGGTAGACTTGGTATTAGAGATTTGGCGCAAATCTCAGCAATAGCAGCTTTTTTTATTTCGCGTGTGTAAATTAAAAAAAATATATTTGGTGTTTAAAGAAAAGGTTTCGATTTATGGCATTATTTCTTTTTGTTTTCTCTTTTTAGCATTTTAAATGGGATTAATGAAAGGCATGTATTTTAAATTAAATGAGTGAAAGGTTTATATTTAAGTGAAATGAACTCAATATGAAAATGTTATAGGAACAATATTTGGCGATTTATCAACTGCGCCAGGATAACATAAAAGTACCAATATATCAAACGGTATGTAGTATGTGAAATTATTATAATCACCCATCAAAAAAAAAAAAAAAAAAAAAAAAAAAAAAACTAATATTTTGCATTCAGAGGGAAAAATCCATCTCCTGTGCCGGTAGATTTGGCGAGTTATTTTTTGGTGATAAGTGTTTCGATGTGGTTGTTGCGATCTTCAGTCTTTCGGTTACCTTTTCTAAAGTTATGTTTTGCAGATGTAATATTATGTGAACATATGTTTTGTAGATATTTTTTTTGTATATATATGTTAATTGTAATGGCAGTTGGGAATGAGATTTTTACCTTTTTATCTATGCTTTCGAAAATATTAAAACATTAAAAAAAGATAATACAGATGTCGCAGGCGCACCGGGGTATCTTTTTGGTACTAAAATGGCGATGTTATGTGTGGACAACCTGGCGATTTTGCTTTGTGTAACAACTCGTTAGGGCAAATTCTGTGTTTTTATGTTAAATTAAGTATTGTGTGTTTTATAATAAATTAATCACTGTGTGTGTTGTATAATAAAATAAGGTAAAGATGTCATATACGCACCACATTGGTGCGATTGCAACAAAATGGCAATTTTATGGCAAACATGGTAACCCGGTTGTTTTGTTTATGTGTTAACTAGCGAGCTACGCCCGCTACGCTGGTCAATTTCTTTTAACGAACCTTTAATCAAACAAAATATTGACATTTCATAAATAACTTTTATATTTATAACGGCCCTCCCTCGCTTTGCTTCGGGTTAACCTTGAAAACCTTCATCTCTTTGTGTTTTCTGTAGACATTTTTAATGTGTACAATAATTAGTACATTATTTTGATAAATCTTGTAGGGTTCAGCCTGCGTTTGCAATGTATAAGCGGAAAAAATGAAATTATTTACGACATCACATTAAAAACCTCAAAAATAACAGTATTTCTCCACTATTTAATGGATGTTATTATACATATAAACCTTCCTCTTGAATCACTCTATCTATTAAAAAAACCGCATCAAAATCCGTTGCGTAGTTTTAAAGATTTAAGCGTACATAGGGATATAGGGACAGAAAAAGCGACTTTGTTTTATACTATGTAGTGATAAGTGTTAATATTTACGTTTTATTGTGATATTTATATTATTATGTTTATTATTTGTAACTGTTCATTTATTATTGCATGCTTTTTGTAACGGTACTTCTCTATTATCCCGTCGACCACTTTTCATAACAAAAAACTATCGCCAAACTGTAAGATTAAACGCCAAAAATGCAGTCCCATTTACTTGATGTCAGAAGCAATATACGTGATTGTTATGTCATCAAATAGTTCATAAAGTGGTCGACGAGATAATAGAGAAGTACCTTTGTAACTAATATTCAAAAACAAAGTTTTCGCCAAATTGGCGGGGGACAAATCGCGCCAATGTGGTGCGTATATGACATCTGTGCCTAAAATAATTTCTGTGTGCTTAAAATAAAAATTGTGTGTGTTTTATAACATAATAAAATCAAACTAGCATGCTGTTTTAGCAATCTTGGCCTAACAGGTTCTCAAAAACGGGGTTTTCTGGCCAAAATGTCGCAAACAAAAATCACGCCAATCCCAGTGCGCTAGCGACAGCTGTTCCAAAAATATTTATATCAAGCGTATAATGTTTTGCATTTTTATACGGAACACTTCCCCATTTAAAGATTTTAAATGCTATTTACATCAGATATTTTTTTCCTGAGGTTCCTAAAAGTTAATTTAGGTATGTTTTTCGTTCGTTTATTAATTTTTTACAATTTGCCCCCTGACAATAACAATTATTTATCCCAAAAATACCTCTTAGGTTTGTTAAATATGTTTGTTTATGTATTTTCATTACAAAATTTTATCGCCATTTTCAAAATTTTAATATGTATTTTCATTACTTATTAGAATTTTGAAAATGGCAATAAAATTTTATTTTAGCATCGTATTTATGTTTTTAAGATGGTTCCAAAACATGGTTTAATAAAAGTACGTTTGTAAACATTTGTAAAACATGTTTTTCCGCTCTCTGGAAAAATTTGGTAAGATGCTCAAGTAGATGCTTTTAATAAGATGCTTTTTTAAAAGTAGATGTTTCGGTAAGATGCTTTTGGCACCATGTTTAATTTTTTCGCCAATCGCGCCAACCGGCACAGGATACGGAACTTTTCCCCATTCAGATACACAGGCAAGGCTGGTCTCAAACAACAATAAAGCTAGCAACAACATTGTTTTAACTCTATAACAGTTACAATAATGATATTAAATGCTCCGATTGGCGTTGGTCCCGATTACGGTAGTTTCCCCTGGAAAAAACTGCAGAAGAAGTCTTTTACATTTGTTTCGAATGAAGCTCGGTGAACAAAGTAATACTTAATAATACAAACAACACTAACATAAACATGGAAGCAAAAGTTTAAATTCAAATGTATATATTTGTTAATCTTTCCCCCTCCCACCAACTCTTCAAAAAAAATAAGAAAAATAAAAAGAAAGTTACAGCATTGCATTTAAAATGGCGTTAAGCTACGCTTTCTGACTTAAGCAATTAACTGCAAACCCGATTATGAAACTTTCACTTAACTATAACATGTATCTAATAGCCCTGAGGATACTTCTCAGTTATACGGATCTTTAGGCTTTTTTAAAAAGCTTGACACAATTCGGGTTTAAGAAGTTGAGATTTATTGCCAAATTATATAAACAACTATGAAACTAAAACTGATGAATTATTTTGCTGGTTTACGCATGTATTTTTAAAAATTGCATCTGATATTAGATGAATTACTTCTGTTTGTATTTAATAACGGTAAACGGCTTCTGTATATTGAATGAATTGTGAAACTATTGGGAAGAGGTAGACAGACGAATAGTGAGATGGGTAGAGAGACGGGTAGTGACAGAGATAGGCTAACGGGATGCGAAACGAATAGGTAGATGGGTAGCGAGACAGGTAAAAAAAAGGTTGACAGAGGGGTACCGAGATGGATAGAGAGACGGGTCATGAGACGAGTAGTGAGACCGATATACAGGCATGTAGAGTAAAGGTTGAGAGACGGGTTGCGTGGTGGATAGAGAGACGGGCAGACAGAAGAGCACAGAGACGAGTTGACAGACGGGTAGAGAGAGGAGTATGTACACAGGCAGACGTGTCGAGAGACTGGTAATTAAACGGGAAGCAAGACAGGTAGAAAGACGGATTGGCAGATGGATAGCGAGACAGGTAAAGAGTTGGGTAGAGTTTGGGTACAGGAAAAAATTTTAATTCAAATGTAAATATTTGTCACAAGGATAATGTTGCAACAATGAAATTAAATTTGCGTTAAGCCACGCTTGCTAAAATACGCTATTGGCTGGAAATCTGATTACGTAACTTTAAAAAGCTTGGCGTTTTATAAGATCAAGCAAAAAAAAATGGGATTATTTGCCAAATGTTATAAAAACAAATCTGATGGACGGTACTTCTTCTATTTGTTTAACAGTGTATATGGATTTATGTATGATATTTTGTAATATTATCATTTAATTTTCTCTTTTTCGTTATGTCGTAATTGTTAATCCTACGTTCTTAAGAATATCACTCAGACTAATCCCTTTGAGGGAAATCCTAGTTTAGTTATTGAACAGTGCATTCAACATAAATACGAGGGTTGATCCAGAAATAAGGTTCCCATCAAATTTACAAATATACAACATTGTTTATTCTCATTGAAATTTACATCGTTGGAAAGAAGAAAGCTTGTACTATTTCTCTACATAATCGCCATCTTTTTCTACGTATTTTTGTAGACGGTGCTCCAATTTCTGTATCCAATATCGTTGAACTCCGGCGCCAACCCTCTGAGGAAGCGTTTCACTTAATCTTTGACGTCATCGTCGCTCCGGAAACGTTGGCCACCCAAGTGTTCCTTTAACTTGGGGAACAAGTGATAATCACTAGGTGCAATGTCCGGACTGTAAGGTGAGTGGGACATGACAGTCCATACAAATTGTGCCAAAAGATCCTGGGTTGGACGGGAGACGTGAGGTAGGGCGTTGTCGTGAAACAAGGTTACACCAGCTGTCAGTCGTCCTTGCCGGCGTTTCTAGACGGGTGTAGTCCCTTTAGCGGGCAAAAAACGAATTACAGAATGAATCTCGCACTTGGCGGGATCAACAATGGGAACCTCCATCTCGGACGGCTACTGAGCCAAGAATGAGCGGCGCAGCAAAGCGTGGTCGAGGAAATCACGAGTGCGGGAACAGCCGCACAGATTTTGCTGTTGCCGTATTTCGCCTCGTACCTTCCCGTGTGGCTGGAGCTCTTTGAGAACCTTATTTCTGCATCGAACCTCGTAAATTTATTACTTAACTAACGCTTTCGGGTTACCTTTAATTAAATCAAACAGGGAGAGTTTTATGTGGATTAAGAAACAAAATAGCAGTCCTCTTCAACATATAATTTATCACAACTTTCATCAAAAGTTATGCCTTTAACCTTTTTTTATCTTACAAAAAATAAAATTTATGTAAATTCACTTTCATGGCTATATTATTAAGTCTTCACTTGTGGCACAAAATGTTACCTAAATAAGTATTTTAAGCAACAGCAACATTTTATTTTCTGTTAATTTCAATTAAGACAAAAATAATCAATATTGAATAATACATAATAATCGAAAAAATATTTCCTTAAATAAATAAATAAATGTTTTTAGTATATTTTATATTATATAACATATTTAAACATGCGACAGCAAACTCCTCGTAAGGCATGGTGACGTCATGGCGACGTCACTGTGACTTTGTGACCGTCGTCGTGACGTCGATGTGAAGTCATTGTGACCTAAATGCGAGGTCGTTATGGCCATTTTCAAGGCTTTCTGTGACCTCACAATGTGACTACTTTGTGAAGTCACCATGCGACTTCAATGTGAAAAATGTGACGAATCTGCATCGGATAGGGTGACCAGATTTTACCCGAATCCTATACGGATTGTTCGGATCAAAATTTTTTTATGGTTCAAGTTTGTAACGTTTGTGACGACACTGCACCGGGTCGGGTGACCAGATTTTACCCGAATCCAATCCAGAAACCTCGGATCGATCTTTCTGGATTTGTTTGGCTACAGAATAGATTTGGATTAGTTGTCGTGTGACCTGATTTTCGTGAACCCGATCTGACCCGAGTCGGGTATAATGTTTTTACTGTAAGTCTTGTTTGGAATAGAATCTTGCATACGACCGAGTAACCAGACTTTATCAGAAATTGTTTTACGATACAATTTCTGATGTCGGCTCGGATCTAGAGTCATACACGAATCCGGTTATATACTTCTTGAACATGATTGAATGTCTACTTGAACATGAATGATGGTTGACTGAAACTATATTTCGATTCAACCCGTATTCTTAACCTAACCCAACAAAAACAACAACAACAAAAAATCTGTAAGCCCACAACCCGACCGAACCTGATAAATGATTTTACATAGATTCGGATAACAAGATTTCACCAAATACGGATAAGATCGACGATAAGGATTGTATCGGCAATCATTTTTATTGATGCAACTCGTATTCAAATTAAAACTTTGCATCTGATTGGGAAACCGGCTAATGTAGCCGTTAAGCAAGAAAATTATAAATGTAAAAAACGTATACTAATATAAAAATAATAGATGAATCCATTAAAAATTATATTAAAAGTAAATATTTCAATAATATGAAATTCTATTGTGCAAATAACAACTTTTTATATTAACTTCTACTTCCATTTGTTTTATGTAACCACCAAAAATATTGACAATAATTAAAACTATGCTATTTTGCTGTTAAGTATTGAAGTTTTTAAATGTGTATACTTTGCCATATATCCCCTCGCTCAGTGTCACGAAACTTTCTGGCACATTTATGAACAAACTTTTAAACGCATGGCACTTGCATGCCTGATTATTAAAGCTATTTGGAATGAACAGCGTTTTCCATTTTTAGATAAATGTAATACTTAAGATAAATTTCGGTCACGTTTTACCCGTTTCTGATACTGCGCGTCGGAAATTTGGTTCAAAACACCGACTTCGATAGTGTTTTCTGAAACATCATCTGCCGTTACCAAACAATGGATAACGCCATTCGATTATATATAGGGTAGATGTGCCAGTAATGGACACCCTTAAGGAATTTCTTTAAAAATTATTTTTTAATTCATAGTTATAATTGTTATATTCAACATTTCTTAATATTATACTACTCTACCAACAATATTTAACCATGCTCATAGTCACATTTCCCAATGTGAATCGAAATTTAATTGTAAATAACAGAAATAAATCAAAACACCCTAAATTCGAGTAATGGACACCTCACAAAAAGTAATAGATAATTGATATTATGATTGTATTTAAAACTAGAATTTAAAGATAGCATATTAATGAAATAAAAAAAGCTGAATTTTTATTGGTTATTTTTTTATAAACCAAAAACATTGAAGGTGTCCCATTACTGGAAGGCGATCCATTACTGGCACATCTACCCTATTCTGAATAAGAACACCTGCCAATTTCATGTATTTCCGAATAAAAATGAATTCAGAAATATTTCAGAAATTAGCTATTTTGGATTTGAGAACAACTTTAAAGAAAATATAAGTATACATTTTAAAATAAGCATTCTGAAAAATTTATATTAGGAATCAATTTAAATAATAGATATACTTATTGTGCGATATCTCTATAATAAAACCGTATGTCATGTGACTGTCCTCAACAGTTCCGGGATGCCGCTTCACTGTTTCATATGCCAGGCAGCCATTTTTATTCAAAATTATTTTTTCTAATAAAACTGCATAAAAGTTACATTTTTAGAAAGATCGTTCAAAATAAATTAATATTTGAGAGATGACTTACGTTCAATTATGTATACATTCTTCAATAACTTCAGTTTCAATTAGATTCGCTGTTCAAATTCTCTATCCATGAAAGTAAACAACAACAAAAAAAAAAGATTCATTCGTTGTGAACGTTTAAAATATTAAACCATGAATTTTTTGACCGCTGCCTGGTGTAAAAAAAAATAATCAGCACCAGTGAGACAGTCAAAGTTTACCATAATTCTGTTCCATACAACTCAACTTCCTTCGGATCTTTTCTTGATGTAAGTTGAACTCCGTGGTTGAACTCATGTAATAATATTTAATGGATCAAATTTCGAAACAAATTGTCAGCTTTTATTTTTCGTGTGTATTAATTAGAAACGATATTTTAATTTTGAAATCAAATGTTTTGATTTATGATAATATTTCTTATTTATCTATTTTCTATTTTAAAGAAAAATGTGAACGTCATGTATTTTAAATTGGAAAAGCTGTCACGGACGCACCAGGGTTGGCGGAATTTTTGTTTTGCGCCATTTTGGCGAGAAAATCCCATTTTCAGGTACCTATTAGAGATTACTAAAACAGCACATACTTTTATTTTATTATGAAATAGTTTATTTTATATTAAAAACACACAAACAATGATTAATTTATTATAAAGTGGGTTAAGCGGATTTTGTCAAGAAAGATGAAATACATAACAACAAAAAATATGCGAAATGCCACCACGATCGCAAAAGTTCTTGATTTGTCTATTAGATTTTTCCGGTTTGGCGAAGGATTAAGGAAAAAAATAAATTATGAATAAAAATAATTTGTTACAATGCTTAACATACATTTAAGGGCGACCAAACTGGTCGCCAGTGGCGGCTAGTTATTAAATAATAAACATTGTATCAAGCAGTAAAACAGTTTTCGTTGTAAATGAAATATAGAACTTAAGATCATAAATGCCAAAAAAAAATTATACATTTTTTTCTTTACAAATTATTTTATTTATAGTTTTTGATAGAATACTAAATGCAGAACTTAAATATCAATTTTTACAGTAAAAACATTCGATAACACAACTGGAAAAATTACATTAACTAAACAGTTATTTTATTGTTTCATCAATATTTATTATTTTTGTGCACCTAACATTGACATATCTCGACAAATAAATTATTCAATGCATTAAATTGTCACATTTTTTTCAATTATACCGGAAAATTATTTCTGGAAACCTACACTAGCAACGAAATTATCAAATTGCAAATCAAACATTAATAGTTTTAAAAATTGCAATGTTTGTAATTATAATGAATAACTATTAAAATTGAACTAAGAAACGCAAAATATTAAATAAATTCTTCATTTTAAATAAGACTTTACATTTAGAATACATATTGCTAGTAAATACTTTAAGCTTTTTTCCAAACAGTCTATTTACAAAAAATTTAAAACATTAAAGATAAAATTTAGTACAAGTGATTTTTTAAAAGAAAATTTAAACATATTAACTTTTAAATAATGCACTATTAAATGTACAAGTACTAAACATGCACTATTAGCAAAACCGCGAAGACATTAAAAGTTACCTGCTGATGTATAGGTAAAGGGATTACAATTGAATGCTCCTTATCTGCTTCCCTTTCATTGAAAAATTAGACTGTAAATCCACTACAATAATTTTCAAATTATTCCAGCAGAAGAGGTGTGTTCATAGATCTGAGAAATCAAATATCACCCAGGCCTTATGAACGCACCCGGCTAGACACAGGGATATGTTAAAATGGATGCTTTACTTTAAAATGGAGATTGTTCACTTTAAAACGTTAATTTACTTACACTGTATAAATCTACAAACTTAAAAGAACGCAACACACGCTAATCCGAACTTCGAATGAGAAAAAATCGTCTGCCTTCAATATGCACGCGCAGTATTGTTTAAACACAACAAAATAACAACTAGCAGATGTTTCCAACTGTACCGCAAATGATACAGGAAGAAAATAATTTAAATAAAGACATTTCAAAACCTTTATAATTTATATGGCTGAAAAATGAACTTCTAATGATGCTATAATATTCTTTTTTTATATGAGAGAGTTTTGTATTCTTAGAAATAAGCTGTGAAAATTTACATTTTTATATATTTTTTAATCCATTGCATTTGCTTTAGACGTCAAAAGTAAAGATAATTTTTAAATAAAAATTGATTTAATAGGCTTTATAAAGTAATTTCGATATAAATTTATAAATTTAAATTGCAATCAAATTTCCTAAGTACAAATTTTTCATTTTTTACACTCTATCGAAAAGAGCAATATATTTAATAGAGTTAACATCTTACTAAGCACTGGCCAGTTTTGGATAAATTGCTATAGGAATGACATATACTTTATAACATGTTTTTAATTCATTTTTGCTCGGAAATACACGAAATTGGCTCGTCGTTTTATTCAGAAACTATGTTATTGAAAAACCTTTTCCATTTTTTTTAAAAGCAGAAGATCTTTCAGAAAAGAAAGTCAAAGTCGGCGTTTTGATTTGAATATCCGACGTGACAGTGAAAGACAGGAGAAAACTGGTCGTCACGTGACACGAATTGCTTATAACTCGATAAGTAACTAAATTTCTATTTAAGGATTTTTACCTGTGTATTATATAGTATATTTTGTTAAATTTCATGAAAATGGTAATGAAAATTGTAAAAAATTATCTGCCTCATATATGTAGACAGATATTTATTTATTATTTTATTTTGGAAATACTCAATATATTTAAATAGTGTGTGACAATATTTTTATTAATGATTTAGGCGAGGCTAACGAAAAAGAAAGGCTACCGCGGTGCTTTACGCGTATATTTTTTTTTACAGACCGCGGGAGTCACGTGATGCTCGAATGCACCAATGCAGGTGTAAGAAAAGAGCATCACATCACTCTAGCGGTCTGTAAAAAAACATAAGTGGAATGCACCGCGGTAGCCTGTCTTTTTCGTTAGCATCGGATTTAGGTACATGACATAATTCAAATCTATATTTTATGAGTTTTTTTTCCAAATTCAATCTCCGATCACACCGTGAAGTCACAGAGTGTTGGCATTTTGGTCATAGGTTTTACGTGACTTATGTGACTTGTAGTGACGTCATTGCAACGTCACAAAAATTTTTGAAGCTGTCAAAAAGTAATTTTCTTTATGCCATAAGATGTTCTAAAGTTTATTTTAAGTTTTCTTTAGATCTCCCAGACGTTCACATTTTGGTCACAGTGTGACGATACAAAGTGGTGGCATTTTGGTCACAGACGTGACGTGACGTACGTGACTCACAGTGACGTCACTGTGACTGTGCATGCTATGCAGGTCGTTTTGAAAAATATCACAGCAAAAAATAAATTTCTCTAACGTGTACTGTCAGTTTTGTTGATCCATAAAGAAAGGAACAAGAACCTTTGTGCACGAAATGATACACTTAAATCTCAACTTACAAATCATTAAAATAAGATTTTAGGAATTTTCCAAGATCTGATGCATATGTTTTCTCTTTTTCTGTGTGAGAATAGCATTCGAACACAAAATATAGGCTTACTTTTTTTTTCAATCTGGTTTTGCTACTTTATTCGTCGCTACCATGTCAAACTGTCGAATAGGAAAAAAATGCATTTTTCATTAATTTTAAAAATTGGCCGATTGTCACCACTAAATTTTATTAAAATTCTTCGCCTAGTAAGAATATTAATAAAATTTCTGTGAAGAAAAGTGTTGCCAGTTTGGCCTTCTTTTTATTCGAAAATGCCGAATTATTACCGGAAATTTTGCGATTTTTTTTTTTTTACTTTGAGTAATTACCAGCTATTCGTCATTAAATAAAACGAAAATTTTTATTTGAAATTTCTGGTATGGATTTCGAAATTCTGACTGAAAAAGGAGGCCAAACTGGTAACCGTGGGGAAGAATACTATAAAAATTTAGTTGTGACAATCAGTCCATTTGTAAAAGTAATGAAAAATGCCTTTTTTCACATTCGATAGTTTGACATGGTAGCGACGAATAAGCAAAGAATATTGCCGTATATCGGAAGTATTAAAAATTACACTCTAAAATTGCTAGGATATTCATTTTTTTTTTTTTTATATTAAACCGTAAATTTCTTAAATATGAAATTATCAGGTTTTTTTTTTTAAGTCTGTGAAGTATGAATTATTTGTAAGTAATTTTATTAATTACCTAAAGTATTTGATTTTCTTTATTTAATGCAGAGCATGAGAAAATCATATGGAATAATCATTTACTGATTATATTTTTATTTCACCCTTTTATTGATTGGAATTTATTTACGCTTGAATTTGGCAACTTTCAATACTTTACGATAGATTATGAGAATTTTCGAAATTATTATACATTAATGTTTTCGCTGTTTCTATTTGGAATAGTATTCAAACTATAAGAATAAACTATCTCCTCTTTTCATTCAGTGTTTCCTACTTTATTTAAGAAAATTATATTGCCGTACAACGAGAAAATAACGAAATATATTTACAAACAGTTGAAAATTGGATAATTACTGTTATTTCTTTTAATTTCAAACCGCGAATTCTTTGAACTTATAACACTGATAGAAGTGACTTAGTTATTGAACGGGGATTTAACCATAAATAAATTTATAATATAACTAACGTGTTCTGTTATCTTTAACCCTTTAGCGGGCGGTGGTCACAAAAAAGGGCACCTAATTTTAATTCCACAACTGACAAACGGCACCAAGAATATTTAATTAAAATTTTCCTTTTATAAAGTAAGGAAAAATTAGCAAGTTATTCTTTTCTAAGGAAATAGTTTATAAAATCTGGTGTCAGTCCATTATTTCATTATTTTACAAACAGATTTATTCCGTGTTGGAAAGGGTTAAATAAATCAAAAAAGCAGAACTTTATGTGTATTAAAAAATAAAATAACAGTCATCTTAAATAAATACATTTTTACAATTTTAAAAAGCATTCTTCAAATGCCTTTATCTTTTTAAATCTAACAAAAATCATTTTTTTTAATTTCACTTTTATGCTTAGACAATTAACTCATTAATGCCGGTTCGAGGCTAACGAAAAAGACAGGCTACCGCGGTACATTCCAGTTATCTTTTTTTACAGACCGCTAGTGTGACGTGATGCTCTTTTCGTACACCTGCATTGGTGGATTCGAGCATCACGTGACTCCCGCGGTCTGTAAAAAAAGATACGCGTAAAGCACCGCGGTAGCCTTTCTTTTTCGTTAGCCTCGTGCCGGCTGGTGCGAAAATTTATCATTTAACAGATACGAAACTTTTAAATATGAACACCAGTATCTTAGTAAAAAAAATTCGTATTATCTAATGTGAAACTGTCAGAGATTCAATCAGTTAAAATAACAGTATCGGAAAACTGGTGTCAACTGGTATTGAAGTATTAAAAGAAGTGTAAAATAAGTCGTCGTTAATGGGTTAAGACTTCATTTGTAATTAAAAAAAACTATTACCTAAACCATAATTTTACCAAAATATCAATTTTAAGCAACAACAATAACATTTTTCTATTACTTTCTATTAAAATATAAATAATCAATATTATATAATAAATAACAATGGAAATAATATTTACTCAAATAAATGAATAAATGTTTTTTTATATACTTTATATTACATAACATATTTAAAGGTGTGACAGCATACTCGTTTTGAAAAATATCTCATAGCAAAAAATAAATCTCTCCAACTAATACTGTCAGTTTTGGTGATCTATAAAGAAGGGAACAAGAGCCTTTGCTTCAATCTTCCAACTTACAAAGCATTAAAATCAGATTTTGGGAATTGTTCCAAGTTCTGATGCAGAAGTGTGCATATGCTTTCTCTTTTTCTGTATCAAAATAACATTCGAACACAATATAACAATATAGGCTTACTTTTTTTTTTCAATCTGTCTTTCCTACTTTATATAAGCAAAGTATATTACCGTATATCGGAAACAAAACAAAATACATTCTAAAACTGCTATGATATCCATCATTTTTTTAAAATATAAAAATATCAGATTATTTTATTATTATTTGTGAACTATGAATTATTTGTAAGTAATTTTATTAATTACTTAGAGTTTTTTATTTTCTTTATTTAATGCAGAGTAGGAAAAAATCATATGGAATAATTATTTAATTATATTTCTACTGCACACTTTGATTGATTGGAATTTATTACGCTTGAATTTGGCCTCTGTCAATGCTTTAAAATTTTTTTGAGAAATTTCGAAATTATTATGCATTAGACATGTTTTCGCTTTTTCTATTTGCAATAGCATTCAAACTATAAGAATGCTTTCTCCTCTTTTCATTCAGTTTTTCCTATTTTATTTAAGGAAATTAAATTTCGCGTACAACGAGAAAATAACAAAATATATTTACAAACAGTTGGAAACTGGATAATAATAATAATTATTATTATTTTGTATTTCAAACCGCGAATTCTTTAAACTTATAACACTGACAGAATTGTTTTAGTTATTGAACGGGGATTTAACCATAAATACTTTTATAGTAAAACTAATGTGATCTGTTATATTTAATTAAATCAAAGAATTGTGTATTAACAAATAAAATAACAATCATCTTATATAAATAAATGTTTAGAATTTCTAAAAGAATTCTTCAAATGCCTTTATCTTTTTAAATATAACAAAAATCATTTTTTTTTTCACTTTTACGGTTAGGCTATTAAGTTTTCATTTGTAATAAAACAAAAAAACTATTACCTAAACCTTAATTTTACCAAAATATCTAGCTTAAGCAACAACAACAAAATATTTCAATTATTTTCAATTAAAACATAAATAATCAATATTATATAAGAAATACCAATTGAAATAATATTTACTCAAATAAATGAATAAATGTTTTTTAGTATACTTTATATTATGCAACATATTTAAACATGTGAAAGCAAACTCGTTTTGCAAAATATCACAGCAAAAAAAAGATTTCTCTAACGTATACTATCGGTTTTGTTGATGGAAACAAAAGCCTTTGTGCACGAAATGATACCCTTCGATCATCCAAATTACAAAGCATTAAAATAAGATTTTGGGAATTTTCCAAATTGTGAAGCAGAAGCTTGCATATGTTTTCGTTCTTTTTGTGTGAAAATAGCATTCGAACACAAAAGATAAGCTTACTTTTTTTTTAAATCTGTCTTTCCTACTTTATGTAAGCAAAGTATATTCCCGTATGTCGAGAGTATTAAAAAAATAAATTCAGAAAATGTTACTATATAATTTTTTTTTTGGCTAAACTATAAATTCTCATATTTGTTTTTTAATTTTTGAACAGTGAGTTATTCGTAAGTTATTTTGTTATTCAGTGAAAAGTATTTGTTACGTTTATTTAATGCATATAAGGCGAAAATCATGTAGAAAAATCATCTGAATGTTTTCTTGATCCATAAAGACGGGAACAAGAAAATTTGTGCATGAAATGATACGCTTGAATCTGACAATGTTCAGATAATTTAAAGAATATCTTAAGAATTTTCAGAGTTGTGATGTAAGAAAATTTTATTCCCGTGTATCGAGAGTATTAAAAAATACATTCAAAAAATGTTACGATATGAAATTTTTTTTTTTTTTTTTTGTTAAACCATAAATTCTCAGATTTGTTTTTAAATTTTGAACTATGAACTAACTGTTCTTAAGTTACTTTATTACTCAGTAAAATATATTTGTTACGTTTATTTAATACAGATAAGGCGAAAAACATCTAGAATAATCATCTGAATGAATGTTTTCTTGATCCATAAAGATGGGAACAAGAAAATTTGTGTATGAAATGATACGCTTGAATCTGACAACGTTCAGATCATCTAAAGAATATCTTAAGAATTTTCAGAGTGATCACTCTTTCTAAGAAAGAATACCATTCAAACAGAAACGAAAGTTTCTTTTCTCTTTTAAATATTTTATTTCTCTTTTTTATACCGAAAGTGAGTTTCTCTATATAAATAGAACTGAAGAAATATATTTATAAGGAATCTCAAAACTAATCATTTTTAAATCTTATACTACGAATTACTTAAACTTATAAAATATTACAACACGCACACATATATCTATATATATATATATACTCAAACAGAAATATATTGCGGATCACATATATTGTGGAATATTGATCTTGATAACGTGAATCGCACTATATGTTTTATTCCTTTCTTGTAATATTTCCATATTCTGCTCGTTGATTTTTTCTCCTTATAATTTTATTATTTTCTTTTTTCCATTTGTAAATTTTCCATTGTTGGATGTACAGTCGTGGAAAAAAAAAAAACGGAACACCCCCCACTAACTCTGCAACAAATTATAGTAGAAGGAAGTGACTGGTACCAAACGATTGGAAATAAAGTCTACTTTTAAGTGATGCATATAAAATTTGCTTAGGGGGCCATATACATATAAAAACACACCCAAACTTTGTTTTTTTTTCAATAGCAAGACCCAAATTTGACAATATATTTGAAATCTGCAGTTCAAACTATGCCTAGATACCAAATGTCATTAAATTCCTACGATTAGTTTCTGAGAAACTAATTACTTTATAATGAGCATATTTAAGGGGCTGTATCCAAATTGAAGTTCGGTACTCGATTGTTGAAATGCTGCAGAATGTCACCTTTTAATGTATTATGTTTTACCGATATGACCATTTTACTCACTTAATAAGTTTCGATTATTGTTATATGCTGTAAGATAATGTTTACAAGTGTTGAATTATCCGACTTTAACCCCTTGGGGACGAGCGACACGTATGCGTGACGCATAAGATGCTCAGAATCCTCGATTTTTCCCACCAGTTATTTTTATTGCAAGCTTTGCCTTATTATATCTTAGCATTTCCACAATTCAATTAGACGAAAATTTCTGTTTTGAAAAACCGGTGGTAAATTATTAAAAATTCTGTAATAGACTCTCGTCACGAAGGGATTAAAAAACCATAAGATTATTTGTAATTAAAATAGTCTTAGAATATGTAAATGTTATTGGAATTTTACAAGTGCTTTTATAATGCTTTTTCTCAGATTTTGCATCTATTTAACTCGCCTTTTCTTTAGTTTATTGGCAGAAACGTGAATAATATTGACAGATACAAAATTTAGAATTAAAAAAAAATAGTATAAAGCAGCGTAATGAAACAAAGTAAAAATAACAAAAAAAAAAAAAAAAAAAAAAAAAAACCGCTGATAAATTGTTTTTTAGTCTGAAAATAAATCCAGACATTGCTTTTTTTTTAGTAGCGAGAGGGGGGGGGTGTCTTGTTTTGATATATGTTCGCAGAATTTACATTCCGATTTATTTGAAGACCTAAAACTAAATATATGTTATAAAGACATCTGAATAACTTTACATCCGTTATTCTCCTTCGGATTAGGGGTAATAATTCTATGATTAAACCTATTCTGGTAGTTTATTTGAAATTTTACAATTAACTCATTAATGCCTCCTGGCAAGAAAACGTGCCATATGACATTTATTATTTATTATTATTATTATTATTATTATTATTATTATTAGATTTTTTTGCACACTGCTAGCGATTGGGAAATAATCTTGCCTATCAGAAAACCATAAAAATAACTTGTAATTTTTTTTCAATTAGCCTGTTTAATCGAATAGATTTAAATACGAAAGTTATAGAAGAAATATTGTAATTTTTTCTTCGCAATAAACTACCAATATAAACCTTACCTATTAATCCATGATGAAACAGTTTGAAGAGACACTTGAAAATGCCCAGCTATATAACGAAAACTTCTTCCAGCTTGCCACATGCCTATCATTTGGCCTTTCGTTGCTTTAGTTAATTGTGGGGCCATTTTGTTTCAGCAAATACTCTACACATATGCATTTATAATAAACTTCACTTCAAACATATATACTGCAGAAAAAACAATATAGCTTTATTAGACTGGAAAAGAAGCTATAAATCCATTTAAAGGTAACAAAAATGATTAAGTTTTTTCTAAGGTAGAACTGATCATATTTTTCAAAAATGGGCTTTATTAATTTAAAAATAAAAGCGAAACTATTTTCCATAAATGAAAACATATATCTCATGCAAATACGTTTTACGTAATTTTAATGAAAAATTTTAAAGCAGACATTGAAAATGTAAAAGAAATATATATATATATATATATACTAATAAAGGCTGGGGTTCTGGTGCCGCGCTATCTTATATCTTACTACAATCGCAGGTCGTTGTCAGAGTTGTTTAACGTAAGATCACGAAGCATTGAAATACGGTTTACGCATTGTTTATAGTGTAAGACAGACTTAATCTCTAAGTTTATCAAGTCACTATAATCCCAGCCTATGAGTATAATATTTTCTCAAAGAGGAATGAGAGCTCTCCGACCCGAATATCGATTTTTACCACTAAATTTTAATAGTATTCTCCAACGTATAGAATTTCAGAAATTTTGTCCTTCAATAAGGTAACAAATACTATTAAAATTTAGTGGTCTCAATCGGGATTTCGAGTCGGAGCGCTCCCATCCCTATTCAAACTATGCTTTAATGCACATCATAGACGGCCCCTTAAAGCAGCATTTTGTCGTTTTTTAAGCATAATTTGAAAAACTACTTGAAAAAAAAATTTGAAATTTTGAATATACATAAAGCAGGACATAATAAATATAAATCCATCAAAAAAATTGTAGGTTGCAATTCATTATTTTTTCGAATATTAATTTCATAATTCATAATTCATATTATAAAATTTTAAAAATTACAAATTTGACGTAGTTATGTTTGGGATTTTGAGTTTTATAACCAATCAAAACGTTAGCACATTAGGATTATAATTTCAGGAGATATTAATAAAAATATGAAAATGTAATTTAACATTAGAAGCTCTAAAATTTGAATGTTTATAACTCAAAAACTTATCATTCAAATGACTTAAAATTTTGTATCTAGGCATAGTTTGAACCGAAGATTTAAAATATCATGTCAAAAGTGGGTGTTGCCATTGAAAAAATTAAAGTTTAGACTGGTTTTAATATGTAGATGGCCCCTTAAGCAAATTTTAGATACATCACTTAAAAGTAGACTTTATTTCCATTCGTTTGGTACCAGTCACGTCCTTCTACTATAATTTGTTGCAGAGTTAGTGGGGGGTGTTCCGTTTTTTTTTTCCACGACTGTACATTTTTATAATGTATTATAACTGTTGGATCATTTATATATTGTCTTTTTCCCTGCGATTTAATTGTTATTATTAGCAAAATGTTTTATTTTATATATACATACACACACAGGTATATATATGTATATATATATATATATATACAGTAAAACCTCCAAAGTTGACCTCCTCTCTTCGTTGACAACCTCTCTATGTTGACCGAAATGTATCAGTTTGAATGGTCACAATGCATTTTCAATGGAGATTTACCTCTCTATGTTGACCACCTCCGTAAGTTGTATGTTGTCCACTTTTTAGCAGGTTTTACTCTCTATAACTTGACCACTGATGTTTTCTTGAATTTGATTTTTGCTCTGTTTGTTCTCCATCTGTTTTCCAGGAATTTCTTTATCAGTCATCCGGCTTATTTGAGCAACACTCGCCCCCCCCCCCCTTGTGGTACTCCATTCATTGTTCGCTGCCAGTTTGATACAATGGGAGGGAAATGCCAGAATTCATGGAATCTGTCGAAAAATGTTATGGGAGTGGGGGATGTACGTAGCGGTGTAGCTATACGCAGAATTGGAAAACAAAGTGTATTGCTCACAAGTGAAACTTATTCCGTTCTTTTTTTCTGGATGTAGTGTTGTGACAGAACCGGTTGTTTATTTGCGAATTTTCATTAAAAATGGTGCAAAGAAAAGCTCTAAAAGAACTTAAATTAAAGGAGAAAGTGGATCTTCTTAATTTTTGGAAAGCAGCAGCCAAAGAAAGACAGCGGAAAATTTCGTGTGAGCAAGAAAACTGTGAACAACATTTTAAAACGCAAGGAACAATATCTGGAAACGTGTTCTTCCGAAAACGGAGGACTCCAAAGGAAACTCAGAAAAAACGTGTCTCAACACTGTGAACGACGCCACGTTCCGTTGGTTTAAAGAAATGAGATCAATCAATGGAAGACTATCGGGACCTATGCTTCAGGAAATAGCAAAATAATTCGAAATAGAGAACTTCCACTCATCAGCAGGTTGGCTTGAAAAATTCAAACTACGATACGAGATTTCTCAAAAAGGTTTGTGTGGGGAATCGAATGAGGTTTCAGCTGAAGTGGTGGAGAAGTTTATTGAAAATTCCCAGGGTTTGCTAAAGGTTTTAAGGATGAGGACATGTTTAATGCTGATGAGTGCGGTCTCTACTTTAAAGCAATGCCTGATAGAAGTGTAGTAATGAAGGATGCCACTTGCAAAAGAGGAAAACTTTCAAAACAGCATTTTACTGTTCTTCTATGTGCTGGGGAAAATTGAAGCCTACAGTGATCGGCAAATCCGCAAAACCTCGTGCATTTAAAAATGTAAAATCTGAAGACCTTTTTTGGAGAGCGAATAGATGCGCTTGGTTGACCAGTGCTTTGTTTGAAGAGTGGGTTAGAGGAATTGACGCAGAAATGAGGAAAAAGAAGCGGTCTATCCTACTTACCGTGGACAACAGCCCCAAACACCCGAAAGTGAATAATCTCACAAATGTGAAGCTAAAATTTTTGCCTCCAAACACAACTTCGAAAACCCAACCTTTAGATCAAGGCATTATTCAGTCCTTCAAAATGCACTACAGAGCTCAACTTCTGGAATGGGTGATCATGAAAGCACAAACCTGTGGTACTTCTGCATTGGCATCGTCAACAGCTGTGTCAGTAAATGCTTTGAATGCTGTTCATTGGATTAATTCTGCTTGGAATAAAGTTACGCAAACCACGATTAAGAACTGCTTCAAGAAAGCTGAATTTGTTACAGCTACAACATCGGTGCAAGAGGATGAGCTTCCTCTATCTCCCTTGCCAGTTTTTGATGGAGTTGATTTTGAAGATTACATTACCATGGACGATGAGTTAGTAACATGTATTGAACCAGATCCAGAGGCAATCTTCAATGAGATACTCTCTGCAACTAAGCACAGCGTGGACTCTAAGGATGATGATCCAAGTGACGACAAAACTGAAAAGTACCTAACTCTGAAGGAAGACTATGTAAAGCGCATGATGGAGCAACTTAAAGATTTCGTTGCAGAAAAATGTCCAAGCATGCTTAATGGACTTGTAAACTGTGAAAGTGCTTTTTGCAGTTACCTAATGAACAAAAAAAGGACTCAAACAAAAATTGAATTATTCTTTCAAAAATTGTAAAAATGTGCTGTACCTTCAGTAAAAATAAAAATGAGTAAGTGCTAATTTTTTTCTAAATTTTTCCTTAAAAAATACTAAAAAAGTTTACTAATTTTTTTCTAATATTGTACTAAATATTTTTTTTAAATTCCCTAAGTTGACCAGCTCCGTATGTTCACCACTTAGTTGCAGTCCCTTGGGTGGTCAACTTATGGAGGTTCTACTGCATATATATATATATATATATATATACATATACGTAATAATAAAAAAAATTTCGCCATTTTTCCTTAGTTAAATTATTCCAAATTCTTACAATTCTAATTTTTTCCTCTCTTTTTAAAATATCTCTTAAATCTATTTTATATTTTATTCCATAACTTAATCAAAATATTCTTTTATTTATCATTCTCAAAATCTTAATCTGTTAAAAGCTACACGTATTTATTAAAACCTTATTCTATTAAATTGCAACACTGCCTCTAAAACGCACCTGCCTAATTTCTTCTTTTGAGGCATTGAATTTTATTCTTTGGAACATTTTTGTAATACCATTTTTATTTCTATTTAATTATTCGGCATCCAAGGATTCCTGGCGTTTTCGCGCCCAAAGGCTTTTTTACCTTTTTAAATTGCCGCTTCTGATAAAGAGTTTTGGTCATACGTCAGAGACACACCCTCGTGGCCTCATTTTTTCATCCATTAGCGAGCAAGCCCCGCCTTGTCTGTCCCCCTGGCTGCCTCCGAACGTTGATGTGAGTGGGCCAGCTTTTTTCGCGCGTTTGTCACTTTGGACAAGATTTTGGAAGTATTTATACGGTTACACTGGCTTCGGAGACAGATTTTTACACGAATTAGTTGTTGTCATCTATAAGCCGTCACTGAGGAAGTCTACACTATTTCGTCGGTAGTATGTTCTTCAATTTCTGCTAATTCTTCAATACTTAATGTGTTCAAGTTTTTAATGAAGCGAAAATCGGTGGAGTTGCTGTCATCTCTGTTCTCATAATAAAGTTCTTGCTCATCTATTAAGTTTCCTCAATGTTTTTGGGAAATTTCTATTGGAATGAACTGCCTCTACTCAGCTTCCCCGATTGCATTATAATATGATGTTCAAATATGATTCGTACTCCGAGAATTGCCTTCATAGTGATTAAATCGGAATAATACCCTCGCCGAATGTCATGACTGTATTTCCATGATCTCGCCTACATCGAATTGATTATACGGGAATTTTCGTGGGGTTCGGACTGATATGTCATCACTGGAGTATGATGGAACGAACGTTTCAAGTCGACAGTAATAGCAATCATCAATAATGTGCCAATCGTAACAAAAATGTGTCAAAAAGTGCGACAGGATATTTGAGGACCTGTGTAAAAAGCATTTTGGAGACTTCCCAGTGATATTGGAGAACACTACCGATTAGTTGTCAATCTATCACTCATAAAGAGAAGTGATAACTAAATAAAATAACGTCATGTTTATAAATTTATTCCAGAAGTGACATCTGTAAGTTAAATTATTCTTTTATTTTTGTTGATTTCTTATTTTGTTGATTTGTTATTATTGGCTTACATAGAACAAAATTTGTTCTTAGAATATTTTAGAAGACTAGTGTTCCTTTTATCCTGAACATTTAGAACGTACGAAATTTAATATTTATTCTTATGTATTGTTAAAAAATTAATTTTATTTGGTTATGCTCACAAATATTACCGAAAGTTTTTGAACTGTTCTGATCTTTACTTATTGCTATATTACTTCATTTTACAAGAGCAACTTAATTCTATGTTCTTAGTTTATCATTTAATTTAGTCCTTTTCATTCTGTGATATTTATTCATAGGAAATAATTTCTATTTATTGAAAAAAAATAATATGAGTAATCTCTTTTCATTATTTAGTAAGTAAAATGTATTGTAACATATTCTATGCCATTCAAAAAATGCATAAAAACTTATTAGATTCTCTGAAATTACAGCTTACATCACTTATTGCATAATAATCGCAAAAATAGCTTTTGAAGTTTCTTAATTTGAAGAGATAAAAAAACAATCTTAAAAAAAAAGTTTGCGTTGAATTTGCGTAACATTGAAAAGGTAAAATTATTGTGTGCATATAATTTATTTGTTTATTTCATTACTTTGTTTTATTTATTGATGCTATGTTCCGGAAGTACAAAGCAACAGACAAAAAATGTGTTCTTACCAAATAATGCTACTTATTGTTTTATTTATTATTTTCATTCTATTTTCTTTTGTGATATTTTTTCATATACAGCAAATTTATTTATAGAAAGATAGAGTAGCAGTACATTACTATTTAAGTGGAATGAATTTAAATATGAATTTGACATTTTTACTGTTAAATAATTATTTGTTCTTGTTAGTTAAATTATTAAGAGTTAGATATTTTTACAGCTGTTGTTAAGTTAAAGAATTCTTTATACATTGTTATTTTTTTTTACATGTTATTAAAGTCAGGGTTTGTTAAAGTTATTGCTGAAAGTAAGGGTCCTCAAACAAAAATGGCTGAAAAAGAGCTTAATGTTGTTATTTTTGATCCAGAAAGTGATATGAATATTATGTCTTGGCTTAGACATTTTGAAGGATCAGCCCCTCCAGTTAAAAAAGAGTGGAAAAATCAACAATATTTCAAAATATTTGAAGGGCGAAGCATTAAATGTTTATGTTAATGAATGTCTAGAATGTAAAGAGTATGAAAAAATTGCTGAAATCTTAACTGAAAAATTTCTGAAAGTAACAGTCCCCCGTTTTTCTGATTTCGCCTCGCTGAAATTGCATGACTTAAACAACTTAGAAAGATATTTTCGTCAGAAAATCGAGATTACAACTTAAACTCAACTGAAATCAACTTAAACTATGTGAAACCATTATTTTACAGGGATTGACCGACGGCTTAAAACCTGAATACCAGAACTATTTAATAGTAAATCCTCCCGAATCTACTACCGATTGGTATAGATTAGTTAAACAACTTGCTGTCATTCCGCCTCATTCTAGCAGTAATAATAATAGTAATGTTAGAAATATGTCTCAAAGTTCCAGACCTTTTTCTCAACCAAATAATTCACCTAGACATTGGATTCGCCCTCAACCCAATTACAGGAATCCAAATTTCCAAGCAGCAACTAATTTTAACCCTTCAACGTCCAGGTTCGTTAGTCCCAGATTGCCTGTCAACCATTATCAAAGAAGGATTCCTAGTCGACCATGTAGATTGTGTCTGAATAGGGGAATTTCAGAAGCTTACCATTGGGAGAGGAATTGTATATTTAACTTAAACCCTCCACAAACAGGTAATATTCCTGTTGATAGCCATTCACCAAGTCAATCCAATGCCTGACAATTAATTGTTGCTGGGTATGCCATTCATAAAAAATTAAATTATGTTATTGATTCCGGATCGACAATATCTATTCTTCCATTTAAATTTATTCGTTATTTAAGTGCTAAAATTGTAAACTTTTCACCTATTATTGTGCGTCAAGCTAAAGGTAAAGTTACAATTAATAAGTCATGTAATTTATTAGTTAAAATAGGTAATATTACACATTATATTAAATTTTTGTTACGTGACAGTGATTTGGATTATGCTATATTAGGATTACCTGATTGTTCTCAATTTAACTTAATCATAGACTGTGCAAATTGTCGAGTTACTCAAGGAGATCTTGTCTTAAATCAAAATGTTGACATATCCAGTAATAAATTACGATTATTGCATTTTAATGTTCAAGATAAGTCTCAATATGTGCAGCCCGATTATAGAAGTATCATGGCTCCTCAATCCTTCGCGCAATTTAATGTTAATGATTATGATTTGATAGGGGAAATAAATACAGTAGAAAACAAAGCTTTAAGGGATATAATGGGTAATTATTTGGATGTTTTTTCAAAAAATAAATATGATGTGGGGAAGATTAATATTGAGCCACAGCGTATCTTTCTCAAATCTGACCTACCTATATCTATGAGGACTTATCGTACTTCAACTGGGGAAGAAAAAGAAATCTCTGAACAAATTCAATCATTATTATCTGCTGGATTAATGAAAGAAAGCAATAGCCCATATTCTTCACCAGTCACTTTAGTAGAAAAACGCGATGAAGGTAAAAAAAAATAGATTATGTGTAGATTATAGAAAACTTAATTCCATAATGAAAAATGATGCAGAATACCACGTATTGACAACATTTTAGACAAATTAAGCAGTGCCCAGTATTTTTTCCACCCTGGATTTAGCCTCAGGCTACTGGAACATAAACATACATCCAGCAGACACTGAAAAATTAGCTTTTACTATCAATTGTAGACTTTGGGAATGGAATGTTCTCCCTTTTGGGGTAAAGGTAGGACCATCAATATTCAATAGAACTATTAGGAGAATTCTTACAAAACATAAAATTAACTTTGCTTGCTACTATTTTGATGACATAATTATTTTTTCTTCAACTTTGGAAGAGAATTTACAACATCTCAACAGAATATTTGAATTATGCAGAATGGAAAATCTTAAACTTAAATTATCTAAGTGTAACTTTGTCCAAAAAACAATTAATTTCTTAGGATATGAGATAACAATAATATAGAAGCTATCAAAAAATTAAAACCCCTTTCAAATGTTAAAGAACTCCAAAGGTTTTTAGGATCTATTACTGTGTATCATAAATTTATTAATAAATATGCAGAAATCAGACAACTTCTCAATAAATTTCTCAAAAAGGATACTATTTGGGAATGGAACTTAGATTGTCAACATTCTTTTCAAAAACTAAAAGATGCCCTAATTGCTAAATCTGTTTTGAAAATTTATGACCCTAAATTACCCCTCCATATGTTTGTTGATGCCTCACAGGTGGCAGTAGGTGCAGTCCTTAAGCAGCCTGATAATAATAATTTCTTACATCCAATTGCATACTATTCTAGAGGATTGAGAAGTTATGAAAAGAATTATTTTATTACAGAACTGGAGTGTCTTGCCATCATTGACACCTAACACAAATTTTATCACTACTTCCATGGTGTTAAATTTACTATTCACACAGATCATGCGTCTCTTGTCTGGTTAAGAAGTGTCAAACACTTAAGAGGAAGATTATTCAGATGGTCCTTAAAGTTAAGTATGTTCGAGTATGATATTGTATATTTAAAGGGTACCACAAATGTCGAAGCCGACATGTTGTCCAGAAATCCTACTACATATCTTATTCAACCACTTACCTTTCTTTTGGATGTTAGGGAAGTCATAGAGATGCAACAAAAAGATAATGTGTGTGAAAAAAACTATTTCAAGGAAAATCGACTTATGATAGTAAAAAAGAAAGGTTTTAGAAAAATAGTAGTACCCATGTCTTTAAGAAGGAAATTGCTTAATGTTACTCATGAAAAATTTGGTCATCCTGGTATTCAAAAAATGTTAAACTTAATATCTCCTAATTATTATTGGCCTGATATGACTCAAGATATAACTAATTTTGTAAAACACTGTGATGTCTGTCAAAAGAATAAAAAACCGAGACAGAAAAAAATTGGCTTATTACAAGCTATGACCACCACAGATCAACCTTTTGAATGCATTTCTGTTGATACTGTGGGAGGATTTAATTACTACAATTCCACAAAAAAATATTTACATCTTATAATCGACCATGCTACTAGATATGTTTGGGCATTTCCCTCAAAAAGTGTTACCACAGAAACTTATACTAATTGTCTAAAACAAGTTTTTAATATTCAAACACCACAACAATTATTCTGTTTTAATAAAATTCTTAATGTCCAGACCCATCAAAAAGTGTTACGTGATAGAAATGCAGCCTTTACTTCATCTAGATTTAATAAATTCCTGCGAAACCACAATATTAAGCAACGTTTAACCACATCACATCACCCTCAAACGAATGGCAAATGTGAGAGAGTGAATCAATCAATAGTTACAAGATTAAAGTGTAAAGTTAATTCTACTACCTCCAAAATTCCTTGGACCAAACTTCTGACTGAAGTAGTTAATGAATACAATAATACACCCCATTCCATAACCAAATTCCCTCCTGCTTATTTACTTTTTGGCCAATTACACTATGATTCCCCTCTTCAACAAAATTATTACCCTCCTGTTTAAGAAGCCCTTAAACTTGCTAAAAAACGCACAGATGAATTTTATTGGAGAAGTAAAAAATATTATGATCGAAATTATCTAGAACCAAAATTTGAGATTGGAGATCTTGTAATTTATGAGGAGTTCCAATATCCTAATACCAGAAAACTTTCACAAGTCTTTAGTGGTCCTTATCAAATCCTTAATAAGTTATCTGATGTCAATTTTGATATTAATAGATAGATTCAAAATAAACCTACTGAAATAGTACATGTATCAAAATTACGCCCTTATTATCCTCCTGATCAATTAAAATTATCCCATGAGAACCAACAACAAACTAATGTTAAATCTATAGTTTCGTCTTAATTTTAATATAGTCCAAAAATAAACGAATTAAATAATAATTAACTAATCAATTCTCTTCTGTAAAACCGTGGTGTTCTTGATTGTTCACACGAGAGTGTCTCTGTTGAAGTTTCCACTTAGGTTAACTTTTTATGCTGGCGTAATTCAGTTGATTTAAGTTAGGAGTTTCTAATACTGAATTGAATTAGATTATAATAATAAATTAAACAGTATTAACTAAATTAATAAAATAAACTGGATTAATTTATATATTAAACTAATTAAATATGATATCTTAATAATAATTGAGAATTGTCCAACCTTTCTTAATATGCTACAAGGTCCCATTTTTTCATTTCACAACTTATGTTTTCTTGTTTGACTGAAAGCAAGATAGTTACATAACCATCATCTACACAATAATGATTGTTTTCACGAATTTTTCTTATTTATTCCTTATATTATAATATGTATTTTATTTGAGTATATGCTCATGCCTCATTCACTACTATATGGATGAGATATCAATTATATACTTAAGAAAGTAATTAAATAAAGTGTGTGATATTTTGAATTATAATGCTTGTTATTGCTGAACTTATTGTTGAATATTATTATTAGTTATACTATTATAGATGATGTTGAGAGAAAATATAATGAAGAACACTAGTAATCACTATGATAAACAAGATGAATTAACTTGATACTGATGATAATTGAGATTAAATATTACTTGAATTTGAATATGTTGAGATATATAATTTACTTCTAGAGGTAAACAAGTAATAAAGTAGTAAAGGTAATGGAAGTTATAAAGGTAATAATGGTAATAGTAATTTTGATGTTGAGTAAAAAGCTCTTATACTGCTTACATTATCTACTTGCCATTTTAGAGTAATTACCATTTGTCAGACAAACTATACCAAACTATACCATGACAAAAAACTCATTTCTCTTAAGTTTTTCCTAGCATTCCATTCAGGAACGAGTTTTTCAGACAGACATAAGTTTAACATTTGAAATTAACTTATGATTATAGTTATTGTTAAGTATTATTATTATTTTAATTTCTTATTGTTGATATTCTTCTTATTATTATTATTATTAATGTATTATTTTATTTATTATGTTTTATTGTTGTTAATATTAGTCTTAGTACTATTTTCGAATTGTTGCTAGTAAATATAAAGCATTCAGATGAACTTTAATTTCTGAAAAATGACTTTCATAAAGAAGATCAGTAAGATCTAAAGTTTGGAGGATTTTTTTTTTCAATTTGTCAATTGTTCAGTTTGTGAGGTATGCAAATAACTTTTTTGGATGGACTATCACTCAGAAGAGAGCTGAACAACAAATTAAGCAACAATTCTACAAGCAATTTGCAACAATTTTTGTAAGATGATATTCTTGAAGTATCTTGTGTATTATTTTAAATTTTGCAATGGTTTTCTTTTTTGTTTAATATTTCTAAAGCTTTTTATGTCATTGTTAACCAGATTACTATCTTGTAATTGTATTTTTATTAACAACTCCACCAATTCGCGTTATAGTTATTAAATTTAATGTTATTTGGCATTAATGAATAATTTTTGAAAATGTACTTATTTTGACTCTCTCCAGTTCACAAATTGTAATCCAAGTCCGTGTAACATTTCCCTTCAATGAACTTGCAGGTCATCTGACCTACCGGTTCATTCGTCTTTTTGGGTGGGGGATATGTAATAATAAAAATTTTTCGCCATTTTTCCTTAGTTAAATTATTCCAAATTCTTACAATTCTAATTTTTTCCTCTCTTTTTAAAAATCTCTTAAATCTATTTTATATTTCATTCCATAACTTAATCAAAATATTGTTTTATTTATCACTCTAAAAATCTTAATCTGTTAAAAGCTACACGTATTTATTAAAACCTTATTCTATTAAATTGCAACACTGCCTCTAAAACGCACCTGCCTAATTTCTTCTTTTGAGGCATTGGATTTTATTCTTTGGAACATTTTTGAAATACCATTTTTATTTCTATTTAATTATCATTCGGCATCCCAGGATTCCTGGCGTTTTCGCGCCCAAAGGCTTTTTTACCTTTTTTAATTGCCGCTTCTGATAAAGAGTTTTGGTCATACGTCAGAGACACACCCTCGTGGCCTCATTTTTTTCATCCATTAGCGAGCAAGCCCCGCCTTGTCTGTCCCCCTGGCTCCCGCCGAACATTGATGTGAGTGGGCCAGCTTTTTTCGCGCGTTTGTCACTTTGGGCAAGATTTTGAGAGTATTTATACGGTTACACTGGCTTCGGAGACAGATTTTTACACGAATTAGTTGTTGTCATCTATAAGCCGTCACTGGGGATGTCTACACTATTTCGTCGATAGTATGTACTTCAATTTCTGCTAATTCTTCAGTACTTAATGTGTTCAAGTTTTTAATGAAGCGAAAGTCGGTGGAGTTGCTGTCATCTCTGTTCTCATAATAAAGTTCTTGCTCATCTGTTAAGTTTCCTTAATGTTTTTGGGAAATTTCTATTGGAATGAACTGCCTCTACTCAGCTTCCACGATTGCATTATAATATGATGTTCAAATATGATTCTTACTCCGAGAATTGCCTTCATAGTGATTAAATCGGAATAATACCCTCGCCGAATGTCATGACTGTATTTCCATGATCTCGACTGCGCCTACATCGAACTGATTATACGGTAATTTTCGTGATGTTCGGACTGATATGTCATCACTGGAGTATGATGGAACGAACGTTTCAAGTCGACAGTAATAGCAATCATCAATAATGTGTCAATCGTAACAAAAATGTGTCATATGTATATATATATATATATATATGCATATATAATATATATAAATTCAAATGTATAATTGAATTAAATATAATAAATGTTTCCTATGTTTCAAAATAGATGGCAGCACACCAAAATTATGAGTTTAAAATACTAAATTTTCATCTAAATTATTTAATTACGTCGAATTCGAATTATTCGAATTTGAAGTATTTAATTACTTTGAAGTCTGAGTTTATAATTTATCAATAATTGGAAATAATTGTAATTATTTTTTTTATACTTTTGTTTTATTTAATATTATTTAATATTTTTTAATATATACTTTTTAACTAACTAATAAATTGTAATGCTAGATTCCTTTCTATTTTTTATCTTTTTCATAGATGGGACTGCTATAAAAATGCATTAATATATCGCAATTAATATTCGAATAACATTCAATCTCCTTTCATAATTCTTTAGTGCTGTAAACTGTTAATATTTAAATTTTAAAAATCCCTTTCATTAACATTATTATTATTTAGATTGGATATTTTTTTTTGAGTATGATAAAAATTATAAATAGGTGTATATGAATTTTATATAAATTTGTATAAATAGTTTATTATTTTTAACTGTCAATTTAATTGGTATAGACAACTGACATTTCTAACGGATAACTAACGAATAACGTAGTTTCTGAAAGCTAAAATGTTAAATGTTGATGTTGGGATGTGTTTTATTGCAATTTCTCTTTTTGCCTGAAAATTCCTTTTTAAAAATATTTTTGTATTTTAATATTACTCACTATTAATTAATTTTGCACTTATCATATTCAGGTTCTCAATATTTGTCCACTTTTATTTAATTCTCTTTAAATTTTATTTCGTAATTGATTGGGCAATTTGGTTAATATATTAAGCTTATGGCTATTAACTCAAACAGAAATCAATTACATTTTTTTTTTATAATAGTGGAATATTGTCCTTAAAAAAGTGTCCCAGTATATAAATTTCCAATTGCTCTTGTAATAATTCTCACTTTCTGCGTGTTGGATTTTTCATCAACATGTCTTTAAGTATTTTTCCCACTTAATTTAATTTTGCGAATCTTAAATGTTTGTATATATTTATTTATTGTATTATGATTATCGGTTTAACTACTGTCGATTATTTATGTGGTTTAACGGTTATTATTCACAAAAGTTTTATTATATATATATATATATATATATATATATATATATATTTAAAAACGCAAAAATATTAAATATTCAGCAATTTGGTTCATCTAAATAATTGTATCGAAGAACAAGAAACTATAAATATTCTATTATGACCCATCTAAAGGGGAAAATATATTGATATCATATGTTAACAAACAATGGAAATGCCATTGTCCTTAAATTAAAAAAGCTATCACATAATTCCTTCAAATATGGGGTAAATATTTAAACCCTGGCTCTCAAGGGTTATTTTTTATATATATTTATATCCTAGGATTTTTTTTAATCTCCAAATTAATGTATTATCTGAAACTACTTTAGCTGAGAATTTGAAACTCTTTGCGTAGTCTCTCAATAATAACTTTGTAATGCTACGTCTCTTGAACAGGTCGGACGATGGCCAACAAATTTAGCACAATGGTAGCTGCCATGGCCTGCATGGTTCACTTAAAAAATTAAAAAACTGACAGACAAAAACCGTGTTGTTGAGGAATAATTATAAATCATAAGTGGTATGGGCGTAATGCTAAAACGTGCACGGATATCAATTTAAGCCTTTTTCATGCTCTAAAGATCACAAGTTGCATAAACGTATCGTGATAACGCGTGCACGTGCAGGTCTCAATGTAAGATGTTTCGCACGTTTTAAACATCATATGAGCCCTATATTTAATGTTAAAATGCACGCTGATTTCAATTTAAGTTTTTTAAAGCAGCTCTCAAGAAGTTTGCAGACAAAGCAGTTACCTTGAAATATTCCCATTTGCGTTTGAGTACTATTTGTTGCCGTGTTTGACAACAAGAACTTTAGCAGAAATATTGCATGTCAAACTATCGAATGTGAAAAAATACATTTTTCATCACTTTTAAACATTTGTCGATTGTCACCACTAAATTTTAATTGTATTCTTCAGCAGTGTTGCCAGTTTGGCTTCCTTTTTCATTCAGGAATTCTGAATTTACACCAGAAATTTCAAACAGAATTTTTTGTGTTGTTTAATGGCAGACATTTCGTGACTACTTAAAATAAAAAAATTCTCTCAAAATTTCCGGTATGAATTCGGCATCTCTGAATACAGAAGAAGTCTAAACTTAGCAACCCCGTTCTTCACAGAAACTTTCTAAGAACCCATACTAGACGAAGAATTCCAATAAAATTTAATGGTGACAATCGGCCTATTTTTAAAATTAATGAAAAGTGCAGTTTTTCAAATTCGATAGTTTGACATGAATGCGACGATATGGTGTTGCTACACTACACGAAAATTCGTTTAGCGTTTGAGGTAATTGGATTATCGCATAATAAGTTTTGAGAAATTCTCCGTTCACCGATAATATTGCCAGGGTAAATTTGGATACATTGCTTCATTGCCGATCAGTTGAAACGAAAACTGTTTGCATCTTTTATCGTATAAGAATTTAATTTTGAGATTTAAAATAGAGTTTTAAATTTATAATGGCATCGTATAAGTATGAAAGGGATTTAAAGGTATGAGAGGTATGGAAAGGTATGATTTTGAAAGTTTCAAAAAGAAACTTTCTTCAGAAAACTAATCTTAATATTCTTTTTAAAATTAGAATTTATTAATATATCCTTTAAGACATGAAATGAATCTTTTCAAATTAGTTCTCTCAGCTCAATTTTTTGGAAAGACTCGAAACCTCGAATGCGTTTTCCTAGTAATATTACATTCATAAGAAAAAAAGAAACTTTTTGTTGTTGTCATTCAAAAATTTCGGAAATAAATCTCATGTACTAAATTATTAAAATGATGATGCTACTTTATAATTTATTTCCACGAAAAATAGAAGTTTCTTCAGTATATTTTAATGTTACATCGCATATTTCTGCCAGCATTACTTAAGTTTCAGCTCTTTTGAAAAAAAAAATTTCACTTTGTACATTATATAGCGTTCAGAAATGTACATGACAAACTCACTGCAATAAATATCCCAACCAAAAATTTTTTTTTCTAAAGTATACTGTCAGTTTTGTTGATCCATAAAGACGCGAACAAAAACCTCTGTTCTTTTGTGCTTATTGGCAGATACGCATGAATGTGCTAACTTTTAAAGTATTAAAACGATTTTGGGAATTTTCCAAGTTGTGATGCAGAAGATAGCATATGTTTCCAGTCTTTCTGTGTGTGAATAGTTTTCCATCACAAAAAATAGACTTTACATTTATTTTAAATCTGTCTTTCCTATTTTATCTGAGCGACGAAGAAAATTCCCGTATATCAGGAATATTAAAGAGAATATATTTAAAAACGGTGTGAAAAACAATCATATTTTTTATTTGGATTTTTAACATTATTCTTAAGTTATTTTGTTAATTATTAAATATATTTTTACCCCAATTTAACGCAGAGAAGACGAAAATCATATGAAATAACCACCTAAATCTAAATGATAGTTTTTATTACACACTATTATACATTTTTACCCATATTTAATGCAGAGAAGACGAAATAAATATGAAATAATCATCTAAATCTAAATGATAGTTTTATTACACATTATTATTTAATTTAACTTATTTCAAATATGTAAAGATTGAAATATATAATGGATCTTTTACTCATTTCCAGATATGCTAGATTTGTTAAATAAAGTTATGCATACAGATGTGTTTACGATTTCAATACAACATCCAGATTTTAAAATCAGATAATTCCATTTATAAAGCATGCTTAGAAACAGTTCTTCCTCTATTTAAAAATACTTCATTCATTAGTTTTAAAATTAGGTCTTTATTAAAAAATTCAGTTTTTATCCATATAAATCTAATAATTACGTTTTTAATTCTGGAAAACGGATTGTATCATAAATGGTGTGTCTAATTTCTGCAAGTCTAGTATAACAAACATTTCTCGTAACAAAAAAAAATAGGAAAATCGTTTACAAATCCTAAATAGCATTTAAAATTTTTTTGAGAATTTCCAAGTTAATAAAGGCAAGCCCTTTTCGATTCCATAATAATATGCTGCATTCTGTATTTCATTCCTCGTACCAGTATCGGGCTTCTGCGTACCAGTAACAAGAGCTTCGCGTACCAGTAACAAGAGCTTCGCGTACCAGTGCTGGTACGCTTAACATAGTTTGGGAATCCCTGATATAAATTAAATCTTTAATTTTCTGCAACTTTTTTTCCAATATTTCAACTGATACTTATTCAGAACGCCATATCTAGTTGTCTTTAACCCTTTAAGGGGCGGTGGTATATATTATATACCACCTAATTTTAATCCAATTCAAACCAGAAACTTTTAATAGAATTTTACTTTCTTAACTTTGACGGGAAAAAAATGGAAAAATTGCTTTTCCTTATTTTGAACTATATTCTTTCATAAATACCGGTGTGAATTCGACGTTACAGGAACACAATTGCTTGCCCCTGAAAAGGTTAAATATTAAAAAATGGAGAAAAACAATTTCAAAGTAATGACTTATCTTTTAAACAGTACGATGATTTAACCCCTTCAGGGCAAGGTACTCTTGTAGCTAAAATATTGAAATGATTGATTGACTCCAGGATTCACGAACGAATTTATTTTAAAATAAGTAAAAGCTTTTTCTCATGTACCTTATAAATTCAAAATTTGATAATAAAATTCTGGTGTCATTGTGGCATTTTGGGATTAAAATTAAGTGGTATATATAACATACCGGTACCATTCAAGGGGTTAATATAACTCTAACGTTCCGTTAGAAATTATACTCCGTGTGTGTACAATATGTTAGAACTGTTAGGAAAGTATTAGAAAAAAATTACCCTATACATATATGCATATTTATATATCAAAAAAGTAAAAAGATTAATAAAAGTTATAAATTATAAATTAAAGTATAAATGTTCTAGAGTTTCGAAAGGAATTAAATTTTAGAAGTAAAGCATATTTTAAAAAAGAAAATCAACCAAAATGTGGAAAGTTTAGTTCAGAACCTATTAAATTGTAGTTAAAAGTGGTCTATTCAAGGCATATTAGTTATTTAACACATTGGCATCATTAACACATGTATGAGTCAATTCAAGATATCATTCAGAAAATCTGAATTCATGCCAGAAATTTTGAATAGCAATTTTTATTTTATTTCAAGACAGAAGTTTCGTAATTATTTCTAAAATTCTTCTTTCGAAATGTACGGCAAGAATTAGGAATTTCTGAATACAAAAGAAATTTCTGAAATTCACACTGATTATACAAATGCGTTGAATTTCCTCATTCCTTTTTCAAAACAAATGTGTTTAACTTGAAACTTTTAAAATAATGTAATAAAAGGAATTTCAAACATATGGTTTTAAAATAAATTATAAAAAAATTCTCATTGTAACTCAGATTCAGAATTTTCATTTATACAGCATGGACATAAAATATTTTGACAATTTCGTAACTGTGTATCTTGCGGAGTATTAATTGTAAGGTAGAGTGCAAAGACATATTACTAGTTTTGTATCATATGTTTGCGGATATCGTCTCTACCATGTCAAACTATCGAATGTGAAAAAATACATTTTTCATCACTTTTAAATATTTGTCGATTGTCACCATTAAATTTTAATAGTATTCTTCAGCAATGTTGCCAGTTTGGCTTCCTTTTTCATTCAGAAATTCTGAATCTACACCAGAAATTTCAAACAGAAATTTTTGTGTTATTTAATGGCAGACATTTCGGGATTACTTAAATTTAAAAAAAATCTCTCAAAATTTCCGGTATGAATTCGGCATCTCTGAATCCATAGGAAGGCTAAACTAGCAACCCTGTTCTTCACAGAAACTTTCTTAGAACCCATACTAGACGAAGAATTCCAATAAAATTTAATGGTGACAATCGGCCCATTTTTAAAAGTAATGAAAAGTGCAATTTTTCAAAATCAATAGTTTGACATGGTAGCGACGATACGTCGGCCTAAATCAGTGGAGGAATTAGTATTTCATGGTCAGCGCTATTACCATTGCTCACACATATCTATATCTTAGTGTATGGAGTTATTAAAGTTCAGATTTAATGTCCGTTGCCTCGCAAATTCATTCCGGAATTGAAATCAAGAATAACCATTGCAGTTGGTTTGATTGACATGAGCATGCTAATAAACAAAAGGTATGAACTTCTTTGCAAAAGAGCCATTTACAGAGTGATGATGGGCAACCACATCAAACATTTGTAAAAAATGTAAATTGTGTAATCTGAGTTTCTCTGTCTTATAATCATATCGTCGCTACCATGTCAAACTATCCAATATGAAAAAATGCACTTTTCATTACTTTTAAAAATAGGCCGATTGTCACCACTAAATTTTATTAAAATTCTTCGTGAATTAAAAATACTAATAAGATTTCTGTAAACAGCAGGATTGCCAGTTAAACCTTACTTATTACTCAGATATGCATAATTCATACCGGAAATTTTGAGAAACTTTATTTTTACTGCAAGAAATCGCGAAGTGTCTGTCATTAAATAAATTTCTAGTACGGGTTCGGAATTTCTGAATGAAAGAAATGAGGTCAAACTGTCAATCCTGTTGAAGAATGCTATTAAAATTTAATGGTGACAATCGGCTCATTTTTAAAGATAATGAGAAATGCATTTTTTTTTCATTCGCTAGTTTGACATGGTAGCGACGATATATGCTCCCATGTTTATCTATATAACGGCGGATAATAAACCCTTCTTTTAGACCAATAAATTTGTGTCCAGCTTGTGTCGATGATTTACATAGAAATTTCTGCCGCAGAAGAAAATATGTTTAGGTGTGACCCAGTTTTATCGTTGACTATTACAAACACAAATAAGAGAGTTTCACCGTTATTGGTGTTCTAATGTTTGTTATGTAAAAATTTTATTTCAAGAAATCGTCTGTTGGATTAGATATTCCCTAATATCTGTTCCGTCTGTTTCTAAAGATATTCACTCTTTTTATAATACATTCATGAAAGGCTCTAAACTCTAGAGTAAATCTTTGATTTCGTGAATGCATTTTGCGAACATTTAAACAGAGAGGCTTCCAAAATATTTTATCTTGTTGTCTTTAAGCATTAAAAAAACAAAAAAGCTTTTTTGATAAAAAAAAAAAAAAAAAAGATTACCCTTTTTGGGAAAACACGATAAGTTTGAAAGTTTTCTTTAAGAATATATTTCAAATATACTATATATATTTTTAAAAATATTAGAGAAACATAAAAATTTCAATAAAAATTTATATCAAAATATAGACAATAATTAATAATAAGTATAAATATATTCGTCTATTTCCACGGGAATTCTCCAAGAAATAAATATATTTTATAAGTAAAGTGAAATGTAAAAGAAAAAAAATCTGTACTTATAAATTTGTAGATTGAAAGGTTCAGTCAAAAGCATATTAGTAATTTATATTTGCTCATACCTGTTTAAAAACCAAATGAATGTTACATTTAAAAATTTAAAGTAAAATTCTGTAAGATACATCTAAGTTAAATTTTTAAGTTGTCCTTACGAAACTTTTTCCGCACAATTAGCGACAAAAATAAAATAAGTAAAAAAATCATGAATCTCGCATATGAATGAAATTGAATTGATGACTGAATAAATCAAGTTCCAATTTTCAAAATTTTCAAAATCTTCATTTTCGTTACAGCGAAAAAAAACAACAATTAAACAAACTGCCTACATCTTAAAGAATGTATTTAATTCAATCAGTATTGGACAATCACCACATAGCGATAACAAATCGTATACCAAAATGCTCTAAAACGAATGCAAATAATCTCTAAAAAAACATTGACCAAACTCTAAATTACAAGCAAGAAATCAGCAAGAACCCTAATTCAAAGAAGAATTTAATGGTTTCGCTGAAGTTACTAACGTTGCATCCGATAGTTTTTTAAAATGTGGTGTGTCAATACAAAAATCTTATTATAATTTGATTTTTTCAATTAAATGACTAGTACAGTGCTTCAGTAGATGATTTTTTTTTATATCGTAACTAGCGGCCCTCCCTCGCTTTGCTTCTGGTTAACCTTGAAAACCTTCATCTCTTTGTGTTTTCTGTAGACCTTTTCAATGTGTACAATAATTAGTACATTATTTTGATAAATCTTGTAGGGTTCAGCCTGCGTTTGCAATGTATAAGCGAAAAAAATGAAATTATTTACATCACATTAAAAACCTCAAAAATAACAGTATTTCTCGACTAATTTAATGGATATACATATAAACCTTCCTCTTGAATCACTCTATCTATTAAAAAAAACCGCATCAAAATCCGTTGCGTAATTTTAAAGATTTAAGCGTACATAGGGATATAGGGACAGAAAAAGCGACTTTGTTTTATACTATGTAGTGATTTATCTGAAATTACAAAGCAAAACATATGGTTATTATACATATAAACCTTCCTCTTGAATCATTCTATCTATTAAAAAAACCGCATCAAAATCCGTTGCGTAGTTTTAAAGATTTAAGCGTACATAGGGATATAGGGACAGAAAAAGCAACTTTATTTTATACTATGTAGTGATTTATATGAAATTACAAAGCAAAACATATGGTTATTATACATATAAACCTTCTTCTTGAATCATTCTATCTATTTAAAAAAACCGCATCAAAATCCGTTGCGTAGTTTTAAAGATTTAAGCGTACATAGGGATATAGGGACAGAAAAAGCGACTTTGTTTTATACTATGTAGTGATTTATCTGAAATTACAAAGCAAAACATATGGTTATTATACATATAAACCTTCCTCTTGAATCATTCTATCTATTAAAAAAAGCCGCATCAAAATCCGTTGCGTAGTTTTAAAGATTTAAGCGTACATAGGGATATAGGGACAGAAAAAGCGACTTTGTTTTATACTATGTAGTGATTTATCTGAAATTACAAAGCAAAACATATGGTTATTATACATATAAACCTTCCTCTTGAATCATTCTATCTATTAAAAAAAGCCGCATCAAAATCCGTTGCGTAGTTTTAAAGATTTAAGCGTACATAGGGATATAGGGACAGAAAAAGCGACTTTGTTTTATACTATGTAGTGATTTATCTGAAATTACAAAGCAAAACATATGGTTATTATACATATAAACCTTCCTCTTGAATCATTCTATCTATTAAAAAAAACCGCATCAAAATCCGTTGCGTAGTTTTAAAGATTTAAGCGTACATAGGGATATAGGGACAGAAAAAGCGACTTTGTTTTATACTATGTAGTGATTTATCTGAAATTACAAAGCAAAACATATGGTTATTATACATATAAACCTTCCTCTTGAATCATTCTATCTATTAAAAAAACCGCATCAAAATCCGTTGCGTAGTTTTAAAGATTTAAGCGTACATAAGGATATAGGGACAGAAAAAGCGACTTTGTTTTATACTATGTAGTGATAGTCAGCCTTTTTAGATAGCACTGGATGTTTCTTAACCCACGATTCAGTGTTGACGTTTACAAACACAAATAAAGTCTCCTCTATCGGCGGTTTTAAAGTTTTTTATGGAAATATTTGACTTGAAGAAATCTTTTATTGGATTAGATACTCACTAATACTATTTTCCTACTGTTTTTTCCTAAAGCTACTCACTGTTTTCATAATACTTTCATGAATCCCTTAGAATAAACATTTGATTTCTTGATTCATTTTACAAACATTTAAACATAGAAAATTCAAAAACGCTTTTGGTTGTTTTTAAATATTAAACAAAAAGAAAAGCTTATTTTCAAAGTGATGACTACTTGCTTGAAACTTAGGATGAATTTATATGCTTGCATTAAGACAGGTCACCATACCTTAACCATTTCAGTTATCACGTAATCAAGATAGTCTGGTACTCACCAATGGTCAAAGTGCCATGTGATCAAGGTAGGCCGAAAAAAGTAGCTGCCTACTTTCGTTGTCTGCATTATCAAAATTATATTTCGAATGTTTAAATTATGCTTGATGTTTTTAAGAATATTATGAAGTCATACAGTATCCAATAAACTTATATAGCAAAACAAATGAAATAATAAATGTAAAGTAAAAATGTTTAGGCGTTTTCTCAACATATTCCTGACATAATTCGTGACATTACTAACACACTTCTAAATTAGGTTTTGGTGTTTTCCTCTACAAAACATTTTCCGTAGGACTAACTAAAATATGAGGAGCATTGAACTGAAACACGGTCAGTGCGTGTAACTTTACATTAAACGTAAGGGGGTGCCACGTAACTGCGTGTATGGCGGCAACATCTATTGGTAGAGAGACTGACACAGCCTCGAAGTTTCACGTCGCATAGCGACAGTGTGGTTGCACGCCGAAGAGAAGGTAGTCACACAAGTTATTGTCCACTACTGAACATGCAGGCGAGTAAGAAGGAACAACGAGGAGTGATTCGATTTTTAGCGGCGGAGGGAGTTGTAGGCTGTGAACTGTATCGACGGATGAAAGTGTACGGTGAGTACAGTCTGAGTCGTTCAGCTGTTGTGGAATGGCGCAAAAGATTCCTTGACGGGCGCGAGTTACTGGATGACGATGCTCGTCCTGGACAGGCTCATCGTGTCATCACACCGGAAATGATTGCGGAAATGAATGATTTAGTCTTGGTCAACCGCAGAATAACTGTGGACGAGATTCATCGGTTACTGGGTATTAGCGTGGGCACCACTCACACCATATTGCATCAACGCTTGAACTTTCGAAAAATTTGTGCTCACTGGGTTCCCCACCAACTGACCGCCGAACAGCGCAATACACGAATGGCGCTGTCTTTGAGTCATCTGCAACGTTATCATGAGGAGGAATACGGCTTTCTGTCGCTTTTTGTCACTGGTGACGAAACATGGTGTCACCACTTTGAACTGGAAAGCAAGCGTCAGAGCAAGCAGTGGAAACATGAGACTGCACCACCTCCAAAGAAATCAAAGGCCGTGCACACCAGTTCTGGTAAGGTCATGATGTCCTTCTTTTTTTACCACAAGGGCCCACTGTTTGTCGAGTTCCTGGAACGGGGAACCACCATCAATGCCCAGAGTTATCAAGACACTTTACAGAACCTTAAACGAGCCATCAAGTCTAAACGGCCGGGCATGTTTTCCAATGGCGTTATTCTCCTGCATGATAATGCCCGCCCATACACGGCCAATGCAGTGAAGACGACATTGCAGCAGTTTGGGTGAGAAACGCTGCAACATCCAGCGTACAGTCCAGACCTTTCACCGTATGACTTTCATGTTTTTGGATCTCTAAAACAAGCTATTCGCGGACATCGATTCACAACGGACAACGAGGTGTGTGATTGGATCCAGGCCTGGATCCGACAACAGCCTACTAGCCTCTTCAAAGATGGAATCAACCGGCTAGTGTCGCAATGGGATAAATGTGCCAACAGTTTTGCCGACTATTTTTGAGTTTGTGTACTGTGTATAACTATATTTGTGTGTGTTAATAAAATCGATACTTAACAATAGTGACCGGGTTCCATGTGAATGTTTACAGTAGTGACCGGGTTTCATTTGAATGTCCCTTATATTAAACTAGTCGTTGGTGGCCACCGTAATACTTACCCATCATGGATATCCATAATATAAAATATGAAAATAAAACGTGTGTACACTATTTATAAAATGCAGTGCAATTCGAATAAAATCCTGCCTTGATGACGTCATAAAATTTAAATGCTCTAATACTGAATTTCGTAAACGAAACATCCTTATAACTCAAAAAATGATAATCACATTAACTAAGAGTATACTGCGTCGGATTAAGCGCCTCATGTCCAATTAAAATTTTGAATTGAAATTTAAATGAAATACAGGGCCACGAAAAATCTAAGAGTGTGGAAATTTGATTATAAATATCTCGACAACTAATCATCTCATCAACTTCATTCTTTACGCAAAATATGTGTTTTTTATTGTCTTTTATATTCACTCAATAAAATAAATAATTTCGAAAATTTCTATACACTTTTATCGGAACGAATATTTCGAGAGTCCGTAAAAATTAGTTTCGTATAATCGAGGTTACTGAAATTCAATAAGATTCTTCTCATTATTACATACTAAGTAAATACCAAATTTCAAGTCTCTATCTCAATTTGTTCTGGAGATAGAGCGTTTACAGACGCACAGACAGACGATGGCAATTTTTTTTTTCTAAAAATATGTTTTTCGGAATCTTTGGAGTCTGAGACGTGTAAATCCGTCAAAAAATTTTTCTTTCGATTTTTAAAACGATCCCATGATTTCCCCTATACTAAGTATGATGGGTAAGTAATAAGACTGTTTAAATCACGAGTCACGCTTGAATTATGAATGGCCCTCCTCCTGAAAGATGATTGATGTTTTCGTACCAGTACTTTAATGTTGATTTTTACAAATGCAAATAAAATCGGTCTCCAATACCTATGGTTTTAATCGTTTTTTGCAAAAATTTGACTTCAAAACACCTTTTCTTGGATTAGATATTCCCTAAAACAAATTCTTAATTTTTCTAGAGCTACGTATCGTTTTTTAGAGTATATGCATGAGTCTTCTATAGAACAGGATTTTACAAAATACGGTATGCGAGTTTTCCGATATTGGTACTCGAACCTTCTATTTTAAATGAAGAAGGATTTAAAAATAGCAAAGTACTTCTGTCGGTAAATTTTTAAAATGATTGAATGACACCATAATTTACGAACAAATTTATTCGAAAATAGGTAAATTGACCAGTGTTAACCCCTGGACGTCTATAAGGTTTCCTTCATTTTTATTAAATTACTCGTAAAACCCTGTTTTTAATATTCTTTCGCGAATTAGTGCTAAAATACGTTTCTTATTCTTTCAGTCTATATGCGTATCAAAATATAATTTTGAGGAAATTATTTATGTTAGCACGTAATTTAATTTCTTTTCTGAGAATTGTTTTATGCAAAAATTTAACTTCAAGAAATTCTTTTGTTGTATTAGATATTTCCAAATACCATTCCTCCCCTTTTCCTAAATCCACTCAGTGTTATAATATATTCATGGATTCCCTAGGGAAAAGATCTTTGATTTTCTTAATGCTTTTTGCAAACATTTAAACAGGAAGTCCTCTAGAACGTTTTATCTTGTTGTCTTTAAACATTAAAAATATATACAAATAGGTTTCTGAAAGTGATGTTTATTTATTTGATGAAAAATTCAAAAGTTGGATTTTTTTAAATGAATTGTTTATAATATGTTAGACAAAAAAAATTAAAAAACGTGTTATATTTAATATTGTTTAAATTGAATATAAAATTTATATTATGTACAACATACCGGGTGGCCCAGCGGTTAATGTTTGAAACAAATTAAAAAATAAAAACAAATAAGAGACATGAGAAGAATTTAATGACGTTTATAGAATGGACATATTGGGCAATTAATGATAAAGAGGTTTGAAGTGCCCGGCATCTGTAACAAGGACAGCAGTTAGGCGGTTCTGGAATCCAACCATTACTCGTGAGCAGGCCTCACTGTCAATCGTGTCGACAGCAGTTGTAATGGCGGTTTTGAGTTCTGGAAGGTCCGTAGGACTTGTCTGCCACACTTTGCTCTTCAAATAACCCCATAGGTAGTAATCGCAGGGGTTCAGATCTGGTGAATATCGAAAACATCCGCTGTACGATGTGGTCTTGCTCCATCCTGCATAAACCAATGACCTTGGACCAAGTCATGACCATGAAGAAAAGGGATGAACTTCTCGTCCAGTAACTTTCTGTAATTCGCCGCGCTTAGAGTTCCATCGATGAAAATAGGGCCAAACACACCATGGGGGGATATTTCACACCACACAAGAAATTGTTTTGGGTGGAGGCTTCCGACAACAGTGATCTCCGGCCTTTCTCTGCCCCAGTAGCGATAATTCTGTTTGTTCAGATGGCCATCCAAAGTGAAGTAGGCCTCATCTGAAAACCAAATTTTCTTTACATCGATTTCACCTGTTTGAAGTTTTTCAAGCATAAGCTGTGCAAACTCAAATCGTCTTTGTGTATGGTCTTCGTTGAGAGGTTCGGTTACTTGAATTTTGTAAGGCGACAATTCGAGCTCTTTCATTATTCGCTGAAGTATTCGGGTACGCTTTATTCCCAACATTTCTGCTGCTCTCCTTACAGATCGGGTCAGATCGGCAGCGAAAAAGTCGTCGACGACCTGTTTTGCACCGTCTGTGACCACAGTAGCAGTGGCTGTAGCCATAGCTTTTTTATCGTCTTCCACCGATCCAGTACGTTTGAACTTGGCATACAGTCTACAGGGAAGAGGAGTGAAACACATTTTTCAGAACAAACATGGAAGCAAAAAGGAAAACATTTGTACCGTAAAACGCACAAAATGACTCACCTTGCCATATTCCTTTTGTTTGGCCAATTCTTGTTGTGGAACTTCTCCTGCCATGCTCGTTGAACTGCCTTCACATTTTCATCACATCTGGCCATTTGTAGCACAATAAAGACGCGAACATCCGTCGAATATTTGTTCATGTTTACTAACAAGAATCACCCGCTAAAGCGCACCGCAGACTGAAGGAACATCACATTTACAATTGCCCACTCACCGGAGCATGCGCACCAAGTTTGGCTTCCCTCACGTGCACCTAGCGCCATCTATTGGACTTTGTTTCAAACATTACCCTCTGGGCCACCCGGTAAATATCATATAGGGCTAGTCTCCCAAAACAGGAAAATACACGTCTGATAAAATTTTTAAAATAAATACAAAAATAATTAAAAGTTATTGAACAACTATTTAATGTTGTGCGCTTAGATACACAACAGATACGAAAAAAAAAAAACTATAAAAATATATATCAAATGTTCAAAAGTCATTATCCCAGCTTCTAATTAAAGAACATCTATGGTGATCAAAGTGAGTGTTAAATAAATTTAAAAAAACTAGTTAACAATAACAATTAATGTAATACATTCATAAAAAAGGCTTTTATACAATCGAGAGTAATTTAAAATAATTTCCTTATTTTTGCATAATTTAAAAATCTCTAAAATGTGTGTAACTGAAAAAAAAATCGTTGTCGGGGCTGATAATATTACATTAAATATTTTCCCTACATATAACAAAAGGTTTCCATTTTTAGTGCCTATTGGGAAGAACCTTTAATTCCTTTAGTATGCTGTGAAAGTAAATATTATCATTTAGTACCATTTTAGTTTCTGTAAAATGTTGAAGTTCGTTGTCTTCAGATTTATTTGTAATTTGAATCATTTCCCTAGCATATAGAAAAAAACTAGGTAAGTAGAAAATTGTATGTATTAAAATATATAATACATAAAAAGTTATATTTAAAAAAAATGTATATGTTAACTTTAAAACTGTTAGACACAATGTGTCACCTACGAATTAGACCAGTTTCAGCATTATCCTGGGCATCATTGTCCTGAAAAAAAAATAATAACAATGACAGCAAACCAAAAATGAAAAAAAAAAAAAAAAAAAAAAAAAAAAAAAAAAAAATCCGGCTCACAATAAACAGTTTTCTGAGATGCTGGCATTGTTTTCCTTCTTCTTTAGAGCCTAAGTAAGAAAAAAACAATATACTATACATTTATAGTACCTGTTGATTTTATTGTTTTAATATTGAAAATTTGCCTGTTTTAGTAGAAGGACTCAATAATGCTTAACGTGTTTTATGATTTCCCTTTATAAATATGATCTTTGTTTCAGAACCCTAACTTTAATATTGACTTTTATAAACACACATAAAAGAACTTCTCTGCTACGGACGGTTTTAATTCTTATTATGTAAAAATTTGATTAGTTTAAGCTTTTGTTGGTACAGATATTCCCTAATACCATATTTTATTTATTGAGCAATAGACTCTCTGTTTTTAAAATACATGCATGGGACCTCTGGAATAAATCTTTAATTTGTTGAATATATTTTGCAAGATTTTAAACAGATTATCCCCAACAAATGTACTATCTTATTTTCTTTAAACATTCTAAAATACAGAAACGTCTTTTCAAAGAGATGACTGTTTCTTTAAGAAGTATGGTGCACTTAAAAATTTGTTTTAAACTATATTCCATTGTGTATACAAACATACTTCGTTTATCCGCCACTGACTTATAATCTTTCTGCGACACTTTCTGAAAGCTTCGGTTAAAGATATAAGGATATAGTGCTTAAAATCAGCATAAACCGTCCACGGCGATTTCTTAAAGCATCGACTAAATATATAAAGAAATAGTGCTTAAAATCCGCTTAAATCGTCACATGAAAGTATGAGAAAAATGTAAAATTATATTTTACGATTTATCGGTTTTACTTCAAAAGATAGCTTCAAAATGATTGAAGAAAGAAATAGGCAATATTGCTGTAAGTAAATATTGGCTGAGTTTTTAGATAAATTTTGTTTATTTAAAAGTCAGTATTTTTGTTAATTGTTATATATTATGATATTCTTAATGTTATAATATATTCTGATTTCTTATTTAATATAATCTATTTGTACAATCGCAAAATTTTCTATTTAACGGCAATTGTAAAATAAATAAATAAATAAATAAATAAATTACAGTTGACACCTAGATGAATTTTTCCCTTTTAATATTTCGTTCCTTATTAACTCCTTAATCATCACTCCCAATGCATTCACGGGTATTGTGATCTACTTTTTTTTATTCAGATTGTTTGATTCCCACCAGTTTTTTAAAATATTGTAATTGGCTTTATCATCGCGTTATGTTACCTACCATTAAATGAAGCCAATATTTCTACATTAAAGTTGGTGGAATTCAAGCAATCTGAATTTTTAAAAAGTAGCCCAATATTTATCGGGACAGACGATTAAGGGGTTAATAGTATTCTAAAACAATTTACCTGTATTATGAGGAAAATAACTTGTTAAAGCTTAGTGATAAACTTCAATATCATGGTCATTTAGAGATGAATACAACAAATGTAAATGAATAAAGCAACTCCATTTCAAGAATCACAAGAGGCATCACCAAGCCGGAACGTTAAAAAATCAGTGAAAAAAGGTACAGTCCAACCCGACTCAATTTCTACAAAAAAATCCGATTTTTCTTAACATACAATTAAGATTCTTTTAATGAATACTGCATACATATTTAGGGGGAAATTTTACTGTATATTTCATATTAATATACGTTCACAAGCAATAGAATACAGAATAGCAACATTAATGATAACTTAGACACTTAGATTAATGCATTCATGGAAAGATACTAAAAAAAAGTATGTAGTTTAGAATAAAGGGAAAAAGATGGTTAAAACATCATAACTTTTGTTGCTGTATAATAAAAAAATTGATTTTGAAAAATATTTCTCTATAATTTATTAAACTATATTTCCAAATATTCCGTTAACAGAAGTTCATTATCGCTATTACTATTTTAACAAGAAAAAAAATTGCTTCCTCGACATGTCCTAGAAAATATTAAGTCCAGTTCCGGACCGGCCCAAATATGTAGAATAAAATGTAAGCCTGATCCAGGCCTGCCAGAGTCTACTCAAAAAATTAAGCCTCTCAGACACGATGTAAGTGACCGGTGCCGATTTCTACGTTGGACATGTAATATTTCTGTATTAATGTTGTCAAGATAGCATCGGCTTCTACAGCACATTTATACTTATCCTTGTTCCAGTCTCGAGCATTGAAAATTGTCCATATTTTATCAGTTTAGTTTGATTCTTTTAAATTTGGCCGATCGGCCAGCTTATTTTTTTTAATCCGCCTGACTGTTCCGTTTAATTTTTTTATTGATCCCCCTGGCCCTCGGCACCTCACTCAAGGTTATTTTCTCTAACTGTGCCTTATTGCAATAACTGGGCTAATAATGTCCCAATCTTCTCGAAACCAGCTCAATTTTGTAGTGCGCCTACTATACAGTAACATAGGCAGCGGGACCTGTCTCAGAAGTTCGTTCGGAAAGAGGTTTGTTTAGAACAGAATGCTCCCCTGGCGGTGGTAGGGGGAAATAAAAGATTTTCTAGAGCGTACGAGCATGCCGGGTATACCAAAGCCATTAAATAATAAGCCCAGTCAGATAAATGGGAAACTTTTCGCAAGTTGAAAATAGCGCCATCTAGCGGTTGGGAGTGCTGCATTCGGCACCAAGAATATTTTAATAAAATTTTGCTTCTAAAATTAAAGCTTAAAATAAGGAGTTCATATTTTCTAAGAAAGTCGTTTGTAAATTCCGGTGTCAGTCAGTAATTTCACATTTTACGAACATAATTTGTCTGTGCCGGAAAGGATTAATTGCATAGTGATGTAAATTTCCATCACTTTTTATTTAACTTTTAATAAATAAATCAACTTCTTCGCCACCACTATATTTATATAGAAATATTAATCCAGTAAATTTCCACATTTTTTTTTCATTATAGTTTTAGCTTTAATGTAAAAGATCCCAATAATTAGCAAGCTTTTAAAGGAAGTGCAAAAACGAAACATCGATAAAAATCGTATCGTTTCTCTGCGACTCACTTCTGTTTTGTCCTCCTTCCGCAGCAGAGGTTTGGCGCTAGTGTATGGCTAACAAATTTAACACTATCTGACTGGGCTTATTATTTAATGGCTTTGGGGTATACGGTTCCGAAGCCATCGTAGACCGTGGCCAGAGTTTCGTTTTTTAAGAGATTTAAGTTTATTACAAGTATTATTGTATTTATTGATTTAAATTTATTAAAATTTCTGGTGTCTAATATTTATTATATGCATAAAAAACAATTGTAAAAGAAAAACTCATGCAAAGAAGGGTTAAAAAGCAAGAGGCGTCATCGAATTTTTGGCTAAAGAAGGTTGTGCACTTAAAGAAATTCATAGACACTTAAAGAATGGTTATGGAGACGCTGTAATGGACATTAGCAATGTGCGGTGTTGGGTGAAGCAGAGTAGAAACGGAGAAACAGAAATTGCAGATAAAATGAGAAGCGGCCGGAAAAAATAAAAATCTGCTTATACTAGCGAAAATCATTTCAAACAGGTTTTATTTTATTAAAATCGAACAGTTGATACATAAATTTATTAGTAATCACAATTATTTATGTTTCGACATTTGAAATAGATAATTTTTACCTAACGGTTTTATGCAGTGACCAAGGGTCGTAAAAAAAAACTTAATAATAATTATCTGTACTACCTATTAAAAGAGACATTATGTAATTTAAGAAACACTTCAAAGAGCAGTGCACATGTATAAAAAATTCAAAAAACGCTTTCAAATTACACTAAAACCCGTCAATATGTTTAAAAGTTATAAAACATATTTTCAACTCAATATTTTAAAAAATATTTTCCGAGGCATTTTCAGTTACTGATGTTGTGTTTCTTCCTCGATAGGCACTATGATGAAAACTTCCTCGTTTTTCTATTCCTAATACTATATGGCGGCATCTAATATCAATATATGCATACATCATATCGTCGCTACCATGTCAAACTATCAAATATGAAAAAATGCATTTTTCATTACTTTAAAAAAATTTTCGCTTGTAACCACTAAATTTTATTAGAATTTTTCGCCTAGTAAAAATACTAAAAAAACTTCTGTGAAGACTAGGGTTGCTAGTTTGGCCTTCTTTTTTATTCAGAGATGGCGAATTCATACCGGGAATTTTAAGAGAAATTATTTTATTTGGAGTAATTACGAAATGTCTGTCATTAAATGAAGCAAAAATCTTTATTTGAAATTTCTGATATGGATTCGAAATTTCCGAAGTTAAAAAAGAAAAGTACTAAACTTTAGTGATGACAATCGACCCATTTTTTTAATTAAAATGCATTTTATCACATTCGATAGTTTGAAATGATAGCGACGATTCGTTTCATATTTCTGATTTTTCTGTAATTATCTGTATGGATTCCCTCTGTAATGCGTAGTTTAAATAATTCTAACTTGCTAATTTTTCGACACTATTGAAGCTCATTGCAATCGGAGATTTACTATTTAATCTAGCTACTGCAGTGGTAGATTTATTTAAGTTTATATCTCGTCTGTGTTCTTTCACCCTGTCTTTAATTTTCCTTTTTTCATACCTATATATAAAATAGCTTTTCCTTCGTTATCATTGAAATTAATTTTGTATATTCCTGATGTCTGTTGATAAGTAAATTTCTCTGCGTCTGATCTGACTAATTTGAAATTCGATGGCTCTGGTGTGATGGGAGTACTTATTCCAAGGTTTTTTAATTATGTATCTGCGTTTTGTTTATTTGAAGAGCTGATTTTAACCCTTTCCGGCACAGTGGTCCCATCCGGGCACATAATTTTAATTCCAAACTTGCATACGGCATCAAGAATATTTTAATAAAATTTTGTTTCTATAATGAGAGTTTAAAATAAGTTCTTATTTTCTAAAAAAGTCATTTGTAAATTCCGGTGTCAGTCAGTAACTTGTCATTTTACGAACAGAATTTATTTGTGCCGGAAAGGGTTAAACATGATGCTAAAAAAAAACTTATTTTTAACACCCACAATTATGGATCCATTTCATTCAAATATGAAGTTTTATGACGCCATATTGACTAAACTTTGAGCTGCATAGTTCTCAGCATATTAACTATTTTATGACAACACTGCTGTTGTAAAAAAAGTACATAAAAACACATGATTTAATTAAGTATGCAGCAAATATCCCAGCGTGTAATTCGCATTTTTGATACAAGAAAATTGATAGAAAAATACAGGTACGTGTTTCACGCTGGTTCTAAAAAAGCAAGATTTGAAAGTAAAAAAAAAAAAAAAAAAAAAAAAAAAGATGCTCATAAAAACTAAGTTTTCTAATTTAATGAACATGCTACTTATTTATAAAAAAATCACTTTCGCAATCGGATTGCCTGAAATGTAATAGTTATTATACTTTACAATAATCTTTATTTTATTATTTACTGTGCATCTCAAGAAACTTTCTTTAGAAAGAAAGAGGCATGCGAATATAACTAAATATAGAAAAATGAAATCTGAAATTTTATCTGCGTGGTATATGACAGAATATACGGTAGTTTATATTCGAACCATGAATTAAAAAAAAACTAGGCTTCCAAGGGTAACCAGTTTTGCCAGTGTTCTATTTAACACATTGACGGACAGTAGGAACATGTGAAGTTCGAAAATTGACATTATATGTTTTTGTAATTCTTTGAATATTAGAAGTATAGTTTTACTCTTTCAGCTTAAATAAACTTAATTTTGATTAATTCAGCACCTTTGATTAGGTTGCACTACTCCCTTCACAACCACGTCAAGGTGGCTAGTGATCAGGGAAAAATACAGTAAAAAAAAGTGACGAACACCAGTATATTCTTATAGAAAAATTTATGTTGATTATTCGATCAAATAATCAATTTGAATTTTTCTATAAGAATATACTGGTAATTTTAATTTTTTTACTGTATTTTTCCCTGACCACTAGCCACCCTGCACGTACATACTAAAGCTGCAACTCGTATAACAGGGGGGAAAACGAACTTCAACCAAAAAAATTGTTTCCAAAACATGACACCGGGCTTCTACTTGTACGCCGGTAAATGCACATTTGTGCTGCTATAGCCGTAGTGTCTAAAAACGAACGTTTCGTTTTGGACGGCTATTACCGTCATGCCACATAGTGAACTTCGCTTTGACGGCTATAGCCGCAAGTGTCCGTCAACATGTTAAAAGAAGAAAATCGATTGTTTGATTGCCGCCACTTTTAAAAAATAGTATAATTCCCCTTATTTTTGGATTATTTAATATTTCGTTAAATAATGAGACTATTTCGGTTTCAAAAAACTGGAGGTTATCAAGCCACCAATATTACTACAGAAAACATATGAGTGAAAAGTTAATGTCTGATTTTCTATACGTAGTTCCAGTCATTTTCTTCAAGGAACAAGCAATCACTGAAATTTATTACCACGGTAATTCTAAGGGAACCAAAATAGCTTCACCTATGTTTTAATACATATGGAACCTATTGTTAAAACGTACTTAGCAATTAGGTTCAAATTAAAATGAAACTTAAATTTACTAGTAAATTTTTCTGGTACTGGTATATTAAATTTAACTATTTGTGTGACACGTATATCATTTGAAAGATCATATCCTATTTGTTCCTTTTCGGCTATAAGATTATGACGTAAGCAAAATAGGCACGGATATCAGATTGAAAAGAATTTGAAAAGCTATGTTAAATTCTTATTACTGTGAATTTTTGAATGTCTCTGTTTTTTATTTACTAAAAGAGCTGATTTTCAACATGATGGCCATAAAAGCAATTATTTTTAAAACCCAACATCGTGGGTCCAATGCATTCAGATATGAAATTTTGTTATGCCATATCGAATAAAATTTAATCTGGATAGTTCTGAGCAGGTTATTTATTTATGACAACACTGTAATTGTAAAAAATATACATAAAAAGCAAATGATTTAATTAAGTAATATTTGCTGCGTTTAACGAGCACTTTGATACAAAAAAATTGATACAAAATTTCAGGTGCGTGTTTTACGCTGGTTATAAAAAAATCAAGATTAAAAAGTATAAAAATATATGAAATAAAATTAAATAAAATTTAAAAAAATGCTCATAAGAACTAAGGTTTCTGATTTAATGAACATGATACTTATTTACAAAAAAAAATATTTTCGCTATCGGATTACATGAACAATAACAGTTATTATACTTTACAATAATCTTTATTTTATTATTTTCTTTCAGGGTTCGTACTCTTTTACCGTACTTTTTTAATATACTTTTTTAATATAATTTTTCTATTTAATATTTAAATAGCAGAAAGTGCAAACGCCTCGATCGATTGCAGGATTTGTAATAGATTCCTGCATTTAAAAAAGGCGAAAAATTCTATTAAATAATTGTGGTAAAGGCATATGAATCCTTGCTTTGCATCTCATGAAAGTTTTTTTGGAAAGAAAGCGATGGATATTATACGACGAATGTACCTATAAATTGAAAGATGAAGTCTGAACTTTTAGGTATGCGTTATATATGCCGAAATAGGGAGAAGTTATGTTCGAACCATGAATAAAAAAACGGACGTGCAAGTGCAACATCTGGGTGATAAGTTACGTCGGATTTTCTATGCGCAGTTCCAGTTTGTGATGTGCCATCATTCGAGTGAATCCTCCGAACAAGTCAATTATTGGAAATCATTCGAATATTTCAATTATAGAAATATAACTCGGAATAATCACTCGATCTATTAGTTTTTTTTCAAATGATAGATGTTTTCTTTTTTTTCTTCAAGTTAAAATAATTTATACCAGAAAAAGTATTGTGATACATGTTTCTGTTGCACATGTAGTTGTTTGTCTGATCTTTTTGTTATTTGTAAAATATCTAGCTTTATTTTATTTAAAAGATGCTTCTGCGCATGTTCGATTTATTAATTCGAATCACTTTCTAATCTAAATGATAGCACATCTGGCTTTTGCGGATGTCCGAGTTATTTGAGGGGATTTTCACTCGTTTGGGTAAAATCCTTGATTAGTTCTTTTGCGCATGCCCGAGTTATTTCAGTGGTTTATTACTCGTTTGAGGAAAATTATTTATTAACGCGTGTTTGAAGAATTTCTTAATGGAATTATTTCAGGGGATTATAACTCGTTTGGGTAAAATCTTTCATTACCACTTTTTAAGAATGATTTTCCATTTTGCTTAGATTAATTTTGGTATGACTGAATGACTCGTTTCTAGTATTAACCCTTAATTGCATAGTGATGTAAATTTCCATCACTTTTTATTTAACTTTTAATAAATAAATCAACTTCTTCGCCACCACTATATTTATATAGAAATATTAATCCAGTAAATTTCCCGTGAACTGTTTTTCCTGAACAAAGTTAAAAATCTATCTTAAAATTTCTGGTTTCTAATATTTAATATATGTATGAAAAAACACAATTGTAAAAGAAAAACTCATGCAAAGAAGGGTTAATGAATGAATTATGATGAAATAAATACAAGCATTTTTGATCAGTTTGGTTTGGATTGTCTCTGGTTTGGAAATATTTATGAAAAATATGTTAGAAAAATTTGCATGATTCGCGTTATATAGGAAATTAATCTTAAAAGGTTTGGAAACATCACTTTAACAATTTATTAATGCAAAATCACGATATTTTTTATGCATATTTGTATAGCGGTTCGGCAATTAAAATAAATATCGAGTTTTTACAATACATTTTTTTTCAGATTATGTAAATGTATAAACGATATACAATAAAGGAACTTTTGCATTAAAAATTCCAGCAGTGTATTAATCTGACGAACGCAAACCCAGTGATTTAGGTTTTCGGGAGTTTATCATTTATTATTCTTTAAACACCATAGTATTTTTGAATAAGTACTTTTATTAAAAATGATAAGGCGCTATGATTTTGAATATTTCCTCAATTTAAATGTTTTTTTTTCATAAGTTTAACCATATTTTTTTTTTACTTTTCCTGTACATAAGATAACAGTTTTGGATTCATAAATATTTTCAACTTCAGTTCTTTGATCAATTTACTTTCTTTAAGGATGTCATAAATTCAATTCTTTTAATGATTATTGGATTTGATTACTCAACTGGGTGCTTTACTTTGCTATGCATTTTATGCTGAATAGGATAGCTATCTTTCAATTACTATTGTTTAGAAATGCACATTTTCTTATATTTGAAATTATAATTAAACTTCTAAACTATCACCATATAAATTGAAAAGAAAACCACTATATTTCTACCGGGTATTCCAAAAATGACTGGTGGATTTTAAAATTCAGTTCGGAATATATTAAATTAGAGAATAAAACATTAAGTGTTTTTATTATTGTCAAGATTATTGTAACGTGATGAGTAGACACAGACCAAAACGTGGTGATCATTAAAGAATAATGATTATATATAAATATATTATACATGTATATACTGGGTGTCCCAAAAATGACTGATGGATTTTACAATTCAATAACTTGCAAACGGTAACAGATATTTAAAAAAATCTTGTAGGAGGGTTATGTATGACGTCAGGAGTTTTCTTACTGTGTTTCTTGATTTTAGTTCGAATTTCAAACAATAGATGGCGCTGACAGCAATTGGTGGTCCGTCGAGGCCGAAACTGATGCCCCTGAGCGTTGATAAACCGCCCCCTTAATACTAGTCCTGCCCGCTGACAAAAATGACAGATCTTTTTTTTCAAAAATTGTACAGTCCCTCGAACTTTAACACCAATAAAATATAAAAGTTTTCTTCGCCTAGTTTTTCTGAGATCAAATAAGTCAAAGAGAACTTTTAAATATTATTGGTGTTGAAGTTCGAGGGACCGTACAAATTTTGAAAAAAAAGATCTGTCATTTTTGTTAGCGGGCAGGACTAGTATTAAGGGGCGGTGCATCAACGCTGAGGGGCGTCAGTTTCGGCCTCGACAGAGCATCAATTGCTGTCAGCGCTATCTATTGCTTGAAATTCGAACTAAAATCAAGAATCACAGTAAGAAAACTTCTGACATCATACATAACCCTCCTGCAAGAATTTTTTAAATATCTCTCACCGTTTGCAAGTTATTGAATTTTAAAATCCACCAGTCATTTTTGGAAAACCCGGTATATTTATAACTGTTAACGCGTAACTGCGCTATTAAAAGAAATATTTGACAATGATATAGAAGACAAATTTCAAATGACTACACCATACTTGTTCTAAGACTGTGATCGCTTCAATGGTATTTTCTCCCCTTCTCACGTCCACGAAAGCAGTAAGTTGTCTCTATTTTTTTTACGATTTCTTAAGGCACAGTTAATGATGTTAAAAAATAAGACGTTAGTTAAATTAGTCGCTTTTTCTATTGGATGATTAATAATTTTTTTTACTTGTTAGAGTCATCCACATTCTTTAATCTACAGTTAATTTAGCCAGCTATACAGGGTGCTTCTAAACTTATGGTACAATCTTTAATGGTAGGTAGAGCACACAGTAACAATCATATATTGTATAGGAATGTATGGGACCAAGTGACGCTTTAAGGAAAAACCACTAAGGGGGCAATTAGGCCCCTTTTTTAATTTTCAAAATTTCTCATTCATACCAGAAGATTTTTATGCTATCCTTTTCTTGACATTTCATATTTACTTAACAATTAAATTCTTCTTTGAAAATTTTTGGTATGAAATCGAAATTTTTTAATTAAAAAAAAGCGCAAAACTGGCAAACTTATCAAACGAAATACATGAATAAAAAAGATAAAATGTTTATTTACAATGGAGTTTACAAGTAAATAATAATGCATACAATAATATTACACCAAGTGTTCAAAATTGCGCCCAACAACTGTGATACATGCTTCGCAGCGTCGGTGGAACGATTGGCGTACACTTCTAAAGATGTCAGGCATTTCCCGCACACGTGCAGCAGCTTCGGATGTGCGAGATACTAGATATTCGTCTGAGTCAACTGGTACTGGAGTCTCATAAACAAGACTCTTCAGATGTCCCCATAAAAAGAAATCAAGGCTCGATAAATCGAGAGATCGCGGTGGCCAAGGAACTGGTCCACCACGCCCAAGCCAGCTATATATTTGAATCATCTGGTAGTGAATCATCATTTATACTATTTTCATGTTACTATCCCCTTTTCTATGCATATGCAAATCACACTTTGAATGGTGTACTTTTCTAAAGTTTTTTTTTTTTATCAAACTTTTGAAATAGCATCCACGCATTACATTCAAATACTTTGTTTGAATTAAAATGGTAGTTTAATAAATGCATATCAAAGATGGCAATGCGAAAATCCTGCACTTAGATTTACTGGTATTAGGTATAGTTTTTCTTTAAAACTTTTAGTTCTCTAGAAATTTTTTTTTTAATGAATCACTTTGGCGCATGAATAAAATCTGCGTATAAGCCAGTTTTACTTTTATGTATTATTTGTAGGTTATGTGCTGTTTCTGTGTACTTTTTATGAAATATTTATATTTATTTAAATAAATTCTCAAACTCATTTTTTTCACTTTTTTTAACAATCTAATGATTACAAGTCACAAAAAATTATTTTAATTAATAAACAATTAATTTACAATATTTATCAATGTGAAAAAGATGTGCATTGACATCTTTTGTTACAAGTACAACTATAAAATTGATGTTCGGTTTAGCGAACTTCTATTTTACAAAATTCTATTTTTCAGGAAATCATGATTTGGGGAGAAAAGAATATTGGAAAAACCCTTTAAGTATCGATGAGAAGTTTCCAATCAACTAATTTATTTGATAGAAATTTTTTAAAGCTCTAAATGTTTTCTACCAACAACCAGTTAGATTATTTAGTTTCTTTTTATTTTCTTTCTTTCTTTCTTTCTTTTCTTTTCTTTTTGTTAATATTCATCTATGATACAATGAAGTTTTCTATTCATGAATATTCAGATATACATTTATAATAATTGCAAAGAAAGAAATCCCAAATTTGTCAAAGCAATTTGGTTGGAATTCGTAGAACGTGTTGTCTGAAATATGTATTTTATATATGTTCAACTTATTGTGAATTCATGGAAGCGTTTTCGAAAAAAATATACTTTTTAAATACTAGATTATTTTTAACACAATTATTAAAATTGGTAAAGAAATCATACGAGCTGTAATTTTCCAACTGTTCGAAAAATGTCCGTGCCAGATTTCGAACCTGGGATCTCTTGGCTGAAGCTGCCATGCTCTACCAACTGAGCTATCCCGGTTGAATCAAGGGGAATCCATTACCGGTTGAATCCATTACATGCGATCTATTCGGTTGAGCTGATTAAAATATCCGACCACATGCTATGACCAATAAGGCTAACTGGATGAATTATGCCCTCCAGATTCGACCGGGATATCTCAGTTGGTAGAGCATGACAGCTTCAGCCAAGAGATCCCAGGTTCGAATCCTGGCCCCGGACATTTTTCGTCCAGTTGGATAATTACAACTCGTATGACTTTTTAAATATTCAAGAAATACATTTTTATTACAAAATATTAATATTGACAAACGGTTTTTACGAGGAAATTTACTTTTATCTGAAGCTCTGAAGCTTTTGAGATATTTAAATAATAGGGTGAACGAATTTTTTTTTTTTTTTTTTTTTTTTTTTTAATTGTGTTCAATGCGAACTTTCGAATTTCTTTAATGCTGTTATTGTAAACTGCGAATAATAAAATTTTAAAGCTAGGCTATCGTTTTTAATTTAAAAAGAATAATTAATTTAGTATCTGTAAAAAATTAGAACCAGCAAATATTACGACTTTAAAATGTAGTATTTAATGCCGAATAAAAAAGGATGCGTATTTCTTTTCTTTTTCTTCCATTTCCTTTTCTTTTCTTTCTTTTTTTTTTTTTGGAGGGGGGGGGATATATTTTGTTGATTTTCTACTTAGTGAAATCTCTATATCAGAATTTTTTTAGAAGAACTGGGACAAATTATTAAATAGAAGTTCAACTGAATTTTTACAGTTTACAATTTTTACACTGTGATCTTGCACATGTTTCTGAAAGAAAAATAAATTACATAAGTGATTTCCTGATTAATTTTATTTTTTGATGCTGTAAAATCTTTTCTAGTTATTTAAAGTTTGTGTCAACATCCATATTACATTTTATATGAATTTGTTTCAATTTGATCATTGTATAAAATTCATAATGTAATTGAAAACGTGTATATGGAAACAAATGCAATTTGTGGAAGACAATGTAATGTGTCTCAGTATTTTTATTACGTCCGGTGTAAATTTTACACACCTCAATAACCTAGAATAAATATTGATGATTGAAATTGTATAATGCCACAAAAACATTATTTCAAAAAAAGTCCGATCACAGGCGATAAAAATGAAAAGGGAATGTTTAGGGCGGAATTGAATTGTCAAGTTTGTGTAGCTGATTGGATCCTTCCAAAATTTCGCTTTTATTTTTTCTTTGTGCGTTTGAACAAATATTCTATTAAATATTTATGTGGATACGGAAAAACAATTATGAGATATGTATCTCAAAATATGTTGACATATTAAATATTTGACAGAAAATAGCATCTGAACATGAATATGGTTTCATTTTTAAAAAATATAATCGAAAGAAAGATATTAAAAAATTGCGGTTATAAGTATTTTATAACTGTTCAACTTATTGTGATTTCAGGGAAGCGTATTTTTTTAAATACTTTTTAAATGTTCAAGAAATACCTTTTTCTTTCGTAATATCATAGGTGCCAACCTCTCATTAATATTCCGTAATATGCGGGTGAATTTGACCCAGTTTAACAACGCTTTAAACCAGAAAAATTATTGGATGAAAATTTATTTATTCAATTCAAGTTATTTTATTACTCAGTAAAAGGTATTTGCATACTTGCCAACTTCGCACTTAACTTCCGTAAAATATGGGTTAATTTAATCGAGGTTAAACACGTTTCAAACCAGAATTATTTTTAAGAAATGCATTTAAATAGGTTCCACAAAAGAAAATGAAACTAAAGATCTATTATTATCTCAGATATATTTTCTGGTTGGAAACGTGTTTAACCTGGATCAAATTAACTCACATTTTACGGAAGTTTAGTTGAAAATTGGCAAGTATGTATTTGTTACGTTTATTTAATGCAGATAAGGCGAAAAACATCTAGAATAATAATCTGAATGTTTCCTTCATCCATAAAGATGGGAACAAGAAAATTTGTGTATGAAATGATACGCTTGAATCTGACAACGTTCATATCATCTAAAGAATATCTTAAGAATTTTCAGAGTGGTGATGTAAACGATTGCACACATTTTCACTCTTTCTGTGAGAGAATACCATTCAAACAGAAACGAAAGTATCTCTTCTCTTTTAAATATTTTATTTCTCTTTTTTATACCGAAAGTGAATTTCACTATATTAATATGACTGAAAAAAATATATTTATAAGGAATCTCAAAACTAATCATTTTTTAAATCTTATACTACGAATTACTTAAACTTATAAAATATTACAACACACACACACACACATATATATACATAGGTGCCAACCTCTCATTAATATTCCGTAACATACGGGTTAATTTGACTCAGGTTTAACACGTTTCGCATCAAAAATTTTTTTAAGAAATGAAATTAAATAAATTCCATGTAGATACCTGAAATTGAATAAATAAAGATTCATCCAATAATATTTCCGGTTTGAAGCGTTGTTAAACAGGGTCAAATTAACCCGCATATTACGGAATATTAATGAGAGGTTGGCACCTATGGTAATAGTAATATTTACAAACGGTTTTTACGAGGAAATTAATTTTTATCTAAGGAGGAACATCTGAGAAAAAAAGAAAGAAAAGAAAAAGGAAGGAAAAATGCAAACGTATTTCAGCGGCATCTACATCCAACAAAATGCTATCAACCTAAACTTAATCTTATATGTATACATGAGCTAAAGGAGAATTGGGAGATACCTGTGTTGTTTTGAGTCATTTGTTTTTCTGATTTGATTCAAAATTCTTTCACTACTATAGAAATAATTAAAAGTGGTTTAAAGATGCTCTTATTTCCTTAATTTTTGGAGAGTTATTCTACTATTCGAATAATTCCTTAGATTTAAAGGTGTGTTCCCTAAATATATTTGAATCTCCGTAGATTTACGTAATTTCCCATAATTTCTAATAAGAATTAATCATAATGATAATTGTCATCTATATTTTACAATAATTTTCAGATCAATCGATTATTTAAAATCATTGAATTATGACAATAACTCGAACTTAAATCATTAGATTATGACAATAACTCGAACGTAAATCATTCGATTATGACAATAACTCGAACGTAAATCATTCGATTATGACAGTAACTCGTACTTAAATCATTCGAATATCAAAATAACTCGTTTTGCCCATCACTAGTTCCAGTAATTTTATAGGGAGGCAACTTACCTTCACCTATGTTTTAACACTAGAACGACCAAGAGCGGTCATTTTGACCGCTACCAAAAGAATTTATTGCGATTTAAACCAGAAATTTCTTTTTAAAATAAATTTAATATAAATCTGTCAGAAATATGTTAAAAGAATAAGTTAAATAGTTTTAAATAAATATTCTGGTGTCAATTAGTTTCATAAAACTTGAGTAAAATTTCCGGTCGTTCTAGTGCAGTGGTTCCCAACCTTTTTTTAACCGCGCCCCACCAAAATATCTCTAAAATGATGATGCCCCCCCTCCCCCTATAACATATAATTCTCATAAAATTTTAAAAGAATTTACTCCTGACAGAGTAAAAAGCATTTAACATTGATCCTGATACGTTCCGAAGGTAATGGATGAATCAAATATTTTTTATACTCATCTGATACTCCTCGTAGTTTACTGGCACACGGTCGCTCCGTATGCGTGATGTATAGAGTGATCAGAATCCTTGATTAGAAAAATCAATAATTTTGAATAAAACATTTTTGTCTTATTTAATCACAGAATTTCTGCGATTAAATTACTAATCAATTTCTAATCAGAATGAAACATGATAAAAGATTCGGTAAAGGAAGGTCGTCAAGTAATTGTTAAATATACACTTGAATAGTTTCATGTGTAAAATTGATTTTCATGTGACATATTGCAGTACGACTCATTCAATAAATAATCGAAAAAGTTGTTTAAAATTCTAAAAAAATTATAAATCAGAAAAATTACAAGAATTTTTAAATATATAAAAGTATCTAAATATCTTAAAATATTTTTTTTGATATTTATTCTGGTGGGATTGTATTTAAAACTTTTGAATGGATACTTTTTAAAAATTGAATAAAAAACTATTTTTTTTTATTTTGTTTTTGAAATTTGAATGTATAACTTTTATTTTCAGTCTACAACATTACTATTAGAAAAACAATTCAGAAGGTATGGGTTCACAGAAACTCTGAATTGTCCCCTTGAAAAGTTAAATTGCCCCCCCTGAAAAGTCATATTGCCCCCCTGTGGGGCGTACGCCCCCCGTTGGGAAACACTGTTCTTGTGTTAATATGTTTGCTTTTTGAAGTTGTGGATGTAATCAGTTAAGTTCAGATTAAAACCAAATTTAACGCTATTATTAATTTTTTCTGGTATTGATATATTTAAATGTTTATGTGATACTTATTTCATTTTAAAGTACATTTTATCGTATCTCTTTTTGTTTACCGTCGATAGTAAAAATTAACGTAAAGCAGACTTGTCATAACTAGAATAATACAATATTTTATAGTAACATTTTATGTAAATTAGTTGAAATATGTTTGTATACATACTTGCAAGTTCCCGTTTTGATACTAGTATTTCACTGCCAAAAATATATTTAGTTTTAATTAAGTTAAGAATTACTTTTGTTAAGAATTAATGTATATATCTGTGTTTAAATATTTTGTGTAAAGTTAAAATAATATGCATGTAGATACAGGTCAACTTCAAATGCTTTTCATAAATAGATCTTTACTATCAATTAATTTAGATTTAGTAAAATGTATGAAATTTTTTGTTTGGTTTTATACATTCTAAAAACACCGATATTCATATTGTGAAAATGAACACCTTTCCGGTATGTATCTTTTCAAAGTCAATATCTTCATTTATAGATAATGAAAGAATTAATGAATATATCTGTGAGCATGATAAATAAAATTGGCTCAGAAGAAAATTATTTTACCACAGCTGCCAAATTTTTAGCTTTTTATCAACTGACCTACCGTCAGGAGAAAGATCACGAGCCCGGTTCCTTCTTCAGTACATTCCAACTGTGAGAGTTAGGTTAGAATTGGAGAAGGTGTATTGGCGCATTTGTCTGAAGCTCTCATTTTTTTTCCTCTCTCCAGCAACACAAATATATTTTAAAATAATAATATAAGGAAGAACAGAAAAGTATTAGCAAAAACTGTCATACATCAAATCATATCTTCAGAATATGGTGGTTCAAGCCTGTTCATAAATTCTACCCAATTATTTATTGACACATTCCTGAATTATTTTTTATTCGTAAATACACATCACTGACAGGTTTTCTTATTAATAAAGTATAGAATCAAATAGCTTTTATAATTTTTCGATACGATCTTTCAGGAAATGCTATGAAAATTGACGTTTTGAACTGAATTTCTGTATGCAATAACTTAAGAAAAGTCGTCATGAGATAACAATTACTTAAAACTCAATATGTAATACATTTCTCGAAAATTGAAATTGGCTATTCGATTCCAAATCAGGCTTTCTTTCGTGCAATAAAAGCTTCGTGAATGTTTACGGTACTTATGTGGTAAACTTGAAAACTAAGAACAGTCAAATTAACGTATTCAAAATCGTAACCGGGATACTTCTGTCGTTTTATACGTTTTCGTTTTATGCAGTTGAAACGACGAGGATACCAGAAAAAAATGCTTTAATTTTGGGCAATCGGTTTTCCAAAGATTTGCAGAAGTCTTCGGCTTAAAGAAATTAGTCACGTTATTTATGATTTCGCGGGATTGTGAATGCAATATCTTTCCTTTTTAAACAGGAATGCAGGGATGAGATTTCTGCGCTTTTTTGCATACCAGTACAATCTTACAGAAAATGTTTTTTATTTAATTGGGACATTCTGCGATTTAAGAGAACAACGTTTTCTCTAATATTTACTGGTATGCAAAAAAGCGGAGCAATCTCATCCCTGCATGAATGCCATTTTACGATAGGAATATCTGCTAGTGGTCACAGAGTAAGGAGATTTAAACAGAGAATCAACTCTCATAGACTTCAATGGTAACTTCTTTAACATGGGATTACACATAGACAGTGGCGATATCTGCGGATGACGCAGAAACTACGCCCATAACAGAAGCGAGGTTTCTAATAACGGCTATATATCCGCAATTATTATTTTTTCAATTGCATGCATATTTATAAGCATATAAAATTCTTCGAATGTTCAAGAAATTAAAATCATTAAATTAACCTTCGTACCCTGTTGAAATTTTACTCAACGTTGATAAAAACATGTCACACCAGTATTTGTTTTTGAAAATGATTTAACATATTTATTTAACGTAGTTTTGTGTAGCATTTATTTAACTTACTTTTTTTTTACTCACACTACTACTTTTACTACTACTTTAACTTACATTTATTTAACTTACTAAAAAATCTTGTTCCAATCAAATTAAATTAATTATAGCAGTGGGTCTATTCGACCCATTCAGGGTAGGAAGGTTAAACACGGTGTTATACAATGATAGTGTAAAATTCTGATGAATTGCTTATTCTTTTAATTTTAAAAATAAAGAGGTATTCATCAGCAACGAATAAATTAAAGTGGAAAGTAAAAATAAACGCTTTTAAAATTTGTAAAAAATATTAAAATAAGATGTTTATATTTCCCGAACAGATGCAAAAACATTTTCAAATATTTTAAGCAATTAATTTCTAAATTCTATTCAATTTATCGGCAAAATTTTAAAAGTATTGGAAATCCATATCGAAAATTTAGCATTCATAATTTTACGTCTAAATCCATTATGTAAACATTCTATTTTCATTTCAGATAAAAATGAAATTTGATAAATCGTCTGCATCCCCATAGGAAAGCATTATGGCCTAAAAAAATGTTCTATATTTTCCGAATGAATGAACCAAATTTAACCAAAGGCTATACAGCTAATTCCGGATACCTGGCCAACATACCAACTAAAAATCAACCTAATCGGACCATTTGTACGGAAAACAGACAGATGGAAACCAAAAACATTTCGCGTCTCCACAGTGAGCCACTGAATATATATAAAATATTTCAAACATTACGGAACTTGAAAAACAAGAACAAACATAACGCATGAAAATAAATCATAACTTACATTTTGAAGAATTATAATGAGCTATTTGATCTTCAAAGAGTAATTTTAATAATAAATATTAATCAAGATTCAAAAATCAAATAGCGAACGCCGAAAGTTTGCACTTGTGCAAATGACAACAACAAAAGCTGTCAAGCTGAATAGGGTTACAATTAACACGTTCGCTGCCAAGCTAAAAATGCCGGAATTTTCATTTTATTTAGAAAGTTCAAATTCAAACCAGAAAAAACTAATAGCAGTATTTACTTTGTTTTATTACAGACATTTCATGATTACTTAAAATAAAAATTCTTCTTTTGAAATTTTCGGTGCGAATGACTAATTTTAGATTAAAGAAACGTAGATAGCACTACGAGTATACTCGTAGTTGGCAGCGAACGTGTTAAACGGAAATCACGAAAAAAATCGCCAAAACGATGATTTAGTTTATAAGTCATCCGCCGCAGTCGCTCTTTTCCGGCGAAGTTGGATCTCTGTCTTACTCTATGCTAGTGGTATTCAGTTACAGAAGATAATCGGTGATTAAAAATTTAATCAGTTTAAAAAAATTATGAAAGCAAACGCGCAATACTCAGAACAGAAGAACCTTCTGGTATTGGTAAAATTTCAAACCAGACTGCGCTTTTTCTCCGTTTTTTTCGTGCCTAGTGAGTACAAAAGAAGTCAACAATACTCCGATCATCCGAAATTTAAGTGGACGAGTCCGTTTCTATAGTGACTTCAGGGAGAAATAATTTTCTCACAGTCTTTCTAGGAACAGGTAGACAGTACCACTGTTTTTCACCAGAATAATTTGTCTTTTTTAATCCTTAATTTCCGGCGATTAAAAAAGTAATTTTTTTTTGCCAAAACCAGTGATGAATAAAATGCATATAAGTTGACAGCTATGTATTTAATGATATAAAGAGGGGTATAGAATATTATCCATTCTACTTTATTTTAATTAAAATTTCTGCGTGATTTTTTAAATAAAGTTTTGCTTATTATAATGTTCGTGAGAAAAACACGTAATTACATGTCTTCACTTTCAACTAAAATTGTTCGAAAAAGTTAAAGTGATTTTCAGCATTACAGGAAAATGAATTTTTTGCCCCTAAAGGGTTAAAACATAAAGTATCCTAGAAAATTCAGATTTTCACACATTTTTGAAAAACTTCTGAATAAAATAACATTATTTGTATATAACTGCAGCATAAATTGAAAACATATAAAACTACAAGGTGATTATAACTAATGTCCCACTTTCAAATTGCTGTGAAAAAGGAACCACTGGTCAGATTCAAATTTGAACTGAATATACTGGAAGAAGAGGAAAACGGTATGGCATATTTTGTAACTTTTAAGCTAAATGTATGGTCTCTGAAGAGAGTCTTTTTCTCCTTTTTTGAGATGGGTTCGACCCTCGGTAGGTTTCGTCTGTCTTTTTTTTTAATCTAATGGATTTTTTTTAAACTATTTTTGTTATATTTTTATTTCATTATTATATTTGTAAATATTTTTATTTAATTTTTAATTTTTTAATTTCTCACGGATATCTTTTGCCTCGCAAGTCAATTACCTTTAACCTGGAAGTTCAGTTAGTACGCAATTACCTGTTCAATGCTGCTAACTACATCGTTGCATTGTTCCATTGGGTAAATTAAATCAACCATGGATCTTCGATTGAAATTACACGTAGCTGTAAAGTCAGTGAAAATGATTCTGGAACTTATGAATTACTAACAGCAATTATTTTTCCTACAAACTTTTGCTTTGACAACTGAGTCGCCTAACAGAATTTGCATATTATGCGCCTACAGCGCACTTCTGTTTTGTCCACCTGCCGCATGAGAGGAAAGTAGCGCAAAAGTGCGCTAACAAATTTAACATGTACTGCATACACTCTAACAAGGAAGGTCTCCTTAAAGTGCATACTCAGAAAATTTGGAAAAAAATGCTAATGAAGCTACACATGTATGTAATAAAGGAACAGTGAAATTTCGCTGCGGAATTCCAGTAGAAAATCTGCAAAAAAATAAAATACTTTCGAGTATTTGTCGGAAAAACACACGATTTGGCTAGCAACATTTTCCCTTCGCCAAACGCAAACGATTTTAATGCATTTTAAATTGCTTGTAAAATGATTATCCGATTGCGCAATAGTTAATGAATTTAAACTTAAACGATGAAATATTTATAATTTTTTGTATAATATATACAAGCTGCTTGTTGTTTCAGTTATTTATTTTTACCACTCAACAAATATGTTCTATGTTTTGGAAGCTGAAAATATCTATTTTATGTTATAGCAAAGTTGATATTTAAGTTATGTGTATTATTGAATTATTGAATCTGTATGTTTATTATCACTTTTAGTTAACAATCGAAAATTTAAAATATATATGAATCTGAAAGGCATATTAAAGAAAACGAAGAGTTTGAAGAATTTCTTGTTATGAGACCTGTCTATGAAATTTTTGTAAAATTTGAAATCGTAAAATTGTCATAAGCTTAAAAAATTATACGAATGGGTTAATTCTATGGCTCATGATACCAACCCTCTTGTTCAGAATCGTTTGCATTTTGCGTTCAACATTTTCAAGTCTCTGTACGTTTGCATTAATATTAATTTAAAATATTTTAAAAATCAGATTAAATAAATCACTCACGTTTTTTTCTCTATTTATTACCGATTGAATGAAATTTTGTCTATTGTTTTATCCTCCATTCCACGATTTTTGCAAATTTAAATGGATTCAACGGTTGTACAAGTAATTTTAAATGTATTTTAAAAGGAAAAGCCCGATAACAAACGGATTCGTTATACATTTCTGTATAGAAGAAGTCGTTGTTTCCATAGCAACAAAAACTTTCTTGAATTGCCAATGTTCAGAATAGGGCTTATTTTTGAACTTGAAACAATTTTAATCAATTTAAATTTTGTTTTAAATCATAAAATACAATCGTTAAATTCCATTATATATACATATAAACGTGTACACAAAATTGTAGTTATAAAAATTTATTTATTATGCAAGTTACACATCTATAAACAAGTTCAGTATGAAAACGTTTTTCCTTAAAGAGTATTTGTCATAAAAGCGTATTTTTAACCCCTTGAAGGGCAGTGGGATATAATATATCCCACTTAATTTTAATTCCTAAATGCCACAATGACATCGTAATTTTGGAATCAAATTTTACTTTTGTAATATACATGAAGAAAATATTTTATTTATTTGGAAATAAATTTGTTGTTAAATCCCGGTGAGACTCAATGATTTCAACATTTTAGAAATATAAGTACCTTGCCCCTGAAAGAGTTTAATTTCATTCCGTCGCCAACCGGTGATAAATCGCCAAATAAACGAAATTTTCATACCTTTTTACGGACGTTATATCGAGGTTTCGCAGAATTTTTTTTAATAGACGCATATATCCTCATAAGAAGAACATTCTGTATTTTTTTCAAAAATTTCTGAGTATGCGCTTATGGAGACCTTCCTTGTAAGTATAATCGCTCTGTCGCAAATGGATTAACAAGTGTTGCAATATGATTGTTTGGAAACACTAAAAAAATAAATTTCCAATGACATATTTTTGTTACTTTTTCCGGTATCAATACATCGTTATCTATCTCTATGCGGGAAGTTGATCTGAATCTATACTAATATTATAAAAGAGTAAAGATTGTTTGTTTGTTTGTTTGTAGGGGGTAATCTCTGGAACTACCGAACCGATTTCAAAAGTGATGGCGGCAAATGGATGGTTACAACCCCTGCTCCAACATAGGCTATATTTTATGTCGGTGCCACTAACCCCAGGGGTGCAGGAGCAAAAAACGTTCTAAAATTGCGATTTTTTAGCTATCAAACTGGCTATCAAGCCCTGAGACCTTGCCAGCCGGTTCTGTATGTATGTATGTAATGCGATAACTCTTCATAGAAATATCCGTTTTCCTTCAAATTTTGTTTATAGGTTCACTGAGTTAAGGCGCTTCCCTGATTAGTTTTCGGCATTGATTGGTTAAGTATAAAGGGGGGAACGGGGGGCTAATCCCTCCTTAATTTATATAAATGGGTTTTTCAAGCAGAATTATCCCATTTCCTTCAAATTTTGGTTAAAGGTTCACTGTGTTAAGATGCTTCCCTAATTAGTTTTCGGGATTGATTGGTTAAGTATAAAGGGGGGAACGGGGGGCTAATCCCCCCTTATTTTATATAAATGGGTTTTTCATGCAGAATTATTCCGTTTTCCTTCAAATTTTGTTTATAGGTTCACTGTGTTAAGGCGCTTCCCTGATTAGTTTTCGGGATTGATTGGTTAAGTATAAAGGGGGGGAACGGGGGGATAATCCCCCCCTTAATTTATATAAATGGGTTTTTCATGCAGAATCATCCCATTTCCTTCAAATTTTGTTTATAGGTTCACTGTGTTAAGGCGTTTCCCTGATTAGCTTTCGGGATTGATTGGTTAAGCATAAAGGGGGGGGGGGAACGGGGGGATAATCCCCCCCTTAATTTATATAAATGGGTTTTTCATGCAAAATTATCCCATTTCCTTCAAATTTTGTTTATAGGTTCACTGTGTTAAGGCGTTTCCCTGATTAGTTTTCGGGATTGATTGGTTAAGTATAAAGGAGGGAACGGGGGGCATATCCCCCCTTATTTTATATAAATGGGTTTTTCATGCAGAATTATTCCGTTTTCCTTCAAATTTTGTTTATAGGTTCACTGTGTTAAGGCGCTTCCCTGATTAGTTTTTCGGGATTGATTGGTTAAGTATAAAGGGGGGGAACGGGGGGATAATCCCCCCCTTAATTTATATAAATGGGTTTTTCATGCAGAATTATCCCATTTCCTTAAATTTTATTTATAGGTTCACTGTGTAAAGGCGCATCCCTGATAAGTTTTCGGGATTGATTGGTTAAGTATAAAGGGGGGAACGGAGGGCTAATGCCCCCTTATTTTATATAAATGGGTTTTTCATGCAGAATTATTCCGTTTTTCTTCAAATTTTGTTTATAGGTTCACTGTGTTAAGGCGCTTCCCTGATTAGTTTTTCGGGATTGATTGGTTAAGTATAAAGGGGTGGAACAGGGGGATAATCCCCCCTTAATTTATATAAATGGGTTTTTCATGCAGAATTATCCCATTTGCTTCAAAATTTGTTTATAGGTTCATTGGGTTAAGACGCTTCCCTGATTAGTTTTCGGGATTGATTGGTTAAGTATAAAGGGGGGGAACGGAGGGGGCTAATCCCGCCTTAATTTATATAAATGGGTTTTTCATGCAGAATTATCCGATTTTCTTCAAATTTTGTATATATATTCATTGTAATTAGAGATTTACCTGATTAGTTTAAGGGGTTCATTAGTTAACTATGAGGGGGGTAACGGGGGGATGACCCCCCCCCTTAATATATTGTTTATTTCTTTATTTTTCGATGGGCTTATTTCAAATTCTTTGAAATAAGAGTATAATATACAATTAGTGTGAATAGCCTGTGAACTCAATGCCCTCAGTTTAACTGGGCAGTTTTATTTTTATTTTTTATACTGAAGGAGCTAGAAATTTGAAATTTGTCATTGTAGTTACTTATAAGATGTAAATTCTCTCTAAGAACAAAATAAAATAGAAATTTAAATTTAAAAGGGTGAAATGAGCGAAAAGCGTTCTAAAAACAGTCTAAATTACAATTTCTATGAAATCTCTGGAACTACATAACCGATTTCAAAAGTAATGGTGGCAAATTGATGGGGACAATACCTACTCCATTTTAGGCTACATTTTATGTCGGTGCCACTAACATCAATGGGGTGTAGGATCGAAAAATGTTCGAAAATTGCGACTGTTTTATACTGAAGGGGCAAGAAATTTGAAATTTAGCATTGTAGTTACTTATAAGATGTAAATGCTCTTTAAGAACAAATTAAAAAAAAAAAATTCGAAATTTAAAAGGGTGAAATAAGCGAAAAGCGTTCTAAAATCATTTTAAATTACAATTTCTCTGGAATCTCTGGAACTACAGAACGGATTTCAAAAGTGATGGTGGCAAATTGGTGGTGACAATCCCTGCTCCAAAATCTCCTGCTAAAAAACTATGCGTTGCTGACGACTGGGTTTTTCGCTAATTGTTGCAACAGATTAATCTCGGAAAATGAAACATTTGAAGTTACTGAAAAAAATGATAGCTCAAAAAGTATTTGTCAGAAAATTGTTAGACAAACTGCGTTTGAAAGGTAAAAAATTGTATTTTTCTTGATATAAATTTCAAATCTAATGATTATGCCGTTTTTCAAATATTGAATTTCAAAAATTACCAAATATTCCAATGGAGTACCATAGCGAAACCTTCATGCGTAAAAAGATAATGATAAGGGCGACGTGTCCTGACGTGTATATTGGCTATAGCATGAGTCACAAATTATAGTAGCCTTATTATTCTGTTAAAATATAAAATTTATTTATGAAATGTCAATATTTTGTTTGATTAAAGGTTCGTTAAAAGAAATTGACCAGCGTAGCGGGCGTAGCTTGCTAGTATTATATATATATATTTTTTCATCCGTTGTTCAATGTCTCAGGAAAGTTTTAAATGTAGTGCTCTGGACATACAGAGAGATATTTTGTTTCTTATAATCTATAGCTAGTGCTTTCAGAAATTCGATTCTTCTGACACCATCCACTATGGGTATACCTATTCTAAGCTGGATACAAAACTTTTGCTGAAAATTGCTATAAAACAAACTTAATGAATTGGTAATGAATGGGAATGCAAGCATTTAAAATTATGAAGCAATTTAAAATTATGAAATATAATAAATTTCATTAATTCCGTAATATTTTTATCTTCAAATAGTTTTAGAAATAAGTAATCACGATTTTTTTTTTCTCCGGGAACATGAAATATAGTAACAAAGAAGGAATGTCAGGGAAAAACCCTTAATTTTCATTTTCCCGTTTTTTTCTATTTCGTTTTTCAAAATCTATATTTTATATAAATCGCAGGTTTTCTTTCTCTTTTAGCTAATACAAACTTTCCATTGTAGCAGGGGAGCCTTTTTTCACCTAGCAAATTTCCTGCTGGAGAAAAGTAAAATAAACACGTGAACATAATTAACTTCAGAAATCAAAATTTTCTTTCCTTGTTTCTATTTAACTTGAAGAATATAATTTCTCTAATAAAACTTTTTAAATAAATGAACCGAATATTTTAGGTTTTAAAAAAGAAAAAAAGAGGTTAAAAAAAATGAAACAAAAATGAATAAAATGGGAGTATAGTTCAAAATGGTAGAAATTCGATGTTTTATTCATTAATTTTGTTTATTGTCCTACTTTTTAAAAGAATATATTTCATTAATGGAATATGTTTAGCATTTAGTTTTATTAAACTGTATTTTTTTTAAGTTTCGAAATTCCTTTTGATATATAATTTTATTCAGAAAACATTATATTTTTCTCATATTGAATATGTTTTGCAAATACTTTATAAATATTATTTTCCTTTGAAAGAATTTGCCACTTTTTATATAACAAATTGCTTCTAAAGAGGTTTTGTTTATTATTTAAACTCTCCTGAATTATTATTGTTTCTCTGAACTATGAATGGCGTCATTTGATAATTACAGTTTTCAGTAAAAGAACCTGTCTCTTTACAGATAGTTATTAGTGGATTATAAATTTGTAAAAATTGACTTTTGATGATTTATTCTTTAATTGCTATATATATTGTCTCTCTGTTTTAAAGAAAAGTATTTCATTAATGATATTTTTTTAGTTCAACTTTATTAAAAGATTTATTTTCCTTTTGCTTCGAAATTTACTTTATTATAAAATTTTATTGAGAAAACCTTATCTCCTTTTTCACATTTATTGAGAATTGTAAATACACAATAGTTTAATTTTAGAAGAATTTTCGTATTTGATTATAACAAACTGCTTATTAAGATAAATTTTTTCTGGTTTCATTATCTTCTCTTTGGTTTCAAGTATATTATCCTTAAATATATATATATATATATATACAAGGTGGCCATAATTAAACTGATGGTACTCAGAGTGTTATGTAGAGCGATCTAATTGCGAGAATGGCACCAAATTTTGTAGGAAGATTAAACAATACGGGGGACGAAGGATTCCGCGAAAAAAAATTTAGTTTCAAAAGTCACCGCCAGGGGAATATGTGGCGCTGTATTCGAAAAAGAGAGTTTCAAAAAAGAAGAATCAATACTGACATAAAATTACCGTTTATTTTGCACATCCAATTCAGATTCGATGTGGCCGTCGTTTTTGTGGACCATATATTGCATTCTGTGCACAGCATTTACAACAGCAGAGAATAACATATCTGCAGGAATCACCCGTGTAGTTCGCCATATGTTATCCTTCAACGTAACCAGGTCCTGGACACTTCCGTGATAGACCTTGGAGTTTAGGTAACCCCATAGTCAAAAGTCGCAGGTTGTAAGATCAGAGGACCGAGGTGGCCATGCAGTTGGAAAACAGCGGATAATGACTCTTTCTGTTGTGAATTTCTGTCGTAGCAGCAGCTGTACCCACAAAGCAATATGTGGAGGGGCTCCATCTTGCATGAAAATGACTTTCTCCTGGCACTGTCTTTGCTGAAGTGCCGGAATAACAAAGTTGTTTAACATTTGGCGATATTTATCACCGGTAACAGAACAAGTTACAGGTGCTGTCGGGGTAATTTTCTCATAGAAGAATGGACCTATGATCACATCTGCTGTAAAACCACATCAAACAGTTATCTTTGGTGAATACAAAGGAATTTCCTTGAATACTCTTGGTGACTTGTTATCCCAAATTCGGCAGTTCTGGGTATTTACATTTCCATTCAGGTAAAAGTGGGCCTCGTCTCCCCATAAGATTTTCCAGGGCCAAGCATCATCCAACTTCATTCTGGCAAGAAAAGTGAGAGCAAAAGTCAATCGCTTATCATGGTCGATGTGACGTAACTCTTGTACACGGCTGATCTTATACGAATAGAAGTGGATAATCTTTCGTAGGATTTTCCATACCGTACAATAAGGCATATCCAGATTCCGAGCTATCCCACGAGCGCTGGAAGTGATAGCAATATTGTCTTGTGCTCTGTCGACAATCGCCGTTGCCACTTCTTCGATTGTATCCTGTGATACGGGTTTTCATCCTCTGCCTGACTGAACATTTAGAGAACCTGTTTTCTCAAACTTCTCAACCATTGCTTTTAAACCACTGATAAAGGACCGTTACCTTTATGCATTTTTTGTGGTTTCTAAAAGCGTGAGAGCGGCTGGCGCATTGCACTGGTTGAGGAAAAATAATTTGACTAGTAGAGCTCCCTCGACTAAAGAAGGAGACATTATGAAAGATAACTTTTAACGAAATTGCTTCCAACAGTAGCACATTACATTTTAAAGCCGAACAAACTAGGCACTGGGCCAAAAGATGTAACGTGAAATTTGAATAAAGAACTTCTTCTGCTGTTGCTTTCTTTGGGGCTCAGTAAGTGAATTTGCAGATAAAGAAACTTTAGCAGTGTTTATGTAAATTTTTATCTTTTTATAAACTGTTACCATTTTGAGCTTGGATTAAATTGCTAATTTCGTTAAATAAACGGTAATTTTATTTCAGTATTGATTCTTCATTTTTTTAAACTCTCTTTTTCGATTACAGAGTGCCACATATTGTCTTGGCGGTGACTTTTGGAACTATTTTTTTTTCGCTGAAACTTTCGTCCCCCGTCTTGTTTAATCTTCCTACAAAATTTGGCGCCATTCTCGCAATTAGATCGCGCTACAGACCACTCTAAGTACCGTTAGTTTAATTATGGCCACCTTGTATATATATATATATATATAGATTCGAAATTATAGTGTAGTCTTTTCAATCTTACGATTGTAAGAAATCAGAACTATCTTTGTTTAGATAGAAAATACGGATTATTTATTAAAAATTAATATATATATATATATATATATATATATATATATATATATATATATATATATATATATATATATGGAGAGCATTCAATAACCCCATATATATATATATGGGGTTTAGTTTTCTCTGACACCAACTCAATAAATAATTCACTCAATTTACTTCAAATAAACTAGAAAACATCAAGTTAAACTCGAACTCTATATTAATAAAACTAACTACAAAGAAAGTTAAAAAATACATGTAAGAATATGAATATTAATGAACCATCTGGATTATCTGCATTACATCTTATTTAATCTAAAACATCTCAGTGTCGACGTCTTCAGTATAGTTCAAAAAACGACAGTCTTAACTTACCAACTTCATTGACTCTGCCAAAGCTTCCCTTCGATCCAAAACACCTCTTTTGACTTCCTTTTGAAGTGTGGTTTGGAGCTTGCATGCTTCAACATAGATTATATGACGCAATATCAAGATGAAGTCGCTGATTGGCTTTGACTCTGTCGTTTTAGTTCAAGCAGGAAAACAGTTCAATTCCCACATTCGGCCATACTGACTGTCATCTGCCCTCAGGTGACTGATATGTAATACGTTTTTACCAAAAGAAATAAAAACAGCAACTAAAGTTCTTTAACAAAACGTTCACGAAAAAAACACAATTCATACTATTCCTAAATATATCAACAAGTCTGTGTCAGTCTGCTGTCACAATTAGGATAATGTCACAATCAGGATTTCTTTAAATGAACTTCACCAGTATCAGTCCATGGCTTCATGTATTCAGCGCAAGTACTAGTAATCATTGGACCTTCTGTAATTCCAATTCTTTTCACATCATAGGTATCACCACTCTTTAATTTTACAACCTTGTAAGGACCCAAATACTTTGGTCTTAACTTTAAACCCGGACCTTGTTGTGTACGCTTTATAGCAACGATATCATTAAGTTTAAATTTATTAGGTTTTCTTCTTCTCAGGTTGTAGGTTTTGCGATTCTCATTTTGAACCCTTAAAATTTGTTTTTTCGCTTCTTTTCTCAATTCCTCACGATTATTTATAAAATCGGACTGTGTTTCAGCATTCAAAAGATTAGTAATTTCAACATCATTTTTTAATTTCATTTTAGTTCCAAATAATAACTCAAAAGGTGTTGTATCAATACTTCTCTGAAAAGTTGAATTTATCACTTGCTGCACGTAACTGACTTGTGTGTACCACTTCGTAGGATTATCTATAGACAACTTAGACAAAATAGAAATTATAACGGAATTCAACCGCTCAACTTGACCATTAGCTCTTGGAAGACCCGTGGTAATAGGAATATGCTTAATATTTTCCTGGATACAATAGTCATCAAAAGCTTTGGACTTAAAGGCTGGACCTTTATCTGAAATTATACGAGTTGGATTTCCAAAAACAATTTTTTGAATTTCTAACTTTGAAATCACTTCGACAGCATCAGTAGATTTCGTGGGATACAGCCAAACAAATTTTGTAAAAGCATCAATAACTGAGAAAATATGTTTATAATTCTTATGAGTGCTTTCCAAAGGGCCTAAGTGATCAACATGGTATGTATGTAACGGAATATCCTCTTTCTCTATAGGGTGTAACAAACCTTCTTGTTTACCACACTTTCGATTAACTAAAATACAAGGAACACAATTTTCAATACACTTTTCTATCTTTTGTTTTACCTTAGGAATGTAAAAATCAGTTTCTAAGTTCTTTTCTGTTCGAACAACTGCATAATGACCCTTTTCATGAACAGCTTTGATTATATTCATTTGCATTTCCTCTGGAACAACCAACAAATCACGTCCGTTAACACATTTATAAAGAACGTTATTTTTTACTAAATAATCATCATAAGGTCTTACCTTCAAAATTTCTTTTATTGTTTTAATATAATCATCATTCTCTTGAGCCTGAGCAATTTTTAAAGTTAAACTATCCTGAACTACCATACAAACAGGATTCCTACTCAATGCATCAACATGCTTCATTTTAATGCCTGGCCTATGTTCTAGTTCATAATCGAAATCAGATAACAGTATTGCCCATCTCGCAATTTTCGTACTCATCTCCTTTTTATCCATAGTCATTTTAAATGCATTACAATCGGTAACTATTTTAAATGGAATGCCTAATACATACACTCTAAATTTCTTTAAGGCCTCTATCACCGACAAAACTTCCAGTTCGTAACTAGTGCACTTCCGCTCCGATTCAGTTGTTTTTTTACTGGAAAAATACACAGGATGAAATTTATTATCTACTGGGGACTGTTACATTAATACTGCTCCTTAGCCATCAATACTAGCATCACAATGAATTTCAGTTATACTTTTGGGATTTCCCCCCCCCCCTCCGCAGTTAAAGCAACGAATAGCCTTTACTACCTTTGACCTGTTACCAGATTCCATTTCGGGTTTTGATTTTAGCTTAACACCAATCTCTGGTTTAACATTTTCGCCATCCGATCTTATTTTTTCATATACTTTAAGCTTTTGCTTAAATTCGCTAATATCGTTACAACCATATAAATATGATTTCTTGAAAACAGGGTCTTTAATACCACCGATAACATACTGAATTAAAGCAGAATCCTCTACATTTCCGCGAGAGCATAGTCGTTTCATATTTAAAAAATATTCATCAAGAGTTTCGCCATACCTCATTTTCCTTTTACATAACAACTGATGCATTTCTGCAGAATTGCAAACTGTACCAAATTCAGAAACGAGTAATGATTTCACTCTGTGCCACGAATTCAATTTGCTTTCACTTTCAATCAATAGTTTAGCTTTACCAGTCATACGGCGTTTCGCTAAAATTAATTTATGCAAGTCACTTAAATTGAATAAAGAGATTACGTCCTCAAAATCAGCGATCCATTTTTCGATACTTTCATACTGATTACCACTATATGTTGCAATCATATTTTCAATATCACTAATACCAATAGATGGTTTTAAAATAAAGTCAGGGGTTAAGCGTTGTGTCATTTCATTTTTATTGCTAGCAGAATAATTTATTTCAGAACCAGAAGCAATATCATTAATTTTATTGCAAGATATATTAGCAGCACCAATGCTAGCATTATTTTTGGTCTCATTTATTAGCTCAGTTTCATCATCACTAATTTCATTATCTTCGGAAATTATCTTTGACCTCAATACGTTTAGATTACACAGGCAAGAAATAACCCTGACAACTATATCATCGAAAGTACCGGAATTATCAATAGATAACACGTTACAAATGGTAATTAGTTCGTTTACCGAAAATTCATCTTTAATTTTTTGAACTTTTCCATTATATTCATCACTATTTACTTCAAACGGAAAACCCGTAAAGTCTCTAATTCTGGAACGATTTTTTCTATCACCTTCATGGCCAAAAATCAAAAGATGTAAATTCTTAATACTGGATGTCTTTTCAGTTTTTAAAGAAATAACTAATTCTCGAATATCTACTAACCTTGACATGATAAAAATAGGTTCGAAAATATCACTTTAAATGTACATTCCTCTCATAAAATTCAGAACTCTATCTATTCAATAGTGAGCGTGAACATTCATTCGATCCCGCTTCGACACCACTTATGGGGTTTAGTTTTCTCTGACACCAACTCAATAAATAATTCACTCAATTTACTTCAAATAAACTAGAAAACATCAAGTTAAACTCGAACTCTATATTAATAAAACTAACTACAAAGAAAGTTAAAAAATACATGTAAGAATATGAATATTAATGAACCATCTGGATTATCTGCATTACATCTTATTTAATCTAAAACATCTCAGTGTCGACGTCTTCAGTATAGTTCAAAAAACGACAGTCTTAACTTACCAACTTCATTGACTCTGCCAAAGCTTCACTTCGATCCAAAACACCTCTTTTGACTTCCTTTTGAAGTGTGGTTTGGAGCTTGCATGCTTCAACATAGATTATATGACGCAATATCAAGATGAAGTCGCTGATTGGCTTTGACTCTGTCGTTTTAGTTCAAGCAGGAAAACAGTTCAATTCCCATATATATATATATATATATATATATATATATATATATATATATATATATATATATGGGATTTGAATTTAAACATACTTCATTTCCTTTATGACGTGCGCGATCATCAAATCAACTGACGCTCTGGTATTTTTATTATACATGATTTCAAAGCATGAGTTATAAAAAGTTTGGATCGCGAGATCAAGATAAGATTTGAATATCTTCAAAATTGGAAAAAGGGCCAGTCTTATCATTTTTATCGTGGAGGAAGCTTCGAAATGTGAAATAGCCAATAAAGGCACTGTTAGGCATAGTTGGACTTTTTGAAAATAAATGTGTTGTACGTTTTGGGCGCGAAGTGTATTATATGTGAAGAACTTACTTGCGCAGCGTAGTAGAATTGTCTTTCTAGAAATGCATTAATGTTCATGTTTTGTTATTCAACGTCTAGTTGTTCAAGTAATTCAAATAAGTTAACTTTTTACATATCACATTTCTACAAATTTGGGGGCTCGATGTCAGGATCATAAAAGGAAAAGCAACTTTCGGTGCCAGGATATTAAAATAAAAAGCAACTAGTGGTGGAATAAATAGTGAAATGGGAACAAAAGGTAAAGTGTTGTCAAACGCCAGTATCAAAAGTTGGGTTACGAATTAGCAGGACAAGTATGAAAACCGTAATCGTATTACTCAAGTACACTTTTGAAATATAGACAATGGAACCCTAAATAAAGCTAAGAGAATTGATCTGATAAATCTCTGTGAAGAATGAGGAATTGAATCACCAGAAAAAACGGCAATCCCTGTGTTAATACAGCTGATTAAAATCTGGGAGAGTTAAAATGAAGATTTTATAAAGGATCGCTTAGAAGTAGTTATGGCAGCTAGAAAAGAGAAAAGAGAAATAAGAATAAGAAGAGAAAAAACTACAGGCGCAATCGGAATTTGAAGAGAAGAATTTACAAGCAGAAGTAGAAGAAAAGAAATGTCGATTGCAGAATGGCGAATGTCGTAGTTGGATTTTCTTTAGCATTTGTATAGTCACCTGGAATTTGAATACCTATAATTTCTAAAAGATTTCTTCGCTTTATATTTCTGAAATTCATTAAGTCAAAGAAAACTTTTAGAAAATACTGGTGTGTAAATTCAAGGAACAGTGCAAACGCTTAAAAAAAAATCCGTCTACGAGCGCCGCCATTTTAGTGTCAGTGCTCAGGCCTATTATTCAGGTGGTGGTGTTACTAAAGCGGTATTGCGTACTTTAACATTATATTCAAAATTCATAAAGATTAGTCAATTTTTAAGCATAAAGTAAAAGAAAAGACAAGGCAACCATATAATATGTCCATCTAAATAAATTGATAAGGAACACCATCAAGTCGAGACATTTCCAACAAACAAGTATGTAAATCAGGGCATTCTCTCAAGACTTATGCGTGGTTATAGGCTATACAATCTGTTTCGTTGGAATCCGATTAAAAATAACTTTTTAACACTTTCCAACACAGTTGAAAATAGTTTATGACTCGGATTTGTCTGTGTCTCTGCCCGTTTGACCGTGGTGTAACTGCCGTAAGTACAGCCGGATTGACGTGTAATTTTTATATATTAAAAGGTTCATTATAGAATGTTCGCTATTAAAAATGAAGTTTGTAGAATTTATAGATAATTTACATATTTGGAAATGAAGCTTTGCAACATTTTCAAAAACCAGTTGCATTCAATACATTTTTGTAAAAAAGAAAAAAACAATGAATATTTATATTTTTATATCCGCACGACATTTTTGCGTTGAAAAAAATTCAAATTATTTCATAATATGTTACTTTTTCAATATATTACATATAAATTATTCAAATATTACATCAATTAAAATTACTATAAAATTGCGGAAATGATGAAGTTGAATTTGAAAATATTTGAGTTAAAATTCAATTACTACATGAATACAAAAAATGTTAAATACACATTTTAATGTCTAAAATACATATTTAACAATAGAAATATAATTCAATATAATTTTTGACGAATAAAATATAATCATTTTCATTTCTACAAATAAATAAATAATTACGTAAAAAATATACGGAATGAATAAAAAAAAGATTGCCAAAAATACAGGAAAATAACTTACTGAAAAATTAACAAAATAGAAAATTTACTTTTCAGATGTTTACTAATGTGCATTAAGCAATTACATATGAAAAGAGAACATATTTCCTTGTAAACGTATAGGAAAACCAATGTCAGATTTTGTATTTATATAAGTGCAATTTTAGTGATTTTATTTACATGAAAAAAGTAAATAAAATAAAGACACCGTAGAAAGTGATTTTTAAACAATAATCAAATGTAAAGATTTTTACATTTCCTCTTATTCTCAACATTAATTAAATAAAAAAATACACAAAATTTCCTCTACAATTACGCAAAAACAAACTTCAAAGTAACAAAGAAAAAAAAAAGTTTTGCTGAATTTCTATAAGCGTAAAAAATGGAATAAAGACTTCAGAAGGAAACACGCTTTTGAAAAAATAAAGGAACAGTGAATAGGAACAATTAGAGAGTGAAGATACAAACGCCGCTTTATGACATCTTCGAAAGAAACTTTTGCATTCATTTCCTATTGAAGAAAGAAAAAATGGGGAAACTTTTTAGGCTGACATTCTTTCTTTTAAACCTATGTTGAATATTTTTAATAAATTCTTTTAATTTTAATAGCTAAATAAAAGTGCTTTATAAAGAGAAAGCAGAAGAAGGGACGAAATAAGATAGATGGTAGTTTAATTCCAAAGTCTTTACAAAAAATATTGTAAATTTAACCCCTTGAGGGGCACCGGTATATAATGTATACCACTTTTTAATATATAACTATTCCACTAGTATTATTAAATAAAAATATTTATTATTGTTTTTTGCAGATTGAGAAAGTAAAAATTCATTATTTAAATTTACTGGTGTCGAAACATCGCAAAATGTAGCATTTTTAGGCCACATGCTTGCCCTTCAAGGGGTTAATCCCCAATGCGCAATTTATTCATAAAACGTAATATTTTATTAACAGGATGTAACAGAAAATTCTGCTTGTATTTGAAATTAAATTAATCGTAAATAGTAAAATCTCATTTTTTCCTAGTGTTATAACTGTACAGTTTAGTGCATTTACCCATTTGCTTAAAGCGTACATTTCAGGAATTTTTTTTTAATCAGAAATTCCGAATTTCCACCAGAAATTATGAATTATATTTTTTGCTTTATTTAATGACAGACGTTGCGTGGTTACATAAAAAAATAAAAAAATCGAAATTTTTAGTTTGCATTCGGAGTGTCCCAATGAAACAGAAATTCCTGAAATGAACACATTTTTGCGTCTGTGATGCAAATGTGTTAAGCATCAGTAGTGTTGCCAATTTTTTGCGCATTTTATTAATTATATCTACCAGAATTATTTAACAGTAATTTTTGTTTTATTGAATAAAACGCAATCCACGATTTAATAAAGTAAAGATTATTATTCAAAAATCCTGATAGATATTTTGAACTAAAAACAAAACAGTTCTAAATCACAGACCAATATGCTCCTCATCGGACAACAAAGCGTTAATGCACGTCATTATTCGATAAATATTCCGATATTAATTTCTAAAAATGGCATCCTTCCAATATCGTCCTCTGCGTTAAACACGCTATGGATCGCCGAACAGTCGATCACGGAACTTTCCATAACGTATCGCCGCTTTTCACTCAGTATGTGCTGATACTTCACCTTTAATGGCGTGTTATAGTTAACATAAGGGACGTAATTCGTCGACTTACACACTTGATTTGAAGTAACCTATCAGGAAGATATCGCAAACCGAAAGATCAGATGACCTACTTATCGATACAATGTCTCCCCATCGGAAAACTGGACGTCCCCGCAGCATCACTTTCTACATTTCGATAGAAAACTGGCAGCCACGATCGGTAGCCATGTTGGTAGTTGCACCATTCTGTTAAAATCACACTATTATGTAGGTCATGCACCTGCTGCAAAATTCTGGAACAAGAAAGTTCATGTGTAAGATTGCAATGCATCGTTCAGCATTCGCTGATGCTATCCGATCTTCTTTAAAAAGGAAAGTATGGAAAAATACCGATACACTGTGCCACGTCATACAACAACATATAGGCAGTGACTTCACGGGGACGCAAAGCCATTAAATAATAAGCCCAGTCAGATAGTGTTAAATTTGTTAGCGACACACTAGCGCCAAACCTCTGCTGCGGAAGGAGGACAAAACAGAAGTGCGTCGCAGAGAAACGATACGATTTATTTATATCGATATTTTATACGATTTTTATCTATTTTTTATTTTTGCATTTCCTTTAAAAGCTTGCTAATTATTGGGATCTTTTACATTAAAGCTAAAACTATAATGAAAAAAAATGGTGGAAATTTACTGGATTAACATTTCTATATAAATATAGTGGTGGCGAAGAAGTTGATTTATTTATTAAAAGTTAAATAAAAAGTGATGGAAATTTACATCACTATGCAATTAACCCTTTCCGGCACAGACAAATTCTGTTCGTAAAATGTGAAATTACTGACTGACACCGGAATTTACAAACGACTTTCTTAGAAAATATGAACTCCTTATTTTAAGCTTTAATTTTAGAGGCAAAATTTTATTAAAATATTCTTGGTGCCGAATGCAGCACTCCCAACCGCTAGATGGCGCTATTTTCAGCTTGCGAAAAGTTTCCCATTTATCTGACTGGGCTTATTATTTAATGTCTTTGCGGGGACCAAGACCTCCTTATCATAGTATCATACCTCTCAATCAGCAAGTTGCCTTTGACCGCTATACTTGTCCTGCTACTAGCGCCATCAATCGTCAGTAATAGTACAATTTACGACACGAAATCACACGAAATTTTTTCACAGCTCCATTTGTTCTATGCATTTGCTTATGAACTTGTAGTTTTCCTACCACTAAAATTTTATAGTAAATTTTATCTTATTAAATTGACAAGATCGTGTGATTACATGAGGAAAAAAATTCTATTAAATTTTAGTGGTAAGAAAAAAGCGTAAGAGTTGGCAGCTATTCGGTAGCAGACCAGCTAGATTTTTCTATAGATTTTTCTATTATATTTTTGGATACCAGTTTTTTAGTAGAGACAATTTTGTTTTGTTTGATCGGAGAATTCTGGGATTTAAAAGAACAACATTTTCTCTAAAAATATACTGGTGTTCAAAACGCCCGAAACATGGCAACTGTGCGGTAGTATCCACCAGGCGGCGATACTTTCCGGAGAAAGTTAATTAATAAGTTGCCAATTACCGCGGACATTTTCTCCCATAGACTTTCTCCGGATTGTCAAGTCTGATCTATGATAAGGGAGTCTTGGCGGGGACGAAATAGGCAATCAGAGACACTTCTACCACTAATTTGAAAAATGTTTTTCTTTTTGGTCGTGTTTGATTAGTATGATCAATTAAGATAAAATAATATATTAAAATTAGTGGTGGATGTTCGCCTGATTTGCTGCGGTCATCTTGGCGTCTTTGTCACAATGTAATTTCTTTTCAGTTTAGTGTATGTTCAAGAAGTTGTCTCGAATTTGATTTCCAATCTCCTTTCTGCAAATATTTGTTACTGTTGTTAATCAGAATGGTCAATTTATATAAAGTTTCTCGCCCATAGCAGCATTTAAAAAACTTTTTTCTCTCCCGTACCCAGTGTTGCCAGTGGGCTACTTTTTTTCAATTCCGATTGCTTGATTGACATCACTTTTGTAAAATGGTATAAATCACCTTGTTTTCGCCTTATTTAATCTGTCATGAAATATGTCGAATTCTACTTTCTCAAAAATCTGGTGTCAATGAAGAAAACTGAATAAAAAAAATAGTTGTCTACTGGCAACACTGCCCGTACCTCCTGCTGAGGATTTTAAGCATGCATACCAGCCCTCCTATTATAAAACAACCCACAATATTCTTCCACGCCAAATAAGTCATTGCCAGTCGATAATATTTTTAGGTTGGCATCAGCTATTGCAGTTTAGGTTCAAAATCTTTTCACTGTACATTTAATAATTAATGTAATGGCCAAAGTTAAGAAAAGTTGAGTAAGATAATTTAAAAAACAAACTACTGTCAAATAGAATTCTGTTCTATATGTTCTATAAATTCGACTGGCGATGTACAGAGCAATGGAATGTCAGTATGCCGATATAATGTTGCCAGTGGGCTACTTTTTAAAATTTAGTTTTCTTGATTGCCACCAGTTTTTTGTGAAAGTAAAATTCGACGTGTTTAATGACAGAATAAATAATGCGAAAACAAGGTTAATTATACCAATTAAAAAATGTAGTGCCAATCAAGCAATCTGAATTTAAGAAAATAGCCCACTTGCAACACATGCTGAACATCGACGAGGGCTGGTTTGAGTGTAATTATTTTTAAAATACTCCCAGTACGTAAGGTTTGTACGAACCTTTGATTTATAAAGGAGACTTGTTATCTTTACTTGGCAAAAAATGACGAAAGTATAAATGTTCCAATTTTTTGTTTAACTTATTATAGACTAGTGGTGCCATATGGTCCCAGAATATCAATCAAAACTCCCTATATTTGAGTGCCACTATTTTCGAATGGAAGTATTATTCTGTGATAAAATAGACGAAGATAAGTATTCGAAAATAGTGGTATGAAATGCAAGTTGGTCCACAGTAAAATTTTAAAGATTTCTAAAATAAGAATAAAATTTTAATAATTAATAAATTTTAAAGTTAAATTTTTTCAAATAATTCAATTCTTAATCGGTAAAATGTATATAGACAGCCCTAATATATTCTGACGTAATTACATAAAGATTCGATTTTTATAAGTATGTGAAAAAAGCTTTTTACTGCATGCATTTTCAGCATAAATTTTTCAATTGATTCGCTATTTTTTAGACGATCTTCAATGTGCATTTCATAAAAAAACATAAATACTGGAATTCACCTAGAATTCTTGCTCAAATACTTTATTTGACCTATAACGGATTTCCAATCTTTATGTTAAAATAAAAATTATGGAACAGAGATGTTCTTGCCCTTTCTTTTTTAAGATCACCTTTCACGAGAAGATCACCTGGTAATCATCTTGTGATGATTTTTACACCTACCTAGTGTTACATTCTTTCTTTCCATATGATCTATTGATTAAACACTTGAGTCTGATATCTTGTATTGTTGAGGATATTAATTTACAGATGGGTATTATTTATTATTCCAATCCCACACTCACATATACCGGGTGTCCCAAAAATGACTGATGAATTTTTAAATTCAATAACTTGCAAACGTTGACAGATATTACACAAATTTTTGCAGGAGTGTTATGTATGATATCAGGAGTTTTCTTACTGTGATTCTTGATTTTAGATTGAATTTCAAACAATAGATGGCGCTGACAGTGATTGGCGCTCAGTCGAGGCCAAAACTGAGGCCCCTCAGCATTGATGCACCGCCCTCTGAATACTAGGCCTGCGCGCTGACAAAAATGGCGGCTGCCACAGGCGGATTTTTTTTTCAAGGTTTGTACGGTCCCTCGAACTTTAACACCAATAATATTTAAAAGTTTTATTTGACTTATTTGATCTCATAAAACCAAGGCGAAGAAAACTTTTAGAAATTATTGGTGTTGAACTTCGAGGGACCATTCAAACGCTGAAAAAAAATCCGCCTGCGACAGCCGCCATTTTTATCAGCGCGCATGCCTATTGTTCAGGGGCCGGTGCATCAATGCTGAGGGGCGTCAGTTTCGGCCTCGACTGAGTGCCATTTATTGCTTGAAATTCAAACTAAAATAAAGAATCACAGCAAGAAAAGTCCTGACATCTTACATAACCCTCCTACAAGAATTTTTTAAATATCGTTCACCGTTTACAAGTTATTGAATTTTAAAATCAATCATTCATTTTTGGGACACCCGGTATATATATATATATATATATGTAGGATTTCAGTTGAAACACTTCACGTAAATGATCATCAAATGAACTGACACTGAACTGACGCTCTATTATTATCCATGACTTTGATGCGCGAGTTGTAAATAGTTTGAATCGCGAGATTTGGCTAGGAGCCAGTCTTCTAAAATTTTGTTATGAAGCAAGATATGTAAAATGGATATAGCCGTTAGGCCTAGTTGGATTATCGTAATGTAAATTTGTGGTATAGTTTCGACCAAAAGTGTTATTAGTTCAAATTAAAGTGCGTATTTTGTTGTTCATCGATTATTTGTCATATTGGTTCAGTAAAGTGACTATTTATATATCATCTACTGATATATATATATATATATATATATATATATATATATATATATATATATATATATATATATATTATCACATAATTGCATAAATCATCTGAATAAAATAGTATCCGTGTCTCATAAACCAAAGAATACATTTTTAAAAAAATAATGAGCTTTGGAAATTCAAACGTTTTAAACATGATCATGAAACATTTTTAATTAAAAAGCTGTTCAACCTTTCATCTCTAATTTCCTGTTTATAACGTTTTTTTTTTTTTTTGTTTTTTTTTTTTGTTTTTTTTGCTTACAAGTGTAAAAATATTTTGAAAAGAAATTTGCAGCGAATACATGAAATAAAACATTGGGATAGAAAGTTATCTTAATTTGTTTCTTTCTGAAATGGAAAATAAATGCAAAATTTCCTATTGAAAATTTCGGTTTGTGGTTTTTGAAATTTTACTGATAAATATTTTCTGTATGCAGTCCCTATATCTTAAAACAAAAACGTTTTATTACTGGCGACTTTATTCTATTATTAAAGCTATTGATATATCATGTAAAAGCAGAAATGTCTTTACTTGTATTCATTCAGATTTATTTTCACATATTATTAAAGAAAAAAGTTACTGGTTTTTCACTTCATCTATTTAACTTTGTGAATAAATAGAAATTCTTTTAACAGCATTCATTTATTCTTTTGATTACGAAAATTTAGAAATGCCTGCTGTGTATTTTATTCTTATTCTTTTTTCCCGTTTATAAATACTCACTATAAAGGCGTTTTTATTTTGTAAATTTGTTTTCATATAATAAATTTATTCATAGAACTTGATTTTATATGCGATTTAATTGCTGCAAACACACGAATAAATATCTTTGAATATTAAAAACTTCTTTTCAATTGCGTTTATTATTTATTGTGAAAAGTTTTCATAAATGTGGAAATAAATTTATCCCTTTCTGCTATTTTTATGTAGCATTTTGTTTATTTAAAAAAAATAATATATTTATAGTTTATTTGTCAAAAGCGGTATCTAACTTTATTTTCTTAAAGAAAAACGTGATACTTCTGTTTTTTATGATATATTTTTGAAATAAATTGTGTTTTTCAAAGGAAATTTAACTTTATGATCCCGCAGAAATTTGAATAAAACATTAATTTGTGGTATATATTTTAACCTCGTGTTTATAAGGCGTAAATTTCAGGTACATTTAAAATTAAATTTGTGAAAATATATTAAATACATTTTTACCGTGTGTTTAAGGACTTACATTTTTCTCCTTATTATTTTCTTATGCATACATAAAAAAAGTAAAACAGAAATTGAAATTGACATAAACGGATTGTGTTATTTGAAAATGCCTATCTTTACACTTTTTTATCAACTTAACTTGGTTTTTGTATGTAAAGATGTAATATTGTAATCTATTTTGCACTGACTTCCTGATGTGCTAGAATTATAAAAAATATGCATACAGGTGTGTTTCCGGTGACATTACAAAATTCTAATATTTTTAGAACTTAATTATAAACAAGTGGATAGCTGTGATCGAAGATCAAACAAAGGGTTTCGTTTAATATTCCTTTCAAAACACTTTATCCTTTCTTTAACAAATCAAAATAAATTAAAAAAAAAAAAAAAGTCATGTTTTTATAAAGTAAAAATTTACCGGTCTATTTTTCTTGTTTTTTCGAAAATCTGAACCGGTCCGATAGCGGGCGAATCCCACTATCGGACGTATCTCTGTCATAATGATATCTGTCAAGTGGACTAAATGCGATATTAAAAAAAAATCAATTTCAAAATTAAACATGTTGTATAGATGCCTTCAAAATGTTAAAATATGCCAATATTTCCATAATTGTGTTTTTATCATGTTTCAATACGTTCCTCAAACGCACATGACGTTATAATCACTTGTTGATGTCATATCTACTTGCTTTCTCTATTACTGATATTAATACTTTCTTTGTTTTATTCTCAAACATTTGAATTTCAAACATTCTCCAATATGATGTTTGATTATTTTTTTTTAATTCTCTAATGGCATTATATTAACCTGATTTCTGTACTTACACATACTCATACTCCTTGTATTACTGAGAAATGTTTGAAAATTTGTGTTTTATTACCAATATGACGACATATTAATATATTTTTTTCAATTGATGAAAATTTTTATTTCATTTTAATTTTTCACGTGGAAATCTTTCACTAGAAAATTAATTACTGTAGAAAGAATTTTATTATGGATTTTTAATTAGTTGGAACCGCTATAACTAAAAAAAAAAATGTTTAAATTTAATAAGAAAAGGCTGTTAGATTTTTGGTTTTTTATCTCTCTATATTAAAATAATACGGTATTTAAAAAAATATATAAGATTTTGAGCTGCATAGTAGGTAATCAGGTATAAGTACATTATAAAATTTCAAGGCTGTAAATTATATAGTTTCTGAGAACCGGCTCTGTTACGGACAGACAACCAAGCGGGACGAATAGGGTTTCGTGAGATGAACAAAACACTAAAAAATATAAATGAATTTTGAGGCATTTCTTTGTTACCCGGTCGCATGTGGCAAATCTCCAAAAAATTTAATGTTTGCAACTCTTTACGAGTTACAGAAACAATCATGTAACTCGCGCAGCTTGACATTTAATGCTTCATAATCATATAATGACTAATAATAATTAAAAATATAGATAAAAATGCTTAAGTGATACAAACAGAACACAAAAAGCCTTATAAAAACTTTTTAATATAAAGATCGACATATGTTTCAAAGCTCAAACAAACAAACAAAATTATAATGATAATATTAATAATTGCGAGAATAGTTCGTTTATAGTTGTAGTTCCTGATGATTGAGCCGTTTCAGCGTTCAAATATATGTCGATCTTTATATTAATAGGTATAAGCCTTTTTGTGTTCTGTTTGTATCAATTCAGTATTTTTATCTATATTTTTAATTATTTAATGCTTCAATTTGATAAAAAAAACTTTTCGGATAACATAAAGGAGAAAAAAATTTCAAACAACATTCATTCCAGTAAATTCTATCTAACTGACAATGCTGGAATTGGAGAGTATTCACAAAGTATTGCTTTATCCCTTCACGACGAGGCCATAAACATAAACATCTTGCACAGTATCACTAAATTGCAACAAAAATATTTTAGAACAGTCTTCTTTGGCCTATTTAATGACATTTTAGCTAGTAAATAACACAAAAATTAAGGCATAAATATAATGGTGTCCAAAGTGTAATCCACGCTCCCCGCGAAGGAGTTAAGGATTTCCTAAATTTAAATACAAATTTGCTGCTTTCTAAATTTATAAAGTGGTTTCAATGGTGCTGTACGGTAGTCAAATTCCAGACACTCATGCATCACGTGCAGTTCTTGGGTTGTTGTTGAACAAAATTCGTTTTGTTTGTGAAAATTAATTTGTACCGGAAATTCTATCATTTATTTATTAAACATTAATTCCGATAGCTAATGTCTAATAATCAACACGTAGAATTTTTAAAAATTAATTTTTCCAAACGGAACGAATTTTCCGCACGCCACAACATTTTAACCAATTTTTATTGTCCAAAGGTGCTGTTACCAATAATTATTGTTTTTTCACCGCTTTTTCTGAAAAACTATTATTGGATTCTTTAATTTCTGAAATTTGGAGATTAGATAAGGTAGAATTTTTTAACAAAAATACCGGTGTTTAATTGGATACAACACATTTGGACAAAAGGAAAAAAGAAATCGTTCATCACGTGAGAAAATATGGAAAGAAAACCCTCAAGGCATATACAAAGAAAATAAGGTATTACATCTAAACTGTGGTTACTTCAGCAGTTTTTATTTTTGGAGTACCAATAAGAGAGTAATATATTGGAATAAGAGATAGAACGCGGTGCAATATCGGGTTCTTCTGTATTTCATATTTGAAAACATAATTATGGTTTGTAAATAAAAAATTAAGTTCATGATTCCAATAAAACAATAAAAAACATTTTTTTAATGTAATTTTTTTTTCAAAAGCTAAATATGCTACAGAAAATTCCAGAATCTGTCGTTTGAAGTTTTACTGCTAATTATTGCTGTTCTATTTTCTCTCAGTTTCTATCGCTGTAGACTTTCTTCTATATCTTACACGGAAATAAATTCAACATTTTGTTCTTTCATTCTTTGAAGTTTGTTTTGATATAGTCCTAAGGCTAATGTCACAAACGCGAAGTAGAATAAGCGTCAAAATGAATGTCGTTCTTGTGGGTGGAGTGATCTGCTAGGTTTATCACACGGCCATTGAAAACGACGGGCATCAAAAACAACTCGGGCGGCGGCGTCCCAAACAGAAACCGACTAAACCAGAATCACGTAAATTCAAGCCAAACCGCGGTTTCAGTTCGGTAAAATCCGGTCAGCCGACCGGATGGAGAACTCTGGCCGCCTTTTTACTTCTACAGAACTGAGCCAGTAAAAAGATAGATTGAAAGAATGCCCGGAGCTTCCAAACTACCGTCCGTGTGAACGCCGCGCCGCAGCACAGGCGTCCTCTTTAGCGCAGAAACCATGAGCGTCGAAATTGACGATCGTGTGAAATTGGCTTTAAAGAAATGTATTTATTTTCCTATTTAATTGACACTGTGAATACACGGATATGCTTTTGAATAGAAAATTTAATTTAAAATCTTTCTTTTACTATAAAAAATTGTTAGGGAAGTTTTCTTATCAAAATAATTTATATATTTCCTTTTTAATTATTTTTTCTATGATTTATAGTTAATTTATGAAAAAAAAATAATTGCTTTTTTCTCAATAAAAATTTTTTTTCTATAAAAAAATCGTTTTTGAAATTAATCGTGTCTTACAATAAGACAAAAAAAAAAAGGGAAGTTTTAATTTTAAATAATTTTCTCCAATCTTTTATCGACAATTCACGTTATTTTTTCCGTTTTTAGCATTGTGTTCATATGCGTTCAGTAATATGTAACGTAGTTTTATATTTTATTTAAAATTAAATAAACTCATTAAATAAAATCACTTTTCGTATATGTGCTGGAAAATTATTTAAGGCTGAAAACTTTTTTTATATTATTATTTTTTTTTCTTTTCAAAAGCTATAAGTCAGGAAACGGCTTTTGAAGTTCTAGTCTCTAAAATATGTAGTTCTGTATCCCTCAATTAAAAAAAATTCTTAATTTCTAGAGCGTATATTAATCTTTATACGTATATAGAAATTCGTAAGTATAGTCTTTCATGTCTTTACTCAGTTTTCTACGGAAAAAAAACATCATTTTCTCTTTTGATACTTCGAAGTTCGTTTTCAAGCAGTTTTAGAGGAAATTTAATTTATTTTCTTATTTATTTGATCTTGTGAATGCATGGAAAATTTTTGAATATATATATATATATATATATATATATATATATAACACTTTCCAACATAATTGAAAAGTGTTTATGACTTCGGCTTGTCTGTCCGTCTGTCTGTACTTTTACTCTTAAATATACTCGGTTTGCACTGGAATTTGTATATGTTGTGGACGTTTACTATATAATGATCGCTTTAAAAATTAAGTGTTTAGCCATTATAGTTCGTTTACAAGGAAACGAACACAGGTCTACAGGGGGAAATCGTTTGCGGTGTATTTTAATGATGTTACTCTTTTTCAGGAATAATGAAATATACATGCATCACTGAGGTGCACTATAAGTTGCTTACTGAAAAGAATTTTGGGATTTGCATTTATCGTTTAGTTACAAACACACACACACACACACACACATACACAATACAGCTATACTGTCTAAGTGCGATAATTGCTGTAAGTGAGCTTTAAATTTTGATTTGTATTTTTAAATTTAACTAAATTTTTGCATAGTTCGTGGTGTGTATGAATTTTGTTGATGATATACAGGGCAACAGCAAGAAATTCGTAACTAGTACTGACTACGGCACTGAATTGCTTGAGGGTAGTTTTTAATAGTGTTATACTTTTTCCTGCTGAACTGTATTTAGTATACTAATAGAAGTTTGTAGAATATAAATAAATTCATATATGGGGCTACGCAAAGAACAAAATATATTGCCGTTTATGGTTGGTAATGCTTGGAAATGCGTTTTGAGTTGTGTTATGGATCTTTTACTTGAATAAAATTTTCGCTTAGTATGTGGAGTGTACAAAAGTCATTAGATAATATACAGGACTATACAAAACAATTCGTTTGAATTTCCATCTATTGGAAAAAATTACTAAAAGTGAACTGTCTAACTAAACTAAACATTAGCATGCTATGTAGTACACCTGAAAATCTATATATAATATAAAGGTGTGCACAAAATAATTCGATTAATTTTTTTGACTATGGAGAGTAATTTCTAAAGCTGGATTTAAATTTGTTATATGTTTTGTAAACTGTTTACTTCCATATCTCATTTCACCTTATTTGGCTGTAAAGTTAAGTTACAGTTTTCTGGATGTGTTGGAAAGTGTTTCATAGCTTATGGTTGATGTCTGGTGTTTCGTCCTTGTTTGATACTAAAAATTAGTTTTGAAAGTTTTCTTCAAAGCAATTTATATAATTTATAGTTTTTTTTTCAAAACAGTATATATATATTTTTTTTCCTTTCAATTTTTTTCTTTCCATGATATATTTAATTTATGAACAAAAATTGCTTTTTTTCAATCAAAAATTGCAAATTGAAGTTTTTCTAAGTAAACTGTTCCATTTTTGAAATACATCGTACTTTACAAGTGAAAAAATTCTTAATTTAAAGAATTTATTCCAATCCTTTTAACACTAATTCATGGTATTTAATTCTTTGTCAGCATCGTCTTTTTTACTCAGTTTTACATTCTATCCAAAATTAAAGAAACTCAATAAAAATCGCATTGCGACATGTTCAGGACAAGTATATCAAGCTGAAATTTTTGAAGACGTTATTATTATTTTTTTTCAAAAGCCAAAAGTATATTTCAAAACGTCAGAAAACGTGTTTTGGTCTTTAATAGATATTTTTTGTGATTATAAAAATATGCTTAATTGCTGGAGCCTAGATTCCTTTTTTACGTATATAGAAATTCGTTAAAAACCCTACCTTTTTTTTTTTTTTTTTTTTTTTTTTTTCTCCTCATACTTAGTAATGAATCATTTACAATTTAGATAAAAATTACCTTTTATCGTACTTGATTAACGTTGTGAGTATAACAATTTCTTTTAATACGAAATATCTCTTGTTTTGATTATAAAAATTTTCTTATAAAAAAACATTATACATTGGAAATTTGAAATTTTTTTCTAATCTTTAAATTTAATTTATCGAAAAATTGCATAATTTCATTTTTATTTGTAAAAACAAAGCTCTTTCTTTTCTAAAAAAAATTATTTTGAGATAAATTGCGCTTTCGACTGAAAAAAAAATATTTAATTCTAAAGGACTTTATCCAATTCTTAAACACAAATATTTGGTATTTTATAAATTTTTCAGCTGTACCAATTGTTACACATTTTTCTGTAGCGTTTAAAATTAAAACAACCCCGTCAGATAATAATTTCATTATATGTGCAAAAGAAATATCTCAAATTAAAAATATTTTTTCCTATTACTTTCGTCTCTTCAAAAGTTCGCAGCAGTTTTGTTCAAAAGGACGTCAAAAAAAGGGGCGCCAACGATTGAAGTTTTCTTTCAAAATTGTTTGTGTTTTTGTTCCTCAATTTAAAAAAAATACGTTTCTTTATCGAGTCTATGTTTCATTTTTCTCCGCGTATAGAAATTTACTAAACATGGTGCTTTTTCTTCCTTGAATACTTTGAAGTTTATTTTCATCTCGATGTAGAAGGATATATTTTCATATTTAATTGACTTTGCTATTACATTGAAAAACTTATAAATAGAAAATATATTTTTCCTTTTTTGATTATAAAAGTTTTCTTATCCGTAGAATTTATATATTTTTCTTTTTATAGCTTTCGTTTTAAAATGCATAATTATGTTATGAAAAGCTATATGAACTGAATTTATATTAATTAAAATCGATGCAAATTGACTTTTATTAGAAGGCAGAAAACGAACGTTAAAATAGCACAAATAATACAGAAAAAGGCAGGGAACATCCGTTTCGAATCCACAAGTGAGATTTTTCTTCAGTGCAACAAAGAGCAAAGCACAGCGTGGTAGAAAAATCAAGACTGAGCAAAACGACAGAGAGATGGTAGCTTATATAAACGATGCGGGTAGAGAGCGTTTGAACGCAACCTATGAGAAGAAAGCACCCTGAAACAACTGAGTGGACAATTAGATACATCTACAGGAGAACTAAAGAAACAAAAGAAAACCAAAAAAGGTGAAATTAAATTACACTCTGCCTTTTTGCCCATCTTGCTTTTTCTAGTACGCTGTGCTTTGCTTTTTGTTGCACTGAAGAAGAATCTCGCTTGCGGATTAAAAACAGCTGTTTGGTGGGATTTTTTTGTGTATTATTTGTGCATTTTTAACGTTGGTTTTCTGCCTTCTAATAAAAGCCAATTTACATCGTTTTTAATTGATATAAATTCAGTTGATAGAACTTCCTATTTATTACTTCGTTTCTAGTAGCATTTAATAATACATTCAAAAAACGTTTTTAATGTACACGCAGAACAAAAAAATAATGCTAAAAATCTTTCTATAACAGAAGTTCTTCTCTTTTAAAGTCGAAAGTCTTACTGAATGTAACGTAAAGCATCATTTGAAGTTTTAATTCATAATTGTTGTTGTTTTGTGTCCCTCAATTAAAACAAAATATGTATCAAGTTAACGTGTGTTAATCGTTCATTTTTTGCGCGTTTTGAAATTAACCAAGAATGTTATTTTTGTTTTCCTTAGATATTTTAATATTCATTTTTATCAAAATTTGGAGGAATTGTTTTTTAACTTTTTGTCTCCTGTACCTCCTGCTTAGGCTTTTTTGGATACCGTCCCTCCTATTATAAAACAACCCTCACCATATCTCCATGCCAAATAAGTTTGCTTTGCCAGTCGATAAGATTTTTAGGTTCGCTTCAAATATCATACATTCTAATACGAGCAAATCTTGTGTGTGGTTATATATATATATATATATGCAAATTTTATCTTAAAACGGCTCTAACGATTTTGACGAAATTTTGTATCCTACCGTTTTGGGGCTCTAGAAAACCATTGGGCTAGGTCGCATGTTCGAGAAAATTCGATTAGTGGGCCATTTTGGGTCATTTTGGGTCACGGTCAAGCTAATTGTGTCTAAAAAACGGTTCAAACGATTGTGACGAAATTTTGTATCCGCCCATTTTCGGGCACGAGAAGACTATTGGGCTGTGTCACATGTTCGAGAACTTTGGATTAGTGGGTCATTTTGGGGTCAACGTGGGTCAAATTAATTTTATCTAAAAAACGGCTCTAACGATTTTGATTAAATTTTGTATCCTACGAGTTTCGGGCACGAGAAAATCATTGGGCTAGGTCACATGTCCAAGAAAAGTCGATTAGTGGGTCATTTCTGGGTCATTGTGCGTCAAGCTAATTTATCTAAAAAGCGGCTCAGACTATTTACACTAAATTTTGCATCCTATGGTTTTCGGGCATGAGAAGACTGTTGGGATAGGTCACATGTTCGAGAAAATTCAATTAGTGGGTCATTTTGGTCATGGGTCATTATGGGTCAAGCTATTTTATCTTAAAAACGGCTCAGACTATTTAAACGAAATTTTGCGTCCTATGGTTTTCGGGCACGAGAAGACTGTTGGGCTAGGTCACACATGTTCAAGAAAATTGAATTAGTGGGTCATTTTGGTCATGGGTCTTTATGGGTCAAAGTATTTTATCTTAAAAACGGCTCATACTGTTTACACTAAATTTTGCATTCTATGGATTTTGGACACGAGAAGACTGTTGGGCTAGGTCACATGTTTGAGAAAATTCAATTAGTGGGTCATTTTGGTCATGGGTCATTATGGGTCAAGCTATTTTATCTTAAAAACGGTTCAGGGGATTTGAATTAAATTTAGCATCCTACAGGTTTAGGGAACGAGAAGACTGTTACGCTAGGTCACATGTTCGAAAAATTTCAATTAGTGGGTCATTTTGGTCATTGGTCATGGTATTTGAACTGAAATTTAATTTTGACCGAGCATCGCTCGGTCTTCCCAGCTCGTTGTAGTTTAAGTTCAAACCCTTCTCACTGGACATTTAATAGTTAATGTAATGGGCAAAGTTACGAAAAGTTGAATAAGATAATTTGAAAACCAAACTAGTGTCAAATAAAGTCCTGTTCTATATAAAATGTTCTATATATTTCAACTGGAGATGTTCAGAGCAATGGAATGCCAGCATGCCAAACAGTGTTGTTAGTGGGCTACTTTTTTTAAATCCGATTTTCTTGATTGCCACCAGTTTTGTGAGAAAGTAAAATTCGGCTTATTTAATGACAGATTAAATAATACGAAAACAAGACTAATTATACCCTTTCAAAAAGGTGGGGCAACCAAGCAATCTGCATGTAATAAAAGTAAGCACATTTGCAACACAGATGCCGAACAGCGAAGAAGGCTTGAGACTCTCAATCTTCCAATCTCCTCTCTGCAAATGTTTGTTGCTGTTGCAAATCTGAATGGTCAATTCATACAAAGGTTTTCGCCCATAGCAGCATTTAACAATTTTTTTTTCTCTCCCGTACCTCCTGCTTAGGATTTTAAGCATGCATATCGTCCCTCCTATTATAAAACAACCCTCAATAGTCTTAAGAAAAGTAACCCACTCGCAACACATGTTGAACATACATCGAAGGCTGGTTTGAGAGTAATTATTTTAAAAAGACTCACAGTACGTAATGCGTGTACGAACCTTTGATTGATGAAGGTGACTTGTTATCTCTACTTGGCAATAAATAACGAAAGTATCAATGTTCTAAATTCTTGCTTAACATATTACGGACCAGCGGTGCCATATGATCCTAGAATATCAATATACTCTCCCTATATTTGAGTGCCACTATTTTCGAATGTAAGTATTATACTTCATAAATGAAATTCTGTGATAAAATAGACGAAGATAAGTATTCGAAAATAATGGTATGAAATGCAATTTGGTCCACAGTAAAAATTTTAAAGATTTCTAAAATAAGAAATAAATTTTAATAATTAATAAATTTTAAAGTTAAAATTTTTCAAATAATTCAGTTCTTAATCGGTTAAAATGTATGTAAACAGCCCTAACATATTCTGACATAATTTCATAAAGATTCGATTGTTATAAGTATGTGAGAAAAGCTTTTTACTGCATGCATTTCCCTTTTAATGAGGCATACTTGTAATTTTTAATTTCATTTTTCTCTTTTTCAACATACATTTTTTATTGATAAGCTATTTTTTAGACGATCCTCAATGGTGTATTTCAAAAAAAACAAATACTGGAATTCACTTAGAATTCTGGCTCAAATACTTTATTTGGCCTATTACGGATTTCAAATCTTTATGTTGAAATAAAAATTATTGAACAGAGAAATTCTCTCGCTTTCTTTTTTAAGTTCACCTTTCACGAGGATATCATCTGGTAATTATCTTGTGATGATTTTTACACCCTGCTAGTGTTATATTCTTTCTTTCCATATGATTTATTGATTGAACCTTGAGTCTGTGTTCTTGTATTGTTGAGGATATTAATTTACAGATGGGTATTATTTATTATTCCAATCCCTCACACACATATATATCTATATATTATTGCATAAGTTACATTATTGCATAAGTTTTCTGAATAAAATAGTACCCGTGTATCATAAATCATGTAGTGGATTTAACAAATATTAATGTGCTTTGGAAATTCAAAAATTTTAAACATGATCATGAAACAATTTTTAATTAAAAAGCTGTTTAACCTTTCATCTCCAATTTTCTGTTTATAACTTTTTTGTAGTGCTTAAAAGTGAAAAAATATTTTGAAAAGAAATTTGCAGCGAATACATGAAATAAAACATTGGGATAGAAAGTTCTCTTAATTTGTTTCTTTCTGAAATGGAAAATAAAAGAAAAAATTTCCTATTGAAAATTTTGGTTTGTGGTTTTTGAAGCTTTTCTGATTAATAATTTCTGTATGCAGTCCCTATATCTTAAAGAAAAAAAAAGATTTTATTACAGACTTTATTCTATTTTTAAAGTATTGATATATCATGTAAAAGCAGAAATGTCTTTACTTGTATTCATTCAGATTTATTTTTACGTATTATTAAAGAAAAAAGTTACTGGTTTTTCGCTTCATCTATTTAACTTTGTGAATAAATAGAAATTCTTTTAACAGCATTCATTTATTCTTTTGATTACGAAAATTTAGGAATGCCTGCTGTGTATTTTATTCTTTTTCTTTTTTCCCATTTATAAATACTCACTATAAAGGCGTTTTTATTTTGAAAATTTGTTTTCATATAATAAATTTATTCATGGATCTTGGTTTCATATGCGATTTAATTGCTGCAAGCACACGAATAAATATATATCTTTGAATAATAAAAACGTCTTTTCAATTGCGTTGATTATTTATTGTGAAAAGTTTTCATAAATGTGGAAATAAATTTATCCCTTTCTACTACTTTTACGTAACATTTTGTTTATTTAAAGAAATTAATATATTTATATTTTATCTGTCAAATGCTGTATCTAGTTTTATTTTCTTAAAGAAAATCATGGTATTACATTTTTTATGAGAGGTATTTTTGAAATAAATTGTGTTTTTCAAAGGAAATTTAACTTTATGATCCTGTAGAAATTTGAATAAAACATTAATTTGTGGTATATTTTTTTAACCTCGTGTATATAAGGCGTAAGTTTGAGGAACATTTAAAATTAAATTTGTGAAAATACATTAAATATATTTTTACGGTGTGTTTAAGGACATACATTTTTCTCATTATTATTTTCTTTTATATACAGAAAAATATAAAACAGAAATTGAAATAGACATAAAGGGATTGTTGCTATCTGCCATCTGCTATCTGTTATTTCAAAATGCCTATTTTTACATTCTTTTATCTAACTTAACTTGGTTTTCGTATGTAAAGACGTAATTTTGTAATCTATTTTGCATTGACTTTCTGATGTGCTAGAATTACAACAAATATGTACACAGGAGTGTCTCCTGTGACAATACAAACTTTTAATATTTTTAGAACTTAATTATAAAAAAATTATAAATGAATATTGAGACATTTCTCTATTACTCGGCCGCAGGTGAAGAACCTGGAAAAACTGCTTGCAACTGTTTGCTGGTTACAAAAACAATCATGTAACTCGCGCAGCTTGACATTCATTGCTTCATAACCATATAATAACATCACTAAATTATAGCTAAAATATAGATAAAAATGCTTAAGTGATACAAACAGATCACAAAAAGTCTTATATAAAAACTTTTAATGTGAAGATCGACATATGTTTCAACGCTCAAATAAACAAACAAAATAATGATAATAATAACAATAATATTAATTGCGAGTTTATTTATCATTGTAGTTCTTGATGATAGCGACGTTTGAGCGGTTAAACATACGTCGATCTTAAAATATTGAAAGAAAATCCACAAGGAATATAAAAAGAAAATAAGGTATTACATCAAAACTGTGGTTATTTCTGGAGCACCAAGAAGAGAGTAATATATTCGAATAAGCGATAGAACGAGGTGCAATATCACGAGTTCTGCTATATTTCATATTTGAATTCATAATTATGCTTTGCAAATAAAAAACTAAGTTTATGATTCCAATAAAAGCATTAAAAAAACACTTTGAAATGTAATTTTTTTTTTCAAAAACTAAATGCGCTAGAGAAAATTCCAGAATGTGTTGTTTGAAGTTCTACTTCTAATTATTGGTGTTCGATTTTCTCTCAGTTTTTATCACTGTAGACTTTCTTCCCTATCTTACACGAAAATAAATTCAACATTTTGTTCTTTCATACTTGGAAGTTTGTTTTGATGTAGACTTAATCTTTCACCCGCCGCACCATTAACTACTTGTCAGATTCATTTGAAAATTAATTTTTGATAATTTAGATAAATTCTAAGGTTGTGTGCAAAATTTTGGAATGTTATGTAAAATAGAGGTGGAGTTAGGTATGTTCCTCTTCTGGAACGTTGGCGGTACGAATAAAATTTGTAAACTTGTAAATTTGTATTTGGCGAATTTTTATTTCCAAACAATAACAGCACTACACTAATGTCAAAACTAAGAAAACAACGTAAAGTGGGCCTATTTAGACTAGTTGAACCCTATTTAGCCTATTTAGACTAGTTTTACCCTATCGAGCATAGTACCAGCCTCTTTAGCTAATTGCCATAGAAAAACCCTATTTACACCAATTATGACCCAGTTGTTCTAATTTTGGTCTATCTAGATTAGCTGCACCGTACTTAGCCTATTTAGACTAGTTTTACCCCATCAAGAATAGTACCAGCCTATTTAGATTAGTTGTATCCCATCAAGCATAGTACCAGCCTATTTAGCTAGTTACAATAGTAATACACTATTAAACCCAATTATGTCCCAATTACCCTAATTATGGCCCAATTGTTCTAATTTGGATCTCTCTAGACTAACTGCACACTATTTAGCCTATCTAGACTAGTTTTACCCTTTAAAGCATAGTACCAGCCTAGTTAGTTAGTTACCATAGTAAAACAATATTTACCCTAATTATGGCCAAAATGTTCTAATTTGGGTCCACCTCTACTAGCTGCATCCTATTTTGCGTATTTAGACTAGTTTTATTCTACCAGCCTACTTAGCTAGTCACCATAGTAAAACCCTATTTACCACCAATTATGGCACAACTATTCTAATTTGGGACCATCGGGACTAGAACAATATTAAAACCCTATTTAACCCAATTATGCCCCAATTACCCTAATTATGGCCCAATTGTTCTAATTTGGATCTCTCTGCACTAACTGCACTTTATTTAGCCTATCCAGACTAGTTTTACCCTTTCAAGCATAGTACCAGCCTAGTTAGTTAGTTACACTATTTAGCCTATTTATACTAATTTTACCATATCTTGTATTAAACGAAACTGCATAAAAATGATCAAAATCCTGATAATGATAATAATAATAATAAATGTAATTTTGTACTCTGAACCGCCAACGTTCCACATGTGGAACATTGACATTCATATGACCATAAAACAAAAACAAAACATGTTAAATCATTAATTTATACTTAAAAATTCATACAAAATATTAAGCAATACAAATAACCTTCATCAGAGCACTCACATTTGAATTTTAAAGGTATAGATAGAGTAAAAAGCACATTTACGTTTTTTTTTCACTTCAACAAGCTCCAGGATGGGAACTACAAAAAATTATTAAACAATACTTTATAATCCATTATAACATATTATTAAGAAAATATATTTAAAATTTCAAAAAGATCAAACAAATACTTAAGACGATAGAGCATCATATAGTTTATGTTCCGCTTGTGGAACGTTGGCGGGTAAAAGGTTAAAGATAATGTCACAAAAGCGTGGTAGAAAAAGCGTCAAAAAGAATGCCATTCTTGTAAGTGCCGTCAAAAACAACTCGGGGCGGCATCCCAAACCAGAAGCAAAGAAATTCAACCCAAACCGCGGGTTGAGTCAGGTGAAATCCGGTCAAGCAACCTGATCCAGATCTCTGGGCGGCTTTTTACTTGGACAGGACTGAGACAGTAAAAAGGTAGATTGGAAGAATGCCGGGAGCTTTGAAACTACGCCCGTGTGACGCCACAGCATAGGCGCCCTTCTTAGCGCAGGAAACATGAGAGTCGAAATTGACGCTCGTGTGAAATTGGCTTTAAAGAAATTTAATTTATTTTCTTATTTAATTGACCTTGTGAATACACGGATAAGCTTTTGAATAGAAAATATTTGTTATTCTTTTATTATAAAAATTTGTTAGGAAACTTTTTTATCAAAAGAATTTATATATTTTTCTTTTTAATTCTTTTTTCCATGATTTATAATTAATTTATGAAAAAAAAATATTAATTGCTTTTTTATCAATAAAATGATTTTTTTCTAAAAAGAAAAAAAAAAATCATTTTTGAAATAAATCGTGTTCTACAGATAGAATAAAAAAAGAAATTTTAATTTTAAAGAAATTTCTCCAATACTTTTTCAACAATTCATGTTATTTTTCCGCTTTTAGCATTGTATATAATACGCAGTTTTACATTCTATTTAAAATTAAAGAAACTCATTAAATAAAATCACTTTTCATATTTGTGCTGGAAAATTATTTAAAGCTGAAAACTTCTTTTATATTATTTTTTTTTCAAAAGCTAAAGGTTTGCTTCAAAGCGTCAGGAAACTGCTTTTGAAGTTCTAGTTTCTAATATCTGTAGGTCTGTATCCTACAATTAAAAAAAATGCTTAATTTCTAGAAAGTATATTCCTCTTTATACGTATATAGAAATTCGTAAGTATAGTCTTTCATGTCTTTATTCTATTTTTCTACGAAAAACAAATTCAACATTTTCTTCTTTGATATTTTGAAGTTCGTTTTAATTCAGTTTTAGAAGAAATTTAATTAATTTTCTTATTTAATTGATCCTGTGAATACATGGAAAAGATTTTGGATAGAGAATATATATATTTTTAACACTTTCCAACTTAGTTGAAAAGTGTTTATGACTTCGGCGTGTCTGTCCGTTTGTTCGTACTTTTACTCTTAAATATACTCAGATTCCACTGGAATTTGTATATGTTATTGACGTTTAATATATCATGATCGCTTTAAAATTTAAGTGTTTAGCCTCTATAGTTCGTTTACAGGGAAACGAACACAGGTCTACGGGGGAAAATCGTTTACGGTGTATTTTAATGATGTTACTCTACTTCAGACATAATGAAATTTATATGCATCACTGAGGTGCACTATAAGTTGCTTACTGAAAAGAATTTTGGATATTGCATTTATCGTGTATTTACAAGCACGCACAGAAAAATTGGTTACAGCTATACTGTCTAAGAGCGATAATTGCTGGAAGTGCGTTGCTCTAACTTTGATTTCTGTTTTAAAGTTAAACTAAATTTTTTCATAGTACATTGTGTGTATAAATTCTGTTGATCGAAAACAAGGCAACAGAAAGGAAATCGTAAATAGTACTGACTACGGGATGGAATTGCTTGAGGGTAGTTTTTAATTGCGTTATACATTTTTCTGCTGAAATATATTTAGTATACTAATAGAAGTTTGTAGAATATAAATAAATTCATATAGAGGGCTACGAAAACGGAATACATTGTCGTTTACTGTTGGTAATGCCTGGAAATGCGTTTTAAGTTGTGTTATGCGTGTTTTACCAGAGTTCATATAAGGTCCTGGAATTTTCAGGGAAGTTAACAGTATTTTAGAATAGAAAAACTCGCCTTATACAAATCGCAAGATTACATAAGGCGACTTTTTCTATAAGAAAACACTGGTACACAGTCTGAAAATTCCAGGATCCCGTACGAACCTTGTTTACTTGAATTAAATTTGAGCTTAGTATGGGGTGCGTACAAAAGTCTTTTGATAATATACAGGACTGTACAAAAGAATTCGAGTACATTTCCATCTATTGTCGAAAATTGCTAAAAGTGAATTGTCTAACAAAACTAAACTTTAGCATGCTACGTAGTACACCTGAAAATCTATATATAATATATATGTGCACACAAAATAATTCGATAATTTTTTTGCTATGGAGATTAATTGCTAAAACAGGATTTTTAAATGTGTTAATGTTTTGTAAACTGTTTACTTCCATATCTCATTTCACCTTATTCGGCTGTAAAGTTAAGTTACAGTTTTCTGGATGCTTTGGAAGTCTATGGTTGATGCCTTGTGTTTCATCCTTATTTGATACCAAAAATTAGTTTTTAAAGTTTTCTTCAAAGCAATTTATATATTTTATAGTTTTTATTAACATTGTATAGTTTTTTTTAATGACACTATATATATATATATATATATATATATATTCCCTTTTAATTCTTTTTTTTCTATGATTTATATTTTATTTATGAAAAAAATGCTTTTTTAAGTTTTTCTAAGTAAAATGTTTCATTTTTGAAAGAAATCGTACTTTACAAGTGAAAAAAAATCTTAATTTAAAGAATTTATTCCAATCCTTTTAACACCAATTCATGGTATTTAATTTTTTGTCAGCATCGTCTGATTACTCACTTTACGTTCTATTTAAAATTAAACAAACTCATTAAAAAATCACATTTGCCACATGTTCAGGACAAGTATATCAAGCTGAAATTTTTGAAGACGTTATTTTAGGTAGCTTTCAATACAAAAAAGTATAAAGCTACCTATTGCAGCCGTTCGGAGGAAAGCAGTTCCGGAAAATTTCGATATATTTTCACCGATCATGACCCCCAGACCCCAAAACCACCCTCCGTTCAAATGTTAATTTATTTATATATATATATATATCTGACCTATGTCATACGATAACGCACGTATTTATGAATCGATTTTGATGAAACTAATTGTGTGTATTAAGGTCACTAATGTCTCGACCGAGTTCGTTGGCCAGCTTGGTCCGCCATTTTGTTTCAAGATGGCGGCCATTTAAAAATTTAAAACTAAAATAAATATACAAAAAAAATAAAAATTCAAATTTTATATTTAATTTTATATTTATATTTAATTTCTCAAAAATTGCATAATTATATTTTTATTTGTAAAAAAAAAAAATAAAATAAAATAAAAGCTGTTTCTTTTCTAATAAAAATCATTTTGAAATAAATTATGCTTTCGAATGAAAAAACCTTTTAATTCAAAAGGACTTTATCTAATTCTTAAACACAAATATTTTATATTTTATATATTTTTCAGCTATTCCAATTGTTACACATTTTTGTGTAGCGTTTAAAATGAAAAGAACCTCGTCAAAAATAATTTCATTATATGTGTAAAAGAAAAATGTCAAATTAAAAATATTTTTTCATGTTACTTTCTTCGGTTCAGAAGCTAGCAGTTTTGTTTAAAAGAATGTCAGAAAGCGGCACCGACGATTGAAGATTTCTTTCAAAATTGTTGCTGTTTTTGTCCCTCAATTTAAAAAGAACACGTTTCTTTATCGAATCTATGTTTCATTTTTTTCCACGTATAGAAATTTACTAAACATGGTGCTTTTTCTTCCTTGATTACTTTGAAGTTTATTTTCATTTCGAATTAGAGGAAATTATTTTCATATTTAATTGACTTTGCTAATACATGGAAAAACTTTTGAATAGAAAATATATTTTGCTTTTTTGAATAAAAAAAATTCCTTATCAGTTAATTTTATATATTTTTCTTTTCCTAGCTTTCGTTTTAACCCTTAATTGCATAGTGATGTAAATTTCCATCACTTTTTATTTAACTTTTAATAAATAAATCAACTTCTTCGCCACCAGTATATTTATATAGAAATATTAATGGAGTAAATTTCCCGTGAACTATGTTGCTGAACAAAGTTAAAAATCTATCTTAAAATTTCTGGTGTCTATTATTTAATATATGTATAAAAAACACAATTGTAAAAGAAAAATGCAAAGAACGGTTAAAATGCATAATTAGGCTATGAAAAGTTATATAAACTAAATTTATATCAATTAAAAACAATGTAAATTGACTTTTTTTAGGAGGCAGCAAACCAACGTTAAAAATGAACAAATAATACACAAAAAAGCAGCGAACAGCTGTTTCGACTCCACAAGCGAGATTCTTTTTCAGTGCAACAAAGAGCAAAGCACAACGTGCTAGAAAAATCAAGACTGGGCAAAACGACAGAGAGACGGTGGCTTATATACCCGATGCAGGTAGAGAGCCCAAAAACGCAACCAATGAGAAGAAAGCAGCATGAAACAACTGAGTGGTCAAGTTGAGACATCTAACAGAGAGCTAGAGAAACAAAAGAAAATCAAAAAAGGAATAAATAAATGACTCTCTGTCGTTTTGTCCAGTCTTGCTTTATCTAACATGCTGTGCTTTGCTCTTTGTTGCACTGAAGAAGAACCTCGCTTGCGCAATCGAAACAGCTGTTTTGTGCTTTTTTGTGTAATATTTGTGCATTTTTAACATTGGTTTTCCGCTTTTATAATAAAAGTCAATTTACATCGTTTTTAATTGATATAAATTCAGTTGAAAGTTCTCTCCTATTTATTACGCCGTTTCTAGTAGCATTTAATAACACATTCAGAAAACGTTTTTAATGTGCATGCCGAACAAAAAAATCATGCTCAAAACCTTTCTTTACCAAAAGTTCTTCTTTTTTGAAAGCTGAAAGTCCCACTGAATGTAACGCAAAGCGCCGTTTGAAGTTTTAACCCATTAAAGCCTATCGGTACCATATGGTACCGGGATAGCAGCCCTCCATTTTGTTGTTTGTATACCAGCATATTTTAAGAGAAATATTCTCTTTACCTGATGACAGAAACTCCGTAATAAATGGAGACTAAAGTTGCTTCTTTAAAAAATTGGTATGAAACGCAATTTTTGAATTTTAAAGAGAAAAATAATTTCTGCTTTAATGGGTTAATTCTTAACCCATTTATGCCCCAATTTTGGGACGCTTTAATAAAATGGGCTAAAAGTGCATTTCTTACCGCTTTTTTTTAAATAGATATTTGGTGTCTTATTTTATCGAGGAGTCCTCGATAAAATAAGACACCAAATTTCTATTTTAAAAAAAAAGAAAAGAAATGGTGTGAAATGCACTTTTCCCCATTTTACTAAAGCATCGACGCTTGCATGAATGGATTAATGGTTGTTTTTTGTGTCCCTCAATTAAAAAATATATATATATATCAAGTTAACTTCTGTTTATCTTTAATTTTTTATCCGTATTGAAATTAACTAGGGATGTTATTTTTGTTTTCCTTAGATATTTTAATATTCATTTTTATATAAATTTGGAGGATTTTTTTAATTCATATTTTATAAACAATTGAATTTATGAACAGCAAACTTTTAAGAATGTAGAAAGAATTTATTAAATGAATTTCGACTGAGTTTTTTTGTTTACGTAAAATCCTGGAGAAAAAAAAGAAGCATTCATTAATAAATCCGTCAGAAATAATAATTGAAAAATGAAACAGGTAGACGACCAGAATAGCATCTACCTTTATTTGATGTTTTTTAATTAATTATTTTTAATTTAAGAGGCCACCTCCCTATTAATATAAAAACATTATATATTTTTTTTTCAATAGGAACATCCAAATTTGACGAAACAGAAATCTCCTTCACTCTAAAATTAAACAAAATAAAATTTTTATGGTGTTCTTGTGATTAATTTCAACGTTTATAATTATTTTATGAACGACATATTAGATTGTTTCTCAAGAATTGAAATCTGGTATTTACAACGAACATTTTTAATTTTATTATAACTTTCCACATTATAATAAATTCTGTTTATTGCTAATGCAGCAGAATGTTCATAAAAACTTTTCTGAACACATTAGCAGTGATGGAACAGTGACGCAGCAGTTGGGCGATTCTCACCGCTAAATTTTAATAGCATTCTTCGGCTTAAAAATTTTTTGAAACTCTGTCATTAAATAAGACACAGAGTACAATTTAAATTTAACGGTGTCAATTGATTCTCTGCTGCGCCACTGTTCCATCGCTGCATTAGACATAAAAATAGTAGTTTAGTTATACCGGGTGTACGAAACAAAGTGTTAACTAGTAAAATGATACACTGTCGTTACGCAGTGCTCAATGTTTACCGATCTCTTGAGAAGAACGTAAACAATGAATAATATCAATAAAGAAAATTCAAAATTGCCATCTCTCCACAAACAAACATTTAGAAAAAGTACTTGATATTTGCTATTACATTCTGCAATATATCTTATTTTTTGCATTACACTATAGTAATGAAATCTGACATGCTTGACAAGTGTCGTGACTGCTTTCGGAATGTTCTGAAAGTGTTCAAAACGCATAATTTTATCCATATTTATCAACAGAACTGCTATTCTTCTATGTTACAGGCGTCGAAGAATTTAGACAGCCAGTACGACATCATCGAATGATCATACCACCGCCCACTGAATACGAAGACGTGACCGCTGACAGAAAAATGGCGGCTGTCGTAGACGGAATTTTTTAACCTTTTCAGGGGCAAGCAATTGTGTTCTTGTAACGTTGAATTCCCACCGGAATTTACAAAAGAATTTAGTTTAAAATATGAAAAAGCAATTTTTCAACATTTTCCCTTCAAAGTTAAAATATTAAAATTTAATTAAAAGTTTCTTGTTTAAATCGGATTAAAATTAGGTGGTATATAATATATACCACCGCCCCTCAAGGGGTTAAGCGTTTGTACGGTCCCCTGAATATAGACACCAGTCTTTACTACAAGTGTTTTCTGACTTATTGAGTCTCTCACAAATACGTCGAAAAATATTTTTAGAAATTACTGGTATTCAATTTCAAGAGACTATACAAACGCTGAGAAAAATATGCTTCGACAGAAGTCATTTTTGTGTCAGCACTTAGGGTACCGCGCCTAGAATAGCTAGTGTGGAAAACGGTTTTACCGTTTTTTAATTCAAAATTTTCGAATTCAAACCGGAATTCTGAAACAAGAATTTTTACTTTAGGAAGTCACGAAATATCTGCCATTAACTAACCAAAAGAACATTATAGAGAATTTCTGGTGTGAAATGCATTTTTGTGTTAGCACTCAGTGTGGTTGGACAGGGTGGTGCTCCAGGTCAGGAGGTGGTTGGTCATACTTACTGTTTCATACTGGAAGGTGCGATGATAATATATATAATAGTCTTGTATGTATTGTACAAGAATTTTTTTTCAACTTCCTGTTTTTGATGGATTTACATGTTTTTCGGGTCAGAGATCCCAAATAACATGTTTTTACAAACTGTATGTATGGTTGTGTGTCTAGAGTCGTGTGTCTGTATGTCCTCTTTTTATCATCGAAAATTAAAGTTATACAAATAATTAAATCAAACTTTATATATATGCTTTGGGGTATGGCCATCAGGTTCCAGTTGAAGTTAAAGAATTTCTGCCTGAAGGATATGCTGTGATAGTGGATTTTGGCGCATTTTTCTCATTCTATCATCATAAAGTGTAAGAAGTTATCCATAGAATTGAACAAAGTTTCATATATATGTAATTCACTATGGCCGTCAGGTCCCTGTTGAAATTGAAAAAAAATTCCCCAAGAAGAGGGAGCTGTGATGGGGATTTTTGTGCATTTATTCTTTTGTATCATCGGAAAGTGTATGGAGTTATGGATATAACTGAAAGAAACATTATATGTACGTTTTTGACTATGGACTTTAGATTTCGGTTGAAAATGGGGTTATTCCCACCGAAGGGAGCGTTGTGAGATACTGAATTTTGTGCGATTTTCTCGATTTTTTGCAGTTTAAGTGAAGAATTTATGAATATTTTTCGACAAAATTTCATACTTAGTTGTAATGTCATAGGCCGAGGTTTGTATAAAATTTTGGAGAAAATAACCCTCAAGGAGGCACTGTAATAGAAAATTTAGGAGCGATTTTTCGTATCGAAATTTTTTTATAGTTATGTACAGAATTGAACCAAATTTCAGGTCTATGTTTTTGACTGTGGACGTCAGGACAAAGTTGAAAATAGGGATATTTTCCCGGAAGATGGCGCTTTGATACCGATTTTTGAGCGAATTTCTCGATTGTTTGCAGTTTAAGTGAAGAATTTATGAATATATATCGACGAAATTTAATATTTAGATGTAAAGTAATAAGCCGAGATTTGTGTAACGTTTTGGAGTAAATCGGCCTGAAGTTGGCGCTGTGATAACGACTTTTTTGCGTGTTTTCCCATACCTATTATTAGCATTTTTTTCTCTATGATTATTTTATACAATACATTTTGTGTTTTAATTTCAAAATTAAATGATACAGTAAGCACATGGAAAACTGTTCCTGCTCGTATGACAAAATTTTTCTCTTTTGGTTGTGTTAAATTACATGATAAAGGAATTTTTCTCCATTATAAATAAATAAATTTTACTTTAAGGGATTTTTTTATGATATCATGTATTAATTTCAAAAAGTTAAAATATTCTTATTTTGTTTTAAAACTTTTTACTAAATTATATTAATTTTATGTAAAAAAAAAATGCAGATTGAGATTTTATAATATTTTAAAAATAACTTTTACTTTATCAATTAAAAAATATTGACATAATGGAAAATATTAATGAAACAGGCATTGTAGTAAAATTTTAAACTCCAGCTTTCCGTTAATAATGTAGTTTTATCTAGAATTAAAAAAGAAATATATAAAAAAATTAATACCTCTGCACATAAAGTAGTGGTCTAAAATCTTTTTCCTTTTTTATTTTCTTACTACACGAAAGTGAACACAAAAGTGCCTGTTGAAAATGCCAGAAAAGAGCGTTTGAAGTTTCTTTCTCTAATTGTTACTGTTTAAAAAAACATATTTCATTACGGAATCCTTTCTTCAAACATTTTACGCTTATAGAAACTCAGTAAAAAAGGTATTTTTTCCTTTCATACTTTGAAGTCCGTCTTCGTGTAACTTTTTACTCAAAAATACAAATCTTTTCAAATATAATAAATGTTGTAAAATGCATGATTAAACATTTAAAAAAGAAATCTTTTCTTTTTATTCAATCTGATAGATTTATTTTTAAAATAATAATTTAATTATTTTTTTAATGTTTTTCTTTATATAACCGTTTATTTCTTTTTTGAGGATACTGAATATTTTTCTAATTAAAATATTTACAGAATGTTTAAAGAAAAAAATTTTTGCATATTTTCATCTAAAGTTACATTTTTAAAGAAACATTATTAAAAAAATTCGCTTACGATCACCGCCATTTTTTGTCAGTACTCAGACCTAGTAATCCGGGGACGATGTTACTAAAGGGGTATTGCGTACTTTAACATAATATTTAAAATTCATAATGATTGGTCAATTTTTAAGAATAAAGTAAAAGAAAAGACACGTCAACCGTATAATTTTTACATCTAATTGAATTGAAATGGACAACCAGAAAATTGAGACATTTCTAACAAACTAGTATGAAAATCAGAGCATAATTTCAAGAGTTATGCATTGTTATAGTCTATAAAATCTGTTTCGTTGGAAGCCGATTAAAATTAAGAATGTTGAATAACATCTTTTAAACACTTTCCAACACAGTCAAAAAGTGTTTATGACTGGTATTTTCCTGTGTCTCTGCCCGTTAAACCGAGCTGTAACTGCCGTAAGTACAGCCGGATAGACGTGTGATTTTTATATATTAATAATGGTTCATTAAAGAATGTTCGCTATTAAAAATTAAGTGTGTAGAATTTATAGTTAATTTACATAGTTGAAAGAGAAACTTTGTGACATTTTCAATAATACCACTTGCATGCAACACATTTTTACAAAAATCAAAAGCAAACAAAGAATATATATATATGTTAGCACTAAATTTCTGGGTTGAAAAAAAATCAAAATATTTCATTTGTTACTTCTTTTAACATGTTACGTAAATTTGATTAATTTATTCAAATATTACATCAATTAAAATTACTATAAAGTTCCGTAAATGATGAAGCTAAATTTGAAAATATTTAAGCTAAGATCAGGGTTCATACGGATCAGGCAATTTTCCAGGAGTTTCAGCAGTATTTGTTTTATACAAAAAGAAATCTAGGTTATTCTCGCCGAACAGTTGATGTCGGTTAAGGGGCTTCCGAGTTGCTATCAACTTTACGCCCAGTCTATTGTGAGTAGAATGTTTTGTAAAAATGAGCCGTTGGGGAAAGTTAAAATACTACAATGCGCAATTAGTAAAAAAGAAGAAAGAGATTTAAAAAATGGTATAAAATAAATTTGAATACAGTAAAGCAAAAGAGATTAAGGATAGAGTCTAACAATAAATAAAGGTTAATCTCATGAAACTTCGTCTTCTTTTAACTAGAGATTTTCTGTAAAAAGCTACTGGTACCGAAGAATTTCATGGTCGCAAAATTCCATGAGCCGTACGAACCCTGTAGGATTCAATTTACTACAAGAATACAAAGAATGTTAAATACACATTTTAATGGCGAAAATACACATTTAACAACAGAAATATAATTTAATATATTTTTTTGCGAATAAAATATAATTATTTTCACTTCTACAAATAAATAAATAATTACGTAACAGAACACGGAAAGAACAAAAAAATATTTCCAAAAATAAAGAAAAATAACTTCATGAAACTTTAACAAAATCGAAGATTTACTTTTCATAGGCTTAATTATGTGCAATAAGCAATTATATATGAAATGAGAAAATATTTTCTGGTTAAATGTATATGAAAACCAACATCAGATCTTATAATGAAATAAGTGCAATTGTAGTAATTTTCTTTACATTGAAAAAAAGTAAATAAAATAAAGACACCTTAGAAAATGATTTTCAAACAATAATCAAATGTAAAAATGTTTGCATTTCCCCTTATTCCTAGCATTAATTAAATAAGAAAATACGCAAAATTTCCTCTAAAATTACGCAAAAATAAGCTTTAAAGTACTAAAGGTAGAAAAAAACGTTTTGTTGAATTTTCTAAAAGCGTAAAAATACACTAAAGACTTCAGAACGAAACATGCTTTTTTTTAATAAAGGGTGAGAAAATAGGAACAATTAGAGTGTGAAGATTCAAACGCTGCTTTCCAACATTTTCAAAGGAAACTTTTGCATTCAATTCCTATTGAAGAAAGAAAAATGGGGAAAGTTTTTAGACTGACATTCTTTATTTTGAACTTATGTTGAATATTTTTTATTAATATTTTTAATTAAAATAGCTAAATAAAACAGTTTTATAAAGAGAAAGCAGAAAAAGGGGAAACGTAAGATAGATGGTAGTTTAATTCAAAAGTATTTACAAAAAGTATTATAAATTTAATTTCGAATGCACAATTTATTCATAAAATGCAATATTTCATTTAAAGTGTGGAGCAGAAAATTCTGCTTGTATTTGAAATTAAATTAATCGTAAATAGTAAAATTTCATTTTTTTCTAATGTTATAACTGTACAGTTTTACACATTAACCCATTTGCATCAGAAGCCTACATTTAAAAAATTTCATTTTTATTTAGAAATTCCGAATTTTCATTAGAAATTATGTATTATAATTTTGTGCTTTATTTAATAACAAACGTTTCGTGATTGCATAGAATATATTTTTTATCGAAATATCTAGTTTGCATTCGGAATGTCCCAATGAAACAGAAATTCCTGAAATGGGCACATACGTGCGCCTGTGATGCAAATGTGTTAAACATCAATACAGAGCCCAGAATAAATAACTTGGAAAACGTTTTTACCGTCTTTTAATTCAAAAATTTTCGAATTCAAACCAGAAATTCTGAAACAAGAATCTTTATTTTAAGAAGTCACGAAATATCTGCCATTAAGTAAGCAAAAGAACATTATAGGGAATTTCTGGTATGAATGCGAAATTTCGGAATTTATTAAAAACCAAACTGGTAATGCTTTAAAAAGTGCTAAAAAATTGTAGCCGATAAACGTGCAAAGATGCGGTGCAATAATAGAGCGATCAAAGTGACATCTGCTTTAAAAATAGATTTACCTCTAGCAAGAGTAATCGTTGCACTATTGACAACATGAACATAATTTCTGTTAATAAAATCTGCATGTAAGTGTACATATCAGATGTAACTAATTTTGAAGTTATTTTTTTTATCATATCAAGGAATTAATCTTTTCTCTTCTTCTAGCAAATATTCATCCTTTGGTGAGCTAAATAGGGATAATTTCTAGCTTGCTGTCTTGTATCGAGTACTGCAACCAGACACAACAGAATGCGTATCACATTTTTTGGCCATGATCAATATCATTCATAATTTCAAAGCTTATGAAAATCACTATCCAAGTCAAATGAAATAGAGTATAATTTAATTATTTAAAATATTTTCCACCAGCTGAAACGCTTTCTCAGTTCGATTCTTATACAATGTTTGCGTTGAAAAGAGCTAGCAGACAGTGGCGTAGCCGGAGATGGGGGGGGGGAGTGTCCATATGCTCTGGAAACCAGTAATATTATAAAGTTATCTTCGCCTTGAATATCGCAGAAAATTGTCCGATTAGATAAGGCAAAAATATTTTTATAAATTTAGTGGTATCCAAATCATTTGGACCTCCACCCTGTCTACGCCACTGCTCGAAAATGTCACTGCGATCAACCCGATATCTTCTCACCATCGTTCTACATTTATCGGATTAAATTTTTTAGTACTATTCTGTAGCCGTTTTCCACGCTATGTATTCTAGACGCTGCTGTAGCATCAGTAGTGTTGCCCATTTTTTGCGTATTTTATTCAAAATATCTACCAGAATTGTTTTCTTAATTAATAAATCACAATCCGCGATTCAATAAAGTGAAGATTATTACATAAAAATCCTGGTAGATATTTTGAACTAAAAACATAACAGTTGTAAATCACTTACCAATATGCTCTTCATCGGACAACAAGACGTTAATGTACGTCATTATTCGAAAAATATGCCGATAATAATTTTTTTAAATGGCATCCTTCCAATATCATCCTCCACTGTAATCACACTGTGGATCGCCGAACAGTCTATCACGAAACTTCTCATAACGTATTGCCGCTTTTCTCTCAGTATGTGCGGATACTTTGCCTTTAATGACGTGGTATAGTTCACATAAGGGAGGTGATTCGTCGACTTAACACTTGATTTGAAGCAACCTATCAGGAAGATATCGCAAACCGAAATATCATATGACCGATTTATATATACAATGTCTCCCAATCGGAAAATTGGACAGCCCCGGAGCATCACTTTCAACATTTCGATCGAAAACCTATCCAATTTGGTAGTTGCTCTATCCTGTAAAATAACTCAATTATGTAGTTAATGCGTCTGCTGAGAAATTCTGGAACAAGAAAGTTCATGTGTAAGATTGTAATACAACGTTCTGCATTCACTGATGATAGCTGATCATCTTTAAAAAGGAAAATGTGGACCAATAACGACAAACTTTGCCACGTCATACCACTGTGTATGGGCACTGACTTAAAGGGGACGAAATCTGCAATCAGATATACCGTTACCACTAACTTGACAAAGTTTTTCCTTTTGTCCTATTCAATCACTGTGATCAATTAAGATAAAATAATATTTTAAAATTAGTGGTGGATGTTCGCCTGATTTGCCCCGGTCAAATCGGCGTCTTTGCCACAATGTAATTTCTTTTCAGTTTAGTGTATGTTCAAGAAGTTGTCTAGTTTTTGTTTCGGAAGTATTGCCGAAAATTTTGTTTATGGACAAACTCCAAACGGTAAAAATAGGCTTTTTGAAACATTCTGATTTGTATATTTTCATAGTCATTATGATTTCCAATCTCCTCTCTGCAAATGTTTGTTGCTGTTGCAAATCTGAATGGTCAATTCATACAAAGGTTTTCGCCCATAGCAGCATTTAACAATTTTTTTTCTCTCAAGTACCTCCTGCTTAGGATTTTAAGCATGCATATCGCCCCTCCTATTATAAAACAACCCTCAATAGTCTTAAGAAAAGTAGCCCACTCGCAACACATGCTGAACATACATCGAAGGCTGGTTTGAGAGTAATTATTTTAAAAATACTCACAGTACGTAAGGTTTGCACGAAACTTTGATTTATGAAGGAGACTTGATATCTTTACTTGGCAAAAAATGACGAAAGTATAAATGTTCCAATTTTTTGCTTAACCTATTAGGGACTAGTAGTGCCATATGGTCCCAGAATATCAATCAAAACTCCCTATATTTAAGTGCCACTATATTCGAATGGAAGTATTATATACACTGAGATATATAATTCAGAGATAAAATAGACGAAGCTAAGTATTCGAAAATAGTGGTATGAAATGTAATTTGGTCCACAGAAAAAAATTTTAAAATAAAAAATAAATTTTAATAAATAATTAATTTTAAAGTTAAAATTTTTCAGTTAGTTCAGTTCTTAATCAGTTAAAATGTATGTAAACAGCCCTAACATATTCTGACGAAATTACAAAAAGATTCGATTGTTATAAATATGTGAAAAAAGCCTTTTACTGCATGCATTTCCCTTTTAATGAAGCAGATTTGCAATTTTTAATTTAATTTTTATCATTTTCAACATAAATTTTTCCATTGATTCGCTATTTTTAGACGATCCTCAATGTGAAATTCATAAAAAAAACATAAATACTGGAATTCACCTAGAATTCTTGCTCAAATACTTTATTTGGCATTAACTGATTTCCAAACTTTATGTTGAAATATAAATTATGGAACAGAGAATTTCTGTTCCTTTATTTTTTAAGATCTCCTTTTACGAGAAGATCAACTGGTAATCATCTTGGATGATTTTTACACCCACCCAGTGTTACATTCTTTCTTTCCATTTATCTATTGATTGAACACTTGAGTCTGTTATCTTGTATTGTTGAGGATATTAATTTACAGATCGGTATTATTTATTATTCCAATCCCACACTCACACATACCGGGTGTCCCCAAAATGACTGATGAATTTTAAAATTCAATAACTTGCAAACGGTGACAGATATTACACAAATTTTTGCAGGAGGGTTATGTATGATGTCAGGAGTTTTCTTACTGTGATTCTTGAATTTAGTCCGCTTTTCAAACAATAGATGACGCTGATGACAGTGATTTTGAATGCCTAAGAGGGACTGCTCAGACTGGGAACCAGATCTGTAGAGCATAGATGTCCCTCCCGGTCCCTTTATTTAGGTCTTAAAAAAAACATAATTCAGCTGGAGCTGAACCCGCCAGAAAACGCGACAGGGGGCAGGGTGGAAACAGACATGATTAGGTGATACTATCTTAATGTACATTACAGGTAGTTCACTGCCAGAGACATACCTCCAGCGCGACACTGGGCAGTGAAGATGGTTTATGATTGAATGAAGTCCATAACTCAGAAGCGGGTCAAGTTAGAAAGATCCATCAAAAACTTAAAGATGTTTTTCAGTTTATTTAAAAGTGCTGGGCGGGAAAGGATATTATCTAGCCAACCACTAGGGGGAGAAGAGGGGCGACGGATGTGCCAGCGAGCTGAAAGGGGGCAGTTAAAATAGAAGTGTGAGGCTGACGCCTCTGCGCCACACTCACAGGTGGGAGTTCGGGCCCTTTTAAACCTGTTTAGATATGACCCGAAAGGGCCGTGTCCCGTTAGGAAGGCAGTGGTTGAGGGAGTTAAAGTAATAAGATTGCAAGATACCGCCGGGACTATGTCATAGGTATATCTACCTTTCTCTGAGTAGTCCCAGTGGTGTTGCCACTGCTGCAACATGCGCATTTTAAGGGATCTTTTGATATAGGAGTGGGGCGCAGGTAGCGAGATGTCTATGGATGTTTGTGTCGTTGCTTCCTTTGCCAGCATGTCCTCAGATTCATTGCCGAAGATCCCCTTGTGTGCTGTAACATGACCTAGCGAAGTTTTAAGAAGCAGGTTACTATGTTGGGTTTTAATTTCGTGGATTTGTGGATTGATGGTTCTAAAGGCGTAGATTGCCTGCAGGCTGGATAGGCTATCACTATAGATGGGGATTGCAATGGTTGTTTGTTGTTCCGAAATCCATTCTAGAGCTTTGTCGATGGCAAAGAGTTCAGCCTGATAAATCGAGTTGGAGTTGTCCAATCTGCAGGCCCACCGGTGAGTAAGCACTCCGCCTTCCGTAGCACAGAAAGCTGCGCCTACGCTGGTTTCGGTGCATGAGCCGTCGATGAAGACTGTTAGGCGGTGGGAAGGGGAGTAGGAATTGCATTTAGGGTTAACTTGGAAGTGGGAAGTTTCATCAGCTGGGTGAATTTGCCAGCTCTGTATCTTGTGTTGAATGGTAAAATGTGGGAAGTGGATTTGTGTTATGGCATTATTATGTAGGTGTAAGATGTTATTCCTTTGAAATTCGTATAGAATGGTAAATGTGATAGGAGGGATTCCGGTAATGACTGCTAGTGCATCACTAGAAATAGTTTTATATCCTCTAGAAATCTGCAGTAGGAACATGCGTTGGATGGATAATAATTTTATTTGTGCTGCCTTGGTTAGGTGGCCTCCCCAAATTCCTGCGCAATAAGTTATGATTTTTTCTGTTGTTGTTGTGTACCATATTTTTAACATTGTATTTTTAGTACCCCATGATTTAGATGTTAATTTAGTGGAGTTGTGGTAGTAGTTAATGAGCTTAAGTTTTAAGTAATTTATGTGTGCAAACCAATTTTGGTTTTGGTCTATGGTTAGGCCTAGAAGTTTTAAGGTGGAGACATGGTGTACACTGATGCCATTAATTCTGATGGTTGGTTTCCTTTTTAGTTTGTAGGGTTTCGCGAATGTGAGGGCTTGTGATTTTGCAGCTGATAGTTGCAGGTGTAGAGACTCCAGGAGCTGGCAAAAAAAGGGAAGGGCTGAAGCTGCCTCAAGTTCTAAATCCAGACGACTTCAACAGGAGAAGATGAAGCTGAAGTCATCTGCAAAAGCAAAGAGGAGAAAGCCTAAACGATCTAATTCTTTAAGAATCAGGTTTGCTATGAAGAGCCAGAGGATTGGCCCAAGGCATGAGCCTTGGGGGCATCCCTTCTGTTGGTTGTGGCTGGATGTACCTTCTCCGCAGTTGACTAGAATGCTTCTATTCGATAGAGAGGTTCTGATGACTCCAGCGATGTTTCCGGGGCAGTTTAGAAGACAGAGCTGTAGTAGGATATCTCTCCATTCGACATTATCGAACGCTCCTTTGATATCCAGTGATACAAGGGAGGTGTATTTTCCTTCTTTAATTTTTAAGGCGCAGGAAGATAGAATTTCATTCAATGCTTTTTCACATGATCTGCCCTCTCTGAACCCAAATTGCCGTTCATGTAGAAGATTGTTTGATTCTAAGAAGAAAGTTAATCTGTTAACGATTAGCTTTTCTAGTAATTTACCTAGGGTTGGAAGTAGGCAGATTGGGCGATATGAGGTGGGTTCAGAGGGTGTCTTCCCTTTCTTCAGAAAATAGACTACCTCTCCTTGCCTCAGTGTAAGGGGAAAATATTGGTGGTGGAGACAGAGATTTGTCCAACGGGTAAAGATCCCTGGGAGTGTTTTAAAAGTGCGCTTAAGTAGAAGAAAGTCAATGGAGTCCGGGCCCGGGGCTTTATTGTCATTGAATTTGCTAAGGGTGGCCCGAAGCTCAGCTTTGGTGAAGGGTTTGTCGTTCTGGGCGGAGAAGGTGATATCTATATTGTCATGTTGTGGGTAGGCGGTTTCGCCAAATAGTTGTTCTGTAAGGAATTCTAGGTTTCTCTGTCTGGATGATTGGCCTGAAGGCAATTCAAGGAGGATTTCATCTGGCGTGAAATATTTTCCCGTGAAGAACTTATGTGCAGTACCAAAGGGATCTTTTTGGTTGGAACAGAAAGATTTCCAGGCTGTGCTCTTGGCGTCAAGAATACAACGTTTGTACTGCGCAGCGAGTTTATTGTACTTTATTTGCAGTGGTTTAATTGTTTCAGGCGGGCAGCAGTTGTTCTTAAGCAATCTAAGTTTTCTCCTAAGAGCTGTTAGCTGGTTGCGTTTGGCTCCTTATTGTGGTGTCCAGAATGTGTATGTTGGACATTTTCTAAGGGTTTTGAGACGGAAGGAAGAACGCGCTGCTGATTGAATTGTGGCTATAAGTTTTTCTGTGAAGGAATTAAGCTGTTCTGTGTTTGTGATTGTGTTAAGGGCGTCTCTAAGGAAGTGTTTACTGGCTTTAAGCTGCATGGTGAATTTTTTATAGTTTCCGTGTTTTGTGTTAAATCTTCGTTGTGCTGCAAAGAGTGGTGTTGTGTTGTAGTTAAATTCAATGTATTTGTGGTCTGAGAAATTATGTGTATCAAGTACTTGCCAGTTGCGAACGTTTGGATTAGCAAGTGGATTAACTAATGTATGATCTGGAAAGCCTTTTGCTATTGTTTGTCCTCCTGTTTTTTTTTTGACAAAGGTGTGTTTCCGATTATCGGCATTGATGATTGAAAGTTTGTTTACGACAAGAAATTCAATGGGATCCCCCCCCTCTGAGGTCCTCTCTAGGACTTCTCTAGGAGTTCGCATTGAAGTCCCCTCCGCAGATGAAAGGTCTTCGTTGTGTAATTAAGTGTTGCCAATCTTCAAGAGTTTGATCAAAGTTTTTAATGGAAGGCGCTAAATATGTGGAGCCAATGATTAATTCCCCTTCCGCCGCAGTGAGGGTTATGAAGGCAGTGGTCCCCTGTGTATAGGTGATTGATTATAAGGCTCGTATTCCTGACGAGCAAGTGCGCAGAACGTTTACGAGACGTTAAGATCTTCCAGTCCTTTGGGAAGCCCGATAGGGTTCCTTTTTTCATTGCAGTGAGCGTCCTGCAGAAGTGCAATATCTATGGAGTTGTCTTCCATATGCTTTTTTGCTGCAGGATTTGCTACCTTGCAATGATTGAGATTGATCTGTAGAAGGTTTAAAGTACCAATGGTTGGGGGTTTATGTGAGTTTTGGTTATTATCAGATTTATTTGCGTTTTGGGCCATAATTTAGATGAACTTAATGGGGTAACTATTAGAGGACTGTTAGGTTTGAATGCCCTCGCGGTCCAGTAGGTCTCGTGTGTAGGTCCAGTAGGTATCTCTCTTGGAAAAGTGGATTACGTTGCCGGTCGAGCCAGCCCTCGTGCGGGTGGAGGGACTGTGGTGGGGGTTCCGGATGGAATTGGAGGTGATGTGGAGGGTCTCGGAGAAGGGGACCACGCTGGCGAAGGTTGAAGAAATGGTCGAGCCTGTCTTTCTCCCTGCTGTAGGCCTCCCTGTAGGTTCTACAGCCCGCATCAGACGCCTGGTGCCTAATATCAAAGTTTGTTTCATATTGATGGTTATGCCTTGCGCAGTTAATGCACTTTGCTGGGGCCGAGCAGTTCTCTCCCGCATGGGAGCCACCACAGCGTGCACAAGTTGGTGTAGTAGCACGGCAGGCCTTCATTGAATGTCCAAACTTCTGGCAATTCCTGCACCTGACTATACTGGTGTGCGGGCGGAGGCGGCAGGTCTTGAGACCCAGGACAATCCCTCCATCTTCGATGATAGCTCTGCCCAGGGAGCTTGGGATGACCAGTAGGACGTCCTTCTGGTCATTATTGGTTCTGTGCGGGAGGTCCCGGATGATGAAGATGTCAGTGGCTGGCAGGTGGTATGTGTCGGTATGATCTTCGTGAGGTCCTGTGTTCCTAAGGATGCCGGAACGCCCAGGAGAATCATTTTATTTTGTTGGGGAGCTTTTTGTAGGAAGTTGAGCTTCGTGTTGATGTTCCTGTTGGACTGCAGCTCCGCCTGTAGCTGCCTCATATCAGCCTCGGAATTGCAGGTGATCTCAACGTGGTTCTTCCTGGGTTCAATGCTGTTAATTTTGATCGGGACTGAGACTCTTTCCCGAGCCAGTAGGGATTCCACTTGTCTCCCTGGGGTGAGGTCTCTGCCTCTCACCACCAGAGTCCGTTTGGATAAGGTGTCTTCCACCGGTTCTCTGGTCAAGACTTGGCTATAGGGGACAGACTTTGGTGGGTGTTCAGGAGGTGGGTTCGCTAATGCCAATAGCGTTTCTTTTGTAACTTGGTTGGTCAGTGTAGTCTGGACTGCCTCCGTGATGGCCTCGAGTGTTGGGATGCTTGAAAGGCGTGAGTGCAGCATCGCTTTAGCGTCGTTCAGTTGATGGTCAAGGCTCAAAGCTCTCTCCTCCAACCGAGCTAGCGACTCATCCTTAGCCGCGATAAGTTGTTGTGTTGCAATGTCTCTCGCTTTGATTTGCTTAAGGAGGTTTTCGAGCTTAATAAATTCGATGTCCTTGGTGGCAAAACCTTGTTTGTTTGCTTGTCTGATCTGGCTAAGATACAGGCTCGCCCTTGCAATCAGGTCTGCCATCACTTGGGTCTGTATGCCCGCGTCGTCTTGTTTATTGGCTGATGCGATCGAGTTCATGCTCATGGTGCGGGTGAGTCTTTTTACTGGGAAGGTCTTTGGCGGGTTGGATGCTGATGAGATCAGGACTGGTTGAGATGCATGCCCTAAAGTCAACGTGTCTTTTTGTGACATCTCGGTCTTAATGAATGTGCTGAAGAAATAAGGTTAGGATGTTCTTTAGGAACTGTAGAAAAATGGAAAATGAATTAACAATTGATAACTGGTCACTGGGCACTCACGCCTTATGACCAAGTGAATCCATGAATAGTGCAACAGGATTTCTGGCACACTTCTAAATTTTGAAAAGTGGGGAAAAAGGCTTTCTGTCTGCAGCAAGAGGGGAGAAGCATATTAGGTGTGCAGTAAGAAAAAGATGAACCCCAGCGTCCTGTTAGGCAGGGCTGAGTGGCAAGAGCTTGAGAATATATTAGTGGGATGCAAATGGTTTTGATGTTTAGAACAGCTAATAGTAGTGAAATTTGTGTGTAGCTAAATCAATATTGTAAGAGGTGAGATGAGGGAGCGCATGACGGGGGCCTGCACCAGCCGGCCGACTGCCGGCACCTGCGGGCCGCCTATCCAGGCAAAAGGGGATGACAAGTCAATGGTGCTGGCTAGCTATGAAGGGATGTCAAAATGCAGGTAAATGACGGCGACTTGAAGAAATTGGGCATGGAGAAAACTTAGACGAAATATCATGAGAAATAGAACTTAGTCAAAAAATCAACAAAAACTAAAAATTAAAAAAAAAAAAAAAAAAAAAAAAAAGGGGGCAAAATTAAAAAAAAGCTTGTGTGCAATCATAGAAATACTTTAGAAATGAATAAAAAAGTTAATAAAAACAATTTAATACAGGTCTTTGTCATTTTAATGACTCGCTGAAGAATGTAAACAGAGAATATAAAAAGTGTTAAAAGTCCGAAAATAATAATGGAAAAAATTTTAAAATTTAGATGATTATAGTAATAAATGTTTTTAGTTGAAAAACCAGTTTTTAGGGAAATCGTATGATTGGAAGTCATGAAAATTAAAAAAAAAACTTAGAAAACGGCGGAAAAACGAAGAAATTAAAAAAAAATGTTTAAAAAAAATAATTAAGTGTGGTAGGGGATAGTACTTGATTAAATTAGATAGGAAACCAAATTTAAAGAGATTCGTACGAGTGGTTTGGTAATTAACTGTAAAAGAAGATTATGGGGCGAGCAGCGCTAATGCTGGGTCGACGGTGAATGCGGCATGAAGACTCCGGGCTCTGGTAAAAGGTAGTTTTGCCGTACTCGAAAAAAAAAAAAAAAAAAAAAAGTTAAATTTAGTTAGAGTCCAAAATGATCAATGTTGAAATACGGCAAGAATTTTTTAAGTTTGAGGGCAGTTAGGTGTTCCGTTGGACTCTTGGGGGAGGGGGGGGAGGGGATGAAAAAAGCTGGAAATTTTGGCAGAATTCTCAGTTCCCGTGTTCTGAGGACATTAAAGAATTCGAAGAGCGGTCTTGACTTTGAAGAAATTTGGCATGGAAAAAAAAACTTAGAAGAAATTTCATGAAAAATAAAACTTAGACAAGAAATCAACAGAAACTAAAAAAATTAAAATAGAGCAAAATTAAAAAGCTTGTGTGCAAACATAGATACTCTTTTGTAATGAATAAAAAAGTTAATAAAGACAATTTAAAACAGGTCTTTGTCATTTTTATGACTCGCTGAAGAATGTAAACAGATAATATAGAAAGTGTTAAAAGTCCGAAAATAATAATGGAAAATTTTTTTAAATTTTGATGATTATAGTAACAAAAGTTTTTAGTTGGAAAACCAGTTTGTAGGGAAATCGTATGATTGGAAGCCATGAAAATTAAAAAAAAAAGACTTAGAAAACGGCGGAAAAACGAAGAAATAAAAAAAAATGTTTAAAAAAAATAATTGAGTGTGGTAGGGGATAGTACTTGATTAAATTAGATAGGAAACCAAATTTAAAGAGATTCATACGAGTGGTTTGGTAATTAACTGTAAAAGAAGATTATGGGGCGAGCAGCGCTAACGCTGGGTCGACGGTGAGTGCGGCATGAAGACTCCGGGCTCTGGCAAAAGGTAGTTTTGCCGTACTCGAAAAAAAATTTAAAAAAAAAAAGTTAAATTCAGTTAGAGTCCAAAATGATCAATGTTGAAATACGGCAAGAATTGTTTAAGTTTGAGGGCAGTTAGGTGTTCCGTTGGACTCTTTGAAAAAAAAAATGGGTGAAAATCACCGTCCCCTGAATATTAGGCCTGCACGCTGACAGAAATGGTAGCTGTCGCAGGCGGATTTTTTTTTTCAACGTTTGTACGGTCCAAGGAAATTCAACACCGATAATATCTAAAAGTTTCCTTTGACTTATTTGATCTCATAAAAACAAGGCGAAGAAAAATTTTAGAAATTATTGGTGTTGAACTTCAAGGGACCGTTCAAACGCTGAAAAAAAAATCCGCCTGCGACAGCCGCCATTTTTATCAGCGCGCAGGCCTATTATTCAGGGGGCGGTGCATCAATGCTGAGGGGCGTCAGTTTCGGCCTCGACTGAGAGTCATCTACTGCTTGAAATTCGAACTAAAATAAAGAATCACAGTAAGAAAACTCCTGACATCATACATAACCCTCCTGCAAGAATTTTTTTAATATCTCTCACTATTTTCAAGTTATTGAATTTTAAAATCCATCATTCATTTTTGGGAAACCCGGTATGTATATATATATATATATATATATATATTATTATCATATAATTGCATACATTATCTGAGTAAAATAGTATTCGGGTCTCATAAATCAAAGAGTACATTTAAAAAAATTAATGTGCTTTGGAAATTAAAAAAAATTAAACATGATCAGGAAGCAATTTTTAATTAAAAAGCTGTTTAACCTTTCATCTCCAATTTTCTGTGTATAACGTTTTTTTGTAGTGCTTCAAAGTGAAAAAATATTTTGAAAAGAAATTTGCAGCGAAAACGCGAAATAAAACATTGGGAAAGAAAGTTATCTTAATCTGTTTCTTTCTGAAATGGAAAATAAATGCAAAATTTCCTATTGAAAACTTTGGTGTGTGGTTTTTGAAGCTTTCCTGATTAATAATTTCTGTATGAAGTCTCTATATCTTAAAGAAAAAAAAATCTTTAATTGCCGGAGACGTTATTCTATTTTTAAAGTCATTGATATATCATGTAAAAGCAGAAATGTCTTTACTTGTATTCATTCAGATTTATTTTCACATATTATTGAAGAAAAAATTTACCGATTTTTTACTTTATCTATTTAACTTTGTGAATAAATAGAAATTCTTTTCACAGCATTCATTTATTCTTTTGATTACGAAAATTTAGAAATGCCTGCTGTGTCTTTTATTCTTTTTCTTTTTTCCGTTTATAAATACTCACTATACAGGCGTGTTTATTTTGAAAATTTGTATTCATATAATAAATTTATTCATGGATCTTGGTTTCATATGCGATTTAATTGCTGCAAGCACACGAATAAATATCTTTGAATACTAAAAATTTCTTTTCAATTGCGTTGATTATTTATTGTGAAAAGTTTTCTTAAATGTGGAAATAAGGTTATCCCTTTCTACTACTTTTACGTAACATTTTGTTTATTAAAAGAAATTAATATATTTATATTTTATTTGTCAAAAGCTGTATTTAGTTTTATTTTTTTAAAGAAAAGCGTGGTACTTCTGTTTTTTTATGAGATATATTTTTGAAATAAATTGTGTTTTTCAAAGGAAATTTAACTTTATGATCCCGCAGAAATTTGAATAAAACATTAATTTGTGGTATATTTTTTAACCTCGTGTATATAAGGCGTAAGTTTGAGGAACATTTAAAATTAAATTTGTGAAAATACATTAAATATATTTTTACGGTGTGTTTAAGGACATACATTTTTCTCATTATTATTTTCTTTTATATACAGAAAAATATAAAACAGAAATTGAAATAGACATAAAGGGATTGTTGCTATCTGTCATCTGCTATCTGTTATTTCAAAATGCCTATTTTTACATTCTTTTATCTAACTTAACTTGGTTTTCGTATGTAAAGACGTAATTTTGTAATCTATTTTGCACTGACTTTCTGATGTGCTAGAATTACAAAAAAAAAATGTACACAGGAGTGTCTTCGGTGACAATACAAAATTTTAATATTTTTAGAACTTAATTATAAAAAAATTATAAATGAATTTGGAGACATTTCTCTATTACTCGGCCGCAGGTGAAGAACCTGGAAAAACTGCTTGCAACTGTTTACTGGTTACTGAAACAATCATGTAACTCGCGCAGATTGATATTCAATGCTTCATAATCATATTATAAGATCACCAGTTATAACTAAAATATAGATAAAAATGCTTAAGTGATACAAACAGAACACAAAAAGGCTTATAAAAAACTTTTAATGTGAAGATCGAATTATGTTTCAACGCTCAAACAAACAAACAAAATAATGATAATAATAACAGAAATAATAATTGCGAGAATGCTTTATTTATCGTTGTAGTTCTTGATGATAGTGCCGTTTGAGCGTTTAAACATATGTCGATCTTAAAATATTGAAAGAAAATCCACAAGGCATATAAATTGAAAATAAGGTATTACATCAAAACTGTGGTTATTTCAGATTTTTTTTTTTTTTTTTTTTTTTTTTTTTTTTTTTGTAGTACCAAGAAGAGATGAATATATTCGAATAAGAGACGGAACGAGGTGCAATATCACGTTTGATATTTGAATTATTTCTGTATTTGATATTTGAATTCATAATTATGCTTTGCAAATAAAAAACTAAGCTTATGATTCCAATAAAAACATTAAAAAAAAAACACATTTTAAATGTAATTTTTTTTTGAAAAACTAAATTCGCTACAGAAAATTCCAGAATGTGTTGTTTAAAGTTCTACTTCTAATTATTGCTGTTCTATTTTCTCTCAATTTTTATCACTGTAGACTTTCTTCCATATCTTACACGAAAATAAATTCAACATTTTGTTCTTTCATACTTTGAAGTTTGTTTTGACGTAGTCTTATCCTCTTACCCGCCGCCCCATTAACTACTTGTCAGATTCTTTTGAAAATGTATTTTTTATAATTTAGATAAATTCTAAGGTTGTGTGCAAAACTGTGGAATGTTATGTAAAATAGAGGTTGAGTTAGAGGTATGTTCCACTTGTGGAACGTTGGCGGTCCGAATAAAATTTGTAAACTTGTAAATTTGTATTTGACGAATTTTTATTTCCAAACAATAACAGCACTACACTCATATCAAAACGAAGAAAACAACGTAAAGTGGACCGGTTTAGACTAGTTGCACCATATTTAGCCTATTTAGACTAGTTTTAGCCTATCGAGCATAGTACCAGCCTCTTTAGCTAATTACCATAGAAAAACCCTATTTACCCTAATTATGACCCTGTTGTTCTAGTTTTAGTCTATCTAGACTAGCTGCACCGTACTTAGCTTATTTTGACTAGTTTTACCCCATCAAGAATAGTACCAGCCTATCTAGACTAGTTGTACTCCATCAAGCATAGTACCAGCCTATTTATCTAGTCACTATAGTAAAACCCTATTTACCACCAATTATGGTACGACTATTCTAATTTGGGCCCATCTGGACTGTGACAAAAGTAAAACCCTATTTAACCCAATTATGCCCCAATTACCCGAATTATGGCCAAATTGTTCTAATTTGGATCTCTCTACACTAACTGCACTTTATTTAGCCTATCCAGACTAGTTTTAACCCTTTAAGAATAGTATCAGCCTAGTTAGTTAGTTACCCTATTTAGCCTATTTATACTAATTTTGCCATATCTAGTATTAAACCAAACTGCATAAAAATGATCAAAATCCAAATAATAATAATAATAATAATAATAATAATAATAATAATAATAATATAATTTTGTACTCTGAACCGCCAACGTTCCACATGTGGAACATTGGCATTCATATGAGCATAAAACAAAAACAAAACAAGATACATCATTAATTTATACTTAAAAATTCATACAAAATATTAAGCAATACAAATAACCATCATTAGACCACTCACATTTGAATTCTAAAGGTATAGATAGAGTAAAAAGCACAGACTACTACATTTACGTTTTTTTTTTTGTTATTTTTTGTTATTTTTTTAATTTAGTTTCACTTCAACAAGCTCCAGGATGGGGACTACAAAATAATATTAAACAATACTTTATAATACATTATAACAGTTCTTTAATAAAATATATTTTAAATCTCAAAAAGATCAAACAAATACTTAAAACGATAGAACATCATATAGTTTATGTTCCACTTGTGGAACGTTGGCGGGTAAAAGGGTCAATGCTAATGTCACAAAAGCGTGGTAGAAAAAGCGTCAAAAGGAATGCCATTCTTGTAAGTGACGTCAAAAACAACTCGGGGCGGCGTCCCAAACCGGAAGCAAATAAATTCAACCCAAACTGCAGGTTGAGTGAGGTAAAATCCGGTCAAGCGACCTGATGCAGATATCTGGGCGGCTTTTTACTTGGACAGGACTGAGACAGTAAAAAGATAGATTGGAAGAATGCCGGGAGCTTTGAAACTACGCCCGTGTGAACGCCGCAGCACAGGCGGCCTTTTTAGCGCAGAAACCATGTGCGTCGAAATTGATACTCGTGTGAAATTGGCTTTAAATAAATTTAATTTATTTTCTTATTTAATTGACCTTGTGAATACACGGATATGCTTTTGAATAGAAAATATTTGTCCTTCTTTTATTATAAAAATTCGTTAGGAAAGTTTTTTTTATCAAAAGAATTTATATATTTTCCTTTTTAATTATTTTTTGCATTATTTATATTTAATTTATGAAAAAATATGTATATAAATTGTTTTTTATCAATAAAATGATTTTTTTTCTAAAAAAAAAGAAAAAAATAATAATTTTTTAAATAAATCGTGTTTTACAAATAGAAAAATAAAAGAAGTTTTCATTTTAAAGACTTTTCTCCAATATTTTATCAACAATTCGTGTTATTTTTCCCGTTTTGAGCATTGTATATAATACGCAGTTTTATGTTCTATTTAAAATTAAAGAAACTCATTAAATAAAATCACTTTTCGTATACGTGCTTGAAAATTATTTAAAACTGAAAACTTTTTTATATTATTAGTTCTTTTTTTCTATTCAAAAGCTAAAAGTCTGCTTCACAACGTCAGGAAACGGCTTTTGAAGCTCTAGTCTCTAATATCTGTAGCTCTGTATCCTTCAATTTAAAAAAATGCTTAATTTCTAGAGCGTAAAATCCTCTTTATACGTATATAGAAATTTGTAATAGTCTTTCATGTCTTTATTCCATTTACAAAAAACAAATTCAAAATTTTCTTCTTTGATACTTCGAAGTTCGTTTTCGTGCGGCTTTAGAGGAAATTTAATTAATTTTCTTATTTAATTGATCCTTTGAATATATGGGTAAGATTTTGAAAAGGGGATTTTTTTTTTCCTTTTTTCACTTTCCAACATAGTTGAGACGTGTTTATGACTTCGGCTTGTCTGTCCGTACTTTTACTCTTAAATATACTCGGATTGCACTGTAATTTGTATATGTTATTGACGTTTACTATATCATGCTCGCTTTAAAAATTAAGATTTTAGCCTTTATAGCTCGGTTATATGGAAACGAACACAAGTGTACGGGGGAAATCGTTTGAGTTGTATTTTAATGATATTATTTCAGACATAGTGAAATTTATATGCATCACTGAGGTGCACTATAATTTGCTTACTGAAAAGAATTTTGGGATTTTGAATAGGGGATTTTTTTTTGCATTTATCGTTCATTTAGAAGCACACACAAAAAAATTCGGTTACAGCTATACAGTCTAAAGCAGTAATTGCTGCTAGTGCGTTTTAAACTTTGATTTGTGTTTTTAAGTTTAACAAAATTGTTCCATGGTACGTGGAGTGTATAAATTCTGTTGATCGTATACAGGGCAACAAAAATGAATTTGTAAAGTACTGACTACGGGAGTGAATTGTTTGAGGGAAGTTCTTAATTGTGCTATGCATTTTCCTGCTGAACATAAATGCATAGTATACTAATAGAGGTTTGTAGAATATAAATAAATTCATATATTGAGAAATATATGAAAGAAAAAGATATATTGCCGTTTATGGTTGGTGATGCTTGGAAATGTGTTTTAACCCTTCTTTGCATTGTGATGGAAATTTCCATCACTGTTTATTTAACTTTTAATAAATAAATCAACTTCTTCGCCACCACTATATTTATATAGAAATATTAATCTAGTAAATTTCCCGTGAACTATGTTGCTGAACAAAGTTAAAAATCTATCTTAAAATTTCTGGTGTCTAATATTTAATATATGTATAAAAAATCAATTGTAAAAGAAAAACTCATGCAAAGAAGGGTTAAGTTGTGTTATGCCTTTTTTACTTGAATTAAATTTGCTCTTAGCATATGGTGTGTACAAATGTCTTTAAAAAATTTACAGGACTATACAAAATAATTCGAGTACATTTCCATCTATTGTCGAAATTTTCTAAAAGTGAATTGTCTAACTAAACTAAACATTAGCATGCTATGTAGTACACCTGCAAATCTATGTATAATATACAGGTGTGCACAAAATAATTCGATTAATTTTTTGACTGTGGAGAGTAATTGCTAAAGCTGGATTTTGAAATGTGTTATATGTTTTGTAAACTGTTCACTTCCATATCTCATTTCACCTTATTTGACTGTAAAGTTAAGTTACAGTTTTCTGGATGTGTTTGAAAGTGTTTGATAGGTCTATGGTTGATGCCTTGTGTTTCGTCCTTATTTGACTCCAAAAATTAGTTTTGAAAGTTTTCTTCAAAGCAATTTATATACTTTATAGTTTTTGTATACATTTTATAGTTTTAAAAAAAATAACAATATATATATTTTTTCCCTTTTAATTACTTTTTTCTTTTATGATTTATATTTAATTTATGAAAAAAATTGCTTTTCTATCAATAGAAAAATGCAAGTTGAAATTTTTCTAAGTAAAATGTTTCATTTTTGAAATAAATCGTATTTTACAAGTGAAAAAAAAATATTAATTTAAAGAATTTATTCCAATACTTTTAACACCATTTCATGGTATTTAATTCTTTGTCAGCATCGTCTTTATTACTCAGCTTTACGTTTCATTTAAAACAAAAGAAACTCATTAAAAAATCGCATTGCCGCATATTCAAGAGACGTATATCAAGCTGAAATTTTTAAAGACTTTTTCTTTTTTTTTTCAAAGTATTTTTCAAAGCGTCAAAAAACGGGTTTGGTCTTTAATAGATATGTTTTTGTGCGTGTGTCTCTCAATTATAAAAAAAAGTCCTTCCGGCCTGTACCGGGAAGAAAAGGTAGCTTTCCTATATCTTCGTTTTAAAATTTTAGCTAATGTTGCACGAAAACAGCAAGTTAAAATGCAAAGAAACGTTTACAAAAGATTCGTTAATACTGAATTTGAATGCGAAATTCGCCAAATTATTGAGCAATAGCCAAAGTGGCTTCATTTATGAAGACTTATTTTGGTCGCCAAATTTGGCGATATTTCGCCAAATGTCACCAATTTTGCCAATTTTGTCGCCAATGTCGCCAATTTTGGCGCTAACGGATATGAATATATAGTTTTATGCGTATGATCGGGAAAATTATTACAACAATGAAAGAAAATAATTTGCGAGTAATCGCGTTAATGTGCTGTTTTCTTTCAAAATGTCAGCCACCCTACAATTTCAAACTGCTCTATGTCAGCCATTTTTTAAGATAGAGGTAAACCAAAAAATGCTCTGGAATCCTTGTATCAAGGCCTAACACGTAATTAAAAAAAAATTGAATTTTTAATTTTTTGTATATTTATTTTAGTTTTAAATTTTTAAATGGCCGCCATCTTGAAACAAAATGGCGGACCAAGCTGACAAACGAACTCGGTCGAGACATTGGTTAGTTTAATACACACAATCAGTTTCATCAAAATTGATTTATAAATACGAGCGTTATCGTATGACATATATATATATATATATATATATATATGGATATGTCTATATATATAAATCAACATTTGAACGGAGGGTGGTTTTGGGGTCTGGGGGTCATTATCGGTGAAAATATATCGAAATTTTCCGGAACTGCTTTCCTCCGAACGGCTGCAATAGGTAGCTTTATACTTTTGGTAGCTTTCAATACAAAAAAGTATAAAGCTACCTATTGCAGCCGTTCAGAGGAAAGCAGTTCCGGAAAATTTCGATATATTTTTACCGATCATGACCCCCAGACCACAAAACCACCCTCCGTTCAAATGTTGATTTATATAAACATATATATATATATATATATATATATATATATATATCCATATATATATATATATATATATATATATATCTGACTTATGTCATACGATAACGCTCGTATTTATAAATCGATTTTGATGAAACTAATTGTGTGTATTAAGGTCACTAATGTCTCGACCGAGTTCGTTGGCCAGCTTGGTCCGCCATTTTGTTTCAGGATGGCGGCCATTTAAAAATTTAAAACTAAAATAAATATACAAAAAAATTAAAAATTAAAATTTATTTTTTAATTACGTGTTAGGCCTTGATACAAGGATTCCTGAGCATTTTTTGGTTTACCTCTATCTTAATAAATGGCTGAAATAGAGCAGTTTAAAATTCTAGGGTGGCTGACATTTTGAAACAAAACAGCACATTTACGCGATTATTCGCAAATTATTTTCTTTCATTGTTGTAATAATTTTCCCGATCATACGCATAAAACTATATATTCATATCCATTAGCGCCCAAATTGGCGACATTGGCGACAAAATTGGCGACATTTGGGGAAATATCGCCAAATTTGTCTACCAAAATAAGTCTTTATAAATGAAGCCAATTTGGCTATTGCTCAATAATTTGGCGAAATTCTTATTCAAATTCAGTATTAATGAATCTTTTGTAAACGCTTCTTTGCATTTTAACTTGCTGTTTTCGTGTAACATTAGCTAAAATTTTAAAACGAAGATATAGGAAAGCTACCTTTTCCTCCCGTTACAGGCCGGAAGGACTTTTCTGTATTGAAAGCTACCTAATATGCTTAGTTACCGGAGACTATATTCCTTTTTATACGTATACAGAAATGCCTTAAAAATTCTACCTGTTTTTTTCTCTCTTACTTTTAAGTAATGAGTCACTTACAATTGAGATAAAAATTAGCTTCTTTTCGTACTCGATTAACTTTGTGAGTATACCAATTTTTTTTTTAATACGAAATATCTCTTGTTTTTATTATAAAAATTTTCTTATCAAAGGAATTCATATATTGACAATTTAAATATAAAGATTAGAAAATTTTTCAATTTCTCAAAAATTGCATCATTATATTTTTATATGTAAAGAAAAAAAAAATAAATAAAAGCTGTTTCTTTTCTAAAAAAAATCATTTTGAAATAAATTATGCTTTCGAATGAAAAAACCTTTTAATTCAAAAGGACTTTATCCAATTCTTAAACACAAATATTTTATATTTTACAAATTTTTCAGCTATTCCAATTGTTACACATTTTTGTGTAGCGTTTAAAATGAAAAGAACCTCGTCAAAAATAATTTCATTATATGTGTAAAAGAAAAATGTCAAATTAAAAATATTTTTTCATGTTACTTTCTTCGTTTCAGAAGCTAGCAGTTTTGTTGAAAAGAATGTCAGAAAGCGGCACCGACGATTGAAGTTTTCTTTCAAAATTGTTTCTGTTTTTGTCCCTCAATTTAAAAAGAACACGTTTCTTTATCGAATCTATGTTTCATTTTTTTCCGCGTATAGAATTTTACTAAACATGGTGCTTTTTTTTTCTTGAATACTTTGAAGTTTATTTTCATTTCGAATTAGAGGAAATTATTTTCATATTTAATTGAATTTGCTAATACATGGAAAAACTTTTGAAAAGAAAAAATATTTTTCCTTTTTTGAATAAAATTTTTTTTCTCATCAGTAGAATTTATGTATTTTTATTTTTACAACTTTCGTTTTAACATGCATAATTATGTTATGAAAAGCTATATCAACTGAATTTATATCAATTTAAAACGATGTCAATTGACTTTTATTAGAAGGCAGAAAACGAACGTTGAAAATGTACAAATAATACAGAAAACAACAACGAACAGCTGTTTCGAATCCACAAGCGAGATTCTTCGTTAGTGCAACAGAGAGGAAAGCACAAAACGCGAGCGTCTGTTCTATGGTTGCAATTTCCCCTCTTCAAAAGTCAAAACCTAGTTTAGAAAGCATGCGCGCGCAGTACTTTCCCTTTACTACGCGCCCACCTTATAGACAATGGAGTAGCAGATATCATCCCAGATTTGGCGTGATAGTTCTGTATTGGCGCTTTGTCATAATCAATTTTTGGATGTGAAAGCATGTCTCATATCATTGACCATCATCAAATTATCCCAAAGTCCGAAACTTTCTTGATAAATGCTTACAAGAAATGCATTATTATTTCATGTTTAATAAAAATATTATATGGATACTTACATAATTTTATTTTTTTTTTAAATGACCTTTGAGTTGGGAAAAAAAAACCAGGTTTAATGGTACAGTACTTAAAAATTTTTAATAAAAAATCTAGAATTTAAATTTTTTAGATTGTTGTAAAATTAATGTATGATCAATCATCTAAATATCGCCCTCACACCGTGCTCGTTAGTCGGAGGGGAGGAGGGGGGGGTGACAAAGCAAACAATCCTCCTTCCATATATGTATTTGTCATCACGTCTAATACGTTTATTTAAAATTTGTGTAAAATATTGAATACATTTTACATTTCATTTTTAAAAATATAAATTATTATATTTCCACAATTTTTATTAAAAAAAATAAATAATAATATTTTTTTTCGATATTGTTACACTAATTCCTCAAAAGAAAAGTAAAAATATATAATATACATTATTTTAAAAAACATGCATTTAGTAACAAAACTCAGACTTAATCACAATCGAAAAAGAAGTCCCTGACGGCTCGGCCTACAGGCACAGGTAGATTTTGAAGACGCAGACCGTGGGGCGCCTGTTTGTTGGGAATTGCGGAAGAAATGACCTTTTTGCCATGATGCGGCAGTTGGAACAACCCACTTCTAAACCTAACTTGTTTGCTGGCGGAGCCGGCAAGAATTTTTTTTTTTTTTTTTTTTTTTTTTTTTTTTTTTTTTTTTTTTTTTTAAATATATATAAGGGTTGGTCCTATAAAAAACTTATCAATATAAAAGTTTTAGATAATATTAAGAGGATTTATAATAAATTCAAGCAGATTTAATATCTTTTGAATTTGCGAAGTTATGAATTTTTTCTGTTTTCACAAAATGCCCCCCATTTCCTCCCCTCCCTTGGTTTGATTTTGCCCATTAACGAACTTGACCGATATTTTATGCCCTTTGATTTTATGTATCAGTTTGGAAGAGATTTGTGCAGAATTATTGCTGTTATCGTGTCTATAAAAAGTGACATAGATAGATAGATAAAGTTTTGAACCGGGGGTGGTTTTGGGTTCTGGGAGTCATGATCGGCGTAGATCTGCAAATATATTTCAAAAATTCCAACTTAGGGGAGAATGTAATAGATAGTATTTCTTACAAAATCTACCTAAAAAATGCCGGTTAATCACAGTTGAAAAAAAAATTGACGGCTTAGACTATAAATATTCCATTATTTTTCCCACATCAATTTTTGATAGAAAATGAAAAAAAAAAAAAAAAAAAAAAAAAACAAAAAAAAAAAAAAAACAGTAAATGTTATTTTAGTTGTTATTTTATATTGTTCCACTGATTCTTCGAATAAAAATTAGAAAACGTATTTAACATTCCCAAGAAAACACAAATAACGAACAAAAACATCAGCAAAATAAAAACATCGACTACGATTCAATATTCCGAATTACATAAATAATCTATTATTTATCCCAGAAAAATGGGGAAAAAAAGTCGAATATCATGTTTTTATTTCATGTTGTCACACTGATTCTTCGAAGAAAAATTAGAAAATTTTAATATATATTAAATTTAAAAATATGTATTTAATATTCCTAACAAAACGCAAACAATGAAAAAAAGCACCTGCTACGATTAAATACCCCACTACTAGCTGATAAGTTCTGTTCTCAATGCTGGTAAATGGGAGGTGCTGCGTTCAAACCCCTGTCGCGCTCGTCGACCTAACTGTTCGGAGTTTTCGGTGGTTTCCTTCGAACACTGCCGTAAATACGGGTTAGAAGACCCTAACGGAGGTAACCCCCCCCCCTTTCGGCCTATATCCCTAGCGCAGCTATACTGCTGTAACAAATCATCATCATAACATTATAGTGATTCTTCTAAGAAAAATTAGAAAAAAATTGCATATGTTAATTTTTAAAATATTTATTTAATATTTCGAACAAAGAGCAAACAATGAAAAGGAGAGGAAAAAAAAATCGGCTACGATTAAACATTCCATTATTTTCCCTACATCTGTGCTCGTAAAAAAAAAAAAAAAAAAAAAAAAAAAAAAAAAAAAAGTAAAAAAAGGGAATATTATAAGTTTTATTTCATACTTCTACACTAATTTTTCGAAAAATTATTTATTTAATATTCCCAAAAAATTTAAACAAAATTAAAAAAAGCATCGGCTAAAATAAAATATTCCAAATTCGGACCGATGTTGGCAAATCTAATCGGACCACTTTCGGCCATCAGATTTCGGTCCAGCGTCAGTTTGCCAATATGAATCACTTGCCGATATGTAACCGTTAGGGGTCCGATAACATTAACCGGCATACGAAAACGCACGGTTACTTAGTATCACTTGCCGAAGAGGTACCGACACTGGACCGATACCACTGTGCCGTTGCCGACACCCAACCGACACTGCCGGCTGCGGTCCGATCGTGTACCAAAAGGTATGTGTTTGCTGGGATGTGTTAGTTTACTTTTCCGCAACTTCCTCAATCTCGAACTTATTGCTGATTGTATTTCTTACTGAAAAATTTCTTACTTCTCAAAAAATAGTTCTCCGTTTTCCGGCTTTACACTACTTTTTAAAACACTTACAAATGGGTACTCCCCAAATGTTCTCTGTGTTGCTTACATTTGCGGATTCCATTTAGTCTTCCTAAAAACCCTAGTTGCATTGCGAAAAACATTGTTGAAGGAAGCGACAGGAGGAAATAGTGTACCGCATTTACTTATCCACATAATTCGCAATATCTCTTTGGATGGAAAAAAAACTAATAAAATATCTCTTGTTTATAAAGAGCCCCACATTGCTTTAACAATAGAAAAACCTATTTAAATAAAGCATACCATTTAAAACATTTTTATAATTGAAACTATATATCTAAAAAACGGATTTAGGAATTAGCTATTGGTCAACGATAAGAAAGAACACCTTGCTTACAATAATGCAGGTGACATAAAAATTAACCCTTCTTTGCATGAGTTTTTCTTTTACAAGTGTGTTTTTTTTATACATATATTAAATATTAGACACCAGAAATTTTAAGATAGATTTTTAACTTTGCACAGCAACATAATTCACGGGAAATTTACTGGATTAATATTTCTATATAAATATAGTGGTGGCGAAGAAGTTGATTTATTTATTAAAAGTTAAATAAACAGTGATGGAAATTTACATCACTATGCAATTAAGGGTTAAAATAGTTATCCGACGCCTAGTATCATAAATGTTGCGTTTGGATAGAGTAGCGTATTTCGTTCGGTTGTAAAAAGAAAGTCATCATTCAAAAAGTAAACCTAGACATACCTAGAATTTTTCTTACGTTTTACAAAAATATGCCACATCAGATTTTTATTCAAAATTAACACTTTAATTTAACTGATTTTTTGTGCGATTTACATTTTATTTATTTTATAAGAAAATTTCTGGTTCCAATCGAAATATTTTTATATGGTACTGGTCAAAAGTCTGGTACGAGGTATATTTAGTGTTAAAAGCCTACACAACTTTCGCAAAGACACTAGCTAGCTAATGTTAAGCAAATGGTGACTTTCTTCACAACTTTCTCACTTGCATTTCAATATTTTGAATTTATTATTTTTTTTTTCATAGGATATTTGAGTGCAATTTCTAAATTCTCAAACTTAGTTACTTTTTTTATTTCTTGATTTGTTGTTTTTCTGTGGCACTTTCGATTTTGGTTGGTTGATTGGTTGATTTTATGACGGCCGATTATGTACACGAGGGATATAGGCCCTAGGGGGGAATGCCCTCCTTGGGCGTCTTTCTAAGGGATCCTAACCCGTCTTTACGGCAAGGTTCGAAATAAACCACGGAAACTACCGAACGGTTAGGTCGACGAGCGCGACAGGGGATTGAACCCTGCGCCTCACGGCTACCAGTTTTGAGAGCAGAACCTCTCAGCCACTGGTGGGGCTCTTTCGACCAGTTTTAAAAGTCCTAAGCCCGGATATTCATATTTAAGAAAACTGGTTAATACACTACTAAACTACCCGGAAATGTTTCCTAAAGTCAATGGCAGCAATAGAAACTTATAAATGATTCTATAAATTTCGAAAATATATTGATTTCTGAGGTTTCTAAAGATAAAAAAAGCATTTTAGAAGCGTGGATAATTCGGGAGAGATCATTGTACATTTTCGAACATGATTTTATAATATTTTTGTAGATGTACAAACATTAGTATTCTTTTATAGTGTACTTTAAGGGTTTAAATATTTAAAATATATATTTTTTTAAAGAATTCAAGAAAGCCTCCCGTTAAACCTGGAATAGTAGTGTACAAAGTTACTTTCAAATCCGTTCAGATGTTTATGAGAAAATTGCGAACATTCATATATACATAACAACCGTAAAGTCACTTAAAATGAATGGATGCAAAAGGTATTATTTGAAATATCAAAAAGCTGTGTTTATAATAAATTTGTATCATTATCACATATACTCGTCGATTTCAGGAAAATATTTTTATTCAGAAATTCTGAATCGATAAAAGAAATTCCAAAACAAAATTTATGATTTATGTAATTATGAAATGTCTCTTATTAATAAATCAAAAATTAGCTTCAGAATGTTTGGTATAAATTTGACATTTCCTGATGGAAAAGAAATTTTTGAAATGCGCAGTCCCCTGCGAGCTCTATGGCGATGTGTAGACATCCAAATACTCACGCTTCAAGCGCGTTTCTTTCTTTAAGGTACACGTTGAGGTGAAAAGCCACAGTGCATACACAAAATACCTAATGTACTCCATCAAAAATGTGGTTACTTTAGAATTTCTTTTCTGGAGATATCAAAATTAGATTGATATATTTGAATAAACGATAGAATAAAATGCGATATAACATGTTCTATTGCATTTAATTTTTTAAAAAACTATGCTTTGCAAATTTAAAGAAATAAGTGTATGATTACAATGAATTTTTAAATAAACGCCAATTCATATTTTTTTCCCCTTTTTTGGCTTCCTGTTTTTTACACAGTTTTATGTAGTATTTAACATTAAAAGAATATATTCAAGAAGCTCTTTGAGCGTCTGCGGAAACGAATAACATTGACACCCTCTTTCTCTCTGAAAAAAAAAAATCGTCCATTTAATTTTTTTAAAGCTAAAAGTGCTATAGAAAATTCCGGAATGCGTTGTTTGAAGTTTTACTAATTGTCGCTGTTCTAATTTTCTCTCAATTTTTATCACTGGGGCTTTTCCTCCATATTTTACGCGAAAAGATATTTAACTTATGTTTATTTTCTTATTTCATTAACCCTGTGAATACACGGAAAAGCTTTGGAATAGAAAATATTTTTCTTTTTTTGATTATAGAAATTTGTTCTGAAAATTTTCTTATCAAAAGAGTTGATAGCTTTTCCTTTCCTTTTTAATTATTTTTCTATGATTTATATTTAATTTATTAAGAAATGTATTAATTACTTTTTTATTAATAAAAAAGAATCGAGGAATCATTTAAAAAAATAAATCGTGCTTCACGCATGCAAAAACAAACTATAATTTTAAACAATTTTCTTTAATCCTTTAACACCAGTTCATTATATTTGTTTTGTTTTTAACAATTTATTTAAAACGCAGTTTTTGTTCTATTTAAATTTAAAGAAATTCATTAAAATAAATCATTTTTAGTACATGTGCCGAAGTATATCAAGCTGAAAAACTTTCTTTATATTTTTATTCTTTTCAAAAATTAAAAGTCTTCATCAACGCATCAGAAAATGGCTTTTGAAATTTTAGTCACTAATATTTGATGTTTTGTGTCCCTCAATAAAAATAAAATACTTAATTACTAGAGCTTGTATTACTTTTTATACCTATTTCAAAATTCGCTTAAATTTTTGTTTTGTTTTTTTCTCATACTTTAAAGTTCGTTTCAAGAATTGAGAACAAATTTAGCTTATTTAATTAACGTTTTGAAAATACCAATTTTTTTTAAATAAAAAATATTTCTTCTTTTGATTATACAAATTTTCTTATCAAACGAATTTAGACACTGGCCATTTTAAATTTTTGTGTAATCTTTATAATGAATTTATCAAAAAATTGTGTAATTATATTTTCATTCGTAAAAAAGTAAAAACAATTTTTTCTCTAAAAAAAAAAAAAAAAAAAAAAAAAAAAAACTAAAACCTCGAAGAAAATAAAAGAGAGAAAGAAAACATTTCATTTTAAAATAAATTACGGTACTTTACGAATGAAAAAAAAAAACACTTTTCTTGTAAAGAAATTTATTCAATTCTTAAACAAAAATTTATACTGGTTCATAAATTTTTTAGCTACACATTTTATTACGCATTTCATCGTAGCATTTAAAATTAATAGAACCCAGTCAAAAAAGAATTTCATTACATGTGCTAAAGAAAAATGTCAAACCAAAATTATTTTCTAATTTTACTCCCTTCTCTTCTAAATCTAGACGTTTTGTTGAAAAGGACGTCAGAAAGCAATGCCGACAAACTTTTCTCCATAATTGTTGGTGATTTTTGCCTCTGAATTTAAAAAGAATACGTTTCTTTAGCCAGTCTAAGTTTTATTTTTCCTTTACATTTACTGAACACTGTGCTTTTTCTTCGTTTAATTTTTTTATGTTTGTTTTCATGAAGTATTATAGAAAACTTAATGAATTTTCTTATTTAATTGGCAGTGTAACACGAAAAAACGTTTGAATAGAAAATATTTCATTCCTTTTATGATTACATAAAATTTCTTTTCAGAAGAATTTATATATTTTTCTCTTCATATGTTTAATTTAAAGATTTATATAATATTTATGAAAAGCAATTAATATCGATTGCAATTATATCAATAAAAAAAAAGATGCAAATTGATTTTATTTTCGAAATCAAATACCGTATATACTCGCGTATAAGTCGACCCCCAAATTCTAAATGAAAACAGGTTTAATACCAGTAATTGATAATGGTTTTCTTCGCCTTAATTAATATCATTTAAATCGGAATTATTTAAGGCGTAGAAAACAGTTCTGAATTACTGGTATTAAACGTGTTTTCTTCTCGAATTTCGGGGTTGACTTATACGCGAGTATATACGGTATTTCATTTTAAAAATAAATCGTGTATTAAAAAACCCTTTAATTCCAAAAAAAAAATTCTCCAATCCTTAAACACCAATGCATGACATATTTTCTTTTCAACTTCGTATTTATTACTCCGGTTTCAGTAGCATTTAATAACACATTCAGAAAACATTTTTAATTTGCATGCAGAAGAAAAATATCAAGCTTAAAATCTTTCTTTAACGAGGTCTCTTCTCTTTTAGACCAAAATGTCCTCTTGAATGTCACGGAAATTGCCGTACGAAGTTTTACTTTCTAGTTATCGTTTTCTGCCCCTAAACTTAAAAATAATATGGAGTTAACTGGAGTATATCTTCCATTTTTTATGCATACAGAAATTAACTTAGAATGTTATTTTTATTTTCTTTAGATATTGTAATGTTCAATTCTATCTAAATTTGAAGTAGTTTTTTTTATTCATATTTTATAAACAATTAAATTTCTGAATAACAAACATTTTTATTATTATGAAAAAAGGTCTTATGAATGGAATTTCTACGGAGTTTTATTAATTACGTACAGCCCTGACAAAAACAGTAAACATTCTTTTATAAATACGCCAGAAATATTAATTGAAAAATAAAACATGCAGTTTTCTACTGAATTATTTACTTTTTTATGTTATTATTATTATTATTAATATTAAGAAGCTATCACCTATTAATATAATAACTTTAATTTTGTTTTCAGTATTTACTTCCAACTTGGACAGGAAAAATAAGGAAATATTCTTCACACTAAATTTAGGCAAAATAAAAATTTATACGGTGTTTTTCTGATTTTTTTTTGGAGTTATTCATTATTTTATGAACAACAGATTAGAGGGTTTCTCAGGAATTGAAATCTGGTACTTATATCGAGTACTCACACTAATAAAATTTCCACATTACATTAATAAGCATTTATTGCTAATGAAGCAGAATGTTTATTCAAACATATCTGCACATGGAATAAAAAATAGCAGTTATACAGACTGTGCAAGAAAAAGTTTTAAAAAGTAAAATGATACAAACTCGTTACTACTAGTAGCAGATACCACTGATCTCTTCAGAGAAACTTCCAGCAATGAATAAAATTAATAAAACAGATATTCAAAATGACCACTGTGTGCTAAATCCAAGGTACACAGCTGCCACTAGCGACTATTTTTTAACTCTGTCTCACACCACTTTCTCCATATTTTTCTTCACATACACTTTGACAACCTGTGCAAAAGAAATACAGGGTCTGTTCTGAAATTAGTAGGACTGATTTTTTCCTGAGCGAACGGATAGACGAGAGGCGGTCTGCGCGCGCACGATCGATGGAGCGGGATATTGGGAATGCTGGGAAAAATCGGCAGTTGGCTCTCTGCCGTTGAAGGGAGCAGGCCACTTGTACTGTGAACCCCTGTCGAAAGGCCTCGTCACGGAGAATCATGGAGCATTTTCTGGAGCAGCGATACGCGATTAAATTTTGTATAAAGCTTGGTAAAACGGGCAAAGAGATTCACGACATGATTAAAGAGGCCTACGGTGATGCTGCCATGGGTAGATCGGGTGTTTTTGAGTAGCACAAGCTGTTCCAAGAAGTTAAGGAAAGAGTGGAAGACGACGACCGCTCCGGACGCCCTTCGACCAGCAAGACCAAAGAAAATGTGTCGCAAGTGAAAAATTTACTGAACAGTGATCGTAAGAGGAGCATCAGAATGATTGCTGATGAATTGAGAATTTCTCAAACCCAAGTTTTTGAGTTCGGCTGCACCATGACAACGCGCCGAGCCACACAGCGTTTCGCGTAGTGAAGTATCTTGCCCAGCACAATGTGGCAACACTGCTTCATCCCCCCTATAGTCCCAACTTGGCCCCGCCAGACTTTTTTCTATTCCCGAGAATAAAATCGAATCTCAAGGGGAAACCTCACTGATCGGTAGAGGCGGTTCAACAGGCCGTGACGAGGGAATTAAACAGCATTCCGGTCCAGGTGTTCCTGGAGGCATACGAAAACTCGTTTGCAACAGTGTGTAGATGCGGAAGGGTGCTACTTTGAAAAATTCTAATCGTTTGTACTATTCTCAGGAATATATATATATTTTTAAATGAGTCCTACTACTTTCAGAACAGACCCTGTATGCTACATATTTTTTTTTAATTAGTGGTGCGAATAGAATATAAAAATAGTCGCCGGTGGCAACCCTGAAAATATAGAGACGGGACTTGATATTTGATTTTACCTTCTGGAAGATGGTATTTTTCTGGATTCGACTGTCGTAGTAAAATCTCAAATGTTCGACAGGTGGTATTTCTGCATTCGGAAAGTTCTGAAGGAACGTAAAACGCATAATCGGATCTATATTCATCAACAGAACTGTTATTCTTCAAGTTGTAATCATCTATTAGTCGAGGAATTAGGACACCCAGCCCGAAATCATCAGATGGTCAATACCTTCTGAAAATGGAACCACAAATAAAAAGGAAGAGAAATATTGTAAATTCTCAATCAGTTACCAGTGAAGTATTTGAGGACAGTCACAAGATGACTGATTTTGTTAGATTTCATCCGGTCAGCAGGGCCTGATAACCGCTGGGACAAACTTCCACCAGTAAATTTCAGTAGAATATTTTGCCTTATTCATGAAAAAATTCTTTCAAAAATAAGGCAAAAATTTCTATTCGTTTTTACTGGTGAAAGTTTGTTCTAGCGGCATTATTATGTCTTTAATTTACATTTGCAAAAGATTGTTTATGTAGAAATATTACAGAGGAACTGCATAGCCTGAGTATCTCTATCGGGGTAAATTACCACCATTAAAAACGAATCGACATTTATGCCTTAATTATGACAGAAATTCCGCATGAATAAAGCTTTTAAATAACGAGAAAGTTTCTAATCGTATTTACTTGCTGAAGTGTGCCTTGATGGTAATCAGTCCCTGCTTACACTTGAAGTTTCACTATTTTGAGGATATATCAGTTCCTCTTTCTTTATAGTTCCATGCCTACTGGTTTATAATGGACGATACAACTTTTACATAGAATTGCAGATAAATTTTCCTGTTTAGGGGACACATATCATAACCATATCATTACTTTAGACACAGAAAGATTCATTTTGCATTTCATTGAATGCTACACTGTAATATTGATATGAGAACATCCTATTTTTTGTGTATAAATAATTTCTTTTTGCGATTATATATACTTGCCTTAGTGGAATTTCTATAGAGAGATTTATTATTTTTTTTAAATACAAAAAATAGACAAGAATAGGCGTGTAGAGGAGCTCGTGGTTTATAGAAGAGCTTTGTTTGATTGAGATCGAATTTACAATCTTGAATAAGATCCAGGTGCTATGGTAATATCTATAATGTGTGGTTTATTTTATACCCTTCATGCAATCTTAAAAAATTACACAGTATGCAGAAAGTCGGCATCGAATTATTTTTATTTTGCAAGGATAGACATCATGGTAATAACTATATCAGTTAACAATGTCAGAGAGGGACCCTAACAGAACGCGCTGTTACAAAGCCAAGAGTCAGAGAGTGAGTGCCTGACTATCATATCCAAATAACATGAACAGAAGATTTCTTCAAAAAGGATGCATCAAGTCAAACTGGAAACCCGATGACCTCTTATAACCCTGACAGACAACAATTTTAATGTCAATTTTGAATTCTACTTTAGCCAAACTATTCATGAATTTGCGTAGTTGAATTTTTAACGAACATATCAAAGATGACAAGAGAACGTTGAGGAAATGCATAATAATCCATATTAACTTAATACAGGTCATAAATTATGTTATTATACATATGATTTGCTATAAAATGCAAAAACCAGACAGTAATATAAATGTTTGATGCCCACTATCGTAAAAGAATAGATCATTAAAAAAGAAATTGCAAGTGAATAATTATTTGTATAAGCTATAAATTGTGAAGATTATTGGATCATTAGAGTACTTTGAAGGGGATTCAAATAATCAAAGATTTTATTTTTATTTGTTCATTTTAACGGTCATATCAATGTGATTGTACTGATGATAGAAACGTTTATTTTCTTTTTATTTATTTATTTTATTAACGGCTGAACATCTGGATTCATTAAAGAATAATATTTATTAGTTTCAAAATAGGTGAAAGATAGATGAATATATTTCAAAAGGAAGGAAGTTTGCTTAACCTATTAACCGGGGAATAAACTTTTGTTCAACTGATTTTCCCGATTACCAATGGGGCACACTTCTTCCAATAAAAAAATAGCATTTTTTTCCTTATTCATGGCAGTAATTTTGCATGAATAGGGCGTTTTAATTAAAAGAAAATTTCTATTAAAATCTTACTGGTGAAATAAATGCGTTCAAAATATTACGGTACTAGTTCATGTATGACGAAATATTTCGTCATACCCAGTTAACAGGTTAAATGGTATTTGTAAAAGGATGATTTTTCTTTTAATTAGTGAATAAATAATGATACATGATGATTTGTTAATTCCACCATCATAAGAGGCGTGTTTTTCTTTACTCATTATTAAAAAAAATGTCTGTATGATTATTCTGTACAATAAATTTTGTGTTTTTATTTCAAAATTAAATTATCCTAGCGGAGCTTCGCCTGCTACGCTGGTCGGTTTATTCTAAACAGACCTCGATTTAAAAGAACTTAAGTTTGGGTGTCCCACTGTCTTCGGCACCGTACGCCCGTCCCTGTCTGTATCGGAAAATCGTCAAAAAACTCGGAACAACGTTAATCAACACGATGCTTATACTACGCCTCGCTCCCTTTTAGCCCGCTCTCAAAGTACGTGGAACAATGGAGATCAAGGCTTGTGCTCGCTCGCTTCGTCACTTCCTTTTCGCTCGCCTTTCCGGGTCATAATAAGCCGGGTAGGTGAGCGCTAAACACGTTTTTCGGTTCTTCTTAATTCTGTGAAAGAGGGGCAAGAGTTCAACAAAAGTTGACGCAAGCGTAATAAGGTCAATTTTGTGTGGAAAAGTGTAGATCTTATAGATAGCCCTTTTCACTTTAAATATATGGATAGTAAACACATAAAAAATTGTTCGTTCGCCAAACTTTTTCTTTTTTTGCTTGAGTTACATTACACGATAAGTGAATTTTTCTGAATTATAAAACAATAAATTTTACTTTAAGGAGCATTTTTATCGAATTATTTATTATTTTAAAAGAGTTAAAATATTTATATTCTATTTTTAAACATTTTATTGAATTATATTATTTTTGTGTCAAAAAACATATCGATCGTGTTTTTGTAACGCAATATATTTTTGAAATATAATTTGATCTAAAAATTTAAATAATAGTGTTATAGTTGTAGTCAAATTTTAAACTAACCTTTTGCGTTGATAACGGAGTTTTATGTAGCATTAAAAATAAAAGATGAAAAAAAATATTTTCAATACCTGTTCATAAAAAATACCGGCCTAAAATCTTTTTTCAGTTTCTCTTTTTTCTAAACACAAGAAAATGAATGCAAACTTTTCCTATTGAAAATGCCGGAAAGCAGCGTTTGATGTTTCATTCTGTAATTGTTAGTGTTTAAAGAAACATATTTCATTACGGAAACCTTTCTTCCAACTTTTTACGCTTATAGAAACTCAGTAAAAAAAAGCTTTACTCCCTTTCCTACTTTAAAGTTCGTTTTCGTGTAATTTTTTACTAAAAAATACACTTCTTTAGAAATTTAATAATTTCTGTGAAATGCATGGATAAACTTTTGAAAATAAATCATTTCTTTTTATACACTCTGATAGATTATCTTTTAAAAGAATTATTTAATTTATTTTTTAATGTATTTCTTTATGTAATAGTTTATTCATTTTTTAGAATACTGAATTTTTTTTCTAATTAAAACATTTGAAGAATATTAAAGAAAATAAAAACATTTTATATGCATATTTTCATCAAAATTTACACTTTTGAAGAAATATTATTTTTATATATAATCTTTATTTATAATGACCCAGAGTACGAAATTTACTAACGACATTTCTAATAAATACCTTCTAACATTACCTATGTCCAGGGCTTGACAAATTCGGTCATCAGGTCGCCACTGGCGACCAACGTTTTTTGACTGGCGACTAAATTTTTTAATCTGACCTTTTTTGTTTCACTTACAATTTTTTTTTTACAAAAATTGAAGTAAAAAATGAGCGCAAACGATATTTTTCATTTCATGCACACAAAATGCTGTTCTTTTCCGCTCTAGTCAGCTAGCATGTCGCGTGATTAGAATGTGGAGAGAGGAGTGAAGTTTCAATGAGAAATATTGTCAATCCAACTTATGCAGCATCTAAAAATTGGATGCAATGATAAAAAAGGCATTCGCTTTTTTGTATGTTTCAAATCAGATTTTTGTGTTCAGAATTAAAACTGATTAATCTATCACATTATTTCAAAGAATAATAACAGATAAGTGGTTATAAGTAATTCATTCGAAGTAAATCTATAAAACTTAATTAAAATTTCAAAAATACTTCATTTTAATAAAAGTATGTATTTTTTAAATATTTCTTCCTTGCTTAAAATGCTTGGCGCTTCGCGTCTGTGTACGCCACACACGTTGGACATTAGTTCGGCGTCACTCTGTCTTGGCGACAAGTGTCTGGTTCTGGGTTGTTTCTCAATAATATTTAATAATTACATTGTTTGGATTATTATCTGCAGTAAATGGAAATAAAAAAAATCATTGATTGCACTCCAGAAGGGTAAAGTTTTTTTTCTTTTTTTTCTTAAATTTTTATCGTAGATCATTGGATCAAAATGAAACTCAGGCGGTGCTGATTTCGATTTAATCCAGCGCGGTAAAATGTTTTTGTTTTCTTTTCTCTCGAGTAGTTTTTCGAACATCAAAATGTTGAATTAAATTTCTTGTAAGATGTCTCATTACAGATACTGCAAAATTACAAAATATTAAGAAATAAATTAGAAATTATATTCAAACAACAACAAAAAAATAATAAACTTTTGTTTTTAATTTGGAAAAACAAAGAGAGGTTATTAAATGCAAAATTTGAAATAATTATATCAGAATTATTTGTCTTTCTTAATTCGATAGGCTAAATGGCAAAAAATCGTTTTCCGGCTTCACTATTTTATCCAGGCCCTCTCATCAGATATAGAATAGATAGCACTCAACTATTTGGACATTTGAAGAATACGGCAATCAGCATTTTCTGAACATGTCGGTTAATTCAGACTTTACAATATTTCCTTTATTATTTTTTTTCACAAATATATAACTTTGATTAAGTTTCCTTAGAAAACTTAGTTTTATCCTTTTTAAATTATGTTCTATTCTAAACTACTATTGTAACTAATAATTCTAAACTAAGTTTGTTATTATTTTTTCTCACTTTATTCATAAACAAATGTTTGTGCTTTTTGAAAATCAATAACGGTGGGTTGGGGGGGGGGGGGGTGTTAAAATTTATTTTATTGGCGACTAGAATTTATACCTGGCTACCAGATTTTTTCAAATTTGTAAAGCCCTGCCTATGTCAAATAAATTTCAATTATTTATTGTGGGTATTTTAGAATATTATACAAATTCTAAAATGCATGTCGATGACTACGAATTTACGAAAAGTTGTATATGTCTAGTAACTAAACTCAGTGGCGCAATAATTCCTTAAGCTCCATGACTTACAGTGACCAAGACTGTTTAGTAGACCATCCTGAAGTGATATGCAACATATATCCTGACCAGGTGGTCAACTCAACGCTGAACCGTCAGTGTTAAATTCCGAAGTGTTTAGAACGAACCTTGACCTCGTCCGGAGTTGAACTCTGGACACGTACCTCGGCACAGCAACGCGCCTACCACTAAGCTACAGGGATTCCGTACATCACTAATAATAAACTTATATTTATATTACAATATTTAATTTTGTAAATGAAATTTATAATTAGTATTAAATTAAATATGTTTTGTGTTATTTATGTAGTGCTGAAACTTTTTTAAACTAATACACAAGTTGTATAAAGTTTGGAAATGTATATATTATTTTCTTGCGAATTGCATCAAACCGCTGTCCAGAGTTATATAGAAAAAAGAAAGAAGATTACTGGTTTCCAGAGCATTTGGCCACCCCCCCATTCTGGCTACGCCACTGTCTGCTGGCCCTTTTCAACGCAAACATTGTATAAGAATCGAACTGCGATAACCCTTCAGCTTGGAGTAAATATTTTAAATAATTAAATTGTACCCTATTTCCTTTGACTTGGATAGTGTTTTTTCATAAGCTTTGAAAATATTAATGATATTGGTCATGGCCAAAAAACGTGATACGTAATCGTTTGGGGGGGGGGGGGGGGGCTTGTTGCAGTACTCGATACAAGACAGCGGACTAGAAACTATCCCTATTTGGCATACCAAAGGATGAATCTCTGCTAGAAGCGTGGTAAAGATAAATTCCCTGATGTGATAAAAAACTAACTTCACAATCAGTTACATCTGAAATATACACTTACAAGAAGATTTTATTAACAGAAATTATGTTGATGTTGTAAATAGTGAAACGGTTGCTTTTGATAGAGGTAAATCCATTTTTAAAGCAGATGTCGCTGCAAAAGCCCTATTATTGTACCGCATCGTTGCACGTTTATCGGCTGCAATTTTTTATCACTTTTTAAAACATTTCTAGTTTGGCCTTTTTTAAATTCCGAAATCTCTCATTAATACCAGAAATTTCCTATAATGTTCTTTTGGTTAATTAATGGCTGATATTCCGTGACTTCTTAAAGTAAAAATTCTTGTTTCAGAATTTCCGGTTTGAATTCGAAAATTTTGCATTAAAAAACGGTAAAACTGTTTTCCACACTATGTATTCTAGGAGCTGTACTATTGGTACGTTAGTAATTAACATTTTTTACGCTAACATATACCTAAAATAGCAATTTTGTTTCTTTACATTGTCTGCGATAATGTTATGTGCATCATCTTTTGATCCTGAATTTTTTAATGTCCTTTCTTACTACTTATTAAGAAACTGAAAATTGGAATATAAACTCTAATTTCTTTTTCCTGTACAGTCAGGAAAAACAAGAGCAGAGAGACAAAAGCTTCTGAGTTAGTCAACGGAAAATTGAGCTATCTAATTGATGAGCATTATGAAATATTTTTGGTTTATTGGTGTATCAGTAATTAACGTTTTTTTTTTGCACTATTAGAATCATCAAATTATTATTTTTTTTAAATATGAACGACTGTAATGTTCATGATGTTTTTTTCCTGAGTTTTTAATTTTGGTTCTTACGGCTTTGTAAGTAGCTCAAAATGGGAAAATAACGACATTTTACTTTTATATATAGCCAGGAAAAAATTAGAGAGAGAGATAAAACCTTCTGAATTATTCGACTCAAAATTGAACTGTCTATAATTATACATTAATAACTTAGGGACCATCCCCATATTGAAAGCGAAATTAATTTTAAAATATTCATTGTTAATGCAAAAATGTGATATATTATTTTGATTCCAAGGTAAATTTAAAGAATACCTATAGTATTTTTAAATATGTATGTTGAAGGAGCTTGGAAAAGTTAATAAAAGTATTGTGTTCATTATCCGCTTTCACTTCTTGAATCGGATTCATTAATAACTATGAACGATTATCTAAATATTGTATAATATATCCTATGAGAAGAAAGATGCATAAAAATGAAATATTTTTATTTAAATTTAAAAAAACAATACAAAGAGATACGTCATTATAAAAGTATTAATCCTTCCTACTTTGAAATGTTTAGCCCGTTAAATATTTTTCTTTTTTTCAATACGAAAGCATCCACAATTCGTTTAATTCTTCAAGACTAAATCCTTTTTTGCCTGATAGAAGAAATTTGAAATAATTAAAACGATAGGGGATTTCTTAAATCTTCTTATTTGAATAAAACTTTTTTTCAAATATATCATTAAAACACAGAGAAGCAGACATTTCTCTTCTGACAAAGCACGTTGGAAATGTAACGAAAAAGCAAACTTCATTTTTATTTGAGATTTTACATCTGACTCAAAAAAATTTTAAGAAAATGACAAAACGTTTTCTTAAAACTTTCAATTGCCTTCGAAAATAGGAAGAAATTTCTTAAATTATATATATACAAGCCCATATTTCGGATGTGGTACGCCCCTGTGCAGTCATTTATTTTACAGCTCCTCCGCACTTCCTTTATCTTTCCTCAGTCGAACTCCAATAATTTCTGGAATTATTTACTTCAATATCAAACTGTAAAAAACTTCTAAACTTTACTGAATACATAAAGCATAAAACAAATATGCAAGTTAATGTTTTCTAATTATTCTGAGATTCAGATTGCTTGATTGCCACCAATTTTTTGAAATAGAAATATCCGCCATATTTGATAAAAGATTAAATAATGCGAGAATAAGACCAATTACACTATTTTGAAAAAGTGGTGGGACGAAAATAATTTGAATATTTAAAAATGTAGCGTACTGACAACACTGATCTCAATATTGACCATTCGTTCTTGATTCTGTGCTGTTCGTAACGTTTTCAATCCATTTTAAAACAGAAAATGGCCTTTAAGCAGAACAAATTATTGCTGGGGTACAGTTGTAAATCTTGAGTGCATTGTTCATAAATGGATAAACATCATTAATTTACAATGAAGCTAACATCTTTTAAAACAATGGAATACAAGGTAACTTGCCATCCCGTTCTTCCTTCCATAGATAAGAAATAGCTTTTAAAATGGATGCAATATTTAGCAAAGCTGCATTCTACGTAGGAATCTTAAAAGGCTGTTTCTCTGTAACATTTGTGTAACTTATAGTTTAACGATATTTGAAAGGAATAAAAGTTAAATTTGAAAGAATTATAGTTAATTAATAATAATTATTATTATAGTAGATTAAATAAGAATTATAGTTAATTATAGTTTTTACGGATGTCATTCTTCTGTAAATTACTTTGAAGACTTTTAGACCGGGAGGCGGCAGCACAGACAATCACCTCATCGAGTTCGCTGCTGAATTCCAAAATTAGTTAAAACTCGATTTGCATATTAAAACGCAATCGGTCTGCCAAGTCATATCTTGGTGGAAAACACGTGAAAACCCGATTTTAGCGCGACCTACGTTATACATGGCCTGTGCATGACGTTTAAAACCTCACATGGAGTGGATCATTTTTGCACGGTGATTGGTGCTAAACGGTGGACGCGCCGCTTTGCACCAATCGTTGTGTAAATATGATCCATTTCATGTGACGTTTTAAACGTCATGCACCGGCCGTGTATAACGTAGGTCGCGATTTTAGCGGTTGTATCGTAGGTTTACCATTGTATTTTTCTGTACCCAAAAGTATGATTACATGGAGAACTGGGTGCAGAAAAACACAATGGTAAACCTACGAGTCAACCGCTAAAATCGGGTTTTCACGTGTTTTCCACCAAGATATGACTTGGCAGACCGATTGCGTTTTAATATGCGAATCGAGTTTTAACTAATCTGGAATTTTAGCCGTGAACTCGATAAGGTGATTTTCTGTGCTGCTGCCTCCCGGTCTATTTGTATTATTTTAGAATATAATACGAGGGTCACTCTGAACGTTTTGGGACAGGGGCCGATGATATGCGCCCACAAAAAATTATTTGTTAGATATGTAAATTTGAACTCTTTTATGTCTACAGACACACATTTGTGGCAGCAGTTGCGATTTAATTATCGTAGGATTAATTTAGAAGGAAGCGAAAATGGAGATGATTTTAGAATATTATCGAGCTATGATTTTCTATAATTTTAAAGTGGGGCTAAATCAAGAAGAATGTCTTTAACGTCTACAATTAGAATATGGAAATAAAGTTCCATCTCCTGCCAATATATTTAGATGGTTTACAGAATTTAGAAGTGGTCGAAATTCCCTTTTGGATGAAGAATTCATAACAAGACCGTTGTCAACTGTAGTTTCAGAAAATGTGTTGGCCGTACGAAAATGTTAATAGATGATAATCGCTATACACCTACCACGTGATACAGAAGGAACTTAACATTGTATCCGCAGCTATACATAAAATGTTTCATGAAGAACTGCATATGAAAAAAAATAGTTTGGCATTGGGTCACCCATAATTTAAACGAACACCAATAAGTGGCACAAGTGTGAATTAGTTTAAGAAACCCTAAAATTACTTAAAGATGGTGGGTACAGCATTATTTCTAAAATCATAACTGGTGCTGAGACATACATAACTTTTTTTGATGTTCCAACACATCAAGAAAGAAAAGTATGTGTTTTTGAAGATGATTTCAAACCAACAATGGTGAAAAGACAACAACAGCAAAGAGAATTAAAAAAACTATTAAGCTAGAGGGACAGAAGACAGTTACAGCGAACTGGTACACCACTAAGTGTCTTCCAGAAATTCTTAAGTAGGAGAATGTTAGGGGACTGATGCTTCACTATGACAATACACCTTCTCATTCAGCCAAGATTACAGTCGAATTTCGTGAACAAAAAATAAAATAAAAGTTATAGAACATACATCCTATTATCCAGATCTTGCAAAATGTGACTTTTGGCTGCATTTTAATCTAAAAAAACTACGCGGGCGTCATTTTCATTCCGAAGATGAGATTGATGAGGCTATAAAAGAATACTTTTCATCTATTCCAAGAAATAGATGGCTCGCGGCATTAAATCTTCGGAAAATTCAACTTCAAAGGTGCATTGATCTTGGAGGGAACTACTTTGAACACTCCTAAGAGTTTAGCTTGTACCATTTAGCCGTATCTCAAAACTTTCAGTGTGACCCTCATATTTCCATTCACCAGATCTAGTCGTTATTTATGAGAGCAGTCTGAATGTGTTTCTTTTTTTATGGAATTTCAGATTCCAAAGTTAACTTAGGCGATTCATTAAAGCATCAGTTACGTTTAATTTGATAATTTTGTCTTGCTATGTGATCATCTGAAGTAGATGGAACCGATTCCTTATTCCTAACCTCACTAAGTTTCATTTCATCTGAATCTTTGTGAATAATGAAAGCAATCTCTATCCCAGTTAAAAACATAATAAATGAGAATGTCGACATTTTAACAGCAGTTTATATCCACATTATCGGATTACAGTTTTGTTATTCATTCGCCAAAAGTGTTGCAGAATACAACCTCGCACTGATGTCAGTAATGCTTATGTCACTATTCTGTAACTTTATAAGATCCTCAGCTACACATTGAACTTTACCATTTTATTTTCTGAAATTGTTCTTAATGCAATTAATATAATTTTTCAATTTGTATTCAAACACTTATAAGCGCCCTCACGTCCCACCAACGAGTTTTGATAATAACTTCAATGTCACACTTGCAGAGGTAAATTATTCTTCTAAGATGTTCCATCTCTCTATAGAATATAGAAAACAGTTGCATAAGCTTTGTATTTACTTCAAAAACCGTATTGCACCTATATAACGTCGTACTGCCCGTTCTCGCTTATACTTGGCATGGAACTCACTAAATTGATATTGTTTATAATTTAACAAGCTGGTATTGCGCCATTTTAATTACGAAAATGTCCGTGTGTAATACAATGAATTGTAGCAAGTATGTATGCATTTCAATTTTTATACAATGTTAACAAAATTTGGATTAATTCTCTATTAATCTTAATTTTATTTACAATCTGTTATAAATTTTTTTGCTAAAAAAATTTATGAAGATATAGTGTTTTTATGCTAAAAATTTCAAATTTTTCCCTTACAGTTATTTTAATGGTCAACACGGAATAACGAATGGCAATATATGCATAAAATTAAAAAAAAATTGTCTTTTATGAAAATCAGAATTTTTGATATTCTGCACAGTGGTTTTCGATTCCTGATAATCCAAAAATCTGACCGAATAACTCTTCAATACTCTATGATTTCGTTGTATGAACTTTGAACTCGTCCGTATACCATGTTCAGACTAGATTATTTAAGCCAGCTTAACTGAGATTTTCGAGTCAGGTTCAGATTAAGGCAGGGATACAGAGGCAGTCCCGAGACACGGAGTACCATTACCTTCGAGAGATCTTATTTAACGCATTTTTTCTGTCATAAATAAGACAAAAAAATACTATTTGGAAATAGCGATGAATGCGTTGCTCAATTCCCAAAAGTGTTTATTTGTACTCCGTTTCAAGTTGCCGTACACAGACATTTGTGCATCGACCAAATTGAGACCCTTTCTAGATCCATCTAAGCTGCTTTGGGAGTTTGAGATGGCGTAAATATCGTATTCTCTACATAACGTAGTCGAATTTTGAAGCCCTTATCGATTTTAGATGCTCCTGGTTCCCAAAGAGACAGTTCTTTACGGTCATCTGCGTGGAAATTTACTTTTACAGAAGTGGTACGTTAATACTACTATACAACCTCAATATGAGATTGCTGATGTATGGCGAATTTCTTAAGGAAAAGAAATAAAAATACTAAAATCCTTTTATTACCGTAATTTCGGGTGTATAACCCGCAGCTCAAAGAGTCGTTTTTCGACCCAGAAATTTTATTCAATAATTGTAGATAAATATTTACAGCGATCTTTTAAGTTACATTTTATAAAATAATATTTCTGTGTCGAAAAACGACTCTTTGAGCTGCGGACTATACACCCGAAATTACGGTATTTGCAATATTTTGCCGTCCTCAAAATATATTTCTGACTTCAAAAATTTTCGTTTTCAATATTGCGCATAGTATAATTTTAATGTAACAGAATTATAATTAATTATTTGTAAAAGTGCATTGAAACTTAATTTAATAAAATAAAATTAATATCTATAATATGAAAATCTGCAGATAAAATAAATTTTGTTTTCATGCATTTTTGTATAAGAGTGCCTATTGCTCAAGAAGCTATTGCATCAAGATCTGCATATTTATAAAACTAGTTATAGAACGGACGCACTTTATTTGTTACATTTGACGAATAATTTCCAATTTGTTTGATAACAGGAATCTGCATAAATCTATATTAAAATTTCTATAATTAAATCAGTTGAATATCAAATTTTGCAATCAGCGGTGTGAGAATATTTTTTAGGAAAAGTAGTGAGTGCCACTAGACTATCGTCTCTAATTATCAGTTACATAGACAGAGAAGAATCTCTCAGGCAGTTACCGAAAACAAATATTGAATTTACTTTTATATAATGTTGATTTTATTTTAAATTTAAATTTTTTCCAATTTTTCTTCTGGCTACTAATTGAATATTCCCGGTCCCTGTAAGATCTTAGCTATATGTTTCTAAAATGAGGTATAAACCTATAATACATTCTTTTTAAATTCTACGAAGACATTATACTATTTTTCTATATTTTTACTATATTATATTTTTCTATACAATTTTCCCGGCTGCCATCGAACACAATTAAAGAGTCAAATGTGAGGGCTACCATTTTAAAAGTGAAATTTGGTTCAATTTGAAATAAATGGATGGCTTCAGCTAGATATATCATGCTCTTATGGTATTCACACGAAAGTTTCTTACTATTTTGTTTTATTCCCTTATTTATATTTTATTTGTTGTATTCTCTACTGTTTTTATTTGGGTGTTCAACGCAAACAGTAAAGTGAAATAATTTGTTTTCTTGAACTGTACAGTAAAAATAACACAATACATATGTATATCAAATATATGGAAACACCTTTATGAAAATAAGGAGCCGACATTTTTCTTATTCTTCATAAAACGATTTCTGTTTGCAAAATATGTAAATAAGGAGCCGACATTTTTCCTATTCTTCATAAAACGAATTCTGTTTGCAAAATATGTAAAATAATAACAGCAACCGGAATTTTTTGAAAGTACATAATTGTATGTAATTTAACCGAATTGCTTTGTTGTTTTAGAGATTTGCTTTAGTTGTTGATCTAGTGAAAGGACATTTTCAGTTTCAGGTCTTTCGAAATTTAAGAATCATTGCCCACTGTTCAGCCTTACGAATGTTTCGAAACTGTTGTAGTCGACAAATCATAAAGTTTTATCATAAAGAAATTAAAATACTCCTGATGCAACCTATATTTAAACAATTTTACTTAACTTGATATTATCTCAATGTTCGACATAAAATAAAAATCTATCATTTCGTAGACAGATTTCAGTTTAGAGCCAAAGTGGATACCTCATGTTTAATATCATCTTGTAATTAATCTGTTTTTTTTTTTCTTTTTCTTTGCTCAGGGCTAGCTATCAATTTCCAAATATATTAAGTTTGACATAAATCTTACACGTTGAAATAGATTTATAATAATTATGCGGAAAAATTACATAAAACAGTTACTATATTGAGATAGATTTAAAATAATTATTTTTGAAAATTATTTTTAATAATCTAAATTGAGCACCAATATTGAAATAAACGTCATCCGAAAGCATGTTTTTTCCCTAATCGATAATGAAAAACATTAAATTATATGATATTTAGAAGTCTTGTAGAAGCAATAAAAGCAAAGGCGATATCCCAGATCGTTTTTTCACAGTTTCTAAAAACATAAAACCATGTTTGGTAGCCGTCCAAAAGTCAGTTATGAATTTACGGAGAAGACACAAAAGTCCATAGTGAAAAAAGATGACTCTGTCTTTAAAAATGAGACGTAAAAGTAAAAGTAAACACTTTATGTAAATCTTCATATGAAATGAAATTAAAAAGCGGTGGTTATTCATTTCAATATTTAAACATTCCTTTTCTTTATGTCAAGACTTTGTTATTGGAGACACATATCTAGCATTTCAACAGTACTTTTGTTTTGTAAAATTTACTAGACTGCCGCTCTGTCATATAATTTGCATATTAAAATTTATAAAGCAAGCATTTTAAGAAAAATATCCTTCTTTTTATTCCTGTGTAAGGAATTTTTTAGAAAGACAACGATACTTTTTTACATTATTCATCGGAACAATTTTAAATTATCTGAATATAGAAATATACAAAATGCAGGTATATGATTTTGTCAACATAGATTTTAGACTTATTTACAAATACTAATATGAATACATGAGAAAAATCTTTTGTTTTTATGTTTCATGGTAAAAATATTCTAATTTATTTGCATGAATTATTTAAAATATATCTTTTGTGCAAAAAATCATTGGAAAAACAAATATATTATCATTATCTAAAAAATACACGATTATGAACTTTTAAACATTCAAACTACCCATTAAAATGAAAAAAATAGAAAGGTTGTTGTTGTTATTGTTCCAAAATTCAAATGTAATGATTAGAATGCTACGCATGTTTATGGAACTGTTTCACTCGTTTCTTGATTGTATGTATTTTGAAAACATTTCTTTGAAAAGTCGAATTTAATATATTGATGAAGGATGGTTTTTGTCTTTTAAACACTAAGTCCCGCCTATGGGCGGTATAATTAAATGCTACTTTCTTTCATAAAAACCCTTTTCCCTGTTCGTGTTTATATTATGAATCAATATATATAATAATGACATTGTTTATAGTCAAATTTATTTATATGCATACTACTCTAATAGTAAAAATACGAATGCGGGATATGTTTTTTTGATAAATAATATAACACATAAAATTCATAATTACCTTCAGTGAGCGGAATTAAACATGCTCAAATGACTTGAATTCCTGCCTCACGGCATCAACTTGTTAACTTTCTGTCGCATTATTCGTTGAAATAAATACACATATTTTTCAAGCTGACCATCTAAAAACCATTTCAGAATTTCATAAACATGTTATTTCAGTTTTTCTTTTATTTTCTGTGCTATTATTTTTATCTCTATAGATAATATAATACGAATTAAAGATGATTATAAAAAAGAGTTTGAAGTTTTATTTAAATTCTAAATCAGCGCATCCCAACATTTTTTTTTATGTCACGTACTTCTAGCTTTTTATTTCGGAGTACCCCCAATTTATCATTAACACCCACCACCCTTCTCTTACCCCACATTTTAATAAAATCTTCATCTCCCGTGAATGAAAATCCATATTTCATTACAATTATGCATTATTATATTTTCTATTCATTAAGGGACAATTGGTATTTTCAATTTTTATATAAAGTACTAAGTTTATCAGTTATCAGAACAAGCCAATTAACAGCTAGCTCGGGTTATCTTGCAATTCTAAATACCGTAATTTCGCGCGTATGCGCCGCGCCTCAGACAATTCGATTTCATAACAGAATTTATTTTAAATAAAATGTGATTTACTTCTGCTTAGAACTTATTTGACTTCTTATTTTCAATAAAATTTCCGGTTTGAAAAAGACTTAACTAAGCCGCGGCGCATACGCACGAAATTACGGTATTAAAATGGAATTGCATTTTCTTTCTTTCGAATTTTGGGGTCGACTAATACGCGAGTATATACGTTAAATAAATAGTAGTGAGGAATATGGATAAAATTTCAAGTACTTTAATCTGCAACTTCCGAACCCACAATCCTAGTACTACAAGCGATTACTTAAATTACAAATTTCCCAATTTGAATCTTAAACTCTCGCAGAAGTAAATGCTAGTGCTAAATCTTTAAAATGAAGCTTATGTGTTATGAATTAAATTCATAACACATAAGCTTCTTTCATTAAATATATTGAAATATTTATTCTAAATTTCCGAATTAAAAGATAATAGAGTATTTACTAAAGTAATATTTAATTTTAATGGAAATGAGACGTATAATTTGGCGTGTTTTGGGAATGCTCTGAAATCGCTAATTATGTTTTATACATTATGGTTCAGTAATGATACATGGGAATTTAATGTACATTTTAAAACAAAATTAAAGCATACCGCGAAATTACGGTAATCAGACTGTTTCGAAGAACTCTTAAGAATTCCGGATTTTAAAGAGTTATACATTTTAAACATAAAAACAAATCATTCAAATAATAAGTAAACACTTAAAATTAAATACTCATTAAAGGGAAGTAAGCTTTGGAATTAATATACGTTAATGATATAAATCCACAAAAATAAGGGCTACTTTTCCACACGTTTTAACCCTTTATATCCTGAATTAATTTCCCAGCTACTTTTTAGATGCTCAGAATCCTCGATTATTCCCACCAGTTATTATTTTTTTTTTGTAAAGTTTTCCTTATCTAATCATAGCTTTTTTGCGATTCAATTAGGTGAAAATTTCTCATTTGAAAAACCGGTGGTAACAGATTAAAAATTCTGTAAGAGACGCTCATCGCGATGGAGTTAAAGTGGTACTTATAAGTACCGTCAGGATAAAAAGGGTTAAAATAAAACATTAAAACCCACAGCTCTGGCATAATTTAGGAGTTTTGCAATTATTATTATAAGAGAACAATAAGAAAAAAGAGGTGGGAAAAGAACATTTTATAATGATCAATGGAAGTTTTCGCGAAGATTGGGGAAAGTATATAAGTACAGGTGCGATATGAATAGCAGTGGGCGGAGCTAATGACATTGAATTATCAATGAATTATCAGGTCTAGTGGGAGTTTACCCTCATTTTGAGAGCAACATTTTGGAATTACATATGAGACTAACTAACTTTGTAATCCAAAACTATCAACTTTCTTTATGTGTTTTCAGTTGAACCATTTTTGTGATACCCGGGATTACCGATACTATTTTTACGTACCCCCAGCAGGACCGCCACGTACGCGTATCACAGGTTGGGAACCGCTGTATCTAGTGAAAACAAGCCGCAACTCATGGTAAAAAAATATATTAAAAATAATTAAAGATATTCTGACAGTTCTTATTAGTTTTCTAATAATACTTGAATTTTGTAAAGAATAGTAAAACGCCGCTCCTGTTTGAAACTTTAATGTCAAAAATTGTAAGAAAAATGGAACTCTTTGTATGACTATGTAAAAATATCTTTGGCAAGACAACAGTATTTTATTTTTATTATTCATTGGAACTATTTTATTTTATGTGAATATTTAAACATAAAACAAAATGAAATGCTGATGTAGGATGTCTTTTAAGGCGGTATTAAAAAAATATTTTTCCACGCTCAACAACTCAAAATTTTCTGACACATTTTGACACAAATGATGAAATTTAAAAATTTTTCATGAATTTTTTTAAGTGCTATGTCTGAAGTGGAATTTATCTTGTTGTAAGAAGTCATATAAAAACTTAAGGCAGCATTAAAAAAAATATTTTACCACACTCAGCAACTCAAAATTTTGAGACACATTTTCAGACTCATTTTTAAAAGTAAAAACATGAAACTTGGCGGCGTGATTCATGAAGATATTTATAAGTGGCTTGTGTTTTATTTTTCGTTCAATTAATTAGAAATTGATTTACAAACAATTATTTGTATGCATTTTAGAGCAAAAAAAAATGAATTTAAAAATAAGTCACAAAATAAGCAATTTGGATTTGAGTACACCCTTAAAACTGGAATCTTAGAGTTATTTATATGTTTTATGAGTACATTTGAGTAATCTATTGTGTTGTTCGGAGAGTTCCTTCCGTTTAGGAAAACCAGTTCGTACGGGAGAATTCTGCCCGTTAATTATTAGACATTAGCATAGGTGCCAACCTCTCATTAATATTCCGTAATATGCGGGTTAATTTGACCCAGGTTTAACACGTTTCGCACCATAAATTTTTTTAAGAAATGAGATTAAATAAATTCCACGTAGAAACCTGAAATTGACTAAATAAAGATTCATCCAATAATTTTTCTGGTTTGAAGCATTGTTAAACTGGGTCAAATTAACCCGCATATTACGGAATATTGAGAGGTTGGCACCTATGCATTAGTTTACAGAATTAACATTTAATAATTAAATGATAAAACTTTCCGGTACAAATCAACTTTCACAAACAAAAATAAATCTCAAAAAAAAAAAAAAAAAAAAAAAAAAAAATATATATATATATATTTTTGAGCAATCTTTTGTTTTTATTTTTTTTGTCCTTTTGTATACATTTTAAGTGAAATATTTATCATTTTACTTACTTTTGGGTAATCAACAGACGCAAGAGTGGAACGTATTCTCATTTTTCAAAAGAGAAAAATAATAATAAAAAAGGAAAATCATTAACTTATATTCGTACAAGCTAATTACTATAAAAATTAATGAAAGAGTTATTTAAACAATATACGAATATAATTTTTAGAATGTCATGTGTGTTTATAACACTGATTCAGCTCCTCCTTGATAGTCTATTTTGAAAAATAGTTTTTGAAAAGTTTTATTTAACGTTTTGTCATATTACTTGTAGAAAGACTTTAAATCTGACCTTCTTGAAATAATTTTCACAAACAGGTTTTATATATTTTTTTCCACCTTATCGTATATACTCTTCGTTCTATATTTGTCAAACCATAAAAAACTATAAATTTCAAGTTTCCGTAATATGTACAGATGAATGGTGTCCGTGAATTTTTTAAATGTAACTATTTTTTTGCATATTAATTGGTGCATATAAATTCTATAGATTATATAAAGGGCTGCACACAAGATCTCACGTATATTCCCGTTTATTCACGGAAACTGCTGAAGGGGAAATTTCACTTGTACTATTTTGTAACTGAAGTAAATTTTAGTATACTGTGTAGTATAAATACAAAACTATAGATCATATGCTGGGATGAACAAAACAAGGTTCGCACGCTTTTAAGCCACGCCCCATTTTGTAAAGAGTAGTATACCAAAAATATAATTTTCTTCCTATTGAATTCACTGTTCATTACCTATACGATAGTTTTATGCGATTACTGGTGGAAGAGTCCTTACAAATAGGGGCGTGGCTTAAGAGCATGCGAACCCTGCAAAAGAATTCGTGTGTTTTGTTGTTTGATTATTGGTAGTAAATACTGAAAATGGGTTTTCAAAAAATGTGTTATGCGTTTTTTAAACTGTGAGTTTTGTTACAGTATGCTGAAAGTGTTGGAAAGTGTTTCATAATGTATGCTTGTCGCATAATTTTTCGTTCTTGTTTATGTTCCACATATATAAGAATTGAGAAAAAAAAAACAGTTATTTTCCTATTTCATGTTTTAAAGTTTCTTTTATTCATTTTTTTAAGCAGGGAGATAAGTTTTTTTAGAGGATTTCGCTGTAACAAAAAAGACACAAGTTTCTTAACCTAGCTCTATGTCTCTTAATGTTCACGAAAGTATAAGATAACCTCTTCGAGTTACTCGCGATTCCGAAAGCCTTTTTTTTTTTATCTTTTGAAGCCTTTGAAACTAATAAATTTCCAAAATTTAAAGAAGAATATCTGAAACTAAAGTTTCTTTTGCTGCCCGGAATTTTCGGAAACGCATTTCAGAATAGTTTTCATATTGTGTTAATTAGTTTCCTCAAACTGGAATATCAGATTTTATGATGCCGTCAATCATCAAGTAAACATTTTGATGTTCCTTAAACATCTTTTAAAGACAAACATGAAAATTTCACAGCAATACCGTTATTTCCAGCGTGTAATCCGCGGATCAAACAATCCTGTTTCGACCGAGAAATTTTATTTTATGAAATGTAACTTTCTAGATCGATGGAAATATTTGACTTAAATTATTAAATAAAAATTCTGGGTCGAAACAGGATTGTTCAATCCACGGATTATACGCCGGAAATTACGGTAACATAAAAATTCAAATGAAATAAAAAATTCATGATTCTAATGAATTTTCACATAAATGGAAATTCTTACTTTTTTTTTTTTTTTTTTTTTTTTTTTTACCTACATGTATTTCACACAGTTTTATGTCGTATTTTAAATTAAACGAATATATTCAAAAAGCTCTTTCAGCGTGGGCGTAAAAGAATAATATTGACACGCCTCTTCTTCTCGAAGGATTTTTTTTTTTTTTTTTTTTTTTTTTTTTTTTGTGTTATAGAAAATTTCGGGATGCGGTGTTTAAAGTTTTACTTTCTAATTGTTGCTGTACTATTTTCTCTCAATTTTTATCGCTGAAGTCTTTCTTTCATTTTTTACGCAACATTAAATTCAACATTTTCTTCTTTGATACTTCGAAGTTTGTTTTCATTTAGTTTTAGAGAAAATTTAATTTAATTTCTTATTTAATTGACATTCTGAATACACAGAAAAGTTTTTGAATAGAAAATATTTTTTCTCTGCGATTAAAAAAATTCGTTATGGAAGATTTCTTATCAAAAGAATTTACATATTTTCATTTTTTATAGGTTTTTTTCTATGATTTATATTTAATTAATTTAAGAAATATTAATTTCTTTTTCATCAATAAAAAGATTGAAATAGGTTTTTTTTTCTTTCTAAGCATTTAATAATAATGAAATATTTTCTTAAATAATTCATGTTTTAAGTAAAAAACTTTAATTTTAAAGAATTTTCTCCAATCTCTTAATATTAGTTCACATATATTTTTTCTTTTTAGCGTTTTATTTTACGTAGTTTTATGTTCTACTTAAAATTAAAGAAACTCAGTAAAGAAAACATTTTTAGTATATGTTCAGTAGAAGTACATCAAACTGAAATTACTCTTTATATCCTTTATTTTTTTGTCAAAAGCTGGAAGTCTTTTCAAAGCATCAGAAAACGCCTTTTGAAGTTTTACTCTCTAATAGTGGTTTTTTTATATCTCACAATTTAAAAAAAAATGCTTAATAACTGGAGCATATATTTCTTTTTACATGTATATAGAAATTCGTACGTGTAGTCTTTCAATACTTTCTTCAATTTTTTATACAAAAAAATCGACCTTTTAATCTTTGACAATTAGAAGTTTGTTTTTCTGTAGTTTTAGAGCAATTTATTTTTCTTTTCTTATTTAATTGACCTTGTGAATACACGGAAAAGCTTTTGAATATAAAATATTTTCCCCTTTTTAATTATCAAAATTGATTATGAAAGCTTTCTTACGAAAATAATTTATATGTTTTCCTTTATTAATTCTTTTTTTCTGTGATTTATATTTAATTTAAGAAAAAAAAATATTAATTGCTTTTTTATCATGAAAATGATTGAAATTTAATTTTTTCTAAGTAAAATATTTTATTTTTGAATAAAATCGTGCTTTATAAATAAATAAAAAAAGAAACTTTAATTTTAAAGAATTTTTTTCTCGAATGCTTTAACAGCAATTAATTTTTTTTTCAGCATAGTATTTATTACCCAGATTTAAGATCTATTAAAAATTAAAAAATCGTATGAAAAAAAAACACGTTTAGTATACGTTTAGAATAATTGTATTCAGCAGATAATCTTTCTTTATATTATACATGTGGGATTGGGAAAAATACCCATCTGTAAATTAATATTCTTAACAGCACAAAATAATAGACTCAATGTTTCAATACACGATATCATAATGAAGGAAAAAATGCAACAACAGGAACGTGGTGAAATTGCAAGATGTTATTATGAGGTTCGTAAAAAGTTAAAATTTAAAACAGAAAGCAAGAGTAAATAGTTGCTCCATAGTTTGCACCTCAGTATGAAGGTTGATGATCCGATATAAGGTAGGTAAACTAAAGGTGGCCATAATTAAGCTTTGAGGATTTTTTATAATTTTGTGTTTGGTCGTGTGTGGCTGAATTTTTGTTTGTAAAATTTTACACTTATCTCTAACACACATCAAGTATGCTCTTCTTAGTAAAATAAAACTTAATTACTTTTATAATACAATTTCAAATCATTAAATATTTATAATACAACTAGCTGTTACCCGTGACTTCGTTCATGAAACATTAAAAGAAGAATAAATTAATTAATTTAGCAAAATATTTCACTCCCGATAATTAAAAACGTTAATAATTAACTAACTATTTATCACATTTCATAGGAGACAATACGTTTTTTTTTTGTTATAGGAACCTTGACATAACTCAGTCTTAAAAAAGTGAAATTTTGTGCCAAATAATCGCGAAAATGAAATTCAACCAATGCAAAAACGAGGGCCAAATAAAATCGTGGAAATAGACGAATTGGGTAAAAACGAATGTCAAATTTACCTGATAAACAATTTTACTTTTAACGGCTTTGTGAAACGTTTTAACTGCCATCCTTCAAAAAAACATTAATTGGAAATAGTAAATGCATTTTCTTTAAATTCAATTCTGCCTCATTGGTTTAATGTATAGCTGAAACAAATCTTGTTTTCTAAATGACAGTATGTTGACAGGCAATCTTTGTTCTCCAGAATAAATTGATTCATGAAGTTTGAATATGTGAAAATGTGTTTTTATTATTCGGATAATTTACTGAAATCAAGATTTTGTTTTCACCATCTATTCAAAGTGAAAATAAATTCTGTTTTTCAGTTTTAATGAGAAAATGGTGTAAAAAATAGACTGATCTGTTTTATTTCTCCATTTTATACACAAATATGGAGTAATTTACTTTCCGTTTTTAGAGAAACTTCGTTCAAATTTGAAAAAAAAAATTGGCATTTAATTTAATTTTTTAAATTCTGAGAGTTTGTATGACATCCTCAGATCAATGCTAACCCGTATTAAGTAATTCGCGTTGTGTTCGACAGTCTAGAAGTAGTTGCGAAATACAATCTCACGGTCAGATTTTAATAATAGATTCGTGTTCATTTTCCTTTTCTTAAAATTATGATGTGATTTTTAGAAGAAAACTCTCATCTGTATATAACGGATACTCATGTTTAATAATCAGTATAGATAAAAAAAAAAAAAAAAAAAAAAAAACATTTAAATTTTCTGTTATAAATATGGCGTGAAACTCATCTACTTTCTATACTTACTGATCCTTGTATTATTAATGTAAGGAATTGATTCATACTCATTTTAAAACATATTGGAAAATTCCCGTTTTATTTCATATAGGACGACTCTTTACCACCAGAGAAATCCCTTTTTAATGACATAATTCTTGTTAATTTTCTTTTCCAGGCAATTAATTTTAATACTGGAATAGGGGAAATTATGTTACTTTAACGAAATAATATTAAATCTTTAGGTTTTATCAACAAAAATGGAACTATTAACATTCGTCTTTTTTTTTTTTTTTTAGGTAATCGAGTTATTTCTTTTAGTTTTTTGAATGAAAATAACTATTTCTCGTTATCCATGACATCATTTTTGACATGGATAATTTTGCGGAGCATATTATTGACATTTGCTAACCATTTTCTGTTGAAACTTCTTTTTACTTTTTTAAAATTTAAATAAAAAATACGATATAGTTATATTAGCCTGCGCAGACGATAAAACGACAAGTATTGTTACCATACAAAAGAAAAAAAAGTGAAGGAAAAACCCCAAGATAATTTTATTTCACCAATCAAAGCATATCCCCTTTATTTTCGATGTATGACACGTCATATTCGCCTGTTTCCAATGGTTACGCATATTGAAACCTTGTATTATTATCAAAAACTAAAAAAAAAAGTACGTTTTATTTCTAATAATATTATTTAATCTTCTTTTTAATTCTTTTATTTTTTTATTTCATTTTCATTTTTCACGTGAACATTTTTCAATTGAAACTAAATTGTTAAGTAAAAATTATTAGTCCAGGTTTTGAATTAATTTTGGCAACGATAAAGTAAATTTAACCATTTTCAAATATTATATGAAAAATGTCCATTTATTCTCTATGAAAATAACGAAATTTTGAAGTATTAATAAAAATATTTGTATAAAATAAACGAAACGCAGCCTATGTTCATATGAGGGTCATAATTAACCTATATGCAAAGATACAGGATCATTAAATGTTCCATTTTGACTCTGGGCTTCAGCCTAACATTTGCACACAATCAGATTTATAATATTACTAGCTGTTACCCGTGACTTGTTTCACGTATCATTAAAATAAGAATAAATTCATTAATTAAGCAAAATATTTCATTCCCGATAATTAGAAACGTAAATAATTAACTAACTCTTGATTACATTCCATTGGAGACAATACAGTATTTCTATGTTATAGAGGCCTTGACATAACTAAGTTTTTAAAAAGTGAAATTTTGTGACAAATAATCACGAAAAGGAAACTGCAACCAACAAAAAAGGCGGGCCAAATAAAATCGGCGAATTGTGTAAAAACATATGTCAAGTTTACCTGGTAAACCATTTTACTTTTAACGCCTTTGTGAAACGTTTTAATAGCCACCCTTCAAAGATAATGGAAATAGTATATTCTTTTTCATTAAATTCAATTCTTGTGAATAGGGAGCAATAATTGTAGACCTAAATGCATGGAGCTTAAATTTGCCTCCTTGATTTAATCTATAACTACAGCGCAACTGAAAAAAAAAAATTCTTTATTTCTAAATGAAAATATGTTGACAGACGATATTTGTTCTCTAGAATAAATTGACTCATGAAGTTTGAATATGTGAAAATACGTTTTTATTTTTAAAAAAATTTACTGTAATCAAGATTTTTTTTTCTTTCACCATCTATTCAAATTGAAAATAAATTCTTTTTTTTTTTTCAATTTTAATGAGAAAAAATATATTATTCCGTTTCATTTCTTCTTTTTTATCCACAAAATTGGAATAATTTAGTTGCCATTTTTAGAGAAACTTCGTTAAATTTATATAAAAAAAAAATAATAATAATCATATCTCGGAATTTAAATCATTTTTTTAAATTCTGAGAGTTTATGACATCCTCTGCGAAATACAAACAGGCGGTCAGATTTTAATATAATAGATTCGTAATTATTTTTATTTTCCTAATAATCATGGTGTAGTTTTTGGCAAAAAACTTTCATCTGTATGTAACTGATATTCATGCATAATAATCGCTAGCTATAAAAAAAGCTAAAAAAATATATTTAAATTTTTCGTTTTAAATATGACGTGAAACTCATCTACTTTCTAAACTTACCGATTCTTGTATTATTAATGTAATGAATTGATTCACGCTCCTTCTAAAACACATTTGAAAATTCCCATTTTATTTCAAATATGACGTCACTTTTTCCTGAGAGAAATCTCTTTTAAATGGCACAATTCTTGTTAATTTTCTTTTTCTGGCAATCAGGACGTAAATTTTAGCGGAAAACTCACATTTGTGTGTAACTGGTATTCAAGCTAATTATTAATTAGTATCGATAAAAAATATTTCAGTTTTTCATCTTAAATATTACGTCCATTATCTATTTAATTTCATTATACATTGATATTCATGCTCCTTGTATTATTACGAATATTTGTAAATACATGTTTTATTTATGACGTCATATTTGTCCAAGCCGAGGAGGATCCTTTTCATAGTTCCATGGTCCAAGCGAAATCTAATTTTTAATAATATAATTATTGTTGCACTTTTCCTTCTAATTATAGCGCAGTTTTTGACAGAAAAATATCTTTTTATTTTAACCGATATTCATACTTCATGTATAATAACAAATACTCCATATTTTTGTTTCAAATATCACGGAAATTCACTTTCTTTTGAATTTTTTTAATTTTCAGTTTTCACGTGAAAATCGTTCAATTGAAAATTAGTTGTTGGGGAAAAATTATTTTTCCGTGTTTTTATTTTTGTGGCAACGATAAAGTAAAATGGTTAAATTGTATGGGAAAATGTCCATTTATTCTCTATGAAAATAATGAAATTTTTAATTATTAAAGAAAATATTTGAATAAAATAAACAAAAACCAGCCTATGTTAATTTGAGGATTTTAATCAACCTATATGCAAAAATACAGGATCATTAAATACTACATTTTGACGCTGGCTTCAGCCTAACATTTGCACACAATGAGATTTATAATATTATTAGGATTAGGATCACTTTTTGTGGGCCACTTTTGGCACATAGTGTTCCAAAGGTGGTCCATATATTAAAATCACTTTTAAAATGCGAAAAAATATTCCGCAAACTATTTTGCTTACTATTATGCTCTGACGATCCTTTTTCTTTTGATAACTTTCGAGTTCTTCTTCTTAATCTCCTTATCTTATGACACGAAAAGACCTTGAAGAACATTTTCTTCAAAGATTTTCTTCTCGGAGTTACTGATTTCTTTTGAGGGATCTCCGGTATATAAACAATAAATGGTAATAAGTTTGTTCAGATATTTAAGTAGAAATTTTGAAAATCAGCCTTAATACACTGATTTCCACATTTGTTTTCTAAAGTGGCCAGCTTGGGAACATGCGTATGCTCTCCATTTGCACGACGTCAAAGTATTGGTCTGTTACATTTCTTAGAATTTAAGTAAATGTGGTTAAAGAGAAAAGTTGTGAAAGAGAGAGCTGTGGTTTCAGAAAACATATCGTAACTGAGATCGAACCAGGAAACTACGCCGTTAGTGTAATAATGAAAAAATCTAAATAAGCAGCAATCGAAAGAACATACTGAAACGTATTTTTTTGACGCATACATCATTTTTCCTCGTTTCTCCGTTATCGAGATATGAAGTATTAAAATTTGCTAATTTATAAATTTAATTTTAAGGCGGCCACCTTTGGAACATACGTATGGTCTCCATTTGCACGACGTCGAAGTATTAGTCAGATACATTTCTTAGAATTGATGTAAATGTGGTTAAATAGAAAGAAATACGTTTTTCAGGAAACGTATCATAACAATCATAGAATTGGAGTAAATGTGGTTAAAGAGAAAGAAATCAGTTTTCCGAAAACGTATCATAACTGAGTTCAAACCAGGAAACTACGCCGTTAGTGTAATAATGAAAAAATCTAAATAACCAGCAATCGAAAGAGCATATTGAAACGTGCTTTTAGCGCATAAATCATTTTTCCTCGTCTCCCCGTTGTCGAGATATAAAGTCTTAACATTTGCTAATTTATAAATCTAATTTTAAGGTGACCACCTTGTGAACATGCGTATGCTCTCCATTTGCACGACGTCGAAGTATTAGTCTGATACATTTCTTAGAATTGAAGTAAATGTGGTTAAATAGAAAGAAACATGTTTTTCAGGAAACGTATCATAACTCAAACTTCTAACCAGGAAACTACGCCGTTAGTGTAATAATGGAAAAATGTAAATAAGCAGCAATCGAAAGAGCATAGTGATACGTGTTTTTGACGCATGATACATTTTTCTCCGTCTCCCTGTTATCGAGATATAAAGTCTTAAATTTTGCTAATTTATAAATTTAATAGGATGGAAGGAGAAGTCGTTACGTTTTAAACGTAACAACATCATCAAACTACAGTCACTTGTCCATTTCCAGTTTAGTGCGCCACAATACTCCGACATGATTCGGTGGTACAAGTCTTAGTACAAACTCGGCTACTGCCATTTGAAACCCCTTTGCAATTTTGTTTGTCGCAGGAGGTGGATCATTGTAAACATTGCACTAAAATTAATTTCATGGAATGTTCTTGGTGCCACTATTTTCTATGCTTCAATCATTTTTTGTCTCAGAACCATATTGTTCTTTTTTTCGGGATTCTTTTATTTTTATGTTACTATATTTACTATATTTAAATATGTTTTGTATTTAAAAATTATCTGATTATTAAAATTTCTGAATCAGGAGCACGCCTTTTCTTCTTGAATTAAATAAATTAGCAAACTTTAAGACTTTATATCGCGATAACGAGGAGACAAGGGCAATTGATTTGTGTTAAAAACACATTTCACTATGCTCTTTTGATTGCTGCTTAGATTTTTTTTTTCATTATTACACTACGGCGTGGTTTCCTGGTAAGAATTGAAACACGTGTAAATTAAAATATCTTCTTACCTGGAAATTACAACGACTAACCCTCAAAAGTGAACTGCATAAAATGTCGGAGGATCAAGGTGTTCTCTTTAAATTCAGCCACGTGCAATGTAGATAGATGATGGACAATGCTGTAGCACCATTTTGTGATTAAAAATTAAATTAATTCTACTTTTAACTGTGGGCTACCTTAGGAACACTGGCCACCTTCGGTTCACCCACCTTATGTATTATAAAGTATTAAAGCTACAATTCTAGGGGAATTCCTGTTTACGTTTACAGCGATATTGCAATATTGTTGGGTGTGAATTATTGTGATCTCATCATCAAATTATTTGTTTGAGTAAGTAATAAAAGCTGTTTAAAGTTAAATTGAAGAGCTCTAGTCATCTATAGCCATATTTAAGACATGTCAACGTTTAAGCAATTGTACGATTCTAAAATAAAGTCCTACATATATTTTTTTTTTTCAAAAGCTATAACTCTTCTTGAAAGAGTCAGAAAAACGGATTTTGAAGTTTTAGTCTGTATTAATTGTTGTTTTGTGTCCTTCGATTAAAAAAAAGCTGTCTAAGTCTAATTACTAGAGTCCATATTCCTTTTTATACGTATATAGAAAATCGGTAAAATAAAGCTTTTTTTTCTCTGATACTTTATAGTTCGTTTTTAGGAATTGAAAGAAAATTTAGCTTTTTTTTTTTATTTAATTAACGCTGTGGATATTCCATTTTATTTTAAATATAAAATGTATCTCTTTATGAGTATAAAAAAAATCTTATCAAAAGAATTTGCACATTGGCCATTTATGTTTTTTTCCCATTCCTTAAGTTTAATCTATCAAATTATGGCGCAGTTATATTTTTAACTTAAAAAAAAATTAAAATAGTTTTTTTCTAATAAATAAATAAATAAATAAATAAATAAATAAATAATAAACAAATTGTGCTCTGAGAATGAAAGAAAAACCCTTTAACTCTAAATAATTTGTTCAATACTCAAACACAAATTTATTGAATTTTATAAATTTTGCAGTTCAGTTTCACTATTTACTACGCACTTTTGCCTAACATTTAAAATTAAAAGAACCCAGTGAAGAAAAACTTCATTATATGTGCAGAAGAAAATGTCAAATTAAAAATCTTTTCTGATATCACTTTCTTCTATTCGAAATCTAGAAGTTTTGTTGAAAATTACGTTAGAAAGCTGTGCCGGCGTTTGAAGTTTTCCTCCATAATTGATGCTGTTTTTTGTCCCTGAATTGAAAAAGAATATGTTTCTTTACCTATTCTATGTTTCGAATTTTTTCGTGTATAAAGATTTACAAAACACGGTACTTTTTATTCATTTAATACTCTGAAGTTTATTTTCATGTAGATTTAGAGGAAATTATTTTCATATTTAATTGACTTTGTTAATACTAGGAAAAACTTTTGAATTGAATAGATTTTTCTTCTTTTTTTGATTATAGAAGTTTTCTTAACAGAAAAATTTATATATTTTCCTTTTTATACCTTCCGTTTTAAGATGTATATTTAATTGATGAAAAACAGTTATATCAATTCCATTTATATCAAGTAAAAAATATGTAAATTAATTTTATATCCAAAGTAAAATATTTAATTTTTGAAAACAAAAAAAAATGTACATAGCAAATGCAAAATAATCATTTTTTAAAGAATTTTCTTTAATTCTTAAATTCTAGTTCATGATATGTTTTTTTCCAACTTCCTGTTTATTACACCATTTTTAGTAGCATTTAATAACACATCCAGAAAACATTTTTAATGTGCACGCAGGTGTAAAATAGCAAGCTAAAAATCGTTCTTCAATGATTTTTTTTTTATCTTTTAATGCCGAAATTCCTATTAACACTAGAACTACTGGAAATTTTGCTCAAGTTTTTTAAAACTATTTCAAACCAGAAATTTTATTTAAAACTACTTAACTTTCTCATTTAACGTATTTATGTGACTTTTATATCTAATTTATTTTAAAAGAAATTTCTGGGTCGAATCGTAATATATTCATTTGGTAACCGTCAAACTGACGGCTCATGATAGTTCTATCTAGTGTTAAATGTGATGAAAAGCGCCGTGTGAAGTTTTAATTCTTAATTTTTGTTTTTTATTTGGGTGTCTCTATATTTTTCAATAATATCGAGTTAACTGGAGTTAATCTTCTATTTTGTACCCATATTGAAATTAACTAAGAATGCTGTTTTTGTTTATCTTAGATATTTTAATGTTCATTTATATCTAAATTTCGAATATATTTTTTTTTCTGATTTTATTCATAATTTATAAACAATTAAATTTGTAAAAACAAGCATTTTTATGATTATGAAAAAGAGTTTACAAAAAGAAATTCAAAGGAGTCTCCTTTTTTACGTACAGTTCTAACGAAAACAATAAACACTCCTTAATAAATCCGCTAGAGATTATAATTGGAAAATGAAACAGGTATTTGTTGACTGGGAATATCATCTACCTTTATATGAGTTTTAATTTCTATTTTAAGAGTCTATCTCCCTATTGTTATAAGAATACACTTTTTTTTCAATTATATCTTCTAAAATTAACGAAAAAATAATTTGCTTCAACCTAAGATGCCTGCCTACCTTCGGAAGGGATTTTTCTTTCTGTTTCAAAAAATTGCCTACTTATGTGCATTAAATTATAGAATATAGCTAAAAAATGTGAATAAAATGTAAAAATATGTGTATTTTTAAATATTTTGAGTTTTAGGCTCAAAACATACACAAATAATTGTTATACAATCATTACTTTCGCAAAACATCCAAACTCAAATTTAAATGAATATATTTTTATTTTGTAAATTTTATTATGATTAATGAAATTTTCTTGAGGTACTGAAGCATTTTAATAACTATAAATATGTTATTTAAAAATTATATAATTTAACATTTTTACACACAGAAAAATAAATAAAATATATGACAATTCTTAACTTGTATCAACTAAAATATGGAAACATAATTAACTATAATCATAGTATAGGCACATTATCTAATAAAATCCTTTAGAGTATTTTTGCAAATTTTTATAACATTACAATTATAAGTTTTTGGGTTATGATGTTTTGCGATAAAGCAAAATGTTAAAAATCTCATTTTGTGAAAAAGCAGAAAATATAATTAAAAAATAGCTTACTTATTAAATGAAAAAATAATTTTAAATAGCTCCTGATTTATAAAGTTCACCATCTGTGTTATTTACAGCAGTTATTCTTTTTATCTTGATGGGTTTTAATTTTTTTTCTACGTTTATGTGCAACAGGGGTCGTATGACGCTTCGAATCCCCAATTCGAGCGTTATCCAGCTGTTGATAACCTGCCAAAATGAAATAGCCTGGATTTTTAATGTTCAGATCAGTTCACATCAGCCTTGATAACCTTCATTGAATTGTATCACTGCACCATAACACACACCCCGAATTTCACAGTTTTCAAACAAATGAAAACACTGAGTAAAACGTGGAGAATATCTGAGTAAAACTTATTGTTGCCACATATATTTAACACATTTTGAATATTTCAAAATATTTTTATTTTCCTTTTTAAATTCATTTTATATGTAGTAACTTTTTATGTTTATATTGAGTAAAACATTAATGTTGAAACATTTACGGTGACTTCCGGTAGCGGAAGGCTACTTTCGGTTTCAAAAACTTGCGACTAACTAATATTAAAATGCCTGTAGCTCAAGTTCTAAGGAAGATAGAAATAAAATTCAAACTGATTTAGAAAGCTTAAATGTCAGGTTTTAATGTTAAACAAAATTTAGAAAATCGGACTTTTGACCGAAAATTGCATTTTAAAGGTAGGTCTAACCTAAATAAAAATTTCTGTGGTGTTCATGTGATTAGTTTCAGAGTTATTAACTATTTTAATTACAACAGATTAGAGGGATTCTCAAGAATTTAAATCTGGTACTTATATAGAGTTTTCATAATAATAAAATTTCCACACTATAACAAGGTGCGTTTATTGCTAATGTAGCAGAATGTTTATACAGAAATAAAATAAAATAATAGTTATAAAGGGTGTCCAAGGAAAAGTCTTAAAAAGTAAGATGATACAACACATTTAATTATAGAACCGAAATTTTCTGATCTCTTAAGAAAAACTGGCAATGATTGAAATTGGTAAGATTTTGAAACTGGTCTCACATTTTCTCAAACGTATAGAAACGGGACTTGATATTTTCTATGACATTCTATAACAGGGGTTCTCAAACTATGGTACGCGTACCAGTACTGGTACGCGAAGCTCTGGCTACTGGTACGCAGAAGTCTGATACTGGTAAGTGGAATAGAATACAGAATTCAGCATATTATTATGTGATCAAAAACGGCTTGTCTTTATTAGCTTGGAAAATTTCGGATGCGATTTAGCATGTGTAAACACTTTTTCTATTTTTTTGTTATAAGAATTTTTTGTTATACTGGATTTTTACTCTTTTACCACATTTTTTAATAAATTTTCTATTTAATATTTAAATAACAGAAATTGTAGATGTCTCGTTTAAATTCAGGATTTGTAATATTTTTATGCATTTAAATAAGGCGAAACATTCTATTAAAAATTTGTGGTATAAGCGTACGAACCTGTTATCGCAGATTTGCTGAAATTCGCACACCCAGCTAATGAACCAATCAGTTTTCCAGAATTAAAAGCATAATTATCAGATTTATATGGATAAAAACTTATTTTTTTAACAAAGGCCTAGTTTTAAAATTAATGAATGAAGTATTTTTAATTAGCGAAGCACTGTTTTTAAACATGCTTTATAAATTGAATTATCTGAAGGTAAAGTCTGGATGCTTTGAAGCAGGAGGAGGAGCTTGTTTGAGTAGGAGGAGTTTATACAAAATAAAATTCCAAGTGTAATTTATAACGCATTGTTCTCTTTGTTCCAGAAAAGCTTCTAGGAGGTGTTGAAATAAAAATTTTCTTTCAATCATAATTAATAAATTAATACATTCTGTTGATAGTAGAAAAATTATTAAAAATTAAAGATGATACTACTTTTTACTTGAATGTTATTATAAAGCAGTCAGTCTAAGTATCAATTTAGTAATGTTATCATTCATTTTTAAAAGTAATAAAACTTTCTAAGACGGAATTATATTTCTGGATAGATATTTCATTTTAGACAGGTTCCTTTTTATAGGTTTTTCTATATTACCTTTACGTTTTTTACCTGGTGGTACGTGGAAGTGTGAACTTCGATTTAGTGGTTCGTCAGTCTAAAAGTTTGGGAACCCCTGTTCTATAACATATCTTTTTCGCTATTGCTATATGAATGTGAAATTTCAGATGTTCGACAAGTGGCATCTCTGCATTATGAACGTTCTGAATGTGGGCAAAAGGCACAATTTGATCATATTCATCAACACAACTGTTATTCTCCCATGTTACAGGCAGCTTTTGGTCGAGGAATTTGGACATCCAGCACGACATCATCCTATTTTCAGTACATATTAGTGTACACAGAGAAGTGCACTTTCCATATAGAGTTCCTGGTCTGTTTTACTAGTTAGAGGATACATTTCACGGACGTATCATTCACTAAGACATTTTCGTGTTGCAGTGTATTGAATGCTGGTCTCCTAAATGGTCTGCTTTTTGTATCCGGTATTTTCTAAGAAAAAGTTTATTTTTAGATTTTACAATGCAAATTGCGCAGAAACCAACGTCGGAGGTAAATTTTTGAGGAAATGTTGTAGAAGCCTACCATGAAATTTTCTGTTAAAAAATATTGGTATTCAATTGACGGACCATTTGGGAGCAGTGGTGTAGCCTAATAGGGGGTCCAAATGCTTTGGAAACCAGAAATATTGCAAAGTTTTCTTCTCCTTGAGTATCACATAAAGTTCTGCGATTAGCTAATGCAAATAAAACTTTACAATATTAGTGGTATCCAGAGCATCAGGACCCCACCCTGGCTACGCCACTGTTTGGGGGCCCTAGAATGGCACCACTAGTCAAGGCCATGGATTTGAGCATCCATCAAATATTGGACCAGATGTTGCGTCACTACACTTGCAACGCAATCGGCAGTAATGAAGAAGGAGAACAATATCAATGCTGGCTAATCCAGAGGCTCAAAGAAATAGCAGCAGAAACGAAAAACCTAAGCAAAAAAGAGAACGATTCACTCACATCAGAAGAAGAACGAACCGACAATGAAGATGAAATTACAAATGACAGCAACACATAAAAAGCAAAAATAAACATTTGTAAAGAGATAAAACATATTGCTCATAATTTAAAAAAAAAACACAAGAGTAGCAAAGGATGAAGCAGAAAGAAATAGGCTTAACATTCTATCTCAAATGAGGCTCATAGAAGACAAGATAGAATACTTAAGCACACAGGCGCATTTAGGAAAAAAGAAGACACAGCCCAACAGACAAACCAAGCCGAGGATGAACTCAAAGGTACACTAAACGAAACTAAATTAAACTCATCAACAGAAAAGAGAGGAAAAATCACGGTAACGCAAGAAACTCTAAATCCACAAGTAAACAAAACACTCCCCTCACAAGATGAAATAACAGACACTGATGAGCAAGCAAACGAAGTATACACAGACCATTCCTTAACCAGCACCCATGACACAGAAGCAGGAACAACAATAGATGTTACAGAAGAAGAAAACCACATCCCTCTCCCTCTGGAGAACAACAGAATAAAGGTTCTGTTAAAAGAAATACTCGCAAAAAGACGCCTAGTAGACCAAACGGAAGAAGTAACCAAACAAATAAACAGAGGTCGTCAAACACTAGAAAAGTGTTTTATTCATCACGGCCGGAAACTTTGGAACACAAAAACGGTTCAACAATTCTTGAAAACGTACAAGACTCCAAAACCACAAAGTAAAGTCCAACCGACACTCCAGATGCCAGCAGATTCAAACAGAGCAACTAACGAACAAATAGCAATGCTGAAATTAACGTTGCAAATGATTAAAACAGTAGAGGGAGAGATGGAAGACCACCATAAGCAAATGATGGCAGAATTCGACGGTCTAAAAATAGCTAAAACAAAATATGCTCCCCTACAATCCAAAAATGACCTCTACAAAAGAAGAATTCATCGTAAAATCGAGGAGCTAACAGACAACTGTACAAACCAAATCATCCAACTCCAGCAAATGATGCTCTTAACGCCAAAAGATGTCTTTGATATGCTGAGAGAGACCCTCAAGGCAGAAATTCAATCACATATCACAGACATCCAAAAGCCTTTAAGTTACGGTAATAACAACGCTGTGCACAAAATAACTGGAAATCAAAAAGGCCAAGAACACCCAAATACAAATAAGGAAACCAAAACAGCGATAAAGAAGAAACTACTAATAATCCCAAACGAGAAAACAAACGTAGAAGAAATAAGCGCACAACTACGAGTGGACACAAAGAAAAAAGAAGTTCGTCCACTAACCCAGAGTATAAAACAGACCAAAAGTAACAATCTGGAAATAACCACCACTGAAAAAGAAGCAGAGAAACTTGCACAGCTTCTAACACGCACAGACCAAGAAGAACAAAAATTCCACATAATATACCCGGACGAAAGAAAGATGAAACTGCTATTACTCAGAATACCAAAAGACATCACATGCAAAGACCTAAAAGAAGAAATAAGTTACAAAAAGTACATTTCAAACAACGAATTCCAGATAGTCAAAAAGATCAATCAACAAAACGGACTGTACAATAACTGGATTATTGAAGCCAAAGCGGGAGACTGCAGAAACTTAGTGAAGAAACAATCATTAACACTGTTTTTCCGTCATTACAGGGTGGTAAACTACATCTGAGATGTACAAACTGCCAGGCCTACAATGACCACACCACCCAACACTGCAAATATTACACAGTCTATGCTAAGTGCTCAGAATGCCACGCAACGGCGGACTGCAAAAGCAATGATATATCTTGTATTCGCAGCATACGAGAAAGAAGAGATAGAATCGATCACGAAGCCCTCTCCCCGCACTGTCCAGTCTACCAGAGAGAAAAGCAAGAGAGACTGTCAGATTACTATAACCCCCAAAATCGTTATTATGAACCACCCGCAAGATATATCACACAGGTCAGCAAAGATAGTAACACAACACACAACCAGTACTTCACCAACGTGAACAACAGACCTCTAAACATTCAAAACGAACACAACCTTCACAGTCATAAAAAACAAGAACCCCGAAGTTACGAAAGAACAATCACAAATTGCAAGACATACGAAAACTCCTCAAGAAGAGGAACATCAAGAAGACATGAAAATGCCTCAAGGACAGAAAACCGTTATCAAAATCCACGGGAGGCGCTGCCTCCCAGACACCGATAGAGGCAGCCACGCAGGCGTCACAAAAGGCACACACGATTCTCTTGCTTCTCCCCTGAAGCTAGCCCATGTAAATCTACAAAGAAGCCAATCAGCAACAGCAGACCTAATCAACACCCTCTATACAGAAAATTACTCCCTTGCATGTGTACAGGACTGCTACACAACAAACGGACGTCCACATGGACTTCCTGCAGGAACACCATGCTACGCTTCCAACAAGAAAAATAGTTTTATCCTGATAATAGACACAAACACACAGCACGTTAAAGTAAGCCAATCCAACAACTCCGTGTTCGTCAACATCACCACCACAGACGGCACATTCACCCTGGGCTCTCAATATTCACCACCCTCAGCCAACCTAGAAGAGGACTTGAATGACTGGGCAGATATCCCAGGAAAATCATCCAATTTCCTGCTGCTGGGAGACCTCAACGCACACAGCGCTCTGTGGGGCTACCCGAAAGACAACGAGAAAGGCCATCAGCTAATTTCAAGAATGTGCCAGCATCACCTCATAGTTCTGAATGACCCGCACAGCCTTCCCACTTTTCAAACAGACAGGTCACAAGGATGGCCTGACGTTTCCTTGGCATCATTGACTCTCTTCCCAAAAGTAGAATCATGGTCAGTTGATACAGACCTCAACTACGGAGAACATCGCCTCATCACACTAATGACAAATATAAACATCACAAAGCAACCAGCCAGACGCTACAGAACTAAAAACATTTCTTTCAAGAAATTCAATAAAGTAATAACTCAACAGTCACAAACATACAACATCCAATTCAAAGACATTGACAGTCCAGAGCAATTTGACGAAACATACAACAAATACTTATCCATAACTCAAGGTACCTGCAACCACCTCTTAAGGTGCCTGACTACGTACGGAGCAATTTTTTCCAAAAAAGCTATTTAATTATTTTTTGAACTTATTTTTATTAATATTATGACTAGAAACTGTGAAAAAAAGTAAAAAATATTTCATTCATTCATGAAATTTTGGTAAATGTAGGATTTTGTGGTAAAATTTAGCGAATTATGGCCTAATATGCAAAACACGCTATAGAAAAATATATTGTATGTATCTTAATTTCCTTTTTACACTTCATACTTATGACATTGGTGAAGGCAATGAACTAAAATCTAAGAGATATTTTAAATGTTTCAAAATTTATAGCACATCGCAACTTTTTACATGCTGATTTTCATAAAATTCATCAATATTTTTCCACGAAAACATCCATAAAACAAAAAATTTTTATTCTAAAATTAAATCTTTAGTTCATTGCCTTCTCAATAGTGTAAATAACATGCAATTTAAATTTCATAGTGATATTCAAATAACTTTTTGAGAAATCATGTTTTGCGTAAGGCATTTTCACCAAAAATTACATTTTCCAAAAAATGCATTTAAAGTTTAGATTTATGTTTTACTACAAGAATTTGCACAGTAATATGCATCTAAACTTCACTATTTTTATGAGCCATGCACTTTTTTTTAAGAACTGGGCCTTTGTTTATTTCTAGAAGACCATAGTTTTGCTTTCCCCCTCCCAGTTAGTACCTTTAAATAGTACTTCCGGTCCTTTAAACAGTACTTCCGGTTTGAGTGACAGCTATTGAGTAGTATAAAAACCGCTACAAATCCGGTTCTATTTATTGTACAAAAAAAATAAAAGCAGTTTTGGAAAGGTACAACGCTGGGCTGTAATAAAATGTAATAAAATCGTTTTGACAATTTTGGTCGAAAACCACTTTTTAAACGTAGTCAGATACCTTAAAGAAAAAGAAAATATCCTTCACTCCAAAAATCTCTTGGTGGAACAACAACATCCGTCAGAAAAGAAACTACGTAAAAGTACTCCAACGCAAATAAAAACTACCAACATCCTCCTCACTGGATAAAGAAATATATAAGAAAGAAAGGGCCCTCTACAAAAGAGCAATCCTTGAAGCAAAGAGGATGGCCTGGACTTCATTCTGCAACAATACCAGAGATCCATATGGCAAAATATAGAAGATTGCTTTTCAAGACTTCCATAACAAAGAGATCACAGCCCTAACGTCGTCAACAACAACACTACACACAAAAACTTCTTTTTACGAAGACCTCACCACCTCGATATTTGGCCATTCATTAAAACAAACCACAGACAACTCCCAGCCAGACCCATCAGCTCCACCATTCATAGCACAAGAGCATTAAACCGCCATCTATTCTTTTAACAAGAACAAAGCCCCAGGGCCAGACAACCTCGACCACCTCACAATACGAAACCTACATAAAACCCAGAGCCACTTACTTCTAGAAATGTTCAACAGCCTTCTACGATTAAATTACTTCCCCTCACAATGGAAAATAGGCGAACTGGTCTATTTTCTGAAAAACAGACGCCCTCCAGCAGAGTTTCGGTCATAAAGGCCAATAACGCTTCTCCCAATATTCGGCAAAGTCTTAGAGAAGATGCTCCTCAAGAGAATCCACCACAATCTATCCCATACACCAGACTAACAATCCTCCCAACATGGCTTCGTGGAAGGACGCTCAACCGAAACAGCGTTGAAGGAACTCTTTTCACGGATCGACCTCAACATACAAAACAAAATGTACACATCACTCATCTCATTAGATTTCCAAAACGCTTTCGACCATCTTCCATGGGACGACACAATCACAGAACTAAAAGACCTCAACATAGACACACCTTACATAAACAGGATTAAATCGTTTCTTTCTGAAAGAGGAGCACTCCCTCACTGGCAGTCCAACAGAATCCACTGGTTTAGAAAAGGCTGATCCCAGGGATCTTGTTTGGGACCCTTATTATGGCGCTCCTTCATGCAAGGGTTGCTGCGTCTGCTGCGGGCTCACGGATTTCACTTCATAGCATACGCAGACGACCTATTACTGGTTATCAACGGGAACACACGTCGTAACTTAGAAGAATCAGCCAACCTAGCCTTAAAGCTAGTCAGTGCCTGGGCGATACAACATGCCATGACTCTGTCATATGAAAAGTGCTCGGTACTCAACATGCGCAAACCCAGACATCTCAAAAGAGCTCCAATCTTTAAAATAGACAATCTCTCCATCAAGTCAAATCCCACCCTCCAATATCTAGGAATAACTCTAGATGGCAATCTCTCTTTTCTCCCTCACTTACAAAATAAACGACAAGAAATAATATCTACCACTCAAAATCTATTAAAATTTTCTTCCACAACAAGCCAACTATCTAAACAGATTCTCAAAATTTGGTACAACACCATCTTACTAAAGAAAATCTCATATGGAGCCGCAGCATGGTTTTTCCGCCTCCAGAAAGCCCATGGGCATCGATTCCTATCATCAATTCAAGTCCAATGCCTACTAATGATAACCAGAGCCTATAAGAAAACAGCAACAGCGGCCCTGTGCGTTCTAACAGGCATATTACCTCTCCACTTACAAATAGAGAAAGAAGCAATAGCGGGAAACGTCCTCAGACTGCACACCCCCATAGAAAACCATGACCCAACATTATATCAGAGCAAGACTATCTCATCCCACATACAACCCTACAAGCCCTATATAAGATGGTTAGCGGATGACGAAGAAGACGACACCAATGACATAAAAATATTTACAGACGGCTCCAAGTCGGAACATGGAACAGCTTACGCTTTCTGTGTATACCAAGACGACACACTAATCCATAAAGCACAGACACAACTACGCACAGAAAATTCAGTATACCAAGCTGAACTACTCGCCATTAAGGCAGCAGCTTGCTGGGCAGGGTCCTCAGCTTACAACAATCACCTTATCAACACAGACAGTCTTTCAAGTCTTCAAGCCCTACAAGACCTGTCAACAACAGACCTACTAGTAATAGACATTATAACACTTCTTCAATCAACAACAAAAATAATTTCCTTCAAATGGGTGAAGGGTCACTCCGGAATAAAGGGGAATGAACAGGCAGATCATCTAGCCAAAGAAGCAACCACATTACCCGGGGTGCACAAACAGTTCATTCCCTTCCCAGCCTCATATCTAAAGAAACATCTCAAAGATCAAGCCATTAAAAAATGGCAAAGGGAATGGGACTACGCCGACACTGGCCGCTTCACCCATCGCCTTATTCCAAAAGTCACAATAGAATGCCTTCTACATCATAGAAATCTATATTTATTCGCCACCAACCATGGACCCCTCCCAGATTACCTTGCTAAAATCGGCAAAACTGAATCTCCTCTCTGTACCTGTGGTCACAGAGGCAACTCCCTCCATTACACCTTACAATGCACCCTCACCTCCACTCTTCACATCCGCAAGCCATCAACAATATCTTTCTCACACTGGTTCGCCTACCTGTTGAAGCGACCAGACCTCCTAAACAAAATAATTAGTTGCATAAACATTCTAGAAAGGAACCATCATCTATTTCAAATGCCTCCACCACACATAATTGGTGAAATTGAAAACTGAGAGGTAGTTCGGAACATTTTCAGTAACCACCAGCCATGTTACGAACAGCACCCACATACCTCAATCAACCATCTGTGCAAAATCTCAGCTTCCAGCCCAAAAGCTTGTGTGAAAAAGTCATCTTTTGACTCTTTAAAAACATTTTTACGTCCCAGACCACAAACTCTTAACAGCAAACTCCCATGAACTCTTAGGAGATAACAGAAATACACATCTTCGTGCTCGCGAAAAACATTTCTTGCTCCCATTCACGAACTGCAAATAATCCAAAAATTTTCTCCATCATTGTATATAACATTATAGACTATCTTCATCATTTTCATCATCACTTATTGTAATTTTTTATGTTTTGTAAATAATAAAAATTGCACTGTCAAATATGTATTTTTTTTAATAAACTTGCCAAGCAGGGCTTGCACAGGCTAAAGCCATATGGTAGGCCTCCCTGCTTGGTTGAATCTGATTCTGAATCTGTATCAATAATTTATATTTGCAATTATGAATACAGGTGATTTTCTAATCTAATTGTTTTTCTAATACTTTCAAACTCGTTGAAAAGTATTTATGAATTCGGCTTCTCTAGTAGTCTCGCCGACTGTCCGTACTCTAATTCACATAACTATACTCATGTTACGTTGTAATTGATATATGTTATTAAGGATTACAGGGACACGTTCGGTATTGAAAATGACGTGTTTAGTATCTATAGTTATTGCAGAAGGGCGCATAAAAGAATTCATTTATATTATAGTCGACGGCGAAAAATTGTTTTAGCGCATTTTAATGATGTTACACTGTTTCAAACATATTGAAGACTTATACACATCACATAGAGGCATTACAAGATGCTTACTACCGAATATGATGTATATAGCATTCTTCGTTCATATACAGGGACATACAAATAATTCGGTTACAGCGTATTTACAGTTTAATTATCAGCGATAATTGTTGGAAGAATGGTTTTAATTGTGGTATGTGTTTTTAAATTTAACTACATTGTACATTTTACGTGGTGAGTATAAATTTTACAGATAATGTACAGGGATGTACAAAATAATTTGTGTACCTTTCCTTTTATTGATAAAAATAGCTGAAGGGGGGATTTTTGAGCTTTGTTATGCGTTCCCTAACTGAACTAACTTTTTGCATACTATGTAGTACATACACAAATCTATAGATCATATACAGGGCTCACAAAAGATTTCGGATACTTTTCCAGCTATAGAAGGTACTTGCAGAAGGTGGATTTTCATATATGCTATGCGTTTTCCAAATTGTTTCCATACACATCATATTTCCCCTTATTTAACGGTGATGTTGTGTTACAGTATTTTGAATGTTTTTGAAAGTGTTCCATAATCTATGCTTGAAGTATAATTTTCCTTTCTTGTTTATATATGAGTAAAATTTAGTAGATTAGGCGTGTTTCCACTTACCCATTATTAATATTGTTTTGTGTCTAATTATTTTATACACGATATTTTTGTTTCAGAATTGAATGATAGTGTAAGCACATGGACAATTGTTCACATGACAAAGTTTATCTCTTTTTGCTTGTGTAAAATTACATGATAAGTGAATTTTTCTCAATTATAACTAAACAAATTTTACTCTAAAGAACATTTTTCTCGAATTAATTTAGTAATTTGAAATAGTTAAAATATTTATATTTTATTTTTAAACATTTTACTGAATTATATTATTTTTATCTGATAAAACATGCATAGTTATAATGCATTATATTTTTGAAATGAATTGTGTTTTACCAATTAAAACAATATTTTTATGTCAAATAATAATGAAACACTGGTTGTAGTAAAATTTAAAACGGTTGTTTTTCATTAATGATGTAGATTTTCGTAGCATTAAAAAATAAATATATAAAAAAGGCATTTTCAATACCTCTACACAAAAAAGGCTTTAAATCTTTTCTGAATTTTTCTTTTTCTTAACACAAGAAAATGAATGCAAAAACTCCTGTTGAAAATGCCGGAAAGCAGCGTTTGAAGTTTCATTCTCTAATTGTTAATATTTAAAGTAACATATTTCATTACGGAAACATTTCTTCAAACTTTTTACGCTGATAGAAACTCGTTAAAAAAAAGCTTTTCTTCCTTACATTCTTTGAAGTTTGTTTTCGTGTAATTTTTTACTAAAAAATACAGTTCTTTACAAACTTAATAAATGCTGTAAAATGCATGGATAAACTCTCGAAAAATATTTTTTCTCTTTATTCATTCTGGAGGATTACTTTTAAAAAGAATTATTTAATTTATTTTTTATTGTTTTCCTTTATGTAACCGTTTTTTCCGGGGGGGGGGGATATTATGCGCCAAACCATGACCACAAAAATATGCCAACTGGCTGTGATCTGTGTAAATGGAATATTTATATACACTAATTATATATACTAATTATATACACTAATTTTACACATTAATTATATATATACTAATTATATATACTATTTATATACACTAATTATATTACACTAAAATATACAGAATAACACTCGCATACTTTTACTAGTTAAGAAGAATGGAAGTCCATTAGATTTTGTTTAATCCTATTAAATTAATATATTTCGTGAAAGTTTGTCGAAACTTTGGAGACAATGTAGTAATTATGCACTTTTGTTATTAAAGTATAATTTACGAAATATATGACAAATGTTTCTTGAATTGTGTAAAGTCTAAAGAACATGAATTGTATGGAAGTATTCATGTGACATTTCAAACAGTATTTCTTCAGAAATTATAATTTGTTGGAGAGAAGTCCTTTTTCAATGGTCATCAGATAATAAAGAAAGACATAAGAAAATAAAGAAGTGGCATTTTTCGATGAATTGCTACTCAATAAGCGGCCTGCGAGCCGACCTACAGTATGCAGAAACGTCGAGTTTTCACGACGTAGTTGAAAATTCTATGTATTTTTTGAAGGTGTTTTAGATATGTAGAGTCGTTCTAAAAGTTCCATAGTATGAAATACAATATATTTTCCTCTTACATACAATGTAGTCATATTTTTAGAAGGAAATATATCGGAAAAGCAGGAAGAACGGGTGAAAACCAAAAATCAGTAACTTTTGAAAGAAAAATTGTTATGTGACTCAATTGTTTATATTTTTCTAAGTTTTTGCGTCTTGCGAGATATATTCTAAGGCCATGTTTTTTTAGTTAAATCTGTTTTGATACCCATGTGTAGTTTTTGAGATTTTTAGAATTTTCAACATTTTCGCCTGTTTAAGTCAAGGTTTAAGTGATATTTTACAAATCGTTGACACATCCCTTTTCTGTAGGTATTTGAGGAGTTCGAAGAGTTGGGAATACCTGCGCCTTGGTGCGACTTTGGCAGTTAGCGGTGTTGGAGTGAACGAAAGCAGGGCTACACTAGATACCGGGCTTGCTCGTTCATTCTCATGACGTCACAATTGGTGGTTGGCCGCGACGAAAGACATACAACGATTGGCACAAAACGATGGGCGCATCGCTTTGTACCAATCGCTGGTCGTAGCCAGCCACTATTTGTGACGTCATGAGAATGAATGAGCAAGCCCGGTATCTAGTGTTGCCTTGACGAAAGTCCGCGTAAAAAACAAGCTTCTGCGCCATATTTTAGTATATGAATAAAACTCGTAAAAAACATTGTAGTTGCAAGTTTTTAGCATTTTCAATGGCACCAGTCGATTCTACGTGAAAAAGTACATAACAAGGCATACTGAAACATCAACACTGTGATCAATGCTTGCATATAAAGCAATTTCGTCACAGTGTGCGACGTCTGAGCACTTTTTTCTGATAGAAATCTTATCTTAATTTTTCTCAGAATTTCTGTCATTAAATAGAGTATCACATTTACAAAAAAGCGGTATGATTATACATTTTAGAAAAAGTAGTGAGAACAACTGGGTTACCATCTTCAATTATCGTTTGCTTTGTTGTTATCTTGGTTTATTTTATATTTATATTTCTGTATTTTTTTCTAACTACTATTTGAAAATTTCTTCTACTTTACCTTGTAAGATCTTAGCTATATATATTTCTAAATTTCTAGATAATCCTATAACACTTTCTTTTATAACCCTACGAAGACAATATACTTTTATACTATATTTATGCTAGATAACATTATACTATATATTTTTCCCGGCTACATTCCCGTTCAATGAAAGCAATTAAAATACCAAATGTGGGTATTACCTTTAAAAAATGAAAATGGATGCAATACTTAATATCATCTCTACCAACGTCAAACTATCGAATATGAAAGAAATGCTATTTTCAATACTTCTTAAAATGGGCTGATTGTCACCACTAAATTTTCTTAGAATTCTTCGCCTAGTAAAAATACGAACAAAATTTCTGTGAAGAACGGGGTTGCCAGTTTGTCCTTCATTTTAATTCAGAGAGGCCGTATTCATACAGGAAATTTTGAGAATTTTTTTTTTTACACTCAGTAATAACAAAATGTCTAGCACTACATAAAACAAAAATTTCTATTTGAAATTTCTGGTGAGGATTCGAAATTTTTGAATGAAAAAGGAGACTAAACTGGCAACCCGGCTGAAGAATACTGTTAAAATTTAGTGGTGACAATCGGCCCATTTTTTAAAAGTAATAAAAAATGCATTTTTTCATATTCCCCGGTAGCAGAAAGTTTGGGACGGGCGACGTACGTCGTATATTTTTTCACCTCTTCCGCAGATTACTTCCATGGAATTTTTTCGGCTTACAATTTTTTTTCCTTCCTTCTGCAGATTTTTTTACTTCGTCAGTGGGCGCGGTTTCGCGGCCACTCTTTCGCTTCGCATCTGGAGGAGCGCTATGATCTTCTGCGCATCTTCTCATTCTTTGCAAGCTAAATATCATTTTTTTCGACATCCCTGCTCAATGGACCAACAGTGTTTGCTCATATACTGTGCGTACATCTCGCCAGAAAGTTCAAAAGAGAAAATCTGTGAAAAGCTGATGAAGAAATAAACGAAAAGCAGGCCCTGTCTTTCCTTTTATAGCTGTAAATGTGCTCTGCCCGTTTTATATATATATATATATATATATATATATATAACTGCATAGCGTTTTGGGTTCGCAAAAAAAATTCCGTCTGCATATTTCAACCTGCGAATTTCACCAATAGGTCGCAGAAAAAAACCCAAAATTTGTCAATCGGGCACCGAAAAATTTCGCAAAGTTCGTTAAACGGTCACGTGAAAATATTGCGAAATTTGTTAATTGATCGCGTGAAGTAAAAATCGCAAAATTTGTCAGTCGGTTGTGGGAAAAAATGCGAAATTCAGCAGTCGATCGCAGGGGGGAAATAGCAAAATTCATCTACGATCGTGTAAAAAAAAAACCCGCGAGTTTTGCCAGCAAGGCGTGGAAAAAAATCCGTTTCGTCAATCGATCGTGGGAACACTATCTAGAAATTCATCTGTCGGTTACGGGAAAAAATCGTGAATCTCTTCAGTCAGTCGCAGAAAAGAACCCCAAAATTCTGCCATCTGCTGCAGAAGAATATCGCAAAATTCGTCTATAGATAGCGGGAAAATATTGCGAAATGCGTTAGTCAGTCGCGAGAAAAAATTGTAAATTTTGTCAAGCTTTTGCAGGTAAATAGCCAAATTCGCCGATCGGTCGTGAAAAAAAATTGCAAAATTTGCCCAATTGCGTGTTAAAAGAATAGAAACATGCGAGTTTCACCTGTAAGACGCGGGGGGAAAATTAGGAAATTCGCTTATCGGTCGCCAAAAAGAAGCAAAATTTGTCAATTGGTAGCAGGAAAATATCACAAATTTCTTCAATCGATCGCAGGAAAACAATCACGAAATTCGTCGGTTGGTTACAGAAAATAAACGTGAAATTCGTCAATATGTCGCGGGGAAAAAACCATTCAATTCACCAATAGGTTGCTGGTAAATATTGAGAAATCAAGTTAAAAAATTGCATGTAACAGTAATACTTTACTAGATATTAATTATTGATATACAGTAAAAGACTTATTTATTACGTATAATGTTGCACTGTTTCATATAATATAAGTACTATTTAATGTAAAAATTTGCATATCAATGTAGTATTTGAGGTTTTTGACATAAGATGGTTTTGGACATAGCAGTTTAAACTCTCAAAAACGGACACATGTCAAAGACCTGCCAATGCTTAATTGTAACATGTACAGAACCTGCAGATTACTTTCTGCCGCTGAAATATCCGTCGCAGACACTAGAAGAATTTACTGCTTCTGGGATTCGATATTTTGAAATGTTCTCGACGATATATAGTCGGTCTTATCGAGGTATATCATGCTTTTATGGTAAGAACGGATGATTTCCTTACTGTTTTGTTTCATTTTTCTATTATACTATTAATTGGTGCAGCACATCCCAAATGAAAATTTGTGACATTAAAACGCAAACAACCAATCATCTAATATGCAAATGGACCCCGAAACATAATTTGTGCTTAGTATTTAATAACATACATTATTCCTAGTCGATTGGTCCTCATATCTGGGTTATACGGTTATTTGCAGCCGAAAAAGTAACGGTGTTTCATATTTTTTTTTCCTCAGTCGTACAATGGAAATACAAAAATATTTGTATAAAAATTATAGGAAAACCTTTATGAATATTCATAGCAGCTGACATTTTTCTTACTCCAGAAAACAATTTCTGTTCGCAAAATAAATAAAATAAGAAACTCTAGCCGGGATTTTTTAAAAGCATATTCGTATATTAAATTTCACTAACTGTTTTTGTCATTCGATTATAATTATGGCAATTTTAGTCCTGTTAAAAGATCTCTTCAGTTTGAGATTTAAAAAAAAATTAAGTCGCATCGCATCGTTTACGGTCAAACGCATTACATATTAAGATGCATGAAAGAAATTTCGCAAGTTCAAAATAGCAGTCTCTTACGATCGATTGTCTTTTAACATGTTTAAAAAGGAAAAAAATTACACGAAAAAAATCACTATCTGAAATTGAAAAATATTAATCGAAATGAAGATGGTCAGCTGGGTTACATGTGGACCTTTAATCAAGACGTACGTTTCTGTAAAGTCAGCGGATTGGATGGGCACAAACGACGGATAATGGAATCTATGAATTAGTTGTAGCTTTTTTTTTTAAATTATGTGTGTGTGTGTTTTTTTAATGTTATGAAAAGGGGCGCTCATGCATGTGAACACAATTTGAATAATGTGAGCTCGCAGCTATGCTACGCTTTGGCTTTGACAGCCAGCCGCAGGACAGAAAAGTGGCGCGTGTGAGCGACTACAAATTTAGCATCTAAGTATAATCGTTCTGCGCACGATACAGCACTGGGTCGTGTACCACTGTATGGAAACGGTTGCTCTAGAGTAGTGGTTCCCAACGGGGGGCGTACGCCCCAAAGGGGGGCAATTTGACTTTTCAGGGGGGCAATTTAACTTTTCAAGGGGACAATTCGGAATTTCTGTGAACCCATACCTTCTGAATTGTTTTTCTAATAGTAATGTTGTAGACTGTAAACAAAAGTTACACATTCAAATTTCAAAATAAATAAATAAATAAATAAAAATAAGTTTTTTATTCAATTAAAAAAAAATATCCATTCAAAAGTTTTAAATACAAGAACAATTATAGAAAAACTTTTTAGCATATCTAGATACCTTTTATATATTTAAAAATTCTTTATAATTTTTCTGATTTGTAAGTATTTTAGAATTTTAAGCAACTTTTTCGATTATTTATTGAATGAGTCAGTCGCACTGCAATATGTCACATGAAAATCCATTTTACACATGAAACTATTCAAGTGTATATTTAACAATTACTTGACGACCTTAATTTATCACGTTTTATTCTGATTAGAAATTGTTGCGTAATTTAATAGTAGAAATTCTGTGATTCAATAAGACAAAAATGTTTTATTCAAAATTATTGATTTTTCTAATCAAGGATTCTGAGCACTCTATACATCACGCTTACGTGGCGACCGTGTGCCAGTAAACTACGAGGAGTATAAGATGATTATAAAAAATATTTGATTCATCCATTACCTTCGGCACGTTTCAGGATCAATGTTAAATGCTTTTTACTCTATCAGGAGTAAATTCTTTTAAAATTTTATAAGAATTATATGTTATAGGGGGAGGGGGGCATCATCATTTTAGAGAAGTTTTGGTGGGGCGCGGCTAAAAACAGGTTGGGAACCACTGCTCTAGAGAGTCATTGTTTATCATAAAGAAACTACAATACTATGACAATATTCTGATGTAACCATTTTTGAACCAATTTTATTTACATGGTTTGCACAGTTCTAACAAAAAAAATTGACTTTTATTGTCTTATTTAACTGCAGACGTTCTGTGAATAAACTAGGCGGAGAAGTTTTTTTTTTTTTTTTTTTTTTTTTTTTTTTAAATAAATAGAAATTTTTTTATAATTAATAGTGGTACGAGTCTCTTTGGAAATTCCAAGTAGTGTGCTAACCTTATTAACACGTTGAGCGCCACACTTATGTTTAAGGAAATTCCAGTCAGGTCACGCACGCTGTTCAGGGCCTGATTACCGTCGGGACAAACTTCCACCAGTAAAATTAAATAGAAGTTTTCAGCTTATTTAAACTCCATATTCTTGCAAAATTTCTCTAAAGGATAAGGCAACAATTTCTATTATTTTTTACCGGTGGAAATTCATCATATTTTACACTGTCAGTCACCGGTGACTGACGTGGCCTAAACGGAAGGTTAAATGTAAGTCACCGATGACTGGCGTGGCACTCAACGTGTTAATATTAACTTAATATTCAACATAAAATAAAAGTATGTCCTTTCGTGAGACAGATCTATATATTCAAAACGCTAAGCGTTTTGTTTCGACAATCCGTGAGAACAAACTACTACATCCAATTACATCATTCTTTTTTTAAATGAAAGATATTTGGTTACAGATTTGTTATCGTACATTCGTTTGTTCGAAAATTTAATTAATTAGCCGTAATCTAAAATTAAAATTTTACTTCTGCTTATGACGTCATAAAGTCGGCAATCGGATTAACGCCCACTGTTGCGACGTACAGAGTTTATTTTCTGAACTCAATGATTGCGAGCATAAAAAATAAATATTAAATATTAAAAGCACGTGACTTTTAGGCCGAATTTTTTAATTTGTAAGTTAAAATATAGTTAAAATGTTTAAGTATTTCAGTAAAAATATTTATCCGTGTGTTTTACAAGCAAATAAAAATTCATATTTACTGTGACGTCACGGAAATATTGTCCATTGGGTTCATTTTATCATTAAGCATTATAACTTTGTTGATGCCATTTTTTTCATTACAATTAAATGCAAAATATATTTTTATTTGTATGCATGGTGCTTAAGCATAAATGTACGTGTGAAAAGTTTGTACCGGTGAAAATGACGTTATGCTTAGCTTGAAATGCATTTTAACATTTATAAAACTAAAAAGAAAAATTTATATGATTGTGTCAACATGGCGTAATATTAACTGATATTTCAATTTTTAATTTTAAAGATTAGAACTGGAGCCTTTATTGGTTGGTTTATCTTGATTGCATACCTTGATTACATGTTACCAATTACTTTTTTTAAATTATAGGATTAAGTTATAGGAATTATAAGATTTAAATTATTAAAATTTCCTTTTTTAACAAAAAAATTCACAAAAGTAAAGAAGTTCAGGAAAAAAAACCTTGAAATAATGATTGTATTTTTAGCTAGAATAAACAATGTAAGGCTAATATTTTATAGGAATTATTTTGGTAGGTTTGTTATAAGTTCATTTAACAGTTCCTTATTAGCGGCAAAGTCTTATTTCTTTCACTGTGAATTTTTCTTTCGATGTCAAAAAATGGTAGCCTACTTTTGGACGCCAACCAAAACACAGTGGCAATATTTAGAAATGTATAACGGTTGTGACAACAAACGGCACTATCGCTTTAGCTTTCATCGCGCTTACATCACTTCTAAATACTAAAAATTTATTTTTTTTACTACATTTTACAATTTCAACTCTTACATCCTCAATTAGAAAAAAAAATAGCTTTCGATTGGAATTTATTTGAAATCTGCCGCTTAATTTAACGACTTTTTAAATAATTTTCAAGCATGAAATATTTTTCAATTCTATCTCAACAATGACCATCCGTTTGTTTTAATAATGTAAAATAGCCCCTTGGAAAGTTGCAACAATTGAAAATAGGTATCCCTAACCTTCATGAAAAGTGAAAAAAAAATAATAAAAACCTGATAAATCATAAGATCAGATTATCCATAAGATAGAGTATTTTGGCGCTAATATAAAATCTGTCAAAAGAAAAAAAAACTATTTTTAGTTTATGATTAACATAAAATTGATATGTTGAAATCGTTGATGTATATGTTGAATCAGAATATGCTAGGAACTGTTATTTACTATATTTTTAAAGATGCATTGGATATTTAACTGTATATTTGACTATGATGGAAAAGGAATAATCAGCCTGATTATGTAAAGGGATAGAAGAAACCATATAAATAAATTACAATTGAAAACATTAAAATTCTCCCTCATCTGCATATTAATTTATTGTAAGTTAAAATATAGTTAAAATGTTTAAGTATTTCGGTAAAAATATTTATCCGTGTGTTTTATAAGCAAATAAAAATTCATATTTACTGTGACGTCCCGGAAATATTGTCCATTGTGTTCAAAAATGAAGAATTTTTACATAAAAATTGATTAGCTTAAGACAATGGATGCGTTTTAGAAGATATGGATTTGAAATGAACAATGATTAAAGAGGACATTTTAAAACTTTTAATTTAAACACTTTAAAACTTTTTTTAACGTCGAATTTCAACGGTGCCTTTGGGCAGATGCAATACATATGCGCATAGGAGCTCATTCGATTGCATTATCACAGGGGGGAGGGTGCTTATACTATGTTCTTTTATTTACTGAATATGAGATGAAAGTAGGAAATTTGTATGATACTTTATGATAGGACCATTTGTATGATACTTTATAGCTCCATGACCTTTTTTTTTCCGTGGGTAATATGGTGGTAATGTCAAACTGATTTGCATTACACATTTGTTTACGGAGTGTTCATTTGGAGTTTGCATTGTAAATAGCATTTCACTGGGAGGGGGGAGGGATTTTTTTAAATAAAATATTTGAAAGACTGTTTCATACGAAGCCCTACTTAAATAATAAAGAAACTTATTTTACTGATATTGTTATAGTATTTTTTTCCGTCACGTTTTGACGGGTTCCATCTAGTTTCAGTTTAAGAATCGAAGTGGATATCTTATGTTTATTCTCATATTATTATTAATCGGCTTTCTTTCGCTTCCATTTACTCTGGGCAGTATATTTTTAAATGTGATAACTTTTCCATGAATGTTAACCGTTAAAATTGATTTAAAATCATTATGCTCGAAAAATATTTTAAAAATCTCTAAATTCTGCTCCAATTTTGGCAAACAAAATCATTAGAAAGTATATTTTTTAACTATTCGATTACGTAAAAATTTTAATTATACAATTTTTAGAAATCTTTTAGGAGCAATAAAAGCAAAAGTGCAATCCCAGGACATTGCCTTCATCGTTCTACATTGCAATGGTTACGTCGCATCGTTCGGCCATCGTAATTATACTCTTAGAATGGATACCTTAGTTTTACGGTATTTTGCTGCCACCACCGGTATTAAAGTGATACCGGACACGCAGGCCCTGATTACCAACGGGGCACACTTCCACCAGTAAAGTTTAATTAAAATTTCCGTCTTATTAAAACGCCCTATTCATGCAAAATTACTGCCATGAATAAGGAAAAAAATTCTATTCTTTTTTACTGGTGAAAGTGTGCCCCGTTGGTAATCAGGCCCTGCGGACACCTTGGGAAAGAACTTCTCATAAAATAACCAATTAATAATTTATTGATTAAAATTATTATGCAAGAAAAAAGTTACAGTGATAGTTATTATATTGTTACTAGCCGTATGTGACTGTCATATGCAATCTCCCTGATCACCCGTTTTAATATATATCTCAAATGTACTACTCGTACATATAATTCCGTCTAATTAATAATTAGTTTTACTCTGGACCAAACTGTCCAATGCACCTTATCTCTGTAATTCAACACAAGTCACTACACTCTTAACTCTACACCTCTATATCCAACACTGTGCACGGACGACCGTTGCGTCTTACGCTATCTGCTACACATCAACCATACACCTCCTTCTTCACACTTCACCGCACACCACCAACTCTCTGCCGACCTACCCTCTCGGCTGCACTTCCACGAATGACCTGTCTCTATCTGTCCCCTCACACTACCAAATCGACGGGGCTGTCATTCTTCAATCACGGAGCTTCCATACACGTGGGAGTTTCTGTTCTCGACCTTTCTACCCCTTGCATTCTTCTGTGAAATCCAGCTCCCTAGGAATGCGGTGTCCATTGTACTTCTTCCATTGTGTTTCTTTCCAAACCCAGATTCGTACTTTACAAAGAAATTGAGAACCTCACTCAAATAGATAATAGGATCAGGGGAAATACCACTGTCAATCACATACGGCAGTTTACAGCAAAAGAAAAATATATATTGGAATACAGTAATATAATAATGAATAAAAATAATTACTTAAATTAATTAGAAATATACAATATGAGTCTTGCGGAAGTCAGAAACCTGACATACATTTCTAAAAATAGGTGTTTAGCAGCTGCTCAAAAGGAAGCTACCAATTTATGGAGACGACAAAAAGATCTTAGTGAAGTGAAAAGGACTTTGTGGCAAAAAAAAAATGGGACATAAAAAAGAAATATGACAAATTTTTATATACTTCTGAACACGAAATAAAGTAAAAAATTTCCTTCTGGGAAAGTTGTGTCTTTTCATTGGAATATTTTAAGACATTTCTTCTTTTTATGTCGAGTCTGAGACATTGGAGACACATTTCTTGCATTCTAATAGTGCTTTTGTTTTCAAAATTTACTACAGTGCCTATCTGTTTGGTATAATTTGCATATTAAAATTTATAAGGCAAATATTTAAATATATATATATATATATCATTCTTTGTACAGCCGTGTAAAGAATTTTTTGGTAAGACAACAATACTTTTTTTTTTTTTTACATTATTCACCAGACCAATTGTAATATATGTGAATGTAGAAATGTAAATATAAATAATGCAGATATATGATTTTGTCAACACCGATCTTATACATATTTACATACATATACTATGAATATTGAATACATGATAGCAATCGTTTGTTTTTATATTTCGTGGTGAAAAGTTGCTCCTTCTTTTCCATAAGTTATTTTAAAACATATCCTTCATTTTATTTCCTTTTGTGTGATAAATAACTGTTAAAACAGAATTTATTATCATTTTCTAATAAATACTAAATTATGAACAGGCATACAAACTCATCTTAAAAAAAAGGAAGAAGAAATTGTTAATTTTTTTTTCAAAATACAAACGTAATGATTAGAATGCAATATGCATATTTATGAAGCTGTTTTACTTCTTTCTTGATTGTCCGTATTTTGAAGAAACAAATTTATTCCTTTAAAAGTTGAATATGAATTCATGACGCATTACTCGTTGAATATATGAGAACAATCTTTTGTTTTTATGTTTCGTTGTGAAAAGATTCTCTTTCTTTCCATAAATTATTTAAACAATGCCCATCGTTTTTTTTATTTTGTGTGATAAATAACTGCTAAAACAGAATATATTATCATTTTCTAAAAATTATAAAATTGTGAACTTATAGGCATACAAATTCATCTTAATTTTTTTTCCTTTTCAAAATACAAACGTAATGATTAGAATGCAATATGCATATTTATGAAGATGTTTTACTTCTTTCTTGATTGTCCGTATTTTGAAGAAACAAATTTATTCCTTTAAAAGTTGAATATGAATTCATGACGCATTACTCGTTGAATATATGAGAACAATCTTTTGTTTTTATGTTTCGTTGTGAAAGATTCTCTTTCTTTCGATAAATTATTTAAACAATGCCCTTCGTTTTTTTTATTTTGTGTGATAAATAACTGCTAAAACAGAATATATTATCATTTTCTAAAAATTATAAAATTGTGAACTTATAGGCATACAAATTCATCTTAATTTTTTTTCCTTTTCAAAATACAAACGTAATGATTAGAATGCAATATGCATATTTAAGAAGCTGTTTTACTTCTTTCTTGATTGTCCGTATTTTGAAGAAACAAATTTATTCCTTTAAAAGTTGAATATGAATTCATGACGCATTACTCGTTGAATATATGAGAACAATCTTTTGTTTTTATGTTTCGTTGTGAAAGATTCTCTTTCTTTCGATAAATTATTTAAACAATGCCCTTCGTTTTTTTTATTTTGTGTGATAAATAACTGCTAAAACAGAATATATTATCATTTTCTAAAAATTATAAAATTGTGAACTTATAGGCATACAAATTCATCTTAATTTTTGTTTCCTTTTCAAAATACAAACGTAATGATTAGAATGCAATATGCATATTTATGAAGCTGTTTTACTTCTTTCTTGATTGTCCGTATTTTGAAGAAACAAATTTATTCCTTTAAAAGTTGAATATGAATTCATGACGCATTACTCGTTGAATATATGAGAACAATCTTTTGTTTTTATGTTTCGTTGTGAAAGATTCTCTTTCTTTCGATAAATTATTTAAACAATGCCCTTCGTTTTTTTTATTTTGTGTGATAAATAACTGCTAAAACAGAATATATTATCATTTTCTAAAAATTATAAAATTGTGAACTTATAGGCATACAAATTCATCTTAATTTTTTTTCCTTTTCAAAATACAAACGTAATGATTAGAATGCAATATGCATATTTAAGAAGCTGTTTTACTTCTTTCTTGATTGTCCGTATTTTGAAGAAACAAATTTATTCCTTTAAAAGTTGAATATGAATTCATGACGCATTACTCGTTGAATATATGAGAACAATCTTTTGTTTTTATGTTTCGTTGTGAAAGATTCTCTTTCTTTCGATAAATTATTTAAACAATGCCCTTCGTTTTTTTTATTTTGTGTGATAAATAACTGCTAAAACAGAATATATTATCATTTTCTAAAAATTATAAAATTGTGAACTTATAGGCATACAAATTCATCTTAATTTTTTTTCCTTTTCAAAATACAAACGTAATGATTAGAATGCAATATGCATATTTATGAAGCTGTTTTACTTCTTTCTTGATTGTCCGTATTTCGAAGAAACAAATTTATTCCTTTAAAAGTTGAATATGAATTCATGACGCATTACTCGTTGAATATATGAGAACAATCTTTTGTTTTTATGTTTCGTTGTGAAAGATTCTCTTTCTTTCGATAAATTATTTAAACAATGCCCTTCGTTTTTTTTATTTTGTGTGATAAATAACTGCTAAAACAGAATATATTATCATTTTCTAAAAATTATAAAATTGTGAACTTATAGGCATACAAATTCATCTTAATTTTTTTTCCTTTTCAAAATACAAACGTAATGATTAGAATGCAATATGCATATTTATGAAGCTGTTTTACTTCTTTCTTGATTGTCCGTATTTTGAAGAAACAAATTTATTCCTTTAAAAGTTGAATATGAATTCATGACGCATTACTCGTTGAATATATGAGAACAATCTTTTGTTTTTATGTTTCGTTGTGAAAGATTCTCTTTCTTTCGATAAATTATTTAAACAATGCCCTTCGTTTTTTTTATTTTGTGTGATAAATAACTGCTAAAACAGAATATATTATCATTTTCTAAAAATTATAAAATTGTGAACTTATAGGCATACAAATTCATCTTAATTTTTGTTTCCTTTTCAAAATACAAACGTAATGATTAGAATGCAATATGCATATTTATGAAGCTGTTTTACTTCTTTCTTGATTGTCCGTATTTTGAAGAAACAAATTTATTCCTTTAAAAGTTGAATATGAATTCATGACGCATTACTCGTTGAATATATGAGAACAATCTTTTGTTTTTATGTTTCGTTGTGAAAGATTCTCTTTCTTTCGATAAATTATTTAAACAATGCCCTTCGTTTTTTTTATTTTGTGTGATAAATAACTGCTAAAACAGAATATATTATCATTTTCTAAAAATTATAAAATTGTGAACTTATAGGCATACAAATTCATCTTAATTTTTTTTCCTTTTCAAAATACAAACGTAATGATTAGAATGCAATATGCATATTTAAGAAGCTGTTTTACTTCTTTCTTGATTGTCCGTATTTTGAAGAAACAAATTTATTCCTTTAAAAGTTGAATATGAATTCATGACGCATTACTCGTTGAATATATGAGAACAATCTTTTGTTTTTATGTTTCGTTGTGAAAGATTCTCTTTCTTTCGATAAATTATTTAAACAATGCCCTTCGTTTTTTTTATTTTGTGTGATAAATAACTGCTAAAACAGAATATATTATCATTTTCTAAAAATTATAAAATTGTGAACTTATAGGCATACAAATTCATCTTAATTTTTTTTCCTTTTCAAAATACAAACGTAATGATTAGAATGCAATATGCATATTTATGAAGCTGTTTTACTTCTTTCTTGATTGTCCGTATTTCGAAGAAACAAATTTATTCCTTTAAAAGTTGAATATGAATTCATGACGCATTACTCGTTGAATATATGAGAACAATCTTTTGTTTTTATGTTTCGTTGTGAAAGATTCTCTTTCTTTCGATAAATTATTTAAACAATGCCCTTCGTTTTTTTTATTTTGTGTGATAAATAACTGCTAAAACAGAATATATTATCATTTTCTAAAAATTATAAAATTGTGAACTTATAGGCATACAAATTCATCTTAATTTTTTTTCCTTTTCAAAATACAAACGTAATGATTAGAATGCAATATGCATATTTATGAAGCTGTTTTACTTCTTTCTTGATTGTCCGTATTTTGAAGAAACAAATTTATTCCTTTAAAAGTTGAATATGAATTCATGACGCATTACTCGTTGAATATATGAGAACAATCCTTTCTTTTCGTGTTCAGTGGTGAAAAATGCTCTTTTTTCCGTAAGTTATTAAAAAAAATCTCCCTCTTTCTATTCTATTTTCTGAAATAAATAACTGAAAAAGTAGAATATATCATCATTTTCTACAAAATACTAAAATTATAAACTTATACAGGGTTCGTACGTTTTTACCATATTTTTTTAATAAAACTTTTCACTTTATTAAAATGCAGAAAAACGTTACAAATCCTGCAATTAAACGTGGCGTTAACAATTTCTGCTATTGAAATATTAAATAGAATTTTTCAATTAAAAAAATGTGGTAAAAGCGTACGAACCCCTGTTATAGACATACAAACTGATCCTAAAAATAAAAAAAGCGAAGATTTTTTTTTTCAAAATACAAATATATTTATTAGAATGCTATGCATCTTTATGAAACTGTTTCACTCCTTTCTTGAATGTACAGTAGAACTCCAATTATCCGAACTCCAACTATCCGAATAGCTGATTATCCGAATCGCTTTCAGAATTTCAGAAAAAACAAATGAAGACGGAAACGTACTGCGATTCCCAAAATAATGATTCTGTCTACGCGCGCTACTGTCTTTCCCGCCGCGAAGACCCTGGGTTTCAAATTCTAAATGATGATGAACTCATTGAAAGTGTGAGAGAAGAAAGTGTCGAGGAAGAAGGTGACCTTAATCTCGAAGTTGAAGCATAGACGGGACCATCAGCTACTGAAGAATTTGCCGGCCTTGAAACTGCGTTGAAGTGGATGGAGCGTCAGCCCGAGTGTGACCACATGCAAATTAAGACTGTCAAGCGGATGCGCGACTTGGCTCCCCGAAAACGGATGAAGACTGTCAAACAGCTTACATTGACCGAGATGTTCAGCAAGTAATGACTTTCATTTACAGTACGGTACGTACATACTGTATAATAATTTTTTTCTCCCATTTTTAACATACATACAGTAATTAATTAAAATATACCCCTTTTTGGAAAAAATCCAATTATCCGAATTTTTGATTATCCGAATAGGGTCCGGTCCCAATCGATTCGGATAATTGGAGTTCTACTGTATGTGTTTTGATTTTTTTTAGGTGCGTTCGTAATTATATAAATACGTAGCACCTATAGTCGTCGCTTAGTCCGTCCGTCTGTCTGTCCGTCTGTCTGTCTGTCTGTCCGTCTGTCCGTCCGTCCGCATATAACAACGCAAAAACTACCCAACCGAATGATTTGCAATTTCAAATATATTATATTTGCAGAATTTTGTCAAGACATTTCAAATTTTATTAAAATCGAATCAAAACTTTAGGAGATATTAATAAAAATATTTATTAAGAAATTTAATTTTTTTTTTAAATCGGTGCTTTCTTGTTATAGGAGCTTCCGAGGTTTAATGATCAAGCGACCGAGATACTTATTTTATGACAGAAATTAATCTGCAGACGATATACTAATTCATTTCACAGAATTAAAAATCAGAAAAGATCTGAATATTTATGTAACTAGCTATCGTACGAACGCACCTCATTTGTCACATGTGACGTACAATTTCCAACTTGTTTTTCACAAGTTCAATTTAACACATTAAGGCCTACGGGCTGACATTAAAATAAGGGCAGTGGTACACGGATGTTTTTCCGCCGATTGTACGCTCTGTTGAATTGAATGTTTTTTTGTTTTTTTTAATTTACACTGCACAATAAAATTTTAACTATTGAAACTTTGCCATAAATGTTAACCTTTATGAATGATTTAAAATAATTGTGCTCGAAAATTGCTTTTAAAGACTCTAAATTCTCCTCCAATTTTGGAAAGAATTTACATTCGAAAGTACATTTTTTTCCCAGTTTGATTACGTATAAAAGCAGAAGCGAAATCCTGGATCGTTGCCTTCAGACTTATACATTTCTAAATAGAGTATCTGTATTTGGCAACCGTCCAAAAATGAGCTATGAATTTATGGAGACGATAAAAAAAAATCTTTAGTGAAATAAAAAGGACTTTTCCGCTAAAAATGAGACAAAATAATAGAGATGGCCACTAGAATTTAATATTTTAAGACATTTCCTTTCTTTATGTCCAGTATGAATATTGGAAACAAATTTCTTGAATTCTAATAGTGCTTCTGTATTGTAAAATTTATTGTAATGCGACTCTTCGATTTAATTTGCATATTAAAATTTAGAAGGCAAATACTTTAAGAAAAATGTCCTTCTGCGTATGATTCTGTAAACAACGTTTTGCCAAGACAACAATACTTTTTTGACATTATTCATCGGACCAATTTTAAAATATCTGAATATAGAAATGTAAATATAAAAAATGCAGATGTATGATTTTGTCAACACCGATCTTAAACTTATTTACATATGTATGCTATGAATATTGAATACATGAGAACAATCTTTTGTTTTTATGTTTCGTTGTGAAAAGGTTCTCTTTTCTTTCCATAAAATATTTTAAAAATGTCCTTCGTTCTGTTTTGTTTTGTGTGATAAATAACTGCTAAAACAGAATATATTATCATTTTCTAAAAAATACAAAATTGAGAACTTATAGGCATACAAACTCATCTTAAAAAAAAAAAAAAAAAAAAAAAAAAAATACAAACGTGATGATTAGAATTCTATGTATATTTATGAAACTGTTTTACTCTTTTCTTGTTGTCCGTATTTTGAAAAAAAATCATTTTTTCAAAAGTTGAATTTACATTCATGACGCATTACTCATTGAATGTAGTTACACAAGCTTCGAGCTGACCGTCGTGAAAACATTTTAGAATTTCACACATATTGTTTCAATTTTTCATTTTTTTTTTTTTTTTTTTTTTTTTAGATCTAAATTTTATTTTCTACAGCTAATATAATACGAATTAAATACACTGCTCAAAACAATTAAAGGATATTTGAAGTTTTATTTAAAATAAAGATATAAACGAAATTTTTTTTGCCGAAAATAGAAGAAGAGAATCACAAATGCAAATTTTTCTGGTTTTCAAACTGTGGAGTATGCAAATTTTGAGTTCGACGTCAAAAACGTCGCTTCAGCGGCAGCGATTGAAATTTGACTTTCAACTGGATAAAAGAGAATGAAGACAAGGATGATCGGCATTCAGTGATTGCTTTGTTTCGATGAGTACGATGTCTCAGCGAAGTCATTTGACAGATTCAGAAGCTTGGAGAATTGTTGGTAGGTTAGAAGGGGGCCAAACTCAAGCCGAAGTAGCGCAAGCCATTGGAGTGTCACAAAGTGTCATTTCCAGGATCTGGAACCGTTTTTTGGAGAGTGGATGTGCAGGCCGAAGACCAGGGCAAGTTCGTAGACGGGCAACAACGCCCAATGAAGATCGGTATTTAGCGTTAACAGCTCGGAGACACCGAAACATGAACGCTACTCTTCTCCAACAACACCTTCGCTCGGCTACAGGCACCACGATTTCAACTCAGACTGTCCGAAACCGGCTCCATGCTGTAGGTCTGTATGCTCGCCGACCGATGGTATGTGTTAGATTAACATCAAGGCATCGTCGCGACCGCAGGGAGTGGGCAACCGAGCATGTCAACTGGAGGAGAAATGAATGGAGCAATATTCTATTTTCTGACGAGTCCCGTTTTTCTGTGCATCCGGATAATAGGCGTATTTTCATCTGGATGGACCGTGGCAGTAGGAATAATCCTGCGTTCGTGCACGAAAGTGTCAGATTTGGCGGTGGAGGAGTGTTGGTGTATGGTGGCATCTCCATTGACGGGCGCACTGACCTCTACATCATTCGAGATGGAGCTCTGACTGGTCGCCGATATAGGGATGAGATCCTCAGACCTATTGTAGTCCCTTACGCTGCAGCAATCGGAGATAACTTCATTTTAATGGACGATAACTGAAGGCCACATCGTGCAAACCTGGTGGAGGATTTCCTTTTCGAGGAAGGAATCGTTCGAATGGAATGGCCAGCGTGTTCTCCAGACATGAATCCAATCGAGCACGTTTGGGACGCTCTAGGAAGACGAGTTTCCAACAACCCCCACAAACTCTCCAAGAACTGGAAAGAGCTCTTCTGGAAGAGTGGGGCAGAATACCCCAACTCGCCATTAATAGCCTCATTGAGTCCATGCCTCAAAGGTGTTCAACGTTTCTGGCCGCCCGTGGAAACCATACCCCCTACTGAAAATGATTTTCTTTGAAGAAAACACCTTTTCTTATTCTTTTTTTCTCATATGCACAAATTGCGTTTTTTCCTTTTATACACAAATGCGCAATAAAATGCATTTTTTTCTTCCAAACATGTGTAATTTATTCTCATATAACCTACTATGTCTGTCGACCATGTATCAATCAGCTAAAAAGTTTCCCAGATACAAAATCCACCTAAAATTGCAATATCCTTTAATTGTTTTGAGCAGTGTATAATTATAACAACAAGCATGAAGTTTTTTTTTTAAATTCTAGTTGAAAGTCAGCCTTAGGTGATGTTAAAAAATAATAAAAATAAAATAAAAATAAACAAGACGGATTTGCAAATCCCAAAACTTTCTTCTATCTGTTACAGGTTTCATAGACAACAAAAATTAATCAGCGCCAATTTATATCCATGTCTAACTGAATTTAAAATTTAATTAAATTCCGTGTATTAGTTCTTGAGATATGACTATTGCTAAAATCGTGTAAATACTGAAAAATGCAGCATATCAGCGCTACCTGTTGGGAGATTTACACCAAAACCCAATCAAAAACAACTTATGTCAATCTAACTGAATCTGAAATTGACTGAATCTAGCTAGAAACTGAATCTAGCTATCGTTAAAATCATGAAAAAGGTAGTATAGCAGAGCAACCTGTTGGGCTATTTACACCAAAGCGTAATCAGCATTTATTTATGTCAAAATCTAACAGAATATGAAGTTTGATCAAATTCTGTTAATTATTTCTTGAGCTATACTTATCGTAAAATCTTGGAAAATCCTTTCACCTGTTGGAAAATTTACACTGAAAACTAATCTGCGCCAATTTATATCAAGGTCTTACTGAATATAAAATTTTATTAAATTCCGTACATTAGTTCTTGAGATAGAGCACCTACAATTTTTTTTTCACATAGAGACAGATATTTTCTAAAAACGACCAAATCGTGTTCAAGACCTTCTAAAACGTATAAATCCGTCGAAAACAGGAAGTCACAAATTTTCGTAAATCCAATAATTTCTTCTTGTAAAGATAAAAGAAAGTAAAAATACACGACTATTCTTTTTACTTTCTTCTATCTTTAAAAGGGATGATAAGGGATAATCACCCTGGAAACCAAGCTTTCGATTTAGAGTATAAGTGAAATCTAAGGGCGGAGACACAAACCCACTGTTTACTTTAACATACCTACAGTGTGTTGAAGGCTAGACAGATTTTACAATGTTTAAAGTGCACAATTATTTAAGTAAACGTGTCTAACCAAGTGTATCTTTACCTACTTAACTGTATTAAAGGGTGCTTATTAGTTTAACTTAACAAATTTGGCAAAGGTAAAAGTTGATTGAGAAATAATATACAATGTTTATGAAGAAATATAAGAAAGTATTGGATTCGTGAAAAAAATCGACTTCCTGTTTTAGACGGATTTATGCGTTTTAGGGAGTTCTGAACACGAATTGACTGATTTTTGAAAATGTCTGTCTGGGAGTCTGTCTCTATGTGACAAACATATTGTGGGTACACTATCTCAAGAGCTAATGCACGAAATTTAATAGAACTTCAGATTCAGTTAGTTCCTGACATATATTGGTGCAGATTAGGTCTTGGTGTATATCACCCAAACAAGTGGCGCTGCTATGTTAAATTTTTCCACGATTTTCATGATAGCTCTATCTCAAGAACTAATGCACATAATTTTATCAAAGTGCAGATTCTGTTAGATCATAGCATAAAAAGACGGGGATTGCGTTTTGGTGTAAATAACAAAACAAGTGGCTCTGCATTACTACCTTTTACATGATTTTCTCGATAGCTATATCTCGAAAACTAATGCACAGAATTTCATCAAACTACAGATTCAGTTAGATGTTGACATAGGTTGTTGTGGATCAGGTTTTGGGGTAAATCTTCCTACAGATGGCGCTGCTATGATGCATTTTTCAGGATTTACACGATTTTAACGATAGTCATATCTCAAGAATAATACACGGAAGTTAAAAAAACTTTACATTCAGTAAAACCTTGATATAAATTGGAGCTGATTCGTTTTTGGTGTATGTGAAACTTGTACGAGTAGAAGAAAGTTTTGGGATTGGCAACTCGAATAGTTAGCATTCTAATATTGCTTTAAATTTGTAAGAAATACTAATGCTACTCGTGTGTGTAATTTTTATGTAAAAAAATATTAAGAAAATGTAAATCTCTGCATGATTATGTAAATAACTTTTTAGCAAGACAACAGTAGTTTATTTACAATATTCATCGGAACAGGGCTCCCAAATGATCCGCGAACTGAATACCAATATTTTTTAACAGAAAATTTTATGGTAGGTTTCTACAACATTTCCGCAAAAATGTGTCCCCGAAGGTGGTGTCTGCGAAATTCCCAAGAAAAATCTCAAAATAAAATGTTTCTAACAAAATACCGTTAATTAAAAAACGGACCATTTGGGAGACCTGTCGGAACAGTTCGGTTTTATGTCAATATTGAAACATAAAAGTAAAATGAAATGCTGATGCATGATTATTTTAAAACTAGAATCTTACTCTTATTTACATGTATTATGAATACATTTGAGTAATGTATTTTGTGCAATCTTTTGATTTTAAATTTTACGAAAAAACTAAAACTTTCTTGTTTTTCTATTTTTTTTAAATACCTTTAAAAAAAAACTCTGTCATTTTACTTTATTTTGAGTAGTAAACAGATGCACGTGTAGAATATCTTAGCATTTGTTTAAAAGTTAAATTATTAACTTTTATTCATAGAAGCTATTCATAAATATGAAAGAAGTAGTGATTTAAAAAATATGCAAATGTAATGCTTAGAATGTCATGGTTGTGTTTGAAACTGAATCACTTACTCCTTGATTTTCTATTTCAAATAATATTTCTAAAAAGTTTTATTTGACGTTCTGTCTTAGTGGTTGTTGAAGTACTTAGACAGTCTTTACTCTAACCTTCTTTAAATAATTTTCACACACATAATCTTTATACCGTGTGCCCCCAAAATGGCCGATGGATTTTAAAATTCAATAACTCACAAACGGTAACAGATATTAAAAAAAAACTTGCATGAGGGTAATGTATGATTTCATAAGTTTTTTTCTTACTGTCATTCTTGATTTTAGTTTGAATTTCAAACAGTAGATGGCGCTGACAGCGATTAGCGCTCAGTCGAGGCCGAAACTGACGCCAATCAGCATTTATGCACTGCCCCCTAAATACTACGCCTGCGCGCTCACAAAAATGATGGCTATGGATTTTTTTTTCACCGTTTGAGCGTTCCCTCGAACTGTAACATCAGTAACTTCTGAAAGTTTTCTTCGCATAGTTTTGTGAGATCAAATAAATCAAAGAAAACTTTTAGATAATATTGGTGTTGAAGTTCAAGGGACTGTACAATCACTGAAAAAAAAATCCGACTGCGACAGCCTTCATTTTTGTCTGCGCGCAGGCCTAGTATTCAGGGGGCAGTGCATCAATGCTGAGTGACGTCAGTTTCGGGCTCGACTGTTTGCCAATCGCTGTCAGCGACATTTATTGTTTGAAATTCGAACTAAAATCAAGAATCGCAGTAAGAAAACTCCTGACATCATGCCTAACCCTCCTGAAAGGTTTTTTTTTTAAATATTTGTCACCGTTTGCAAGTTATTGAATTTTAAAATCCATCAGTCATTTTGGGGACACCCGGTACCTTTCTTCCATTTTTGTGCCCCATTTTTTGCATTTCTAAATAACACAATAAGAGTAATGGATACTTATAAAAATAAATTAACTTTGATTTAAATAGCAGAGGAAAACCTGCCATAGCAGGTTTCGTACGCTCTTTCCACTTTTTTAATAGAATTTTTCTATTTAACATTTAAATAGCAGAAATTACAGACGCCTCATTTAATTGCAGGGTTTGTAATACTTTTCTGCATTTAAATAAGGCGAAAAATTCTATAAAGGCGTACGAACCCTGTATAGGTGATGGTTAAAAGAAACTTTTTTTAAAGTATTATAATAATGTTTCAGATTTGTAAAAAGTGCTAAAATGCCTCTTGTTATTGTAACTTTAATGCGAAAATTAAAAAAAAAAAACTTATAAATGTTTGTATGACTGGTATAAACAATTTTTTTGGAAAAACAACAATACTTTATTTACATTATTTATCGGAACAATTTGAATTTATGAGAATATAAAAATCTAAATATAAAAAGAAAGGCTGATGCATGATCTTTTAAAACTTGAATATTATACTTATTTATACATACAATGAATACATTAAAGAAATCGTTTGTTTTTAAAGTTTATTGTGAGTATGTTCTTCTTTCTTTGTTCATTTGATAAAACTCAGTCATTTTACATTCGTTTGAGCGATAAATAACTAAAAAAATAATATGTTTTCATTTTCTAAAAAAATGCAAATTTAGCAATACATACGCGTGCAACTCGATGGTAAAAGGGAAAGAATAAAATATATGTCTGAAATGTATCTTTACGGTTTTTAAAGCAATTAAAAATAAATAAACAATGATATGCACTTACCGTTTTTTTTAATCTATAAATAAATATCATCTAATAAATCTGAAGACGATATAATTTATTTCACAGAATTAAAAATCATCAAGATCTGAATATTTATATAACTAGTTTCAGTACGAACGCAACTCGTTTGTCCCGTTTGACGTACAATTTCTGCCTTGTTTTCTTTTCAATTTACTATGGATAATAAATTTTTAATTGTGGTAACTTTGCCATAAATGCTAACCTTTAGGAATGATTTAAAATAATTATGCTCGAAAATTACTTTTAAAGTCTCGAAATTCTGCTCCAATTTTGGAAATAATTTACATTCGGAAGTACATTTTTTCCCCCATTCGATTACGTAGAAAAGCAGAAGCGAAATCCTAGATCATTGCCTTCAGACTTATACAATTCTAAATAGAGTAAGAGTGTTTGTCAGCCGTCAAAACGTGAGCTATGAATTTATGGAAACGATGAAAAATTGTAAAAAAAAAGTTTTTTTTTCCCACTATTTCAATGTAGAATAGTGGATAATCATGAATCGCTTAGTCGCGCACAACACATCGAGTCTATACGAGATATCTAACCACGCTCTAAGAAGCATTGTAGAATCATCTGTCTGGATGGCCACTGTAATTCGACTTTTCTGTTCATTAGCGCCACGAATTTGAGATTGGCAAACAATGTTTTTTTTACGTCTCCCCATAAAAATAAGTCTAAAGTTGTTATGTATGGAGATCTAGATTGTCACGGTATTGGATCTTCTCTTCCAATCCAACGCCTTGGGAATTTTCCATGTAAAACCTTTCGCACTTTCTAACTTTAGTGAGGCGGTGCCCCCATCCCGCTGGGAAATAAATATTGGGTAGCAAGTCCTCTATTTAAGGAAATACAAAAATTTCAAGCATATATAGATAATTTTCAGAGCGTACAGTTACTTCGGAAAAGTCCTATAATTCGATCATGCAATAAACCATACACCACTCGTTTACTTACTTTTTCCAATGCTGCATGAGGATTTTCCAATCCCCATATTCGACTATTGTGTCGGTTAACAATACATGATACGTGAAACATTGCCTAATCTGCAAACATTACATGTTGTAGAAAACTTTCACCATCCTCCATTGTTTGTGACATTTCTTCTGCAAATATTCGACTTCTATGCTTATCATCAGTCTTTAACTCATGCGACAATTGAAGTTTGTACGCATGAAGCTGTAATGTTTTAGGCAATACAGCATGCACAGTTGTTCTCGGTATTTGTAAATGCTGGACCGGGCTGCAAATCGATTTACGTGGACTATGACGAAAAGTTTCTTCAATTCGTTTAACGTCATCGAAGCTTCTGCTAGAGTGTGCAGATTTTTGTTTTGGTAATAAGCTACCTGTCGTCATAAATCTTTGATGCCATTCATAAATTGTGATCTTGAAGGTGGACTTCGATTGTAGGTACTAGAACGAAACGTATGCAGTGCATGTGTTGAACATTTAAATTATATAAACGACACTACAACTTGCGCTTCTCTTTGCAGTAAATCCATTGTGCAACGAGAATGTTGCGACATATTGACATAGCGCAATCGTATTTACATTTCATTTAACCCCTTAATTCTCGCGTTCTTCTTATATCTTCGCGAAATTCTTATATTCCTACAAATATATTAAATAAGTCTCTAAAAGTTATCTTGAATCTTCTAAATGAAATCTTATTTTCACCACAGAATTTATATTATAAAATATTTATATATCTTAATCGAAATCACGTGGTTGAACTTTTCAATAAATAAAAAATAAACTCAAGTTATACGGAATACCTTTACCGTAATTTCGCGCGTATACGCCGCACCTCAGACAATTCGATTTCCTAACAGAATTTATTTTAAATAAAATGTGACTTACTTCTGCTTAGCACTTATTTGACTTCTTATTTTCAATAAAATTACCGGTTTGAAAAAGACATAACTAGGGTGCGGCGCATATGCGCGAAATTACGGTAGTTTGCTTAGGTGAATTCAAATAACGGGTATATTATAAGTCAAGGTGTTTGGTAATGACTAATCAAAGTGGCGTATTAACCCGTTCGGGACCATGGGTGCATATATGCACCCTCAAAAAGTGCTTACAGCGCTTGAGTTTGATAGGGGCCTCCGAGATGACGCTGTGTGTTTTCTGAACCGGGCCTGCTGCAAGTGACGTAACAACCTGCTGACGTCAAAACAGTGATCCATACTAACTTAAAATTTTTCATGTACTTTGTTCGTTTGTACGGATTGCTTACGATAGTATTTTGATTTTATTTATTGTTTTATATAGTAATTAATAATACTTTTCAGTGTATTTAGATTATAACGCTATCAATAATTATTGATTATAATAATTAAAGAAAGTGTAGATTATATCTATAAAATAATGAGAAGAAAATGTTGTGCTCCTAGTTTCTAATCTAAGTCTTCAAATTCGCTACTGATAATGAAAAGAAGAAATTTTAGCTACGAAAATTACCTTGTGATAATTTTACTTACATTTCAACAGAAGTGGTCTGCACTAAATGTTTCGATATACGTTTCATAATTCGTGAAGCTAAAATTAATATGATGGTATTGAACTTGTTGTGCAGAGAAAAAAAACCCTAACAACGAATGTCTATCCTACTGTAATGGAAATATTCTGGCATATTTGAATGAGTTGGGTTGGGTTGATTATTGACGGCCAATTATCTACACTTGGGATATAGGTCCGGGGGTTTGTGCCCTTCGTGGGGGTCTTTCTAAGGGAACCTAACCCGTATTTACGCACGGATAAATCCACGGTTCGAAGAAAACCACGAAAACTCCGAACGATTAGGCCGACGGGCGCAATTGGGATCGAACCCAGCACCTCCCGTCTACCAGCTTCGAGAGCAGAACCTCTCAGCCACTGGTGGGGCCATATTTGAATGAATTTGTACTTCCAAATCGAAAAGAGTCAAATGATCTTTAGAAAAATAAATAAATAAAAGAAGCAGACGATAAACAGTTTAAAAAATGATTTTGAAAGAAATACTGTAATAAATTGAATGAAATTTGGATCAATTTAGTTAGAAGTGAGTGTGCTTTGTTTATAAAATTAAAAGTAACTGATTTACACAACTTAGTAGTTCTACGTAGTTCCATTTAACACTTTAGCTAACTTAAGTGTACAAATATATTATGAAAATAAATCTTTTGATAAGTTAATTTGAGTGGTTATTAGGTCCTAGACCCAAGTACAATAAATAGACAATTTTTAAAATATTACAAATCAGTTACAAAGTTAATATAGAAAATTGGGTACTTTTCGGTTAGCCGGGCGCCAGTGATATATACACACACACACACACACAGGTTGGCAAGACGTGCAAACTCAGGACTTTGTGTGTACACCGCCAATTAAGGACTTCAAAAATAACAGACTTAAAAGTTTATTTTCGGTGAATAACTATTACTTATACTCCATTAAATCTGAATCAACTTTGATTTTTGTTAAAATTTCAAAATTTCCCAATATGTATTTTTGCAATGTAAATGGGGACATTGATACACACCTATATACACACTGAACTCGATACACACAATGAATTCAGGACTTCATTATTTTACAATCAATTGAGGACATTTACTGTTATGATACACACAATCAACCCCGGACATTCTGAAAAAGTTTTATGCTACTGCATTATTTACACGTTGCTCATTTATGAGTGTAAAAAAATATATTTCAACATTTAATCTTTAAATTAATTTTAATGTTTTTTATCTTATTTTATGTACATAAGAAAAATATATTGGAATCACGAAAATTTTCTACTTCCGGTGTTTATTTTCGGTGAATAACTATTATTTATACTCCATTAAATCTGAATCAACTTTAATTTTTGAGAAAATTTAAAAAATTCACAAAATGTATTTTCTTAATGTAAATGGGGACATTGATACATATCTACATACACAGTGAACTCGATACACACAATCAATTCAGAACTTCATTATTTTACAGTCAATTGAGGACATTTACTGTTATGATACACACAATCTACACCGGACATTCTGAAAAAGTTTTATGCTACTGTATAATACGTTGTTCGTTACTGTATTACACGTTGTTAATTTATAAGTTTAAAAATATATTTCAGCATTTAATCATTAAATTCATTTTTTTTTTTTTTTTTTTTTTTTTTTTTTTACTTTTTTTTAATGTACATAAGAAGAAAGTATTGGAAACACGAAAATTTTCGACTTCCGGTTTTTGACGGATTTATACGTTTTGGTATATCCTTAACACAATTTAACTATTTTTGGAAAATTTTCTGTCTGTCTGCTGTAGATTTGTGGGTCTTTGTGTGTGTCTGTGTGTGACAGAAATATTTGCAGCATCGCTAGTGCAAAAACTAATGGACAGAATTTCATGAAATTTTATATTTAGTTGCAACTTAATATAAATTGTAGCTGATTAGATTTTGGTGACTATCGCTGAACAGGTGGCGCTGTTGTTCCACTTTTTCCAGAATTTTTGGGATTGGCAGATCTCGGTTTCTATTGTATGGAATTGCACAACATTTTGCATACAAGGTACTTACAATTAAAAAAAAAACATTGCTGCAATTTTTATGCGCATAAGTTACTAGGGGTGCTGCTACACTGTTTTTTTTTAAACATTTTTGCGATAGTCAAATCAAGGCTTGGAATTACATTGCATGGAATTACACAAAAAATAACATACGAAATGCTCATTATAAGAAATGACATTCGTGTTTATATATATCCTTATAATTCTGCACTGTTTTTTCATAATTACTGAGATGCACACATCTCGACATCTATTTGGAGAAATTACATGAAATTTAATAAACGAATTATTTATCATAAGAAAGTAAGCTCATTCATTTTTTTATGTATGTATCAGATTATGTATACTCAAGAGGAGGTGCTCTCAAATATGTTTCTAAATTAATATATTAGATAGATATAGAGAAAAATATTGTTATAGCCATAACATACTAGATTGAATAAGGAATGCATCTAATTCTTTAAATTAATACATAACTGTCATGAATAACATAAAAAAAATGTTTATAAAAATTATTTTAAAATGAGAAAATAGTACTTTACACTTTAAATTAAAAAAAAAGCATTATTATTATTTTTTTAAATGACAAAAATATATATTAAAATAATTTTTTTGTACTATAAAAATGTTTTGTTTCTAATTACGTGAATGAAATCTTTTTTTTTTCTTTACTTTCGAAAGGTCGAAAATTAAAAAAAAATTACGGACGCATAAGTTTTTGTTTGTTTAGTATTATTTATTAGACTAACATAACAAAAATTAACATAACAAAATTAGTTTTTCGGTATTTGTATCTGTAATACGTTAAACATCAGTAAATGAGGACGCTTTGCAATTCGCAAAGTGAGAAAATAACAAATGCGGGTGAGCAAGGACATAATTCACGCAGCAAGCGAAAGCGGTATTCGCACCAGCAACGAAAGACGTAATAAACTTTGTCAATCGATGGCCTAATGTAGAATACACACCGACAAGCGAGGACATATTACACACCGAACAGTAAGAACAAACACACACACCGGCAAACAGAGACGTAATACACACCGACAATCGAAGACGTAATACACATCGGCAATCTAGGACGTAATACACGCCGGCAATCCAGGATATAACACACACCGGAGAGCGAGGACATAATACATACCGGCAAGCCAGGACGTAAAACACACCGGCAAGCGAGGACGAAATACACAAATTTAACTTTTATGAACAATTAATACTTTAACAAAAAAAAAAAAAAAAAAAAAACTTTTGAATATATATTTTTTTCAAATAAAAAACGATATATGAAAATCTTATTTTTGTCCCCTTCCTCACTTTTCCAGAGGGAGGGGGGATGCAAAGTTCGAAAATTCGTGAAATTGGTTTTTAGCTATCCATGTTTGTAATAATTTAATAAAAGAGTCTTATGAATCTCTACTTTCTTTAAAATACGTAAAGATATTAAAAAATCTTGTTTCTAATATCCTGGCAATCTAGGACGTAATACACGCCGGCAAGCCAGGACATAATACACACCGGAGAGTGAGGACGTAATACATACCGGCAAGCAAGGACGTAAAACACACCGGCAAGCGAGGACGAAATACACAAATTTAACTTTTATAAACAATTAATTCTTTAAAAAAAAAAAAAAAAAAAAAAAAAAAAAAAAAAAAAGAATCTTTTGAATATTTTTTTAAAATAAAAAACGATATATGAAAATCTTATTTTTGTCCCCTTCCTCACTTCCAGAGGGAGGGGGGTGCAAAATTTGAAAATTCCTGAAATTGGTTTTTAGCTATCCATGTTTGTAATAATTTAAGAAAAGAGTCTTATGAATCTCTACTTTCTTTAAAATACGAAAAGATATTAAAAAATCTTGTTTCTAATATCCTGGCAATCTAGGACGTAATACACGCCGGCAAGCCAGGACATAATACACACCGGAGAACGAGGACGTAATACATACCGGCAATCCAGGACGTAAAACACACCGGCAAGCGAGGACGAAATACACAAATTTAACTTTTATGAACAATTAATTCTTAAAAAAAAAAGAATCTTATGAATATTTTTTTTTTCAAATAAAAAACGATATATGAAAATCTTATTTTTGCCCCCTTCCTCACTTCCAGAAGGAAGGGGGGTGGGATGCAAAATTCGAAAATTTCTGAAATTGGTTTTTAGCTATCCATGTTTATAATAAATTAAGAAAAGAGTCTTATGAATCTCTACTTTCTTTAAAATACGAAAAGATATTAAAAAATCTTGTTTCTGCGCCCTCCCCTCCCTTTGGAGGAGGGATACTGAAAATTCTAGGAATTGATTTTTAAATATTCCTCCTTGCGATATTTTAAACCAAAAAAATTATGAATATGATTTCTTAATTGAAATATAATGAAAAATGTAAAAATCTGTACCCCCCCCCCCCCCCCCCACCCTCGTTGGAGCACAAATTTTGAAATTTTCAGAAATTAGTTTTTTGGTATCTGTCTCCGTAATAATAATATAAGTAAGAAGCTTATGAATTCTATTTTTTGTTTGAAATACGAAATGATACATAAAAATCGCGTTTTCGTCTCCAGCCCCTCTTTTCGGGAAAGAAATTTCAAAATTCCAGAAATTGGTTTTTAGATATTCGTGTTTGGAATACTTTAAAGCAAAAATAATTGAAATTTCAATTTAAATTGTAATATATAGAAATATTAAGAGTAATTTAAAAATTGCGATTTTGCCCCCCCCCCCCCTCTCCTTTGGGGAGGAGTTTTGAAAATTCCAAGAAATGATTTTTATGTAATCCTCCTTGTGATATTGTAAACCAAGAATCTTATGAATATCTTTTTATAAAATAGAAACAATAGTATTGACCCATCCGCCCCTTGTGGAGGGGCAATTTTAAAAATTTCAGAAATTAGTTTTTCGGTATTTGTATCTGTAATACGTTAAACATCAGTAAATGATGACGCTTTGTATTTCGCAAAGTGAGAAAGTAACAAGTACTGGTAAGCAAGGACGTAATTCACGCAGCAAGCGAAAACGGTATACGCGCCGGCAACGAAAGACGTAATAAACACCGTCAATCGATGACCTAATGCAGATTAGCAAGCCAAGTCTTAATACACATCGACAAGCGAGGACATATTACAGACCGAATAGTAAGAACAAACGATCACCGGCAAACAGAGACGTAATACACACCGACAATCGAAGACGTAATACACATCGGCAATCCAGGACGTAATACATTCCGGCAAGTCAGGACTAAAACACACCGACAAGCGAGGACGAAATACACAACTCTATCACAATTTTAACTTTTATGAACAATTAATTCTTCAAAATAAAGCAAGAATCTTATGAATAATTATATTTCCTTTCAAATAAAAAACGATACATGAAAATCTTATTTTTGTCAATTTCCTCACTTCGTGAGGGGAGGGGGGGGGGGGGTGATTCAAAATTCTAAAAATCCTGAAATTGGTTTTTAGCTTTCCATGTTTGTAATAATTTAAGGGAAGAGTCTTGTGAATGTCTACTTTCTTTAAAATACGAAAATATATGTGAAAATCTTGTTTCTCCACATGTTCCTTTGGAGGGGAGATATTGAAAATTCTACCAATTGATCTTTAGGTATTCCTCCTTGCGGTATTTTAAACCAAGAAATTTATGAATATAATTTCTTAATTAAAATATAATGAAAAATGTAAAAAGCTGTATCCCTCCCTCGTTGGAGTGCGAATTTTGAAATTTTCAGAAATTTGTTTTTTAATATTTGTCTGCGTAATAATTTACTTATGAATTCTATCTTTTGTTTTAAATACGAAAGGACACATGAACATCGCGTTTTTGTCCCCAGCCCCTCCTTTGGGGAAAGAAATTTGAAAATTCCAGAAATTGGTTTCTAGATATTTGTGTTCGGAATATTTTAACGCAAAAATGATTGAAATTTCAATTTAAATTGTAATATACAGAAGTATTAAGAGTGATTTGAAAATTACGATTTTGCTACCCCCCCCCTCTTTCTCTCCCTTCGGGGAGGAATTTTGAAAATTCTAAAAATTGATTTTTATGTATTCCTCCTTGTCATATTGTAAACCAAGAATCTTATGAATATATTTTTATAAAATAGAAACAATAGTATTGCACCCTTCCCCCCTTCTGGAGGGGCAATTTTTAAAATTTTCAGAAATTAGTTTTTCGATATTTGTATCTGTAATACGTTAAACATGAGTAAATGAGGACGCTTTGCAATTCGCAAAGTGAGAAACTAGCAAATACATGTAAGCAAGGACGTAATTCACGCAGCAAGCGAAAACGGTATACGCATGGGAATGAAAGACGTATTAAACACCGTCAATCGACGGCCTAATGCAGATTAGCAAGTCAGAGCGTAATACACACCGACAAGCGAGGACATATATCACACCGAAAAGTCAGAGAAAACGCACACCGGCAAACAGAGACGTAATACACACCGACAATCGAAGACGTAATACACATCGGCAATCCAGGACGTAATACACGCCAGCAAGTCAGGACGTAATACACACCGGAGAGCGAAGACGAAATACACAACTCTTCCACAATTTTAACTGTTATGAAAAATTAATTCTTCAAAATAAAGCAAGAATCTTCTGAATAATTATATTTTCTTTCAAATAAAAAACGATATATGAAAATCTTATTTTTGTTCCCTTCTCCACTTCGCGGGGGTGGGGCAAAATTCCAAAATTCCAGAAATTGGTTTTTAGCTATTCATGTTTGTAATAATTTAAGGAAAGAGTTTTATGCATCTCTTTTTCCTTTAAAATAGGAAAATATATGTGAAAATCTTCTTTCTGTCCCACTTCCCTTGGAGGGGGAATATTGAAAATTCTAGGAATTGATTTTTAGGTATTCCGCCTTGCTATATTTTAAACCAAGAAATTTATGAATATCATTTTTTAATTCAAATATAAAGAAAAAATGTAAAAAGCTGTATTGCCCCCCCCCCCTCGCCTTCCTTCGTTGGAGTGCGAATTTTGGAATTTCCAGAAATTAGTGCTTTGGTATTTGTGTTCGTAATAATTTAAAGCAAGAAGCTTATGAATTCTACTTTTTGTTTGAAATACGAAACGATACATGAAAATCGCGTTTTCGTCCCCAGTCCCTCTTCTGGGGAAAGAAATTTGAAAATTACAGAAATTGGTTTTCAAATATTTGTGTTTGTAATACTTTCAAGCAAAAATGATTGAAATTTCGATTTAAATTGAACTATTAATTGTAATTTGATAATCGCCAAACCTACCCCACCCCCTCCCCTCCTCTTTGGTGAGGAATTTTGAAATTTCCCAGAATTGATTTTTAGGTATATCCTCATTGTGATATTGTAAACCAAGAATCTTATGAATATCTTGTTATAAATTGAAATATGTTCATGTTTTTCTTTTCGCAAATCATATTTCAAACAAAATCCAAGACGTGTGATATATTTTTTCACACTTAGATAAGGAAGCTTATTTAAACTGCTTGTAAGCAGACATGCTCGAAGCAATGTGTTTGTTTTCACTTTCTTCTTTTTATCAAAGATATTTTTGGAGCGGCCTGATTTGACCATATGTGGGGTGGGGACGGGGACAGGAAGACTAATGATTTCTAATAACTTTTCACGAATACCGTGTTATCGCAGTATTCGTTAATAAAATTTTTTCAACAAGCCCTTGAAATAATGCTTAGCGTTTAATCTGTTAACAAAGTGAAATAGAAATGTCAAATGACTTAATATTTGTCCTGTGTCACGTGTCATCTGTTTGACATGTTATAATCAAACAGATAAATTCTCAATTCTGTCATAGCTTAAGGCCCTATGCACAGTATTATTTTGGAGGCCTCCCAAATAATATTATAACTAAGCTCGAACCTCAACACATATTTGGCCCTCTACTTTTCATTTACTAAAGCTAAAATGTATATAAATAGTGTAATATTTTTTTTTTTTTTTTTTTTTTTTTTTTTATAATATAGTTGAAAAGTGTTTATGACTTCGATTTGTCTGTCTGTCTGTCTCTGACCTAACTTTAATTATGAAAATATTCTTGCATAAAAATATTAATTGCAACCATTTCATCATTAAACTTTCTATTGTTGTTTATAAAAACTACTCTAATATATTTTCCTAAATAATAAATTAGCCGCACAAGTTAACAACATAAAAAAGCATGAATAATTGAGTTTTTCGATAAACATTTTAAAGGGTGAATTAGCCTAAAATTCAAACTTATTTTTGATAAATCAGTATGATTATAGAGGGAAAATAGTCTTGCAAAAGAATGTTAAAAGCTGTCATTAAATGCTTTTCTTCCCCTATTTATCGAAAACACAGCTATTTATTTATTTTTTATTTATAAATATGTCCTACAAATTTACATCTTAAACACAAATTAAAGTAAGTGGTTAAATTTAATTTATTTTTTAATTTTAATTATTACTAATACATAAAAGACCAACTCAAAGTGGATCCACCTCATATAATTTCCAAGGAGTATGGCACCATTAATTTAAACAAGAAATCTTTGCCTAAAATATTTTTTTTAATTAAAAAACTTTCTGCAAATTATCACATAAATTGTAATATTTTTCTGTTTTAAATAAGGTGAAAAATTCTATACAAAAATTTTGGTAGAACTGTACGTAACCTGTAACTCGTATATAAATAGTATCAGTGGAAAGTAATAATAATAAAAAATATCTGTAGGTTTCTATATGATAGAAAAACCATAAAAAAACAAGTGTAAACTTAAGTAATAAAACAAATTAAGGAGTAACACCGCTTTAACCTGTCCAAAATTTCAAAACCACTTTTTTGTTTTTTAAAGTACTTTTTTACACATAGAAATCTTATTTTATTGGCTATAAATTTCTATAGAAAGTGAAAGGGTAATTTTGGTGTTATAGAAGTAGAGAGTGCCGCAGCAAGTGAACAGTAATAAAAACTTTACTTTTTTCCCCCTCCATAACGACAATTTTCAAAATCAGTGGACACTCTATCTCCGCCAATTTTCAATCAACAAACTTTATCTTTTTGGAAATTAATCTTGAAGTATTTTTCTATGGAAATACTTTGGATGTGACGATTTATTAAGAGATATTATATTATACAGATATTGTATATTATAGTTATAATATTATAACTATAATTCTATATTATTCGATAATATTATTCGATTATATTATTCGATATATTTAATACCGATTGCTCACTTTTTTTTATAACTGTAATGCAACAGAAGTTTTGGTTGAAATTTTACATTTTACTTCGAATTAATGCCAATTCACCAAAAATGCATAGATATATCTTATATATTAAAACGAAAAGGGATTTCCGTCAAATTCACTTTTCACACGTATTTACCCTATTTGAGCATGCGTAAACTTAAATGTAGAAGCTAACCAGTTTTAGAGTACACTCGAATGAGAAAAGGAGGGCCGAGTGGTGTCAGGCGGGTTTTTTCTCTGTTCTGATCATCATGTCGGTTCGATCCCCGCTACGGACGGCTTGATTTTTCTTATTTTATTGGCAATAATTCATTTTCATAATGCCATATTTAATTCAGGAGGAAAAGTTACATAATTTGTATTTTTTTTTTATTCGAATGCTTTATAATTAAAATTTAACACCCAAGAATATTTTATTTTAATTACTAAATTTATATTAAAAGTATTTAAATTAAAAGATCGTGCATTTAATTATCGATTAAATAAATTGAACAGGTCTACAGTTTTTATTATATTTCGTATGACCATTATCAAGATGTCATATATATAAAAAGATAAGCATGTAATTATTTTTCGTAAAAAAAGGAAAAATAAAAGGAGAGAAGAAAAAAAGAAGGGAAAATATTCATACAGGAACTCTAAATTATCTTGATATCCATGATCTAACCATTGAACAATGTATGAAAATAGAAAATGTAAATTCAAGTAATTAAAAAACATATATCGTAATCGTTAGGTGCAAACAGCAAATTTTAAATTCTAGGTTTTAGAATCAGACTAATAAAAATTAATTTAATGAAAAATTTTAAAGCTCGTGTAGTTAAAAAAAGAAAAAAAAAGAAATACTAAATATTGTTATTTTTTCAAAACATTGGGACTGTGGTAAATAAAATTTAACAACCGCCAATATTTTTTTAATTACTTATTTTATATTATAAAAATATATATAAAAATATTTAAATTAAAAAAAATTGCATGTAGTTATCGATTAAATAAAGAGATCTAAACTGTTATCTATATTTTGTATGACCATTATCAATAAGACATATTTGTAAAACTAAGATATGTATATGATTATTCTCCTTACAAAAAAAAAAAAAAAAAAAAAAAAAAAAAAAGAGAGAGAGAGAAAAGGAAAAGGAAAGAAACAAAAATATTCATATAAGAATTATAAAAGAAATCAACTTGATATCCATGATTTATCTGGATTTTAAAGTTAGGCTGATAAGAGTAAAATTAATGACAAATTTTAAAAGTCGTGTAATTAAAAAAAAAAAAAAAAGTAGAAAGTACTAAATATTGATATAGTTTTCTTAATTTTGAGACTGTAATAAGTATAAATAAATCATTCAATTAATATTTTTAGTTAAATTCGTGCTAAATTTATTCGAGTATAATAGAATGTAAATTAGAAGCTTAAAATATTTAACTACATAAGTTGAGTAGGCTGGACTGACAACAAAATCTATCGTTATATATAGGAATCGCTTACACAATATAACAATTCATAAAATTTTCAATACCTAATTAATTTAAAAGCAGCTAATTAAAAATACAAGCATATTTCTAAAGGAGCTTTCAAGTTATTTACCGTCAAATCTTGACGGGTACTATCTAGTACATATTTAAAAATGGTTATGTGTTTCACTTGCTTTTGGACTTTTTTTTATGTTGTTCTAGATCAAGTGTACGATGATTAATCCTGTCCCCCACTAGCCCTTCTTTTTTCAAAACGGTCCCTCCCATCATCAGTCAAGTCGCCATTTTTTAATATATAAAATTAAAAATATATATATATTTCTACTTTAATATTATGTAGTATAATAAATTATTGTAAATGAATTTTGATAAATAATTCATATTTCTTTTAAAACAATTTCCGAAACAACCTTAAATTCCAAGGCATGTGAGTGCCATTCCTAATGGTGTTACCCATTAAATTACTTAAATGTTATAAACAGGTATCTAAAATGATTGAAAAAACATTTTGTATAATAATTGAATTTTAATCTTAAAATAAAGTTCAGGTTACATTAACATTTAAGGCCTATTTAAGGATATACCTATAAGGAAAAATTGAAAACTGTTTTATTCACTCATATTAAAAAGTTATTTGGTTTGAATATTTTAATCAAAGCTGAATTTAGAACTCTGTGTAAGAATAGAAATTGATAAAATAAACTTTATACGGCATAAGGAATATTCCTTTTTAAAGTCATTTTATTCAAAACAGTTATTTTGCGAATTACGCACACAATTTCATGAAAATGGAACTAAATTTTCGTGAAATTTCAACGTTTTTAAAGCAAATGTATACATATCCGAAATAACATATAATATTGATACTTATGCTAATATTAATAAAATTATGCTTGTTTCAAGTTTTTAAAGTGTCTAATTTTTAAGAATATTTATTTTATATTATTGAAAGGGTATCAGAATTGTTTTTAATAACAGGTCATTTTAATAAAACACTATTTCTCTAAATATCTAATAACATAATAACCCAAAATGGTTAAGGGTCCTCTTCACGCACTTGAAAACACCCGCTCGCTAATGTTAATCCTATGGAGCATTATTTTTCTAATATATCGTTTGCATTTCAATATTTTTAAACAATTTTTTTGCATTGGATAGCAGAGATCAATCTCAATTTCCGCCGTTGATTACTTTTTCGATTTTCGTTGCATTTTTTTTTTACGAAGATACTTTCACTTTTGAAACCGGTTCCGAAAGTGAAAGTATCTTCGTAAAAAAAAAAATCTAGAAAGAAAATCGAAAAAGTAATCAACGTCGGAAATAGAGATTGATCTCTGCTATCCAATGCAAAAAATTTTTTAAAAAATATTGAAATGCAAACGAGATATTAGAAAAATAATGCTCCATAGGATTAACATTAGCGAGCGGGTGCTTTTAAGTGCGTAAAAAGAAGGGTTTGAAAAAAATATTTAACTGTTTAAAGGGGACAAAAATATTTAACTGTTATTATTTTTATTGGTTTGATAGGAAAATTCTTAAAATTACTATCGTACGAGCCATAAACGCTTCGTAACTTTTATATATTTGACACATACACGGGAGTATTGGCCCTGGAGAGGGGACTCCTCTGGCCGGCCCTTAAATACGTTCTAGTAAATTCTAACAGTTGATTTTTTTTTTATTTATTAGTTATTTTAATTTAAAATTTATACGTAAAATAAAAAATCCCTGACGGCTCGGCCTTCAGGAACATTTAGATTTCGAAGACGCGGACAATATAGCACCTGTTTATTGAGAATTCTTTAATTCTATAAAATACTTGTCAGTATAAAAGTTGTAGATAGTATTAAGAATATTTGTAATAAATTTAAGCTGATTTGATATCTTATGAACTTACGAAGTTATGACTTTTGTTCTTCTTAAACTCCTATCAAAACTTTATCATGCATAAATTTTTGGCCCTTTTCCTAGAAATAATAATAACTTTAAAATCGATATGTATCGATATGTATAATAATTAAGAAGTTATGTTTTTTTTCTGTTTTCATAAAAAAAAACATTTCCTCCCCCCCCCCCTCATTGGTCCGATTTTTCCAATTAACGAACTTGAACGAGATTTTATGCATCAGTTTGGAAGAGATTTGTGGAGAATTATGAAAGTAATCGTGTCCATAAAAAAGTTATATTGATAGCTAGACAGATATATATAAAGTTTTTAACTGGGAGAGGGTTTTGTGTTCAAAATTATGGAAGTTGTTGTGCCCATAAAAAAAATGATATAGATAGATAGATAAATAGATAAAGTTTTGAACTGCGGTTAGTTTTGGGTTCTAGGAGTCATTATCGGCGTAGATCTGTAAAAAGTTTTCAGAATTTCCAACATGGGGATAATGTAATAGGTAGTTTTTCTTACAAAATCTACCTCTTTTTCTGGTATTTTATTTAAAAACCACGACCGAAACTGGGTCATCTAGGTGAACCGGGTCCTGGTAATTTGTACCGGCTTTACCCCCCTCTGTATGGCCTGGTCATACTTAAATCAAAATATTATTTTGGTTAAATATTACAATTCTTTAACTGCAATACTTTTTATTACATTTAAAAATTAAATTCCTGTGGAAATCGATGATCTAAAATTTTTAATAGAAAAGTTTGACTACTTTTAATTATTTGTTATAAAATCAACATTAAAACTTTTATTGATTCATATTTAAAGGAGAAAAGAATATTCTAAAATTAAATATATATTCTGCAATGGAATATTAAAAGCAAGAGGAACGGTAATGCATCAACGCACAATAAAATAAATTAAATAAAAAATATATTATTTAATAATGTTTAAAAAAAACCCTGCACTTTAAACTTGGGGTATTGTCACACCTGTCCTACTGACTGAGACTCTGATTCACCTCAGCGGAATTTCACGCGCCCGCCGCACCTTTTTACCAGATTTCACTGACCAGCCAGATGTTGTCAGCAGGAACTTAGACAAAGGACTGGGAGGGTGTGCAAATCGCTTTAGATAATAAAAAGCGTCCCTTTAACATCTGCTAAAATTCGGGGATATTTTCAAGTAGTAAATAAATGCTTGTTAAAAGGTGTTCTCCAATGAAGAAAATGATATTGTGTTGTTCCTTTTTTTACCTTTACAGAAGAATTCTTTAAATACCTTTTAAAGATTTTTTTTTTCTTTTAATTTCTTTAAAAGAAGAAAGAAAAAGAAAATAGATATCATAATCTTTTATTTATTTTTTATTTTTTTTTAGAAAATGCATATAAATTTTACTATTATTGCTCATTAAAAGAAAAAAAAAGTTTTATTTTTTATTTTTGTTTAAGCTGATATCAACAATATTGCATATACATGCATTGAATATTTATAGATACCGCTTAAACTTTGTGTCACAGTTAGAAAATAATTTTCAAACACAACAATAACTGTTTCTGATATTTTAATTCAGATTGCATAAAACTAAAGATCATTATTATTATTATTATTATTATTATTATTATTTATATATAACAATAATTATCTATCATATAAAATTTGTTAAGTATCTCTTACATCAGTTGTCAAGCGAACCATCAAAATAATATGATAACCATCAGTTAGCAATATACAAAGATATATCTAATATACAAACTGGAAAAAATGTCGACTAGAATAAGAATACATGAATGTCTTATATACATAGTAACATTGGAGCAAAAACGCTTTTTCGGGTGAAAGGAAATGAAAAAAAAAAAAAAAAATCCTGAAATATACATTCCTTTTACTAAATGAAGACAGTTTTTTTTTTTTTTTTTTTTTTTTTTTTTTTAATATATATATATATATTGTATCAGAAAATTCTTTCATTCTGTGGTAAAGTAGCATGGCAGAAACTTTTTTACAGGTACAAAGTAAAGTTTTCGAAAATATTACATCTTTTAAGGAATTCCTAGACGATAGTAATCGAGAAATAAATATTTAATGTAATTTTCAAAAAAACACATGATATAAAAGCAGAAAAAAAGTATTAATTTTTTATGTCGCAATTTTAACCCTATTAATATAATATCTGCTAGGACAATTAAACCGAACCTAAGTAGTCACAGGGCCAGATTAAGACATGGACACACGGGGTACTGGTCTAAGGCTCATAAACTTGGAGTGCCCCAAATCTATATACTTTAACTCTATCGACAGAGGATATTGAACTGGCCTAAGTGATCATAGAGCCAGATTAAGGCAACGGCATACGGGGCACTGGACCTCATAAGTTTGTGTGTGTGGATGGGGGGGGGGGGGTGGGAGAGAGATCCAAATCAGTAGATAAATAATTGTAAAAGTAAGTAGGTAAAAAATTGGCTGTTATGATTAACCCGTAATTCCCGTTGTTGAACGTTTAAGCTTGTATAACTTCATAATGCATAATATATTGACATCGCAACTTCCTGGTTAATCACGTCTGAAAATTCATGAAAAGTCTGATCATGAAAATCCCGTCTGAAAATTTACCAAATCACACAGGCATTTAAAAGTTATAAGAGTATTCTCATGTATTTTCTTTTTATCCTGCAACTTGTAACTCACATCTCTCTAACACATGTACAAAGACATTTTTATATATAAAACTGCAATTTTTAGGTATTACTATTTAGGGTGTCATGGATGTGAATAGCGGAAAAATTAAAGGAATAGATTGAAAACTTCTTTTTATAAATTTATTTTGGAAAGGAGGGGGAGGGGGAGTACCAAAATTCATGCTTGTTCGGGTGAAAAAATATCATAGTTTCGGCCCTGCAAGCGAACCAATTGAACAAAATATTCCACAAGTATAAATTATATTTTCGCAGTGAAGAGAGAATGAAGTAGGGGGAAAGGATTATCTCACAATTGGGGGGGGGGGGAGATGGATTTTTCGTTAATTTATTTACGTCTCAAACAATTAAAAAAGTTGGAAATTGTGCGTTAAACGTGATATATGAGGTGCGTTCGTCTTATAACTAGTTTCACAATGTAAAAAAAAAAATCATCCTCATTATTTCAGTGAAATGAATTATGTCGTCTGCTAGAAGCGAAATGAGCATGCTTTTTTTTTTTTTTTTCCTTGTTATGTATGCCACGTTTACAAATGCGGATTTTTTTTTCACCATGGAGATCTTACTTTGCGAATGATTACCTCCATGGCTTAGTATTTTTATGACTCATAATGAACGAATCTCCTGTGTTTATTTACTCTAATGGATTGAGATCTCTTCGGTTAACCTGATTTTCACTGAAGTTATCACAGAACCTATACATTGTTGAATGTAACTGATTCTCAAGCAAACAATTTTTCTGAACGAGCTTTCTAAAAATGTATCTTCTGTGTAATTTTATTCGATTAAATAATTTTGAATAAAAATGGCCGCTTGCCATATGAAAAAAGAAGTGGTTAGCCCGTATTTGTTTTCCTCAGCCCCATGACTTGCGCTTTTATTATATAGATTACATATGAATATGATAGGATTTAACAGAATAAAGAAAACTTTCATTAATAACATTTTAAGTTTTGATTCGATTTTCATAAAATTTGAAATGACTCGACAAAATTCTGCATCGATTATATATATTAAATTTCAAATTATTTGGTTGGGTAGTTTTTGCACTGTTATATGCGGACAAATGGACGGACGTACGGACGGACCAGACGACGACTATAGGTGCTACGTATTTATATAATTACGAACGCACCTAGCTAAAAACAAAAAATATATCACATTTAAAAAGAAACATTCATTATTAAAATAATGATACATGATATTTTCACAATATTTTATTATTAACAAAATTGCTTTGATATAGTGAAAATAGTCTTTTATTTAAATTTCTAATGATAATATATATTTTTCTTGTTAAAAATAGTTTGTAACATTTGGAGATCAGTAACATTTTTATAAGAATTGTATTTTGAAGAGCTCAATATATATTAATATATTTTTATTGATAGATAGAAATTGTACTAAAATAAAATAAAATACACTGAAAGTAACAAAATATTAAACTTTTATGTATAAAAATTTTCTCACTCTCTCTCATTATTATTATTTTCTTTTTATATGGACTTTAAGAATCCTTGTATTTCTTTGATATAAAGTACAAGAACCAGAAAAATATATTTGCAATATTTTACTAGTAAATGTTTATTATTATTATTATTACTAATAATAATGTTCAGAAAATTTAAAATAGTTGCAATAATTCCAAAACATAAAAATCTCATAGCGGAATAAACAGAATGGTGCACTCAGAAAAGAACACAACGTAAACTGAAATAGTACTTTAAAACACAAATTGCACAAATTGTGCTTATTAGTTGCTAAAATCAGTGTAAAAATTATTTTAAACTCATAAAAGAGCTAAAATCCTACAGGTTTCGGCTTTAAACTTAAAGCCATCATCGGGGAAGAGGAACAACACAAACGACTACTGATCTTTTAATTTTCGACACGAGAAAATTGAAATCAAGAGTATGGAAAAATTTAAATAAAATAAGCGGGCGCTCTCTGTGTTGCCAAAGCGTGAAAAACAAAACAATGAATTAACAAGGGGTTAAAAATGTATCCCATAAACTAGGTATGTTGAAAGAAAAATTATCATTACAAATACAATCTTTTCTAATTTTAATTTCCAATGATTCCCTAATGGCGGCTTTAAATGGGTTATTGAACCTATGGATAATTCTTGCTTTATCGAAATTAATTACAGTATCATTATTTTTAGCGTAAAACCGGGAGAGTGCAGTGGATAACTTTCCAAATTTTAAAAGCAAGAATTATCCATAGGTTCAATAACCCATTTAAAGCCGCCATTAGGGAATCATTGGAAATTAAAATTAGAAAAGATTGTATTTGTAATGATAATTTTTCTTTCAACATACCTAGTTTATGGGATACATTTTTAACCCCTTGTTAATTCATTGTTTTGTTTTTCACTCTTTGGCAACAGAGAGCGCCCGCTTATTTTATTTAAATTTTTCCATACTCTTGATTTCAATTTTCTCGTGTCGAAAATTAAAAGATCAGTAGTCGTTTGTGTTGTTCCTCTTCCCCGATGATGGCTTTAAGTTTAAAGCCGAAACATGTAGGATTTTAGCTCTTTTATGAGTTTAAAATAATTTTTACACTGATTTTAGCAACTAATAAGCACAATTTGTGCAATTTGTGTTTTTAAAATACTAGTTAACAGTGTAGTGTCCAAATAGATTCAATTGTGAAATAGTACTGTTTGCTCGAAAAATGTTACGACACTATACAGCGCTAAATATGCCTAAAATAACATCTAATTCCAGTACTGAAATTACCTGATCTATCTTTTAATATGTTAAACTAATATTTTCAATTTTAAAATTTCGACAATATGGGAATATGATTCATTTATTTATTTTGGTAATAATAAAAAAATCAAAGAAAAGCAGCCTTAATGAACATTCTTAATATTTTTCTAATTATTATAGTCTTTAAATTTGTTGATTTATGTTTTAAAAAGATTGTAAGTATGTTTTAAGTTCGTCTGTAGGCAGAAATATGTATTAATTTATTGGTGAAATTTATTAATTAATATATAGGTTATATACTGAGTATTTAAAAATTTGTCACAGCGTTTCTGTTTTTGAACTGCTTAAAGTGGCTCTCAAAGGACCAAATTGACTGAAAGCTTATAATTCAATATTGTATCTATACATGCATGATATAGTGAGTAGCACTCCACATTGTAAAACTATCTTTTCTCAATATTTGCTTCAAGCATACTTTTCTCTTAATTTTCCATAATGGACCACACTGAAAAAAAAAAATCTAGTTTCTTATTTTGTAATTAAAGTAACAAATATTTCGGAAAATATCGTCAAATTTGCATTTACAATAGAATTTTTTAACATGACAATTACGAAATGATGGTCATATATATATATATATATATATATATATATATATATATATATATATATATATATATATATATGAGCATTACCGTATCATCTCAAACAAAATCTCTCTCTCTCTCTCTCTCTATATATATATATATATATACACACACACGCATTATATATATACATATAACATAATTATTTTTTTTTTCAGACTATAAGTGAGACATCTTGCTACACTATGAAAAGTACCTAATTGAATATTGAACACAATAAATTATTTTGTAAGGTTTTAACTGACATTCAGTATTAAGAAATGGTTTATAGTTTATTCTCAGTTATATATTTAGCAAACTATACATTTAATACAGTACATTTGCTTTCATTATTGAAGGATTGTTTATTACTGCATAAATAAAATTCATGAATAAATGAGAATTTCATTCACAATTATTTAGGAATTTGATTTTGACAATCCATAGGAAAAATCAACACAGAAGGATTTAAATTATTCGCGAGTAATTATTTATGTGTCATGTTTTATTCATTTTATTGTTTAATTTTTAACCATTTCAATACTTTATTCTTTTAATTAAAAAATACATCCAAAATTCTCATTGTGAAAAATATAACAAAAAGTAAAAGTCACGGAACCATCTACAATATCACATACACAAAAAACAAAAATTTTTTTTACATATGTCACTCTCTTGGATAAAATTTTAAGCTTATTTTAGCCTGAAGCAGATTCCCCCCACTCCCCACTGGACACGAACCTGAAAGTCTATTCGTTAAAGAATTTTAAGGAAAGCATTTAGAGAAAAACTGGATTATCCACTTTATTCCTGGTATAGTGAAAGGGGATGCTGCATTTTCATTTGCCATTTCCGCAATGGTGTATATTTGGTTATTATCAGTAGAAAAACTTCTTCAACCTGCAAAATGTACCCAATTTAAATATTGTATGCCTAATCTACTAGAATGAATTGGATGTAAAAACTCTGTATTTTATTATTATTTTTTTTAATGTGTTGTTTGAAACACAAACAAAGAATAAAGTTATAAATAAAAATATTACTTATTGCTACACCCTTCAATTAGCATAACTACCCATTTTTATGAATTTTCTATGATTAGTTTCTAGAATCTTTAATATTCAAACTGGAGTTGCGGTGGGATTCTGGGGCGGTCACAAAAACGAAATCTGTTTTCATGTTTAGATTGAATACGAACTTTACAAACATTTTTTTAAGGGAAACAAGTGTCAGTAGTGCCATATAAGAAAAGTACTGTGATGAGTTGACATGTTTCAACTCCTCCCTTATTTGTGGAAAAAGGATAATCTCTCTGGAATGAAAATAATCTGACAGATTGATCTCTATTGACAAAAATTCTATCAATAGTGTGAATTTCATTTTCATTTTGAGATAAGCCAAGCTGCAATACATGCTTTGTATTGAATGGTATGTTATCTGAATGAGTAGATAAGAATTGTAAAGTATTGTTCTTGTGGATACAAAGAACTGGGCCCCTACGACATGCAATGTTTTCTGGGAAATTCCTGGAATGCAAGAAAAGCCTCTGGGAAGTGAAATTGCAGACGGCAGTTGATGGTGGAAGGAGTTGAATGTTGAATCAGTTGGATTTGGAATACTGGAGAGTGAGGTTCCACTTTGAGCGGACGTCAGAATCAGAGTTTGGCTGACCATGTAAATTTACAGCATGGATGCTTATCATAATTTTTCATTTTTACTTTTCTTTTTTTAATGTGTTAATTTAAAATAAAGTTTTTTCGTTTCAAACGATAAATGGAATTTATTAATTATATATACAACGTCTCACGCTACCACAGCAATAGTATATATAATTAATTGGTGGCAGCAAATGGGATATGTGATCTAAAGTAAATTAGATTACGGATCTATGCGTTAACCTGATTAAACAGATGAAGAGCCAGTGGAAAACGGACGAGCAGAGTTGTGGAGTCTTGAAGTCTAATTGGAGTCGTGGATTTTTCTCGGAGTTCTAGCAAGTAGAGAACTGGTAAAGGAACTTTATCGACTAAATCTGTGAGGTGTATGAACAGTCAACTATAGACTTGGTGCTATTTGTGTGTGCTTTAAAATATATCAGTGAAATGAAGATATGCGGCGTACCATCTGTGTTGTCTACATACGAATCTAAGGTGCAATTAGTGCCTCATCAGTGTCTTCAAATCTTCAAAAATCTGTGTGTGTCATCTTTAAAAGTGCTTGGAAACCTGGTATCAGTGTGGAGGAAATATCTGCATCTGGAGGTAAGCTCTTTTATGATATCTTCTATAGAGGTCTGTTTTAAATTAAATTTTGTGTATAAATTTTAATTTTGGGGAACAAAGCTCTATGTGAAATTTAAGAATTCTAGGGAAGCTATTAATTTGGTATTTAAATTTTTAGTTAGAATTTTTATGTTTGTTGATTTTCTGGTATCTGTTTGGTATAATATTGGGTTAAGAAAATTATATACTTATGTATATGTTAAAATTTACTTGGGGTATAGTAAATTGTTATTGATTAATTGAGATTATTAATCAGGGTATTTTAATCATAAATTTGTATAAAACTTTTGGAAATAAGAGTTTTGTTTATATACATTTTATTTATTACAGTAATAAAGTTATAGCTTAATTTTATGGGTATACTGTGGATGCTTATGATTAATGTTTCAAAATAAATTGATGTTATACTGTACTGTTGGGTATAAAATTTATTTTGGGGGATATACTCAGTTTGAAAGACGTCACTGTTGCATGAGAATTTGCTATATTGAAATTGTGTCGTTTTTGAATACATTATTATACGTATAGTGAAGAAAATTCTATTTCTGTATTCATTGTATTATTGTAAATTGAATATATCTGTTATTTTGAAATTTATTATATTTTGGGAAAAAATATGGCAGACTATTTAGTAAAATATAATAAAAGCGTCTTGCTATTATTAGCAGAGGAATTTGAGACCAGTGTGTCAAAAACATGTAAAAATCAAGCTATAATTCAGGCTATAGTTAATGCTGAGGATTATAAAGAAAGTTACGCAAAACTTCGCTTGCAATATATTCTTGAACAGGAGGCAGAGCGGAAAGAACAGGAAAAACAAATTGAAAAAGATCGTAAAGAAAGAGAGAGGCAAATTGAATTAGATAGGATTGCACAAGAGGAAAAAGATAAACTTAGGAAATTTGAGTTAGATAAACTTGAAAAACAACTTGAGGTAGATAAACTTGAGAAACAACTTGAGGCAGATAAACTCGAAAAACAACTTGAATTACAAAAACTTGAGAAACAACAGCAATTTGAATTAGAAAAATTGCGTATTCAAAATTCTGCGGATGTTGTTAGTGTTTCATCTAATGAATCAAATGTAGATTTTCATAGAACTCCTAAAGTAAATTTAAAGGATTTAGTTCCGCGCTTCGATTCTAAATTAATTGATATAACTCTTTTCTTTATGATTTTTGAAAGGCAAGCCGAGAAAGCTAAAATTTCTCAGGAAGATTTGGTCAGTCAATTAATTTCTTTATTACCTTCTGACATTGCCGAAATTATAGTTAAACAACCGTCAGACAAATGTGATGATTTTCAACATATAAAGAAAGTTTTGTTAGATAGGTTTAGGCTAAGTACAGGCGCCTTAAAACAAAAATTTGAAACTCATCAAAGAAAATCTGGTGAATTATGGGTAGATCTGATTTATGAGTTAAGGGGTTATCTGGATAATTGGTTAGAGTCATTAGAAGTGAGAGATTTTGAATCCTTAAAAGAACTAATGCTCACGGAACAATTGAAAAAACGTGTCCCTTTTGAGATAAAAGAAAAATTTATGGATGATTGGGAGGAAATAAAGATTGCTTCTAAACTCGCGGAAAAATCGGATAAATTTGAGAGTATAAGAAGAGAATTTAAGAGGTCGGATAGAAAACCGTGGGAAAATAAATCTTTTCAGGATAAGCAAAAAGACAGCTTTAATTCTAAAAGTAGAAAGGAAATTAAATCAAAATCGGAATTTGAGAATACGAAAGAGAGTGGGAAAACTGACCAATTTAAGAGGGACAATGCTTTCGAAAAGCAAAGACAAGTCCAATGTTATAATTGTTTGGCAGTGGGCCACATCCGTCCAAATTGTCCGGAATTGTTAAAAAGTAAAACTAATTATGAGGATAAAAGCATAGCTTGGATCATTACTAGTGATGGGAAAAGTGAAAATAATAGGGAAGGTGTGGAAACCGAATTACCTATGGTTGATTTATGCGTGAATGGTAAGAAAGTAAAAGCGATTAAGGACACAGGTGCGCAAATTGCGGTTTTTGATGCTAATGACATTCCGTGGAGTGCTAAGAAAGTGGGAAATGTCTTTCTTATACCGGCCCTCGGAAATAGACAAAAAGCGGATTTGGTGTCAGTGCCGGTTGCTTTGATGGAAGGTGAAAAAGAGTATGTTGAAAAAAATGTGGTGGTTGCAGTTGTGGGAAAACTAAATTCTCCGCCCCTTATAACACCAGCTGTTTATGAATTATTAAAGTTAGGAAATATGGATAAGCAAAATTCAGTGTGTAAACAGGTGGAAAATCAGAGAGAATTCAATGGGCAGGGAACCTTCAGATTGTCTAGCGATGATGAGCAAAAATTTGTTAGAAAAATGGTTGTAAATGAAATCTGTGAAAAGGATAATCAGTCTGTTAATGAGATAGAGATAAATTCATCGGGAGACGGGACTGATAGGAATTTGGAAAAAGGGTCTAAATTGTTCGATCCAAAAGATGATGCATCTCGAACGGATAGTGATAAAAGGTCAGGTAAAGGAGGTCAATTTCGGGAAAAGAATTCTGAGCATGATGTAAATATACCCAGGTATTTTGTTGGTAGTATGGGATTTATACATGTTAGAAATAGAATTAGAAAGAAATTGAGTTCACCTATGACTGTGGCCAGAAAAATTTACTCTGGGATGAAAGATAATAATAGAGTAAATTGTGGGGTTAAATGCCAAGAAAGTGGATATGGAGATTCAAAGAATTCAAAGTTGAAAAGAATGGAGCATTCTGCTTTTAAAACGGATCATAAAGAAAGATTTATTAAAATCAAACAAGTTTTTGAAAAGAAAAATTGTGATCATGAAGTTGTAAAGCGAAATTTATTGTCGAAAAGATTTTCTGATAGAATTAATTTAGATATTGGTTTTTGGGAGAATTCTCTAAATTAAGTTTATTCTAAATTTGGGAGTACTCATTATTGTAATATCTGTATTGTGTTTATTCATCATTTAATGCTTAATATTATTTTCGTAATAGTAAAACTTCATTAATTTAATAATTGCATAATTTAGTATGCTTTCTTTTTGTTTGTTAGGAGTGTCTAAAATTTAGGCTTTTAGGCAAGTTTTTAAGAGAATTGTTTTGGGCATTGTGTTGTATATAGATTTATTCTTTCCTCTTATTATTATTTTTTTTTGTTAGAATCATGTAAGGGGTAATCTGTTTTTGGTATTATATGTATGTGAAATATTTCAAAATTGTTTCTTAGGGCATCAATAGTATAAATTATTCCTGGAATTATACTTTGGTATTGTAGGTATGGGATCATAGTAAATCCTGTTGACAGTGTGGTCTATCAAATACTGAGTATGGGAATGTGTTTGTTTTCTATAGGGATTTTTCATGTGTTATTCAAAATTCCTTTGTGCTTTGTTGACCTCTTTAGAAATTGATTGAAGGAGCTTATTCTATTAATATATATGCCAAATTTCTTCTAGAAATTTTTTCTTAGGGGGAGGTGTTGTGATGAGTTGACATGTTTCAACTCCTCCCTTATTTGTGGAAAAAGGATAATCTCTCTGGAATGAAAATAATCTGACAGATTGATCTCTATTGACAAAAATTCTATCAATAGTGTGAATTTCATTTTCATTTTGAGATAAGCCAAGCTGCAATACATGCTTTGTATTGAATGGTATGTTATCTGAATGAGTAGATAAGAATTGTAAAGTATTGTTCTTGTGGATACAAAGAACTGGGCCCCTACGACATGCAATGTTTTCTGGGAAATTCCTGGAATGCAAGAAAAGCCTCTGGGAAGTGAAATTGCAGACGGCAGTTGATGGTGGAAGGAGTTGAATGTTGAATCAGTTGGATTTGGAATACTGGAGAGTGAGGTTCCACTTTGAGCGGACGTCAGAATCAGAGTTTGGCTGACCATGTAAATTTACAGCATGGATGCTTATCATAATTTTTCATTTTTACTTTTCTTTTTTTAATGTGTTAATTTAAAATAAAGTTTTTTCGTTTCAAACGATAAATGGAATTTATTAATTATATATACAACGTCTCACGCTACCACAGTACTAAATAAATCAATTACATATTCCATCGAATACACAACTAGTTTGTGTTCCATTGAAATATTAATATACATTGAAATTGGTCTAAAACAATGAATTTCCCATAGTACAAATCTTCAAAAACTGTAACAAAATTCCCAGTTTGAAATTGAAAGCTAATCGGTCTGCTATTAAATATTCAGTGGGGTACAAGTTATGTATTCTTCTACATAAAAAAATTTACAATACAAATATTTTAAATATATATATAATGATTATAAAGGTGCAAAACTTAGAAATTCTGTTTATTTATTTATTTATAAAAAACAATATTTTATGTAAAATTTAGATAAAATTACTAAACAAATTTATATAAACTTTATATAGTTAATATTTATTTAATATAAAATATTGTACTGGGATATTTAACATATTAATATAATATTTTCTTTATTCGCCCCTTTCTTTTATTTATTTATTTATTTATTTTAAACACTCATTGAAAATTATTTTATTGATTTTAAATTCAAGTTTGATGTTAATGATATTAATGTATACTGAAATAATAAAAGAAAGAAAATAAATCAAATAAAGGGAAAAAATGGACTTAAAATATAATCTCAGTTTTGTTTGTCTATTACAAATAATATTGTTTATCTACATATATGTCACGTACAGAAATTTGATTCAATATGCCCACTTTGACAGCATTTTCTTAAACACCCCCTTCCTTATCGAAACATGGAAAAAACTATTCAGTTTCACAATTAAAGAATAAGAGCACTTGCCGATTCCATGTGTTTATGAATAAAAAGGAATTCATTTATAAAAATTTGCGTTTCGCAAGTAATTTTTCTACTTACCTTTTCGCTTAATTTTTCATTAAATAAACATCATTCTGCATTAAAAAAAAAATAAAATAAAATAAATAAAAAAATGTGTAAACAAATTCAGTTATTTCCCTTTTTTCTTTCTTTCTTCTTAACCCATTTCTCACATGAGATTCGAACTCAGCAGTGGAGTATCAAGTATTTTGAATCCGTGGAGGAGGGAGCCTGAAAATGAACTAAATTGTTCCCCACATTAGAATAAAACTCAGATTTCGGGGTGATAGACTAAAGCTTTTCTGCCCCTAGATTACTATACTATCATGGTTCCAAAAGGGAAGTATCCCCATAAAATAAACCTGCAAACAAAATCGAAAAATTAAAAAGTGGCGATTATAGAAATTGATCTTAATTATCAAATGCAAAGAAAAATATTGCTTCAAAATATTAAAATGCTAACGAGATATTTTAACGGTGTTCTCAAATTCAAGCTCGCTACTTTATGACATATTTTTTAATTCATGTTTGTGCGGAAACGCATGAAACTGGCAGGTGTTATTATTCAGAAACTATGTAATTGGAAAATATTTACCAGTTTTTCTTAAAGGCAGAACATTTTGTAGAAAATGCTGTCAAATTCGACCTTTTGAACCAAGTTATTGCTGCGCTTTCGCAAGCCTGGAAAAGAATGCGTTGCTACGTGACACGAATAGCTTATAACGAGAAGTAATTTATTTTTCAAAAAATGGAAAACTTATTTCGTTTCCAAATTGCTTCAATAGTCAGGCATGTCAATTTCATGCCTTTGCGTTGAAATATACGTCTTAAAATGTGTCAGAAAGTTTCGCTTTGATGAGCAGGTCATTTGAGAACCACGTTAAAAGAATTGTTCTATAGAATTAACATTAGCGAGCGAAGGTTTTCGTGTGAGGGAAGTAACCTTTTAATCAAAAAACACAGCTCTATAAAACTTGATGGCACTTCTGTGAAGGTGCAGCTGGTTGCTAAAAGATAATAAAAAAATAATCAATAAACAACAAAAAGGAATGTTTCTTCGCCTCACTTATTAAACAGGCCCGTATTGGTTTTATTACTTTCAATAAACTTGTTCATTTTCGTCTTAATTTATTAAAAGCGGCGTGTCTCAAAAAAATAAATAAATAAATAAATAAATAAATAAATAAAAATAAATAAATAAATAAATAGATCAGAAATTAATATATAGTGTATGGCTCATTTAATGAAACAATCATTACACAGTTTAAATGAAGTATAATGGGGAAAAAAAAAACTCTTCAAGAGCAATCAGATAATTGTTAGACTGGATTTATCTCTAATTTTGCTTTACTTTCTATTGGTGAAATTATTATATAACTTCGAAATCTACCTGTGAATGTTAGGTCTAGCCGGCAGGGATTTTAATTTATTTATTCTTTCTAGAAGAAACTTTTGGAAGTGAAACTTTTGTTTTATAATTTCGTTTATTTTTATAATAAAAACAATTTTGATTACTTTTAAACGCTAACAATTTTAATATAACCAAGATCTTAACGGGCTAAGTTTTTCTAAGTGTTGCCAGGTGCATTGGAATAGAGTTGAATGGGGTCATGGGCAGGGCCTGATTACCGACGGGGCACACTTACACCAGTAAAATTTAATAGAAATTTTCGTCTTATTAAAACGCCCTATTGATGCAAAATTACTACCATGAATAAACGAAATATTTCAATTCTTTTTTACTGGTGGAAGTGTGCCCCGTTGGTAATCAGGCCCTGGTCATGGGGCTTGAGCCCCACCAATAATTTCAAAGATGGATTCTTTTTATATGCGTCTTTTATAATCTTTTTCTGTTGTTACAGAGATAAACGACATTAGATTTTTGTTGTTGTTGTTGTTCTCTTTAAGTTATATATATTTTTTTATATTAAAGTAAAATATTAAACTTTTGAATTCGTATAGTAAAATGGCCATATAAAACACAGAAGGGAAAAAAAACAGAATCCGAAAGGAGATGTTATTCAAAGTCAACTTACGTTGTGATTTTATTATAAACGATTCGCAAATAGCAGCCAGTATATACTTTTTATAAACAGAACTATACATTTAAAATTTTACATTGTCATAACGTTTTATTCAACTTGTGATTTATTTAACTATGTATAAATCTGTTTGTCAGGTTCTTCTCTTACAGTTGCAAGAGTTGAAAGCTATTCTTAAGGGATTAGCATATTGTATCTATTGTGTACCGTTAAAGGCGTCCTTTAGAAAATCTTAATCCGAAGGGGAGCTACTCAGAATACAAGAGGAAGGAAGGTGGAACAGAATGAAAGCAGTAATTCCATGGCAAGGTGGTCTTGGATAGATAACAAAGATATTGCACCCTTGGATTCTAGGAGGACCGATCCATCAAGAGGGGAGGAAGTGTTGTCAAGATACCCTTGGGAACAAAGCGACGAACCCCGTAGAGAGGGGGGTGCTCTGGATAATGACCAGAGAGTAAGTTAGTTCTAACGTAGGAAGCGAAGGTGTAAGGTCGTTCAGAGTTGAGCTCTGAGACCGGTGTTGAGTTCTAGCGTGGTGGCGAAGGGTGAAGGTTGCTCGAAAAATGAGCGCTCAGACCTGAGTGAATTCGAACGCAGGATTGGAGTGTGTGAGATTAATAGAAATCTCGGTTCTGAATAAGTGAACCTAGTCTAGCGGTACACGTAGAGCGTTTTCTGTAATTGTTTTGATTTAGTGTTAAACCGGATCATTTACAACCGAGTTTAAGTGTAAATATTGTTAATAAATTATTATTTTAACTTTAATTGAAAGAGTTAGGTTGTTCTTGAAAATACATCACGGATCGTGCCCGATATCACGTATTAATATCGGTGGTGGCAGCATATCGATAGACCGGATTTATTTCGAAGTTGTGTGGACTGAGAAGTGGAATCCGACAATGGTGGCAGCGGTGGGATTGAATCACCGAAGACCAGTGCCAGTTAGCCGTGTTACTGAGAGTTTGTGCCGGATCGTCTAGCGAAGTGTTTGTGCTCTATCGTCGAAGACCAGCGCCAGTTAGCCGTATTAAGTCAGTTTATGCCGGATCGTCTAGTGGAAGTGTTTGTGCTCTATCGTCGTAGACCAGTGCCAGCTAGCCTATCGTCATTACAGTGAAGTGAATTAGTGGTGGTGCTGTGTTAGTGTAGTGTTGGGCGTAGTGTTTTTTGTGCATTGTGAAGCAAGGTGCAGTGATTGTGGCCCGAGAGTGCAAGATTTACCCTGTGGAAAAGTGAGCAGAGAATTGCCCCAGCGAATGAAGTACGAGGTAAGGTGTTTTGATCATTTTACTCTACTGACATTCTCGAACCTATTTTTTTTATTTTATTGTGTATAATTGATGGTAATTTGGGTTAATGTTGTGGTTAATTTATAATAATTTATGTGCAATATAATAATTGGTCTAAATCAAATGAGATATTAACAACCATTTTACACTATTGTTTTAAGAAAAGGATCTTATATTAATTACTAGAAGTGATTTTCTTATTGTTTTAAACGGATAAGATTAATGATTAAAATTAATGCATTGTGTTAATAGTTGGAAGGAATAATTGAAATTTCTTAAATTTAAATTATTATTAAAGTAATATTTAAATTGAGTGATATTGTTTGCTTTAAGTTTGAAATATTGATAGTAAATGAGGAAAGGAAATTTGCGTAGAATTTAAATTAAATTGAAATAACCTTCAAGGAAGAACTGAAGGATCAGAGAAAAAAAAAGTGCTGTGATTTACTTTTTAATGTGAGAACTAATTTTGAAATTGAAATATTTTATTGAAATTAAATTTAGGAATTTATGTGTATTTCATGCAAATTTTTGTTAGGTGGATATTTTTATGTAGTGATTGGCATCAGTGTTTTATTTAAATTGCAACGTATCAGTATTATTGTGTAAATTGTATTTTATTATTTAATGGTATAAATTTAAAATCTGTATTGCATAATAGTAAAATTGAGATTATTGTTACTTTGTTATTGGAAGCAAATTGTGGGGTATCATTGTTTAAGGAAATTTATTATTGTATTATTACTTATTTGAAATATGTTAAATAGTATAATATGTGGAGGTAACTTATGAGGGTAGGATTTGAGGAAGTATTAATTTGATATTCTGATTAAGTATTATTGTAGGGTGGTAATAGTTATCAGTAGAAAGTATGGCTTTCTTACTAAAATTAAAAAGGGTGGATCTTCAGGCGATATGTGAAGAGTTAGGAATTGAGGTCTCGGAAGATGATACCAGGTTTAAGCTTAAGAAAAAGATAGTGGAGAGTGACGAATATGAAGAGGGGGCCGTTATGGAATTATCTAACACTATTGTTACGGAGCGGTTAGAACAAGAAACTTTAGAAAGGGAGGAAAAGTCACAACGAGAAAAGTTTGAAAGGGAGGAAAAGTTACAAGGAGAAACTTTAGAAAGGGAGGAAAAGTTACAACGAGAAACTTTAGAAAGGGAGGAAAAGTTACAACGACAAAAGTTCGATAGAGAAGAAAGGGCTGAAAATTTGAGATTGGAACATGAGTTAGAGTTGGAAAGGATAAAGATTCAAAGTTCGGCTAATAACGCTAATGGGACTAGAGAATCTAATCATGCGAGTAGCCTAGAGAAATTGATTAAAAGTGTTAAAACTTTGTCTATCAAAGTTCCAGAAGGGACTGAGGGATGGAATCTGTTTTTTAGCAGTTTAGAACGAGCATTCCAAACAAAAAATGTACCGGAAACCCAACAGGCCGAAATTCTGCTAAATATGTTAGGAGATAAGGCCGATAACTTGCTAATATACACTACTAGGGAACAAATTGAGAGTTATGAGAAGTTAAAGGAATTAGTTCTAAGGGAACACGAGCCAACACCGAAGGCGTGTTTGGAAAATTTCAAAAAGGCTAGAAGGAATCAAAATGAAATTCATGTATTATTTGTGTCACGTTTAATAGCAACGTGGGAAAATTACTGTAAGATTAGAGGTGCAGATACGTATGAGAAGGTTAATCAGTTAATTGTCACGGATAAGTTGTCTAATCATGAGAGTAGCCTAGAGAAATTGATTAAAAGTGTTAAAACTTTGTCTATCAAAGTTCCAGAAGGGACTGAGGGATGGAATCTGTTTTTCAGCAGTTTAGAACGAGCATTCCAAACAAAAAATGTACCGGAAACCCAACAGGCCGAAATTCTGCTAAATATGTTAGGAGATAAGGCCGATAACTTGCTAATATACACTACTAGGGAACAAATTGAGAGTTATGAGAAGTTAAAGGAATTAGTTCTAAGGGAACACGAGCCGACACCGAAGGCGTGTTTGGAAAATTTCAAGAAGGCTAGAAGGAATCAAAATGAAATTCATGTATTATTTGTGTCACGTTTAATAGCAACGTGGGAAAATTACTGTAAGATTAGAGGTGCAGATACGTATGAGAAGGTTAATCAGTTAATTGTCACGGATAAGTTGTTAAATACTCTAGATGAGGAAACCGCGACGCATATTGGATTAACTCAGCACAGTAATTGGTTAGAAGTTTCGAAAATTGCTAAGGAATGTGATAATTTCTTTGATGCTAAACAAAAATCTTATGCGGTAACTTATAAGGGTTATAAAGGTAAAGAAAGGTATGTTAATAATGAAGATTCTAGAAGGGCAAAAGATGATGGATTTAGTAGTAATTGGAGACAAAATGGGAATAATGAGGTTAGTCCATTTTTGGGTAGAAAACCGGAATATAAGAAGCCTAATGATACGACGCCTATCTGTTTCAAGTGTTCTCAACGAGGACATGTTCAGCGATTTTGTACAAAAGGAAATAATGGGGGAAGTAATCAAATTAATAACCGACAAGAACCAAGGGCTAGTATCAATAATGTCTGAGTGCGAGGAATTAAAGAATTACCAAGGGGAGCGAGTATGGCAAGAATCGGAGCAAGAGGGAATTGGAGAACTAAAGTTATTGGAGAGAAGTTAAATAATCTCGAGAAAGTGGAAGTTAGTGTAAATGGGATGATAACAAAAGGATTGGTGGACTCTGGTTGCCAAATTAGCGTCGTTCATAAAGATTTAGTACCAGCAGAAAAATTAAGAGGGGCTGGGAGCATATATTTACAAGGGATATTTGGTAAGGCAGTGAAATCGCCATTAATTCAGGTACCTTTAGCTATTCCAAAACGCGGAGAAACTAATGTAATTCATCAGGATGTACTTTGCGCGATAATTGATAATAGTAAGGAACAGGTAATTTTACATCCTGACGTGGCTAATGAATTGTCAGGGTTAGACAACGAGAAATCATTAAGAGAATCGGTAGAAAGGGAATGTAAGGAAGATAGTAGGAATAAAGTGAAAGAAGGGGAAAGGATTAGAAATGGTAATAAAAATCGTTATGTCGTAGACGCGAGATCGGAAAATTTACAAAGTCAGGAGAAGGAAAAAGCCGATGTAGAGAAAAGTAAGATTAATCAAGTTACGGAAAGTAGTTTAAATGTATTTCAGGAATCCCAAATGAGTTGTAAAGATTTAGAGAAAGCTTGGGAATTGGCTGAAGATGAGAGAGAGTCTTATTATATTGTGAATGGGTTATTATATCATAAAGAGAAATTGGTAGATGAAACGGTAGCTCAATTAGTAATACCTAAAATTAGAAGGGAGGAAATTCTAAAACTAGCGCATACCTCCTTATATGGAGAACATCACGCGGTTAAGAAAATGTTAGAAAGAATCAAGCATTCATTTTATTGGGAAAATATGGTAGAGGAAGCTAAAACGTTTTGCGAATCATGTGTAGAAGGTCGATTAACGAGGGAAATGAATGTGAGTAATAAGGAGAAAGAGGAAATATGTCGACCCGCAGTTATAGTTGAGTTAGGGGACGGGAGTAAGAAACTGGTGTATCAAGATGAAATGAGAGCATTTATGGCTAAAAATAAAGTAGTCGATATTGTCTTGGATAGTGACGGGGAGTTTGAAGACTGTAGGAAAGATCTGTTGTTAGACCGAGAACAACCGGAAAATAAAGACAGGAAGGGATTTGAGATAAAAGGATTAACAAATATTCAAGTTGGGGACATAAAATCAATCTTAAGGAAAAATAAGGAATTATTTATGGGTCCTATCGAACTGGTAGAAATGGAGAAAAATAGGATTGGTCGTAAACCGGAGAGGGGTAATATAAGGCAGAAATTGTACAATGTCTTTATTACGTACAAAGAGGACTTGGACAGGCAAGTGCCTGATTGGTTAGAGGAAGATTTAATTGGGACATCAGAGGCAGAAGTTAGCCATTCAAGCGGGTGCATTACGAAAAGGGATGTACCAATTAAGTTAACGAGGAAGCACTGGAAGGAAAAAGTTCCGCCTCCAGCAATCTCAGCCTAAGGACTGACATTGAAATGACATAATACTAGTGTAACTTTATTTTTTTTTGTGTATTTATAATTGTATTTGCATCATGTGTTTATAAAAGTGTATTAGCATATTGTATTTTTTTTTGGTAGTTATCACATTAGTATATGGTTCATTAGAGATGTCAGTAGTTAAATTTTCAGACACCTTGAAATATTTATGTAAGTGTAGTAATGAAGAAACCTATCAAGGAACTGTTGAACTCTTCTCAGACATTACATAGTTTGAGGAAAATTAGCCCCTAAAAGGCATATTTTCCGCTAAGGTGGGGGGTGTCAGGTTCTTCTCTTACAGTTGCAAGAGTTGAAAGCTATTCTTAAGGGATTAGCATATTGTATCTATTGTGTACCGTTAAAGGCGTCCTTTAGAAAATCTTAATCCGAAGGGGAGCTACTCAGAATACAAGAGGAAGGAAGGTGGAACAGAATGAAAGCAGTAATTCCATGGCAAGGTGGTCTTGGATAGATAACAAAGATATTGCACCCTTGGATTCTAGGAGGACCGATCCATCAAGAGGGGAGGAAGTGTTGTCAAGATACCCTTGGGAACAAAGCGACGAACCCCGTAGAGAGGGGGGTGCTCTGGATAATGACCAGAGAGTAAGTTAGTTCTAACGTAGGAAGCGAAGGTGTAAGGTCGTTCAGAGTTGAGCTCTGAGACCGGTGTTGAGTTCTAGCGTGGTGGCGAAGGGTGAAGGTTGCTCGAAAAATGAGCGCTCAGACCTGAGTGAGTTCGAACGCAGGATTGGAGTGTGTGAGATTAATAGAAATCTCGGTTCTGAATAAGTGAACCTAGTCTAGCGGTACACGTAGAGCGTTTTCTGTAATTGTTTTGATTTAGTGTTAAACCGGATCATTTACATCCGAGTTTAAGTGTAAATATTGTTAATAAATTATTATTTTAACTTTAATTGAAAGAGTTAGGTTGTTCTTGAAAATACATCACGGATCGTGCCCGATATCACGTATTAATATCGGTGGTGGCAGCATATCGATAGACCGGATTTATTTCGAAGTTGTGTGGACTGAGAAGTGGAATCCGACACTGTTTAATTTCTTTTTAAAGGGAAATTAAGAACCAACATTAAGGCTGTTCTCAAATCCAAATTGGCTACTTTCTGTCAAATATTTTAATTCATTTTTGTTCGCAAACGTATGAAATTGGCAGTTGCTCTTATTAAGAGACTATGTTATCGAGCTGGTTTCTTCGTTTTTTGGTAAAGGCACACAATCTTTCAGAAAATCTGTCAAAATTGGCTCTCTGAAAAGAATACCTGAACTGATAGCGAAAAAAGGAAAAATATCGAAAAAAAAAACTGTTTAATAAACTGTTACGTCAATAATCATAACCTGTAAGTATAATGATTTTATGTTCAAACATCAGTCAGAAAATTTCTTAGAAAGTTTGTTGAGCAGGGAAAAATATTTCTTTGAGAACTGTCTTACATTGGTAATCAATCTATATTACACACATATACGTATTTGTGTGGGAAATAGTTACATTCGAGTTCAGCCCCATCAATAATTTTCAAAACTCTGCGCCTATGGCCAGGTGTCCCGCATAAATCGGGGCTCCAATTCCTCTGGACACAGAATATTTAGCTATCTTTAATTGCTGATAAATCTGCTGTTATATAAAGCGAAGAAATTTACTTTAAAATACTGGTGTCAAAAGCATTTGGAGCCCCGATTTACGTGAGACACCTGACAACACTAGTTTTCTTAGTATTTATTAGAAAAATAATTTAAACTATTACCATATGCGAAAAAGTAGAAAACAAAAATTTAAATATATATTTTTTTATATCAATTTATGACAATGTCTGGTTGAAAACCAGACATTACCACTGTAATTTTATTTTGTAAAGTAGTTGCTGTGCCGCCTTCCACGATTTAAATCCATTAATCTCAGAGTCCTTATTTTTTGTTGTTGTGCAATTCGTCGCATTTTAAATTATATATCTGAATGTCTATCAAAGAAAAGCTATTATGATACTTTGTGCAATTTTTTCAGATATATCTTCTATATATTTTTCTATTTTTATTTATTTTTTTATTAATTTTTTGCTGTTAAAAAAATGAGGCAACGTTCATTACAGTTATTCTAACACACATATATATATATATAATATTTTTAAATAAATGTTTTTTTCTACTATCATGTTTTCAAAATGATTAATTACACCATCAAAATCTTGTTTGACTTTTTTATTGTTATTTATTATTATTATTATTATTATTATTATTATTATTTCTGTTTGAATACGGAACGTAATAGTTAAGACAAATTTAACAGCTGTGAAATGAAGTATTTTAAAATATACATGTTTTTCGAATAAAGTAGAAAAGAAAAAGTGAACAATTATAAAATTGCAACTATTTGGGACATCCAAACTTTGCGGGCTGCCTCGAAACTTGGCCATGTAGAAATGCATAATCTTTTGAACAACGTTGGAAACTGGCATAAAAAAAGAGCACATTGCTCATTTCTGAAATAATTTTTGTTCTGAAACATGTAATATTTTTGTGATATCTCTTACTCAGAAACTCTAAATTGAATAGTTTATCCATTTTTCTACAAAGGCAGTGGTCTTTTAAAAAATGCTACGAAAATTGACGTTTTGAATCAAATTTCTCTAGGAGTTTTCAATTTTTTTTAAAAATTCCATTTCATATTATGAAAGATAAAGAAAAGTATACACTCAGTCAAGCAATAAATAAATGATACTAAAAGAAAATACTATTTTTTTTTCTCATTCTGTTGCACAGAATGGTCGATTAATATTTATACGCTGTATGTAGGGGCAGGGGCCATCATTCAATAAAAATGGGAAATTATCTCTTTCAAACGCATACTCGCTAGTTTTGAATTATTCTTTTGCTTTTTTTTTTCCTTTAGCAGAGGATGAATAATACAGTTCTGCATTTAAATGCACAACGAGTCATGAAAATGTCACAATTTAAAATATTTCGAAGCGTCTCAATGATATGACAAAAATTTCACGTATTCTACCCAAAAATTTAGTATGTCTATGGATAAGGCATTTGTAAATATAATAAAATTTCCTTCAATCTGGAAAACGTTTAAAACTGTTGGAAATCTTGTTAAGGTCTAGTCTACCTTATCTCCCTGCTTAATGATCGCTTTGACAGCTTGACTGATCATTTAGTGACCGCAGTAAGAAAACGGATCCTTTGAACTCACCTTTCCTGCTTTTTCGAAGAATTTTTTAGTAGAAACTATTTTGGTTTTATCGGAAGCTCCAGAAACAAGAAATTGGGACCGGGACCAATATTAGTTCGGATATGCAGCTATTCTGATTTTAAATAAAGAATTTAAATAGGATTAACGTCAACTTGAGATAAATTATTTCATTTATGTATTTTCATTTATTTCAGCTGTTTCCAAACAGAAACTTTAATATCGATAAGTTTCGATTCATTATCCATTATCTTCAAAGTCACTTTGTTATTTAAAATATTAATTTTATCTTTCTTAAAATTTTAATTGAAATCAAAATTTAAAAATTGATTGTTGTTTAAAATATTAATTTTATCTTTCTTAAAATTTTAATTGAAATCAAAATTTAAAAATTTTAAATCTGGTACTCTAAATCATCCGAATCACTTTCTATATCAAATTCTGTATTAAATTGTATTTAAAAGATTCCAATATAATATTATTTGCAGAAGATCTTCAAAAATCCCTATAATAAGGTTTTATTTTATTTTATTTTATTTATATTTAATATGGCAATAGCAATCCACAAGTTACAGAAATCGATATAGAAGGAAAAGACAGTAATATTAGAATATATAAAATAACAAAATTCCACCATCAAATAAACCATTAAAATCGTTGAGAGTAACATAAAGAACTTTATTAGCTTTTAACCCAAAAATAAAAAATGAAATAATAATAAAATGCATTATTTAGATATGGTTTGCTACAGAGTAAGGTAAAATGAGATCATTTCTTTCGTTCTTTTAATACGACTCTCTTCAAAATAATTATCACTCTTTCTATATCATTGAAATATTTTTTTTTATTATTACAATTAAAATATCCCTAATTTTTCAGACAATCTTAAGTTTAAATATGTAAGCTTGTTTTTAATGATAATCTGTGTAAAATTTATCTAAAATATACACTGCAGCTTAATTTTTTTGAATAAACTAAATCATTGCCCCTCCCTTCTTTTTTCCTTGTTTACCTAAAAACTATTCATAGATGAATATTTACTCAATATATGCGTGTACACATATTGAAGCTAATCGATTAATAATATCTCTGAATAAACCTGTTTAAGTAAAATTAAAAGGGACAAGTGTCCCCCCCCCCTTACACTACACCGAGGGATCCGAAATTTAATTCGGAAGCCTCATTATTGAATTTATGCGTATACAAAATTGAAAGCTAATCGGTTAGTTATGTTGAGAAATAAACGTGTTTAAGCAAAATTAAGAGGTAGCCCCCCCCCCTCCTCACCTTCTTTTCACTTATTTTACCTATAAACTATTCAGATTCTTTACTCAATATATGCATGCACAACATTTTTAGGTAATCTGTTAATAATATCGATGAATAAACGTGTTTAAGTAAAATTAAAAGGGCAAATTTCCCCCATTGCATTATACCGCGGGACCCCAAAATTTAATTCTGGAAGCATCTTTATCGAATTTATGCAGAGACAAATTTGAAAGCTAATCGGTAAATAATGTTGAGAAATAAACATGTTTAAGCAAAATTAAAAGGAAGGAACCCCCCCCCTCCCCCTTCTTTTCACCTAGTTTCCATAAAAACTATCCATGAAACATACTATATGATGGGGCCCGAAATTTAATTCTGGAAACATCATTATCGAATTTATAGGTCCACAAAATTGGAAGCTAATCAATTAGTTATGTTGAGAAATAAACGTGTTTAAGAAAAATTAAGAGGAAGGACCCCCCCTTCCCCTCCCCTCCTCCTTCTTTTCACCTAGTTTCCGTAAAAACTATCCAAATAATTATAAATAACTTATCATTAAGTTAAATTAACCATTTTACGTTGCGATTACTCTTTGCAAAAAATCAAAAAATAATAAATCTAAAAAAAGGAAAGAAATCGACGTAGCCCTAAACTATGTGTGTTCTAAAAACTACTTGAGAAAATACGTGCAAAAAAAGGCCCAAATTACTATAAAATACTAGAACGTAGTAAATTGTATTTTCCTCCCCTCGTTTCGAAACCTGTTTAACAGCTTTCCCTCATAAATCTGGTAACATGTAATTTTACTGTACAAATGGGGACCTACCATTTTCGACCATACACACTCGTCTCTGCGATGCACATTTGTGCTATCAACTTTACTCTAAAATACCCGCAAATGAGGACCTACAAAAAAATTGCTCCTGTTAATGTCTTTATACTAAAAATGCATCACTTAACAATAAAAACGCAAAATTAAAAAAATTTCTAACCCAGGACGTCCTGGGTTGAGTGTGCGTCCTGGGTTTGAAGGTGTGTATACATATAGAAGTCCCCGATTCACACCCTTTGCCAACACACACACACACACACACACACATATATATATATATATATATATACACATATATCTACACACACATATATATATATATATATACACACTTATATGTATGAATTAATATATATATGTACATGTATCACTGGCGCCCGGCTAACCGAAAAGTACCGAAAAGGGCTTATGGCGAGAGAAGGAAAGTTGGCAACATATTTTCTGACAACCTATTCGTAGTTTCATATAAATAAGCATTTTTTTTCAATATTTGTATAATTTATTTAATATAAAGAAGCCATTTATCTCTTTTTATATGCAGGTAGAACAGAATTGGGTACTTACGTATTATCCGTGCCAGTTTTAAGCCATTTGCGAAAGGCATGGAGCCAATATTACTAATTATAGTAACCCTTATATGTTTTTTCTTGCTACATGGTACATGCCTGGGAATAATCTATCTCATCAAAAACAACTCGTTGTAAATGATCCCGCCAAGCCACAAACCTAAAACGTCTGTCATAAAAAGAAGTGATATCACATAAAAAGAAGTGATATAGAAGTGCATTCTCCGAGTCCCGTGTAAAAATCTATCGCCACTCATAATGTTTCCAAAGGACTCGCAGTGAGGTACAGTATGTGAAAACTGCTTGGCGACCTGCAGGCTTTTATAATGTTTGCGTTTCCTGCAATTACATATGAATATATTATTTTTATTTTATTTTATTTTATTTTATTTTATTTTATTTTATTTTATTTTATTTTATTTTATTTTATTTTATTATTTATTTTGCTCCCATAAAATTGTAAAAAGTTGAAGCTTCTGTGTTTGCATGTCCTTTCTTATTTACGAGCTTGAAAAATCAATTTGTTGATTTTATTTACCATTATTTAAACTAGAAACACCACTCTTACGAAGAGAATTTTTAAAATAAACATGTAAAGATTTTGAGTTTGAAATATATATATATATATATATATATATATATATATATATATATATATATATATATATATATATATATATATATATAATGATCATACGCATAATAATAACAATGCACCTTATAATAAACCTTAACTAAATTGAGATATATTGCAGTAATTCTAGCGTAGAATCGCATAGATCTGGGGAAAAATCCGTTCTGTCAGTTCTTCCGCATACAAAAATATTTATAAAAGTGATATAAAAAAAATTTTAATTTATTTTTTCCGATTTTCAAAATTGACATACTGCATATATTATAAAAGCCTGCAGGTCGCCAAACAGTTTTCACATACTGTACCTCCCTCCGAGTCTTTTGGAAACATTATGAGTGGTGATAGATTTTTACACGGGACTCGGAGTATGCACTTCTATATCGCTTCTTTTTATGTGATATCACTTCTTTTTATGACAGACGTTTTAGGTTTGTGGCTTGGCGGGATCATTTACAACGAGTTGTTTTTGATGAGATATCACTCCTTTTTGTAAGGTATTTAATTTCAATTATACATATTCCATTTTTATTCAGAAAAGAAAAGATAAAGGAAAGATGAAAGAGGTAAAAAATAAAAAAATAAATAAATTATAATAATAGTGATGCTATAAACAGAATTATACAATTTATTGAGTGACTTATTCCAATGTACATGTCGCTAACATAGCAACGGGGAAAATTTTACATTAATTTCCTTACATTGTATTCATTAGATTATTTATGACATGTTTGTTTTCCTTTTTCTTTTGTTTATATCACTCTTCCGTTTATATACATTCAAAAAACAAAAAATTAGAAAATTTAGACAATTTTTCAGTAGTTAATATACAATTAACTAATGAAATAAATTTAAACAATGTATATTTTTATATCTTCTTGACAAGCTTTGAAATGGAATAAGTTTTTATGTTCCAGTTTTAATGTACAGTTCAATTGGTATGTGTAGATGGTTACTTAAAACAAAACAAACTACGTTTCAACATAAAATAATTTATACTAATTATAAAATACTTTTCTTTGCCTTTTGAATCAACAAAAAGTTTTATCTCACGTTCGTTTTTTTTTTTTTTTTTTTTTTTATAACATATTGTTCAAGAGGCGGTTTTTACAAAAAATTTCTTATTTTTATAGTTTTTTTTTCTGTGTCCGAAAAAGGTATTCTTATTTAGCATTTTATCAATACTAAACTTATATTTAAAATGTCGGAATCGATTCTATACCTTTCTCTCCTACATATTTTTATGTTAATACAATATACAGTGAAACTTCCATTTAACGAAGTCTCATCGTTACACTTAAATACTTCGCTATGAAGAAAATTCGTTAAATGGAAATCAAGTTAAATTTGTGAAACTTGTATACATATAACCCATATAAAATTAAAAGTACACATAAAATATAAATATTGGAAAAACGTATTTTAATTCGGGCAGATATTTTTTTTTTTTTTTATGCAATGTAGATATGAGAATAATTTAATTAGAATAATGTCTAAAAAAACACAAAACAAAGAGAAGTAAACAATAACCGAAGCGTACATTTTCTTTTTTCATTAAAATGCGATTCAATGTCTGTGTTTTGATTAAATGATTCAAATGTGTTGATTTTCATGCAGACCGCTGAAATAAATTCATCCACCCATCGCAACAGCAACCTCTCCATTTGAATGTTGTACACTCACGAAAGTGGAATAAACTTCGTTATATAGAATAAGTTTTTCGTAATATGGAGATTAATTTACATGTAAATGATGTGCAAAGTCAAAGTTCTGCAGAAAATTTCGTTAAATAGAAAACTTTGTTAAATAGGGACTTCGTTAAAGGGAAGTTCCACTGTATCCTCAAAATTTGTTTTTTAATACTGCAATATATTCTAATTCTCTGATTAAGCTTGATTATATTTTTATGAAATTCTCGTAGCATGAAAGAGGCACTATCTCATACCAGGCTAATTCCATGCGTGGATGTGGTGTCAGTCACAGAAATGTACATGGCTGCGATGTTTGACTACCAGTATTATATTAAAGGAAAATTTGACTTATTCAATCCCATATATCTACAAATAAATAATGTAAAGAATTAAACAAGAACGAAAAATCATGCGTCCAGCATAGATTATGTAACACTTTCCAACGCTTCCAAAATAATTTTACAAATCATTACCGTTTAATAAGTTGAATGATACCATCTAAGTAAGCAATTTGGAAAATGCATAACATATTTAAAAACGTAATTTCAGGAATTTCCAACATATACAATATTCGGAAAAATATCCGAATACTTTTATTCAGCCCTGTATATGATCTAGAGATTTGTATATATACTACATAGGATGCTAAATTTTAGTTTAGTTCGGAAACGCGTAGAACAGTTTAAAATTCTCCTTCTGGAGTTTCCGTCAGTAAACGGAAATGTGTTCGCGAACTTTTGTGCTGCCATGTGTATGATCTACTGAATTTATACACACCAAGTAAAAGACAAAAAGCGAGTTAAATTTAAAATCGCGGTCAGCAACTTAAAACGCACTTCCAGGAATTACTGTTAACAGACAGTGGAGAATTCTTTTGTGTGTCCCTGTAAATGAACAATGACTGCTATACACACAATATTCTGTAGTAAGCCTTTTGTAATGCACCTTAGTGATATATATAAATTTCAATGCGTTTAAAGTAGTGAAACATTATTTAATTAAACCGCAAACGATTTTTCTCCATAGACGTAATGTAACGGAATTATTTTTACAGTCCCTGTGAAGTAACTATAAGTCCTATGCACACCATATTCCATTTTAAGCTTCTTGTAATGCACCTTCGTGATATATATCAATTACAATGTGTTTGAAATTGTGTAACATAATTAAAATAAACCGCAAATGATTTTTTCCCATAGACCGTAATGTAACGGAATTCTTTTGAGTATCTCTGTAAAAAAACTATAAGTGATACACACTTCAGTTGAAATAGGGAACATGCTATAGATAACGACAATAACATAAAAAAATTGCAAGGCAATCCGAGCATATTTACGGGAGTTAGAGCACGGACAGACGGACAGACAAACCGAAGTCATAAACACTTCTCAACTAGGTTGGAAAGTGTTAAAAATAATACCGGTTGCCGAGAACGGTAAGCTTTTGTGGCTATGTGACTTACACTACATTCGCGGATTGAATTAGCTACTAGTGTTGCCAGGTGAGCTACTTTTATTCAGTTTGCTTTATTTCTATCAATTTTTATAGAAAAATATTCGCGTTACTTAGTGACAGATTAGTGACACAATAAATAAGGTGAATATGACAATTTCGAAAAATTGATAGCAATGTTAGTATCCTACTGCTTTATTTTTATTCAGATTGCTCGATTGACACAACTTTTTAAAAGTAGTGATATTCGCCTTGGTTCATGATAAATTAAATAAAGTGCAAATAAGGCGAATTATAATATTTCAAAAACGTAGTCGCGAACAAGCAATCTGAATTTTTTTTCAATGTAGCGGGCTGGCAATACTGAGTCACAGAGTGAGGAGATCTAACAGAGAATCATCTTTCATACACTGAAATGGTAACTCTTTAACATGGGATTACGCCGAGACAGTAGCGATATTTGCGGATGACGCGAAAACTAAGGTCATAACAGAAGCGAGGTTGCAAATACGGCGGTATATGGCTTTCTTGGCGACAAATGAGGGGAGAAGAAAAAAAAAAACGGCGACTGTTTGTTGCTTCTTGTTTTGAAATTTATGAAAACATATTTATTTTTAACATGTGAAATAATCGGAATTCAACTTTTTTTTTTTTTTTTAATAATTTTTGTGGTAAATAAAGTATTTTTTTCCAAGTTTGAAAGGATAATTAGATTTTTTTTTAACAAATTTATTTTTTAAATATATATTATATTGTTTGCTTTAACTCACTAAAGCCTATATATATGTATTATGATAATTAGAACTATTTTAATTGACGTATATCTTAATTTATTTTGAATAATCCATTAATGCTATAATATAAATGAAGCACAACTAATTTTTCTAGATAAAAGGAATCTGTAGAGTTTCCGTAATTATATACAGGGTGTCTCTTATTGCTGTTTAATAGGTAATCCCTAAACAGTCAATTTTAGAGGGATACTTTCCATTGCAATTTTTTTTCAAACACTTTTATTAATAATCTTAGAAGCCATTCAAAAGTCAACATATTTATTTTTGTAAAAGTTTATAATTTGGTTCCTTGGTTCTATGAATTTTTATTTCAAAAGACATATTTAGTGGTTCTCTCACAGACAATGAAGTTCATTATTCTTTTAATGGACAAAAGGGGGATAATTTGAAATTTAAACTTTATTCGCAAATAAAAATATATTTTAGTTCTAGAAAACCATAAAAAATTCTTAATAATTCAATAACATTCGAAACATTTTTGCAATTGGATATATTCCTATAAAAAGGACAGATTATTATTTGGTAGAGATTAATGAAGAATGAAAGATATATAGCATACCTTCAATTTTTATCAATTTTCTTTCTATATTTATATGATTTGAGAATCAATTATCTTTAATGACTTACCAAACACAATGTACCACTATATATGTTTTGCAGAAACTGATTTAAAAATATGCAACCACAAAAACTATTGCATCTTTGCTTCAAAAAAGTGCCATAGCTACAAAAACTAAATTTTTCAGAAAATGCTGTTGTTTTTTGTCTGTATTCATATCTTCATGTAATATTTTGAGTTTTTAAATGCATTATAGTTTTCTATCTGATTACAACAGCGTTTATATTTTTAATTTAAATAATAATTTCATATAATTTCAATAATTATTGTAATAATAATTACAAGATACCAATATATTAGATTTAAAAAAAAAAGAAAAAAAAAGAAAAAAAGAAAAAAAAACTATAAAAAAGCAGGAGTCGATCCATGCAAAATTTAGGTTCCTTCACAAATTTCCATTTCATATAAACATTCATTAAATATTTTTATTTTATTAGATTTTAAATTGTGCATATAATAAACAAAACAAATTTATCAGATAGAAAAACTTTCGTAGAAGGGCTTAAAGAAGATATTATCAATTAATGCCATATGTCCATATTTGATGCCATTGTCCATATTTGCGATGTCCATATTTGAGTACTAACTTGACTTCATCTTCTGTTACAAAATGTATTTTTCACAGAAATATAATACATTTCTCAGAAAAATAATTTTTACTTTTCACAAAATGTGTCCTAAGACAAAATCCTGCATCGACCCCTGACAAGAGTGGAGAATTTACAGAAAATCTTACCAGCTAAGGATTTATTTTGTAAGCGAGCAAAATTCAACGTGCAGTTGAAAATTAGTGTGAAAAAATTTGTACGGCAGCAAAAACAATTCAATATTATTACTACAATACAGTGACACACTATTATCTATCTATTTTACTAAGAAATATATACAACAAAGAACGCTTAGTGTAGGATAAAACTTAGTACCATGATTACATTGCATATCAATAAAATTTTATATATGGAATTTTTTTTTACATGAATGAGATTTATGGCATGGCAGTTCTTTTACCGATAATATAAAGTCAAAATCTGTTAAAAATCTGCCAACAATGAATATATATAAAATATTCCATACATTATAGAACTTGAAAACTAAGAATGAAAATAACACATGAAAATAAATCGCAATTTACTGATCCTTAAGAATAAAAAATAACTTTGACATCTTATTCTTGGAAACAAAACAAGCTTATCTTCGTAACATTTTGAATAATTCCAATGACCTATTTGATCTTCAAAGAATATTTTTAATAATAAGTATCAATCAAGATTCAAAAATCAAATAGCTAACGCCGAAAATTTGCACATGTGCACAGGTCCTGATTACCGCAGGGGCAAACTTCTACCAGAAAATTTTAATTGATATTTTCGTCTTATTCATACAAAGTTCTTGTCACAAATAAGAAGAAATTTTCTATGCATTTTTAGTGGTGTAAGTTTGCCCCGTTGGTAGACAGGCCGTGTATATGCAAATGACAACAGAAAAAGACGCCAAGCAGAATAGGGTTACAGTTAAACGGAAATCACGAAGATAAAAATCGCCAACGTGATGATTTAGTTTTTAAGTCATCCGCTGCAGGTGCTCTTTTCAGACGAAGTTGGGGCTCTGTTTAAATCTCCTTACTCTGTGTACTGAGTGATAGAAACCAAATAATCTACATAAGAAAAGTAGCCAAACTGTCAATACTGCCTCATATGCCTAATAGTTTGCTATGAAGACATTTCGTAATTCAAAGGTAAAGGATAAAGTATTTTCATTATATAACAAATACAACAAATTATCTACTTAAGAAAAGTAGCCTAACTGTCAATACTGTCTCATATGCATAGTAGTCCGGTATGAAGACTCTTCGTAATTCAAAGGTAAAGGATGAAGTATTTTCATTACATTCAAACTGCTAGTTAAAGCAATTGTAACTCGACAAGTTCGAGATATAGAATGGTGTTCTCCTCGAGTTACACAATGAATTGAAATATTTATGGTAGATTCTTTAAACAATTACTGGTGTAAATTGTTAAATGTAATATTTAACTGTTTAGCTGATGTTTTATTTCAGGATTTTCGTTACGATGCCAAAAATGTCGCTTAGTAAAGTTTCTTATTGACTTACTTTCATCTCAAATTTAAATGCAAACAACTGTCTCATGTGCAGAGTAGTCTGCTATGAAGACTATTCGCAATTCATAGGTAAAGGATAAAGTATTTACATTATACTCCAACTACTAGTTAAAGCAATTGTAGCTTGACACGTTCAGCAATATAGGATGGTACAATACTCGAGCTACACGTTGAATTGAAATATTTATGGCAGATTCTTTAAACAATTACTGGTGTAAATTGTTAAATGTAATATTTAAACGTTTAGCTGATCTTATATTTCAGGAGTTACGTTACGATGCCAATAATGTCGCTTAGTAAAGTTTCTTATTGACTTACGTACATCTCAAATTTAAATGCAAACAACAACAACAACAAAATAGAAATTTTTAATTACTATTTTTATATTTATTATTTTTACTTGCACTAGACCAATGTTCTTCTATTACATAAGGTATTATTAGTGCTCATAAAGAAACTCTTGAATATTCCGTTCTGTTTTGATTGTTCATAAAGGATAAGTGCGCGTCCACTCGGAGCGTCGGTTACACCCCCCCCTCCCCACCGCTAGAGTATTCAGTTTCTGGAGCTGCATTTTCTAAATGATCAACTGCATATCCAGTAGACAAAAAAATATGTTCTGCAAACAACAGGAATAAATAAAATTTAAAATTTTGTAAAATAGGTCCTACATCATATTAATAAAAATGTTTCCCTTTTTGTGTGTTTGTTATTTTGATAAGAAACTTATGTATGTATATATAAATTTCAATTTAATTAAAAAGAGACACTTTCCTTAATCTAGTTCTTATCTCTTGAAAGTATACGAAAGTACAGGGTAATTACAAATGAATATCCCAACTTTGAAGGGCTGTATCTTCTGAACAATAAAAGGTAGTGTTCCATTCCACACTTCGAAGTGAGTGAGAAGTTATGAAGTTATCATAAATGTAAAGGTTCGTTTTTTCTGGCGAGAGATGGCGCGAGTGGCGGGTTAAAAGTGAACCGGCATGTTCAGTTGCGTGTCCATCCATCAGGATGGTGCACCACACCATTGGCACCTTTCTGTATGAGAGGTTTTGAACGAGCAACTGCCGCAACGGTAGACTGGTCGCAGAACAGATTTCGACGCTGCTCTTCATTGGTGGCCCCCACGAATCCCGAGACATAACTCCGTGCGTTTTTTTTCTTTGGGGATACATAAAAGATAAAGTGTTTTCCCCCTCTACTAGCTGACACTGCTGAACTGAAAACGGGGATGCAACAGTAACACCCAATATGCTGAAAACCGTGTGGGACGAATTCTCCTACAGAATGTATGTCGTTCGTGTTTCTGCTGGTGGTCACATTGAACATTTATAAATTTTTGCGATTAGTAATTTACCAATCTTCTTTTTTTATGTATTTTTTACAAATGCGTGTACCTTCTATACTTTTGTTAATGAAGCCCTTCAAAGTTGGGATATTCATTTGTAATCATCCTGTATATTTCGAGCATAATATTTCGAGTTGCCCGCGATACCGAAAGAGCTTTTTCTTATCTGTAGAAACCTCTGAAACAAAAATATTTCCGAGATTTAAAGAAGAATTTCTGAAACTAAAGTTTCTTTTGCGGGCGAAATTTTTAGAAACGTTCCTGAGAAGTCTTTGTGCTGTCTTATTCAGATTTCTGAAACCGGAATATCGGTTTTTATGATGTGCTGTCAATTTTCATGTTCTTTAAACATGTTTTATAAACAAACAAGATAAATTAACAGCATTAACAATAAAATTAATATTCTTTTGTTACTCTTGCTTATATAAATTCACTTGCGAATCTGAAAATTGTTAAATAAGAAATAAAAACATTCTAAAAATCGATTTTTCGATTTAGCATTTCAATTTCAATTTCGTTCAATTTATTTCAATAAACATTTCAATTTCAATTTCGTTTTTTAATCATAAATATAAAATAAACCCGTGCGGGGTTTTTTATAATAATTGCTAAGCATCATATAATGTGGTATTTTATTTTTTTTGGCAACAATATTTTGAGGAAAACCTTTCATTTCATTTATGAAAATAATGCCGAATTAATTTTTAATTATCAGCAATTTTTAATAAAAACATGTTTTAATGAAATTTTAAGTGTGCTATGTCAGAAGCCTGTTCAAAATCCTTTCATACGTTATCTCATTCGTCGTTCTGCGTTTCGTATTTTCTGAGTAAAAGGGATGTTGACAGGAGAAATAATATATATGATTTGTCTTTTTTTTACAGTGCAAGGGCACACATATAACATCTGGGAAGAGCGAGAGAAGCAGATTTAGCATACGATGTAGAGAAACGTCGGGTATTATGGAATACTGTTTACATTTGTCGCAATACTTCATCCCGATATTGTTTAAAACCCGAAAACCGAATACAATTACAAACTTCAACTGTCTGCGAATAGTTTTTATAGACAACAATTACACTAGTTTACAGACTTTTGTTCATGAAATGAAAGATATACAGTTACGTTACTTTGGGTATCTACATCTATGAAAAAATATTTTTAAAAATCCAGCACGTCAAATTTATGAAATATTTATTAAGAAGATTTTTACAAAAAACTACATCCAAATAAACAATAGTCACCAAGAATATTTTAATGAACTTTTCTTTCTACAATGAAAGCTTAAAATAAGGCGTTCTTATTTTCTAAAAAAGTCGTTTGTAAATTCCGGTGTGTCAGTCAGTAATTTCTCATTTTACGAATAGATTTTCTTTGATAAAACTGTTTAATACATTTTAAAAATTGATTGCGAACGATTCCGAATTTTTTTAATAAAATCCTCTTTCAATCTCGAAAATATATTAGTTTTGGGGGTTTATAAAGATAAGAATAGCTTTTCGGAATCGGAAGTAACTAGGAAATAATTATTGTACACTTTGGTCCATGGCTACATTATGTTTTCGTAAATTATGAAAGACCAGAGGGTGCGAGGATTTCGCACTGAAATCTAATAATTTTAGGTACTTCTCTATTATGCTGTCGACCACTTTTCATAACAAAAAACTATCGCTAAATTGTAAGATTAAACGCCAAATATGCAGTCCCATTTACTTGATGTTAGAAGCATTATACGTGTTTGTTACGTCATCAAATGATTTTTAATCCGACATTTTCGTGTATTTTTCATTATGTTTTACTGATTTATTAGTTATTTCATTAATTAAAATAACAATCGTGTCCTTAAATTCTTATATTTTATTTATTTATATTGATATTCCAATGGCAACGTTCTCCCGTTTATTTGGCGATAGTTTTCGTTATGAAAAGTGGTTGACGGGATAAAAGAGAAGTACCATTTTTATCAATATGTAATAGTTATTAGATGCAGGTTTAAACTTCTAAAGAAAAAGCAAGGATAAAAATATCTGCAAACAACATTTAGTTGTTAGTCAAGCCAGAATATCATCTAATTTATTCCATCAAGTTAGAGTAAAAACTGATCCAAGATTGCTAAAGGCACGCGCGAGGAAAAAAAATCGTATTTTAACTGCATTAGAGGATGACGTCATCCGCTTCGGGAAAAACATGGGACATAGAAATATAAATCTAAACATTTCAATTTCAATTTCGTTTTTTAATCATAATTATAAAATAAACCCGTGCGGGGTTTTTTATAATAATTGCTAAGCATCATATAATGTGGTATTTTATTTTTTTTGGCAACAATATTTTGAGGAAAACCTTTCATTTCATTTATGAAAATAATGCCGAATTAATTTTTAATTATCAGCAATTTTTAATAAAAACATGTTTTAATGAAATTTTAAGTGTGCTATGTCAGAAGCCTGTTCAAAATCCTTTCATACGTTATCTCATTCGTCGTTCTGCGTTTCGTATTTTCTGAGTAAAAGGGATGTTGACAGGAGAAATAATATATATGATTTGTCTTTTTTTTACAGTGCAAGGGCACACATATAACATCTGGGAAGAGCGAGAGAAGCAGATTTAGCATACGATGTAGAGAAACGTCGGGTATTATGGAATACTGTTTACATTTGTCGCAATACTTCATCCCGATATTGTTTAAAACCCGAAAACCGAATACAATTACAAACTTCAACTGTCTGCGAATAGTTTTTATAGACAACAATTACACTAGTTTACAGACTTTTGTTCATGAAATGAAAGATATACAGTTACGTTACTTTGGGTATCTACATCTATGAAAAAATATTTTTAAAAATCCAGCACGTCAAATTTATGAAATATTTATTAAGAAGATTTTTACAAAAAACTACATCCAAATAAACAATAGTCACCAAGAATATTTTAATGAACTTTTCTTTCTACAATGAAAGCTTAAAATAGGGCGTTCTTATTTTCTAAAAAAGTCGTTTGTAAATTCCGGTGTGTCAGTCAGTAATTTCTCATTTTACGAATAGATTTTCTTTGATAAAACTGTTTAATACATTTTAAAAATTGATTGCGAACGATTCCGAATTTTTTTAATAAAATCCTCTTTCAATCTCGAAAATATATTAGTTTTGGGGGTTTATAAAGATAAGAATAGCTTTTCGGAATCGGAAGTAACTCGGAAATAATTATTGTACACTTTGGTCCATGGCTACATTATGTTTTCGTAAATTATGAAAGACCAGAGGGTGCGAGGATTTCGCACTGAAATCTAATAATTTTAGGTACTTCTCTATTATGCTGTCGACCACTTTTCATAACAAAAAACTATCGCCAAATTGTAAGATTAAACGCCAAAAATGCAGTCCCATTTACTTGATGTTAGAAGCATTATACGGGTTTGTTACGTCATCAAATGATTTTTAATCCGACATTTTCGTGTATTTTTCATTATGTTTTACTGATTTATTAGTTATTTCATTAATTAAAATAACAATCATGTCCTTAAATTCTTATATTTTATTTATTTATATTGATATTCCAATGGCAACGTTCTCCCGTTTATTTGGCGATAGTTTTCGTTATGAAAAGTGGTTGACGGGATAAAAGAGAAGTACCATTTTTATCAATATGTAATAGTTATTAGATGCAGGTTTAAACTTCTAAAGAAAAAGCAAGGATAAAAATATCTGCAAACAACATTTAGTTGTTAGTCAAGCCAGAATATCATCTAATTTATTCCATCAAGTTAGAGTAAAAACTGATCCAAGATTGCTAAAGGCACGCGCGAGGAAAAAAAAATCGTATTTTAACTGCATTAGAGGATGACGTCATCCGCTTCGGGAAAAACATGGGACATAGAAATATAAATCTAAACATTTCAATTTCAATTTCGTTTTTTAATCATAATTATAAAATAAACCCGTGCGGGGTTTTTTATAATAATTGCTAAGCATCATATAATGTGGTATTTTATTTTTTTTGGCAACAATATTTTGAGGAAAACCTTTCATTTCATTTATGAAAATAATGCCGAATTAATTTTTAATTATCAGCAATTTTTAATAAAAACATGTTTTAATGAAATTTTAAGTGTGCTATGTCAGAAGCCTGTTCAAAATCCTTTCATATGTTATCTCATTCGTCGTTCTGCGTTTCCTATTTTCTGAGTAAAAGGGATGTTGACAGGAGAAATAATATATATGATTTGTCTTTTTTTTACAGTGCAAGGGCACACATATAACATCTGGGAAGAGCTAGAGAAGCAGATTTAGCATACGATGTAGAGAAACGTCGGGTATTATGGAATACTGTTTACATTTGTCGCAATACTTCATCCCGATATTGTTTAAAACCCGAAAACCGAATACAATTACAAACTTCAACTATCTGGGAATAGTTTTTATAGACAACAATTACACTAGTTTACATGACTTTTGTTCATGAAATGAAAGATATACGGTTATGTTACTTTGGGTATCTACATCTATGAAAAAATATTTTTAAAAATCCAGCACGTCAGATTTATGAAATATTTATTAAGAAGATTTTTACAAAAAACTACATCCAAATAAACAATAGTCACCAAGAATATTTTAATGAACTTTTCTTTCTACAATGAAAGCTTAAAATAAGGCGTTCTTATTTTCTAAAAAAGTCGTTTGTAAATTCCGGTGTGTCAGTCAGTAATTTCTCATTTTACGAATAGATTTTCTTTTTGCCGGAAAGGGTTAAACAATTGCAGGTAGATGAAAACAAATCCCTTCATATCTCAAAATTGTGACGTGCTACAAAAAATTAAAATATTTTTTTTGAACTACCGTCCATAGCTTACATAAATAATGTATGTTTCATTTCATGAACAATTTTATTTTTTTATTTTTTGTAAACTAGTGTTATTTTATGAAATCTCATCACTCTCAAACAAGTAATAATAATAATAAACGTATTTTGAGGGTATTGTGAGGTATTCGGAAAATAAGGAATAGGTGGACAAAAATAAAGAAAACTAACAAAATTTGATTCAAAAGATTTAATAGTATCAAGAGAGCATAATCAAAATATAGTGTATAGGTAGTCAGACAATATGCGTCAATTTATACTTCATATTTGCAGAAATCACAAATATAAGATCTGTCTTTCCGCCCCCATGGAGCCGAACGGTTTAAGTATTTCTCTCTTTAATTTGTTTGAAATGTATCTTTTGGAAGACATGTTCTAAGATATTGTAAAGTATTGTTTAATAATTGTTTCTGGTTCCAAACTTGCTGTTTTTTTTAAATGTAATGTACGAGGGTCGATCCAGAAATAAGGTTCCCAAAGAGCTCCAGCCGCACGGGAAGGTGCGAGGCAAAATACGGCAACAGTGCTGTGCGCGGCTGTTCCCGCACTCGAAATTCCCCCGGCCACGCTTCACAGCGCCGCTTATTCTTGGCTCAGCGGCCGAGACGGAGGTTCCCATTGTTGATCCCGCCGCCCCTCGGGATTGCACTAAAACTCTAAGGCACAAGCCGGGTTTCCCGAGGTGGTTATCCCTATCCCTGTCCCTGTTGATCCCGCCAAGTGCGAGTTATTGTGTAAAACTAAGAAAACTCAGGCGAGCTACCCAGAACCGCCGGCGAGGACGACTGACAGTCGGTGTAACGCTGTTTCACGAGAACGCCCGACCTCTCGTCTCCCGTCAAACCGAGGAACTTTTGACACAATTTGGGTGGTTTGTCATGCCCCACCCACCTTACAGTCCGGACCTCGTACCTAGTGATTATCACTTGTTCCCCAATATAAAGGAACATTTGAGTGTCCAACGCTTCCGGAGCGACGATGACGTCAAAGAAGACGTGAAACGTTTCCTCAACGGGTTGGCGCCGGAGTTCTACGACATTGGGATACAGAAATTGGAACACCGTCAACAAAAATGCGTAAAAAAGATGGCGATTATATAGATAAATAGAGCAAACTTTCTTCTTTCCAACGATGTAAATTTCTACGAGAATAAACAATGTTGTTTATTTGTAAATTTGATGAGAACCTTATTTCTGGATCGACCCTCGTATTTTGCTCTGCCTGTGTCTTTAGAATTCAAATGTTTCTGCTGTGATAATAATTATTGCATAGCGTACAGTTTTTAATGCATTTCATGCATAAGTTAGAGGATTTTTCTTATATTGGTTTAGATTTAAGCTCCTTTGAATGCCAATGTTCTCTGTGTGGACTTTGGCAGTTCAGGGTATTTTTTTTCTTTAAATATGTGGGTTATTTTTAGCCAATTTTTATCCGATTATTAAAGAAAAATGCATCTTAAAATATGTCTTTCAGTTGAAGATGCCATATCTTTGATTTTTTATAATTGCAATGCTGAAGGTGAACATGAAATTGATATTTTATCACCAAACAATAGAAAAGAAAGATCTAACATTGAAAAAATTTAGGAAAATCAAATAGATATCACAGATCCAGATGATGTATGTGGTGGATGAAATGTTATATTCCACAAGTGGAACATATCTATGCTTCCACTTTTATTTTACATATTAGCCCAAAACTTTTGCACACAATCTTACAATTAATGTAAATTACCAGCTTAAAAATTTCAAATGAATCTGACAAGTAGTTTATGGTGTGGCGTGAAAAAGGCTAATGCTTCATTTCGGCAAAAACATTTCAGGTAACATATCGAAGAAAAACTTTGAAATGAATTTTATTTCATTAAAATTTAACAGATAGCGTTAAAGCGGTACAGTATTCACAAAGTATTAAAAACTTCAGTGTTTCGCAAATTTTAATACAAATTTGATATTTTCGAAATTTATAAAGTGAACAATGGTGATGTGTACGATGTGCAGTTGAATACAAAATACTCATGAAGTTCTATTTTAAAAATATATATTGGGAGAAAATCCACACGGCATATAAAAACATAATTTATTATATTAAAAGTTTGGTTAATTAAAAAAAATATTTTTCTAGAAATACCGAAAAGAGTGTGATATATTTGAATAAACGATAGAATGAGATGCAATATACATTGTTCTATTGCATTTCAATTTTTAAATAAATTATGCTTTGCAAATGAGAAATAAGTTTATGAGATTGGCATTCATTTTCCCATAAATGCTCATTCATATTTTTTTTTCTTTTTTGGCTTCCTGTTTATTACGCAGATTTATGTAGTATTTAACATAAAAGGAATACAAGGTGCGTCAGAAAAATGTATACACACTTTGATTAATTATAACTCAAGTTTTTATTCGCATATAATCAATATTTAAATTGCAAACGAATCTACATAAAATGTAGAACTTTTACTCCTATCGCAGATGTTTAAAATTAGTACCATTCTGTTCAATACACTGCTTATAACGGTTGGTCATTCATTTACAAACTTCAACAAACATTCCATTTGATGTTTTGGCGCATTCTCAGTCAATAGAAATAGCGGAATGTTGTCAATGAACATCCATTCGTTTCGAACTTACATTTTTTTGGATGAATTGTAAGTCGCATAGGTGGATCTGCCGGAAACTCCCTGTGATATTATGTTTGTACTTCTGCTACATTTTCATACAATAGTATTTTAAAATAACTTTTCTTTTTTCCAAAAGTCCATCTTGTTCCACTCATTATTTCCAATTAATTACATTTTGAAAAGAAAAAAAAAAATAGAATGTTATGCCCCGTTAAATAGTGTATGTGTACATTTTTCTGACGCACACTGTATCAGTGTTGCCAGTGGGCTACTTTTTTTAAAAATCAGATTTCTGGATTACCACCAGTTTCTTGAATTAGTAAAATTAGCATTATTTAATAGTAAATTAACTAAGATGAAAACAAATCGAATTACACCATTTAAAAAAAAGTGAAGAAATCAGAATTAAATAAAAGTAGCCCAGTGGCAGCACTACTCTGTATTGAAGAAGCTCTTTGAGTTTGTATCAGGGATGAGATTTCTCCGCTTTTTTGCATACCAGTATAATTTTAGAGAAAACGTTGTTCTCTTAAACCGCAGAATGTTCCGATTAAATAAAAGAACATTTTCTGTAAGATTATACTGGTATTCAAAAAAGCGGAGAAATCTCGTCTCTGACGTAAAAGAATAATATTGCAACGACCTTCTCTAAAATAAAAACCACTTTCCTCTATTTCATATATTTTCTTCAAAAGCTAAAAGTGCTTTAGAAATTTCCGGAATGTGGTGTTTGAAGTTTCACTTTATAATGTTCTATTTTTCTCTCACTCTTTATTACTAGAATCTTTCTTTCATATTTTACGCAAAAATAAATTCAAACTTTTCTCTTTTGACACTTCGAAGTTTGTTTTCATTTAGTTGTAGCGGAAATTTAATTTATTTTCTTATTTAAATGACGCTGTGAACACACGGAAAAGCTTTTGAATGAAAATTAGTTTTCATTTATTGATTATAAAAATTCGTTATGAAAGTTTTCTTATCAAAAGAATTTATGTTTTTTCATTTTTAATTGTATGTTCTGATTTAAATTTAATTTATGAAAAAAAAAATTAATTTATTTTTTATCATCAAAAAGAGGGAAATTGATTAAAAAAAATCATTTTTGAAATAAATCTTGTGTTACAAACGCAAACAAATTAGAAATGGTACGTATTACGTGACAAATGAGGTACGATCGTACTATAATTTGTTTTATAAATATTCAGATCTTGCTGGAATAGCACCAAATGCTGGAATAGAATCAAAGTGAGTGTGAAGAATAAAATTTAAATTCAGCTAATTTAGCAGCGTTGAGGAAGTATATATCTCCGAAGGTTTAAGTTGCATATAGGCGCAAGCACCGCCAGTAGTTATCCGGTAAGTTACTTGGCACCATTGGTTCACGATATCCACGAAGTTTAAAACAACCAGAATTTTTTTTACAGCAAAATGTATTATGTTAATGCAGATGTAATGATACTTTCAAAATCAAATAGTTTTCATATTTGAATCGGCGATTGTTGAAAGGAACTTAGTCCATATTTTGACATTTCTCATTTCAAGATGGTTTCAATGTTTTTTTTTTCAACTTTATTAACCGTTTCGTGGCGAAAGGAAATCCGTTCGAGTATTGCCTATGCATGTTTGGGTCTAGAATCACCTTTTCATTTATAAACACCACCAAATACCGCAAATGACGTTCCTCATGAAGTATAAATATCTCTGCATGTGAGGAAGGGATAAATAGAGTGCTACCTGGTAGTATTAACTCATAGACATAACATGGATGTAATCCACATACGGATATTTTATCTTTTTGTCTTGAAACTGGACCACAATGCCCAGAAGGAAAGCATCAAATATCAACAAAGCATTTGAAGCGGATAAAGTAAAAGAAATACACAACTTATAGGACGTTTGTCCCGGAGTGGTTAATGCTTTTACAAAGTATCATATAACATAACAAGTAATGAAATATATAAAAAGTTTTTAGAAAGTCATATCCAAACAACTGTCTTTCCACATTAATACTAGATTTAGACAATTTTTTAGTAGTAAACCATTAACTAATGAAATAAATTTAAACAATGTACATTTTTACATGTTCTTGACATGCGTTGAAATGAAATAGTCTTTTAGATTCAAGTTTTAATGTACGGTTCAATTGTTATGTGTAGATGGTTACTTAAAACAAAACAAAGTACGTTTCAACATAAAAAAATACTTTTATTTGCTTTTGAATCGATAAAAAGTTTTATCTCACGTTCGTATTTTTTTATTTATTTATTTATTTATTTATTTATTTTTTTTTTTTTTGCATATTGTTTAAGAAGCAGTTTTACAAAAATTTTCTTATTTTTATATTTTCTTTCTTTTTAGCACTTTCCAACCTAGTTGAAAAGTGCTTATGACTTCGGTTTGTCTGGCCGTATGGCCGTATGGCCGTCTGGCCGGATGGCCGTCTGGCCGTATGGCCGTCTGTCTTGTGCTCTAACTCCCGTAAATATGCTCGGATTGCTCTGCAATTTTTATATGTTATTGTCGTTATCTATGGCACGTTCCCTATTTCAACTGAAGTGTGTAGCACTTATAGTTTTCTTACAGGGACACTCAAAAGAATTCCGTTACATTGCTGTCTATGGGGAAAAATCATTTGCGGTTTATTTTAAAAATGTTTCACTATTGTAAACGCATTGAAATTTATATAGATCACTAAGATGCATTAGAAGAAGCTTAATATGGAATAGTAGGTGTATAGCACTTAGAGTTACTTTACAGGGACAGTCAAAATAATTCCGTTACATTACGTCTATGGAAAAAAATCGTCTGCGGCTTATTTAAATAATGTTCCACTATTTTAAACGCATTGAAGTTTATATATATTACTAAGGTGCATTACAAGAGGCTTACTACAGAATAGTGTGTGTATAGCAGTCATCGTTCATTTACAGGGGCACACAAAAGAATTCTCTACTGTCTGTTGACAATAATTCCTGGAAGTGCGTTTTAAGTTACTGAACGCGATTTTAATCTTAACTAGCTTTTTGTCTATTACGTGGTGTGTATAAATTCTGTAGATCCTATACAGGGCAGCACAAAAGTTCGCGAACACATTTTCGTTTATTGACAGAAACTCCAGAAGGAGAATTTAAACTGTGCTACGCGTTTCCTAACTAAACTAAAATTTAGCATCCTATGTATATATACAAATCTATAGATCATATACAGGGCTACATAAAAGTATTCGGATATTTTTCCGAATATTGTATATATTGAAAATTCCTGAAATTACGTTTTTAAATATGTTGTGCGTTTTCCAAATTGTTTACTTAGATGTCATCTTTCAGCTTATTAAACGGTAATGATTTGTAAAATTATTTTAGAAGCGTTGGAAAGTGCTACATAATCTATGCTTGACGCATGATTTTTCGTTCTTGTTTCTTTTTGCGTCCGAAAAAGGTATTCTTATTTAGCATTTTATCAATACTAAATTTACATTTACAATGACGGTTAACCCCTTCGAGGCGAGCGTTCTTTACAGAATTTTTAATCTTTTACCTCCGGTTTTTCAGAATCTTCGCCTAATTGAATCCAAGAAATGTTAAGATTTAATAAGGCAATGCTTACAATAAAAAATAACTGGTGGGAATAATCGAAGATTCTGAGCATCTTATGCGTCGCGTATACGTATAGCTCGTCCCCAAGGGGTTAATATTGTACTAGTGAACCAATTCTATATATTTCTCTCCTACATATTTTTATGTTAATACAATATCTCCTCAAATACTTTTTTTAATCCTTTCAGGGGCAAGCAATTGCAGAGGTGCCAACCTCTCATTAATATTCCGTAATATGTGGGTTAATTTCATGTTTTTACGTGGATCTTATTTAATTTCATTTCTTAAAAGAAATTCTGGTGCGAAACGTGTTAAACCTGGGTCAAATTAACCCACATATTACGGAATATTAATGAGAGGTTGGCACCTCTGCAATTGTGTTCCTGTAACGACGAATTCACACCGGTATTTACGAAAAAATTTAGTTCAAAATAAGGAAATGCAATTTTTCAACTTTTTCCCGTCAAAATTAAAAAATTAAAATTTTATTAAAAATTTCTGTGTTGAATTGGATTAAAATTAGGTGGTATATAATATATACCACCGCCCCTCAAAGGGTTAAATACTGCAATATATTCTAATTCTCTGATTAACCCCTTAACTGGGTAGCCCGAACTCAGTTCGGTCAAGAACAGTTTGCTTGTTTTGTTACTAAAAGCTTTGCACACCAGTAATTATTTAACGCACCTTTCGCTTTATTAATCGGCAGACCACTTTCGATTACACAAAGCAAATATTTTAGTACGGAAAAAGTGGTGCATTGTGCCTATTTTTAGTTTATGGTGTCAAAATACCTCCCACAGTTAAGGGGTTAAGCTCGATTATACTTTTATGAACTTCTTGTAGCGAGAAAGCGGCACTATCTCATACCAGGCTAATTCCATGCGTGGATGTAGTGTGAGTCACAGAGATGTAAATATCTGCGGTGTTTGACTAGCAGTATTATATTAAAGAAAAATTTGACTTATTCAATCCCATATATCTACAATTAAATACAGTAGAGAATTAAAAAATAATACCGGTTGCCAAGAACGGTAAGCTTTTGCGACTATGTGACTTACACTACGTTCGCGGATGGAATTAACTATCAGTGTTGCCAGTTGAGCTAATTTTATTCGGTTTGCTTTTTTTCTTAGTGACAGATTAGTGACACAATAAGTAAGGTGAATATTACAATTTCAAAAAAGTGATAGCAATGTTTCCCACTGCTTTATTTTATTCAGATTGCTTGATTGCCACTTATGATGTCGCATAATATATTATTCAATTTTAGTAATTATTCCCCTCTCATTTAATTCCCTTTTCCAAATTTGTTCCCCTTTTTCATTATTTTAACGCTTTTCATTTTCTTTTCCCACCCTTTGCTAAATTCAGCGGAACAAATTTCATTCTGTTTATTCTAATATCCTTTTAATCCAGTTACACTGAAAATATTTCTATACTAGCTGATAAAGTAAATGAAAACCACTACATCTACCCTTTCAAATTGCCAGCATATGATGCCCATCTGCAATCTCCTTATTTGGTCACACAGATCTGTTGCTAACTGATTTCTTCATACACACCCTTTTTAATTAGAATGATTCCTAAGCGCATCTGAATAACTCTGGTCCAAAAATATCCAACGTACATATCGAAGTCATAACAAATTCTAAGGTTCGCGGGTCCAAGAATGCGAAAAACTCCCTCGAGCCCCGTGCGTGGTTTTTGCATTCCCATACATGTTGGCTACCGCCGAAAAATTCGTTAGGATGATTTATGCCAAAAATGGCTCTGTTCTCTAAATTTTTAATTGTCTTTATGCTCTGTTTGGAGAAATAATAGCCATATTGTAATCTTTTGGCGAAATGTAATTTCATTCGAGTTCATGTCATGACACGAGAAACAATCAATTCTATCTCTGACCACCAGCCCACCAACATGTAATATTCTCACGAAATTGTGTTTCGGGCCCGGGTGCCCCTGTGCTGCCGTGGGCAGCCGTAGCCATGCAATGTTTCCTGTACTTGTGCAATTATACATAGAACCTGGGATTAATTAAAATACCTTCATCTACTCATGTCTTCCTATTCTTCCAAATGTGCCTATTCTCATTTCTTCTAAATTTATAGATTTATTGGAAGGTAATAATGATTTTAGTCAGCGAAATACTAATCTTATGAAAGCCACTTTACCACGATCAAGAACTATAGCATATAATCTTGGTGCCAATCACCAGGGCACTTGTATAGGAATTTTTACGACATGGTACCCGGGAATGTAAAACAACCAAACTCTATTTAAAAGGATAAGAATAAATTAAAGGCACGGCAGACAAAAACTTTGGACTAAATAATACTCAAGGAGAAACTGTTCATCTTTATCGTGACTCATGCGTCTGTTCTCATAATATGAGTATATATTTCCTGCAAATCGACCCCAGCCTGTGTGTAAGCATCCGAAATAATCGGAATATAGGAAAACATAAATCAAGAATCGGTCAAATCGAGAAACTATTCTTGTTTGTATTCCAACGAAGTCGATGTTTCGAATTCATCTGTATACAGAATTCCTTTTTTTCGTCGCCTAACGAATAATTAATCGGACTTTTTTCCAAATGCAATTTGCTGATTTTTCGTATTCTAGGAAGAAAATAAAAAAATAAAAAATTTAAAAGTATGATCTGTTTCCAGCATAAACAAAAATCGGTGATTCTGATTGTTTAATGCGACCATAAAAGAAACTGCTCCTGGTGACCATAAAAAAAAAACGAAAAATTTCCTATGCGCTAAAATGAAACATGTGTCCTATGTTCCGAAAAAAGGAGCCTATATTATTTTTCCCTTCGGAGAAAGAAGACTTTCTTTAGGCGAATATATTTATTTATCGAGAAAATTTTATTTCTGTGATCGTCAAAACCACAAATCCCAAAAATCAACTGTACTTGTAGCTGAAAACTTTGCTCAAAGATTGAACTACTTAATTATCATTACCGAAACGTGCAACTTCAATAATAAAACTGCGTAAGTCAGTAAGCAGCTGCATGTTCAAGGGCGTAGGTCATGATTTATTATCAACGCTTTGCGAACAGATGTTTTTCCTTTGCTTCTGAGTTCCGATTTTGTGAAAGTGGATTATTTTTATCTCATGCAGTGGACTTTTTTATCAGTAAGTAAATTCTAAAATAGTGTTTAATTTTTAGTTTTTTTATGTGTGCAATTTAAGGTAAATATTTTTTTTTAATTCCTTGGTTATCGGTTCTTGAAAGGTATGTACAATATTATTTATCTTTTATGTGATAAAAAGAAAAGGCATAATATTCATTCATAAGTATATTTCTTAATAGATATTTAACTTTTGTTTATGCTGTGTATTGTTCTTATACAATCCTTTATTTTAGTATCAGTTTGCTATGCAGTATTTCAACATTTTTAAATATGCTGCCGCTCATACAAGTTTTATCTAAAGGATTTTTTAAATGAAATTTTGAATTTTTCTCATTATAAGAAAAAGTATAGGTGTATTATTTTGTGCAAATTTTTGGTTTTGTTCACATTTGTGTATATTGGGTGCACACAATGTACTTATGTAGTGTTTGAATTTTCCTTGTGGTTCTACTCGGCTGGTCCTAGTTTTCTTGCCCAACAAGGGAAATTCTAACGTGACAGTCATGCTGTGAATTTTATCTTATTTTATGGGGTATTTGAATATATATACACAATGTTTCTCTCATCACTTAAAAAAAATAAAAACTAAGAAGAAGAAGAAGAATAATAAGGATAAAACCTAAATCTTTTAAATTTTTCATTTGTGTTATTCTTCTCACACTCTCACACATTTACAATAATTATTAATAATAATTGTCACATTAATTTAATTCTAAATTATATGTTATCTTTATTAATTAACGGCAGTTAAGTATTTTATTGATCTATGTCCGTATCTCATGACTTGTTACACTTACCGATTTTGACAAACCGTCTCGCATTACTCTAGGACTGACTTTTCATTTAACATATATACAATGTATATATTTTTTTCCAATTATTCCCTTTCAGAGTGGTGATCTGTTAAATTATAGCCCTTAGGATCTTCTACTTCATTGTAATGGGAGACAACTTCGTATTGGAAATCCAATTCATTTTCAATTGCCTGTAGAAATGAATATACGAGACTGCTCCTCAGTTTGTCGCATCACTGCTGCGGTAGCATGGAGGTTTATATTATGTCTAAAGGCAACAATATGGACCTCTCCCTAAATAGTTCCTATACTCAAAGAAGGCAATGGTCTTAAACTTGCGCCAATACACTTGTCCTTTGACAAGAATTAGGGCAGATATATATTTTTTTTGATTGTGTGTGTCACTTTCCTTTCCTGTCCTGTGCGAATGCACAAATTTTTTTCAATTGTATGCAATTAAAACTTCATTAATTTTACATCACCTTTTCATATTTTTATGCTTTTTATACACATGTGAACCTATATTTCTATATTTTTACATTTTATACTTGCATTTATATCTGATTTTTTTTTTCCATTATATGTTATACTATATCAGTGTTTTTATTTTATTCAAATAAGCATCATATATTCATGAGGTAATTACATCATCAAAATATTAATTGTCTTCAATAGCATTATAAAGTACAATAATCTTGTGTTTAAGTATTGGACCAGTTAGTGGACAAATTTTTGATGTTGCAATAGGATACATGTTGCCATATATATATATATATATATATATTTATAACGAATTGTCCTTTATTTTTAATTTATGTTTTGGATGTATAAATACAGTGATTTAAAATTGAGTGTTGACATTAGGGGTGCTCGCACAAAATAAACAGGTAATGAGAAATGGCAATGTTTGCATACAAACATATTACACACTCACAGTTTCTTAATAGGAATTCCATATTCGTAGGACATTATCTATTTTTTTTTATCTTAACTTATAATCTAAATTTATATTGTGTTGGAGTGATATTTACTTGCATTTTTATTTTCATGGATCCAGAAAAGAGTGTAAGATCTTGTCATTTTGTATTGATTTGAATTTTTAGCGCTAATTTTCCATCAATTCGGATCAATCTTTGATGATAAACTTGGTGTCACTTCTTCACAATACCCTCTTTATTTTTTTTTAATTCATTGATTTTTTTGTTGTTAAATTTAAATATAATTATAATATTGCGGGTATATTTCGTCAAGAAAGCTAATTATTGCACAATCTAGACATGATACACTCCAAAATTTATACACTTTAATTATTTTCAAAATTTCTTCTTTAAAACTTATTATTTGGTAAATAGATAACACTTGATATGACACATTTCTTTGTATTATTGATCGAAGTTTTTGATTTACACACATGAATAAAGATAACTTTGCTTAAATTAACATGTTCTTTACCCTTTAAGGTCACTTTTGTCATGTTAAAACAAATTGCAGTACTTATGTGTCAGATATTTCTGGCCATGTATAAAATTACTTTTTAAGGTTTTTATTTCCGAGTGCTGATCCATGTTTTAATAAATATATAAGATTTGTGTACAACATTTTTGCACATATTTACTTATATTAAAGGTGACTTTTTCTTCTCAATGTCTTTACACATATTTATTTATGCCATATTTATTGCCATAATTTCTAAGAAGTTTAAATGTTTCAGGTTTGTATGTATTTAGTAGTTTAATACATAATTGACATTTTTGTTGTTTATTATTGTTTTGAGCATTAACCGTCAAATATATTTTTTTTCTGTTTCAAAAGAAGATAGGATATGTTTTAAGGTGTGTTTTTCATTATTAGATACAGCCATGTTAAAAAATTTTTTTAAGGAATCATTAACCCATTAAAGCCTATCGGTACCATATGGTACCGGGACAGCTTCCCTCCATTTTGTTGTTTGTATACCAGTATATTTTAAGAAAAATATTCTCTTTATCTGATGACAGAAACTCAATAATAAAGGTAGACTAAAGTTGCTACTTTGAAAGATTGGTATGAAATGCAATTTTTGAATTTTAAAGACAAAAATAATTCCGGTTTTAATGGGTTAAAGTAATATTTTTTTTTCTTCGTTTATAAACATATGCCACTGCTTACCAATATAGCAACTGATTAAGTAAAGACATTTTCACTATTTTATTTATACATGCCATATTTTCTTTTATATTTAGATAAATTTTATTTGTATGATGGCAAATGTTTTCGTGTATATTTTTATTAATTTGATATATTTTAATTCATGTGTATTGTTTTAGTAGCATTATTCAGGAACTTTTTAAATAACCTAAGTAGACTTTGAGATCTATTGCAATCTTGCGTTATTTTACGCTAATTTTCCATATCCAATAACCAGTTTTATAATCTGCAATGGTTCCTCTTTTAAATAATTACACATGTCATTCACTCTACTAGTCAAAATTAGCAGTCATTATTCAGTACCAGTTAGTACCAATCATTGTTATACTTTTTACCATTCATTATATATATATATATATATATATATATATATATATATATATATATATATATATATATATATATATATATATATATATATATATATATATAATCTGCTCCTTTTCATATTCTTTTTTCCTGTCACATATCCTGCATTTTATAATTTCATGGTTTAGATATAAGTTAGTTACACAAAACGATATCAATTGGGTACATAACATTTGTTACACATACCGTTGTTGGTAAACAACTAGACTTATTTACCTGTTGCATTTTCAATAATGCTGATATTTTCATTGTAGGTTAATGGTGATAGATTTTTTTAAAATCTAAAATGCATACAACAATCAATATTCTTCTTCACCTTTTACATATACTTTTACTGTTAACTCCAGTTACATAAACAAACATAACTTTCATTAAATTAAATATGTTTACCGATGGAAAATATATGGTGCATTACTGAATCAGGCCTTAATGTTAATTATATTATATTTAATAATACGATTCTTAGAAAACTACTCAGATTTCTGTACAATGCACTCATTTCAGAAAACTTACATGATTAATGCATCAAGTATTTCATCCTGTAAATTTACACAGACATCTTACACACAATTCTATCAACTATACTTAATGTATTCTGTTTTATCATTTAAAGTTTTCTTTACTTATCAATGTTACACTACCAATCAATGTTTCAAATATTACCAGTCAACCAACGTGCATATTTTACCAATCAAGTATATATATAAATATATTGTACCAGTCAAAGTATTTGCTCCACCATTCAATGTACAACTTTGCTTTTCACATTCATTCTTTTTTTAATTAACACCCGTTTCTTTGACATTACATACCTTACTTGTAGGTTCTAATTACACTACTTGAAATATTCAACGTAATTTGTTAACACAATCTCTGCACATATATCATCTCATCATGTTTTCCATGTAACTTTAAATTAGGTACTAGTTATACCATATATTTATTGGAGGAGTTCATAGAATTCGCTACATGCACCAATTATGGTAAACAACACTGTACTTAGTTACCTACTGCAATCGCAACAATTTTGGTAATGTTAGTTATCATGGTAACATACTTTTTTCATTATTCATTTCATCACTTACTTTACTTAAACATTTTCAGTCATATTTAAATTTCAGTCATATATATTATCACATATTCTTTTTAATAAAATAAACTTAATAACCCTTTTCTTGCTAAATTTTGTCTACAGTTGAAAAATAAAAAAATGTACACTACTGAATCATGCCAGTATAGCAATATTATTATATTCATAATAATAAGATTTTATAGGATTTTTTTTCCTCTTCTTGTAGTGCACGTCGCTTTCATGAAATTATTGAAATGGAGGCATCATTTTTCATTCTGTGGACGTACACAATTTTTTTTTTACACATTTCCTTTTCTTACATGTATAACACTGCATTTCATCAGTCTTTTTTTTTCGTATTTAATTTTCAACATGACATATTCTTTCAAAATTTTGAATTCATTTTTCTGCTAGTATTTAGAAGTATTTATTCAGTTCTAATGTAATTGCAAATGTGTTGGTATTAAACCAATTAAATCTTCTGTCGAAGATACATTATGGTTGCAATAGAACAGTACATACATACTTTCTAATTCACTTCTAAGTTATATTTTCTTTTACATTTTTTTCTGTTATAATTAATATGTTTCTATTTCTTTTAATTGATAGCTCCTATTTCATACAATCACACTTTCATACATATCAATACTCAATTGCGTTCAAATTTTTCAATTTTTTTACATAAATGTTGTGTTGCCACACTTTAATAGACATTTTTATTCAAAATTTATTATTTTTTTCTTTTCATTATTTAAAGGATGTAAACAAACATTGCATGGTTTCAACGTTCCTCATACTTAACATACCACTTTTCTCTACATAAACAATCATAATATCACACAATTTTTTTAATTTAAATGTAGATTAATTTTCTTAAAACAACAGAGGCCAACTTTTCTGTTTCAAAATATCGTAGATTTTTCCAACATTATCACATCAAATATTGTATTATTTAAATTTGTCCCGTATCTTACCATTAGTGCAGAACATCATATGTTGTTATTCTCATGTGTCATGTTGAGAACATGTTTGCAGATGGTAGGTTGTGATGAGCATTCCTAGATATCATCCGTTATGGGACAATCTTTCCACTTTATACATTTCCCTCTTTCCCAATAATAAATAAATAAATAAATAAATAAGATATTCAGATATGCAGTATGATCTAAAAAGTACTACTAAATTTCCAATATGCTACGTTATTCCGTATTATATTTTTTGCATATAATATAAAAGATATACGCTATTATATATATATATATATATTACTTACATTTTCAGTTATCTATACTAATAAAAGAAAGTTTCGCTCTGTGTGTCTGAGTGAGTGTCTGTGTTTCTGTTGGCGATGGCTAGGACAATCTAGCCCACCTAGAAGGCTGAAAATTTTGGTGTAGATTGTCCAAGGTCTGGCCATGTTCACCTGAGCCTCAGAATTTTAATATTTTGATAATTAGCCTAGATATTAATTAGATTATCATTAACCATCGCTTCTAAAATGCCAACTTTTAAATCAAAATGGCGAAAGACTGGCGCATTGGATTTGCGACCGGAAATGAACGAATTCGAAATTATTTAACTAATTAGCAAATTTTAAGAAAACTAATTGAGATATCAATTTGAAAATTTCTGAGCATATGTAAAAAAATATTCTGTATCTGACTATGTGATTTTTGAAAAATTCGGTTGGTAATTTTTTTTTTTAATTTACGCAAAAAACTGCCAAAAATCTGCAGGCGCCAGTGAAAACGATCCCAGAAAGTTTCAGACAGGGGTCGGCTTTCATTAAAAACTGAACTACAAAGACATCTGTTTCTCGGGAAAATCCCTCATTTAGTTTGCGAAAATGAAAGGAAATAATTGCCAATTTTTACTAATGAACAAAAATTTAGGTAACTAATTAAGATATAGATTTGAAATTGCGGTCCGGAAGGGGTGACATCTGCCGGCTATTTTAGCGTAGCGTCTTCGTTATGTTCTAATTATCAGAAAAATGTAATTATTTTTTTAATGATCGCGTTGATGTAGGTAACGGTGGTTCTCTTGAACAAATTATTCATTATATTTGCGGGTATGGGGAGGGAGGGGGTTAACGCCTTTCTCTGAGATTTTAATTATCTCGGGCCCGGGGAACGCCGGGCGGGTTAGCTAGTTGTTTATATAGCACGGTAGGTGCTATTTAAAAAAATGTCTCATATTTTATGGCCTTTTAACTAATTAAACAGTTCCTTCATGCATGGCCAAATGACATATGAACTAAGTCTCAATTGCATATAGTACATTCAATATAGGTCAAAAATAGTCTAAAAGGACTATATTAAATATAAATGTGCACTGTTATATCTATTCTTATTCAGCTGATTTTTGTATGAGACATATATTCTTATTGAAATATATCACCGGTGTACATATTGAGGTACCTCATCAAAAGAAGAATGTTCACATTTATGTTTCATGTCATATTATTCAACTATACGCTTTGTATTTTTTTGTATTTTATACCAGGTTTGCACGCTTTTTTTATTGCTTATAAAGTACATGTTGGTATTATTGTAAATGTGAAAATATTATGTAATCTTTAAACAGAGCCATGTGAGCAATTTTTTTTCAATTCTTCACAAGGAGGAGAAATATATGATGTCGCATCATATATTATTCAATTTTAGTAATTATTCCCCTCTCATTTAATTCCCTTTTCCAAATTTGTTCCCCTTTTTCATTATTTTAACGCTCACTGTTCTACAAAAATACTTCTTCATTTTCCTTTCCCACACTTTGTTAAATTCAGTAGAAAAAATTTCATTCCGTTTATTCTAATATCCTTTTAATTCAGTTACACTAAAAATATTTCTATACTGTGCTGATAAAGTAAATGAAAACCACTACATCTACCCTTTCAAATTGCCAGCATATGATGCCCATCTGCAATCTCCTTATTTGGTCACACAGATCTGTTACTAACTGATTTCTTCATACACACCCTTTTTAATTACAATGATTCCCAAGCGCATCTGAATAACTCTGATCCAAAAATATCTAACGTACATATCGAAGTCAAAACAAATTCTAAGGTTCGCGGGTTCAAGAATGCGAAAAACTCCCTCGAGCCCCATGCGTGGTTTTTGCATTCCCATACATGTTGGCTACCGCCGAAAAATTCGTTAGGATGATTTATGCCAAAAATGGCTCTGTTCTCTAAATTTTTAATTGTCTTTATGCTCTGTTTGGAGAAATAATCGCCATATTGTAATATTTGGCGAAATGTAATTTCATTCGATTTCATGTCATGATACGAGAAACAATCAATTCTATCTCTGACCATCAGCCCACCAACATGTAATATTCTCACGAAATTGTGTTACGGGCCCGGGTGCCCCTGCGCTGCCGTGGGCAGCCGTAGCCATGCAACGTTTCCTGTACTTGTGCAATTATACATAGGACCTGGGATTAAATAAAATACCTTCATCTACTCATGTCTGCCTATTCTTCCAAATGTGCCTATTCTCATTTCTTCTAAATTTATAGCTTTATTGGAGGGTAATAATGTTTTTAGTCAGCGAAATACTAATTTTATGAAAGCCACTTTACCAGGATCAAGAACTATAGCATACCACTACTTTTTAAAAGTAGTGATATTCACCTTGTTTAATGATAAATGAAATAAAGTGCAAATAAGGCGAATTATAATATTTCAAAAATGTAGTCGCAAACAAGCAATCTGATTTTTTTAAATGTAGCGTGCTGGCAATACTGAGTCACTGAGTAAGGAGATCTAACAGAGAATCATCTTTCATACACTGCAATGGTAACTTCTTCAACATGGGATTACGCATAGACAATAGCGATATCTGCGGATGACGCGAAAACTACAGTCATAACAGAATCGAGGTTGCTAATACGGCGGTATATCGCTTTCTTGGCGACAAATAAGGGCAGAAGAAAAAAAACGGCGACTGCTTGTTGCTTCTTATTTTGATATTTATGAAAACATATTTATTTTTAACATGTTCTGAAAAAATCGGAATTTAACTTTTTTTTTTTTAAATAATAGTTGTGGTAAATAAGGTATTTTTTTCCAAGTTTGAAAGGATAATTTGATTATTTTTTAACAAATTTAGCTTTTAAATATATATTATATTGTTTGCTTTAACCCACTAAAGCCTAGTGTGGCATTAATGCAACACTACACCAGCAATTTTGAAAACGAGATTTCGCTTTCTTTAACAACCAGACACTTCTTGCAAAAATAAGTTAAAAACTCTATTTGAAAAAACCGGTGTGAACGGAATATTTCCATTTTTCAAGAGAAAATAATCGTGTCGTTAATCTATACTAATATTATCAAGTAGTAAAGATTGTTTTTTTGTTTGTTTGCAGGGGTAATCTGTGGAACTACTGAAGCGATTTCAAAAGTCATGGTGGCAAATTGATGGTGACAATCCCTGCTCCAACATAGGCTATATTTTATGTCGGTGCCACTAACCCCAGGGGGTTGCAGGAGCGAAAAGCGTTCTAAAATTTCGATTTTTTTTATACTGAAGAAGCTAGAAACATGAAATTTGGCATGGTAGTTACTTATAAGATTTAAATGCTCTCTAAGAACAAATTCTAAAAAAATTTGAAATTTTAAAGGGTGAGATGAGCGAAAAGCGTTCTAAAACATTCTAAATTACAATTTCTATGGAATCTCTGGAACTACAGAAAACTGTTTTCAAAAGTGATGGTGGCAAATTGATGGTGACAGTCCCTGCTTCAACATAGGCTATATTTTATGTCGTTGCCACTAATCCCAGAGGGGTGCAAGAGCGAAAAATGTTCTAAAATTTCTTTTTTTTATATACTCAAGGTGTTAGAAACATGAAAATTGGCATGGTAGTTCCTTATAAGATGTAAATGCTCTCTAAGAGCAAATTCTAAACAAATTCGAAATTTAAAAGGGTGAGATGAGCGGAAAGCGTTCTAAAAACATTCTAAATTACAATGTCTATTGGATCTCTGGAACTACAGAACCATTTTCAAAAGTGATGGCGGCAAATTGATGGTATCAGTCCCTGCTGTAACATAGGCTATATTTTATGTCGGTGCAACTACCACAGGAGGGTGCAAGAGCGAAAAACGTTCTAAAATTTCAATTTTTTTTGTACTGAAGGTGTTAGAAACATGAAATTTAGCATGGTAGTTACTTATAAGATGTAAATGCTCTCTACGAACAAATTCTAAAAAAATTCGAAATTTAAAAGGGTGAGATGAGTAAAAAGCGTTCTAAAAACATTCTAAGTTTCAATTTCTATGGAATCTCTGGAACTACAGAAAACCGTTTTCAAAAGTGATGGTGGCAAATTGATGGTGGCAGTCCCTGCTTCAACATAGGCTATATTTTATGTCGTTGCCACTAATCCCAGAGGGGTGCAAGAGCGAAAAATGTTCTAAAATTTCTTTTTTTATATACTCAAGGTGTTAGAAACATGAAAATTGGCATGGTAGTTCCTTATAAGATGTAAATGCTCTCTAAGAGCAAATTCTAAACAAATTCAAAATTTAAAAGGGTGAGATGAACGGAAAGCGTTCTAAAAACATTCTAAATTACAATGTCTATGGGATCTCTGGAACTACAGAACCATTTTCAAAAGTGATGGCGGCAAATTGATGGTATCAGTCCCTGCTGTAACATAGGCTATATTTTATGTCGGTGCAACTACCACAGGAGGGTGCAAGAGCGAAAAACGTTCTAAAATTTCAATTTTTTTTATACTGAAGGTGTTAGAAACATGAAATTTAGCATGGTAGTTACTTATAAGATGTAAATGCTCTCTAAGAGCAAATTCTAAACAAATTCAAAATTTAAAAGGGTGAGATGAACGGAGAGCGTTCTAAAAACATTCTAAATTACAATTTCTATGGAATCTCTGGAACTAAAGAACTGTTTTCAAAAGTGATGGTGGAAAATTGATGGTGACAGTCCCTGCTCCAACACAGGCTATATTTTATGTCGGTGCAACTACCACAAGAGGGTGCGAGAGCGAAAAACGTTCTTAAATTTCGATTTTGTTTTATAATGAAGGTGTTAGAAACATCAAATTTGGCATGGTAGTCACTTATAAGATGTAAATACTCTCTAAGGACAAATTCTAAAAAAAAAATCGAAATTTAAAACTGTGATATGAGCGAAAAGCGTTCTAAAAACATTCTAAATTACAATTTCTATGGAATCTCTGGAACTACCAAACCTATTTCGAAAGTTATGGCAGCAAATTGGTGGTGACAGTCCCTGCTGTAACATAGGCTATATTTACTGTCGGTGCCACTATCACAGGGAGGTGCAAGAGCGAAAAACGTTCTAAAACTTCGATTTTTTTATATTGAAGGAACTAGGAACTTGAAATTTGACATGGCAGTTATTTATAAAATGTAAATGCTCTCTAAGAACAAATTCTAAAAAAATCCGAAATTTAAAAGAGTAAGATGAACGAAAAGCGGTCTAAAAACATTCTAAATTACAATTTCTATAGAATCTCTGGAACTACAGAACCATTTTCAAAAGTGATGGTAACAGTCCCTGCTGTAACATAGGCTATATTTTATATCGGTGACACTACCACAGGGTAGGGGGTGGTAAAAAAGCGAAAAGTGTTCTAAAATTTCGATTTTTTTCGACATTAGTGTGGCTTAATTAGTAATTTCTGAATTATCTGTGGTAGTAAAATTTTCTCTAATGAAAATAGGCCAACGAATACCACTTGGCATTTTTCAAGAATTACGCCAGCAAAGCCGCGGGTGTTGCTAGTGGGTTAATATTTTACATTTATCAAATAAAAGTCTATTTACATATAATTCAACGCTGTTTGTGTGAATTATTTGTTCTGTACATTAAAATAAATTGTGATATAAAAATGAGCCAAATAAAATAATCTTATTTATAAAATAGGAACGAAATACATAAATCAAAGATTAAAATAAATTGTAATAATTTCAAATATATTCCAATGCTTTAATAAATTATTTTAAAAGTTACTTAAGTTTTAATAAAGATTGTATTGAGTATTGATATATATATATATATATATATATATATATATATATGAAATGAAATGTGGCTGGCTCCTTTGGTGGGTCCTCGATCTTGGTTTTGGTGGGTGCCGGGCAGGTGGAGGCTGTAGCGCGGACCGATGGCGAGTTCGTACTTACGTCTGATCGCTCACTCTGATATCTTTGCATATTCCTGTTGTCATGGGCCGTGAGCGTTATTCGGGATTCAATTAATGTCCGATACAATATGCATGTCTGTTTAAATGAAGACACCTTTTATAACGGAAACTTGTTTATTTCTTTTAATTACATAAGTCCTTTTAAACCAGGCCCACACTGGCGTGAGAGCTACTACTTTAAATCTTTCTGGACATCGGGGTTTAGTTACGCGGCAAGGCAACCCCCGGAAAGCATATTGGCGTGAATTTAGTATATGGTTGAGATCGTCAAAACTTCTCTCCTGATAGCCGTGCAACGGTATAAATATGAAATTTTTGCATTATTTCTACTAGAGGTCGTCGAAGTCAAAAGAGGCGTATTTCTAATTTAATTGGCCGCGATCTGACTGATTGATTGTGCGGGGCAAAGACGTTTGCTAAAATCGGCCGACGGGATGCCGCGAGACTTTAATATTGCGCTTATGTCAGCAAAAGTATTCTTATGAAAAGTGACAAAACGATCTTTGAAAGTTATAAGATTCGATGCAGGAAAACTAATTTAACAGGGGCAACGGCAGTTTCAATCAATTGAGACACAATTACTAAAGCATTTAAAAAGTTTTAATTTAAATTTCTATTTCTTAAAACGGTAATTTCAAATTTTAAAAGGGGCAAAAATGGATTTTACATTTTAAAAAGGTGCTTTGCTTTTATCCTTTCATATCCCCCCCACTAAAGCAAGAGCCACAGGGCTCGCCTGCAAGACCTGTGGGTCTTATCTCGTAAATTTAACCTTTTTTTCTGTTCTGTTTAAGATTCTTATTTTCTCCAGCTCTCAAGCCAATTGGACCTATTTTTACATTTATATATCAAGTTTACATAAAATTATTGGTTACACTAAAACATTGGAATTCTTTCAATGGCGCTGCAGCAAAACAATAATGTGTCTCGAGACACATCTTGATTATAAAAATTGTAACATCGCTGTTTTTGGTGTTTCCTTTTCTTTCCAGTTTTTGTTTTTAAAGTATCTGGTATAGTTTGTTGGGAAACATCCTTTTTGTGTATAATTACAAATTGCAACCATAAACTATATAGTATACTAAAATATTCACAGGTAAACATACTGAAAACTATACAACATATTCAAATGTAAAAAATATTCACAAATACAAACTATTCAAAAATATAAAATATTCAATAACACAAAATATGCACTAATAATATCAACAAAATATATTATATATCAAATGCAATTTGAAAGGCTTGCATCTATAGAAATACTGAATTTTCACACTGAGATAAAATAACAGTAAAATATCCTATAATACTAATAACAACAAACAAATTATATTTCTTTCTATACCTTTCTGTTTTTGGTAGGGACTTAGCTACTTCTATGATGCAGCCTTAGGTTTATATTCATGAAAAACAACCCTAAGTTGTTTAACACTTTCGTTCCCATACCGGCCGAAACCGCCCGAGTTGACTGGATCCCATAGCGCCCGAGAAACGGCCTTATATATTTCTCCCCTCTCTTTAGTGAATTCCAAGTCGTTCACTGAATAGGGAGAGATTTAATCTAAGGGTAATAGCTTGTCTACAGTGGAAAAATCAAATTAAATAATAAAAAGTTTTAATGAATATTTTCGCTTCTTTTATAATTTTTCACGTTTAGTTTTAAATCTTCAAGTAATAAGATATAGAATTATAAAAGAAATCTTAATATCATGTCAATTTATAACACCAAACCTGAGGCATGAAAAAAAATTTAACAGTTTAATTCTTACAGTTAGTTATTTAAATTTTTGCATCCCGCTTTTTTTTCACATAATTCATTACATGCAGCGATTAAATCATAAGTGTTGTTATGGACACATGAAATTTTGATAATCTGTTTTAATACTACCAGCTGTAATCATTAGAGAACCTTATTTAAGTGTTTTATATTTTAATGATTAAATCTTATTATATTTTGAATTAAAAATTATCTAAATTCTTAAGTTCATGAATTAGTCAAGGGGCTATTCAAGTATTACATAAGCATTTTTAATCATTTTGTATCCCCTACCCCTCTTGTAAAGAAAAATAAACAAATGCTTGACCCCCCCCCCCCTGCTTTGCTCATGTAAGATTTTATAATATTTTGTACATCAAAATTTTTTCCAAGAAGAAAGCAATTACTGATAAATTACATTATTAACTGTCGTAACTCACCCTCCCCCTTGTCGGAAAAAACAGCATCTGCCCTCCTCCCCGCTCTTCCATACGGCTTACATAATACTTGAGCGGCTCCCAACAGTAAAATGACTTATCCAACTACCTTCATAAATAAAAACTATAAGTGGACGAATATTTTAAAATAATAATTATTTTTTTGCATTGCCTTTTTTAAATATAGTTATTTAATTGACCGAATTATTTATTAAATTTATTGTATCCATTGTTATAATAAGGAAAACTTACCTAGAAAAAATTTTCAAATAAAGGTAAAAAAAAATTCAAACATATGAATATATATGTAATATAATTTATCACATAATTTAAATTAATGTACAAATGTTTCATTATTAAACATATTTCAGCACATAACTTTATTTGAAAAAAAAAAGATATTCTGTAAGAAAATGTTGTATAAATAGTTTAAAAATGCATTAAATATTTTGATTTTTTCGAAAAATGTAGCAAGCAAGGTTATGTTTTTCTACCAATAAAACAAAAAGCTTTTAAATATTATTGCAAATATGTATGATTAATTTACAAGTTAAAGTTATGTTTATAAAAAAAAAACTAAAAAAATCTTTTATTTTATGATTATTCTGGAGAGATGTCATAGACATACTCTAAGTCTAAGAATAATTTATCACTTCGCTTAGCAGAAGATAACGGGAAAGCAAAGCTATGGGTTTTACGGTTATTGGGGATAAGGGGGATTTGGATAACGAAAGGTAATACAATAGCGTTTTCTGTGGGCAGATACTACAGCAAAGGGGTTGAACCATAGCACATTCAATTGAATAGCTAAAGCGTGCCGTATCTATTTCTTGGGGGGTGAAATCTCGGGCGTTTGGCTGGGACTCTATTGGAGTTAAAAAAATTTCTGCTGTGGGACATAAAGAGTTAAAAAAAAGAAAACTATAGCTAATAAAAAATAAAAACAAATATACACTTGCTATAATATTCAACATGCGCAGGGTCAGTGCGACATGGGTTTTAATACTCTGAGTGGAATATCACCCAAAAATGTGCCACTTGCAAGACAGAAAAAGGAAAGTGGGTAATCGATATTCACCTGCAGAGGGAAAGCGAAGCAGTTTTGCCAGATTCTCCGTTCAACCTGGAAAGAGAATATGGGAAAACAGTCCGGCTAAAGATGGGTTGCCACGGAGTGGAGGTCCCCCTCATATGTCACCAATTCGTCATTATAATATTTAAAAAAAAAATTCTAACAGTACTTTTAAACTGTCAATGGGTTACACGCCCAGCTGGGTCCTCATCCAAATGCTACGAGCAAGGGGGACGATAGGAAAGCAAAAATTTAAAAAATTGACAGATGAAAGAGATAGATGGGGCTTATTCATGGTTGACTTTAAGATTTTGAGGAGGATGGTAGTATCTTAACTTGGATGAATGGACAATTTCGGAATTTCTTTTAAAATGTGGGCTGGGTTTATCAATTTCAAAGGATACATCCAAAAGTTGTTTTAAAATGGTGTATAGGCCAGAAATTGGTGCAATCAATTTACGGGTATTCGGATAGTGAAATTCTTCATACATCACAATGCCACCAACTTTAAACTTTACAGGAAGGAAACGAGCATAATAACGGACTTTATTCTTTTTATGGTAAGCAATTGTTCTCTCTTTAGCCAATTTTCTAGCTTCTTCCACAGGGGGATAGTAACTATTATTTGGTAAAGGAGGATCATATGGTAATTTTCCTAAAAACAAATAACTAGGGGTGAATTGGGTTACAGAATGAGGGGTATTATTATATTCATATAAGACTTCATCTAAAAGCTTAGTCCAGGGTATTTTCTTAGATGTGGAATTGACTTTACATTTTAATCTAGTGACAATAGTTTGATTTAATCGTTCAATTTTCCCATTCGTTTCCGGGTGATGGCTGCTCGTCGATCTGTGTTTTATATTGTAAGTACGAAGAAATCTCCTAAACCTGGAAGCTGTAAATGCTCCATTTCTCTCGGTTAACAAATAATTGTTTCAAAATGTTTGTATAAGTTTCGGTAGTTACACTTTTTGAAAACCCCACACATGGCGAGTTGCATGGTCTACGACTAAATGCAAATATTTTTTGTAGAATTGTAATAATTAAATCCGCCAACAGAGTCTTCTGCCAAACATTCAAAAGGTATCTCTGTTGGGGGCATTAATTGCAATAATCCAAATCTTTTTTGTCTACATTTTTTGTTTATCTGTCAAGTGTGGCAGTGTTTTACAAAATTTTCAATGTCCTGATTAAAGTTAGGCCAATAATATTGCGGAGAGGTTAAATTTATCGTTTTATAAATTCCAGGGTGGCCAAATTGTGTGTGGGTTTTTTCTAATAGGGCTAACCGTAACGAGATGGGGACCACAATCTTATGCAAACTTTTCTTTTTAATCACAACAACATCATTTATCTCAGTGTACTTTTAACCTTCAATTGTTACATTTTCTTTTTTTTGATTGTCTCTTACTTCATTCAAGTCAAGGAGATGTATAATATGGGGTAAATTTTCTGAAACAGGTTGTCTAGATAACATATCAGCTTCAACATTAGTGGAGCCTTTCTGGTATTTAATTTCATAGTCAAACATACTAAGTTTCAAGGACCAGCGGAAAAGTCGTCCTCTTAAATTTTTAACACTTTTGAGCCAGGTAAGTGCCGCATGATCTGTATGTATGACAAATTTTTGACCGTGTAAATAATGATAAAATTTATCTAAAGCATCCACAATCGCCAAACATTCTAACTCAGTAATTGCATAATTTTTTTCATAATCGCGAAGATTTCTAGAGTGATATGCTATAGGATGTAATGTTCCTTTTTCATCAACTTGTTTCACAACACATCCCACTCCATGACTTGATGCGTCTACAAACAAATGACGGGGTGTTTTGGGATCAAACAACTTTAAGATTGGTTTTTCAATTAAAGCATTTTTTAATTTTTTGAAAGAATTTTGACAATTTTGGTCCCACACATAAGGTACATTTTTCTTCAACCAATTATTGAGAAGGTATCGAATGTTAGCATACTTTGGAATAAATTTGTGAAAAACATTTATAGATCCCAAAAAACGTTGTAATTCTTTTACATTCGTTGGTGGTGTTAATTTCTTAATCGTCTCTATATTAGGGTTGTCAGGTGTGATACAACCGTTCGAGACTTCATATCCTAGAAAATTAATTTTGGATTTAACACAATTACAATAAATAAGGGTCATTTTTCTTTAACAAATTATTGAGAGAGTATCGAATGTTAGCATACTTTGGAATAAATTTGTGATAAACATTTATAGATCCCAAAAAACATTGTAATTCTTTTACATTCTTTGGTGGTGTTAATTTCTTAATCGTCTCTATATTAGGGTTGTCAGGTGTGATACAACCGTTCGAGACTTCATATCCTAGAAACTTAATTTTGGATTTAACAAAATTACACTTTGACAATTTGAGTTTAAAGTTTTCATGGACACAGATATTAAATAATGTCTCTAAATGACATAAATTTTTTTCTTCATTTTGGGAGAATACAGTAACATCATCAAAGTAACTACAGGCAAAGTCAATTTTGTATTAAGAATTCTTCGGAGGGTACGTTTGAACCAAGCAGGTGCGTTTTTCCATCCAAAAGGTAAACGATTCCACTCATATAATCCAAAGGTGGTGGCAAATGCCAGCTTCTCAGTGTCTCGAGGGTGGATAGGGATGTGCCAATATCCACTAGCCAAGTCAAGAGTGGAAAAAATTTTAGCATGCGCCAATTTATCTAACAGGGTGTCGATTCGAGGTAAGGGTTCTGCATCTGTTTTTGTAATGGCATTTAATTTTCTGAAGTCAATACATAACCGGGTTTTCTTCCCTTCTTCACGTTTATACACCAAAGTTACGGGTGATGAATAAGGGGAATAGCTTTCCTTAATGATACCGGCTCGCAATAAATTTTGAATTTGTTCTTTAATTTCATTTTCTACCTTAGGGGAAATGCGATATGCTCTTAAATGAACGGGGAGTTCTGATGTTAACTGTATTCTCTGGGGTTCTATGTTTACACAGCCTATATCATATTGATCTTTGGCGAAAATACAGACATATTTGGCTAGAAGAGCAGGTAATTGTTCTTTTACAGACTGAACATTTTGCACATGGTCAGTGGTCTCGAACAACTCCGGCTCAAAATTTTCTTCGAATATATCTGCATTTTCAATTGCTGGCTGGCTAGTATATGCTTCTGATAAATGTAAAGTATGGTGAGATGCATTTGTTGGAATACCGTCCATGAGAGGTACTTTCTTATTATCTTGAGTCATTTGCATTTTAACACAGTCAATATTTAATTTAAATAGTTTACAATGGGGTAGCCTAATCAAAGCATAAGGTAACTGATTATTAATTATAAAAAGTTCAATATTTTTAGAGATACGTCCTAATTGCAAACTAACAAGGCATTTTTCTTTCAAAGCAACAACACCTTGTGTTTGTGTGACCGGTATACTCTGCTGAACTTTACAAAGTTTTAGATTAAGTTTATGGGCTAAATGACAGGGAATAACACTCATTGAACTCCCAGTATCGATCCAACAAGGTAGTGAGTCTTCACAGGTCCTGATTACCGCAGGGGCAAACTTCTACCAGAAAATTTTAATTGATATTTTCGTCTTATTCATACAAAGTTCTTGTCACAAATAAGAAGAAATTTTCTATGCATTTTTAGTGGTGTAAGTTTGCCCCGTTGGTAGACAGGCCGTGTATATGCAAATGACAACAGCAAAAGACGCCAAGCAGAATAGGGTTACAGTTAAACGGAAATCACGAAGATAAAAATCGCCAACGTGATGATTTAGTTTTTAAGTCATCCGCTGCAGGTGCTCTTTTCAGACGAAGTTGGGGCTCTGTTTAAATCTCCTTACTCTGTGTACTGAGTGATAGAAACCAAATAATCTACATAAGAAAAGTAGCCTAACTGTCAATACTGCCTCATATGCCTAATAGTTTGCTATGAAGACATTTCGTAATTCAAAGGTAAAGGATAAAGTATTTTCATTATATAACAAATACAACAAATTATCTACTTAAGAAAAGTAGCCTAAGTGTCAATACTGTCTCATATGCATAGTTGTCCGGTATGAAGACTCTTCGTAATTCAAAGGTAAAGGATGAAGTATTTTCATTACATTCAAACTGCTAGTTAAAGCAATTGTAACTCGACAAGTTCGAGATATAGAATGGTGTTCTCCTCGAGTTACACAATGAATTGAAATATTTATGGTAGATTCTTTAAACAATTACTGGTGTAAATTGTTAAATGTAATATTTAACTGTTTAGCTGATGTTTTATTTCAGGATTTTCGTTACGATGCCAAAAATGTCGCTTACTAAAGTTTCTTATTGACTTACTTTCATCTCAAATTTAAATGCAAACAACTGTCTCATGTGCAGAGTAGTCTGCTATGAAGACTATTCGTAATTCATAGGTAAAGGATAAAGTATTTACATTATACTCCAACTACTAGTTAAAGCAATTGTAGCTTGACACGTTCAGCAATATAGGATGGTACAATACTCGAGCTACACGTTGAATTGAAATATTTATGGCAGATTCTTTAAACAATTACTGGTGTAAATTGTTAAATGTAATATTTAAACGTTTAGCTGATCTTATATTTCAGGAGTTACGTTACGATGCCAATAATGTCGCTTAGTAAAGTTTCTTATTGACTTACGTACATCTCAAATTTAAATGCAAACAACAACAACAACAAAATAGAAATTTTTAATTACTATTTTTATATTTATTATTTTTACTTGCACTGGACCAATGTTCTTCTATTACATAAGGTATTATTAGTGCTCATAAAGAAACTCTTGAATATTCCGTTCTGTTTTGATTGTTCATAAAGGATAAGTGCGCGTCCACTCGGAGCGTCGGTTACACCCCCCTCCCCACCGCTAGAGTATTCAGTTTCTGGAGCTGCATTTTCTAAATGATCAACTGCATATCCAGTAGACAAAAAAATATGTTCTGCAAACAACAGGAATAAATAAAATTTAAAATTTTGTAAAATAGGTCCTACATCATATTAATAAAAATGTTTCCCTTTTTGTGTGTTTGTTATTTTGATAACAAACTTATGTATGTATATATAAATTTCAATTTAATTAAAAAGAGACACTTTCCTTAATCTAGCTCTTATCTCTTGAAAGTATACGAAAGTACAGGGTAATTACAAATGAATATCCCAACTTTGAAGGGCTGTATCTTCTGAACAATAAAAGGTAGTGTTCCATTCCACACTTCGAAGTGAGTGAGAAGTTATGAAGTTATCATAAATGTAAAGGTTCGTTTTTTCTGGCGAGAGATGGCGCGAGTGGCGGGTTAAAAGTGAACCGGCATGTTCAGTTGCGTGTCCATCCATCAGGATGGTGCACCACACCATTGGCACCTTTCTGTATGAGAGGTTTTGAACGAGCAACTGCCGCAACGGTAGACCGGTCGCAGAACAGATTTCGACGCTGCTCTTCATTGGTGGCCCCCACGAATCCCGAGACATAACTCCGTGCGTTTTTTTTCTTTGGGGATACATAAAAGATAAAGTGTTTTCCCCCTCTACTAGCTGACACTGCTGAACTGAAAACGGGGATGCAACAGTAACACCCAATATGCTGAAAACCGTGTGGGACGAATTCTCCTACAGAATGTATGTCGTTCGTGTTTCTGCTGGTGGTCACATTGAACATTTATAAATTTTTGCGATTAGTAATTTACCAATCTTCTTTTTTTATGCATTTTTTACAAATGCGTGTACCTTCTATACTTTTGTTAATGAAGCCCTTCAAAGTTGGGATATTCATTTGTAATCATCCTGTATATTTCGAGCATAATATTTCGAGTTGCCCGCGATACCGAAAGAGCTTTTTCTTATCTGTAGAAACCTCTGAAACAAAAATATTTCCGAGATTTAAAGAAGAATTTCTGAAACTAAAGTTTCTTTTGCGGGCGAAATTTTTAGAAACGTTCCTGAGAAGTCTTTGTGCTGTCTTATTCAGATTTCTGAAACCGGAATATCGGTTTTTATGATGTGCTGTCAATTTTCATGTTCTTTAAACATGTTTTATAAACAAACAAGATAAATTAACAGCATTAACAATAAAATTAATATTCTTTTGTTACTCTTGCTTATATAAATTCACTTGCGAATCTGAAAATTGTTAAATAAGAAATAAAAACATTCTAAAAATCGATTTTTCGATTTAGCATTTCAATTTCAATTTCGTTCAATTTATTTCAATAAACATTTCAATTTCAATTTCGTTTTTTAATCATAAATATAAAATAAACCCGTACGGGGTTTTTTATAATAATTGCTGAGCATCATATAATGTGGTATTTTATTTTTTTGGCAACAATATTTTGAGGAAAACCTTTCATTTCATTTATGAAAATAATGCCGAATTAATTTTTAATTATCAGCAATTTTTAATAAAAACATGTTTTAATGAAATTTTAAGTGTGCTATGTCAGAAGCCTGTTCAAAATCCTTTCATATGTTATCTCATTCGTCGTTCTGCGTTTCGTATTTTCTGAGTAAAAGGGATGTTGACAGGAGAAATAATATATATGATTTGTCTTTTTTTTACAGTGCAAGGGCACACATATAACATCTGGGAAGAGCGAGAGAAGCAGATTTAGCATACGATGTAGAGAAACGTCGGGTATTATGGAATACTGTTTACATTTGTCGCAATACTTCATCCCGATATTGTTTAAAACCCGAAAACCGAATACAATTACAAACTTCAACTGTCTGCGAATAGTTTTTATAGACAACAATTACACTAGTTTACAGACTTTTGTTCATGAAATGAAAGATATACAGTTACGTTACTTTGGGTATCTACATCTATGAAAAAATATTTTTAAAAATCCAGCACGTCAAATTTATGAAATATTTATTAAGAAGATTTTTACAAAAAACTACATCCAAATAAACAATAGTCACCAAGAATATTTTAATGAACTTTTCTTTCTACAATGAAAGCTTAAAATAAGGCGTTCTTATTTTCTAAAAAAGTCGTTTGTAAATTCCGGTGTGTCAGTCAGTAATTTCTCATTTTACGAATAGATTTTCTTTGATAAAACTGTTTAATACATTTTAAAAATTGATTGCGAACGATTCCGAATTTTTTAAATAAAATCCTCTTTTAATCTCGAAAATATATTAGTTTTGGGGGTTTATAAAGATAAGAATAGCTTTTCGGAATCGGAAGTAACTCGGAAATAATTATTGTACACTTTGGTCCATGGCTACATTATGTTTTCGTAAATTATGAAAGACCAGAGGGTGCGAGGATTTCGCACTGAAATCTAATAATTTTAGGTACTTCTCTATTATGCTGTCGACCACTTTTCATAACAAAAAACTATCGCCAAATTGTAAGATTAAACGCCAAAAATGCAGTCCCATTTACTTGATGTTAGAAGCATTATACGTGTTTGTTACGTCATCAAATGATTTTTAATCCGACATTTTCGTGTATTTTTCATTATGTTTTACTGATTTATTAGTTATTTCATTAATTAAAATAACAATCGTGTCCTTAAATTCTTATATTTTATTTATTTGTATTGATATTCCAATGGCAACGTTCTCCCGTTTATTTGGCGATAGTTTTCGTTATGAAAAGTGGTTGACGGGATAAAAGAGAAGTACCATTTTTATCAATATGTAATAGTTATTAGATGCAGGTTTAAACTTCTAAAGAAAAAGCAAGGATAAAAATATCTGCAAACAACATTTAGTTGTTAGTCAAGCCAGAATATCATCTAATTTATTCCATCAAGTTAGAGTAAAAACTGATCCAAGATTGCTAAAGGCACGCGCGAGGAAAAAAAATCGTATTTTAACTGCATTAGAGGATGACGTCATCCGCTTCGGGAAAAACATGGGACATAGAAATATAAATCTAAACATTTCAATTTCAATTTCGTTTTTTAATCATAATTATAAAATAAACCCGTGCGGGGTTTTTTATAATAATTGCTAAGCATCATATAATGTGGTATTTTATTTTTTTTGGCAACAATATTTTGAGGAAAACCTTTCATTTCATTTATGAAAATAATGCCGAATTAATTTTTAATTATCAGCAATTTTTAATAAAAACATGTTTTAATGAAATTTTAAGTGTGCTATGTCAGAAGCCTGTTCAAAATCCTTTCATATGTTATCTCATTCGTCGTTCTGCGTTTCGTATTTTCTGAGTAAAAGGGATGTTGACAGGAGAAATAATATATATGATTTGTCTTTTTTTTACAGTGCAAGGGCACACATATAACATCTGGGAAGAGCGAGAGAAGCAGATTTAGCATACGATGTAGAGAAACGTCGGGTATTATGGAATACTGTTTACATTTGTCGCAATACTTCATCCCGATATTGTTTAAAACCCGAAAACCGAATACAATTACAAACTTCAACTGTCTGCGAATAGTTTTTATAGACAACAATTACACTAGTTTACAGACTTTTGTTCATGAAATGAAAGATATACAGTTACGTTACTTTGGGTATCTACATCTATGAAAAAATATTTTTAAAAATCCAGCACGTCAAATTTATGAAATATTTATTAAGAAGATTTTTACAAAAAACTACATCCAAATAAACAATAGTCACCAAGAATATTTTAATGAACTTTTCTTTCTACAATGAAAGCTTAAAATAAGGCGTTCTTATTTTCTAAAAAAGTCGTTTGTAAATTCCGGTGTGTCAGTCAGTAATTTCTCATTTTACGAATAGATTTTCTTTGATAAAACTGTTTAATACATTTTAAAAATTGATTGCGAACGATTCCGAATTTTTTTAATAAAATCCTCTTTTAATCTCGAAAATATATTAGTTTTGGGGGTTTATAAAGATAAGAATAGCTTTTCGGAATCGGAAGTAACTCGGAAATAATTATTGTACACTTTGGTCCATGGCTACATTATGTTTTCGTAAATTATGAAAGACCAGAGGGTGCGAGGATTTCGCACTGAAATCTAATAATTTTAGGTACTTCTCTATTATGCTGTCGACCACTTTTCATAACAAAAAACTATCGCCAAATTGTAAGATTAAACGCCAAAAATGCAGTCCCATTTACTTGATGTTAGAAGCATTATACGTGTTTGTTACGTCATCAAATGATTTTTAATCCGACATTTTCGTGTATTTTTCATTATGTTTTACTGATTTATTAGTTATTTCATTAATTAAAATAACAATCGTGTCCTTAAATTCTTATATTTTATTTATTTATATTGATATTCCAATGGCAACGTTCTCCCGTTTATTTGGCGATAGTTTTCGTTATGAAAAGTGGTTGACGGGATAAAAGAGAAGTACCATTTTTATCAATATGTAATAGTTATTAGATGCAGGTTTAAACTTCTAAAGAAAAAGCAAGGATAAAAATATCTGCAAACAACATTTAGTTGTTAGTCAAGCCAGAATATCATCTAATTTATTCCATCAAGTTAGAGTAAAAACTGATCCAAGATTGCTAAAGGCACGCGCGAGGAAAAAAAATCGTATTTTAACTGCATTAGAGGATGACGTCATCCGCTTCGGGAAAAACATGGGACATAGAAATATAAATCTAAACATTTCAATTTCAATTTCGTTTTTTAATCATAATTATAAAATAAACCCGTGCGGGGTTTTTTATAATAATTGCTAAGCATCATATAATGTGGTATTTTATTTTTTTTGGCAACAATATTTTGAGGAAAACCTTTCATTTCATTTATGAAAATAATGCCGAATTAATTTTTAATTATCAGCAATTTTTAATAAAAACATGTTTTAATGAAATTTTAAGTGTGCTATGTCAGAAGCCTGTTCAAAATCCTTTCATATGTTATCTCATTCGTCGTTCTGCGTTTCGTATTTTCTGAGTAAAAGGGATGTTGACAGGAGAAATAATATATATGATTTGTCTTTTTTTTACAGTGCAAGGGCACACATATAACATCTGGGAAGAGCGAGAGAAGCAGATTTAGCATACGATGTAGAGAAACGTCGGGTATTATGGAATACTGTTTACATTTGTCGCAATACTTCATCCCGATATTGTTTAAAACCCGAAAACCGAATACAATTACAAACTTCAACTGTCTGCGAATAGTTTTTATAGACAACAATTACACTAGTTTACAGACTTTTGTTCATGAAATGAAAGATATACAGTTACGTTACTTTGGGTATCTACATCTATGAAAAAATATTTTTAAAAATCCAGCACGTCAAATTTATGAAATATTTATTAAGAAGATTTTTACAAAAAACTACATCCAAATAAACAATAGTCACCAAGAATATTTTAATGAACTTTTCTTTCTACAATGAAAGCTTAAAATAAGGCGTTCTTATTTTCTAAAAAAGTCGTTTGTAAATTCCGGTGTGTCAGTCAGTAATTTCTCATTTTACGAATAGATTTTCTTTGATAAAACTGTTTAATACATTTTAAAAATTGATTGCGAACGATTCCGAATTTTTTTAATAAAATCCTCTTTTAATCTCGAAAATATATTAGTTTTGGGGGTTTATAAAGATAAGAATAGCTTTTCGGAATCGGAAGTAACTCGGAAATAATTATTGTACACTTTGGTCCATGGCTACATTATGTTTTCGTAAATTATGAAAGACCAGAGGGTGCGAGGATTTCGCACTGAAATCTAATAATTTTAGGTACTTCTCTATTATGCTGTCGACCACTTTTCATAACAAAAAACTATCGCCAAATTGTAAGATTAAACGCCAAAAATGCAGTCCCATTTACTTGATGTTAGAAGCATTATACGTGTTTGTTACGTCATCACATGATTTTTAATCCGACATTTTCGTGTATTTTTCATTATGTTTTACTGATTTATTAGTTATTTCATTAATTAAAATAACAATCGTGTCCTTAAATTCTTATATTTTATTTATTTATATTGATATTCCAATGGCAACGTTCTCCCGTTTATTTGGCGATAGTTTTCGTTATGAAAAGTGGTTGACGGGATAAAAGAGAAGTACCATTTTTATCAATATGTAATAGTTATTAGATGCAGGTTTAAACTTCTAAAGAAAAAGCAAGGATAAAAATATCTGCAAACAACATTTAGTTGTTAGTCAAGCCAGAATATCATCTAATTTATTCCATCAAGTTAGAGTAAAAACTGATCCAAGATTGCTAAAGGCACGCGCGAGGAAAAAAAATCGTATTTTAACTGCATTAGAGGATGACGTCATCCGCTTCGGGAAAAACATGGGACATAGAAATATAAATCTAAACATTTCAATTTCAATTTCGTTTTTTAATCATAATTATAAAATAAACCCGTGCGGGGTTTTTTATAATAATTGCTAAGCATCATATAATGTGGTATTTTATTTTTTTTGGCAACAATATTTTGAGGAAAACCTTTCATTTCATTTATGAAAATAATGCCGAATTAATTTTTAATTATCAGCAATTTTTAATAAAAACATGTTTTAATGAAATTTTAAGTGTGCTATGTCAGAAGCCTGTTCAAAATCCTTTCATATGTTATCTCATTCGTCGTTCTGCGTTTCGTATTTTCTGAGTAAAAGGGATGTTGACAGGAGAAATAATATATATGATTTGTCTTTTTTTTACAGTGCAAGGGCACACATATAACATCTGGGAAGAGCGAGAGAAGCAGATTTAGCATACGATGTAGAGAAACGTCGGGTATTATGGAATACTGTTTACATTTGTCGCAATACTTCATCCCGATATTGTTTAAAACCCGAAAACCGAATACAATTACAAACTTCAACTGTCTGCGAATAGTTTTTATAGACAACAATTACACTAGTTTACAGACTTTTGTTCATGAAATGAAAGATATACAGTTACGTTACTTTGGGTATCTACATCTATGAAAAAATATTTTTAAAAATCCAGCACGTCAAATTTATGAAATATTTATTAAGAAGATTTTTACAAAAAACTACATCCAAATAAACAATAGTCACCAAGAATATTTTAATGAACTTTTCTTTCTACAATGAAAGCTTAAAATAAGGCGTTCTTATTTTCTAAAAAAGTCGTTTGTAAATTCCGGTGTGTCAGTCAGTAATTTCTCATTTTACGAATAGATTTTCTTTGATAAAACTGTTTAATACATTTTAAAAATTGATTGCGAACGATTCCGAATTTTTTTAATAAAATCCTCTTTTAATCTCGAAAATATATTAGTTTTGGGGGTTTATAAAGATAAGAATAGCTTTTCGGAATCGGAAGTAACTCGGAAATAATTATTGTACACTTTGGTCCATGGCTACATTATGTTTTCGTAAATTATGAAAGACCAGAGGGTGCGAGGATTTCGCACTGAAATCTAATAATTTTAGGTACTTCTCTATTATGCTGTCGACCACTTTTCATAACAAAAAACTATCGCCAAATTGTAAGATTAAACGCCAAAAATGCAGTCCCATTTACTTGATGTTAGAAGCATTATACGTGTTTGTTACGTCATCAAATGATTTTTAATCCGACATTTTCGTGTATTTTTCATTATGTTTTACTGATTTATTAGTTATTTCATTAATTAAAATAACAATCGTGTCCTTAAATTCTTATATTTTATTTATTTATATTGATATTCCAATGGCAACGTTCTCCCGTTTATTTGGCGATAGTTTTCGTTATGAAAAGTGGTTGACGGGATAAAAGAGAAGTACCATTTTTATCAATATGTAATAGTTATTAGATGCAGGTTTAAACTTCTAAAGAAAAAGCAAGGATAAAAATATCTGCAAACAACATTTAGTTGTTAGTCAAGCCAGAATATCATCTAATTTATTCCATCAAGTTAGAGTAAAAACTGATCCAAGATTGCTAAAGGCACGCGCGAGGAAAAAAAATCGTATTTTAACTGCATTAGAGGATGACGTCATCCGCTTCGGGAAAAACATGGGACATAGAAATATAAATCTAAACATTTCAATTTCAATTTCGTTTTTTAATCATAATTATAAAATAAACCCGTGCGGGGTTTTTTATAATAATTGCTAAGCATCATATAATGTGGTATTTTATTTTTTTTGGCAACAATATTTTGAGGAAAACCTTTCATTTCATTTATGAAAATAATGCCGAATTAATTTTTAATTATCAGCAATTTTTAATAAAAACATGTTTTAATGAAATTTTAAGTGTGCTATGTCAGAAGCCTGTTCAAAATCCTTTCATATGTTATCTCATTCGTCGTTCTGCGTTTCGTATTTTCTGAGTAAAAGGGATGTTGACAGGAGAAATAATATATATGATTTGTCTTTTTTTTACAGTGCAAGGGCACACATATAACATCTGGGAAGAGCGAGAGAAGCAGATTTAGCATACGATGTAGAGAAACGTCGGGTATTATGGAATACTGTTTACATTTGTCGCAATACTTCATCCCGATATTGTTTAAAACCCGAAAACCGAATACAATTACAAACTTCAACTGTCTGCGAATAGTTTTTATAGACAACAATTACACTAGTTTACAGACTTTTGTTCATGAAATGAAAGATATACAGTTACGTTACTTTGGGTATCTACATCTATGAAAAAATATTTTTAAAAATCCAGCACGTCAAATTTATGAAATATTTATTAAGAAGATTTTTACAAAAAACTACATCCAAATAAACAATAGTCACCAAGAATATTTTAATGAACTTTTCTTTCTACAATGAAAGCTTAAAATAAGGCGTTCTTATTTTCTAAAAAAGTCGTTTGTAAATTCCGGTGTGTCAGTCAGTAATTTCTCATTTTACGAATAGATTTTCTTTGATAAAACTGTTTAATACATTTTAAAAATTGATTGCGAACGATTCCGAATTTTTTTAATAAAATCCTCTTTTAATCTCGAAAATATATTAGTTTTGGGGGTTTATAAAGATAAGAATAGCTTTTCGGAATCGGAAGTAACTCGGAAATAATTATTGTACACTTTGGTCCATGGCTACATTATGTTTTCGTAAATTATGAAAGACCAGAGGGTGCGAGGATTTCGCACTGAAATCTAATAATTTTAGGTACTTCTCTATTATGCTGTCGACCACTTTTCATAACAAAAAACTATCGCCAAATTGTAAGATTAAACGCCAAAAATGCAGTCCCATTTACTTGATGTTAGAAGCATTATACGTGTTTGTTACGTCATCACATGATTTTTAATCCGACATTTTCGTGTATTTTTCATTATGTTTTACTGATTTATTAGTTATTTCATTAATTAAAATAACAATCGTGTCCTTAAATTCTTATATTTTATTTATTTATATTGATATTCCAATGGCAACGTTCTCCCGTTTATTTGGCGATAGTTTTCGTTATGAAAAGTGGTTGACGGGATAAAAGAGAAGTACCATTTTTATCAATATGTAATAGTTATTAGATGCAGGTTTAAACTTCTAAAGAAAAAGCAAGGATAAAAATATCTGCAAACAACATTTAGTTGTTAGTCAAGCCAGAATATCATCTAATTTATTCCATCAAGTTAGAGTAAAAACTGATCCAAGATTGCTAAAGGCACGCGCGAGGAAAAAAAATCGTATTTTAACTGCATTAGAGGATGACGTCATCCGCTTCGGGAAAAACATGGGACATAGAAATATAAATCTAAACATTTCAATTTCAATTTCGTTTTTTAATCATAATTATAAAATAAACCCGTGCGGGGTTTTTTATAATAATTGCTAAGCATCATATAATGTGGTATTTTATTTTTTTTGGCAACAATATTTTGAGGAAAACCTTTCATTTCATTTATGAAAATAATGCCGAATTAATTTTTAATTATCAGCAATTTTTAATAAAAACATGTTTTAATGAAATTTTAAGTGTGCTATGTCAGAAGCCTGTTCAAAATCCTTTCATATGTTATCTCATTCGTCGTTCTGCGTTTCGTATTTTCTGAGTAAAAGGGATGTTGACAGGAGAAATAATATATATGATTTGTCTTTTTTTTACAGTGCAAGGGCACACATATAACATCTGGGAAGAGCGAGAGAAGCAGATTTAGCATACGATGTAGAGAAACGTCGGGTATTATGGAATACTGTTTACATTTGTCGCAATACTTCATCCCGATATTGTTTAAAACCCGAAAACCGAATACAATTACAAACTTCAACTGTCTGCGAATAGTTTTTATAGACAACAATTACACTAGTTTACAGACTTTTGTTCATGAAATGAAAGATATACAGTTACGTTACTTTGGGTATCTACATCTATGAAAAAATATTTTTAAAAATCCAGCACGTCAAATTTATGAAATATTTATTAAGAAGATTTTTACAAAAAACTACATCCAAATAAACAATAGTCACCAAGAATATTTTAATGAACTTTTCTTTCTACAATGAAAGCTTAAAATAAGGCGTTCTTATTTTCTAAAAAAGTCGTTTGTAAATTCCGGTGTGTCAGTCAGTAATTTCTCATTTTACGAATAGATTTTCTTTGATAAAACTGTTTAATACATTTTAAAAATTGATTGCGAACGATTCCGAATTTTTTTAATAAAATCCTCTTTTAATCTCGAAAATATATTAGTTTTGGGGGTTTATAAAGATAAGAATAGCTTTTCGGAATCGGAAGTAACTCGGAAATAATTATTGTACACTTTGGTCCATGGCTACATTATGTTTTCGTAAATTATGAAAGACCAGAGGGTGCGAGGATTTCGCACTGAAATCTAATAATTTTAGGTACTTCTCTATTATGCTGTCGACCACTTTTCATAACAAAAAACTATCGCCAAATTGTAAGATTAAACGCCAAAAATGCAGTCCCATTTACTTGATGTTAGAAGCATTATACGTGTTTGTTACGTCATCAAATGATTTTTAATCCGACATTTTCGTGTATTTTTCATTATGTTTTACTGATTTATTAGTTATTTCATTAATTAAAATAACAATCGTGTCCTTAAATTCTTATATTTTATTTATTTATATTGATATTCCAATGGCAACGTTCTCCCGTTTATTTGGCGATAGTTTTCGTTATGAAAAGTGGTTGACGGGATAAAAGAGAAGTACCATTTTTATCAATATGTAATAGTTATTAGATGCAGGTTTAAACTTCTAAAGAAAAAGCAAGGATAAAAATATCTGCAAACAACATTTAGTTGTTAGTCAAGCCAGAATATCATCTAATTTATTCCATCAAGTTAGAGTAAAAACTGATCCAAGATTGCTAAAGGCACGCGCGAGGAAAAAAAATCGTATTTTAACTGCATTAGAGGATGACGTCATCCGCTTCGGGAAAAACATGGGACATAGAAATATAAATCTAAACATTTCAATTTCAATTTCGTTTTTTAATCATAATTATAAAATAAACCCGTGCGGGGTTTTTTATAATAATTGCTAAGCATCATATAATGTGGTATTTTATTTTTTTTGGCAACAATATTTTGAGGAAAACCTTTCATTTCATTTATGAAAATAATGCCGAATTAATTTTTAATTATCAGCAATTTTTAATAAAAACATGTTTTAATGAAATTTTAAGTGTGCTATGTCAGAAGCCTGTTCAAAATCCTTTCATATGTTATCTCATTCGTCGTTCTGCGTTTCGTATTTTCTGAGTAAAAGGGATGTTGACAGGAGAAATAATATATATGATTTGTCTTTTTTTTACAGTGCAAGGGCACACATATAACATCTGGGAAGAGCGAGAGAAGCAGATTTAGCATACGATGTAGAGAAACGTCGGGTATTATGGAATACTGTTTACATTTGTCGCAATACTTCATCCCGATATTGTTTAAAACCCGAAAACCGAATACAATTACAAACTTCAACTGTCTGCGAATAGTTTTTATAGACAACAATTACACTAGTTTACAGACTTTTGTTCATGAAATGAAAGATATACAGTTACGTTACTTTGGGTATCTACATCTATGAAAAAATATTTTTAAAAATCCAGCACGTCAAATTTATGAAATATTTATTAAGAAGATTTTTACAAAAAACTACATCCAAATAAACAATAGTCACCAAGAATATTTTAATGAACTTTTCTTTCTACAATGAAAGCTTAAAATAAGGCGTTCTTATTTTCTAAAAAAGTCGTTTGTAAATTCCGGTGTGTCAGTCAGTAATTTCTCATTTTACGAATAGATTTTCTTTGATAAAACTGTTTAATACATTTTAAAAATTGATTGCGAACGATTCCGAATTTTTTTAATAAAATCCTCTTTTAATCTCGAAAATATATTAGTTTTGGGGGTTTATAAAGATAAGAATAGCTTTTCGGAATCGGAAGTAACTCGGAAATAATTATTGTACACTTTGGTCCATGGCTACATTATGTTTTCGTAAATTATGAAAGACCAGAGGGTGCGAGGATTTCGCACTGAAATCTAATAATTTTAGGTACTTCTCTATTATGCTGTCGACCACTTTTCATAACAAAAAACTATCGCCAAATTGTAAGATTAAACGCCAAAAATGCAGTCCCATTTACTTGATGTTAGAAGCATTATACGTGTTTGTTACGTCATCAAGTGGCTTTTAATTCGACATTTTCGTGTATTTTTCATTATGTTTTACTGATTTATTAGTTATTTCATTAATTAAAATAACAATCGTGTCCTTAAATTCTTATATTTTATTTATTTATATTGATATTCCAATGGCAACGTTCTCCCGTTTATTTGGCGATAGTTTTCGTTATGAAAAGTGGTTGACGGGATAAAAGAGAAGTACCATTTTTATCAATATGTAATAGTTATTAGATGCAGGTTTAAACTTCTAAAGAAAAAGCAAGGATAAAAATATCTGCAAACAACATTTAGTTGTTAGTCAAGCCAGAATATCATCTAATTTATTCCATCAAGTTAGAGTAAAAACTGATCCAAGATTGCTAAAGGCACGCGCGAGGAAAAAAAATCGTATTTTAACTGCATTAGAGGATGACGTCATCCGCTTCGGGAAAAACATGGGACATAGAAATATAAATCTAAACATTTCAATTTCAATTTCGTTTTTTAATCATAATTATAAAATAAACCCGTGCGGGGTTTTTTATAATAATTGCTAAGCATCATATAATGTGGTATTTTATTTTTTTTGGCAACAATATTTTGAGGAAAACCTTTCATTTCATTTATGAAAATAATGCCGAATTAATTTTTAATTATCAGCAATTTTTAATAAAAACATGTTTTAATGAAATTTTAAGTGTGCTATGTCAGAAGCCTGTTCAAAATCCTTTCATATGTTATCTCATTCGTCGTTCTGCGTTTCGTATTTTCTGAGTAAAAGGGATGTTGACAGGAGAAATAATATATATGATTTGTCTTTTTTTTACAGTGCAAGGGCACACATATAACATCTGGGAAGAGCGAGAGAAGCAGATTTAGCATACGATGTAGAGAAACGTCGGGTATTATGGAATACTGTTTACATTTGTCGCAATACTTCATCCCGATATTGTTTAAAACCCGAAAACCGAATACAATTACAAACTTCAACTGTCTGCGAATAGTTTTTATAGACAACAATTACACTAGTTTACAGACTTTTGTTCATGAAATGAAAGATATACAGTTACGTTACTTTGGGTATCTACATCTATGAAAAAATATTTTTAAAAATCCAGCACGTCAAATTTATGAAATATTTATTAAGAAGATTTTTACAAAAAACTACATCCAAATAAACAATAGTCACCAAGAATATTTTAATGAACTTTTCTTTCTACAATGAAAGCTTAAAATAAGGCGTTCTTGTTTTCTAAAAAAGTCGTTTGTAAATTCCGGTGTGTCAGTCAGTAATTTCTCATTTTACGAATAGATTTTCTTTGATAAAACTGTTTAATACATTTTAAAAATTGATTGCGAACGATTCCGAATTTTTTTAATAAAATCCTCTTTTAATCTCGAAAATATATTAGTTTTGGGGGTTTATAAAGATAAGAATAGCTTTTCGGAATCGGAAGTAACTCGGAAATAATTATTGTACACTTTGGTCCATGGCTACATTATGTTTTCGTAAATTATGAAAGACCAGAGGGTGCGAGGATTTCGCACTGAAATCTAATAATTTTAGGTACTTCTCTATTATGCTGTCGACCACTTTTCATAACAAAAAACTATCGCCAAATTGTAAGATTAAACGCCAAAAATGCAGTCCCATTTACTTGATGTTAGAAGCATTATACGTGTTTGTTACGTCATCAAATGATTTTTAATCCGACATTTTCGTGTATTTTTCATTATGTTTTACTGATTTATTAGTTATTTCATTAATTAAAATAACAATCGTGTCCTTAAATTCTTATATTTTATTTATTTATATTGATATTCCAATGGCAACGTTCTCCCGTTTATTTGGCGATAGTTTTCGTTATGAAAAGTGGTTGACGGGATAAAAGAGAAGTACCATTTTTATCAATATGTAATAGTTATTAGATGCAGGTTTAAACTTCTAAAGAAAAAGCAAGGATAAAAATATCTGCAAACAACATTTAGTTGTTAGTCAAGCCAGAATATCATCTAATTTATTCCATCAAGTTAGAGTAAAAACTGATCCAAGATTGCTAAAGGCACGCGCGAGGAAAAAAAGTCGTATTTTAACTGCATTAGAGGATGACGTCATCCGCTTCGGGAAAAACATGGGACATAGAAATATAAATCTAAACATTTCAATTTCAATTTCGTTTTTTAATCATAATTATAAAATAAACCCGTGCGGGGTTTTTTATAATAATTGCTAAGCATCATATAATGTGGTATTTTATTTTTTTTGGCAACAATATTTTGAGGAAAACCTTTCATTTCATTTATGAAAATAATGCCGAATTAATTTTTAATTATCAGCAATTTTTAATAAAAACATGTTTTAATGAAATTTTAAGTGTGCTATGTCAGAAGCCTGTTCAAAATCCTTTCATATGTTATCTCATTCGTCGTTCTGCGTTTCGTATTTTCTGAGTAAAAGGGATGTTGACAGGAGAAATAATATATATGATTTGTCTTTTTTTTACAGTGCAAGGGCACACATATAACATCTGGGAAGAGCGAGAGAAGCAGATTTAGCATACGATGTAGAGAAACGTCGGGTATTATGGAATACTGTTTACATTTGTCGCAATACTTCATCCCGATATTGTTTAAAACCCGAAAACCGAATACAATTACAAACTTCAACTGTCTGCGAATAGTTTTTATAGACAACAATTACACTAGTTTACAGACTTTTGTTCATGAAATGAAAGATATACAGTTACGTTACTTTGGGTATCTACATCTATGAAAAAATATTTTTAAAAATCCAGCACGTCAAATTTATGAAATATTTATTAAGAAGATTTTTACAAAAAACTACATCCAAATAAACAATAGTCACCAAGAATATTTTAATGAACTTTTCTTTCTACAATGAAAGCTTAAAATAAGGCGTTCTTGTTTTCTAAAAAAGTCGTTTGTAAATTCCGGTGTGTCAGTCAGTAATTTCTCATTTTACGAATAGATTTTCTTTGATAAAACTGTTTAATACATTTTAAAAATTGATTGCGAACGATTCCGAATTTTTTTAATAAAATCCTCTTTTAATCTCGAAAATATATTAGTTTTGGGGGTTTATAAAGATAAGAATAGCTTTTCGGAATCGGAAGTAACTCGGAAATAATTATTGTACACTTTGGTCCATGGCTACATTATGTTTTCGTAAATTATGAAAGACCAGAGGGTGCGAGGATTTCGCACTGAAATCTAATAATTTTAGGTACTTCTCTATTATGCTGTCGACCACTTTTCATAACAAAAAACTATCGCCAAATTGTAAGATTAAACGCCAAAAATGCAGTCCCATTTACTTGATGTTAGAAGCATTATACGTGTTTGTTACGTCATCAAATGATTTTTAATCCGACATTTTCGTGTATTTTTCATTATGTTTTACTGATTTATTAGTTATTTCATTAATTAAAATAACAATCGTGTCCTTAAATTCTTATATTTTATTTATTTATATTGATATTCCAATGGCAACGTTCTCCCGTTTATTTGGCGATAGTTTTCGTTATGAAAAGTGGTTGACGGGATAAAAGAGAAGTACCATTTTTATCAATATGTAATAGTTATTAGATGCAGGTTTAAACTTCTAAAGAAAAAGCAAGGATAAAAATATCTGCAAACAACATTTAGTTGTTAGTCAAGCCAGAATATCATCTAATTTATTCCATCAAGTTAGAGTAAAAACTGATCCAAGATTGCTAAAGGCACGCGCGAGGAAAAAAAATCGTATTTTAACTGCATTAGAGGATGACGTCATCCGCTTCGGGAAAAACATGGGACATAGAAATATAAATCTAAACATTTCAATTTCAATTTCGTTTTTTAATCATAATTATAAAATAAACCCGTGCGGGGTTTTTTATAATAATTGCTAAGCATCATATAATGTGGTATTTTATTTTTTTTGGCAACAATATTTTGAGGAAAACCTTTCATTTCATTTATGAAAATAATGCCGAATTAATTTTTAATTATCAGCAATTTTTAATAAAAACATGTTTTAATGAAATTTTAAGTGTGCTATGTCAGAAGCCTGTTCAAAATCCTTTCATATGTTATCTCATTCGTCGTTCTGCGTTTCGTATTTTCTGAGTAAAAGGGATGTTGACAGGAGAAATAATATATATGATTTGTCTTTTTTTTACAGTGCAAGGGCACACATATAACATCTGGGAAGAGCGAGAGAAGCAGATTTAGCATACGATGTAGAGAAACGTCGGGTATTATGGAATAATGTTTACATTTGTCGCAATACTTCATCCCGATATTGTTTAAAACCCGAAAACCGAATACAATTACAAACTTCAACTGTCTGCGAATAGTTTTTATAGACAACAATTACACTAGTTTACAGACTTTTGTTCATGAAATGAAAGATATACAGTTACGTTACTTTGGGTATCTACATCTATGAAAAAATATTTTTAAAAATCCAGCACGTCAAATTTATGAAATATTTATTAAGAAGATTTTTACAAAAAACTACATCCAAATAAACAATAGTCACCAAGAATATTTTAATGAACTTTTCTTTCTACGATGAAAGCTTAAAATAAGGCGTTCTTATTTTCTAAAAAAGTCGTTTGTAAATTCCGGTGTGTCAGTCAGTAATTTTTCATTTTACGAATAGATTTTCTTTGATAAAACTGTTTAATACATTTTAAAAATTGATTGCGAACGATTCCGAATTTTTTTAATAAAATCCTCTTTCAATCTCGAAAATATATTAGTTTTGGGGATTTATAAAGATAAGAATAGCTTTTCGGAATCGGAAGTAACTCGGAAATAATTATTGTACACTTTGGTCCATGGCTACATTATGTTTTCGTAAATTATGAAAGACCAGAGGGTGCGAGGATTTCGCACTGAAATCTAATAATTTTAGGTACTTCTCTATTATGCTGTCGACCACTTTTCATAACAAAAAACTATCGCCAAATTGTAAGATTAAACGCCAAAAATGCAGTCCCATTTACTTGATGTTAGAAGCATTATACGTGTTTGTTACGTCATCAAATGATTTTTAATCCGACATTTTCGTGTATTTTTCATTATGTTTTACTGATTTATTAGTTATTTCATTAATTAAAATAACAATCGTGTCCTTAAATTCTTATATTTTATTTATTTATATTGATATTCCAATGGCAACGTTCTCCCGTTTATTTGGCGATAGTTTTCGTTATGAAAAGTGGTTGACGGGATAAAAGAGAAGTACCATTTTTATCAATATGTAATAGTTATTAGATGCAGGTTTAAACTTCTAAAGAAAAAGCAAGGATAAAAATATCTGCAAACAACATTTAGTTGTTAGTCAAGCCAGAATATCATCTAATTTATTCCATCAAGTTAGAGTAAAAACTGATCCAAGATTGCTAAAGGCACGCGCGAGGAAAAAAAAATCGTATTTTAACTGCATTAGAGGATGACGTCATCCGCTTCGGGAAAAACATGGGACATAGAAATATAAATCTAAACATTTCAATTTCAATTTCGTTTTTTAATCATAATTATAAAATAAACCCGTGCGGGGTTTTTTATAATAATTGCTAAGCATCATATAATGTGGTATTTTATTTTTTTTGGCAACAATATTTTGAGGAAAACCTTTCATTTCATTTATGAAAATAATGCCAAATTAATTTTTAATTATCAGCAATTTTTAATAAAAACATGTTTTAATGAAATTTTAAGTGTGCTATGTCAGAAGCCTGTTCAAAATCCTTTCATATGTTATCTCATTCGTCGTTCTGCGTTTCCTATTTTCTGAGTAAAAGGGATGTTGACAGGAGAAATAATATATATGATTTGTCTTTTTTTTACAGTGCAAGGGCACACATATAACATCTGGGAAGAGCTAGAGAAGCAGATTTAGCATACGATGTAGAGAAACGTCGGGTATTATGGAATACTGTTTACATTTGTCGCAATACTTCATCCCGATATTGTTTAAAACCCTAAAACCGAATACAATTACAAACTTCAACTATCTGGGAATAGTTTTTATAGACAACAATTACACTAGTTTACATGACTTTTGTTCATGAAATGAAAGATATACGGTTATGTTACTTTGGGTATCTACATCTATGAAAAAATATTTTTAAAAATCCAGCACGTCAGATTTATGAAATATTTATTAAGAAGATTTTTACAAAAAACTACATCCAAATAAACAATAGTCACCAAGAATATTTTAATGAACTTTTCTTTCTACAATGAAAGCTTAAAATAAGGCGTTCTTATTTTCTAAAAAAGTCGTTTGTAAATTCCGGTGTGTCAGTCAGTAATTTCTCATTTTACGAATAGATTTTCTTTTTGCCGGAAAGGGTTAAACAATTGCAGGTAGATGAAAACAAATCCCTTCATATCTCAAAATTGTGACGTGCTACAAAAAATTAAAATATTTTTTTTGAACTACCGTCCATAGCTTACATAAATAATGTATGTTTCATTTCATGAACAATTTTATTTTTTTAGTTTTTGTAAACTAGTGTTATTTTATGAAATCTCATCACTCTCAAACAAGTAATAATAATAATAAACGTATTTTGAGGGTATTGTGAGGTATTCGGAAAATAAGGAATAGGTGGACAAAAATAAAGAAAACTAACAAAATTTGATTGAAAAGATTTAATAGTATCAAGAGAGCATAATCAAAATATAGTGTATAGGTAGTCAGACAATATGCGTCAATTTATACTTCATATTTGCAGAAATCACAAATATAAGATCTGTCTTTCCGCCCCCATGGAGCCGAACGGTTTAAGTATTTCTCTCTTTAATTTGTTTGAAATGTATCTTTTGGAAGACATGTTCTAAGATATTGTAAAGTATTGTTTAATAATTGTTTCTGGTTCCAAACTTGCTGTTTTTTTTAAATGTAATGTACGAGGGTCGATCCAGAAATAAGGTTCCCAAAGAGCTCCAGCCGCACGGGAAGGTGCGAGGCAAAATACGGCAACAGTGCTGTGCGCGGCTGTTCCCGCACTCGCAATTCCCCCGGCCACGCTTCACAGCGCCGCTTATTCTTGGCTCAGCGGCCGAGACGGAGGTTCCCATTGTTGATCCCGCCGCCCCTCGGGATTGCACTAAAACTCTAAGGCACAAGCCGGGTTTCCCGAGGTGGTTATCCCTATCCCTGTCCCTGTTGATCCCGCCAAGTGCGAGTTATTGTGTAAAACTAAGAAAACTCAGGCGAGCTACCCAGAACCGCCGGCGAGGACGACTGACAGTCGGTGTAACGCTGTTTCACGAGAACGCCCGACCTCTCGTCTCCCGTCAAACCGAGGAACTTTTGACACAATTTGGGTGGTTTGTCATGCCCCACCCACCTTACAGTCCGGACCTCGTACCTAGTGATTATCACTTGTTCCCCAATATAAAGGAACATTTGAGTGTCCAACGCTTCCGGAGCGACGATGACGTCAAAGAAGACGTGAAACGTTTCCTCAACGGGTTGGCGCCGGAGTTCTACGACATTGGGATACAGAAATTGGAACACCGTCAACAAAAATGCGTAAAAAAGATGGCGATTATATAGATAAATAGAGCAAACTTTCTTCTTTCCAACGATGTAAATTTCTACGAGAATAAACAATGTTGTTTATTTGTAAATTTGATGAGAACCTTATTTCTGGATCGACCCTCGTATTTTGCTCTGCCTGTGTCTTTAGAATTCAAATGTTTCTGCTGTGATAATAATTATTGCATAGCGTACAGTTTTTAATGCATTTCATGCATAAGTTAGAGGATTTTTCTTATATTGGTTTAGATTTAAGCTCGTTTGAATGCCAATGTTCTCTGTGTGGACTTTGGCAGTTCAGGGTATTTTTTTTCTTTAAATATGTGGGTTATTTTTAGCCAATTTTTATCCGATTATTAAAGAAAAATGCATCTTAAAATATGTCTTTCAGTTGAAGATGCCATATCTTTGATTTTTTATAATTGCAATGCTGAAGGTGAACATGAAATTGATATTTTATCACCAAACAATAGAAAAGAAAGATCTAACATTGAAAAAATTTAGGAAAATCAAATAGATATCACAGATCCAGATGATGTATGTGGTGGATGAAATGTTATATTCCACAAGTGGAACATATCTATGCTTCCACTTTTATTTTACATATTAGCCCAAAACTTTTGCACACAATCTTACAATTAATGTAAATTACCAGCTTAAAAATTTCAAATGAATCTGACAAGTAGTTTATGGTGTGGCGTGAAAAAGGCTAATGCTTCATTTCGGCAAAAACATTTCAGGTAACATATCGAAGAAAAACTTTGAAATGAATTTTATTTCATTAAAATTTAACAGATAGCGTTAAAGCGGTACAGTATTCACAAAGTATTAAAAACTTCAGTGTTTCGCAAATTTTAATACAAATTTGATATTTTCGAAATTTATAAAGTGAACAATGGTGATGTGTACGATGTGCAGTTGAATACAAAATACTCATGAAGTTCTATTTTAAAAATATATATTGGGAGAAAATCCACACGGCATATAAAAACATAATTTATTATATTAAAAGTTTGGTTAATTAAAAAAAATATTTTTCTAGAAATACCGAAAAGAGTGTGATATATTTGAATAAACGATAGAACGAGATGCAATATAAATTGTTCTATTGCATTTCAATTTTTAAATAAATTATGCTTTGCAAATGAGAAATAAGTTTATGAGATTGGCATTCATTTTCCCATAAATGCTAATTCATATTTTTTTTTCTTTTTTGGCTTCCTGTTTATTACGCAGATTTATGTAGTATTTAACATAGAAGGAATACAAGGTGCGTCAGAAAAATGTATACACACTTTGATTAATTATAACTCAAGTTTTTATTCGCATATAATCAATATTTAAATTGCAAACGAATCTACATAAAATGTAGAACTTTTACTCCTATCGCAGATGTTTAAAATTAGTACCATTCTGTTCAATACACTGCTTATAACGGTTGGTCATTCATTTACAAACTTCAACAAACATTCCATTTGATGTTTTGGCGCATTCTCAGTCAATCGAAATAGCGGAATGTTGTCAATGAACATCCATTCGTTTCGAACTTACATTTTTTTGGATGAATTGTAAGTCGCATAGGTGGATCTGCCGGAAACTCCCTGTGATATTATGTTTGTACTTCTGCTACATTTTCATACAATAGTATTTTAAAATAACTTTTCTTTTTTCCAAAAGTCCATCTTGTTCCACTCATTATTTCCAATTAATTACACTTTGAAAAGAAAAAAAAAATAGAATGTTATGCCCCGTTAAATAGTGTATGTGTACATTTTTCTGACGCACTCTGTATCAGTGTTGCCAGTGGGCTACTTTTTTTTTTAAATCAGATTTCTGGATTACCACCAGTTTCTTGAATTAGTAAAATTAGCATTATTTAATAGTAAATTAACTAAGATGAAAACAAATCGAATTACACCATTTAAAAAAAAGTGAAGAAATCAGAATTAAATAAAAGTAGCCCAGTGGCAACACTACTCTGTATTGAAGAAGCTCTTTGAGTTTGTATCAGGGATGAGATTTCTCCGCTTTTTTGCATACCAGTATAATTTTAGAGAAAACGTTGTTCTCTTAAACCGCAGAATGTTCCGATTAAATAAAAGAACATTTTCTGTAAGATTATACTGGTATACAAAAAAGCGGAGAAATCTCGTCTCTGACGTAAAAGAATAATATTGCAACGACCTTCTCTAAAATAAAAACCACTTTCCTCTATTTCATATATTTTCTTCAAAAGCTAAAAGTGCTTTAGAAATTTCCGGAATGTGGTGTTTGAAGTTTCACTTTATAATGTTCTATTTTTCTCTCACTCTTTATTACTAGAATCTATCTTTCATATTTTACGCAAAAATAAATTCAAACTTTTCTCTTTTGACACTTCGAAGTTTATTTTCATTTAGTTGTAGCGGAAATTTAATTTATTTTCTCATTTAAATGACGCTGTGAACACACGGAAAAGCTTTTGAATGAAAATTAGTTTTCATTTATTGATTTTAAAAATTCGTTATGAAAGTTTTCTTATCAAAAGAATTTATGTTTTTTCATTTTTAATTGTATGTTCTGATTTAAATTTAATTTATGAAAAAAAAATTAATTTATTTTTTATCATCAAAAAGAGGGAAATTGATTTAAAAAAATCATTTTTGAAATAAATCTTGTGTTACAAACGCAAACAAATTAGAAATGGTACGTATTACGTGACAAATGAGGTACGATCGTACTATAATTTGTTTTATAAATATTCAGATCTTGCTGGAATAGCACCAAATGCTGGAATAGAATCAAAGTGAGTGTGAAGAATAAAATTTAAATTCAGCTAATTTAGCAGCGTTGAGGAAGTATATATCTCCGAAGGTTTAAGTTGCATATAGGCGCAAGCACCGCCAGTAGTTATCCGGTAAGTTACTTGGCACCATTGGTTCACGATATCCACGAAGTTTAAAACAACCAGAATTTTTTTTACAGCAAAATGTATTATGTTAATGCAGATGTAATGATACTTTCAAAATCAAATAGTTTTCATATTTGAATCGGCGATTGTTGAAAGGAACTTAGTCCATATTTTGACATTTCTCATTTCAAGATGGTTTCAATGTTTTTTTTTTTTCAACTTTATTAACCGTTTCGTGGCGAAAGGAAATCCGTTCGAGTATTGCCTATGCATGTTTGGGTCTAGAATCACCTTTTCATTTATAAACACCACCAAATACCGCAAATGACGTTCCTCATGAAGTATAAATATCTCTGCATGTGAGGAAGGGATAAATAGAGTGCTACCTGGTAGTATTAACTCATAGACATAACATGGATGTAATCCACATACGGATATTTTATCTTTTTGTCTTGAAACTGGACCACAATGCCCAGAAGGAAAGCATCAAATATCAACAAAGCATTTGAAGCGGATAAAGTAAAAGAAATACACAACTTATAGGACGTTTGTCCCGGAGTGGTTAATGCTTTTACAAAGTATCATATAACATAACAAGTAATGAAATATATAAAAAGTTTTTAGAAAGTCATATCCAAACAACTGTCGTTCCACATTAATACTAGATTTAGACAATTTTTTAGTAGTAAACCATTAACTAATGAAATAAATTTAAACAATGTACATTTTTACATGTTCTTCACATGCGTTGAAATGAAATAGTCTTTTAGATTCAAGTTTTAATGTACGGTTCAATTGTTATGTGTAGATGGTTACTTAAAACAAAACAAAGTACGTTTCAACATAAAAAAATACTTTTATTTGCTTTTGAATCGATAAAAAGTTTTATCTCACGTTCGTATTTTTTTATTTATTTATTTATTTATTTATTTTTTTTTTTTTGCATATTGTTTAAGAAGCAGTTTTACAAAAATTTTCTTATTTTTATATTTTCTTTCTTTTTAGCACTTTCCAACCTAGTTGAAAAGTGCTTATGACTTCGGTTTGTCTGGCCGTATGGCCGTATGGCCGTCTGGCCGGATGGCCGTCTGGCCGTATGGCCGTCTGTCCGTGCTCTAACTCCTGTAAATATGCTCGGATTGCTCTGCAATTTTTATATGTTATTGTCGTTATCTATGGCACGTTCCCTATTTCAACTGAAGTGTGTAGCACTTATAGTTTCTTACAGGGACACTCAAAAGAATTCCGTTACATTGCTGTCTATGGGGAAAAATCATTTGCGGTTTATTTTAAAAATGTTTCACTATTGTAAACGCATTGAAATTTATATAGATCACTAAGATGCATTAGAAGAAGCTTAATATGGAATAGTAGGTGTATAGCACTTAGAGTTACTTTACAGGGACAGTCAAAATAATTCCGTTACATTACGTCTATGGAAAAAAATCGTCTGCGGCTTATTTAAATAATGTTCCACTATTTTAAACGCATTGAAGTTTATATATATTACTAAGGTGCATTACAAGAGGCTTACTACAGAATAGTGTGTGTATAGCAGTCATCGTTCATTTACAGGGGCACACAAAAGAATTCTCTACTGTCTGTTGACAATAATTCCTGGAAGTGCGTTTTAAGTTACTGAACGCGATTTTAATCTTAACTAGCTTTTTGTCTATTACGTGGTGTGTATAAATTCTGTAGATCCTATACAGGGCAGCACAAAAGTTCGCGAACACATTTTCGTTTATTGACAGAAACTCCAGAAGGAGAATTTAAACTGTGCTACGCGTTTCCTAACTAAACTAAAATTTAGCATCCTATGTATATATACAAATCTATAGATCATATACAGGGCTACATAAAAGTATTCGGATATTTTTCCGAATATTGTATATATTGAAAATTCCTGAAATTACGTTTTTAAATATGTTATGCGTTTTCCAAATTGTTTACTTAGATGTCATCTTTCAGCTTATTAAACGGTAATGATTTGTAAAATTATTTTAGAAGCGTTGGAAAGTGCTACATAATCTATGCTTGACGCATGATTTTTCGTTCTTGTTTCTTTTTGCGTCCGAAAAAGGTATTCTTATTTAGCATTTTATCAATACTAAATTTACATTTACAATGACGGTTAACCCCTTCGAGGCGAGCGTTCTTTACAGAATTTTTAATCTTTTACCTCCGGTTTTTCAGAATCTTCGCCTAATTGAATCCAAGAAATGTTAAGATTTAATAAGGCAATGCTTACAATAAAAAATAACTGGTGGGCATAATCGAAGATTCTGAGCATCTTATGCGTCGCGTATACGTATAGCTCGTCCCCAAGGGGTTAATATTGTACTAGTGAACCAATTCTATATATTTCTCTCCTACATATTTTTATGTTAATACAATATCTCCTCAAATACTTTTTTTAATCCTTTCAGGGGCAAGCAATTGCAGAGGTGCCAACCTCTCATTAATATTCCGTAATATGTGGGTTAATTTCATGTTTTTACGTGGATCTTATTTAATTTCATTTCTTAAAAGAAATTCTGGTGCGAAACGTGTTAAACCTGGGTCAAATTAACCCACATATTACGGAATATTAATGAGAGGTTGGCACCTCTGCAATTGTGTTCCTGTAACGACGAATTCACACCGGTATTTACGAAAAAATTTAGTTCAAAATAAGGAAATGCAATTTTTCAACTTTTTCCCGTCAAAATTAAAAAATTAAAATTTTATTAAAAATTTCTGGGTTGAATTGGATTAAAATTAGGTGGTATATAATATATACCACCGCCCCTCAAAGGGTTAAATACTGCAATATATTCTAATTCTCTGATTAACCCCTTAACTGTGTAGCCCGAACTCAGTTCGGTCAAGAACAGTTTGCTTGTTTTGTTACTAAAAGCTTTGCACACCAGTAATTATTTAACGCACCTTTCGCTTTATTAATCGGCAGACCACTTTCGATTACACAAAGCAAATATTTTAGTACGGAAAAAGTGGTGCATTGTGCCTATTTTTAGTTTATGGTGTCAAAATACCTCCCACAGTTAAGGGGTTAAGCTCGATTATACTTTTATGAACTTCTTGTAGCGAGAAAGCGGCACTATCTCATACCAGGCTAATTCCATGCGTGGATGTAGTGTGAGTCACAGAGATGTAAATATCTGCGGTGTTTGACTAGCAGTATTATATTAAAGAAAAATTTGACTTATTCAATCCCATATATCTACAATTAAATACAGTAGAGAATTAAAAAATAATACCGGTTGCCAAGAACGGTAAGCTTTTGCGACTATGTGACTTACACTACGTTCGCGGATGGAATTAACTACCAGTGTTGCCAGTTGAGCTAATTTTATTCGGTTTGCTTTTTTTCTTAGTGACAGATTAGTGACACAATAAGTAAGGTGAATATTACAATTTCAAAAAAGTGATAGCAATGTTTCCCACTGCTTTATTTTATTCAGATTGCTTGATTGCCACTTATGATGTCGCATAATATATTATTCAATTTTAGTAATTATTCCCCTCTCATTTAATTCCCTTTTCCAAATTTGTTCCCCTTTTTCATTATTTTAACGCTCACTGTTCTACAAAAATAATTTTTCATTTTCTTTTCCCACCCTTTGCTAAATTCAGCGGAACAAATTTCATTCTGTTTATTCTAATATCCTTTTAATCCAGTTACACTGAAAATATTTCTATACTAGCTGATAAAGTAAATGAAAACCACTACATCTACCCTTTCAAATTGCCAGCATATGATGCCCATCTGCAATCTCCTTATTTGGTCACACAGATCTGTTGCTAACTGATTTCTTCATACACACCCTTTTTAATTAGAATGATTCCTAAGCGCATCTGAATAACTCTGGTCCAAAAATATCCAACGTACATATCGAAGTCATAACAAATTCTAAGGTTCGCGGGTCCAAGAATGCGAAAAACTCCCTCGAGCCCCGTGCGTGGTTTTTGCATTCCCATACATGTTGGCTACCGCCGAAAAATTCGTTAGGATGATTTATGCCAAAAATGGCTCTGTTCTCTAAATTTTTAATTGTCTTTATGCTCTGTTTGGAGAAATAATAGCCATATTGTAATCTTTTGGCGAAATGTAATTTCATTCGAGTTCATGTCATGACACGAGAAACAATCAATTCTATCTCTGACCACCAGCCCACCAACATGTAATATTCTCACGAAATTGTGTTTCGGGCCCGGGTGCCCCTGTGCTGCCGTGGGCAGCCGTAGCCATGCAATGTTTCCTGTACTTGTGCAATTATACATAGAACCTGGGATTAATTAAAATTCCTTCATCTACTCATGTCTTCCTATTCTTCCAAATGTGCCTATTCTCATTTCTTCTAAATTTATAGATTTATTGGAAGGTAATAATGATTTTAGTCAGCGAAATACTAATCTTATGAAAGCCACTTTACCACGATCAAGAACTATAGCATATAATCTTGGTGCCAATCACCAGGGCACTTGTATAGGAATTTTTACGACATGGTACCCGGGAATGTAAAACAACCAAACTCTATTTAAAAGGATAAGAATAAATTAAAGGCACGGCAGACAAAAACTTTGGACTAAATAATACTCAAGGAGAAACTGTTCATCTTTATCGTGACTCATGCGTCTGTTCTCATAATATGAGTATATATTTCCTGCAAATCGACCCCAGCCTGTGTGTAAGCATCCGAAATAATCGGAATATAGGAAAACATAAATCAAGAATCGGTCAAATCGAGAAACTATTCTTGTTTGTATTCCAACGAAGTCGATGTTTCGAATTCATCTGTATACAGAATTCCTTTTTTTCGTCGCCTAACGAATAATTAATCGGACTTTTTTCCAAATGCAATTTGCTGATTTTTCGTATACTAGGAAGAAAATAAAAAAATAAAAAATTTAAAAGTATCATCTGTTTCCAGCATAAACAAAAATCGGTGATTCTGATTGTTTAATGCGACCATAAAAGAAACTGCTCCTGGTGACCATAAAAAAAAACGAAAAATTTCCTATGCGCTAAAATGAAACATGTGTCCTATGTTCCGAAAAAAGGAGCCTATATTATTTTTCCCTTCGGAGAAAGAAGACTTTCTTTAGGCGAATATATTTATTTATCGAGAAAATTTTATTTCTGTGATCGTCAAAACCACAAATCCCAAAAATCAACTGTACTTGTAGCTGAAAACTTTGCTCAAAGATCGAACTACTTAATTATCATTACCGAAACGTGCAACTTCAATAATAAAACTGCGTAAGTCAGTAAGCAGCTGCATGTTCAAGGGCGTAGGTCATGATTTATTATCAACGCTTTGCGAACAGATGTTTTTCCTTTGCTTCTGAGTTCCGATTTTGTGAAAGTGGATTATTTTTATCTCATGCAGTGGACTTTTTTATCAGTAAGTAAATTCAAAAATAGTGTTTAATTTTTAGTTTTTTTATGTGTGCAATTTAAGGTAAATATTTTTTTTTAATTCCTTGGTTATCGGTTCTTGAAAGGTATGTACAATATTATTTATCTTTTATGTGATAAAAAGAAAAGGCATAATATTCATTCATAAGTATATTTCTTAATAGATATTTAACTTTTGTTTATGCTGTGTATTGTTCTTATACAATCCTTTGTTTTAGTATCAGTTTGCTATGCAGTATTTCAACATTTTTAAATATGCTGCCGCTCATACAAGTTTTATCTAAAGGATTTTTTAAATGAAATTTTGAATTTTTCTCATTATAAGAAAAAGTATAGGTGTATTATTTTGTGCAAATATTTGGTTTTGTTCACATTTGTGTATATTGGGTGCACACAATGTACTTATGTAGTGTTTGAATTTTCCTTGTGGTTCTACTCGGCTGGTCCTAGTTTTCTTGCCCAACAAGGGAAATTCTAACGTGACAGTCATGCTGTGAATTTTATCTTATTTTATGGGGTATTTGAATATATATACACAATGTTTCTCTCATCACTTAAAAAAAATAAAAACTAAGAAGAAGAATAAGAATAATAAGGATAAAACCTAAATCTTTTAAATTTTTCATTTGTGTTATTCTTCTCACACTCTCACACATTTACAATAATTATTAATAATAATTGTCACATTAATTTAATTCTAAATTGTATGTTATCTTTATTAATTAACGGCAGTTAAGTATTTTATTGATCTATGTCCGTATCTCATGACTTGTTACACTTACCGATTTTGACAAACCGTCTCGCATTACTCTAGGACTGACTTTTCATTTAACATATATACAATGTATATATTTTTTTCCAATTATTCCCTTTCGGAGTGGTGATCTGTCAAATTATAGCCCTTAGGATCTTCCACTTCATTGTAATGGGAGACAACTTCGTATTGGAAATCCAATTCATTTTCAATTGCCTGTAGAAATGAATATACGAGACTGCTCCTCAGTTTGTCGCATCACTGCTGCGGTAGCAAGGAGGTTTATATTATGTCTAAAGGCAACAATATGGACCTCTCCCTAAATAGTTCCTATACTCAAAGAAGGCAATGGTCTTAAACTTGCGCCAATACACTTGTCCTTTGACAAGAATTAGGGCAGATATATATTTTTTTTGATTGTGTGTGTCACTTTCCTTTCCTGTCCTGTGCGAATGCACAAATTTTTTTCAATTGTATGCAATTAAAACTTCATTAATTTTACATCACCTTTTCATATTTTTATGCTTTTTATACACATGTGAACCTATATTTCTATATTTTTACATTTTATACTTGCATTTATATCTGTTTTTTTTTTTTGCCATTATATGTTATACTATATCAGTGTTTTTATTTTATTCAAATAAGCATCATATATTCATGAGGTAATTACATCATCAAAATATTAATTGTCTTCAATAGCATTATAAAGTACAATAATCTTGTGTTTAAGTATTGGACCAGTTAGTGGACAAATTTTTGATGTTGCAATAGGATACATGTTGCCATATATATATATATATATATTTATTTATAACGAATTGTCCTTTATTTTTAATTTATGTTTTGGATGTATAAATACAGTGATTTAAAATTGAGTGTTGACATTAGGGGTGCTCGCACAAAATAAACAGGTAATGAGAAATGGCAATGTTTGCATACAAACATATTACACACTCACAGTTTCTTAATAGGAATTCCATATTCGTAGGACATTATCTATTTTTTTTTATCTTAACTTATAATCTAAATTTATATTGTGTTGGAGTGATATTTACTTGCATTTTTATTTTCATGGATCCAGAAAAGAGTGTAAGATCTTGTCATTTTGTATTGATTTGAATTTTTAGCGCTAATTTTCCATCAATTCGGATCAATCTTTGATGATAAACTTGGTGTCACTTCTTCACAATACCCTTTTTAGTTTTTTTTTAATTCATTGATTTTTTTTGTTGTTAAATTTAAATATAATTATAATATTGCGGGTATATTTCGTCAAGAAAGCTAATTATTGCACAATCTAGACATGATACACTCCAAAATTTATACACTTTAATTATTTTCAAAATTTCTTCTTTAAAACTTATTATTTGGTAAATAGATAACACTTGATATGACACATTTCTTTGTATTATTGATCGAAGTTTTTGATTTACACACATGAATAAAGATAACTTTGCTTAAATTAACATGTTCTTTACCCTTTAAGGTCACTTTTGTCATGTTAAATCAAATTGCAGTACTTATGTGTCAGATATTTCTGGCCATGTATAAAATTACTTTTTAAGGTTTTTATTTCCGAGTGCTGATCCATGTTTTAATAAATATATAAGATTTGTGTACAACATTTTTGCACATATTTACTTATATTAAAGGTGACTTTTTCTTCTCAATGTCTTTACACATATTTATTTATGCCATATTTATTGCCATAATTTCTAAGAAGTTTAAATGTTTCAGGTTTGTATGTATTTAGTAGTTTAATACATAATTGACATTTTTGTTGTTTATTATTGTTTTGAGCATTAACCGTCAAATATATTTTTTTTCTGTTTCAAAAGAAGATAGGATATGTTTTAAGGTGTGTTTTTCATTATTAGATACAGCCATGTTAAAAAAATTTTTTAAGGAATCATTAACCCATTAAAGCCTATCGGTACCATATGGTACCGGGACAGCTTCCCTCCATTTTGTTGTTTGTATACCAGTATATTTTAAGAAAAATATTCTCTTTATCTGATGACAGAAACTCAATAATAAAGGTAGACTAAAGTTGCTACTTTGAAAGATTGGTATGAAATGCAATTTTTGAATTTTAAAGACAAAAATAATTCCGGTTTTAATGGGTTAAAGTAATATTTTTTTTTCTTCGTTTATAAACATATGGCACTGCTTACCAATATAGCAACTGATTAAGTAAAGACATTTTCACTATTTTATTTATACATGCCATATTTTCTTTTATATTTAGATAAATTTTATTTGTATGATGGCAAATGTTTTCGTGTATATTTTTATTAATTTGATATATTTTAATTCATGTGTATTGTTTTAGTAGCATTATTCAGGAACTTTTTAAATAACCTAAGTAGACTTTGAGATCTATTGCAATCTTGCGTTATTTTACGCTAATTTTCCATATCCAATAACCAGTTTTATAATCTGCAATGGTTCCTCTTTTAATTAATTACGCATGTCATTCACTCTACTAGTCCAAATTAGCAGTCATTATTCAGTACCAGTTAGTACCAATCATTGTTATACTTTTTACCATTCATTTATATATATATATATATATATATATATATATATATATATATATATATATATATAATCTGCTCCTTTTCATATTCTTTTTTCCTGTCACATATCCTGCATTTTATAATTTCATGGTTTAGATATAAGTTAGTTACACAAAACGATATCAATTGGGTACATAACATTTGTTACACATACCATTGTTGGTAAACAACTAGACTTATTTACCTGTTGCATTTTCAATAATGCTGATATTTTCATTGTAGGTTAATGGTGATAGATTTTTTTAAAAAATCTAAAATGCATACAACAATCAATATTCTTCTTCACCTTTTACATATACTTTTACTGTTAACTCCAGTTACATAAACAAACATAACTTTCATTAAATTAAATATGTTTACCGATGCAAAATATATGGTGCATTACTGAATCAGGCCTTAATGTTAATTATATTATATTTAATATTACGATTCTTAGAAAACTACTCAGATTTCTGTACAAGGCACTCATTTCAGGAAACTTTCATGATTAATGCATCAAGTATTTCATCCTGTAAATTTACACAGACATCTTACACACAATTCTATCAACTATACTTAATGTATTCTGTTTTATCATTTAAAGTTTTCTTTACTTATCAATGTTATACTACCAATCAATGTTTCAAATATTACCAGTCAACCAACGTGCACATTTTACCAATCAAGTATATATATAAATATATTGTACCAGTCAAAGTATTTTCTCCACCATTCAATGTACAACTTTGCTTTTCACATTCATTCTTTTTTTAATTAACACCCGTTTCTTTGACATTACATACCTTACTTGTAGGTTCTAATTACACTACTTGAAATATTCAACGTAATTTGTTAACACAATCTCTGCACATATATCATCTCATCATGTTTTCCATGTAACTTTAAATTAGGTACTAGTTATACCATATATTTATTGGAGGAGTTCATAGAATTTGCTACATGCACCAATTATGGTAAACAACACTGTACTTAGTTACCTACTGCAATCGCAACAATTTTGGTAATATTAGTTATCATGGTAACATACTTTTTTCATTATTCATTTCATCACTTACTTTACTTAAACATTTTCAGTTATATTTAAATTTCAGTCATATACATTATCACATATTCTTTTTAATAAAATAAACTTAATAACCCTTTTCTTGCTAAATTTTGTCTACAGTTGAAAAATAAAAAAACGTACACTACTGAATCATGCCAGTATAGCAATATTATTATATTCATAATAATAAGATTTTATAGGAATTTTTTTCCTCTTCTTGTAGTGCACGTCGCTTTCATGAAATTATTGAAATGGAGGCATCATTTTTCATTCTGTGGACGTACACAATTTTTTTTTTACACATTTCCTTTTAATACATGTATAACACTGCATTTTATCAGTCTTTTTTTTTTCGTATTTAATTTTCAACATGACATATTCTTTCAAAATTTTGAATTCATTTTTCTGCTAGTATTTAGAAGTATTTATTCAGTTCTAATGTAATTGCAACTGTGTTGGTATTAAACCAATTAAATCTTCTGTCGAAGATACATTATGGTTGCAATAGAACATTTTTTTCTGTTATAATTAATATATTTCTATTTCTTTTAATTGATAGCTCTTATTTCATACAATCACACTTTCATACATATCAATACTCAATTGCGTTCAAATTTTTCAATTTTTTACATAAATGATGTGTTTCCACACTTTAATCGACATTTTTATTCAAAATTTATTATTTTTTTCTTTTCATTATTTAAAGGATGTAAACAAACATTGCATGGTTTCAACGTTGCTCATACTTAACATACCACTTTTCTCTACATAAACAATCATAATATCACACAATTTTTTAAATTTAAATGTAGATTAATTTTCTTAAAACAACAGAGGCCAACTTTTCTGTTTCAAAATATCGTAGATTTTTCCAACATTATCACATCAAATATTGTATTATTTAAATTTGTCCCGTATCTTACCATTAGTGCAGAACAACATATGTTGTTATTCTCATGTGTCATGTTGACAACATGTTTGTAGATGGTAGGTTGTGATGAGCATTCCTAGATATCATCCGTTATGAGACAATCTTTCCACTTTATACATTTCACTCTTTCCCAATAATAAATAAATAAATAAATAAATAAATAAATAAGATATGCAGATATGCAGTATGATCTAAAAAGTACTACTAAATTTTCAATATGCTACGTTATTCCGTATTATATTTTTTGCATATATATAAAAGATATACGCTATTATATATATATATATATATATTACTTACATTTTCAGTTATCTATACTAATAAAAGAAATTTTCGCTCTGTGTGTCTGAGTGAGTGTCTGTGTTTCTGTTGGCGATGGCTAGGAAAATCTAGCCCACCTAGAAGGCTGGAAATTTTGGTGTAGATAGTCCAAGGTCTGGCCATGTGCACCTGAGCCTCTGGAATTTTAATATTTTGATAATTAGCCTAGATATTAATTAGATTATCATTAACCATCGCTTCTAAAATGCCAACTTTTAAATCAAAATGGCGAAAGACTGGCGCATTGGATTTGCGACCGGAAATGAACGAATTCGAAATTATTTAATTAATTACCGAATTTTAAGAAAACTAATTGAGATATCAATTTGAAAATTTCTGAGCATATGTAAAAAAATATTCTGTATCTGACTATGTGATTTTTGAAAAATTCGGTTGGTAATTCTTTTTTAATTTACGCAAAAAACTGCCAAAAATCTGCAGGTGCCAGTGAAAACGATCCCAGAAAGTTTCAGACAGGGGTCGGCTTTCATTAAAAACTGAACTATAAAGACATCTGTTTCTCGGGAAAATCCCTCATTTAGTTTGCGAAAATGAAAGGAAATAATTGCCAATTTTTACTAATGAACAAAAATTTAGGTAACTAATTAAGATATAGATTTGAAATTGCGGTCGGGAAAGGGTGACATCTGCCAGCTATTTTAGCGTAGCGTCTTCGTTATGTTCTAATTATCAGAAAAATATAATTATTTTTTTAATGATCGCGTTGATGTAGGTAACGGTGGTTCTCTTGAACAAATTATTCATTATATTTGCGGGTATGGGGAGGGAGGGGGTTAACGCCTTTCTCTGAGATTGTAATTATCTCGGGCCCGGGCAACGCCGGGCGGGTTAGCTAGTTGTTTATATAGCACGGTAGGTGCTATTTAAAAAATGTCTCAAATTTTATGGCCTTTTAACTAATTAAACAGTTCCTTCATGCATGACCAAATGACATATGAACTAAGTCTCAATTGCATATAGTATATTCAATATAGGTCAAAAATAGTCTAAAAGGACTATATTAAATATAAATGTGCACTGTTATATCTATTCTTATTGTAATGCTGCAGCTGAGTTTTGTATGAGACATATATTCTTATTGAAATATTTCACCGGTGTACATATTGAGGTACCTCATCAAAAGAAGAATGTTCACATTTATGTTTCATGTCATATTATTCAGCTATATGCTTTGTGTTTTTTTTGTATTTTATACCAGGTTTGCACGCTTTTTTTATTGCTTATAAAGTACATGTTGGTATTATTGTAAATGTGAAAATATTATGTAATCTTTAAACAGAGCCATGTGAGCAATTTTTTTTTCAATTCTTCACAAGGAGGAGAAATATATGATGTCGCATCATATCTTAATCAATTTTAGTAATTATTCCCCTCTCATTTAATTCCCTTTTCCAAATTTGTTCCCCTTTTTCATTATTTTAACGCTCACTGTTCTACAAAAATACTTCTTCATTTTCCTTTCCCACCCTTTGTTAAATTCAGTGGAAAAAATTTCATTCCGTTTATTCTAATATCCTTTTAATTCAGTTACACTAAAAATATTTCTATACTGTGCTGATAAAGTAAATGAAAACCACTACATCTATCCTTTCAAATTGCCAGCATATGATGCCCATCTGCAATCTCCTTATTTGGTCACACAGATCTGTTACTAACTGATTTTTTCACACACACCCTCTTTAATTACAATGATTCCCAAGCGCATCTGATTAACTCTGGTCCAAAAATATCTAACGTACATATCGAAGTCATAACAAATTCTAAGGCTCGCGGGTTCAAGAATGCGAAAAACTCCCTCGAGCCCCATGCGTGGTTTTTGCATTCCCATACATGTTGGCTACCGCCGAAAAATTCGTTAGGATGATTTATGCCAAAAATGGCTCTGTTCTCTAAATTTTTAATTGTCTTTATGCTCTGTTTGGAGAAATAATCGCCATATTGTAATATTTGGCGAAATGTAATTTCATTCGAGTTCATGTCATGATACGAGAAACAATCAATTCTATCTCTGACCATCAGCCAACCAACATGTAATATTCTCACAAAATTGTGTTACGGGCCCGGGTGCCCCTGCGCTGCCGTGGGCAGCCGTAGCCATGCAACGTTTCCTGTACTTGTGCAATTATACATAGGACCTGGGATTAAATAAAATACCTTCAACTACTCATGTCTGCCTATTCTTCCAAATGTGCCTATTCTCATTTCTTCTAAATTTATCGCTTTATTGGAGGGTAATAATGTTTTTAGTCAGCGAAATACTAATCTTATGAAAGCCACTTTACTACGATCAAGAACTATAGCATACCACTACTTTTTAAAAGTAGTGATATTCACCTTGTTTAATGATAAATGAAATAAAGTGCAAATAAGGCGAATTATAATATTTCAAAAACGTAGTCGCAAACAAGCAATCTGTTTTTTTTTTTTAATGTAGCGTGCTGGCAATACTGAGTCACAGAGTAAGGAGATCTAACAGAGAATCATCTTTCATACACTGCAATGGTAACTTCTTTAACATGGGATTACGCATAGACAATAGCGATATCTGCGGATGACGCGAAAACTACAGTCATAACAGAATCGAGGTTGCTAATACGGCGGTATATCGCTTTCTTGGCGACAAATAAGGGCAGAAGAAAAAAAACGGCGACTGCTTGTTGCTTCTTACTTTGATATTTATGAAAACATATTTATTTTTAACATGTTCTGAAAAAATTGGAATTCAACTTTTTTTTTAAATAATTGTTGTGGTAAATAAGGTATTTTTTTCCAAGTTTGAAAGGATAATTTGATTATTTTTTAACAAATTTAGCTGTTAAATATATACTAGATGGTACCCGTCAAAACTTGACGGAAAAAATTACAATAGCAATATTAGTAAAATAAGCTTCTTTATTACATAAGTAAATTTTATGAAATGGGGCTATGAAATTTTATGGGGTGCTTATGAAACAATCTTTCAAATATTTTATTTTTAAAAAATTTCCCCCAGTGAATTACGTTATTATTTCCGATGCAAACTCCAAACAAACAATCCGTAAACAAAATGGAAATCAGTTTGACATTACAGCCCTATTCCCCACGGCAAGAAAGAAATTTTCCTGAACCTATGAAGTATCATACAAATAGCATATCCCTACGTTCATCTCATATTCAGTCAATAAAAGAACATATTAAATAAGGCACACATCCCCCCCCTCTGATAATGCAACCGAATGAGCTCCTATGCGCATGTGCATTGCTTCTCCCCAAACGCACCGTCGAAATTCGGCGTTAAAAAAAGTTTTAAAATGTTTTGATCAAAATTTTTAAAATGTCTTCTTTAATCATTGTTCGTTTTAAATCCATATCTTCTGAAACGCATCTATTGTTTTAAGCTAATCAATTTTTATGTAAAGATGAAGAATTTTTTTTACAATAATAAATCAATCTACAGAAAAAGAAGATTTTTAATGTTTTCAAGTGTAATTTATTTGTATGATTTCTTCATTCCTTTACATAATCAGGATGATTATTCCTTTTCCATAATTAAGAGAAATAATGTAAATAAATAAATATCCAAGATTATTTTTTATTCTGTTTTCATTAATATATTGTAAATTTTATTGTTAAAAGTTACTGATAAATGATACTTTAGTAAATGGGGATTTTCTTAATTATTATTATTATTATTATTATTATTATTATTCTTTTTTTCAGATTTAATGGCAACATTCTTCCGTTTGTTTATTGGGCGCTACAGTTTGGCGAATTATTTGAGGTACTTTTCGGTTAGCAGGGCGCCAATGAAGTATATATATATATATATGTGTGTGTGTATATATATAGTATATACATACATAGATACAAATATATATAATGTATATAGTTTTTTTTTTCTAATATTGAATTTATGTGGTTTATAGATTTTGGTTGGCTTTTGTGATAATGATTCTGCAAGTAATTTTCCACTGGAGTTTGTTATTATGTGTATATATATATATATATACTTTATTGGCGCCGGCTAACCGAAAAGTACCTAATTTGCATATAGTTTTTTTTTCTTAATCGGACGACGGGATAATGAATATTTTTTATGGTACCAGAATATTTTTCTGTATTTTATAGTTATATTAAGAAATACATATTTTTATGATTTGCTGAAACACTTAGTTGTTTACTTTTTCATGCATTATATTATTGAAGGTTGTTAGTTCTCTTATTCGTTTAAATATACCCTACTTATATAAAAATAGCGTGTGTTCTCTGTGGTGTTTCGCATAAACGTTGTAAAATTCAGGTTATTAGATTTTATCCAACTTTGCTGTCATAACAGCTGATGAAGCAGCCATTTCCGGCGATTTTTTTGTTACCTGTAAAATGTTTGTTTTTGGTATAGCCCGAACTAAGAAAAAATTGAGTACTTTTCCATTATACGGACACCATTGTCGCCAAACATATATTTACATGTATGGCATGGTGTCGGTATAACGGAAAAGAACCAAAATTTGCGATCGGTCAAATAATTGAATTTCGTTAAACATTAAATTTTCTGGTACTTTTCTATTATCCGGTCGACCACTTTCCATAACAAAAAATTATCGCCAAACTGTAAAATTAAACGCCAAAAATACAGTCCGATTTACTTGATGTCAGAAGCATTATACGTGTTTGTTACGTCATCAAGTGGCTTTTAATTCGAGATTTGCGTCTATTTTTCATTATGTTTTACTGATTTATTAGTTATTTCATTAATTAAAATAACAATTGTGTCCTTAAATTCATGTATTTTATTTATTTATTTATTTTGATATTCCAATGGCAACGTTCTCCCGTTTATTTGGCGTTACAGTTTGGCGATAGTTTTTTGTTATGAAAAGTGGTCGACGGGATAATAGAGAAGTACCAATTTTCTTATTTTTAATCTGAGAAAGAAACAATAATCATGGTTTTAATTAATTTTGCAATATGCGGTGCAACCAAAATAATTTTGATTAAATCAGTACAGATATCGCAGACGCACCTGGATTATTTTTTGGCACCTAAATGACGATTTTTGCTTTGTATGGCAACCTGGTGTTTTATAATAAATTTGAATATGTGTGTAAATAAATAAAATAAAATAGGTACTTTTATGTTAACTGGGCGTCAAGGATAACTCTCCAAATCTTGTTTCAATCGGAATCACTTAAATTGCAACATTTTACGTGAAATTTGTTATTCATATTGATATGTTTACGTTTAGATATTTTATTATGATTATATTCTAGCTAATTAAGTTTTTTTTAAAGATTTTATACTACAATGTTAAAATATTACCTAGTTGATATTAGTTAATGTCAAAAGATTGGCGAACCACAGGGTTCAGGGAAAAAACTCTATGTCCTCAAAAGTGGGAGTTGTCAACTTTATGACGTCATAAGCAGAAGTAAATGTTGAATTGAAAATTACAGCTAATTAATTAAATTTTCGAACAAACGAATGCACGATAACAAATCTGTGTCCTAATATCTTTCATTTAAAAAAAGAATGGTGTAATTTGATGCAGTAGTTTGTTCTAACGGATTGTCGAAAGAAATCGCTTAGCGTTTTAAATATATAGATTATATTGTTTGCTTTAACCCACTAAAGCCTAGTGTGGCATTAATGCAACACCACACCAGCAATTTTGAAAACGAGACTTCGCTTTCTTTAACAACCAGAAACTTCTTGTAAAATTAAGTTAAAAATTCTATTCGAAAAAACCGGTGTGAACGTAATATTTCCATTTTTCAAGAGAAAATAATCGTGTCGTTAATCTATACTAATATTATCAAGTAGTAAAGATTGTTTTTTTTGTTTGTTTGCAGGGGTAATATGTGGAACTACTGAAGCGATTTCAAAAGTCATGGTGGCAAATTGATGGTGACAATCCCTGCTCCAACATAGGCTATATTTTATGTCGGTGCCACTAACCCCAGGGGGTTGCAGGAGCGAAAAGCGTTCTAAAATTTCGATTTTTTTTATACTGAAGAAGCTAGAAACATGAAATTTGGCATGGTAGTTACTTATAAGATTTGAATGCTCTCTAAGAACAAATTCTAAAAAATTTTGAAATTTTAAAGGGTGAGATGAGCGAAAAGCGTTCCAAAACATTCTAAATTACTATTTCTATGGAATCTCTGGAACTACAGAAAACCGTTTTCAAAAGTGATGGTGGCAAATTGATGGTGACAGTCCCTGCTTCAACATAGGCTATATTTTATGTCGTTGCCACTAATCCCAGAGGGGTGCAAGAGCGAAAAATGTTCTAAAATTTCTTTTTTTTATATACTCAAGGTGTTAGAAACATGAAAATTGGCATGGTAGTTCCTTATAAGATGTAAATGCTCTCTAAGAGCAAATTCTAAACAAATTCGAAATTTAAAAGGGTGAGATGAGCGGAAAGCGTTCTAGAAACATTCTAAATTACAATGTCTATGGGATCTCTGGAACTACAGAACCATTTTCAAAAGTGATGGCGGCAAATTGATGGTATCAGTCCCTGCTGTAACATAGGCTATATTTTATGTCGGTGCAACTACCGCAGGAGGGTGCAAGAGCGAAAAACGTTCTAAAATTTCAATTTTTTTTATACTGAAGGTGTTAGAAACATGAAATTTAGCATGGTAGTTACTTATAAGATGTAAATGCTCTCTACGAACAAATTCTAAAAAAATTCGAAATTTAAAAGGGTGAGATGAGTAAAAAGCGTTCTTAAAATATTCTAAGTTTCAATTTCTATGGAATCTCTGGAACTACAGAACAGTTTTCAAAAGTGATGGTGGAAAATTGATGGTGACAGTTCCTGCTCCAACATAGGCTATATTTTATGTCGGTGCAACTACCACAGGAGGGTGCGAGAGCGAAAAACGTTCTTAAATTTCGATTTTGTTTTATAATGAAGGTGTTAGAAACATCAAATTTGGCATGGTAGTCACTTATAAGATGTAAATGCTCTCTAAGGACAAATTCTAAAAAAAAATCGAAATTTAAAACTGTGATATGAGCGAAAAGCGTTCTAAAAACATTCTAAATTACAATTTCTATGGAATCTCTGGAACTACCAAACCTATTTCGAAAGTTATGGTAGCAAATTGGTGGTGACAGTCCCTGCTGTAACATAGGCTATATTTACTGTCGGTGCCACTATCACAGGGAGGTGCAAGAGCGAAAACGTTCTAAAATTTCGATTTTGTTTTATAATGAAGGTGTTAGAAACATCAAATTTGGCATGGTAGTCACTTATAAAATGTAAATGCTCTCTAAGAACAAATTCTAAAAAAATCCGAAATTTAAAAGAGTGAGATGAGCGAAAAGCGGTCTAAAAACATTCTAAATTACAATTTCTATAGAATCTCTGGAACTACAGAACCATTTTCAAAAGTGATGGTAACAGTCCCTGCTGTAACATAGGCTATATTTTATATCGGTGACACTACCACAGGGTAAGGGGTGGTAAAAAAGCGAAAAGCGTTCTAAAATTTCGATTTTTTTCGACATTAGTGTGGCTTAATTAGTAATTTCTGAATTATCTGTGGTAGTAAAATTTTCTCTAATGAAAATAGGCCAACGAATACCACTTGGCATTTTTCAAGAATTACGCCAGCAAAGCCGCGGGTGTTGCTAGTGGGTTAATATTTTACATTTATCAAATAAAAGTCTATTTACATATAATTCAACGCTGTTTGTGTGAATTATTTGTTCTGTACATTAAAATAAATTGTGACATAAAAATTAGCCAAATAAAATAATCATAATAAATTAAAAAATAATAATAAATTTATAAAATAGGAACGAAATACATAAATCAAAGATTAAAATAAATTGTAATAATTTCAAATACATTCCAATGCTTTAATAAATTATTTTAAAAGTTACTTAAGTTTTAATAAAGATTGTATTGAGTATTGATATATATATATATATATATATATATATATATATATATATATATATATATATATATATGAAATGAAATGTGGCTCCTTTGGTGGGTCCTCGATCGTGGTTTCGATGGGTGCCGGGCCGGTGGAGGCTGTAGCGCGGACCGATGGCGAGTTCGTACTAACGTCTGATCGCTCACTCTGATATCTTTGCATATTCCTGTACTCATGGGCCGTGAGCGTTATTCGGGATTCAATTAATGTCCGATACAATATGCATGTCTGTTTAAATGAAGACACCTTTTATAACGGAAACTTGTTTATTTCTTTTAATTACATAAGTCCTTTTAAACCAGGCCCACACTGGCGTGAGAGCTACTACTTTAAATCTTTCTGGACATCGGGGTTTAGTTACGCGGCAAGGCAACCCCCGGAAAGCATATTGGCGTGAATTTAGTATATGGTTGAGATCGTCAAAACTTCTCTCCTGATAGCCGTGCAACGGTATAAATATGAGGTTTTTGCATTATTTCTACTAGAGGTCGTCGAAGTCAAAAGAGGCGTATTTCTAATTTAATTGGCCGCGATCTGACTGATTGATTGTGCGGGGCAAAGACGTTGGCTCAAATCGGCCGACGGGATGCCGCGAGACTTTAATATTGCGCTTATGTCAGCAAAAGTATTCTTATGAAAAGTGACAAAACGATCTTTGAAAGTTATAAGATTCGATGCAGGAAAACTAATTTAACAGGGGCAACGGCAGTTTCAATCAATTGAGACACAATTACTAAAGCATTTAAAAGTTTTAATTTAAATTTCTATTTCTTAAAACGGTAATTTCAAATTTTAAAAGGGGCAAAAATGGATTTTACATTTTAAAAAGATGCTTAGCTTTTATCCTCTCATATCCCCCCACTAAAGCAAGAGCCACAGGGCTCGCCTGCAAGACCTGTGGGTCTTATCTCGTAAATTTAACCTTTTTTTCTGTTCTGTTTAAGATTCTTATTTTCTCCAGCTCTCAAGCCAATTGGACCTATTTTTACATTTATATATCAAGTTTACATAAAATTATTGGTTACACTAAAACATTGGAATTCTTTCAATGGCGCTGCAGCAAAACAATAATGTGTCTCGAGACATATCTTGATTATAAAAATTGTAACATCACTGTTTTTGGTGTTTCCTTTTCTTTCCAGTTTTTGTTTTTAAAGTATCTGGTATAGTTTGTTGGGAAACATCCTTTTTGTGTATAATTACAAATTGCAAACATAAACTATATAGTATACTAAAATATTCACAGGTAAACATACTGAAAACTATACAACATATTCAAATGTAAAAAATATTCACAAATACAAACTATTCAAAAATATAAATCATTCAATAATACAAAATATGCACTAATAATATCAACAAAATATATTATATATCAAATGCAATTTGAAAGGCTTGCATCTATAGAAATACTGAATTTTCACACTGAGATAAAATAACAGTAAAATATCCTATAATACTAATAACAACAAACAAATTATATTTCTTTCTATACCTTTCTGTTTTTGGTAGGGACTTAGCTACTTCTATGATGCAGCCTTAGGTTTATATTCATGAAAAACAACACTAAGTTGTTTAACCTTTTCGTTCCCATACCGGCCGAAACCGCCCGAGTTGACTGGATCCCATAGCGCCCGAGAAACGGCCTTATATATTTCTCCCCTCTCTTTAGTGAATTCCAAGTCGTGGAACATGGATTGAGCGTGACTGCTTATTCCGCTTAACGAACAGTAGATAGGAACACAATGGGAATAGTTCAACAGTAGGTATTTGGAAGTGTTCGCTATTGACAGATAAAAATGTACAAATATATAGATGTTCGTGATAGGGAAAGAGTTCACTGAATAGGCAGAGATTTAATCTAAGGGTAATAGCTTGTCTACAGTGGAAAAATCAAATTAAATAATAAAAAGTTTTAATGAATATTTTCGCTTCTTTTATAATTTTTCACGTTTAGTTTTAAATCTTCAAGTAATAAGATATAGAATTATAAAATAAATCTTAATATCATGTCAATTTATAACACCAAACCTCAGGCATGAAAAAAAATTTAACAGTTTAATTCTTACAGTTAGTTATTTAAATTTTTGCATCCCGCTTTTTTTTTCACATAATTCATTACATGCAGCGATTAAATCATAAGTGTTGTTATGGACACATGAAATTTTGATAATCTGTTTTAATACCACCAGCTGTAATCATTAGAGAACCTTATTTAAGTGTTTTATATTTTAATGATTAAATCTTATTATATTTTGAATTAAAAATTATCTAAATTCTTAACGTCATGAATTAGTCAAGGGGCTATTCAAGTATTACATAAGCATTTTTAATCAATTTGTATCCCCTACCCCTCTTGTAAAGAAAAATAAACAAATGCTTGACCCCCCCCCCTGCTTTGCTCATGTAAGATTTTATAATATTTTGTACATCAACATTTTTTCCAAGAAGAAAGCAATTACTGATAAATTACATTATTAACTGTCGTAACTCCCCCTCCCCCTTGTCGGAAAAAAACAGCATCTGCCCTCCTCCCCGCATCTTCCATACGGCTTACATAATACTTGAACGGCTCCCAACAGTAAAATGACTTTTCCAACTACCTTCATAAATAAAAACTATAAGTGGACGAATATTTTAAAATAATAATTATTTTTTTCTTTGCCTTTTTTAAATATAGTTATTTAATTGACCGAATTATTTATTAAATTTATTGTATCCATTGTTATAGTAAGGAAAACTTACCTAGAAAAAATGTTTCAAATAAAGGTAAAAAAAAAATTCAAACATATGAATATTTATGTAATATAATTTATCACATAATTTAAATTAATGTACAAATGTTTCATTATTAAACATATTTCAGCACATAACTTTATTTGAAAAAAAAATAAATATTCTGTAAGAAAATGTTGTATAAATAGTTTAAAAATGCATTAAATATTTTGATTTTTTCGAAAAATGTAGCAAGCATAAATTTTAAAATTTAAAATATAGGTTCTGTTTTTTCTACCAATAAAACAAAAAGCTTTTAAATATTATTGCAAATATATATGATTAATTTACAAGTAAAAGTTATGTTTATAAAAAAAACAACTAAAAAATCCTTTATTTTATGATTATTCTCGAGAGATATCATAGACATACTCTAAGTCTAAAAATAATTTATCACTTCGCTTAGCGGAAGATAACGGGAAAGCAAAGCTATGGGTTTTACGGTTATTGGGGATAAGGGGGATTTGGATAACGAAAGGTAATACAATAGCGTTTTCTGTAGGCAGATACTACAGAAAAGGGGTTGAACCATAGCACATTCAATTGAATAGGTAAAGCGTGCCGCTATCTATTTCTTGGGGGGTGAAATCTCGGGCGTTTGGCTGGGACTCTATTGGAGTTAAAAAATTTTCTGCTGTGGGACATAAAGAGTTAAAAAAAAGAAAACTACAGCTAATAAGAAATAAAAACAAATATACACTTGCTATAATATTCACCATGCGCAGGGTCAGTGCGACATGGGTTTTAATACTCTGAGTGGAATATCACCCAAAAATGTGCCACTTGCAAGACAGAAAAAGGAAAGTGGGTAATCGATATTCACCTGCAGAGGGAAAGCGGAGCAGTTTTGCCAGATTCTCCGTTCAACCTGGAAAGAGAATCTGGGAAAACAGTCCGGCTAAAGATGGTGGCCACGGAGCGGAGGACCCCCTCATGTGTCACAAATTCGTCATTATAATATTTAAAAAAAATTCTAACAGTACTTTTAAACTGTCAATGGGTTACACGCCCAGCTGGGTCCTCATCCAAATGCTACGAGCAAGGGGGACGATAGGAAAGCAAAAATTTTAAAAATTGAAAGATGAAAGAGATAGATGGGGCTTATTCATGGTTGAGTTTAAGATTTTGAGGAGGATGGTAGTATCTTAACTTGGATGAATGGACAATTTCGGAATTTCTTTTAAAATGTAGGCTGGGTTTATCAATTTCAAAGGATACATCAGAAAGTTGTTTTAAAATGGTGTATAGGCCAGAAAATGGTGCAATCAATTTACGGGTATTCGGATAGTGAAATTCTTCATACATCAAAATGTCACCAACTTTAAACTTTACAGGAAGGAAACGAGCATAATAACGGACTTTATTTTTTTATGGTAAGCAATTGTTCTCTCTTTAGCCAATTTTCTAGCTTCTTCCACAGGGGGATAGTAACTATTATTTGGTAAAGGAGGATCATATGGTAATTTTCCTAAAAACAAATAACTAGGGATGAATTGGGTTACAGAATGAGGGGTATTATTATATTCATATAAGACTTCATCTAAAAGCTTAGTCCAGGGTATTTTCTTAGATGTGGAATTGACTTTACATTTTAATCTAGTGACAATAGTTTGATTTAATCGTTCAATTTTCCCATTCGTTTCCGGGTGATGGCTGCTCGTCGATCTGTGTTTTATATTGTAAGTAAAACTAATGAGCGCCGTCGGCGCCCGCACGGCGCCGAGCGAGCCCGCCTCCTCATCGTCCCCAAGTCCTGAAGGACTTTTAATGCAGACCATGGCTTTGTCTCGCCAGGTCGCTACGATCGATTTAGAGGGTTCGCGTTCCAGCGACGCCTCCTCATCATGCCCCAGAGTCGACGACAGAGGTCGTTACGATTCGGCGGAAGTTCCCACCATCAAAGGAGACTTCCCCACGCGACACCTGATGAACCGTAGAGACTGTCGGACGGCTTCATCGCCGAGCACCCAAAAGGGAGTCGGGTCATCCACCTGATGTCCGGCATCCCTACGGCCCTTTCTTTCCCGCGGAGTCCGATCATGAAATGTATGGAAGAACAAGCCACTGGTCTCTTCTTCCGCGGGCGACACTACGTGTGCCGGAAGGTGCCCCTGGCCGACCCGAGACCACGGGGAAAATCGGTCTCTGTCTCATAGACGAGACTCGGCTCGGTTGCCCTCGGTGGACGGCGCGAGTTTGAACCCGACTAGGCGAAACTAGACGGTAAACCAGCGACTGAATCCCTATCATGGGACTCCCGCCACACCGAGTAAGGCGACAAGGATATATCACAGAAACACATATCACAAAAACATGCACAAACAAATTAAAAATCTAAAAACACAACAAAGAAGGAATCAAGAGGCCGCTATCGGACTCTGGAGGTCGCGGAAAGCTCCTCCAAACGCGCCAAAGAGGCGGGCCCGATCGAGGTTAGTGTTGGTTGAAACTTAGGATACGAGCCACTCGTCCGCCCGCCAGACGTGGAAATTCCTGGCTGCACAAAAGACGTGCTGGACTAGGTTTCGGCCCATGATTTGATTTCGAGCCCAGACATCGTCGTTTTACCGACGAGCTTCCGGTCCGCACTCCGTGGCCCTATCTCGAGAAAGGTCCCCCCCTCCCAGAAACCTTGCAAGACACTTATCGCAGGCTGAGGCCGTGCTCCTGTGTCGTTGCTTGTTCTGGTCGGGCAATCTCGAACCAGGCTTTGAAGGCGACTCCCAACTGATCCTGCCGCAGAGGACTCGCAAGGCGGCCTACGGGGTCCCAAACCCGCTTCGGTCGCGAAGTTCTTCACTGGGAACCATGCAAGTCGTGCTCAACAGATCCTGCCTGTGCTCTCGTCTCCTCATAGACAAAGTTTGCAGCCGCCCGATCCGATTTAGTGAACCTTTGCCCTCGCGTCACCCCCCGGCAGCTCTATGCTCCGGGCACGAGGGATTGGTCTACGCGATGTCCTTTCGCCACCTCTGTCGTCCCGAGTGTCCCGTGGAACGGGTCTTTTGGCCCCCGTGAACCTGAAGCCTCTCGGCGACTACGACACGGGTTGTTCTACACCTAGGACTCTCAAGAGACGGCATCGGCCTTCTTCCTGGAACACGAAGACCGCAACAGTATGGAGGAGGGAGTTTCACTCCGGCTAGACAGACACCGCTTTCAAGCCGTCCCACCACGTCAAGGAATCGGATTCGTCGGCTACTGCTCCCCTCGTGTCGACTTCAGCTTCGTGCGTCGGGCACCCGGTCATCTTCCCGACCGAACGGGCCGATTTGGAGAAACCCGACGAAGCTTCCGCGCAATGCTCGGCTTCCGGTCACCTCCCCTACCGAAAGGGTCGGGTCAGAATCACCGAGAGGGAGCTCGGGACTGTTATATTGTAAGTACGAAGAAATATCCTAAACCGGGAAGCTGTAAATGCTCCATTTCTGTCGGTTAACAATCTATCTGGTACTTGTATCTGAAATAATTGTTTCAAAATGTTTGTATAAGTTTCGGTAGTTACACTTTTTGAAAACTCCACACATAGCGAGTTGCATGGTCTACGACTAAATGCAAATATTTTTTGAAGAATTGTAATAATTAAATCCGCCAACAGAGTCTACTGCCAAACATTCAAAAGGTATCTCTGTTGGGGGCATTAATTGCAATAATCCAAATCTTTTTTGTCTACATTTTTTGTTTATCTGACAAGTGTGGCAGTGTTTTACAAAATTTTCAATGTCCTGATTAAAGTTATGCCATTAATATTGCGGAGAGATTAAATTTATGATTTTATAAATTCCAGAGTGGCCAAATTGTGTGTGGTTTTTTTCTAATAGGGGTAACCGTAACGACATGGGGACCACAATCTTATGCAAACTTTTCTTTTTAATCACAACAACATCATTTATCTCAGTGTACTTTTTACCTTCAATTGTTACATTTTCTTTTTTCTGATTGTCTCTTACTTCATTCAATTCAAGGAGATGTATAATATGGGGTAAATTTTCTGAAACAGGTTGTCTAGATAACATATCAGCTTCAACATTAGTGGAGCCTTTCTGGTATTTAATTTCATAGTCAAACATACTAAGTTTCAAGGACCAGCGGAAAAGACGTCCTCTTAAATTTTTAACAGTTTTGAGCCAGGTAAGTGCCGCATGATCTGTATGTATGACAAATTTTTGACCGTGTAAATAATGATAAAATTTATCTAAAGCATCCACAATCGCCAAACATTCTAACTCAGTAATTGCATAATTTTTTTCATAATCGCGAAGATTTCTAGAGTGATATGCTATAGGATGTAATGTTCCTTTTTCATCAACTTGTTTCACAACACATCCCACTCCATGACTTGATGCGTCTACAAACAAATGACAAGGTGTTTTGGGATCAAACAACTTTAAGATTGGTTTTCCAATTAAAGCATTTTTTAATTTTTTGAAAGAATTTTGAGAATTTTGGTCCCACACATAAGGGACATTTTTCTTCAACAAATTATTGAGAAAGTATCGAATGTTAGCATACTTTGGAATAAATTTGTGAAAAACTTTTATAGATCCCAAAAAACGTTGTAATTCTTTTACATTCGTTGGTGGTGTTAATTTCTTAATCGTCTCTATATTAGGGTTGTCAGGTGTGATACAACCGTTCGAGACTTCATATCCTAGAAAATTAATTTTGGATTTAACAAAATTACAATAAATAAGGGTCATTTTTCTTTAACAAATTATTGAGAGAGTATCGAATGTTAGCATACTTTGGAATAAATTTGTGATAAACATTTCTTGATCCCAAAAAACGTTGTAATTCTTTTACATTCTTTGGTGGTGTTAATTTCTTAATCGTCTCTATATAAGGGTTGTCAGGTGTGATACAACCGTTCGAGACTTCATATCCTAGAAACTTAATTTTGGATTTAACAAAATTACACTTTGACAATTTGAGTTTAAAGTTTTCATGGACACAGATATTAAATAATGTCTCTAAATGACATAAATGTTTCTCTTCATTTTGGGAGAATACAGTAACATCATCAAAGTAACTACAGGCAAAGTCAATTTTGTATTAAGAATTCTTCGGAGGGTACGCTTGAACCAAGCAGGTGCGTTTTTCCATCCAAAAGGTAAACGATTCCACTCATATAATCCAAAGGTGGTGGCAAATGCCAGCTTCTCAGTGTCTCGAGGGTGGATAGGGATGTGCCAATATCCACTAGCCAAGTCAAAAGCGGAAAAAATTTTAGCATGCGCCAATTTATCTAACAGGGTGTCGATTCGAGGTAAGGGTTCTGCATCTGTTTTTCTAATGGCATTTAATTTTCTGGAGTCAATACATAACCGGGTTTTCTTCCCTTCTTCACGTTTATACACCAAAGTTACGGGTGATGAATAAGGGGAATAGCTTTCCTTAATGATACCGGCTCGCAATAAATTTTGAATTTGTTCTTTAATTTCCTCTTCTACCTTAGGGGAAATGCGATATGCTCTTAAAGAAACGGGGAGTTCTGATGTTAACTGTATTCTCTGGGGTTCTATGTTTACACAGCCTATATCATATTGATCTTTGGCGAAAATACAGACATATTTGGCTAGAAGAGCAGGTAATTGTTCTTTGACAGACTGAACATTTTGCACATGGTCAGTGGTCTCGAACAACTCCGGCTCAAAATTTTCTTCGAATATATCTGCATTTTCAATTGCTGGCTGGCTAGTATATGCTTCTGATAAATGTAAAGTATGGTGAGATGCATTTGTTGTAATACGGTCCATGAGAGGTACTTTCTTATTATCTTGAGTCATTTGCATTTTAACACAGTCAAAATTTAATTTAAATAGTTTACAATGGGGTAGCCTAATCAAAGCATAAGGTAACTGATTATTAATTATAAAAAGTTCAATATTTTTAGAGATACGTCCTAATTGCAAACTAACAAGGCATTTTTCTTTCAAAGCAAGAACACCTTGTGTTTGTGTGACCGGTATACTCTGCTGAACTTTACATATTTTAGGTTAAGTTTATGGGCTAAATGACAAGGAATAACACTATTTGAACTCCCAGTATCGATCCAACAAGGTAGTGAGTCTTCAATTTTTACATAAGTAACTTTATGACAATCTCTATTTGATTTTTTATAGCTAGCTTTTTCTTTTTGTATATGTCCGGACATAAGAAATCGTCATTGATTACTAGATGTATTTCGGGATGACTCATTAGATCTATGATCTTGGTTGGGGTTCGAAAAAGTCATATTGTGCCTAGGGGTTGGAACTGCTAAAACTTGTTGTCGAAAAGGACAGTTTCCCACCCAATGATACGCATTTGGTATTCCGATATTAAGACAAACTTTGCATGGAGAGGGCGGCAAAGTGGTCTGGTGGTGTACATTCGGTCGTGGTTGAACATTCGAAGATTGTCTAAACGTATTTTGGGGATTTCGTGCTTGATTCGTGTTTGATAGGGAACTCTGTAGTTCCACTGCTTGTTAAAATTCTGTCCAGTCTCTTATGGGAGTCGGCTTGGTCGCCATTGTCGATACTTATTGGGGTTTTGGGGGCTTGCTTCAACTCTGTTCTCATTTCCCTTTCTGTCCAGTTGCAGTTTGCTAATTCTGAAAACTAATTCACGCCATGAATGTGTAGTTGAGGGGTTGCCTGCAATAACTAACTTCTGCATTTCTAATGGCAAGCCCTCCAATAACCCTTCCAGGATGAGTTTCTGTTCTAACCCTAAGGTTCGGCCTAACTTAGTCTTTTTTTGATAATATTCGTTCAAGTCCTCTCCAACTTTGTATCTAATACGTGAAAAATCAGTGAGAGAAAGAGTGTCAGGAATTTCGTAGTGTTCATTGAACAAAGTGATGAATTCGGGCCAATGAAGTACATTTAGACAATTATTAATGTACAATGTAAGTGCACTGTCCTTTAAGTACTTCCGTATGTGCCTAATTTTCTAGCAATCTTCTTTTTCCTGTCCTATACAGACACTCTCGAAATAGGCTATCCATAGTATCCAAGACATTCCAGCTTGCGGAGAAAATGCAACGATATCGGGATCTACTGACGTTTTTAGGTCGGCGGTTACCGAAGTGTGACCAGACCCTGCTTGAGCTGACAGGGTCTGTCCACCTGACATTGTTACACCATGTGTCTGTGGTGCACCTTCCTGACTAGACTTCTGATTATCTTTCTCTTCAGGAATTATTAACTGGACTATCATCGTTGCTCGGAATCTGATTTTTTTCTTTTTCAGGGTCACCTGATTTGTCTGCTAAGTCATTTACTTCTTTATGAGGGGTTGGGATACTCATTATGGATATAAATACAAAATATCACAGAATTACACAGAAATATAATGCACAAATAAAGTTAATAAGAATTAAAAATGAAAAATCTTTCAAAAACACTTAAAATTTGTTACACTATATTTGTAAAAATCTGTTAAAATCATCTCTTCAAATTTAATATCTCATTTTTTTTTCAATAACTTGAATTCAATAAAAAAAATTAAATAACCTCACTAACTATAAAGTAAGTTGCATATAAATCACCCTTAAAAAGTTTAACAAATAATAATAAAAATATTATAATAATATAATAATGATAATAAAATTTTCACTTCTGCTAAAATATTTTCAAACTGTCTAGAAAAATTATTTTAATATGAGGTTTATTTAACGTTAGTTTTCATTAAAATTGTAGTTATCAGTTCAACACAAATAAAGAATTTTCATAAAAATCACCATTTTTACCCTTTCATCTCTTTAAAACTACGTTAAACACAATACATAAACAATTATATATTTGAACTTAAATAGCTGACTTAAAAAATCATTAAAATTTTCAAACAAATAATAGCATAATAAAATTAATCCTCTTTTGATATAAAATATCTTTAATTTATTTTTGGCATGCATAAAAAATTAAATAAAAAGTTTGAGAACCACTGTTTTATGCTTTTAATAATAAAAACAATATTTCTTTAAAAAGATTCCTTGGCAGTCCTTTTAAAACAACCAAAATTGTAAAAAAGAAAAAAAAAGTTTTCCTTCAGTGCTTGCTATCTAATATATATCACAAATAAAAGTTTGAGAACCAATGCCTCTCACTAAAAAGATCTTCAAAAAAATATTTCCTTTACGGTTACTTTCAAAAGTACATACATGTATGCCTTTACTTTAAATATATCCAGTAATAGCACACACCTAACACCAAAATAATAATTTTAAAAATTACCTTTTACGTCACACATCGCTAAGCGAAACAATAATTTAAAAAAATTAACTTCACAGAAAGATTTCTCTTTATATTCTTGCACGGCACACGAAAATGAAAATTTTCTAGTAGTCAAGCGGTTTTCTTTGTTTTGCTGAAGGCAGTTCATTAACCGACTGATTCTTTTCCCTTTTTCTCTCTAGTTCACAAACCGAAACTAAAACGTCTGTGCGGAATAAATCACTTGAACTTCAGTTCTTTATCAGCGCGATCTTGAAAACAGCTGTCTTGTTAACCTACATATTCTTTCTTTCAAAATACAAGCAAAATTAACGCTGGAAAATTTTCATGATCACTGAGTTGGATGAGTCATTCCAGCACTGCTGATAAAACAATTGATTCTCTTGGGTAGAGATTACGTAAATGTTGAGTTTTTGGGATAAATTTCGTGTCTTTCACGGTATTCACAAGCTGATAGAATTTTTCATGGAGGTATCGCTGGGATTCTCGTGCGTAGAGATTACATAAATGTTGAGTTTTGGGCTTCTCCCGTGCAGATGAACCGTCCTTGGCGACTTCTGAAATGAAATGTGGCTCCTTCGGTGGGTCCTCGATCGTGGTTTCGATGGGTGCCGGGCCGTGGAGGCTGTAGCGCGGACCGATGGCGAGTCCGTACTTACGTCTGATCGCTCACTCTGATTTCTTTGCATATTCCTATAGTCATAGGCCGTGAGCGTTTCGGGATTCAATTAAAGTCCGATACAATATGCATGTCTGTTTAAATGAAGACACCTTTTATAACAGAACCTGGTTTATTTCTTTTAATTACATAAGTCCTTTTAAACCGGGCCCACACTTTCGTGACAGCTACTACTTTAAATCTTTCTGGACATCAGGGTTTAATTACGCGGCAAGGCAACCCCCGGAGAGCATATTGGCGGGAATTTAGTACGTGGTTGAAATCGTCAAAACTTCTCTCCTGATAGCCGTGCAACGGTATAAATATGGGGTTTTTTGCATTATTTCTACTAGAGGTCGTCGAAGTCAAAAGAGGCATATTTCTAATTTAATTGGCCGCGAGCTGACTGATTGATTGTGCGGGGCAAGGCGTTGGCTCAAATCGGCCGACGGGATGCCGCGAGACTTTAATATTGCGCTTATGCCATCAAAAGTATTCTTATTAAAAGTGACAAAACGATGTTTGAAAGTTATAAGATGCGATGCAGGAAAACTAATTTAACAGGGGCAACGGCAGTTTCAATCAATTGAGACACAATTACTAAAGCATTTAAAAAGTTTTAATTTAAATTTCTATTTTTTAAAACGGTAATTTCAAATTTTAAAAGGGGCAAAAAGGGATTTTACATTTTAAAAAGGGGCTTAGCATTTATACTTTCATATATATATATATATATCTTTTGAATAATCCATTAATGCTATAATATAAATGAAGCACATCTAAATTTTCTAGATAAAAGGAATCTGTAGAGTTTCTGTAATTATATACAGGGTGTCTCTTATTGCTGTTTAATAGGTAACAGTCAATTTTAGAAGGATACTTTCAATTACAACTTTTTTTTCAAATACTTTTGTTAATCATCTTAGAAGCCATTCAAAAGTCAACATATTTATTTTTTGTAAAAGTTTGTATTTGGATCATTTGTTCTATGAATCTTTATTTCAAAAGACATATTTTGTGGTTCTCTCACGGACAATGAAATTCATTATTCTTTTAAAAGAAAAAAGGGGATAATTTGAAATTTAAACTTTATTCGCAAATAAAAATATATTTTAGTGCTAGAAAACCATAAAAAATTCTTAATAATTCAATAACATTCGAAACATTTTTGCAATTGGATATATTCCTATAAAAAGGACAGCTTATTATTTGGTAGAGATTAATGAAGAATGAAAGATATATAGCATACCTTCAATTTTTATCAATTTTCTTTCTATATTTATATAATATGAGAATCAATTATCTTTAATGGCTTACCAAACACAGTGTAGCACTATATATGTTTTTCAGAAACTGATTTAAAAATATGCAACCACAAAAACATATTGCATCTTTGCTTCAAAAAAGTGTCATAACTACAAACACTAAATTTTTCAGAAAATGCTGTCGTTTTTTAGCTGTATTCATATCTTCAGACAATATTTTGAGTTTTTAAATGCATTATAGTTTTCTATCTTATTACAACATTGTTTTTATTTTTAATTTAAATAATAATTTCATATAATTTCAATAATTATTCTAATAATAATTACAAGATACCTATAAATTTCCTCTATATTATGTGTAATTATAATAGTTAGATTCGAAAAGAAAAAAAATATTATAAACAAACAGGAGTCGATCCAGGCAAAATTTAGGTCCCTTCACAAATTTCCATTTCATATAAACATTCAGTAATTATTTTTACTTTTTTAGATTTTAAATTGTGCAATTATTAAACAAAACACATTCATCAGATAGAAAAACTTTCGTAGAAGGGCTTAAAGAAGATATTATCAACTAATAATTCTCCATATTTGAGTACTAACTGGATTTCATCTTTTGTTACAAAATGTATTTTTCACAAAAATATAATACATTTATCAGAAAAATAATTTTTACTTTTTACAAAATGGGTCCTAAGAGAAAATTCTGCATCGACCCCTGACAAGAATGGAGAATTTACAGAAAATCTTACCAGCTAAGGATTTATTTTGTCAGCGAGCAAGATGCAACGTGCAGTCGAAAATTAGTATGAAAAAATTTGTGCGGCAGCAAAAACAATTCAATATTATTACTACAATTCAGTGGCACATTTTTATCTATTTAACTAAGAAATATATACAACAAAGAACGCTTAGTATAGGATAAAACTTAGTACCATGATTACATTGCATATAAATAAAATTTTATATATAGAATTTTTTTTTTTACATGAATGAGATTTATGGCATGGCAGTTCTTTTAACGATAATATAAAGTAAAAATCTGTTAAAAATCTGCCAACAATGAATATATATAAAATATTCCATACATTATAGAACTTGAAAAATAAGAACAAAAATAACACATGAAAATAAATCACAATTTACTGATCCTTGGGAATAAAAAATAACTTTGACATCTTATTCTTGGAAACAACACAAGTATCTCTTCGTAACAATTTGAATAATTCCAATGATCTATTTGATCTTCAAAGAATAATTTTAATAATAAGCATCAATCAAGATTCAAAAATCAAATAGCTAACGCCGAAAATTTGCACATGTGCACAGGTCCTGATTACCGCAGGGGCAAACTTCTACCAGAAAATTTTAATTGATATTTTCGTCTTATTCATACAAAGTTCTTGTCACGAATAAGGCGAAATTTTCTATGCATTTTTAGTCAAAGCCATTAAATAATAAGCCCAGTCAGATAGTGTTAAATTTGTTAGCGGGGACACTAGCGCCACTTCATCTGCTGCGGAAGGAAAGCGAAACAGTAGTGCGTCGCAGAGGAACGATACGATTTATTTATATCGATATTTTATACGATTTTTATCGTTTGTATCGATGTTTTGTTTTTGCACTTTGTTTAAAAGCTTGCTAATTATTGGGATCTTTTACATTAAAGCTAAAGCTATAATTAAAAAAAATTGGGGAAATTTACTGGATTAATATTTCTATATAAATATAGTGGTGGTGAAGAAGTTGATTTATTTATTAAAAGTAAAATAAAAAGTGATGGAAATTTACATCACTATGCAATTAACCCTTTCCGGCACAGACAAATTCTGTTCGTAAAATGTGAAATTACTGACTGACACCGGAATTTACAAACGACTTTTTTAGAAAATATGAACTCCTTATTTTAAGCTTTAATTTTAGAAGCAAAATTTTATTAAAATATTCTTGGTGCCGAATGCAAGCATCCCATCCGCTAGACGGCGCTATTTTCAACTTGCGAAAAGTTTCCCATTTATCTGACTGGGCTTATTATTTAATGGCTTTGTTTTTAGTGGTGTAAGTTTGCCCCGTTGGTAATCAGGCCGTGTATATGCAAATCACAACAGCAAAAGGCACCAAGCAGAATAGGTTTACAGTTAAACGGAAATCACGAAGATAAAAATCGCCAATGTGATGATTTAGTTTTTAAGTCATCCGCTGCAGGCGCTCTTTTCAAGCGAAGTTGGGGCTCTGTTTAAATCTCTTTACCCTGTGTACTGAGTGATAGAAGCCAAATAATCTACATAAGAAAAGTAGCCTAACTGTCAATACTGCCTCATATACCTAATAGTCTGCTATGAAGACATTTCGTAATTCAAAGGTAAAGGATAAAGTATTTTCATTATATAACAAATACAACAAATAATCTACATAAGAAAAGTAGCCTAACTGCCAATACTGTCTCATATGCATAGTAGTCTGCTATGAAGACTCTTCGTAATTCAAAGGTAAGGGATGCAGTATTTTCATTATATTCCAACTGCTAGTTAAAGCAATTGTAACTTGACACGTTCGAAGTATAGGATAGTGTTTTCCTCGAGTTACACATTGAATTGAAATATTTATTTTAGATTCTTTAAACAATTACTGGTGTAAATTGTTAAATGTAATATTTAAATGTTTAGCTGATGTTTTATTTCAGGATTTTCGTTACGATGCCAAAAATGTCGCTTAGTAAAGTTTCTTATTGACTTACATCTCAAATTTAAATGCAAACAACTGTCTCATATGCATAGTTGTCTGCTATGAAGACTTTTCGTAATTCAAAGGTAAAGGATAAAATATATTCATTATAATCCAATTGCTAGTTAACCCTTTCCGGCACAGACCAATTCTGTTCGTAAATTGCGAAATTGCTGACTGACACCGGAATTTACAAACGACTTAAAAAAAAAAATAAGAACTCCTTATTTTAAGCTTTCATTATAGAAGCAAAATTTTATTTAAATATTGTTGGTGCCGAATGCAAGTTTGGAATTAAAATTAGGTGTGCCCGGCGTGGGACCACTGTGCCAGAAAGGGTTTAAGCAATTGTAACTTGACACGTTCGAGATAGAGGATAGTGTTCTCCTCGTGTTACACAATGAATTGAAATATTTATGGTAGATTCTTTAAACAATTACTGGTGTAAATTGTTAAATGTAATATTTAAATGTTTAGCTGATGTTTTATTTCAGGATTTTCGTTATGATGCCAAAAATGCTTAGTAAAGTTTCTTATTGATTTACTTACATCTCAAATTTAAATGTAAACAACAACAACAACTAAATAGAAATTTTTAATTACTATTTTTAGATTTATTATTTTTACTTGCACTGGACCAATGTTCTTCTATTACATAAGGTATTATTAGTGCTGATAAAGAAACTCTTGAATATTCCGTTCTGTTTTGATTGTTCATAAAGGATAAGTGCGCGTCCACTCGGAGCGTCGGTTACCTCCACCGCTATAGTATTCAGTTTCTGGAGCTGCATTTTCTAAATGATCAACGGCATATCCAGTAGATAAACAAATATGCTCTGCAAACAACAGGAATGAACAAAAGTTTAAATTTTGTAAAATAGGTCCTGCATCATATTAATAAAAATGTTTCCCTTTTTGTGTGTTTGTTATTTTGATAACAAACTTATGTATGTATATATATATTTCAATTTAATTAAAAAGAGACACTTTCCTTAATCTAGCTCTTATCTCTTGAAAGTATACGAAAGTACAGGGTAATTACAAATGAATATCCCATCTTTGAAGGGCTATATCTTCTGAATAATAAAAGGTAGTGTTCCATTCCACACTTCGAAGTGAGTGAGAAGTTATGAAGTTATCATAAATGTAAAGGTTCGTTTTTTCTGACGAGAGATGGCGCAACGAGTGGCGTGTTGAAAGTGAACCGGCATGTTCAGTTGCGTGTCCATCCATCAGGATTGTGCACCACACCATTGGCACCTTTCTGTACGGGAGATTTTGAACGAGTAACTGCCGCAACGGTGGACTGGTTGCAGAACAGATTTCGACGCGCTCGTCATTGGTGGCCCCCCACGAATCCCGAGACATAACTCCGTGCGCTTTTTTTCTTTGGGGATACATAAAAGATAAAATATTTCCCTCCCCCTCTACTAGATGACACTGCTGAACTGAAAACGAGGATAACTGCAGCTATTGCAACAGTAACACCCAACATGCTGAAGACCGTGTGGGACGAATTCTCCTACAGAATGGATGTCGTTCGTGTTTCTGCTGGTGGTCACATTGAACATTTATAAATTTTTGCTATTAGTAATTTACCAATCTTCTTTTTTTATGTATTTTTCACAAATGCGTGTTTCTTCTATACTTTTGTTAATAAATCCCTTCAAAGTTGGGATATTCTTTTGTAATCATCCTGTATATTTCGAGCGTAATATTTCGAGTTGCCCGCGATATCGAAAGAGCTCTTTTTATCTGTAGAAACCTCTGAAACAAAAAGATTTCCCAGATTAAAGAAGAATTTCTGAAAGTAAAGTTTCTTTTGCGGGCGAAATTTTTAGAAACGTTCCTGAGAAGTTTTTGTGCTGTCTTATTCAGATTTCTGAAACCGAAATATCGGTTTTTATGATGTGCTGTCAATTTTCATGTTCTTTAAACATGTTTTATAAACAAGCAAGATAAATTAACAGCATTAACAATAAAATTAATATTCTTTTGTTACTCTTGCTTATATAAATTCACTTGCGAATCTGAAAATTGTTAAATAAGAAATAAAAACATTGCTGTCAATTCTAAAGCAAATATTTTCATGTTCATTAAACATGTTTTATAGACAAACAAGATAAATTAACAGCATTAAAAAAAATATTAATATTATTTTGTTATTCTTACATGTATAAATTCATTTACGAATCTGAAAATTGTTAAAATTGTTGAAATAAAAACATCCCAAAAATTGATTTTTCGATTTGAGAAAAGTGTTTAATGCATTGTAAAAACGATTCCGAACTTAGTTTAAAAAAATCCTCTTTAAATCTAGAAAATATATTGGTTTTTGAAGTTTATTAAGACAAGAATCGCTTTTCGAAATCGGAAATAAATGTTGTATATTTTCCTTCATGGCTACATTATGTTTTCGTAAATAAGGAAATATTTGTCTTTTTTTTTTACAGTGTAAAGGCACACATATAACATCTCGGAAGCGTGAGCGAAGCAGATTTAGCATAATAGGTTGAGGGCTTTCTGGTATTACAGAATACTATTTAAAATTGGAGCAATACAACATCCCGAAATTGTTTAAAACTCGGAAACCGAATACAATTACAAACTTCAACTATCTGCAAATAGTTTTTATACAGAAAAAGTATTTTACAAAATTTCATCACGTACACATAAATAATAATAATAATAAACTTATTTTGAGTGTATTGTGAAATTGTCTGGAAATATGGAATAGGTGGCTAAAAGTGACGAATGCTAACAAAATTTGATTAAAAAAAAAACGAGTTTATAGCATCAAGAGACCTTAATTAAAATATAGTGACTAGGTAGTCAGCCAATTCATACTTCATATTTGCACAAATCACAAATATACGGATCTGCCTTTCCGCCATCATAGTAATGGTGTATTATGAGATAGGATATTTCCTATAAACTGATACCGCCTGTTTTTTTTTTTTTTTTTTTTTTTTTTTTTTTTTTTTTAAACCTCTATGTTTACTGGTGTGAATAACGAACTGATAAAACAAGTATTACATCCTAAACATTTAGTCGTTTGGTGTACATTAAGCTTAATTTCAATTTTAAAATATTCCACAGTTTTTTAATAGAATTTTTCTATTTATTATTTAAACAGCAGAAAATATAGATGCCTCGTTTTATTGCAGGATTTGTAAATAAAGGTAACGTAAAAAAAAATAATAAACTTAAATAAAGTGAAAAATTCTATTAAAAATTTTTGGTAAAAGCGTACGGGTTATTAATCAGTTTTCTCCACTCAGAATGCCAAATTTTCGGGTGCTATAAATCCTTAAATACCGTAATTTCGGGTGTATAACCCTTTAAGACTTGACCTACTCAATTGTGTAGGTGATCCCAAGGAAAAAGTAAACAATTTCCTCTTTTCCTGCGTTTTAAAGCCAAGCCTGCAGCACACAATTGTGTGGATCCTCCTTGACGTAACCTGAGAAGGTATTTTTTTTTTTCAATTTTGTTTAAAAACCAAGCTTTTAATTTCTACAAAACTCTTCAGGTCTTAAAGGGATAAGCCGCGGCTAAAAAAATTCTGTTACGAACCAGAAATTTTATTATTTTTTTAAAGGTCAAATAAGTTCCATGCACAAGAGGTTATATTTTATTAAATCAAATTTCTGGTCTGAACAGATTTATTTCAGCCGCAGCTTATACACCGGAAATTGCGGTAAATATTTTCATGAACGCCAAACAATGTTCAACAGAGAGAAATGCTAAAGTAACAGCATTAACATGAACAGTGCACTACCATTAACAGTTTTTTGTTAAGCTTTCATGTAAAAAATCTCTTACGCAGCTGAAAATGTTTATTTGGGAATTGTTAATTTTCGAAAAACCGACAGTGTTAAGAAATCGGTCTAATACAATGTAAAAATTACTTGGAAAAGTTTATGAAAATTAAGGGCGTTAGAAAAAAAAATTGTATTTTAGAAATGTTTTCTTAAATCTCGGATTTCTATTGTTTAATCTTCTAAAATAAAAGCGTAAGTCATGTGACTGTCATCAACAGTTCCGGGATGGCCGTTTCACTTTTTCATATACCAGGCGGCCATTTTTATTCAAAATTATTTTTTCGAATAAAACTGCATAAAAGTTACATTTTAAGAAAGATCGTTCAAAATAAATTAATATTTGAGAGGTGAATTACGTTCAATTATGTATATATTCTGCAATAACTTCAGTCGAAATTAGGTTCTCAGTTCAAATTCTCTATTCATGAAAGTAAACAAAAAAAAAGATTGATTCGTCGTGAACATTTAGAATATTAAATCATGGAGGTAATCATTCGCAAAGCAAGTTCTCCGCGAATGAATTTTTGGACCGCTGCCTCGCGTCAAAAAAATAATTCGCACCAGTGAGACAATCAAAGTTTACCATAATTATGTGCTATACGACTCAACTTCCTTCTGGACCTTTTCTTGACGTAAATTGAACTCATGTAATAATATTTAATGAATCAAATTTTTAGCATTTTTAAAATCGCTAATACAGCTTTTATTTATCACGTGTACAAATTAGAAACGATACTTTGATTTTTAAATCAAATGTTTTGATTTATGATATTATTTCTTATTTATTTATTTTCTATTTAAGTGAAAAGTGTGAAGTATTTTAAATTTATGTAATATAAGCATTTTAGATTTTAAAGTTAAGTATTTTAAATGAAATGAGTAACAGGTTTATAATTTAAAATTAAATTAATGTAGTATGAATGATGGTGATGGGAACAATATTTGGCGATTTATCATCTGCTCCCGGCTAACAAAAGTACTCATAATTAAAAAAGGAAATAAAAATAAATAAATGATAGTTTGATGTAAATAAATATTGATATAAATATCAAAAATAATTTATAGAACTAAAAAAAAAAATAAAAGTAAATGAACAACAATTTCCATAACAAAGTTTTCGCCAAATTGGCGGGGGGGGGGGGGGTAATCGCGCCAACGTGCGTATGTGACACCTGTGCCCAAAAAATATGCGAAATGCTACTATGATCGAAAAATTTCATGATTTGTCTATTAGAATCTTCCGATTTGGCGAATGATTAAGGGAAAATTAAATTATGAATAAATGTAACGTGTTGCAATGTTTAACATACATTTAAGGGAGACCAAACTGGTCGCCAGTGGCGGCTAGTTGTTGTAATAATAGTGCTGTTTAATAATTGTTTCTAATTCCAAACTTGTTGCTTGTTGAAATGTAACAAAAAACGTACCTGTAGTAGGCTGTGTCTTTTGCTCTGCTTGTGCCTTTAGCATTCAAATGTGTGTGCTGTAATGGTAATTATTGCATTGCGTACTGTTTTTATGCAGTCCAATGCATATGTGAAGGATTTATCTTATATTCAGGGCTCCTAAATGGTCCGTTTTTTAAATACCAGTATTTTCTTAGAAAAATTTTATTTTTAGATTTTTCTTGGGCATTTCGTAGCCTTTGGAAACCACTTTCGGAGGTTAATGTTTGCAGAAATGTTGTAGAAACCTACCATGAAATTTTCTATTAAAAAATATTCGTATTCAGTTGGAGGATCATTTGGGAACCCTGTATATTGTAAAAATACACAGAAAAATCCACACAATACGAACGCCAAATTCACCTAATGAAATTTTATAAAACACAATGTAAACACATTGATAAGTTACGTTACTATCGAAGTGCAATAAATGTTTAGCCGAAAGTTCATGAATTTTGACATCTTATAGATTTAATGTTTTAAAACTGTGTTTTTATTTATTGCACCTCGATAGTAACGTAACTTATCAATGTGTTTACATTGGGCCTGTATATTGTTTTTGTTTTATGCTCTTTCGAATGTCAATGTTCTCTATGTGGAACGTCGACAATTCAGGGTACATTTTTTTTGGAATATTTTTAGGCAAATTGTATCCAAAGAAAAATGTCTCTTAAAGGGTGTCTTTCAGTTGAAAATGCCTTAGTTTGTTTTTTATGATTGAGATGCTGATGTTGAACCTGAAATTGATATTTTATCACCAAACGATAGAAAGGAAGCATCTAAAATTGAAGAAATTGATGCATCAAATAGATACCAGAGATCCAAATGATGTATGTGAAGAATTATGTATGTGGATGTTCCATTCCACAAGTGAAACTTATCTGTGCTTCCACTTTTATTTTATATAACAGCCCAAAATTTTACACACAATCTTAGAATTTCTCTAAATTACCAACAAAAACATTTCAAATGAATCTGACAAGCAGTTTATTGTGTGGTGGGTAAAAGGTTAATGCTACATTTCGGCAAAAACATTTCGGCAAAAACATTTCGGATAATATATCGAAGAAAAACAATTGTAATGAATTTTATTCCATTAAAATTTAACAGATAGTGTTGAAGCTGTACAGTATTCACATTTATTAAACACTTAAGGCATTCGCAAATTTTAATACAAATTTGCTCTTTTCCAAATTTATAAAGTGATCCACGGTGATGTGTACGATGTGCAGTTCAATATAAAATACTCATGCCGTTCTATTTTTAAAATATATATTGGGAAAAAATCCGCATAGCATTTAAAAATATAATTTATTATATTAAAAGTTTGGTTAATTTAAAAAATATTTTTCTGGAAATACCGAAAAGAGTGTGATATATTTGAATAAACGATAGAACGTGATGCAATATAAATTGTTCTATTGCTTTTCGTTTTTTAAATAACTTATGCTTTACAAATAAAAAAAGTCCTTCCGGCCTGTACCGGGAGAAAAAAGGTAGCTTTCCTATGTCTTCGTTTTGAAATTTTAGTTAATGTTACTCGAAAACAGCATACGAAAATGCAAAGAAACCGTTTACAAAAGATTCGTTAATACTGAATTTGAATAAGAAATTCGCCAAATTATTGAGCTATAGCCAAATTGACTTCATTTATGAAAACTTATTCTAGTCGCCAAATTTGGCAATATTTCGCCAAATGTCGCCAAATTTGGCGATAATTTGGCGCTAACGGATATGAATATATAGTTTTATGCGTATGATTGGGAAAATGATTACAACAATAAAAAAATAATTTACGAGAAGTTGCGTTCACTAAAACTTATAAATTAATCGTTGGATTTTTGTAATGTGCTATCTTGTTTCAAAATGTCTGCCACCCTAGAATTTCAAACTGCTGTATCTCAGCCGTTTTTTAAGATAGAGGTAAAACAAAAATTACTCCGGAATCCTTATATCAATGCCTAACACTTAAGCAAAAAATAAATCTGAATTTTTAACTTTTTTGTATATTTATTTTAGTTTTAAATTTTTAAATGGCCGCCATCTTGAAACAAAATGGCGGACGAAGCTGGCCAACGAACTCGGTCGAGACATTGGTGAGCTTATACACACAATTAGTTTCATCAAAATTGATTTATAAATACGAGCGTTATCGTATAATATAGGTCATATATATATAAATCAACATTTGAACGAAGGGTGGGTTTGGGGTCTGGGGGTCATGATCGGTGAAAATATACCGAAATTTTTCAGATTTGCTTTCCTCCGAACTGTTGCAATAGGTAGCTTTATACTTTTTTGTATTGAAAGCTACCTAAAATAATTTTATGAGATCGGCATTAATTTTCTCATAAATGCTAATTCATATATATATATATATATATATTTTTTTTGGTCTTCCTGTTTATTACACATATTTATGTAGTATTTAACATTAAAGTGATACAGGGTGCGTCAGAAAAATGTATACACACTTTGAATAATTATAACTCCAAATTTTATTCACATATAATTAATATTTAAATTGCAAAAGAATCTGCATAAAGTGTATAACTTTTACTCCTACCGCAGATGTCCAAAATTAGTACCGTTCTACTCGATAGACTGCTTAAAACGGTTGGCTATTGATTCACAAACTTCAACAAACATTTCATTTGGTGTTTTGATGCAGTTTGGTGTTTTGGTTAGTTAATTGCAGTTCCGGAATGTTGCTCAAACTTATCTTTTATCCGTTTAATTGTAAGTCGCATGGATTTGTCTAAAACGCCTGTCATATTGTTTTTGTACCTTTGCTACATTTTCATACAATAGTATTTTAAAATAAATTTTCTTTTTCCAAATTTCCATCTTGGTCTACTCATTATTTCCAATTATATACACTTTAAAAAGAAAGAAAAATTAGTAAGTTAGGACCCATTAAATAGTGTATGTATACATTTTACTGACGTATCCTGTATTGAAGAAGCTCTTTCAGTTTGTACGAAAAAGAATAATATAGACACCGACCTCCTCTAAAATAAAAAATACTTTCCTCTATTTAATTTATATACTTCAAAAGCTAAAAGTGCTTTAGAAAATTCTGGAATGCGGTGTTTGAAGTTTCCCTCTATAATGTTCTATTTTTCTTTCAATCTTTATTACTGGAATCTTTCTTTCATATTTTACGCAAAAATAAATTCAAACTTTTCTCTTTTGACACTTCGAAGTTTGTTTTCATTTAGTTGTAGGGGAAAATTTAATTTATTTTCTTATTTAACTGGCCCTGTGAACACACGGAAAAGCTGTTGAATGAAAATTAGTTTTCATTTATTGATTATAAAAATTCGTTATGAAAGTTTTCTTATCAAAAGAATTTATGTTTTTTCATTTTTAATTTTATGTTCTGATTTGAACTTAATTTATGAAAAAGAAATTAACTTCTTTTTTTATCATCAAAAAGAGGGAAATTGATTTGAAAAAAATCATTTTTGAAATAAATCTTGCGTTACAAACGCAAACAAATTAGATGTTGTACGTATAACGTGACAAATGAGGTACGATCGTACTATAACTAGTTTTATAAATATTCAGATCTTTCTGGAATAGCTATTCACTCATATGCAAAAATGCATGAATACAAAATTTATTTTATGTGCAGATTTTCATATTATAGGCATAGTTGCCAACTTTTACGCTTTTTTGTTACCACTAAAAATTAATAGAAAATTCGGCCTTATTTCAGCACATGATTTTCGCGGTTTAATAAGGTAAAATTTAATATAAAATTTTAGCGGTAGGAAAAAAGCATAAGAGTTGGCAGCTATGATAGGTATTAATTCTATTTTATGAAATTAAGTTTCAATAGACTTTTACAGACAATTAATTAGGTACAATTCTGTTACTAGGCAGCCTACCTTTTGAATCCATAATAGCCGTCTATAGCTGAAAGGATTTTCCTTCCCCTTAAGTGGTTGGTATGCTGTCAAAGGGGTGGTCACTCTCAGTGATGGATGAGATAAGTTGTCGTCATTTCTGGACAGTACAGAAAGAAAAAAAACAAGAATTTTTTTCAGTAACTAGAGCAATGTTCATAATGATAAACAGGTTGGCGTAACACCTGTCGAAATGTGAATAAAGGGAAAAAGTAGTAGGGTATTTTCCGCTGCTTGCTAAGCGAAAAAAAAGGGGGAACGGAAAAAGCTACAATTTTGGGCTTATGATTAATATCCCTAATAAAATAAGTACATTTTAAGTTGGCAGCATTTTATCTTTCATTGACATTTACTGAACATTCCAATGGGAAATTCAAGCCTAGCTTTGAAATTTTCAGAACTTCAAATCCCTATTTAGACTCATTTTTCATTTAATATCTACAGTAGAACTCCAATTTTTCGAATCAAATGGGACCGGACCCAATTCGGATAATCAAAAATTCGGATAGTTGGATTTTTTCCGAAAAAAGGTCTATTTTAATTGTTTACTGTATGTATGTTGAAAATGGGAGAAAAAAAACAATTAAAAAAAAGAGCTTTTAATTAATTAAATGAAAAGGCAGCGTACTTACAAGTGCTGTACATTAGTACATTATGTACGTACCGTACTGTAAATGAAAGTCATTGCTTGCTGAATATCTCGGTTAAAGTAAGCTGTTTGACAGTCTTCATCCGTTTTCAGGCAGTCAAGTCGCGCATCCACTTGACAGTAAGAAGTTGCATGTAGTCACACTCAGGCTGACGCTCCATCCACTTCAACGCAGTTTCAAGGACGGTAAATGCTTCACTAGCTGATGGTCTCGTGTCTGCTTCAACTTCGACATTAAGGTCATCTTATTACGCGACACTTTCTTCTCTCACACTTTCAATAAGTTCATCATAATTTAGAGTTTGGAACCCTGGATCTGACGAATCACACACCATCCACTCTCCTATATCTTCAACACTAACTTCTGAACATCTAGGAATTCTAGGAACATTCTGAACATCCAGGTTTCTGAATTCCTCAAGAGGCACGCACCAGTGGCTGAGAGGTACTGCTCTCGAAGCTGGTAGACGGGAGGTGCTGGGTTCAAACCCCTGTCGCGTCGACCTAACCGTTCGGAGTTTTCTTCGAACCTTGCCGTAAATACGGGTTAGAATCCCTTAAAAAGACCCCCACGGAGGGCACTCTCCCCTAGGGCCTATATCCCTCGTGTTGATAATTGGCCGTCATAAATCAACCCAACCCAACCCAACCCAACCCTCAAGAGGCACGTCATCCTCATCTTCTCCTGCATCTTCTGCGGAGGGAAGCGCAATAGCGCGCGTACACAGAATCATTATTTTACGAAGTACGTTTCCGTCTTAATTTTTTTTTCTGAATTTCTGAAAGCGATTCAGATAATCAGCGATTCGGATAGTCGGAGTTCGGATAATTGGAGTTCTACTGTATTTCTCCGGAAACATCTATCCAAAAAACTGTCGGTATAATATATTGATATAATTAACCAATTTTAGTGTACAAATTCGGTTTTAAATTCAGTAATACGGAAATAATAGGACTCCATCTTAAATAGGACGTAATCACCATGGCAACCTGGAATTATTACCTATCATGGGATATCATTGAATTAATTCCGTGTGATAGGATTTAATAGAATGAATAAAACTTTTATTAATATATTTTTAAGTTTTGATTTTATTTTCATCCGTCTTAATTTTTTTTCTGAATTTCTGAAAGCGATTCAGATAATCAGCGATTCGGATAGTCGGAGTTCGGATAATTGGAGTTCTACTGTATTTCTCCGGAAACATCTATCCAAAAAACTGTCGGTATAATATATTGATATAATTAACCAATTTTAGTGTACAAATTCGGTTTTAAATTCAGTAATACGGAAATAATAGGACTCCATCTTAAATAGGACGTAATCATCATGGCAACCTGGAATTATTACCTATCATGGGATATCATTGAATTAATTCCGTGTGATAGGATTTAATAGAATGAAGAAAACTTTTATTAATATCTTTTTAAGTTTTGATTTTATTTTCATGAAATTTGAAATGACTCAACAAAATTCTGCAACGATTATTTATTTTAATTTTTCAAACCATTCCGTTGGGTAGTTTTTGTGCTGTTATATGCGGACCGACCAGACAACGACTATAGGTGCTACGTATTTATATAATTACGAAAGCACCTAAAACAAAACATTAATTTTAAAGAATTTTATAGAAAATTCCGGAAAAAATGCGGTGTTTGAAGTTTTACGCTTAAATTGATGTTGTTCTATTTTTCTCTCAATCATTATTACTGGAGTCTTTTTTCCAAATTTTGCGCAAAAATCAATTCAGCTTTTCCCCTTTCGATATTTAGAAGTTTGTTTTCATTTAGTTTTAGGGAAGATTTAATTTATTTTGTTATTTAATTGACCCTGTGAATATATGGAAAAGCTTTTGAATAGAAAATAGGTTTCATTTTCTCATTATAAAAATTTGGTATGAAAGTTTTCTTATCAGAAGAATTTATATATTTTAATTTTTAATTTTACTGCTTTAAAATTAATTCGTGAAAATATTGCTTTTATATTAATAAAAAGAGGAAAAATGATTTTTTACGCAAAAAATCAATTCAACTTTATCGCCTTTGATACTTCGAAGATTGTTTTCATTTAGTTTTAGAGAAGATTTAATTTATTTTGTTATTTAATTGACCCTGTGAATACATTGAAAAGCTTTTGAATAGAAAATTGTTTCCTTTTCTCACTATAAAAATTTGTTATGAAAGTTTTCTTATCAGAAGAATTTATATATTTATTTTTTTTATTTTACTGCTTTAAACGTAATTTGTGAAAATATTGCATTTTTATTAATAAAAAGAGGAAAAGGGATTTTTTTTACACAAAAATCAATTCATATTTTTCGCCTTTGATACATAGAAGTTTGTTTTCATTTAGTTTTAGAGAAGATTTAATTTATTTTCTTATTTAATTGACCCTGTGAATACATGGAAAAGCTTTTGAATAGAAGATATTTTTTCTTTTTTCATTAGGAAAATTTTCTTTTAAGAAGAATTTATATGTTTTCGTTTTTAATTTTACTGATTTAAACTTAATTTGCGAAAAACATAAATTGCTTTTTTATTAATAGGAAGATGAAAATTAATTTTTTTTTAAATAAAAAAAAAATAATTTTTGAAACTAATCTTGTTTTACAAATGCAAAAACGAAACATTAATTTAAACGAATTTTCGTCAAACTCTTAACCTCAGTTCATTCTATGTTTTCTTTTTTCAGCTATATATTTAATACGCAGTTTTATGTTCCATTAAGAATTAAAGAAACTCATTAAAAAATCATTTTTCGTATATATCCGCAGAAGTACATCGAGCTGAAAATATTTCTTCATATTTTTTATCCTTTTCAATCAACGGTGTCGTGTCAATTCACCGCGAATCAATTCATCGCACACAATTCATCGGAGCGACAACTCATCGTAGCGTCAATTCGTTGCAGCGTCAATTCGTCGTGGTGTCAATTCGTCGCAACGAAAATGTTTTTTTAAGGCTATGATGATAAAATAAAGATAATTTAGTAGAATATAGAGAGTTATAACTAACAATTTACATGCGATTATATCTAAAAAACAAATTATTATTAAATACCTTTACTACATTATCTTTATTTTATCATCATAGCCTTCAAAAACATTTTCGTTGCGACGAATTGACGTCGCGACGTATTGACACCACGACGAATTGACGTTGTGACGAATTGACGCTGCTATGAATTATGCGCGATGAATTGTTCTGCGATGAATTGTGCGCGACGAATTGAAGCAGAACCCTTTTCAACGGTTAAAAGTATTCTAAAAGCGTAAGGAAACGACTTTTGAAGTTTTAATCCTTGTATTTGAAAAACAAGTGCTAAAGACACTGCGGCCTATACTCCTTTTTACACGTATATATACAAATTCGTATATAGGCTAATTCCATGCGTGAATGTAGTGTAAGTCACATGCCTGCAAACGTTTACGGTTCTTGGCCATCGGTATTTAAAAAAAAATTCTTCACTGTATTTAATTGTAGACATATGGGATAGAATAAGTCAAATTATCCTTTACTATAATACTGGTATCCAAACACTGCAGCCATTTACATCTCTGTGACTGACACTACATCCGCGCATGGGATTAGCCAGATATAGTCTTTCAAGTATTTCTTCAGTTTTTCTCGCAAAAGAAAATTCAACATTCCTTTTTTTGATAATTCGAAAGTCTGCTTTCCTGTACTTTTAGAGAAAATTTAATTAATTTTCATATTTAATTGATAGTTTACCTGTGAATTCAGAAAAGCTTTTGAATATAAAATATTTTTCCTGCTTTAATTATAAAAAAAAAATTATGAAAGTTTCCTTATCAAAAGAATTTATATATTTAAAATTTTAATTTTTCTTTTTTTACGATTTATATTTAATTTATGAAAAAATACTAATTGTTTTTTATCAGTAAAAAGATTGAAATTGTTTTGTTACATGTAAAGAATTTTAATTTTGAAGTAAATCGTGCTTTAGAAATGCAAAAAAAGAAACTTTAATTTTAAAGAATTTTCTCCAATCCCTTCATCATATATATTTTTTTCCTTTTCAGCATTGTATTTATTACCCAGCTTTATGTTCTACTAAAAATTAAAGAATATTATTAAAGAAAATAAATTTTTATATGTGCAGATGCATTGAGTCAAGGTGAAGATATTTCTTTACATATATGTTTATTTTAAAAGCTAAAATTCTTTTTAAAAGCGTCAGAAAACTGCTTTTGAAGTTTCAATCTGTATTAGTTCTTGTTTTGTGTCCCGCAATAAATTAAAAAAAATCTAATTGCTGGAGCCTATATTCTTTTTTTATACATATAGAGAAATTCGCTAAAAAAATTCTATTTTTTTTGTCTCATTCTTTAAAGTTCTTTTTAAAGAATAGAGAGAAAATTTAGATTATTTTTCTATTTCATTGACGTTGTGAATATGCCATTTTTTTCAAAGGAAATGTCTCTCATTATGATTATCTAAAGATTTCTTATTAAACAAATTTCTTATATTGACGATTTAATTTTTTTTCTAAACTTTATATTTAATTTATCAAATAATTACGAAATTATATTGTTATTTTTAAAAAAGAACGAAAAATCATGCGTCAAGCATAGATTATGAAACACTTTCGAACACATTCAGAAAACTGCAACGAAACTTCACCGTAAAACATAGTGAAAGAAGATATACAGTAAACAAATTAGGAAACATATATAAAACACTTAAAAATCCGATTTTAGCAATTACCTTCCATATTCAAAATATTAGTCGAATTATTTTGTGCAGCCCTGTATATGATCTACAGATTTGGGTGTATACTACATACCATGATAAAATTTAGTTCAGTTTAAAAATTCACATTTAGAATTTAGAATAAAAATCACATTTAGAATTTAGAATAAAAATCACATTTAGAATAAAAAAATCACATTTAGCCAATCGATGTAAATCCACTCAAAGTGCTTTGTAGAGCCCTGTATATTATAAAAAAAAATTGTACACAACACAAATTTTAAACTCACTTCAGCAATTACCAACCACAAACGAGATTGTGTCTTGTTCTTTGCGTTGTCCTGTATATGCATTTATTTATACTCCACAAACTTTTATTAGTCTACTAAATATAGTTCAGCAGGAAATTGAGTGGCACAATTAAATATACCCTTAACAATTCACTCTCATTGTCAGTGATACTTACGAATTCCTTTGTGTAGCCTTGTATATAATCAACAGAATTTATACACACCACGTAATGTACAAATATTCAATTAAACTTAAAAACGCAAACCAAAGTTGAAAACGCACATATAACACATAGACTGTGATCAACGAACTAAGTCTGTAACCGAACTATTTTGTGTGTCCCTGTAAATGAACGATAAACGGAATGCACAGCATACTTTGCAGTGAGAAATTTATAGTGTACCTCAGTAATGCATATAAATTTCATTATGTTTGAAATAGTGAATTGGTTACACTGCAAGCGATTTTTTTCAAATTACTATGCAAACGATTTATCCCCGTAGAACATTGTGAAACAGAATTCTTTTGTGTGACCCTGTAAATGAAAATTAAACCCTTTGCACCACATATTTTACAAGAAGCATGTTTTAGTGTGCTTCATAATTGTATACCAATTTCATCATCTTTCAAATGGAGTAATATCATCAAATTGTACTTGAAATGATTTTTACCCATTGACTGTAATGCAACGGAAAACTGTTGACTGTCCCTGTAAATACACTATAAATGCTACACACTTCATTTTCAATAGGGATCATGCTATAATAAAGGTAAATAACATGCAAAAATTTCAAGGCAATCCGAATGTACTTACGAGATTTATAGAATGGACGGACAGACGGACAGATGGACAGACACACCGAAGTCATAAACACTTTTCAACTAGGTTGAAAAGTGTTCAAAACTTAAAATTATTTCTTAATTACTAAAGAATGAAAACATTTCATTTAAAAATAAATTGGGATTTTTTAATGAAAAATTCAATTCCTAACCACAAATATATGGAATTTTATAAATTTTACAGATTCGCTAATTATTATACCTTTTGTTTGGCATTTAAAATTAAAATAATCAACTTCATTATACGTGCAAAACAAAAATGTTTAACTAAAAATCTTTTCTGGTATTACTTTCTTCTTTTCAAAAGTTAAAACTTTTGAATTAACCATAAAATTAAAAAGTGCAGTTTGTAAGAAAATAGACCCAATAGAACCATATCAACTATCAGGTGTTTATGAAATCCCATTCACCAGAACGGATGGCACGTTACAATATTATATAGGAATGACCACCAGAAAGTTTCAAACAAGATTAAAAGAGCATATAGCCGATATCAAATATAACAGGAGTACTACAGCGCTGGCACGACTACATAGAACCGAAGCAATAGAAATTGATTTTAAAAATAGTAAAATAATTTATCCATCAAGAGCCTACTTCTCATCCATTATCCATGAAGCAATAGAAATCTACATACGTAACGTAAACATTTGCAATGATTCCGCCTCATTTGAATTGCCTAAAATTTGACACGAGGTCCTTTTCCGTTTCAAACAACAATAGCGAAATATAATTTTCACGATTACAATTGGCTACTTCAAGCACCTGCTTTTCTCAGTTTTACATATTTGGATCTCATGATTCATGTTTTTCAATGTTATTTTTCAAATTTTGCAAGAATATTTTATTTATCAATATATTTTCTTGAAAATGACGCCGCAAAGAGCGTTGAAACGTATGTTGAATCATTAAAAAGGTCTTTATAAGCCTTTTGTTGTTTTATTTTAGTATCACTTAAGCATTTTCCCTAAATTATAATTAAAACTTTTGTTGAGTATGACGTCAGGATTCGGTGCCGCGGCGTTTGAGGTTTTCCTCCATAATTGATGCTGTTCTTTGTCCTTGAATTTAAAAATAATATTATTTAGCTATCCCATGTTTAATTTTGTTTTCGCATAAAAACTTTACTAAACACGATGCTTTTCCTTCCTGTAATAATTTGAAGTTTATTTTCATGTAGATTTAGAGAGAAAATAATTTCGTATTTAATTGACTTTGTTAATACTAGCAAAAACTTTTGCATAGAATACATTTTTTTCTGTTTTTTGATTAGAAAAGTTTTCTAATCAGTAGAATTTATATATTTTCATTTTATACCTTTCGTTTTAAGATTTATATGTAATTTGTGAAAAACAGTTATATCAGTTGCATTTTTATCAATTAAAAAACATGTACATTTATTTCATTTTCAAAATAAATATTTCATTTTTGAAGTAATTTGTGATTTGCAGATGAAAAATAAATTTTAATTCAAAAGCAATTTCTCCAATTATTAAACGACAGTTCATGATATGCTTTTCTTTTTCGCCTTCCTATTTATTACTCCGTTTTTCGTAGTATTTAATAACACAATCATAAAACATTTTTAATGTGCAAATATAAGAAAAAATATCAAGTAAAAAATCTTTTTCCAATACAATATCTTCTCTTTTCGACCCAAATATCCTATAGGATGTGATGGAAACAGGGTTCGTACGCTGTTAACACACTTTTTATTAGGGAATTTCTATTTAATATTTAAATAGCAGAAATTGGAAACGCCTCGTGTAATTGTAGGTTTTTTAATACTTTTCGGCATTTACCTAAGTTGAAAAATACTATTAAAATTCTAGTAAAAGCGTACGAACCCTCGCTACTGGCATGAAAACCTTATTTAAATCCTGGCACTGGCCTTATTTAAATTCAGTAATCATAATAATAAAATTTCCACATTATAATAAAATTAGTCCATTTATTGCTAATGCAGCAGAATGTTTACACAAACTTTTCTACACACGAGAAATAAGGAAAATGGTGGTAAAGAAAAAGTTCTACAAAGTAAAATGATACAATGCCTTTACTACTAGAAACAAAATTTACTGATCGCTTGTGACAAACTCAAGCAAGGAATAAAATTGAAAATATTTTCAAAATGGCAACCATTTCACATACAAATGTATAAAAACGGCACTTTAGATTTGCGATTGCATTCTTCACAGAAGGGAAAAGAAAAAAAAATTAACTATACAGGGTGTCCAAGAAACCCCTTTTTATATGTTTTATACCCTATATGTTTAAAAGTAAAATGACATAACGTCGTTGCTACTGGAAACAAATTTACTAATCTGTTTTAAGAAACTCAAGCAAAGCATAAAATTGAAAAGATTTTCAAAATGGCCACCTTTTCACAAACAAACGTATCGAAACGGGACTTGGTACACTGTAAAAAATGACGAATGTTTCTGTATGTACGAAAATATAATATAATGACGAATAAATTTATAATATAGTCTCATCCTTGTTAACCATGATTCTGAACAGTGTTTCTTTATCTTTAGAAACCTCAGACATCAATGGCATTTCGAGATTTAAAGAATCATTTAGAAAAACGAAATTTTTCTAGCTGCCAGAAAATTTCGGAAACGTTTCCGAGTAACTTTTAAAGTGTATTAATCAGTTTTCTAAGCCCGGAATATAGTTTTATCCGATGCTATCCATTCTCAAGTAGACATTTTCATGTTCAACAAATATGTTTAACAGACAAACATGCAAAATTAACAGCGTTCACATTAACATTAAAATTAAGATTGTTTCTTTACTCTTTCATGTATAAATTAACTTATGCAGCTGAAAATGTGTACTTGAGAATGGATGACATGCGATAAATAGGTATTCCAGGCTGACGAAACTGATTAATACACTATAAAAACTATTCGGAAACGTTTCTGAAAAATACGGGTAGCTACAGAAATTTTGTTTTTATAAATAATTCTTTAAATTTTGGAAATGTATTGCTTTCTGGGCATTCAATGGACAATGGAACATGCTTTTCGGAATGTCGGATAACTCAGAAGATTATATTATATTTTCATTCGTGGTTATAGTATATTTTCATAAAATAAGAAACATTGATCATTTTTTACAGTGTATTTGCTATTGTATTCTGCAAAATATTTTTTTCTTTACTGCAAGATGGTAGTGAAATCTCACATGTTCAATAGGTAAAATCTCTGCTTTCAGAACATTCTGAATATGTGCATAATTTGACCCATATTCACCAACAGAAATCTTAATTTTCATGTTATAGGCAGACATTGGCCGAGAGATTTTGGTCACCCATCATGACGTCATCGCATGTCAATACAATGCAACTATGAATAAAGAGGGCATATCATCAAAAATGGGGAAGCTTGCAACTGGAACCCTTTTCTGTAAATCCTGATTACTGCTCGGGCAAACCTCTACCAGTAAATTTGAATAGAACTTTTCGCCTTATTTAAATGCTTTATTCAAGCAGCATTTCTATCACGAACAAAGCCATTAAATAATAAGCCCAGTCAGATAAATGGGAAACTTTTCGCAAGTTGAAAATAGCGCCATCTAGCGGTTGGGAGTGCTGCATTCGGCACCAAGAATATTTTAATAAAATTTTGCTTCTAAAATTAAAGCTTAAAATAAGGAGTTCATATTTTCTAAGAAAGTCGTTTGTAAATTCCGGTGTCAGTCAGTAATTTCACATTTTACGAACATAATTTGTCTGCGCCGGAAAGGGTTAATTGCATAGTGATGTAAATTTCCATCACTTTTTATTTAACTTTTAATAAATAAATCAACTTCTTCGCCACCACTATATTTATATAGAAATATTAATCCAGTAAATTTCCACCATTTTTTTTTCATTATAGTTTTAGCTTTAATGTAAAAGATCCCAATAATTGTCTGAGTGCAACGAAGACTCATACACAGCGCAGTATTACTTTGCCCCATATATAGCTACGATGGATATTAAAACCTTTCGTCAAGCATAACTCAAAAAATATTTAACGGATTTCGTTCAAATTTTTACAGCAGGTACCTATAAAGGTGACAACGACGTCTATTTATTACCAAGAATAAATGTCAAACCGTTTGGAAATTATTTAAAAAAGATAGATAAAAAAGCACAATTAAAGTACATACGTCACGAAATTTTGTGGTACGTCATTTTCACCGGCGCGAGATTTTCGTAGACAATCGGAATTGAAAAGTTCATGGAGTACAAGGAGCAAAAAAAATATGCACGCACTAATATTCAGCACAATAAAATATATTTCAATTGAGTAGAAATCGAAAATTAATCTGAATTTTTTTCTCTTTGAAAGAAAAACCCCGCAATAACTTAGTAGACTTGGTATTAGAGATTTGGCGCAAATCTCAGCAATAGCAGCTTTTTTTATTTCGCGTGTGTAAATTAAAACAAAAAATTCTTTGGTGTTTAAATAAAAGGTTTCGATTTATGGCATTATTTCTTTTTTTCTCTTTTTAGCATTTTAAATGGGATTAATGAAAGGCATGTATTTTAAATTAAATGAGTGAAAGGTTTATATTTAAATGAAATGAATTCAATATGAAAATGTTATAGGAACAATATTTGGCGATTTATCAACTGCGCCAGGATAACATAAAAGTACCAATATATCAAACGGTATGTAGTATGTGAAATGTAGTATGTGTATGTAGTATGTGTATAATCACCCATCGTACAAGAAAAAAAAACTAATATTCTGCATTCAGAGGGAAAAATCCATCTCCTGTGCCGTAAGATTTGGCGAGTTCTTTTTTGGTGATAAGTTTTTCGATGTGATTGTTGGGATCTGCAGGATTTGGCTTACTTTTTCTAAATCTTATTTTTTTTGCAGATGCAGTATTATGTAAATATTTTTTTTGCAGATATTTTTCTATTTGGTATATTTGGCATTCTATTTTGTATATTTTCTATTTGGCATTTGGAAAAGAGATTTTTACCTTTTTATCTGTGCCTTCGAAAATATTAAAAAATAAAAAAAAGATTTACATATATCAAGCGTATAATGTTATGTTTTGCATTTTTATATGGACCACTTCTCCATTTTTAGATTTTAAATGCTATTTATTATTTACTAGCCGTTTATTAATTGTTTACAATTTACCTCCCTGACAATAACAATTACTTATCACAAAAATGCCTCTTAGGTTTGTTAAATAAGTTTGTTTATGTATTTTCATTACTTATTAAAATATCGAATATGGTGATAAAATTTTATTTTAGCATCGTGCTTAAATTTTTAAGATGGTGCAAAAATATGCTTTAATAAACGTATGTTTGTAAATATTTGAAAACATGTTTTACCGCTCTCTTGAAAAATTTTGTAAGATGCTAAAACTTCCTTTTGGCACCATTTTAAATTTTTTTCGCCAACCGACATAGGATACGAAACTTTTCCCCATTCAGATACACAGGCAAGGTTGGTCTCAAACAAGAGTAAAGCTAGCAACAATATTGTTTTAACTCTATAAGAGTTACAATAATGATATTAAATGCTCCGATTGGCTTTGGGCCCAATTACGAAAGTTTCTCCTAAAAAAACTGTAGAAGAAGTCTTTTACATTTGTATCAAATGAAGCTCGGTCTACCAGGTTAATAATACAAACAACACTAATGGCATGGAGGCAAAAGTTTTAATTTAAATGTATATATTTGAGATTGGCGGGTAGCGAGATCGGTAGAGAAATATAGAGACAGGTAGCGAGACGTGTAGAGAGATAGACAATCGGTTAGAGAGACGGGCAGAAGAACGGATAGGGAAACAGACAGATTGTGGACAGACAGACATACAGGCAAAAGAAAAGTTTGCGGATTGGCACAGTAAAGTGCAGGGGGCAGAGCCTCCTTGAGAATAATCAAGAAGTATCTGTTAAGCTTAACTTTGAAATATATATAATTTTTCAATTTTGCCGATATGGAGATTTAATGTAAAAGTTATTTTACAGAAGTCATCGAAAGATTTTTTGTATACTTTAATAGTAATTTAGACTATAGTTTTGCAATCTGGTTTGTAGTAAAGCATGCTATCAATGTGGTTTGAAGTGTAAGAGTTTCTATAAACATTTATACAAATAATAGATATATAATTAAGGAAGAAAAATTTTAAATTCACACACAAAAAATGTGCAACAATCATCATATATATTATTTCTCCTGTCAACATTCCTTTTTCTAAGAAAATACGAAACGCAGAACGACGAATGAAACAGCATATGAAAGGATTTTGAACAGGCTTCTGACATAGTCCACTTAACAAATCGTTCAAACATGTTTTTGATTAAAATTTGTTGAAAATTAAAAATTTAATCGGCATTGTTTTCATAAAAGAAATGAAAGGTTTTCCTCAAATTATTGTTGCCACAAAAATAAAATACCACATTATATGATGCTCAGCAATTATTATAAAAAACACTGCACGGGTTTATTTTATATTTATGATTAAAAAGCGAAATTGAAATTGAAATGTTTATATTTATATTTCCATGTCCCATGTTTTTCCCGAAGCGGATGACGTCATCCTCTAATGTAGTCAAAATACGATTGTTAATTTTTTTTTTCTCGCGCGTGCCTTTTGCAATCTTGGATCAGTTTTTACTCTAACTTTGATGGAATAAATTAGATGATATTCTGGCTTGACTAAAAACTAAATGTTGTTTGCAGATATTTTTATCCTTACTTTTTCTTTAGAAGTTTAAACCTGCATTCTAATAAATATTACATATTGATAAAAAATGATACTTTTCTATTATCCCGTCGACCACTTTTCATAACAAAAAACTATCGCCAAATAAACGGGAGAACGTGGCCATTGGAATATCAAAATAAATAAATAAATAAAATATAAGAATTTAAGGGCATAATTGTTATTTTAATTAATAAAATAACTAATAAATCAGTAAAACATAATGAAAAATACACGCAAATGTCGAATTAAAAACCACTTGATGACTTAAAAAACACGCATAATGCTTCTGACATTAAGTAAATGGGACTGCATTTTTGGCACTTAATCTGACAGTTTGGTGGTAGTTTTTTGTTATGAAAAGTGGTCGACAGGATTATTAGGAAAAAATTATGACAACACATCTGATGAACAGTACTTCTTTTCTATTTTTCTATTTTTTTAACAGTGTATATGAATTTATATATGATATTTTGTAACTCTATCACTTAATTTGCTCTTTTTCTTTATATTGTAATTGTTAACCCTATATTCTCAGCAATATCACTCACTCAGACTAATCCCTTTGAGGGAAGTCCTAGTTAGCAAGCTTTTAAAGGAAGTGCAAAAACAAAACATCGATAGAAATCGTATAAAATATCGATATAAATAAATCGTATCGTTTCTCTGAGACCCACTTCTGTTTTGTCCTCCTTCCGCAGCAGAGGTTTGGCGCTAGTGTGTCGCTAACAAATTTAACACTATCTGACTGGGATTATTATTTAATGGCTTTGATCACGAATAAGGAGAAAATGTATCATCGTTTTTACTGATGGAAGTTTGTCCCGGCGTTAAATAGACTCTGTGAGCAAACCACGATATTCAAACTAGATCCTGGGAATCTATTCTGGTGTTATCGGAACGCTGAAACCGGTCGGGAAAAGCCTTCTTAGCGACAATTTGCTATTCTGGTGTAGTAGAGTCGAAATTTTGCCTATCGGAGCGGGTTGCTTTTCGTCGGCGTTTTTCCGAGTGCTTCAAGCTGTCGAGATCGCAGCAGCAAGGCTCGGAAATTTATTTTGTTTTACTTTGGGGGGGTTGGAGCGCTTGTTTAACATTAAAAAAATAGAAAGAGGGCAGAGTCTTTTAATTACCAGGGTTCGTAAATATCGTGATATTTTCGAAAATATCAAAAACATCTGACATTTTGGTATATATCCGATATTTTCAAAATAGTCAACTTATTGATGTTTAGAAATTTTTCCATACTTAAGATAATTAGAAATTAAAATATATTACATGAAAAACTTAGCATGAAAACTTAATATAAGGGTCAACTAATTTAAAAGACACAATTTGCTTTTTACATAAAAAAAAAAAAAAAAAATGTAGGATTTAATATCAAGAAAATGTTGTTTAATACAACAAAATTTGAAATACAAAATAGTTTTTGTAATTGAAAAATTGGAACGTAAATGTAAGCTTGTCTGCTTTTTCATTCCATAACCTGTTGTATAGCTTAAACTAAATTAAGTAAGGCCTGAAAAGATTCTTTCTTATGAAGATTTAAATAACTTATCTAAACTTGACAGTGTATCTTTCAATGGGTGTTCTACATTTACAAATTCAGCTTCAAACGTAAAGGTTTTTTTTTTTTTTTTTGTGTGTGTGGGGGGGGGGGGGCGCTAAAGTCACTGTCAGAGGAAAAGTTCTTTATCTACAAAACGGTACAGTTAATAACAGCTGAAAAGATCATTTACACATGTTCTTACATAAAGCTTTTTTACAAATCCTTTGAAAGTTTTTTCACTCAGAAATCTGTGTATTCTTTTTTTCTTATCGGTAAAAAAGTTGCAACTAATTTACTTACAGATTTGATTAATAAATCTATATTAATCCAGACAGAGAAAAAAAATAAACTTTCAATTTACATAAAAAGGAATTAGTTCAAACACGGAATTTAAAAAAAAAAAAAAAAAAAAAAAAAAAAAAAACTCGTATATTTTAGACTTGTAAACAAATCAAAACTTTCGGCGGAAAGACACGACAGCTGACACTTTTTTCTGTTTAATATTAAAGCTGTTCTCAAATTAAAACCATCTATTTTCTGACACATTACTGAGTTCATTTTTATTCGCAAACACAGAAAGTTGGTAGGTTTTCTTATTAAGAAACTGTGAAATTGAATAGCATTTCCCATTTTTCGATAAAGGCTAAATCTTTAATCTTTCAGAAAATGCCGACAAAATAGGCATTTTGAACCGAAATTACGAAAGCGACACCCGAAAAAGGTCGTCATGAGACAACAGTCGCTTATAACTCAAAATATAATGCATCTATCTATCTCTATATATAATAAAAATAAATAAAAGACGCTTTTCGATTCCAAATCACTTCAATTGTCATATCTACCAATTTCATGCTTTTACGTTTAAAAATAACTTTGTGAATGTGCAGGGCTCGATCAAGCAAAAGAGAGGACGAACGCCAGATCCTCTTGATATGCTGTCACAAAAATTAAACATGTTCTATGCCTGAGAATACTAATATAAATATATAACTACATATTTAGAAAAATATATAATTTGTGTTTAATCTTTTCCGACTGTAATTGTACAAAATATGACTTATAATCAGCTCAAGGTCGAAATAGATTTACAATATTAGCCTTAAAATATTGCCCACTAAGTTTGGGACCCCTAAAATCAATGGGGCTCAGAGCCACGGCCTAGTTGGCCCTTTTTTTAATCAGGCCCTGTGTTTGTGTCAGAAATATCGCGTTGTTGAACGGAGAAAATATTTCTTTAGATTCACTTTACAATATATTTTTTTTTAATTTTCAAAACTTTTTAATATTTGTTTTTACGTTTAATGATTTAATTGATTCAAATTATCTTTTTCACTGAGAACCTCGATTTTCAATTTAATTTTTGATTAACATATTTAGTTATTTTTGAAATAAGTAATAAAGCGAATTGATGATCTGTTTAAGTATTTAAAATATCAAATAAAAAAAAACATTTGAACGACTTTATTTAGAATCTTTCAATTGTCACAAAAATAATTAAATCTTGATGAATTTAAAAATGACTTTAACAAGGGAGGTGGGAGACATAAGTATAAATCTAAATTAATATACTTATTTTATTTTATTTTTTAAGTATATTGTGGATGTTTGAGATTAAGAACAACTAATTACCCGAGTCCTTAAGCAAAGCTAGATTTTTTTTTCTGCAAAGATACAACTAAATTATATTTAAATATTCAGCCTAATTTACATTTTTTTCAGTACTGGTGTCACAGTTATAATAAATTTAAAATAAACAAAATTATTGAAACTGGAAATATAAGTTAACAATTTTAATATCATTCACATAATTAATTCTGGTTTAGTTTATAATAAATGGTCTAAAGATACAAATAAATAAACAAGTTATGAACTATTTTATATTTATTTTTAAACAATTCGATTATATTCTTAAATATTCATGTAGAGTTTGGTAGAACCTACAAAAGTCCTCCTCCCCCCTATTTAAAAAATATGTTGCAGTGTATATATAAAAAAAAATCTGACAATTCCACTGGAAATTTGCTAATCTTTTTCTGAGATCAAAATAGAGCAAAGTTACTTTCCAAAAATTTTGGTTCAATAATAATAATAATAAATAGTGTTTTATGCACAATTAAAAATGCAAATACACATTTTTTTATTTTTCACTTTGGCCTGGAAATATTACACAGATTGTAGGAACGGACACGCTAATGTAAAACAATCGCATTCCCTCCTTCAACCCTTTCGTAAATAATCCAAACATTCTTTCGCACTGGACAATAGCCCAAAGGAAAACAGCTGACATCCCCTCTCCCAAATAAACGAAAATACGTGCGTACTTGCATCTGATTGGCTACCCAACATGTCCGACTGCAAGCAGGGGATTTTCTATCTTTCATCCTCTACTGTAGGATAACGAGGTGAGACCAGAATAGCTTTTGTCCATAGCTGTCGTTATGAAATGGAGATTCCGGTTCCGACATGTAGTTATAATCCGATAAGACCAGAATCGATCCCCTGAGTTACTTCTCTTGCAACCAGTAGACACTACGCTATCAGTCTTCTCCCCTTTATTCATAGCTCTACTGTCAATACTTACTGTGTTCATGCAGGAAGGCGACCTTCCACAGAGAGTTCATGATGTATTTTTCTGGTTAAGAGGACACATATCAAGATCGTATCATCTCTTTGGATACAAAAAGTTTCATTGTGCGGTTCATTGAATGGCTACACTATGACACTATGATATACATCTGAGAGCTGATAGTGTTTTTGTTTTTATCTGCGGAGTTATTTTACGTATCAATAATTTATTTGTGTGATTATGAATGTTTACACACCAGGGAAATTTCTATAGGGATTTTTCTGCTTCCCTTTATAGGTATAAAATTACTACAATAGGTGTATTTCCACTTATCCATTATTAAAATTTGTTTCTCTGTTATTATTTCACACATGAATTTATTTTCAATAAAATGATAATGTAATTACATGGAAAATCGTTTGTATGACAACATTTTCTCTTTTTGCTTGTGCTAAGTTGCATTATAAGTGAATTGTTCTCAATTACAAAACAATTATTTTTTTTTAAGGAGCAATTATTTATTAAATTGAAAAAGTGAAAATATTTATATTTTATTTTTAAACTTTTTAGTGAATTATATTTTTTTTTGTCAAAAAGCATGCAGATTGTGGTTTTACAACACGTATTTTTGAAATACATTTTGTTTTACCAATTAAAACAATATTGTCATAATGTCAACTACTGATGAAACAGTCGTTGTAGAAAAAAATTAAGAATCAGCCAGAATGCAATTTTATGTTGCATAAAAAAATAAATATATAAAAAAGATATGTTTAATACCTGTGCACACTGTTTTTTTTTTTCTTTTTTCTTAACACAAGGAAATGAATGCAAAAACTCTTATTGAAAATGCCGGAAAGCAGCTTTTGAAGTTTCATTCTCTAATTGTTACTGTTTAAAAGAACGTATTTCATTACGGAAACCTTTCTTCAAGCTTTATACGCTTAGAGAAACTCAGCAAAGGAAGCTTTTCATCCTTTTATACTTTGAAGTTGGTTTTCGTGTGATTTTTTAATAAAATATACAGTTCTTTACAAATTTAATAAATGCTGTGAAATGCATGGATAAACTTTAGAAAATAAATCTTTTCTCTTTATTCATTATGATAGATTACTTTTAAAAAAATTATTTAATCTATTTTTTAGTGTTTTTCGTTATGTAACTGCTTGTTTCTTTTTTGAGAACTAAACCTTTTTTTTGTAATTAAAACATGTTCAGAAAATTAAATGAAAAGAGAGCATACTATTTGCGTATAATTTCATCAAAATTTACACTTTTAAATAAATATTATTTTTATATACAGTCTTTATTTATGATCTCGTATAGAATGCATGTTGGCTGTGACGTCACTGCGAGTCACGGTGGTCACGTCACATCTGTGACAAAAATTCCACAAGTGACGTCCCATTGTGACTAAAATGTGAACTTCTCCAAAACTTTAAAAAAAGGGACAAGAACACTTTAAAACATGTTATTTATTGTAAAATTTATCGCTCTGGCAATTTTTTTAATTTTGGTGACGTTACTGTGACGTCACATAGACGGTCACAGAGTCACAATGTGACTTCACAGTGACGTTGTCGTGACGTCACAATGTTTTGTGGGATGTTCCATAATACGAAATTTATTAACGACATTTCTAATAAATGTCTTCAAACTTTATCTATGCAAAGTAAATTTCAATAAGTTATTTCGTGGAAATTTTAGAATATTAGACAAACTGTAAAGTGCAGGCCAATGACTACAAATTTACGAAAATAGTATAGCGTAACTAGCTAAACAGCGTGGCGCTACAATCCGTTAATAATCATGACCTACAATGACCAACACTGTCTACTAGACAATGGGACCTGAAGTGCTATACAGCACATATCCTGCTCAGGTGGTCAACCCAACGCGAAACCCTCAGTGTAAAGTTCTGAAGTGTTTATAACGAACCTTGTCCAAGTCCGGAGTTGAACTCTGCACCTGTAGCTTGGTTGCGCTAAGCTCCTACCACTAGATACTGGACTAAAGTATAACACTACTAAGTAACTTATACTTTTAACACAATATTTAATTTTAAAAATCAAATTTAAAATAAGTATTAATTTAAATATGTTTTGTGTTATTTATGTGGTATTACAAATTGTTATTGCTAAAATTCAAGTAAGAAAATGTTTTTAATTTCATATATGATTTTTTTGTAAATCATGCTAGCTGCTGTCCAGAGTTTTATAGGTAAAAAGTTTATGTCCACAAAATAACTGAAAGGAATCTAAAATTTGATTTTATTAAATGAAAATAATAATCAGTATTAAATGAAACAATTTTGGCCTATTGGCATATTAGTAAACAACGTTTTTTATGCTTACATAATCTTCAAATTGTGGTTTTGTTACGCTAACATACTTCTCAAATTGCTGTGGGTTTAAAAATATTATCTGGGATATTTTTTGATCCTGAATTTTTTAATGTCGATTCTTACTACTTAGTAAGTAATTCTAAATGGGAATATAAATATAATTTTCTTTTAATTAGAATCATGAAAAGAAGAGAGAGAGAGAGAGACAAAAGCTTCTGAATTATTAGACTGAAAATTGAGCCGTCTATAATTATGCATTAATAATTTAGGGGTAAATTAAGGGGACTGTACACAGATTGAAATAGAAACTAATTTTAAAACAGTCAGTGATAATGAAAAAATCTGACATCATATTTCGATTTTAATGTAAATTTAAAGAATGTATATAATTTTTAAAACAGGTTGCTCAAGAGGTTTGGGTATGTTAGGAAAAAAGGACTTTGCTCATAATCAGCTTCCAATTCGAGATACAAAAAAAAAAAAGGATGTGAATTATCACTTTTCTAAACAGCGTACAACCAACAGTGATAATTCACATCCTTTGTGTTTCAGTAATTTACAGCGTAATTTCAGCTCTGCGGAAAAAATAATTAGTATATAAATATTCACCGATACTGGTTTTGATTTGTCCCATGTGATGCCACTAGGAGTTGTGCTCATGATTGGCGTTCCATCTTGTGCTGCAATGTTGTAGCCTAGCCATATAAGAGTGAGAGAATGCTAGAACGGTTGTCGTCCGGATGGCTTAATTGGTAAAGCACTTTGTGCGCTGTACCAAGGGATCTAAGATCGAACCCTGGTATGGACATTTTTTTCACTCTGTTGGTTGTACGCTGTTTAGTAAAGTCATAATTCACATTCTTTGTATTCATAATATGAATTGTAATCTATGATTTTCAGTAATTTGCAGCTAAATACGAAACCATCCACCAAGGCGTATAATTCTTCAAGATTAACCCCTTAATCGTCGCGCCCGATAAGCGTAGACTACTTTTGAAAAATTTAGATTGCTTGATTACCACCAGTTTTTTTTTAAGTAAAAATATTGGCGTTATTTATTAGACAGATAAAATAATGCGAGAATAAAGCCAGTTACACTATTTCAAAAAACTGGTGGAAATCAAACAATCTGAATAAAACAGGCGTAATCTACGCTGCCCGTGAATGTCTCGGGCACGACGATTAAGGGGTTAAATATTATTTTTCTCTGTTAGAAGAAGATTTGAAATAATTTAAAACAATAGAGGATTTCTTAAGTCTACATAATGTAATAAATCTTTTTTTGCAAATACACCATTAAATCATGGAGAAGCAACAGTTTCTCTTTTAATAAAGCATGTTAGAAATGTACAAAAAAAGAAAATTCATTTTTATTTTCAGGATTTAAATTTGATTCCAAATCATCTTACGAAAACGACAGAATATTTTTAAAAAAACTTTCCAATTGTCTTCGAGAATAGGAGGAAAACTTCCTACATTTTATGTGTCTGCGTGCATATAAAGGCTCCTACGCCTCAACGTATTTCAGTACATGTTTTTTTTCTGAAAGTAATAGTTGTCATTGGTCGCCATAAAATCAATAAAAAAACACCATTTGAATTTTTTTAAAAACACCTTTTGAAAACATGACAGAAAATGTTTCGAAATTCATTATATGTTAAACATATGAATTCTCAATTATATAGAGATGTGGTTCTCAATTTTTAGGTGCATTCGTAATTATATAAATACGTAGCACTTTATAGACGCCATCTGGTCCGTCTGTCTGTCCATCCGTCCGCATATAATAGCACAACAACTACTAAACCAAATGGTTTGAAATTTAATATATATTATCGCTGCAGAAGTTTGCCGAGTTATTTCAAATTTTATGAAAATCTAATCAAAACTTAAAAAGATATTAACACGTGGCATGACGGCTATAGCCTCCCAAAACGAAACGGTCGTTTTTAGGCACTACGGCTATAGTCGCCCAAAACGAAACGGTCGTTTTTAGGCACTACGGCTATAGCAGCACAAGTGTGCATTTACCGGCGTACAAATAGAAGCCCACTGTCATGTTTTGGAAACAACTTTTTAGGTTGAAGTTCGTTTTCCACCTGTTATACGAGTTGCAGCTTCAGTATGCACGTGCAGGGTGGCTAGTGGTCAGGGACAAATACAGTAAAAAAACGATATTTACCAGTACATTCTTATAGAAAAATTCAAATTGATTATTTGATCGAATAATCGACATAAATTTTTCTATAAGAATATACTGGTCTTTATCACTTTTTGTAACTGTGTTTTTCCCTGACCACTAGCCACCCTGACGTGGTTGTGAAGGGAGTAGTGCAACCTAATTAAAGGTGCTGAATTAATCAAAATTAAGTTCATTTAAGCAGAAAGGTTAAAACTATACTTCTAATATTCTAAAAATTACAAAAACATATAGTGTCAATTTTCGAACTTCACTTGTTCCTACTGTGTCAACGTGTTAATAAAAGTTTTTATTCTATTAAGTCCTATTTTGTGTAAATCTATGTAACAAGTTGGAAATTATACGTTAAACCTGACATATGAGATGCGTTTGTTTTATAACTAGTTTTACAATGTAAAGTAAATCATCCTTATTTGAGTGAAATAAATTATATCGTCTGCTATGAGCGCAATGAGCATTCCTTTTATTTTTCTTATTACATATGCCACGTTTACAAATGCGATGTTTTTTTCTATACGAGACAGCGTTGGAATATTCCCCATGGATATCTTGCTATGCGAATGATTACCTCCATGGTTTAATATTTTTATGATTCATAATGAACGAGTCTCCTGTATTTATTTACTTTAATGGATTGAAATATTCGGCTGTTAACCTAATTTCCACTGAAGTTATCTCAGAATCTATACATTTTTAATGTAACTCATCGCTCAAGGAAACATTTTCTTTTAACAATCTTTTTAAAAATGTAAATTTTATGCAATTTTATTCGAAAAAATAATTTTGAATAAAAATGGCCTCCTGGCATCATATGAAGTGGTTTGCCCGTATTAGTTTTCCTCAGTCACATGACTTGAGCTTTTATTATATAGATTAAGTAATTTAGGATTTAATAGAATAAAGAAAACTTTTATTAATATCTTTTTATGTTTTGCTTAGATTTTCATAAAATTTGAAATGACTCGACAAAATTCTGAAATAATAATATATATTAAATTTCAAATCATTCGGTTGGGTAGTTTTTGCGCTGTTATATGAGGACGTACGCACAGACAGACCGACAGACTGACGGACAGACCAGACGACGACTATAGGTGCTACGTCTTTATATAATTACGAACGTAGTCATGTGACTGAGGAAAACAAATACTTGAAGGAAAGCAAATACACAAAGGATAATTTTAATGTAACAGAATTGTAATTATTTGTTTGTAAAAGAGCATTGAAACTTTATTTCGTAAAATAAAATTAATATCTATAATATGCAAATCTTCACATAATATAAATTTTGTATTCATGCATTTTTGCATAACAGTGCAGCAGCTATTCCACTAAGATCTGAATATTTATAAAACTAGTACAAACGCATCTCATTTATCACGTTTGACGTACAATTTCTAGCTTGTTTATAACTTGCTTACCCATTGAAAAATTATTTGCACTTCCTGTACCCTCCTTCCCTCTTTTAGGTAGCTTTCAATACAAAAAAGTATAAAGCTACCTATTGCAGCTGTTCGGAGGAAAGCAGTTCCGGAAAATTTCGATATATTTTCACCGATCATGACCCCCAGACCCCAAAACCACCCTCCGTTCAAATGTTGATTTATATATATAGATATATCCATATATATATATATATATATATATATATATATATATATATATATATATATATATATATATATATATATATATATATATATATATATATATATATATATATCTGACCTATGTCATACGATAACGCTCGTATTTATAAATCGATTTTGATGAAACTAATTGTGTGTATTAAGGTAACCAATGTCTCGACCGAGTTCGTTGGCCAACTTGGTCCGCCATTTTGTTTCAAGATGGCGGCCATTTGAAAATTTAAAACTAAAATAAATATACAAAAAAATTAAAAATTCAAATTTATTTTTTAATTACGTGTTAGGCCTTGATACAAGGATTCCACAGCATTTTTTGGTTTACCTCTATCTTAAAAAATGGCTGAGATAGAGCAGTTAGTTTGAAATTCTAGGGTGGCTGACATTTTGAAACAAAACAGCACATTAACGCGATTACTCGCAAATTATTTTCTTCCATTGTTGTAATAATTTTCCCAATAATACGCATAAAGCTATATATCATATCCGTTAGCGCCAAAATTGGCGACATTGGCGACAAAATTGGCAAAATTGGCGATATTTGGCGAAATATCGCCAAATTTGGCGACCAAAATAAGTCTTCATAAATGAAGCCAATTTTGCTATTGCTCAATAATTTGGCGGATTTCTTATTCAAATTCAGTATTAACGAATCTTTTGTAAACGTTTCTTTGCATTTTAATTTGCTGTTTTTGTGTAACATTAGCTAAAATTTTAAAACGAAGATATAGGAAAGCTACCTTTTCCTCCCGGTACAGGCCGGAAGGACTTTTTAACTTGCAAGCGGCATGAACAGAAAAGGGATATGGGAAACTGGGGGCTAATGCCAAATAGAAGCTAACGGAACAAATTGATTTTCTCGTAAAATTAAATCAGGTAATGATCAGGCTTTTGTCAATAAATAGCAGAACAGTAGCATCTGATCACCCCCCCCCCTCATTAGCTTGTTGCAAAGCAAGAAGCTATACATCTCTAAGCCTAACTGTGAAGGATTATTTTTTTATGTTTAATAAATACTTGTTTCGTTAAATTACTAACTCTGTTTTTAGCAGTATTACATATGAGTTTGGGTATATTTTAATCAATGGAATTCATTTGTAAACTTCGTTTTCATTAGTGATAAATAGTTAATTTATAATAAGCCTAAATGAAGTTCAAAACGGATTAGGAACTAGTGGTACATGTCAGATTAGGCAATACCTAAAGTGATTATGTATAAATATTGTATGTACAATTTATGTTAAATTATAGATTTTGCGTACTGAAAACTTAATGTACTTTACTCTTCTACGTCTGATAAAATTAATATCATTTTACCAAATTAACTTTGAATAAATCAATCAAAAGATAATAATGACTACACTAAATTTATCTTTAATAGATCTTAACGAATTAGAGAGAACATTTATTTTTAAGAGTAAGATTTTGTAAATTGAATTAAAAATATGCTGATATAACGCCAGAATTTCCCTATTTAGGAAACATTTATGTTTAATCAATGTGTTTCATTAGACCTATGGCAAGTATCATTAAGCCTTAGAGCCGGGATATAATGGAACACACACAAACCTATTTCTCTTTCATTAATTAAGCTACTACTAACATATTTTATCTAGTAATGGAAACACATGTAAAGTAATTGATTTCAAGCTATATGACTTTTATAATAAAGTATGGCTTCCACAATTGTAACAACGAGCCATTTTGGCTTTCTGAATTGAACCAAGGATATTCCATTTCATGAAGTTTTAACAAGATAATCCACTTTAAGTACAATATTCATTACAAAAAAAGCACATCAGAAAACTATAAATGCACAATAACATTATCCATAATGAGTCAAAAATAATGTTTTTTAAAAACTAATTTGTTATTCAAAGACTACGTCAGGTCTATCCCATGACAAAATGCGTCCTTAACTTTCGTACCCTGTTGAAATTTAACTCAACCTTGATAAAAATATTTCACACCAGAATTCTTATTTAAAACTATTTAACATACTTATTTTACTTAGTTGTGTCGATCTTTCATTTAACTTACTTTATGAAATTTTTTCTGGTTCGAATCGAATGAAATCAATTATTCAAACGGGTCGATTAGACCCATTCAGGGTAGGAAGGTTAAAATAACAAAACAAAAAATAGAGGCGCCACCGTCTGTCCGCTTCAAGAGCTGGCATTACGCCAAAACAAATATATTACGTAAGTGTTACTATCTGCCAATTTTTTAATATCATGGGTGCATTTATACCTTTTGCATATTTCTTAAATGTAGGATTTTTAATAATTAATAATTATTAAAATTTAATCTTTATTAACCCTGTAAGCATTTTGCCCGTATTGTTCCGTTTCCCAAAAACAGCTTATATCGGCTCTACAAAAAAATATTTTAAACAAATTTGTGTTTTATGTTATATGTAAACTAAAGAGATATAAAGTGTATTTTAGAAACAAACGGAGAAATAAAATATCAAGTATTTTAAGTTTTTCAAATAATTGTATGAAAATGCAGGAAAGCCTTAAAAAAGAACAATATTCAATTATTATTGTAATATTATTATTATTAATCATCGGCAGGATTGATTCGTGTTTGTATATGAAACATAACAAACCCGAAATAATCATGAAATTAACGCAAACATAATTTATCGAAAATTTTGCAAATTATTATTGAGAGACCCATCATTATGGAAATAATTATCCTTATTCTTAAATGTCTACTGCAGTTAGATTTTGTATTTTTGGAATTTTTTAAATTGTATTTTTGCTTCAAATACCTACGAGAACCTACGAATGAGTGTAGAATGTTTTGAACTAAATTTCTTTTGACCGACAAAGTAATATTTAAATTAATGAAATGCACCTGTAGTTTCATAATATAGTTAATATACACAATTTCATTTACGTACATCAGTAAGACTTTTCTATCCATATTATGCAGAAAAATCGTCTATATACCTATCTGAATACATAATACTAGGCATACGCACTGACAAAAAAATGGCGTCTGTCGCAGGCGTATTTTTTTTCTGGTTATACAGTTTTCTAAGTTTTAATACCATTAATTTAAAAAATATATTTTTCGTTTTTTTACAATTATATAGAAGCGCATAATACTTTGAAAATATTGATTTTCCAACTCAATTCAGCGCGTTGTGCTGGCAGACGCGGTACCGTAAATACCGCTGACGTTATATATAGCAGTGGCAACACCTCACTAAATTTTGCTTTTAGTGCACGTTTGTTAACTTTAAATATCGCACAATTTTAATTTTTAGACCGTCGAATAGCAAAGAAAATGTCTTTTCAAATGTCCAGCATTTGTTTTCAGCTAATAATGCAAAACGAAATTTAAACTTCATCAATAAATAAATAAAATAGTATAATAATATAAATAAAACACACATTTAACAGACATGTAATCAAACTACCCACTTACGACACTGAAATTATCAGAATCAAAAAGACTGCTGTAAGTAGTGATATTTTTCATATAAAAATTTGTTTTGTTGTTGTAAGTGTGCAATATAAAATTATTCAATGCAAAAAATTTATTAGTTTTTCAAAAATAACAAAAAAGGTTTTACTTTTTTCTATAATGGCCCGGGTTTACTTAAAAGTAAAAAACAGAGCATACAAATATAGAAATATCCTGGTTTAATGAAAATTTTGATTTCGATGTAATTTTGTTTTATTAAAATTTGCAAACACAAAAAAAATATATTATTTGTGATTCGTACCTGCCGTTCAAAAGCTAAAACTACTGCTAAACTTCTGGTTTCATTGAAGTCAAAGATATTTTGAACCCGAAAATAATGTTAGGGTACTTCCTGTGTCGGACTCGGCATAACTAACAAGGGAGGTCTCCATAAGCGCATACTCATAAAAAATTTCAAAAATTACAGAATATTCTTCTTATGAGGATATATATATATTTATACAAAAATTTCTCGCTGAACCTCTATATAGCGTCTGTAAAAAAATAATAAAAATTTCGTTTTTATTTATTTATTTTTTGTTTTTTGCTTTTTGTTTTTTGGTAGGGGGGGGGGGCTATTAATTGCCGGTCGCTTTTATGACAAATACTCTTTAAGGAAAAAGTTTTCTGTTCTTCATACTAAACTAGTTTAAGTAAATTTAACTTAAATAAATAAAATATTATCACGACAATTTTGTCATATACATTTATATGTATATACACTACGTGACATTGAAAATGCAACACCAAGAAGGAGTGGCCAGAAAGTGATGGAACTCGACAGACAGACAGAGACAGCAACGAACAACAAGTGATCTTTATTTCGAAATGATATTCCTAATACAGAGAGAGAACAGCGTCGGCTATGTAGGATGTAGGACTACCGTGGACGGAGATACACGAAGCAACACGTCTAGGCATACGGCCAATGAGAGTACGGATGACGTCCTGAGGAACTGCTCTCCATTCCCTGTCAACCATTTGCCACAGTTCGTCTTATGAACGCGGCAGTGGCAGGTTCTGCAAATGGCGTCCAATCACATCCCAAATGTGTTCGATTGGTGAGAGATCAGGAGAGTACGCGGACCAGGAATACATCTGTATACCTTGCAGCGCATGTTTGCTGATGCGAGCAGTGTGCCGTCGGGCTTTATCCTGCTGATAAAGGGATTGGGTACCTTCTGAAGGTAGGGAAGTGCCACCGGCCGCATAACATCATCCACGTGTCGTTGGGCCGTCACAGTGCCCTGAATACGAACTAGAGGTGACCTGGAATCATATGCAATTGCACCCCAAACCATGATGCCGCGTTATCACGCGGTGGGGCGTTCCAGATTGGAACTGTCTCCACGTCGATGTCATACCCGTACGAGGCAACAATCACTGAAGAAACAGAAGCGTGACTCATCTGAGAACATGACCCTCTGCCTTTCCGTCGTCCATATCGCCCTAGCCCGGCACCATTGCCGACGATGGCGTCTATGCTGTTGGGTCAATGGCTGTCTTCTTAAGACGGTATAAAAAAAATATTTTTCCACGCTCAACAACTCAAAATTTTGAGAAACATTTTCAGATTTATTTTTAAATGTAAAAACATGAAACTGGGCGGCGTGATTTATGAAGAGATTTATAAGGGACCCATGTTTTTATTTTTCGTTCAATTAAACAGAAATTGATTTACAAACAATTATTTTCAAGGTACGGTATTTTTTTTGTTTGTTTTCAGCGCTATCGCTTCGGGAAATTCGGTTCAAAATGCCCACTTTGACAGCAATTTTTGAAATATATTCTGCCTTTATTAAAAAACCGAGACAATACGGACATTATAAAGTTTCTGAATAAGAGAACCTGCCAATTGGATGCATTTTAGAGCAAAAATGAATTTAAAAATGTGTCTCAAAATAAGCAGTTTGGACCACTAGCAACAAATCGACGGGAAATGGTTTTGGTTGATATGGGAACATCCAGGGTGTCTTGAATATGCTGCAGAATGGAGGGAGAAGTATCATGCGGGTTCGCCACCGATTGTCGGCGGATGCTTCGATCCACGCGTGCTGACGTCACTCTGGTTGCACCGGCACCACTCAAACGTGCCACATTTCCTCGTTCCAACCATCTTCGCCACAGTCGGTGCATTGTGGACGCGTCCAGATGTGTCTCAGCTGCGATTTGCCGTGTGAACCAACGTGTCCTTCTCAGTCCCATCACCATGCCCCTCGTAAAATCGTCTGTGTGCTGGAATTCCCCCCGTTGACGGTGGTCTGGCATTCTCTGCTATTACATCTTCTAAGACAAGAACAAAATTTATACGATAATTTCCCTAGCAGAAGTAATGGCACGAATATTGCCCATAATGCAAGTTCCTTCCGATATATCTTATTCTACATGCGCTGGAGAGCTACGCATTTCATATCGTTTGAATAACTCGGTGACGTACGTCTAGCCTGAAATTTGCATACATTTCTAACCATTCCTTCTTGGTGTTGCATTTTCAATGTCGCGTAGTGTATAATGAAATTTAACGAACAAAATGTAAATTGATTAAAATTGTTTCAAATTAAAAATTAACGTTCGATTCTGATTACTATCAATTCGACTTCGATAGTATTAGTGTCTGAGGGAAAATAAATCAGTACTGTTGCCATGGAAACAACGACTTATTCAATATTGAAATGTACAATGACATCTATGTTAATAAGTCAGTTACTTGTAAAATACATTTAAAACTTTTATAGCCAGTGAAACCGTGTAAAATTAAATAACTACAGCAACACGCAGCATGCATATGTTATATAAGCTTATAGAAATAAAAACAAACTATTTCATCATTTAAGTTTAAATTCATTAAGTACAGCGCAATTAAACACTCCTTTAGCAAACAATTTCCAAATGCATTAAAAAAGATTGCATTTGGCGAGAAAAAAAGTGTTGTTCGCCAAAACGTGTCTTTTTGTGTTAAATCCTCGAAATTATTATTTTTTTTTTTTTACAGATTTTCTACTGGAATTCCGCAGCTAAATTTAACTGATTTTTTATGATGCATTTTTTATCAAAACAGTTTGAGTATGCGCTTTAAGAAGCCCTTCTTGTCAGTCTTAAGAAAGTGCAATTTCTATCACAATATTATAAACAATCACGAAAATGAAATGGCGCCCAAAGAATAAAAAATAAAATGTAATGTGCACGTAGCTTGCTTTTTACCAGCGCGCAAAATTTGTCACTGATAATTAAACATTTTTTTTCGTTTGTAAAATTGCTAACATGTTTCCTATTTTTACACTATTTTCATGACACTTTCCAACATAGTTGAAAAGTGTTTATAAATTCGTTTTTTCTGTCCATGCTCTAACTCGCGTAAATATGCTCGGATTGCTATATATAATTTATGCACGTTATTGAGGTTTACCATTGTATGTTCGGTAATGAAAATGAAATGTGCAGCCTTCATATCTCATTTACCAATTACACTCAAAATTATTCCGTTACATTAAGGTCTATGAGCAGTGGCGTATCCAGGGTGGGGGTACAGATGCTCTGCATACCACTAATTTTGTAATGTTTTCTTTGTCTTACGTAATCGAAGTTCTTTCTGCGATGATAAAGGCAAAGAAAACTTTACAATTTTACGGGTTTCCAGAGCGTTTGGATCCCCTGCCTGGCTACGCTACTGTCTATGAGGAAAAATCATCTGCGGCGTATTTCAATGGTGATACACTATTTCAAACAAAATGAAATTTATATACATTTTTTAGGTCCACTAAAAGATGGTTACTATTGAATATGTTATGTGTAGCACTTCTAGTCCGTTTACAGGGACGTTCACAAGAATTCCGGTCTAGGGAGAAAAACCGTTTGCGGTGCATTTTAATGTTGTTATAATGTTACAAACATAATGAAAGTGATATGAATATTTTAGGTGAAGTAAAACATGCTTTCTGTAAAATATGGCATGCAAAGTATTTATCATTCATTTACAAGGTCACAAAAAAGCGTTTGGTTATAAAATGGTCTACGAGGAAAACAGTCTGCAGCGTATTTTAACTATGTTGCTCTTTTTCTCGATTTGTAATAGATTTGTTACGGATTTTTTATGTGCCAGAAATATAAAACTAGATACACCTGTGTGTTTCCGATGGCAATACAGTATTTCAACATTTAAAACTTAATTATAAACTAATAAATTAAGACATTTTTTTCGTTACCCGACCGCATGTAATAAATCGCCAAATATATATTATCGTTATAATTGTATACGAGCCACAAGTAGAATGATATTTATTATGCGCCAAACTACGCTTTCTAAAATCTGCCAACTGACTGTGAAACTGCAACAATGAAAAATTTTAAACAATAAAATGTAGAAAATAAAACTACCATATTTGGACGCGTTAAGAAGCAAGAGAGTCACATTAGATTTCAAATTTTGTTTAATTCTATTAAGTTAAAACATTTCGTGACATTTTGTCTAAATTTTGATACAATGTAGTTGCGTTCTTTTCTTAGTAAAGGTATAACTTACGGACTGTATGATAAATGTCTGAGTAAAGTGTAACGAATATTAATTTTCAACATTTATGTGGCATTTCAAACAGTATTTTCTCAGTAACCGTAGAATAATTCTTTTTCTATGGTCATTAGTATATAAAGAAAGACACCCGAAAATAAATAAATAATACTTTCTGATGTGCTAAGGGAGTGGCACTCCCCACGCGGACCAGAGGCAAGGCCTGTTTACCGTCGGGGCAAACTACCACCAGTAAACATAAATAGAAATTTTTGTAGTATTTATAACAGAAATTCTGCATGAAAAAGGCGTTTAACCCTTTCCGGCGCGGAGTAAGTCTGTTTGTAAAATGATGAAATAATGGACTGACACCAGATTTTATAAACGAATTTATTAGAAATAAAAACTTGCTTTTTTCCGGTATTTAATAAAAGGAAAATTTTAATTAAATATTCTTGGTGTCGTTTGTCAGTTTTGGAATTAGAATTAGGTGTCCTTTTTTGTGGACACCGCCTGTTAACGGGTTAAGTAAATCGATATTTTCTGTTTAAAGTTACTGGTGGAATTTCACCCCAGGGAAATCAGGCCCTGCCCGCGTGCTGACGTATGAGTACTTTTTTCTCCCTGAATACTAGATCTACTCCCTGACACAAAAATAGCGGTACTCGTAGGTGAATTAAAAAAAATATTTGCACGGTCCCTTGCATTTAGACAGCAGTATTTTCTAGAAGTTTTCTTTGACTTATTTAATCTCAGAAAAATAAAGCGGGGAAAACGTTTAGAAATTATTGGTATTCCAATCCATATCTGCCTACGTGTCAAAAGTAGATCTAGTATTATGAGGGCGGTAATATTGATAATAGATATCTTCAGCTCATGGTTATCAGTTTTACCTCCTTTTTATTTCAGAGGTTCCGAATTCTTACCGGGAATTCTGAAAGAAGAATTTGTACTTTCTGAAGTAATGCAGGTTGTTAAGTTCCAACGAGGGTCATCATCATTTACCTTCCATACATGTTGTAAAATCGCTCGGTCTTGATACGCAGGTGGATTTTGCAAGTTTTATTTTTAAATCTTATGCAAACACGAATTGTCTGTCCTTAAATAAAACAAAAATTGCTATTCAAAATCTCTGTGATAGATTTGGAATTTCTGTAAAAAAGGTGGCCAAACTGGCTACACTATTTCAGATTAATTTATCTCATTATTTCTGTCATTAAATAAGGTTAATGTCGCATTTTTTTCAATTAGCGGGGTGAGAATTATTTACAGAAAAAGTAAGTGAGTCCGCTGGTCAAATGTCTCTAATTACCCTTTTTATACCCATTGAAGAATTTCGTAAGGAGTCACTTCAAAACAAACTAACGAATTTATTTTTATATAGTGCCGGTTTATTTTACATTTAAAATTTCTGTAATTTATTTTACTGAATATTAATTGAAAGTTTCTCTACTTTTCGCAGTAAGATCTTAGTTATATATTTCTAAATTTATAGATAAACGTATTTTATAACTATAAGAACTCAGTATACTTTTATACTATATTTATATTATATTAAAGTTTACTACATATTTTCCCGGCTACTTTGATTCGATGAATTCGATTAAACTGTCGAAAATGAGTTCTACCATATGAAAAATGGAAAATGGTGTCCTTTTTAATATAGAAACGGCCTAATCCAGATATTTCATGATTTTATGGTATCCATTATTAATTTGTTTATTGGTTTGTTTTATTTTTTATTTTACTATTTGTTTGGCGCAGCCAGTCCAAATGAGAATTTTTGCCATTAATATCCGTACAACGAATCATCTCATGTATAAACGGCACTTGATTAAGAATTTGTACATTGCATTAAATGGCACACATTATTCCTAGTCGATTGGTCATCATAACTGGTTTATTCGGTTATTTGCGGCACAAACAGTAAATAGTGATAACTTTTTTTCCTAGTCTGTACAATAGAAATAAGAAAATATTCATATAAAAAGTATAACAACTCCTTTTTTAAATTAAAAGCAACTGACTCTTTTCTTACTCTTTAGATACATACTAACCACCGGCATTAAAAAAATACTTCAAATCAGAAATATATTTTAAGGAATGGAATTCCGTAGAATTCAATTGACTAACGCATGCATTTTTGCCGATCCCACCGACGCTAGCATACGGAAGAAAATATAGGCTTCTGATTGGTTGAATTATTTAAAGAGCAATTGTTGTTTGTAAATAAATCGTTCTCAAATGCATATCATGTTAAAATAATAATAAGAAGAAGAAATGGCAATTTATTTTTATTATAATCTTTTTTAAGTAATACAGAACAATTGAGTTTATAAACATCGCGAAATTGACGCCATAAAAAGGAAATGTGATTATTGTGTTTATATGCATATACAAATCGTGCTGAAATTTTAAATATTAATAGCTATAAACATCGGAATGAAATAAGTAGATAACATTTTTTTTTTTACCTTCAAGATTTAATCACGGAATAAAGATATTGCATAACTCTTTTTAACTTACCTTAGCAGAAGCATCATCATTAACTTCTTTAATTTTAAATTTCAGAAAATCTTTCTTTTATCTATTAATAAATATGTAAAATCCGAAGGAAATTTATTAAAATATATCTTCCAAAAGGTTTTCAAACAGAAACTATGATTAAATAAACGTAAACTCAAAAATGAATCAAAACAAAATACTCTTCAAATTATTCAACCAATCAGAAGCCCGTATTTTCTTCCCTATGCTAGCTTCGGTGGGATCGGCAAAAATGCCTAACTAACGCATGGAAGCAAGACTCATTTAGTTAAACACATTTACCGATTCAAAATATGTTTATTTTTTCTTAAACGGTTGCCAAGTATGCAACCATTAAAAAAAACCTGTTTGAGAAATCCATAAAATAAACTGCAACCGGAATTATTTAAAGGATAATGTAAATATATAATTTCAACAAGGTTTTGTTATCCAGTATTCATTCATATGTTTTATTTTGATCCAGTGAAAGGACTTACTCTCTAGTTTGAGGTCTTTCAGAAATATAAGTAACATCGCCCTTCAAAACTGTGAGTCGCGTACCACACTTCGGAGGAAATATTGTTTGTGATATAGGAATTAAAATACTATCTGATGCATCCTTTTTTTTAGGCAATTTAACTTAACTTGGTATTAATTTAATGTTCAACATAAAAAAAAAGGTCTGTCATATCGTTGACAGATTTCAGTTTAGCGCAAAGTGGGTATCTCATCTTTAACACTCCAGCCGCGGGTAACGCTCCTAACGCGTTTCACTTATTCTATACAATTCTGCGGGGAACGCTATTTTGACGTTCCCTATACATTTTATAGTACTTAAGCATCTGGAGATTCTATTCCTTCGTTGAATTTATCTTATTTTATTTAGAAATAGAGAGATTCGTTTACAAATTATAATATATTTATAATTTCATTTATGAAGTCATTCTGAAAGTTCTGCGGTTTTTGAAATATTTTTAATCCATAAATGCCACATTCCCACTGGAATTTTGAAAGAAAACTTTGTTTTTATAATGTACATGAAGAAACTGCTTTTATTAATTTGGAAATAAATCTGTTTGTAAATTCCGGTGACATTCAATCCTTATAACTATTATAAGTGACGAAAAAAATAGGTCGCGGTTTTATATAAGAAAATGGAAACATCGCCCGCGGCTAGAGGGTTAATCACATCTTATGATTAAGCTGCTGATTTTCTTTTTATTTTCGCTGGGCAAACAATTTGTAAATGTTGCAAATTCACTATAAATGTTACTCGTTGAGATAGATTTAAAATAATTATGCGTGAAGTGTATTTTAAAAAAGTCACTAAACAGAGCTACAATTTTGAAAAATATTTAATTCGGAAATACATATTTTCCTCTTCGATTATGAAAAACAAATTAATGTATATGATATTTAGAAATCTTGTAAAAGCAGGTTTTTGCCTTCATTGTTTTACATTTCTAAAAATAGAAACTGCGTTTGGCAGTCCTCGAAAAGTGACATATGAATACGACAAAGAGTTCTTAGTGAAAAAAATAGGACTTAATCGCTAAAAATGAGAAATAAAAAGAAAAGCATAACAACTTTATATAATTCTTCATATTAAATTTAAATAAAACAAAAAGTAGTGACTTTCCATTTCAATATTTTAAATTTTCTTTCTTTCTGTAGAGTCTCAGTACTGGAGAAAAAGAAGAATTTGTACTTTTTCTGGAGCAATGCAGATTATTAAGTCCTAAAAATGGTTGTCATCATTTACCTTTCATCGATGTTGTACAATCGCACCGTCTTGATGCGTAGATGGATTTAGCAGGGATTTTTAATTTTATGTAATCACGAATCGTCTGTCATTAAATAAAACAAAAATTAGTATTCGAAATTTCTGTGATCAATTCAGAATTTCTGAAAAACAAAGTGGCAAACGGGCAACCCTACTTCATATTAATTTATCTCAGAATTTCTGTCATGAAATTAGGAGAATGTAGCATTTTTTTTTCAAACAGCAGGGTGAGAATTATTTTCAGAAAAATTAAGTGCGTCCACTGGTCAATTTGTCTCTAATTATCTTTTTTATACCCAGAGAAGATTTTCGTAAGGAGTCACTGCAAAACAAATCAACGAAATCACTTTAATATAGTGTTGGTTTATTTTACATTTAAAATTTCTGTATTTTTTACTGCATTATAATTGAAAGTTCCCTCTACTTTATCCAGTAAGATCTTAGTTATATATTTCTAAATTTATAGATAAACTCATAACACGTTATTTTATAACTATACGAAGTCAATATACGTTTATACTATATTTATATTATATTCAAGTTTACTACATATTTTTCAGACTTCTTTGATCAGATGAATTCGATTAAACTGTCGAAAATGAGTGCTACCATATGAAACTAGTCGGATGTGCCAGTCCCAAATCTTTTTTCTATCTCACACAGGTTTCGCATACACTGAAAACAAATCAGCACCAATTTATATCAAGGTCTGACTGAATCTAAAGTTTTATTATAATCTGTGCGTTAGTTCTTGAGATATGACAATAGCTAAAATCGTGTAAGTCCTAAAAAAAAGAAACATAGCAGCACCATCTGTTGGGAGATTTACACAAAAATCTAATCCATAACAACATATGTCAACGTATAACTTAATCTGAAGTTTGATGAAAATGTGTGCATTAGATCTTGAGATATAGCTCTCGTGAAAATCAGGCAAAAAGTAGCATAGTGGCGCCACCTGTTGGGCTATTTACACCAAAACATAACCAGCGTCTATTTATGTCAACGTCTAACCGAATCTGAAGTTTGATAAAATTCTGTGAATTAGTACTTGAGATATGGCAGGGGTCGCAGCGTCCTATATTTTTTTATATATTTGATACCACTATTTTCTGACTATAAATATCATGGTAGATTTCTTTAAAATTTGCGATCGAAGGATATTGCGAATATTATATTTTGAAAATAGTGGTGGGGATTATTAAAAAATATATAGGACGCTGCGACCCCTGGCTATGTCTATCAGGAAAATCATAAAAAAGTAGCATAGCAGCGCCACCTGTTGTAATATCTACACCAGAACGTAATCAGCGTTTATTTATGTCAAAGTCTAACGGAATCTGAAGTTTGATGAAAATCAGTGCATTAGTTCTTGAGATTGAGGATCTATTGCGGAAATCTCAAAAAATGCAGCCTAGCATCGCCACCTGTTAGGTGATTTACACCAAAAACTAATCAGCACCAATTTATATCAGAGACTAACGGAATCTAAAGTTTTATTAAATTTCGTGCATTAGTTCTTGAGATAGAGCGCCCACAAAATTTTTGTCACATACAAACAGAGTCACAGAGTCACAGACAGACATTTTCTAAAAAAAGAGAAATCGTGTTCAGGACATTCTAAAACGCATAAATCCGTCGAAAACAGGAAGTCCAAAATTTTCCTGAATCCAATACTTTCTTCTTGTAAATATCAAAGAAAGTAAAATGAAAAATGGTGGTATTTTTAATATAGAAACGGCTACTATGTAAACGGCACTGGAAGAAGAATTTGTACATAGCATTAAATGAGACACATTATTCCTAGTCGATTGGTTATCATATCTCGTGTATACTTTTATATTTAACCAGTGAACTCCCCAAACTAATCAAGGAAGCGCCTTATCACAAGGAACCTATATCAAAATTTGAAGAAAATCGGATAATTCTGCAAGAAAAACCCATTTATCTAAATTGAGGGGAGTAGCCCCCCCACGTTTCCCCCTTTATACTTAACCAATGAACCCCCAAAACTAATCAGGGAAGCGCCTTATCACAATGAACCTAAAAACAAAATATGAAGCAAAACGGTTATTTCTGTCAAGAGTTATCGCGTTACGTACATACATACATACATACAGAACGGGCGGGCACATAAGCTCTCAGGCTTTGATAGCCTGTGAGCTAAAAAGTATATCAACACTTTTGTTAAAATTGAAAGCAGCTAACATTTTTCGAACTCTTTAGATACATGCCAGTCTCCGACTTAAAAAAAAAAATACTTCAAATCATAAATATGTTTTATGAAATGGAATTCAGTAATTTCAATTGACTACCACGTGGAAGCAAGATACATTTAGTTAAACACATCTTCTGGTTCAAAATAAGATTTCTTTTTTAAAAAAAAACGGTTGGCAAGTATGCTCTTCAAAAAACAATTTCTATATACGAGAAATGCATAAAATAATAAACTGAAACCGGAATGATTTAAAGATATATATAAATATAAAATTTTAACACTATCTTTGTTAGAAAATTCTTAGACTGGTGCGACCTATGGCGCATTAAAATCAATGAAAACAAAACTGCTGCTGTTTATTTCTCTAGAAAACTAACATATCCCAATAGAATAACCATTAATAATACCACTATACCTTGGACTAATGAAGCAAAGTACCTGGGGGTCACCCTTGACCAAAGACTTTCTTTCAAAAAACATATCCTCACCATCAGGGGGAAAGTCGCTGGAGCTATGATTGCACTAAAACCTCTTCTTAATAGTAAAACACTGGCTATCTATAACAAACTTCTCCTCTATAATTCCTGCATTTTACCAATTATCACCTACGCCTGTCCGGTCTGGGGCTATATCTGCAAATCCTCCATGAAAAACCTCAGCCAACTTCATAACAAAAATCTGCGTACTGTCAGAAATGCCTCTTGCTATCTCCGTAATAGCACTGTTCGCAGAGACCTCAAAACTACCACATTAAATAAAAGAATCAACCACCTTGCCAAAAAAATTTATGAAAAATTATATGACCTCCCTAATGATATAATCGCAGAATTTCCGGATTATGACGCATTCGAACCACATCACCGCAAGCGTCCAAAATATTCTTGCATTATTGATTATGAGCATTAGTGCTCACCATTCTGCAAATTTCTCTCTCTTACTTTTATATAAATTTGTAATTTCCTATTTAAACTTATTCCCATGCTATACAAATTAATAATAAAATATAAATATAAAGAAAAAAAATGTTTGTAAAAAATAAATATGTTTGTTCTTTTTAAGTGCTATTTTTGTTAAAGCTTAGCTTTGCCTGCCTTTTCCACCTGGCATTTATGTACGGTTTTTGAACATGTTCCGAACCCTATTTTACACTTTTTCAACTTTTTTCAGTAGTTAATTTTAACTACAGCTATACCATTTTACTTTTTTCCATTTATTAGACTCTTTCCGTAATCTCTATAGCTTTACATTTTTATTCCCATTGTTTAATTTTTCTTCTATTTTTAATTGTTCTTTCTTATGTAGTTATACTACATTTAACTTTTCCCAACGGCTCAATATTTACAAGACAGGTTACTCACAAATAGACTGGGCGTAAAGTTGATCGCAACTCGGAAGCCCCTTAACCGACATCAACTGTTCGGCAACTGTTTGGCAACTTGTTAGAAAATGTTTTTCCAATAATATTTGAATCAAGTGAAAGGACCTCCGTACTTTGAGGTCTTTCAAAACTTAAGTAACAGGGCCCACAAACAAGGGTTGACAAATGCGGTCGCCATCGGCGACAAAATTTTTTATTTTATTTGGTTGGTTTTTCTTTTTCTTTTTTTATAGTGTATAAAAATTTAGTTAAGAAACGAGCACAAACCGTATTTTATTCTCTCACCCCTATTCGTGCCGGGCAAGCAGTGATCTTCCTCTTTTCTCGTACTTTTAATAAATGGAAGAAAAAGTTTAAAATGTATTTTCCATCTAATGCGCAAAGAACGTCATAATTTCCACTCTAGCCAACCAGCCTGTCACTTGATAAGAATGTAAGGTGGGGGTCAATAAAACAGGAAGAAATAGTGTTGATCCAGCCTCTATAGTAACTATAATTGCATTTAATGCTAAAAATTGCTAAAGGTTTTTTTTTTTTTTTTTTTTTTTTTTTTTTGTCAGTTTTAAATCAAATTTTTGTGTTCAGAATTAAAACTGATTAATCTATCACATTCATTTAAAAATAATAACATATAAGTGATTATAAGTAATTCATTTGAACTAAATCTATGAAACTTAATTCCAAATTTAAGAATGTCACATAATACTAGTTTAGTACTAGTGTAGTTTAGTACACTATGTAACTATTAGTTTCTAAACTATGTAACTAATGATTCTAAACTATGTTTGTTATTATTTTTTTCTCAATAAATTAATGAAAATTTATTTATTTTCTTTTTTTTTTTAACCTAAACGATTATTTTTAAAATCAGTTTTGGAGGTGGGGGTGGGTAAATATTTTTTACTGGCCTTTGCAATAAACAACCAGTGGGTCACGTACCACAGATCGGAAACTGCTGCTCTGACTGGAAATTGTGTTTGTCATACAGAAATTAACATACTTTGAGTATATTCTGATGAAACCTTTTTTTTTAAGCAGTTAAACTTAAATTGGTATTAAGTTAAATTAAATGCATTCGGAAATACATTTTTCTTGTCCGCTTATGAAAATAAATAATAAGTCTTATGATTAAACTACCGTTTTTCTTTTTATCTGTTCTGGGCAATCAATTTCCAAATGTTGTAAATTTGCTATAAATGTTACACGTTGAGATATATTTAAAATAGTTATACGTTAAAATTACTTTAAAAAAATAACTAAATTGAGCTAAAATTTTGAAATAAATCTCATTCGGAAATTCATTTTTTCTTGTTCGATTATGGAAAAATTTAAATTATACGATATTTAGAAATCTTGTAGAAGCAATAAAAGTATAAGAAAAATCCTCTGTCCTTGACTTCATTTCTTTACATTTTTATAAATAGAAACTATTAAGATATGCGTGCATTGTAACGTCTGAATTAAATTAATATTTAAACGAACTATGAGACATTAGACAGACTTGAATACCTTTAAAAACAATTAAATTAAAATATATACTTTAAAACATTTAAAATTAAAATAAAAAGCATACAAAGTATACGTTTTGTTACGTCATCGCATACTCTGTTCAATACTAACATCAACCACAACAATAAAACATCGAACACAACCGGATTCAGTTAAAGTTGAAGTTTTTCTTTTAGAAACAAGAAGTATTCATTAGGAATTGAACCTGTATGTGATCATGGGATTACGGATACATGATTTCGTATATGATATGATTACGTATATGATTATTTATATGATTCTGTGGAGTGATGCGAGAATATATTTATAGGTGAGTCTGGAAGATCAATAGAGATTCTACTTAACGAGCATATCAGCGCATTTAAAAATGGCAAGTTAAATTCCAGATTAGTCCAACATACTTTTGAATCGGACATACCCAAATTCGTAGATTCCTCAATTTTGAAAAAAAATACTGCAAAGATTCCTCAATTTTGAAAAGTAACTGCAAATATTACCATTTACAGACTTTTCATGGAGGGATGGTTTACTAAGCTATAACCATATACCTTGAACGAATCAGATTCAATTCCTAATGAATATTTCTTGTTTCAAAAAGAAAAACTTCAACTTTAACTGAATCCAGCTGTGTTCGATGTTTTGTTGCACTGAAGAGGCTATGCGATGACATAGCGAAACGTATTCTTTGTATGATTTGGATTTTAATTTCAAATGTTTTTTAAGTATATATTTTTATTTAAATGTTTTTTAAAAGTATTCAAGTCTGTCTAATGTCTTATAGGTGGTTTAAATAGAAACTGTGTTTGGCAGCCGTCCAAAAGTGACATGAGTACGACAAAAAAGTCCTTAGTGAAAAAATACGGCTTAATCGCAAAAAATAAGACGTAAAAAGAAAAGGATAAAAATTTAATGTAATTCTGCATATGAAATTTAAATAGAACAAAAAGTAGTGACTTTCCATTTCAATATTTTAAGAAATTTTCTTTCTTTCTGCCGAGTCTGAGAATTCGAGAAAAATTTCTACCATTCCAATACAGTTATACAGGGGGTGGACAAAATAATACGAACACTCATGAAAAATGCTAAAAAGAGCAATATCTAGAAAAATACATGAGGAATTAACCTGAAACTGCAGGTGTGTAAACAGTATAGTATAAGTTATATATTTCCGTGAAGATGTTTTACTGAAAGCCGATAGGGGACTGTCAACAAATTGAAAAAGGACAAATATATTTTGGATAACCTTGTAAAAACTAATGTAGCAAAAGCGTTCAAACTCGAGATTATTAATAAGTTGCTTATTTTAATATACTGTGTTCATTTTCATGAGGATAGCATGTATACTCGTAGAGAAATTAAGGTTTTTATAAAAACAGTCCCAAATTTCGATTACTTTTTTGCTTATAATTTGAAAAGTTTTTAATAAAAAAAAAAGTTCTTTTCAAAAAATCTGACAAAGAACATTGTACTTACTACTCTGCAATCAGAATTAAAAAATAATAAAAATTGGATGAAATATGAGCAGGTTTACTAAAAGATGTTTCACTGCGCATGCGCGAATGCAATCAAAATATAATATGCATAATGTATTAGCAAAGTATATAGAGCAACTTTTGTGAAAGTCTCAAAATCATAGCTAGAAAATTCTGTAAATTATCGTCGATAGAATAAGCTCGAAATCCGTTGTTCCCAAAAGGAAGCAAAATTATGAGGGGTTGTATCCAAATATAGTAATACGTGCAATATTGTGTACGCTATCTTGGCACTAATCAACAGATATTTGATACAACCGACGTAATGATTAGGATGCTATGCATATTTCTAAAACTTTCTAACACATTACGCATTGAATGAAGTACGATTCACATAATCTTCAAGCTGAAATCATTTCAGAATTTCGCACATATATTTTTTTCTATATTTCAATTGTTTTTTGTGCTCTAATTTTTATTTTGCAAAGTCAACCGTAGGGAATGGTTAAAAAAATAATTTAGAAAAATATAAATAAAAATTTGGAGACAGTTCTTTTTAGTATTCTAATACTGCTTTAAATTTGTAAGTAAATCTAAAATGTCGTGTTTGTAACTTTTATGTCAAAATTTGTAAGAAAAATGTAACTCTTTGTATGATTATGTAAAAATTGCTTTTGCAAGACAATAGTACTTTATTTACAATATTCATCGGAACAATTTGAATTGATGGGAATACTTAAACATGCATTTAAAATAAAATGATAATGTAGTTTTTTTTTTAGTTGGAATTTTACTCTTATTTAGACATGTATATGTATACATTAGAGTAATCGATTTTTGTATTATTCTTCTGCCCATTCTTATTTTTTGTGATGAAATGGTTCTCCTTTTTTATACAATTTTAAGAAAAAAATCTCTCTAATTTTACTTTCTTTTGAGTAAAAAGCAGATGCAAGAGTAAAATTTATTATAATTTTTAACTAAAATTATTAATTTATGTTCGTACAAACTAATGATAAATGTGAAAGAAGTAGTGATTGAAAAAATATACATATATAACAAAGCCATTAAATAATAAGCCCAGTCAGATAAATGGGAAGCTTTTCGCAAGTTGAAAATAGCGCCATCTAGCGGTTGGGAGTGCTGCATTTGGCACCAAGAATATTTTAATAAAATTTTGCTTCTAAAATTAAAGCTTAAAATAAGGAGTTCATATTTTCTAAGAAAGTCGTTTGTAAATTCCGGTGTCAGTCAGTAATTTCACATTTTACGAACAGAATTTGTCTGTGCCGGAAAGGGTTAATTGCATAGTGATGTAAATTTCCATCACTTTTTATTTAACTTTTAATAAATAAATCAACTTCTTCGCCACCACTATATTTATATAGAAATATTAATCCAGTAAATTTCCACCATTTTTTTTTCCATTATAGTATTAGCTTTAATGTAAAAGTACCCACTAATTAGCAAGATTTTAAAGGAAGTGCAAAAACAAAACATCGATAAAAATAAATAGTATCATTTCTCTGCGACGCACTTCTGCTTTGTCCGCCTTCCGCAGCAGAGGTTTGGCGCTAGTGTGTCGCTAACAAATTTAACACTATCTGACTGGGCTTATTATTTAATGGCTTTGATATATAATGATTACAATGTCATGAGCAGGCCTTAACAAATGCGGTCGCCAGGTCGCCACTGGGTACCAAGTTTTTGATCTGGCGACCAAAATGATTTGATCTTTCGGGGTGATTTCTGTAAAAAAAAAATTGACATAAGAAAAGAGCACAAATGGCACTTTTTCTCTCTTCCACCCCTACTCGCACGCGGCAAGCAGTGATCATCCTTTTAATGGAAGAACTAAATTTACAAGGCATTTTCCAACTCATGCACAGAAAACACCATTCTTTTCAGCTATAGCCAGCTAGTATTTGTCACGTGATTAGAATGTGGGAGGGGTAGGATATTTCAATAAAACAGTAAGAGATCGTATCAATACAATCACTCTGGCATCTGAAATTGGATACAATGTCAAAAAATGCTCAAGTTTTTTTTTTTTTTTTTCAGTTTCAAATCTGATTTTTGTATTTATATAAGTTGTCAACATAATATAAGTGATTATAAGTTTTATAAAAATTCATTAGAAAATATAGTTTACATTATTTTTCTAAATTATGTACTATTTTAAACTATGTAACTAATCATTCTAAACTATGCTTGTTATTATTTTTTCTCAATTTATTCATAAAAAAACTCTTTTTTTATTAATTAATGACGGGGAAGAGAATAGGGGTAAATGTTTGTTTACTGGCGACTAGTATTTTTTCCTGGCTACCAGATTTTATAAAATTTGTAAAGCCCTGGTCATGAGTGTTTATGAAACTGATTAACTTTCTCTTTAATTGTCCATTTTGGGAAACAGTTTTTGAAAAGTAATATTTAACGTTCTGCCATATTATATGTAGAAAGACTTAACCAGTCTTAAGTCTGACCTTCTTTAAATAATTTGCACACGCATAATTTAATTAATTTTTTTAGTTAAACCAATTTAAAATGCAAAAATTATATTGCTATTGAGAATTTTAAAAGTTGATATCAATTTTTTCATGTAAATGATTTTTTTACGAAAATGAAATATTAATATTTGCTATTGAACACGTATTTTCTGATTTTCTTTTCTTTATAAACTATTTCAGAGTAGCGACGGAATCACTTTAATATTGGACTTATATGTTAATTAAACGCGTTTAAAAACATCTGTGCAGTACCTGCATGCTTACATATTTCTTATATTCGAGTGTACGAAGAAAAATGCTGTTTTTACGGATTTTAAAATACGCACTAAAATAATATACACTCATATCATAATTTTGTACATGCATACATACAAGTCTTTCGATTAAAAATAATATATATATTTATATACTTTGAACAACAAAATTTATTTAAGTAATTGTAATCGTTTCTTGTTTCTATGTGGTCATCGTAATTTTAAATTTACTTAAATTCGTTCACTTAATTTGTGGTTTACGTATGTTGATTTGAACAGGAGGGTCTAATTAAATACGGGACAGTTGGCAAGTATGTACTATTTTAATTTAAAATTGAAGTTATAAAAAATTGAGTAAAATATAATTTTCTCAAGTAATTAATTATTACTCTGAAGCATACAAAAAATAATTTTCAGAACTTGTACTTTGTATTTCGTAATGACTTTTTATAAGCTTCCATTTGTTCTACGTAATTAAACGGTTCCATAGGGACAGCAAAGTGTTTCGAAAATTAATTTTTAAAAACCTACAAAAAATAGTGTTTCTTTTAATTTTTGTCGTTGACGAATCATCTGAATTCACGTTCAATCCATTTGAAAGAGATTTAAATCCAATTAGTTTTATAATCGGTTTTACGAAGTTTTAAAATTTCTCTTGTAATCAATGATTAAGCCCCTCATGTAAATTACACTGCTCAAAACAATTAAAGGATATTGCAGTTTTAGGTGGATTTTGTATCTGGGAAACTTTTTAGCTGGTTGATACATGGTCGACAGACATGGTAGGTTATATGAGAATAAATTACACATGTTTGGCAGAAAAAAATGCATTTTATTGCGCATTTGTGTACAAAAGGAAAAAAACATAATTTGTGCATATGAGAAAAAAAGAATAAGAAAAGGTGTTTTCTTCAAAGAAAATCATTTTCAGTAGGGGGTATGGTTTCCACGGGCGGCCAGCAACGTTGAACACCTTTGAGGCATGGACTCAATGAGGCTATTAATGACGAGTTGGGGTATTCTGCCCCGCTCTTCCAGAAGAGCTCTTTCCAGTTCTTGGAGAGTTTGTGGGGGTTGTTGGCGGCCAGAAACTCGTCTTCCTAGAGCGTCCCAAACGTGCTCGATTGGATTCATGTCTGGAGAACACGCTAGCCATTCCATTCGAACGATTCCTTCCTCGAAAAGGAAATCCTCCACCAGGTTTGCACGATGTGGCCTGCAATTATCGGCCATTAAAATGAAGTTATCTCCGATTGCTGCAGCATAAGGGACTACAATAGGTCTGAGGATCTCATCCCTATATCGGCGACCAGTCAGAGCTCCATCTCGAATGATGTAGAGTTCAGTGCGCCCGTCAATGGAGATGCCACCATACACCAACACTCCTCCATCGCCAAATCTGACACTTTCGTGCACGAACGCAGGATTATTCCTACTGCCACGGTCCCTCCAGATGAAAATACGCCTATTATCCGGATGCACAGAAAAACGGGACTCGTCAGAAAACAGAATATTGCTCCATTCATTTCTCCTCCAGTTGACATGCTCGGTTGTCCACTCCCTGCGGTCGCGACGATGCCTTGATGTTAATGTAACACATACCATCGGTCGGCGAGCATACAGACCTACAGCATGGAGCCGGTTTCGGACAGTCTGAGTTGAAATCGTGGTGCCTGTAGCCGAGCGAAGGTGTTGTTGGAGAAGAGTAGCGTTCATGTTTCGGTGTCTCCGAGCTGTTAACGCTAAATACCGATCTTCATTGGGCGTTGTTGCCCGTCTACGACCTTGCCCTGGTCTTCGGCCTGCACATCCACTCTCCAAAAAACGGTTCCAGATCCTGGAAATGACACTTTGTGACACTCCAATGGCTTGCGCTACTTCGGCTGGAGTTTGGCCCCCTTCTAACCTACCAACAATTCTCCAAGCTTCTGAATCTGTCAAATGACTTCGCTGAGACATCGTACTCATCGAAACAAAGCAATCACTGAATGCCGATCATCCTTGTCTTCATTCTCTTTTATCCAGTTGAAAGTCAAATTTCATTCGCTGCCGCTGAAGCGACGTTTTTGACGTCGAACTCAAAATTTGCATACTCCACAGTTTGAAAAACAGAAAAATTTGCACTTGTGATTCTCTTCTTCTATTTTCGGCAAATAAAATTTCGTTTATATCTTTATTTTATATAAAACTTCAAATATCCTTTAATTGTTTTGAGGAGTGTATTATCTTCCAATCCTTTCTAATTCGTCATATTCACCTGCTTTCTTTACTTACTCACATTTATGCTTCTTGTTCAGATCGATTATTCAGAAATCTTTGAAATTCTCTGTTATGCTTCCAATATGACGTCATATCGATTTTCTTTTTAGGTGCGTTCGTAATTATATAAATACGTAGCACCTATTGTCGTCGCTTGGTCCGTCCGTCTGTCCAGTGTTGCCAGTGGGCTACATTTTTTAATTCAGATTTCTTGATTCGCACCACTTTTTCAAAATAGTATAGTACGACATGTATTCGCCTTATTTACTATGTCATTAATTAATGCGAATTTTACGTACTCAAAAAACTGGTGGGAATTAAGAAAACAGAATTAAAAAAAAGTAGCCCACTGGCAACACTGCGTCGTTCTGTCCGTCTGTCCGTCTGTCTGTCCGTCCGTCCGCATATAACAACACAAAAACTACCCAACCGAATGGTTTGAAATTTAAGATATATTATCTTTGCAGAATTTTGTCGAGACATTTCAAATTTTATTAAAATCGAATCAAAGCTCTAGGAGATATTAATAAAAATATTTATTAAGAAATTTGAATTTTTTTTTAGGTGCGTTCGTAATTATATAAATACGTAGCACCTATTGTCGTAGCTTGGTCCGTCCGTCTGTCTGTCCGTCCGTCCGCATATAACAACGCAAAAACTACCCAACCGAATGGTTTGAAATTTAAGATATATTATCTTTGCAGAATTTTGTTGAGGCATTTCAAATTTTATTAAAATCGAATCAAAACTTTAGGAGATATTAATAAAAATATTTATTAAGAAATTTGAATTTTTTTTTTTAAATCGGTGCTTTCTTGTTATAGGAGCTTCCGAAGTTTAATCGTCAAGCGACCGAGATACTTATTCTATTACAGAAATTAATCTGCAGACGATATCATTCATTTCACAGAATTAAAAATCATCAAGATCTAAATATTTATATAGCTAGCTACAGTACGAACGCACCACATTTGTCACGTTTGAGTACAATTTCCAGGTTTTTCATTTTTGCAGCGCCCCAAAATGGTCCGCTTTTTGAATACCTGTATTTTCTTAGAAGAATTTTCTTTTTACATTTTCCTTGCAAATTATGCAAAAACCACCTTCGGCGGTGAAAATTTGCGGAAATATTGTAGAAACCTACCATGAAATTTTCTGTTAAAAATTATTGGTATTCCTTTCGCGGACGATTTGGGAGACCTGTTCTTGAAACATTTTATTTCATTTTCATTTTTCACGTGGAAATCTTTCTATAGAAAATTAACTGTTATGGAAAGAATTTTATTGTGGATTTTGAATTGTTGGCAGCTTCTATAACGAAAAATATTTAAATTTGATGGATAATTGCTGTTAGATTGGTTTCGGATTACTCAATACTTCGGATTACTGACTAATTTTGATTTCGGATTACTTTAGTTGCCTCGGCTGTATTTTAATACACTTGGGCGTATAATTTCAGGATTCTCGCTTCTAAATTGTGGATTGATATAGCAATACAGTCAGACATTCAGGTAAATGTTCATTTTTATATATTAGATTATTATTCGTCTTATTCAATCGCAAAATTGTTAGAATAAATAAGGGAAATATAACATTACGTAAAATGTCATATTCGAAATCCGCAATAAAAAAAACAAAAAAAAAAAACAATATTTTCCTTTTAATATCAAAGATCACTCCACCCAATATGGCGGAAGTGCTGCTCTGAAAATGTAAGATTTTACAACGCTTTTTTTTTTAAGGCTTATTAAAACTGTACTGTTTGCAATTTCTTTTGAATTAAACATAAAACTAAAACCTAAGCTTTCATAATTTTATAAAAATTTAATACTTAAAGTCATAACTTATTTCTTTATAATTATTGTCTATTACAGGGTTCGTACGCTTTTACCACAATTTTAATAGAATTTTTCGATTTAATATTTATATAACAGAAATTGTAGACACCACGTTTAATTGTAGTATTTGTGATACTTTATTCCATTTAAGTAAAGCGAAATATTCTATTAAAAATTTGTGGTAAAAAATGTACGAATCCTGTCTTATATTGAAATTAAAATCATATTTCACATTTGTTTAAATGAAACAATTTTTTCTTGCAAAATGTCCCATATATTTTCAATGCAATGGGTAATCTACACCCTTAATGGGAATACAAAGTATTGTCTTCAAACTCAAGTTATTAGTCGCTAGGTAACTCAGGTTGTCAGTCGCTACATAAAAATTTATTATTTTTTAACTGACAAAATATAGCATTTCCCCTCATTGATATTAACACTTATGTACAGAGTGACAAGAAATAAATGCCTTAGTTTAAAAAAAAAATAACTCTATACTATGATAATTATGAACATGAAAAGAGTGGCATTTATATCTGGTAACATAGATTGTAATTTTAAAAACAGTTCAAAATTTCATAAATAGACGGCACTGCATCTTCTCACACAGCTGATGAATTGTTGAATTTTTAAATTGAGGCGTTTCTTTCTTATCACCCTGTATATTAACACAAATGGAATTTTCACTGTTTTATATTCTAATTATATTGAGACCTGCGATTAAGTGACATTCCCTTAAAGACAAAATAATAATAATAATTATTATTATTATTATTTATATTTTTTTCTTTTTCGGAATGACTTTGCGTAAACTTCTGTTCTGTCAATATTAATAACTTAAGCCTTTTTAAAAGTAATATTTTTATTGCAAATATTAGATACTTACATTAGAGGGAAAAAAATGAAGTTTAACTTTTTACATAGTTTAAATTTCAGAATTTCAACAAGGGACATGTTATTTTAAGTATTTAAAAATCATATAAAATATTAAGATCAAATGATAATAATATTATAGGCAAAATAGTCATATCAAATATTAAGATCAAATGATAATGATTTTATACGCAAAATAATCATATAAAGTATTAAGATCAAATGATAATGATTTTATAGGCAAAATAATCATATAAAGTATTAAGATCAAACGACAATGATTTTTTAGGCAAAATGAGATCAAACTCATTTAACAAAGTCAAAGATTATCTGCAAAAAATATTTAGTTTCTGGGACAGAAAATGTATTTATATGCCTTTGGGCTTAGCTGTACGATGTAGCTACCACGAAATGTTTTAATTGAGTTAAACCAAAGTTATTATTTCATCAACAATCACAAGACCCAAATGATGTTTTGGTTTCAAAAAAGAAAGCAGAAGCATCACCTTATGACTCTGATTGCAATAATAAGAAATAGTGGCAATATTTAAAAAATGCGACAGGGAATAAAATAGTTCTGGAAAATTAACTACCAATTATGTATGTACCAGTTGTGTCTAGACGTAGTTCAACTATTTAAATAGGTCAAAAGTTCAACAGCATACGATGCTGGACAGCACCAGTTCTAAACTGAATACTGAAGTTAAGCAGTGTGCAGTACAGTTGGTACTTTCGAGTGTCAAGCCTGTGAAAATCTACGCTAACGAAAAAGAAAGCCTTCCGCTATACGTTTAGCGTTCTTTTCCCTTTGGACCTCTAGAGTCAGTTGATGTTCTTTTCGTACATCTGCATTCGTGCTTTTTCTGCACCTGCATCACGAAAAGAGCATCACGTGACTCAAGAGATCCGAAAAGAAAACCGGAATGTGTAACACAGTGCAGAAGCTCGTTTTTTTCATTAACCATAGCGAGAATCGTGCTTTTATTGGCGTCGTGGGAATGCCACATGACGGCCACGCAAATTCAACGTTGTGTGTCTTTTCGTTCAGAGGTACCGTAATTTCCGGCGTATAATCCGCAGCTCAAAAAGTCGTTTTTCGACCCAGAAATTTTATTCAATAAATGTAGTTAAATATTTACAGCGATCTTTTAAGTTACATTTTATAAAATAATATTTCTGGGTCGAAAAACGACTCTTTGAGCTGCGGATTATACGCCGGAAATTACGGTAGGTAAGTGGGAGAGAGGTACCAATAAGGAAGATATTCTTAATCCGCTTAGGATAAAAATTATGGAAATCTTGAAGTGAAGACAGACTTACACTGCATAAAATTTTGTCAAATGGAAACTGTACGTCTTTCAACCATCTTCTTAGCAAACTGGTCTGATGTCCGGTCAGCTAAGAGGCATCGGTAGCAATAACAACAACAAATCGAACTAATTTTTGATTCGTTAATCTTATGAAAGTTTTTTTTTTCCATGAAACTATGTTAGTGATCTTATATTGATTCTAATGGATTTGTCAAGTATGACAACATGTATCTGCTGCAGGGATCAGATTTATCCGCTTTTTTGCATATCAGTATAATTTTAAAGAAAATGTTGTTCTCTTAAATCGCAGAATGTTCCGATTAAATAAAAAAAACATTTTCTGTAAGATTATACTGGTATGCAAAAAAGCGGGAAAATCTCATCCCTGATCTGCTGGCACATAGCAATGAAATTTTGTTTCTTTTTGATGAACGTGATAACCATCAAAATGCTTATCTTAATTATAAAACATTTACGCATTATTCGTCATAATGTTATTCTTCACAAAGAGGAATGTAAAGTGTCCCATTACCAATACTGGCATAGTTGGGCTTTTGTACTCTGCATAAAATTGCAGATTTGCTTTTTCATATAATAAAAACTTTTACGTATTTTAACCTAATTAGAAACGATTGTCGTATCTTCAGACATTTGAAATAGTTAATTCAGAGATTCATGGTATTGTTTTTCAAATACAATTATCCCTATGCTCACGTAAATTTCATAAATGACTTTCAGAATACCGAAAAGAATTTGAAAAGATTTAAAAGAATTTGAATGATCTTAAATAATTTCATAAAACCTTTTGCTTTCTGGGTTTTCTGATTGATACTCCTATTAAATGTTTTTAAATGTAAGGTAAACGTTCTACCGTATTGTCTATTACCGTAGGCAATTATGATGTTCCAGTAAATTTTCGTAATACTTGCTTAGTATTAGAAAACGTTTCTGTAAAATTGTACAGTATTTTTAGTATTAGAATCTATTCCTAACGTCTTCTGCATTTATATAAAGATGTTGCAATAATAAGAAGCTGACAAACATGAAAATGATGTGGACTGTGTGACTTTACTTAATATTGGTAATTTCTACGTCCAAACTGTATTGATACATACACAAAAAGCAGTACAATAGAAGAATTTAAAGTGTATTTCGTGAAAAGGTGATGTCCCAGTTAATTTTCAAAGTAATTTTGATTAGCATTAAAAAAAAAAGCATTCGTTAATTTTATACATTAATTAAATAAGCATGCACATTATATCCTTCCTGAAGATACAATCAGCTTATAAATTCATTTTTACATGTTTTTTGGAACTTCATACCTTAAACTTCTAATTAATTTGAGAAAGCACCGTAGAATTCTGGATTTCGTTGAACAAACAGTTTAAAGAAAACCTTTAAAGATGAAAACAAATTCAATCATTATCATATTTCAGTTACAACATTCATAAAAATAATTGGAAGACGATATGCATAAAGAATTTGTATTTTCGTCAAAATAAAATAAAATATAGAAAAGCTTTCAGGAAGCCATTATTTACTTTGTTTAAAGGGGAAATATTAGTTAGCAGATCATAGCAGACTCTAGACCATTGGGGATTTTGATGGAAAACGACTTACCCAGGCGTTGTTGTTAGGCAGTTATTTTTGTAGCACTAATGAAGATAAAAATGAGCTTAAAGTACATGTACATCTTATTTTTATTAATTGACTAAACTGTGAAATTTTGTTCAAAACAAGACAGTGACTCCAGTATTTGGATATATAAAACACAACTCTCACTTTAATTTGCCGACGATGCCTCATCCTCCGTATTCGTTTTTCTGCTCGCACAAATAATAGCGCCTTTTACACTCTTACCGTGAAATGAAAATTACTGTCTACTTTTGGACATATTTTGAAATATTTTTCAAAATTTAACCCATTAACTGCCAAAACCATGTGGGCAGAGTCTTCGATATTTTTACTAAAATTCTTTACTCACCAAAAATTCTGAAAGATAACATTTGGTAACTTTAGTAGCAAAGTTTTTGTAATTAAATAAAGTATTTTTCAACATATTAAAATAGTGGTGGCTAGGCAGGTTTTTTTTATCATACACTTTTATTTTGAATGTTGACAACCACGAGTATACTCGTGGTTGGCAACGAATAGGTAAAGAAACATTTGTCAACCTTCAGTAAATTGTTAGAGTACATATTTTTTTTATATTCCTTATATATTGTCATAATTAGTTTTTTTCTCAGTGCTATGCTCGTTAATTTCTGCAAATGACTTCTCGCATAATCCCCTACATATACTACATTTCGAGATATACTAATTTTGCTACCAACATATTAACTGGCAATGTAGTACACCAAATTGGCAATGACCATGTAGCAGTGTTTGACGTAATGTGCTAAAGATTGCTGACATTTTTGTGGTTTTATTTTTTAAACTCCGTAGAGATTTTTTTCCATGTGCTTTAGACAAAGTTTTAAAATTATTTAAATTATACATTTTTCTGGAAAACACAAAATCTTAAAATACACTTTTGTGTGTCCCCCCCCCCCTCCTCTCTCCTCCTCGCCCCTGGGTTAGAAACTTTCCGTCATAAATACGCCAACTTGTTCTGCACATATCGATGAATTAGCAGGTTTTTACACCTTACAAAAATCGTGTTGAACAAATGGGAAATATATTAATTTAAAACTTTATATCGTTCGTTACTTTCTGCATATCAACATCCAATTACTTTGAGAAAATTTGCATATACGAGTGTGATATTTCTACCTACGAGAAACGTTACAGGAATTCTGCTTATGTAAGTCACAACCAATCTAATGCATTAGTTGGTCTGGTGTCACATTCACTGAATTTTTTTAGAGTATGATTCGTCTGTCCACAAACCAATAATACGCAATAATGCATTAACGTATTTGATCATACACACTGGGTAATCATAAAAAATTGTGACTAATTATTCTTCGTTAGCATATAAATAAAGAAATTCATTGTTCTTGTAAAAGAAAATGTCACCATGATGAATTTGACACAGCCTAAATATTCTTTATAACAATAATATGCAATAATCCATTAACATTTATGATAATAAACATTGGGTGGTCATAAAACATGGAGACTAACAATTCTTCATTAGTTCATAAATAAGGAGAATTGTTGCCCTTGTGAATAAATTTGTCACCATGATTAATTTGACTCAGCCTAATTGTTCATTATTCGCATAAAAATAAAACTATTACTTTTCTCTATTAATAAATTTGTCACTTCTGTTAAATATTCAAGAACCTATTTACTTTTAATTAGCACAACGACAAAAGCATCATACTTTGTAAGAGAATTTTTCAATCATTTTGAATATCTCAGAACTTAATTATTTTTTATTTTCATAAAAACAAAAACATAATTATTTTCTAAATTTGAGTTCGTTACTCATGTTGAACATATCTGTTTCAGGATCTTTCATTCCATACAACTCTTGAAACTTAGACAAACAAATTTGTTTCCATTTGTTTCCTTTGCTGATGTTATATTATTCATTAGCATAAAACAAACAATGATTTATTATCCTAAATAATCGTTAGTCACTCCTAGTGATTATCCTTGTTGCAGGATCTTACATTCTATACAGTTCGTAATAACGGAAAAAAATACACAAACAAATATGCTTGCATTTGTTTCTTTGGCTGAAGTCATTCAAGCTTAATGATGGGAAACAACATGTTAATCTTTTTCTCGAATGTGAGCTATAGCGAATGTGAGATAGTTAGCCAGACAACTTTATACAGGTCTTTTCATGACAACAGGAACGGATGGTCGTATCACAGAGGGTAGGTAATCAATATCCTGGTTACGTGTCACGACAAGTATACAGCCAGCAAAAGACTAGAAATGATTAGCAGACCATGACTCGGGTGACAAGATGAACTGTCATAGAATTCTGCAGAAATAAAAAAAATAATTAAAAACAAATATAAGTATCAGTAGGGTTCCTACAGATTCAGGCATGTACCACTATTTTCTTATAGAAAAAAAATAGACTTATGTAACTCGATTGAATAAGACGAGTTTTTTTTTAATCCATTAACTGCCTAAACTATATGGGCGGAGTCTTCGATATTGGAGTCTTCAATATTTTTACTAAATTCGTTTCCCACCAAAAATTCTGAAAGATAATATTTGGTAACTTTAATAGCAAAGTTTTTATTATTAAATAAAGTAATTTCTAACCTATTAAAATAGTGGTGGATAGGCAGGGATTTATTTTTATAATACACTTTTATTTTGAATGTTGACAACCACAAGTATACTCGTGGTTGGCAGCGAATGGGTTAAGCAAATACTGGTATTGTCGTGTGTAAGCCTGTTTCTGCTCTAAAATCAGGGAAATTCCCTGACCTGTAGGAACTCTGATCAATTAATTATTTTATAATTTGCATAACATTCAGTAACAATGTACCGTAATTTGCGGCATATAAGCCGTAGCACAAATAAATCTGTTTCTTACGAGAAATTTCATTTTATAAAATGTAACTTATTCCTACTTGATATTTATTTAACTTAATTTATTAAATAAAATTAATGGTTTGAAACAGACTTGTTTCTTCCGCGGCTTATACGCCGGATATACTAATTATATATACTGTATGCTAAATTAAAAAATACCTACCTATTAAATACCTACCTTATACTGACTGTATGCTGAATTAAAAAATATCATATTACATAGATGCCAACATTTACACATTTTTGTTACTGCTATTTCCTTCGCCAAATTTAAGCGCACAATTTATGTGATTAAATAACAAAAAAAGATTACTATTTGGATATATTATCAACAACAAAAAAATCAGTTGGCAGCTATTATACAAGATATTTCTATTATACAAGACACGTTTGAATTTTTTTTTAATTGCTTTAGTTAGTCACAATTGTGAAAATACCTCTCTTATCTTCAGAAATCTTTAAGAGAAGTACGAAGTAGAATTACAGACATTACATTACAATTACATAAAACATTAAAAACATATTAAAATTGGATGTTTCGGATTTACATGAAAATCCCTCATCGCAAAAATTTTTCTTAACGTAAGTCACAGCTCTAAAATATCAACACTTAGAAAATACAACGCATGAAAATGTCGAGGCCAAAGTTAGTTATAATAACACGGAGTATTCATTCGGGATTGCACCTGCTTTGTTAAGAGGTAAATCTGTAATTTTCGTATACCATGCTTCTAAGAAAGTACGAGTTCTGTAGTCGCTGCACCTCAATCTGATTACAAAAAATGTAGCAAAATCTGGAAAATGGTCAGTTTTTATTGCATGATCCACTATTTTGGAATTTAAATTTTTATTTTGAAATGCATATCTGTGCTCCTTTAGTCTTATCTCAAGTATTCTAAAGTGTAGTGCAACGACTACAGAACTCGTACTTCCTTAGAAACATGGTATACGAAAATAACAGATTTACCTCTTAACGAAGCAGGTGCAATCCCGAATGAATACTCCGTGTTAATATAACTAACTTTGGCCTCGACATTTTGATGCGTTGTATTTCTATGTGTTGATATTTTAGAACGGTGAAGAAATTTTTTTGCTGATGAGAGATTTTCATGTAAATCCGAATCGTCCAACTTTAATATGTTTTTAATGTTTTATGTAATTGTAATGTAATGTCTGTAATTTTAATGATTTTAATATAAATATAAATATGTTCAGATGTAATATTTTTGTTTACTTCAAATACGAAGTTGAAAATAAACAATTAGATTTCCAAAAATAACCGAAACATATTTTTTGAAATTACGGCAAGCAAAGGAGCCATTTTTTTTCTCAAAAATGCTTGGAAACCTTGAATACCTATTTTTCTCTGAAGTTTCCGAATTACGTATCACCCAAAGTTTCTGAAGATAGGAAAAGGGTTTGCACAGTCAATGTCAAATTAATAGACACCCCTGCCCGTATTCGCACACCTTTAACGTTAAAATCACATCAAAGATGTCATTAAACCCGGAATATTGTCTTCTTTTAGAAAATGATAGCTATTTTCGAAATTAGAATCTTCTACATATTATCAGTTGCATGAACTTCGATTTTGTAAATCGTAACATCCACTTGTGACACCATATTCGACTTCCTTGGATCAAGCTATCCTCGTAAAGTATATAGTTTATGTATTTTGTTAAATATTGATGAATTTATAATAAATATAGTAAGGGTACATCCTTACATTTAGAAAACTAATTATGATGTCAAAGGATAATTTTCCAGATTCATATAAAGAACAGACATTTGCTATATGAAATGAACTTAGAAAAAAAAAGAAACCTTCTTCTTCTAAATTTAAATGTAAGGTATTTTGTAAATAAATTTTCTGGTTGCTATTTTGTATTGTCTTATATGTGATTGAACAGTAGCAGAATATGGATTCTTTAGACCTTTGAAAAGTAAAATTTTGCTATGTCTCTATAAATAATGATTGAAAGAACAATAAACACTGCCACCCATGTTTTTGACCAATTCTGTTTATATAAAAACTGATGTAGGTCATAATTCATATTTTATTAATATAAATTTATAATAAATTTATATAATTAACACTAGAACCGCGGGACATTTTACTCAAATTTTAGAAAAATATTTCACACCATAAATTTTATTTAAAACAATTTAACTTTTTTATTTAAGTTATTTTTGGGTAGCATATATTTAACTAATTTTACGTAAACGTATCTGTTTTATGCGATAGCATTTCTACATTAGTTTACAGCTGTCAAAATATATCGTAAATCTATACCAAAAGTGGTGGAAGTAAAAACAAAATATGTTTCAGTAATTTTAAAAGAGTCACAGAAATACATTCCTCTATATTTGTCATGTAAAAAGTATTTGTTTACATTTGAAAATGCGTTAATTTTAGCTTAATTGTTATCTTTTGCATCTGTACTACGATTGCTTCCATGTGTTATATTGATGTAACATGTGTTATACGATTTATATCCTGATTTATATTTGAGAAAATAAACTATTTTTTTATCCCAACAAAATAATGAGCTAATTAATGTCCATTCAATTGCAATCAATTAATTTTAATTGATATTTAAATTAGCTTTTATGGTAACCCTTTTCAATAAAAAAAAATCCCTTAATCCTGGTGTAATGTTAGCATAGTGATCGATTAACCTTTTGTTTACGGTGTTGAGACAGCGTACGTCCCTGCGACTATTTATTTATTCTACACGTACGAAAAATTTTGAAAAAAGATTTTTGAAAAATAATATTTGCCATACACTTAGAATAGGATATTTTCAAGAGATATCCACGATAATAAAAATATTTTATAAATTGTGGTGCGACTGAATATAAAAATAGTCGCCAGTCCTTGTCCGTAATCAAAAGGTTAAAAATAATGCAAAATATTATTGACTTCAGTTAAGAATCAAAGCGACAAGTCTCCCTTATATTTTCAAAAATATGCTGTCAGTGTCAGAGGACTGGACAGTAATTGTAAAGTGTACCGTAAAGTGTACCGTAATTTCGCGCGTATGCGCCGCGGCTTAGTTAAGTCTTTTTCAAACCTGAAATTTTATTAAAAATAAGAAGTCAAATAAGTTCTAAGCAGAAGTAAATCACATTAAAAACATTTTATTTAAAATAAATTCTGGGATGAAATCGAATTGTATAAGGTGCGGCGCATACGCGCGGAATTACGGTATGTGTTTTGCCATTTCGGCTAAGATGCTTTACACTCACGCAGAAAAAAAAATAATATGTTAAAAAAAGGAAAAACGTTGCCAAATTTAGGGGATTTTTTCCTTTAATGGCAACCTAGCCATTGTATTAAGTTATCCATTTGGCGCGGTCTTGAAAATCGTGCCAACCAAAAAGTCGCCAAACTTATGTTTATATATTTGCGTGAGTGTAAAGCATCAGTTCCGCCATTTCATGACGGTTTTATTCAAAAAAATTTTAACCTTCGTACCCTGTTGAGATTTTACTCAATGTTGATAAAAATATTTCACACCAGAATTTGTTTTCAATAATGGTTTAACATATTTATTTAACGTAGTTCTCTGTAACATTTATTTAACTTACTTTAAGAAAAAAAAATCTGGTTCCAATCGAATTAAATAAATTTAAGAAGTAGGTCGGTTCGACCATTCAGGGTAAGAAGGTTAAATAATACAGTGTGGGCGTCGTTCAACGAATATTTTAGTGGAAATACCAGTATTTTCTTATAGAAAAATTTGCTTCATTTAATCGCACGATTAAATAAAGCGAATTTACCTGTAAGGAAAGACGGGTATTTCCTCTGAAAAATTCCGTGACCGTTGGAAACCTGTAGTAGTCTTTCTTTCACCCGTTGATTTACGGACTAAGTCAGGCGAATATTTTTATATTCAATAGTAGAGCAATTCAGAACTGTTTTCCATTAAAACCAAAACTGTAACGTATATATAGTTTCATTCCAAGTTTGGTTATGTTAGATCCAATAAAATGTTTTATAGTCATTCTCCGAATACTTCTGTTTTAAATACAATCAATGCGCAATAATGAAAACACATAAATTCAACATATTATACTATTATTTTGGTTAAGGAACAAAAATATTTCGGAGTATGAAAAATGTCTGATTATTAATTTTATTTATTTATTTAATTTTATTTAATTTTATTAATTATTTTTTTTTAGAAAACTATACCCCGGAATAAAATTTGGCTAGAAATTATTAATCATATTGATCTTTAACGTACTTTTTTTTTCGTTCCAAACAATTTATCTAGTGCTTTGAAACACGTGTTTGAAGTTCGCTTGTAGAGTAATCTTAACATTTTTATAGGATTTCATGGAAATTTTAACCACATATTTTCAATACTTTTCCCTGGGAAAGTACATTAGATTACTGTGATTGTAAAAGTATTTTTATTTTTAAGCAGCGGACAAAATCAAATGTTTATACATACTATAAATCTATTTTTTGCATGTTTGCAATTTTTACAAATATCAATATTTTTTAACCCAGTACCAGATATTAATTTGATAAGCGTTGCACGATTGGAAATAGAAATTTAATTCTATTAAATGTAACTTTTTGACATCTGACATGTGTGAATAAAGTTTATAATAATTTCAAGTAACAAAATTGTGTAAAAGAAAGCATAAATGCAATAAATTACAGTCTATTACATGAAAGAAAGATTAAAATAATTTAAAGTATTAAAAAAAGTAAAAAGGATGCAAATAAATTTAATTTAATTTATAAAATTTAAATAATAATACTTTTTTTTCTGGTTCGAAAGACGAAGAACTTCAAAACAAATAAAAATGGTGTCAAAAAAGACCAAAAGGAAAAAAAAAAGGAAAATCAGTGATTTTTCAGGCGCCGTAAGTAATATTATCCAGGAATCGTAGCGTACGTATTTTTTTTTCTATCTTAATTTTAAAACAAAACTCCCGTGTACTTCTCTTGCAAATTTGATGTAAAATAAACGAAGATAAAAACATCTTTGTTCCATGTTCATTTGGGTTGCAGCTGTGGGGAAATACAGTATATATTGATGATGTTAAAGATTTATATAAAATGTACATTTAAACAAATTTTCATTACAATATAGTTTTCTAAAAAAAAAAGAAAAGAAAGAAAGAAAGAAAGAAAAGAACAGAAAAGAAAAAAAAAGAAAGAAAAGAACAGAAAAGAAAAAAAAAGAAAGAAAATGAGTGATTTTTCAGGCGCCGGAAGTAATGTTACCCAGGGATCGTAGCGTTTGTAAATTTTTGTACCTTTGCTACCAGCATTTCAAAACAAAAATCTTCGTATTAGATTCCGGAAACATCTCAACAGATATCCACCAGAAATTTTATAAGTTTGAAAAACTGTTAACAAACGTTATAATTTAGGAATGCCGCGTGCATTGTATCAATACTCAAATTAGAACTAAGATAGATTATTATTGTCTGTCCTAAACCAATCTGCTTTTACATCAATCCCGTATAACGAAAACATAAAAATGTAAATATATTATTTTTAAAAAATAAGTTAGAAACAGGGCAGTTTTTATAATCTAACTCCAAGAAATTTACCTTCACTACTATCTCGTATTATGAAAACTTTATAAGTTATCACTTTGTTATAAAATGTCTGTAAAATGTGGATTATGAAACTGACAAAATAAAAATGTAAGCTAATGATGAGTGTCGTGTCAAATAAGATGTTCGTGTTTTATCTTAGTTTTGAACTTTTCTACCCGTGCTTTATCTGTTTAATCAATTTATCTAAGAACAAACTTCTTTTTCTCACTTTCAAAGTAAAAGATGAAATAAAGCTTATGTAATCGAGATTTATATTCTTGATTGTTCTATGTTGGGGAAACATTTCTTATGTTATTGATTCAGAGAACATTTTTAGGGAGAGATATTCTTTAATCTACGATATATGTAAACTTGCTATTAACTGACTTAACTTTCAATTAATTATTTCTATTTCTAAATTTTAACAATTGCAATTAAAAAAATAATCTGTTTAAAGTGCAGAGGGATTTTGTAAATTAACAAATTTCTCCAAATTAACCCTTTCATGAATGAATATATTAAATGGCTAAAAAAAACCCATTTTGTGCTTAAAATAAATTTAAAATACATTATTAATAACAAATAATGTTCATTTATTTAAAAATATATATTTATTACAAAGTTAAAAAAATACCATCAAAGTTTGGAAGCACTAAAAATGTATTATTAGGAGTCATTTAATAGTTACTTTTCTGTGATAATCTAAGTATTGTTACACAAGGTAAAAAATGGAAAACGATTTTTATTATGTTTTAGTTTCGGTCCAAGAACAAAAATTCTTCGAGAAAATATTTTCTTGTGTAGTACAAAAAAGCCGAAGGAAAGAACTTTGCTAACCAGTTAAGTGCTTTACAATCATTATTGAACTTTAATGAGATATATAAGTGATTCAGGAATAAAAATTTAAATGTGCAGAATTCACTGGAGGTTTTTTTATTGTAGAACCTCAAATGTGTTTTCGATGGGTTGTTTGGTTGATTTTATGACAGCCAATTATCAACACGAGGGCTATAGACCCTAGGGGGAGTGCCCTCATTGGGGGTCCTTCTAAGGGATCCTAACCCGTATTTACAGCAAGGTTACAAGAAAACTCTGAACGGTTAGGTCGACGAGCGCGACAGGGGTTTGAACCCAGCACCTCCTACCAGCTTTGAGAGCAGAACCTCTCAGCCACTGGTGGGGCCGAGTTTTGGATGGGTGACAGACTTACCACTTCACTTTTATTATTCCGCTACCACATTTTTTAGTTAGAGAATTTAGCTATTTTTAATTTCTGACATGGCTTTCGGAAGTGACATTATATAAGAAAATTTTTTGCTAAAAACAAATTTGTATCCAACATGTCAGGATTTTGCGCAGCATGTCCTTCACGCACTCCTGCCGCTCGTTGTAAAGGTGTTAATGAAGATGAAAATTAGTGTTATAGCATTAGTTTTCTTTTAATAAATAAATCTGATTTATTTTAAATTTTTGTGAAACATTCTGCTTAGCATTAAACTTTTTTTTTCTAGGTTTCGAATTGGCATCTGAAGCAAGTGATAAAAACACTCCATATTAATAACTTTTATTCTAAACCTTTTAAAATTTTCAGAGGAATGTAATTGTTTAATTCTCAAAAATCAATGAATTCGCTTCGAAACTAGGAAATCGTGAGCGGATTTATACATTTTGCATTGCAGTACGATTGCTATAGTCGAAACTGAAGAAAAGATGCTAAATAAAATATTTAGATTATTCTGCAATAATTTGAATAGTTTCTGTAAGTTTCCTTCATTTACACGGACGCAGAAAATATATGGGATGGATTGTAACCATTGTATAGCTATCATTTTAACGTTTTCGCTAATAAACCGCCCAAGAAAACTACTGCCCAGCCGTCTAAGCGTCTGATGAACAAGTGTTTTATTTTCTTCCTTGGAAAAATACAACTAGTTAGTAAGTTAGTCCTAGAGTCAGTAAGTAGTCAGGGGAATATTGCAAACAACGATAGAGGAACCTTTCTGAATGATTAGCCTTTTGTACTAGTGCTCTTAGGATGGATATAACGGGATCTACTTTCAAGGACAGCACCCTTTTTATTGTGCTGCTGAAAAATAATCAGGCAGAAGAAATAGAGATAAAAAAAATTCGCAATATTTTAGAGTTCGGGCGTTTGTCGTATTTTGAATGCTATTACGTTTTTAGACTTCAGTATTTAAAGGGTTAAATAAATTTGCTATACAGCTATATCATACAAACACAACGATGGATCATTACAAGGCCTCGAAAAGAGTTTTGAAAAAAAAACCTGCCATCTATGGCTGAATATTGCTTGAAAACCCACTTATTAAAATAATATATTATCGTTTTCATTAAAGATTGAAATGCCACTCAAAATTTGTTCATCACTGCAATGTTTCAGAATTTTAGTCCTGAGTTTTTGTATCATGTTTTGGGGTCTACTTATTTATGAGTACAGAGGGTATTGTTATAATATTTTCATTATTGTTAAGTGTTGTAGAAAAATTGATGTTCTGCTCGGAATGAGCCCCCTTGTATTTTAAAATGAATAAATGGATTAAAACCCCAGTTTCCTATATAAAAATGATTTATCTTAGTGTTCTCTACAACCCCTCATTCTTTTGACCATGAGTTCGGATTCGTCCTGCTTTTCATATTAAAGTTTTCAAAAGGTAGGGAAAATTACATCTAAAATAAACAGAAACTCCGAAAAACTTATTCTGTTTCTTTCATATTTGAATTACTCTAAAATATTCACGTCTCACCTTTGACTATCAATTCGGCTTTTACAACTTCTGTCTGGAAAGATGGAGCGTCTGCAGATACTTCGCACTTGAATTTCCCAGAAGTGCTCTTGTCAATATCTTGAAGGATTACAGAATTATTAACTGAAGACACCATCTGAAATAGAAAAGAGGAAACTAAACATTTGGAGGAAATCTTTTTTCAGAATCAAAGAGAAAGAGAAAATATAGAATACTTTCAGCAGTAAAGACTATAGTAATATATCTGTAACGCTTTTAGAACAAGTGTTTCCGTAATGTGGAATTCGATCCCAGAATTTTTCTTTAACTTTATTTGAAAATTTGGTAATGCAAGTTTATAACTTGTTACAATAATTATAAAAGTAAAAATTTCTTCAAAGATCCTGTTACACTTCTTGAATAAAAATAAGTGTTATAAAGAATATATCATTAAGCTTCAAAGGGTTAACACGGGAGTACATGGGGTATGATTTTTTCATTTGTTGTCAGTATTTTACGAAAATTAATTTTCGACTTATATTATCACTGAATTTTTCACAATGGTCTGAATTTAACACTACAACGACCGGAAATTTTACTCAAGTTTTATAAAACTAATTCACACCAGAATATTTATTTAACTCAGTCATTTAACATATTTCTGAGAGATTTACATTTAATTTATTTTTTTAAAAAATCTGATTTGAATCGCAATATATTCATTTGGTAGCGGTCAAAATGACCGCTCTTGGTCGTTCTAGTGTTAAATAAGACGACGATACTTATTTGGAATCATGGGTGGTAATATAAACACTGGACGCACATTGGGTATGTTATTCATTGAGCTCCCGGGTTTAAAAATCCTATATTCTCAATTATTTTAAATTTAAAATATTTCAGGAAAAGGTATTTGTTCTGATATAAAAGAAAACCCACAAAATCTATCCACATTTGAGCTTTAAAGTTTTGTAATGCTATACAATACTATAATAGAAACATCATTATATATACACTTTAACACTTTATTCAACAAACGAAAAGTATCAGTTAAAATTTATGTAAAAAAAATTTATTATAAAATTTTGTTTGTGAAGAGAAATTGGATTATTCTGCAAAAGATAAATACAATCAAATTGCGTTTAGAAAAGCTATATTATTAACTGTATGTCTAGTTAAGGGTTGACAGTTTGGGTTCTTTTTTTATTCCGAAATTTCGAATTCATACCAGAAATTTCGAATAGTAATTTTTGTATATTTAATGAAAGATGTTTCGTGATTCCATAAAGTAAAACTTTTCTGACATAATTCTACTATGAACTCCAAAGCCATTAAATAATAAGCCCAGTCAGATAGTGTTAAATTTGTTAGCGACACACTAGCGCCAAACCTCTGCTGCGGAAGGACGACAAAACAGAAGTGGGTCGCAGAGAAACGATACGATTTATTTATATCGATATTTCATACGATTTGTATCGATGTTTTGTTTTTGCACTTCCTTTAAAAGTTTGCTAATTATTGGGATCTTTTACATTAAAGCTAAAACTATAACGAAAAAAAAAATGTGGAAATTTACTGGATTAATATTTCTATATAAATATAGTGGTGGCGAAGAAGTTGATTTATTTATAAAAAGTTAAATAAAAAGTGATGGAAATTTACATCACTATGCAATTAACCCTTTCCGGCACAGACAAATTATGTTCGTAAAATGTGAAATTACTGACTGACACCGGAATTTACAAACGACTTTCTTAGAAAATATGAACTCCTTATTTTAAGCTTTAATTTTAGAAGCAAAATTTTATTAAAATATTCTTGGTGCCGAATGCAGCACTCCCAACCGCTAGATGGCGCTATTTTCAACTTGCGAAAAGTTTCCCATTTATCTGACTGGGGTTATTATTTAATGGATGAATTTTGGCTTTGATGAATTCGGATTTTATGAATAGAAATTCAAGCCAAATTGGCAGCTTTGCTCTGAAATCTTAATTCCCTTCCAGTCATGCGGGCATTGTTACCTCAAATGGGAAGAGAAAAGAGACAAGCGTCTACACCCCAACCGTCTAACTTTGGCGTCAGCATCAGGTGAAAGATTTGAGAATCATTGTAACTGCTGCTGCTGTCTGTTCATTACTGGAACTTTCCTATATGCTTTTTTGAAGTTTTTCACATGACCATTTTTTTTTCCAAACGAAATAAACCAAAAATACATTTTTTACATAAAATTTTACAAAAGATTTTACAAAACATCTATCATACATAATGGGTTATCTGCGTATCTTACCCTTTGGGTCTGGGTACCCCGCTCTACTTCGCGGGGACTGAGGCCCGTTGCGTAGAACCTGCGTTCTTCGACTGCTCTTAACAATGTCAGGATTGTTTGTGCAAGGATTTGTAAATTTGGTAAAATTCTATTTTTAGAATTATTCAACATAATCTTTAAATTTTCAAATTACTGTCAAAAAAAAGTTATTTCTTTCGTCTCCAAGTTCACGGAATTATTTAATAATAATAAAAAAAACATTAAGTATACATAGAAATAGGCAATATAAAGTTAATATTTTTTAATATTCTTTTTTTTTAAATTTAATTAAATATAGTGAAAAATAAAACCTTTTTATTTTAAAAGATTTCCGCTGCCTGGATACTAATACCGGAAACAAACTTTATGCCACTAATCCACCTTGCACTCAACCGAAAAAGTTTACAAATATTTTATTTTTTCAGCGATCGTTGTAGAAACTAGTTGAAAAGAGATGCTGTTTTCCCTTACTTTTAAAAGTGCACACTGAAAACAGTAGTAAGTATTGCATTTTAAGAAAATCTTGCGGGGATTTAAAATTCTACATAGATCTTGTTATTATTATCTATCTGGATAAATAGAAAAGGCTGTTTCAGAATTCAAGCTGCGTAGTTATTAATTTTAATATACAAACACATTAAATTAGCACGTGTTTTTTTCTGACGCTACGAAATCGAATATTATTTTACATTTATAGATAAAGACAAATGATTTCTTATAATTATCGTTACATTTGACGTTTGTAACTAAATTTCCGCAAGAGATAGCTAGAGAACATCCTGAGAGAAAAATCGCTTTTTAACTCAACAATACGTCTATCGAAAAATAAAAAACGATAATCGGTTTCAAATAATTTCAATAATCCTGCATGTCATTTATTTTATCTAACGTTCAATAATAATTAAATAAATGTGTCATAAAATTTCATGTTTTAGAAAAAAAAATTTCGAGAATAGCTTGACATAAATGCATATTATTTTTCAATGTATTTTTCCAGTTCTTTTACGATGTTCAAGAGATATAATTTAATTTATTAATTCGTAACATTGCGTTAGAAAATATTAGGTCGTTTCCTTGCATTGCTATTTCACTTACAGTTAAAATTTATTTAAAAGTATTCACTGCTTTAGTGTAATATACTATCCAGAATAAAAGTACTTGGTAATGTAGTTTGTGATTTTTGAAGAGCGAAATCGGTAACAAATATTGGGTTGTTCGAAAAGTTCTGTCCGTTTCGGAAAGTTGGTTTGTACCGGAAAATTCTATCATTTAATTATTAGACATTAATTCCGATATCTAATTTCTAATATTTGACGGGCAGAATTTTCCGGTACGAATTTGTTTTCCCAAACGGTCCAAACAACCAAATGCTTATTAATAATTCTCTATATCTAAAAAACTAATTATCATTAAATAATTTTACTAAATTATCTTTGCTTTTATTATCATAGCCTTCAAATGTATTTTCGTTGCGACGAATTGACGTCGCGACGAATTGACGCTGCGATGAGTTCATGCTGCGATGAATTGTGCGCGACGAATTGGCGCAGAACCTTTTTATATTGTATTATGCTAGTTTCACGCATTGTATGACTCGAAATATGATCGAGGCGATATTATTTTAAAAATAGTTCGATTAAAGAGCATCACAATAATTACAAGGTATTATGATTCCGGGTTCGTACGCTTTTACCAAATTTTTTAACAGATTTTTTCTCTTTATTTAAATACTGAAAAGTATTACAAATCCTGCAGTTAAACAAGGCGTCTACAATTTCTGCTATTTAAATATTAAATAGAAAAATTCTATTAAAAGAATTGGGGTAAAAGCGTATGAATCCTGTGATTTGTTTTATTTTTCATAAGACGGGACATTTTAGTATGTGCTGAAAATAAATTGAATAATGAATTAGATAATATTCGTACATTTGCTTGTAATAATGGGTTTAAGGTACACCTGTACACCATATTAATAAATTAATCGTGGATACTTAGAAAGACCCCCACGGAGGGCGGCACTCCCCCCTAGAGCCTATATCCCTCAAGTAGATAATCGGCTGTCGTAAAATCAACCAAACAACCAATAATCGTGGATATTGCCAATAATAAGAAACCTAAAGACTAATCTGATCCGCAAAAATTTAAACTTTATATAATATTATCTTCAATATTAACCAAGCTTTTTTGAAAAAATTAAAATACAGCCTAGCCGTTTCAATATATGTTTAATAGCCAAATCAGTTGCAGTAAAATTGACCCAAATAATTTTGAGCATTATTCAGGAGCAGGTATATGAAATGCCATTTATTAAAGATGAGGGATCAAATAATTACTATATTGGCATGACAAGAAGGATATTTAGTTACAGAAAAAAGGAGCATATAGCTGATATTAAGTGTAACAGAAAAACCACTGCCCTAGCAAGATTATATCAAGAAAAAACCATCCAAATATATTTCAATGAAAGTAAAATAATTTTTTTCCTGCAATCTATACTATCAATCCATTATAAGAGAAACCATAGAGATTGTAACAAGAAAAATACAATATGTACCTATACGATGCAACATAATTTAATTTACCAAAATTGTGGCTCGAGTTACACCATGGTTACAAATATGGAAATGAACTTCCAACTAAAAAATAAAAATAATGTGCGTAATTTTTAAAAAGTATGTGAAAAGTTAAACGATTGCGTTTCAAATAACTTGATAGACCGTGCATTTATAGAATACTTTTGTTTGTTTTCACAATGGCTTAAATTGAGTTGAAACATATGTCAACAGTCTAGTAAAACCTATTTTACTGTTTATAGCCTTTTTATTTTTCACCTCTTAGCAATTAAAAAGAAGTATGGGGTTGTTAGAAAAGTTCCTTCCGTTTGGGAAAACCAATTCGTACAGGAAAATTCTGCCCGTCAATTATTAGATATCAGATATCAGAATAAATATCTGTTAATTAAATGACAGAATTTTCCGGTATGAATCAACGTTCCCCCGAAAGAAGGAAATTTCCGTACAACCCAATATATAAAGCGAATCTTTACACGAGAATGTTCGTGTTTATTCACGAATCTGTTTTCACCGAATTCGTAAAAATACCATTGTTGTAAACGTCCTCAGCATTCACTAATCTTATTGATTACATTTTTGACAAACTATGTGTGAAAGAAGCATTCAGCTTGAGAAAAAATATCATTGAAGTATTTTATTTCCAGCTAATTATTGTTCGAATCATTCAATTAAAAAAAATTAATAATTTCCCGTGATTTAATTTCGATGAAAGTTTTTCTATTAGAAAATGGTTTTAATAAAGCGTGTAATAATACTTGTTTCACTCATTCCACAGCTTCTTCTTAACAATTGTCTATTTTAGGTAACTTTCAATACAAAAAGTATAAAGCTACCTATTGCAGCCGTTCCACGGTGGACGATTTGCTGATTCTAGCTGGCCAAAAGTCGATTTTTCAAAGTTTATCTAACTGGATTTTTTTTTTACCACATGTACCTTATATGTGCAGGTAGTGGACACTGCAGATGTTTTTGATATAAATGCAACCGTACTGCCAGTAGGTGAGTATGAAGTTGGCGTTTATTAGAGGAGAATAAATCGATGATTTCTAGTATATTGTTTTAATATGTGAATGTTGAAGAAATTGAAAGAAATTGTACATTATGAGTGCTTTAGAACAAGGCATGTACTTTATTTTTTTAACTTATAAGCATAATTTTTTCTTTTGTCAATAGTTATTTCACATTTCATGTTTTTAATGACTTTATGTATTTTTAATAAATTTTATTTTGAAAATTCAAAAAGTTATATGACAAAGCTAGATAAATCTCAACTTTTAATTTTAGTAAATAGTTTAGAGTCTTAGATATTGGATAAACGTTTACTTGTCTGCTTCTATCTGCTTCCGTACATTTTAAAGTTGTTTTTATCATACGAAGTCTAAAGTTATTATTATATTTTTTTTTCTAAGAACACCTTTCTTTTTACCAGGGTCATCAGAATGTAAACCAATCACATGAATAAGCTTTTATAATATTATACAGCAGCAACAAACTTCCACATTTAACCAAAATGAAAATTATAACAAAGTACAAATGAAAGTTTTCAAGCAGGAAATGACTATACAGAAGACCAATTTAGACAAAAGTGGACTGCTGTACATAGAGCACATGAAAAATTTCTGAAAAAATATGAAACTTGGCTGCAAAGCAGTTTTGAAATACCTAGTAACTTACTGAGGAAAGCCAGAATGAAGAACTATTAGATGGCGAATTGTCAGAAAATTTCTACGCAATTTGCTTATTCCTTTGTATATGTAATAATATGTATTACTCTTTAATATTTATTTTGTATCCAAATTTCTAGTAGATTATTATAAAAAATTACTTTTATAATTTGGTATCAGTAATAGGATAGTGGGGGTTGAACGGCCACAGGAAGAGCGAAGAGATGCACAATTGCGCAAATGCGCAATCAACGCTCAATCCATGATTAAAGTCACTCTTCGCTTTACTGCACGATTCTGTTCATCACATTTTGCTGATATATCCGATATTTCGTAAGAAAAATTTGTATATAAGAATATGTTTTGAGAAGTATATAGATAATACATTTTATCATATGTAATTTTCTTTGTGTATCTCTTGTCTGTCTGTCGGTTTAGAACTATGTTTATATGTATTTGTGTATGTTTATGCATAAAATTTATATAAAAAGCTTTTATAAAAAATGTATGATAATTTAAAAAAAAATTAAAACTTAAATTTATAAAAAAGTTAAAAAAATTAAAACTAAAAAAAAAAAAAAAATTAAAATTAAAATTAAGAATTAAAAAGTTAAAAAAATAATAATAAAAAGTAAAGTTAAAAAAAAATTTTTTTAATTAAAAATTAAAAAGTAAAAAAAAAAGTTTTGCAATATTTTAAAAATAATAATAAAAAATAAAAAATAAAAATGTTTTTATTCATTCTCGAACTAACAGAAAAAAAAGTTTTAAGAAAGTTATAAGTTAACAAAAAATGTTATAAATCTATTATAATTATTACTTTAATGTATTTCATAACTTATAAAAAATTTTACTAAGCTTTTTGCACATGCTTTAGATCGATTTAAAATCATTTTGTAATACTTTTAAACAAGATAAACCGTTTTTAAAACATGGTAAACCGTGTAAACCTCATTAGACGGTGTGTGTGTGTGCGTGCATACATACATACGTGTACGTGCATATAGATAATGTTTTATCAGAAATTATTGTATAAAAGTTTTAAATAAGTACACAAAAATATAGTTAACGCTTTTTATTAAAACAAAGTAATTTACAGAAAAGGTTTATATACAGAAAGATATTTACAAATCAGCAATTTTCTTCTTCATTACAATCTTGGTTAATTTCATAATGTCCATACGCTAAGCTGGATATTCCATTTTCTAAAATGTATCTCTTGTCATCAAAAGGACTTAGACTAATTTTATTTTGGGTTAATGTATATAAATTATGAGAATCCTGAGCGATCCTTATCTGTTTCTCCATGCTTGTTTTTTGCTGTTGGAGACACTCTAAGTAGTCTTCATGCTTTATTTTCTGTCGAACAATCTGCGTAGACACACCCTTTGCACGCTTTTTCTCGTCTTTAAAGGATTTTAGCGAGTACATTTTTGATTTCAGTCCGACAAACTCAAGGGCTAATTCACTATTAAGTTCATCCTTGAACTTGCCGAGAACTTTCTTATTATCCTCAGAGTATAAATCATGTGATTTCGGATACTCGGAGAGGTCAAACAAATTACGGTATTGTTCCATATCCTTATAAATATTGTTTGTTTGAATATGGTAAGTTAAGGAATCTGTATCAGTGAATAATAGGGTTGACCGATCTTTATATGTTTTCTTTATGAAGTTATAATGAAAATCATACATAACTAATTTAGAGAATTCCAAAATAGCGAACCCAACATAGATAGGCCGATTCATTAAAATACTAGTTTTCAGTCGTTCTACAGCGGTTAAGTCTTCATCAAAGGTTTTAAAGGATTTAAAAGTAGGCGAAGCTACTAATTTTTTGGCTCTTTTTTCACCATTAAAAAGCACAATGTTTCACCTTTTTCGAAGATTCTCCATTGTCTTCCCAAAAACAGAATTACTCATTAACTTAAAAAAGTCCTTTTCAAAAGAAGATTTAGCCTCTTTACGTTTCACAGTATTGAAATTAATATATTTCTGAAGCCAGGGTGTCTGTTTAAATTTTAGGGCTTTATGTACAGCTGTAATTTTTAAACCAAGTTCTAAATAAAATTTAAGATTACGATAATGAGTTATATAATTTCGTTTATTATTTAAATTAGGTATAAGTTTAGGGGTACCCACGAATTTTCTATTGTTAAGTAAGTTTCTTGCATGAGAAGACAACATAGATTCTTCTACTGTGATCCTCTCGGGAGCAACAGGATATTCATTGTGCAGAGGGTGTAAATGTTTTGGGTATACCAAGTCTACCTCGAAAAGGTACCCAATTTCAGAGCTATCAGATAGCGATAAAATCCACTCTTCTGTGATATGACTTGTTTCACTCCATTCAAAACCACCACAAGGTAAAATTTGGCTCATAGCCCACCCATATAAGTTATTAGCATCCCAGTACATGATGGGGCTGGGTGCCTCATTTTTCCTATAATCGGGTGTATCAGGTATGTTTGCTCGAGCGTATCTTTGACTAATCATACTGATACCCCCTCGTATACCATTTTCAACCATAAGCAGCATATCTGTATCACTGAGTAACTCTAATGATGTTTCAGACATCTTCAAACAAGCTTGCCATGCGAGTGAAGGTGCTGTGAACAGGTGAGCAGGGTCAATTTCATAATACTGCTGACATAATTTCCTAAAGTTTTGAAATATATCAGCAAGTAGTAGAACATCTGTCTTAACATAAAGGTTATGGTAATCACCGAGAGTCTTGATATCAAATGTTTACCATACATTTTAGGCATGTTCATAATCTTTTTCATCTATTGGCTCATTGGTCAAACTATTAAAAAATGAAGAAGGTGGGGGAAGCTGTTTATCATTAAATTTATCGAAAGAAGTAAAATAATCATAAGGGTAAACCCCTTTACGTATAAGTAAAGATAAATTATTATTTTCTGGGAAATTTTCTTCAAGTATTGTGAATTGCTCAGGTTGAAGTTTTTTAACAAGTTTTTCCAATGACGTGGGCAAAAATTGAAAAGAATCGATAAAAACCATCTGAATAGAAGATGTAGGCTTTCTGATTTTAAAAGTGATATAGTTTGCCATAGAAGTAGCAATCACATCGTTTTCATGATCTTTAAATTTTCCAAGCTTTGTCATAATATGATGACCATCATAGTTTTTCAAGTTATGGAATATAACAGGAATTGTTTTACACTGCTTATAATTCAAGTTACATTCCACGTGTGCAGCTCCTCTGAACGCACCTGACAGGTGATCATGATCACGTGTGCGTTTCTCATCTAAAGTTTTCTTGCAAATATGACAAAACTCTGCTTCTCGAAATGCCTTTTCTTCCTCGGTAGAAAGCTTCATTGGTTTAATATTTAGTAACTTTTGTTCTAAAATTTCCTTCTCTTGCATCATTCTGTTTAAAAAATGTTCAACGCAGTTTCTACCACGATATACCTGTGCTTTCTTCACACATGTTCCATCGGGTCCGATAACCACATAGGCATATCCACACGGTAAGTGGTAGGTTGTTTTCTCGGTATAGGATGCTTTAGAAGAGGGCGGGGCTGATGAAATAGGTATAAGTAAACTCTCAAAGTCCGCATAAATCGTATAGGCAACAGGATGTTGCAGATGAATACCAGAAAATTTTAATACATTATCATTTTCAGTAGGCATCTTGATAGCTTGCGCAACATGTCTAGAACAATATTCACTATGCTTATCCAATAGATCTTGTCTTGAAAATCGATGTAAACATCGATAACAATAGTAGGCAGCGGCTTTATGTTTGGTAAGATCACCCAAAAGTCTTGAAAAGCTTCTTATCAAACAATAGTGCTGCTTTTCCCCATCACCAACCAATAACAAATTAATCACATCTTGATCCCGCTTTTCAGATATATACAGGGGGAAAACTTCATCCTCTTCATATGCAAACACATTAACCCGTAAATTGTTAAGTTGTTCAATAATAGATATCTTCTGAAGGGGTACAGGACATTCTACATTGCCTAATTTAATATCATGTTCATAAGGTCGATAATGTGCAACACGTTCAGGCTTTTTTGTAAAATCTAAGTTCAGTTTAAAAGCCAAAAGGCACCACACCAAACATTTATTGTCTTCGTTTTTTATATTTAACACTGCTTTTTTATCATCCAGTTTTTTAGATAGAGGAATGTAAGAACTCGCAGCAAGGGGATGATATTTAGCAATCTTGAGTTCTAAATAATGAATTTTCCTCAGTTTCTACCCAGAGCCTCTTTGTACAAATTCTTCAAAGGATTTAATAATCTTTGAAAATCCTTCTTCAATATGTTGCGAGATAGTATCTTCTGTAAGTTCGATCATACACGAACATCGAAAATAAGATTGAATTTCTTCAAACTCTTCATTATCAGTCAGACATTCAAGTGCTATTTTCTCTATCATATAACATTTAATTGAACCTTTTTCATGAATTTCACTTATTAAGCGTTCCTGTATTTCTGTTCGTAAACGTCTATGAAATACCTCTAAATCACTGAATTCATCTGAATGCAAAATCACTGTTTTAAATACATTAAGTGCATCAGAATGCTTTGTGGTTTTCGACTTTACATTAGATAAACTCATTTTACGTTTTACACTCACAAGAGGTGTGTGAGAGTGCTGAGTGCGTACATGTTGTCTCAGTTCATAATTTCGTCCGAACACTTTATCAAAATCACGGCAAGAGAATGTCGAATTCTGATGTGATTTTAGATGATTCTTCAAATTACCCTTACGTGTAAAAACTTGGTCACACATATTGCACTTTAATGTAGACTGTCCGTCAGTATTATGGGTTTTCAACTGTCTTATCAAGTTTGATTTCTGTCCAAATACCTTCTGACATATATTGCAAACATATAACTTCTCTTGTGAATGTATCTTCATATGTCGCTTTAAGTTGAAAATGTTTGTTAAGACTTTGCCACAGGGGGGACAAACATGCTTTTTCTCAACATTCACAGATCTCACAGTCCTTTGAGAAATATCTTCTTCAGGTAATATCTCAAAATCCAAAGGACTTTGAGATAAATTATACTTTTCTGTAAAAACTTCAGGGAATCCCTCATTCTGTAATGATCCGACACTATCATGTATCTTTAAATGTCTCTTCAAGTCAGATCTTCGTGCGAAAGACTTCAGGCAAATGACACAAGTATATAATTTCTCCCCAGAATGCGTTTTCATATGTTGGTTCAAATTAGAAATAGATGAAAATGTCTTATTACAACTAAGACAGGTAAAAATCTTCTTAACAGGTGCAGAACCTACCACAGACATGGCTTCATCGATAGGTATGAAAATATCCATAATATAGAAACAATTAAAAATTTTAACTGTTAAAAGCAAACAACAATCTTCTGAAGCGAATCACACTGATAAAAAGCGGGAGCACTTTAAAACACGTCTATTCACTAGCGATATGAATCATCAAATGATGAAAATCATAATTCGCCCCCTCTATTTATACCAAACCATACGCCCCCACGACTGAAAGTCAAAGTTGTAGTATTGTTTGATATGGTTGTTATCAAAACCTGTCATATTATGTCACGCTCTACATGCTTTCTTCTAATTTTTTAAATATAACATAATTATTACATAATCTCTAATGTATAAAAGATTAAATTATTTAAATTAAAATTATTTAATCTCACACAAACATAAACAGAAAAGACTTAATTTATAGTTCTGGGTCTTTTAAGGTCACTCCTTATCAACACTAACTAAACGAACCCACACTTCAGTGACGTCACAAGTCTTGTATTAAATCGAATCAGAATACGATTAACTGATAAGCATTCGTTCTAATCAGCCATTGCTCTTCAAGACATCGCATGGTACGGTTGTGTTCCAGAAGCTGCTGTGTAAGGTAGGGGCAATTTATTTATTGTAATATGATTTTAAATTTCTTGGGTACATGTTAGAATTTTAGTATTTTAAAATGTTCATACTAAACGATGTGATTGTGTTAGAATTGTACTCATGTTCGTGGTAAATGCAAGTGTGATAACTTGTTTATCATACTAAATCTAAAATCATAATCTAAAATGAATTAACAAGAATTTATATAATTTTAATATTAATCTATAACAATTTCTAAAGTGATTCAATAAAATACAAGTGAATTATCGAGGAAAAGTGCACAGTTTATCAATTTACGGGGGGCAAAATACGTTTTCAAGCCTTATCATAGGTAACAGTTTAATTAATGTGACCTATTTGATTTGTTATAGGGTTCATCTGATCAAGATGATTACACAAGATTTAAGATATTTGTGAAAGGAATCACGTGATTTTTAATTTTGTCTGTTCAGTTTCAATCATATTGAAAAAGATAATGTTAACTTTTGTGATTACCTTGTAACAGACAGCTTTCACTAAAGTGTATTTTAGAATTGTAAACTCCAATTTTAATCTGTCAGGACACAAAGTCTATGTTGGAATATTTCTGAGAACAACTCTGTGTTTGTATTTTTATACCATTTTGAACTATACGAGCTTTTACTAAGTATGTGTTTCGATTTCAATGAAGAAATAAGTGATCAATCGACTTTTTTGAGGGTGTGTTAATACAATCATGTGACTTTTTAAGTCAATAAATGTTAATACTTTAAGACGAGTGCCCCCTTATCATTAAATGTTCTATTAATACCATACTTCGCTATCGTTGTGAAAGGTTATGTTTTTCGGTTAAGTTAGCTTGCATTTAAGTAATTATGGAACAAACCATACACTCTCACGCCTTAAATGTTGGCGATGAAACCAGCTTAACGTGTCAAACTATAAAATAAACATATTCTTAATATTATTTTTATTCAAAATTAATGTAATCTATCATTCTTATACGAAATATCTTGTATTCTTAATACTATTTTCTTTTAAAAAATCCATACTTCTATTCAAAAATAATATAATCGATCATTCTTATACAAAATATATTGAATAACATCACTTATTAAAAAGTTAAATGCGCACACGCTTTCGTAAAATATAAACACAATTTTTTATCCCAAGAAATATCTTTATTTTTCTTCATTTAGCAATCAGATAAAAAAATATACCTAATTCACATTATTCCACCAAATATGGCATAACAAAAGAATCTTACATTCCAGCAAATTCTATACTTCTACATTCGAAAATCGTCAATATTCAAGTCTTAATGCTATAAAACGCACAAAACAATCCTTATCGGAGAGTATTTCCTGTAAAAATATCATATCAGGAAGACTCAAATTCGAAACTTTACATCTAAGGTCAATACCAAACGCCGACCGCAGAATGATGAAACTAAGAATTTTAATTAAAAAAGTTACTTCTAAAACATATCATAGATGGCGCTGATGAAAAAAATTAATTCAAAACTTGTTTTAAACACTTTAAAAATTTAAATCAAACTTCGAACTAACACCAACTAGTAGAACATTCACTTATAAATATTTTAAGATATTGGTTACTTCTAAAAAATAATCTCATAGATGGCGCTGCTAAATTTTATTTTAAAACTTTTTTAAAATACTTTAAAAAATTTAAATCTAACTTTAAATTAAAACCGAGTACTAAAACAGTCACCAACAGTTATAAATAATTTAATATAATGGATACTTCTAAAAAAAAAATCTCATAGATGGCGATGTTAAAAAATTTATTCAAAAATTCTCAAAAACAGTTATAAAATTTAAATCTAACTTCAAACTATTACCGAGTACTAAAACAATCTCTTACAGATATGGATAATTTAAAATATATCTATTTTTACTTCTAAAAAAGCTCACAGAGGGCGCATAGTAGTATATAAGTGAGAGTTTTAACATCGTACTGTAACACGTTCTCTGCACCTTGCACCTTGCACCTGCTGCAGATGCTGAACTCTCAGTTTTATACTACTATGTGTTAGAAGGTATTTTAATTGATTTTTTTGTAGAAATGTATTACAACAGTTTTGAATTAATTTTTTATAAGTTTGGATTTTTTTTTTTAAATAGCGCCCTCTGTGAGCTTTTTTAGAAGTAAAAATAGATATATTTTAAATTATCCATATCTGTAAGAGATTGTTTTAGTACTCGGTAATAGTTTGAACTTAGATTTAAATTTTATAAACTGTGTTTGAGAATTTTTGAATAAATTTTTTAACAGCGCCATCTATGAGATTTTTTTAAGAAGTATCCATTATATTAAATTATTTATAACTGTTGGTGATTGTTTTAGTACTCGGTTTTAATTTAAAGTTAGATTTAAATTTTTTAAAATATTTTAAAAAAGTTTTAAAATAAAATTTAGCAGCGCCATCTATGAGATTTTTTTTAGAAGTAACCAATATCTTAAAATATTTATAAGTGAATGTTCTACTAGTTGGTGTTAGTTCGAAGTTTGATTTAAATTTTTAAAGTGTTTAAAACCAATTTTGAATTAATTTTTTTCATCAGCGCCATCTATGATATGTTTTAGAAGTAACTTTTTTAATTAAAATTCTTAGTTTCATCATTCTGCGGTCGGCGTTTGGTATTGACCTTAGATGTAAAGTTTCGAATTTGAGTCTTCCTGATATGATATTTTTACAGGAAATACTCTCCGATAAGGATTGTTTTGTTCGTTTTATAGCATTAAGACTTGAATATTGACGATTTTCGAATGTAGAAGTATAGAATTTGCTGGAATGTAAGATTCTTTTGTTATGCCATATTTGGTGGAATAATGTGAATTAGGTATATTTTTTTATCTGATTGCTAAATGAAGAAAAATAAAGATATTTCTTGGGATAAAAAATTGTGTTTATATTTTACGAAAGCGTGTGCGCATTTAACTTTTAATAAGTGATGTTATTCAATATATTTTGTATAAGAATGATCGATTATATTATTTTTGAATAGAAGTATGGATTTTTTAAAAGAAAATAGTATTAAGAATACAAGATATTTCGTATAAGAATGATAGATTACATTAATTTTGAATAAAAATAATATTAAGAATATGTTTATTTTATTGTTTGACACGTTAAGCTGGTTTCATCGCCAACATTTAAGGCGTGAGAGTGTATGGTTTGTTCCATAATTACTTAAATGTAAGCTAACTTAACCGAAAAACATAACCTTTCACAACGATAGCGAAGTATGGTATTAATAGAACATTTAATGATAAGGGGGCACTCGTCTTAAAGTATTAACATTTATTGACTTAAAAAGTCACATGATTGTATTAACACACCCTCAAAAAAGTCGATTGATCACTTATTTCTTCATTGAAATCGAAACACATACTTAGCAAAAGCTCGTATAGTTCAAAATAGTATAAAAATACAGAGTTGTTCTCAGAAATATTCCAACATAGACTTTGTGTCCTGACAGATTAAAATTGGAGTTTACAATTCTAAAATACACTTTAGTGAAAGCTGTCTGTTACAAGGTAATCACAAAAGTTAACATTATCTTCTTCAATATGATTGAAACTGAACAGTCAAAATTAAAAATCACGTGATTCCTTTCACAAATATCTTAAATCTTGTGTAATCATCTTGATCAGATGAACCCTATAACAAATCAAATAGGTCACATTAATTAAACTGTTACCTATGATAAGGCTTGAAAACGTATTTTGCCCCCTGTAAATTGATAAACTGTGCACTTTTCCTCGATAATTCACTTGTATTTTATTGAATCACTTTAGAAATTGTTATAGATTAATATTAAAATTATATAAATTCTTGTTAATTCATTTTAGATTATGATTTTAGATTTAGTATGATAAACAAGTTATCACACTTGCATTTACCACGAACATGAGTACAATTCTAACACAATCACATCGTTTAGTATGAACATTTTAAAATACTAAAATTCTAACATGTACCCAAGAAATTTAAAATCATATTACAATAAATAAATTGCCCCTACCTTACACAGCAGCTTCTGGAACACAACCGTACCATGCGATGTCTTGAAGAGCAATGGCTGATTAGAACGAATGCTTATCAGTTAATCGTATTCTGATTCGATTTAATACAAGACTTGTGACGTCACTGAAGTGTGGGTTCGTTTAGTTAGTGTTGATAAGGAGTGACCTTAAAAGACCCAGAACTATACATTAAGTCTTTTCTGTTTATGTTTGTGGGAGATTAAATAATTTTAATTTAAATAATTTAATCTTTTATACATTAGAGATTATGTAATAATTATGTTATATTTCAAAAATTAGAAGAAAGCATGTAGAGCGTGACATAATATGACAGGTTTTGATAACAACCATATCAAACAATACTACAACTTTGACTTTGAGTCGTGGGGGCGTATGGTTTGGTATAAATAGAGGGGGGAAATTATGATTTTCATCATTTGATGATTCATATCGCTAGTGAATAGACGTGTTTTAAAGTGCTCCCGCTTTTTATCAGTGTGATTCGCTTCAGAAGATTGTTGTTTGCTTTTAACAGTTAAAATTTTTAATTGTTTCTATATTATGGATATTTTCATACCTATCGATGAAGCCATGTCTGTGGTAGGTTCTGCACCTGTTAAGAAGATTTTTACCTGTCTTAGTTGTAATAAGACATTTTCATCTATTTCTAATTTGAACCAACATATGAAAACTCATTCTGGGGAGAAATTATATACTTGTGTCATTTGCCTGAAGTCTTTCGCACGAAGATCTGACTTGAAGAGACATTTAAAGATACATGATAGTGTCGGATCATTACAGAATGAGGGATTCCCTGAAGTTTTTACAGAAAAGTATAATTTATCTCAAAGTCCTTTGGATTTTGAGATATTACCTGAAGAAGATATTTCTCAAAGGACTGTGAGATCTGTGAATGTTGAGAAAAAGCATGTTTGTTCCCCCTGTGGCAAAGTCTTAACAAACATTTTCAACTTAAAGCGACATATGAAGATACATTCACAAGAGAAGTTATATGTTTGCAATATATGTCAGAAGGTATTTGGACAGATATCAAACTTGATAAGACAGTTGAAAACCCATAATACTGACGGACAGTCTACATTAAAGTGCAATATGTGTGACCAAGTTTTTACATGTAAGGATAATTTGAAGAATCATCTTAAGTAACATCAGAATTCAACATTCTCTTGCCGTGATTGTGATAAAGTGTTCGGACGAAATTATGAACTGAGACAACATGTACGCACCCAGCACTCTCACACACCTCTTGTGAGTGTAAAACGTAAAATGAGTTTATATAATGTAAAGTCGAAAACCACAAAGCATTCTGATACACTTAATGTATTTAAAACTGTGATTTTGCATCCAGATGAACGTGAGGAAAGTGATTTAGAGGTATTTCATAGACATTTACGAACAGAAATACAGGAACGTTTAATAAGTGAAATTCATGAAAATAGTTCAATTAAATTGTATATGATAGAGAAAATAGCACTTGAACGTCTGACTGATAATGAAGAGTTTGAAGAAATTCAATCTTATTTTCGATGTTTGTGTATGATCGAACTTACAGAAGATACTATCTCGCAACATATTGAAGAAGGATTTTCAAAGATTATTAAATCCTTTGAAGAATTTTTACAAAGAGGCTATGGGTAGAAACTGAGGAAAATTCATTATTTAGAACTCAAGATTGCTAAATATCATCCCCTTGCTGCGAGTTCTTACATTCCTCTATCTAAAAAACTGGATGATAAAAAAGCAGTGTTGAATATAAAAAACGAAGACAATAAATGTTTGGTGTGGTGCCTTTTGGCTTTTAAACTGAACTTAGATTTTACAAAAAAACCTGATTTTAGAAAATGGAATATCCAGCTTAGCGTATGGACATTATGAAATTAACCAAGATTGTAATGAAGAAGAAAATTGCTGATTTGTAAATATTTTTCTGTATATAAACCTTTTCTGTAAATTACTTTGTTTTAATAAAAAGCGTTAACTATATTTTTGTGTACTTATTTAAAACTTTTATACAATCATTTCTGATAAAACATTATCTATATGCACGTACACGTATGTATGCATGCACGCACACACACACACATACACACACACCGTCTAATGAGGTTTACACGGTTTACCATGTTTTAAAAACGGTTTATCTTGTTTAAAAGTATTACAAAATGATTTTAAATCGATCTAAAGCGTTAATCATGTGCAAAAAGCTTAGTAAAATTTTTTTATAAGTTATGAAATACATTAAAGTAATAATTTTAATAGATTTATAACATTTTTGTTAACTTATAACTTTCTTAAAACTTTTTTTTTCTGTTAGTTCGAGAATGAATAAAAACATTTTTATTTTTTATTTTTTATTATTTTTTTTTTAAATATTGCAAAACTTTTTTTTTTACTTTTTAATTTTTAATAAAATTTTTTTTTTTTAAACTTTACTTTTTATTATTTTTTTTTTTAACTTTTTAATTCTTAATTTTAATTTTAATTTTTTTTTTTAACCTTTTTTATAAATTTAAGTTTTAATTTTTTTTTTAATTATCATACATTTTTTATAAAAACTTATAAATTTTATGCATAAACATACACAAATACATATAAACATAGTTCTAAACCGACAGACAGACAAGAGATACACAAAGAAAATTACATATGATAAAATGTATTATCTATATACTTCTCAAAACATATTCTTATATACAAATTTTTCTTACGAAATATCGGATATATCAGCAAAATGTGATGAACAGAATCGTGCAGTAAAGCGAAGAGTGACTTTAATCATGGATTGAGCGTTGATTGCGCATTTGCGCAATTGTGCATCTCTTCGCTCTTCCTGTGGCCGTTCAACCCCCACTATCCTACTACTGGTATCATATAATAAATATAATTCTATCGCTTAAATCTTAATAATATTATAAAAGTTCATAAATATTGTCCTTTTTAGCACTTTCCAACCTAGTTGAAAAGTGCTTATGACTTCGGTTTGTCTGGCCGTATGGCCGTCTGCCGTCTGGCCGTCTGCCGTCTGGCCGTCTGCCGTCTGGCCGTCTGCCGTCTGGCCGTCTGCCGTCTGCCGTCTGTCCGTGCTCTAACTCCCGTAAATATGCTCGGATTGCTCTGCAATTTTTATATGTTATTGTCGCCATCTATAGCATGTTCCCTATTTCAACGGAAGTGTGTAGCACTTGTAGTTATTTTACAGGGACACTCAAAGAATTCCGTTATATTGCGTTCTATGGGGAAAAATCATTTGCGGTTTATTTAAATAATGTTTCACTAATTTAAACGCATTGAAATTTATATATATCACTAAGGTGCATTAGAAGAAGCTTAATATGGAATGGGTGTGCATAGCACTTATAGTTACTTTACAGGGACAGTCAAAAGAATTCCGTTACATTACGTCTATGGAGAAAAATCGTCTGCGGTTTATTTAAGTAATGTTTCACTATTTTAAACGCACTGAAATTTATATATATCACTAATGTGCATTACAAGAGTCTTACTACAGAATATTGTGTACATAGCAGTCATCGTTCATTTACAGGGACGCACAAAAGAATTCTCTACTGCCTGTTAACAATAATTCCTGGAAGTGCATTTTAAGTTACTGAACGCGATTTTAAATTTAACTCACTTTTTGTTTATTACGTGGTGTGTATAAATTCTGCAGATCATATACAGGGAAGCACAAAAGTTTGCGAACACATTTCCGTTTATTGACAAACTCCAGATGGAGAATTTTAAACTGTGCTACGCGTTTCCTAACTGAACTAAAATTTAGCACTCTATGTAGTATATATACAAACCTATAGATCCTATACAGGGCTGAATAAAAGTATTCGGATATTTTTCCGAATATTGTATATGTTGGAAATTCCTGAAATTATAATTTTAAATATGTTATGCGTTTTCCAAATTGTTTACTTAGATGTTATCTTTTAGCTTATTAAACGGTATGATTTGTAAAATTATTTTGGAAGCGTTGGAAAGTGCTACATAATCTATGCTTGACGCATGATTTTTCGTTCTTGTTAGTTATCAAGTAAAAGATTAACTCATTCATTACATGTTTTAAAGCTTTAAATAATTTAAATATTTAACTGAATGGTACATCATAGTAATATAATAAAAAAAATCACATCAGGGTGGCTAGTGGTCAGAGTAAAATACAGTCAAAAAAAGTGATAAACACCAGTATATTCTCATAGAAAAATTCATGTCGATTATTCGATCAAATAATTAACATGAATTTTTCTATAAAAATATATTGGTGTTTATAACTTTTTTTGACCGTATTTTTCACTGACCACTAGCCACCCTGCACATCTAATGTACTACATTAATAATTTTTAATTAAATATAATGATTTCTTATTAAACTACCTTTTAAAATTTCATATAGTTTCTTTAAATTAGCTTAATATATCGTTTATATAAACGAAAAATAGATTTCATCAAATAGAAGTTGAAAAATAATTTTGGCCAGCTAGAATCAGCAAATCGTCCACCGTGCGTTCGGAGGAAAGCAGTTCCGGAAAATTTCGATATACCGGGTGATTATAATTAAAGTTACGATTTCAAAAATCGATAATTTTAAAACTACTGGTCAGAATGACTTGATATTTTAGCAGAACAATCGTGAGGCAATGGAATTTTGTTTGGCGAAGGAAAAAAAATAGTTCCAAATTGTGCCGATAGATGGCGTTGTCAGGGTAATGTCAGGGGACAGACCAAAAATGTATTCATGAACCCTTTCCGGCGCGGAGTAAATTTGTTTGCAAAATGATGAAATAATTGACTGACACCGGAATTTACAAACGAATCCATTAGTAAAAAGAAACTTGCTTATTTTTCTGGTTCTTAATGAAAGGAAAATTTTAATTAAATACCGGGTGATTATAATTAAAGTTACGATTTCAAAAATCGATAATTTTAATTAAAACTACTGGTCAGATTGACTTGATATTTTAGCAGAACAATCGTGAGTCAATGGAATTTTGTTTGGCGAAGGAAAAAATAAAGTTTCAAAATGTGCCCATAGATGGCGCTATCTGGGTTCACATTGTCTGAAGATATGGCAAATTACTAATACGTGACATGCGCACCGCAGACATAGCAACCATAAAAATGCAGAGCAGCAGCTCTTTGCCTGAATGCTTCATCATGACTCTGACTATGAAGGATTTCGCTCTGCTCTTGAAGCTTTTTTATAAGAACGATGACTGTGCACTTACAGCTATTAGGAAATTTCGGACATTAAAATCCATAAAAAGGTCCAATAACAACAAATGGTCTGCAAAAAATTATTGCTAAATTTGAAGAGACCGGTTCATTTGACGTTAAACGGGGTAGAGGAAGGAAACCAGTTTCAGCTGCGGCAGTAGAAGATGTGGCTACAGCATTACAGGAACATACTGACAGTGATGCTGGAATCAGCAGTGCAAGGGGGATTGGCCGAATTCTGGGTATGCCGAACAGCACGGTGCGTAAAGTCCTACGGAACGTCTTACGCTGTTATCCGTACAAGATAACTCATGTGCAGGAGTTGCTACCTGCTGACCTGGAAGCACGTCAATCTTTTGCACTACAATTTTTGCCCGGATGGGAGTGGACAACGGATGGCCATGGAACATTCTGTGGTCTGACGAAGCCCACTTTCATTTGCAAGGTTCTGTAAATACGCAAAATTGCAGGATATGGGCGACCGAGAATCCGTCCCAGCTACAGCCATTACCTCTTCAGTCTGAAAAGGTCACTGTGTGGTGCGTAATAACGGCAGCGTTTATCGTCGGTCCATTTTTCTTCGAGAAGATCACACCTGCGGGTTCCGTTACCTGCACAGTTACTGGCAAGCAGTATTGTTGTGAGCTCGGGGTTCGAAAGGACTGATGCCAATATATAAGAACAATAAAAAGGCTTTATTCACTATAAACAGTGCAATACGATCACAAATATCTTCTGAAAATTCCAAGATATTCAGTAATCTTCAAATCCAATAAAAGCTAAGCAAAATTTCACACAGAAACAATGCGTTCAATACGACGTATCAACGACAAAATCGATCCGAGAAACACAGTTCTCAATGCAAAGCCTCTCGTATGAATTCAATCGCAGTTGACAGACAACTAACTAACTGGACTGGTGGAGGTCCCTTATATAGGCTTCAGAGATCTTTCCAGATTATTCCAGAGCTTTCAGATGCTAGAAATTACCAGAAAGTGCTTTAACTTTCGATAGAGAACCAAAGCGAGAAAGGATCCCAATGTACAGGTATAAAGGGGGGTGGTTGCACAAAAACTCGCCAAATCCGTCGCCAACTTGGCGACGTTTGGCGATATATCGCCAAATTTGGCGACAAAAATAAGTCGCCAAAACCATCGCCAACTTGGCGATAAACCCATTCCTTGGCGATTTTACCATAGAGTTCCATTATAAAGATGAGGGTGTAAGGTTGTTTTCCTGCAAACCATCTGAGGCCTTTAGCATTGAGTTACATGAGGCTCAATAGGAAATACATTAATAATACTGCAATTTTCACAATAATAAAATAAAATAAATTTAAACAAATGGAATATTTACAGATATATACAAAATTCATAACATTGCCCCCCTCTCAAGGACTGCACGTTCCGGGCAGTTCAACCTTTGATCGGAAAGCAAACCCGTTACCAACAAATGCTATACTATTCAAAACACATTCATAATGCTGAATTATACAAAATATACACTTATTTAAAAATAAAATTAAATTAAAGCATAGACATTATTACATACAAGTATTTAAATAATAATAACAATAATAATGATAATGCTAAGCAAAATAAATAATTACATTAATTTATATACAAGACCATGGTCATACTAATTTACATTATTTACATTACACTATTTACAATCAATGAACTAAGTACTATGGCCATAGTATGGAGCCAGCCTGTCGTAATGAACGACTCTAGGCTTCGAAATTGGTGACTTTCGGATCCGAATTACGACATCGTTCAGTCTGTTTAGGACTGTATAAGGACCGTCCCAGTGTGATTGCAGTTTGGGAGAAAGTCCTTTGTGTCTAGTCTGATTATAAAACCAAACCTTGTCACCTTCTTTGAATTGATGTCCTGTGGCTTTCGTGTCGTACCTGGTCTTCATCTTCTCCGTCTGTATATTGATCCGCTCTCGAGCTAAGTTGTGGACGTCTTCAAATCGTGCCTGGAGATTCTGCACGTATCCCTCTGGCGATGAAGGCGCATCTGGAGGCCGACCAAACAGCAGATCACAAGGTAAACGAAGATCACGACCGAAAAGCATCTGAGACGGGGTATAGCCGGTTGTTTCATGGACGGCGCTGCGATAGGCGAGAAGAAACAAGGGAAGTTTTTGGTCCCAGTCTTGCTGGTATCTTGAGACTAGAAGTGAGAGATTGTTGAGGATGGTACGATTAAATCTCTCAACCATGCCATCCGACTGCGGATGTAAAGGCGTCGTCCTAGTTTTGTCCATTCCGAGAAGTTGACAGAGACCCTCAATCACAGCAGAGATGAAATTTCTCACCTGGTCAGAATGCATTTGAAGAGGGACTCCATACCTTGATATCCACTGGTGTACCAAGGCATCCGCAACCGTAGAAGCTTCTTGATCAGGGATGGCATAAACTTCAGGCCATTTTGTGAAATAGTCCATGACAACAAGGAGGTATTTGTTGCCATCAGCACTTCTTGGCAGAGGACCTAGGATGTCAAGGGCGATGCGTTCAAAAGGTACTCCTACATTGTAGAGATGTAGTCTTCCTCGGCTACGTTTCTTTGGTCCTTTCCGAGCTGCACATGCATCGCAAGATTTGCACCATTGTTCGACGTCAGCTCTCGCTTTTCCCCAGAAGAAGCGCTCTCGGACTCTGTGTAATGTTTTCATGACTCCAAAATGGCCACCAGTGGGACTGCCATGTAATTCCTTGAGGACTTCTGGGATTCGGGATCGAGGAAGTACCAACTGCCACCGAGATGTCTTCCCATCTTCCAATTCGAATTTTCGGAACAGGACACCATTCCTGACGTGGAGAGAGTTCCAAAGAGCCCAATATTGCTTCGTCGTAGGACTGTAAGTCGAGATGTCTTTCCAACTGGGCTTCGTGCTAGAAGATTCTAATAACTCCAAGATTGGTTTGATCTCAGAGTCTGCCATTTGATCTTCTCGAATCTTCTCATCACTCCAGGGATCTGGTGGCGTCAATAGTGAAGTCTTCGTCTGGCGTATGACATATTCGGGATTATACTTGCTCTCCGCTCTGGAACAATAGCGACAGCTCTCGGGACACGGTCTTCTTGATAGGGCATCGGCGTTTCCATGCGATGAGCCTTTGCGATGCCTGATGTCGAAGTCGTATTCCTGGAGTCGTTGTATCCATCTGGCTACTTAGCCCTCTGGGTTCTTAAAATTCATCAGCCATGTTAGGGATGCGTGGTCAGTACGAAGGAGAAATTTCCTGCCATAGAGATAGTGATGGAAGTGTTCTATGGCTTTCACTATAGCTAATAACTCCTTACGAGTGACGCAATAATTCCGCTCTGGTTTCGATAAACATTTGCTCCAGTATGCTACGACTCGTTCTTGGCCATCTATTTCTTGGGAAAGTACAGCGCCGACACTTTCCTGACTGGCATCCGTGTCCACAATGAATTGTTTGTCGGGGTCTGGATAGGTAAGGACTGGAGAGGATGTGAGAGCTTCTTTCAGCCGCTGGAATGAATTGTCGCATTCTTGTGTCCATAGATATTTCTGTTTGCTTTCAGTGAGCCTATGCAAGGGTCTTGCGATGTTGGAGAACCCCTGTACAAACTTTCTGTAATAAGTGCATAGTCCCAGAACGCTTCGAAACTGATGGACATTTTCCGGACGTTTCCAGTGCTTTACTGCAGACACTTTTTCAGGATCTGTTCGAACACCTTCAGCTGAGATGATGTGTCCTAAATAGTTTACTTCTCGTTGGAAGAACTTGCATTTCAAAGGGTTCAGCTTTAAATTCGCCGCTCTTAGTTTTGTTAACACTTTTCGAATATTCTCTAGATGTTCTTCAAACGTGCGGCCACCAATGATGACGTCATCTAGGTAGATGAGACAAGCTTCAAAATCAGACCTTTTAACACTGTCTCCATGAGGCGCTCGAACGTTGCTGGAGCATTGCAGATCCCGAACGGCATAACTTTAAATTGCCAAAGTCCTTGTCCAGTAGTAAATGCGGTCTTCTCTTTGTCATCAGGATGGATCTCTACTTGCCAATATCCAATCTTCAAATCCAGCGTGGAAAACCATTTATGTCCTGAAAGAGTATCTAGCGTGTCGTCTATTCTTGGTAGAGGATAGCTGTCCTTCTTCGTGATATCGTTAAGTTTACGATAATCCACACAAAATCTTGTGGAGCCATCTTTCTTTCGGACCAACACGATGGGAGAGGCCCACGGACTTGATGACGGTTCGATGATGTCACTATCCTGCATCTCTCGTAAGAGCTTAGAAACCTCTTCTGGTTTTGCGAACGGCAAGCGTCTTGGATGCTGTTTAATCGGTGGATGGTTGGCAGTATCAATTCTATGACGTGTCAGTGAAGTGCGCCCTATATCACTCTCGTTTTGTGAAAACACATCCTTAAATTCCTGGAACAGTCTTTCTGCGGCATTTTTCTGTTCAGGAGATAAATTTTCATTTCGTCCAATTACAGGTGTTAAACTTGTAGGCGGCTCCGATAACGTCAAGCTCGTGTCTTTGCAAACACAGGTGACTGGAGCACAGGTTGCAAGCACTTCACCTTTCTGGATAATTCTAGACTTTTCACTTACGTTCGCAATTCTCACAGGTATCACATCTCTCGACAGATCTACCAGCGCTGATGCTATTAGCACTCCCTTTGGGCTCTTCTCAGGATATCCAGTCAAGCCATACTGGAAAATTCTTTCGTTGCCAGTTAATCCAGTTATCATCATTTCGGTCCGAGGAGGGATGATAACATCTGCCTTGGCTGTGATCCGTTGAATAGACCCGGACTCATTTCCAAGTTTGAAAATAGTGACATCTTCCTGAGCAGAGCGTAACTCATTATTCTTAAAATCCAGTGTAAATCCTTGCTCTTTTAAAAAGTCCAGTCCGAGTATGAAAGGGTCTGAAATATCGGCCACATAGACTGTATGATGGTAAGCGGCGTTCCCAAACTTTATTTTCAATTTCATTCTTCCATGTATGTCGATCTTATCCCCGGTCACGGTTTTGAGGATACCACGCGGCGGGGTCCAGAAGAGTTTTTCTTTCAGCCGCTGAGCTAGATCTTTCCGAATGATGGTCACATTGGCTCCTGTATCGATGATCATACTACAGGGCAAATCATTCACACTCCCGACTAGAAAAACTCCGTTCTCGCCGCAACTTCTTGCAGAAATTTCACATACTTGAAAATGGGGCTTCTCAAAATCTGGCAACCTCCGCCCCGCAAGATGGCCATTAATCAGTTTTCCTGCTCCTCCGTTAGCGGGTGAGATATTACCTTCGGTGCTGGGTCGTCTTGTGCAGTTAATTTGGATATGGCCTTCTCCACCGCATTTCCAGCACTTGATCTTCTTGTAAGGTTTGTTGGCCATTAAGGAGTTCATCTTTCTCATTATGTCCTTCATCTGCTGCTGTAAACGCTCCACAGCTCTATCCGACGTCTCAGGCAGGTTGGCTGCTCGCAGAAAGTGTCGATCTTTCCTAGTAGCTTGCTGGACTGCCTCGAATTTCAGAGCGTAAGCCAAAGCCCCTTTTAGATCATTGAGATCTACAATCCGGAGTGCTGTCTGGATCTCAGGGTCACGCACACCATCGATAAAATGTTGCGGAGCTAAACTTTCTCTAATTTCAGTCGGACAGCCAGGATAAGCAAGGTATGAAAGTCTCTCGACATCCGTAGCAAGCACTTGCAAGGATTCAGTGGATTTCTGCTGTCGAGATTTGAGCTGGAGTCTGCTATATTCCTTCATACATTTCTCGCCAAAACGCAATTCTAAGGCACTGACGAGCGTTTCAAAATCCAGCGGTTCATTTGCAGGCAAAGTCTGTAGGACGTCGGCAGCATCAGCTCGTAGAGAAGCAGCTAACTAGCAAGCTTTTGTTTGGGAATCCCAACCATTGGCGTCCGCTACGATCCCAAATTGTGTCTTAAAAACTGGCCATGAGGATTTTCCGTCATAGGTCGAGAGTTTAATAGAGGCCCGGGGAAGCATAGCTTGATACTTGACATCTTCGGGATAGTTTTCGGCAGTTATCTTTTGTTTCTTCACATTTTCCAACTCCTTTTCTACACTCTCAATCCTTTCTTCGACTGTCTTGGCGATCTTTTGAACTTTTTCTTCTACTCTTTCTTCAACGGTCTCGGCGATCTTTTGAACTTCTTTTTCTACTCTTTCTTCTACGGCATTGGCTGTCCTTTGAATTTCTTCTACTTTTCCTTCTATTTGTTGAAATCTTCCTTCAACTTTGTTTTCCATGCCGTCAATTCTGTCATTTAAAGATGTTATTTTATCCTCTATTAAGTCTTTCAACTCTCCAAGGTTGGTTGACATATCCTTCTTCATTTCATCTTTTAAGTCGCCAAGGTTGGCAGTCATTTTCTCATCCATCTCGCCAAGATTTGCAGTCATTTTCTCATCCATCGCTGACATTTCCTTCTTCATTTCATCTTTTAACTCGCCAAGGTTGGCAGTCATTTTCTCATCCATCGCTGACATATCCCTCTTCATTTCAGCCTGATTCGCAGTCATTTTCTCATCCATCTCTCCTAATTTCTCCAATAATTTAGTCAGTTGCGCTTCCATTGCTCTGGTAATCGGCATTCAACCCCACTCCTGACACCAAATGTTGTCAGCTCGGGGTTCGAAAGGACTGATGCCAATATATAAGAACAATAAAAAGGCTTTATTCACTATAAACAGTGCAATACGTTCACAAATATCTTCTGAAAATTCCAAGATATTCAATAATCTTCAAATCCAATAAAAGCTAAGCAAAATTTCACACATAAACAATGCGTTGAATACGACGTATTAACGACAAAATCGATCCGAGAAACACAGTTCTCAATGCAAAGCCTCTCGTATGAATTCAATCGCAGTTGACAGACAACTAACTAACTGGACTGGTGGAGGTCCCTTATATAGGCTTCAGAGATCTTTCCAGATTATTCCAGAGCTTTCAGATGCTAGAAATTACCAGAAAGTGCTTTAACTTTCGATAGAGAACCAAAGCGAGAAAGGATCCCAATGTACAGGTATAAGGGGGGGTGGTTGCACAAAAAGTCGCCAAATTCGTCGCCAACTTGGCGACATTTGGAGATATATCGCCAAATTTGGCGACAAGAATAAGTCGCCAAAACCATCGCCAACTTGGCGATAAACCCATTCCTTGGCGATTTTACCATAGACTTCCATTATAAAGATGAGGGTGTAAGGTTGTTTTCCTTGCAAACCATCTGAGGCTTTTAGCATTGAGTTACATGAGGCTCAATAGGAAATACATTAATAATACTGCAATTTTCACAATAATAAAATAAAATAAATTTAAACAAATGGAATATTTACAGATATATACAAAATTCATAACAGTATGAAGCACTTTTGCGTAACCATGTTCTTCCGGCACTTCAACAGCGTCAGTGTGTGGATCGCATAATATTCATGCAAGATGGCGCTCCTCCGCACATTGCTACTACTGTGAAGCAGCTACTGAGTGATAATTTCGGAGATGATAGGATCATAAGCCGACATTTTCCAACAACGTGGCCGCCACGTTCCCCCGACTTAAACCCGTGTGATTTTTGTCTTTGGGGGTACCTGAAGAATGTTGTTTATAGCGGGCGGATTCAGAATCTAGCCGACTTGAAGGCAAGCATCACACAACACACCCATTGCATTAATACAGATACCCTCCGATGTGTTGTGGAGCATGCCGTTTTGCGCTTCCAATTAGTAGCGGAACAAGGCGGAGGGCATATTGAGCAACTTATGCCTTAATAATCAGTAAAGTGTTTGTTCCATGAAGCTCTTTTTTTTTTTCATTTTTTATCATTATCGCTGTCGTCGCTAATAAATTTTTAGTAAATCTCTGAACTCTATTTTTTTCCTTTTGGCAACATCATTCCTATGTTTAACCCTTTAACGGGCGGTGGTCACAAAAAGGACACCCAATTTTAATTCTAAAACTGACAAACGGCACCAAGAATATTTAATTAAAATTTTCCTTTGATTAAGAACCAGAAAATAAGCAAGTTTCTTTTTACTAATGGATTCGTTTGTAAATTCCGGTGTCAGTCTATTATTTCATCATTTTGCAAACAAATTTACACCGCGCCGGAAAGGGTTCAAGAATACATTTTTGGTCTTTCCACTGACATTACCCTGACAACGCCATCTATCGGCACAATTTGGAACTATTTTTTTTCCTTCGCCAAACAAAATTCCATTGCCTCACGATTGTTCTGCTAAAATATCAAGTCATTCTGACCAGTAGTTTTAAAATTATCGATTTTTGAAATCGTAACTTTAATTATAATCACCCGGTATTTTCACTGATCATGACCCCGAGACCCCAAAACCACCGTCCGTTCAAATGTTGATTTATATATATAGATATATCCATATATATATATATATATATATATATATATCTGACCTATGTCATACGATAACGCCCGTATTTATGAATCGATTTTGATGAAACTAATTGTGTGTATTAAGGTCACCAATGTCTCGACCAAGTTCGTTGGCCAACTTGGTCCGCCATTTTGTTTCAAGATGGCGGCCATTTAAAAATTTAAAACTAAAATAAATATACATAAAAGTTAAAAATTCAAATTTATTTTTTAATTACGTGTTAGGCCTTGATACAAGGATTCCAGAGCACTTTTTGGTTTACCTCTATCTTAAAACGTGGCTGAGATAGAGCAGTTTGAAATTCTAGGGTGGCTGACATTTTGAAACAAAACAGCACATTAACGCGATTACTCGCAAATTATTTTCTTTCATTGTTGTAATAATTTTCCCAATCATACGCATAAAACTATATATTCATATCCGTTAGCACCAAAATTGGCGACGTTTCTTTGCATTTTAACTTGCTGTTTTCGTGTAACATTAGCTAAAATTTTAAAACGAAGATATAGGAAAGCTACCTTTTCCTCCCGGTACAGGCCGGAAGGACTTTTTTTGCATTAATGCTGCTGTGTTATTCAGAAGTTTCGAAAAAATCAAACTGGGTTATGTAATGAGACGAAGAATAATTGTCAGAATTGATTAATACACTAAGCTATACAGAAGCTATATGCTAAGCTTTGAATGTCTGCAATTGCTGTATTATTACTAGTATTATGCTGGTTTTAATTTGCGAAATTATTTTCCCTAGAGATTCACGATTATTTCACAACTACAGGGTTCGTACTGGATCCTAGAATTTTCAGGGTATTCACCAGTATTTTCTTATAGAATAACTCGTCTTACCTAATCGCGCGACTATATAAGGCAAGTTTTTCTGTAATAAAATACTAGTAATTACCCTAAAAATACCAGGACTCCGTACGAACCCTGCAACGACAACTTTACTTCAAATCTTCTCAAAATCCAATACTTTTTTTAATTCCGTTGTCATAAATTTATGTTTTAAATTGAAAGAGGCTTTGAGCTCCAGGAAAAAAATTATTTTGTTTCTGTCTCGCTAATTATTCATCCAATTATTCAATAAAAAAAATATATTATTTGTGATTTTTTTGCATTCAGAATTTCTTTTGTGAAAAACAACATAAGAAATTACCTAGGTTTTTTTTTCTTTTTTATGACTAATTTCGGCTCAACAATTGACCCATTTTTGGACGATACTTGAAAAGTATTTATGAATTCTGTTTGTCTGATCGTCTCTCTCTCCGAGCTATAACTCGCATAAATATATTCGGATTGTTACGTAACTATTGAGAAAGTGAAGTGCGTAGCATTCACAGTTCATTTACAGGGTCACTCAGAATTATACCGTTATATATTATGGTCTATGGGGTAACATCATTTGCAATGTAATTTAATAATTTTATACTATTTCAAACATATTGAAATTGATATATATCACTGCGTTGTACAACAAGATGCTTACTGTTGAATATCGTCCGCTTAGCATTTATCGTTCATATACAGGGACAAACAAAAATGATCGGTTACACTACTGGCTATGAAGGATAACTGCCAGAAGTGCGTATTCACTTGTAATATGCATTTTTAAATTGAACACATTTTTTGCATGTTACTTGGTGTGTATAAATTATATAGATACAAGTCGAATGCCCGTTTTCTGATGGAAATTGCTGAAAGGGAATTTTCAACTGTGTTAAATGTTTCGCATATGAACTAAATTTTAGCATAATATGCAGTATATATACAAATGTATTAAAATCAATTATCAACGTAAATTAGCACAAATAAAAATATATAAAATGGCAAACAGCTATTTTGGAGCCTCTAAAGCTCCATCTTCAGTGCCAAATTTAAAAGATTCAAAACTGATTTAGTTTGATGTTAGTTAACTGATTGAGTTTAAGCCATGTAAGCTTACGTCTCCGCACGCGACCAAGTTAGAATGGTGGTGAGTTTGTCAAAACAACAGCGGACCGCTGTTGACGCCGAAACAGTTGTTTGCCATTTTATATATTTTTATTTGTGCTATTTTACGTTGATCATTTATTTTAATATAACGACACAAAGTTCAATCCACCTATTTTAAACGATAGATCATGTATTGAGATTCACAAAAGAATATGATTTCTTTTCCGATTATAGATTGAAACTGCCAAAATTGAGTTTGAAATGTGTTATGCGTTTTCCAAATTGTTTGCTTAGCCATCACCTTTCACCTTCAGCACCTTATTCAGCAAGAAGTTTTGTTACTGTATTTATACTGTATTGGAAAGAAGTACATAATCCATGCTTGATGCATGATTTTTTTTCTTATTCCATTAAAATGGGTAGATATTCAGATTTCCTTTTTAAAGAATCGGAGTATGTTATGTAAGGAAATGAAAGAAAATTTCTCTTACAATATAGAACTTCTTTTGGAATCAAACAATGGAACTATATTTTTATCTTAATTACCATTATTTTTCTTTTCTTTTTTACCCTTTTTAGGTGCGTTCGTAATTATATAAATACGTAGCACTATAGTCGTCGTCTGGTCCGTCCGTCCGTCTGTCCGTCTGTCTGTCTGTCCGTCTGTCCGTCTGTCTATCTGTCCGTCTGTCCGCATATAACAGCACAAAAACTACCTAACCGAATGGTTTGAAATTTAAAATATATTATCGTTGTAGAATTTTGCCGAGTCATTTCAATTTTTATGAAAATCGAATCAAAACTTAAAAAGATATTAATAAAGGTTTTCTTTATTCTATTAAATCCTATCGTACGTAATCTATGTAATAAAAGAGCAAGTCAGGTGACTGAGTAAAACAAACACGGACAAACCGCTTCTTCTTTCATATGCCAGGCGGACATTTTTATTCAAAATTATTGTTTCGAATAAAATTGCTTAAAAATTACATTTTTAGAAAGATCGTTGGAAAAAATTGTTAACATTAAAAAAAATGCATAGATTCTGAGATAACTTCAGTGGAAATTATGTTAACAGCCGAATATCTCAATCCATTAGAGAGCAAATAAACACAGGAGATTCTTTCATTATGAGTTATAAAAATATTAAACCATGGACGTAATCATTCGCAAAGCAAGATCTCTATGGTCAATTTTACAATGCTGTCTGGTGTAGAAAAAAAATCGTATTTGTAAACGTGGCATACGTAATAAGAAAAATAAAAGGCATATTCATTTCCTTCATAGCAGACGATATAATTCATTTCACTGAAATAATAAGGATGATTCTTTTACATTGTGAAACTAGTTATAAAACGACGTTATGAAATTGTGAAACTAGTTATAAACCTCCTATGTCACGTTTAACGTACAATTTGCAACTTGTCTACTATTTTATTAGATTTATTATATAAAATATATTTATTTATATATTTACATAAAATATAAAATAGAAATTGTAAATTTATTTAGCTATATAAAAAAAGAACTCCGCAGTGTAAGAAGTAGTTCTTTGTCGAGAATTACTTCTTGCACTGCGGAGTTTTTTTTTTTTTTTTTTTTTTTTAATCCCCATAAATTCATAATTTACCTTTGAAAACTGGCAAACAGGTTTGCTATTTTTAGAAATGTGGAATGATAGTTACAACGACCTAGGTACCAGAGTATTTGGCGGTGAACTTATATTTTTATATCTCATTCGATTCGACTCATCGCGCAATTTGATAGCTCACATACCTGCTATTAAGTTCTAATTTTCACAGGAGGCCCTGTCAAAATTTAAAATTCTTATTATTAAAAAAACAGTTGTCGTCAAAGAAATAAGCATGATACAAGTTTAATTAAAGTATTTGCACTACCATACATTCATTATTATCAATTTATGACATATTGTTCTTTCCAAAGAAGTGATTAAGCAAAAATAAAGAACAATAAATTTTAGTCACTTGCACAGTATCACTTTGCATTAGTTAAGTTCATTCGGCTGTTCAAGTATGAATTTGACAATAGAAATTACACTCTTAAAAAAGAAAGATATGGTACCACAACATAGGTGCCAAGAGCAAACTAATCTTTCGAAATATGTGGGTTAATTTGACCCAGGTTTGATTATGTTTCAAGCAAGAATTTTCTTTTTGAAAGAAATGAAATTAAGGAAATTGCACATAGAGACATGAAATTAAATTAATAAACATTATTTTTTTAATAAACTTTCTGGTTCTAAATAGGGGATTGAGAAAGAAAGCAACGCATGCCACTAAGAAGCGCTTACTTCGCCGTCATTTTAAAACCGAGAAACGATGTAAATTGCAAAATCGGTAGTTATAAGGTTGGCAAAAAATGGTGCATAATGGAACTTGATGATATCTTATTTACAAAAACTCTAGTTTTTTTTTTATTTCCCTCTAGATGTGAGAATAAGTGTTCCGTTTAAATTTGTTTGTCAGATATGTGTATAGTTTTATGAGCGATCATAAACACTCTTGAAAAAAAACTCTCTGTAACGCCACAGATTATGTTTTACTAAAACAGCTTAAAGCTCCACGACATAAACTATGTGCATAAAACATTAATACAGATGGATTTGTTTTTTAGTACTCTTTTGTCAAAACCATTTCAGGTCCGCTGATCGGGGAGATTCAGAAAGAAACAACCCCATGACACACAGAAGATTTTTTTAATTTCGGGAAGCGATACAAACGCAAATTAGGCTGCCCAAAGCTTAAAGAAATGTTCCATGATGGAAGAAGAAAATATCTTATTTAAAAAAACAACAAATAATAATGCTTTCTTGTCCCTCTAGATTTGTGAATAAAAATTATGTTTAAATTTCTTTCATAGTCATCGAACTGTGAAAGAAATTAAAACAGAATTTTTATTGTTGTTCTTTATTAAATTGTTATTGTTTATGGTTATATATACTGATATCGTACAGTTTTATGAGAGATTATAAAAACCTTTTCTGTCACTCCACATAATCTGCTTTACTAAATCAGTGTAACGTTCCGAGAAGTATAATACCTGCATAGAACATTATTACAGTTGCATCCATATTTTAGTTCTCTATTCTTAAGACCATTTCAGAGTCTATTGAACGAGAGGATTGAGAAAGAAACTACTGCTTGACATACAAATGCGCTGACTATCACGTCATTTTTAAAGCGGGAAACAATACAAACGGAAAAATAGGCAGTCTAAAATTTAAAGACATTTTGTCTAATAGAAGAAGAAGATATCCTATTTAAAAAACTATAGTTCTTTCTTTTCCCTCTAGATGTGTGAAAAAAATTGTGCTTTAATTTCTTTTTAGAAATGAAATTAAGGAAATTGCGCATAGAGACATGAAATTAAATTAATAAACATTATTTTTTTAATAAACTTTCTGGTTCTAAATAGGAGATTGAGAAAGAAAGCAACGCATGCCACTAAGAAGCGCTTACTTCGCCGTCATTTTAAAACCGAGAAACGATGTAAATGGCAAAATCGGTAGTTATAAGGTTGGCAAAAAATGGTGCATAATGGAACTTGATGATATCTTATTTACAAAAACTCTAGTTTTTTTTATTTCCCTCTAGATGTGAGAATAAGTGTTCCGTTTAAATTTGTTTGTCAGATATGTGTATAGTTTTATGAGCGATCATAAACACTCTTGAAAAAAAACTCTCTGTAACGCCACAGATTATGTTTTACTAAAACAGCTTAAAGTTCCACGACATAAACTATGTGCATAAAACATTAATACAGATGGATTTGTTTTTTAGTACTCTTTTGTCAAAACCATTTGAGGTCCGCTGATCGGGGAGATTCAGAAAGAAACAACCCCATGACACACAGAAGATTTTTTTAATTTCGGGAAGCGATACAAACGCAAATTAGGCTGCCCAAAGCTTAAAGAAATGTTCCATGATGGAAGAAGAAAATATCTTATTTAAAAAAACAACAAATAATAATGCTTTCTTGTCCCTCTAGATTTGTGAATAAAAATTATGTTTAAATTTCTTTCCTAGTCATCGAACTGTGAAAGAAATTAAAACAGAATTTTTATTGTTGTTCTTTATTAAATTGTTATTGTTTATGGTTATATATACTGATATCGTACAGTTTTATGAGAGATTATAAAAACCTTTTCTGTCACTCCACATAATCTGCTTTACTAACTCAGTGTAACGTTCCGAGAAGTATAATACCTGCATAGAACATTATTACAGTTGCATCCATATTTTAGTTCTCTATTCTTAAGACCATTTCAGAGTCTATTGAACGAGAGGATTGAGAAAGAAACTACTGCTTGACATACAAATGCGCTGACTATCACGTCATTTTTAAAGCGGGAAACAATACAAACGGAAAAATAGGCAGTCTAAAATTTAAAGACATTTTGTCTAATAGAAGAAGAAGATATCCTATTTAAAAAACTATAGTTCTTTCTTTTCCCTCTAGATGTGTGAAAAAAATTCTGCTTTAAATTCTTTTTAGTCAGGTATCTATACTATTTTATGAGCGACCACAAAAACACTTGAATCATTCCATAGAATATGCGTTACTAAATCATTTTAACATTTCCAGGCATAAAATGTTTGTGTAAAACATTTTGAGAGTTGGATTCTTTTGCGTTGTCTCTTATCAAGATCATTTCCGGGACCGTTGATTTTAGAGATTAACTCTTAATTGCATAGTGATGTAAATTTCCATCACTGTTTATTTAACTTTTCATAAATAAATCAACTTCTCGGCCACCACTATATTTATATAGAAATATTAATCCAGTAAATTTCCCGTGAACAATGTCGCTGAACAAAGTTAAAAATCTATCTTAAAATTTCTGGTGTCTAATATTTAATATATGTATAAAAAAACACAATTGTAAAAGAAAAACTGATGCAAAGAAGGGATAAGAAAAATAACAACCTGGAAATTGTACGTCAATCGTGACAAGTGAGGTGTGTTAGTTCTATAACTACTTCTATAAATACTCAGATCTTGGTGTAATAGCTGTTGCACTTTTCTTCAAAAATGCATGAATATAAAATTTATTTTATGGGCAGGTTTTTATACTGTAGATTTTTATTTTATTTTATGAAATTAAATTTCAATATATTCGTACAAACAGTTCATCACAATTCATACACAATTACATATACAAACCTATACAAAACATATACAAAAACTATAGTGTTTTCTTTGCCGCTAGATATGAGAATAATGTGTCGTTGAAATATGTGTTAAACACATATCTGTACTTTATTGAAGGTTGTACACTTCACAAATTTAAAATTATTAACTGTAATAAATTTAATAATTAATTCAGTGTCCCGTTTATAAAATAGCGCGTAAATGTTTTGAGCATAATTAACACAAAAACTCAATTCGTTTTTTTCTCTTTAGATATGAGAATAGAAAAACATTTTAATTTTAATTTTATCCTGATAGTTTTCCAGTTTTATGAAAAATCATAAAAAGTCTAGAAAAATCTCTATAAACCTCAAAGAATATGCTTTACGGGAAAAGTCGACGTTTCGAGACTTGAAGTATCTGCAGTTCAAAATGTACTTGGATTCACAGCTCTCACGATCATTTCAGGATCCACTGATATATCGTCGCTACCATGTCAAACTATCGAATATGAAAAAATGCATTTTTCATTACTTTTAAAAATGGGCCGTTTGTCACCACTAAATTTTAGTAGAATACTTTGACTAGTAAAAAAAAAAATAATAAAATTTCTGTGAAAAACACGGTTGCCAGTTTGGACTCCTTTTTTATTCAGAGATGCCGATTTCATACCGGAAATTTTGTGAGATACATTTTTATTTTATGTAATCCCGAAATAGGCTGTCAATATATTAATAAAAATTTCTGTTTTAAATTTCTGGTATGGATTCAAAATTTCTGAATAGAAAAGGAGGCCGAATTGACAATCCTGGTGATGTTGTAACACTGAAACCCTTTTAAAATTTAGTGGTGATAATCCGCCTATTTTTAAAAGTAATGAAAAATGCATTTTTTTTCACATTCGATAGTTTGACATGGTAGCGACGATATGATATAAGCTTTTAAAGATTTAAAAAACATAAACCGCTTGTTACACGCGTTGCCGGTCACGTCAAATAATACAAATGGTGAAATTTACTGTTCTAGTTTTGGCGAAAATTATTTATTTTCAATTAATATATTTTTCTTCATTAGATCTGAGACACTAACATCTGTGTGAATTTTGTTTTATCCAGAATTTTATATTTTATGCCTATGTTGAAAATTTGCATAGTTTCATGCTAATTTCATAAATATGTTGCTATATTTTATTATTTCTAAGCAAAAATATTTACATGCAGTGATGGAAAATGAGGCACCAGCGTACCAGCACCCCCTAAATTTAAATAGCCTTCGCCTTACTTAATGACAGAATTTCTGAGATTTAATAATGAAAAAAATATTATTAAAATTTTAGTGGTGACAATCGACACATTACTGCTCATCTTTTCCACCACATTACATACTGTATTTCAGGTATTTTATGTCTATAGATACTTACAATAAGAAATTTTTACTTTGTATAGTTGAATCAATGTGCATCTACTCTCCTTCGATTTTCCAATGAGTCTATCACAACTACGTCAGATTAGAAAATTTCAGTACCGTAATTTCGCGCATATGCGCCGCACCTCAGACAATTCGATTTCATACCAGAATTTATTTTAAATAAAATGTGATTTACTTCTGCTTAGAACTTATTTGAGTTCTTATTTTCAATAAAATTTCCCGTTTGAAAAAGACTTAACTAAGCCACGTTGCATACGCGCGAAATTACGGTATAACATTTCAATCGCACAATTCGCCATCACCTCGTTTAATCCTAGAATTTGTACCATTCTTCTGCGATTAAATAATGCGATAGATTCCGTAAAAGTTTTTGATAAAATTGTATGCAACTTGAAGTGAGTGTTCATAAAAATAGTATTGTTTCACTGAGGTTTTCCCTGCATTTTTTATAAAAATATTCTTAAATAAATTCTTAAATAAATAATGTTAATATAAATTTTATTTCCCCCCTAATACATTTCTTATCCCTTTATTATATATATATAGTATTAAAATACAATTCTGTCATAAATATTTTTGTCTATAGCCTATTATAGTAGTTTTTCGAAAAAGGAAAAATGTAGAAATACCGCTACAGGGTTAAAATAAAATCCACCAACATAAAAAATGGCATATTGAAGACTGACCTTCCTTTTTCTCTTGGAATTCATAAACATTGCTTCCTATTTATCTCAGAAAGTTTTCGAAATACAGATTACATTAGTAATTTTTAAGGATAGTAAATAATAACTTTAACACACAATATTTTATTATTTCTTAGACATTGTTTCAGTTGTTAGAAGAAATATAGAAAACAGAATAAAACAATATCTCTAAGATTAAAATGCAGATTTTTCTGTGAGACTTTTACTCTTTGAAGCGAAATCATAAAAATGCTCGGAAAGCATATGTTGGAACACAGAAAAAGCATATTCTGTAACTCCATAGAATATGCTTTACGGTTCGGAATTTAATGTTTTGAGAACTAAACTGTCTGTATAGAATACTTTAACAGTTGAATCTTATTTATTCTTTTTGAGTTCTCTTCTCTCAAAACCATTTCCGGCTCCGTTGATCTAGTGTCTTAAAAAAGAAATTACCCGTGATACACAGAAGCATTGTCTATCACGTCATGTCATTCTAGAAGCACGAAATGATACAAATGGTAAAATCGGCAGGTCAAGTTTTCAGGAATGATGCATTATATGGAAGAAGAATATATGTTATTAAAAAAAAAAAAAAAAAAAAAAAACTTGATTTTTTTTTCTTTAAATGCAGGAATTCAATTTAGTTTTAACAAGATGTTTGTATTTTATGTACTGATTATAAATTCATAGTACAGTCTTAGCAAATGATCATAGAATATATTGCATATTACGGATATTCTGGTACGACAATTTACTATATGCAGTACTTCTTTAAATTTTAAGTGGTAGCTTTTTTTTTTTTTGTTTTTTTTTTTTTGTTTTTATAACAGGAAATTCTCATTTATAGAAAAAAAGATCAGAGCTAGAGGTAACCTTAATACGTGCTTCTCGATCCAAACCGGTGGTAAAGTAAATCTAGGGAGAGCACACTTGATTAGTTTTCGAATCTCTGATTTCTCCAGTGAGACTACAGTAAGGCTGGGCAGCCCGTGGCGCCAACTTATATGGGCTCGTGTGGCCCCTGCCCACCCAATATTTTCAAATGTGAGATTAATTACCAGATATATAGAGAGATTGAGCATAACATCGTTCGCTGGTTACAAAAAAATATTGCAGAAAAACTGTTGTACTTTGACATTATTTACTTCAACTTCATTATTTATTTCATTATTTACTTCATTTATTTACTTGCAAATTGTAAAGGCAGTAGTCGAGTTTGTAATAAAAGTAATCACCTTAGTAAATTTCTACATGCGCCTCCCCTGCACCGCTTTGTATGCTCGTAAGATGTCAAGGCAGTATTCTAGTTCTCGCTAAACACAGGGCTCCCACTGGCCCGTTTTTTGAAAACCAGTATTTTTTTAGAGAGAAAATTATGGTAGGTATTCGCAACAATTGAAACTAAAATGGTCTTCGAGGTTAGTTAGCACGAAATTTATAAAGAAGATTTTTCTTTAAAAAAAAGTGGTGTTCAAAAAACGGACCGAGTGAGTGCCCTGTAAACATTATTATTACTAAAAAATAAGTATTATTATTTATTTCTCTCGATTTCTTGTTTTATCATGTCAAAAAATACATCAAAGACAGAGTATTTGTCAGACCAATTCGTCATATTAAAATCACTGAAAGCTAGGATAACACATACTGTGTCTGTGTCTAGTGTATCAAAACAAACGCTGGATAACACATTGGCGAAAACTAGACTACTGCCTTGGAATTCTCCGAGCTACAAAGAGTGTGAACGCTGAAATTTACATTTGTAATTGGTTTTATTACAAACTCGAGTATTATATTAGCAATTTACAAAAATTAACATGTCTAAGGTAAAGCTAGGAGAGTCTGCGCACAATTCAAAAGAATAACAATAAAAAGTCTAAATATTAATTTTTTGCTAAACTATCCATAAATATTTTTTACTTCTTTTTTTTTTTTTTTTTTTTTTTTTTTTTTTTTTTTTTTTTTTGCGTTTCCAATGCTATTTTGTTGTTATGTTGTAATTTAATAGAACAGTTGTAATAAAACCAAGAAAGTTATTTAGCGCAATCTGTCCTTAGAGGGTTGGTGTGATTGTGCGCATGGGTAGGAGAGATTGTTACTAATATTAACTACAATTAAATTGTTAACAATAATAATTACACTTAAATGACATTGTTGCAAGGTTTTTGTGAACAAATATTATTGGATTAGGAGCGACTATTTCAACCTAATGATTAATGAATCAGAAAAGGAAATAATTTTAAAAACGATTAAACAATTTTAGTTAAAGGGAAAGAAATTAAAGAATCAGAAAAAGCAAGTCCAGATAAGATTACAAAATAACATTAAGTTACTTAATAACACATTTAACTTAAAATTAGTCCATTTTCATTTTTCCTTTTTTATGCAATTTTACCAATAAGCTGCGTAATCTCTCCTAGCATGAAAACAAATGGAAACAGTGCGCCATCTCTCCTAAGTAGCAGATGCGCAAACTCTCCAATTTCGGTAGGAGAGATTGCGCGGCCTTTTATTTAAACATGGCCGCTACTAAAACGATCCGTTGGTGTTCACACTGTTAGTCTAGATTAGTAGCTTATAGTAAATCGTTTAAGTTTAAAATGTTTTGTATTACTAACATTCTATAGACATTCTGACGAATAGCTATGAAAATTCAAGCACTGACTTTGGGAAAACAAAACAAAATAGTAATGCTTTATCTTAGACGCTAAAAACATTCAACGTGCACTTTCAAGTACACACTCCATTACTGTGCTGTTGCACAACTACCTGCAGTCGCTGCGAGCTCACTCTACTCCTTCCCCCCGAACCTCTATGTGCACAATCTCTCCGACCGCGACATCTCTCCTGGCTTTACCTTAAGTATAATAGTTTTTACGAATAATTTATTTTGTAATCAGGGAAAGGCTTTGTACTCGCCCTGTATTTCTAAGAGAGTAATATCTTTGATACAACAATTCCCCTCCCCATCCAAATAAAATAATTCGCCGTGCGATTTTACTGAAAAACTTTTGGGCCCACCCAATATAATTCAAAATTTGGACCCACTGTCGTCGGCGATGATATCATGGACTCTACCCTAGGAATTGGACATGATCCGGCCCTTTCCGTACCTATGAGAAGGTGCCTCTGTTTAGCAGTGGTCCGGATGTTTAAGTAGCAATGTGGAGTGGGCCATGTGCAATATGGATGGGTACCTTTGAGTATCCGCTCTGGATATCATGTTGATCTTCCGACGTGACACCGAGGACGTCGCCCTCGCCGCACCAGAGTCTTATAGAAAAATGATAAGCATGTTATTAATATTTTTTTCTTTGATAAAAAAAGCTATAAAATTTAACGCAAAACGGTGCTATTAAATGAATTTATTTCCTTTTCTTATATTTTCAAAATAACTGCATAGCATTTAGCTTTCGGCATTTACTCAAAATGTTATTTTTTCAGATAAAGTACCATAGCCAAATTAATAACTCCTGCAGTATCCATTGAGATTGTTTACTACAGTAAGCTGCAGTAAGTTGACATACAAAATATATTTTTCAGTTGTCAGAACAAACAAAAGCAATTTTAGAAAACAATGAATTAAAAATCATTCCTCCAGCATAGATTATGAAATACTTTCCAGTACAATGTAACAAAACATCTCCGCTAAATAAGGTGAAAGATGATATCTAAGAAAACAATTTTAAAAACGCATAACACATTTGAAAGTTCAATTTCAGTAAAAACCATCAATATTCGGAAAATATCCGAATTCGTTTGTGCCGGCCTGTTTATTATCTATATATTTGTAGATATACTACATAGTTTGCAATAATTTATTTCGTTGGGAAACGCATAACACAGTTGAAAATTCCACTTCAGCAATTTCCGTCAGAAAGGGAAATGTGCCCCAATTCTTTTTTGCAGCCCTGTACATGATCTATAGAATTTACACACACCTAGTGATACGCAAAAGAGTAGTTACATTTCATAACGCAATTCACAATTATTGAAAATGCATTTTCTGAAATTATTGCTTATAGACATTACTGCATCGAATTCGTTTGTGCATACCTGTAAATGAGCGACAAATGCTATACACACCATATTATATTTTAAGCATTTTGCAGTGCTCCTCAGTTATGTATATCAATTTCACAATGTTTGAAATAGTGTAACATTATTAAAGCACACTGCAAACAATTTTACCCCAATCGATCATAATTTTGAAGTGCCCCTGTAAACAGAATATAAATTCTACACACTCCATTTTAAATACCGCGGATTCCAGGGTAGACCTCAGTAACATATATCAATTACATGGCAATACGACTCTATATTACGCGCGATAGAGCGCGGACAGATGGACAGACTAACCGAATTCATTAACATTTCTCAATTATGTGTTAAACATGTGTTAAATAAATGTGTTAAAATGTGTTAAATAAAAAATATCATCAATACTTGTGAAATGAAAATTCAGATTTTTTTGTGACAGTACACTGTTTTATGAGATATGATAAAAGTCTCTGACGCATAGAATATGCTTTTTTTGAAACTGCTTAATATTCCGCAACATAAAATGTCTCTATAAAATGTTTTTGCAGTTGAATCTGTTTTTAAGTTCTCTATACTGAAGACCATTTCAGGGTCTGTTGACCTGGATCTAGCGGCTTGAAAAAAAGGCACCCGTGGCATAGAGAAGTGCTGACTATTACGTCATGTCATGCGTAAAGCGGGAAACGATACGAACGGCACAGTCGAGTGTTCAAGGTTTGGATAAATGGTGCATGACAGAAGAAGAAAATGTCTTAGTTACAAGAAGGGAGATATTTTCGTTTCTTATCAGGTCTGGGAATAAAGCTCTGTTATTTTCAACCTGGGTTTTTGTACTTTTTTTTAATGCTGTAGTTTACATTGCATAAAAGCATTCATAAAACATATTTTTGTTTTCAATTTCTCAGAAATCGTTTTTATTTATTGAAAAAAAACGTATACTAATATATATATATATATACATTTACATGCAAATTAATGTAGTTATATTTACATATTCATTAATTAATTTAAATATATTTATATTCATTAATATTTAGAATGTTTTTGATTAATTGTATTTACATTAATGCCCGCTGTGAACAATATCATATTAACTTCTAATATAATGTATACTTTCTTAAATGCTAATATATACATGTATTATTTTTTATTAAATGTTCTACCCTATCCAATTATATCATGTGTATTTAATTTTTAACATTGTTTGCAGAAACATTATGCAACTAATTAATTTCAATATTTAATTAATATTAATTTTAAATCCTTAGCATCTTAATTCTTATAATTTATTATTTATTTTTGATTATAAATTAATTTACGTGATGGTGCATAATTGGCAAAGCTATTTAATTGTGGCTATGTCATTGCTTGGTACAAATATTTATCTGTCGCATTATACAATAATTATTAATTTCACCATTTTACATAGAATTTTTAACATAGAATTTTTTATTAATACATCCATTTTTTAAATGTAATTGACTATTTTATCAGCATAATTTTGTTTATTATTTAATTTTATTTATTTATTATTTAACTAATAGTTATCATTCTTTAGATAGTATTTGTTTTAATCTTTAACCCCTTCAGGGGCCCGCACTTGTGCTCCTGTAACGTTGAATTCCCACCGGAATTTAGGAAAGAATTTGGTTCAAAATAAGAATAAGCAATTTTTCAACTTTTTCTCGTGAAAGTTAAAAATGTAAAATTTAATTAAAGGTTTCTGGTTTGAATCGGATTAAAATTAGGTGGCATATAATATATACCACCGCCCCTCAAAGGGTTTACTAATAATTGTAATACAATGCTTTTTTTAAATCATAGAATGTTCACTAATTTTCTCATAGATGGCAGCACCTTGGTTTAAGTTTTGCTTTGCAGTACAATAATATTCCATGGTCAACCATCTTTTAAAACTTATTTTGGAAACATGTAATGATTTTCTGCCTGTGTTATGTGATGACTCCTATATATCTGGTAACCGTTGTGTTCGTTTCCCTATATCCTTTTTAATCTTGTTGTATTTTGAACTTTATGATTAAATTTCACAGTTTTTTTCTCTTTTTTATGGGTAAGTTTTCTTTCCTTTTTAATATTGCTTTTATTTTTTGAACTTTATGATTTTTTCACAGATTTTTTCTCTATTATAGTGTGGTAGTCCCAAAATCATTTTCTTTAGCAATGTTATGGTTAATATGCTGATGAAACCACACATTTTATTTGTGGTATTTAGGCATTTGGGACCTGAAGATTCTGTTTAAATTCCACAAATTTCATTTTTTCAATTTTAATTTAATTTCTTCTTCTTTTAAATATGTATACGGAATCTACATTCCGAGTGTTGGAGAGCACTATTGTTGTCAATTAATTATTACATACTAATTCATAATTTCTTAGCTTTTGTTCATGTTTCGGTCAAAATGTTACTCAATTGAGATACTATACTAAGGAAAATCTAATAACTCCTAAATTGATTATTTTGATTGTTTACTATTATAAACTGCAATAAATTTTTATAGATAGTAGATTCTTTCAGTTGTTAGAAAAAACAACAACCATTTTGGAAAAGGAAAATATTATCAGTGTTTCTAAAATGAAAATTCATATTTTTTTGTGGCACTACACTGTTTTATGAGAAATCATGAAAGCTCTCTGTCACATAGAATATGCTTTATGACACTGCTTAATATTCCGAAACATAAAATATCTCTATAAAATGCTTTTGCAGTTGAATCCGTTTTTAAGATCTCTGTACTGAAAACCATTTCAGGGTCCATTGATCTGGCTCTAGCAGCTTGAAAAAAAGGAACCGTGGCACAGGGACTATCACGTCATGTCATGCATAAAGCTGGAAACGATACAAATGGCAAAGTCGACTGTTCAAGGTTTGGATAAATGGTGCATGACAGAAGAACAGAAAATGTCTAACTTACAAGATCTGAGAAATTTCCTTTTTTACCAGATCTGGGAATAAAATCTCTGTGTTTTCAACACGGATTTTGGTACTTTACTTAGAGGCTGCAGTTTACATTGCATAAAAGTACGCGTACATTTTTTTTTTCAATTACAAATATATTACATATTTTTTTCATTTTTTCAGAAAATATTTTGATTAGAAAAAAGTTTTCTTAGAAAAAAAAATATGCTAATAATATATATATATTTTATGTTCCATAAAAAATCCATCAAAATTGAAGATAAACGGAGTCATGAAAACAAATTGTATCTTTTCGTTATATTTTCTTCAGAATAAATGCTTTCCTTTTAGATTCTACTATTAAAGTCAAAATGTTATTTCATTCAGATACTATACCAAGGCAAAATTAAGAACTCCTAAATTGTTCATTGTGATTGTTTTCTACTAAATACAGCAATAAGTGTTTATAGATAGAATATTGTTTCAGTTGTTAGAAAAAACAACAGCCATTATGGAAAAGAAAAATAATATCAGTATTTCTAAAATGAAAATTTAGTTTTTCTGTGACACTATACTGTTTTACGAGAAATCATAAAAGCTATCTGTCTCATAGAATATGCTTTTTGAAACTGCATAATATTCCGAAATATAAAATATCTCTATAAAATGTTTTTGCAGTTGAATCTGTTTTTAACATCTCTATACTCAAGACCATTTCAGGGTCCCTTGATCTGGCTCTTGCGACTTGAAAAAAAAGGCGCCCGTGGCACAGGGAAGTGCTGACTATTACGTTATGTCATGCGGAAAGCGGAAAACGATACAAACAGCAAAGTCGACTGTTCAAAGTTTGGATGAATGGTGCATGACAGAAGAAGAAAATGGTCTTACTTACTAGAACTGAGATATTTCCTTTTCTTACTAGATCTGGGAATAAAAGCTGCGTGTTTTCAACCCGGATTTCTGAACTCTATTTTTGAGGCTGCAGTTTACATTACACAAAAGCACTCATAATATACATATATATATATATATATATCAATTACTAATATTTCTTTTTTCTTTTTTTTTCCAATTTCTCAGAAAACATTTTTGTTAGAAAAATGTTTTCTTATAAAAAAAAATGCTAATAATATATATATATATATGTGTGTGTGTGTGTGTGTGTGTGCTCAAATTGAATTATAAATTCTACATAGACGGAAAACAAACATTTGTGCGTAGATTGCGAATTTATGTAGTGTCAGTAAATGTTCTTAGAATATATTACGGTATATTATGATATACAATATAGGAAAGCGATATTAACCCATTAACCCTTCTTTGCATGAGTTTTTCTTTTACAATTGTGTTTTTTTATACATATATTAAATATTAGACAACAGAAATTTTAAGAAGATTTTTTAATTTGTTCAGCAACATAGTTCACGGGAAATTTACTGGATTAATATTTCTATATAAATATAGTGGTGGATAAGAAGTTGATTTATTTATTAAAAGTTAAATAAACAGTGATGGAAATTTACATCACTATGCAATTAAGGGTTAAGGACTAGCGGCACCATATGGTAACGGAATAGCTGCCAATCATTTTACTGTTTATGTACCAGTATTTTTTAAGAGAAATATTAAAATATTTTAAATAAGAACAATAATTCAAATATAACCAAACTCAAAATTACCAACATTAAAAGAATACCAGCAATACATATATATATATATATGTGTGTGTGTGTTGGTGTGTGGTTCAAGAAAAATTCATAAAAATTGAATAAAAACTGCATCATGAAAACAACTTATATCTTTCGTAATATTTTCAAAATATTTGCTTTCCTTTTAAATTTTAGCACTGAAGTCAAAATGTTATTTACCGTAATTTTCGGTGTATAAGCCGCGGCTAAAAAATTCTGTTACGAACCAGAACTTTTATTTTTTTTAAAAAGGTCAAATAAGTTCCATGCACAAATAGATTTTATTTTATTAAATAAACATTTTCGTCTGAAACAGATTTATTTGTGCCGCGGCTTATGCACCGGAAATTACGGTAATTAATCTACCATATCAAGCGCAAAATTAATAACTCCTAAATTGTTCATTGCGATTGATTACTACTAAAAACTGCAATAAGTTTTTATAGATAGGATATTCTTTCAATTGTTAGAAAAACCAACAACCCTTTTGGAAAAGAGAAATAATACCAGTATTTCTAAAATGAAAATTCATACTTTTTGTGACACTACACTACTATTTTATGAGAAATCGTAAAAGCTCTCTGCCACATAGAATATGCTTTTTGAACCTGCTTAATATTCCGAAACATAAAATGTCTCTATAAAATGTTTTTGCTGTTGAATCTGTTTTTAAGATCTCTATGCTCAAGACCATTTCAGGGTCCGTTGATCTGGCTCTAGAGGCTTGAAACAATGGCACTCGTGGCACAGGGAAGTGCTGACTATCACGTCATGTCATGCGTAAAGCGGGAAACGATACAAACGACATTGTCGACTGTTCAAGGTTTGGATAAATGGTGCATGACAGAAGAAGAAAATGTCTTACTTACAAGAGCTAAGCTATTTTCTTTTCATGCCAGATCTGGGAATAAATGCTCTGTGTTTTCAACCTGGATTTTTGTTCTTTATTTAGAGGCTGCAGTTTGCATAAAAAATATTTTTGTTCATATTTTTTTTAATTTCTCAGAAGACATTTTTGATTACAAAAAAGTCTTCTTAGATAATATATATATATATATATATGCTTATATATATTTTTTTATGTTTTATAAAAAATCCATGAAAATTGAAGAAAAGGGCATCATGAAAACAAATTGTATCTTTTCGTTATAACTGTTTTCCTTTTAGATTCGATGTGTTTAAGTAACAATGTTATTTAATTCAGAAACTATACCAAGGTAAAATTAATAACTTCTAAATTGTTCATTGCGATTGTTTACTATTTATTATGTTCTATGCGATTTTTTACTATTATTATTATATTCTATCCGATATTTTACTATTACTATTATGTTCTATGCGATTGTTTACTATAAACTGCAATACGTTTTTATAGATAGGATATTACTTCAGTTGTTAGAAAACACAACAGCCAATTTGTAATATAAAAATAATACCAGTATTTCTAAAATGAAAATTCAGATTTTTTTGTGACACTACACTGTTTTACGCGATATCATAAAATCTCTCTGACACATAGAATATTCCTTTTTGAAACTGCTTAATATTCCGAAACGTAGAATGTCTCCATGAAAAGATTTTGCAGTTGAAACTGTTTTTAAGATCTCTATACTAAAGACCATTTCAGGGTTCTTTGATCTAGCTCTAGCGGTTTGAAAAACAGCCACCCGTGGCACAGGGAACTGCTGACTATATCGTCATGTCATGTGTAACGCAGCAAACGATACAAACACCAAAATCGACTGTTCAAGGTTTGGATAAATGGTGCATGACAGAAGAACAGAAAATGTCTTACTTACAAGAACTGAGATATTTTCAGATCGGGGATGAAAAGCTTTGTTTTTTCTACCCGGAGTTTTGTACTTTATTTAAAGACTGCAGTTTACATTGCATAAAAATATTCGTGAAATGTACTATGATTTTTTTTTAAATATGTCTTACGATAAATATATATAATGAAGAATACTACATGAGGAAGTGAAACACTACAATATTTGATAAATCATGAGAAAGTATGTTAGAAAAACAAATTTTGCCTTATAAAGGTAGATTTTATTTTTTAGATTTGATACAAAAGCTAAAAAGATGGAATTTAAAAGACAATATTGATAATTGTAAATTTTTAAGCTTTTCTCTTACCACTAAGTTTTAATTGTAATTTTCAACTTCTTAAATCCCAAATCTTTGAGTTAAAGAAAACATTTATTTTAACCCTGTGAAGGTCGGCATTATTTTCTATATACTACTTAATTTTAATCCCGAAATTCCACAATAGCACCAGAATTTTGGAATACAATTTTACTTTTACAATGTATGTGAAGAAAAACTTTTACTTATTTTCAAATAAATTTGTTCGTAAATTTTGGCATCAGTCAATCATTTCATCAATATAGCAAGAGAAGTGCCTTGGCCTTGAAAGCTTTAACCCTGTCAGGGATAGTGGTATGTTTATGAAACCACCTAATTTTAATACCCAAACGCCACAACGACACCAGAATTTTGCTAAAATCTTTTTCATTTAATATGTATGTGAAATATAGCCTTTTTCTTATTTCTAAATAATTATTTTCGTAAATTCTGGTGCCAGCCATTTATTTCAACATTTTAGTACTTAAAGTACTTTGCCACTGAAAGGGTTAACAGTAGAACTACCGGAAATTTTACTCAAGTTTTTTAAAACTCTTTCACACCAGAAATATTATTTAAAACTACTTTACTTATTAATTTAACCCTTTCCGTCGCGGAATAAATCTGTTTGTAAAATAATGAAATAATGGACAGACACCAGATTTTACAAACGATTTCCTTAGACAAGAATAATTTGCTGATATACCCTTACTTTATAAAAGGAAAATTTAAATTAACTATTCTTGGTGCCAATTGTCAGTTTTGGAATTAAAATTAGGTGTCCTTTTTTGTGACCACCGCTTGCTAAAGAATTAACGTATTTCTGTGAGTGCTATATTTAATTTATTTTAAAAAGAAATTTCTGTTTCGAATCGGAATATATTCATTTGGTAACAGTCAAATTGACGGCTCATGGTCAAAGCCATTAAATAATAAGCCCAGTCAGATAGTGTTAAATTTGTTAGCGACACACTAGCGCCAAACCTCTGCTGCGGAAAGAGGACAAAACAGAAGTGGGTCGCAGAGAAACGATACGATTTATTTATATCGATATTTTATACGATTTTTATCGATGTTTTGTTTTTGCACTTCCTTTAAAAGCTTGCTAATTTTTGGGATCTTTTACATTAAAGCTAAAACTATAATGAAAAAAAAATGTGGAAATTTACTGGATTAATATTTCTATATAAATACAGTGGTGACGAAGAAGTTGATTTATTTATTAAAAGTTAAATAAAAAGTGATGGAAATTTACATCACTATGCAATTAACCCTTTCCGGCACAGACAAATTGTGTTCGTAAAATGTGAAATTACTGAGTGACACTGGAATTTACAAACGACTCTCTTAGAAAATATGAACTCTTTATTTTAAGCTTTAATTTTAAAAGCAAAATTTTATTAAAATATTCTTGGTGCCGAATGCAGCACTCCGAACCGCTTGATGGCGCTATTTTCAACTTGCGAAAAGTTTCCCATTTATCTGACTGGGCTTATTATTTAATCAGGGTTCGTACGCCTCCTGGAATTTTGTGACCAGGAAATTCTTCGGTACCAGTATTTTCTTACAGAAAATCTCTGCTTAAAAGAAGGCGAAGTTTCTCGAGTTTAAACTAGATTTCTTTTCTATAAAAAAATACTGGTATAACTCCTGGAAAATTCCCTGATCCGTACGAACCCTGTTTAATGGCTTTGCTCATGGTAGTTCTACTCTTAAAATTATTGATAGGAAATAAACGTAGGTGTTGAATATTCGTCTTGCTTAATTGTTTTAAAAATTTGTTTTTAGATTTTGGTGTTTAATTCAAATTTTATCTAAATAAAGATGAAATATCTCTGACTCCCCTACTCGACAGACCATTTCAAGGTCCGTTGGTCTACCGGCTTGAAAGAGAAATTGGCCCTTACACACAATGACCAAGAAGCGCTGACTATAATATTCTTCATTCTTGATACACTGAATGATACAAACTGTGAAATTGGCTATTCAAGGTTTGGATAAATCGTGCATGAGAAAAGAAGGAAATGTTGTAGAAGAAATGAGATATTTCCTTCTCTCAATAGGTTTGAGAGTAGAAGCTGATGACCAAGAAGCGCTGACTATAATATTCTTCATTCATGATACACTGAATGATACAAACTGTGAAATTGGCTATTCAAGGTTTGGATAAATCGTGCATGAGAAAAGAAGGAAATGTTGTAGAAGAAATGAGATATTTCCTTCTCTCAATAGGTTTGAGAGTAGAAGCTGATGACCAAGAAGCGCTGACTATAATATTCTTCATTCATGATACACCGAATGATACAAACTGTGAAATTGGCTATTCAAGGTTTGGATAAATCGTGCATGAGAAAAGAAGGAAATGTTGTAGAAGAAATGAGATATTTCCTTCTCTGAATAGATTTGAGAGTAGAAGCTGATGACCAAGAAGCGCTGACTATAATATTCTTCATTCTTGATACACTGAATGATACAAACTGTGAAATTGGCTATTCAAGGTTTGGATAAATCGTGCATGAGAAAAGAAGGAAATGTTGTAGAAGAAATGAGATATTTCCTTCTCTCAATAGGTTTGAGAGTAGAAGCTGATGACCAAGAAGCGCTGACTATAATATTCTTCATTCTTGATACACTGAATGATACAAACTGTGAAATTGGCTATTCAAGGTTTGGATAAATCGTGCATGAGAAAAGAAGGAAATGTTGTAGAAGAAATGAGATATTTCCTTCTCTGAATAGATTTGAGAGTAGAAGCTGTGTTTAAACTTCTTTTTAGCCAAATATTTGTATTTTATGCGTAGGTTGCAAATTTATGTAGTGTCAGTAAATGTTCGTAGAATATATCACGATATATTACAATATACGAATACGATATACGAATATGATATTACGGATATTTTTTATAAAAAAATATTTATTTAAATTTTGAGACTGCAGGTTTCTTACAACAAATTATTTTACCGTATATGGGTAATGTTCCTAATATTTCTTATGATTCATAAAAAAAAATCTATCACATAAAATATGGCGCATCATAGGTAGATTTTGGGATTTAAATAAGAGTATTTTTTTAAATACATATAAAATTAATAATTCGTAAAAACACTCAAGATGAGAGATTAATTCAATGTAGTAAAATAATATTTTATATCATAAGTACTATTTCAGTCTTTTGTAAAAAATAGCTAGTAGAAAAAACGCTATTTCTCAGATGGAAATATAGATTTTTTGAGACACTTTTAATGTTTTAATTAAAAATCATAATACACATTTGGAAAAGCTCAACTGTTACTACATAGAATATGTTTTACTGAAACAGTTTAATGTTTCCGACACATAAAATGCCTGTATATATTTTTTTTGCAGTTGAAGTTTATTTTATAAAAGTTGTGCGATCAAGACCATTTTAGGGTCTGTGGATCTAGCGACTTGAATAAAAGAAACCGCACGTGATACATGAAAACACTGAGAATAACGTCATGTTATTCCTGAAGCAGGAAATGATACAAACGGTAAAATTGGATGCTCAAAGTTTTTAGAAATGGTTTATGATAGAAAAAGAAATTGTCTTATTTACAAGATCTAAGATTTTTTTCTCTCAATAGATCAAAATAGAAACTTTGCTTAAATGTCTTTTTGGTCAGACATTTGTCTTGCAGGATTTGTAATACTTTTCTGTATTTAAATAAGACGAAAAATTACATTAAAAATTCGTGGTAAAGACGTACGAACCCTAAATTAACCCAATTCTACCCACATGCTGTATATTAAGTTCAACTTTTTTAATGATACGTCAATCACATATAAGATTTCCATGTATACAAGAGCATTTTTAACCATGTACACAATTGCGGGTAACCTATTAAGTTCAACTTTATTTATTTTATCTCAATTACAACTGTGAATTCCGTGTATATACGAGCACTTTTAACTATGGACACACATTCCGGACCGCATGCTGCTCACAGGTCTCATATTAAGTTCACTACTTTAATTGTATCTTTATTACATTTGTAAATTCCATATATATACAAGCATTTTTAACTATTTACACAATTTGTGGGCCTCAAATTAGGGAAATTACGGTAACTAAACACATTATAAAGGAATAGTAATAAAAATTATTTTAAAATTAAAAACGTAGCGATTAAAAATAAGAAGAGAAAGATTGTATAGTTGAGAAGTAGTTAGAAACAGGGCCAAATAAAAAACTAAGTAAGAAGGGGCAGAATATTTATATGTACTATTACTGTAGTTACTAAATGAGGAAATTGTATGGCATTTATGATAAAAAAAATGTGGATATTATATAAAAATGTAAATAGATAAAAAAAAAAGTATTTAAAAAAAGCGAATTTTTCAACGCTTAGCACGTATATACACCCTCTATGGTGGGTGCACATGGCTACTATACCCCTACGCCTATATCGTTAGACATGTTGAGATGCGTCTCTACATTTCTTACGTACACTGTTTAACTGCCGCAAAACTTTAATATTTTTTTATGTCGGTATTGGGCGTGAAAATCTGGAGACCCCTAATTTGGGCGTTTGATAAAGAAATCGCATGACGTACAGAAGCGCTGAATATCACGTCATCCTAAAAGTGGGAAATGATACAATACCATATTTTTCATAAAGTAATATTTGCCTTATTAAGTGAAAAAAAATCTGTGTTGAAATATCGCTTCCATTACTTTACGCAAAATTGAGTATTAATATCGCCTACGAACACTGTGTTTGAATATAAATGCAGACTATGTTCACCGTTTTAATGGGAATCATAAAGTATTTTTAAAAAAGTTCTTTGGCGCATTGGATGTACTTTACTGAAACTGTTTAATGTTCCGAGACCTAATATATCTACCTAATTTTCTTTACAGTTGAAGCATTTTTAGATTGCAATACTTTCAAGAACATTTCAAGATCCGTTAATCAAAGACATTGTAAAAGAAACCACCTATAACACACAAAAGCGCTGACTATTACATCATACTTCAGCATGAAACTATTCGAACGCAACATTCGAAATTTTCAGTTTCGATAAATGGTGTATGACATAAGAAAGAAGTGTCTTATTTACAACAACCGATACATTTTCTTTTTAAGGTAGATCAGAGAATTCCTATTACATTATTCACATATTTTATTTGTAATTTTTCGATAGTTAGAAATGCTTCGTTACAAATACACACTATCAGTACTCCTTCGTCACAAATGCATACGTTTCGTAATTCCACTGTTCCACTACTTCCACTGTTTTATGGGAAGTTATGCAAATATTTCTAAAAATTCTTTGACATTTAGAGTATACTATACAGAAACAGTTTAATACTCCAAGACCTAAATATGGTTCGTGTGCGCCTCGTTGTATTTCAATACCAGATTTTTGGTAAACTATTATTTGCCTTATTTAATTATTAAATCCTGTGTTTAAATATGATGAACACTACTTATAAAAAAATCTAGTATTCATATCCTCTGAATTCATTGAAGCATACAAACCTTGTTTTTGTATATAAATGTACACTATGCCGTGCATTATGTTCACCGTTTTATGGGGAATCATAAAATATTTTTTTTTAAGTTCTCTGATACGTAGGATATACTTTACTGAAACTGTTTAATGTTCGGAGAGCTAAAATATCTGCATAGACCTTTTTTTGCAACTTACACTTTTTAGATCGCACTACTCGCAAGACCATTTCAGGGTCCGTTGATACAAATCTTGTTTTTGTATATAAATGCACACTATGCAGTGCATTATGTTCACCGTTTTATGGGGAATCATAAAATATTTTTTTTTAAGTTCTCTGATACGTAGGATATACTTTACTGAAACTGTTTAATGTTCCGAGAGCTAAAATATCTGCATAGACCTTTTTTTGCAACTTACACTTTTTAGATCGCACTACTCGAAAGACCATTTCAGGGTCCGTTGATACAAATCTTGTTTTTGTATATAAATGCACACTATGCAGTGCATTATGTTCACCGTTTTATGGGGAATCATAAAATATTTTTTTAAGTTCTCTGATACGTAGGATATACTTTACTGAAACTGTTTAATGTTCCGAGAGCTAAAATATCTTCATAGACCTTTTTTTGCAACTTACACTTTTTAGATCGCACTACTCGCAAGACCATTTCAGGGTCCGTTGATACAAATCTGGTTTTTGTATATAAATGCACACTATGCAGTGCATTATGTTCACCGTTTTATGGGGAATCATAAAATATTTTTTTTAAGTTATCTGATACGTAGGATATACTTTACTGAAACTGTTTAATGTTCCGAGAGCTAAAATATCTGCATAGACCTTTTTTTGCAACTTACACTTTTTAGATCGCACTACTCGCAAGACCATTTCAGGGTCCGTTGATACAAATCTTGTTTTTGTATATAAATGCACACTATGCAGTGCATTATGTTCACCGTTTTATGGAGAATCATAAAATATTTTTTTTTAAGTTCTCTGATACGTAGGATATACTTTACTGAAACTGTTTAATGGTCCGAGAGCTAAAATATCTGCATAGACCTTTTTTTGCAACTTACACTTTTTAGATAGCACTACTCGCAAGACCATTTCAGGGTCCGTTGATATAAGGCATTGAAAAGCAAACCACCCGTAACACACAGAAGCGTTGACTATTATGTATTACTTTAGCATGAAACGATTCGAACGACGAATTCGAATTTTTCAGTTTGAAAAATTGGTGTATAACATAAGAAAAAAGTATCTTATTTACAAGAACCGATACATTTTCTTTTTAAGCTAGATCAGAGAATTGCTATCACATAATTCACATGCTTTATTAGTAATTCCTTAATAGTTAGAAACGCTTCTTTATAAATACACACTATCAATACTCCTTCGCCATAAATGCATATGTATCGCAATATACTACATACACTGTTTTATAGGTAGTTATGCAAATATTTAATAAAAATTTTTGATATATAGAGTATACTGTACAGAAACAATTTAATGCTCCACGACCTAAATAGAATTCCTGCGCCTCGTTACATTTCAATACCACAATTTTGGTAAAGTAATATTTGCCTTATTTAATGAAGAAATTCTCTGTTTAAATATGGCGAACACTACTTATAAAAATCTGGTATACATATCATCTGAATTCATTGAAGCATACGAACCTTGTTTTTTAATATAAATGCACACTATGCAGTGCATTATGTTCACCGTTTCAAGGGAAATCATAAAATATTTTTCAAAAAGGCGTTTGGCCATTGTATATACTTACTGACATTGTTCAATGTTCCGAGACCTAATATATCTGCTTAAAGTTCTTTGCAGTTGAAGCATTTTTAGATAGCATTACTCTGTAGTCCATTTCAAGGTCCGTTTATCTAAGGGATTAAAGAAGAATCCTCCCATAGCACACAAAAGCGGTGACTATTACGTCATACTTCTACATGAAACTTTTCAAACGACGAATTCGAACTTCTCAGTTTGAAGAAATGGTGCATGACATAAGAAAAAGTATCTTATTTGCAAGAACCGATGCACTTTCTTTATTCGCTATATCAGAGAATTCATATTACATTCTTCACATACCGTAATTTCCGGTGTATAAGCCGCGGGTAAATTAAGTCAGTTTCAAACCAGAATTATTTTTGTAGAAATAAATGCAAATAGGTGCCTAGATGTGACACGTTACATTTCATTATAAACAATTTCCGGTCCAAAAATGATTTATTTGAGCCGCGGCTTATACTCCCGAAATTACGGTATATATATATTTTTTTAATATGTGGGAAAGCTTTATTATAAATCAGCACATTATAAATACTCCTTCAACATACACTCAAACCTTTCGGTCACTATTTTATAAGAATTTATACAAATATTTCATCAAAATTCTTTGACATGTCAAGTATAATTTAATGAAACAGTTTAATGTCCCGATACCTAAATAGGGTCCGTACGCTTCAGGATATTTGAATCCCAGATTTTTCGTAAAGTGTTTTTTGTGTTATTTAATGAAGAAATTCTGAGCTTAAATATGGCGACCATTACTTTAGGAAAACCTTGTTTTCATATTTTCTTCATCCGTTGAGACTATGCAGTATGTTATTTTGACTGTTTTATAAGGCATCATAAAGAAATTTGAAAACGTTCTCTGACACATAGGATATATTTTACTAAAACTGTTTAATGTTCCGAGACCAATAATATATGCATATATGTTTTTGCAGTTGAAGCATTTTTAGATCGCACTACTGTCAAGATCATTTTAGGGTCCGTTGATCCAAGGAATTGAGAAAGAAATACCCGTAACACAGAGAATTTCTGATATTACGTCATACTTCAGCATGAAACAATACAAACAGCGGATTCAAATGTTTAAGTCTGGAGAAATGTTGTGTGATGGAAGTAGAAAGTATCTTTGTTAGAAGAACCTAAGCATTTTCTTTTCGCTAGATAAAATAATTCATATTGCATTCTTCAGATATTTTATTATTAGCACTATATGTACCAGAATTTTTATACAACTTACTTCAAACCAGAAATTTATTTTAAACCTTCTTAAACATTCTTATTTTTTCTTATTTTTGTGTGATTTATATTTTATTTATTTTATGAAGAAATTTCTGGTTCAAATAGTTGTATTTTCATTTGGTACCGCTAAAATGATGGTTGTTCTTAAATTTACGGTTAATTTTTTATTAGGTAGAAAAACCTCTTTCCAAAATATATTTTCCCCTTCGACATAAATCCAAACTTTTTGTGAAGCGTTCACTTTTTTATAGGAAGCTGGACAAATATTTCACAAATTTTTGTCGACGAGAGTATACTTTATTGAAACAGTTTAATATTCCGAGGCCTAAATAGTTTTCTTACGCCTCAGGAGATTTGAATAACAGACTTTTTGAGAAGTATTATTTGGCTTATTTAATATAGTAATTCTGTGTTTAAATATGGCGATCATTACTTTACGTAAAATCTGGAATTCATAGCCTCTGAATCCCCAAAGGTGTACGAACCTTGTTCTTTGATATAAATGCAGACTATGTATTGTGTTACGTTCACTGTTTTAAGATAAATCCTAAAATATTTTTCAAAATCTTCTCTGGCATATAGGCAGTGGCGTAGTCAGGGAGGGGGTCCAAAAGCTCTGAATACCAGTAATAATGTAATTTTTTCATTGCAATGATTATCGCAGAAAGTTCTCCAGTTAGAGAAGTCACAGAAAACGTTACAAAATTAGTGATATCCAGAGCATCTGGACCTCCACCCTGGCTACGCTACTGCATGTAAGGTATACATTACTGTATTTGTTTAAAGTTTCGAGACCTAAAATATCTGCATATTATTTTCAGTTGAAGCTTTTTTAGATCGCTCTACTCTAAAGATCATTTCAAGTGTCTGTTGATCTAAAGGATTGAGAATGAAACCACAGAAGCGCTGACTATTATGGTATAAGTCAGCAGGAAACGATTCAAACGCCGAATTCAAACACTTCAGTTTGAATTAATAATGTAACATGCAAGAAAAACGTATCTTATTTACATGAACCAATGCCTTTTTCTTTTTTCGCTAGATCAGATAATTCATATTATATTCTTCACATATTTCATTCTTATCAATAAATGTAACGAGAATTTTATCAAAATTTTTAAAAACTATTTTACACCAGAATTTTAGTTTAAAACTATCTAACTTATTTTTGTGTGATTTATACTTTAGATGAAGAAATTTCTGGTTCAAATCGACATATTTTCTTTTGGTACCAGTCAAATGAGCGGTTGCCTTGTATGGTCAGATACAATGAGTGTATTTTTAGTTTACTTTTACATGAGTGTATTTGATATATAATTATACAATGAGTGTTCTTGAATGTATTTTAGTGTTATTTTTTTATTAGTTAGAAAAGCTTCTTTATAAATACACAGTGTCCCTTCGACGTAAATCCAAAAGTTTTGTGATATCTTCATTGTTTTATAGAAAATTCTACAAATATTTCAAATAATTCTTTGACACACAGAGTATACTTTACATTAACAGTTTAATGTTCTGATATTTAAACACTGTTCGTATGCCTCAGGAGATTTGAAGATCATACATTTCGTAAAATACGAGTATTATTTGCCTTCTTTAATGAAGAAATTCTGAGTTTAAATATGATAAGACTTACATTATGAAATGTCAAGTTTTCATATACACTGAATTCTCTGAGGCGTTCGAACTTTGTTCTTGGATATGAATGCAAAAGTATACAGTGTGTTATGTTCAATGCTTTATAGGAAATCATAAAATGCTTTTCCAAAGTTCTCTGACACATAGGATATACTTTACTGAAACTGTTTAATGTTGCGAGACATAAAATATCTGCATAAAATGTTTTTGCAGTTGAAGCTTTTTTAGATCGCACTACTCTCAAGACCATTTCAAGGTCCATTTATTTAAGGGATTGAAAAAGAAACCACCCGTAACACACAGACGCTCTGACTATTACATCAGTATGAAACGATTCAAACACCAAATTCTAACTTTTAAGTTTGGAGAAATGTTGTAAGACAGAATAAGAAAGTGTCTTATTTACAAGGACCGATGCATTTTTTTTTCGCTAAATCAAATAATTCCTATTACATTCTTGACATATTTCATTATTAGTTCTTTTAATAGTTAGAAAAGTATCTATATTATAAAGGGCAAACGTGTCCGTGCGTAACGCTGACGTCATTTTGCAAATGGCCACCGCCCCCTGAATACTAGGCCTGAGCGCTGACAACAATGGCGGCTGTCGCAGGCCGATTTTTTTTTCAGCGTTTGAACTGTCCCTCTAAATTCCACACCAATAATTTCTAAAAGTTTTCTTTGACTTGTTTTTCGGAGATCAAATAAGTCAAAGATAACTTTTAGATATTATTGGTGCTGAAGCTCGAGGGACTGTACAAACGATTCCGCCTGCGACAGCCGCCATTTTTTTCAGCGCGCAGGCCTAGTATTCAGGGGGCGGTGAAATGGCAAAAGTTGACGATGAATTTTCGGTTTTGCGTATTTTTACTGCAATTTTTTTAGTTTCTAAACATCGCAAATTTTTATTTTTTAAACCTTTAAATAGGAAAAAAATCTACTATCAAATGCAATTTGTTTGAAAACTGCATCTTAATTGACTGTTTTCTTATGGCATTTAAATTAAATTTCAAGCATGATTAAAAAAAAAAAAATTATCTCTATTGCTTGCAGACGATTACAAAATATTCATCCATTTGCACTTTAAACAATATAAAAAAGTTCGGCATTTGTTTCCATCTAATATAACATAATGAAATATAAACTTCATTAATCAATAAATAAAATAGTATAACTAAAACGCAGATTTAACAGACGTGTAATTGAAATGACCGCTTAAAATTACTGAAATTATCAACAAAAAAAAAACTGCTCTTGATAACGACATTTTTAGAGATTTCTTCGACTATTAACTTCTGGCTGAAAGACAATACGAAATTACCGCTTTTATTAAATTTCAAAATTTTATTTGAATATATAATTGACATAAAAATGTTCTTTGGCATTGTTAGGGGGTAATCTAAAATAATATTAAATATAAAAAATCTGTTAGAGTTTTCAATAAAAGAAAAATGGTTTTCACATATATTCTCTATCCCGGGAAGACTGGGTCGGATGCCGTAGTATTTATAAATATAAAATATCAATACCCCTTCAACGTAAATGCAAATGTTTTGCGATATTTCTTATGGAACGTTATACAAACATTTAAAAAAGTGTTTTTACACAGAGATTCTACTTTACTGAAATAGTTTAATGTTCCGATTTCATACATACAACTCAAGTTATAAGCAGTCGGAACGAAATTTCCGTTTGTATTTTATATATGAAGGGGTTAGAATGACAGTGGAATAAGTCAAAATTTAGTCATTTAAAAAAAGAAGGATTTTCGAAACTTATTGTATCGCCGTTGCATTGGGTGGTCCAACTTGTTTTGCCCTCTAGAGAATCCCTAAGTGAACTATGACTTATATGATTGGCACATTGAACAGAAATTAATATACGTTCAGTTAAAATATGGTTATTTCGATTTTCAAAATTTTTGACTTACTCCACTGTCATTCCAACCCCGTCATACATACGAAGGGCAGTCGGAAAATAATTATCCCCTGGCGACTGTGGACAGAGGTGTGTATGAAAGACAAAAAATGTAATGCGACATTAAAGATAAAACATAACTTTATTTTTCCACATAAGTACCAAATACATTGAGACAATTGTCATACCGCTTTATATGCTTCAAAAAGCCCTCCAGGAAAAAATCACGGCTTTGCATACGGACGAAGAGTTGAACGGCTGTGGGCGAAAGATGACACAGCAGGTGAACTTGAACGTGCAAGACACCGATACACCATTGGGTAGAGGTCGCCAACGATCAAGCAGATTGCGCTGTTGCAGTGCCTGCGCAGATGGCGCTGTTGTTGTCAACAGCGTCATCTGTTTGATCGCGGTCGACCTCTACCCAATGGTGTATCGGTGTCTTGCAAGTTCACTTTCACCTGCTGTGTCATCTTTCCCCCATAGCCGTTCAACTCTTCGCCCGTACTGCCCCTCGTAGTACATTTTGTTGTCGTTTCTGAAACGCTTGGTGCAACCGGCGTACTTTTAGGTTACTTTGATCAATGTCGAGGGCGAAGTATGAATATTTTTAATTATTTTAAAAAATACGAAATACTCTCCAGACATGACATAATATATCACAAAAACAGCTAACAGTTTATGTTGTTATTGAAACCGGCACACAACTCCTAAAATATGACCTGTGTTTTTGACGTTTAAACTGATGTTCCCCTTAATGACATACATTCCGTAATTAAATAAAAGGAAAAATACTACACAAATTACAGCTGCATGATAATTTTTTTTCTTTTAAGAAAAGGGGTTACGAAGGCTTTCATTCTTATAATTTTTTTTTCTAAAAGGAACATTTTAGTGGTGATCCCGTATCGATTTCATAAGGATTCAAAAAGAGTAAGTTTTTTTTGCCTGACTGATTTTTGTCTTTTATTTATTTACTATGCTCCAATTTGCGTAAAATTCGGGCATTTGCCATGATATTAGAATATGTTGTTAATATACACTATATCATTACATATTTTTCATATAGTCGTCGTATCATTCATAGTATTTTTTTAAAGAGACATGCCACAAATTGTATTATAGGATTGTCATTTAATTGTCAAAAGGTTTACTAACAATAGCAAGTTACTAATAAGAAAAGCTAAAAACAACGTTGAAGCACACAAATAACGAAACTTTAAAACACATACGGCCGTTTCAAGGATACAAAGATCCCCTTCATCAGTGTACGGTGAGAAAAAACAAAACAAAAAATTAAAAACAAAAAATGTTAAAAGTGTTCAAAAGAACCACGCTCGGCTCCCCGGGTACTGGCTGTAATCTGACCAAAATGGCAAAGAAAGTGTAACCAGATGTTACCATCTGGACACACTTGCTTTACTATTTTGGTCAAATTACAGCCAGTTCTTGGGGCTATAGCCGAGCGTGGTTCTTTTGAAACCTTTTAACATTTTTTGTTTTTAATTTTTTTCCCCATCTTACACTGATAAAGGGGATCTTTGTATCCTTGAAACGGCCGTATGTGTTTTAAAGTTTTGTAATTTGTGTGCTTCAACGTTGTTTTTAGCTTTTTCGTAATAATAATCACACAAAGTGTACCTTTTATACCTAATAGCAAGTTACGTTATAAATTGGCAATGTATGAATCAAATACAAATACACCAGATATTTTAGTTGCATATATTTTAGCGGTCAGCAGGCTGAAGAGTTATCACTTTAATTTTAATAAAAATTTCACCTTCTTCAGTCGGAGAATTTCTTACATTAGATACGACAAAGATTATTTTTTGAAAATACCAGTATGAGAATAGTTTTGCTAAAAAGCAATGAGTACCACTGTCTGAGAACAACGAGCGCTGAAATGGCCTTGAGAGAGCAGAACGGTCTAAAATGCTTCAACTAAAAAAAAAAAAATCTTATGCAAATATTTTAGGTCTCGGAACTTTAAACCGTTTCAATAAAGCATATACTGTGTGTGAAAAGAGAGCTTTTGAAACATTTTTTTACGATTTCGCATAAACCAGTGATCATATCAGAATGCATAGTCATCATTTAATATCTAGAATGTATTTTTCCCCTTAAAGATTCTTTTGTAACAATTGAAAGAATGTACATGAATGAATATGTGAAGAATGGGAAATGTTACAGGAACAACGCCGTCACGACGGTTTTCAAAGTTACTAAATTGATATTTTAATCTTAATATATATTGACAATTTCAGAAGGATACTAAAAGGAGTATATCCTTTCCGAAATAAATTTTAAAATATAATTCAACTGGTTGATTTCATATGTTTTTTTTTTTGTTCGTTTGTAAATATTTTTCTGTAACAAGAAATATAATATAGCAAGTGTACGATAAAATCCCTTCTACAAAACATTATGTTTGAAATTTTCTCAAAACACGCTCATAATCCCGCATCTGGGCCTTGAGATGAAAGATATCTGTGATGAGATCTGTGTTTTAAGATTGAAAGTCACAATTGATAATTTAATATTTATCTAACGATATATATTAAAAACAATACTAAATGTAGACAAGAATATTGATTCTTTGTGCATTAATACGCGAGTGTGACTCCTGTAAAGTGAACACTTTGTCTTATGAATCAATCACGAGTGTGACTACACTGGTGGAAATTGAATTATGAAAACACGATTTTTTAATCAAAACATTTTAAATATTAACTAAAAATGAATGAGTTTTCATACATTTTACATTCTATGTACAACAAATAGTTTAGAAAAATAAAATTTCATACAAATTAATAAACTAAAACATAACATCAAAAATTAGATTTTAATAACATAAAAATATGGAAATTGATTTATGAAATGCCACATCTAATTGAAATTAATAGTTAGTAAAGCCGCCTTTATTCATTAGAGTTTCTTTTATTCTAGATGGCATTGATAAAACAAGATTTTGGATGTATTTCTGATCAATTAGTTTCCAGTTTTGACAGATTGAAGCTTTCAAATTTACAAGTGATGTGTACTGCATCCCATTTGCATAAACAATTCGAACAAGCTGTCCCCAAACGTTTTCGATGGGGTTCAGATCAGGACTAATAGGTGGATAATCTAAAAGAACAATATTCTGTTCGTCAAACCAGTCTTTCATTGTATTTGAAATGTGAATACTTGCATTATCTTGTATGGAGATATAATCTAAACCATAATATTACCATGCAAATGGAAGAAGTGAATTTTCTAAAACTAAACTATAATCAAAATAGTTCTGGCGACCGTTTAAAAATAGAATTTCACTTTTGCCATCAAAAGCAATCGCTGTCCAAATCATCAAACTTCCGCTACCAAAATTTCTGCTGAATGCAGATTTCGGTTCTTTTCGGAGATCTCTCCAATAATACCTCAAACCATCTGGGCCATACAAATTAAATCTTTTTTCGTCAGAGAAAATGACTTTCTTCCAATTGTCACCCATTGCCATGTACTTATCGCAATACTGCAAATGCATCTGCTTGTGACGTAGAAGTAACTTCGGACACGGCTTCATTTTCGACCATTTCCAGCTCCGGGAAGAATGTATAATTTGCCTAACTGTTTTAGAAGTAACAGGCAGGGATAGATCTGCACAAATCTGCTTTGAACTGTGACCAGCTTTCGATGCAAGTTGAAGAATTCCCCTTTTCTATCTGTTGCTTAAACGTGGATTACCTTTTTCGTTAAAATTTTTGCCATAATTTGCTGGATCTTTTCTATAGTTATATATCACACCAACATATATTTTATTTAATTTACTAATTTCCGGGACAGACTTTCCACATTCAAAATATGCATCGATTTTACCTGTTTCTTCCTCAGACAAAATCTTTCGTTTACCCATCGCGAAAATTAAAAATGAAACGTATTGCTTTCACTGTACAACGCTTTTTATGTCTGCTTTGCAGGTCACGTTACATTGTTTTATGCAAACTTTTGTCACATTGCTTCGGAATAACCAATGAAATGTGATATTTCATAAATCAATTTCCATGTTCGCATATTACGAAAATTTAATTTTTGACTTTTTGTTTATGTTTAATATTATGTGTGAAAATTTATTTTTGTAACAGATTTGTCATACGTACTATGTATATCCCATGAAATTTCATTCATTTTTAATGAATATTATAGAAGTTTTTGTCAAAAAACCGTGTTTTCATAAATCAATTTCCACCAGTGTAGTAGTAAATAAAATATACCTTTTAAATCAATCACGAGTAAGATTCATGATTAATGCACAAGGAATTGCGTTAAATAATTGTTTTAAATACATAACTGATTTAAATAAGAAATAATATAGAGCCTTATATTATAATTATATAATATAAATAAGTATAGAATAAGACTCTTTAGTGAACAATTGCACTTTTCATTATAAATTTTCAATGTATAATTCAAATTCTTGCCAATATGAAAGAAAAAGACAATTGAAATTCTCTTGTACCTATCGAGAAAGGAAAATACATCAGTTTTTGTAAATAAAATATTTCTTCTTCCATCATGCTCTATTTCTCGAAACCTGAAAGTTTAACTTCGGTGTTAGAATGGTCTCTTTCTTTAAGCATGACGTGGAATTCAGCGCTTCTGTATGTCACGGGTGATTTATTTCTCAATCTCCTAGATCTGCCTAGATCCCTTGAAATCATCTTGAGAGTAGTGCGATCTGAAAATGCTTCAACTGCAAAAAACTTAGGTCTCGGAACATTAAACTGTTTCTGTATAGAGCATTCTACGTGTCTGAAAACTTTTTGAAACATTTTTATGATTTCACATAAAATACTAAACACATCACACTCTATAGTCTGCGTTTATGTGTAAGATCTATTGGTATTTTTATATCTTAAATATGCTTTTATAACAATTGATAAAATGTTCTTGAAATATGTGAATAATGTAAAATAGTATTCTAAAGATATCTTCAAGATGCTTTTGAAAGTCACTGTTGATAATTTAATATTAATCTAACAATATATATACTGAAAACAATATTAAATGTAAACAACAATATTAATTACTTGTTCATTAATCGCGAGTGTGGCTCCTGTAAAGTAAAAACTTTATCTTGTGAATTAGTCACTAGTGTAAATAGTAGTAAATAAAATGTACCTTTTGGATGGATTTTGATGGAACTTGCACTGTTAGGTAGATATTTTTTCAGGGAAGGTTTTAGTATATAACATATTGTTATACGTAGATTAGTTATAGAATTATGATGGAAAGTTCTGTTATTTTTTGACGAAAAAGTTACCATTAGTCTTTTTTGTCGACCATTATCGTTGGTGAAAGAATTGAAATGGCTATATCATTTAGAAACGAATACAAACACCTCGAAAAGTAAAAGAAAAAACCTGTTTTTATTTTTTAAAAGGGGGGGGGGATAGAATTTTTTTTTATGACAGATAATATTATAAAACGAAAATATTTAATTTAAAAATGAAAGGAAATGTTCGTAATGTTTAAAAAATTATTCAATGTGAACTATCGCAATTGAAACAATATTTGGCGATTTATATTCTGCGTCAGATTAAAAGTAATGCATCCGAAAATTTGATTAGATAAAATCCGAGTAACAATTTTGTTTTTGATTTGTTCTTCTTTTTAAAAAAATATTTTTATTTTTAACTAACTCCTCCATCATGTGACTTACAAAAGAAACTATCAGATGCAATTATAAAAAATGACTGTATTTGTTAGTTACAGGTTATTTGTTTATTTACGATTTTGATTTTACTTTTGTTGCCAAACAATTTGATTTAAAGCCAAAAAGGCATAAGTGTGACATCGGTTCGAACAATGTTCACAATAATAGTGTTTTTTTTTTTTCAAGTGTACGACTGCATTTTTGGAATATTTTTTTTACATTCAAATGTAAATTATATACATAGCAGTTAATTTTATAAAAATAGAGTCAAATATTTAAATTTTAGTGTAAATGTCTGCCACACAAAATTTATTAACACACATTAAAAAAAAATCTTACCATTCGTTTCTTTTTAGTTTTCTTTGCATATATTTTCTTCTTTCGGATTTTTTCTAGTTTTTAAAATATATAGGCCTAATCTTTCGTAATCGGGTCACCCGCCAATTGACGTATTTAATATATTGTTGGAAATTTCTTTAATATTTGAAAGGGACTGTGGACGGTCAATCCGACTGCAGAAGATTACATGAAATTTGTACTTAGCGATTAGTAAATTTATGGTTTTTCATTACGAAGCAAACGGACAACAGAAGATTTATTATTATATATATTTTATCTGCAGTTATTTTACTACCCCTAAAAAAGCAATACTTGCAATGTACGAAAAAACCTTTTAAATGCCAATTGTGGCCAATGTTGATGATTTTTCATTTCAGCCTAGATAAGAAATAAATACCTGATATTCCGATTAGATAAAATTTCGATCATTATAAAGTAATTTCGGCTGACGCACATTCCTAGCCGATAAATTTAGTGAGAAATTAATGATTGTTTTTATTATAGAGTTTATTTAGACAACAGACTTAAAAATAATGTAATATTGAAAATAAAATAAATAGCAAACTTATTTATTTCTCCGTATTATTATTCTCATTAGAGAAATGCAGAAAAATCTTTCGTTCAAGTATTCGCCAAAAAGATTATTACTAAAAACTCACTTTACTTATCATTATCAAGGAGTTTTACAGGTGAAGGATGTATAACTCAGTCAACAGCTATTTGACATTATTTAATGGAACGTAGCTTGGCGGGTATTTAACATCGTTTTGTAGCCTACTCTGGTACATTTGTAACCATATCGTTGCAAACGCTTCTAATTTTTGAGTTTAAATTTGGTTTTGAACCCGATTACGGAAGATTAAAAGTACTTTATTTGATGCAAACTAGAGGATTGTTTTTCTACCAGAATCAGCTATCGAGATTTTTTTCAGGTTATTGATTACATGATTGCAACTTGTATGTAAAATGAAGAGGCAGTGAAAATGACGTTATTTTAATTTTATTGAAACAAATCAGCTTTAAAAGTACACTTTTCTACGATTAAGATTTCTTTTAAATATGAAATTTAAAACTTTTCTTTCTGTGCTAATAATTTATTAAATTTTTGACTTAATTTACTCTGCTGGAATCCGAAGATAGAAAACTATAGTAGACCTGTCAGAAGATGACGTATATTACGAAATATAATGTTACGTAAAGTGAGATTGCATTTAATCTACCAGAATCACACATAGCACCAAGCTGAGATGCCCTGAGTTCAAGAACTAACAAACAAAAATAAATAACCCGAACATTATTTATGTTCAGTGGTCAATCTCGGCAATGACTGCAATGCTCTCTTTATTAGTAGTGTGGTGAATAGAGAACATTTTAAGTTCTGTTGGTCGTAACAGCCACATTTCTCTACCAAACTATGCTATAAATGGTGAAATCAAAAAGTTGCTTTGTCTAACGCATAAGATAATATAATAGCGTAGTGGCATTAGCATTGTATTCAGCAATGCTGAAGGACTTTCTAGATGAAGGTACATATTACTTTCAAATACAAGGTCGAATTCACCACAAAGTTTGGTTCGAGATTCATTTGATAAACGAACCAGCGTAGCGGGCTCAGCCAGCTAGTAAATAAATAAATAAATAAATAAATATTAATGTAATTATTCTTTATCGTATTTACTACGGCATAGATTAGGATGTTTTCAAAATTTAAATATTTGTGAAATTTTCAGATCTTTCAATAAAAGAAATTCCAATTTTGTCTCATAAGAATGGCCGTATTATGCTTATAAAATATCCTAATTGAAAATATTAAAAAAAAATCAGACGTTGCGCCATAGAGAATTAAATTCTAAACGTTTGTTCTAAAATTTAAGGTAAATGGTTGAGTGATTCTCGAGCAATTCGAGTGCCAGGGTAAAAAATGTCGTTTTGGAAAAAAATTGTGTTTAAAGTTTAAAGTTTTACTTAGTGGCAGTTTAATCATATTTGTCGCTGTAACTTTTTGTAATGATTCAATAAAAAAAATCGTTGTGGTACTAGACACTATAAGCTATTAGAAAAGGAAAAAAAATCGTTTTTTGAAAAGTTTCAAACAGGTGTCCCCCCCCCCTTAAATAAAATAAAACATTACTATACCAAAAATTCTGGTAGGATGATAGTTTTTTTTATTAAAAAGGGACTAAGTTGTCAACACTGCTACAAACATATCGATATTTTTCGTATAATTGTGGCAATTTGAACCGAATCAAATAAAGATATTTCGCATAAAAAAATAAATTCGTAATAAAGAACATAAATGAGAATCAGAAATCATTAATATATTTTTAACCCCTTCGGCTTGCCAGTTTGACCTCTCTTTTTTTCATTCAGAAATTCTGAATTAAAAATTTCGAAAGAAGAATTTTTACTAGTTGTAATTACGAAATGTCTGTCATTAAACAAAGCAAAAAATATTGTTTGGAATTTTTTATTAAAAAGGGAGACCAATCTGGCAAACTAGTTCGTGATCATGTTTGAATATATGCACCTTCAAAAGGTGCATACATAATTCGTTTTTGGTACAAATGATAAAGTAGAGTAGTATTGCATTTCCATGATTAAAAAGTAAAGATAACAATTTTTTTTAAATGTGGGTTTCAAACCGAATATAATTCCTGTATTGGACGATCATACCAAAGAAGTACGTGATTATGTTTGGTTCGATTCGTATTTAACTACCGCCTCATGAATAATAGGCCTGAGCGCTGACACAAAAATGGTGGCGAATTTTTTTAAGCGTACCATACAAACACTGAAAAATATCCGCCCACGACAACAGCCATATTTGCGTCAGCGCGTAGCCCTAGTTTCAGGGAGCTGTGGTTTAACACTAGAAAGGCAATGGTCGACCTTTATTATAGGTACTAAATGAATGCATTTCGATACGAACCAGAAATGTTTTCATAAAATAAGTTAAATCAAACAATGGAATAATGTACGAAGGGCAGTCGGAAAATAAGTTTCCCCTGGCGACTGTGGACAGAGGTGTGTATGAAAGACAAAAAATGTAATGAGATATTAAAGATAAAACATAACTTTATTTTTCCACATAAGTACCAAGTACATTGAGACGTTTGTCATACCGCTTTTATAAGCTTCAAAAAGCCCTCCAGGAAAAAAATCAGGGCTTTGCACGTCGACGAAGCGTTGAACGGCTATGGGAGAAAGACGTACAACAGCGCCATCTGCTTGATCGCAGTCGACCTCTACCCAATGGTGTATCGATGTCTTGCACATTCGCGTTCACCTGCTGTGTCGCCTTTCGCCCACAGCCGTTCAACACTTCATCCGTATGCAAAGCCCTGATTTTTTTTCCTGGAGAGCTTTTTGAAGCTTATAAAGCGGTATGACAAATGTCTCAATGTACTCGGTACTCATCTGGAAAAATAAAGTTATGTTTTATCTTTAATGTCTCATTACATTTTTTGTCTTTCATACACATCTCTGTCCACAGTCGCCAGGGGAAACTTATATTCCGACTGCCCCTCTTAGTTAGCAGGACTGAATACCTGGTAGCGTACCAACTAAACTTCCAGGTTATAGGTAATCGACTTGCAAAGTAAATGGGGAGCCGTAACAGGGTTCGTACGGGTGCCATTACTTCTCCAGGTGACATACCAGTATATTTTTCAAAAAAAATACATCAAGTTTAAACGTGCGAAATTGCACCGTATTTAAAAAACAGATTATCTGTAAGAAAATACTATTACCGAATTATTTCCTGGTCTTAAAATTCCAGGACCCGTACGAGCCCTGCGTAAGAAATTTAAAAAGTTAAAAATTAGATAAAAATATTTAAAAATATAATAATGAAATAGAAGTTGAACAATAAAAAAGTAAATAAAGTAAATAAAAAAAAATTCCATTAGATCCAAGAAGATGACAGAACACACAAAAATATGTTAAATAGTTTCGAATAAAAATTCTGGCGACAAATTTTTAAATAACTCGAATAAAATCTCGGGGCGTTCTAGTGTTAATTGTTAAGATATCGGTAGAGTTTTGCGGAAATTATCGGTAAGTTGGCAGGTATGCTCTGTTGCTTATTCGTGAGCATACACTTAAATAAATTTAAAGAAAAAAACTGGCATCCGATCATTAAAATTTACAAAACAGTAACTTATATTATAAAGCACAAATATGTGCGTCGCTCAATGCTGACGCCATAATGATGCGGACAACAATGCGGTTAAATTGGATGAATGTTGCAACAATGGAGTTATTTTTACTTTCTTATATCTATAATAGAAGAAAGTATTGTAATCGAAATTTTTTTCGACTTCCGGTTTTCGACGGATTTACACGTTTTAGAGGTCAGAGATTCCGAAAAACATGTTTTTACAAAATGTCTGTCAGTCCGTCTGTCCGTCCGTCTGTCCGTCCGTCTGTCCGTCCGTCCGTCTGTCCGTCTGTGTGTCTTCATTGTACCATCTAAAAGTGTATGATGTTATGCTTCAAATTGAACCAAATTTTTTTTCTATGTTTTTGGCTATGGCAAGCAAGTTCTATCAGAATTTGGGGATACTTCGACGAAAGGGGGCGCTGTGATTGATATTTTCGTTCCATTTTCACTATTGTACCATCTAAAAGTGTATGATGTTATGCTTCAAATTGAACCAAATTATTTTTCTATGTTTTTGACTATAGCATGCAGGTTCTATCAGAATTTGGGGATATTTCGACGAAAGGGGGCGCTGTGATCGATATTTTTGTTCCATTTTCACTATTGTACCATCTAAAAATGTATGATGTTATGCTTCAAATTGAACAAAAAATTTTTTCTATGTTTTTGGCTATGGCAAGCAAGTTCTATCAGAAATTGGGGATATTTCGACGAAAGGGGGCGCTGTGATCGATATTTTTGTTCCATTTTCACTATTGTACCATCTAAAAGTGTATGATGTTATGCTTCAAATTGAACCACATTTTTTCTCTGTTTTTGGCTATGGCAAGCAGGTTATATTACAATTTCGGGATATTTCGACGAAAGGGGGCGCTGTGATATCCATTTAAAGATTTAAAATTCAAAAAGTTGTGCAAATTAAAAAAAATTAGAAATCCTAAAACTTTTTTTCGTTAAATGTTCGGCCTTGATCCGGAGAATCCGGAGCAATTTTTATATTGGTTCTATGTTAAAAAATAGCTGAGATAGAGCGGTTTGAAATTTTAGAGTGGCCGACATTTTCAAGCAAGACAGCAGAATTCATCCATAAACGGGTTTAATTTATGAGTTTTAGTTAACATGGTTTCGGCAAATTTTCTTTCATTGTTGTAACCATTAATCCTATTATACGCTTATCACTATATATTTATATTCGCCAACGTCAAATTCTCGCCAAACTTGGCGACAGTTTGCGGATTATCGCCAAATTTGGCGACCAAAGTAAGTTGCCATAAATGAAGCCAACTTGGCTGTAGAGGACTAATTTGGCGATATTCTCATTCAAATTCAATGTTAACGAGAACTGGGATTGAATCTTTTTTATTTAGGTTCCACGCATTTTAGCTTCGTGTTTTTCAGTAAAATTAGCTAAAATCGTAAAACCAAGGAATAGGGAGGCTATCTGTTCTTGTCGGTTCAGGCCAGAAGGACTTTTCGTAGTTTAGTATACACCGATTGTTATCATCCTGGTAACTCGACGATTGGCAAGCAGCTGACGTACAACAGAATGACGAAAAATATTGATTTCATTGGCGATGTGATAGCGAATTTTGAAGTATTAACATGACTGAGATAGAAGAAAGTTTTGGGATTGGCACATCCGACTAGTTTTAATTAATATTAAACAATCACAATGTTATTTCTATGGAAAATTGAAGTTTTGGGCCAACGTTCAGGGCCTGATTACTAACGGAGCAAAATTCCACCAGTAAATTTAAATAGAGATTTTCTTATTATTTAAACCTCGTATTCATGCAAATTATAAGTGTAAATAATGTAAAAAATTCTATTCTTTTTTACTGGTGGAAGTTTGTTCCGTTGGTAATCAGGCCCGGCCAATGTTGCCGCCCTTATGGAAAACGAATTTAAAAACTCAATCTCCAATTTATGTATTGACCACAGGAATACATATATAATCAAATTTCGATGTCAACAGGAAATGGGTGCAAAAACGGAACTGTAAGTTTAAAAAAAATTAAATATAAAAAAAATATATATAGATATAAACGAATTGTATAACCTGCTTTGTTGGAAGTCGATTTAATATTGGTAATAAACTCTGAAACTGATTATTTGAAGATCTTACAATTAGGTAAATTGAATGGTGTTGAACGTTTTTATTGTGTTAGCATTTATAGTTTTTTTTTTTTTTACAATATGAAAATCGAATTTTATGAATAATTAAAAAATGTTAATTTAAATATGATGCTACTTCCAATCCACTGGCCTCCGTATTTTTATTACTTATTTCAGAATTATTAGGGGATATTTACATTTAGTGCATACACTCCATGACATTTACAAGGGGTATATCACCATATCTTCAGATTGGAAAACTTTGCTTGATTTTTTATCTTTATTTTTCAAAGTTTAAATTTTTCTGCGATAAGCTGAACTTTTTTTAATGTTTATCTGCGATTAAATAAGGCAAAACATTCTACTCAAAATTTCTAGTAAAAATGTATGCACTTTGTTTTCACATTCTATTACTTGGATGTCATATCTGCCAACTTATCGATAATTTCCGTAAAAATTGCAATCTTAATTTGACACAAGTTAAATAAATATGTTTTGTGTCGTACATTTTTCGGATCCAATGAAATTAAACAATAAAATAAAGTGAATTAACACAGATACATTTTTTAACTTTCACTCGTTTTTATGGCTGTAGAAGATAATGGTGCCAGTGTTGCCACTTATGGCCTCTTTATTTATTCAGAAATTCTAAATTCATACCGAAAGTTTCAAAAGAAGAATTTTACTATATGTAATGATGAAGTATCTGTTCTTAAATATTGCAAAATGTACTATTCGGAATTTCCGGTATGAATTTGGAAGAACTGAATAAAAGAGATCAAACTGGTATGTAATCGTAATGTATAGTAACATCTTTGTTTTGATTTTTGCTTCATTATAAGATTCTTAAAAAATAAATAAATAAAAATAAATAAAACAATAAAAAAAGAGCAAATATTTGTGTTTTGTTACGATGTGAAAACGGTTATATTATAATTCGGTTTTAACTGGGTAGTGTTTTATTTATGAAGATTAAATTACTTAATATATATATTACGTGAAAAATATGTCAGCAAAAATTGTAATTTTGTTTAAGACATTCACTGCCGGGTTAAAATTACAGGAATTTTATTTTATTTAGAAAGTTCGAATTTCTACCAGTAAATACTAATAGCAGTATTTACATTATTTATTACAAATATTTCGTGATTGCTGAAAGAAAAAATTCTTTTTTCTAAATTTCCGGTACGAATTCGTAATTTAGATTGAAAAACCACGCGTATACTCGTGGTTGACAGCGAATGGGTTAATGTCGAAAAGTTTTTCTCTTCACACATTCTTGACTGGTAGTTTAATTTGAAAATTGATTTTAAAACAAAATTAACCACGCCCTCGTCTAAACATTTTAGGTACAGTGATTAATTAGGCAGGTTATTAATTTTTTATGCTTAATACATGTGTTACAATGTATATATTTTATATGAAGTGTCTTTCATTTTAAAAATTATGATAGAGATATATATTTTTTCTAACCAAAGCATGAGAACATTTTATGAACGAAAAATTACATATGCGGCGGTGAAAATAAGAATTCCGAACTCACACATATTCAGTCTCTACATAAACACGGGTATACCCGTGACTGATCAACAGTGTGTTAAATGAGACAGATCTTTTTAACACTTTTTAAACATAGTTTAAAAGTTTTTATGAATTCGGTTTGTCTGACCATCTGTCTGTCCGTGCTGTAGCAAACATGAATATACTCGTATTGCCATGCAATTGATATATGTTATTGATATATGTAATGAGATATTCAGTATTGAAAATGAAATATGTAGCACTTATACGTCATTTATAGGGGCACTCAAAAGAATTCCGTTTCATTTCGGTCTATGGGGATAAACATTAGCAGTGTATTTTAATGATGTTACACCATTTCAATTATAATGAAACTTATATACATCACTGAATACATTTTTTATATACCAATTTAGGGATCGAACAAAAGTTGCCAACTTTGACACTTTTTTGTTAAAACTTTTTTCTTATGGTAAAAATTACCTTATTTAATCACAAATTTCACGATTAAATACGACAAACTTTACTATAAGAAAAAAGTGCTAAACAAAATATAAAAGTTGTCATCTATGCCAAACTATACATATATTTTTACGAGATAGAGAGACAAACATACCTGAAAACTTTTACGTTTTTTTGTTATCAGTAATTTCAATAGGAAATTTTATCTTATTCCATTGCAATAATTCTACGTTTGAATAAGTCAAATGATTATATTCAGAAGTAGTGGTACGAAAAAAAGCGTAAAATTTGGTAGCTATGAAAAAGTCGATTTTCTTGTGCCTCAGTGTCTTTGATCAGACATTAATGAAAACGTGATTGGGTGTGTATTTTATTCTCCGTGACATCGTTTTGCGTGTTTTTCTAGTGACCATTTAGCGGTCGTTTGCTGTCACGCTAATCGCGACATCCTGTTCTCTAATCGAATGAAACACGAAAGTATTTTGACTTTCCGGAAAAAAAGTAAAACACAACTTTTTCTCTTTTTTCGAACGATAATTATCGGTTGAAAATTAAGAAAAAAGAAATAATTGTAAATAAAAAGTGGAATCTTTAGAAGAGCTAGGAAGAAGTTGTTTATAAAATTTTACATCATTTCAAAAAACGATATTTTTATGTACTAAGAATTCTGAAGCCATCTTTCATTTTATTAAGTTTCATATTATTTCCTTAAAAATATTTAATGCTGTAAACATTTTCTATGTTTATGGTAACAGTTCACAAAAAATATTTCTAAATTTGACATTGCTTTTATACGCTAAATATTACTAATATACATTGTTTACATTAAATGTGGCTTTATATAATGTGCCTTATATAATTATGTGATAAAATGAATTATACTTAAATAACATCAGAAAACATTACATGAAAATATGGCTAGATTTACATAAGAAAATTCATTTAGAAAGCTACATTTGTAAAAAAAATATATTATCAGTTTTATTTTTTGTATTCATCTCTTAATCCGACATTTAACAACTTTTAAGAATGTGTTGTAAGCAGGTTCAAACATTTAAAGTTTAATTTAAAATAAGATCACCCTTTATATCATTTATTAAGTACAAATACATGCAAAATAAAAAACTAAGACTTTACTTTCAACACATATTTAGAGATTAATAATTAACTTTTATAGCAGTAGATTTTCTTTTAAAACAGGAACGTTTTTTTTTTTAAAGAGAGGTTCAAAAATTGATTCTCTACAGCCTCCGTAAAATATTATTAAGAAAATATTCACTATACAAATAAAAAGAAAAAAAAATGTGTATTATGTAGCAAACCGTCTCGTAATACATTTTAAAACTATTTCTTATTCGGTTATCAAACTCAAAAATTTTAACTTATTTTAAACTGCATTTTTAGCGTTCAATTAAATTATTTTTTAAATTGTAATATTTACGACAAAAAGACATAAAGAATAATTGAAAACTATATTTTGCCACACACGTTTTCATAATTCTAATCGTATTTGTATATTTCAGCCGGCCTAATTTAACATAGAAAACAAACTTTTTAAAATATGCCGGACAATAAAAATGAGTAATTAGCTTGAAGGTAATTTAAAGATTAACCTGTTAACTGGGTATGACGAAATATTTCGTCATACACGAACTACTACTGTAATGGGCATGACGATATTTTTTCGTCATGGAAATTTGCCGTAATATTTTGAACGCATTGATATTACTTAACCCCTTCAGGGGCAAAGTACTCATGGAGCTATAATATTGAAATGATTTATTGACACCAAGATTCACGAACGAGTTTATATTTAAATAAGTAACAGCTTTCCTTTATGTACCTTATAAATTCAAAATTTGATTCTAAAATTATGGTGTAATTGTGACATTTTGGGATTAAAATTAAGTGGTATATATAATATATTGTCGCCCTTCAAGGGGTTAACACTGTGAAAAAAATAATTTCCCCATTGCGAAAAGAGTTGAACAAAAGTTTATTCCCTGGTTAACAAGTTAAAAAATATCTATTTATCTTAAGCCTTTATAAATATCTGCTAATAAAGCATTTTAAAATTCTCGTTCGAATTTTAATATAATCGTAAATATTTATTTCTTAATATATTTTTCTGATAATCACATTCAAATATAATTCTTCAAATATAGTAGTGACGTATTATATTTTGAAATGTAAATATTTACCATCATAGAATAGTTGAGACATTATTAGAATGAAATCAATAGCAGAAACGCAATCAAAAATAACAAAGCAGTGTGATTTTTTGATTTATCAGACGGTATTCCGTGGTATCGGTGGTCATACTTCAATTATTCATCCGGCATAGATATTTTACCGTCAAAAACTCCATCTCTAAAATTGCGTGCGAAATATATCGAACAAAAAATATTATCAAAATCTTGGCAGCTTATAAAATGCTATTTGTTTGAAATGATTCTTACTGCGGTTTTACATGTATATTTTAATACACTCAGCACGACAACTTAAAAGAGTTTTTAGGAACTATTACAGGAAACACATCATTTACATAAATTATTCTATAGTTTGAGAAATTCTTTCTATGCATCGTTGTTCACATTAATGATATTATTTCAAATTTCTTAAATAGATAATCATATTTTGAACTTTTTTTATTCATGTTGGAATTTTCTCTACTTAAGCAGAATATGCACTGCTCTATAGATGAATGAAAGTTGAAACTATGTATGATATTGGTAGTAACTAAAAACATAAGTAAGGAAGAGGATACACATTTCTGATTGCTCTTATATGACTGTAAGAAATAAAACGGCAAAAATTACATCACATTTTGCTGTAATTTTATGCAAGCGAATTGCCAGCATTTTGTGATGTAAAAGTCAACTTGATTTCAGTCATTTTTTACAATAAAATCAACAGAACTGCAGAATTTCCTTGCTGGAAAACTAAAAAATAAAGATATTTAAAGCCTTTCTTCTGTTAATTTAGAGTGAAAAATGCTACAAATTTGGGTGTATGAATTTACAGCATATTTTGCTGTAATTTTTGCCGTTTTGTCCTGCATGTAGCATCACTCCAGAAAATACATTTTGCGTATTATTGTACTGTCTTAGTTGCATCTAGCGACAGGAAAGCGCATATGTGTAGTGATCCGGAATACTGCTAGATTACGCTATGTGTCACTTTGCCAACGAAGAAGTGGTCAAAGGATGGGAGGAGAAACTTACCTAATCTTTCATATCTCTTCTACGTCTTGAAATAATGGTCTTACGCTTTTATGTACGCTTTGATACATCTAAGTGATATACTTTTTTGTTACAGTAAAAAGAAAAAAAAACACCAATCTTCTTTTGCCTCGCCTGTGAAATGTAATAATTTGAATTGTGTCCAATTTCTTGCGTATGAGCAATATGAAAGTATAGATATAGCCCATTAAAGAAAGAGTATATAGCATGATAGTAATTAAAAAATTAAAAGGTATTTTTTTATCGTAACCCTTTTTGCGCTTAAAAATATAACAATGAGGAATTTACAATAAATATTTTAATGTTTATTCAATCGTAAAAATTCGCGTTTTTTTCACGTGGTTTTCTGTTTCATGCCTTTTGTTCCATATTCATACTTCGGACATTTTTATTGTATGCATGTTTTCCCATTCAAAATATACACACAGCCATAAAGTTGCATACGAAAAATATACATAAAAAATATTTTCAACAGTTTGCAGCTCATGAAATGCCATTTCTTCAAAACCTTTAGTACTTCGATTTTATATTTACACTTTAATAACTTTGCACAAACACGAAAAGATTATTTAGTAAGATTGTTATAGGAAATATATATTATTTAGGTAAATCATGCTGTAGTTTAAGAAAAAGTCTCTGTGGATCATTGCTCATATTAATGCCATATAATTTCGGTTTCATAAGTACTAAATTAAATTGTTAATGTTCATTTATGCATTTAAGTAATTTCACTTATTAAAGACGCATCTTTACATAAGCCTTTAGAAAGACAAACAGAATATTCACTGCTTTAGAGATACAGATGGATATGAGTATGTACGATGTTTATATGGAAGAAAATAAATAATAAAATGATGTATGTATGTAAAAAGACAACCTGTAAAATTGTATTTAGTATGAAGATAATTTAAAAATCGGAAAGTTCTTATAAATCTTAACGAGTCTCGCACATACTGATAAATAAATTGATTTTATTTATCTATTTATTTATTTAAAATCTTGTTTTAGTTTTAGCATAATCTTCCTTTTATATATTATACCACATGGTATTCGTGGTTATATTTCGATTATTCTTCTCGCATAAATATTTCACTTGTCACAAATACCATCTATAATATTGCGTGCGAAATATATCGAACGAAAAATATTATCCATAGCTTGGCAGCTTATAAAATGCTTTTTTTAAATGCCACTTACTTCGGTTTTACATGTATATTTTAATACTCTCTGCAAGACAACTTCAAAGAGATTTTAGGAAATATTACAAGAAACACATCATTTACATAAATTATTCTACCGTTTCAAAATTCTTTCTATAAATCGTTGCTCACATTACTGACATTATTTCAGTTTATTAATTGTATTTTTAAGAATTTTTAAATGTATATACAGGGCTACCACTGGCGACTATTTTTTAATGCTATCTAGCACTACTTTCTCAAAACAAAAAATTTTCAGATATAATCTTTGACGACATGTGTAAGAGAAATATACTACAAAATTTATTCTTGTTAAATAGTGGTGCGAATCAAATATAAAAATAGTCGCCAGCGGCAGCCCTAATATGATAATTTTTTTACTTAAAATATCGCAGAATGTTCACTGCTTTATAGATATAGATAGAGGAACCTGTGTGCGGTATCGGTAGTGTATATGAACATAATTAGGAAAAGGATATACGATTTTTATTACCCTCACGCACTGGAACAAACAACGAAAAAAAATTACAGTCAAATTTCTGTAATTTATGCACGCAAATTGACATCATGTTGTGGTATAAAATTTAGTTTGATTGCATTCATTTGTTTAATAAAATCAGCATGACAGTAGCTTTTTTTGCTATCAAATTAAAAAAAATAAAGATATTTAAAGCCTTTTTTCTGTTAATTTGGAGTAACAAATGTTGTAATTTTGGGTACATATATTTACAACAAATTTTGTTGTAATTTTTACTGTTTTTTGAAGTGAAAACTTCTTTAAGCGCGTTGGGCGTTTTTTGAGATGGGAAAAAACCATTGAACTGGCGACACTGTTACTGTAACCGACACCTCTGTATATAAGTATGTACATGTATTGTGTATAGTTCGGTATGAGGTAGGGCGGGGCGGGCGCGTCGCGCCCCGCATGCTTGCCTTTGTGCTATTGGTTCCCGAAATACGCATACGAGAGTAAGCAAAAGGGAATGCTTTCAGTAGTGTTGCTACACAATTCAACGCACGTTTCTGTTAATTCAACATATATATTACAATTGTGACAATTTTTGAAATTCATTATTATATATATACTAGTATATAACCTCGTCAAAAATGACGGATTGTTGATCTGCGTTTCATTTTCATAAGACTTCATACAAACAAACAGCATGGAGATTTATTATTGAAAGGTTTCTATTGTAGAAAAATACATTTTAAAAAGGACAAATGATTTCTACAAATAAAAATAATAAGGATATATATATATATATATATTAATTAGCATTAAATTTCTGTAATAGTTCAACGATTGGACAAAATTAAATATTAACAAATAATCCATGTGCGAAAGTTTTTGTAAAAAAGTTTTATCAATGAGTTTTTAAACAGCTTGACTTACCATATAACTCATTGTTTGATTACATAAGCAAAATTAAATGGAAATTACGCTGTACTATGCATTTCTTATATTTTAATTACGTTTGATAAGAAAGAATCATTTTACAGTATATGACCCATTATCCGAAAATCTAAAATCCGGAAAGACCCGAAGCCCGGAAAGGAAAATTCGAAAAATTTATAAATTTATAAATTTTTACTAAAATTTTAGATATTCTGAAATTTTTCGAAAATTTTAAAATTCCTAATTTTTTTTTCAGTGCATTGTGTTTCAATGTTTAATCACTAAAATATTGTTACTTCAGTGGCGGGTGAGCACGGTTCCAGCCTCTCCCTTATCTTCTCGAAATTAAAAACAAATCATTTTTCTCTCAAATTTTAGTTTAAAATTAATTTATATTACGATTCGTTAGAAAGAAAAAATAGTTATGTATTTATTTCATCAGGGGTGATTCTGTTCAAGTTTTCCTAAAAGTTTAAGGCATTCGATTTCGAAAATTTAAGTCTTCAATCCAAAATTTCGAACATAAATATTTCGAATTTTGTACGATAGTCGCCGAAAAAAATCAATTATGTCTATCGTTCGCAGAAAAAATAGAAAATTTCTTCAAAGGATTGTGGAAACAACGTGAATTTCGTCAAAGGACCGAACATAAAAACGCAAAATTCATTGCAGGATTGAAAAAAAAAACAACAAAAAAAAAAACGCTAATTTTGTTAACAAATTGCAGAAAAACGCGATTTCCGTCAAAGGCTTACGAAGAAGACGCAAATTTCTTCAAAGGACTCTGAAAAAATGTAAAATTTCATCAAGGGATCACACACCAAAAAAAAAAAAGGTTAAAGGATCGCAAAAAAAAAAAAAAAAAAAAAAAAAAAAACTACGAATTTTGTCAAATAATCGTTGAAAAACAAGAATTTCTTCAAAGGGTCTAGAATAAAAAACACAAATTTCTTCAAAGCACTGCGAAAAAATGTCTAATTTCGTTAAGGGATCGCGAAAAAAGTGAAATTTCGTCAAAGGATCGAAAAAAACAACCGCTAATTTCATCAATCTCAGAAAAAACTCGAATTTAATTTCGTCAAAGAATAGCAAAAAACGCAAATTTCCGCAAAGGATCGCAAAAAGAAAACGCAAATTTCTTCAACGGACTACGAAAAAATGAAATTTCGTCAAAGGATCGTTGAAGAAAAATGCAATATTTGTCAAAGAACAGCAGAAAAAATGCAAATTTGGTCAAAGAATCACGAAAAAAAAACATGAATTTTGTCAAATAATCATGAACTTCGGGAGGACCCGAAATCCGGAACGATGGAAGCAAATTTCAAAATCCGCCAGTTGATGGCGACACTATACTGAATCAACCTCAAATCTCTCCCTACGAAATAAATCACCGCTGCTTCTGAAAAAAAAGGGCTTACAGAATTTCTTTTTTTACAGAAATGTTAATATACATTTTTTTATGAAATAGTTTTTTAATTAAAAAAATTAAAAGATTTAAAAGCTTCAATATGCTTTTACAAATATTTAAACGACGAAAGTAGATAATATAACTTTAACTTTTAAAAGTATTCATCAAATTAAAACCTGATTTTGTCTTATTTTAAAAATATGCCTGAAAGAACCAAAATAAATTCATTATTAAATTCATTATTAAATGCATTAGTAAGTACTGGAAAGTCAGACTCCGCAAAAAGTTAATTAAATTATGTCAAAGTCATTGCCGTATCATCGCAAACATTATCTGCGAAAAAAGTACTTACAGAAAAAAAAATGCTTTCAGAAAAAAATTAAAGAAATCCTTTAAATTATTTAAAGACTTTAATATGCTTTTACAAATATTTTAAGAGCATAATCGGATATTTTAATGAAACGTTCAAAGAGTCATTCATTTGGAATTTGTATTTTTGAATGTCAACATTATTCGTACACGTATTACATCAGGTAATCGGATGTTTAATCTGTTATTTTTAATTTAAAACTTAAAACATTATAACTGGATATGATATATATGGTATATACGAAAATATGCTGAACAGACATTATTTCAAGTAGAAGAAATTATCATTTAGTGGTTATGTGTTAGCATATCTTTTTCAGTAAGCCTAGCATGGCGTTTAACTACGGTCAACTCGCAGACCAGAGTGGTACAGGCCGGAACCGTTACAGACACTTTCTCGCCTTTGGATTTTATTATAAGTAAGATATTAAATATATAGAATATTATATTATAAAATTATTTTATATATATATATATATGTGTGTGTTATATATATATATATATATATATATATATATTATATACTAGCAAGCTACGCCCACTGCGCTGGTCGGTTTTTACAAATGAACCTTGAATCAAACGAAATATATCGTTTAATTTGACCTTGCATTTGAAAGCAATCTGTATATTTACCTGGAATATCCTTCCACATTACTGAAAAATGACGTGATTGCGCTATTATATTTTCTAATGTGCAGTCAAAATTTTAGCTGTTAAGGCCCAACTCTTTTATTTGGTCATTTACAGTTAGGGTTTGCTAAAGAATGATAAAACTATATGCAATATACTAAAACCATCACTAAAAATTATCGAACTAACAATGCAAACAAATTAACTAACAAAATCCATTCAGTAGAAGTTTTTATAAAGGCTAATCTTTGATAATCGGGTTCATCTGATTATAGAACTTTTCCACATAATTCTAAAACAAACAGAACGATATAAAATATACTAAAACCATCCTTACAAATTATCTACTTAACAATGCAAGTCGCAAAAAATACGCCCAGTAAAAACTTTCAAAAAGGCTAATCTTTCGGAATCGAGTTCACCTGACTATATAACCTAAACACATAAATGTTTGACTGAGCAACGTAGAACAATATTTAGTACATTAAAACCATTCCTGAAATAGCATCTAACTAACAATACAATTCTCATCGAAATCCGTCCAGTAGAACTTTTTCAGAAGGCTAATCTTTCATAATCGGAATCAAATATTCAAAAGGCTAATATTTGATTAAAAAAATGGTCACCCGATTTTCAAATTCTCCCCTATAATTTTAGAACTAAACAACGTGGAATAATGTGTTATATAATAAAACTTTCCCTGGAAAATTATCTAACAGTGTATAGTCTGTTCAGGGAAACGAGATAACGAAAGTAAACAAACGGGTTGCAGAAAAATCGTCAAGGAGCCACACATTTGGCACAAATCCCTAGGTTGGCGAATTTTATTTTTTATTTCGATTTGTTAATTTTTTAAACATTTATTTTGATAAGTATATGAAAACAACACAAGTTGCTAACTGACTTACATCGAGATTTTAAACAAAAATGTAAAAGTTTAAGATGTCAAAATATAAATTATTCTCTATTTATTTTAAACAGCGTTGAATTCAGAGATATTTTTTCCTGGTGGGATTTCTGTGCCTCCAGGCGAGACATTATATATTTGGGGGGGGGGGGATTGTACTTTTTGACCATTAAAAGTATAAAATCTGAAATATTCCTGGAGGGGACATTTTAATGCACCGAACGGAATTTCCTCCCGGGGCAAACCGTCTGAATTCAACATTGTTATAAACCATCATCAGGAGTTAATTTTGTTAAATAAAAAATAGTACAAAACTATTTATATCTTACATTATTGAAGCCCACTTACCTCATAAATCATTCAGAAGATGAAGTTGAAGTATCGGAACTATTAGAATCTAGATTGATTACCATGGAATCTACTATATTATCTATAGCATTATCTAAATCCCACATTTGTTGTTCCACTGTATTTGTTTCATGTTGAATGCATCTTTTCCATTCTTCAGTGCCAATTTTGCTGATACTTTGAGAGAATATATTTTTACATGAGGCTCATTTTGAATGTTTTGTTTTCTTTCGCAACGAAGTTCTTTATTTGTGCCCAAATCAGTTCAATAGGATTAAGCTCGCAATGATAGGGGGGTAATCGTAAGACAGTTTTATTTTGTGCTTTTGCCATTTCATCGACAGCGTACTTGTCATATTTATTTTTATTTTGCTTCACTAACTGCAACAGTTCCGCTTTTAACATTCCGTCCTCAAAAGGGATATTTTTTGTTAAAAGCCAATCAACAATCTGTTGTTTTCTCCACGAAGTATTCGGTATTTTTTCTGATTTTCGGGAATGATAAGGAGCATTGTCCATTACTATCACACAGTTATCTTCCAGTCGAAATAAGATATCACCAAACCACTTTTCAAAACGTTTTGAATTCATGTCTTCGTGATAATCTTTATTTTTATTTGATTCGAATAAGTCAAGCCCTCCATCCACGAAACCAGAATCGCTACCAATATGGGTAATTATCATCCGTTTTCCTTTTCCGGAAGGAGATTTTAATCCTGAAGAAAGACCAGATAAAAATGCTTGTTTTGATGATTTTACTGATGTATCTTTCCAAACTTTACTAACTGTATGGCCTGCATTCAACCAAGTTTCATCCATATAATATATTTTGCGCCCTTCTTCTCTGAAAGATTTGATTTGCCGTAAATATTTTCTTCGCCACACAATTATTTCGTTTTTATCAATGAGAGTACTGTCTCATCCTCTCCGTGAATATCTAAAGTTTAATTCTTTCAGGAGATGATAAAATGTTGTCCTTTTAAAGGTTGGCAAATCAGGGTCATCATTTACAACTTCCAAAACTTTATTTATAGTGGGCAATTCATTCCTGAAAAAGAACTCGTGGATTTTTCTCCTAATAGCATTCCTATCAAAATCATCTATATTTTCTAAAACACGTTTACGTAATTTTATTTTCTTCGGCGAGTTTAACACACCACATTTTTTATACTCTCTTAACACTCGAAAAACGGAAGCAGCATTATACGAGCCGCATTATCTCCTATATGAGAAATCGGAAGTTCAGGATTCGATTCAAGTTCCGTTTTATATACATTTAAAATCATATCTTTCTCCACCTTACTCAAAGCTTTTCTTTTTACTCTCTTCTTAGGCGGGCTCAAAGAAGAATTTTCACACTCCATTTGTGTATACAAAATACCAAATCAATCGAAAAAAATCGTCAATTTTAAAAGTGAAAGACAAGCAACAAACAGACGTTTGGGAAAAAAAGCAGAAGCAGCACTTCAAGAAATCTGTTTGGCGCTTTTTGCACAACGCCAGGTTTAAGCATCGCCAATCTGCACGCGCATTTGTTTACTTTCGTTATCTCGTTTCAGCGAACGGAGTATAGGTTCCATCGAAATCCATTCGGCAAAACCTTTTAAAAAGGCTAATATTTCATAATCGGATTGATCTGATTACAGAACTTCCCAGACTAATTCTATAACTAAGCTACGTAGAACGATATGTTATACAATAAAACCTTCCCTGAAAAATTATCTTACAGTTTAAGTTCTGCGAAAATCCATTCAGCAGAACTTGAGTTATAAGCAGCCGGAACGAAATTTCATATATGTAAGAAATAAATAGAAATAGTTTGCCATTAATACTGCAGAAATGCAGTCGTACATTTTAAAAAAAAAACACCTTTTGGCTTAAAATCTCTCATCAAAACTGTTTTTTTTTTCTTTTCTTTCTTTTTTCCAAAAATAAAATTAGTAACAGTTTTTTCTTTTATTTTTCCAGATGTATAGCCATTTCAATTCTTCCTGTAACAAAAAAAAGACACATTTTGGCTTAAAATCAAATTGTTTGGGGTCAAAAGTAAAATCAAAATTGCCAAAAACAAAAGATAAACCGCCAAATATTTTTTCAGTAGCAATCTTGCCCCTTGAATATTTTTTTAAGCATTACAAACATTCCCAATCATGTTTAAATTAAATATTTTCGTTTTATAACATTAATATTCTCTCATCAAAACTCTTTTTTTTCTCTTTCTTTTTTCTTTCTTTTTTTAAAATAAAATTAGCAACAGTTTTTCTTTTATTTTTCGAGATGTATAGACTTTTCATTTCTTTCTGCAACGGTGATCGCCAAAAAATTAGCAATGGTAACCTTTTCGGTCAAACTAACAGAACTTTCTGTCATAATTCTATAACTAATATACGTAGAACTTTGTGTTATATACTAAAACCTTCCCTGAAAAATTATCTCTCGAACAGTGTAAGTTCCATCAAAATCCATTGGGCATAACTCGAGTTATAAAGGAACGGAACGAAATTTCCGTTTGTGTTTTATTTATATAGTAGATACAGTGTGTTTCACAAAGGACCCCAAACTTTAAAAATCAATAACCCGGAAACGGTGATAGATAGAAACATGAAACCAGTGGTATGTTTATTAAAATAATCGTAAGAATCTTATACGTAAATCTCAAAATTTAGTTAAGAATAGCACCAATAGATGGCGCTGAGAGCGTTAAGAATCCTTCTAAAGAGAGTTCAGAAGCATAGAAAGACTAGCCGTCGAAGATTTCGCCATTGTAATCTGACCGCTATTTTCGTATAGTGAAAATAATTCGCATCGGCCACGTTGCCTGTCTGTTGAATTTTGTTTAAAAGCTCACGAATTGTTTAAACATACCACTGGTTTCATGTTTCTATCTATCACCGTTTCCAGGTTATTGATTTTTAAAGTTAGGGGTCCTTTGTGAAACACCCTGTATATTGTCTTATATAATACACACGTAATTGTTCAAGTTTTCACTTCTGTCGGCACTCCCGGAGTGCCACTGTTTTTGTTTTTTTTCCTACAGTGAGCTCAAGATAGGTGACACAACTCCAGAAAATTCCTTTGCGTGCCACTACCAGGTCAAACTGCTAATAGGTCAGCTGCGTCTTGTACGAGAAAAGTGGCATAGGCGTAGTTAGCAAGAAGACCGCTAGGTTACGCTCTGTTACAATTTTCCATCTAAGAAGGGAGGCAAAAAAAGTGGAGAATAAATTTACTTAACCCTTCATATCTCTTCTAGGTCTTAAAATAAAAGTTTGACGCTTTTATGTATGCTTTAACAACTGGATGCAAGCTAAGTACTGTAGTGTATGTTACAGTAAAAAAATGGGAATATCCTGTTGCCGCTCTTCTGAAATGCAGATTTTTTTATTTGTGTCATTTTTCCTTCCGGGTGAGCAAATTTAAAGTATGGCTATATCATAGCTGCCAACTGCTACGCTTTTTTCGTACCACTTAAATTTAATAGTAAATTTCGCCTTATTTAATCACTGAAATCTAAATAATTAACCCTTTCAGGGGCAAGCACTTGTGCTCCTGTAACGTTGAATTCCCACCGGAATTTAGGAAAGAATTTAGTTCACAATAAGAATAAGCAATTTTTCAACTTTTTCTCGTCAAAGTTAAAAAAGTAAAATTTAATTAAAAGTTTCTGGTTTCAATCGGATTAAAATTAGGTGGTATATAATATATACCACCGCCCCTCAAAGGGTTAAAGCAAAATTTTCTATTAAATTGTAGTGTTAACAAAAGAGTTTAAAAGTTGGCAGCTACGATGTAGTCCTTTAAACATAGAACATTTAGCATAGAAGTAAGTTAAAAGTTAAAAGATAATTTTTAATGTTTAACCTTCTTGCTCTTAAAATTATATCATAATGAGGTATTTAAAAAAATTCGTTTATTATATATTCAATCTTAAAAATTCGCATTTTTTTCACGTATTTGTCTGTTACATGCTAATCAGATCTATATTCGTACTTCTTCGATCAGTCTTGTTGTATGCATGTTTTCCCACTCACAATATAATTACAACAATAAAAATACGTGCAAAAAGTATCCATCAAAAATATTTTCAATAGCTTGGTAGCTCATAAAATGCTTTTTGTTAGAAATGTGTAGTACTTAGATTTTACATTTTTTTTAATAACTTACCACAACAAGGGAAGTATTTTTAATAGGGCAATAACAGGAAATATATCATTTAGATAAATTATACTGTAGTTAAAAAAAAAAAAAATTCTGTACAGTCGTGGAAAAAAAACTGGACACCCCCCACTAACTCTGCAACAAATTATAGTAGAAGGAAGTGACTGGTACCAAACGATTGGAAATAAAGTCTACTTTTAAATTATGTATCTAAAATTTGCTTAAGGGGCCATCTACATATTAAAACCAGCCTAAACTTTATTTTTTTCAATGGCAACACCCACTTTTGACATGATATTTTAAATCTTCGGTTCAAACTATGCCTAAATACAAAATTTTTAAGTCATTTGGATGATAAGTTTTCGAGTTATAAACATTCAAATTTTAGAGCTTCTAATGTTAAATTACATTTCCATAGTTTTATTAATATCTCCTGAAATTATAATCCTAATGTGCTAACGTTTTGTTTGGTTATAAAACTCAAAAACCCAAACATAACTACGTTAAATTTGTATTTTTTTTTAAATTTTATAATATGAATTATGAATTATGAAATTAATATTCGAAAAAATTATGAATCGCAATCTACAATTTTTTTGATGGATTTATATTTATTATGTCCTGCTTTATGTGTATTCAAAATTTCAAATTTTTCTTCCAAGTAGTTTTCAAATTATGCTTAAAAAATGGCAAGATGCTGCTTTAAGGGGCCGTCTATGATGTGTATTAAAGCATAGTTTGAACAGGGATGGGAGCTCTCCGATTCGAAATCCCGATTGACACCACTAAATTTTAATAGTATTTGTCAGCTTATTCAAGGACAAAATTTCTGAAATTCATTACCTTGGAGAATACTATTAAAATATAGTGGTAAGAATCGACGTTAAATTGAAAGCTAGCTTAAACTGAAGCGTAAGTGAATGATCGCGGGAGCACAACAAACCTGACAACGACCTGTGATTGTAGTAAGATATAAGATAGCGAGGCATCAAAACCCCAGCCTTTATTAGTAAATATATATATATATATATATAAAAATTTTCATTAAAATTACGTAAAGCGTCTTTGCATTAGATGTATGTTTACGTCATTTATGGAAAATAGTTTCGCTTTTATTTTTAAATTAATAAAGCACATTTTTGAAAAATATGATCAGTTCTACCTTAGAAAAAACTTAATCATTTTTGTTACCTTTAAATGGATTTATAGCTTCTTTTCCAGTCTAATAAAGCTATATTGTTTTTTCTGCAGTATATATGTTTGAAGTGAAGTTTCTTATAAATGCATATGCGTAGAGTATTTGCTGAAACAAAATGGCCCCACAATTAACTGAAGCAACGAAAGGCCAAATGAATGGCATGCAGACCTGCCAAGTCTCCGGCTTTTTGGATACCGGTAATTCAGTACAGATTATGTTGATTTATTTAATCGGAGCATTTAGCGATTTAAAAGAACAACATTTTCTCTAAAAAATTACTGGTGTTCAAAAAGCCGGAGACTTGGCAACTCTGGGCATGTGGCAAGCTGGAAGAAGTTTTCGTTATATGGCTAGGCATTTTCAAGTGTCTCTTCAAACTGTTTCAACATGGATTAACAGGTAAGCTTTATATTGGTAGTTTATTGCGAAAAAAATTACATTTACATTCAATTTATTTAAATTTTAATTTAATTTACATTACTGGTAATTTTTTTATGTTTAGCAATACAAATTTGATAAACCGTCTTTGTGGTAGTGGTCGGCCAAGGATCTTATCAGACAGCCAAGCTCGAGAAGTTGTTTCAATGGCTATACAGTAGATCCCTATATGTCTTCGAATCAAATTAAAGTGTTTTGCAACTTCAAGTGAGCATATATAACTAAGAGACGATAGAATGTATTATGAATATATATATATATATACGGCATACTGCGTTTTTTTTTATTATTCCTTACGCTGCTTTATACTATTTTTTTTAATTCTAAATTTTGTATTTGTCAATATTATTCACGTTTCTGCCAATAAACTAAACAAAAGGCGAGTTAAATAGATGCAAAATCTGAGAAAAAGCATTATAAAAGCACCTGTATAATTCCAATAACATTTACATATTCTAAAACTATTTTAATTACAAATAATCTTATGGTTTTTTAACCCCTTCGTGACGAGCGTCTATTACAGAATTTTTAATAATTTACCACCGGTTTTTCAAAACAGAAATTTTCGTCTAATTGAATCGTGGAAATGCTAAGATATCATAAGGCAAAGCTTACAATAAAAAATAACGGTTGGGAAAAATCGAGGATTCTGAGCATCTTATGCGTGACGTATACGGGTCGCTCGTCCCCAAGGGGTTAAAATCGGATAATTCAACACTTGTAAACATTATTTTACCGCATATAACAATAACCGAAACTTATTAAGTGAGTAAAATGGTCATATCGGTAAAACATAATACATTAAAAGAAGTGACATTCTGCAGCATTTCAACTATCGAGTACCGAACTTCAATTTGGATACAGCCCCTTAAATATGCTCCTTATAAAGTAATTAATTTCTCAGAAACTAATCGTAGGAATTTAATAAAATTTGGTTTCTAGGCATAGTTTGAACTGCAGATTTCAAATATGTTGTCAAATTTGGGTCTTGCTATTGAAAAAAAAACAAAGTTTGGGTGTGTTTTTATATGTATATGGCCCCCTAAGCATATTTTATATACATCATTTAAAAGTAGACTTTATTTCCAATCGTTTGGTACCAGTCACTTTCTTCTACTATAATTTGTTGCAGAGTTGGTGGGGGGTGTCCAGTTTTTTTTTCCACGACTGTACATCATTACTCATATTAATGAAATATTATTTCGGTTTCATATATATATATAAATATATATAATTAAATTTTTATTATTTTATTTATGCATTTAAGGAAATTCACTCCTGAAAAGGTTATAACTTTACAGGAGCCTTCGAAAAGACAAACAGACTATTCACTGTTTTAGAGATACGGATGAATATATCTATGTACGATAAAGAAAAATAATAATAAAATGATGTACCGTAATTTCCGGCGTATAATCCGCAGCTCAAAGAGTTGTTTTTCGACCCAGAAATTTTATTCAATAATTGTAGTTAAATATTTACAGCGATCTTTTAAGTTACATTTTATAAAATAATATTTGCGCGTATGCGCCGCATCTTAGGTAAGTCCTTTTAAAACCGGAAATTTTATTGAAAATAAGAAGTCAAATAAGTTCTAAGCAGAAATAAGTCACATTTTATTTATAATAAATTCTGGTAGGAAATCGAATTGTCTGAGGTGCGGCGCATACGCGCGAAATTACGGTATGTATATATACAGCACGGTTCGTACGGGTACCGTTATTTTTACAGGTGACATACCAGTATATTTTTCCAAAAAAATACACGAAGTTCAAACGTGCGAAAATTTAAGAAGAGATTATCTATAAGAAAATACTGGTACCGAATAATTTCCTGGTCTTAAAATTCCAGGATCCGTACGAACCCTGTACAGACAACCTATTAAATATTAAGTATTTACTATGAAGATAATTTAAAAATTGAAAAGTACTTATAAATCTTAACGGTTCTTGCACATAAAAAAACCTGCTAAGAACGCACTTTTTAAATCGTTTTTTAGTTTTTATATAATCTGAAAGATATTATTTTAATCTATGTGTTCGATAAATACGTTATAATTATAGTTCTTCAAACAAACTTCGGTTTACAAAAATAGGAAAATTTTAACTCTTTTAAAAAATTCACGACCGCAGGTCACTTTACCTCTCGGAAGCGATATTTTTTCTACATTAAAAGTAAATAAACGTCCTTATTTCGGCACTATGTTTTACAGCATCTCGGCAGACTGGATTTACAGCTACTACAAAAATTTTGAAACATTCGGGGAGCACAAATATTTTTAAAAAAATTAATAAAATCTAAGAAGAAATCGACGAAAAAAGTTGGATATTTCGCTGGATTTGGCTTACGTTTTCACTATTAAATATGCATATTTTTTCATAAAATGGTTAAGGGAACATCATATTTTTAATTCCTAAAAATTTCCAAAAATTTGAACGATAACCACTGAAGAAACAAAATCTAAATTACAGGACAACCCCCCCCCCCCTTCCCCTTCTTTTATCGGCAGACTTCAGAATTAAGCATTGATTCCGAAAAAAAAAATCCTAAGCAACATGTACGCTGAATTTTCCAACACTGCAAACCATTTCAATAAATATCATCATTAACCTTATGAAAGAAAATTCATTTCCGAAAGCCAGTTTTATCAAATTTTGAGGACAAGTAATTCGTGGGGAAATAAATGTTCGGGAACAATAAAATTTTTCGAAAAAAACTTGGGTATTTTCTTTTCCTTATTTCACGTAAAGTTTACTTTTAGTCATTTGGCAACATTGAACCTGTCTCGAATTCTATTCTGTTTTTGCTTCTACCGAGCTCTATGTTTTTATGCGGAAAGCGAAAATAAGTACGGAAATCGATTTTATTAAGTGGTCGTGCTTTGTAACGGCACAACTCTTTTATCTAATTCTAATGTCTCTTGATATTTTTAATTTGTATTTCTTATTTATTTCTTATTCAAAGAAAAAGAAGTACCAAGAAATTTAAGGCCAGAATTTAAAGGTAAGTGAAATCATTGAAAATATTTATGTATGTAATCTTGGAAAAACTTTTGCAGAAGAATTATTTTAATTATTATTATTATTATTATTATTATTATTAAAGGTAAACATATATCGAATTTGAAGGGTCAATGCAGGTTTTTTTTCTTTCTTGTCTCTCAATTTATAAAACAAGAAAATGTTATTTTTATGTAATTTATTATATTATTAAATTTTGAGAAGTGACTTGTTTTTTAAAAGGAATTATTAAATATTTTATTTTATTGAATATATTATATTGTATATAATATATATTATTTTATTAAGTGTTAAAGGAATAATTAAAAGGGCCCATTTTTGTTAGAGTTTCGTGGAGGGATTCTAAAAAGGCCCTGTTTCTGTCTGGATCAACCAACTGATTTGATTTAAAAGTTCTAAAATTACTCGCTTATTTTTAAATCTGTGAATGAAATTGTTGTCTGGAGACTTTTATCTGCTATTTCAACATCGTTAATTAAACGTTTCCTATATTTTGCTTGATAGACTTCATCCGATCTTCTAATCAATCTGGATAGCATACAAATGGTCGCGACTTTAGAATTGTCTACTGACGGTAGAAAAAAAATATTTGCTTCTATTTTTTATTTCATCCCTATAAACGAGAGGATTTATTGTTTAAATGTTTGAAACCTTTTACGATTCCTTTTACATTTGAGTTTTATGGCGACGTTTTAATAATTAATTTCATGTGTAACAAATTTTCAGATTTTTAATATTTTCTGAGAAATGTTTGATTGGAAAAAAACATCGAAATATGGCAAATAAAAGGCATCGAAGCAAGTGTTATTTCGTCACACGCTTGCATTCGTTCTACAAAAAGTAGTTTATGTACGTTATAACAGTTTTATACTTGTACAGGCAACATGCTAACAATAATATTTTGTTTTCTAGCTTAAAAATGTCTAAGCATTTATCAGGTGCACCAAAGAGAAATATAAGGAAACGAAAATTGGAAGAATGCAAGTCAATGTCGCAACAGTTTGCTAAATGGCTAAAAACCGAAAACTCGGAGAATAGAGGAAGTGTGGTAGAGGTCAAATCTAGCACTACTTCACAAGGTGATAAAAAAACACTACATTTGGCATCTACCCCTTCAATTAACGACGATTCTCCGAGTAACAAAAACGATCCATTGCAAGAAAAGCAATCTGCTGCTTCTCAAGATATTCTACTACAATACCCTCATTATAGTTCAAAAGATGATGAGCCTGCACAAAGTACTGTCTCACAAACTGATAATACCGAACATTCTGCTGCTTCACTGGGTATTTTACTACAATTGCCCCATAATAGTTCAGAAGAGGATCAGCCTGTACAAAGTACTGTCTCACAAACTGATATTACCGAATATTCTGCTGTTTCACAAGGTATTTCACTACATTTGCCCCATAATAATTCAAAAGAGGACGAGCCTGCACAAAGTACTGTTTCAGAAACTGATAATACCGAACAAAATATGTTCTGTACTGTTCCAGAAGAAATACTGCTTAATTACAACGATCCCCATTCCTCGCCTGCCGTTACTGGTAAATTAATACATTCTCTTGTCTCACATGGTGCAGATGAAGGCGATAACATTAACTTTAATACGTTAAAAATAGACGATTCAGGAAAAAATTTACAAAGGACTGGTTTTAAGTTAAACAAATTAACGGAAAAACTGTTAAAAGAAAATGGATTTTATATTCCGTTAATCAAAATGCAGTGTTTTGCTTTCCTTGCATGCTTTTTGGGCAAAAATCGCATAATCTTTCAGACCCGCAAAAAGGTTTTTATGATTGGAGGCATCTTCATCCGGTTATTCCCAGACACGAAAATTCTCCAGAACATCGAATTTCGTATGTGAAATGGAAAGTAATGGAAAAGAATATAAAATCAGGAAATACAATTGATGATTATGTAATTAATTCCATTAACAAGGAAAAAATGATATGGCGTGAAATATTGAAAATAATATTGGGTACTATTCTATTCTGTGCCAAACATAATCTTGCTCTTAGAGGTTCAAATGAAATTATTGGAGATCCAAATTGTGGCATTTTTTAAAAATTTGATTGAATTTGCTAGCCATTATAATACTACTTTAAAGGAACATATTGAAAAACATAAAAAGGGTTCAGTGTCTTATTTCTCACCCACTATTCAAAATGATATAATAAAATTAGTTGGGGACAAAACTAGAAATGAAATCATTTGCAGAATTAAGAAGGCAAAGTACTACACAATTTTATTCGACTGCACTCCTGATGTTTCAAGAAAAGAGCAAATGAGTCAGATTATAAAATATGTCCATGTTAACTGTAAAGGGAAGGTAATGATTGAAGAAAGCTTCATAAACTTTATTCAATCTCATGAAAAAACGGAAGAAGGTTTATCATCTGAAATTTTGAATAAACTAAATGTTGATAAATTAGACATTCAGGATTGCAGAGGGCAAGGATTTGACAACGGTGCCAATATGGCTAGCAAGTATAAGGGAGTGTGTGCACGTATTTTGGAAATTAATGATTTAGCAATATTTGTACCTTGTGCAGCTCATAATCTAAATTTAGCCGGTGCCCACGGTGCATCTACAACTCAAGAAATGATTGCTTTTTTTGGTACTGTGCAGAGGTTGTTTAATTTTTTCTCGTCCTCAACAATTCGTTGGGAAACTTTAATGAAGTGCTTAAAAATATCACTTAACAGTTTTTCTGAGACAAGATGGTCATCAAAGACCACAGCAATAAAAGCGCTGTATTTACAATTACCTGAAGTAATGGAATGACTTCAAATGATTACAAACGATTTTTCGAATCCGTAAGCTGTATCGAATGCACAAAGTTTGATTCTGCAAATTAATTATAGGTTTATCTGTACACTTTCTATATGGAATAAAATTCTACAATGCATCGATCGAACAAACAAAGCATTACAACAGAAAGATTTGTCAATAGATATTGGAACAAAACTAATTGCTGGTTTACGTAGTACATTACAAGGGCTTCGAGATACAGTTTTTGAACAACGTATCCAGGAAGCACAAAGTTTGCTGAAAAAATGGATATAAAGAAGGAATTTCTTAATAAAAGGAAAAGAAGAGTGAAGAAAATGGAAATAGATGAAACATCAGATGAAGGAAGTAAATTAACAGCTGAAGAGGTATTTAAAATACAAATATACAGTGTTCTTGACACTCTGTTGTCAAGTAGATTTGCGTTATGAAAAAATGAGAACCATCTGTGATTATTTTTGCTTTCTGTATGTCTCGACTTTACAACATATGAGTGTCGCTGACTTAAAAAAATCGGCTGCAGATCTCGCTATTAAGTACAGCAAAGATTTAAAAAAGTACGACTTCACATGTGAAATTGAAAGTTTTAAGTTTGAAGTAACGGCTCTTATACAAAACATACAAACTGCATCTCCGCTTGATATTCTACAGACTCTTCATGATTTTGGTTTAATTGAATCTTACCCAAATATCAGTGTCGCCCTTCGAATATTTTTAACTCTTCCCATTTCTATTGCTTCGTGCGAACGAAGTTTTAGCAAGCTGGAATTAATAAAAAATTATTTACGATCAACTATCGGACAAGAACGTTTATCCAATCTGTCTATTATTGCAATAGAATACAATATAGTTAAAAATATTAGTTATGATGATGTTATTAACGAATTTGCCGAAATGAAAGCCAGAAAAGTGCAATTAAAATGAAACTTAATAAAAATTTTTATTGTGACGTATTTTTTTTTCATTTTTCCAAACCTAATTAATTAAGGGGCCCAAATGCGAATTCTTGCACAGGGCCCAGGAATGGCTAGTTACGGCTCTGACTGTACTTACCAAATTCGAATGTTCAAAGATGACTTGATCAGTCCCTATATAGTCTACGACTAAAATCGAAAAGAAAAACTGCCAACATTTGAAAATGTTGTAGAAAACAACTGAAAATTGACAATAGCATATTTAAAAATGGTATATTGGTACCCATGAATGATAGTAACATGCTGGATCTGAAGATGGCAATACATATTAGTCAGAATTCTAACGTCCCCATTTGACCAGCCGTCCCGGTTTTAGACGGCTTTCCCTTACTGAAAGCAAAATTCGGTCAAAAAACTTTTATATCTAGAACAAAATATATTTTCCGTATGGAAAAATAAATTTTGAAAACTAAATCTCATGCTTAAAACTAACACATACATAGAATAATTGAATGTTCTCGTAAAGAAAATATTTATTAAAACATTTGCAAAAAGGAGAGTCTAAAGGGAAAGAGGTATTTTGTCTCCTTAAGTAAAATGAATTTATGCATTCTTAAAATGCTGAATTGATATTGCTCTATAAAAGATTTCTACAAAAAATTACAATAAAAATAATTGTTTTAGTATCCTAAAAGCTCTCAAATATTTGAGTACATTTACACTTCTCAGCACACTCCGCACACGATTTGCAAAATTTCTATCCTAATTAAACATCGAGAAAAATATTTCAGTTTTCATAATTGCGAAAAGTGTCATCAAGCTTGCAGTTACCCTTTTCCTTTGAAGGAGATTCCTCCAAAAGTAAAATCATTTTTGCAATCAACAAATAAAAAAATTCACACAAAACATTTTTGTCTTCCATTATATCTTTTTTTTTCAAATAACATGGTTTCTATTGTAGGTGCATGATTTCCCTTTCTCAACCGTTTGAAATAGTTTTCGCTTAGGTTTCCGATCCTGCAAATTCCTTCTACGTATCTTCAATTTCTTTGTGATAATAAACAATTCTCTCTCACCGTCAGCAGGTCTCTCAGATGTCATTCCTATGGCTATCTGTTGATATTGTACTATAAAAGATTTCTACAGAAAAAGTACAATAAAAATAATGGCTTTAGTAGCCTAAAATCTCAAAGCCATTTGAGTGCGTTTACACTTCTCAACATTACCCAATTACAATATATTGAATTGAGATCACTGTAGATGTCCCACTCACCACACACACAAGTACTGAAAGCAAACTTCGGTCAAAAAACTTTTATAGCTGGAACAAAAAAGTATTTTCGGTATGGAAATAGAAATTTTGAAACCTGAACCTCATGCTTAAATGCCCTTCTTACCATTCCATTACTATTTCGAATGCAGATTTTTCGAGGTAGAGTTATATTGCAAATGCTGTAGAAATGTATAAGGAACATTATGCTTGGAAATGGTGGTAACCAAAAAAGGTGACCGCTGGCAGCAATGCATCTATCTATTACTTCATGACGATCCATAAACAAATCAAAGTAGTTTACAAGTAATAATATATCGTTGCTACCATGTCAAACTATCGAATATGTAAAAATGCATTATTCATTACTTTTATAAATGGGCCGATTGTCATTACTAAATTTTATAAGAATTCTTCGACTAGTAAATATATTAATAACATTTCTGTGAAGAACAGGGTTGCCAGTTTGGCCTTCTTTTTATCCGGGGATGCCGAATTCATACCGGAAATTTTGAGAAAAAAATTTATGTAAACACTAAATGTTTGTATTAAGTAAAACAAACTTTCTATTTGAAATTTCTGGTGTGATTCGAAATTTCTGATTAAAAAAGGATTCCAAACTAGCAACCCTGTTGAAGAATACTATTAAAATTTATAAGTCATATATGTTCTCGAACTTGGTGATACTTGGCGAATTACTGTATAAGCTGGTTACAAAATAGGTCGCTATAAATGAAGCTATCTTGACGGTAGCTGACTCATTTTTCGAAATTCCCATTCAAATTCAATATTCACAAAAACTGGAAATTTTCCGACTTCGAGTTCCACGTATTTTAGCTCCTTGTTTTTGAGTAGAATTAATTCTTAAAAACAATAAATAGTGGTGCTACCTTTTCCTTCCGGTACATCCCAAAATGACATATTTTACAACATATAGAAAACACATTACATATTAGAATTGGATCAATAGAAGGAATAAAATAAAAAAATACAAAGCAGTGTGATTTTTTGATAAATCACACAGTCTTTCGTGCGATCAGTAGTCAATATTTTCCCACTATGAATATTTCTTCGCCCAAACTAAATTCCCAACCTAAATTGCGTGCGGAAAATGTAGAAAAAATATTATGAACAGCTTGACAGCTCATAACATGGTATTTGTGAGAAACACGTTGTATTTCTGTTTTACATCTACATTTAAATGCGCTCTGCACGACAATGAAAAACGCTGTTTTAAAGCATTTAGTAAATGTTGCAGGAAACATATCATTTTTATAAATAATACTATACCTAAAGAAATAATTTCTATGAATCATTGCTAATATTGGTGACATATTATTTCAGTTTCGTAAGAACATAATTATAATTGTAATATTTTTGCATCAATTACGGTGGAAAATGCTTTCGCCAAAAATTCTTCTTTGGAACATGTGTTTTTCGAATAAAACAACGATAATAAAATTGTTTGCGTAAATTACGTATCAAACATTGTCTCTTAGCTCTTAAAATGATATTTTTCTGCAGGTTTTGGAACCAGACATTTTGAACAGTTATTTTTCCTTTATATAATGATAGACATCCGGTGAATAAAATAAAAAGAAATTACTTTAAAAAATGTCTGGTATCAATTCGGAATAAAATATCCCCTAGATTTGGCAACTCTGTTTGGCATTTCAATTTTATATTACATTGCAACCCATTAGTGCACAACACCTAGTCACACTTGTGGCTACAAAGCATAGCAACATGTAAAACTCGCAATATTACCAAAACTGGCGCATTTTTTATTAAGAAATTTAGAATTCATACCAAAGATGTTTCAGAAAATATAAAACAAAATTAAAAATATTTGAATATTATTCACAGAATGTCTATAACGATATAAAAAATAGCTATTCAAAATTTCTGAAGAAAATATCTGCCAGTTTTGGCAACACTCCAAACATGTGAATTGGCGCTAAAATTCATCATTTTAGCGCAGGTTGTCCTTAATGCATACAGAATGACTAATAATGAGACTGGCGAATTCGATGGTCTTATTAACTAGGACTTCCCTCAAAGGGATTAGTCTGAGTGATATTGCTGAGAAAATAGGGTTAACAATTACAATATAAAGAAAAAGAGCAAATTAAATGATAGAATTACAAAATATCATATATAAATTCATATACACTGTTAAAAAAAATAGAAAAGAAGTACCGTTCATCAGATGTGTTGTCATAATTTTTTTTAACAAGTGGCAAAGAAATCTCATTTTCTTAAGCGCATATTCCGCAAAACTTGGAAAAAAAAAAAAAAAAAAAAAAAAAAAAACGCCAGATCTTTTAAAACGCCAAGCTTTTTAAATTTACGTAATTGGATTTGCAGCCAATAGATTATTCTATCAAGCGGGGCTTAACACAAATTTAATTTCATTGTTGCACCTTTTTTAGTGTGTGAATTTAAAATTTTTCTTCCTTGATTATATATCTATTATTTGTATAACCGTTTATATAAACTCTTACGCTTTGCTACAAACCAGATTGCAAAACTATAGTCTAAATTACTATTAAAGTATACAAAAAATCTTTCGATGACTTCTGTAAAATAACTTTCACATTAAATCACCATATCGGCAAAAGTGAAAAATTATATATATTTCAAAGTTAAGCTTAACAGATACTTCTTGATTATTCTCTAGGAGGCTCTGCCCCCTGCGCCTTTACTGCGCCAATCCGCAGACTTTTCTTTTGCGTGTCTGTCTGTCTCTCCACAATCTGTCTGTTTCCCTATCCGTATATGTCTGTATCCCTGCCCGTCTCTCTAACCGATTGTCTATCTCTCTACACGTCTCGCTACCTGTCTCTATATTTCTCTACTGGTCTCGCTACCCGCCAATCTATTTCTCTAACCGTCTGTCTATCAGTCTAACTACTTATACGTCTAGCCGTGTCTCTATCCACTTCGCTATCCATTTGTCTATCTGTCTCACAACTTGTCTATCTGTCTCTCTACCCGTCTGGCTATACGCCTCTCTACCCATCTTCTTACCCATCTCCGTACCCATCTACTGTCTCTCTACTCGTCTGTATACCCGTCTCACTATCCGTCTGTTTTTGTACCCGACTCGCTACCAATCTCATTACCCGTCAGTTAACTCGTCTCTGTACTCATCTCTCTATTCGTCTCTTTATCTACCACGTTACGCGTCTCGCAATCTTTCTCTCTACATTCCTGTCTACCGGTGTCGCTACACGTCTCGTGACCCATCTCGCTACCCCTCTGTCAACTCTCTTTTTACCTTTCTCTCTAGCCGTCTGTCTATACGTTTCGCTACCCGTTAGCCTACCTATGTCACTACTCGTCTCTCTACGCGTCTGTCTACCCGTCTTTCTACTTCTCGGCACCTCTTCCCAATATTTAAACAATTCATTGAATATACAGAAGCCGTTTATCAGTTATTAAATGCAAACAGAAGTAATTTATCTAATAAGTGTAATCAGGTGCAATTTTTTTTTAAATACACACATAAACCTGAATAATAATTCAACAGTTTTGTGTTCATAGTTGTTTATATCATTTGACAGTAAATCTCAACTTCTTAAACCTGAATTCTCTCAAGCTTTTTTTAAAAAAACCACAAGGTCTGTATAACTGCAAAGTACCCTGAGGGCTGGCTATATTAGCTAAATGTTATTAAGTTAAGTGAAAGTTTCGTTATCGCGTTTGCAGCCAATTGCTTATATCAGAAAGCTTGGCTGAACGCCATTTTAAATTCATTACTGTAACTTTTTTTTTGGGAGGGGGGGCGGGGAAGGAGTTTCAAATATATACATTTAAATTAAAACTTTTGCCTCCATGCCATTAGTGTTTGTATTATTAACTAATACCTTGTAGACCGAGCTTCATTTGAAACAAATGTAAAAGACTTCTTCTACAGTTTTTTTAGGAGAAACTTTCGTTATTGGGCCCAAAGCCAATCGGAGCATTTAATATCATTATTGTAACTCTTATAGAGTTAAAACAATATTGTTGCTAGCTTTACGCTTGCTTGAGACCAGCCTTGCCTGTGTATCTGAATGGGGAAAAGTTTCGTATTCTATGTCGGTTGGCGAAAAAAATTTAAAATGGTGCCAAAAGGTTGTTTTAGCATCTTACAAATTTTTTCAAGAGAGCGGTAAAACATGTTTTCAAATATTTACAAACATACGTTTATTAAAGCATGTTTTTGCACCTTCTTAAAAATTTAAGCACGATGCTAAAATAAAATTTTATCGCCATACTCGATATTTTAATAAGTAATGAAAATACATAAACAAACTTATTTAACAAACCTAAGAGGCATTTTTGTGATAAATAATTGTTATTGTCAGGGGGGTAAGTTGTAAACAATTAATAAACGGCTAGTAAATAATAAATAGCATTTAAAATCTAAAAATGGAGAAGTGGTCCGTATAAAAATGCAAAACATAACATTATACGCTTGATATATGTAAATCTTTTTTTATTTTTTAATATTTCCGAAGGCACAGATAAAAAGGTAAAAATCTTTTTTCCAAATTCCAAATAGAAAATATACAAAATAGAATGCCAAATATACAAAATAGAAATATCTACAAAAAATATATTTACATAATACTACATCTGCAAAAAAATAATATTTAGAAAAAGTACGCCAAATCCGGCAGATCCCAACAATCACATCGAAAAACTTATCACCAAAAAATAACTCGCCAAATCTTACGGCACAGGAGATGGATTTTTCCCTCTGAATGCAGAATATTAGTTTTTTTCTTGTACGATGGGTGATTATAATATAATTGTTTCATTTCACATACTACATACCGTTTGATATATTGGTACTTTTATGTTATCCTGGCGCAGTTGATAAATCGCCAAATATTGTTCCTATAACATTTTCATATTGAATTCATTTCATTTAAATATAAACCTTTCACTCATTTAATTTAAAATACATGCCTTTTATTAATTCCATTTAAAATGCTAAAAAGAGAGAGAAAAAAAAAAGAAATAATGCCATAAATCGAAACCTTTTATTTAAACACCAAAGATTTTTTTTTTTTAATTTACACACGCGAAATAAAAAAAGCTGCTATTGCTGAGATTTGCGCCAAATCTCTAATACCAAGTCTACCAAGTTATTGCGGGTTTTTTCTTTCAAACAGAAAAAAATCCAGATTAATTTTCGATTTCTACTACATTGAAATATATTTTATTGTGCTGAATATTAGTGCGTGCATATTTTTTTGCTCTATGTATACTCAATGAACTTTTCAATTCCGATTGTCTACGAAAATCTCCCGCCGGTGAAAATGCGTACGCACAAAATTTTCGTGACGTATGTACTTTAATTGTGCTTTTTTATCTATTTTTTTTTTAAATATAATTTCCAAACGGTTCGTCATTTATTCTTGGTAATAAATAGACGTCGTTGTCACCTTTATAGGTACCTGCTGTAAAAATTTGAACGAAATCCGTTAAATATTTTTTGAGTTATGCATGACGAAAAGATTTAATATCCATCGTAGCTATATATGGGGCAAAGTAATACTGCGCTGTGTATGAGTCTTCGTTGCACTCAGACAATCAAGTTTATAGAGGAGGCTCAATTTACATTTTTAGTTAATATTGCAGTAAATGTATCATTCATATGACAGTGAATTGGATAATTTATAGATCGCATTAATGAAATTCCATGTTATGTTTCAGGGATTTTCTGGCCAGACAGCAAATACAGTAGCCATGGCACAGAAATTAACAATAACAATGATTTATTTAAAATAATAATGGGAATACCTGGCAGTGGAAAGGGCACTTTAAAACTAACGATGATTGAAATCAATCTGAAACATTAAAAGAATGAGGGAGAACATGCTTTCACCAAGAAATTCACTAAATTTGAAAACTAGCGTCAATGAAAGGGCTACTCTGAACGTTTGCCCGAACCTAAGTAAAGATTGCTTCAGCTCACTCTAAAAATACAGTAGTTGGCAATGTAGACCATTACTGAAAACTACAAAACCAGTTCAAAATTGCCACTGGCTATACAGAACGTGTGTGACAGATTCCACCTCCAAAAACCTTGAAGCAATGGACTTGTCTTATGTTTATATATATACAAAGGGCAAAATGTGTCTATATCCGGTGGATCTAACTTCTATTGCCGTACTTCTAATGCCGTCTATTGGCGTCTATTGCCATAACTTCTATTGGTCGTCTAGCTGGAAGAGCTACACGACCAAAATGTTGACTTTATTATCATATTATTGCTCGGAGAAATCCTGAAAATCAGATTCCAGGAGATTCAGTCACACTTTGCGAAAATTAAAGGGACGAGAGAATAGGTAACTCATTCACGCACAAATGTTAGAATCAGGACAACACGTTCACATACCAAACTCAAAAATTCACTTGACCCTAGACTACTTTCCTAAAAAAATAGCTACTTATGGTACAATTTTAGTGAAATAATACTGTTTGTAGGGTAAACGAGTCGAATTGGGAACGCGTATCTTATTACGCTACCTTCTTGTTCAGGACAATATAAAAACAGGAATGATAGATAATGCACGTAGCTTAACTCCTTGAAGGCCAAGCACGTGGTCTAAAAATGCTAGATTTTGCGATGTTTTGACACCAGTAAATTTAAATAATGAATTTGTACCATCTCAATCTGCAAACATTAATAATAAATATTTTTATTTAATAATACTGGTGGCAACGTTATATATTAAAAAGTGGTATACATTATATATCGGTGCCCCTCAAGGGGTTAACCTACAGGTGTTTGTATTTGTGCTAAACCAAGGGGGTAATCTTCTAAAAAATAAATAATTCATTGGTCCCAAATTCCACATGTTAACTTAATTTAATATATGCTAAATAATGAAGCATATGTGTATAACATTTTCAGGTTCAGTTCAATTCAATTTATTTATTTATTTTAATATTTTAATTACATGCCGATTTCGTGTAGCACATTAGCAAAATTTCAACAGAATCTGAACTATATCAGACACACAATCACAATTAATAAAACAGTGGGGTTCCTGGATCTTTTAAATTTCATTTCGTGCGTGTCGTGATCATTTTTGGATCATTTATAACGCGTGCTTTCCTGACTAAAATAAAACCCTGACCATAAATCTGCGTGCAGAAAATATTGAACAAAAATCTTAACAGATCATGTTATGAACTGTTTGGCAGCTCATAACATGATATTTGTCAGAAGCGTTTTGAATTCGGATTTTAGTTTTATATTTTACAGAACTCTGCACGACAATGAAAGAGACTTACTTATTTCAAGTTTTTGATAACGATTACTAATTACAAAGTATGTCATTTGCATAAATTATAATTAATGACTCTAGTACTTTTAAGCCTCTCATTAAAAAATTATACATATTTTAAAACTATTTTGAGAAGATTATTATCGTCTCAATTTTTCTGAGTCGCAAATTTTATGTCTTAAAGCTATACAAGTGTCTAAAATTTTCAGAATCTATCAACTATTTATTTTAAATTTTAATTAAAGTCATACTTATTTGGAACAGTTGAAGTAACTAGTGCAAACTAATCGGTTTTTCGTGAGCCACCCTGTACAGTTTTAGCTCATATGGCTAATTTAGAACAGTATCTTATTTCTATAGTATATTTCTACAGTAATATTTATAATATAGTATATTCTATTATCTCAGTTCAAAGTTAGTATTAAAAAAGTAGTCATTTGTTAATGAATTGTACTTTTCCGATGTTTTAACAAATGATTTTTTTTGCATTTGTAAATAATCGTTTTAAGTCATATTTTTATGAATAGTACATTCAGAAACATTGTTTTTTTTTAAATTTATTTCGATTGTAGACTTTCCGGAAACACTTAGATATACGTTTCCTATGCAAATTTTAATATAATATAGCAAGTTGGATAAAACGAAACGTAAAGTATGGGTACTGCATCAAACAATCGCCTGAAAAAACCTCCGCAAATCAAAACATCGACGCCCTAAAATCCGCGTCAAAACATTGCCTTGACGAAAAAATCGCCAAAAGATACATTTTCTGTGAAACCACATAGCTTTTTTTGGTTCCTTCTGATTCAGTCTTTGTAAAATTCCTTGAATGCAAAAATCATTAATAATTCAACAGTTCTTAAACACATTTAATCTAACGCGAAATTATACTTATAACATAGCTGCCAACTTTTATGCTTTTCTCCTACCACTAAAATTTTATAGTAAATTTTACCTTATTAAATTGCTGAAATCATGTGATTCAATAAGGCAAAAATTTCTATTAATTTTTAGTGGTAACAAAAAAGCGTAAAAGTTGGCAGCTATGCTTATAAGAATTTTTTAGTTTAAATACGTTTCTCTTAATTCCCACATTGTTTCGTTGATTTTGAATACTTTCAATTTATATATTTTCTGACACTATGCTTGATTTTTAAAGAAATAAATTTAAAAAAGGCTTCTTTTCAAAAAATATTATGAACATATTAAATATTATAAATGTTTTTTGATGGAATTAAATTTTTTATTGCAGACGTTAGTGGAATTTTTCCGCAAAATTTTTGTTTTAAAATAATGGTAGCAAAGGTAGGAAAAATTAGCGAAAAAATTGCGAGCCCTGTTACATGCATAAACCAATTTAAGTTAAAAACAAGAAAGAAAAATTATGCATCAAGCATAGATTATGAAACTCTTATCAACACATTTAGAATATCATACCAAAACTTCACAGAATAATATTGTGAAAGACGATGTCCAAATAAACAAAGTCAATGTCAAACATGGCGGGGAGACCTACTTTTCGGCTTAAGCTCAACTACCCCGCTCATGTCTAAATAAACAATTTGGAAAACTCGTAAAACATTTGAAAACCAAATGGCAGAATTTACCGTCAACCGTCGGAAAAGTATATGATTTTTTTTGTACTGCCCTGTATAGGTTCCCTGTATCTGCAGATTTGTATATATATATTATATAGTATTCTATAATTTACTTCAGCTAGAAACGCATAGCACAGTTGAAATTTCACCTACAGAAAATGCCGCCAATAAACAAAAATGTACTCGAGATCTTTTGTGTAACCCTGTATAGGATTCATAAAATTTATACACACGAAGTAATATGAAAAAATGAGTTAAATTTAAGAGCACATACCACATCTTAAATAGCACTTCCATTAATTGTTATTCAATTACTAATGATAAACAGTACTATAACCGAATTGTTTTGTTTGTCCCTGTAAATGAAAATGAATGCTATGCACACCTTATTCTATAGAAAGCATCTTGTTGTGCACCTGAGTGACACATATCAATTTCAATAATTTTGATATAGTGTAACATTTTAAAAGTACACATCTAACGATTTTTCCCATATATGTTAGTTTAACGTAATTCTTATAAGTGTCTCTGCAAATTAACTATAAATTCTACACATGTCTTCTTGAAAACCGAACAAATCCTATTAAACCTGAATAACATACATCAATTGCATGGTACTCCGAGTATATTTACTTGAGTTAGAACACGGACAGACGGCAAACAGACAAACAGAATTCATGAAAGCTTTTCAACTAAATTGGAAAGTGTTAGAAAGGTATAAAATGACAACTAAATATGTTTCACTGAAATTGAATAAAGCCCATTTAAACTTTCGCTTTATTTATTTTATTTATTTATTTATTTATTTATTTCTAGGCAAATCATTTTTTATAATTCTAACCTAGCCAGTTCTTATATTTCTCTTTCCAATATAGGTATTTTTTTTTCAAAATATTGTTGGAGGCACTATATTTATTCATTTTAATGCACTGCTAGTAGATATATGTACACTGTAAAAAAAAATCAGAAGCATTTCGGCACAAGGCGAAAAGTTTTCCGGAAATTTATTGTAAACTTTGTGTTCTCCACAGTTACTTTTTATTTCGGAATCGTGACACGTATTTTCGGAAAAATATTCAAAGCGGTGAATACGCTGAAGAAGTCAGAAACGTTACATTCCATAGTGGAAATGTTTTCGAATAGGTAGTGTAAAATGTTGGTTACTGTAACATTCTGAAATGTTACACTCATTCCATGTTTTAAAATGGAATTCGAAATGAAGTAATATTTGCGCATGCTCATCTACTCCTACCGACCGCACATGTCATTATCACGTGATTTGTATTGTCCTTGTGAGGAAAGACAGCTTAAAACAGATGCAGATGCAACGTATTTATATGAGCTGTAAGTATTCTGTTTTATAATTTACTTTATTTGAGAGAACAATATGCTTTTAAAAAATAATAATATTATCAGATTCTATTTTATTGCATATTAATATTACATTTGCAGTTAATCTTTTATTGTATACACAAAGTTAAATAACTCGTTCGGTAGTTTCTTTATACTCTTGTTCCATGAATCTATAATAAATATTAGATATTTGATTGATGAATAATAATGTAGTGCTAGCATTAATGAAGTACAGATAGCACCGTATATACGTCTTTAACATCTTTTCGTTTTGAGATTGGTTCCGTTTCATAACTTTTCTAATGATAAAATGTATCGTTTATATAACAGAACAAATTCCTAATTTCACTTATACTATACGTTTTTCCTTCTTTTTTTATGAATCAGATATTTATAAATAAAATTAATTGAAAATTTGATTTATAAATCTATAAATAATTCTTTTTTTAAAATCCGGTCTCGTGAATTCCATTCTGTAAACAGATACATATGCATTATGAAAGTGCTTTATTTCCCAAAATAGATGTATTACTTTTAATACCTTTAAATAAATATATTTTTTTAATCTTGTAAGTATAGATATTATGTCAAAAGATTTCGTATCTGTAAATAATTATTTTATTTTATGAACTGTATATTTATAAAAATATATTTATTTTCTCAGGTTATCTCAGCACTTCTCAAGTTATACGAATAAAATAATACCTTTAAATGAATATATTTAGAAGCATGATAGTTTTAAAACACTATATTAAAAATATTTACAAACAGATAAAACATTTTTATCAATATATCTATTTATAAGTATACAATTCGTGAAAATAAAACAATTACCACAGATGTAAATATTTTCGAATAGTATAACTATTTACAAGATTTTAAAAAAATGTTGAAAGTTATTACTAAAATTTATCTATTTATAAGTATAGGGAAATTAAAAATTTTCATTGAGTATCTATTTAGAGGATGGAATTCATGAGGCTGCTTTTAAAAAAAGAATTATTTATAGATCCATAAATCAAATTTTCAACGTTATTTATTTACAAATATCTGATTAAAAAAACTGAGTGAAAAACGTATAGTATAAGTGAAATTAGGAATTTGTTCTGTCATATAAACGATGCATTTCTTCATTAGAAAAGTTATGAAACGGAACCGATCTCAAAACGAAAAGATGTTAAAGACGTATATACGGTGCTATCTGTACTTCATTAATACTAGTACTACATTATTATTCATCAATCAAATATCTAATATTTATTATAGATTCATGGAACAAGAGTATAAAGAAACTATCGAACGAGTTATTTAACTGTGTATACAACAACTTCTAAACTTGTAAACTTGTAGTAGGTAAACTAAAGAAGTTTCCAGACGACTCAACTCCGTTCCTAGAAAGGAAAATTTGAAAGCCTCTCTTCAGTAGAAGGACATACTCTCAAATTTGGAGTTATTTTAAAATGACAGAAGTATTTGTCATAGAATTAAGTTTTTTCAAAGTTTATTTTGCCTGCATAAATAACTTTAAAGTGATATCTTGAGAAGCAGTCTAATAATAAAATGTGAATAATAAAACGAGTTCAGAAAAATATATGTTTCGCACCAGAAATTACAGAAAGTTTATGGTATTGCTAATTCTAGAGTGAAATTCAAGTACTTCGTAGGATCATATCTATAGTTTGCTTAGCGATTTCGCTCGCCGAACTTCGCAGAAACCCAACCTATATGATGCGGTGTGGGGCTCCCCTCGAGCGAATGTAATATATATATATTTTAAAGCATATTGTTCTGTCAAATAAAAGAAATTATAAAACCGAAATACACAGAAACATTTCCGATGTATACAAAAACATTACTGATGTATGCAGAAACCTTTCCTATGTATACAAAAACATTTCCGATATATGCAGAAACCTTTCCGATGTATACAAAAACATTTCCGATATATGCAGAAACCTTTCCGATGTATACAAAAACATTTCCGATATATGCAGAATCGTTACTGAACATCTGAGTGAAATATAAAGAAACGTTTCCGAAATATGCGAAAACTTATACGAACATCTGACCGATATATGTGGAAACTTTTACGAACATCTGACCGAAATATGCGGAAACATAACAGAACCGATGGGCCACATTGCTGCCCCACCAGACAGAGTAACGTTTCCGAGTTTGTTTGTTTTTTTTTACAGTGTAGCAACACTCTCTTAGCAACATTAAAGAAAATGATTTTATAAAACTTCAACATATATTTTAAATTTAGTTGAAATATTTCATTCTCAACTCCTGCATATTTTATTATACAGGCTAATAACGGATTTTTCTTCTATTAACAAATCAGGTCTACTAATTTACTTTGCATTTTACTCAAATTTATGATTTTTCCAAGCATTGTAGTAGGCGTAGTTATCTCTGTTTTTTGAAAGCGTCGATGGTAAATATATTTCATTTCACTGATCAACATTAACAAACCTATTTCAGTAAAAGGTCAATTAAATATTGATTTAATAAAGTATATGATATCTCTCCATACTTTAGCATGTTTGCTTTTAAAAAGCAAATAAGTCTGTTTTGAGATCAATAAATCACATCTAATATTATATTTTCAATTTCCTCATAGATAGTACATTTCAAACTACTTTAAAGTGTAGTTATATTTATTCATGTAAATGCATTGCTAGCATTATAGTAATCTCTTTAAAAGAACTAAATTTCTTTCCCATTATTACGAAAATGTTTTTAGTACACTAAATCTTTTTTTTTTAAATAATATTAAATAAAGTCGTTCCAATCATTCACATACGGATTTATCCATAAGTTATTTCCTTAGCTACGCCAGTTGTTCTATCTCGTATAAAACCTAGTACATTTAAAGATCGATACAGTTGTGAAAACTGCGTGACACAAAAAACGAGATTTGTCCAATTACGTGTAGTTTGTCGGTTCTACTTTTACCGCTTGTTTGAAAGATATATTAATCTACTAATTTAAATCGATCTTGTGCGTGTTGCGTATCTCTCTCTATAAAAGTAGAAAGTTCAGAAAATGTGCTATAAAAAAGGAATTATAATCCGTTCCTGAAAAAATAACGCGTCGTGCTTTCATAACGCAAATATTAAGAAAATATTCCGTTTTCTCGATGTAGGAACGTTGTTTTGGTTAATATGCACCTGTAAAAATCAAAATTTTAAATGTGTGAATAAGTGGTAGCAATTCTGAAAAAAAAAAATGAATTTTAGGTAGCTTTCATTACAGACGTTAAAAGCTACCTATTGCAGCCATTCAGAGGAAAGCAATTCCAGAAAAGTTCGGTATATTTTCACCGAGAATGAACCCTAGACCCCAAAATCACCCTCCACTCAAATGTTGATATACATATATATATATATTTATATATATATGTGTGTGTGTGTGTGTGTATGATCTTTGTCATACGATAGCAATCTCGTGCTGGTATATGTTTATTTAAATCTAAAATAAAGCAGTAAACTTTATTTGTCAGTTTACTTTATTAGAAAAGTGTCAAGGTCCATAAGCCGTGTTTTTGGCCCATGAAGTAAGACTAAAATTCGATTTTGTTATACTGACTTAATTATTTCACTTTTTAATATTAGAAGGTTTATCTTGTACTATTTCAACAATAGGTTTTTGCATTTTGTTCGGATTTTTATGATTTGCACAAGTTCAAAGTTCGTATTATTCGTAGTTTTTGATGAAAAATACGCAATTTCTCCTAATTTTACCTCAATTATTTATATGAGCGCATTCTTGCAACACTTTCTTCTTTGCATATATTATAAAATACATCAAAATGTACAATACATGTAAAAATAAAACTGTTGCAAAAATACGCTCATCTATACTAATAAAAGAAAGTTTCGCTCTGTGTGTCTGTGTGTGTGTGTGTGTGTGTGTGTCTGTTGGCGATGGCTAGGAAAATTTAGCGCACCCAGAAGTCTGTAAATTTAGATTTAGGTGGTCCAAACCCTCTCCTGGTATACCTGAGCGTCAGAATTTTAATATTTTAATTACTTTCTGAAATATTAAATAAAATGCACAAAGAACTCTCATTAAAAATACGCTTTTATTCTCTTGGGTTGGTTGGTTCACTGGTTGGTTGCATCGATTCTTCACAGAAGTAATTAAATAAACCAGAGTAGCGATGCATAAATAACGATTTCTAACTAAATAGTGTCAATATGGATTGAAGTTATCAGCGTAGAGGAGCCATGCGATTGTCGCGCCACCTGTACATGACAAATTACACATACGTCCCACTGATTGAAATATTTTCCAGGCACATTTTTCTTCATGGCAATTAGTCGGGTTTAAGTTTTTTTTTGTTTTTTTTTACATGACATTTATTATTATGATGGATATTGTTAATACAGGAAACTTTATTTAACAGATTCTTTTTTATATTTGCGGGAATGAAGAGGGGCAAGGGTCTAATTACATTTAAGCTTCAAGGTGTATTTCTAGAAAGCAGTTACCAGAGTTTCCGAATAATAGTGTAAGCCAAATTTCAAATTAAGTTCCTAGCTTAACCAAATGAATCAATCATTAAAGATGCATCGTGATCCTTCTAATTAGTTATTTGCTGAAGGCCACTTGAACAACCCCCGCCCCCCTCCCGGCCCGTCCTTCAAGATTTTTTCTCTAACTCTGCTCCGTTTCCATATCTCAGCAACTATCTTTCCGATTTCAACGCAAGTGATTCCAAACATTATAATTAACTTAATAGTCACTCTTTATAACATTAAACTAAATTTATGAGTAGCGGTTACCACTATTTCCGAATAATTGGGTAAGCCAAATAATTTGTAATTAAGTTGCTAGCTTAAGCAAACAAACGAATTTCGAAAGATGCATTATTCTCCTCTTAATTAGTCATTTGCTGAAGGGTACTTGAACAACCCTCCCCCCGGCCCCTCCTTCAAGGTTTTTCTCTAACTATGCCCCGTTTCTATATCTCAGCAACTATCTTTCCGATTTCAACGCAAGTGATTTCAAACATTATATTTAACTTAATAGTCACCCTTTATAACATTAAATTAAATTTATGAGTAGCGCTTACCACTATTTACAAATAAGAGTTTAAGCCAACTTTGTAATTAAGTTCCTAGCTTAACAAAACGAACGAATTTTTATGCACGCATAGTGGGCCTCCTAATTACTCATTTTCTGAAGGACACTCGGACATCCCCTCCCCTCGGTACCTCACTCAAGGTTATTTTCTCTAACTGTGCCTTATTGCAATAACTGGGCTAATAATGTTCCAATCTTCTCGAAACCAGCTCAATTTTGTAGTGCGTCTACTATACAGTAACGTAGGCAGCGGGGACCTGTCTCAGAAATTCGTTCGGAAAGAGGTTTGTTTAGAACAGAATGCTCCCCTGACGGTGGTAGGGGGAAATAAAAGATTTTCTAGAGCGTACGAGCATGCCGGGTATACGGTTCCGTAGCCATCGTAGACCGTGGCCAGAGTTCCGTTTTTTAAGAGATTTAAGTTTATTACAAGGGCTCGGGCAACGCCGGGCGGGTCAGCTAGTAGTAAAATATTAAAAATAGAGTGTTAAGTAACTGCATTCCCTCACGTCACTAAGAGACTTTATGATGCATCCATTTTTGCTTCTCACAGACAATACTTTCTTTTCTAGAAATTAAAATTATACAACATTTTCTACAATGAGTGCGTGTTTATTTCTTCTATTTACATTTTTTAACTTCTGACAAGATAAATGTATTTTAACCTATTTGTTTTAATGTCGTACCTACATTTTTTTATTTTCGTAATTTTTTATTGTGATTGTTGACCTCTATTTAAATAACTCACGAGCCGCCATTGCCATAACTATAAAATATACCAGACATTTTATTGATGGTATTATGTATGCAGAGTTAATAGACTTGCTTTAATTTCTTTAGTTTTTCCAAATTATTTGTTAGGAAATCTCTTTAATAATCCTCAAGGATATAGAAATTAAAGTAACAAGTTGGAAATTGTACGTCAAACGTGACAAATGAGGTGCTCTCGTAATATAACTAGTTTTATGAATGTTGAGATCTTGGTGCAATAGCTGTTGCACCCTTATGCAAAAACGCATGAATACAAAATTTATTTTATGTACATATTTCCATATTATAGATATTAATTTTATTTTATAAAATTAAGTTTCAATACACTTTTACAAACAATTAATTACAATTCTGTTACATTAAAATTATACTAGGCGCAAGTATCCAATATAAGACAATGAAAAAAATTATTATTACTCGTTATTATCTTACTGAAAAAATTAATTATATCGTCTGTTATTATGATATGATTAATTTCCATAATAAAATAAGTGCATTTTAAGTTGGCAACATTTTATCTTTCGTTGACATTCACTTAAAATTCCAATACGAAACTTAAGCCTAGCTTTGAAAATTTCAGAACGTGAAATCCATATTTAAACTCTTTTTTCTATTAACCCCTTGGGGACGAGCGACACGTATACGTGACGCATAAGATGCTAAGAATCCTCGATTATTCCCACCAGTTATTTTTCATTGTAAGATTTGCCTCATTAAATCTTAGAATTTCTGCGATTCAATTAGGTGAAAATTTCTGTTTTGAAAAACCGGTGGTAAAAGATTAAAACTTCTGAAAAGGACACTCGTCGCGAAGGGGTTAATATGTATTTCTCCGGAAACATCTATCCAAAAAACTGTCAGTAGATTATAGGAATGCTATAATTAAACAATTTTAGTGTACAAATTCGGTTTTTAAATTCAGTAAAACGGAAAAATATGCCTCTATCTTAAATTGGAAATAATCACCATGACAACCTAGAATCATTACCTATCATGGGATATTAGTAAATTAATTACGTAAGATAGGTTTTAATAGAATGAAGAAAACTTTCATTAATATCTTTTTAAGTTTTGATTCGAATTTCATAACATTTGAAATGACTCGTCGAAATTCTGCAACGATTATATATATTAAATTTCAAACCATTTGGTTGGGTAGTTTTTGCGCTGTTATATGCTTACAGACGGACGGACCAAACGACGACTATAGATGCTACATATTTATATAAATACGAACGCACCTAAAAAGGCAATACAGTATTTCTATCATGAAATAAAGTTATTACACAATTAAAATGAATTTGTTCACAGGACAAAATTGGTATAAGAAATAAGCTAACGTTTATTAAAAAAGAGCCTTATTTTTCTCCATTCAAGTTCCGAGCACTTTTATTTACAAATGCTTTCCGTACTATTTGTTAAGAGAAATGGTAACATCAGCCTATTTATTGGACGATATGTTTCTCTTTCCAATATAGAAGATCATTGTTTCCACTTCACTGTCGCACTTATTCAGAGACAAATTTGCGATAAAATAAATCCAGATGAAAGAAATATTTCGAGATTCATTCATTACTCTTTGTATATTGGTGTTCTGAATAGAGAAGCCTTGGTTTAGAAAATGAATTAATATAATTATATTTTTTTGTCATTTTGTTCGTCTTTTTGTTTTTAAAAGTAACTTATTATATGACCGATATTTGTAAAAGTTGAAAAACCTAAAATTTTGGTGCTCTAAATTCTAAAGTTAATGAAAAACTATACCTTTTGTTGTCACTCTACAGTTTCGAAATATTTTATTTATTACATTTTGAGTTAATATTTTCTGAGAGAGATGAAAATATCCTTTTCTCTAAATTAGGGGTTGTTAATCCGTGCCACTCCTGGCACCGGTGGCCCGCCGAAAGAACATTAACACTAGAATCACGGTGAGGGGTCATTTTGACCAGAACAAAATTAATAATTGTCGATTCGCACAGCAATTTTTTCTAAATTAATTTAACAATATACCGCACAAAAATAAGTTGAATAGTTTTAAATAAAAATTCATGTGTAAATTATTTTTATAAAACTTGAGTAAATTTCCCGGTGCTATAGTGGTAATGACCAGCCATTTCAAATATTTGAAACAAATGTTTTTCTCTCGACATCGTGAAAGACTTTTGAAACGCCTTATTAGATCCAATCCCTTCTTTAGATAAACAATTATGAGGAAAAAAGGGAAACAGCTATTCAGTACAAGAATTATTATCCAAATAAACATAATCCATAAACGCATCCGACGGCTTACACGTATGTTTTCTAATTTGTCAATGTGATGTGCAACTACAATAAACGTGATGTTGTTAGCGTCTTTTATATGCTTAGTGCTATCTGACAAGTCCATTTAACAGACGTCGAAAACTTTTTCTCGAGGAGCCTGTGGCCTCTGTCACGTATCCGAGAAACACAGCAACATAGGATTATTATCTTGAATTCTAATTCCATCAATTAGTAGCATAGACAAAAAATGGGGGCCAGCACCTGGAAGCTAGGAAAATTGAGCTCATGGAAATAATAATAATATATTTTAAAAGTTTAAGATAGAAAACTGAATTTTAAGCTGTAAAAATATTAATTTAAGTTTCCTAAATAGTTAATAAAAAGATTACAAGCTAGCTATAAAAAATTGACAAAAAAGAAAGTGTACAGTGGCATGGGTACGCCACAAGCCCCAACGATAACGCAGTCTCTCGAACTGAAAAGTGCATTTTGCCAACCGGCATTTAACAGCATTATTACCGAACAGTTGATGCCGGAGCTTCCGAGTTGCAGACAACTTTACACCCAGTCTATTTGTGAGCAGAACGTCTTGTATTAAATTGAGCCGTTGGGAAAAGTTAACATGTAGAACTAACTACAAGATAAACAAGAACGAAAAATCATGCGTCAAGCATAGATTATGTAACACTCTCCAACGCTTCCAAAATAATTTTACGAATCATACTCTTTAATAAGCTAAAAGATAACATCTAAGTAATCCGAATACTTTTATTCAGCCCTGTACAGGATCTATAGATTTGTATATATACTACATAGGATGCTAAATTTTAGTTCAGTTAGGAAACACGTAGCACAGTTTAAAATTCTCCGTCTGGAGTTAAATAATACGGAAATGTGTTCCCGAACTTTTGTGCTTCCCTGTATAGGATCTACAGAATTTATACACACCACGTAATATACAAAAAGAGATTTAAAATTAAAATCGCGTTTAGTAACTTAAAACGCACTTCCAGGAATTATTGTTAACATACAGTAGAGAATTCTTTTGTGTGTCCCTGTAAATGAACGATGACTGCTATACACACAATATTCTGTAGTAAGTCTCTTGTAATGAACCTTATATAAATTTCAATGCGTTTAAAATAGGGAAACATTATTTAAATAAACCGCAGACGATTTTTCTCCATAGACGTAATGTAACGGAATTCTTTTGACTGTCCCTGTAAAGTAAGTATAAGTGCTATGCACACCCTATTCCATATTAAGCTTCTTCTAATGCACCTTAGTGATATATATAAATTTCAATGCGTTTAAAATAGTGAAACATTATTTAAATAAACCGCAAATGATTTTTCCCCATAGACCGCAATGTAACGGAATTCTTTTGAGTGTCCCTGTAAAAAAACTATAAGTGCTACACACTTCCGTTGAAATAGGGAACATGCTATAGATAACGATTATAACATATAAAAATTGCAGGGCAATCCGAGCATATTTACGGGAGTTAGAGCACGGACAGACGGCCAGACAAACCGAAGTCATAAACACTTTTCAACTAGGCTGGAAAGTGTTAAAAAGGAATTACAACGAAAAGGACATATGTAAAGTTAAGAAATGGGATGATAACAAATTTGGAATAACAAAGAATGTTGCTATTATTAATACTATTAGTAATTTCTGGTATCAATATGTCATTTAGGGCTTAAAATTAGGTGGTCCAAAAAGGATTTGTTTCCAGCTCATATTTCATAATGAAAATGAAACATCATTAAGGAATAAATAAAATAGTATAAATAAAACAAATTTAACAGACATGTAATCGAAATACCGTAATTTCCGACGTGTAATCCGCAGCTCAAAGAGTCGTTTTTCGACCCAGAAATTTTATTCAATAATTGAAGTTAAATATTTACAGCGATCTTTTAAGTTACATTTTATAAAATAATATATCTGGGTCGAAAAACGACTCTTTGAGCTGCGGATTATACGCCGGAAATTACGGTAAGCGCTTAAAGTTGCGGCAATTATCAGAATAAAAAAAACTGTTGTAGATTGTGAATTTTTTAGTGATTTCTTCGGCTATTAACTTATAGCACGAAGTCAATATGAGATATTATTGATAAATTTCAACATTTTATTTGAATATATAATTGATGTAATTGACATATTTCATATAAAAATGCTCTTTGGTGTTTTTAGGGGACAATTAGAGTTTTCAATAAAAAAATAAATAGTTTTCACATATATTCTCTATCCCGGGAAGCATGGGTTGGATGACCTAGTATTAATCAATGTGAAAACATCACGAAAAAAGATTCAACCTAATTTAAAAAAAAAAATTGATCACAAAATGAAAATATTCAAGAAAAGTAATCTGGAATTGCTGAACAACTCAAGTTTTTATTTCCCCATTTAATTTTCGAACACTTTTACAATACTTCTTTCCATTACTATTTGTTCAGAGAACTGATGACGTTATCCTGTCTAATGGAGGATGTGTTTTTCTTTCAAATATAGAAGATTACTTTTTCCACATCAGTGTCGCACTTATTCCGAGACAAATTTGTGATAAATTAAAACCAGATGAAAGAAATACCTCTCTTGCGGTTCATTCAGCATTCTGTGTGTTCAGAATAGACTTCTTGTTTTTGAAAATGAATCAATTAATGTATAGTTTATACAGGGTTCGTACATGTATACCACAATTTTTTAATATAATTTTTCGCTTTTTAGCACTTTCCAACCTAGGTGAAAAGTGCTTTTGACTTCGGTTTGTCTGGCCGTATGGCCTTCTGCCGTCTGCCGTCTGTCCGTCTGTCCGTGCTCTAACTCCCGTAAATATGCTCGGATTGCTCTGCAATTTTTATATGTTATTGTCGCTATCTATAGCATGTTCCCTATTTCAACGGAAGTGTGTAGCACTTATACTTTTACTACAGGGACACTCAAAAGAATTCCGTTACATTGCGGTCTATGGGGAAAAATCATTTGCGGTTTATTTAAATAATGTTTCACTATTTTAAACGCATTGAAATTTATATATATCACTAAGGTGCATTAGAAAAAGCTTAATATGGAATAGGGTGTGCATATCACTTATAGTTACTTTACAGGGACAGTCAAAAGAATTCCGTGACATGACGTCTATGGAGAAAATCGTTTGCGGTTCAATTAAATAATGTTTCACTATTTTAAACACATTGAAATTTATATATATCACTAAGGTACATTACAAAAGGCTTACTACAGAATATTGTGTGTATAGCAGTCATCGTTCATTTACAGGGACACACAAAAGAATTCTCTACTGTCTGTTAACACTAATACCTGGAAGTGCGTTTTAAGTTATTAAACGCGATTTTAATTTTAACTCGCTTTTTGTCTATTATGTGGTGTGTATAAATTCTGTAGATCCTATACAGGGCAGCACAAACGTTCGCGAACACATTTCCGTTTATTGACAGAAACGCCAGAAAGATAATTTTAAACTGTGCTACGCGTTTCCTAACTAAACTAAAATTTAGCATCCTAGCATATACAAACCTATAGATCATATACAGGGCTGAATAAAAGTATCAGGACATTTTTTCGAATATTGTATCTGTTGGAAATTCCTGAAATTATGTTTTTAAATGTGTTATGCGTTTTCCGAATTGTTTACTTAGATGTTATCTTTTGCTTATTAAACGGTTTGTTTTGTAAAATTATTTTGGAAGCGTTGGAAAGTGCTACATAATCTATGCTTGACGCATTATTTTTCGTTCTTGTTTAAAATGCAGAAAAGTATTACATATACTGCAATTAAACGAGGCGTCTACAATTTCTGCTATTTAAATATTAAATAGAAACATTGTATTAAAAAATTGTGGTAAAAGCGTATGAGCCCCTTTGTATGAGAGGGTTATAATGACAGTAGAGTAACTCAAAAAATTGAAAAATTTAGATATCCGTAGTTTTACTGAACGTATATTACTTTCTGTTCAGTGTGACAGTCAAAGAAGTGATAATTCACTTAGGGATTCGCTAGAGGTCAAAATAAGTTGGACCACTAAATACAACGGCAATACCACAGGATTCACAAAACCCTTTAATTTCTCAAATTACTAAATATTGCCTTATTCCACTGCCATTAAAAACCCCTCTTATGTGTATTATAACTCTAAATATTTACATACATTTTTCAACATAACACTTTACAACATAGTTGAAAAGTGTTTATGACTTCGGATTGTCTGTCGGCTGGCCATCGGTCCTCGCTCTAACTCCCGTAAATATATTCGGATAGCTCTGCAATTTGTGCATGTTATTAATGTTTACAATAGCACGACCATAATTCAAAATGAAGTGTGTAGCATTTACAGTTTATGTGTGTAGCATTACAATCAAAAGTATTCGCTACATTACGGTCAATCGGAAAAAATCGTTTCAAATGAATTTTAATTAAATTTATATGTATTTATGACAGGGCACGAAATTTACGCTCGCCATTGGAGAGCAAATATTTAAGGGTGGCGAGTAAGTTTCGCCTTTTGAAATGCTTTGCTTCAAATTAAACTGTATACGCTCAGAATATCGTGCCTGAATTTAGCGACACGCGGAAGCGTTTTAAAATCAAGCGATGGCATTTATCTTCCAAAAGAAGAAAAAATGCGGCGTCACTCACTTCCATTTCTCTCCTACGGAGGAACGAACTTCCCCTGTCTGCATTCGTTCCCCCGTTTTCGCACCGCACAAGCGCCAAGGCTGCTTTTTTCGCTTCCTAGGCCGAGACAGATTGCTCTTCACTCCTGCGAAATGAATCAGGTTCCGCCACCTAAGCTCAGCTGCTTGAAACCCGGTAAAAATTATTCGCTTTCTCTCGAACTTTTAACATTTTAAAAATTGGTCTTATTTTTCATGAATGTAAAATATTCTGGATTTAACAGACAGCTCCTTCTAACAATGGTCAATTTCAGTTCAGTTTGCCATAAATAGTTCATTTTCTGGGCAGGTATGGTGGCTGACGTTACTGTCTGAATGTTTGTAAAATAGTGGAATGTAAAAAAGTGGCGAGCAAAAATTTTAATCTGGCTAGTACCTTTTCAACTGAAATTTCATGCCCTGATTTATGAAGTGTACTAAGATATGCATTCTGCAGAAAACCGGTTGCCAAAACATTTATTATGCATTTACAGGCACAAATCAAAGAATTCCGAAAATAGTGGTTTACGGAGGAAAACAGTTTTCAGAGTATTATGTAACATTATTTCAAATATAATGAAAGTTATATACATTACTGAAGTGTACTAAATATACTTGCTGTAGAATGTCATGTGTATAGCATTTATCTTTCATTTACAGGGGCACACAAAATTATTTTAGGTATCTGAAGTACTGTCTATTAGCGATTATTGTTGAAGTGCGTGTTCAGTTTTAACCAAATTTGTGCATACTACGTGGTGTGTATAAATGTTATATATCATATACAGAGCTACACAAAATAATACGTAAGCATTACTGAGTATGAGCGTAAATTGCTTAAAGGTGGTTTTTTATTGAGTTATCTATTTTAAAGCTAAACTATATTTAGTATAATTAAGACATGTTTGTAGAATATAAATAAAATCATATACAGGACCACACAAAGAACTGGATAGATGGCAAACTATGGATGATAATTTTTAGAAGTGTGATTTCTGTAGCTTTAAGCGTGTTATAGTCTGAATAAAATTTTAGCATAATATGTGGCGTGAATAAATGTCTGTAGGTAATATACATGGCTAAGCAATAAATAAAGCTGCTAAACGTATTGCATTATATAAACACGCGTATACATACGCACATACGTACGCGCAAACTCACTCAAAAAAAAAGAAATATATTTACCCACATTCTCATAGACAAACATGCATTTTGATAAAATAAAAGCATTATAACAAACATCAAACGTAATTCATAAATAATATATTTATACATCACTCTATTAATAATGCTTTTACTCTAACAATTATTTTCCCAATATGATTGTTACTACTTGATTAGAAAAGATTGTTTTAATTACGTTTACACTAATAATATTATAACATTTGTCAAACATTCGCGAATTTTTCCGAATTTTCAGAGTCACTTTTAATAATCTATTACATCCTCGTTTAGAAGAAAGAATACTAACAAAAATATTTTCCAAAAATATATTAAAATAACATGTGCTTCAGTACACGGTTTTAAAATGATAAAGCAGGTAAAATAGATGCGTTCGTAAAATAAAATGTTTAACCCTTTCAGGTGCAAGTAATTGTTTTTCTGTAAATCTGAATTCATACAAGAATTTTCAAAAACTTTGTTCGAAAACAAGCAAGTGTTACTTTTCTTGTTTTTCTGTAAAATTTTAATATATATATATATATATATATATATATATATATATATATATATATATATATATATATATATATATAATATTCTGGCACAAATGTTATTTAAAATTAAATGGAATAAATTATGTCGCACCGCGCTTCATAGATTTTTAATTAGCAAAACGTTTAGAAAAATCTGAACCTTTTATTTTCACACTTAATTTTCGTAGATTTTTAGTTACTATTACTTTCCATTGCAATTTTTGTACAAATGATAACATCACCCTGCTTAATAAAAGTAGATCTTTTCTCTCTAACTAAGGAGATTGCTGTTTCCACTTCAGACACTTATTGTTAGACACATCACGTTAATAGAAATCTTGATGAAATAAATATCCCCAGCAATCCATTCAATATTCAGCGTATGTATGTCCCCAGAATATAAAATTCAGTTTCTTCTTCTAACAGAGTACGTATAATTCAACCACATATTTTTAACGGTATTTCCTTAACTGCCTTTTTTTTTATTGCAGAAAATTTGATTTTTTCCGAATTTTCCGAATAACTTTTAATAAGTTTACATTGTAATTTTAAAGAAATTATGCGAATATAAATATTTTACAGAAAGATAGTAAAAAACGTGTGCTTGAGTACACGGCTTTAAAATTACAAAGCTGATAAAATAAATTCGCAAACTAAACACACTAACTCGTAATTAATTCGTAAACTAAAACTGTTGAAGTACAAAATGCTAAAGTTTGAAAATTTCTGAACCTTTTATATTCACATTTAAGTTTCAAACATTTTTAATTACAGTTACTGTGTATTACAATTTTGATAAGAAATGATAACATAAAATTGCTTAACCCATTCACTGCCGACCACGAGTATACTCGTGGTTGTCAACATTCAAAATAAAAGTGTATAATAATAAAACAAAAAACTGTTAAGCCACCACTATTTTAATATGTTAAAAATATACTTTATTTAATGACAAAAAGTTTGCTATTAAAGTTATCAAATATTTTCTTTCAGAATTTGTGGTGGAGAAAGAATTTCCGTAAAATTATCGGAGACTCTGCCCACATAGTTTCGGCAGTTAATGGGTTAACCCTTAATTCCATAGTGATGTAAATTCCCATCACTTTTTATTTAACTTTTAATAAATAAATCAACTTCTACGCCACCACTACATTTATATAGAAACATTAATCCAGTCAATTTTTCGTGAACTATGTTGCGAACAATGTTAAAAATATATCTTAAAATTTCTGGTGTCTAATATTTAATATATATATAAAAAACACAATTGTAAAAGAAAAACTCATGCAAAGAAGTGTTAACCCATTTTCAGCCAAAGGTGAGTAAACACACCATTTCAATAACTATATTTTTATTAACACTGTGACGTATAGTTTTCACTAATTTTATTTTTTTGCTATTTTTAAGGGTTCTGGAGACATTTATAAAATATTAGTAATTCAATTGAAGTAATCACTTTCTGTTGAGACATTTTCAAAATACGCTAGTTTTTTACTTCAAACGGTTATTGACAAATTCGACTTTTTTGAAAATGTATAATTATTCCACTTGAGATTAATCATATGTTTTTATAATGGAGTAAAGTTGCAAGTTCTGTAAATAAAATAAAAATAAAACAAATGCCATAAGAAAACTTAAATTTTTTTATTTAAATGTAATGGTAAATTATTAATAGTATATTAATAATGGTAACGTCAAATTAAATAAAATATTTTTCACGCACGAAACTTTTTTGGTGTCTATATGAATGTAATTTAAGCAAATTTAAATGCAAATAACACCACATTTTATAAAATTTCTATGCTTGGCCTAAAATGGGTTAATGAAAGGCGAGTTTCTCTTTCGAACAAAGTACACTGCTCAAAACAATTAAAGTATATTTGAAGTTTTATATAAAATAAAGATAAAAACGAAATTTTTTTTGCCGAAAATAGAAGAAGAGAATCACAAATGCAAATTTTTCTGGTTTTCAAACTGTGGAGTATGCAAATTTTGAGTTCGACGTCAAAAACGTCGCTTCAGCGGCAGCGAATGAAGTTTGACTTTCAACTGGATAAAAGAGATTGCTTCGTTTCGATGAGTACGATGTCTCAGCGAAGTCATTTGACAGATTCAGAAGCTTAGAGAATTGTTGGTAGGTTAGAAGGGGGCCAAACTCAAGCCGAAGTAGCGCAAGCCATTGAAGTGTCACAAAGTTGTCATTTCCAGGATCTGGAACCGTTTTTTGGAGAGTGGATGTGCAGGCCGAAGACCAGGGCAAGGTCGTAGACGGGAAACAACGCCCAATGAAGATCGGTATTTAGCGTTAACAGCTCGGAGACACCGAAACATGAACGCTACTCTTCTCCAACAACACCTTCGCTCGGCTACAGGCACCACGATTTCAACTCAGACTGTCCGAAACCGGCTCCATGCTGTAGGTCTGTATGCTCGCCGACTGATGGTATGTGTTAGATTAACATCAAGGCATCGTCGCGACCGCAGGGAGTGGGCAACCGAGCATGTCAACTGGAGGAGAAATAAATGGAGCAATATTCTGTTTTCTGACGAGTCCCGTTTTTCTGTGAATCCGCATAATAGGCGTATTTTCATCTGGAGGGACCGTGGCAGTAGGAATAATCCTGCGTTCGTGCACGAAAGTGTCAGATTTGGCGGTGGAGGAGTGTTGGTGTATGGTGGCATCTCCATTGACGGGCGCACTGACCTCTACATCATTCGAGATGGAGCTCTGACTGGTCGCCGATATAGGGATGAGATCCTCAGACCTATTGTAGTCCCTTACGCTGCAGCAATCGGAGATAACTTCATTTTAATGGACGATAACTGCAGGCCACATCGTGCAAACCTGGTGGAGGATTTCCTTTTCGAGGAAGGAATCGTTCGAATGGAATGGCCAGCGTGTTATCCAGACATGAATCCAATCGAGCACGTTTGGGACGCTCTAGGAAGACGAGTTTCTGGCCGCCAACAACCCCCACAAACTCTCCAAGAACTGGAAAGAGATCTTCTGGAAGAGTGGGGCAGAATACCCCAACTCGTCATTAATAGCCTCATTGAGTCCATGCCTCAAAGGTCTTCAACGTTGCTGGCCGCCCGTGGAAACCATACCCCCTACTGAAAATGATTTTCTTTGAAGAAAACACCTTTTCTTATTCTTTTTTTCTCATATGCACAAATTGTGTTTTTTTCCTTTTGTACACAAATGCGCAATAAAATGCATTTTTTTCTGCCAAACATTTGTAATTTATTCTCATATAACCTACTATGTCTGTCGACCATGTATCAATCAGCTTAAAAGTTTCCCAGATACAAAATCCACCTAAAACTGCAATATCCTTTAGTTGTTTTGAGCAGTGTAGATTGTTTTTCCACTTCAGACGCTTATTATCTGACATATCATGATAACAGAAATCCCGTTAAAAAATATTCTCAGCAATTCATTTAATAGTCATTGTATACAAGGTGATCGGAAGATAACGGACAAAATTTTCAAATGTGGTAGAGGGAATGTACACAAGCAATTTTTTTTATCACAGAATGTGTGGCCAGAAAACGCGCGTGTAAGTGAAGGAAAATGTGAAAACTGTAATGAAAGACAGTGTATAAGCACCGCCAATAGATGGTGCTTATTCGCGTCATTTCCGGACTCACAGTCTATGACAAAAATACTTATTTTAATCCCCTCTACCACACTTTAAAATTTTGCCATATAGTTTTCGATCACCAGAATATGTCTCCAGTGCAGAAAATTTTATTTCTTCTTCTAACAGGATGCGTAGAGTTAGTTCTACCATATATATTTTTTTTTTTAACAGAGATTTGTTTAAGACTTAGTTCATTGCAGAAAAATGCTATTAATATTGCAATTAAATATGGAGACTATGAATTCTGCAATTAATATTTGAAACAAAAATTATCTTCTCTGAAATAGTAGTAGGGGTAGTCTCTTTTGGAAGTTCCAGGTGTGTACGCACCTAAAATGATCTGTATAATTCTACGCTACTATACTACTTCTTTTAAAAATTCTTAGACAACGAACGTTTAACCCTTTCCGGCACAGTGGTCCCACTCCGGGCACACCTAATTTTAATTCCAAACTTACATTCGGCACCAAGAATATCTTAATAAAATTTTGCTTGTGTAATGAAAGCTTAAAATAAGGAGTTCTTATTTTCTAAATAAGTCCTTTGTAAATTCCGGTGTCAGTCAGTAATTTCGCATTTTACGAACAGAATTTGTCTGTGCCGGAAAGGGTTAAGGATATTACAGATAAAACATTGGAATGTAATTATCTATTACCAGAATTTGTATTAAGGATATAGTAATGCTATTGAGATAATTCATCTACATGATTTCATTAGTATAACATAGGTGCCAAAGTGATTTTGAATAACACTTTTTTAAAATAAAACAATAAGAATTCTTTTATGGCAGAATTCCGCGATTAAAGAAATACTTTTCTACAACGAAAAAGGGGTATGTAAAATCTCTAAGCTATGGCATCTATAGTATTGTAGTATTACAGTAGATAACATTGAAATGTACAGTCGGCTAACAAAAAAAAGGGGATTGGGGCACCCAATGGGAAAAGCCACTGTAGTCTCCAAATTGTCAAAAAAATCTATTTATAAAATAGCTAATCAACTGGAGATTTAGTCTTTTCTTAAGTTATGTGATAAATATAAGATTAAGAGATCGCCTTCATACTGAAATTGTATCAAACTCCGAAATTTTCTAAACGAATACCTAACCCATATTTTAGAATCGTCCTATATACAGCGTTGCCAAATCTGGCAGATTTTGTATTCAGAAATTCTGAATTCTAAAAAGAAAGTAAATATTCTCTCTCTTTTTTTTTGTGAATAAAATTAAATAAAATTACTTTTCAAAATTTTCTGGCTTGATATAGGAATTTATGACTAAAATATCCGCCAGATTTAGCGTCCTGTACATAGAAGGATAGTAAAATATGGGTTAATTTTGACATCATATACGACTTTTTTAGTAAATTTTACATAAAAAGACTAAACTTTGGGTCGAGTAATTCAGAAAATATCAAGGTTTATAGTTTGGAACTCCTGACATTAAACTCATTTGTAATCGATGCAAAACAGTTGAAATACATGTGGTTTATTAGACATAACTCAAAAACTAAAGATCAGAATGAGCTGTAATTTTGAATGCGCATATGTAAAGCTTCTCGAAATCGATTCCTGTTGAATATATATATATATATATATATATATATATATATATATATATGTGTGTGTGTGTGTTACGGTCAATATGATTAATCCGGTCATTATTAATAATAACCGGTTATTACTATTAATGACCGGATTAATCATATTGACCGTAATATATATATATATATATATATATATATATATATATATATATATATATATATATATATATATATGCTACAATTCATATTATTTTCTAAAATTAATTTTTTTTTAAATTGTATTTTCGAAAGAAATTATCTCTCTTTGATATCGAAGTAATCCAGACTTCAAAATCAAGCCCTATGAAAAACTAATACCGTAATTTCCGGTGTATAAGCCGCGGGTAAATTAAGTCTGTTTCAAACCAGAATCATTTTTATAGAAATAAATGTAAATAAGTGCCACGATGTAACGCGTTACATTTCATTAAAAACAATTTCCGGTCCTAAACCGATTTATTTGAGCCGCGGCTTATACACCGGAAATTACGGTATGTGTTTGCGTTCTGCACGCCATAAGTTCGCGTAGCAACGAACTTTAAATAGTTATTTACCGAAAACATCTCATATACAGAGTTGCCAAGTCTCCGGCTTTTTGTACACCAGTATATTTTTAGAGAAAATGTTGTTCTCCGATCAAATAAAACAAAATTTTCTGTCCTAAAATACTGGTATCCAAAAAGCCGGAGACTTGGCAACTCTGCATATATTTTCAGTTATAACTGCCGTAATTGTAACCATGTTTAAATGGTTTGTTTTAAAATCCGCAGAAAATGTTTCTGATTCATATACTTTCTTTAAAAATCAATTTTTCTCTAAGATTTAAGAGATTATTCCTCCTTAATTAACACCAAATATACAGATAATTTTACTTAAGTTTTATAAAAAATATTAGACGTTTGAATGTTTACACTGGCCTCCAAAAGTTAAGGTACAACATGTTTTTCGAAGCTCACCAGACAAAAAATGGCAGTCAGATTAAACTTCATAGTTTATATGAATGACAATATTAAACTAACTGGCTAACTGGCTTTAAAAAAACTTACGAAAAAATTGCAGCTGCCTCTTTTATTTTATAGAAAAGAATATGTATTTGTGAATGAGAGAAAAAGATGCAATTACGAAGCTTTCGTAATTTCGCGTGTAAGTTTTGTTGTATTCGAACTATTGTTGTCAGTTTTGTTCACAACAGCCAGTAGAGTCTAGAAATGTCTAGAAGAAGTCGTTTGCCCGATTCATTAAGGTGGCGGGCGGTAGGATGGATGGAAATGGGGTTTTCACAGGCCGATACTGCTAGACGGCTCAATGTGTTTCACAGTGTAGTCCAACGACTCTGGTATCAGTATGAATCCGAAGATTCTGTGTCCAGAAGACATGTTCCAGGCCGCCCACGTGTTACAACACCTGCAGAAGACTTCAAGTCTGGTCAGCGTTACCTATTTCGGTGTCCGACAATTTAATTGAGAGCATAGAAAGTCGACGCCGCCAATGCATTCAAGTCCAGGGTGGACATATTCCGTATTAGAACCAGTTTTTTAATGTTTCTGTCACATTTTACTGCATAATACTGCGATGTACTGATTTTTCCAAGAATGGAGTTTTCCACCATGAGTGCATTTTTGTTGTAATTTCATTTATACGTTTAACTTAAGTAAATTTCTATGTCGCACTTAATAAATAACAGTTTAGCGCACATTTCCTCCGAATTTGTTGTTTCTATATTCATTCATTTGCAAATTAGACGCAAAAAACTGGTTGTACCTTAACTTTTGAGGCCAGTGTATTTAAAACTCTTTAGCTGTATTATTTAACTTTTTTCTGTGTGATTCTTATTTTATTTATCTTCTGAAGAATTTACTGCTTTGAATCGATATATTTTCATTTGACTCAAATGATAGGTTGCTTGTATATTTACAGGGTATATGTACAAGTATGTATAGGCTTGTATATTTCCTTTTACCACAATTTTTAATAGAAATTTTTCTCCTATTTAAATGCAGGAAACGATTACAAATCCTGTAATTGAACGAGGCGTCTACAGTTTCTGCTATTTAAATATTAAATAAAAAAATTCTATTAAAAATTGCTGTAAAAACGTTCGAATCCTGATTTAGTGTTAAAAGATATTTTCAAGACTTTAATATAAAAAAATGTATATTTTCAAATTATCCTATTATATATATATATATATATATATATATATATATATATATATATATATATCATTATTATTTTTTCTTTCTGTATTAACTAAATTCTACTATTATTTTGAAAAAAAATCGCTTTTCTAAATGAATACAGAATAGGTAATATTACAGACATTGACATTGGTGTACCTGGTTAAATTAAAGTATTGGATTATAGATATATATTTTTTAATTAAAGTTATTGATTCCTCTTTTTTATTTGTAATCGATACTTTTTTTTTTACATAAAGAGAGGCATTTAGAAAACTTTTGAAGGAATTTAAAATGCAGAAAACTAAATATATGGCGTTTTAAGACGATAGCGATATAATAATTATCATAGAATCTTGATTGAACGCATGCTTTAACATTTTTAAATTTATGCGGATTCTAACCTAGTCTCTATTGAAATTCCAAAACACTGTTATACATTAACAAAAGGAAATATATATGTTACGGTCAGTATAATTAATCCGGTCATTATTAATAATAACCGGTTATTATTAATAATAACCGGTTATTATTAATAATAACGCGGTTATTATTAATAATAACCGGCCTTTATGTCTACTATTATTCATTCCGCTCATTAATATTAATAACTGGTTATTATTAATAATGACCGGACATAAAGGCCAGTTATTATTAATAATAACTATTAACAATAACTGTGGTCATTATTAATAATAACCGGTTATTATTAATAATGATCTGATTAATCGTATTGATCATAACATATATATAAACAATGCAAATTCAAGATTAAACACGCGTCAGTGTTGGACAACAAAGTTTTGAACGCAAATATAAATGGAATTAACCCCTTCGGGACCGGCGGCTTTTACAAAAATTTTATTCGGTGGCACCACTTTTTTTAAAAAAGATACTTTTACTTAAACTAACACAAAAATGCTCTAATTATAGAAAGAAAATATTACTTTTATTTTTTACTGATGCCTAAAACAAATTCTGTATGCTCTTTTTGAGGGTGCATATATGTACCCATGGTCCCGAATGGGTAAATTAGCAAACAACAACAAAAAATGGGTCAATGTGTTGATGTTAAAAAAATATTGAAAATTTTATGTCACCGAAAATAACTACCGGGTATTTTATTTATTATTTCTTCCCTTTATTATTTGTTTATGGAGATTATAACATCGATTTGTGTGATGAATGATTTGTCACTCTTTCCATAGCAAATAACTTTTCTCACTTCACAGTCGCACTTATGTTAGGACAAGCTTGCAGTAAAATAAATAAAATAGAATATATATTTTTAAAACATTATATGCGGATAATGTTTCCTGAATATATGTTAGTTTTTATTTCTAAACTAGTAGAACCAACCGGCTTTATACGTGTTAACCACAGGAAATAGGGAAGGGCTTCCTAGTAAAATAAGTAAAAATGCAATAATACAATGATCCCAATAACGGAACTGTTTGCATTCGCGCCAACGAATCGTTAGAAAAATAATAAGAAAATAAATGACATCACTGTACCGCAATTTTAGTATAATCCTTCAGCTTGTATTTGAGAATCATCTTCCGTTATCGCGTGTAACCGAAAAATGTAAGTTATCCCTGACTATGCGGAAAAATTGCAAAGAATTGAAGCAAATGGCGTAGAATTTACAGCAATTCTATATCGTAACCTAATTTTTTTAAACGGAAACTTACATTTTCCTTCATGAAAACTAGATCTACAATTCACATGAAATTGAGGTCATTATCTAGATATTTTCAGTCTTGACGCTAGTCATGAGGTTTTGTTTAAAACATAAAGAACTGAATACAAAAATAAAACGGTTGTTACATTTCATTTCCCATTTAATAAAAATAGTAGAAAAAGTTACCACTGCACCTAAATTAATAAAACACGTAGTTATAATATTTAGCTATAAAATATAACTGTAGTATAGAAACGAAATAGGAAATAAATCATAGCAACATTTTTTAGAGTACATCTGACGTCACACTGAAAGCAAAATTAGTTTTTTCATTATTATTTCTTGAATTTTCTTCTTTAACCCTTTCCGGCACAGTGCTCCCACTCCGGGGACACCTAATTTTAATTCCAAACTTGCATTCGGCACCAAGAATATTTTAATAAAATTTTATTTCTACAATGAAAGCTTAAAATAAGGAATTCTTATTTTCTAAAAAAGTCGTTTGAAAATTCCGGTGTCAGTTAGTAATTTCTCATTTTACGAACAGAATTTGTCCGTGCCGGAAAGGCTTAAATTGAATTACCTGTATTATATTAAATATTTTAACTCCAAATACATTTAAGTAAAGGCACGACGTAATTTTAATACACGTATAGCAGATTTGTTTAATTTTATCTACGAAAAATGCGCATTATCGTCTCAGAATGACATCAATTTATGCAAAAATATACAGAGTAAGTCTGAAAATTTATTGGCTTATAAAAGCAAATTACACGTGTTATACTTTTTTTTAATTATTGCCCAGTTTTCTATGGTGTTGAAACAGGAATGAAAATTTTTCAATAGAAAATTATATATATATATATATATATATATATATATATATATATTCAAACTAGTTTGGGCTGGTAGTTGAAAAATGGGGTAAAGAGTTGTAAAATTTACTTTTGTTAACGTATTTATATCGTTTCGTGCTAATCGGTCAAACACTGTAGATATGTACAACGTACATGCATCGAAATACTGACTTTTATGTATATAGACAGATAAGTAGATTAAATCGAATAATACTTTTGAGATTATTTTACTAGTCGCAAAAATTTTTTTGAATATATTAACATTATTAATTTAACTTTATTAAATCTTTTGATTTTCAAAAAACATTTTGCGCAATATGTATTGCAAAAAATTCTTCACGTTCTGAACATAAATTTTAAAAATGAAAAAAAAAATCGAAAATATATTAATTTGTTCTTATTCTTTATATTTTCAAATATTGAGGGATTTAGGATTTATAAGATGGCGGCGACATTTTTCTATATTATGTTAATTATGTTGGGTTTTTCCGAAAGTTCTTTTAGTTGGGAAAGTTAGCGCCCCGGAAAGTTCCACCATTTAATTATTAAATATTAATTCCGATATATGATATCTAATAATTGACGAGCAAAATTTTCCGTTACGAATTGGTTTTCCCAAACGGAAGGAACTTTCCAAACAACCCAATACAAGGTGGCCACCAATAGAACACCAATTATTTGTTCAAGGAAAATAACAATATTTTCTTATAGAGAAATTCGCCTTACTTAATCGTCCGATTGAATAAGGTGAAGTTTATCTAAAAGAAAATAGTGGTATATCTGACTCAAAAATATATCGGGTGTACATAAGTAAAGTTCACTTACTCAGAACTGTCAGTGAGCGAAACTATTCATCAGAAAAGTATGAAATTTGGAATGCGTCTAAATGGAGGAGTGCGAAAAGAATTTAACAGAAAAAAGTAATTTCCAAAATGGCCACCGGAGGGCGTATTATTGAAATTTTTCAAAAATTTAACAAAATACCAGCTTATAAACTGTACAATTGAATTTAGCAAGACACATACTATTCAATACGTTGACCATATTAATGTCAAATAACTTTTGAAATCGCAAAATAGCATGTCCAACAGTGCTTTTGAAAATGTTGAGGGAGTGACGGAAGTACTGTCCTTGAGATCTGGCAATGTTCCGTTTGCAGTCATTGCACGTCTTGCCTATTGCGAATGTATTGCAAAGCACGTCTGCGAATGTTTTTCAAAGCATGTCTGCGAATGTTTTTCAAAGCACGAAACCTCCGCAAAGCTTCTAGTGCGGAATCACCTTTTTATAAAAATGGTTCACAAGTAATGGACGATCTTGTAAACCGCACGACATTTTCCGTGGAAAAAGGAATGAGACTGACAAGAGATTCAGTACGTCGTTTTATTTAACATTTCTATTTCCATTGTGCGCCAGTAGATACATCACGTGGTTGGCAAAATTTGCACCAAGACTCCCTTATCATAGATCAGACTTGACAATCCGGAGAAAGTCTATGGGAGAAAATGTCCGCGGTAATTGCCAACTTATTAATTGACTTTCTCCGGAAAGTATCGCCGCCTGGTGGATACTACCGCACAGTTGCCATGTTTCGGGCTTTTTGAACACCAGTATATTTTTAGAGAAAATGTTGTTCTTTTAAATCCCAGAATTCTCCGATCAAACAAAACAAAATTGTCTCTACTAAAAAACTGGCATCCAAAATATAATAGAAAAATCTATAGAAAAATCCAGCTGGTCTGCTACCGCATAGCTGCCAACTCTTACGCTTTTTTTTTACCACTAAAATTTAATAGAATTTTTTTCGTCATGTAATCACACGATCTTGTCAATTTAATAAGATAAAATTTACTATAAAATTTTAGTGGTACGAAAACTACTAGTTCATAAGCAAATGCATAGAACAAATGGAGCTGTGAAAAAATTTCGTGTGATTTCGTGTCGCAAATACTATTACTGACGATTGATGGCGCTAGTAGCAGGACAAGTATAGCGGTCAAAGGCAACTTGCTGATTGAGAGGTCTGATACTATGATAAGGAGGTCTTGATTTGCACATTCACCGAATTTGTATCAGAAAATGCCTCTTGCATCTGTTGCATCTCTTCATGTAGACGCGTTACAATTTTTTAATTTTTCTGATGATTAGTTTCGACTGCTCTGAGTAGATGAAATTTACTTACGTTCACACAAGCAAAAACTGGATTTAAAAATAAAATGTATGTGTGAATAAGATGCTCAGAAATAAATAATATTTTTATGTCTCCAAAGTAAATTTCGAGGTCTTTTATTTTCAACTTATTTCCGTGTTTATTTGTTTATGGAGATGACACCATCGATCTCCATAATGGGGGATGTGTTGTTTTTTTCAGTATAGCAAATTACTCTTTCTACTTCAGTATCGCATTTATTTTCGGGCAAATTTGCATTAAAATAAATACCGATGAAAGAAATATTTTAACACGTTATTCAATTTTATGCGGTTATGTTTTAAGAAAAATAACATTACTCCAGATTATAATCATTTTAATTGTTCTGCTTTTCGCATTTAGTAACAAATATCTTTTAGAATATTTTGTAATATTTTGGTAAGTCTTTTCAACTTATAGTACAAGAAACCTGCTAGTCAGAGATCATATAAAATAAATAATTGGAGAGATTGCAGCTGAAATATGTTTAGAGATCTCTATTTCGACTAAAAAAGGTTTTTTTAAATATTTGTTTATAGACAAATTTTTCTAGGAGCTCTAAATGATTTAAAAAAATTAAAAGCAATAGCAAAATTTTTTTTTTGACGATTTAACCGTCCTAGTGCCAGGTTTTAGATTTCGACGAGCATTCAAGCTTTTGCATGATTTAAACTACAAATTGAACTCTATTAAATTTAGTTTCTCTTGATGACGTATCTATTTAAATTTGTTTATTAATTTTAAATTATATTTTTTCGGGAACGAAACAAAACAAATTTCAAAACAAAAAATATTAGGGTCAATAAAGACACCAACAGTACTAGGAATGTTAAATTCTTCAGATTATTGATTGAAAGATATTTTGATTGAAAGATAGTACATTTCACAACGTAAACACGCGAGAATAAAAATATTCTCAGATATATAGTCCAAGTAATAAACAACAAAGTATTTTAAATTTTAAATAAAGAAGTATATTCCTCTACTTCTACATAACTGTACCAGCAATAACGAAGTATGTGTAACAATTAACTTATCGATATAATAATACGCCATTGATGCTTTGAAATAAATTTATTAGCCACACACAGGGTGGCTTATTCTTTCAATCTCTATCATTTTTCATGTTTATGAAAAGTCACAGCAATCCATCGTTGCCACAGGTTAATCTCGGAAAATTAAACATTTGAAGTTACTTAAAAAATTAATAACTCGAAAAGTATTTGTCACAAAATTGTTTTACAAACTGCGTTAGAATGGTAAAAAATTGTATTTTTCTTGATATAAATTTCAAATCGAATGAGTATGCCGTTTTTCAAATATTAGATTTCAAAAATTACAAAACTTCACAATGGAGTACCGTAGCGAAACTTTTACGCGTAAAAAGATAATGATAAAGGCATTGTGGCTCGACGTGTATCGTGTATACTGGGCATAGCATGTGTAACGAATTATAGTAAACTTATTAGTCTGTTAAAATATAAAAGTGAATTATGTATATACATTTTTAAAAAATAAAGAAAAACATTTTATCACAAACATCAACAAAATTTTTTCTTCTATATTTATTCCCCTATTCCAAAGATATCGTTTTATCGTCTGCTGCCATAGCAACATGAATTAAATTTCATAAAAAAAAATTGCTCAGTGGTAGAAAAATATTTTTCTAAATCGAATGGTTATTGAACAACTCAACACTTTAACAGGGGAATTTTTATTTGTTATTTAGATATTTTAAAATTGTTTGTTGTCATTGCGTTTTTATTCCGAGTTACAGCTAGTTTATTTATTTTTTAAATAAAAGCCGTGTGTGGCAATCTATATTCGGCCTTATAGCAGAATTTTCCCCTCTTGTTTATACGAATGTTTTGCTTGTCATTTTTTAAATTTATTTTCTCAATCCGCCGTTCAACCCCCCCTCCCGCTCCAATTACAATTGTAATCTAAAATTGTATTTTTTTTTTTTTTTAAACCGATGTTGTTTTAGAATATATTTGACAATATCAGAAAATAAACTCAAAATCAAACACACAAGCAAAATAAATGACATACTCTAACACGTGTATTAGATTGCAATATTATAAAGTTAGTTACCAACTAAACATTTTTCTATCCCAATTCAATTTTGTAACTGTTTACTTACTACACTTTTCCGTTGCTATTTGTTCAGATAGAGATCATAGTACTACAGATTTCACTAATGGAAGATATATTTTCTTAGAAGATTACAAATTCCACATCAGTGTTTTTCTTATTCTTGGCTATTAATTATAATATAAATTCAGGTGAATGAAATATTTTGAATTATTTTTTCCAACATTTGGTGTATGTCGGCTGATATTTAAAAATGTATTCAAAATTAGGATACTTTAAATTGTTTCAGTATTTGTACCGGGTGTTTGAAACATCCAGATTATAAAGATTACCCGATAAATACTATATATATATATATATATATATATATATATGGTACTTACGTATTATCGGTGCCAGGAGATTGATTGCCAGAAATAGTTGCCAAGTACCAATCTTGTTTATCGTTGTCAATCATGTTTTCAAACACAGTAATTTAACATTATCAAACAACACGGTTAAAAATGGTAATTAATATAAAATAAATAAAATGTAATATATGTTTATTAAATTTATAACATTGTTAAAAATAGTAAATAACATTATTTTAGTAAAATTAATAAAGGATAAATAACATAGTAAATAAAAAGAAAAATAAATAATATAAGAAATGGTAAATAATATAGCATATTCTGGAAAGTTAATTTTGTTAATCTTACTACGTATAGAAATGACCCCTACTAAAAAAAGTAGATTATTCCCAGGCATGTACCATTTAGCAATAAAAAATATATAAGTTAATATAATTAGTAATATTGGCTCCATGCCTGGCGCAGTTGGCTTAAAACTGGCACGGATAATACGTAAGTACCATATATATATATATATATATATATATACGTATATATAACAAGTATATATATATATATAACAATATATATATATAACCATATATATATATATATATATATATATATATATATATGGGAGAGGACGTAAACAAGTATCAGAAGATGTAATAACTGATATGGCAACTGCAATTGTCGAAGGATCGCACGGAACCATTGCTGGTACTAGCAGCGCCCGGGGTGTAGCTCGACATTTGGACATGAATTATTCCACGGTATGGAGAGTTTTGCGGCGCGTTATTGGATTTTACGCCTACAAAATCAGCCTCTTGCACGAACTGAAACCAAGTGATTATGATAAGCGAGTGACATTCGCTCTATCGTTTCTTGCCAAGGTAGAAATTGATGATGCTTTCCCATGGCACATTCTGTGGAGAGATGAGTGCCATTTTTATCTCAATGGGTCCGTAAACACACAAAATAGCCGAATTTGGGCTTCTGAGCATCCCCACACCGTGCATGAAATCCCATTAAATTCCCCAAAAGTCACTGTTTGGTGTGGTTTCACAGCCGAATTCGTAATTGGGCCATTCTTTTTTGAGACCATCACTCCGACAGGACCCGAAACGTGCACCATAAATGCAGAAAGGTACCACGAAATGCTGCAAACGTTTGTTATTCCACAACTTCAGCAAAGAAACAGTCTCCAGCAGACAATCTTTATGCAGGATGGTGCTCCGCAACACATTGGTAATAAGGTAAAGCAGCTGTTGCGCCAAACCTTCACTGATGATAGAGTCATAAGTCGGAGTTTTCCAGTTGCATGGCCGCCTCGTTCCCCTGACCTCACTCCATGCGATTTTTGGCTCTGGGGTTATTTGAAATCTCAAGTTTATGTTGGTGGAGTATCAAATTTGTCTATTCTAAATACAACATAACAAAGACAGTGCGGAATATTTCTCGTGATATGTTACGTACGGCTGTGGAGAACGTTGTGCACAGAATGCACGGTGTTATTTCTGAGAACGGTGCTCACATTGAAGGTGGTCTAATTCCTCATCGGGAAAGTTAATGTAGTAAATAAATATTAATAATTTAACTGTACGATTGTATGTGTTAGAATTTTCTTTTCTCACATTTTATACATGGCAAAGGGCCACAAAATGCCCAAACTGCGATTTTTGGAACTAATTTTTTTTTTCACGGAATCCTTTTTCCCATGTCTTGATTAGTCTAAATACCAAGTTTGGTGCCATTTCGGCTATTAGATCGCGCTACAGGGCGCTCCAAACACTGTCACTTTAAAAAAGATCACCCTGTACTTTACGACATTGATATTTACAGTTATTCCCTGTAAATCTTTTTGATTATATTTCTATTTAATATTTATTGACTTGTTTTAATCTAAAATTGAATCTCATACTAACTTTTAAATTCAGTTTATATAAAATAAAAACGAAAAATCATGCATAAGGCATAGATTAGAAACACGTTCCAATAATAATAGAATTTTACTAAGAAAATGAATTTTTTAAATGAATGAAATTAAATATCTAAATAATTTTTAAATGTGCAATGCAAACGATTTCCCCATAGACCATAGTGTAACGGTATTCGTTTGTATGTCCCTGTAAACGAACAATAAATGCAGTGGTGCAGCCAGGTCAGGGTTTAGAGTCACTGGATAACACTTTTTTCTAAGAGTTTTTTTCGCTTTCCATAATCGATAGAATTCTACAATTAAATAGATTAAATTCACTATATTAAAATACTGGTATATCGATCTTCAATACCCCCATCCTCGCTGCGCCGCTGAAAAATGCTACACACTTCATTCTTAATAGCAAACATTCTATAGTAAATCTCATTAACATATAAAAATTATATATTAATTTGAGTGTATTTACACGAGTTACAACACGAACAGATGGACAGACAAACAGAAGCCATAAACACTTTTCAACTATGTTGGTAAGTGTTATAAAAGTACTTTTTTGTCGCATATAAGTAACTCAATCTTTTATATTTCCATTCAGTTCTTTTTTTCACTACTCTGTTCCGTAGCTATTTACTCAGAGAGATAATAACATCGATCTGTCTAATGTTTTCTTTCCTATGTAGCAAATTACTACGTCCACTTCAGTGTCGCACTTATTCTGGAAATAAACGCAGTAAACTAACTTGACGATGTGTTTTGAACCCTATAATATGGTTAATAATAAAATACTTTATTTAAAAAAATAGATATATTCGTCAAATATGAAGATTTAATTAATATATTTTGTATTTGTTGCGTTCTTAACCCTTCTTCGCATGAGTTTTTCTTTTACAATTATGTTTTTTTAGACATATATTAAATATTAGACACCAGAAATTTTAAGATAGATTTTTAACTTTGTTCAGCAACATAGTTCACGGGAAATTTACTCGATTAATATTTCTGTATAAATATAGTGGTGGCGAAGAAGTTGATTTATTTATTAAAAGTTAAATAAACAGTGATGGAAATTTACATCACTATGCAATTAAGGGTTAAATGTATTGCAGATCATTAACCCCTTCAGGAGCAAAATACTCTTGTTGCTAAAATATTGAAATGATTGATTGACACCAGGATTCATGAACGAATTTATTTTAAAATAAGTAAAAGCTTTTCCTCATGTACCTTATATCCTTATAATTCAAAATTTTATTATAAAATTCTGGTGTCAGTGTGGCATTTTCGTATTAAAATTCAGTGGTATATATAATATGCTGGTACCCTTCAAGGAGTTAAGCATAAAAATCTATTTTTGGAAAATGCGCCAGCACGTTTGTCACAAATCAATTATTGTGATAATCAAAAGAAGCTATTTTACACATTAAATTTTTAGAATTATTTTCCTATGTTTTGCATGCTTAATATTATTGGTGTTATTTAATTAAAGTTCACGTGTTTCTAGGGCTCTACATGCTAAACTATTTGAAATAATTTTAAAAAATTGGTATTTATACTGTTTAGAGCATGCGGAAAAAACCTCTGCAAATAATAATAGAAAATTTCATACTAGATAACTTTTAACATTTTTTTATGATAAATTTCACATGATTCAAACTAAGGGTTTTAGTCATAAAAAGACTTATGAGCGCTAAAAGTTTAGCCAAAAAAAAAAAAAAAAAAAAAAAAAAAAACGCGTTTTATTAATAAAGTGTTTCTTATCAAAATGGTAATAATTATAGCGCTGCTATAGTAGAATATCGCCGTTTCAAATGATATTGATTTAAAGATAATTATTTTTGTAAGCGCTATCTATTGGTAAAATTTCGAACTATTCATTTTTTTGAATAAACCTTTTCCGTATACTCAAAACAGTATTAATATCAAAGTTTTTAAAATATTTCAAGTAGTTTATCATCTTATCAGCTTATCACCTTCAAACATCTGCTCTTTAACTATGGCCACCCTTTTATTTAAAAAACAAGCCCATCCTTAAGCCGAATAAACCGATTGATTCTATCGGGCGCAGCACTAGAATATAGTACTTTTAGCTTGTTAAACACACCTAAACACATTGCTACAGGGTGTCCCACAAGGTACGCAGCGTCTAATATGTACAGATTAAGATAGAGCACGTCAATATGAGTATTTTGAATGGTAACATGTGGTTTCCCCGAATATAGCGTGATAGTATAAGTAAGATGTGAAGCCTGTCATATGAAAAATACAAGAAATGAGGAAAAAAACCAAGTGAAAATCAATGTTTATTGAGAAATTTTGGATATATTCGGGGACCCCACATGTTACCACTCAAAATACTCATATTGACGTGCTCTATCCGAATCTGCACATATTAGACGCTGCGTACCTTGTGGGACACCCTGTATATAATATGAATAACATCACATTTCATGTTTTGCCGAGTAGAAGTGGTTATTGTAATAAAATTATGCAACGCAAGTTATCGTGATTTTAGGAAACAACTAATTTTTAAGTAATTTTTAATTTTCTCTAAAGTTAATTGTCTTTTTCAAATAACAATAAGAATTTGAAACACATAGGAATACTGCAAAATAGAAGTTTTCTTAGTGTTGTTGATTTGCGACGAAAGTTGGATTCTTTAATGCATGATCTTCTGCAAAAAATTCAGAATAAGGGACAATTATTTAAATTATTTGAAAAGATAATCCAAAATTAACTTATTATTATAATGGGTCAGGTTTTTCTACAAACAAAGCATTTTACAAATCAAGGTTGCTCAGTTTTTCAAAGTAACTCTCGATTATACACCCAACGTCAGACACCAGTACCAAATGCCGATTGTAATTTGGTATGTTAGCTAGCTGTGTGGAAGGTAGTACACGGGAAAATATTTACTATGAATTTGTGGAATTCAAGTGTATTTAACACATTAAGACTACACATTGAAAATATCCACAGACAAGGATAGGATAACATTGCCAAAATAAAGGAATAAACAAACCTCATGCGTGCAACTTCTTCTGCAGAAAAATTCAATAACTTTATTTATAACACATGCGCATATTACATTTACAACCCAGTTTTAAGAGACATCGTCGCTACCATGTCAAACTATCGAATGTGAAAAATTGCATTTTTCAATACTTTTAAAAATGGGCCGATTGTCACCACTAAATTTTCATAGGGAATCTTTCAGCAGGGTGACTAATTTGGACTTCATTTTCATTCAGAAATTTTGAAACCGTACCAGAAATTAGAAATAGAAATTTTTACTTTATTTAATGACAGACATTTCGTCATTACTTAAAGTAACAATTTTTCTCTCAAAATGTCCGATATGAACTCAGCATCTCTGAATAAAAAAAGGGGGTCAAACTGGCAACCCTGTTCTTCACAGAAATTTTATTATTATTTTTACTAGGCAAAGAATTCTAATAAAATTTAGTGGTGACAATTTGCCCATTTTTAAAAGCAATGAAAAATGCATTTTTTCATATCCGATAGTTTTACATGGTAGCGACTACATGTCCATGACATGTTTGTATACGACAATTTTCTTTTGAATTCTGCAGCGTATTTACAACCTCTTTTGCCCCATCTACCTAATTTTTAGTTTGGGGCTTCTCTTAGACGTGAGTCCTAGTCAGCTGCTACGTTTATAATGCGATAACATCTGTATGGTATCAATCTGCTGAACTTTATAATGCTCTTAAAGAGTTGCAAAAATACTGATGATGCTGAAGCAAAACTTAATGCTCAATCGTTAAAAATTGCATTTAATCAGACAAAACTAGATTACAAGCACACATTTATATAAAAAGCAATTAAAAAAACTTATGCAAACGTTTCAGGCTACGACTGAGGCCCTCTTAAGTGCAATAGCATACGATAACACTAGTTTTCATGACTTTTGTTCATGAAATGAAAGATATACTGTTACGTTACTTTGGGTATCTAAATATTGGAAAAAATATTTTAAAAAATCCAGCACGTCATATTTTTGAAATATTTATTAAGAAGATTTTTACAAAAAAAAAAAAATACATCCAAATAAACAATAGGCACCAAGAATATTTTAATAAACTTTTGTTTCTACAATGAAAGCTTAAAATAATGAGCTCTTATTTACTAAAAAAGTCGTTTGTAAATTCCGGTGTCAGTCAGTAATTTCTCATTTTACGAACAGAATTTGTGTGTGCCGGAAAGGGTTAAACAATTACGGGTACATAGAAAACAAAGACCTTCATATCTCAGAATTGTGACGTGCTATAAAAAATAAAAATATTTCTTTTAACTACCGTCCATAGCCTACATAAATAATATATGTTTCATTTCATGAACAACAATTTTTTTTGTAAACTAGTGTAATCAGTCTATCTCCACACATGTTTCAGGGTTCGTACGCTTTTACCACAATGTTTTTAACAGAGATTTTTGCCTTATTTGAATGCAAGAATTATTACAAATCCTGCAATTAAAGAAGGTGTCTACTATTTCTACTATTTAAATATTAAATGGAAAAATTCTATTAAAAATTTGTGGTAAACGGGTACGAACCTTGAATAAGAACACACACGCGCCGTGTTTAAATCTAGCATGCGCAAACAAATACATAATATTGGTATACTAGAGTTTTTATAGTACTAGAGATATTTTAAAATTGTTGTTACGTTTGTGTAATATTTGTAATATAATTTTCGGTAGTTCTATATTATCCCGTCGACCACTTTTCATAACAAAGAACTATCGCCAAACTGTAACGCCAAATAAAATCTGATTATTTTTCCTAAAAAAAAATTAATAACAGCCCAGTTTTTCTGAGATCAAATAAGTCAAAGAAAACTTTTAGATATTATTGGTGTTGAAGCTCGAGGGACCGTTCGAACGCTGAAAAAAAATCCGCCTGCAACAGCCGCCATCTAGTATTCGGGAGGGGCGGCGCATCAATGCTGAGTGGCGTCAGTTTCGGCCTCGACTGAACGCCAATCGGTGTCAGCACCATCTATTGTTTCAAATTCGAACTAAAATCAAGAATCTCAGTAAACAAAAATTCCTGACATCATACATAACCCTCCTGCAAGAATTTTTTTAATATCTGTTACCGTTTGCAAGTTATTGAATTTTAAAATCCATCAGTCAGTTTTGGGACACCCAGTATATACGTATATAATATATTTATGTATAATAATTATTCTTTAATGATCACCATGTTTTGGTCTGTGTCTACTCATCACGTTACAATAATCTTGACTATAATAAAAAACACTTAATGTTTTATCCTCTAATTTAATATATTCCGAATTGAAGTTATTTTTCATATAGACACTTAAAACAATTAAATATGTAGAAATTTTTTTTTCTAATGTTGGCACATTAAATTCACCTTCGTATACAAATTAAAAACATGAAAACGTGAAAAGCGAATCACAATTTATTACTTGTTACTAAAATAGGTGTAAAATGAAATAAAAGTTTTAAAACATTAAATTTTCGTCGAATTCCCGAGCGCTTTCGACCCGAACCTGGCCGTCATCGAGAGGGCAAAAATTAGAAAAAAAATCTGCAACTTCGGGTATGTATGCAGATTAAATATCAGAAGGCGAACCCAATTATGAAAAACCGGGAGGGTGACGGATGAGTCTATTGAGCGAAATGGGTTATTCCAAATCCAATTAACCATTGACACCAAGTAGATGAAACCAGATTTTTGGTATATTGCATATGATGATCTGTAATGATAATTTATCATTTCAGGATTTCCTACCCCTTGTCAGTATTTCAACAGAGCCCTTCAGTATACATTTACTATAATCATTTATTTGTGCTGTAATCGTTAAATGTCCTGTAGTACCGCGGACGGTTAAGCTCGGTTCCCGTAAGATCACCGAAAGCGAAGCAGCATTGACCATTGGGAGGGTGACAACCTCTCTCGGCTGCCTCTCTGTCGAACCGTGCACGTTAAAAATAAAGGAGCTGGCGCACGTAAAATCTGTTCGTGGCTCCAATGTCCTCCAAATAAGCGTTACCTCTAGGGGTGCCAATCCAGATGCAGGTTTCTCATCTGGAATTGGTTCAGAATTAGGAACCTGCTTAGAAAAAACCCCAGCCTTGGTGCTATAGGTCTCAGAGCAATCTCCTTCAAATCAATAAAAAAGAAAAATTTTTAAATATTTCCTGTTTTTAACTTAAAAAGAAATATTAAACCACCTTTTCCTAAAAATAACGAAATCAAATACCTAATTTTTATTACCGATTCAGATATAATTTCGCAAAGATATATTCTTAACACTTTTGCTTTTACAACTTTAACTTTTTTCTCGGGAAAAAAAACTTATTTTCTCACACATATCAACGGTATTCAACTAATTGATTTCAGGACAAACTGTGGCTAAGAACATCTTCTCGAACAGTTTAATTTGCTCAGACAGCCCATAACTTTTTTATCGCGTTTGCTTTCAAAAAATCCCACTCTTTTAATGGAAACGTGCTGTGCAATTTTTTTCGCGGTAAAAAAACGAATAAAAGTTAGGATAGTTAAATAAAGGTGACTATCGATTTTTATTGATTTATGGTATTTAATCTGAAGAACATGAGTTTTTCTGAACGTTGTTTTATGTGATTCTTATAACATTTGGATTAACTAAATTAATTTTACGAAGTATTTTAAGAGAAGGTTCCAAAGGTATCAATGTTTATATATATATATATACACTGCTCAAAACAATTAAAGGATATTTGAAGTTTTATATAAAATAAAGATATAAACGAAATTTTTTTGCCGAAAATAGAAGAAGAGAATCACAAATGCAAATTTTTCTTGTTTTCAAACTGTGGAGTATGCAAATTTTGAGTTCGACGTCAAAAACGTCGCTTCAGCGGCAGCGAATGAAATTTGACATTCAACTGGATAAAAGAGAATGAAGACAAGGATGATCGGCATTTAGTGATTGCTTTGTTTCGATGAGTACGATGTCTCAGCGAAGTCATTTGACAGATTCAGAAGCTTGGAGAATTGTTGATAGGTTAGAAGGGGGCCAAACTCAAGCCGAAGTAGCGCAAGCCATTGGAGTGTCACAAAGTGTCATTTCCAGGATCTGGAACCGTTTTTTGGAGAGTGGATGTGCAGGCCGAAGACCAGGGCAAGGTCGTAGACGGCCAACAACGCCCAATGAAGATCGGTATTTAGCGTTAACAGCTCGGAGACACCGAAACATGAACGCTACTCTTCTCCAACATCACCTTCGCTCGGCTACAGGCACCACGATTGCAACTCAGACTGTCCGAAACCGGCTCCATACTGTAGGTCTGTGTGCTCGCCGACCGATGGTATGTGTTAGATTAACATCAAGGCATCGTCGCGACCGCAGGGAGTGGGCAACCGAGCATGTCAACTGGAGGAGAAATGAATGGAGCAATATTCTGTTTTCTGACGAGTCCCGTTTTTCTGTGCATCCGGATAATAGGCGTATTTTCATCTGGAGGGACCGTGGCAGTAGGAATAATCCTGCGTTCGTGCACGAAAGTGTCAGATTTGGCGGTGGAGGAGTGTTGGTGTATGGTGGCATCTCCATTGACGGGCGCACTGACCTCTACATCATTCGAGATGGAGCTCTGACTGGTCGCCGATATAGGGATGAGATCCTCCGACCTATAGTAGTCCCTTACGCTGCAGCAATCGGAGATAACTTCATTTTAATGGACGATAACTGCAGGCCACATCGTGCAAACCTGGTGGAGGATTTTCTTTTCGAGGAAGGAATCGTTCGAATGGAATGGCCAGCGTGTTCTCCCGACATGAATCCAATCGAGCACGTTTGGGACGCTCTAGGAAGACGAGTTTCTGGCCGCCAACAACCCCCACAAACTCTCCAAGAACTGGAAAGAGCTCTTCTGGAAGAGTGGGGCAGAATACCCCAACTCGTCATTAATAGCCTCATTGAGTCCATGCCTCAAAGGTGTTCAACGTTGCTGGCCGCCCGTGGAAACCATACCCTCTACTGAAAATGATTTTCTTTGAAGAAAACACCTTTTCTTATTCTTTTTTTCTCATATGGACAAATTGTGTTTTTTTCCTTTTGTACACAAATGCGCAATAAAATGCATTTTTTTCTGCCAAACATGTGTAATTTATTCTCATATAACCTACTATGTCTGTCGACCATGTATCAATCAGCTAAAAAGTTTCCCAGATACAAAATCCACCTAAAACTGCAATATCCTTTAATTGTTTTGAGCAGTGTATATAAAAAAATACTAAGATTCATATAAAAATGCTGAAATTATATGTATCAGACAAACTAAAATAATTTTTTTTTATTATATGAATGACTTACATTACACTTAGCGTGCAGTCAGTATAAACAAGAACGAAAAATCATGCGTCAAGCATAGATTATGTAGCACTTTCCAACGTTTCCAAAATAATTTTACAAAACATACCGTTTAATAAGCTAAAATATAACATCTAAGTAAACAGTTTGGAAAACGCATAACATATTTAAAAACATAATTTCAAGAATTTCCAACAGATACTATATTCGGAAAAATATCCGAATACTTTTATTCAGCTCTGTATATGATCTATAGATTTCTATATATACTATATAGGATGCTAAATTTTAGTTTAGTTAGGAAACGCGTAGCACAGTTTAAAATTCTCCGTCTGGAGTTTCTGTCAATAAACGGAAATGTGTTCGCGAACTTTTGTGCTTCCCTGTACAGGATCTACAGAATTTATACACACCACGTAATAGACAAAAAGCGAGTTAAAATTAAAATCGCGTTCAGTAACTTAAAACGCACTTCCAGGAATTATTGTTAACAGACAGTAGAGAATTCTTTTGTGTGTCCCTGTAAATGAACGATGACTGCTATACACACACTATTCTGTAGTAAGCCTCTTGTAATGCACCTTAGTAATATATATATAAATTTCAATGTGTTTAAAATAGTGAAACATTATTTAAACAAACCGCAGACGATTTTTCTCCATAGACGTAATGTAACGGAATTCTTTTGACTGTCCCTGTAAAGTAACTATAAGTGCTATCACCCTTGTGCACCATTGTGTGTGCACCATAAGTGCACAGCCTTTTCCATATTAAGCTTCTACTAATGCACCTTAGTGATACATATAAATTTCAATGCGTTTAAAATAGTGAAACATTATTTAAATAAACCGCAAATGATTTTTCCCCATAGACCGCAACGTAACGGAATTCTTTTGAGTGTCCGTGTAAAAAAACTATAAGTGTTACACACTTCCGTTGAAATAGGGAACATGATATAGATAACGACAATAACATATAAAAATTGCAGAGCAATCCAAGCATATTTACGGGAGTTAGAGCACGGACAGACGGCAGACGGCAGACGGCGATACGGTCAGACAAACCGAAGTCATAAGCACTTTTCAACTACCGTTATTTCCGGCGTATAATCCGTAGCTCAAAGAGTCGTTTTTCGACCCAGAAATATTATTTTATAAAATGTAACTTAAAAGATCGCTGTAAATATTTAACTTCAATTACTGAATAAAATTTCTGGGTGGAAAAACGACTCTTTGAGCTGCGGATTATACGCCGGAAATTACGGTAGGTTGGAAAGTGCTAAAAAGGGGTACACCCTACCAAATTTTATTGCCTAAATGTATGCTTTGAAATAGACTTAGGGGATCTTCTCTATAGATATATTGTACCAAACTCTTAAATATTCAAAAGGAACTCCCACATTAGACATTGATGCTTTTGAATTTTTTCAGATACAATGTACACTAGGATTCGAAACGGGCTTCCCTTCGGTCAAATAGTTTAATTTTTATAAAGTTTTAAGTTCGGAAATCGTAATGTTAAATTTCTTAAATAATATAATTAATATAATACAATCACTTGTTAACTTTAAATTAAAGTCTAACAATGCTTAAAGTGATAAAAAACATAAACACGGAATATTTAAAATATAATTTAATGTAGATTACATATGTTTCGTTCAGACTATCGGTGACATCTTCAGATCGAAATGATAAATAATAAAAATAATAAAATAGTAAATAATAAATAATAATTTGGATAAAAATCCAAATGATTATTTATCATTTGGATCTGAAGATGTCATCGATAGTGTGAACGAAACATATTAATCTACATTAAAAAGGTATTTTACATATTCCGTGTTTATGTTTTTTATCACTTTAAGGAGCATTAGACTTTAATTTAAAGTTAAATTTCTTTTTAACCCTTTAAGGGATAAAGCACTTCGATTACTAAATGTTGAAATAAATGATTGACACCGGAAAAGTATGAACAAATTTATATGTATATAACAAAAAAGCTATATTCCACATACATAATAAATGGAAAAAATTTCTATTAAAAATCTGCTGTTATTGTTGAATTTCGTAATTAAAATTTTGTGGTTTCATAGGGAAACTAATGTCTGTTAACGGGTTAATCGTTTCAAGTCAAATTGCAATGCAGGTAGTTTTTAATGCTTTACTCAATAACTTCGTATTGGAATGAGCTGTAATTTTGGATTTTCAAATTTTAAGTCTTTAGAAATAGATGAAAAGTTTTGCAAACTTTATAGGTTGCAATTCACATTTGTTTTTTAAAACCCTTTTAAAATATGTATGTTTTCTATATTAATTTTTACAAATGTTATTAACCCCTTAATCGTCGCTCCCGATAAGTGTAGACAACATTAAAAAAATCTGATTGCTTGATTGCTTTTACTTTTTTGAAATAGAAATAGTTGCCTTATTTAATAGCAGATAAAATAATGCGAGCAAACAATCTGAACAGCAATGATTATTCACAGTGTTCTAAATGAGCGCTGGGGCTCGGAGGACCAAAACATGTTCCGTAGATAGCTCAGGTAATCTCGTTGGACTGTATTTCGTTAAGAAAACTAAGATGATCATTTCGTACTCAATAAAAAGTGGAGTTAAAACTTAACTAATTACATTTATTTACAAGGAGAACAAAATTGACTGGCAGCGGTTGGTACACTGCGCTTACGTCTCAAGCAAAACATCAAGAAAATGTTCTACGGAGGAAACACTCCCCCGGGGATTGAAATGCAATTTCAATACACATTCACATATAAATTTGCAAAAATTATCATATAAGAAAAAATTATCAGATATAACAACTTACATATACAATAATAATACAACCATAAATGCACTATAATTCTGCATTACATACAGAAATAATATATACCTTAAAAATTGCTTAAAGAAAGAAAAGAAATCTGTTACTGAACTGGTAATATACAGACATCTCTGACATTTCTCTTATAAATTCGCCCGTCTGGTAACCGTAAGTTTACGGTTCGTATTATATTGTCCCTTCCCTTAAAAATTTCAACTATCCTTCGAACCTGCCATTTGGTGGAAGGTAAATTTTCCTGCTTTATTAGTACTAAAGTTCCTTTCTGTACATCCTCCTTTTTAAATTTCCATTTCCCCCTCTGCTGCAAATTATTTAAATAATCGCGCTTCCAAGCTTTCCAAATTTGCTGACTAAATTTGGTGATTCTCTGCCATTTTGCTAATCTATTTTCATTAATATTATCTAATGGGGGTTCGGAGATCGAAGTGATCGGCCTACCGATTAAAAAATGAGAGGGTGTCAAGGTTTCAAAATTTTCGAAATCTGGGGACAGCGGGGTAAGGGGACGAGAGTTCAAAACTCCCTCAATTTCCGCTAGTATAGTAAGAAACTCTTCTAAGGTTAATTTTTGATCACCTATTACCCGTTTTAAATGAAACTTGAATGATTTTACAGCCGCCTCCCAGAGGCCACCAAAATTCGGGGATTTGGGGGGAATAAATTCCCATTTGACACCTTCATGGGTTAAAAAATTACACAATTCCTCATCTGGGAAACTAATCAGTTTATGCAATTTTTTCAACTCTATGTCAGCTCCGATGAACGTTTTTGCATTATCCGATAGGATTTTTGCACATTTTCCCCTTCTGCCAAAGAAACGTTTTAGACTAGCTATAAAAGCCTGAGTTGTGAGATCTGAAACAAAGTCCAGGTGTATTGCCTTGGTGCATAAACACACATACACTACGAAATAAATTTTATTCAATACGCCCTGCCCTTCCTTTGATTTTTAAATTTAATAGAAAATGGGCAACAGTAATCCATACCTGTCACCGAAAATACAAAATTTGGTGTCACACGTTCTCCCGGCAGATCAGCCATTAATTGGGAGCTGACAACAGGTTTATTCTTGAAGAATGTCACACATTTGTGAACAATGCTTCGGCAATTATTCCTGCCATTAAGTGGCCAAAATTTTTGTCTTACATGGAAAAGCAACGCTTGTGGGCCTAAATGAAAGTATTTGAGATGGAAGTAATTTAAAATAATATCCGTTAACTTATGATTTGCAGGCAACACAATTGGAAACTTTGAGTTAAGCGGCAAATCTGCAGGTGCTAAACGGCCGCCAACTCTAATTAATCCATCCTCTCCTACAAATACGTTTAAGGAAGATAATCTACTTTTATTGTGAACAGGCTTACCTTTTTCGAGACATTTTAATCCTTCCCTAAATTCCCCCCTTTTTGCTGACCGAATTAGAAACGATTCGGCCTCTCTAACCTCGTCGAGGGATAGTGGTCCACTTCTTCTCTTCAATCTAGTACGACAGTTGAAGGTGAATCTAAAAATAAAATTCATTATACGAATTAATTTTACAAAATTATTAGTACATGCAAAAATATGATTAATTAACGGTTTATCGTGAGAAATAGTTAATGTAACAAAATCATCATCAATAATGTTCACGGAGTCTCTTTTTAGTTCGTTTATATATATGTCCTTGTTAGGAATCACTAAAGTCTGGTCGTTGTTACACAGATCTAAGTCTTTCAAAAACTCTGGTCCAGTCCACCATTTGGAACTCTGAACGAGAAGGTCACACTTGACACCTCTTGTTAGCAAATCTGCAGGATTCTCGGACCCTGCACAGTGAAACCATCTGGATGGGTCTGTCAGAGCTTGGATTTCCTTTACACGGTTCGACACAAATGACTTCCACCTGTTCGCAGAGCCTTTGATCCAGTACAAGACAATCTCCGAATCTGTCCACAAATACATAGATAATGGTCCCTTGAGATCTAGTACCGTTTTTACTTCACAAGTTAAGCGTGCAGCAAGTAATGCTGCTAGAAGTTCAAGTCTAGGAAGTGACACTTTTTTCAATGGTGCCACTCTGGATTTTGATGTAATCAAATTTAAGGAAGATTCACTTACTGAATCAATTTGTAGATACACGGAAGCACCGTATGCTTTTGGGCTGGCATCAGCAAAGGTATGAAAAGTTAGGGTGTAATTGGAGTCATCGGGAAACTGAAAAATGTTCCTTTGAATTTTTAGATTTCTCAACTGGGGAAGTTCGGAACACCATTGTTCCCACGTCTTTGTAATATCGGAGGGCAGTTTTTCATCCCATGTTAAATTCCTACTCCACAGTTCTTGAAATAAACATTTAATTCGTATTGTATACGGAGAAATTAGACCCAGAGGGTAAAATATTCTACCTGCAACTTGTAATACAAAACGTTTTGTATTTCTTGCGTTACGCAAAAATTCGAGCAAATTATCAATATCTATCAAAAGTATATCTTGCTTGGATTGCCACGATATCCCCAAAACTTTATTTATTGTACTATCCTCAAAAGGTTGTGGCATTGTACTAAATCCACGATTATCCCATATTTCCATTAACATTTGGTTATTCGAAATCCACTTCCGTAAATTCATGCTAGCTTCCTTCATTATTTTATGAGATTGTTCCGAAATGTTCACCGCATCTTCGACTGTGTCTGTCCCGGTTATTAAGTCGTCCACATAAATACAATTGTGGAGTACTTCTGTCGTTATTGGATATTCCGTTTCAAATTTGTTAAGATGATGCTTAATTGTAGCAGATAGCAAAAATGGGCTTGAGTTCAAGCCAAATGTTAGGCGTAAAAATCTGTAGACGATAACATTAAATGCGTCACTGTCGACAGGATTCTTATCTATAAACAAGAATCTCAGAACATCCCTGTCCTTTTCGTTTATGGCAATTTGTAGAAAAGCTTTCTCTATATCTGCTAGAAAAGCAATTTTGTTTAGTCTGAAAAAAATCAATAAGTGAAAAATATTAGGGTTTAAATTAGTTCCTGCGTCAAGACAATCATTCAAGGACAATTGTCCTGCTTCATGGGAACTTGCGTCAAAAACTATTCGACATTTAGTATAAACACTATCTTCTCTAAATACTGTATGGTGCGGTAAGTAAAAAACTGGTTTATCTGAAGGGTTTTCTAAATTAGGTACACTTTCAATTATGTTCATCTCTAAATACTCATTCAAAATATTGCAATATTGTTCGTATAACTTTGTATCACGTTTCATTCTTTTTATAAGACCTGAGAGTCGCGCTTCGGCGGTTTTATAATTATTTTCTAAATGGTTCCAAACCCTTGTCCAAGTGAGACTGATTTCATATCTGTTATTTTCAAAACTCACAGTTTCATGAAATTTTTCTACAATTTTCTCGTTTTTAACATTGTTTGGGTCATCTTTAATTCCCAACGTCTCTAAGTCCCAAAAGGTTTTCAAATCTAATTCATCTTGATTTTCTATTAAATGACACGTAAATTTACTTTCATTTCTATCTTGTATTGTTCCACCCGCGATCCATCCTAAATGAGAATTTTGTAAAATTATAGAAGTTTTAGGAATTTTTATTTGACCAGTTAATAACAATTCGTAATATACATCTGCTCCTAATAACACTTGAATTCGCTGAGGTTAAAAAAATCTTGGGTTCGCGTAGGTTAAATTCTGTGGTAAGTTCAGATTAGAAATGTCTACGGCGCTTGAAGGGGTTAATTCAGTGATTTTAGGAACCAAAAACATGTTGGATAATTTTTTATAACTTCTATCCTTGTTGGAAATTTCTACATTTATTCTGCTTTTAATTTTACAGACAGAATCATTTAATCCAGTAATTAATGACTTGACCTTATATTTTTGCAACCCTAACATATCTGCTACAGAAAACGTGGCCAATGAGACATTACTCGCAGTATCAAGAATCGCAATACAAGGAAAAAAAGAATCATTACTTCCCCTTAAATAAATCACAGCTGTCGAAATCAACCCATTATAACTGGTGCCAGACAAATTTTGATCATAATTGTTTTGACAGCTCAATGTTAACGCATTTGTGGTGGGTTCTATTGAATTAGAATTTACGTTATCTTCCGTTTTAAACTGCGGTTCATTTGCAATACAATTAACTTGCCTATTTTTATAAGAAGGTTTCGAAAAATTAGCACCATGAAGAGAACTATGATGGTTGGAGTAACAAATCCTACACTTATTATTTAATTTGTTACATCGATTTACAGCGTGAGATAACGATAAACAGTTATAACATAACTTCAACTTCCTTACTTGGTTCAATTTCTCTTGAACCGATAAATCTAAGTACATTTGACATCGAAATATCATATGAGGTTGTTTACATAATGCGCAATTAAATTTGTCATTCTGTAATACTAAACTTTTTTGTTTCTGAGTAATTTCATACCTAGGTTTCGTAACGGTGTTGCTTTTTGTAGGTTTTCGAGAGCTTGAGCCCTTTTTAGTAAAAAATCAATAAAAATATTCCATTCAGGCAAGTCGTTACAGTCAAGACTCATTTGAAATGCCTTTCTTGACTCATCATCGATTCTTTGCAACACAAAATACATTAAAATTGATTCTGATAAGTTATTATTTTCTAGTCCTAATTGTTTCAGAGCCCTCAAATGACTCAATAAATTATCTACTAGATTGCGTATTTCTTTCGCATTTTCAATTTTTACTTTGTTGTTACTCAATAACTCAGAAATATGAGGATTTACAATTAACCGTTTGTTTTCAAATCGTTTTTTTAAAGCTTCGAATAAGGAAGCATAAGAATCATCAATGTTTTGTAATTGTTTCACAGGGCCTGTTAAAGCCGATTGTAAGTAATATAATTTTTGAGCATCATTTAATTCATCGTTGCTATCAATCAAGGTGGTGAATTGTAGTTTAAAATTAAACCACTCTGTGTAGCGTCCCGAAAATTGGGGTAAATTAATTGACGGAAATTTAATTTTTGACTCATTAGCATTAATTCTACCATTATTATTTTGACATTCAACATTAGAAACACTAGGCTTTATTAAATCAAGAAGACTTACTTCGAGAATTTCTAACTGTTCTTCTATCTCCGTCAAGGACTTTTCAAATTCCGGTAAATCATCATCAGAAATTACCGAATACGACTCATTTCGTAATTCATCTGTCTTCTTTTTTAATGTCTGAAGAGCATTGAACTTTAGTTCCAATTCTTTCTGGCCAAGTTTTGATTTTATAGCATTAGATATTCGTGTAACTTGGCTGCGTATGTTTCCGCGTTTCCGATTGAGGATCACAGTACCTTTAATAGTAGCCATTATATCTATAACTACATACAAAAATCCAAGGGCGATGATTATTCACAGTGTTCTAAATGAGCACTGGGGCTCGGAGGACCAAAACATGTTCCGTAGATAGCTCAGGTAATCTCGTTGGACTGTATTTCGTTAAGAAAACTAAGATGATCATTTCGTACTCAATAAAAAGTGGAGTTAAAACTTAACTAATTACATTTATTTACAAGGAGAACAAAATTGACTGGCAGCGGTTGGTACACTGCGCTTACGTCTCAAGCAAAACATCTCTAATGGCGGGAATGGGAATCCGCTCCGCGCATCATCCCGTCTTGAGCGCTCGGCAGCGCCCCCTGGATAACAAAATGTTCTACGGAGGAAACAGCAACTTATGCATTTTTTAATAGGGATATGCTTCTAGAAGCTTCCCTATTTTATTAATATTCCATATTATTATTAATTAATAACTTCAATAACTATTATAATAACTTTAATATTATTTTTGTTTAGCTCTTGTCACGATCCCCTCAATTATTTTTTGTTGTTGTTTTTCCTACCACTATTTCTAAACAAAAATAATCCATCTTGAGGGCTAGTACAAATCCACCAGGAAGTTCATTGTTTTGAAATAATGATAGACAAAGTAATAAAAAAATAGTTTCAAGTGACAGCCCTTCTAAAATAACCTCCACTACGAAAACCCACTGAAGGAGTTATATTGAATTCTCATTTACCCGTTTTTTGGCTACCCCCTTTTTAACAGGAAAATATTTTTTGTAGATACCTCTTGCAAATTTTGCTACATCAAAGTTTATTTCTGTTGGGAATGTTGTGAAAATATTTCACGAAATATTTTCTTCATAAATTTTGATATGCTAAAAACGGACCAGTGGGAGCCGTGTATTGTGGAGCAGGGGGAGGATACAATGTTTCAGAGGAGAAGAATTTTAATTAGAGAAATCGAATGGTTACCGTTATTACTCTTATCATCATGATGTTCGACGTGCAAAAGCAATGTTATTTCAATAATATAAAAGCACTGGCCATACAGAGGAGGAAGTGTTTTGGTTTGATGTTTCTTTGCTTACAACAGGACAACTTTCTTATTACGAGCCAGGACTGGCAACTATTTTTTTATTCAGTTGTTCCACAAATCATGTGTATTATTTCTGTTGTCAATATCCCTTTTCTAAGCAAATAGAAAACGCAGAATGATAAATGAGATACCATATGAAAATATTCTGAACAAGCTTCTGACATAATACACTTACATTGCGTTAAAACGTGTTTTTTTATTAAAAATTGCAATTAATTAAACATGAAATTGGCATTATTTTCGTAAATGAATGAAATGTTTTCTCAAAACAGTGTTGCCACAAAAATAAAATACAGAATTATATCGTTCTGAACAATGATTATAAAAAAAATAAAAGTACAATAAAGGAAAAGTCGGACGTTGTTGCTGCACAGGTTTATTTTATATTTAGGGGAGATGTAAAAATCGTTATTTTAAATATTTTATTTAAGTTATTATCAATATTATATATCACATGTCATACATTAAGTGTATGACTACATCTTATGCACAATATTTATTCAAGATTATTATTATACAGAAATATAAATGAAATTTAAAAAGAAGTTCTTCTATGACCCAATCATATGAATGGGACACAAACATTTTCCGCCCCGTATTCAATGTTAAGGACTAAAAACTGACAAAACTGCCTCCTTGGCAATATCTGAGAGATTATAAATTGTAATATGATCTCCAGGATTATTTGTTAGCCAATCATCTTGGACTCATCTCAGCTTTGCCTTAAAAGGCCCATAAGTGGAAGCATTCAATGGCTGAAGACAAAGACATTAAATAATAAGCCCAGTCAGATAAATGGGAAACTTTTCGCAAGTTGAAAATAGCGCCATCTAGCGGTTGGGAGTGCTGCATTCGACACCAAAAATATTTTAATAAAATTTTGCTTCTAAAATTAAAGCTTAAAATAAGGAGTTCATATTTTCTAAGAAAGTCGTTTGTAAATTCCGGTGTCAGTCAGTAATTTCACATTTTACGAACATAATTTGTCTGTGCCGGAAAGGGTTAATTGCATAGTGATGTAAATTTCCATCACTTTTTATTTAACTTTTAATAAATAAATCAACTTCTTCGCCACTACTATATTTATATAGAAATATTAATCCAGTAAATTTCCACATTTTTTTTTTCATTATAGTTTTAGCTTTAATGTAAAAGATCCCAATAATTAGCACGCTATTAAAGGAAGTGCAAAAACAAAACATCGATAAAAATCGTATAAAGTATCGATATAAATAAATCGTATCGTTTCTCTGCGACCCACTTCTGTTTTGTCCTCCTTCCGCAGCAGAGGTTTGGCGCTAGTGTGTCGCTAACAAATTTAACACTATCTGACTGGGCTTATTATTTAATAGCTTTAGCTGAAGACGATGGCTATAATGAGGATGAAATGTTAAAAAAATAATTACCATAAATTATTAATTTATCAACCTATATAATATTATTTAGTTAATAAGTATATTTTTCAGCCTCCTCTAGGGATGGGATGGATGAGACAGTTCCATTCATCCCATTTGAAATGTCCCAATCATCCCCATGATTCATATATTCAAGCCTCTGATCTGTAGATTTACTAGTATAGCACTATTGAAATTTTGGCAATAATAAATTCGTTTGAAAGAAGACATTTTAGATTTATATATATATATTTTTGCTTTATTCAAATGTATGTTATTCCATAGCTGATGTAATTGCAAATACAAAACAAACTTATCGTTCCATTTAGGAGATTTAAAAATCATAATAATCAACATGACTGAAACAATATTTTCGTATTTTAAAAAGATTTTATGAAAGAAATCATGAACGAAAATAAAATAATGAACAAGAGTACTTCCAATCCCTTTACAAAATTTAAAACTGAATCATTTCTATAGCTTTCCATTTTCTGGTTTTATATTTCTTTAACTTTTCTCCGGAATGAAACGTTTATTTTCTCACACGCATCAGCTACATCCAACTAATTGATTTCAAGAGAGAGTCATGTGGGAAAAATTGTTTCTTCGAACAGTTTAATTTGTTCCGACAGCCCATAAACTTTCTTTCGTGCTCTCTTTCAGAAAAGTTTAATCGTCTAATGGATACGTAGACAGTTTTTATGTTTCAGAATAGCACGCAGATGTTTATATAGCTAAACTGCATTGACTATTAATATTTCGATGAATATGCAATGCACAAATTTTTGTAATGATTTTCAATCAATTATGCTGCTAAAATCTTTGTGAAGTTGGCAGCATTGTAATTTTTTAGGTAGAAAAACAAAAAATTAATATCAAACGTACTATAAATAAAGCTTATTTTTTTTTTGTAATGAATTGATTTAATTTTTTTTTCTTTTCTTACAAATGTATTTTTTTTTTTAGTTTTTTCATCGCGAATATGACGCTAAAGTTTGGATTATCGATGACTATCAATATGATATTTATATCGTAATGATATTTATTCTATAATGCTGCTCAAATCATTGTAATAATAGTCGACAACTTTGTGTTTTTTTAGATAGGAAAACGGAAGATTAATATAAAATGTTCTAAAATTATAGCTTATTATATTTTTTTAATGAATCACTATCTTATTTCTAACAAATGTAAAATTCGTTGCGTTTTTCATAGCGAAATATGACGAGAAGTTTGGATTTTCGATGACTATCAATATAATATTTATATCGTTATTATAATATAGACTAAAATCAATGAATTGGGAAACAAAATTATTATAAAAGATCTTTCCTGTAATATTGTTGAAATCATTTTAGATAACAGTAATATGTTGTTTAATTAAAATAGGCTGGAAATCAAAATACCATGCAACAAAAAACTTGTCTTTAAAAAATGTTTCTTATGAATTTTATAAAAGAAAACATGAACGAAAATAAAATAATAAAAAAGATTACTTAGAATCCCTTTACAAAATTTATAAGGAATGAATCATTTCTGAAGTTTCCTTTACTGGTTTTATAATTTAATTCGTTTAAACTTTTATGTGGTATAAATCGTTTAATTCCTCACACGCATAAGCTACATCTGACTAATTGATTTCAAGAGAGAGTCATATGGGAAAAAAACGTTTCCTCGAACAGTTTAAAACCCTTTCAGGGGCAAGCACTTCTGCTCCTGTAACATTGAATTCCCACCGGAATTTAGGAAAGAATTTAGTTCAAAATAAGAATAAGCAATTTTTGAACTTTTTCAAAAAAGTAAAATTTAATTAAAAGTTTCTGGTTTGAATCGGATTAAAATTAGGTGGTATATAATATATACCACCGCCCCTCAAAGGGTTAACCCCTTCAGGGGCAAAGTACTCTTGTAGCTAAAATATTGAAATGATTGATTGACACCAGGATTCAAGAACGAATTTATTTTAAAATAAGTAAAAGCTTTTCCTCATGTATCTTATAAATTCAAATCTTGATTATAAAATTCTGGTGGCATTGTGGCATTTTGGGATTAAAATTAAGTGGTATATATAATACACCGGTGCCCTTCAAGGGGTTAATTTGTTCCGACAGCCCATAAACTTTTTTTTGTGTTCTCTTTCAGAAACGTCTAATCGCCTAATGGATACGTAGACAGTTTTTTATGTTGAAGAACAGCATGCAGATGTTTATGTAGCTAAAGTACATTAACTATTAATATTTTAATGCATATGCAATGCACAAATTTTTGTAATGATTTTAATTACACAATGCTGCTAAAATGTTTGTGAAAATAGTTCGGAACTTTGTTATTTTTTAGATAGAAAAGCAGAAGATGAATATCAAAAGTATATTAAAAAAAGCTTAATTTTTTTCAGTAACGAATTTAATTTTTTTTTTTTTTACAAATATAAATTTCTTTGAGTTTTTTTTTTTTTTTTTTTAGATTATTGATGACTATCAATATGATATTTATAGCGTAATGATTTTTATTCTATAATTCTGCTCAAAACATTGTAATAATAGTCGCAACTTTGTTATTTTTTAGATAGGAAAACGCAAGATTGGTTAAAAATGTACTAACATTATAGCTTATTATAATTTTCTAATGAATCACGATCTTATATCTAACAAATGTAAAATTTCTTGCGTTTTTCATAGCGACATAAGACACAGAAGTTTGGATTAACAATGAATATCAATATGATATTTATATCTAAAAGCAATTTATACTAATGCTTAAAATCAAAAAGCAATTTATACTAAAAGCAATGATTTGGGAAACAAAATTATTATAAAAGATCTTTCCTGTAATAGTGTTGAAATCATTTTAGATAAAAGTCATATGTTGTTCAGTTCTGATAAAATAGTCTGAAAACCAGAATACCATGCAATAACAAACTTTTCTTTAAAATATTTTTTTTTTATGAATATGTGTTTCTTATGGAGTTTATAAAAGGAAACATGAACAAACACAAAATAATAAAACACATTACTTCCAACCACTTTACAAAATTTACAATTTAACATTTCTAAAGCATTCCATTTTCTGGTTTTATAACTTAATTCTTAAAACTTTTATGGGGTATCAAACGTTTATTTTCTCACACGCATCAGCTACATTCAACTAATTGATTTCAAGAGAGAGTCATGTGGGAAAAAACGTTTCCTCGAACTGTTTAATTTGTTCCGACAACCCATAAACTTTCTTTCGTGTTCTCTTTCAGAAAAGTCTAATCGTCTAATGGATACATAGACATTTTTTTATGTTGGAGAACAGCACACAGATGTTTATGTAGCTAAACTACATTAACTATTAATATTTTAATGAATATGCAATGCACAAATTTTTGTAATGACTTTTATTCAACAATGCTGTTAAAATCTTTGTGATGATAGTCTGGAAATACGTTATTTTTTAGATAGAAAAACAGGAAATTAATATCAAAAGTTCTATAATTAAAGCATAAAATTTATTTAATGAATTTATTTTTTTTTCTAACAAATATAAAATATTATATATAACAAATATGCTCGCAAAAGTTTCGATTGTCGATGACCGTGACTATGATATTTATATGTAAATTTTTGTAATGACTTTTATTCAACAATGCTGTTAAAATCTTTGTAATGATAGTCTGGAAATACGTTATTTTTTAGATAGAAAAACAGAAAATTAATATCAAAAGTTCTATAATTAAAGCATAAAAATTATTTAATGAATTTATTTTTTTTTCTAACAAATATAAAATATTATATATAACAAATATGCTCGCAAAAGTTTCGATTGTCGATGACCGTGACTATGATATTTATATCGTTATAATATAGACTAAAGGTAATGAATTTGGAAACAAAATTATTATAAAAAATCTTTCCTATAATATTATTGAAATCACTTTTTATAACAGTCATATGTTGTTCAATTCTGTTAAAATAGGCTGAAATTCAAAATATCGTGCCATAAGAAACTTTTCTTTAAAAAATGTTTCGTATGACTTTTCAATGAACCTAAAAAATATATATATATATATTTTCTTTTATATATTTCTCTAATTTCACAAAAAACATAAAACAAAATCCTAAACGCATTAAAAAATTTTAGTTTTGTTTATGGCATTAGAAAATAATAAAAAAAATCATATACTACTGAATAATTCTCAAACTTAATTGGGTCAATTTTACAGCAAATGACACTTTTTAATTTTTGAGAGAGTTTGGTTATTAAGCAGATATTGAAACGTTTAAGCCTGTATTTTAATTTTTCGAAAAAACTTAGATAATATTGAAAAGTATAAAGTTTGTATTTTTGCGAATCAGCTTTATTTCAAGTTTCTTATTATTGGCAATATCCGCGACTAGTTTATTGATATGGTGTACCTTAAAACCATTATTACAAGCAATTTTACGAATATTATCTAATTTATTATCCAATTTATTTTCAGTACAAACTATAAAGGCCCGTTTTATGAAAAATTTGCAGGCTGAATTTTTATACGTAAATGGAGAACATGCGTTATTTGGTATGGCAGATTGGTTAGCCATACTTTTTCGGAAAATAATGTCATTCAATTATTTCGTTCTTAAAAGCTAAAGAATATATAAAAAAATTATTATAAATTCTCCTTAAATTTATTTAAATGTAATATAATAAAACATACATTACATACATAGAGTTTTGCCTTTCTTGTAGTCATGTTTCGTTGGAGTTTGTGGGTCATTAAAATATCTGTTCAAAGTGGATTGCTTTTCTCGCTTCTTCAGGATGTTTCTGAAGTGATAACAGCATTTTTGTTGTAGAGGTCTCCAAGCCTATAAATGTCAGCCTGTTTTGGATGTCATTTTGAGACCGTGGTCCTGACTCCCTCTTACTTCTTTAAAAAAATTTTTGTAACAGAAGCCGGAATTGGTTCTTGTTAATCGCTATCAAAAGATAACGCATCACGATTACTTTCTTGATTTTGATCATTTGAGAGTTGTTGCAGTTCTTCAATCGTTAGGTCACTTTCGTGTTCCATTATGAGCTCGTGAATGTCATCTTCATTCACTTCTAATCCCAGTTGTTTAGCGATTGCGACAGTTTCATACGCAATTTCAGGACCATTATCCACATTCAGAGCTGCCAACTACTACGCCTATTTAAATCAAATGAACATGTTTTAAACCAGAAAATGTTTTTTTACAAAATGCACCCAGAAACAAAAATAAACAAAATAATAACTTTATTTAATTACATATGTTACTACATACTTTAATTCCTTTGTTAAGTGAAATTTCTGGTTCAGATATATTTATTTGACTCGAAAAAAGTTGGCAGACCTGCAAATCTTCCTGAATGCAGGAAGGATATAGCTTTCGCGGAACACAGTTTAACAGTCGTTGAGTGACTTCTAGCAATGTCTTTTGAATGAGCCGTATCGCTTCAAGAATATCAAAATTCCCTTTGCAAAACAATTTGAAAGTCATTGTTGATGAGAACATTAGAGGGTTAACATGACGTTTTGCCAAAAATCTGTCAACACTGAATATATATATAAAATATTTCATACATTATGGAACTTGAAAAATAAGAACAAAAATAACACATGATAAATCATAACTTACATCTCAAAGAATTATAATGACCTATTTTATCTTCAAAGAATAATTTGAATGATAAATATCAATCAAGATTCAAAAATCAAATAGCGAACGCCGAAAATTTGCACATATGAAAATTACAACAGCAAAAGACGCCAAGCAGAATAGGGTTACAATTAAACGGAAGTCACCAAGATAAAAATCGCCAAAGCGATGATTTAGTTTTTAATCCTTTGAGGGTCGGTGGTATATATTATATACCACCTAATTTTATTCCGATTCAAACCAGAAACTTTTAATTAAATTTTACTTTTTTAACTTTGACGAGAAAAAGTTCAAAAATTGCTTATTCTTATTTTGAACTAAATTCTTTCCTAAATTCCGGTGGGAATTCAACGTTACAGGAGCACGGGTGCTTGCCCCTGAAAGGGTTAAGTCATCCGCTGCAGTCGCTCTTTTCAGGCGAAGTTGGGCCTCTATTTAAATCTCCTTACCATGTGCACGTATGTTAGCATGTTTTCAAAAGAAATGTACCACAAGAAAATTGTTTGTAAATTGTGGTACGATTGAATATAAAAATAGTTTCCAGACTTTGTCCTTAATCAAAAGGATAATTCCTTGATACATTCCTTGAATGTAAAATGTCATGAATTCATAACTTTATGATATGCGAAATGTAAAACACAATAACACTACTGTATTTTATGAGCTGAAAACGAAAAAAATAACATTAATTTAAAAATTCTTGTTCCCAGAAAAGAAAATTAATTGTAAAAGCATAATGGAAATAACATCAGATTTTTTTAAAGTACAAAATATGTCATAAAAAAGCATAAATTGAAAAAAAAATATATATATATTAAATAGTTTTATTTCTAAACACTTTTAGTTAAAACATCAGAAACAAAAAACGAAGACTTTTTGTAATCCTCTTTAGGTATTATTCGATTTTTTATTGTCTCTATCTGAGAATAAGCAGTTTATTTTCTGACACGCATCACCGACAGCTATCTAATTGATTTCACGAAGGAGCCATGTGGGAAAATGCATTTTCTGGAACAATTTAATTTGTTTAGACATCCCATAATATTTCTTCTGTGTTACTTTTTACAACGTATAATCGTCGAATGGATACTCAGTATTTTGTTTTGATGTTTGAAAATTTTAGCTCTGTTGTATTGACTATTGATATTTCATAGATAAATGAATTTGCAAAATAGAAATATCTGTAAAAGTTGGTAGAATATACGGATATATCCCACTGGTGTGTTTTTTGAATACCAATGTTTTCTATGAAAACTTTTCGTGGTATATTAAAACACACATAAACAACGCCTGCAATCAGCAACTAAAGACACACAATTATTATAATACAGACATACATACAATAAATACAATAATCCAACATGGAGTGAAAAATTAGCCAGAGCCAGGAATCGAACCTGGGTCCACAGCGTTCCGGGCTGTCGCTCTAACCACTGAGCCACTCCGGCCAATTCCTGAGTCTGCAATTTCTCACTAATAAACCATGTTGGAGAGAAAGTCACCAGCCATCTAACAGACAGCCTTGATGACAGCTTTACCAACGTTTTTACCGTTGTCCTGTCATCAAGGCTGTCTGTTAGATGGCTGGTGACTTTCTCTTCAACATGGTTTATTAGTGAGAAATTGCAGACTCAGGAATTGGCCGGAGTGGCTCAGTGGTTAGAGCGACAGCCCAGAACGCTGTGGACCCAGGTTCGATTCCTGGTTCTGGCTAATTTTCATTCCATGTTGGATTATTGTATTTATTGTTGTATGTCTATATTATAATAATTGTGTGTTTTTCGTGGTATGTTTTAAAGTATTTGCAACAAAAATTACCTCCGCGTGGAATTTCCGAAACGTTTGTAAGAGAAATCTGAAACAAGAAAATGATTTTTCATTTTAAAAAGGGGGATTTTAGACAGCAAATGGACTGACTAGGAGACCTACTTAGGTAAATGTATGTACGTATTTTCTACGACTTCTGAAATATTTTTAGATTATTTATAACGTGAATAGCTTAAAGAAATGTAAAATAGGAGATTTATAACCACAAATATTTTAATAGTACTCGAAATATAATAGTAATCGGATATTTCGAAGGCTTTTCGTGTTCTATCTCTGTGAGATGAAAACTTTTCCTAACCTTTTAATATCTATATATTTTTATGTTTTTACTGTTGTACATATATTGTGCTACGATTAGACTATTATTTCTTGGCTCCGACAAAATGTGTTACACAAGCACTCATTTACAGGGTGTGGAATTGCATTGCAACCCTTGAATACATCAACTGCTTACTGTTTACAATTCAGACTCAAAAATATAAAGTTTCTAGTTAACATTTCAGCGGGTTCATGGAAAAAAAAATTCACATCAAACGTGATAATTCTTAAATTATTCAAAACTGCGGTACAGAATATACATAAAGTTCATTGTTATTCCTAAATTGTATTAATTGCCTTCTGAGTAAAAGCGATTTCTCCGATTTCCAATGCAATTTAATTTGTCTTACAGAAAATTTCTAAAGCATGTCGCTCTTGCAAGTACAGGGTGTTTCACAAAGGACCCCTAACTTTAAAAATCAATAACCCAGAAACGGTGATAGATAAAAACATGAAACCAGTGGTATGTTTATTAAAAAAATCGTAAGAATCTTATCCATAAATCTCAAAATTTAGTTAAAAAATAGCACCCATAGATGGCGCTGAGAGCGTTAAGAATCCTTCTAAAGTCTAAAGAGAGTTCAGAAGCATAGAACGACTAGCCGTCGATAGTTTCGCCATTGAAATCTGACCACTATTAGCGTATAGTGAAAATAATCCTGAAAGTGATGTATGCCGTGGCGGAACGTGCGTTTATTGTGTTGGAGTACCACCGATTAAATCAGAGTCCTACTGCCTAGATGCGAAAACAATTCGTGAGCTTTTTAAAAAATTTCAACACACAGGCAACGTGGCCGATGCGAATTATTTTCACTATACGCTAATAGCGGTCAGATTTCAATGGCGAATTCTTCGACGGCTAATCTTTCTGTGCTTCTGAACTCGCTTTAGAAGGAGTCTTAACGCTCTCAGCGTCATCTATCGGTGCTGTTTTTAACTAAATTTTGAGCTTTATGTATAACATTCTTACGATTTTTTTAATAAACATACCACTGGTTTCATGTTTCTATGTGTCACCATTCCCGGGTTATTGATTTTTAAAGTTAGGGGTCCTTTGTGAAACACCCTGTAGGTATATTAATTCATTATTTCACATTTAAAAAACTTATTTCTGTATTCATGTAATGGATATTTGTAAACTTTGAGTTATTAGTTTGTTTTACATTGTCAAACAAGATATATTTAATAGATACTTTGTCATTATGGCTCAAAACTAAACAAAATGTGAAGATATTCAATATATATATCTTAATACAGCTCAGAAGAATCAATTGAAAATAAAAATATTCATATTTTCAAAGATAAAATTACAAAATGGCGTAAAATGGAATATTGCAACAAGTCAAAAACAAAAACGCTGTGCATAGTAAAAAGTTCTTTTCTTGCATAACATATTTTGCGAAAAATATAGCCGTTGAAATGGATAATTTTTTCGAAATAATAGATATTTTTTTAATATGATAGATTTTCTTCTCTTTCTATTCTTCCATTAAATTATGCTCTATCCCTTCGTTCCCGAGTATTCACCATTGGTTACATGCGATATAAAGTACTACAATCAATGTATCCTCTAGTCTAATACATACATAATCTTTTAAAGCTTAAAACCCATGTTACAGGGCTTGAAAAATGCGGTCGCCAGGTCGCCACTGGCGACCAAGTTATTTAATTAGAATTCAAGTTGTCGCCCACTTCAGCGAAGCTTATATATTTCATTATGTTTGAGTTACCGCAACATCATCAAAATGCGCCGCAACAATTGTTTCCCCTTAGATCATAAAGTAACGTAATTCTTTTGTGTGGCCCTGTAAACAAACTATAAATGCTACACACTTCATTCTGCAGTATGGCCAGACGTGAAGACAAACAAACCAAATTCATAAGCACTTTTTAACTATGCGGTAAAGCGCTAATAAGTATAAAAGTATAAAGAATTTTGTTAAATTCACTTTTTTTATAAGCGTTCAATGGTTATAACATACTTGCCAACTTCGCACTTAACTTCCGTAAAATATGGGTTAATTTAATCGAGGTTAAACACGTTTCAAACCAGAATTATTTTTAAGAAATGCATTTAAATAGGTTCCACAAAAGAAAATGAAACTAAAGATCTATTATTATCTCAGATATATTTTTTCTGGTTGGAAACGTGTTTAACCTGGATCAAATTAACTCACATTTTACGGAAGTTTAGTTGAAAATTGGCAAGTATGGTTATAATGAAAATCACGCCTAATTTCATGACTGCAATTAATTATGTTTTAAAAATAAATCCGTTAAAATACATTACTTTGACGTGGGCACCGAACCCGACTTTGAAAATTACACTGTTTTTTTGGTTTGGTGTTTTGGTTTGTTGGCTTGGTAGAAAGCCCGAGCTGATGGATCTATTTTATTTTCATTTTTTACGTGGAAATCTTTCAATAGAAAATTATTTATTGTAGAAAGAATTTTATTGTGGATTTTTAATTGTTGGCAAATGCTATAACGAAAAATGTTTCATTTTAATAGGAAAAGGCTGTTGGATTTTTGCTTTTTTAACTCTATATATTAAAATAATACGATGTTTTCAAGTTTTATGATTTTGAGCTTCATAATAAGTATTTAGCTGTAAGTACACAAAATTTCATGACTATAAGTTACATACTTTCTGAGAACCGGCTCTGGGATGGACAGACAACGAAGCGAGAGTATTAGGGTTTCGTGAGATGAACGAAACCCTGCAAAGCATCATTTAAACAATCCTTTTAGAATTTTTAAATTGATTTCTCAACGCGTAACCGTAATTTTATTAATAAGAAACTATTAATTGATTACTATTAAACAGTATTTTTATAGAAATGTATTACACTTAAACTATTTTACACTCTACTATTTTAATAGCATTTTATTTTTATACTGATTAAAATACTTCGCTGTTGCAGCTTCACAACAAGTTGGACTTTTTTGGCGAGAGTGGTTTGGCGCACAATTGAATCCATTGTTGCTGCAACTCGTATACAATAATAATTATAAGAGATATTTAGTAATTTATCGCTTGTGTCGGGATAGTGAAAAACTGCCTAAAAATTAAGTTTTTAAGTTCTAAAAATATTAAAATGTTGTATTGCCATTTGTTCTGTTCAAGTTTAAAAAAAATATTTAAAAGTTTTGTTGCCATTGGAAAAACATATTTATACACATTTTTTATACTTCTAGGGAGGATAAAAATGGATTACAAATTTCCATGTTTACAAACAAAAACCAAAGTTGAGTTAAAAACAATTCATTTATGAATTCTTACTTATATCATTTTGAAACTACGGCCTTAAAGCTAAGTTATTAATCTATGATTATATGAACTATAAGTCTATAATTCAGTTCTAAAAATATTAAAATGTTGTATTGCCATTTGTTCTGTTCAAGTTAAAAAAAAATATTTAAAAGTTTTGTTGCCATTGGAAAAACATATTTATACACATTTTTTATACTTCTAGGTAGGATAAAAATGGATTACAAATTTCCATGTTTACAAACAAAAACCAAAGTTGAGTTAAAAACGATTCATTTATGAATTCTTACCTATATCATTTTGAAACTACGGCCTTAAATCTCAGTTATTAATCGTTGATTATATGAACTATAAGTCTATTATAATTCAGTTCTAAAAATATTAAAATGTTGTATTGTCTCCTAAAACATACATTTGTACATAATTTTTATTATTCTAGAAATGTTAAAAATCGATTACAAAATTCCATGTTTACAAACAAAAACCAAAGTTGAGTTAACCCTTAATCGCATAGTGATGTAAATTTCCATCACTGTTTACTTAACTTTTAATAAATAAATCAACTTCTTCGCCACCACTATATTTATATAGAAATATTAATCCAGTAAATTTCCCGTGAGCTATGTTGCTGAACAAAGTTAAAAATCTATCTTAAAATTTCTGGTGTCCAATATTTAATATATGTATAAAGAAACACAATTGTAAAAGGAAAACTCATGCAAAGAAGGGTTAAAAACGATTCATTTATGAATTTTTACCTATATCATTTTGAAACTACGGCCTTAAAGCTAAGTTATTAATTTATGATTATATGAACTATAAGTCTATAAATCAGTTCTAAAAATATTAAAATGTTGTACTGTCCCCTAAAACATACATTTGTATATAATTTTTATTCTTCTAGAAAGAATAAAAATCGATTACAAAATTCCATGTTTACAAAAACCAAACTGAGTTAAATGAAAGAGTGTAACAACGATTCATTTCTGAATACTTACCATTATTATTTTGAAACTACTGTTTTTACTATCTCTATCTCGTGAATAAAACGTTTATTCTGTCACACGCATCAACGACACCCATCTAATAGATTTCACGAAGAAGTCACTCGGGAAAAAACGTTTCCTCGAACAGTTTAATTTGTTCAGACAGCCCATAAACTTTCTTTCGTGTTCTCTTTCAGAAAAGTCTAATTGTCTAATGGAGAGATAGTGGAATTTTTCATCATGGAATTGCACGATAACGTTTTGATAGTTCAATTGTATTGACTATGGATATTTTATAGACTAAAGTTGATGTATTTGCAAATAACAAATTTTCGTAAAAGATATTATCAACTACAGAAATAATTTCGTTGATAGTTGAAATCTTTACGCAATTTTTTCATCCGTATAATGAATAATAGAAGACATCTAACTCCAAATATTTTTAAAAATGCTTTCAAATACAGTAATAATATTATCGTTTGGAAACGTTTGGAAACGTTGGGAAAGGTTTCCAAATGTTATTTCATAAATTTTACGTATCATTATTTTTCAATGATTAATAATTTGTTTTTCAACGCATAATTATAATTTAGCTAATATTAAACATTTAAAGGATAAAATAGTGTTACTTCTTATTTTCGATTAATATTTTCTACTTTTTAATGTTTAAAATAAATCGTTGTTGCTGTTTCGCAGCCAGTTGGCTTATTTTGATGAAAGTGGTTTATCGCAGCACCAACTCTATTTTTTTTTTTGTAAAATGCTAACAATTATAACTATAATTATTATTTGGCGATTTATCTCTTCCGTTCCAGAGTTCGTACGATTGTACCACAATTTTGTATAAGAAAATTTCTATTTATTATTTAACCCTTTAGCGGGCGGTGTCCGCAAAAAAGGACACCTAATTTTAATTCAAAAATTGACAAACGGCACCAAGAATATTTAATTAAAATTTTCCTTTTATGAAGTACGGGAATACAAGCATGTTTTTATTGTCTAATGAATTCGTTTACAAATTCTGGTGTCCATCCATTATTTCATCATTTTACAAACAGACTTACTCCGCGCCGGAAAGGGTGAAATAGCAGAAATTGTAAACGCCTCGTTTAATTTCAGGATTTGTAATACTTTTCTGCATTTAAATAAGGCGAAAAATTCTATTAAAAAATTGTGGTAAAAGCATAAGAACCCAGCTTCCGGCTAGCGGAAAACAGCCTTAAAGCTAAGTTATTAATCTATAATTCAGTTCTAAAAATATTAAAATGTTGTATCGTCACCTGAAACACACGTTTGTACATAATTTTTATTCTTTTAGAAAGGTTAAAAATCGATTACAAAATTCCATGTTTACGAACAAAACCAAATTGAGTTAAATGAAAGAATGGGAAAACGATTCATTTCTGAATTCTTACCATTATTATTTTGAAACTACTATTTTTACTATCTCTATATCGTGAATAAAGCGTTTATTCTGTCACACGCATCAACAACACCCATTTAATAGATTTCATGAAGTCATTCGGGAAAAAACGTTTCCTCAAACAGTTTAATTTGTTCAGACAGGCCATAAACTTTCTTTCGTGTTCTCTTTCAGTAAAGTCTAATCGTCTAATGGACACATAGTGGGATTTTTCATCATGGAATTGCGCGATAAAGGTTTGATAGTTCAGTTGTATTGACTTGTCGATATTTTATAGACTAAAGTTGTTGAATTTGCAAAAGACGAATTTTCGTAAGAGATATTTTCTACAACTACAGAAATAATTTCGTTGATAGTGGAATCTGTATGCAATTTTTAATATGTATAATGAATAATAGAAGACATCTGTATCCAAATATTTTAAAGTAATTCTTTCAAATATAGTAATAATATTATGTTTCCTGTATTAAATAAAAAAAAGGTTAGGTGGAAATATTTTCCAAATGTTATTTCATAAATATTGCGTATATTATTTTTAAATAAGCTATTTTCCAATGATTTATCATTTTTTTCAAAGTATAATTATAATTTAGCTAATATTAAACATTTAAGTGATACAACAGTATTACAGTGTATTGACTTGTCGATATTTTATAGACTAAAGTTGTTGAATTTGCAAAACACAAATTTTCGTAAAAGATATATTCTACAACTACAGAAATAATTTTGGGGATAGTTAGAATATTTATGGAATTTTTACGATAATGAATATTAAGATATTTATAACCACAAATACAGAGTTATTCTAAATGATGGACCTATTTTCAAAAAATTGTATTTTTTAAAGTACAAATCCAAAATGAACAATCTTTATACCAAGGAAAAGAGGAAGTTTCAAAGTTTTTTTAAGACATTATAAATGTTCAATGTGTCCACCGTTTGCTGCACGGCAAACATCTGCGCGATAGTCAAACTCGTCCCACACACAAGAAAGCGTATCTGCTGTTACTGAGTACACGGCTTAAGGCTGCTCGTCAGTAAACTTCCCGATTCCTCTCGCTAATGTTAATCCAATCGGCGTAGGATGCATTCGTATTTTTAAAATATCTCCTCGGGAAATTAATATTTTTAACTTCTGTTTCCTGTGCACTGTTCTTAAAGAATGTCTCTTTTGTTCTTAGTTATCAAAATATTTCTAAACTATGTGCTTAATTTATATTTTTATGTGTTAAAATCTTAGCGAAACTGAATACGATTTTAACATTTTATATAAAATTAAGTATATATTTTAGAAACAAATTGACAACTAAGAAAAAAAGAGACATTCTTTAAGAACAATACAAAGAAAACAGAAGTTAAAAATATTAATTTTTCGAGGAGATATTTAAAAACTACGAATGCATCCTACGCCCATAGGAATAACATAAAAGAGGGAAATCGGGAAATTTACTGACGAGCAGCATTAAGGAAGTTGTGTACGTCCGGCCGCTACCAACAACTCTGAACAATCTGCGGAACCGTATAACTGTTCTCAACGTATAATTATATTTTAAATAATGTTTAAACTATTAAATGATGAAATAGTATTACATTTTATTTTTTATGAATATTTTCTACATTTTAGTGTTTAAAATAATTTGTTGTTGCCGTTTCACAGCCAGTTGGCTTATTGTGACGAGAGTGGTTTATCGCATCATTAACTCCACTGTTATTGTAAAACATAAACAGTTACAACGTTAAAGTTTATTTGGCAGTTTATCACTTCCGGTCTGATAATGGAACACGGCCTTAAAATTAACTTATTAATCCAAAATTATTAAGTTCTTAAAATAAAAAAAATGTATTATCATTGGAAACACATCGTTGTACATAATGTTTATAATTGCAGTCTATCAGGAAATCAGATAAAAATTTATTACAAAATTCCCTGTTTACATACGAAAAATCAAGTTGAGTTTGATGGAAGTGTATACAAACGATACCTTTCTAAATTCTTACCTTTATTGTTGTGAAACTACTATTTTTACTCTCTCTATTTGGCGAGCGTGTGGTTTAGCGCACAACTCATTCCATTGTCGCTGCAACTCGTATACAATAGTAGTTATAAGGGATATTTAGTGATTTATCGTTTGTGGCGCGATAATGGAAAACTGCCTACAAATTAAGTTCTAAAAATATTGAAATGTTCTATTTTCATTTGTTCTTTTTAAGTTCTAAAAACGTTAAAATGTTGTATTGTCATTTGTTCTTTTTAAGTTCTAAAAATATTAAAATGTTGTATTGCCATTGGGAACACACATTTGTACACATTTTTCATACTTCTAGTGCAGATAAAAATGGGTTACAAATTTCCATGTTTACACACAGAAACTAAAGTTGAGTTAAAAACGATTCATTGGTGAATTCTTACCTTTATCATTTTGAAACTAATATTTTTACCGTCCTCTGCTTGGTGAATAAAACGTTTATTCTCTCACACGCATCTACAACACCAATCTAATTGATTTCATGAAGGAGCCATCCGGGAAAAAACCGTTTCCTCCAATAGTTTAATTTGTTCAGACAGCCCATAAACTTGTTTTCGTGTTCTCTTTCTGAAAAGTCTAATCGTCTAATGGAAGCATAGCGGGATTTTTATTATGGAATTGCACGATAAAGTTTTGATAGTTCAATTGCATCGATGTTTTATAGACTAAAGTTGTTGAAACTGCAAAACACAAATATTCGTAAAATATATTTTTTACAGCTACAGAAATAATTTGGTAGAAAATTGAATCTTTGTGCAATTTTTAATATAATGAATAATAGGAGATTTATAACCACAATAAGTTTTAAGTTGTTCTTTGGGAAAAAATAATAATGTTAAAGTCCCAGCTCCACGATATTTTAGACAAAAAAAACATTCTCATACCCGAACAATTCGGCTTTAGGATAAAACATTCTACTCAACATCAACTCCTTCATGTAAAAACCTCAACATGAACATTCCAGCTGCTGGTATTTTCCTTTATGTCACTAAGGCTTTCGATAAAGTCTGGCATGAGGGACTTATTTTCAAAGTAGTTAAGCTTGGTATTCGTGCCGGACTCATTCACATAATACATTCATACCTTAGCGACCGCTTTTTTTGCGTCCGCATCAATTACATACTCTCTACACTCTATCATATACTCGCAAGGCTCCGTCTTTGGCCCTACTCTTTTTAACATATATTTTAAGGCTACTCCTCGCCCTTTTCGTACTTTAATTGCCCTGTACGCGGACGACACGGCAAATTACGCTTATGCACGTCACCCATACACTCGTTACAAAAATTTTCAAAAACACATTCATGATTTCACAAGCTTGGTGTACTCAATGGAACGTTAGACTTAATGAACAAAAAACTGCTGCTATATATTTCTCAAAAAAAATCACCTATCCTAACCGTATTAATATCAATTATATTACCGTAATTTCCGGCGTATAATCCGCAGCTCAAAAAGTCGTTTTTCGACCCAGAAATTTTATTCAATAATTGTAGTTAAATATTTACAGCGATCTTTTAAGTTACATTTTATAAAATAATATTTCTGGGTCGAAAAACGACTCTTTGAGCTGCGGATTATACGCCGGAAATTACGGTACTATACTTTGGACTAATTGACTTAACTCTTGATAAGAGACTTACCTGGAATAAACATTTGTCAAGTATTACCTGCAAAGTCGCTGGCATCTCTAAATCACTTTCATATCTCCTTAAACATAATACTCTCTCTATTAAATATAAAGTTTTTCTGTACAATACATGCATTCGCTCTATTTTCACTTATGCTTGTAGAATTTTGGGCTTTGCTAATAACACCAATATAAATTATCTCTAAAGATCTCATAATAAAAAGATTCGCATCAGGAATGACAGTCGTTACCTCAAGAATACTATCTTCAGAGATCTCTGCACCACCTCTTAAAAAAACGCATTTGTCAACTTTCCAAAAAAATTATAAGACTATTTATAACATTCCCAACGATGTTATTGCAGAATTACCAATCTATGAGGTCTCCGACCCCTCTAATCTTAAACGCCCTAAAAATGCTTTATTAATTGATGATGAATATTAAGTTTCCCTCTCTCTTCAATTAAATTTAAGTTCTCTTGTCTTTTGTATTTGAACCTAGAAAGAAAGAAAGAAAGAAAAACGTTTTTTATTTTGTTTACAGGTTCTTATTTTTCCTAATTCTAAATATTTTTGTAATTTTAAGACTAAATTCATGGTCTCTGTAAAAAGTCTTTTTTTAGATGGGTTCGACCCTCGGTAGTTTCTTCTGTCATCTTCTTGGATCTAATTGATTTTTTTTTTAATTCTTGATTGTTAAACTTCTAATTCTATATTACATTTAAAATATTTTTTTTTTCCTTTTCACCTTTTTATTTTTCTCACTGCTCCCTATTTGCCTTGCAAGTCGGTTACCTATATCCTGGAAGTTCAGTTGGTACACAACTAAGTATTCCATTCAGCTAACTACATTGTACCACTGTACCTTTTCTAGGGGTTTAACAAATAAAAAAAAAAACCTCTGCAAAGAGTGCGTGAAAGAAAAAAGGTTGGAAAGCGCTGCTCTAATTGATATGGATAGTGTGTTTTTTATTATTATTACGGAATAATATACCGAAACTTGATAGTTAAATTTAATCGACTTCCCATATTTTATAGACTAAATCTGTTGAATAATCAAGGCACAGATTTTCATAATAGATGTTTTGCACAACGCCTTTGTTATCATATTGAAGATAGTTGTATTCTGTGTTCCATTCTTTTTAATAGAATGAATAGCAATAGATCACTATCCTAAGTATATGAAAGAATGTGTTTTAAAAATGCTGAATGAATGAATATCATCCTTCTGAAAAGCACAGACAAAAATTGGTTAAAATTTATTTCATGTATTTGATGTATTTTTCATTTAAAATGAATTAGTTTTCAAAAATAGGAATTTGAAATATGATTGTATTAAACTTTATTTTATCAGAAAAATATTCACTCATTAAGTTATTATTATTTACTTCAAAACATACGATTCTAAAATCTAAATTATCAATGTACGTATGTTCTGCCATAGTTTATATTCTGAAAGCAAAAAATTATAAACATTTTAACTTGAAATTATTTTATTTTCTCATATCTTTTCTCTCCACGACTACTAACTAAATGGTTTCAGGCGATTAATATGCGGAAAAGTGTTTTCTCGAAGAGTTTAATTTGTTCAGACAACACATATTCTTTCTTTCGTGTTCTGTTTCAGAAAAGTCTAATCGTCTAATATATAAGGATTTTTTTTTAAAATACGGAATAGTATACGCAGGATGGGATAGTTTAAATTCATGGATTTTCGATATGTTATAGACTGAAATTGTTGAATAAGCAAAGCGCAAATTTTCGTAACAGATGTTTTGTACAATGCTCTTGAAATCGGTTTGGTAAAGTCGGATTATATGTTCGATTATTTTTAATAAAATGAATAACACTAGATTACTTTCCCAACTACATTAAAAATAATTTTAAATCTTATTTTTAGTTTACCAATCTTCAGGCTTTTGTAAAGATTTTCTTTTCTTTTTTTTCTTTTGAGAGAGAGCAATAGTAGCATAAATGTATCTTTATATGTTACTATTATGGCTAAATAACATTACAGCTTTTTATAAAAAAAAAAAATCATTTGTATTGTCAATAAAATACATACATTAACAGTTATTATTATAAAAAAAATGTTTATTTTCTTAAAAGATACATATATATATAGTTATATATTTTTTTTATTGCACGTTTTTCGCGTTTTCATTCTTCTGAAAAAAAAAAAGCTTTGTATTTCACTCACAATCGCACTATGCTGCTCTTTTAAAAAAAAGTTTTCGCCCCTATTCCGAGGTTTCTTCAGTTCAAATGATGATCAATTTCAATTTCATCAGTCTTGGCACGATATTATAAAATTTTAAAGGGGCGAAAGCGTTTTTCAAAAGAACAGCATAGTGTGATTGTGTTTATATACTTAGAGTGAAATATAAAGCTTTTCTTTTTTCAGAAGAATGGAAATACGCAAAACGTGTAATGAAAAATAAGAGAGATCAGAGTGAGAAATCTTGGAAGAAATTTGTACGAGAAATTGGACGAGAGATTAAACTTGTTTTTGTCAGAAAAAAAAAATCACCCATTAATTTATTATTATTTTCTTATTAAACGTATGATTCTTAGAGCTAAATAATCAACGTATGTAAGCTCTGGCATAGTTTATAATCTGAAAGCGAAAAATAATACATATTTTAAGTTGAATTAATTTTATTTTAGAAAAATAAAGTTATATTTTAGTTACATGTTATAAATAGAATTGGCTTTTATTTAAAAAAGGCTACAAAATAAATTAATGTTATACATGTATTTATATAATTAGAATCATTTTTATATTATGAAAAAAGTAAGAATATAAAAAAAATATAATGTCAAATTTCTAAATAAATATTTTAGAATTAAATTTCAGGTAGAGAAAGTGAATCATTTATTATCATTGTTTTTTTTTATTTTTTAGATTTTACAAATTTATTAAATGACCGTATATCAAAAATAAAAACCCACTTATTAAACATTGAACTAATTGATTTAAAAGGGATTCCATACTGGAAAGTACATTCTATTGAAAAGTATAATCTGATCAGGCAACGTCTATGTAAAATATATTTTTTCAAGTAATTGTAATGTTTTTAAGAAATTATATCTAATTGTACAATGAGACTGTTTAATATGCGCCAAACCACGCGCACCAAGAAAGGACAACAGGCTGTTACACTAAAACAACAAAATATTTTAAACAATAAAAATTTAAATATAAAAGTATAAAAAATAAAGAGTGTTGTATATTTTTAATAAAAATATGCCGTCCCTCTGACCGCCGAACAAAAGAGCAAAATTGTAATGTTGTTTTCTCTGTAAATTTTTTAAAATACTAAAAAAAAAATGATATTTCAAACATGATATAAAAAACTTAATTACGTATGTGAATAGAATCCTTAAGTTTATTAATCATTACTTAATGTTTTAAAATACATTATATTTGTAGAATTATATTAATTTAAATAATGCTAATATTGCAGTGAAACCTACAGCACAGTGGACGGATATAGCAGTTCATGGCGGTGAAAAGGTTAGTCAATTAATACTTTCATATTAATAAAATTATGATTGTACATTGACAAATCAATTTAGAAATTTTAAAAAGATAACTTAAATAATGTGTACGAAGCGTAAAAAAGTTTTAAATTTTTCATAATCGAGCTCCACGCCCACTCAAAATTAACGTATTGTAACGGAAATTTTGTGGGGAAAACATGAATTGCATTCATGCAATTACGTGTGATTTTCGAGATAAACATCGAATGCTTATAAAAGAGTTTAAAAAAAAAAAGACAAGTTGGAAATTGTACTGCAAACGGCACAAATGAGGTGCGTTCGTACTATAACTAATTGTATAAGTATTCATACCTTAATTCAATAGCTGCTGCATGCAAAAAACCACGAATACAAAACTTATTTTACGTCCAGATTTTAATATTACAGATATTAATTTTATTTTATGAAATTAAGTTTCAATGCATTTTTACAAACAATTAATTACAATTCTGTTACATTAAAATTATACTATGCGCAAATATCCAATAAAAGACAAAGTAAAAAAATCAGCGTTATTATTTCACTGAAAAAATGAATTATATCGTCTGTTATTATGACATGATTAATTTCCGCAATAAGCACATTTGAAGTTGGCAACATTTTATCTTTCGTTGACATTTAATAAAAATTCCAATGGGGAACTTAAGCCTAGCTTTGAAAATTTCAGAACTTGAAATCCATATTTAGACTCTTTTCCATTTAATATCTGTTTCTCCGGTAACAGCTATCCAAAAAATGCCGGATTATTTGATTGCTATAATTAAACAATTTTAGTATACAAATTTGGTTTTTAAATTCCGTAACACGGAAATAATAGGATCGTAAATGTGACATAGTCACCATGGCAACCTATAATCATAACCTATCAAGGTCTATCATTGAATTAATTACGTATGATAGGACTTAATAGAATAAATAATTTTTTTATTAATATCTTTTTAAGTGTAACCATTCGGTTGGGTAGTTTTTGCGTGTTATATGCGGGCGAACCGACAAACGGATAGACGGACACACCAAATGACGACTATGGGTGCAACATAGTACTTATAAAGTTACGAACGCACCTAAAAAACTATTGTTACTTTTATATTTATTCTTTTTTTTTTCTTTCGTTTTTTATAATATCCTAAAACCCACTTCTTGCATATTTCTCTTAGCGTATGAAGAATTTATAACCCAAAATCCTCCAGTGACGTATGTTTAATAGATCTAAATGTGTTGTAATTTCGAGAAGATATGTTACATTAGACGAATTTAATCTACGCTGGCGGCTCATAAAAGTTTTACATGTTCTGGACCAAAGAATAAAAAAAAAGTACTTTATCACTGAACTTTACTGCACCAGTTATAGGCTGAAGTAGCATACGTTACTAGAATTAAAGATTGTTTAATCTACAGCAGTATTTCTTAAACATTTTTTGCTTCGTGATTTCCTTTCAAGCTTACAAACTACAAAAGTCTCATAAAACCGTAAGACATATGCAGAAAACAAGAAACTTAAATTCAAAAGCAAGTATTTTTTTTTTTTGTATTAAATTGGAAAGAAAAAGTTAATATAAATAAATAAATCAATAATAACCTTGAATAATGACGGATACTTTTTTTATTTTATGTCAAGTATGTATTTTATTATAAAAATTGTGTGGGGGTATTTTTATTTAAGAAAATATATGTAATTAAATTAATAACAAATACTGGTATAAATTACAAGTTAACTGAAATTAAAAGAAGTTTACAATGGGAACGTTCTAATATGCCCCAAACCACGCTCGGCAACAAATGCAACTGGCTGTGACACTGAAACAACGAAATACTTTATACGCTAAAAATTTAAATATACGAATAAAAAAATAAAGAGTGTTGTATATTTTTAATAAGAATACGCCTTAATCAATTAATACCTACATATTGATTAAATTATGATTATACATTGAAAAATCAATTTAGAAATCGTAAATAGATAGTTAAATAATGTTTATTTTTTTTTCTTTCCTTTTGTGATAGCTTGAAAACGAAACAGAGCAAAAGTTATAGCTTTTTTTAAAATAAATTCACTACCTCATGCTTTCTACCAAGCGTAAAAATAGTTTTGAATATTCGAGTTCCATGCCCACTTGCAAATCAAAATTTTCTGAAAAAAAAAAAAAAAAAAAAAAAAAAAAAAAACATGAATTGCAGTCATGAAATTAGGCGTCATTTTCAAGATAAACATCCAATGTTTATAAAAGAGTTTCTTTTTTTAAAGAAAAAAAAACAAATTGTTACTTTTATATGTATTCCTTCTCTTTTGCTTTTTTTTTTTAATAAGATCCAAAAAACTTTTTCTCCCATATCGCTCTTAGCAGCTGAAGAATTTATAACCCAAAATCCTCCTGTGACGTATGTTTAATAGATCCAGAAATGTTTTACTTGCGAGAAGATATGTTACATTAGACGAATTTAATCTGCTGTGATGGCTTATAAAAGTTTTACATGTTCTGGACCGAAGAAGAAAAAAAAAAGTACTTTATCACTGAACTTTACTGCACCAGTTATAGGCTGAAGTAGCATACGTTACTAGAATTAAGGGTTTTTCGTTTCTTAAACATTTTTTTGTTTCGTGATTTCTTTTCAATCTTAAAACTACTAAAATCTCTTAGCCGTAAGACATATGGAGAAAAAAACAGACTTAAATTCAAAGGAAAAGAACTTTTTGAATTAATACAAAAAAATAAAGTTTGAAAAAAGTAAAAATACAAATTATATCAGTAAATAAATCAATAATAACCTTGAATAATTACGAATATTTTTTCTTTTATGTCAACTATATGTTTTATTATAAAAATTAGTGACATTTAGTATTTTTTTAAAAGAAAATATACGTAATTAAAATAATAACAAAAACTGGTATAAACTACAAGTTAACTGAAATTAAAAGAAGTTTACATAATCTCTTGGTGAAATATTGTAAAATATAAAATGGAAGAAAAGAAATCATATAATACAGTCCGCAGCAAAAGTTTAGACACTGGTGATATTCAACCTTTAAATAAAAAATACGAACTCTTGGATTACACAAATCGGTATACTTATTTTAAAATATATTTTAAACATTTTAGGATAGAAATACTGATTTTAATTTAGAATAATTTTTACTTTAACTGAAAAAAGTGAAATTTGCATATTGCAAAAGTTTAGACATTTTTTAGGTGCGTTCGTAATTATATAAATACGTAGCACCTATAGTCGTCGTTTGGTCCGTCCGTCTGTCCGTCCGTCAGTCTGTCCGCATATAACAACGCAAAAACTACCCAACCAAATGGTTTGCAATTTAAAATATATTATCTTTGCAGAATTTTGTCGAGACATTTCAAATTTTATTAAAATCGAATCAAAACTTTAGGAGATATTAATAAAAATATTTATTAAGAAATTTGAATTTTTTTTTTAAATCGGTGCTTTTTTTGTTATAGGAGCTTCTGAAGTTTAATCGTCAAGCGACCGAGATACTTATTTTATGACAGGAATTAATCTGCAGACGATATAATTCATTTCACAGAATTAAAAATCATCAAGATCTGAATATTTATATAACTAGCTGATACATATATATCTGAATATTTATATAACTAGTTAAGATATTTGTATGAACAGTGTCATAAAATATATACTTAACTAGCTGTTTAACCCGTTCTACGCACGGGATATCATGAATTTAATTCTAAAACGTGCGTACGAACGCACCTCGTTTGTAACGTTTGACGTACAATTTCCAACTTGTTTTCTTTTTGGCAACTGTTCACGAAAAAGGGCAAATGTTAAACTTATGATGTCAAATGCATGAAGTATTTAAGTGCCTCTTGCATTAGCATCGGTTACTGAAGATGCCGCGAGCGAGAGAGATTCAATCAGATGCCGTAATTGAGATATGGAAGCTGGAATCGAAAGGGAAGACTGTTGCAGAAATTTAAGCTACTTTGAATCGTTCAAAGAAGTCTGTCTATCGAGTATTGTCTAAGTGTGACTCCTACAAAGCAAAACGTAGATCTGGAAGGCCTCGAGTGACCAGAAAATGAGATGATAGAAGGATCCAGACACTGTCACCTACACAAATGATGCAAGCTAGTCAGATTAAAAGTGAGTCAGCACTTTCTGTATCAACAGATACGATTCGTTGGCGAATTAAGTAAAGGGGTAAATTAGTTTATAGGAAAAAGAAAAACTAGTCGTTGGGGGCCACCGTAATACTTACCCATCATGGATATGCATAATGTAAAATATTAAAATAAAAATGTGTAAACTACTTATAAAATGCATTGCAATTCAAATAAAATCGTGGCTTGATGACGTCATAAACTTTAAAGGCTCGATTACTGAATTGCTTGAAAGAGGTTTTTCCTTATAACTCCAAAAATAATAATCCTATTAACTAGAGGTTTATTGCATCTGATTAAGCGTCAAATTTCGAATTAAAATATATCTTTAAAGTGAAATTTGGATGAAATACAGGGTCATGAAAAATCGAAGAGTGTGGAAAATAGGATTCCAAATATCTCGGCAACTAATTATCCGATCAACTTCATGCTTTATGCAAACTTTATGTTTTTTTATTGTCTTTTATATTCATTTCTTAAAATAAACAATTTCGAAAATTTTTATATACCTTTTATCAGAACGAATATTTCGAGAGTCCGAAAAAAATAGTTCCGGTTAATCGAGGTTATTAAAATGAAATAGGCTTCTTCCCATTATTACATACTGAGTACATACCAAATTGCAAGTCTCTATCTCAATTTTTTCGAGAGATAGAGCGTTTACATACACACAGACACACACACACACACACACACAGACACACAGACGGACGGCAAAATTTTTTTTCTAAAAATATGTTTTTCGGAATCTCCAGTGTCTGAAACGTGTAAATCCGTCAAAAAAAATTTTCGATTTTCAAAACGATTACAAGACTTACCCTATACTACGTATGATGGGTAAGTAAAAACAGCCAGCTTTGAAATCTCACCACAAATTGACGAGAATGCAGTGAGTGGTAAAGATATGTCATATGGACCCCAGTGGTGTACTGTGATATTCAGTGACAAAAAAAAAGTGGAATCTGAGTAGCCCAAATGGGTGGGCATATTCTTGGCACGACTTGCGTAAAGAGCCTAGGACTTTCTTTAGTCGACAACAAGGTGGTGGCTCTTTAATGATTTGAGCCTCATTTTGCTTTAATGGTCAAGTTTCTCTAGAGTTCCTCAGTGGTCGCCAAGCAGCGCAAGACTACATACATGCATTGGAGAACAATTTACAGCCATTTGGGGAACTTTTAGCTGGTCCAAAGTATGTATTTCAGCAAGATAAAGAATACATTCATGTTGCACACAAAACAAAAACTTGGTTTAACTCTTAAAATATTAATGTTCTCGATTGCCCCGCGTGTAGCCCCAACTTGAACCCAATCGAAAACCCTTTGGACATCATGACTCGTAAGGTTTATGCAAATTTTCGACAATAATCCTCTATTAATGAACTTAGAGCTGCTGTTGAACGTACTTGGTAGGAAATAGACCCCCAAGTGATGCAGGATTTAATTTCTTCGATGGAAAGTCGCATTTCTACACTAAATGCAAACAATGGAGGTGCAATTCGATTTTAATTTATGGTTATTTTAATGTAAATATACAGATTGTCTATATTTTTGCAACAATGTTAATTTTGTTTTTTTATTCATTATATATTATGTAAAGCGTATAATTTAAAATTTATTATTTGTGAATAAAGGATAAGTCCGAAGCAATATATGACAGTTGACATACAACAATTCATTACATACATCTCAGTACAGAAGCGTAATTGACCATTGTCTAAACTTTTGCTGTGCACTGTATATAAGTTTCATTAATGAATTTAATTGTATGTTTTGTCTACGTATGTTTTAACCATATAAAAATTGTAATTAAAAAATACATATAAAGTACATTCAATGTGACGAATGAATCCGCATTTTTTAATAACTATATTTGTTTATTTTACTGTAAAATATTTTGCATAAAGTTTAATTAGAGCGTTAGATAATGCCCAGTGAAAAACTACCACTGGTTCGTTTTTTGAATAACAATATTTCTGAAGAAAAAATTCATGGTAGATTTTTACAATATTTGCAATGAAACAAGCAGGTGCAACTAAACTAACACAGAAATCTAAAAACAAAATATTTATTTTTAAAGATATTTTATCGTTCCCCAAACCTGGAAAATATGCAATAATTATGCAAGAAATAAAGATCACTTGAAAAGGTACCACATGATGCTCAACGAATTCTTCAACAGTTGTTAGAAATGTTTCTCAACCAATGTGTTGTGACACGGAATTGTGCCTAAAATGTGCTCCAGGAAGTAAATTATTATAAATAACATAATTCGTAATTTTTTATTTTATGTTAACACGCGGTGTCACTATTTGAAACGTTATTTTCTCAATCGCGAAAATCATGCCACTTCATTTAATGAGTCATTGGTAGCTAATTACTACAAGTTTTCAATGTAGTAATAGCGTAATTTAATCAATTACATTTCACCATTTTCTATTTCTACTCGCAGGTTCAACGTAACATCCAATTGTGACATTATAGAATGATTTAAATATCTAATGTCTTTAATTACAAGTTTCATGCCACATTTTTTTAATACAATTTTTCTATTTAATATTTTAATAGTAGAAATTGCACACACCTCGTTGAATTGCAGGATTTGTAGTGTTTTTCTGCATTTAAATGAGGCAAAAAATTCTATTAAAAAATTATAGTACTTACGTACGATCCTGAATTAATATTTTTTTTAAATCCCGATTGAAAAACCTCAAATTCTATTTCAAGTCAACATACGTGAACCCGACAAAATATATTTCGTCTGCCCACAACCTAACCCGAATGCTAAATACTTCAACCCCAACCCGATCCGAAACACACACAAAAAAAAATAACCATAATTTAACGCAATTATTAAAAAGTAGTCTATTATCATCCCTCTAGTAGCAACTTTTTCTTTTATATACAAAAATAGATATATAATGGCTATTCCATATTTAAATATATAATTTTTTTATTTGAAACTCTATTCTGGACTTTCTTTTGCAAAATTCGGGTTAATTCGAACTACAGGAGAGAAACAAAATTCAGCTCGAAACAGACATGAATTGTCCGGTATGGGTAAAACTGTGTTACAGAACGCGGTTAAAAATTCTAATACGCCGCTGCCATGTCAAACTATCGAATGTGAAAAGATGCATTTTTCATTACTTTTAAAAATGGGCCGATTGTCACCACTAAATTTTTATATTATTCTTCACTAGCCTTGCCAGTTTGGCCTTCTTTGTCATTCAGAAATTCCTAATTCATACCAGAAATGTGAAACAGAAATTTTTGTCTTATTTAATGCCAGACATTTCGTAATTTCATAAAGTAACATTTTTTCTCTCAAAATTTCCTGTGTGGATTCGGCATTTCTGAATAAATAAGAAGGCCCAACTGCCAACTCCGTTCTTCACAGAAATTTCGTTAGTATTCTTACTAGGGGAAGAATTCTATTAAAATTTAATGGGGACAATCGACCCATTTTTAAAAGTAATGAAAAATGCAATTTTTCATATTCGATAGTTTGACATGGTAGCGACGATATGCTCTTAAACAAAAGTGACTGAAAACATTAAAACAATCACAGTGCACTCAAATATTTTAGATACTTACTTACATCAACACGTACTCCATCCATAGGAAAATATTGTCCAGGAGGCTTATCCCTCGGAACGAATCTATAAAATTCAACGTCATCTCTGTACCATTTTATGGAGTAAAGTGTATCCCTTTCCAGATCAAATTTACAAGTTAGACGGATAGTTTGTCCCACTATGAGTCGAGATGGAGCGTGTAAAGCAATCATTTGAAGACACCACACACCTGTTGAATACAAAAGAAACCATAGATGAAAATCTATATATTATTAATTAAATTTGATACAGCTTATGTATTGCAAATCTACCGCTTCAAGAATACAAAAAAAAAAAAAAATTGAAGTGCAAAGGAGCATCAATTATTCGTAAAATGGAAAAATACCAGTAGCATTCGAAATATCGTAATTTTAATAATTTTTCGTAATTTTAAGGGTTTTTTTAATTTTTAATTAAATTTCCCCCAATCAATTGAAACAGTATAATAAAGAGGATTTTTGTATCAGTATTATTGTGATTTTTAAGTTAAAAGGGAATACAAAAGAATAATTTTAATAAATTTAATCTAAAAAAACATCATCCATAGGAAAATATTGTCTAGGAATTAATTCTCGGAACGATCGCATAAAATGGCACGTCATCTTTTCTTCCACTAAACGAATAAAAGTGCATTAATTTCTATGTAAAATTTAAAATAGGACGGATTGCCCCACTATTACTTCTCCTTTAACTTCACTTCAATTTTCTGCTTTAAAGCTTTTAACTGGCGAGGTGTTGAAACGCTTAATGGAAATTTTCGATAGAAAAATATTTTTTTTTAATCTGATGGAAGTAAAAAATGCCCTATTGTTGATTTAATTAATAACATCCCGGCATGTAATTTCTTTTTTTCACAAATAAAATAAAATCACTCACATGCAGGTTAAATTAACATTTTTTTTTTCTTAAAAAGAATGCAAGCCGCAATAGATTTTTTTTCTAATTTTACTTTTGCATTATGTTTTCAATTATAGTTACAGAGATCGGAGTACAATTTTTATTTCGAATAATTATCGTGTGGTAAATTAACCAGATAAATTGTAATAATTAAATATTTTCTATTTTAATTTCAAGAGGAAAATGAAACTATATCAGCAAAATTCGCATATGTAATGTAATCTACTTTCATTCCTAAGAAAAACTACTTTCGTATCAATACGGTAAAGTAGATATCTGCAATAAAACATTAAGAAATAATACAGAGAATTTTTGTTTACTTCTATTAATTAAAAAAACCCCTTAAGACTACGTGCATATAATGATTCTATTTGTTTCATTTAGGACATATGACAGACTGTTTAAAAATATAGAATATAATTCAATCTAGATTTATTTTTCATTCAATTTAGCCTCATTGATGCTATATCCTTGCTCATTCCATTTTTGAAACAATACTAAAGTGAATTAATTTCATTTAAATTTCACGATTAAACTTATGACTATGATGGTGTATTATGCTAAGTTACAAAACTTAAATGTTCCTTTGTTAATATATTGTTTCGTTTTCACTTACGTAAAGTCCGACCTTTTGAAAATATTTGGAAATTAAACTTAAAATATGCTACAATGAATAGTAACATTCGATATTACCATTACAATTATTAAAACAAAATAGCTAAGACTGCATGATAATTGAAAACGTTTATACAATATAGTGGTAGATTACTTTTTAATTGACCTTATTTCGTTAAAAAGACGGAGATAATCGAAATTAATTAATAATCCATTTAACAATCTTTTTCGATTTAAAATTAATTAAATTAATAAAAATAAATTTGGAATATTTTTAATTTAGAAGAATCATTTACAAGATTTTAAATAAATTGTTGTTTGCATTTTACTAAATTTAATATATTCAGACAAAACTATATAACATTGATTGATCTTGTGTGCGGAATTTTTTTTAAAACTACATTAATGCTATTAACGGGTTCATGAAATGCTTAATAAGATTTTTCGATAGTAAAAAGGGAAAACAATGCGATGAAAGAACAACATTATCTCCTGTTCATTATCAATTTTTTAATCCTTCCCGGCACGGGATTGCTTGTTTCCGCACATGAAATAAAATCATCAAAATGTCGATTAAATTAATTTGTTTTTTTCTTTAAAAAATGCAAGCTGTAATATTTTCTAATTTTATATTTTGTATGTGTTTTTGTTATTTTTGCAGTTTAATTACACAGATCTGAGAGCAGTTTTTATCGGGAATTACTATCCTGTGATAAATTAACCAGACAAGTTTTAATAATTCAATATTTTGTATTTCCATTTTCGAAAGAAAATGAGACTTTATCAGAGCAAATCGCATATGTAATATAATCTACATTCTTCTTAAGAGAAACTGCTTTTGTATCATTACGGAAAAATAGATACCTGCTGTAAGACATTAAGAAGTATTAGAGTGAAAGGTTTTCTTAACTTCTATTATAGTCCAGGCATTTGGTAGAAAATAAAGGAAAGTTTTGGTGTAGTTTTTTTGGGGGGGTCCCTTTATGTTTTTTGGGTCGCTGAACACGAATCTGAGGTTTTCCAACAAAAAATTTTTCGGGAAATGTTTTTTTTTACAAAAAACTTGTAAAAAAACGGACTTTTTTCCGTTTTTTCAAAATAATTCCAAAATTATGCATTTTACGTGAAAGTCGGCAATATATGAATTAAAGAAAATAAAATTTCTTACATTTTATGTACTGAAAGGTTTTTTCTCTGATCAATAGTTTAGCCGTGAGAGTGCCTCAAAAATGGGTGGAAAAAACAAAAAACTGTAGAAAAACGGGAATTACGGTAATGTATGTCAATGTAACATAGAAACTAATCCTTTTACGCAAATGTTAACTAATAATGTTACTAAAGATTATATGTTTGACTATATTTTATGCATTTGAGGTAGAGGAAAAGCGCGGATCCGAAACCAGGGGAAGGTGGGAGCAGTGGGGCAGATCCAGCTACTCTCATGAGTCGAAGGTGCTACTCCTCCGGAGAGCTCGTATTCTAAGAGGCGGTAAGATTGTAGTCTAGTAGAAATAGCATTTTACCTTACAAAAATTCGGGTAGTTCTGATTTTTGGGTATGTAATAAAGGTTGACCCTCTAACAAAAAAAACCAAGTTTTCGACCTTCTAGACCTTGTGCGTTTTTCACAATATTGAAAAAAAACAATATTTTTCGGCCCTTTTTTCGATTTTTCTTAAATAACTCAATTTTAGTGCATTTTACAGAAAAAGCACAATTATCAGTTTGTAGAGCATAAAATTCTCTACAACATTCAGTATTCAGGTTTGCAAATTGTCCAAATAGGGGGTAAGATACGGAACCGGGAAAATAGGGTAAAATTTGCAAAAACTGCAAAAATCCACTAAAAACGTTAGTTTTTGCTTAATAACTTACTTTTATTTCGTTTTAGAGACAAAAGCACTTTCACCATTTTGTAGAGCATAAAATTCTCTACAACATGCAGTATTCATATTTGTAAATTGTCCAAATAGGGGGTAAGATACGGAGCCGGGAAATAGGGTTAAATTTGGAAAAAAAAATGTAAAAATACACAAATGACAATAGTTTTTGCTTAATAACCTACTTTTAGTGCATTTTAGAGACAAAAGCACGTTCAACATTTTGTAGAGCATAAAATTCTCTACAACATGCAGTATTCATATTTGTAAATTGTCCAAATAGGGGTAAGATACGGAGCCGGGAACATAGGGTTAAATTTGGAAAAAATGTAAAAATCCACAAATGACGTTAGTTTTTGCTTAATAACCTACTTTTAGTACGTTTTAGAGACAAAAACTTTCACCATTTTGTAGAGCATAAAATTCTCTAACAACATGCAGTATTCATGTTTGTAAATTGTCCAAATAGGGGGTAAGATACGGCAAAAACTAACGTCATTTGTGGATTTTTACATTTTTTCCAAATTTAACCCTATTTTCCCGGCTCCGTATGTTACCCCCTATTTTTACAATTTACAAACATGTATACTGCATGTTGTAGAGAATTTTATGCTCTACAAAATGGTGAAAGTGCTTTTGTCTCTAAAACGCACTAAAAGTAGGTTATTAAGCAAAAACTAACGTCTTTAGTGGATTTTTGCAATTTTTACCCTATTTTCCCGGCTCCGTATCTTACCCCCTATTTGGACAATTTACAAACTTGAATACTGCATGTTGTAGAGAATTTTATGCTCTACAAAATGGTAATAGTGCTTTTTTCTGTAAAATGAACTAAAATTCAGTTATTTAAGAAAAATCGAAAAAGTGCCGAAAAATATTTGTTTTTTCAATATTGTGAAAAACGCACAAGGTGTAGAAGGTCGAAAACTTGGTTTTTTTTATTAGCGGGTCAACCTATAATAAATGAAACTACCGACTATGTCATGCTTTAAAAAGTTGATTATGACAATTTTGTTTCTAAAATGCATTAAAACTGGTAACCTTCACATAAATGATTGCGGAAATAAGAATTTTGTTTTTTGACTTCATGTAAATATACTAATGTTTGTTACTAATGTCATAATAATTTATAATTAAATAATGATTCATAATGAGTCGCCGTATTTATTATTAGGCAACTTCATTGTAAAATGTAGTCAATCATATAGTTTTTAGTATCATTAACAGTGAACGTTTATTTAAAATGGTTAATTTACATGTTACATCGACATACAGGGTCGTAATTCCAGTTTTTTACAGTTTTTTGTCTTTTACACCTCCCAATTTTACAGTATGAGCACTCCGGCGGAGGAGCACCTTCGACTCATGAGAGAAGGTGGAACTGCTCCACTGCTCCCACCTTCCCCTGGCGCAGGATCCGCACTTTTTCTCTACCTCAAATGCATAAAATACAGTCAAACATATAATCTTTAGTATCATTAATGGTTACCGTTTGCATAAAATGGTTAGTTTTTATGTTACATCAACATACACTACCGTAATTCCCGCTTTTTTTACAGTTTTTTGTTTTTAACGGCTTTTTCCTTTTTTTGCGGCACTCTCACGGCTAAACCATTGATCAGAGAAAAAAAACTTTCGTTACATAAAATATAGGAAATTTTATTTTCTTTAATTCATATATTGCCGACTTTCACGTAAAATGCACAATTTAGGAATTATTTTGAAAAAACGGAAAAAATTCCGTTTTTTTACACGTTTTTTGTAAAAAAAACATATTTCCCGAAAAAATTTTTGTTGGAAAACCTCGGATTCGTGTTCAGCGACCCAAAAAACATAAAGGGACCCCCCAAAAAAACTACACCAAAACTTTCCTTTATTTGCTCTTTTTTATCCCCTAATGCCTGGACTATTAGTTAAAAAAACTTACCGTAATTTCGCGCGTATACGCCGCATCTCAGACAATTCGATTTCCTACCAGAATTTATTTTTAATAAAATGTGACTTAATTCTGCTTAGCACTTATTTGACTTGTTATTTTCAATAAAATTTCCGGTTTGCAAAAGACTTAACTAGTGTGTGGCGCATACGCGCGAAATTACGGTAATAATATATGCATATAAAAATTCTATTTGTTTCAATTAACACATGGCAGAGTGTTAAAAAAATTATAGTACAATTAAATCTAGATTTATTTGCCGCGTAATTTAACCTCATTGAAAGGATTTCCTTATTCAATTTTTAAAATACGAGTAAAATAAATGAATTTCATTTCAATCTGGCGATCAACCTAATGACTGTGATGATGTATTTTGCTAAGTTACAAAGATTAAATGAATATATCTTTTCTCATTCACAAATGTAGAATCCGACCTGTTGTAAACATTTGAAAATTAACCTTAAAAAATTCTTTATTGATTTGTATTATTAAATATTAGCATGAAACATATTAAAACAAAAGAGCAAAGACTGCTTGATAATTGTAAACGTTTGCGCAAAATAGTTGTAGATAGCACTTTAATAGGCCTTGTTATGGTAAACAGACGGGGATAATCGAAATTAATTAAAAATCCATTAATAATCTTTTTCCATTAAAAATTAAATAAATTAAATTAACGCGAAATGAATTTGGAATTTTCTTAATTTAGAAGCAATTTCTAAATGATTTTAAATACATTGCTGTTTACATTTTACTGAATTTAATATATTCAGAGCGAGGACTACAACACTATATAACATGATACCAAAATAACAATATGATTAAAAAAAAGGTACATTAATGTTCTAACACGTAGCTTGGTGAAATGCTTAATGAAATTATACGGTAGAAAAATAGGGAAAAAATGTGATGGAAGGAAAAAATAATCTTTTGTTCATTATCGATTTTTAGCTCACAGGCTATCACAACCTGATATGCATATATTTATGATATACATAGGTTTATACAAATGGGTTTTTCATGCAGAATTATACGATTTTCTTCAAATTTTGTTTATAAGTGCATTGTGATAAGGCGCTTCCCTGATTAGTTTTCGGGGTTCATTGGTTAAGTATAAAAGGGAAAAGGGGGGCTAATCCCCCCCTTCATTTAGATAAATGAGTTTTTCATGCAGAATTATTCGATATTTTTCAAAGTTTGTATATAGGTTCAATGCGATAAGGCGCTTTCCTTATCAGTTTTGGGGGTTCATTGGTTAAGTATAAAGGGGGGTAACGGGGGATAAAACCCCTTTAATTTATCTAAATTGGTTTTTCATGCAGAATTATCCGATTTTCTTCAGATTTTGTATATAGGTTCATTGTGATACGATGCTTCCTTCATTAGTTTTGGGGGCTCATTGGTTAAGTATAAAGGGGGTAACCGGGGCTAAAACCACTTTAACTTATATAAATGGGGTTTTCATGCAGAATTATACAATTTTCTTCAAATTTTGTATATAGGTTCATTGTGATAAGGCGCTTTCCTTATTAGATTTGGAGGTTCATTGGTTAAGTATAAAGTGGGTAACGGGGGGATAATCCCCTTTAATTTAGATAAAAGGGGTTTTCATGCAGAATTATCTGATTTGTTTCAAATTTTGTATATATGTTCATTGTAATAAGGAGCTTCTATGATTAGTTTTGGGGATGCATTGGTCAATTGTAAGGGGGGATGGGGGATGATCCCCCTTTAATATATTGTTGATTTCTAGATTTTTTGAGGGGTTGATTTCAAATTCGTTGAAATAAGAGTACAATATACAATTAGTGCGAATAGCCTGTGAGCTCAATGCACTCAGTTTAACTGAGCAGTTTTCTTTTTATTTAATAACATCCCGTAACGTGATTTTTTGTTTTCGCACATGAAATAAAATCACCAAAATGCAGATTAATTGAACATGTCTTTTACTTAAAAAGAATACCAGCCGTAAAAGATATTTTTCTTCTATTATTCTATTTTGTATGTATTTTCATTATGTTTTCAAATACAGCTACAAAGGTCAGCGTGCAATTTTTATCTAGAATAACTATCGTGTGATAAATTAACCAGATATGTTCTAGTAATTCAATATCTTCTATTTTCATTTCCGTAGAAACATGAAGTTATATCAGCATAAATCGCTTGTGTAATATAATCTATGTTCATTCCTAAAAGAAACTGCTTTCATATCATTACGGTAAAATAGATACCAGGAGAAAGACATTAAGAAGTATTATAGAAAAAGGATGTCTTTAGTTCTCTTAATTAAAAAAACACCTCAATAATATGTGCACATAATGATTGTATTTATTTCAATTAGAACATGACAGATTGTTTAAAAAGTTGGAGTTCAATTAAATGTAGATTTATTTTCCATTTAGTTTTGCCTCACTGATAATATTCTCTTACTCAATTTTTGAAATATTAGTAAAGTAAATTAATTTCATTTCATTTTCACTATCAAACTAATGGCTGTGGGGATGTTTTTTGCTAAGTTACAAAGCTTAATCGTTCTTTCTTTAATAGATCGTTTCGTTTTCATATTTGTGAAGTTCAAACTTTTGTAAATATTTGGAAATTAACCACAAAAGATTCTTCATTGATTTGTAATATTAGATGTTAGCATTAAACCGATTAAAATAAAACAGATAAGACTGCATGTTAATTGGAAACGTTTATGTAAAATAATTGTGATAGCATTTTAATTGGCTTTATTACTGTAAAAATACGAAGGTAATCAGAATTGATTAATAATCCATTAATAATCCTTTTCGATTTAAAAATAAATAAATTAACACGAAATGAATTTGGATTTTTTAATATAGGAGAATAATTTACATCCTTTTAACTGAATTCCTGTTTGTAGTTTTCTGAATTTAATATATTTACTGCCTGTACTAAAGAGACTATTTCCCTATCCACGATATAATATTTCTCTTGTTTGTTCCAAAAAACCTATACACATTAATGATTTCAATACGTGGGTCGATGAAATGTTTAATAAAATTTTTCGATAGAAAAAAAAATGATGGAATTAAAAAATAATCTTTTGTTCATTATTTATTTTTAATAACATGCTGTCACTTGATTTCTTGTTTTCGCACATGAAATAAAAGCACGAAAATGCAGATTAAATGAACATGTTTTTTCTTTAAAAGACTGCAAGCCGTAATACATTTTTTTTTAATTATCTATTTTGTACATATTTTCATTATGTTTTCAATTATAGTTACTATGATCGGTGCGAAATTTGATTTAAAATAAGTATCGTGTGATAAATTAACCATCTTTAAATAAGTTCTAATAAATTAATATTTTCTATTTTCATTTCCATACGAAAATGAAATTTTATAAGCACAACTAGCATCTGTAACATAATCTTACATTCAATCCCAAGTGAAAGTGCATTTGTATCATCGCGGTGAAGTAGTAAGACATTAATATGTATTACAGAGAAAGAAAATTTTTACTTCTATTAATTAGCAAAAACTAATGATATGTGCATGTAATGATTATATTTGTTTCAATTATATTACGGCAGGCTGTTTAAAAAGTTACAGTATAGATACATCTAGATTTATTTTCCATTGCATTTCTCCTGATTGATGTTACTTACTTATTCAATTCTTGAAATGCTAGTAAAATAAGTAATTTAATTTTAATTTGATGATTAAAGTAATGGCTGAGATGATGTATTTCGCCAAGTTACAAAGCTTAAACTTTCATTCTTTAATAGTCTTTTCTCTATTAGATAAGTGAAGTCCGACCGTTTGTTAATATTTGAGAATTTACTTTAAGAGATTCTTCATTGATTTGTAATATTCGAAATTAATATGAAATATATTAAAACAAAAGAGCTAAGTCTGTTCGATAATTGTAAACATGTATGGAAAATAGTTGTATATTGCTTTTTAACTGGCCTTATTTTGGTAAAAAGAGGGAGATAATCAGAATTAATTAATAATCCATTAATAATATTTTTCGGTTTAAATTAAATAATTTAACACAAAATGAATTTGAAATTTTTTTAATTAAAAGAAATATCTACATGATTTTAAATAACTTGCTGTTTGCATTTTACTGAAATTAATATATTCAGAGCTAGTACTAAAGAACACTTTATAAAAATGCTTGTGTGCGCAGAAAGAATCCGCACATTAATGCTTTTAACATTCGAGCTGGAGGAATGCTTAACCCTCTAATTCCCATAGTAGAAAACTTCTAGAAATTCCGTAATTCCAAAAATCTGTATTACACCAGAAAATTTCAATAATAAATTTAGCTTTATTTAATGATGTAATGTTTGTTATTAAATGATGGAAATATTACTATTCTAAATTTCTGTAATGAATATGCACTATCTGAATTTACCCTCCAGCCGCGGGTAACGCTCCTATGTCGTTTCACTTATTCTATACAATTCCGTGGGGAACGCTACTTTGACGTTCCCCACAATTTTTATAGTACTTAAGCATCGGCAGATTCTATTTCTTCGTTGAATCTATCTTCTTTTATTTAGAAATAGAGAGATTCGTTTACAAATTATAATACATATATCATTTCATTTATTAGGTCATTCTGAAAGTTCTGCAGTTTTTGAAATATTTGGAATCCATAAATGCCACATTCCCACCGGAATTTTGAAATAAAACTTTGTTTTTATAATGTACATGAAGAAACTGCTTTTACTTATTTGGAAATAAATTTGTTTGTAAATTCCGGTGACATTCAATCCTTTTAACTATTATAAGTGACGAAAAAAATAGGCTGCGGTTTTATAAAAGAAAATGGAAACATCGCCCGCTGCTAGAGGGTTAAAAAGTCTCCTTAATTGGAAACAGCGGTGGTAGCATATATGCTACCATGGGCATTAGAGGGTTAACACTAGAACTACCATGAGCTGTCATTTCGACGGTTACCAAATGAATATATTTCGATTCGAACCAGAAATTTCTTTTTAAAATAAATTAAATATAAAACTTACAGAAATACGTTAAATGAATAAATTTAGTTTTAAATAAAATTTCTGGTGTGAAGTAGTTATTAAAAACTTGAGTAAAATTCCCGGTAGTTCTAATGTTCATGACATTTTTTAATAGAAAAATAGGGCAAAAAATATGTAGGAAGAAAGAAATAATCTTTTGTTCATTGTCGATTTAAAAAACATCCCGGCACATGATATCTTGTTTTCGCACATGTAATAAAATCAGCAAACTGCAGATTAAATGAACATGTTTTCTCTTAAAAGAATGCAAGCCGTAACCGATACTATTTTTTCTAATATTATATTTTGTATTTATTTTCACTATGTTTTCAATTATAGTTAGAAATATCAGAGTGGAATTTTTAACTCGAATAACTATCGTGTGACATATTAACCAGATATGTTCTAGTAAATTTAATATGCTCTGTTCTCATTTCCAGAAAAACATGAAATTATATCAGCACAAATCGCCTATGTAATATAATCTACGTTCATTCACAAAAGAAACTGCTTTTGTATCATTACGGTAAAATAGATAGCCGGAGAAAGACATTAAAAAGTATCATAGGGAAAGGATTTCTTTTCTTCTATTAATTAAAAAAGAAATCCTGAATAATATGTGCATATAATGATTCTATTTATTTCAATTAGGACATGACAGACTGGTTAAAAGGTTAGACTACAATTAAATCTAGATTTATATTCCATTTACTTTCTGATTGAAACTATTTCCTTATTCAATTTTTGAAATGCTAGTAAAATAAATGAATTTCATATCAATTTGATGATTAAACTAATGACGGAAATAATGTATTTTGCTAAGTTACAAAGCTTAAACGTTCCTTCTTTAATAGGTATTTTCTCCTTTAAATACGTGAAGTCAGACTATTTGTAAATGTTTGAAAATTAACCTTAAAAGATTCTTCATTGATTTGTAATATTAGGTATTAGCATGAAATATATTAAAACAAAAGAACTAAGACAGTTTGCTGACTGTAAACGTTTACAAAAAATTGTTGTAGATAGCATTTTAATTCACATTATTTTTGTAAAAAGACGGAGATAATTGCATTTAATTAAGAATACATTAATAATCTTTTTCGATTTAAAATTAAATAAATTAACGCGAAATGAATTTGGAATATTTTTAATTTGGGAAAAATATTTACCAGATTTTAAATCAATTGCTCTTTGAATTTTAGTGAATTCAATATATTCAGAACTAATACTACAAAACTATATAATATTGATCTTGTTTTCACAGAAAAAAAAGAAAGAAAGAAAACGTACATTAATGCTTTAAACACTCGTGTTGATAAAATGCTTAATGACATTTTTCGATTAAAGGTGAAAAAGTGTGATGGAAGAAAAAAAATAATCTTTTTTCCATTATAGATTTTTTAATAACATCCCGTCAAGTGATATCTTGTTTATGCACTTGAAATAAAATCACCAAAATGCAGATTAAATGAACATGTGTTTTCTTAAAAGCCGTAATACAAGCCGTAATATATATTTTTTTTCTAATATTCTATTTTGTATGTGATTTCATTATGTTTTCAATTACAGTTACAATGATCAGAGTTCCAATTTTACTGGAATAACTATCGTGTGATAAATTAACCAGATATGTTTTAATAACTTAAACCTTAATTGCATAGTGATGTAAATTTCCATCACTTTTTATTTAACTTTTAATAAATAAATCAACTTCTTCGCCACCACTATATTTATATAGAAATATTAATCCAATGAATTTCACGTGAACTATGTTGCTGATCAAAGTTAAAAATCTATCTTAAAATTTCTGGTGTCTAATATTTAATTTATGTATAAAAAACACAATTGTAAAAGAAAAACTCATGCAAAGAAGGGTTAATATTTTCTATTTTCATTTCCAAAGGAACATGAAATTATATCAGCACAAATCGCATATGTAATATAATCTATGTTCATTCCTAAAAGAAACTGCTTTCATATCATTACGGTAAAATAGATACCATGAGAAAGGCATTAAGAAGTGTTGAATAGAAAGGATTTCTTTACTTCTATTACTTAAAAAACACACACCTGAATAGTTTGTGCATATAATGATTCTATTTATTTCATTTAGGACACGACAGACTGTTTAAAAAGTTAGAGTACAATTATATCTAGATTTATTTTCAATTTAGTTTAGCCTCATTCATAATATTTCCTTACTCAATTTTAGAAATTCTAGTAAAGTAAATTAATTTCATTTCAATTTCACGATCACACTAATTACTGTTAGGATATTTTTTTGCTAAGTTACAAAGCTTAAACGTTCCTCCTTTAATAGATCGTTTCGCTTTCACATACGAGAATTTCGACCTTTTGAAAATATTTGGAAATTAACCACAAAAAATTCTTCATTGATTTCTAATATTAGATATTAGCATGAAACTTATTAAAATAAAGCAGATAAAACTGCATGATAGCTGAAAACGTTTATGCAAAATAGTTTTGATAGCTTTTTAATTGGCTTTATTATCGTAAAAATACGAAGATAATTAGAATCCATTAATAATCCATTAATGATCTGTTTCGATTTATAAATAAATAAACTAACACGAAATGAATTTGGAATTATTTTAATTTAGGAGAAATATTTACATCATTTTAAATGAAGTCCTGCTTGCAGTTTACTGAATTTAATATATTCAGTGCTAATATTAAAGAGACTTCCTTATTCACAATATAATACTTATCTTGTGTGTGCCAAAAAATCTATACACATTAATGCTTTCAATACGTGGGTTGATGAAATGCTTAATAATGAATTGATTTCTAATATTAGATATTAGCATGGAACTCGTTAAAATAAAGCATATAAAATTGCATGATAGCTGAAAACGTTTATGCAAAATAGTTTTTGATAGCTTTTTAATTGGTTTTATTATGGTAAAAATACGAAGAAAATCAGAATTCATTAATAATCCATTAACAATCTTTTTCGATTTATAAATAAATAAACTACCACGAAATGAAGTTGGATTTATTTTAATTTAGGAGAAATATATGCATAATTTTAAATGAATTCATGTTTGCTGTTTACTGAATTTAATGTATTCAGTGCTAATATTAAAGTGACTTCCTTATTCACGATATAATATTTATCTGGTGTGTGCCAAAAAAACTATACACATTAACGCTTTCAATACGTGGGTTGATGGAATGCTTAATAATGCTTTGATTTCTAATATTAGATATTAGCATGAAACTGATTAAAATAAAACAGATAAAACTGCATGATAGCTGAAAACGTTTATGAAAAATAATTTTTGATAGCTTTTTAATTGGCTTTATTATGGTAAAAATACGAAGATAATCAGAATTCATTAATAATCCATTAATGATCTTTTTCGATTCATAAATAAATAAACTAACACGAAATGAATTTGGAATTATTTTAATTTAGGAGAAATATTTACATCATTTTAAATGAATTCCTGTTTACAGTTTACTATTCAGTGCTAATACTAAAGAGACTTCCTTATTCACGATATAATATTTATCTTGTTTGTGCCAAAAAAAAAAAAAACTATAAACATTAATGCTTTCAAAATGTGGGTTGATGAAATGCTTAATAACATTTTTCGATAGTAAAATAAGAAAAAATGCTATCGAATTAAGAAATAATCTTTTGTTTAATATCGATATTTAATAACATCCCGGCATGTGATTTCTTGTTATCGCACATGTAATAAAATCATCAAAATGCATATTAAATTAACATGTTTTTCTTCAAAAGAAAAATAATACAAGCCGTAATACATTTTTTTAAAATTTATATTTTGTATGTATTTTCATTATGTTTTCAATTAGGGTTACAAACTTCGGAGTGCAATTTGATTTAGAATAACTATCGCGTGATAAATTAACCAAATAAGTTGTAATAAATTAATATTCTCGATTACACAGGAAAATGAAATTATATAAGGGCAACTGGCGTATATAATAAAATCTACATTCATTCGTAAGAGAAACTGCATTTGTATCCTTTTTGTAAAGTAGTAAGTATTACAGAGAAAGGAATTTTTTACTTCAATTAATTAAAAAAAACTATGGGCATATAATGATTCTATTTGTTTCAATTGCTCTATGGCAGGCTGTTTGATATGTTAAAGTGTAATTAAATCTAGATTTATTTTCCGTTTAATTTAGCCTGATATTATTTCCTTATTCAGTTTTTCAAATATGAGTAAAATAAATGAATTTCATTTCAGTTTGACAATCGACCTAATGACTGTGATGAAGCATTTTGCTATGTTACAAAGCTTAAACGTTCTTTCTTTTATAGGTCTTTTCTCTTATAGATACGTTAAGTCCGACCTTAAGAAAATATTTGGAAATTAACTTTAAAAGATGCTTCATTGATTAGTAATATTAAATTATAGCATGAATGAACTAAGACTGCATGCTAATTGAAAACGATGATGCAAAATATTTGTTGATAGCTTTTTAATTGGCTTTATTATGGTAAATATACCAAGCTAATTAGAATTAATTATTTATCCAGTCATAAGCTTTTTCTATTTAAAGGTAAATATACTAAGACGAACTGAATTTTGAATATTTTGAATTTAAGAGAAATATCTACATAATTTCAAATGAATTAATGTTTAGATATTATTGAATTTAATATATTCACAGTTGCTACTACAACAATTTTGAACAGTCATCTTCTGTTCAGAAAAAATAAAATATTAACTTTAATGCTATTAACACGCCGAGTCGATGACATGCTTAATGATGATTTTAAATTGATTATAAGAACTTTCATTAAAATCTAATTAAAATCTATAGAAATGATTAAGTGATACTAAAAGAAACAACAAAAGGTTTATAAAAACCTTTTAATGATCAACATACGTTTCAACGCTCTTACGGCGCCATTTTCAAGTAATATAATGATTAACAAAGTATTCTCGCAAATTTGGAAAATAACCTTGAAAACATGAATCACGAGATCAAATATGTAAAAAAAAAAAAAAAAAAAAGAAAGAAAGAAAGAAAGAAAGAAAGAAAGAAAGAGAGAAAAGCAGGTGCTTGCGGTAGCCAACTGTAATTGTGAAAATTAATATTTCGTTATTGCTTTTTAAAACAGAAAAGTACCTCGTGCAAATTTTAGGCAATTCAAATGAGGCGGACTCATTGCAAATGTTAACATTACGCATGTAGATTTCTATTGATTCATGGATAATAGATGGGAAGTAGACTTTTGAAGGGTAAATTATTTTACTATTTTTAAAATCAAATTTTATTGCCTCGGTTCTATGTAGTCGTGCCAGTGCTGTAGTACTCCTGTCATATTTGATATCTGCTATAGAACTTTCATTATTAGGAAAAATGAAATATTAACTTTAATGCTATTAACACACCGAGTCGATGACATGCTTAATGAAGATTTCAAATTGATTATAAGAGCCTACTATTGAACTGATTGTAAGAAAAAAATATAATGGAAGCGAAAATTAATAGTTTTTGCATTATTAATTAGTTTAATAGGATTGCGAAACAGGGTAGCCAGTTCGGCCTCCTTTTCAATGCAAAAATTCTGAATTCAAACCAGAAATTCAGAACAGTACTTTTCGTTTTCTTTAATGACAGGTATTTCGCGATTACATAAAGTAAAAATTCCTCTTAGGTAATTTCCGGTATGAATTCAGAATTTCGGAATAAATAACGAAGCCTTGAAAAGGATGTTGACAGTTTGACCTTCTTTATTATTCAGAAATTTAGAAAGAAAAATTTTTACTTTACGTAATCACGAAATGTCAATCAGTCAAAAAAGCAATGATTACTATTCGCAATTTCTAGTTTAAATTGGGAACTTTTGAAAAACAAAGTGGCAAACTGGAAAAAGTACCCAAAATGCATTTTTTCTTTTAACAAATGAAATAAAATTTCTAAAATGCAAATTAAATTGCTGTATTTTTTTTCTTAAAACGCATAATCTGTAGAAGATTTTCCCTCTAATTGTCTATTAGCTAAATATTTACTTTAAGTTTTCAGTTATATTTACAAAAACTTCAGTGTAGTTTTATCTGGAATAACTATCGTGGGATAAATTTACCAGATAAGTTCTGCTTATCCTGTATTTTCTAATTTCATTTTTGAAATGGATTTAGGAAAAGAAGCATATCAGCAAAAGTCGCAGTAAAATAATCTAAGATCATTTGGAGAGAAATTAGGTTCGAGTCATTAAGTTAAAGTTGATATCTTGTGTAATACAATAAGAAGTGTTAAGGATGAAAGCTTTGATTTCTTTCAACAATCGAAGAAAAAAAATAATATCGTCATACAAAGTCGCACTTTTCTTTTGTGTTATTTGATGGAAGAAAAATAAAAGGCTGCATAATTAGTAACGCATTAGTAATACTATTAGCAAGACTCGCACTATTTCCGTTTTTGGAAAAACACTATTTTAAAACAAAAATCTTCTCTTGAGATTTATCTTCCAAATTTTGTAGCAACCTATTGTTAGTGATGGGCAGAATGAATGATTTTGATATTGGAATGAATCATTTGGGCATGCGCAGAAGCATATATGTCAAACTTAAAAAAAATATATATTCAATTACTACCAGAAATTTTGAAACAGAAAAAGCAGTTTAATATTTTTATTAAAATTAGATACACAGCAAGATAAAAATAGGAAATGCCTTTCGTTTTGCAATATTTTGGGGGGAAATTGTTAGGTAGGAATGCGAATTGTGGCAACTATGCTTTTCCGTCTTTTTTGTTTACAAAATTTCTGGTAGTGATTGATTTTTAAAAATGTGAATGTTAGCAACTACGCTTTTGCACATGCCCGATTGATCATTCGAATGAAAAAATCATTCATTCTGCCCATCACTACCTACTACTACTAAGGCAGAGTTGCCAAGTCTCCGGCTTTTTGAACACTAGTAAATTTTTAGAGAAAAATGTTCTTTTAAATCGCAGAATGATTAAATAAAACAATATTTTCTGTACTAAAATACTAGTGCCCAAAATGCCGGATTCTGCTAAGGGTATTTTTATTGCAAATGTTGTGAAAATCTAACATGAAAAATTTTCCTCAGGATTACTGAACGGATCAGTGGGAGTCCTCCATTTGTGTAAATATAATCTTCATGTTTATGTAAATAAATTAATGCAAAATTTAATTGCAGTACTTTTATTCAGAGAAAATAATCTACAGGAATTCCAATGGACTTCCCCTTATATATTGTTGAATTTCATTGATTAGGTGGTTGAAGTATAACACTTTTAAATAGTTAAAGTCGTGCCCAAGAAATGCAAGTTTCTAAATTAAATATTTCGATACGCGAAGTGATAAAATGCTTAATGGAGATTTTCGTTAGCATGCATTGCATTCAATAATGGTACGTGATTTTTCTTCAACATAAGAGATAATATCACTAATATGCAGATTCGCTCATTATGCTCTTCTTTAAATAAATGTAAGTCATATTCGATTTGTTCCATTGTACGTTCATTTCTGTAATGTATAGAGTATCATTGTGTTTTCAATTATAGCTACAAAGACCTATGTGTAGTTTTGTCTGCGAATATACCGCGAGATACAACTTGATATCTTCTGATTATTCAATTATTTTCTATTTTCATCTACGAAAGAATAATGAAATTGTACCAGTACAAATTGCACACATAAGATAATCTACTTTCATTCAAAAGGTAAACTTCTTGCAATAATTAAAGTTGAGTGTTTATCTAGAAACGAACATTAAGAGGTATTATATTGAAATGTTTTCTATACTTGTAATAATCAAAGATACTGATATCTGCATAAAAGGATTATATTTGAAACAGTTATTTCTTGATTGAGACTTTGAAATAAAAAGTAAAACTGCAATTAAATCCGGATATATTTTCAGAGATGCCCAGTTATCGGGTTTAGGAATACAAGTGTTTTTGTATGGGAAATGGTGTTATATTTAATCGCAAAATTCTCTAATTAAATAAAGCAGAATTTTTTTTTTCGTACTAAAATAGCAGAATCAAAAATTCGGAGATCACCTTATCAGTTCTGTATTTTCATTTAATTTACACTTTTTTGCAGAAATTCCTCTTCCAGTTTTCATATTACACACATATATATATATATATATATATATATATATATATATATATATATATAAATCGAAATGGGTGTGTATTTTCCTAACACAAATCTGCAATTTTTGACCGATTTGATCAAACTTCATATACAAATATTTTAGAACAAGACAAAAATTAATAGCTCTTTAAAATTTCACAAACTACCCTTTACCTCTTTTTCATAGACCTGTCATAATTTATGCAAATCTCTTTTCTTATAATTTTTAATACAATTTTTCTCCTTCCCAATTACTACATCTTAAAACACGGCGCAAGAAATAGAAAAAAATGACAACAAGTGTAGTTTATTTTTCTAAGTCAATAAACATTGAGACCCTATCGCTATATTTTTGCATCCGAATCTGACGTCATTTTAAACAGATAATACGCATTTTTCATACATAAAATTAAAAACATTTACTACAAGTTCGTTAAAATGGCGTACCTCAATTATATTCATTTGAAGTTAAAACAGCTAATAAATAATTTACTAATAACTTACGAAGGAATAAAACTTTTCATAAATATTTAAATTAAAATCCGCGCTAATCAGGACAGATGCCATTTTCATTTAATTACGGTAGTTTTAGTTTTTATAAATGAAAATGAAAGTTTTCATTTAAAATTATGTTTTATTATCCGTGGAAGTTTTGGAATTAACGTTCATTATCTATAAAATAGCCATGCAAAATAGACTACCATTAAAAGCATATTCATAGCATCAAATCGCCTTTTGGGTGCGTGTTCTGCATTTTTTTCTTCTGTGCTCTCAGGGAAATAGTAAATAATTTCTTTACACATGCCAAAGACAACGTGCATTCTAATTTATAAAACTGAGGTATTTTATTATAATTGCATAAAAAAATTTACTGTTTCCTGATTGTCGTTTTCACGATTTATGTGCGCAAATGCCCAGAACTTCTTAATTGCGATCACTGTATTTTTTAGAGATTTTATTTTTGTCCATAGTTCCAGGAATACCCCATTATTAACTCGGACAAAGCCGGGTGGGTCCCCTAGTACTTGAATGAAAAAGGGTTTTTTTTTTTTTTTAATTTTAAGATCAGTCTAACAATTGCGACTATGAATTTGCTAAGTTAAAACACTTAAACATAGCTAAATGGAAATTAATGGATCTTTGATTGATATTATTGTTATTACTGTTATTAATTTTAAAGATATATCTTTTATTTTTTACATTTAATAATAGAATAAAATAAACAATACCTACATGTACGAACAATAATTTTCTTTGTTTCTATTATTTTTTTTGTTCTTATTATGCTTGAAATTCCAAGTATTTGAAAAAATTTTAAGGTTAAACTTGAAAGATTCATGCTTGATTAGTAATATAATTTCTCAGCTCAGTATCCACATTAATATAAAAACACCAAGACTGCATGATAATAGCAAGAAATTTATACACAATATAACTACGCATTATATGCCTTTATTACGATAAATAGTCGCATATAATGCAAATAATTAACGATACAGTACTAATTTACTAATACAATAATTATAGTACAATAATTTACTAATAACTTACGAGGTAATAAAACTTTTAATAAATATTTAAATTAAAATCCACGCTAATTAAGGCAGATGCCATTTTCATTTAGTTACTGTAGTTTTATTTTTATAAATGAAAATGACAATTTCATTTAAAAATGATGTTTTATTAACCGTGAAGGTTCTGGAATTAGCATTCATTCTATATAAAATAGCCATACAAAATATAATACCATTAAATGCATATTCATAGCATCAAATCGCCATTTGGGTGCGCGTTCTGCGTTTATTTTCCAATTAAGCTATTTTAAATAAATTAATGAAATTACATAGTAATATTTTTATTTCAGAGAAACCTAACTGATTGGCCGTTTACATGCTGGGGAATTTTAAATATTTGAAGAAAAATCTACGACAATAGTCAGTCAGCTAAGTCAACTTGTGTGCACAAAAAGAAAATCTAAATCAATTTTAGATGCGTTCCTAATTATATAAATACGTAGCACCTATAGTCGTCGTCTGGTCCGCCCGTCTGTCCGTCCTGCCTGTCCGTCTGCCCGCCTGTCCGCATATAACAACACAAAAACTACCCAACCGAATGGTTTGAACTGCAAAATATGTAATCGATGCAGAATTTGTCGAGTCATTTCAAATTTTATGAAAATCGAATTAAAACTCAAAAGAATATTAACCCCTTAATCGTCGCGACCTTTAAGTGTAGGCTACTTTTAAAAAATTCAGATTGCTTGATTGCCACCAGTTTTTTAAGTAGAAATATTCGCGTTATTTAACAGACATATAAAATATTACGAGAATAAAGCCAATTTCATTATTTGAAAGAACTGGTGGGAATCAAACAATTTGAATATAACAAGCATAACTTACGCTGCCCGTGAATGTCTCGGGCACGACGATTAAGGGGTTAATAAAAATATTTATTAAGTAATTTGAATTTTATTAAATCAGTACTTTTTTGCAGCTTCCAAGGATTAATCGTCAAACGACCGAGATGTATCGGCAAGTTATCTGACATGTATGACGTTACAGTCATATATGACGTATATGACATTTTACATCCTCTATGACCAAGTCACAGTCACATTCTTCATTCTATTAAATCCTATCATACGTAATTAATTCAATGATACCCCATGATACGTAATTATTGTAGGTTGCCATGGTGATTACGTCACATTTAAGATGAATCATATTATTTCCGTATTGCTGAATTTAAAAACCAAACATGTATACTAAATTTGTTTAATTATAGCAATCATATAATCTACAGACTGTTTTTGGATAGATGTTTCCGGAGATATAGATATTAAATTTGAAAATAGACTAAATAGGTATTTCAAGTTCTCAAAATTTCAAAGTTAAGCTTCAGTTTCCCATTGAAAGAAGATTTAGCTTTAATATTTTACATTTATAAAGAAATAATAAAGAGATTAATAAAGAGATAGCCTTTATTTTTTACATTTAATAATAGAAGAAACTAAACAATACATGCATGTAACAATTGTCTTTTTTCTATTATTTGTTTGTTTATATTATTCCTTAAATTCCATGTTTTTAAAAATATTTTATGATTAAACTTGAAAGATTCATGCTTGATTAGTAATATTAGATCTCAGCTCAATTAATATAAAAGAAAAAACGAAACTGCATGATAGAAAAAGAAATATATACAAAATATTATTAGACATTATATGCCTTTATTAAGATAGAGAGTTGTATGTAATGCAAGTAATTAATAATACATTAGGTCCTTCCAATCACGTTATTTTAAATAAATTAATGAAATTATCTAGTAATATTTTTATTTCAGAGAAACATAATTGATTGGCCGTTTACATATTAGATAATTTTAAATATTGGAGGAAAAATATACAACAATAGTCAGCAAGTTTAGTTAACTTGTGTGGACGAAAAACAAAACACAAAAAAAATCTAAATCTTTTTTTTTTTTTTTTTTTTTTTTTTAATTGACACGTAAAGGGATGAAATGTGATTGAAGATTTTACTTATACTTATAAGCATAAGGGAAAATAATTAACGAACACATGTATACATTGTGTATTTTTATTCATTTAATAGCATTCTGCACGCGAAATTTTCTTTGTATTAAATAAAGTAAAAATAATAAAATTCAGATAGAAATGTTTTTTATTTCTTATAATGGATTCAAACCGTATTCGAACTCTCTCTCCCCTTCCTTAAATTTCTATTATATACATTTCAATTACGTTTTCAATAATAGCTTCAAATATAAAACTACAATTTTATCAAAAATAAAAAAACACCGTGAGATGAATTAACCAGATAAGTTCTGCTAATTCAATATTTTCTAAATTCATTTGCAAAAGGAAAATGAAATTATATCAGCATAAATTACATAACACAAGATAATCTTCGTTCTTTTGTAAGAGAATCTGCTTATGAATCATTAAGGTAAAGTAGATACCTGGAATAACATATAAAGAAATATTTCTGAGAAAGGTGTTCTTTATTTTTAACCCATTAACTGCCAAAACTATATGGGCGGAGTCGTCAATGTTTTTAGGGAAATTCGTTTGCTACCAAAAATTTAATAGCAAAGTTTTTGCCATTAATAAAAGTATATTTTAACATATGAAAATAGTGGTAGCTTGGCAGTTTTTTTTTCATTCACTTTTATTTTGAATTGCGCAAAAACGCACCATTAGCAGGGTTAAGAGCAGGGTCGCTAGTCACGCGAAATAGCAAAAACTACCAACGTTAGAGATTTACCTCAGCGATCCTATGCAAGAAACATCATTTACAAATATCAAAATGCGAGCGAGAAATCGCGCAAGAACCTTCCCATAGACTTAACATTAGCTTTGCGTTCTTTCGCATGACCGATGTGAGCTCTTAATCGAAAAAACTAAATAATATCTCCACCTTTGACTCTATTATTGCTTAGCCAACTCTTTGTACAGCAAAAAGAAATTTACAATTAAATTACAACTTATTTTTTCTTCCATTTACCTTTATTTATACAAATTTCTTTTCTAATGTTTGAAATACTACAGGGCTCCCAAATGATCCGCTTTTTAAATACCGATATTTTCTTAGAAATATTTTTTTATTTTTAGATTTTTATTGTAAATTTTGCAAAAACCACCTTCGGAGGTAAACTTTTGCGGAAATGTAGAAACCTACCATCAAAGTTTCTGTTAAAAATTATTGCTATTCCGTTGGCGGTCATTTGAGAGCCCTGAATACTAAAAAACTAAGTTTCTTTCTTTAAAATTTAATGACCAACTTAAAGATTTCATAAAGATTCTCGATAGATTAAAACACTTGTGTTAAACACACAATTTTAAAAGTATTTTCTATATAAGTAAATATCAACGTTTCGAAAATATAAAGAAACTACACAGCTACAAATTTGATATTGGATTAAACCAACTTTTTGTGTTCCAGTAGCTGCAACCAGAAAAAAGGGAAGCGTTGTTAAAATTTTTTTAACTTGAACTGTTAAATTGATGAACCATAAATTGGTTAAAAGTGAAAATATGAATTAGTAAAAAGTGGAACCATGAACTGATAAAAAATAGAACAATGAATTGGTTGAAGTAGAACCACGATTGGTAAATGTCAAACAATAAGCTGAAAAATGCTTAAAAATAAGCAGGCGAAATTCTGGAAAAAAAACTAAAACATCAAAATGGACACCTACAATTAGAGAACAATTTTCAGTCACCAAGAATAATATTTGTAAGTGTGCAAAACGGACACCTACAATTAGAGAACAATTTTCAGTCACCAAGAATAAGATTTGTAAGTGTTAACTTCTGAATAAAGGACAAATTTCGCGGACATGAGGTGTACGCTATTTAGAGGTTTTATTGCAATTTGTGCATTTTTTATTATTTTTAATAGCATTGAATAATGTGACTTTTTCGTTGAATGAAATAACATCACAAAAACTACGTTTAAAAAAAATAAGAATGGAAAATCATGCATCAAGCATAGATTATGTAACACTTCCAAAACAATTTTGCAAATCTTTACCGTAAGGTGTAAGATGATATCTAACAAAACAATTTTGAAAACGCATAACATATTTAAAAATCCAATTTCAGGAATTACCAACAATATTCGGAAAAATATCCGATCTCTTTTGTGCAGCCATGTATATGATCTATAGATTTGTATGTAGGCTAAATAGAATGCTAAATTTTAGTTAAGTTAGGAAACGCGTAGCACAGTTTAAAATTTCCCTTCTGCAATTTCCTACAATAAACAGAAATGTACTCGAAAACTTTTTTGCTGCCCTGCATACAAGCTATACAGTTTATATGCACCAAGTAATAGGCAAAAAATGAGTTGAATTTAAAAATGCGCTCAGCAACTGAAAAAGCATTCCCAGCAATTATTATTAATAAGCTGTACTTTAAATGCATTAGTTTGTGTGTCCCTGTAAATGAACGATGAAAGCTATACACACAATATTCTATAATAAGCCTCTTATAATGCACCTTAGTGATATATATATATATCAATTTCAATATCTCTGAAATAGTGAAATGTTAATAAAATAAACCCCAAACGATTTTACTTCATAGACCGTAATGTAACGGAATTCATCAGAGTGCACCTGTAAAGGGACTATAAGTGTTATGCACACAATATTCTATAGTAAGCCTCTTGTAGCGCACCTCAGTGATATATATATATCAATTTAAATTTGTTTGGAATTGTGTAACATCATTAAAATAAACCATAAATGATTTTTGCCCAGAGACCGCAATGTAACGGAATTCTTTTGAGTGTCCCTGTAAAAAAAACTATAAATGCTACACACTTCATTTTCAATACTAAACATGCCACAGTAAGCCTGAATAACATATATCAATTGCATGACGATCCGAGCATATTTACGCGAGTTAGAGCAAGGACAGACAGACGGCAGACAGACAGACAGACAAACCAAATTCATAAACACTTTCCAACTACGTTGGAAAGTGTTAAAAATGAATGCCATACATTGATCTCTCACTTATACGCAATGTTCAGTAATTACTTTTTCGTACCACTATATTAAAACTGTAAAATCCGATTTATAAATTCTGCGATTTAATAAATAGAAAATTACTGTAAGAAGAAACTAATGCTGAAAAATAATTACCGTGTATCGCGTATAAGTGAGAGGTCACTGTATATGATTTTTTTCCAAATTTATATTGTGCATATATTTCTATTACGTTTTAAATATCACAGCTAAAACATTATTTAATATTTACATATCTATCCTTAAATATGCTATTTTTATCCATAATAAAAATTGACTTTATTATACAGGTTTTCCATAAATGATTGTCCCGATTTCCTTACCTCATAATATTTGATTTAAAAATATGACGAAGAAAGTTATTACATATTCGTAAATTATAAATCAAAAAGTTTTTTTTTAATAACACAATTCAAGTTACATATGCATAATGTTGCAATTGAAAACGTTATTAAGCAAATAACAAATATAATCAAATAATAATTCATTTTAAATTTGTATCAAATTTATCAAAAAAATATTTATGATATACTAATTACTTTTTCAGCAAAGCTGAAATTACGCTGTAAATTAAGGAAATGGAAATGATGTGAAGTAGCACTTTACTAAACAGCGTACAACCAATGTAGTGAAAAAATGTCCAGAACGGGGTTCGATCCCGGATCCCTTGATATAGCGCACCAAGTGCTTTACCATTTAAGCTATCTGGACGACATCCGGCCTAGCATTCTCTCACTCTTATATGGCTAGTCTACAACCTTGCAGCACATGATGGAACGTAAATCATAAGCACAACTCCAATGACATACATTAGAAAATTAAACCCAGTACCGGTGAATATTTATATACTAATTAATTTTTCAGCAAAGCTGAAATTACGCTCTAAATTAATGAAATACAAATGATGTGAATTATCACTTTACTAAACAGCGTACAACCAATGGAGTGAAAAAATGTCCAGACCGGGGTTCGATCCCTGATCCCTTGGTATAGCGCACCAAATGCTTTACCATTTAAGCCATCCGGACGACATCTGGTCCAACGTTCTCTCACTCTTATATGGTTAGGCTACAACCTCGCATCAGAAGATGAAACGTCAATCGTCAGCACAATGTCATTGGTATACATGAGACATATTAAACCCAGTACTGGAGAATAATTATATACTAAGTCATTTTTCAGCAAAGCTGAAATTGCGCTGTAAATTAATGAAATACAAATGATACTACAATACCAAGGGATCCGGGATCGAACCCCGGTAGGGACAGTTTTTCACTCTATGGTTGTACGCTGTTTAGTAAAGTGATAATTCACACCATTTGTATTTAATTATTAATGAATTGGGTAATATCTATCTATCTATTTCCTTAACAGCTTTTGGACAAATTTGATAAAATTTTAATATTAATTATATTATTTGATTATAATCGTTTCTTGAGTATTAGCGTTTTTAGTTGCAATTTTACCAATATGTAACTTTGTTTATGTTATTAAAAAAAGAAAAAAAATTAGTTGTAATTTACGAATATGTAATAATATTTTTCGTCATATTCTTAAATCAAATGTTATGAGGAAACTTGAACAATTATTTATAGACACCCTGTATTATTTAATATTTTGCAAATATCACGTTAGAAGGGTAACTTGATAATAAGTAAAGTAATTCGGTACTCCTCCATTATCCCGTCGACCACTTTTCATAAGAAAAAACTATCGCCAAACTATCGATTTAACACCAAGAAGGCAATCCTATTCATTTGACGTGAGAAGCCTTTCACGTATTTGTTATGTCATCAAGTGGTTTTTAATTCGCCATTTACCTGTATTTTTCATTATGTTTTACTGATTTATTAGTTATTTCGTTAATTAAAATAACAATTGTGCCTTTAAACGGCGGTGCCATGAAATTTAAAGCGAAAAAGCATTGAAAAAATGTTGCGATGCAGAGTGACGTGCAATAGATCAGTTTCAGAAACACAATCACAATCACAATCACAAACATTTCAACAGCAACACTATTTCAGCAACACAGCGTCACAAACATTTATTCATTAGTCGAGAGGCATAATTAAGAAAAATGATGTAAATAACTAAATATCAAAGATTATTTTTTTTATGTTTTCATTAATATATTGTATTTTTGTTGTTGTTGTTTAAACTTACTGATTGTTGACACCTTGGTGAGCGTGATTTTTCCTAATTTCTTGTAATTTATTTATTTATTCATTTAGTTATTTATTTTGCTATTCTAATGGCAACATTCTTCCATTTATTTATTTGGCGTTACAGTCTGGCGATAGTTTTTTGTTATGAAAAGTGGTCGATGAGATAATAGAGAAGTACCAGTAATTCTTTTGAATATACAAGAACAAGATGGCAGTAATTAGTGAATGTTTAAATATTCATAGAGCCTGCATTAATTAATATTCCATGAAATGATACTGTAAACTGCGTAAATAAATAAGCAAATAAATAAATAAATAAATAAAAGGGAACTCTTTCAATTTACAGAAAATTATCTGCGTGATTTAAAAATGAACAACCGTTTATATGTTTTCCATTTTCAAATATTCGAAGCTAGAACTACAATACTATTTACTAGTCAACTGGTGTGCACGAAAATCGTAAAAGTTTCTAAATTATTTATTTTAACACGCTAGGTGTTGAAATACTTAGTGAAAGGTTTTGTTAGCAATAGGAGACGAAAATGTTATGTATGGAAAAATAAATACTTCGTGCATTTTGGGATCGTTTAATAGCATTAAGCCACGCTATGTGTTTTTTCGATAAATGAAATACCACCAACAAAATGCAATTTGATATATTAAGATTTTTCGCAAAATGAATCCTAGTAAGATTTATTTATTTTTTATGATTTTCTATTATGTATGTATTCCCATTATTTTTTTTAATTACAGCTACACAGTTCTAAGTACAATTTTATCTCCAATATCTATCTACTATCCGATACATTAACTAGATAAATTCGGCAAATGGAAATTTTCTAAATTCATTTGCAAAAGATAAGTAAAATTATATCAGCCCAAATTACATACGAAAGATAAATTTACACTGATTCATAAGAATAACTGTTTAAGAATCATTAAGGTAAAGTAAATATCTGGATTACGATATTAATACGTATTGCAGACAAAAATTGTTCTTAACTTTTAATAATCAAAGAAACTAGAAAACATCTGTATATGATGATTATATTTTTTTTCTATCATTTATTAGCAGACTCTTAAAGGAATTAAAAAAATTACTTAATTTAAATTACTTAAAGGAAAGAATTAAAGGAAACGTATAAATTAATCCAGAATTTATTCCATTTCACCTCATCTAATTTATACCAATTCCTGTGTCCAATATGTTAAATATTATGAAAATAAATTACTTTCTTTGCAATTTTATGATCAAACCAAAGTTGCCAGGCTGGCTCTTTTTTTATTCAGAAATTCCAGAACCATACCAGAAATTTCGAGTAGTAATTTTTGCTTTATTTGATGTCAGACATTTAGTGATCACATAAAATAATATTTCGCTTTTGAAATTTCCCACATTAGTTCGCTTTTTCTGAAAAAAAAAATTGCTGCCAAATGGCAACCCTGGCATCAAACTGACTTTATGGACAATGGTTTAAAGGACTTAAAATATACACAGCAGCATTGACAGCTAATTAATACATTTTTAGGCAATTGCCTCTATCAGAACTAACATTTTGAAAATATTTTTAAAGTAACCTTAAAAGATGCTTGCTTCATTAGTTATAATATTCCATCTTGGCGAAAAATTATTTTATAAAAGAAAGCATCTAGATTGACAAAATATTTACAAAATACAGTCGATAGGTTTTATATGGTTTTATTACGACAAGTAGAGGAAGATAACAATAATTAATTAAATATATTCTAATAATAATGTTTTTGAATAATGCAAATGTAAATGATTTAACACTAAATATATCAACAACCGGTCATTTGGTCGACACCAAATGAAAAAATATCGATTAAAAAAAATCCCTTTCACAATATTGAATTTAAAATGCTGGAATCCAAAACTACATTTTTTTACGTGAATCGGTTTAAGAAATCGTAAAAAGCAAGTTTGTAAATTAATTCTTTAGATACGCAACTTAATGAAATGCTTAACCCTACACTGCAGATCTTTTTCTTTTGTAAATAAAATGTTTTACAATCAAGTTTAGGGTTATATACAACAAATTAAAAATATAAATTCTTCATCTTATTTAATCGCATAAATCTGTGGTTACAGGAAATTTTTTTACAGAAATTCTGCACGAACAAGGCGAAAATTTCTATTCAAATTTACTGGTGAAATTTACCACGGCAGTAATCAAATCCACTGACATTGACAAGAGGATTGTTTATGTGCTCGCAACGTGGTAGAACCTTAGGGCCTGGATAGCGCGGGGCAAACTTACACCAGAAAAAATGAATAGTTATTTTTCCCTTAATTATGACAGAAATTTTGCATGAATGAATCGTTTAAAAAAGGAGAGAATTTTCATTCAAATTTATTGGTGGAGGTTTATTACGACGGTAATCAGGCTCTGCGGCACCGGTTACAATTCAAACTTCACCATTTTGAGGATATGCCAATTACTCTTTAATCATAGTTCCATGTGGTACACCTGTTTTTGTTGAAGATCAGCCATTTAGTAAGCGTCCCTACCCAACCTGAACCTGGCACACCGGTGGAACAATGTATTAGGTTGACTTTATACATTGTTCATATTAGATTAATTTAATAGCATTCCTGCAAGGCATTTATTTTTTTACAAAACACATAATAACACTATAATGCAGATCAAAACATTGTTTTTCTTGAACTGAAATTAATAGAATACTTGTAATTTGTATTTACCATTTTCTATTTTGTATGTATTTTCATTATATTTTTAATTGCTGTTGTGAAGATCTGACTGGAATTTTATCTGTAATAACAGAATTGCGATAAATTAACGAGATACGTTTGGCTGATTCAATGTTTTCTAAATTCATTTGCGAAAGGAAAACTAAATTGCACAAGAACAAATTACTTACGTAAGATAATCTATGATCATTCACAAGACGATTTAATTAAAAATGTAACAAGAGTAACTTCTTATGAATCATTAACGCAATATCACATTAAGATATACAGTGATCTCTCATTTATACGCGATACACGGAAATCAGTTTCCCGCACCAGTTTTTTTATAAGGTAATTTTCGGCTTCTGAAATCGCAGAATTTATAAATCGAATTTTACTGTTTTAAAATAGTGGTATGAGAAAGTAATTACTGAACATCGCGTATAAGTGAGAGATCACTGTATTTCAGATAAAGAATTTCTTTTCTTTTATTAATATAAGAAACTAAAAATACATGCATGTAATGATTATCTTTCTGTTATTTATTAGCAGAGTCTTTCGAAATTAAAGGTACAATTAAATACCAAATATTTTACATTTAATTTTGCCTAATTTTTACAACTCCTTTTGTCGATTTTTAAACAACAAGGAAAATAAATGAATTTGTATCAATTGGATGATGAAGTAATTGTTTGAGATCAAGTAATGAGCGACAATAGCGATTGATAGATGTAATATATTTTTGCTTTTATATCCATATAATTTGACATCTTGAAAATGTCTTTATATTAAACTTGCAAACTACTTGCTTGATTAGCAATATAATCCTTCATTTTGCTGAAAAATTCTCATTAAAATTAAGACGTCTTTATTGAATGATAATTAATTAAATTTAAACAAAGTAGTAGTCGCAGGTCTCCCACTCAGTCCGTTTTTTGAACATAGCTTTTTTCATAGAATTTTTTTTTTTTTTTTTTTTTTTTTTTTTTGGGAATACTGTAAAAAAGTACCAAGAAAATTTTTCTGCAAAAGTATTCGTACTCAAAAAACAGTGGGAGCCCTGTAGTAAATATTTATTACGATAAGTAGATGAAGTGGCGTAGCTACCGTGGAGCAGTTGGAGCGAACTGCTCCACGGTAGCTACGCCCCTGTTTGTAGGATAGATACGCCCCGATTTTTTGAATACCAGTAAAATCTTACAGAAATTTTCTCTTTATTAAATTTCAGAAATTGTACGATTAAAGAAAACAAATATTTTTACATAAAAATATTGGTATGAAAAAAATCTGGAGGTTGGCAACTATGATCCTATTAAAATCCTTTATATCAAAGTAATTATTTTTTTAAAGATTACGAAATTTATTTATTTATTTTTTTTTTACTGTTGCTAAGTTCTATATTTAGTAAAACTATTAATTTAGTAAAATTTTCTATATTCACTAACAAGTAAAACAAAACTTTCATTTTTTGTACGATCAAAACTTACCGAGTTATAATAACTCGAATTTTATGAATTTTCAGAACTTTCGGTACTGAAAACGGAAAAAACGCGTCTTAAAAATATCTCGACAATAGTGTGTTTCTTTATTAGCATTCTATATTGCTTCAAAAGCCTTGAAAGGAACAACAGAAGTTAGTGGTAGATTGCACTGCGCCCATGGGACCATTTAAATCGGAAATACTGCTCAATTCGTCGTAAAAATCAGTAGGTAGTCCGAACTTAAACAATTATAGTTTATTTTAATATTTTATTTGTGTTTATTTCGTCAAATATTTTATTATGAAAATACTTTATTTTTAAATAAAAAACAGGGTTTTAAATATAAATAAGAATATAATATACGAGTTTAAACCTCAAACAGAGCTAGCAGAAGTGTTTTTATAGTGGCAAGGGGCGTGCCAATTTTATTTGCTGCAGGGCGCTGAATGTGTAGCTACGCCACTGAGTAGATGGTGGTAATAAGATTTAAAGGTACTTCTCCATTATCCCGTCGACCACTTTCTATAAGAAAAACCATCACCAAACTATGGGATTTAATGCCAAAAATGCGCGATCGTTGCAGCACATTCACTTGACGTCCGATGCATTACACGGGATTTTTATGTCACCAAGTATTTCTTAATTCGTTTATCTGTATTTGTAATGTTATACTTATCTTCATTACCGTAATTTCGCGCGTATACGCCGCACCTCAGACAATTCGATTTCCTACAAGAATTTATTTTAAATAAAATGTGATTTACTTCTGCTTAGCACTTATTTGACTTCTTATTTTCAATTAAATTTCCGGTTTGAAAAAGACTTAACTAAGCTGCGGCGCATACGCGCGAAATTACGGTAATTAAAATAACAACTACATCGTTAGGCGGCGACGTCATGATATTAAAAGGGAAAACGCATTGAAAAAATGTTGCGATGCGTATAGTTACATAAAATAGATCAGTTTCATACGACATCAGAAACATTTATCCGCCAGCCGAGAACGATAATTAAGAAAAATAATGTAAATAAATAAATATCCAAGATTAATGTTTTTCTGTTTTTATTAATATATTCTAAATTTTATTGTTTAAAGTTACTGTTAGTTGACATTTTAGCGAGTGGAGCTTTTCTGAATTTTTTGTTTTAATTTTATTTATTTATTTATTTTTGTCATTCCAATGTCACAATGGCAACATTCTTTCATTTGTTTAGTGACATTGGCGTTACAGTTCAGCGATTATTTTTTTTATGGAAAGTGGTCGACTGGATAATGAAGAAATACCGATTAAGTAATATTTCATTAATAATAATTTTGAATAAAATAAATGTAAATTTCTATCCCAAAAGTAAACTTTATTATAGTTAATTCAGAGATAATTGTCTATATGATAACAAATATATTCCTTTTTACACATTATTCAATTTTAAATGCTGGAAGCTAAAACAACAACACCATATTATTCTCAGCTTATGTGTATGATAAAATGTAAGTTTCTTAATAAATCCTTTAGACACATCAAGGTGACAAGGTTCTTGCGCTTTTACCATAAATTTTTAATATACTTTTTCGACTTATTTATCTGCAGTAAAGCATTATAAATTCTGCAATTAAACGGTGCGAATACAATTTCTGCTATTTAAATATTAAATAGAAAATTCTGTTAAAAATTGTGGCGAAAACGTACGAACGCTGGTTGATGAAATTCATACTAAATATTTTCGTTAATTGCATTAGTTAAATATGTAATAGATTAAAAAATAAATATCTACCTATGTATACAGTGTATATTCATCTGTCTAATAATTTGTACTTACTGGATTCATTCAATTGTGGCTGGATTACCGCCTGGGCAAACTTCCACCCGAAACTTGAATGGAAAGTTTCGTCTTACCTTATTAATAACAGAAATTCTGCATGATTAAGGTGTTTACCTTAATCATGTAGAATTTCTGTTATTAATAAGGTAAACAAAATATATTATTATTAATTGATGGAAGTTTCCCTGACCTCGTATTTAATATCACCCCCGTAAGTGATATTTTGACCGAAATTTCCGGCGTATAATCCGCGGATCAAACAATCCTGTTTCAACAGAGAAATTTTATTTTACAAAATGTAACTTAGTAGATCGCTGTAAATATTTGACTTCAATTATTGAATAAAGTTTCTGGGTTGAAACATGATTGTTTGATCCGCGGATTATACGCCGGAAATTACGGTACTAAAGAAACAACAACACTAAAATGCAAATTTAAACATTGATTTGTCTTGAACTGAATCCAAACCATATATATAATTTACGTATTTTTCCAAATCTCTATTATGAACGCATTTCCATTACATTATCATATGTAGGTGCGAAGATCTCAGCGCGAGATTATCTGTAATAACCAGAGTGCGATAAATTAACCAGATAAAATCAGCTAATTCAATATTTTCTCTATTCGTTTGATAAAGGAAAAGGAAATTACATACGTAAGAGGATCTACATTGATCCGTAATATAAACTGAATATGAATCATTAAGGTAAAGTAGATACTGGGAATTTTTTAAGGAGTATAATAAAGAAAAAGATTTTTATTACTTTCAGTAATCTAAGAACTTAAACGTACCTGCATATAATGTTTATCTTTGTTACTGTTAATTCTTGGAAGAGTGAAAGAAGGAAAACGAAAAGAAAAGCACAATCAAATTCAGATTCGTTTTCCTATTTAATTTGGCCTCATACATACTAATCCCATTTTCCAGTCTTTAAAAAGTAAGGAAATAAATTCAGTTTATATTCCTTGGGATGATCAAACTAACGATTGCAATAATCAGGCCCTGATTATCGTACGGGCATCCGGTGCCCATGCCCTGGGTACAAAATTTCTGAGGGGCATGAATTTCCATTAAAATATCATTTTGTCAACATTTCTTTTAGGACTTTTGTCTGCACTCAGTATCAGCTTAATTTTATCATTTAATATCATTAACATCATTATTAAATATACTTCTTATCATTATTTTCTAGCAATTGATGTTATGTTTTTTTTTTATAGTCATTCAATTTTATCATATTGTCCATTTATTCGAAAAGTGACACAACTGAAAAAATGTGATATTGGAGATTAAAATACGATAAGTAGTATATAATAATAATATAATACGATAAAATGACAAAAATATATCTCAATCTATGGTTAAAAAAACACATTTCAATAAATAGAAAAAATATTTTATTTTTATTCCTGTTATATATTAACCGTTTTTCAATTTTCCGTTAAATGTTAATTTTTTGAGTTGATACTTTTTGAATGAACGTGCAATATGTAAAAAAAAAAAAAAAAAAAAAAAAAAAAAAAAAAAAAAAAAAAGCATGGGTAAATCAATTAATCTATAAGAGGGGGGGGGGACGAAAAATTGAAAATACCCTGGGCACAAACACTTGCTAGTCGGGCCCTGGCAATAATGATCAAAATAATTCTACGTTGAGAAATATACGTGCTGCTGAATGGAACTTAACCCATTCGCTGCCAACCACGAGTATACTCGTGGTTTTCAATCTAAAATTACGAATTCGTATCGGAAATTTCGAAAGAAGAATTTTAATTTTATGTAATCACGAAATGTCTGTAATTAAATAGAGTTAATATTGCTATTAGTATTTTCTGGTATGAATTCGAACTTTCTAAATAAAATAAAATTCCGGTAATTTTAACCCGGCAGTGAACGTGTTGATTAGATCTTCTATCTTTTAACCCAATAAAATACGCCTTTTAGAGGAAATAACTGAGTTACCAATATATCCAATATTATATTTGTTTATAAAAAAAGAAAGTTTGCAAAAAAATATCTTGCTACGATATCTTTGTAAAACAGGGTTTGTACGCTGTTACCACATTTTTTTAATACAATATTTCGCCTTATATAAATGCAGGAGAGTATTACAAATCCTGCAATTACACGAAGTGTTAACAATTTCTGATGTTTAAATATTAAATATAAAAATTCTATTAAAAAATTGTGGTAAAAACGTACGAACACTGTAAAAACAAAAGCACCGAGATTGCTTGAAATAACGCGATTTATTTAAAATGCATTTAATAAAATTAGCGGTCAATAATTCGTAAATCGAGTTATTATCAATAGTATAAATATTGTAATTCATTCAGCATAATAACATCATTTTCCAAATTATGAAAAGCCTAATACGTCACAAATGCATCCAATTCTTTTAAAATTCTAAAACTTGACGAGTATTGTATATTGTAAAAGTAATCTTAATTCATTAATATATAAATATTCAATAATATATAATTAATGTAAAAATTTAATCTTCATTGTGATTTCAAGTTGTTCTTCGAGATAGTTAAGAATGTATTTTTTTCAATTCTTTTTAGACTACATAACATCTGATTATTTTTCACTGCAGAAGTTCTTACGTAATTACTTAACTGCAAACTTTAATTTTTTTTCTTACCACTAAAGTGTTTTATTTAGTAACAATGGAACAAGGTATTTAACTAAATGGAATACCTAGTTGCGTACCAACTGAAGTTCCAGGATAAATGTAAGCGACTTGAGAGGCAAAAAGGGGTTGTAAGATATATGAAAAGTTGAAACAGCAATAAAATAAAAATATTTAAAATATACCGTATATACTCGTGTATAAGCCGACCTCCAAATTCGAGACAAAAACACGTTTAATACCAGTAATTCAAAGTGGTTTTCTACAACTTATTTAATCTCATTTAATTCTAAATTATTTAAGACGGAGAAAACCATTGTAAATTATTGGTATTAAATCTCTTTTCATCTCGAATTTGGGGGTCGGCTTATACACGAGTATATACGGTAATTTTAAAAAATACTATGTGGATTTAGTGTAAAGTCTTTTAGTCTACTATATTCAAAATCCATTTCGTCAATTACCACTGTATCAGATTTATTAGTTATTATAAGCAGGGTTTTATAAATTTGATAAAATCTGGCAGCCACCGAAATATTCTGGTCGTCAGTAAAAATATTTACCCTCTTCACCGTCATCAATTTTCAAAAAGCACAAAAAAATTTTAAGAATTAATTATGAAAACAATATTAACAAGCATTGTTTAGAATTAATAATTGGGAAAAGTACAAAAATAGATAGATAATATAAACTAAGTGCCGTATTGAAAATTATCAAAATTATATGTCTCTGAAAATAAAATGAAATACAGTAAAGGCTGAATTAACGGCCATGCTCCGAAAATACTTATAGCGAATATAATGCGAATAGTTCAAATGTTTGGGTAGTTGAATGCTACAAAAAATCTATGTGTGATAATGGGCATTTTTTTTGCATTGTATCCAATTTTTGGTGCCACAGAGGCTGGATTAACACTATTTCTTAATGTTTCATTGAAACCTTCTCCCTCCTCCTTACATTGTAATTACATGACATGCTAGCTGATTAGAGCGGAAAAGAATAGCGTTTACTGTGCATGAGATGGAAAATGCCTTTTAAATTTCGTGCTTCTATTAAACGTACAAGAGAAGAGCAATAACTCTGTTAGTTGCAATAGTTGGGCAATAGTTGGGGTGATAGATAGAAAAAATGCCGTTTAAGCTCATGTCTAAGTTCGATTTTTGTACAAAAAAAAAGTTATTCCCAAACAAACAAATGAAAAAAAAAAACCCACTAGATAAATAAACTTGGTCGCTAGTGGCGACCTGGTGATCGCATTTATCAAGACCTGATTATAAGTATATTATTCGATTACACTATATAAAGATCCAAATACCTGAATACTTGATAACAGATTATTCAAAACATTATATAAGTACAGAACATAAATCTCAAAATATTTTACTTTTTGCTTCAACCAAAAACATGGAGTCTTTATTTTTTATTTATTTATTTATTTTATTTTTTTATGTAAACTCTGCGGTTTTTATCAAAAATTGCACTCTCCAAATAAATCCAATATAAGGGGAAGTAGAATAAAACCGTACAGTCGGGTGAAACCGGCTATAAGAATTTTCACTCGATATGAGTATCTGTTTAGCGGGTATTGTTTGAAATACTCAGCTTCAGGCAAGAAGAAGAAGTGACCATTACGAAATCTCCGGATTTGTGGAATTTGTGTATTTCTGTGTAGAAAGTTATTTGATCATTTTTTAATGTTTAGTAGTTCGTAAAATTCTTAAATATGACAACATTTAAACCATTTGAATATGATGTCTAAAAACGCAATAGCATTCAAAATACGACAAACGGCCGAACGCTCATATATATGCTGCGAGATTTTCCCCCTCTCTTCTTCCTGCCTACTTGTCAGCAGAACAATACGAAGGCAGCTATCTTCGAAAGTGGAATATCTCTCAGATCACTAGTAAAAAAAGCTCTCCACCCGTTGATTTCAATAATCCCATACTCTGGGACAATAGTTCGATATTTCCAAGGGGAGAAATTTAAACTCCTGTTTCTTAGGTGTTCGGGCGGTCTGTCAGCAGTTGACTTGGAATCTTGAACGGTTTAGTAGCAAAAGGGTTAAAGTTAGTGATTTATTTTATATTATTGTATGCAGCAGAGTTAACAAGAATTTATTCTCCACAACTAAACTTTGCTAGAATTTATAAATGAATTTGTATGTGTTTCTTTCCGATTTTCATTTTCTTGGAGTATGACCTGATATCCTACACGAACCTTTATAACCAGATATAGGAAAGCAATAGTTGAAGAACCTGTAAACAATGCTTGAAAAAATGGCCCTCAAAAGTACGAGAACAACAGTGATTATAATTTTTTTTAAAGATGAAAATGAGGTGAACATATATTTCGGCAATTTCTGCATATGAAATGAAGATGACACTCATTTTGTCTTTAAATAATAAATCATTAACCTTATAACTTGAATATTATTAGTTGAGATCGTTAGTTAAAATTGTAAAATAAGATATTTTGTTTCTTAACAAAAATGTCTGAACTAATTTACCGTAATTTCCGGCGTATAATCCGCAGCTCAAAGAGTCGTTTTTCTACCCAGAAATTTTATTCAATTAATTGTAGTTAAATATTTACAGCGATCTTTCAAGTTACATTTTATAAAATAATATTTCTGGGTCGAAAAACGACTCTTTGAGCTGCGGATTATACGCCGGAAATTACGGTATTTCCTTTAAGATGAACAAACATATCTTTGTGGTCTTACGCCATTCGTGGGATAAAACCGCATGATTTGACATTCGTAGAAAAGCATTTACAAATAAAATAGTGACAATCAAATCTTATCTGTATTATAAAGGAGAAACGTGTCCGTGCGTAACGCTGACGTCATTTTCCGAATGGCAACAGTTGACGATGAAATTTCGGTTTTGCAATGTTTGCTACTGCAATTTTTTTAATTTCTAAACATCGCACATTTAAAATTTTTACACCATTAGATAGGGAAAAAAATCTACTTTCAAATGCAATTTGTTTGAAAACTGCAATCGCAATTTACTCATTTATTATAACATTTAAATTGAATTTCAAGCATGATTAAAAATATATATATATATCTATCTGTATCGCTTGCAGACGATTAAAAAATATGAATCCGTTTGAACATTCAACATAACACAAATTTAACAGACATGTAATTGAAATAATTTCTTAAAACCGCTGAAATTATCAGAAAAAAACTGCTGTAGATAACGATTTTTTAGCGGTTTCTTTAGCTATTAACTTCTCGCACGAGGTCAATACAAAATTACCGCTGTTATTAAATTTCAAAATTTTATTAGAATTTATATAATTGACATATTTCAAATAAAAATGCTCTTTGTTGTAATTAGGGGGCGGTCTAAAAAAATTATTAAATGCAAAAATCTATTAGTTTTGAATAAAAATAAATAAGTGGTTTTCACCTTATATTCTCTATCCCGGGTGGCCCGGGTTGAATGCCCTAGTATTTATAATTATAATATTATACAAGAGCAAGTTGAAAGTATTGACTCAATGTTCCATTACGATCTGGCTTCAAGTAGCAACTAATATAAAGATATCCGATTTTACCCTACTTTACCCTGAATATGCAATAACTCTTCTTTTTTACAACTTTCATAGATTTCTTATAAACCTGAAATACAAGATTCATACGAGAAATTCGGAGTAGAAAATAAAACCTTTGTTTTAAATTTCAGGGGTCTCAAACTTTAAAAAGGGTTTTTGTCGAATGTTATTCAACAAAGCTTACTGAAATATTCCGGTATGTTTTTATTCTACGTAGTTAAGAACGTACTTCCACCCCATTATTTTTCTACTATATACCATGTTACGGTTTCCATCGCTTGAGCGGTAAAACAAACACGAAAATTCTTAGAAAATTCTTTCCGTCTAGCTTAGAACAGAATTGAACCATATTACCAAAACATTTGTTACAAAATTTTAGAATTATCCACATTATATACTCAAAATATTATTTGAGGCAGTATCCATTTATACGTTTTATATTTTTAAGCTGACATGCTGACATTTTTAGGTCTGGTTTTAAATCAGGTTTTATATATAAAGAAGTATTCGAACATATTTATATATATTTATTTTATAATTTTGGAAAAAATAAGTCACTGCATATATCAAAAAAAATAAATCACTGTACACTTAAAAAAAAAAAAAATTATATTTTATTTCTGACATTCGTCGCTACCATGTCTAACTATCGAATGTGAAAAATGCATTTTTCATTACTTTTAAAAATGAGCCGATTGTCACCACTAAATGTTAAAAAGGTTTCAGGGTTGCAACATCACCAGGGTTGCCAGTTTGGCTACCTTTTTCATTCAGAAATTTCGAACCCTTACCAGAAATTTAAAATAGAAATTTTTGCTTTATGTAATGACAGCTTATTTCGCGATTATATAAAGTAAAAATTTTTCTCTCAAAATTTGCGGTAAGAATTCGGCATCTCTGAATAGAAAGAGAGACCAATCTGGTAACCCTTTCTGGACAGAAATTTTGTTAGTATTTTTATTAGGCGAAGAATTCTAATAAAATTTAGTGGTGACAATCGTCCCATTTTTAAATGTAATGAAAAATGCATTTTTTCATATTCGATAGTTTGACATGGTAGCGACGATGCCATGGGTTTCAGCGAACATTATAGTCTTTAAAAATGGAATGAAACTATATAATGGGAATTTTCATATAGTAAATTTCATATATCTTTTATCAACATCAAGGTTAATATTCATATATTAAAATAGTAGCAAAAAAGCTGAAAGGTCTTTTTTTTTATATTTTCCAGAACCTCAAACCTTACACTCCTAATAAATAATTTAAAAAAAAACCATTTATACACACCAAAATTTACTTAAATATACAAGTATGTTGTTTTTTCAATATAGTTAACCCTTTATCCCACGATTTCCACGATTAACCCTTTGAGGGGATAAAAAACAAATTGTATGTTAAATGTGAAATTTAATCACTTGAGAGTTAGTCGTTGAAAATCCTGCTTTATAAATTCCTGTTAAACTTTATAAACATTTATATGGAGTCGCTCAAGATATTTTGCCTCTGTTATTTACACGACTGCTCCAAGATGCACGTTTTGAAATACTTAAAAATATAAAAAACAGATTGTATGTTAACCCTTTGAGGGGCGGTGGTATATATTATATACCACCTAATTTTAATCCGATTCAAACCAGAAACTTTTAATTTAAATTTTACTTTTTTAACTTTAAATGCAGAAAAGTATTACAAATCCTACAATTAAACGAGACGTCTACAATTTCTGCTATTAAAATATTAAATAGAAACATTCTATGAAAAAAATGAATATACTTCATTGCAATTTTTAATACCATTTAATCGTTTCTGTTGCTTAACCCTTCATTGCATGAGTTTTTCTTTTACAATTATGTTTTTTATACATATATTAAATATTAGACACCAAAAATTTTAAGATAGATTTTTAATTTTGTTCAGCAACATAGTTCACGAGAAATTTACTGCCTTAATATTTCTATATAAATATAGTGGTGGCGAAGAAGTTGATTTACTTATTAAACGTTAAATAAAAAGTGATGGAAATTTACATTACTATGCAATTAAGTGTTAAAATATAAATAAGTACAAAAATTCTCATAAATTGCTCTTTTTAGTGCCTAAGAACGAAATTTATATTTATTACCAAAACGTTTGGCCAAACCAGGATGCCTATAGTTCTACCAAAATTGTTGAATAGAATCTTTAGCCTTATTTTATCACAGAACAATAATCCAAACTTAGCGATGTGGCGTGCCGGTTACAAATTTTGCCATTTAAATAAAAAATAAAAATTTTCTTTGGTGTTCAGACTCATGTGAAATTCAAAGCAATGTACGTACCTTGCTAACCCTTTTACTACTGGTCGTCACATATATGTTCCCGTGCAGTGTTTCTTTTTTTTTTTTTTTTTTTTTTTTGCTCCCCTTTTTGAAAAATAATTTCCTCCATACACTTATATTAACCCATTAATGCCGGTTGGTACAAAAAGTTACCATTTAAGTGATACGAAACTTTTAAATATGAACACCAGTATCTTAGTAAACAAAAATTCATATTATCTAACGTGAAACTATCAGAGATTCAATTCAGTTAAAATAACAGTATGGGAAAACTGGTGTCAACTGGTATCGAAGTATTTAAAGAAGAGTAAAATAAGTCGGCGTTAATGGGTTAAGATATTTACAGGTGAAATGTACCACAAAGAAAACTTTTTGCAACATGTGGTACGATTGAAAATAACAATAGCCGCTAGTCCTTCTTGGTAATCAAAGGGATGGTCACTTGGTCTAAAATGGGTGTGTGGGGGGATTGAACTTTGTGCCGTTATATTAAAAATAATTGACAATGAATCTCGTTCAATAATTCTGAAATGCTCATCGATTTACGATTTTGATTTTTGGGGAGCTTATCATATATGGAAGAATTCAAACTTCTTGGTTAATGATATGTCCAGTACACCAACTTTTTCAAACATCTGGCTACCTTTCCTCTAATTCACTCTCTCCCCTCCTGTTTTTTTCCACCCTGGTTAAATTCGTCCGAACTGGCTGAGGGCTTCTCATTGGTCTCATCCGTAACGTGGTGTTTCGTGACTCCGCTGTTAGCTTTTCAAGTTTCATCGCCATTCCACCTTGGCCGCAAGCGGAAACGCTTGAATACTGACATGGTCTAAACACTTACGTCTGTTTGGCGCCTTGGCGCCGATGATGGAACTTTAAATGCTCCGAAATAGCTGTATGCCATTTTCACATATATTTCATTTATACTTTTTTTACGTTGTTCCTTTATTATTTTAATGATCACTTGATGTTCTTTAGAAAAGCTCAAAATTGCGTTAGATGTGTTTCCTCTAATATATGATGTATTTTAAATCTGTTTTTTCTGACGTCTGGTTTTATAAAATTGGAAGTTATATTTTTAAATAAATATATATATATATATATATATATATATATGGAATTTTGGTTTTTTTTTCTTTTAATTGCATATTATCATTTTTTAAATCATTGTAATTTTTTAATTAAAATTTTATTTAATTTAGGAAATTATTTGAGTTTTCGATGGAGTTGTACTTTTTAAAAATGTCGAACGTAAATATATAATGTAAAATTTCTAAGGATAGCTTCAATTTCTTCTTTCAAAAATCTGTAAATATCAGTTTCATAGAAGTAGAAAAAAACAGAAGATTTGTTTTAAATTTTCACGAGCCTAAAACAGAACGCTTGTAAAAAAAAAATAAACCCACAAATTTTATCACACAATCTATTTGAATATTCAGGTACGTTGTTATTTTAGATGTCTAAGAATGTATTTCTTTTTTATTTTCTTCCAACTACATACCGTGTGATTGTTTTCATTGCTTAGACTCTAAAATAAACAAAAAATTTCTCATAAAATTCTTTATTTTTAGCTCAGAACGAAATTTAATTTTATTACTGAAACATTTTCGAAAAAGTTTTTGAATTACCCACATAATGTTCTTTAGAACTGCTGAAAACTGTGTTTGGGGTATTTTCACTTGCATCTGCTGTGTTCAGAAGCAGGTTTTTTTAAGTCTGAAAGTTGTATATTTTTTAATGGATTTTTCTTTATCTTTTAATTGATTAATATTTTAAAAACAATTCATTTAAATGTTTAAAAAATCATTGAAAATTAAAATATATATTTATTTTGTTTCTCAAATTGTGTGGATATTAGAGAGTATTGTACTTATCAAATATTAAATTAAATACAGAATGCAAAATTCTAAAAAAAAAAAAATATGTCATATATTTTTTTATCAGTTTTAACTACCAATTTCAACGCCTGAAAAATTGAAGATCTCTATTATTCATTAATTGCTAAAAAGTGTTAAAAAACCTGAAGACAGTAAAAAAATTTTTACATATAGTCGCTACCATGTCAATCTATCGAATGTGAAAAAATGCATCTTACATTACTTTTAAAAATTAGCCGATTGTCACCACCAAATTTTAATAGGGTTTTACAGTTGCAACATCACCATGGTTGCTAGTTTGGCATCCTTTTCCCATCAAAAAATTCGAATCCATACCAGAAATTTAAAATAGAAATTTTTGCTTTTTATAATGACCGTATATTTCGTGATTACTTAAAGTAAAAATAATTCTCTCAAAATTTCCGGTATGAATTCGGCCTCTCTGAAAAAAAAGAGGTCAAACTCGCAACCCCCTTTTTCACAGAAATTTTATTTGTATTTTTATTAGGCGAAGATTTCTAATAAAATTTAGTGGTGACAATCGACCCATTTTTAAAAGTAATGAAAAATGCATTTTTTCACATTCGATAGTTTGACATGGTAGCGACGATATAAACAGCTTCTTCCGAGACAAATAAATTCATATGTCAGATTGATTTTATCATCAAATTCATTTGTGTTTAGTAAGACTTCTATGAAGCCGAAACATGTAGACAGTTCAAATATAAAAACTTTTTAATGATTTTATATTTTTTAATACCTTTTAGCAATAAATAAAGTATTATTAGTTTTATTTTAGGTTTTGTAGAGCCTCAAATTTTTCTTCAAACTCTACTCTACAAAATCTACTTCAATAGTTAGGTACCTTGTCGCTTTAGATGACTATAGGCGTTCTTCAATTTTTCTCTTTATGTACCATGGCGTCGCTACCATGTCATACTATGGAATGCGAAAAAATGCATTTTTCATTACATTAAAAAATGGGCCGATTGTCACCAATAAATTTTATTAGAATTCGTCGCCTATTAAAAATACTAATAAACTTTATGTGAAGTGGTTGCCAGATCTGCTTTCTTTTTTATTTAGCGATGCCGAATTCAAACCGGAAGTTTTCAGAATTTTTTTTAAAACTTTAAGTAGTCACGAAATGTCTCTTATTAAAAAAAGAAAAATTTCTATTATGGAAAATTTTGTGGTATGGATTCGAAATTTTTTTATAAAGAGGCCAAACTGGCAATCCTGGTGAAGTACTCAATTAAAATTTAGTGGTGACAATAGGCCCATTTTTAAAGTAATGAAAAATACATTTTCTCACATTCGATAGCTCGACATGGTAGCGAGGATGGGATCGTTTCCTTGCTTATACTGTAAAATAAACATAACATTTCTAATAAAATACTTTTCTTATAGCTTACAATGAAATTGAACGTTTGTACCGAGACATTTGTAAAGTTTAAAATTACCCGCATAATCTTTTTCAGAAATGTTTAAAGCTGTTTTGGGGATATTTCAATTTATAGCTGTTGTCGCATTTCAAAGCCGGATTTTCTGAAGTCTACTTTTTGAAAAATTAAGAGTTATATATTTTTAAAAATTATGCCAAAATGTATTTTTCTTTTCTTTTGTATATGTTACCGTGAAAGACCGAAATTGGAGAATGTCAACGCATACCAAAATACGTCGGCGAAATACAATTTAAACTCAATTTTATATTAACATTTTTATTTTGCTTTATATTATTGCATACATATGCTTATTAAAATGTGTTTAGAAGAAGCATATTTACAATGAATATATTTCGAATTAATATCATTTAATATATGTATTATTTTTTAATTAAAATGGAGCCGAACCAATGTTTTATCGACATGAAAAAAACAACGCTGTCAATTGAATTATATCAGGGTGGCTAGTGGTCAGCGAAAAATACAGTAAAGAAAAATGATAATTACCAGTATATTTTTATAGAAAAATTCAAATTGATTATTTGATCGAATAATCAAAATAAATTTTCATATAAAAATATACTGGTGTTTATCACTGTTTCTTACTGTATTTTTCCCTGACCACTAGCCACCCTGTATATGTATATTTGTAAGTGACAAAATTACTTAATTTTCTCAAAATCCCCTAAAAATATCATTTGTTTGATGAAAGCCACCTTTATCATAGGAATAGACCATTGTTTTACCGATTATTGTGTTGCCAGTGTTGTCAGTAGGCTACTTTTTTAAAATTCTGATTCTTTGATTCCCAACACTTTTTAAAATAGTGTAATCGGATTTATTCTCACATCTGTCAAAAAATAAGGCGATTATTTTTTTCTTCAAAACATTTATGGCAATCAAGTCTGAATTTAATCTGAAGTTTAAAAAAAAATAGTTTATTGACAACACTGAGAACTACTAGGATAGTCCAGTAGATGACTCACTATTTAAAGATGTTTGTTTATTTAGCATCACTTCAATAGAAATCCCATGTGTTTTCTCTAATATGGTACAAAACATCTAGTCCACCGCCACGCCGGATCTGGGCTCTGTGGAGTCCTTAACCCTTTTACGGCACAGTGGTCCCACTCCGGGCACACCTAATTTTAATTCCAAACTTGCATTTTACACCAAGAATATTTAATAAAATTTTGTTTCTAAAATAGAAGCTTAAAATAAGGAGTTATTTTTTTTTAAAAAAGTAGTTTGTAAATTCCGGTGTCAGTCAGTAATTTCTCATTTTACTAACAGACTTTGTCTGTGCCGGAAAGGGTTAAGATCAAATGTATCTTTTGTGGAACAAGTAAGGAGAGCGCAGCATCGCCACTGCACCCGAGAGGAAGTCTCGTTGCTACGACAGAGAAAACTGTACAAACGCATTAAACTGCATTAATTTATGTACCAACCCCGAGCTCACCCAGGAACTCCGGGTTGATCCAGCACCACACGAGTGCCGGGTCCGAAGACGAACTCTTAGGTTTCGCGAGATTGCTTGGTTTACCAAAGTAACCAGTCGCGGAACTCGACTTTGGCATCGATAACTTATAATTGTTTGACTGTTCATTTTAACTCACATTTCTAAACAGTTTAAATTGCATAAATATTGTAATTAAATTTCGTAATTATTTTTTCTTTGAAAGGCACATTTATTACTAAGTCCTCGCAATATGGTATGCATGTCACATTGTCTATCTGTCTGTTAATCACTCAAAGTTTTGTGGTTGCTATATTTTATAAATAAAAACACGAAATTACAGGTAACTTCATATTAAAGTTGGTCATAGAAAATTAATTTTAAATACATAAAAAATGAGTGAAATGCTCTAAAGTTTTCAAACAAATTGCCTTTGAATGTCTATTTTTTTTCTCTATACGACGGTGTAAAAATTAAGGTGCGATGTTTAGAAGTTTAAAAATTGCATTAAAAGCGAAATTATTAGTCAGGTGTTGTTAACATCAAAATGACGTTAGCGTTATTCACGGACACTTTTGTTCCTTATAATATAAATGTATTAATGATTGTGTGTTACGGGCGAAAGGTTGAGTATGACTGAGAAATAAAATAAATTTTAAACTGTTATTTAGAACGTTCTCAGTCTTGCAACATGACATTTAAAATGGTTTTATAAAGTAAGCAGGACATCCACTGGTTCGTTGTGTATATATATATATATATATATATATATATATATATATATATATATATATATATATATATATATATATATAGGTTCCAATCTCTCATTAATATTCCGTAATATGCGGGTTAATTTGACTCAGTTTAACAACTTTTCAAACCAGAAAAATAATTGGATGAATCTTTTTTTTTTCAATTTCAGGTTTCAACGTGAAATTTATTAAATTTCATTTCTTAAAAAGAATTCTGGTGCGAAACGTGTTAAACCTGGGTCAAAATAACCCGCGTATTACGGAATATTAATGAGAGGTTGGCACCTGTATATATATACAGGGTGTTCCGTTAAAGCGGTCCAATATTAATAGGGGTAATAGAGGAGATCACATGGAGCATAAATCAGTATATAAAGCCTGGTCGGATCTCAATAGTTTTCAAGTTACAGCAAATAGAATGAAAATTCGGAAAATTGTAAAAGAACCCTCATTGCTAAACTATCGATAATGCTACATAAAAACGAAGCGCATATTTATAAAGAGCAGAAAAAAACCTACAAAATGACATCAATTGTATTAAAATAGCAATATTTATTGACGAGTTACAAGCCCTGAAACAGTGAAAAAAGTACGAAATCCAATATACATCAAAATAGTTAATCGTTAATTCCAAAAAGACAACTCTAGCTACAACAAGGAAAATGTAGTAAAATTTGGTCCATTCCGAAAACTTTCGAAAAAGCTTACAATGAACCATATCGGTTTAATTGTGTGAGAGAAATTAATCAGTTTCTTAGTTACAACTCCGCTTTCTTTGACACTAGCAAAGGTTAAACTCCGCCCATCACGATTGGAAACACCGCCTTTTTAATTACTCTCAACTATACATTTTCGATCATGCTTCTTCTGAGATGCAACATTTTTAATTATTCAAGAGTTGAATGAACCAAAATAACTTTACAATAATAGTCTACATTTTAAAGTGGTCTTTTATTGATATAAAGCTTAAGTTAAATTCCTTAAAATTAAACTGGTGGTGAAAATTCGGAAATAATTAAAAATATTGCGATTTGTAACTATGCAAGAAGTTTCAGTACATGTTTTACATGGACAATTATTGTATGTATATGTGCATCATAATTTATGATAGGAAATAATAATAACAAATAGCATAATAATTTTATTAATTATAAATTTAAAAAAGACACTAAATTTTAAATTAATTCATACAAACTTTGTAATTTACAATTTGAGTACACCACAGTCTGTGACTTACAAAATACTGTGCCAAAAAGTGTTGAAAATAAAAGAAAAATGACAAATAAAGAATTACATTCCACGTACTTTATGACATATGTGAAGCATAGTCTTCTGGCCTGCGCTGCACAGTTCAATGTCGGAAGGCAGACGAACGGACATTATTATAATAGGTGTTCGAAGTTGCGCCCATTAACAGAATCGCACAGCCGACAGCGACGTCGTAAAGATTGGCGAACACGCCGAAAAACTCCGACGGAGTTGGGAATGTCTCCTGCAGCGACAACGATTCGCGCTAGTAAATCCTCCGGTGTATCCACAGGCGTTTCATACACCAGCGATTTAAGGTGTCCCCAAACAAAAAAGTCTAACGGATTGAGGTCTGGAGAGCGTGCAGGCCAAGCAACAGGTCCACTGCGTCCAATCCATTTCCCAGGATATGTTGAATTGAGGTGATTGCGAACACCTATGAAAAAATGTGCCGGTGCGCCATCGTGCATAAACCACATATTGTGGCGCAATGTTGCTGGCACATTTTGCAGTAACTGCGGTAAGATATCCCGTAGGAAAACCAAGTACGTACTGCCATTGAGTACATCTGGGAGTAAATATGGTCCTATGAGATAATCGCCGAGGACACCTGCCCATATGTTCACACTGAACTTTTGTTGTGCGTTCGACGGGAAAACAGTGTGCAGATTTGTATATGACCATGTGTGCATATTGTGCGTGTTTACCACGCCCTCTCTCGTAAATGTTGCTTCATCAGTAAATAAAATATTTTCCAGAAATTGTGGATTATTTTCTGTTACATTAAGCAACCAGCGTACGAATTCTGTCCGCTGAGCACAATCTGTTACTGATAACAGTTGTACCCGCTGCACATGAAAGGGGTGCATGTTTTCTGCACGCAGAACACGCCACACACTTTGGTGAGAAACACCGACTTCAGACGCAGCAGCTCGTGTACTCGTGGAGGGGTTATCTTTAAAAATATTCAGTACATCTTCTTCCATTGCAGGTGTTCGTACATGTCGAGGTTTCCCTGCATCAACGCTTGCTGTATTAAACGATCCAGTCTCCCGTAATCGTCTATCGATTTTTATGAAGAGTTTCGAACTTGGGCAACGTCTCCTTGGAAATTGCTCACGGTACATGCGCTGTGCTAGACATGCATTTCCATGAGCTTGCCCGTACATCAGATGCATGTCCGCATATTCTTCGTTAGAGTATTCCGGCATAATTATTATACATCAACTTACTACAATCCCACTTACAACAGCCTCCCTTTAATATAACGCCCACTGATGACTGCTGTTTTATTACACTTTTCTTCCTATACACATAGAAAATTTGCATAAAAAGTACTTCTTCTTCATCATCCTGAAAGTTCATGGAGGAAACGCAGCAGTCACGGAGTTTGCTTTAAGACAAGGCGAGAGCTGCACAATATGTCATTCACTTGACCAGACTGAATAATGAAAGGGTATTGATAGAGGTTCATCAGAAATGTATAATTGAAAGATATTAAAACGGGGTGTTTACAATCGTCATGGGTGGCGTTTCGCTCTTTCCGAGCGTGCAACAGTACAGAGTTGTAACTAGGGAACTGCTTGATTTCTCCCATACAATTAAACTGATATGGTTTATTGTCAGCTTCTTCGAAAGCTTTCGGATTGGACCAAATTTTATAACATTTTCCTTGATGTAGGTAGAGTTGCATTTTTGGAATTAACGATTAACTATTTTGCTAAATATTTGATTTTGTATTTTTTCACTGTTTCAGAGCTTGTAACTCGCCATTAATTCTCAATATTCTAAAACAACTTATGTCATTTCGTAGGATTTTTTCTGCTCTTTCAAAATATGTGCTTCGTTTTTATGTAGCATTATCGATAGTTTAGCAATGAGGGTTTTTTTACAAATTTCCGATTTTTCATTCTATTTGCTGTAACTGGAAAATTTTTGAGATCCGGCCAGGCATTATATACTGATTTATACTGATTTATGCTCCGTGTGATCTCCTCTATTACCCCTATTAATATTGGACCCCTTTAACGGAACACCCTGTATATATATATACAGAGAAAGAGAGAGAGAGGAAGAGAGGGAGAGAGCAGTACTTGTGAAAAAAGTTTTTGAACTGGATTTTTGGTCTTCTTTGAACAAAAAATACCTTCCTGGTAGTTTTCTGCAAAATATTTTTATTTAAATATAAAAAAATGATTTTTCTTTTCAAAAACTGTTATTTTAAAAACGGTTCAAGTGGATGGTCTGCAGTAATTTTAATATACTAAGCCTTATTAAAACATGTTCTTTGTCAGTAACTGGTCTCCATCATGTCCCATTCCCTCAACAGACATCACAGAACACTCTTTTTCTTTGATTTTCCTAGCTGTGCGAACCTCACAGCTAAGTAATATGATTAGAAAATGGTTCAGCTCTCTGTAACGATTTAAATTTCGCGTACATAATTCTGAAAAATTTTACTCTTATTTTTTTTCTGGTATATTGTTCAATGTTTCAAGTTTTCTTTATCTATATAAAAGCTATCACGATCAACGCATGCTTTATTGCCCTTTCTTGTTTTATTTGTCTTGCATTTCATTTCCCATGCTATCGTTTACTACAGTTATTAAATTTAGATATGATTTAACGATCTTTCCCGTGCATTGAATTGCATATCAAACCGTTTTTTGCTTTACATTCTGTTTAATAATATAAACTACTTAACCAAAAAAAAAAAAAAAAAAAAAAAAAAAAGACATCTAAAATTCCGCACTCATCAGCTAATTACACATCAAGCTAATTACTTTATTTAATATTAAATTTGACTTTTGCGACCCCCCCCCCCCTGTTCGTGTACAAGTACATCCACGGTAAAAATGCAGTTCTACAAATAAAGCAAGTGTACGGCAGAAATGTTGGGGAAATTTAACTGCTTTACAATTTTGATTTTCTTTTTTACTGTTGTTTACGTCATAAAAGTTTTCAACGATTTTTGTTTTCCCTACAACAATCCTAGAAATAAAAATCGTACAAATACTGTCCCAATTTTGATGAAATTTAAATTGGACCAATTCCAGAGTGTCTTCTTATAAGTACAAAAAAAAACACACCAATCTGTCGCGAGGTTTTGGACTTATTGAATTTACTTATTGAATTGAGAACCCTTTTTTCTTTGGTCGGTTAAAAATACTGTTAAGTACACAATGCCGTACACTTCATATCCCATGCATATATAATTTAGATCATCAAATTATAGATAAAAATTAAAATATCTGAAATAATTAAAAAATCTTAAATACACTATTCCACATTTTATTTAATTTAAACTTGATAAACATTTATATGGAGTGGCTTCAGATTATTTTTTTTCTGTTATTTACAAGACAGCTCCAAGATGCATGTTCTGAAATTCACAAAAATATATAAAACATGTATAAAATGTATAACATGTATAAAACATGTATAAAACGTATGCGAAAAGTGAAACGTAATCGCACGAGAGATAGTTGTTGAAATTCCTGCACAGTCAAATTATCTTCATTTTAAAAGTTATATCAGAAAATAAAACGAATATTTATACTTCAAAAAACTTCAATCAAGAAATCTGAATTTTTTTTTTTTAAGTAGCAACATCGAGAATGATTAAGATATTCAAATTATTATTATTCTCTTATTATTATTTTGGTCATTGAAAATTATCAGTAAAAATATAAAAAATCAAGAAATTGCCTTTTTAGAGTGAACATACATACAAAATAAAATACTTACGTATCAAATTGAGAACCTCTTATTATTATTTTTTTCTCTGTATGTTTATTACTCAAAATTTTGTGGTTGCTGTAATTTATAAATTAAAACACAAAATTGCATGTAGCTTCATAGTATAGTAGTTGGTCATTGAAAATTATTAGTAAACATATAAAAATCAACAAATTGCCTTTTTAGAGTGAACATACATAAAAAATAAAATACTTACGAATCGAATTGAGAACCTCTTATTATTATTTTGGTCATTGAAAATTATCAGTAAAAATATAAAAAATCAAGAAATTGCCTTTTTAGAGTGAACATACATACAAAATAAAATACTTACGTATCGAATTGAGAACCTCTTATTATTATTTTTTTTTGGTCGGTTAAAAATACGGTTTTAAGTACATATTGCCGTACACTACATAAAAATTAAAATATCTGAAATAAATAAAAAAAATCTTAAATACACTATTCTACATTTTATTTAATTTAAACTAAACATTTATATGGAGTGGCTTCAGATTATTTTTTTTCTGTTATTTACAAGACAGCTACAAGATGCATGTTCTGAAATCCACAAAAATATATAAAACATGTATAAAATGTATAACATGTATAAAATATGTATAAAACGTATGCGAAAAGTGAAATGTAATCGCACGAGAGATAGTTGTTGAAATTCCTGCACAGTCAAATTATCTTCATTTTAAAAGTTATATCAGAAAATAAAACGAATATTTATACTTCAAAAAACTTCAATCAAGAAATCTGAATTTTTTTTTTAAAGTAGCAACATCGAGAATGATTAAGATATTCAAATAGATCAATCAATATTTACAGTCAAATGATCAATATGATCAATCAATACGATCAATAAACAATATGATCAATCAATACTTGCTTATTTATCATTACTTAGATAGAGATAGCATGTATTTTCTCTAAATTGGTGTAACAAAATAAAACTAGCATGCCGCTACAACGGTCTTGGGCTGTGATGAATCCTTAAGCACAAATGAACATTTGTCGGTCAAGTAAGTAAAAAGCAGCATTTCCACTGCAAGCAAAGCCATTAAAAAATAAGCCCAGTCAGATAGTTTTTAAATTTGTTAGCGACACACTAGCGCCAAACCTCTGCTGCGGAAGGAGGACAAAACAGAAGTGGGTCGCAGAGAAACGATACGATTTTTATCGATGTTTTGTTTTTGCACTTCCTTTTAAAGCTTGCTAATTATTGGGATCTTTTACATTAAAGCTAAAACTATAATTCAAAAAAAAATGTGGAAATTTACTGGATTAATATTTCTATATAAATATAGTGGTGGCGAAGAAGTTGATTTATTTATTAAAAGTTAAATAAAAAGTGATGGAAATTTACATCACTATGCAATTAACCCTTTCCGGCACAGACAAATTATGTTCGTAAAATGTGAAATTACTGACTGACACCGGAATTTACAAACGACTTTCTTAGAAAATATGAACTCCTTATTTTAAGCTTTAATTTTAGAAGCAAAATTTTATTAAAATATTCTTGGTGCCGAATGCAGCACTCCCAACCGCTAGATGGCGTTATTTTCAGCTTGCGAAAAGTTTCCCATTTATCTGACTGGGCTTATTATTTAATGGCTTTGACTGCAAGCGAGGAAGTCTGGAAACTTCGATATATCATTGACGCAGAAAACTGGACAAACGAATTAAACTGCATTGTGTACCAACCCCAAGGCTTCACAGGAGCCCCGGGTATATTGGACACCCCAAGAGTGCCGGATCCGAGGCCGAACTCTTAGGTTTCACGGAATTGCTTGTTTTACCGAAGTATCCAGTGGCGGAACTCGACCTTGGTATCGATGACTTATAATTATTTGATTGTTCATTTTAGCTCACATTTCTAAACAGTTTAAATTGCATGCATTATTGTAATTAAATTTTGTAATAACTTTTTCCTTTGAAAGACACATTTATTACCAACTAAGACTTCGCAATATGCTGTGATTATGCATGTAATAAATACTTCAGAAGATTTTACTATTTTTTTAACTTTGTCTGTATCTCATATTGTCTGTCTGTCTGTTTATTACTCAAAATTTTGTGGTTGCTGTAATTTATAAATTAAAACACAAAATTGCATGTAGCTTCATAGTACAGTAGTTGGTCATTGAAAATTATCAGTAAAAACATATAAAATGAATAAATTTCAAAAAAGTGTTTAAACAAATTGCATTTTAATCTTTTGTCTTTGTTTTGTCTATGTTTTTTCTCTATACGACGGTGTAATAATTAAAAAGGTGCAATGTGTAGAAGTTTAAAAAATTTCAGTAAAAGCGAAATGTAATCAGCATATGTTCCTATCATCAAAGTGACTTTAGCGTTATTCACGAAAACTTTTGTCCCTTTTAATATAGGTGTATTGATGATTGTGTCTTTTTTCCCGCATGTTGAGTGAGAAATAAAATAAATTTTAACCTGTTATTTAAAACTTTGTCAGTCTTGCTATATCACATTTAAATTGGTTTAATAAAGTAAGCAGGGATTCTACAGGTTCTTTTTTTTAAATAACAATATTTCTAAAGAAAAAAAATCGAACTGGATTTTTACATATTTTCAACAAAAATCACTTTCCTGGTAATTTTCAGCAAAATTATCTATAGAAAAAAAATCTCAAAAGATGATTTTATTTTCAAGAACGTTTATTTTAATAACTAATCAAGTGTGAGGCCTGCAGTAATTTTAATTAGTTAAGCCGTATTAAAACATGTTCCTTGCCAGTAACTTGTCTCCATTACACCCTTCCCTCAAAAAACATGATACAACTTAATTCATATTTGATTTTCCTAGCCGTACAAACCTTACTTACAGCTAGATAACTTGATAATTCCACCGGAAATATACAGAAACAATGTACAATTCGCTTAACTAATAGTCAAACATTTGACTTTTAACTTTTTCTGGTACAAAGTTTTTAATATCTCAAACTCTCTTTACCAGTATAAAAGTTATCGAGATAGAAGCATGCTTTACTGTCTTTTCCTGTTTTAGGTATCTGCTGCATTTCATTTTCCCATGTCATTGTTCTTTACATTTATTAAACTGAGATATCATTTAACGGTCTTTCTCGTGCATTGAATTCGATATCAAAGCGTTTTAACACATTTTCTTTCAAAACCTTTACTGTAATATAAATATTTAACAAAAAAAAAAAAAAAAACGCTGCAAAACATCCTCTTTTATCAAACACTAACTACTTGATTATATTTTATATTAAGTTGAAAAACTTACTTTCGCCCTAACCAGTATTAGCGTACAAGTCCCGCAACCGTAAAAATGTAGTTCTTCAAATGAAGCAAGTGTATTGCGGAAATCTTTGGTGAATTTATAAGGCTATACAAGTTTCATTTTATACTTTACTGATTGTTTACCTCTTAAAAGTTTTTAGTGATTCAAACATTGCTTTTTGGTTTACCCTACAACAATTCTAGATTCAAAACCGTATAAAGATCGAAGAAAATCGCTGCTTAACGACTCCCTCGCCAAACAGATACCGCTATGTCACTTGATAATAATCGTTTAAAATGGAATTTTTTGTGGTGTAGAGGGGGTGTTGAATTTCTAAAAAGTACTGAAACAATTTTGATGAAACTTAAAGGAGGCCCAATTCGAGATTGTCCTCTTTCAATTAAAATCACATGAAAATGTCACGTAGTTTCGGAGAAATCGATAGTACACATTAAAAAAAATAAAATAAAATAAAAAATAGGTGTCAAATTAAGAACCTCCTTTTTTCTTTTCTTTTTCTTTTTTTTTTTTAATTCGGTTAAAAATACGGTTTTAAAACTACTTTTCCATACACTTCATATCCCATCCCATAGCTGCCAACTTTTACGCTTTTTTCCTACCACTAAATATTAATAGAAATTTTTGGATTATTGAATTACATGATTTCGCCGATTTAATAAGTTTAAATGTACTATAAAATTTTAGTGGTAGGAAAAAAGCGTAAAAGTTGGCAGCTATGCATCCATATATAATTTAGACAATCAAAATATAGACAAAAATGAAAATATCCTAAATAAATAAAAAAAATTAAAAACACTATTCGCCATTTTATTTATTTTAAACTTTATAAACATTTATATGGAGTCGCTCAAGATTTTTTGCCTCCATTATTTACAAGACTGCTCCAAGATGCATGTTTTGAAATACTCAAATATATAAAAACAATTGTATGTGAAATGTGAAATGTAATTGCTTGAGAGTTAGTCGTTGAAAATACTGCTTTACTTTATAAACTCCTGTTACACTTTATAAACATTTATATGGAGTCACTCAAGATTTTTTGCCTCCATTATTTACAAGACTGCTCCCAGATGCATGTTTTGAAATACTCAAAAATATAAAAAACAAATTGTATGTGAAATGTGAAATGCAATCGCTTGAGAGTTAGTCGTTAAAAATACTGCTTACGAAAATTATTTACATTATAGGAGTTATATCACTTATGGCATTGCAAAATTAGTTTCAGAAAAAAATTCTTTTAAGTTTTATCTTAAAAATTTGTTGTCATTGATTAATAATATAGTGTATTTATTTTTTCACATTTGAATTTCGAGATCAACACGTAATGTTAATAAACATGTTTCATTTTTTTTCCATATGGCTTATTTTGTTTGTTTAATAAAACTGCTTACAAAATATATACATGATTCACGTAGTACAAATTACGTCATCGTGTTTGTAGCCACCGCCCACTGAATATTAGGCCAGAGCGCTGACACAAAAATTGATGCAGTCGAAGGCGGAAATTTTTCAGCGTGTGTACGGTCCCTTGAAATTTAATACCAATAATTTCTAAAAGTTGTCTCCTTATTTGTCTGAGATTCAATAAGTCAAAGAAAACTTTTAGAAAATACTGGGGTGTAAAAATTAGGGGACAGTACATAGGTTTTACAAAATCGGCCCACGAGCGCCGCCAGTTTTGTATCAGCGCTCAGGCCTGGTATTCAGGGAGCGGTGTTGTAGCACAAAGTGAGTTGAGTGAAGTTTAAGAGATTTTATTTCACAGCTGTCAGTTTGAACTGTACTTAATACTTAAAAGATTATTAATAAAAATCAGTCCCTCATAGGATCTACTGCAGCAATTTTCAGTTTTTCAATTCTTTTTAGTTATTTAACCGCTAAATAAGAAAAATGTTCGCAATGTTAATACTTTTACACCCTTTTATTTAACTTAACTTTGTTTTCGTACGTAAATTTTTTAACGTACGTAACATTCTTCGTACGTAAAAATTTTGTAATCGATATTTTACTCACTTCCTGTTATGAAAGAATTGCAGAAATTATGCACATAAATGTATTTCTGATGACAGTACAATATTTTAATATTTTTAGAACTTATTTATAAATAAATAAATTAAGTTTAATGCATTTGGACGATAGCCTTGCGCAGGAGATAAATCAACAAATATTCTTTCTCATTACAACAATATACAAGTTACAACAAGCATGAAATTAACTATCCGCATTATGCCACCCGCGTCAAAATATATCAATTGGCTCTGAAACTACAACAACGAAATATTTTAAACACAAAAAGTTTGAAATATAAATAAAAAAATGAATTTAATTTATTTAATAAAAATATCCTTTTGTTATTTAACAGTTGAATGGTAATTAAATAACGATTATACGTTCAGAAAACAATTAAGAAATTCTGAATAGATAGTTTTGATTTTTTTTCTGTTTCTTAAAAAGTAAACATAACAACATTTCATATCTGCCAACATCGCACTGAACTTCAGTATAATGTAGGTTAATTTAACCGAGGTTAAAAAAGTTTCAAACAAAAATTTATTTTAAGAAATGCAATTAAAGATGTTCTGCATAAGAACGTGAAACTAACTCTGTATTATTATTTCAGATATGTTTTCTGATTAGAAACGTCTTTAATCTGGATCAAATTACCTCGCATTGTACGGAAGTTTAGTTGAATGTTAGCAGGTATGCTAATTAAAAATTTTTAAAACACATTCACTAGTTCACGCTTTCCATCAAAAAGTAAATCAAATCGGTGCATTTTGCTTGAATTTTTTCTTTACCAAGACTTATTTCATTTTTTTAATCATTTTTTTTATCTTGAAGATGTCGCTGTCGGTGCGTATGAAACATGTCATTTTTATATTCAAAGGTATTTTTAAGCCTATTGAGTAATGTTTTTATCAATTTAAGCATTAATTACATATTTATTTTAACGTTAATGAATGATTTTCTTATATTATTTTAAGATATATTTCATTTGCTTTTCTTGAAATTTCAAATTTAGCTTCAAATAATCCGGACTTTCTGAGTACTAAAATTCTCTGATTAATAGATTATTCTGTACTTCTTTATTTTACAATTGATTCTAAAAAAGTAGATTTTTTTTTATGAGAATTCTTTTTCAATTGCTATCATTACTGAATACTCTTATTTAAATGAAAGGGCAAGGAATAAGATTGTGTTGAAATACGCGTTGCAAAACCTTTAGGATAGATAGATCATCTTTAATATAAAAAAATAAAACTTCCCTGCATTCGAAAAGACTTTGCCGATCATTTATCAAAATAACAATGTGTGATATTCTTTTAAAAAATCATTTCAAACAAATGTGAGATCCACAATATAAGCCTTTATTTTTATGTTTTTTTTCTATATAATAGAAAAAAAACAATTTTTAAATCTCAAAACATTTCGAATTCAATATTTTTTTGCAAATACCTTTCATTCAGCAAATTTTAAACAGACAGTTTTCAAGTAGAAATTTTTGTTGAAAAATGTTGTTTGCGAAACAAAATTTGAAAAACAGTACAATTTACAAACTACAGAATTTCTTCGTGCTTGGAATCACTGTTTAAACACTGTGCCATTTATGACATAAGCACCCTGATATTTAAAAAGTACAATTTTTGTAGTGATTATTGTGTTGTGGATATCGAAGGATTATCGAAATTTACCCATTAATCACTTATTTTAATTTATTAAGAAACGGGATGCTATATATAGTATGATATGTATTGAACTCCTATCATAGGAAAGTAATGTAACTTATAGCATAACATCTACCTAAACTTATTTGAAAATTATTTTTCTTAGGTAGTTTCGTAAAATGTTCAGACGAACCAATATTGCATAATATTATGTAATATGCCAGCATACTATTTTTGTAATGATTATTATCTCGTGGATTAGAATTATGGAAATTTCTACATTAATCACATACTTTCATTTTTTTTTAAGAAAAGGGATACTATATATACAGGGTGTAACTGAAATTCTTGAACAAACTTTGAGGGATGATAGTACTCATGAAGACGAACAAAAAATGCAATGGAACATGGGGTCGCAAATGACGTTTAACCCCTTCAGGGGCAGTGGTATGTTTATGAAAGCGCTTAATTTTAATTCCAAAACGCCATAACGGCACCAGAATTTTGCTAAAATCTTTTCCAATTAAATGTGTATGTGAAATATAGCCTTTTTCTTATTTACAAACAATTTTTTTTATAAATTCCGGTGCCAGTCATTTATTTCAACATTTTAGTACTAAAATTAGTTTGCCCCTAAAAGGTTTAAAGGATACAAATAGAGAAAATGCGTCTGAAAATGGACTGGCACCGGAATTTACAAAAAAGATTGTTTGTAAATAAGAAAAATGCTATATTTCACATAAATATTAAATGGAAAAGATTTTAACAAAATTCTGGTGCCATTGTGGCGTTTTGGAATTAAAATTAAGTTGTTTTTTAGACATACCACTGTCCCTGAAAGGGTTAAATGTCATTTGCGACCCCGTGTTCTATTGCATTTTTTGTTCATCTTCATGAGTACTATCATCCCTCAAAGTTTGTTGAAGCATTTCAGTTACACCCTGTATATAAGTAATGTTTTAAGCAATGTATTCCAATTAATGGAAAGTAACGTAACTTATAGTATAACATCTACTAAACTGATTTGAACATTATTTTTGTTATGTAGTTTTGTGAGAATGTTGAAAAGAACCAATGTTGCGAAATCCCATTTCAGAAACAGTACATTATTAAACTACAGAATTTATTATTACTTTGAATCGTCGTTTAAACAATAAGCCATTTATGATAAAGCAACCTGATCATTGAAATATGCTATTTTTGTAGTGAATTAGGGTTATGGAAGTTTCTATATTAATCATTTACCGTAATTTCCGGCGTATAATCCGCAGCTCAAAGAGTCGTTTTTCGACCCAGAAATATTATTTTATAAAATGTAACTTAAAAGATCGCTGTAAATATTTAACTACATTTATTGAATAAAATTACTGGGTCGAAAAACGACTCTTTGAGCTGCGGATTATACGCCGGAAATTACGGTACTTTAATTTATTATGAAAAGGGATGCTATAACTATCATGTATTGAACTCCGATCACGGAAAAGTCACGTAACTCATAGAATAACATCTACTAAACGGATTTGAAAATTATTTTTGTTGTGTAGTTTTATGAGAATGTTGAAAAGAACCAATGTTGCGAAACCCATTTCAGAAACAGGACATTATTAAACTACATAATTTCTATATTACTTTTAAATGCTAAAGGTGTAAAATTAACAACTATAATATAAATTAAAATAACTATTATTAGTTATTTTACATGTTTCGACTCTTCTGAGTCATTTTCAAAAACAAAATGAGAATATTCTAAAGCTGCACGGGCTTTGAAGTTATTATTTACATGTACTTTTTAAAAAAATTACGCACGTTATCTATTATTTTTTACTTGATTGTTTAATTTCATATCTTTGAGCATGGAGTAATTCTAGCCACAGTTTCGGTAAATTAAAAGATGCCGCATCGTTACATATTGTATTTTTGCTCGTGAGTATCTGTATGGTTTCTCTTATTATGGATGGATAGTGTAGACTGGAGGGAAATATTATTTTACTTTCATTGAAATTTATTTGGAAGGTTTCTTCTTGATATAATCTTGCTAGGGCTGTAGTTTTTCTATTGTATTTAATATCAGCTATATGCTCTTTTTTTCTGCAATTATTATATTGTTACATAATTTCTTATTACTTTGAATCGTCGTTTAAACAATATGCCATTTATGATAAAGCAACCTGATCATTGAAACATGCTATTTTTGTAGTAATTCTTGTGTTGTGAATTAGGATTGTGGAAGTTTATATTTTAATTTATTATGAAAAGGGATGCTATATCTATTATGTATAGAACTCCGATCTTGGAAAAGTCACGTAACTCATAGAATAACATCTACTAAACGGATTTGAAAATTATTTTTGTTGTGTAGTTTTGTGAGAATGTTGAGAAGAACCAATGTTGCGAAACCCCATTTCAGAAACAGGACATTATTAAACTACATAATTTCTTATGACTTTGAATCGTCGTTTAAACGATATGCCACTTATTATAAAGCACCCTGATCTTTGAAACATACTATTTTTGTAGCAATTCTTTTGTTGTGAATTAGGATTGTGGAAGTTTATATTTTAATTTATTATGAAAAGGGATGCTATATCTATTATGTATAGAACTCTGATCTCGGAAAAGTCACGTAACTCATAGCATAACATTTACTAAAAAAAATTGAAAATTATTTTTGTTATGTAGTTTTGTGTAAATGTTGAGAAGAACCAATGTTGAGAAACCTCGTTTCAGAAACAGTACATTATTAAACTACAGAATTTCTTATTACTTTGAATCGTCGTTTAAAGACTATGTCATTTATAATAAATCACCCTGATCTTTGAAACATACTCTTTTTGTCGTAATTCTTGTGTTGTGAATTAGGATTATGGAAGTTTCTACATTATTCACTTGATTTAATTTATTATGAAAAAGGATGCTATATCTATTATGTATTGAACTCTTATCACGGAAAAATCACGTAACTCATAGCATAACATCTATTAAACGGATTTGAAAATTATTATGCTAAGTAATTTTCTCAGAAGTTGTTTAGTATGTTGAATATTCTTACACGGTGTTTAATTATAGTGTTATCGCAATGTTTGTCAGGCAAGTAGAAAAATCGTACAATTGGTTTATCAACAACTGATATATTAACGTCCAGCTTTAATCATTTGTCTTAAAATCAAGGAAAATATTTATCTTTTATGATGTATGTACTTACAATCAGAAAAAGACTTATCTAAAGGTAATTTAATATCTGAAATATATTTGTTTATTTTAACCACACTAACACTTAAATAAAATCGTCAATCAAGGAATTAATAAGGTAAATATGGTACTTTTCGGATATTCAGGCGCCAGTGATATATGTACATGGATATATACTCATACATATACATACACATATATCTACGCATATGCATATATATACATACATATATGAAACGTTCGTTCTATTATACTCTCAGGACGACATCTCAGTCCCCGAACCCCATGAAATTTATTGGATGAGAAGATAGATGTTGGCGCAGTCGGAATCAACGAAAATCACTTCATGACATTTGTAGATGGTATTATTTAAATTTACCTAAAACAGTGAAGACACGTATCTGAGCACAAGTCACATCTGAAAAATGTAGTGTAAGTGCAATCGTGATAGAGCTGAGTAGAGGCAATGAATTCCAGAAGAATTTCTCCTAAAGCATGAAGGAAGACATGATAGACGAGTAATAGCTTTTATTCGACAACAGATATGAAGAACAAATCCACGTAATTTCACTTCATTAAAACTTGAAACTTATTTGAGTTATTGACGAACAACTACCGACGAACCAATTTGGACAATCCCAGCGACAGCTTGTAGTTGACAATAATAATTCGTGTAAAAGTCTCTCTCCGAAGCCAGTGCAACCGTATAAATATGACAAGATTTTGCTCAAGGTTACAGAAGCGCGAAAATGCTAGTCCAACGACAGCAAAGTCCGGAGGGAAACAAGAGGGTAGAAAAGGCGGGGCCTGCTTGCTAATGGTTGAAAAAATGAGGCCAAGAGGGTGTGTGCATGACGTATTGTCAAAACTTTTTCTTTAGCTGCGGTATTTTAAAAAGGTAAAAAGCCTTTAGCGGGAAAAACGCGAGACATGATGGGAAGCCGAATGATAATATTAAATAGAAATAAAAAATGGAATTAAAAAATGTTCCAAAAGAATAAAAATTCAATGTCTCAAAATAATAAGAAATTAAGCAGGTGCTTTTTAGAAGCAGTGTTGCATTTAATAGAATAAGGTTTTTATAAATACATGTAGCTTTTAACAGATTAAGATTTTTAGAATGATAACTAAAAGAATATTTTGATTAAGCTATGGAATAAAATATAAATAAGATTTAAGAGATATTTTAAAAGAGAGGGAAAAATTAGAATTGTAAGAATTTGGAATAATTTAACTAAGGAAAAATGGCGAAATTTTTTTTATTATTACATATATATATACACACATATATATATATATATATATATATATATATATATATATATATATATATATATATATATATATATATATATATATATATACATATATATTTATATATGTACATATATCACTGGCGCCCGGCAAACCGAAAACTACCGGAAATTTATGTGCTATGCATTACCCTTTCGGTTATGCTCCAGAATCGACGAGTAATTTTATATTCAATTGTACCACGATTTACATAAGATTGTCTTTATGGTATATCTCCTGAAATACCTGGTATAATTATACGGCACAAATAATTTTTATTTCAAAAAGTAGTACGAAAAGAAAAAATAGTCACTGCGTCGTATAAACAAAGGGTTTAAAAACAAGCTTTGAATAAACTTACCAATTCTACTGAGATTGATAATGCAAACATCTTTCAGTTTAATACTAAAATGATGCAGCATAGTTCCAAAGTTCTAAAGTAAAATTTATTTTTCCTCGCTATAATTGCCAAATACCTTTCTCTAGATTTTTTTTAAAAAAGGGTAAAGGAAATTGTTTTGAACAATACATTCAAATCATTTTTAACAGCTACAGTTTCTTTAACCCATTTTAGGCCAAGCATACAAATTTTATGAAATGTGGTATTATTTGCATTGAAATTTGCTTAAATTACATTCATTAAGACATCAAAAAAGTTTCGTGCATGAAAAATAATACTTCATTTAATTTGACGTTACCATTATTAATTTACCATTAATTATTTACCATTAAATTTAAATAAAAAAATTTAAGTTTTCTTATGGCATTTGTTTTATTTTTATTTTATTTACAGATCTTGCAACTTTACTCCATTATAAAAACATATGATTAATCTCAAGTGGAATAATTATAAATTTTCAAAAAGTCGAATTTGTCAATAACCGTTTCAAGTAAAAAAAAACAACGCATTTTGAAAATTTCTCAACAGAAAGTGATTACTTCAATTGAATTACTAATATTTTATAGATGTCTCCAGAACCCTTAAAAATGGCAGAAAATAAAATTAGCGAAAAATATACGTCACAGTGTTAACAAAAAAATATTAATTGAAATGGTGCGTTTACGCACCTTTGGCCGAAAATGGGTTAATACAGAAAAAAATAAAAGTTCGGAACAGATACTGAGATCTTTCATAAAAACATCAATGTATGAAGCGATTTAAAAATACTTCCTAGAAATGTTACATCTACAGAGGAGTAATATTTTTTTATCGGGCATTTCTCTAAAATTTAAAAGAAAAAACAAACAAAGTTGCAAAAGAAAAATCTAGTTATTAACTGAAATATTTTTTTCATGACATCCTTCGTCGATCTGCTTTTACTTCGTTTACGATATGGTATTTTCAGTTGTAAATGTTTGATATTTTAGAATTTATGCAATTTTGCATAACTCGAGTAATGCTATTAAATCAGTCGTGTCGAAACCAAAAATACGGTGAGATGTTACCGTGCTAACCAAAGTTTTAAATGGGATTTATGGAATTACAGTGAGATCTGCACTATATTTACGATGAAGATAGAATAAACTTATTTTCTTAAAACTTTACAATCCATTTTACAAAGCATATATGTGTCTGTTGGTAAAATTGACGTCATATCCATTTTCCTTTCTCGCCAAATTAATTACCTCAAAACATCGCAAAATTTTAATTCTTATGCGGTCTAAAAGGGAATAAAATACACTTTCAAATACAATTGTTTGAAAACTGTATCGCAAATTATTATTTTTTTATGGTTTATAAAATAATTTTTAAGTGTGATTTTTCTAAATCTATAGCTCGATTACGGTTGATTAACCCGTTTGCACTTAAACCAATGCATTACCTGCCAACATTCCACTAAACTTCCGTACAATGTAGGTTAATTTAACCGAGGTTAAACACGTTTCAAACCAGAATTTTCTTTAAGAAATAGCATTCGAGTAGGTGCTACGTCAGGACATGAAACTAAATGTGTATTATTTTTTCAGATATATTTTTTGGTTGGACACGTCTTTAACCTGGATAAAGTTAACTCACATTGTACGTAATTTTAGTTGAAAGCTGGCAGGTACGCAATGTATATAGTTCAACGTTCGGTTCCAGCTAACATTCGGTAACGTAATTAACACTTCACCAATAAATATATAAGTAAATAAAATAATATAAATAAAACACAAATTTAACATATATATATTCAAACCTGGTGTTTAAGTATTGAAATAATCAGAATCAAAAAGTCTGCTGTAAGCAAGAAAATATTTGACGTTTTCTTCGGCTACTAACCTCTGGTATGTGGCTAATACGAAAATGTCCCTATTAATAATTTACAAAACTATTTTTGAATACGTAATTATTATATAAAATTATATTATTATTATTATATAAAAATGCCTTTGATGTTGTTAGTTGGCAATCTGAGAAAAAAAAAATATATCGATTTTAAAAAATCTATTAGGCTAATTTGAATTTATAATCACTGAATTGTTGCTAAATCAAGTTTAAAAGCAACACAGTGAAAAAGTATCCAGGCCTGGATTCGAACAAGGGTCACTCTGTTGATTTAGCAAAACTTGGGTGATTATAAACTCAATTAGTTTTTCTACAGGCATATGCTATCTCTATAAATTATAAAACTATACCAGTTTTCAATAGAAAAAGTGGTTTTCATCTATGTTCTGTACAAAGATTTTTCATTTTCTCCATGTAACTGCTAAAAATTATTTATGTGTTAAAAAATGTTCAATTAATGGTAATTAATGACGTTCTTTATTTTAGTTTTTATTTCTATTTTCTGCTCAAAATCAGCCTGCTTTGTTCCCTAGTTCAGAAAATTTAAATTATTATTATACTCCTGTCCAAAATAGTATGTATATGAATATGTATTCCAATTGCCGCAAGACATCCTTTAAAATTAAGCTCTAAACACCTGTGCATAGTTTAAATATGGCCACCCCTGTACATAACAAATAAATAAATAAATAAATATTTATTTATTTATTTCTTATGTGACCTAACAACATTTTCTCAAAATAAAAATGAGATTTAGCAGACAAATAATAGTTCTTCCAAAAATTGTATTTATCAAGAATCGTTGCAAAAATCAAAAGAAGAAAAGGTCAGATAATGTACTTTATCAAAGTGACTTTATAGATTAATCTCGCATGATCAATTTCTTCCATTTTTTTATGCATGAAAAATCAAAATGGTGTCAAGAACACTTTCGAAAATCAATTTTAAATATTTGCAGAAATGAAATAAAGCAAATTGAAATGAAGGATATATTGTTAAAATTACGTAGGACTTTTGTTAGTTTTCCTTTGTTTGAGACATTAAGGATAGAGATTAAATTTTAAAAATATGCATGCTGCGGTATTGTTTCTATACAATAACAATTTCTAGCCCCACCAGTGGCTGAGAGGTTCTGCTCTCAAAGCTGATAGACCGGAGGTGCTGGTTTCAAACCTCCGTCGCTCTCATCGACCTAACCGTTGGGAGTTTTTCGTGGTTTTCTTTGAACCTTGCCGTAAATACGGGTTAGAATTCCTTAGAAAGACCCCCACGGAGGGCACACTCCACTAGGTCATCCTTCGTGTAGATAATCGGTCGTCATAAAATTTAATCAACCAACCAACCAACCAATAATAATTTCTAACGCACCGGACTCGATAAGACTATGCAAGAGACCCCTTTAAAAAGCGAGCATAGCAGTTTCTTCGATTTTTAGCACTTCCCAAAGTAGTTAAAACGTGTTTATGACTGTCTGTAATTATGTTGCTTCTCTGTTTACCGTCTATCTGTACGGGATATATTTCGTGCAAATGAACTCAATCTACTATGTAATTGATGTATGTTATGGAATTGTAGTATAGCATGTTTCAGTTTATTGAAAAAGAAGCGTGTTGCTGGTATAGTTCGTTCAAAGGGACATGCGAAAGACTTCCGTTTGAATGCGATCTATGGCGAAAATTTTTTTTGCGGCGCATTTTAGTGATATTACATTATTTCAAACATACTGAAATTCATTGGCATCACTGATATGGACTATAGCATGCTTTTTATAAAGTTAAGTTTGTATGGTTTGTGTACAAGGACGCACAGAAATATTACATAACGTTACATTGTATGGGGAAAAAATGTTTCCAGAATATTTCGATGATTTTATACTACTTCAAATATATTGAAATTGATATGCATTAATGCAGTGCCCTACAACATTCTTTCTTTAGATTATGGAGTGCATATCATTTATTGGTCATTTACAGAGACACACAAAAGTATTCAATTACAAAACTAACTATGAGCGAAGCGTTTTAAAAATTAATTCAGTTTTTAATGCATTACGTGATGTCTATAAATTCATATTAAGCATTATTTACAGGGCAGCATGAATGAATATGTACGCATTACCGTCTATGGACAACAATTGCTGAAAATATATTTTTAGCGCGTTACGTGTTTTTTTTTTTTTTTTTTACATTGTTTATTAAAATATCTCATTACAATGTATGAAAAACGGAAATTTCTTAACAACATATTAACAGTGCTGGAAAGTGTTTCCTAATCTATACACTGATTCATTATTTTTTCTTATTGTTTTAAAATAAGTTTTTATTGTTTATTGTACCTATTTAATATTATACAGGATGCCCCTAAAATCACTATACACTTTTTATAAATACGTTATAAATAAAATTTTTGTTTCAGTCATGTGGTAGAATACATTCAGCAGATGAAAGGCTGGATATTGAATGTGTTCGTCTATGTCGATTAACGCATGAGTAGGGACACGATATCTCCAACAGTAAAGTTAGAAACTCTGACCTTACCAGATTATCTATTAAAAATTGGCAAACAACTGAACTGGTAGCGTTAAAGTGGAATGTTGTAAACAGACCTCTCATAACATCAGATGTTATGCGAACAGTAGAAGAATTTATTATGCGTAACCACATGTTACACACGCAAAGACTTAGTCGGAATCTCTTTGTTCCTAAATCTACTGTTTTGAAAATTCTACGCTGTCCGTTAAACAAACAAGCTTACTACGTCCAAACCGCATGTCAGTTCTAAGTTGAGTCGCTTGTAGATTAAACTATTTTTCATCTATGTGCTATTATTTGCTGGAAGCTATGGAGAAGAACTTAATGTGAGGAAGTAATCTTGCATTTTTTCCAGCAGACGATCACAAGCTATGGCTAATATTTCTTCTTCTGAATTATATCAGAATTATATCAGATTTCCTTAAAAACGAAATGTATTTAGAACCTATATCTCAAAAATGTATAGTGATTTTAGGGACAACCTATATAATATTTAGGTTACACTATATTAATTTTAACACAATTATTCAAATTGGTAAAGAAATCATATGAGTTGTAATTTTCCGACTGGACGAAAAATGTCGGGCCAGGATTCGAACCTGGGATATCTTGGCTGAAACTGCCATACTCTACCAACTGAGCTACCCCGGTCGAATCTGGAGGACATAATTCCTCCAGTTATCCTTATTGATCATAGTGTTAATCGAATTACACTATGTATTAAATTGTTACACAATTTAATTGTGTTAAAATTAACCTAGTGTAATCACGTATCCAGCGTTTACTGGAGTTCCATTACCTGCGATCTATTCTGTTGAGCTTATTCAGATAACAGATCAGATGCTATGATCAATAAGGTTAACTGGATGAATTATGTGCTCTAGATGCGACCAGGATGGCTCAGTTGGTAGAGCATGGCAGCTTCAGCCAAGATATCCCAGGTTCGAATTCTGGCCCGGACATTTTTCGTCCAGTTAGAAAATTACAACTCATAATATTTAGGTTATTTTCAATTGTTAAACAAAATTTCTTTCGGCGCCAAATTTAGTCCTTTTTTACATTTTACATATATTTTTTTTTATCTTTTTCCACATTTATCTATTTATAACACACAGGGTGAATGAAGATATAATTTTGGTTTTTATTCATTTTGTGTTACTGGTATGATGATTTATAAAAAATTGAAATAAAATTTATACATAAATGATGTTGAAACTTAATTACTATCAAAATCATAACGAAGTTTGACTACCCAAAACGATCCGTTTGGCAACTGTAGCGAATCCATACAGTGTGGAACATTGTATAGATATAGTAAACAATACAAAATTAAGAAACTTTTATGTTGAATTTTGAAAGGGTCAATTTCATAGTCATATGAAAGATAGTATGATATTATTTCATGTTGTAATTAAAAAAAGGAATATTTCGGCTTACTGTCTAAGGTACGACCAAACATTTTTGCGAACATTGTGCACACATTGTCTACTATAATATATATATAGTGATATTAGTGCATGGTAATTTTCGTCTTGTTTCGGATAAAACGTCTGCGTTTAAAGACAACAACGACAACTATTAAAAAAAAGTGGAACTTTTTGACTGGAGCATATTTCTCGTGTGCCCAAACCTTCATCTGGCCCTGTATTTGACAGATGAATACATGACAAATTGTCTGAAAATTTAAACATTATATGTGTTTTTAAAAAGTCCCAATGTAAATTACGTCACAAATTGAAAAAAAGGGAACAAAATATCAACTGTATTTTTTGGTCACTATAAAATAAATAAACATGCATCGCACAGAAATATTTAAATATTTTGGTTAATATTTTTAGAACGAAAATTATAAAATCCATATTAACACTTAATATTACCACGTATAAAATATTGAAAAGGTTTATTAATTTTAATAATGAGTGCAGGAGTTTTATTATTTGAAGCGGAAAGCATTCAAAATGCAAGATATTTTTGCTTAACCTTTTGATTATGGGGACAGGATATATGTCGTCCCAGCGACTATTTTTTATTTTTTTCGCTCAACAGTTTGAAAAATAAATTTTTGCAATATAGTTATACTAGGATTTGAAAAATTAATTTTTGCCATATAGTTATACAAGGATTTGAAAAATTAATTTTTGCCATATAGTTATACAAGGATTTGAAAAATTAATTTTTGCCATATAGTTATACTAGGATAATTGCAAAAGAAATCTACCACAAAGAATTTTTTTGTAAATTGTGGTAAGATTGAACATAAAAATATTTATGGACCTTTCCTGGCCTTCCTCACCCTTAATAAAAATGTTAACACGTTAACCCCTTGGGGACGAGCGACACGTATACGTGACGCAGAAGATGCTCAGAATCCTGGATTATTCCCACCAGTTACTTTTTATTGTAAGATTTGCCTTATATAATGACAGCATTTCTGCGTTTCAATAAGGCGAAAATTTTTGTTTTGAAAGACCGGTGGTAAAAGATTAAAAATTCTGTAAAGGACGCTCGTCGCGAAGAGGTTAACCACCATAGATTGCGACAAGTTGTTGAGCATTTACAAAGAGAGGTTTTCAGCAGGGTCTGATTACCGCCGAGGCAAACTTCCACCAGTATATTGTAACAGAATTTTTCGCCTTATTCAGAGGTCTTATTTGTGCAGAATTTCTGTCATGAATTAAACAAAAACTATTACTTTTTATTGGTAGATTTTGCCTCGTTGGTAAACAAGCCACTTGTTTTCAATTTCGGTGTTTTTCGAGTCGGTTCATAATTCCCATTCGCGGCAATGTTTGTTAAATTTTATACAAAGTGTTAATTTTATACATTTTTAAATTTAAATTATCAAATTTTAGTTATTTTCGTACGTTGAACGCCGAACTGAAATCATTAATCATTCCTTGGTGCCACGGGATTCTATTTTTCCTAGTAAATAATCAATAGTCCCGTTTCATAGCAATAAAGTGCCGTCAATGAAAATATTGTGCCACATCTATCCGTGCTGTATCGTGCCGCGATAAGTATTACTGGCACACATATTTGAATGTCATTTCAGTAGTGGCGGCTTGTCAGGCGGTTCACAATCACTTTACTACCAGAATTTCCATACATAAAATTTGACGTTATCAAGTGACAGAATGTTCTACGATTAAACAAGGATAAATTTAGTTTATTGAAAAACAGGTACTAACGTGGTTGTAAAATCTCTGACGAACCGCTACCGCATGACAGTCAATGTGTTAAAAAAGTAATGTTCAAATGATTTAAAAATACTTTAAACCTTTAACCCCTTCGCGACGAGCGTCCTTTACAGAATTTTTAATCTTTTACAACCGGTTTTTCAAAACAGAAATTTTCGCCTAATTGAATCGCAACAATGCTAAGATTTAATAAGGCAAAGCTTACAATAAAAAATAACTAATGGAAAAAATGGAGGATTTTGAGCATCTTATGCGTCACGTACACCTGTCGCTCGTCCCCAAGGGGTTAAAGGGTTAAAGAAACTTTGAAAAAAAATTCTTCTACCAGTATTTTTTAAAGGTATTTTTATTATAATAATTTAATTTTAAATTTTAAAACGTGAATTATGTTTTCTTTCTAAAACATGTCAAGTGATAACTGCTGGTATTGGCAGTTCAAATATAAAAATAGTTTATAAACGTCGAGAGTGCTTTCAAATGACCCTGTGATAACGTGATAGTTCAAAGGAATCAATCGTATTTAAGTTTGCCACTTTGAACCCATTTTTTATTCAGAAATTCCGAATTCATACCGAAATTTCGAAAAGGAGAACTTTTACTTCATGTAATCACAAAATGTAAAATAAACTTGAGTCATGAAAAACAACACTCAATTGAATCAATATTCACCACTGTACTATAATAATTATTTAAAAACAACACAAAATGTCACAAAACATATATGCATCATTTAATAAAAAACACTTACTTAAGGTGTTTTTAAAAACATACAAAACTGTATTTCACATTTGATAAAACCTAGCGCTTTCGAGCTACCTTAGCTCATCATCAGGGTTAAAAACACTAACACGTAGACACACACAAAACAAATAGTCTAAAACTAGTAAAAACATCATTTTCTGCTGAAGAAAAGATCAAACCATTACAAACATGTCACTAGGGGTGGGAAGCATTAGGAGGGATGCGCCAATCTTATTCAATCTTGAACTCTCTGTAAAAGTTTATACCATAATTTAAAGATGTTGTAAGGTACCGAATCATTGCATGTTTTGTCTTTTCTGGTTAAAATTTCTATGGATTCACTTATTATTGCTTGATGAAAGGAGGATGTGGGTTTAACCCTTTCCGGCACAGTAGTTCCACTCAGGGCACACCTAATTTTAATACCAAACTTGCATATGTAGGTATGTAAAGGTTGCGCTGTGGTTATTTATACGACGGCATAATTAACTATATACGACTTTATTACTTTAACAAAATATATAAAATTCAACATATTCAAATAAACATAATTAATAAATAAATAAATATAATGTTTAATAGCCGTCCAGCAGCCCTCTAAAATCACGATGCATCACTGGAGACTGCCGAAGAGCAAGTGTCAAAGATTCCGGTCGAATCCACCGTCAGTCTATACTTGGCAAAACTTTCCAACCGCCAAACTTTCGCCAAATGTGAGAACGCTCTTTTGCTCCGCTGGAGAAACTTAAATGGATTATGCTTCCTCTTCCATTTTCAAATAAGGCGAATTAGCACAATTAGCGTCGCCACATGACTCCCCTGCCAGTCTCACACAACACGTGGGAGACGAAAACGAACTTTCCTTCCCGATCTCGTTATATAAGTTGTAGGATCAGGCTTACCATCCTCATTCAACAGAAACGCAGGTTTTAAACGATCAATATTTATGATCTTTTCCTGGTTCCCGATAGAAACCACAAAATCTTTTAGCAGTCGTTTTACGACTTTGAATGGACCTTCGTAAGTCGGTTGTAAAGATCTCTTAAAAGGACCTCTCCGTACAAATACATGGGTGCAGTTCTTTAGTTCTTTCGGAACATAGATCTTTTGCTGCCCATGCCTTAAAGGTTGACAAGGTCTCAAGGAACACATAATTTTTTGTAGTTTTGAAATATAAGTGGGTGGGTCTGAGAAGGGGCTATCCTCGTACAACTGGCCTGGAAGCCGTAGAGTCGTTCCATACGTCAGCTCAGTTGTAGATGCACCTAGGTCCGCACGTACTGTCGTCCGTAGACCCAGTAAAACCAGGGGGAGCGCTTCCAACCAATCTACCTTATAGCACATTAAGGCCTGCTTTAAAGGTCGATGAAGTCGCTCCACCAAACCATTCGTTTGTGGCCTATACGAAGCAGTTCTAGCTATAACAGAGCCTAGCATTCTTGCCAGACTTTCAAAAAGTATGGACTCAAATTGTTTACCCCTATCGCATGTTATCCTCTGAGGCGTACCAAAACGGGAAACCCACGTCTGAACAAAAGCCTGAGCAACAGTTTCAGCAGTCATATCCACAATAGGTACTGCCTCTGGCCACCGGGTAAACCTATCAATCATAGTTAGGCAATATCTGAATCCACGTACTAGAGGTAAGGGACCAATGATATCTATGTGTATATGAGCAAATCTCTCGTCTGGAACGAAAAATTGCACCAAAGGAGACTTAGTATGCAGGTGCACCTTAGTCCTTTGACAGGGTATACACGCTCTACACCACACAGCAACATCTTTATTTAGCCCTGGCCAAACATATTTCGAACAGATTAGCTGCCTAGAGGCCCGTATTCCTGGATGCGACAGCCCATGCATTGACTCAAACACCTTATATCTCAAGGTCTGGGGGACATAAAACCTGTTCACCTCACCAGCAGTTTCACAATACAATAATGTCTTAGCATCCGGCATTTGTACTTTAGCTAAATTTCCACTAAACTCAGCCTTTCCGTCCAAAATAGCCTTTAGCTCCTCATCCTCTGTTTGCAACTTATCCCACAACTCAAAATCTGCAAGTGACGCAAATTGAATCTCACAAACTCTAGATAAACTGTCAGCAACAAAATTTCCCTTGCCTGGCAAATAACGTATATCCGTAGTAAACTGAGATATAAAGTCTAATTGCCGAAGCCTTCTAGGGGAACATTTCTCTTGTTTTTGCTGAAATGCAAAAATTAGGGGTTTGTGATCTACGTACAATGTAAATACCCGAGCCTCCAACATATGCCTAAAATATTGGATCGCAGAATATGCCGCCAACAATTCCCGGTCATATGTTGAATATTTGCACTGTGTAGGGGACAACTTACGAGAGAAAAATCCAAGTGGTTTCGGACCATCGGGCGTAACTTCTTGTAACACCCCACCCATAGCAAAATCACTGCAGTCAGTTATAAGTGCAAGCTTCGCATTTTGAGAAGGGTGATAAAGCAAAGTCGCATTAGCTATAGCTTGCTTAACTTGCTCAAAACTACTTTCTGCATCCGCATCCCACTGAATTTCTCTTTTATCCCTCTTTTTTGCTCCATTTAAGAACACATTTAGTGGTCTTAATATTGCTGCAATATGGGGTACAAAACGATGATAGTAGTTCACCATTCCCAAAAATCTCCTGAGATCGCTAACAGTTTTTGGTTTTGGAAATTCAAGTATAGCTTTCACCTTATCTTTGTGTGGAACACAGCCCTGGCTATCTATAGTATGACCCAGAAAATCTATAGTTTCTTTGCCAAACTCACATTTTGATTCATTAATTATAATCCCGTAATCTCTAAACCGCTTAAAAACTTCCTCTAAATGCTGCATATGCTGAGCGTGAGTTTCACTCGCTATTAAGATGTCATCGAGATACGGAAAGCAATAGTCCAAACCTCGTAATACCTCATTTATAAAGCGTTGAAACGTTTGCGCTGCAGAGCATAACCCAAAGTTTAAAAATGGAAATTCAAACAAACCAAAAGGAGTTATAATAGCAGTTTTATGGATATCGGGAGGATGAACCGGAATTTGATGATAAGCACGGACTAAATCCACTTTAGAAAATATTTTTTTACCTTTTAACATATAAGTAAAATCTTGAATGTGAGGAATGGGGTATCTGTCTTGTACAGTAATTCGGTTAAGTGCCCTGTAATCCCCAGTTGGTCTCCAATCCGAAACGCCTTTAGGGACCATATGTAATGGACTGGCCCAATTACTTTTAGATGGCCTACAGATACCTTTCTCAAGCATATAGTCAAATTCCTGCTTAGCTATCCGGAGCTGCGCTGGATGTAACCGCCGAGCTCTAGCTGTCACAGGTGGGCCAACAGTAGGGATAAAATGGATTGTATCATGTTTTACAGTTCGTTTATTCGTATTATTTAACTGGGTAATCTCTTTATACTTTTTTAGCAGTTCTATATATGCAGTGTTTCCGATGATAGTTTTAACCACCGGGACATCACACAGACTGGCGCGACCACGAGCAGAAAAGTTAGTTACAGGGTCTAATAAACGCCGCTTTTTTAAATCAACCAATAAACCAAAATGTTGTAGAAAGTCAGCGCCTATAATTGGTTTAGATACCTCAGCTATGATAAATGGCCAATGTAATTTACGTTTCAGTCCCAAATCCAGTGTCAATAGTTTAGTACCGTAAGTACAGATTTTTGTACCATTAGCGGCATACAATGTGAAATCCCTCTTTCTAGTACTTTTAACTAAAAATGACTTCGGAAAACATGAGACATCACTGCCTGTATCTATCAAATAGCTGGATTGAGTAACCTTATCTGTAACATAAAGCCTGCGACTCAAGCCCATACGTGCAGTAGCCGTCGCTACTCCTGCGAGCGAAGGTCGTTTTTTGGTTTGTAAGCACACGGGGGTACACACTTTCGAGCCTTTTCCTTAAATCGAAAATGATACCAACATAGCCACCCCTCTCTGCGTGACCTATCCCCTGAGTTAAATGAGTTCCGCCGGTAAGATTTCCTAGGCGACTTGGAACAAGAACCAGCTTTAACCAGCTTTGAAAGTTCCTGAACCTGAAATTGTAGCTGCTCCAACTGTTTATTTTGTTGACTAAACTGAGTTTGTTCAGCCCCTCTCGATTCCAGAGAGTTAACACCAACCTGCGTACATTCACAAATCTTATCCGCCATCTCCGCTAATTTATTTAAACCCTCAGAGCTGACAGACAAAATTGTTTGCACAGATACCGGTAACCTCCGAAGCCATATATTTTTCAAAAAGTCATCGTCAACATGGCCCTCACTTAACTCTCTCATCTTACGCAATAACATTGAGGGGGACCTATCACCCAGCTCTAAATCTTCCAGCAGAGTCTTAACCTTCCGATTCTGAGAAACTTCAAATTCCGATAATAACCTCGCTTTAAGAGCACTGTACGGTTCTTCTGGGGGTTTACACACAATATCGGAAGCAAAAGATAAAGTTTCCGCATCCAAAGACGCCACCAAATGATCAAATTTAGTTTGTTCGACCGAGATTCCCGCTAACCTAAAACTAGCCTCTAGCTGTACAAAAAATAACTTTGCATTACTAGGCCAAAAATTTGGAATTTTTACCGACACTCTATTGCATCCTGTACTCCCCCCTTTCACAGTTTCACTAGGATTGTCGTCCGGCATCCCTTATACTATCAAAAAAACAAACAGAAATCTCAAACTGCCGAACTAAACAACAATTTAATCCAGACTGAACGAAGGTTAAAACATCTTAACACTTAAAACAGCAATATCAACATCGAAACCATCCAACCATTGGAACCTAAAACAAGTTTAAATTATCTTAAAAGTCCTCAGAGGATACATGCAAAAGGAAATAAACAGTACGTAATCTCATACCTTAATCCTTGAAAGACATCCTAATAGACTGGACGAGAACTCATTATGAATTAATCTTTCTTTTACTCTTTTAAACCACAGCCAAAAGCGTGTATACGGGTCACCACTTGTAGGTATGTAAAGGTTGCGCTGTGGTTATTTATACGACGGCATAATTAACTATATACGACTTTATTACTTTAACAAAATATATAAAATTCAACATATTCAAATAAACATAATTAATAAATAAATAAATATAATGTTTAATAGCCGTCCAGCAGCCCTCTAAAATCACGATGCATCACTGGAGACTGCCGAAGAGCAAGTGTCAAAGATTCCGGTCGAATCCACCGTCTGTCTATACTTGGCAAAACTTTCCAACCGCCAAACTTTCGCCAAATGTGAGAACGCTCTTTTGCTCCGCTGGAGAAACTTAAATGGATTATGCTTCCTCTTCCATTTTCAAATAAGGCGAATTAGCACAATTAGCGTCGCCACACATGCGGCACCAAGAATATTTTAATAAAATTTTGTTTCTATAATGAAAGTTTAAAATAAGGAGTTCTTATTTTCTGAAAAAGTCGTTTGTAAATTCCGGTGTCAATCAGTAATTTCTCATTTTACGAACAGACTTTGTCTGTGCCGGAAAGGGTTAATTATTTTAGCTTTATCAAAATCTATTTTAATCGACTGCTCTTGCTTTAATCTGGAAAGTGCCGTTTTACTTCTATTGTATTTGATATCTGCAATATGTTCTTTTATACGAGTAGTAATTTTCCAACTGGACGAAAAATGTCCGGGCCAGGATTCGAACCTGGGATCGCTTGGCTGAAGCCGCCACGCTCTACCACTGAGCTATCCCGGTCGAATCTGGAGGGCATAATTCATCCAGTTAACCTTATTGATCAGAGAATCTGGTCTGATATTTTAATCAGCTCAACTGAAAAGATCGCAGGTAAGGGAATTCCAGTAAACCCTGGATACGTGATTACACTAGATTAATTTTAACACAATTATTTCAAATTGGTAAATAAATCATACGAGTAGTAATTTTCCAACTGGACGAAAAATGTCCGGGCCAGGATTCGAACCTGGGATCGCTTGGCTGAAGCGTTTACTGGAGTTCCTTTACCTGCGATCTTTTCTGTTGAGCTGATTAAAATATCAGACCAGATTCTCTGATCAATAAGGTTAACTGGATGAATTATGCCCTCCAGATTCGACCGGGATAGCTCAGTGGTAGAGCGTTGCGGCTTCAGCCAAGCGATCCCAGGTTCGAATCCTGGCCCGGACAATTTTCGTCCAGTTGGAAAATTACTACTCGTATGATTTATTTACCAATTTGAAATAATTGTGTTAAAATTAATCTAGTGTAATCACGTATCCAGCGTTTACTGGAGTTCCTTTACCTGCGATCTTTTCTGTTGAGCTGATTAAAATATCAGACCAGATTCTCTGATCAATAAGGTTAACTGGATGAATTATGCCCTCCAGATTCGACCGGGATAGCTCAGTGGTAGAGCGTGGCGGCTTCAGCCAAGCGATCCCAGGTTCGAATCCTGGCCCGGACATTTTTCGTCCAGTTGGAAAATTACTACTCGTATGATTTATTTACCAATTTGAAATAATTGTGTTAAAATTAATCTAATGTTCTTTTATCCGAATTTTAAATTTTCTTAAAGTCATACCAATGTAGTCTTTAACTCTATAATATTTCATGCTATTTCCAATTATTTCTATAGTAACTGAGATTATATAAATTCCTGCTAAATCTTCTATCGGTGTGACACAAAATATATATCAATAACTAAAACAAAAATTACTATTCAGAATTTCTAAATAAAAAAGGAGGTTAAAATGGCAACGCTTGAAAATCCATGCTGTTTGGGAAAATTAACTCGTAACGGAAAAATCTATAATTTAGTTATTAGAGGTTAATTCTGATAACTAATGTATATTAATTAACGGTCAGAAATTTCCGGTATAAATTAATTTTCCAACACAACACGAATTTTCTGGACACACACTATAATACAGTAAAAAAATAACACTAAATTCTAATTAAATACCTAAACATAAGAAACATTTTAAGCTGAAAGTTTTTTTTTTCCATTACAGGAAATTCTTATTTCTATAATAGCTTTTATAAAAAATAAAAGAATGTTACTGGAAAATAAGGTACATTTTTTTTCTTTTGTCGAAATACCATTCTGGATTGCTATGAGCTATAGTGTGAAAAATCATACTTATTGTTGTAAGAGGAAATGCCTGAAGCTTACTTAGTAGAAAGGAAACAACGAAAAAGATTGAAACAGCTTAAGAAAATCGTTCATCAAAACATCTAAGGTATAAAAAATATTTCAAATAAATGTCAGATTTTTATCGCCGACTAAAACGATTATTACAGTAAATAACGTTATTAGAAAAATGGCAATTTTCGTTTAGATGCTTAAATGTATAAAATAGTTCAAATGAAAAATAAATAAATAAATGTATTAAAATGAAAAGTAATCTTTGTAAAAGTAAATTAATAAATTTTGTAACAGGACAAAAAAATTTCTAGCTTAGGAATAAACGTTTAGAAAATGAAAATTCTATATATAATTTTTTAATTACAAGATGTCTTAGCTTTATAATGTCATTCATCATTACTACAGATACTAGGGGCAACCCAGACCCCTTTAGATTACACATGTAAGTGAAAACCAATTTTTTTTCAATTGAAAACTTTAATAGATTCTTTACATTTATTATATTTTTATAGATTGTCCACTATCAACACCAAAAAGCGAAGCATTTTTACATGAAAAGTATCAACAATGCATTTAAATAAAGTTTTGAACTTTAGTAAAAGCGATACTTTGGTATTAGCCGCAAACCAGTAGTCAATACCCGAAGAAACCGTCAAAGATTTTACTACTTATTTAGGAAATTTTGATTTTTATAATTTCTGTGGTTTAAGCGCATAGACCGACTACATATCTGTTAAATTTGTTCTATTTTATTGTATATTATTTTTTATCATTTATTCATGTTTATTTATTTATTTATTTTTATTTTAATTTCATTACTGAATATTAGCCGGAAACACATGCTGAACTACTTTTATTGTTTTAAGTTCAAATTGCTTAATCTTCCGTAATCGAGCTGCACACAACAGGGATCAATTTCTAACCCTTTCAAGAGCGGTGTTTCATTTTTGGATCACATAATTTTAATAACTAAATGCCACATTGGCACCAGAATTCTGAAAAGAAAATTTTCATTTTATCATGAACGTGGAGAAAAACTTTTACTTATTTACCAATAAATTTGTTTATAAATTCTGGTGTCACTCAATCATTTCAGAATTTTACGAATAGAAGTACTTTGCCCCTGAAAGGGCTAAAAAAATTATGCTTAAAAATTATTTTAAAACCCTTAAGAAATCAGTATACATTAAGATGAGTAATTTTTAAAAATTAGATGTGAAAGTACATTTTTTTTTTATGTTTTCGCCGTTGTAAAAAAATGTATGCGATGGTTAGAAAAAAAATTGTACTAAAAACGAAATTAATTGGTCAGATCGTTCCGACCGTCCGTATGACGTCAGCGTTACTCAAGGACATGTTGTTTGTCTATAATATGGATAAAGGCTGAACAAATACGTATAACATGTTTCATAAAAAGCTAATTAACTTTACACTTCCATAATTCACCATTTTAAATATAAATATGAAAAAGATGATATATCTCAGATAGATCATAAATTTTGTATAGAGTATTTTTAAAAATAGTTTAATATTTGTCAATGGATGGAAATTTGTAACAATACTGAAACAAACTTCAAAATTTTATTATGCATACAATATACGGTGTACATTGAGATACATTTATCACTAAACATACCGATATTACTTTTTTTTTATCTCAAGTTTTATAAGAATATTTCACGCCAGAAATTTTATTTAAATCTCTTAAATCTCAATATTTCACTTACTTTTATTTGATTTTTATTTAATTTAACTTTTGAAAAAAATTTCTGGTTCCAATGGAAATATTTTCATTTCGTACCAGTGAAATGACAAGTTCGTGGTATATTTAGTTTTAATGCAATTTTGGACTATCTTATATGCTTTGAAATAGCTTAGCACCATCCTACTGAAAAAAAAAACTTTATTTAAAACTAATGTACATAACACATTGCATCTTTATATTTATTTTATTTAATAAATAGTTGAATTTTAAAGTTGGGGACTACTTTGTGAAGCAAACTGTATAGAGATACTCCTGTCGATTTCCTGCAGCTGAAGGGAGTGTAAAAATTAGTCTTTATATGTAAATTTCGTTGTTACCAGTTTCCTTTCAACGTAATTGCTATTTCCGGAATGGAAATTACGCGCATAGAACTCATTAGTACCGCATTTTACTAGCACAAACTTCGAGCAATATTTGATTTATTTAATCACGGAATTTAAGTGATTTTGTACGGCTGAGATTTCTATCGGATAAATTGATGCTAAAATGCAGAAACTGTGCGAGCCCTGTGCATGATTCCGATCCCTGATATTTGCGAAGTATTTTAAAAAGTTCAATTTTTTCGATACTTCGATTTACTCGGGATCGTTTTTAAGGTTCTATCTTGGTAAGCTAATATGTACTTTCTTGCTATTATTTGGAATACTTGAAACTGCAGGAAAGAGACTTTTGATTTTACTATATTAAACAGACAACGTTGTCATTTTTGCATAAACAACGCAAAGGACACAACAGGAAGGAAATACATTTTTAGTTATAAATAATCTATTTAGAAATTTTAATAATTTATATATTAATTAATTAATAATTTTTAAAGCATTTCCAAAACAGGCATAAACATGCTTAAACATTTTAAGTGTGAAACATGTGAAAAGAAATGAAATGAGTAACTTGTTTTCTTGACAGTAAAAACGAAAAGACGTGCTTTTTAGTACTGAAAACACTGAAAATTCACAAAATTCAAAGTACCATGACTCGTTAAGTTCTTGTTGTTTAGAAATGGGTTTTTAACGTCTTCCTTAGATACAGCGCAATATTTTTCTAACTATGAGTTGAAAGAAAAAGAAGGCATATGAAAATTTAATTTTCACTTTTTATTATGTGTACAACCTCTTATAAAAATGATATTTCAAAAACATATATGTAATTTTGTACATTTTGAAATTGTATGAATGTTGTTATCATCAGTGGTTTAACCCTTTCAGGGGCAAGCACTTCTGCTCCTGTAACGTTGAATTCCCACCGGAATTTAGGAAAGAATTAAGTTCAAAATAAGAATAAGCAATTTTTCAACTTTTTCTAGTCAAAGTTAAAAAAGTAAAATTTAATTAAAAGTTTCTGGTTTGAATCGGATTAAAATTAGGTGGTATATAATATATACCACCACCCCTCAAAGGGTTAATAAATAAACCTCTACTTTGAATCACAGGTATATGTATCTATATATACAGTATGCCCACTAAAGTCCCTTGCCACCCTCTTAACTTCGGAACGGTGGCTGCTTAAAAAAGTTCATAAAAGTGGTGTCTACATATAGTAAAGTAGACATGCGCTACTGAATGAAACCGCCTATGGCGCCACCTGGTGGAAACTGTGGATTTAGCATTCATATCTCGAAAACGGAAAGAGATGGGGAAAACAAGTGATTTACAAAGTTGTAGAGCATAATCGATTTAGTACAAAAAGCTCCTTGTGGACATTAATGCGAAGAATAGAACGGTTAAAATGCGCATTTGTTTTCTCGTGATTTCCTACACTGTGACGTGACAAAACGATCTTAGAAAGAAAGAAACAACCAGTTATGAAACAGTAGGTGTATACGACCCCTCCACAAACATTGCAGGACCTTACGGGAAAAATTGCAATGGTAACGATTCTCAGAGCATTGCACTCGATTACAGTGCCATCTACAATGTTTCGAAGAAAATGTTCAATACAAAAGTTACGTATTTTTTCTCGTAGAATCCGAATCTGCAATAAAAAATGGGGATCATCATTTGAGACTTCAAAGTTGCCCCCCTTTCCTCCCCCGGGGGCAAAGTTGGGGGGGGGAATTTCATATCCCTAAATAGATTTTTCAAAAATATTGAACATGCATTTTGCCGTTTTTCAATCCGATGTATTTTTCTCGAGTTATTTGACCGTTTACAGATTTTTCGGACACCTTGTATATATATATATATATATATATATATATATATATTAAAAAATGAAACCACATGTGAAAATCAAAGGATGAGACATTGTAAAAAGCAATGGAATGGACACTGCAGGAATGATACTTGATATGTTGAAAAAGCCAAAAATGTAAGACTATGAAAATCTTATATAATCTTCAGAAGGACTTTATAAGAATATTCATAGTAAATATATGTTCTTTCATCAAATATTGTCAGCTGTATGCCTAAAATCGACAATATTAGGCCCCTAATAACATATATATATATATATATATATGTGTGTGTGTGTGTGTGTGTGTGTGTGAAACAATTAATAACCTACATGAGTTCAAATAACAAAAAAATAAATAAATATACAACTTAAATTGAAATAAGATAAATAAACAATTATTCAACTGGAATAGAAATTAGATCATAAAATAATGTGTATAACTCACCAAAAAAGACTAATGTTACTGTTGATTGAACAAGATATAAGTACTTGACAAGCAGCCAGTCATCATTAACTCAAAATTGCTGCTGTAGCTATACAAACATTGCTTTGAAGAAAAAAATTATAATAGGAAATAAATTGATTAGTGCTAGCATCTACCATAGAAAAATATAAGGAAAAGCTGAAATTGTAGAAAAGTTAAATAATATGTCTAGTGCTGCCATGTATTATGAATGAAGAGAAAAAAGAATCAAAATAATTTTTTTTCTGGCAAAGCAAATAATATTTGAAATAAGATGAAACTAAAGAAAGTAAATAAAATTTAAATATAATAAAGATGAAATGGGAAGACAAGTACAATAATAATAATTAGCTATGTATAATGAGACATTGTGTGAGTTAAATGAAGAGTGTATAATTTACGTTGTAAAAATGATTTTGTAATGTAAATAAAAAGATTAAAGGCATAAAACCCGATTTTTTATATCTTTTTTTTGGCAGTCCCGCCACATCCTTCCTTAATGGTATTTCTATTTTATATATTTTTTTTTGGGGGGGGGGGGAGGGAAATTTTGTTATTTTATATTTTTTTTTTTTTTGCTATTTTTTTTTTTGCTATTTTTTTTAATGCCGCCTTAGACCGCAGTTTTTGTTTCAGCGTTTTCTTTAAATTAAACTTTTATTGTTTTATTTTTATATTTCATGTGTTCGTGCTAGGTAGAGAGTGCTAGTGCAGACCAAATACTCTTTTGAAGGACTATGTATATATATATATATATATATATATATATATATATTGATTGATTGGAGATACTTTTATCGATAACAAATTAATTTAATAGAAGGGAAATAAAGTTTCTTTCACCGAACGGAACATGTCAGGTCACTAAATGCAATGTTGTGAAATACATTTTTTAAGGCAAAATGTCTAATATCATAAGGAATATATAATTCAATAAAAGCTCCAGAAGACCATTCCTCAACACAACAAAGATGTATAACAAATATGTTATAATAATGTCAGATTTTATCGTCTTTTCGGAAAGATTAAAGTAAACAAACATAGAAGAAAAGTTTTAAGCCATTAAATAACATTTTTTAAACGTTCGATTTGTCTTTTAGCAACATTTAGGCTTATAAATAAATAATATCTGCAAATAACTGAAACTGGCCTTAGATAAAAATATTTTGTACAGAATTATACGTGTTATGAAACATCTAAGATGAAGAGATATGAAAGATAATTTAGCAGCAAGCTGCAAAAGAAAATGGAGGATAATCTGAGTTAAAAAAAAATGTTTTATGTTTTTATACATATATATATATATATATATATATATATATATAAGTATATTGATACGATAATATCTTTCATGCTCCGTCCCTTTAAATATTTCTTAAAGTGTGTACAAAAAATGCAATGTTTCTTTATTGATAAACATTTTGATTAAATATATCTACCAGAATTTTTAAATAACAATCTTTGTACGAGTTGTAATTTTCCGACTGAACGAAAAATATCCGGCCCACGATTCGAATCTGGGGAACAATTTTTGGTTCATTTAATGATAGGCAGTCCTTAATTAAGCAAATCAAACATTAGACTTAAGAAAAATGGTCGAAGTCTCAAAGTAGTCGTATTGCGTACGTTAAGAAGGAAAGTTTTCAGCGACCTACTAAGATTCCCGCGCCTTATCACAGGGAACCCGCTGCTGCAATATTTACGCTAGTTTCGCGTCAAATAAACTTGTTTGTAACCAGAAAACTTATTTCGTAAAATATTTCTAGTTTATTTGTTGCAAAATTAATTTTATAAATACATAAAATTATTAGACTTTATTTAGCACATATTCAGACTGAAAATCATTGAAAAGTGCCTTACTGTCCTATTCCTCCTTATTCTCCACTTTTTGGAAGAACTGAACATTTTCACAATTGAGTTTTTCCACTTTAGACATTGTAATTATAGGTTTTGTTTGTCACTTTTATTTATCACGTATCCATACTGGCAATCATTGAAAAGTGCCCTACTGGCCTTTTCCTCCTTACTCTCGACTGTTTTGAAGAACTGAACATTTTCACAGTTTAGTTTTTTCACTTTAGACGTTGTAATGATAGGTTTTAAATACAAGGTGAATATTTCATTCCACTTCAATTTCGTTTTTATTTCGAAATTTTTCTGTTATATTATAGGTTTCGTTTGTCACTTTTATATATCACGTATTTATACTGACAATCATTGAAAAGTGCCCTACTGGCCTTTTCCTCCTTACTCTCGACTGTTTTGAAGAACTGAACATTTTCACATTTTAGTTTTTTTCACTTTAGACATTGTAATTATAGGTTTTGTTTGTCACTTTTATTTATCACGTATCCATACTGGCGATCATTGAAAAGTGCCCTACGGGCCTTTTCCTCCATACTCTCGACTGTTTTGAAGAACTGAACATTTTCACATTTTAGATTTTTCACTTTAGACATTGTAATTATAGGTTGTGTTTGTCACTTTTATTTATCACGTATCCATACTGGCGATCATTGAAAAGTGCCCTACTGGCCTTTTCCTCCTTACTCTCGACTGTTTTGAAGAACTGAACATTTTCACATTTTATATTTTTCACTTTAGACATTGTAATTATAGGTTTTGTTTGTCACTTTTATTTATCACGTATCCATACTGGCGATCATTGAAAAGTGCCCTACTGGCCTTTTCCTCCTTACTCTCGACTGTTTTGAAGAACTGAACATTTTCACATTTTAGATTTTTCACTTTAGACATTGTAATTATAGGTTTTGTTTGTCACTTTTATTTATCACGTATCCATACTGGCGATCATTGAAAAGTGCCCTACTGGCCTTTTCCTCCTTACTCTCGACTGTTTTGAAGAACTGAACATTTTCACATTTTAGATTTTTCATTTTAGACATTGTAATTATAGGTTTTGTTTGTCACTTTTATTTATCACGTATCCATACTGGCGATCATTGAAAAGTGCCCTACTGGCCTTTACCTCCTTACTCTCGACTGTTTTGAAGAACTGAACATTTTCACATTTTTGTTTTCCACATTAGGCATTGTAATTATAGGTTTTGTTTGTCACTTTTAATCCTATCCTATACCTTTTATATCTTTAATTACAATTACACTTACTCTTATATATTTTAGATTACAGACGGATGTCTGCTATCTTAAGGTTTCCAAAATTTTAGAAATTCAGCTACAGGGCGTAAAGTTGACGCCAGCTAAGAAGTTCAAGAATTACCTAAACTGTTCAATTGTTCAAGTTTATTGTTACTTCTGGAATAAATTTCTTGATTCAAAAGGCTTTTTTTTTCAGATAAAGCGCAAAATTTTGTAGCAATGTACGATCTCTTCTTCGGGAAAAAAAATCAAGAAACAGAGGAAAATTCACTTGTTACACATAAGGTATTTCCACATGGAACTCGAATACAGGCGAATTGAATTTGATCTTTTTGTGTGATAAAAAACTGGAAATTTATTTTATTTAGAATTTCTGAAATAATACCGGAAATTCCGAAACAAGAATTTTTATTTAATGTAATCCGGAAATGTCTGCCATTAAACAAAGGAAAAGTCGCTATTCGGAATTTTTGAATGAAAAAGGAGGCAAAACTAGCAACCTTGCATCATGGTACTGTAGCACTTACAGAAATGCTACCTACCGGACTTTACTTTCTTGTATGCTAAACGACTAATTATCTTTAAACATTATTACTACTATTACTAAAACAACAATTTGCATACAAATATTGGTGTTAAAATTAAATATTACGCGTGAATAAAATATTTGTCATAAATGAAGAAGAAAATTAAAATACTGTAGTTCTACAATGCTTATATACAACCCGTCCTTCGATTTGAAAATTGAGTGTGGAAACATTCCTTACCTGCTCTATTTAATTGAATTATGGGTTGCCCGCGGAACTTTAAATAATTATTGACATTGCCCTCAAGCGTTTATTTAACACCCTGTATTAAATAAACCGAATACAGTTCGAAGATTCTAGTAGATAATTCGAATTTATAAAACTGCCCTAATTTCTTATATCTTAAGAGCAAATAAAACTTAATAATATTTTTAGGGCAGCCTAATTGATCATTCTGCGATACACCAAAATATAACCTGTAACCCATATCTTGAACCAATGATTTAGAACTGCCACTTTTTTTTTTAATTTCATTATTTCTCAAGCTGCTCTTGTCGACAGCATGACTTCTTGAGGACACCTACAGATACTAAATTGGATGAAACACTTAACTTAATTTGTATGGTTTTAAACACTTTACACGTTATTTTTTTCGGTGTCACGTAAATAATATAAAGATATATTTATACCTTATAATGAGTATGTAATATCTGTATTTCTTTAAAATAAAACATCTGTAAAATTAAAAATTTTTACTGGCAGACATTACATAGATATTCATTAAAATCATTTAAAACCATCACTATACAATACAATAACGTTTTCGATTCCGGTCCGGACTGTCGTCAATTGTAAATGCTGCGAAAATTCTTTGCTGTCGTTTACTAGGTCTTTGGAGATTGAGATATTTCCCTTTCTATGCCTTTTTTTATTCACTATCCCTTTATTTCTCCTTTCTTCTTTTCCTTCTTCCCCTTTTTTTCTTTAGTTGTTTCTCTTCCTGCTCGTTCAATGTTCTTATCCAACGGGGTAAATAATAATCGAATGTGTCATATCGTCGCTACCATGTCAAACTGTCGAATATGAAAAATGCATTTTTCATTACTTTTAAAAATAGCCCGATTGTCACCACTAAATTTTATTAGAATTCTCCGACAAGTAAAAATGATAATAAAATTTCTGTGAAGAACAGGGTTGCCAGTTTGGCCTCGTTTTTTATTCAGAGATGCCGAATTTATACCGGAAATTTTGAGAGAAATATTTTTACTTCGTTTATTTACGAGATAGGCTGTAATTATATAAAGAAAAAATTGTCTTTTAAATTTCTGGTATGGATTCAACATTGCTGAATGGAAAGAGAGGACAAACTGGCCACCCTCGTGATTTTGAAACCCTGCAATCCTCTTAAAATTTTCTGGTGACAATCGGCACGTTTTTAAAAGTAATGAAAAATCCACTTTTTCACATTCAATAGTTTGACATGGTAGCGACGAATCATTGCAAACGTTTTATGTTGATAAATTAATTTCCAAGGCCTCTCTTATCAATGCATTATGTAAATTTTCATAATTGGCTATTTTCTCTATTGCAATAGTTTCAAGTTTTATGGACGTTTCAATATTTAATCTTTCAAGGGCTGTTGTTTGTTTGTTCCGTTTCAAGTCTCTTTTATGTTCGCTTAATTTTTCATTTAATTTCCGTTTAGTCCTTCCTAGATATTTTATTTTTTCAATTTTATTATTGAGACATTTAATTTTATATATTCCTGAAGACTGAGTTTTGTCATATTTTTCAATTTCATTACATATAGCTTTAAACAGAGATGGGTTGGGTGTCATAGAAACACGAATACCTAATTTTTCAAATTTTCGTTTTAATTTTAGGCATATACCATTTAAATATGGGATTTGGGGTGAATATTTTAGAGCATTTTGCGACCAGTCGTATTAAGTTATTTTGTATTTTAGCCCGCTCAATCAGTTTAATTATTGTTTTCTTATGATGTTCTGCCTTTACTCTGAGAGTTTCTATAAATTTTAATTCTTCCCTCAGTGTTTCTTCTGTAGAGCAAATATAGAGAACTCTATTTATGTATGTATTTATGGCTGCGTAACGATTTGGTAAAGGGGTATCTGCTTTAAATGGTTTTCTGTATACTTTGGTATGTTTTTTAGAACTTTCTTGAGTTAATGTTACATCCAGATAATTTAGCATATGATTTATCTCTTCTTCTATTGTGACCTACATATTACTGTCATATGAATTAACTACTTTTAGTAAATTGGCTAGGTTATATTGTTTACTTGTAATAATAAAAATACCGTCTAAATACCAAAGCCAAAGTCTAATATCCAAGTTTTGTTTTTTCAGGATTACAGTTTCCTGGTTTCTTAATTTCCATTCTGTTACGATATTTGACATACTACATAAACTAATTTATCAACAAAAAGCATTTGCAATGATATGACACATTCGATTTTAGTGACCCCCATTGGATAAGAATATTGAACAAGCAGGAAGAGGAAAAACTGCAGAAAAGTAGGGGAAAAGGTGAGGAAGAGGGAGCAATAAAGATAAAGTGAAGAAAAAAGGCGTAGGGGAAATCTCTCGATTCCCAAAGACCTAGTAAACGACGCCTAAGAATTTTCGCAGCATTTACAATTGTGGACGCTCCGGACCGAAGTCGAAAACGTTATTGTGTTGTATAGTGATGGTTTTAAATGTTTTTAGGGAATATCTATGTAATGTCTACTAGTAAAAATTTGTAATTTTACATATGTTTTATATTAATCAACTTAAATATTCTGTCAATATGCATCACAAGGCTATCATACTTAGGGACTTTAGTGGGCATACTACATTTATTTAAATGTTTTCTGTTTTATAATAATAATGATCCACAAAACTTTTCTAAATATTATTTGAAGTTGCTTTTAAAAAATAGTTAGTAACAGTACGGATTGGCAAGATGATTACATTCGGATGCTTTCTTCTGGTAATTTCGAAATGATACATCAGCTTTAACCAAAGCCATTAAATAATAAGTCCAGTCAGATAGTGTTAAATTTGTTAGCGACACACTAGCGCCAAACCTCTGCTGCGGAAGGAGGACAAAACAGAAGTGGGTCGCAGAGAAACGATACGATTTATTTATATCGATATTTTATACGATATTTTTATCGATGTTTTGTTTTTGCACTTCCTTTAAAAGCTTGCTAAGTATTGGGATCTTTAACATTAAAGCTAAAACTATAATGAAAAAAAAAAATGTGGAAATTTGCTGGATTCATATTTCTATATAAATATAGTGGTGGCGAAGAAGTTGATTTATTTATTAAAAGTTAAATAAAAAGTGATGGAAATTTACATCACTATGCAATTAACCCTTTCCGGCACAGACAAATTATGTTCGTAAAATGTGAAATTACTGACTGACACCGTAATTTACAAACGACTTTCTTAGAAAATATGAACTCCTTATTTTAAGCTTTAATTTAAGAAGTAAAATTTTATTAAAATATTCTTGGTGCCGAATGCAGCACTCCCAACCGCTAGATGGCGCTATTTTCAACTTGCGAAAAGTTTCCCATTTATCTGACTGGGCTTATTATTTAATGGCTTTGGCTTTAACGCTAGAACTACCATAAGCTGTCATTCCGATTCGAACCAGAAATTTTTTATTTAAATAAACTAAATATAAAACTCAAAGAAATACGTTAAATATATAAGTTGTTTCAACTTAGATTTCTGTTCGGAAATAGTATTAAAAATCATGAGTAAAATTTCTGGTAGTTCTAGTATTAATGTTTTGCAAAAGGAAGAGTTGTTGTGGTGTTGAAGAAAGATAAATAAAGATAAAGTGAAGAAAAAAAGCGTAGGGGAAATCTCTCCATTCCCAAAGACCTAGTAAACGACAGATAAGAATTTTCGCCGCATTTACAATTGAGGACACTCCGGACCGCAGTCGAAAACGTTATTGTATTGTATAGTGATGACATTAAATGTTTTTAGTGGACATCTATGCAATGTCTGATAGTACAAATTGGTAATTTTACATATGTTTTATATTAATGAACTTAAATATTCTGTCAATATACATCCCAAGGCCATTATACTTAATAAATATACTTGCTGTACCATTTACATATACTTTTAACTTACCATGTTGAATTATGAGTAGACCGAGGACCTGTTAAAAAAAAATATTGATGTTTCACTCAAACGTGAAACAGAGGAGACCCCTGCGTGAAATAAACCAAAGATTACTGTTGGAGTACATTCCAGTAGTTAATTTGAGTCTGTTAAAACTGCTCTAATTTGTTATATTTCTGCAGCAGGTAAAATAATTGTATTATATGGAAGCCTAAGCGATTATTCGGTGACCCACTAAAACATCACACATAAAATACTGGTGGATCGCGACAAAAGCCATTTAATATTAAGTCTGCACGGATGAATGAAATAAATTTTGCAAGAAGTACATAGAACCCTCTTACGACTGATTGAGTCTTTGTACGCTGGAAAAGGAAATGAATATACTACAAAATTCTCTAAAAGATATTGCAAAATATTAATTGAGATTAAGACGGGTAGTTAAGCCAAATTTGCACACTGGATTCAAAACACACGCATCTGTAAAGTCAATAGGGGTGGATTGACATAAACGATGGAACCTATGAAATACTAGTAGTTGCTTTCTTGCGACGAACTTCTGTTTTAAAAATACGCCGCAGGAGTGAAAAGTGCTCATATATGTGAATAAAATTTACATGTAGTGCACACACTTTAAGATAGAAGCGCTACTGTCGCAAACATATTTTGGGAACCGCTGCCTTAAACCATCCTACCCTCATGAAATTTTACTCAACCTTGATAAAAACATTTCACACCAGAATTCTTATTTAAAACTATTTAACATGTTTATTTTACTTAGCTATGTTGGTCTTTTATTTAACTTAACACATGAAAATTTTTCTGGTTCAAATCGAATGGAATCTATTATTCAAACGGGTCGATTAGACCCTGTCAGGGTGGGATGGTTCTGCCGCTTCTTTTTTATCCCATTTTTTCTCAAGCCGATCTGGACAACAGGATGATTTCTTGAGCACTGTCTAATGTGGATGTTCACAATCCATTTTATAAAATCTTCAGTTTTAAATACTTATCAGATTACTTTTTCCGGTGTAAACTTAAATATTTCATAAAAATATACTATTGATTTTTGCGAAAGCAATAAGCCAAAATACAATTGGTGATCAGTTAACAAACTTAATCCCTTTCGAAACAATTTTCGCTAACCGAATTGTTCGTTAACCGATCATAGATTTAGTATAGATTTGTAGGATAATTCAATTAATTCGTTCTTAAAAGCTAAATAATATTAAAAAAATAATATAAATTCTCCCTAAATTTATTTAAATGCAATAATAATAAAATGTATATTAAATAAATGCAATATTATCCTTCCTTCAGTCATGCTTTTTTTTTTTTTTTTTTGAGTTTGTGAAGCATTACAGTGTCTGTCCAAAGTCGATTGTTTTTCGCTTCTTCTTCAGGATTTTACTGAAGTGATTAACATCATTTCCCTTGTAAAGGTCCCCAAGCTTATTTTAGGGTGTCAGAAAGATAAAATGTGGTAATATTAGTGAAACAGGTCTGTAATTGAAAAAAGGGTTTGGAATTAAATATATAAATGTGGTGCTAAATTTAAAAATCACAATAAAAATTATGTATCGCGTATATTTTTACATAAACATGACTTGTAGGATATGAAAATTATATTATAATCTGCTTATTGCAGTTATCATACGAGCAAATGTTGTGTGTGTATGCAAGTTTTATCTAGAAAACAGCTCTAACGATTTTGACTGAATATTTTATCTTACCGTTTTGGGATACGGAAGACCATCAGGTCAAGTCACAGGTTCGAAAATATTCGATTAGCGGAGGTCACTAGGGGTCAATTTATTTTAATGGGAATGAAGATCGAAATAGTTATTAACACGTCGACGAACACTTGTGGCTATAGCCGTCAAAGCGAAGTTCACAATGTGGCATGATGGCTATAGCCGCCAAAAACGAAACAGTCGTTTTTAGACAATACGGCTATAGCAGCACAAATGCGCATTTACCGTCGTACAAGTAGAAACCCGGTGTCATGTTTTGGAAACAATGTTTTAGGTTGAAATTCGTTTTCCACCTGTTATACGAGTTGCAGCTTCAGTATGCACGTGCAGGGTGGCTAGTGGTCAGGGAAAAATACAGTAAAAAAATTATATTCACCAGTATATTCTTATAGAAAAATTCAAATTAATTATTTGGTCGAATAATCAACATAAATTTTTCTATAAGAATATACTGGTGTTCATCACTTTTTTTTACTGTATTTATCCCTGACCACTAGCCACCTTGACGTGGTTGTGAAGGGAGTAGTGCAACCTAATTAAAGGTGCTGAATTAATCACAATTAAGTTTATTTAAGCAGAAAAAGTAAAACTGTACTTCTAATATTCTAAAAATTACAAAAACATATTGTGTCAATTTTTGAACTTTACTTGTTCCTACTGTCCGTCAACGTGTTAAGTTTTTGAACAATTGGCAGTAAAGAAAGCCGCAAAGTTGGCAACATTTTGCCATATTATTAATAATACCAAAATACTTGCTTGGACCTAAATGAAAGAATATCGCGAAGTTTGCGACTTTTCGCCTAATTTTTTCGACATTTGACGAAAAAATTGCAATTTATAATTATATCAAGTTGAACACAAACTTAATTTTGACCGAGCGTAGATCGATCTTCCCAGCTTCTAATCTATAATTTAAATTAAATGGAACCACATTTTGTTTTATAAAAGATATTCTTAATCCATGAAATTAAATATGCATAATGTTACACAATCCATTATAAAAATTATTTAATCTATTATGGATTGAAACTTGGGAATCAGTATATACCATGGGATCCACAATAGAGCTATGAATAAAGAGAAGTAGCCATATAGTGTAGTTTCTCCTGTTGCGAGTGAAGTAACTGAGGATGTAGTCACAAGATGGCGGCTGTTGTTTCGATACATCCGAGCAACTGGGCCTGATTACCGTCGGTGCAATCTCCCTAAAGTAAATTTTAATTAAAATGATCGTCTTATTTATGCAAAATTTTTATCATTATTGACCTGTTAACTGGGTATTACGAAATATTTCCTCATACACGAACTACTACCGTAATAGTTTGAACGCATTTCTTCCACCAGTAAAATTTTAATAGAAATTTTCGTCTTATTAAAAAGCCTTATTCATGCAAAATTACCGTCAGGAATAATGAAAAAAAAATTATTCTTTTTTACTGGTGAAGTGTGCCCCGTTGGTAATCAGGCATATCAGTCGAACAAAAGTTTATTTCCCGGTTAATAGAATAAGGGAAATTTTTCTATTTGTTTCTATTGATGGAAGTTTTCACCAGCAATAATACCTGTCACTGATATTGATAGGAGAAGCCTATCTACTGAATCCGGGGCAAACTTCGACTAGTAAAAGCGACTATATATATTTGCCTCAATTATGACCTGCATGAAAATGAGGATTTAAATAATGAGAAAATTTCTATTCAAATTTACTGGTGGAAGTTTGTTCCGGCTGAAACCAGCCCCTGTGGAACCAGTTACAGTTGGGTCTTCACCATTTTCAGAATATGTCTATTGTTCGTTATTTATAGCTCCATTGTTCCAAATTATCCGTAAAATTCGGATCCTCTTTTAGAAGACATATTTTGAATCAGTGGCGTAGCCAGGGCGAGTGTCCAAATGTTTTCGATACCACTATTTTTGTGAATTTTTCCATGTCTTATCTAATCGGACAACTTTCTGTGATAATAAAGGCCAAGAAAACTTGTATGCAGAGCATTTGGACACCCTTCCCTGGCTACGCCACTGTTTGGGATCTCACCTGATTCGAATCCAGATAATGCTGCTGTTGGTTATTTTATGCGTAATATGGGCAATGATATCTCAGCTGTTGGATCAAGAAGAACAGTAAGGTTTAATAAGGAATTTAGTTTGCATAATCATATAATAAATCATTAATTATCATTAACTAAAGCTTTAAATGCTTAAGTTATAAGAGTAGAACACAAAAGGATTTATAATAACCTTACGCACAAACGGCGCCATTATCAAGAACTGCATGATAAACAAACTATTCTCACAAAATTTTTTTGAAAATAAACGTAAAAAACATAAGTCACAAGATCATATGTCTAATACACAATATTTAGTGAACCTGCTCATTTTTCATACAATTTTTATTATTTTTTAATTCTGATTGCAGGGTGTTGTGTACAAGTTTGTTTGTCATATTTTCTGAAAATAACTTGTTTTTATATTAAAAACTCTGCAAATTATAAGCAAAAAACTTGATAAAATTTGGGACTGTTTTAATAAAAACCTGAATTTCTCTTCGAGTATACATGCTATCTTCATAAAAATGAACCCAAATTATTACAATAATCCACTTAATCATAATCTACAGTTTAAATGCTTTTGAAATGTTAGTTTTTACAGGGTTATCCAAAATATATTCGGCTTTCTTCAATTTGTTGACGGCCCCTTATGGGGTTTCGGGAAAAAATCTTCGCGGAAATATATGACGTCTATCATGTTGTTTACACTCCTGAAGTTTCAGGATAATTCCTCATGTATCTTTCCAGATATTTAACAAAACGTCTAAAATCGCAAGTGACCGGTCATCATTGGAAATATAATGTAAAAGCAGGTTCTTAAAAGGTTTCTATAAACCCTTTTCTTTTCTATTTTTATCATTTAACATTTAAATCTGTTGTTAATGAAATTGGTTTGTTTAAGGGATCTGCTAAAATTTTTAGCTACTGACTAAAAGAAAAAACTTTTTAGTTCCTAAAACGGCTATTGCTGTATATATAACCAGAGAACAACAGTTATCTCTTACTATCTACAGGTATGTGTATATGTTTACTGCAAGGAAATTAATAAAACTGATTTTCAATTTTGTTGTTAAATATAAATTCCAGGAATGTAGACTTATTATTGACTGTACTAAATGAAGTCTTAAAACTATTCTAATCGGAACAAACATATATCTTTACCTATTACACTAAGATTTTACAAATAAATCAAAAGGCAGTACAAACACTGTGACTAAAAAAATCTAAATGAATTTATATCTATTTTAGTTGATTCTATATATGAAGACGTATTAAGTCCATGTAATCAAAAGTATAGCTGGTTTTTACGAATACAACGTCAGTCATGCTTTAGTTAGTAGAGCAGATGACAGATAGTATTGTCTTAATACAAAACCCATAGTTCTTCTCCCGTTTAAAGATGCATATCAAGGAAATATAAAATAAGTAAACGATTTCCATGGAAAGCTTTTTATTTGAAGAAAATGAGAGTTTTAAAATGAGGCACCCCCCTCCCCAGTGGCGTAGCCAGATAGGGGGTCCAAATGCTCTGGATACCAGTAATACTGTAATATTTTCCTCCCCTTCATTATCGCAGACAGTTTTCCGATTAGGGAAGGCAAAGAAAATTTAAAAAAATTAGTGGTGTTCAGAGTATCTAGACCCCCCCACCCTGGCTACGCCACTGCCCCTCCCCCACCCTGCACTCAGAAATAATACCACTTCACATCATCAAAAATCAGGATCGAATGTCCTTTATGAGATGCCAACAAATTTTTCTGTGTCGACCAATGCGCCAAAAAGCATATACCGTTAGGAAGAAGTGCATATTAATTTGTTAAACCAGAAACTGTCAAACCCAATTACCATATTGGCACATTTATCAAAACAGAAAAACTAACTAACAGACCTTAATATATGCGAGAGTTTAAGCATGCAGATGTATCGATAAATAGACGTTACATTTCATTTTTTTAAATTTATTTTGTGAGCAAAGATTAGAGCATTTGGAAGGCAATAGTAGATGCAGCAGATGCAAATTGATAATGAGTTCCTTAGTAAAGATGACGGTTTTGCTCCAAATTCGAAAAGGAGGAGAAGAGAACCACCTTAAATGCATTGTTGTGTTTTTCCAAATTCAAAATTTTTGCTAACTTACTTTTTCACTGTGGCATAAATTCATTAATTTTTTTTTACGTTTTCCCGCCTACATTTGGCATTGGTGGATTTCAACTTTCCTTAATAATTTAGAAAAAAAAATATATTGTAATTTTGCATTGTACCTGTATATAGCTTTTTCTTATTACTGTTTGGCATCGTGTATTATTATTTAATTGTTTTATTAATTGTATTTTTGTATTTAATTTATATGCATTTTTCATTTTCTATTTTGGCATATAATTCTTAAAATCTTCGAATTTAGATTTTAAAATAGAAAATTGTATGGCTCGAAAGGGAATTCCCCCCCTGCCCACTTATTGCTCACCACTAACCAAGGCATATCAACAGACTGCTTCATGCAACATCTTCCGCAGCTTGCTGCGAGAACTAAATAGAAGATCAACAGCATCAAGATGAACTCTGTTTAGATATTTTCAACCTCGATCTGCGGTAAACATGGGCATTACGCCTCATGTAGGCACAAGTGAAACAGTTCATGATTCTTGGTTTCATTTCTCACTTGAAAACCTTGAAAAGAAGTTTGAGCCTTGAAAAGAAGTTAGTATACCTATACATTAACAAAGCGTCATTTTTAGCTGCGATAAAAGAGTATGAAAGTTATCGAATTTTAAATGAAAGGAAAGAGATTTTCTTTGAACAGGAAGGGCGATAGAATTAAAATTACCAAATCAGGAAACACCATTAATTTATAAAATTTCAACTACGAATATATGAATCTCCGTCATACTATATGTAGCAATTTCCAAGCAAAATTGTTCGTTTTTACTTCTTTGTCCTTAGGTTAATTTTCTACATGTAACTTGTTGATGCACAATTGTAACACAAACTGTACGTGATAGAAACATATTGGGGTTATTTGTAGACCAAGCATCCCAAATTTATACAGAGTCTGTATACATTTATAAAGAAAAGTTTTCACCAACGTAAATTTTGCAGACCTGTGTAATGTTATGCAACATGGGGTGCTATAAAAACGCACGCTTACTTGAATATTGTGTTTACACATGTGAAAAATCTTGTTTTTGTTAGCTATTTGCCTTTTCAAATAAATGTCTGATTTACTCATTACGAGATATTTTTTATCTATTGAACTCTATCGAAATTTTACATAAAACATTTCGGACATGCAGTACTATAATATTTTATGGCAGCCAACTTCTAAGCTTATTTTAAGTCATATAAACATATCTGAACCAAAATTTGTGTTTAATAAATAATATAAAATGTGTACTACATTTAACTAAATAAACATAGCACTAATTTTATTTATTTTTTTTATTTGGCTCAACGCATATATTATTATATATGATTTTATCGGGCAATAAAAGCGTAGATGTTGACAACTATGTATTTTTCACATTAAAGTTTAATTAACCCTTTGCATATTTAATTATATCAGGTTATCAAATTATATCAGGTTTGAATCCATACTTATTATGTTTAAAAAAATAAAACGGCGAAATAAATATTTTTAATAGGCATCAAACTACAATAACAAAACTTTCGTGAAACCAACTTAAAGTGAAACCGCAAATCACAACATTTCACCAAAGCTTCCCTGCGCGTCATGTGTGTGCATAAGAGGCATATAAGGTAAGTGAAATTGTAATTTAAAAAAAATATTATCCATCATTTCATGCGTAAAGGGGCTAAACACTTCAGTTTCTCAAAAGTTGAAATAAATGATTGACACCGGAATTTATGAACAAATTTATTTGAAAATAAGACAAAGCTAAATTTCACATACATAACAAATGAAAATATTTGAACCAAATTTCTCGTGCCATTAGAGTTTTGTGTATTGAAGTTAGGCGGTTTCATAAACATACCACCGCCCCTGAAAGGGTTAAATATGAAAAAAATACACTATTTCTTTTACCATTGAACTCAGATTTTTATGAATAATAAAATCGGGCAATAAAAAAAATCGACGGTTTTTGAAGGGATTTCCCCAAAATTACGCGACGATTAAGGGGTTAAAAAAAATAAAACGGCGAAATAAATATTTTTAATAGGCATCAAACTACAATAACAAAACTTTCGTAAAATATGAAATAAAACGCATCTTCCCCAAACCTATTTCACCGTGCAGTGAATATTATATATCAAACTAATGCCTATATTTTTCATATAAAATACCTCTTTATAGAGGAAATGGAACTAAAAGAGAAAAAAAAATCCCCTCAAGAATCTTTCTGCTACACAACAGAAGAAAGGGAAATCACGTGCTTTGAGGAAAAGGATTTCAAATAAAACGCTAGATTTACTCATGACCACATGTTTTTGTAGATTGAAGATCATATAAACAAAAAATGCGTATATTTTCTAAATGCAAAAGAAATAAAAATTCGAGACAGATTTATTTGAAGATGGTATTCCTTACATTGTTAATGAAAAGAAATAGTTATAAATCAAATAGATTTATTTTATTAACACAAGAAAATAGAAATAATCTAATGACATAGAAATGTAAGATTAACAGCAAATGCATACACTTGGAAATTTTCTGCATTTAACATTTATTTATTTCATTTTTTTACAGCGATTAATGTGATGCAAAACACTCTTTCATAAAACAACATAAAAGAAAGAAGGATAATGTATTTGCTGAGCGCGATATGATTTCAAATAAATGTCAGGTTTTTAACCCTTTTACGTACATTGGTTACCCTACGAAACCACAAAATTTTAATTACGAACTTCAACAGTGACAGCAGAATTTTAATAGAAATGTTTACCATTTATTATGTTTGTGAAATGTCACTTTTTTCTTATATACAAATAAATTTGTTCATAATTTCCGGTGTCAATCATTTATTTCAACATTTTAGCAATTGAAGTGCTTTATCCGTTAAAGGGTTAAATGGATCTATCAATAAATGGGAGGAGATATAAAGTGTAGTGTTGCAGTGATGTAGCTTTGGATAAAGTCATAAGTGGCAGCTCTTGTTTGTTTTACATCTGATCAACAAGGCCTGATTACCAACGCGGCAAACTGCTACCTATAAATTTAAATAGAAGTTATCGCCTTATTCATACAAAATTTCTATCATACATAAGGCAAAAATTTCTATTTGTTTTTAGTGGTGGAAGTTTACTCCAAATGTATTATAATCTCTTTCACTGAGATTGACAGGAGGCTCGTTTACATTGTTACAGTATGGGGGTAAAACAGGGTCCAAAGCAATTACATATTAAGCCTGCCCAGATGAATGAAAAAAAATTAGCAAGTTGAAAATAGCACCTTTTTAGGACTAATGATTTTTCGGATGCTGTAAAATGAAAGGTTGAAACCAAAAAAATCTCATAAAGAAAGTGAAATATTAACTATATATGAATTTATCAATGGACACTAAACTAAAAACTCACGCTGCTGCCAAGTCAGCGAGACGGATTACGGAACCTATGAATTTCTAACAACTATTATTTTTTCCCACGAACCGAACTTTGATAACTCGCTACTAACTAACTAACTTTTTGAAAACTCTCCGCTGGGGAGAAAATGGCGCTCATGTATGTAAACATAATTTCCATATAGATCGTCTGCAACGTACTTCTGTTTTCCCTACTGGCCACAGGAGCGGAATGTAGCGCTACTTTGCGCCAACAAATTTTACATGTACTATGCATGCCGTAAGTACAGAAGTGCCAAGTTCTCACTAATCTTCCGTAATATGTGGTTTAATCTGACCCAGTTGAACAACACTTCAAACCAGAAAAAATTATTGGATGAATCTTTATTAATTTAATTTCATGTTTTTACGTGGAATTTATTTAATTTCATTTCTTAAAAAAAATTTCTGGTGCAAAACGTGTTAATCCCTTGGGGACGAGCGACACGTATACGTGTCGCATAAGATGCTGAGAAGCCTCGATTATTCCCACCAGTTATTTTTTATTGTAAGCTTGGCCTTTTTTAATTCTAGCATTTTTGCAATTCTATTAGGCGAAAATTTCTCTTTTGAAAAACAGGTGGTAAAAGATTAAAAATTCTGTAAAGGACGCTAGCCGCGAAGGGGTTAAACCTGGGTTAAATTAACCCACATATTACGGAATATTAATGAGAGCTTGGCACCTCTGCTTAAGTATAATAGATCTGACAAGGCCTGACTACCGTGAATCAAACTTCCAACAGTAAAACGAACAGATATTTTTATCTTAATTAAAGTATAAATCGTTTTGTCCTTGCACATTAGGAACTGAGCGAAAAATTTATTAAAAAATTCATCTTTACATTCAAAAACCAAGTTGTGTTTAATAAAAGCGCGTAAAAAGAATGGTATATTTTTCCTGTATGTCGAGCACTTGTGTAACGCGTGCACCCTGATTTTAATGTCTCATTTTTGGGAAAAAATCGGAAAAAAATGTGAATAATAAAACTTGAATAGATTTATTTTATTGAAATCTAAGAATTAGTGATAAAATTAGTCTCGTAATGTAATGCTTCAAATAATTTCACAAATTTAAACAGAAAATCACTGTTCAATGATTTTATGCAGTAATAAATTGTTGCCTATGCAGATGTTATTCAAATCGCATAAAACGATTTATCTTGTGCAACTTGATGTTACACTTCAATTTTGAGGAAAAAGAACCGTGTTCTATACACCTAAAAAGATGGTAATTATATTTCTCATTAAATATTTTCTTTTTTAAACATACAAAGCTTAAACCATAGTAAAAGAACAAAGCTTTTAAAAACGTAAAAAAAAAGAAAAAAAAAACATTTTATTGCAACATATTTTTAAAAAGTACAACGACTTTTATTTATATATAAAAATAATGCTTTTATTTTTCACATAAAATACCCATCTTTATGGGGAAACAGAACTCTAAACACAAAAGAAAAGAAATTGTTTTCAAGAAGCGTTCACATTATAAGAGAAGATAGCTGAAATAAACTGTAATGCAGAAAATGACTTCAACTAAATGCGAAATTTATCCATGGCCAGATGTTTTTCATCGGTTGCAGATCGTTAGAATAAAAATATTTATGATCTTTAAAAATTTCTTCTAGATGTAAATAAATATAAGAAAAATGTATATGAAGAACGCCTATGTTAGCACTGTTACTGAAAAAAATCAGCAAGAAAATTACTAGATATAGTGTTGTGTCATCAGTCGAGTGATTCATTAGAACAATTCGATTATTACAAATTATTAGAATATTTTGATTATACAAATAAAACTCGGAACATTCACTCAACATATTCTACACCAGAAAAATTATTTGCGAAATATTTACAAAAACAAACTAGTTCCATAAAACTTACTACACGTGATGAATGTTATGTGTTAGCTGAAAGTTCTTGGAGTCATTGACATTGAATAATGTTAATGTATAAGTTGTAATTTTCCCAACTGGGCGAGAAATTCTGGGCTAGGATTCGAACCAGGTATCTCTTGGCTGAATCTGCCAATGCTCTACAAACTAAAAAATCCCGGACAAATTTCCTCTGGAAAAATTCTCCCAGTTATTGATATCTTAATCAGCTCAACACAATAAATTGCAGGTAGGGACACTCCAGTAAACACTGGATACGTGAATACACTAGATTAATTTAATCAACAAATTAATCTAGTGTATTCAAGAAGTTGACGAATTAGACTTTCTATTTAGGAATAGTTTCAGATCTTTTTATTTTAATTACAATCAAAGAAATCCCAAATATCGAAAGAATACTTACCGAATATTTTTTTAAAGAGTGATTAAAGTTGTCGAAGCAATTTTGGTTACATCAATGTGGGTTGAAATTCTAGAAGGTGTTCTCGAAAAAGTGTTTGAAGCACTTAAGATGTGTAAATATTATGGGGAAATAAATTCATTTTATAAAAATTGGGTTCAAATCATAATTACGAATTGCTTTAAAAAAGAAAGGAAAAATGCAAAATTATTCTAGTGGAATCTAACCAATGCTTGTCCTTTTAGATGACTACACCCAACAAACTGCTAGTAACCTAAACTTAATCTTATAGGTATTCACGTGTTAGAAAATAATTGAAATATTGATAAAAACTGGTCACCAGCTTTTTTTGAGTTATTTGGTTTTCTCATGTGACTCAAAGTCCTTCTATGTAATACTCCAGAAATGCTTAAAGTAGTTTAAAAATGCTCTTTTTAGATACATTCGTAATTATATAAATACGTAGCACCTAATGTTGTCGCCTGGTCCGTCCATCCGTCTGTCTGTCTGTCCGTCTGTCCGCATATAACAACGCTAAAACTACCCAACCGAATAGTTTGAAATTTAAGATATATTATCTGTGCAGAATTTTGTGGAGACATTTCAAATTTTATGAAAATCGAATCAAAATTTTAGAAGATGTTAATAAAAATATTTATTAAGAAATTTGAAATTTTTTTTTAAATCAATGCTTTCTTGTTATGAGGTTATGCTTGTGAGGTTTAATCGTCAAGCGACCGAGATACTTATTTTATTACAGAAATTAATCTGCAGACGATATAATTCATTTTACAGAATTAAAAATCATCAAGATTTGAATATTTATATAGCTAGCTATAGTATGAACGCAACTCATTTTTCATGTTTGACGTACAATTTCCAACTTCTTTCCATTATTTAAGAGAGTTATTCTACTTCTTCAAAATGTAACTAGATTTAGGGAAGTGTTCCCTAAAGATATTTTAATTTCTCCAGATTTACGTAATTATTACTAGATCTGAGAACGTTGATTGAGAATCAATCGTAAGGGTGGTTATCTATATTATGCAATATTTGTGAGATTATTCTATTATTAAAATAACTCGAACGTGAATACTTTGATTATCAAAATAACTCGTTCTCAGTGTTGCCAGTGGGCTACTTTTTAAAAATTCAAATTACTCAATTGGCACCACTTTTTTGAAATGGTATAATTTTCCTTCCATTCGCCTTATTTAATCTGCCATTAAACAAGGCGAAGTTCACTTTCTCAAAAAACTGGTGGAAATCAAGAAAACTGAATTTTTGAAAAAGTAGCCCACTGGCAACATTGTTCGTTCTGCCCATCAGTAACTAGATACAGTTTATGAATGAAAGAAAATGGAAATAAAATAATAATATAGACCATAAATATACGGTTTTGAGGAGATGCATACATTTGGGGATTTTCTTTCTATAAATTTATTCTTGACAATTATTAATGTCATGTTAAATAATGGTTCAAATAAACATACATGTCTTCACTTCAAAATTGCGTTTATACGAGTCAAGAATAGTGATGCTTTTTTAATATGTCCCAAGTTTATTGAAAACACTAATACATTTTTTACATTTAATATGTTTTTTAGATCGCCCACTAATAACAGCAAAAATAATTTTTATATAACAAATATCAACAACATTTTTTAAACTGGTACTTTCGTGTTAACCACATACTAGAGGTTAATTTCCGAAGAAATCACGAAAGATTTTGCTATTTGCAGCAGCTTTTTTTATTCTGATAATTTCAGTTGAGTAAACGATTACGTTTCTGTTAAATTTCTGTTTTATATATATAATTTTATAATTTTATTTATTGCTTATTGATGAAATTTTAATTTCGTTACGTAATATCAGCCGGAAACAAATACTGAAAAACTTATACTGTTTTAAGCGCAGACGGATTTCTTTCTATTCAACTGTGTAAAATTGAAACTGTGCGATGTTTAGAGGTTTAAAAACTTGCAGTAAAAGCAAAATTTATTAGTCAGCATGACGTCCCAATTACTCACGGGCATGTTGGTTTATAATATTATACAACAGAACTGGAATTTTTCAATACTAGGTCTTTAACACGTTGTGAAAAAGTCATTAAATCTCTAACAGTTTGCTAATTAGGCAGGATAATCAAGTATAGGAGTTCCTATGTGTTTGAGACTTTCCTCATGTTTTTTTCCTAAGTTACAAAAATGTCGCCAACTACAAAGGCATAGATAAGCACTCTATCAATCTTGCCAACTGAAACTTCGTAGACAGCAAGGAGACTGGACGAAGCAAGAAACATTTCTCTCATCTAGCCGACTTCGCGGGAGGTCCACTTCGTGAGAATTTACACCGTCAGAACTTTTGGGATCGTTTCCTATATCAGTAAGACCTCCCAAAAGGAACCCTTATCCAATCACATAAAACTTAATCTTATGACGTGAACTAAAACTTCTTTGATTGGTTAACGGATATGCTATTGTTCGAAGAGGTAATCGGACAAAAAACGAGGGGAAGGAGTCTAATTATTGGGAGCAGAGTGTTGTGGAGAAACACTCATCTCGGAGGATAGATTCTGATCCTGGCAGGGACGGAAGTCCCGGTTGACACATTTTGAAGAGAGAGGACGATCTTTCGTAAGCAAACGGTAAAGCCGTTGATTGAGCCTTCATGAAAGGTGAAGGAGAACCCTTACTAGATTTTGATAATACGAATCGCTGTTTGAGACTGGATATTTTCCATTGATCGTGAATAATTACAAGTCGATCGAACTCTAATTAAATATTTGTTGTGAAAACTGTAACTTTAGAAAATTCGAGAATGAGTTTGTAATAAAATTTGTTTCGAAATATATCTTGCAGTTGATCCATCCTAAAAGGTTTCACGCTACCCCTTTTTAACCCTTTCCGGCGCGGAGTAATCTGTTTGTAAAATGATGAAATTATGGATTGACACCAGAATTTAAAAACGAATTCATAAGAAATTAAAAACTTGCTTATTTACGCGTACTTTATAAAAGGAAAATTTTGATTAAATATTCTTGGTGCCGTTTGTCAGTTTTGAAATTAAAATTAAGTGTCTTTTTTTGTGACCACCGCCCGCTAAAAGGTTAAAACATACAACATCATTGATCTATCACAACGTTCACTGCCGGGTTAAAATTACCGGAATTTTATTTTATTGAGAAAGTTCGAATTCATACCAGAAAACACTAATAGCAATATTTACTTTATTTAACAACAGACATTTTGTGCTTACATATAATAAAAATTCTTCTTTCAAAATTTCCGGTACAAATTCGTAATTTTAGATTGAAAAACCACATGTACACCGTAATTTCGCGCGTATTCGCCGCACCTCAGACAATTCGATTTCCTACCAGAATTTATTTTAAATAAAATGTGACTTACTTCTACTTAGCACTTATTTGACTTCTTATTTTCTATAAAATTTCCGGTTTGAAAAAGACTTAACTAGGGTGCGGCGCATGCGCGCGAAATTACGGTACTCGTGGTTGGCAGTGAATGTGTTAAAGAACTGAATTTCAATAACAAATAATTGTAAAAACTTGAAACACGAGTAATTTTTCAGCAGCGTAAGGACTGTTATACATATAAATACTACTTTCATTTTCACATAAAATACGTCTTCATGGGAAAAATGGAGCTTAATAGAAAGAAAAAAATATTTTGAATAATCGTTCAAATTTATATGAGGAATATGAAGAAATCACCCACTTCAGGAAAAATGAATTCAATTAAATGTCAGACTAACACATAAACAGATGTTTTTCATGGGTTTCAGAACATATGAATCGTATATGGAATTTTATGAATTATGTTTTCATTGTTATTAGAAAAAAAATCACAAAATAACTAGATACAGTTTGTTAATAAGAGAAAACAAATTATATACATGGAGTCGGACGATTTAGAAAGCATGTATACAACTGGACATTTTTGCTTTAAATTTTAATTTTGTTCAATTTATTTTATTATAGTTATAAATATCATGTGACATAACATATCCTTCAAAATTACACTTTTACGAGTAAAGAATATTGTTTTATTATTAGTATTATTATTAATTACCTTTCAGTTGGCACAGTCCAAAATCTCTAAATACTATATATTGACAATTAATAACATACAACATCAACATTTATTTAATATAAAAGCATGACAGAGAGAACAAATATGACTTTTTTCAATAAAGTAAAAAGAGGAATACATATTTTCCATTGTTAGGAATTCAAAATTTAAACTTCAAATACCGAGCACCGGAAAATGTGAAATAAAACGTATTTCCCCACAATCCATTATTTCTGAAGGACAGTCACTGTTATATATAAAATGATGCTTATATTTTTCTTATAAAATAGCACTATATAGAAAAAGTGTAACTCAAAAGATAAACAGAATTGCCCTCTAGAATTGGTCAGCATCAAAAATGAAATAAAGGGAAATCACCTGTTATAGAAAAATGATTTCAAACAAATTTCAGATCCGCCCATGACCAGGTGCTTTTTTATCAGTTGTAGATCATAAGAATAAAAATGTTTATATTTTAAAGTACAAAACAATGTGCTAAAACTCCATGTGAAGAGTCGTTATGAATAATTATTAGATTACTAGTGAAAAGTATCACCTAGCAAACGACAAATAATATAATATAATAATTTTACAAATAATATAATATTTACAAATAATAAAATCACTCGTTAACGTTGAACTAAAGATGAAATTAATGCTTAGACACCGCCCCCTGAATACTAGGCCAGCGCGCTGAGAAAAATAGCGGCTGCCGCAGGCGGAATCGTTTGTACAGTCCCTAGAACTTCAACACCAATAATATCTAAAAGTTATCTTTGACTTATTTGATCTCCGAAAAACAGGGACAAGGATGACCACCTCGGGAAACCCGGCGTTAGCCTTTGAGTTGAAGTGCAATCCCGAGGGGCTGATCTCCGAAAAACAAGGCGAAGAAAACTTTTAGAATTTATTGGTGTTGAATTTCGAGGGACCGTTCAAACGCTGAAAAAAAAATCGGCCTGCGACAGCCGCCATTGTTGTCAGCGCTCAGGCCTAGTATTCAGGGGGCGGTGGCTTAGAGCAGAGGTGCAAAAGTCTAGGCGCCAATGGGCTGATTCCCACCACTAAATTTTATTAGTATTCTTCGTCAAATTTTATTAGTATACTTATTAAGCGAAGAATACTAAAAATTTAGTGGTGGGAATTGACCCATTGGCGCCTAGATTTTTGCACCCCTGGCTTAAAGTTATAAAAATATTAAACAAAAAAGCTTAAAATACCTTTTAATACAAAGATGGCATGTTTCGTACACACAAATGGCGACTTCTTCAAGATCGGAAATAATACATAAACTTTTTCCGCAAAGTTTTTGAAAATGATAAACACAACAACAGTGGTCTCGAGTTTGGTGTTTATCATTTTCAAAAACTTTGCGAAAATAGTTTATGTATCAATTTCGATCTTGAAGAAATCACGGTTTCTGTGTACGAAACATGTCATATTTATATTAAAAGGTATTTTAAGTCCATTTGTGTAACGTTTTTATCATTTTAACACGTTCCCTACAGAGGGCGCATGCGTGGCGTCGTTTAGCCACTCATGTAAACTCGTGTGTTTTTAATTCAAAATTACGAATTCATACCGGAAATTTTGAAAGAAGAATTTTTATTTCACAATGTATTCACGAAATGGGCTGTCATTATATAAAGCAAATATTGTTTTTAGTATTTTCTGGTGTGAATTCGGAATTTCTGAATAAAATAAAATTCTATTAATTTTAACCCGGTAGTGAACGTGTTAAGCATTAATTATATCTTACATCTTTAGTTTGGACACACTTCATTAAATAAACAAAAATACAAATAAACCAATGGCTGTAATAGAAATATATAAGTTAGATTATATGCATGCATTTGGGCATTTCCTTTATTTAAATTTTCAGCTTTTTCCCCATTTCTTATGAGTAAACATGCAGAAAATAAATATTATATGCAAATTATAGTGAAGTGTATCTTTTAATTTGACTGGAAGTAACTTACCTTTTATACCTTTCCGGCACAGACAAAGTCTGTTCGCAAAATGAGAAATTACTGACTGACACCGGAAATTACAGACTTTTTTAGAAAATATGAACTTATTTTTAGTTTCATTGTAGAATCAAATTTTTATTAAAATATTATTGGTGCCGTCTGCAAATCAGGAATTAAAGTTAGGTGTGCCCGGAGTGGGACCACTATGCTGGAAATGGTTAACTGTTTCCGGCGCGGAGTAAGTCTGTTTGTAAAATGATGAAATAATGGACTGATACCAGAAATAACAAACGAATTCTTTATAAAACATAAACTTGCTTATTTTCCGGTACTTCACAAAAGGAAAATTTTAATTAAATATTCTTGGTGCCGTTTGTCAGTTTTGGAATTAAAATTAGGTGTCCTTTTTTTGTGACCACCGCCCGTTAAAGGGTTAAGTAAAAAAATATTTTTGTGGGGGAAATGGTATTCAAAAGATAAACGAAATCGCCTTCAAAGAAACGTTTAGCAATGTGCAAAGAGGAAGGCAAAATTATCTGTTATGGCACAATTTATTTCAAATAAATGTCTAATTTGTCCATGATCAGATATTTTCCATCGGTTGAGGATCATGAGCATAAAAATACTTATTTTTTCTAGATGCAAATAAATGCGGGAAAAATCTATGTGACGAAGAACTCTGAATTATGCTTACATTTTTACTGGAAGATGCCACGTAGTACCGGGAGTTCCAAAAATGGCTGATGGATTTTAAAATTCAATAACTTTCAAACGGTGACAGATATTAAAAAAAATTCTTGGAGGAGGGTTATGTATGATGTCAGGAGTTTTTTCTACTGTGATTCTTGATATTGGTTCGAATTTCAAACAATAGATGTCGCTGACAGCGATTGGCATTCAGTCGAGGTCGAAACTGACGCCACTCAGCATTGCAGTACCGCCCCCTGAATACTATATGGCGGCTGTCACAGGTGGATTTTTTTTTAAGCGTTTGAACTGTCCCTCGAACTTCAACACCTAAAATAACTGAAAGTTTTCTTTAACTTATTTGATCTCAGAAAAACTAGGCTAAGAAAACTTTTAGAAATTATTCGAAGGATCATTCGAACGTTAAAAAAAAAAAAAAATCCACCTGCGACAGCCGCCATATAGTATTCAGAGGCGGTGCATCAATGCTGTGTGGCGTCAGTTTCGGCGTCGACTGAACGCCAATAGCTGTCAGCGACATCTATTGTTTGAAATTCGAACTAAAATCAAGAATCACAGTACAAAATTTCCAGATATCATATATAACCCTCCTGCAAGAATTTTTTAAATACCTCACCATTTGCAAGTTATTGAATTTAAAAATTCATCAGTCATTTTTGGGACACCCGGTAAATAACTAGATACAGCTTATTAATAAAAAAGATATGTAAGTATGTTAATGGTATGATTAAAAATATATGATTTAGATTATATCTGGGTGCTTAAGGAACTTGCTTTTCAGCATAACTTTTTCTGAATAAAACGTGACCAGTGGACACGTGCGAGGATTTCGCACTGCAGTCTAATTTTTTTTTAGAAATATCTAATATCTTTTAGATGCAGGTTTAAATTTCTAAAGAAAAATTAAGTATGATAAATGTCTGCAAATAACATCATTCAAGCCAGAATATCATTTCATTTAGTTACAGTAAAAACTGATCGAAGACAACAAAAGGCACGCGCGAGAGAAAAATTAACAATCATATTTTAACTGCAATAGAGGATGATGTCATCCGCTTCGGGAAAAACAAGGGACAAAGAAAACAAACTGAATAAATAGAAAATACCATTCAATATAGCAAAGCATGCATTTTAGTCTACAAGTGAAATTCCACTGATTCGATCGACGGTGTCTTTTTCTTCTAAACATTTCAATTTGAATTTTTCTTTTTAATTCTAAATATAAAATAAACACGAGCGGAGACGTCCCAATTTATCTTTTTTGTACTTTTTTTTTCTTTTATAATCATTGTTGAATACGATATAATGCGGTATTTATTTTTGTGCAGCACTGATTTGAGACAAACTTTTCATTTCATTTATGAAAACAAAATGCTTTTGTACAAAATGCGTTTTGTAAATGAATAGAAAGAGGGCTGTTGATGACAGAAATAATATACCTGTTAGATAAGTCGCAGAACTTGTTAAATCACTGAAATTATTCAGAAATCATAGAAATTCTGCGATTTCATAAGTGTAAGGATTTTATATGAAAAAGGTTTTCGCAACAATAAGGGTTGTCTTGTATGAATGCATTTATGCGCTTCATTTATTTAAATCTCGATTTTTACCGGGTTTTTTTTCCCAGCAATATCCTTATTAAAAAAAAAAAAAGGTCCACTAGGCGGAATATGTTCCGACACGCAGTAAAAATGTTAATTTAATTAGTGATAGATGATACACTTTAGAGATATTAACATATTGATATTTCCAAAATACATGACAGTAGATTTTATGGAAATATTTCGGTAAAACTTCACTAACGAAACAGTAGAAAAACTTGAAATAAAAGTTATTTTCCCGAAACAGAAATAACATGCATGATTAGTAAATCACAGGATTTGTTAGATCACTGAAATTACTCAGAAATCATAAAAATTCTGCGTTTTAATAAGTGAAAGGGTTTTATATTAAAAAGGTTTTCGCAAAAATATGGGTTGTTGTGTTCGAATGCATTTATGCACTTCATTTATTTAAATCTCGATTTTTGCCGTTTTATTTATTATTTTTTTCAACAATATCTTTATTAAAAAAAGGGGGTCCACTGGGCGGAATATGTCCCGACCCGCCGTAGAAGTTTTAATTTATTTAGTGATAGATACACTTGCGAGGTATTAACATAATGACATTTCCAAACTACATGACAGTAGATTTTAAGGAAATATTTCGGTAAAACCTCACTAACGAAATAGTAGAAAAACTTGAAATAAAAGATACTTTCCCGCAACAGAAATAATATACATGATCAGAGGTACCAAATTTTCACTAATCGTCCGTAATATGTGGATTAATTTGACCCAGTTTAACAACGTTTAAAACCAGACAAAATATTTGACAAACCTTTATTTAGTTAATTTCAGATTTCTACGTGGAATACATTTAATTTCATTTCTTAAAAAAATATCTCGTGCGAAAGTATTAAACCTGGGTTAAATTAACCCACATATTACGGAAGAGTAGTGAGAGCTTGGCACGTCTGCATGATTGGTATAGCTGCCAACTTTTGCGTTTTTTTCCTACTACTAAAATTTTATAGTAAATTTTACCTTATTAAATCTCCGAAATCAAGTGATTCAATAAAGCAAAAATTTCTATTAATTTTTAGTGGTAAAAAAAAGCGTAAAAGCTGGCAGCTATGGATTGGTAAATCACAGGACTTGTTAGATCGCTGTAATTACTCAGAAATCGCAGAAATTCTCCGATTTAATAAGTGTAAGGGTTTTATATTAAAAAGGTTTTCGTAACAATAAGCGTTGTTGTGTATGAATGCATTTATGCATTTTATTTATTTAAATCTCTATTTTTACCGTTTTTTACAACAATATCCTTAATTTTAAAAAAGGGTCCACTGGGCGGAATATGTCCCGACCCGCAGTAAAAATGTTAATTTAACCCTCTAATGCCCATGGTAGCATATATGCTACCATCACTGTTTCCAATAAAGTAGATTTGTTAATTAAAATATTCCATAATCATTCCAGAAATTTAAAATAGCAATATTTGCTTCATTTAATATCAAACATTTCGTCATTAAATAAATCTCAATTTATTATTGAAATTTTGTGGTATGAATTCAGATCTTCTGAATTATGGAATTTCTAGAACGTATTCTACTATGGTAATTTGAGGGTTAATTAGTGCTAGATACACCTTAGAGATATTAACATAATGACATTTCAAAAATACATGACAGTTGATTTTAAGGAAATATTTCGGTAAAACTTCACTAACAAAACAGTTGAAAAACCTGAAATAAAAGTTATTTTCCCGCAACAGATTTTCCTGAAATGCCGTGAATGTTATATATAAAAATAATATTTATATATTTCACATAAAATACCTCTTTATGGCAGAAATAGAACTCAAAAGACAAACGAAATTGCCTTCAAGATTCGTTCAGCAATATAAAAGGAAGAAAGGGAAATCACATGATATAGGGAAAATGATTTCAAATAAATGTCAGATTTACCTATGACCAGATGTTTTTCATCGGTTGAAAATCATAAGAATAAAAATATTTATATTTTTTAGATGCAAATGAATTTAAGAAATATGTTTATGAGGAATAAGTAGGAATATTACTTACATTGATAGTAAAAATAAATCGTTTTAAACCAACTAGATTTACAAGCATAAAAAACTTCTTAACACTAGAACCGCGGGAAATTTTACTCAAGTTTCATAAAAATATTTCACACCAGAATTTTTATTTGAGAGTTTTAACTTAGTTTTTTAACTTATTTTTATGTGGTATATATTTAACTTGTTTTATGAAGAAATTTCTGGTTCGAAACGATATTTTTTTCATTTGGTGCTGGTTAAAATGATCCCTCACCGCGGTTCTAGTGTTAATAACACCATAAAATAAGGAATGCGCAAGGCCTTTCGAAAGAACTTTGTCTTTCTTCATCTGGCGCAAAGAAGATGTGCAACCACTTTGAAGTCAGGAGCAAAAGTCCTTCAAATATTAGCACCTTCAAATATTACTAAATAATTTCAATTCTACAATATCGGAATTTTGACTAATGGATAAGTATAACGTTCCGGTAATTTAAAAAAATAGCATGTATAAATATCAAATTCTACCTGCCAACTTTCAACTAAACGTCCGTACAATGCGAGTTAATTTGATCCAAGTTTAAGACGTTTCTACCCATAAAATATATCACAGAAAATCATACATTTTTTGTTTCATCTTCTTACGTGGAACCTATTTGAAAGCATTTCTTTAAAAAAATTCTGGTTTGAAACGTGTTTAACCTTGGTTAAATTAACCTACATTGTACGGAAGTTTAGTGCGATGTTGGCAAATATGTAAAATTGTAGTGTATATTAATATCTAATGTACAGCGGTATAAAAATTTCCAGTTATTTTTAAATAATTAAGTTTGAACAACAAATCATTTGATAAAATTGAAATACAACGGATTTTTAAGAAACGCAGTTACTGTTATAGTGCTTGTATTTTTCACATGAGTACTTTTTTCTGAGCAAAATAGAGCTGAAAAAAATACATAAAATTGCTTTTAACAATCGTCCAACTTTATAACAAAAGGAAAAAGAATTCAGCTACTATACGAAAGCGGATTTCAAATAAAAATCAAATTTACGTTTAAACAGGTGTTTTCTATTGGTTTAATATCATAAGAATAAAAGTAAATATTTTCTAAATACAAATAAATGTAGGGAAAATGTACATGAACAATTATGAATAATGTTTACATTGATATTAAAAAAATTCAAAATAACTAGATAGAGTTTAGTCATACCGTAATTTCGCGCGTATGCGCCGCACCTCAGACAATTCGATTTCCTAACAAAATTTATTTTAAATAAAATGTAACTTATTTCTGCTTAGCACTTATTTGACTTCTTATTTTCAATAAAATTTCCGGTTTGAAAAGGACTTAACTAAGATGCGGCGCATGCGCGCGAAATTGCGGTAATTGAAAATACAAAAAAAGTTAATGATATAGACGGAATCGTACGATTTGGAACATAGTTATACAACTGCGCATTTTTTCTTTTAATTTAAATTTAGATATCTCTTTTCGTGACTTTTAAATGTTATGCGACATAGCTTTCCCTTCAGAATTCCGCTGTTACGTGTAAAGAATATAGTTTTGAATTACAAAGGATATGACTTATCACTTTACTAAACAGCGTACAACCAATAGAGTGAAAAAATGTCCCGACTAGGGTTTAACCCGGATCACTTGGTATAGCTCACCAAGTGATTTTACTAATTAAGCCATCTGGACGACATCTGGTTTAGCATTCTCTCACTCTTATATGGCTAGGCTACAACCTCACAGCACAAGATGGAACGTCAACCACGAGTACAACTCCAGTGGCATACATGAGACAAATTAAACTCAGTACAGGTGAATATTTATATACTAATTAATTTTTCAGCAGAACTACCGAGGGATCCGGGATAGAACCCCTGTCTGGACATTTTATCACTCTATTGGCTGTACGCTGTTTACTAAAGTGATAATTCAAATCCTTTGTATTTCATTAATTTACAGCGTAATTTCAGCTCTGCTGAAAAATTAATTAATATATGAATATTGTTTTAGTATTACATTTATTAATGTAATATTATTAATGTATAATTAATGTATTATTTACTATTGTACAGGGCTAAGTGAATAAATATTACGTTTCTTAATAAAGTACCGTAACTTCGCGCGTATGCGCCGCACCTCAGACAATTCAATTTCCTACCATAATTTATTTTAAATAAAATGTGACTTATTTCTGCTTAGCACTTATTTGACTTCTTATTTTCAATAAAATTTCCGGTTTGAAAAGGACTTAACTAAGATGCGGCGCATACGTGCGGAATTACGGTAAAAAGAGGAATACATATTTTCCATTGCTAGGCATTCAAAATATAAACTTCAAAAACAGAGCACCGGAAAACCAAACTTGAAACGCATTTTCCCACGATCTATTTTTTAAAGGTACTGTGATATGGGAAAATAATGCTTATATTTTTTCTTATAAAATAGCAGTATAAGAAAGGTAGAACTCAAAAGTTAAACGAAATTACCTTCAAGCAGCATCTAATCCAGCATCAAAAGTGAAAGAAAAAGAAATCACCTGTTATAGGAAAAATGATTCCAAACAAAGGTAAGATCTGCCCATGACCAGATACTTTTTTTTTTTTTTTTTTTTTTTTTTTTTTTTGAAGAAGAACATAAGAATAAAAGAGTTTTTATTTCTAAAATGCAAATAAATGTAATAAAACTGGATGTAAAGAATAATTAGGAATAATTCTTACATTTTAGTGAAAAGCATCATATAGTAAACAACTACACTTCGTTTATTAACACATTGGTGGCAACCAGTATTATCTTTTAATCCCTTTCAGGACAGTGTTTGCATGTCGCAAACACTTAATTTTAATTCCAAGTTCGCAACTGGCAACCAGAATTTTTTATTTAAATTTGTCTGTCATAGTATATGTAATGAAAAGCCTTTTTTAAATTTTCAAATAAATTTCTTTGTAAATTCAGGTGTTGATCAATTATTTCAACATTTTTGCAACAAAAGTACTTTAACGCTTGAAAGAGTTAACCCTACAATGCATGATTTTTTCTTTTAGAATTGTGTTTTATTATACAGGGTGTCTCAAAAGTCTCCGTACAACTTAAAAAATTTATTACAAAAAATAATAGGCCTACAGCAAAAATAATCACAACAGTGATAGAGTAACTTAAAAAGTTTTTTTTTTCCACAGCTTTAGTAATCTTCAACATGAGATCCTTTCGTAGCACGAAGACTCTCAAGACGATATTTCAATTCAATCCACGACCGTTTTTCATGCTAACATCAACAGTAGCTACTGCTGTTTGGATTTTTTGTTTCAATTCCATGAGACTATTAACTTTTATTCAGATTTCATCAAACAGTTGTAACTACTTTTGGTGTTAGCATGCTGAAACGCACATGGATGGAATTGGAATATCGACTTGATATTCTTCGTGCAACGACAGGATCTCATGTACAAGTATACTACGGTAGTAGAAAAAACTTTTTAAGTTACTCTATGTACTGTTGTAATTATTTTTACTGTAGGCCTATTATTTTTTTTGTAATAAATTTTTGAAGTTGTACGGATACTTTTGGGACACCCTATACTTATATTAAGAATTGGATACCAGAAATTTTAAGGTGGATTTTCAACTTTATTCAGTAGCATAATTATGTTATTTTCACAGGATTAATATTTCTATATAAATATAGTGGTTGCAAAGAAGTTGATTTATTTATTAAAAGTTAAATAGAAAGTGTTGCCAATTGGCTACACTATGCACACAAGTAACGGGGTTAAACAGGAATCCCCGCCTATGTACGTTACTCTTGCATGTTACATTATTTAACCCATTGACGCCGACTTATTTTACACTTCTATTAATACTTTTATAACAGTTGACACCAGTTTTCCCATACTGTTATTTTAATTGATTGAATCTCTGATTGTTTGACATTAGATAATATGAATTTTTTTTTACTAAGATACTGGTGTTGATATTTAAAAGTTTCGTATCACTTAAGTGGTAACTTTTCGTACCAACCTGCATTAATGAGTTAACAAAAGATTTTCTCTGTTCATGCTTGTATTATAAATGAATGCGTACAATACTGGTAGTTTTTCTAATCGAAGTATGTGTGTATAAGCATAGTATTCTAATTGCAAAAATACGAATTTTGTGTACGTATTTTGAGAATGATGTAACACATAACATGCAAAAGCACGTGAGCATGATTACACATGTTTAAAAGACGCGAATTCACATCTCCCGTTGACAATGTGTTAAAAAAATGGTAGGAATAGAAATATATGAGTTAGATTATATGCATTCATTTAAGCCTTTTCTTTATTTAAATTTTCAGTTCAACTATTTTTTATGAGTGAACATATATAAAATTAAATAGAACATTAGTACATGTAAATTACAATGTATTGTAGATTTAAACTTGTCTAGAAGTATGTGACCTCAAATTAAAATACTTCTTCACGGTGAAAAAAGACCAAAAGACTCTTTAAACACTTCCCTTCAAGGTTCGTTTAGCAATGATAGATTAGGCAAGGGAAATCACCTGTTAGGTAAAATTGATTTCAGATAAATGTCAGATTTATCCCTGGCCAGATGTTTTTATTGAATGAAGAACACAAGAATAATAAAAAATAACAATTTTTCTATGTACAAATAAATGCGAAAAAAAGTTATGTGAAAAACTATGAATAAGGCTTACATTTTTACTGAACGGTATCACAAGCAGATACCGATTATTAATAAAAGAATATTTAATTTTGCTAATGATATAAATAAAAATATGTGATTTAGATTATATCAGGAAGCTTAATATCCATACTTTTCAGAATAGCTTTTGTGAATAATAATATCCACCTTGTTAATTCGTAGAAATTACATAGAAAGCGTAGAAATTCGGCCATTCAACAAGTCTAACTAGTGTATTGTTCAACTATTATATTGAAATAGTTTTTGGCAAGAATAAATGCCGTTGTATATGAATGAATTTCTACACTTTATTTATTTAACTTTTAATTTTTATCTCTTTTTCTTTATTTAACTTCCACTAAACTAATTAAAACTTGCAAATATGATATACTCTAGATTTTATTCTCAGATGAAAAAATGCCCTCTCAAACCTTGGCTGATAAATTGCCAATTGTGTAACCATTATACTTTCTTCATAGGCAAATAATTACTATAGCAAACAAATTTCGTTGTAATATCATGCGTTGAAAGGTTATATAGGTACCTACTTGTAAAATATTGTAAAAATTATACAGAATCGCAAGTTAAATTTACAGTTTTCAGACAAAATTTAGTTCAAGTACATTTGGTTTTATTCGATTTAGTAAAGAATGAAATTATGCCATATTTAGAAGCATAGATATATACGACGAAAGTGATATCGCAGTCGTGATATCCAACATTAATTTTGAGCTGCATGTCCATGACGGAAACATTTGTGCTTTAAACCATAGATGATATAAGTTTTGAATGTATGCTTATTATATTTCTCAAAAAAAAAATCTTAATAAATATTTTTTTATTTCTAGGAGTTTAAAATTTAAACTTAAAATTTAAAAAAAAATCACTTAAAAAATGTAAATTAAAACTTATTTTCTTACAACCGATATTTGAAGAGTGTAATCACTCCGATACGTAGAACAATTGCTTAAATTGTTCATATAAAATATCTTTTTATATGGGAAATTATAACTCAAAAGACAAATGCAATTGCCTTCAGGAATCTTACATCAACAAACAGGAGGAAGGGGAAAACACCTGCTATATAGTGAAACTGTTTTCAAATAAATGTCAGATTTACCCATGATTGGCTATTTTTAATAGAATATACAGCTGCCAAATTGTAGGCTTTTTTCTTACCAGTAAAATTTAATAGTAAATTTTTTATTAACACTACAGATCAGAAGAATTTCATTAATGTATTATAAAAATATTTTACATCAGAATTTTTATTTAAAGTTATTTAACATTATTATTATTTTTTTTTTCTATATGATTAGCATTTTTTTTTATGTTGAAATCTCTGGTTCGAACTGAAATATTATCATTTGGTTCCGGTTAAATTCGGTTGTTGTTACACACGGTTAGCTTAAATGATTCATCGAGTTTCAAAAGATTGTTTATTTATCTGTATGCGACATACAAACACGGGTGATACATGAAAAGATACATACAATCTACAAGTTTCTGATACATACAACAAATGTTCAATGTAGAAGCCTATTCCAACTTCGTATATTCCGACACACAAAAAACTCTTCTCCTGCATTGCCATAGTCTGGTACAGTGTCGCCATAGGCTTGCTATCTATTGTGCAAGCGAAACAATGGACGGGCTTTTAAACTTGGTGAGTGTATGTATCTTTTCATGTATCACCCGTCTTTGTAAGTCGTATACTTGTAAATGCAGTCTTTTAAAATCCGATAAATCACTTTTATATTTCAGTGGTAACACAAACACGTAAAAGTAGGCAGCTATGAGGTGAATATCATCAGATTATTTTTTTATTTTTTTATTTTATAGATTTATATAAATGGGAGGCAAACACAGCTGAAAAAGTACTATGAAAAGTGTTTACTTTTTTACGAAAAATAATGAGACAGAATAAAACTATAATTTAACGTGATAGAAATAAGTTTAAATGTGTAATTATTTATTATCTGATAAAAATAAAACAGAAAAATAAATATTTTCCAATTTTACGTACAGAAAAATTAAACTTTAATACGTGAGTATCTGCAAAAATTGCAAAAATAACGCATTTTTTTTACAAACAATTTTTCAGAAGTGTAGTGACTGTTATATGTAAGAAAATAATGCTTATATTTTTCAAATAAAATACCTCTTTCTGGGAAAAATAGAAGTTAAAAGACGAACGAAATTGCCTTCGCGAATCGTTCAACAATATGAGAAAAGGAAGGGGAAATCAACTGTTATGGGGAAAGTGATTTCAAATAAATGGCAGTTTTACCCATGACCAGATGTTTTTCATCGGTTGAAGATCATATGAATAAAAATATTTACAGTGGATCACATTAATATTGGGATCTTGCATTTTCGGAACTTCTTTGAAAAAATAAAGGAACTAATGTAGAAGGATCAACTTCACATGTTTCTTGATTTATTAGCTATTTAAATGGAATATATTAAAGAAATATGTTTACACTAAAAAGAAAAATAATAAAATTGTTTGTTCGAAAAGTACTTAAAATAAAGTTCCATAAGTATTGGGTAATTGGTACATTACTAGTACATTTATTTTATTAATCGATATTATTTGGATGCAATATTTAATTTTACGAAAAAAAATGTGGAATAGAAATGTGATTTAAATTTTTATTTAACCCCTTGAAGGGCAAGCACGTGGTCTAAAAATGCTACATTTTGCGTTGTTTTGACACCAGTAAATTTAAATAATGAATTTTTACATTCTCTATCTGCCAAAAATAAAAATAAATAATTTTATTTAATAATACTGGTGGCAAAGTTATATATATTATATACCGGTGCCCCTCGAGGGGTTAACTGTTGTTTCCTTAGTTCCCAGTTCGATGTAAGTCTGGCAAGTTCTTCCAAAATTACTATGAATGTCATTAACAATCCGGTAATAAAAAATATAATATTAGATAAAGAAAAATAGAAGTTTTGGAAAAAATATTTTTGTCTAACTTTCACTTTGTTTAATGCTAAAAAATGGTAGAAATCGCATGGGATATTTGATGCTTCCTTAACACCTGGACTACTTTATAAGGTATAAAAAATTCAATGAACACTTAATCTCACGAAAATGAAAAAATCCAGAATTTTTTAGAAGCAAAAGCTTAGACTGAATTAGAAAATGTATTTTGGAATCAAAGTTTTCCCCGAGAATATGAGCCTTACTATTCAAGCATATAGATACAATCTGTTATCCCTTTCCGGCACAGACAAGTTCTATTCGTAAAATGAGAAATTACTGAATGACACCGGAATTTACAAACGACTTTTTTAGAAAATAAGAACTCCTTATTTAAGCTTTCATCGTAGAAACAAAATTTTATTAAAATATTCTTGGTGTTGTATGCAAGTTTGGAATTAAAATTAAGTGTGACCGGAGTGGGACCACTGTGCCGGAAAGGTTTAACCCCTTCAGGTGCAAAGTACTCTCGTAGCTAAAATATTGAAAAGATTGATTGACACCAGGATTCACGAACTAATTTATTTTAAAATAAGTAAAAGTTCCCCCTCATGTACCTTATAAGTTCAAAATTTGATTATAAAATTCTGGTGTCATTTTGGGATTTACCAAACTTAAGTGGTATATATAATATACCGGTGCCTTTCAAGGGGTTAAAAGAAAAAAAAATGCTTTTATTTTCAGGTCTTTTACAAAGAAATCACACCTAAGGTGTCTTTTGATTCGAAAAAATGCATTATTTTTTAAATAGAGGTCGTCTACGTATTACAATTCGCACCAACTACGATTTTTAAATTAGTAACACCCACTTTTGACACTTTATTTTAGTTTCTTGGATGAAATTTTCCCAGAAAAATAAATAGTTTATGTACATTAATTATATCTTTCTGGAATAAGAAGATATCAAAATTTGAGGATGTAAATGTTAAATTCACGAGACAATCTTTGTTAAAACTAAATATACCCACAATCGGTCATTTATCCAGTACCTAATGAATATACTTCAATTCCAACCAGATATTTCTCCATAAAATAAATAAAATATAAAACCACAGAAATAAATTAATAAATAAAAGTGAAAAATAGCCTTAAATAAAAATTCTGGAATAAAATATTTGTATAAACCTTGAGTAAAATTCCCAGTATGTTTGGTGTTAAATGTGAAAAAAAAAAGATTTTCTTAAATGCTATTGAATGTTGGCAGAATAAGGCAGGATAAGTCAATTCATATTTTTTTAATATGAATTTATTAGTAATTTTCATAATTAAAATTATGTTTATGAATAAAAAAATACATTGAATATGTTTTGGTCTATTTAATGTATCTCACTAAATAAATAAATAAATAAACCAGATGAGTTTTTGGGAAATTTTAAATTAAAAATTTTTACTTGAATTTCCCATGAACCTCCTGGAATCTTTACCTCTTCTAACTTCATGAACATGTAAGAAAAATACATAAACTATATATTTTCCCGCACATATTTTATCCAAGGAACTGAAATAGAAGTTGAAAAGTGTGTGTTATTACTTGAAAAATCGAAGTTAGTGCAAATTTTAATATCTAGACAGCCCCCGTTTCAAAACTGAATTTATATTCTAAAAGAAGACATTATTTCTTGTCAAACAATTTCTTTGATGTGATTTTGTCGTGAATGGTGTGTAAAAAAGAGTGAGGTTATATATATATATATATATATATATATATATATATATATATATATATATATATTACACTGACTGTACAAGTCGTAAGAAGAAAATTCTACGCTTGTTATATTCTGATTTTTGTCGGGTTTACACCAGGAAATCATTTTCCTTTCAAACTGAAGACATTAAATTCCGATTTATAAGCAACTGATTACCTACTTTTCCAGGAAGCGTACGTTGTTATAATAATTTTTAATTGAATTTTTCGAGTTTTTTAACCACAGAAAAAAAATGCAAATCCTGTGAATAAACGAGGTGAATTCGAATTCCGAAATTTAAATATTACATAGAAAATTTCTTATCTTAAATAGCGACGCAAGACTCCTTGGAAATTCCAAGTACTATGGGTCGTGCGGGCCATATACGTACGTCCTCGTGACAATTCTTTTTATTCTATTCATACCACTTTTTGAAATATAATCTCTGCATTACACTTATATCAGAATAACTTGCTCGGAAACCTACAATAGAGACACATTTCTTGTAAATTGCGGTACACGCTAACTCGTAATCAAAGGGTTCAGTGTTGCCAGTCTCCTACTTTTTTAACTTCAGATTTCTTGATTGTCCCAACTTTAAATACATATATATATATAATTAGCTTTATCTTCGCGTTATTTAATCTGTCATTAAATAAGGCGAATATTTATACTTCAAAAAAGTGGTGGCAGTCAAACAATCTGAATTTAAAAAAAATAAGCAGTGAACTGGTTAAGAGTCATTCAGCAATAAAAGTACAGAAATAGAAAGTCACTTCCTGCAGTCTAACCTAGCCATACTCAACCTTTTTTTCTCTCGGGCCGCAAGCATATGTTGCGACGTTAGGCGGGCCGCATCACACTTATATATTAATGTAAAAAACGGGTAATTTAATTAGTAAGACAACAAAAGCAGTTTAACCAAGCGATATAATAAAGTTAATACAACGTTTGTCGCGGAAGAAATGTTACTAAAAAAATTTAACATCACTATTTCCAAACAATATATTTCGTGACTGATTTCTATGTAGAAATATGTCGTGAAGATTCTTATTTGGAAATTGTTATGTAAAACATTTTGTTTTCGTGACAAACATTTAACGTTATTAACATAGACATTATTAGCTACAAGATAAGTATAAAACGTAATAATCTAACAATGCAGCATATCCAAACTCTAAAGAGAGAAAAAAAAAACCAGAAGATTTTCTTAAATAAATCAGTTTTTTTGCTCAACACAAAAACTTTTTTTAAAATACACAAATATATAGCGCAAATTTAATCAATTTGGAATAATATTTGATTAGTGTTAAAGATTTAACCCTTCCCGGCACAGACAAAGTCTGTTCGTTAAATGAGAAATTACTGACTGACACCTGAATTTACAAACGACTTTTTTAGGAAACATGAACTCCTTATTTTCAGATTTCATTATAGAAACAAAATGTTGTTAAAATATTCTTGGTGCTGAATGCAAGTTTGGAATTAAAATTAGGTGTGCCCGGAGTGGGACCACTGTGCCGAAAAGGGTTAAAAAGTATACACCACTGTAGCACAAATAGGACTGCATGTAAAAGAACTTTTGACTAAGGAAACGGCATTTACGATGTTTTAACATAATATTAAATTTTTATAATTATAAATAACAAGATAATTTTGTCTTCCCGTGAAAACATATAAAAGAACAGTGAAGATCTAAAAATATTTTATGCACATCTCAATTATTTTTTTATATATGGATTAATGATTATCTTTCTTGGGGAAACATCACCGGGCCACATGCGGCCCGCGGGCCGTAGATTGATTATGGCTGGTCTAACCCAAGACTCCCTTAACATAGATCAGACTTGACAATCCGGAGAAAGTCTATGGGAGAAAATGTCCGCGGTAATTGCCAACTTATTATTGACTTTCTCCGGAAAGTATCGCCGCCTGGTGGATACTACCGCAGAGTTGTGAAGTCTCCGGCTTTTTGAACACCAGTATATTTTTACAGAAAAAGGTTGTTCTTTTAAATCCCAGAATTCTCCGATCAAACAAAACAAAATTGTCTGTACTAAAAAACTGGTATCCAAAAAGAGAATAGAAAAATCTAGCAGCTCTGCTACCGCACAGCTGCCAACTTTTACGCTTTTTCGGTACCACTAAAATTTAATAGAATTTTTTTCATCATGTAATCACACGATCTTGTCAATTTAATAAGATAAAATTTACTAAAAAATTTTAGTGGTAGGAGAAAAGCATAAAAGTTGGCAGCTATGCTACCGATACTAGTTCATAAGCAAATGCATAAAACAAATGGAGCTGTGAAAAAATTTCGTGTCGTAAATACTCCTATTACTGACGATTGATGGCGCTAGTAGCAGGACAAGTATAGCGGTCAAAGGAAACTTGCTGATTGAGAGGTCTGATACTATGATAAGGAGGTCTTGGTCTAACCCATTCGCTGCCAACCACGAGTATACTCGTGGTCTAGACCAACATATGATACTAAAGACCTGACCATTGACCGAGTTTCCATTCATAAAAACGTGCCCGTTTCTATGTCGTCTGCTAGCAGATAAGCGTAGAATAATAGAACAACATTCCGGTTCTTTCCTTTAAATACGTTAATGATGTTTTCTGTTTATTAATATTTTTAGCATATATTTCTATTCAGGATGGATGAAACTGGTGAAAAGAACATTTAAAGATAAGAATTAAACTCTCATCGCAAACAAACGTTTATTTATTAATAAAATTTTCATACTGTGTAAAAATAATACGTGATTAGTAAATTACTAGATATGATATAAGAGCTCGATTAAGATAAGTTTTTAAATATATCAACAATATTTAGGATTTTTATTTTTGAGACAAATACTATATAACCTATCAATAATTAAAAGATCCATTTCAGAAATTGCATTTTGGTGTGGTTCTATTGTATATCCTTTTATAATTTCTGCCTTTAATTTAGGATAAAAGTAATTTCAAGACTATTCTATTATTGTTATTATTGCTTCGATTTTACATATTTAAATTATTACTATTGATATGTTATTTTATCAGAAATTTCCTTGATTTAAAGATTGATTATATCATTTTTATCAACCCCCCCCCACACACACACACCTATTAACCCCTTGAAGGGCACCGGTATATTATATATACCACTTAATTTTAATCCCAAAATGCCCCAATGACACCAGAATTTTATAATCAAATTTTGAATTTATTAGGTACATGAGGAATAGCTTTTACTTATTTTAAAATAAATTCGTTCGTGAATCCTGGTGTCAATCAATCATTTCAATATTTTAGCTACAAGAGTAGTTTGCCCCTGAAGGGGGTTAAGGCTTTTCAATATAATCACCTTATTTAAGTCTTTTTTTTAAATGATATGCAATTGCGTATTCTATCCAAAAACTAATGGCACTGAATATGAGACAATTATTAGAATTCTTTGCAAATGTGCTATTTTAATAAACATGTTTATTATTTTTTAGTGCATATGAAATGTAAATGCACTGTTACTGATACTCAGCAATTTATAAAAATATTATGATAGTTAAAAAAAAGCTGAAAAGGAAACAAAACACAATGAATTGAGAGTTAATTTTATTGGGGACAAATACTAAAAAATATGGGCACCGGCAACGTAAAATCTAGGGAGAGGCAATACTTTTTAACAGGTGTGCCTATGGCCCAGTCTAGAATATAAACATGAAATAAGCTAAACTGAGAGCTTTTTTTTAGGGAGGCGGGGTGTTTTTATCAGTGTTCAATTAACCTAAAACCACAAACACAAACATAAAAAACAACTGCCTTTTGAAGATGTCGAAACTTTTTCTTACACAGCGAAATTGAAATATTTTATTATAGCTGACTACAGCTCATTTCCTACAGAAAATCATTTGGATCTCTGCTATCCTCCTCCCCCCACCCCCCACATACACACACCTTCCTTTTAAGGTAAACTTTAGATACATGAAGGTAAAATGGCAAACATAATTAAAACTTTTTTGGGGGGAGGGGAGGGGGGGGGGGAGTTAGTTTAATTTGTTATTAGTATTAAATTATCCAGATAGCACACTCAAAAAAAATTGCGGTGTTTGAGTAATGGGCGTTACAAGTGCTTTTTGCAGATGTTGAAACTTTTTCAAACACAGCGAAATTGAAATATTTTATTACAGCTCATTTCCTACAGAAAATAATACACAACATTTATAATTTTTTAAATAATTATAATTATTAAAATACGACTAACAGCATTACAATTTACACACACACACAAATAAATAAAGAAAGGAAAAAATGGAGATTTCCTTAAAGAAATGAAGTGATAGGAATCAGGCAAATATTGCTTCTTTGGGAATATGTTATCAGATCCTGATATTCCTAAATACTGAATATGTGCTTGCATTATTAATAGATACCTAAAAGGAAGTTAACCCAGTATTATGCAAGTAATATTGTGATATTAAAGCTATTCTATTTTTTTGTTTTCTATCACTGGGTTTTCAAAAGTTTCAACTGTACAAAATAAATTAAAAATGCAGAGCAAATTTAAAATTTCCTCATAAAATATTGATTATCTTTGAATGCTTCAAGTTGCAAAAAGATTAATTTAAAACGTCATCGCAATAGAAGTTTTTAATTCAAAAGATTATGCTACACATGGGCGAATTATTATAAACGTCACTGAAAATTAATAAAAAAAATTCCTGAAATACAAAAGCTAAAAAATACAGAAATCAGGATAATTTCCTATGCACAGTCACCCTTGGCTACAGGGATAGATAAAATAAAAGTTTGATTGTATAAATTTTTAATTAGAATGTCTTAAAGATTTATGATTTTACAAATGTATTGCGATAGGCGCACATGTAGGTCTAGGTATGGCGTGCTTGTGATTAAAGAAATAAGTTTTATTTAATAGCCAGAATGTTTAGAACAGATATTTTAATATTCTATAGGTTTCTGTTCCTTTTATAGTAAAATTATGAGGCATTTTATTAGATTAAATGCATAATTAACATTTAATAAACTTAAATAAAATAGTAAAAGAGAAATAAACATACCTTGCCTGCTAATTGCTTGAATCCATGTTTCCTTAATTTTTTTTTATCTTTCGGAAAATAATGCATGTATATTTTACTATCCTCTGGGTCGAAATAGTCTGCTCGACTGTCAATGCTGCAGAAAGGCACGCAACACCTCATATATGTAAAAGTTATACAACCAGAATTTAAAAAAATCATATCATTATATAATTCACGTGTTCTGTAAACTGCAGTTTGTTGTTCTAGTGTTGACCACGAGACGCCAAACGCCCCCTTCCGAAATCGGCGAATGGTCGGGTCTTTAGTATCATATGTTGGTCAAGTTTGTGGTTGCCAACATTCAAAATAAAAGTGTATGCTAAAAAGAAAACCTGCTTAGCCACCACTATTTTAATAGGTTAAAAAATATTTTATTTAATGACAAAAACTTTGCTATTAAAGTTACCAAATATTATCTTTCAGAATTTTTAGTGGGAAACGAATTTCAGTAAAAATATCAAAGGCTCCGCCCACATAGTTTTAGCAGTTAATGGGTTAAATGATTTAAAATAAATGGCTGATTTCTCCATGAAAATTGCGTTGTTAAATTTTTCTTTACTATATGACTGGTGGTCAAACACCGCTGCTATTTACTTCTCTGTGACTGACACTACATCCACACATAAAATTAACCTTTAAGAGCCTACATCAGTCATGCGAAAAAACGCGCAAGCTAATGCTAAGTTTATGGGAAGGTTCTTGCGCGATTTCTCGCTCGCATTTTAATTTTTTTTTTTTTATTATTATTATTGCATGGGATAGCTGAGGTCGATCTCTAACGTTGTTAGTTTTTACTTTTTCGATTTTGTTTCCAGTTTTTTTTTATATAAGGGTACTTTCACTTTCAGAACCGGTTCCAACCGGTTCCAACCAGCTATCCTATGCAAAAGAAATCATTTAAAAATATTAAAATGCGAGCGAGAAATCGCGTAAGAACCTTCCCATAGACTTAACATTAGCTTGCGCGTTTTTTCGCATGACTGACGTAGGCTCTTAATGTAAAAGCAGTTAATTTTTAATTGCAAAGTTTTTCACAACAGTAACTGTTTAGACTTTGCTTAATTAGATGAATTTAGTTCAAGAGGCTAAAATATTAATTTGTGTGACAAATATTTAAATTTATTTCAAAATTTCTGAACAAGATTGAAAAAAAAAATAACATTAAACTACCATTTCTCGTAATTATTATTTTTAAATATATTTTCAAACGAATAAAAATAACAGGCATTTCAACAAAATATTTATTTAAAATATAATGTCATGTTCGTTGAAAATTTCATTATATTAAAATATTTAATTTGTATCTAGTAGGCACTAGTATAACAAAAAGCTAAGCATTTTTTCCCGAAAAATGCTCCTGATTGCTTAGATGAATATTATGAAAAATCGTACTATTTTTTATATGAAGAAATGTTAGAAGATTACTCAGTGCAAAAATGAGAAAAATAAAAACCTTTTCGCGGTATTGTTCTTAAAAGCAACTAAGTCATTTTTAAAAAAAAAAGTATTTGAAATAAATGACAGACCTAATCGCTTTCGTAATATTGTTATACTAGTAAACAATCATTACAGAAAAGTAATTTATATTTTTCGGATATAAAAGTGAAAAATAAATAAATAGTTTGTAATAAATAAAAAGTTGGTTTCTCGTTTAGAAAAATTGTAAAATTTAATTTGTAGATTTATAAGGGATATAAATATTTCATAATTTATTGCAAAAATATCTGTAAATTTCAGAACAGACTTGACAGGCTTATTTCTATATAATCTGTTCATTAAATAATACTTTTTTAATTGTTAATTTGAAATTTGAAATGTATATTAAGAAATTAAAACATGGAGTATTTCATCAATATAATTATTGTAATTTCCGGCATATGATTAGCGGATAAAACAAACATGTCTCGATTCAGAAATTTTATTTAATAATTGAAGTGAGATATGAACAGCAATCTATTATCATATTTAATTAAATACAGTTTTTGGGTCTAAACATATTTCTTTGATACGCTGAATTTACACCTGAAATTACGACAATTTAATATCCACCGCAATACCAATTCCAAAAAGTCATGGTGTAAATATCTCTAAATTTAATTCAGCCTGAAGATACCAGGACCGGACACTACAACAGTAATTGGTGCTTTTAAATTTGAATTAAAAACATACGCTTTGAAAGTCGCTCAAGGGTTCGCATCCCTCGTAGGGTTACGGTTTCAATCCCCTTAGTTTATGTTATGTACAAAATAATGTGCTGACCTGTCACATTAAGAGTGGTACATTTACCATTTTAGCAAATCATATTTACTGGCTTTGACATTGCTATCTTATAAAATTTTTTACTTTATTTCTTTCAAATTACTATCAAAAATTATTTTTTAGTAATTTATAACAACATAAAATATTTCTTTAAAATGACATAAGTTTTATTGCATAAAACTGCATAAGTTTTATTGCATATGTAAAACTTCTTCATAAAAACAGTTTATTAATGTTTGTAAGTGATTATAATTAAAATTATGGAAACGTATATATCCTGGTAACTGTTATTACTTTTCAATGTTTCTAGATGACAATTCAAGCATGATTTTTTATTATTTATTTTTTTATAAATTAAAGGAAAATAAGTTATCCCTTTTGTTATAATTAGCTCTTACTGTAATAACCCTTTTAAAAATATAACAGAAACCTGACATTTATTTCAAAATATTTTTTCTCCTAAAGACCACTTCGTTGTTTTAAAGAATGATACACCTAAAGGAATTCCGATTTTTTCTGTTTTTTCGCTATGTATTCGGTTATTTCGTCATAGGAAAAATAAAGCGAGATTTTCATAGCTTTTATTTTAGCGATCCAAATTTTGATTTTTTTGAAAAAAAATGAAAAATGTGAAACTGTGATTTTTATACCAGGGAATATAAGAATAAAAATTCTGTGTAAAAATGTCGGTATATGTCAAATCTGAAAAGTAATTTTTCTTGCTATATGAGCAATACTTATCCTATAAAATTATTTTACTCTACCAGTAGTGGACATTTTAAAAACATTTTTTGCTGTTTTTTTAGCTTACTGCTTTTATTTTTAGTAACTGCGACAATAACTAGTGTTCAATATCTCAATTAAATCTCAATTAATTATTACTTCCACGAAAGTGTTGCAAAACTTAATATTGTAAACATTTTTCCGCACAATTGTTCTTCAGATAGCTTAATATGCGAATGTAGTGGATACATTTGAATTTTTGCAAAAAACGTCAAATAAAAAAACAAAACGATTGGAATTATACAGGGTGTCCGAAAAGTCTGGAAACGGTCGAATGACTCTAGAAATATACATCAGAATGAAAAACGCAAAATTCATGTTCAATATTTTTGAAAAATCTATTTAGGCAAAGTTGCCCCCCAACTCTGCCCCCTGGAGGGAAAGGGGAGTAACTTTGAAATCTGAAATAATAACCTCCCTTTTTTATTGCAGAATCGGATTCTACGGGAAAACTTTTGTACTGAACAATTTCTTCGGAAAATCGTACACGGCGCTGTAATCGAGTACAATGCAGTGAGAATCGTTTCCATTGAAAATTCTGGAAACTGTCGAATAACTCTAGAAATATACAGCGGATTGGAAAACGGAAAACTGCATGTTCAAAAGTTTTGAAAAATCTATTTAGGGATATCAAAGTAACCCTCCAACTACCCCCCCCCACCCTGGAAGAAATGGGGGCGACTTTGAAATCTTAAATGATAACCCCCCCCCTCTTTTTTATTGCAGATTCAGATTATTCGGGAAAAAATACGCAACTTTTGTATTTAACATTTTCTTCGGAACATCGTAGATGGCGCTGTAATCTAGTAAAATGCAGTGAAAATCGTTACCATTGCAATGTATGGAAACGCTCGAATAACTGGAGAATCGGATTGAAAAAAGGAAAATACGTGTTTATTTATTATTTTTTTTTTAAATGGTAACTTTTATATCCCTAAATAGATTTTTCTAAAATAAAACAAAAATTGCTATTAAGAATTTTTTGTGTGAATTTGAATTACAAAGGCGTTCATGAAATGCACGCTTTGGATGCAAATGGGTTAAAATATGTTCTATTGAGTGTGGGTAAATGTCACTTTACACAATATCTCTAAATCATAAACGTCATTAGATGATACGATATTTCCATAAAATGAAAGGAACTAGATAATCACATAATAAGATCACTAATTATAATTAACACATTGACGGACGGTAGGAACAAGTGAAGTTCGAAAATTGACACTATATTTTTTTGTAATCTTTAGAATATTAGAAGTATAGTTTTACTCCTGCTTAAATAAACTTAATTTTGATTAATTCAGCACCTTTAATTAGGTTGCACTATTCCCTTTACAACCAGGTCAGGGTGGCTACTGGTCAGGGAAAAATACAGTCAAAAAAAGTTATAAACACCAGTATATTCTTATAGAAAAATTTATGTTGATTATTCGATCAAATAATCAATTTAAATTTTTCTATAAGAATATACTGGTAATTGACATTTTTTTTTACTGTATTTTTCCCTGACCACTAGCCACCCTGCACGTGCATACTGAAGCTGCAACTCGTATAACAGGTGGAAAACGAACTTCAACCTAAAGAGTTGTTTCCAAAACATGACACTGGGCTTCTACTTGTACGCCGGTAAATGCACATTTGTGCTGCTATAGCCGTAGTGTCTAAAAACAACCGTTTCGTTTTGGACGGCTATTGCCGTCATGCCACATAGTGAACTTCGCTTTGACGGCTACATCCGCAAGTGTCCGTCAACGTGTTAAAATATAGATAAGATGCTTAACCCCTTCAAGGGCAAAGTACTTTTGGAGCTAAAATATTGAAATGATTGATTGACACCAAGATTCAAATACGAATTTATTTTTAAAATAAGTAAAAGCTTTCCTTCATGTACCATATAAATTCAAAATTTAACAATAAAATTCCGGTGTCATTGTGGCATTTTGAGATTAAAATTAAGTGGTATATATAATATGCCGGTGACACAAAGTGACACAAAGAGAAACACAAAAGGCTTATAAAAACCTTTTAATGATCGGCATATGTTTCAGCGCTCATATACGCGCCATTTTCAATATATATAACGATAAACAAAAATATTCTCGCCAATTTTTGAAATAAACAAATTTTTGTAAAGTAGATATCGTTGCTACCATGCCAAACTATCGAATATGAAAAAATGCGTTTTTCATTACTTTTAAAAATGGGACGATTGTCACCACTAAATTTTATTAGAATTCTCATCCTAATAAAAAGAAAAAAAAAAGAAAATAAAATTTCTGCGGAGAACAGGGTTGCCAGTATAGCCTCCTTTTTATTCAGTGATGCCGAATACATACCGAAAGCTTTGAGAGAAAAATGTTCACTTTAAGTAATTACGATATAGGATGTCATTACATAAATACAAAATGTCTATTTTAAACCTCTGGTATGGATTCAACATTTCTGAATGGAAAAAAAAGCCAAACTGTCAACCCTGTTTATGGTGTAACTCTGGAACCCTCTTAAAATTTAGTGGTGACAATCGGCCCATTTTTAAAAGTAATGAAAAAATGCATTTTTTTACATTCGATAGTTTGAGATGGTAATGACGATATATTTCAAAGTTATCAACTTTACAATATTTCCCTGTGTTCTTTGAAAGATTGAAATATAAACTTAGCAAATTTAAGGTATGTCTTATCGCAAAACCATCCATAACATTAAAAACGTAGTTTGTTAGAAAATAGATCCAATAGAGCCATATCAACTACCAGGTGTTTATGAAATACCGTTCACCAGAGCGGATGGAACATTACAATATTATACAGGAACGACCACTAGAAAGTTTAAAACAAGATTAAAAGATCATGTGGCAGCTATCAAATATGACAGAAGTACTACAGCACTGGCAAGACTACATAAAACCGAAACTCTAAAAATTGATTTAAAAACTAGAAAAATAATTTTTAGAAATCTATATGCGTAACATGAACATTTGCAATGAATCCGCCTCATTTGAATTACCTAAAATTTGGTACGAGGTACTTTTCAGTTTTAAAAAAGCAGTAAAAAAATAATAATAATTTTCACGTTTACAGTTGACTATTTCAAGCACCGGTTTTTTTTACCTATATGATCTCGTGATTTATGCTTTCAAGTTTATTTTCAAAAATTTTTCGAGAATATTTTTGTTTATCGTCATATATCTTGAAAATGGCGCCGTATATGAGCGCTGAAACATATATCGACCATTAAAATGTTTTTATAAGCCTTTTGTGTTCTTCTTTGTATCTCATAAGCATTTTATCTATGTTTTAAGAAAGAAACAAGTTTTAGACATTTATGGCAAAAAATATTCGGATTTCATTGGTTTTAGAACAATATTTAAAAAGATCTCCACATTTATTTTCCCGAAAAACTCTCGAACAACTAAGATGGATGCAATGAAAAATCACACTTATGATTTTTTTCTATGACGAAATGCCAGAAGGTTACTTCGTGGATAAAAAGAGAAAATAATCTGAAAATCTTTAGATGTATCGTTCTTTGTAGCAACTAAGTAATCTTTAGAAGAAAAAGTATTTGAAATAAATGTCAGATTTCTACCTCTTTCGTAAAATGGTTATTACAGTAAACAATCATAACAGAAAGGGTGATTTATTTTCTTTGAATAGAAAAAATATTAAAATGAAAAATATATTTAATGCTTTATATATCATTGAGAAACAATAAAAAAAAATAATTTGTAAAGTTTTTAGCCCCAAAAAAAATTTACTATGTGGTTTTCTGTAAAATTTTTTTAACTTATTTTTCATGTTTTAATAATTTCTTAAACCTTTTAAAAATGATTCTATTAATAACTGATCTTGAAGCATGACAACTTCTGTCACAGCCCACGTTTAAAAGTTACATAGAAAAAATATGTATTAAAACTTTAGTTTTAAATCTAATTTGATAGAAAATTAATTTTTTGAAAGTAATCCATCAGTATTTTGAATATATTTTTACAGTAAGGAATGCTTTTCTGTTACAAAAATAATTAGTCTGTGTCTGAAGGATAGTACACAGTCCTAGAGTAAACACCTTCCGTGTAAACAAATACAGGGCTGCCACTGGCGGCTAATTTGTAATTCTATCTCACTCCACTTTCTCAAAGCAAAAATCTTTCACATACACTTTGACAACATTCGCCAGAGAAATCTACTACAAAATTATTTTTGTTTTAAATAGTGGTGCATATAGAATATAAAAATAATCGCCAGTGGCAGCTCTGCAAATACGTGAAATTAAGTAATAGCTCTGAAATGTTAGTTCAATTGGCATAGTTGTTTTTGTAGCATGCTTTATTTTACAGTTTGAATTAAATTTTTTGACATCAGACATTTATTAACCATAATGTCAGAGCTTGTATTCATAGCTGTCAGCTTTTACGCTTTTTTGTTACCCCTAAAATTTTATAGAAATGTTTAACTTAAATAATCAGAGATTTGAGCGAATAACTAAAGCAGGATTTATCATTAAATTTTAGTGGTGAGAAAAAAAAAACGTAAAATTTGGCAGCTATGTATGTATATGTTCAAAAAAATATTTTGTAGACATAGTTGCCCAATTCCCATTACCATAGCAGGAAAATCCACAGAAAATTATAGCAACAACACTTAGAATGCAATAAACAAATGTAATTAGAATGCATTAAAAAAAAAAAAAAACTTCGGACTAATTCCACATTTTTTTGGCCAGCTAACTAGATCCTCCAATCCTCATTCGGATTTTGAATCAAATGAATTTAAATATAAATTTCGTTGACATAGAGGAAAAAAAAACATTTGTCTGTAATTTCTACATTTCCCTAAAAAATATGCCATATAGATACTTCGAATGGACCGACTTCAGGGCTTAGGACCTTGGCTACTATTCGGCCAGTGTCAGGTTTGAATTGTGGTTAGAGTTTTGCTCTTCTATACTCCACGGCCTAGGACTGGTTTCCCAAAATCGGCTATATACTTGGCCTTTTTTTTTTTTTTTTTGTTTTTTTTTTTTTTGCATACGCAAGCAAAAAATATCATATCTCCTAGATTTTACACAATATTATTATACAAATTATAATCCCAAGTTATGAAATAATCATAGAATTAATTTAAATTAAAAGTTGACCCTTTTAGACATTAAGATATCCTTAATAGAGACTCTTAAATGATTAAAAAAATGTCGTGGTCACTTTAGCGTTGATATAGAAAAGATAATTAGAGCACGTCAAACTAAATCAAATTAAATAGGTCTAGTACACCTAATTTATCTTTTAATTGTGTGGTATTCACAGCGACCTCGATTCGAACCACGGCCCTTCTATAGGAAAACCAGTATGCTACAAACCATATGCAACATTTAAAAATAATTTTTGTATAACTGGAATCAAAAATACATTTTGTAGACTGGGTAATACTGAACTTTAACAAACATGAAAACATTGTCTTATTTGTTTATATGTATATATATATATATTCTTTATCTAACTACCATGTCTAATAGAATTTATTTTGAATTGCAGAGTTAGTTTTTTTTTAAATTTAATTTATTTTAGTTTTATGAGTTTTAACTCGAGCAGAAATGAGAGATTTCGGTTCTTACGTATTCTCCATGCCCTGAATATACAACTGCGCCGACGACAGAGCCAATAATAACCGTTATTTTTTTTACAGCCATATAGTTTATATATGATCGTTTATTTATTTATCATAGTTCATAGTTTTTTGTATTGCTTATAAAGTTATTGTTTATAGTTTATAGTGTTTAATATTTATATTTATGGTAGTTTATTTACTATAGTTTATTATATTTTATTTTTATGTTATTTATCATTTTAACAATGCTATGTATTTAATAATGTTAAATTACTGTTTTGAACGTGATTGGCCATTGACAGCCACTTGGCGATTTATTTTCAGGACACGAATAATACGTAAGTATCCATATTTCTAGCTTTAATAATAAAATAATATAAAGATTTCGTCTTTAATAACTTCACGACAAACGTCCTGTATACGTGACGTACAGGGTGCGTACAATCCTTCATTCTTCACACTAGTAATTCTGAAAATTAAGTTTTGCTTTTATTTAGTTACATGATTACTGCAAATAAATTAATAAAATATACATATATATATCTTTTTAATTACTGATGCTAAACAATTAAAACTTGTGTACAGGAGGGTCCGTGTGAAGGGGTTAATAAAAACATTAATAAGTATATTTCTTTAATATCAATAGATAAAAATATTTCCTTCAAAGCAGAACACTTAAAATATCTATAAATATCATTAAGAACTTTCACAAATCGTAAGACCATGTGTATTTTTCCGAAGGGGAAAAAATCCTACTGTTTTCCAGAAAGGATTACTTTTTTGAAAATAAATGTCAAAAACATAATAGAAAAATGTAGAATTTATATGTAGAAACTGATTCCGATTAAATGTCAAATTTATGTTTGACCGGACGTTTTTCAATGTCTTGCAATCATAATAATTGCCACGTTTGTATTTTCCAAATGCAAAGAAATATCACAAAAGTTGTCATACTCTAAGAAAATTGAAACAATCTATTGTGCGGAAATTTTTTTTCAAGTAAATGCCAGATGTATCCTGATTTATCCTAGACAGATTTTTTTTAAATCTCGCGATCATGAAAATAGTCAGATTTTTATTTTCCAGACAGAAATAAACATAAGAAAGTGATATCATATTCAGAGAACAACAAATAGTTTTCTGTAGAAAAATTTATTTCAAATAAATGCCAGATTTATCCTGATTTATCCTTGACAGATGTTTTTTTAAAACCTCGCGATCATGAAAATTGTCAGATTTTTATTTTCCAGACACAAATAAACATAAGAAAGTGATATATTCAGAGAAAAAAAATAGTTTTCTGTAGAAAAGTGATTTCAAATAAATGTCAGATTTATCCTTGACAACTAATTTTTAAAGGTTTATGGCAGAGTTGCCAAGTCTCCGACTTTTTGAACACCAGTAAATTTTTAGAGAAAAATATTGTTCTTTCAATTTACAGAATGCTGTAATAAAATAAAACAACATTTTCTGTACTAAAATACTGGTATCCAAAAAGCCGGAGACTTGGCAGGTCTGGTTTATGGTCATGAGAGTTGACAAATTTGAATATTTCAGATGCGAATAAATATAAGTAAAAAAGTCATATTAAAATAAATAAATAACTCATTTACAAGGAGAAATTGATTTCAACCAAATGTCAAATATACCCTTGATCAGACGCTTTATAGAATCTCGTAATCAAGATAATTGTGATAAATGTGCGAATAAATGTCAGAAATGGTGTCATATTCGGAGAAAAACGAAGTCATCTAATGTGAAAAAAATTATTTCAAATATATGTCAAATTTACCCTTATCAAATTACTAGCGGCACGTCCATGCTTCGCACGGGTGGACAATGTGTCGACTACAATGTAGGGTAGAGATGTTTAGGTAATTGAAAAAAAATGTTCTAAATCGGATAAAGGGGGAGTGAGACAAAATTGCAGTGCTTACAAATTTTAAACTTTAAATAAAAGTTTGTAAAAATGGAATAAATATTTTTTTTCTGTTTATGTACATATTGAAAGTAATAAATTATTTTTAATATAGAAAAAACCACACGGCTTCGCCCGAGTTAACTTTGACCTTCTGGGTAACATAAGTAAAAATGTAATATTCTAAAAATACGCCGATCACAATAACGCATTCACGTCCATAAAAAAGTCAAAATGACAATCAGAAAAAAGCGTATGATTTTGAAGCAATCATACAAAATCGTCCCGCTTTATAAATGATTAAAAAAAATTCCTTTTAGAAATGTCTTACGCCAAATCAAAAGTCAACAACAGTAGTCTTATTCATCTAATCTTCCATAAATGGGTTCATATCCGATGTTTAACCCCCTTATTCGGCGAATTTCTAAAATCGCTGAAATACGTGTTTCTTTTAGTAGAGTTGTTATCTTGAATTTTGATGTTCCAACCTAAAACTGCAGCTGAGATATGGCGAAATGACCTAACCCCCTTAGGGGTTAATATCTAAAATCGCTGAAATACTTGTTTAACCATTTTTCTAGTAGATTTATTATTCTGAATTTGATGCTGCTACCTAAAACTGCTGCTGAGAAATGGCGAAATGACATAAAATCAGAGGTGCGAAGATCTCATAATCCTCGTAATATGCGAGTTAATTTAATCCAAATTTAATACGTTTCGCACCAGAAATATTTTTATGAAATGAATTTAAAGATATTCCTTGTAGAAAACTAAATTAAGAATCGCCAAATAATTTTTCTGGTTCAAAACGTTGTTAGACTGGGTCAAATTAATCCCCATATTACGGAAGATTAGTGAGAGATTGGCACCTCTGCCTAAAACGTTCGACTCCCCCCCCCCATTTAACCTCCTTAGGGTCTGAATTTCTAAAATCGCTGAAACACTTGTTTAACCATATTTTAGTAGATTTCTTTTCGTAAATTTTGCGCTCCTACCTAAAACTACTGTTGAAATATGGCGAAATGACCTAAAACTTTCGACGCCCCCTTAACCACCTTCCGAGTGGGGGGGGGGGAAGGAATTTTCAAAAATCCTTTCTTATTGCTTGCCTAGGTCATAACAGCAATCTACCGTCCGAATTTGTTGATCCTGACTTAGTCGTTTCAGCTGGGCGTTGATGAGTTAGTCAGTCATTCGGGCGTTCTCTCTTTATATAACAGTATACATTAAGAAATTTTATGATCATGAAAATTGTCAGAATTTCATTATACATATGCAAATAAATATAAGAAAGGGATAACATATTCAAAGAAAAAATAAATCATTTTTAGCGAGAAATGTATCTACTATATATATATAAAACACAAACGGAAATTTCGTTCCGTTCCTTTATAACTCGAGTTCCGCTGAATGGATTTTGATGGAACTTACACTGTTCGATAGATAATTTTTCAGGGAAGGTTTTAGTATATAACACAACGTTCTACGTATATTAGTTATAGAATTATAATGTAAAATTCTGTTATTTTGGCCGAAAAGGTTACCATTGCTAATCTTTTGGCGACCATTATCGTTGGTGAGAGAATTGAAACGGCTATACATCTCGAAAAATAAAAGTATAACCTGTTACTAATTTAAAAAAAAAAAAAAAAAAAAAAAAAAAAGTAAGGAAAGAAGGAAAAAAACAGTTTTGATGAGAGGTAATATTATAAAACGAAAATATTTAATTTAAACATGATTGAGAATGTTCCTAATGCTTTAAAAGTATTCAGTGTGGAAGATTATTAATGAAACAATATTTGGCGATTTATCTTTTGTTTGTGATTTTACTTTTGTCGCCAAACAATTTGATTTTCGGCCAAAAGGTGCTTTTTCAAGTGTATGACAGCATTTTTTGAGTAATTGTTTTTTATTCAAATGTAAATTATATTATTAACAATCTACTTCTATTTACTTCTACAATGCAGGGTGTTCCAAAATTCGTCCGACAAATTAAGAGGGGTGATAGAAGGCATCAAGAGGATGAAAACTTACCATAGGACATGGGGTCGCAATTCACGTTTAGTGGGAGAAAATCACAAAAAATATTTATGAAGGGTGTGACGTTGCGTGGAACAAAAAGAGTCAATAATATATAGAAAAAAACATTTATTTGACGTAAAGCATGATTGCAATGCATTACAGTTCAACGTCAGAAAGGAGACGACGAAACCTTTTTTATAAGAATATGTGTTAATGCGTCCGGCAATCCTTCGTTTGTCGTTATTGGCTGTGCAATGACTTTCGTGGCCGTAAATTAGAACAGTTTTTATAAAAATGTGCCTTCGTCTCCTCTCTGACGTTGAACTGCAATGCATTGTACTCATGCTTGACGTCATATAAATGTTTTTTCTACTTATCATTGGCCCTTTTTGTTGCACTCGACGTGACACCCTTCCTAACTATTTTTGCGATTTTCTCCTACTAAAGGTGGTGGACCCCATGTTCTATAGTAAGTATTCACCCTCCTGATGCCTTCTGTTATCCCTCTTAATTTGTCAGTCGAATTTTGGAATACCCTGTATATATGAAATTTCGCTCCGGCTGCTTATAACTCGAGTTCTGCTTATTATATTTTCATAGAACTTAAACTGTTAGATAGATAATATTTTAGGGAAGGTTTTATTATATAGCATATTGTCATACGTATATTAGTTATAGAATTATGATGGAAAATTTTATCATCAGATAAACCCAATTATGAAAGATTAGTCTTTTTAAAAGATTCTGCTGGATGAATTTCGATGGAACCTACACTGTTAGCTAGATAATTTTGTAGGTAAAGTTTTATTATATAACATATCATTCTACGTGGCTTAGTTCTAGAATTATAGGTGAAAATTCGAAAATCAGTTGACCCGCTTTTACCAAATATTAGACTTTTTAAAAAGTCCAAATAAACAGTTTTCGATGGGACTTGCACTGATATTTTGATAGTTTTTCAAAGATAGTTTTTAGTGTATGATATATTGTTCTACATTGCTTAGTTGAGCAATTGGAGTAAAGTTTGTAATCAGATGAACCCGGTTATGACAAATCTCGGATGACAGCTTTGCTATTTGACTAACCATCGTCGATTAATGGGGAAATATTCGTAAATGGGTCCAATCAATCAATTCCTGAGGGATATTTGACGCCATACGTGGCTGTAAATCACTAATATACGCGTCAGAGTTGTATTTTTTATGATCATCACTATATTCTTACAAAATGTTTCGTTTTATATTTCTCTTACAAATGTCGTAGAAACCAGCTACACGATGAGGTTTTCCGTGCTTTTATCGTAGCCGGGCGCAAATCTCGCCAATAGCATTTTTTTTCTCGGCAATAGCAGATTTTATTTTTCGCGTGTGTAACTTAGAAATGATACTTTGATAATGAAATAGACTGTTTTGGTTCATAGCATTATTTCTTATTTTTATTCTTTTGTATTTTTAATAAAATTTGTGAAAGACGCATCATTTAAATGTATGCATTATGTGTATTTTACATGTATCTATTTTAAATTAAATGATCAAAAGGTTTATATTTTAAATGAAATGAATGTAATAGGAATCATGGCGATGGAAAATGGAAACAATATTTGGCTATTCATCACGTGCGCCCGGCTAACATTTCCTTGCAATTGTTTTAGTAACCTATCACGATAATAATTAAAAAAAATATTAGTGGCCAAGAGAAGGACTGCTCCGAGGACTGTTAATAATATAATATCAGAAATATTGCAAATAGTGAATGTTACGATAATACAGTGGGTTGCCAAATTATTAAGAACAGTCATGAAGTATAGGTTTTTTTGTACAATATTAGGATTTAATTTGAAAATAACCACTGTTTTTTAGTTTAAAATGCTTTATTGTTATAGTTTAAGTATTTACGCAATATTATATGAAAAAAATATATATATAATACAGTCAATTTACCAATGCTAAGTAAAGAATATTAATATTTGGTGACATTTCCTTTGGCTTCGAGGAGTGCTTCGATGCGTCTCGGCATGCTTTCTATGCAATTTCTGGCACTTTCTTTTATTTTAGGGTTGTGATGCCATACATTTATTAGTTTTTTGATGAGTTGTACCTTGTCTGAAATCATATCTTTGGCGATTTCCGCCTTGGTGATCTTCCATAAGTTTTCTATGGGATTCATGTCAAGAGAATTTCCAGGCCAAGGTAAAACTGGGATATTGTGGTCTGCCAAAAACTTTCTAACGCTTCTATCTTTATGACAAGGCGCTGAATCATGCATAAATATGAACTCTTCACCACCTGGGAACCATTCTTCAATTTGCGGCAGCAGCCGAGTTTCCAGAACTTGCCTGTACTGGTCTTATCTCATGGTTCCCTGGAGAATGTAGAGGTGTCCAACCCATTTAGCGCTTATGACAGACCACACCATTATTTTATCAGAGTGTTTAACACTCTCCACGATGAAGTCAGTACGGTATTTTTCGTCTGGGCGTCGCCTGGCAAAGCTGCTTTTATCGGTTAAAATCTCAAAGGTCAATTCATCTGAGAAACACACCTGAAAAAAAAATTAAATATATTAATAATTTAGAAATAAATGATTTTAAATGACACAAATAATAACTATCTTAACAACTGACCTTACTCCAGTCATCAACTGTCTTCTGGCGGTGTTCACGAGCCCAGGCAAGGCACTTCTTCTTCATCGCTTCTGTCAACCGGGGTTTCTTGGCTGGACAATGACCTGTCAACCCTTCCTCCGCTAATCTCCGCTGCATAGTTCTTTAGAAACTGGTATTCCAGATTCTTGAACGATCTGAGTAAGGGGTCCCACACTTTTCTTTCTGTTTCCTAAACAATTATCCCGGATTTTCCTATCGGTACGTGGAGTTGTTATGCGTTTTCTTCCACTTTTACCTTTTTGTTTGGACGAAAGTGGCTGGTTTTTGTCAAGATTTATTTTTATCCTGTTGACTACTGACTTGGAAACTCCAGCAAGTTCTGCTATCTTCCTTTGGAACTGACTCGTATGCAGAAGAAGGGTTTTTACCTCAGATTTTTTTCCTAGTTCACAAATCAACCCCTGAACCCATTTTGAAATCAATAAAAATAAAAAATTAATTAAAAGTGTAAATAATTTCGCAAAAATCAAATATTTAATCAATAAAAGAAAGATAATCCATATAATTCGTAACTTTTCCAAAAAAAACCCAAAGAATTTTGTTTAAATTAAAGAAAAGCGTTTTCCACTATTGCGTGTGTAAAACGTTCAGCGTCTCTCCCGTTATTAAAATATTTATAGAAAGCAAACAAACCTTTTAACATATCAAAAATACTTAAAAGTTGAATTATAGAGATATTGACAACTTTAAAATACATTCCTTCAACACTTAAACCATTTAGATCCGCAGTCAAGTGCACCCAAAGTATAAAACTAGCAAAAAATATGACTGTCCCTAATAATTTGGCAACCCACTGTATTTCGTAGGTCAAACTAAAAAACCGCTACAATGGCAGACATAGTTACATCTAGCCGTAACCACTGATTCTGATTGGGAAGTAGCTGTACTTTTACCATATGCATTACTTAAGTAGGTAAATTACATTATTGGGTCTATAGACAATTGATGTAAGTTACCGGGCGTTGTTTGGCGCATAATTACTTAAAAAAAACGGTTAAGTTGATTCTATGTTTTTAAAGTGAACTTATTCCATAATTGAGTCTACAGAGAATTGGCGTAATTTGGAACAATGGATAATTTTGGTAATTTTTCGTTATACCAATATCATGCCAAAATGTATGCTAATGCACCATTTATTTAAACCTTGAACGTGCAAAGAGTTTTTATTACAAACAGGACCAAACATTGCGACTCGCTATTTATGGAACGCGAAACAAGCATGCAAAACTTTTAAATTACGTCATTTTGACGTAATTACAGTATTTATTCAGAAAAGACAACGAGAAAGAACTTGCAGTTTCATAAATTTTAATGGTCAATATTCTTATATCCTTCCAGAGAAGGTTTTAGTGTATAACACTAGGGTGTTCTGCCCCCTGCTCGCTACGCTCACCAACCCACGCTCTGATTTCACTCACAGCCTCTTAAAACCTGGTAATGTATCCGGTTTAAAAAAGATGATGATGATGATATCACGAACGGCGACTTTCTTCTGTAATCAGGTTATAAGGCTTTTTCATTTAATTCATCTTTTTTATTTGTAATATTCATGTGTAAACACAACTTTTATGACGTCATTTCCTTTATTTCCTGCTTCCAACACGTGATCATTTAATTATTATTTTAAACTTTCATTATTGTTTTTAATAGCCTCGCGCAAATACATTTTTTATTTGAGATAAAACATAATCCTTTGCGCTTATTTAGAAATTGGCAACAATATAAAAAAATGACTTTTTCAATAAAAGATTTTTTACTCGATTTTTAAGGATTTTTTGAGTTTTTATTGTCCAACCGTGATAAATTTTTTAATTTCTGAAAGCTTGTTATATTTCGCGTCTGGTGGTATGATTTTCGAATCCGTAGGATGGCTAGAAAAAAGTTATAGCTCCTCAAAAAAGTCCCTAGTAAAAAAGCGATGAGAATAACCCGGAATAGCTACGCAGAATTTGATTGGTCCATTTCGTTTTTGGCTCAGTTCCAGATTACTTTTTTTTAATATAGAAGGATATCGTTCTACATTGCTTAGTTGTAGAGTTAAGGGGGAAAGTTCTATAGTCAGATGAACTCGAATATGAAAATTAAGTCTTTTAAAAAATTCTACTATTTGGAGTTTAATGAGACTTGCATTGCTAAGTAGATAATTTTTCAAGGATGGTTTTATTATATTGTATATCGTTCCAGGATGGTTAGTAAAAAATTATTCGCGGAGGTTATACAGTCAGGTGAACCCAATTACGAAAGATTAGCCTTTTTAACAAGCTCTACTGAATAGTTAGATAATTTTTAGTGGTGCTTTTATTGTATTGCATATAGTTCTATCCCTCTTTACCAAATCCTACTGTAAATCTAAATGATAAAAAAAAAGTTGGTCTTTAACAGCTAAATTTTTGACTGCACATTAGAAAGCGCAATGGTGTTCGTATTGTTTCAGTAATGCGGAAAGATATTCCAAGAGATTACTTTAAAATACAAGGTCAAATTCACCGATATATATCGTTTGATTCAAGGTTCGTTTGGAGAAACCGACCAGCGCAGCGGGCGTAGCTTGCTAGTTTCAAATAAATGTCAGATTTTTGCTTGAAGAAGTTTTTTAAATTTTATTACTACGAGAATTGACAGACTTGTATTTTCCATATGATAATACACATAAGAAAAAATGTCATATTCGGAAAACAAAAGAAATAATTTACTAAGGAGAAAATGATTGCAAGCAAATATATAAAATTTATTCGTGTTAGACATTCTTTAAAGATTTATACTTATTCAATTGACAGATCTGTATTTTGTAGATGGAAAGAAATACAAATAAAGAATAGGTAATAAAAAGGCAGTTTCGATAGAGAAATGTATTTCAAATAAATGCCAAATTTATCTGTGATCACACATTTTTTAGAGTTTCGACAACATGGTGATTAACAGATTGGGTTTGTTTTCACATAAAAATAATACATACAATTTTGATAGCGTTTCATCGGTAAACTTAATTGATATCATCTTTCTATATTATATACTATTATAAACAATGTAAATAATGATTCTAAACCATACTTGTTATTGTATTTTCGTAAACGTTTCATAAAAAACTTTTGTTCTTTTTGGAAATCAATGACGTTGAGGCGGGAGGGGGGGGGGGAGGGGGGGGGGTTTAATATTTTTTACAAGATTTTTTACCTAGATTTTTTTTCTGTTCTACTAGATTTTATCAATTTTGTAAAGCAATGCGTATCACACTAGGATAAAACTGAAATAATCTTCTAAAGAGAAACTAATGTCAAATAATTGTAAGATTTATCCTTAATTCTATCACGACGATTGGTAAGTTTACATGTCACTTAAGGCGCACAACCCCCGTAAATATAAAAACCAGTATTTTAGTACGGACATTTCCTTCGTATCTAATCTCACATTTTGAGCTATTAAATATGTCAAAATGACAGTATAGAAAATCTGGTGTCAACTGGTGTAGAAAAATGAAACTAGGTGTAAAAGAAGCTCGTCGTGAATGGTTTAACGAGCTGTTTTTTAACCATTGTGAAAATGGTTGTTGTTTTCGGTCGAGAATGGACTCTTGGCGTCGTCACTTTATTTTTTTAAGCGTTTTTAACGAAATTCTGTAACTTTAGAAGACTTTTTATTTGAATAGGCAATATAAATGCATGAAATCGTTGCAAAAATGTTAAAGTTACAAAAAGGATAGAAGCAAAAACTGTCAGATATGGAAAAAAGCCGAATTCAAAAACTGACGTCAGATGAGAAATCGTCTTATAAAGCAAAAAACGTGGTCTTCAACTTTAATTTCCTCAAAATATCTTTAGCTCAGATATCAATATAAACAAGATTTAAAGTTATTGTAGGAAGGACTCGACAAAATATTAAGGTATATATTAAGGATAAGGTATATAATACTGGAAAGTGCGTTTCAGTAACTGCGTTCAAACGAATATTTTTGCGAGGACAGAGAATGCCAGGATCTCTTTAACTGTAGTACTGGAAAATCTGTTTATTTGTAGATGGGTCCAATGAATATTTTTGAATAATTAATATTTTTAATTAATTTAAAAAAAATAAAGCTTTCGTAATATTTTCCCAGTTGTTGTTGTAATTTGTTAAATTACAATTTTTTTACCATTGGGAAAATGGTTGTTGTTTTCTGTCGAGAATGGTCCTGTTGGAGTCGTAACTTTATTTTTTAAGCGTTTTTAACAAAACTCTGTAACTTTAGAAGAATTTTTTCTTTTTTTTTCGTTTTTGGAATTTTATTTTAATGGCAATTGAAAAATTTGAATTTTTTAGATAATATGAGAAAAACTGGCAAATTCAGAAAAATAAGTGTTCATCTGGTATCGTAAAAATTGATTTAAAAATATACAAAATTTCTAATTGACCAGACGTTTCGTAAATGTTTTCGAAATTGCCAATTTGTATTTTCGATATTTCAAATACAACATTTGCTAAATGGTACATACATTAAAATCGTGAATTTACAACCACAATTAAACATCAACGTTTCATTTCGCTTCTGCGAACGTCATCAGGATGTTACAAGCAAGTCGAAAATGTCAAAATGAGCATACACGTCAGAGCTCTGGAGAAAACATGATGTTGTTTCATGTTTTCTCCAGAACTCTGACGTGTATGCTCATTTTGACAATTTCGACTTGTTTGTAACATCCTGATGACGTTTTAAGAAGCGAAATGAAACGTTGATGTTTAATTGTGGTTGCAAATTCACGATTTTAAAGTATGTACCATTTAGCAAATGTTGTATTTGAATTATAGAAATTATGGTGCAATTGTCATGTTTTTAAATATTGTATTTTCGAGATGCTAATAAGTTTGAGAAAAAATATCACATTTTAAAATTAATCATCGTATTCAAATGAGAAGATGAATTCCCATAATTGTAATATTTAAACTTTACAAAGTGTTTTAAAGATACTTTAGCATGAGGATTGATATATTTCAAAGTTTCAAACGCATATTGTCAACTGTAATTAAATCTGGAATCAAAGTATTGAAGATAAGATCAAATTAAACAAGAAAAGTAAGAAAAAAAGAGGCCATTCATATTATTACAGTTGGTTAATGTGGAAAATAATATTGGTGGAACTATCTATTGAATATCTATGAATGACCGTGCCGTATCTGAGGATATCATGCTCTTATCAGTCTTATTTTAGTGGATGTACAAAATACTTACTGGCAATCACAAACACATCAGTATTAATCACTGTAGAGTGTTCTAACCAAACTAAACTATCGTTTAGACATGTTTTGCATGGCTCTAGTAACTCACGTTGAAAATTTGTTATGCTATAAATCAGGGGTGCGAAAATCTAGGCACCAATGGGCTGATTCCCACCACTAAATTTTATTAGTATTCTTCGTCAAATTTTATTATTATACTTCGCCTAAATTTTATCAGTATTCCTATTAGGCGAAGAATATTAAAAATTTAGTGGTGGAAATCGGCCCATTGGCGCCTAGATTTTTGCACCCCTGCTATAAATATACCTTGCCGTCTTAAATTCCTAGTTGTCAACCTCCCGATTTTTTTCACACCAGTAAAATCTTACAAAAGTTTTCATTTTATTAAATTTCAGAAATTGTATGATTAGATAAAACAAATATCTTTACATAAAAATACTGATGTGAAAAAAATCGGGAGGTTGGCAACTATGTAATTTCATTTTATGTTCATATTTTACCCTTTGCACTCCATTGACACATATCAGATGACACACTAACTTCAACCTGAAATGATTGATTGACACCAGAATTTAAAAACAAATTTATTTGGAAATTAGTAAAAGCTTTGATTCACATAGTTAATAAAAGGGAAATTTTAATTCCAAAATTCTGGTGTAAATCAATCATTTCAGGTTAAACTTAGTATGTCAGCGTATATCTGTCAGTGAAGTGCGAAAGGTTAATACAATGTTTGCAATCACCATAGTTGTCAAATCTTCCGAACCGTGATTACCAGTAACTCATAATAGAAATATACGCTTTATTTAATTGCAGAAATCTGCGATTACATAAAACAAATCTTTCTGTACTGAAAAAGTGGTAGTAAAAAATCATGAGACTTCGAAAATATGAATTATCATTAATAGATGGCAGTAAATAGTCTTACTCATCTTTATCCTGTGCAACAAGAGATAATAATTTATGTATGGACATTAAATGGCTAGTTGTTAAATTGTACTCAAAATATGTATGTACACATAAAATTTCAATATGAGACTCGATAGATCCCACTGTTACTTAACAGGTTGCATTTAAAAGGCACAAATGGATGTTAAAAGATGTTGAAAACGTTTAAAAACTGTCGTAGTCAGTACGGATTTTCGCTCTCTGATGATGGTCTCGGTAGCCGACCGAAAGTACTAGGACAGTTTTTAAACATTTTAAACATATTTTAACATCAATTTGTGTCTTTTAAATGTCACCTCTTAAGTAACAGTGGGATCTATCGAGTCTCATACTGAAATTTTATGAATAAAGGGGAAATTTACATTTAGCCTTATGTGTTTTGATTATGTATGTACTGTAACATATTTTTTAAAAATGCATTTATTCCTGTAGTGGTTATTATTTTTTATATTCGGTCGAGTGCGAGTTTTACTCACTCACAAAGAGTTCCATACAACACATTTTTTAAATACTAGATGCAATATTACAAAAAATAGTCACTAAAAGAAACAAAATACTTGTATAAATTATATATACTAGTAAAAAACTATACAACGTAGGGTTGGGTATAGCTATATATACTAGCAAAGTATAGATGGATATACCATGAACGTTCAGAGAGATATAAAGCCGTGCCTTACCTAAAATAAGAACCTTGTTCTAAGTTTAAACTTGGCATTGGGCAAAGCGCGCTTCAAAAGGAGGTCGTAATGTTGCAATGTGGCCTTAGTCTATGCCATGTTTTACTTGATTGATTTTTAATTAATATCTCGGCTAATTATCGACACATCTTTTCGAAAATCATTATCAACAATCCTTGTATGATCGTCGATAGGCACCTCGAGCGCCACCCAACTCCGCCGCTGAGCGCCCACAAAGCAAAGTTTGTCTGTAACGAAAATATGCGATTTTCACAAAATTATGCAACGCTATAGTTTTCCTGCAAAGTTTAAATAAACTCCAACTACCTGCAATTGTTTGATAATTTTAGTTTCAATATATTCGGAAATAGGGGGGAGGGAGCTATTTTTGCAGTATATTTTCTACGATAACTCTGAAAATATAATACTTAAAATTAAAAAATTATATTTTTGAGTTCGGTGTTACAAGATCTCTCGAACTATTCCCCAAACGATATATACCGTAATTTCGGGTGTATAAGCCGAAACACGAATAAATCGGTATCAGACCGGAAATTGTTTTTTAATGAAATGTAACGTATTACATCTTGGAACTTATTTGCATTTATTTAAAAATAATTCTGGCTTGAAACAGACTTAATTTACCATTGGCTTATACACCGGAATTTACGGTATATTTTTTCAAGTAACTTAATTACACCCCCCACCCACCCTAAATTCTTCCTAAAAATATTTGTCAATCGATAATAATCAATAAATATGTGGCTCAATAGTCTTTACAACTCTACCAAGTGTGCATTTTACACGTTCCATAGTTTTCGAGAAAAACGGCTGTGACAGAGGGACAGACTGGAAAACGATTCATCTTATAATAGTTCCGTTTTTACTTTTTAAGCACGGAACCCTAAAAATATCAAATTGCCCTATAGAACCCAACGGTTCTTTTACAGAAAATATCCACTTTGAATTAATAAAGGTGTACAAAATATCATGACTCAAAAGTATTTAATGTAGCCAAATATTTTAAATATGTTGGTAATGATTGATAATATTCAATACAATTTGTTTTTTCTTAAAAATACCACTTCAAATATACATATATACAATAAACTGCATTACTTAGAAGTTATAGAACAAAACATTTTTTTTTATTGCTGGACCCTTAAAATTTAAACTTCTATAACCGAGAAATTTGATAAAAGCTTAAATCAAATATATTTTCCTACAACCCATTTTTCAGTTGTACGCGTTGTAAACTATTATAAAAATTTATACCCATTTTGCCGAACGAAAATGCCCTTTTAAAGGGGAAATAGAACTCAAAACAAAAATAAAATGTACTATAAAGTCGTTCAACAGTGTAAGAGAAGGAAGGAGCAATAACTTGATATTGTGAGAATGTTTTCAAATAAATGTCAGACATATCCGTGACCAGATGTTTTTTCATGAGATGACGAGCATAAGAAAATATATTTATTTGTTTTAGATGCGACTATATGTGAGATAAAAATGTCATTCAAAGAAGAAATATAGAAAGTAACTGAATCGAAAATAACAATACAAAGTGCTTCACAATTACTTGTAAAAATATTATGGGGTAATAATACATGTCAAGACAAATTAATTTCTGTAAAGAAACCAATATCTTAATCCATTCATTGATTGCAAAATACAGAGTATCGCATATCTAGTTCAATCCAGATTTTCGTGAACAACATTGACAATACCGAAACAATATAAAAATAGGAAAAAAAACCTTTGTACAAGACTATTAACCCCTTAAGCGTCGCTATATTTTTGTGTAGGCTACTTTTTAAAATTTCAAATTGTTTGATTGCCACCACTTTTTTTAAATATAAATATTCACCTTATTTAATGGCTGATAAAATGATGTGAGAATAAAGCTAATTTCACTCTTTAAAAAAAAACTGGTGGGAATCAAAGAATCTGAACAAAAAAAAAGTAGAATACACAGCCCGTGAATATCACGGGCGCGAGAATTAAGGGGTTAAAAGACAGAAAACCAACGTTAAAAATGCACAAATACTACACAAAGAAGCAGCAAACAGCTGTTTCGAATCCACAAGCGAGATTTTTCTTCAGTTCGACAAACAGCAAAGTACACCGTGCTAGAAAATGTACCGCTGCGTTTGCTGCTTTTTTGTGTATTATTTGTGCATTTTTAACGTTAGTTTTCTGTCTTTTAATATCGAAAATAGTTTAGTAACATATTTATCTCTGTAACGTTGTTTTACCGGAAATATGTTAATTATATGATAAATGCTCAGAATGAACTGTAATTCGGCCAATGATTTCATATTTAATGTCAGCTATATTTTGATTTATCATTTATTATAATACGAGCAAATCTTGTGTGTGTGTGTGTGGTTATGCAAATTTTATCTTAAAAACGGCTCTAACGATTTTGACGAAATTTTGTATCCTACCGTTTTGGGGCACCAGAAAGCCATTGGGCTAGATCACATGTTCGATAAAATTCGATTAGTGGGTCCTTTTGGGTCACCATGGGTCAGGGTTAAGTTAATTTTATCTAAAAACGGGTCTAACGATTTTGATTAAATTTTGTATCCTACGAGTTTCGGGCACGAGAAATTCATTGGGCTAGGTCACATGTCCGAGAAAATTCGATTAGTGGGTCATTTGTGGGTCAAGTTAATTTTATCTAAAAAACGGCTCAGACTATTTAGACTAAATTTTGCATCCTATTGTTTTCGGGCAGAGAATACTGTTGGACTAGATCACATGTTCGAGAAAATCCTATTAGTAGGTCATTTTGGTCATGGGTCATTATGGGTCAAGCTATTTTTATCTTAAAAACGGCTCAGACAATTTGAACTAAATTTAGTATCCTACGGTTTTTGGGCACGAGAAAATCATTGGGCTAGGTCACATGCACCAGAAAATCCGATTAGAGGATCATTTTTGGGTTACTGTGGGTTAAGCTAATTTTATCTAGAAAACGGCTCAGACTATTTTGATTAAATTTTACATCCTATGGGTTTTGGGCACGAGAAGACAATTGGGCTTGGTCACATGTTCGAGTAAATTTGATCAGTTGGTCATTTTGCTCATGAGTCATGATATTTGAACTCAAAACTAATTTTGACCGAGCGTAGCTGGGTCTTCCCTGCTCGTGGAGCACATAACTCAGTGATTCTTGGACGCGAATGTTGTTTATTTCGAATTTTTCTCGTGACGTCATTAATCAAAGAAAGAAAAATACGTCTCTTAGAGTTTAACCCAGTGACCGCTTCATTTTTGTCATCAACCAGTATATCCTCTATTATTACATATTTCAAATCTTCATGTATTAGAAACATTTAATAAATTCATTATTTGCATTTTTACCCCGTGAAAAAATTGTCTAACAAAATTGCTTCAAAAATTGTGTGTTATATATTCTTTTCTAGAAATATATTATCCGTTGAAATGGCGGGAAAAGCGGTCAGAGAGTTAACCTTCATTAATTTTGGACTTGTGAATGTAAAGTCGGGTTCAGATCGAAGAGAAGTACCCCTGTGTTTTTTTGAAGAAATGATGGATTCTGATCTTGATTTCCTATACAAAAATTGTTTGCTTGACGTGTATTATCTCCCCTACGTTCTTAAGCGAATGTATTTAAAAAATCGTGTATGCATACTACTATATTTAAACTTAAGGAATAATTGAACAAAATACAGGTAGTTTTAACAACAACAACAAAAAAACACCGACTTCAATAGATTGTTTCTTATCTTCATGTCCTTCTAACAATTTTAAATTGTTATCCACATTAAATTCCTGTAGAAGAATATATCGAAATTCGGATCATCAGTTCAATAATCATGCGTAGTCATACATAGAAAAAAAAAGGATACAAACGATTAGTATAACGTCCTTCGTTGAATGTCGGTTAAAAGTATTTTCTTTGCTGGACACTGAAGATTTAAACAGCAAGAAATAATTTTGATAAAATCTGAAACCAAATATATTTTCTTAATCTCCATTTTTCAGCCGTGTATCTTATAAACTGTTATAAAAATGTACACCTCTTTTGCGGAAATAAACTACAGCTTTAAAGGGGAAATTGAACTCAAAAGACAAATAAAATCAACTATGAGGTCTTTCAGCAACGTAACCGAAGGAAGAAACAATAACCTGATATTATCAGAATACTTCCACATAAATGTCAGCTATATGTGTTATCAGATATTTTTTTGTTTGAGTTCGCGAGGGTGGGAATAAAAATATTTTTATTTTCATGTAGAAGCAAATTAATGTAAGAGGAAATGTGATACTTCGAGAAAAAATCATAGAGACAAATGGACAAGAGCAATAGACATGCAATCATGTTACTGGATAGTTTTCCATTATCTTCGATACAATCGAACCCAATAGCAGAAAATGCGAATCCAGCAACAAACATTGCAGATTTTTCGTTTAGTATGTAGATCATATTGGCTAGAACATGTATTTATTTATAATTTCTCTTTTTTAGTAGATGACAGTTTTTTCGAGTAAAAGAAAAATTAAGAGACTTGGTTAAAAACTTTAAAAAACGAACCTTTAAAATCAAAATTGCTGTCCCAGTGTTATGTATGCACAATGTTAGCTTTAAAAAATTCCATTTTTTTTTCTTATTGCTTCAGCTATCTTATAAATGTAGAATAAATCTATAAGACTTATTTAAATTTAATTCTTTTAAAACGGGCTTTAAACTTTAGATAAAATCAAGATGGGTATTGAAAGTAGATTTTCCAAATCTTAATTAAAATGACTGCTTATATAAAGGAGTGTACTATTGAAGTAAAGGATTTATTTTAGTAAACTGTATAGTTTCCATCCAACATATAGTGGGTTCTGGCTTCTAAACAACATATACTTCTCGCTCCTCCCCATTTCTTATTTTATGTTTCCGAGATGTCGGATTCTTTTCTATACCGCAATATTTGAATATCAGAGATTCTATATTCAACATTGAATGGAACTATTTTACCATAGCATAGAAACATATATGATGCGATACAGGGTAAAATGAAAATGAAATGAAATCACCCTCTCGTGGAGATCCAGCCGTTAAACATAGGAACTTTTCTTCACGAGGGTAAAGATATAAGGTGAGGAAGAAATACTTACGCAGTGCAGGTTTTGTTAAAGGTAATATGTGTGAGTAAACTGTAGTCGTTCGCAATAAGGGCCAAGTGGAGCCTTTACTGATAAAATTAATTAAAAATAACTTTAAAAATGTGTACCATTGATATGGAATCATAAACTTCAATGTTTTCTGTATTAGAAATTTTTAAAATCAATTGCTTATGGTGATTTCTTAAAAATTACTTTTCGTTAAGAAATGACTCGTGATTATTCACCAATTCCAATTTTACTTTTTTCTCTATGTCAACAAAAACGGAAATTTATTAAATATATTTTAATCGTAGTTTACATTTTATCAAATATTTATACGCAACTCAGATAATCGCTAATTAAACATTTCACATCATTAGTGTGCATTTCAGAAATTTCTCTTCAAAATTACGAATTCATACCAAAAATTCTAAATAGTTACTTTTGCTTTATTTAATGACGGATTACATAAAGTAAATGCGTAAAATGCGTAATTACATAAAGTAAAAACTCTTTTATTGGATTTTCCGGTAACATTTCGGAATAAAAGAGAAGGCCAAACTGGCAACTCTGCTGCAAAGTCGTATTTCCGTTTGAGCTCCAATTTGGCGAAAATGGAACAAGAACCGTAGAGATTTTCGAACAAATCTGCGGACGGATTATGAATTAAATCCATTTTCATACCTTTTTGAAACAGATTCTACATGAAACATCACGAAGGAAATGTAGCAGTGTATAAGTGAATTAAAACATATAAAGATATTCCAGAAATGGACATGTATGTGCTCTAATGATGCAAAAGGGTTAACTGTGAATTTTTCTGAATCGCCTCTTTAGGGAAGGATACCGACTAAGCTATTTTGTAGTCACTGATTTTCTAAATGCTTAAGGCAGACAATTTAGGTATCTAGATTACATTTTAATTGATTTTAACTAGCAAAGTAAATATATTTATTTTAGTTAACTGTTATGTTTTCTTATTTTTCCGGTTTAAGTTTAACAATATTTTCAGAACAAAAATAAGATTAAAAATATTTTCAATATAATGTCATTATTTTCTCAGTGTTCTTTATGCAATTTGTTCTTACTATCTTACCCACTAAGCTACTTTGCAGTCATTGATTCTCTAAATGTCTAAGGCAGACACTTAAGCTAGCTAGATTACATTTTAACTTATGTGATCTTAAGCAGCAAAACAAATATATTTCTTTTAGTTAACTGTTATGTTTTCTTATTTTTCCAGTTTAACATTAACAATATTTTCAGCACAAAAAAAAATGTATATATTAAACATATTTTCAATATAATGTTATTATTTTCTCAGTTTTTTTTTATGTAAGTTGCTTCTTACTATGTTTCAAGATAGGACGTTGAAGAATTTTTTTTCCTTGAAAACAATGAATTATCGAAAATAATATCCGTCACGATTCAACAGGACTTTATGTACAGTCGTGGAAAAAAAAAACGGAACACCCCCCACTAACTCTGCAACAAATTATAGTAGTAGGAAGTGACTGGTACCAAACGATTGGAAATAAAGTCTACTTTTAAGTGATGTATATAAAATTTGCTTAGGGGGCCATATACATATAAAAACGCACCCAAACTTTGTTTTTTTCAATAGCAAGACCCAAATTTGACAACATATTTGAAATCTGCAGTTCAAACTATGCCTAGATACCAAATTTCATTAAATTCCTACGATTAGTTTCTGAGAAATTAATTACTTTATGATGAGCATATTTAAGGGGCTGTATCCAAATTGAAGTTCGGTACTCGATTGTTGAAATGCTGCAGAATGTCACCTTTTAATGTATTATGTTTTACCGATATGACCATTTTACTCACTAAATAACTTTCGGTTATTGTTATATGCTGTAAGATAATGTTTACAAGTGTTGAATTATCCGATTTTAACCCCTTGGGGACGAGCGACACGTATGCGTGACGCAAAAGATGCTCAGAATCCTCGATTTTTCCCACCAGTTATTTTTTATTGCAAGCTTTGCCTTATTATATCTTAGCATTTCCACAATTCAATGTTTTGAAAAACCGGTGGTAAATTATTAAAAATTCTGTAATAGACTCTCGTCACGAAGGGATTAAAAAACCATAAGATTATTTGTAATTAAAATAGTCTTAGAATATGTAAATGTTATTGGAATTTTACAGGTGCTTTTATAATGCGTTTTCTCAGATTTTGCATCTATTTAACTCGCCTTTTCTTTAGTTTATTGGCAGAAACGTGAATAATATTGACAGATACAAAATTTAGAATTAAAAAAAATAGTATAAAACAGCGTAATGAAACAAAGTAAAAATAACAACAACAAAAAAAACGCAGATAAATTGTTTTTTAGTCTGAAAATAAATCCAGACATTGCTTTTTTTTTAGTAGCGAGAGGTGGGGGGGGTGTCTTGTTTTGAGATATGTTCGCAGAATTTACATTCCGATTTATTTGAAGACCTAAAACTAAATATATGTTATAAAGACATCTGAATAACTTTACATCCGTTATTCTCCTTCGGAATAGGGTTAATAATTCTATGATTAAACCTATTCTGGTAGTTCATTTGAAATTTTAGAATTAACTCATTAATGCCTCCTGGCAAGAAAACTTGCCATATGACATTTATTATTTTTTATTATTATTATTATTATTAGATTTTTTTGCACACTGCTAGCGAGTGGGAAATAATCTTGCCTATCAGAAAACCATAAAAATAACTTGTAATTTTTTTTCAATTAGCCTGTTTAATCGAATAGATTTAAATACGAAAGTTATAGAAGAAATATTGTAATTTTTTTCTTCGCAATAAACTACAAATATAAACCTTACCTATTAATCCATGTTGAAACAGTTTGAAGAGACACTTGAAAATGCCCAGCTATATAACGAAAACTACTTCCAGCTTGCCACATGCCAATCATTTGGCCTTTCGTTGCTTCAGTTAATTGTGGGGCCATTTTGTTTCAGCAAATACTCTACACATATGCATTTATAATAAACTTCACTTCAAACATATATACTGCAGAAAAAACAATATAGCTTTATTAGACTGGAAAAGAAGCTATAAATCCATTTAAAGGTAACAAAAATGATTAACTTTTTTCTAAGGTAGAACTGATGATATTTTTCAAAAATGATCTTTATTAATTTAAAAATAAAAGCGAAACTATTTTCCATAAATGAAAACATATATCTCATGCTAATACGTTTTACGTAATTTTAATGAAAAATTTTAAAGCAGACACTGAAAAAGTAAAAGAAATATATATATATATATATATATATACTAATAAAGGATGGGGTTCTGGTGCCTCGCTATCTTATATCTTACTACAATCGCAGGTCGTTGTCAGAGTTGTTTAACGTAAGATCACGAAGCATTGAAATGCGGTTTACGCATTGTTTATAGTGTAAGACAGACTTAATCTCTAAGTTTATCAAGTCACTATAATCCCAGCCTATGAGTATAACATTTTCTCAAAGAGGAATGAGAGCTCTCCGACCCGAATATCGATTCTTACCACTAAATTTTAATAGTATTCTCCAACGTAAAGAATTTCAGAAATGTTGTCCTTGAATAAGCTAACAAATACTATTAAAATTTAGTGGTGTCAATCAGGATTTCGAGTCGGAGCGCTCCCATCCCTATTCAAACTATGCTTTAATGCACATCATAGACGGCCCCTTAAAGCAGAATTTTGTCGTTTTTTAAGCATAATTTGAAAACTACTTGGAAAAAAAATTGAAATTTTGAATACACATAAAGCAGGACATAATAAATATAAATCCATCAAAAAAATTGTAGGTTGCAATTCATAATTTTTTCGAATATTAATTTCATAATTCATAATTCATATTATAAAATTTTAAAAATTACAAATTTGACATAGTTATGTTTGGTTTTTTGAGTTTTATAACCAAACAAAACGTTAGCACATTAGGATTATAATTTCAGGAGATATTAATAAAAATATGAAAATGTAATTTAACATTAGAAGCTCTAAAATTTGAATGTTTATAACTCAAAAACTTATCATCCAATTGACTTAAAATTTTGTATCTAGGCATAGTTTGAACCGAAGATTTAAAATATCATGTCAAAAGTGGGTGTTGCTATTGAAAAAATTAAAGTTTAGGCTGGTTTTAATATGTAGATGGCCCCTTAAGCAAATTTTAGATACATCACTTAAAAGTAGACTTTATTTCCAATCGTTTGGTACCAGTCACGTCCTTCTACTATAATTTGTTGCAGAGTTAGTGGGGGGGTGTTCCGTTTTTTTTTTTTCCACGACTGTACTTCAAATTCCATAGTCACTGTGATAAGGATAATAAGGCATAGTTAACACACAGTGAGCCCTTGGAAGTGTACATTACGGTAACATGAAGAAGGAAAAAAGTAAAAAGAACTTAAAACAAGAACGGAAAATCATGCACCCGGCATAGATTATGAAACACTTTCCAATTATAACAGAATATTAAGAAATTTAATTTTTTCATACAATGAAATGAGTTACCTAAATAAGCATTTTAAAAAAATACTAAACTCCGTAAAAATCCATTTTTAGCAATTGCTGTCCATATTCTAAGTCTGTCGTTCATAAATGATCTACATCGTGTATAAATGATCTACAGAATTTGTAAAAAGTACATAACACACTAAACATTACATAAAACTGCCTACCACAGCGGAAAAAGCACTTCCAGATGTTACAAAGTAACATAATCAGTTATATAGTCAGTCCTTTAACGGAATTCTTTTGTGTGTCTTTGTATACATGAGCAATAAATTCTTCGCACTCCATAATCTATAAAAAAGAAAGATGTAGTAAACGTTACTGTTCCTTTTAAGTTTCATTATGTTTCTAGTATCATAATGTGTTCAAAATTCACCGCAAACGATTTTCCGCATAGATCATAATGTAAATCAACTATTTTCTACGTCCCTGTAATTGAACTATAAATGCTACTAATTGTATACTGCTTTGAGAATATAATGTAGTTCGCCTCAAAAATGCATATTATTCTCATCATGTTTTAAATATCGTAACATCAACAAAATGGGCTGCAAACGATTTTTCTTCACACACCAAACAATCGATTTCTTTTGTGTGTCCCTGTAAATGAATTATGAACTCTATAAACTTAATTTTCAATCCCGAATATTCTGTTGTAAAATATAATAACATATGAAAATTTCATGGCAATCCGAGTATATTTACGAGAGTTAGAGCACGGACAGACAGACAGACAGAAAAACCGAATTCATAAACACTTTTTAACCATTTTAGAAAGTGTTTAAAACACTCCTTTATAAGCATTCAATAATTATCTTAAAATCTTAGTATCAATAATTATCTTAGCCTCCTTATTCATGCTCTTTCATAAAATGTCCGTTGCAAAATATTAATTTGGCGTGGTACCCAATTATTATCGTGGGAATCATTTATCTTATGTTTACGCAACTTTACAGAGATAACAAATCCAAAATTCACTTTAAAACAAGAACGAAAAATCATGCATCAAGCATAGATTATGAAACACTTTCCCACACAGCCAGAAAACTGTAACGAAACTTCGACGTTAAATAAGGTGAAAGAAGATATGTAAGTAAACAGTTTAGAAAACATATAACACATTGAAAAATACAGTTTTCGAAATTACCTCCTAGTGACAAAAAAGTAGTCGGATTATTTTGTGCAGCTCTGTATATGATCAATAGATGTGGATATATAGTATGATAAAATTTAGTTCAGTTAGAATATTCACATTTAGCAATTTTCGCCAATCAATGGAAATGCGCTCGAAATCTTTTGTACGCCCTGTATATTATCTGAAGACTTTTGTACACACCACCTATTAAGCTAAAAGGCAACTTAAAACTCACTCGCAGCAATTACCAAACGTAAACGACAGTGTATCTTTTTTTGTGTAGCCCTGTATATGAATTTATTTATATTCCACAAACTTCTATTAGTCTACTAAATATAGTTCAGCAGGAAAATACGTAATTGCGTAAACACAATTAAAAACTACCCTTAAGCAATTCACTCCTATAGTCTGTAATACTTATGAATTCCCTTGTGTTGCTCTGTATATGATCAACAGCACACACGTACTATGAAAAAAAAATTGTTAAACTTAAAAACGCAAACCAAAGTTGAAAACGCACTTATCACACATAGACTGTAAATATCGCACATGTACTGTAACCACTATATTCTGTGTGTCCCTGTAAATAAACGCAATTCACACAAGAGAACAATTTATAATGCACCTCAGTTGTGCATGTAATTTTCATTATGTTTGAAATAGTGAAATATCACTAAATTACACTGCAGATGATTTTTTCCCATAGAACGATGTGTAACATAACTCTTTTGTTTGACCCTGTAAATGAATAATAAATGCTTTGCTCCCCGTATTCTACAAAAAACATGTTTTAATGCGCTTCATAATTATATATGAATTTCGTTATGTTTTAAATGACGTAACGTCATCAAAATGCACTTGCAACAATTATTCCACATTGACTGTAATGTAACGGAATTCTTTTGAGTGTCCCTGTAAAAAAACTATAAGTGCTACACACTTCAGTTGAAGTAGGGAACATGCTATAGATAACGACAATAGCATATAAAAATTTCAGGGCAATCCGAGCATATTTACGGGAGTTAGAGCACGGCCAGACGGCAGACAAACCGAAGTCCTAAACACTTTTCAACTAGATTGGAAAGTGTTAAAAACAGAGAAACTATTCAGTAAATTTACCGTGAACATCGTATATTTACATCTAATAAAATTAGTAAAGACTCGAAAAATTAACATGCGGAAATACAGGAGACCATTGTAGTTACTGGGTAGATACTCGTAACTATACATCAATGCATTCCTGGCCTACGCATTACACCGCTTTCGCATGACTGCTTCTTTTGTTTTTGTTTACAGAAGTGTTGCCAGTGGACTACTTTTTAACACTTCCCAACCTAGTTGAAAAGTGTTTATGACTTCGGTTAGTCTAACCATATGGCCGTCTGCCATCTGCCGTCTGTCCGTGCTCTAACTCCCGTAAATATGCTCGGATTGCCCAGCAATTTTTATATGTTATTTTCGTTATCTATAGCATGTTTCCTGTTTCAACGGAAGTGTGTAGCACTTATAGTTTTTTACAGGCACTTCAAAAGAATTCCGTTACATTACGGTCTATGGGGAAAAATCATTTGCGATTTATTTTAATGATCTTACACAATTTCAAACACATTGTATTTGATATACCGGGTGATTCTAATTAAAGTTACGATTTAAAAATCGATACTTTTAAAACTACTGGTCAGAATGACTTGATATTTTAGCAGAACAATCGTGAGGCAATGGCATTTTGTTTGGCGAAGGAAAAAAATAGTTCCAAATTGTGCCGATAGATGGCGTTGTCAGGATAATGTCAGGGGAAAGACCAAAAATGTATTCTTGAACCCTTTACGGCGCGGAGTAAATTTGTTTGCAAAATGATGAAATAATAGACTGACATTGGAATTTACAAACGAATACATTAGTAAAAAGAAACTTGCATATTTTTCTGGTTCTTAATGAAAGGAAAATTTTAATTAAATACCGGGTGATTATAATTAAAGTTACGATTTCAAAAATCGATAATTTTAATTAAAACTTCTGGTCAGATTGACTTGATATTTTAGCAGAACAATCGTGAGGCAATGGAATTTTGTTTGGCGAAGGAAAAAAAAAAGTTTCAAAATGTGCCCATAGATGGTGCTGTTTGGGTTCACATTGTCTGAAGATATGCAAATTACTAATACGTGTCATGCGCACCGCAGACATAGCAAACATAAAAATGCAGAGCAGCAGCTCTTTGCCTGAATGCTTCATCATGACTCTGACTATGAAGGATCGCGCTCTGCGCTTGAAGCTTTTTTATAAGAACGATGACTGTGCACTTACAGCTATTAGGAAGTTTCGGACATTAAAATCCATAAAAAAATGTCCAATAACAACAAATGGTCTGCAAAAAATTATTGCTAAATTCGAAGAGACCGGTTCATTTGACGTTAAACGGGGTAGAGGAAGGAAACCAGTTTCAGCTGCGGCAGTGGAAGATGTGGCTACAGCATTACAGGAACATACTGACAGTGATGCTGGAATCAGCAGTGCAAGGGGGATTGGCCGAATGCTGGATATGCCGAACAGCACGGTGCGTAAAGTCCTACGGAGCGTCTTACGCTGTTATCCGTACAAGATAACTCATGTGCAGGACTTGCTACCTGCTGACCTGGAAGCACGTCAATCTTTTGCACTACAATTTCTTGCCCGGATGGAAGTGGACAACGGATGGCCATGGAACATTCTGTGGTCTGACGAAGCCCACTTTCATTTGCAAGGTTCTGTAAATACGCAAAATTGCAAGATATGGGAGACCGAGAATCCGTCCCAGCTACAGCCATTACCTCTTCAGTCTGAAAAGGTCACTGTGTGGTGCGGAATAACGGCAGCGTTTATCGTCGGTCCATTTTTCTTCGATGAGATCACACCTGCGGGTCCCGTTACCTGCACAGTTACTGGCAAGCGGTATGAAGCACTTTTGCGTAACCATGTTCTTCCGGCACTTCAACAGCGTCAGTGTGTGGATCGCATAATATTCATGCAAGATGGCGCTCCTCCGCACATTGTTACTACTGTGAAGCAGCTACTGAGTGATAATTTCGGAGATGATAGTATCATAAGCCGCCATTTTCCAACAACGTGGCCGCCACGTTTCCCCGACTTAAACCCGTGTGATTTCTGGCTATGGGGGTACCTGAAGAATGTTGTTTATAGCGGGCGGATTCAGAATCTAGCCGACTTGAAGGCAAGCATCACACAACACACCCATTGCATTAGTACAGATACCCTCCGATCTGTTGTGGAGCATGCCGTTTTGCGCTTCCAATTAGTAGCGGAACAAGGCGGAGGGCATATTGAGCAACTTATGCCTTAATAATCAGTAAGGTGTTTGTTCCATGAAGCTCTTTTTTTTTTTCCTCATTATCGCTGTCGTCGCTGTAAACACGTGGTCTTGTCTTTTCGCTAATAATTTTTTAGTAAATCTCTGAACTCTATTTTTTTCCTTTTGGCAACATCATTCCTATGTTTAACCCTTTAACGGGCGGTGGTCACAAAAAGGGACACCCAATTTTAATTCTAAAACTGACAAACGGCACCAAGAATATTTAATTAAAATTTTCCTTTCATTAAGAACCAGAAAATAAGCAAGTTTCTTTTTACTAATGGATTCGTTTGTAAATTCCGGTGTCAGTCTATTATTTCATCATTTTGCAAACAAATTTACACCGCGCCGGAAAGGGTTCAAGAATACATTTTTGGTCTTTCCCCTGACATTACCCTGACAACGCCATCTATCGGCACAATTTGGAACTATTTTTTTTCCTTCGCCAAACAAAATTCCATTGCCTCACGATTGTTCTGCTAAAATATCAAGTCATTCTGACCAGTAGTTTTAAAATTATCGATTTTTGAAATCGTAACTTTAATTATAATCACCCGGTATATCACTAAGTTGCATTACAAGAAGCTTAATATGGAATATGCTGTGCATAGCACTTATAGTTACTTTACAGGGACAGTTAAAAAAATCCGTTACATTACGTCTATGGAGAAAAATTGTTTGCAGTTTAATTAAATAATGTTTCACTATTTTAAAGGCATTGAAATTTATATATATCACTAAGGTGCATTACAAGAGGCTCACTACAGAATATTGTGGTATACCAGTCATCGTTCATTTACAGGGACACACAAAATAATTCTCTACAGTCTGTTTACTATAATTCCTGGAAGTGCATTTTAAATTGCTGAACGCGATTTTAAATTTAACTCACGTTTTGTCTATTACTTGGTGTGTATAAATTCTGTAGATCCTATACAGGGCAGCACAAAAGTACGCGAACATATTTCCGTTTATTGACAGAAACTTCAGAAGGAGAATTTTAAACTGTGCTACGCGTTTCCTTGCTAAACTTAAATTTAGAATCCTATGTAGTATGTATACAAATCTATAGGTCATATACAGGGCTGTATAAAAGTATTCGGATATTTTTCTAAATATTGTATATGTTGGAAATGTATGGTGGAAATTTCTGAAATTACGTTTTTAAATATGTTATGCGTTTTCCAAATTGTTTACTTAGATGTTATCTTTCAGCTTTTTAAACGGTAATGGTTTGTAAAATTATTTTGAAAGTGTTGGAAAGTATTACATAATCTATGCTTGACGCATGATTTTTCGTTCTTGTTTAAAATTCAAATTGCTTGATTGGCACTTTTTTAAATGGTATAATTCGCCTTGTTTTCGCCTTATTCAACTTGTCAGTAAACAAGCCGAATTTTACTTTCTGAAAATAATAAAAGTAACCAACTGGCAACACTGGTTTACAGACATTTGCAGCAATGTAGCCTTGCATTTATTGACAACCTATTTAAATTTTTTGCCAACTAGCTCTTTTTTGCGCAACGTAGAGCTTAGAAAGACGGCAGAGTAATGTACAATTTTTGCTTATTTATGAAATTTTCACAACGCCGCCATAAAAACTGAGTCTTTCCACAAACAAAAATTTCAATTCGCAGGATTTGTTCACAACTAATTTCGAGACTTACATTAAAAGCATTCTTTTATATACGTATAAACAAGTTGTATAACCTCCTTCATTTGAAATCTGTCAAACAGTAATATAACGCGTAGATTTGTGAAAAGAATTCGAAACTTAAAAATTTTTCAGAAAAATCAATGGAGACTTATTTTTCTATTTCATCCTGTTAACTCATTAATGCCGGTTGGTACGAAAAGTTACCATTTGAATAATACGAAACTTTTAAATATGAACAGCAGTATCTTAGTAAAAAAATTATTCATATTATCTAATGTGAAACTATCAGAGATTCAATCAGTTAAAATAACAGTATGGGAAAACTGGTGTCAACTGCTATCGAAGTAATAAAAGAAGTGTAAAATAAGTCGGCGTTAATGGGTTAAGTGAACAATCATTAACAATTGCGTTTCTGTATATAAGAAAAAAGTGTTTCATTAAATTAAAACGTTTGAGAAACAATGGATAATTTTTCTTTAATCATTTCAAATTACAAAAGAGGTTTTTTGGCCGATTACCAAACAAATATTTAAGACTTTGTACTAGCCATTAATACAGCTATTAGTAGTATGCCATTGGTCACTTCTCAGTGTTATCCGTGATTCATTTTTGAAAACTGACACTTTGAAGTAATAAGGTATACTGATTTTATTTTTAAGTCACTATTATGAAATAGAAATAAAATCGGTCATTCTTATGTCTGGCATTTCCCTGTATTCTTACCTTTCAAATACACAGCAAAGCACTCCAATATTTGTGAGTTATTGTAGCTAGTATTGAAGAATTTACTTAAGAGAAATGTAATTAAACATTACTAATGCGGTAATTTGGTATGTACTTATAGTGAATGAAAAACTGCGGTGCTAAATAAATATCGAAGTACCAGGAGGACACGTGCGAAGCTTTCGCACTGAAATCTTTGAGATTATTTCCTGGTACGTTTTAGCATGAATTTTTAATTAGCTATTTTTTTTTAATCCAACAACGCGTTTTAACGAAATGTGAGTGTACTATGTCAGAAGCTTGTTCAAAAGCTTTTCTAATAATACCTTTTTCATCGTTGTATGTTTTGTATGTGCATAGAAAAAGGGATGTTGACAACAGAAATAAGATATGTGTTCTGGATTGTTTTTTCATAAATGAAATGAAAGCTTTTTTCAAATCAATGTTGTCACAAAAATAAAATACCGCATTATATGATGCTCAACAGTGATTATAAAAAATAATAAACAGTACAAAACAGGTAAAATGTGACTTTTCGCACGGGTTATTTTATATTTAAGATTAAAAACCAAAATTAAAATTGAAACGTTTAGAAGAGATTAAATATCTCTCTAATGCAGTTTTCATCCTCTAATGCAGTTAAAATAATTTTTTTTTTTTCACTCGCGCAGGCCTTTTTCTATCTTCGATGGGATTTTATTGTTAGGGATAAATGAGATGATATTCTCGCTTGACTAATGTTGTTTGAAGATATATTTATTCTTAATTTTTCTCTAGAAGTTTAAACCTGCATCTAAAAAATATTAGATATGTCTAAAAATTATTAGACTGCAATGCGAAATCCTTGCACAGGTCCACTGGTTAAATACATAACATTGTTAAAAATGGCAAATAATATAAAATAAATAAATAAATAAATAAAATATATTAAAGTATTGAACAAACCGGTGTGGTATTATAAAAGCATAAAAAGCTATATATACATATTTCACTGGCACCCGGCTAACCGAAAAGTACCATAACCAAAATACATACTTATCGAAAAATAAGGGTTACTATAATTAGTTAATTGGCGCAATTGTATTTGAGCTTCCCGTATAATACGTAAGTACCCATTATTTTTATTATTATTATTATCATAAAACACACTGAATGATTAGTTTATTATAAAACACACACAATGATCAATTTATTATAAAATATACAATATTTAATTTAATATAAAACACACGCAATCTTCTCTACCGGGTTGCCATATGAAGCAAAATCTCGCCAAAACCGACGTGTTGGCTAGGCATAAAATCGTCCTTTTAGCGCCAAAAAATATATCGCGGTGCGTCTGCGGCATCTGTACCAATATTATTTATATACAATTTACTTCTGCTTGTACATTTCAATAAGGTACATATGTCGCAGATGCACTGGGATATCTTTTTGGCGCCAAAAGGTCGATTTTGTGCCTATGCAACCCGATGATTTTGACAAGGTTTTGCTTCGTAGGCAACCCGGTAAAGCAGATTGCGTGTGTTTTGTATTAAATTAAACATTGTATGTTTTATAATATATTGATCATTGTGTGTGTTTTATGATAAAATAATTTTTGTGAATATGTTGCCAAATAATATGTTGGCAAATTTTCTTCTCTCGCCAATTCCATTTTCTTTACTTTGCCAAGGTAATCATTAAATAAGTTAATGTACTATTACTCCGTTACAGTACGCATATACTCAAACAATAAATATAACAAAAGATGACGCACGTATAAAATATATAAAAACCCGATTAAAGGCTCGATATTTTTTCAAAAAGCCTTTGAGAAAAATGCGCGAGAAAAAAATTAACAATCGTATTTAAGATGACGTCATCCGCTTATTCTTGAAAAACACGAAATAAATTGAATGCATTTCTAATATAATAAAGCATATATCATAATAAAGCATATATAATATAATAAAGCATATTTATTTATAAAGCATATTTCTAATATAATAAAGCATATTTCAATTTTGCTTTTTAAAAATAAAAATTAAATTAACCGGGCGGAGAAATCATACTGTACTGTTTATTTCTTTTTTTAATTATTGTTAAACATGATGTAATGCGGTATTTTATTTCTGTGGCAACACAAATTTCAGGAAAACCTTTCATTTCAGTTATGAAAACAATGCCGATTTAATTTTTAATTAACAGCTATTTTTAATCAAAAACATGTTTTAACGAAATGTTAAGTGTGCTATGTCAGAAGCCTGCTTAAAATCCTTTCATATGGTATCTCAATCGTCGTTGTCCGTTTCGTATTTTTTGAGAAAAGGGGATGTTGACAGTAGAAATAATATATATGATATTTGATACGCCGCCGTATTCTTTTCCTAGGCAAAAATGCTCAGATTGCCACGAAATTGACGTAAATTGTAAAAGAGAAACACTGTGAATGCAATTTTATAAAAATCGTCATCATACTATGCGTAATCGTTTATTGTACTGTGTTATTTACTAATTTATTATGGAAGATTAACATACACCATTTTTATTAGAGTACCAAATACAAAAAATTAACATACTTTTATCAGCGATTCCCAGCTTATTTTCTTTCGGGAACGCCTTTCTCAGGCTTTTCTTCTATGCGTACCCCCTTTTAGCATAAACCCTGTCTAAACAATATTCGTTTTCACTAGATTAATCTGTAACACAATTACTCAAATTGATAAAGAAATTATATGAGATGTAATCTTCCAAACTGGGCGAAAAAGCCCGGGCCAGGATTCGAACCCGGGATCCCTTGGCTGAAGCTGAACGCTCTACCAATTGAGCAATCCCGGACAAATACTGGCCCGGCGTTTTTCGCCAAGTTGGAAAGATTACATCTCATATAACATTCGTTTTCGTTCGTCAGTAATGTTCTTATGCTTGTTAGCTATGGTATATACAGGTCTCTTAAAAATTCCACTTTTCAAATACTTGTCCATTTTGAACCACAGTACGATATCAACATGGAGCCACTCAAAACACCAAACCAAGACTCCCTTATCATAGATCAGACTTGACAATCCGGAGAAAGTCTATGGGAGAAAATGTCCGTGGTAATTGCCAACTTATTAATTGACTTTCTCCGGAGAGTATCGCCGCCTGGTGGATACTACCGCACAGTTGCCATGTTTCGGGCTTTTTGAACACCAGTATATTTTTAGAGAAAATGTTGTTCTTTTAAATCCCAGAATTCTCCGATCAAATAAAACAAAATTGTCTCTACTAAAAAAGTGGTATCCAAAAATATAATAGAAAAATCTGTAGAAAAATCTAGCTGGTCTGCTACTGCATAGCTGCCAACTCTTACGCTTTTTTCTTACCACTAAAATTTAATAGAATTTTTTTCGTCATGTAATCACACGATCTTGTCAATTTAATAAGATAAAATTTACTATAAAATTTTAGTGGTAGGAAAACTACTAGTTAATAAGCAAATGCATAGAACAAATGGAGCTGTGAAAAAATTTCGTGTGATTTCGTGTCGTAAATACTATTACTGACGATTGATGGCGCTAGTAGCAGGACAAATATAGCGGTCAAAGGCAACTTGCTGATTGAGAGGTCTGATACTATGATAAGGAGGTCTTGCACCAAACATTAACCAAAGACTTCAAATTGAGCTATATCAGAATGAAAACCGAAACTACTACAACGCCCTACATGTTATTGACTCGATACTGCCTGGACTAAACTTATGCTATCAACAATTAAAATAATGCTCCACCCAAACAGAATCCGCATCGGAACAATACGTTCCGATACTCTGATACGATTCGGAATCTGGATATTTCCAGAATTATTCGGAAGAAAAGATAATAAAATAAAAGGGCCGGGATACACACGAAATAGCACGATATTAAAAGTGAGTGGGTATAGTAAGAACAGCTGATCAATCCATTAATATCTTTCGATATTGTCCTTTATTTTGAGAATTGCCTTTTCAAACACGTCTCTCTTTATTAAAAAAAATAGACAAATTTGTTTTTCTATTTTTATTTTTCATTTTATTTTAGTGCGATTTTCGTCTTTACCTATTTAAATTTGCGTATCCCAGCCTGGGAACCGTTGATTCATTTTTTGCGCAATGTAGAACCTAGAAAGACGCCAGAAAGACGTGCAATTTTTGCATACTTTAAAATTTATACAGCACATCTATGACTTTTTCCAGAAACAAAAATTTTAAATCACACTATATTTTGAAAATTAATTTATAGTTATACATTAAAAGTATTCGTATATATATGTTTAAACAAATTACATAACTCCTGTCATTTGAAGTCCGTTAAATTTTAATATATAACGTCTATATTCAAGTGAAAGAATTCGAATCTTTAAAACTTTTAATTGCGAAAAATCAATGGAGACTTATATTTCTATTTTATCACGTCAAGTGGAGTGTCATTAATAATCCCGTTTCTTCATTTAAGAAAAAAATGTTTCATTAAATTAAATCGTTTGGGAAACAATGGATAATTTTTCTTTAATCATTTCAAATTACAAAAGACGCTTTTTGGCCGATTACCAAACATTTATTAAAGCCTTTGTACAAGCCATTAGTATTATGCACGGGCTATTAATACCATGACATTAGTCATTTCTCAATGTAATCCATGATTAATTCTTACAAACTGACGCTATAAATTAATAATTTTTTTTTTAAAAGTCACCATTATGAAACAGCAATAAATTAAGCCATTTTTGTGTCTGACCTTTTCAATGTATCCTTAACTTAATTATCAAGCAAAATACTAAAATATTGGTAAAATATAAGGACTAGATTTTAATAATTTATCTATGATACATGTAATTAAACTATTTATTAATGTTGGAATTTTGTATGTAAATATCTAGAATGAAAACTGCGATGCTGAATAGACTTCGACGGAATCTTATGCAAAGTATTCCTCTATAGGTCATATAAATAATTTATAACAATATTATTATAAACCTTTATGCTAAACAAATACTAACTAATATTACCATGAAATTGCAGTGTTGCCAGTAGGCTACTTTTCCTTAATTCAAATTGTTTCATACCCACCACTTTTTAAAAATAGTGAAATTTGTCTTTCGTTATATTTAATCTATAATTATTTAAGATGAATATTTCTACTTCAAAAATCTGGTGTCAATCAAGAAATCTGAATTTAAAAAAAAGTAGCCTACTGGCAACACTGTGAAATTGAAGTATTTTGTAAAAGTATAGCACCGAGCATTCAGTTTTATAAAAATCGTCCCCATACTATACGCAACCCTTTATTGTACTGGGGTATTAATTAATTTTTTATGAAAAGACTAACATACGCAATTCTTAGAGTGTCAAATAAATATTTTGAATACACTATTATCTACACTGAAATTATGAAAATGATCAGAGTTCCACGATATTTAAACATGTAGTCAAAGAAAAACAAAATAAATTAGTTTTATAATTGTCACCATATTGCATATAAAATGTTTACAAAACTGTGGTAACAATTAAATACTGGTTATCCATGTAATGTATATCATTCCAATAGAAGACTATAACAATAATTTAAAAATCAAATTCTATAAAATTCTCATTGCACAAATGGGACAAAGTAGAACAATTGCACTCTTATGAAAGATGAATACATAGTTGAGTTAAGACACACTAGAGGTTTTCACGGGCCTGGAACTTATTTTTTCTGTACACTTGGGCCGGGCCTTACTTTTTTTGAAGGATCAGGATTGGTCAAGCCTATCTTATTTTTTCCGGGCGAAACCGAGACTGGATGTCATTCTTCCTAGAGATATGCAAGGGCTGAAATTTCGAGGCCCGATCTTGACCTAACCAGTATGACAATCATGGTCCCGCGTGGTCTGGTCCATGCAAAAATCAGGAATATTTCGCATGTTCCAACATTTTTTTTCCCGCAAAAGTGCTTGTATTTTTAAATCGCCGTAATTCTACAATTAAAATCTAAAATTTGTTCTTTTTAAAGAATAGTAGATCTTTTATGTAGGCAATAAAATCAAAGTACAGTAAAAAAAAGTGAAAAAAAAACCCTACCTCTAGCCTACGACGGAATATTGTCTTAAACGGAAATTGTGTTAATATGTTAAATTAATACAATAATACGTGGGAAAAGAATATAACACATTTACAACAGATGCTGTACCGGTAAGAGGGCAACTTGTCTATAACGGTTTTTTTCTTTCCTATGTGATTCCGTATTATAAGATTTTATTGTACAGCATATTTCGGATTGTTAAGCACCAAATCCATAGAATATGTATTAACGATATTAATCATAACTTAACATTTACATACAAAAAATATATACATATATATACAGGGTGTATCTGAAATGCTTCAACAAACTTAGAGGGATGATAGTACTCATGAAGACGAACAAAAAATGCAATGGAACATAGGGTCGCAAATGACGTTTAAAGGATGAAAATCGAGAAAATGCGTCTGGAAATGGACAAACTGAGACAAGAAAGAAATACTCCAGAAAATTATTTATTCCACAGAATATGTACAACGCAGCTCGTGATGTCCAGAGAAAACAAATATTTTACAACAATTGTTCAAAGTGTCGACCGTGGACATTATTACACAGAGTACATCTACGGAGCAACGACTGGCGGACACGCTATGTGTAATAATGTCCGCGGTCGGCACTTTGAACAATTGTTGTGAAATATTTGTTTTCTCTGTACATCACGGGCTGTGTTGTACCTATTCTGTGCAATAAATAATTTTCTGGAGTATTTGTTTCTTGTCTCAGTTTGTCCATTTCCAGACGCATTTTCTCGATTTTCATCCTTTTAGCCTTTCAGGGGCAAAGTACTTTTAGTACTAAAATGTTGAAATAAATGACTGGCACCGGAATTTACAAAAAAATTTGTTTATAAATAAGAAAAAGGCTATATTTCACATAAATATTAAATGGAAAAGATTTTAGCAAAATTCTGGTGCCATTGTGGCGTTTTGGAATTAAAATTAAGTGGTTTCATAAACATAACACTGCCCCTGAAAGGGTTAAACGTCATTTGCCACCCCATGTTGCATTGCATCTTTTGTTCGTCTTCATGAGTACTATCATCCCTCTAAGTTTGTTGAAGCATTTCAGATACACCCTGTATATTCATTAAAAAATGAATATTGCAGCCCTTTTCAAAAAATGAAGATTATAACAATGAAAGAAAAAACTAAAATAAGTATATATATTTTTTTTTATCGAAATATTTCGTACACGACAATTTTTAATCATATCCACGTAAAAATGCATGTTTTGTAGAAATTTACTCGGTTTGGTCCATGCTAATTAATTCTTTGTACAGGTCGGGCCCGGCGCCTGGAAATTTTTGCCCTTGCTGACCTCTAAAGAACACTATGTTTAACATTTTTGTACAGTCCTGTAAAAGAAGATTAAATATTATATGTAGTTTCTATACGGAATATAATGTCACGCATTTCAATAACGTATATCAATTCCATAAAGCTCACTTGTAGCAATTACTTTCTACAGACGTTACTGCAACCCATAACCATTAATCACATATCCATTTAAATAGCGGCTCTTATGTATGTATCAAATACCTAAATATGTATTATACTCTATAGGCATGCATGTATGTATATGGAGTAATAAAACAATACTTTTTTGATTAATAAGAATGATTTTCACTGAAATACAACAATAATACTTAAATTTTTTGTCATTACAACATGCTTTTCTGTGTCTTTCTCTATAAGAAATATATGAAAATTACACTATTTTCTATATGGTGTAATGTGAAAAGCAATATCTAAAAAATATGTTTGTTTCATGTAGTGCAATAAACTAAAATGTATTTCAAACAGTTATTAACTATAGATCATGAAATATCCAAATTCTATTGAGTACCCCGTAAACGTACTAACTAGAGGGGTCGTACGGATCAGGGAATTTTCCAGACGAGTTACCAGTATTTTGTTTATAGAAGAAGAAATCTAGGTAAAACTCGCGAAACTTGCCTTCTTTTAAGGAGAGATTTTCTGTAAAAAAATACTGGTATTGAAGAATTTCCTGGTCGTAAAATTCCAGGAGGCGTACAAACCCTGTAACTATATACGCATCACACTTCATTTTAAATAGGGAACATTCTATAGTAATCATAAATCTCATACATCAATATAATGACAGTACAAATATGTTTACGAGGGTTAGAGAGTGGAAAGATACTCAGAAAGCTAGACACACAGACCAACAGAAGCCATTATTTACTTTTATACAAAATAATCATGTTATAATCTAAAAAGTCACAATTATTTTTTATTCATGCAAAGATTCTGGTTGCTAATTTATGAGTTTTGAAAACTTTAAACAGTTTATAAAAATTTGACACTTTATTTTGAAAATGAAAGTATATGTTTCTTTTTCTTGACCATTTTTATTGCGGTCAAATGTAATAATCGCAAATATACACAATTTATATAGTTATACTATATTCACAATTTATTAAATAGTAGAAAAACGAATTATGAATATGTCTCCAAAAAACAATTTCTCGCTAATAGAAGAAAAGTTAAAAGAAGAAATAACCTGTTTCATCGAGGACATATGGGTTTCATATGTCAAATAAATAGATCTCCTCCTTATCAAGTATGAAGGAACTGGTCCCGTCAAGAATAGCTGATTTGAAAAATGACTTCACGCAGTTTCTAAGCCGTAATCTCAGAAGAAAAGGTATCGCACCTGTCAAAAATATCGAATTTTCATATGCGTTTCATTATAGACGGCGGGCATTATAAGTGATGGAAATTGCGATTTTTTATACTCACAGAAACTTAAAAAGAAAACATAACTATTTAAATACAAGTATTAACGGATGAAACACCTGAAATATGTTATATTTACGTATACAACATGTAACACAGTTTAGGTCGATTAATAATAGACGCATTTGTTCTTAGATATTACTAAAATGGCAACACTTAATTTTTAAAACAAAAATATGTTTTTTTTCCTTGGATATTTTGATTGTTGTCCAATATAATAAATAACAAGAACGAAAAATCATGCGTCAAGCATAGATTATGTAGCACTTTCACACGCTTCTAAAATAATTTTACAAATCATTACCGTTTAATAAGCTGAAAGATGACATCTAAGTAAACAATTTGGAAAACGCATAACATATTTAAAAACGTAATTTCAGGAATTTTCAATATATACAATATTTGGAAAAATTACCGAATACTTTTATGTAGCCCTGTATATGATCTATAGATTTGTATATATACATAGGATGCTAAATTTTAGTTTAGTTAGAAAACGCGTAGCACAGTTTAAATTCTCCTTCTGGAGTTTCTGTCAATAAACGGAAATGTGTTCGCGAACTTTTGTGCTGCCCTGTATAGGATCTACAGAATTTATACACACCACGTAATAAACAAAAAGCTGGTTAAGATTAAAATCGCGTTCAGTAACTTAAAACGCACTTCCAGGAATTATTGTTAACAGACAGTAGAGAATTCTTTTGTGTGTCCCTGTAAATGAACGATGACTGCTATACACACACTATTCTGTAGTAAGCCTCTTGTAATGCACCTTAGTAATATATATAAACTTCAATGCGTTTAAAATAGTGGAACATTATTTAAATAAGCCGCAGACGATTTTTCTCCATAGACGTAATGTAACGGAATTATTTTGACTGTCCCTGTAAAGTAACTCTAAGTGCTATACACCTACTATTCCATATTAAGCTTCTTCTAATGCATCTTAGTGATCTATATAAATTTCAATGCGTTTACAATAGTGAAACATTTTTAAAATAAACCGCAAATGATTTTTCCCCATAGACCGCAATGTAACGGAATTCTTTTGAGTGTCCCTGTAAGAAAACTATAAGTGCTACACACTTCAGTTGAAATAGGGAACGTGCCATAGATAACGACAATAACATATAAAAATTGCAGAGCAATCTGAGCATATTTACGGGAGTTAGAGCACGGCCAGACGGCCATACGGCCAGACAAACCGAAGTCATAAGCACTTTTCAACTAGGTTGGAAAGTGCTAAAAATAGGGTAAACCCCCAGTAATTGACACTTTAAGGATATTTTCTTGTTCAAATTGCTATTACAAATATTTGAATCTATTTTATACTTACCTTTGTTTTTGGAAGGATAGTAGAGATGTATTAAAAAACTATTGTTGTCAAAATTTTGAAAAATTATACATTTTAGTATTAAAAATTAATTTTATTCATAAATATGGTCAAAAACTCCAGTAACTAACACTATCCCTATTTTGAAACACCAATAGCTGACACAAAGTAAACCAGTGATTGACACTTTCTTTTAAAAGATTAAAATTCTTTATAAAAATTATTCTTTATTATAAAAACAAAATATATTAATATTTATTATAAAAAGTGGTATTTAGTACGCTGTATTGCATTATTAGTTATGCAGAACATATAGTAAGAGTATATATGACATGAGTAATATTTAGTACTGTATTATTAGTAATAACTAACAATGTATTATTAGCAATAACTGACATTTTTAAACCAGTAACTGACATCTGGTGTCAGACACTGTTAAAACAACTTAAATTGTAATGGTTTTTACTACAAGATAAATTTAATTTATTAGTATGCATTTTTAAACAGTTCAAATAATCGATTTCAACTTTCTTTAATATAAGCAATAAGTAGCACCTCTGTTGGAGACTGGTGAAATGAAATTCTAGGAACCAATAACTGGCACTCCCCCACCCATTAAGCTAAATTAAATAACTATAAACCCTAAATCATGGCCCTAATATATCATATGCATTTTTAAACTAATTTCTACTAGTATAACTCTAAGAAAAAAGTTTAGGATAGTTGCATTACAAATATATTAGAAAAACACTTCCTTAATTATAGAGATAAGTCTATTTATAACTTCTAAGCATTTCGTTTATATATTTACAGTAGAATATAATAGAATAAAATATATATTTATATATATATATATATATATAAATATATATATATATACATATATATATATATAGAGAGAGAGAGAGATATGTATTATGTTGAATGTTACAGGGTCCGTACATTTTTATCAAAATTTTTCGACAGAATTTTTCTCCGTAATCTCAGATAAATATGACAAATCTTGCGATTCAGCATGGTGATAACAAATTCTGCAATTTAAGTCTTAAAAAGAAATAATTCTAGACATTTTTACTAAAAAAAAAACCTAAGTTTAATTATGAAAAATATTGATAAATTAATATTACAAAAATATGAATCTATATCAATTTTTACGTAGACGAATGAGCGTCGTCCAAAACTTGAGTGTGTACATTTACAGTTCATTTTAATCATTATTTTTCGGGACATAGCGAAATGTTTCTTTTCAAAGGTCTACAAAAGTGGTTCCCAACGTGGTAAATACGCTCCACTGCAGGGTAATTTAACTTTTCAGAGGCAATTCCAAATTTTTTACTCACGCATTCTCTGTCAGTTTTGTTTTCAGGAGAAGTAATGTTGAAGGTAAAAAATAAAAGTAATATAAAAGTCGCCCAAATGAAAGTGGCATTGCTGTAATACCTCTACCATTTGAAGAGAAAGATAAATAAGACAAAGATAGAGAAAGATAGGAGTGCATGCTCCTATAGAAGGCGCAGAGTGCTGGGAATGCATGCGATATCGTCAGATCCCGCCAGATGCGTGTGTGATAGCGTGGAAGCACGTTAAAAGCATCGTTTGCATGATGGATGCCACCAAACTGTGTCAGCGCTCGGTCGTGCAATTTTTAACCGCGGAAATGTGAGTGCTAGTGAAATCTATCGTCGAATGCAAAATGTATATGGCACGCAAATCGGTATTCCGATGGTGTAGCGATTTTTGTAGTGTAAAAAGCGGTACTGACGATAGGTCACGACCCGGTCGATCGCATGTGGTTATCACCAAGGGCCTACAAGGTGACTTTGTCTAGGCTATCTGTTACGACTTTATTACTCTTTTTTTGTATACTAAATTATAATAAAACCATTAAACCAACTGCACCGACTGTTCTCAAAGCGACTGTAGTGCCACTTTCATTTGGGCGACCCATATACAACAAAATTAAAAAAATAAAATTATTTCGGTACATTTTAAAACAGTTCCCTATCAAAAATTTAAAATTAAATTAAAACAAGAATAATTATAAGAACAATGAAAAAAAAAATTTACTCATGTAAAATATTTTGACAATTCTGTTGTGTGACGTTAACTAATTTAAGTAGCTAATTTCTGAGTCAATGCAACTTTTTCGGTTTTTGTTGAGAAGAGTGCTTTGCTTGGTTGAAGCACGGACAAACATCCACCAGTAAAAACAACTGACCAATTTTATCTTACTGATGACAGAACTATTGTAAAAATAAGGTGTTTAAAAAATGACGAAAATGGCTATATAAATTTACTGCGAGCAGTTTATCCTGACGGTAAGCAGGTCTTAAGCACTGTTTGTGAATCTTTCAAACATATTTCCATATACATTTTTTTTTTCGAATGAAACTCGCAGACGCACATACTAAAATAAATTTTCTGCATTTAAAATTGTTTATTTAAACGTTTCCCGATGCAGTTTGAACCATGTCAACAAATCAAATAATTTAATATTGAAAATTAAAAAGACCAATTACATTTGCAATATTTTTCAATAAAGAAACATGCATTTGTTTCCCAATCATAATATGTTATTGACCCCAAAATAATAATTTGAAAAATTCCCACTTTTACAGCTTATAAATGCTTAATAAGAAAAAAGGAGAAAAACAGAACGAATTCAAAAGTATTTTATGGTAGCTTAAATAGTTTCTTAAGAAACTTTCTTTCGAGAAAAGTTTTTGCAATCCTTATCTAATTGAAGCTTACTTTTGGCTTATTCGATTTCACAGAGAAATCTACTGCTAACTAAATAACTAAGAGTGAAATCATTTGGAAAAATGTTCTTTGCTGGATCAGCCTATCTTCTGTAATCTTTTCTTAGCAACTGAAGAGTTGCATTAAATTTTTTAAGTTGCATTTAAGCTTAAAAAACGAAATGAAAACAATAATAGTTTAGTAAGAAAAGAGAAAAATTAAAAATCATTATTCTAATTTTTAATTAAAGGAAAAAAATATTTATCTAAAATAAAAAAAGAGTATAATAAATATTTGACATATTTCTAGAAACGTATCAAATAACGTCACAGAGTTCTTATTTTTAAAAAATGCAATTCTCAAATATGTAATAACTGATATGCAGTACAGTACACAAATAAAATGTATCAAATTAATGAATAATAAATAAATAAATATTTTTCATAATATAAATAATGATCTACAGGGATTGTAATCCAGGGTTCGTACGCTTTTACCATGAATTTTTAATAGACTTTTTCTATTTCATATTTAAAAAACAGAAATTGTAGACGCCACGTTTAATTGCAGGATTTGTAATATTTTACTGCATTTAAATAAGCCAAAAAATTCTATTAAAAATCTGTGGTAAAACGCATGTACCCTGTAATCTTGTCCACTAACTGTCATAGTCGTAATTCTTACCACTTATTAAGTCTATAAATATAAAAAATTTAAAAAATCACGATAAACAGTTTATTTTTATGGAAGTTCAAAATATGCAATAATGGAAATGTAGTGTTGTTGCATAATCATAAAATAGATAAAAATTAATCAAGAACAAAAAATAATATTTTTGCATAAATATAATTTAGCCACAAAGTATCATAATCATGTACACTGCCACAATCTTAGTTTTTAGCACATATTGTGTCTATAAAGTTGATTTGAAATAAGAAATGAAACACAAAAACAGGATCAATTATACATTTTTAATTCAGTGTTTTTCAAAATTTTATCTACGATTAAAATTCAAAAGAATAATCTTGGGTATCTACATTAGTATTTTATAAATAACTAATGACAGAATAATATGAGCTTTAAAAGTTAATTGCTGGTACGGCTCATGGTCGTTCTAGTGTTAAATTTCAGAAGGTAAGGGACTTGTGTTTGAATTCCATCGCTACGAGCATCGTCTACATTTTTTTAAATCTTTCAGCACCAGTAATTCCAAAAACAAATTTTGATATAATTTAATCGCAGAAATTCTCTGATCAATTAAGACTGACATTGTTTTACAAAATTACTGGTGTAATAAATGAAAGACTGTACGTCACCCGATATATCACGGATCCTCGTTGCAAAGGGATTAAATATAACACTTAACTTCCTGTGGCATAAAATGTTTAATTTAATAAATAAAGCTAAAAGTTAATGTTTTACAAAAAATGCTTCACACGTTTACTTTTGTAAGAGAAGATAATAACATTTTATAAGAATACCATAAGATATAACTGTTTCAATTTAAATACCGGGTGTCCCAAAAATGACTGATGGATTTTAAAATTCAATAACATGCAAACGGTGACAGATATTTCAAAAATTCTTGCAGGAGAGTTATGTATGATCTCAGGAGTTTTTGTACTGTGATTCTTGATTTTAGTTCGAATTTCAAACAATAGATGGCGCTGACAGCGATTGGCGTTCAATCGAGGACGAAACTGACGCCACTCAGCATTGATGCACTGCCCCCTGAATACTAGATGGCGTCTGTCGCAGACGGATTTTTTTTTCAGCGTTTGAACAGTTCCTCGAACTTCAACACCAATAATTTCTGAAAGTTTATTGGCCTAGTTTTTCTGAGATCAAATAAGTCAATGAAAACTTTTAGATATTATTGGTGTCGGAGTTCGAGGGACCGTTATAACGCTGAAAAAAAATTCGCCTGCGACATCCGCCATCTAGTATTCAGAGGGCAGTGCTTCAAAGCTGAGTAGCGTCAGTTTCGGCCTTGACTGAACGCCATTCGCTCTCAGCGCCATCTACTGTTTGAAATTTGAACTAAAATCAAGAATCACAGTAGAAAAAAATCCTGACATCATACACAGCCCTCCTGCAACAATTTTTTTCATATCTGTCACTGTTCGCAAGTTATTGAATTTTAAAAAATCCAATCAGCCATTTTTAGGACACCCGGTATATCTACGCTTTGTGTAGATTAGAAAACACTATTTAAAAAGAATAAAAAAAATTATTTGATACCATAAAATGAAAAAAGAGATTGATTTGAAAAATCATGCCACTTTTAATCAAAGTTTTAAATATATATTTTTCAGAGTCTAAATATATTTCATATAAAAGCATTGGATACATATCTAGAGTATCTTATAAGATCTTTAATTAATTCTTTCATACTTTCGTGAATACAACACTTTTATGTCCGACAAAATGAACTGCTAAAAAAGAGAGAATGTCATGCATTATATAAATTCTTTTATATTTCGGAATGAAAAGGATTTATGTTTTTACCATGTCAGCTTCCAGTGGTTGAAATATGTCATTTCATAAGTGAAAGTTATATTTAATAGTTTAAAATAAGCTTGCATAGGTCCTTCCCACGTTTAATTTTCTAAGATAGAAATAAAAAGTCACAGGAACAGAAAAATATTCATTTGTTTCAAATTAACTGTAACTACGCTCTGGATAGATTATAAAATAAGATTTAAAAAATATATCATGAAAACTTTAATTTCAAAATATTATTTCACACCATAAAATTCTAACAGTATTTTAAGTATGAAATATGTGTATTTTTTTTTTTTACGAAAACCTACAAGGATGTCGCATTTCCAAAGTATTCCTAGGACTTAATTACAACATATCATACAATCCATGGGTCGCAGCGTTCTATATATTTTTTGATAATCCTCACCACTATTTTTAAAATATAATAATCACAATATCCTTCTATTGCACATTTTAAGGAAATCTACCATGAAATTTATAGTTTGAAAATAGTGGTATCAAATATATAAAAAAATACAGGACGCTGCGACCCCTGTACAATCAGACCACCACCCGTTGAATAGTAGGTCTCAGCGCGGGTACAGAACTGGCGGCTGTCGTAGACGGTATTTTTTTTTCAGCATTTATATGGTCCCCAGAAATTGGACGCAAGTATATTCTTAAAGATACGTTGAGGGAAAACATTTAGAATTTACCGGTATTAAAACACAGGACCGTAGAAAGGCTGAAAAAAGGTCCGTCTACGACAACCGTCATTTTTATGTGATCTCGTAGGTTTAGTATTCAGAGGGCTGTGGTCAGATTACCGTCCCCTGTGCGCTGACACAAAAATGGTGTCTGTCGTTGGCGGATTTTTTTCATATTGTGATTTTTGCCTTTTTTAATCGGAGAAAATCGGAGATCAGATAAAGCGAAAATTTCTGTATTAATATGCTGGTGATCAAATTCAAAGATTTCGCACATCTTAAACGACATTTATACGTTCCTTTCGTCGCGAAGTGGAACCCTTACAAAATATTTTTTCTAGAGAGTTTTTATCTTCAACTAAATGAATTAGGCGGTGAAAAGAGAAAATGGCAAGGCATTTTACTTACAATTAATCCTTTTACATTTCTTTTTAATCCTCCTTAAAAATAATCTTTTCTAGATATTTTTTACCTTTGACGAATTGAATCAGGCTCTGAAAAGAGAAAATGACCAGGAATTTCTAAATCCTTGTAAATTTCTTTTTAACACACCTTATAAATTATATTTTCTAGAGAGTTTTTACCGTGGACGAAATGAATTAGGCGGTGAAAAGCGAAAATGGCAAGCCATATGTAAATAATTTTAAATTTATTTTTAATCCTCCTTAAAAATTATCTTTTCTAAAGAGTTTTTACCTTTGACGAAATGAATTAGGCTCTAAAAAGAGAAAATGGCAAGAAATATCTAAATTCTTGTAAATTTCTTTTTAATACGCCTTATAAAGTATATTTTTAGAGAGTTTTTACCATCGACGAAATGAATTAGGCGGGGAAAAGAGAAAATGTCAAGGAACATATAAAGTCTTGTAAATTCCACACTATACAGGATTCGAAGTTTAATCATACCATTAATATTATATTTTTCTAGATAAAATGCGACATTGGATTATTAAAGTTAATGTTTAAGGTTTTAGAATTCACTTATATTTATGCTTCACATGTTTGATTTTGTAAAAGTAGATAATAATAACACGTTACTAAAGCATATTTCAACCAAAATTAGCTTATTTAAAGAATATATATTTAAAATATTTGGATGCAATAATCTAACGACCATGATTATCAATTTATAAATAAATGGATGTGGAAATAAGTGCAAAATCTTAATAAAAGATTCACTTAAATTTATATTTATAAATAAGGAACTGAAATATTAATATTAACACTATAACTACCGGAAAATTTACTCAAGTTGTTTTTTTAAATTATTTCACACCAGAAATTTTATTTAAAATTACATAACTTATACATTTAATGCATTTCTGTGAGTTTTATATTTAATTTATTTTAAAAAGAAATGTCTGGTTCGAATCGGAATATATTAATTTGATAACCGTCAATATGACGGCTCACGGTAGTTCTAGTGTTAAATATTAAGGTAAACAATTAGATTTATATAATTGACTTAGGCATTTATTTATACAGAAAATATTTCCAATTGCATTGTCGGGGAATGATATTTGTTAGATTGGATACAGACAAATATTTATAAAATATCAATATTACTAGCTAACCTTTATGCTTCTGGTATATTTCTTTTTTTTAGTAATATAATTTTACATTCTAAAATAAGATTTGAAAACATTATGAATTTTCATGAGTTTCAGCAATTTTTATGCCATACAATATATGTGTGTGTGAGTGTTTTAGCTATTTCTTTTATGAGCAAATACTGTTTTAACCCTTTCAGGGGCAAGCAATTGTGTTCCTGTTACGTCGAATTCACACCAGTATTTACGAAAGGATTTAGTTTAAAATAAAGAGAAGCAGTTTTTCAACTGTTTCCCGTCAAAGTTAAAAAGTAAAATTTTATTAAAAGTTTCTGGTTCGAATCGGATTAAAATTAGGTGGTATATAATATATACCACCTTGGCACTTTGGGCGTTGAGTCCGATACCTCGTATGAAATCGGGTTATACGATACAAAAGGAGTATTTTAATTCATAATTTACAATATCCAATTACTTTTATAAATATAAAACAATAGGAAACATATCTTAAATACGTAAATCTCTTCACTTTACCTTTTACAGAGCATTTTCCACGAAATTAATTAGGCGGTGAAAAGAGGAAGTGACAAGAATGATCTAAATCTTTTTTATTTTCTGAATGTAGAATATTCACAGTTGTAACAAGCCTTTCATGTGAGATTCCTCTTGATAAAATGCAACATTGTATCAATAAATTTTAATATTTTAGAAAAACATTAATTGTTTCACAAGCTTTTTTTCGTAGGAAAAGATAATGATAACACATTACTGCCCCGTAATTAGAAATAATTTCTCCAGCCTGAATATATCTGATCTCACAACGAATTAAAAAGTAAGACTATAAAAGTATGAAAACGGATTTAGGAATATTTTTCACCACAAATTTCTTACAGATTCAGATCTCAAAATGTATGCCTTTATTAAATAAAATGAGCTGTTTAATTTTATTTGTTATATTTTCCAATTTATTTCATATAAGCATACGATAAATATATGGCATATCAAATACAATCTTTAATTAAACCTTTCGTTTTATATTTTGGAGAAGCTTTTATCTCCGATAAATTTAATTAGTCGGTGAAAAGTAAAGTGGTATAACATTTTAAATAAACCTTTTAAATGTCAAAACAAAAGGACTAGCAGTATAAACATAGGACTGATATCAGTTCCACCTAGATGAAATAAAGAATTCGATAAATAAAAGTAATATTTAATATTCCAAAATAAACATACATCAAGGTTTCCAACACAGGGCTCCCAAATGGTCCACTTTTGAATACCGGTATTTTCTTTAAAAACTTTTATTTTTAGATTTTTCTTGCAAATTTTGCAGAAACCAACTTCGGAGGTAAATGTTTGCGGAAATGTTGTAGAAACTTACTATGAACTTTTCTGTTAAACAATATTGGTATTATGTTGGCGGACCATTTAGAAGCCCTGCAAACATATAATTACGAAAAGAAAGATAACAATATACGGTTGAATCCACAGAGTAACCAGATTTAAACAGAGAATCATCTCTCATACACTGCAATGGCAACTTCTTTAATATGAGATTACACATAGACAGTGGCGATTGCTGCGAGGGACGCAGAAACCACGTCCATAACAAAAGCGAGGTTTCTCATACGGCTATATATCGCTTTCTTGGCGACAAATGAGAGAAGAGGGGAAAAACGGCAACTGGTTGTTTCTGCTTGTTTTTTAATCTCATTTTTGATATCATTTAACATCGTACAATCAGTAATGTATATAAAAATCTTCGAATGTTCCAGAAATTAGAATCATTAAATTAAACACGGTGTTATACAATGATATTCTGAAATTCTGATGAATTGCTTATTCTTTTAATTTTTTTAAATAAACAGGTATTCAACCCCCGTAATTTCAATAAATTTACATTCGTTTTGATAGAAAAAAAAAAAAAAAAAAGAAAAACTCTTTTAAAAATTGTAAAAAATATGAAAATAAGATGCAAAACATATGCTCGAACAGATGCAAAAACATTTTCAAAGATTTTAAGTAATTAATTTTTAAATTTTATTAAATTCATTTCTACAAAATTTTAAAACTATTGGAAATCCATATCGAAAATTTTGCATTCATAATTTTACGTCTAAATCCATTATGCAAATGTTCCATTTTCATTTCAGATAAAAATGAAATTTGAAAAATCGTCTGCATCCACATAGGAAAGCATTATGACCCCAAAAAAAGTTCTACATTTTCCGAACGAATGAACCAAATTTAACCAAAAACTATACAGCTAGTTCCGGATACCTCACCAACATACCTACCAAAAATCCACCTAATCGGACCATTTTCACGGCAAACAGACAGACGGAAACCAAAATCTTTTCGCGTCTACACAGTGAGTCTTTACATGACGTTTCGGCAAAAATCTGTCAACACTGAATATATATCAAATATTTCCTACATTACGGAACTTTAAAAATAAGAACAAAAATAACACATGAATATAAATCACAGCTTACCGATCCTTGGGAATAAAAAATAACTTTTCACTATTGTTCTTACAAATAATATACGTATCTCTTCGCAGCATTTTGAAGACTTATAATGACCTATTTGATCTTAAAAGAATAATTTTAATAATAAATATTAGTCAAGATTCAAAAATCAAATAGCAAAAGCCGAAAATTTGCACATGTGCAAATGACAACAGCAAAAGACGCCAAGCAGAATAGGGTTACAATTAAACGGAAATCACGAAGATAAAAATCGCCAAAGTGATGATTTATTTTTTAAGTCATCCGCTGCAGTTGCTCTTTTCAGGCGAAGTTGAGTCTCTGTTTAAATCTCATTACTCTGTGGTTGAAATAAAATGAGCTATTTGTTCGTTAAATTTGTTCTTTTAAAGAAGAACCATTTACAGTTTCTGTGCAGTAGAATCAATACTTACATAAACGTAAAATTAAACAGGTATCGAAAGATAAAAATTAATTGTTAATATCGGTTACTTAGCACAGATTATGTTAAACCTTTAGTATCATCACCAATTAAATTGTTACATAATAACTTATAAACTCTTATGGAATTGATCAAAGATTTGACTCTAGAACCGCGGGACATTTTTACTCAAATTTTATAAAAATATTTCACACCGGAAATGTTATTTAAAACTATTTAACTTGTATTTTAAAATTATTTCTTGGGTAACATATATTTTACCATAGCTGCCAACTTTTACGCTTTTTTCTTACCACTAAAATTTAATAGAATTTTTTTCGTTATGTAATCACACGATCTTGTCAATTTAATAAGATAAAATTTAGTATAAAATTTTAGTGGTAGGAATTAAGCGTAAAAGTTGGCAGCTATGATTTTACTTATTTAAAAAAATTTCTAGTGCGAATCAACACCTATTCATTTGGTACGGGTCAAATTGACCCCGTCATCGCGGTTCTAGTGTTAAATAATTTGTAATTAATTTCTTTGCATTTGCTCATTGAATTTGTTTCACTTTAAATATACTTTCTGGATTACTTTAAAAATGTTTAAATACACCACTATAAAGATAAACTAAAATCTGAAGATAACATTAAACTAATAATATAGGCTAGGTTACATGAAATAAAATAAATATTTAATATCGTGAAATATTAAAATGTTACATAAGATTCTATTTGGTCTACTCATTTAATGTAAGTAGATGATTTATTGTTTTCATAATACAAATATGAAAAGGACTTTAAACTGTTTAAGTGCGATAAAAAAGGAAGTTATTGAAACAGAATTAGATATATAGGTTTCAACTTAAGCCTGTCCAAAAAAATGGTACCAGTGTTGAATTCAGGGGGTGGCCCAGGCCCCCTCCGGAAAATTTGAGATTTTATGCTTTTAATGGTTAAAAAGTGCAATTTCCCTTCCGGAGCTACAGAAATCCCTCCCGGAGAAAATTGTCTGAATTCAACACTGATTTTTTTTTTAAATATGGGATCTGCATCTTGCGTTAGCTACTTTTACTGATAATTTGTTACATTTGTTACATGGCCTCCGGTGAAATACTTGTGAAATTAGAGCGATATATTCAAATGATCATAAACTTTTTTGAGCTCCTATATACATTTTGCTTGCGTGGAATATAAACCATATTTACATAGGTACAAAAATAAAGTGATATCTGAAGAATAAAAGAAATTATAATATATGTTACCTAAAATAAACCTTTACTATCATCCATTTTAAAAAGTTGGATAATAATAATAATAATTCATTACGGAATTCATCAATATTTTGAGTAATTTGCAATTAATTTACTTGGAATTGTACATGACACTTATAGTACCTTAAGTATATCTGCTGTCTGTGTACATATGTATTGAAAATGTACTAAGACTGTTTAAGCAAATGACTTCTTCCCAATAGAGACCATATTTATATAAATACAAAAATATACTCAAATCTGAACTAATAAATAATACCAGTTACTTAGATTACAATACACTTTTACAATCACCATGTAATAAAATAGTATATAAGAATAGATCATGACTTAATCATACTCTAAAACAGAAATATATCTAGAAAAGTACTTCCAATAAACGTAGGCTTGTATCTGCTCTATGCTGCAAGCTGTTGCTTAATTGCCTTTATAACGTGGATATTTAAGAGTTTCTAAATGCCTACATATTTATAATTTCTCTATTGCAGAGAAACATGAAATATAAAATAATATTGAGGTCTTTAATCTTTAAATACATGGCCAGTAACATAAATACACGGTCGGCGCATTCTACACGTCATTGGTTTTTAAAGTCTACATAACAACTTTTAATAATATCCTAGTTTAATGCAATGCCAAGAAGTAGAAGCATAAAAGTAGTAAACATAAACTTGTTAAAAAAAAAACCTATTTTATTTATAATTAATATAACACGCACTGTTTCTAGTAACATCGCGGGAGTCCTACTCCAAACGACAACACCTTTTAAAGCCTAAATATCACCTTTTGATGCTATAGAATAATAGTGTGCACAGTGGCGGCTCGTGATTGGCTTTATTTGGGTTACTAAATGCAGGGTTGCTAAATTTATTCTTTTCTTACCACTATTATTAAAAAATAATACTTTATTTTATTTATTGTTAGAAAGTCCTGCTATTAAAGAAGAAAAATATTTGTTGTAAAATATAGTTGTATGAAAATAATATGTGTTTCATGCATGCATTTATGTCCCCATAAAAAGACAGTCCCGATCCGCTACTGAGTGTGTAATATCGATTAATAGTATAAAAGTAATAGAGATCACATTTATATAAAAAAAATGTTAGAAAATAGATTACATTATACAAAAACATGGGCGGCATATCTCGTACGTCACTGGTCACTTACCCACCGCCCCCTGAATACTAGGCCTGAGCGTTGAAAACAATGGCGGCTGTCGCAGGCCGATTTTTTTTTTCAGCGTTTGAACGGTCCCTCGAAATTCCACACCAATAATTTCTAAAAGTTTTCTTCGTCTTGTTTTACGGAGATCAAATAAGTCAAAGATAACTTTTAGATATTATTGGTGTTGAAGTTCGAGGGACTGTACAAACGATTCCACCTGCGACAGCCGCCATTTTTTTCACCGCGCAGGCCTAGTATTCAGGGGGGGTGACTTACCAGTAAAAACAATGAAACAGAGCAGAAAAAGTGTGCTTCAACTTTAAAACTTTAAACATTGCCTGCACACTGAAGAGACTTTGGGCAGAGGGTGAATGAAGAGCATATATATTAACACTAGAACTACCATAAGCTGCCAGTTTGTCGGTTACCAAATGAATGTATTCCGATTTGAACCAGTAATTTCTTTTTAAAATAAATTAAATATAAAACTCACAGAAATACGTTAAATGAATAACTTAAGTAGTTTTAGATAAAATTTCTGGTCTAAAAAATAGTTTTAAAAAACTTGAGTAAAATTTCCGGTAGCTCTAGTGTTAATCACGTAATTACTTTCTGTTATGTTGCCGCCTAGGATCTGAAGATTAAATTTAAATAATAATATATGTTTAGTAGTATCAAATTCACAACTGTTTTTCACAGAGTGGGTCGCCCTTAGTACGCCACCCGCGTCTTTAAACGTTGACTTATAAAATATCCTAGAAGGTGAGAAAAACAATTATATGCACCAGGAGTTTCCAAACCATGGTACGCAAGCATACCAATACTGGTACGTGGATATTCTTTTTTGAGTAGAGAGGAGCTAAAGAAGAGCTTTCGAGACTTCCACACTATACCATAATAAAACAATATCTTTCAGAAAAAAATATATCTTTCCCTGTAGCCTTCTTCCTGAATGCTTCGAAAGTCTACTTAAGCCGAGGAACAATATGTTACATTCTCTTTTTATACATTTTATTGTTTAGAATGAAGTAGTACATGTACATTCTGAATTGATGATTGGTTGTGATAAAAAAAAAAAACAATTATAGCATAGTTTTCACCACCAATTTCTAAAAGATTCAAATAGAAAAATATGCCTTTATTGAATAATTTCAGCTGTATAAATTTATTTATTATGTTTTCGAATTTATTTCATGTAAAAGAATGGGATAAATGTTTGGTACTATCATTAATTAATCCTTTTGTTTTATGTTCCGGAAGAGCTTTTATCTCGCTAAAATTAATTAGGCGGTGAAAAGAGAAAGTGGTATACAATTTTCTAAATCCCTTTAAATGTGACAGCGAAAAGGATTTGCAGTGTAAACATGTCGTTTATGTCACCTTTCTCTTTATGAAATGAGACATTTGATAAATAAAAGTAAAATTTTATATGCCTGCCAAAATAAACTTACACCGAGGTTTCACACATTTGATTATGTAACAGATGATAATAATAACACGTTATTGAAGCAAAATGAAATAATTATTTGTTGTTGAATTCATTTTTCTAACAGTAAATATAACAACAACCGGTCATATTACCGGTATCGAATGAAATTATTATTATTTTTATTATTAAACTGCTGACCAGACCTCTGTTTGTAGAGCAGTATGCCTAGCTTGACGCATTGTGTACCTTGTCACGGGGCGAAATACGCCTGATCTCCTCATGGCGGAGATCTATCTGACTAGCAAATGGCCCGTTATGGCTGCAGCGCTATTTCGTGAATAAATTTTGCTACTGAGTTGGCCGGTTCTAAATTTCCTTTATCTATGGGTTTGTCCGTACGTTGTCAAATAAGGGAAAAACTGATTGGAGGTTCTTACTCTTGCACAGGACTCGTACGAGCCGCCTATGCGTCCGGACTGCAGTCATACTAAAAATGGCATGAAAGGAATAAATTTATAAAAGTTGCTTAATGCTAATATAAACTATGGTTGCTAATGTAGACTATGATAAGTTAACATCAAGTAGTTTAAATTTTTGTGTTTTCACTAAGTGTTACATATAAAAAATATACTTTTCTGTTTTCCTTCTGTCAGCGTTGATTTGTTTTGTCGTCAACCTTTGTTGTTGACACGAAGTTCTTCACACTTGTTTGCATTTTACTCAATTTTCATGGTTTTGAAAATATTTGTGTGGATTTGAACAAGAAATATTTTCATATCATAAATATAAAACCAGTCGTTGCGGGCCACCGTAATATTTACCCGTCATGGATATGCATAATATTAAATATGAAAATAAAACATTTGTAAACTATTTTTAAAATGCATTACAATTCGAATAAAATCGTGGCTTGATGACGTCATAAACTTTAAGTCGAGGCTAACGAGAAAGACAGGCTACCGCGGTGCATTCTACTTATTATTTTATAGACCGCTAAAGTGACGTGATGCTCTTTTCGTACAACTTCATTGGTGCATTCGAGCATCACGTGACTCCGGCGGTCTGTAAAAAAAGATACGCGTAAAGCACCGCGGTAGCCTTTCTTTTTCGTTAGCCTCTGTTTAAATACTCTATTACTGAATTGCGTAAAAAAAACATCCTTATAACTCCAAAATTAACAATCATATTAAATAACGGTTTACTGCGGTGGATTAAGCGTCCCATTTCCAATTAAAATATATCTTTGAATTGAAATTTGAATGAAATATCGGGTCATGAAAAATGGAAGAGTGTGGAAAATATAATTACAAATATCTCGACAACTAATTATTATCCGATTGACTTCATTCTTTATTCAAAATTTGTTTTTTTATTGTCTTTTATTTTCACCCCTTAAAATAAACAATTTTGAAAATTTTTATGTACCTTTTATTAGAATGAATATTTCGAGAGTCCGAAAAAATATTTCTGGATAATCGAGGTTACTGAAATTCAATAAGCTTCTTCCCATTATTATATACAATGTACATACCAAATTTTAAGTCTCTATCTCAATTTGTTCGGGAGATAGAGCGTTTACAAGCACACACACAGACACTCACACAGGCACACAGACAGACGGACGGCAATTTTTTTTTTCTAAAAATATGTTTTTCGGAATCTCCAGTGTCTAAAACGCGTAAATCCGACATTTTTTTCCGATTTTAAAAACGATTTCAAGACTTACCCTATATTACGTATGATGGGTAAGTAAAAAAAAAAAATCACTCATAAATAAGTTAAATGAGAAAGGTAAATATACGTAGTTTAAAATAAAAAGTCTCCCATGAAAAAATTTTATTAAACTTGAGTAAAATTCCCCCTATGTTTCGTGTTAATAAATTATTTATAGCTTCTGTGCAATAAGCAATACTTACATAAGTGTAATTTTAAGCTTGTATCGGTTACTTAGCGCAGATTATAATAAACGTTTAGTACCGCCACTTATTAAGTTATAATAATTTATAAATCATCATGTAATTTATCAAAATTAGAATAATTTGTAATTAATTAGTTGTCTTTTGTTCATTGAATTTGTTTCACTTTAAGTATATGTACTTTCTCACCTATATTAAAAATCTTTAAATGCACAATTAGAGATGAAACATACATCACTACAAAGATAATCTAAAATCTGAAGACAAAATTAAACTAATAATGCAGGTTAAGTAGCGTGAAAAAAAAAATTATTGAAATCAAATACTAAAGTATTACGTAATAGTAATAGCTCATTATGTATTCATAAGAAAACAATAGTAAACATAAATATATATATTTGTAATAAATTAAGCATCTATATCATGTATGCATTTATTGTAAGTAAATGATTAATTATTTTCTTAATATAAATATGAGAGAAACTTTAAACTATTTAAGAGTCTTTCTTTCCTGTAGTGGTTTAATGTTACATAGACCTATTTGTAAAATATATATATTTGTAATAAATTAAGCATCTACTTCATGTATGCATTTATTGTACGTAAATGATTACTTATTTTCATAATATAAATATGAAAGAAATTTTAAACTAAGAGTCTTTTTTAAAGAGTCTTTCTTTTCTGTAATAGTTTAATGTTTAATGTATGTCTAAAAGATTCAGATAGAAAAAAAAACCCAAAAAAAACCATGCCTTTATTAAATAAAATCAGGTGTTCAGATTTATTTGTTAGGTTTCTTAATTTATGTCATGTAAAAGAATGAGATAAATATACGGCCTATCAAATACTATCATTAATTAATCCTTTTATATTCTATTTACTACAGAAGAACTTTTATCTCCGATAAAATTAATTAGGCGGTGAAAAGAGAAGGTGCCGTAAAATTTTCTAATTCCTTTTAAATGTCACAACAACAAGGATTTCTCAGTATAAACATGGCACTTATATCAGCTTTCTCTATATGATATGCGACATATCGATAAGTAAAAGTAAAAATTTAATATTCCAAAATAAATTTATAACAATGTTTCATATATTTAATTGCGTAAGTGAAGATAAAAATAACTTATTATTGAAGCAAAATGAGCTATTGGTTGTAAATTTTGTTCTTCTGGTGATAATAAATTATTCATAGTTTTTGTACAGTAGAAGCAATACTCACATAAGTCTAAAATTAGTCTATCGAAGGATTAAAATTAACTGTTAATATCGGTTACTTAGCACAGATTATAATAAACTTTTAGTATCTTCACGTATTAAAAAGTTACATAATAAAATAATGAATCATCATGTAATTCATGAAAAAATTGCAAAATTTGTAATTAATTTGTTTAAAAAAATTACAAAAAAAAAAGAAACAAAGAAAAGGGAAATGAAATAAAATTTAAAAGTTTAGAATGAGTAAGAAAATTAAATTTAAGAGAGAGAAACAACTCAGGTTTTATCATTAACCCCTTCCGGACGAGCGTCCTATACAGAATTTTTAATATTTTACCACCGGTTTTTCAAAACAGAAATTTGCGCCTAGTTGAATCGCAGAAATGCTAAGATTAAATAAGGCAAAGCTTACAATAAAAATTAACTGATAGGAATAATGAAGGATTTTGAGCATCTTATGCGTCACGTATACGTGTCGCTCGCCCCCAAAGGGTTAATTGTCCAATGCATGCTTGTCCAACCTTTCACTAAACTCTTATTAAACAATGAAGAGTGCCATTATTAGCATGGTTTAAAACATTCAATAAAATTATCTCACAGTAACGATACACACACGCAAATACATCTCGCAGTAGAGGACATAAGACTCCTATAAATCTAAAGTTCCATGAAAAAAAAAAATCAGAGAAAATATTAACTGTAGTAAATATCGAATTATACGTTTTTCTGCGAGGGGCTATCTGAAAATTTCTTGTAGTGGATTGATCCAGAAACTTTAATCTCATTTATAATTTTTTTTTAAAAAGGGAAATCGGAGATATTCCTGCAGCGTAGGGTTAAAAAAGTTGCAGACGTTTTCAGCAGTCTTGCATCAATTATCTTATCAGCCACAATCTAATTCAATTTCATCGCATTATTTTTAATATATATGAAACTGAAAAAATAGCAGTCTTCTTCTGGTTACATTTAAAACTTTTTTTTAATAAACATGTTTTTATCATGTTTCATAAACATGTTTTTCGTAAACATGTTTGTTCTTTTATAAATCTAAAGGGTTCCTTCAACAAATAATATCGACAAAAAGCATAAAAATCTCTTTATCAATGAATTGTGTGAAATATTAAATAAACTAAAAGCAATTTATAAAAGATAAAAAATTGAAAATGCCATGAATTTACAATGCCAATTTTTGTTACAAGAAATTTCTTTCTTTCATTTCTTACTTAGAGTTTCAGACAGAAACATCTGGTGATTTTAAGTAATTTTCTGAGACAAATATTTTAATGAATACCGGAAAATGTATTAAAAATAATTTCCGCAATATGCAGGGTTGCTAAGTGTCAGGTAAATTTTCAGAGAAAGTACCAGTATTTTTTATAAAAAAATTATCCAAATTTAATCGTGCGAAATTTTGCCCTTTTTTATGGCGAGTTTGTCTATAATAAAATACTGGAACATTCCCTGACCCGTAGCAACCATTTTAAAATGATTTTTTAGATTTGTAACCCTTAAATACATGAATTTTTCTTTTCGAATTGTGTTTTATTTTATTTACCAGAAATTTTAAGATAGATTTTTAAGTTTATTTAGTAGTTTATTTATAAATTTGCGTGATTTTTACAGAATTAATATTTCGGTATAAATATAGTGGTTGCGAAGAACTGGATTTATTTAATGAAAGTTAATGAAAAAGTGTTGCAAATTTGATACACTATGTGCATTTAAGGGTTAAATTGATGTATTCCAACATCCGAGTAAATATTTTTCAAATCGGAGTTCTTGAGTCACTAAGGATTAAGAACTATTTAACCCATTTATGCAAACGTCTCAATTTTGGAACGCTTTAGTAAAATAGGAAAAAGTGCATTTCACACCACTTTTTTAATTAGAAATTTTGTGTCTTATTTTATCGAGCAGTCCTCGATAAAATAAGACACCAAATTTCTATTTTTTTTAAAAAAAGTGGTGTTAAATACACGTTTTCCCATTTAACCAAAGCATCGACGCTAGGCATAAATGGGTTATATCAAAAGAATTATGTTTGTAAAAGTTGCGAAATTTAAATTTGTAAAAAGGGTAAAAATCACCTACAGTGTCAGAAAACACATAAATAGCATAAAATTGAAAGTATCATAACTCGGAAAGTTTCATTCGTACAAAAAATAAATTTGTAATGTTTTACTTTTTTTTAACGTTTCTCTAAACAGAAAACATAGCCTAGGAGTCGAAAAAATTTTCAATTCCGTAAGTTAAAAAAATATACTTTTTTTAGGTAAGTGGCTTTTGATATGAGGGAAAACAACGTTTGTAACCTTTTTTTATTTGTTACTATACCTGTAGCAGTTAGAAATTAGCAAATGGTCAACAAAAAATTGGAAACCTTGAATATTTATAAAACATTGATTATAGATACATTTTATCACGGAATTCAAATCTAAAATAGCTTAGTACACTTTTAATGAATCTTTTCAAATTCCCCTTCCCGCAACATTTTCATTACCAGCGAAATTAATTAGGTGCTGAAAAGAGGAGTTGGCAAGAGTTATCTAAATCCTTTTCAAGTTCAGATTTTAAGGGACTAAATTTAAGTGTACCCTTCATATCAGTTTTCTCCGGATTTAATACGACACTGAGTAAATAAAAGTAATGGTTTGTAGTTTTAAATCAACAAGCTTGACGTGGTGTTTTGCCTATTTTGTTTATCACGAGAAAATAATAATAAAACGTCATTTAAGCTGAATTATATATATTTGTTTTACAAGTGGCGTAGTCTACGAGCATACTAAGGAAGCTGCGCAAGCCTAAAATATTGTAAAATTTAATCAGATTACAATTGTAAAATTGTCGTTTTGTACTTTTAAAAATTTATATTGTTGAGCATAATCTACCTGATATATCCTTACAAAAATACAATACGGTGAAGAGCATGCCTTACTTTTATGATTTTGATTTTAATTTGTATTTTACTTAACACATTATTGACACGCACAAGAATTCCAGTTTGTATTTAACCAAACATCATAGGATAATGGCGTGGCATTTACCTTAAAGAAAATGCATTTATATAATTTTGTCCATATATTTTTAGAGTGTAAGAATTTTTATATTAAATCCGTACACTGTAGGATATTTACTGACGCATAAACGTGAAAAACCAATCTAGGAAACCAATTTATGAAAGCTTTCTGCAGAAGGGAACAGCTTCTACTGCGGTAAAACATAGATTTCCTTCAAATATGACAGTTCCCAATCATCTGTACATATATAAAGAGTATTCTTTCTTATTGTTGAAAGATAGCTGACTGTTAAACACTTAGGTTTAGGAGTATACTTTAAAATGCGAAAAATGTTTCAAATGATGTTTTTTTCATTACATAAAAATCTGTTTATGTCAAAACAGCTATTTTGTAAATTTACGAAGTTTAATTGTTATGTGGTCCTTGTCCTATATTTACAAAAACATTGTCCATGTTCAACCACAGTCTTTCTCAAAGTGGGAGTACTTGAAACTATTCTAGGAGTACTAGATGTGTCTTTTCCATAAACAACAAACGGTGCAGTGCAACTAAATAAGTCAGGAGAAGAGTTTTTCCATCAATGTCTCTTTCAAAAACAACCTCCTAGACGTCGAAGATGACGTTTGATTTCATCTCAATAAACTAACATAAACTTTCTATATACAAAACTCGAATATGCAAATGTAAATAAAAGCACCCCTCTCATTACAAAAGCTCGCTACCTGGAAAGTTTCTGTATAAAAACTATGTTTAATTGTCCTCTTTGTTTCCATATTATTCTATATTTTTTTATGACTGATACAAGAAAAAGAGAGAGGTACGCCAGGCACAAGCCAAGTACGAACAACAGGAGGTACGCCAGCCATAAAACTTTGAGAACCACAGCACAATTAAAACGAAAAACAAATCAGCACGTATTAATAAAATATTCATATTAATATTATTCCCTTATTACATTTTAAAATAATAAGATAATAATAAAAGATTGGTTTGTTAGTGCTTGTTACGGCCGATTACCTGCGCGAGTGATATAAACAAAGTAATGAATTGCGCTCCGTGGGAGAGGGAGCCTCTCTATGAGAACCTAACTTTAATTTATGCGAGGTTTGAAGATTCACGCGGAAAATTTCAAACGGTTATCCTAGCGAGTGTTTCATGAGTTGGAACCCAACACTGCTTCTCTATTAGCTTTGAGATCAGAACCTCTCTGCCAATGGTTGGCTGACACTACTAAAAGAGAAAAATGGATATATTTGTAAAAACTGAACTCGGACAAAATTACTATATTCAATACTTCGCTAAACACGAAACATAAATATATACTAGTCGGATCTGCCAATCACAAAACTTTCTTCTATCTCACACAGATTTCGCATACACTAAAAAGAATCACCACCAATTTATATCAAGGTCTAACTGAATCTAAAGTTTTATTAAATTCTGTGCATTAGTTCTTGAGATATGACTAGTGCTAAAATCGTGGAAATCTTGCAAAATGTAGCATAGCAGCGCCACCTGTTGGGAGATTTAGACCAAAATTTAATCAACAACAACTTATGTCAACGTCTAACTGTATCTGAAGTTTGATGAAAATCCGTACATTAGTTCTTGAGATATAGTTGTATTGATAATAATGAAAAAAGTAGCATAGAAGCGTCATCTGTCGGGCTATTTACACCAAAACGTAAGCAGCATCTATATATGTCAATGTCTAACAGAATACGAAGTTTGATAAAATTCCGAGCGTTAGTTCTTGAGATATAGCTATCGCAAAAATCAGGAAAAAAGTGGTATAGCAGCGCCACCTGTTGGGATATCTACACCAAAACGTAATCAATGTCTGTTTATGTCAAGGTGTAACTGACTCTGAAGTTTGATAAAATTCCGAGCATTAGTTCTTGAGATATAGCTATAGCAAAAATCAGAAAAAAAGTGGTACAGCAGCGCCCACCTGTTGGGATATCTACACCAAATCGTAATAAACGTCTATTTATGTCAAGATCAAACAGAATCTGAAGTTTGATGAAAGTAAGTGCATTAGTTCTTGATATAGAGCTATTGAGGAAATTGTTAATAATGCCGCATAGCAGCGCCACCTATTGGACTATTTTCACCAAAAATTTATCAGCACCATTTTATATCAGGGACTAACTGAATAAAAAGTTTTATTAAATTTCGTGCCCTAGCTCTTGAGATAGATCGTGCACAATTTTTTTGTTACATACAGACGAACAACCAGACAGACAGACAGACTCACAGACTCACAGACAGACATTTTCTAAAAATAGTCAAATCGTGTTCCGGACCTTCTATAATTTTCATGAATCCAATACTTTCTTCTTGCAAAGATAGAAGAAAGTAATATATATATTTTTTTTGTTTCTCGTAAAAGGGATGTTTTTTTTTTTTTGTTTTACGTGTTAGAGCATGCTTGATGTTTTTCTAAAAGTAACTTTTATAATACAGTAACCGCATAAAGATTTTGATTTCATAACTTTTACAAAATTAACAATTTTAGCATAAATAGCTGTTAACCCTTTCCGGCACAGACAAAGTCCGTTCGTAAAATGAGCAATTGCTGAATTACACCGGAATTTACAAATAACTTTTTTAGTAAATACGAACTCCTTATTTAAAGCTTTCATTATAGAAACAAAATTATATTAAAATGTTCTTGGTGCCGTATGCAAGTTTGAAATTAAAATTATGTGTGCCCGGAGTGGGACCACTGTGCCGGAAAGGGTTAATTTGATGAAGAACAATGATGAATCATTTTTACAATTAGATATCTACTTTTTAAACTAATGAGTTCATAAGTAGCTACTGGTCATTGATAAGAAGATACCTGTATATATCAAATATAAGAACTTTGTTTTAAATTTTTGTAACAGTTATTATAACAGTAATTACATATAGTAAGTACAACATTAATTTGATATCTGCTGATTACAATACATATATTCTGTCCTTATTTAATAAAATAAATATATCTTGTTACTTAATAATAATATTAAATATTACAATTCTAATATTAAAATGTTATTCCAAAGAAAAATAGATATATTTATCTTCTCTTAAACCGAAAGTATACGCACACTGAATGTGAAAGAGACAGTAAAATATTTATATTCTTTTTGGTTGTTAGATATAGAATGTACACTAAACGTTCTTGTTAAAAGGACCAATTTAAAATCGTAAAATGTTAAAAAAAAATCATTCGTACATTTTCTTTAACCAGAATAACAGTAAACATTACCGTTTCTGTTCTCAGCAAGTTCAGACGTGCAACCTAGTTTGTTATTAATGTGTATTATATGATTATTCGAATCAACTGCTGATCTTTTAACTCTTTGAATCAATACTGCCTGTGGGCTACTTTTTTAAAAATTCAGTTTTCTTGATTGCCACCAGTTTTTTGATAAAGCAAAATTTGCCTTATTTAATGACAGATTTAAAATAAAAAAGCGAAAAAAAGGCGTATTATTTCCGAAAAGTGGTGCCAATCAAGAAATCTGAATTTTAAAAAAGTAGCCAACTGGCAACACTGCCTTGACTGGCGATGGGATAATTATTATACCCCATAATTTTAATCAAAATTTTTACCAGATTTTTTTAAACTTTTAATTAAATAACTTTAATGAAATAAAAAATAAACAAAACAGTAAAATTGCATTTTCCCCCCGAAAATTCTGATGTGAATTCAACATTACAGAAACACAATTACTTGCACATGAAAGGGTAAATGTGATGTTATTTATCGCTGTCCATCTTTTCTTAGTGATGTGATTGTTTTCGAATAATAATATACATGATTGTGATTGTAGTTTTGATTTCTATTTAAATCTGTGCTGGCATAATCATACTGTATAGAATAATTTCTGAAGAGTAGGTTTAAGTCTTATAAACATGAAAAAAAACCCGATGATACAAGAAATAGAGATACAAAATGTTGCAATTAAGGGTACTATGAAACAGATGAAACCCCTTAGTTCACATATTATATATGACAGCTTATCAAAATGTTTTATTTGGTTTTTAGAAAAAAATTTTGCGTTCGAGAAAACCAATTCGCACCGGAAAATTCTGCCCGTCAATTATTTGACAATAGATATCGGAATCAATTTCTATTAATTAAATGATAGAATTTTCCGGTACGAACAAACTTTCCTAACAACAAGAACCTTCCTAACAACCCAATATTTGAGGGGGTTAGAATGACAGTGGAGTAAGTCAATATTTAGTAATTTGAGAAAGGAAGGGTTTTGTGAAACTTGTCGTATTGCCGTTGCATTAAGTGATCCAACTTGTTTTGCACTCTAGCGACTCCCTAAGTGAACTATGACTTATTTGACTGTCGCACTGAACAGAAATTAATATACGTTCAGTGAAAATATGGTTGCACTCTAGCCACTCCCTAAGTGAACTATGACTTATTTGACTGTCGCACTGAAGAGAAATTAATATACGTTCAGTGAAAATATGGTTGCACTCTAGCCACTCCCTAAGTGAACTATGACTTATTTGACTGTCGCACTGAACAGAAATTAATATACGTTCAGTGAAAATATGGTTGCACTCTAGCCACTCCCTAAGTGAACTATGACTTATTTGACTGTCGCACTGAACAGAAATTAATATACGTTCAGTGAAAATATGGTTGCACTCTAGCCACTCCCTAAGTGAACTATGACTTATTTGACTGTCGCACTGAAGAGAAATTAATATACGATCAGTGAAAATATGGTTGCACTCTAGCCACTCCCTAAGTGAACTATGACTTATTTGACTGTCGCACTGAACAGAAATTAATATACGTTCAGTGAAAATATGGTTGCACTCTAGCCACTCCCTAAGTGAACTATGACTTATTTGACTGTCGCACTGAAGAGAAATTAATATACGTTCAGTGAAAATATGGTTGCACTCTAGCCACTCCCTAAGTGAACTATGACTTATTTGACTGTCGCACTGAACAGAAATTAATATACGTTCAGTGAAAATATGGTTGCACTCTAGCCACTCCCTAAGTGAACTATGACTTATTTGACTGTCGCACTGAACAGAAATTAACATACGTTCAGTGAAAATATGGTTGCACTCTAGCCACTCCCTAAGTGAACTATGACTTATTTGACTGTCGCACTGAAGAGAAATTAATATACGTTCAGTGAAAATATGGTTATCCATATTTTTAAAATTTTTGACTTACTTCACTCTCAATCTAACCCCATCATTTGTAAAAGTCCTTTTTCTTCATACAACGTTGAATATTTTTCTTCTTTAATATGATCTCAATTGATAGTTACATTTCTAGAAAAGGAAAATACTTTAATACAACCTAAACACTATTATTAGTGCTTAATATCTTTATTATAAATTCACAGGATACGCAGATGACACTACTTGAACAAGCTTAAAAGAATCCTTTCAAGCTCTTCTTTCCAAAGTGCTTTCAACTTCGACGAAATTAATTAGGCGGTGAAATTAGAAAGCGGCAAGAATTATCTAAATCCCTTAAAACTTCAAAACACAAAGTATGCCATTTATATCAAAGTTATCCGGATGGAACGCGACGTGAAGTTAATAAAATTAGTATTGTATATTTTCAAAATGTTAAATTTTTATTAACGTCAGGGAGGTTAAATTTTCTACAGAACTATAACAGTAATATGTTCAAGAAATTGATACATTTGTTTCAGTTTAAGTTTTAATCCTCTATTTCTTCAAGAAAATATTTTAAAATATTAAAAGTAAATGCGTGAAAGGTTTTTGGAACATGTTATTGAATTTTATTTCACAATTAGACGAATGCATATTTACCATAAAAATATCTGGTTTTATTTATATTTTTATACGGTGTTTAATTTTTTTTATTGCAAAAACACAGCATACAAATCTGACCTATCTAATACAAACCTAATACAAACTTCAAAATAGTCTTTTAAAATGTTTCTTTCCTCAGCTCTTCGATGAAATTAATTAGCACGTGGCGCTGGAAAGACCTAAATGATTTAACTCCTTTGCATGATTAGGGCATATATGCGTGCATTTCGTAATTTCTATTTTATTCAGAAATTCCGAAAGAAGAATTTTTACTTCATGTACCGTAATTTCCGGTGTATAAGCAGCGGCTAAAAAAATTCTGTTACGAACCAGAAATTTTATATCTTAAAAAAGGTCAAATAAGTTCCATGCAAAATAGGTTATATTTTATTAAATAAACTTCCTGGTCGGAAGCAGATATATTTGAGCCGCGACGTATACACCGGAAATTACGGTAATCCCAAAACGTACTATTCAAGATATCTTGTACGAATTCGGAACTTCTGAATAAAAAAGAAATTCATGAAGTGCACATACATATGTGCTATTGATGGAAATGCGGTTAATCCTCTTACTGACAAGGACATGTTAATACGTTCACTAAGTTCCAGGTTTCACGGCAATACAAGCATTTTTAAATTAATATAATTCTATGTATATAATGCTTTTTTAATGCATTGAGTAATTATTGCTACCATCAAGGTTTACATTCATATATATATAAAATGAAGTTTTTTATATAATTTTGAAATAATCTCTTTTACTTAGCATTTAAATAAAATACAGAGAAAATAACATTACAATTTAGCCATTTTACTGGACAGTCTGATGATTTTAAGTATAGTTTCCTACTATTATTTTGTACGGTTTTTTTTCTACCACACTATTTTTCAACAGAAAATCATGCTTTATTTGTACCAATGTACCGATGCAGATATCTTGAAGTGCGGACAAAGTTCATACTGACTTTATTTATTTTCAGCAGAAAGTGATCAGTCGAAAATACTTGGTGAATTGAGCAAGAGATGTGGATGCTTTTTACAAAATCTGTTGCATAGAAATTGGTTATGCTTTATTTAATCCTATGGAACAATTGAACAATGTAGCTACCTAAATGGAATACCTAGTTTCGTACCAACTGAACATCCAGTAAGCGACTTGCAAGGAAAATAGGGAACCATGAAAATATAAGTATATCTGCCAACTTTCAACTAAACTTCTGTACAATGTGAGTTAATTTGGAGCAGGTAAAAGACGTTTCTAACCAGAAAATATATCTAAAAAAATAATACATATTTAGTTTTATCTCTTTATGTAGAACCTACTTGAAGGCATTTCATAAAAATAATTCTGGTTTAACGCTTTGGGGACGAGCGACACGTATATGTGACGCATAAGATGCTCAGAATCCTCGATTATTCCCAGCAGTTAATTTTTATTGTAAGCTTTGTCTTATTCAATAAAATTTCTGCGATTCAATTCGGCGAAAATTTCTGTTCTGAAAAACCGGTGGTAAAAGATTAAAAATTCTATAAAGGACGCTCGTCGCGAAGGGGTTAAAACGTAATTAACCGCGGTTACATTAACCTACATTGTACGGAAATTTAGTGCGATGTTGGCAGGTATGGATGAGTCGTTAGTGTGCAGTAAACCCTAAGTAATATGTCGATGATTTAATTAAAAAAGTTTTTCTGTCTAAAAATAGTGGTAGGAAAAAATGTAAATGCTGGTAGCTATAATTAAAGTTACTTTTTTAACTTTTATACTAGAATTCTCCTGTTGAAACGCGATATTGAGTTAATTAAAATTATGATTCAATTTTTAAAATAATGCACTTGTATTTATGTTTAAAGATTAAATTTACTAAAACAGAAGCTGATAAATTTGTTTGAGATTGAGCATTGGCTTCCTATTTTGTAGATACAATTTTTGAAAAGTTTTAAAGTAAAATGCTTGAAGAGCATTCTAATGATGGTAAATTATTTTAAACGGGATATAATTCGTATACAGGATGATTCAAAATAGTTGTTATGGTGTTATCATCTTAAACTGTAAATGATAAAAAAATATTTTCAGTCACAAAATTAATGAAATCAGAAATATCATTTAAATATGGTATTTTATTTATAGGATTTACCAAAGCTTACTTGAAAAATTCCGAAACACAAAGCCGAATGTTTGAAAATATTCATATTATTAAATATTGCCTTAGAAATAATTGCCGGATTTTTTTGTAAAAACAATGGATGTAAGTATAATAACTTTACAATAAAATTTGTTTTCCTTCGACACTAGATACTTCGCACTGTTTGTAAAGTTAGAAAAGTTGCTAACTAACCAATTGCACGTTTAGAAATTTAGTTATGATTTTACTGTTATTTATGTTCTGACAGTAAGAACATATTCTTTAATTAATCGTTTGAGTCTAATTCAATGAAAAACATTAAAGAATGATTTAATATAAGGAAAAAAATCCGACAGTTTGTATCATCTCTCGATTTAATTATCCTGGTATTTGGTCAAGGTGGACGTATCCATTTGTAAAGAGAAACTAATGCTTAAAGTCATACTTAATAATCTCTATAAATAGATTTAATGCCAAAGTTAATATAAATTTCATAGAATAGAAAATTACGGATTTTATTAAAAATACGGAAAAATTGTCATTAACAGAATTTTAGCCTATTCATAAATGCATGTTACACAATGAGGTATTCCATCTACACTGACAAGAGTTGGTTGGTTGATTTTATGACGGCCGATTATCTACTCGAGGGATAAAGGCCCTAGAGGGGAGTGTCCTCCGTGGGGATCTTTCTAAAGGATCCTAACTCGTATTTACGGCAAGGTTCAAAGAAAACCACGAAATATTCTGTACGATTAGGTCGACGAGCACGACAGAAGTTTGAACCCAGCACCTCCCGTTTACCAGCTTTGAGAGCAGAACCTCTCCGCCATTGGCGGGGCTCACTGACAACAGAGAAAAAGAAGTAAAGAAGTACGTGTATAGAAGTCAAAAAGTACTCAGCTGGTTCGGGGGTCAAAGTTTGTTTGGAGATGTCTTCTGCGGATTTACTCTTCCTTTTTCATGGAGATCATTATGCAGGGTGGCTAGTGGTCAGGGAAAAATACAGTAAAAAAAATGATAAACACCAGTATATTCTTATATAAAAATTTATCTTGATTATTCGATCAAATAATCGATTTGAATTTTTCTATAAGAATATACTGGTAATTACCTTTTTTTCTTACTGTATTTTTCCCTGACCACTAGCCATCCTGTTATGACTGTTTACAGCTAGTTTATTATATCGTTTCAATGAATTTTGATTATTGTGCCATAATTGTAAATAATTTCCAAATAACGTGTTTTTTGTTTTTAGTGGAATCCATCTTATTTATGTTTAAAAATCTTCTATTAGTTGGTATAAAGATTTTTAACAGTGCTTGTAACGACATTTTTTACTAATTTTGGAAAGTCTTTGCAAGAGGCATGTTTTTTATTCTGTTTATTATTAGCTTTTATCTGTCTTAATATTAAATGATTTTTTAACTAAATTTCTTAGACAAATTTATTTTGAAATGAAAGTTTTATAAATAAACACTATTTATACTAAAGAACAGTCTTTAAAAATCTGTTATCCGATATTTAGGCACATTTTATTCCTTTTTGGGAAACCAAAATACCAGTTTTTATTTTTATTTTTATGCAGCATGTAATATCTTTGATTCAGAATCACAGAATACATATCTATCATATTTCACACACCCATCATTAATGATTTGAAATTCGCTATTCCAGAATGCATTTCTCTGACGAAATTAATTAAGCGGTAAAATGTGAAAGTGGCTGGAATTATCTATAAAACCTTTTATGTCACGTAATGCCAGGAATCTTAGTTTAAATCTGTCATTCATATCAATTGCTTTTGCACGAAATGAGACACTGAGTAAAATAGATAATATCTTACATTTATAGACTAATAAAATTGTGTTGAAGTTGAAGACATTAGAATTTCTAACATAATATTATAATAAAACATTGTTGAAAATGATTAGATGCATTTTTTTAACATAGCCATAATTTTGTTGTATGCTCATGACAAATAGCTTAGATATATTAAAATAATATATATATATATATGATAAACGTAATGATTTTTCTTTCAATGTTAATAATTTTACTAACATTCATTCCTGTCTACATATTTCAGTTTACAGAAATGTTCTTCTTAACAACTACAATCGTATTAAACATTTATGCTTTTTCCATTTCATATGGCCTAATTTATTACAATTAACACATACAGCTTTGTCTTATAATTATCCCCTTGCTTTTATTTCCTCTTGGATTAAACATTAAAACATTTATCTTATTTTGCCAGTATGGACATCCAATGTGTATAAAAATTAGAAAATTGAAAAAAATATTATGGAGGGAGGGCGTGGATTGCTGAAAAAAAATTATAAAAAAATTATATTTAAAAAAATTAACAAACACAAAGTAACAAAATTTTTCATAAAAAAATTATAAAATCAAAATGCTATTAAAGATAGATGAACCGGGACTGCTAAACAAAAAAAAAAGTGTTTCATGCATTCTACATAATCATTTACACTCCCTGAATAATACATTCTTAAATTTACTTACACATGGCTCATACATGGCAAATTATTGTAATACCATCTTCCGATTTCATTTACATTAAGTACTACTTTGTTTAAAATTTATTTTATGCCAAAGCTGTTTGTAATTACAGTTTTTTCTTTTTCTTAATAGATGGCACCACCAGATTTATCATTTAACTACAGTCTGTATTTTTTTTATATTCTTTTTATTTATTAGTCGTAGTTGGTACCACGAAACATTTTTCCTACATCATATATATTAATGTAATGACAATTTCTGTTTCTTGATGAAATTAAGTGTGGCAGTATTTGCAAAATACTTCTCATCCTGTTCAATCATCCTTAATCTTTGTTTTGTTTTGTTTTTCTGTGAGTATTGCCCATTGATGATTTATTTTCTGTTGCTGTTGAATAATGATTTGCTTAGTTAGTTAGTTTGTTGATCTCTTGTGTTTTTTTTATTCTGTTTCTTATATATGTAATTTTGAGGTTAATAGTGTCGATTTTATGCATAATGCTGACAATATTTGATGAAATAACACATAGTTACTATGAATATTTTTATGAAGCGCCTCTGAAGCTTCCATAAGATGTTCATAGTTTTTCATTTTATTAAGTTAAATTCTTGCAGTATCCTTTCCGTTGATTTTTATAATATCTCATCTTTTATTTGGCACATGTGTTTTCATTATATATATATATATATATATATATACCAGCTTCGCTAATCTAACCGGCGGAATATTTGACCTCTGCTGATTTTGGCGCAGAAATGGGATTTACTAACAGTGTTGTCAGCCGGCTACTTCTTTCTATTCAGATTACTTGACACTGCACCACATTTTTAAAATAGGATAATTCGTCTTGTTTTCACCTTATTTAATCTGTCATTAAATAAGGCAAATTTCACTATTTCAAAAAACTGGTGGATGAAGTAATCTGAATTTTAAATAATTAGTGAATTGATAACGTTGATTTACATTCTTGTCTGACGATTTTTCTACACGGTTGGATCAGAGGGGTCAAATTATAAAGCATGAATAATCCCTTTACCCACGCCAGTATTTAAATAAAAATTACCATTATGTTAAGTTTTATCTTATAGGGCCTGGTAGATCCTGAGATATGATTTCCCACCCAACGGAAGGAAAAGGGGTAATGTTTCAAAACCAGAATACTCCTCTCGTGTATATGTTCAAATATTTACCATTCACCAAAACTTGTTAAAAGGCATAAATCCGGAGATATAGTTCTACTCCTTAACCAAATATTTAGCCGATTCCGTAATGCTCTGAGACAATTAAGAAGTTAAGAAGTTAACCGATCCTCAGAAACGTGCACAATGCTGCTAGGTCTTCAAAAATACTCATTGCCATTTGAATATCTAATGATGTCAAAAATGTGGATTAAAATATTTGATTTTGTTCAGCATATTGCTTTCATGTTAAACCGCAGGTTATAAATATAACATGTCTAAAACCACCTTTATTAACTCATTTAAAATTCGCCTTTCTAAATTGTACTCATATGCATTAAGATTAATTAACCCTCTGACGCCCGAGCAAAAAGGTAAAATTATATATAAAATCAGTAAATTTGCTTATCTATCAATGGTTTAAAATACCATAGTCTGTTTAATATACGTATTGTACTTTCATTCTGAGAAAAAAAAGCCTCAATTTTAATTAATTAATTTTAGATATTTAAGCGTAAACTGTAATCTGATATTTCATGAAAAGAACAAGTTTTAAATTTTAAATCTTTAGCACACTTGCGCTAAAACCTTGGTGAGAACTTATATGTAAAAGATTTTGTATACTACAAAATTCTTAAAGATTTTATATTAAACATCTACAATTCTTTAATATTTATTAAGGCAACTAAAATATAATATCTGTGTATGTATTTAATCGTTAGTTATTTGTGTTTTGCTGTGTTTAAATCCTTTCATCACAGGATAAAGATATGACATATGTAATACCACCTTTAATGATGCATTTAAAAATTTCCTGTGTAGAATACTTTCAACTCCGTCTAAATTATTTAAGCAGTGAACGGAGAATGTGTTAAGAATTATCTAAATCCTTTTAAATTTTAGAACGAAATGGATAGTATTTTAAATATGCCAGTCATAGCAAGTTCCTCCGGATAAAATGCAACATCAACTACATAAAACGAATATCCAATATTTTGAGACTAAATAGCTTGTGTTTATGTTAAAGCTAAAGTTTCTAAGAGAAGATGATAATAATACACAGTGATTATACAGAATTATATATTCATTATTCTGAATAAATTCCTATAGTACGTAATTCAATTTGTATAATTTTTTATACTATGTAGTTAAATACTTTTTATAAACGCAACCTAATTTAAAATTTTGAAAAAATTAGGAAAAAAAAGTCATGCTAAACCCCATTTCTAAACACCCTTTCATATCATGAAAAATCTCAAATAAATTTAGTCCATCTCTGTAAAAATATTCATTATCATTTTTGTAAACGAAAAGATCTATTTATTTATTAGTTAATTTATGGTCATTACATACCATCTATTATTTCTTTCATGTTAAACCGCAGGTTACGAACATGACATGCTTAATACCACATTTAATGACTCATTTAAAATTCGCCTTTCTAAATTACAGTCATATCCGATAACATTCATAAACACTGAAAAAAAAGAAAGTGTCAAAAATTATCTAAATCCCTTTAAATTTTACAAGGACATAGCTAGTATTTTAAATATGTCATTCATATCAATTTTGTCTTAATGTAATGCGACCTGAACTAGATAAAATTAATACTCTATATTTTTACAATAAACAGCTTATGTTTATCTGAAATACATTAACGTTTCTAAGTGAAGATGATAAAAGAAGAATTAAACATCTTAAAATACATATAAAAAAATCATTTGAAATATATTTTTTTCTATGTAAGACTTCATAATTATGCTTAGTATGTGATAAAATATTTTAAAAGCGCCTTATAATTTTAAATTTTGAAAACATTAACGATCGAAATATAAATGCTCTTGATAACGCATTTCTAAAGACTCTATCATACCGTAAAAGTCAAAGAATTATTTTTGAAAATGCATTTCCTTTGCGGAGGTGCCAAGCTCTCACTAATCTTCCGTAATATGCGGATTAATTTGACCCAATTCAACAACGTTTCGAACCAGAAAAATTATTTGATGAATCTTTATTTAGTTAATTTCTATTTTCTACATGGGACATATTTAATTTCATTTCTTAAAAGAATTTCTGGTGCGAAACGTATTAAACCTGGGTTAAATTAACTCACATATTACGGAAAATTAGTGAGCTTGGCACCTCTGCATTTGTTACATAGCGGCTAACCTTACGGTTTTTTTCGAGATAAATAAATATTTTCAAACCAGGAAATTTATTTAATAGAAAGTTATATGTATTAACACTTTCCGGCACACACAAAGTCTGTTCGTAAACTAATAAATTATTGACTGACACCGGAATTTACAAATGATTTTATTAGAAAATGAGAATTTCTTATTTTAACCTTCTCGCCGCCGCGACCTCAATGCTGTAGGTTTCACAGGGTTTGTTTAAATTAATATAAATCTACAAATATAATACATTTTTAAAACATCAAGTAATGATTGATACTCTCAAGGATTATGCTTATATAGGTAATTAAGTTTTTATCTCAAGTTTGAAAATTCAGATTTTTTAAGCATTTAAAAAAAGATTATAGATAAAACAACATTACAAATTTGCCCTTTTGGTCGTCGGTCTGGGGGTTAAGCTTTCATTGTAGAAACAAAATATTATTAAAATATTCTTGGTGCCGTATGCAAGTTTGGAATTAAAATTAGGTGTGCCCGGTGTGGGACCACTGTGCCGGAAAGGGTTAAATCGTATCTGCTGTTATTCCGCAATTATGTAAAGTCTCGTATTTAAAATACATTTGACCTAAAAACAAGTGGAAGGTTGGCAGCTTCTATTGTTAACACTTTGTGAACTGTCCGCATTTCAGTGTGTTTGAACAAGTATCGGCAAAATCTAGTTATTACGCATGAAACCAATTAACCCTTTCAGGGGCAGAGTACTTTCAATTCTAAAATGTTGAAATAAATGACTGGCACCCGAATTTACAAAAAAAATTATTTGGAAAGAAGAAAAATACTATATTTCACATACGTATTAAATGGAAAAGATTTTAGAAAAATTCTGGTGCCATTGTGGCGTTTGGGAATTAAAATTATGTGGTTTCATAAACATACCATTGCCCCTGAAAGGGTTAATACATTGTTTCTGAATCACAGTTAGTTAATTGATAAGTGCGATTTTTTTTCGTTGGAAAAATGTCACTGTCCTTTCAGTAATTGCTGTGAACATCTGAAAGTTCATGATCAATACAAGAACAATCTGACCACTTACCAATGTTCCCAAATTTGACGTATATTTAGTCACTTCATTAACCTTTTGAAGCGCAACAACTACGATTTGAAAATTATAAACTCAGTTGTTAGAATTCATCATTTTAAGCATCTTTGTTTTTAAAAAAACAGACCATCATAATATTTTTTTTTTGACAAACATGACTGTTTCTTATCTGCAACAAGAATAAATAGACATATCCTACATATAAATATTGTAAGTTTTCTAATTCAAAATTGTAAAGTATAAATCTTAATCCTTTACGAAAAATCTATTTCTGGACGTCTCCAGCATTTTTAATTTCAATAAATAACTAAAGTTTATTTTAGCAATAATCACTTGAAACAGTTCAAGTGATAAATTAAACTTTGGTATAAAAAATTAATTCAGTATCGCCATTTGCTGGTGGAGATTCTACAATCAATTTATATTAACTGCAGCTTTCAAAGATAACACCAAAGAATAAAATCGCCGTTCACAGCTCACTTTGGAAATAGTATTTATTTTTTGGGTATGTTTCATATATGCAACACGGTGATACAAATAATTTAATGGCTATTTTTGCATGAAAATTACAATTCAAAATTTCCTGGCACGAATTCGGAATAATAATCGAGTAACTCAGATTACGATCTCCGTCTTTTAACGTTTATTCTATTCAGGACACTAACTACCATAATTTCTGGTATATAACCCGTGGCTCAAATAAATAGATTTTGAACCAGAAACTTTATTTATTAAAAATAAAGTCAAATAAATACCAAGTAGAATCGAGTTATATTTTAATAAATGAAATTTCTGATTTGAAACCGATTTATCTGAACCTCGGGATATATACCAGAAATTAGGAAGCCCCACCAGTGGCTGAGAGGTTCTGCTCTCAAAGCTGGTAAACGGGAGGTGCTGGGTTCAAAAACCTGTCGGGCTGGTCGAAATAACCGTACGGAGTCTTCCGTGGTTTTCTTCTAACCTTGCCGTAAACACGTGTTAGGATCCCTTAGAAACACCCCTACGGAGGGCACTGCCCCCTAGGGCATCTATCCCTCGAGTAGATAATCGGCCGTCATAAAATCAACTAACCAACCAGAAATAACGGTATCACAGTCTCCTGTCTACAAAGTTAATAAATACTTACAAGTATTCCTTAAGAATTTTGCAACGAAAGTATCTTTTCGTTTATTTGTTATTTTATATTTGACTACGGAGTTTTAATGTATTCCCTTTTAAACCACAGGATACAAATGTGACATATCTCATACGACCTTTAATGGCACCTATTAAATTTTCCTTTCTAGAAGTCTTTAATCTCCAACAAAATTAACCCTTTATATCCTGAATTAACTTTCCAGCTACTTTTTAATTGTATTTTTGCATCATTGGATAAGTTTTGGTGCAGAATAAACAAACATAGGGATGAGGAAAATAATTTTTATAGTGTTTTAGTGGTTAATTATGCAACTGTAACCACCATAATTTTTTTACTCTATGATATAAAATAAAATAGTAAATTTCAAATAGTAAACTTCAAATAAAATATAGGAAATGTTCACCTGTAGAGTGTAGAAAATAATAGTACTAAATAACCGGTAATAAACCACTAAAATTACTCAAATGAAGAACAACATACATGTAAATTCTATTGCAAAATGGATTTCTAATGTAGCGTGGCAAATGTAAAATCCGTACAATGCAAAGAAAGAGGATATGTGCTTGAATTTGCCATTGTGAAAACCGTCAGGAAAAACGGTCATATTACGAATATATAGGTGTTTTATTAAAGTAGTACTTATAAGTATTAGAAATATTAACCACATCCGACTAATTTATCACCAGAAAAACCACTTTCATTTCCTTTTTGCGAAACGGAAAGAAGGAACGACCTTGATAAAGAAAATAGTTTCAAAGTGATAAACATTTCTATCTACTCATAATAAATTGCTTAGTGAGATTTATGACCCTACTCAACTCTAGATAAATGTTTCAAGAGATCTACTAAATTAATAAACTGTTATTATGTGAAATAGACTAAAAGACATTTGAACAATAATTATAAACATTATTATACTGATTGCATTATTGCTCTAATACCGTGCAATGTGTAATTTTTCAGTGACGTATCAGTAATTCCAATGATGCAATCATGAACCTTGAACTCATTCTTTATGACTTTAATTTAGTCAGTCCTCTCCAAAATGTAATCGTGAACACACGTGAGCCTGCGAGCTCAAATAAGATAAAATATATGTTTCCTACAATTATAAGTGTAAACGTAAATGTTTAAATGTTTGTTATGTATAAGTTTTCATATAATCAAGAATATATAATCATCAATATGAAAAAAGAAGTCCAATTTATTTTTGTGTGCAACTACTAATACAATTATTTAGTTTCCAGCGATTAGTGCGATCGATATTTACCAATGCCATGGATTCAACGACTGGATTATTCTTCAATTGGATTTAGCCATCAGATACACCTTCAGAAAAGGTAAGAAAATTTATCTTATCCTTTTAATCTTCTTGAGATAAAAACAGCGCTCGATCGGTGATATCGAACTCCTCCTTCAATGATTATTGAGACTGAAAAATTGTCTCAGAAGGAAGGTGTGAATTAAAAAACTGAAAAACTGAAAAACATTTTAAAACTCATTTAGAAAGCACATAGAACTAATTTCAAAAGAAAGAAAATAAATATAAGAATCTTTAAAGAAATAATTAAATAAAACTTAATAAAAACAATAAAGAAAAATTAATCGAAGAAATGGCTTTCTCAAAAGAAACACAGATAATTGAAAAGTTAAACCAAAATAACTATTCTATATGGAAGTTTAAGGTCCAAATGTTATTAATCAAAGAGGATTTATCTGAATTAATAACAGAAGAACCACCAAACCCAATAACACCTGAATGGCAAAAAAGGGACAAGAAAGCAAGGGCAATAATTAACTTAAGTCTTGAGGACTCACAAATCGTTCATATAAGAAATTTAACCACGTCAAAGGAAACATGGGACAAATTAAAAATTATTCACGAAAGAGGCAATCTGTCAAGCAAACTTTATTTGCTTAGAAAATTATATGGAGCTAAATTACAAGAACATGGCAATATGCAACGTCACATAACAAACATTCTTGAAACCATCGACAAACTCTCCGCAATTGGAGAAAATATAAGTGAATCGCACATATCAGCACTATTACTGTGCTCACTTCCACCTAGTTACAACACACTCATAACGGCTCTGGAAGCCAGGCCGGAAAATGAATTAACACCAAATTATATTAAAAATAAACTTGTCGACGAATATACTAAACGAGTAGAAAACTCGGAACCAACCGAAAATTCGGCAAAAGCGTTTAAAACACAGAAAAAGTACGTAAATAATGATTACAAAAATCATAATAAATATTGCACGTATTGCAAAACAAAATAATCATAACTATAAATAATGCTGGCACTTAAAAAACAGAAATTCACAAAAATCTACACCGAATAAACAAACATTTAAACCAAAGAAGTTTACATCGTCGCTCTGCTTCGAAAACACAATCGGTGATAGTGAAAATGATAGGTACGAAACGAAAGAAAAAATAAATAAAAACGTACAAATAAATCATAACAAAAATCAAGATGCAGCATTTACAATCGAAAAGCCCGGAAAACCAACCTGGATTATTGATTCCGGAGCATCTTCCCATATTGCGAACAGCAAAGAAATATTTACTGAAATAAACAACACCGAACAAACATCCGTAATAATCGCGAACGGAAACACACTGAATTCCTATGGATCCGGTGAAGTTATGATTAAAACAGAAACATCAAACGGGGACTCAAATAAAATAAAATTAAAAAACGTGTTATATGTTCCAGATTTGGAAACAAACTTAATTTCTGTGAGTAAAGCAACTCAACACGGTTACAAATTAATATTTGAAGACGAAAAATGCATGCTATCCTGTAACGGGAAAACGTATCTGGAAGCGAAAAAGAAAAATAACTTATATGAGGTAATTCTCTCAGATAAAGATATCCCAAACACAGCAAATATCGCAAACGACTGCAAAAATAAAGAATGTCTAGAACTTTGGCACAAACGCCTAGGTCATAGAAATTACGAAAGTATAAAACAAATGATGAAAAACAACTTGGCCAATGGCATAAAATTAAACAACTGCAGTCATACTACACACTGTGAAATATGCATAAAGACAAAAACTACTGATGCACCATATCCAAAATTATCTGAACATAAAACGACACAGGTACTCGACCTGATACATACAGACGTCTGTGGACCGATAAGAACAACCTCTTTAGGGGGAAAAAGGTACTTCGTCACTTTTATTGACGACCACTCAAGATTCACAGTAATTTATTTACTATCTCACAAAGATGAGGTCTCAGACAAAATAAAGGACTATACTCAAATGGTTCACACACAATTCGGGAGATATCCCAAAGCATTCAGATCGGATAACGGGGGCGAATATATCGGTAAAAATACGGAGGACTTTCTTAGAAAAAGAGGTATAAAACACCAATTTACTATTCCACACTGCCCGAGCCAGAACGGGATTGCTGAAAGGAAGAATAGGAGCCTGATAGAAATGACCCGAGCTATGCTCTCAGAAGCTGGGTTACCCCACAGGTTCTGGGGTGAAGCAATAAATACAGCAACACATCTCCAAAACAGACTACCAACAAAGGCTACAAATAAAACTCCGTACGAAATTTGGTTCGAGAGAAAACCAAACTTACATTACCTTCGAGTATTTGGCTGTAAAGCTTATATATACATAAACAAGATACATAGAGGAAAATTAGATAACACAGCCAGGGAAGGAATATTTATGGGATATGATAACCACTCAAAAGGTTATAGAGTATACACTAAAAATAATGAAATCATAATCGGGAGAACTGTAAAATTCTTAGAGAATAACACGCACATTCTGAATGAAGAAAATAATGAACCAGAATGCCTGCTTGATAACAAAAATTATATTGAAACGGAAATAAACAATACAGAACAAACACAAGCAGAACCCGATCAAAACATTCCTACATTAAGAAGGTCAGAAAGGACAAATAGGGGAGTTCCACCCAATAGATATACATCCGATAGTTACATCTGTATAGTAAAAAACGATGAAACAATAGAACCGAAAAATTGGAAAGAAATCAACGAAATAAAAAATCCTAGAGAAAAAGAAAATTGGCTCAAAGCCACAGATGCGGAAATAGAAGCGCTAATGAAAAATAAAACATGGGAATTGGTAGAACCACCACCAAATAGAAAAATAATAGGATCAAAATGGATCTTTAAAAGAAAAGTCGATAGCTCAGGGAAATCACCCATATATAAAGCGAGGTTAGTCGCCCAAGGATTTAGCCAAAAATTCGGTGAAGATTATGACGAAACATTTGCACCAGTAGTGCAACATACCACCATTCGTGCATTTTTAACCGCAGCCGCTTATAAAAATCTAGATGTACACCATATTGATATAAACGCGGCATTCCTTCACGGAAATTTACAAGAAGAAATTTACATGCAACAACCAGAGGGTTACATAGATAAAAACTCTAATTATAAAGTTTGTAAACTAAACAAGACCATATACGGTCTCAAACAGGCAGCAAGAGCTTGGCATATGAAAATAGAAACTTCATTAAAAGCACTTAATTTCTCGCAAAGCACAGCCGATACATGCTTATTCATAAGAAAAGAAAAAGAAAATTTCACATACGTAATAATCTACGTAGATGACATACTTATTGCAAGTAAACCGGAAATAATAAAAGAAATCGTGAAAACATTAAACGAAGAGTATGAATTGAAAAATTTAGGACAAATAAAGAGATACTTAGGAACCGAAATAGAAAAAATACCGGACGGTTACGCACTAAACCAAAAATCAAAAATTGAAGAATTAGCTAAGAAATTTAACCTTGAAAATGCGAAACCATACAGTACACCAATGAAACCCGGTTTTAATAAAATAGAAGATGAGGAAAATTTGTTACCAAACAACACAGAATATCGAAAAGCGATAGGATCACTTCTTTACATCGCGACAGTTACTAGACCAGACATATCAGCACCAGTCAACATCCTTAGTAGACGTAATGAAGCACCGCGAAACAAGGACTGGAATGCAGTAAAAAGAATAATCAAATATTTACACTGTACGAAAAAATTTAAATTTAGTTTTAAATACTAAAAAGAAACCAAAATTGGAAGTATATACCGACTCAGATTGGGCCGGAGATATAACAACGAGAAAATCAACTTCAGGCAGTATTTACATGTTGGGAGACAATCCAATACAGTGGATCACAAAAAGGCAGACATGTATTGCCTTCTCATCTACTGAAGCAGAATATATATCTGCAGCAAATGCTTGTCAAGAAACTTTATGGTTAATTAAATTACTGGATGATTTAGGATTAACTCAAAAAAACCCAATTATAATGCATGAAGACAACCAAAGTTGCATTAAAATGATACACAACGAAAAGTTTGGAAAGCGTACCAAACACATTGATGTAAAATTTCACGCCATAAAACAGCTTAGAGAAGAAGGAATCATAGAATTAAAACATTGTCCTACAGATCAGATGATAGCAGACGCGTTAACCAAGCCCGTACCCAAACCTGCACTGGAAAGACATAGAAATTCAATGAAACTTTTTATGATCAATTCCTCGGAAGAGCTTAAGGGGGAATATTAGAAATATTAACCTCATCCGACTAATTTATCACCAGAAAAACCACTTTCATTTCCTTTTTGCGAAACGGAAAGAAGGAACGACCTTGATAAAGAAAATAGTTTCAAAGTCATAAACATTTCTATCTACTCATAATAAATTGCTTAGTGAGATTTATGACCCTACTCAACTCTAGATAAATGTTTCAAGAGATCTACTAAATTAATAAACTGTTATTATGTGAAATAGACTAAAAGACATTTGAACAATAATTATAAACATTATTATACTGATTGCATTATTGCTCTAATACCGTGCAATGTGTAATTTTTCAGTGACGTATCAGTAATTCCAATGATGCAATCATGAACCTTGAACTCATTCTTTATGACTTTAATTTAGTCAGTCCTCTCCAAAATGTAATCGTGAACACACGTGAGCCTGCGAGCTCAAATAAGATAAAATATATGTTTCCTAAAATTATAAGTGTAAACGTAAATGTTTAAATGTTTGTTATGTATAAGTTTTCATATAATCAAGAATATATAATCATCAATATGAAAAAAGAAGTCCAATTTATTTTTGTGTGCAACTACTAATACAATTATTTAGTTTCCAGCGATTAGTGCGATCGATATTTACCAATGCCATGGATTCAACGACTGGATTATTCTTCAATTGGATTTAGCCATCAGATACACCTTCAGAAAAGGTAAGAAAATTTATCTTATCCTTTTAATCTTCTTGAGATAAAAACAGCGCTCGATCGGTGATATCGAACTCCTCCTTCAATAAGTACCGTCAGGATAAAAAGGGTTAATTAAGTGGTTTTAAGAGTGAAGCAAAAATGATCTAAACTCTTTGAAATTTTAAAACAAAACATATATATTAAATATGCCGTTCATATCAATTTCCTGGTGTGCGAAAAGTGACATCGACTAAATACAACTAACATTATATATTTTTATATTAAACAGCTTGTATTTATGTTAAATTCATTAAAGTTCATAACAGTCTATAATAATACATATAGCCAAAACAGAATCATGTATAGTATTTGTACAACTTAAATATTTTTATTTTTCCTGTAGCTTTAATTTATCGTCCTCTTCTTCATATGTACCCATAATATGTTATGCGGACAAATATTTTTCAATAAAATATACTTTTATAAATTTTGAAAAAAATAGCACTCTTCGCAGTGTTTCTAGTTTTCTATTTTTTTAATGTACATTGCTCCATTACCATTACTTTATTGAAATAGCGAAATTCGTCTTGTTTTTGCCTAGTTTAATCTGTCATTAAATAAGGCGAATATGACTATTTCAATAAAAAAAAGGGAGGAGGATCAAGATATCTGAAAAAAATAGCGGACTAGTAAAGTTCCTCTGGAAACGTCTGACGAAATATAGAAAAAAGTCTTATTTATTAGCGTAAAAATTTATTATTAGTATTAGTCCATCTGATTGTTCTTAATATTTAAGTAACAAATGCCTAGCTGCGAACTTTTACGCTTTTTTGTTACCACTAAAATTTAATAGAAAATTTTTGTATTATTTCATCAACTAATTGCGGCGATTAATAAGATAAAGTTTACTATTCAATTTTAGTGGTACGAAAAAAAGCATAAAAGTTAGCATCTATTCAAATTAAATAAATAATATAAATAGTACATATATAGTACAACTTCAGAGCTTAGGAACCGATCACTGCAACTCTCCTTGTCCTAATTTGTAAATATTTATTACATTTTCGCGAGAAAAATATTTATTTATTTATATTTATTTTCTATGGTGCTTAGTTCATTTCATGTTAAACAGAAGGATACAAATATGACATATCTAATATCACCATTAACGGCGCCTTTCAAATTTTCATTTCTTGAATGCTTTTGATCTCCGACGAAATTAATTAAGCTCTGAAAGGAGAAAGCGTCAAGTATAATTTAAATCCCTTTAAATTTTAGAACGTCAAAGATAATATTTTAAATACGCCATTCAAATTAACTTCCTATGGATGAACTGCGACATGAACTAAATAAAACCAATAACCTATATTTTGAGAATGAACAGCTTTTGTTTATGTTAAATATATGAACGTTTCTAAGAGAAGGTAATAACACATATTGCTTAAGAAAAATTACACGTAATTGTTATTTATCTGAATTATATTTCTTTTGTCTGTGATTTATTTGTGTGGGTCTTCGTAATTCTGTTCAGCAGATTGTGTGATAAAATATTTTTCAAGTTTTGAAACTCTACGATTAAGAGATGAAAATTCGTGAATACGAACTTCTGAAGACATTTTTATAAGCAAAAACGTCAAAGAAATATTGAGAAAAATGTATTCCATCTATTACATGCACTCTCAAAATAAATTTCTTCAAAAACCGTAAAAAATACAGAAAGCAATTGCCAGAACACCCCTGTGATTGGAACAGATTTTTCTGTTATTTGAAGAAATTTCTGTCTTTTGACTGGGGAATTTCAGAAAAATTTTACCTTCGTTTCTACAATTTTCCGTGTTTTAAAGGAAAAACTCATAAGTAAAAATTGCGTTTCTAATACGGAAAAATAACACACAGCACATTTTCCGGTACACCCCTGGGATTTGAAGAAATTGCAAACTTAGATTGGGGAATTTCAGGTATATTTGATGTTAGATTGGTACGTTTTCCGTATTTTGTGGGAAGCGAAGTAAATCAAAGCGGAGATTTTCGTGTTTTGACAAAAAAAGGCAACGTAATTTTTTTTTCAATTCACGGATTTTTTTGAGAGTGTAACTGTTAATTTTCCATTTTTTTCCAAGATAAATACATATATTTTATGCAACATCGACTTAATAAATATAACTTTACATGATTTTAGATTAAACGATTAAACAGTTTGTGTTTCTGTTAAAGATATTAAAGTTTCTAACAGAAGATAATAATATATATATTGCCAAAACAGAATTATGTATATTTATTAAATTTAAATATTTTTCTTTTGTATGTAAATATATTTTTTAAACTCTTACCCATATGTACTCACAGCACCTTATGTGGATAAATATTTTTATAGCTTACAGAGGGAGAATACTTCTGTTTCTAAAACATTCAAATGATTGAATGAAAACTGGGATTTATTTATTGGAACTTGGAACAAATATATTTGAAAATAGTTTTTTTCTACATACTTTATAAAAGAAATTTTTTATTCTAAAATTCTAGAGCCACAGTGACATTGGGATATAAAATTAGGTAAGGATATATAACATACCACATGTCTTTAAGGGGTTAAACTAACATATTTTTAAATTTTGTAAACAATAGCTCTTGCAGAGTTGACAGCCCGCTAATTTTATAATTATGATTACTAGATTGCCAAAACTTTATTGAAATAGTGTAATTCATCTTGTTTTTACCTACTTTAATATCTCATTAAATAATGTGAATATGACTTTTTAAAAAAATTATAAAAATCAAGCAAAGTTTATTATTATTATTATTATTATTATTATTATTATTATTATTATTATTATTATTTTAAGTAGCGGACAATCAACGCTCAGTCGAAAAAGTTTAAAGAAATATAGAAATAAAGTCCTACATTTTACCTTAAAAATTTAATTCTTTCAGCCGATCTTATTGTTCTTAATATTTAATTAACAAATGAAATAAATAATGTAAATATATAAATAGTACAACTTTTGTCCTTAGGAACAAAACAAATGCTTCTCTACTTCTCCTATTTTGTAAATGTTAATTATGTTATTGGGAGAAAAAAAATATATTTGTTGAGTTATGTTTATTTTCTGTGGTACTTGGTTCCTTTCACGTTAAACTACAGGATAGAAATATGACATCTAATACCATCTTTAATGGCTCTTTTCAAATTCTATTTTCTAAAACGCTCTCATCTGCGACGAAATTAATGACACGCTGAAAGAAGAAAGTGTCGAGAATTATTTAAATCCTTTTAAATTTTAGAACATCAAAGATAGTATTTTAAATACTTAATTCATATCAACTTCTCTAGATGAAATGCGACAAGAACAGAATAAAACCAATAACTTATATTTTGAGAATGAACAGGTTGTGTTTATGTTAAATATATTAACTTTTCTAAGAGAAGATAATAACACATAATGCTTAGAGGAATTAAACATAAGTGTTCTTCTGGTTATATTTATTATGTCTGTGATTTATTTTTATGGGTCTTCGTAGTTATGTTTAGCATACTATGTGATCAAACATTTATCAATTTTGAAACAATAGCGATTGAGAGGTAAGACCTTGTGATAACGCATTGTTAAAGACTTTTTATACCATAATAAAGCCAAAGAATTATTTCTGTAGATTTATTCTATCTGTTATATAGCTGTTAACTTTCCATTTTTTTTTTCAAAAGAAATAAATAGGTGTTATGTTATATCGACTTAATACAATTATCATTCTATATTTGTAGATTAAACAGCTTGTGGTTTTGTTAAAGACATTAAAGTTTCTAAAAAAATATGTAAAAATGCATATTGTCCAAACAAAATAATTATGTATATTTGTTTATGTTACCTTCTGTTTATCTTCCTCACATGCACCCACAGCATGTTATCTGGACAAATATTTTTAAATGAAACATAGATTTATGTTCTAAAATCAATAGCACTCTCATGCTGTGTTAGAAGTCTGCTACTTTTAAAATTCAGATTGCTTGACAGGGTTCTTACGGGTACCGTTATTTTTCCAGGTGACATACCAGTATATTTTTCTAAAACAATACATCAAGTTCAAACGTACAAAATTTCACCTTATTTAAGAAGAGATTATCTATAAGAAAATACTGGTACCGCATAATTTCCTGGTTTTAAAATTCCAGGACCCGTACGAACCCTGCTTGATTGCTATCACTTTGTTGAAATGGTGTAATTCGCCTTGCTTTGACCTAATTTAATCTGCCATTAAAGAAGGCGAATATGACTAATTCAAAAAAGTTATGGGAATGAAGCAATAGGAATGTTTTTAAAAAGTAACTGACTGACAACGCTACTCTGTCGAAACAAGGGAAATATATATATAAAAACATAAATAATACAACTTCCAAGCTTGGAACCTATCAATGTTTGCATCCTTCTTTTAATTTGTAAATATTTATTACCTTTTCACTTCAAAAATATTTATTTATTTATTTGTTGATTTATGTTTATTTTCTACGGTGTTTAGTTTATTTCATGTTAAACTGCAGGATACAAATATGACATATCTAAGACAAATTTTAATGGAGCTTTTCAAATCCTCTTTTCTAAAACGCTTTCATGTGCGACGAAATTAATTAAGCGCTGAAAGTAGAAAGTGTCAAAAATTATTTAAATCCCTTTAAATTTTGTAACGTCAAAGGTAGTATTTAAAATACTCGGTTCCCATCAACTTCCTTTGGCTGTAATAGGACATGAACTAAATAAAACCAATAACCTATATTTTGAGAATAAACAGCTATTGTTCATGTTAAATATGTTAACGTTTCTAATAGAAGATAATAACACATAATGCTTAAGAATAGTTGTTTATCTGAATTATATTTCTTTTTTCTGTAATTTATTTTTATGAGTCTTCATAATTATGTTTAGCATACTATGTAATGAAATATTTTTCAAATTTGAAACATTATGATTAAGAGATAAAAATTCGTGGTAACGTATTTCTAAAGACTCTTTTATAAGTAAAAATTTAAAGGATTATTTTTGAAAACGTATTCCATCTATTACATAGCTGTTAACATTCAGTTTTATTTTCAAGATATATAGATATATTTTATGAAACTTCAAATTAATAAAATTGAAATTGTATATTTTTAGATTAAACAGTTTGTGTCTGTTCTGAAATTAGTGTTAAGAACATTAAAGTTTCTAGAAAACTAAAGAAACGGAAGATAATAATACTTAAATATTTTTTTATGTAGCTATAATTTGTCTTACTATTACACATATGTTCCCACAGCTTGTTATGTAAATAAATATTTTTAACCCTTTCGGGGGAAAGTACATCTATTGCAGGGCTCCCAAATGGTCCGTCAACTGAATACCAATATTTTTTAACAGAAAATTTTATAGTAAGTTTCTACAACATTTCCGCAAAAATTTACCAAAAATTTAATAGGTGGTTTCTGCAAAATTTGCAAGAAAATTCTAAAAATAATTTTTTTCTAAAAAAATACCTTATTAAACAAGTTGGAAATTGTACGTCAAACGTGACAAACGAGGTGCGTTCGTACTGTAGATAGTTATATAAATATTCAGATCTTGATGATTTTTAATTCTGTGAAATGAATTATATCGTCTGCAGATTAATTTCTGTCATAAAATAAGTATCTCGGTCGCTTGACGATTAAACTTCGGAAGCTCCTATAACAAAAAAGCACCGATTTAAAAAAAAAAAAAATTCAAATTTCTTAATAAATATTTTTATTAATATCTCTTAAAGTTTTGATTCGATTTTTATACAATTTGGAATGTCTCGACAAAATTCTGCAAAGATAATATATCTTAAATCTCAAACCATTCGTTTGGGTAGTTTTTGCGTTGTTATATGCGGACGGACGGACGGACCATGCGACGACAATAGGTGCTACGTATTTATATCATTACGAACGCACCTAAAAAGTGGACCATTTGTGAACCCTGGTATTGCTAAGATGTTGAAGGGATTGGATGACACTGAGATTTACGAACAAATTTATTTGAAAATAAGTAAAAGTTTTTTTCCACGTATATTATAAAAGAAATTTTTTATTCCATAATTCAAGAGCCTTTGGGACATTTGGAGATTAAAATTAGATAAGTGAATATAATATGCCAATGCCCTTAAAGGGGTTAAACATAACATATTTCTAAATTTTGAAACAATAGCACTCTGTCGCAGTGTCTCCAGTATGCTACTTTTCAAATTCAAATTGTTTGATTGCCATCACTTTATTGAAATAGTGTAATTCTATTTTTTTCGCAGCTAATTTAACCTGTCATAAATAAAGCGAATATGACTATTTTAAGTAAATGGTGGCAATCAAGTAATCTGAAATTTTTTTAACAAAAATGTAGCGGACTGGTAACGTTTCTCTGTCGAAAAAGTCTGATGAAGTATAGAAAACATCAAATTTATTACCTTAAAGATTTATTTATTTAGACGATCAGATTATTCTTAATATTTAATTAAGAAATGAAATAAATAATATAAATACATAAATAGTATAATTTCTGAGCTTCGAAACCCATCAATGCTTCTCTCCTTCTCCTGTTTTGTAAATATTTGTTACCTTATCTCAAGAAAAATAGTCACATGTGTATTTGTTGATTTATGTTTATTTTATACTGTGCTTAGTTCCTTTTATGTTAAACATCAGGATACAAATATGACACATGTAATACCACCTTTAATGGCGCCTTTCAAATTTTCCTTTCTAGAACGCTTTCATCTCTGACGAAATTAATTAGACGGTGAAATGAGAAAGTGGCAAGAATTTTCAAAATCCCTTTAAATTTTAGAACGTAAAAGATAATATTTAAATACGCCATTCATATCAACTTCCTCTGGATGTAAGGGGACGTCGACTAAATAAAACGAATCTATATTTTTAGAATAAACATCTTGTATGAGACATTAAAATGTTTAATTTAAGATAATGATAATATGTTGTTGAACATAGAAGAATATATGTCTGTTAAAATTACTGCAAAAAACTGTCTGTTAAAATTAATTATCTTTCTTTTGTATATGTAGGAAAAACAACTTGGAAATAACAAAATATAGCCCGTTTGTGTGGTATCGCCGCATTTTCATAAGCCGCATTTAAAAAGATTAAATATACATTGAAACAAAACGATAATAACATGTAAAGTGGTGAAAATAGTCGCAGACTTATAAAAATTACTCAGCACATTCACAAGTAACGCGAAGGCATTCGCATTGTTAAAATGACTAATCTGAAATCTCTAATTAAATCATTAATGTTAAAAAGACTGATGTTTTTTTTCAAATTACTCGTTTGCAATTCAATATTTTTAATAGTCTTTTTTAGGTGCGTTCGTAATTATATAAATACGTAGCACCTATAGTCGTCGTTTGGTCCGTCCGTCTGTCCGTCCGTCTGTCTGTCTGTCCGCATATAACAACGCAAAAACTACCCAACCAAATGGTTTGCAATTTAAAATATGTTATCTTTGCAGAATTTTGTCGAGACATTTCAAATTTTATTAAAATCGAATCAAAACTTTAGGAGATATTAATAAAAATATTTATTAAGAAATTTGATTTTTTTTTTTAAATCGGTGCTTTTTTGTTATAGCAGCTTCCGATGGATGTTAAATCGTCAAGCGACCGAGATGCTTATTTTATTACAGAAATTAATCTGCAGACGATATAATTCATTTTACAGAATTAAAAATCATCTAGGTCTGAATATTTATATAACTAGCTGATACATATATATCTGAATATTTATATAACTAGTTAAGATATTTGTATGAACAGTGTCATAAAATATATACTTAACTAGCTGTTTAACCCGTTCTACGCACGGGATATCATGAATTTAATTCTAAAACGTGCGTACGAACGCACCTCGTTTGTAACGTTTGACGTACAATTTCCAACTTGTTTTCCATAGGAAAAGATGAGGTATTTTTCTTTTTAACTTTTTTCGATTTTATGTTGTAATTTTTGTATAAGGATACCTTCGCTTCCGGAACCGCTTCCGAAAAACGACCGTGGCTACTTTGCGGAACAGGCGGCGGCGTGCGGCGGAATAGAAGGTCCGTTTCTTCAATTACTGACAGGAACGGAAGTAGTCCTGATCACGGAAGTTGCCACCAGAAAATTTTAAATGCTAAATTCAATAAGTTGCAGAAAATCTACCAGTAATGTCGGACAACCTCAGCAGATTCGAGATCATTATTGCTCTGTAATATTTTAACCAATCCACTTCTCTTATATTTTCGTTATAATTATTTTCATTCAAAAGCCAATCTTATCTTCATAATGCTGAAAAAACACCAAAATCATCCTCTTCTGCAGATTTTATTGTTACTTCTACGCGGTATCTTTTCAATTAAAACAGTATTTTTTCATAAAAAGGTTTCATCACTCTACAGTAGCATTGGTAATTTGTTCCAATAAGCTTATTAATTAAGTAAAGTTTCACAACTCTCTAAACATTTTATCGACGGTTGCTTTGACCCTTTCCGGCACAGTGGTCCCACTACGGGCACACTTAATTTTAATTCCAAACTTGCAAACTGCACCAAGAATATTTTAATAAAATTCTTTTTCTATAATGAAAACTTAAAATAAGGAGTTCACATTTTCTAAAAAAGTCGTTTGTTAATTCCGGTGTCAGTCAGCAATTTCTCATTTTAAGAACAGACTTTGTCTGTGCCGGAAAGGGTTAACTATGTACCCATAAAGGCGCAGCCAGGATCTTCACTCGGTATGAGTTTTGAATCGTTATTACTCATATAATGAATAAATATACTTCTTTACGCTTCCATAAAGAAGTTTATATTAAATATGTCACGTGTAAAAACCGTCGTAATAAGAAGTACAAGCAGCCAAACTAAATTCAGCATTCAACTCTACCAAGAATTCGTAAATGGATCCCCTTCTTCCATATTCAGAAGATAATAAAAGAAATGGACAGACAAAAAGCAGTATGAGTTACACACATACTTTGCCAATATCGTTCTGCATTTTTTAATTGAATTTTCTATGAAGAATATTTTATTATGTAGCGTTGAATCTGTTGTATGCTAATTTTTTTTGGTTATTTATGCTTTTCATTATGTTAATTTTATGCATTATTTATTTACAACGCAAAAAAAGTACTAATTTACTGTATTCGCAAGGGATTTTGTATTTATTATAAATAGTTCTTAACCGCTTATTAGTTTTAAATTGGGTATTAAACCCTCAATCCTACAAAACTTGGTGCGCCAAGTAATTTCCGTCAATATATTTCCCTAAATTCATTTCTGTAGTCTTCAAATTTTGTTTGCTGACTGCACAAATTGCGCAATGCAATTTTTTCGGGCTCTTTCACAATCAAATTTGGTGACAAATAAATAATACTAATTTTCCCATTTTTCCTCATTTTTAAAATAATTATAGCAACAATAATAAAGATTCCCGAAAAATATCAACTAATCAAAAAACATTCGAAAGATGCTCGCATCAGTAAGTGGAAACTAGCGGGGAAAAAAGACGTGCTGTATTGCTTACTGTACATATCAAATGACAATACGCAGTTTCAACTCAAGTTTCTTCAAATTCAGATATCAAGTACTATCGATAAAACTAACCTCACTTCTCACGCGATACTTTCAGATTAATTTTCCATTGCTGAGATTACAAAATCAACCCAAACAGCGAAACATAACAGCGCCTGATATTATCATCGCACATTTAAATCTCACTGTAATCCCATTTACCATATCAAACATTTATTCTCAGTTATGTCATGACTATATGACGTTATATTACAACAAAACAATGCTTGTTTTTGAATTTAAAATTCATCTGCCTCAGATTAAACTGACACTAGTGAGCATTTCAAAAGAAGTTCTTGGCAGAAGATTTAATAGCTCTTGAATTCAAACGTTACTTTTTATTAGTGAAAGAATTGTTTAGATTGTATCACAACATAACTTTTCTCTGCTTCTCGGTTAATAACTGTTGGCTCAAAAGATATTTTATAAAAGTTATTTAACACATTTCACAAGCAGTATAGAACATTTAGCGTTCGCGAAGCATAAAAAATGGCATTTTCTCGTATCAAGTGTAATTGATAAACAGAGAAAAATCAAATATCATTTTTTATAAACAGTCAATGTTTATCTTAAAAAAACATGACTAATTTTATGAATCAATTCATGTAATTCAAATTTCCGTGACAGTACGTTATTTTTGCGTGGACACCGATTATTCAAAATTCACCGCTTTGATTTAAGCTAAAAAATCTACTTTTTATTCTGTTTATTTTTTCAGATATGGCAACAGGAAAGAAATAAAAAATATTAATTCAAATATCCTCCAGGATTTCTAAATTGTTTTCTCATTGTATAATTTAATATTTAATTAGTATTAAACTATTAAATGATAAAAGAGTTTTCGTTTAAATTATTATTCCTTATTTTTTATTTATATTTTCTACTAATTAGTGTTTAAAATATTTTGTTGTTGCAGTTTTGCCGCCAGTTGCCATATTTCGGCAAGCGTGATTTGAAGCATAAATAACCTCATTGATTTTGTGATTCGTATACGGTTTTAACCCTAAAGAATATTTGGCTATTTATCATTGGCTAACGGAAAAATATCTTAAAAGTAATGTATTCATCTATAATTAAGTTCTAAAAATATCGAAGTATTGTATTGGCATGGAAAAAAATACCTGTGTACATATTTTATATAATTCTAATCTATTAGGTAGTGAGTGAAACATGGATTACAATATTCGATTTTTACATACAAAAATTAAGCTGAGTTAAATAAAAGAGTGTAAAAATAAAAAGTTGGAAATTGTACGTCAAACGTGGTGTGTTCGTACTATAACTAGTTTGATAAATATTCAGATCTTGGTGCAATAGCTGTTGCACTCTTATGCAAAAATTCTTGAATACAAAATTTATTTCCCTAGATACAAATTAATTCACCAATGGAACAATGTAGTTAGCAGCATGGAATACATAGTTGCGTACAAACTGAACTTCCAGGTTATAGGTAATTGACTTGCGAGGCAAAAGGGAGCCGTAAGAAATTTAAAAAGTTAAAAATTAAATAAAAATATTTAAAAATATAATAATAAAATAGAAGTATAAAAAAATAGTAAATAAAAATAGAAAATTTAAATTAGATTAAAAAAATGACAGAAGAAACCTACCGAGGGTCAAACCCATCTCAAAAAAGAAAAACAAGACTCCTTTCGGAGATCATACATTTGGTTTAGGGTTGGGTTGATTATTGACGGCCAATTATCTACACTAGGGATATAGGCCCGGGGGGAGTGCCCTCCGTGGGGGTCTTTCTAAGGGAACCTAATCCGTATTTACGCATGGACAAATCCACGGCTCGAAGAAAACCACGAAAACTCCGAACGATTAGGCCGACGGGCGCGAATGGGATCGAACTCAGCACCTCCCGTCTACCAGCTTCGAGAGCACAACCTCTCAGCCACTGTACATTTGGTTTAAAAAGTTACAAAATAAATTCACAAAATAATTACAAAATTAATTCGGCTTGCTTGTAAACATGTTTTTTCATTGTCTTATTTTAAAAGTTTTCCGGTTTTAATCTAGGACTTTTAAAATGTTGTTTCTACCTTCTTAACGAATACTTTTTAAATGATCCATCAATGAGTTAGATCGTTCTTTCTGTAAAATCTGTAAAATTATTTTATCTTCCCTCTTCTTTATTTATCATTTTTCCTCCTGTCAGAAACTAGAAAAGTATTTTCTGGTGCTTCTTGAAACTGAAAAATTCATAGTTCTCTGAACATCATCTACAGTCTACATACTATATCACTTGTTCGGTTCCTGTCTAGTAAGCTTAGACTAGTGGTAACTCACTACGTGGCCCGCATGCCACAGATATACCACTTAATTTTAATAGAAATTTTCACTTTATTTATCGCTTTTATCGCAGAACTTTTGTCATTAAATAAGTGGAATATTAGTCTTTTGAAAATAACTGTGTGGCAATACTTTTTGCAGAAAGTAGTGAGAGCCATTATTATAGAAAATATGGGAATAATTTTGACGAGCAATCTGTGAACTTATCCATTACTCCTATAAACTCTTGTGGTTATGTTAATATGCTCGATGTTCTCGTGGTCACATTAATCTTCGAATTCTTTTGACTAAAATCAGATGTTCAAATCAAAATGATTCGTACTGATTTTCTGAAAATATCATGTTGTCGCTTTTATGTTTCAGCGCCGTAAAGCAAAAACTTAATTTTCACTTGATAAAGCCAGTCGCTAAAGCACTAATAACTGTCAAACTGCGTTTACAGTTTAATCTTAATTTTGGTTTTACCAATTTTCAGTCATTAGTATGTATTTTTGGAGAGCAGTAATAGTTTAAATGCGTCTTTTTTCAGTACTATTACCGTTAATTAACTTTATATTTTTCTTAAATATATTTATTTGTATTGTCGATAAAATATATCATTAAAAGTTATCCTTAAAAACATAGTTAGTTACTTTCCTAAAAACACATATGACAGTAAACACATATAGTTTGACGTTTTAAAAAATATAATCCATATCCAGTTTTCCTGCACACATTTCTTCTAACATTTCTTTATTTTTTTAAATCTTTCTATCTTTCATTTCACGTTTCTGTTCTTTCTATTCTTCCTAAAAAACTCCTATATTTGACTTTAAGCATGCATTTACATTCAACCTACAATCATACCTGTCTCTCTTGAAAATCACTTTCACTCCTATCTCTGGAGCTTCCTGAGTTCAAATGATGTTCAATCCAATCACATTTTTCTTGGCACAAGATTCTTAAAGCTTTTCCCTATTTCTCTTTGTTTTTCCCTCAATTTCTCCCACATCTTAAACATTTTCCGCCAACGGCTGCCAATGGTTGCATGAAACCTATCATTAGATACATTTCCCCCGCCAAAACAATTTCAATCGAATCCCTCATTAATTTGTTGTGGAGCTTGTCATAATTCGCGATTTTTTCTGTCGTAATTGAATTTAATTGTATGGGGGTTATTATATTTTTTCTCGCAATAGCTGTTGCTTGATTTTTGTATTTCATATCCCGGATGTGTTCTTTGAATCTTTCTTCAATTTTTCTTTTGGCCATTCCTATGTGTTATTTCTTTAATTTCTGTATTTAAACGTATAATTCTATAAACTCCTGCTGTTTGTAATTTCTCATATTTTTCTATAACATTCCTTATTACTTTAAATAGAGATGGGTTGGGGGTGATAGGCATGTGTTTCCCTAGCTTAGTTAGTTCTCTTTTCATTTTTAGTGTTAAAGTTCTTATAAATGGGGGGGGGGGTGTAAACACTAGACTTTTTTGTGCCGGTAGGATTATATTAACTCTATGGCTTTCTTAATTAATTTGAGTATCGCTTTTTTCGAGCGACCTGCATTATTCCCTACTTTCTCTATTATTTTCAATTCTTCATTAAGTAATTTCTCTGTTGAACATATGTAGATGGCTCTATTGATATATGTGTTTAACGATGCAAGTATGTAGGTAATGGGAGTGTTAGCTGTACTATACGATTTTTTTGCGAGATTCGCAGTAGATTTTCTGCATGCAGTAGTCTGTATTTTTCCCTCTTCATATGTTATTTTCACATCTAGGTATGCTAGCGACGGTTATTTTCTTCTTCGATTGTAAATTGAATGTTTTTGTCATGTTGGTTTATTTCATTTAATAGGCTTGTAAGGTTTACTTTACTGTTGTTATAATAAATATGTCATCTACATATCGGACCCACAAACGTATCTTTTTTTATGACCATGTATTATATCCTTTTCCAATATTTTCATTTTCCATCCTGCGACCACTTTTGATATGGGGGACCCCATGGTTATACATTTTCTCTGTTTATATATCTTCTTGTTATTTTTCAAATAACTCTCATATAATATCCAGTTTGTTGCACTTTGCATTGTATTAATAATTTCTTGAACTGTACAGTGTTTTTTATAGTATCACTTATTTTTTCGGTTATTTCTTTAAGGTTAATCGAGGAAAATAGGTTTTTCACGTCTACACTTATCATGTAGTTCTCTGGTTGTGTTTCATATTCTTTTAATATTTGTATACATTTTTCTGTTGAGTTAATTGATATAGCTGAAGGGGGGAGCATCATGCAGGGCTCCAAAATGGTCCGCCCACCGTTTACCAATATTTTTTTAACAGAAAATTTCATGGTATGTTTCTACAACATTTCCTCAAAAAATTGCCTCCGAAAGTGGTTTCTGCAAAATTTGCAAGGAAAATACCAGTATTCAAAGAGCGGACCATTTGGGAGTCCTGATCATGTCATATTCTTTTCGCATATATTTTTCAAAGTCATATGTTGGACTTAGTTTTTTTTGTTAACTATTGGCCTTATTTTACATGGATTTTTCTGGTCTTTGAGTTTTGCAAAAATTACCAGCGTATTTAGGGTAATACTCCGCTTGGTTGGTTTGACTTTCGTATGTCCAATTTTCCTTTTTAATTAGCTCTTATGACTTTCTGGTTAGTTTTCCCATGGGATCCTGTAGATTGGTAAAACTAAAAATAAGATTTAAATGTATTACGGGCATCATGCAAACAGAATGTTCTATGATAGGTACGACTGCGATAGGTATGATAGGTATGATAGGTATGATAGGTATGATAGGTATGACAGGTACTACAGGTATGATACAGGTACTACAGGTACTACAGGTATGGTACTATACAGGTATGGTACAGGTATGGTACAGGAATGGTACAGATACAGGTACTACAGGTATGGTACTATAGGTATGACAGGATTATGATAGGTATGACTGCGTTTATAGTTTTTATTCGTAGATGGCATAGATCCAAAGTAATCGATAAAGTATATTTATATTGGGATATCTTTCTTAGGTATTTGATTTAGAAACCTTTATAAGTTTCCTTCCCTTTTTAATTACTAAACTACAATCAAAAGAGTTATGTACTACATTGTCTATACATTTCTTTATATTTGGAAAATAAAAATCTTCCTTTGCCAAGTCTTCAGTTTTAGAAACAGAAAAATGTCCTAATAATTGTGCTCATTTTACAGCATTCACATGAATCAATTCTGGAACCACGAATACTTCCCGGTATTTCATTAATTTATACAATACATTACTTTTCAGAATGCATTCAAAAGTTTTATATTGTTATTTTTCATGTTTTTTATGTAGTCATATTGTTTTCTAGTGCGATGACAATCTTGTGTTTTGTCTCATCATTGCTACTATACGGGATCATCACGGGATATCTACTTAGTTCATCAACGAACTTCATTTGATTGTCGTGACGCTGCTCAACTTCATAAACAAATACTTATATGATCTAGCTACTTTTTTGCTTAGACTGCGGAAAGGCTGAAGAATCAAAGTAATTTTTACAGTTAATTTCTGAATTTTTTCAGGATTTCAAATATTTCTAAAATTTTAAATTCGTAACTGAAATATTTTTCTTCATGTACCAGCGTTTTCTTATTCATATAGTGATTTGGATGGAACTTTCCTTTACAACTGTGTTGTAACAAAACTGCACCAAATCCGATCTAAGATGAATCTGTTTGGAGTTATTTTGCTTTTACTGGCCGAGGAGGACTGCTAAGAGTAAGACCATGTCTGTAGAGCATAGATGTCAATCCTGGTCCCACTAACTGACGTTAAAAAAAAAAAGAAAAAAAAGAAAAAAATTACGAAATTTCGCCGCTAAACGCGACAGATGACGGGGTAGTGAACAATAGACATGAATATATGAATATAATGAAAACAAAAAATGTGAAAAGATGAAAATACAAAATTATATCTGTTTGGAGTACTAACGTTGCCCCTTGTTTGAAAAGATATAAGGATCGGTCAGTTACTCAAAATATCCTTTATTTTCTTTAAATCCAATTTATGCTAATGCACAAATTTTTATTAGTTTTTTTTTCTCAAAATAAATTTCTTCAGTGTCTGGCGCTAACAGCATATAGTAGTTAATTTTACTTTCTAAAATAACCGGTAAGTCCATGAAAACTTCTTTGGCATCTCGTGGTTCTGGAATTTTTTCTACTGCAATCGTCTGCTCAACTGAAGGTCTTAAAAGGTCCTTTTCGATGATATGGCCTAAAAATTTAAGTTTTCGTTTCATAAATTGACTTTTTTCAAGAACAATTCAACACCAAATTTGGATACAGCTTCTAGAACAAGGATTAACTTTACGAGTGCTTTAGGCCCTTTCTTCGAAGAAAGTATGAAATGATATAAATAGCTAACTAAAATTTTATCTTTGATAAAGTTTCTATAAACAACGTTATTAAGATTATTTTTAAAACGCAACTGGATTATTTCGACAAACAGAAAAGGGACCTTTAAAAATTCGAATTGATCAGAATCGGTAACAAATGAAGTATACTTTTTACTTTTCTCATCAATAAAAACACGGACAAAAAGCATTTTTCAGATGAAGTATTGAAAAAACTTTTCAATCTCCCAACTTTTCTATATCGTTTTCAAACATATAGATAAATAACTAAAATTTCATCTGTTATAAAGCTTCTATAAACAGATTATTAACATTTTTTTTGCCGTTTCATTAACATTATTTTATATACTGGGTGTCCGAAAAGTCTGAAACGGTCAAATAACTCGAGAAATATACATCGGATTGAAAAACAGCAAAATTCATGTTCAATATTTTGGTAAAATCAATTTAGAGATATGAAAGTTGCCCCCCAACTTTGCCACCCCCCGGGGGGAAAAGGGGTCAACTTTGAAATCTTAAAAGATGACCCCCATTTTTTATTGCAGAATCGGATTCTACGGGAAAAAATACGCAACTTTTGCATTGAACATTTTCTTCGAAACATTACAGATGTCGCTGTAATCGAGTGCAATTCTGTGAGAATCGTTACCATTGCAATGTCTGAAAACGCTCAAATAACTCGAGAAATATACATCAGATTGAAAAACGGAAAAATACGTGTTTAATATTTTAGAAAAATGACAACTTTGATATCCCTAAATAGATTTCTCAAAACTATTGAACATGCATTTTTTCCGTTTTTCAATACGATGTATATTTCTCGAGTTATTCGAGCGTTTCCAGACCAAGACTCCCTTATCATAGATCAGACTTGACAATCCGGAGAAAGTCTATGGGAGAAAATGTCCGCGGTAATTGCCAACTTATTAATTGACTTTCTCCGGAAAGTATCGCCGCCTGGTGGATACTACCGCACAGTTGCCATGTTTCGGGCTTTTTGAACACCAGTATATTTTTAGAGAAAATGTTGTTCTTTTAAATCCCAGAATTCTCCGATCAAACAAAACAAAATTGTCTCTACTAAAAAACTGGTATCCAAAAATATAATAGAAAAATCTATAGAAAAATCTAGTTCGTCTGCTACCGCATAGCTTCCAACTCTTACGCTTTTTTCTTACCACTAAAATTTAATAGAATTTTTTTCGTCATGTAATCACACGATCTTGTCAATTTAATAAGATAAAATTTACTATAAAATTTTAGTGGTAGGAAAACTACTAGTTCATAAGCAAATGCATAGAACAAATGGAGCTGTGAAAAAATTTCGTGTGATTTCGTGTCGTAAATACTATTACTGGCGATTGATGGCGCTAGTAGCAGGACAAGTATAGCGGTCAAAGACAACTTGCTGATTGAGAGGTCTGATACTATGATAAGGAGGTCTTGTTCCAGACAATGCAATGGTAACGATTCTCACAGCCAAGACTCCCTTAATAGATAAGACTTGACAATCCGAAGAAAGTCTATGGGAGAAAATGTCCGCGGTAATTGCCACTTATTAATTGACTTTCTCCGGAAAGTATCGCCGCCTGGTGGATACTACCGCAGAGTTGCCAAGTCTCCGGCTTTTTGAACACCAGTATATTTTTAGAGAAAATGTTGTTCTTTTAAATCCCAGAACTCTCCGATCAAATAAAACAAAATTGTCTGTACTAAAAAACTGGTATGCAAAAGAGAATAGAAAAATCTAGTAGATCTGCTACCGCATAGGTGTCAACTTTTACGCTTTTTTTCTTACCACTAAAATTTAATAGAATTTTTTTCGTTATGTAATCACACGATCTTGTCAATTTAATAAGATAAAATTTAGTATAAAATTTTAGTGGGAGGAATTAAGCGTAAAAGTTGGCAGCTATGCTACCGATACTAGTTCATAAGCAAATGCATAGAACAAATGGAGCTGTGAAAAAATTTCATGTCGAAAATACTCCTATTACTGACGATTGATGGCGCTAGTAGCAGGAGAATATAGCGGTCAAAGGAAACTTGCTGATTGTGAGGCCTGATACTATGATAAGCAGGCCTTGCTCACAGCATTGCACTCGATTACAGCGCCATCTACAATGTTTCGAAGAAAATGTTCAATACAAAAGTTACGTATTTTTTCCCGTAGAATCCGAATCTGCAATAAAAAAGGGGGTCATCCTTTAAGATTTCAAAGTTGCCCCCTTTCCCGCCAGGGGGCAAAGTTGGGGGGAAAACTTTCATATCCCTAAATAGATTTTTCAAAAATATTGAACAGGCATTTTTTCGTTTTTCAATCCGATGTAAATTTCTCGAGCTATTTGACCGTTTCCAGACTTTTCGGACACCCTGTATATACATATAACATTATTTTTTGCCACAAGTAATAGATTTGTATCTTTAATATTTTTCTTATTTAATTGTCTCTAATGAATACATACATACATGTCTTGTAATTTTACAAATCAACCTTGGAGAACTATAATCTGCACAACTCTCCCTTGGTGTAACCATTCATCAATCTGCTTCTTAATTTCTAGTTTTTTTTTTTTTTTTTTTTTTTTTTTTTTTAACAATAAACAACGCGTTCTTTGATATACTGGAATTTCGTCAGTTAAAATGTTTTTGTTCAGCACCTTTAAAACGGTGGTTTCTATTTTATTTAACATATAATTACTAATTAAGTAACTCAATTAGGCTTAGAAAGCTGAATCAGTAATATGGCTTTAATTACGATCTTCAATTAACACGCGAAACACTTACCAAATCATAATTCTAAATAGAAATATCTTCCTTAAAAGACGGTAAATAATCATTTATTTTTGAAATTTCATTTTCATTTTCCGAGTTCATTATCTCTGTTGATGCTGAGTGTGGGGATAATCTGTCTTTTTCTTTGCTTTTAATAACATCTGGAAAACATTGGCAGCCAGTATGAGGCCGGAGTATTCCTTTCAAACAGCTACAACGTTTTCAATCATTTATCTATGTTTTAACAAAATAATAAATTTTGCAAGATCTGAACATTTTTTCTTCTTTAAAACAATTAGCCAAAAGGAACTTTGTAAGAATTCATTTTTGTTGCGGAATAACTTGTTTATTAATCACAATTAACTCATATCTTAAATCGAACAGTGCCTTAAACAAAGTATTATCTATCAGTATAACATATTTTAACTCATTAACAGGTAATTTATCTTTAATACAGCGTTGATTTGCAATCTTTTTCACGAAACTACAAATGTTTTATTATGTTTATATTTCTTGATTTGAAAATCGTCTAAGGGTAAAGTATTGCAGAATGATTTTCTCAAAGGATATAATACGACAATTACAGTTGAACTTCCCTTTAACGAAGTACATATTTAACAAAGTTTTCTACTCAACGAAAGTTTCTGCAGAACTTTGACTTTGAACACCATTAACGTGTAAATTAATCTCCATATTACGAAAAAGATATTCTACATAACGAAGTTTATTTTACTTTTGTACATGTACAGAATTCAAACGAAGAGGTTGCTGTTGCGATGGATATGCAAATTTTTTTAGCGGATTGTATGAAAACGAACACATTTAAATAATTTCTATTCTGCTTGGGTCTAAACAAAATTAATTTTTCTTCACGCTAAGAAAAACATTTGCTATCACCACTCTCCCACACCGAGACTGCATCGCTAACAGTTGGCAGAAGACAAAATCCCCTTTTTACATTCAATGATATAGAAGATGCAGTGACGCAATGGCGCCAGTTGCATTGGACCAAAACATATCAATTAGAGTCAGACATTCACCATTCTGGCCTTCCATTGCTGATAGATAATTGCTTTGTACATCCACAAGAATGTGCTTCAAAATGCAAATAGAAGAACATCAAAGTTATTTTTCTTCCTGCCAATACAACTTCTAAACTTCAGCCATTGGTTTAAGGAATAATATAAATTCTTGAAGTACATTATCGAAAAAGACAGAAAAAAGACTATGCAGTGAAAACATTAGTTTGAGAATCTGTGTTTCAGAACTGATGAAAGCTTGGGAATATGACATGCTTTCATCTGCCGTACACAACTGTTTTGTAAAAGACGGCTTCAAAATTGAAACTGAATCAAATGCTACTGAATCCAATACCTGTTTGTCATATCTGAAAATAAAATTTCATGAATTTAAGTTGATTTCTATTTGACAAATTTTCTTTATAACGAAATTTTTAAGTGTAACGAGGAGACTTCGTAAAATGGAAGTTTCACTGTATTTTTCTTTAGAAGTTTTAAAAAGAGGTTGAAGTGGTTGTGGGATATTTTTACAGAACTTTGTTTTCGTTGCTATTTTTTGAGCAACTGTTTCACGAGAATCGGAATGAATTTCATAATTTTTTTTCTTTGTTTATATAGAAAATATCAATTTCACGAGCTAAAATTTTCAGCCTCAGTCCATTTTTGTCCTGTTTGATACTAATATGAGTAGAAGTTTTTGTAACCAAAATTTGAAAAAGTTTATCAGAAATAAGTTTTTCTCACAATGGTCCAAAATCATGAACATTGCGTAGTTAAAAGTAACACCACCGCCCCCTGAATACTAGGTATGAGCGCTGATACAAAAATGGCGAGAATCGTAGGCGGATTTTTTAAAGCGTTTTTACGATCCCTTGAATTTAAACTCTAGTATTTTTCAAAAGCTTCGTTTGACTTATTTAATCTCAGAAAGAAAAGATGGAGAAAACTTTTAGAAATTATTGGCATACAGATTCAAGGGACAGTACAAACGCTTAAAAAAAAATCGCCTACGACAGCCTCCATTTTTGAGCTAGAGTGTATGCCTAGAATTCAGGGGGCGGTGGTAGAAGAATTTCGGTAATTATGGAGTAGTCGGGTAATATGGAATATTAAGGTTTTTGTTTGGTAAAGTGATGCCACAATGCGGCAATACCATAAACTACTTTAAATCGTTTCCAGAATGTCCCCTACAACGCTCAGTTTGTTGGTCGGCGTCAGGGCGCGTTGTGTGAATAAATATTTGTTTTTCGTCTTTCCAAAGTTTCAGGAGGTATTTTTAAATATTTTTTATTCGCTATTAGAAATACTATTTTTACATTGAAATTAAACATAATGTACACCGAAATACTAACAGTTTGTGCTGTAATACTCGTTTTGTAGCTCGCTATTCACACCAATGAACACAGAGTAATTTTTTCACAAACTGGCGGTGTCGGGTTATATGGAATTCCAAAATATATCATAATACTCCATGATTATGGTGGCGTAAAGAGAGATCCTTTTATTTGTAATTCGTGCAAATCCACTTTTGTAGTTTTATCTGGTGTCTAGGAGTAGGAATTAACGAACACAGATTCTGTAGGAAGACATATTTAATTTGTAAACAGAACAGTAAAAATGTGTTACATTTAGACATAAAACAAAATACCTAAATTTTAACTCACAACATAAGTTGCATCTGCACGAGTAATAAGGTCCACCTGCGCGTTGACTTTATAAAACACAATTATTAAAAAACAAAACCAAGGATGCGACTTATACATCGAACCACCATTACTCATACGAATAGTGATTTTTTTCAACTTTGAGTGAAAATGTGTCCAAGTCGGTACTCAAACAAAGAACATTTAGCTTTAATTTCCAATTTTCTTCCAATTTAGATATTTGGAGGACTGTTACTTGTGTGTGTGTGTGTGTTTATTATGGCTGATTATCTACGCGAGGGATATAGACTGAGGAAGGGAGGAGACATACGTAAGGGCTCTTTCTAAAGAAACTTAACCCATATTTATGCAAGGTTAGCTGAGGTTTGAAGAAAACTACGGAGAACTCCGAACAATTAGGCCAAAGGGCGCGATTGGGTTCGAAGCCAGCACCTCTTGTCTAACAGTTTTAAGAGCAGAATATCTCAGCCACTGGTGGGACGATCTGTTATTTGAAACAGCTGTATAAAATCAGGACCGTACGAAGAGAAAACTGCGCCTGGGGAAAAGTTACAATTTGGCGCCCCCTCCCCTCCCCACAATCTTTTTGTGACAGGTAACACAAAACTGATAAAGTACAGAAACAGAAATAAATTCTATTGAATAAACATTTCGAGTTTATTTTGGAACTTTAAAAGTTAAAATTTAATTCAGAAATTGCAAACAACTAAATAGCATAAGAGAAAATTGCACTTATTTGTTGGAGAGTACATGATATTTTGCGACAGGAAAAAAAAAGAATGACGAAGACAGAAAAATAAATTCCCCAGAAAATGATCGATGGCCAAAAAATGAATAAATAAATAAATTAAACCGTGGTTGGTAGTATAAATTTGTCGCCCCCTCAATTTACGCGCCCGGGGCGCCCCCCTCTTCGCACGGCGCTGCACAAAATAAACCAAATTGGTTGTATGAGTGAATTGTTTCGGTTCAAAATTCCTCCAGGAAGCTCAATTGGAAGGGCATTGGCAATTAAAGCCAAAGGCTCTGGGTTAGAGTTCCGGCCTAGACACATTTCTGTCAATTGGAAAAATTACTACTCATTAGGGTGGATCGATGTTATATGGTAAAAAAATAAATATTATTAATCAAAACCTACCTATGCGGAAAAGATGTTCTATTGTATGGAGATTAAGAGAAAAATAATTTTAAAAATTAATTTTAAAATTTAATACTGCCGCAATGAGTTTGAATTTTCGAAAAAAATTGGAAAAAGACCTAATTTTGGTTAGATGATTTTTGTTTCAAAATAATTGTTTTAATTTTAATCAAAACGTACCTATGCGGAAAAGATGTTATATTGTATGGAGATTAAAAGAAAATTAATAAAAAATGATAATTTCAAAATTTAATACTGCCGCAAGGGGGTTGGATTTTCGAAAGAAAGAGAAAATTCCAGCTTTTTCATTCTCCCGCTTTATCCTTCCACCCCTCCATAATTTGGAAGCGCTACGTCATGGAATCTTCCCTACGACACATGTTACGCCCACGTGGCTCTGAATTAGGGCTCCTATAATAGTTAAAGGAGCCTTACTCTGAATAATACTGGATAAACGTGTTCCCACCGCTCGCTCATTCAGTTCAAAGCTAGCGGCTTACGGAACATGGCGCTGTTCTCGCAAAGTGAAATAAATTTCATTTTCATTGCGTATGTTTTCTTTGTAAGTGTATTGTGTTGCGTAGTGTACTTTGAATATTATTGCACCATGGCGATGTTAAGAAAAGACATGATTTGCCCTATAGATTGGTCTGGTTGTGATATGCCAACGAATATGCTTCCTACCTACAGTAACGTAATAAAGTGCGTATGTTGGCATTCAAAAGAATACCGAAGCAAGGAAACATTGTCTACATCTACACTTTCCTCCTCATGTGAAGAAGTTGCTAATAAGTTAGAAGAGGCCTGGAAACGAGCTTCAATCCCAATAATTGACCACTATAGCATGTTGAGAAAAGTTCGATTATACCACGACAAATATCGCGGTCTTCTTAAATCTTACAAAGCCAAAAAAAGGATTGAAAGCTATCGCAAGCAGATTGACGTTTTCCGGAAAAACGCAAATGCAATTTATGATATATCAGAGTGTACTTGTAAATCATTTGAATGTTGCTTCTGTAGTAAAGAACGGAAAATACCAATGAACGAGAGAGAGTTTTTATTAGACATGCGAACTGTAAGAAAAATGGTAATCGGGTCGCTAGATCGGAAAGTCACTTTACAAATAACTAAGGCCGAGAAACGAAAATTAAATGAAAGGCGATACATGGAGAAAAACAAAACACTGCCTGATGTTTCTTCCAGTTCAATATATTTGAATATAAATATGAATAGCGGGTGTAAATTGAAGCGGCGTATGTGCGAGCATACTGACTTTTCTTCATGATCAGCTTTCATTGAAAGCGGCCCCCAAAACGCTGACGGTGTCACTGTCACATCTGTAGTGACGAAATTACATGCCGTAGAAAAGATATTGGACCGTTTTGGCATTTCCGACCGAGCAGGCGCTGCCATCGTGTCAGCTGCGCGCGTCAAGATGTGGGCATTATCTCACAAAGCGATGTATCGAACGTCGTTCACAGAAATAAAATTCGACGTGAGAGAACAAAGGCAAGAACCAATTTACCGTCTCAGTCAGTTGTGAAAGATTCTGGCCATGACCAATTTGGTTTATACTTCGATGGACGTAAAGACAGGACTATATCTCTAGGATATAACAGAAGAAAAATCAAAATAGAAGAACAGATAAGCTTGGTAAAAGAACCTGGTTCCGAGTACATCGGACACGTATCTGTAAATTCTGAGAGAGTGTAAGTCATTGGAAAAGACATCGTAATTTTTTTGTCCTGCGTTGACAACAATATAGATGTAACAAAGTTGATTGCGATTGGTTGCGACGGAACATCTATTAACACAGGTGTTAAAGAAGGTGTTATTCGATATTTAGAACTGATTCTGAAGCTTCCTCTACAATGGTTTGTGTGCCAGTTATACGCCAATGAGCTTCCACTACGTCATCTTTTCGCGTACGTAGATGGAACCACGACTGGGACCAGAAGCTTCACTGGTGGAATTAGGGCTATCTTGTTATAAGGAGAAATGGGTTTTTTGCCATCCTGAAAATATCCTGATATCGATGTTACCTGACGACGGAACTCACATAAGGCAATTGGCCCTTCGAAGAATTCTAAAAGCGAGCGAAGTCAAACGGTCTACTGCAATCCCAAACATTTCAACGAATAATATCCGTATCTTCAATTTACCAGCTTTTGAAGTTTGTGCGTCGGATTATATTGATTTGATTAAATGGAAAAATGTGACAGAACCTCCACTAACTGAACGATTTAGTGACGACATGATTTTAGAAGCAATAGTAAATCCAGCAATTATTCCGGCGGCAATAATATCTACTATCAAGGGGTTTCCGTGCCACACTCAAGCTACAGAACGGATAGTCAAAACAGTCACGGAAGCATCTTCTGCTGTTTGTTGATCATATAGAAGAGACGGTTTTATAAGAAATTGCATCGAATCACGAAACCTCATGCCAATTTTCAACACCAAACATGATTATCGCCCACTGTAATTTGGACAATTTTATAGGTTTTTCTTTATTTAATAATAAAAAAGCTGGTAAATAAGAAGCTGACGTTTATTCTTGTAAACAAGTAAGTGTCCTCTTATTTCAATTAATATTTAAAATTACTAAAATGCATATTTCATTTAACAAAAACCACTTTGACTTTTTACCGTAAAAAGACTCAAATACATAAATTTCAAACGACTTGCGGCAGAATTAAATTTTGAAATTAATTTTCTTAATTATTTTTCTCTTAATCTCTATACAATAAAACATCTTTTCTGCATAGGTAGGTTTTGATTAATATTAAAATAATTATTTTTATTCAAAAATCATCTAACCAAAATTATGTCTTTTTTTCAGTTTTTTTAGAAATTTCAACCCCATTGCGGCAGTATTAAATTTTGAAATTAATTTTTTTAATTATTTTTCTCTTAATCTCCGTACAATAGAACATCTTTTCCGCATAGGTAGGTTTTGAAATTGTGAAATTTTTTTTTCGATCCACCCTACTACTCATATGATTCATTTTCCAATCAAATTGATTGTGTTAAAATACTTAAAATTACGTAGCCTTAGTTTATATGAGTTAAAATAATAAAAGTGTATAATTACTCAACACATAAACGAAAACAAACTTGTTCGTCTCTTACACGAGACAGCAATGCCCTCTTGCGTACAGTTCTTAAAAAATATTACTCGTGACAAATAAAAAACTAGTCGTTGGGGGCCACCGTAATACTTACCCCTCACGGATATGCATAATGTAAAATATTAAAATAAAAATGTGTAAACTACTTATAAAATGCATTGCAATTCAAATAAAATCGTGGCTTGATGACGTCATAAACTTTAAAGGCTCGATTACTGAATTGCTTGAAAGAAATATCCTTATAGCTTCAAAAATAAGAATCCTATTAACTAGCGGTTTATTGCATCTGATTAAGCGTCAAATTTCCAATTAAAATATATCTTTGAAGTGAAATTTGGATGAAATACAGGGTCATGAAAAATCGAAGAGTGTGATAAATAGGATTCCAAATATCTCGGCAACTAATTATCCTATCGACTTCACGCTTTATGCAAAATTTATGTTTTTTTATTGTCTTTTATATTCATTTTTTAAAATAAACAATTTCGAAAATTTTTATATACCTTTTATCAGAACGAATATTTCGAGAGTCCGAAAAAAATAGTTCCGGTTAATCGAGGTTATTGAAATTAAATAGGCTTCTTCCCATTATTACATACTAAGTACATACCAAATTGCAAGTCGCTATCTCAATTTTTTCGGTAGATAGAGCGTTTACAGACACACAGACACACAGACGGACGGCAAATTTTTTTTTCTAAAAATATGTTTTTCGGAATCTCCAGTGTCTGAAACGTGTAAATCCGTCAAAAAAATTTTTTTCGATTTTCAAACCGATTACAAGACTTACCCTATACTACGTATGATGGGTAAGTAATACATAAATTATGAGATATTTGCAATTTTCGCTATGCATTATATTGTAAAAAATATCTCAAATGTAGTATTTTAGTGTTCAATAAGCATTCTGATATATTAAAATAAACGACTAACCAGGAAATAAGTGTTTTAAACTTTTGTAAAAAATTAAAGTCTAAATTTCAGGAAAATGTCCAATGCAAATATATCATACAAGAATGCAATCCGTTTCATAAATATTATGAAAAATGAATCTTGTCAAATGATACACATTTCTTTTATTAACGTTGAATTGCATGTGAATCGTATAATGATTTCCTTTTTCACAATTCTCTCTAATCTGGTATACATTTTTCTCAAATGAAATTTTGCATCAATGAAAAAGCTTTCTGATAAATTGACGCAAAAAAAAAAAAAAAAAGAAAACAAAAAGCTTTCTTATACAATTCTTTGTTGGTGATTTCGGAATGTTTATCTCTTTCTGAAAAGTTATAACACTCAAAACATATTACTGCGAATGAAATTTTAAAAGCCATTTATCTCGATAAATAGCTTTAGGAAACATTCCAAGATATTAAAACATTTTTCTTATTTTTATGCAACAAATCCCCTATTTTGTCAAATAAATTAGAAAATGAGAATTGTTTCAAATTTTTTCTCTTCGTCTGCGTTTGTTATATGACGTAAACATGTCTCAAATAAAAGTTGATATCTTTGAATAAACACTCCAATAAATTCAATTAATGCAAAAAGAAAAAAATAAACACAATTTAACCCTTTATGTCCCAAATTATGAAATATGTAAACTGCCACCGCAATAATGATTCCCTTAATATTCTAAGATGGAAAAATCTATATTATAAATTAAAAACATGTGCGTAAATAACGCTGACGATATATATTGAAGGTGGCAACACCTAACAAATAAATTTCGCGTTTACAACATTTTTTTGTAACTTCTTACAGCGCAAAATTTCAGTTGTTTTTACACAGTCAAATAGAAAAGATAATGTTCCGTTAAATGCAAATTGTTTGAAAACTGTATCTCAGTTTGCTGCAAACAATACTGAAAATGACTGCATACTGTCATCTGGTGGGAATACGAAATTCTTATACCAGGCACCGCCACCTGAGTACTAGGCCTGAGCCCTGACACAAAAATGGCGGCGCTCGTGTGCCGAATTTATAAAACCTTTGTATGGTCCCCTAATTGTACACTCCAGTATTTTCTAAAAGTTTTCTTTCACTTATAGAATCGCAAACAAATAAGGCGGTGAAAATTTTTAAATTGAATTTTTATAATAAAATTAACTTTAAGAAATACTGGTAGAAGAATTTTACAACCATTTTACTACCAGTAATTATTGGTATTGAATTGCAAGAGACCGTACACACACTGAAAAATTTCCGCCTACGACTGCATAAATTTTTGTGACAGCGCTCAGTCCTACTACTCAGTGGGCTGTGGATTAATTTGAGAACTGCCAATACCAGCAGATATCACTTGATATGTTTTTGGAGCAAAGAATATTACAACATATTGCAAAATTTTAATTTGAATTTTTATAATAAAATTAACTTTAAGAAATACTGGTAGAAGAATTTTATTGCAAAAGTTTCTTTAAACTGTTAGACTTTCTTTAACCCTTCTTTGCATGAGTTTTTCTTTTACAATTGTGTTTTTTTATACATATATTAAATATTAGACACCAGAAATTTTAAGATAGATTTTTAACTTTGTTTAGCAACATAGTTCACGGGAAATTTCCTGGATTAATATTTCTATATAAATATAGTGGTGGCGAAGAAGATGATTTATTTATTAAAAGTTAAATAAAAAGTGATGGCAATTTACATCACTATGCAATTAAGGGTTAATTCTTTTTAAAATGACTGTTTTAAAACATTGACTGCCATGCAGTAGCGGCTCATCAGGGGGTTTACAACCACTTTACTACCAGTAATTATTCAACTATGTTGGAAAGTGTTAATAAAAAAGGTTATTGTAAATAATGAAATTTTTGGCGATTTCTTCCGTTATTAATCCATGACAAGCGGTTAATACAAAAGTATTGCTTATATTTTTTCAAAACTTTATTTCAATATATCGTTGGTATATTTGATATAAATATGCTGTTTGGCGTTGTTAGTAGGCAATCTAAAAATATATATAATGTGTAAAAAAAAATCTATTAGAGTTTTCCATAAAAAATACAATTCACCTATGTTTTGTACACCTGATAATATGCTCTGTCACCCGAGAAGACCGGTTTTAAACCAGGGTTACCAGTTTGGCTTTTTTTTTATATTTTAAATTTTAAAAAAATTTAAATATATTAAATTAGAAGTTCCGAATAGGGATTTTTGCTTTATTTAATGACATATATTTCTTTTTTTTGCATTTAGTAAAAATTCTTTGTTCGGAATTTCTATTATAACTTCGGAATTTCGGAATTAAAAAGATAGCCAAACTTGGTAATTCCTCTTATTTTAAATCGAAAAATGCGGACTAATTGTCCGTAATAATAATTGATAATAATAAAAATAGAAAGTACTGGAAAACTAGATGTGCATTTAATCATGTTGTAGTAATAATGAAACATGTTCGAAACATCTTTCAAATATTCTTTCATGGGATATTATTATACAAATACTATTGGTTAGATTCCAGTAAACAGTAATTTTTGACATTTGGATAGCTACTTTTAATTTCCTTTAAAAAAAAAAAAAAGAAAAAAAAAAAAAAAAGAAAGAAAGAAAGAAAAGAAATCGGACCCTGAAAGGGTTAAGTTGTCCATTTCTTCGAAAAGAAACAAGAACGAAAAATCATGCGTCAAGCAAAGATTATGAAACTCTTTCCAACATATTCAGAATACTGTAATAAATCATCACTGTTTGGGGGTCCGAGACGCAGAAATCTTGCAAATTTTTGAAAATATTTTATTCTATTACAAAAGTATCCGGTTTTTTTCGCTTAAAATGACGTTTAATTCATGTTTCTATTTTAATTAGAACAGGATATATTACTTTTTCTTTTCCAAAATCTAGTTTTCAAGTAGTGGTTGTCATAAAAACGTTTTTGCGTTTTTCTGCATGACGGTTTTTTTCAACAATTCTCGTCTTTAAATAGTTATAAGTCAAGAACTGTTAAAGATAAATGATTCAGACTTGAAACATGTATTTTTCAATTATTTTACGTTATTTTTCATTGAGCAAGTTTGAATTTTTTTTTTCGAAAATATGATATTTTCAATATAAGTTACATTTTTTTTTAAATTAATATTTTTAAAAATTCTGAAAGATAATTAAAACTCATATATTTCTGTTTAATTAAATGTTTTTTTTTCTTCTTTTTTTTTTCTTTTTTCTTTTTTTTTTTTTTTTTTTTAATTTGACGAATAATATTTCAAGTTATAACGATTGGAAATTACTCTATTTTTTTTATTTAATTTTTTTTTTATTTTATGAGAAGTTTTATGATATGATTTTTTATACAAATTATATGGTTAATCATCATTTAAAAAAAACTAATTAAATAAATAAAAATGTTTTTAAAATATATCCCGGACCCCTTAATGAGGTGAAAGATGATATTTAAGTAAACAAGTGATGGTAAAAGATAACCGCTATTTGTAAAACGCATAACCCATTTCAAAACCTAATTTCAGAAATTAACGTCAATAGTCAGAAAAAAATCCTGATTAGTTTGTGCAGCCCTTGTATATTATCTATAGATTTGTGTATGTACTACATAGCGTACTAAAATTTTATTTTGTTAGGAAATGCATAGCCAGTTGAAAATTCCTTTTCAGCCATTTCCATCAATAAACGGAAATGTACTGAAGATGTTTTGTGCAGTCCTGTCATCTATATAATTTATACACACCCAGTAATATGCAAAAAAATAGGTAAATTTAAAAACGAGTACCGCGACTGAAAACGCACTTCCAGCAATTAATGTCCTTAGACAGTACTGTAACTGAATTATTTTGTGTGTCCCTGTAAATGAACGATGAATGCTATGCACTTTTTTCTATAAATCTTTTTGTAATGCACTTTAGCCATATATATAAATTTCAATATGTTTCAAATAGTGTAACAACATTAAAATACACCGCAAATGATTTTCACCCTTACACTGTAATGTAACGGAATTCCTTTGATTGTCCCTGTAGACGGACTATAAATGCTACACACTTCCTTTTCAACACCGAACTTGCCTCAATAACATATATCAATTCTATCTGAATCCGAGTATATTTACGCGAGTTAGAGCAAGGACAGACAGACAGACAAACTAAATTCATAAACACTTTTCAACTACGATGGAAATTGCAATATAATAAATTATAACACCTTGTAACAATATATTTATTTTTAAATGCTAAAAGGTGTAAATTGACAACATAATACAAATTAAAATAACTTTTATTAGGTGGTTTGACATGTTTCGACTCACTTCGAGTCACCAGGTGTCTAATCAGCCCTGGCAAGAAGAAACCATCCAAATAAATTTCAATGAAAATAAAATAATTTTTCTCGTCAATCTATACTATCCATCCATAATAAGAGAAACCATAGAGATACTAACTCAAAAAAAAAATACAATATGTAACGATGCGGCATCTTTTAACTTACCGAAATTGTGGCTCGAGTTACTCCATGGTTACAGATATGAAAATAAACAACCATGTAAAAATAAAAGATAACGTGGGTAATTTTTAAAAAGTACATGGAAATTAAAATGATAGAATTTTAAATATTAACTTCATAGCCCGTGCAATTATCGAATATTCTCATATGTTTTTGAAATGACCCGGAGTCATAGCTGCCAACGTTTACGCTTTTTTATTACCACTAAAATTTAATAGAAAATTTTCACTTATGTAATGACACGATTTTGTCGCTTTAAAAGGATAAAATTTACTATCAAATTTTAGTGCTACGAAAAAAGCGTAAAAGTTGGCAGCTATGCCCGGAGTGAATCGAAACATGTCAAACAACCTAATAAAAGGTATTTTAATTTGTATTATGTTGCTAATTTACACTTTTTAGCATTTAAAATAAATCTACAATGGAAATTATTAAAAAGACCTCTAAATATTTACTATCTGAAACAGTGATAAAGAAACGATTAAATTTCAATTAAACAATCGAATAATTTGACAAAAAAAAACATATGGCGCATCGGGGATCGGAGAAATCTACCACACTATATACAATTTTATTACTTTTTACATATTGAGAATTTCGAAGAACAATTTTATTTTTAACAAGGTTTCCATGAGTGCTTGTTTTTTAATGCCGCTATTTCCGATTGGTAATAATCGCCGTATTTAATTACAGGAATTTTGTGATTAAATAAAGTCAGTATTTTTATTCAGAGATTGTGGCATTCAAAAATAAGCACACTTTCTGACCCCCCTGGTTATACTCTAAGTGTTGTTGTAAAATATATCTTACAAATATTCCTATAATTACCCATTAATTAATCAGCTATAATAAATGAATATTTTTAAAATTTCACAATATTGTCATTATGCAATTTTCTAACGTATCTCCAAAAAAGTTAAGAGGAAAAATTATTAATGAAATTACCGTGGGATTTCTTTTAATATTTAATCTTTGGTCGCCAGTTGTTTATCACTAAATCATGAATAAACTTTAAAAAAATTCTAAGTATAAAATACGTTAGAGTACAAAGTTAGAAACAGCTAATTTAAGCAATGTTTATCGCTACTGTAAAGCATATATTTTAATATAAGTAAATTGATACTGGATGAAAGCGTAGTTGCGGTATCCTTCACATTAAATTTTTAATTTCTGCAAAAACAGTGTTTATACGCCACGAGAGATTTAAATATCAGTATTTTTTTTCTAAAAGTAATGATTTCCATATTTAAACTCAGAATTTATTCATAAGTAAGATAAATATTCCATTCGAAAAAACTGGTTTTCAATTTCCCTGGGACCCTGTACAAAGAACCCTGTAAAATGAAAACTCTGTAGATTTATTATCTGAGAAAAATAATGAAAAAAAATCCCCGACGGCTGGACCTACCGGCACAGGTAGATTTCTAAAACGCAGACCGTGGGGCGCCTGTTTATTGGGAATTTCAGAAGAAAGACCTATTTGCAATGATGCGGCTGTTGGGACCGCTCAATTCGAAATATACATGTTCCTGTAGGCGGAGCCAGCAGGGATTTTTTTAATTTTTTTTTTTATGTAAGAGTAGTTTCTATAAAATTTTTGTCAGTATAAAAGTTTAAAAGTAAAAGTAAAAAAAACTTTAAGGGTAAAAAGCCCCCACCTTTGGGGGCACTTTTAATGAAATCAAAAATCTGTCATGCATAATTTTTGGCCCTTTTACTAGAATTAATAATAACTTTAAACGGATTCGATATGTATCATAATTATGAAGGTATGGTTTTTTTTTTGTTTTTCCAAACAGCCCCTGCCCCATTTCCTCCCGCCCTTGGTTCAATTTTACCCATTAACAAACTTGACCGAGATTTTATGCCCCTTGATTTTATGTATTAGTTTGGAAGAGATTTGTGCAGAATTATTGCAGTTATCATGTTCATAAAAAAGTGACATAGATAGATAGAAGATAAAATTTTGAACTGGGGGTGGTTTTGGGCTCTATGAGTCATGATCGGTGTAGATCTACAAAAAATTTTCAGAAATTCCAACTTAGGAAAAATTGTAATAGGTAGTATTTCTTACGAAATCTACCTAAAACATACATCTCACACAGAGAATAGCCTAAGCAATCAAATGCGTTGACAAAAAACACACGGTACATCGGGAATGGCGAAATCTGCAAACGGCTGAAAAATCCCCAGTATCCCGCTTCCGCGTGTAGAGTTTCTTCCTTAAGCTTTAATTTTTTTTAATGATATATATCTTAGATCATTTTTGTTTAAAGAATTTTTTGCAGTTAAATTTATTTCCATTTTCTCCTTGTTATCTTTGTCTCTCTATAATCATTTGTAAAACTTAATTAAATATTAAGTAATTTTGCAGTTTAATCAAAAAAATAAACTGTAAATTTGAAACCGAGGTCATTTATATCATTAGCATACTTTTTCAAATTTCTTTGACATAAACCTGAATTTTTTTAAAGAATTTATTATTTTATTTATTTATTTATTTGAAACTGTACGAAAGAGGGACCCATCCCTTAGAAAGAACAGATTTATATAAATTTGTTATCTCGAAGTAATAATAAAAAATATATTTGATAAATTTTAAACAAATAGATTTTAGTTTATTAGTTTTTTTTTTAAATATTTAATTATAAAATGTCGAAACTGGTATAAAAGAGAAATGCGGAATCTGTTCGCATTAAACAGCCAATAAATACCTTAGAAATGAAAAATATCTCTCAGTGGGGATATTATCTCAAACTTAAATTAAAAAAGTTATTGCAATAAACAAAAACAGTGGCTATTAGTTTATTAGTTATTCTTATCATTGTAATTATATAAATTATTAAAACTAGACAAAAAGAGAACTGTGAAATATGTTCCCATTAAATAGTAATAAATACTTTAGGAACCTAAATTCTCTTTAGGTATATTACCTATAACTAATAGTAAATAAGTTATTGTAATAAAAAAAGTAAATTAACTTATTTTAGTTTATTGGTTATTGTTTTCATTATTACTAGAAATTATTGAAATTTTACGAAAGTGGAATTGCGGCATATGTCCGCTTCAAATTTTCCTTCCTTAAAAGATTAAATATCTCTATAGATTTATTATCTGAAAGTAACAATAAAAAGGTAGGGGAAAATATTATTTATGCAGAGAAGAGGCCAAATAATCGAATACGTTCACAAAAAACACATGACGCATAGGAAAAGGTGAAATCCCGCACACAGCAGAAATATCCCCTACTGTCCGACAAAAGAAAATTTTAAAGTATTAACTGTAACAAAATAAGTAAAGTTATTTAATTATTATAAAGTAATGTAATCTTATTTAAATATTGCACAGAACATTTTTTTTCATATTTAATTATAAATTGTTGAAACTGGACGGAAACGTAAATGTCGCAGGGTTCGCACAGTTCTACCACAAATTGATAATAGATTTTTTCGCCCTATTTAACTTCAGAAAAATATTACACATTCTGTGAACAACGGCGGTGTTTTTGAATTCTGTGTTTAAAAAATTAAATAGAAATTTCCTTATCGTTAGTAGTGGTGCCAGAGTCCTTAAAAATTCAAAGGAGTGTGCGAACCTTGATGTCGGATATGTTCACATTAAACAGTCAATAAATATTTTAGAAATGAAAAAATTCAGTAGATTTATTATCTCAAACTAATATAAAATATGTTATTACAATAATAAAAAAAGTAATGGATTTTAGTTTATTAGTTATTGTTTTTGTTTTTTTATTATTATAAATTATTGAAAGTGGACGAAAGAGGAATTGCGGAATATGTCCGCATTAAATTGTCCATCCTTAAAAAAGGAAATATCTCTATACATTTACTATCTAAAAGTAACAAAAAAACAACAACCTATCATTCACACAGAGAAGATACCAAATAATCGACTACGTTCACAAAAAACACATGGCGGATCAGAAAACGGTGAAATCCCGCACAAAGCAGAAATATCCCCGACTGTCCGGCAACAAAATATTTTAAAGGATTAATTGTAACTAAATAAGTGAAGTTATTTAATTATTATAAAATAATAGAATCTTATTTAAATATTGCACATTTTTCATACTTAATTATAAATTGTTAAAAATGTACCAAAATATAAATGATGAATATGTTTGCATTAAACAATCAATAAATATTTTAGAAGTGAAAAATTTCAGTGGGTTTATTATCTCATACTAATAGTAAATTTTTTACTACAATTTAAAATAATAATAATAATGGATTATTAGTCATTTTATGAGTTTATTAGTCATTGTTTTTGATATTACTATAAATTATTGAAAGCGGGCGAAAACGGCATTGAAGAATACGTCCGCATTAAATTTCCATCCCTAAAAAAATGAAATATGTCTATAGATTTATTATCTAAAAGTAACAAACAAAATATATCATTCACGCAGAGAAGAGATCAAATAATCGAATAGGTTGACAAAAAACTCATGACGCATCAAGAAACGCTGAAATCCCGCACACAGCAGAAATATCCCCTATTGTCCAGCAACAAAAAAAAATTAAAGTAATAATTGTAACAAAATAAGGGAAGTTGTTTAATTATTATACAATAATAGAATCTTACTTAAATATCGCACTTTTTTTCATATTTAATTATAAACTGTCGAAACTGAACGAAAATATGAATTTGGAATACGTTCGCATTAAACAGTCCTTAAATATTTTAGAAACGATAAATTTCATTAGTTTATCATCTCACACTATTAGAAAAAATGATATTGCCAATTAAAACAAAATATTTTTTTGGATTTTAGTTTATTATTTATTTTTATCATTGTTATTATAAATTGTTGAAACTGGACGAAAGCAGAACTGTGGAATATGTTCGCCATAAGCAGTCAATAAATATTTTAGAAATGAATAATTTCAGTAGTTTTATTATCTCATACTAATAGTAAAAATGTTATTACAATAATAAAAAAAGTAATAAATTTTAGTTTATTAGTTATTGTTTTCGTTATTATTATAAATTATTGAAAGTGTGCGAAAGCGGAATTGTAGCGTATGTCTGCATTAAATTGTCCATTCCTAAAAAATGAAATATGTCTATAGATTTATTATCTAAAAGTAATAATATGTATGTATATATATATATATATATATATATATATATATATATACATACATATCATACGCGCAAAGAAGAGATCAATTAATCGAATAGGTTGACAAAAAACACATAGCGCATCAGGAAACGCTGAAATCCCGCACACAGTAGAAATATCCCCTATTGTCCAGCAACAAAAAATTGTAAAGGAATAATTGTAACAAAATAAGTGAAGTTATTTAATTATTATAAATTTTTAGAATCTCATTTAAATATCACACTTTTTTTTCATATTTAATTATAAATTGTCGACACTGGGGAAAATATAAATGTGGAATACGTTCGCATTAAACGGTCCATAAATATTTTAGAAATGAGAAATTTCATTAGTTTATTATCTCACACTATTAGTAAAACTGATATTACAATTGAAACAAAATAATTTTTTTGATTTTAGTTTATTATTTATTCTTATCATTGTTATTACAAATTGTTGAGACTGGACGAAGGCAGAACTGAGGAATATGTTCGCATTAAATAGTCAATAAATACCTTAGAAATTAAATTTTGTAGCAGCTTTATGAGCTCAAACTAAAATTAAAAAAATTCATTGCAATTAAAAAAATAGTGGATTTTAATTTATTAGTTATACGCCTCATTTTTATTATAAATTCTTAAAACTGGACGAACAGAGAACTGCAGAATATATTCGCATTATATAATGAATAAAATACCTAAAAAATGAAAATTCTCTTTGTGGTTATTACTTGAAACTTATAATAAAAAAGTTATTGCAACTAAAAAATATAAATAAATAACGGATTTTTGTGTATTACTTATTGTTATAATCAATATTTTAATTTATTGAAGCTGGGCGAAAGCGAAATGGTGGAATAAGTCGACAATAAATTGTCCATACCTGAAATATGAAATATCTCTATAGATATTTTTTTTAATCTAAAAGTAACAATAACTTTAAAAAAAAAGAGAAGAAACCAAATAATCGTATATGTTGACAGAAAACACATGGCGCATCGGAGAACGATTAAATCCTGCACACAGCAGAAATATCCCTACTGCCGTAAACAACAAATTTTAAATTCAATTAAAGGATTAATTGTAACAAAATAAGTAAAGTTATTTAATTATTATAAAGTAATGCAAATTTATCTAAATATCGCACGTTATTTTTTCATATTTAATTTTAAATTATTGAAACTGGTTGGAAACATAAATATGGAATATGTTCGCATTAAACAGTCAATAAATATTTTAGAAATGAAAAGTTTTAGTTTTATTATCTCATTCTAATAGTAAAAATGTTATTAAAATTTAAATTTTTAATGCAATTAAAAAATAATAATAATGAATTCTAGTTTATTAGTTATTGTTTTTGTTATTAATACAAATTATTGAAAGTAGACGAGAGCGGAATTGCGGAATATGTCCGCATTAAATTGTCCAGCGATAAAAAATGAAATATCTCTATAGATTTTTTTTTCAAAACGTAACAATTGAGCCCTTGATTTTGAAAGAAGGTAACATCCTTTTTTTTATTGCTACTGGCTTGATGCACAAGTTCTGTCGTATTTTAAAACCAAATAATTTTAATACCGATAAAATTTTAATACCTGATAATTTTAATTAGTTCAAAACAAGTAGGTATATTTTCAGTATCAGAATTAAAATTTTACCGGTATTAAAATTAGGTATTAAAATTAAACAGACCTTCTTTATCAACCTAATATAATTTTGATGCTTTGATTGAAAGGATTTAACCCTTAATTGCAGTGTGATGTAAATTTACATCACTGTTTATTTAACTTTTAATAAATAAATCAACTTCTTCGCCACCACTATATTTATATAGAAATATTAATCCAGTACATTTCCCATGAACTATGTTGCTGAACAAACTTAAAAATCTATCTTAAAATTTCTGGTATCTAATATTTAATATATGTATAAAAAACACAATTGTAAAAGAAAAACTCATGCAAAGAAGGGTTAAAAATATTCTTAAAAATATTTTACAAATATGTTTAAACCCATCAGGATTATTTTTTTTTTTGTGGACTTTGTTTATGTAAATCTAATATGCAGTATTTCTTATCCGTGTTAGCAGAAAAAAAGTCATGGATTTGGTATGCGCCAATGGACATGCATCAATTTAAAATGCAAATATTTCTTTAAAACATTGATTTTCTTTAAATAAAATATAATTATAATAACAAGAAATTGAATATTTTATTTTATTTTATAATTTATTTCAATATTACATTCTTTTTCAGAGAAGTTACAATAAAATAAAAAATAATTTTAATTTTATAGAAAAAAGTGGATAAAAAATAATTCGTTAATAAGCTGTATGAATATAATTATAAATTTTGATAAAACGCTGTTTCTCCAATGTTGCCAATTCACCACAGTTGAAGTAGAACTGCTAAATTCTGATTGTGTTCAGAATTACCAGTTTGGCTTTTTTTTTCTTTTAAATCAGAATCTCGACATTTAAAGCGGAAATTGCGAAAGAAAAAATTTCACTTTACGTAATCACGGAATGTATATCATTAAATAAAGTAAAAATTGCTATTCAGAATTTCTGTTAGGAATTTTTAATTTATTAATTTCAAAAAAGGCCAAACTTTGAACCCTGATTGTGTTTCTCAATATTATGCAAGATAAAAAATAATTCTACTCCAAGTAGAATTTTTTTTTACCACTCACTTTCAAAATCAACGTATTTGAAATATCGTTGACAACGTAAATTACTAGTAACAAATTTTTACTGATATCATATTTATTTTAAATTGATTAAAAACAAAAATTTTATGTTAATTTGCAATAATATTTAGCTACAAGTAATTTTTTTCACAAATGAACTTGCCCGACTTTAAAATAAACACCTCAATTAAGAAGTGAAAAGATAACAAGCTAACATATTTAAAGGTAATAGATTTTAGTTTATTAAGTTATACATATAGTGACTTCTCACTTACACGCGATACACGGTAATTATTTTTCAGCAGCAGTTTCTTTTTTAAAGTAATTTTCTCATTATTTAACCGCAGAATTTATAAATCGAATTTTACTGTTTAAAATTAGTGGTACGAAAAAGTAATTACTGAACATCGCGTATAAGTGAGAGGTCACTGTAATTATAAATTTTTGAAACTGGACGAAAACAGAAATTTGAAATATGTTCGCAATTAATAATTAGTGAATACATTAGAAATGAAAAAAATTTAGCAGGATTATTTTCTCAAACTAATAGTAAAAACAATGATAGCAATAAAAAATAATCAATGGATTTCAGTTCATTGGTTATTGCTTTCATTATAAATATAAACTTTTGAAACTTTTCGAAAACAGAAATTTGAAATATGTTCGCAAGTAACAATCAATAAATACCTTAGAAATGAAAAAATTCAGTGCGGTTATTATCAAACTAAAAGTTAAAAAAAGGGTTATTTCAATTTAAAAATAATAAAAAGTAGAAGATTTTAGTTGATTAGCATCTTTTATCATTAATATTATAATTTTTTTTAAACTAGACGAAAGCAGAACTGTAGAATGTGTTCGTATTAATTTATTAATACATACCTAAGAAACGAAAATTATTTTTATATTTATTAACTAAAACTAATAGTAAAAAGTTATTGCAATTAAAAAAATTAGTTAATCGGTTTCAGATTATTAGTTATTGTTATTATTATTATTATTATATATTATTGTCGAAAATGAAATTGCGGAATACGCCCGCATTAAATTGTCCATCCCTAAAAAAGAAATATCTCTATACATTTATTATCTAACAAGAATAATAGTAATAGTAATAAAAATCTACCTTTCACGCAGAGAAGGGCCCAAAAAATCGAATACGATGACAAAAAACACATGGCGCATCGGAGAACGGCGAAATCCGGCAAACGGCAGAAAAATCCCCTACTATCCGGCTTCCGAGTTTCTTCCCTAAGCTTTGAAATTGGAGCGCTTCATATTATTTCTGTTCGAAGAGACTTCTTACAACGCCACTCAACGGGAGAGGCTGAAATCAACTTTCCCGTTTTAAAACAAAAAGTACTGAGAATTTTACTCAAGTTTTATAAAAATATTTCACACCAGAATTTTAATTTAGAACAATTTAACATGAGCGTTTCACTTACTTCTGGATAATTTATATTTTATTTATTTTAAGAAAATATTTCTGGTTCGAATTGAAATATTTTCATGTGGTATCGGTCAAATGATAAGTTGTTGGCATATTTAGTGTTAAAGGAGTACTGAAATTCTTTTAACCCTTCGAATACAGATTTATTTGAAAAAAAAAAAAACAGAACAGACACACTAGAAAATTGGAATAGTGTTTTTTCTGTATTTGTTGACAGATATTCCCTGATTAAACAGAAGCGAGAAGTACTGTTCGAATTTTCTGATATAAAATTCGAAATTTCTGAATTAAAAAAAAACGTGGACAATAGTGATGACGAATCTCAGTGGTCAAATGTACAAAAGGGGTTAAGAAATTCCGCTGTAGAATATTTACGGCCTAAAGCTAAGTTTTTGATTAAAAGCTTTATAATAGCTTTAATTTTTGCAAACAATAAATAAAATTTTCTTCATAATGTAAATTTTTAATCAAATAATGTATAAGTCTACTTCACAGTACGAATATGAATTTCAATCTTATAAAGTTCTGTTCGAAGAGACTTCTTACAACACCACTCAACGGAAGAGAGTGAAATAAACTTTTCAGACATTTAACGATAAACATACCGGGGGTTTTACTCAATGCTTTGCTTCTATAAAAATCTTTTACATAAGGCTGGATGCTTTTTACTTTCTTCTATCTTTATAAGAAGAAGGGATGCATTAGATTCGTGAAAATTTTCAACATCAGGTTTTCAATGGATTTATACGTTTTAGACGGTTCTGAACACGATTTGACAGTTTTTAGTAAATGTCTGTCTGTGTGTGTGTGACATAAATTTTGTGGGCAATCTAGAAAAAAACTTTTCCATAAGCCGTGCTTTTTTTTCTCTTAATCCATTCGCTTCCAATCCAGGGTTGCCAGTTTGGCCTTATTTTTTTATTCAGAATTTCCAAATTCATACCGGTAATTTCGAAAGAAGAATTATTACCTTGCGAAGTCGGAAAATGTATTTCTCTAAAGGAAATAAAATTTACACTTATTAATTTCTGGTGTGAATTCAAAATTCTGAATTAGAAAAAAGGCCACCATGGCAACCCTGTGCCAACCACGAGTATACTTTGTTTTTCAATCTAAAATTACGGATTCGTGCAGGATATTTCGAAAGACGAACTGTTATTTTACGTAATCACGAAATGTCTACTATTAAATAAAGTAAATATTGCTATTAGTATTTTCTGGTATGAATTCGAACTTTCTAAATAAAATAAAATTCCGGTAATTTTAATCCGGTAGTGAACGTGTTAAAGTTATACATGTATATCTATATATATGTTATATTTAAAAAACTAACTGGTACTGCTTTCGACCTCTACAGGTCATCGCAAAGGGCTTTCCTCTGACGAACCAGTCGAAACGATAGATTGTCCCGCCCAGAACGGCGCGCCAGCGCCCCACGGCGAGCCAAGGTGTCCTGTCAGGTTCGGTCCCAGAGATACGAACCGTGACATCCTCGCTATGGGCGATTCTGGAGCCCACAAGAGCAACCAGAGACCCACAACTAGACACAGTTCTCTCCCATGGAATTGCTTTTCCCCTGGGCCATGCAACGGCACCTACAAAGGTGCCCCCTAATTTTCCCCAGGGGGTGATCTGAAGTGACTCAACCCGATATTCCGGATACTGGTATAAGTGTTCAGAAAGTAAAAAAATAAAAATAATAATAAAAAAAGGGGGATTTTTTGTAAATTCTTGATACAATGGAATCAGCTGGATTTGAACACTGGACCCCCGTTTTGAAACCGGTGGCGTTACCTCTGCAAATACTTAAACACCGCACCGCAGTATTTATCTTTATACACGGTTTCGTTTCTTTGGATTATAGATTTTGCTTATACAATCGGTCGCAAAATGCTTTAAACATGGATTAAAAAATGTATTAAATACCTAATACAACCAAAGGTTTTTACGAAAAACTGTACAGATCTTGCGACAGCGGTCTACAAACATGTTCGTCAATTCGTAGCTCTATACGAAGTGCCGTTTGGAAACTATCGTGTTCAGTAATACACACATAAATGATTATTACAATAATTTTCTTACACTATGTGTTGGTAAATTAATAAATGCTTATTAAATACTTAAAACCTGTTTAATAACAGTTATGGAAACTTTTATAAGAAATCTACAGCAAAATTTCATAAAAGATTATTTAACTCTAATAGAACATTTTAATTTTTTTTAATGTTAAACAATAAATTTTATTTGCTATTGATGTATAAATGCATAATTTTACAGAAAAATAAACTCTAATTGTAGCTAAAAAAATATTTCAAATGCAACTTACTTCAGTGTAATATATTTCATTAAAAAAAATATAAATATTAATTGGGAATTTTTCATTTCAATAGTTGTGTAACGATGTGGGGGATTTATCACATGTTATTGACTTCAATTATTAACTTTAATTCAAAAATCACATTTTTATTATATGTTCTAACTTCTTAGCCCATTTACTGCCAAAACTATGTAGGCGGAGTCTTCCACATTTTTAATAATATCCGTTTCCTACCAAAAATTCTGAAAGATAATATTTGGTAACTTTAATAGCAAAGTTTTTGTCATTAAATAAAATATTTTTTAACATATTAAAATAGTCGTGGTTTGGCAGGTTTTTTTTTTTTTTTTTTTTTTTTTTTTTTTATCATACACTTTTACTTTGAATGTTGACAACCACGAGTAACTCGTGGTTTGCAGCGATTGGGTTAAAAATAGTTTTCGTATCGAAAAATTAGAGAAATGAATTCGATAAATTGTAAAAAGCTCTATGGAGACATAAAGTCAACTAGTGTTTGGTTTTAATTTTTAAATTACCATTTTCTTTAAACTTACAAATAATGTATATTCCTATATACCCATAATGGTAATACTATTCCAAAATGATATAAAGATATACCAGTAGACCCGTGCAAGGATTTTGCACTGCAGTCTAATAATTATTCGATACGGGTTTAAACTTCTAAAGAAAAAATAAGTATAAACATATCTTCAAATAACAATAGCAAACCAGAATGTCATCTCATTTATTTCATCAAAGTTACAGTAAAAACTGATCAAAGATAGCAAAAGACACTCTCGAGGAAAAAAAAATAGCAATCGTATTTTAACTGCATTAGAAGATGACGTCATACGTTCATGAAAACTAAGGACAAAGAAAAAGAAATTGAACACATATATGATACAATTTCTAGTATAACAATTTAATCTAATATAGCTTTTAGACTACACGTGAAATGCCAGTCTTTCTATCGATCGATAGATGGTGATTTTTTCTTCTAAATATTTGAATATTCAATTTTTCTTTTTAATCATAAATGTAAAATAAACACGTGCGGAGAAGTCCCACTTTATCTTCTTTGCACTATTTATCTTTATAAAAAAATTTTGCGTACGATATAATGCGATATCTTATTTTTGTGGCAACAATGATTTGAGAAAAACCTTTCATTTCATTTATGAAAACAATGCTAATGGAATTTTAATTTAACAGAAATTTTTATTCAAAAAACATGTTTTCACGAAATGTGATTGTACTATGCCAGAACCCGGTTCAAAAGCCTTTCGAATGATACCTTATTCATTCTTGTGAATTTTTTTAAATGCATAGAAAAAGGGATCATGACAACAGAAATCATATATATGATAATATCCTAGAGAGCAATAATTAAAAAATGCATTGCGTTTTTCAGTGATGATTTTTAAATTTAAATTATATATTACAGCAAACAATTTTTATTACATGCTTTAAACACATAGCTTTACACTATTAAGAGAAATTTATATTTGTCGTTTAATTTTAATTCTATTCTTTAAAATCATGTTGGAAATTATTTTGAAGTATTTGTTACAATACATACTATTTTCTAACATTTTATTCATAATAATTTGGTTGAATTGTATTATAATAAATATCGACTCAGTTTTAAACATCTTATTTTATACGATTTTTTTTTGTTCAGAATATTTTTAATCTTAAATCGAAGGAGGAAAATACAAATACAGATTTTTGAAGTAGAGTTTCCGAAATAAAATTATTTTTGTTAAAAAACGCGAAAAATACTAATAATAAAAATGCTATGCGCATATAATTACACATGCGGTGTATTTTTAGAAAATAATTTTTGATTATATATTTTTTTACATTTTGTAAAAATACTTATAGATTCAAATTTGAATTCATTTTAATTTTTAAGATTTCTCAGTTTTAACACTATCCAACATAGTTGAAAATTGTTAATGAAATCGGTTTATCTGTCTGTCTGTGCTCTAACTCGCGTAAATACACTCGGATTACCTTGAAATTTTTATATGTTATTGGGGTTGATTATGGCTTGTTTGGTATTAAAAATGAAGTGTGTAACATTGATGTTTTTTTTACAGGGACACTCAAAATAATGCCGTGCATTACGGTCTACGGGGAGTAATTGTTTGAGGCGTATTTTAATGATCTTATACTATGTTAACAGATTTAAATTGATACATGTGACTGAGGTGCACTATAAGGCGCTTACTGTAGAATATGGTATGCATAGAATGTATCGTTCTTTTACAAGGATACTCAGAAGGATTTGTTTACAATATTGTCTATGAACAATAATGTATGGCTGCTCAATTTCAGTTGTGGTACACGTTTTTAAATATAACAATCTATTTTGAATGGGAATTGGTGCATATAATTTCTATAGATCATGTACAGGGCTGCTCTAAAGATCTTGCGTACATTTCCGTTTATTGACGGAAACTGCTGAAGGAGAATTTTGAATTGGACTCTGTATTTCCCAACTGCATTAAATTTTAGCACTGTGTTGTAGACAAACAATTCTGTAGCTCATATGCAGGGCTGCTCATAACAATTCGGATATTTTGTTTGAATATTGGTAGTAATTGCTCAAATTCTGTTTTGAAATGTGTTACGCGTTACCTTAATTGTTTACTTAGTATGGGCGGGGCTAGTTCAGCTTAAGCCGAAAGGTAGTCCTCCCCCGAAAGACCTTGACCTTGTCTACTTAGTAAACTGTGAAGTTTTTATACAGTATTCCAAATGTGTGGGAAAGTGTTTTATAAACTACGCTTGACGCATGATTTTTCGTTCTTGTTATTCTTAAATCAAAGGGAATATATTTTACAAATTCAGATTTAACCCCTTCGCGAAGAGTGTCCTTTACGGAATTTTTAATCTTTTACCACCGGTTTTTCAAAACAGAAATTTTCGCCTAATTGAATAGCAGAAATGCTATTATTAAATAAAGCAAAGCTTACAATAAAAAATAACTGGTGGGAATAATCGAGGATTCTGAGCATCTTATGCGTCACGTATACGTGTCGCTCGTCCCCAAGGGGTTAAGAATTAACAAACATTGTAAAATTAATATCTCACTTCCATATAAATGTTAAACACACTCTCTCACTCATGTTTAAAATTTGTGGTCACGAACTTTTTTTATCTCACGGACCACTAAATTCATAATTTTAGATTCAACGGACAGGTAACCCTTTCAAGGGCAATGTAATCCCATACATCCCAACCACCAACTATTCTTAAAAATGTAGTTCAATTTGTACCAGATTAACCCTAGAACTACCGGAAATTTTATTCAACTTTGATAAAAACATTTCACACCAGAATTTTTATTTAAAACTATTCAACTTATCTATTTATAAGACATGGTAACGACTACCATGGTTTTGACATTTTTAACCCTAAAACAACCGGAAATTTTACTCAAGCTATATAAAAACCATTCCCACCAGATTTTTTTTTATTTAAAACTATTTAACTTTATATTTACTTTAATTGTCTTTGGTTTATATTTAACTTATTTTATGAAACAAATTGTAGTTCGAATAGTCATTTTGAATGGACCCGTTTGGTAGGCGGAGGATTAAGCACATTTCGACAGTGTTGCCAGTCGGCTACTTTTTTTTTAACCCCTTAACATGTTCTTTTTCTTCTTTTTTTTTCTTTTTTTTTTGATACAATAAACTAAAAATATGGACAAAAACCACTTTTCTCAAACTGAATATTTGCCTTGTATAATCGAAAATTTTCTAATAAAATTTTTTCTAAAAATAAATGGAATTTTGCGTTTAAAAATTAGTGGTGGCCAAATGATTTGGATAACAGAACAAGCAAACTCTTTTTGCACGTACGGTGTACGGGCAAACCACTTAAGGGGTTAACACATTGACGGACAGTAGGAACAAGTGAAGTTCGAAAATTGACACTATATGTTTTTGATATTTTTAGAATATTAGAAGTATAGTTTTACTCTTTCTGCTTAAATAAACTTTATTTTGATTCATTCAGCACCTTTAATTCGGTTGCACTACTCCCTTCACAACCACACGTGCATACTGAAGCTGCAACTCGTATAACAGGTGGAAAACGAACTTCAACCTAAAAAAATGTTTCTAAAACATGACACCGGGTTTCTACTTGTACGCCGGTAAATGCACATTTGTGCTGCTATAGCCGTAGTGTCTAAAAACGACCGTTTCGTTTTGAGCGGATATTGCCGTCATGCCACATAGTAAACTTTGCTTTGACGGCTATAGCCGCAAGTGTCCGTCAACGTGTTAATATTCAGATTGCTTCACTGCCACGACTTTTATAAAATAGCAGAGATCGGGATGTTTTCAACTTATTTAATCTGCCATTAACCTTTCTAATGATTGTAATAAAAAAGGTTACCCATGAGACGACTACACTATTTCAAAAGAGTGATATCAATCAAGCTATCTATAAACAACAAGAGTAGCGGACTAGCAACACTACATTTCGAACCACAAATTTTATTTCAGAAATAAACTCAAATAAGATCTACGGAAAAGCAAGAAATTAATTAAATACACGGTGCGTTATAAATTCGTACAAACATAAAAAAATCATAATAAAAGGAGCAAAACTCTGAAAAAAAATTCGGCTTGTGCGAATATGATCAGAGGGACATTGGATTTTTTCCCCATGTATATATAAAAAATATTATTCCAAAAGTAATCAAAAGAGAGTGCTCACACGTCATACTTAAAACATTTTATGCAAATCAGGCAAACACTTCGTGGACGATCCTCCAAACTCCCCATTTCGTCAAAACGTCGTATTAAATTCAGTATCCCAATCAATGAAATAGGGCTTTTTTGCGCCTTCAGTCATTTTCCATCATTCCAGTCATTTCATTAGTCATTCATCAGAGCGAAACTTTCGTAATGAAATAGTTGTGGATTCACCATTTTTCTAGAAAATTTTATCCACCAACGCTCGATCTGGTAAGGATAGCATAATGCCGAGATCGAATGGCGAATTCTTTTCAGGCCAGGTGTTTTATTGCTAGTCGGATTTGCACAGAACGTCTCAGTATGACGTGTGAGCGCCCTCTTTCGGTTACTTTTGGAATCGATTTTTATTTATTTTTGAATACATAGAAAAAATCATCCAATGTCCCTCTAATAATATTCGCGAAAACCGAAACTTTTTCAGAGCAGAAATTCTTTTATTATGATTTTTTTTTTCATGAATTTTTGACGCACCCTGTATTTGTATCAAGAAACATTTAATATAAATTCAATGGGCGAATAACATGGGAAAAAGTTAGAATGAGAAAGGAAGGGCATATAACAGGTGATTTTTATCTTTCGCTTCAAAAAAAGGTTGCCATTGTTCGCACCACCTTACTTCATCTTGATGATTTAAAATTTATTAAAATACATTGGATTGAAAATGGATTTAAATTAAACAAAATTTTACTGAAGAATATTTGGAGGTTGCCCAGTATGCAATTCTGTAGATAAAATGTTGAAATGATTGAATGTGATTAAAATTTAAGAATGAACTGAAAATAAATAAACTTTTTTTTTTCACGTACATTATAAAAGAAATCATATGTATTATTTCTGTTGTTATCATCCTTTTACTTACCCGTGATACGGAGCATAGGGTAAGTCTTGTAATCGTTTTAAAAATCGAAAAAAAAAATTGACGGAATTACTTGTTTCAGACACTGGAGATTCCGAAAAGTGTGAAGTGCGAGAAGAGATGAGTGTGGCTGAGTGTGTGTGTGTCTGTAAACGCTCTATCTCTCGAACAAATTGAGATAGAGACTTGAAATTTGATATGTACTTAGTATGTAATAATGAGAAGAAACTTATTTAATTTCAGTAACCTCGATTATCCGGAACTATTTTTTTTCAAACTCTCGAAATATTCGTTCTTCGAAATTGTTTTTTTTTTTAAGGAGTGAATATCAAAGGCAATTTAAAGAAGTCGATCAGATAATTAGTTGCCGAGATATTTGTAATCACATTTTCTACACTCTACGATTTTTCATGATCCTGTATTTCATTCAAATTTCAATTCAAAGATATATTTTATTTGGAAAAGGGACGCTTAATCCGACGCATTTAACTGTTAGTTAAAAGGAACATCAATTTCAGATTTATAAGGATGTTTCTCTTACGCAATTCAGTTATACAGCATTTAAAGTTTACGACGTCATCAAGCCAGGATTTTATTCGAATTGCAATGCATTCTATAAATAGTTTACAATTTTTTTTTAAATATTTTATATCATGCATATTCATGATGGGTAAGTATTACGGTGACCCCCAACGACTACTTTTCAATGCAATTAGAAAATGCACAAAAATTAATGAAGTGTCATTCGAAAAGATTTTGAGCCGACTTCTGACATGGTGCACTCATATATTGTTAAAGCATGTTTTTAGATGAAAAACTGCAATTAATTAAAAACAAATAAGCATTGCTTTTATAAATGAAATGGAAGGTTTTTCTCAAATAAATGCTGCCACAAAAATCATGTATTTCATTATATCATGCTCAGCATTGTTTATATATATATATAAAATAGTACAAAAAAGTTACAGTGCGAAAGTCCCCGCACGCGTTTATTTTACATTTATGATTAAAAAGCAAAATTAATAAGGTTTAGAAGAAAAACAAACTATTGAGCGATTGAGGCATTGATATTTTACGTATTTCATAAAAGGTATGTTTTGTTATATTAGACTAAATTGTTTTTTATATATGTGCAATTTATTTTTCTTTGTCCCATGTTTTTCCCTTAGCGAATGGCGCCATTCTCTATTGCAGTTAAAATACGATTGTTAATTTTTTTCCTCGCGAGTGCATTTGGCTATCTTCGTTCAATTTTTACTTTAACTTTGAAGGTGTAAATGATATGCTATTTTGACTTGATTAATGTTGTTTGCAAATATTTTTATCTTTAATTTTTCTTCAAAAGTTTAAACCTACATCTAAAAAACATTCGATATTGCTAAAAAAAAATATGAGACTGCAGTGCGAATTTTTAGCACGGGTTCACTGATATTTTATTAAAATAGTCTGTATGCCAAACCAGTCTGGGAAATTGTGGATTGAAAATAAGTAATACATATAGTGTGCCACCACCCTTTTGCTACTGGCTTTTTTGATTAAGGACATACTTTTAGAATTATTTAAAGACGCTTTATTTAATTTAAAAGAATTTTACATATTTTGTCTTCATTTTTAATCATTTCTCAACGAAAAGCACAAATATTTAGAAAAAAAAAAACAATAGGTAATCTTTAATTTTTCTTCAAAAGTTTAAACCTACATCTAAAAAACATTCGATATTGCTAAAAAAAAAATATGAGACTGCAGTTCAAATTTTTAGCACGGGTTCACTGATATTTTATTAAAATAGTCTGTATGCCAAACCAGTCTGGGAAATTGTGGATTGAAAATAAGTAATACATATAGTGTGCCACCACCCTTTTGCTACTGGCTTTTTTGATTAAGGACATACTTTTAGAATTATTTAAAGACGCTTTATTTAATTTAAAAGAATTTTACATATTTTTTCTTCATTTTTAATCATTTCTCAACGAAAAGCACAAATATTTAGAAAAAAAAACAATAGGTAAGAGAGATTGTTTGAAGAGGGATTTTGAATCAAAATGGATTGAAACGTTCAGATAAGTTTTTTTTTATTGTATAATATTTATATATTGGGTAGGTTAAAAAATAATGCATGATTTTACAATGCAACTCATTTTATAAGCATTTTGTATACATAAATTAATCCTAATGGTATGTATTCTACAGGGTGATTGTACAAAACTATCCCGATATATGAGGCCCTAACTGTCATATCGTTCACAGAAACTGAATGAAATTTTGGTTTAAAGTATTTTGAGGTATGCGCTCAAGAATCATGTGAAAAACAACAGTTAAATTCTAACAGTTACGGTTACAGTGACAAAATTTCGAAAATTTCAAAAGGCAACACCCATTTTTTTTATTGGAATGTGATCTTCAAAGTGAAAAACCTTCAAAAGCGTTGGAACGGTACCTGTAGTACGAAAATCGCCGGCGCTAGACAGACTAAGAAGAAAAGTGAAAACAACCAATAAAGGACAGAGAAGCAACTGAAAGTAAAACATTTTATTCTTCAGTGGTATCCACCATCTGCCGCATGTAATGTGACGTCGTGTGTGAAATGGAAAATGCAAGAAACACTATAAAATGTTTTGTTTTCTGTTACTTCTCTGTCCTTATTGGTTGTTTTCCCTATTCTTCTTAGTCTGTCTAGCGCCAGCAATTTTCGTGATACAGGTACCGTTCCAACGCTTTTTATGGTTTTTCACTATGATGATCACATTCCAATAAAAAAAAAAATAGGTATTGCCATTTGAAATTTTCGAAATTTTGTCACTGTAACCGTAACAGGTAGAATTTAACTGCTGTTTTTCACATGATTCTTGAGCGCATACCTCAAAATACTTTGAACCAAAATTTCATTCAGTTTCTGTGAACGGTATGACAGTTAGGGGCTCATATATCGGGATAGTTTTTTTATAATCACCCTGTATATCAATTTAAAGATTATTTGAAGCACTTTCTTTATAATTTACTTGTTTTAAATTTTTTAGGCTATTAATTGACTTCAGAAGCTGAGATGTCAAAACAAGATTTCGTCAAATTTATTTATGAGTTTAAACTTGGTCCCAGTTCAGCACAAACCGCGCAAAAAATAATGAACTTTGGGGCAATAGAAGCATCAACGTGAGCACAGTTCAGCGTTGGTTTAAAAAATTTCGTCGAGTTGATTTTGACCTTTAACACAAGGTGGTCGTGGGCGTCCTTCTGTTGTTGACGATAATCAACTGAAAGAAATAGAATGATCAACGTTGAGTACATTCTCAATTTCTTGCGTTGTTTTGGTTGGATCAACTTCGACTACTGCCTTCAGTTGATCATTGTCAACAACAGAAGGACGCCTGCGACCACCCTTGTCTTGAAGGTCGAAATCTTCTCGATGAAATTTTTGAAACCAACGCTGAACTGTACTTATGTTGATGCTTTCCTCGCCCCAAGCTTCATTAATGTTTCGCGCGGTTTGTGCTTCGCTGCGACCGAGTTTAAACTTGTAAAAATAGATTTGATGAAAATCGGGTTTTGACATGTCAGCAATGATTTATAATATATACTACTAGGATTAAATTATGTATACAAAATGCTTATAAATTACGCTACATTGTAAAATCATGCATTGTTTTTGCACCAACCCAATAATTTAATATCAAGAGTACCTAATGAACTGTTACTAGCTGACCCGCCTGGCGTCGCCCGGGCCTGGGATCTATTCTATAAGAACATGACTGAAATCTGTAAGGCTATGGAAATCAAGTCGAATGAGGCAAACACCGTCGCAATCGGGCCCATAAAACCCAAGACCTGAAAGCGCCACTTGGCGGTAGAAAGTGCAACTAAATTATTTAAGGCTGTCGATATCAAGCCGAATGAGCAAAACCCCGTAGTAATCGGGCTCATAGAACTGGCGATAGTCCAGTAGTTCCACCGTCAGGGGATGCAATCTGTTCTATACGAATATGGCTGAAATCTGTAAGACTGTCGAATTCAAGTCGAATGATCCAAACCATGTCTTAATCGGGTCAATAGAATCCGAGATAGAAAAGCGTACCTCGCGGTATAAAGAGGAACTAAAATATTTAAGGCTATCGATATCAAGTCGAATGAGCCAAACGCCGTCGTAATCGGGCGCGTAGAACTCGAGATACTCTGAAGAAATAATAAATATCCGAGTACCTAAATATATCTGTATCAAGAGTACTTAAATATATCTGTTACTAGCTGACCCGCCCAGCATCGCCCGTGCCCCAGATCTATTCTATACGAACATGACTGAAATCTGTAAGGCTATCGAAATCAAGTAGAATGAGGCAACGTCGTAATCGGGCACGTAGAACCCGAGATACTCTGAAGACATAAAAAATATCCGAAGTTATTATTCATAAAGAGTAGTATATACAATTTATAGGTTCACTTTAAAGTTGTAGAGGGTGATTATTAAGTTAATTAATTATATTGTTTAGAATCATTTGTTTTGAAATTGGAAAGTTCGTTTCTGAGTCATGGAAACGGGGATAGTCTCATCTCCCCTCCCCCTGGGCTTAATTTGCGCCGGAGCCCACCGGAGCTCAGGGCCGGTACTTCTCTGATTTTAGTAAATAATTAAATATTGGCCATAAATCACCAGAGCTCATAAATACTGCGTTCTGGAGCCCAGTGCAATAACGCTTGCGAATAACGAATCCTAAATTACCCTTTGATTTACCTCCCATCTCCAATCTTTTATGTTCTTTTGTATCAAAACACTAATAAGTGACGTAATGTGTCGCGTACGCAAGAGATGGAGATGAAACGGGCTCGATTTCTACATTAGCCTTCGGGTTTGGACAGGCTCGAGCTCAATCTGTCTTAAATTGAAAATTTTATTTATTCATGTATAGATAAAAAAAACTTTTCCCTATTCAAAATTAGGTATTCCATTTCAAATCATTTTAATGCTATTCCGATCAAAATAAAAAGTAAACAGGAATAGTATTTTTCTACTCTAGTTTTATTTGCAGATTTATGTCTGCTGACGTGTTGATTTTGGTGCCACTAAAAAGGTCGAACAATGAATTTGCTTTCAGTTATATTTTCTTTTGTGACAGTAGGATATTTTTTAATTGGATCATTTATTTATTTATTTTTATTGAGATATCTAACCGCAAAATAATAATTTCTTCTGTTTTTAGTCAACGAGCATTAGCTTGAGATTTTTGTTTGTTTGAGGTTTATCTTCTATTGTGTACGCGTATGAAAATAACGTTAGTGATCTTTCTATTCTTCATCATAAACGCTGCCCATTTAAGGCTCTGCTCTGTACATTTACGAAGTCACTATCATTTGTAAGTAGATCTAATTACCATATACAGTAGAGTCCCGATAATTCGAGGTAGACGGGACCGGGCCTAGTTCGAACTATTGAAAACTCGAATTATCAAAATCATAAAATTTAGTAAATAAATAAATGGAAATAAAGCAATTTTTAAATTTCAGTGTATATTTAAATGAAAAATGTGCTTACATATTATTACGTTACTTCTAATAGCAACAGGTTAATTATATTTTAAAATAAGTGTCAATTGTTTTTTGTTTTAACATATTGTCCCGTTTACATGTAACAATATCGCGCCATCGTCGAAGCAGCCTGTTCTCGGCTAGAGTCGTCTCAGGCTATTGCTCTACCTATTGCATGACGGACTCTAGCGAAGTGAGCTCTTCGCTGTGACTCACGAGCGATGTGGAATCTACCGGGTTCTCCTCCTCACTGTCATCCTACACTACTGGAATATTGATCATTTCTAAAATGGCAGCATCTGTAAATTCTAGTTAGTTCGTCACTATTTATCCAATTCTCTACAACAGCCACATTTTTGTTTTCGCACCCCGGAATTTTCTTAATCGGATTAAACAAAGGCAAATCATCTTCATCAATGCTATGATTATCGCTTTCTATACTCTCGTTCCTCAACATTTTGTCCCAAGATTTGAGAAGTGTTTCTGATATTATTTCTTCCCATGACTCAGCATATGAATACACAACATCCTTCACAGCAATTCTTTTCAAAGCTCTACAATGGTTTCTTCATCTTCCGTGTCTTGTGGAAGAGATTGTAGCAATCTGCGACCATATATATATATATACAGGGTGTAACTGAAATGCTTCAACAAACTTTGAGGGATGATAGTACTCATGAAGATGAACAAAAAATGCAATAGAACACGGGGTCGCAAATGACATTTAACCCTTTCAGGGACAGTGGTATGTCTAAAAAACCACTTAATTTTAATTCCAAAACGCCACAATGGCACCAGAATTTTGCTAAAATCTTTTCCATTTAATATTTATGTAAAATATAGCCTTTTTCTTATTTACAAACAATTTTTTTTGTAAATTCCGGTGCCAGTCCATTTTCAGACGCATTTTCTCTATTTTTATCCTTTAAGCCTTTTAGGGGCAAACTACTTTTAGTACTAAAATGTTGAAATAAATGACTGGCACCGGAATTTAAAAAAATTTGTTTGTAAATAAGAAAAAGGCTATATCTCACATACATATTAAATGGAAAAGATTTTAGCAAAATTCTGGTGCCATTATGGCGTTTTGGAATTAAAATTAAGCGCTTTCATAAACATACCACTGCCCCTGAAGGGGTTAAACGTCATTTGCGACCCCATGTTCCATTGCATTTTTTGTTCGTCTTCATGAGTACTATCATCCCTCAAAGTTTGTTGAAGCATTTCAGTTACACCCTGTAGCATTGTAATATTCCTTGATCCATGGGCTGAATTAAACTCATGACGTTTGGTCGTAAAAACACTGCACGGATCCCATCACAATTCAGCTTATCCGCATTTGGATGCGAACACGCGTTATTTATCGTTAAGATGGATTTGCAAGGCAGACTTTTTTCTTTCGAAATTTTTTTTACTTCTTCCACAAAATCGTTAAAAAACCTCAGTTTTTAATTTTTTTTTTGAGTCATCCAAGTGCTTCTTTGGTTTTTATACGTAAATGGAAGTTAAAATATCGAGACATGCTTAAATGCTCTTTGGCTTTGCAGCTTTTCCAATAACAATAAGTTTCTTTCTTGTGATTTTCTGAAGCATTTGATGCAGAAATTAGTTACAGCCTCTCTTTGCTTTTTTGTGACCTGAAGCACTTTTCTCTTCGCGTGGCGCAAGTGTTTTAGATGGTAGCATTTGGAAATTATGGCCGGTTTCATCGCAATTATAAATCTGGTCATTCGTAAAGTTGCCATTCTTCACGATTTTCTGCAATCTCTTGTAAAATTGAACGTCGGCCTCGGAATCAGCAAATAGCGTCTCTCCACAGTTCTCTAGTTGCCGGATATCATATATTTTTTACACTTGTCAAACCAGCCAACACTAGCAATGAAGTTTTCATCTCCCTATTCAAATTCTTTTTGTGTTGTTCATAATTTGGGAGCTAAATAGTTTTTTTTTCACTAACTCGGATTTATGGAAAACTCGAACGATCGAGACTCGAATTATCGAGACTCTACTGTATTGTTATTATGATAGAAAGCAACCGAGCAGTGTTTCCCCTTTTTCAATAAATTCATCGCTTTCCGATCATGATGCCTATTTTTAATTCATCCTCATTTTCAGATATTCGAAATCACAAAAGATTGTTATGCTGAAGTAATCGATTACATGGTTTAAGATTACCTTTTACAGGAAATTGAAGAGCATTGTTCTATTCTTCGGCGAATTTAAATAATAGATGAAGTTCACCAGGTTCTACCAAAAAATGAGATTATTTCCCAGAAATTGCTGCTTGATTATAATAATAATAATAATAATAATAATAATAATAATCATTCGTTGGCGCATAAGATTGTCTGAAAATTTTCCTTATGAATGTTTTTGGTATTTGTTCGTTCGTTATTTTTATTTATGATGCAAACAATTCCTTTTTTGTGTTAACACTATTTCCGAATCATAATCCTGAGGTTATTTAATCGCAGAATTCTGTGATTAATTAACATTAAGATTAGGCAAAGGTTTCTATATGAAAGTAGTAGTAACTAAAAAATGGAACAGTTGATAGCTAAATATACGCAGATAGATGTATTTAAAATGTTTGTTTCGCTACATAAAAAAACGATGCTTTAAATTTGAAAATAATGTATGAAGTATAAATATACAGATTGGAGTGACGGCGGAGGGGGAGGGGGGGTACGCTAAGGGTGTTGGTACTGCAGAATATTAGGGCTCCGGTACTTTTTACCTTAGCCCTGCCCTCCCATTTCATAGAGGTGGGGAGATGAGACTGCTTTTTGTCAAACAACTAAGACTGCCGGACTACTTGTTCAAAGACTGAGAATGGTAGAACAGCTTGGAACTTAAAAAATTTACTGAAGTTACAATTTGAAAATAGTGGGAATTATCTATACATTACAGCAATTAAACGCTACGGAGGAACCTAAAAAAGTTACATTTGTTAGATTAAATAATTTTTATTGAAATCGGGTCATTAGATATATATTTAAAATGGTGTCAAATAACGGTAAACCCGATGCTAGGGAGCGCGGTTCACTAAATGCGATATTTATTAAAAAGTCGCCCCTCCTCCCCATTGTCCGATTTTCACAAAATTTGTATTTTTGGAATGAGAAAAATCATACGTATATAGCCTGAGATTCAAATCGATACCTCCAATATTTTGTTTTTAATATTCAAATATAAGTGAAAATGAGAATATCTCGTTGTCTGAAATTATCAAAACGGTAATGTCTTTTGTGGTTACGATAAAAATAGCCATTTTCGAATCGCATTTTAATGAGTTTTTTGATGCGATGCTTAAAGGGTTTTTAATTAATATTTAGGTTAATTTTCAAATATTAAAATTCTGACACTTAAGTGCACCAGGAGAAGACTTAGAATACATTTACCTGAATTTTCAGACTTCTAGGTGCGCTATATTTCGCTAGCGATTGCACGCAGACACACACACACACACACCAACAACTTTCTTTTATTAGTACTAGGGAATCGAACCCGGGCTTCCCGGGTTACAGAACGCAGGCGAAAACCATTTTTTCCCTAAATCTAATAGAATTTTCATATTTTTATTTGTCAAAGTTGCTGCATTTAGTGATTTTTTTTTTACTGGTTTCTTTGCTTTTCTTGTGCGTGAAGCGCTCATACATGCGGTATCCATCCAGTTTTTTTTTTTTTTTTTTTTTTTTTTTTTTTTTTACTAAGCGTTCATACATGCGATATAGTGATCGCGACATTAACGAATTTCAAGGGTTTTGTTTATTTTTTATGATGCTTCTTTGTTAATTCATTATTCATCATCTTATGAATGCGATATAGTGATCGCGATATTAACCAATTTCATGTATATTCGTTTTTTCTAACTTCGCAATGACCGTCAACATTATTTGTAATACTGATGAAATATGAATTAAAACGTTATTTCTTACTGCTTATATTAACTTTTTATATGCATTTTTATTAAATTTGTGAAATAATTTTTTTATATTTTATTCATAAAAATGCAATATCTAAAACAATATCTTCTGTTTATATTATCTGTTAAAATATCCGATGTTTGTTTATGGTGCAAACAAATAATTTTCTTTTAAATTTTTAAATTATTACAAAGCTTCCTTTTCTCCAAAATCGTCTGAACTAATCAAATTTTGTATCCGGTATAACGCTACTCTCATATAAAGGCACCCTATTCTTGTGACATTTTTATTTCAAAATTCATTAATTTTACTACTTGTAACTATTTAAAAATTTATAATGGCAGCATTCTTCCAATTGTTTATTGGGCGTTTCAAAATTCATGCTTAAAAATTATTTTATAAGCCATAATATATCAGGCAATTAAGATATAGTTTTCAAACAAATTGCATTTGAAAGTATTTTTTTTTCCTCTATAACGGTGTAAAAATTGAAAATGTGCTATGTTTAGAAATTAAAAAAATTGCAATAGCAAAAATCACAAAACCGAAATTTCATCGTCAGCTGTTGCCATTCGCAAAATGACGTATGCGTTACGCACGGACACGTTTGGCCTTTATAATATAGATAGATAGATAACATTTTGTTAACAAAACCTTTATTTAAACTTATCGTGATAGTTCTAAGTAATTGTAATATATAATTATTTTTAAACGCGTGTCCATGACGTTTGTCCATTTTCTAACGAAAAATGTTATCGTCAAGATTTTTTTCATTAAATGGCCATTAACGTATTGGATGCATTATTAAGAATGTGTGAAGTTTTCACTATTTTATTTCATTTGTAAAATCTTGGTGGTGAAAGTGTTAATATGACTTTTTTTTTACAATAATCATTATAGAAATCCTTTTTATTAATATAAAATGTAACTATATAATGTAGCCAAACTATAAACGCTTTTCAAATCATAACAAATATTTTAAAGATTGTTTAATTATAACAAAGTTATTATAGTTAATTTAATTATTACAGAACAATAGAATCTCATTTAACTAAAGCAAATTTTTAGCGTCATATTTGCTACTGCTTGTTTGGAAGAAGTACATGGATATTTTGGATCTATTGAAGTTACTAAAAAACGGAGCGTCCTTTTAAATTCAAGTTCACAGAGTTTTAATTATTGCGACAGACGGAATTCTCACGGTTTATGGCGAGTCAAGAAAGAGAATTTGATGTGAAATAGAAATTAAAATTGCCTCTTTTGCAAATAAATAACAAATAATATCTATTCAAATTATTGGCAAAACTTGTTATAATTTAAATTTTTAAAACTATACATTTGAAATTTCACAAATATCACAGAGCATTATGTTTGTTTTATTATCAAGTGATGCTATATATATATATTATAATAATTATTATTTATTTTATTTTATTTTATTTTTATTGTGAAAACATCGAAAAAAAAAACTTTGGAGTAAAGCAGTTTTATTTCGATCGAGAGATAGCCGTCACTTCAACCAGGCTAAGCTCCTCATGCAGCATGCGTCTCGGGATCGGGAGGCAATAATTTAGCACCGCCTTGCTAAAAACAAAAGAATTGAAGAATACGAAGTGCAGGACGTTAATTATATGGGCCTCGCATAAATGATTTTATGTAAGTTGAAAATTGTAACTATTATCTATGTTTTAAAAGGTTGTAGAACTTTAAACTTGTTTTTTTCGAAACTCTATTTCACAAATCGGTACCTGGTAGAACTCAAGATTGGATCGAACAATTTGGTTCAAATTTTCATGCTGTTCTAGTATATACTATTTTGTAATCCTTCAAGAATGCGTTTTTCAATATTCAAATTGTATTTTTTTTTTCGCGCGTGATTTAAATCTAAAAACCTTTGTCTAAAATCGACAACTTAAAATTTGAACGGCCGCCGTGTTCTTCAGGATCGAAAAATTGATAAACCCATCCGAGAAAGACTACAAAATATCGTAAATTTTAAGGGTTTTTTTACATTTTGGTTACACATAAAGAGATCTCGAGATTCAACTGGTATCGTGGAACGCTTCACTTCTTGCATACCCCGATATCAAAGGCCGCCAGAAGACCACTCTTTCAACTAATCTCCAAAAAAAATTTTTTTTTTTAACTTCAAGATATGCTCTTTCATTTTCTAAAAATGACCCATTATTATTACTGTAGAATGGCGCTAAAAAATCGCAATAAAGTGGAAAAAGTTTTGGTAATTTTTTTAAAAGTTATAACATGCCTTAATAAACATACAAAATGCAAAGAATGTCCAGGTATCTCTGCATTCAACCAAAATTTTCTCGCCGAATACTGGAGGGCTATGGACTATGCGTTGGCGACCGCTGCATTAATTAACATATATTTTCAAGAAAAAACAGCATTTTTGATTTCTACGCGACAAGCAAAATATTTTATTATGGGTAGATTCTGAAAGATTTACGATATTTTCAACAGAAAAATCATAATAATTATATCGTTATCACGATCACGATTAAGCCAAATTCTTATCATTTCAGGATGTCTTCTCCTTATTTTTTTTATTATTCTTAGTACTACTGCTTGTCAAAAGAAATAAAATAAAATAGAAACATATTTCGTAACCTGTTGGATCCGACGTGTCAGTTCCGAAATATTGCTTCATCCTCATGTTAGGATCTTCTGAACGGTACCTCTTCTGCTGAAACCTGTGCGCTGACAGTTGTTGATAATCTATAATCAATCAGTTACGTGCAATGTCAATTTAAGCCACATTATATATGCAAAAAATTTTGCTGTATGTCCTTTAACCCCTTGAAGAGAGGTGGTATATTATACCACCTAATTTCAATCCCCAAATGTCATAATAGCATCAGAATTTTCGAATCAATTTTTTCATATTTAAAAAACAAATGCTCTTTAATCCTAGCATCAAGAGAAATATTTTACCCTGCAAAGGTTAAGTCTACAATATGTAAGTTATAAGTAATATATATATATATATAGAAAATACAACTTTTAATTCCATCATGTTAAAAAAAAAAATAATGATTTCGTTCTTACGGAAAAAAAGTAAAAACCGGAAAAATTGTCAAAATTTTTTAAATAAATAAAATTAATTGTTTTAATTTGGCATTTTGCGGAAAGACATTGTATTTCGTTCAAGATATAAAGTTGCCTTTATGGGCAACATTATAAATAGTATTATGATTAATTATAAGGATATCTTATAGATGATAATTTTATATTGTTCGATTACTATCTTTGTATCTGTAAGATACAAGGACTTGAAGGCACTGATATAAAACCATCTTTGGATCTAGTAGGGTGAAACCTCCAGTTACTGACACCTAACCAGTAACTGACACATAATCAAAAATCTAACTCAAATATGCATTTTGTTGTAAAATTCTGCTAAGTAATGTCATGTACTGGTAAATTAGACACTTATTTTTATTCCATTTATTCACAATATAGTCAATTTATTCACCACTAGAGGGCCAAGACCATATTCAATGAGCAGAGTTGCCAAGTCTCCGGCTTTTTGAACACCAGTAATTTTATTGAGAAGATGTTGTTATTTTAAATCGCAAAATGCTCCAATTCAATAAAACAACATTTTCTGTACTAAATTACTGGTATCCAAAAAGCCGGAGACTTGGCAGGTCTGAATGAGGAAGGAACTTTTGAGAATACAAAAAGTGCCATTTTGAAGCAACCATCTTATTTCTAAAATTAAGGATGTGTTTTTCAAATCTATTTATAATGCAACTATCACAAACTTTTTTCTTAAAGTTATACTTGTAGAAATTAGTTTAAAAAATGCATATGATACATTAGTGGGCATGAATTACGGTTTACAATTATTTAATTTAGGTTAACCCTTTCCGGCACAGACTAAGTCATTTCGTAAAATGAGAAATTACTGACTGACACCGGAATTTACAAAAGACTTTTTTAGAAAATAAGAACTCCTTATTTTAAGCTTTCATCTTAGAAACAAAATTTTATTAAATATTCTTGGTGTCGAAATACAAGTTTGGAATTAAAATATGGTGTGCCCGGAGTGGGACCACTGTGCCGGAAAGGGTTATTGGGGGATGCCAGTTATTGGTTCCTGGAATTTTATTTCACTAGTCTCTGACAGAGGTGTCAGCTATTGGATATATTAAAGAAAGTTGAAACTTATTATTTGAACTGTTTAAAAATGCATAATAATAAATTAAATTTATCTTGTAGTAAACACTATTAAAATTTAAGTTGCTGTAACAGTGTCTGACACTACACGTCAGTCATTACTAATAATATAAGATCTGAAAAAATACAAATGCGTCTGCAGCATATCATTCATAAAATAGTAAATGCAGAAAGAAGAAGGGAAAAAGTAACAAGGAAGACCAGAAAGGATCAGGGTCCATAAGCCGTGTTTTTGCCTTTTGAAATAAGACTAAAATTCGATTTTGTTAAACTGATTTAATTATTTCACTTTTTAATATTAGAAGATTTATCCTGTACGATTTCAACAATATTTTTTGCATTTTGTTCGTTTTTATATAACTTACACAGGCTCAAAGTTCGTATTATTCGTAGTTTTTGATGAAAAATAAGCAATTTCTCCTAATTTTACCTCAATTTTTAATATATGTATTAATATTTTACGTACTATGAGCGCAGCTTTGCAACACTTTTATTTTTACATATAATGTACATTTTGATGTATTTTATAATATATGTAAAGAAGAAAGTGTTGCACTATAAGTGTTGCATACATATAAATAATTGAGGTAAAATTAGGAGAAATAGCGTATTTTTCATCAAAAACGTCGAATAATATGAACTTTGAGCTTGTGTAAGTCATATAAATCCGAACAAAATGAAAAAACTATTGTTGAAATCGTACAGGATAAACCTTCTAATATTAAAAAGTGAAATAATTAAGTCAGTATAACAAAATCGACTTTTAGTCTATTTCATGGGCCAAAAACACGGCTTATGGACCCTGATCCTTTTAGGTGATCAGGACTTATTTTCCACTTTTCGAAATGATGCAAATGGATATTTACTACCTTTGCCTGCAATGTCTCTGTATAAAGTGTATAAATATCGGATTTACGTCAATGGAATAATGGAACAATGTTAAAAATGAGCAGCTTGCAATACCTAGTTGCGTGCCAACTGAACTTCCAGGCTAGAGGTAATTTGACTTGCGAGGCAAAAGTGAGCCGTGAGAATGTGATTTTACAGATATAATAAGAGTAATAACGTAAGTTTTTCAGGTGGTAATTGAGTATTATAAATATGCGAAGTGTTACAATGAAAATACATGACATCCTTGTCAAATTTAACTATTATATTCTGTCATCATAACGGTTTAACTTCATTTTTTTAACATAAGTTTTTTGTAACAATTTTTTTTTCTAATTTATTTTTCAGTTGTTGAGCAATTAAATAAATGGAATTCGCTAAATAAAAAGTGGTGCTAAAATTTTGAAATCTATGTATGAAAAAATGAACATTCATTTAAAAATGAATTGCCTGTTTAAAATTTTTAAAAAGTTTGTGCATTACGAAGTCAGGTTTTTTGGCGTGCAGCGCGCACTTCCGGTTAACCTGTAACTGCTGAAAATCGGACTGTCCCGCCTCAATTGGGGCACATAGAAACAGTACTCACAATCTTGAAGAAAAAATTATGATAATATTAGTTTTTTTACCAAAATATTCTTTCAAAATAGGGGGTGCAAAATATACACGGATGTAAAAATATCGCAATTAAATATGATGCAAAAGTATTCCGTGATTCACGACACTAGAATTGTACTAAAATTTAGAAATAAATATATGAAACTATAATAAATTTCTCACAGAGAAAACATGAATCACTTTACTGAAGTTATATTAAAACAAAGTAGCTCAAAAATGTAACAGAATGTACCAATTTGGTATGTGCCAATTTGACGTCAGTGTTTCAAGAATTACATTTATTAAAAAATATTTTTAACTTCATTTTATTATATTTGAGATTATTATTTTTTTTTATTGGAAATGCATAAAGTCAGCTAAAAAATTAATTTTAAATAAAAAAACTATATATGCATACTAAAACTGATTATGGTATAAATAAATTAAATTAAAAATTATTAATAAATATTGAACTACCCCCTGAATACTAGGCCTACGAGTTGACACAAAAACGAATGCTGTCGTAGGCGAAAAATCATTTTCTTTTGATTAGCTATCATATCCCTTCAATTTAAATACCAGTATTGTCTATTTTTTTCTGAGATTCAATGAGGTGAAGAATACTCAATATATATATATATATATATATATATATATACAGTGGAACTTCCATTTAACGAAGTCTCATCGTTACACTTAAAAACTTCGTTATGAAGAAAATTCGTTAAATAGAAATTAACTTAAATTCATGAAATTTTTTCTTGAGATTTGACAAACAGGTATTGGATTCAGAAGCATGATTTGATTCAGTTTCAATTATGAAGCCGTCTTTTACAAAACAGTTGTGTACGGTCGATGAAATCACGTCACATTCCCAAGCTTTGGCCCAAGCTTTCATCAGCTCTGTTACACAGAATCTCAAACCAATGTTTTCCCTACATCGGCTTTTTTCTGTCTTTTTCGATAATGTATTTCAAGATTTTTTATTTTTCCTTAGACTAATGATTGAAGTTTAGCTGTATTGGCAGGAACAAAAATAACTTTGATTTTCTTCGATTTGTATTTTGAAGCACGTTCTTTTGGATGTACAAAGCAATTGTCTATCAGCAATGGAAAGTCAGAATGGTACCTGTCTGACTCTAATAGATATTTTTTGTTTCGATGCATCTGACGCCATTGCGACACCTCATCTTCTATATCATTGAAGGTAAAAAGGGGATTTTGACTTCCCCCAACTGTCAGTGCTGGAGTCTCGGAGTGGGAGAATAGTGATAACAAGTGTTTTTCTTAGTGTGAAAAAAAAATTGTTTTATTTAGCACCAAGCAGAATGGAAATTATTTAAATGTGTTCATTTTCATACAATCGAATCCGCTGAAATAAATTTGCATATCCTTAGAACAGCAATCGCTTAGTTTGAATTCTGTACATTAACAAAAGTGGTATAAACTTCGTTATATAGAATATATTTTTCGTAATGTGGAGATTAATTTACATGCTAATGGTGTTCAAAGTCAAAGTTCTGCAGAAAATTTCGTTAAGTAGAAAACTTTGTTAAATAGGGACTTCGTTAAAGGGAAGTTCCACTGTATATATATATATATATATATATATATATATATTGAGTATTCTTCACCTCATTGAATCTCAGAAAAAAAAAATAGGCAATACTGGTATTTAAATTGAAGGGATATGATAGCTAATCAAAAGGAAATGATTTTTTGCACGAAAAAAATCTAAATGAAATGTATAAATGCAATTTAATTATACTTGAAGTTGTTTCCATGTTTCTTCTAAAAATTAGATATCCGAAAAAATAAGGCCTAGCAAGCAGTAACGTGGACGGGGGGGGGGGGGGATCCAAATGCTTTGGATACTGCTAATATAAGAAAGTTTTCTTTCCCTTATCTAATCGAAGAACTTTCTGCGATTATCAAGGAGAAGAAAACTTTACAATATTACTGGTATCCAGAGCATTTGGACCCCATCTCTGGCTACGCCACTACTAGCAAGATTTGTCAGGATACTCCTAATATACACTCGCCTCCAAAAGTTAAAGTACAACAGGTTTTTTGTGTCTAATTTGCAAAAAAATGAATATAGAAACAACAAATTTGGAGGAAATGTGCGCTAAAGTGTTATTTATTAAATGCGACAGAGAAATTTACTTAAGTTAAACGAATAAATGAAATTACAACAAAAAAGCACTCATGGTGGAAAATTCCATTCTTGGAAAAATCAGTACATCGCAGTATTATGCAGTAAAATGTGACAGAAACATTAAAAAACTGGTTCTAATACGGAATATGTCCACCCCGGACTTGAATGCATTGGCGGCATCGACTTTCCATGCTCTCAATTAAATTGTCGGACACCGAAATAGGTAACGCTGACCATCCTTGGAGTAAGCCTTTTTCCAGCTCATTTAATGACCTTGGAGGAGGACTTAAAGCCGCAACCTGTCTTTCAAGATAGTCCCAAAGATGTTCTATCGGATACAAGTCTGGAGAGTGAGCTGACCATTCCATTCTCTCCAAACCGTGATCCTCAAGATAATCCTCAGCAACCACAGCTCGGTGTGGTCTCGCATTATCATCCATTAGAATGAAACCAATGCCAATAGCACCGGCATATGGGCGCACATATGAATCAAGGATCTCATCCCGATATCTCCCACAGTTCCTCCATGGAACACATGCAGGTCAGTGTGGCCTACGAGTGAGATCCCTTCCCAAACCATGATTCCACCGTTTCTGTAGCTGTGTGTTTCGACAGTGTTTGATTGATGGTATCATGTGCATTGTTCTCTCCAGATCAGAAGACGTCCTGAATCGCTCTCCAGTGTGAATCTGGACTCGTCTGTGAAGAGTACAGAAGCCCACTGTTGTCTGGTCCAGGAAACATGTTATCTTGCCCAACATAAGCGGGCCCTTCTCTGTCGTCTGTTGAGGGGGACACACACAACTGGTCGCCTTGCATAGAGACCTGCATTATGAAGACGTCTTCGAACCGTAGTAGCGGAGATTCTTCTCCCTGATGCTGCAAAGTGGTCTGCAATGAGTTGAGGCACAGTAGTGCGTCTTCTCCTTCTGGCAGAAAGAGCTAGAAACTGGTCTTTTGCAGGTGTTGTAACACGTGGGCGGCCTGGAACATGTCTTCTGGACACAGAATCTTCGGATTCATATTGATCCCAGAGTCGTTGGACTACACTGCGAGACACATTGAGTCGTCCAGCAATATCGGCCTGTGACAACCCCATTTACATCCATCCTACCGCCCGCCACCTTAATGAATCGGCCAAACGACTTCTTCTAGACTCTATTGGCTGTCGTGAACAAAACTTACACTCGAATTTACGAAACCTTCGTAGTTGCATACTTTTCTCTCATTCACAAATACCTGTTCTTTTCTATAAAATAAAAGTGGTAGTTGTAATTTTTGCATAAGTTTTTTTAAAGCTTATTATTGTCATTCATATAAACTATGAAGTTTAATCTGACTGCCATTTTTGTCTGGTGAGCTTCGAAAAACATGTTGTACCTTACCTTTTGGAGGCCAGTGTAAGACTTACTCCGAAAAAGAGATCTATGTCCCAAAATAAGCCAGTCTCACTTTCTTAAAACAGTAATGCTCTGGCTTTTTAAATAAATGAAAGCATGAGTCAAAATAATAATTTTAAAATATTTTTTCTTTAAGTATAATTTATACGTTTAAGAATGAAAATCAATTTATGAATGGGCCAGTAAGCAGCCAAGTTGAATTAGAAAACAGGGATGAATAAAACTCGAACCCCGCCCCCCCCCCCCACAAACTATTTTCATTTCAGCATTATAAATGACTTTTCTTAACTCATTATTGCCGGTTGGTACGAAAAGTTACCATTTAAGTGATTCGCAACTTTTAAATGTGAACACCAGTATCTTAGTAAAAAAAAATCATATTATCTAATGTGAAACTATCAGAGATTCAATCAGTTAAAATAACAGTATGGGAAAACTGGTGTCAACTGGTATTGAAGTATTAAAAGAAGTGTAAAACAAGTCGTCGTTAATGGGTTAAAGCAAGGCATGGGCCCACTCAGCAAAATCTTTAGCACGCTAGTCAGAAAATGAGGAGCTCTGAGTTAAGTTCGTGAGCTTGAAACCAACGCTGCCAAGGTAGGGTGATTTAATCTCAGAAAAGTGCGGCAAAGAAAACTTTTAAAAATTATTGGTATTCAAATTGAAGGAGCCGTACTAATACTGAAAAAAATCTGCCTACGAGACCCACCATTTTTGCGTCAGCACGTAGACCATGTGTACAGGGTGCGGTGGCCTACTGAATACTAGGCCTACGCGCTGACACAATAATGCCGGCTGTTGTACGTGGATTTTTCTTTTCAGCGTTAGTACGGTCTCTTGAATTTTAACACCAATATTTTCTAAAACAATTTTTAGTCTTAATTAATCTCACAAAAGGAGGACAAAGAATAATTTTGGGAAATACTGTTATTAAAATTTAAGGGACCGTATAAATGCCGAAAAAAATTTGCCTATTCTGCCATTTTTGTGTCTGGACATAAGTCTAGAATTCAGGGAGTGGTATGTAATTAAAATATATATATATATCGCTTTTATGAATAAAAATCTACGCTTAAATATAGATTGTTTAAATGATTATATGGATAATTACAGATTGTTGAAAGTGAATAAATGTAAATTGTTGTACATGCAATGTTGTAAATGTATTTGTTGAATATTCCGATTTTAATGCGTCTTTTCTAGTAAAAAGTAATATAAACAAAACTATCAACTTTTATGCTTCTTTGCTACCAGTATTTTTTAAAGTAAATTTTTGCTTATATTATCGCAAAGAATTGATAATTATGAGGCACATCTTCTCAAAAAAAGAGTGGTAAAATGTTTAGCAGTTAGGTCTAAGATCCAAACTTGTTTTCGAGTAAACAGGGTTAATAAGTACAATTAATATGTAAGTGGAAAACATAAAAATAAACAGATAATGTTTTACAAATCAAATTACCAGAAGAGTAAAAATACACACTCCCGTACCATATTTATGCATAAAATCCAAAAACTTACGTCAGCAATCTTTTTTTAAAGACAATAACTTAAAAACAAGTGCATCCTAAACAACAAAGAAAAGAAAGCAATGTATCAACTTTCTTGACTTTTACTTTAGATTTCTATAAAATGAATGCAAAATGCTTTGCGAAATGCGGCACTTCTGCGGAAAAGGAGAATTTATCTTTCCCTGATTTGAGCATACGACAGATAAGTTATGCAGGGACATAACTTTTAACTCTTGTAGAATCTCAAACAGTCATTAACTATTCATATCAGTATTTTGAACTCTATCGTTGCCTCCAAATGGCGCTCATCCAGAACTACCACTTTACAGCAAATCCTAGCGAAAATATGGAAAGACAAATAAAAAATTAATATTTGAAAAAGAACTTTCTGTAGTGTATGAACTTTTGCCAAACTGATCTGCATATAGCCGTTTGGAAATGCTTGTAAAATAAACGGGTAATAACTCACAAGTTGTGACTTATTTTTGTCTAACATCCTCCGTAAATATTTTTTAGCATTTTTAAAAGCTTGTGCGTAAGAGTTTTCAACACTTTCTATCAGAGTTGAAACTCGTGAAATTTAAATATGAAGAATACACAAGCATCAAACTATGCGCATAGGTTAAAAATGTTTTTTTTTTTAAATAGTGTGTATGATCCATATACAAAGCATCATAGATGTATTTGGATAGATAAATATGCACAAATTAATAAAATCTTTGACAATTACTGTATATTCCAACATTTAACACTTCTTTGCATGAGTTTTTCTTTTACAATTGTGTTTTTTTATATATATATTAAATATTAGACACCAGAAATTTTAAGATAGATTTTTAAGTTTGTTCAGCAACATAGTTCATGGGAAATTTACTGGATTAATATTTCTATATAAATACAGTGGCGGCGAAGGAGTTGATTTATTTATTAAAAGTTAAATAAACAGTGATGGAAATTTACATCACTATGCAATTAAAGGTTAACGCGCATTTGTTGAGAAAAAGAATACATTCACTGTAAAAACCACCCGGAAACGTTTACAAAAATTGCGGACAGAAAAAAAAACGTTGGTTTCAGAAATGCTTTTTTTAACCCTTAATTGCATAGTGATGTAAATTTCCATCACTTTTTATTTAACTTTTAATAAATAAATCAACTTCTTCGCCACCACTATATTGATATAGAAATATTAATCCAGTAAATTTCTCGTGAACTATGTTGCTGAACAAAGTTAAAAATTTATCTTAAAATTTCTGGTGTCTAATATTTAATATATGTATAAAAAAACACAATTGTAAAAGAAAAACTCATGCAAAGAAGGGTTAAATCTCGTAATTATATTATGTTTAAGAGGGTTTTAAAGAGAAACGAATACTTTTCACAATCGTTTTTGAACGTTATTATTAGTATATTATATTTTAGTAAACCTTAAAAAAGGTAACAATAGATTATAAAACATAGCTAAAAGTATAAATAATTGATCAAATTTTACAGATGCGCGTTATACGCCGGATATCAAAATGAAATCTTAAAATTTATGCATAAAAATTGTTATCTGTATATTAATGAACAAGAGAAGAAAACGTGAATATTTGAATAAACTAGAGTACGATTCCATACGCTTTGTGGGGAATGAAGCGGATAGGATTGTCATCAGTGGCGGCTCGTGTATGTCTAACTTTGGGGCACTAAATGCATGGCTGAAAATTATATTCTTTTCTTACCATTATTTTTTTAAAGAAAACCTTTTGTTATTTTAATGGCAAAACTTTCTACTAACAAATCTCTACAACTACGCTTCGTGGGGATTGAGGCGTATAGGATTTTCAGTAGCATATGTCCTCACTTCGCATTTAATCTTTTGCTTTATATTGTAGTAGTTATTATACTTTGTCATTCCTCTTTATTGTATATTTTTCGGCTATATATTTCTTGTAAGTTCCTTTTCAAAAAAGGGGATAGCGTAATACGGCGAATATATCTAAAAATACGCTTACGCAAGTTATCAAAATGAAATCTTAAATTTTATGCATAAAAATTGTTATTGCTATAGTAATGAACAAGAGAAGAAAACGTGAATATTTGAATGAACTAGAGTAGGATTCCATACATTTTTGGGGGATTAAAGTGGATAGGATTGTCAGTAGCGTATGTCCTCACTTCCCATTTAATCATTTGCTTAATGTTGTAATAGTTTTTATACTTTGTCATTTCTCTTTATTGTATACTTTTCTGATATATTTCTTGAAACTTCCTTTTCAATAAAGGGGATTAGTGTAATACGGCGAATATACCTAAAAATAAGTTTACGCAAGTTATCAAAATGAAATCTTAGAATTTATGCATAAAAATTGTTATTGCTACATATTAATGAACAAGAGAAGAAAACGTGAATATTTGAATGAACTAGAGTGAGATTCCATACGCTTTGTGGGGATTGAAGTGGATGGGATTGTCAGTAGCGTATGTCCTCACTTCGCATTTAATCATTTGCTTTATGTTGTAGTAGTTATTATAATTTTTCATTCCACTTTATTGTATATTTTTGTGCTATATATTTCTTAAAAGTTCCTTTGCAAAATAGGGGATAAGCGTAATACTTAAAAACAGTTTTACGCAAGTTATCAAAATGAGATCTTAAAATCTATGCATAAAAATTGATATATCTATATTAGTGAACAAGAGAAGAAAACGTAAACATTTGAATGAACTAGAGTACGATTCCATACGCTTTGCGGGGATTGAAGCGGATAGGATTGTCAGTAGTGTATGCCCTTACTTCGCATTTAATTATTTGCTGTATGTTGTAATAGTTATTATACTTTGTCATTTCTCTTTATTGTATACTTTTCTGCTATATATTTCTTGAAAGTTCCTTTTCAAAAAAAGGGATGTGTAATACGGCGAATATACCTAAAAATAGGTTTACGCAAGTTATCAAAATGAAATCTTAAAATTTATGCATAAAAATTGTTATTTCTATATTAATGAACATGAGAAGAAAACGTAAATATTTGAATGGACTAGAGTACGATTCCATACGCTTTGTGGGGATTGAAGCGGATAGGATTGTCAGTAGAGATTGTCATCACTTCGCATTTAATCTTTTGCTTTATGATGTAGTAGTTATTATACTTTTTCATTCCTCTTTATTGTATATTTTTATGCTATATACTTCTTGAGAGTTCCTTTACAAAAAAAGGGATAAGCGTAATACTTAAAAATAATTTTACGCAAGTTATAAAAATGAAATCTTAAAATTTATGCATAAAAATTGCTATTTCTATATATTAGTAAACAAGAGAAGAAAACGTGAATATTTGAATGAACTAGAGTATGATTCCATACGCTTTGTGAGGATTAAAGTGGATAAGATTGTCAGTAGCGTATGTCCTTACTTCGCATTTAATCATTTGCTTTATGTTGTAGTAGTTATTATAATTTTTCATTCCTCTTTATTGTATATTTTTGTGTTATATACTTCTTGAAAGTTCCTTTGCAAAAAGGGGATAAACGTAATACGGCGAATATACCTAAATATAGTTTTACGAAAGTTATCAAAATGAAATCTTAAAATATATGCATAAAAATTGTTATTTCTATATTAATGAACATGAAAAGAAAACGTAAATATTTGAATGGACTAGAGTACGATTCCATACGCTTCGTGGGGATTGAAGCGGATAGAATTGACAGTAACTCACTTCACTCACTTCAACCTCACTTCGCATTTAATCTTTTGCTTTATGTTGTTCTAGTTATTATACTTTTTCATTCCTCTTTATTGTATATTTTTGTGCTATATACTTCTTGAAAGTTCCTTTACGAAAAAGGGGATAAGCGCAATACGGCGAATATACCTAAAAATAGTTTTACGCATGTTAACAAAATGAAAGCTTAAAATTTATGCAGAAAAATTGTTATTTCTATATTAATGAACATGAAAAGAAAACGTAAATATTTGAATGGACTAGAGTACGATTCCATACGCTTCGTGGGGATTGAGGTGTATAGGATTTTCAGTAGCATATGTCCTCACTTCGCATTTAATCTTTTGCTTTATATTGTAGTAGTTATTATACTTTTTCATACCTCTTTATTGTATATTTTTGTTCTATATACTTCTTGAAAGTTCCTTTGCAAAAAAGGGAATAAGCGTAATTCGGCGAATATACCTAAAAATAGTTTTACGGAAGTTATCAAAATGAAATCTTAAAATTTATGCATAAAAATTGTTATTTCTATATTAATGAACATGAAAAGAAAACGTAAATATTTGAATGGACTAGAGTACGATTCCATACGCTTCGTGGGGATTGAGGTGTATAGGATTTTCAGGAGCATATGTCCTCACTTCGTATTTAATCTTTTGCTTTATATTGTAGTAGTTAATATACTTTTTCATTCCTCTTTATTGCATATTTTTGTACTATATACTTCTTGAGAGTTCTTTTGCAAAAAAGGGAATAAGCGTAATACTTAAAAATAGTTTTACGCAAGTTATCAAAATGAAATCTTAAAATCTATGCATAAAAATTGATATATCTATATTAATGAACAAGTCAAGAAAGCATAAATATCTGAATGAACTAGAGTATGATTCCATACGCTTTGTGGGGATTGAAGCGGATAGGAGTGTAAGCCCCCACTTCGCATTTAATTATTTGCTTTATTTTGTAGTAGTTATTATAATTTTTCATTCCTCTTTATTGTATATTTTTGTGCTATATACTTCTTGAAAGTTCCTTTGCAAAAAAGGGGATAAACGTAAAAACTACCTGCTGCACTGTAAAAACAACCCAGAAACGTTTTCGAAAATTACAGACAGAAAAATAAACTTATGTTTCAGAAATGCTTTTTTAGCTCACAGGCTATCAAAACCTGAGAGCAAATGTGACCGCCCGTTCTGTATGTTCGTATGTACGTATGTATGTAACGCCATAACTCTTGACAGAAATAACCGTTTTGCTTCAAATTTTGTTTATAGGTTCATTGTGATAAGGCGCTTCCATGATTAGTTTTGGGGGTTCATTGTTTAAGTATAAAGGGGAGGAACGGGGTGCTACACCATAAATGTGTTGATCATGCACAATTATCCGATTTTCTTCAACTTTTGTATATAGGATCATTGTAGTGAGGTGCTTTCCTGATTAGTTTTGGGGGTTTATTGGTTAAGTATAAAGGGGGTAACGGGGGGCTAATCCGCCCCCCTTGATAAATGAGTTTTTCATGCATAATTATCTGATTTTTTTCAAATTTTGTATACAGGTTAATTGTGATAAGGGGCTTCCCTGATTAGTTTGTTTTACAAGGGGGGAGGGGGGTCATTGGTTAATTATAAAGGTGTAAAGGAGGGCTAAACCACTTAATTTAGATAAATTGGTTTTGGTTTTTCATGCGGAATAATCCGATTTTCCTCAAATTTTGTATGTAGGTTCGTTGTGATAAGGGGCTTCACTGATTAATTTTGGGGAGTCATTGGTTAAGTATGAAGAGGAAAGGGTGAGGCTAACCCCCCTTAATTTAGATAAATGACTTTTTCATGCAGAATTATCTGATTTGCTTCAAATTTTGTATATATGTTCATTGGAATAATGTGCTTCCCTGATTTGTTTTGGGGTTTCATTGGTTAACTTTAAGGGGGGTGTAACGGGGGGATGATCCCCCTTAATATATTGTCGGTTTGTTTATTTTTCGAGGGCCTTATTTCAAATTCTGTGAATTAAGGGTATAATGTTCAATTAGTGTGAATAGCCTGTGAGCTCAATACCCTCAGTTTAACTGGGCAGTTTTCTTTTTTATTAAATCTATTAATTGTATTGATTTCATAGGACTCTAAAGATAAAGGAACGCTTTCAGAATCGTTGGTAAAACAGAAAGGGTTATATTATATTTTAGTTGTCTTTTTTACAATATATGCGCTCAGGTTAAAATATTTTTCTTATTAAAGTAGGGCGTATGATCCATGTGCAACGGGTCATAGATGTACTTGAATAGTATATTTTCATTGAGCCGTTACTTCTTGACGTTTCTCTATTATTTCTAATTTATGACCGTTTCTACGCAATTTAAATAAAAATTTGAAATATCTATACATATTCGTTGTTTATTTTAATATACAGAGAAGCTAAAAACTTCGGAAAAAACATAAATTTGTATTACTATTCGCTTGAAAAAGAAGTTTATTAAAGTACAGCATAACCCAAAAGTCATAAATTAAATAAAAAATCAATATACTGTAATAAAAGTCAAATGTTTCTTAATCTAGTTCTTATTTTTCTTAAGTTTAACGAAACTATAATATAACCTCCTCCGAGTTACCGAGGCCCCACAAGAGGCTGAGAGGTTCCGCTCTCAAAGCTGGTAGACATGAGGTGCTGAGTTCAAACCCCTGTCGCGCTCGTCGACCTAACCGTTCGGAGTGTTCCGTGGTTTTCTTCGAACCTTGCCGTAAATACGGGTTAGGATCCCTTAGCAAGACCCCCACGGAGGGCAATCCCCCCTAGGGCCTATATCCCTTGTATAAAATCCCGTCATAAAATCAACCAATCAACCAACCGAGTTACCGTATCAAACGCAGCTTTGGAAGATTAATTTTGTCGTACAATAATAAATTAAAAGGGCATTGTCTGATTAGTGTTTAAAAAATCGTAAGGTTTCAGAAATTTATTAAAGCGTATTTTCTTTTAAATTATACATTAATTTTACTTTCAGATTTATTTTTTGTCAACATGCAAACTAATGTTTACTGTACTTGTTTAATTCTCTAATAAAATGTAATATACTTCCTCTTCAAGAATGTTGATATAAACCATCTCTATGGGTTTTTATTATTATTATTATTATTAATCTAAATATATATATATATATATATATATATATATATATATAAAGAAAATCCGGAAAATTTGCATAGTGTTTTCTAAATTAAAACACACAAAACAATCAATTTATTTTTTGCTAAGAAGTAACGGAATAGTAATACTACTAGGATAAAACAGAAATAATATTTTTGGAATATTTATAACCGTATAACAATTTCTGAGAAATATTTTCTATTAATAATTTGCTATTTGATAAAGAAAATAGCCCCCGGCATGAGATACAATTTTATTAACGCAATCAAATCTGTAAAAACGCAACCTGTCTATAACGGAATCCTGTTTTAAAGGGAAATTTTCATAAACATACTTCAATACAGATACAATAGACTTAGTACCTGAAAACACGGCAACATATAAAAACGAGGTTTTACTCCTGTTCCTTTCGATTATGACTTACCAAGTTTTGCCGCATTATTTAGTTACACTTAAGAACATTCCGACGTTTCAATAAGCGTCTAATAAAATTACTTCAAATTTTTCAGTGTACAATAGTACAAAATAAATAATGTTTTTTTATAACATATAATTTCAGGCAGTTTGCTTATGCAATTATTGTAAAGTTTTTAAAACTTTCAATTAATATCAAATTGACTTTTAATTTATAAAATGTATTTCCATTTCCAGATACTCTGTTTATACCAATTATTTAACCCTTTCAGGAGCAAAGCACTTCAGTTGCTAAAATTTTGAAATTATTGATTGACACCAGAATTTACGAACAACTTTGTTTAGAATAAGTAAATGCTTTCCCTCCCCCCTACCACGTAAGTTATAAATTAAAAAAAAATGATTACAAAACACTGGTGTCATTTTGACATTTCGGATTGAAAATAAGTGACATGAAAATTTACTACCGCCCTTCAAGGTGCACCAACTGTATAGATTTTCGTACAAATCGGCTGGCGGTGTATTACGTATTTAATTCTTAGACCGATGCGAACATACTAAGATCGTACATGTGAATCTATTCCCAAACGTTACAGACGAGCTGCAGACGTCTGTCTAAATTTTTCAATGTTTTGAACGTTACGAACGCGTTTACCGCGGTCTAAAGTGATTGTTTCTTTCAAAATAAATGACAGCACTAAAACTCATTCAAATTCTCCCGATAAGAATAGATTTTTATATGATTGTTTTCAGAAAACATATATTATAAAATGGCGTCAGTTTCTTCGAAAGCTAAAGGCTATTTATTCAAACTGACATTTCATGTGATTCTGAAAGAGATTATTCAAATTTATATGATGACAAAAGTCGTGAGATTTTTAGCAATGTATCATTTCCTACTCTAAATTCAGATATTGACGATGACTCAGATAATTTGAATGCCATACTTTAAGAATATACCATACTGTAAGAAATTTCTGAACAAAATAGCCCGCACATTATGTAAATATTTATATGTATTCTTAAAAATTGTATGTTTAATTTATTTCGATTTAAATAACTTAACTATATTGAATTCGCGTTTTCGAACGTTCCTTCAAAACCTTCAAAACACGCTTAAAAAAAAAGAAAAAAAAAACACTGGTGGAAGACCGAAAGGCGAAAACTCAACTGCCTAAGGGTTAAACTAGTTTTTAATCATTTTCGAAACGTTTTGAGAATTCTATAGTGAAAATGCTCAAGGAAATGTAACACAGTATAAGTGATAAATATTGCGGTGAATTAGTCAAAATGATTAGTAACAATGAATTTGATTGCGGCTCAGAGATAACATTTCCAGTTTCGAAACGGAAGGTCCAGTCTTTGAATTCAGCTCATTCCATTGTGTCAGAAATATATTTATATGAATCCACAGTGTTCTATAAAATGTTCGGAAAGTCCAATGGAATTACTTCAGATTTTCTAGATTTATAATACAGCCCTGTGATGCAGTCGCATATTTTATTTTTTTTCGGTAGCTTTCAATACAAAAAAGTATAAAGCTACCTATTGCAGCCGTTCGGAGGAAAGCAGTTCCAGAAAATTTCGATATATTTTCACCGATCATGACCCCCAGACCCCAAAACCACCCTCCGTTCAAATGTTGATTTATATATATAGATATATCCACATATATATATATATATATATATATATATATATATATATATATATATATATATATATATATCTGACCTATGTCATACGATAACGCTCGTATTTATAAATAAATTTTGATGAAACTAATTGTGTGTAAGCTAACCAATGTCCCGACCGAGTTCGTTGGCCAGCTTGGTCCGCCATTTTGTTTCAAGATGGCGGCCATTTAAAAATTTAAAACTAAAATAAATATACAAAAAAATTAAAAATTCAAATTTATTTTTTAATTACGTTTTAGGCCTTGATACAAGGATTCCAGAGCATTTTTTGGTTTACCTCTATCTTAAAAAATGGCTGAGATAGAGCAGTTTGAAATTTTAGGGTGGCTGACATTTTGAAATAAAACAGCACATTAACGCGATTACTCGCAAATTATTTTCTTTCATTGTTGTAATAATTTTCCCAATCATACGCATAAAACTATATATTCATATCCGTTAGTAACAAAATTTATTGACATTGGCGCCAAAATTGGCAAAATTGGAGACATTTGGCGAAATATCACCAAATTTGGCGACCAAAATAAGTCTTCATAAATGAAGCCAATTTGACTATTGCTCAATAATTTGGCGAATTTCTTATTCAAATGCAGTATTAACGAATCTTTTGTAAACGTTTCTTTGCATTTTAACTTGCTGTTTTCGTGTAACATTAGCTAAAATTTTAAAACGAAGATATAGGAAAGCTACCTTTTCCTCCCGGTACAGGCCGGAAGGACTTTTTCCATTTTAAAATGTTTCTAAATTAATATTTCCCAATTTAAACTGTATTAAAAAAAAAGCATTTATTTTTTATTTTTTTATTGAGTGCGTCTTCCTAAATTTCTAATAAATAAAACCCAATAATAAGACATAATTAATAGACTTAATAAAAAAAATGCTTTCGAACCTGTGTTTCTTTTCCACTATGCGAAAATGGCCCATTGTGATGGTTGAGAACCATCAAAAGCGCGTCCGGTTTCTTTCTACTCAAATAATTATATTTGAATAAAGAATTTTATTCAGGAAATGACTTAAAATTGACATCAACTGACCAGTTCATATAAAGAAGAAACATTTATTTATATAAAATTTATGTTTCAAAGTACATTTCTTTAATTTTTAAAAACAGGAAAGTTGGCAGCATACACAGTTTTTTATGTAATATTTTCTACTTTTTTTTTTTTTTTTTTTTTTTTTTGTTAATAATTTTTAAATGTTAAGAAGCACATGGGTCTGACTTTTTATATTTACTATAAAAGTTATCGTAAGTAATTATTTGAAGTTGCTCGTTTATGGATACAATTGCTACGTTTATAAATAAAATTAATAGAAATGGTAATTTAAGTTAGGAACTCAAAAGTCGAAGAAAATTATTTAAAATTAATCTTAACTTGAATCAGACGTTTTCTGTGAATTTCGTAATTAAAGAATACTTATGAGTTTCCGTTACTTTAGATTTAGATAATTTTTAAAATATTTTAAAATTTTGATGAAGAATAAAAGTCAAGTCATAGTTTATTTTTTTCAAAAACAATGATTAAAAATACTCATTGTTTATCAAAAATATTTTTTATCCATCATAAAAGCAAAGAAGCATAAAAAATTAATATTAACAAAAATTGTTTTTATTTCGTATTTTTCATTTTTTAAATAAGGCTTCATTTACTTGTTTTAAAAAATTGTTGTAAAAAAAGTGTCGCATTTAATGTTTATTTTTTACGGTTGTAAAATTTCTCTCTACTTTAATCATTTTTCAATTCTAGAATAATATTAGTGAACTTCTATGCTTTCATTTTGTATTAATTGGTAGCAATATTTTCAGATAGTTAATATTTAAAAAAAAATACTATTTTAAAAATAACAAATAAATAACAATAATACTTTATTAATTTTGTTAATAATTTAGAAAAAAAAAATCGTTAATAAAATTTATATAAAAATGTTGAATTTACCAAATTAAAATTTTTATCAGAGAAAATAAAAAGACTTAAAAATGAATAAAGAAAATAGTTGTCCTTTTGAAGTTTTATTCTCTAATTTATTAAAGCTATCTAGTTATTTATATATATATTTAACACTAAAACTACCATGAACCGCCATTTTGACGGTTAACAAACGAATATATTCTGATTCGAAACAGAAATTTCTTTTAAAAATAAATTAAATGTTAAACTCACAGAAATACAAAGATAAATGAATAAGTTAAGTAATTTTAAGTAAAATGTCTGGTATGAAATAGTTTTAAAAAACTTGAGTAAAATTTCCGGTAGCTCTAGTGTTAAGATAGTCATTTTTACATATAATAATTACATAAGAGTCATTTTTACAAATTTATTTAGTAGTTTAACGCTAAACATACGAAAAATTTTATAAAAGATATTTAACACAAGAAGTTTTATTTAGAATTATTTAACTGTTATATTCAACTTATTTTGACACAATTTCTATTTTGTGTTTTTTTCGAAGATATTTCTGGTTCGAATCGAAATATTAAATTTTGCTACTGGTCAAATGAGCGGTTGTTGGTATATTTAGTGTTAAAAATGAAATGAATCTTGCTCTATACTTTAAATTATATAAAATGAAGACATAATGTCAAAACTTAATTAACATGCGATGATATCAAAATATCAATGGTTATTTCATGCTGTGTGATCAATTGATCATAAGTATTTTAATTGTATATACAACTTAATATGTGTTCTTGGACGCATTCTATCGCGTCCGGACGGCCGGGCCCAAATGGACACCGGCTTGATTTTTATACCAGTTTTTGGACTCGGGCACAAAGAAAAAATTATATTTATTCACAAATTAAAACAATAACGAAAAATCATGCATCAATCATAGATTATTTAACACTCTCAAACACTTCAAAAATAATTTTACCAGAGCTGCCAAGTCTACAGCTTTTTACATACCAGTATTTTACTACAGAAAATATTGTTTTATTTAATCGGAACATTCTGCGATTTAAAAGAACAATATTATCTCTAAGATAATACTGGTAAGCAAAAAGCCGGAGGCTTGGCAAGTCTGCTTTTACAAATCTTAACCGTTTAAATACATGAAAGATGATGTCTAAGTATACAATTTAGAAAACGTATAACACATTGAAAACCTCAATTTCACGAATTACGGACTCTATTCGGAAAATATCCGAATTCGCTTTTGAAGCACTGTATATGTTCTATAGATTCACTGTATATGTTCACTGTATATGTTCTTACATTTGTGTATATGCTACACAGAATGCTAAATTTTAGTTCAGTTAGGAAACACACAGTACAATTTAAAATTCCCCTTCAAGAATTTCCGGCAATAAACGGAAATGTACTCGATATATTTTGTGCTGTCATGTATACGATATATATAATTTATGTAAACAAAGTAATAGGCAAAAAATTAGTGAAATTTAAGAATGCGTTCCGCAGCTGCAAACGCCCGCTTCCAGCAATTATTCTTAACAGACAGTACTTTAACCGAAACCTTTTGTGTATCCCTGTAAATGAAAGATAAATGCTATGCACATACTATTGTACAGTAAGTATCTTGTTGTAAACCTCAGTAATGTATAACAATTTCATTGTATTTTAAATAGTGTTGCATAATACACTGCAAACTGTTTCCCCCTTAGATTATCACGCGAAGGAACTATTTTGAGTTTTCCTGTACATTAACTATGAGTATTATGCACACGATATTCTATAGCAAGCCTCTTGTAGTGCACCTCAGTGATATATATCAATTTCAATATGTTTGACATCGTGTAAAATCATTTATCCCATTGAAGGGCGGTGGTATATAATATACACCACTTAATTTTAATTTCCAAACGCCACAATGACACCGGAATTTTGGAATGCAGTTTTGCTTTTATAATATACGTGAAGATAAGCTTTTATTTATTTGGAAATCAATTTGTTGTTAAACCCCGGTGTGATTCAATGATTTCAACATTTTATAAACATAAGTTCTTTGCCCCTGAAAGGGTTAAATAAACCGCAAATGATTTTTCCCTATAGACCGTAATGTAACGTAATTCTTTTGAATGTCCTTGTAAAAGAACTATAAGTGCTACACACTTCATTTTCAATTCCGCACATGCCATGTTAAACCTCAATAACATATATGAATTGCATGACAATACGAGTATATTTACGCGAATTAGAGCACGAACAGACAGACAGACAGACAAACCGAATTCATGAACACTTTTCAACTCCGTTGGAAAGGGTTAAAACGGGGTTTGGTTGATTTATGACGGCCGATTATCTACACAAGGGATATATGCCCTATGGGGGAGTGCCCTCCGTGGGGGTCTTTCTAAGGCATCCTAACCCGTATTTACGAAGGGGAATTTTTGAAGATGATTCGAAGAAAACCACGGAAAACTCTGAACGGTTATATCGACGAGCGCGACAGGGGTTTGAACCCAGCACCTCCCGTCTACCAGCTTTTAAGAACAGAACCTCTAAGTCACTGGTAAGGCTATTAAAACGGGGAAAACTTACTATTTGAAAAATAAGAATATAGTCTATTATTCGCTTGAAATTATCTAAATTAGCTTCAAACAGAGTTGAATTGTTATTGATGACATATAAGGAGAAATATCTGTTTCTGAAGTCTTTGCACGGTATGTGTTAGTTGCACAAAGACGTGGAACTTCTTTGTCTATCTTCGCTTTCTGTTTGAAGTACTTTTCCAGAATTACTGGGAAACAGAATTTATGTCTTTCTGCCATAATTATGCAATGATATTTTAAAAGAATAATAATTGTGACTTTAGCAGATTTGTGCAGTGATTGGGGGATAACTAACAAATTTTCTATTTCAGACAGATTTTCAGGGACATGCAAATCACAAAATGCTGTCATGGAGAGGTTCTTAGATGCTTTAATACTTATTTCTATGTATGAGGACATTTTTAAATCAGAAAAATAATTTTGAAACAATTTAAAATGTTAACGAATTTGTACTGCATAGTTTAGGTTTCGGACTCGGCCTCTAATGACATAAAAAATTTTGGGCACGGGCGGCGTTGAATTTTAAATCGTCAAGCTTGGTTAAAAAAAAAAAAAAAAAAAAAAAAAAAAAAAGAGTCGAAGAATCGAAATTCATCTTTAATCTTCAACAGCTAGTCCTTTCACTATAACTTTTAAAAATTACTTCTCTAATTAAAATAACACAACAATTTATTAAGTACTTGGAGACTACTAGACAGAAATGGCATCAGACTTAAATGTATCTAACTTTTCTTTTTTGCTACTTATAATGAAATGTTTTACTGAAATAAATGTCACGTATCGGTTAATATTCTGACAATTTAAAACAAGTGGGTAAGTGTTTCCCAATTTCGCCCAAAGGGTTTCGTTTAATATTCCTTTCAAAACACTTTATCATTTCTTTAAAAAATCCAAATAAATTTCATTTTCTAAAAAAAAAAAAAAAAAAAAAAAACTGTCTATTTTTCTCGGTTTTTGAATATCTGAACCGGCCCGATAGCGGGTGAAGCCCACTATTATATTCTGTCATAATAATATCTGTCATGTGGACTAAATGCGATATTTAAAAAAAAAATAATTTCAAAATTAAACATGTTGTGCACCTTCAAAATGTTAAAATATGCGAATATTTCCATAATCGGGTTTTTATCATGATTCAATACGTTCCTCAAACTTATACATATACTATTCTCTATTACTCATATTCATACTCGCTTTGTATTATACTGAAACATTTGAAAAATCCGTTAAACTTGCGATATGACGTCAGATTTTCTTTTTAATTCTCTAATGACGTGTAATTAATCTGCTTTGTGTACATGCACACATACTCATACTCCTTGTATTATTGAGAAATCTTTCTGTTTTATTACCACTGTGACGTCAATCATTTTTATTTCATATTAATCTTTTTTTTCAATTGGTGAAACTTTTTATTTCATTTTTATTTTTCACGTGGAAATCGTCTGATAGAAAATTAATTATTGCAGATAGAATTTCATCATGGATTTTTAATTTTTAGCATCTGCTATAAGGAAAAATGTTCAAATTTAATAAGAAAAGGCTGTTAGAATTTTGGTTTTTTATCTCTATTTATTAAAATAATACGAATTTTTCAAATTTTAATATTTTCAGCTCTTCGCAGCTGATATTCTGATTTATACACAAAGTTTCAACTCTGTAAGTTACACAGTTTTCGAGAATGGCTCTGTGACAGACAGACAACGGAGCGGGAGCAATAGGGTTTCGTGAGATGAACGAAACCCTAAAAAGAGTCGAAGAGTCGGAACTCATCTTTAGTCTTTAACAGCTACTCCTTTCACGATAATGTCAAAAAATTACTCCTCTCATGAAAAGAACACAACAATGCAGTAAGGACTTGATTGATTTTTTCTTTTGCTTCTTATAATGCAATATTTTATTGAAATAAATGACTCGTATCAGTTAACCTTATAACCCAGGAATAAACTTTTGTTCAACTCTTTTCAAAACTACCACCGGGTCAAATTCCACCAGTAAAAAAAGAACAGAAATTTTTTCCTTATTCATAGCAGTAATTCTGCATGAAAAGGGCGTTTTAATAAGAACAAAATGTCTATTAAAATTTTACCGGTACACGTACTGGGTTCAAAATATTGCAGTAGTAGTTCGTGTATGACGAAATATTTCATCATACCCTGTTAAAAGGTTAATATTGTGACAATTAAAAAATCTAGTTGGATGTGCCAATCCCAAAGCTTTATTCTATCCCATATAGGTTTCACATACACCTAAAACGAATCAGCACCAACCTATATAAAGGTCTAACTGAATTTAAAGTTTGCTGAAATTCCGTGAATTAGTTCTTGAGATATGACTATCCCTAAAATCGTATCCCTAAAATCATGAAAAATGCGGCATAGCAGCGCCATCTGGTGGGAGATTTACACCAAAACATAATCAGCATCTAATTAAGTCAAGGTCTAACAGAATCTGAAGTATAGTGAAATTATGTGCATTAGATTTTGTGATATAACTATAGTGAAAATCATGAAAAAAGTAGAATAGAAGCGCCACCTGTTGGTTTATTTACACCAAAAGTAATCAGTACGAATTTATACCAAGATATAACTAAATCTAAAGTTTTATTAAATTCCGCGCATTAGTTCTTAAGATAGAGTGTCCATAAAATGTTTCTCACGTACAGATAAACAGACAGACAGACTGACTCACAGACAGATATCTTCTAAAAACAGTCAAGTCGTGTTCAGGACCTTCTAAAACGTATAAATCCGTCGAAAACCGGAAGTAAACAATGTTCACGAATCCAATACTTTCTTCGTGTAAAAATAGAAGAAAGTAAAAAAAAAAAAAGATAGTTTAATACAGCGATTTATACCGTTTTTAAATCTACAAATTACTATTTACTGGCATTTCTATAGAATTCACCTCTAAAAAAATAAGCCTAACAGATGGCTACGATTATTCATAGAAATTTTAAACAATTAAAGTAACACTTGTCAAAAATTAGTCTCACTATATTTTCACTGTTAATTTCGTCACGATATTTTACACAAACATACGATACCAATTAACTGAACTAGCCCATTCGCGTCTAACCCCGAGTATACTCGTGGTTGTCAACATTCAAAATAAAAGCGTATGATGAAAGAAAAACCCTGCCTAGCCACCAGTATTTTAATATGTTAAAAAATACTTTATTTAATGACAAAAACTTTACTATTAAAGTTATCAAATATTATTTTTCAGAAATTTTGGTGGAAAACGAATTTCAGTAAAAATATCGAAGACTCCGCCCACATAGTTTTGGCAGTTAATGGGTACTGACGCGCAGTTTGTATTCAATGTAGTTATTTCTAGACCTTTGAGAACATGCGAATTCTTAACCCATTTACATCTGAATCGTGTATTTCAGGAATTTCTTTTTTATTCAGAATTTCCGAATTCACACCAGAAATTCTGAATAGTAAATTTTGCTTTATTTAATGACAGATGTTTCTTGATTGTATAAAGTAAAAATTCTTCTTTTGAAATTTCTGAATAAAAAAGAAATTCTTGACATGGGCACATATTTGTATTACGCATGCAAATGTGTTAAATAAAACAAATACCTAGGGAGTGGTGTTCAGGCTTATGCATGCATTTTGTACAAAGCAAATACCACCCCTTCTTGTTTTGTTTCTTCAAACAGCTAGAAAGACAACAGCATACTTGCCAACCTTCCACGGCTTTTTAATATAAAAAAACATACTTTGAACCACAAAATTTACTTAAGTACATGTTTCTTGCATCTTTATGGTAATCAGTTGAAATCTACTTAATTTTATTCGTTAAATACGAACGGGGGTTGGCAAATATGCAATAGTAGAATGCTAATAATAAACAGTGTTTCCTGTTGCGATACTTTTTTCTTTCAGTTTGCTTGATTGCTACCAATTTTTTGAAATAAAAATATTCGCCTTATTTAATGGCATGTTAAACATGGCGAATATTACAATTTAAAAATAAATGGTAGCAATCTAGCAATCAAACAATCCTAATCGGAAAAAAAAGTAGCCCAACTGACAAGACTGATAAAGAAGCACTTGGATTTGTGACAATTATCTTTTGACACATTCTTATGACAAAAACTGCAATCGTATTGGAAAAAATAATTACAAGTACCTTATCAAAAAATACTACTTTTTGCTACGTTTTATATGTATTTTGTAAATATTAGGTTGATGCAAAACTTCTGCCGTATTTTAATACATTTAATACGGTAAAATTTTAATATCTGATAACTTGATTATACCTGCTAGTTTTGGAACAATGGAATGATGTAGGTAGTTGATTGGAATACCTAGTTGCATGGCAACTTTACTTCCAGTGCATAGGTAAGCGACTTGCAAGTTAATAGGAGCCGTTAAAAAATAATTAAATGTAGTAAAGAACTACGTAAAAAAAATAAAAGTACCAAAAATAATTAAAATATAGAAAAATGAAACTTTAAGAATAAAGAAGTATAAAATTTCATTAGATCCAAGAAATGACAGACGAATCCTAGCGAGGTTCTAACCCACCTAAACAAAAAAAGACTCTTTCCAAAGACCATACGTTTAAGTTTACAGTTACATAAACATTAAAATTTAAAGATTATAACAGCCACTAGGACAGACTAAAAAAATTATATATATATATATATAATAAGACAAGTTAAGTTTAATTTACGAGAGAGGAAATTTGAACTTTGAACTGATAACTAAAAGTATCAGGTATTAAAATTGTACTGGTATTAAAGGTATTAAAATTAGGTATTAGAGTAAGACAGAACTTTTGCATCAAACTAATATGATTACATAAAACTGATGTATTTATAACGGAAAAATTTTAATGTCATTCTTTGCAAAACATGAACAGTATGTCTTAATGTTACTTGAGTTAAATAGTTTTCATATTATTAAATTTCAGTTTCATTCTTTTTAATTGTTAAACAGTAAGATAAATTGTTTTCCGATGTAGATCACAGATGAACGAGGCTCAGTTCGAGCCTCGGCCCGAAACGGGCTCGAGCTCGATTATTATCGGACTCGATTGTACCAGTCTTCGGGCTCAGTAAAGTGAAAATTTTATTTATTCACAAATTGAAAAAAAGAAAAAAAAGGTTATTGAAGAAACATAAATGTAGCCCAATATCTTTAAAGTGTTTTTAAATCGTTTAAAAAAAGTCTGAAAAGGAACTGAATTGCTATTTATGAGGCATAAGGAGAATTATTCTATCTGATTCTTCAGCGTTTGCTCAGTCAGTGTTAGTACTCATGTTTTTGTGTTTTAACTCTTCAATGATAATTTTAAAGAATAAGAATTTTAGCTTTTACAAATTTCTGCCAGTGTTTGGGTATAAATAACAAAGTTACTATTTTAGACAGATCTTCAGAGACATGAAAATCACGAAACGTTGCCCTGACAGTGTGCTTAGGATTAATACTTATTTCTATGTAAGGAAAGATTTTTAAATCAGAAAATCAATCTCGGAACAATTTTAAGCTGTAATTAATAACAGGGTTCGTACGGGTACCGTTATTTTCCAGGTGATATACTAGTATATTTTCAAAAAAAATATATCACGTTCAAACGTGAGAAATTTCACCTTAGTTAAGAAGAAATTATCTATAAGAAAATACTGGCACCGAATAATTTCCTTGTTTTAAAATTCCAGGACCCGTTCGAACCCTGTAATAATTTTTGACTGCGTACTTTCGATATCGGGCTTCGGCTCTGAAACAAGAACTCGAAGTCATATCTAGTTTAGATACTTTTAACAATTTCGGGTTGTTTTCCTAATTGTGTGAAAAAATTGCTTTATATTAAAAGTAGTTATCCAAATCGCAAATGTTAAGATTTACTTAAATTTAACGAATCTGTCATTTATTGACATCTAACAAGTGTAGTTATTTTGTGAACTGTTAATTTGGAAATATTCTAAGCTGAAGAACTTTTGAAAGCGGTTTTGAAAATTTCGTATTACAACAGGATAAAATAGAAAAAAAAAATTTAGTATTAATTACGTTTTATCCCAAATTATTCGTTCAAAAAAGTAGTTTCTATTTTAAATTTAAAGATTTAAATATATATTTGAAAAAAAAAAATCGCTAACGTTGTAAAGAGAGTTAGGTAAATTATATTATTATTATTATTATTATTGAATGCTGAAACATGAATGAAATCATAATAATAAATTTATAGACATACTCATACACTATTCTACTACATGCAGATAACATAAAAAAAATAATTGACAAAACAGAATAATTTCCAAGACATGTCCTATTATTAAGATTCCAGACCCAAACGAGTTAAGCGATTTCTCACGTTTGACATTGCTTGGAAATATTTTTTTTGTAACTAGGCTTGTCTACGTTTATAACAAAGTAAAACCTTATCAATTTGTCTTTAAAAAAATAATAACTTTCGACAATTAAGAAGTAGCGTTCTCTAGACTTCTATTGCCACCTAGGCCTATGAGGCTTAAAAATTTAACTTAAAGCTTTAATTAAAGTGTAAAAATATAAAATTATCAGACTGCATTATAAATAAACATTTTCAGTTTCGGTGTAGATATTACATGTCATGACCATTTATATGTATGCTATGTATACAATGATATTTATAATTTTACAATACTCTTTTCCTTATAACAGATATTTTAAACATTATTTTAACTTAAAAACTTTTAAAGCGCATTCTTATTGCTTAAGGGAATTTGAAATTCCCACATTACTTAATCTTTATGTCCTATACTCACATTTTAGATGCTAAATTCTGTAATAATTAATTTTAAAATGGGATTATTTTTTAAAGATTTTTTCCGAGAAGGATTAATCCTAACTCAAATCTTAATTATGATGTATTCAAAATAATAAATAATATTTATAATGACAGAAAATTTCTCATCATTTGGTAACAAAAGCTTTACGACTTTAAATAACGGTTATACATTAATATTCTATTGAGTTGTTCGGAAAGTTCCTTCCATTTGAGAAAACCAATTCGTACCGGAAAATTCTGTCCGTCACTTATTAAACATTAACTATAGGATTTATTGTCCAAAAAATAAGTGATAGAATTTTCCGTTGCGAACCAACTTTCCCAACTGGTAAGAACTTTCCGAGCAGCCCAATAAATTGATATAAATACATTCATAAAGTATTTTTAGTTTCATTATTATATTCGCATTTAAAATTGGACAAAAAGAATTGTATTCAATAATTTAAAACCAGATTTTAAATATAATGACTTTTATTTGGGATTAGTAACAATAGAAATAAACCGTATTCGTTAAAAATGTGGTAATAACAATAGAAATAAACTGTATTCGTTAAAAATGTGGTAATAAGTTCCGAAAGATCATTCTGAACATACTGTTTATGATAAAATTGTCTTTTCATCAAAAAATAAAAGCAGACGTTTTATTTAAGAATAAAATGGTGAAATTGTAAAGTTTGTAACAACTTTTGCAATGATTTCGTATTTTCTAATTTGCTTTCGTATTAAAAATGGCTGTAAATGACTTACCTTTCAAATACATAAGTATCCAAAGTGCGGAATGCACCGTCAAAGACATGACACGTTGCGGGTAGGCAGACGAGAACAGTGCGGCAGAGTGTTTACCGATGAAGAACTTCCGAAGATGTGAACTCCGGTAACAATCATCTCTTTCGACGCCTTTGAGGTTGATAGAAGAGCGCCGCGTAACGGAATAGATAAAACCATAAACGGCTTATTTTCGCTACTGCTAAATCTGAGTCAAATCTTTATGCTCCGACAGTACTTTTAAATACCATTAAAGAAAATTTAATATAAAACCAGTTTAATCTGTCCGTTCACATTAAACGTAACATGAATTTTACTCAAGTTTTATAAAATATTTCATACCAGAATTTTTATTTAAAACTATTTAAATTAATTTAACCCATTCCATGCTGATGGGGCGTTTTCGCAATAATCAAAATAAAAATTTATAAAAAAAAAATGCCAAGCTACCATTATTTTAACATGTTAAAATATACTTTATTTAACCCTTTCAGGCACAGACAAAGTTTTTTCGTAAAATGAGAAATTACTGACTGACACCGGAATTTACAAACGACTTTTTTAGAAAATAAGAACTCCTTATTTTAAGCTTTCATTTTAGAAACAAAATTTTATTAAATATTCTTGGTGTCGAATGCAAGTTTGGAATTAAAATTAGGTGTGCCCGGAGTGGGACCACTGTGTCGCAAAGGGTTAATGACAAAAACTTTGCTATTAAAGATACCGAATATTACCTTTCAGAATTTTTGGTGGCAAACGAATTTCAGTAAGAACATTGAAGACTCCGCCCATATACAGTGACCTGTCACTTATACGCGATACACGGTAATTATTTTTCAGCACCAATTTCTTTTTAAAGTAATTTTCAACTTTTTTAATCACAGAATTTATAAATCGAATTTTACTGTTTTAAAATAGTGGTGCGAAAAAGTAATTACTGAACATCGTGTATAAGTGAGAGGTCACTGTAGTTTCGTCAGTTAATGGGTTAAGTTATATTTGTATGATTCATATTTATTTATTTTACTAGATGGATCTGCCAGGCGTTGCCCGGGAACGTGTTAATAACTTTCAATAACGTTTGTATGATTTCATATATTCGGAAAATCTTTCAAATGAATCTAGTTTTGGGGGCCACACTTCCACTACTTAGTTACCTTTAACCCTTTCCGGCGCGGAGTAAGTCTGTTTGTAAAATGATGAAATAATGAACTGACACCAGAATTTACAAACGAATTCATTCGAAAATAAAAACTTGCTTATTTTCCGGTACTTAATAAAAGGAAAATTTTAATTAAATATTCTTGGTGCCGATTGTCAGTTTTGGAATTAAAATTAGGTGTCCTGTTTTGTGGACACCGCCCTTTAAAGGGTTAACAGTAACGCTATTTTTAATTTACGGCTGTAATGAGTAAACGTAAGTTGATGCTGAAAAAGAAGATTAATATTATTTTAAAAAGTGGTAGTTGGGGTCTAAGGAAATTTTTAGTAATTTATAAAGTAGCTGGAGGACTATGTTGAAGAAAATTGCAAGAGAATCGGATCATTTTTTTAAAAGCCTCACGAAGGGCCCAAGAAGGAGATTAATATCCAAAATCTGTGGTAGCTGAAGTTTGAGAATTTTTTTGTTGTTGTTCATATAGTAGCTGGACGAGCTAAGAAGTTATTAGAAAAGAAAAAAAGCTAGTGAATCGGACGATTTTTAAAGGAGCTATTGTAGGGGGCCCGAAAAGCGTCAATTGATAGTTTTGAGCAGGGCTCTAAGATGAAAACATGTCAAAACGTCCCAGTACTTAGCGCCGTAGATCACCAATTAGTCGAAATTAAGAATAGGGTATGGATTAATCATAATAAAATTTTAAAGAAATGTGCCGAAAATGGGGGAAATTGTTTTAAAAAGAGCCTTAGAGTCCCAATAAAAATATGAGGGTGGACTCTCGGGGAGAGGAGTCAAGGACGCAACTTTAAAGCTATGCATTGAGAGGGGACACAATTAGGGGGGTAAAAATGCATGGCTCACAAAAAGCTCAAGAGGCCCCCCCGTACCAAGACCCAAAGGGACAGGGTTTTAACTGGAATGTAGAAATGGTGGAATATCTAAATGGAAAAAAGACCCCAAAAACGAAGGTAATCGTGTTAAAAGGGGGCAAGTACTTAACAATCTAGTGAACATAAACTTCAAGACGCCCTTCACTGGACCCGGGGGGGGCAGGGTATTAACTGGAACACTGAAAAAATGAAGTACTCAAAAATGAGTAAGTCCATGTACTCATATCGAAATGAGTATTTTTGGATCAAAAATGAACATGTGCATTCTCAAAAATGAGTAAGTCCATGTACTCATATCGAAATGAGTATTTTTGGATCAAAAATGAACATGTGCATTCTCAAAAATGAGTAAGTCCATGTACTCATATCGAAATGAGTATTTTTTGGATCAAACATGAACATATGTATTCTCAAAAATGAGTAAGTTCATGTACTCATTTCGAAATGAGTATTTTTGGATAAAAAATGAACATATGATCAAACCCAACATACTTGTATATTTCAGAATGTGTAATGACGAAATTTCGGCGCCTAAAAAGCTATTATTTGAAGGAAAAACGAAGAATAAGAGAAATGAAAAGTGGATCTGGTTGTTCTGGATTTTCATCAAAGTGGATCCACTACAACACATTTACTCTTTTTTTTCCCTCACATTTTACACATCTACTTTTTTTTTTCTTGATAGTACTTCAAAATTATGATTTTTTTTCCTACTAATTTTTTTAAAATTTATTTTAACTTTTTTAACGTGAGGCAATATTGTGTTATTTAAAAGTTCCATAACATAATATCTTTGCAAATTATAGCTATGCAAATTGGTATTAAACTAAGCTGATTTGGCTTACAAATTTATGAATTACTCTAAAATTTATTATTTTATAAATTATAATTTTACAAAGTGTATAATTTTTTCCTTAAATTTATAAAATTAGTTTATATTTTTTCTTTACTTTTATAAAAATAAAGTTTTTAACTTTATAACGTTTTTAATTTATTTCTTTAGCTTATATTTTTATAAATTAAACTAATTTAATTAAAATAAAATCAATAAGTCCAGATTTAAACCTACCTATCCCAAGGTCATTAAATTTAAATTTGTCTCTAAAAATCATTTTTTTTAACTATTTAGTTTAACCGAACCGTACGCAAAAGATCTCAGCATAGCTGAAATATAATAATTTAATTTATTATAAAAAACTTTATTTACATATTTTTTTTTAAATGGGACATTAAAAAAAATAATAATACCATGTAATAAACACGTCCGATTAAGATAATTGTTGTTTTTATTAGAATTGATAAATAGATAATCAGGCAAATAATTGTAAAAAAGTATATGTTCGAATAAAGAAATTGTTGGTACTGTTGCAAAAAGAAGCAATCAGTATTCTTAATGCAATGTTTTACGCATATAATACATAATAAATTGAAATTTATCTGTTATGACGCACTAAATCATACAGCAATATATTGAAAATTATGAAAAGAAAATATTAAAAACATTGTAACTGAAAATATCCATCTACAGATGAAACCTCAAGTTTTTGTAAGTTTTGCAAAGTAACTAACAACATTTGAGAAAGAGGCGTGACCACTCATGGAGCGTTGGTCTGAGTCGTCAGGTTAGTACACAGGACATCACGGGTTCGATTCCTCTCATGGGCAAGGGTTGGTTAATTACTATAAACTCACGCAGGAATGAAAAAATGAGCAGAAATGTATGTGTCCCTTATAAGGTTGTCCTCGCGAAGTTACTATTTTTTATCCTATAAATTTTATTTTAACGACATAAATTTTTTTAAATTTGAATGCATCCATGGGATCAAAAATGAGTACATAGCAGTTCATATTTGAATACATCCATGGGATCAAAAATGAGTACATTGCAGTTCATATTTGAATACATCCATGGGATCAAAAATGAGTACATAGCAATTCATATTTGAATACATCCATGGGATCAAAAATGAGTACATGTGTTTCTCAATTTTGAGTACATTTGGAATGGAGCTATTTTGAGCTTTTGAGTATGTGACGTATTCAAAATTGAGTACTTTTTACTCAATTTTGAGTACCCATTTTTTACAGTGAATGTAGAAATGGTAATAACTGAATGGAGAAAGGGCCCCAGAGGTCCCAGGGGTTAAAAAATAAAAATCTGAGTCTCAGGTACTTGGACTATGAGCACCCAAATTTTCTTAGACTTCTACGTACAATAGATTTCGCTAGCCATCGCACACAAACACACAGACAAACAACTTTTTTCTATTAGTATAGATGACGAAATTTCTTGTTCGAATTGATTAATTTTCATTTGATATCGGCCAAATCACCACTTTTGGCATGTTTCGTGTTAATAAAAGTAAATTTTACTTTTTATATACAAAAATTTTTGCTCGATCACATTTAGAAAGCACGGTGAAGATGTCGAAGCTATTTTTTTTAAATAGCTTCGACTACGAATATAATTTACTGGCAACCTATTTCCAATAAGATTTTCATTTTTTACAGTTTATTTTATTTTATTTTATTTATTTTATTTTATTTATTTTATTTATTTTATTTATTTTATTTATTTTATTTTTTATTTTTTTTTATTTATTTATTTATTTTTATTTATTTTTTATTTATTTAATTATTTTTTAGCGTGCAAAAATCCCAGAGACCTTTTCGGAACAGAAGCTTTTAACGGACTACAGGTTCCTTATAAAGGATCCAAAACTAATTTTTTTAATAACTTATATTAAAATTGGATTCTTTAGAAACATTTTAAAAGAAACTCCATGCTAAGATTTTCTTTAGAAGGGAAGTTATGTCCAAAGTTTTTGAGATCATTTTATATGATGAAGGGGTAAATTTTATCTTTAGAGTCAATTTTCTCAAAACTGTGCTTATTTGGTAATTGCGCGCATGGTTTCTAAGAAATGGCTGAATAGTATTTAATGAAATTTTAACAGAGGGTTTAAACCTTATAGATTCATAAAAGGATCTGCTATTATATTCATCAAGTAAGAAATTTATAAATTATGACTATTATTATTTTTTTTTTTACAAAATATTTGAAGTGTATTTCTGAAGAGTTGAACGTTATATTTTTTCCAGTGTAAGTTTTAAATACATTTTATACTCTACTAAATAAACAAAAATTGGCTCACTTTCACAATTTGCGAGAAATCCATATAAGGGGAATTGATTAATTAAAATCCATTAAATTCGAAATTAAATTCAAAAACTTTATATGCATCTAGATTCGTTTTCAGAATAATAACTATTAGAATATATATATATATTTAACGAGTGTTTAAATTTTTATATCAAAAAGTTAATCAAATGTGCAATTCATGCTAAGCAATCCATGTTAAGGTAACTTTTACATGTATTTTGCCAGTGTAATTTGTACCTGACCCCTTAAGCTCTCGAAAGCTTTGCTCAGTATAGAAAACGATGTATTATCACGCGAAATAATTCCTGATTATTGTTTTTCATAGATTTCTGTCTAAATGCAAATATGGGTCGATAATCATAAAATAATAAATAAATTACGAAATAAGTTTTATTCACTAATTAGCTCAAGCAGAAAGAGGATATATGTTGATAAGTGTTAATCGATTTCATGCAGATTGTTTGTAGTAAAGTACCTTCGGAAGGAATAAAAAAACACACCCGCAGTCTCAGTTCGTGTTGGAAATTTAAAAGAAATCACCACACTTTGATCATTTCCTAGATTAGTTCTTTTATTCCGTCCAATACTTTTATAGTAGTTTTCTTTGTAAATTCATAATGATTTAACCCATAAAATCCTGAAATATTTTTCTCTTTAAAATGCAAAAATTGCATTTCATACCAATTTTTCAAAGTAGCAACTTTAGTTTCCTTTTATTACGGAGTTTTTGTCATCAGATAAAGAGAATATTTCTCTTAAAATATACTGGTATTCCAACAGAAAAATGGATGGTAGCTATTCCGGTACCGTATGGTACCACTAGGCTTTAATGGGTTAATAACCACTTTTTAAAACTTTCCGATTGTTAAAACATTATGAAACAGCAAAGTATGTATTGGGTTATCCAGAAAGTTCGTGCCGGTCGGGAAAATCAGCCTCTACCTTAATCATCAGGTGTTTTACACGTAACGATGAATCAATCACTTAAATCGTGAATTTTACACCGAATGACTAATTAATCGTCTGTTGTTAATTTTGCAACTATCCACTAATTATCATTAATTGGGATTTTTTTTCTACTAAAAATTATTTAAAAACTAATTGTAAAGTACATACAATAAAATTACATAATTGAATTTTCATAACTATTAACAATTTGTAGATATAGATCTTTAACCCTTAATTGCATAGTGATGTAAATTTCCATCACTTTTTATTTAACTTTTAATAAATAAATCAACTTCTTCGCCACCACTATATTTATATAGAAATATTAATGCAGTAAATTTTCCGTGAACTATGTTGCTGAACAAACTAAAAAATCTATCTTAAAATTTCTGGTGTCTAATATTTAATATATGTATAAAAAACACAATTGTAAAAGAAAAACTCATGCAAAGAAGGGTTAAAAAGAGAAAATATTTGCTGTCCATTGTTACAGTATGAATATAGAAAAAAGCTGAGCTAAAAGAATCGTAACTACAATTAAAGTATTACAAAAAAATAAAAAATAAAGAAGAAATAAAAAATAAATAAAAAAATTGCAAAAGCTGATACAACGTTTTAACATCCAGAATAAAAACGTTACAATGTAACATTGTCACGTAATTTTACTTCGCTTACACTAAATGAAATTATGGGGTATAAGATCTCATAGTTCATTAATATTCAAGCAGTATCAGCTCAGTTGAGAATCATAAAACATAAAAAGTTTAAACGCGTGTCGATGGTGAATTAATAATATGAATAGGCGAATTTCAGGACTTTGACATTTATTGCTAGAAAATAAAGAAAATTATAATATTCTAATTCTCTTTTTTTTTTCAATCTTTTAGATGCTTTCTGAATATTTATGACCGTAAATTAGATTAACTGAAGTTATAATGTTCAGAAGTTGCTAATTTTCTAAATAACAAGAAAATGACTTATATTGAGTCCGAAACTTTTGAGGATAAATTAGGCTTCTTTATAATTGAGGGTTCTCATAAGGGAATTAATTGATTTTAATTAACTAAAAGTTTAAGAAATTAAACTGAAACACCTGAACCTCGTCGCTATTTCAAATGAAAAAAATAGCTGTTATGTTAAAGCTATTGAAACTCGTCTGCAATTATGGGATTTACTTCTATTGCTTAAAATGTGGTTGTGATAATTTATACAAAATGTGAGAAAGGGATACTAGAAAAACATTTAAGTCTATGTTTAATATAATTTTCAAACTAATTTAAAATGAATTATCTAACTAATTAAATAACAAGAAAATGACTTATATTAAGCCTGAAACTTTTGGCCATACATCAGGCTTCTTTATAATTGAGGGTTCTCATAAGGGAATTCATCGATTTTAATTAGCTAAAAGTTTAAAAAATGAGCCTGAAAAACCTGCACCTCATCGCTATTTCAAATGAAAAAAAAACTAGTTGTTATTTTAAAGCTATCGAAACTCGTCTGCAATTATGCGATTTACTTTTATTGCTTAAAATGTGGTTGCGATAATTTATACGAAATGTGAGAAACGGATGATAGAAAAATATTTAAGACTATGGTTAATATAATTTTCAAATTAATTTACAATGAATTATCTAACTAATTATATAGAGTTTAAATAGTTATAAATATCCAACATCTGTTACCTCACATCTCGTAAAAGGTCGTAACATGGAAATTAATTGTGATTAGCAGTCTTACAATAAATATTGCATTGTCATGAGATTAAAAATATTGCTAATAGAATTCAAGTTTAATTATTGTTATAAATTTATGAAGTGTAAATAAACGCTAAATAAAACGTTACTTAAGATATTATTCAATTTCAATAACAAACTGTATAAATAACTGGTGCTAAAATTAATTAGAATATTTTTAAATTTTTCTTTTATAAAAAAAAATCTATTTATTTATAATTCAAATATGCAATATACCTTAATATCTAAATTTTAAAATATTGAAATTCAAATCAAACATTCAATAACTTGCCCAAATACAAAATCTGAATTACAGATGCTGTTTGCACATTTTTTTAGAGTTATGTACTGCTAATATTTAGTGTTTTAAAGTTTTTAAAACATTTGTACATATATTTTTATCGGACGCCTATTTTAGTAAAGTGTAAAATAAATTATTTTGCATAAAAATGTTTTCATGTTTTGTATGTAATGTTATGTAAATATATATATATATATATATATGTTACATTATTAAATCTTCCTTCGCGATATTTCCCTGTTTTGTGCTAAATTACCACCAGTTTCACTAATTCCTTATTCCTTAATAATATCTATCGTTAAATCTATTTAATTCCCCTTAACTTAATTATTATCTTGCCCAATGTACTTAAATATAAAGCTTTTAGTTATTCCTAAATTATATCATGATTTCTGATCATTTCTGTGAATTTGGATGTTTTTTCGAGACCCATTTCTTTTGCTTTCCAAGATTCTTTTCGCACATTGGGTTATTTTTATTATAAAATGCTTCCGCTTAAGATTGTCAAGACCCTTTGCTCTATAATTGCCATTGGCCGTGACGTAGACTGTACGCGTATCCCTTATTCTCGCATTGGTTAGAGAGAGCGCTACGTTATGATTGTGTATTTATCCGCTTGTCCACAAAAGCAGCTCCACGCGATCTTCAGACAGAGTGTGAAATAGTCCCCTGGATGTGCGTTTTACTCATCACGTATTCCAAATGATTTAACCCTAATAATTTGTTCGAGAGTTATGTTCGACTAATTTAAGAGCATCTTGTGACAACTAATTGCTTTAGAGATGGCACTGCCCATTTCAATCATGTGTGGGCTGCTTCCATGACGTCTATTTAAATAAAATCATGGAACTATGAATCGCCTTGTTTTTTTGCATAGCAGAGAAACACCTACTGTTGTATTCATTGCCTTGTTCAGCCACTACTCGACTGCAACCATATTATTATGCTTCAAATGGACGACTGTTTTCACTAATATAATGCTGCTTAAATTACATAAAGTTTATCGCCAATCTCCTCTCCTTCATCGATTTCATTTATTATAATAAAAATATACACTGCTCAAAACAATTAAAGGATATTGCAGCTTTAGGTGGATTTTGTATCTGGGAAACTTTTTAGCTGATTGATACATGGTCGACAGACATAGTAGGTTATATGAGAATAAATTACACATGTTTGGCAGAAAAAAATGCAGTTTATTGCGCATTTGTGTACAAAAGGAAAAAACACAATTTGTGCATATGAGAAAAAAAGAATAAGAAAAGGTTTTTTCTTCAAAGAAAATCATTTTCAGTAGGGGGTATGGTTTCCACGGGCGGCCAGCAACGTTGAACACCTTTGAGGCATGGACTCAATGAGGCTATTAATGACGAGTTGGGGTATTCTGCCCCACTCTTCCAGAAGAGCTCTTTCCAGTTCTTGGAGAGTTTGTGGGGGTTGTTGGCGGCCAGAAACTCGTCTTCCTAGAGCGTCTCAAACGTGCTCGATTGGATTCCTGTCTGGAGAACACGCTGGCCATTCCATTCGAACGATTCCTTCCTCGAAAAGGAAATCCTCCACCAGGTTTGCACGATGTGGCCTGCAGTTATCGTCCATTAAAATGAAGTTATCTCCGATTGCTGCAGCGTAAGGGACTACAATAGGTCTGAGGATCTCATCCCTATCTCGGCGACCAGTCAGAGCTCCATCTCGAATGATGTAGAGGTCAGTGCGCCCGTCAATGGAGATGCCACCATACACCAACACTCCTCCACCGCCAAATCTGACACTTTCGTGCACGAACGCAGGATTATTCCTACTGCCACGGTCCCTCCAGATGAAAATACGCCTATTATCCGGATGCACAGAAAAACGGGACTCGTCAGAAAACAGAATATTGCTCCATTCATTTCTCCTCCAGTTGACATGCTCGGTTGCCCACTCCCTGCGGTCGCGACGATGCCTTGATGTTAATTTAACACATACCATCGGTCGGCGAGCATACAGACCTACAACATGGAGCCGGTTTCGGACAGTCTGAGTTGAAATCGTGGTGTCTGTAGCCGAGCGAAGGTGTTGTTGGATAAGAGTAGCGTTCATGTTTCGGTGTCTGCGAGCTGTTAACGCTAAATACCGATCTTCATTGGGCGTTGTTGCCCGTCTACGACCTTGCCCTGGTCTTCGGCCTGCACATCCACTCTCCAAAAAACGGTTCCAGATCCTGGAAATGACACTTTGTGACACTCCAATGGCTTGCGCTACTTCGGCTTGAGTTTGGCCCCCTTCTAACCTACCAACAATTCTCTAAGCTTCTGAATCTGTCAAATGACTTCACTGAGACATCGTGCTCATCGAAACAAAGCAATCACTGAATGCCGATCATCCTTGTCTTCATTCTCTTTTATCCAGTTGAAAGTCAAATTTCATTCGCTGCCGCTGAAGCGACGTTTTTGACGTCGAGCTCAAAATTTGCATACTCCACAGTTTGAAAACCAGAATATTTTGCATTTGTGATTCTCTTCTTCTATTTTCGGCAAAAAAAATTTCGTTTATATCTTTATTTTATTTAAAACTTCAAATATCCTTTAATTGTTTTGAGCAGTGTATATTGCATTTTTTTAAAGATAATTTTCTGATTTGTGTATATATATTTTAACATTGTAATGGCAGTTGTGAAAGATATATATATTTTTTAATCTTTGCCTTCGAAAATATTCAAAAACCAAAAACATTTATATAAAGTGTTTAATTTTTTGCATTTTTATGTGGACAACTTATCCATTTTATGATTTTAAGTGCTATTTATATGAAATACTATATCTTTCATGAGATTTCCACAAGTTATTTTACATTAGTTTTTTTCGTCCGTTTATTAATTGTTTACGATATGTCCCCTGACAATAACCATTATTTATACAAAAAGGTTCATTAAGTTTATTAAATATTTTTGTTTATATATTTTCATTACTTGTTAAAATATCGAAAATGACGGTAAAATTTTGTTTTAGCATTGTACTAATTTTTTTTAATACGATGAAAAAAAAAGTTTTAATAACCGTATGTTTATAATATTTAAAAAGCGCGCCTCCATCTTCAAAAATTTGGCAAGATGTTAAAAATGCGTTTTGGCGCCTTTGTGGATTTTTCCGCCAATCTCGCCAACCGGCACAGGATATGAAACTCTTCTTCAAATATTTTATCTAAAATAGTGCTGTAAGTACCACGAAAATCTTCTAAATATGTGCAAACATCCTCTGTATGTTCCATTTCAAATGAGTAATGATAATAAAAATAAAACTCACCCAATGAAGAAATTTCATATATATGATTCATAAAATGAAGAATATTATATTTGAATACCTTATATTTTATTATGTTTATCAATTGATGACATGAATGACTCCATCCACTAATACACAGCTGTCCAAAAATAGACGGGTAGTGACCGGACGTTTTCGCTTTATACTCGGTTTTTCGAATATCTACTGAAATTCTTGTTGATTGCCCTTGAACTTCGAGGATGTAAAACGCATGTTTGACTTCAAGAACAGTAGAAACAATATACTGCAATTAAAAAATTAATATACTGAATATTTGGTGAAATGTGGGCATTTGTATGAAATAATTTTTAACTGCGCATGCGCGAACTATACGAAAGGTTTTTTTTTTTTTCAGATTTGGTAGTCAATTCTATTGAGCAACTCATATAAAAGGACCAGTCAAATATCGTGATAACTCAGAAATAAATCAGAAATACAGTGAGCTAATTGACAATTTAAAGGGGGGGGACCCTTATCATCCAACTGGATTTCACCCTCATTTTGTCAATTAGCTCACTCATGAAGTCGTAGCATTTATTGATTTCTCTATTGATGTTACTTGCGGATATCTTTCTGAGTTTTCACAATATTTGACTGGTCTTTTTATATGAGTTACTCTATAGAATTTACTACTAAATAATGAAAAAAATCTTTCATATAGTTCGCGCATGCGCAGTTAAGAATTATTTCATACAAATGCCCATATCTCATTAAATATTCAATATAGTAATTTTTTAATTGCGGTATACTGTTTCTACTGCTCTTGAAGTCAAACATGTGTTTTACATCTTCGAAGTTCAAGGACAATTTGTCAAACATTTCCGCAGATATTCGACAAAAAGCAAAAGTATCCGTTCACTGCCCCTTAATTTTTCGACAGCAGTGTACATTATACTATATTATCAGAGTGATTAAAACTATTATTATTTTCTCAATCAAATACATTTTTCATGGAAGTATTATCTGAATTATTGTTGCACAATAACGAATGTTTACTAATCTTTACAAAGCAGAATATAAATTTTAAATGAAGAATTGTCAAACTATTACTGTAGGTTTTATAGGTAGTCCTCGATTCCGACCGGGGATATAGCAAATCTCAGGAGGGAACACTTGGCTAGTTATTTGATCTTTTGTTATTCTTATGGGCTCCAGAAATACCAGGTGGCGATGATGTCACAATCTTCCCCTGCGAACCGAACTTGATCCGAACCCTTTAGTACCTATGAGCGGGTTACTGTCGTAGTGGCTTGATTTCATGTAATCTTTCGCCGATAATGTGCATTCTTGCATGGGAAGCAATGGTATATGAGTCTTACCGATTTATAAGGTGAAAGTTGATGTCTAAGTAAACAATTTGAAAAACACATTTGAAAACAGAATTTCGGCAATTACCATCAATAGTCGGTAAAATAACCCAATTATTTTGTGCAGTAATGTATATGATCTATAGATTTGTATATAGACTACATAGTATTCTAAAATTCATTTTATTTAGAAAAGGCATAGCACAGTTAAAAATTCCTTTCGAACAATTCCCGTCAATAAACAGAAAGGTATTCATTATCTTTTGCATTGCCCTGTATGTGATCTGTGGCATTTATACACGCCAAGGTCACATGAAAAATTAGTTAAATTTGAAAACGCATAACACAACAGAAAACGCACTTGTATCAAAACCGAATTATTTTGTGTGTCCCTGTAAATGAACGATGAATGCTATGCCTATAATATTCTGCAATAAGCCTCTTTTTGTGCACCTTAGTGATTTATATCAATTTCAATATGTTTGAAATAGTGTAGCATCATTAAAATAAACCGAAAACGATTTTTCATCATAGACCGTAATATAACGGAAATAGTTTGAGTGTCCCTATAAATGAACTGTAAATACTGCAGACTTCATTTTCAGTACCAATCATGCATTAGTAAACCTCAAAAATATGTATCAGTTGCATGGCAATCCGAGTATATTTACGCGAGTTAGAGACATGCAGACATACAAACCGAATTCATAAACACTTTTCAATTATGTTGGAAAGTGTTAAAAAAATGAGAGTATTATAAAGTTTTACAAAATGGTGTTTCAATGTTAAATTAAGTATTGTGAATGAATTTTTAATTCGTGAATTTCTTTGAGCATGCAGAAATCTATATCGTTATTGCACAGGAACACTGGAAGATTCTAGTCGTTTTATTGCATTTTTTACGATACTGATTTAACTCAATAGATGAAATCGGAGCACAAGGATATACCAGAAAATTGTTGAATTTCTGACAGAATAAATTATTTCGCTGGACGATGAATTTTTATAAAAATAATTTGATGAAGTGTAAATAGAAGCGCTGGGATATTCCAACCGTAACGTTAAATTGTTAACAGAATAAATTGTATCACTGGCTAAAATTTCTTTTTGGAAATAAGTTGATGAAGTCATATTGAATGCGTATTTAAAGCGAATGGTTAAATATAAAAATGTGTATGCATTTTAATTGTAAAGAAATATCTTCTTTATTAAGTCAGACGTTAATTCGGTATTAAGTATTCATCATACGAGTATGTAACAAACCGATATTCTATTAATTTTCATTCAAAATATTTAAACGAATATAAAAATTATTTATCTTAGATATTGCTTTAGCAATTGTTTTAGTGTCTATTATATAACCTCTTGGAAAACAAAAATTGCGAAAGGAAAATCATATGCTTCTGTAGAAAAACCTCTTATTCGATAACCAATTTGTTTTGTTTGACCTTTTTTTAATTTAGTTCAAAAAACCTTTTTTTTTATAAAGAATGAAAAAAAAATGTATAAATGAAAATAAAGTAGAACAAATCGTTATCAAAATTGTTTTGTAGTGAAAAATATTTTTGTTGTACTAGAGGCCTAAAATCGTTGCTGAAACGTTAATGATGAGCTGTTTAAATAAATGTGGGGCATGGCTTCACCAGTGGCAATGCAGAGTTCGTACGATTTTACCACAATTTTTTAATAGAAAATTTCTATTTAATATTTAAATAGCAAACATTGTAGACGTCTCGTTTAACTGCAGAATTTGTAATACTTTTTTGCATTTAAATAAGACGAATAATTATATTTAAAAAATTGTGGTAAAAGCGTACGAATTGTGCAATGCTGTCTTTTAACACTTTCCAACATATTAAAGCACATAAATTAACACCATAATTCAATAAAGGTACAATTAATTATAAAACAAGTTATTTCAGACTTATTTATAAATTACGGAACTAGGATATCGGCCGGGTTAGCTCAGTGGTTAGAAAAAAAAAAAAATTATGCTGAAGACACATGTTCGAGTCCTGGCTCTGAATAGTTTTTCACTCGTGTTGGGTTTGTTGTTTAATTTGTAAGCAAGTCTCAAATAACTTGTTTTTTAATTAATTATACTTTCCAACTTAGATGAAAAGTGTTTGTAAATTCTGTTGGTCTGTCTGTCTACACATGCTCTAACTCGTGTAAATATACCCGTATTGTCATGTAATTGATATACATTATTCAGGTTTATCATAGCTTGTTGGATATTTGAAATGATGTGTGTATCATTTACACATCTTTTACAGGGACACTCAAAATAATTCCGGTCTATGTGAAAAAATCTTTTTAGTGTATTTTAATGATGTTATACTATTTGAAACATACTGAAATTGATATAAAACACTCAAGTACATAACAAAATGTCTACTGTAGAATAAGTTGTGCATAGAATTTATCATTCATTTACAGGATCACAAAAAATAACTCTGTTACAGTAGTGTCGTTGAGAAATAATTGCTGAAAGATCGTTTGGAATAACAATATGTGTTTTAATATTTAACAACATTTCTATTCTTACTTTTGTGTATAAATTCTATAGATCATATACCGCACAAAAGAATTCAAGTCAATTTCCTTTTATTGACAGAAATTGCTGAAGGGACATTTTCAACTGCGTTATGCGTTTCCTAACTGAAATAAATTTTAGCGTAATAAGTATTTCATAAACAAATCTGCATATCATATAGAGGACTTCATAATTAAAATAAATTTCCGACTATTGGTGGTAATTTCAGAAATTGCTGAAGGGACATTTTCAACGCGTTTTCTAACTGAATTAAATTTTAGCATTATATGTATTTCATATACAAATCTGTATATCATATAGAGGACTTAATAATTAAAATACTTTTCCGACTATTGGTGGTAATTTCAGAAATTGCTGAAGGGACATTTTCAACTGCGTTATGCGTTTCCTAACTGAAATAAATTTTAGCATAATACGTATTTATTAAAACACACATAAATAACGCCTGCATTCAGCATTTTAAAGATATACAATTATTATAGCAACAGCCCGGAACGCTGTGGACCCAGGTTCGATTCCTGGCTCTGGCTAATTTTTCACTGCATGTTGGATTATTGTATGTAGATCTGTATAATAATTGTATATCTTTAATATGTATTTCATATACAAATCTGTATATCATATAGAGGACTTCATAATTAAAATACTTTTCCAACTATTAGTGGTATTTTCTAAAATTTGGTTTTGAAGTGTGTCATGCGTTTTCCAAATTATTTACTTAGCTATTACCTTTCACCATAATAAACGGGAAAGTTTTGTTACACTATTCTAAATGTGTTAGAAACTGTTTCATAATCTATATTTGATGTATGATTTTACTTTCTTGTTAAAAAGGAAAACAGCAGTAGCATTTATAGAACTCAAACATTTTAAAACGATTGTGTTCCGTAGTTTCCACAGCAACGATTCTGATTGTCTCATTTTGCGGTCACATGATACATTCAGCAAATCACAATTCAGTGCAGATCACTTTATAAACACGGCATAGTCTTATAGCCGATGTAGCTGTTTTCGGCGATGTATGTCATTGGCACGTTTTACGACCATCTGATGCATTTAGCACATCAGTTTTTGAATCAAGAGGGTTTCTTGCACACAGAAGAAAACGTGTTTATGTCTGAGAGATATTGTATTTTTCACGTCTAAGAAAGTTTAGACGATGATTTTTGGTTTATACTGAAATACCTGGCTATCGTGTAATGTTTTTCGAAATGAATTAAAGGCGTTCTACACAATAATTTAGGCGCAATGAGTTTTAAAATAATTGTCTTTCCCAGATTATATTTTCATAATGTTAAAATCATTTATGCCCATTGTTAGTACCAACTAATTGCCTTTTTAATTGTGTTTTCAATAACGTTTTCAATTATTGTTTTTAACTTTAAGAAATTTTGTAAAGTTTATATGATAATATTTATATTGTAGATAGAGCTGCGAGATAGAGAGCGAGCGAGCTGGGACCACGTAACGTTCCCAATGTGAATTGTGTGGCTATGCAGGGGGATTTGCCAGCGTTATAAAGCAGGTGGCCGAGTCCCATAGTTATTATTATAAAGCGAAATCTGTTGAATAACGTTCCTTGTGTAAGGGATTCTTTGTATCTGCTGGGGCTTCAGGTCGATCGTTTTAATTTTCTTCCGGAGACGTTTACCTACTTTTCGAATAGTTACTGAATCGAAATAAAATGTAATGCACTGTTGTATCTATTAGGTATTTTCATTTCTTTTCAATGATTTATGGGTATGTTTTTCAAATCATTTAAGGTTCTTATGGTACGTGTAGGAATCACATGAGTTTTGATAAACCTGAATGCAGAGACAAATGAGCATTGTAATCGAAACAACACAAAAATCTGCTCAGATTGCGGATATTATGCCGCCATGACACCTTTATTTCACCTTTATTTGAAATTCAGTAGGTGATTTCAAAGATATTGACCATTTGAATTTTTGTCAATATTTTGAAATGTTTAATTTGAATTTTTGGGATTCTGTTTTTCAACATTTAATTCATTTCAAATAGAAATTATGTTATGTTCAAAATAATAATAAAGTCATGTCTTTTATTTCATTGTATTCCTTGATTAAATGAATTAAAGTTAGTAGAATTAGATTTATCGAAAAAAAAGAGAAAAATGTCCATATTCATTGGCCATATATTTTCTTTCTTTTTTTTTTTAAATGTGTTTTTTTTTATTTTAAACTTGTAAGTGGCGTATTACCCTGAGTGGCCTTATATTAGAGTACGAGGTCCTAAGTGCTGAACAATCTAGTACTGAACAAGCTAGTTATATTCCTAAAATAATGAAATGCATGTCTGGCATCCGAATTTATGGAGAAATTGATTCGAAAATAAATTAATGATTTCCTTCGCATCGATATAGATTATAAAATCTTTTTTTTTTCAAATTAATCTGGCGGAATTTCAGCAGTTGGGAATTAAATTTAAATGCCATAAATTATGTACCACTGCCCTTGAAAGTTTTAAGTGTTTATGTTTTCATTATAATAACATTGTAATTGTTTAAATATTATTAAGAACATTAACAATGATACTCCGTACAGAGATCTAACTTGAAATTATAAAACTATAGCAGAAACAAAAATCTGAAACAAGTGTGGTAAGTGTGATCAAAGATCGCTCTAAGGGTTTCGTTTAATAATCCTTTCAAAACACATTATCTTTTCTTTAATAAATCCAAATAAATTTCATTTAGCAACCAAAAAAAAGTCATGTTTTTTATAAAGTAAAAATTTACCGGTCTATTTTTCTCGTCTTTTCGAATATCTAAACCAGCCCGATAGCGGGCGAAGCCCGCTATTATATTCTGTCATAATAATACCTTTCATGTGGACTAAATGCGATATTAAAAAAAAAAAAAAAATTCAAAATCAACATGTTGTACACCTTCAAAATGTTAAAATATGCGAATATTCCCGTAATCGGGTTTTTATCATGATTCAATACGTTCCTGAAACTGATATTTTTACTACATTAAAGACGAGAGTATAAAACATCACAAATTTACTGAATGGTGTATACAAAACGTTTGTATACACCATTCAGTAAATTTGTGATGCTTTAATGTTTCATGGTGTAATCGTCCAGCATTTATATAATATATTTACTACTAGCTGTTACCCGTGACTTCGTTCACGTAACATTAAAAAAAGAATAAATGCATTAATTTAGCAAAACATTTCACTTGATAATTAACAACATATATAATTAACCAAAGCTTTATCACATTTTATAGGAGACCATACGGTATTTCTTTGCTATAGGGGCCTTGACATAACACAGTCTTAAAAAAGTGAAATTTCATGCCAAATAATATATACAATCGCGAAAATGAAACTGCAACTAATGAAAAAAGGAGGACCCAGTAAAATCGTGAAAATCGAGGAATTCCTCTTCGTAAAACGAAAAACAACACTGGCAGAATTCTTCTATACAACAGTGCATTTTAGGTGGTATTTGGTGTACAATTTGTATATGTGTGCATTGCTAAATGGACATTATTATATTGTTTATTTGCATAGACATATGTTATATATTTCTTACTACATTATCTTGTTTATGTATATATTAAATTAAGTGCTTCACGCTAAGTGGTGAAAATAGTGAACAAATTGCTTGTGGATTTTATACATTGATAGATATTTCACAAAGATATAACAATCTGATGCGATTCTAAAATGTAAATAAAGGTTGCTAGAAAGTACTTTAAATTCTGCCCAATTTAACCTCGATATTTTCTCTATCGCGTCAAGAACACTATAAGCAAATAAATACCGACGACACAAATCTGATGATCTAAATTTACATATTTTTGTTAGTATATATAGGATTACTTTGATTTATTTCATGCGCTTAAAATTTTTTACGCTTTCTCTAGGGTTAGGTGTCGAATAAATGTACTTTCTTGTTATTTTATTTTGCCATTTCTATTTATTCTGTTTTCCATTCATTCCATTTATGTATATTGATTTAATTTACATATTCGTGTCGAAGAATATTCTTTAAAGTTATTATCAGGATTAGTATAGGATACGATTAGGAATAAAAATTGAACGACAATGGCATGACCGATTCAGGTTTAAAGTATGAAACAGGATGTCTATTTACATCATGAAGCAATAAGAAAATTAGAAAATTATCGGCTAATATTTTTTAATATGTTTTACAGTCATAGTTGGCATCAAAGGTGAGCGGGGAAATGATCATCTAAAATACCATTAAGTGTTTACCACGCAAAAAACAAATCTGGTTACAACAATGTATTTAATTTTGCGCCAAATTTCACTTGATAAAAAAGAAAAAAAAAAGCGAATTGACTATGGACTTAATTACAGACCCCTAACTTTCCTATTCTCGGAAATGTTCTACCTATATGAAAAAAAATTCTACTATATAGAACGCGCTTTCACGTTTATAATGTTATGAATTGGCACGATCGGCTTGTTCAAGTTTACACAATTCGGCTGGAAGAAAAGATTCATTACTTTTTGATTTCTTCTTTGCTTTTGCATTACGCGAATTTGTTGGTAAAATCGATTTTCTTTTCGATAACATTGTTGTTTTTTAAGTTAAAAAAATATTGTAATTTTACTTAAACATTGCTTTAAAATCGATGCAATTTTTCTTATCCTACAAGACTTTACAAAAATCTATGATGAAACAACTTAAAAAAAAGCTATATTTAAAAAAGACAACAAAGTTTTTTTTTATTTTAAAACTAAAAGAAATGTAAAATTAAATTCCGGTTCGAAACGACGATTTACAAATGTGTTTCCATTGTGGGAAAATGATAGAGGAAAAATGCTGTTATTTCGACACAATCAAATTAAATCTTTAGCTTTTATGAGAAAAGCAACTTTCTTTTAAAAAATATAGTTATTTTTATTAAGATTTTCTGATTTTCGATACGGATAATTTTGCGATGCATATCATTGACATTTGCCATCCAATATATATATATATATTTATTTACTTTTTAAAATTTAAATTAAAAATATGGTATCTTTATGTTAGCCGTGTGCAGACGATAAATCGCTAACCTATCCCATCATTCGTATTGAATTCATTAAAAATATAAATATTTCTCTCATTTCATTTAAAACACAGAACTTTAATTTACAACACATACATTTAAAATACATATATTACGTACATTTAAAATAATTCCTTTCATGTGAAAAGAAAAAGAAAAAAAAGAGAAATTAATCACAAATAATTTGATAATCCAAGATAATTTTATTTCAACATCAAAACAAATCTGTTTTATTTTTCTATATATGACATCATATTCGCTTGCTTTCCATACTTACTCGTATTTGTGCACTTTGTATTATTATCAAATATTTGAAAACGCACGTTTTATTTCTAATATGACATCATTTCATATTCTGTTTAATTCTTAAATAATTCATTTCCTTTTCATTTTTCACGTGGAAAATTTTCACTTGAAAATAAATTGTTGATTAAAAATTATTACTCAGGGGTTTTATTTTATATTGGCAACGATAAAGTAGTATCAACGGTAAAATAAATTTAACCATTTTAAAAAAAGCTGCAAAACCGGGCCCTTTGGGCCTAAACAACCAAACCAACCAACCATTTTAAAATATACGAAAAAATGTCCATTTATTCTGTATAAAAATAATGAAATTTTTAATTTTTAAGAAAAATATTGAAATAAAATAAACAAGAACCAGCCTATATTCATTTGAGGGTTATAATCAACTTATATGCAAAGATACAGGATAATTAAATGCTTCATTTTGACGCTGGCTTCAGCCTAACATTTGCACACAATCAGATTTATAATATTATTAGGATTCCTTATTAATCATATCGATACTCGCTTTGTATTATTCTGAAATATTTGAGAAATCCGTTAAACTTCCGATATGACGTAAGATTTTCTTTGTAATTCTCTAATGACGTGATATAAATCTGCTTTGTGCACATACACATACTCATACTCCTTGTATTATTGAGAAATCTTAGTTTTATTACTACTATGACGTACTATGACGTCATTCAATTTTATTTCATATTAATTTTTTTTCAGTTGGTGAAACTTTTTATTTCATTTTTCACGCGGAAATCGTCCGATAGAAAATTAATTATTGTAGAAAGAATTTCATCGTGGATTTTTAATTTTTGGCATCTGCTATAACGAAATTTTTTTTTAATTTAATAGGAAAAGGCTGTTAGAATTTTGGTTTTTTTATCTCTATTTATTAAAATAATACGAATTTTTCAAATTTTAATATTTTGAGCTCTTTATAGCTGGTATTCAGATTTGTACACAAAGTTTCAACTCTGTAAGTTACATAGTTTTTGAGAATGGCACTGTGACGGACAGACAACGGAGCGGGAGTAATAGGGTTTCATGAAATGAACGAAACCCTAAAAATAAGTATTGAATACTTTGAAGAATTAAAGATAACTTTTTATAACTGAAGGTAAGGTTTAATGAATAGTTTGAGTTTTGTTATTCGACTTTTTCACCATTCATTAGAAAATTACTCGCTACTTTAACTATATATAAAAATCTGTTGGAAACTATGTTCGGCGGTCGGCCATCTTTCAATGACTGAAACGCATGATTATGATCAGTAGAATTACTATTAAATACTTTTAAATATGTTTTGCAGTTCAGTTTCAAGTGAGCAATCATGTTCTCCTGAGAATTTCTAAAAACTCATTTGCATGGGAACGTTAGAAATTATATCGACACTTCCCTTAATTGCAAGTGAATCAAGATAGCGGATTTCCGGTAGAATTCATCTTCTTGACAGGCATTATAAACGGCTCATTACAATAACTGAATTGGCTAATGATCAGACCTGAACAAAATATAGTCTTTAGATCATCTATTTATAATCTATGTTTTTCCCCTATTAATGTCCAGTCTTTTCTTGCAAAATATATTAAACTTTTAAAAAAAATATTAACTGATATATTATCCTTAGAGGAGACCATCATGTAAGATGCCGTATAGATTGATCCAAATCTATGAATTTAAATAAAACTAATTTCGAAAATTATTTTTACCTTTAATAAAAATAGCAATCCATTGAATAAATAAGCCAAAAATAATTATTCAGAAAAAGTGGTGCATAAAGTTTTAACACGTTCACTGCCGGGATAAAAATACCGGAGTTTTTATTTTATTTAGAAAGTTCGAATTCATACCAGAAAATACTAATAGCAATATTTAATTTATTTAATTACATACATTTCGTGATTACATAAAATAAAAATTCTTCCTTCGAAATTTCCGGTACGAATTCGTACTTTTATGTTGAAAAACCACGAGTATACTCGTGGTTGGCAGCGAATGGGTTAAAGAAGTGTAATATCACTCGTCGTGAAAAGTTTCGATGACTAAAAGAAAGTAGAAAATTTTAAATTTCTTATTTAGTTTTGTAAATTTATTTATTTTCAGGCAGACATCTCCAGTTTCATCTATTATGTATTATGTATCTCTATGTGAGAGATATTTTACTTAATTTTTTAGTTGTTCCTTATAATCATGCAAGGGAAATGTCATTTTTAAACTAGAAAAATGTTGTAGTAGAGGGGATTTGTGCACCAATTTAACATTATGAAATAAAATATTGGAAATTAATATTCATGCACGTTTCCTTTTCTGTGATGTACTGAAGAATTAAAAAAATTATTTAAATGTAAAATAATGCTAATTTTTTAGGGTTTCGTGCATCTTACGAAACCCTAATCGTCCCGCTACGTTGTTTGCCCGTCACAGAGCCGGTTCTCAGAAACTATATAACTTACAGACTTGAAATTTTGTGGCTGAATACCTACTACGAAGCTGAAAATCATAAAATTTTCTAAAAATCGTATTATTTTAATATAGAGAGATAATAAACCAAAATTCTAACAGCCTTTTCCTATTAAATGTAAACATTTTTCGTTATAGCTGCTGTCAACAATTAAAAATCCACAATAAAATTATTTCTAAAATAATTAATTTTCTATTAAAAGATTTCCACGTGAAAAATGAAAATGGAATAAAAAATTTCACCAATTTAAAAAAAGATTAATACGACGTCATATTGGTAATAAAACGGAAATTTTCAAACATTTCACAATAATACAAGGAGTGTAAAGTATGTGTAAGTACAGAAAGCAGATTAATATGACGTCATTACAGAATTAAAAAGAAAATTAATTTGACGCAATATTGGAAGTTTAACAGACTTTTTCAAATGATTGAGAATAATACAAAGAGAGTATCAATATGAGTAATAGAGAAAGCAAGTAAATATGACGTCAGCAAGTGATTATAACATCATATGAGTTTGAGGAACGTATTGAATCATGATAAAAAAACGATTATGGAAATATTGGCATATTTTAACATTTTGAATGTCTCTATGCAACATGTTTAATTTTGAAATAAATTTTTTTAATATAGCATTTGGTCCACATGACACACATTATTATGACAGAGTAAAATAGCGGGTCGGTTCAGATTATAAATTTATAAAGTGATAAAGTTATAAAGTTATGTTAAAAAGTTTTGTTTTCTTCATTAGACCTTGAACTTATCAGCCCATGTGTTAAGTTTCAGGTTAGCAAATCCATCACCTACAGAATTTTTAAAACCTGGATTAGAGCGTGAAACATTTTACCGACATTTCTTTTAATTCCAAGTGAATCAGGAGAATGAGTTTCACTTAGAATTCCTTTTCCTGACAAAAATTATCAACTGTTCATTACACTAATTGAATTGGCTTGCGTTCAAACAAACTATAATATAATATTTAGATCCCTTACTTATAATTTATGTTTTTCCGTCTTTATTCATCAACTTTTCATTTTTATTTCGTGAAGGTTATTGAACCCATAAAACAGAACTGTCACTAAAGAGACTCAAAAAAGTAAACAAAAATATTTAAAATTCTGAATTTTTCTGCAATTTTATGTGTTGACCAAAACTATTTTTAAACCACATCTTTGTTTCAGCTTAAACGCTTTTGTCAATGAAAGTATATGCGTTTTATATGCGTGATATTTTAATTAAAGAATTACAAATAACAATGATCGTAGTAAAAACGCAGTACATTATTATTGCAATGAATTTGTTATGTTGAAATTAAAAACAACAATAGCTATGGCGGGGCTTTGTGCCCTTGATCAATCTACTATTCTGAAATTGAAAATCACAAATTAATGACATTGTATTTAAACCATTTCCTTCGAAGTAGAATGAAATGTATTTAAAATTTTCTTATTTTAATTCTTAACATTTGTTAATTGGTCTCAGGACTCTTAAAATTAGAAAAAAAGAAAAAAAAAGACAATTTTTAACATTGATTATTTTCAAATGTATATGATTTAAAAACACAATTTTTATTGGGATGAAAAGATATAAGCGTGTTCTTTCATTTTACATATTTCAAAAGTTACAAGATGCAGAATTAATATTTATACGGAGCTTCAAACTGTAAGACATTTGTCGAGCAGAAAATTGACATGACAGCTTACGCGCACGATTACAAAATAATTTTTGTGTCTAGAATAAAAATTTTGGAGTCTAATTATACTTCATATTGTAATAATTACACTGAACCTCAATAAATTTGTATTTAAAGCATTTTTATATTTTTAATTCAAAGTTGTATTGAGCTAATACAATTTGTTTAATTTTTCAACATTATAACCACTTAAAAAATATATTTTTTTAAATAATAAAAAGGAAATTTAGGTTCAATTTATGTAGACTAACATGATAGACATTTTTGGAAAATTTCATGAAAAAATATTGATAAGTTTTTGAGATATCATGCGCGTTGTGCCCAAAAACATCATTTTGAGAAAAATTATGTTTTGCTTCAGCTTTGAGTATGCTTCAGCTTTGAGTGGGTATAATTCTAAGAGCCATAACGTCTGTTCTAATGGGAATTTCAAGAAAACATTTACACAAAAATGTTCAAGAAAGATAGCAGTTCGATTTATAAAAAAATTAAAAATTCGAAAATTTTGATGGATTAAGAGTCCTGAGACCCCTCAATTACTATCAAATTATAGTGCTGTACATAAAAATCTGTTAGTTACAAGTTTCGGTGTTTTGTCAATATTTTGCAAAAATATTAAATTGGGATTATTGTCGGTAGAGTTATTAATAAATACTGTTATTTTCGTTCGAGCTAATCCTTCCTCCAGAGAATTTCTAAAATGTCATTTGGGAATGAATATGAGATATTCTATGGGAATTTGCCTTAATTGCATGTTAATCAGTAGAGCAAATTTACATTAATATTCTTCCACTTGACATATATTAAGAACGACTGTTTGTACTAGTTGAGTTGGTGGAAACTCAAACCTGACAAAAAAAAAAAAAAAAAAAAAAAAACTTTTGCATTTTGTATTTATTATCTATATTTTTACATCAATTCTTCCTCCTTCTTGTGGCAAAAGCCATTATGAGTTTTTATGATACTTTCATAGATTTCAAGGTCTCCCGATTTTTGACTATGACTAATTTCTAATAGAAATATTCGTTTTATTTGATTACAGATATCTGCGATTATGTAAAGCGAATTTTTGCATACGGAGAATGTGGTGGACAAAATCTGCAAACTTGGCTAATGGCAATTCTATAGTTTGAATATTTAATTTTATTACAATTATTTTTTGTCAGTGAAAAATATTATTCTTTTAAAGCCCTACTTCCTTAATACTAAATGCCGATCGTATTAACGGTTTCCCCATACAGAAATTGGAAGTCAATTTTCCCCCAGACTACAGTACCATCTATCGGCGACAACTGGCATGATATTTCAATACATATCAGTACGCTACCTCTGTAATACATTAACGTATATATTACGGGCGATAGTCATCAGTAAATAACGTAAACAAAGGCAGAATTGGGAATATTTATATGGAAAGTTAAAAAATATAGCTTAAAAAATAAACTTTGTATTTCATTTGTAGAATTTCACAAATGTATTTATTATCTTTTCTTTTATAAATAACAATTTAAATTGCTGTAGTAACTGATATTTTTAATTTAAAATATTTGTTTTTAATATAAAAGTTATTTTTTAATTAATTATATAAATTAATAACACTGACCTTTATTTATAAATAGATTTCCATAAAAAATAACACAAACAATGTTTACAGAGCAAAAATATTTATTAACACTATAAAATTTATTTAATAGATCAAAAACTATGAGTAAGTTTTAAAAAAAGATTAATACAAAATACCAAAGTAGTGGATTAAATTAAAATTAAGGTAGCAACTGATAATACATGCCCCAGATGGTAACGCCTAGGTGGCACTACTATCTGGGATATGCTGACTTCCATTTTTGAGACAAATATGATAGGCATTTACTTATTCGAAGGTAGTGTTTAAAGTGACACTGTAATATTTTTCAATTCACATTAAAAGATTTAGAGCTGGGAGCATTTCAAACCGTGAGGAATCTAAAGAATACTTCTTCGAGTTATAAAACAATATACATATAGTTTTCCATTTTCTGCAATAAATTGAATTAATAAAATCCTTATTTGAAACTTACGATAAAATAAATTTGAAACTTCGGTAATTTATTTCTGTATTATGTAAAACTGATTAACAAATTATGTGAAATTTCAACTGAAGAGAAAATATCTGTTGTAAAGAAGATTCGGCGTAAGGCCAATATTTCACAGTAGCTGTAACTTGTAATTATGATCGGTTGAGTTTATGTTAATTTTTTTTAATAATTCCACCTTCAGTTTCAGTTGAGCAAACTTGTCCTCCAGAGAATTAGCAAAAACTCTTTCGGGGTGGAAAGGGAATTTTACTGACATTTACTTTAAGTGCAAGTGAATAAAACAGAATGAGTTTTACTTAGGACCTATACACCTAACAGATATTATAAACGTCTCATTACACTAATTAAATTGGCTGGCAATCAAATCTAGAGAAAATATAGTCTTTATATAATGTATGTTTTTTTTGCATATTATTGTTAATTCTTTCTTTCCTTCTTTCTTTTTTTTTCTTTTTTTTTCAAAACATATTGAAGGTGATTTTTAACCCTTCTTTGCATGAGTTTTTCTTTTACAATTGTGGTTTTTTTTTATACATATATTAAATATTAGACACCAGAAAATTTAAGATAGATTTTTAACTTTGTTCAGCAACATAGTTCACGGGAAATTTGCTGGATTAATATTTCTATATAAATATAGTGGTGGCGGAGAAGTTGATTTATTTATTAAAAGTTAAATAAACAGTGATGGAAATTTACATCACTATGCAATTAAGGGTTAATGTTGTTACACTGTTACTAACATAATGAAATTGATATGAATTTCTAAGGTGCAATTAAACATATACTTTTTATAGAATATGGAATGCAAAGCATTTATCATTCATTTACGCGGTCAGACAAAAGAATTCGGTTATACAATTGTCTACGGGGAAAAGCTTGCTTACTGCATATTTTAATTATCTTGCACTTAACACATGATGAAATTGATATACGTTACCGGGATTTAATACAAGTTGCTTCAGAATTTTCAGCACCAGGAAAATTTATAAAAAGTTTAATATATATATATATATATATATATATATATATATATATATATATATATATATATATATATATATATATATATATATATATATATATATATATATATATATATATATTTCAAAGTTTTACTTAAGGATTATTCGCGTCTTTTTTTTTTAATTTAAAGCTTTTAGGGGAGACCTGGTTATAATCCTACATGTTTAAATGGAGGACTTGCCCCGAAATATACCAACAAATATTTACAATAAATAAATTTACAATGCTGAAACAAATAAATACATTTCTACGCGTAAATTATAATAAAGCAATTTTCGTTTCTAAAAATCTGGTGGGATTTAGGCAGTTGGGAATTGAAATTAAATGGCAAAAATAATACAGGATGAAACCCCCAGTTATAAATAAAATAAAATAAATAAAATAAAACCTCTCAAATAAACATTTTCTTCCTAAATTCTGCAAAGTAATGTCTTCTAGTGGTAACTGATTTGTCTTAACTATTATAACTTATTTTTCAGCTATTGGTTTTCAAAAAAAGGGATGGTGTCAATTACTGGAGATATTGACTTTATTTATGACAAAAATTAATTTTTAGTAATAAAAAGTATAATTTTTTCAAAATTTTGTCAACAACATTTTTTTAATGTATCTTTACTTACTTTCAAAGACAAAGATAAATATAAAATATATTTAAAACTTTGTAATAGTGATTTGAACAAGAAAAAAAACCTTAAAGTGTCAGTTACTGTGAGTGTCACCCTACCACCGCCCTTGAAAAAGATAAAGCGTGTATTATTTTTAAATAACACGTTAACTATTTAAATAATATTTAAAACATTAACAATGATACGCCGTATAGAAATATAACTTGAAATCGTAAAACTATAGTAGCAAAAAAAGCCTAAAAAATAATTATTGAAGAAATTGAAGAAATAAAGATAACTTTTTATGACTAACAGTAAGATTTGCTGAAATATTTGAGTTTTGTTACTCTACTTTTGTTACAATCATTAACAAATTAATATAAATGCTGGACGATTACACCATGAAATATTACAACATTAAAGAAGTGAATATAAAACATCACATATTTTTACTGAATGGTGTATACAAATTTAAAATTTTATACATACATTAATATTAAAAATATCGACGTTTCGATAAAAATTTAAATTTTAAAAATTATTAATTTGATTAAAAATTTTTAATTTGTGGACGGCAATAATATTGTGGCAACGGGCGGATTGTTTTTCGCATTTGAAACTTTAAAAGCAATATAAGAAAATTTTCCTGAAGATGACCATAGATGGTGGTCGAAACGTCGATATTTTTAATATTAATGTATGTATAAAATTTTTACACCATTCAGTAAAAATATGTGATGTTTTATATTCACTTCTTTAATGTTGCATTAACAAATTACTTGCTACTTTAACAATAGATAAGAACCTGTTGGAAACAAGCTTCGACGTTCAGCCAGTCTTTCAATGAATGAAGCTTATGATTATGATGGGTAGAGTTACTATTAAATACTTTTAATAATGTGTTTCAGTTCAGTTTCAAATGAGTTAATATGTTCTCCTGAGCATTTATAAAATCTCATTTTCATGGGAACGTTAGAAATTATATCGACACTTCGCTTAATTGCAAGTGAATCAAGATAGCGGGTTTCCGGTAGGATTCATCTTCTTGACAGGTATTAGAAACGGCTCATTACAATAATTGAATTGGCCGATGATCAAACCTGGAGAAAATATAGTCTTTAGATCATTTATTTATGAAATACGGTTTTTCGTCTATTATCCGTTAAGTCGTTTCTAGCAAAACATATTAAACTTCAAGCTATATTAATTGTATGTTAGTCCCTTTGCGATGATTGCTGAAAATTTGTGTGAATTTGAATAAAACTAGTTTCGAAAATTTATATTTGCATTTATTAAAAATCGCATTCCATTGAATAAAATTGCCAAAAGTTATTATTCAGAAAACTGGCACCTGAAGATTTAAAGAATTGTTTGTTCACTTGTCAGGAAAAGGTTAGAGGAGAAAAAGAGAGTAGAAAATCTTAAATTGCTTAATTAGTTTTCAAAAATAGTTTTCTTTTTTCAAGCAACCGTTTTCCGTTTCAACGCTTTTATCTGTTTTCGCCTTATTTAAACGCCTCATTCATGAAAAATTTCTGTTATAAATAAGGCACTTTTTTCTTTTTTTTTACGGGTGGAAGTTTACCCCGGCGATAAGAGTCAGAAAGAGTATTTATTTTTATGTCAAATAAATAACAATTCCATTTCATTTCATACTGATTTTCAAAGGATTGCAAAATATTTTAAGGAATTTTGAATACATTCTTTTTTTTAATTCCAAGTTGTTTCTACTTTTTAATTTGTGAATAAATACAATTTTAACTGTGATCCCGATCTCAGAGTCATATAAAAATTGACCACGAACACGTGTTCGAGCGCGGGCTCACGTTGAGTAAGTTGCATCTTCATAAAGCATTGTAAAAGAAAAACTTATTCTTGATTTCGAAGAACGAAAATTTGTCATTCGACATTTGACGGAGATTGCTTTGAGACCTATAAACTACAAGGCTGTTGTCTCGAATGATCCATACTTTTTATTCACAGAAATACACACGTACAGGACTTTGGCAAATTACATAAATCTTCTTCTTGGGGACGGGATAGACACAGGGAATTTGACAGCACTGAAGATACACACACAATGAAATCCATGCCTCACCCGGGATTCGAACCCTGGGCCCTCACCGTCGCTGACGCCTCCGCTACCAACCACGCTGCCGGGCGGCAAGAACGAAAATGGCACTTTGACAAAATAAAACGTAAATATACACATCCAAACATGATTTCCAGTACTCGCATTCTTGAATAATTGAAGAGCTCCCACTGGTCCGTTTTTTAAGGTACTAGCATTTATGAAGAAAATATTTCGTGTTTGGTTTATATAACAGTTTGTACAAAAATAGCACTCAGGATAAGTTTCTACATAATTTTCAAAAGAAATCGAAAAAGAAATTTTTCTTTGAAAATATTAGTATTCAGTAAACGGACCGAGTGGGAGTCTTGTAATTAATTGCTATTCGATTTATATACTTCTAATATGTATCTGTCCAATCCTGTAAATGAAGTGTGTATCTCTCTAATCTTGTAAATGAAGTGTATCTCTCCGATCCTATAAATAAAACTTAATTAAATCTAAATAGCTCCACTGGCAGGAAAGAAAGGGAGACATTTCAAATGAATGAATTGGTATTTTAAAAGAAGCAATGTTAAATGAAATCACCAACTTTTTGCCGGCTGTGTAGTGAAATATTAACCCTTAAATGTATGAATTTGTCTTGTAACATTGTGTTTTTATACTTATATTACGAATTAGATACCAGAAATATTAAGTTACATTTTTAACTTTGTTTAGTTCAGTGGTTCCCAACGGGGGGGCGTACGCCCCACAGGGGGGCAATTTGACTTTTCAGGGGGACAATTCAGAATTTCTGTGAACCCATACTTTCTGAATCAAAGCCATTAAATAATAAGCCCAGTCAGATAGTGTTAAATTTGTTAGCGACACACTAGCGCCAAACCTCTGCTGCGGAAGGAGGACAAAACAGAAGTGGGTCGCCGAGAAACGAAACGATTTATTTATATCAATATTTTATACGACTTTTATCCATGTTTTGTTTTGGCACTTCCTTTAAGAGCTTGCTAATTATTGGTATCTTTTACATTAAAGCTAAAACTCTAATGAAAAAATAATGTGGAAATTTACTGGATTAATATTTCTATATAAATATAGTGGTGGCGAAGAAGTGAATTTATTTATTAAAAGTTAAATAAAAAGTGATGGAAATTTACATCACTATGCAATTAACCCTTTCCGGCACAGACAAATTATGTTCGTAAAATGTGAAATTACTGACTGACACCGTAATTTACAAACGACTTTCTTAGAAAATATGAACTCCTTATTTTAAGCTTTAATTTTAGAAGCAAAATTTTATTAAAATGTTCTTGGTGCCGAATGCAGCACTCCCAACCGCTAGATGGCGCTATTTTCAACTTGCGAAAAGTTTTCCATTGATCTGACTGTGCTTATTATTTAATGGCTTTGTTCTGAATTGTTTTTCTAATAGTAATGTTGCAGGCTGAAAGTTATACATTCAAATTTCAAAAACAAAATTTAAAAAAAAAAAGTTTTTTATTCAATTTTTAAAAAGTATCCATTCAAAAGTTTTAAATACAATCCTACCAGAATAATTATTGAAAATTTTTTTAAGATATTTAGATACTTTTATATATTTAAAAATTCTTACCCTCTGAATTATTTTTGTAATAGTAATGCTGAATACTGAAAATAAAAGTTACACATTCAAATTTAAAACAACAAAATGAAAAAAGAAACAAGTTTTTTATTCATTTTTTAAAAAGTCTCCATTCAAAAGTTTTAAATACAGCTGCACCAGAATAATTATAGAAAAAAATATTTAAGATATTTAGATACTTTTATATATTTAAAAATTCTTTATAATTCTTCCGATTTATAAGTATTTTAGAATTTTAAACAACTTTTTCGATTATTTATTGAATGAGTCGCACTGCAATATGTCGCATGGAAATCAATTTTACACATGAAACTATTCAAGTGTATATTTAACAATTACTTGACGACCTTCCTTTACTGAATCTTTTATCCCATTTCATTCTGATTAGAAATTGATTAGTAATTTAATCACAGAAATTCTGTGATTAAATAAGACAAAAATGTTTTATTCAAAATTATTGATTTTTCTAATCAAGGATTCTGAACACTCTATACATCATGCATACGGGGCGACCGTGTGCCAGTAAACTACGAAGAGTATCAAATGATTATAAAAAATATTTGATTCATCCATTACCTTCGGCACGTTTCAGGATCAATGTTAAATGCTTTTTACTCTGTCAGGAGTAAATTCTTCTAAAATTTTATGATAATTATATGTTATAGGGGGAGGGGGGGTCATCATCATTTTAGAGATGTTTTGGTGGGGCGCGGCTAAAAAAAGGTTGGGAACCACTGGTTTAGTATCATATTTTATTGGGTCAGGGGGTTACAGGATTAATATTTTTATATAAATATAGTGGTACGATCAACTTGATTTATTTATTAAAAGTTAAATTAAATATGATGCAATGCATTTAAGGGTTAATTACTTTTATTGTTTGAAAATATTTTTTGCATTAAAGAAATATTTATTACTTCTCTATAAACTCTTTTCATATATCACTAGTAGGTCCTAATTAACCCTTTGAGGGGCGACGGTATATATTATATACCACATAATTTTAATCCGATTCAAACCAGGAACTTTTAATTATATTTTACTTTTTTAACTTTGACGAGAAGAAGTTGAAAAATTGCTTATTCTTATTTTGAACTAAATTCTTTCCTAAATTCCGGTGGGAATTCAACGTTACAGGAGCACAAGTGCTTGCCCTTGAAAGGGTTAACAAAGGAGCAAACGTTTTCCTTATTCATGACACAGACTCTGCTTGAATAAGATATTTAAATTAGGCGAAAATTTCTATTAAAATTTAATGGTGGAAGTTTAGCCCTGCGGTAACCAGTCCCTGGTCACTAGATTACCGTTCCTATCTTTTACTTAGTTTAGCTTCCGCGTGTATTATTCGTAATTATTGCCCCTTAATAAAGGCACCGGAATGGATACTATGCTCTACAGACTTAGTTTCCTTCTCTGAGAAGTCCCTCATAGACAATCAAATCAAATAGTGTCTTTGACACCATTTGATGTGATTGCACTGTGCACAGTTAGATAAGAGATTGCATAGTACACAGTTAGATAAAAAAGACTTGTAGGATTGCCGCCAGGGTTCGCTTGTTCAAGCGGTCAACAAAATATCATTTACTTTGATTGTTGGTATCCATCATGGGTAAAATACGCATATGGGGCATAAATACGGGTTGTGTACTTTTATTACGAACATAAATTTAATTTTTATGAAAATCTTTATTTGAAATTTCCTGTATTCTCTATGTATATCATTTATAAAACACGACGTTAGAAGCTAATTATGTTAAATTTCTTAAATGGAATGTTTTTTGCGTAAATCAGAGCAAGGCGTTTATCCCCTCATTGCCCATACCCGCAAATAAAACGAATAATTTGTTGAAGAAAACCACCTTTTCCTACATTAACGCGATCATTAAAAAAATAATTATATTTTTTCTGATAATTAGAACATAACGAAGACGCTATGCTAAAATAGCCACCAGATGGCAACCCTTCTCATCTTCAAGTTCAAGTCTATATCTCAAATAGTTATCTTAATTTTTGTTCATTAGTAAAAATTGGCAATTATTATCTTTCATTTTCGCAAACTAAATGGAGTGGTCGGCCAAAGAAACAGATCTTTTTGCAGTTCTGTTTTTAATAAAAGCTGATCCCTGTCTGAAGCTTTCTCGGAATTTTTTGACTGGCGCCGGCAGATTTTTGGCAGTTTTTTGTAAAAATGAAAAAAATTGCAAAAATTGCATTGTCAGATGCAGATTTTTTTTTTTTTTCCTTTTAACAGAAATTTTCAAATCGATATCTTATTTAGTTTTCTTAAAATTCGCTAATTAGTAAATACGTTTTGAATTCGTTTATTTGCGCTTGGAAATCGAGAACAGGAGTTCTTTACTTAAGACATTTTGATAAAAAAGGTGGCAATTTCGATGCGATGTTTAGTGAGATTCTAATTAATATCTTGAGTAATTATCAGAATATTAAAATTCCTAGCTTCAGGCCTTGGATTACCTAAATATAAATTTTCAGGCTTCTAGATACGCTAGAATTTTCTAGCCATCGCAGATAAATAAATAAACAAACAAACAAACACACACAGAGCGAAACTTTCTTTTATTTAGATTAGATGATTATTTTCGTTAGTGGTAAAAAAAAAACCTCTTTTCAAGTGAAACTGTAATATTTTTCAATCAAAATTAAAAGATTTAGTGCTGGGAGCTTTTTAAACCGCGATCAATAAAAAAGTACTTATTCGAGTTGCAACATAATATATAGTACATATAAATTTCCATTTTTTGTGATAAATTTAATAAAATACTTATTTGAAACCTGAGATAAAAATATTTAAAACTTCAGTGTTTAATTGCTGAATTATGTAAAAATGTTTAAAAAATTATGCAATTTAAACTAAACAAAAGATATCTGTTGGAAGCAAGATTTGGCGTTCGGCCAATTTTTCACAGTAGCTGTAGCTTATGATTATAATCGGTTGAGATTATGTTAATTTTTTAAAATAATTTTAAAATACCTTTAGTTTCAGGTGAGCAAACTCGTTCTCCGGAGAATTACCAAAAACGTATTCGGGGTGGAAAAAGAATGTTATTGACATTCACTTTAAATGCAAGTGAATGAAACAGAATTAGTTTTACTTAAGACCTATCCACCTTACAGATATTATAAATGTCTCATTACACTAATTGAATTGGCTGACAATCAAATCTGAAGAAAATATAGCCTTTAAATAATCTATGTTTTTTCCCCTTACTATTATTAATTCTTTCTTTTTCTTTTCGAAACATATTGCAGGTGATTTTTAAATAAATTAAATATTTAAAAATTTGAGATATATATATATACTTATCATTCGTAAAACTTTATTTTAAAAGTGACAATTTAAGCTATTTAATCAATATTTTAAAAAAAGTACTATATAAAAAAGCACTTTATAACATATATTTTTATTTTTATTAATAATATAGCTACATTTATTTAGCACATTGCCGATAGGAAACGAAAAATCTCATTTTTATTTTAAAACATCATTATTAAAAGCATGGCTTCTACATTACAGAAAATGCATTAATATCATTTCCTCTATATTTGTTTAGTTTGTAAGACATTTTACATTACATAGTTACATTGAAAGGTATTTGCTGATGCAGAAACTTGAGAAAACTATCTAGGAATTCAAGTTACGGAAGGCTTTCAAAGTTTCGCAAAAACATACTATCGGTAATGTCATAATCTATTCGTCAATTGATTTGATATTATATTTTTAAATCGAGTTTTCAGTACAACTCTTGTTTAATATTTCAAATTACTCAATTTTTTTGGGGGGGGGGAAATACATTAAGAAAATCCTAAGTGATAATCTAAGCAAATAAAACAACACTCACACCAGTTTTTTTATTGAGTGTATTAAGTATAATATATCATTAATTCTGAGCACTTTAGTTTGATGCAGCTTATAAACAGTTTCATCATAAAAACTGCGTTATGACGAGGAGTGCGGTAGAGTACAAAGCCATTAAATAATAATCCCAGTCAGATAGTGTTAAATTTGTTAACGACATATTAGCGCCAAACCTCTGCTGCGGAAGGAGGACAAAACAGAAGTAGGTCGCAGAGAAACGATACGATTTATTTATATCGATATTTTTATCAATGTTTTGTTTTTGCACTTCCTTTAAGAGCTTGCTAATTATTGGGATCTTTTATATTAAAGCTAAAACTATAATGAAAAAAAAAGGGGAAATTTACTGGATTAATATTTCTATATAAATATAGTGGTGGCGAAGAAGTTGATTTATTTATTAAAAGTTAAATAAAAAGTGATCGAAATTTACATCACTATGCAATTAACCCTTTCCGGCACAGACAAATTATGTTCGTAAAATGTGAAATTACTGACTGACACCGGAATTTACAAACGACTTTCTTAGAAAATATGAACTCCTTATTTTAAGCTTTAATTTTAGAAGCAAAATTTTATTAAAATATTCTTGGTGCTGAATGCAGCACTCCCAACCGCTAGATGGCGCTATTTTCAACTTGCGAAAAGTTTCCCATTTATCTGACTGGGCTTATTATTTAATGGCTTTGGTAGAGTACGAAAAAATAAAGTACTTATCGTAACGTTCAACAACTGCATTTCGCTCGAAGCAACTCTGGACCCAAATTGCGAATAGTGCGCTCCCTATTCAGCAAACTATTTGTAACAGTGTTGCCAGTTTAGCCTCCATTTTTGTTGAATATTTCCGAAAAGATGGTTTCTACTTTATGTAATTACGAAATGTCTGTCATTAGATAAAGCAAAAATTACAAATAGGAATTTATGGTATAAAATCGGAATTTCTGAATAAAAAAAGGACACAATCCTGGTTCGTTACCGCATCACTCAGGGAGTCTGTTTACAGATACATGTTGAAATGCATGACGCATTCAGTAAAGGGAAAAATCTAATTTTTTCTTTGCTGTTAATTCCTTTTCCGTTTTAACATATTGCTGACAAGAGTCTCGAATTGACATTTTTTCATACCTCCAATAGGTTTAGATATAAGATCGCTAAAGGTTTGAAAAAGGTTGGACAGCACGTAGGCATCGTTCACCGTGCAGCTGCTTCTTTACTTCGACTGAAGAACAAGGCTGCGAAGCAGTTACATCTAAAAAAACTTGGATAATTAATTGTCCAGTACTTTGCAAAGAATGTTACTGCGCGTCCTCAATTACTTTTGGAGTTATAATTTTATTAAATGTGTTCACCTTTATCGATGACCGTGTATAATGGCTTTGGTACGAACCTTGTAAATGTATGAATATAAATTTTCACAATTACAACTTGGTGCAGTATTTCTGCGACATATCCTGACAACAAGTATTTATTTAATGCATTTCATTTAACCATTAAGTGTGCGCAGGCGTGTGACATATTTTTTTTACGCGCCTTAGTTCAAGGTTCGTACACTTTTACCACAATTTTTAATAGAATTTTTTTATTTAATATTTTAATAGCAGCAATTGCAGACACCTCGTCTAATTGCAGAATTTGAAATCCTTTTTTGCATTTAAATAAGGCGAAAAATTCTATTAAAAATTCTGGTACAAGTGTACGAATCCTGTAGTTATTCTGTGGTTATGCCATTATACAAATAAAAAAATATTTCATAACAGTAACAAGACTTTATCGCCAGTTTAATTTGTTTTTATTCCGAAGTTTCGAATTTGCACCATAAATTTAAACATAAGCATTTTTAAATTAAGTACTAGAGAAATATCTGTAATTAAATATAGAAAAAATTACTATAAAAATTTTCTGATAGAAATTCAATTTTTTTGTATTTCAAAAACGTCAAACTGGCCGTCCTGTAGCAAAAGAGAAGACATGTTACAAAAAAATGATCAATTATGCATACCAGAAGAAAGCAGTTTAATTTCCGTGCCATTTCTGATTTAACATGTCGGAAAACAGTGTTGCCAGATTGGAAATTTTGACCCCATTTTGGGAAATTTTGACACTCTAGAGGAATTTTTGGGGGACAAATTATTAGTGGGGAAACGTTTGGGGAATATCAACATTTTGGGAGAAAAACTTGGGAATTTTTCATATTATTTCATGTTTTCGGGTTCATTTTTTTTTATTCACCTGACAACACTGGATCTGGATTCGTCGATTACACGTATTTAAAGTTCTACTATATTATGCATTTAATTTTAATATTTAGTTATCTTTTTTTAATTCGTATTTTTTTCTACAAAAAAATAATTGATCACAATAAAAATGGCGTTTCGTTAGTTTTTTTTTTTTTTTTTTTTTTTTTTTGTAAATGGGGAATATTTTTTAATAAAAGGCTCGATTTGGGGAAAAATGTTTAAGCTTAAATTGGTTTAAATAATTTTATAAATAATTTTATAATGGTAAATTTAAATTTACCTTTTACCACTTCCTGATTGCGGAGAGAACCCTCTTTACTGCAGAGGACTTCCAGAGCACTCTCAATCGCAGCAGTATGCATGAAGTGCGTGACCTCATTTTTCTGATTAATAAGACAAGACATACTTTTGTTATCCACGGTAGAAATAACAATGTGTGTGAAGAACTAGCTCTTTGTGTGTTTAACTACAAAGAAATTTAGCGGTCCGCCGCTTACGATACGCCGATGCATTGTATGACGAAAATATCTGTATTAGATGTGTTCTATCATCCCTTAAAGTTTTGCCCATAGGTTCTGATTCACCCTCCATTTCTCTGAAGGACATCTGGTACATTTTACCCCCCCCCCCCCCCACACACACACACGCATTACTCTCTTGAACTACTTTCTTTGCAATTTCTGTATTTCTTCAAGTTTCTGTATTTCTTCTGTACTTCTTCAGACTTTCTAATTTCCAACCATAATACCATCCTTGTTAGTTATACTATTCCGTATAAAAAAGTCAGTAATCATTTGTTAAATATTTTGTTGAAAACATGGTTCTCTTCACAATCAGAAAGCTCTCTGTGGAGCTTCACTAACTGAGTTACGACCATGGTGTTTTGAGCTTTTCTATCACCCTTTAAAGTTTTGCCCAGGAGTTCTGAATCACCCTGTATACATTTAACTTTTTATGCATGCATATTGTATCAGTAAAACTATTAAATTTCAAGAAAACATATTTAAAATATAATGCAATTTACACAAATTACTGTAACCCCGCTTTATATCAAGCCGCGTTACATTGGTCATTCGGATATATCGCTCTATTTTACGTCTCTCATAAAACTAAATTCTAACTTATCTGCACTTTTACCTTACTTCATGTAATGTTTATAAGCGTAATTCTGTACCAATATATTTATTAAGAAAATTGTAATATGCATATAAACTAATGTATTGGGAACGAATATAAAACATTTATTACTAGATTATTATCTTCTTTAAATTTAAGTACCCTCGGTATATTGCGCATTTAGATATATCGCGGTTATTTCTTGTCTCCAGACAGACGCGATATAACATTGGCTACTGTAAAGTTAGTCAATAAAAACTTCTGAGAAATATTAGCTTATCATATGTGTTTTGTATTTCTCTTTGCATTTAAGTGTATTTGTGAAAGAAGTGCTTTTACTTTTGAAGCAGCTTTCAATTTCGCTAGTCGGTTACTTTTTTTAAAATTCAAACTGCTAGATTTCCACAGCTTTCTTTAACACGGGAGAAGTCGTGAACCCCCAGAATATGAATGGTTTTTACTTTGTCACCAACAAATACAAATAATAATCATCACCTTATTTAGTCGAAGATAATTGCTACAAATCTGTGATAAAGTAACTTGTAGATTACTTTTCGAAAAATAGTGGTGTCAATTGTAAAAACGGTACTCATCCTGGGTATGTCATGCCCGGCGCGATTGCTCCCGGGTTAAAATAATATAATTTACCTTAATTTCGCATTATTGAATCTATCATTATATAAGGCGAAAGTTTCTACTTCAAAAATGTGGTAGCGAGCAAACAATCTAAACTGAAAAAAAGTAGCGATCTGAACACACATACAGCTTCGCATGTATAAAAAGAAAAGTAGTATCTCTGATTTCTCTTGAATCATTTTTCGATCAATTCATGGTATTCCCAGTCAAATACCGTTTCTGTGTATCATTCCAAAAGTATTATACTAAAATACAGACTGATAGAAACTAAAATACTAAAATACAGACAGATAGGAACTAAAATACTAAAATACAGACTGAACATATACAGAAGAATAGAAATACAAACGATTTATTTTTGAAATACAGAAGAACTAAAATACAGACTGATTAATTATTCTTTGCTATAATAATACAAAGTCAAATTATCTTCTAGATAAAATAAAATAACTATATCAAGTTATATGAAGTACATAAATCCAACAACTAATCAACCGATTTACAGTCTAATCAACATCAGTGTTGTATCAAAAGATTGACGCTATAAGATTTCATAACACGATTTTTATTTTAATCGATAAAATTGTGATGTGGATAAACGTTAAACAACATATTAACTCTTTGATTACGGGCAAAAATTGGCGACAATTTTCGTATTCAATCATACACTAATATACAAAATTTTCTTTTTGTCGCAGATTTCACTTAAAACTGTCATAGTATGGTAGCGATTACTTTTCAAAAAATAGTAAGAATAGAATAAAAAAATTTCAAATGGTATGCATATGTACGGATCCGTAGTCAAAATGTTAAGAATATAAGTAATAAATAAATACATAATCGTATAATAAAATCACACAGATGTAAATGCTTAAAGTAACAAAAGAAAGAACACAGAAAGGCTTATTAAAACATTTAATATGGTGGTCGACATTTTTTGAATGCACAAACGGCGCCATTATCAAGATCTACGCGATAAAGAACTATTCGCTCAAAAATTAGAAAATAAAGTTGAAAAACATAAACCACGAGGTAATATGTCTAATAAAAGCAGGTGCTTAATGAAGCGATAGGGAAAAATTAATTTTCACGTTTACAGTTTATTTGATATAAACCAATAGTTTAAAGTATTTAAAAAAAAAAAGTATTCTCAAATAACATTAAAAGAAAAAAAAAGAGAGAAAGAAAGAAAGTAAAAGACTTTTTAGTTATATGTTATAATGAGTGTAATTATATTTCATACGTTATATATCAATATGCTAACTGCTTGTACATATGGGTTTTCTTTCTGTATCAGAAATATCCTTTTTTTTATTTATCTATTTCCTCTTTTTAATGATGTAAAAATATATGCTGCCAGGAAAGATCAAAAGTGGATCTTACTCTCAAAATAAAAATGCTACAGAATGTAATACTTTGACAGGGCCAAAGCAAATTACGATCGGAACGAGATCACCTCTTCCTGTCGAAAAATCCATTCCAACGTGAAAAGGAATGCAGATCAAGTCACCACTCTCAGCACATTTTTGAATGGGAAAAAAATAATGGTGACAGAGGTGAAGGGTTCACCAAATCACGAAATACCAATTAAAAAAAAATTATCATAGTCACCCCCACACAAAAAAAAAAAAAAAAAAAAAAAAAAGTTCTATGATTTTGAAGAAAAGAGGTTATTCATTCTTATATCTTTTCTGCTGAAGATGAGAGGTCCCCTCATCCCTGCTCTCCAGCCTCTGAACGATACCCGCTTTGACCGCCGGGAAACTCCATACTGTAAGCCGCAAGTACCCGCCGGGAAACTCCATACTGTAAGCCGCAAGTGCCTGCCGAGAAAGTCCATATTGAAAGCCACAAGTGCCCGCATCATAACCGGTGTACACTGGCTGGCCGCTAAAGAATCCCCCCATTGAAGCTACATTTCTGAGGGACGGTGCGCCCCTGCAAACTCCTGAAAAGTGCCTGCTTCGCGCCCCTGCAAAGACCACCATTACTGAAAAGGGCCGGATATGCGCCCCTGCCAAAAAACGCAGCTACTAATATTATAAATCTTAGAGAACTCTTCTACAGATCGGAACTTAGAGAAATATCAGCTAAGAGTAAGAATCCTCTTATTTTTTGTTATTCTTTTTCCTGGCATACTTTTAGATTTTGATTATTTTTTTATTAGCACATTTTCAAGATATGCGCGCCATATATTCTTATCTTAAATTCAATGTTAAAATGATTAACTTATATCATTAAGAATTATTTTTTTTTACACATGTGCTGTGACTATTTGTTGTATTACAAGAATTAATTTGATGGGTATGTATATCCACTCAATCAAAAAATATTCTTTAATAATAATTATTATTATAATAATAATAAAAGTAAATAAAAATTATTTTATAAAATTTTATTTTCTAAAAATACTTTGTCTTTCTTCCATTTCCTTACCTCAGAATTATTTAACATTTTACTCTTTCAGGTATCATTTTCTATTTTAGGATTTTTTATATTTTAGGTCAATTTTTGAAGAAATGCTAAAATTATTTTTTTTCTTTTACTCCCCAAATAATATAATTTAATTCACACCTTTTGAGTCCAGCTTAACGAACCTCCTTGCCTTCATTTGACAGTTACAGAACTTTCGGGCCACTGATGGCTACGTTAGCTTTGGCCCAAACTGTCAGATGGAGGGCCGCTATCATTGGCCGTAATGGCAACTTAAAAAAACTGTCACGCTGGCCACAATGTGGCCGCAACAGAATTGGCCAGAAATACAATAAGATCCCCATAATTAGGCCACTAACGGTTAATCATAAATGATAGATAGCCTAAAACTGGCCACAATTATACTTTAAATGGCAATTATTAATGGAAACTTGCCATAGCTAGGCCATTAAAAATCATAATGAATAAAAGCTAGCCACAAACTTGCCGTAGCAACGCCATTTGTGGTTTTCAAGAATTAAATCCAGCCCAAAACTGACCATAAAAATGCCTTTTATGTCTTTTATAAATGTAAGCTAGCCAAAACCCAGCCATTGTCACCCAATAAAGGTTATTTAGGCATAAATCAAAATTTATTTTAGAAAATAAAATACTTTTTAGAAGTTTATTCAAATGATAAATTGTTTTTGCGTGAAAAAAGTACTAATAATCATTTAAGTACACTTTTCAACAAAATTATAAATTCACTTACCTTGATTTTTTTCAAAAATTTTAAAAATACAATGTTTGACATAGTGAATTAAGTATTTGTTTATTTTTTCTATTATATATTTTAAAAATTTATATCATATGCTATTTTTAAATTATTGCATTTCATATAAATTTTAAAAGTATATAATTAAAAGAAATAAACTAATTAATTCACTACGTCAAGTATTCTGTTTTGGAAAATTTTTGAAGAAAAAAATCAAGGTAAGTTGAACTTATAGTTTTCTTGAAATTTGTACCTAAATAATTCTTAGTACTTTTTTTTCACGCAAAAACACTTTATTGTTTAAATAAACTTCTAAAAAGCATTCTTTTTTCCTGAATAAAATTTGAATTGTTGCTTAAATAATCTTTTCTTTATGTGTATTATAGTAACATGATCCGTTATATATTTTATATTTGGCAAATGATAATTAATGTATGTTTTTTTTTTCTTTTTTTTTTTTTTTTTTTTACTGGTTTTTACAGTCTGTTACCAGTAATTTATGTTTATTCTTTTAAGTATTATTAAATCAATATAATCTGAAACATATTACATCTTTTTGCATCATAACATTTAGATTTTTCTCTCACAGTTTAATAGTCAAACTTTAGAAAAAATACATTATTTCAAACTTTACAAAATCCCTGAGAATTATTTTCAGTAATTTTAAATGTCAACAACATTTTTCTTAAATTTTATTACACTCTTTTCCATTAAAAATATAATAAATTATAACATCGTGTAATAATATACTTTTTTAAATTCTAAAAGATATAAAATAAAGAGTAAAATAAGTGTTATTAGACTCTTGACATGTTTCGGATTCATTGGAGCCATTATCAAAACAAATAAGAATATTATACAACTGCACTATTTTTGAAGTTAAAAATTAAATGATGGCGTTTTAAATAATAACTTCAAAGAACGTGCAATTGTAGAATATTCTTATTTGTTTTGAAAATGGCTCCGATGGAGCCGAAACATGTCAACAGTCTAATAAAACTTATTTTACTGTTAATTTTACGCCTTTTAACAACTAAAAAAATGTAAGAAACTCTATTCCATTGTTACTGTCACTGAATTTTTCTTGAGTATAAACTGGTAAATTTCTTCACCCAGAAGGAGAAAACAAAATCATTTTCTTTTTAAAGCCATATTTCTTATATTTAAAGCTAGGCAAACTATTTTAAAGAATAAATTGATAGATATTTATAATGCTTAAAAATAATTTACGCAATAATAATAATAAACTACTGAATTGAATTTTACACTATTTTGCCGAAAATGAAAATATGTTTAAAGCATTCTTGTGTATTATTAAAACGTAAAATATAAGCATTCTAAATGATGCAAAATCAGATTATATTGAAATTAATAAACATGTAACGAATAAACATAAATAAGACTTACAGATGGACAGAATATTTTCATGCTACATTCGACATTGAAATGGAGCGTCTGCTCACTGCTATCTGCTTTCCCAAAATGACACTCCGTGTCCGTACCGTACACCTGAATGACAGAGCAAAAAAGAGGCAGGAAATTCCAGGAAAAGTCTCCCTCTCTCTTATCGCAACCCTGAAATCGGCTTGACCTTGAGCCGCTTGCTGGTCTAAAAACTTGCGTACTTGTGACTGAAACAATTTGTTTCGGGAAGGGGGTGGGGGGGAGGGGGCTTTTATGAGCCATTGCCTTGTACAATAAATAAAAATAACTTTTTTTATTAAATCATATATTCTTCAGAATATATGATTCGATATGATATAATAGATATTCTTTTTTTTTTTTTTTTTTTTTTTTTAAGTCACTTGAAAAAAAAAAAATTTTTTTTAAAGAAAAATTAAGATATACTGTGTGATTTTTTAAACAACTTGATACAATTTTCAGTTTTCACAAAAAACATCCATTTTTTTCTTTTGTATTTATTTTCTTTTAACAATTATTATTTGATCACCATTACATGGAAAGTACTTTTTCGCAATCGTATTTCATGTTAGAAACAAATTTAAAATATTATAATACGGGAAAACGGAGCTGTAATTGGGGGTGTATACAAAGGTAGCATATACTTTTCACTTGTTCTTTATGGGTGAATATTATTCTGTTGAAACTGAAAATAAATATATCAATAAATTGACATTTATCATTAAACATTTTATTACATATCTATATAGTAAGTATGCTTAAACAGTGCAGTTTATTCCAATTAATTTCGTATCGTTTAAAAGGGCATATGGAAAATTAAGATATACTGTGTGATTTTTTAAACAACTTGATACAGTTTTCAGTTCTCACAAAAACACCCATTTTTTTTCTGTTGTATTTATTTTCTTTTAACAATTATTATTTGATCACCATTACATGGAAGTTCTTTTTCGAAATCGTATTTCATGTTAAAAACAAATTTAAAATATTATAATACAGGAAAACAGAGCTGTAATTGGGGTGTATACAAAAGTAGCAAAAGTAGTAATATGTTTGTTATTAATTTTTGTACCTATTTATCTTTGCAATTAAAAAAATATATGAATTGAAATTAACATATATTCAATTTCACTGTAATGTGCTTATAAAAATTATTTATGTACATATACATATTTTAGACTCAAGACGCTTTTACTTGTAATTTATAAAAAATCCGTAAAAGTTAGAAAAAAAAATTATCTTGCATCACATTTAAAACTTTCATCTAATGACAGATTTTAAATATCGAAAATTATGTTGAAAAGAGTGAAGGAAAAAATATTTTATACCTTAT